>OY728166.1:1095482230-1105482230 GCA_963277665.1 Viscum album | reverse complement strand
TTTAATGTGTCCTAAAATTATATTTCATCATATAATGACCAATAAATCTATCAAAATAGATAATTTATAAATAGTACTACATATCGGTAGACTAGTAGTTCAATAATAAGAATGGAATTTTCTTATAATTTCTATTTTTATAGGTTAATAAATCATAATGAATCATTTCTAATTTATATAAATAATATCATAATCTCTGAAGAGTGATTGAAGTCACAAATGTAGAAGAAACTAAACTTTAAAACAAACACAATCATGTAAAATGTTATTAAAACCAAACTATGAAGTTAATGAATTATTTTACTATCATTGAGTAATTTGTGTAGAACATTTGATTAATAAGATCATATAAATATAGAGTGTCTCATGATAATACTAGTTTTATAGATTAAATAATATAATATGTAATGACATGAATTGTTATAAATAAAATTCCCATTGTGGTTCAATTAAAAGTTTTATAGTGTGTCATGGTTATGGTAAAACACAAACACTTATTTATTTTTGTAATATCCTAATAGATTTAAATTATCAATAATCATAGTTCCCATTAACAATAGTGTCATTTCAAAATGATCATATGATTAGTATAAATATAAATTTTTGATAAATTCAATTAAAATAGACAGAGGAAGTGATAGCCTCAACAAGTAGGATCATACCTTATGAAGACAATTTATTAGAGCTTCTTAAATAGATGAAATAATTAGGTTGTTCCACTAACAAATCCAATACTTAGATAAAACAACATAATCATTAGTGAAACCATTTACATGACAAGTTCATGCTCATGAAGATCGCATCCCAAACCATGTACACTGAACCAACCCATGAAAGTATCACCATAAAACACCATACTCTTTGGGTATTTTGTAGTGTATCATATGAATATGTATCAATAACATAATATTATGAATATGGATCTTGTATAGGATAATTAATATATTTTCATTTTATTTATGTTACTTTATAAATGATTTTTTCTACAAAAAACCAAAAAAATTATTTTGGGGTAATATTCAAATTCAATTTAGGAAATTATTTTAATGAATTAATTAATTTTGGAAATAAATAATATTTTACTTATTTAATATTATTAAATAATTTTTATTTTCTTCCAATGATAATAATTTTTTTATAAAGTCAAATGTAATTTTTATAAGGGTTTGAAAACTGTTATTGTAAAAATCCCATCATTTCTCAATAAATGCCAACTATTGTTTTTAAAATGAAAATTCACATACATGAAACATTATATAGATTAAATGGATACTATTTTTCCAATCATAATTTTGAAATTATCCAATAGAGAATATTTAATAATTTTATGATAATGTTGAATTTTCTGGTAAATTTTTAAATATGGTAAAAATATACAGTGTGCATTATGATATAATAATGACCCAAATAAGATGTTAAAAATACTATTAAAGTGATCCACGACAAAATATATGTTTACACCTAAAAATAATATACTATTATTTTTCTTTTATTAATTTTATAAATTCATTATGGATCCTCTAAAACCGATAATATATTTTACAGTTTTAAAATCATTTCTTTATAAACATGACTCACTTCCATATAAAAATGGGTATAATTTTAAAATGTTCAGACCATGAACTTTTAAAATAATGGAAAAACAACACTATGGTAGAAACCATGGAAAAAATCCAAGGGAATTATTGTTTTTATTATGTTATTATATAGATTCCAAAAACCATTATTTGATAAATAATAGAGAATTATCCAATCATTTCAAATATAAACCACTAAGATCCCATTTATATTCACTAAAAAACCTTTAATAACATCCTTAGTCTTACCCCCTCTTTATATTACCTTAAGGGTGGCCCAAGATCTCAAGAAGGTCCTATAAAACATTTGGTATCAACCTCTCAATGTAAGGGATCTCCCACTTTCCTTTTTATTCAAGATCATTTTTATGTTATGACTCTTAATTTCATTTGTTTACATATTCGATCATGTTCATTCATATCCCCAAAATGTACATTTTATTTTTAAATTATGATAGATCCATCTCACTCTCATTAAACCCTACCATGATCCATTATATATACCAATTACCATGTGAACATTTCTTATGAGACCCTCTTATTATCCTCTTTATTCAAGTTTCTTCATTATCTTATATCTTTTATCACTAATTCATAATTATGGGTTATTCTCTTCCCTCTCTCCTTTAATTTCCATTTTATGTTTTAATTTTTGTATACTCATTTGACTCTCATTAACCATTTCCATTAACATTTATACACTTCCATTATGCTTTCGAAATTTCATCATGGTTTTTCAGGCCAGACATTTATGTTGTGAATGATCATACCATTTTAATATCAATAATATTCATCTTCATGTACTTATACATATTTAATTGGGGACTTCCATGAATTCATTACACACTCATATATCTTGGAATAAAATTTAATGATAAATGATTCCATGTTTTATGATTTATGTGGAACACTTAAGCGTGAGAATGAAATGAAAGTGATGGGTGCACACATAATTATATAGTGATACAATGCATTGGGTAATGATTTAGTCTCATGAGACATCATGCATGGGACTGGGGAGTAAACCTAATTTATCAAAATAATTTTTCTATTATGATTCCTTGGCATTTAGTATTAACCAATGGTAATTATGTAGTTTTTGATGTTGTTTCCACATTTTCCATGTTGCTTTTACGTTTTCACGTATAACATGCCTTACTAAATGTGTATATGATATTTAATCAACTTATTGCACATTAATATTCCTATAATATAACATGTATTAATTTTAACATGTTATTCCATTTTTATTCCATTACTAGGATTTATAGTTCAACACTTTATTTTGTATGTCCCTTATTTATCTGATGTAGTTTTAAGTATATTGGAATATTTTGACCACGTTAAGGATTTTTTGATAATGGTGATGTATTGTCTATTTTATGATTTAATGTAATTTACCTAATTCTGAAATATAATATTCCCTATCTTTCAAGTTGTATTATTTGTAATATTATGTAATTAATGCTGAATTTATGTATAATAAAGATAAGGTTTTTTATAGTTGTTATAGAATAACAGTCTAGTTATTTTTGGGATTGGGATTATAAAACTCTAGAAAAGGGATTAGGTATAAAAAAATTATTAGAAAACATCCCTATTTTTTTGAAGTATATAGTAAGTGGTTTATAAGAAAAATAAATCACTATATTGATAATATAAGTAGATGTGGATCTCTCACATATGTTGATAGGGGTAAAATAATATATTACTATATTCAGCTACACTTGACCAAGAACTAGATCATGTAAACCATCCTTGCTATACATGTAGTTTTAATCTCTTGGAGGATATAAATTAGTAAATTCCCAATCTCATTAAGAACCATTATTAATGGAAAACATTATAAGAGTATATGTTAGGAGATAGATCATGGATAATAGACATTTAATCCTAGAAATTCATAAATTAAGGATTAAATTTCATTTATATGTTATCCCTTTAATGTTATTGGATTCCCATTTGTGGTTTTAATAGATTAATGGAAAATATCCCTAATTTTCCCTTTCATCTATAAAATGTAAAAAAATAGGAGGAAACAAGTAAAAACCAATGTGAAGGGAAATGTGATGACTACCAAAACGAGATGCCTAAAATGTTGGGAGCTAAAGTAGGACATCTTATGATTATTCCAAACCATCTATTGAAATTAAAAATTAACAAAAGGAATTTTTTTAATTACAAAATACATAATAGAAAATGAATATGACATATCAAGGAAGTTAATCTAATAAATGGGTTGAGAGCAATAAGGCCCAATTTCCTTTGTAAAAACCAATGGAAAGTGGCACTAAGGGAAATTTCAGAAAAGAACTGGGATGTGTTTCAAGTGTGGAGAGGTATTTCATAAAATAACAAATTTCTATGAAAATTGTATTATGTGATGGATGGAGAAAATGTTCAATCTAAGGATCAACACATAGTTCTATGTCATATTTGTGGTGAAGTACGTAATTAACACAGACAATTATCTATACCGAAGGCTGAGGAGAATGATAATCATCAACAATATCCTTGATTGAGGTGATAAGTAATGTTATATGATAAGATGAATCATGATGATTGAATTACCTAAAACCTCTACTACAAAATACTGTATTTAATGTTGGATTTTATTTCAGGCCAAATTATATTATCATGTAAATTTTATAATAACATCATGTCATAAGCTGAAATGATTTTATATCACCAGAAGAAAATCTATGGTGGTTGTATCACATATTGATATTTGTTAGAATGTTCTTGTTTAATATAATATAAGTCACCCTAGATTGAAATTTTATGTTATCCTATTCATGGAATTATTCTTATTTTATAAATATAACAAAAAATTTTGGTAGAAGGAATTCACCCTCTATATACGGAATCACACCTAGATTAAATTATAGTGTAGGGGGAAGGATGCAACTTCATTTTCACCATATTCACAAAAATGTAAATTATTTCCTCATAAGAAAGAATATCTATATAAAATGACTATTTTAAGGAAATTATCATCCTTGAAGACATTACCTTTGTGATAGAATTTGATATTTTGTTTCTAATAATACTTTCCTTGTATTCCTATTAAATGAATCATTGTCTTCACAATAAAAAATATACATAGACAAAGAAAAATCAATTGGAAATTTTATCACATGAAATAGGATATATATAGACCCTTCAAAGATAGAATCTATTAACAGATGACTGATGACCACATCTATGACAGAAATCAATAGTTTCGTTCGATTAGCTGGGAACTATCCTCTACTTTATGGTAAATGTGTCATTATTTTAAAACCATCTAATAGATATAACTCATAAGAGAGTCAAATGTTTTTGAATAATGAATTAGAAGATATATTTGAGGTTTTGAAAACAATTATTATCACTCAACCTATACTTATGCTACCAAGAAGTGGTGAAATTTTCATAGTGTATAACAATTCTTCGAAGATGAGGTTGGGTTTTGTGTTAATGAATAATGAAAAAGTGGTAGCATATGATTGAATAAATTTGAATTTTCATGAGAATAAGTACCCAGAACATGATCTTCCATTGGATATAATGATATTTTCATTTAAAATCTTGAACAATTATCTATTTTAGGAGATGTGTGAAATATTTAAAAATCAGAAGAGCCTCCTGTATATATTCACCCAAAAAGAGACATTTATGCACCAACGATTATGGTTAGAGCTAATCAAGACATTTTACAACTCAATACAATAACATCATGCGAATTTAAATAAATTTGAAGTTTCTATAGCTAAAAATGATATATAATGTTTTTCATCAATGAGAATGGAGAGGGGTCAGATCTTCTTAGACATGAAAAGGATGGATATGGGAATTATAAAGGAAAGAAAATCATCAATAATTTCCCAAATTGTTGATCAACCATCCCTTCAGCAGAATATAAAGGATTCTCAACGAAATTCTGTTAGAATATATAAAAAAGTAGAAGGTATAAAAAAGGGAAACAACTGTAGTTCAATGTTAATGAAGAAAGAGTTGTGAGATTTGGGTTATGACTATGCATACCATCAAATACGGAGTTAATGATTGATATGTTGAATGATGCACAATGGTCAACCATCTCCTTCCATCCATGAATCACAATGATGAATATAGATCTACATATGAAATATTGGTTGGAGTATATGAACAATGAGATAAAAGAATATATATCAAGATGTCTTGAATGTTTTTAGGTGAAGAAAGAATGGCATAAATACAATGGGATGATGAAACCATTACCAATACCAAAATGTCCATGAGAAAACATAACAATCACATTTTTCATTTATATTTTGAATAACTAAGAAGAAAATAATTCTATATATTTTTTATTATATCTTCTTATAATTAATTCTCACTCTATTGAGATTCGAGAGGACATCTCACTCGATCAACATGTAAGTAATTACATTAGAGAAGTGGTGAATATGCATAGAAGACCACTCTCGATTCTATTTTATTGAGATTAAAAATGTAAATCCATGTTGTAGAAGAGTAAAAAATCATATAAATAATTAGTTAAACTTTATCACATATTATCACCCTCAAACTAATTGTTATTATGAGTGGACATTCCGGATACTCGAGGACATGCTGGGAGCATGCTCAATTGATCATAAAAGGAGTATGGGATCAACATCTTGCTTTGGTATAGTTCTCATACAATAATAGTTTTAAATCATTCATTCATATGGATCCATATGAATCCAATTATGGAAATAGGTGAATAAAACATGCATGCTATAATGAAGGTTGGTAACACACACTGCTAGGTCCTAAAATAGATGAGGAAATAGTGGAAAAGGAAAATACCACTTAGTAGAAAATCAAGGATGCTTAGAGTGATCATAAGATCTATAATGAACATTTTACAAGATAAATAGAGTTTGAGTTTGGGGACAAGGTATTTCTATGTATTAATCTATGCAAGAATGTAAAGAGATTTTAGAAGAAGGGAAATATTAGTCCAAGATACATCGGCCCCTTTAAGATCCTCGATCACATCGGAGTGGTGGAAAATCGAGTAGCACTCCCACAAGACATATCTCATGTACCTAATATGTTAATAAAATATATATTGATAAATTATATACCATCCCATAACAAGTAAAAAATCTAGAGTTGGTAACATTATATAATTATCTTTCTTATGAGGAGGTTTTGAGAGAATATTAGATTGTTGAGACAAGGTTCTATGTAATAATACAATGAACCTGGTCAATGTGTTATGGAGAAACCAAATTTTTAATGAATAAACATGGTAATAAAAGGAAGTGATGTGATAGAATCACAATCAACTGTTTTAGTGTGGTAAATAAATAATTCTAGAGAAAACATTATAGAGAGGGGAAGATATTAATGACCCAAACTGTTATAAATAATATTCCTTTTATGGTTGAGTTAAATGTCTTTTATTGTGTCATCGTTATAGGAAAACACATTCACTTATGTTATTTTATTATATATAATAGGATTTTAAATAATATTAGGAATCATTACCATTGAAAATATAGTCATTGAATAGTGATCATCACTTGGACAGAAAATTTACAACAATAAGGATATATAATAACATATCCCAATATAAGAATATGTAAATTAAAAGACTTAACAAAAAGAAGTCTTTTAAAAGAGGAGGATGAAAGGTTCCCTGACTGACTTGGGTAACATTCAAAACACACACCCCGAGAAAGAAGGACTATAAAACATTGATGTAAATACTCATAAACAAAATTATATTACACAATGAGTAGAATAATGGGCAGTACATACACTACTCAAATTAAATGGTGGCAAATGTAGCATAAATCTCACGGAAATAAAAGTGAGATGAAAAAACCCTTACGAAAACTCAGCAGTCTAACAGAGCCACTTAAACCATCGAAAAATGGATTTATGAGATCAAATTTGGTATCTCATAATATGAAAATAAAAAATTACAGAATGATGAATATAAAATAAAATCCCCAAATAAAATAAATATGAGCTTAAAATAAATGACATAAAAGATAGTACTTAAAAAGAAAGAGAGAGGTAGGATCCCTTACCTCAAGTCTGACTTGTCTTGTTCGTTTCATTATATTACTGAATAATAAACATTGTTCAATTTATAATTTCTTAAGGAAATACTTTAAAGTTTATTATTCAATTAATTTCATATATTATCATGTTGTAATAATTAGTTAATTATGTGAGTTCATATCATACGTTTTGTCGATGTTCGGTACATGAGTCAAAAATGATCTTGTTTGAAAAGCATTGTCAATGTAGTTGTAAGTACATCATATCCAGAATAGTATTATTGATTTAAATATCATATATATCCAATATATATTCGTTTTATACTTATTCCATAATATTTGGAGATAAATATGAAATGCACCGTTCATGGAGATGGTAGGCCGTACGTACGCATGGATGCTACATTCATTTCTTTTTCATATTAATTGAATTAAAACAAGGTGAGAGATATATATATATTATAATTATAGTATTATATACATGTTATATAGGTCGCATAATTTCATCAATTTCCTTCTTTATTCATTCTATGTATTTCATTAACGAGTTACATCACTTGAGGGGGCAGTAGTCCACACTTCCTCAAATGAAATTATCGCATTTGTACAACATGAAAAGCATTATGATATGTATTAAATATAAAATACAGAAGCATAGAGTGGAAATAAATATAAATACATATAGTTCCATCATAATTTCCATCATGAGAGGTGGTAGGAGAAGATAGAACAATCATCGTTTCGTGAGGCAGTATTTTTCCGTCCACGGAAACAGTATGTTCTTTAACCATTAGATGGAGGTGTGTTTAAGTGTAGCTCGAATACTTCTCATAAAAACGTCCTAGTATATTTAATATACTGGTGTTGTTACAAAATAAAGGAATAAAAAGAGTTTAGCGGGTTGGAGAATCAAAATAAAATAAACGAACATTACAGAAGACTTTACCTTTAAATCAGGTAACTCCCCTTGGTTTGAACCAGAAGGGTTTCTTGAAGAGCTTTCTGCCTAAGGTAAGGTTTCTATGATGAAGAGAGGGATGTGGAGAGATAAAATGAGCAGAGTTTGGCTGAGACAATGGCTTGATAGGTGTGTTTAAGGAGGTAGAGGTGGGGGCCTTTTATAAAAGGGAGGAGGGGCACTCTTGGAAAGTCAAGAAATTTTACTCTATATTAAAATGAATTTCGGATTTTGAAGGTCCTGCAATGATATATTTAGAGTATAAGGTGATACGGGTTCACAATGTACTCATAAAATTGGTTTTAGGCAAGTTTAAGTCTTACATTTTATATTATCTTTTCATTTTATTTAAATAATTCATTAATGAGATAATCGCTGCATCATCATGCTGTCATAAATAAATTAATTTATTTAATGTCTAAATACTATAAAAAAACAATATGATGTAGGAAATAGTTTTATATTTCCAATTAATATTTATAGTAAAAAATATGACTTGTATAACCCAATGTAAAAATTGTTTTAGTAAAACAATACATGTTTGTGACATTTTTATTTTAACTTTAAATAAAAAGTTATTAATGTCATTTTCTTACCCAAGTGGCTCTTTGGGGTCCCCAAGTTGACCCATGGATTGTCTTGGTCGGCCAAGGATAATCCAATAAGGGTAGGACATCTTTCAAAGTCATTTCATATTATTATAACATCATCTTTACCTTAAATTACACTAATTACCATTAACCGCGATTAATAAAACATAAAAGTTACTATTCACGAAAAATTATGTTCATCCCATTGAACCACATTTTACATCTTAATGAAAACCATTATGTCGGATTTTTGAAATTTAAATAACAGAGGTGGTAAAATTTCATTTAAACAAAAAATCAGTTTTTTAACTACCACTTAGTGGTTTCACTATTCATCAAAAATTGATGTTTTACAGAAAAATACCAATAATTCACTCTAAGGTATATTTGATATTAAAAATTCAATAATGATGTCTATTTTAAAAATTAAAAAAATATTATTTTCACTATTAAATTTAATAATTAATTCCTGTTGTCAAAACAAACAGCATGTTTTTAAGAAACAAAATATATCAAAAGATTGACACTAATTTAATTCCAATTTCAAAGAAAAATTAATTCCATTGACCACCATTGGATTAAATGTTAAAAATATATTCTAATTTCACATTGAAACCAATTCAAAAGATAATATAATCATATAAATAAATTATATTAAAAGGAGTTTTTGAATTAAAATACTGAATTTTACACTATTCATAAAAAAATGAACTTTATCGGAAAAATACCAAAAATTTATACATAGTGAATTTTGATATACTTATTTTCAAAAGAATTTTATTTTTTCAAATATAACATATAAACTTGTCAAATAGTGGATTTAAAAGGGTTTCTCCAACAAAAGGTGGTTAATCGGCCTTTTTAAGAATATTATAATATTTACACTTAAAATTGGATTCATTCTCATTTTAAACATATATCATTTATTGAATAAATGTAAAAATATTTGACAAGAATATATACTCACTTTTTAGTTAGTTCTATTCTTTCCCGCCATTACATCGGCTGGGATTTTACTACCATTTACAATAATATCATTATATTTTTAGTGTGCATCCTAAGATTTCCAAGAAACTCGATGTTGCGTATTGCTTACACCATCGAACATAGCATCCCATTTAAAGTAATATTAATATTCTATTCACAATTATTAATAAATATGAAAAATTATTATTCTTTATTTACCTAGGGTGTTACATGTGAACTAGGTGACCTTGTTGAATTGAAATTCTACAAGGGACCAAGGAAATGACTTTCTTATCTTTATTGCATTAGAATTCATTAACCTTATTAAAAAACATACTATTCACACCGTAATATTATATCATCATCCTTGAAATACTCATAGGCATTGGGTTTCCCCTCTCTATTCCCATGTTATGGGGGGTATCACAGTGACTAGTTGTAGTGTCTTCAACCAATACCATCTTATTATCCTTGGTTTGGTTTTTTCAGTGGGTTTATGTGATGTTTTATTGTTTGTAAATTTTTTGATTCTTGAAAATTTACCCTAACTGAAATCTAATTTTCTATTGAATCTTAAACACTTGGAACAATCGGTGGGAGACTCGGGGTAATTGTGATCATTTAAGTAAACACATAGGGCTAATAGTGGGATACTATGTCCAATTTGTATGATTTATTTATTTAAAATAAAAAATGGGACTGAGAATAAAAAGATCAATAGTATTTTCGAAGATATATCATATTTAGTTTAATATATATGATTTCAAAGGTTTGACTCTAGATGATCTTCATCTTTACAAACATCCTTTTTATTAATTTCAAATAATTTTGTTTCCATATAAGATGAGAAAAGGATATTCTATGAATAATAATAGTTTAGATGAGAATTAAATATTATTAAAGGCTATGAAGAATGAAATGACATGAATTAAAATTCAAGAAAAATATTCATATGAAATATTATTTCATATTTAGATGAATATTTTTATATGAAATTTTATGAACTCATGTCACTTATATCAAGAAGTATCCAAATAGGAAAATTTAAATTTCAAGGAAACATAAATTTAATGTTTTTAAGCTTTGGGGGTATTGAAATTATTTCAAAAAATTATCTAAATCAAGAATATGATTAATATTATGATAAATAAAAGGACTCCATTGTTGTTTCAAGGAATGATTAAAATAATTTCAAAAGGGGGAAGCTATCAAGAATTGGTCGATGAAGGAATTATTATTTTACAAAAAAATTGAATTGTTTAACCAAGATTAATAAAACATCAATTGATTACAATGAGAGTGTTTTTTACTAAACAAGTAGAGGTGGGAATACATTCACTATAATAATGTATCTCAAGGATTATACTAATTATGTTGACTCAAAATATGAATAATGGGATCCATTACATAGTGATAGAGTTATATGAATCTTAATGTACCGATGAATATGTAGACCACTGTGGGGGGTGGGGGGTAAATAAATAGAGATAGATTATAATATAATTTTTTATTCAATTATTCTCAAAAACATTATAATTTCATGACCCCCTCATTTTTTTAAATCAACTTCATCCATAAAAATGATAATGGAAATAATGTAAGTCATACAAGTTTTTATAAGTCTCTATCCCAATGTGTGTACATATTCATTACCAAGTTGTCTCCCTAGATACATTGATATTAACTATATAACAATAGAGTATAAAAATAATATAATTCCTATCAATATCACTCTATCTTCTAACAAGATATATTAATGGTTAACAACTGTTAGAATATTTTTCTCTTCTATAGATCCAACACAACATTTTAACTTTTAATTCAATTCACTTATAAAATATATATAAAATTACTATGATTGGTTCCTATCCATCCAAAAATCATCTATCTAATTCTTCCCTATATAATTACTCTACCTTAAACCCTATTCATGTAAAACTTCTACCATTATAACTTGGAGTATTGGCCTTCCAAAACATTCCCCAATACCTGATGTTCTATTCTTATGAATCTTCATCCACCACAATAGCTCTCTAAATCAACATAAATATAATATTTGGTGATGAAATTCATAATTATCCAATACCCAATTATATATTCATACATTATCTATAAAAAGGAAGAACAAAATACTCCAAATTTGAATTTAATTTGTAACACATTTTATCTTTTGACCGACTTTAAAGATTCAAATAATTCTAAGTCATAAGACATTGTAAGAAAATCCTAAAATATTAGTTTATATGAACACATAAAACACCCTAAGATATTGGATATATTTATAATCACTGAAATTACATCTCTACATCTTCACAATGTATGTATTTATATTGTTTTTTTTAAAGATCATTAAACCTCCATCTACTGTGAACTCTTTTCTATCTGATCAGTCTAGATTTGATCATAACATCATAATGTCAGATATTAGAATTCATAAAAGAAAAAGTCAATAACATCATAAATATAGCTTTAAAAATATAAAACCAATCAATACATATGATTAACTTTATTCATTTTTATGTTTATAACTCAATATGTTTATAGTTACAACTTCTTTATTTCTAAAAATAATCATTATACAACATAACATTATAAATTGAATGTTCTATATCTTAAATTTATTACTAAAACATTTTATAACGACAATTTATAAATAAAGATTTTAAAAGATATTATTTATAACCTTAAATTTTTAAATATCTACATGATAACTAATTCATTGGATATTCTCCATAATGAAATCTCAGTATGAAGAACTATGTATTACACACTTTTAATGTAATCCTCCATCTGATAATCTCATTTTTTTCAATATTATTCCTTTTAAAAAACATAAATGGAACCCTTAAATCCATGGAGAAATCATGATGTGAGAAGCCTTTAGAATCTACGAATTATTATCTACCAACATAAAATAAGTTACACAGTCTTCTTCCAAAAAAGAAAAAAAACCTTTTTCATGAATTAAAAAAACATTCAAAGAAAAAATAATAAAAATAATAAATAAATTATCAAAAACAATCCAAATTTTATGAAATTTCACACCTTTGATTGTTTATAAACACTATAAACAACGCTAATGTTAAATTTCCTCAAACCAAAAACATTATCATAGAGATGTGATCTAAGACCACACTACCACGATAATATATATTTTTGATGGAATTAAATCCCTTAGATTTAAGAAATTTTGTGCCCCAAATTTTTTTAAATAACTCTTTTATATGATAACACTAGATTTAGATTCAGAGAGGTAATTTATAGATTTTTACATTATTTTTCCCTTTGAGAAAAAAATACAAACAAAAAATGGGGTAACTCCAGAACATTCCTAGGTCAGTAGTTAAGACTAAAAATGGACTTTCAATACCAGTTTCTCAAATACATCCATTGGAATTATTTGGTAAAAATACTATGAATTTGATATTTCATTGAAACATACAAAATCATTATACTTAACTAGAAGCACATTCCTTGATTAAATGATATTTAATATCAATGTTTTTTATCTAGATTGTTGCACAAGATTTTTATATATACCTATATCAAATTGATTACCAAAAATAATTTTCAATTGGTTTTATATTTTCACCATTAAATATTAAAATTAAAAATTCATCCACATCATTTTCATATAATCCTTTATGTTGCAAATATGTTTTTCATTTTCCATACTCAATGTAACATAACTTTATTTTTCAATATACCTCCTCACACAAATTTCTTCTATGAAAAACATTCCTCATGATGTGAATTTTTGTCATTATGAACTCCATCCCAATCTATATTCGTAGAACCATGTTATTTTAACTCATTACTCTATCTATACATCATTAAAAATTTTAATGGTCCTCAAAAATACCTGAGGATTATTTTTTTATAGCATGGGTGATTCATTTATATCACTCACATATCATTCACATAGGCTTATAGAGTATATAATGTCGAGTTTTGAGGTAGTATGTTAATGTAAACTTCCAATAAACATCCAAAATTCATTTTTGATTTACACTTTTTCCAAATTCATATTTAAAAATCATCACACCAATTGAAATATCTATAAAAACAAGAGATAAATATTTCATTACAAATGTTTTTAAAGCACAGTTGAATTATTTTCTTATTAGAGGAACATTTATATAACTTTCTTTAGATCTTGTAATCATATAAATTAGTTCATCCCTCCATGAATAGACTTTCTTAAGACCCACTTCATCTATTCAGTAAATTATTCACAATATTTATCTATTTATACATTAAAAAGTATATTTTTTACATAAACAATTACTCTTAGGTAACCTATACTCATCTCTTTCAAATATAAGTTTATATCAACATTAACTTCAGAAAAGTTTAACTACTTTAGGAAATAGTTATGTTTTAAAAACTAGGAATGGAAGCCCTTTTTCAACATGTACATGGATTTCCAAAGTACAAACACCATGGTTCCATCATTATCAATTATTATCCCATAATGTTTCTTAATATTAACATATTCATTAGTTTCTATATTCATGAATGTGAAATTATCATCCTTCAGATACACATTTTTATTTTTATGATAAAAAACAACCACAAATAATTAGATAGTCCTACTTTTTGAAATTGGGGAAAACGTTACTAAAAAATCTTTACATTATAATTTTGAATAACCTTTTCAACCTAGTAATTATTTATTGTTTAATAATTATCCTTTTTATTGTGTTTTTTTTCTGAACACACATTTTCCCTATAAAATTATTCTATTCTGGTTGACAAAAAAGTTATAAGGTTTCATTTTTATCAATTTCATCCAACTCTTCATTCATCAAATTTATCAATATTTTATGTGTAATTATATTTGAAATGGATTGTGGTTTAACTAGTTAATTAAGATTAATATTATATGAAAATATTTATATATGCATATTCTAAAATTTAAATCATGATTTTTGATGATATCATTAGTTTTTGTTTTTTTTATAATGTTTATTTATCTGTTTTTCATTTAGACTAACCTTCTTTATTACTAGTCTGATTGGAATAGAACATTAAAATGTTTGTCTCACAATCGCCTTCTATTTCATTATCAACTTCATAATTAATCATTCAATATTTATTTAGAAAATCCTCATCATCTTCAAGAAATTATTTTAAGGTGGAATTGTTTTTAATGACCTTAAAATAAATGGAATCAATAAAATTATGTAGTTTTTTATACAAACATCTGTATCCTTTTCAGTTGGATGAATATCCTATAAAAACTCCTTCTATCACATTTCATAAAACTTCCCTAACTCAAATGTTTTTATTTTTGTTATGAAATTACTGTGAAAATATATAAATTATTTCAATATATACTTATTCTTATTTCATATCTAATAGTAAGTCATTTTCTATTCCATTTGAAGTAAATATTTATGTGGAATTTGAATATTTGTGGAAACATGTTCTATCTAGAAGAACTTTTAATGTTTATAGTCAGAATGAATAATTCATCCCATATTAACTGGATGTATTTTTGTTTCTTCCCACTACAACATTACTTATAAGTTTGAAGGGTGCACTGTACCAGATTTCAATTACATGTTCCTTAAATTATGACTCAAAAGGGTTACTTATATATTCTTTTCCATTTTTCATTCTCAACTTTAATATGTATACACCAATATCCATTTAAAATTCTTTTATTAAGATTTTGAATAACATTTTATATTTATATTTATGTTTTATATCTATTACATTGGTAATTTGAGTGGAATCACCATGAATATAATAATGAAAAAAAGCTTTTTCCATTAATGTTTTCATGGCCCACATCGGTCTGAATTTTTGAGTTGTAGTGGTATAGTGTAATTTATTTAAACATTATTTTATCTTAAACTTACCATCCAAACATTCAAGAAGGTTTTATAAATAACATCATATTTTCCCTTTAATATGCAGTAAATATCTTAAGAAATGTTATATTGAAAATGTGATCATAAATTTCTAACCAATGTAGACAATACATCAGAGCCACATCCTATTTTCACAATCATTACGCAAAATCAATTAATTACTAGGATATTTAATTTGGAAGAAATTACCCCCGGTTCAGTTTCAACTATACAAATTCCTATAATATTTATTGAACAGTTACTTCCAACATTTATTTCTCCTACCTTGTGTTCTTTAATAATTATCAATATTTTCACATCAGGAATATTTTTTGGAACAACCATTATAAAAATCTATAGTTTATTCCTTATTTTGTCCTTTAGATAAATATCAACAATAAAATATTGGACTTCAATATTCTTTTTCCCATATTTATTTTTTTATTATAACAAAATTAACTTACCAAACATGCATTTTCTTGAAATATTAAACATACAGTCTTATTCGGTCACACAATCCAAAAATTTCTTATTGATAAAGAAATTGATTTTCCTATGTGGAATATTTTACATTAGACAACTTCATGAAATTGAGTCTTTTTATTCTTTTGATTATCCCCCTTAATTATTCTGGAATCCAAGGGAGATAAATATTGCACCATAAAGAATATGAATTATTTTTGAATATCGTAAAAAACCAACAATATATGATGAAACTCAGTAATCAATAAAATTATTTTTTCCTGTGATAACATTGTTAAGATTCAATATATGTTACAAGTATTTGATTTCCATTTTCATGGAGATTCATTCTTCTAAAAGTTATTTTCAACTTATTTTATTTTTTTAAATTTACTACATTCTTTATTAACCAATAATATAAAAAAATTATTCATAAACCATCATGGATTCTAAAATCACATGACCTTTAATGATTATTCGTTGTAGATTTCACCTGATTTCATAGATGATTTCATCTAGAATCATAAGATGTTTCCACTATTACCTATAAAACGTTTTCGAAACTATAATTCATTTAATTCATGTAAATATAAACATTGAGAAATTTTTATTATGTTTTACATTGATCTTATTATTTTTACTATGTTTTTCATTAAGATCATTCAAAATTTTATTTTAATTCAAAAATTTATAATTTCATTTTTTTTATTCTATATAGTTGTGTTTCTTTTTGGGAAAATATTATCTACCTTAATAATTCATTTTACATTCCATCTTAAATAATCTAGATTCTCTACTATCTTTAGGGGTTTTTAAAGACATTAATCTTGTTATGAACTTATTAGATGTTTCATAAAGGTTTCATCCCCTTTTATTTCTATACTATTTTATGTATATTACCCTTTTTGAACATTATCCATGAATTTTCAAAGTTATGTGGAACACAATCATCCAATTAACTCTTTTAATTAGATTTATAATCTTCTTTATTAATAAAAATACATTGGATTTCTCTTTCTGATGATTTTTTTGGTACTTAATATAGATTTATTAGCATCGTAAAATTTTTTACCACAATTATTTCTCTGAGATTTTACTTCATAATCATCATTACCCTATTCTCCATATATATTAATTAGATATTTTGGTTTAAAATTTCTGATCCCCTCACGTTCAAAACGTTTTACTATGAGTTGTCTGTTGAAAATTACCTCTTATAATGAATGGGGATTTAGGATACAATCCTCTTATACTATTCAACATAAACATTATATTTTGGTTAACACATTACCTTTACACAATATTATGGTTCTTGAATTTTCATATTCCTCGTAGCTTTAGAATCTATATTTTCCATATTATTTATTTATAATGTTGTAGAATTTTTTATTTCATACATAAAAAGGATGTTATTTTTTCACCAAGATATAAATCATTTAACAATTATAATACATAGGATTCTGGATAAAAAATCTCTGTAAAGTTTCTCATTAATTTTTAAACAATGGTTGAATCTTCCATGACATGTAAAAATACTATGAAGTTACATAATATTTAATTCACATGGGTACAATAATCAACGATATTGTCTTTTTCCAAATTCCTAATATCATAGAACATGATTATCAAGAATATAATGTTTTCTTAATTTATGTTTATATTCCCCTTGAGGATGCTTTCATGTTTTACTGATGTTTCCTTATTCATTTTTATACCCAACACCTATATATAATTATTATCTGATAAAGGAATGATAATTTCCTTCTAATATTTTCCATATTACATGAGATTTTTTTTAATCAATGAAATAGGATCATCTCTCTCTACGGTTGGAAACCCAATAGTTAATGTATCAATTATCTCAAAATTAAGAGATAGAAGATAATATATCATTATATTTTTCATGAATGGTTAATTTTTTCCATTTAAGGAATTAAAGCCAATACTACTGATTTTTTGAGATTATCAATGATAAATAATATATGGATCTTACAGTATGAACCTATTTCTTGGATAATTTTTCAAATACCTAGTATGGTGTAGAGAACTGATAAGGGGGTTGAATTATTATTGAAATTTTATTATTTCCTTTCTCATTTAATCAACCTCTACATCTTATTGAACTTGTGATCCTATCACTAGTGTAAATCTCATATATACTTACGCATAACTCATAATAGTTTGAAAAAACTATTGGGAAATGTAATCTATACTAGTGGTTAATTGAAACTGTTGGCATATGCTAATGTAAGACTGCTTCTCCCAATGATTTTCTCAAACCATGGGGGTAGGAATTGAATTCCCAACAGTTTTATTCTACCATTGGTCAATGTTTAATGTAGCATATGTATCCAAACATGTATTGGAAACCATTGGGATATACCCTCTATCACAAAGACTATTAAAAACCATTGGGATATAAAATTCACAAAACCAGTCCTTCCCCCTTCCACCATCTAAAACCGATCATGGCCCAAGGGTTTTCCCAAGATCTCCCCCTACAGTGAACCCTACATCAAGAGACTACTTCCTCTAGAAATGATCTATCCAGGATGCCAATCATATTATCCAATTGAACTTCCTCGAGATCCCAACTCTAACAGTTTTCCAATGTGATATTTCTGTAGGATGAAAATCTTATATCATACCTAGAGATCTATCATTGAATAAAGTAATTTATATTCTTCTACTTCAAATTTTTTATTTTGTGACTGAGTTATGTATTATATCTCTATTTAATTTATCTTTAATCATTCAATTTCATTGTTATTTTCATTCTTTTACATATTGTATTATCCACTTATGAAAAAAATCCATATATCATTTTAGGTTGTCGTTTTGTTATGATTTTTCTTTATAGAATAATTTTGATTGATATTGAAGACATCAATATGATCATGAGTTATTTCATCATTGGTTTATTTTAAATTTATGGTTCATGGACATGATTTCTTTGGTTAGACATATACACATCTATAGAATGTTATTACCCTATGAGGAACGATAAGATACTCAGGCATTATGAATCTACCCATAAATGTTGTCTTGGAAATATCTCACTCTAACATTACGATGATGATACCTTCACTATAATTCAATAATAGAGAACCTCTATGGGAAGGTTAATACTACCTTACATGCAACGTATTGCTAATTGATACTATAAGTTATGTCATAATTTCAACATAAATCATACGTATTGTGTGATTTTAAAAGCTAGTGTTTATGGATATTTTCAAGAACTATTAAAAGACAATTAATTTAGAGTAATTATCATAAAAAATTTTGTGATCTTTCTCAATAGTTATTTTAAAATGTTTTTAAATATCATATCTATTCATATTATTTTGACCATAATTATTTCCAATTTAATTTAATGTGAAAGTCATAAACAGTTGTACTATTTTAATGGAGTGTTTTGTGGATATCTTTGACCCAACTGTAGTAGTATGAATTATTCTTTTTATTATATATAGTTTATGTAATTAAGTAATATAATAAAAAAATACTTTTTGTTAATACTATTTTCTTTAAATATTATATTATAGTGAAAAATATTTTCAGAACTACTTCTTAAAGAATCCTTTTTTAATAATACTCATTTAATATTATCTGTAGAGACAACTATGCGGTTAATATGATCTATATTTTTATATCTCATATATTTCTAGTATAATCTTCAGATACTTATAAATATATTTATAATAAATTTCCAACTAGTTATAATTATTTGTGAGGTCCCTAATAAATGTATTTGATGTCCCGAAAAAAGACTTGTTCTAATTATTTAATCCTTCTCTAAGTTGTGAGATCCCTAGTGTAGATACCATGTTGGTTGGTACCACTAGGGGGTTGAATGAGTGGTACAAGTTTTAGGATTTCTTTTTAATTAAACTTATTGTAATATTTAATTTCATGATCTATTCAATATTGAATCAACTCATCCTCAACTCATATGAAATATGAATAGAGAAATCCAAATGAACAATGTTTTAATAGGTTTGTATTCAAATTCCTACTCCTTTCCATGAATGGATAGTCACCAAAATTGCGTATTCTCAACTATAAATCGAACTGGTTAAATTAAGGACCTCTCAATACTATAAGAATAGAGACCAACTATGCACCTACTATAGAGTCCCACCGATTAATGAATCCTCCACTAGCTAATAAAAATATATGATTAAAATAAAAGAAAATCTCCTGAATCTCTAAGTTTCCCCTACAAAACCTAATGTAGATATCCCTCCATGAACACACACTAGTTGAAATATTCTCTATACCAGCACTTTTTAGATGTGCTAATATGATATTGTAATTTTTGGTTTTGTAACCTAGACCATACATGAAAGTGGATTGTGTATATTCATTATATATCTCATTTAGGATTCAAATGAAATTTATATTCGTAAGTGTGACTGAATTTTATAATGACATAGGGTTTAATTGTATAATGTATCCATAATGAGTTTTATATGGGTTTCCTATATAAGAAATTTAGTGTAATTATACCCACCCAAACCACAGTGTTTTTTGAGGAAAGATTATGTGGATATTATTTTGGGATGTTCTCTGGTGATGTAAATAAATTCCATTTGTGAAATGGATTTATTTTAACATATGGGGATTCATTAAATAATTTTCTGGATTTGTAATTGTTTAATTTATTAAAGGTAATCATAAAAATATGGTTCATTATGGTAATAATTTACCTTGATTATTTTAATACCCTTGTGATGGTAAAAGTGGAAAAATCAAGAATTATTTATACCCTTTTAATTTAAATTACTTGAATTAATTTAGAAATCATGATTATAAAAATAAGGAATGAATTATTAAATACCTAGAACTATTGGTTTTGGTTTTAGATTTTGATAAGATATTTTATTATGAAATGATATGGTTGGATAGAGAATGGATAGATCATGCATATGTTCAATGTGGTGTTTTAGTAATGTATGAGTGACTAGCCATCATTTAGTAATCCATGGAATGACTGTGATTCCTTAGTATTGTAGGGAATAAAGCACTAGGGGTGGTTTTTTGTAGATAAACAAGGCATGGAAGAGAATAATGATCACTTTTTAGTTGAATTAGCCTTGGTTTTATGGAATTTGACTAATTGGAGAACGATCTTGGCGGTGTGATCGGGTGATATGGGTGTGTACACTGATTGGGTTTGTAACACCATGAGTTTTAATGAATTAACATTATTTTTGTATAAATTCAAATTCATTGGTGTCTGTAATTCTATGCTACGCCAAAATATTTTCAATATTATTAATAAATATCTTACCATTTAATGAATATCTTACTATTTAATACATTCAAAAGATATTACCAATATGATTTATTAAATATGACTTTTCCATAGCGGATAATGTTTTTGTAGTTGAGTATAAATTTGATAAAGCCTCAAATGAAATCGGTGTAAGGAATATACGAGAGTAATATATTACATAATTCTACACATAACACATTATTTTTTGAGATTTATTACCACATGTATGAGAAATATTAATTGGATCATTTAATCTTATATGAGTTTAATATTTAAATATTATTCATCAACCAAAGTTGATCTATTACTAAGATGAATCAAAAACTCAATAAACTATTCACCCTCTATGTTTTATTTTACATTTAAGATTTCCCTATGTTTAATATATATTTACTAATCACTTATTTTATTATTTAAAAGAGTTTACTCTGATAAACCTTGTTCCTTACATTTACAGATTTTCACATGAATAACTACAATAGAGGCCACTTGTATCATGGACTTCCTAGTGTGTAGTTATTGTAAGTAAAACCCGATCCACGATATGGTTTATTTAATTTTTTTAAATAAATTGCATATTAGTGGGTTACTATCACAAGGAGAGGAATATGATCTATATTGGAAATAAACTTCATGTTTTTTTAATTCCACTATGTGTCATTTTGTTTTAACTTACACTATATAAAATTGATGTGGACATAGTACTAAAATTCCCAATTCTATGTTTCAACATGAATCTAGATACTGTGCTGGATTAGGTTTTATATAAAGTGAAATATTTTCATTTACATAAAAGTATTATTGATTGAACTTTAATCTTACTGAGTTGCCTTCACGAAATGACTGATTACCATATTTTTACAGAATGGATAGAATTTGGATGCATGAAACTAATCAGATCTTAAGAAATTTTCAAAACAATATTGATAGATTTTTAGATTTCTCATTTGACAATGCTTCAGATATTTGTAACATACACTGCCCATGTTATAACTGTGATGGAAGACCATGGTTGATCCATGAAGAAGTTTGCAAACATATAACCTAATATGGTTTTCAAAAAAATTATTATGTGTGGTATCACGATAGGGATAAAATGGAATCTCAAAATGATGATGATACCTATGAGAGTATTGGATTGGAGAATATTATATATGGCTGTTTTTCATTTATTCTTCAACATGGGAAGGAAATTATGTCAACTATAGATGACTTCGATATAGGAAAACATGATGCATCCAATGGAAATGATGATGTTTTTAGAGTGAAAAATTTGAATGATGCTGTGACGACTCTATTATGTCAGAAATGTGGTAAAATTAAAAATTTATAATTTTTAATTAGATTGTTTCATGGGAAAACCATATATGGGATTTATAATATATCCATTGATTACATTATTACCTTATTGATGGAATTACTTCAATATGATGTAGATATTCCCTCAAATCACTATATGACATTGAAATTATTTGAATAACATGGATTTTGAAAAAACAAAATTCATGAATTCCTGAAAGATTGAAGCTTATTATGGGAGGAAAACTAATGAATGAAATGAATGTATCAAATGTGGAACATCCTGATGGAAGCTAAAAGCTGATGTAACATCATTATTTGTGCCACATGACGTACATTTTCACTTTCTATTTATCCCTAGACTCCAAAATCTTTTCATGCCAGATGTAATATCAATAAAAATGAAATATAATGATACCGAGAAAAAGAAGAATAATGAATATTTTTTTCACCTTGAAAATGGATTTTCATGGAAAAGATTCAATTATCAATTTCTTGATTTTACAACTGATGTTTGTAATGTGAGGTCGAGTCTTTCATGTGATGGTTTTAATCTGTTTTGGCAGATGCATACGTCGCACAATACATGGATGGTTTTCGAACATATTTATAACCTTCCCCCATTGTTGTGTATGAAAAAAACATTCAGTTTCATGAGTATACTAATTTATGGCCCATCTGATCCTTGAAATTATATAGACGTATATATGAAACCGTTAATAAAATATGTGAAACTTATTTGTGATATGGGTATGAGCACATATGATGCATGTTCGGAAGATATATTTTAGATGCGTGCCATTCTTATGTAGATGATCAACTATTTTCATGCTTATGCAGTGATGTCTGGATTGAGCATGAATATAAAAACTATCAAGTTCTATATGTATTAATAATACTCAATCAAGAAGACTGAAATATTTCCATGGTTTTAGTTTTATGGAAAATTGAAGATTCTTTCCAATGAACCATCTAAAGAGAAATAAGCATTTAATATTTGAAAATACCATAGAGGCCGATAATCTACCTCAACATATGTCTGGAACTTATGTGATTAATGAATTTAATGATTTTAGTTTCTCATTAAAGAAGGGTCAAATTTAATATAGACAGATAGATAGTGTTTCCAATGATACTTGTTACAATTCAAAGAAGATGATATCCTCTTTGAGTTATCGTATTGGTCAAAAAAAATTCGCGTCATTTCTCAGACGTATTGTAAATTGAAAATAATATATGTGAAATGTTTCTTTTTATTCTTATAAATGACAAGGGAATTATAAAATATGATTTATGATCTTGTTGTGGCTTGGTGGATTGGGGAATTAGACTAGAATTGCATCCTGTGTGTATTAGTAAAAATAAATGGAAGGTTCCATGTGATTCTTATGTAATGACCCCTGAAAAAAAAATCAATTTCAAAAATATTTAGAATATATTAATATTCCTGTTAGATATTCAAACAATATATCAAAATGGGTCAATATAAGTGTGTAGATGCTTAAATATTTGAAGACTTGGGTTATCACTTCCTTTTATATTAGTTGATTCCAATATAAATCCATCATATTTTTTCCAATAATGTAAGGGTGTTACTTATCGGTTTTTTTTCATTTGTTAAGATATATTTGTGATAAGAAGTTTTTGAAGTATTTCCTGAAAACAATGATGGTAGAGACACCAGTAATTTCATGTGAGTTTGAAAGAATATCCCCTCCATCATTTTTCACATGCATGTTGCATAAAACTATCCATATTCCAACTAAAATGCTTCTTAGAGGTCCTATTTGTTTTCGTTGGATGTATAAAAAGGAGTGAAATATGTATACATTGAAATATTATATTCAGAATAGAAATAATCCTGAAGGTTCTATCATGAATGGTTGCTTGGATCAAGAATGTATGGATTTCTAGTCAATGTAACTATGTAATCTTACTATGAGAATAAACAACCCAATGATAAAAGAAGAAGAATACTATAAGGACCCAGACATAAACATTACGAAATATTGAATTAAATGAATAATTTACATTGAGGATATTTTTAGGTTTAGAGTTTTATAGAGTTAGTCCATAACAATTACATTTCAAAATATTACAAAGTAGACACTTCTACTCAGTTTCCCTTTTTTAACAAAACATGATCTCTTTAAAAAAAGAGTCATGTCTAGTTCCATGTTTTAAACGGCATGAATTTTCCTTGATCCCATCCATGACCCTATTCCACATTATGTCCTATGGAAAAAATTTGAAAACATGGTATGAGAAAAACAATCTCAGTAAGGGATACACAATGGAATAAAACAGTTAGTTTTTCAAAACAACAAGAAAACCATGAATACTTTAACATAACTAATACTTTTCACCTTTATGAAGTAGTAAATAATATTCATTGAATAAAATATCATTACTTACCCTTTTTTAAACAAAATATTACCATAAAACCCATATAAAGAACACGTAACATATAAAGGTAACTTGGGATAGAAACATACTTAAATGGAATAACCATACGGTCAAATTCCACACATTTAATTAAATGGAATACCCATACGACTGACTTCCATACCCAATGCATTGGATTTTATAATGTAACCACCAATCCTGGTATTCATGGCACCAATCGTCATTTTGTTTATCATGTAACCACCCGTCAAATGTCCAAGTACCATTATAAAATGATAAGACATGAAGAAAATATAAAGGAAAGAAAACATTTCCACATTTCAATCCCAATATATCACTTAAATATATTGACCTAGAAAATACCTTTTCAAAACCATTTTCAATACCAAAAATACATAAAATAGTATATGGTGTTTATTTTTTTCAAAACATTACAGCTTGTAGAGGAAGCCAAAGATCAAATAATACTAGACGGGGCGGATAGGTCGTTGTCACCACGTACGTTAAAAGAAACATTATTTTTTTTAGTTTAGTAAAATTCTTCGTAGAAAAAGATTCCCTTTGAATGAAATTAAAATTCAAGGGTTTTTATACAGCATATAAAATAAAGTCTTGTATTTGAATAAAATATGCCTCAATGAAAGGAGATTGATACGAAGTCCCTTACCTCGAGTCTGACAGGACTCGATCATTCTTCAATCTCCTGAATAATAAAATAAAGTTAATTTATACATGCTTAAGATTATTTATCATGTTTATTATTTCTTTTATATCACTTATTATCATGTTAAAATCATTATGTAAACATTTAAGTTAATAACGTTCATTTTGTCGATATTTGGTACTTGAGTCAAAAATGGACTTCTTATAATTACATGTTTTTCATGTGGTAAAAGTTTAATTATATCCATAATGATATAAATTATTTGGGTTTCATATATATCATATATATCCATCATATACAAGTATTTATAATAGTACATAACATTTAGACGTATGAAATGAAATGCACCGTTCATGGAAACGGTAAGTCGTACGTACGCATGGACGCTACTTTCATTTCTATTTCTTATTTTATGGAATTAAAACCTAATGATACATAGGTATATTATAATTATATTATAATATCATATATAATATCATTATATCCGTCCTCTATACATCCCACATAAGTCATTAACGAATCATATCACTTTGAGGGGCGGTAGTCCGCACTTCCTCAAATGAGATTATCGTATTACCCACTATGGAAACCATAGAGGAATGCTATGAAAAGGGAATTACAAAAGAACAAGGAAATAATAGACATAATATATATCATATATAAATACAGTTCCATCATAATGGCCACCATGAGAGGCGGTATGATGTAATTGAACAATCATCGTTTCGTGAGGCCTTAGTTTTCCATCTAGAGAAACATTATGTTCTTCATCCTTTAGATGGAGGTGTGTGTAAGTGTAGTTATAATCCTTATTATAAAAAGATCCTAGTATATTTAGGATACTGGTGTAGTTATAAAATAAAGAAATAAGAAATATTTTAGGGGTTGGAGAATTAAAATAAAAGAAAACAATTTAAGAGAAAACGTTACCTTTAATTCGGGTAACTCCCTTTGGTTTGAACCAAAGGACTTATTGAAGTGCCTTATGCCTAAGGTAAGGCTTATAAGAAGAGGATAGGGATGTTGAGAGCTCAATTGGGCAGAGCTTGGATGAGCCAAATGGCTTGAGAGGTGTGAGGAATTGGGTAGAAGTGGTCTTCTATTATAAGGGGGAGGAGGGGCTCTTTAGGAATGTGTGAAACTATTATTTTATTATATAATGATATTCGGTTTCTAATGTTCCCGAAATCATTAGAGTCGAATATAAGATGATTCATGGTCTAAATAAAATCATCCACTCAGAATTGGACATGTTTTGGATAATATTTTAATCCTTATAATGTTATTTATTTAAATGATTTATTAATGAGGTAAATGTTGCATCATTATTATGTCATGAATAATTAAATTTATTTGTTGTCTAAAAATTATAAAAATAATACCATGATATAGTAAATATATTTAAATTTCTAATTAATATTTATAGTCAAAAATAGGACTTATATAACACCATATAAATATTAATAACTAAAATATTTTTTTATGTCATTTTGGCCTTTACTTTAAATTAATTAATCTAAATTGTCATTATCACTTCCAAGTGGATCAAAGGGGTCCCCAAATAGACCCAAAGAGTCCTATGGTAGTTAATGACTCAACCAATATTGTTAGGACAAGTTTTATGGTAATTTTGATTCATTATAATACACTTTTAACCTTGAATTACCATATTTACCTTAAACTGCGGTAAATAAGTCAAAAGTTACTATTCAATAAAAATTATTTTCATCTTAATGAACCAAATAATACTTCTTAATAACAACCATGAATGTTGATTTTTTAAATTCAATTCACAGATGTGGTAAACTTTCATTTAAATGAAAACGTTAGTTTTTTTAACTACCACTAAGTGGTGTCACTATTCATCAAAAATTGACGTTTTTCAAAAAAATACGAAAAATTCAGCCTAAGAATTAATTGATATTTTGTATTAAAAATTGATGTCCATTTTTTCAAATTCAAAACATAGAAGTGGAATTAATTAATTTAAAAATTAATTTCCGTTGTTAAAACAAATAGCATGTTTTTATGAAACAATAACAATCAAAAGATTGATACTTGTTTATGTCTAATTTCAAAGTGAAATTAATTAAAATGACAAAAATTGGATAAAAAGGTAAAAATATATTTTAATTTAAATTTAAAACCAACTAAAAAGATAATCTTACCATATAAATAAATTAGATTAAAAAGAACTTTTGAATTAAAATGCCATATTTTTCACTATTCATTAAAAATGAACTTTATCAAAAAAATACCAAAAAATTACCCAAAGTAAAATTTTATGTCCCCAATATAAAGAAAGATTTTATTTTTTCAATTTGAATGTATTAATGTGACCAAAACTATATTTAAAAAGGGTTCGCCATTAAAAGGTGATAAATCGGCCCTTTAATGTAAATTATGTTTAAAATTAGATTCATTCACATTTTAAGCCTCTAATTTTTATTTGATAAATGTAAATACAATTAAAAAACATGTATAATCATATTGTGGTCAGTTTTGTTCATTCCCTCCAATACAACAGCTAGGAGTTAACTACCGTTTAAAATAATAATATTATATTATTAGTGTGCAACATAAGATTCCAAAGAAACCTGTTGTTGCGTATCGGGTACGCTATCGAACATAGAAACCCCTTTAAAGTAAAATTAATATTTAATTAACAAATATTAATTAATATAAAATATGTCTTATTATTTATTTACTTGGTATGTTACAGCCTTCCCCCCTTTTCGAAATTGCGTCCTAACAATTTTTATTCACTTATCAAAATAAGTGGGGGTATTTATCCCTCATATCATTTTCAGATTCTCACATTGCCTCTTCAACCATATGGTCATTTCACAAAACCTTTACCTGTACATTACCTTATTCAACAACACCTACTCATTAGGGTTAAGAATCTGAACATGTTGTTCTTCATAAGAGAGATTATCCTCCAACTAAACTACCCCTGGGCTCAAAACATGAGATGGATCTGGAATATACTTTCTCAACATCGAAACATGAAAACAATTGTGTACCTGGGATAAACTTGGATGTAAAGCCACTCTATATGCAACTAATCCAACACTCTCCATAATTTCCTAAGGTCCAATGAACCTCGGAATTAAATTTCCCTTCTTACCAAAACACATCACACTTTTCCATGGAGAAACTTTGAGAAAGACATGATCCCCTACCTCAAAAGAAAGATCCTTCCTCTGGCTATCTGCATAACTTTTCTGTCTCCTCTGAGCTGTTCTCACGTGCTTATGAATCGACTGAACTTTATCTGCCATCTCTTCTACCAATTATGGTCCCCTCAGCTTCCATTCAACTACTTCATCCCAGAATGCTGGAGTTCGACAATGCTTTCCATATAATGCCTCAAATGGAGCCATCTGTATACTGTAATGAAAACTATTATTTCAAGAAAATTCAACCAAAGGAAGATATTGGTCCCAACTTCCCTGATAATCCAGTGAACAAGAATGTAACATATCTTCTAAGGTCTGAATTGTTCGTTCTGACTGTCCATCTGATTGAGGATGAAAAGTTTACTAAAATTTAATTGAGTACCCAATGACTTCTGAAGGCCTTTCGAAAAGTTAGAAGTGAACCTGGGATCACGATCAGATACAATGGAGAGGGGAACACCATGCAACCTGACTATCTCTTTAACATACAACTGATCAAGTTGATATAGAGACAAAGAATCTCTAATAGTAAGGAAATGAGCATATTTAGTCAATCGATCAACTATAACCCAGATTTCATTATTGCCTCAAGATGTATTTGGTAATCTCACAATTAATTCCATGGAGATATTTTCCCATTTCCACTCTAGCACCGGTAAAGTTTGAAGCATTCCTTTCGATAATTGTCACTCTACATTAACCTACTGAAAAGTCAAACACTTCAGAGTAAAATCAGAAATATCTCTTTTCATTCCATCCCACCAGTAATACTCTCGAAGATCTTTGTACATCTTAGTACTACCAGGATGAACTGAAAACGGAGAACTATGAGCTTCACGTAACAACTCATTCTTCAACTGTGAATCCCAAGTTACACATAATCTATTCCCAAATATCAAAACACAATCATTATCAATGTTAAATTCAGGAAAATTACCCTTCTGAACCAACTCTACCTTTTTCTGCAACTCACTATCTTCTTTATGCACTTGCTTAATTCTATATGATAGAGATGATTTCACTGACACTTGAAACAAAACAGAATAATTTCCTACAACAACAAATTATATGCCAAAGTTCATCAAATCAAAAAACAAATGATCTCATTCCAAACATATCCTGGATAACGATACATAACTTTTTCAACTCAAAGCATCAGCCACTTTATTTGCTTTTCCCAAATGGTAATGGATCATGCAATCATAATCCTTGATTAATTCCAACCATATCCTCTGTCTCAAGTTCAATTATTTTTTAGTGAATATATAATTTAAACTTTTGTGATCAGTATATATTTCACACATCACTCCATAAAAATGATGCCTCCAAATTTTTAAAGCAAAAAACAACAGTAGCTAATTCCAAATCATGTGTAGGGTAATTTAACTCATGAGGTTTCAATTGATGTGAAGCATAAGAAATTACCTGATCATTCTACATTAGGACACATCCCAGTCATTTCAATGAAGCATCACTGTAGATAACAAACTCACCATTTCTGGGAGGCAGTGCCAAAACTGGAGCATTCACCAATCTTATTTTCAATTCCTGAAAACAATCATCATCTTCTTTTGTCGAGATGAACTTAACACCTTTTTTATTTAACTTAGTCATTGGACTAGATAACCATGAAAAATGTTCAAAAAACCTCTGATAATAACCTGCCAAACTAAGAAAACTACATATCTCTATTATATTTGTGGGTCTTGGCCATTTTTCAACAACTTTTTTTTAGCAGGATCAACAGTTTTTCCATTTTTTTGAAACAATGTGACCAAGGAAAGAAATTTGTTGTAACCAAAACTCACACTTGCTTAATTTACCATAAAGTTTCTTTTCTATTACGGTTTTCAAGAAAACCTATAAATGACTTTAATATTCCTCATTACTTTTGTAATCAACCAAAATATCATCGATGAACAAAACCACAAACTTAACCAAGAACTCACGGAAAATTATATTCATAAGATCCATAAATACAGCAGGTGCATTGGTTAACCCAAAAGTCATAACTACAAATTCATAATGGCCATATCTAGTACGAAACGTGGTCTTTGGAATGTCTGCTTCCTTTAATTTCAACTGATGGTACCCTGACCTCAAATCAATCATTGAAAAATACTGAGCTCCCTGGAGATGATCAAACAAATCATCTATAAGAGGGAAAGGATACTTATTCTTAATAGTTTTGTTATTCAATGCTCTCTAATCAATGAAAAGTCACATTGAACCATCTTTCTTTTTAACAAACAAGACAGGAGAAGCCCATGGTGATGTGCTAGGTTGAATGAAACATTTATCTAATAACTCCAGCAATTGATACTTTAACTCTAAAAGTTCAATTTGAGCCATTCGATAAGGGGGTTTTGAAATTTCCTTAGCATCAGGAACTAAGTCAACGGTAAATTCAACTTCTAGATCAGGTATAATACCAGGAAACTCATCAAGAAAAACATCTAGGTACTCATTTACCACTAGAAAATAATTAATCTCAACACTTTCTTTATTTTCAACAATATGAGCAATGTAACATTCATTTCCTTCTATTACTAGTTTCTCAACTTCCTAATATGTTATCAAAATCAAGGGTTCATTCTTGTACACAAAATGTAAATCTTTCTGAAATGAAACCTCTTTAGCTCTACAGTCAATCTTATCATGATAAACAGAAAACCAATCCATGCCCAAAATAACATCAAACTCTACTAGAGGTAAAACAATAATGTTTGCAGGTAGATTTTTTCTGCACACAAGGACATGAATGTTCTTATTTTTTCTTTTTGTCTCAACATTTCATCTAGGTGTTTTTACCATATGTTCCGTATTCATATATTGAGATGGAATTCCCAATTTATTAGAAAAATTATCATAAATGAAAGAGAGTGTAGACCCTAAATCAAACAACACATTGGTATAATCAGAACAAACAAACAGTGTATCTGATACTACTTCATTTGATGGCCCAATATCTACTAAATTAGTTGCAAAGGGTTTCACCACCCCTTTCTACTTGTATTCTGGCTGCTTTCCCTCATTTGAGTTATTCTTTGGACACTCGTTTGCATAATGACCCATTTCATTACACTTAAAACATCTTACCGATGGTATTTCATTCCCTGCAAGATCATATTCTTTACAGTTATGAGCAATATGACCAGACTTACCACATCAGAAGCACTTTCCTGACATTGATAAACATTATTCAAGATGCTTTTTACCACACTTCTCAAAAGTTGGATATTTATTTTTCTTACCTCCATGCTTCTTTGATGAATTCATCTGCTTTTCCTACCAAGTGGACCTCTTATTCTGTTGTTTTTCAAAGAACACTTGATCGTCGGCAAACTCCATTTCCACCTTCTCCGCACATCGAACAAGTTTCTCATAACTTTTGAACTAATGAGAAGCTAAAGCCCTTCGATATTGTGGCTTCAGTCATGAGTAACATCGATCTATCTTACTATCAAGATCTCTGATGAAATTTAGAGCATACCTTGCTAGTAGAGTGAATTTTGCTTCATAAGCAGCCATTGAGTCATCCTCCTACCTCAATTCCATGAATCTTTTTTCGATTTTAAGACGAACCACCTTAGGAAAATAATTTTCAAGAAACATTCCTTTGAATTCATCCAAATCAAGAGCATCAATCTCCTCACTATCCTTGATATTTTTCACCATCGACCACCACTGATCAGCTTTACCTTCAAAATGGTAAACAACAACACTATCCTTTTGATGTTCTGAAAAACCCATGACATCAAAAATATTCTCCAATGCCTTAATCCACCCTTCTGCTATCATAGGGTCAGATGATCCTATGAATGATGGGGAATGTTGCCTCATGAATTTCTCCACTACTGACATGTTCCTCTGCAGTTGATCTGGCTAATCTTGTGCATGAATACCACCACCATTTATAGCCTGAGTCAAATGTTCCATCACTACAACCAACTATTCAGTTCCGATTCCGGCCATCCCAAGTTGCTGATTTGGAAGGATATCTTCCTCTTGAGGGCGTCCCAACATAGCCTCCCTATTTCCTCTATGGAAAACCATTCTGAACATAGAATTATCTTAGGCAAAGCAACATGGAAATCTGTAAAGGCTACATCATCTAGATATTAACATAAATTAATTTACAAATATTAATTTAACAATACCCTAACACCAAAATTTATCTAAACCGACCTCTGATACCAACTATAAGGACCCATCCATAAACTTTACATAATATTGAATTAAATGAATAACTCACATTGAGGATCTTTTCAGGTTCAGATTTTTAGAGAGGTAAGCCATAACTATTATATTTCAAAATATTACAAAGTAGACTCTTCTACTTAGTTTTCATTTTTTTACAAAACATGAACTCTTGAAAAAAAGAGTCATGTCTAGTTCCAAGTTTTAGATGGCATGACTTTTCCTTGATCCCATCCTTGACCCTATTCCACTTTATGTCCTGTGAAAAACATTTAAAACAAGGGATGAGTATAAAAATGCTTAGTAAGGGATACAAAAAGAAATAAAACAGTTAGTTTTTCAAAACAAAAAGTAAACCATGAATACTTTAACATAAGTAATACTTTTCACCTTTATGAAGTAGTAAATACTCTTCACTGAATAAAAGATCATTGCTTACCCTTTTTTAACCAAAATATTACCATAAAACCCATAGAAAGAACACATAACATATAAAGGTAACTTGGGACATAAACATAATTTAATGGAATAACCATACGGTCGAATTCCACACATTTCACTAAATGGAATAGCTATACGACCAACTTCCATACACAATGCATTGAAGGTTATAAAGTAACCACCTTTCCTGGTATTCACGGCACCACCCGTCATTTGGTTTATCATGTAACCACCTCTCAAATGTCCAAATACCATTATAAAATCCAAGGACATGAAACATATATAAAGGAAAGAAAACATTTCCACATTTCAATCCCAATATATCCCTTACATATATTGACATAGAAAATCCATTTTCAATACCAAAAATACGTAAAAGAGTATATGTTATTTTTTTATTTTAAACATTACGACTTATTGAGGAAGCCAATGATCAAATAATACTCGCGGTGGCGAATAGGTCGTTGTCACCTCATACATTAAAAGAAACATTCTTTTTTGTCATTTAGTAAAATGATTTGTAGAAAAATATTCCATTTGAATGAAATGAAAAGTCCAGGGTTTTTATATAGTGTATAAAAGAAAGTCTTGTATTAGAACAAAATATGCCTCAATGAAAGGAGATTGAGACAAAGTCCCTTACCTCGCTTCCGACTTGAATCGATTGTTCTTTAATCTCCTGAATAATAAACTAAAGATAATTTCTACTTTCTTAAGAATATTTTTCAATTTTATTATTCCTTTTATATCACTTATTACCATGTTATACTCATTATTTAATCATTTTTGTTAATAATGTTCATTTTGTCGATATTTGGTACTTTAGTCAAAAATGGACTTCTTATAATTACATGTTGTTCATGTGGTAAAAGGATAATTATATACATAATGATATTCATGATTTTGGTATCATATATATCATATATATCCAGCATATACATGTATTTATAATAGTACCTAACATTTAGAGGTAAGAAATGAAGTGCAACGTTCATGGAGACGGTAAGCCGTACGTACGCATGAATGCTACTTTCATTTCTATTTCATATTTTAACGGAATTAAGACATAATTATACACATTTATATTATAATTCCATTATAATATCATATATAATATCATTAACTCCATCCTTTATATGTCCCACATAAGGCATTAACGAATCACATCACTTTGAGGGGGCGGTAGTCAGCACTTCCTCAAATGAGATTATCGTATTTACCAACTATGGAAACCATACAAGCATGCTATGAAAAGGGAAGTACATAAGCATAAGGAAATAATAAACATAATATATATCATATATAAATACGACTCCATAATAATGGCCACCATGAGAGGAGGAAATATGTAATTGAACAATCTTCGTTTCGTGGGGCCTTAGTTTTCCATCCACAGAAACTTTATGTTCTTCATCCATTAGATGGAGGTGTATGTAAGTGTTGTTTGAATCCTTCTTATAACAACAGAATAGAATATTTATGATACTGTTTTTGTTACAAAAGAAAGAAATAAAAATATTTTCAGTGATGGAGAAGTAAAATATATGAAAAAAATTTAAGAGAAATTGTTACCTTTAATTTGGGTAACTCCCTTTGGTTTGAACCTAATGACTTATTGAAGTGCTTTCTGCCTAAGGTAAGTATTCTAAGATGAGGATAGGTATGTTGAGAGCTTAATTGGGCAGATTTTGGACCATAAAAATGGCTTGAGATGTGTGACAAATTGGTTATAAGTGGTCTCCTTTTATAAGAGGGAGGAGGGGCTCTTTAGGAAAGTGTGAAACTATTATTTTATTATATAATGATATTCGGTTTTTAATGGTCCAAAAATCATTATAGTATAATATAATATGATTCATGTTCGAAATAAAATCATCCAATCAGAATTGGACATGTTTTGGATAATATTTTAATCATTATAATCTTATTTATTTAAATGATTTATTAATGAGGTAAATACTGCATCATTATAATGTCATGATTAATTTAATTTATATGTTGTCTAAAAAATATAAAAAAATACCATGATATAGGAAATATGTTTGTCTTATAATTAATATTTATAGTCAAAAATAGGATTTATATAACACTATATAAAAATTAATTACTAAAAGATTTTTGTTTTTGTCATTTTGGCCATTACTTTAAATTAATTAATCTTAATTGTCTTTATCACATCCAAGTGGATCAAAGGGGTCCAAAAATAGACCCAACGATTCCCATGATCGTAAAAGACTCAACCAATAAGGTTAGGACAAGTGTTAAGGTAATTTTGAATTATTAAAATATTCTTTTAACCTTTAATTACCCTATTTACCTTTAACCGCAGTAAATAAAAGTCAAACGTTACTATTCACAAAAAATTATTCTAATCCTAATGAACCACAATTTACTTCTTGATAAAAACCATGTATGTCGGATTTTTTAAATTCAATTCACAAAAGTGGTAAAATTTCATTTAAATGAAAACGTTAGTTTTTTTTATCTACCACTAAGTGGTGTCACTATTCATCAAAAGTTGATGTTTTTCAGAAAAATACCAAAAAATCTGCCTAAGAATTATTTGATATTCCGAATTCAAAATTGATGTCCATTTTGCCAAATTAAAAGCATAGAAGTGGAATTAATTAATTTAAAAATTAATTCCTGTTGTTAAAACAAATAACGGGTTTTTATGAAATAATAACTATCAAAAGATTGATACTTGTTTATGTCTAATTTCAAAGTTGAATTAATTGCAATGACAAAAATTGGATTAAATGGTAAAAATATATTTTAATTTAACTTTAAAACCAACTAAAAATATAATACAACAATATAAATAAATTAGATTAAAAGGAACTTTTGAATTAAAATGCAATATTTTTTACTATTCATTAAAAAGTGAACTTTATTAGAAAAATACCGAAAAATTACCCAAATTAAAATTTGATGTCCCCAATATAAAGAAAGACTTTATTTGGTCAATTTTAATGTATTAAAGTCACCAAAACTATAATTAAAAAGGGTTCTCCATTAAAAGGCGATAAATCGGCCCTTTAATGTAAATTATGATTAAAATTAGATTCATTCACATTTTAAGCCTCTAACTTTTATTTGATAAATGTAAATACATTTAACAAACATGTATAATCATATTGTAGTTAGTTTTCTTCATTCCCACTAATACAATGGCTAAGAGTTAACTACCGTTTAAAATAATAATATTATATTATAAGTGTGCAACATAAGATTCCAAAGAAACCCGCTGTTGCATATCGGGTACGCTATCGAACATAGAAACCCCTTTAAAGTAAAATTAATATTTATTTCACAATTATTAATAAATATGAAATATATCATATTCTTCATTTACTTGGGATGTTACAAATATTATGAGAAAAAAGTACCCAGTTTCCCATCACTTAATCAAATAGAAGGAATTCCTGGTTCATATACATTGACGACATTATGCCATGAATAGTGAGATATGGCACATCGCACAGTGTTGTTCAATGATTATTTGTTTGATGACTACATAAATTAATTACATTAAACTTGTACATATTATCTACATTCTTGAAATTTTTCCTATCTATTAAAATATTTCTATTTTTATCTATAAGGAATATAAAGAAATTATAAATAGAAAGCATTGTTCTCTATCTTTAAGAAGGATAGAGACTTTTCAAAGAAAATAGTTTTCAACATGGTTGAAAATTAAGGTAGAAATATTTCCATAATAAATAAATAGAATAAATATTTAAATAAATTTTATATATTTTTAATATTTTAGGTACTGAGTTCGCCTGCAAAGTCCATTTTTTATGAAATAATAGCATTGTCTTTTGGTCCTAATACTGTGGTTTGTGAATGTAAAATAATTGTGATAAATGGGTATAGATTTATTATTAATGAATGATTAAATAACATGAGAACACAACATGATGGAGTCATGATAAATACCATAACATACTGTTATTCCAGTGCATCATATATTAGAACTCATTTTGAAAATGTATCTTATTATGGATTTTTTTGGAAAATAATAATATTGTTTTATTACTCTCATGGTTGAGTCACAATGATGAAATTCTAGTTGTTTGATATGATTATGAGTATGGGCATCTTTATTGATGATTATTTGTTTTGAGTTATAGACATTACTCACACTCCTTCTACTGATGGACCATATGTACTAGAATCAATGAAAAAATAGAGTTTTATGTTAAAGATCATCTTTGATCTAAATTGGGTTTTATTATTGATGTAATTCCAATATAGTTATTTGATGATAGTGATAACAAAATTTACACAATCCCTACTTCCAGTGGAACCGATCAATTTATTACTTATGTTGACTCCAATAGCTAAATTTTCATAGTTGTTTGTGAACCCCAAATTTGTTATGGGAAATATATAGAATCATCCATCCAGGTTACCTTTTTTTTAGCTCGATTTGGGTTGTTAAGGTTCATACTATTCAAATATATTTAATATTGATTAAAAATATGTTGTATCCAACTTGAACGATATAAAAACCAATAAAACCAACATTTTTAACTTGGTGAAAATTTCAATGATTTAATGACCATGTATAAAATTAATATTAATTTAAGACCCACCTTTAACATTTCAATTCATTATTGACCATAGCTACTTGACCCCAAATCCCATGAATCCCCCTATCCCCTCCCATGTAATTTAATGGGTTACACATCAGTCATCCTTTTCTAATTACATCCATATTTGTTTTCAAATTCAATAAATGAAACCTATTGAATATATGTAATGAAAAATGATGACAGAAAAAAATCATCGCATGGTTGAGACGATCATTCTTTCACTAGTGCCTATTGTGTGTATTTTTTTTCAAAAATATATATTTAAATAACAAATGATTTCATGTGATTAATTTTGTTTTAATTGTTTTTTAGGATCCACCACAGAGGATATAGTTATTTGACAAGTATCCTAGTAGTTGTCCTAGTACTCATGTTGATGGTACAAAGGAGGGTGGTGTGATAGATAAGTCATATAGATGGTGTAACTGATTAGACCATTCCCCTCCCACTGACGTACCATCTATACTACATTTTGATCCCATCATGTCATTAGGGACACACATGATATTTAGGCCTCCCATGTTTTCACCACTCTTTAAATCCAATCCACCTTACCCATCTATACCATATATGATGAGGTTTCCCACCCCTCATCCATATTATGAATTTGTCCAACCATCCATGCCATCTTATTTTACTTATAATTTTTTCTCTCTGAGATTCTATATTCCATCTTCTTCGACTCCTGTTCATCAATAGTCTATACCTGCAGAGCATACACTAGGTCCCACTACACCTGTACAGGGTGTTCCTTTTGCATCTACAAATCCATTAGATCCCATCGATCATACTGACCCATGTATGTTTATAGAACCCTAACAAATTGTTATACCATTATTTATTTTCTTTATAACTTGTATTGATATAATATATTTTTTTCATTCATAATAGATAAATATACTAAAAATAGGTGGGGGAGGAGGCATACACACATGCATGTGGTATGGATCCACCACACATAGTTGATGGTGGACGATAATGAATACAATCAAATGATTGAAGAAAACAGATCAGTAGTGATAGAGTTTTTTGGGGACGCATGCCAAATACCGCGACATCAATCTTGTCAGCACACTCTCTTGGAGACAGTTTTCCAAACGAAGACAATGATAATGCTTGGTAACATATATGGGTAAAAAAATCAATAGTATTTAATGTAAAATATGATTATTTTATTAATATGAATTAATATTTTGGCGTCATCTTCAGTTTAATTTTCATGATGTTGAGGGTGCATGGCCAGAACATCTAAAGGAGTTAGGTGAGATTTGGAGAGCCGATAAGAATGAGTTCTATATTACCTGGTGTTCTAGAGTTGGCACAGTGTTATATGTGGTACATTTCATAGATGATTGTCCGATAAGAACAGTATCAGCAAATTATTACTCATTGAACGACTATCAATTTTTTGGTATTAATCACATTATAGGAATTAAAATTAAAATTTTCATGTTTTTTATTAATAATATATATTTTTGTTATTGAATTTTATTTAGTAATCATCCAAATAAATAAAAAAACATAAATACTAAAAATTACTTCCACACGTTGGGACGTACTATGATGTAAGATCATTATAGGAAGTAGGTACAACAGTTGATTATAATTTTTCTTTAGGACTTTCACATTATATTCTTTCCTCAATAATTTATTCGATTTCTAATGTTTTCATATAATTTTAGTTATTAAATTAATTATTTGTATCCTATTTTTAATTATTGTATCCTAAATTCAATGTCATTGTAGAGAAATTTATTTAATATTGAAGGAAGTGTGCCTCGAGGAAAACTATTTTTCTCAAGTAGAAGGAAAAACGATAGAATTTTGATTAATGAACTGAAAAAACAGAAGATTGTAAGTTTTAAATTTTTGATTTCAAATTTTAATATCTATTTTTAACATAAAAATCTATTTATATTTGTAATAGGAATCTTTACATTCCCTTTATTCCGATGAAAATGACAATTTTGGGCCAACTGAACACTTTCATCAGGTTTTGGGAGATGAGAACCCTGGTAGAGTATAATGCCAACCTAGAAAGAATATTGTGCCAATGAGGTATTGGACCTCTTCAGGTACCATTTTTAGTCCCATTGAGTTCAAACATGTCATGTCATGGGTAGAACATGCTGAAAAAGAGCAACATAAGTGGAAGAATGGACTTCTTGGGGAAACACTAAATTTATGGAACTCTAGAATGTTTTATGTCCATCACATCCACCAGAGGTTAGAAAAGAAGGTGATGAATATATTTTATCGATGAATTCAATATATAGTGCAACTGGTTGTAGTTCTAGTGGTGTTCGAGAAAATGTTTCTCCTGGAGATAATGATGGTGAAGAAGAGGCTGAGGATAAGGATTATGCCGAGGACAAGGGCGAGGAGGATGCCAAGGCAGAGGATGTGGGAGTGGAGGAGGGAGAGGAAGAGTCCAAGGATGAGGACATATATAAAGTTCTGGATGAGGGTGGGGCTGATTATGGGGACAAGGATGAAGATGATGATGAGGCTAATGATGATGGTGATGATGTTGACTATGATTATATTTTATAATTCCCATTTTACATTCTCAAAAACTTGGATGAAGAAGTTGAGCTTATTAGTTTTCATTATACCAATTATTAGTCATATTCCACTGAGTAATTGTATTATGATTATTTAAATTATGGGACACCATTTTTAATCTAGTATCATTAAAATATCATGTTGTACTTGATACATTTTATTGTTGTATTTTTTTCCATAAATATTTTAATTTACTAGTAAATTGTGAATCTTCTTGATCTGGTTTGTATGAATAAATTATAGTAGAATTTTTCATGATCCTTGATGGTGTTTTTGAGGTTAGTTGGAAGTCATCTAGAGAGGCAATGAGTGAATTTGATTGAAATCTACAATTTTCTAGATTCATATATGAATATCTAGTATATATGAGTTTCATGTATCCAAATATATCATATAACTAGATCTAGTCATTGTTATCATAACAGTTTCTATTTAAATATTAACCCCATATCATAGAAGACAACACTGGGAATCTATTAAAAAACCCATCACGAATTTATCAATCATAAATGTTAATCATATTAACTATCAAATTCTCCTCAATGAAAACCGTCCCACACAAATCTATATTGTATTTTTAAGACCTTACTCATAAATTATATTTTATATATTTCACCTTCATGTAGGTTAGTCACCAAAATACCTCACCCATGATGGTATCAATAGATTAAAATATATATCATTTCACATGAAAATAATTATAATCCCTTTTGGTTAGATTCTGTAATACATAGGTTTTCATAAATCAACATTTTATAGTGGAATCATGAAATACCATCCATCGAGATAATCACACATATTACTTCATGGTAAAATATTTCCAAGGACTAGAAGGCCACACCAGGATTGTTACTCACCACTATGCCCTTAGGCCCTAGTCCATTCACTTGAAAATAGATCCATATGTTTATAAATAACATTATAAAATCCATTTAATCTACCCATAGAGTAATGAAATCATCACTATCAACACACTATATTTCACTTGAGATATGTACTCTTTATAAGAAATTAATAAACCATTATTATTCATCTTCTTCATGCTTACACTATCAATATCCTAAAAATTACAAAAATATTTTATTTATTGCACTATGTTGTGGTGGAATATTCATATAGTTCCTAAATTCATAACCACTGTATCAAAGAAAAGATGGGGGAGAGTGAAACTGGGAGAGGTGAGGAGGAATCATACAAAAACATTCCATATACACATCACTAAAATCACCATTAATCATGGATGATTTAATTGAAAATGATAGATATGAGGAGCTATCCAAATGTAATTCCACATTGTCCCCATTTAATATTTTGTGGCACATACTCTATATTTTGGGTATTTTTTTAATACATTAAGACATAGTCATTCTATCTTTGTTATGGTTGACCCATGTGTGTTTGGTTTGGTTCCATTATAAAATGGTTTATAACGATGTTTGGGAGATGAGTTTCGAATTTAATTACTCTTTTGTGATATTAATATTTATATTTCAAAATGAATGTTTATATTTAATGAAGGATTCAACCTATAATATGTTATTAACATATCTATTGTCACTAAATAAAATAAATGGGTTTTTTAGAAATTTAAATGGGTTTGTGAATTTTGAAAATCGTTAGACAGGTGGGGGGGCTATGAATGTGGGGAGGGGTGTGTAGGTGGGTTGGGTGGGGGGGGGGGGGTTGTCTAGGTGGGGGAGGGGCGGTGTGAAAGGTGGAGGGGCTATATAGGGGAGGCTTGTGGGGGTGAGGTGGAGAGTGAGGGATATTTAGGTGGGGGTGTAGGTGGGGAGGGGGTATATAGGTGGGGAGGGGGTGTGTCAGTGTGTGTGTGTGGGGGGGTGCATGTGGGGGTGGGGTGTAATGGTGGGGTGGGGGTGTGCAGGTGGGTGTGGGGGGGCTGTGACGGTGGGGGATGGGGTGTCATTGGGAGGGGGTTGTGTAAGCAGTGAGTTGGGGAGGGGGTGTGCTGGTGGGGAGGGAGTTAAGTTGGGGAAGGGGATCTGCAGGGGGTGGGGCTGTGTATGGGAGGTGTCTAGGGGTTAGGTGGGGAAGGGGAGGTTGTGTAGGTTCGGAGGGGGTGTGAAGGTGGGGAGGGGGTGTGCAGGTTGGGAGGGGTTTGTGTAAGCATAGGCAACTGGGGGTGAGGTGGAGGGGGGGTTATGTTGTAACAAAATATTAACCATACAATAAAGAATCCTTGAGAATCAAGAATGATAATATCTCAATCTATATCCCATTAACTAAAATACAATATAATCATTTTCTCCTGATTGTAAATGAAGGATAATTGGTCAATCAGAAAAATCAATCCCGTTAAACATTTTTTTCAATGAAAAGTCCAGATTTAGTCATTATTATGAAGGAAAAACATTTTTAAATGAATTATTTGAATTCAATTATGCATTTTGATATCTAATTACATGCGAAAAGTATTAGTGAATATTCAATCACACTGAATTCATCTAAAATCATCCAATACTATGAACAAAAATTCCATATTTAAAACACAAAACATTATTTCCTTATATAGGGTTCATCATGAATTTTTAACATCAATATAATACCGTTATTAATAACCCTATTTTAATATTTTTCGAGAACATGTATATCTAAATCATGATATGTACATGATCCAGTATTTAAAATATATTTCTCACTAGAAACACTAGAACACGAATCATATCCAATTACCATAGATGAATCATAAAATTTATTTTTTTAAATGAATTAGTTATGAACCATACTTTCCACATCCATACACCACATAAAAACTCAAAACACTTAGTAGTCGGGTTAATTATTTAAGTCAATCAACACATTCATCACCACTTATATAAATTAAGGGAATACTCAAATATATAATAACCCATGAAGATCAGCATTCCATATACATGATTTAATTATTATGTGATAAATATCCCATGAATCATACTCTATTGTATAAATATAAAATTGTTCATTTACTAACACAGATCAATCTATGATCATCCTCACCGCATTCCCCATTGGTGTTATTTAGAATCCCTATCAAATTTATTTCATTTCCATCTAGTATGATTCTAAATTTATTAAACTTGCATGAATCACCAATGATGACTTTGAAAATTACATAAAACCACAATAATTATTTGGTTTTATCTATCAACCATGCCTAAATAAATGTTCACTACATATATTCTAAACCATGGGACATTAACTTCATCATTTTATAGTGTGATCCCCATAATTTGAATACAATCACCAAATATATTTGAGCATCAACTAGTATAGATGTCTATTATCACCCATGTATTTTTCACCCATTGAACATTCTAATTTCATACTCAGATATTCAACCCCAACTCTGTTATTGGGCATGTACATCATGATATCACAAGATTCTTCTACCACATTCTATCAAATTTTCATCACAAAGGCCCCATACCACTTCACACTATAGAACCACATGATCCCATATGATTTCGTGAAATTCCCATGATTTATTATTCCTCACATGAGAATAAGGCCTTCCCCACTTCACATTTTTTATGTGGTTCTACCTATCCAATTTATATTGAAAAAAAATTACATGCTTATCCCAAAGAATTTCAATGAAGTGACACCAGACTATTTGAAAATAATGAATCAGGAATCCTAATCCAATCCTAATTTAATTTAAATGTTATAAATTCTATAAATAGTTCATTGAAAAGAACACGACATTGATAAAATCCACCCACCTATCATAGTTATATCATCCCGACTTTTTATAACATAACTTTCATTACATTACACAAAACTGAGGATCTTTAAGGTTTAGTGTCTTGGAAACCAGGAACATAATACATGAAAACAATATAAAACATTCTTCTTAAAAACTTGAAAGTCTTATCCTTAAGTTCATCCAAGGTTCATTACTGCATCTCATAACTTGGGGACATACATCAAAAGAAAGGGTGAGCAGAAGGCCCAGATAGGGAAACAAGTGAAACATTTTACATTTGAACTTGAGATACATCAATAAAATCACGAAAAGAACTTTAAGGAATGAGAATGAAATCATGAGGCATATCATAATAAAAACAACATTTTTCATAACTTGAAGATGTTGCAACAACATTTAATATAGAAAATCATGAACATATCACCAAGGTCCATCCCCAAGGTGTCATTTGAAAATTACCATGGTTATTAACCAAGATATCGTGAAAATTGTAATCTCTAGTGGTTACATCATTACCCAATGCATTGGAGCGCTATCAGGGCGCACCCTTAAATTTTCCTTTATTATCATGTAAGTCACATATATCATCATCAAAAATTTCATAAATAACCCATATATCATATAATAAATGGTTTTCATTTCATAATCATAACATTTTAAAAACTGCTTTAAAGACATGATCTTTACGTCACTTTAAGCCCACGGAAGGGGAGAGCGGGTTTCATGTATGTAAATCCCAGAATTTATAACAGAACATTTTGGTATATATGTGAATACCCCTGTATAAATAAGATCTTTGAGTATTCACTTTATAACATAAAAAAAATTTGAGAAAAGAGAGGGGCATTTTGAGACGAAAACTATGCAGCATAACGTCTATGATACATGGTTTTAGAAAACATTGAAAAGAGAGGGGACATGGGTCACCCACTCAAAAATGATACATAAAACTGTATAGGAATAGAATATATGGTATTTAAGAACATGTTAATGAAATTTGAATGATATTCCATATGAAACGAAGAACTTTAAAGGAAGACAAAAAATAAGATTTCTCTTATGAGAATTCGACAGCCTAACGGCGTCACATAAAACTTCCAAAAATGGATTGATGAGATCAAATAGGGTCTCTCATCATATGAACATAAATGATAAGTATTATAGATATAGAGATCATACCCAACATAATAAAAAGGAACTTGAAAGAGCTGACATGAAAATAGATCTTGAAAACAAGAAGAGTGAAAGAACCCCTTAGAAATTCGGCAGACTAACGGCGTCACTTAAACTTCAACAAAAAGGAGTTGATGAGATCAAATGGTGACTCTCATAATATGAACATAAAAGATCAGTATAATATATTTAGAGATCATAACCCAACATAATAAATAGGAACATGAAAGACTTGACAAGAAAATAGATCTTGAAAATGAGAAGGGTGAAAGAATCCCATAAAAATTCAGCAGCCTAACGACGCCACTTAAAACATTAAAATACTGAATTGAAGAGATAAAATAGGGTATCTAATCATATGAACATAAACTATAAGTATGATAGATTTAGAGATCATACCCCAACATAATAAAAATGAACTTTCAAGACTTGACATGGAATTAGAACATTGAAAAAGGAGAAAGGTGAAAGAACCACATAAAAATTCGCCAGCCTAACGGCGCCACTTAAAACTTCAAAATACTGAATTGAAGAGATTAAATGGGGTATATCATCATATGATCATAAAAGAACAGTATGATAAATTTAGAGATCATACCCCAACATAATAAAAAGGAACTTGAAATACTTTACATGAAAATATATCTTGAAAAAATTGAGAAGGGAGAAAGAATCCGTTACAAAAATTTCGGCAGCCTAATGGCGCCACTTAAAACTTCATAAAACGAAATAATGAGAGTAGGAGGGGATATCTCATTATATGAACATGAAAAGGGAATTGAGAGGATTATAAAAGAACATCCTCCATCATAAGAACATGGAGCATAAAAGAATTGACATAAAAGAGATCACTTGAAAAGAAAGAGAGGGGTCAGATCCCTTACCTGAAAACGTAACTCTTAAAACTCAATGGTTGGGACCTTGAGGGATTGGGGGCACCTTGGGAGGAATCCTTGGGAGGTAAGGAGACCATAACATCGTTGAGGATGGTTTTTTAGTTTAATGGATGAGAGGAGAGCTTGGTATTTATAGGGAAAGTGAGGGGACAAGGCATTAATGGCCAAGGGACACCTCAAAAGTGGTTTTCTCAAAACCATGTGCTCTCCGAAGATATTTCCCATGAAGTTAGGCCACATGGGGCCCCCAATACAATAATTTATCAGCTTTGGTCGACCATCCCTTAAAATATCTCATGACATCATCATGACACAGTTATGATGTCATTAAACATACCGAAACCCTAAAACTGTATTTTTACTATTCACTGAAAATTCAACTTTCTCAGAAAAATCCCAAAATTTCACATTAACCAAATATCAATGCTCTGATTTTAAAAACGAACTCCATTTTATAAAAATAATTTTCTAAATATTTTTAATTTTAGTTTTAAATAAATACACTATTCACCGAAAATTCATTTTTTCAGAAAAATCCCCAAAAATTACCTTAACATAATATCGATGCTCTAAGTTCAAAAATGAAATCCATTTTATAAAAATATTTTTCTAAATATTTTTAATTTAATTTTTAATTAAAAACACTATTCACTTGAAAAAACTAATACGTGAATAATAATTTATGAAACTATTATTTAACCATTTTATTGAATCACATTACTTAATCAAGGTGCCTATATTATATTAATACTTTCTTTAAGTGATATTACTAATCCATTTGGTCACATTACTAATCCTAAGCATAAAATCACTATTCATAATTTACTATTCATCAAAAATCAAGTTGATCTTATTAGACTCTAAATTTCGTACTGAACATAATTGTAGAAGACCATTTTTTGAAAATCATTACAAATTTTTAATTATTTAAGGTTTACATAAACATTTTTAAAATATACATTTTCTAAAATTCATCAAAAATATGCATACTATATTTATCCGGACATTTGAAAAGTCATAAACATCATCATAAGAAGAAATCCCATTTTTTATTTAAAACAAAGGATTACACAAGGTAGTTACAGTCTCCTTAAATAGCCCCTTATCACACCAGCGTAGGACCTAAGTGTAAGGTGTGATAAGGTGAGAGAATCCGAGGGAGGCTCGACCAACATCACATGAGTAGTAATTTCTATCAGGTTGAACTTCTCGCGATGGCGATTCCGTTCTAGCTTCACACGATGAAGTTCAGCTTGGGTTTGGTCCAGAGCAAAGCCCAGTGGTGCTACCTCCTTCCCAAGTTCTGTTAGATGGGCTTCGATTGGTCCTAGACTACTGGGCAAGGCCATCGAATCTTCTTTGTATAATAATTAACCAAGATTACTTGTATTTAGAGACAAAAATCAAAACTTTTAGTTTTCAACGGTTATATTGACCAATGTTTATATAATAGTCAAAACACAATGGTCACATTTTAATTATAATCATGTTATCAAAAGAATCATTTTTGTTGAGTATAAAAATAAAATAAAATAACACATAAAACTAGGAAATAAGATTTATTCAAAATTTCGGGTCGTTACAATAGTGATAATGAGTAACACTGAAATTCATCACTGTATTATGTACAGTGTATTGCAATTGCACAAGGTAATTACGTTCTAAATTAAGAATTCAATTCTATATGTATTGAATTATGAATCGAATACATTGTTTGAAATTTATAATTCTATATGTATTCATAATTCAGTATAACTCATACATAATTATGTTTTCAATTCTGTATATATTGTATTCATAATTCATAATACAATTCTATATGTATTCATTTCAGAATTCAATTTTGAATTCTGTATTGCATAGGGTAATTGACTTATGAATTCTGAATTCAATTCTGAATGTATTAAATCACCTTTTGAATTATGTGATATATTCTAATTGACTTATGAATTCAATTCTATGTTATAATGGAAGGTAATTTCTGAATTATTTATTTGTTTACTTATAGGTAACTTTACATGGAGAGGTAGGTTGTTGCCTGATGCTGTAATTACATAAAGGCTATACCAATGGCTTGAAACTATTGGTATAAGTGTGAAAAGCTACTATATACAAAATTTTTTATCTAAACCATTGGTAAAATTCTATTCTAACAATTTTTAAACCATTGGGAGAGAAATATGAACTCTATATTTACCAAAGGTTTACTTGAACTGTTGGTAAAATTATCTTCCAATAGTTTCGAAACTGTTAGAGTATATATGATATTTAATCTTTCACAATGATTTTAAACCATTGGTAAACATTTATACAAAAGTATATGAGAAAACATTGCTATAATATGCATTGTGAAGCCGTACACCAATGGTAATTCAATAACCATTGGTATATGCCTATCCTTGCGCCTCAACTACCAACGGTTTGGACAACTGTTGGTATAGGTTATACCTACATATGTTCATACTTTACCAATGGTTTTAAACCATTGGTATAGAATAACTTTCTAGCAGTGTATCATCTTTATAAATCAACCTCACCTAATTGAAATAGTTAATTAAGTTATGAAAGACACATAATTTTTTACAAGGTTCAGTACTTACATTGCTGTAACACCCCAACATTTTGTGTAATATATTTTTCAAATTGAATTAATATTGTTGATATATTTTATTTCATGCAAATAAAAATATATTTATACATTTATATTAAATAACTATATTTCTCTTGGATTCAGTACACTCACAAAATAGATTAGTTTTTGTTACACGTAACACCAAGTTTCTTCGAAACATCAATTTATTGTAATAATTGATTAAAAAAGATAGTTCAATCATAGCCATTAAACATCATAATATAGATATTAATAAATAATTTTAATAAATTATATAGTGGTTTAATATAAAGAAAACATATTGATAATAAAACATTTAATATTGGTGAAGTCTTAAATATTGGAAAATACCATTTTCTCAAATGAACTGCATTCTATGTCCTTATGTGAATGATAATAAAATATATTTCCTTTAATTCCATATGCTTTATTTTATTATTTATTTATGTAGTTAAATAATATTTTTCATTGGTTTTACAGTCACAACAGAAAAAATTCAGGCACATGCCATTTTATGAAACTATATATTTCTATGAGGTGTATATAGTTACACTGAAAAGTAAAATAAATAATATAATGACATTTAGGATATTTTTAGTATCATTTAATTTTATTCATTCCATTTTATTAAGAATCAATATAACCAATGTGGTAACAACTTATTTATAAAATCTCATTATTTATAAAGATTGTTTATGATTATACTTCCATTAATAAAATATTATGATACATCTCTTAAGACATATCGTTAAATTTATTACGTTATTGTTATTAATATTATATCTACTTAATGATATCAATTTTTCCACCAATTAGTACATAAGATAATTAGATTTTTTATTAAAGTTTGAATTTATTTATCCTTTCGATCAGAAATATATGTTATTTCAAAACAATGTTTTCTAAAAATAATTAGAAAATGTTTTATTATTATTATATGATTAACGAATTACATTTTACACATGTATTATATTTTTTTAAAATGATTTTAAAATGAATCTTATTTTTCATTTTCTGATCAAGGTACTTTTATTAAATTTTATGGTGAAAAAGGAAAGATCAATATGTATGGACTTAACCTCGATCATGACCATCATTTAGTTGATTCATCCTTTGTATATTTAAAGGGTTATTCATTAAAAAAAATTGATTTTCCTAATTTTATAGATAATTTATTATTTTAAAATGGGTTTCAAGTAAAAATGTTATAAAAAAATGTGTTATGTTTAAAAATTGTTCCAAATGTTTTCAATGTTATGTTATATAATTTAAAGGAAAATGGTTTTCAAAATTTATTAAACCATAATTTATATATATTCAAGGAAAATGGTTTTAAAATTTATTTCATCCATATTCTATATGATTTCAAGGGATATTTTTTAAAACACTATCTCAAGACTTTTTTTAAGTTTCCAATGTATTTTCAATTCAAAAGGTTTTCAAAATATTTTTATGATTTCATTATCATTTTTCAAGGTGTTATCAATGACAATATTTTTCTAAATATTTTCAAGATTCCTTTATAGGTTTTCAAGGATATTTTGAAAGAAATTTTTTTTCAAAAATGATTTCTGTTTTAAAAATAAATTTTCAAAGAAGAAATGATATTATCTTCAAAACATGTCTTAAATGAAATTTTAAACCATTCCATGCAAGAAAAATTATTTTTAAAATTATTTTATAAAATTTAATTTCAATGAAATGATATTTCCCTTATTTAATGTTTCAAGTAATCTTATAAAATACTTATCCATTTATGATTAAATTTTTTTTTATAGTTTATGATATATTTGGGAAATGATCCAAGAATGACATTCATATTCTTTCTTGAATGGTTTATATCTTAATTTCATGATGTTTATGACATCCATTTCTCTTCCATGGGTTAAATGATCCTGAAACACAATTCCTTTCACGAGTTATGATTTTATGAAATGACTATTAAACCTATATATTTTTTATATGTGATGAAATCATCATCATCATAATTTCATTTTATGGGTTAGGATATCATTCTTATGATACCCATCTCTTTTTATGGGTCATGATATAGTTAGTGTTTTATTATCTTGTGGATCATGTATGAAATATTTTATTATGAGATGGGTGGGACATATATCTCCCCAAAAAACCTTATGTAAAAATAATATCTAATAATATAATCATATTAATCAATTCAACATGATTGATTAATAATGGGAAGAATGGGAAACATGATCCCTTATAAGTAAAGGAATATGATTGGGGATGGTGGTGTGTCCCACCCAGTAGGTTTAGTCACAATAAAGATACAAGGTGGTGAAACTTGGTCCCTTACAAGGAAAGGACTATGATTGGTTATTGTGGTGTTTCCCGACTAGTAGGTTTAGTCCCCCTAAAGATCCCTAAACAGTTCTAGTAATGTGTATTAACATGTAGGTAATGATATTACATGTTTATTTATACCATAATTCCTCATCTTATTCCTTTGTTCCGATTTCATTGATTATTATTTTTCATCCCTTATAATTCTTGTGTAATGAAAAATTAATCAATATTCTATGATTAATTTTTATGATATTTTATATAGAGGTAATAATCTTCAAATGTTTTTATAATTTTCTCATAACCTAATTCCCATGATTATTCTTACATATCTCTCTTTTTAACCCTTATTGAGAATCTAAGATCATCTCTATTATTTCTTCCTTCCCAAGGTTACAAAGATATATTCCATTAATGATATGTAATAGAGGGTAGATTTTCAATGAAAACATATTCTCTGATAATTCATCTCACTCATGTATCATCATTTACATTTCCTTGATTCTAAATGCACTATACTAATACGGTCTTTGGGAATTTGTTTTTGTATTGTTTTAAGTATTTCAAAAAAAATATGTTTAATTTATATGTACATTAATATTGAGTATTTATAGTTAGTATAAGAGTAAATTTTTAGTCAAAATTTAGAAACCAGGATAAGAAAACATTAGTGATATCAGGTGTTACATTTAAAAATATATGTGTTGGGATGTCACTAAGGATAAGTATAGGGATGAGTTAATGTTTTAAAAAATATCCTAGAATTCTGGTAAATGATTGAGGGAGAAATTTCTTAAAAATACATCCCTATCTGGATATTACATGTGGAAGTGGTTTTAGAACCGATATACATAGTTTTAACAACTCTAATAAGGTATGTCGAGTCTCACATAAGTGAAACTAGGTACACGACAATGAGAATTACTGTACACCTTATTTGACCCTCCTGGGATATAATATTTGGGAATTCAAAAACACATTACAACACATCATGAATGATTTAAATAGAATATGAATATGAATAACATATGTAAAATGTAAGGTTTCATAAATCAATGTATTTGTCATTATTTAGACAATAAATAAGTAATTTTTTATGATTGTATGCTTTTCTACTATGATAAGTGCTTCTCACCCTATGCTTTCTAGTTTTATTCAATAGTGGGTACAAGAATGAAATGGATTGAGAACAATATTTTAGATGTTGAATGTTGGGGCATGGTGAAAATAAATTTTCTAAGTGGAAATATCATGAAGAGAATCAGCATGGTCCAAGATTATTGGTTATACTGATAAAGAAATAAAGACTGTAAGTTATATGTGAATGGTATGGGATTTTTAATAGTGTTATTTAGATTAAATTTAAGAATCATGATTTGATTGAACTTGAGTAATCTTAATAAATTATTAATATTTAATATTCTTGGAAATGGGTATTAAAGGATAATATAATGAATCCTAAGTAATGGTTTAAGAACAAAGGTGGATAATTGAATTGTATATATTTTGTAAGTCAATGATTATGTTATATGAATCAGAAAATATATAATTATTTTTTGTATATTTTTTAATTATTTATTTTAAGGGATATTTTGGAATGGTGCTGGTGAGGTAGAATGATGATTTTTTATTAAGTGAAGGTAACCCATATTTTATTCCTGATGTTAAGATAATGATGTTTGTATAATGATATGAACAATATGAATAAGTAAACTAGATGGTACTATTTACCTCAAAACCAATAAAGGATTTGTTGGAAAATTAATTGATATTATCATGCATGATGTTTACAAATTACTGGATTTATGAAATACACCATGTTATCTTTTAAATAATTAATTTTTCATGTTTTCAAAAATTATTTTTGGTAATAAAAGTTATTACCAAGTTTCAAGAGATTATATGATTATCATATTCACATTTTTTGAATGTGACAACCAAGAGATAATTTGTTATGTATGGAGGATCATTTTTAAGATGATTCAAGAATTTTTTTTCATATTTATAATATGTTATAAGGTTAATAGTTTATGGAAATTTTACGTTAAATTTCCATGGAAGTATTTACGAATTGAGGTTTTTCAGAAATAATTAGATTAAATGATATTTTTTTCATTAACCTTATTTCATGGATATCCAACATATTTATTTTTTAAAATATATAAATATTGTTTTGGAAAAGGACATCCTATATTTCGGGTGATAACCCATCATGCCTGTCAAGGATTCTAGTTTTGAACCCATGACTGAAAGACAATAATGGTTTCATGCCTACCACTGCACTATGTGAGGTCCTAATTATTGTTTAATTATTTTAGTTAGAAATATTTATTAATAAATATTAATAAAGCACTAGTAGTGTTTAATTTTTATATTTTAGATTATTGTATTATCCATATTTATTTTGGAGAATATTTAGAAATGATAGTTATACTTATCATTCTTTTATGGGAGTTAATATCGGTTATAATCATATTTTCGTGCTTCAGGAATCAAAGATAATTTTTAGATATAAATTTCATGACCTAATTTATTAATTAGAAACTAATTGAAGAACCACCAAATAATTCAATTTTGTTTAAAGAAATATATCATATAACTATATTTCTTTATATTCTAGGCCAATAAATGAATTACTCAATATTATATTAATGATAAGAAACTCATGTCCTAATAACATAATTTTTGATGAACATATGGACTTTTAAATGATCATATATATTTTAATTTTAAGCTCTCACAATTCCAATAATCATTCACTTTTTTATGATTTATTTCCCCAATCACTCCCTATAAATATTTATTTTTTTCTCTAAGTCCATATTCTCAATTTTCACTAATGTTCTCCCATGTGGAAACCTAGTTATGAGTTACTTTGGGTAACATTCATTCTTCCAAATTTCCACTAATATAAGATTTTTTTGGAAATAATTATTTTTTTTGGATTATAAGAAGATAACATTAAATTATTAAATATTTGATAACCTAGATGAATTTCAAGGGTGATATTCTTTTAAAGGGGGAAAGAATGTAAGACACTGAGATGTTATGAAATATATTTTTTCAAATTAATTTAATCTTTTTTATATTTTTCATTTCACACAAAACAAAACATATTATATATATAAAGGAATTTTTTATGGATTGTGTGCAATACATAAATGACCTATATTAGCTTGTGTTATACACAACACCGAGTTTCTACAAAACCTTAATTTTTTGTTAAAATTATGTAAATAAGATTTTTGTATAATTTCTATTTATATTAGTAATATGAATATACATAAATAGTTTTAAAATATAATTTATACTGTTTTTATTAAATAAATCAAATTTATAATAAATCATGTTACATTTATAAAGACTTTATATATTTGAAAATAATATTTCTCAAATGAACTGAATTTTATGTCATTATATAAAGGATGATAACAAAATTATAGTCACTATTAGAGAGTTAATTTTATAAAATAAACATGATTTTTGAATTCATAATTTCTAAGTTAACTGAGGATGACTTTTTGGTATCTTTCTATGAAACTTCATTTTTGGGTGAATAGTAATCAAATACTTCCTTTTAATCCTATTCTGTTTTCTCATAAATTTTATTTATATAGTTAAATTGTATTTTCAGTTTGTTTTAAACTCATAATATATATACACTAACACACACATCCATATATTGGGTAATGAACTTATAGTCCTTTTGTATGGTGAACCACCACAGCATTAAACGATTCTGTTCACATTTTCCATTACAACATATCACGATAACAAATTATTATGGACACACTATTTATATATGATATATCTGATACAGGATTAGAATTAAACATAATATTTAATATAATATGACTTGAATTTTAAAAACTATATAGACATGGTTGTAATCAGTATAATATTCCTTTCAGATAATATCAACTTAATTTTTTACGCAAATTATTAATAAATATGATTAAAATTAATTATATCGATTAAGAAAAAATTAAGCATAATAAGGGAGTAAACCGTGATATTAAAGGAAAAAATGAACTATCCACTTATCCAAAACCCATTTTATGGATTTTTTTTGTCCATACACTATCCATTTTTTAGTTCTTCTAGACTATTATTATTATTAGATACAAATGTTGGTAAACCTTACTTGTTCTATAAATACGCCAAGTTTGTCCACTCCCGCCCTTATAAAAAGCCACCAACACTACCCATTATTCCAAACTATAAAACAAATTATGTTAATACATTATCTAATCAATTAAACTCCCAAAATCCCTCCCTTAATCTTTTAGGTCTCCCTTTTTGCAGAAATCCAACCAATGAATCCATTTGGTTAAAAATAAAAAGATTTAGCCAAAGAAGAGGTAACATCCTTACTAAAGATCCTTTATTTTATTTTATTTCTAGAATTCCAAAATTATTATTATTTATTTCCTAAATAATATCCTCATTATACTCAATATACTAAAATTTTTTATCATATGGTTGAAACCTAAACTTACACACACATCCATCTAATGGGTAATGAATTTACAGTTCTTGTGTATGTTGAACCACCACATCATGGAATGATTTTGGTCATTTTTTCATTTAGCACCTATCATGGTTTGAAATAATTATGGACACACTATTTTTATATGATATATATGATTAATATTATTTATTTATTCTTATGGAATTATTATTTAACACATACCTTCATGCTTTTTATTTTGTATAAATATGATAATTTCATTTGGGGAAGTGTAGAATACCACCACCTAAATGTGATGAGATTAATTAACACTCTCCGTGGAATGTATTAAGGATATATTTAGTGAAATTATATGATATAAATTAAATAATAAATATATGAAATTGTATTTATATTCATCTATGTTATTTACATTATTTCAATATGAAAAAAGAACATAAACAACATTCAAGCATACATACAGCCTATAGTTTCCATGAATGATGTATTCCATTTCATATTTATATATTCTATATATTATTATAAATACATATATAATGGATATAATTTAAATTTATATCATTTTAAACATTATATATGTCAGGATATAATTATGATGACTAAGACACATGAAAACAAGAAACCGAATATTACCCGATGTGAAACCTTAAATTAGAACTACTAATAAGAGGGTAATATAAAGTTATAACAAAAACATATATGATATTATAAACAATAATATTTTTATTTAAAATTTTTATAATAAATTTATATTTATTATACCGGAGTTTGGTATGAGTATGAAGTGATTAATGACATAAGGTAAGGGTTTTCTCATTTCACTTCTTTTTTCTGTGAGACTCAAGCCATGATCACCTCATATTTTAAAAATTTGATGTGTTTAATGTCCATATAAGTATTATTTGATTAATATTTTAAAATTTAAGGGTATTTAGATTTAAAATTTATGACCTTTCTTTCATGGGGTTTATTTTCCAAGAGCAACCAAATTGGTAAAGTAATTTTGTCTCAATTTTCCTTCATTGAGACACATGACATGTTATGAACCTATATTTTTATATGAGGTTTATATACTACAAATGACATGTTATTACATGAATAAAATTATTTTAATGATATTTTAGGCTTAATTTAATTTTATTATTTCCATTTTTTTATTATTCAATGTTACAAAATTCAAAATGGTTTATTGCTAAAATTTCATAATTTATCGATATTGTTTAGGATTATGCTTCCTTTAATGAAATAATATGATCCATCCAAATTTATATCTCGTGAGTTTTATAACCCCATTTTATTCATATTATATCCATATAAAAGTAACAGTTTTACTATTTTTGGTACTTAAGTTAATTAAGAAAATTATTTTATGAAAATTCAACTTCATTTCTCTATATGGTCAGAAATCCGTGTTCTTTAAAAACCATGATTTCTAAAAATGTTTTCAAAAATGTTTTAATAATATCCTATTATGTATAAAAGAAATTTTACACATGTATTAACATTTTATAGAATTATTTTAAAAGGAATCTCCTTTTCATTTTCTAATCAAGGATCTTTTCTAATATTTTATGACAAAAAAGTAATGTTTTTCATGTACTAACATACCATTCATCATGAACATCATTTAATTGATTATTAATTCTTATGTAGACAAGGGTTTTAATATCAAAAAAAAATTCTAGCCAAATATTGTGTAAATTGTTTTATTTTAAAATGGATTTCAAATATCATTGGGTTTCAAAAATATAAAATTATTATTAAAATGTGTTTCCAATTTTTCTATGTTAATTTTATATATTTTCATCGAAAAGTATATTTCAAAATGTTCTGAAAATATTTTTATATGTTCTCAAGGAAAATTTTTTTCAAATTTATTTCAAAATAATTTTATATGTTTTCAATGAAAATAATTTTTAAAATAATTTTAAAGCTTATTTTATTTATTCAAAGTATTTTCAAAGAAAAAGGATTTAAAAAGGATTTAATTATTTCCTTATCAATTTTCAATTTTTTTTAAAAGAAACGTTTTTCAAAAAGTTTTCAAGAATCCTTTATATGATTTAAAATCAATTTAAAATAAAAAAGTTTTTCAAATTTCATTATGTTTTTAAAATATTTTTTTCAGAGGAAAATATATTTTCCTCAAGAACTGTTTAAATGAAATCGAAAAGATTTATTTATATGAATTTTTTTAATGTAATTATGGAAATGATTTTCAAATAAAGTATATTTTCTTGAAGAAATTATTCTAGTGATCTTTCATAATACTTCTCGATCTATGATGTCATGATTTTTTATAGTTTATGATATACTAGAGACATTATATAGGAATACCATTCATATTTTTTATTGAATGGGTTATGTCTAAATATCATTGTGTTTATGAAACCTATTTCTATTACATGAGTTTTATATTTTTGAAACAAATTTCTTTTCAAGGGTTATATTTTTGAAACACATTTCTTTTCAAGGGTTATATATTTATTAAAATATTATGAATCTTGTCTATTTTATAATGGTTATTATTTGATGAAATGTTTTTGATACCCATTTCATTTCATATTTATTATATCATATTTAAAAAACCCATATCTCTATATGGATCAAGATATATTAAAAGTTTTATTATCATGTGGCATATGTATGAATTATTTTATTGGGAGATAGGTGCAACCAATATCTCCCTCCAATGAATTGGGTAAATATTTATATCTCCTAAGATAATGATGGGAATCAAGTCAACAAGAATCATCAACTATAAGAACATTGGGAATCCCGATCCCTTATAAAGAAAGGACTATGACTAGGGATGATGGTCCGCCTTGCCCAGTAGGTATAGTCTCCATGAAGATTAAATATGGGAAAACCCAATCTACTTTGGGAATTTGGGGAAACCTAATCTACTATTAGAATATGGGGAACCCTAATCTCTTATAAGGAATGAATAGTGACTGGGGATGGCGGTGTGTCCCGCCCAGTATTTTTTATCAACATGGAGTTCATTAATACGTTCTAGAAATTCATCTTCAATTATAGTGAATGATATTATATGTTTATGTATGCCATAATTACTTTTCATATTCATATTTTATGGTTTCATGGGTCATTCCCTTTTCCCCCATATTATTCATATATTATGAACCGTTAATATTTATTCGTTGATTCATTTTTATTATCTCTAATATTAAGTGTATGATATCCAAATGTTATGATCACATTATCATACACTTATATACATGTTTTTTATTTAATAGGTCCCTTTTTTACCCTCATGGAGCATATGATCACATCCCTTTTATTGTATCCTTCCACGAGTTATGAATATATATTTCATGTATGATATATATAAATGATTTTTTGGCTTAGAAAAACTATTGGGAGATAATGTAGCTCACTTATGTAACATCATTTATGTTTCAATGATTATAAATGAATGAAACTAATACGGTATTCGTGAATCTATTTAGGTAATGTTTTATAGATATATAAAAAGTGATGTAATGTCTATGTTTGTTATAACTAGTTTGTTATAATGGGAATCTAGTACTTTCTTTACAGATTAGAATCAATCTATAGATATCCACAATAGAGAAAAATTGAATACAAATGAACCAACCACTATCAAGATCCTTTAGTTTCTTAATAGAAAATATTACCGCTTCCCACTAGTTATAAGGTTTGGTTATTCTTTAGAACCAACACAATACTTGGACTTTTAAATCTAATCACTTATGAACTTTGTCCATATTTCCTCTGTATTAATTATCCCTACCATTAAATCCTACATCTAGTTTGTTTACATATAGAAATTCTCCTCTTATTTATTCTTTTTTCAAACCTCTTCACCCAAAACATATTCATCAACATCATAGTTTAAAAGCCTTCAAAAAATTTCATCAAAATAAATATTCTAGTCTTCCCAAGACACTTCCATTAATATTCCTCTAATTTTTTAGAAATATTATATTGATAATAGAATTCAAAAATTTTATTACACCCTTTATATACTCACACATAATCAAACAATAAGGAAGTATCATGAAATCTATATTTTAATTTCACACACAAAAGTTTTTTTTGACCTCCTACAAAGACTCCAAAACATTAGAGTCAACTATATTCATTAGAACATTATGAATTCTTACAGTCAACGATCCATAAATGTTTCCTCATTTTTTTTCATTTAACAATGTAAAAATTATTGCTTTTTTATCATCAAAATGTATGAATTTATAATGTTTTTTAACAAGACTAGAACCTCTATATGATACACAAACAACTTTTTCATGATATTATATTGATGATTATAACATCATAACTTCATAGATGAATCTTAATATAGCCTTAAATAAATGAAATTATAAACATTATTATATACCAAATTCATAAATTTTTGACACAAACTTTTTAATTATGAACCATCATAACTATAACTTTGTATTAGTGAAACTATCTCACATCGTAACTCAAACATTTCTTAGATCAAATATTTAACTCATACTTTTTACAAATCAATATTACAACTAAAACTTCTTATAGATACTCTTTATAAATCGTACTTTATACAAATCAAATTATAACTAAATCGTTATTACAAAAATATATTATAACAGAAAATTTTTATATTTTCTATCCATAAAACTCATTCTAAAGAAATGTGTTTAGTAGAATCATTTCTTTAACCTCAGTTTTATATCATTTTCTTCAACATTCTTCCTCTGAAAAATCTCATCATGAATCAGGAACTTATTAAATATATAATGTTGTAATAAACATACAAGATCTATAAGTAACCATATAAAATAAATTGATATGTAACACAATGTTTAATGAAAAAAAAGGATATCATTATTTTCCAAAATGCAAAAAAAATTAACTGTAAATTGTTAACAAATAATAATAAAAATTAGAAAAATGTAACAAAAAATTATTTAAATAATTAATGTATTTTATGTTTACTTAAATATATACTATGGCTATCACCAAGGTTGATATGTTTATAAATAAAAGTAAAATTTTGATTAATGAATCTAATATGGTTGGATTTGATAAGACAGAATATTTGGAAGAAGGAATTTAAAATGATCCTAATTATAAAAGAACTAAAATAAATACTCTCCAAGGAGAAGAAGTAATGTTAATTATATAAGCTGAATATGGTTTCATTTTGTATATAATTTAAATGTATTAATAATAACTTTCTATAAAATAACATTATATCATAAATTTCATATATTGTTTTCTAATTCTATGAATTATGTGAGTGATTTCTCAATGAAAGATAAGTGTTTTGTAGTTTAAACGAGACTTATAGATTACTAAAATCTATTTAGATCCTAAAACTAATTCATAATGTTCATGTAATCACTATAGAAAATGATCAACGAAAATATAATATTTGAAATGTGAAGATAATCACACAAGAGAGGACTATTAAAAATTGGATTTCTTTTTAATAATTTTACATTTCATGAAAAAATCTATTTTATGAAAATATGTGATGTATGAAAATTATGTATAATATAGAATAATATTTTTAATGTGTCCTAAAATTATATTTCATCAAATAATGACCAATAAATCTATCAAAATAGATAATTTATAAATAGTACTACATATCGGTAGACTAGTAGTTCAATAATAAGAATGGACTTTTATGATAATTTCTATTTTTATAGGTTAATAAATCATAATGAATCATTTCTAATTTATATAAATAATATCATAATCTCTGAAAAGTGATTGAAGTCACAAATGTAGAAGAAACTAAACTTTCAAACAAACACAATCATGTAAAATTTTATTAAAAACAAACTATGAAGTTAATGAATTATTTTACTATCATTGAGTAATTTGTGTAGAAAATTTGATTAATAAGATCATATAAATATAGAGTGTCTCATGATCATACTAGTTTAATAGATTAAATAATATAATATGTAATGACATGAATTGTTATAAATAAAATTCCCATTGTGGTTCAATTAAAAGTTTTATAGTGTATCATGGTTATGGTAAAAAACAAACACTTATTTATTTTTCTAATATCCTATTAGATTTAAATTATCAATAATCATAGTTCCCATTAACAATAGAGTCATTTCAAAATGATCATATGATTAGTATAAATATAAATTTTTGATAAATCTAATTAAAATAGACAGAGGAAGTGACAGCCTCAACATGTAGGATCAAACCTTATGAAGCCAATAAACTAGAGCTTCTTAAATAGAAGAAATAATTAGGTTGTTCCACTAACAAATCCAATACTTAGATAAAACAACTTAATCATTAGTGAAACCATTTACATGACAAGTTCATGCTCATGATGATCGCATCCCAAACCATGTACACTGAACCAACCCATGGAAGTATCACCATAAAACACCATACTCTTTGGGTATTTTGTAGTGTATTATATAAATATGTATCAATACCATAATATTATGAATATGGATCTTTTATAGGATAATTAACATATTTTCATTTTATTTATGTTACTTTATAAATGATTTTTCTACAAAAAACCAAAAATTTTATTTTGGGGTAATATTCAAATTCAATTTTGGAAATTATTTTGATGAATTAATTAATTTTAGAAATAAATAATTTTTTACTTATTTAATATTACTAAATAATTTTTAATTTCTTCCAATGATAATAATTTTTTTATAAAGTCAAATGTAATTTTTATAAGGTTTTGAAAACTGTTATTGTAAAAATCCCATCATTTCTCAATAAATGTCAACTATTGTTTTTAAAATGAAAATTCACATACCTGAAACATTATATAGATTAGATGGAAACTATTTTTCCAATATGAATTTTGAAATTATCCAATAGAGAATATTTAATAATTTTATGATAATGTTGAATTTTCTAGTAAATTTTTAAATATGGTAAAAATATACAGTGTGCATTATGATATAATAATGACCCAAATAAGATGTTAAAAATACTATTAAAGTGATCCACGACAAAATATATGGTTACACCTAAAAATAATATACTATTATTTTTCTTTTATTAATTTAATAAATTCATTGTGGATCCTCTAAAACTGATAATATATTTTATGGTTTTAAAATCATTTCATTATAAACATGGCTCACTTCCACATAAAAAATGGTATAATTTTAAAATGTTCAGACCATGAACTTTTAAAATAATGGAAAAACACCACTATGGTAGAAACCATGGGAAAAATCCAAGGGAAATATTGTTTTTATTATGTTATTATATAGATTCCAAAAACCATTATTTGATTAATAATAGAGAATTCTCCAATCATTTCAAATATAAACCACTAAGATCTCATTTATATTCACTCAAAAACCTTGAATAACATCCTTAGTCTTACCCCCTCTTTATATTACCTTAAGGGTTCCCCAATATCTCAATAAGATCCTATAAAACATTTGGTATCAACCTCTCAATGTAAGGGATCTCCCACTTTCCTTTTTATTCAAGATCATTTTTATGTTATGACTCTTAATTTCATTTGTTTACATATTCGATCATGTTCTTTCATATCCCCAAAATGTAAATTTTATTTTTAAATTACGAAAGATCCATCTCACTCTCATTAAACCCTACCATGATCCATTATGTATACCAATTACCATGTAAACATTTCTTATGGGACCCTCTGCTTATCCTCTTTATTCAAGTTTCTTCATTATCTTATATCTTTTATCACTAATTCCTAATTATGGGTTATTCTCTTCCCTCTCTCCTTTAATTTCCATTTTATGTTTTAATTTTTGTATACTCATTTGACTCTCATTAACCATTTCCATTAACATTTATACACTTCCATTATGCTTTCGAAATTTCATCATGGGTTTTCAGGCCAGAAATTTATGTTGTGAATGATCATAACATTTTAATATCAATAATATTAATCTTCATGTACTTATAAATATTTAATTGGGGACATCCATTAATTCATTACACACTCCTATATCTTGGAATAAAATTTAATGATAAATGATTCCATGTTTTATGATTTATGTGGAACACTTAAGTGTGAGAATGAAATAAAAGTGATGGGTGCACACATAATTATATAGTGATACAATGCATTGGGTAATGATTTAGTCTCATGAGACATCATGCATGGGACTGGGGAGTAAACCTAATTTATCAAAATAATTTTTCTATTATGATTCCTTGGAATTTAGTATTAACCAATGGTAATTATGTAGTTTTTGATGTTGTTTCCACATTTTCCATGTTGCTTTTACGTTTTCACATATATCATGCCTTATTAAATGTGTATATGATTTTTAATCAACTTATTGCACATTAATATTCCTATAATATAACATGTATTAATTTTAACACGTTATTCCATTTTTATTCCATTACTAGGATTTATAGTTCACCACTTTATTTTGTATGTTCCTTATTTATCTGATGTAGTTTTAAGTATATTGGAATATTTTGACCACGTTAAGGATTTTTTGATAATGGTGATGTATTGTCTATTTTATGATTTAATGGAATTTACCTAATTCTGAAATATAATATTCCCTATATTTCAAGTTGTATTATTTGTAATATTATGTAATTAATGCTGAATTTATGTATAATAAAGATAAGGGTTTTTATAGTTGTTATCAAATAACAGTCTAGTTATTTTTGGGATTAGGATTATAAAACTCTAGAAAAAGGATTAGGTATAAAAAAATTATTAGAAAACATCCCTATATTTTTGAAGTATATAGTAAGTGGTTTATAATAAAAAAAATCACTATATTGATAATATTAGTTGATGTGGATCTCTCACATATGTAGATAGGGGTAAAATAATAAAATACTACATTCAGATACACTCGACCAAGAACTGGATCATGTAAACCATCCTTGTTATACATGTAGTTTGAATCTCTTGGAGGATATAAATTAGTAAATTACCAATCTCATTAAGAACCATTATTAATGGAAAACATTATAAGAGTATATGTTAGGAGATAGATCATGGATAATAGACATTTAATCCAAAAAATTCATAAATTAAGGATTAAATTTCATTTATATGTTATCCCTTTAATGTTATTGTATTCCCATTTTTGGTTTTAATAGATTAATGGAAAATATCCCTAATTTTCCCTTTCACCTATAAAATGTAAAAAAAATAGGAGGAAACAAGTAAAAACCAATTTGATGGGAAATGTGATGACTACCAAAATGAGATGCCTAAAATGTTGGGAGCTAAAGTAGGACATCTTATGATTATTCCAAACCATCTATTGAAATTAAAAATTAACAAAATGAATTTTTTTTTAATTACAAAATACATAATAGAAAATGAATATGACATATCAAGGAAGTTAATCTAATAAATGGGATGAGAGCAATAAGGCCCAATTTCCTTTGTAAAAACCAAAGGAAAGTGGCACTAATGGAAATTTCAGAAAAGAACTGAGATGTGTTTCAAGTGTGGAGAGGTATTTCCTAAAATAAAAAATTTCTATGATAATTGGATCATGTGATGGATGGAGAAAATGTTCAATCTAAGGATCAACACATAGTTCTATGTCATATTTGTGGTGAAGTACGTAATTAAATAAGACAATTATCTATACCGAAGGCTGAGGAGAATGATAATCATCAACAATATCCTTGATTGAGGTGATAAGGAATGTTATATGATAAGATGAATAATGATGATTGAATTACCTAAAACCTCTACTACAATATAGTGTATTTAATGTTGGATTTTATTTCAGGCCAAATTATAATATCATGTATATTTTATAATAACATCATGTCATAACCTGAAAAGATTTTATATCACCAGAAGAAAATCTATGCTAGTTGTATCACATATTGATATTTGTAGGAATGTTCTTGTTTAAAATAATATAAGTCACCCTTGATTGAAATTTTATGTTATCCTATTCATGGAATTATTATTATTTTATAAATAAAACAAAAAATTTTGATATAAGGAATTCACCCTCTATATACGGAATCACACCTAGATTCAATTATAGTGTAGGGAGAAGGATGAAACTTCATTTTCACCATATTCACAAAAATGTAAATTATTTCCTAATAAGAAATAATATCTATATAAAATGACTATTTTTAAGGAAATTATCATCCTTGAAGACATTACCTTTGTGATAGAATTTGATATTTTGTTTTTAATAATACTTTCCTTGTATTCCTATAAAATGAATCATTGTCTTCACAATAAAAAATATACCTAGACAAAGAAAAATCAATAGGAAATTTTATCACATGAAATGGGATATATATAGACCCTTCAAAGATAGAATCTATTAACAGATGACTGATGACCACATCTATGACAGAAATCAATAGTTCCGTTCGATTAGCTGGGAACTATCCTCTACTTTATGGTAAATGTGTCATTATTTTAAAACCCTGTAATAGATATAACGCATAAGGGAGTCAAATGTTTTTGAATAATGAATTAGAAGATATATTTGAGGTTTTGAAAAAAATTCTTATCACTGAACCTATACTTATGCTACCATAAAGTGGTGAAATTTTCATAGTGTATAAAAATTCTTCAAAGATGAGGATGGGTTTTGTGTTAATGAATAATGAAAAAGTGGTAGCCTATGTTTGAATAAAGTTGAATTTTCATGAGAATAAGTACCCAGCACATGATCTTCCATTGGATATAATGATATTTTCATTTAAAATCTTTAACAATTTTCTATTTTTGGAGAAGTGTGAAATATTTAAAAATCAGAATAGCCTCCTTTATATATTTACCCAAAAAGAGACATTTATGCACCAACGATGATGGTTAGAGCTAATCAAGACATATTACAGATCAATACAATACCATCATGGGAATTTAAATAAATTTGAAGTTTCTATAACTAAAAATGATATATAAAGTTTTTCATCAATGAGAATGGAGAGGGGTCAGATCTTCTTAGACATGAAAAGGATGGATATGGGAATTATAAAGGAAAGAAAATCATCAATAATTTCACAAATTGTTGATCAACCATCCCTTCAGCAGAATATAAAGGATTTTCAAAGAGATTTTGTTAGAATATATAAAAAATTGGAAGGTATAAAAAAGGAAAACAACCGTAGTTCAATGTTAATGAAGAAAGAGTTGTGAGATTTGGGTTATGACTATGCATACCATCAAATCCGGAGTTAATGATTGATATGTTGTATGATGCACAATGGTCAACCATCTCCTTCCATACATGAATCACAATGATGAATATAGATCTACATATGAAATATTGGTTGGAGTATATGAACAATGAGATAAAAGAATATATATCAAGATGTCTTGAATGTTATTAGGTGAAGAAAGAATGGCATAAATACAAGGGGATGATGAAACCATTACCAATACCAAAATGTCAATGAGAAAACATAACAATCACATTTGTCATTTATATTTTGAATAAATAAGAAGAAAATAATTCTATATATTGTTTATTATATATTCTTATAATTAATTCTCACTCTATTGAGATTCAAGAGGACATCTCACTCGATCAACATGTAAGTAATTACATTAGAGAAGTGGTGAATATGCATAGAAGACCACCCTCGATTCTATTTTATTGAGATTAAAAATGTAAATCCATGTTGTAGAAGAGTACAAAATCATATAAATAATTAGTTGAACTTTATCACATATTATCACCCTCAAACTAATTGTTATTATGAGTGGACTTTCCGGACACTCTAGGACATGCTGAGAGCATGCTCAATTGATCATAAAAGGAGTATGGGATCAACATCTTTCTTTGGTATAGTTCTCATACAATAATTGTTTTAAATCATTAATTCATATGGATCCCTATGAATCCAATTATGGAAATAAGTGAATAAAACATGCATGATATAATGAAGGTGGGTAACACACACTACTAGGTCCTAAAATAGATGAGGAAATAGTGGAAAAGGAAAAGACCATTCAGTAGAAAATCAAGGATTCTTAGAGTGATCCTAAGATCTATGATGAACATTTTACAAGATAAATAGAGTTTGAGTTTGGGGACAAGGTATTTCTATGTATTAATCTATGCAAGAATGTCAAGAGATTTTAGAAGAAGGGAAATCTTAGTCCAAGATACATCGGCCCCTATAAGATCCTCGATCACATCGGAGTGGTGGACTATCGAGTAGCACTCCCACAAGACATATCTCATGTACCTAATATGTTAATAAAATCTATATTGATAAATTATATACCATCCCATAACAAGTAAAAAATCTAGAGTTGGTAACATTATATAATTATCTTTCTTATTAGGAGGTTTCGAGAGAATATTAGATTGCTGAGACAATGTTCTATGGAATAATACAATGAACCTGGTCAATGTGTTATGGAGAAACCAAATTTTTAATGAATAAACATGGTAATAAAAGGAAGGGATGTGATAGAATCACAATCAACTATTTTAGTGTGGTAAATAAATAATTCTAGAGAAAACATTCTAGAGAGGGGAAGATAAAAATGACCCAAACTGTTATAAATAATATTCTTTTTATGGTTGAGTTAAATGTCTTTTATGGTGTCATCATTATAGGAAAACACATTCACTTATGTTATTTTATTATATATTATAGGATTTTAAATAATATTAGGAATCATTACCATTGAAAATATAGTCATTGAATAGTGATCATATGATTAGTTTAAATATAGGGTTTTGATAAATCAAATTGACATAGAAAAAGTATTTTATGGACTCAACGAGTAAGATCATACCCTATAAAGCCCTTTTATTATATATTTTGGTGGGATATAGAGTCATTGGGTTTTCTTCTTGACCATGATCAAGTTAATATGTAACAACTTATGCACGAATGAAACCATTTACGAGATAATTTCAAGATCATAGAGATCACGACAAAAAACATGTTTTTTAAACAACCCCATGAAAGTATTAGTATCAGTCACCTTATTCTTAAAATGTTTTCTTGTTTATTAATTTTTTAAGTATAAAGTACCTAATAATATGAATATTTATAATTTTATATAGTAATGAATATATTTTAATTTTATTACTATTAAATTTTTAATGATTTTTTATTTTTATACAATAAAACATAAATTTTATTTTTGGGTAATAATCAAATTAAACTAAGGAATTTATTTGATTGGATAATGGATCCTGAAATAAATAATATATTATTGTAATATTATTATTAAATAATTTTTATTAAAAATAATTATATTCTTTTTAGGATATCAAATGAAATTTTAATGAGGGTTTGAAATTTTTCATTATCAAAAAACACCAAATTTCTCAATAAATGTCAATTATTATTATAAAAGTGAAAATTAACACACACACACACACACATATATATATATGTATATAATTTTTTAGATAAATTTTTTATTATTTTTAGAATTAGAACATGGAAATTACCAATTGTAAAATTTTAATAATTTACTGAGAGTGTCAATTTTCTAGTAATATTTAAATATGGTATAAATATAGGGTTTGTATTATGAAATTATAATTACCCAAAATTATGTAATAAGTACCATAAAATGGTTCCATGGCCAAATATATATTTACCTTTTAAAATAATGTAATATAAAATTTATTTGATTTATTCTATAAAGCCTTTATATATCCTTCAAAACCTATAATATATTTTACTATTTTAAAATCATTTCATTATAAGCATGAATCACTTCCACATCAAAAAGGATATCATTTTGATAGTTTTGTACAATGGAATTATAAACTAATAAAAACCAACCCTATTTGCTAGAAACCTTGGAAAAAGATCATGGGATGATTTTTAGTTTTTATTGCTTTATTGATAGTGTCTAAAACCTATATCTGAGAAATAATAAAGATTTAGCCACCCATTTCCTATATAGACACACCCAAAATCCCATTTATCTTCACTCAATCGCCATTGAGCATTTCTTTACTCTTCCCCCACTCTCTAGATTCTTCATATGGTGGTCTAATATATCAACAAGCTCCTACCAAAAATATCAAATCCCTCTACATTGGTAAGGGATATTCCACTCTTTATATTTGGATATGTTCTGAAATATCTACCATACTATCCATTTTTGTTCTAAATTATGATATACCTATTTTACTCTCTTTAAACCCGCCCATGAAACTTTATGTACACCGATTAACATTACAAAATTATATAAGGGTCCCCCTCATTAAAATTATTCAAAATTCTTTATTATATTATGTCTTTTAACTAAAATTATTAATGATAGGATATATTCTTCTATATCTCAGTTACTTTCTATTTTATTTTTAAATTATGACAATCCCCTTACACTCTCATTAATCCCTTTCATGATCATTTATACACACCCATTATGCTTCCAAATTTTCACTATGATTTCTCATGACAAACTATTTTATGGTGAATACCCATTCTATTTTCATATCAAGGGTGTTAACTATTATGAAAATATAATTATTTTATCAAGGACTTACATGTATTCGTTCCACACTTATTGAGCATGGAAAAAAAATTTAAAACCAAATTATTCTTTGTTTTTTGATCAATATGGAACACCTAGGAATGAAAATAAAATGAATGTGATAGGGGAACCATGAATTATATAGTACTACAATGCATTGGGTATTGTTTTAGTCTCAGGAGACATCCTGCAATAGATTTGTGAGTTTACCTAATCCATCATGGGGAATTTTCTTTCATTATGTATTAGAAATTCTCCTTGAACTATGTCTATAATTTAGATTTTATATTATTTTCACATTCCCAATGTTTCCATTATATTATCTGTTTATATCATGCCTCGTTTTTTATGTTTATGATTCTCACTCCTTTTATGTACAATTTTAATTCCTTTTGTTTAAAATATATTACTTTCATCATGTCACGTCATGTTTATTCACTAAATGTGATTTATATCTCACCCCATTATGATTTGTGTCCCCATGTTATCCCATTATGTTTTAAGTATGAAGGAATATTATGATGATGTTAAGTCTGTTTTTTAATGATGGTGATTTGTTCTATGTTCTATGTCTTTATGTAATGTACTTATTTCCCAAAGACACTATAATTCATGATCTTCCAGTTTTTATTATGTGTAATATTATGTTTTAAATCATTAATTTTTTTATAATTAAGATCAAAGTTGTTATATGATCCTTAAAGATTTCGAGTTAGAAAAAATAGAAATAAATCAGTAAAAATGAATATCCCACCCATGATTAATATGAATTTTGTTGAGAATTTATTTGATATTTTTTACAAAAAAATGGTGGAAAAAATTTTAAACACAAAAAATAATTATTAAGGTGGGATTTGAAGTAGAATAAATAAAATAAGTATTGATGGAGAAGGTGATTCTATATAAATGAATCAATTCTAGGGATCTATAAATGAATAAGTTAAGTGAAACAAGATGAAATATTATTTGGTATCTAATAGTTTTTCTTCTCATCGCCCAACTGTAATTTGGATAATGTTTTTCATTGAGGGAGAAAATATATTCTTATCGCTTTTTGTTTATCCATTAATGTATTTAAAATATGAATAAAAACAATATAAGTGGAGAATCCAAATGTATGTATCTGACATAATGTGTAATATATCTCTTATTCATGGAGATTGTATACTTTGGGTGTTTTTTAAAAGTTGAATCTATTATTTCATCTTGTTTTTTGATAAATCTATGCATGTGTGGTTTCCATGTATGGAAAAATGTTCTACACGGTTTTGAGGAATAATTTTGTCACAAGTGGATAGAAATTTGATTCAATAGGATGATATCAATTGGTTTTAACTACTTTATAGAAGTGTATATAAGTATTGTAATTGGAAAACATAACATTTTTATTCACTTTTATTATTTCCTAAATTTTGTTCACTCATGTATGGTTATATATAGAAAATGATGATTCGTTGCTAATTGTGCTGAGTCTGGGAGGAATTATATTTTAAAATTTTTCCATTAAAACCCAAAATTGGATATTTTTTAGCTCATAAATAAATTATAAAATAAGTTTCGAATTAGTCATGAACATGTGGAGATTTTTGTATCCCTGATAAAGTTTTCTTTTTTGAAAAGATGGATAATTTAGTTGAATTGAATCTTAGAATTGATTTTATTATCAATAAAAAAATCTTGTAAAAATTTATATATATATTTTCAATTATGTGATGTAATGGTTTTTTCAAAATTTAATTTTTCATTAATTACTTATTGAGGTGTTTTGAATAAGTTTAAATTTATTTAGAAGAAGTTTTGAGGTTATTGGAGTTCATAAAATTTGGTTTTAAATTTTATTTTGTTTTGAAATTGTGTGTAATATTTTTCAATACATATAGGTATTTCTATGATGATTAGGTTTGATATTGAGTAAATCATTAACATTTAAATGTAATATTTAACATATTTAAGAGTCACTCTAAATAGATAAAATAATATTACTAAAATAATCATGTAATAATATCTTTTCGAAATGTGAAAATGTCACTCAGTTGTTGAGTAGAAGATGTATATAGAATTTTCTAATTTCTAAATATATAAAATTAATCGCCCAATATATATAAGGACAAATAATTCTAGTACATAATTTTTTCATTTTCAAAATAGATAGAAATGGAAAACCAAAAAATTTCCCTCTATACATAAGATTAACTCTATAGGTATTTAATATTCTAATTTCATAAGAGGTAAAAACAAATAAATATAAAAATAAACTCTCTATATATAAGGGTGAATTAAGTGTTATGTGATTAATGGTTTCCATAAATAATAGTTTTCTATGAGTGTTGTTTATATAAATTGGTAAATACCTCAAAAATAAGATATAATATTTATTGTTTTTGAAATATTATAAATACATTCATAAACTTTTTATTTTATACATAAGGTTTTCCACTATATCAAAAAAATGTTTGTTTTGATGATTTTATCATATGGAATAATTATCATAGAGAAATCATAATTTAAGAAGGTGTAGAATGAGAAAAGAAAACTAGTGAAGATTATGATCATTCTATAATAAAATTCATGGATAAATGGAGACATGAAATTTCATATATGATTTTGATAGAGATTGAATCCTGGTTTAGAGTGTAATTCTACTCTAAAATGTAAACTATGATATCTTGGATGATGTTACACTGTGATAAAAATTTGAGAGATCGATGTTCTAAAATATTTTAAGGTGTAAACGTAGGTTTTATAAAAACAAGGGTTTAAAAACATGAATAATACATTTCTATAGTAGTTGTTAAACAATTTGTTCGTAAAACTATGTGGTATGAAGTGATGAACTACTTTCCTAGATTTATCTAATGGTTGACGACGTTTTAGAGAATTTTAGACTATTTTTATGATATTTAATTATATTAATATAGATTTTGAAATTAGAAAACAAAGAGTGAATAAGTTCTTATAGTATCATTGATAGTGAACCAAGGCATTCTAAGAATTATTGATATGGCAATTGAAGAGGGAGTATGTGTATAAAAAAGTGCACGGATAGTGAATAATAATAATAATAATAATAATAATAAGAGCTCTAAATTGATTTGAGTGGTATAAGGAAATAAGTGTTTTGTGACAAATAATTAATTCCACATAATTTCTATAAATTGAATAAGGATAGGATTACTATATATTATTGTGATATAATCATTGAGATAAAAAACATTAATCCATACCTTTAAATTTAATAAAGGAATAAAGAAATTTGTGGAGAGACTATTTAGAGGGAAATTCTTTTTGAATATTTTTAATACTAGTGAATAATATGACAAACTAATTTTTATCCACAATGATTATTTTATATATTTATATGTTATAGGGTAATTAAAGATTATTAAAAATAATACCTACTCATTTTTGTGGTAACTTTGTATATATGGAGTTTTTGACTGTTTTTTTTCATTTGTATACATGATTTGAGTAGTGAGATTTCTCACTCTCAAAAGTTAAACTAGTTTATTTAAAAAATAAAACATTTATGGAATAATAAATACTTGTATATTGATTCATTAAGCATCAATATGAACACACATATTTCAAAAACATTAAAAAAACTATGTATCAGAAAAAAAATTTACATATGGAATTTATTACATATCCCAAGCCAAATGTATCAACCCTTGTGTTTGATGAAATTATAAATGTTCAGATCCTTTAATAAGTGATAAAATATTACAAATGAAAATAGAAAACCTTATAGTTCAATACAGTTACCCTTACATATACAGGGATTTTTTTCTTTACTGGTTTTATAGAACTTTTGAAAATTAAAAAATTATATATCTGTAGAGTTGCCTTTTATCACAAACAATCCTGAGACGACCCTTCCCCTATCACCTAGGCTGACCCGCTATAAGTCCCAAGGGGATTTCATGATCCTCATAGGATAGAAAAAAGAACCAAAAGAATCAATATAGTACACAATGGAACTATTCTTCCAAAATATAAAAAATCAAACCAACATCGGAAAGAAATAGATATCCCAAAATAAATTTACATAAACAAATTTAACTGAACATTATTTGTACAAGAAATAGAAAGTAAAACTAAACCAACAACTCAAAAGACCAAATCTAACAACCAAATAAATCCATTGGTCCCTGGTTTTCACTCTCCAACACAATGATCACATGTTTCCCAAGGTGATCGAACTCAACCTGAAACCTGCTCAATGGATAAAAATAGAAAAAAGACTATAGGCGTGAGTATTAAAACTTAGTAGGTTATCAAAATATTCTATGCCCAATTAACTTCCTATAAAATTAAAAAAAATATCGATTTCATTTTTTCAATAGTAGATATATAAGTATTTTTTTAAAATGAGGTTCCATTCTAAAATAATTATCAGACAAAAACCTACATGTTTTATAAACTAGAATGCTAGTAACAATTTTTCAAAGAGGTGCAACATCAAAATGAAAATATTTTTCAAGAGGGATGATTTAAAGAAGGTAAATTTTTAAATAAAACACACATTCTTATTAGTTCACCATCTATTCACAGCATATACCGATGTTGAGTAAAAAAGATCCAATGACAAGAAGTCTCAGGAACACCCATAGGTACTAGTTCGTTATGGGCCACAGGTACCTAATAACTCACTATAAAAGTAAACATATAGAATATCCATTCTTGTGAAAATGAGCCAATAGTAGTAGAATAATCCATGACCTAATGATCCCCAACATCATCATCATCATAGTTTAGTTATTGTTTTCATTTTCAAACTTTCTACGTGAAACAGGGACAACGCCCCTCTAGATCGCTAGCATACTTGTACTTGTCTGCCAATCTAGTTACATGGGTTTTACATTTTTTGTGCTCAAACAAGTTACACATCTATAAAATACTATATTATAATAAATATTCCAATTAAAAATCATACACACATAAAATAGGTAACAAACATGTCTCACATTTCTTTCACAGATCAATAAACCACCTAAATTTTCATAAAATCATTTCAAGAAGTATAATGAGGAATTGCACATAAAATCCATTAAAAATATGATTTTAATGATAAATACCAATAAATAAAATATCAATACATATTTGGTATCCCCAATACCAATTAATAAATCAATTTTATTTACCATAAAATGTCCCCAAAATATAGGACATGAAATACACATGTAAACCATTTCTACAAGAAAAATAAAATGCCAATCGATCCTTTAAGTCTGTCTCAAAACTTATATTTGAAAAAGGTATGAATTTAAATTTTATTATGGAGGTGTGTACACACCATTTAAGTCAGAAAACAAATTTAATAAATCCATTAAAACACTCTGGTTACATATTCAAAACACAACCATTTTCACGAGGATGTGAAAGAGTCCATTTTTCGGCAACTCATGCCAAAACATGTATTTAACCCAAACCCATTTGATTGTAAAACCATATACACATTGGAAATCCATATAAAGACCTAAAAATATTCATGCTTCCAATTCATTTATAATTCCAAAAAATAATATTTAAATCACACTTAACACATAAAAGCCAATCAAGAAATTTACCGAACACACGACATACACTAAAAAAACAATTTATTTTAAGAACATGGAATGGAATAAAACACAAATTGCATTCAATATTTTATAAAATATACTAGAAAATGTTCCAAATAACATAATATAGGTTTTAAACCTCACAAACCATGTGTAAAATATACCATAACATTTAAACAAACACTTGGTGTGTGCTTTTACGACAAAACAACACCATTGTTAACAAAACAAGGGTTAAATTACCATTTTGAACACCCAAAAATGTATCCTAAGGAGGTAAAAAAATAGTAAACATTTATATCAGATGAAATAAATATCAAAATTATGAAAATTTAATGATAATGTCATGTTCAAGGGATATGCTACCTCAAATCCTTGGCTTAATGGAAATACACACCAGATATCACTATCTGAGGGTTCATAAACACTAAACCTATGACAACGAGACCCAAACAAAAAAACACCAATAAAAAGCATTGTATAATAGAATACTAGGTTGATCATGACTGTCTGAGAGTAGAAATCCATGAAATTCCGAAAGGAGGAGGAAGAGGGAGGAGAAATGAGAAAGAATCTCACATTGGAAACTAGAATACTGTTATTCGTTCTTTATCTTTACACTCTCAGAGGAAAGTTAATGGAATTAAACTACTTGTAGAGCCTATTAAGGTATGTAAGAACTAGTTAATGTATATTTGTGAAAAAATATTATGCATTTAATGATTTTTGAATGAGAGAAATTACCTTTGGAAAATCTAGATGATTTGATTAACATTTAGATGTTTTCCCATAATTCGCAACTAAGATGAGCTCCAAAGAGGAAACATGAAACATTGGAGTGATGCAAGGGTTCATTGGCATGAGTCAGATGTTAATTCAGAAATAATTATGAAGAAATGAAAATGATATAAAATAAAACATTTATTTATTTAAAACCAGAAATGGTCCCACTGGTTGGCCCAATATCTGAATAAATAAAAGAATTCACCAGGATTATGAATTTCTAAGGGGTAAAAAAGGATATGGTCTTCTGAATATGTCAGTGGAGGCCAAGTGTAAAGTTTAAAGAGTGAAAAAGTTGAAAAATTAAGGATTTATTAAATAAAACAATTTAGTTTTTAAATCTCTAAATTGGGTCACAGTTGGCCCAAGTCATGAAGTAACCACACTTATCTCCAAAACTCCCAAACAAGATACGGGGAACCCATGGTAGGATGATTAGTCATATATAAAAGTTCATAACTCAAAATTAATCTCACAAAAAACCCAATAAAAGTAGTGGGATTTCCAATTAACTAGATCAAAAACAATACATGAAAATAAAAAAAAAATTGTGTGTGACAATTATCCCCACCATCAAAGCTTTCCGCCCCTGAAAGCCATAACACCTTATAGTTGACAGAATAATATATAAGGATTCCTTATAAGCATGATCCAAACTTTTTCACCTTTGAAACATCATTTACCATCAATGGAACTTAATTTTCTTCTAAAAAAACCCAAATCACAAACACTTCTTGAGAATCAATGGAAATATTAAGCCCCCACCTCTAAAACAAAGCCAAGAACCAGATTGCTCGACCTTCCCCAAATGAACCCTAAGATCAACCAAATAGAAGTTCACTAACTAAATCCAATGACTTGGGGGGAGGCTAGAAATTTATCCCCATCATTAAATCACAACTAACATCTGGAAAATCCATAAAAGAATGATCTTCGAGACCCATAGTGGGTCTCCCCAAAATTTAAGACCAACTAGAAATGAACAAAGAAGAATTCAAAATGAACTAGAATTGGGGATCACTCGAACAGGCCCTTCAAAACTCTCCCAAAACAACTTAAAATACAATGTTTTGAGGGTTACAACATGAACATTTAAACTACCTACTCTCGAATGGGGGGACAAGAACTGGGAAAACACTTTCTGCACGAATTCATACCTCCACAACTCAGAGTGGGGATGGAAGGGGACCCAATCAGTAAGCCACTAAAACCAAAATAGAATCAAATTAACTACCAAAAACTCTTCACCTATGAATTGGAAAAAACAAGACCTCACCCGATTTAAACAGGCGGTCCACACATGGACATTGATCGAAACCCACAACCATGAATTCATAACCATAGACACTGTGTGATGGGTATGTCCACCACACTCGTTGCGACAAGAGGTAATTACTATTGATCAGTAACCACAATAGAGTATAAACTACCTTACAAAAATGGTGGATGAAGGAGCATATTCAAGCTCTCCGCACCTATGGTGATTTCTTGAATACATGAAAATATTCACTCTAAGGCCTTTGGTTGGAGCCCTTATTCATGAAGCATCTGTTACACTGGAGTCAGGTGAAAAGGGTCACACCACTCAAAAAATAACATGCTCAACAAAAAACCATCATCTAAGTAGTATCTCATAGATACATATTACAATTCCCTCTCACTCTGAAAAAGGAGAAGAATGGACAAGGAATATTATGAAAAACGTCAACATCACCGAACACAACTCTTATGTCCAAAAGAATTATCACGACCTGAAAGCACATTAAATCAATACAAAATAGCTATCTATTCCCAAGAATGGTTTGAGGAATCATCCAACGAGGTGTATTTAACATTTTAAATGAATCGTTAGGTTGATCAATAAGAAGGATTTTCAGTGTAGAACTATCCATGGCCACATCACAATATCCAACACATATTTTGAAACCCACTGAACATTCTTCCAAAACTAAGAAACCAACAAGATCCCATCTCACGACACAATAACATAATGACATCCAAATCAAATTGAATCATACTAAATAAAAAATATTATAAGACATAGAAAAAACTAGTCACTTAATCATTGGTTGATAAACCAATTCCACATTGTTTTAGCTCAAAATATATTTGAAAAAACAATCAAACATGATGGATTTCCACATTAACCAATGGAGTTTCATGAAGTCTCACTCAAACGAACATTTACATTCCACTGTAGGAACCCAACCACCAATCCATATAGTCCATCCTTCCAGATATCAATAATACCATGCATGTGAGAACTCATGAAAACACCAAAGGCTAAAACAAAATAACAACATTCCAAATATAATGTACTTTCTAAAGGAACACTAACCACCATTTCAAAACCCTTTTATGATTTTTAAAAACCAACCACACATAATCAAGAACCATTTTCTTAAAAACCTACCCCTTTTCATTTTTATAGATTTCAATACATCCAAGCTACTTCAAACAACTCCTTCACATTATCTAAAACTCATCAAGGTATCTTTTCATAATTAGATGAACATTGAGACCAATACCCTTTATAAAAAAACTACAACCACTCAAAAACAAATTCTAAAACCAATTCATCAGATTCAAACACTTTTCAACATACCAAAGACCCCCATTTAAAACAATGATTTGGAATTACCTTAAAACGATTCACTCTTTCAAACATTTTTATTCCAAAAAACAAGATGTTTTTATTAAGGATAATAGAATCCCATTAAATCATTTCCACTTTATCCAAATTTAATTGATTCAAAAAAACACATCGTTCCAAAACCATTATTATGTTTAATTTTTTAAAACCCCTTTTTCTATTTTTCAAAATCCACTCCTTAATTTAGAATCCATTTACACAATTATCACACAACGATTTTAAAAAAATCATAATTAAAGAAATTTCCAAGAGGTCCAAAAAAGGGAACTAGTGTCGATGGGTGACTTGACAATATGGTTGGGGGTCATATGTAAAACACAAAACCATCACAGAGGGACTTATTAGGATCATTACCCATCTTCAAAATGCTTTCCAGGCTCTGTGAGCTCAAAGAGGCCATTAGTCAGACTCCTCTTTCAATATCCCAACACCAACCAATCAATAAGAATAATGGGTACTATTAAAACTCGACATCTTGTGGAAACCCAATGATAATAACGAGCAGGAGTTCACAATGCTCTTCTCGCAATTACCCCTCATGTCCCAAAAATCCTAATCCATCTACCATTATATCCCCTAAATAAAAAGGTCACTCAAAAAAGAAAGGTCAACTATGATCCTACTTCATTTGATAATATTTTGTCATGAACTAGCCCAGGTCGACCCTAAAATGGTCACCTAGGAGAACCCATGACAAGTACCAAGAAGAATTCCTGATCCTCTCGGTATTGTGACAAGCAAAAAGGGTATCAAAATAGTATACAATGGAAATATTTTTCCCATATATAAACAATCAAACAAACAACTGAAAGAAACAATCATCCCAAAATACATTTACATAAGAAAATTGAACTGAACAATATTTGTACAAGAAACTAAAAGTACAACTAAACCAACAACTCAACCAACCAAACATGAAAACCAACTAACTCCATGTGACCCCTATGGTCACTCTCCAACAAAATGGTCACACATCTCCCGCATTGATAAAAATCAAGATGAAACCTGCACAAGGCCTAAAAATTGAAGAAGGTTATATGCATGAGTATTAAAACTCAGTAGGTTAGCCTAATATTCTATTCACATTGCACTTCCTCTGAAAGAAGAAACATGAATTTCATATTTTAAATACAATATATAAAAGTATATTTTTAAAATGAGGTTCCATGATATAATAATTGTCAAACAAAAACTTTCATGTTTTATAGACAAGAATGCTAGTAACAAATATTAAAAAATGTGAAAATTCAAAATGATTTTTTTGATCAATAGTGCTTCTTTACAGAACGTAAATTGTTAAATAAAACACACTTTATTCTGAATTTACCCACTAAGAACATTATATGGTGATGGTGAGTACTAAATATCCAATGAGAACTAGTCATAGGAACACCCCTAGGCAGTAGTGCATTGTGGGCCTGAGGTACTTTGTATCTCATTGTAAAAGTAACCATAACGAATATCCATTATCATGCGCAAGATCCACTAGTAGGAAAATAATAAATAACATAGTGGTCCTCAAAATCATCATCATCATAGTTTATTTAGTTTTGGAATCATCAAACTTTCTACGTGAATCATGGACAAAACCCCCCATATCACTAGCATAATAGTACATGTCCTCCAACCTATATACTTAGTTTTCCACTTTTTGTTCTCAAACAAGTTTTACATCTATAAAATACAATTTTCTCATGAGTATGAAATTTATAAATCAAACACACAAGAAATAGGCCACACACATGTCTCACATTTATTTCACAGATCAGTAAACCACATAAATTTTCATAAAATAATTTCAATAAGTATTATGAGGCACTGCATATAAAATCCATTCAAAAATGCACTTTTAAGGCCAAAAACCCATCAATAAAATATAAACCCAGATTTGGAAGCCACAAAACCAATTAATAAGTCAATTTTAGGGCCCCTAAAATTTCTCTAAATGATATAACATGAAATACAAATGGAAACCATTTTTACAAGAAAAAATTCCAAACAAGCCTTTATCCCTTTATCAAAACTAACATTTGATGAAGGTATGAATTTATTTTTTTAAGGAGGTGTATACACTCCATTTAAATAAAAAACCACTTTCATAAATATCTTAAAGCTCTCTGGTTACATATTCAAAACACAACCATTTTCATAAGGATTTGAAAAATTCTATTTTTCGGTAACTAGGGCCAAAAAATGTTGTAAAGCAAAACCCATTTGTTTGTAAATCCAAATACACATTGTAAATCCATAGAGGACCCAAAAATACCATTTTTAATTCTTCCAAAGAATTTATAAATCCATAAAAATAATTATTAAATCACAATTAACACATAAAATCCAATCAGGAAATTTACCGAACACATGACATGTCCTTTTTAACAAAACAATTTATCTTAAGAACTTGGAAAGGAATAAAACACCAATTTAATGAAATATTTTACTCAATCTAATGATACTTGTTCAAAATACCATAAACATGGTTCTAAACCTCAGAAACTAGGTGTGAAAGATAACATAACATTTAAACAAACACATGGTGTGCGATTTTATGACAAAACAACACCGCCTTTCACAAAACAAGCCTTAAACAACCGTTTTGGACACCAAGAATTATATCTGAAGGAGGAAACACAATATTAAAAATTTATATCAGATGGAAAAAATAATAAAATGATGAAACACAAATAACAACGGTATTTTCGATGGATATCCTACATAAAATCATTGGCTTAATGGAAACACAAACCAGATATCACTATATGAGGGTTTAAAACCGTAAACCCATGGAGACCAGCCCCAAACAAACAAAACCCCCATTCAACATCATGGTATAACAAAACAATAGGTCTATAATGAATGGAGGAGAATATAAATCCCATAAATAATGAAAGTAGGATGAAGAGGGAGGATAAATGAGAATGAATCTCACCTTGGAAACTAGAAAACTCTTCGTCTTCCTTTATCTGTACACCCTTAGAGGAAAGGTAATGGCTTTAAAATACTTGTAGTGTCTCCTAAGGTATGGGAGAACTAGGGAAATCATATTTGTGGAAAATAGAGCAAGAATTGAATGATTTATGAATGATACAAATTACCTTTCGAAAATATGGATGATTCGTGTAACATTGAAAAGATTTTCCCTAACATGCAACTACTATGAGCTACAAAGATGGAACATGGAACATTGGAGTGTGCCTAGGGTTATTTTCCTTGAGTTGGAGGTAAAATTAATTAAAATTTAAAAAATTTATAATTTATATAATAATCAAATTATTTATTTAAAACTAGAAATGGGCCCACCGTCTAGACCAATATCTGAATAATTAACCCATATTAACCATGATTATGAATTTATAAGGGGTTCAAAAGGATATGGTGGTTTGAATATGTCAGTGGAGGCCAAGTGGAATGTTTAAAGAGTGAAATTTTTGAAAAATAAATGTGTTATAAAAAACAAATTTAGTTTTTAATTCTAAAATTAGGCTCACGGTTGCCCGAAATCACAAAATAACCTCCCTTTTCTCTAAAACACCCAAAAAATATATAGGGAACCCTTGGTATAATGATTATAAATATATGATGGATCATAAATCAAAATTAATCTCACAAAAAAACCCATGAAATGGATCGGGATTTCTAATGAACCAGATCAAAACCAAGACATGAAAAGGAAAAAAACTAGGTGTGAAAATCCCCCCCCCCCATTAAAGCTTTCTGCTCCCTGAAAGCCATAGTACTTTACAGCTAATAGAATAACACATAAGTATTCCTTATCAACATGATTAAAAATTTCTAGAAAACAAAATATAATTTACCATCAACGGAGCATAATACTCTTCCCCAAACATAACATTTACTCACAACCACTTCTCGAGAATCAATAGAAAGATCAATCCACCACCTCCACAACAAATCCAAGAACCCGATTGTTGGGACTTCTCCCAATGAACCCAACGGTCACCCAAAACAAAGTTCACTAAAAACTTATAATGACTTGGGGGGGGGGATGGAAAGGGATTCTCACCATTAAATCAAAACTACCAACTAACAAATTAATAAAGGAATGACCTTTGAGACCCGTAGTGGGTCTCCACACAATTAACGACCCACTAGAAATTAACAAAAAAGAATTCATCCTGAACTAGAATTGGGTCTCACTACACAGGCCTACAAAAACTATCCCAAAAAACATATAAACCCATGTTAATATGGTTACAACATGAGAATCTATACCACCCACTCTCGAATGGAGGGGAGAAGAACTGGTCCAACACTTTCTTCACGGATCTAGACCTCCACAACTCGGAGAGGGGAGGGGAGGGGACCCAATCATTATTCCACTAAAACCACAATAGAAACAAAGGAACTACCAACACTCTCCACCCAAAAATAGGTAAAACCAATATGTCACTCGATTTACATAGGCGGTTAACACAGGGTCATTGATCCAAAACTGACATCCATGAAGGCATAACCAATGACACTATGTGAGGGGTAAGTCCACCACACTCGTTGCTACAAGATGAAATTCATAGTGATGAAGAACCAAAATATAGAAAATACTAACTTACCAAAACAATTGAGGAAGGAACCTAGTCAAGATCTCCACACCTCTGGTGATTTCATGACTACATGAAAATTTTCATTCTGAGTCCTTTTGCTGGAGCCTTTATTCATGAAGCATCTACATCCCTGGAGTAAGGTAATAAGGATCACACCACTAAAAAAATAACTTTCTCAAAAACACATCTTCATCTATGTAGGAACTCATAGATACATAGCACAATTTTCTTTCACTCCAAACAAGGAGAATAATGGGCAAGGAATATGGCGAAACACATGAACATCACCGCACACAACTGCTATGTCCAAAAGAATTATCACAACATGGAAGCACATTAAATCAATGAAAAACATCTCTCTATTCCATCAAACAGTATGAGGAATCATTTGAAGAGGTGGATTTAACATTTGAAATTAATCATTAGGTTGAACAATTGGATGGTTTTCTAACGGGTAACTATACATGTCCACATCACAACATCCAGCACATCTTTGGAATCCCACTGAACCTTACTCCAAAACTGAGACCAACAAGATCCCATCACACGACACAAACATATTAGGACATTAAGATCACAAGGAAGCATATTGAATAATCAAATCAACTATTTAATGAAATAATTAGCCACATAATCATATTTTTTTAGACAAATTCCATAATTATTCAGCTCAAAATACTTTTGAAAAAATTATCTAACCTTGTGGATTTCCACATTCACCAATGTTGTTTCATGAAGTCTCACTCACATGCACATTTAAATGCCACCCCAGGCACCAAACCACTATTCCATATAGGACATTCTTCAAGATATGAATAAAACCATGCATGTGAGAACCCATGAAATCACCAAAGGATAAAACACAATTACATCATTCCAAAAATCACATACCATCCAAAGGAAAACTAACCACTAAGTCAAAAACCTTTTCAAATTTTATAAAACAAACCACACTTCATCAAGAAACAGTTTCATAAAAACCTACCCAATTTCATTTTTATATCTTTCAAGACAACCATGATACTCCAGGAAACCCCTTCTCATATTATAAAATTCAGCGAGGTATCTTTTAACAATCTGATAGCCATTGAGACCAATACACTATCTAGGACAACACCATCCACTCAAAACCAATTTCCAAATATAATTTATCAGATTAAAACACTTTTCAAAATCCCAAAAAACCCCATTTAAAACAAAGATTCATAATCACCTTAAAATGATTCACACTTTCCTAACATTTTATTCCAATAAACCACAAGTTATTATTATGGATAATAGAATCCCATTAAATCATTTCCACTTCCTCCATAAATTTTTTTTCACAAAAATACATCCTTCCAAAACCATTATTATGTTAAATATTTGAAAACCCCATTTTCCACTTTTCAAAATTCAATCCCTTTTTTAATATCCATTTCTACAATTCTCACACAAGGATTCTTGAACAAATATCATCATTTAAGAATGGTCGAAGAGACCCACAAAAGGGAAATAGTGTCGGTGGATGACTTCACCATATGGTTAGCGGCCATATGTCAAACACAACACCATTATGGAGGGACTTAATTGGACCATTACTGAAATCCACATAGAATTCTCGGCCCCCGAAAGATTATAGATTCCATTATTCAGACTCTCCATTCCATATCCCAACACCATCCAATCAATAAAACAAAGGACAATAATAAAACAAGGCATCCCCTGGAAACCCGAGGATCATAACGAGAAAGAGTTCAAAACATTCTTCATGAACTTACTAATAAAGTCCAAAAAAACATACTACATCTACCTTGACATCCCCTAAATAAAAAGGGAACTCCAAAAAGAATGATCTGCTACGTGCTGACATCCTTTGATACCATTTTGTCATGAACCGGCCCAAGTTGACCCTGAATTGGTCACCCAGGCTAACCCGTGACAAGTATGGAGAGGCGTTCTCGATCCTCCAGGAATGGCAAAAAGTACCAAGGGCGTAAATAGAGTAAACAAGGGAATGATTTCACCAAAATATAAAAAATCAAACAAATAACAGAATAAAACAGACAACGTAAAATACATTTACAAAAAAATTGAATTTGAACATTATTTATAGATGAAACAGAAAGTAAAACTACACCACCAACTCAACCAACTAATCCTGAATACCAAATAACTCATTGTGACCACACTTTTAACTCTCGAACACAATGATCACATGTCTCCCATGTTTATCAAACTCAAGATGAAACCTGCACGAGGGAAAAAAACCAAAGCAGACTATAGGCGTGAGTATTAAAACTATGTAGCCCGATATTCTATTCCCAATAATCTTTCTTTAAAAAAAGAAACATAAACATCCAGTTTTAAATACAAAATATAAATTTTTGTTTTTCAAATGAGGTTCCATGCTATAATAATTTTTAGACAAAAACTTTCATGTTTTATAAACAAGAATGCCAGTAACAAATTTTCAAAGAGATGAAACATCAAAATGAAAATTATTTTCCATATGGATTCTTTATAGATGGTAAATTTTTAAATAAAACACACATGAGGATGAATTTTCCAATTATGAACATCGTATGAAGATGGTTATTACAAAATAGACAATGAGAACAGGTCTCGTGAACACCCCTATGCACTAGTTTTTTTGTGGGCCATAAGTACCTCGTATCTTAGTGTAAATATAACCATAATGATTATCCACTCTCGTTCGCACGACACACTAGTAAGAGAATAATCCATAACCTATTGGTCCACAACAACATCCTAATTAAAGTTTAGATAGTGTTTTCAACGTTAAACTTGCTACGTGAAACATTGAAAAAACCCATCCGGATCACTATCATACTATTACTTTCCCTCCAACCAAGATACCTGGGTTTTCCCTTTTTGTGCTCAAACAAGTTACACGTCTATAAAATAAAATTTTCTCTTGAATATTCCATTTAAAAATCATACACACATAAAAAATAACACACACATGTCTCACATTTCTTTCATGGATCAATAAACTACTAAAATTTTCATAAAACAATTTCAAGAAGTATAAGGAGGTATTTCACATAAAATCCATTCAAAAATGAAATTTTAACGAAAAAACCCATAAATAAAATATCAACCGAGAGTTGGAATCCCCAATAAAAATTGATAAATCAATTTCATGTACCATTAAATTTCCCCAAAAGATAGAACATGAAATACACATTGAATCTATTTTTATGAGAGAAACAAAATTCCAAATTGGCCTTTAAGCCTTTCTCTAAACTATCATTCGAAAATGTATAAATTTAAATTTTATTAAATAGGTTTATACACACCATTTAAACTAGACAACCACTTTCATAAATCTCTTAAAACACTCTGGTTACATATTCAAAACACAACCATTTTCATAATGATGTAAAACTGGCCATTTTTCGGCAACTTAGGGAAAAACATATTGTAAACCAAAACCCATTTGTTTGTAAATAAAATTACACAATGGAAAGCCATAGAAGGAACAAAAAATTACATTTTTTTATTATAATTCATTTATGAATCGGAAAAAAGGATTTTAAAATCACACTTAACACATAAAATCCAATCAGACAATTTACCGAACAAGTGACATGCACTTTTAAAGAAAACAAATTATTTTAGGAACTTGGAAAAGAATAAAACACCAATTTCATGTAATATTTTATTCAATGTAATAAAAAATGTTCAAAATAACATAAAACATGTTCTAAACCTCACAAACCAGGTGTTAAAGACAATTGAACATTTAAACAAATACTTGGTGTGCACTTTTATGACATAACAACACTACCTTTCACAAAACAAGGCTAAAACAACCATTTTTTCACACAACGAAAATAATACAAATGATGAAAAACAATAATAAAAATATATATTAGGTGATAAAAATAATAAAATAATGAAACATAACTAATAACGGCATGTGCAAGGGATATCCAACCTCAAATCCTTGGTGTTATGGAAACGAACACCCGATATCACCATCTGTGGGTATAGAAACCCTAAACCTCTGAAGAACACCCCCAAACAAAAAAAACCCCCACAAAATATCATGGTATAAAATAAATATATGTCAATAATGATTGTATAAGAATATAAGACCATGAAATAAAGAAAGGAGGAGGATGAGGGTGGAGAAATGGGAAATAATATCACCTTGGAAACTAGAAAATTATTCATCTTCCCTTAGATCTACACCCCTAGAAGAATGGAAATGGCTTGAAGCTAACTTAGGAGTCTACTATGGTAAGGAATAAATAGGGAATTTATATTTGTGTAAAAAATAGTATGAATTTAATGTTTTATGATTGATACATATTACCTTTGTAAAATATGGATGATTTGAGTAACATTGAGAACATTTTCTCTAATCCGAAATAAAGATGAGCTCCAAAGAGGGAAAAGGAACATGGGAGAGAGACTAAGGATCTTGGACATTAGTGGTAGGTGTAATAAATGAAACATATAAAATAATGAATATGATATAAAATAAACAAATTATTCTTTTAAAACAATAAATGATTCCACTGGCTGGTCCAATATCTGAATAAATAACCCAAATTCACAATGATTATGAATTTATAAGGGGTCCAAAATGATATGGTGGTTTTAATATGTCAGTTTGGGGAATGTATAATGTTGAATGAGTGAAAAATGTTGAAAATGAAGGAGTTATAAAATAAACAAATTTAGTTTTTAAATCTAGAAATAGGCTCAAGGTTGGCCAAATTCATGTAGTAACCAACGTTTTCTCCAAAACACCCAAAAACGCTCTGGGACACCAATGGTAGGATAATTAGAAATATATGTATGTTCATAAATAAAAAATAATCTCAGAAAAAACCCATTAAAAGGATCGGGATTTCCAATGAACCAGATCAAAACCAAGACATGAAATGAAAAAAAATCGGGTGTCACAATTCTCCTCACCATTGATGCTTTCCGCCCCCAGAAATCCATAACACTTTACAACTGATAGAATAAAACCTAAGGATTCATTATCAAAATTATCCAACCTACCATTCCAAGGATATATAATTTACCATCAATAGATCTTAATCTTATTCCCCAAACAAAACACTAACTCACAACCACTTTTTGAGAATCTACAGAAAGATCAAGCCACCACCTCCCCAACCAAGCCATGATCAAGATTTAGGGGACTTCTCCCAATGATCACCCATACCAATGTTCACATACAAAATTCAATGACATGGTTGGATGATGGAAGGGGCTCTGCACCATTTAATCACAACTACCATCTGAAAAATCCTTAATGGAATGATCTTCGAGACTCGCAGTGGTTCTCCCAGCCATAAAAGATCACTTAGAAATGAAAAAAAAGAATTAAATATGAACTAGAATTGAGGATCACCCACACAGACCCACCAAAAATCTCCCAAAAAAACTTCTAAACATATGTTTAGTGGGTTACAACATGAACATCTAATACACCCACTCCCAAACAGAGGGGACAAGAACTCGGCCAACACTTTCTATATAGATACAAACCTCCACAACTCATAGAGGGGAGGATAGGGGACACAATCATTAGGCCAACAAAACCAAAATAGAAACAAAGGAACTATAAAAAACTCTACACCTACGAATAGGTAACTTCAAGACCGCACCCGATTTTCATAGGTGGTCCACACAGGGGCATTGATCTGAAACCCACATCCATGAAGGCATAAAAATGGACACTATGTGAGAGGTAAGTCCACCATGATCATTGAAAAAATATGGAATTCACAGTGATGAGGAACCAAAATAGATTAAAAACTACCATAAATATATTGGAGGTAGGATCCTAGTCAATCTCTCCACACCTCTGGAAATTTCCGGACTATGTGAAAAGCATCACTCTAAGGCCTTCTACTAGAGCCCTGATTTATGAAGCATCTATTGCGCCACAGTCACGTTATAAGGATCACTATAGTGACTTGAGCCTTTTTCATATAACATTTCATTATTTTAAGCATAATTAATCATCAGAGTACAAGCCAAGGATCGTTAAGTCTATTGTCTTGGAAGACTATGTATATATAACATAAAACATGGGACTAAAAAACATCTTTATTTGATATCCATAAAGATCTCATAACTTCCTTTGAGCTATTACATCTTCATAGGGTACCCTAGGGAACACATGAACTATGGGATGAGCTAAAATTTCCTAGTAAGGAAATGAACATAAGGATGCATCTCAAGCACACGAGTTAAGAGGTATGACATAATGATATCCAAAGCATGAAACTTATGAAAAAATTTAATATAAGCATGGGATCATATAAAAATTGAATCATATAAATGTGATATAATCATAAAACATTTATTTAGTACGGTTCAAGGCTAACTGTCAATCTCATTTCCCATTTCAGTACAGGTCAAGGCTAAACGCCAATCCCGTTTCCCATTTCAGTACGGGTCAAGGCTAACCGCCACTCCCGTTTCACATCGCATATCATTAGACTTAACCTTATCCAATGCATTGGAGCACTATTTGGGCGCACCCATCTCAAACTTTTCATTAATATTCTTGCCAAATAAATATTCTTACCAAATATAAAATCATACATAATCAACAATACACAAACATAAGGTTTACCATGGAATGAATTGCGTACCACAATCATGACATAAAACATATTCAATGAATGTATCATGAAATTTTCCATGAATGGAAAAGATTAGAACATACATGGACATTCATAGTGTAACATAGGAATATAACATGGTAAGTGGTGTCAAATAAAAGTGACAACATATTAGAAATGTGTTTTAGAAACATTAGCATTAAAACATTTTTGTGCGATTTTAAGGAAAACACTCTAGAGCTGTTCAAATAGAAAAGAGGAAATTATTTTATATAAAACCAAAATTGAACCAAGAAGGTTTTCATAATAAAAATATTTATTTTATAAATACAATGCTGTCTTAAAACAGAAGATATAGTGCACTTGAAATTGGGTAAAGTTCGGGAAGTTCCTTTAAAACGAGTGTTCTTATTGGGAAGTATCGAATAGAGATTCACTTAAAATCATGTATATCCCTGAAAGAGAATGAGAGATGTATCTTGGAAAATTATTTTTGAGCATATAAACAAAATTTTTATGTTTTACATTAAATAAAAGACAACAATATTTTGGTAAAAAGAAAGATAGAGCAACCCGAAGGAATAAAAGAATTTCGGGTAGATTTCATCATGGTTTATTGGCATGGTATCGGGTGTAACTAAGAGGGCTTGATGAGAGAGATAAGGGGTTTATCATCAGTTAAAAAACATTAGGGAAGTATGGGATAAGTGTATAAACGTACCCCATCACTTGTTATTACACAAAAAGGCAAAGCATATAGAATAATCCTGATTAAGTGTAAAAAGGGGAGGATCCCCTACCTCAAATCCAGTGGTGTTCTGTAATTATTATTAATGACCTGAATAAAAAAATTAGGATTATTAATTAATAATTCTAGAACCACTTCTATATGTAATTTATTTATTATAACCCTTTTTAGTTCATTCAAATCCTTTTTGATTAGTTATAATGTCAGATTTCATTGTTCGGACTCGTTTGATTACTTAGCTTTAAAAGATCAGTTCACTTATATTCAATTTGGATTTATGTAAGATCTTCCTCTACCTGCTCGTATCTAGACAGGGATGTCTTTTTTTGATAAACCACATACTCTATACTCACCGAAATCTAGGATGGTTTCCTTATACTTAGTCTCATCATTAAGGTTCTCACTAAGGTTCTCTATTCCAAATCTCCAAAAATAACTAGACCATCCACTGATACCAACTATATAGAATTGTGCCTTTTACGTATAACATTTCATTATTTTAATCATAATTAATCATCAGAGTACAAGACAAGGATCGTTAAGTCTAGTGTCTTGGAAGACTAGGTACATATAACATAAAACATGGGACTACAAAAACATCTTTATTTAATCTCCATAAAGAGATCCTAAATTCATTTGAACTCTAACATCATTACAGGGTACCCTAGGGAACACATGAACAAAAGGATAAGCTAAAAAAACCTAGTAAGGAAATGAACATAAGGATGCATCTCAAGCACATGAGTAATGTGGTATTACATAATGATATCCAAAGAATGAAACTTAAGAAATCATTTAATATAAGCATGGGATGATATAAACATGGAATCATATAAATGTGGAAGAATCATAAAACATTTATTTAGTATGGGTCAAGGATAACGGCCAATCCTGTTTCCCATTTCAGTAAGGTTCAAGCCTAACCGCCAATCCTGTTTCCCATTTCAGTACGAGTCAAGGCTAACTGCCAATCCCGTTTTACATCGCATCTCTTGAGACTTAACCTTACCCAAAGAATTAGAGCGCTCTCTGGGTGCACCCATCTCAAAATTCTTATGAATATTATTGCCACATAAATATTCTTACCACATATACAATCATACATAATCAACCATACATAAACATAAGGTTATGCATGGAAATAATTGGGTACCACAATCATGACATTAAACATATCCATTGGGTGTATCAAGAAATGTGTCCATGAAGGGAAAGGATTAGAACATACATGGACATTAATAGGGTAAAATAGGCATATAACATGGTAAGTGGTTTCAAATAAAATTGACAACATATTAGAAATGTATTTTAGAAACATTAGCATTAAAACATTTTTCTGCGGTTTTAAGGAAAACACTCTAGATCTTTTCAAATAGAAAAGAGGAAATTATTTTATATAAAACAAGAATTAAACCAAGATTGATTTCATAAAAAAAATACTGATTTTTTTAATGAAAATGGTTTCTTAAAACATAAGATATAGTGCACTTGAAATTTGGTAATGTTCGGGAAGTTCCTTTAATATGAGTGTGCTTATTGGGAAGTATTGAAGAGAGATTCACTTAAAAGCATGAATATCCCAGAAAGAGAATGAGAGATGGATCTTGGAACATGAGTTTGGAGAATATAAACATAATTTTTATGTTCTACTTAAAATAAAATACAAAAAAAAATTGGTAAAAATAATGATAGAGTAACCTGAAGGAATAAAACAATTTCCGGTAGAATTCATCATGGTTTATTGGCATAGTATGGGGTGTAACTAAGAGCGATTGATGAGAGAAATAAGAGGTTTCTCATCAGTTATAAAACATTAGCACAGTATGGTTAAGGTGTATAAATGTACCCCATCACTTGGTGTTACACAAAATGTCATAGCATAGAGAATAATCTTGATTAAGAGTAAAAAGGGGAGGATCCCTTACCTCAAATCTGGTGGTGTTCTCTACTTGTTATTAATGACCAGAATAAACAAATTTGGATTGTTAATTCATATGTCCGGAACCTCTTTCAAATGTAATTTATTTATTATAATTATTTTTAGTTCATTTAAATCCTTTTGTATTAGTTATAAAGTTCAATATCATTGTTCGGGCTCGTATGTTTACTTGGATTTAAAAGATCGGTTCACTTATATTCCAGTTTGGATTATATGAAAGATGAAAGTGGTTGTAAAGAATTGAAGTTACATTCTTTAGTTAATATCCATGAGATTATATGGTTTTAATATTAATTAGGTTACTTAGATTGATGTTGAATTATTATATATATAACCTTAGTGATAACCGTTTTAGTTAATCGATGGATTTGATTACAAAGAATGTGTTTTTCATTATAACTTAATTCCATTTGTACCAGAAGATTGTAGCACCAAAAATAGAATTTATTATATATATAATAATATTGTTCAACCATAACCCAAATGGTTTAATGACCAGAATTTAAGATAATAATATAAATTGATAATCTTTTGTCCTTGAATGTGCTAAATTAGAACATCTCAAACGATGCTTTCATTTCTTTCAAATAAAAGGGTGGGGAAAGGTGAGAAGATAATAAAATTTACCACTAGAAAGAATACATTACAGTAAATTTATGCTACTAGATTTATCATACTATTATGGTGATGGGAGGTGAGGAAAGAAATTAAAAAGGAAAAGAACTTAAAAGAAAAGAAGAAATTTTGGAAGTGGAATTTACCTCTTGGGACTTCCTCCTTTGAGAACCTCTTAAGAGGAGAAGTTTTGGTAATTTGAGGAGGCTGAGAGATTTTGGACGTGGGGGAGGAACTTGGGGAGAGATTTGGGTAGAATTTGGAGAAGGATTGGATCTTTAGAGGAGTGGAGAGAAGACGGAGTGAAAGGGGTTTTTATAGTGGAGGAGAGGAGGGATTTCATGATATTATAATTATTAATTTATTGTTTCTTCCCATGACAAGGAATATTAAGTATTCTATGACCAATAATAGTAAATGGGTCATGTTAATTTTAACCATAGGTGGTGAAATCACCCATGATGCTAGGAATAGTTTATTTAGCTTATAATGTATATATACGGTAAATTACCGTATTTTACTATTCATAAAAAATTCAAGTATTTCAAAAAAATCTCAAAAATTCCCCCTAACCATTTTTCAATGTGTAGAATCCAAACATGAAGTCCATTTTTCGAAAATAATTTTCTAAATATGATTATTTTAATATTTAACTAAAATCATAAACATGCATTAACTCATTCTAAAACATAGGTATATTGTACTACCAACTTGAATATTTTTTTTATACTATCCTAGGTGAGGTTACTGTATATCACTATTTATAAGGGTATGTTAGTATTCATTAGGGTAGGTTACTATTCACCATTTTTTTTGTTTTATTAGACTCTAAGAAACATCTTGAACACAACTGTATATGCTGGATTTTCAAAATTCCAAACACAGAAGTGACAAGATTATGTTTAAAGCTCACTTATCACTTTGAAGTTCATTATGATGTGCTTTCATGTGATTTTATGTCATAAATATAAGAATAGAACTTTGGGTCGTTACATTGTCCCCCCCTTATGAGATTTCACCTTTGAAATTTCGTTTTACATACTATGCCAAAAACAGGTGTGGGTACTTTTCCTTCATTGCTTCCTCCAATTCCTATGTTGCTTCCTCAAACTTATGGTTCCTCTACAACACTTTGAGAAGATTGGTTGTATTGTTTCATATAACCTTATCTCTCTGATCCAGAATATTTACTGGATTCTCCTAATAGGAGATATCATCTTCCAAATGCACTACCTCTGAGCTTAGTACACGTGAGGGATCAGGTATGTACTTACTCAAAAGTGATAAGTGGAAAACCTCATAAACTAGAGCCATATTCGGTGGAAGTTAAAGCCGATAGGCCACGACTCCTATATGGTCAAGGATCTAAAAGGGTTCAATATACCTTGGGCTTATCTTCCCTTTCATACTGAATCGCATGACTCCCTTCCGTAGAGATATTCGGAGGAAGACTTTATCTCCAATGCCGAACCCCAAGCCCCTTCGACGGTTGTCAGCATAGCTATTTTGCCTACTTTTATCAGCTTTGATGTGTTTTTGGATGAATTGAACCTTCTCTGTCATCTCTTGAATAAGATCAGGTCCACGTAGATTTCTTTCTCTAACTTCATCCCAATAGGTTGGAGTTCTACATCGCTTTCCATACAGAGCTTCATATAGAGCCATCTGAATACTTGATTCGAAGCTATTATTGTATGAGAACTCAACCAATGGGAGATTCTGGTCCCAACAACCTTTGAATTCTAGAGAGCTGGATCTTAGAATATTTTCAAGTGTCTGAATAGTCCTTTTAGATTGGCCATCAGTATGGGAGTGATAGGTCGTGCTGAAATTTAATTCAGTACTCAAACCATGATGAAGACTCCTCTAGAATTTAGATGTAAACCATTGATCACAGTCAGAGACAATTGAGAGAGGAACACCATACAGTCTCACCACTTCCTTCACATAAAACTTTGTAAGATGTTCAAGCGATGGATCTCCCCGAATAGCGATGAAATGGGATGTCTTGGTGAGTTGGTCAACCAAAACTCATATCGTATTATTTTTCCTTCGACGCCTTCAGGAGACCCGCGACAAAGTCCATAGTAACAGTTTCCCATTTCCACATGGGTATAGGCAATGTCTGCATCATACCTTTGGTCTTTTGTCACTCAGATTTAACTTTCTGACATACTAAGCACCTTGATATATATTCTGCAATCTCCTTCTTCATGTTATCCCTCCAGAAATGTTCTCAGAGATCTGGATACATTTTGGTACTCCCAGGATGGATAGAAAAGGTCGAGATATGTGCATCATTTAATAGCTCCTTCCTTATATCTGGATCATATGGTACACATAATCATGTCCCAAATCTTACAACTCCTTCCTCATCAATTTTGAAATCGGAGGATTTCCCATTTTTAACAACTTCCACCCTTTTCTAAATTTCCACATCCTTTTATTTGAGAAAGGATTGATGATTTTCCCCTTTTAATGATTCCCATGTCCATCCTTTTCAAATCTTAGAAGATCGGATCCTTTTCAATTCTCATCATTGATAAAGATGTAGGATCCTTTCTACTTAGAGCATCCACCACCTTGTTTGCCTTACCGAGATGGTAGTGGATTGGGCATTCATAATCCTTGATGAACACTATCCATATTCTCTAGAACATATTAAGCTCTTTCTGTGTGAATATATATTTGAGATTCTTTTGGTCAGTATATATCTCACATTTTCCACATAGAGATAATGATGGAAGATTTTCAACGCAAAGATCACAACAGCCAACTCCAGATCATGTGTGGGATAGTTTTTCTCATAGATTATTAGCTGCATTGAGGCATAGGCAATCATTTTATCATTTTGTATTAGTACGTAGCCTAATAATTTCTTTGAATCTGTTTATGTTGGATCTCTCTTGATAAAGTCAATCCTTGCCCAGAATTGCATCAAATTCCACTAAAGGGAGACTTATATTATTTCAAAGATGAACAATTTCACAAACAAAAATATGTGATACATAATCATAGATGTTTTGCCCAAATGATATAAAATCATTTTATGTAGCGAAATGATGTTTCTAGAAAACATTTAAGACATGCTCATAGGGCATGAACTGAAATACAACATGACATACACAATTACTGCAAAGAGGTTACATGTATTTCATTCATCATGATCTTTCTCAACATTGGGTATTCATTGTCCCCTTGTCCTTAGAGATTGTTGATGCTCATCACGCTTTTCATCCCTTTCAATAGAGCAATGTCCTGGATAATGTCCAACTTCACCACATTCACAACAATGAACAGTATAAGGTACATTAGATATAACCTTATCTCCATTCATCACATTATATATTTTTTATACCAATTGGCTATTTTATGCCCCACATTCCCACAATTAAAACATATCTTGGTTCCTTTGTGACATTCTACTTGATGCCTCTTTCCACACTTTTTGCACAATGGGAATTTGGTCTTCTTTCCAATATCACCTTTATCAGATGAACTTCCTTGAGATGTCATCTTCCCCCTCCTTGATAAATTTGAGCATTCAATTATGTACCAATTGTCAATTGTGATTTTCAATTGTCGGTTTGGAAAGTTCACAATATGTTCAGCATGGGATCCCATAATCTCAGGCATATCATTTTGGTGATTGTCACATTTCCCATCACATTGATTGTTTGGACACATTCTTATATTTCCCGCCATTAACTAAGAAAGAAGAAAATAATGTTAGGGGGCTTAAATACTTATTTATTGAGCATAAAAGAAAACATTCAATGTAAAGGGATAAACTTATAAGTACATCCTAACTTGTGATTCCTTAGGTTGAAACCAAGGTTATCCTCAATCTATTTTGTAACTTATATTCTTATGGGTATTTTTTGTCCCTTAATAATAGTTTGTACTATGCTCTTAAATCTACCAAAGCATATCCCCCAAGAGTGTCGTAACCAAGAGTGCATGTAACACCCCATGTAAATAAAGAATATGACATTTTTATATTTATTCCTATTTGTGAATAAAATGTCAATATTAATTTAAAGGGAACACTATGCTTGACGGCTTACCCAATACCCAACAAAGAGTTCCTTTGAAATCATATGTTGCACTCTAATAATAAAATAATATTATTTTAAATGGTAGTTAACACATAGTCGTTGTATTGACAGGAATGAATAGAAATAACTAAAATATGATTATATAGGTTTGTTAAATGTTTTTACTTTTATCCAATAAATTTTAGAGGCTTAAAATACTAATGAATCCAATCTTAAGCATTGAATACACAAGTATTTTTAAAAGATTGTTTTACTAACTTTTGATGGCAACCCATTTTTTAAATCAAACTTTTGACAATTTTATAAGCTCTATTTTTCAAAATAAACATATTATTTATGATTCGGACATTGAAATTTACCTTGGGTTAATTTTTGTTATTTTTCTGACAATGTTCATTTTTCAATGAATAGTGAAAAATACTGCATTTTCCATCAAAACTGCTTTTTCATTTAATTTAATTATATGGTTATATTATCTCTTTAATTTGTTTTAAAGTGTAATTAGAATATATTTTTACCATGTAATTCAATTTTGGTCATTGGGATTAATTTCATTTTGGAATTAGGAATAAACAAGTGCCAAACTTTTCATAAATATTGTTTCTAAAAAACCCGCTATTTGTTTTGACAATGAGAAGTTTTTTTAAATTAATTATTGCAATTTATGTGTTTGGAATGTGGTAAAATGGATTACATATTTGGAATCAAAAGGTCCAAATTATGTAATTAATACTCTTTTGTTTTTGGACATTATGAATAGTAACAACGGTAATTATCTTTAATTATCTTGATTAATGAGTAATCAGGTAGTTAAAGATAATGAAATAATCTTATAATAGTGGAAAATGACCACAACATGTGTCCTAAGGCTACTGGTTGTCTCATGGATGACCATGGGATTCCTTTTGACAAAATTGGGGTCCCCATGGAATCACCTTTGTGAGAAAGTGACTTTTTATCTTTTTATTTTTAAAGAATGTTAAATGTAACAAAGAATGTATCACATAAGTAAAATATTTTTTATTTTGTCTACATAAATTATATTTTAGACTATAAGTATTAATTAGAAATATTAAAGGATTTCCTACATCATGATATTTTTTTTATAATTTTTACGCATTAAATTTATTAAATTATTTATGACATCATGATGATGCAGCGATTACCTCATTAATAAAGGATTTAAATAAAATGGAAAGATAATGTAAAATATAAGACCTACACATGTCCAAAACCTATTGGATGGGTGTATTTCTAACCCTTATCACCTTATCCTCGAAACACATCAATGTGGGACCATTAAAATCCAAAGCTCATTCTAAAATAAAGTAACATTTCTTTACTTTCCAAGAGTGCCCCTCCTCTCCTCTTATAAAAGGCCCCCACATCTACCTCGTTACCCACACCTCTCAAGCCTTTGGCTCGGCCAAACCCTGCCCATTCCATCTCTTCACATCCCTCTATAACTCCTTGTAGCCTCACTTTGGGCATAATCCTTTCCAAGTAATCCTTTGAGCTCAAATCAAAGGAAGTTACCCGATTTAAAGGTAATGTCTTCACTTGTGTCCTTTTGTTTTATTTTTCTTCTCCAACCCCCTATACTCTTTTTACTCATTTATTTTGTAACAAATACAGTATATTAAATATACTAGGATGTCTTTATAAGAAGGATTATATCTTCACTTACACACACCTACATCTAATGGTTAAATAACATACCGTTTCCGTGGATGGCGAATTTCTACCTCCCGAAACGATGATTGTTCAACATTCTTTTAACACCTTCAAAGGTGGCCATTAAGATGTCACTATATTTATATATGATATATAATATGTTTATGTTTTCCTTAATCTTCTTTATTTTTAATTTATGTCATACCTTTATGGTTTCCATTATGGGTAAACGCGATATCTTCATTTTAGGAACTGCGGACTACCGCCCCCTCAAAGTGATTTGATTCGTTAATTCCATATGTGGGACGTATAAAGGATGTAATTAATGGTATTACATATTTTATCCTAATGTAATTTTAATATACCTTTATATATTTATTATTTCATTCAATTTAATTCAAAAAAAATAAATGAAAGTAGCGTTCATGCGTACGTACGGCTTACCGTCTCCATGAACGGAACATTTCATTTCTTGTCTCCAAATGTTATGTACCATTATAAGTAAATATATATAATGTATATATATGTAATATATTACATCTAAATTATGGGTATAATTATATAATTATAATATATATATCTCTCATTTTGTTTTAATTCCATTAATATGGCAAAAAAATGAAAGTAGCGTTCATGCGTACGTACGGCCTACCGTCTCCATGAACGGTGCTTTTAATTTTTTATCTCCAAATGCTATGGAATAGTATAAAACGAATATATACTGAATATATATGATATTTAAAACATAAATACTATTCTTTAGATGATGTACCTATAACTACATGGAAAATTCTTTTCCAACAAGTTCAATTTTTACTCATGTACTGAACATCGACAAAAACGTCTGATACGAAATCACTTTATTAACCAATTATTATAACATTATAATATGGGATATGAACTGAATAATAATATTTAAAGGAGGTCCTTAATAAATTATAAATTGACCAAATTTTATTATTCAGAAGATTAAATAACGATCGAGTCATGTCGGACACGAGGTAAGGGATCCCACTCCTCTCTTTCTTTTTAAATACACTCTTTTATGTCTTTCCTTTTAAGGCCATATTTATTATGATTGGGATGTTATTTTATATTAACCATACTGTAATTTTTATGTTCATATGGTGAGAGACCCTATTTTCTCTCATCAATCCATTTTGGAAGTTTTGAGTGGCGCCGTTAGGCTGCCGAAAGTTTCGTAAGAGATCTAACCTCTCTTTTTTTAAGTACTCTCCTTTATGTCAATTCTTTTAAGATCTTATTTGTTATAATGGGGGATTTTATTTTACATTACTATTTCTTTAAATTTTATTTTAATATGATTAAATACTCTATTTTATCTCATCAATCGATTTTTTGAAGTTTTAAGTGGCGCCGTTAGGCTGCCGAGTTTTCGTAAGGAATTTTTCATCTCACTTTTACTCCCGTGAGATTTATGCTACATTTGCCACCATTTTATTTGAGTGGTGTATGTATTTCCCATTATTATACTCTTTTTGTAATATAATCTCATTTATGGGTACCTACATATTCATTGACCCTTCTTCAATGGGGTGTACGTTTCGAAAGTTACCCAAGTCGGTAAGAGAACCTTTCACCCTACGCTTTTTAAAAGACTTATTTTGTTATATATTTTAATTCACAAACTATTATGTTGGGATATTTTCTTATATATCCTTATTTATGTAAATTTTATGTCCAAGTGATGAGATCCCCTTTATCTCTCTCATCAACCCTTTTTGTAAAATTTTATGTGACACCGTTAGGCTGTCGAATTTTACCAAGGGAACTTCTTAACCCAATTTCGATTTCTTTGGGTTCAACATGTAGTTATTGAATATTTCATCCTTTGAATATGTGTGAATGACCTTTGATTGTTTTACACTTAATATCTACTTATATTGGGTGTATTAATATTTTTTACACATAATTATGAGATTGATTTATCCTTAATTTAAGGATACGTTCTTTATAATGGATTTCATCTCATTTTACATTTCTTTTGAGACTTCATTGTTGTTATGCACCAATTCACTCTTATATGGTGTGTATATTGTCCTTTGACATATTATATCATGAATCCCTTTATTCTCATTATATTATAAAGTTCGTATTAAATGTTATTCCACAATTTTTTGTATTCAAGAGTCTCTCATTTTGTTAAAAACTCTAACAAAAATATCGTTTTAAATGTTTTAAAGATTTATTATTCTAAATATTTATCTTTAATGTCCATGTTTTAAAAATGGATTTCAGTATTTATTTATATGGACATTAATGTTTTAAAATTATAATTCCATTAAAAGCTTCAAAGTGGTATGGGACACTTTGATTCAAAAATCTCATTTAATGGTTTTTGAAAATGGATTGATTAATTCAATATCTGGGAATTACATATTGTGATTGCAAATGAAATGTTGTTATTGAAATTTTTATATTTTCAATATTTTATGTGTAATGATGGTACTTGGACATTTTACGGGTGGTTACGTGATAAACCATATGACGGGTGGTGCCGTGAATACCAGGACGAGTGGTTACGTTATAACCTCCAATGCATTCGGTATGGAAGTCGGCCATATGGATATTCCATTAAGTATGTGTGGAAGTCGGTCGTATGGATATTCCATTAAGTATTTGTGGAAGTTGACCGTATGGTTATTCCACTTAAGTATGTTTATGTCCCAAGTTACCTTTATATGTTATGTTATATTTATATGGGTTTTATGGTAATATTTTGGTTACAGAAGGGTAAGTAATGAAATTTTATTCAGTGAAGATTTTTTACTAATTAGAAAAGGTGAAAAGTATTACTTTGATAAATTATTCATGGTTTACTTGTTTTTTTTGAAAAAATAACAGTTTTCATTCTTTTTGTGTCCCTTACTGAGTTTTTTTATTTTCATCCAAGGTTTTTGAAATGTTTTTCACAGGACTTAATGTGGAATAGGGTCAAGGATGGGATTAATGGAAAGTCATGCTACCTAAAACATGGAACTAGACATGTTTCTTTTTAACAGTTTTTATTTTATGGAAACTTAGTAGAAGTTTCAACTTTGTAATCTTTTGAGATGTAATAGTTATGTCCTAATTCTCTAAAACTCTAAACCTAAAAAGATCCTCAACGTGAATTATTCATTTATTTCAATATTAAGTAAGGTTTAAGGCTGGGGTCTTATAGTTGGTATCAAAGGTCATTTTAGATAACTTTAGAGGTTAGGGTATCCTCTAAGCATAAGTGACATTACCATAGTTGTTAGGATTTCAGAAAGAGTCCTATTTTTAGATAAAGTGAATGATTAAGTATATATTAGTGTTTATCTTACTCATTAGTACATGATGGTTTTGTTGATATACTCACACTGACATTTCTGTTTTTAGTGAATGGATGGATCTAGTAGGCACCAAAGTGACAACAGGTTTGAAGGAAACTGTGGTGGTTCTCTGATTAAGATAGTTGATAAAATGGTAGATTCAATGAGGAAACTCGTGGTTGTTCTAAACCAACTATCAAGGAGTCATGATCAACCACTTGAACCTTGGTATGTTCTGTAATGCATCATGTACGAGATGACCAATCGAGGTGGAAGTTCAGGTAATAATTATAAAGGTAACCATTAGAGTTTATATGATCCTTACTTTTGAGGTAATTATGGGTTTTTATATGCTATGCTGGAAAATGAAAGGAATGAGATAAACTTGAGGTTAAAATATGTTATGGTCATTTTTGAAGATTTTATCTCGTTTTGGGGAATGTTTTAAAATTATATAGTTTTGGAAAAAGGACAACACGTAGACCGTGTGACAACCTGTCGCGTCGGACAAAGCTGCGGGAATCGAACCCACAACCAAAGTGCGACTGGTATTTATCACCTACCACTGGACTACGTGAAGTCCCTGGTTATTTTGACTAATTATTTTTAGGTAGATGATTTTAGGAATCAAGAGCAAGTTTATTTTGTGTTATCTATGGAAATGATTAAACTATCATGGAGGATATGTGATTAGGTTAATTACTTTTCAATACGAGACTTTAAGAGTAATTGATGTTATTTGGAGATATGGGTTAATTTGTACCTTGGAAGACTATGTGACTAAATACTTAAAATATTTGGGTTTCAATATTAGTTTGGTTTACTTTGAAGTATTTTATGGGTAATTTTTTTATTCAATGGTCTTTGTTGAACTTTGGGTTTTGTTTGATAAATTTAAGAGATTTAGAATAGATTTGTTTTTTTAAGGATTATCCTTTTTGGGTATTATCTAATATTGTACTAACCTTTTTGGTTTTGGTTTTGGTTAAGGTCTAAAGATATGGGAAGTATATAGTTCTCTTTTGTGGATTAGGTGATTCTCTAGAAGTTGATTATAGTACTCTTAATGTGAACAAGTCTTCCTAAATACTCGTCTTTTGGAGAAAATATGAGTTTCTGTAAGGAATATAATAAAATTTGAAAGTAAACATCATAAGTGAATATGTTTCCTTATGAATAAATTCCTCAATAAAAATTAACTTAAAACAAAAATATTGTCTATTAACTTTTCGTACTGGGGAATCGAATACCGTTTAACCTGTCACAGGTTTGTGATTTTCTTGTGGTTAACATTCTCCTAAACATGTTTTCTATCACTGTCCATCAGAACATAACCCTATGTTTTCTCCTCCATGTCCATGTTTTTTTACATGGAATCCTAGTATGTGTTAACTCGGGTGACCTCTATACTTATCTTCCTTTATTTTAAAGTGATTCTTTTATCGACTCTTGTTCTGATGTGGGACTTTCAAGGATGTTTCCAAGCTCAATTTTAAAATTGCGAGGCCGCAATTCCCAAAAGGAGGGAAGGATGTAACACCCCAGGTAAATAAAGAATATGAAATTTTTATATTTACCCTATTTTTGAATAAAATATCAATATTAATTTAATGGGAACACTATGTTCGATGGCTTACCCAGTACCCAACAACGAGTTCCATTGAAATTATACGTTGCACTCTAATAATAAAATAATATTATTTTAAATGGTAGTTAACACATAGCTGTTGTATTGATAGGAATAAATAGAAATAAATAGAAATAACTAAAATATGATTATATATGTTTTTTAAATGTTTTTACTTTTATCCAATAAATTTTAGAGGCTTAAAATACAAATGAATACAATCTTAAGCATTGAATACACAAGTATTTTTAAAAGATTGTTTTACTACCTTTTGATGGAAAACCATTTTTTAAATAAAACATTTGACAATTTTATAAGATCTATTTTTCAAAATAAACATATTATTTATGATTTGGACATTGAAATTTACCTTGGGTTAATCTTTGGTATTTTTCTGACAATGTTCATTTTTCAATGAATAGTGAAAAATACTGTATTTTACATCAAAACTGCTTTTTCATATAATTTAATTATATTTTTATATTATATTTTTAATTTGATTTAAAGTTTAATTTGAATATATTTTTATCATGTAATTCAATTATGGTCATTTGGATTAATTTCACTTTGGAATTAGGCATAAACAAGTGCCAAACTTTTCATAAATATTGTTTCTACAAAACCCGCTATTTGTTTTGACAACAGGAATTTTATTTTATTAATTATTTTAATTTATGTGTTTGGAATTTGGTAAAATGGATTACATATTTGGAATCATAAGGTCCAAATTATGTAATTAAGACTCTTTTTTTTTTGACATTATGAATAGTAACGGCGGTAATTATCTTTAATTATCTTGATTAATGAGTAATCAGGTAGTTAAAGATAATAAAATAATATCATAATAATGGAAAATGACCACAACATGCATCCTAAGGCTACTGGTTATCTCATGGCCGACCATGGGATGCCTTTTTCCAAACTTGGGGGCCCCATAAAATCACTTTTGTGAGAAAGTGACTTTTTATCTTTTTATTTTTAAAGAATGTTAAATGTAACAAAGAATGTACCACCTAAGTAAAATATTTTTAATTTTGTCAAAATAAATGATACTTTGGACTATAAATATTAATTATAAAGATAAATATATTTCCTACATCATGATATTTTTTTTATAATTTTAGACATTAAATTTATAAAATTATTTATGACATCATGATGATGCAGTGATTACCTCATTAATAAAGGATTTAAATAAAATGGAAAGATAATGTAAAATATAAGCCCTAAACATGTCCAAACCTATTGTATGGGTGGATTTAGAACCCTTATCACCTTATCCTCGAAACAAATTAACGTGGGACCATTAAAATCCGAAACTAATTCTAAAATAAAGTAACATTTCTTTACTTTCCAAGAGTGCCCCTCCTCTCCTCTTATAAAAGGCCCCCACCTCTACCTCCTTACCCACACCTCTCAAGCCTTTGGCTCAGCCAAACCCTGCCCATTGCATCTCCCCAAATCCATCTCTAACTTCTTGTAGCCTCACTTTGGGCATAATCCTTTCTAAGGAAGCCTTTGAGCTCAAATCAAAGGAAGTTACCCGATTTAAAGGTAATGTCTTCACTTGTGTCCTTTTGTTTTATTTTTCGTCTCCAACCCCCAAAACTCTTTTTATTCATTTATTTTGTAACAAATAAAGTTTCTTAAATATACTAGTATGTATTTATAATAAGTATTATAGCTACACTTACACAAACCTACATTTAATGGTTAAATAACATACTGTTTCCGTGGATGGCGAATTTCTGCCTCCCGAAACGATGATTGTTCAACATTCTTTTAACACCTTAAAAGGTGGCCATTAATATGTCACTATATTTATATATGATATATAATATATTTACCTTTTCCTTAATCTTCTGTATTCTTCATTTATGGCATACCTTTATGGTTTTCATTATGGGTAAACGTGATATCTTCATTTTAGGAAGTGCGGACTACCGCCCCCTCAAAGTGATTTGATTCGTTAATGCTATATGTGGGATGTATAAAGGATGGAATTAATGTTATTACATATTTTATCCTACTAGAATTATAATATACCTTTATATATTTATTATTTCATTCAATTTAATACAAAAAAAAAAGAAATGAAAGTAGCGTTCATGCATACGTACGGCTTACCGTCTCCATGAATGGTACATTTCATTTCTTATCTCCAAATGTTATGTACTATTATAAGTACATATATATAATGGATATATATGTAATATATTACATCTAAATGATGGGTATCATTCTGGAATTATAATATATATATCTCTCGTTTTGTTTTAATTCCATTAATATGGAAAAAAAATGAAAGTAGCGTTCATGCGTACTTACGGCCTACTGTCTCCATGAACGGTGCTTTTAATTTTTTATCTCCAAATGCTATGGAATAGTATAAAAAAATATATACTGGATATATATGATATTAAAAACATAAATACTATTCTGTAGATGATGTACCTATAACTACATGGAAAATTCTTTTCCAACAAGTTCAATTTTTACTCATGTACAGAACATCGACAAAACGTCTGATACGAACTCACTTTATTAACCAATTATTATAACATTATAATATGTGATATGAACTGAATAATAATATTTAAAGGAGGTCCTTAATCAATTATAAATTTACCAAATTTTATTATTCAGGAGATTAAAGAACGATCGAGTCATGTCGGACACGAGGTAAGGGATCCTACTCCTCTCTTTCTTTTTAAGTACACTCTTTTATGTCATTCCTTTTAAGATCATATTTATTATGATTGGGATGTTCTTTTATATTACCCCTACTTTACCTTTTATGTTTATATGGTGAGAGACCCTATTTTCTCTCATCAATCCATTTTGGAAGTTTTGAGTGGCGCCGTTAGGCTGCCGAATTTTCGTAAGAGATATAACCTCTCTCTTTTTTTAAGTACTCTCCTTTATGTCAATTATTTTAATCTCCTATTCTTTATGATGGGGGATGTTATTTTATATTCCTATTTATGTAAATTTTATTTTAATATGATGATATACTCTATTTTATCTCATCAATCCATTTTTGAAAGTTTTAAGTGGCGTCGTTAGGCTGCCGAGTTTTCGTAAGGAATTTTTCATCTCACTTTTACTCCCGTGAGATTTATGCTACATTTGCCACCATTTACTTTTAGTGGTGTATGTACTTCCCATTATTATACTCTTTTTGTAATATAATTTCATTTATTGGTACTTACATATTCATTGAACCTTCTTCAATGGGGTGTATGTTTCGAAAGTTACCCAAGTCGGTAAGGGAACCTTTCACCCTCCGCTTTTTAAAAGACTTATTTTGTTATGTCTTTTAATTCACATACTATTATGTTGGGATATGTTATTATATATACTTATTTATGTAAATTTTATTTCCAAGTGATTAGATCCCTTTTATATCTCTCATCAACCCTGTTTGTAAAATTTTATGTGACGCTGTTAGGCTGTCGAATTTTACCAAGGGAGCTTCTTAACCCAATTTCGATTTCTTTGGGTTCAACATGTAGTTATTGAATATTTCATCCTTTGAATATGTGTGAATGAACTTTGATTGTTTTACACTTAATATTCACTTATATTGGGTGTATTTATATTTTTCAGACATAATTAAGAGATTGATTTATCCTTAATTTAAGGATACCTTCTTTGTAATGGATTTCATCTCATTTTACATTTCTTTTGAGACTTCATTGTTGTTATGCACCAATTCACTCTTATATGGTCTGTATATTGTCCTTTGACATATTATATCATGAATCCATTTATTCTAATGATATTATAAAGTTTGGATTAAATGTTATTCCACAATTTTTTGTATTCAAGAGTCTCTCATTTTGTTAAAAACTCTTTAACAAAAATATCGTTTTAAATGTTTTAAAGATTTATTATTCTAAATCTTTATCTTTAATTTCCATGTTTTAAAAATGGATTTCATTATTTATTTATATGGACATTAATGTTTTAAAATTATAATTCCATTAAAAGCTTCAAAGTGGTATGAGACACTTTGATTCAAAAACCTCTTTTAAATGGTTTTTGAAAATGGATTGATTAATTCAATATCTGGGAATTACTTATTGTGATTGCAAATGAAATGTTGTTATTGAAATGTTTATATTTTTAATATTTTATGTGTAATGATGGTACTCGGACATTTTACGGGTGGTTACGTGATAAACCATATGATGGGTGGTGCCGTGAATACCAGGATGGGTGGTTACGTTATAACCTCTAATGCATTGGGTATGGAAGTCGGCCGTATGGCTATTCCATTAAGTATGTGTGGAAGTCGGTCGTATGGATATTCCATTAAGTATGTGTGGAAGTCGACCGTATGGTTATTCCACTTAAGTATGTTTATGTCCCAAGTTACCTTTATATGTTATGTGATCTTTATATGGGTTTTATGGTAATCTTTTGGTTACAGAAGGGTAAGTAATAAACTTTTATTTAGTGAAGAGTTTTTACTACTTCGAAAAGGTGAAAAGTATTACTTTGATAAAGTATACTTGGTTTACTTGTTGTTTTGAAAAAAATAACAGTTTTCATTCTTTGTGTATCCCTTACTGAGCTTTTTTATGCTCATCCTAGGTTTTTGAAATGTTTTTCACAGGACTTAACGTGGAATAGGTTCAAGGATGGGAACATGGGAAATTCATGCTACCTAAAACATGGAACTAGACATGTTTCTTTTTAAGAGTTTTTATTTTATGGAAACTTAGAAGAAGTTTCTACTTTTTAATATTTTGAGATGTAATAGTTATGTTTTAATTCTCTAAAACTCTAAACCTAAAAAGATCCTCAATGTGAATTATTCATTTAATTCAACATTATGTAAGGTTTAAGGTTGGGGTCTTATAGTGCAGCCATCCCCGTGATCGTGCACCAGTTCCCATTCAAGTCTAGCTCAAATCGGTGTTTTCAGGTTTTACCCATAGATACATATGTTCTAGATCCGCCTCTACCTACTCGTATCCAGACAGGGATGTATTTTCTTGATAAACCACTTACTCTATACTCACCAAAATCTAAGATTGTTTTTGTATACTTAGTCTCATCTTTAAGGTTCTTACTAAGTTGCTCTATTCCAAATCTCCAAAAAGAACTAGACCATCCTCTGATACCCACTATAGAGAACTGTGCCTTTTACATATAACATTTCATTATTTTAAGCATAATTAATCATCAGAGTACAAGCTGAGGATCGTTAAGTCTAGTGTCTTGGAATACTAGGTACATATAACATAAAACATGGGACTAAAAAACTTCTTTATTTAACCTCCATAAGGAGCTCCTAACATCCTTTGAACTCTTAAATCTTCATAGGGTACCCTGGGTAACACATGAAAAAAGGGATGAGATAAAAATACCCAGTAAGGAAATGAACATAAGGATACATCTCAAGACCACGAGTTAAGAGGCATGGCATAATGATATCCAAAGAATGAAACTGATGAAATCATTTAATATAAGCATGGGATGATATAAACATGGAATCATATAAATGTGGAAGAATCATAAAACATTTCTTTATTACGGGTCAAGGATAACCACCAATCCCGTTTCCCATTTCAGTATGGGTCTAGGCTAACTGCCAATCCTGTTTCCCATTTCAGTATGGGTCAAGGCTAACCGCCATTCCTGTTTCACATCACATCTCATGAGACTTAACCTTACCCAATTAATTGGAGTTCTATATGGGTGCACCCATCTCAAAATTATAATGAATATTCTTTCCACATAAATATTCTTACCACATATACAATCATACATAATAGACTATACACAAACATAAGGTTATGCATGGAAATAATTGTGTACCACAACCCTGACATAAAACATATCCAATGGGTGTATCATTAAGGTGTCCATGAAAGGAAAGGATTATAACATTCATGGAAATTAATAGGGTAAAATAGGCATATTACATGGTCAGTGGTGTCAAATAAAAGTGAAAACATATTAGAAATGTATTTTGGAAACATTAGCATTAAAACATTTTTGTACGGTTTTATGGAAAACACTCTAGACCTTTTCAAATAGAAAAGAGGAAATTATTATATATAAAACCAGAATTGAACAAAGAAGGTTTTCATAATAAAAAAACTGATTTTTTTTAAAGACAATGGTGTCTTAAAATAGAAGATATAGTGCACTTGAAATTTGGTAAAGTACAGGAAGTTCTGTTAAAATGAGTGTGCTTATTGGGAATTATCGAAGAGAGATTCACTTAAATGCATGTATATCCCAGAAAGATAATGAGATATGGATCTTGGAACATGAATTTTGAGAATATAAACAAAAATTTGAATTTCTACATAAAATAAATGTTAACAACATTTTGTTAAAAACAAAGATAGAGCAACCCGATGGAATAAAAAAGTGCTGGTAGAATTCAACATGGTTTATTGGCATCGTATCGGGTGTAACAAATAGGTCTTGATGAAAGAGATAAGGGGTTTATCATCAGTTATAAAACATTAGGGAAGTATGGTTAAGGTGTATAAACGTACCCCATCACTTGGTATTACACAAAAAAGCATAGCATAGAGAATAATCTTGATTAAGAGTAAAAAGGGGAGGATCCCTTACCTCAAATCTGGTGGTGTTCTCCACTTGTTATTAATGAACTGAATAAACAAATTAGGATTATTAATTCATAAGTCCAGAACCTCTTCTATATTTAATTGATTTATTATAACGCTTTTGAGTTCATTTAAATCCTTTTTGATTAGTTATAAGGTTCAATATCATAGTTCAGGCTCGTCTGTTTACTTGGATTTAAAAGATCGGTTCACTTATATTAATGTTTGGATTATATGCAAGATAAAAGTGGTTGTCAAGAATTGAAGTTAAATTATTTAGTTCATATCCCTGAGATTACATGGTTTTAATATTAATTAGTTTACTTAGAGTGATGTCGAATTATTATATATATAACCTTAGTGATAACCGTTTTGGTTAATCAATGGATTTGATTACAATTAATGTGTTTTTCATTATAACTTAATTCCATTTGAACCAAAAGTTTATAGAACCAAATATAGGATATATTATATATATAACAATCTCTTTCAACCATAACACAAATGGTTTAATGACCAGAATTATAGATAATAATAGAAATTGATAAACTTTTGTCCTTGAATGTGCTAAATTAGCACATCCCAAACGGTGCTTTCATTTCATTCAAATAAAAGGGTGGGGAAAGGAGAGAAGATAATTAAATTTACCACTAGCATGAAGAAATTCAAGTACATGTATGCTGCTACATTTATCATACTATTATGGTGATGGGAGGTGAGGAAAGATATTAAAAAGAAAATAACTTAAAAGAAAAGAAGAAATTTCAGAAGAGGAATTTACCTCTTGAGACTTCCTCCTTTGAGAACCTCTTAAGGGGAGAGGTTATGGTATTTTGAGGAGGTTGAGAGCTTTAGGACGTGGGGGAGGACCCTGGGGAGGGATTTGGGCATAATTTTGTGAAGTCTTGAATCTTGAGAGGAGTAGAGTGAAGAGGGAGTGAAGGGGGGTTTTATAGTGGAGGAGAGGAGGGATTTCATGATATTATAATCATTAATTTATTATTTCTTCCCAAGGCAAGGAATATTAAGTATTCCATGGCCATGAATAGTAAATGGGTCAAGTGAATTAGAACCATGGGTGGTGACATCAGCAATGATTCTAGGAATATTTTATTTAGTTTATAATGTATATATACGGTAAATTACCGTATTTTACTATTCATAAAAACTTCAAGTATTTCAGAAAAATCACAAATATTCACCCTAAACATTTCTCGACATGTAGAATCCAAAAATGAAGTCCATTTTTCAAAAATAAATTTCTAAATATGATTATTTTACTATTTAATTAAATTCATAAACCTGCATTAACTCTTTATAAAACATAGGTATATTGTACTTCCAACTTGAATATTAGTTTTATACTATCATAGGGGAGGTTACAATTCATTCGGGTATATCACTATTCATAAGGGTATGTTAATATTCATTAGGGTAAGTTACAATTCACCAAAACTTATTTTTGTTTTATTAGACACAAAAAAATATCTTGAACACAACTGTGAATGCCGGATTTTTGAAATTCCAAACAAAAAAGTGACAAACTTATGTTTAAAGGTCACTTATCACTTTGTAGTTCATTATGTTGTGCTGCCATGTGATTTTATGGCACAAATATAAAAAGGGAACTTTGGGTTGTTATAATCACAACACTTAAAAAACTCACTTGCACAAAAACACACCTTCATCTATGTAGTAACTCATAGATACAAACCAAAAATATCTCTCACTCCTAATGACGAGAATAATGGACATAGAATACGATGAAACACATCAACATCACCCAACACAACTACTATGTCCAAAAGAATTATGACGACTAGGTAAGACCTTAAATCATTCCAAAATAGCCCTCTATTCCAACAAACAGTCTGAGGTATCATTCGAAGTTGTGGATTTAACATTATAAATGTATCCTTCAGTTGATCAATAAGAATGTTTTCCAACAGAGAACTATCCATTTCCACATCACAACATCCATCACATCTTTAGAGACCCCCTGAAAATTATTCCAAAACTGAGACACTGACAAGATCCCATCTCATGACACAACAAGAGTTTGACTGTTAGATCACAATAGAAGAATACTGAATAAAAAATTCATCTTAGTCTTATGAAAAAAATAGCCACATAACCTTGGGTTTATAAACAAATTTGACAATGTTTCATCTAAAACCAATTTTGAAAAAACAATCTAACATGGTGGATTTCTACATTCACCAATGGTGTTTCATGAAGTCTCACTCACACACACATTTTCATGCCATTCCACGCACCAAACCACCATTCCATATATATCATCCTTCTAGATATCAATAAAACCATGCATGTGAGCACCCGAGAAAACCCCAAAGGATGAAACTAAATAACATCATTCTAAAAATCATGTACCTTACAAAGGAACACTGAACTCCAAGTCAAAACCCTTTTCAGATATTAAAAAAACACACTTCATCAAGAACCATTTTCTTAAAAACCTACTCCTTTTTTATTTTTACAACTTTCAGGACATCCAAGCTACTCCAAACAACCCCTTCCAATTTTCTAAAATTAAGAAAGGTATATTATATTAATACAATGGCCCTGGAGACCAATAAACGTTCTAGTAAATTACTAACCACTGAAAATAAATTTCAAAAACCAATTCATCAGATTCTAACACCTTTCAACATCCCAAAAAACATGATTTAATACAAAGATTCAAAGTCTCCTAAATTCGATTCACACATTCAAAACATTTTATTCCAAAAAATCACAAGTTTTTATTGGGGATAATCCAATCCTATTAAATCATTTACAATTCCTTTTAAATAAATTTTTTTTACAAAAACACAACCTTCCAAACCATTCTTGTGATTAATTTTAGAAAACCCATTTTTCTACTATTCAAAATCCAATTCTTCTTTTAAAATCAATTTCCACAATTCGTAGACAAGGATTTTCAAAAATAATGATAATTTAATAAAGGTCTAAGAGACCCACAAAAGGGAACTACTGTCAGTGGCTAAAATGACCATATGGTTTGCACCCATATGTCAAACACAACACTGACACAGAACGACTTATTTGGACCATACCCAAGCTACATATGGCTTTTTAGGACATGAAATATCATGGAGACCATTATTTAGTCTCCCCATTCTACATCCCAACACCAAACAATCAACAAGAACAAAAGACACTATTAAAAAAAAGACCTCCCATGGAAACCTGTGGATGAGATCGAGAAAGAGTTAGTGACGCTCTTCACATAAATATACCTTAGATCCCAAAAATCCTAGTCCATCTAACTTGGAGTCCCCTAAACAAAAAGGTCACTCTAAAAAGAATGATCTGCTATGAGACAACCTCCTTTGATACGATTTTGTCACGAACCAACCTGATTCGACCCTGAACTGGTCACCCAGGCCAACCCGCAACATGTCCCAAGAGGAGTTCTCGATCCTCCTGTGATGGTGAAAAGAAACTAGTGATTCAATAGAGTACATAAGGTAATGATTTCACCCAAATATAAATAATCAATAAAAATATGTAAATAAACATACATACCAAAATACATTTACATAAAAAAATTAAACATAACCTTATTTTTACAAGAAACCGAAAGTAAAACTAAACGAACAACTTAACAAACCAAACCTGACAACCAACTAACTCCATGTGACCTCGCTGGTCACTCTCCAACACAATGATCACACGTCTCAGAAGGTGATCGAACTCAAGATAAAACCTACAAAAGGGCTAAAAACAGAAGAACACTATATGCGTGAGTATTAAAACATTGTATGGTATCCCATTATTCTATTCCCATTGCACTTCCATTAAAAATAAACAAAACCTAAATTTCAAGTTTTAAATGAAATATAAAAAAGTATTTTTTTCAAATGAGGTTCCATGCTATTATAATTATCATTCAAAAACGTTCATGTTTTCTAAACAATAATACTAGTAACATTTTTTCAGAGAGGGGAAACTTCAAAATGAAAATAGGTTTCAAGAGGGATGATTTAAATAAGGTAGAATTTTAAACAAAACACACATGATTCTGAATTTACAAACTAATAACACTGTATTCTGATGGTGAATAAAAAATATCCAATGATCATAAGTCTCGGGAACACCCCTAGGCCCTAGTTTATTGTGGACCCCAGGTACCTCGTATCTTGGTGTAAAAGTAACCCTAACAAATATCTATTATCATGCACAGAAGCCACTAGTATTAGAATAATCCATAACCTACTGGTTCCCAAGATCATCATCATCATCATCATTGTTTAGTTTGTGTTTTCATCGTCAAACTTGTTATGTGAAACATGGACAAAACCCCTCTGGATCACAAACATACTAGTACATGTCTGCCCACCTAGATACATGGGTTTTCCTTTTTTGTGATCAAAAAAGTTACACATCAATAAAATAACAATATCTCTTTAATATTCTATTTATATATCATACACACTTCCAATAGGCCACAACATGTCTCACATTTCTTTCACAGATCAATAAACCACCAAAATTTTTATAAAACAATTTCATGAAGTATAATGAGGTATTGCATATAAAATACATTCAAAAATTCCCTTTTAAGGCAAAAAAACCCATCAATAAATATCAACCTATATCTTCAATCCCCAAAACAAATTAATAAATCAATTTCATGGACCATAAAATGGCCCCATAGGATAGAACATGAAATCCACCTGGAAAATCTCTTTACAAGAAAAAAATGCCAAACTTGCCTTTAATCCTTCTCCAAACTAACATTTGACATTGTAATGAATTTTATTTTTATTAATGTGGTTTATACACACCATTTAATATAGAAAACCACTTTCATAAATCGTTTAAAACCCTCTGGTTACACATTCAATACACAACGATTTTTATAAGGATGTGAAACAAGCCATTTTCCGGCAACTCAAGCCAAAACATTGTGTAAACAAAAACCAATTTGTTTGTAAAACAAATCCACCTTAAAAAGCCATATAAAGACCCAAAATATCATATTTCATGAATCCAATGCATTAATATATCCAAATAATGTATTTTTAAATCACATTAAACACATAAAATCCAACCGAAAAATTTACCAAACACAAGACATGTACTTTTAAACAAAATATTTTATTTAAAGAACATGACAAGGAATAAAACACAAATTTCATGCCATATTTTATTCAATATAATTTATTATGTTCAAAATACCATAAAACAGGCTCCAAAACTCAAAAAAGGTGCTCATTGTAATAGAACATTTAAGCATACACATGTTGTGCACTTCTATTACAAAACAACACTACCTTTCACAAAACAGGGATTAAACAACCATTTTCCACACCAAGAAAATTAAAACAAGGCTAAAAATAATAAAAATATAAATCAGGTTTGAATAATATGAAAATTATGAAACATAAATGATATAATCATGTTCAAGTGATATCCTACCTCAAATCCTTTACATAATGGAAACACACACCTGATATCACCATCTGAGGGGTTATAAACCCTAAACCTATGACGACCATCCCAAAAAAAACAAAAACACCATTAAAAATAATGTTATAAGTTAAAATATGTCGATCATGATTATAGGGGAATAGAAAACCATGAAATAATAAAAGTAGTAGGAAGAGGGGGGAGAAATGAGAAAGAACCTCACCTTGGAAACTAGAAAACTCTTCGACATCCTATATATATGCACCATTAGAGGACATGGAATGGAATGAAACTAGATAGAGAGTATCCTAAGATCTGAAAGAAACTTATAAAGTATATTTATTGAAATATTGTACTTATTGAATGATTTATTAATGAGAAAAATTACCATTCGAAAATCTCGACGATTTGAGTAACATTGAGCAATTTTGCCCTAATCCACACCTAAAATGATCTCCAAAGATGGAAAACGGAACACAGGGTGTGCTCCTAGGGTTCTTGGGATCTATTGGGATGTGGAATACACTAAAATTATAAAACATTAACAATAGATAAAATAAAAAAAATGTTTGTTTTTAAACTATAAATGGGCCCACCGGCTCGCCCAATACCTGAATAAATAACACAAATTCACGATGATTATGTATTTATAAGGGGTCCAAAAGGATATGGTTGATTCAAAATTTCATTTTAGGCCAACTGGGAAGTCTAATGAATGAAAAAGGATGAAAAATTAAGGTGTTATAAAGTAAAAAAAATTAGTTTTTAAATCTGGAAATTGGCTCACGGTTGGACCAAATCATGAAATAACCACCCTTTTCTCCCAAATCCCAAACAAGCTATGGGGAACCCATGGTAGAATGATTTGACATATATGAGAGTTCATAACTCAAAATTAATTTCACACAAAACCCAAGAAAAAAATAGGGATATCCATTGAATCAGATCAATAACACAACATGAAAAGAAAAAAAATAGGGTGTGACACCTTTACTTATACACATATGTTTTTTACTTTTTAATTTTTATTTATTAAAAAATTTGAAACCATACATACCATAAGAGTTAATTATATTCATTAATATGGGTTATATTTATTTATTTATTATTTATTTGATTATCCATATTTTTTAGGCTTAGTACCAGGGTGACTATTAAGTATTAAAGAAATTTACACTTATATATTTCATTTTCCTATTCTATACTTTCTAATAAAGTATATATTATTTATTAAAAAGATTAATTATATATATTATTATATTTCAATAAATTAATATCCATTCTACTCAAAGATAAAATTATATATAGAATAACTTTACCGTTATATATTGGGAGATTTTTCAATTTAATAACCAAAACATTTGAACTTCAAAAAAAACTCCATAAATCATCCAAAAAACATCATAATTATTTGAAACACCTAAAAACTTATTTTAAACACATTATAAAATTTAACCATCCTTCAACAGACATATTTAAATTTATTATATTTGAGTTTCATCATGATTTAATTTATTTGAAAAAAATACAACATAAAAACAATATTCACTTAATTATTCACATTATTAGTACGGAAATATATATATGGGAATAAAAAAACACAATTATGTTAAACCCCAATCAAATTTAAACATAGTTTTTATATATAGGATCATCACCATAGTGTTAAAAACCCTCCTATAGAATTTATATATTTTAAATTCACATAACCTCGTATGTTTTCATGTGTTACTTGTTTACTAGTGTTATTCAATAAATTATAATTTTTATCTGTTATCATAAATGGAAAAATGATAAAAATAATTTTTATTGTTTATCTTACAAAGGGGGATACTGTGTGTTAAAATACTAATTCTTCAAGTGGATCATAAGTAAAAACATTTCTCATCTCAAGGGAACTATAACGTTTAGGTAGATTTTATTGTATGAAGCACAATGAGGGATACAGTCCATGAAGATAATTTTATTCTAGTTTGATATGGATAAGGATAAGGGGTGTTTTATAATGATTCTAATTTCAACATATATTTTATAGAGATGATGTTTAACATTATGTACTTAGAAAAAAATAAATTTCTTAATCTATAATTTAATATTCTAAGAAATCATTATATAGACATAGAGTGATAAAATATTTATTTCATTTTATTCATTAATTATATAAAAATTTCATTGGAAATATCTTTTATTTAAAATAAAACCCATGGGGAATTTTGAAACAAAAAGAGTTTAATTGGAATTGATTAGAATGATGAAAGTACTGGAAGGAAGAATTGAAGATTGTCGAATCTCATGTGATTATGTTGTTCTTATAATCAATATATTTTTTATGTTAGTTTTATTTTAATATTTAATTAGTGGTTCATGGATATTTAATATTTATATCTGCAAATATGATTAGGAAATAGTGAAAAGTAAGCTTTTATACTAGGAAGAAAGTTGTATATTAAAGTGGTTCAAATATTGACAATTTATCACACCATATAAACATTGGTCATGTTGCCAAGTGGTTGTTCATGTTGAAATGATATACTTTTTGAAATTCAGTGATGCTATTGTTAGGTATAGATAATTTTCCATTTCAGAATATTTTTTATGAAACCATAATGTTCCATATAAATAATTAAATAGTTTTCTATATAATAATTATTATAAGTTTCCATGTGAAAAAATAGGGACATGAATTATTTTTTGTTACAATGTATAAATATTGAAGAATAAAAAAAAGCAAAAAATGTCCACAAAACAGTAGGGCCATGATTTGATAATATTTAGAAGATAATTTCAGGATATTCATAATGTTTTAAAATTCATTTTATTTTTATTTCATGGATCAATGGTAGACATACAATCACTCCACATGTTATTTCATCATGATTCAATATTTTCATGTTTTAGGTATATCCTGATATAATACAATAAGGAATGATATGATAGGGTTATTTCCAAACTATTTTTAAAATTATTATTATTTAATTATTAAAGATTACCTTTGAATTTTGGTATTTTAAATTCCGATATTGTTGATGGTTTAGAGGGAAAATAATCATATAATTTTTTTTATTTCATAGTTTATTATTTAGAGGCTATAATTGCATAAATAGTGGGATGGAATGAACATATATTTATCTAATACAAACAATAAATACTAAAATTATATGAACTACTTATGGAAAGGAATTCTATCGAAAACATGAACATAGTAGTAGAGATTAGAATCTATGATAACTACCATTTTGATTTGGTGTTGATAACATTTTTTGATTATTTTGTATGATCATTTTTTCATATGATTTTTTATAACAATTTGTAGATGTATTGAGTTAATATGGAGAAATATAGATGGTATATTGAATTGATAGTGATTTTTTTCTAAAATATTTCAATCACAAAAATATTTTTATTATAATTATCTATAATTTGACACATCACATTACTATTTTCATTGATGTAGACCTTATGGGAACCATATATAAATATTCATATTCATAAATTTCATTTCATTATTTTTTTGATATTAATATGTACTCCAGATTGATATCCCGTATATATTGTTCTGACTTGGGAAAAGATCTATTAAAGGTCAATGATGCAAAAAAAAACCTTCAACCCAATTCACCCTCATATTAGGTTATGTTTAGTTCACTATTTTTTAAATGATAAGTTTATATTATTTGTAAGTCAAGTTAAATTGATCTTAGAAAAATAAGTTTCCCACGCCCCTTATATTATCCACATATTAGGATAAATTAAGTATGATTTTATTTCTCCCAATTAATTTATTTTTTACCACAAATGAGGAGTTATAAAAATGTTTTAAAACATGTTTAAAAGAAGTGATAAATAAATAAAATCACACTTAACAGTCATAAGTAAAATAAATACTAAAATAAAATTCCAAGATCCTTCAAATTTAGAGATCAATTAAAAAAGAAAAGTGATATATGATAGTTACCATGTATGACCCAATCTAGAGATTCCTCTAATGAGGCATGATTACATACATGATGTTGATAAAGAGAGATACAATGGTATATCTTATCAAGTCACAACTATTGTAAATACCATGACCCGATTGCCTACAGACAAATATTATATTACACTTTTGTAATAAGATATAATTTATTTTATCATGGAGGACCAAATAGTTTAGTAGCCTTGATAAACTAGATATATTATTTTATTTTTCATTACATCTGAATATTAAAATTACAAATTAATTTTCTTTCATGATTATCATTTTTTTTCTCTAGAATACCCTCAAAATTCATTAAAATTACACTTCCTCAATTCATGTGAATGGAAAAAATAAAAATAGATAGCTCAAATGATCAGTAAGAGATACAGAAAGCATACGCTATAATGAATAAATAATCATAATATACATAGATAGGTAAATTATGTAACACACATTCCATTTAAATAATATAACTATCATGATAAGATAAGGAATAATCAATATGGAAGCTCAACTATAAAAACACACATTGTATTTAAATAATAACATGAATATCATGATTATATATGTAATAATCAATATTGAACATCATTATCTTTAGAATATTGGTACCTATACCTTGAAGACCTTTAAGAAGACAATTTAAAATTATTGGGTAGGTATACAATGGAAACCCATTAAACTAAGGATACCCAAATGATTCATCTCATGAGACTACTCTTGAAATGAGGGGATATCAATAACGGGTCTCCCCCTTTCAGTTAATGTATAAATATTTCTTGATATACAGACAAATAAATTTAATTCATGAATAATATTCTTTGTAAATGAATTTCTATATTGGGTGGGGAGTATAGATTAAAAATAATTACAATGGTCAATCATATAACATTATAATTAAAAACCTTATCTAAAAATGATATACATTTTTTATAATAAGTAAATCCATTATAACTGATATTGATGTTTATTGGGACTATAATGTTTAATGATGATAAAGGATAGTTAATGACCACCATTATTTATTAAGAAATAGAATTTCAATATTTTCCATCGTTACACTAACCAAAACCATGTATAAGAATGATTATGGTCGTATCAGTACAACATATCTTTATTTTATCAAAATTATAATAAATGGTTTGGGTTTTTGATGACTATATATTAAAAAATGTATTTAAAAAAATTTTGAGTTAAAAAACATATTTACTTTGAAATTTTTTTAACTAAATGTAAAAAAAATTGGAAATAAATTTCATTAAATATATTCGAATCATATAAAATAACTATTAAAACATTAAGCATTCATGTTAGTTGAAACTCTTATACATGCCATACACATTCAACAATTATTCCTTCCAAATTTTCAGTAAACTCCAAACAGTCCATGTTTTGAAGAAAACATGAAGACACCCGTTAGAACATTTTGTGAAGTGTAAAATAGGGTAAATATATCATTAATAAATCAATTTCATAAATAAAAAAATATAAATCATTTTTAGAAACAAAAAATTTAGAAGAAAATTTCTTTTTGACCGATGGGGGAAATAATGTAATATTGTTGTAAAAATCATTTCACTATCATTTTAGATAAAAAAGAGATTAAAATGGTAAAATAAAAGGAAATATTAAATAATAACCATATCATAATTAAATTTAATGTTTTAATAATTAAATAATTAAATAATTTCCTTTAATGGAAATTCAATCATAAACAATCCTTATTAAAATCAGATTCAAAAATAAACTCTCACAATGATCATATCATTGATGTTGCAATTAGAAAATTAATTCATTATTTGTGTCAAATTTAAATCCACAAATAATAAGTGGATATAAAAAATAATATATTAAAAATTAAATACACACATAATCCTAAAATATTTGAGTTTATGGGTATGTAATATAGCCCAATTAAAATAAGTTGAGTTATTAAATTATTTACCACTTGGAAATTTTCATGTCCAATATCTTTTGACGAATTAATTAAAATTTAATCATAAAATAACACTATTTATTGATGAATTATGACATTTATTTTCAATTTAGTAGTATATACACCATAGGAAATAAATTAGATACATAATAGTATAATACGCCTCAATAAAGGAAAATTGAGATAATGTACCTTACCACATGCTTGTTTTCAATTGAAAAAGATTTAACCTCATTTATAATGGTTTTGAAAATGTTATTAATTTATAATAAATCATATTTTTATTTATAATATCATTATTTATTCACATATACCATTTTACCGCCTATTTGTTAATAATACTTCATTATATTCATTATTTCGATTGTTAATTGTCTCATGTTCTCATCCGTGTTTTTTCATTAAGAAATGGTTATTATGAATATGATATATATCCATAATAGTTATCATGATAACAATTTTATTAATATCATATTTAACAATTTCATAATTTTTATTATCATTCCATTTTCCCAAATGTGGAAAATGAATCACATCACTTTCCTGGAGATGGTAGGTCGTACATACGCATAGGTGATGGTATAATTTTTTAATGGGTGAATGAGTATGGAATTGAGTGATATATTAATTTTTAAGAATAAATATCATTTCATATATATCCCATATATTCATTAAATATATCCATATTATATTTATATAACGTTTATGGTAAAAATGAATCACATCACATCATGAGGCTGCAGTCTTCTGTACACACGAGTGACGTTATCAGATTTCAAATATAAAGGGATATAAGAAGGAATATTTGATATTATAACTACATAGGTATAATAATACCAAAAATATAATATATATACATTATATCTATAATTATATAAAATCCTGATAAGTGTTGGATGAAAATGGTTTGCATCAATTCATGTGGTGGCAGTCTTCCATACACATGATCAAATATTTTCTTCCTATTTGATGGAGGGGGATATGGATAAATATTATTACATAAATATAACAAAAAAATTTCATATGTGATATAATATTTATATCATATCAGGAGAGTTAAGAAATCATTTATGTTGTAAAGAGTACAAACATTACAAAAGAATATCATTAAGACAATTACCTTATCTTAGAGATACCTCTTTTTGATATCCTATTAATAAACCTAGTGTTGGAATTTTTGGAATAAAAAAATATCTGGAATATATATAACATTGTTGGGGATAGATTTTTGTATGTTTCGGATGAGCCAAAAGTCCTAATGAAGTGGGAATATTTAAAGGGTAGGAGTGACCTTTTATAAGCGGGGGAGAGGAAACACATAATTGTATTGAAAATAATAAGGTAACTCTTGTTTTTCACTTTTTATAATGCTCCAAAATGGACCATTATTGAAAAATAGAGGTTATAAGGTCAAAATATAACCATATTATTTTTTGGACCATTTAAGGCCATTTTACCCCTTATCTTCTTATTATAACCCTCAATTAACCAATTTTATCCTTTTCCAGAGTAATTAATTTTTACTAATTTTATTATTCATAATAATAATAAAATAGGTGAAATATAATATATAATATAATTTTTTTGATTAAAAATATGGAATCCATTTTTTCAAATTCATTTGAATTATTTTTTAGAATTTAGATTAAAATTAAACACGTAGATGTGTTGAAAATGGATTTTTGAATGAAAAACAATCAATAGTTTAAAGGGGTTTTATTTCAAAATTCATTATAAAATTGTTTAATAATAACTAAATTAGTTATATTTTAATATATTATAATTTGTTTTGTTCTAAATACAATTTAAAATGTAATTAAATCTTGAGAAGGTTTTGAGCAAAAGGCAGTTTTCCATAAAAATCATTATTTTTCACTATTAATCAAAAAATGAATCTTTTAAAAGAATATGAAATATTTTCCCAATGATTATTTTTAAATATATATATATATATAATAATTTAATGCCATTTTTTAAATAATTTCTTTAAAAATTGGTAAAATTTACTTTGAAATTATGTGTGCAATGTGCGACTAAAACACCATCTAAAAAATATTGTTTTTCCGAATTATTTTACATTGAAATTATAGTTATTTTTTATAATAAATAGATAAACATTTAATTTTTTTTATAAATGTGTAAACCATACACTTTTCATAATTTATTCAACACCATTCATACCCTATAATATAATGGATTTGTTATATTGGTAATTTTTTAAATAATAATATTTCAACTGAGTATTGTGTTTCATTTAAACATTGTGTTGTATGAATCACAAGTTATCAATGTGATTAAATTTATTTTAAATGAAATATATCATTCTTTCTTAGGGATTTACATTGGATTATAATCTTGGTGTTTTATTTCATATATTCTATACAACCTAATTTTATTCTTTTAAAATAGGATGGTATTATAGTCTACCCACATAAATAAATTCCATCCTCAAAATTTAATCTTGATCACTGTAATTATGGGTTTTACAGTTGAAAATAACTCTATTTTAGTCCAACATAATAAACAGGGTTAATAAAAAATCATATTAATTGGGTAGAAAGGAATGTTCAAATTTCATCTGGGATAACACATATAAAGTTACAAAATAGGATAACATAAGCGGAAAGTTACGAGATTGACATGGAAGAGAAGAATAAATAATTATAAATAATGAATAAATAATTATAGATAATGAATGAGATAATTGATTAAAATAATGTGAATAATCAATGGACTGTTAAAATCCTCACAAACCTTAATCTTTGTTGATTTCAAAGAACATTATACTCATCATATACGAATATATTAGGATATCATTAAAATATCAAGATCCATTTTCTTAATATTGTGGAATTATATTACCATATTAACTATAAAAAGGGAATATAATAACATGATATGATTCTATTTCATATTAAAAAAAATCATCTTTTGGATGTGGATAAATCATTCTCCACATTATAACATAATTCAAGAGATGAATATACAAAATTCTAAATTTTTATACCAAAATAATTAAAATTATCTTTTAACTTATCATAAAATATACAAAAGATTATAAATTTATTTTTCATGTCTCTAACTTTTTTCAAAATTGGTGTGGTTAGAATAATATATCCAATATAATACATTAATATATAAACCCCACTAGTAACACCACTGGTTCAAAATTCATATTTATCTATAAAATTGCTTAAGTAAAAAATAATTATATATTAACTAAAACACCACATAGGCTAGTCTTAGGAACAACACCATTGTTTCCAATTAGTTATCGGTTCAAGACCTGAAGACATTCCTGCTGGGATGGGTTGTTATTAGTGATTCATGGATCACTTTTTATAAGACCATATTTATATAATTTATGTAACATTAGAATTTTTTAATATCCCGTAGTTATAATAACATCAATGATAACATAAACCCTTATAGTTACTATTATATTTTAATTATTCCCAAAAAATTTAAGGGAATTATTTATTAATTAAATTTTTAATAAAACATATATGAAACCACTAGGTTGTATTAACATAAATGTATCCAAAAATATCCTTAATATTGGTTAAATACCATCACATAAAACCTAAAAATGGGTATTTAAGACATTAAAATTATGATCAATGTTAAAAACCAAAAACCAAGATGGTATCCAAGATTATTAAATTAATGAAAACAAATATGCTTATAAAATTTAACATAATCCTTATATGATTCATCATTCTTATAAATAAAATATTGTTAGTAAAAAATTACATCTATAATATATTTCTAGATCTTAATATATAAATACTTATACTATTTTTTCAATTTTGGTTCTTCTATGAACCAAGGTATTACTTTTAGAAGAGGTAATTAATTTATATAATTATCAAGTTCCCCAAATTTAAGAAAGAAAACTATAAATGGAATCATATGATAAAAAGTATTTTCTTTAATCACAATATTTATTTTTTCTTTGTAATTCATTTTTTATTCCTATATTTTCCACACATATAAGATTTTCACATTCCATTGAGACACGTTTTAGGCGATCACTTTCCCCATTTTGAACATTATTGAAATCAAGCCTTTATTCCTCCATGGTCTCCACCACTCGATCTCTTAGTGAATTCCATCATTATCTTCATTGGTGAGTCTAAGAGTTTGTTAATGTATAGGTTCTTAATTATATATTTTTATAATTCATTAAGACTAATAATCATATCTTTTACTCAATTCATAATCCCATTTTAATACTATTAGTCACCACATTTCTCTTCATATTAAATATTTAAACAATTCCATCAGGTTCAATTAATTAACTAAAAAAAATTAATTTTTGGAGAAATAATAATCATAGTGGGAAAACCATATAATCATTTATATAATGTATAAATAATGAAATATTAATTTCAACCATAGAAATGTTATGTTTAAACTAGGTTATTTATTTGTATCATCTACTCAAATCCATCAAAATAGTTTTAAACAAAATAATAATTATCCAAATCATATCCCCTTATAGTGTCAAACCATGTACAGAGTAAGAACCATTTTTTGTGTACCAGGTAATACTCAAGACAATCCAAATTATTCTTTTTAGAAATTATTAACCCAATTAATATCTTTTCTAAAACCTTTTTTACATTTATTATCTATCTAGGGATGTATTCTGGTAAAAACCATATAATATCTACCTTTAATTTAGGTTGTTCTTCTATACATATCCTCAATGTTTATAGAGGGTTCTGTTCCCTAATTTATATTTTCCCAAATATATTTCCCATGACATTTACATAACTTCTTCCAATGATAACAATAAATAATGTGACACATGCAACCTATATCCAACGGACACTTGACTAAATTGTAATAATATAAATGTTTTCACATCCCAAATGATCGAAGAGTTTAGTATAATTGGTAAAATAGAAAAATACATGATTAATTGATAAATATTAAATAAAAAAATTAAATAATTATTTTTTCATAATATCATTGTACCCTATAAAATATTTTTTCATATCATTCATAGTATACTTCTTGGACTCCATGGAAATAAAAAATGGACAGCTCGGATGCTAAACAAGAGTTACATAATGTGGAAGCTATCATGAATCAATAAGAATAATCAACATGTAAATAATAATAACTAAATAATAATTCCATTTAAACTTCTATGGTATAATACTTCTATGATATAAACCTCTTATAGGATATTTTAATAGTGATGGGTAGGTATACACCAAAAAAAATTCATAAGGAAAACTAAATTATTCTTCTCATGAGAATACCTATTAATTGAGAAATTATCTATAATTAGTCCCCCACCTTCACTATATTTCCAAATCATTTCTCATATATCTAAAACTCAATATAATTAATGAACAACATGCCTTATCAAAAAATTTCTATATCAAGTGAGGAATATAGATTAATAATAACATCTTTATTCATCCATATAACATTCAATATGAAATAAAATATATATAAATGGAATTGGTTTATGTAATAAAAATATGAATGATATAAAATATGTATATTCGGGGGAAATGTATTGTATAATGATGATAAGAAACTGAAAATTATATGTTAATTTTAATGAATACCAAAATTTATCATGAATGACAATGTAAATACTTTCTTAAGTAAAAATGGTCATAAAACATCTCGAGAAATAATAAATATGTTAATAAAACAATATATTCAAAGTGAATCAAAAGTAAAATTATGGGGTTTTTTTACTGATGAAGAGAAATACTATAACATTTTCATTAAAACATTAATGAGGAAAATATAAATTTTTACATTGAAAATATTTATAAAACTAAAATATCACAAAATATTGTGAAAATAAATTTCTATTAAAAATACATTGAATCATATAATGGAATATTTAAATAATTTATTATTCATGATGTTGAGAAAATTTTTTTGTGTCATACATGATAAAACTAATAAACCTTTGACATTTTTGGTAAAATTTAAATAGGACTTGTTGGGAAAACAACACGAATATTTCATTCAATTGTTTTTTGTAAAAATTCAATCATGGGTAAATATGCATTTACTAAATATTTTTATAATTTTTAGAAATATTTTTAGAAAAAAGGTTTTTTAAATAAAAGTATTTTCGACTCAAGGGTGAAATAATGTATGCTTTTATTAATAACATTTTACCAATAATTTTATGTACCAAAGTGTGATAAAATGGTAATATTAATGGAAAAAATAATTAATAACTATATCAGTTTAAACATAATTGTGTTTAAAATCCAATTCTCAAATAAAATTCATTAGTTGATATTTATGAATAATCAAACCTAATTAAAATGAAATTTTAAAATATATCCTCTAATGATCATAATGGAGAAGTAAAATACTTAAATTAATAAATTTTGTGGATAAAAGTTAAATACATATAATAAAATTGAAAATAAAACATAATATATTCAAAATATAATACTTACATTCCTATATTATCAAAGACAGATAAGAATTAATATAACCTAGTGAAAATAAGTTGAGTTATATAATTATTTACCACATGGTATTTTTCATTTCAAATACCCTTTGATTAAATAATTTAAATTGAAAGCTTAAATACCATGTATTATTAAGGAATCATGATTTATATGTCAAAATGCATATATATTCATCATATAAAAGAAATTTGGTTCATAACATTACAATATGCCCCAATGAAGGGAAACTGAGATGAAGTCCCTAACCTCACACATTCTTTTGGATAAACGTGATTTAACATTATATAAAATGGTTTTAAGTATGTTATTAATTTATAACAGAATAATATTAATATCTATAATATCATATATGATCCTGTTATAACATTTTATCACCTCTTTTGTAAGAATATTTTATTATATTCATTGTTTTGATTGTCAATTGTTATGTTCTCTCAAGCGTTTTTTTTTCATGAAATATCTTACTATTTTCTATATAATATAGATACACAATCTTCTAAATGATTATAATGTTATCAATATCATATTTAGTCATTATAAACATTTTTATAATCATTTTTAATGTTGTGCATCGAACATGAATCACATAACTTCATGGATATGTTATGCTATCTATATGCACAAGTGATGATATTATTTATTATTGGGTGAAAGTCTAAGGAATTGGTTGATATATTAATTTTAAATATAAAATTTCATGTCATATACATCACAAATTGTCATTAATCTTACCCTTATTAACATCAATGTAAAGAATATGTGAAAAATGAATCACATGACTTTGTCGGGAAATAGTCTGCAGTACAGATGAGGGACATTATGTATAGGGGATATTATAATTAAATATTAATAATAATATCATTATTCTATGCTATAATAATAAAAATATACATAAGGGGTAAAATTGTATCTTTTTTATAACCTTCATATATTATGGAATTTAACTCTCCTTACAATTTATGCTGATATGCATCATTCTCTTCTGTATGTAATATGAGTAGAGGATAAACAGTAAAGAAGAACTCAATGATTTATATAGTGGTATGGGGAACAAATATCCTTATGTACAGTCTATTAATGCTCTCTTTGTGATCTTTGTGATTTCTATAAGAAATGTTCCACTTATCACTAGACCTTTAAATCAACAATTGAGTTGAGGAAGTTTACACCTATAAAAAAGGATAAAAAGATCATTCTGGTTCTTTTATTGGGAACTAGTTTCTCAAAAGCATTAATAATCAATCTGATACTTAATCCAAAATTGTGTCTGAGAAGTATAAACTCTATGAAATAAAAATAGATTGATTTTTTGAAAGGTATACGTTGAACTTTACATTTTCTGCGGCAACTGACAAAATATGAATCTTCTTCATTAAAGAATAATTTCTTCAAAAAATAATATATATGAAGATATCATGGTTGCAAATGACCTTAAATAAAATTATAATGAATAAATATAGTATTTACAACTGAATTAGGTTGAAATATATAACTTTAATGTGTAACTTATTCAGGAAATAATGGATTCATTCGATAATTACAGCATTTCTTTTAAAATATATTCACAAATATACAATTTTATATTATATATAATTCACAAATATATCATTTATATATCAAAAAATTTATAATAATAAATATATATATATATATAACATATATCTTTTCTTCCGTTTTTCAGATCTAATAATGTCACATAACAGATCGCACATACTCAAATTCAAATTGTTCAAGAGATTCATAACATCTCATATAAATTGGAATGATTTATTCCATTAAATATGAATATATAATTTTATAATAACTGGAATTTGAATCATTCAAAGAATCAATTTAATCAAATCATTACTTATGTGAAGACCGTTCCATAAATCTCAGATTAAATCGTAAATTTAAATCACATTCATCGATTATTAAAATGTAGGGTTCCATACATATTACTAAAAAAATATAAAACATAGGGTTGAATGCAAAAATAGAGTTGATGTACCATATGTTCTTTCCCCAAAGGTATGGATCCTTACATATGCAGGGTTTTAGAACCACACTTCCCTTTTTAGCAATGTAAGGTTCCATACCAACATAGGGTCCCTTAACTATAATTTATTATAGCGTAGGGTTGATGATCCATACTAACTGTTCCAAATCTATGGTTCCATCCTTGTGTTACTCTTAAAAATGAAGGGTTCAGAAAAGAGTTTCCAGAACACGTTAAAATCTTTCTTGAAAACATTAACAAATATAACATTCAAATTAATCTTGAATAAAATTCTAGAATAAATACTATAATGAATATTATTTTCCAAAAAATCACTTAATGTAATATTATTAGTAAAAAACAAGGGTATTTATGAGAATCAAAATTAATTAGATTTAGAGAGTATTTTAGAAAAAATACTTTTCCAACAATCTCTCCGTTTTGATGATCATAAATCCCATAATATAATTTACAAAAAAAAATATTGGATTTATAAACACTAATAAAATAACATTTCAATGAAAAAATTTGTTTTTTTGAAAATTATGTTTCCCAATATTATTTCAATTTCATAGATATATTTTGATAAAATATATATATATATATTCGTAATTTGAGAATATTATGTTTAACCAACTTTCTACCCCACGTTTTGAAATAAAAACGTGTAATAAAAATGATTAAAACACATTTCATGTTGAACATAACAATAAACGAATGTTAACTCTATTATTTAGGAAAATAAAACATGTGTTTTGGTAGTATAATTGAACATAAATAATTAAAATAATTAAAATAAATGAAATAATTTTTTATAAAATTATAGTGGATTATTACAATAAGTGTTTGATATTAGAGAGATAAAATAAAAGGGATTGCGGAATTTAAAATGGGTAGATGAGATGGGGTTTCAGGATCTGGAAATGACTTAGATTATTGAGAAACATTAGTTAACTCTTACAAATTTCCTTGTAATTTTTTTGTATGATTTTCATCCATCTAATCAAAATTCTTGAAACATAACCCATATTCAATGCTTTATAAAATTGAATTTCAAAAATTCTGGCAGAATGTTTTCATTCTATTTAATGTGAATAAGATTATTTCATAACTAGCTGATAAGCAGTCGAATTCCATGTTCAATGGAATTAAAACACTCAATATTATCTTGTAAATTATCCAACATGACATATAGAGGGTCACTATTACAATAATGATACTAATTTCATTCATTCATATTAGCCATTAAAAAAGTGATTTTTTAAATTTTCTAACTAAATATAGAGAAGTTGGTGGTTCAGAAGTAGAAGATCTGGATTGAGTGAAAACTCATTTAATGGATTCAAACTAACATCTAAAATTCTATTTCATATCACTTAAATAATCTTTTGACATCGATTATTCTTTCACTTTTACAAAATGATCTAACATATCTCTCTTAAATACATAAAAAACTATTTTTGACAATGAATGTTCCTTAATACCTTGAAGCTAAGTCTGAATAGACTAGAATTCCAACCATGAATTGAAGACTTTAAAATGTCATAAAAATACATTCTTTCAAATTCTATTTCCTGTTGAAGATTGTAGTTCTCATCCTTTACCAGGTATAATATTACTACAATATCTTCTATATGATCTGTTAGATAATTAAATGTTCCTTCATATGGGTTTTTTTTACTGAGGAGCTACTTCAGAAATATATAAAGGCGTAACTGAAGTATTTTCACTTTAAAAATAAACACCATCAAGGAATTCTCTCATATCTATAGATATATAAGTTGTTCTTTCAGTTGAATTTCAACAAAATATATAATATTATTATCAATGATTTCATTAAATGGTGTTTAAAAATTCTCATATTTTTGAGTAATTTATTTCGGTTAATCTAGTTGAGGTGAAACATTCTGTTCATGAGCATTACATTCATAATATTATTCCTCAAGATGATCAGTTTCATCCAAAGGGAATGATGGAGTTGAATCTCCATGTACATATGTTTCTACTTATAGGTTCTCATGGAGAGTGTCTTCTATAATTTGGAACCCTGTGACAAGTTCCATATTAGAATATTTTTCAAATTTTCCTCCTCTTGATCTGAAGTATTGTATTAGTGTTTGATTTTATTCAATTTACAAACATATTCTATTTTAGATTCTATAATTTCAACATTTTTCAATTGAATTAATCTTATAAACGTGATATTTTGTTCCCCCTAAGAAAATTGTTTATATTTTTGTTGGGTAGTTACACTAACTCGCAATAATTGTCCTTTAACCTCACCCCAAAAGAATCCTAATTTTCTTATGTTATCTGTATTCAGAACATTAATATATATTCATTTTTTAAGAACATCCTAATGAAGAATCTTATTTTTCTTTATAGAAAAAGGGAAATAATTTTTCCATAGGGATAGAAAGAAATTCCAACAACTGATTGTCATGAGTTATTAATATATTTCCACATATATCCAAGGAATGTTAACTTAATATCATTAATAAAAACATTATATACATATTAGGTTAATAAATATTTTCTAATTTAGAATTTATTAGAATTGTGGTTGTCTAAATAAACCTGAAAAATACATGCTTGTTATCCTCATGATCCCTTACAAATATTATCTTGATATTGGTTGAAAAAAAATGACATGATATCATCTGACTGATGGTCCTTATTTCCAATTTATCAAAGATAAAATTGGAATAATCCTTTAGTTGGAATTTTAATACCTATTATATTTCTACATAGGATATTTAGAACAGTTATCATCTACTTGTGAATATATTATATCGTATGTTTCTGGAAATATAAACTAAAAATTCTTATAGAACTGATTCAGTTCTATCTTAAAAAGAAATTATTATTTTTATTCATTAAACTGAACTACAAACCATGAATATAATGATAATTTTTTCAGAAAAATATTCATCTCATACAATCATTCAAAATCAATGAAATTTCCTTGAAGAATCTTCTAGAAGGAGACACACTGATGCTTCATATCGCTTGGTTCTCCTTCATTTTTTCATCTCTTCATGAAGGTTAAATATTTTCAAATTTTAGGATTTCAAAATAATAATGAATATCTGGCAAGGAGAAAGGTTTGAAAATTAAAAAGAAGGAGATATAAGAATATCTTCTTGAGAGTTAGGTGATGTGGTCTGGTTTCTCATTTCGATTAGGTGGGGAAATAATTAAATAATAATTTTTTAATGATGTGATTTAAAAAATATAAAAAAACAAATTTTATTAGAACAAATTAATGGATAAACATTTATGGAATAAAATTTATTTTCTGAGAAATTGTAAAAATAAATAGATAAACCCTTATTTCAAGATAATTATTCCTAAATCCCCTTAATAAAATCAAAACATGTAGTGGGAAGTGGTTTAGTCAAAATATTTTCTTGTTGATATTTCGTATTCACAAATTATAATGATATATCTTTTTTCTTTACATGATCTCTTAGAAAATGATGCCTTATATCAATATTCTTTGTCCAAGAATTACATATATGATTTTTGGAAATATTAATTGCACTGGTATTATAACATTAAAAAGGTATATTATTAAAATTATGTCCAAATTCCATGAAGTTGTGTTTCATCCAAAAATAATTCTTCCTAAACAATTCCAGAATTTATATATTTTGTGTTAGCTATTGACAGAGAAACTGAATATTGTTTTTTACTTGACCATGATACAAAATATTTCCTAATAAAGTGAAAGGTACTTGATGTTATTTATCTATATAATCTACATCTTCCAAATTCAGTATATGAATATGAATTTAAATTAAACGCAATGGTGTTTGGATAACGTGGAGAATAAAATATAGTTCTTGTTTAATATTTAAAAAATATTTTAAGAGTAGTTAAATGGTACTATAATGAGTTATACTAAAATATAGAACATAAACATAGAAAAACAATTATATATAGTTTAATGGAATTAATATATAATAAACTACAAATAATACGTATATATAACTTAGTTTCAACTATTTTTACAGCTTCATCCAAATCATGATTTACATCTGTACATATGGTACATGTAAATGTCTTATGGTTTTATAGTTCGATATTTTTTAATTAATCATGAATATATCTAATTTTATTAAAAAAAATTCAAAATTTTTTTTTTAAAATTCGGTATCCTAAAGAAAATTTAGTTATCTTATCATACACATTTAAAAATTTTTATATAGATTTGAGTAGTTATTACATAGATATTTATTTTTTGAACCAAAAATAACATCGTCAACATAAAGATTCTCTAATTATATATTAGAAAAAAAATATTTTAATAAAAAATGTAGGAAATTCAAATTCTACAGAAAATCCATTTCGAAATAAAAAAATAATAATCTCTCATACCCAGAACGTTGTTCCTATTTAAGGTTATAATGTTCCTTGGTTTTTTAAAATTGAATCTAGTTTATGAGGGTTTTCCAAACCTAGGGGATTTTAAATATAAATATTCTAAATTAAATATCAAATTAATAAGGTATATTTAACATCCATCTGATACAATATGAAATTTATATGACATAAATAATCTAACATGATTCATATTTCTTCTAATCTTGCAACATGTGCAAAGGTTTTATCATAATCTTTTACTTCTTCATGGTATAACCTTTGGATAATAATCCATATTTTTTTATATTAATGATTCGTTGGATATCCTATTTATACATAAATACCCATTAGGTTCCTATCACTTTATAAATTGATGGACGTCTACTAATTCCAAAACATTATTTCTACATAATTGGATTAGTTTTTATTGCATATATAATATCCATCTCTAATATTATCAATCTTATTCAATATAAGTAGGATATAACAAGGATAGAAATGAAAAAAATTATTATAGGTTTCTTATATATCATCTAGTTTTAACTCCCATGATAATATTTCCTATAATTGTTTCTAAAGAAAGGTACTTTATAGTTCTATACTATCTAGTTTGGACACTTTCAGGTTATTTATTTTCATGTTCGTCTAAACTAAAATGATTTTTTTTTTCAAAATCAGTTTCAGGAGTTTCAATTTTAATGTTCTCAATTGATTCTATAATTTCATTTGTTTAATCTTTTTAATAAAAGTTCAACATTTATAAAACTTCACATGATCTAATTCTTCAAAAATCCCTGAATTTTTATTAACCATGCTATTAGATTTAGATTTACTATAATATCCTATAAATATAACTTCATCATCTTTTGGAACTATGTTACCATGAATAAAATTAGTATTCAGGATATATACATTGCATCAAAAAACATTAATGTACATTACTTTAGGTTTTTAGTTATTCTAATTTTCATAAGGTGCCTTTGTAATAATGGGTTATATTAAAACTCATTTCACGATATAGCAAGTTGTTCTCATAGATTATACAGAAAAATTTGTGGGAAGTTTGTATTAATTTATCATAGTCCCTTAAATTTAACTTATTTTCTGTTTATTCTTTCAATAATTACATTTTGTTGAGTTGTTCTTAGCGCAGAGAAGGTGTGGCTTATACCCATATTTGAGAAAAAATAATTAAATTCTATATTATCAAATTCTACACCTTGATAAATTCATAATGAAATTATTTTAAAAATATTTTTTATTTTGAAAAAATTTATAAAATCATTCAAAAAACATGAATATTTATCTTTTGTGTTTTAGAAAATAAACCCATGAAAATCATGAAAAATAATCATCTAAAACATAAAAATATAATATTACATAAAAAAAATTATAACTTATATTATATAAAATAATTCACATGTATATGTTCCAGTGGTTTCTATGTAGAAACTTTATTAATTGATTTGAATGACAATATATTTTGTTTTCATAATTGTCATATGCCACAGAATCTATCATTTTCAAACTGAAGACCTGGAAAATCAGAAACTTATTTTTTCATAGGCAACATATTTAAAAATATATAATAAAATTAACAAGTATCGTATACCAGATTCATGAATCATTTCTATGAATATTTAAATAATTCACTTTTTATCATATATTGAATTTAAATCCAAATAATAATCATTTTTAATGATATGTGATCTAAATTTAAGAATTTTAACTTCAAATACTAAGCCTATATTGTTAGGGGAATAAAAATTATATCCATCATCAAAAAGATTATATATACATATCATGTTATTCTTGATCCCTTTTATATAAAGTAATTTTTTGATTGAGATTGTAGTTTGATCTATAGCCATTCCAACTCTAACTAATATTCCATTAACATTGTCAACAAAGGTGGATATTACTCATTCTATTTTTGTAAGTGTATTTATGTTGGAATATTATACACTAATATACCTTGATAAGACACTTTTCATATACCATATAATATTTGATTTCATGTGGACTTTTTCATGAAAAAAATTAAAATCATCTTTTTTTGTACCAATATTTTCCTTGTTCTAACTGTTTCAGCAAGGAATCATATGTGAATAAAGATCCTCAATATTTAATCAAAATTTAAATTGATAACTTTATAAATGATATTATAAATGAAATATTGTTTTATTATACTTATTTGAGGGATTTTATAGTAAAATTTATAAAATAATTGTCCTTTTATTCCATAATAAAATAATGTAGTGTTATTATATCATGGCACAAATTAAATTTTTCTGAAGATTTATATTTTCTCCCATGATTCAAGTTCTATAATTTCATATTTTAATAAAATTATCTCCAAGAATCTCATTCATATTTTTGTATCAATTATTTAAAAAACTTGAAGCACTTTCATAATATTCTACTATATCCAGTAATTATTTTATCATATTTTCAGGAACAATATAGTTTGAGGTAGATGAATTGAATTTTTCAATTAGTTCTTGATGTTTTTTTAGAATTTTATCTCCAACACCTAAAAAAATTGTTTTTATTTTATAATTATTTAAGATTTCTTATTAAATAATCATAGTATTCGTCTATAATTGAATAGTAAGTTCCCAATTTACTATTTGAGAACCAATAAGAATCAGAAGAAGAAGAAGAGTAATAACATATTATATATTCTTCTTCCTTATCAATAAAGAACATATTTCCTTTAATATTTTGTGGATCTTTATCAGAATCTGATTTGTAAGTTATGATAGAGTATTCACACAACCTCTATGTATTTTCCCTGGATCTTTTTCTTTTACGATCATATTCAGCTTTCCTTGTATTTTTCTTCCTAATGTTTCTTCTTTATTCTACTAGTTGATGGAAATATAGTCTAATATGACCCATGTTCTTGGATTCATAGATTCTGAAATCATTGTATCATTACTCATCATTTCTGAAGGATATTATGAAACATATTTTATTTTTGTAGAATTTTCTAAACATTATAGATAGCAGATCTGGTTCCATATCCAAATATGAAGAGTCTAAATCCTTTAATATTTATATATATTCTCTCAATTTCTAATCATTCATATGATATGTATCTTTAAGGGTCGTTTTTTCATATTTCTTACTATTATATTTTTATATTCATCTTCATATTACATATCATATTTGTACATCATCAATGTTACAATTAATTTCTTCAAAGTCGAATTCATGACTGGTGATGACTGTCGAATTGATGCATATATTTCATTCTACTTAGCGGGAAGTACATTAAGTAAATTCAATGATTCGTCTGATTGTGAAATCGGATCTCCGAGGGTAGTAATTTTGTTGAAAATTTCTTTCAATCATCCATTAATTTGTGTGATACATTCACCATCATGCATCCTGAAGGTGTTAAATTTTAGTTTGGAAGTTGCATACCACATTTGTATGAAGTTATATATTCTTTAATATTAAATGATGATTATATTCCACATTTCATAATTAGTATGAAATTGTGATACATGGTTTAATTGATCAGTTCTAAGTCCTTAGATAATGTAATTAATTTCTTTTAAGTTGGTATCATATTTAGCTTCTTGTGCAGTATATCATGTTTTGGTTTCATAGGAATTATAGAAGTAGTGATGATATTTGAATAAACATTGAATCCTAGATTCTACATTTGGATGATCATTGGTGATTTTTAGAATTTATAATTATAAAAATTAAAATATGGATCTTGAATCAATGAAATACCTTTTCTTGGATCATCCATTTACATATTATTTATGTTAACATTATTAGTTTAATATATCTACTGCTTTATCTACATTATCCAAAACTATATCCATTGATACCAACTTTTAGGTTAGAATAATACAAAGACACACAATAGGGGACCCATTATATATTTTTGATAATATACTCCAATTATGGCATTTAATTATCATTGAAATATAATTAGATATGTAGTGTTCATTTTCAATGTAATATTAGTAGAAGATAAATGGATTAGTAGAACACATAAATTTATATAGTGTTTAAGGACACAAATATACCCTAGTTCACTCCACCAACTCTCTATATGTGAGCTTGGTGATTTTCACAAGAAAAGATACTCTAATCCCAAGTCATTTAAATCAACATCATTGTACAGACAATTGATACCTTTTAAACAAGGATAAAAATATACATATTGTTCTTTTAGAGGGAACCACTTTTTCCACATATTATAGAAAAAAGGTAACACGTAATCCATGACTGAGTCTAAGTATTCAAAACTCCAAAAATTCAAAAGAGTTTGATTTGTTGAAAGGTGTAGTTTGAACTTTATAATTACAATATCAACTGCAGAAAATGGATATTATTATTCAAAGAAGATTGTATTCAAGAAATAATAGGTTTGAAGAGATATTTGTTGCAAATTATCTTCAAAAAAATTTCTAATGAACAAACAGTAGTAGTTACACCAGAACGAGGTAGAAATATGTAACCTCAAATTGTTGCCTCTTTGAAAAATGATATATTTATTCAATCATTGTAGATGTTCTGTAGAATGTTATTAAAAAATATACATTTTTATATCACATGTATTTCATACATATATATTCTATATTTTTTTAAAATGTTTTGATCATATATATATATATAATATTCATATTTTCATCATTTTTTCTAATCCAAAACATTCGATTGATAGATAACAGATATTCAAAATCAAGTCATTTAAAAGAGTCATTACATCCACTAGAAATTAGAATGATTTCATCCATTGAATATTAATGTTAACATGACTATAACTAGCCTTTGAATCAGTCATAAAATCCCTTTAATTATCAACACCATTGCATAAATCTTAGATAATATTGTTGATTTAAATCTATGTTATTTAATAGCCAAACATAGGGTTCCTTACATATAATGATAAAATAAAACATGTATGGTTGAATACAAAATTATTGTTGATGTACCCTATGTTTGTTTCCTGAAATGTATTGTTCCTTAAAAATATAGATATTCTTAACCATACTTTAACTATTCATAAACATAAGGTTCGATACCATAGTATGGTTCCTTAACCATACTTTCTCGGCAGTGTTTGGTAGATGATCCATACATGTTTTTTCTAATGTAGAATTTTATCCTTTTGTTACACTTACAAATGGAGGGATGAGAAGTGTGTTTCCAACATATGTTATAATTTATTATTAAAAATTTAAAAATTATTCCCTATGGATTAATCATAAAAATAATTCCAGATTAAATATTTCAACACATATATTTTTCTTGAAACTCACATAAAGTAATATCATCCATAAAATAAACAAATTTATTTGTGAGCATCCAAATAAAAATGACTTATAGATTAATTTTATGATAATACAATCAAAACACATAAATATTATATATATACCTTAAATAAAACATTATATAATTTCATGACATGGGTTTATTGAAAATGTGTTATATCAGTTTGTAAGGTGGTAGTTTACCATACACACGATCAATAATTTCATTTCCCATTTGTTTGAGGAGGTTATTGATAAATATTATGATATAAAAATAGTAACATCTAATTATATTATAGGTAATTGTTTTTTTAATTTGTTTTTGTTAAGACAGATTTTATGGTGGAAAGAGGAGAAATAAAATTAAATATCTTCATTTATACAATTAAATTCTCTTAGAAAAACCTCTTTTTGATCTTCTCTTCAAGAACTTATGGTATGTATTTATGGAAGAATAGAGAGTTATATATTGTGTATAAGAATTTTGAGGAGATATTATAGTATGTTTCAGTTGAGAAAAATGGTTTGATATATCTGAAAAAGTGAATGGAGGGATAGTCCTTTTATAAGTGGGGGAGAGGACACATATGGAATTTGTGAAAATAATAAAATGTACCATCATTTTCCATATGAAACAAGAATCCAAAATATACCATTATAAGAAATAATAGGATATAAATTATTAATATAGACATAAAATGGTCTTTGAAAAAGTTTTAGGTCAGTATTAACCTTTATATTCTTAGTCTGACCACAAGTAAAGCCATTTTTACCTCAACCACAATAATTATATTTTACTTATTTCAAGGTTAATAATGGAAAAAAATTATGTTAACCTTATTATATGATATAAATTATTATAATTCCAAATACGGATTGATTTTTTTAACATATTTAATTCAAATAAGTGGTATAAATAATTTTAAAATTTAACCTACATATTCATCAAAAAAAGGATTCTTCCAATGGAAACCATTAAAAATATTAAAAAAATATTTTAAATTTAAATATGAAATTGATTATAATGACTAAAATTATTTATTTTATAGTAAATTTGAAATATTTTTAAAATTTATCCTATTGATTTATTTAATGAAAAAATTGATTTTAAAAAAATTATTATTTTCACTATTCATCAAAAAAAAAAATTTTTTAAAAGGTTGGGGCTGATGCGTCATTTTTATTATTAAAGATAACTCCTTGCTATGACTGGGTAGATGGAGACCCATTATATAGACCAAAGGTACAAGACCAATTGATCTCAATACAAGGCCATAAAGCCCATTTTTTGTCCCAAATGTCCCTTCAGTGAATAGTATTGCTATAATACCCAGGCTACTATAGTAGCTCTTATAGTATCATCGCCTATACAGTACTTATTCATCAAAATATTATTATTTTATGAAAATTCTACAAAAATCAGTGAACAATAATTTTAACTTGTAGATTCAAACAAATGAAGGTTATTTTATAAATTAATTTTTTTAAAATTTATAGTAATTAACTTTAAATTATGTTCCCAAAATGACAAAAATTCCATTTAAAAAAATACATTTTTCATAAAACAATTATTTTTCATTAAAATGTTTATTAATTAATTTATAATCCATTTGTTAACAAGAAATTATTTTATAAAATTTTAAACAATATTATTTACATTATTTAGTTAGTACTATTCATACATCAACTTAACTCCTAGGTTATAATGTCACATTTTTGTTAATAATATTTTAATAAACTATTGTATTTAATTTAAACCTGGGGTTTCATGTTTTACATTCTATCAAAGTTGTTGATTTTTTTTGAAAACAAATATATCATAATGCATTGTGTTGTAACATTCTCTTATAATCATTGTTTCATGTTTCATTTATTCTATTTACCCCAATTTTTATCTATTAAAATTAGGGGGTGTCATAATGATTCAATTTCAAAGATGGTAATTATAAAAAACCATCTGAAGAAAAAATAGTGATACTCAGGTAAAAATATTTCAAAATATGGGTGAATTACATTTTCTTAAATTTTAAAAATGTAATAAAAATATAATCACAATTATTTAAAAAAATGTTTACTTTATATAAATAATTATATTCTCCTTTTCAATTAAGAATAATTATTTTTTTCCTGAAAATTTAACTTAATCTACAGGAACATAATCCATGGTTTAACTCATATTTGATCATGTACAATTCATATTCCCTAATTAAATAAATAAAAAATATACTCGTTTATACCGCCTGAACTTTTTAAAATCAGGATAAATTATTACTCTTCCCTAATTGTATCAATCTTTAATGAACCCTATATGAAAATGAAAACTACATACCACGTCATGGATTTTCTATACAACTATCCTCTTTTTAAAAATATTTAATATTATCCAGTAGTTAAAAATTATTTTATCTCCAATTCATTATCCTATATAAAAAACTAATTTAGGTAAAAAAAATTAAAAAATGGTAGGACCATATGGTACATTAGTAAGAGATTCCATTGAGAACATTAATCTGGTTATGAAACGCATTCACATTTCCAAACACACCCATGAAACTCTCACTATCATAAGTAACCTTGAACTTAATAGTTAGTAAGGATACTATAGTATTAATCTATTAAGTGATGAAATGATTAATTGTTTCACATATCTTATCATTATTCAGATAAGATCTATAATCTCTTTATCCCCTTGTACTGAAAAAAATCATAGAGAATATACATAAAAAATATTCACACAAGACATGAGATTTTTACATGGTTCTGTACTAGGCTATGCTCAGGTACGAGCCCCTGATGTTGTTTCAATGCTCCTAAATCCACTAATCATCACCATTTATGTGGATATAAAATTTATGATATGGAAACAGTATGACAAGATCATTTTTCCTTAAAATATTTATTTGGATCACTTCTACACAACGGTCACTACCTTTCCCTTCTTCGTTTCACACTACATCTTGAGGGAATTATTTTTTCTCACTTTACAATGAATCACTTCATTATATGGTTGTTTTACATATTTACAAGGCCTCTTAGATCATCACATTTCTCTTTCACAACCTTGTTGTGAACTTCCTAATTTTAGTATCTTCACTTTCCCAAATGAAATTATCTTCATGGAATTCCAACTTTTGTTTGTGAGGTTTGTAATGAGTCCCAATGACATTCCATGTCATGAAACTTGACAACATCTTGTAACATAAAACTTTTCTAAAACTTTCATTGTGTGAGAGAACTTAACACTTTTTTGATACAATTATATTATTTTAATGAAACAATTTGATTATTTGTGAGACTTTAAACATATGAGAAATTCAAAAACCATTCACAGAGCTTTATAAAACATAAAAAAAATTCCCTTGGACATATTAACATAAGTCAATTATTCATGGAAATGATTTTCTTATGAATGTTTCATTCCATACAATATTTTTATCAATTCATTTGAACATTTATAAACTTTATATCTAAATAGAGTCACAATTTATCAAATGATGGGCATCGACATATTATTATATGTTTTTTAACATTCATGAAACATTATTTCATGATTTTGCATTTCAAAAAACATTTCATTATTTTTTTCATAACTCCATTTTGTTCATAATATTATCGTCATATATCTTATTCACTTAATCTTCTGAAAAATAAGAATACTCACATAACTTTTCACCTTCATTAAACATAACTCCATTGAAATAATTTCCTTAAATAATCACCAATGTTTTTATGAAATAATCAATATTTCCTATATTTCATGAATTTTACATATTTAGATGATGTAATCTCAAAATTTCATTTTCATGAAACTTTGGATTTTTTTTGTCATTCAAGGAAATTATTCACATACACAAAAGCATTTAATTTTACAATATTTATTGAGATGGCATGGAATCACCAAGTTATCATATCTTCTTATTTCATATAGCTTTATTTCTTTTCTATATTTTCCTAAACTAGATTCATGTGTTAAATTTAACTCTTATAGATCCATTTCTTCATGAGTACCTCAAGGTATTCATGGTATTAGGACTTTTATAAAATATTTTCATGATATAGTCTTATATGGGTGATCCTCTTTCTTCAATATTATTAATCCATATCTTTATTTTATCATGATAATTATTATGGGTTCACACATTACATCCTAAAATCTTCAACATTCCATTTATCAGGAACTCTATCTTCTTATATATAATTAACCTCATTCCCTTTATCAAAATTTCTTAATGTAAATCCCCATTATCCCTTTGACATGAACCCCATGTTATTATGGAGATATTTACTTGGTAAAAATGATTCTTCATCATACCATTTAATAGAAATACCAACTCCAACACACTAAATAACCAAGGGTTTCAATGATAATATTGACAATGAATCCAATACACACCACATGGGAACATCAATACTCATTGATTTCAAATCATCTCCAATTTTTATTTATCTGAAACACATTCATGATTCCTTTTCTTTTATCTTGATTCCACCTAATAAAACATTTCTAATACCCACAACTCATGAACACAAATATAAATTATTAATTTTATTTAGTGATATATATTTATTATCAACAATTTGACGAACATAAAGGATAACTTTATTTGAAAAAATTGGGTAAATGATTTCATCATAAACTTTGAACATGATTTATCTTCACTGAATGAACATACATAGCATTATAATATTTATATACATGACGTCTTACTTCCCATTTAATGGTCCAGGTAGGAACACACATGGATCTATAATCCTTTCTACACAAGGAAGAAACTACACATGGATTCAATATATTTTTCATCTTTGAGATAATTCTCTCCATATGAAATAAAAATCATCAACTTCTAGGTCCACTAGATAGACAAAAAATTACTTTAATCTTATTTATCATTTATTAACATCTGAATACATGTTTGAGTGATATATATAGTGAAAAACATCTATATATTGAATTTATATTCACAACATGTTTTAGTTGGTGTACTTATATCTTAGTTAATACAAATAATCAAAATTTACATGCTTATTAATTCATGATTTGATATAAGAAACAATATATATTATCAATAATAATATTTTTCAATTAAACTCATTTACATAAATCCAAAAAAACCATATTACGTCATCTTTATTATTTTAATTCTATCAAAGGTCTTATTCCATTATAGACACCAAGTCAGTTCTACTAATTTAATTTGATAAAAATATTTATAAATACATGTATAATGGATGATTCTATTTTTTGAAACAAATACTAATTTTTAAAAATTATACCAATTGTTGAAATGATGACTCATACGTTCATATTTTATGAATAAATCACGAAATATTCTTAATAAATGATTTATTATTTAATCCATTTATTCTCTTCACTTATTTTTTGTAAAAACTATATGTAAAAGTTTAATTCCAAAACACAAATGGAATTTTTCAAGTTTGTCATGAAATATAGAACTAAAATTCAACATCTATTTTATAATATCCATAGAAAACATGTATATCCTAATGTTAATAATATTTCATCAATGGTTAGATAAAAAAACATGATATCTCATTTTGTTACTTCTTTTTCATTTTTATAGACTCACGATTTCAAGTTAGATATATGAGTATTCACTAACATCAATGATTCAATGTTCTACATACCAGTTGAAATAAATAGAAATTTCAGTTTTAAAATAATTATGCCACTCATTGTGACTCTTTATTTCTACTTCAATAATTATTCTCTTCTCATTCAATGTGATTACTGAAAAAATGGAATTTCTTCTTGTATTGATTTTAATTATATGGAACTCTAGAGCACGCCATAAAAATAAGTTTATTCTTTTGATGAATCTTCCAAATGGATCATATCAATAATAAAACAGGAAACAAATTAAAAAAAATTAATAATCTTTAAACACACTTAGTGACTGAATGATTTACTTTCTCAAATTGAGGAATGAGGCTAGTCATGATAATCCAACCTTTCTGTATCACACATTCTTTTTCTGATTATCGTACCTGAGAAAATTTGTACCATCATCTCATCAAACTCTTCTCATCCAAGACCATTATTTAGTTTAATATTCCCAAGTTCCTTACAAGAGTCTATTATTTGTGTTATTCCCCTTTTAAAAACATCAGTATTGATGTTTTATTTGGACTTAAACTTTTTTGGCTTGTATATTTACTTATCTATATCAATGAACTCAAAAAATATTATTCCTTGTGTACAATTACCTATAAGTATTTCCTCACATGTTTCTAATTAGTTGTAATTATCTATATCTTCTTAATGATCTTTTTATCCATATATGATTTTACAAATTTCATAACCCATATCTTATCATACAATGTATCATTCACATGAGTTTCGTATGGTGTCATTTTAGTTGTGATAATATTCTTCATATCTTTTGAAGAACCCTTTTATTCCATGCATGACTATGATCATCTATTTATATAACTATTTTCCTTTTTGTTGAGAACTCCCATAGGTAATTTTATCTATTTCATTGTAGAATATTTCACAAAACCACTTAGGTATTTCTCATCTATGTTATCTTTATTAGATAATATATCAACATTAGGAATTTACTTCCTTTGAAAATCTTTAATTATTCTCTCATCCTCCCATATCATAGTTGGATAACTGTTCTTATTTATCCTCTAGATTTTTTTTTCTTTGCTTCCAAGAAGATTCAAATGGGTAAAATGATGTTTTTTCCTGGTTAATATTTTATCGAGATCCATTATTTTCATCCAGAATGGTAAATATATTCTCGAGAATAACATTATTTCTTTTAGTGGAATTCTTATTTGTATTTGTCATATGAATTTGGTATTTCCTTATGACTCTATTAGTTCCCTTATTTCCTAATTCATAACTATGTGACCATATATGTCACAAATAAATCATCTCATATAAAACTCATACCTTGTATAATTATTTCTTGGATGAGATATTATTGAAATAAATTCCCATCTTCCCTTGATGCCTTGGTATTACAATAAGATACTAATAGTATATCACATGAATAAATAATATTTTATAATTGTGTTAACCATCATAAAATAAATGACCCTTTATTGTTTGGAAAGAAGATTCTACTTACTTTTTGAATATATATTTCCACATATGTGAACTCACTTATTGATACTCCAATGTGATAAACCCTTTTTTCTGGCCCACCCATCACTTTCATTTAATTCTAATGGTTAAGTGTTCCACATTTGTCATACTAGTTGGAAAAAATTTTTATAATTTTTTTTAAAATATCATGGTGTGACGAATAAATACATGTATATCCCTAATAAACGAAGTAAAACTTTATAAATGTGGACATCATTGATAGGAAATGATTACTTTAATTCTCTACATAATTGTTTGGCATGGAAAATCGTTGTCGAATAATGACTGCATAACGAAGGCCTCAAAATGTTCATGGAAGGGATTCATGAGAGTGAAAGGGGTATCTCATAATTTAGATAAAATAGGATCTGTAATTGGGAAATGGAATATCTTATCACAAAATTTTTAATTGGAGAAAAAGGGCATAAGATAAGAAGATAATTAAAAAAAGCGGGGGAAAGAACCTTTACCGTGAGAGTGTGACTCTAATTTGTTTATAGGATTTATATAAGTGATTTAGGGAATATTTGGAGGAATATAGAAAGGGTATTAAATATTAAAGACAACCTAAATGTTTTTTAGTGATGATAAATAGGATCTTCGGTGGGTTTATATAGGAAATGAGTAGGGATTTCATTATCATTTCGCAAACATAGGTTTTGGGATATATATAACAAAATAACCAAAACCACAAAAAAATCCCTTTGTTTTTAACATTGTTTCTAAAAAAGGATAGTGGTTTAAATTTTTTATATGTCTAAGGGCCTATCACTATCAATTAATTACCTTTAGTATTTGGAAGTGTGTCATACACTTAAATAAATGATTTCAAAACATTAAAATGTATTATAAGTTTTGTCGGATTTATAATTACGTTATGAAATAAATAAAAAACCTAAAAATAAAACAATTTTAAATAAAAAAATTTGTTTTTTTATACCATCTATAGTGTTTACTACATCATTTTGGTTCATTATGATTTCATAATATAGACAATATATTTATATCATTTTTTTATTTTTACCCAAAAATTTGAATGTCTATGAAAATTATGAAAAATTCATTATAGGAAAATGAAAACATTATTGTTAAAAAAATTATAATATTTTTATCTAAATAAAATTTTAAATACATTAATTTATTATTTTAAAATAATAGTTGACATTTTCTTAGAAATGCATTATTTTTTGATAGTAACATTTTTTGAACACTTATATAAATTACTTTTACTTCATAAGATTTATATGAAAATTTATATTGTATAGAAGTTTGTTAACGATAATATTTTATTAAAGTATTATTTATTTCAAAAATTCATTAATCTACAAAATAAAACCATTAATTTAATTTTAATATTACCCAAAAGGAAATTTTTTTCTTTATTGTATCAATATCTGTTAGGACCAATATGGGCTTATATACCCTGATAGGGGGGGTGAATCAGGGTATGGATATTGTTTTTCAATTTTGTTTCTGCCCCACTGGATCTTGAACTCTTTGTTACAAGGGTCACTTTGTTTTCACTTGTGTGGTTACTGTGATCACTTGCCTCCTTTACCTGATGATGATGCTTTGAATGCAATGCAGGGAAGTAAGCAGGAAGACACAGAGATTTTTACTTGGTTCACCGTTAAGGGCTACATCCAAGGAGCATACGCCGACAGGTTGTCGGTTCGTACCAAATTCCACTAGACTTCACTAGCTGTGGATTACAATGTTTGGGCTAGATCACTTCTATGCCTAGGCTCACTGCCTATAGAAGATTTAAGTCAGCTCACTGCTTTCCCAAGGGTCAATCCATGTTTCTCTCTCTCTGGCTCACTACCGGTGGAGAGGATCACCTACTTCCTCTTCCTAAGCTCACTGCTCCAGAAGGGAATCCACTCACAGTTTATAGACCTGCAGGTCTCTTCATTTCCCATAAGGAATGCATCTTTATCTGTATGTAGATGCTATGTTGAAGTTAAACTTTCACCCGTAGATTAATATTCCTTTACCCTAGAACCACGGGGCAATTCACTTTGTAAAGACCTTCGCGAAGCACCCAACTTCGTTAGGCTCCCAATTTCGGGAAGCTCAAACAAGCCTTCGCGAAGCTCCTGCTTTTTCGCGAAGGTTTATCGCAAAGATCTCCCACGAAGCTCAAATTGTTGTAGAGCAACTTCTCTCGCGAAGCTCACTGAGCCAACGCAGAGCACACAACTTTCGCAGAGCTACAACAGCCGCCACGAAGTTCCTCTTTCGCGAAACACACTGGCTCCGCGAACCACCTTCGCAAATCGAGAGCGAATGATCTTCTATGAAAATGCTCTCTCTACTTCGCTCGAAGGGGTCGGCCTCTATTTATAGGAGATTCCACCGACCCTCGTCCCTTCCGCGCAAAGTCAACGCCATATCATCTCAAATCGCGACGCTCCAAATATTCCACAGGAATTCTGTCCAAATCGCGAAGCACCACGGCAATTTTCCGTTCGTGAAGCTTGACGTAGTCACGAAGAATCACCGTCAACATAACTTCGCGACTTCGCTGCGAAGCTCCCTCGCGAAGCCCAACATTCCTTGGCACCTTCTCTGCGAAGCTCCCTCACAATTCCCTTCACCGCCGCGATGCGCTTCATCCTCTGCCGTTCGCGAAACTTGACGTAATCGCGAAGACTCACCGCCTCCATTCTTCTGGTCTTCGCGATTTCCAAACCATGCATCATATCTTCGCGAAATTCATGCCTTTTCCATATTAAATTATGCTCTTCATGGAAATCATATTTTCGCGATCATCACCAAACTCCAAATTTTGGACCCCAAAAATTTGGCAAACACTGGGTAACGACGTCACCTTGTACTGCTCTTTTGTTCTGCCTCCAGATCGTCCTTTTCCTTTGTCATCGTTCTTTGTCAACAAGGATTTTCAACAACTTCTTGGGAACTCGACAAATATCCCTGAAAGCATGCTTTGTCAACAAACACAATCAACCCAAAAAATACTGCAATGTTACCTTGAGGGATTTTTTCCCAACAATGTCAAAATCATTAATAGAGTAATAATAAGAATTAATTATATCTATTATGATATTTAAAATACAATATACATAATCATGTTGTTATTTCTACAATAAATTTCCCTTTAATACACTAGAAAATTCTTAAATAGTATGGTTTGTGATGGTGATTCATTTTTTAGGTTATTCAATATACATGGGTTTGTGTCGTGATCTCGATGAGCATGGTAATATCCTATAAATGGTCTCTCTTGTACATCAGTTGATGGATCTCAATTTTAGATTGGTCATGGGAAAATCCCAGTGATTCTACCTCCATTGAAATCTCTAATAAATGGGTTTCATAGGGTATGATCCAACTGGTAGAGGCATTACTACTTGGTTCTATGTCAATTTGATTTCTCAAAACCCTATATTTATACTCATCATAAAATCGTTGTTCAATGAATATATTGTCAATTATATTGATACTTAATGGTATAATAAATCCAATTGGTTATAATGAAACCAAATAAGTGCATTTTATTCAATATAAATGATATATAATAATATATTTAATTAAATTACAGGGGGAAAATTATTTATATAGGTTTAGTTGGTTACAATATTCCCTGATTTTAAATTTCACCCATAAAATTGTCATTTTACACACTAAAATAGATAATGGTAATTCTGTTTCATCACATCCTCTAGTTCTCATATCGGTTCCTCAAAAATTTGGTTTCTCTACATCGCTTTTACGAGTTTCATTTTCTTATTCCATATAACTTTTCCTCTATGATCTATGATCTTCATTGGATTCTCCTCATAGAAAATATGATTGTCCAATGATACCATATTTATATTGACTACACGTGGAGGTTCTATTGTGTACATCCTCAATAGGGATACATGGAATACATCATGTACTAGATATAGGTTAGGTTGGATTGCTAGTAGATAATCCACTGCTCCAAAACTATCAGGGACCTAAAAGGTACCATTTTATCAGGGTCTATGATTTCTTTTCTTTCCAAATATCATCGATTTATTCCTAAGAGATATAGGAATAAAATTTCCCCAATATCAAACTCTTAGTATCATTGATAATTGTAAACATAGATCTTTTTTATCTCTGAATAGCCTTGATGTGCTAATTAATGGTATTAACCTATTCCTCATTTTTAGAAACCATTCCAAGACCTATCAATTTTTATTCCCAAAATATATCCCACCATGTAGGTTTTATGAACCAATTACCATAAATTAATACCTTGGGAGAAATATGGATTCATGATTGGAAACTTTTATTTTATGAGAAATTTTCTAGAGGAATATGTTGATCGCAATCTCTTTGAATTCAATTGAGCATAGTCTACACATGTACTCATGTATATGGAGAGTCTAATAAAATTGGACTTCAGTTTTAGGGTGATAATACCTGCATAAGTTCAACATAGTATTTAGATAATGTTTGAGAATATTACAGAACATATTGGCATATATTGGATCTTGATCAAAAACAAATTATATTGGATTTCAATAGTGGTAAATATTGGACCTTGATTAAATAAAATTGATACTGGGGTTCCATATACCCTCAAGAATTATCTAATGTATATCCTTTCGAGTTGATCGAGTGATATATTCAATAGAATTTCATTTTAGTGAATATCAATTAAATTATGATAGACCATAACCCATATAGAAAGTTTTTCTATTGATGTCTTTAGAAGGCCTGTGAAAATTTCCATGGTGATGTTTTCTCATTTTTGTGCCAGAATGGTAATTGGTTTTATCCACCCCCTAGGATATTTTCCTTTATTCCTTCACTTATTGACATATAGGAAAAATTTATGTATTTTTTTATGGTCTCCTTATTCATATTGTCCCACCAATAGTGATCTCATAGATCTCAATACATTTTTTCTCTTCTAGGATGGATAGAGATTCAAACTATGTCCATCATCCAACCTCTCCTTCTTTAACTCTGGATTTTATGGTACACATAGTCTTAACTGAAATATCACAACCCCATATTCACTAATATTGAACACCATGGATTTATCTTTTCATATAGTATCATCATTTTTCAAAATTCCTACACTATCTTTTTGGAATCACTTATCCTCTCCTAAAGGGATGGCATACCAATCCTTAGAAAAGGATTTGTGATATTCCTTCCTTTATTAATATCATGTACATTCATTTAAAATAAAAGAATATTTAACCCTTCTCAAATCTCATAATTGATAGAATTGGTGGATATTTTCTTTATAGAGAATCTACAAATTTGATTTCCTTCCAATTATTATAGTGGATTAAGAAATTATAGTCTTTGATCATCTTTAACCATCTTCATTGGGGCATATTCATATTTGTTTTGTGAACATATACTTAAGGATTATTTGATCCACATGTATTTCATAGTTCTCCAAAGAGAGATAATGCCACTAAATTTTCAACACTAAGATTACTGAATCCAACTCTAGATCATGGATTGGGCAGTTCTTCTAGTGATCTTTTAATTTCCTTTAGGCATAGAATATCACTTTTTCATTCTGAATTAACAAATAACTTAATCCCATGTTCAAAGTATCGCTGAATAAAATGAAATGTTCTCTACCTGTGGGTAGTGTGAGTACATATTCAATGATAAGAAATTTTTTTCAACAATTTTAAGATCTATTCACATTCGTCATTCCATTAAAAATTGACTCCATTTATTGTATTCTAGTTTATAGGGGTTTTTAATCATGATAAAATTCTCAAAAATCAATGATCATTCTTAACGAATCTAAGGAAACTATGGATATTTGTACCATATGTTGCCTTATCCATCCAGAAAATTGAATAAATCATTGATGGGACCATATATTTCTTATTTTGTGTGATAATATTACCCAATAATGATAAATACTAGAACCAGAACTCACATTTTCTATACTTAGCATAAATATTCTCTTTTCATAATGTATTTATCAATGATCTCAGATAATCCCCTGGTTTCACATTGTTTTTTTAGTATATTAGAATTTTATTTTTAAGATAGACCAAAATATTCTTGAGGTAATATCAAAAGTCTCTATTAATCAAGTCTATGATGATTATTGGAGGATTAGTGAGTCCCAATCAAATTACTATGAACTCATAGTTTATGTACCATGTATGAATAAGTGTATTAGGGATATCCTCCTTCTTCACACTAACATTATAATACCACAAAAACATATCCACATTTGAGTAGTGTTGATCTCTACATAGGTATCTGAATAGGTCATTATTTAATGGAAGAGGATACTTATACATTATCAGGATCTTGTTAATATCATGATAATAAATGGAAAGGCACATACACCCATCCTTTTGATTAATGAAGTGGACTAGTTCACACCCTAGTGAATCAAGTTATCTTAAGAACCCATTATCAATATTCTTTTTTAGTTGTTTCTTTCTCTCATAATGTTCCAAAAAAACCATTCAATATAAGTTCTTTGATAATTGTAACACCCAAGGCATACGATTGATTGAAAATTCAACATATCGGATTAGAGGAAGACTAAAAACTTCTTCGAGAAATAGTTCAATGTATTCCCTCAGAAAGGTAATGAATTCATGGATGACCATTTCCATAGTCTGAATAATTTCCAAAAGTTATTCTCAATCGTGGGGAAATGTAAACCATCATTTATATTTTTTTTCTAAAGAAGATTCATCAATATTCTCACATTTATACAACATCAGAGGATGATTCACGATATGAAGAATGCGTTTCTTATCATGGAAATTTATGTTTTCTCCATATAGTAATATCTAACATCTGCCTTTAATTTTGTAAAATTTAACATAAGGGAGTATCAAAAGGTTTTATAGGAGGTTCATCCAAAAACAATTAATAGTAGATGAGTTATATTCTTGTGATGAAATAGTTTCTATGTTTTCCATATTCACATATATCACTATTTCCATGCATTTTGGTGGTGTTTGAATTGTTATACTAATAATTCATGATGTGGAGGAATGAAAATAACCAATATAAAAAATTAAGTTCTCTATTTTTGGATGAATAACTAGTGTATCTATCACCAATTCATTTTGGGGATCCACCTCAGTGGTTTCGATTGGACAATCTCACCCTTTATACATTGTAGTTGTGTATTATCTATGAAAACCATTCCCCAGTGCATTGGTTTTTAATGTGCACTGGTTCCTTTTTGATGAAACAAGGAAAAATACAATTAGGGGTTATCAGAGGATTCTTTTCCTCCAACAGATTAGTGATTTAATCCCATTTTATTTCACTATCTAGGTCTCCTTCCTTCATACATGTAATTTATTTCCCCACTCCCCTTAAGAAATTTCCAAGGTTCTTCATTCCACACCATTGACATATAGGATGTTGAAATATATTATCACTATTAGAGATTTCCATCAGACCATGAGAATTTAACTCCACTTTATGGTCATTATCCTCATGATATCCTTTTGATTATGTGACATACATTTCAAAATTGAGGGAACATGATATAATTTACTCATAGCTATGAAATTCTAAGATCACCAAGGATTTCTTAGACTATGTTTTATCCCAACAAAGAAGATGTAAACCTTGAATTCAGGGGTAACCATAATGGAAAAGTAGTGTTGTTATAGTCTTTTGAAGTTTACCTCATAAACCCTAATAAATTAGTCATCTTTTTTCTTGAGGTATGGAAAATACTTTTCCATTTTATGATAGAGAGTGTGAGGAAAATTTTTATTGATTTTTTTTCAGAATTAATTCCACCCCATCACTTCAATCCCTTCCTTGGGCTTTGTATTCTTGATAAATGTCCCCCACTATTTATATTTTCCCTCCAAATGAAAAACAAACTAGTAGAAAATCATCCTTATTATAAAATTAAATTATAGAGAATATCTTATCAATGGAGTTGATCTATTGTTCTATGATGAAGGGATCATATGATCCCTTGAACGGTGGATGTATTTGTCAAATAAATGTATCAATTGCAGCTTATTCATTCTTAGGGTGGTTTGGGAACTCCTCCTGATCCATGTTTCAATTTATAACAAGTGTAAGATGAGAGAGTATCATCACATAGTTAGCGATTATCCCTCCCATTAGGTTTGTAATCTCATTGGAGTAGTCATCATATTTCCCTTCACATTGGGTATTTACTTGAATCCTAGTACTTCTGGACATTGGCTAGAATAAAGAAAAAATTATTGATGATTATTTTTAAAACATTATGAACATAAATTAGAATCTATTGACATTAACAATATAACATATAAATTTCATATATTTCCTTCATTTATGAATTTATATGCTCCATTATATGTTATCCATGATTTATTTCCTAACATATATTATTTAGGGAATTTTTTATTCCCTTGAAAATGATTTTTAATGATCATGTAAATTTATCAAATCATTTCCCTTAGGAATGTCAAACTAGGTGTCCATATAGGACAATTTTTGTTGAGTATTTAATGATTGAGTCTATCTCAACGTGGGAAGATCAGGTTTTACCCCTATGTACATCTGTTCTAGAGCTACATCATTTTGTAGTATCTACACAAAGATTTATTTTGATATACCAGATAATCAATAATTAAAATATTTGATGGATGTTTTCATATAATTATTCTCATCCCTATGAATTTATATAGAGTTTTTTAATCATAATAAAAAATAGATAATATTTTCCTTTGATGTGAACTAAAACAACCCTACTCTTTATTTAAAATTAATACATGAAAAATTACAAACCATAACAAATAATACAACATAGGTGATCAAAAATTCATGAGTATTTAGGAATTAGTTATATTATATAACAATATAAAATAGGCAATACATCTTCCTTACTGAAAACTTTTTTTTCATTATCATATTATTCCTTCATACTTAACATTTCATGGGATAACCTAGGGACATACATAAAAAGGGGTTAGATATAAAAACTATTAAGAGAATAAATATTGAATATCATGATGAAATTAATACAATTTATTAAATAGTAATATCAGTAAGACAAAAAATGTGTGAGAATACTAGATATGAACAATGAGGCATGATATAGCCAGATGACATAAAGGAGACAAGGGAAATGTGGAAACAACATAAAAAAATTCATCATCAACGTATGTCAAGATTATCTATAATGAAATCATGATAGAAAATTTTTCATGATAGATTATGTTCCCTTGAATTATGTATCATGAGGCTAAACCATTTCTCAATTAATTTCAGTGCTATATAATTCTTGGTGAACCCATTACATTGATTTCATTCTCATGCTTATGTTTTCCACATAGATCATAAAACATGGATTCATTAATGATAACAATATATTCCATGATTATAAAAATTAGAATACATACATGTATGTCCTAAATTAATGACATATATGTACATAAAGGTGAACACCGTTTATAAGAATTGATTGTGGGAATTCAATACACAATTGTTTGGCTTGGAAAATAATGGTGGAATTTTGATCGCATAATGAGGAAGTAAAACTGTTCATGAAAGGAAATAATGATAGTAAATTTTTATCTAGTCACCTAGGAGTAATTTGGGTCATATGGGGGATATGTATGAAAATATACAAACATTATGAATTGTAGAAAATGGGTATAATATAAAGAAGATACTTGAATAAAGATGGGAAAGAAAATAACCCTTACCTTTAGAGTGTGACTTCAACTGCTTGGAAGGAGAATCATGAGATCTTGGGGGCACCTTGTGATTAATATAGAGATGGTTGGGTAGATTAATAAAGATATAAAAGGTTTTCCAATGAATAGAAATGGGATATTGGGTCGGTTTATATAGGAAATGAGTGGGGAATTATTTATCATTTCTCAAACATTGGTTTTAGACTCTATATATTAAAATAACCAAAACCACAAACCATACCACAAATTGATTCAATAGATTATTCTGATGCGGATTAATATTATTATTTTATTAGTCCTTGGGATGAACATAATAGAATAATACCCCTTATGATGTAGAAATGAGTCATGCTCTTAAAAAATTATTTTAAAATAGTAATGTATGTTATATGTTTTGGAAGATTCATAATGGTTTTATAAAATAAATAAAATAACCTAAAATTCATATTATTTTAAAATTAAATGTAACACCGCAAGCTTCCATGGTACGCTTCCCTTTGAATAATACAGTAGTGTGTGTTGTACGCAAATTCAAGTTCTAACACACAGCACAACTAATCAAACTAGCTGTTATGAATAGTAATACACACTTTTTGAAATTTTCTAAATTTTAACATTCAAAATGGACTATAATTTTGGATTCAGAATATTGAAATTTTCCTAGGGTGAAATTTTGGTATTTTTCTGAAAACATTCAATTTTTGATGAATAGTGAAAAAACACTAAGTTATAGTTTAAAACCGAATTTTTATTTAAATAATTATTTATTTTATTTAAATGTAATTAAGGTCAAAATAGATAAATAATACCTATATAAGTTTAATGTAATTCACTATAGTTAGTTTAGAATAATTTTAGATATATAAAAATTTTATTGAACTTTTCACAATCTTTTACCCACCTTCTAGGAGAATTTGGAAATTCACATAAAACATAATTTTACCACTACTGTGAGTGGAATTTCAAAAATCCGAGAGATATGGTTAATATTAAGGAGTAAAATGTTGTTCAATGAGATGAAAATAATTTTTGGTGAATAGTAACTTTTTAATTTTATTTACCACGGTTAAAAGTAAATAGGGTAATTAAGGGTAAAAATGATATTAATATTACCCTAACACATGTCCTAATTCTATTGGACAAGTGTATATCGACCATAAACAGCCTTAGGAATAAAATATTATCATTTAGTTCCACTTGGATTATATTAGGACATTTATTATTATTTAATTCAAAGAAGAGTTAAAAGAGTTAGAATCAAAGTTTATTTACTAAAACATTCTAAATATATGGTTATACATAAGATAAATTAGATTTTAAATATTCATTAAAAGATAATAATATTTCCTACATAATGTTATTTTATTTATAATTTTTAGACCTTAAATAATTTAATTTATTTATGACACAATGGTGATACAGTAATTACCTAATTAATGAAATATTAAAATAATCGATATTATAAATATGGAAATAAATGTACTTTGGAACTTTTTATAATTCCACTAATTTTATAGGTTAATATGACATATTAGTATTGGTTATATAAATTTTTTTAGAATTAATAATGCTGTTATGAAATTATCAAAAAAAAATACCCAATAGTGTCAAAATTGACATAAAAGAGTTTTTTAAACAAATATTATATTATTAATTGAAGTTAAATTCCTAAAAATATAAGGTTCGTCCAAGGGACTTATATCATGATAGTTTTATCATTAATGGACCACTTGAGGGTCTCTTGGAGGTATATAGTATGTTTATTAACTATATAATATAAAAATACAAAGTGAGATGGTAAGTGTCAAACTAATTAACTATGAGTTAAAACTAAAAGATAAGGTTATTATAATGACCCAAACATGTCTAAATTCTATTTTTGAGTGTTTTTTGACCCATCCCCACATTAACCTTTAAATAATCCACTTTGGAGACATTATAAACCAAATATGAATTTATTATAAAATAATATTTTTAGCTTTTCCAATGGTGCCCCTCACCTCTCTTATAAAAGGGAACTCCCCCATCTCACTAATTCACACATTCAAAGCCCCTTGGCTCGGCCAACCATGGCCTAAATACTCTATCAACATTTCAAAATACAACCTAGAGGCCTTAGTTTTATCAGAAAGCAAACCTAACAAGCCCTTTTGATCAAATCAAAAGGAAGCACCCGGAGAAGAGGTAATGTTTTCACCACCCTTTTTCAGGTTCATTTCTTATTCGACTTCTTCTTTCTTTGTTATTACCATTATAAAATAATAAATCCCATATTTCCTATATAATTTGATATTATTATAAATATGGTACAACCATATTCAGTATTCTATCCATCCTTTGAATGACATGTCACCGTATGTGCGTACGTACGGCCTACCGTCTCCATGTCGTGGTGTAATTTTTATTCAATATATTATTATTTGGATGAGTATAATAATGATTTTAATTCATGTAAATAATAAATATAATATTATAATGATTCTTTAGATATGATATATTATCCAATTATATATAATTTTAATATTAAAAGAATGATATTGTCGCTCGTGCATACGTACGGACTACCGTCTCCACGAACCCGATGAGATTCATTCCCCATCGTATCCATTCAAGACTAATTCTCATTTGATAATTAAAAGTAATTTTTAAGAACTTTATATCATTCTGTATATGAATAAGGTACAACCTATCCATAACAAACACGACTTATGTAACAAAACAAATAACCGAAAACGAGTAAGTTAAAACCCAAACAATGATAATACTAAGATATTATTAACAAATCAATGTTAAAAGATCATATATGATATCATAATTATGTATACGGTTCTTTTATAATTTAATAACAATGTTTTAGCTATTATACAGGAGGTTAACAAACCATTGACTAAGGGAAAGTACAAGTTAAGGGTTTATTTCACAATCTCTTCATTATTTGAGGTTGTTTATACGTAATTATCTACTGGGATCTCTTTATCATCCACATCCATGTTTCTTCAAAATGTTTTTCAAAACATTATTACTATTTTACAGAATATGGGTTAATGACATTTATACCCTTTTTTGACTTTTTATAAGAATTTTATAAAGGAATCTTTCTGTCTTTTCCAAACAAGGTCCTTTTTAACCTTTTCGACAGAATTAAGGTAAGAATGTTTTTTTAACTTATACGGCGGGTGTGGCTATTTTCCGCCGTTATAAAATCTTCAAAGCATCCCTTAAAATCTTATAAGGATATGTTCAAAGTAAATGTTTTATTTTATAATTATGTGACTTTTAAATGATTTCAAAAAAAAATAGATATTTCTCTCAAGTAGTTTTGATTTCATCTATGTCAACACCCTTTGACGAATTATAAGCTTATTTGAATTTGATTTGTTATGAAAACAAACTTCCATATTGTATTGATGTTTTTGTGATATGTTTGACTATGGATGTGTTATTTTTATACCATTCATGGTTTATGTAGAAAGAATTTACATTTCGTATGCTATAATTAATACAAATGTTTATGATATGTTTAAACCTGTTCATCTGATGAATGCATTGGACATAATAAGTGACGGGTGGAGCCCTCTATAGCTCCTCGATGCATCGGTAGGTCTCATGAGAAAGACTAGTGTCTTGGCACGAGTCCTTGACAAAATCTTACGTGTATTCTTGGCATGAGGCCTTGGCTACGTGGTTATGATAGTCTGAAATTATGCATTCCATCATTATGAAAGTGGTTGTTGATATTGCAAGTGATTATTCGACTAGTAGAATATCCATGTGAATAAGTAAATGGAATTATTTCATTTTATCTTTTCCATATTATGCGGAAGTTAAAGTTTAAAAGGATTTTGTTTTAGATATACATTGCCTTAAATGTTTATGTTTATTAATGAATGTTTCTGCTATATTGTTATCCTTACTGAGAATCTGAGCTCACCCCTTTCTATGGATTATTTTTCCTAGGATGTGAAGAAGTAATTTATGAATGACCTATAGGGATAATATGAGGGGATATGAAGACATGATTTTTTTAGTAGTTTTCACTTTATGATGTAATGTCAACTTTATGAATGTTTCTAGTTATCCAAGGCTACTAAACTATTCAGTCTTTCGAGACTTGATCATTCTTGTGATCATGCCAATGATATGTAATAATGCACCGAATCTAGGTAACTGGGGTCAGGGTGTTACAGTTGGTATCAGAGGAAGAGTAGTACAATCCTTGGAAGCTATATTTAGATAAACTCTGATTAGAGCACATAGATTTAATATGGACTTTGACGATTAGTATAGAATAACTTCCTAGAATATTGGTATTGTAGAGATTTTGTGAGTTTTCCGAGAAATACATCCCTTTTTGGATATGTGAAGGTAGAGGTGGCTCTAGCACAGATGTACCTAGGGGTAAAACCCGAAAACACCGCTTTGAGCTAGACTTGAACGGGAACTAGTGCAAAACAACGGGCCTTGTTTCACTCTTGGTTACGACACTCCCAGGGGATATTCTTAGGATAACTATCATTTTCATTACAAATCATTATGAATGGTTTATGAGTATATATTTCCTCAAAGAAAACATTTTTATGATTATGGATTATATACATAAATAGTTCAATTTATGTTAAGTGTTTTATAAGTATGGAATTATGTGTTTTGATTCATAAATTGATCTAGTTTATGCCACTGTTTAGAAAAGGCACCTAGTGGAAGAAATGGAAACTGTATCAATGCACGTACTCCATGTAGGGATTTCCCTCCTACTCAAGATAATTATAGTGGAGCTGGTGATGCAACTAGTGTTGATCAACTAATCACCATATTGGGACAACTCACTCAGGTTATGAATAATAACCTTACCTGTATGGAGCACCCTGATCCACAGCATGGAGGATCAATGTTAGATCTCTTCATGAGTCAGAAACCACCAAAATTCAATGGGAGTAAAAATACATTAGTAGCTGAGTAATGGATAAGTTCCCTAGAGAAAATATTTCAGGATTTGGGGAGTAGTGAAAGGGAAAATGTTGTCATGGAAGTTTATCACCTCACTGGAGATGCTGATCAATGGTGGTCATTAATTCAAAACATGAAGGAATGTGATGAAGTTTCAAATATGGAACGGAGGGAGTTCAAAGATATTTTTTTAGTAAAATAATTTCCTCGTGACCATCGAGAAGATGTGGAAAGAAAATTTCTGAGTCTGAGACAAATGGAGGATGAGAATGTCACAAAGTATGAGGCTAACTTTACGAGGTTATCAAGGTATGCTGGATAATATATACGTAACCCAAGAAGTAAGATTGATCGTTTCTTTGATGGGTTAAAACGATTTCTCCATCGAGAATTAGTCTCACAATCCTTCGCATCGTACGAAGTCATTGTCTCATGTGCTATCAAGACAGAAAAAAAATTCTCTAAGTCTTATGACTTTAAAGCAAAGAAAGAGAAGAAGAGATCTTCTGATCAATCTATGAATGGAAATAAGTAGAAGAAGGTAAAGGATGAATATCCATCATGTGGTAAATGTGGGAGGAACCACCCCAGTACTTTCTTAAAAGGAATGGGAGTCTGTTACAATTGTGGTGAAAAGGGCCACGAATCTCGTGATTGTAAGGGGAAGAAGGAAGCTCCCAATGATCAATGCTACAATTGTAGAGATATGAGACATTATGAAATTGAATGTCCTAAGAGTCAGGGGAACTTACCTCAAAAAATTCCAAGGGATAAAGGCCAAGCTTATGTTATCACTACTGCTGAGGTAGAAGCTCTGAAAGACGTAGTGGCAGGTAATTTAATGATTTCCTCGAGTTTAGAAAATTCATTATTTTATTCTGGATCATTGCATTGTTTCATATCTTCCCAGTTTTCTAAGAAAATTAGATATTTCCAATTTGATTTAACAAGGGAGTTGTTAGTTAAAACTCCTAAGGGAAGTATCATTGCAACAAAGATTTGTGAATCAGTCCCCATTAGAGCACATAAATGTTCTTTATGCGCTGATCTCATCATCATACCTATGATTGAGTTAGATATAATCCTCGGTATGGATTGGATTTTGGACCATGATGCGAATATTTATTGTAAGAACAAAGAGGTTATGATTTTTGATGAAGAAGATAAGTAACACCTTATCTTTAGGGCGGAATCATCACCACCTAATTATTATCTAGATCCACCCCCAGTAGCTCAACTAAATTCAATTATTGGGGAGGAAGATAATTAATTGACTATGGATGAGGAAAGTAATGTTCAAATAGAGGATTTAACTATTGTGAATGAATATGTAGATGTGTTTCCAGAAGATTTACATGGACATCCTCTAGAATGAGAAGTTGATTTTTCTATTGATTTAATTCCAGGATCAAGGCCTATATCGAAGACCCCTTATAGAATGTCCACTGTGGAATTAGTTGAAATAAGGAAACAACTAGAGGAATTGAGTAATAAGGGATTTATTATCCCTAGTGTTTCTCCAGGTGGAGCCCCTATTCTTTTTGTTAAAAAGAAAGATGGGTCAATGGGTTATGTATCGACTACAGGGAGATCATTGCTATAACAATAAAGAACAAGTATCCCCTACCTCACATTGATGATTTATTTGACCAACTACATGGAGCTCAATACTTTTTAAAGATGGACCTTTGATCTAGATACCATCAGTTTTGTATGAAAAAGGAAGACATTCTGAATACATACTTTCGAACAAGGTACGGGTATTATGAGTTTACAGTAATGCCTTTTAGGCTCTCTAATGCACCCTCTGTATTCATGGATCTAATGAATAGAGTTTTCAAGGAATATCTCGATGATTTTGTGGTTGTATTTAATTATTATATCTTGGTATACTCCAAAAGCTATGAAGATCATGAAAATCACTCGATCATTATCCTGAAGTCTCTGAGAAGTCATGAATTATATGGGGTGTTTAGCAAGTGTGAATTCTGGCTTCAGGTGATTTCTTTTCTTGGCTATATTGTCTCTTAAGATGGAATCTCTATTGATCATTCTAAGACCAAAGCAATCCAAGAATGGACAGCACCTATGAGTATAACTGAGGAACGTAGTTTTATTGGTTTAGCAGTTTATTATCGACGTTCCATCCAGAATTTTGCCCGATTGGCTAACCCATTAACAAAGATCACACGTAAAGGGGTTAAATTTGTTTGGAAAACAGAGTGTGTTGAATGTTTCGAAGAACCTAGGAGAAGATTATTCAATGCTCCTATATTGACTCTACCATCGAGGAATGATGGGTTCATTATTTATAGTGATGCATCGAAGAAAGGACTTGGTTGTGTCCTTAAACAAAATGATAGGGTTATTGCCTATGCATCATGACAGTTGAAAATTCATGAGAAAAACAATCCTAATCATGATATCGATTTAGCATCTGTGATATTTTTCATGAAGATATGGAGGCACTACCTCTATTGTGGAAAATGTGATATTTATACTGATCAAAAGGGTTTGAAGAATATTTTCTCACAAAAAGAACTCAACATGAGTCGAAGGAGATGACTTGAACTACTCAAGGATTATGATTGGACGATAAAATACCACCCGGTGATGACAAATAAGGTGTAAGATGCTTTGAGAATAAAAGATCATTGAGTTTTGAACATGATGAGAATTGAAAGGGGTCCTATTTTCATGGATCTAGTAAAGATGGATATATGAATTTCCCTGGAAGGTGAAACATCAATACTTTTTCAAATGTTTTCCAAACCATCTTTACTAGAAAGGATAAATAGTTCTCAGACCGGTGATAAAGAGTTTCAAAAGGAGATTAAAGCTGTGAATGATGGGATATTGAGTGACTTTGGGAATGAAGATGGAATTTGAAATTTGGGAAGAGACTTTGTGTTACCAATATACCTGATCTAAAAATTGAATTGTTGGACGATGCTCATAGTTCCAATTTCTCTATACACCCTGGGAGCACCAAAATCTATAGAGACATGAAGGAAAATTTTTGGTGGGACAACATGAAATGGTAGATTGCTGATTTTTCTCAAGATGTATAGTTTTTCAACAAGTGAAAGCTGGAAGGCAACAGCCTGGATGAGTCATGCAACCTCTTCCCATACCGGAATGGAAATGGGACAATATTGCGATGTACGTTTTCCTGGGGATACCAAAGACTCCTAGAAGGAATGATGAAATATGGGTTATTATTGATCATCTTAACAAGTTATCACATTTTCTTGCTATAAGAGAATATCTAGCACTAGAACATCTAGAAAGACTATATATTAATGAAGTGGTGAGACTTCATGGAGTACGCCTATCGATTGTTTCTGATCGTGATCCCGGTTTTACTTCAAGATTATGGAAGAGTATTCAGAAATCCCTAGATACTGAACTTCAATTGAGCACTGCCTACCACCCTCAAACAGATGGACAATCAGAACGGACTATTCAAACCTTAGAAGACATGTTTAGATCCTGCTCTCTTGACTTTCTGGGTATGTGGGATCAATATTTACCTCTGGTAGAATTTTCCTATACCAATAGCTTCCATTCGAATATTCTGATTGCACCATATGAAGCATTATATGGAAAGAGATGTCGCACACCGACCTGTTGGGATGACGTTGGTGAAAGAAAACTTGTATGTCCAGAACTGGTGGAGGAAATTATGGAAAAGGTGAAGGTAATCAAAAATCACATCAAAACATCTCAAAGTAGACATAAGAGCTATGCCGATAATCGAAGGAAGGATTTGGAATTTCAAATAAGTGATCATGTTTTCTTGAAGGTATCTCCATGGAATGGAATTATACATTTCGGTGAGAATGGTAAATTGAGTCCCAGGTACATCGGACCTTTCGAAATTCTAAAAAGAATTGGGGCTGTAGCTTGCTGTTTGGAAATGTCGCCTAGTCTCTCCAAAGATCACGATGTGTTCTACATATCACTGTTGAAGAAATACATGCCTGACACAACACATGTACTCACTTACGAGGAATTAGAACTGGAACCTGATCTATCTTATTGCGAAGAACCCATCAGGATTCTTGACACTAGATAACAAGTGCTAAGAAACCAGATGACTCGTCTGGTAAAAGTTCTATGGAGAAACCATAAAATGGAAGAGGCAACGTGGGAACCCGAGGAACTTATGATAAAGAACCACCCGAGCCTTTTTAGGTTGTAGTATTCTAGAAATTTTGAGGAAAAAATTATTTGAAGGAGGGGAGAATGTAATACCCCAAGCTTCCACGGTACGCTTCCCAATGAATAATATAGTAGCGTGTGTTGTACGCAACATCGAGTTCTAACACACACCACAACCAATCAAACTAGCCGTTATGAATAGTAATACCCACTTTTTGAAATTTTATAAATTTTATCATTCAAAATGGACTTCATTTTTGGATTCTGAATATTGAAATTATCCTAGGGTGAAATTTTTGTATTTTTCTGAAAACTTTCAATTTTTGATGAATAGTGAAAAAACACTGAGTTATAGTTTAAAACCGAATTTTTATTTAAATAATTATTTATTTTATTTAAATTTAATTAGGGTAAAAATAGATACATAATACCTATATAAGTTCAATTTAATTCATTGGAGTTAGTTTAGAATAATTTTAGATATATAAAAATTTTATTGAACTTTTCACCGTCTTTTACCCACCTCCTAGGAGAATTTGGAAATTCACATGAAATATAATTTTACCACTTCTGTGAGTGGAATTTTGAAAATCCTTGAGAAATGGATAATATCAATGATTAAAATGTGGTTCAATGAGATGAAAATAATTTTTGGTGAATAGTAACTTTTTACTTTTATTTACCACTATTAAAAGTAAATAGGGTAATTAATGGTAAAAATGATATTAATATTACCCTAAAACATGTCCTAATTCTATTGGACAAGTGTATCTCGACAAAAAACAAACTTAGAAATAAAATATTATCATTTAGCTCAACTTGGATTAGATTAGGACATTTATTATTATTTAATTCAAAGAAGAGTTAAAAGAGTTAAAATCATAGTTTATTTACTAAAGAATTTATAATATAGGGTTCTACATAAGATAAATTCGATTTTAAATATTCATTAGAAAGCTAAAAATATTTCCTACATAATTGTATTTTATTTATAATTTTTAGACTTTAAATAATTTAATTTATTTATGAATCAATGGTGGTACAGTAATTACCTAATTAATGATATATTAAAATAATTGATATTATAAATATCAAAATAAATGTAATTTGAGACATTTTATGAATTAAAATAATTTTCTAGGTTCATATGACATATTAGGATTGGTTATATATGTTATTTTTGAAGTAATAATGCTGTTATAAAATTATCAAAAACAAAATACTCAATAGTGTCAAAATTTTCATAAAATAGTTTTTAAAACAAATATTATATTATTAATTTATATTAAATTCATAAAAATATAAGGATCTTCCAAGAGACATATATCATGATTGGTGTATCATTAATGGACCACTTAGTGGTCTCTTGGAGGTATATATTAAGTTTATTAACAATATAATATAAAAATACAAAGTGACATGGTAAGTGTCAAACTAATTAACTAAGAGTTAAAACTAAAAGATAAGGTTAATATAATGACCCAAACCTGTCGAAATTATATTTTTTGAGTGGTTTTAGACCCATATTCACATTAAACTTTAAATAATAAAATTTGGAGCCATTAGAAACCGAATATTAATTTAATATAAAATAATATTTTTATCTTTTCTGAAGGTGCCCCTCACCCCTCTTATAAAAGGGAACTCCCCCTTCTCACTAATTCATACATTCAAAGCCCCTTATCTCGGCCACCCCCTGCCTAAATACTCTCTCAACTTCCCTAACTACATCCTAGATGCCTTAGTTTGATCATAAAGCCAACCTAAGGAGCCCTTTTGATCAAATCAAAAGGAAGAACCCGAAGACGAGGTAATGTTTTCACCACCTTTTTTCACGTTCATTTATTCTTCAACTTCTTCTTTCTTTGTTATTCACATTATAAAATAATAAATCCAGTATCTCCTATATAATGTGATATTATTATAAATATGGTACAACCATATTCAGTATTCTATCCATCCTTTTAATGACATGTCACCATACGTTTGTACGTATGGCCTACCGTCTCCACGTCGTGGTGTAATTGTTATTAAATATATTATTATTTATATGGGTATAATAATGATGTGTAATTCATGTAAATAATGAATATAACATGATAATGATTATGTATATATGATATATCATCCAATTATATGTTATTTTAATATCAAAATAATGATATTGTCTCTCGTGCGTACGTACGGACTACCGTCTCCACGAACACGATGAGATTCATCCCACATTGTATCCATTCAAGAATAATTCTAATTTGATGATTAAAAGTAATGTTTATGAACTTTAAATCATTCTAGATATGAATAAGATAATACCTTTCTATAAAAAACACAACTTATGTAACAAAACACATAAAAGAAAACGAGTAAGTTAGCACCCAAAACAATGATTATACTAAGATATTATTAACAAATCAATGTTAAAAGATCATATATTATTTCATAATTATGTATATGGTTCTTGTATAATTTAATAAAAATGTATTCACTATTATACAGGAGGTTAACAAACCATCGACTAAGGAAAAGTACATTGTAAGGGTTTATTTCACAATCTCTTCATTATTCGAGGTTGTTTATACCTAATTATCTACTGGGATCTCTTTATTATCCACATCCATGTTTCTTAAAAATGTTTTTCAAAACATTAATACTATTTACATAATATGTGTTAAAGTAATTTATACCCTTTTTTGACTTTTTATAAGAAGATTATAAAGGAATCTTTCCGTCTTCTTCCAAACAAGGTCATTTTTATCCTTTTCGACATAATTAATGTAAGAATGTTTTTTTAACTTATACGGTGGGTGAGGCTATTTTCTGCCTTTATAAAATTTTCAAAGCTTCCCTTACAAGATTATAAGGATATTTTCAAAGTTAATTTTTTATTTTATAATTATGTGACTTTTAAATGATTTCAAAAAAAGGGATATTTCTCTCAAATAGTTTTGATTTCATCTATGTCAACATCCTTTGATGAATTTTAAGCTTATTTGAAGTTGAGTTATTATGAAAAAAAAACTTCCACATTGTATTGAAGGTTTTGTGATATTTTTTACTGTGGATGTGTTATTTTTATACCATTCATGGTTTATGGAGAAAGTATTTAAATTTCATATTATTGTTTTAATACGAATGTTTATGATATGTTCAATCCTATTCATATGAGTAATGCATTGGACTTAATAAGTGATGGGCGGAGCACGCTATAGCTCCTCGATGCATCAGTAGGTCTCATGATACAAACTAGTGTCTTGGCATGAGGCCTTGACAAAATCTTACTTGTAGTCTTGGCACGCGGCCTTGGCAACGTGGTTATGATAGTCTAGCATTATGTATTCCATCGTTATGAAAGTGGTTATTGATATTTCATGTGATTAATCGACTATTAGAATATCCATGTGAATAAATAAATGAAATTATTTCATTTTATATTTTCCATATTATGCTGAAGTTCAAGTTTAAAAGGATTTTTTATCTATACATTTCCTTAAATGTTTATGTTTATTTATTAATATTTCTGCTATATTGTTATACTTACTGAGCATCTGAGCTCACCTATTTCAATGTTTTATTTTTCCCAGGATGTGAAGAAGTAATTTATGATTGACCTGCAGAGATAATATGAGGGGATATGAAGACAATATTTTTCTATAGTAGTTTTCAATTTATGATGTAATGTAAACTTTATGAATGTATCTAGTTATTTCAAGGCTACTAAACTAATCGGTCTTTCGAGACATGATCTTTCTTGTGATCATGCCCATGATATATAATAATGCACAAACACTAGGTAACTGGGGTCGGGGCATTACAGTAAAACATATATTTCTCTTGGATACTGTTTTTAGTATTTATTACATCATTTTTTGTGATTATCATGTAGTAATACACAAAGTATATTTTTACCATATTAGAGTTTTAAAATAAAATTCAATTATCTCATAAAATTCTGAAAAATTCACCTTTGTATAATTTTGAAATTATGATCCCACAAGTAATTGTAATTTTATATAAATAATTACCTAAATATGTGAATCACCACTTTTTAAATAATAATAAATATTTATTGAGAAGTTATTAATATCTTGGTAGTAACGTTTTTCGAACACCTATAAAAATTACATTTGACTTCATAAAAATTAAATGATTGTTTACATTTGATAAAAATTATTTCATAAAAATATTTTATTAGAATATTATTTATTTCATAAATCCAATAATTCGTCAAAATATATTACTAATTGTATTCAAATATTACCCAAAAAACAATTTGTGTTTTATTGTATCAAAATCAAAATAGTTTATTGTATAATAATAATAAGTAAATGAGTCCATTATTAAGTCAAAAATAACATATAAATTATAATGTAATTTGTGTATTTATATATATCTATTTAAAACCACATCAAATTCCCTAAGAGTAAGGTGTGAGACCATTATACTATTATATGTTGGGTTGGCATACATGGTTTGGTACGTGATATTGATAATCTTGAAATTATTCCGTAAATGGTTCCACTCAAGCTTTAGTTGTGGGATCTTAGTTTGGGATTGGTTGAGGGAAAATCATAGTAGTTCTATCTCCCGTGGAAGCTCTAATTAATTGCCATTATAGGGTATTATCATGTTATTTGTGGAAATAACTTCCTTTTTCTATGTCAACGGTATTTATAAAAACACTTTAATTATATGAATCATAAGATCACCATTTAACAATTATACCATCAATGGTATGATACGCATCAGTCATTTAAATTAAATTGGATATAATGAAACCAAATACATTCATATGTTTTCAATATTAAAAATATATAAAAATGAATTTAATTACATATCAAGGGTAAATTTATTTATAATTGTTTAGGTTGTTACACTGCAACATCATTACATGAAAAATAAGATAATCAATAAGATCCATCCATAACTTCTATTTTCTATATGTTTGATTCCTTTAGATATATCACACATATCAGATATTGTTCCAATATACTTATTTCTTTTATATTTTTAACTTCTTCTTATTTATATACATTTTATTTCCCATATCGTATGAGTAGATTAGGGTTTATCTTTAAAAATAGATCAGATATATTCAGATGAAATAAAATCCCACAAGATAAACCTTATCTTTGATAACTTGAACTACATGAGACTTTATCGAGGGGTAACCTATGAGGGGTGGGGTGGATCAGCATATGAAACTCATTTTCATTTCTCCATGTACCTATGAATCTACCACTATTCTAACCAGGTTAACTATAGTTGTTAGTAGTATCACTCTTGTGTAAACCTATTAAGTGACAATCCTGTAAACATTTTCATTTATCTTATACTTATTCAAAAAAGTTTTATGATAAGTCAATATGCATTAGATGATTATAATCATTTATAATAAATAATAAAAACAAACACAAAATACATAATAATTTTACTTATTTCACCTACACTGGGCTACAACCAAGAAGAACACATCAACTTTTTTTCGATGATCAAAAAACCAATAATGTTCACTATTAATGTGGAAAAAATGATTCAATTACAGTAACTTTGTGATAATAAAACATATTTTATAAGATTTAGTTTTGGTTAATTTCCACCCAAGTGTAAATACCATTAACCTCCCCCGTTGATCATTGCTTTTGGAGGGAATTATTTTTGGCTCACTAGACAATGCATGACTTAACATTCTAGTTGATGATATACTAACTTGTCCTCATTGGTCGTCATACACCCCTTTAATTAACTTTTTGTGGATAAAACCATTATATAAGATTCTCTTGCCATATTGAAATAGTTATCATGGAATACTTAAATCTTTTTTCAAGGACTGCTATGTGTTTTGATCACTTTTTATTCCCTGAAACACAATACTTTCTCATAAAATAACACTTTCATGAAACATCCATTGTGTAGTGAAACTCAAAACATTAATTAAAATGATTTAATACGTTTATTAAATATTTATATTATTCATTAAAAAATAATCTTTTAATAAACATCTAGTAGTTTATGAATCATTCTTGTGCCTTCAGAAATCCAATCGAAAGAATCAAACATGTCATTTTTTTATAGAATGATGTTATTATGATTGTTTCATTTATGAAAAATCTACACAAAATTATTCCATGAATTTAGAACCTTTATATATTTTACATGCATGGATTTATAAAATGAGGCAGTAGTGGAATATTTATTGACATTACAACACATTCACAAAACATTCTTTCTCCCCACCACATTTTATAAAATTTTTCATTCTGTTCAATTAACTCCCTTTCATTTCAATATTAGGGGAATATATTCCACTCATGTATTCTTCTAAAAGAAATTGTTTTGTCATTAAAATTTTCTCTTTCATAATAAAATACTTTAATGAATCACTAATATTTCTTGAATAATAATTCATCCATGAGTTCTATTCCATTACCATATTCTTTTGAGGTAGTGTCGAAATATCATTTTTTTGAAATATCTTAAAACTAATGATTCAATTCATGAAACTTGTAAAATTATGAAAAAACATATAATTTTATATCTTTTGTTAAGATGTATTAGAATCAAAATATTCTCAAAAATTATTATTTTTCCAACTCTTCTCCGTTTTCTCTTTTTTATTACACTAAATTCTTTCACACACTCAATGTCACAAACCGAATCTAGTCACCATAAAAACCGGCACCCAACAAGGTTTGTGGCCTAGCCCGAAGGGCGTTCCCTCTCTTCACATTCTAGAGCATGTTCTTGGGTATCATAAAATTAAATTTGGGAATGATTTACCCGTGTTTATAAATATAGAACAAGAAACAATTACAATAGAACAAATCTGGATTTTTCAAAACAAACCATCTTTAAAAAGATAAGAATTGAATTACATTTTTTAAAAAAATTATTAATTAATATAGAAATGATGAAACCTAAAATTTACCACCCGAGAACATCCTCATGGGAAGTGGCACCACCCCCTAGCCATCTTTACAACACTACATCACGATGGACTGAAAGAAACCCGAACCATAGGCACAAAAAGGTGTACCCAACATGTGAAAAAACAACCAACTCTACATACATCCAAAGGTGTAAGTAGGGTGTGATACAAGTCCTAGTAGGATACCAACACAAAGAGATTCCATGATATAAAAATTCAATGATGAAAATCTTTCAATTTTTTAGAAACATGAAATGAAAATAAGAATTTTAAACAGATGCATCTTTAAATTAAAACAGTATTCAAGTGGGCTACCTTAATGAATCAACACTATTAAATAAAATTCCCAAGCAAATAAATTTTCCAGATAATCATATCGTATACTGATGGTAATCATAATGTTTCTATTGAGCACATGAAATGGGTAATAAACACTAGGCACTAGATTGATTTGGGTCCCAAGTACCTTGTATCTCGGTGTAAGTAACCATCACAATATCTGTTCTTGTGCACACAAGCCACCAGTAGAGAGCATACCCATAACATTGTGGTTCCCCAAAACCAATACCACCATCATCATATTTTAGTTACTGTTTTCATCTTCAAACATTATACGTGAAACTAGTGCCAAACCCCATGGGATCACTAGAATACTAGTACACGTCCATACACCTAGGTACATGTGTTTTCAATATTGTTCTCAAACAAGTTACACAAGCCATAAACTATATTTTTCACATGAAAATACCACATCCAAGTCCCAAAGACACAAAAAACCCCATGCACATCTCACATAATACTCATTTCACGAACAAAAATTCATTTTTCACATCATACTCAAACAAAAAATCCCACAATTGTGTTTCACACTTTTCTTGAAATTTGATAAATCATTTCAGCAATTTATAAAACATTATAAAAATTTTAAAATTTTAAATCACCAATTTACCTTTCAAAAATCCATCTTTGGTCAACAGACTAACCACAATAGTACATGTATATCTTTTAACCACTTTTTTAAGTCAATAAATCAATTATAATTTTCATAAAACAATCCCAAGGTGTATACCAATGTTTTTCACACAGAATTCATCTCAAAACCCTCATTTGAGGCCAAAATCACACCATTACCATTTCAAAATAGAGTTGGAATCCCTAGAATAACTTATTGAACCACTTTAAAATTTTATAAAATTAACTCAAATGATACAACAAAAGATACACAAGCAAAACACACATTTTCATACAAATGTGAAACTTTTAAATTAACACTATATCAATACTCAAAAAAACTGTTCCTGCACCAAATATAATGTAATAGGAACATGATAAAAATATAAATGAATAAAAACTAACTCATATTAGGTTTATTATATAGGTATCCACCTACTATTTGTTCCTAAAACTCCAAACTGTTGTGAAAAAAATCAATCACAACACCTCCACACCACAAAGAAGTGAAATCAAGACCTAATCCACAAGATTTTAGTACAATGACACAAAATAAAACCCTAGGTAAGAAACCAAGCTTTTGGAAATTTTATAACCATAGGAAAATGGGAGGAAAACCTAAGGGTGAGGAAATAAATTAAGAGAGAAACACTTGAATAAATCTTGAATAAAATTACCAAAATACCATTGTAGATGAATTTCAAAACCGCCAAAAATGAAAGTGCTGTTTTAATAAGGATGAGGAGTTTATATTGGAAATAGAATGTGGTAAAAAGTGTAAAAATTGAAATAGATATAAAATAATCAATTTACCTCTTCAAATCTAAGTGATTTTAGAAATCTAGAGAAGTTTCTGCAAATTTTGCAATACATATGAGCTCCAAAGAGGGAGAGGAGAGTATAACGACCCATACTTTACATACATTTTTAATACTTCAAAATTGAAGCACACTTATTACAACATATGACAAAACCACAAAGGACCGTATAGGTATAGTGTCTTTAGAAACTGGGAAACATAAACAACTGGTTCATAAATCTTCTACAGTGTCTCCCATTTATTTCATCATATCTAGGGTCCCTTTTAGCATATTCTACTTAATATCCATCTTCCTGACCTGGGGAAAAGAAAACAAAAAAGGGTGAGCTCAAATGCTCAGCAAGGGCAAATAAAGGAAATAAAAATCATATCATATCTTTTTTAAAATCAAAACCTGCAAAAGAGATCATAATATCTTAACATGGAATAAATCATAGAAGTTAAAATGAGATCCTCATAATCATAACATAAAACTTGAAACTTTGTGGCATGCACACATAATCATGGAAAATCATTTCTTGTTAGTCATGACTCATTGCCAAGACTATCTTAGTGGAAAAAGTCCCTTTCTGAACCGAGTTCACTCCTCGTTTCAGTCCTGTATCACTGAACCGAAATAACCTTCCGTTCCAGCCATGTCTATCTCATGAGATATAAATCTTTACCCAATGCATTGGAGGGAGATATAGGTCCCACCCATCTTATAATGAATCCTTTCTTGTGTGTGCCACATAATCATAAATCATACATCATCGCATAACACATGTAACAAAAATAGAATTCTTGAAACATCATGACATCATAAAACAAATCATATAAGGTAAATGACTTCATGAAAATAATTTCCTCAAAACATATTCAAATCAATGTAATAATAGGGATAAAAACAGAACCATATATTATCTTAGATGGAAAATAATTTTGATAAAACATTTGAACTCCATTCTTGAGGAAAATATCCTTTCTACTTCAAAAAAATACTTTTCCTTTCTTAACATGTCATACAATATTAAACTAAAAGAAGTTGATTAAAAATAAACTTGAAAACTTTTAAAGGAATCTTCTTGGAAATAATGTTTTAAAAATCCATTCTTTCTGTATAAGTTAAAAAAACATTCTTCTTACTTTTGTCGGAAAAGTCAAAAAGTACCTCGTACGACAAAAGATTCCTTTCATACATATTACTAAAAACTCACCGAAGGGTAAAAATGGATTTAAACAATTGTAGGTGGATGGAAATAATATTACATATTGAGGGAACATGGATGTGGATGATAAAATACACCCCCGTAAATGTCAAAGTATAAACAATCTCGGATAAAAATGAGATTGTGATATTTCCTTTACCTTAGGTCCGATTTTCTTTGTATGTGTCCGATGCTCCTGTATAATGGTTTAAATAATGTTATTGACTTATTCCAGAATCATACATATTTATATGATATCATATATGGTCATATTCTTATCTTCTTGTTAGTAATATTTCATTGTTACTTGTTACTCGGGTCTTTATTGCCTTTTGTTCTTATGCGTGTTTTGCCGAATAAATTCTTATTATTCTTTTAAGGTTATAGATACCTTATATCCAGAATGGTATTAGTGTAACATATATCATATTTATTCATTCAATTCATTTATATAATTATTATGTAATGATGATCATGTAGAACGAGTCGCTTCACATCGTGGAGACGGTATTTTGTACGTACGCACGAGTGATGATATCGTTCCTATGATCGTGGAACTATATTGGAGTATATATATATTATTTCAGTATCAATATTAATTTATAATAATCATAAATAGTTACTCATTACACCATTATACCCATCCTTGTAAAGTGATGGTGGAAAAATAGATTACACCACGGCGTGGAGACGGTATTCCGTACGTACGCACGCGCGGTGATTTCATTTTTCCGTGGGATGGATAGAAGGTTAATTAGGGTTGTTTCATATTTATAATAACATATCAGTATGTAAGTAATACTGATGTTATTAATTTATCATGAAATAACTAAAGAAGAAGAAGTTGAAGAAGAAAGAAATTGAAAAGATCGGTAATGGATATTACCTCTTCTTTGGAATGCCTCTTTGAATCCTCCACTTAGGGAACTAAGATTGGTCTTTGAATAAGACCAGAACCTCTAGGATTATTCTTGGGAAGTGGAGAGGAGAAAATGGCAGGGGTTGGACGATCTTGAGTGCTCAAATTGGTGTGAGGAGGAGGGGGAGGAGGTGCCCTTTTATAAGGGAGGAGAGGGGCACCTTAGGAATATCTGAAAATATTATTTTATATTAAAGTCAAAATCGGTTTATAATGGTTCCAAAGGGTCTTATTTAGAATATAAAGTGGGGATGGGTCTAAATCCTATCATCCAATAGGATTTAGACAAGTTTAGGGTATTATTTTAACCTTATCAATTAGATTTAACTCTAAGTTAAATAATTTAACTTTTACCGTGTCTTTTTGTTTTCTTTCACTATATGGTTAATACACTTACTATAACATGCCAAACGAACCCAAAATTGTTTATTATTAATATATATATCCTTATCTAAGTTATCTGGCCGAACATTAGATTTTTAGGAATAAAATAACAATTAATAATATAATATTTGATTTAAAAACTATTTTGTGTCAATTTTGACACTATTTGATATATGATTTTTTTGAAAGTCATAACAGAATTATATGTTCGAACCATGTTGATTAAATCAACACTAATATATCATAGTAACCTAGAAAATTAGTGTAATTCATAAAAAGTCTCAAATTACATTTATTTTTGTGTTTATAACATCAATTATGTCAATATTTCATTAATAAGATAATTACTGCATCATCATTGTGTCATAAATAAATTAAATTATTTAATGTCTAAAAATTACATATAAAATACCATTATGTAGAAAATATTTTTATCTTTCTAATGAATATTTATAGTCGAATTTATCTTATGTATAACCCCATATTAAAAATTATTTACTTAATGAACTTTGATTTTAACTATTTTAACCCTTCTTTAAATAAATTAATAATAAATGTCCTAATCTAACCCAAGTGGGCCTAAATGGTCATATTTTATTCCTAAGTTTGTTTTTGGTCGAATTAAACTTATCCAATAGAATTAGGACATGTGTTAGGGTAATAGTAATATCATATTTACCCTTAGTTACCCTATTTACTATTAACCGCGGTAAAAAGTAAAAAAGTTACTATTCACCAAAAAATTATTTTTATCTCATTGAACCACATTTTACTTACTAATATCAACCGTGTCTGTCGGATTTTCGAAGTTCCATTCACAGAAGTGGTAAAATTAAGTTTTATGCAAAATTCAGTTTTTATCCTACCACTTAGTGGTTTCACTATTCATCAAAAATTGAAAGTTTTCAGAAAAATACCAAAATTTCACCCTAGGCTAATTTCGATATTCTGAGTCCAAAAATGAAGTCCATTTTGAAAAATAAAATTTATAAAATTTCAAAAAGTGTTTATTACTATTCATAACAGCTAGTTTTAATAGCATATTGTTGTTTAGTGAAACTCGGTATTGCGTACGACGCAAGCTATCGAGGAAGGTCATGATTGCGTGTAAAGAAAGACAAGCATGTGTTGTGTAGAAAAAGATTCATTTGATGATTTATATAACATAAAAGTCTCGGGTGTTACATTCTACCCCCCTTAAAAAGAATTTCTCCCTCGAAATTCGTCACTTTGTAACAAACAGATGAGGATACTTCTCCCTCATCATATCCTCAAGCTCCCATGTAGCTTCTTCAAGTTGGTGGTTCCTCCATAAAACTTTCACCAATCGAGTGGTCTTGTTTCGTAGGACTTTTTCGCTACGATCCAGAATCTCTATCGGCTGTTCTTCATAAAAAAGATCTTGCTCCAGCGGTACAACTTCTGAGCTGAGTACATGTGAAGGATCAGGTATGTACTTTCTCATGAGAGATACATGGAACACATCGTGAACTTGAGAGAGATTCGGTGGAAGCGCCAATCGCTAAGCTACCTTTCCAACACGATCCAGTATTTCGAAAGGACCGATATATCTAGGGCTTAACTTCCCCTTCTTTCCAAATCTCATAACCCTCTTCCAGGGAGATATTCGTAAAAACACTTTATCACCCACTTCAAACTCTAGGTCTTTTCTTCGGTTGCCGGCATAACTTTTCTGTCGACTCTGAGCTGCTCGTATGTGTTGTTGAATAGATCTGACCATTTCTGACAATTCATCAACGAGATCAGGTCCTAATAGCTTTCTTTCCCCAACTTCATCCCAGTAAGTTGGAGTCCTGCATTTCTTTCCATAGAGAGCTTCATAAGGATCCATCTGAATACTGGAGTGAAAGCTATTATTATAAGAAAATTCCACCAAAGGTAGGTGTTGATCCCAACCTCCTTTGAAATCCATAGAGCAAGCTCTCAACATATCTTCTAGGGTTTGAATTGTTCTATCAGACTGACCGTCTGTCTGGGATGATAAGCAGTGCTGAAACTCAACTCTGTATCCAGAGTATGCTGAAGACTTCGCCAGAACTTCGAGGTAAATCTCGGATCCCGATCAGATATAATATAAAGTGGTACTCCATGCAATCTTACCACTTCCTTTACATATATCCTGGCAAGCTGATCTAGAGAGAAATCCTCTCTAATAGGAATGAAGTGTGCAGACATTGTAAGACGATCAACCATGACCCAGATAGCATTATTGCCTTTGGATGTTTTAGGAAGTCCTGTGACAAAGTCCATAGTGATGTTTTCCCATTTCCATTCGGGTATGGGTAATGGTTGTAACATCCCCTTAGACTTCTGTCTCTTAGCTTTAACTTGTTGACAAACCAAGCATCGAGAGACATATTCAGCAACATCTCTTTTCATGCCATCCCACCAGAAGTACTCTTTCAGGTCCCTATACATGTTCGTGCTTCCAGGATGAATAGAGAATGAAGAACTATGAGCCTCATCCAGCAGCTCCTTCTTTAATTCGGGGATGGAAGGAACACAAACCCGATTCCTGAACTTTATTATCCCATCACAATCAAGGTTGAATTCAGGAACCTTTCTCACCTTCTTTTGTAACTCGATATCTTCTTTCTGTGCCTCTTTAATCTTCACATGTATAGATGGTTGAACATTCATTTGAGAAAGATAAGATTTTTCCCCTTCCATTATAATTCCAAGATCCATCCTTTGTAAATCCATAAATATTGGATCTTTTGTGATCCTCATCATGAATAAACTAGCATGGTCTTGTCGACTTAATGCATCTGCCACCTTGTTTGCTTTCCCAGGGTGGTAATGGATTGAGCAGTCATAATCCTTAATCAGCTCCAACCATCTTCTTTGACGCATATTCAGCTCCTTTTGTGTGAAAATATACTTTAAACTTTTATGATCAGTAGAAATATCACACCTTTCACCATAAAGGTAATACCTCCAAATCTTTAATGCAGAGATTACCGCAGCCAACTCCAAATCATGTGTTGGGTAATTTTGCTCATGAATTTTCAACTGTTGTGAGGCATAAGCTATCACCATATCATTTTGCATAAGAACACACCCCAATCCCTTCATGGATGCATCACTGTAGATCACAATCCTTTCTCCACTACAAGGTAGTGTGATCACAGGTGCACTGGATAACCTTCTTTTCAACTCCTTGAAATTCTCTTCACATTCCTCTTTCCAAACAAACTTGACTCCTTTCCGAGTCAACTTGGTGAGTGGATTAGATAATCGTGAAAAATATTTTACAAAACGTCGATAATATCCAGCCAAACCAAGAAAACTTCAGATCTCAGTTACTATTGTTGGTCTTGACCATCTTTCGATAACCTCTGTTTTTGCTGGATCCACAGATATCCCCTCTTTTGAGATTATGTGACCCAAAAATGCAACTTTTTGAAGCCAAAATTCACACTTGGTAAATTTGGCATAAAGATTCTCCTTTCTCAGGGTCTTCAATATAATTCTCATGTGATCTTCATGCTCTTCCTTGCTCTTTGAATAGACAAGAATATCGTCTATAAAGACTACCACAAATTGATCAAGATAGTCTCTAAAGACTCTATTCATTAGATCCATGAAGATAGTAGGGGCATTAGTAAGACCAAATGGCATCACTATAAATTCATAGTGTCCATACCTTTTACAGAAAGCCGTCTTTGGTATATCCTTCCTTTTGACCCTTAATTGATGATACCCTGAACGAAGATCAATCTTGTACAAGTATTGAGCTCCGCGTAGTTGGTCAAATAATTCATCAATCCGTGGGAGAGGATATTTGTTCTTGATAGTGATCTTGTTAAGTTCTAGATCATCAATGCAGAGTCTCATTGATCCATCTTTCTTCTTAACAAATAGAACAGGTGCTCCCCAAGGTGACGCACTAGGGCGTATGAATCCCTTATCAAGATTCTCTTGGAGTTTCTTCTTCAATTCCTGCAACTAAATTTGGGCCATTCTATAAGGTGTCTTTGAAATAGGCAAAGCACCCGGTACGAGTTCTATTGAAAACTCAACTTCACGATTTGGTGGAAGACCTGGTAATTCCTCCGGATAGACATCATCAAACTCCCGTAAAATGGGAATTTTCTTAATCGTGAGTTTCTCACCAACCATTTGAGATAAATAACCTTCATTTAGTGGAATCAAGACCCATAAGATGGAAGGAATTTCCACTGGAAGGTTATGTTCATCCATGCACTGATAGACGATCGTAGATTGTTCTGGAATATGAAATGTGACTTCCCTTCTTTGGAAATTGATATGAGCTCCATGTAGAGAAATCCAATACATGCCAAGAATCACATCAAATTCCACTAACGGAAGGATCACAAGATTTCCTGGAAGCACTTTCCCACAAACTTCGATCGGAGAAGAATTATAAACTTTTTATGCGACTGTTGTTCCATTAGGTGTTGTCATAGATAACTCAACATCTAATTGTTGAGGTAATATGGTGATACCCTTAGAAAATTCTTTAGAAATAAAAGAGTGGGTGGATCCAGAATCAAATAAAACATTTGCTACTTTAGAGTGGATGGTAAGTGTACCTTTCACCACTTCGTTATCGTACTCCACATCGCTGATAGAAATTGCATGTGACTTTCCTTTGTCTTTAGCCTTAAGATTTTGTTGACGTCGACCATCATCATCAACCCTTGGATTTGGGCATTGATTGGCATAATGCCCCATCTCCTTGCACTTGAAACATTGAAGTATAGTAGGTTCATTCTGTGTATCCCTTCCTTTGTTTGCATCATTAGACATCTTCTTCCCATTATCACGACATTCAAATGCCCGATGACCTTCCTTTCCACATTTAAAACATTTACTTGTCCCTTTAAGACAACTCCCTCCATGTTTCTTTCCACACATTGAGCATAAGGGAAAGCTCATCTTCTTTTCAGTGTTCTCTTTAGATTTTCCTTTGAATTCCATCTTCCTCTTCTTATCAAACCCATGTGACTGATGGGTTACTCCAATCTCCATCTCGACTTTGAGAGCACATCGAACGATTTCCTCGTAGATATTGAAGTCCCATACGGCTAACGCCCTTCGAAGACTTGGTTTTAAGCCACTAAAGAATCGATCGATCTTACTCTCAGGTTGGATAATAATACCAGAAGCGTACCTTGCAAGTCTTGTAAAATTTGCTTCATAGGTACCAACAGATTCATCATCCCTTTTCTTCAGTTCAAGGAACTCATTCTCCATCTTTGTTCGGAGAATACGAGGGAAGTACTTATTGAAAAATAAGTTCTTGAACTCATCCCATTCCATAGACTCAATTTCATCCCTTTGCCTCGTATTCTTAATAAGATTCCACCATTGATTAGCATCTCCTTCCAAACGATACACTGCTAGGATGACTTTATCATGCTCAGAACATTGAAGAGCTGAAAATATCTTTTCAGTAGTACTAATCCATTGTTCAGCAACTAATGGATCAGTAGACCCGCTGAAAGAAGGTGTACGCTGCCTCATGAAGGATTCAACAGAATTTTGCTCCTTCCTTTACTCGTTTGGAAGTCCTGCAAGATTCATAGCTTGAGAAAGTTGTGTGAGCATGGCTACAAGATTTTTCATTCCAGCTCCCATATCGTTTGGTTGCTCTGGGGGACAATCATTTCATTGCCCATCGCATTCCGCATTAACACAGTTCCTTCGGGTTCCATCCATTGACTAAAACCAAGAAGAATAGTGTGAGCAACACTTATTATAATTGGAAAACCACATAATTCAAGAATAAAATTTTCATGATTAAGGTCATATCCTAGGTTATTCAAGGCCATTTTTAAAACACTAAGATTGTGTTCTATGCTTAGACTTATCCTTAGGGTTCTTACTAAGGCTTTCACATCCTAGTTTCTAAAGGTTGACTATACCTTTCCTCTGATACCAACTATAACGACCCATAATTTACATACATTGTTAATACTTCAAAATTTAAGCACACTTATTACAACATATGACAAAACCACAAAGGACCGTATAGGTATAGTGTCATTAGAAACTGGGAAACATAAACAACTGGTTCATAAATATTCTACAGTGTCTCCCATTTATTTCATCATATCTAGGGTCCCTTTTAGCATATTCTACTTAATATCCATCTTCCTGACCTGGGGAAAAGAAAACATAAAAGGGTGATCTCAAATGCTCAGCAAGGGAAAATAAAGGAAATAAAAATCATATCATATCTTTTTGAAAATCAAAACCTGCAAAAGAGATCATAATATATTAACATGGAATAAATCATAGAAGTGAAAATGAGATCCCCATAATCATAACATAAAACATGAAACTTTGTGGCATGCACACATAATCATAGAAAATCATTTCTTGTTAGTCATGACTCATTTCCAAGACTATCTTAGTGGACAAAGTCCCTTTCTGATCCGAGTTCACTCCTCGTTTCAGTCCTGTATCACTGAACCGAAATAACCTTCTGTTCCAGCCATGTCTATCTCATGAGATATAAATCTTTACCCAATGCATTGGAGGGAGATATAGGTCCCACCCATCTTATAATGAATCCTTTCTTATGTGTGCCACATAATCATAAATCATACATCATCGCATAACACATGTAACAAAAATAGAATTCTTGAAACATCATGACATCATAAAACAAATCATATAAGGTAAATGACTTCATGAAAATAATTTCCTCAAAACATAATCAAATAAATGTAATAATAGGGATAAAAACAGAACCCTATATTATCTTAGATGGAAAATAATTTTGATAAAACATTTGAACTCCATTCTTGAGGAAAATATCCTTTCTACTTCAAAAAAATACTTTTCCTTTCTTAACATGTCATACAATTTTAAACTAAAAGAAGTTGATTAAAAATAAACTTGAAAACTTTTAAAAGAATCATCTTGTAAATAATGTTTTAAAAATCCATTCTTGCCGTATAAGTTAAAAAAAAATATTCTTCGTACTTTTGTCGGAAAAGTCAAAAAGTACCTCGTACGACAAAAGATTCCTTTCATACATATTACTAAAAACTCACCGAAGGGTAAAAATGGATTTAAAAAATTGTAGGTGGATGGAAATAATATTACATATTGAGGGAACATGGATGTGGATGATAAAATACACCCCAGTAAATTCCAAAGTATAAACAATCTCGGATAAAAATGAGATTGTGATATTTCCCTTACCTTAGGTACGATTTGCTTTGTACGTGTCCGAAGCTCATGTATAATGGTTTTAATAATGTTATTGACTTATTCCATAATCATACATATTGATATGATATCATATATGGTCATATTCTTAGCTTCATGTTAGTAATATTTCATTGTTACTTGTTACTCGGGTCTTTATTGCCTTTTGTTCTTATGCGTGTTGTGCCGAATAAATTCTTATTCTTCTTTTAAGGTTATAGATACCTTATATCCAGAATGGTATTATTGTAACATATATCATATTTATTCATTCAATTCATTTATATAATTATTATGTAATGATGATCATGTAGAACGAGTCGCTTCACATCGTGGAGACGGTATTCCGTACATACGCACGAGTGATGATATCGTTCCTATGATCGTGGAACTGTATTGGAGTATATATATATTAATTCAGTATCAATATTACTTTATAATAATAATAAATAGTTACTCATTACACCATTATACCCATCCTTGTAAAGTGATGGTGGAAAAATAGATTACACCACGGCGTGGAGACGGTATTCCGTACGTACGCACGCGCGGTGATTTCATTTTTCCGTGGGATGGATAGAAGTTGAATTAGGGTTGTTTCATATTTATAATAACATATCAGTATGTATGTAATACTGATATTATTACTTTATCATGAAATAACTAAAGAAGAAGAAGTTGAAGAAGAACGAAATTGAAAAGACCGGTAATGGATATTACCTCTTCTTTGGAACACCTCATTGAATCCTCCACTTAGGGAACTAAGATTGGTCTTTGAAGAAGACAAGGACCTCTAGGATTATTATAGGGAATTGGAGAGGAGAAAATGGCAGGGTTTGTCCGAGCTTGAGTGCTCAAATTGGTGTGAGGAGGAGGGGGAGGAGGTTCCCTTTTATAAGGGAGGAGAGGGGCACCTTAGGAATATCTCAAAATATTATTTTATATTAAAGTAAAAAATCTGTTTATAATGGTTCCAATGGGTCTTATTTCGAAGCTAAAGTGGGGATGGGTCGAAATCCTATCAACCAATAGGATTTAGAAAAGTTTAGGGTATTATTTTAACCTTATCAAATAGATTTAACTCTAAGTTAAATAATTTAACTTTTACCGTGTCTTTTTGTTTTCTTTCACTATATGGTTAGTACACTTACTATAACATTCCAAACGAACCCCAAATTGTTTATTATTAATATATATATCCTTATATAAGTTATTTGGCCGAACCTTAGATTTTTAGGAATAAAATAACAATTAATAATATAATATTTGATTTTAAAACTATTTTGTGTCAATTTTGACACTATTTTATATATGATTTTTTTGAAAGTCATAACAGAATTATATGTTCGAACCAAGTTGATTCAATCAACACTAATATATCATAGTAACCTAGAAAATTAGTGGAATTCATAAAAAGTCTCAAATTACATTTAGTTTGGTGTTTATAACATCAATTATGTCAATATTTCATTAATACGATAATTACCGCATCATCATTGTGTCATAAATAAATTAAATTATTTAATGTCTAAAAATTACAAATAAAATACCATTATGTAGGAAATCTTTTTATCTTTCTAATTAATATTTATAGTCGAATTTATCGTATGTATAACCCCATATTAAAAATAATTTACTTATTAAACTTTGATTTTAACTATTTTAACCCTTCTTTAAATAAATTAATAATAAATGTCCTAATCTAACCCAAGTGGGCCTAAATGGTCATATTTTATTCCTAAGTTTGTTTTTGGTCGAATTAAACTTATCCAATATAATTAGGACATGTGTTAGGGTAATAGTAATATCATATTTACCCTTAGTTACCCTATTTACTATTAACCGCGGTAAAAAGTAAAAAGTTACTATTCACCAAAAAAATTATTTTTATCTCATTGAACCGCATTTTAATTACTGATATCAACCGTGTCTGTCGGATTTTCGAAGTTCCATTCACAAAAGCGTTAAAATTATGTTTTATGCAAAATTCAGTTTTTAACCTACCACTTAGTGGTTTCACTATTCATCAAAAATTGAATGTTTTTAGAAAAATACCAAAATTTCACCCTAGGCTAATTTCGATATTCTGAGTCCAAAAATAAAGTCCATTTTGAAAAATAAAATTTATAAAATTTCAAAAATTGGTTATTACTATTCATAACGGCTAGTTTTAATAGCATATTGTTGTTTAGTGAAACTCGGTATTGCGTACGACGCAAGCTATCGAGGAAAGTCGTGATTGCGTGTAAAGCAAGCCAAGCAAGTGTTGTGTAGAAAAATATTCCTTTGATGATTTATATAACATTAAAGTCTTGGGTGTTACAGAGAGCATGGGGTGTTCCCTTCATAAATGGACTCAATTTTAATTTTGAATAACCAGAAGATCCTAATAATTGAATGAGATATTAAAGAATTAAAAATACTTTTAATGTATAAAATGGGATTTTGGGCTGGCCCAACAATGTAATAGAAAACCCAAATCCTTCAGTATTATGGATTCATATGGGGAAAAAATTGATATGGTGGTTTTAATATACTAGGGTATGCTAATTGGGAGGTGAAATGGGTGTAAAATTATTAAATATAAAGGAATTATAAAATTTAAAAAATTATTTTTAAATTTGAAAATGTGCTCACAGTTTGGCCCAAATTTTGAAAACCCACCATTTCAACCAAAACGTATGGGAAACCCGAAAAACAAAGTAAGAATGGAAATTAAATGAAAGAGAACATTAAAAGAGGCCATGGATTCGACAATTATCCCCACCAAAAAACTTTCATCCCCCTGAAATCCATATGAAGGAAAAAAGCAAAAACTAAACACAACGGAAATGCTAAAATGGACTTCGTTACCATATTTCACCCGCCCCACAAAACACATCCAATTGATCAATAATGGAAGGAATACTCTCACCAAGAAAAACATAAACCACATTCATGAAATTAACAATAACATTCAAACATTATCCCAAAATAAAACTCCTCAAACACTATCCAAACAAGACTCAAGCAATTTACCCAAATGAACAACATCAACAAAAAAGGTTACAATTACCTTACATTAAATAAATTAGTGGTGCTCTCCAATCTTAACATTTACCCAAGGAATATTTCAGTAGTTAGATATCTCTAAATGAGACTACCTACCTCCAACCCATTACCAATGAAAAATATGAGTTACTGGTACAAGGAGGCACAAATGGGCTCCCCATGATAAGAGACAACTTAGATTTTTTCTGAAACAAAATCGAGACACTAATAGGGGATGACTGAACAGACTCCCCGATGCAAGTGGTATACTTTTATTATCATCTTATTAATGATCTTATTTGAGATTCAAAGTGTGTCTCCCCTCCATAAGAACTAACCATATTAACTGACCAACACAGGACAACATGAAAAGATCCCATTATTTAAAGAGTTGGAACGACCACACAGTTAGTCCGCACAATTTGGGAAACCATGCGCTAACCATGTTGATCCATCTATCTACATGAGTTTTTGGGGAATATTTACTACTAACAGTGTGTTCAACATATATATTCGTGTTTCAAAACATTCACCACAAACTAATTGGAAACCAAAGAGGGAAATAATTACAGTGGGCGACAACATGGACATGAGGTCCTCCCTCCCCTTTCCACTGAATGGGAAAAACAAAATAAAGATGAAGATTACAGAGGATTAAAATAATCTCATATTTTATACTTTGGATATGACTTTGTAAATGGGATTTAATGACCTTGGGATTTTCCATAACTATGGGCCAGCTTCACATCAGGACCTATGGCTGGAGCTCAAATGATAGAAGCATCATTGGCCTCACAATTATGATTTAGAACCCCCCCCCCCCAAAGAACTTCTCCTTTAAGATCCATGAAATCTATACCCTGATCCTTGATGGATTCAACAAGACTAAACACATTCCAAACTCACTTTACAATAACCAAACATTTCACTGAAACAATTTCTTAGAATACACACACACATCACCCCTTGTTTCTGAGGATGAGAAACAGAAAGTGGAAAGGATATATGGAAACAAATTCCTCTAAACGTGGGATATGGAGATACCCTTAAAGGAGACACACTTATGAAAAAAAATGACTCCTAGAAGATTTTACAACTTAACCATTACAATCTAATGATCACATGACATCATAAGGTGTCACTAAACATGACCACTGTGACTAATACAAAAACACTGGGACAAGGAGCATATGTCGAGTCCCAATCGGAACACGATTCTAGAAAGTGTCCATAATATCCTCTCATGGCCATATTTCCCACACTGGTGGTTTAACGTGAACCGCAGCTTCAAAGATACTATAAAAACCTCAGAGGCCCTGTTATACACCCTCCAAACTAACAAACCCATACTACTGTCACCTTTTACAACTTAGGTAACTTAAGAAAATAAGATCTATCTCAACCTCTAGTGAAACTCTCCCGTAACAATATGTTCCACAATACCTAATTAAACCCTGACCACGAAGTGATGATAGGTATGCTAGTTATTCATTCAAGAATAGCGAACATACATTTCAATTCAGGTTCTGCACATTCCTTTATATCTCAAAAGTTTAGTAGAACAATCCCACCACCACCACAAATCATGGAAGTGAAGATGTCGGTGAGTACGGAAAATGGGTCAATCATTGCATCCCATGAATATAAGTCCTACTATGTTATAATCTATGGAGTGAACTTCCTGGTGAACCATGTCATACTTCTTCTAGTGGAATTTGATGCAATTCTTGGCATGGATTGACTTTCCTTATAAAGATCCAACATAAATTGTTGGGGGAGGGAAATCACACTCCATATGGATAATCGACCCTCGATTCTTTAAAAGTGTAAGGAGGAAGATGAATCTCCTCTAGCTCCATCATATCAAGAATGGATATTCCTGCCCTCTGAGCATGCGTATCTGGATTAGATGATTGAGTCCAAGGAAGAAACCATCCTTGAAGAAATTCCTATTGTAAGGGAATTCGCTGAAGTGTTTCCCGAGGAAATTCCTGGTCTTCCTCCTAGAAGAGACATTGAATTCTCAATTGAACATATACCTGGGGAACTAACAATATCCAAGACTCCATATAGAATGGCTGTCGTGGGGCTTGAAGAGTTGAATAAACAACTACAACAGAATCTGGATAAAGGGTTTATACACCCAAGTGCTTCACCATGGGGTGCAGCAGTCCTATTCGTCATGAAGAAGGATGGGTCAATGCGGCTTTGAATTGATTATCCTGAACTTAACAAAATAACAATATAGAACAAGGGTCCTCTTCCACGGATCGAAGACTTTTCCGATTAGCTATATGGAGTAGAATACTTCTCCAAGGTAGATTTGTGTTCGGGATATTATCATGTAAGGGTGAAGAAGGAATATGTCCCCAAAACTGCTTTTCGTACAAGATATGGTCACTATGAATTCATAGTAATGCCTTTTGGACTCACAAGTGGGGAAATTTTTGTGCCTGTGCACACATTACCCACAAGTGGGGAAATTTTTGTGGTATTCAGTGGTTCTTAGAAGAAGGGCTTAGGCTATGTGATAATGCAGAATGATAAAGTGATATCCTATGCCTCAAGGCGGTTAAAAATACATGAGCGAAACTATCCAACGCATGATCTGGAGTTGGCGGCAGTGATCTTTGTTTTGAAAATCTGGTGGCATTATATTTATGGGGAGAAATGTGAGATATATACTGACCATAAGAGTCTTAAATATATATTCACACAGAAATAGATGAATATGTGCCGGAGAAGATGGATAGAGCTCATCAAGGATTATGACTTTTCAATACATTACCACCCTGGGAAATCGAACAAGGTGGCTGATTCCCTAAGTAGAAAGGACTCAACGATTCTATAAATGATGAGAATTGAGAAGGATCCAATCTTATTAGACTTTATGAATATGGAAATGGGAATCATAAAGATAGTAACATCATCAATTCTTTCACAAATGATCGCTCAACCGTGTCTTTTGGAAAGGTTAAAGTATGATCAAAATGATGATGTGGGAATTCAGGAAAATGTGGAAGCTATCAAAAAAGGGAAATCCTAGGAGTTTAATGTTAATGAAGTTGTAATTGTTTGATTTGGGAAAAGACTATGTGTTCCATCACGTTCGGAGCTGAAGAAGGAACTTTTGGATGATGCACATAGTTCATGTTTCTCTATTCACCCATGGAGCAAAAAGATGTATCGAGATCTCCGAGAAAACTTTTGGTGGGATAATATGAAAAATGAGATCGCTGAATTACACCAAAGTTCTTGGTGTGCCTGCAATTGAAGGAAGAGAGGCAGAAGCCTAAGTGTATGATGCAACCATTGCCTAGACCAGAATGGAAATGGGATAAGATCACCATGGACTTTGTCACCGGACTTTCGAGGACATCCAAAGGAAACAATGCACTCTGGGTTATTGTGGACCATCTTACAAAGACTGCAAAATTCATTGCTATTCAGGAGGATTTCTCATTGGATCAACTAGTACAGATATATATCAGGGAAGTGGTGAGGCTGCAGGGAGTGCCACTATCTATTGTGTCTGACTGAGATCCAAGATTCATCTCTATGTTTTGGAAGAGTCTTCAATAAGCTCTGAATGCTGAACTGAACTTCAATACAGCCTTTCATCCTCAAACTGATGGCCATTCCGAGCTGACTATCCAAACACTTGAGGACATGTTGAGAGCGTGCTCAATGGACATTAAAGGAGGATGTGATCAACATATTTCTCTAGTGGAGTTCTCTTATAATAATAGTTTCCACTCGAGCATCCAAATGGCACCATATGAAGCCCTTTATGGGAAAAGGTGCAAAACAACATCATTTTGGGATGAGGTCGGTGAACATAAGATGCTTGGACCAAAAATGGATGAAGAAATGGTGGAGAAAGTGAAAACCATTCAACAGCATATCAAGGCATCCCAGAGTCGAAAAAAGAGTTATGAAAATAACCGTCGATGATACCTTGAGTTTAAAGTTGGAGAAATGGTTTTTCTACGCATATCTCTGTCTAACAATGTCATGAGGTTTGGAAAGAAAGGGAAGTTCAGTCCAAGGTACATTGGCTCCTTCGAGATTCTTGATCATGTCGGGGTTGTGGCCTATCGACTAGCACTTCCTCCTACCATGGCAAATGTACATGATGTCTTTCACGTATCCCTCTTAAGGAAGTACATATTAGACCATTCACATGCACTCTCTTCTAAGGTCGTACAGTTGGAGGATGATCATTCTTATGAGGAGAAGCCAGTTAAGATCTTAGATCATAGAGAAAAAGTTCTACAAAATAAGACAATTCCCCTCGTCAAGGTGTTGTGACAAAACCACAATTTTGAAGAAGTGACTTGGGAATTGGATGAAATGATGAAGCTGAGTTACCCACATCTGTTTTAGTGTGGGAAAAGAAAATTTTGAGTACAAAATTTCTTATGGGGGGAATATTGTATGACCCAGAGTTTCATTAATGGAAATACCTCTTGATCTAATTAAATGACTCTTTATGTAAAATTTTTATATAAAATGTCAACTTCTTTGGTTTTATGTTATGAATTATGACCATTTCTTTTAAATTCGTTGAACAGTGATAAAATATTTAGTATAAATATAGGGCTTTAACAAACCCAACTTACTTAGAAAAAGGAAGTGATGGCCTCATCCAGTAGAATTGCTCCATACGAAGCCCATTTGTCGGAGCTTTGAAAGGAGGCAACGTCTTTAGGATTCTCCCTTGACCAAGCCCAAGCTAAGCTTCATTATGTCTAGCTCAAATGTGACTGTCTATGGGAAAAGTGGAAGTTGATTTAGATTACCACTAGAGCGATGTTATCTGAGTCACTCCAAGAGTCTGTCACCATCGCACATGTAACACCCGAGACTTTTATTTTATATAAATCATCAAAGGAATCTTTTTCTACACAACACTTGCTTGGCTTGCTTTACACGAAATCGCGACCTTCCTCGATAGCTTGCATCGTACGCAATACCGAGTTTCACTAAACAATGATATACTATTAAAATATTATTAAAACTAGCCGTTATGAATAGTAATAACCACTTTTTGAAATTTTATATATTTTATTTTTCAAAATGTACTTCATTTTTGGATTCGTAATCTCGAAATTATCCTAGGGTGAAATTTTTGTATTTTTCTGAAAACTTTCAATTTTTGATGAATAGTGAAACCACTAAGTGGTAGTTAAAAAAACTGAATTTTTCATAAAACTTAATTTTACCGCTTCTGTGAGTGGAATTTCGAAAATCCGAGAGGCACGGTTGATGTTAGTAAGTAAAATGTGGTTCAATGAGATGAAAATAATTTGTTGGTGAATAGTAACTTTTTACTTTTTTTTACCACGGTTAAAAGTAAATAGGGTAATTAAGGGTAAAAATAATATTATTATTACCCTAACACATGTCCTAATTATATTGGACAAGTGTAATTCAACGAAAAAAAACTTACGAATAAAATATGACCATTTAGGCCCACTTGGATTAGATTAGGACATTTATTATTAATTTATTTAAAGAAGGGTTAAAATAGTTAAAATCAATGTTTAATAACTAAATAATTTTTAATATGGGGTTATACATAAGATAAATTCGACTATAAATATTAATTATAAATCTAAAAAGATTTCCTACATAATTGTATTTTATTTGTAATTTTTAGACATTAAATAATTTAATTTATTTATCACACAAAGATAATGCAGTAATTAACTTATTAATGAAATATTGACATAATTGATGTTATAAACACGAAAATAAATGTAATTTGACTCTTTTTATGAATTACACTAATTTTATAGATTAATATGACATGTTAGTATTGATTTAATTAACTTTTTTAGAACTAATAATTCTGTTATGATTTTCACAAAAATTAATTACTAAATAGTGTCAAAATTGACATAAAATAGTTTTTAAAACAAATATTATATTAGTAATTGTTCTTTTATTCTTAAAAATCTAATATTCGGCCAAATGACTTAGATAAGGTTATATATATTAATAATAAACAACTTGGGGTTTGTTTGGCTGCTTATAGTATGTTTATTAACCTTATAGTATAAGAACACAAGAAGACACGGTAAAAGTAAAATTATTTAACTTAATGTTAAATCTAAATGATAAGGTTAAAATAGGAACCTAAACTTGTATAAATTATATTTGATGAGAGGATTTCGACCCATCCCCACCTTAGCTTAGAAATAAATCAATTTTTAGCTATTTAAAACCGAACATGACTTTATAATAAAATAATATTTTTAGTTATTCCAAAGGTGCCCCTCTCCTCCCTTATGAAAGGGCACCTCCTCCCTCCCTTCCTCACACCACTTTGAGCCTTCATGCTTGTCCAACCCCTGAAACTTTCTTCTATCCACTTCCCTAGAGACATCCTAGAGGTCTTGGTATTTTCAAAGACCAATTTTAGTGCCCTAAAAGAAGGTCTCAAAGAAGCACTTCAAAGAAGAGGTAATCTCCGTTACCGATTCTTTCATCTTTATTTCTTATTCCACTTCTTCTTCTTTAGTTGTATCATTATGAAGTAATAACATAAGTATCAATCATATACTGATATATTATTATAAGTATTAGACAACCCTATTTCATCATCTATCCATCCTACGGAAAAAGAAATCACCGCGCGTGCGTACGTACGGAATACCGTCTCCACGATGTGGTGGAATCTATTTTCCACCACCACCTTACTTGGATGGGTATAATGGTGTAAATGATATATATATATGACTATTATAAATTAATACTGATTCTTAAATAGTATACATACACTCCAATACAATTCCACGATCATAGGAACGATATCATCACTCGTGCGTACGTACGGAATACTGTCTCCACGATGTGATGCGACTCGTTCTACATGATCTTCATTTCATAATGATTATAAAAATGAATTGAATGAATGAATATGATATATATTACACTAATAACATTCTGTAAATGAGGTATCTATAAGGGAAGAATAAGAATTTATTCGACAAAACACGCATAAGAACAAAAAGTTATAAACACCAGAATAACAAGTAGCAATGAAATATTACTACAAAGAAGATAAGAATATGAACAAATATGATATCATAAAAATATGTATGATTCTGGAATAAGTCAATAACAATATTTAAATCATTATACAGGAGGTTCGGACACGTACAAAGCATATCGGGCCTAAGGTAAGGGAAATATCACAATCTCATTTTTATCCGAGATTGTTTATACTTTAGTATTTACTGGGGTGTATTTTATCATCCACATCCATGTTTCCTCAATATGTAATATTATTTCCATCCACCTACAATTGTTTAAATCCAATTTTACCCTTCAGTGAGTTTTTAGTAAAGGATATGAAAGGAATCTTTGGTCGTTTTTTGTACGAGGTACTTTTTGACTTTTCTGACAAAAGTACGAAGAATGTTTTTTTTAACTTATACGGTATGAATGGATTTTTAAAACATTATTTCCAAGAATATTCCTTTACAAGTTTTCATGTTTATTTTTAATAAACTTCTAGTTTAGAATTGTACGACATGTTAAAAAAGGAAAAGTTTTTTTGAAGGAGAAAGGATATTTTCTTCAAGAATGGAGTTCAAATATTTAATCAAAATTATTTTCCATCTAAGATAATAAAGGGTTCTGTTTCTATCCCTATTATTACATTGATTTGATTATGTTGTGATGGAATTATATTTTTATGAATCCCATTATCTTATATGAATTGTTTTATGATGTCACGATGTTTAAGATTCCCATTTTTGTTACATGGGTTATGCTATGATGTATGGTTTATGATTTTGTGGAACACATAAGAATGGTATCATTATGATATGGGTGGGACCTATATCTCCCTACAATAAATTGGGTAAATATTTTATATCTCATGAGATAGACATGGTTGGGATGGTAGGTTATACCGGTTCAGTGAAACAGGACTGAAACGAGGGTGACTCGGTTCAGAAATGGACTTTGTCCACTAAGATAGTCTTGGAAATGAGTCTTGACTAATAAGAAATGATTCTATATGATTATGTGTGTATGACACAAAATTTCATGTTTTATGTTATGATTATTGAGATTACATTTCACTACTAAGACTTATCCCATGTTATGAAATTATGATCTCTTTTGCAGGTTAAGATTTCCAAAAGTAATGTGCTTATATATATGATGTGATTGATATTTCTTCTGTTTACCCTTACTGAGAATTTGAGCTGACCCTTTTGTATGTTTTGTTTCCCAGTTCAGGAAGAAGGTTATTAAGTAGAATATGCCAAAAAGGGACTCTAGATATGATGAAATAAATGGGAGTCCAAGTAGATGCTTTATGAACCAGTTGTTTATGTTTCCCAGTTTCTAAAGACACTATACCTATACGGTCCTTTCTTGGTTTGGTTATATGTTGTAATAAGTGTTCTTAAATTCTGAATTATTAACAATGTATGTAAAGTATGGGTTGTTATAGTTGGTATCATAGGAAAGGTATAGTCAACCTTTGGAAACTAGGATGTGAAATCCTTAATAAGAACCCTAAGGATAATTCTAAGCATAGAACACAATCTTAGTGTTTTAGAAATGGCCATGAATAACCTAGGATAATACCTTAAGTGTGAAATTTTATTCTTGATTATGTGGTTTTCCTATTATAATTTGTGTTGCTCACACTATTCTTCTTGGTTTAAGTCAATGGTTGGAACCCGAAGGAACCTTGTTAATGAGGAATGTGACGGGCAATGTAATGATTGTCCCCCTGAGAAACCAAACGTTATGGGAGCTGGAATGAAAAATCTTGTAGCCATTCTCACACAACTTTCTCAAGCTATGAATCATGTAGGACTTCCAAACGAGCAAAGGAAGGAGCAACATTTTGTTGAATCCTTCATGAGGCAGCGTCCACCTTCATTCAGCGGGTCTACTGATCCATTAGTTGCTGATGAATGGATTAGTACTACTGAAAAGATATTTTCAGTTCTTCAATGTTCTGAGCATGATAAAGTTATCTTAGAAGTGTATCATTTGGAAGGTGATGCTGATCAATGGTGGAATATTATTAAGAATACGAGGCAAAGGGATGAAATTGAGTCCATGGAATGGGACAAGTTCAAGAACTTATTTTTCAATAAGTACTTCCCTCGTGTTCTCCGAACAAAGATAGAGAAAGAGTTTCTTGAACTGGAGCAGAAGGATGATGAATCTGTTGGTACCTATGAAGCAATTTTTACAAGACTTTCAAGGTATTATTTTGGTATTATTATCCAACCTGAGAGTAAAATCGATCGATTCTTTAGTGACTTAAAACCAAGTCTTCGAAGGGCCTTATCCATAAGGGACTTCAATAGCTACGAGGAAATTGTTCGATGTGCTCTCAAAGTTGAGATGGGGATTGGAGTAACCCATCAGTCATATGGGTTTGATAAGAAGAGGAAAATGGAATTCAAAGTAAAATCTAAAGAGCACACTAAAAAGAAGATGATCTTTCCCTTATACTCAAAGTGTGGAAAGAAACATGGAGGGAGTTGTCTTAAAGGGACAAGTAAATGTTTCAAATGTGGAAAGGAAGGTCATCGGGCATTTGAATGTCGTAATGATGGGAAGAAGATGTCTAATGTAGAGACATGAAGCCTGACGTGCATGGACATTACATTACTTTTGCGGAATACTTTGTACATAACAAAAACATACACATAAGGATCGTAATAGTTTAGTGTCTTTGGAAACTCGGAACGTAATCTCCTAATCATGGTGAACGATCTGCAACATCCCCCATAAAGATCTTCCTTTTTTTTACCTGAAACCTTTCTTTATATCCTTGGGAAAAGAAAACATAAAAGGGTGAGCTCAAATGCTCAGTAAGGGTAAACAAAAGAAAGATCAATGACATCATATTCATAAGAACATAACATTTTGGAAATCATAACCTACAAAAGAGAGAAAATTTCATAACATTGGATAGATCATGGCAGTGAAATGTAATCACAATAATCATAACTTAAAACATGAAACTTTGTGGCATTCACACATAATCATAGAGAATCATTTCTTGTTAGTCAAGACTCATTGCCAAGACTATCTTAGTGGACAAAGTCCCTTTCTGAATCGAGTAGCCCTCGTTTCAGTCATGTTTCACTGAACCGATATAACCTACCGTTCCAGCCATGTCTATCTCATGAGATATAAAATCTTTACCCAATGCATTAGAGGGAGATATAGGTCCCACCCATCTTATAATGAATCCTTTTTTATGTGTGCCACATAATCATAAATCATACATCATTGCATAACCCATGTAATAAAAATGGGAATCTTAAACATCGTGATATCATAAAACATTTCATATAAGATAAAGGAATTCATAAAAATAATTCCATCACAACATGATCAAATAAATTTAATAATAGGGATAAAAATAGAACCCTTTATTATCTTAGATGGAAAATAATTTTGATAAAACACTTGAACTCCATTCTTGAGGAAAATATCATTTCTTATTCAAAAACATTTTTCCTTTCATAACATGTCAAACAACTTTAAAATAAAAGAAGTTGATTAAAAATAAACTTGAAAACTTGTAAAGGAAGATTCTTGGAAATAATGTTTTAAAAATCCATTCATGCCGTATAAGTTAAAAAAACATTCTTCGTACTTTTGTCGGAATAGTCAAAAAGTACCTCGTACGAAAAACGACAAAAGATTCCATTCATACATATTACTAAAAACTCACCGAAGGGTAAAAATGGATTTAAACAATTTTAGGTGTATGGAAATAATATCCAATATTGATGAAACATGGATGTGGATGATAAAATACACCCCAGTAAATACTTACGAATAATCAATCTCGGATAAAAATGAGATTGTGATATTTCCCTTACCTTAGGTCCGATTTGCTTTGTACGTGTCCGAAGCTCCTGTATAATGGTTTAAATAATGTTATTGACTTATTCCAAAATCATACATATTGATATGATATCATATATGGTCATATTCTTAGCTTCTTGTTAGTAATATTTCATTGTTACTTGTTACTCGGGTCTTTATTGCCTTTTGTTCTTATGCGTGTTTTGCCGAATAAATTCTTATTCTTCTTTTAAGGTTATAGATACCTTATATCCAGAATGGTATTAGTGTAACATATATCATATTTATTCATTCAATTCATTTATATAATTACTATGTAATGATGATCCTGTAGAACGAGTCGCATCACATCGTGGAGACGGTATTCCGTACGTACGCATGAGTGATGATATCATTCCTATGATCATGGAATTGTATTTGAGTATATATATATATTATTTCAGTATCAATATTACTTTATAATAATCATAAATATTTACTCATTACACCATTATACCCATCCTTGTACGGTGGTGGTGGAAAATAGATTACACCACGGCGTGGAGACGGTATTCCGTACGTACGCACGCGCGGTGATTTCATTTTTCTGTAGGATGGATAGAAGGTGAATTAGGGTTGTTTCATATTTATAATAACATATCAGTATGTAAGTAATACTGATGTTATTACTTTATAATGAAACAACTAAAGAAGAAGAAGTTGAAGAAGAAAGAAATTGAAAAGATCGGTAATGGATATTACCTCTTCTTTGGAACGCCCCTTTGAATCCTCCACTTAGGGAACTAAAATTGGTCTTTGAAGAAGACCAAGACCTCTAGGATTATTATATGGAAGTGGAGAGGAGAAAATGGCAGGGTTTGGCCGAGCTTGAGTTCTCAAATTGGTGTGAGGAGGAGGGGGAGGAGGTGCCCTTTTATAAGGGAGGAGAGGGGCACCTTAGGAATATCTCAAAATATTATTTTATATTAAAGTCAAAATCTGTTTATAATGGTTCCAAAGGGTCTTATTTCGAAGATAAAGTTGGTATGTGTCGAAATCCTATCAACCAATAGGATTTAGACAAGTTTAGGGTGTTATTTTAACCTTATCAATTAGATTTAACTCTAAGTTAAATAATTTAACTTTTACCGTGTCTTTTTGTTTTCTTTCACTATAAGGTTAATACACTTACTATAACATGCCAAAAGAACCCCAAATTGTTTATTATTAATATATATATCCTTATCTAAGTCATTTGGCCGAACTTTAGATTTTTAGGAATAAACTAACAATTAATAATATAATATTTGATTTAAAAACTATTTTGTGTCAATTTTGACACTATTTGATATTTGATTTTTGTGAAAGTCATAACAGAATTATATGTTCGAATACAGTTGATTAAATCAACATTAATATTTCATAGTAACCTAGAAAATTAGTGTAATTCATAAAAAGTCTCAAATTACATTTATTTTGGTGTTTATAACATCAATTATGTCAATATTTCATTAATAAGATAATTACTGCATAATCATTGTGTCATAAATAAATTAAATTATTTAATGTCTAAAAATTACAAATAAATTACCATTATGTAGGAAATCGTTTTATCTTTCTAATGATTATTTATAGTCGAATTTATCTTATGTATAACCCCATATTAAAAATGTTTTAGTAAATAAACTTTGATTTTAACTCTTTTAACCCTTCTTTAAATAAATTAATAATAAATGTCCTAATCTAATCCAAGTGGGCCTAAATGATAATATTTTACACTTAAGGTTGTTTTTTGTCGAGATACACTTGTCCAATAGAATTATGACATGTGTTAGGGTAATATCAATATCATTCTTACCCTTAATTACCCTATTTACTTTTAGCCGTGGTAAATAAAAGTAAAAAGTTACTATTCACCAAAAATTATTTTCATCTCATTGAACCAAATTTTCATTACTGACATCAACCGTGTCTCTCGGATTTTTGAAATTCCATTCACAGAAGCGGTAAAATTAAGTTTTATGAAAAATTCAGTTTTTTAACTACCACTTAGTAGTTTCACTATTCATCAAAAATTGATGTTTTTCAGAAAAAATGCCAAAATTTCATCCTAAGCAATATTTCATATTCCGAATTAAAAAATGAAGTCTATTTTACCAAATTCATAACATAGAAGTTGCATTAATTAATTTTATAATTAAATCCCGATGTTAAAACAAATAGCGTGTTTTTAAGAAACAATATCTATCAAAAGATTGACACTTGATTATGTCTGGTTTAAATGTGAAATTACATTCAATAACCAACATTGTATTAAATTGTAAAAATATATTCTAAATATACTTTAAAACCACTCAAATTAATAATTTATCACTATTAATTATTTCGATTAAAAAAAGTTGTTTTTAATTATAATTTAGTAATTTTCACTATTCATCAGAATATGAAAGTTATCAGAAAAGTACCAAAATTTCACCTTAGGCTAAATTCGATACTCTGAATCAAAAAATGAAGTCCATTTTGAGAGCTAAAATTTCTAAAATTTAAAAAATGGTTATTACTATTCATAACGGCTAGTTTTAATAATATTTTAATAGCATGTCGGTGTTTCGTGAAACTCAGTATTGCGTACTACACACGCTATCGAGGAAGGTTGCGATTGCGTGTAATTCAAGGCAAGTCAAGGATGCGTGTTGTGTAAGCTCCTTTTGGTGTAGCATACAACACAAGACATTAGTGAAATTAAAAAGAATATTTTTCATAAAATCTCGGGCTGTTACATTCTACCCCCCTTAAAATGAATTTCTCCCTCGAAATTCGTCGGGGTTATAAATGGTTTACTATTCGAAAGTTTATTTAATAGAAACCCACATCGTAAAAAGGAATATCAAAACCAATCTTTAAAAACAAAAGTATGAAACGTAACGGTTACCCAAATAAACTAATCACTGGGTTTCCACATAGGTGAAAAGATGGATATGGAAGAGAAATATAACCATCATGTTCTGATGGAGAGTGGTAGAGAACATGGCTATGGAAAATCCAGTAATCACAAAGCCATAAATTTGTGACGATCTAAGGTACAATCTGATTCATCAGATATAAGATCACTAGGACAACATTTTTGTTTTTCAAGATCATTTCCCTAAAGTTAAAGTATTTGAATTAGAATAAATACTTACTTTATGTTGGTACAACCTCACTGTTGTTCGTGCCTTTAACAATTTCCACTTCATCTCTAAAATAAATTAAGTTGAACTTGTTATTCGTGAAGTGTTAGCAGATCATGTGATAGAATGACGGGTCATTCCATCTATCTCAAAAGGTTAGAAAAATTTATATACATAAGTCGATCTATAGTGGGATTAATCATATATGGTTCCTAAAATGGGCTTATACTTCATATATCATACTGCTTAATATAATAAAACTAGTTTCTACTAAACAGGGACTTCCTGTAGGCCAGTGGTAGGCGATAAAGGCCAGTCGCACTTCGGTTGTGGGTTCGATTCCCACAGCCTTGTCCGACGCGATGGGCTGTCGCCCGTTCTGCAGGTTGTCCTTTTTCTAAAACTATATTACTATAACATCACATCAATAATATCGAAAAAAACTTCTATCCTTAAACAATACTAACTTATGTCCAACATAATCCATTCCAATCTTTAGGCTTATCCATAATACTGCAGTCCATTCTCATAACATAGTGAAAACGATTACCAGAGATTTAATACCATAGTTGATCCCCATATATCATAAGATATGTTTTGTTGGTCACATTCCAAACATTCAAAGGCCTTAATCATGTATTCTCTTGAATACCCATTGAACCCTAGTGAAAACATGAATGCAGTTAAAAGTTAACTCTTTCCACATACCAAAATCAAAAAATTCTATATACTCAAACCATGATATAACCTTCTCCTTATATCAGTCATGAGCTCATGAATACTATCAAACATTTAATTTTCTCCTTATCCCTTCATTATGCGCATATCATCTTCATTCCAAAAATATCTGAATAACCTTTCATGGATACTCGTAGCATTAATCACACCCTTTCAAAACTCAAGGAAAGACAACAATGTAACAATCCTTAGATGTCTCTTTATTCCATAGTACCATGAGATTCATTATACAACATTACACTTTGATAAACATGTAATCATTCCACTACCTTCTTAAACAATTGACCGAGCTTCAACAATTCTTTCATCTCACATATCATTTGTAGTCTCTTCATCATCATCAATATAAATACTACCCATACGACCATACTGATTATCTTCATGAGACTTTCCCTTAGGGAATTGGTTTGCATAATGCCCATACATTCCACATTTAAAACATTTAACCATTGTTGATGTCGTAGCAATACCATTATCCTCATCCATGGTGTTAACTGAACCATTTCCTTTGCACTTACTTGCTTTGTGTCTTTCTTTTCCACACCCAAAGCATCTTCCAGTTCCTTTGAAACATTCTCCTTGATGCCTCTTCCCACATGATTTACATAGGGGAAATTGAACTTTCTTTCCTCTATGATCATCATGAAACTCCATCTTTCTCTTATTAGCCGAGTCAGGAAACTTACCAAATTTTACTTTATTGATCATATTATGAGATTGCTGATTTTGCATAATAATGATGTTTGGACTTCAAAATCCCATTTCATTATGAATAATATCATTCCATTGTCCATCATATCCTCCATTATCGTGAATCATCTTGTTTCCAGCCATTTTCTAAAACCCAAAAAGAATAGTGTGAGAGGAAAAAATCATAATAAAGTGGGAGTAACTTCAATATCTAACATCTTTGGTTTAATCTAATATCGTTACCATAGTTCTAGGACTATATCCTATACGTATATTTATCCTTAGGGGCATCCCTAGACATACCTTAGAAATATCTCTAGGGATCTCACTAACGTTTTTGCATCCTAGTTTCCAAAGGTTGACTAAACCTTTCCTCTAATACCAACTGTAGAGACCCGAAGCCTGACGTGCATGGACATTACATTACTTTTGCGGAATACTTAGTACATAACAAAAACATACACATAAGGATCGTAATAGTTTAGTGTCTTTGGAAACTCGGAACGTAATCTCCTAATAATGGTGAAAGATCTTCAACATCCCCCATAAAGATCTTCATTTTTTTACCTAAAACCTTTCTTTATATCCTGGGGAAAAGAAAACATAAAAGGGTGGGCTCAAATGCTCAGTAAGGGTAAACAAAAGAAATATCAATCACATCATATTCATAAGAACATAACATTTTGGAAATCATAACCTGCAAAAGAGAGAAAATTCCATAACATGGGATAGATCATGGCAGTGAAATGTAATCACAATAATCATAACATAAAACATGAAACTTTGTGGCATTCACACATAATCATAGAGAATCATTTCTTGCTAGTCAAGACTCATTGCCAAGACTATCTTAGTGGACAAAGTCCCTTTCTGAATCGAGTAACCCTCGTTTCAGTCCTGTTTCACTGAACCAGTATAACCTACCGTTCTAGCCATGTCTATCTCATTAGATATAAAATCTTTACCAAATGAATTGGAGGGAGATATAGGTCCCACCCATCTTATAATGAATCATTTCTTATGTGTTCCACATAATCATAATTCATACATCATTGCATAACCCACGTAATAAAAATGGGAATCTTAAACATCGTGATATCATAAAACATTTCATATAAGATAAAGGAATTCATAAAAATAATTCCATCACAACATGATCAAATCAATTTAATAATAGAGATAAAAACAGAACCCTTTATTATCTTAGACGGAAAATAATTTTGATAAAACACTTGAACTCCATTCTTGAGGAAAATATCCTTTCTTCTTCAAAAACATTTTTCCTTTCATAACATGTAAAACAACATTAAAATAAAATAAGTTGATTAAAAATAAACTTGAAAACTTGTAAAGGAAGCTTCTTGGAAATAATGTTTTAAAAATCCATTCATGTCGTATAAGTTAAAAAAAACATTCTTCGTACTTTTGTCAGAAAAGTCAAAAAGTACCTCGTATGAAAAACGACAAAAGATTTCTTTCATACATATTACTAAAAACTCACCGAAGGGTAAAAATGGATTTAAACAATTTTAGGTGGATGGAAATAATATCACATATTGATGAAACATGGATGTGGATGATAAAATACACCCCAGTAAATACTTACGAATAAACAATCTCGGATAAAAATGAGATTGTGATATTTCCCTTACCTTAGGTCCGATTTGCTTTGTATGTGTCCGAAGCTCCTGTATAATGGTTTAAATAATGTTATTGACTTATTCCAGAATCATACATATTGATATGATATCATATATGGTCATATTCTTAGCTTCTTGTTAGTAATATTTCATTGTTACTTGTTACTCGGGTCTTTATTGCCTTTTGTTCTTATGCGTGTTTTGCCGAATAAATTCTTATTCTTATTTTAAGGTTATAGATACCTTATATCCAGAATGGTATTAGTGTAACATATATCATATTTATTCATTAAATTCATTTATATAATTACTATGTAATGATGATCATGTAGAACGAGTCGCATCACATCGTGGAGACGGTATTCCGTACGTACGCACGAGTGATGATATCGTTCCTATGATCATGGAATTGTATTTGAGTATATATATATATTATTTCAGTATCAATATTAGTTTATAATAATCATAAATATTTACTCATTACACCATTATACACATCCTTGTAATGTGGTGGTGGAAAATAGATTACACCACGGCGTGGAGACGGTATTCCGTACGTACGCACGTGCGGTGATTTCATTTTTCCGTAGGATGGATAGAAGGTGAATTAGGGTTGTTTCATATTTATAATAACATATCAGTATGTAAGTAATACTGATATTATTACTTTATTATGAAACAACTAAAGAAGAAAAAGTTGAAGAAGAAAGAAATTGAAAAGATCGGTAGTGGATATTACCTCTTCTTTGGAACGCCCCTTTGAATCCTCCACTTAGGGAACTAAGATTGGTATTTGAAGAAGACCAGGACCTCTAGGATTATTATAGGGAAGTGGAGAGGTGAAAATGGCAGGGTTTGGCCGAGCTTGAGTGCTCAAATTGGTGTGAGGAGGAGGGGGAGGAGGTGCCCTTTTATAAGGGAGGAGAGGGGCACCTTAGGAATATCTCAACATATTATTTTATATTAAAGTCAAAATCTGTTTATAATGGTTCCAAAGGGTCTTATTTCGAAGCTAAAGTGGGTATGGGTCTAAATCCTATCAACCAATAGGATTTAGACAAGTTTAGGGTGTTATTTTAACCTTATCAATTAGATTTAACTCTAAGTTAAATAATTTAACTTTTACCGTGTCTTTTTGTTTTCTTTCACTATAAGGTTAATACACTTACTATAACATGCCAAACGAACCCCAAATTGTTTATTATTAATATATATATCTATATCTAAGTCATTTGGCCGAACCTTATATTTTTAGGAATAAAATAACAATTAATAATATAATATTTGATTTAAAAACTATTTTGTGTCAATTTTGAAACTATTTGATTTTTGATTTTTGTGAAAGTCATAAAAGAATTATATGTTCGAATAAAGTTGATTAAATCAACCTTAATATATCATATTAACCTAGAAAATTAGTGGAATTCATAAAAAGTCTCAAATTACATTTACTTTGGTGTTTATAACATCAATTATGTCAATATTTCATTAATAAGATAATTACTGCATCATCATTGTGTCATAAATAAATTAAATTATTTAATGTCTAAAAATTACAAATAAAATACCATTATGTAGTAAATCGTTTTATCTTTCTAATGAATATTTATAGTCGAATTTATCTTATGTATAACCCCATATTAAAAATGTTTTAGTAAATAAACTTTGATTTTAACTCTTTTAACCCTTCTTTAAATAAATTAATAATAAATGTCCTAATCTAATCCAAGTGGGCCTAAATGATAATATTTTACACTTAAGGTTGTTTTTGGTCGAGATACACTTGTCCAATAGAATTAGGACACGTGTTAGGGTAATATCAATATCATTCTTACTCTTAATTACCCTATTTACTTTTAACCGTGGTAAATAAAAGTAAAAAGTTACTATTCACCAAAAATTATTTTCATCTCATTGAACCACATTTTACTTACTAACATCAACCGTGTCTCTCTGATTTTTGAAATTCCATTCACAGAAGCGGTAAAATTATGTTTTATGAAAAATTCAGTTTTTTAACTACCACTTAGTAGTTTCACTATTCATCAAAAATTGATGTTTTTCAGAAAAATGCCAAAATTTCATCCTAAGCTATATTTCATATTCCGAATTCAAAAATGAAGTCTATTTTACCAAATTCATAACATAGAAGTTGAATTAATTAATTTTATAATTAAATCCCGATGTTAAAACAAATAGCGTGTTTTTAAGAAACAATATCTATCAAAAGATTGACACTTGATTATGTCTGGTTTAAATGTGAAATTACATTCAATGACCAACATTGTATTAAATTGTAAAAATATATTCTAAATATACTTTAAAACCACTCAAATTAATAATTTATCACTATTAATTATTGCGATTAAAAAAGTTGTTTTTAATTATAATTTAGTAATTTTCACTATTCATCAGAATATGAAAGTTATCCAAAAAGTACCAAAATTTCACCTTAGGCTAAATTCGATACTCCGAATCCAAAAATGAAGTCCATTTTGAGAGCTAAAATTTCTAAAATTTAAAAAATCATTATTACTATTCATAACGGCTAGTTTTAATAATATTTTAATTGCATATCGTTGTTTCGTGAAACTCAGTATTGCGTACTACACACGCTATCGAGGAAGGTTGCGATTGCGTGTAATGAAAGGCAAGTCAAGGATGTGTTTTGTGTAATCTCCTTTTGGTGTAGCGTACAACACAAGACATTAGTGAAATTAAAAAGAATATTTTTCATAAAATCTCGGGTTGTTACATCTAATGATGAAAACAAAGGAAGGGATGCACAGAATGAACCTACTACACTTCAATGTTTCAAGTGCAAGGAGATGGGTCATTATGCCAATCAATGCCCAAATCCAAGGGTTGATGATGATGGTCGACATCAAAAAACTCTTAAGGCTAAAGACAAATGAAAGTCACATGCAATTTCTATCAGCGATGTGGAGTACGATAACGATGTGGTGAAAGGTACACTTACCATCCACTCTAAAGTTGCATATGTTTTATTTGATTCTGGATCCACCCACTCCTTTATTTCTGAAGAATTTTCTAAGGGTATCACCATATTACCTCAACAATTAGATGTTGAGTTAGCTGTGAAAACACCTAATGGCACAACAGTCGCATCAAAAGTTTATAATTATTCTCCGATCGAAGTTTGTGGGAATGTGCTTCCTGCAAATCTTGTGATCCTTCCTATAGTGGAATTTGATGTGATTCTTGGCATGGATTGGCTTTCTCTACATGGAGCTCATATCAATTTCCATAGAAGGGAAGTCACATTTCATATTCCAGATCAATCTATGATCGTCTATCGATGCAAGGATGAACATAACCTTCCAGTGGAAATTTCTTCCATTTTATGGGTATTGATTCCACTAAATGAAGGTTATTTATCTCAAATGGTTAGTGAGAAAATCACGATTAACAATATGCCCATTGTACGAGAGTTTGATGATGTCTTTCCGGATGAATTACTGGGTCTTCCACCGAATCGTGAAGTTGAGTTTTCAATAGAACTCGTACCGGGTGCTTTGCCTATTTCAAAGACACCTTATAGAATGGCCCTAATTGAGTTGCAGGAATTGAAGAAGAAACTCCAAGATAATCTTGATAAGGGGTTCATACTCCCTAGTGTGTCACCTTGGGGAGCACCTATTTTGTTTGTTAAGAAGAAAGATGGATCAATGAGACTCTGCATTGATTATCGAGAACTTAACAAGATCACTATCAAGAAAAAATATCCTCTCCCGCGCATTGATGACCTATTTGACCAACTACACGGAGCTCAATACTTTTCCAAGATTGATCTTCGTTCAGGGTATCATCAATTAAGGGTCAAAAGGAAGGATATACCAAAGATGGCTTTCCATACAAGGTATGGACACTATGAATTTATAGTGATGCCATTTGGTCTTACTAATGCCCCTGCTATCTTCATGGATCCGATGAATAGAGTCTTTAGAGACTATCTTTATCAGTTTGTGGTAGTATTTATTGACGATATTATTGTATATTCAAAGAGCAAGGAAGAACATGAAGATCACTTGAGAATTATATTGAAGACCCTGAGAAAGGAGAAGCTTTATGCCAAATTTACCAAGTGTGAATTTTGGCTTCAAAAAGTTGCATTTTTGGGTCACATAATCTCAAAAGAGGGGATATATGTGGATCCAGCAAAAACAGAGGTTATTGAAAGATGGTCGAGACCAACAACAGTAACCGAGATCCGAAGTTTTCTTGGTTTGGCTAGATATTATCGAAGTTTTGTGAAAGACTTTTCACGATTATCTAATCCACTCACCATGTTGACTCGGAAAGGAGTTAAGTTTGTTTGGATGGAGGAATGTGAAGAGAATTTCAAGGAGTTGAAAATAAGGTTATCCAGTGCACCTATGCTCACACTGCCTTGTAGTGGAGAAAGGTTTGTGATCTACAGTGATGCATCTAAGATGGGATTGGGGTGTGTTTTTATGCAAAATGATATGGTGATAGCTTATGCCTCACGACAGTTGAAAATACATGAGAAAAATTACCCAACTCATGATTTGGAGTTAGCCGCGGTAATCATTGCATTAAATATTTAGAGGCATTACCTTTATGGAGAAAGGTGTGACATTTATACTGATCGTAGAAGTTTAAATTATATTTTCACACAAAAGGAGATGAATATGCGCCAAAAAAGATAGTTGGAGCTGATTAAGGATTACGACTGCTCAATCCATTACCACCCTGGGAAAGCAAACAAGGTGGCTGATGCATTAAATCGACAAGACCATGCTATTTTATCCATGATGAGGATCACAAAAGATCAAATATTTATGGATTTACAAAGGATGGATCTTGGAATTATAATGAAAGGGGAAAATCGTATCTTTCTCAAATGAATGTTCAACCATCTATACATGTGAAGATTAAAGAGGCACAGAAAGAAGATGTCGAGTTACAAAAGAAGGTGAGAAATGCTCCAGAATTAAACCTTGATTGTGATGGGATAATAAAGTTCAGGAACCGGGTTTGTGTTCCTCCCATCACCGAATTAATGAAGGAGCTGCTGGATGAGGCTCATAGTTCTTTATTCTCTATTCATCCTGGAAGCACGGAGATGTATAGGGACCTGAAAGAATACTTCTGGTGGGATGGAATGAAAAGAGATGTTACTGAATATGTCTCTTGATGCTTGGTTTGTCAATAAGTTAAAGCTGAGAGACAGAAGTCTAAGGGGATGTTACAACCATTACCCATACCCAAATGGAAATGGGAAAACATCACTATGGACTTTTTCACAGGACTTCCAAAAACATCCAAAGACAATAATGCTATCTGGGTCATAGTTGATCGTCTTACAAAGTCTACACACTTCATTGATATTAGAGAGGATTTCTCTCTGGATCAGCTTGTCAGGATATATGTAAAGGAAGTGGTAAGATTGCATGGAGTACCACTTTCTATTATATCTGATCGGGATTCGAGATTTACGTCGAAGCTCTGGAGAAGTCTTCAGCATACTCTGGATACAGAGTTGAGTTTCAGCACTGCTTATCATCCTCAGACAGACGGTCAGTCTGAGAGATCAATTCAAACTCTAGAAGATATGTTGAGAGCTTGCTCTATGGATTTCAAATGTGGTTGGGATCAACACATACTTTTGGTGGAATTTTCTTATAATAATAGCTTTCACTCCAGTATTCAGATGGATCCTTATGAAGCTCTCTATGGAAAGAAATGCATGACTCCAACTTGCAGGGATGAAGTTGGGGAAAGAAAGCTATTAGGACCTGATCTCGTTGATGAAATGGAAAAAAAGGTCAGATCTATTCAACAACACATAAGAGCAGCTCAGGGTCGACAAAAAAGTTATGCCAACAACTGAAGAAAAGACCTAGAGTTTGAAGTGGGTGATAATGTGTTCTTACGAATATCTCCCTGGAAGAGGGTTATGAGATTTGGAAAGAAGGGGAAGTTGAGCCCTAGATATATCGGTCCTTTCGAAATACTGGATCGTGTTGGGAAGGTAGCTTACTGATTTGCGCTTCCACCGAATCTCTCTCAAGTTCACGATGTGTTCCATGTATCTCTCCTGAGAAAGTACATACCTTATCCTTCCCATGTACTCAGCTCAGAAGTTGTACCACTGGAGCAAGATCTTTCTTATGAAGAACAACCGATAGAGATTCTGGATCGTAGCGAAAATGTCCTACGAAACAAGACCACTTGATTGGTGAAAGTTTTATGGAGGAACCACCAATTAGAAGAAGCTACATGGGAGTTTGAGGATATGATGAGGGAGAGGTATCCTCATCTGTTTGTTACAAAGTGACGAATTTCGAGGGCGAAATTCATTTTAAGGGGGGTAGAATGTAACACCCAAGACTTTTATGTTATATAAATCATCGAAGGAATATTTTTCTACACAACACTTTCTTGGATTGCTTTACACAAAATCGCGACCTTCCTTGATAGCTTGCGTCGTACGCAATACCGAGTTTCACTAAACAACGATATACTATTAAAATATTATTAAAACTAGCCGTTATGAATAGTAATGACCACTTTTTGAAATTTTATAAATTTTATTTTTCAAAATGGACTTCATTTTTGGATACGTAATATCGAAATTAGCCTAGGGTGAAATTTTGGTATTTTTCTGAAAACATTCAATTTTTGATGAATAGTGAAACCACTAAGTGGTAGTTAAAAAACTGAATTTTTCATAAAACATAATTTTACCGCTTCTGTGAGTGGAATTTCGAAAATCTGAGAGACACAGTTGATGTTAGTAAGTAAAATGTGGTTCAATGAGATGAAAATAATTTTTTGGTGAATAGTAACTTTTTCCTTTTTTTACAACGGTTAAAAGTAAATAGGGTAATTAAGGGTAAAAATGATATTATTATTACCCTAACACATGTCCTAATTCTATTGGACAAGTGTAATTCGACCAAAAACAAACTTAGGAATAAAATATGACCATTTAGGCCCACTTGGATTAGATTAGGACATTTATTATTAATTTATTTAAAGAACAGTTAAAATAGTTAAAATCAATGTTTAATAACTAAATCATTTTTAATATGGGGTCATACATAAGATAAATTCGACTATAAATATTCATTAGAAAGATAAAAGGATTTCCTACATAATGGTATTTTATTTTTAATTTTTAGACATTAAATAATTTAATTTATTTATGACACAATGATGATGCAGTAATTAACTTATTAATGAAATAATGACATAATTGATGTTATAAACACCAAAATAAATGTAATTTGACTATTTTTATGAATTAAACGAATTTTCTATATTAATATGACATGTCAGTATTGATGTAATTAACTTTTTTTGAACTAATAATTCTGATATGAGTTTCACAAAAATTAATTACTAAATAGTGTCAAAATTGACATAAAATAGTTTTTAAAACAAATATTATATTAGTAATTGTTATTTTATTCCTAAAAATATAAGGTTCGGCCAAATGACTTAGATAAGGTTATATATATTAATAATAAAAAACTTGGTGTTCGTTTTTCTACTTATAGTAAGTTTATTAACCTTATAGTATAAGAACACAAGAAGACACCACAAAAGTAAAATTATTTAACTTAATGTTAAATCTAAATGATAAGGTTAAAATAGGAACCTAAACTTGTATAAATTCTATTGGATGAGATTATTTCGACCCATCCCCACCTTAGCTTCTAAATAAATCAATTTCGAGCTATTTATAACCGAACATGACTTTATAATAAAATAATATTTTTAGTTATTCCAAAGGTGCCCCTCTCCTCCCTTATAAAAGGGAACCTCCTCCCTCTCTTCCTCACACCAATTTGAGCCTTCATGCTCGGCCAACCCCTGACACTTTTTCCTCTCCACTTCCATAGAGACATCCTATAGGTCCTGGTCTTTTTCAAAGACCAATTTTAGTGCCCTAAAAGAAGGTCTCAATGAATCACTTCAAAGAAGAGGTAATGTCCGTTACTGATTCTTTCTTATTTATTTCTTCTTCCACTTCTTCTTCTTTAGTTGTTTCATTATGAAGTAATAACATCAGTATCACTCATATACTGATATGTTATTATAAGTATTAAACAACCCTATTTCACCATTTATCCATCCTACGGAAAAAGAAATCACTGCGCGTGCGTACGTACGGAATACCGTCTCCACGCCGTGGTGTAATCTATTTTCCACCACCACCTTAATTGGATGGGTATAATGGTGTAAATAATATATTTATGACTATTGTAAAGTAATAATGATTTTGAAATAGTATACATACACTCCAATACAATTCCGCGATCATAGGAATGATATCATCACTCGTGCGTACGTACGGAATACCGTCTCCACGATGTGATGCGACTCGTTCTACATGATCTTCATTTCATAATGATTATATAATTGAATTGAATGAATGAATATGATATATATTACACTAATACCATTCTGTAAATGAGGTATCTATAAGAGAAGAATAATAATTTATTTGACAAAACACGCATAAGAACAAAAAGTTAAAAACACCCGAATAACAAGTAGCAATGAAATATTACTACTAAGAAGCTAAGAATATGAAAAAATATGATATCATAAAAATAATTATGATTCTGGAATAAGTCAATAACATTATTTAAATCATTATACAGGAGTTTTGGACACGTACAAAGCATATCGGAGCTAAGTTAAGGGAAATATCACAATCTCATTTTTATCCGAGATTGTTTATACTTTAGTATTTACTGGGGTGTATTTTACCATCCACCTCTATGTTTCCTCAATATGTAATATTATTTCCATCCACCTACAATTTTTTAAATCCAATTTTACCCTTCAGTGAGTTTTTATTAAAGGATATGAAAGGAATCTTTTGTCGTTTTTCGTACGAGGTACTTTTTGACTTTTCCGACAAAAGTACGAAGAATGTTTTTTTAAACTTATACGGCATGAATAGATTTTTAAAACATTATTTCCAAGAAGCTTCTTTTAAAAGTTTTAAAGATTATTTTTAATCAACTTCTTTTATTTTAGAATTTTACTACATGTTATGAAAGGAAAAGTATTTTTGAAGCAGAAAGGATATTTTCTTCAAGAATGGAGTTTAAATATTTTATCAAAATTATTTTCCATATAAGATAATAAAGGGTTCTGTTTCTATCCCTATTATTACATTTATTTGATAATGTTGTGATGGAATTATATTTTTATGAATCCCTTTATCTTATATGAATTTTTTTATGATGTCATGATGTTTAAGATTCCCATTATTGTTACATGGGTTATGCTATGAGGTATGGTTTATGATTTTTTGGCACACATAAGAATGGTATCATTATGAGATGGGTGCGACCTATATCTCCCTCCAATGAATTGGGTAAATATTTTATATCTCATGAGATAGACATGGCTGGAATGGTAGGTTATACCTGTTCAGTGAAAGAGGACTGAAACGAGGGTGACTCGGTTCAGAAATGGACTTTGTCCACTAAGATAGTCTTGGCAATGAGTCTTGACTAATAAGAAATGATTCTCTATGATTATGTATGTATGCCACAATGTTTCATGTTTTAAGTTATGATTATTGGGATTACATTTCACTACTAATAATTATCCCATGTTATGAAATTATGATCTCTTTTGTAGGTTAAGATTTCCAAAAGTTATGTGATTATGTATATGATGTGATTGATATTTATTTTGTTTACCCTTACTGAGCATTTGAGCTCACCCTTTTGCCTGTTTTGTTTCCCCAGGTCAGGAAGAAGGTTATTAAGTAGAATATGCCAAAAAGGGACTCTAGATATGATTAAATAAATGGGAGGCAAAGTAGATGCTTTATGAACCAGTTGTTTATGTTTCCCAGTTTCTAAAGACACTATACCTATAAGGTCCTTTCTAGGTTTGGTTTTATGTTGTAATAAGTGTGCTTCAATTCTGAAGTAATAACAATGTATGTAAAGTATGGGTTGTTATAGCACACCTTACCCTTAGGTCTTATGTGTCTGTTTTAAGGGTTTATGTAACAAATCGCTTGTACTATGTTCATGTATATTTTTTTTATATAATAATGAATATAACTTCTTGTGATTATTAACACTTTGTAAATAGATTTTAAACTAAAAATAGTGTTTTTAGTTACTATTTAATTAAGAATTCAATTTTATTAAATTAAGGAATTTTTGAATTATATTATATTTTAATAAAATATTATTATTATTAAATTAATTTTTTTAAATATAAATGATCTTATAATTTTATGAATGCAATTGTAATTTTTATTAAGGTTTGAAAGCCATTTTTGTCAAAACTAGTGAATTTTCGATAAATGTCGGATTTTTTTTTAAAATTGAAAATTAACATATTCAGAAAATTATTTAGATGAAATAAATGTTATTTCTGGAATCAGATCATCGAAATTATCCAACGGTGAATTTTTCATAATGTTCTAAGACAGTCAAATTCTTGGGTAAAAAATTAAATACCATTTAAATATATAATGTGTTTTTTGACTTCATAATGACCCAATAGTGATGTAATAAAATACTATAAGCTTTATTTTCAGCCAATATATGTCTTACCATTAAAATAATGTGATTTTGGGTTTATTTGACTTATTGTAAAAAGAATTAATGGACCCCTCAAAACATATTAAACATCTCGTCTTTTTAAATTATATTCCATGGGAGTGTGACTCACCTCCACATAAGCAACCCCATTATTTTAAGATGTTTGGACTTTGGAATTATAAAATATTGTTTTCCTCTCCCCTTTTCCAAAAACCATGGGCAGAAACCATGAGCTGATTTTTTGTTTGGATTAGTTTAATGTAAGGGGTCCCAAACCTAAATAATAAAGAATTCACTCACCTTTCCTATATAAACCCACCCAATATCCCACTTCCTCCTCATTCAAAGCCTTTGAAGTTAGTCCAACCTTTTCCCTAATCTCTCTAGAATCCTCACAAGGTTTTCCAAGCTCCCAAGAAGCCTCTATCAAGACTCTCTTAATCCTTTGTAAGCACACTTCCAAGTAAGGGTTTTTCTTCCTTTAACTTTTTTGTCCAATTTTATTAATATTGTTATGCCCTTTTAAATTCAATTATAAATTCTGGGGTATGGTTTCACACCTACCCCATACTTACCTATTATTTTTTGAATGATGGGATACCCATTTCTCTCTCATTAAATGTATCCCATGTACACCTGTTACTATGCCAAAATTCTGAAAGGAACTTCTCTCTCCTCATTTACATTCAAGAAATACTTTTGTGTCATGAATCTAAATTCCATTACAATTGTTGGGACATGTATCTATTTGACCCACTTACTTTACATATCATATAAAAATGATGAGGCACCCCTTTCTCTCTAATCAACCTTTTCTTATGACTTCTTATATCACGCCGTTATGCTGCCAAAATTACGTTGATTTTCTAAGACAATGACATTGTGTAGTGAATACCGTGTCCATTTCTCCATCAAGGGTATTCATCTTCATGCACATTTACTTATTTATTAAAAAGTTTCATTCTACATTACTTTATCATGGAATAAATTATTATGTTTTATGAATCCATGTTTTATGATCCATGTGGCACACGTATGCATGACATGAAATGTTTAAAAAGGGTACGCCCTTATAGCGCTCCAATGCATTGGGTAAAATATAGTATCATGATATGTCATGTGAAATGAGTGTTGACTCATGATAATTCATGTGCAACGAGGGTTTACTCATGCTTCATGTTCAATGAGGATTTACTCATGCTTCATGTGCAATGAGCCTTGGCTCATGCTAATTCCATGTTAGGTGTTTTGCCACATTTCCATGTTGTGATTATCATGCTTTATCATGCCTTTATGTTTATGTTTCTCTTGTGCTAATAATATGCCTATTGTCAAACAGGTATTATACCCCTCATGTATTCCATGTTTATTCCCTTACTGGGCTTTATAGCTCACCCCTTTTCTTATGCATGTCCTCCGGTTATCCCATGCAATGCTAAGTACGATGGAATGTAGTGGTCATGTAAAGGATGTTTTCAATAAAGATGTTGTAGTTCAGGTTTTAAGTTGTTTTGAGATGATCCTAAGCCCCAAAGACACTAGACCTCTTGATCATACATATTGTATCAATTGAATAGTATATGAAATAAATAATGTTTAAGTTTGTAATAAAAGCAGGGTTGTCATCCCATTATCCCAACTCTCTTTTCATTTCCCCAAATCATTATTAAACCAATGAAACCGAAGGACTCAGAGAAATACTGACTCCCCTTGATACCTGAATCCTATCATGAGGTGTGTTATCCCGTAACACAACCCATAATCAGAATGTCATTTCCTGAAAAGCATAGCTCGAGACTATCCCTACTCTTCCCCAAAAATCATGACCCAAATAGTAAACCTGAACCTCATCTTATACGATTTTTTCATGATCTGAATCTGGTCTCCATTGAAACTAGCACCACACAGGGCCTGAAACACAGCTCGAAGGGCATTCCCAATCCACATGGGCTGGAATATGTTCCTGGGTGTCGTAAAATGAAATTTTGGAACAATTTATCATATTTTATAAACATAAAACAATAAAAAATCAAATAGAACAAAATTGGATTTGACAAAACAAACCTACTTTTAAAAAAATCATAATTTAATAAAATAATTTAAAACAATTCTCAAAGACTATAACAAATTGAAAAACCCACAATTAATATCCCAATAACCACTTATTGGCAAGAGTAACTTCCTCCAAGCCATCTCCACAACACTTCATCATGAAGGACTGCTAAAAACCCGAACCTTTGGCACAGACAATTATACCCAACCTACGACAAAAATAACCAAGTATACTTACACCCTTAGGTGTAAGTAGGGTTTCAGCTAAAGACCAGTAGGATACCACCACTATTAGATTCCATTTTATAAACATTCAAATACTAAAAGATTGAATGTTTTCATAAACATGAAATGATAATAATAATTTTAAAGAGATGAAACTTTAAATAAAAATAGTTATAATGTGGGATATTTTAAAGAATCAACACTTTTAAATACAATGACAAAGATACTGTATTTTCAATACAAACATACTGTATTCCAATGGAAATCATAATTTATCTAATGAGCATAGGCAATGAGAAATAACTTCTAGGCACTAGCTCTCGTTGGGTCCCAGGTACCTCGTATCTCAGTGAAAGTAAACAACACGATATTTTTTCTCATTCACACGAGCCACTAGTAGAGAGAATACACATAACATTGTGGGTTCCCAAAATCATCATCATTGTCATCATAGTTTAGTTAGTGTTTTCGTCATCAAACATGCTTCTTCAAAAAAGGGACAAACCCCATGGAATAACTAGTATACTAGTACACGTCCACCCACCTAGATACCTGGATTTACTCTCATTCCCTCCAATAAGTTCAACAAGACATGAAAAATAATTTTCACATGAAAATACCACTTCCACATAACACACACACCAAACAACCCACACACATGTCACATAATACTTGTTTCACAAACCAAAAGTCATTTTTCAAATCATAATCACAAAAAACTGCCCACAATCCTGTTTCACGCCTTTCATTCAATTTGATAAATTATTTCATCATTTTATAAAACATTATAAAAATATTTGACATATTAAGTCATAACTTTACCTTTCAAAAACCAATCATATGTTAACTGACTCACCAAAACAATACATTTAAATCCTTTTCCAATGTTGTTTAAGTCAATAAATCATTTATAATTTTCATACAACAATCTGAAGGTGTAAAACCATGTTTTGCACTCAAAAAACATTTCAAAATATGATTTCAAGGACAAAATCTCACCAAAACCAATCCAAAATATAGTTTTTACCTTTGAAACATTTATTAAACCACTTTAAAATGTTAAAAAATTACGTCAAATTATACAACAAAAGATACACATGGAAAAACACATTTTAAAACAAAAAAAGAAACTTTGAAACTAAACTGATAATAAATACAATAAAAAATTGTTCCCACCCCAAAAATAATGTAAGGGGAACATGATAAAAATATAAATGATACAAAGATAACTCAGCTTAGGATGATTACACACGGAAAAACCTAAAATTTGTGCCGAAAACTCCAAACTGTTGTGCAGAACATCGGTCGTAACACTACCACGCCACAAGGAAGTGAAATCAAGACCTAATCCACATGATTTTTGAAAAAGGAATCAAAATAAAACCATACCTATTAATCCTTGCCTCTGGACATTTTAGAAACTCATGAAAAAGGGATTAAACCCTATTAATAACAAATTAAATTAAGATAGAAACACTTACTTGATGAAATCTTGAATAAAACGACCCAAATACACTAGTAGATGAATTTCAAAAAATAAAAAAAATGAATTTGGGGTTTTAATAAGGATGAGGAGGTCAGGTAGGAACATGAATGGGGGAAAAGAGTAAAAATTTAAGGAGTTACAAAAGAAACAATTTACCTATTCAGATCTGGGAGATTTGATAAATCCAGAAAAGTTTCACCCAAATTATAGATGCATATGAACTCTAAAGGGAGAGAGGAGAGTCTGGGGGCGTGACTTGGTAAATTGTTCTTTTGTGAGAGTTGGAATCACCTAAAAACCTTAAAATTTAATGAGATATTAAATAATTAATAAAATTAATGTATGAAATGGGCTCTCGGTTAGCACAAAACCTTAATAAAAATCCCAAATACATCTTTAATATGGATTCCTATGGGGTCCAAATTGATATGGAGGTTTCAATATACTAGGGGATTCTAATTGGGAAGTGGAATGGGTGTAAAATATTGAAAAATGAAGGAGTTATATTTGAATAAAAATTTATTTTTAAATGTTAAAATGGTCTCTTGGTTTGAAACAAATTTTGAAAACCCATCATTTCGCCAAAATTCATTGGAAACCCCCCAAAAAAGAAATAATGTTAATTAAATGAAAAATATCAGCAAAAGAAGTCATGTATGTGACACTATATAACTTCCAAACCCATTTCATCATGAATAAATAATGGTATTCATTATCATGGAACATATCGATAAATATTTCATTATGAATCCTTTTATGGATTTTGCACATACATCTATATCTTTAAACCTTCCCTCAGTTTTATCATGATCATCATTACATACTCAAACATATCTCTATAAGATCTAACACTTTATATTTATGAGAAACACCATCTACTTCTGAAAATATCACATAATTCCTTTTATCATCATTTATTAATGAAACACACCATTTTCCCTTAACTTGGATTACTATATTATCATGAATCTATTGACACGATGAACAAAACAAAATCATTCTAAAGAACACCTTGATAATGAATCACCTTATCCATTATACCAACTCACAAGAAATAATACTGAAAAGGTTTACAATGACTCTAATACACAACACATGGGTAATCAAATACTCATTGGAGTCCAAACAAATAGTATTATTGATGTAAAAAATATATATTTAATATATAATTATCCATCCTTAAATTAAACTCTTATTCATCCTCAAAAATATATTTTTCATTATTAAGTAAATATATGAAAATATAAATAATAATTATTTTGATGAAATTTAAATAATTAATATTATTTTATGGAATTTTATTATTCAATTTTAATCATACTTCCATCTCGTCACTCTATAGGAAAATGTTATAAATCCATAAAATATAACATTACGTATAATTGTAATCCAAAATAAAATATACTCCCTTTAATTTTTTTCATATAATAAATGGGATGTATGTATTTCTCATTCCCATTGAATACAAGATAATATAGTATATTACTCTCTACTATTTATCAACACTCACTAATATTTGTTACATTAAACACTTGAAGTGGGAATTTATGTAATTTATAAACAAATGAATATATACCTATTTTATTATTTAAACTAATTTTTCCATCACACTCTCTATAATGAATCACATATGGGTATACTATGAATCCATATGATAAACCACTAAAAGGCTTCAAGAATGTCTATGATCACTAGAGGATTGACCATATCTCATATAGTAAACACAAATTATTATAAGAATTTCATATCCATTTATATCTATAATAATGATACAAGGCCTAAAATAAATAAATAAACAGAAGGACCCATGAAGATCCAGAGATAAGAGGGTTGAATCAAGGTGTCAACATTTTCTTTTTAAAGTTGTGGATCTTGTTCCCACATTGGTTGGAACATGGTAAATCTATCAGTCAAAAGAATTCTAGGAGATGACACAAAACTTTTAATTGGTTCACCACAAAGGGCTACATCCAAGGAGCATATGCCAAAAGTGTGTTGGTAAAACCTAAATCCACTAATCTTCACTAGTTTTGGAGTAAAAGTGTTTGGTCACAGTCACACTATTCCAGACACACTACCCTTACAAATGTTCAGGGATATCTCATCGATTCCTTTGGAGAACTGCCTTAAACTACCCCTAGATCACTACTTTGAGAGAATTATAACATAGTTTATCAACTTCAAGGCCCCTTAAATAGAATGAAAATGAATTCATTGTCCTTATCCATCACGAGACACTGTTTGAATCAATGACTTGAGTAGATGGTCACAGAAATCCCCGACCACTCAACACTAATACTCAAAACAACCCTTCACAAAGCCCCTTCTCCAAGTTAAACCCTTCACAGAGAACACCGCTTCGCAAAGCTCAACCCTTCACAGAGATCTCTTCCTCGTAGTGCATAACCCTTCATGGTGCTCACTGCCTCGCAGAGCAACATACGTCGTGATGATTATAAAGACAACATGGAACACATGATATTCATGAATGTCTCATGTAAAAGAAGAATTGGTATCATTAAAGACATTAAAAGTATCTTTGTGAAGATCATGCTCACATAGAACAATATGCTTCTCGGAGCACCCCTACTTTCACAAATTCAATTAGATCCCAAATTTTCTCTCTTAAAATTTTCCAGAATGAAGAGGAATGGCCTCTTATTTATAGGAACGGTCGAGCGTGGAGCTCCACTTCTTCATGTCTAAAATCCAGATCAGCCAAAAATAACTTCACGACACATCTATATTTTTTTGATGCTCGTCGTAACAACATATCTCTCTGTCAAGACCCATCACACCACCATAAAGCAACACCACAAAGCACCAATCACAATATAAGTCTTGTAATCACAGAGCACACCGTCAAAATCTTCATTGTCTTCATGAGACACACTGCATGAAGCCAACCTCTACAAAACACATTCATTTTCCTTTTTTCCATAAGACATTCAAGAAAAACATCTGCTTACGAATTTAACTATATTACCTTTTCCCTTGCAATCTCCCTGATCATCCAAGAGAGGATTGTCAACAAACACAAATCATTCTCCTTTTTCAGCAAATAACAAACATGGTTCCAACAATATCCCCCTTTGGGTTTTCTGGAAATCTCTAGATAAATTCAAACGAGAAACAGCCACTAGAAACACATGTTACACTATTGTCAACTCATCCAACACTCTAAGTCTATGTGATCAATGCTCGATAAACAAAACAATAGGTAAGACATGAATCATGTTCTGATGTGTTCGAAGGAATGTTCGGACATTAAAAAAACTAGATTTCTTTTCTCTCTTCACATTCACCACTTTCTCTATCGTGAACCAACCATATTTCCAAATTGAATTTAGCATTGTATCCCCCCATTGGTAATAAACCCAAATATTAATATTTGAATAATGTAGATATTATATATACACCCCCTAGTTTGTAACTCCCACATATACCTAAATTACATCCACAAATAGATTATCATAGTTAAAAAAATTGGGGGTGGGGGGACCTGTAGCCTCCTCAAGCACTTGAAGGTGGATGAATGGAGAGGTTCTTCTAATGATTCTCAAAAACATCTGCTAATAGTGGATTGGTCATTATGTCAGTCAGTTGCTCAACATTTCCCACATGGTCCATTTTGATCATTCCTTGTTCAATCTTTTCCTTGATGATGTGATATCTGATGTCAATATGTTTCGTATGAGAATGCTAAACTAGATTATACATAAGATAAATTGTTTTCTTGTTATCATAGTAAATAACCATTGGTTGTTTCACCTCATCACCTATGTCAGTCAGTTGTAGCTTCATCCAGAGTAATTGAGTTCACACCATGGTAGAGGAGATATATTCTACTTCAATAATACTAAGTTATGCAATTTCCTATTTTTTTCTCAACCATCCCATGCATTTCATACCAATATAGAATGATCCACCACTGGTGGAATTTCCATCCACTACATCTCCAGCCCAATCGGCATAACAAAATGCGGATAGTTCGCTGTCTCTTGAAGCCAAAAATTATAACCCACAACTATGTGAACCTATAATATACCACACGATTCTTTTCAAGGGCTCCATATTTTATTCTTTTGGATTAATCTGAAAACGGACCTCTAAGCATGTTGCAAAGAAAATATCAAGGCGTATTTATATCGGGCACAATAGGCTTCCTACGATTATCTTATACATATTGGAATCCATAAATGTACCATCCTCATGATTTTGAGTTTTTTTCCTACCAAAATTAGAGTCTCCATTGGGTTGGAATATTATATATTTAATTTCATAAGTACCTCTCTTGCATATGTTTCTTGAGAAATGAAAGTTTAATCCTTCTTTTGTATCACATGCAACCCTAAAAAGTATGTGACTTCACCCATCATGGGAATTTAAAATTATGATTTAATGTGATTGGTAAATTCATCCACTGATACTTTCCTGCTACTACATAATTTAATATCAACCACATATACCAATACCATGAAATGATCCTTTTGATAATTTGTCACATAGATATTGTGATCTAATAATTCTATTTTAAACTAATGCTTTCCCAGATATTATTCTAACCGAGACTACCACCCTCGTGGTGCCTATTTCAGGCCATAGAGATCTTTCTATAATTTTCAAACCATTTGTTCATTATTACCAAGACAGAACCCCACATGTTGTTCGATGTGGACTTCTTCTTCAAAAACCATATTTAAGAATGATGTCTTGACATCTATTTGATAATCTTTATACTGTCACTGGATTTCAATGGAATGAAGTAACTTGATTGAATCCAGTCTTTCCAATGGATCAAATGTCTCATTAACATCTACACCTTCAATTTTTGAGTATCCTTTATGAACCAAGCACTCCTTGATTCTGACCACATTTCCATGCTCGTCAAATATTTTCCTGAAGACCTACTTTTTACAAATCATATTGTGACCTTTGGGTCTCTTGAATAGGTCTCATGTCTGATTCTTGTCAGTCTGATCTAACCATTCATACATGACTTTCACCATTGATTCATACTTGGGAGCTTCATCGAATGGTAATGGTTCCAAAACTAACAGAAATATAGATTGTGTATTCTTCCATATTCTCCTTATTTGTGTGGGTGCAGTCTAATCCCCAATAATGTTGGACTGATCAATTTCTGCTCTTAGATTCATCCATTGGGATTTAACTAAATTCTCTCCAACCATGGATTCCTTTTAAGATTCTTCTTTTAAGTGAACAACATGATGTGGCTCCTAATAATGTTGTACAACTTCATCTATTTTTGTATTTTCATTTTATCTATGTTAACATTATTCCTCATCTTATATAAAATTAGCATAGGAGTTATTCTAATCATTATAGGGATTCTCTTCAATGATCTTTACATCAGTTATCTCCACAATAATTCCCATGATATTGTTTAAACACTTATAATATTTTTTGTTCATTGAGTATCCAAGGAAAATTACTTTTTATACATTGTCACCTTACTTCCTTTGATTTCCTTATTTTTTATGATGAAACATTTACTTCTGAAAAAATGATAGTATTTCGAAGAGGGATTCCTTACATTATACAATTAAAATTGGGTCTTATACTCACACATATAAATACCTATTAGTTTTTTAATATACACAGCAGCTTGAATGACCTCTTTCTAGTAATGTCGAGGAATACGACCCTCAATCATTATAGTTTTTGACATGTTTTCAACAGTCGATTCTTACACTCAAAAACTCCATTTTGATAAGGATTGTTCATAAAAACTAACTCATTTTTTATCTTGTGATTATCCATGTAATTTTCAAATTAAATGGATGTGTATTACCCTCTATTATTAGATTATATCAAATTGATTATTATTCCAGTATCATTCTGGGTGATTCAATGATATGTGTTCATGATGTCAAGAACTTGTCTTTTATGTGTATAACAATTAAACATTCCATTCTAATATAATCATAAATGAAATGGTTGATGTACCTTTATACATGAGTTTGGATAACATTTATCGGGCCACATATGTATGTTTGAATGAGATTAAGAAGATAATATTCCCTTTTCTTCTTTGGATGATATGAACTACAGACCAGCCTCCCCCGAATGCAAGAATCACAAGACTTCTCATGTTCATGCTTAAGGGTGAGAATATCTATGAAAATATTCAGTTTTGATATCTTCTCTAAGTTTTTTTCATTGATTTTCCCCAATATCTGATGCCACATATTGTTTTCTTATTCAATAGTCATATAGAAAATTTTTTCTTTAGTATAAACAAGATATATGATGCCTTATGTTCTGCATCCTTTCATAAGTTATATTTAAATATTTCCCTTTATAGTGTTTAATCTATTATTAAAAGTTACTATAAGTCATGCATCATAGATTTGACTCATGCTGAAGAGATTAGGGCATAGGCCATCCACATAAAGGATGTCAATTTTTATTAGATCTCTCTTAGCTAGCTCATTACTTCCACTGCCTTTGATTTTCCATGCTCTATCATTACCAAACTGTATTGTTCCATCAACCCTCCTCTTGAAATTCTATTACATGTCTGCATTACCTGTCATTTGAGACTAACAAACACTATCATGAATTCAGGTGTTGTTTCTTTTTGTAGCTTTTTTGGGATAGTCCAACAAGGTTAGATTTCTCAATTTTCTTCTTTTAATTCAATGATACATTCAATTCAGTGTAGGGAACTAATTCCCTTTCAATTATTTCTTTCACGTACATGGGTTCTTCATAGGAAAAATATTCTTCCATAGGAGAAAACATATTTTAATGTGAAACACATTCGTGTTTATGGGATTTGAATTGTCTCAGACTTTGGTATGAGGTGTCCATGTCACTCTTCTTCCTACAATAAATGGATTTATGTCCAGTGTTAGAAAAATGAAAAAAACAATATCCATAGAAATTTTATATTCTATAAGTAGAAAGATATGAGTTTATTCTCTGCTATTTAACTCATATCTCTCCCCCATTTAAATTTCTCACTACCTCTTCGCAAAACGACATTATATGACCGAGATATCCATAGAGTGAACAATTCATGAGATAAATGTTCTTCTAACATCTATTTTTCCTAATTCCATATACCATGGAATTTTTTTTGACTACATATCATTCCTATAAGATCAATGATAGTCTTCTATTATCCTTTCAGGTGGATTTATGGGTCTCTTTTTCAGAGCTTTTTGTGATTTTTCAACATGATCAACTTTCATCTTGCCTTTATTCGAGCACACCTTATTTTCATAATTTGATGTTTTAGAATCACAAAAGATTCTACTTTTTCCCATGAATATGGATCTTTAATCACTCAAAATCCATTAAACTTGTTCATACCCTCATTTCTCTCTCTTTAGCAGCTCATTATCGAAGAACCTACCAAATTTTATTTTTTTCTTTTCTTCTTTTGAACTTGATTCACTTTTGAGCACACTTCTAAGAGTAACACTTCTTCTTAGAGTCCCCAAACAGGTTTGGACTTATCCTAAAGTCTCTAGGTAAGTAAATTTATGAACTTGGTTTGTTATTATTTTCTGATGTTTAGTTCCACTACATCATCATCCCTTTTAAGGATTTATAACTGTACCTTCACTAGTTCTTCATGTTGTTCAATTTCAACTTTGAGCTAATTAACATATTGTGATGATTCTTCCACCATTTCATTCCACTTATGGAATCTCTTACACCTATTCTAAATATTTCCAAAATATTCCTTAAGTTTTAACTTGGGATCAACATTAGTTTTTAACTGGTTATCTCTAGATTTATCTTTTTATGGTTCTAACTTTTCAATATTATCCATCAAATAAGAATTGTTTCTAGTTTTAAATTCTGGTTCTTCTTTTTCATATAATTCATTATCATCATCTTCCTCTTCATAGAAAATATTATTATTCAATAATTTCTTTTTATATTTAAACTATCCCTTTTTTAAACTCATTTTCTAAGGATTCTTAATATTTTCATATTATCTTTCTTCATCTTCAAACTTTCTTAATCACTAAGAGGCAATGTGCCAAAATTTTCCACAACGAAATAAATCCAAAGGTAACTTCTCTTTAAATTTACCCTTTTCCCTTATAAATCATCATGGCAATGAAAGAATGAATTTCTTGTTCATCATCATCATCACTACTACTGAATTTTAAAAATTTTAGTTTTTCCATGGATTTAAATGCCATTTCCTTGGTCACTTGTGTCGTATCACATTCGGGATTAACACCTATTTCATATAAAACCGGGCTACACATCGAATCATCCAGAAAATGTTTGGGATGATCTATTTCCCTAGGGGTTGAAATCTTTTTATGGTACATCGGGGGAAGTCTTATCAATATTTTCTTTAAAATATCAATGGCTTTAATTTCTTCACCTAGTCCTTAAATTTCTCCAACTACTTCATTAATTTGATTGAAGAAAATGTCTTCATTCTCATCAGGATATAATGTAACAGACCCTGACCCCAAAACCCAGGAGCTGGTGCCTTCTGAACATGATGTGTTGTTTAAAAATAAAACATGCACTGATAAACTACACATCATGTCCCTATACAGAGTATCGTGAGCATTTCAGGTTCTGGGAAACCAACAACTTCTGAAACGATTCATCTTTTAAGAGCTGATACCTGAAAATTTTAAATCAAAACGTAGGGTGAGCATTCAAATACTCAGTAATGGGTTTTAAAAAAACAATTGTGTGGCTTTTGAAAACATTATTTTAAGAAACAAAAATCTGTAGAACATTCTCTAAAAGAAAAAATTGTAACACATAATATCAAAATGCTCAATCCAGGTTTTCAAGAAGAACATGAAAAAATTATGTCATTTATCAAAGGAGTGATAATGGTTATCATAAACAAGTTTGACATGTGATTTCCTTAAGCATAAAATTTAAATAGTTAAGAATAACCAGAGTTCCACATAAATGAAATAACTTAAGATTTCATATGCTGGTTAATATTCAACTAAGTGATAAACACTAATCATGCTCCAAACTTATACTAGTGAAATAATAATTTTATGAAAACATAAGGGCAATGGTCGTGAAATAATTGGTATATTATCTTGAAAATAACTTGTTACATAACTTGAACATGTGGCTACACCATTTAACTTAGAAAATAATTTCTGTTTTTCCAAGGTTGATCCCCAAGGTGTCATTAAAAATATTACCAAGGTAAACCCCAAGGTATCGTTAAAATTGTAATCTCTAGTAGTTACATCATTATAAAGCATAACATTGTTCACATTGACCATTTCATAAAACCTGGGGCGTCACATTAACGCCCCTTTAGAAAATTTCATCCTCGCAATTTCTTTCACAAAACTACAATGGTTCTGAAACGTTCTCACCATCTCCACCAATGTATTGGGTCAACAGGTGCATTTAGAAGGATCCCTGTAGTGATTCTCAAATCTTCTAGTTCCCTAACCTAGATACACCTACTACAGGAGGGGTTGAACTCATGTTTCGGACCTTCAGGCTTCCAGAGGGAAGTTCGAACAGTACAATGTTCCGAAATTTCTTTGTAGACCAACGTATGAAGAACTCACTGAATTATCTCTTGGTAAAGGACATTCAATCCATAGATGTGGTCAAACATTCTAAAGCTGAGGATTTGGAACATATAAGTCACATAAATATTTCCCTATAATGCAGCCTCTCGAAATTTCACTCTGGTCGTGTATTTCCAGCCTAGGGTGAAACACAGGAAGATCCCTTCCTGGTAACTTCCTCTTCGTTCATGCCCGGCCAGATGTGATGAGCCTATGAGGTACAATATGGAGGAATTCCCTTGGAAGGTGTGGAAAATCTACGGACTATTTGTTACCTCAAACCACTACTTGCACGTTTTTCGTAAATTTGCGAAGGGGTCATACTCGTCCTCACATGTTTTGATTGTAATGATTTCCAGAATCGCAGTGGGAAGAGAAAACAGGTGGATTTTTCCTTCCATCTGAAAGTTTAAGACGGAAGTCCTATCGCATGAAAACCATTCAAGGATAAATACAAAGTAAAGACAAGGAAGGGGAAAGACAACATTTCAATAAACATAAGTTTATTATTAATCATTAGCGCTTGAGTTTCCCTTAACCACCGACTAAACAAACTCCACAAAGAGAAGAAAAACTCTCTAACTCCTCGAACCAAACACAGGCTGAGCATTTAAGGAAAAACTCATGGGGGCACCTATGATGTCTCCTGAGTTTAGCATGAGGGGTATGAAGTTGGGAGACATCCACATACACTTTTTGTCTACAAGACAGTCAGGTGGACTCATCTTCTAAAATTCCAAAGTCAAACAAATGACCCCAGAAGCTGTAGTTTAAAACATGCCATAGATATGACGCACAGAGGTCACCGACAGCAGTAGCTTCTTGAAAAGGGTTATCAATCATAGTGTCAAATTCTTCACCCGCCGTGAAAATTCGGAAACGTCCCTCATAGTACCCTCCTCAACGTATATAGGAGGGAAACTGGGTTATCATCAAAAAGAGGTAATCCATTCATACCCTTTGGTGTAACTGATGCACTTGTGGTGTGTTGGACACGTCATAAAGGTGTGTGCATGTCATGCATATTTGGGAATAGTTTAAAAAGTTCTCATGTCTAGCTAAAGATACAATGGTCTCTAGGGCCTCAGTGGGGAGAGACAAAATATTAGTACCTTCGTTTTCCATATGAAATTTAAGAAAACCCATTTTATTAGTAAAACCTAAGTGTATATATATATATATTTGTTTCAGTTTCTAGCTTTCCAGAGTTATCCAAACCGAACCACTGATACCAACAGTGACGGAACCCAACCCCAAAACCCAGGAGTCAGTGCCTTCTGAACATGATATGTTGTTTAAAAATAAAACATGCACTGATAAACTATACATCATGTCCCTATACAGAGGATCGTGAGCGGTTTGGGTTCTGGGAAACCAGCAACTTCTGAAACGATTCATCTTTTAAGAGCTGATACCTAAAAAATATTAAATCAAAATGTAGGGTGAGCATTGAAATACTCTATAAGGGGTTTTAAAAAAACAATTATGTAGCATTTGAAAACATTATTTTAAGAAAAAAAATATCTGTATAACATTCTCTAAAAGAAAAATTGTAACACATAATATCAAAACCCTCAATCCAGGTTTTCAAGAAGAACAAGAAACAATTATGTCATTTCTCAAAGGAGTGATAATGGTTATCATAAAAAAGTTTTACCTATGATTTCCTTAAGCATAAAATTTAAACAGTTAAGCATAATCAGAGCTACGCATAAAGAAAATAACTTATGTTTTCATATGTTGTTTACTATTCAACTAAATGATAAACACTAATCATGCTTCAAACTTATACTACTGAAATAAGAATTTTATGAAAACATAAGGGCAATGGTCGTGAAATAATAGGTATATTATCTTGAAAAGAACTTGTTTCATAACTTGAACATGTGGCTAAACCATTTAACATAGACAATCATTTCTGTTTCACCAAATTTCATCCCCAAGGTGTCATTAAAAACATTACCAAGGTAAACCCCAAGGTATCTTTAAAATTGTAATCTCTAGTAGTTACATCATTGTAAAGCATAAAATTTTTCACTTGGACCAGGTCATAAAACCTGGGGCGTCACATAAAACTTTTGATCATCAAACCAATTATGCAGTATTTTTAGTTTTTCTTCGTTCACTTTGCTATCACCTTCATAAATGGTATCATGATTATACCACATGGACTTTTATTTTTCTAAATCTTATCACATTTAGATAGATCTGATCAGAAAGGGTTGTAGTGAGATAATTCTACGCTTTAAAATATACATCAATAATGTTTTGTCTCCATATATCATAGATAACCCTATTAGATTAGTAACATGTCTTCCTTGCACTATAGAAAATAGGACATCAATTCCGAGAGATCTTAGATGAGATCTCATTTTGTTCTTCCACATTTGAAAATTACATCCATCGAAAAGGGGGACTCCACTAAAACTAACTGAATTCTACATAATGGTATAAGACAGATCAAACACTTGAATCCCGCCTTTAACACCACATGAAGGACCCTAGAACACCCTGATAGGGGAGGGGTGAATCAGGGTGTCAACTTGTTCTTTTCAAGTTTGTGGATCTTGTTCCCCAGTTGGAAGAAACTTATTAAATATTTCATACAAAAGAAAGAAAGGTGATTTAAAAAAACATTTACATGGTTCACTGCAAAGGGATACATCCAAGGATTATACACTAACAGTGTTTCGGTCGTACCTAAATCAACTAATATTTACTATTCTTAGAGTACACGAGTTTTTTCATAGTGACTCTATGCCAGGAACACTGCCCTAATAAATTTTTTTGGATGGATCACCGCTTCCCCTGGAACACTTTCATAAACTCCCCCTATCTCATTGTGATGAGAGAATTGTAACTCAGTTTATCGACTCGATGGTCACTTTAATAGATTTTCATTGATGTATTTATCTTTTTCCAGCACAAGACACTTCATGAATCAAATACTTGAGTAGATTCGCACTAAAATACCATACCACTAAACACTGACACTCAAAACAACCCCTCGCAAATCCCCTTTTCAAAGCTCACCCTTTGCAGGGCACACTACTTTTCAAATATCAACCCTTCGCAGTGCTCTCTACCTCGCAGAGCACAACCCTTTAGGGGGCTCACTACCTCACAAAGCAACCTACTTCGTAAAGCTCACTGAGCCAATGTAGAACACCCCAACATCACGAATCCATCATGAAATAGAAGCATAGTCATCACTAAATACATTAAAAGTATCATCGTAAATACCATACTCATATAGAACAATATTCTTCTCAGAGCACCACTTACTCTATGAAGTCAAATAAATCTCATATTTTCTTTCTTCAAATCATTTTGAATGAAGAGGGTTGGCCTCTTATTTATTGGCACAGTCGAATGCGGAGATCCGATTCTTCAAGCATGAAATCCGAATATGCAAAAAACCTCATATCTACACATCTATTTTTTGCAATGCTCTTCATAACTACATAGATCTCCATAAAACCCCTTCACCCTGCTGCAAATCACCACCAAAAAGCACCAATCACAAAGAAAGTTTCATTATCATAAAGCACACCATCATAATATTCATTGTCTTCACGAAACACACTTCATGAAACCCATATCTATGAAACTCATGTATTTTAAATACTTTTATGATACTTTCTAGACCAACCAATTTTTTGAAATGCTTTCCATTCCCCAAATTTTGGGCCACAAAAATTTCCGTAACACTGGGAAACAACGTCAACTTCAAAACTATTTAAGGCATGAACTATATGATCCTTTTCCATGAAATGTCCCGTAACATCCATGAGAGGATTGGTAACATACACAAATCATTCTCCCTTTTTCAAAAAAAACATTATTGGTTTGAATATAAATAACATCAATACCACTTTCTAAAAACACCAAGGTCTAATAATGGTTATGAAAAAACTGTTATGGTATATAAATAATGTTATGCTAGTTACATAGTAAAACTACACCTTCATCTTCTACGGTATTTCACCCACCTAATAATTATAATAAAATGTAAATATACATCTCAAATGATTTTTTGAAACATATCATAATATATGAGATATAGAAGGGGGTAATCCAATATGTTCAAAATTAAAAATCAAAAAACACCATAATTAAAATAAAATTTAAATAAGAAAAAGGGTCAAAACATTAATTTAATGAAGGAATAAAAATATTTATAATATTGATTCAGATGATTTCCATTTTTTATTGAAATAATCAATACATTATCTATTCTCATTAAATTAATCATGAATACCATGAACATTACCATGGTCACCCATCACATGACTATTTCAGGTAAAATTTATTAAATTTTTCCATCGTATTGTTGGGAAATTCCATATTTTCTATTTTAATCCATTTTAATTTTTAATTTCACCCATCAATAGTAAGGATTCAACACATTCATGATTCCCAAAAACATTATTCACATGCTCATATAGATATTCTCAAATATATATTTGAAGATAGAAAAATATCTTATAATATGTTATCATTGATATAGTTAAATAAATTATCAAAAATATCAAGGAACATATTCCATGGACAATCCGTTCATCGGCTCCTTATTTGACATAATTTCAAAACAATATTTCCTTTTTTTCATTAATTTTATAATTAATAATATTTGAAAATTTTAAAATATGTTATTATGATCATTAGTAAAAAGTGGGGGTGAATTAATATAAAATAAAATTTTTATTCACAGTAAGAAATAGATTAAAACATTATTAATTAAATTTTTTTAGGTCAAAAGAACCCATATCTAATATCACAACCCCTCTATTACTCCTGAGGATTGAATCACACTAACAAATTATATTTCTAGTTGAGTCATAACTAAATTAAAATATGTCTTTTCAAATGATAGAATATCCAATTGAAACCAAAATAATGGTTATGTAACAAAACTGAATACCACACATACCTTCTATAGATGTATAAAAAATAAAAACCTCGATTTTATAGGGAAATCATAAGACAAATACAATGGTATCATAATGTATAAACTAATAAATAATAATAATAAATAAAAAAACCATACCAAATATTTGAATCTTGAATAGATATAGTAGCATTGATACTTATATTAAATTATATAAATATGTTATAGCATCAAATGAACATTCATTAAGTAATAGAGTTGTTACAATTTTAATCATTAGTACTTAATTTTTTTATTAGTTCCACCTTTTAAGGACTATTCCTTAACTGTTTTCCTTCCCATTCACGATGCTTTAATATTATTAATGAAATAGTTAAACCCTTATGGTTTTCAAATAATGAAATAACAATTGGCTCCATTAATTAATATTTTCTTTATGGATATTATGTTTAAGATATTACATATTCAGGTATAAAAACATAATAAAAAATTATTGACAAACTAATAATATAATAATACCTAACATTATGTTTTCTTGAAAATGTATTTTCTGTTCAATTGATATACATCATTATTTACATAGAATATTTACACATTAGTATTTAATGGAATGTTAGTTCTTTAACTCTCTATGCATAAATGAACAAGACAGTTAATTGGATTGGAAATGCACTCTTGATATTTCTTTACAAGTTCAATTCATTAAGTATGGTTTACTTTTGAAACATGTTGATATTCTATTATTGAACAACATAGACGATGATGAATTATTAGCCCAATATTCTTTATAATTCTTTCTGTTACCAAACCTTGAGGATACATTCTTTTATGATAATTCCCTCAACTCAACCTCATCATTATAATAATAGTGAAAAATTTATGTATTATTAACAAAACTGATCATATTATATTATATTCCAATGTAGATTCATACAAATAATAGTTCATACTCCACACATGAACCCTAAATCACCATATTTCAATACAGATTTATCTTTTTTGTAATATAAAAAACACCGAAAACATTTCAATAAAAATATGATTACCTAATAAATGTTAGTGAATAAATGGATTAAAAAGATTAATGTCACACAACTAAATTATAATAAAAACAGAATGTAATACCAATTGTGTTAGTTTGAGTTTGTAGTGTTCATCAACAATTCATATTACCTTGGGACTAGGAATGTGTATGATTAATCAATGGAAACATAAAACACATTATCACATCATGCTCATTTTGTGGGAGGGTGGATCTATATTCCCTTGGTATGCTATCACTTGGACTTTATTGACAATACTTTAGAATGAGAATTAGTTAATAGGATTGGATGTAAAGCCCATGATAACTTTTTGAGGGGATACATACTTACTCTTGGAATCTCTTATATATATATCTTATATTCATGTATCCTTCCCAAATCCCAGTATATGACTAAATACCTTTATCCAAATCATCTGATCAAAGAAATATAGATTTGTGAACATATTTGTGTAGTAGATATTCTTTATACTTCTCTTTCTAGTTCATGATTCATTAGTTTAAACATGTACAGTATGAGACTATGGATTTCACCACCATATATGTTGGTAATTGTTTTTTGATATAGGTATGGGGCCCATTAGAGGGGTGTCATTAACTTCCTTTTATAATAAATATTAACCCATTAACATTGGATCCTCTAAATGGGAATCAAAAAATCATTTAAGGACTTATTATAAAGAATAATCCTTATAAATTAACATTATGTGGTATGGAAAATTAAGCAGAACGGTTCCTAACAAATTCAAGAGTGGGACAAATGTATTAGTGGAAAATTCAAGTTCTTCCTTTTTCTGAATAACTGAACAGAAGATGGTATTGTTGGGACATACACCTACTATGGAGGATGTATATAGTTATCCAAAGATAGGTACCCGTGTAAAGGAATATAAGGAAAAAAATAAGAGAATATTAACTTGAGGAATTTAAAAAGATAGGAGTAGAATCATATTGGCTCAAGATATTCTGGAATGGAGTCCCATATTATGCTCATTACATAATAATAGTGATATGTTCAATGATATTGGGATTGAAACTTATAGGGGCATCTATGTACCCTGGATAATAGTAATAAAATCCCTTGTAGTTTTAGTAGTATAGTTTTTGTTCAAGTGATAGGACTATTCCATGATGTAACATCTTTCCCTTTCTCTCTCTATAACTAGTATCCATACTGGATCACTGAATAAAATTATGTCCCCTCCCTATACGATAGAGGCTGCTGACTAGATGTGGGGGATCTAAGGTGGACCTATGGAGAACATATACCCTCTATATCATAGTGTATAAAAATATAATATAACTAAATATTAAAAAAAAATTAAATGTTATGATTATGGAAAATAAATATAAATAGAATAATAAAGACTCAAGTAATTGTGTGTCTTTCCCATAGCCACAAGGTAGTGAATCCTCCAAATCCCAATGGATCACCTTTGTGGTTAATAGATTTTCCTATAATGGGATGAATCCCTAATCTGATGTCTCTATAAATTAACTCATTTTGATCATAGTAATTCTATAAAAACATCAAACATTCCAGGTTACACATCACCAAGGGGAGTGTAACAGTATCATATAGGACACATAGACTACACAATATCCACTTTTGAGTTCTCATGGAACACTTCTAAATAAATGGTAAATAAAAAATTTCATGACAAGTTATATTACACCCTTATACTATTATATATCCACTTATATATTCCATTTATTCACTTCCATACCAAGAATAAAATAAGTTTCAGGATGTGTATTCTCTTACATTATGAAAAATCACCAGTACCACATCACACAAGACAATGGATGAATCCCTTATTCATCATATCATAAATATCATATAAAATAAATCCATTCATATTATTAATGAACCATGAATACATATTTATAATAAGATAGATTAGGTAATTTTTCCTAGTACCAATTTACCATTCGGTTTTTATCATTAGAAGGATTCTTTTATATTTGGATGAATCATTGATATGACATCAAGCCATGTTACCATTTATTAGAATTCATATGTAATTTCAAGTTGAACGTTATATATAATTATCAATTAATAAGAAAATTATTCTCATTTGGTTGGGTTCCCTTCTAAGGATTAATAATCAATGTTAAGAATTAGGTTACTAAAAAACCTCATCCAATTGGTAGATTATGCTACATCAGTATGAATCACTAATGGTGAGCATCATGTTACTTGACACATACAACACATAGGGGTAATTTAAATCATTTAAAAATTAAACAATACATTATTAATTTTCTCCAAGTCATACTTTATCATACAACTCATGGTATACCAATTCAAATTGTTAATATTTCAATTCATTACATATTCCATTGTAGGCACACCTCTTGGGTTTCCGTAAGTATGGTCTCAAAAAAAATCACTCGATGGGATCCATGCGAGTTCTATTAATTTGAATTCTTATTAATGTAGTGGATTACCAATATATTTTAGACGAATTATTATCTTCTATACATGTAAAAACATATTTCACATACTAGAAAATTGAAAAATACAATAGTTTGTTTTTCTAAACATCATAACTCAAATGATGATAACACTAAGTTAAGGAAACTCCAATGACTTTTCACTTGTTTCTTGATTCTAACCATAATTAATAAACAAAATATGTTTTAAACAATTTGAAAGATATAATTATTCATAAATTATAACAATATATCATTTAATTAAATAGTAATAATAGACCTCACCACTAATGGTGAAAGACAAAAATACCGAATGATTTACCAGACAACATTGTCTAGTTAAAAAAATAGAAAACAATAAATTGGTGGTTCGAAACATGATTCCACTGGTGTAATAGGACAAATAACTAATGTGTTGAAACAGAAAAATATAAAATAATAATCACACTAAATTAAAAACCTTAAAAGGTCCAACCATTAAAACTATTTTAATTTATTTCCCCCCAGTAAAAACTATTTTCCAACATGGGATGTCCCATATCCATGCTGATCTAGGCTCTCGTCATCCCCTAATAATTCTTTATGATCTGGAAGATTTGACATATGATTTCCCAATCAAAATAAATCTAAACCCAAATGATGTAGGGTATTTTTAAGTGAAAAAGAAGCCTCCCAGGACTGTAAATGATATAACTATCATAGATGAATCCATATCAATCACCATTTCTTCCAATGGTGATGATATGTGATTAGAAGGGATCCTAGATGGAAAAAATATTCACATTGATTCTTTTGTATGGGGATATAATGTAATGGGTTTTAGGAGATTATAGAAATATATTATAAATTAAAATATTCATAATAAATTTCGGTGGCATTCTATGATGTGAAAAATAATTTCACATCATGAATTTTTGGGATAAATGCTTTTATTGGGCCTCAATGTCATGTGCTAGGGTGTGACACATAGTTTCATGTTTTTAATTTCTATTACAATCCTGCCAAACCCATTTTCCTTCCCCAAGACCACCCTACACTCCCCATTAAATTATCAATATTAAGAACATTTTATTCATAATGTGAATAGGGTTCTCTTTCCTATTTATATATTCACCGAGCCCAGACACTCCCTTTTCTGGTTTCTTGACCCTCGAATCATCACTCAAGACTTAAAAAATTCCCAAAACAATATTATATGATCTCAAACATAAGAAATATTATTGTTTATATTTCAAAAAATGACACATCCCCTGATGGGTAAAATCTCCGTTTCCAATGAAATTAGAAACCATGTGGAGGTGGTTTCTTATACGTTCAGTTAATATACTCCAATAAGGATCTGTGTTATATAGTTTAGATTCATATTTCTAGGACTATATGGTGATTTCTATAGTGTATATAAATTATGGTGATGAAAAATGATCTAAATATTTAATCACATGTGATCCATTATTGGACTAAAGAGACAATAGATAATATTAGTTCAATATTGTTTTATGAGAATACAACTAGGGATCAAGTACAGCTAATCCATGAATACTTTTGGTGGGATTCATGTTTCATCAATGGGTTATAAATAAGATATTGTGTTGGGATTATTAACTAGTTGTATAAGTTGATCTAGTGTTGGGTCTAACACATTATATTACTACCATATGGGATTATAGTTCCATAAATGTTTGATTAATAGGAGATCCAGTGGTGATTAAGCATGATATTCCCTTTATGGGTTCACTTTTATAGGTTTATTAGCTGAATATATTTTTAGGATACCATGAAGAGGATCTAATATTAGGGTGTATAATGTAACCAACAGGAGTATCTATACTTGAGGGGATTAAATGGGTCTCATACATGTATGATTCCCTATGGTCCCTGGTCGAGTATGAGAGTCCGGTGAAGTTGTGTTTGGGGGATTACATCTAATAGGTGGCCTAAATATGATAATCATGGGGGGTTATCTTTACTCAATTTGGATCTTGTAACTAATGGTAATATCTCAACATAATTTGAAATGGGAATCCATATAGAGTATCTCAACATAAGGTGTTATGTAGGATCAATGTGGGTGTTGTTCATATTGAAATAAAAATAAAAAAAATGTTAAGGAAATGATTATATCAACTCATTATATTTCATGAGGATTATTGATGGAAAATAAGGGGGTGGATAAATGTATTGTAATGATAGTATATCACTGATACTAACCCATTCTATAAGAGAATATCTTTCATCATATCTTCCCTTGGATTTATCCAGGAATGGCGTTTCTAAATAGAATGGAAAACCATGATATCTCAAAAAATAAACATCAAATGAAGAGGTTCAAATAGAATTGACCATATAGGTGTTCCATGTGGTAGGCTCTTGATGTAATGTTTTAGATGATAATAAATTTGTGACAGAATGATATGTTGAGAAAACACACATAAAATATTGTTTGTGTGGTAGGTGGTGTTCATGCTTGGGACTTTCACAGTAAGTGAACAACCCCTATAGAAGTTATAATACAATGGAGACATGTGGTAGGAGTGTGATATAGGGGTAGAACATTCAAGGATATTTATATGGGAGGTTTTTATCTACAATTTTGGTAGTGGGATATGTATTCATGTGTATGTGAATGAATCATATGACCATAAATTAGGCTTTCATGGTAATTTAATTATTAAAAATCCCTTCCTATAGAATTTCATGTCATGGTCCATATGTTAGGTGAACATTACATCATCCCATGTTGAATGATCATATGAGAGGTGTTTGAAAAGTATTATTTTAAGGGGTTTTAATGTCTCATCTTCCTTGATTTATATCACCAGTGTGTTTTCTCAAAATCATTGTTTTATATATATCCAAAATCCCTTAAAGAAATACATAAAAAATTAGGTTCAACAAGGAATTACATGGAAATATTTACAGTGGGTGGAAGTGAGGTTTCCCATATTGGAACCACATGGACGGTGGGTGATTGTTTAGTGATCATGTTAGTGAAGCACATGGTATGATGGTAATTGTATAAAGTTTTATCATCTAATAACTGTATGGTAGGTGGGTGATCATGTGGTGAGAGTGTGACCATTATGGTTCATCTCTAATAATGAATATGAATGTTAATTGTCCACAATGATACTACATAGACCATGAATGATAGTCCTGGGAATTTTTCCATTGTTAATTTCTTTCATGATGAAATGATGTTCAACAAAAAATTAACATAACTGTTGATATGCATGTCTCTTTGGAATCCATGACTGGACAAATAGAATACTAGAAAGAAAAATAAAGTAATTTATATGTTTTATATACCATTTTAGGGGTTTTAAAAGGCTATAGAGTACCTAGAAACCATAAAAATGGGGTTTATGGATCAAAATTTCATTTATCAGTAATTAGGGAAATATATGGCCTACTCATAAAAAAGTTTAGCACCACTCATTACATGATAGGGATACATATTTGAGAAATATATTTCCATGAGTGTGTAATAATTCTTGTGGAAAAATAAAATGAAATTATCAAACCCATAAGAATATATATATATATATTAAAAAAATCAACTAGTTTTGTTTGAGTGAAGAACACATTATGGTTTCTGTGGAAAAGTGCACAACATGAATATCTTTGGAGCCAATAGTAGGCATGAATTCAATATAAAATTATGTAAAACATAAACATTTTGTAAAAAGGGAAACCTATACAAAATAAAAGTATTATAATACATTCACATCATCTAAAATTTACAATAAATTTATTCTTATAAAATCAAAAGTATTACAGAATATAATACATAACTATATAATAATTTTTCAGATGTAAAAAATTGAAAAAAATGTAAATTTGAAAATATATAAAATAATAAAATGTTATAAATTTTTTTATCCACAATAAATTATTCCCCCGTGTCATACATGAATTTAAATTGTAATTATTTTATAGACACATTCTCTCTCTTTGTACTCGTCAGAAAAAATATACAAGATAATTAAGGAAAAAATATTTTCTTTTCATATCATGAATGAAGTATTAGATAAAAATTACCAAAATCAAATACCAAGATAAAATAGGTATAATAAAATTGGATAATTTATTTTCCATTAGTTTCCATTAATTATTCATAATCAGATTAATCTTTCTTACTTCCCATAATAAAATCATCTATAACTAGTGATTATAATTCATCTTCTTTCACATCATCCTCTATATTATTTTATAAAATCTCAAAACTCAAATAATAATAATCCATTTTTGTGACATCGATGATGAATATTTTAATGAAAATATTTTATTATTTAATTATAATAATTCACTCATTTATATTACATTGATTAACGGTGTGATAGAAGATTCCTCATGTCATGTTTCTTCTACAATATCCCTAATTTTAAATGATTTTAATTTCATGTTATAAATATTAGAATTTATTAAAATGAAAAAAATAAGAAAGAAACAATAAAGATAAACTTCACCTAGCCTGGTGTAATTTGATGACAATAACTCGAGATAGAATAAGTTGGTTTGATGTATGATTTGGAAATAGAATTTTATTTAAAAAATAATCTATAAAATATTTAAAATGGATAACATAATAATTGATGTTAATAATGAAAATTAGAATCAAATTGAATTCATGATTCTCCTTGAATAATGAAATTTCAATACATTTATATGTGATATAATGTTAATTTTTTATTATAATGGATACATTAAATGAATATAAAGCTATAGCAGCATTGCCAATGTGACATGGTTCCTTGTCACATCCTTAGACAACATTTCCATGTGGACATTACCTATATTCAATCATTATAGTATGTTTTGTTTTAGTGTCATCTCATATATGATCTCAAGATAGAATCTAAGCTCCAATGTATTAATTTTTTATACTTATCATACAGTCAATGTTTTTATATATTCATGAATTCCACCATAAGATAGTGTTATATTCTAGTATTATAGATGCTAAAAAAATAATTTATTGATGGTTCATGTGTTACCTCAAACATTATCTTATATACCAACTCACACATCATTTTCAATTGAATTTGTTGTCATGGTCCTACACATAAATAATTTATTATTTGATGAAAAATATAAAAATTTCATCAAATTTATAAAACATCAATAATCCATTCAATGTAATATAAAATTCATTAATTCTCCATTAGACTATGACTACTTTTAATACAAAAAAACATTGTAAAATCAATTATCTTAGTATTTATACCTAATAAATATTCATTAGAATAAATATATATTTTATAATATATAACAATTATAAATATTTCTTTAGTTAAAGTGTTGTCCTAATTCAATATTATCAATTAAAAAATGTTTTATCTGATTAGTTAATCTTGACACATATTTTGAATTATCAAAAAGAGTTGGAATTATTTCATTTTAGATAAATAAATTATATAATTTTTTCAGTATCTATATAGTTTATTCACAAAGAAAATTATAGCCACATAATAATCCCTTACTACTGATAGATCAACTAAGCACTGTATTATATAACTGCATGAAACTAGAATATTATTGAGAAAATGAAATATACCACCTATGATATTTCCATTTCTACTGAATCCACTAAATTTTAAATATGAATACAAAATAGATTAAAATTATATCATTCTATGATAAAATAATAGATGGTTTATAGAACCTATTACATATTTGAGAATCCTTTTAACTACTATCGTATTGATTTATTTATGTTTGGAATGAAATATTTCACACATGAGTACACTTTACATGAGATTAAACCAAATTGCTATAAAATATAGAAGAATACCAATCATAAAATATTAAAATTTATTTCAACTAAATTTACAAATGAACCTTCATCAGATATACATGATATACTCATTTATTTACTCATGATCTTATATGAAAACAAACCAAATATATTCAGTTATTACTAGAAATACTAACATTGACATAGAATAATTTCATCATCACTTTGCTAAATATGTAATTAAAAAGGTATCTTAATCTCTCCCATGAGACTCATCTAAGACTCATCGCCCTTTATATTTTAAAAACTCATTTCAATGAATAACCCTCGATAAAAAAAATATAATTTTATGTACATTAATTTGAGACAAAAAATATGTTTAACATACTAAAAAAATATTATGAGATCCAATATTAAATTATCAAAAAAAGCAATAAAATATTGTTGGATAATAACCCATATGTTGCATAAGTATTATATTTCAAAACATATAAATATTTTTAAGCATTAACAAGATATTTCCCTTTTTTATCATTATCAAAAATCGATTACTATCTTATATTGTAATTATCTTAAATAAAACCATTTGTAATTACATAAATAACATCCATATGAAACATATTCAATCCTTTATGTGATAGTAACATGAATTTCATAAGGGTGTCAAGAAATACTATTTTGAACCCATTTATATTATAATATGGAATGTGGTTTTGTATTCATGACATAGAGGTCGAATACTCAGTATTTATTTCTGTAATTTGTAGGTTTTATTTGAATTGTAAAATAGGTAACCATGGGAGAGAAATAGTTCTTCTATGTGTGTATTTCATTGTAAATGAATGTGTGCTTGAAATCAGTTTTAATACAATGGCATCAACTTGAATGTTACTTCCACCTTACCTATTAAGACAAAAATAACACAAATGAAACTCTTCTACTCCCTCAAAAATCATATATGACCCCAATTGATTACCATCTCATAAAGTGTATAGAATATAAAAAGATATTTAGTAATCCATTAATTATATTCTATTTCTTGTTAAATTTATGAAAGAACTCTAATCACTCTAAAACAAATCCTCACTTCCCCCACTAGAAGGAAGACAAACAATATCAAGGTTATTGCATTAAATGAAAGATAAAGAGAATGAAGATAACATGGAATGAAAAAAATTACCTACTATTAACAATAAATGTATACATTCAATTTGCTCATATAACATATAATGTAATATCAATGACTATAATTAATTATTTAGAGTTGGAGAAAATCATCATAGATAGAAAAAAAATATCCTATTTTTTCATCATTAGATATAATACAAAATATATGAATAATAAAAAACAAAATCAAACAAAAACTATATTAGACTCTAATAAAATTCATACTAGGAGGATAAATGTATATAAACTTATCTGTAAGATGATACAATCTCATCATAATATGAGAAAAACGATCTCCCCAATGTAGATGGTAGAAACTTTTTTCTAAATCTTGATTAAATGATGCATTCCCTTATTGCCAACTAAATAACTTTATCTCTCTTATTTCATGAACCATATATTAGAAAATAATATATTATTTTACATATCTCTATATAATGATAATGGAATATTCCCACGATCCATTTTTTCTCAAATGATCTCTACATGGACTCATATTTAATCCATGTATTTGAGATGAATTTTTAAAATATGTTAGATTTTATTTTTCAATGTATTATAATTAATTAATTGTGTAAAATAAATAATTCATATGTTTTTAATGATGATATGGACTGAATCTGGAGGATTATATTAAATGTTAGATGTGTATTCAGATGTTTCATTAATCTATAATATATTCCAACTTACATAGACATGGGTTTGAACTATGTAAGATGAAGTAAAGTAGCTACATGAGTTACAATCATGAGGTCTAATGGTTTTTGAAGAGTTATTCTTGAAGTTACAATTCATTTAATTTTAATATAATTCTTACAAAGGAAATTTATGTTTGAACCAACACATACATAAATTTTATCAACTTAAGATATTAAGGCAATTCCAAATGTTAAATTCAGATGATACAACTGATCATGATTTGCTGTTCTTTCAAGGTAATAAATATATTTGTGTATTGAGAATAAATTGTGATTCTAGATGAGAGAATTATTTAATGAATGTATTAGTTAATTTAGTTTATAAAGGACACCATACTGAAATTTAATTCACATATCTAATTTATGAGAAGACAGATGATTGTTTTGAAGAATGATTGGATTTGAAAAAGGCATAAAATGGCTAAAATACAATTTAAATTATTATGTAATATTAAACTAGTTATCTATCAGATGGATTTATGAAGTATTTAGTTTGAATAGGATAACAAAGTGATTATGAATAATTTATAATAATGAAAATTTTTAAGGATATTACTTTGGAAATGGATATTTAGGATGCTCTAGAAGCATCATTCACTTGAAGACAATTCAAGGATCAGATCAAATAGAAAGGATATATTGCTTAGAAAAGGGGGCTGTCAATAATACTAGAAACTTCAGATGATTAAAATATTACTAAATTAGAGTGCTTTTTGGGTGATTGAATGAAACACATATTGATGGGGTTTAAGATAAGAATTAAAGTTCAAAGGATTTAATTATGCAGGAGACACACCCTAGAAAATCCAATGTTTTAGAATAATGACCTTGCACAAGAAAAAATTATGGTTTATTTAGTTAAATTTAGGATATCCAGATGGTTAGATATTGAGGAATGTAGAAGATAATGGGTTTTAAATGTTATGTATATAAGGATATTAGATGTTTAAAATAATATAAATTTGAGGAGATCATAAGATATATCATGAATGTGAGATTCCACAATTTAGAGTCTATATGTTTTTTTAGAGCAATGGAATAATAATTATAGAATTTCAAGAGTTGTGTTAGATTGTGTTGGAATATCTAAGGGTTATATTAGAATGATTCTAAAAAAATTTAGAGGCTAACTAGTAAATACAAAATAGTTGTAATTAACATGATAAATTGAATATAACTATTCTTAGATATACTTCATCATATAAATTTAATGTTTTTCATTTTAATATCAATTACGTATAAGTAAGTGAATATGTTTCACCTTAAGTAGAGTGTTAATAAGTCATAATTAATATTAATTTATCAAAATCATTAAATATCAATTTATTTTCATGATATATTTCATAATTAGTGGTGGATATAAATTAATATAATATAATTATAAGAATAGTTTTTAATGATGAGAAGTGATTTTAGAAGAAAAAAGAGAAGTCAAATTTTAGGTTCTGGATGATCATATGATGTTGAGAAAGATGTAAATCCAAAAATTATGTTTGAGAATTTAATATATTTTTAATAATAAGAAGAGAAGTATGTTTTGGAATTTCTGATATGAGATTGTAATTTCTAAAAGATCTATATGTTCTAGTGGGAAAATTCTAGATGTTGAGTAACCCGGTGTCTGTGAGCCTGACTAACATTAAGTAGTGACCTATAGTAGTTCCCAACATTAAATTCATTATAGATGATGATGTTCTTTTAATAAAGATTTATGAAGATAGAAATCAAGGATAATTATCCAATCCTATATAAAGGTAAAATTTTAAAGAACATAAATAGGATAATAAGGGAATTTTTTTAACCCTATATAATTTCTAAATATTTGTTCCTGATGAAGAGAGATGCATCTAATTCTGAAAGTTCAAATGTGTTAGAAGTAGATCATAGTTTGTTGTGTAAGTTGATGAAGTGTGGAATAATACTAAATATAATATTTTTTACTCATTTATCTAGAGCAACATTTTTAAAGTTTTGGGATCAAGTATAAATAATCATCCTAGAGACAACTACTCTGAGGTGATAGTGATTTTCATATGGAAGTGGGTTTCAAAACATCCTTAATATCTCCTATTTTTAAAAGTAAATGACTAAATTTTGAGTTTTGGGTTACACCATATCATCCATTATAATCATTTATATGTACAAATGAAAAATTTATATTTTGGAGTGGATTTGAACATGAAAAGGAGTAGATACTGACATTGAGATTGAACTTTGTAAAAATAACTTGTGTTATTATTTATTTACTTTATGTCCTATTTTTGGTGTGAATTTTTTGGTAAATATACACTATTAATGGATCTTAAAATGATTAGAGGTTCAAATATTAGAAGGGTAAAATTTTAAATGAAAATAAATCGGTAAAATATTTATTAACTAATTCACCTCAACTCTAAGCGTGAATATATGATTTTATGATCACATAATAGCCCTTGAGAATTATTTAGGATACATATATGCATTTACTTATTAATTTAATAATGTACAAGTATATAATATTCTTATTAAAAATTTAGTATCAATTAAAAAACTGTATATTTATCAGATAATTGAATTAAAAAATTTCCAATACATTTCATCATATGAAAATTTCAAATTAGACATAATTTGGAAATAATTTTATCTTAAACACATAAAAAACATATAAATTTTATAAATAATGTAACCCCCATGATTTTATAGTACATTATCTCTTCAATGTAATTCAATAACTTTAGTTACACGCAACACTGAGGTCAAGCGCACCACGACTTACCAAACTAGCCGTTCAAAAGGCAGTAATTAAAAGTATTAATATAATTTTTAATTTTATATACTCCATATAATTTTAGAATCCATATTATGTTTTTCATCGACATAATATAAGAAAAAATTAATTTTGTTTAGATAAAAGATGTATTTTTTAAAAAATGCAATTTTACAACATTTTAATGATGAACACTTTTTAAAAACAAATATTTGAAACTTTTATATATTCAATGTAATGAAATTAAATTATTATTTAGAAGAATGACATAAAAATTTAGTTTGGATAAATTTTTGGTTCTTTTCTGATAAATTTCATATTTTGATGAATAGTGAAAATACTACATTTTAATTGAAAACAAAATTTTTAATCAAAATAATTTATAGTGAAAAATTATTCATTTGAATGGTTTGGAAGTATAATTGGACTATATTTTTGACATTTAATACAATTTTGGTCATTATATGGATTTTCACATTTAAATTTGACATAAACTGATATCAATCTTTTGATAGTTTTAATTTTTAAAAACCCCCTTTTTGGTTTTGACAATGGGAATTAATTTTAAATTAATTAATTCAACTTATATATATTGAATTTGGTAAAATTGAATTCATTTTTTAATTCTGAATATCAAAATCAGTATAGGGTGATTTTTATTATTTTTTTGAAAACATTTAATTTTTGATAAATAGTTAAAAGCATTGCATTATTGTTTAAAAATAAATTTTTTAAATAATTATTAATTTAACTAAAATTTATTTTAGGTCAAAATAAATATAAAATACCTATATATGTTCAATTTAATTCGTTGGAGTAATTTTATAATAAAATCATATGTATAAAAATTTATGGAACTTTTTAACGTCTTTTACCAACCTTTTAGGCACAATTTAAAATTTGCATAAAACATAATTTTACTACTTCTGTGAATTTAATTTCAAAAATCTGAGAGAAACGGTTGACATTAGTAAGTAAAATTCAGTTCAATACGTCTAAAATAATTTTTTATTGAATAATAATTTTGACTTTAATTTACCACGGTTAATAGTAAATATGATAAATAATTGTAAAAATGATATTATAATTACCCTATCACATGTACTAATTTAAATGGATAAGTGAATTTCTACCAAAACCAACCTTAGTTATAAAATATGATCCTTTTGGTAAAATTGGATTAGATTACAACATTTATTATATGTTATTTAAAGAAGAGTTAAAAGTTCTAAATTTAAAATTTAATAACTAAACCATTTTTAATATAGGGTTATATGTAAGATAAATTCAACTATAAATATTATTTATAAAGCTAAAATGGTTTCCTATATAATGGTATCTTATTTATAATTTCTATAGATTAAATTATTATATATATTTTTGACACAAGAATGATGTAGTAATTACATTATCAATGAATGATTGAAATAATTGAAATTATAAATATACAAAATAAATATAAATTGAGGATTTTTATGACATACATGTATTTTATAGGTTAATATGACATTTTTGGGTTGATTAAATTAATTTTGTTTGAATTGATAATGTTTTTTTGACTTTAACAAAAACAAAATACTTAATAGTGAAAAACATTACATAAATGAGTTTTCAAAGAAAATTCTATATTATTAATTGATATAATATTTCAAAAAATCTAAGATTAGTAAAAAGTACTTATATAAGGTTATATATATCAATAAGTAACTATTTCAGGTTCTCTTGGCTTTTTATAGTATGTTTGTTAAACATGTATTATAATAATACAAGAGGACATGGTAAAAGTTAAACTATTTAACTATGAGCTAAATATAAATGACAGGGTTAATATGGTGACCTAAACATGTCTAAAACCTATTGGTTGAGATGATGTAAACCCATACAAACCATAGAATAGAAATAAATCTATTTTGAGCCATTTTAAACAGAAAATTATATTATAATAAAATAATATTTCAAACAGTTCCTAAAGTGACCCTCATCTCTCTTATAAAATGGTACTTCCCCTTCCCTAACAATCACACATCCAAAGCCATTTGTCTCGGCCAAACCCTGCCCAAATATCCTCCCAACTTCCCTATCTCCAATATAGATGCCTTACCTTGAGCATAAATCCATATTACGGAGTCCATTTGTTCAAATCAAAAGGAAAAACCCAATAAAGAGGTAATTATTTGATCACCACTTTCAATGTTCATTTCTTATTCCACTTTATCTTCGTTAGTTATTTCTATTAAAAATAATTAATACAGTACCTTATACATACTATAATTTTATTATAAATATGGTAAACCCATACTCATTATTTTATATATCCTACAAATGATAGTTCCACCATGTGTGCGTACGTACGACTTACCGTCTCCACGCCATAGGGTAATTTGTTATTCGACACTATGTTATTTGGATTGATATAATGATGAGTAATATGTATATAAATAATGAAAATAACATGATAATTTATCTGTAAAATTAATATACCATCCAATTCCACACCATTTTTTCATTAAGGAAATGATATCGTCGCTCGTGTGTATATACGGCTTACCTTCTCCACGACGCGATGAGATTCATTTCCAGATTCACAATTCAACGATGATTATAAAAATATATATTATTAATAAGAATGTAATATATGACATAATAATTCTACCGTATATATATATATATGTATTTATTTATTTATTTACTTACATATATCTTATTCACTTACTTTCATTCAATACGATATAAAAATGGAAACAATGTTTATGCGTACGTAGAGTCAACCGTCTCCATAAACGGTGTTTTTCATTTAATGTAACTATATATTTTATGTATTTATATTCTAAATATATATTATATGTAAATAATTTTTATTATTCTGGATGTATTTAAATCATGATCTAAATGATATGATCAAGAATAACATGTTAAAACTCATACGATAAAGAAAATGATTATTACCCGAAATGTTAATTTAACATAGAAATCATTATCAAATGGGTATTATAAAGTCATAAATGAATCATGAATGATATAAAAAATATGAATATTATTCTGTTATAATTTAATAACATATTATGGTCACTATAAAGGATGTTAAACGTACCATCGACCAAAGGAAAGTGCAAGGCAATGGTTAATTCCTCAATCTCATTATTATCTGAGATTGTTTATGTGTAAGTATTTTCTAGGAAATATTTATTATTGATGTAAATTTTTCATAAAATACATTTCAAAATTATTTCATTATGTTAATCTTTAACTAAACCATCATTTTAAATGTTTTAAATATTTATGCTCCTAAATCTTTCTCATTAATGTCCATGTTTTCAATATGGTTTTAATGATTTATTTATATTGATATGATTGTTTTAAAATTTTAATTCATTTCAAATGTTTCGAAGTGGTATGGGAAAATTTGATTCAAAAATCTCTTTTAAATGGCTTAATTTATAAATGTGTGACGTTTAAATGATTTCACAGAAGGGATATTTATATCATAAATTATTACTGATCATTTTCAACTATGTCAACCTTCATTACTGGATAATATTATTCATTAAGGTTGATTTATTATAATACAATCTTCCATATTTTATGAAATGAGTTATGATTTTTTTTACTATGTCTGTGCTATTTTCATACCCTTCATTGTTTATAGTTGAAGTATTGACATTTAATATGCATGTTTTAATATGAATGTTTATGTTATGTTTCAAGATTTTCATATGTGGAATATAGTGGACTAAGTAAGTGACTTGTGGGGAATGCTATATCCCCTTGATGCTTCGGTTGGACTCAGGAAACAAACTAGTGTCTTCAAACAAGTCTTTAAAAAAAATTATTTGTAGTCATGGCACGAGGACTTGACTATGTGGAATTGATGTCCAATATTAGGCATTCCCTCATTATGAAATTAATTATTACATGTGATTATTCGACTCGTAGAATATCCATGTTCATGTTTATATGGTAATGTTTGATTTATTTTTTCCATATTGTGTTGAAGTTTATGTTTTAAAGGCTGTTTTTTATTACACATCCTTCCATAAATGTTTATAGCTCCTGCTAAATTATTTTCCCTTAATGAGAATCTGAGCTCACCCCTTTCATATGTTTTGTTTTCCTAAGATTCCAAGAATTTTATAATGTTTGATATGATGGGTTAAGCTAGGGGAATAATGGAATTCTAAAAAGATTATTTATGTTCGGTTATTTGTCTAAATATGTAATGTAACGTTCATGTATGTAATCTATTTTCAAATCTAATAAAATGATCGGTCCTTCGGGACTTCACTACTTGTAATCATGCCAATGTATTAAAATAAAATATCGGCTCCATGATTTCGGGGTCGGGGAATTACAGTTGGTATAAGATAAAGTTTAGTATAAACATGTGAATCTAGATTTATAAAAACTCTTATTAGAGAACATTACCCTAAAATAGACTTTGAGGATTAGTATAGAAGAACATCCTAGAATTTTGGTAATGTAGTGATTTTGTTTATCTTCCCAAAAATACATCCATGTCTGGATATGTTCAGGTAGAGGCAGCTCTGGAACAGATGTACCTAGGGGTGAAAACCCTGACAAGGAGTTTCATGCATGACCTAGGGTATCCTAGTACACGACAATAGGCCTTTATTCACTCTTGGTTACGACACTCATGGGAGATATGCTTATGATAATTCACATTTTCTTTACAAGACATTATGAATGATTTAAGAGTTAATACTTCCTCAAAGAAAACATGTTTTTTATGGGTATAGATTATATGAATAATATGTTTAATTTATGTTAGGTATTTTACAAGTGTGGAATTATTCATTGTGATTCATAAACTAAATTATTGTATTCCATTGTTTAGAAATGGAAAATTGGGTAAGGAATAAGAACACCAGCAATACACATGATCCAAAGTGTTAGAAGGATCATATCTTTCATGGTATTAAGACAACATTTAGATGGGAAATAGTATCCCATGTATTCTCATCATATAATGAAATAATTTCATGTATAAATAAGATAAGTAAATAAATTACTGAGTCCTGCGACTTTTAAAGGAATAAAGAGAAGAATAGGATAGTAGAGAGAAATATGGATAAAGGGATGAGGGGAAATAAGGATTTTCCCATACATGATTACTGTGGAAAGATTCAACATGGTAAATTCTTGAAGGGAATGTTAGTTTCATATAAATGTGGAGAAAGAAGGACACCAAGTATGTGATTTCAAGGTTAAGAAAAAGGTTTAAAATGTACAATGCTTCATCTGCCAAGATTTCAGACACTACGTGAATCAATGTCTAAATCATCAGAGTATTCCCCAAATGATGCCATTGGTTAATAATCATGTCTTGATACTACCACCGATGAATAGGAATGGCTAGTGTTCCTATGTTGTTATTAAATAATTATTTCATTTGAGTGTTGTATCAACTATGTACTTGTTATATGTATTATGTAAATAAATAAGGATTGTACTGAAGTACTATTTGATTGAGGATTGGAGATTATATGGTTCTAAAAAAAGTGAGTCAATATCAAGTTAAAAAATTTGTAAAATACATGTTTGATGGAATTATAAACCATAATATGCTTCTGATATTGAGGTAGTGATTTTTTAACAAGATATGATTCATTAGGATAAGTTATATTTGATATTTTTGACTACTTTGAAAATAAATAGTATTTTTTTTGTTCCATTATTTTTGGAGTTTACAAAATTTTTTGATATAAGGAGTATATCTAGTATTCTATAAGGAATACAGGAGCATGAATTTAATCAATAAGGTTTTATGGTAATTCAGGGTGTTACCATGTTTTAAAAGAATACATGATTAAGGTATTCACTTGTTATTACGTGGCAACAAAGATCTTCATTTGTTTACCTTCCTTATAAATTTTGGACTGATAGTTGGAAAGAAGTATTTTGGATAAGTATAAAGGTTGTAGTGAATTAAGTTTCACATTGGATACTATTTTTAATGTTAAATAAATTCTTAATATTATTTTTGGATTGTTATAAAATGGAAAACTCGGAGGTCGGGCGACAACCCGTCACATCGGGTAAGGCTGCGAGACTTCAACCCGCAACCGAAGGGTGACAATGGTGCATCACCTACAACTGGAATATGTGATGTCCAGGTATGTATATTGTAGTTTTTTTAAATAGTATGAAACATTAATTAAAAACTCTTTTTTTTGAACCCTATACTATTAAGATAAATAAAATATTTTTGAATTCTATTATCTTTTAGAGTAAAAGATGAGTTTGTGGTAGGAATTAGTTGAATGATGAAACTCCACTTGTCAAGTATATTTATTCATTTTATTCTATGATTAAATTAATTCTTAAACTTTAGGGAAGGTTTCTTAAAACCAAAATTTTTTTATCCAAATACCTTATGTTTTTTTGAACCGATGATAATTTAAATAATCATAGATTGGTGGCTTTTAGGCCCTCAAGTTTACACATGTTTGTGATTGATGACCTCAATCAATACATATAAATATTTATGTTTTCTTCTAATTATGTGTCTCTTATTTCCACCAATTTTCTCATAATTGAGATCATAATTTGGTGGTGACTTTTTCATTTCCTTTCCCCACTTATTAAGACTAAATTTTATTAACCCAATTTCCGATGTGGGTTTTCCACAAAGTTATTTTTCTATTTTTCGAATTATTTTTAAAGAACAATTTAAAATTTTGAGGATACAACTTATTGAAGGAGGGGATAATGTAACACCGCTTGATTTTATAGTATTTTATCTGTTCAAAGTAATTCAATAACATTCGATACATGCAACATCGAGTTCGAGCGGACCACAACAAACCAAACTAGCCGTTCCAAAGGAGGATAGTATTATTATGAACTGAACTTTTAATTTTATATACTCAATATATTTTTAGAATTCCTATTATGTGTTTTTTAGAAATAATATATGAACAAATTCATTTTTTTCAGATAAAAGAAGTATTTTTCAAAAAATAAAATTTTACCACCTTTTAATGGAGAACCCATTTTAAAATAAATACTTGACACTTTTATATATTTAATTTAATGAAATTAAATTATTCTTTAGAATAGGAAATTAAAATTTAGTTTGGATAAATTTTTGTACTTCTCTGATAACTTTAATATTTTGATGAATACTGAAAAATACTAAATTTTAATTGAAAATAACATTTTTAATATAAATAATTTGTAGTGTTAAATTATAAATTTGAATGGTTTGGAAGTATAATTTGATTATATTTTAATCATTTAATACAATTTAGGTCATTATAAGTAATTTCACATTTAAATTTGACCTAAACACATGTCAATGTTTTGATTGTTTTTACTTTTTAAAAACTCGCTTTTTGGTTTCGACAAAAGGAAATAATTTGAAATTAATTAATGCAACTTATATGTTTTGAATTTAGTAAAATATAATTAATTTTTTAATTTTAAATTTCAAAATTGTCTTAGGGTGAATTTTTGGTATTTTAATGAAAACTTTTAATTTTTTATGAATAGTGACATACACTACGTTATTGTTTTAAACCGACATTTTATTTAAATAATTTTTAATTTTATTTAATTTTTTTTCTATCAAAAGAGATATATAATACCTATATATGTTTAATGTAATTAAATGGATTCATTTTATATTAAAATGAGATCTATAAAAGTTTATTGAACTTTTTAACATCTTTTACCCACCTTCTAGGAAAATTTGTAAATTTGCATAAAACAAAATTTTAACTTTTATGGGAATTGAATTTTAAAAGATCCAAGAGACTGGTTTGATATTATTAAGTAAAATTTGGTTCAAAAAATGAAAATATGTTTTGTTGAATAGTAACTTTTGAGTTTTATTTACCACGGTTAAAAGCAAATAGGGTAATTAAAGGTAAAAATGATATTATAATTACCCAAATACATGTATTAATTCATTTGTATAAGTTTATTTAGACCAAAACCATCCTTAGGAATAAAATATTATCCTTATGGTCCACTTGGATTAGATTAGAACATTTATTATTATTTTATTTAAAGAAGGGTTCAAAGTGTTAAATTCACAGTTTAATAACTAAATCAATTTTAATATAGGGTAATATATAAGATAAATTTAACTATAAACATTCATTAGAAAGATAAAAATATTTCCTACATAATAGTATTTTATTTATAGTTTTTAATGATTATATAATTAAATTTATTTATGACAATGATGATGCAGTAATTACTTTATCAATGAGAGAATAAGATAATTTATATTATAAATATAAAAATAAATGTAAATTGAGGCTTTTCTACCGTCCAAGAATTTTATAGGTTAATATTACATTTTTGGGTTGACAAAATAAATTTTGTTTGAAGTGATAAATTTGTTATGACATTAACAAAAAACAAAATACCAAATAGTGTCAAAATTGACATAAATGATTTTTTAAAACATATACTATATTATTAATTGATATAATATTTCTAAAAATATAATGTTAGACCAAAGTACTTATATAAGGATAGATATATCAATAATGAACCACTTGGGCTTCAGTTAGATTGTTATTGTATGTTTATTAACCATGTATTATAATAATTCTAGAGGACATGGTAAAAGTTTACCTATTTTACTAAGAGTTTAATAAAAAAGGTATGGTTAATATGGTAACCAAAACTTGTGTAAAACCTGTTGGTTGAGAGGATTTAGACCCATACCCAACTTATCTTAGAAATAAAATAATTTAGATCAATTATAAACCGAATATGATTTTATAATAAAATAATATTTCAATATTTTCATAAAGTGACCCTCACCTCTATTTTAAAAGGGAACTTCCCCTTCCCACAAAATAACAGCTCAAAATCCATTTGGGTCAGCCAACCCTGACCAAATATACTCCCATATTTCCTAAATTTACCCAATAGGCCTTCCCTTGAGCAGAAATCCATCCTACCGAGTCATTTTGTTCAAATCAAAAGGAATCACCCAACGATGAGTTAATTATTTTATCACATCTTTCGAAGTTCATATCCTCTGCACTTTCTCGTTCTTTTTTATTTCTATTCCATAAAAATAAATCCAGTAGCTTCTACATAATATTATGTTGTTATAAATATGTAACAACCATACTCATTGTTTTATCCATCCTATATATGATAATGCCACCATGCGTGTGTCCGAATAGCATATCTTCTCTACGCCGTGGTGTAATTTGTTATTCCACACTATGTTATTTGGATGGATATAATGATGAGTAATATGTATATAAATAATGAGAAAAACATTCTAATTTCTCTTAAAAATTAATATACCATCTAATTCCACACCATTTAATCATTAAGGAAAAGATATCATTGCTCGTGTGTACGTACGACTTACCGTCTCCACGACGCGATGAGATTCATTTCCTGGTTCACCATTCAAAGATGATTAAAAATATATATATTATTAATAATTATTTAATATATGATATAATAATTATATTGGATATATATATATATATACCTATATATATCTTGTTCATTTAATTTTGTTCAATACGATATGAAAGTGGAAACAACTATTATGTGTACGTATAACATACCGTATAAAATAATGATTTCCATTTCATATATCTATCTATTATACATATTTATATTATAAATATTTATTATATATAAATCCTGTTTTATATTCTAGAATTATTTATATCATTATCTAAATGATACGATCAATAATAACATGTTAAAACATGTACGAAAAGGAAAGATATTTTTACACAAAATGTTAATTTAACATGGGAATAATCATTAAATGTGTATAATAAAGTCATAAATGAATCATGTATGATATAGCAAATATAAATATGGTTTTTTATAATATAATAACATACTATGGTCATTATACATGAGGTTAAGTGTACCCTCGACCAAAGGAAAGTGCAATGTAAGGGTTATTTCTAAATCTCATTATTATCTAGGATTTTTTATGTGTAAGTATTTTCTAAGAAATATTTATTATCCACGTCCATGTTTCATAAAAGAAATTTTGAATTTATTCCTTTAAGGTACAATTTTACTAAAAAATCATTTTAATTGTTTTAAATATTTATTCTTAAAAATCATTCTCATTAATGTCCACATTTTAAAAATGGTTTTAATGATTTATTTATATGGACATGATTGTTTCAAAATGTTAATTACATTCAAAAAAATAAATGTTGTATGGGAAACGTTGATTCGAAAAAAAAAATTAAATGAATTCATTAATAAATGAGTTACTTTTAAATGATTTACAAAAGGGGATATTTCTCTCAAAAAGTTTTACTGATCATTTTTAACTATGTCAACATTCTCTACTACATTTTATTCTTGATTAAGGTAGATTTATTATAATAAAATCTTCCATATTGTATCGAATGAGTTATGATATGTTTGACTGTAGATATTCTATTTTTATTCCCTTTATGGTTTAAGGTTTAAGTATTGACATTTCATATGCAAGTTTTTATATGAATGTTTATGTTATGTTTCAACATTGTCATTTGAGGAATGTAGTGGACTTAGTAAGTGATGGGTGGGGCCCTCTATAGCCCCTCGATGTATTAGTAGGTCTCACGAGACAAACTAGTGTCATAGCACCAGGCCTTGACAAAAATTGTATATTTTGTCTTGGCACTAGTCCTTGACTATGCTATAATTATGTCCGGCGATAGGCATTCCATCATTATGTAATTAATTATTACATGTGACTATTCAACTCATAGAATATCCATATTCACATTTATATAGTAATTATGGATTTATTTTCTCCATATTATGTTCATGTATATGTTTAAAAGGATGTTGTTTTTATGAAACATTTTGCCATAAATGATTATATCTTCCACTAAATCATTTACCCTTACCGAGCATCTGAGCTCACCCATTTCTTATGTTTTAATTCCCAGGATTCCAAGAAGTGTATTATGTTTTATATACATGTTAAACTAAAAGAATAATTGTGTTATCAACGTATTAATTATGTAGTGTTTTTTGTAAGAATGTGTAATGTAACGTTCATGTATGTAATCTATTTTCAGAGAATACTAAACTAATCAGTCTATTTGGACTTGATTCCTTATAATCATGCCAGTGTATTAAAATATTGCACCATCTCCAGTCGTTCAGGGTTGGGGAGTTACAAATCATATGATTATTTATTAATAATTCTATCCTATAAACTCACACTAATTTATTAAGATATGTAAAATTCATACAATATGATTTTGAATTAATAGTTAGGATATGTTATTATATATTTTATTTAGTGATATAATATCCACGATTTGATACATTATTACATTACTATATTTTACGTTATGATATAAAGTAAAATCATGATATGATATTTTTATTTAGAAAATATCTATAAAATATCATAATTACACAGAAGACTAATATAATTTCTTACATTCCACCTTATATCATATAATATACAATAAATTGTAAGGCAATATAAAAAAATCATTTTGTATATACCGCAAAACACATTATAAAGGTGTCATCATATTTTCCATGTATAACATCATACGAACTAACTAATGAAAATTATTTTAAATGTTCATTTATGAAAACTACAAAAAACATAGAGTATCATAATATTTTTTATAAAACTGAGTACCAATTTTTTCAAGAATAATGTGTGGCCCCATCAACCATTTTAGTAATGAAGAAAATATTGTTTATTATATTTATAAATTCATTCATTGAGTGGACTTCGAAAAAGAATCAATATTATTTAAATATATAAAATGATTTGGTTTTGTCTCTATCAAACACATTTTTATCTATTCTAATGTCCATAAACTATGTCATATATCAGAATGCATTTTCATATGATCCATTTTAATATAAATTTGAGTAAACTATATAAATTGTTTTATGTCAATCCCGTATATATACTCATATATTATTAATAACACTATATTAGACATACATCAACAGATGGACACCTTACATGAAATCCATCATGAAAAATGATCACATCAAATTTTTTTCAACCTACCGAGATACACATTATATGTTGTTATGTTAGTATATACATATATTCATTCATTATACCTAAATTGATATCACATATATGAATTTAAAACTAGCTTGACACTCTCTTCCTCTTCACTCATTTATTCCTTAAGGCATTGATGATCATGGAATAGGACCCTCCCTCCCCATCAGGGGGAGGATTTATCTCTATCCTCTCTTTTAGATATATGAGTTTTCCCTTCCCCATGTTTTCTAAACTTAATACCTTTTCTCTTTTCCTAGTGATTTTTATTATCAATATAGTTCCAAATCTCTTAAATTTCTCCCCTCGTCTGAAACTTTTACCCAGTGAGTTCTCAGACGATTTAGATCTTTAAAATCAGACCTTAGTGTCTTTATTTAGTAAATAACGGTCATCAGACATCACTTTAGAAAATTTCAACTTTATTTTTGGTTTCTACAGGAATGGATATTGGTCTGTATTCTCAATAATAAGAACATGAAAAGACACTTTTCCTTAAAGGAAGATCTAAATCTCACCTGAACTAGAGCTCCTCAATCCATCAACATGTGATACTTATAGCTATTTCTATAGACCATCAACTTTCACATTAATTGTGAATTTCCTACCATGGTTTTGTGGGTAAAGTTTCTAGAACTACCACTGCATTTCCAAAAATCGTTCTATACATAGTATGTTTGGAAATATGGTTTCACTCAATCGATGTGATGATAGTGATACTAGTGTTGATTGTCACCTAATAAACCCATGAATTATAATTAAGGTGGGTGATTCAAGGGATCTAGTGGAATGGGTTTGGATCGCACTTGGTGAAAAATTATGAAGGAAGAAAAGAGTGAATATTTAGTCTTAGATCGATTATTGCTAGCCTGGTAAATAGTTGGGGAATCTAATATATGTTTTCCATCAAGGATACAGGGTTGAACAAGGGAATGCTTCTATCACGAGACTAGAGTTTTGGAGAAAAGGTTACTGGGCCCCCCACATTGATTCTAGATTGGTTCAACATAGGATTTACCTGATCAGAGTGAGGCATGAAAAATGTTCAATAATCTAATGGTGGTTGATATATTCGATCGTATGATACAAAATTTGGAAAATTGTATGTCGGTTGTGAAATACCTTCGGTATAATGGGGAGAAAAGTTTGTGTTTGATTTTTTATTAATGGAACTAGGTAATCACATATGACAACCCTTAACTTGTGTGGAGGTTGCTTGTGCCGATGTTAGACCAACTCATGGGGATTCGATTTTTTACGTAATCAATAAATACTCTTAGGGGTGTATGTAACCAGATAATACCTTAAATGTTCCACATGTTTTATGATGAGGCAAGGAGAGGGAATTATGAAGAAACATAAAATGATATAATAGTCTTAAAATAAATATATGAAATTGATTTGAAGAAGTAGATGAGGAATGTCCAGGGTCGGATCACAGTGACTCTGATTTGGAAAACACTTCACGCCTGGTTCTGAATAAGGGTCTCAAGACGTATTTTTTATGCATACTCCTTCACCAAAACAAGAACTGGTAGGTGATCATTCAAAGATTTCTGAAGAAGAAGATATATCTATCATATTCTTAGTAGGGAGTGTGGGGGTAACATGCATTAGAGGACTTCATATAAAAAGGAAGAAAATGTTATAGAAGGGGAATCATGATACTAGGGGATTCATTGTGGCTGAGGGAAAGAAAATTAAATGTTTAAAGGATTATTAATATCAATTGAAACTGATTGAAACGTGGTCTACTAGAAGAACCAAGGTGATAGATGATGAAAAAATAGCCTCTGATTATGTATGAAAGAATATTTTTAACCTATAAGTATATATAAAATTGAAAAGAGTTGTAAACATAAGAAAAAAATTTAATAGTGGTACAAACGTAAAGATGGATGGGGATAAAGAGGATATAAAATAAAAAACGAATTCACCTAGAGCATATTAAAAATTATAAAGAATAAATAATTAGAGATTCATCCCATATTATGGATTCAAAGGATGTGGTTAGAAATAACATTATGAGTCGATGTAAATTAAGACAAAATGAATTGGGTCAATAAACAATAGATGATTAGAGCACACAACCTCAAAAAAAATGAAGATTATTGTGGAGGAATACATCCAAAAATTGGACAAGATGGCTATCAGTTTTTAAGACCTATTCATAAATGAATTGGAAACGATGGTACATTTCCTTCATTGGGGGTTGTAGAGGTTAAGTGATTTAATTAATTTAAGTCTCATTTATAATGAATTTGTTATTTCATACTATGCTTAATGAAACACTATGTAGAACTACTATAGTATCCCACATTTCCTCAAATGTAATTTTGAGATAAAAAATTTATTTATTTTAGTAAGATAACAGATATCATAATCATTATATAAAAGTAAAAGTACCATAAAATTTAGAAATAACTGATTCCATGACTAGAAATATACCCAACCACAAATTAATTAGCATAGAATTCGTGATAGAATAAAAAATATATAAAAATATAAAGGTTTTAATTCTATGTATCATATGAAATATTATGTAATGGTGAAAAAATACACAATAGGAACCCTTATTGTACCAATATTATAGTGTATTATACTCCATGTGGAATTCATGCTAATAGCTATTTATTTTAGTAAAAGTTTATTAGTAAATTGATTTTCATAAAACGAAAATATGAAAAGAACTACACTATAACTTATACCATGAATGTTATTAATTAAATAATTTCGTACATACCATTTCAGACACCATTAAAGAAATTGCAATTAGAATAATACTTGATGTACATGTAAATATATTGAAATGATTTGTTATAAAAATTTGTATTATTATTCCTTAAATTATATTATTTTCATTTTTAATTAATTACTTTATATTTTATAATACTAATTAATTGATTGAATTTAATTATTTTATTTTGAATAATTAATGTGATTTTATTAAAATTATTCTATATTAAAAAGGGATATTTCTCAAAAAATAGTTACTGATGTGCTTTGTATTTTATTTTAATAAATCAATTTAATCACCTCTGAAGATTGTCCTGATAATATATAATGTTTCAAAATATAAAAAATATATATTAAAATTACTATACTTAGAATTTATATAGAATAATATTATTAACATTTAATGTTTAAAGTGTAATATGCCAATTTTTTTAATAAATTTTATATTTTAATTGGAAAAATTTGTTATAAATTATAGTATTTAAATATGATAAAGAGAAAATAATTCTTTCGAATAATATAAATATTATCTTAGGATGAATTTTTGTGATTTTTCTAAAATGGGTGATTTAAAGGTGAATAGTGAAAAATATTGTTTAAAAACATATAATAACTTTTATAGTATCATCATGATATAAAACATTATAAGTACATTTAGTTTACTAAGTATGCATTTAATTAGTAAAATAAATAATTCTAAAACACAATGTTGAATAGAGAAGACTATATTTCTTAATATGTATCAGAAGTAAAATTTTATTATTATAAAAAAAGTTATGGTTGGTTTTTTCCATTAATTTAGTATTAATAAGATTAAATTATGTTTATATTTTATATAATCTCAAAAAAATAAGACAATAAATGTCATGTTAATAAATAATATAAATTATTTTACTGTAAATCCATTTTTATTCTTATAATCTAAATTTTTCTAAAAGTTGTTTTTCTTGTATTAAAAATTGTTGTATTTAAATTCATTTTTACCACCTTTAGAAATAAATTTGAAATGTTTTTAATGTTTGGAATAAAAATATTATGATTAAGGAATATGTAATATTGTATATATATATATATATAAAGTTACTAATGTATAAAAAACCAAGTTATTGATTAAAATTAATTTATAGAAAAATATTAAATTGTTTTTATGTTTATAAAATTTCACCAAATATCCCATTATTTTCATGGAGAATAGGTGTGTCGATGATGATTCATAATGTTTCCATTATAATCTATTAATGGAGACACTTTCCTTTATAATTTACATGCCAATAATAAAATGTAATGAATATTTTAAATAATTCCACCCCTTTCACTTATTATAGGAGCTCTTCACTACCCACTAGTCCTAAATTATAGAGTCATAAATAAGCCCAATTATACCAATCCCACATACCACTATACTTATCACATTATAATGTTTCTGGTATCACCAAAAGAAAAATATTAGATGCTTCCAGGATTTTTCATTTGGTGTATGTGTGTTAGAGTGCATCTAACCAAAATTTAATGAAAGGATACGATTTCACTTATCAAATTTATTTCTAATGACATGTCACACATATTCAATAACAAGATTCTTTTTTTGGTGAATTTACAAATAGTGGATGTGTTTCATTATATTTTTCATAAAAATAAATGTTTTAAAAATTCCATATTATTATTTCTCTTTCAACTATTTTTGATTCAAAACATACTAATGTAGTGAGGGTGTTCCAGATTAATTTTTGTTAATTGATATAATAATCTTATTATGAACCTATTTTCCTTATTTATATACTACCTATTTAACATATTTCTCATGAATATTTATATACTAAAGTAATTTTACGTCGATTTTCATGTTCTTTATTTTAGGGGGTTTTCTATTTTAAAACCCATATAAGGTTTTATTCAAAAACCATGAACTATAATGTGGAAACATCTTCTACCCAAAAAAAATTCTTATATATCCACATTAATTATATTTTTTAGAATTTCATTATATATGTTTCAATTTATTTTTGAGGAAATTTTCAAATATCTATAATTTTTTGAAAAACATTTGATTCAATTTTTTTTTCTTTTTCTATACGATTTATTATGTATTCTCAATACGAATTATGAAACAAGTTTCTTTTTATGTTTACCACTCATCAAAATATTTATATCAGTATAATCAATATTAACTAAAAATCTTACTTTATAATCTTCCATGGGGTTAAAATGAATATCATATTCTAATTTTTCAATGATTTTTCATGTTTTTAAATGATATAGAATGAAAATGCTATTTATTTCAGTTTGTAAAATCAATTTTACAATTCTTTTATAATTGTATTTTCAAAATAAATTTATTTACATTAATTGTAGTTTTTTTCATCCGGTATATGATTTAAAGGTACTATAAAACTTTTTTCTATAAATAGATTTTGATGATTTTTTTTCAACATTTTTATGAGAACCTTTTTTCCTTTATATGTAATAATTTAGCTCTGAATGTATGGTGAATTTTTACAAATTATTATGGAAAATTAATGGTGTCCCATATCATATGGGATCAATAATAGGGGGAGGGGATGAATTAGTGATTAATTTACTTTTTAATCAGTTATTAAATTTTATCCCATCCTGTGAAACCTATATAATGTTATAATAATTCATTTTCATTTAATAGATATGTATATTCATTAAAATAAAATTATAGAATTTACAAATCTAAAAGGTAATAGTTTTAACTAATCATTTTTATTACAAGTTTTTTATTTAAATTTTTTATATATATTTTTTAAAATTTTATTTTTAAAATTTAAATTTAACTTCTGATTCCATCATATCAAAATTTATTTATGGAGATATTTTGGGATTTGTCATAAAATATTGGATTTTCATTGAATAATGAAAAATATTTAAATTTTTAAAATTAACTTCTTTAAAATATTTTATTTAATATAAAATAATTTTTTTAATTTAAAATAAAGTAAAATAATTGTTAATTAGTTTTATTTAAACCAATTAATTAATTTTTAATAAAATGTATATTGTATTTTCTTGTAATTTTGTTTTTATGATTAAAAACATGATTTTTCTTAAAACAATTTTAAATTACATAATGATTATTCTATTTAATATATTAAAACAAAAACTTATGATTAAAATTTTATATTTTATTAATATATTATATATCAATAAATATTAATTTATTTTCATATAATGATTTATATTTGTCATATAGTTAATAAAAAAATTTCATTTCAAGAAAAATATACATATTGAAAAATCTCTTTTTTAACATGTCTGTGGGTTTTATTTAAAATTATATATTTTTTAATTATATGAATTAAATTTTATGAAATTTATTCCATATTTGGAAACATCAAAAATTATATTCCCTAATAATCACAACTTTATTATTGAAAATGATAAATAATGAAAATAGTAAAAATTAATTACCGTGATTAAGGTAAATAATGATTTATGAGGTGTTAAAAGAATAAAATAATGGTTTAAATAACCTAAAACCTATATAAAATATAATAGATGAAATATTTCCAAATTATCACATATAAGGATCGATAAAGTTTATTTTTGAGCCTTTTTAAATGTGATAAATGTTGGAAAAACTATTTGTTTCCAAAATTACAAAGGTTCCAATAACATTTATAATAAAATAAGACCCCCTTACATCTCATCTCCACACATTTAGATCCCTTTATCTTGGATAATAATATTCAAAATACCTTAATAACACCCCCATCCACAATCTAGAGCCCTTTATTTTGATCAAAAATATATCCTATGAATTCTTTGGGTTCTTACATAATGAGGTTTTCCGAAGAAGAGGCATCATGTCTTACTGAGAATATTTATATTATTTCTTATTAAAAAACCTTAAAATATTATTTAATTATTATTATATATTAAAAAATGATTCTACTATATAGTGATATTTTGTTTTTTCAGTGGAATAACTAAAATCCATATCCTCTTCTATCAAATGAGATATTTAATCACCATTGGTGTGTTTGGCGGACTACCGCCTCACGATACGATGTAAATCATTTTCCACCATCACCTCTCAAAACATATTTTAATGATGTATTTATAGTATATATATTTTTCAAATTTATATCATATTTATACTCCTGGAATTATTATATCACATATAACTACATAATTTCCATTTTTTTGATATTAGAACACCACTCATGTATACGGTGGACTACCGCCTCGTGAAATGGTGTAATTCATTTTTCACTAATGTATTACATGGAAGGAAATAACTATGCATTAAATGAATAAACATGATATAAATGATATAATCATTATATTAATTATATATTTATCAATCTAAAAACGTAATATATCATTTTATTTATTACAATGAAAAATGATAATGTAGTTCTTGAACGTGTGAACTACCGCCTCCAGGAATCGATGCAATTGTTATTTTCATAACCATAACAAAATAATGACATATATAATTATATTTAAATAAATATTATGGTATATATTATATTATTATAAACATATACCTATATATATATATAATAATACTTACCTCCTTTCCATAATGATTGTTGAATAACTGAAATAGTACTCAAGTGTACATACAATCTACAGTCACCATGATTGTAATGTAGATCATCTTTCAAAACCATAATTCACTAATTGTATTAAAATTTAATGATATATATAAATAATATAAATATTTCATGTTTATAATTCAATATCTATGTAAATATTGACCAGTTTGACCAATAGATCACCTACTGATGTCATTTTTGACACATGAGTCAAATATCGTCGAAACACAAGATGTATACTTAACTGAGTAAGTAATTGTTCATTACATGTTAGTATGTTAAATAAAATTGAAAAATATTATTCAAAAATTGTGTAATTATTATTTTTTTATTATTCGTGATGGTAGAGAATGAATGTGATGAATTTTACTTAAGGTAAGGGACTTCATCTATATTTCCTTTCATTTATGAAAATGTTATAGACACTACTGGAAAAACTACCTATAACCATGGTTCAAAATTGTGGGTATAACCCCTAAAAGCGTGGGTATATCCTATACCCATGGTTTTGGGAACTGTAAGGCTAAGAGACATCACAATATGAGTCTTAACATATACCCACGGTTTGGAAAGACAGTGGGTATATAGGTGTCACAACTGGCCGCACCGCAGTACAATTGGCACAACACTTTTTCCACGGTTTAAAACCCGTGGGGATTTATATTCAAAATATTCCGCTGGCTAGATTCAACCACGGGATGCACCACATGTAAGCCATTATCACTGACCAACCGAGCTGAAGAGATCTTCTATACTTATATATAAATATATATAAATATATTAATATTACCATAAATTGAAAAATAACTAAGGCGTGATTCGAACACAGGACCGGTGGAATAGCGGTAACTCACATGAACAACTAAGTTGTGGATATTTTGTTAATATAAATATACATCTGTTTACTTATATTATTTAAACTCATTTAATATAAAAAAATAATTCACCAAGATTCGAATAACAAACTGTGTTCCATGGCCAATTACCTACATCATTAGGAAATGTAAACTGCTACTCGACAGGAATATTCGGGTCTCCCACACATGCAGAGAGGGGAACAAAGTCGATGATCATCTCGCATCCCTAGCAATCCCTGGCTCTAATGTCACTTTCCTTCTCAATGTCACTCACTTCAAGCATGAAGGGGTTAACTTAATTCATGGGGACTCCCTTGGCCTCTATTATTTTAGACCCCCTAATCATTGTTCCTTTTGTATTTTCTTCCATCTTTGAATAAATATAATGGAAAGATGATGATGTTTCTGCTACGTTTTTTTGTTGTCCCACATAATTTTCCCCTGCCATTATGGGGGAATGCTATACCCATGGTTTTAGAGAACCATTTGTATAATTCTTCAAAATAAAACCTCCAATACCAACAGTTTTTCAAAACCGTGGGTATAGGTCTTTCGAAAAATCTCTATACCCACGGTCTGGCCAAAACCGTGGGTATACATCTTGAAAAAAATACTTATACCCACTGTTTTGCAAAACCGTGGGTATTGGTCTTCAAAAAAATCTATACATACGGTTTTGCCCAAAACCGTGGGTATGGGTGACCTATACCCACAGTTTTTCAAAATCATAGGGATAGATCCCCATTGTTGGGCAAAAATCCCTCAAGGTAACATTGCAGCATTTTTGGGTTGATTGTGTTTGTTGACAAAGAAGGTTTCCATGGAGAATTGTCGAGTTCCCGAGAAGTTGTTGACATTCCATGTTGACAAAGAACTTTGAAAAAGGAAAGGACGATCTGGAGGCGGTACAAAAGAGCAGTACAAGGTGGCGCCGTTTTCCAGTGTTTGCCAAATTTTTGGGCCTGAAAATCGCCAATGGAAAATGGAGTGATATGTTGTTGGCGAAGGTTGAGGAGAGAGAAATGAAGGAGGTGTGCGGAAAAATTAAGCGTGGCGCGCAAAACTAGAGGGTTGCGCGAAATCTTGAAGTGTGGCGCACAAAACAGCGGGTTGCGCGAAATTGTATTTCGCGCAAAAGATGTTTCAAGGCGGAAAGCTTGAAAATCGGTAAAGGCATGAGGCGCGCGAAATTTTGGAGGCGTGCGCGGAAAATTGAAGTGGTGCGCGAAATAGCGGATGAAGTATTTCACGCAAGAGGTGTTACGAGGTCCGAAGCTCGTAAAATGGAAAAGGCATGAGGTGCGTGAAATTATGGAGCAGTGCGCGGAAAATGTTTGTGCGCGGAAGATCAAAGCGGATTACGCGCTCAAGGAGGGTTTTTCGCGCGGGGTCGATTTTGCCTATAAATATGAAGTGACCCTCCTCCATTCAGTAGAGTTCAAGACATAGAAAATACCCGAGCTCTGGTGCGTGAAATTGAAGTTAGAAAGGGTGTTGCGCGTAAACTTAAAGTTTGCACGTAAAGTCAGATTGCGCGAAAAGCAAAGGCTGCGCAGAAACTTGGTGTTGGCGCGTAAAAGGAAGATTGCGCGAAAAGTGGATTTCCCGCAAAATCAGTGAATTGCGCGCAAGGCAGTTTCGAAGCTGCGCGTAATATTTGGAGGTTGCGCGAAAAAGGAATTTCGCGCAAATCATAGAAATTGCGCGCAAGGCACCATAAGGGTTGCGCGTAAAAATTGAGGTTGCCCGGTACATCCGGTGCAAAGTGAGATTCATCTGCGGGTGAAAGTTGGACTTCAACAGAGCATCTACATACAGAGGAAGATGCATTCCTTCATGAAAATGAAGAGACCTACAGGTCTATAAACTGTGAGTGAATACCTTCCAAGAGCAGTGAGCTTAGGAAGAGGAAGAAGGTGATCCTCTCCACCGGCAGTGAGCCAGAGAGAGAGAAACAGGGAGTGACCCTTGGGAAAGCAGTGAGCTGACCCTAAACATTGTAAAGGCAGTGAGCCTGGGCATAGAAGTGATCTAGCCCGAACCTTGTAATCCACAGCTAGTGAAGATTAGTGGAATTTGGTACGACCGGCAACCTGTCGGCGTATGCTCCTTGGACGTAGCCCTTAGCGGTGAACCAAGTAAAATTGATGTGTCCTGTGCTTGCTTTACTTTCTATATATATCGTGCAGTAGGAAAAAGAGAGAAGAGTGTTTTGCTTAACAGCGAAACAAGATCAGAACGAGCATTAATTTTTAATTGGCCATACCCTGATTCACCCCCCCTCTCAGGGTATCCAGCCTAGTGGACCTAACACCCATATTATCCCTATACCCATATTTTTCTAAAACTGTGGGTATATGTGTACCCTATACCCATGGTTTTTTGCAAGACCATGGGTATAGGCCCATTTTCTAGTAGTGAGATCTATATTCTGTTTTTGGGTGTATATAAATATCCTTTTAATGTTTGTATCACGGGTTTCTCTATTTTTGTGGAATTTAATGTTTTTTAATGATATAATTTCATGGTGACAATGATTCAAAAACTTCCTAATTGATATGTAAATTTTTTGTTAAAAAATTTATCTTTTAATGTTTTCCTTATACATAAATTTTTATTCCATGTTTATGTTTTTAAAATGTTTTTATTATGGAAATTATATTTATTAAAATAGAATATTGTACATTAATTAATTTTTTAAGAAAATGATATATTTTTATAGAATGTGTCACATTATTTATAAATTACAAAGGAATGTTCTATATAAACTTATATGGTGATAATGAATTTTCATCCACCATAATAATTATAGGATTTTTGGAATCCATTATAGTATTTCATTATTTATTAAAATATAAAACCTATTCTATTTTTCCATGTATTTTGGTATTGAAAATGGGGTTTTAAAAGAAAATTGAATTTTGGTATTGTAAATTTGTTTTAATAGAAATGGGTATACTAATATCTTAAAAGGACTTTCATATGAGTTTGTAGAAGTTTTTATCAAGTTTTGTGACAAAAATTCTGAACATTAATTTTTTTTATTTATTATATGGTATTTGGTAACTATATGATAAATAGGTTCATTTAGATAGAACAAGGTGATCTAGATATGAATTTTACGATGGCTGCACCAATATAACACCTTCTAATCCTGATATAACTTATCTTATGGGTGATACTATATAACATAAGGTGGGTATTATCTAACTTATATGTTGTTTGTATTTAGATATAGTTCCTATTAATTTTCTAATTTTACTTTTTTAATATTCAATTATTAAAGCTTTAAAAAAGTGTTTCATCTAAAGATTTAACTTGTCACTATTTACTTCTAACATGGATTTAAAATAGGTTTGGAATGTGATGCTCAAAGATTCAAGGAATTGTTCGGAATTTAGGTATATGGGATTTAATGAATTTATATGAGATAAAACTGTATATATTTCATGTAAAAATTATTTATTTATTTCCCTTAAACAATATTTAGATAATGGGAAAAGCATTCAGAGTTTTTCATGTTTTTCAATGGACTAACATGTTTTCATTATTTTGATTCCCTTACTATGATTTTTGTGATCATTCTATGTTTTAAAATTATTTTCTTAGGGATTAAGGGTGGGAAATATAAATGAATAATTAAATTTTAAATTCATGAATATCTTTCCAAAGATTTAATAATGATTTATTTTAAATGTTATATGTTACAGGAAAAATGGATACTAATCAGAAGTTTCCACTATATGATTTAAGGAATTTTTTATATGTGAGTTATAATGTAATTCAATAAAACATAAACTAAAAAATATTATCAAATTTATGAGAATTAATGCATGAAATAAAACACAATATTATTTAATGTTTATATTCAAGCCCTTATAGTTGGTCACAATGGTTAGTGTAGATAAATTTAGAGTTTAGGATACTGAAAGTAGCATACCATTTAATTAATTTACATTATGGATTGATTAAAATGATATTGTGTTCAAGTATTTCCATATTGATTCATCTAAAATATGTAATTTCATAATAATTTTCTATAGATGGAATAGGGAAGCTATAATGTGAAGAAACCAAGAATAAAATATCTTTAAAATCAATATCCTGAGATTGTTTGAGTTATAGATGATGATTTTTTATAGTGATGGCTTAGTTGACTTGGTCAATTAAGAGTGGTGGTATCAATGCTAGAGAAAAACATGATCTACCATGATGGAACATGTCTATTTTGGGTAATTTCATGATGAAAAATACCCCACCATTTATTACATCATCTAACCCTATGGTAGTCAAAGGATGTATCAATACAACAGATAAGGTATTTAATGTCATGGGATGTTTAGAACATCAAAAGTTAATATTTCCATTTATCATTTGAAGGTGAAGCTGAACAATGGTGGTATTTTATTTATTATGAAAAACAGATATATGATCTTTATTCTATGTAACTGGGAAAATTTAATTATATTTTACTGGATAAGTAGTTTCCAGAGTTTTATTGACACTAGATAGAAGACCAATTCTTGGAATTTAGGTCAATTGTAATAGATTTGGTAGCCACATATATTGAAAACATTACAAGATTTGTATGGAATTTTCAAGACATTATTTGGGACACTAATAATAAAATTAATATATTTTTCATAAGATTTCAACCATGTCAATGAATATATTTCTCCACAATAGAATTTAAAACTTTTGAGAAAGTGGTTCATTTTTCTGAGAAAGTTTACATGAATTTATATAAAATGTATGTTCCTCAAAGTGTAAATAGTAATAAATGGTCAAGGTAGAAGGAAAAATATAAGAGGCAAACAAGGAAGACTAGAGGTAATCACACAAAAATTTTCAAGAGTGGTAAAATATATTTCAATAATTGTTTGAATGAATATGGAATGTGTTTCTATTTTTTTCAGTTTGGTCACACGGATCGTGAATTTAAATAAAAGTGTAATGAACTACCAATGAAATTGGAAACATATAGTCATTCAATTGTAAGGTGTTTGATTTGAAACCTGTTGGTTTATTATACTAGTAAGGTTCCAAATGTTATTTTCAGATGATATAAATTATCGTTATTAGAAATATAAATGAATAAAAAATATATTATCTACTACCACACATGATGTTGGATAATCAAAAGAAGTGGTGAATGGTTCGATACTTGTTTATTAGAATTATTCCCATTTCCTTTTTTAAATTTCGATCACTAAATTCATTTATTTCCAAGTAGTTTTCAAGTATTATATTAACATGATAACATCAAAAAGAATATATAACTATCAATAAAAAATATGGGTGAAAATATTAAAGTATCCATGATTTATAGTAATCATCTAGTTTCTTTGTAGGAGATTGTCTTTCCTATAATTATTTTTGTAGTAGACATAGTAGAGTTCCATATCATTATTGGAATGGATTAGAATTTTGGTCATTTTTCAATGATAGATATAAATCTATGGAATTTTTTCAATGATTTCATAACATTGATAACATTACAAGAAGATAAGAAATTAGTTTAATATGGAAGATAAATTTATATATGTCAAGTTGTTGAAAAGAAAGAAACTATTCAAATTATTGATATTCTTGTACTAAATGAATACATGGATTATTTTCACTATGATTTAACTACAATTATTATTAGTTAGGAGGTTGAGTTTACTATTAATTTAATGCATGATGCTAAGCCTATTTTTAAAGTCCTGTATCAAATAGATCAAGTAGAACTACTAGAATTGAAAAATAAGTTGAAATATTTGTTATATAAAAGATTCATTCGACCTATCACTTCACCATGGGATAATTCTAGTTTTTAATTAAAAATATTGATCATTCATTGAATTTTTTCATTGATTATTAAGACATGAAAAAAATTCATTGTTAAAAAACATATTTTTCTATATATAAATGATTTTTGTGACCTGATCTATGGTGACAAGTATTTTTCAAAGGAAGATATAATTTATGGGAACCATCATCTGAAGATGAAGGTGGATTACAATCTGAATGATATATTTTGGATGAAATATTTTTACTACTTGTTTTTACTTTAGATTATTGGGTCGTTCAATGTAATTACTATATTTTTGGACCTTGGGAACATAGTTTTCCATGAATTCATTCGTATGTTTTTTGTTGTGATTATTAATGAAAATTTGGAACATTATAAAATTTAGAAGTAACACGAAAGATTCCTATGTATTGTTTTCCAAACAGTATAATAAATAAAACTACATAGAGACATAAATCAGTGTAAAATTTGGTTGTAAATAATTACATTTCAAGTAATTATAGAGACTAAAGATGGAATAATAAATGAACATATTAAAAAAATTGTTTATGGGTATAAAAAGTAGAAAAATTTTATATAGATTCATAGTTTTCTATGATTATAATGTTATTACAACTGGTTAATTAAAAATATTTTTCATGTATCTAGCCAACTAACTAAGTTAAATAAAAAAGGAGTTTAATTCATCTGGGCGAATTAATTTGATTATTATTTTTTGAAACAGAAAATATTAATGGTGAATTTTCAATTTTTGGCCCTTCCATCCTTGAAATGTGAATTATTCATCTATAATGATTCTTTGTTAAAGGGACATTGTTGTTTCCGGATGCAGAATGATCAATAAATTTCTTATGATTCATGTTAGTTGAAACATAATGAGTTTAGTTACCCTACACATGATTTGGAATTAGCTATTATTATTTTTACTTGATAATTTGGAGGCATAATCTATATGAAGTAAAATTTTAAATATATACTAATCAATTTTATTTGAAAATATATATTGTCTCTAAAATAATTTAACATCAGATAGTGAATGTGACTATAAGTGAAAAAAGATTACAATTCTTTGATCCATTACTCTCTAGGAACAGAAAACAATGTGTAATGTGATTGTTGTCAAAGAATAATTATATATTAATAATGTCATATTTAGATCATAAACCTTTGTTTATTGATTTTATGAATTTTTTCTCTGATGTTCTTGATGTTGTGAAATCTTCTATTTTTTCAGGTTTTAGTGAAATTGATATTTTTACGAATAATTAAGAATGTTATAAAATTGTATTATTATTTGTGGAAAAAATGTTGAATCCATTTTGAAGGGAAAATAGGGGATCATATTTGGATGGAGACTGCCAGCAAGATTCCATCAAACTCTGGTGATGCTCCGGCAGAGAAGGTGGTCATCTTCTCTAGTGGAAGCTCCAAGGAAAATTCATTCAAGGAGGCTATCTAAATAAGTTCATATGAAGGTTTTTTTTCCAGATTTGTATCCCTCTTATTCAATTATAAAAATGAAGGATGGAATCCATGAACGGAGAGCTAGAGTTGGTGATTTTTGAAAAGAAGATGCATTGTGATGTGGAGTTTAATAACTTTTATTGGTGTCTATACTCGGCCCTAAGTTACCCCTAGATGATTTATTCAGGGAATTTGTGGATTATTGGGGTCTTCTACATCTAGAGCTGGTCTTGAAACTCTCTCAGATTTTTTTTCATTCATATCTCCAACAAAGGCAATTTTGTGCGTGCATGGGAGAGAAAGGAAAGACATTGCAGATCCCTTCGCTTCTCCCTTTCTATTTGGTCATGGGAGTTCCACTATTGAAAATAATATTGTATGGATGCAGTGTGGATAAAACATCTAGGTATGACTCTGTCTTTTCATTACTCTTTGATTCTGGAGGCGGTGGGTGACTCTTTGGGGTGCTTCCTCTGCGCATAATGAAATACAGAGAGGTTCCAAGACTCGGTGAACCTGTGGATCTTTGTCAAGATGAATATTTCGGGGATGATTCCTCCTCAGGTCCTTATCAGAACAACTAAGGTGTTCATGTGACAGAAATGATTAGTTTTTCAATATCCTCCTAGGTTCTGTATTGCATGTGGGTTTCAAGGCCATGCGGTGGAGTTCTGTATGAAAATAAAGGGAACTATTCGGGTTTGGGGGAACTCAAACATGCAGCATTACCTTCAGTCAGGCACGTCATCTAAGTTGGTGGATGTTTTTGAAGACATGTTAGGGTTACAAGGCAGCACTGTTGTAGCAGGGATTCCAAGGGACCGGCCATCTTCATAAGTGTCATGGCAGAAAATTTAATTACCTGACAAGATCAGATGAGATTTTATGTAAGAACCCAGATCTCTTTTCAGGCATGTTTTCCTTTTTCTGGAGTTTTTGAGAAAATTAATGAATTTTCTGGAAATTTCAGAAGTACACGCCATGTACTTTCTGAGTACACGGCGTGTACTCTATTCCGGCTTGAAGCCGTGTGCTGGCCTTGTCCGGGCCACACACACAGTCTGTAAGGCTGAGGTGGAGGCCGTTTATTTCAGAGTACGAATAAAATTAGAAGTACAAGCCGTGTAATCTAAAAGTACACGCCGTGTAATTTCGTTTTTTTTTTTCATGAAACGGACCGGGGTAGCCTCTAACCCTCATATTCACCTTCTTCTCCAGTATTCGGCCGTCCGAAGCGACCCGTACAGCCGGATCTTCGACGGATGACCGCCTCGTCGTCCGTTCTCCGATTCGAGCACGGTCAGTTGCGTTGGAAGCGCAGCAGGGAGTTCTTCCTTCTACTTTAGCCTTGTTTCTTGATTCCTCCTAGTTTCCAAGTTATATTGGGATGAAAGTTTTGTGCGTTTTCTCAGATCTACGTCTTTCTAAGGGGAATCAGTCGCCGAGGTTCACGTATATCGATCTCCTAGGATCGAGGTAGGTGGTTTGTGCCTTTCTGTATAAAGTATTTAAGTATTTTGTGAAAATTCCACCAATACCCTTGAACAGGGTATTGCGTGTTTCGTATTTTTCCCTTGTTTCTTGCCTGATTTGCTTGGTTGATTTAGTAGAGGTTATTGCTTGTGATTAGAGAATTTTGTTTGCGCTCAGTTTTCTTTTCCATGCTTGTTCTGCCTGTTTGGTGATTTCCAGTTTCCATGCCTAGTCGTAGGATAGTGGAACTGTTGATTTATTTTACTGTGTATCCTTAGTTGATAGCCAAGTAGTTTTTGAGGTTTACATGGATGATACACACACGCTGAGCATGTTTAGTTACTCAGGACTGTGAGAACCTAGAGTAGCAGACCAAAGGGAGAATTGACGGAAGGGCTTCTCCAGAGTGTCTTTTAAATCACGATGCGAGACCAAGTGGATAATTGACGGAAGGGCTTCTCTAGAGAGTCTTCTAATTACGACGTGGGCTATAGGGGGAATTAACGTTTAGTGCTTCCCCAGAGAGCCGTTAGCAAGATACGAGACTATAGGGGGAATTGACGGTGAGTTCTTCCCCAGAGAGTCTGCTTAATTACGTAACTGAACCAGAGGGGTGAGACTGTGTGTGCCTCCTAGAGGGTTGCTAGTACTTAGAGGTTAAACCATATGGGTTAGACAGTGAGAGCTACCAAGAGGGTTACCTATTTACTTTTGTTGTTGGCTGCTTACTTGTGTGTTATGCTTGTTAGAACTGTGGAATGTAGCTGTTGTGCTTTTCTGTTTACTGATTATTGTTTTAGTACTGCCATGTATTCTTTGACTGTTAGGCACGGATCTTTGGGTGATTGTCTACTGGGATTGTATCTCACACCCTATTTGGGCCATGTTTTTGGGCCCAAGCAGACTATGTTGCTGCAGGTATAGATAAGTGCAATCACCCTTCTACTTCAGAATCTTGATTGCACCGGGAGCTGGGGAGCATGGGACCGAGCTGTGGCTCGCGATGCTGAGGAGCTTACTTTGTTTTCTTTTGCACTTGGTTTCAGTTGTATTTCAGCACGTTGTTGTGTTTGCTATTTTCCTTAGATACTTGTACCTATTGTATCTTTGTCATCATAGTTATATATCTACATTGCTTCCGCTATTTGGTTTTTGTTGTTATGCATGTTGTTACTGCTTATGCTATTTATTGTTGTTTTCTTACCTTGTTTACCATACCGAATGAGGTCATAGTTTCCCCACCGCCTCACCTAGGCCCTCGCTGCTAGTCGGCAACCTCTGGCATTCGGGGAAATGCGCTTGAGGTCATGTGGCGAACCGGGTACGGGGCACCAGTGGAGGGGTTCCAGACTCGGGACGTTACAAAGTGGTATCAAAGGTGTTCTTTTCTCTTGCTTTACTGTTTGGAGACTTTATCCAGGGATAGGACGGATTCGGTACTTGGTATTAAGCCGTTCTCAGGAGTAGCTAACCCGTGTACAGGGAAAGGCCATACTACCTTGTTAAATTGCAGTTGTTGGTTTTGAGTTTTATGGTTGATTTGTTTTCACCTAGAGTGATTCACATGACTTGTGCGGTTATTGTTTTGATATTTCGGTTCTATTTCTGTCGCAAACAGATGAGATGAGGGTATTCCATCTCTTTCATCATATAGGCACTTGTAGAAATCACATGTCTTTCATTCTTTCCATGCCATCTAGGGTGCATTAGCGATTGCATGCTGTTGTGATAGACTTTGTGTAGATTATTCATGTTATTCTGATAGTTTCTTGATAGATTCTATGCTACTATGTTAGAAAATTGTTGTTCTATTTCTTGCTTAAAATGAATGCCAAATTTTGGTTCTTGAGGTGTTATGGGCCCTCACGGATCGGAATTTGGCATCTTTTCTCTCATTTTTAGTGTTTCTGGAATTCTGCGCAGTTTCTGAGCTACTACCCAGAAAAACCCAGAATACACGGCGTGTACTTCTCGGGCACACGGCGTGTAGTTTTCAGGCCGTGTCACTGACTGTGTGAGTAGAACACAGTTTCGTAGGAATAACTTCGGGAATACGCCGTGTACCAATGATACACGTCGTGTGAGTTTGGAGCCGTGTACCTAGTCGTGTCACTAATAACACGGGCTGGGGATGCTCTAGTAGAACACGTCGTGTCCATAGGGAACACGCCGTGTAGTCCTGTCCAGGTACCCGACCATGTCACGAACAACACAGGTCGGCGTGACCTTCTCTTCCACACGTCGTGTTTGTTCGGAACACGCCGTGTAGTCTTGCCTTGGTACCCGGCCGTGTCACGAACAACACGAGACGATGTCACCTTCACCTATGCACGTCGTGCTTGTTCGGAGTACGCCGTGTGAGGTCCAGCCATGTAGACGGCTGTGTACTCTACAACACGGACTGCCAGAGCCTTGTTTAGTGCACGACGTGTTTGTTTCGAAGACACCGTGTAGTCTCGGGTTGAGTTGGACCGTGTGGGTTAGCCATGTAAGAATACTCGGGCAGGGGAATTATTTTCAAGTACACACCGTGTGTGGGGGACAACAGGTCGTGTAGTTTTTAGTGTACACGTCTTGTAGGGAAGGAGTACACGCCCATGTTAGTGGTTTCAAAAGACACGCCGTGTAGTTTTATACACGCCGTGTAGTCATGTTTTGCAATATTTTGTGTTTTTCTTCCCCTGTTCCCGTTTTGTACTTTTGTGTTCTCTGTCCTTGTTTTTCCTGATCCAAGTTGTGCTTTCGATATTTTAGAGCTATGCCTCCAAGACGTCCTCCGGTCGTACGTCTATCATCAGGTAGTGATCAGACGCCAGATATGGCTGATCGGGGACTTCCTGTCGATCCCACAGTCGATCCATCCTTGTCACCGGTTATCTTACCAGTTGTAGGCGCTGATGCGCAGTTCAGGGAAGGTTTCATGAGGATGATGCAGGCCTTCCAGGGAGCACCGCCTCCTACCTCGTCTATGACAGACTTGACGCAGGTTTTCCAGCAGCAGCATCCTCCCACGTTCTTGGGGGAGGGAGGACCTCAGGCTGCAGAGTCATGGATGGAAGCCATGCTGACTATATTCAAGCATCTGGAGACGCCTCCAGAGAGGCGGGTCAAGCTCGCCACTTACATGCTCCAAGACTCTTCCAAGAGGTGGTGGGACGTGATCTCACAGGCGGGTCAGTAGTAGGCTATGACTTGGGAGGAGTTCCAGCATGTGTTTTACGACTACTTCTACCTGGAGACCCTGAGGGCCGATCGAGCCCGGGAGTTCATGAGCTTAGAGCAGGGTACTCTATCTGTCATAGAGTATTCCTCTCATTTCACTGAGCGGTAGCGTTTCACACCCCTTCGGGATAGGAGTGGGGTGTTCTTGGCGAGGAAGTTTGAGGATGGACTCAGGAGGGATACTCGCTCACAGGTGAACATCTTCCAGATGACTTCCATTACTTCCATCGTCAACCAGGCACTGATTGCGGAGCGCAATATGAGAGACTCTAGAGTTGCGAGTTAGGGGGGTTCTGCTTCCAGAGCTAGCTTTCCTTCAGATGAAAGCAAGAAGCGTCGTAGGGAGCCTACGCGCGGTGATTCGAGGAAGTGGGACGCATCATCAGGCAGCCAGGTGACATGCTACCAGTGTGGCCGGACAGGGCATACAAGGCCGCAGTGCCAGAGAGACCCTGTGGAGTGCCGATCTTGCGGCAAGTTGGGTCACCTTCAGCGTTTCTGCCAGGTTTTCCCACAAGAAGCAGGTGACCGGGGTTCTTCCCTGACTCCTCGTTCAAGAGCAGCCCCACCAGTCTCTCACCAGTTAGGGAACTGGAGTTCTTCCAGGCGTTCGAGACGAGGTGGAGGTCGAGGCTGTGGTTGTCAGCCATTAGTCCTTCAGCACCAGCAGAGAGGTTCAACTCAGAGTGGTCAGTCAGGGGCGTAGGGCCGCGGTGCAGGCCAGTCTTTCACCGTGGAGCAGACATATCATGAGCAGGATCCCGACCCTTCTACTGTTCGAGGTACAATTTAAGTAGCCTTAGTTTTATCTTCAGCCCTTTTCGATACTAGTAATACGCATAGTTTTATCTCTGTTGCCATTGTGGAGAGCCTTGGAATCTGCATCTTTTCTTCTGATGACTCTTTGCCACTAGACACACCTTTGGGAATGAGTACATCTAGTGTACGTCAGTGTAGAGATTTCCCTCTCGAGGTTGTAGGGTATCACTTCTTATGGGATCTCTATGTCCTAGAGATGACAGGCTATGATGTCATCCTTGGCATGGACTGTTTGATTCCCTACCGGGCAGTCGTCGACTGCTATTACCGCAGAGTCAGTTTCATTTCACCAGAAGGTGAATCTTTCCTTCATAGAGGTGAATGGGACGTTAGGGCGAGTCGGGTGGGACTCGAGCATCTTGGGCTAGGAGGGGTGACAGCCCAGATTGCTGGTCTTTATCTGGATGATCAGGGGACTCCACAGTCGGACTTTCCTCCAATGGTGGATCTCTTCAGGGATTTATTTCCAGAAGACTTTTCAGGTTTGCCTCCAGAGCGTGAGGTGGAATTTTCTATTGAGCTCGTGCCAGGAGTGGAACCAGTGTCCATTCCTCCCTATAGGATGGACACACCTGAGTTTCAGGAACTCAAGAAGCAATTGGAGGAGCTATAGGCTAAGGGTTTCATTCGACCCAGTACTTCTCCTTGGGGTTCGCCTGTTCTGTTTGCGATGAAGGCAGACGGTACCCTTCAGCTTTGTGTGGATTATCGGAAGTTGAACCAGTTGACAGTCAAGAACCGATATCCCTTTCCGCGAATTGATGTCCTTTTCGATCAGCTTTGAGGATCCTGGGTGTTCTCGAAGATCGAATTGAGGTCTGGTTATCATCAGTTGTGTGTTAGAACATCAAATATACCTCTGACAGCCTTCAGGAGCAGGTATGGTCTATACGAGTGTACAGTCATGTCGTTTGGTCTCACGAACACACCTGTAGTTTTCATGGCGCTGATGAACTGAGTATTCCATCCTTACTTCGACTCCTTTGTCGTGGTCTTCGTGGACGATATCTTAGTGTACTCTCACACTCGACACGACCATGTCACACATCTTGAGATCGTTCTGAGTACACTGAGAGAGCATCAGATTTATACTAAACTCTCGAAGTGCCACTTCTGGATGGACCAGATTCACTTCTTGGGTCACGTCATCTCAGAGGCAGGAGTATCAGTGGACCCAGAGAAAGTGAGAGCTAAAGTTTCCTAGGAGCAGTCGAAGAATGTATTTGAGGTACGGAGTTTCCTAGGTCTGGTTGGATACTAAAAACTCTTCATTCAGGACTTTTCTCATCTAGAAGCACCTTTGACAGGTCAGACCAAGAAGGGGGCGAAGTTCTGGTGGTCATATTCTTTTGAGTCAACCTTTTAGAAGCTGAAAGGAAGGTTGATGTCAGCACCGATACTAGTCTTACCAGAGCCAGGCAAGAGCTACACTGTTTACTGTGATGCTTTGGATATCAGGCTGGGAGCTATGCTTATGCAGGGAGATGGAGTCGTTGCGTACGGGTCTAGGCAGTTGAGGCCACATGAGAGGAACTACCCTACGCATGATCTAGAGTTAACATCTATTGTTCATGCCTTGCGCTGTTGGAGACACTATCTTCTGGGAGAGCACATTGTGGTCTTCACTGACCACAAGAGTCTCAGGTATATTTTCACTCAGCGTGATCTGAATCTAAGGCAGCGCAGGTGGGTCGAGTATCTTCAGTCTTTTGATTTCGAGAATTCCTATACGCCGGGAAAGGGCAACGCCGTGGATGATGCTTTGAGAAGGAGAACTCAAATTCAGGCAGTTTAGGAGGCCAGTAGTGAGTGGTAGCTGATGGATCTGTTCTCTGAGATGCATCTGGAGGTGCATCACAGATGGGGAAAGACTTTTCTATCTTCTGTAGCTATTACCTCCACATTAATTGATCGGGTATGGATGAGGAAGCTATCGGACTCAGAAGGCTTAGTCCTGCGGGAGAGTGTGTCAGGAGAGGACCCTCTTCCTGGATGGAAAGTGGGCGACGATGATATTTTGCATTTCCAAGGACATGTATGGGTGATAGAAAACATACGTGAGGTGCTGATATGGGATTTCCATTCCTCAGTTTGGGTAGTTCATCCTGGTGTCACCAAGATGTATCGGGATCTTCATAGCCAGTACTGGTGGCCAGGTATGAAGAAATATGTTGCTGGTTTTGTCTTGAGATGTTCTACTTGTCAGCAGGTGAAAGCAGAGCATCAACGACCAGCAGGCCTTTTACAGCAGTGACCCATTCTGGAGTGGAAGTGGAACGATGTTGCGATGGACTTTGTGACCAGGTTGCTGAGGTCACCTCAGAGAAATGATGTTGTTTGGGTTGTCATCGACAGACTTACGAAGGTTTCTCACTTCTTGTCGATCAAGGAGATCTTAAGTGTCGATGATATGGGACGAGTTTACATCAGAGAAATTATGCGTATGCATAGAGTTTCGAGCTCTATTGTTTCAGACAGAGATGCGTGCTTCACCTCTCGGTTCTGGAAGGGATTTCAGAAGGCCTTGGGTACACAGGTACTTTTGAGTACAGCATACCATCCCTAGTCTGACGGCCAGTCCGAGTGCACGATCCAGGTGCTTGAGGATATGCTCCGAGCTTTCATCCATGACTTTGGCAGTTCTTGGGAGAAACATATTCCTCTAGTGGAGTTTTCCTACAACAATAGTTTCTAGGAGACCATCCAGATGGCGCCATACGAGGATTTGTACGGTAGGCCATGTCGATCACCCTTATGCTGGCTGGAGGCAGGAGAGGCAGTTTTGCTGGGAACTCGTCTTGTTCAGTAGACTTCAGAGCAGATAGAGCGGATTCGGAAGAGGATGGCTACAATGCAGTCTCAGAAAAAGTCTTATGCTGATCAGCGGAGACGACCTCTGGAGTTTGAGGTCGGTGATCAGGTCTTCCTACGTGTCGCACCGAGGTTGGGATAGAAAAGGATTCAGAGACAGGGAAAGCTTTCACCGCGGTACGTCGGGCCGTTTGAGGTTTTGGAGAGAGTGGGGCCGGTTGCCTATCGGTAGCAGCTACCTCAGAGGTATCGGGCCATGCATGACTTCTTCCACGTCCCTTTGCTCTGATGCTACTTTTCAGACCCGTCTCACATCTTTCAGCCCGAGGAAGTCGATCTTGAAGCGGATGCATCGTTCGAGGAGCATCCTATCTGGATTGTCGATCGTAGTACGAAGGTTCTTTGTGGGAGGTTTGTTCCTCTGGTACGAGTGCTATGGCAGCACAGACCAGTATAGGACGAGACCTGGGAGAGGGAGGCCGATGTTCGATCGCAGTGGCCGAAGCTGTTCGGGGTTTCTCCTTCTCCGCCTTGTTAGGGAAATTCGGGGAAGAATTTCATTAAGTGGGGAAGTTTTTAAGAACCCGGATCTCTTTTCAGGTATGTTTTCCTTTTTCTGGAGTTTTTGAGATAAAAATGAATTTTCTTGAAATTTCAGAAGTACACGCCATGTACATTCAAAGTACACGCCGCGTACTCTGTTCCAGCTCGAAGCTGTGTGCTGGCCGTGTCCGGGCCACACACACAGTGTGTAAGGCTGAGGTGGATGCCAGTTATTTCGGAGTACGGAAAAAATTAGAATTACACACCGTGTACTCTAAAAGTACACGCCGTGTACTTTCTTTCTTTTTCATGAAACACACCGGGGTCGCGTCTAACCCTCATATTCACCTTCTTCTCCAGTTTTCGGTCATCCGAAGCAACCCGTACGGCCGGATCTTCGACGGACGACCGCCTCGCCATCCATTCTCTGATTTGAGCACGGTCAGTTGCGTTAGAAGAGAAGCGGTGAGTTCTTCCTTCTCCTTTAGCCTTGTTTCTTGATTCCTCACGGTTTCCAAGTTATCGTGGGATGAAATTTATGTGTGTTTTCTCAATTCTATGTCGTTATAAGGGGAATCTGTCGTCGAGGTTCACGTATATCGATCTCCTAGGATCGAGGTAGGTGGTTTGTGCCTTTCTATAGAATGTCTTTGAGTATTTTGTGCAAATTCCACCAATACCCTTGAACGGGGTATTGTGTGTTTCCTATTTTGCCCTTGTTTCTTGCCTGCATTGCTTGGATGATTTAGTAGAGGTTATTTCTTGTTATTAGAATATTTTGTTTGTGCTCAGTTTGCTTTACCATGCTTCTTCTGACTGTTTGGCATTTTCCAGTTTCCATGCCTAGTCGTAGGATAGTGGAACTGTTGATTTATTTTACTGTGGAGGCTTAGTTGATAGCCAAGTAGTTCTTGAGGTTTACTTGGATGATACACATGCGCTGAGCATGTTTAGTTACTCAGGACTGTGAGAACCTAGAGTAGCAGACCAAAGGGAGAATTGACGGAATGGCTTCTCCAGAGTGTCTTTTAAATCACGATGCGAGACCATGTGGAGAATTAACGGAAGGGCTCCTCCAGAGAGTCTTTTAATTACGATGCGGGCTATAGTTGGAATTGACGTTGAGTGCTTCCCCATAGAGTCTTTAGCACGATATGAGACTATATGGGGAATTGACGGGGAGTGCTTCCCCATAGAGTCTGCTTAATTAAGTAGCTGAACCAGAGGGGTGAGACTGTGTGTGCCTCCCAGAGGGTTGCTAGTACTTAGAGGTTGAACCATATGGGTTAGACTATGAGAGATACCCAGAGGGTTACCTATTCACTTTTGTTGCTGGCTGCTTACATTTGTGTTATGCTTGTTAGAACTATGGAATGTAGTTGTTGTTCTTTTCTGTTTACTGCTTCTTGTTTTAGTACTGACATGTATTCTTTGACTGTTAGGCACAGATCTTTGGCTGATTGCCTACTGGGATTGTATCTCACACCCTGTTTGGGCCATGATTTTGGGCCCAAGCAGACTATGTTGATGCAGGTATAGATAAGGGAAAGTGCTCTTCTACTTCAGGATCTTGATTGCACCGAGAGCTGGGGAGCATGGGACCGAGCCGTGGATCGCGATGCTGAGGAGCTTACTTTGTTTTCTTTTGCACTTGGTTTCAGTTGTATTTCAGCACGTTGTTGTGTTTGTTGTTTTCCATAGATACTTGTACCGGCTGCATCTTTGTCATTATAGTTATATATCTACATTTCTTCCGCTGTTTGGTTTCTGCTGTTATGCATGTTGTTACTGCTTCCGCTGTTTATTGTTGTTTTCATACCTTATGTACCTTACCGAATGAGGGCATAGTTTCCCCACCGACTCACCTAGGCCCTCCCTGCTAGTCGGCAGCCTCTGGCATTCGGGGAAACGCGCTTGAGGTCATGTGACGAACCGGGTACGGGGCACCAGTGGAGGGGCTCCGAAATCGGGACATTACATTTTAAAATATGTTGGACCCAATTCTAAAAAGTGGCTCTCCTTTTCTGATGAGGAACAAGGTTTGAAACCATTTTCAGAGGATAATGAGACACCCAAAATATTACCGTTGGTTTCTTGAATATCCAAAATCGTGATGATAGAAGGTGGATCTTGTGAGGTGGTTGCGTCTTCTGTGTCTCTTTCAATCTCAAGAGGAATGGTCAAATCTGTTGCAACTTTGAAGCCTTACATTCCTAAAATATTATTGATTACATTGTCATAGGTTTGGATTTCTTCCTTACTGACCATGGGATAATTGAAGTTATCTCTGTTGTCTACGATAGGGTGTTCCATGGATGTGCATTAGAAGGCTCCAAGGGGTCAGTTCTCATTGGTGTTTTCAGAAGTGGAGTCAGACTCGGAGGTTCTAATTCAGTATTTACATGGGAAAGGTAATCTGCCTTGGTAGTTGACTTACCTGGTTAGATGTTGTGGTTCTTCATATTCTATGAGATTCCTACCGCTCTCTGCACTCTCTGTGGAGGGCGCTCCCTCCGATCATCTCTTCTGTTCCTTTAGGGTTTCATATTTCACCCTCGGCATATCCTCTTCGCTCTCGGCTCCATCCGCTCTTGGTGTTCCCTCTCCTCGGGTGCTTACCGCTGTGGGATTTCTCCATGGTTATCTTGTTTCTTCGGTCAAAGGTATGTGTTTTCGACGCCCTATGTTGTCTTAGCCTGCTCTGGCCTTACGTTCCTTCACGCCTCTCTGGGTCGAGGATGGTTTGGAGTTATCCTGAGTCTCTAGGATTGTGGTTTGGTGGATGGTGGGTTTCCAGATGCTACCCGAGTCGTTCTTCTCCTCGGCCGCCCAAACCAGCTCTGACCTAGGGTTCCACCGCTTCTCTCCAGGTCGGAGTTGGAGTGATGGGTATTCAGGTTTTAAGGCATACAGTTTTCCGTTTCCAAGGTTCTACAGCCTTCTTCAGGGTTAATTTCCCAGCCTTTTTTAGGGTTTTATCTAGTTTTGTGTTGGTCTTCTTTCTCGACAGTGGTTTTTCTTTTCATCAGCGGTCTCCTTTTCTGGTGCTGGTTGTTTGAGGCAAGATGTCGTGTTTGTGGTTTCTGTTGATTTCATCGTTCTGGTGGGTTATATGTTTGACACTGATGATGTTATTCCGTATTATGGCTGTCGTTGATGACTTCAAGTCGGTGATTCCATCGAAGGTACATTTGACGCTGGTGCAGGAGGTCAACATTGTAGCAGAGACAGGATGTGTTGATGCGTAGAAGAAGAAGTCCTTGGTAACGTTTCGATGGTGGTCGGTGGGGTTTCAATGCTATTTTGTAGTAAATTGTTATAAACTACAGACGTTATGGTGGTCGGAGTTCTTGGTTCATCCTGTGGGTCTTGTTTCCGGAGGCAACGACGTGTGGTGTATGAGTTGCAGGCATGGGATAGCGACGAGATTGGGATGCTCGGATTGAGGGAGTTTGTTTCTTGGTTGGCTTGAGTTTTGACGGCGGTGAGTGTTTCTTGGAAAAAGGGCCTGGAGTTGGATGAGGTTCAGTTTGATGGCAGGTGATGGGGCTGGCGATGAAGCTTGGAGTGGACGGCGGTGACGTGCTGGTGATGATGATGATGTGATGATGGCGATGATATCTTTGATACTGTGTTTCTTTGGCAGCTCACGTGATTTTCTGGGTTAGTCGATGATGTGAGTTCCAGTGAAATGCTTTTTGATTTTATTTTGCTTTTGGTTTTTGAATTTTGAATATGTTTTCAATTTTCTTGCTGGTCTTTGTGGTTTGGTTTTTTAATTTTTAATCTATATGGTTTGGCCCGCTGGAATGTGGAACTGGAATATGGGGTTTCCCACTATTACCCTAAAAGTGGTTTAATGAAATAAAAAAATGATTTGGAGTTATGAGAGGCCAATAGATTCTCATTCTCAGTGGAGTTGTCTTGTAAAGACATGGAAATTTCAAGGAATTTTTTTTCTTAATTTCTTTGGAATTTTACGAGTATGCGGTTTTTTTACGGCACCTGATTCTGAGGCCCGGTGTGCCCGGAATCAATTTCCGATATTTAGCTTAGGTACGTTTAGTGAACAAACGAGCAGGTTTTTTTAACATTTGAACTGGTGCTCGGAATCGAAATTCGAGGGCATCGATGAAACCGCAACGCCGGTAATTTCTTAATAGGACCTTTACTGAAGATGCGTTTTCTCGGAAGGAGTTGTTAAAAATTTTGGTTTAAATAAAAAGGTGAATAAAAGTTGTGATACAATTTTATTTCTAGCCTAGTTGGTTTTAACCTATGTGTGGGAGTTGGGTATAAAGCCACTAGTTACTAACTACCTAAGTGAGGTTGAATGTGAGGTGGGGCCCACACGAACCTCACCCCCCTTCACATTCCCCATAACTCCCTAACTCCCTCTTTAATTTGTAACTCACCCGCTCTCCCTCATTAATGAAGTGAATTAATTGATTCTTTTAATTCAAATATTTTTGAATTCATCCCTCCACATTTAATCTATGTTTTTTCACTTTATGAGTGATAACTCAGGAGTTTAGTGCCATAAAAATAATAGATAGAAAACTCTATTATTTTGGGGGGCTTATTTTCATGGTGGAGAGCTAAGGAGGAGAAGGAGAGGAGGGGGAGTTTTCCTCCAACGACGAAGAATGTTCTCAACGAAGAATGACCATCAACCCTTCTCTTCCTCCGCGTCAAGGGAGAAGTCTCCGACTGCAGTGATCATCGCCAACGACAACGTTCCTTCCTTCTTCATCTCCTTCGTTGAAGAACACTACGTCTCTGACGAAGGACATCGACTTTCCGGTCCCGAAATTCTCCATCCACTTCCTCTTCCGCAACAAGGAAGGAGACGCCGACCGTGGAGACCAACACCAACAACAACGTTCTTCTTCTTCTTCCGACGTCGACGGAATTGATACCGTTCTTCCATGAAACCCAACTACCGTGACATTCTACTTCCCCGACTCGACGATGTGCGACATCAATTTCGAGGTAGGGGGTTTCCGTATATAATGTTTATGCGAATTATACCCTCATTCTTGGGTATTTAATTGCAGAGTGTTCGTATAATTTATTTTGAATAAATTATACCCTCCCCAATGATTAAAAGCATGTGTTTAAATGTTTTCCATTTGATAACACCTAACTCGGAGGACGCGGGCTGAACAAACACGGCCCGACAACCCTCTGCAACTTTTTTATTGATGTGCGGATCGACGGGCGACGACGAAGAGGGTCGCAAAGACGTTTTGAACCTTTCAGAGTAATCTACGGGTCCCATAGTGACCGTAGGCACAGAAGACTAGAGGAACGGACCACTAGTGCACGTCTGGTGATTCGTGAAGAGAGGCGGCGGCGCGCCACCCCGGGGCGGCGGCGCTGACGACTGGCGGCAGCGACGCGCCGCCGGAGGAGACCGCCGCGGCTCTGCTGCGGCGGACCGGAACGACTATGCCCTTTTGGGTTTAGGGGGAGGCACTGCAATTAAGCCCCGCCGTTTCGGTCAACCGGGGGGGACAACACCCCCTCCGGTCTTCGCTGGACATGCGGGCCGCGCCCGCGCCAGGCCCACCGGTCGCGCCAGCCGGACCGGCCGTGCCGGGCCGGACCACCCGTGCCGGGCCGAGTTGCCCGCGCTGGGTCGGACCCCCACGCTGGGTCGGGCCGCGCTGGCTGGGCTGGGTCGGGCCGCATCCTAATGGGCCGGACCAGGACCCGGGTCGGGTCAACCCGGTTCGGGCCGACCCAGGGGGGTATCGGGCCGGGTCGGACCGGGCCCGAACCTCCTATTTTCGGACAGATCCGTTCAAACGCCCATAACATGGGCTACAGACCTCCGATCGACAATCCGTCAGTTGTGATGCGATCCTTGGACCGATAAGGTCATTTCGGTATATTACACTCAAGGTTTCGGAGAACTTTGAGATACGACTGGGTTGGTTCGAACCCGAAACCAACTGGGCCCTCGGAGCAGAAATGCCTTTCACTTGAGCTCTAGACGTCCGATTGACGTGCCGTCAAATTTTTAGGATTCCTCTTAGTGAGATGGACCTTTTGGATTACTCCGATCGAGGTTTGGATGCAGTTGGAGTATGGCCGGGTTGGATTGTACCCGAAATCCAACCGGGCCCCTGAAAAGGGAAAGTCGATAACTTTCAGACCGGACGTCCGTTTGACGAACCATCAGCAGCGTTGGTGATCACGTTGAGGAACGGTACCTGTGAGTATACCCTATGTGAGTTCGGGGTACAATTGAGATACGGTCAGGTTGGTTCATACACAAAACTAACCGGGCCCCTGGGACGAAAAGACTAATAACTCACAGACCGAGCGTCTGATTGACGCACCGTCTGTTGCGTTGAGACCCTTATGGGGGAGGCGGTCCTTTGAGATACTTCTTCGTGGGACTTTGTGATACTTGGAGTATCGACCTGTAGCTCGTGGAGCGGACCATCCCGGAGACGAGCGTACGGAGTACGGAGACCGTGTAGCTGGCTGAGACCTGAATACTGCTTGACCGACTCGACTTGGATTGAGTCGACTAGCCCAGTGGACGGAGTACTACTATGTTTGGGTGCAGTCTCATGGAGGATGGAGCACTACTGTGTTTGGGTGCAGACCCGCGGTACTCAACAGAAGGAGTACCTCTATAGGCTATTAGGGGGGTTGCACTACTGTGTTTGGGTGACAGACCCCCGCGGGAAGCACTATTGTGTTTGGGTGGCTGACTCGCGGTACTCGACAGGAGGAGTACCTCAGCTGTCTTAGGTTAGTGAGCAGTACCTCAGAGTCGTGACAGGATCACTGTACTCGTCAGAGACGGAGCTCTTCAGCAGTTATGGTTTCGATAATGAAAATCCTGGTTTGAGGTGAGTCTACGACCTTTGTGTTTACCTCATGATTGAGATGAGTCACTTGATAACTTAGGAATATGTGTGGTCATATACCAAGGTAGTGGTTATCTGTTGATTTCATAACCTTTGTGTTTCCTCATGATTGAGATGTGTTACTTGATAACTTAGGTATAAGTATGGGCTTATACCTAAGTAAGGGTTATCTGTTGAGATCCTTCTTTGTAGTTATCCTTGTTGGATTTAGTGAGACCTTGAGGGTCTCGGGGTCCCTACTGAGTATCGTATACTCACCCATGCACGGGCTATGCCCGCACCTCGTTGTGTTGGTTGCAGACGACGGACAGCACTAACAGAGGCCGAGTGTTCGAGGTCTGGATGGTACCCGGAGGTGGACCTCACGACGAGTCAGTATCCGGAGGTAGACTTCACGACAAGACGATACTTGGAGGAGGTTGACGGGCGAGAGAGTTGTAGAGGCTATCTGTACCTACCCTTCAGGTAGGATCCGTGGTGGACGATCCAGGAGCTGTGCTATCTGTACCTACCCTTCAGGTAGGATCCGAGGTGGACGACCTTGGAGCTTCTTCTATTATTCCAACTGCTTGTCTTTTCTGTTGTACTTTCGTTCAGTTGTATATGTACTTTAAGTTGAGTTTGTATTCTGGCCCACATACTTTTCCGCACTTTATTTTGTACTTAGTGTATTACTTCCACATATACTCTATGGTGTTTTGTTTACTTTTATAAAGGCAATGCCTTCCCAGTTATCGGGATTTATGCCGTTGGTGCTAGTCGTCAGCCCCTGGCCTATGGAAGGTGGTCTTGGGGTAGTCACGGCATAGGCCCCGAAGACAGGGCGTGACAAATTAGTATAAGAGGAGTCAGTTCTACCGTAGAACTTATAACTCAGATATTTTTTTATTTCTATGAAGCAATAGTGTTAAGGGTACTGAGTGTGGTCTTCAGTTCAGGGAGTCCAGTGTTGGTGCGGGTGACCGACGTATCCATACACCAGGACCCTGACTTCTGATTTCCGACTCAGTGCACGAAAACACTAATTGCGTGTGTGTTTCCAAATGTTTTCCCTTAAAACAGCTCAAACCAGGTCATCTCACCAGGTATAAATCGTTTGACTGTGTCACGTCTTTTTCTTTCAGGATGCCTTATCACGGAAGATCAACTAGAACCCAGAGAGATATACGTACTGACAGCCTACCAAGTGACGAGGCTTCGTTACAGGGCCCTCTTACAATTGAGACACCAGCAGAGGAACCAGCGGTACTACCATACATTGGGCCATCGATGCCACCAGCCCCAGCCGCAGGCGATGCACGCCGCTTGAGCGCGCTGCACGAGTTCCAGCGCCAGAGTCCACCCAGGTTCCGGGGAGAGATGGACCCACAAGCAGCTGAGGATTGGCTGGAGGTTGTGGTGAGAGTTTTCATGATAGTGGGTACACCAGCGGACTTCATGGTGATCTTTGCTGCCAGCCTCTTTCAAGCAGCAGTAGGCAGATGGTGGAGCCAGATGCTCTAGTTTTGCGATGAGATAACCTTCACATGGGGAGACTTAGAGACCTTTTTCAGGGTGGAGTTTGTACCAGTGATATTACACCCTGAGCGTCTTCAGGATCTGCTGCCTTTGCCGCATGATTTTATATCAGTAGTTGAGTCATCTGTAGGAAGTAGATAGATGATGCAGAGGTCCAAGAGGACCAGACCGGCAGATGGGCGATCTCGGGTTATAGGATCGGTAGTGTGGGGAACCCAGGGTGGGGTCAGAGCCAGGCGTGCCAGAAACGAACAGTGTTTCTCCTGCGGCAGGAAGGGTCACATGGCACGTGACTGTCCGACTCCCCGCACAGTTGATCTGCAGGTGTTGGAGGAGCCACCGAGACAGAAGCAGCGGCAGGTGCTTGAGCAACAGCCGAGTAGCGGACAAGGCAGTAGAGCTCCAGAAGCAGTTGGAAAGGAGCGGAACTGGTGGATTCCTTTTTGTTCTTGGTACCTCTTGTTCCATGTTGCTTTTTTATTTGTGTCTTTGTACTATGAGATGCTATAATAAAAGACACTTATCTTCGTGATGTTTGCTTTCATGTCATTTTTTTTGGTTGATACTGAGAGGTCCCGGTTAAAACTATTTACTTGACCGTCACTTTTGAAATTTCTACTAGAGGAGACCCAGCGACCTCACACTGATGCCGAGAGTGTGACTCGACCCTTTGAGGCGAGAGTGACGGTTGGATCTCGTGGTAGTAACGTCGAGGCCTTATGACATCATCCATGGCATGAATGCAAAATTCATGTCAGGATAGAATGTATTAGGCAATTGGTATGGTTCATCCAGGGGATGAGACTGAATTTCACTTTTTGGAAAAGGATAAATCTTAGCAGCTCTTACAGATCGTAGGCAAAGAAGGTGCAGATCATCCAGGAGCGGATGAAGACTGCACAGTGCAGTAAGAAATTGGAAACTGGTGCCAGTCTTAGAGACTTGGGCGTGTTAAATGTTTCATGAAGAGGAATCATTAAGGAGTTATGAGTCTATGAAGCAGCAGACGTGTAGGCATAGCTAGGAGAGCAGTATGAGGTGGTGTACATTTCAACATGCTACAACCACCCGCCTTAGTTGTCCCCGCCAGGCTCAGGGAGCTGGAGGGCAGGGGAAGAGTGCGGCTGCATGCGGTCGAGGAGTGTGACCCAATGGCTCTAAAAATGTTTCAAGGGATAGTCTGTGTCCACTACTAGCTACCGTAGTAACAGACGTTGATATGAATCATTCCTTCCTTCCACAAATCATGTCCCAAACCTAGAGTTTCTGGTAAGTCGTAGACTTGACCCTCACATTTGGAGATACCTTGGGAGGAGACTCGATGATCACACTTACGCCAAAAATGTTGTATGACCCTCGAGGCGAGAGTTTCGGTTGGAATCTCTTGGTGGCAGCGTCGAGGCCTTACAACGTTGGTCTCGGTATGGATTGGATTCACAGTTCATGCTCAAATTGACTGTATTCGGAAAAAAGGTTGTGGTCTAACCACAACGTCGGGATGAGTTTTCCTTGGTCGGTGAAAAGGAAACCCCAGGAAGCACAGGATAAAATCATGCATAGGAGGGTTTGGTCTATCACTCTTGGGTCAACTAACCTTACCCTCGTGGCATCATGAGTTTTGTGTTTCAGTTCTAATCAGGAAATGGAGGCCTCTAGAGTTCGAGGATGACGATCACGTCCTTATATGGGTCTCACCTCGATGAGGTTTACGAAGATGTGGCTGATAAAACACTATTTTATTGAATATTTTATTGATAATAAATGAAATAATTTCCTCACATTGTGTTAAATATGTTTATTTATAAAATATTTGGGATTTGATCATTCATTTGAAAATTTGGTGAAAATTCCAGTTTTACCCTTAATAGTGCACTGTAGTATTTCGAAGATAAATATTTTTATATTTTTTAAAAGTGTTCTTAACTTCATTTTATACAACTTTCATTCAGGACACTAGAGCTGAAGAGTGCATTTGGATGGAGTAAATGAGCCATTAATCCAATGGTGGGCTGGACTCGGCAGAATGGACATGGGTTCTGTATTTGGTCCATAGCTTCTACATACGGGCTTGAATTGAGCCCAAATTTTGAAGAAATCTCGGGGAAATTATTTGGCACAAATCATCCTTCTGGAAGGCCGGTCAATTCACGCATTTTGGAGGTCAAATGGGCAGTGCAAGTTGGAATAAAATATTTGGCCGAGTTTTTTATTTCACACTTAAAAAGTTATGTATCCCTAGCCCTCACAAACTCTATTTAAAGGGGGTTTTAACTCTTTGAGAGGACTGGTCGAGGATTTGGGAAGGTGTGGCCGAAAGAGTGTCTCTTTGGAGCCCCTCACAACTCTTGGAAGAAGTAAGCCTTTGTGCAAACCTCTCTTCCAAAAAGGCTCTCCTCTCTCACCTCTTCTTTGTATTTTTTTTCTTTCATGTTTGTTTCTTGAATTTTTCTTCTCTTAATCTTCTTAATTGGGTTGGAATCAAGAGTGGAGACAAGATTGGGTTCTACCCTTTCAATCCGTTGCTTATGCAAAACGTCTCCACGATGACTACACCACCCATGGAAGAGTAGTTCTTTTTAGTAATCGATCGACCTCTATCCTTCTTCATTCATTTATTTTGAATCAATGAGCTACTGTAATTAACATATTATGATCTATTAGTTGAGTTTTCAATTTAAATGAAACTAATCAAGCAATTTAATAGTTAACACAAAACACGCGAGGTCGGGAATTGTGTGAACTGTGAGAGCGCAACCTTAACCGGTAATTCAAAACCACACGGGATCAATTTGTAGAGTTCAAATATAATCCCTAAACTCAATTAATCCTCATTTCCAGAGTGGTTATGTGCCTTAATTTACCACTGACCATAAGCTAATTTTAGAACATCAATCAAAGCTGGGTGTTGTGATTGCATGTTCCGAAGTTAGCCTAAGGTTAAATTCACTTTAATCTTCGTGGTAAAGTTAATTCTCGTAGGGTTCGGGATTTAACAAATTAAGGGATCATAATTAAGTGAATATTAATTTAAATGATAATGATTAATAAACGATTGAAGAGGTAGAGTTAGATCGATTAAGTCTTTTAAATATTGTCTAAACAAACATATTTTTGTTGTGTCATTTTAATCAAACTTCATTTCAAAACTAAAAATAAAAAAATACAATCTTCTTCCAGCAAACTTCTTCTAGATTCATAAACTATAAACAAACACCCCCATCCTTTCAAGTAGTGTTTTTATTATCTTTTATTTTACTTCTAGAATACCTCTAAAAATTGTTTTAATTCACTTCGTCCTTTTAGAGACGACCTTGGTCAGCCACTCTGCTGCACCTAAGTACCCCAAATTACACTAATCATTTGAGGGCGCCCACGACAGCGCTCTTTCAAATTGGCTCCGTTTCCGAAGAGGCAAGTAATTATTTCAACCAATTAGAGGTATTTATTTTATTTTACATTTTATTCTCTTCCTCTCTTCTTTCTTTCTTCTTTACCCAGTCTGATTTTTTCTTCTTCTTCTTTTATTCTCTTTCTACTTCTTTTTGGACCATCAACTCAAACTTCTAATTTTTATTTTACTATGGTCCACATTACTTCTTTTCATCTTTCATTGATTGATTACACGAACTAATCCCGAAGATCTCTTAGATCTTGACCCTGAGATTGAACGTAGCTTTAGGGCACGAATCATACATTCTTAGTCTACGGGAAGTTTCAACATTCAACCAGTTGGAGAATTACTCCAATATCAGAACATTGAAATTGGAATCAATTCAAATTCAACCATAAAACAACAACCAATGGCTGACAATAATAGAAATGAACTTAATAGAACCATTCGAGAATTGGCTGCACCTGATTTTAACTATCAACCAAATTGTATTACATACCCGAATCTCGAATCGGACTTTGAACTAAAATCTGGGTTAATTCACTTACTTTCAAAGTTTCATGTCCTCTCTGGTGAGGATCCCAATAAACATTTGAAATAATTTAATGTGGTTTTCTCAACTTTAAAACCAAGAAATGTTTTTGAAGATCAAATTAAATTAAGAGCATTCACATTCTCACTTGATGGAGCTGCAAAAGATTGGATGTATTATTTGCAACCTGAAGATGTAACATGTTGGAATGATTTGAAACGTCTTTTCTTGCAAAGATTTTTTCCAGCATCAAGGACCACATCCATTCGAAAGGAGATATCGGGGATCAAGCAAGCACAAGGGGAGTCAATGTGTGAGTACTGGGAGCAATTCAAGAAGTTGTGTGCAAGCTTCCCACATCACCAAATCAGTGAGAAACTACTTATATAGTACTTCTATGAAGGACTCACACCCATGGAGAGGAGCATGGTGGATGCTGCTGCTGGAGGAGTATTGGTGGACAAGACACCAGTAGCTGCATGAGCATTGATCGACAAAATGGCCCAAAACTCTCAACAATTTGGTGATAGAGGTACACCACATGTCAGGGGAGTACATCAGGTAAGTCATTCTTCTCTTGAGAGTCATTTGATTGATACCAAGTTAGAAGAATTTACAACTACGGTGAGGCAAATTTCCTTGGCACAAAAGACATCTCTACCCCCTCCTTCAAGGCCTTGTGGCATTTGCACTGAGACAAGCCACCCAACTGACTGTTGCCCACAACTACAAGAGACAGAAGATTGTGCAGTAGTGTTCCCTGGGAGACCATTTCAGCAGCAACAACAACCATATCCCCAAAAGAAGTTTGATTCATTTGCTCCAATATGCAACCAAGGGTGGAAAGATCAAGCGGACATGAGGTATGGCTCTGGACAACAACAAAAGGCCCCTTTTCAACCAAACTTCCAGCAGCCTCCGCCTTACCAGCAGGGTTTCCAACAACCCCAAAGGAGATTTGAATCCCAAGCATTAACAAGCCAACAACAAGGGAATCCCCCACCAAAGGTAGATTCTAATACTGATGATCTTTTGAAGCAAATTGTTCTTAATCAACAGAATGAGCTGAAGAGTCAAAGTTCGGAGCTGAGAGAGTTGAAGACTCAAATGAGCCAGATTGCCACCGCCCTCCATGAACTTGTAAGTAAGAATTCCGGAAATCTACCTTCCCAACCCACTCCAAATCCAAAGGAGAATGTTAGTTCCATCACATTGAGAAGTGGGAAGCAAATGAAAAATACATCTGTACCTACCATTCCACCGGGATTCACCTCAACTCCAGAGAAGCCGCATTCCAAACCAACTGATGAGAAATCCAAGGAGAAAGATAAAGGTAAGAAAAATATTGATGATGTTCCTCCTAAAACCCTTCCTTTTTCAAACATGGTTGTTCAAACCAAGAAGATGGCTGAAGAAGCAATGCAAAAGGAGGTTTTGGACACATTCAAGCGTGTGGAGATCAACATTCCTCTACTTGAAGCCATTAAGCAAATCCCAAGGTATGCCAAATTCTTAAAAGAACTCTGCATCAATCGAAGAGGGCTCAAGGGAAATGAGAGGATCAACCTTGGAAGGAATGTCTTGGCACTCATTACTCCAACTCTAGCAATGCCAACAAAGTGCAAGGATCCCGGGACATTCACCATCCCATGTACCATAGGGGAGTTGCACTTCTATGATGCTCTTTGTGATTTTGGAGCTTCAATAAATGGGATGCCTCACTCTGTAATCTCTTCCTTGCAGGTTGGTGAGTTGAAGACAACAAGAGTAGTGGTGCAATTGGCGAATAGAGCTATGGCATATCCAACGGGAGTCCTTGAAGATGTACTTGTCCGGGTAAGAGACATGATCTTTCCAGCGGATTTCTATATTCTTAACATGGAGGATGATCAGGTAAGTTCTCATGCCCCACTATCTTAGGTAGACCCTTCCTCAAAACTACAAAAACTATCATAAATGTCAATGAGGGTACACTTTCCATGGAGTTTGGAGATGAAGTTGTGATATTTAATGTTATGGATTCCATGAAGTACCCCTCAGAGGACCATTCTACTTTTGTTATCTCCCATTTCAAACCACCAAATAAAAACTCCATAGAATTTGATTGTCCTATGCTTAGGAAGATTATGAGTATTGGTTCGAGTTTGATGTCTAAGAGCACTTATGCACATGTTTCTGATACACAATCCTATCTTGGATTTGATTTTGATGTGGATTCATATTCTGATTTTGATCATGTTCACTCTGATTATGAAATGGCTGTTGAGTATGCTGATGGATTTGATGCTTTATTCTATTATTTTGATGATGTCTATTATGATACTGATGCTCTTTGTGCACATATTTCAGTTCCTTCAATGTCTCCATCCATACTACACCCTCCTTCATTAGAACTCAAGCCATTGCCACCAAATCTGAAATACTCATACTTGTTGAGTGGTGAGAGATTACCTGTTATCATTGCTAACAATATCCCTTTTGAACATGAAGAAAAGCTTTTGAATATTTTAAGGGAGAACATCAGGGCGATTGGGTGGACCTTTGATGACATATCAGGTATTAGCCCCTCCATTTTCATGCATAGGATTCTCTTGGAGGATGGGGCTAAACCAGTGAGACAACCACAAAGGAGACTCAATCCCACCCTCCCGGAAGTTGTTAAAAAGAAGTTGAGAAATTGCTCGGGGCAGGTATAATATTTCCCATTTTAGATTCTCAGTGGGTAAGTCCTATTCAGGTTGTGCCTAAGAAAAGTGGTGTTACTGTTGTTAAAAATGAGAAAGATGAGTTAGTTCAAATGAGGGTGCAAAATAGTTGGCGCGTGTGTATTGATTATAGGAAACTAAATCAGTCCACTCGCAAGGACCATTTCCCCCTCCCATTTATTGATCAGATGCTTGAGCGACTAGATGGGAAGACACACTATTTTTTCTTGGATGGATTTTCTGGATATTTTCAGGTTCCTATAGCTCCGGAGGACCAGGAGAAGATGACATTCACCTGCCCATTCGGTACCTTTTCCTACCGAAGGATGCCATTTGGACTTTGCAATGCCCCAGGTACCTTCCAGAGATGCATGGTGAGTATTTTTTCTAATTTTATTGAGACCTGCATGGAGGTATTTATGGATGATTTTACAGTGTATGAATCTTCATTTGATGAATGTCTAATTAGTTTGGGAAAGGTGTTGAATCGTTGTATTGAGAAGAATCTGGTCCTAAACTTTGAAAAGTGTCATTTCATGGTAGAGCATGGCATTGTCTTAGGGCATGTAGTGTCAAAACATGGGATAGAGGTTGATAGATCAAAGGTAGATATTATTTCATCCATACCATATCCTTCATGTGTGCGTGATGTTAGATCTTTCCTAGGTCATGCAGGATTTTATCGGCGCTTCATCAAAGATTTTAGTAAGATTGCTCTTCCTATGTCAAGATTACTTCAAAAGGATTCTGATTTTGTGTTTGATGTTTCTTGTAGGACTTCCTTTGATGAGATAAAGAAGTGTCTGACCACTCCACCTATCATACAGCCCCCACGGTGGGACCTTCCATTTGAGCTTATGTGTGACGCCTCCAACTTCGCGGTTGGAGCTGTCTTATCTCAGAGGGTGGAAGGACGTTCACATGTGATTGCCTATGCATCAAGGACATTAGATTCTGCCCAATCAAACTACACAACCACGTAAAAAGAGTTTCTTGATGTCATATTTGCTGTAGATAAATTCCGTTCATATTTATTGGGCTCTAAAGTAGTTGTTTTTTCTGACCATGCAGCTTTGAGGTACCTCCTAAAGAAGCCAGATGCAAAGCCACGACTTATCCGTTGGATGCTTCTTCTTCAAGAGTTTGACCTTGAGATAAAGGACAAGAAGGGGTCAGAGAATTTGGTGGCACACCACATGAGTAGGCTTACTCACACACTAGAGGGTGACACCTTGGACCAGGTACCACTTCGGGACACTTTCCCTGATGAGCATCTCTATACCATCTCAGGTAAGCATCCTTGGTATGCTGATTTAGTTAATTACATTGTTGCCTCTGAAATACAAGTAAATTTGAAGAAGCATCAAGTCCAAAAATTAAAAAGTGAGTCTAGGTATATGTGTGGGATGATCCTTACCTCTGGCGCATGTGTAGTGACCAAGTCATTAGGTGGTGTGTTCCCGATCATGAGTTTGAGTCTGTTTTGCATTTCTGTCATACACTTGCTTGTGGTGGACACTTTGGACCCCAACGGACAGCTAGGAAGGTTTTGGACTCTGGATTATATTGGCCTAGCTTGTTCTATGATGCCCATTTGTTTTGTAAGTCATGATCTCGTTGCCAACACACTGGGAACATTTCTAGGAGACATGAGATGCCCCAACAACCCATACTATTTTGTGACATTTTTGATGTATGGGGCATCGACTTTATGGGTCCTTTTCCTAGTTCATTTGGATTTATGTATATTTTGGTTTCTGTTGATTATGTGAGTAAATGGGTGGAGGCCAAGGCCACCAGGACTGACGATTCTCATGTTGTTGTGGACTTTGTCAAAGCATAGATTTTTTGTAGGTTTGGAGTACCAAAGGCCATCATCATTGACCAAGGGACACACTTTTGCAATAGGAATTTTACTTCCCTCCTTCAAAAGTATGGGGTGACACACAAAACATCAACACCATACCACCCCCAAACAAATGTCCAGGCTGAGGTTTCAAATCGTGAGTTGAAACAAATCTTGGAGAAAACCGTGCAGCCAAATAGGTAGGATTGGAGCAAGCGCTTGGATGATGCATTGTGGGATTATAGGACAGCATACAAGACCCCCATTGGTATGTCCCCATTTCGGATTGTTTTTGGTAAAGCGTGTCATCTCCCCATGGAAGTCGAGCATCGGGCATATTGGGCTATAAAGAAATGCAACATGGATTTGGCCCAAGCTGGAATTCAAAGGAAGTTGCAAATTAAAGAGCTTGAGGAGATTCGACTGTCATCATATGAGAACTCAAGGCTCTACAAGGAAAGATGAAAATCAGCTCATGACAAAATGATCCAACAAAGGGAGTTTCAGGTTGGAGAGAAAGTCCTTCTCTATAGTTCACGACTGAAGTTGATTCCTGGTAAGTTGCGTTCCAGATGGTTAGGTCCTTATATTGTGTCTAATGTTTTTTCCTTATGGTGCAGTGGAGATCACACAAGAGGACACTGGAAGGAGCTTTACAGTCAATGGGCAATGTTTGAAGAGATACATTGAGGGACATCCTACTGATGCAGTGGATTTTATCACACTGCATGACCCCATCATCACTTGATCACATCAGGCTGTTTCTAACCCTTTCACTTTTATATTATTTGTCCTATTTAAAAATTCTACATTTCATGTTCATATATCATCTCATAGGTTCATATTGAGGACAATGCAATATTTTAAGTGTGGGGGAGGGAACCTTTTAGTTTAGTAATTTCAATTGCTTTCCTCTTAAAAAAAAACCAAAAAAAATTGTGTGTTTTTCAAAATTTGTGTGTTTTTTTTACAATTTTCTATGTGTTTTTGAAACTTTTGGGCTGAAATGATTCTCATCACCTTTTTTAAATCCATATCAATAAGTGAAAAAATTTACCCCTTGAAACTAAGCTTAAATGAATGCTAAAATGACTTTGTTTCAAGTTCAAATATTTAGTAATTTCATGAAAAGTACGCTGAATTTTGAATCCCATGCCAATCTCACTGTCTTTATATTTGAAATCACTTTCCTGTGAGGCTTTTAAACCATTATTTTCATATTCTTTACATTCACCTCACTTCTTGAGAGAACCAAACCATGCATGATTTAACTAGAATTTGATCTATTCCTGTCAAAACATGAGGGTTTGAGGTACATATGTTTAAATGATTGAGGAATTTGTTTGGTATTAAAGCCCCTATTTCAAAGAATCCTTTTCTATAATGGCCTACCTTGAATATTTAATCCTTGTATCCCTTAGAAGCCATGCACAGCCTGTTAGGTTAAGCCACATTACAAGCCAATTTTCCCTATCCAACCAACTCTTGAAGTGAAATTGCATAATCTAGTTGAGCTTAAGTGTGGGGGAAGTTGTCTTGGGTTTTGCCACCACATTCTATGATACTTTGGGTGGAAAATTAAATTCTGAAGAGATGTGTTTACTGTTAAAGAAAGTCATTATATTTAAAGTTGTGCCTTTTCTAGAGCTTTCATGACAAGTGAAGCTGTGCCTTTTCTAGAGCTTCTAATTGAGGTGGAAAGCTGTGCCCATCTAGAGCTTTCAAGAAAATCATGTTTGAGAATATTGACATTTTTTATGCTGAAATGATGAATGGTGTAAATATTTCATGACTTTTCATGATGATGGAGCTAAATTGATACTATGGGGATTGAAGAGAAGACCATATTTAAGTGAAAATTAGATTAATGCAATTTTGCTTCAAAAGAGTCAAGCCCTCCTCATTCAGCCTCAGAGTTTTTCACATCTTAATCCTACCAACCGAAAGCCACAGAACAACCCTGAAAAGTCCTCATGATAAACATATGTCCTTGACTAACATCGGGTAGCGATGTAGGAATCTATCAAGCCTATGGTCACCCTTGTATGAGTTTGTATGAGAAAGACATTGCAAAAAAATTGATATTTGAGTGATTAGAGAAAATTCAAGCGAGGTAAGTGTTTTGTGCATGGGCGGATAAATGAAGTGGAAATATATTGAATGATATAAATGGAGAACTTTAAATAAGGTTTTTTATGAGGCATGATATCTTTTGATTCTTGGTGTGAAATTGATTGATCTTAAGGATATGTGTTTTAAAATTGGTTTTGATTTGATATTGATGTTTACTTGATATGAGGTTTTGCCCAGGTGTGCAAAAGGGTAAGTGTGGGGGAGTTGATAAAACACTATTTTATTGAATATTTTATTGATAATAAATGAAATAATTTCCTCACATTGTGTTAAATATGTTTATTTATAAAATATTTGGGATTTGATCATTCATTTGAAAATTTGGTGAAAATTACAGTTTTACCCTTAATAGTGCACTGTAGTATTTCGAAGATAAATATTTTTATATTTATTATTGGAATTTTCAATTTTGTAATAGTGTTCCTAACTTCATTTTATACAACTTTCATTCAGTACACTAGAGCTGAAGAGTGCATTTGGATGGAGTAAATGAGCCATTAATCCAATGGTGGGCTGGACTCGGCAGAATGGACATGAGTTCTGTATTTGAGCCATAACATCTACATAAGGGCTTGGATTGAGCCCAGATTTTGAGAAAAGATCGGGGCCATTATTTGGCACAAATAATCCTTCTGGATGGCCGGTTTATTCACGCGTTTTGGAGGTCAAATGGGCAGTGCAAGTTGGAATAAAATATTTGGCCGAGTTTTTCATTTCACACTTAAAAAGTTATGTATACCTAGCCCTCACAAACTCTATTTAAAGGGGGTTTTAACTCTTTGAGAGGGCTGGTCTAGGCTTTTGGAAGGTGTGGCCGAAAGGGTGTCTCTTGGGAGCCCCTCACAACTCTTGGAAGAAGTAAGCCTTTGTGCAAACCTCTCTTCCAAAAAGGCTCTCCTCTCTCACCTCTTCTTTGTATTTCTTTTCTTTCATGTTTGTTTCTTGAATTTTTCTTCTCTTAATCTTCTTAATTGGGTTGGAATCAAGAGTTGAGACAAGATTGGGTTCTACCCTTTCAATCCGTTGCTTATGCAAAATTTCTCCACGATGACTACACCACCCATGGAAGAGTAGTTCTTTTTAGTAATCGATCGACCTCTATCCTTCTTCATTCATTTATTTTGAATCAATGAGCTACTATAATTCACATATTATGATCTATTAATTTAGTTTTCAATTTAAATGAAACTAAGAAAGCAATTTAATAGTTAACACAAAACACGTGAGGTCGAGAATTGTGTGAACTGTGAGAGCACAACCTTAACCGGTAATTCAAAACCACACGGGATAAATTTGTAGAGTTCAAATATAATCCCTAAACTCAATTAATCCTCATTTACAGAGTGGTTATGTGCCTTAATTTACCACTGACCATAAGCTAATTTTAGAACATCAATCAAATCAGGGTGTTGGGATTTCATGTTCCGAAGTTAGCCTAAGGTTAAATTCACTTCAATCTTCGTGGTAAAGTTAATTCTCGTAGGGTTCAGGATTTAACAAATTAAGGGATCAAAATTAAGTGAATATTAATTTAAATGATAATGATTAATAAATGATTGAAGAGGTAGAGTTAGATCAATTACGTCTTTTAAATATTGTCTAAACAAACATCTTTTTGTTGTGTCATTTTAATCAAACTTCATTTCAAAACTAAAAATAAAAAAAAACAATCTTCTTCCAGCAAACTTCTTCTAGATTCATAAACTATAAACAACCACCCCCATCATTTCAAGTAGTGTTTTTATTCTCTTTTATTTTACTTCTATAATACCTCTAATAATTGTTTTAATTCACTTCCTCCTTTGAGAGACGACCTTGGTCAGCCACTCTGCTGCACCTAAGTACCCCAAATTACACTAATCATTTGAGGGCGCCCATGACAGCGCTCTTTCAGTGGCCAAGGCAACAAGTTATCTATGAGGTTCAACGGACCTTTATATGTCCTCAGCAGGGTAGGTGAGGTTGTTTACCTATTAACCTTTCCACCTCAGTTGCACCAGGTGCATGATGTCATCCATGTATCTCAGCTGAGGAGATACGTGCATGATCCTTCACACATCATCGACCTCAGGAAGTAGGATGTCGAATGTCGATGGAAGGGAGACATTCACGGAGGTTTTAGTGGGGATCGAGGATCGACAGGATCATATCCTACGTAGATGATTGATTCTTTGGGTGCACTTTCACTGGCAGTATGAGAACCTCCAGGTGAGCACATGGGAGCAGAAGGCTGAGATGCATGATCAGCACCACTTTTGTTTCCCTAGTTTGTGTTATAGCTTTACCGGGACGTAATTCCCTGAGGTGGGAGTAATTTAAAGACCCTGAAATTTCATGGAAATTTTTATCTTAATTTCTTTGGAATTTTATGAGTATGCAGTTTCTTACGGCACCTAATTCCAAGCCCCGGTGTGCCAGGAATCAATTTCAAAAATTTAGCTCTGGTTCGTTCAGTGAACGAACGAGTGGGTTTTTCTATCTTTTGAACTGGTGCTTGGAATCGAAATCTGAGGGCACCGATGAAACCGCAGCACCAGTAATGGCTTAAGAGGACCTTTACTGAAGATGAGTTTGCTTGGAAGGAGTTGCTAAAAATTGTGGTTTAAATAAAAAGGAGAATAAAAGTTGTGATACAATTTTATTTCTAGCCTAGTTGGTTTAAACCTATGTGTGGGAGTTGGGGAGAAAGCCAATAGTTACTAACTACCTAAGTGAGGTTGAATGTGAGGTGGGTCCCACACGAACTGTAGAGACCCTGATCCCCGGGTGCCTTATGAGACATGATATACTAACATTTCATTACAATATTTACAAATAATATATCATGTCCCATTACTACATAAGATCCCAAGGCACAGGATTCTGGGAAACCAGCTACTTCTGATAAACTTCATTAGTACAAACCATGCCTGAAAAGTTTAAAACAAAAACGTAGGGTGAGAAAATATGCCCAGTAAGGGGTTTTAAAAACGTTTTAAGAAAACTCTCTCTCAAAGCAGTCCTTTTGAAGAGGATAAAACACTTTGCTAAAAACAAAAAATTATCTTTTCTTAAAAACATGAAATCCAACATTTTTGAAAACCACTTGCACAGAGACGAAGTACGTGATTAAAATAAACTTTAAAGTAATCATGATCAGATAGCGCAACACATGAAGAATAGATAATGCATAATATTAAACCAAGATTACTTTAGTTCTAAAAGAAATATGCGAGTAAGAAGGGAAAACATTCATAACCTGATTCATGGGCACATAAAGTTCTTTTAACATCTTACCACATGAATTACAGTTATTATCACATAATTACATTCTCATAGTCAAGGGAATTTTCAACTAGGGGATGTCATGTTTGTTGAACTAACCCTCGGTTGACCATTTATCATCACATGCAGAGGGAATGTATAATGACGGACTTTGTGAATACCTTGTTTCAAGACCGTAAAACATAATTAACTGGTCAAGGCTAACCGCCAATCCCGTCTCCATAGTAGCACAAGCCAATGATAACTGCCAAGACCATCGCACATAATGTCTCATGAGACTCATACTTTACCCAATACATTGGAGCGCTGTATAATTCCGGGCGCACCCATTACATTTAAGTCTAATACATCCTTCACATATCTTGACATGGTCTTTCATTCATAGGGTTTCATTCATACATTCTTAATCAAACCCCCTTTTCACATACATATTCATAACTTAAAGGCAGTTCAATCATTAATAAAACTAAGACATGCATGCTAAAAATCCGTACACATAAGAAATTATCTTAACAATTGAAAACATGGTTTTTAAGGAAATGAACATAAACACTTTAACATTCCAAAGAATTATAATACCAAGTTAAAACAAGGCCATTCATAACTAATACACATGCTGATAAATGGGTATTTTGGATGTTTATTTAAAACTATGTGAATATACATATAGTTAGGGATACAAAGTGTGCAATTAGGCCCATCTTGGGAAGTCATGTATATATGTAAGGAAACTGCATGAACATATATATATATATATATATATATATATAGTTGTGTAAAAACTCATTTGAACTTTAAATAAAATGACCTTTCCTTTGAAAAGTTTGCAAACACCATAAGAAGAACTTGTATTTGAAGACAATATATTGATACATGGTTATATATACCTATATATATATATAAATTTAGGTGTGTATACACATGTGCATGGGTTTACCAAATTAAATACTCAATAACATTTCTCATGTTATATATTAAAGAAAATTAATGTTTGGTAAAACCGAATGAGGTTCTTTTAAAAAAAAGAATGTGAACATAATTTTCATAAAACCATTATTATAATAAAATCAGTCTTGCATACAACATGGTCGATCCATAAACATGAGTACATATATATGAGTACATATATATACACTTGTAATCATTTAAGGAATACACACTACCCATTTTCACAAAACAAAATCATGATTTATCAAGAATGCTGATAAATGAAAATTTGAAAGAATTATTTTGATACCAAACTAAACTTTAATCTTCATCATACATATAAACATGTATATAATAGTTTTGGTACTTTTCTTGAAATAATAATCTTTCTGGGTAATTAAAATTTTAATCATCATGCTATATTGTAATGAATTACAAAAAAAAGAACCACATTCATCCCTTATGCACATTGATGTACATATACATCGATATAATCACATGTACATATATCAATATTCTCCATACACTTGCATGATTTTACATGTTCATAAAATTACCCGAAAACTCCATTTTCATAGGCGAAATAAAACCAGAGTTATAAATATTGAGAAGAGGTTTGTATATTTGCATATATCATTTTATAAATATATGTATATAAATATATATATACTCAAAGTAGATATGAAAATACTCGAACCAAGGTAAAATAGGTCTCCCGAGTACCCTTACCTCGGTTTTGGGATTCCACTCAGAAGCGGACAAGAGTGGTTCTCAAAGCCATGCATAAGCGTATATGCAGGGAGTATATACTTATTGGTTTTTATATAAAACCTATATATAAATATATATATCGAAGCTTTAAAAAACCGAGGTAAGATTTTTCCCCTTACCAGTTCGGAGAGGAGAAGAAAGAAAACGAAGCAGATGAGGCCGGTCCGGTGGTTGGAGATCCAAGGAGCTCGGGTGAAAAACTCTCCCTGCCTTCGGTGAAAACCAGGGTTTTTTAAAAAATTCACAGAGGACCCTTCATGAAGACATCGATCGGATAACTGAGGCCGAGTCGGTGCCGACTCTGTGGAAAAGAGGAAGCAAAGCCGGGTCTACTAGCCGACCTACGAGAAGAAGATGCTGCCTATTCTACTGGTACAACGACACGAGGAAGAAGAAAGCCGCGGGGTGAAGAAAACGGAAAGATGTTGGATGGATGAGATCATACAGGAGTCGATCAAAAGGCTTATAAGCAGTACGGATTTAAAAGAAACGAACGGCTGAGATGGAGATGCTGGATCAAACGACTCTGGCTTGATGCGACGCTTAAAAAAAGAAACGTGGGTCTTCTGTTTAAAAAAAAGTCGTTATATTAATATTATTTTCTACTATCTTATTATAACAATGTTTTTATTAATAATATTTAATTATTGATCTAACTTTTATTATTTTAAGATAGTCATTGGTCAATGGTTCATTTAATACAAAAATACATTAATTAATCAAAACATATTATTATATATATATATTTTTAATTTCCTTTATTAACTAATTATCTTAATTTCCTTAATTAAAGATTAATATTATTAATACAATTAAACATTAAACATAACTACATTTATAATTATTTTCAAAATCACACATAAGAGTGCGTTGATATTAATATTATCATTATGAAACACATAAGTAAATGAAATCATAATTTGACATAGTTTTCAAAACTGTTAATTCAAATTATAAACATTCGCATTAATATTATTACTTATATTTAATTTAGAGATAAATATAATAAATTTAATTTCAGGTTTGATGCAATATATATATATAACTCAAGAGTTTGAGTACATATTTTCTTAGACAATGTAAGAACCCATCAGATTCAATATAATTACAAAATAAAAGTTTAATTGCTCAAGTTAAAAACATGTATAGTAAATAGTGGAAAAAAATAATATTAATTCTAACCGCTTTGAAATACAAAATATAATTCACCTTTTTGGAAAACAAGCAATAAATTAATTATACTATTATTGATGTCATTATTTAAGAAAATTACACAATTAACTTTTTGATCCTTTCGGGGGTAAACAACTCTTATCTTCAACAGTCCAAAAATAAAACATTAGTGGATAAGAGAATCATGGGAATACAACAGTTATATTTATAGCCGTTAGGGTCTAATGGTCGGATAAGTGTTCTTATAAAAACTCTGGTATCGGGGTATCCCTCACTCAAGGCGACTGAAGGAGAAAAAGAGGAGATGGTTCGTGTTATTCCGTTAGTACTCAATACGACTACTGTGGCTTCGGCCATCCTTATGATTATTCTGATGGATGCCAAAGACCCTTACCGCCTTTTTGGGGTCCTGGTGGTTTTAAGCAGTCTCCCGATAATTGTAATTGGGGTTTTAATTGGGAATTTTGGTTAGCTTAACTTCTTGTTCGATCAGTGTGAGTTATAGTCACCGAGATATTACTCATTTGAATAAAAGGGCCTTTCATTCATTTTGATGTGTTTTTTCTATTTTATTATTATTATTATTATCTTGTTGGATAATTGTTTGTTAACTTAACAGGTGGCATTGTAAAACAAACTTGTCATTACTCAAAACACGGTTTCTCGGGTCTTTACACGAACCCCACCCCTTCACATTCCCCATAACTCCCTAACCCCCTCTTTAATTTGTAACTCACCCACTCTCCCTCATTAATGAAGTGAATTAATTGATTCTTTTAATTCAAATCTTTTTGAATTTGTCTCTCCACATTTAATCTATGTGTTGTCACTTTATGAATGATAACCCTTGGGTTTAGTGCCATAAAAATAATAGAGAAAAAACTCTATTATTTTGGGGGGCTTATTTTCTTGGTGGAGAGCTAAGGAGGAGAAGGAGAGAAGGGAGAGTTTTCCTCCAATGATGAAGAACATTCTCGATGAAGAACGACCATCAACTATTCTCTTCCTCCCCGTCAAGGGAGAATTCGCTGACCGCGATGATCATCACCAACAACAACGTGCCTTCCTTCTTCATATCCTTTGTTGAAGAACGCTACATCTCTGAAGAAGGACATCGACTTGGTGGTCCTGGAATTCTCCATCCACTTCCTCTTCCGCGACAAGGAAGGAGACGCCGACCATGGAGACCGACACCAACAACAATGCTCTTCTTCTTCTTCCGATGTCAACGGAATCGATACCGTTCTTCCGCGACACCTGACTACCGCGATGTTCGACTTCCACGACTCGACGACGTGCGATGTCAATTCTGAGGTAGGGGGTTTCCGTATATAATTTTTATGTGAATTATACCCTCGTGCATGGGTATTTAACTGCAGAGTGTTCGTATAATTAATTTTGAATAAATTATACCCTCGTCAATGATTAAAAGCATGTGTTTAAATGTTTTCCATTTGATAACACCTAACGCGTAGGGCGTGGGCCGAACAAACATGGCATGACAACCCTCCGCAGCTTGTTTATTGATGTACAGATCGACAGACGACGACGAAGTGGGCTGAGAAGACGTTTTGAACCCTTCGAAGTAATCTACGGGTCCCGTACTGGCTGTAGGAACTGACGGCTGGAGAAACAGACCCCCGGTGCGCATCCGATGGTCCGCGGAGAGAGGCGGCAGCACACCGCCGGAGGAGACCACCGCGGCTGAGCCGCGGCGGACCGAACGGCTAAGCCGTTCTGGGTTTAGGGGGAGGCGCTGCAATTAAGCCGCGCTGTTTCGGTCAACCGGGGGGGGGCACAACACCCTCCTCCGCTCTTCACTGGCCACACAGGCTATGCCCGCGCCAGGCCCACCGGCCGGGCCGGCCTGCCTGCGCTGGGCCGGACCCCCGCGCTGGGCCGGGCCGGGCCGCGCCAGCCAGATCTGTTCAAACATCCATAACGTGGGCCCGAACCCATGATTTTCAGACAGATCTGTTCAAACGTCCATAACTTGGGATACGGACCTCCGATCGACACACCGTTAGTTGCGATGTGATCCATCGATCGAGATGGTCGTTTAGGTATATTACACTCAAGGTTTTAGAGAACTGTGAGGTATGGCTGGGTTGGTTCGAACACGAATCCAACCGTGCCCTCGGAGCGGAAACGCCTATAACATGAGCTCTGGACGTCCGATTCACGTGCCGTCAACTTTTTAGGATTCCTCTTAGTCAGACGGACCATTTGGATTACTCCGCTCAAGGTTTGGACACAGTTGGAGTATGGTCGGGTTGGATTGTACCCTAAATCCAACCGGGCCCCTAGAATGGGAAAGTCGATAACTTTCAGACCGGACGCCCGTTTGACGAACCGTCAGCGGCATTGGTGATAATGTTAAGGAACGGTCCCTATGAGTATACTGTATGTGATTTCGGGGTACAGTTGAGATACGGTCGGGTTGGTTTGTACAAGAAACCAACTTGGCCCCTGGGATGAAAAGGCTAATAACTCACAGACCGGACATCTGATTGACACGCTGTTTGTTGAATTGAGACCCTTATGGCGAGGTGGTCATTTGAGATACTTCTTTGTGGGACTTTGAGATACTTGGAGTATCGACCTGTAGCTCATGGAGAGGACCCTCCCGGAGATGAGCGTACGGAGTACGGAGACCATGTAGCTGGCTGAGACCTGACAACTGCTTGACCGACTCGACTTGTAGTGAGTCGACTAGCCCAGTGGATGGAGCACTAATATGTTTGGGTGAAGACCCATGGCGGATGGAGCACTACTGTGTTTGGGTGCAGACCCGTGGTACTCAACAGAAGGAGTATCTATACAGGCTATTAGGGGGGGTGCACTAATGTGTTTGGTTGGCAGACCCCTGCGGGAAGCACTACTGTGTTTGGGTGGATGAACCGCGGTAATCAACAGGAGGAGTACCTCAGCAATCTTATGTTAGTGAGCAGTACCTCAGAGTCGTTACAGGATCACTGTACTTATTAGAGAAAGATCTCTTCAGCAGTTATAGTTTTGATAATGAAAATCCTGGTTTGAGCTGAGTCTATGACCTTTGTGTTTACCTCATGATTGAGATGGGTCACTTGATAACTTAGGTATATGTATGGGCATATAACTAGGTAGTGGTTATCCATTGATTTCATAACCTTTTTGTTTCCTTATGATTTATATGGGTTACTTGCTAACTTAGGTATAAGTATGGGCATATACCTAAGTAAGGGTTATCTGTTGAGATCCTTCTTTGTGGTTATCCTTGTTGGATTTAGTGAGACATCGAGGGTATCAGGGTCCCTACTGAGTATCATATACTCACTCCTACATGGGCTATGCTCGCACCTCGTTGTGTTGGTTGCAGACGCCGGGCAGCGCTGACATAGGCCGAGTGTTCGAGGACTGGACGGTACCCGGAGATGGACCTCACGATGAGTCAGTATCTGGAGGTGGACTTCACGACGAGACGATACTCGGAGGAGGTTGATGGGAGAGAGAGTTGTGGAGGCTATTTGTACCTACCCTTCAGGTAGGATCCATGGTGGACGATCCAGGAGCTGGGCTATCTGTACCTACCCTTCAGGTAGGATCCGAGGTGGATGAACTAGGAGCTGCTTATATTCCTCCAGCTGCTTGTCTTTTCTGTTGTAATTTCATTCAGTTGTAGCTGTACTTTCATTTGGGTTTGTATTTCGGCCCACTTACTTTTCATCACTTTCCTTTTTACTTAGTGTATTACTTCTTCTTGTACTCTGTGGTGTTTTGTTTACTTTTATAAAAGCAATTCCTTCCCAATTATCAGGATTTATGCCTTTGGTGCTAGTCGCCAGCCCCTAGCCTATGGAAGGCGGGCTCGGGGTAGTTACAAAACGGGCCCCGAGGATGGGTCGTGACAAGTCTTGATTATCCCATGGTGATTTTCTCTAGCTTGGGGTCATTACCTTTGTAGTGTAATGATTTTGTCCAAGAGGATGCACTTGGGCTTCATCACTTTATACCTCCTGGAGCCTTCTCCTTTTTGAATAAAAAACAATATTTGATTATTATGATTGGTAAATTTATGGATTTTAAAATTGATGAAAAAGACATTTATTATTGGGAAAAGAATTATTTATGTCACATGATTCCCAGTTGAAGAGATCTCTACTAAGTTAACTCATAGATCTCTATTTTTTCATCTAAGAATCTCTAAGATGTACCAAGACCATTAGGGTTATTATTGACTAGATTCTATGAAAATAGATAATTCTGAATTTTTTATGATGTGTTTGACTTGTCACTAGGTTAGAGAAAAACAAAAATTACTGAAGGGAATGAGTCATCTTTTTTCTAGATCCAAATTGGAAATGGTAAAATATATCAATTGATTTCAATGTGGAATTCTGAAATACATCACAATGTAAAAATACGATTTCTGTAATTTTTTATTGATTATATAAATATAATAATTTCTATACCATTCAATATATTAGGACTATGTATCAGATCCATTGACTCTATATAATAGATATAGTCCAATTATATGTAGTTCCTCTCTATATTGTATCAGACCATAACCTTAGGCATACATCTAATTTTTTGAAAGGAAATCTGATGTTATTATGAACTAAATTAAATTTTCGGAAAAAATTCTATCACCAATATGATAGATTGTCAGAGTTAATATCTTTTACCATGAAATATATTCTTTTTTTGGGTTTAATTAATTACTAGGATTGTTGGGATCATCATATTTCTTAAGTTGAGTATTCTTATAACAAAATTTATCATTCCGATAAAAAATGGAACCTGTTGGGGAATTATTTTCAACAAGGTGTCTTAGACAATATTTTTGTGATGAAGTAGGATAAATGAATTTTATTATGATAGAGAAAGTAGGGTAAATGGATGAAAATCTTCAGTTTATTTAGAAAAATATAAGGATGTCTTAGAGTAGGTAGAAAAGTTATACATATAATTAGAATAAAGATCATTATTTCATGAGAGGTGGTTATGTTTTTCATAACATATATCCATGTAAATGTTTTATATTTTTTTGTAAAAATGAAAAAATTAATTCCCATGTTCATTGGACCATATAAAACCTCCGAGAAAGTTGGATCAATTTCGTAGTAAGTCGATTTTCCCTCATGCTTTTCCCAGGTATACACCATTTATGATGCCTCAATGTTAAGAAATTATTTTTCAGATTCATATATTGTTTTAAGGTAGGAAATACTTAATTTTTAAGAAAATATTTAATTTATGGAATATATTATTGAAATTCTTGACCATATGGAGAATGTGTTGTGGAATGAGGTGATTGTCTAGGTTATGGTTTTTTGGAAAACCCAAATGGTTGAAGAGGAAACATGTGATTCTGAAAATGTTAATAGAAAATGATATCCCTACTTATTTAATAAGTGAAAAAATTTATACGGAAATAATTTTTTGAATATGTGGTGTAAAAAACCCGGTAATAATGGAATAAATAGTTTTCTTGATTTAGATTGGTATATTCATTACAAAAATAATTACCAATTTTTATATAAAAAATGCAATAGTTTTGGATAAAATTTTTTTTTAAAAAGTATTTATTTAGTTGAATAATTTATAAATTTTAAAATTTAATTTTTAAAAAATAATTAAAATTTTGAAATCTTCATTTTGAAAATTTACTTGGGGGTAAATTTTGGAGTTCTTCTGAAAGATTTTATTTTATAGTTAATTGTGAAAATACAATTTTTTTAAAAGGGTAATTTATTTACAATAATTTATAAAGTTTTAAAAGTATACCTATTTTTAATATTATTTCAAGGTACATAATAATAATTTATTTATTTTTAATAGGCTAAATTTATTATAAGTAAATTTTAAAACATAATTTTGTATAATTTTGATTTTTGGTTTAAAAATGGTATTTTTTTGAAATCTATTTTAAAGTGAATAATGTTTCTCATTTTCAATTGATTAAAAAACCCTAATTTTGAATGTTTTAAATGAAATTAATAGTTTATATATGAATACATATTAATTAATATTCACAAAATTATTATTATTAATCATCTAGATAACAAAAAAATACATTTCTCTTGAAAATACAATTTTGGAAAACCTTTTTTTTATCTCGTTTAAGGGTTTTAATTTAAATTGAAATTTACCACTTTTATGGGTTGAATTTTCTAAATTGGATTCCATATTTATAATCATAATAATTTTTATAATATACTTAATTCATCTTAAATTTTACCATAATGACTAGTTAAAAATATAAAAAAATAATTACCATAATTAAAGAAAAAATCAATTCTCCAAGGGATAAAATAAAAAGAATAAGGGTTAAAATGACCTAAAATAATACTAAAATTTATTTAATGGTCATATATCGAACATAACATCTGTATTGATAAATAATAGCCAATTTTTCTATCCTTTTCCCTAGTGAAAAACATGGTTTTACCTTTTTCATTTCAACAATTACAAGTGTGCCACTAACCTCACTCATAAATGGCAGCCTCCTATCCTCTCATATTCACTCCATTAATTATCTTTTTATATACCAATAAATTACCAAATAACATTAAAAATCCCGTAAACAATTTAGAGACATTATTTTTATCGTAAATCCATCCTATGAAGGACCACTGTGATTACCTCAAGAGATTGTCCGAAGAAGAGGTATCGTCCTTTACATGGATTATTTATTTTATTTCTTCTTACACCTCCATAAAATATTCATAAATTACTATTATATAAAAAAATAATTATATTAAAATTTATGATATGTTATAATGTTAATATAATAAAAAAATCCATATCCTCTCTAATCAAATAGGACATCAAATCATTGTTCGTTTGTACGACAAACTATCTCCTCGTGAACCAATGATAATAATTTTCCATAATCAAATATCAAAAATTATTTTAAGGATAGATTGAAATTATATATATATATATATGATATTTTTAAGATATTAATACATATTTAGTTATGATGTCACATATACCTTTTTAATTTCAATTCCATGAGGATACAATAGCATCACTCGAGGTAAGGCACTTTGTCTAAATTTTCATTCATTGATGTATGTTTTTATATTACGCATGTATATTATTTTATGAGGTGTATATATAGAACCATATAAATTTTATATGATTAATATATCAATTATAATGGTACTTAATGTTTTGATAAATGTTTTTATTTCATGGGTATTATGATTCCAATCTTTGCAAAGTGATAAGGGACTTTTCCTTAAAAAGATCTCTTTTAATGTCCTCCTTATAACTATTTTTTATGTCCATGTTTTTATAATTATTTTATTATGAATATGATATTTTTATGAATTCCATTTCATTATTTCATTCAATTTTCATAAAAAATGGAATGTTTGTATATAAATTTTGACTTTCTTTAAAAATAAAAAATAAAATGTTCCATTTTAACATATATGGGGACAACGACTTTTCTGCTTCCATAACCATTATTTTAATTTTTGATTCCTTTATAAGAATTATTTTTTTATTAAAATAAAAACACAAATTATATTTTTCTAGGTATATTGGAAATTAGTTTTTTAAAATAAAATGGTATTTTGGTATTGCATATGGGGTTTTAAAAAATAATGGTATTGAAATAAATGAAAGTGATTTGCTTATGATTTTAAAATGATTTTTTAAATTTTTTAAAATTAAATGTTGAATGAATAATATTTTTTATTTATGAAATGGTACTTAATCATTATATGAGAAATGGGTGCACCCATATTTTGTTTGGTAAGCCCAATATAACATATATGGTGGGTGTGACCAGATAATTCTGGGTGAGCTAGATTTAGGTTAGTTGATGGGTCTTCATAGATACTGCTCCAATTAATTTGGTAATATTCTTTTTCATAACATAAATAACGATTTAGTTACAAAAGGGGTTCTCCTATGGATTGAACATGGATATAGTTTTATTTGGAATGGGCTGAAAATGGGTTATTAATGTTATTATATATGTTTCCAAAAAGTTTTATTTTATTTTATAGCTATGGGTTTTAATTATTATTTTTGAGAAGATAGTGTCTGTTTTTCATGTGAAGATGATTTATTTACTTCACTTTAAAAAAAAAATATAGAGTAATAAAAATTCATGGGTTTTCATGTTTATCTCATTACTAATGGGTTTTCTTTCATTTATGTCTCTTATTGAGCATTTTGTGATCATCCCATGTTTGAAACTATTTTTCAAATATTTTAAGGATGGATAATGGAAGGGAAAAAATTAAAGTTAAAAGTCATAAAGATTAACAATGAAAATAAGTCATGCTTCATTTGGATAGTATTGTATTTTGGAAAAAATCTATACTAATCAGATGTGTCCACTTTGTAATTTATAGGTTTTTAATTATTAGTTATGAATTAATTCTATAGAAAAATAATATTAAAAATATCCTCAAATGTTATATATTTAATTATGAAATTAAAAGTGTATATTGTGTAATTTTTAATGCAAGGTCTTTATAAAGCCTCTTCAACTTGTTATGGTTCCAAATCCTCCCACGGATTTTTTTACATCCCCACCTTTATGAGTTATAATAATAAGATTGAGATAATCAAATAATATTTACAAGGTTTTTCTAAAATAATTACTCCTTGATATGTTGGAAATATCTCCCAATATGTATTCACCAAAAATATAATACAATTTCTACAATGTAATGTGTATTTTTTTTAACTTCTAGAGTCTACTAGAAGACACACCAACTCTTAAATATAATGATCTAACAAAGAATGACCTTCTAATTTATGTTTAACATTATCTACAATAAAAGATATTTGATCTCCTCCTTTAGTAGATAGATTACAAGGTATGCATGTGTAATCCCTTAAGATAATAAAAAATTGTACTGGTCTCAATTATTACTTCCAAATCATATGTTATGTAGATATTCCTTAACCGTAATAAATAATCTGGTGCAAAACATATCTAATTTTCTTTAATGGTTAATGACTATGACTACTTCAATATTAAACTATAATAATATATCAGGATCTCAATAAGTCTCATGGATAAAAGAGTATTAATGAGATAATATTATTCTTTGTCTACCCATTTATATTTATATAAAAAATAAAATATCCAGTAAATATTAACTTTCATATTCAAAATATCTAAATTCATGGATAATTAGTTATAAGAGAGAACCCCAAATTTAAATTATTCATAAATATCCACCAATTTATTTACTCATTCAATTTATTTTAAATTCCTATTAAAATATTCATTTAACTATATTAAATATTCATGATTTATTCTTTCTTTTAAACATACATGAAATCTATATCTTTATACTCATTCTAAATCTCAATGTGCATGCCATCATATATCTCTTCTATTTGGACTCCCAAAATACAATGAAGAGCACATATCAATGTTTTTTTCATCACTATTTTCATCCAAAAATATTCCATGTTTGAAAGGATAATATTCAAAAATATTACTCTTAGAAAATGAATATCTCCGAAAGAAAAGACATAAATTTTTTATAATTACATATAGTCATACTCTTATTTTTACGATGAATAATTATGCCTAGATTAAATAAATTATGTTTTACCAGAAATTATTATAATCATAATTGTATTATTTAGGGGCCCTCAAGGTTTTATGATCCATTATTAGTTTCTATATATTTACAATAATTACATGATATTCTTTGCAACATCATCTACGATTTGATATTAGTCTCTTAGTATAGATTTTCTTCAACTTCATTTCTTGAACCACAATATCATTGTGATGTTTATCCACTGAATAACATCTCAAGAGAATCATATAATTCAATTTTATTAGAATATATATATTCTAGAAATATGGATATCCACCATGAAGATTTTCCATGAGGGAGAAATATGGATGGACCATATAAATAAACTATCAACCACATGAGTCCTCTGATCAAGTATTATCTTAAATATTTTTAAGGCATTTTCAATTCATTTAAATATATTTTCAAACACAAGAAATTTCTTGGAAGATGCTATATATTTTTTATACACCCAATATGACTTGTCCTTCATTTCAACGAGGAACAAAAAATCAATCATCACCTTTGTTGGGTTTTTTGGGTAACAACACATCTCAATATCTATTTTACATATAAAATAATAATATCACACTAGAGTATGTAATTTGATGAATTGGTGAACATGAAATCCAATGATAACTTGTGAACTTAAAATAATCCTCCAAGAATCAACATAAGCTTTATAAAATATACAATTATAAACTCATTGATAGTAAAATAAATTATTACTTGGGAAAAATAGTCTCTCACTTTGAATCTCTTATCAATATTTTAGTACCCCCGGTTTTTGGTATGTAACCCTTTATTGATGATTTTCATGGTTTCAAAGTGAATTATGATGAATGTGAGATTAGGGAGAACTTGGAATGATGTTTTGAGGCAAAGGGTATGTCACATGGGTGACACACGGTTTGTCTAAATAGTGCGGCCAAACCGTGCGTAGTGGGTCTTGGAGGCTGTAGCTCTTGCATGATCAGCGCATGGTTTGTCTAGTCGTGTGGCCAAACCATGCGAGAAGGGCGGTTGAGGTAGTAGCTAACACACGGTTAGCACACGGTTTGTCAAACCGTGTGAACTAACCGTGCGTGCACTTAAATGAGATCCTTAAATTGTGGATCTCATGTATTTTTGCCTCTAAATGCCTCGTTTAAGCTTCTAAGCGGCCCTAACTCCGATGTTTTGGTCTCCTAAGGTCAAAGATGGTTCTCCCATCATTCTAGAGGCGATATGAAGGCTTCTCTTGGAGAATAGAAGCTGGATTCTTGAGGTATGTGACCGTTCTTCATTCATGATCAGTTTCTTAGATCTACTTAGATATACTCCTCCTCTTCTCTCGGTTTCTTAGATCTACACCTGTTATGGGTAGATCTTAGTGTGTGGATGCCAAAATATGATGATATTTGACCTTTATCATGCTAGGAGAAGAGATCTAAGGCAGGTTCTTGGAGAATCAATGCGGTTTTACTGTACGTTCTTCATTTGTTGTGGTTTTCTTCAAAACCTTAAATGTAGGAGGCTTCACTATCGACTCCTATTATTATAATTTTTTGGATTAGTTTCAAATTGGTTTATTTTAATGGAAATATATTGTGAAAATCAAGGAATAAATCTTCTTTAGTGATGATTTATGGTTTTAGTGACATTGTGAAATCTTGGTGAATTGTTGTGCAAAGTGATTTGGCTTCTTGAATTTAAAATGATGATTTTAAATTATTGATTTTATGAAATTGTAAATGGTTTGATGAAAAACTTGTTTTCAATAAAAAGGGTGCTTTTATTTAAAGGAATGTTTTGGCATGATTGTTGGGAATATGTGGTGTGTGCTCATGTTTCATAAATAAGGCTTGGTTGAAATATGACCTTGTGCATGGTGCCAAAGGTGTAATGGCACATGGTAACTACTTGTACAGGGCTTGGTTGAAATATGACCTTGTGCTCGGTGCAAAAGGTGTAATGTAACATGGTAACTACTTGTACGAGGCTAGGTTGAAATAAAACCATGTTCTCGGTGCCAAAGGTGTAATAGAACATGGGAAATAATTATCTTGTGACAACTTGGTAGATCAACGTGAGACCGCTCATGAGTATGGAACTGTCATAACGATGCATGCATGGTTTATTTCATGGGTTGTGAAATGTTTGGGTATTCTAAAAATGGATTTTGTGGAATGATTCTAAAGCTAGATTGGTTATTTTTTCAGGAAAAATGACTTGTTGGAAAACTTGTTTCAATTAATCTTGGATACTTTTAGTTACGAGTTGTTTTGGAAACTTGTTTATATTTAGTTATAAACTGCTTTTGAGAAAATGTTTTATAAAAGATGTTTTTATATAATTATTGCTAACTCTTCTATCCTAGTGGCGTGAGTAGAGAATTCATTGGGGAAAAACTAATGAGTTTTATACTCACCCCTTCTTTGGTACATTTTTGCTTTTGTAGATGTCGTGTTATAGGACACTAGTAAAGGTAAAGCATATTATTGTTAGTGTCTCGTGGTGATGCTTGGGAGATGTTGTGGAGCTTGGAGCCTGTGGACCACCGATTATTAGTGTCTTTTTAGATTCTTGAGTTGTTTATCTGTTGTGCACTTTGATACTTGGATTGTTCTTCCGCTGTTGTGTAGTCTGATGTGGTTTGACATAAATGAAGTTTGTTTTGTTGATCTTTCATTTGTTCATGCATCATACAGTGAATGTTTGGTTTATGGGTTTATTTCTAAAAGGGTAAATCGTCCCCCACTTGTATTTAAATCCCTTCGGCATTTATTTCCAGCCTTTGGCGCCTTAGAGATGTCGCTTAAGGCCTAGAAATTACTCATGGTAATATCAATCCAATGAGAATTGGCGGTTCATTACAAATGATATCAGCTTGTTCGGTCCTTGACTAACAAATAGTCATCGATATTCTTGGTCTTGGAGTTGAAATTCCTTCTTGTCTATTCCTTGGGTCGAAATCTTATACAGGAATAGGATTGTCAGAACTTAAAATGTACAACATAAAAGGATGTAGCTAACCTGTTTATGTTGAACTTCATATTACCAGGGTGTTGGATACTTGAGTGTCTTGGATACACTTATAGAATATTAGAAATCTCAATGTCATGGGTTTACCCTATGAGAGGAGCATGACATGCATTGTATAGGAATGACTTCCCACTAGGATTGCATATCTCATGGTGAAGAATGATTTATGATTTTGGGAAAAGTGCGAATTATTGAAAAATGCAGAAATTATTTTCAAATTAATGATTTTGAAAAGACGATGTTTGGTATATTTTAAAAATGGGTTGATTTTAAAAAAGCATGTAGAATGTTTTCAAAAATGGTTGAACATGGGGAAAAGGATGTTTTGGAAAACAATGTTCTGATAGTGGATGTGATAGAATTTGAAATGATTATCCAACCATTGCTAGAGAGTGAGATTGATGGAGTTTGTTTTTGGTTTAGGAAATGGAAGCCGGTAGGCATCATATAAACCAGTTGAAAGAGGCCAGTGAGAATGTGGTTGCACCTAAACCACAGGTGAACCAACAGCTGGTCCAAAGAAGCGCTCAGGATATTAAAACCATTCAGTTGGGACTGCAACCGAATTCCTTGTTTACGATATCTATCACTGCTGAAAATACAACTGGAGGAAGTACGGTTATCTTAACTAGAGGAGCAGAAAACTCTAACACTAAGAGAAAGATGGAATCAGAAAAATTTTCTCAAGGAGGAGTAACACTTCAGAATCGGACCACAAGATTGCTAAAACTTCCTCCGAGACTCAAGAGTAAGCCAGGTTGTTTCCATAGTGGCTCTACGATCCACATAAAATGGGATTGTAATACACAACGTCGAGAATGTCATAATTGTAACAAGATGGGACACCATCAGTGCTATTGCCGTAATTCTTTGAGTTCGGGTGTTCGTGAAACTCTTCAGAAAGAGAAGTTTCATTAGGAAAATAAAGAGCAGATCATGGAAAGCACACATCTTCTTGGAGCAGAGAAAGTTGTAGTGGATGATTAGTTAGGACCCTCCAATGTTCAAGGTACAATTCTTTTAATTTCCACGTTCATGCAAGCATTGTTTGTTATGGGTGCTCCCCATTCTTTTCTTCCTTCTCGTATCGCTGATCTGTTGGATTTACATGTAGAAATGATGTCTTCTATTTTGAACCTACTAACTGCTCTGGGTCAAAGAGAGTGTCCAGCCTTCATATGTCGAGCATGTTGTTTATTTGTGGACGACATCAAATTGATGTGGGATTTCTCATTTCTTAAGATGGATGGTTAGGAAATAATCCTGGGAATGGATTGGTTGGTGATGTTTAAGGGCCACAATGATAGCTATGCTCAAATGGTGAGTTTTGTGAGGAAGGATGGCGTTAGAAATTTATTTAGAGGGGAGAAGAGTGTAAAGCTGGTGCAATAGATTGGTTGGAAAGAACTGTTGGAATGATCTCGTATCAGTTATAGGTTTTGTATTTGGCATCAATTGAATAGATAGAGGAATTTTTTTTTCTAGCTGTTGTGGATAAATTTCTAGATGTCTCCCCAAGAACTTCTTAGGGTTACCAACTCTAAGGGAAGTGTATTTTATGATTGATCTTATTCTGAGGACCAGTCCTATTCCCCTTCTATTTTATAGGATGACACCAACAAAGTTACGGGAATTGAAAGTGCAGTTAGAGGAGCTAGAAAGTAAGGGTTTCATTTGACCAAGTACTTCTCCATGGGCATCACCGGTGTTGTTTGTGAAGAAGTGTCATGGGAAACTTCATCTGTGTGTTGATTATTGTAAGCTTAACCACGTTTTGATAAATAATAGATATCCACATCCACACATTTCTGACCTGTTTGATCGATTAAGGGGAGCTTAGTGGTTCTCCAAGATTGACTTGCGATCAGGATATCACCAATTGCGAGTTCGGAAGAAGGATATTCCAAAGACAGCATTTAAAAGTAGATATGGCCACTATGAATATGTATTCATGCCTTTTGGTCAAACAAATGCACCAGTGGTCTTTATGGATTTGATGAATTGAATATTTCAGCGATATCTGGATTCTATTGTTGTGGTGTTTGTGGACGATATTTTGGTGTATTCAAAGACAAGGGTTGAACATGAGGTGAACCTAGAAACAGTGTTACAAATCTTGAGAGATCATCGTTTGTATGACAAATTTTCAAAGTGTGGTTTTTGTATATAGGAAGTATGTTTCCTTGGCCATGTCATTTCTGAGAAATGCATTTCTGTTGATCCTGAAAAGATAAGAAGTCGTTATCTCTTAGAAACCACCAAAGAATGTGTTCAAGATACACACTTTTCATGGCCTAGAAGGTTAATACCAAACCATTGTGAATGATTTATCACGAATATCTTCACCAATGAAAAATCTCACAAAGAAGAATGGTCCATTCCTATGGAAAGAAGAATATCATAAGTCTTTCCAGGAACTGAATGTTCGGCTTACATCGGCACCTATTTTGATCTCGCTAGAATCAGGACAGGGGTATGTGGTGTATTGAGATACTTCAGGATCAGGGTTGGGTTATATCCACATGTAAATATATCATGTGGTTGCTTATGGTCCAATTTTGTTGAGGGATCCGGAGAAAAATTACCCAACACATGATTTGGAGTTATTAGCAGTCTTCCATGCTTTTAAAAGATGGAGACATTATCTCTTTGGTGAGAAATTTACTATGTTTACGGATCACAAAATCTTGAAACACATTTTCTCACAGCGATATTTGAATCTGAGGAAAAGGAGATGGATGGAGTATCTCCAAATGTTTGAATTTGACTTGATATATACACCTGGGAAATGAAATTTAGTGGTGGATGCATTGAGTAGAAAGTCATATGCTCAGTTGGTGAAAGAAGCTCCAAATGAATGGCAGTTGATGTTGGTCTTAGCTGACATGCATGTGGAATGTGAAGACCAAGGTAATGTTTCTATTTTCATTTCAGATACACTTTTTCCAGACTTAATAAATATAATCAAAGAATCACAAACATCTGATGCAGAATGTCTGGTTTTAGGTTCAAAACTCAATGGTGGGGAGACCATTGATGGAAAGAAACTTGATGTGGGTTTAGTTATGTGTTTCATAGATCGGATGACTGTACCTATGGGTTTTTAGAAACAAATCTTTCATGCTTATTACCATTCAAGATGGGTTGTACATCCAGGTACACAAAAGATATATAAGGCATTGAAGACACAGTTTTGGGAGAGCGGCATGAAAAGGAAGGTGGCCGAGTTCATCTTGAGGTGATTAACATGTCAGTAGGATAAAGTATAGCATCAGAGACCAGCTGGTATGTTACAATATTTACCTATCCCAGTGTGGAAATGGGATCATATAGCAACGGATTTTGTTACAGGTCTTCCAAGAACGGTCCAGAAACATGATGCCATTTGGGTGATAGTGGATCGTCTAACCAAGTCTGCTCATTTCATCTCTATTCGTGAAAACCATAGTGTGGATGATATTTCAAAAATCTATATCCGATAAGTGGTAAAGAGGCATGGTGTACCAGTGTCTATAGTCTCATATAGAGATCTGAGGTTCACATTTTGTTTCTGGAAATCATTATAGCAAGCCCTCAGAACTCAGTTGACTATGAGCATAGCGTATCATCCTCAGATGGATGGGAAATCCGAGTGAAAGATAAATATGTTAGAAGACATGTTTTAGTCTTGTGTAATGGATTTTTGTGGCTCATGGGAAGATAATATACCTTTAGTGGAGTTATCATACAATTAAAACTATAAATCTTCGATAAGCATGGCAACGTTTGAAGCATTGTATGTGCGTCCTTTTTGTTCTCAACTATGCTAGGTGGAAATGGGTGAAAATTCACTAGTCGGGCTAAGCCTTGTCCAAGAAACATCATAGAAGATCCATTTGATTATAAAGCTGATGGAGACAACTTAGATTCATTAGAAATTTTATGCAGATCACCATCAAAGACTGTCGTCGTTTGTTGTGGGGGATCATGTCTTCTGTAAGATCCCTACAAGGCTTGGATATCGTCATTTCGGGAAGTAGGGAAAGTTATCTCCTAGATACATTAGCCCTTTTGAGATACTGGATTGGGTTGGAGAGGTATCATATCAGTTGGAATTACCACCACAATATAGTTTGGTGAATAATGTCTCCCAAGTATCTCAGTTGAAAAAGTATCAGCCTGATCCTAACCATGTGATCACATGGGATCACATTGACCTAGATCCGGATGCTTTGTTGATACACATCCCTGTAAAGATTTTGGATAGGTAAGAGATGTCTTGTGTGGAAAAATCATGGGCTTAGTGCATGTTTTATGGAAGCATGGTCAAATTCCGGAAGAGACTTGAGAACGTTAGAAGGAAATGAAAGAGCAGTGGCTGGAACTCTTTCAGTTGGATGAAGGTTTTCTACTTTCTGAGGATGGAAATACCAATGGTGGGGAGAATTTAGTACCCCCGTTTTCTATTATGTAACCATTTCTTTATGCTTTTCATGGTTTGAAAGTGAAGGGTGATGAATGGTAGAGTTGGGAGAACATGGAATGATTTTTTGAGGTAAAGGGGAAGTCGTACAGGCGGCGCACGATTTGTCTATACTGTGCGGCCAAATCAAGCGCAGTGGGTCTTGGAGGCAGTATCTCCCGCATGGTCGGTGCATGGTATGTATAACCATGTAGCCAAACCTTGCGAGAAGGGCGGTCAAGGCAGCAGCTAACGTATGGTTAGAGCCTGGTTTGTCAAACTGTGCGAACTAACCATGCATGCACTCAAATGAGATCCTTAAATTATGGATCTCACGCATTTTTTCCTCTAAATGCCTCGTTTAAGATCTTAAGTGGACCTAACTTGGGATTTTGGGTCTCCTAAGGTAAAATAGGGTTCTCCCATCATTCTAGAGGTGATCCAAAGGCTTCTCTTGGAGAATCGAAGCCAGATTCTTGAGGTATGTGGCCGTTCTTCTTCGTTCTTGATCAGTTTCTGAGATCTACATAGATCTACTTCTCCTATTTTCTTGGTTTCTCAGATATACTCCCGTTATGGGTAGATCTAAGTTAATGGATTCCAAATATGAGGATATTTGTTCTTGATCTTGCAAGTAGAAGATATCTAAGGTGGGTTCTTGGAGAATCGACCCAGTTTTCCTGTGTATTCTTCGTTCGTTCTGGTTTTCATCAAAACCCTAAAGGTAGGAGACTTCACTCTTGACTCATCTTTTTGAATTGTTTATCTTAGTTTCAAATTTTTTTATTTGAATGAAAATTTATTGTTAAAAGCATGTAATAAATCTTCTTTAGTGATGATTTATGTTTTTAGTGAAATTGTAAAATCTTGGTGAATTTCTGTACAAAGTGATTTGGATTCCTGAATTTAAAATGATGATTTTAAATTATTGATTTGATGAACTTATAAATGGTTTGAGGAAAAATGGGTTTCAATAAAAAGGGTGCTTTTATTTAAAGGGATGTTTTGGCATGATTGTTGGGAATATGTGGTTTGTGTTCATGTTTCATAAACGAGGCTTGGTTGAAATATGACCTTGTGCTCGGTGCCAAAGGTGTAATGGCACATGGTAATTACTTGTACGAGGCATGGTTGAAATATGACCTTGGGCTCGGTGCCAAAGGTCTAATGGAACATGGTAACTACTTGAACAAGCCTTTGTTGAAATATGACCTTGTGCTAGGTTCCAAAGATATTATGGAACATGGGAAACAATTACATTGTGATGACTTGGTAAATCAACGTGAGACCGCTCATGAGTATGGAACTGTCACAATGAAGCATGTATGGTTGATTTCACGGGATGTGAAATGCTTGGGTATGCCAAAAAGGGATATTTTGAAATTGTTCTAATGCTTGATTGGTTATTTTTCTAGAAAAATAACATGTTGGAAAACTGGTTTCAATTATTCTTGGATAGTTTTGGTTAAGAATGGTTTTGGAAACATTTTTATATTTATATATAAACTACTTTTGAGAAAATATTTTATATAAACTATTTTTATATAATTGTTTCTAACTCTTTTATCCTAGTGGCATGATTAGTGAAGTCATTGGGGGAATACCTATCGAGTTTTATACTCACCCATGCTTTGGCACATTTTCTCTTTTGTAGATGTCGTGTTATGGGACACAGGTAAAGGTAAAGAATCATAGTGCTAGTGGCTCATTGTGATGCTTGGGAGATGTTGTGGAGCTTGGAGCTTTTGGAGCACAAAGTCTTAGCGTCTTTTGAGAGTCTTGATTTTTTTATCTGTTTTGCACTTTGATACTTGGTTTGGTCTTCCGCTATTGTGTACTCTGATGTGGTTTGACATAAATGAAGATTGTTTAGTTGATCTTTCATTTGTTCATGCATCATATAGTGAATGTTTGGTTATGTTTGGTTTATGGGTTTATTTCATAAAGGGTAAATCATCCCCCATTTGTATTTTAATCCCTTCGGCATTTATTGCCAGCCTTTCGCGCCTTGGGGATGTTGCTTAATTCCTAGTAATGACTCATGGTAATCTCAATCCAATTAAAATTAGTGGGTCATTACAAATACTCATACTCACCAATGTTAATATTCTTATCTCTATATATTATTACTTATAAAACTTATTAAAAATACATGAATATGAAAATATAGTTTACTTCTCATCTCATTTTCTTCTATTAAACACTCTCGATTTCTTATCACCTTTCAAATATAAATAACAAATTTTACTTTCTTAATAGAAATATGATGCCACACATTTTCATGGAAATAAAAATTTATTTAATCTACTATATGACTACTTGGGATATCCTAATGTAGAAAACAAGTTACATAAACCTAATATCATTATTTTTATAAATGGAAAACTCCATATATGTGATTCCAATATAAGAAATCCTTTTACTATGCATTTAATAGTTTCTTTAGGAAACATGTTTTAACTAACATAATCCTAAATAAAAACATTTAACATATCATGTTAAATACTTAGTATTCCCCCTTTGTCTCACATTTTTCATTAACTAACACCCCCTTCATAAATATGTGAAAGGCATCATAAAAAATTAATTTATATGTGTTGTTATTACCTTGTTGTTATATTTTATTAGGATTTACAAGGTTTATTGATTTACCAGAGTCGCACAACTTGTGATATATTGAAATCTATATTTTCATTTTTTATCCATCTCATGGTATTACCTTGTTCATTATTAATGGGATTTTAATACTCTATAAATAGAAAATAATTAATATTTTCCATCAGTCATATCCTCAAATATATCTACTTCAATCCAGTATTTTATTTAAAACATAAAAATATAATTTGGAATAAGTATTTAACTTTGTTCCTCCCTAGAATAAACATTCATACTATGGTTTTCCAATCACTATATACATATCACTTTTTGCAAACTAAAAATGGTAAGAATTATTTTAACATAATTTCATACATTCAAGTTGAACATTGTTTATATTAGTTAGTCTATTGAAATTAATTATTTTTTGGTATAGTTTTCTCTACATTAATTACCAATTTAACCTAAAATTAATTTTTTTCATCATCCTTTTAATGAATTTCTTTTAGGAAGTTAAACTTTTCATTCGATCCTTTATACCATGTTGATACTTTTAAGACATCATACTCAAGATTCCTTAAATGTTTTGATCTCTCTTTATAGGGAATGTATAATTAGGCTTGGTCTTATAATCTTAAACCACTTGAATTCCTATCACCTCAAAAATGAATTTTTCTTTCTCTATTTGGTTATACTTGCTCTATTGGTCAGACCGCATTAACAATCCCTCCTTCCCGATATTCTTAATTTCTTTAGGATTCTCATTTGGATTATTTTTAAACATATTAATATATATAATCACATAGAAATTATAAAAAAAATATTTCATGATTATAGTCTTTCATAATTGAGCATATTGATCACGTTGTAAACACCTACCACACATAACCTCTAAATAATAAAATCTTTTCAAATTGGAAAAATTTTGTGAAGTTATAATCAAAAAATTACTCCTTTGTGAATTAGATCTTATTTTTTCCATAAAGATGAACCATTTTTATTCAATAATGATTTTAAATTGCATATTATACAAAAATTAATAAGATTTATTTATATACCTTCAAGAAAACCAGCCAAATCCTTGAAATATTGATCTCCTAGTGTGATTATAAATCTATATAGCATTATTTAAATACATTCCAACTAAAATGTAAGAGTTATTCTTCTTAGGGGTTAGGGTTATCCTAGACTTATTCTTACCTTAATTATATTTTATGGAGTTTCTCCTATTTTTATTATTCCATACATTTATGAAATTACTTATTCCACCTAAAATGTTATAAATTATAGACATATATTGATATAGAATAAGTGATATTTTTTATTTTTCAGTGAAACGAATCTTATCAAAGTGTTTGGAAGACTCACTATAAACCAAAACTGAAATGATAATGTATTCTATGACTTATTTAACAACATTTCTATGTATTAGTCATATTTATTATATATCATTCAATTATTTTTCCATTATAATAAACGTCTATTCAGGTAACATAAAATCTTTTATTTTTCAGTTCTCATAAATTTCTTCCCTTAATCTTATCCACATATAAGGATTCCTTATTCATCATGTCCTCTTTTTCTCCACCATCCATGTTTTCTCCCTTAATATTTTAAATTAAATTATTTCTGAAAACATCTCATGAAAATATTACGAATTACTATTCCAATCCCACTAAAGTTATATCATTTCTTATATATCATCATCACAACTTGATGAATCAAATCCTTCACCAAAATCAGTAAATACTGTTTGTTAATTTTTGAGATGTTATATGAATCATGTTTTTTTATCATGAGTATTCTTCATTCACTTATGAAATTATTCTTATTATTTTGTCCCCTTTTTCTATTTTCTTATCATCCTCATCTGATTAAAAATATTTTACATGATTCATTTTGGAAATATTTTCAAATATGAACAAAATCATCTAATTTATAGATTCTATAAAATTTCATACCTTTTAAATTCAATTTTCTTTTCCAGAATCTTTTTGAAATATGTACAACAATCTAGTTTAACTTTTCATCAACCTCAACATCATTTGAGTCACTTTATCATAAAGCCTTATATTATTTTAATTCCCCACAAATAATGGATTAAATTTTCTTCTAATCATTCACATTATTTTTGTTATTTTATTCTTTTATCATCTCAATTTCAATTATAATATTGTGAATTTCAGTTAAGGCGGATATTATATTTCCTTTATAGATAAATCATTGTAACAAAATCCATTTAGAATGTTTCTCATTACCTTATTTATAATGATGGAATCCCACATATTTCTACTAAAACCTATGATTTTTCAGACTATAATTTTCAACATGTTGAACTATTCATCTAGATGTCCATTATTAGTAATTTTAATATAATTTAATATACTCATCTATAACTGAAACATGACATCATTCACCTTTTCATTTTCTTCATAGTTAATTCTCAATATTTTCCACATTTAATTTTCTATTTAATTGTCTATAAGCATTAAAAAGGTAATTTATGATAGGTGTATCAAGCTGGAATTTTAATTTTTTCTATCTATATGTATATTTCTTTTATCATTTTGAATCATTGTAGTATCTTGTGGTACAATTTTAAAAACTATTATAACAACATCTATTACTTCTAAGTCAAGTGATAAGAGTAGGAAGGTATCCTATTATTATGAATATGTTTATTTGGTCCTATAATGATAAGTATTACAATACTATATATATAATATGAATTCTCTATTTCCTACGGACTTCATTTGGATGTTATATAGGGAATTTACTCTGATACCCTATATTGTTCCAAAATCTAATGTGACCACTGAGATTAGGAGGGGGTCAATCCTTTCCCACTTTAATTTTTATGAGTTATTATACTTCAAAACAATCTCTAAAAATAGTTATGGTTTTTATCCAATCAATTATTTCCTATATCCTGAACATAATTTGAATTAATAATAACAGAGAGAGTAACATGAAGTATTTAAAATGTTTGTTTAAAAGGTCTAATCATGTCCCTATTGGTTATGCCCCCCAATATGGAATTTCTACTATGATTAAATATCGCCAAAACATATATTATACTATTATCTCAATGAATTATGTATTACAATAAATGATAAATAAACTCTTAAAATAAAATTTGTTACAAAGAAGGGACTTTGACCTACCCCATGGTGTTTTATGCACCACTCGATTTCTGTACTCTACGATGAGAAATATATAAGTAGTTTTATATATTTTCTTTATCTAGAACTCCATTATTAGTATTAGTCTTAAACATTCCTCTTATCCTTATGTGATATATATATCCATTATCCATCATGAATACTTGTGGTCCCCAAAAAATCACTCTTTCATTAATGAATAATGAATTTGAATCCTTCTATCCTAAAAGATAAAAAAAATATTAGGCACTATATAATTTTCAAGGATCAAATAATATTGAATATACAACATCATTATTCTTATTAATTTATATAATAATTATATTCAATAAAAAAATATGAATATTTTATTCCATTTAAAAAATATAGAATCTATCTGATCTTCAGATACTGTTATAATCTTCTCATTTAAATCAGTCTACAATATCCCCAATTTCATTTCTCATTAAAAATTTATATAATTTAACATCAAATCAATAAATAAATATCCTAAAGTTTTAGTAATTCTTACTTATTTTTATCCTATATTAAATTATATTCATTATACTCATTCGAAATATCTACATTCATGGTATCACATATCTCTACCACATAAACTCTCATTTTGAGGTGTGGAACACATAAAAACCCTTTATTAATCTCTATACGCACCTCAAAATATTTAAATTTTTAAATTCATACATCTCATATGCTTACATAATGGAATAGATTTTTCAGTATGTTCATGGTAGAATACATAGATTAAAGACACACATTCATCCTAAAGACTTATTTTTTGAAAAAAAGAAAGATGTTATTTTTTAAATTCTAATGATTTTAATGGCCTAGAATTCAGGTCCTCAATATCTTATGACCGATTTTCAGATTCTTTATTTTACATAAACAACTTGAGATTCTTATAAAATTCATCATTGATTTGATGTTATTAACTAAACACCTATCTTTATTAACATCCTTTCATGAATAATAAAATAAATGTGATGTTTGGCCAATTAAGAATATATCATAAGAATAAGTTTACCTCAGTTTTTTAGAATATAGAAATTATTGAAGCCCATATATACACCAAGAATATTTTTGATGAGGCATAAACATGGATCAACTATATGGATAATTTATCAACCACATGAGTAATTTGAACCTATGTTCACTCAAATCATTTAATCTTTTTTATCTCATTTAATGTAATTCCATACCCCACAATGTCATTATAAATATGTTTTATACACTGTCTCTATGACAGCTAACACTTTTCCTTGATTTGAATGATATAAACTCTTCAATAATCACATTTGTATGGATAAATTTGTGAAACATCACATATCAAATTATTTATTCGATAAATAATGATAGAGTCCCAATCTGCTTATATCATTTTATGAATTATCAAGAATAAAATATGACGTTTATTCTTCAATACATTATAACCCTATAATAATATCTATCACCTTTCCTTCACCAAAAACATATTGGATCAATGACAAAAAAATACAGTTCTCAATTGGGGAAACAATATGTATGGTATATCATTATGTGATCAGTAGGAACTATGTAACCCTACAATGAAATGTGTAATTCTTTATATCTCATGAGATTACTCTGGGAAATGAGTTTTGATGATGTATCCAATACGAAAAATAAGTTTTTATTCTTAATCAACTATTATAAATAGCTTGGTATGATTAATATAGTAAGGGAAAGATGTAGTGATTCTTGATATACTATGTAAATATTTCTATAAATATATTTTTTAAATAATTATATATCATACGTATATTTTTTTCATGTATCGTGATGATTGTCTCGTGTATCCACACAATAACATAATGAACTAGTAAATAAAGGTTTTTACATCAATTTTTATATATTTAATATCTGTTCTTGTGGCGACGTCTTTGAAGGCGATGTTCTGAATATTTTTTTAACATCAGTTATTAAAGATAACCCTTAATTTTTCTTATATCTTTTCATGTCAATTTTTTAAAATCTAATTTGAAATACTATCTTTAAAATCTATTAATTAAAAAAAATGCATTGAAATCATTCTTCTCACATCTTTTATTTTTAAACCGACATGAAAAATCATCTTCGCTGTCTATTTCTAAAAAATAGACGTCACAAAATAAGTTGTTAACATAGCGTTTTTAAAAACCCAATGTGAAAAATAGGGTTTTGACATCATATTTTAAAAAACCAACTTGGAAAATAGGTTTTTAATGTTTGTTTTCTATAATATGATGTTAGAGATCGTTTTTACATCAGTTTATTGAAAACCGAATTGAAAAATATTGATTTTATGAAATATTATTTTAGTTCTAACAAAATTACACATAATTAATTTTCACAGTAAATAATAACAAATATTGTTCCTCATGATTAAATAAATATTTTACACATATATAGTTAAAATAGATAAGTATCTTTCAGTAATATAATGGTAATAATCTAAAATTCTTTATTACAATGTCTATTTCTATATTTATGAAAAATAAAATATTGATGAACAAAAATATATTGTATAAACCATCGAAAATAATAAAAAACCTAAATATTTGAAACAATTTTCATGTTTGTCAAAATATTATTAGATATAGTTTTCTTTTTTGAATAAATCTCATGAAGAAACAAAAGTTTCATATTATAATCAATTTTAGAATTTGAATGAACATTGGTAGTTGTACTGTTATCTGAATAAGTATTATTCAATGTAATAAAAATTAAATTATAAACAAGTGTATCAATTAATATATCTAATCATAAAAAAATTAAATAATTTAAAAATAATTACAAATACCATGACAAGATCCTCGAAAGAAGAATTAGTGGATTGATGATGAAGATATAATGAGTTGAGTCAGTGGAATAATGATGACCCAAAGACATGATCATGAAAATAATATATATAGATCATGAAAATTATGAATGAAATGCTAAAATAAAATATGATATAATAATATTTTGGTGGAAATTTTAAATTTTGGTTTCACATTATAAAAAATGGGATTCCGCAATGGCAAGATAGTAAATTTTATCTTTCATTTCGGTTTTATGATAACTATCTTGAAAATATTATTTTTAATTTCATTTATATTAAATTCAACCTTATAATTTTTTTTAAATAATGTTTATCAAAATCGATGTGGAAAACGAGCTTCTCTTGTCTGTTTTATGATAACCAACATGAAACTGTAGCCATTAACAATGATTTTTTTAAGAACCCACATAAAAAGTACATTTAGATAGTAGTTTTTAAATACCAACAATAATAATATTTTAAAAGATTTATTTTTTTTCCAAGCATTGATTTGACTATTTCTGGATCTAAAATGGAGTTATAGATCAAAATTTATGGCTCTTAAAATTTGGACTCCTCTATGACATCTCTTAGAGATGTTTGACTTTTGACATACATAACGTTTTATCTATATGTTATTTTTACCTCAATGACCAGTAAAATAGAATCTTGTGAAATGAAATAAAATATTTAAAATATTATTAACAATTATTTTTTGAAAAACAAATGTGATTTTTTTTTCAACATTAGTTCTTGAAAAAAATACCTTAAATGACTTTTATGAGGATTTTTAATTTCATTTTATCATGAAGCAAAGTTGAAAGTCAATTTGAATGTTACTTTTTCAAAAAAATAACATTAATAATTTTTAACATTTTTTTTTCAATTCACATGATTCGATTGGACTAGTGTTGGAGCTTAAATAGAATAATAGATATAATTTTATGTCCAATTAATGTGGGACTTCTTGTAACGGCCCGAGTCTAGAGCCCCTCCACTGGTGCCCCATACCCGGTTCACCACATGACCTCAAGCGCGTTTCCCCGAATGCCAGAGGATTCCGACTAGCAGTGAGGGCCTTGGTGAGTCAGTGGGGAAACTATGCCCTCATTCGGTAAGGTATAAAAGGTAAGAAAACAACAATAAACAGTGGATGCAATGTAGATATATAACTATGATTACAATGATGCAGCATGTACAAGTATCTAAGGAAAACATCAAACACAACAACGTGCTGAAATAAAACTGAAACCAAGTGCAAAGGAAAACAAATTAAGCTCCTCATCATCGGGAGCCACGGCTCGGTCCCATGATCCCCATCTCCTGGTGCAATCAAGATCCTGATGTAGAAGGGCGCTTTCCCTTATCTATACCTGCAACAACATAGTCTTCTTGGGCCCAAAAGCATGGCCCAAACAGGGTGTGAGATAAAATCCCAGTAAGCAATCACCCAAATATTTGTGCCTAATAGTCAATGAATACATGGCAGTACTAGAACAAGAAGCAGTAAACAGAAAAGCACAAACAACTACAATCCACAGTTCTAACAAGTATAACACACAAGTAAGCAACCAACAATAAGAAGAAAACATGTAACCCTTTGGGAAACTCTCTTAGCCTAACCCCTACAGTTCAACGTATAGTACTAGTAACCCTCTGAGAGGCACACACAGTCTCACCCCTCTAGTTCAGCTACGTAATTAAGCAGACACTTTGGGGAAGCACTCACCATCAATTCCCCCTATAGTCTCGTATATTTCTAAATGCTCTCTGCGGAAGCACTCAACTTCAATTCCCCCTATGGCCCACGTCGTAATTAAAAGACACTCTGGAGAAGCCATTCCTTCAATTCTCCCTTTGGTATCACATTGTGATTAAAAGACACTCTGGAGAAGACCTTTCGTCAATTCTCCCTTTGGTCTACTACTCTAGGTTCTCACAGTCCTAAGTATAGCTAAACATGCTTAGCGCACGTGCATCGTCCAAGTAATACTCAAGAACTACTTGGCTAACAACTAAGGATCAACAACATAAATTAGAAACAATTCCACTATCCTACAACTAGGCATGACAACTGGAAAAATGCCAAATGGGCAGAACAAGCATGAAAAAGAAAACTGAGCACAAACAAATTAATCTAATCACAAGCAATAACTTCTACTAAAGAAATCAAGCAAAGCAGGAAAGTAACAAGGGAAAAACAGGAAACACACAATACCCCGTTCAAGGGTATTGGTGGACATTGCACAAAATATTCATCAAATTTCTACGGAAAGGCACAAACCACCTACCTCGATCCGAGGAGATCGATATATGCGAACCACAACGACAGATTCCACGTAGAACAACGTAGATCTGAGAAAATGCACAAAAAGTTCATCCCTCGATAACATGGAAACGAGGAGGAATCATGAAACAAGGCTCAAGATGAAGGAAGAACTCACCTCTGCGATTCCAACGCAATCGACCGTGCTCAAATCAGAGAACGGACAGTGAGGCTGGAGCCCGTCGAAGATCCAACCGTACGGTTGATCTCGGATGGATGAAAACTGATGAAGAAGACAATTTTGGGGGTTAGGCGCAACCCCGGTCCGTTTAATGAAAAAAAATGAAATTACACGGTGTGTACTTTTAGAGTACACGGCGTGTACTGGGTCTTTTACGTACTCCGCCAAAATCAGCCTCCACGTCACCCCTACACACCATGTGTGTGGCCCAGTATGGCCAGCACACGGATTCGAGCCGGATCAGAGTACATGGCGTGTACTCAGAAATTACACGGCGTGTACTTTGAAAATTTCCAGAAAAACCATTTTTCTTAAAAACTCCAGAAAAAAAAGGAAACACATACCTGAATGAAGATCCGGGTTCTTACAAACTTCCCCCCTTAAAGAAATTTGTCCCCGAATTTCCCTAAAGAGGTGGAGAAGAAGAATCCATGAATAGCTCTGGCCACTGCGATTGTACATTGGCCTCCCTCTCCCAGGTCTCGTCCTGTAGTCGCCTGTGCTGCCATAGCACTCGTACCAGAGGAACAGACCGTCCGTGGAGAACCTTTGTACTGCGATCGAAAATCCGGATAGGATGCTCCTCGAACGATGCATCTGCTTCAAGCTCGACTTCCTTGGTCTGAAAGATGTGAGATGGGTCTTAAAAGTAACGTCGGAGCTGAGAGACGTGGAAGTCATCGTGAATGTCCTGATACCTCTGAGGTAGCTGCAACCGATAGGAGACCGGCCCAACTCTCTCCAAGACCTCAAACGGTCTGATGTACCGTGGTGAAAGCTTACCCTGTCTCCGAATCCTTTTGTGTCCCAACTTCGGTGTGACACGTACGAAAACCTGATCACCGACCTAGAACTCTAGAGGCCGTCTCCACTGATCAGCATAAGACTTCTGTCGAGACAGTGCTATAGCCATCCTCTTCCGAATCAGCTCTATCTTCTCTGAAGTCTCCTGAACAAGATGAGGTCCCAGCAGAGCTGCCTCTCCTGCCTCCAGCCAGCATAAGGGTGATCGGAATGGCCTACCATACAAATCCTTGTATGGTACCATTTGAATGGTCTCCTATAAACTGTTGTTGTAGGCGAACTCCACCAGAGGAATATGATTCTCCCAAGAACCGCCAAGGTATTGAATACAAGCTCGAAGCATATCCTCAAGCACCTGGATCGTGCACACGGACTGACCATCAGTCTGGGGATGGTAAGCTGTACTCAAAAGTACCTGTGTACCCAAGGCCTTCTAAAGTCCCTTCCAAAACTGAGAGGAAAAGTGCGCATCTCTGTCTGAAATAATAGAGCATGTAACTCCGTGTAGACGAATGATCTCTCTAATGCAAAGTCATCCCAGATCATCGACACTGAAGTATCACAGTAAACAATGTAGCTCTTACCTGGCTCTGGAAAGACTAGTATCGGTGCTGACTTCAACCTCCCTTTAATCTCTTGAAAGGCTGACTCACAAGAATCTGACCACAAGAACTTCGCCCCCTTCTTGGTCAGACCTGTCAAAGGTGCTGCTAGATGAGAAAAGTTCTGAATGAAGCGTCTGTAGTATCCAGCCAGCCCTAGGAAGCTTCATACCTCAAAAACGTTCTTCAGCTGCTCCCAGGAAACTACAACACTCAATTTCTCTAGGTCCACATATACTCTTGCCTCTAAGATGACGTGACCCAAGAAGTGAATCTGATTCATCCAGAAATGGAACTTCGAGAGTTTAACATAAAGCCGATGATCTCTCAGTGTACTCAGAATGATCTCAAGATGGGTGGCATGGTCGTGTCGAGTGTGATAGTACACCAAGATATCGTCCACGAAGACCATGATGAAGTAATCCAAGTAATGATGGAACACTTGGTTCATCAGTTCCATGAAAACTGCAGGTGCGTTCGTGAGTCTGAAGGGCATGACTGTATACTCATAAAGACCGTACCTGCTCCTGAAGGCTGTCAAAGGTATATCTGATGGTCTAACGCACAACTGATGATAACCGGACCTCAAGTCGATCTTCGAGAACACTCGGGCTCCCCGAAGCTGATCGAAAAGGTCATCAATTCGGGGAAATGGAGATCAGTTCTTGACCGTCAACTGGTTCATCTTCCGATAATCCACACAAAGCCAAAGGGTACCGTCTACCTTCATTGCAAATAGGACATGAAAACCCCAAGGAGAAGTACTGGGTAGGATGAAACCCTTATCCTGTAACTCCTCCAACTTCTTCTTTTGCTCCAGCAACTAAGGTGTGACCATCCTATAGGGAGGAATGGACACCGGTGCCTCTCCTGGCACGAGATTAATAGTGAAGTCTTCCTCACGCTCCAGAGGCAAACCTGAAAAGTCTTCTGGAAAGACGTCACTGAAGCGATCCACCACTGGAGGAAAGTCAAACTGTGGAGTCCCCTAATCATCAAGATAAAGACTATGAATCTAGGCTGTCACCCCTCCTAGCCCAAGATGCTCGAGTCCCGCCCGACTCGAATGAACGTCCCATTCGCCTCTATGAAGGAAAGATTCACCCTCTGGTGAAATGAAACTGACTCTGTGGTGATAACAGTCAACGACTGCCTGGAATGGAATCAACCAGTCCATGCCAAGGATGACATCATAGCCTATCATCTCTAGGAAATAGAGATCCCATAAGAAGTGATACCCTGCAACCTCGAGAGGGCACTCTATACACTGGCGTACACTAGATGTCCTCTTTCTCAAAGGTGTGTCTAGTTTCAAAGAGTCGGAAGAAGAAAAGATGAAGAGTCCAAGGCTCTCCACAACAGAAATAGAGATAAAGCTATGCGTAGCATCTGTATCGAAAAGTGCTGAAGATAAAACTGAGGCTACTAAAATTGTACCTCGAACAGTAGAAGGGTCAGGATCCTGCTCATGATAAGCCTGCTCCACGGCGAAAGATTGTCCTACACCATGGCCTTGCACCCCTGACTGACCACTCTGAGCTGAACCTCCTTGCTGGTGTTGAGGGACTGGTGGCTGACCGCCACGACCTCGACCTCCACCTTGGCCCGAACAGCTGGAAGAACTCCAATTCCATGACTGGTGAGAGACTGGTGGGGCTGCTCTTGAACAAGGAGTCATGGAAGAACCCCGGTCACCTGCTGCTGGTGAGAAAACCTGACAGAAATGCTAAAGGTGACCCATCTTGCCGCATGTTCGGCACTTCACGGGGTCCCTCTGGCACTGCGGCCTTGTGTTCCCTATCCGGCCACACTGGTATCATGTCACCTGGCTGCCTGAAGATGCGTCTCTCTTCCTCGAATCACCGCGCGTAGGCTCCCTATGGCGCTTCTTGCTGTCATATGAAGGAAAGATAGCTCTAGAAGTAGAACCACCCTGACTCGTAGCTCCAGAGTCTCTCAGATTGCACTCCTCAATCAGTGCCTGGTTGACAATGGAAGTAATGGATGTTAGCTGGAAGATGTTCACCTACGAGAAAATATCCCGCCTGACTCCATCCTCAGAATTCCTTACCAAGAACACCCCACTCCCATCCTGAAGGGGTGTAAAATTCTACAGCTCAGTGAAACAAGAGGAATACTCCATGACAGATATAGTACCCTGATCTAATATCATGAACTCCCAGACTCGATCGGCCCTCAGGGTCTTTGGGTAGAAGTAGTCGTAGAACACGCGCTGGAACTCCTCCCAAGCCATATCCTACTGCTGACCCGCCTGTGAGATCACGTCCCACCACCTCTTGGCGGAGTCTCAGAGCATGTAGGTGGCGAGCTTGACCCGCCTCTCTGGAGACATCTCTAGATGCTCGAATATAGTCAGCATGGCTTCCAGCCATGACTCTGCAGCCTGAGGTCCTCCCTCCCCCGAGAACGTGGGAGGATGCTACTGCTGAAAGACCCGCGTCAAGTCTGCCATAGATGAGGTAAGAGGTGGTGCTCCCTGGAAGGCTTGCATCATCCTCACGAAACCTTCCCTGAACTGTGTATCAGTGCCCGTGACTGGTACAACAATCGGTGCCAAGGCTGTCTCGGATGGGGGATCGATGGGAAGTCCTTGATCAGCCCCCTCTGGCGTCTGATCACTGCCTGACGACAGACGTACGACCAGAGGACGTCTCAGAGGCATAGATCTGAAAGATCAAAATTACACCTTAGATCAGGAAAACAAGGACAAAGAACACAAGAGTATAAAACCGTAGCATGAGAAGAAAAACAAAATATTGCAAAACATGATTACACGGAGTGTATAAAACTACATGGCGTGTCTTCATAAACCACTGACATGGGTGTGTACTGTCACCATACAAGTCGTGTACACTTCAAACTACACGGCGTGTTGACCCCCACACATGGTGTGTAATTAGAAAACAATTCCCCTTCCCGAGTCTCCTTACACGGCTAACCCACACGGTCCAACTCAACCATAGACTACACGGCGTGTTCGAAACAAACACGGCGTGCACTAGACAAGGATTCAGCGGTCCGTGTTGTTAAGCACACGACCGTCTACACGGCTGAACCTTACACGACATGCTTAGAACAAACACGACGTGTATAGGTGAAGGGGAAACTGTTCCTGTTGTTTGTGACACAGTCGGGTACCTGGGAAAGACTACACGACATGTTCTAAACAAACACAGCGTGTGGAAAAGAAGGTCACACCGACCCGTGTTGTTCGTGATAGGGTCGGGTACCTGGACAGGACTACACGACATGTTCCCTACGGACACGGCGTGTTCTACCTGAGCTTCCCCGACCCATGTTGTTAGTGACACGGTCGGGTACACGGCTCCGAACTCACACGGCGTGTACCAATGGTACACAGTGTGTTCCCGACGTTACTCCCATGACATCGTGTTTTGCTCACACGGTCAGTGACATGGCCTGAAAACTTCACGGCGTGTATCTAAAAAGTACACGTTGTGTATTATGGGTTTTTCTGGGCAGTAGCTCAGAAACTGCACAGAATGCCAGAAACACTAAAAACAAGGGAAAAGATGCCAAATTCTGATCCGTGAGGGCACATAACACCTCAAGAACTAAATTTTGGCATTCCCTTTAAACAAAGAACAAACCAACAGTTTTCTAACATTGCAGCAGAGAATCTATCAAGCAACTATCACAACAGCCTGCATAATCTACACAAAGTCTATCACAACAGCATGCAATCGCTAATGCACCCTAGATGGCATGGAAAGAATGCATGACATGTTATTTCTACAAGTGCCTATATGATGCATGAGATGGCATACCCTCATCTCATCGGGTTGCGACAGAAATAGAACCGAAATATCAAAACACTAACCGCACAAGTCATATGAATCACTCTAGGTGAAAACATACCAACCATAAAATTTCAAAAACAGAAAACTGCAATTAACAAGGTAGTGTGGATTTTCCCTGTACACAGGTTAGCTACTCCCAGGCACAACTTAATACCAAGTACTGAATCTATCCTATCCCTAGCTAAAGTCCCCAAATAGTAAAGTAAAAGAAAAGAATGCCTCTGATACCACTTTGTAACGACCTGAGTCCGGAGCCCCTCTACTGGTGCCCCATACCTGGTTCACCACATGACCTCAAGCACGTTTCCCCAAATGCCAGAGGCTTCCGAATAGCAGCGAGGGCCTTGGTGAGTCGGTGGGGAAACTATGCCCTCATTCGGTAAGGTATAAAATATAAGAAAACACCATTAAACAGCGGAAGAAATGTAGATATATGACTATGATGACAATGATGTAGTAGGTACAAGTATCTAAGGAAAATAGAAAATACAACAACAAGCTGGAATACAACTGAAACCAAGTGAAAAAGAAAACAAATTAAGCTCCTCAGCATCGCAAGCCACGGCTCGGTCCCATGCTCCCCAACTCCGGGTGTAATCACGATCGTGATGTAGAAGGGTGCTTGCCCTTATCTATACCTGCAACAACATAGTCTTCTTGGGCCCAAAAGCATGGCCCAAACAAGGTGTGAGATACAATCCCAGTAGGCAATCACCCAAAGATTTGTGCCTAACAGTCAATTAATACATGGAAGTACTAAAACAAGAAGCAGTAAACAGAAAAGCACAAACAACTAAAATCCACAGTTCTAACAAGTATAGCACAAAAGTAAGCAGCCAAAAAACAAGAAGAAAATAGTTAACCCTCTGGGAAGCTCTCACAGCCTAACCCCTATGGTTCAACCTATAGTACTAGAAACCCTCTGGGAGGCACACACAGTCTCACCCCTCTAGTTTAGCTACTTATTTAAGCAGACTCTCTGGGGAAGCACTCACCTTCAATTCCCCCTGTAGTCTTGTATCGTGCTAAAGGCTCTCTAGGGAAGCACTCAATGTAAATTCCCCCTATTGCCCACATTGTAATTAAAATACACTCTGGAGAAGCCCTTCCGTCAATTCTCCCTTTAGTCTCGCATCGTGATTAAAAGACACTCTGGAGAATCCCTTCCGTCAATTCTCCCTTTGGACTACTACTCTAGGTTCTCACAGTCCTGAGTATAGCTAAACATGCTCAGTGCACGTGCATCGTCCAAGTAAACCTCATGAACTACTTGGATAACAACTAAGGCTCAACAACATAAATAAGTAACAATTCCAATATCCTACAACTAGGCATGGAAAATGGAAAAATGCCAAACAGGCATAACAAGCATGACAAAGAAAACTGAGAACAAAAAATTACTCTAATCACAAGCAATAACCTCTACTAAAGAAATCAAGCAAAGAATGAAAGTAACAAGGGAAAAAAAGGAAACATGCAATACCCCGTTCAAGGGTATTGGTGGAAATTGCACAAAATATTCATCAACTTTCTAGGGAAAGGAACAAACCACCTACATCGATCTGAGGAGATCGATATATGCGAACCTCAACGACAGATACCTCTTAGAAAAATGTAGATCTGAGAAAATTCACAAAACTTTCATCCCACAATAACATAGAATTTTGGAGGAATCAAGAAACAGGGCTCAAGCAGAAGGAAGAACTCACCGCTGTGATTCCAATGTAATCGACTGTGCTCAAATCGGAGAACGGACGGTGAGGCGGGAGCCTGTCGAAGATCCATAAGTACGGTTGCTCTCGGACGGACGAAAACTAAAGAAGAAGACGATTTTGGGGGTTAGGAGTGACCCCGGTCTGTTTAATGAAAAAAAAATAAAGTACACGGTGTGTACTTTTAGAGTACACGGTGTGTATTGGGTCCTTTCCGTAATCCGCCAAAATCGGCCTCCATGTCACCCCTACACACCGTGTGTGTGGCCCAGCATGGCCAGCACACCGCTTCGAGCCGGATCAGAGTACACGATGTGTACTCAGAAAGTACACGGTGTGTACTTTGAAAATTTCCAGAAAAACCATTTTTCTTAAAAGCTCCAGAAAAAAAAGGAAACACATACCTGAATGAAGATCCGGGTTCTTACACTTCTCTAAGACTATTCTCAGATATGTTTAACATCTAAAATCCATAAATTTTGATATGTAAGTCCCTATAAGATTCGCTAGCAGTAAAATATAATATTAGAGAATTATCTAAATCCTATTCCAAAATTTAACATTATTTTTTTAAAAACATATGTAAAAATTGACCTTTAATGTCGATTCATGAAAATATCATTGTTAGAAGTATTCTATGAGGACTTTTAAAGTTAAATATTCAAGAATCGACATTAAAATAAGCTTTATATTGTTTTGTTTCATAAAAATAAATCTAATAATCTTACCTAAATTTAGTTCATTTCCCAACCCCTGATCTTACTATTCATAGGGCTTAAATAGAGCTATGGATCAACTTTTATGGTTATAAAAAGTTAGAGTTCTCTAAGATTTCTCTTTGCGACGCTCAACTTCTAAACACCATAAAATTTGATCTGTAAAAACATTTTTCTGGAAGAGTAGTCAAATAAATTTTTGGGTAATGAACTAATGATTTTAAAATATTATATATGATGTTTTTTTCAAAAACCTACATTAAAATACTACTTTTAACATCAGTTTCTGAAAAAAATATCAACTGATGTAAAAATTGATCTATGAAGATTGTTTCCATATTTGTTCTATGAACCAATGTTAAATTTCAGATTATAACACCATTTATAAATAACTTAAAATAAAATTCTCTCCTGATGACTTTTAATGACAATTTTTCAATAATTGATACTAAAAGTGGGATTCTAAAGCCAGTTACTGAATTACCACTTCTAAAATCATTCATGAATAAATTAAATGTTGGCCTTGATAAAACATAGTAAAAAAGTTGATGTTAAATACCATATTTATACCAGTGATGGTATATATATATATATATTCATTTGAGGTTATTTATCCTACTATTAATAGTTTTTAAAAAATATTATTATTCCTTTGTTTTTAGAATAAGATATTATTACTATGATTGTGTTTTATTACATTATTATATTCAAAACATTGATAACATGTTTATAAGTTATTAATTTACTAAGAGTTTTATCCCACTCATTCATTTGTTTATTTTTTTCCTAGGAAATTAAAAACAATATTATATTTAATATCAAGGAATCTTTATAAATAATTTTCTAAATTTTTTTAAAATGGTGTATTAATATTATTATATATTTAATCTAAAATGAAACCGATCTTTTAGGTTCTAGAGTGTTATTTTTTTTGATATAAAATGTATCATCATATAAAATGATATAATATATATGCATGTCTTTCTTAATTATCGTCATATTATATGGCTCATTAGATAACAAAAATTCATTATGTGCCTCAAAATTATATATCTAGTCATGAATAATTATACAATCATTTAAATTTCATCATATCCTATAATATTATTTGAGCTAAATGGTTTAATCATAACAAAAATTCATATAATGACAGTTTAATGATTAGTTTACTTCATGTGTCAAATGCATCTGAAATAATTAAGAGATAAATTGGTTATACCATGTGATACCATGTATCATTTTATTATATTATTAAACTCATTTTAGAATATTCAAAAAAACAATACATAATCCATAGTATCATATCTCAAATTATTAACAACCATACTGAATTATGTTTTATACATTCATTTTTTTAATATAATTACATCTAAATTTAGTGCTTCCATGTTTCTATGTAATCATCTCGTAAAACATACCCACTAAACTCTTTTAACATAAACAATATATGATAAAGAAAAATCAAATAATCGTGATACTTCAGAAACATATTTCTGGAGTTCAAATAATATAAAAATTATTCAAAACTATTTATATTAAAAAATATATCGGAACAATGATAATAACTCCTATTACAATTTTAAACTCTTTTATTGTTTTTTATTTTCATTGTTATATATGAATAATTTCCTTTCAAACTTTATTGAGTTAATCATGGTAAAAAAAATTTCCTCACAATATATCTTTATCAATATACACTAAATTAAATTATGATATTAAGTGAATTTCATATTGAATCATAACTAGTTTAATATTTTATTTATATTATTTTAACTATTATAAGTCCAAACCCACTGCAAATAGTTCCTTATAAATTATATTCTCTCTATATTATCATGATAAGATATAAAAATATCAATTCTTTTCAAAATTTTACTTATTTTCATTATTAAATGTTTTTAACAAAAAACTAAAAAAACCCCATATATTATATATTATTCTATTTGATAAAAGAATTATTTTAAAAATAATAATATATTAACTAAAATATTCCACTAATGTATTTTTTAATCTTAATTCCTTCTATTAAAAAAATACCTTCTTAAATTATTTTATCATATAAAAAATATCTATATTTTCCCCTTCTTAATACTGTTATTGATTTCAATGAATCACAAACCATGTGTATTATCTCATTTTCATAATAAAATCGAATTTTTATTAAATAAATTTAGTAATTACTTAAGTAAAATATCATAACATACACATTGTTCCTTTTTCAAAGTCTCTTGTTCATGATGATAATGCTTTCAATAAACTGGTTTCCACTAAGTATGATATATTGAACATGTCTTCTCCTCAGGTTTTTATTTTGAAATACAATGTTATAATGGTTGATTGGTACCCGATGTGAACTGATAGTGGTCCCTCATCTTCTCATGTTCATTTTTCTAAAGAGATTATATATGTTGCTCCAGCTGAATTGGTTGATACAGGAAAAGCTACTACCCTCTATACTACTGGTTCTCTTGATCATTATGACCATAAATTTCCAAAAATTAATGTTAGTCCCAGTGCAAGATTTCTCTAGGATGGGACTATTGAGTCAACTTCTAAGCTAGATCACATTGGGACTCCTCAACATGTTTATTTTCAAAAGAAAATACAGAATATTTTGAATTCCTCTAAGATATATAGAATGTGGGGTGTCATCTTTGTGGATGATTGGATGGAAGTGGGAAGCATTGATCCTTTCTCTTTCAAAGATTCCCACTTATCTGGAAAAGTGAAAAAAGATGATTATATGGACTTCACTCATGATCTATCAAAGAGAAGTCCTAGAAAGTAATATTCTAACACACGTCATACTATGTCTACCAAATCTTTTAAGTTAGTGGGAAAGTTCAATACTAATATTCTTAAGATCATCATTCACACCAAGTCCCAATTTTAATGCAAAACTGCTCATGACTCTGATTATGGGAATGACATGTCTTATTATGATCTTTAACTATTTTGACGACTGAGGGAAAATCCATTTGTTTTACCCCACCTGTATCTTGTGTATATTTTCTTTTATTTTAATAAATGGTTAGAAGTATAGCTTCTTTCTGGATTTATAGGTCATAACATACACATTGTTTATTCAAATTCACCAGATCATGAAATATTCAATTACATTCAAACTTTTCATAATAACATACATTAATACTACATTTGAATTAAATTTAAAATATAATTCAACTAATACATTTATTATAAAATTATATATACTTAAAATATTTTGGAATTATAAATTTGGTAACATACACCCTTCAAAAAGAGAGAATTTATTTCACATCGTTTATATCCCACATCTAGTATCCTTAGAGTATCCCAAATCACAAAATCTATCCTAGATGATTCCATCATATGGAGACATATTAAATTCTTTTTAAACCAACTATAGGTTCCAATAATTTTTTTTTCTTATGTAAATAATTATTTTTAGATCTTTTTATACAATTTCCTTATTTGTATTTGATCATTTACCCATTTTCACATTCAATACAACACCTAATCTTATGTAACACGTGCCCAGTTCAACTACCCTCAACACTATAAGAAAATAAAGTAATGTTATTTTGATCTCATTAACAGTATAATAACATTTCCAATGATTACAATGTAATGATTTCAATAGATGGAACAAGCCATAAAACTAAACTTTCACTCTCACCAAGTCAATGACATACCCAAAAATATTATGTATATGCATAGATACTGAAGATCATTTAATCATATTTCATATAATTCCTTAGATACATAATGTTAGTCCTTGTATTATTGACATAATCATATAGATCCACTTATATAAGGGCGTTACCATTATGTTTCTTGGGATGGTATTTCTCTAGCACATAAAATTTAACATCTTAATTAAGAATTATTTATTTAAATAATAGTCCCGAATATATTCTTTCATTGAGTCAGTAATTATCATGATTTGTTCACATAGTCACGTTTTATGGTGATAATGGAACATATAAATAATGAAATATAGAATCAAATGTGTATCATGTTTTATATTAATTTAATAAGTATTTTTGGTACATGTTCTGAACTAAAATTCTTGGTTATCTTAAAATAAATTATTTACATTCTAGGGATATAATCTATGTTTTGATAATAAAAATATATATTTACTGTTTCACACACAAATTATTTGTTTGGTTAGGCCATTATGATAATCATACGTTAATTTTCTATTAGATAGTAGAGAAGATAAATCTTTATTATAATCAATTATATGGATTCACTTAATATGCATCCACTAGTATCCCACTTTAAAAGGATTTCTAGAATTGTATAAAGTAATGATTAAAGAATTATATGGTGACCTAACTTATAGGGATATCCATTTTCACCTTTCCTCTAAAAAATCCATTGTCACCCTACCTGGGTAGATTCCACCAAGTTAATTGATCTTGGTCCGAACACACTTTTATATTTGAAGGAATTTTACACATTAGTTTATATTTCATGGGTAGTTTATATTTAGTTAAATATTATCATATATATTATCTATAAATGAATGAAAGGTTTTAATGTTTTATTTTTTAATTAATATCATTCACTATATAAATATATTCAAACCATATTAATGGATAACTCTTCTAAAAATTATATTCATAAGCTAAATGAAAGAATTTAATTTCAATTATTCAATATTATGAAATAAACAATACCAATATGTGGAAACATGAGGTGACTGATACGATACTCCCACTTTTCTAGTTAGATTCTAAAATTTTATGCTAGTCATAGTCCCAACCCAAATTACCTCTACACAACATTCATTACTCTAGAGATTCATCAATTCCATCATAATTATGAAACCTAATATTAGTAAACTATAATTTCCATACTAATTTATGATCACAAACATATACAAGAGAAATTGTAGTTATAAGAAAAGTAAATGGATTATAATTATAATCATTTAAGTCCTTAGATGAATGTATGATAATTTAAAGAAGAATATAAACACTTTAAACTAAAGTATACATTTTTTCCAAATATTACATTAATTGATTATGAATAATGTTGGGAATAATATTAAATGACGTAAAAATTCATAAATATATACATGGTATATTTATTTATCAACAATTAATAAATAACACCTTTATAAAAACATTATCATTTAGTTATGCATTTTGGAAATTCCATTATTAAATAAATATAAATACTTCGTGGTGTTTTTTATAAAAATTGGTTCATATTTTCTATTATATGTAATATAAATAAATATATGATTTTAAATTAATAATTTACACATTAAAATCAAAAATTAATTTATAACCATTTTAAATTATAAAAATAGAACATTTATAATATTACATGAACCTTGATCATATCAATTATAAAATTTTATTTTATATGATCATAAAAATTTATAAAATAAGGATTTTAGTTTGAGTATTTAAATGTAAAAATATGAAAAACTAATATTTCAATTTAAACTTATTTATATATTGAATTATTTTTTATTTTGTTAATATTATATAAATAAAATTATTGTATCTACCAGATGATTTTATATCTTATAAATATTAGCAATATTTAGTTAATTAATGTTTCATATACATCTAATAATTAATTGTAAACCCTTTATAATTAATTAATTAAATATATATATATATATTAAATAAATATATTAAAATATATTAAAATATAATTTATAAACCTTTTATATATAAAATTCAATTTGTAAATAAAAAAAATTTAAAAGTCAATTCTTTTCCACCATATTGTATTAAACAATATTCTAATATCAAATGAGAGGATTTAGTTTAAAATTGATATCACATCTAATGATTTATATAACTCCTATTTTGATAGATTGACACATCTATTAATCATACTTTACAATATGGTAGAATGGAAAGAGATATCTCCATCATCACATGGTAATTTTATTTTTATGATATCATTTATATTTCACTGGTGATGAAATGCTCTATTTTTGGCAGCATGAATAGTATATTTCAATTCCATTATACATTAAGATTCACCATGAAATACATTATAATATGATCAAAACTAAATGGATTAAATTGGATTTTAAATTTCAATATACAATATTGTATAAGATAATCCTATCATGGATTTTGATTTCATATATCTTATAACTAATTTCAAATAAATACAGATACAATTGTCACTTACACTAAATTGAATATAAATTTTATTTATTTATTTATTTATCACTTTGAACCGAATATCAAGAATTGAAATGCATGGAAAACCCATGATACCCTAGTGTCTGAGTACTCTTATCATTGGTTGTGTATACAAATTATTGTTTTCTTCCCTCATGTAAAGCTTATTCAAAAAATTACATAAAATATATAAATCCCAATATTAGGAAACATTCTGATGGATACCACATCTCATAGAACTACATGTAATCTATTATACTTCCTCTTCCCATCTAAGATTTTTAATAATCTCAGAATGTGAGGATCAAGCTCTTTGAAATCTTTATTCCCCTCAGTCACCTTCTATGGTGTGATGGTTTCTTCCACTTCTTGGGCCCTTCTTCCATTTTATATTCTCCCTGATAGTGTTTATATTCATGAATTATTATCATCCTTATTTATATGTTTGTTTCAAGTTTCACATCACTCCATTGGTCTGACTATTTTCTCTTACCCATATACACTTATTTCATTACATACCAAGTGTGGCCCATTCTCTGATCAGATATGATAATAATTTTATAATTGGGATCATATCGATGGAATAATACAATAAGTTTTTTCTATGGGTGTCTAGAAATTTCTTAAACATATTTAAATATACTCTTATAATATTTGTAGCCATATTATTTTTTCTAACATTATCTTTGTTATGTTTCATGGATATTACAATTTTATTGAATATTTTCTGTGGATGCACTCAATTACAACTTCATTATGATACTTGTTTCTGGTTTTTTATCTTTTTCATTGTGCTTCCAAGTATTTTGGTACACTTTTTCATCCGTATGTGGATGAAGGTTAGATATTTTCATTTATTTTTATGAATTTATATGGTCCTTTCATCTCAATTAATTTTTACAATATCATTTTTGAAGCATTCATCCAGAGGTGTCCCACTATGGTGTTGGTTATATGTCTTAAATGGTTGAAATTAGTGAAAAACGATTGTGTTTGTGGATATTTGATGCTATGGTGGTAGGATTTTGAATTTTTATGAGAGTTTATTGTAATTATTCATAGATTTTTGTGGATTGATGGCATAATGACTGTCACATTTAGAATTAGTCTCAATGAAACATGTGATGGTTGTTGGTCGACCAATTTCTAATGATGTTTATTTTATGGTAGTTCTTATAATGTAAGGCTATCAATTGTTTCTGTATAATTGTATTATTATGATGTTTTATTCAAACATTTTAATTTGAATATCATTTTGGAAAATATTTCTCTCATTATTCAATGTTGTTTCATATTTGGAATCATTGTTTTTGGTAGAATTGAGAAGATATCAATGGAAGAGTGTTTGGTATTGGAAGTTGATGAATATAAAATATGTTAGCTATTTTGGGATCTATTAGTGGGTTTATATTCATAATTATAGGGGTATTTTGACTTCTCAATGAGAAATACCATTTTGAGTTGCTCAAAATTTATAGGTATAAGTATATTGTCCCAAGGAAATAATCTTAGTTATACAATGGGCACACTAAGCTCGAGGTGGCTTACTCATGCATTCTAAATTGAATTCAATTCTTTTTTGTTTTTTATATATTAATGTTGTCTGGTTATATAATTTGAATATGGTTTTTGGATTATTATTTTTTTATATTTTTTATGGGTTCCCACATAACCCCCCTAAGTGGTATTTTAAAAAATACCAATTTTTTTTTGCAGAACCAAAATATCTATATTCTATGAAACCATAAAAATGTATAAAACATTAAAGAAAACATGTGATCCTTGCACTAGATTTTGTAAGGACTCATATATCCCACTATGAATTTGATGTGTTCTCCTCCAGAGAAATCAAAGGACTCTATCCTCAGAGTTGTATCCCTGGTCTGACATAAATCAACAAATATTTTTCCCAAATTCTTTATTATACCAACAGAAAATGGTATCTCTATAGGAATAAAAATATAGGGAAAGATATATTTTGTATTTGAAGAATCTATATGATGGTTTGATACCATTTTAATTGCTATAAACTTCTTTATATATTACCCTTGGATTATCCCTGATCCATTCATGAAATGTTCATACGATATACGTCATATTAATTAATGGATCATCAGTTAGAACTATTGTAGCCATCGACCAACCATTCCTTTATATAATAAATAAACTTTAGAATCTCCCATACATTTCATAAATAAAAATTTAATTATAACCTTTATGTGAAATAAATATAAACAATGACACATAATTTTCAACTACCATTTATCAATTATAGGTTTTTATTTATCATACCATAATCCAAAGGCCCAGGAGAGAGTCAGACCCACTCCTACCAAACTTTATAAAAAAAATAAAAGACAAAGTCAGAACATAAAAATAGAGGTTTACAAAGTCTAGTAGAAAACATGACGCGTGCATCTGCCTCAACAAAAGACAAAAAACAATCAAAATCCATAAAATACCATTAAAGTATGATATATCCAAATCATACACTATGATTTTTATTAGGTGGCTAATATATAATATCATATGCCATATCAAATATTATACCCTAAAGCATGTCATATAATATCAATTTCCGATGTCAAACACTATAATATGGAAACAAATTCCCATATATTTATTTGGATATAGAGAATTATCTACATCAAAGATATTTTTTGGGAATTTGAAGATGATATAGAGAATATCACATTATATTGGAGGTTTAAAAACATGGATTTACAAACATAAGAATAAAGGTATGGTGAGATAGTTGTTTTCAAACTATAATGAAATGTATAACAATGTTATTGAATTTGAAAAATGTGAAAAATATTTAGTTGAACCTATGTGATAAAAAAATAAAACAACAATGGGTAATTCATGATTTAACATGTTCTCACTATTTGGAAGGGGAAACATGACTTTATTATGATGGAAATCACTTTACCTTTAATTATCCAATAGCAATATATTTTTTATTGTAATGGCCCGGATCCCTCCGGTCCATTCCTTTGTTGAAATCGATATGGTCAACATGACACGCGTTATAATGATAATTTTTTTTAAAACTGATGATAACGTAAAAATATGTTAAATAATAATGGTGAGGACATAATTTGTGTGATTAATTAAACTAAAAAGAGAATAATCATGATAAAATGATTTAATGGGTGTTATTATTATTAATGATGTTAAGTGGGAAGGTGTGTGACCCATTAGACATTGATAAATGAAACATGCGGTTTATTATTAATTGAGTAATTGTTGAAATTAAATTTGAATAAAAATAATGGGTTTTGTGTTATTAATATTATTCATAATATTAATAATAATGAGAAATTAATTAAAATATTCATGGTATTTATTTCAAACAAATAAATAAATATGTACAGCGGAAGCATGGTGGTGCGTTAATAAAAATAAAGGTGAGTTCATTATTATTATTATGTTAAATAATAATAATAATGGTGGAAAAAAATATGTTGGGTTTATTAAATTGAATGGTTTTAATTTAATAAAAGTGGTTTCAATTTAATCAGTGTGAAATAAAAATAAATAGAATTAAATAATTAAATTGACGGATGTTATGCGACATTGACGTGGCATGGTCAGATTCAGATATCCAACGGGGTGGTTTAACGTGGTCAATGCGATGAGCGTAAATATTATCATTATTAAAAATAATAATTGGTGGCATGTTAATAAATTTTTAATTGTGGTTTGGTTATTATTATTATATTAAATAATAATAATAATAATTTTGGCTTAAATTTTGAAAGATCCGTTAATAAAGATTTAATGAGATTTATGTTTTTGAATTCAATGCGATGAGATTTGAGATATGAGGATAGATGGGAGATGTTATTATGATAATTGTGCTAAAAAAATAAAATAAAATAATAATGACAATGGTTTAAAATGGGGCATGTTGGGTATGGAATATAAGAGGAGGCGCCACTTTGTTGGGGAGTGATAAAATGGGGAGAAGAAATTGTGGAAGATAATAAATTAGATTGGAGAGAGAAAGGGTTTAAATGAAATAATGATTTATAATATAATTCAATAAAATAAATAAGTTAAATTAAAAAGGAAATAAATAAGGGGTGGGGCGTGGTTGACATGGAGTAAAGGAGAGGCTCCATTTTGTTTTGGTGGTGGCGTGGGAATGAGTAGCCTCATTAGTAAGTTATTATTATTATATATTATAATAATTATTAAAAGATGATAATGAATATATATATATATATATAAAAGGAGTCAATCATGGGAGGCTTATGCGATACAAAGAGGTTGAGCATGGTTTTTTTGAGGTGGAAAGAAAATAAGTGTTAAATTAAATTAAATAATATAATAATCATGTTTTTGTTTTGTGTTATATAATCTTAATTCGACCGTAACTTCTTCATATGGTGTCGGAATAACGAACCGTCAGTGGAAGTATAATCCTAAAATTAAGAAGGTCATTTTAAGACCAACGATGAATACCTTTTCATGACTCATGACTTGGGTCAACAAAACACCAAATACTAATAGAATTATTATTATCAATAAATGCATGGAAACTGCGTGATGTGTCGTGTGTTGACCAGTCAAAACGCGTAAAGGGTGTACGGTCACACCGTGTAGTAATTAATACATGCTGTATACCATTTTACCTATTCATTTCCTATATAAGAAATGGTCGCAGATTATTTTCAGACTGATCGCTTCTTCTTCGCACGACGATGCTCTTGGATGATCGAGAAGTCTTCCTCCTCTAACTTCTTCATCCGGACTCCGATCGTCGATCCATCAGTGGCTGTGGGATCGTGTCAGTGAGGAGAAAACCGTACACCCTATTATGTTCCCTCTTCTTTGACTTCCCCTCCACAGTTTCCAACCAAGGAGACTATTGATAATTGACGGGAACGACGGTTTTTGATGAACAACTATAAAAAGCTATGTTAAACCTCTGTTCTTGTATTCTCTTTCTGATCCTACTTCTCCCATTTTCTTTCCATGATATAGCATGTGATCTCCGTATTGAAGGAGTTTCTTGTGTTGTTGATTCGGTGGTGATATGACGTCCTTGGTGTGTGCGGTCATTCTGGGAGAAGCCTTGTGATCGTGGGGGTCGTGTTCGTAGAAGGACATCAAAACTTGTTGAGTTAGGGATCTTACCTTCGTCTCTCTAAATTGTACATCATATGGGGTGGGTGTCCTCTTGTTTACGTGAAACACATTTGAACCGGTTTAATAAAGATAATAACTGGCTTATATAATGTGGATGGGAAGTTTGTGAATGCAGTTACATTATTTATATCCTGTGATATTATGTTTTGAATTGAATGAGCTTCTGCCTACTGAAAATCATAATCGTTGGGGGCCTTTTCTTATGCAATTAAATGTTTCCCTCTCCCTCTATATTTTCTTATGGATGAAGTTTTTATTGAATGTGGAAATTGGTTAATCATGTAAAGTTGGATGATTAAATACCTGGAACCCTTGTATGATCACCTCGGTTGAACAAATTAAAATAATAAACATGTGGGTGCTGGTTAGGGTTTATTTATGTGATTGGGGTGTTTTGTGGGTTGTTGTGGATTGGGTGACCAGCGGGGATACGGTTGGCTTTGTTGTGGGTTGGTGTGAATGCTATGTTGGTGATGGGCAGTGGGGATGCGATAAATGGTATCAAAGGGATGATGATGTATGGGTTTCAGTGTGATTGTGGTTATGATGGTTGGCAGTGGGGTTGTAGGGATGGGTTGGAATGTTAACGGACTATGGGTTGTGAATAATAAATAAAAGTAGGGGAGTCAATGAATGGTGGGGCGTGGTAATGAAATGAGTTAAAAATCAATGGGTCTGGACTTGTTTGTGTTGCATGTGTTTTTCCTAACTTGATTTGTGGATGGCATGAATATGTTTTACGAACGATTGATGTGGTTGGTTGTGGATAGTTGCCTAGTAGTTAAGGAACTAAGTAAATTAATTCTGCTGAAACGTGAAAACCTAAATAGGGTTGGGGTTATTTGTTGTATGCATGCTTCGTAGTAGCACTGTCGAGGCACGTTCTCAATTTCTCTGTTTAGAAGCCATATGTTGGGCTGTGTGTTTGGTATACATATATGAATCTGTATATTTTTTGTTTTATCACACCCCACCCATGTTGAGAACTTAGTGTAAAACACTCCCATTTCATGGGAGATGGTGTTTTCCCTTAGTTACTAGCTCCTTCCTGCTCCTTCTTCCCTAGGTTGTGATGGCTTGAGGCGACCTTACACCTAAGACCCTTCAGGTCGGTTTCGATTGGGGTGGTTTAGCCCAAGACTCTTCGGGTAGACGTACTTTTTTCCCAAGAATCTTTAGGATGAGTCCCAGGTGTGTGCAGGCGGGATATGTGGTTGTGAGGCCCAGGTGTGTGCAGGCGAGATACGTGGTTGTGAGGCCCAGGTGTGTGCACGTGGGATACGTGGTTATGGGGCCTAGGTGTGTGTGGGAGGGATACGTGGTTGTGAGGCCTAGGTGTGTGCAGGCGGGATACGTGGTTGTGAGGCCCAAGTGTGTGCGGGAGGGATACGTGGTTGTGAGGCCCAGGTGTGTGCAGGCAGGGAGAGTGTGGCCACGTCAGGACGTTCGTCTTTAAGAAGAGCAGCTAACTAATGGGAAATGGTGTGGGGTACCCAATACTTTTGTTCTTATACTACTACTACCTGTTGTGATTATGTTTTTGGTGAGTGTGGCTGGTGATGTTGGGTGGATAGATTTTCTTGCAAGGTTTCGTCTGTCGTTCTCACGGGAAATTAGGATGTCTCCCCACCTGTACACGAGAGCTTTAGGTTTCCCTACTGTGTATACTTGTATGCTCACCCTACGTTTATTTTTAGGTTTCCAGGAGGACTACCAGGGCCGTGCGGGACCCTACTAGTCAGGACAATTGGAGTTTTTGCAGTTGTTGTACACTTGTTTCTTTTGGTATTGTATTTTGAGATTTCTTTTACTTGTACCTTGTTTCAGAACTATTTAAACATGCATTTGGGATTGGTTTGGGTTTATTTCTATACACTTTTTATTTTCCTTTTTGGTATTTGACCTGTCCTATTTCCCGATCTTAAAAATATAAAGGGTAATTCCTCCCATATTTGTGAAACTCATAACCTTGGTGCTAGTCGCCACCCTGGGGCCTAATGGAGGTGGGACTCGGGGGTCATTATCTCCCTTTCACCATTGCCATCTCAAGAGGGGCATCTTTGGTTAGAGGGGGTCGTGACAGAATGGTATCAGAGGTTGATGGTTGAGAGATAGGATAGAGTCTGGAGTTAGGCACAGTGAGGATTGCATGGGATGGTAGGGTAACACTATTGGTTAATCTTGGTGCGTGACATAGGCCAGGGAGGACAGGCTAGGACACAGGATTTTAGGGCCCCACGTGATCCGATGCAAGGACTCTGAGCCTACCGAACGACCAAGTGAGACTACATTGATTGTAGGGTAGAGACCCTAGGGAAGGTACATGCATCATCATGATTGTGTTTTACTTGATTTGGGTGTTCTAGGAAAGAAATTGAAATAAAAATGATAAAATAAAAGCCTGAGAAATTTCCTTACTACTTGGGCTTAGGCGATCTTTGTTTACCGTAGAGCTATGGCACCTGGATGTCATCCCCGGGTGGCTCAGACGGCCGAGGCCCAGCAGATTCAGGTAGTCGATCATTTTAGGATTGACCGAGAGGTGGAAGATATCCATTGGCAGAAAACTCTCCGTACATTACAGCAGAAAACCCTCAAGAAGTACGAGGGTAGTACTTCGGATACGAAGACAGAGGGGTGGCTTGAGAAGCTAGGGATCACTTTTACCTTGATTCGTGCTCCGAGGGAGTACTAGGTCCCCCTAGTAGTCAGTCAGCTGAGAGGTGCGGCGCGAAAGTGGTGGACGCTCTACCTCAGAGAGAGGATAGAGACAAAGGTTCCATGGGCTGACTTTGAGAAGAAATTCAGAGAGGAATTCCTTTCTTCCACGATCAAGGTGGATAAGCGGCAGGAGTTACTCTCCCTTCAGCAGGGGAGTATGTCAGTACGAGAGTTGGGGATCAAGTTCAAGGATCTCTTGCGCTTTTCTCTGGATCTCTTTCCAGATGAGGAGTCTCAGGCGAGACGTTTAGAGGAGGCGCTACGTCCTTCGCTCCAATATATTGTCACCCCCTTCATCCTTCCGATGTACTTGGAAGTACAGAAGAAGGAAGAGGTTGTAGAGAGGATGCACTTGTAGGGAGGTGCACCATGTGAGGGGATCCATCCAGGGTTTTCAAAGGGGAAGGCAGTCAGCAGTAGGTCTCCTGCGACGGGACCTTCCAGTTTCAGGCCAGTAGGGAGCAGGCCCCAGCAGTTCCAGTTCAGATCTTTGGCTCCTTGTCCCTTTTTCACGAGCGCAAGACCAAAGTGTTTCTCTTGTGGAGGTTTCAGGCACATTCAGAGTCGGTGCCCGACCCAAGCTCAGTACGGTGGAGGTGGGCACGTTCAGCGCCCGCCTCAACAGCACCAGTTGCTGGCAAGACCCTTCCAGCAGCAACTGGCTCCAGTCCATCTGAGGGGAGATGGAGCAGGTGGTGGCCAGCCACAGGGAGTTCCTCAAGGATCCCAACCTGGATGTGGTCGAGGAGGAGGACGTCAACAGAGAGGCAGAGGAGCTGGGCACGAATAGTTGCATGCAGCAAAGGTTACATCTCTAGAAGGAACAGGGATCGATAAAGATGTGTTTGGGTTTTCTTGAATGCTCTCCTTTATGTTTTGTTTGGGAGCGGGAGGACAGGATGCACGCTCAGTACCTGGAGTTGTTTTGACTTGTGTTTTACCTTGTTCTTCTGAGCTTTGTTTTGATGTTATACTCTGTACCTTTGATATGGAATGCTTCTCTAGTCGGTTATGAGACATTTTGTTTTACTTATTCTCTGGAAGTGTGTAGCATGTACAGATGTGTGGGTAAAGGGAAAAACCTGACTCTTAATCGAGACGCATTAATGAGGATGCAATTGAACCCGTGCGGGCGAGTCAATGCCACCTAAAGCAGATAATATCTCGACATAGGAGAAGGAATCTTCCCCAAACCACTTGTTCAGGCAGTGTGTTGGTTGTGTGGTGTTGGGGGTAGTGCAAGTTGGAATATCCTAATATATGGAAGTGGGAAGGCTAATCATTAATCGAGATGCATTAATGCGGATGCGATTAAACCCGTGCAGGTGAGTCAGTGCCACCTAAAGTGGATAATATCTCGACATAGGAGAGGGAATTTCCTAACACCTATGATTAGGGTTGTTGGTTGGGTTCCTGTTATGATGAGAGCCCAGAGAGGTATCTTACGGATTGGTTGTTCAGATCCATTCTTTCTTCTGGGTTGGTTTTTAATTCTCGAGGAAGATAATGTTTTCAGAGGTATCTGATGTAATGGCCCAGACCCCTCCGGTCCATTCCTTTGTTGAAATCGATATGGTCAACACGACACGCGTTATAATGATAATTTTTTAATACTAATGTTAATGTAAAAATATGTTAAATAATAATGATGATGACATAATTTGTGTGATTAATTAAACTAAAAAGATAATAATCATGATAAAATGATTTAATGGGTGTTATTATTATTAATGATGTTAAGTGGGAAGGTGTGTGACCCATTAGACGTTGATAAATGAAACATGTGGTTTATTATTAATTGAGTAATTATTGGAATTAAATTTGAATAATAATAATGGGTGTTGTGTTATTAATATTATTCATAATATTAATAATAATGAGAAATTAATGAATTTAGTCATGGTATTTATTTCAAAAAAATAAATAACGATGTACAGTGGAAGCATGGTGGTGCGTTAATAAAATTATAGGTGAGTTCGTTATTATTATTATGTTAAATAATAATAATAATGGTGGTGAAAAAAATATGTTGGGTTTATTAAATTGAATGGTTTTAATTTAATAAAAGTGGATTCAATTTAATCAGTGTGAAATAAAAATAAATTGTATTAAATAATTAAATTGATGGATGTTATGTGACATTGACATGGCATGGTCAGATTCAAATATCCAACGGGGTGGTTTAACGTGGTCAATGTGATGAGCATAAATATTATCATTATTAAAAATAATAATTGGTGGCGAGTTAATAAATTTTAATTGGGGTTTTGTTATTATTAATATAATAAATAATTATAATATTAATGTTGGCTTAAATTTTGAAAGATATATTAATAAAGATTTAATGAGATTTATGTTTTTGAATTAAATGTGATGAGATTTGAGATATGAGGATAGATGAGAGATGTTATTATGATAATTGTGTTAAAAAAATAAAATAAAATAATAATGACAATGGTTTAAAATGGGGCATGTTGGGTATGGAATATAAGAGGAGGCGCCACTTTGTTGGGGCGTGATAAAATGGGGAGAAGAAATTGTGGAAGATAATAAATTAGATTGGAGAGAGAAAGGGTTTAGACGAAATAAAGGATTATAATTTAATGAAATAAAATAAATAAGTTAAATTAAAAAGGAAATAAATAAGGGGCGGGGCGTGGTTGACATGGAGTAAAGGAGAGGCTCCATTTTGTTTTGGTGCTGGCGTGGGAATGAGTAGCCTCATTAGTAAGTTATTATTATTATATATTATAATAATGATTAAAAGATGATAATGAATATATATATATATAAAAGGAGTCAATCATGGGAGGATTATGTGCTACAAAGAGGTTGAGCGTGGTTTTTTTGAGGTGGAAAGAAAATAAGTGTTAAATTAAATTAAATAATATAATAATCATGTTTTTGTTTTGGATTATATAATCTTAATTCGACCGTAACTTCTTCATATGGTGTCAGAATAACAAACCGTCAGTGACAGTATAATCCTGAAATTAAGATGGTCAATTTAAGACCAATGATGAATAACTTTTCATGACTCATGCCTTGAGTCAACAAAACACCAAATATTAATAGAATTATTATTATCATTAAATGCATGGAAACTGCGTGACGTGTCGTGTGTTAACCAGTCAAAACGCGAAACCGGTGTACGGTCACACCATGTATTCATTAATACACGCTGCATACCATTTTACCTATTCGTTGCCTATATAAGAAAGGGTCGTGGATTATTTCTAGACCGATTGCTTCTTCTTCGCACGATGACGCTGTTGGATGATCGAGAAGTCATCCTCCTCTAACTTCTTCATCCGGACTCCGATCGTTGATCCATCCGTGGCTACGGGATCATGTCAGCGAGGAGAACACCGTACACCCTGTTCTGTTCCCTCTTCTTTAACTTCCCCTCTATAGTTTCCAATCGAGGAGACTGATGATAACTGATGGGAACGATGGTTTTCGACGAACGACTCTAAAAAGGTATGTTAAAACTCTATTCTTGTATTCTCTTTCCTATCCTACTTCTCCCATTTTATTTCCATGCTACGACGTGTGATCTCCGTGTTGAGGGAGGTTCTTGTGTTGTTGATTCGGTGGTGCTGCGATGTCCTTGGTGGGTGCAGTCGTTCTAGGAGAAGCCGTGTGATCATGGTGGTCGTGTACGTAGAAGGACATCGGAATCTGTTGAGGTAGGGATCTTACCTTCGTCTCTCTAAATTGTGGATCATATGGGGTGGGTGTCCTCTTTTTACGTGAAACACCTTTGAACTGGTTTAATAAAGATAACAACTGGATTATATAATGGTGATGGGAAGTTTTTGAATGCAGTTACATTATTTATATCCTATTATATTATGTTGTGAATTGAATGAGCTTCTACCTACTGAAAATCATGGTCGTTGGGGGCCTATGATTATACAATTAAATGTTTCCCTCTCCCTATGGATTTTTTTATGGATGAAGTTTTTATTGAATGTGGAAATTGGTTAATCATGTAAAGTTGGATGATTAAATACCCGAAACCCTTGTGTGATCACCCCAGTTGAACAAACTGAAATAATAAACATGTGGGTGCAGGTTAGGGTTTATTTATGTGATGGGTGTTTTTGTGGGTTTTTTTGGATTGGGTGAGCAGCAGGGCTATGGTTGGCTTGGTTGTGGGTTGGTGTGAATTCTATGTTGGTGACGGGAAGTGGGGCTGTGATAAATGGTATCAAAGGGATGATGATATATGGGTTTCAGTGTGGTTGTGGTTGTGGCGGTTGGCAGCGGGGCTGCAGGGATGGGTTGGAATGTGAACGGACTATGGGTTGTGAATAATAAATAAAAGTGGGGGAGTCAATGAATGGTGGGGCGTGGTAATGAAACGAGATTAACAATAAATGGGGATGGACTTGTTTGTGTTGCTTGTGTTTTTCCTAAATTGATTTGTGGATGGAAGGAATATGTTTTACGAACGATTGATGTGGTTGGTTGTGGATAGTTGCCCAGTAGTTAAGGAACTAAAAAAACTAATTCTGCTAAAACGTGAAAACCTAAATGGGGTTGGGGTTGTTTGTTGTATGCATGATTTGTAGTATCAGTGCTGAGGCACGTGCCCAGTTTCTCTATTTTGAAGCCATAGGTTTGGTTGTGTGTTTGGTATACATATATGTATCTGTATCTTTTGTGTTTTATCTCACCCCACCCATGTTGAGCACTTAGTGCCGAACACTCCCATTTCATGGGAGAGGGTGTTTTCCCTTAGTTACTAGCTCCTTACTTCTCCTTCTTCCCTAGGCTGTGATGGCTTGAGGCGACCTTAAACCTAAGACCCTTCAGGTAGGTTTCGATTGGGGTGGTTTTGCCCAAGACTCTTTAGGCAGGCTTACTTTTTCCCAAGAATCTTTGGGATGAGGCCCAAGTGTGTGCGGGTGGGATACGTGGTAGTGAGGCCCAGGTGTGTGCGGGTGGGGTACGTGGTTGTGAGTCCTAGGTGTGTGCGGGCAGGGAGAGTGTGGCAGCGTCAGGATGTTCTCCGTTAGGAAGAGAAGATATCTAATGGGAAATGGTGCGGGGTACCCAATACTCTTGTTCTTATACTAATACTACCTATTGTGATTGTGTTTTTGGTGAGTGTGGCTGGTGAGGTCGGGTGGATAGATTTCCTTGCTAGGTTTCTTATGTTGTTCTCACAGGATATTAGGATGTCTCCCCACCTGTGCACAAGAGATTTAGGTTTCCCTATTGAGTATACTTGTATGGTCACCCTACGTTTACTTTCAAGTTTCCAGGAGGACTACTAGGGCCATGCAGGACCCTACTAGTCGGGACAGTAGGAGTTGTTGCAGTTGCTGTACACTTGTTTCTTTTGGTATTTTATTTTGAGCTTTCTTTTACTTGTACCTTGTTTCAGAACTATTTAAACATGCATGTGGGATTGGTTTGGGTTTATTTCTATACACATGTTCTTTTCCTTTTTGGTGGTTGACCTGTCCTATTTCCCGATCTTAAAAATATAAAGGGTAATTCCTCCCATATTTGTGAAACTCATACCCTTGGTGCTAGTCGCCACCCTGGGGCCTAATGGAGGTGAGACTCGGGGGTCATTATCTCCCTTTCACCATTTCCAGCTCAGTAGGGGCATCTTTGGTGGGAGGGGGTCATGACACTTATGGCTAAGAAATTATAGTGAACTTATTGGTTATATTCCATATCTAGTGAAGCTTTAGTATGGATTTATGAACCATAAAAATCCTAGATGATTTATATATATTAGTGAGATTTTGGTGAAAAGTTTTTATACTATATCATGAAAAACACTATTACTCGACAATGCACATGGTCTTTTCAGGAATATTAAGAAATTTCATTATTGAGTGGTTAAATGTTGTAGTTTCAAGGGTTATTTAACTATTTTTCAAAAATGATATTACAAAAGCCTAAGAATATAATAAGGTTATAGAAATGTATTGAGTGATTTAAAATCTTGAACTAAAATGGTATATTTTTATTAATGCATTCTTTTAGATTAATATTTTGAAATTTAAAGTTAACATTTAAAGAGAATAAAGGCTACGATGAATTAGTTGTGAGTATTTTGATATAGAGTGGATTGTTTCATGAATTTTAGGATAATTAATATTGAAATATTAATATTAATATATTTAATGGGTGATTTTAGTTTAAAAAAACTTCATCAATTCATATCTTTAATAAGGAATAATCATATATAATGTATTTTTATTCATCGTAAGTAAAATCTTCTAGATGGATTTTGTAGTAAAGTTATATGTTTGTTTTTATAAATAGATGATTTATTTTATTATTTATCAATATCAAAATGTGAATAAGTAATGGTTATATAGGGTTATCAAAGATCATTTAAAATTTATTATGCCTATTGTGTTTATGTTCCGTACAATGATAGTAATTTAACAATAACACACAATCCAATAACATTAATTTTATAAAAATAATGATTAGTGAAAGAATGTAAATGTAAGGACTCACTAGTTTTACCACTTTTCATTTAATTATAAACGATTATAATTTCTATTTTTATCATGTTCATCCCTAAAATTTGAATCATAGATGGATTATATGATTCCTTAAATGACTATATGATATTTAATGTTTTATGGGGAACAATTATCTTTAATTTTAAATTGGAATTGGTTATGAATTTTATGACTATAATACATCACATTAATTATATGGATAAATAAGGTATTTTTTAGAACACCTATCACAGGGAGTTGGAAAAGAAATTTTATTTGTTTTCCTAGTGCATCACATTGGCTAACTAGGACCATCTCACTTGAGGATATTCACATTTACTCACCTACTACTTCTAATTAACCTAATTATTCCATTTACTATTTCTATTATTTATTGAGAGAAATCATTTTGGTGTTGGAATGATAATTCAATGACTTAAAATATAAGTATATTAATATTCATATTCCAAATAATGATATTCGAAAAAAAACATGGACAGGGGTTTTATTTTAGATTCAGTTAATATTCATTTCTGTAATTTAATATTTAGTTAGATAGTTTAATTGTGAAACACAATTATAAAACTACTAATTTATTGGTCATAATATTTTTAATTCCAATGAAAACTAAATTCAACCTCCTTCTAGAATCATGTTTGATGACACACCTCAACCAGATGTATAAAATCATACAGGACTCAACTCTATTATATTCCATTTCAATCATTTATGGAATTAACATGACCAAATGGAGAAATTTTGGTCAATATAAAAGAGGTAAAATAATTTCACAAAATCATAGAAATGATTTTATTATGCATGATATAATTGAAAATTGAGACACCCATACATTTCACAATTTATCGCTATAAAAATATTCAAAACATTTATAGAAATTTATTTTTGAATTTAAGAACAACTGATATTCTCCCAAGGTCAATCCTTAGGTTAGCCTCCCATTATCGGGAGTAAGAGGTCATGATGTTGATAACGTGAAGAGAAAAAATATGAACTAAAAATAAATATATGAACAAAATAAATAAACATGAGTAGAAATACTCTTATAATACCTGGTGAAAAATAATAAAAAAATAAAAAATTCATGTTACATATTTAAAATTAAAAAAACTAAAAGGAAAAAATAATATAAAAAAAAACTATCATTCATTCTTTAGGATTAGGCATCATTTATATGAACTCACATCCTTATAGTAGCAGCAAGGACCTCTATTTATATAGGGGATAATTATGTTATCTTTTTTACTAAAAATATCTCAAAATCATCATGTATCATTATATACCTTAATAGAATTTGAATATATATTTTTTATAATATTATTTGATATTTGGTGTTTACCAAATATATTAAATACCTATCATTTGTGGCTCTTCAAGTGCACTTCTTGCATGGGATGTGTATGTGAAATACATCATGATGGTAAGATCAAATATCTTGATATCATCCATGGTGATATTCACCCTTGGATGTTTCCATAATCTCAACCACAATCTCCCAAGTAGTAAGTGATCTTATTTAGAGTCATCAAGCCTTCACAGGGGTTGGATACTTCAAAATGGATTTCATTGTGATCATCTGAAGTGGATATGGGGTTTTAGTGTGGTTTGGGGCCTTGCTAGTGAAAAATAGCTTGTCCACAAGATGGGATTACTTGGTGTTTCTTGAAGATAAAAGGTTGTGGTGTGATACAATTTAGTTACAACAGTAGTTTCAAGTACTGGAAAAAGGTTATATGGGTATGGGAAATCTATATTAGGTGAGACATCGTACTTTTTGTAAGTGGGGAAAAATAACGTGTAGAGACTATCCCACATCAAAACATCTTTCACCTATCCTCTATTATTTATAAAAATAGCCTTATATCATTAGCTACAAAGCCTAATCTAGGGATGGGATACTTGTTACACATAAAAACACATAAATCGGTGGTGCCTCCTTGTACAAAAATTATTATCCTTATCCCAAACAATGCACTATAACTAGATCCTCACGTGGTTTCTAATCGTCTAATTCATGCGATCTATCTCATATTTGGAAAAGCTATCTAGCCCCTTGTTGGCATTCTACATGGTTGACTTTTCATGGTTAATGGAATTCGGAACCTTTCCCAATTTTATAACATCATGTTACATTAAAAATTCATAATTAAAATTCACTACACATTCTTAAAAAAATATGATTGATAAAACATGAATATTTATTCATTTCAGTTCCTTTAAACTATTTATTTCTAATTGCTCATATAATAATAACATATTTTAAGTCATGGAATCATTGAGTGAAATTCATTGAGAAACATTTTAATTTTTTAAAATAATTTCATGAAAATATAAGTGCTTCAAATATCTCTACAGTTATTATATGCTCCCCCCTAATAAATTCCCAACATTGAATTAAATTTCTCATCATTGTTTCTAATATTTAAATTTAAAATAAAAAACAAAATTATTATAATTATTAAACCAAATTTTTATGTTACAAATAAACAATTAATTAAAATTATCATCTTTAAAGAAACAATAAATCTATTTAGTTTACTCTATCTCTTTTGAAAATGGTTGATTTTATCTTTTTATTCATTATAGTTCCTCAATTTATTATTCTTAGAAATTTTAAATCACGATTTACCTCACTTTTGAATATTTTCACTCAAAAATCATGATACGATTACTGTAATAGGTTTTCTAATATCATTATTTCATGCTCCTTGTTTATATGGTTTCAATGGAAGAACTTTCTCCACATTATAAAAAAAGAAAAAATAATTAAGACTTAACAATAATGGTTTGAGTGACTTAGAGGCTTAAATTTGGTAGGAACTAATGTTGAAAACTCATGTTCAATGTGGTGGTATGTATATTAACTATATTGTATGAAATAAAAAACATAAATGTTAATGTAATTTTCCCCTTGAAATTGAAAACCCCCACTCAAAAATCTCAATGTATGAGTCATTATCAATTAAATCATAATTAATGAATTTATCCTTCTTGAATACTTATTTATTTATTTTTTGATATTTTTTTAAAGATCTTTTCATATTTTTTTATTGTTTGAAAGATATTATTTTAATAAACATCACATCCATCACATAACCACATGTGATCAAAATCACAAGCCTCGTAATGGTGATTTTTTATCCTTCTAATTCACAACTAATTCCAAATTTTTTTGTTTTAATGAGGGAAAGAAATATAGTATAATAAATGAATCAAAAACCATTATTAATACCAATAATTAGGATCCATAAGTCTTTTCCTAACAACTTAGTGTATCATTTTCATGATTACTACCATCACCCTCATGCATAAACATTAAAATAACATGAAATTTCTAAGAGAGGGGTATAAATAGATAAAAATGGATTGAAAAAATATCATTCTTATAAGTTCATTCATAGTATACATGGGATGAATAAGGATATATTTATAAGGTGGTGTCAATGATAAGGGCTTATCAATAAAAATTATCCAATCATTTAAATGTGTTTTAATATATTCATTATCTTTTAAAAGTTCCAATGCATGTTCTAGAAGGTGGCATGCCCCAAGATCACTTAAGAAATATGTTCAAGATATGAATTCATAGTATTCGGAATAGAGACCCTCTTAAATAGAAAACCACACATAAAAAGAAATAGATACTATAGTTATTAACTATAAAATGAAATTAGCAATGATTTATATTAAAACATAGTCACTGACTCTAAGGAGAATGATTTACTTGGGTATTTATCAAAATTAAAACAATCAAATAACTCAAATGTTATTTAGTTTTGGAGGAAGGTCACACAATATTACTGGGTACATCATATTTTTTTTATGGAATGATGGATCATTTTAAAAATGTATGATATATAACCAGAAATAACTAGAGGGAATAACATAATCAAAACCACATAGGTAGAGTTCAACATTTCATATTTTCTTTCAAATGTTACTACATATATCCCGATATTTATCATCAATGATTCAAATGAAAGAATTTATGTAGACTTGAATTGGAATTACATAGAAGTTCAATAATATTCATGTGGGGATGAAATTGAAAAATAAAGTTGAAGCCATATAATATGATGTTGGTCTTTCATATTCATAGGAGGATAAAAAATATCAAACATTATTAGTTTTATAGTAAAAAAATTTATTGAAAATAGACGTGATAAGATGTTAGTGGGTATATATATTTTCCTAAAATAAATGGATTGATCTAGAGTGTGTATCATTGACAAAATGTTATCTTCCTATTTAAATGAAAATAATGATCTTTTTACACCTATCATTTATGATAAATAAGGGGTTATAAAATTTTGATATAATACAATATTAATAATATTATCTGTAGGAAAGATAAAATTTATGGTAAAGACATGAAGCATGAATATAACATGGTTTTAAAAGGTCTCAAAAACAATATTCCTAGTGAATATAAACTATATTATTTATGATATGAAATAAATTCACCAAAAGATGTGTATTTCCTAGGTAAAGGGTGGTTATGTTTTAATGAAATGGATTCACACGATGTAAAATATCTATATAATCACTAGAGAAAAGGATATGTCTTTCAAATCCATACAATAATTAAATAGGGTGTGGCGTAATAAGTTTGTAAACTTGATAAAAAAACTTTTAACATAATGGTGATGGATGATTCGAATCTCGTGATATCCATGTACCTGTACATGATCATACACATATATAAGAATTTTTTTAATAGGGAAATATTATTTTAAGGAGTTATAAAATTAAAGATAAGTTCTCAATAAGGTTGCTATAATTAGCTATTGTTGATTTATATTGTCCAATATGACCAAAATACCCTAATGAGAATGTGGTATTTTTTAATTTTCAGTGAAAATTTTAGTAAAATGACAGGGTTGGTGTTTATTTCTAATGACAACATGGATTTTAATTGATATAATCATTATAAAAATATTTAACAAATAATATATGAGTAGATAAAGAAAATAATCAGAACTGACAATAGAATGATGTTTACTGATAACCATGTATATTATTATATCAACAAGTATATGAAAGGGAGTTAATTTTCAATGTTATGAACTCTATAATTTTTTTTAATTGGTAGGAGAAACCAAATCACTAATAACATTGTCTAATTTATTCTCATACAGAAAGGAATATCTGAGAAATATTGGAAATAAGTAGTATTTATATTAGTCTAAATTAAAAATAGGTATTCTTTATATCAAAAATTAGAAATGTCTTGATGAAAATTGTATTATAAAAAGAATCCAATGGTGAAGTAATTTTTAATCTTTATGAGTATATAATTTATTCTTAATGTGGAGATATATAATAAATTTGAATCATGTGGAGATGTATAGATTTTTCATAGAAGTTAAACAAATATAAACACATTCAACTATTTCAAAAGATAGATTGGAATTATTTTTCAGAATTCTAGATGTAATTATGGGGGAAATCCAGAAGAATGTATATCTAAATAGTGAAAAACTTATTGATCCCAAAGATTAAGAGAAAATTTATATGGTAGGTTCAAAAGGTAATTATGTTTATTATAATGAATACAATGATGACTAGAAGAGTAGAGTTAGATCACCTCCCATAGAAAATATAAGAATTGGGTTGGAATTGATAGTTATAATAAAATAGTTGACTCGGTAACACCATTTTAAACAAGGATAAGGATGAATAAAAAAATAATAATTCTTATATCATGTGTAAGAAAAAAACCTTAATTGGGTTTTAATTGGTGAAAATTGGGTTATGGATATGTTATTATATATTGATTTTTTTTAAAATAAACATGGGATACTTTTTCGTGGAGGACTACGAAGAACATCATTAAGACAGAAAGTATTTTATATAAAAATATAAATGAATAAGTCATGGTGATTCAAAATAATACATTAATTGCGTTTAATGGGTAGTTTGATAATAAAGCTACTAATTTATGTGTATCATTCACTTTTATAGATATGTTGAAAAAAATTCAGTTATTCTCACACATAGTTGTGTGATGGTAGTTAATCGGTTTCTAGATGGGTGTTAAATCATCACTATTTAATGAATTAATTGATTATGATAATTACATCAATCAATAATATGAATTTATTTGATATTAAGAATATAAAAATGTATATTGGTTGAATAATCTACTTTCAATGATGACTTAAGAACTAAGTGAATAGTATTTTAAATTTTGATAGTACTTGAAGAAGCTCAGAGTTCAACAATGTGGAGTGGATCATAATCTCTTATTAATAAAGAAATAAGATAAAGGATGATGGTGCATGTATATGTTAATAATGTAATATATTATAAGAAAAAAAACAAAACAAGTTGTTTATATAATTAATGATATACATCTTTGTAATGTCGATGATTATTGAGTTGAAATTTTTACAATTTTTGAAAATAATAATAGGAATGAAAAAATAATTTCTCAATCCAAATATAATATTATATTGTGAAAATATTATTATTAGGGGTATAAATATTATTGAAAACAAAAGTTTATAACTTGTTAATAATTTCAGGGGAATATAGTGGAATAGAGTACAATATAATGGAATATAAGTTGATCATTCATAATATATTATACATCACAATGAGAAGAACCCACATTTTTGTTTTATATTTGTAAAGAGAAAAGTTACTGGAGTAGTCTCCTGGAATGCCATATGATCACTGTGAACAGAATATTATGCTATTCCAAAGGTACAATGATTTTCTATATTAATTTTTTAGTGTTACATCATAATAAGATATTTTTAGGATATATAAATTTATATTAAGCTGGATCAACAAATTATAGAATGTCTCATCAGGAGGGGATTTCATTCTTAGTGGGTTATATATTTCTTGGATTGATAAGAAATAATATTTCACTTAATTGGTCACTATGTAAGATAAATATATTGTAGAAAGTCAAGTGTGTACAAATATTTTTTCTTGAAGTGACAAATTATGGATTTGGGTGTTGGGGTGATTTATCATAAATATATTAAATTTTATACATCATATTTCACATTATTATATAAAATGCATAATTTCTTCATGTATAAAACACAATGAGATAAAATATAACTTAATTAAAGGTAATGTCTATATATCGTTAGTGATGTTGGAGTATCTTCTTACTCAACATCACATTGAAAACATCATAAAAAAGAAATTCCCAGGATATATATGATAATCATTATTTGGTTCTTATAGTTCATTAAATTTACCATATTTAAATAGTGTGGTGTATGGACCCCCACAACCATTGGAATGACTGGGTTTCCCTTATGTGATTCCACTCACATAAGAGTGTAATTTATGATAATTAAAAAAGAGGGTGATATTAATTATAACTTTAGGTTTTTTTGAAGATAGTTCATTTATAAATTTGAAAATGTGGTAGAATTATTTGATTTTATATTGGGGGAGAAATAATGATGGGGGAGTAGCATAGTTCTGTTTAGAAGATATGGAAATAACCTAATATATATATTTTTAAAATGAAGTTATTCATTTATGAACATTGTATTATAATTCTATTTATGATGATGATCATAAATTTTCGGTGATTATAAAATATGTTAAGGTTATCATTTATCATAATCAAGACATTCGATGGTCGAATAGTATTCTAGTTTTTAGTTAGTATCATAAAGAGTGTGACATGTTGTAAACATACTCAAAGAGATATATTTTTATAAATAATCCCTCAGTTGTGTTCTTAGAGTTTTTGGGTTTTTTTATTGAAAAATAATGTTCATAGGTTTCCAGAAATGTTGAATCCTAATATGATAAATAATATACTGTTTTTGTATGTTTTTTAGGTTTTTTAAGATGTAATTAAATGTCTTTTAGTTAATGTATATGTTTTGTGAAAAAAATAAAGTTGATGAAGAGTTTTCACATTAGAATTAAAAAATAACACCTATGATTTAAATGGAGGAAATTTATTATAATATGATATAATCCTTATAAACAGTTACACATGACTATGAAATCATTCGTTAGTGGAAAATTTAGAGAAAATAGTGAAATCCACTAAATAATTTATTGAAAAATGTGAAATAATTATGAGTAGGAACATGATTAAAAGAATTTTGTTTATGAAGGAAATATTTATAGAAATAATTACATTGAGTAATTTTCAAATAAATTTTTTTGTAATGAACCATATTAACTATGAACAACAAATTTTATATAGTGCCATAAATTTATTTACATTGAGTTGATCTCATTTTTGAAAAACAATATTCAGGGATTCATGTAGTTTGTTGATGTTAAGTATTTTATGGCAACAACAATGTAAGTAAGTAATTGAGTATTTTTATGGGATGTAGTTTTTTGAAAATTAAAAAAATGTAATTATATAATTAACATGATTTTAGGATATTTTACTGTACAAATACATTTGTTATAATTACCCATAAATTACATACATTTTTATTACATCAAAATTGAAGCACACTTATGACAATATATAACAACACCATGAAAGGACCATATAGGTATAGTGTCTTTAGAAACTGGGAAACATAAACAATGGGTTCATAAATCATCTATATTATCTCCCGTTTAATTCATCATATCTAGAGTCTCTTTTAGCATATCCTACTTAATAACCTTCTTCCTGACCTAGGAAGAAAAAATACAAAATGGTGAGCTCAAATGCTCAGTAAGGGTAAACAAAAGAAATATCAATCATATCAAATTCATAAGAACATAATATTATGAAAATCTTAACCTGCAAAAGAGATCACAATATCATAACATGGGATAAATCATGGTAGTGAAATTTAATCCCAATAATCATATCATGAAACTTTCTGGAATACACACATAATCGTAGAGAATCATTTCTTAGTAGTCAAGACTCATTGCCAAGACTATCCTAGCAGACAAAGTCCATTTCTGAACCGAGTTCACTCCTCGTTTTAGTCCTGTATCTTGGAACCGGATTAACCTACCGTTCCATCCATGTCAATCTCATGAGATATAAATAATTACCCAATTCATTTTAGGGAGATATAGGTCCTACCCATCTCATAATTATATCGTTCTTATGTGTTCCACAAGATCATAAATCATATATCACAGCACAACCCATGTAATAAAAATGGGATACTTAAACATCATGCCATCATAGAATAATCCCTATAAGATAAAAGGACATCATAAAAATAATTCCATCATAACATAATCAAATAAATGTAAAAATATGGATAGAAATAGAAACCTATATTATCATAGATGGAAAATAATTTTGATAAAACGCTTGAACTCCATTCTTGAGGAAAATATCCTTTCTACTTCAAAAACAATTTTCTTTTCTTAACTTTTCATACAATTTTAAAATAAAAGAAGTTGACTAAAAATAAACTTGAAAACTTGTAAAGTAAGATTCATGGAAATAATGTTCTATGAAATCATAAAATCCATTAATGCCGTATAAGTTAAAAAAACATTCTTCTCGTACTTTGGCCAGAAAAGTCAAAAAGTTCCTCGTACAGCAAACAAAAAAAGATTCCTTTCATATCATTTACTAAAAATTAACCAATAGGTAAAATTGGATTAAAAATAATATAGTATGATAGAAATAATGTTACATATCGAAGAAACATGGATGCATATGATAAATATGCCCCAGTAAATACCAAAGTATAAACAATCTCGGATAAAAATGAGATTGCGAGATTTTACCTTACCTTAGTTCCGATATGATTCGTATGTATCCGAACCTCCTGTATAATGATTTAAATAATTTCATTGACTTATTCTAGAATCATATTAATTGTTATGATATCATATATTATCACATTCTTATTTTCTTATTAGTAATATTTCATTGTTACTCGTTATTCGGGTGTTCACTGTTTTATGTTCTCATGCATGTTTTGTCGAATAAATTCATATTCCACTTTTTTAGGTTATAGATACAAAATTTTTAGAATGGTATTAGTGTAATATATATCATATTTATTTATTAAATTCATTTATATAATAATTATTCAATGAAGATCTTGTAGAATGAGTCGCATCACACCATGGAGATGGTAGGCCGTACGTACGCACGAGCGATGATAACGTTCCCATGATCGTGGAATTGTATTAAAGAGTATGTATACTATTACATAATTAATATCAATTTAAAATTATAATATATATTTATTTATTTATACCATTATACCCATCCTATTAAGGTGGTGTTGGAAAACAGATTACACAATGGCGTGGAGACGGTATTCCGTACGTACACATACACAGTGATTCCATATTTCGTAGGATGGATAAAAGGTGAAATAGGTTTGTTTCATATTTATAATAACATATAAGTATATGAGTGATACTGATGTTATTAATTTATGATGAAACAAATAAAGAATAAGTAGAAGAAGAAATAAATTGGAAAGAATCGGTAAAGGACATTACCTCTTCTTTGAAGCGCCTCTTCTTAACCTCCTCATAGGGAACTAAAGATGGTATTTGAAGAAGACCAGGACCTCTAGAATGTTTCTAGGGAAGTGGATAAGATAAATTGGCATGGGTTGGCAGAGCTTGAGGGCTCAAAGTAGGGTGAGGAGGATAGGGAGAAGGTTCCCTTTTATAAGGTATGAGAGGGGCACCTTAGAAAAAACTTAAAATATTATTTTATAATAAAGTCATATTCAGTTTTTAATAGCTCTAAATTGATTTATTTAGAAGATAAGGTGGGGATGGGTCGAAATTCTCTCATGTAATAGGTTTTATAAAAGTTTAGGTTACTATTTTAACCTTATCATTTAGATTTAACTCTAAGTTAAATAATTTAACTTTTACAATGCCTTCTTGTTTTCTTACACTATAAGTTTAATAAAAATACTATAACAAGAAAAACGAACCCAAAGTGGTTCTTTATTAATATATATAACCTTATATAAGTCATTTGGATGAACCTAATATTTTTATGAATAAAATAACAATTAATAATGTAATATTTGTTTTAAAAACTATTTTATGTCAATTTTGACACTATTTGGTAATTGATTTTCTTGAAAATCATAACAGCATGATTAGTTCGAAAAAAGTTAATTAAATCAATACTAACATGTCATATTAACCTATAAAATTAGTTTAATTCATAAAAATTCTCAAATTATATTTATTTGGGTATTCATAATATCAATTATGTTAATATTTCATTAATAAGGTAATTACTGCATCATCATTATGTCATAAATAAATTAACATATTTAATGTATAAACATTATAAATAAAATAAGATTATGTAGGAAATATTTTTAGATTTTTAATGAATATTTATAGTCGAATTTATCATATTTATAACCCTAGATTAAAAATGTTTTAGTTATTAAACTTTGATTTTAACTCTTTTAACTCTTCTTTAAATAAAATAATAATAAGTGTCCTAATCTAATCCAAGTGGGACTAAATGGTCATATTTTATTCCTAAGGTTTTTTTTGGTCGAATGAAACTTATCCAATAGAATTAGGACATGTGTTAGGGTAATAATAATATCATTTTTACCGTTAATTACCCTATTTACTTTTAACCGTGTTAAATAAAATTAAATAGTTACTATTCACCAAAAATAATTTTTATCTTATTAAACCACATTTTACTCATTGATATTAACCGTGTCTCTCGGATTTTTTAAATTATACTCACAGAAATGGTAAAATTGAGTTTTATGTACAATAGCAAATGCTTCTAGGATGTGGGTAAAAGATGGTAAAAAGTTCAATAAAAGTTTTATATATCTATATTATTATAAAATTACTCCAATAAGTTACATTGAACTTCTGTAGTTATTATGTATCTATTTTGAACTAAAATAAATTTAAATAAATAAATTATTATTTAAATAAAAAGTTGGTTTTCTCCAAAAACTCAGTATTTTCACTATTTATGAAAAATTGAAAGTTTTCAAAAAAAATACAAAAAATTCACCTTATGATAATTTTGATATTCTGAATCCAAAAATGAAGTCCATTTTGAAAGATAAAATTTATAAAATTTCAAAAAGTGGGTATTACTATTCATAACGGCTTGTTTATATAATATTTTAATAACATATTGATGTTTAGTGAAACTCGGTATTGCGTACAATGCAAGCTATCGAGGAAGGTTGCTCTTGTGTATAATTCAAGCCAAGTCAGTGTTGTGTGTAGTGAAAGATTCATTTGGTGATTTCTATAACATAAAAACAAAATATTTCTCATAAAATCTCGGGTGTTACATTCTACCCCCTTTAAAATGAATTTCGTCCTCGAAATTTTTCACTTTGAAACAAATAGATGAGGATACCACTCCCTCATCATATCATCATGTTCCCATGTAGGTTCTTCTAATTGGTGGTTCCTCTATAAAAGTTTCACCAAGCGAGTGGTCTTGTTCTGTAGGAATTTTTCGCTTTGATCCAGAATCTCTGTCGGCTGTTCTTCATAAGAACGATCTTGCTCTAGCGGTACAACTTCTGAGGTTAGTACATGTGAAGGATCAGGTATGTACTTCCTCAGGAGATATACATGGAACACATTGTTAACTTAAGAGAGATTCGGTGGAAGCACCAATCGGTAAGCTACCTTCCAAACGTGATCCAGTATTTCAAAAGAACCAATATACCTTGGGCTCAGCTTGACCTTCTTTCCAAATCTCATTAATCTCATCCAGGGAGATATTCATAAGAACACTTTATCACCCACTTGAAACTCTAGGTCTTTTATTCGGTTATCGGCATAACTTTTTTGTCGATTCCGAGCTGCTCATTTGTGTTTTTGAATAGATCTTAACTTTTCTTCCATCTCATCATCAAGATCTGGTCCTAATAGCTTTATTTCCCTAACTTCATCCCAGCAAGTTAGAGTTCTGCATTTCTTTCCATAGTGAGCATCATAAGGAGCTATCTGAATACTGGAGTGAAAGCTATTATTATAAGAAAATTCCTCTAAAGTTAAGTGTTGATATAAACGACCTTTGAAATCCATATCGAAGGCTCTCAATATATCTTTTAGAGTTTGAATTTTCCTCTCAGACTAACCATCTGTCCGAGGAGGATAAGCAGTGGTGAAACTCAAATCTGTATCTAGAGTATGCTGAAGACTTCACCAGAACGTCTAGGTAAACCTCAGATTCTGATCCGATATAATGGAAATTGGTACTCTATGAATTCTTACCACTTCCTTCACATATATCTTGGCAAGTTGATCCAGATAGAAATATTCTCTAATAGAAATGAAGTGTGCCAACTTCATAATACGATCAACTATAACCCAGATATCATTATTTCCTTGGATGTTTTAGTAAGTCCAGTGACAAAGTCCATAGTGATGTTTTCCCATTTCCATTCTGGTATGGGTAATTTTTGTAACATCCCCTTAGACTTCTTTCTCTCAGCATTAACTTGCTGACAAACCAAGTATCGAGAGACATATTCAGCAACATCTCTTTTCATGCCATCCCACCATAAGTACTCTTTCAGGTCCCTATACATCTTTGTGATTCCAGGAAGAATAGAGAAGGAAGAACTATGAGCCTCATCCAGTAGCTCCTTCTTTAATTTTGGGATGGGAGGATCCCAAACCCGATTCCTAAACCTTATTATCCCATAACAATCCAGGTTGAATTCAGGAACATTTCTCACTTTCTTTTGTAACTCTACATCACCTTTTTGTGCCTCTTTAATCTTCACATGTATAGATGGTTGAAAATTATTTTGAGAAAGATATGAATTTTCCCCTTCCATTATAATTGCAAGAACCATCCTTTGTAAATCCATAAATATTGGATCGTTTGTGAACCTCATCATGGATAAGCTAGCATGGTCTTGTTGACTAAATGCATCTGCCTCCTTATTTTCTTTCCTAGGATGATAATGAATTGAGCAGTCACAATCCTTAATCAGCTCCAACCATCTTCTTTGGCGCCTATTCAGCTCCATTTGTGTGAAAATATACTTTAAACTTTTATGATTAGTATAAATATCACACCTTTCACCATAAAGATAATGCCTTCAAATCATTAATTCAAATATTACCACAGCTAATTCCAAATCAAGAGTTGGGTAATTTTGCTCATGGATTTTCAAATGTCGTGATGCATAATCTATCACCATATCATTTTTCATGAGAACATACCCCAATCCCTTATTGGATGCATCACTATAGATCACTAGCCTTTCTCCACTACAAGGCGGTGTGAGCACAGGTGCACTGGATAACCTTCTTTTTAAATCCTTGAAATTCTCATCACACTCCTCCATCCAAACAAACTGAACTCCTTTTCGAGTCAACCTGGTGAGTGGATTAGATAATCGTGAAAAATCTTTCACAAAATTTCGGTAATAGCCAGCCAGACCAAGAAAACTTCGGATCTTAGTTAATGTTGTTGGTCTCGACTATCTTTCGATAACCTTTGTCTTTGCTGAATCCATAGATATCTGCTCTTTTGAGATTATGGGACACAAAAATGAATCTTTTTAAAGCCAAAATTCACACTTGGTAAATTTGGCATAAATCTTCTCCTTTCTTAGGATCTTTAATAAAATTCTCAAGTGATATTCATGTTCATCCTGGCTCTTTGAATAGACAATAATATTGTCTATAAAGACTACCATAAACTGATCAAGATAGTCTCTAAAGACTCTATTCATTAGATCCAAGAAGATAGCATGGTCATTAGTAAGACCAAATGGAATCACTATAAATTCATAGTGTCCATACCTTGTACAAAAAGCCATCTTTGGAATATCCTTTTTTTGACCCTTAATTGATGATACCCTGAACGAAGATAAACCTTTGAAAAGTATTGAGCTCCGTGTAGTTGGTCAAATAAGTCATCAATGTGTGGTAGATGATATTTTTTCTTGATAGTGATCTTGTTAAGATCTCGATAATCAATGCAGAGTCTCATTGATCCGTCTTTCTTCTTAACAAACAGAACAGGTGCTCCCCTAGGTGATAGACTAGGGTGTATAAATACCTTATCAATATTCTCTTGGAGTTGCTTCTTCAATTCCAGCAACTCAATTGCGGCCATTCTATAATGTGTCTTTGAAATGGGCATAGCATCTGGTATGAGTTCTATTGAAAACTCAACTTCACGACTTGGTGGAATACCTGGCAATTCCTCCGGAAAGACATCATCAAACTCTCGTACAATGGGAAATTTCATAATTGTGAGTTTCTCTCCAACCATTTGAGATAAATAACCTTAATTTATTTTAATCAAGACCCATAAGATGGAAGAAATTTCCACTAGAAGGTTATATTCATCCTTGCATCGATAGATGATAGTAGATTGATCGGGAATATCAAATGTGATTTCCCTTCTTTGGAAATTGAGATGAGATCCGTATAAATAAAGCTAATCCATGCCAGGAATCACATCAAATTCCACTATAGGAAGGATCACAAGATTTTCAAGAAGCACTTTCCGACAAACTTTAATTAGAAAAGAATTATAAACTTTTTATGCAACCGTTGTGCCATTTGGAGTTGTCACAGCTAACTCAACATCTAATTGTTGAGGTAGTATGGTGATACCCTTAGATAATTCTTGAGAAATAAAAGAGTTGGTGGATCCAGAATCAAATAAAACATTTTCTACTTTAGAGTGTATGGTAAGAATACCTTTCACTACTTCGTTATCGTACTCCACATCGCTGATAGATATTGCAAGTGGCTTTCCTTTGTCTCTATCCTTAATAGTTTGTTGACGTCGATCATCATCAACAACCCTTGGATTAGGGAATTGATTTGCATAATCCCCCATTTCCTTGCACTAGAAATTTTGAAGTGTATGAGGTTCATTCTTTTTATCTCTTTATTTGTTCGCATCATTAGACATCTTCTTCCCATTATTTCGACATTCAACTGCCCGATGACCTTCTTTTCTACACTTAAAACATTTACTTGTCCCTTTAAGGCAATTCCCTCTATGTTTCTTTCCACACATTGAGAATAAGGGAAAACTCATCTTCTTTTCATTGTGGTCTTTAGAAATCCCTTTGAATTCCATTTTTCTATTCTTATCAAACCCATATGACTGATGTCTTACTCCAATATCCATCTCAACCTTAAGAGAACATCGAAAAATTTACTCGTAGCTATTGAAGTCCCTTATGGATAACACCCTTCGAAGACTTGGTTTTAAGTCACTAAAGAATCGATCGATATTACTCTCAGGTTGGATAATAATTTCGGAAGTGTACATTTCATGTCTTGTAAAATTTTCTTCGTAGGTACCAACCGATTCATCATCATTTTGCTTCAATTCAAGAAACTCTTTCTCCATCTTTGTTCGAAAAATACGAGAGCAGTACATATTGAGAAATACGGTATTGAACTCGTCCCATTCCATGTACTCAATTTCATCGCTTTGCCTCATATTCTTAATAAGATTCCACCCTTGATCGACTTCCCCTTCCAAACGATATACTGTTAATATGACTTTATCATGTTTAGAACATTACAAGACTGAAAATATCTTTTCAATGTACTAATCCATTGTTCATCCACTAATGGATCAGAAGTCCCGTTGAATGAAGGTGGACGCTTCCTCATGAAGGATTCAATAGAATTTTGCTCCTACTCTTGCTTGTTTGGAAGTCCTACATGATTCATAGCTTGAGAAAGTTGTGTGAGCATGGCTACAAGATTTTTCAATCCATCTCCCATAATGTTTGGTTGCTCAGGGGGATAATTATTGCATTGCTTGTCGCATTCAGCATTAACACGGTTCCTTTGGGTTCCATCCATTGACTAAAACAAATAAGCATAGTGTAAGAAACACTAATCATAATAGGAAAACTACATAATCAAGAATAAAATTTCACACTTAAGGTCTTATCATAGGTTATTCATGGACATTTCTAAAACACAAAGATTGTGTTCTATGCTTAGACTTATCCTTAGGATTCTTACTAAGGGTTTCACATCCTAGTTTCGAAAGGTTGACTATAACTTTCCTCTTACACCATATATAACGATCCATACTTTACATAAATTTTTATTACATCAAAATTAAAGCACACCTATTAAAACATATAAAAAACCATGAAAGGACCGTATAAATATAGTGTCTTTAGAAATGGGGAAACATAAACAACTGATTCATAAGTCATCTACATTGTCTTCCATTTATTTCATCATATCTAGAGTTCCTTTTGGAATATCCTACATAATAACCTTCTTCATGACCTGGGGAAAAGAAAACATACAAAAGGGTGATCTCAAATTCTCAATAATGGTAAACAAAAGAAATATCAATCATATCATATTCATAAGAACATAACATTTTGAAAATCTTATCCTGCAAAAGAGATCATAATATCAAAACATTGGATAACTCATGGTAGTGAAATGTAATACCAATAATCATAACATCAAACTTTTTGTAATACACACATAATCATAGAGAATCATTTCTTAGTAGTCAAGACTCATTTCCAAGACTATCCTAGCAGACAAAGTCTTTTTTTGAACCGCGTTCACTCCTCATTTCAGTCCTGTATCACTGAACAGGATTAACCTACCGTTCCAGCCATGTCTATATCATGAGATATAAATCATTACCCAATTCATTGGAGGGAGATATAGGTCCCACCCATCTCATAATGATACCGTTCTTATGTGTTCTATAAGATCATAAATCATATATCAAAGCATAAACCATGTAATAAAAATGGGATTCTTAAACATTATGCCATCATAACATAATCCCTATAAGATAAAAGGTCATCTAAAAATAATTCCATCATATCATAATCAAATCAATGTAAAAATAGGGATATAAACATAACACTATATTATCTTAGATGGAAAATAATTTTGATAAAACGCATGAACTCCATTCTTGAGGAAAATAACCTTTCTACTTCAATTTTTTCCCCTTTTTAACATGTCATAAAATTTTAAACTAAAATTATTTGATAAACAATAAACTTGAAAACTTGTAATGTAATCTTCATTGAAATAATTTTCAATTAAATCATAAAATCCATTCATTCCGTATGAGTTAAAAAAACATTCTTTTTGTACTTTGGCCGGAAAAGTCAAAAAGTGTCTCGTACTGCAAATAACAAAATATTCCTTCCAAATATTTTACTAAAAATTCACCAATAGGTAAAATTGGATTAAAAATAATTTAGTAGGATAGAAATAATATTACATATTGAGGAAACATGGATGTGGATGATAAATATGCCCCAATAAATACCAAAGTATAAACAATCTCGGATAAAAATGACATTGCGATATTTTCCCTTACCTTTGGTCTGATATGCTTCGTATGTATCTGAACCTCTTCTATAATGATTTAAATAATTTCAATGACTTATTCCAGAATTATATTCATTGTTATGATATCATATAATGCCACATTATGGTTTTCTTATTAGTAATATTTCATTATTACTCGTTATTCAGGTGTTCACTGTTTTATGTTCTTATGTATGTTTTGTCGAATAAATTATTATTCATCTTTTAAGGTTATATATACAAAATTTTCATAATGGTATTAGTTTAATATATATCATATTTATTCATTCAATTCATTTATATAATCATTATTCAATGAAGATCATATAGAACGAGTCGCATCACATCGTGGAGACGGTAGGCCGTACGTATGCATGAGCGATGATATCGTTACCATGATCATGGAATTGTATTGAAGTATATGTATAATATTTAAGAATCAATATAAACTTACAATAATAATATATACTTGTTTATATATACCATTATACTCATCCAAGTATGGTGGTGGTGGAAAACAGATTACACCATGACGTGGAGACAATATTCCGTACGTACGCACGCACGATGATTTCATTTTCTGTAGGATGGATAGAAGGTGAAATAGGTTTGTTTCATATTTATAATAAAATTTCCGCATATGAGTGATACTTATATTGTTAATTTATAATGAAACAAATAAATAAGAAGTATAAGAAGAAATAAATTGGAAAGAATCTGTAAAGGACATTACCTCTTCTTTGAAGCGCCTCTTCTTAACCTCCTCTTAAGCCACTAAAGATCATATTTGAAGAATACCAGGACCTATATGATGTTTCTAGGGAAGTGGAGAAGAGAAATTGGCAGGGTTTGGCCTAGCGTAAAGGCTCAAAGTGGCGTGAGGAGTAGTAGGAGGAGGTTCCCTTTTAGAAGGGAGGAGAGGGGCACCTTATAAAAAATATAAAATATTATTTTATAATAAAGTCATATTCAATTTTTAATAGATAAAAATTGATTTATTTCTATGATAAGGTGGTGATGGGTGTAAATCCTTTCAACCAATAGGTTTTAGACAAGTTTAGGTTACTATTGTAACCTTATCATTTAGATTTAACTCTAAGTTAAATAATTTAACTTTTACCGTGTCTTCTTATTTTCTTACACTATATGGTTAATAAACTTACTATAACAAGCCAAAGAAACCCCAAGTGGTTCATTAGTAATATATATAACCTTATCTAAGTCATTTAGCTGATAATTATATTTTTAGGAATAATATAACAATTAATAATATAATATTTTTTTTAAAAACTATTTTATGTCAATTTTGACACTATTTGGTAATTGATTTTTTTGAAAATCATAACAACATGATTAGTTAGAGAAAAATTAATTATATCAATACTAACATGTCATATTAACCTATAAAATTAGTGTAATTCATAAAAAGTCTCAAATTAAATTTATTTGGGTATTCATAATATCAATTATGTTAATATTTCATTCATAAGGTAATTACTACATCATCATTGTGTCATAAATAAATTAAAATATTTAATATCTAAAAATTATAAATAATATACCATTATATAGGAAATCGTTTTAGATTCTTAATTAATATTTGTAGTCGAATTTATCTTATGTATACCCTATATTAAAAATGTTTTAGTTATTAAACTTTGATTTTAACTCTTTTAACTCTTCTTTAAATAAAATAGTAATAAGTGTCCTAATCTAATCCAAGTGGATCTAAATGGTCATATTATATTCCTAAGGTTGTTTTTGGTCGAATTAAACTTATCCAATAGAATTAGGACATGTGTTAGGGTAATAATAATATCATTTTTCCCCTTAATTACCATATTTACTTTTAACCGTGGTAAATAAAAGTAAAAAGTTACTATTCACCAAAAATTATTTTTATCTTATTGAACCAAATTTTACTCCTTGATATTAACCGTGTCTCTCTTATTTTTTGAAATCAACTCACAGAAGCGGTAAAATTATGTTTTATAGACAATGTCAAATGCTCCTAGGAGGTGGGTAAAAGACGGTAAAAAGTTCAATAAAAATTTTATGTATCTATATTGTAATAAAATTACTCCAATGAATTACATTGAACTTATATATATATTATGTATCTATTTTGAACTAAAATAAATTAAAAAAAATTATTATTTAAATAAAATGATGGTTTTAACCAATAACTCTGTGTTTTCAGTATTTATCAAAAATTGAAAGTTTTCAGAAAAATACCAGAAATTCACCCTAGGCTAACTTCGATATTCCGAATCCAAAAATGAAGACCATTTTGAAATTTAAAATTTATTAAATTTTGAAAAGTGGGTATTACTATTCATAATGGCTAGTTTATATAATATTTTAATAAGATATCGTTGTTTAGTGGAACTCGGTATTGCGTACAATGCAAGCTATTGAGGTAGGTTTCTCTTACGTATAACGCAAGTAAATTCAGTGTTGTGTGTATTGAAATATTCTTTTGGTGATGCATATAATATAAAAACAAAATATTTCTCATAAAATCTCAGGTGTTACATTTATGGACTTAATTAAGAAGATTAGAAGGAATTATAATAAGATTGGAGTGATTTAATTACATTCATTACAGAATGTGTGGAATAAAAATTAATTTTAATGGAAATTATAAAAACATGAACGAAGTAAGTAGTATGTAAGAAATCATGGATAACAAATGAGAAATATAGGACACCATGATGAAATTTTGTGTATAAATAGAGCCATATATAAAATACAAGAACTAGTGTTTCCATGATCAAATTAAATGGAGTATATATGTTGATTGGATCTTAAATGGTATAGGGGATTCATCTCATTAATGAAAACAATGATTTTATTTCACACTAATATTATTGTGAACCATTTAAATGGTGATTTATATTATTTTATGAATCATATTAAGGGGTTCTATCTTCACTTCTGTAGATAAATTATGAATTATATATTATAATTGGTTGTAAACTAGTGGAAGTGAGTCCACTACAAACAAGTAAAAAAATTGTTCTTTAGTGAATTTGTAAAACCAATACTCTATCTTGTTTATTTACCTTTGACCTAGATATGTTCTAGTTAACCACCTAAACCTAATTTTTATCTTAGATTCTTTAATACTAATTATATTTTATGATAATATAAATAGATAATAGTGTTTTTTCTCATGATGAAACCAACCCATCATGAGATTTGTTTAAAACATTCAAACCAACATTTAACCCTTTTATCAATGTATTTATCCACATATGGAACCAAAAATTCATTACCACTAAATCCTTTAAAAAAATAACATAATAAATATAACTCTTGGTCAAAATTATTTTGATGATCTTATTTCAAATTTGGGATAACATTCGATTTTATTTCATTCTACCAATGAATATGAATATGATAAAAATAAAGTTGGTGTTTCTTAAAATGTTTTATTAAAAGGGTATATGTGATAATGAATAAAGAAATATAGGTTCGTAAATATTGGATTAGGTTGAATATGTTGACTTTATTTAGATATTTTACCTACATTTAGAGATTAATGTCATATTGATTTTTCTATTAAAACCCAAATTTGATAGAATATTTTTCATATTGATGTAAATTAATCCTTAAATAATGGTTATTTAAAAAAAACTCACACATAGGGAAACATGAAGGATACATTCTTAGAGAAGTACTAATAGGATTTTTTAAGTCATAAAAACAACCATGTGGGTTAAAACAAGTTTATAGTCAATTATATTACAAACATAACTCATATGTAAATGTGAAAAATTTAAACCAAGGAAGAGTGTAATATATTAAATACATCAAGAAAATAAATAAATAACATTAAATGATATTATTTATGATGTTTAGATAATATAGTCTGGAAAATTAGAATATTTTCCCTGAATTTTGGAAGTAAAATAATGTATTTTTTAAAGATATATATTTGAGGGTAAAGAGTTTTTTTGTGGAATTATGTTTAATAAGAAATGTATTATTCAATTCTCATTCTAGGGTAGTATTCATTAAATGTTCAGAATCATTTTTTCAATAATAAAAAATTTATTTATACTCAAATTATAGTGGGAACAAAAATTCCTATATATAACTAATTTAACGTGGTAAATAAAATAGTGTTAAAATAAATTTCTTGAATTTACTATATTTTAATGATTTATGTACATACATTATATATTTTATTACATAATTTTAAAGGTATAAAAGTAAACCAGATAAATTCAAATTCATATCAAAAACGTGTATTTTAGGGTACACCAATTGAATTATAGACATTTGAAATAAATATTATAGAATAGTAAATCTGGATTTATATGGATTTTATGGTATTTATTGGGTTGAGTGTGTTGTTGAATAAAACGTTTTACTTACTAGTTTATTTTTCATGGGTGAGAGATATTTGACCTATTACTAAAAAACCAAATAAATTATGTTATGTTTAATAGAAGTGAATTATTTTATTTAAACCTATAAAATATCACAATTGATGTGGATGATAACTCATCTTCAAGATCCTAAGGTGGATGTTAAGTTTCAATTAAATGTGAAATGTAAAAATAAATGTATATTATATATTTAAAGGAAAAAAATTCAAAATTCTTGATAAATCAAATAAACATCATGTACCACATCATAAATTAAATGTTTAATGATATATTTTTGAATAAAAATATTATTCTTACCAAGGATAAAGTGTAATATGGCCCTCCAAAATTTATTTCAAAATGATATATTTCATATGTTAATGATTATAATGGGAGTTTTATCTAATATTACACATGTATAAAGTATTATATACAATCTTATATCTTCTTTTCATTATATTTTTATTATTAAAGGGGTTAATAAAACCAAAAATAATAATTAATAATTTTTTTAATGGGAGAGTATATTTTCTAGTGGGGGGGGGGTTAAAATGGAAATTTATTAAGATAGAGTGAGTGTCTGTGTGTTTGTGTTCGTTATAATTTGAGAAATTATCTAAAGTATTTATATTTAATAGTCATAATTTATTTATTAAAACATATAAATGAAATATTTAGGATGATTTGACTTACAATTTGATGTGAAAGAAGATATTTTCAGAATATTTCTGTTATTATAATGTATTAATCAAATATTTTTATTCATATTTATTATTCATAAAAAAATTCTATTAAACATCATTAAAATAATTCAATAAAGATTTATTTCTATTGTGAAAGTGTGTTTTTTATTTCATTTCAACAAATAATAAAAATGAGATTATTTTTTAAAAAGAATGTTATTTTTTTGAAGTTTCTTACAAATGAGTGTGTTTCAAAGAAGTATATTTTTAAATAAAAATGAAATTATATGGATGTGATATTGATAGTTAGTTTAATATTTAATTTTCAATGAATTGAAAAAAATTTAATAGAAGAATTATACTAAGAAATAGATGATTTCATATGATTTAAGATGAGTTAAATTCCATTTAGAATTTTTAATGCTTTTGGAATAGGATTTTGAAGATGAAGAGAGGTGTTTTGAGAAGTTGAAGTGTAGATAGATAAGATAATTCCATAATGGATTTTATCATTCTATGATGTTCCTATGATAATTGAAAAATTTATTTAGATAGATGTTAGGAATCCATAATTAAAGGATTCATTAAATTATTTTATTCTAAATTTTATTCTAAAAAAACTCCTATTGTGATTTTTATTATAGTGTTTAACGATAAATTTTACAATGGATTATTACCTAGAAATAAGAAGTGGTTTTAAAATGGTGTCTTGGGATTTTTGTATATTCTAATGAGGATATAATTTATATCATTGTATAGACCACAACATAGTGAGATAATCCAATATTTTTTCCTTTATATAAATTCTTGAGTGGATATGCTTTTCGATTTACCCATAATTTTAGGGGGAGTTTTTGTTTAGAATATTACCTTTTCCTAATGGAATACCCAAAATGGTCCTTGTGGTGTAAGTGGAGGTTATGTTCAAGGGGATTTTTTATAGAGTATATAATGTTTTGGGTAGAAAAATTATCCAACGAAAGTGTCCCACATCATTTCTTAGGGATTTTTAGTCGAGAAGTGTGATTGAGAAAATCATTGAGGCCCAGGATGGGTGTGGGGCTAGCTATGGATGTCCTATACAAGTTGAAATTCTAAAATATGAATAAGTCATAGTGATATAATTTTTTTTGTGGAATTGTTTACCTATGTATGTACATTTTTATATGTTTGAGGCTAAAGGAGAAATGACCAATAGACCATATAGATGGGTATGTAAATGGGTGTTTTCTCTAGATATACACATTCCCTATTCTGGTTTTAGAATGAAGAATTTTTTCTGTCTATTTTGGTTTTTGATCTAGAAAATTATAGAGAATATGTATCCTAATTATTCATGGATTTCGGGAAGTTATAACCATTAATTTTTAAAATTTTATAGTGTGTTTTTAAATCTCTATTAAGAACTATGAATTGATTCAAGGAAAGTAAACATTACAAAATTGATTTAGAGGACGTATATATTGTAGTCCTCTCTCCCATATGTTTCTCTGGATCCAAAAAACATTTTTTCTATTTCTAACATTCTCATTTTGGGAAATATTTGTCTTAATTTTTAGACTATTAGGGATGACTTTGATTGACTTAATAAGGATTTAAAATACTATTTAAAGGAATATTGATTTTCTTATTAATGGATTGGTGGAATAAATTTATAAATTCAATTCAAGGATATAAAATATATTAATGGATTAAGTAAATGATGTACTACAAGTTGAACTGGCTACCCTGTTCTATATGGACAAAAGTTCTTCTCTATAGGAAGTTCGTCAGCCAGCTAGTGTTGGTTCCAAAACTGAAACAATCTAACAAAGGACTATAAATCATGTGTCAGAGAGTTCCATCAAATTTTTGGGGAATTTCTTGGACAATTATACTATTTGTTCACCACTGTTCAGTCAGTGAGGTGCCCTAAGTAGCTAGTAGGATTAAGACAACACATACGATGGTTTATTTACTATTGGTCAAAATGTAATTATTTTATTCATATTTTAATACAATGAACCTATATGATTTACTAGATAATTTGATTTTGTAATTAGGTATAATTTGAGGATTATAAGATATAAAATTTAACAATAATTCATCAATTGTGAATCTGATCCTTGATCGAAGGTCACCACACCAAATGAAATGATCTAGTGGATCCAATCAAGATTATCTCAAGAGACAATAATAAATATCTTCAATATATATTTATTTATTATCCCATAATCAACATATATCTCATATCATTTATGCAAATCCACATATGTTATAAAAGAGAAATATTTTAATGGGTTTAATTCAGGAAAATATCCCTTCTTCTCCTCTCATTCTATAATAGGTGATTACTACAAAAAATGTAATGGACATGTACCATGGACAATAGGGATGTTCAAGGGGGTTATTATAACTATAATTGATAGGCACATGTTTCTTGATAAATTCCAATAATAAGGGATTAATAACATAAACTTCTCAACCCAAGGGGAGGAGACATGGGTGTTCACACCAGGAAATTTATAACTACATTATCTGACCATGTTTTATCACTGTTTTATTTTAAACATCATATCATTAAACTATGATACTAATAATTTAATAAATTAAATACATAAATATAATATATTAATATTATCTAAATTAATATTTAAATTATACTCTTATTAGGTTTCAAATTTATCATTTTTTTAATTGATAACTTTAATGATTTATCATATATCTATATTTTATATTTGAAATTACCATTACCTTTTGATTCCATTTTTAAAAGGGTATTTTATCCCCCCAATATCCACTTTTATATAACCAAAAATTTGTATATAAGGTGATTTTTGATTTTATTCTATTTTTTAAAAAAATGTTAATTGATCACAATGTTTGATCTTTTTATAATAGAATATAACTCTTATTTGCATGGTCATATTTTTTATAAAACAAATTCTTTCTATTGAAAAAATTTGAATTTTTATTATTATATGTTACCCTATTTTCAAAATGGTTATGGATTAATATATTATTACTAATAAACCTTAAGTTATGTGGACACCTAATGATACTAAAAAATTTAATTTTGATGGAAAATCCATGAGTGATCTATACTTGAATATTAATAAAAATGCATTTAATAAGGTCACTAATTATAAAACTATGCATGAAATATGTAAATTTATATAATTAAATCATGAAGATACCAAAAACGTTCTTAATAAATGATTAAAAATGTATATTAAAATGTTTTCAAGGTCTTTAATGCATTAAGATGAATAATTTCTATGTATATTTGAGCAGTTTACTGAAATATAAAATGGTCAAAAGTCTCATGGTGATTATGTTTATATATAAACACATCAAAAAAAATATAATCACTCTATTTACATGAAATTTTTGACCCATGTTCATTTATATACAAGAAGTTATTGACACATACAAAATGATGTTCAATGTGCTTATAATCTCTAAAATTATGTTCCAAATTTTTGTGAAGTGAATTGGTGATAAGGAATCCAATGAATAAAAAAATAAAAAAATAAAAATCACCTTCATAGTTACCAATAATGATTCATTTTGAGGTAAAGATAAATAGTTTTCTTATCCCACTAATAACATGGACAATTATTTGTGAAAAAATAATGTTTAAATAAAACCAATATGGTAGAACCAAAAGTTAAATGATATAAATGTATGAAAAGGGGTCATATAAAGCTAGAATACCTCATCTACAAAAAAATGTTACTGCACAAAAATATGGTATGGAGGACATTAAGTATATAGCCTAATGTGAATGTGGTTAATCTATTTACTCAAATTCAGCATCTCCTTCATGTTACTGATGTTTCATGTGACATATCAAAATATTTGAACACGAAATCATGGTTAGTCCCCATATTCCCTCTTCTAATTCTTTTTCTTATTTCTCCTCTAATTTCCCCTTGATTATTATTCTTCTTACTACTTTTATCCCCATAACTATGAATACCTAAAGTACACTCATCATAAATTCAAGAATGGAATCAATGAAATTTATAATTATAAAAATATCATGATAATAAATAAAATAATGTTATTGATGAAAAATGAAAACATGTACAAGATGAGGAACAAATCATCAAAGGAAAATAAAATAATTCTGGAAAATTAATAGTCAACTACAAGATAGTAATATAGAATCTATGGTCAAATAAATAAAAATATCTCTTTCGAAATTCAGTCAAGGTGAAAATAATGTATATAACATTTTGGTCTCTAAAAATGATGGAAAATAAAAGTATGGTCTTGGTTTCTCAAATCATGATATCTCCACAAAAAATCCAGCAAAAACAACTTTTATTTAAGTATTCCCCAAAAATAATTTTTAAATTATTATAAAAGAACCAAAAAATTAATTTATGAATGTGACTATAAGAATGAATGATATGAGAGTTGAGAATCAATTCACCATTCATTAAATATATTAAAATTAAAATCTAAAACTGAAAAATATATATTCCTAAATTATCACGGGATAACATTATTGGACCCACTTTTTTTTGGGTAAATAAACCATTAGTCATTTTTTATTGTGAAAGTGTCATCAGGTAAATCTATATGTAGAACTATGGTAAATGGTAGTTGTTTTTAATGAAACATGCGTGAATACCTCTCCATATTAAATCAAGTCAAAAAACTAAAATTGGTTATTTCACATTCATTGATAACTATTATAGAAAGATACTTGGTGAAGGTACCATAATTTTATGTAATTTAACATTTATCAAAACAATATTATTTGATAAGCTATTGAAACCAAATTTTCTAGTAATTTACCTTTAGTGTGATTTCATTTTTAAATTTTATTTCTAAAATAATTTTCTAAAAGTTGTTAACTCAAGGTAAAAGAATTTAATTAGCACTTATTTATTACTAAATTTTATTATATTCAATTTAAAATCATTAAATAGAAATAATTAAAATTAATATACTAGACATGTTAGTGAGTGATGGATTTCATATAAATTTCTTGGTCACTATAGAACAAAATCAAGTGTCAAATAGAACTGTTATCAACTAGTATGTGATTTTACCAGACTATATTTCAAAGATGGCATGGATTTTGAAGCATGAAAATATGGAATGTGACACAAATTGTATTTTAAATACAATTAAATAATTTCTTCTTCAAAATCTATAGTATATGTTAATATTTATTTATTTAGACCTTATAAAATTGAATTCCTGTAAGGTAAATCATGTATTTTTTTAATTGACATGATTCCCATAGGCTTATATCTTATCATATAAAATACAATATTTTGAAGCCTTTGGAAATATTTTTGAAATGATATAAAATTAAAAGGTTTTTAAGTTATTTATTTTCTAATTTATTGGGAAGTGAATAAAACAACATGGAATTTGGTGATATAAATTTTTTTCAAGGATATTACATTCTTTTTTTGGTCTTATAACACAAAAAAATTAGGTTCTAGCGATGTAAAGTCAAAATATCCATGAAATTAGTTAAACTATTTTAAATGAAATTAATTTATATAATTATTCCTTTATTAATGACAAAAATAATGCATTTTTTATTTATCACATGTTCTCTTAAGATATTTTTTAGAAAATAATCAATATAAACTTTGGGAAAAAACCTCTATTGGGATTTTTTAAAGTTTGTAGTTTTAGATGTTTTATTATAAACACCAAATACAATCATGAAAATTATTTAGTTAGAGTCTAATGAAGGTGTATTTTTGAGCACACTAAATACAGAAAAACATGGTGAGTATTTAACAAATGGGATAAATCATTATAAAAATGAATTCTTGTTATTTTTTATTATATTTTCCGAAAATAAATTTCTTACTTTTTAAATAAATATTTACGTAATCCATGAAAATGTATATAAGTTTATGTTAAAAAAATAACCCTAAACATCATTACAAAATATTTTAAAAAATAATAATAATGTACGCACGATTCATAATGTCATTGTATATTTATAAGAGAAAACATATACTATATGACTTGTCTGAAGTTATGTTGAACTTATTGCATTCATCTCTCAGTTACAACCCAAAAATGTTATTAAGGTACATAATGAGGAAAATTTAGTTTTTAATGAAATAATAACTAAATTAATTAAACCTAATAGATGTATAGACTCTTGTTGTAAGAAATAATGGTTATCCTATTATAACTAATAATTTATTTTATAGAAATAAGTAAGAGGAACTCGTCAACATCTACAAAAATAATAATTTTATAGAATATAATTTTTATAAACAATAATAAGAAAAAGAATTATAGAGTAATATTTTAACCTATCACTAAGTTATAATCTCATAGAATCATTTTGGAAATTTCCACTAACAATATTTTCAAACTATATGAAAAGGATATGAAACTTTACTTATAAAATGTTTTTGATAATGAACAGTTTTTGTGGAACAACCACCATATTTTAAAGAACCTATTTCCCCAAATCATGTTTTGAAATTAAATAAATCCATTTATGGTTTAAAATAATACCATCAAGCTTCATATGAATGTTTATTTAATATTATTTTATCAAATGGTTTTAAAATGGTATTGTATTATACATATATATTTTTAAAACATTATTAAATGATTTATTTTATATTCAAATATATGATTATGATGATATTTTTCGATCAACCTCTGAATATTTTTTTTTTAATTTTATAATTTATAGAGAATTTAATTTCTAATGATTATTTTGGGTAAACTAAATTTCATTATTAGTTTTAAAATTTATCAAAATAATAATGGTATTTTTTAGAACCAAGGAATATAAAAAAATAAAAAAATAAAAATATTTAAAATCGATCAAGCAATGATTTTTTTATACAAAAGAGTTTTAAAAGTAATCCAACATTATATGAATAAAACTTGCAATTCAAAAAAATCATTATAGAACTATGATTGGTATAAATTTTATCTTAATGTGACCAGTTACTCTATTTTTATCTATATTTTAAAGGATTTTAATTTGTGAATTCATTAAATATTAATTGATTATAGATTATTTTCATTAAAGATATTGATGTATTGAGTATTCTTTTGTATGAACAAAATTAAGAGAAATATGATAGAAAATATGGAAATTGATGATAATAAATGCACTTCATGTTATTCCATGAAGTGGTGTCACGAGATAATTTAAAATGTAAAAGATGTTGTCATTGATTATTTAATTTAATGAGAACAAGATAGGTCTCAAAAGAAAAAATGGATGAAGAATGAATAAGTGGGGATTATTACCCTTGAGGTTCAAGATATGGGTCATTTACGTTATACACGATGTCTAAATATAAAAGTTGTGAACTATTTGCACGTCATGAGATGAAGAATTGCGTCAGGGATTGTAGAATGTTTTTTTCATGAAGTGAATAATAATTTCTTGTCGTGAAACATGCCATTAATTTTCTTAGATATTTTCATGACTTGTATAATGATTTGAAACATTATAGGCTTAAATATTACACATTGTGTAAACATTACACTGTGTGAAAGTTTCATACACAATATATAAATTCTTCTTTTCAGTGTATCATCCACGAATGCCCAATATATTTTGATATGATTGGAATTTTAGAGAAATCATTTTCCTATGTAAACCCATTGAAAACATAAAGGATTATAAATATGGCTATTTTACAATATATTCTAGGATTCCATTCAAATATTAATGCATGACCACCTCGAGGCTTCTGTAGGATTCTGAACCACTACTCATCTTATATAGTATTTTTCTTATTTTTTTATTTTCATTTTTTAAATTTAATATTGAATGATATTTAGTTTTATTGAAATTTATATTTTTTATTGGTTCCATTTCTCACTCATTTTTCCCTTGTTGTGTTCTTCATTATTTCCTTATTCATGTTTTGTTCTAATTACCTTCATATAATTACAATTTTTTATTTCTTTATATTAAATCATGCAATAATTATGTCAATATTTCAATTTGTTTCTATGAATTTGTCAATTAATTCTAATGTGGATAATCATATTTATGTTAGGGGTTTAGTGTGAGGGGGTTTTTGAGCCTAATGAATCTAAAATTTAATCCATGGTAACCCTATGCATCTTAGTAATGTTTAAAACAATTTTACATCACATTCATTTCTACAACCTTCACCATGGGAGGTCTAGTTTAATTAACCTTTCCTAATTGTATTTGGGCATGATATAACCATTTGCCTATAATGATTTCTCCATATAAACTAAGGGTAATGAATCTAGGTTGTTATCTATACCCAGACCAATGGATTGTTGTATCATTGGTAGATCCAATTGGTTTTCTCAAAACCAATTGGAAACCCTCACACAAATTCACATTATAAGAAATATGACAATCCCGTGATAAATATGGGATTATATTTTACCTATATCATAAAAAATATCAAGATCTATTTTTTTCTTCCTCTATTCAATTTTTTAATTTTTTATCATTTTTTTGGATTAATAAAATCAACTGAAATTGGAGAGACCACACCTTTGTTCAAGAACTGTCTAATATATTCCATACCCTCTATGGTTTCAACCCCATAAATTTACTACAATATTCTTATTTAGTCATTTTTTAAGGTATAAACTATATTTTTAATTTTATCATGCTTGGAGGTTTTAATGATGTTCTATGGATACATCAAATTTTGGCATTATTTTTAGGGAGAAGCAGAGCCCTGGAGATGACTCGAGGTCGATTTATTAGGTCAATTCCTTCTCTTATCCCATTTCTACTTATAAATTTTTGTCTAGTTATTTTATTCATTTTTTTCATTATTCTTCAAGTTGTTGTTGTTGTTTTTGTGTAGGATGTAATACATGTCTCATCATTATTATGTTGCATGACCATTAAAGTACATTTAATTCTCGTTGTATCCAACCACATCGGAAGAATGGAATTATAAACAACGCTTATATTGATAAACAAGGAGGTACGATTCATATTATTTAGGATATGATGATTTCTAACCTCAATAGTTCGAAAACAGCAATCAAATATCATGTTGGAGATACACTGATACTAAAAACTACCAATTTGGATTCTAGGATGAGAATCACTCAAAACACTTACAAATCAGGTTGTGTAAAAAGTAATTTTAAGTTATGCACCAAACAATATATTATAACAAGATCATGATTAGTATGTTTCGTGATTAAAATTGTCATTATGTGGGGAATTAGAAGTTTTTTATACAAAATATTATCAACAACATTAATGTCAATAAGAACAATCCTTAAAAAAACCCATGTATTATAGTCTAGACCACATGCTTACTCAATTAGGGAAAAATTCCATTCTAGTATTAGATAATCATATGAATGATGACGATGAATATATTAGAGAAGAGATAGAAATGACATAATAATATTCTTAAATTATATAAAATTAAAATTATCTTTTTGAATAATATAACATTTATTTCTTATGTAGAGACTTAATGGTTTGAAAATAAATAAAATAAAGGAGAGTTTGAGGAAGTTCAATATACTAGAAAAATAAATGAGTAAATGATAGAGAAGAATACCATATAAAATTATTTGAAGCATAAAAAAAATTGTCAAGGTGATGAACCTTTAACTTATAGAAAATAAGAATTAGAACCTATGGAAACACATATATACATAAAATAATAACAATAAGAATTTTTTTTTATAACTTTGACATAGAGTGTAAAGAAATATAAAGAATGTTTTTGATTATAAGGTTGAACATGAATAAAAGAAGTAGGTTTAAGTAGTACCACCAATATAATTAATGGAAGAAGAATGAGACTCCCTCCTATACTTTCAATAAAAAAGCATATCAAAGAGGCTCTAATTAAATATTTCATTTGCACTGTTCATACTAAGGAAAATAATTAAGAAAATTTAGTGTTGGAGGAGAACTATAAAATTTTATAAGATTTTGATTACCTTGTATTTTTAGTAAATTTATATCCAAATTATATCTAGAATAGGGACCATTAATGAATAAAAAATAGATAAGGAAGTTAAAAACTTTCTGATGGATATAAAAAATTTAGATGTGGGTAAATCAAATATAGTAAGCTCTATATCAAATTTTAATTAGCTAAAACATTTAATGGTAGAGACGAATGACCATAAAAAGAGAATATACCAAGATTAAACCTAGATTTTAAAATTTCATAATAGGTAATAAATTTATTTTATTTTATTAGATTAATAACTCTCCCAATGATTGACCTCATTATCTATTCAATCCAAAAAAATTTGAAAAGGGTATGTACTTTCATTCTCTAAATTTATTTTTCAGGATCACGGAAGAAAGTAGCTAGAATAAAATCAATTATTGTAGGTAGGATTCAAATGTATGAATGGATGGTGAGTAATTTTTACAACCTTAAATTTTCTCACCTATTGATTTTTCTGTTACATGATTTTAAATAAATATATAAAAAAATTTCTTCTACTAACTAATAATGGATACTCAGAACATAAGAGAAGTATGTTTACATGTTGTTAGATTTGAAATACGATCCCCATAAATTGAAAAAAATAAAAACATAAATTTTAAGAGTCTCTTTATTGCTTCAATTTGGTATTTTATTAAAATTATTTCTGGTATGATTGGATTTATTAATATTGATTCTTAGAATCAGATATGGAGAAAAATGATTATTTATTTTCATTTCTTGGCCTAATTAGATCACATTTTATTCCCATTCTGGTGAGGATTTAGGAACAAATATTTCTTATTTTTATGAGTATATTTATTGATTGAAATATTTTCCATATAAAACAAAATGAACATTCACTATTATATTTTCAAATATTTGACTTAATAAATTCACATATTAAATTATTTTGATATTTTATTAATGTGAAATGATTACTGAGTCCCACATGAACATTAATCCTATTTTAACACATACAATCCATGGATGGATATATTAGTATAGAACCTTGTTAAAAGCCAATATTTCCTTTCCCACCCATATCATTTTATTTTTCTTGATATTTAACTGAATGAGTGGGAAAGAGGGGTTTTCATAATGGATATGGGATATTTTATCTTGAGAGGAGACTGTATGGTGTTTCAATGGGACTTTGGGGGAATGTTAATATTTAACTTAATTACATTTAATTTTATATCCATATAGTTGTCTAAAAATAATAAAGTAATTAAAAATAAAATAAATATAAAAATGAATGATTTTTTGTTTCTCAGGTATGTCAATAATAACTATTTCTAGATCAGTCATCTCAAATCAAGTTTTATTATTTGGGGGATGTGAGACATTTCCTAGGTATGAATTAAATAACATATAATAATATATGGGTTGTAACTTAGGAGAATAAAATATTTCCATCACCAAGACGAATATTTCTATAAAATGTGGTTAGTTAGTGGATTCTAGGTTTGTTCCATTCATGAATTTATAAATAAGAAAATAGAAAAAAAAACAACACGACATAGTTATTTTTCATTATGATTATCTCATAAGTGAGAATTTAAATTTCTTTTTGGTGGGTGTGTGAGATTGAAATATTTTGCAGAGGAGTATTTCAATGAGATTTTATTTTCTATATCATGTATTTTAAGATTTTTATTCTCTTTTATGATACATACATGTTTTAAATGTTTATACACACCTAAAATTATCCTCACATGAATTTTATCTTAATTGGAAATCCCTCATGAATTATTATGATAATATAATTATGGTGTGGAAAATATAGATTCCAAACAATATTGTTCTTATGAGAATATAATTGATTTTTGAGAATAAATTCAATTAAATAGTAACATTTATTGATGAGTGGAAAAATAAATGGTAAGGTAAATCATAAATGTCACGGGTCTTGATGAGAAGTTAAACACTCTGTGAGGATAAGGTGAAATTTCTTGAATTTCACATCTTAAATGAGGAATGATTTAAGATATTGTTTATTAGATATATGTTATACATTTATAGTCATAAATTATAGATATGGTCATTAGAGAGACGTATGGGAGCTGGGGTTCGGGCATGGGGATTTCTGCCGTAGGCGGTGATGGTCTCGGGCATATCCCTCCTCCCTTGGTGGAGGAGGGATTTTCACAGCCCACTGGTGATCGCCGATTTCTACCATTCTCAAACCCCAACTACTTGCCTTTGTTCCCAAAAACATTCATCTCCTCCAATGTTCTTGAGTTATACGATGGGTTCCCATAGCTCACGATCATGTCTTGAGAGTTTACAAATGCCTCATCATTGCTGAATCTGACATTGATAGCACGCTTCAAGAAACAACGCCCACCGGTGGATCAATTTGATCACATTATCTTTGACTCATGGAATCTACTATAGTGTACTATTGTGGTTATTAATGATTTAATGAACATAATGTTTCAATTCTCTTTAGAGGAATATTTGATCTCGTCCTGGTTCTCTGCACTGCATACATGTGTTGGCTCCTGATTGTTTCTCTTTCGATGGTCTTATTACTACCATATGAAGCGTAACTCTTCTACCAGGGAAATCTGGGTAATATTTATTGAATTACAACTTCCATTTTAGAATCCATCCATCATTCGCATGCTTGGATATTTAGTCGTTCATTATTTATCCTCAAAAGTAGAATTAGGGCTGTTTTCCATCTAGTCTCACTAAAAATTTGCATTGAAGGAGATTTATTCAAACCACCGGTTAAGTCGATCTTCATTGTTGTGAGTGATGAGTTTAAATATTAATAGTCTGTCATTTTTGAGTTGTGGATTGAAAACTTCTCCCAATCTCTTAAAGTCAATCATCTGATGGAATCCTATAGAGGTAGAAGTGTGGTTCCGCAGGTGGCTTCAGATCAACAGGTTGCGGCCGTGGTGGACTTCAAGTCTCAGAAAGGGAAGCAGGACCTAGGTACTGGAACGTGGACATGAACTTGTCCTATTAGTATCACTTCAGTTAATGTTTTCTGAATGAGGGTAGTGAAGGAGTCTTTCAATATGAGGGTGGATGGGGTGATTGGTAGAATTTAGCACAATCTAGGGGTGAATAATTTAGGAGGTATGCAGGCTACTTTGAAGCATGCAGTTCAATCTGCTGGGGTGGCCAGTTTGAACCTAGTATTGGTACTCGTTAGAAGTAATGAGGCATTGAGAAGTCCTGATATGAATTTTTAGGCAGGGGGTTCCTTAAATGAAACTGGTGGTTGGGTGAGGGTCTCAGCTGGGATAAATACATAACCTAAGAAGCATGTGGCCATTATTGAAAATAGTAACTATTTTTTGAGTATAGAGAATTAATAATTGAATGTGGTTCAGGATTAGGTTTCATCCTTAAATGGTCAGGTTTCCCCTACTTTGCCTCATGGATGGGTGTCTGTTGTAGTTTCCGAGCTATATAAAAATGGGGTTCTAGGTCCGGGAATGAATTGTGATTAAAGTGGAAGAAAGATAGAGAAGTTTCAAGATAAGGGCTCTTGCAATTTCTTAAAGTAACTAAATCATGGGATATTATCTCATTCTAAAGAGGAAATTCCAAGGAGGGAAGGCAGAAATATACATATTGACATTTATTCTTAGGATGTTGTATTTGGAGAAGGTTTATTGCTAAAGGGGTACATGAAGGACATGAGTGTGTGGTGAAACCAAAATGTTTAGCACTAATTGACACTAACAGTAATGTAAAGCAGGGACATGGAGTTAATGATGGATACCAGGAGGTGATTATCTCTGGGAAATGGGGGACATATCTAACAGTGAGAAGGAGAATGCTGGTGGTAGAGTTCGAACCTCTTATATATATGTTGTTCTGTGTGGAAATAATAATGTGGAAGGGAATGGGGGTGTTATGACTGCTCCACCAAGAAGAAGATAGAGGAAAGACTATTCTTCTATACTGATGACGATGCCTTCCAGATATTCTATCAGTAATGGAAAAGGTACACAATCCTATAAGGATTTTTTTTGGAGAAGTTAAATCTCAAATGAAAATATGTGAAGACTCTGAATCATTATGAAATCTCAAAGTTGGAATCGGCTACCACAGATGGAGAAATTGATCATGTATATGGCGACGAGTATGGATTTTATGATATATAATTGTCTTTTTCGGCATTTGATTCTTTTTTCTATACTTTTCCTTTATTTTAATAAACGTTTAAAGACCTTGTCTCTGGATGAGAATTTATGGTAGTCATGAATTACAACATGTTTTTATAAGAATAATAATTTTATAATTCCCTCATTCATGATTGGATATTTTTTTTATTGATATTGATATTTTTTTCAAGGATAATAAAATATTTGAGTTTAGAGTATTTTATTTCTATATATATATATCAGGTTTTATATGTGAATTACATGAATATTAATTTATTAAGGTCGATTTTAAAGTAATATATATTTGTATTTTCCATACTTATGTTGAAAAAACACAGTGATAAATACCAAGGAAAATGTGTATATTGAGGAGCATAAAGGAACATCCCACCATGAATTGGAGCAGAACTATGTGATAATAGAAAATGATGACAAATTTTATTTCAATTATTGAATTCAAAGAGAATAAGAGAGTGTTTAAGGTCACAAAAAATATTAAGCAATTTGAAAAAGGGATTTTGATAAAAAAAACATGAAGGTAATCATCTCTTTATTTGGAACCTACATGTAAATGTACAAGTCTTGAACTATTTTTAAGTCATGAGAAGTAGAAAAGATGCATAGAGTGAAATATTTCTGTGACATTTTGTGACACATATATTCATGACATGACACATTCCATGAATTTCTATAGATATTTTCCTAACATGTAAAATTAATAGAAACGTTTGAGTCTCGAAAAATATAGATAGTGTAAATATTACATTATGTCAATGTTTCATAATTAATAGAAAAACAATAATTTTCAATGCATCTTCAATAGAGGCTCAACATATTTTTACTAGGTAATCCATTTCACTTCATCGTTGTCCTGTATAAACCCATTTCATAAAAAAAAGGTTATAAATATGGGTTCCAGCCAATAGATTCAGGGATTTCATTCCAATATTAAATCACGACCACTGGGAGGCTGCTATAGGGTTCTCACCTTCCATTCTTCAAAGTTAGGATTTTCATTGTTTTTTTCATTATTGAATATAATATTTAATGTCATTTATTTTTAATCTATTATATATTTTTTCATGAATCCCTTTCTCATTCATCTATCCCTTTATATGTTCTTTAATATTTCATCATTCATGTTATTTTTTAATTACTTTTATAAATGATCCATTTTAGGTTTTATTATATTGAATTATTTAATCATTATGTCAAGAATTCAAACTATTTCTATTTATTTAAATAATTATATCCTATGTCGCTAATATTTCCAGGGTTCAGGGTCATGATTATGGTTATTTATGAGTCTAATGAATCTATAAATTTATCTTTGGTAACCCTAGGGAGTGTAATTCAGTTAAAAACAATTGTTCATAACATTATTTTCCACCCCCATGGCCATGGGTGGGGAAATTGAACAAACCTAGACTAATTTGATCCGATCATTCTATGAAAATTATCACATGAAACAAATAAGAATATAAGTGAAATGAATCTATTTTTTTAAACATATCTGAACCAAGGGATAGTTGTAGCATAGGTAAGTCCAACTAGTTTGACAAAAATCAATTGATAACCATTTTATTATATTATAGAAAAGGCCATAGGACAAACTCAAGTTATATAAGGGATTATATTTTTACTACATTCTTCAATTGACCAGGATCCCTTATTTTATTTCATCCAACATTAAATAATTTTATTTTTTTCAATTAATTAATTTAATAAAATTAATTGAAATTGTTGTGACATAACCTTTAGTAATGAATTGTCTATCATGTTCCCTACTCTCTATGGGATCAACATCAAACTTCTAATTTTCTATGTCTTTATAGTTAATGTTGCTTAAGATAAAATAAATTTTAATTTTTAATAGAACCGAGTGAAATAACAATGCCCCTTGGTCCAGTTAGTTAACCAGATTGGAATTATATTTCGTTTTGTGTTTGTTCTAATTTTCAATTAAATAAAAATATGTTTTTTATTATTTAAATGGAATAAAAAATAATATTTTTTATCCAGAAGGAACATATATTGAATTAACTAGTGTTTATGGTACTTATTCTATAGGATTCCTACAATATAGGAAATATAGATGTGGTTCCTTCCACTGACTTGGAAAATATATCATCCAATAGAATTATATGAAAAAAAACACTATTAGACCTTCTAAATCCAAAGATAAATATATAGCTTCTGGTATTTGTTATACCAAAATAAAGGGGAAAAAACAAGGAAACATTAAATTTGGGATTATATATGACCATTTACATATTATATGTGATTCAATATTCTATTAATATATCATAAACATCTATATAGTACTCTTGAAATATACTCACTTACCATATGAATAATTTGATAAGAGATCACATCTAAAATGTTAATATGTTTTTTTAATTGTTATGATAGGCTTTCAACATGATTATATTTTCACTAAATCACTAATATTTTATCATTTAATTCATAAAATGTGAATTTGAAATGGTACACTTCTGAAACATTGCATTTTATAAAGGGTAACTTGAGTAATCCTTTAAAAATTTATTTTCAAAACAAAATCCCATATAAATATTTTTCTCTTTTACGAAAATATTGATATTATTTATTTATTATTCTATTAATTAATATAATTTATCTCAATTAATATTATTATACCAATATCAAGAATATTTATTGATTAAAGGGGTAGAATTATCTCTTTAATACTAAATTTTTCATTAAAGATTGCCTTTTGTTTTATTTTTTTCAAAAATATTTATCCCTTATTTTCAAAAATTAAAATCATATTTTCTAAAATGAAAATTGTTTTATTATTTATCTATTTTAATCATTAAAACTAATTTTTTTATTAATTTTTTTCAACAGTGTTTTGAGTAATAATTTGATCAATTATGTACATTCTCTCACATTTTTTATATTTTTAATTTTTATCTATCTTAAATGAAGATTTAGGATAAGTAAATTTTTTTACATATTATTATCTATTTTGAAATTTTTCTGAGTTGTATTTGAAAAAAAATGAAAATGGGGGTTACTATAAAATTATGTTTTCATACTCAAAGGAAATAATTTATTTTTTTAAATGATTATATCAATTAATATAGTTATAACCAATCTTTGATGGAAAAACTATTTTGTAATAGTTAGTTACCAACTTTAGTTATCCTTTTTTCTGTTCTATTTCTTTAATTTTTTAATACTTTATTATTCATTAATCAAAAAAATAATTTCAATATTTCATCTAAATAGATATAAAATATCTATTAATGAGTCTTTTGTAAGCTAATATATATTTTCAAATATTTGGTTTCATTACATTTATTCTATTTGAAAAAAATCTAATTGGTGTTGTCTTAAACTCCATTCTCAATTTCTATTATGATTTCATGAAGTATCTTTCAAAATGTATCTTGAGTTTTTCATAAAATCATTCCTTTTATGTCTATCTTTCCTCTCCATAATTATTTTATAATAAAAAAGTTGAAAAAGTTAAAGTATATTTAGTGAAAATATTAAGATTTATTACAAGGGGAATTACATTGAACTGTAAATTGTGAAATAATTTAAAAATAATTTTACATTGGGTATATATTACTTTTTTCAAAAAGTTTGTGTTAAATATTTTTCTATTATTTGATGTATAGGCTATTATATTCATTTAATTATTCTAATTATGGAATAATTTTTTTTGAGTTTCCTATCCACGTTGATATCTTGATTAAATTTTTACTTCTTTAACTCTTTAATTTAAAGAAGATAAATATATTTTATTTGAACTTTTGTATCATTTAAAAGTTCAATATTTGTGTACCTCACTCTCTCATAGTTTTTTTATGATTTAAAAATTCTTTTTTGTTTCTAAAATTCTTTTGTTAGTGAATTTAAGTGTCCCATTAATGAAATTTAGTCATGAAATAGATGGCCTTAATGAAGATATCCATGATTATTCAAAATAATGTTGATGATCTTATAAATGATTGGGACCTATCTTTTATCTTGTTTTCAGATCATGGAATAATGATGGAACATCTATCGATTCCATTATAGAGAATAAACAATGGTTTTACTTGTAGAACTATCAATATAAGCTGTATCAGCCAACTAGTTCCATATTGCTAGAATATTCGATCAATAAGAATTCCTCTTTCCAGCAAGTGGAGGAGCACTAGCAAACTAATGTTAGTTACTGAATTGCAGAAATATTCTATAAGTCTACTGAACAGTCACCAGATAGTGATGGAAAACTAGTGAGTAATTTTTAGAACAAGTATAAAATAGGTGTACCATCATCTAACTTGTGAGGTGCACTGGGTAGTCGACAACATTGACATAACTCATCCGAGGGTGTATTAATTTCCATCCAAAAATGACTTCAATCTAGTCTTCATTGGATTAAATGATCCTTAAAAAATTCTATATGGTTCATTGACCTATTGTATGCTATAAATAAGTATCCTTGGAGGATTTTAGGATACTCCTATTACAAAAAATTTCCCAGTTTTTAATCGGATCCTTGATCAACATTTTTCCACACAAAATGTGAAGATCTAACAGATCCTGTAAATATACTCTCATGATCCAATCTCCAATGTTTTTCAGTCTCCAAGAACCTGTTCTATAATCTTCTCTTTATCTCCCATATTAACAACAAAAATCTATATGTGAGATAGGGAGTTATTTCATAATGATTTTTTTCTAAGAAAACCCCTATTATTTTCATCCCCTCAAATAGAATGTGGTCACTAATGAAAATTTGAGGAATGAGTTCCTTAGATACTATTGATGTTTTAGAGGTTACCCACAATTATATGTTCAATGGAATGATTTATTGATCACCACCAAGATCAGTGGAGTAATAAAATAATACACGCAAATTGAGAGAAAAATATATTAGGGATCATAAATCTATATCCAAACTCCTTTATCAACCTATATTTTCTCTAAATTTAATTTTACACATTTCATCATTCAAATATGATATGCATACTTACATAAATAAAATTCTTTATTTTTTTATTTGTATATTAAATCAATGAATGTTTTATTATACATTAAATATGAATCAAATTTATAAAATTTTCCATTTTTTTCTTCAAATTTTTTTATTCTATATATTATTTAGATTTTATTATACCTTTTTATATAATTATAAAATGGTTAATTCATGAACATTCTCTAAATATTTATTGGACCAAAATGGTTCTTCATTTGAGTAATACACATATGAATGTTTACAAATAATAGAGCATGTGAATAGGAGAAGTGGAATTATAGTTTTTACAATAAATCTTGGAAAGGGATTCCACATCTTTTTGGGAATTAGAAGAGATAGAATAAGGTGTTCAATAGGTCTCATTTATCTATGGTTGTTTTATATATTAGTAAAGGATAGAAACACAATATTTGTTGTATATTTCAATCACTATCTTATGATGATGAATAAAACACCATGAAGAGATGTTAGTTATCTATAAGAGAAGGGACCTGATATTTCTAAATATTTATGGTAGTAAATCAGGAGGGTCAATGAGGCTTGAAAAAATATTTAATTGAAAATAAGTTATATTTATGGTTTTTGGTCCATAGAAACAATTTTTTGGCATTCAATTTACAGTATCCCATGGAGGGTGTATATTGTAAAATTAATTATGTTCCTTATATAATTAAACTTTCATGGGGATATTATGAGGGAGAGATTATACCGTACACAAGTTGTTAGAACAATTTCAAAATTATGAATTAATTTTATTTGGCCAATAATACTCCAACCAGAACATCCCCCATATCGAGGTATATTTCTTAATTTGGAAAAAACAACTGGTATCGGAGCATAATTTTTTTTAGGGTGACGTTCTTTCTCTCGGAATAATGGAAATGATCTTCGACCAAAATAGCATTCATATATTTAAAGGACATAATTTAAAATTATTGAAGAGGTGTATAAAATTCTATTTCAGATCATTCGATATGGATATATATATATATATATATATATATTGTGTATCCATTCATGGGATTTCCAGAATAATAAAGATAATAAAATTATATAAAAATTATTAGATATAATTTTACATGGATTCCAAAGAGATTAATGCCTTTAGGGGATCTCTATACATCAACATTTATAAATGAGTAATTTCTTAAAAAATATCTCATGTGATGTTGGAAAACATTGGACCATATTATATGATGACTCAAATTTTTATGATGAAAAGTTATATGATACATGGGATAAATATGATGAATAGTGAATGTATATTATTTAGACGGTTCATACATTATTTGATAGATAGAATTCACATATAGATGAAATTATAGGCCTTGTTGAAGAATATAAGTATGAGAAGATTTTTAAAATAATCATTCATAATACATACTCTTTATTTTAATATGAATGGTTTATTTCCTGATGAAAATGTTCTGAAGGTGATATCAATGGATATATTAAATATCACACCTATTTCATAAGAAAATCTAATAACAATATTGTGAATATAGTTAAACAAAGTTATTTAGATTTTATTTTAATTCTATGAAGAAACTCACCATAAAAGATGATTTGTAATAGAATGAAAATGATGAGAAAATGTTTTCTAATACTAAAATATTAAAATAGGAAAAGGGAGGTTCAAAGATAATGCAATAATAACATTTATTATATTTTTAATATTAGGACCTCATGTAAATAAATTACATAACAAGTATCAAGGTTATGATGGAGAATATGTGAAGTGAAAGAAAGTAACACAATGAATGTATTTTAAAAATAAATATTATCTCTGAAAAGAAGATTTATATTTGGATGAAAGTTAATTAGATAGTTTATAATAAAGAAAATAACTCAATGAATATGTAATAGTCACTATTATAGACAAACCAAAAGATGCAGTTTGTGATATTAAACTCGATAAAATCTAGGGATAAATTGATCAAAGGGTTAATTTTTTTGAATCCATTTAAGAAAATTATGTGTGTATGGAAAATAATAAGAGATAAAATTTATTGGAACATGAATCCATGTTTTATATAGAATAATATAAATAATTAAAAACATAATTATGAGTTGCAGTCGAGATGATTAACTATAGAAATTTATGAAATCCAAATAAAGAAGTTGTTTTTAGACATAAATCTTGGGAACAAGACCATATCATCAATAGGATATCAAAATATATTAATAACAGGTTAAATATGATTTAATAAAAAAGGTAATTTGATTTTACAGTTGTGAAATTATGATGACCATTATTGATATATCAGTCGACGAATTTCAATTGAATGATATATCATATCACTATCTAGATAAAATTATTGAGTATTAGTTAACGATTATATTCATATACTCACATATAATGATCTAATGATAAATGGAGATTTAATGTCTATCATTATAGCAAGAACAAGATAAAAATATCATAAATACTCCAATGAAAATTGGATCTATACATCACTCAATTTATTTATTTTTAAGAACTAATGATTGAAAAGAGAAAACAAAAAATCAGTTGTTTTTTCTATATGATGTTTTGGAAAACTCAATATGTGTGTTCTATTATTAACAGATATCTTTGATAGAAACCAAAAAATAAAACAAAAAATAATTTTTTTTATTTTCATTTTTTGTTCAGTGGATAATATTTTTCTTGTGAATATTTGGATCACAAAGCTATTTATTATGGATGAAGAGTGTGATGAATACTTCAAAACGAACCATTAAAAGTAAATTATTGATAGATGAAATATTTATATAAGAATATAGAAATTAAAATTATATTATTATTTTTTCAATATTAAAAATGTTTAGATATATTGAAATATAAAAGAGGTTATCCACTATTAGAAAATATGGACCAATACTCATGGATGTAGAATGGAAATTTTGAGAAGGCTGAGTGGATGAGATATAATCGAGAGTAACAAACATTTTTGATTTATAGATTTTGGATTTTGGATTCACATCTTAGATAATATAAAATGAATAAATTAAAATTGTAGTAAACTTTATTAAAACACTTTTCCCTATTTTGGAAATGATTATGGTCTTAAAATAGTAGGATACAAAGGTGAGAAGTTGGTAGGAAATATCACAGATTAACTAAGGTGCTCCATGTTAAAGGCCTTATTAATAATTTATTATGATAATTCAATTATCATACATAGGTAATTTAGTATAGTTTACTAATACAACATGTGTTGTTAAATAATGAGATAATTTGGTTTTTTTATTTGGAATATAAAGAAAGGTAAATATTTACATTATTGGTTAATTAAATTTGTGTATGCGATTCATGGATGAATAAAAGATCAAAGAAATTATCTTATACATTTTGTAGAGAAAGAATAGGTAAATATGGATAATATTGATGGATCTTGAGATATTAAAAAACATACATGTGATCAACTTCACATATGGGATTCTTGTCAAAAGGGAAAGACCATATAGAAGATATACATGCTAAAAAAATGGATGTCATCATTTCTACCTTAACTTATGAATGTTGAAATATGTGGGATAATTAGAGCCACATACAATGATAAATAAATGTACTGCATATTGTTTTTTTATGATTTTGGTATAAATTATTGGGTAATGGTGATAACTATCAAATCCAATGTGTTCAAATTCATTAAAAAGTGTTATATGGATGATGAAAAGAAGATTTGTGAAAAATTTCATATCCTTCACATTGATAATGATATGGAAGTCACTAAAACATATGTTAAAGAATACATGGATGATCATATAATTAAAAACCATGTTTTTACAATATTAAATCCTCAACAGAATTGAGTTTTTCAAAACGAGAAGATTTCAATTACACACGAGAAGGTTACATATTATAGAGAGAATATTTTACATTAATATTGTCTAGTTTTTGATGATGAAGGTGATGAAGTTGTCTATGCCCCTTTTTTTAGGGATACCAATAACTACTATGATAGATCAAATGATGAATAAAATATATTCTAGATAGTGGTTCTGTAGAATAGTCAAACAAATCAAACATAATTCAAAAAAAATGTGGGAGTCCTAAAAACCCCTATTCAAATATGAAGGATGAATGATCCAAAAAAATTGTTTCCGTTATCCTTGGTGGACCAAAAATCGTTTAGTGAGGTTGAAAAAGATAATATTTGGTTAAAGGTTATAAATGAGGGAGTATACCAAATTGAGAAAAACAAGATATATGAAGTTATTCCAAGGCCACAGGACAAGAATGTCATATGAATTAAATATGTATTCCAAAATAAATCTAATGAGGTTGTTAAGGTGAAAAGGGTCAAATATCTATTAATATATAAATTTTATTCTTAAATTGAAGTAATTTATGTGTATAATAAATTTGTAACTATGGAATCAAGAAAAACTATTCCATTATTCATGGCCTTAGATGTGAAAAAAACATTCAAGTTATATAAAATTCATGTTAAATCATAATTCTAAAATGGAATTCTTGAAGTAAATGTCTACGTAAAATGATTTTTTTTGTTTCTCATCAATGAAGATAAAAAAATTGTTCTAGTAAATTAATGTTCTTTATGTGCATAATCAATTATCAATTCAGGGTACTAACTATTTCATCGATATCGTAAAAAGACTTGTTCTTAAAAATAAGGGGTTTATTAAAACAACTATATTAGATAAAAAAGGGAATAATAATATGGTGCTTGTTTATATTGATGATATTATATTTAGAAGCTCAAACAATACACATTGTTTGCAACTTTCAAACCTTATGAGGTGTAAATTCAAAATTTCATTAATTTCTGAGTTATCATTTTTCCTTCTCTTACATATTATTTAAATAAATGATGTAGAATAGTTACTCAATATTACATATTCAAGGGAAAAAGTAAAAATATTTTATATTTCTTAATTAAAACCAATTATGACACCAATAGAACCCCAATAAAAACCATCATGAGATGAAGAGGCACATGTTGTTGATGTGACACATTATTGAAAAATTATTGGTTTTTTTTCATTTCAAGATAACCCATAAAAATAAAAATATATTTTTTCCACATGTAAATACATATTAAATAAATGTTTTCATATATAAAGTTGGATAATTTTTTTTAAATTATTATGTTATACATCAATCATATAGTGGATTATGGGTTATTGTAACATAAAATTATTTGGTAATAGTAATTATGATTTTCCAATTATGATTTGTAAGGTTCAGTTTATGAAAAAATATTACATCCAGTGTTTTGTATCACCTTTCAGTTCTTGTATCTCATTAAAATATTAGAATAAATATTGCATATCTTTATCCACTGAAGATAATAAATATATTATGGTAACATAGGATTGTAGTAACTTTATTTGAACGAGATGAAAACATGAAGACAATGGAATAGATTCCAGTTCTCATATTACAATTATATATAAAAACTATAGTGATGAATACTTTATAGAAAATACCATAAAACATTCTAGGATCATGAATAGTGATATAAAATTTCATTTCCTAGAATATAAGGCGGAGTAATGACAAATTAAATTTATGTTTGTTTTAAATAAATAACATATAGAATATTTTTTATAAATGTATAGCCCAAATATTTTTTGAATGACATTGATTTATTATAGGATTATAACTGAATTCATATAATTATATGGCCTTATAGAAGGAACCCCCACTCCCCCATGGGATGTTATATCAACGGAAATGAATAATACATTTTGACATCTTATTTTCATATTTCTTTTCCATTTGTAAAACCATTCATAGTCGTGTCTTATTAAAGAAATTTATCAAATGGGGAGAAGTAACTTCATCCATTTTTAGATTATCTTTGTGAGTATAATTAAAATCTGTATAGTATATCAATGTTGATTTAGGGGGTTGTGTGTTTTAGGAGTTAAAATATATAATTAGGTGGATCATTTCAATAAAATAATGTTTCTAACACCAATCGTGTATATCAAGGGATTTTATTTAGTGATTTGTTAATCATTAATACATTTTCATGTTGGTGGTGGTTCAAACATGGAGTGATTTAGAGTTTTTATAAACCTTAAATGGGGATTTTTTTTTATAAAAATTCATTATTATTAATTTTTTGGTTTAGTTTGTTGAAACAATTTATAAAGGATTTATACCCATACAGAAAAGTATCTTGAAAAATTTGTCTATGATGTTTTCTTCATTTGACTAGTGAAATTATTTACCATATTATAGAAACTTATATGATGTGATCATCCTAGAATGGTTGTTTGAAATTTCTATAGTGATGATTGTATTTGCTGAACAAACTATTTCAGTTGGTTTTTACCATTTAAGTTCACCAATGTGAAATGGAATTTCCTAAAATAAGAATTTTGGTGTATACAATGATCCCAATTAATAGGTATCATAGTATTTAGGATATAGATTTAGAGATGCCTCTAAAAAATAAATTTCACTACATTATTTAACATGGAATGGTGGTCTTGATGCCCTCATAAGATAAATATAGAGGATTAGAATATGCATAAAGAAACTGTGGTGGTTTTTTAATAGTTTATATTCTATAATGAATATATGGTGTTTTGAAAAAATGTTGGGCATTTTGATAGTCATGGTGTACCAATAGAGGGAAATTTTTATGTTTTTTTGGCGGAAAGATGATAACCATTAGGTTATGAATATATGTGTTTTAAGGGGATTTTTTTCCCTAAATACATAGAATCCATGTAACGGTGTCAAAGAGAAATATGTTTTTCTAGTTATCTTTGTGTTAGAGTCAACGGAATCTATATAATAAAAATTATAGTTATTTATGTATTTATAGTAGTTATAACCATTAATTTTTATTAATTTCTATGGTGAATTTTTGAATATTCATTACTTTTTTTTTCAATTTCCAACAGGGGAATGTAGATGATTGCATTAATTTAAACGATGGATGGTTCATTTGGTAATGTGAAATATGATAGTGTATAGAAGAAACACATTGTGAAAAATGATAAGGGGAATTAAATTTCATAATAGAAATATTAAAGGAGAATCTAGGTCTCTTCATGATGGTTGATGATGAATTAAGAGGTGTTCTAGGAGTAAATTTTCTCTCCAGATGTTTGCTAAAATAGTGAATTTTAGAAACACCAAACATCGTTTATATTTCAATAAACATATTTTTATGAAGTAAGAAAACACAATTTGGAGTGTTCAGTTCTATGGTGAGGATATTAGTAAAATTTATATCCATTTATGGTTATAAACTAAGAGGGTTATAAAGGTCACTCTGAATCTATAAATGAAAAGCAATGAGATTTTTTGTTTTCAATGCACAGTCGCATTTCATTTCATGCTCCATAGAGTACCCCTGTGAGAGTGTACTAAGTAAAATCACTTGTATTATCTATTATTTTTATTTATCTTTGTGAGGGAGATATTGATTTGTTCATCATGTTGAGAGAAAATAATTCAAAATCACGTATTAATTTCATTTATGTTGAAATAACCTAATTCACCCTCACTTTTATGGTATATAAAATCATTAGATGTTAATAAAATATGATTATTTTTTATATAATCAATCATAATATGAATATTTCATCACAATTTATAGTACATTATATTTCTTGATCTCGTTATTTGATTTGGGAAAATATATTGTTCCATGAGGAAGTTTGTTGAACCATGGAGTATGAAATCGTACAATATTTTTTGTGGATGTGATTTTGTAATACTAATGTTTTCCTATAAAATAAAAAATTAAACAAAAAATACAATACATACTATGTATGGATCTATGCATTTATTTATAAAATCATACAGATTATTATATAAATATTATCATAACATTGTAATGGTAAATGATCATAAAAATAACTTCTCACAATGTGATTAATAAAATATTTTATTTCTTTTTTTGATATAGTAACCATATGGTTTATTCAGTGTCTTCTAAGTAATGTTCATTCATTTCCCTATATTATTGTAAGTGTGACTAAGTGTTTCATATATATTTATAGTAATAAATTGATGTAATATATGTTTGTAATAGATATTGCCTAAGGAATTTGAATTCAATTCTCAATTTCCATAATTGAGAGAAGTTATTTTTCAACTGTAGATAGAAGATGAATTTTAGTATATGAATTAGATATAGAGTGGAAGAGATGATAATGAGAGTGAAAAACACATGATGTATTTTTGTTTATTTCTAAAATTATTTGAAGAGGATTATTTGTATATGATTGATTAAAGTATTATTTTTAAAGAAAAAATAATAAATAAATTATTTAATAAGTTTGGTAGTTATTCTTGTTGTTTTCTCACAAATATTTCTTATATTCATTTAGAAATATTATTTGAAGTGTATAAAGTATGTTACATTATCTATAGAAATTTCTTAATTGGTGAATTTTATCATTTTGGTGATAATTTTTTTAAAATTTGGTTTTACACATTTAACAGTGGATTCAAAGAATCTTGTTATTTCAGGATGTATTTTATCTATTTATATGCCCATTTATCATAAATTATGTTGGGATAAATCACAAATATATTTATAAATATGAGAATGCATGAGAATCATGGATAAACCCTAGTCATGATAAATCAATTTAGCAATTTCAGTATATAAATTGGAAGTTAATGAAAAAATGTTATTCGATGGATATAACCAATTTTTTTTTCGGTAAACCCTGTTTATGTATTGATTTGTCTTTTTTGGTATTAATATACTAAAAAAATCACTAAAATAAATAGATTAAAATCAAAAGGTTTTGATTGTGTAAATGAAAATTGGTAATTATATTTTTTATTTTCATCCTTAATGGTGATGAATATTGATTGCTGAAACAATCATAAAATAATGTTATTCAATTTTTCACTCCCTCCGTGCGAATACCTATTAGGATACCTCGCTACATTGGTTATAGTTTTTTCCATAACACACACACAAATTTATAAATTTAGTAAACACATATAAATATTTATAGTCTTGAAAATTAAAATATATTAGTGTTCCATTTTAATAGATATCATTTTAAATATTCCATTATATGATAAATCATAATTAATATTTATTTTAAAAAAAATTACAATTATATAAACATTATACATAATATTTTATTGAATATTATTAAATATTCAATGTCCTAATAGACCACATCCATATTTCATTATATTTTTATTATCAGGAGGATTATTTCAATTCAAATGAATTTTGTGATTTTATAGGTTAACTGATGGATTTAAATATTTTAAAAATAGCTATAAAATTTCCAATAATGTTTTTTATAAAACAATTAATCACATTCTGAAAAATTATAATTAAAATGGTTATGTTTAAATATAAGGTTAAAATATCCAAAAATACTCATTTATATTAATATATTTTCCTTTATGAATCATATATTATGTTTTATGATCAATAAAACATCCCACTAATAAATATATGAAAATAATTTCTATATTTCTGGGGCGTATAATTTCTAACTAAACTTTTCACATTATAATTATTTTTTAAAACACTATAATTTTATAAATTTTTTTTATCATTCAATGTTCTATTTAAGATATTTATGAAATATTAAATAATATTTCCATAAACATTACAATAATTAATTTTTATTAGAACATATAAATAAATAGTTTATATGATTTATTATCAATTTTATGTCATAAAACTAAAATCTTAAATATAATTTTTGCATAATCAAAATTCTTCCCATAGATGAATTTAACAAATATCTCAAATTTATTCCATTCAATTTTGTCTTATATAATAATAATTATTTATTTATAAATTCATAAATTTTATGAAAATAATCATTCATTGGATAAGGGGATAATAATTTGGTTAAAAGTATTTTAAATTAACATATAGAAAGACATTATGTCAATAGACCATACATTAGTTATATAATTTAGTTTCCTCTAGTTATTTACCAGACTCTTGTGTAAAATTTAATATTGATATAGTAATATAATGCGAGCCTCTATTTCAATTCATCTAAATCATAATTTTTTAGATAAATTTTATTTGAATATAACTTTTTTTATAAATACTATTTTAAAAAAAGGTATACACATTTATTAAATAATTCTATTGATGAAAAAAATTAATAAAATCAAATCATAATGAACCACCCCTTTATTAATTATTATATTAATGAAGAAGTCCATTTTTGATCTTATATTTCGTTAAATTTTAATTTTCCATTTTAAAATTTTAAAAAAAAAGTAATATTCCCATTAAAAAACATTATTTTCTGTTTAAATAAAAAACTATTAGACATCATTTAATTAAAATGTTTGTTTAAAATACAATTATACCAAAATAGTTTCTTAATTTTTAATACATTAAAAGTCATTATCATAAGAAAACCGATTCTATTACATTTTCCCAACCTTTAAATCATTCCTCACACTAGATTAATATAATACATAGATAACCCAATACACATATCCATTCTGGTATACCATTAAATACATAAATATGAAAAATCACATTTATTTACGAAGTAATAAATTAAAATATGTATATGAAAAGGCAGATTACTTAATTTAATAGTGAAAAATTGTATAATATCCATATCCATATAAATATAAATATGAAAAATTAGAATTGATCATCAAAATGATCAATATATGAAAAATTGAATTATCACTTTTTTAAATTCAGATTAGAATATTATGTTCATCAATATTAAATATAATAAAACACATATCCATCGTAAACCATATCCACATCAGTAATCTCATTTACTACTTGATTGAATTGCCATAAAAACTAAAAAATGGAAATAAGCATTCAATTTCACCTTCAATAATCATTTTACATGGTTGAATAATGAAATCACCATTATTCAAGATTCATATCCCAACATTGAGAACACAACCACACAAAAGAAAAACCCATACCCAACACTTTTTCTATATATTGATATATTCATTCATTCATAAAAAGAAATGAGTGTCAAGCCCATCACTTTTAAGAAATAAAATCATGGTTTTCACATAAAAGCATTTGATAATAAATAATCTCCTTGTTAATTTTTTTTAATAAATAACAAAAAAAATGAATTACTAATATGAACCCCCACTATTTTTATTTTATAAATATTTTAATTTTTGTGCAATTTGGTTAAAATTTTAAATTTTAGCAAAATATTATAGATCTGTATTGTTAGAAACATAGTCTTGGAAATCAGGAATATAAACAAAAGGTAGTTATTTCATGGACAATTATCTCTACACCATTATATATATTTTCTATATAATAGTGTGTACTGGTTATGCTTCCCGCATGCTTTTCTAAAACTCTTTTTCATGTGACTTATTTTCCAAAACTCCCCAAAATTAATTTATTTAAAATTTTAATGTTATTAATTAGTTATTTATGTGATTATATAAATTATTAAATATTATATAAATATTTTTATCTATGTTTTCAAGATTATATATGTGTACAGTTTGAATCATTTTTATTTTATAGGATAATTATTAATATGTACATATTTTCCAATTCTAATTGGTATAAAAGGGAAAGTGATTCATTATTACCCATGGTTTAACAATATATGTGTGTTATAATAAATTGATATTTATAGAAAAATTTATTTAGGTTAAATATTATTATAAATATTGTTGTTGTTATTATATTGGATGGTATAAAATCAGTACCCCACAACTTATTCTCATTTTTTCTAACAACAAATAAGGGGGAGAAGCCATATTCTCTTATTTATCCAATATTCATCCTCATAATCAGATAGATGATTAAATGTATTATTAATTATAGTCCTCTTCTTTCCCTTCCTCTTATGCTTCTCTACTTTATCATTCTATCGTAAGTAATATTTTTTCATTATTTGTTTTTTTCATTACAATGAAATTAAAACAAAATTTCATTTTGGTTTTAATTTAGCAGGGATGAAAAATATATTATTAAACCCTCTTATACATTCTTTTATGATGGTGATGAGGTTTCATCATCTTCTAGGTAGTTAATTCAATCATTTTTGGGTTATTTGTAACACCCAATGATGGTTGAGTTTTAATATTTATTTTTCACTAATAAAATATTTATATAAGTTTTAAATAATCAATATATAAAAGATATTTATGATATATTTTTCAATTTCATGTCATGTTATTGGGTTCTTTGAATTAATATATAAACTATACATCCATTTTATCATTCCTATAATGTAATTTTTAAAAAACCAACTGTTTTTTTCCAATGAAAACACTAGAAGGATTTTCATCTAATTATATATTTCCACTTATAAAAACTATATATCTAGTTTTCTATATGGATTATAAAGAATAAAATTATGTTTAATTAGATTAAATATTATTTACAAAGTATAATTTTAATGAATTATTGTTTCCACTTCTTATTATTGTGCTAAGGTGATATATGAAATATAATAGAAGTATTTATGTTCCATTTATATGATTTCATGTACTCTTTCATGATTTATATGATATAATTATTTAATTAATATTTACTTATTTTATAAAATGGAAGGATTACCCCCTTTATATTGAAATATAATAGTGAGATTTTATTATAAAATAGAAAAATCAAGGATTATTATTATCTATATAAAAGGGGTTGTTTCCAAAATGGGATTCCATAGTAAAACAATGACATTCTAAATTAAAAATATTTATTAATATATTAAATTTATTACTAAAATATATTTAGAATATCGTATAAACCCTTAATAAACTATATGGGGATTTATGGGATGAGTATGACAGTTGTTGAGAATATATCCATGTATGTATACCCTTAGTGGATGAACATACTCTTGTTCGATATCATTCTAATTGAGGTGGATATCTCATAGAGAACATGCGTTTAAGTGTATTTTGAATTCTATCAAAAAACTATTATATATTTATACCAACCTAATTCATAGATTTCCTTCCAAGGAACAATTTTAATATCCCATAATAAAGATAAGTATTTCAATATTATTCATTTTTTATTATCCCATATTATCTAAGACCCATATATTACATCTATGGAGGTATTGAGAGGTGTATTGGATATGTAGGGTAGATATGAAGGTAAAATATGATATTGAGGTATGTAATATAAGTTGTTCCATTTCAGTACATCAGTTAATGATAATATGGGGAAATTGGGTTGCTACAATCTAGTGTATCATTCGATGAAGTGTTGGGATTCATCCCAGGGTGTGAACCATGATTTTTTAGTGTTATTTAGTCATTGAGGGGGATTCTATTTATAATATAGTGTATAAAAGTTTGTAATTAAGGTTATTCATGATTTTTTTTTAATATAATATGTGTTAGATCATTGAAATAATTCACAAGATTTTATCTTTTGTGGGACATTTTAGTGTGGTTGAATGAGTTGTTGTATGATGTCCTTGTCCTATTTTATTGTTTATATTATATGGGTTCAATGAAAAATAATATGTATTTTGTCAATAAAATATGTGGGGTTAGAACAGCAGGACTATAACCACTATGAAATGGGATCTGAGGTGGAATGTTATTTAATTCTCTCATATTGAGGCATGTCACATTATAGTTCCCCAAATATTGTTATTGTTTTTATTAGGGTTTATTGTATTTTAAGGAAGGATGCCAAGGATTTCATTTTTATCCTCATTTTTTGAGATATGTTGAATGGTAATCTATGTTTCACAAGGTCCTATATTAATAATATTTTTTTGACAAAGTCAACACTAATATATTTACTAGATATCACAATGTTGGATTTATATCGGTGTTTTATTATGATATGGTGAATTATACGACATAATGATTCTTTATTTTAACATAATGAATATATATTAAATCCTTATCAAGAATTAACTCCGGTTTCTCCATTTTACATAAAATTATAGATTATCATATGTGTGTAATTGGTGATATTAATGTACATGTTGATTTTTATCCCTCAATTTGTGAAATCACCCGCCACTCTAATATATAGTGATTTCTATTATTCAATATCACTCATTTCAAATTCCATATTATTCTAATCTATCATGGGGAAAATATAGATAAGTTTTACCCACTATTTTATTAACATTAGTTTTGGTTTTGATAGATAATTTGGAGTCTTAGGATGTTGAGGATCCCTCTTAGGCGTTCTCAATGGAGTTTTAATCTTTTTCTCAGTTTCTCAAAACAAATATTAAATTATTAGTTTAGGTAAAGGATTAATGAATTATCGTTAATTATTATGTCCAAAATTTTAAATTAATATCTTTATTCTTTTATTATGATTTTGGTATGTAATAAAAGAAAAATATAATTAACTTGACTAATAGAAATGGAAGGGAAGACAATATTTTAATGTGATTTATGAATGTTCATGATATTTCATAACTGTTGATGGATCTGTTAATATTTGAAATAAGTGATATTTTTTTAGATTTATTTTTTCAATAATATATTTATTTGGATCACCATAAAAAATGAAATAGCCAATTTATCTAGGAAATTAGTTGGTTGTGTAGAAATATGTAATTAATGTTCTCATGTTGGAAGCTGAAATTATGCTTTAATATGAAATCATGGTTAAGGGGATGTTATTCATTGGAAATTTTTAGTATTTTTGATCTATTTTTATATTATATATACTTCCAATGTTATTGTGATTTTACGTGTAATGGATAAATTTTGTGGCTAGATATGATCATATTTCATGTATTTTTTATGTTTGTGGTGGATGGGTTTGTTTATTTGGGTAGCAGTGGCGTGTATTTTTTGTATGGATAATATGTGATTTTATGATTATTTTTGGGGTTCTATAGAATTTATGTACTTTGGTTTGTATGTAATTGGATTCTATTATTATGGTTCTGTGATATATTTTCCTAGAGGCAAGAAATGTGGTCTTAATGAATGAAATACTTAATAATATAATGGGATTGTAATGAACCAAGATTTTATAAATAAAATCCCCAATAAAATTTAATTAAATGTATTATTATTTATTATTTTTATATAAAAAACATTAAATTCATTGGTTTTATTGTATCTTATCATATTAAAAATATTTTTTTGAATCATTACTATTAATAAAATAACCATTTAATAGTGATCTTGTGACTAGTATAAATATTGGGTTTTAATAGGTCTAATTGAAAAAAAAAGGAAGTGATGGCCTCAAATAGTAAGACCATGCCTTATAAATCCTATTTATTAAATATTTGAAGGGAGATAGAATCACTAGGCTTTTCCATTGACCAAACACCGGTTTAGATCCATCAATATAAGCATTAACGAAACCAGTTTTTGGGAGAAGTTCAATCTCATCGAGATCATGACAGAAACAATGTACACTGAACTACCCCATGATTGTCTCACTATCATTCACCTCACCCTTAAGTCATTTTATGGTATATTGAAGGGAGTTTTATCAAGAGAATAATAATGTGAATTTATATACTATATTTTCAATAGAATATGGATCATATTTTCTTCTTATCATTACTTTATATTTTTTTTATTTTTATACAGTAAAACAAAAGTTATATTGTTTGTTAGTATTAAATTTCAATTAAGATGTTAATTTTGATTAGTTAATGGATTTATGAATTAGTTAAATTTTAATAGAAAAATATTGTTAAAATTTATTATTTTATATAAATAATCATATTATTTTGGTGAAGAAAAGATTAGTTTTTATAATGATTTGAAAACTATTACTGTAAAAAATAGTATTTCATAATAAGTGTAAATTTTAATTTTAGAATTGATAAAAAAAATTTAGAAAAATATTTTTCTAATGTTAATATAATTTTTGGAATCAAATCATCAAAATTATCTAGTGGTTAATTTTTTATAGTTTTCTATGAAATTCGAATTCTCTACTAAAAATTAATTACCGTATAATTATACATTGTGTATTATGACATTATAATGATCCATAAATGATGTAATAAATTATATAAATTGTATCCATTACTAAATGTATGTTTTTTATTTAATATAATGTGATTTTGTTTTTATTTATTTAGTTTTATAATACTATTATGAATCCCCTAACCACATTAATATGTTTCAATTTTTTAAAATCATTCGTTAAGGGTATGACTCACTTCAACATCAGAAAGGGTATTATATTATTTATTTCCTCCCTTTTCCTTGTAAAATAATTAAAACCACTCCCATTTCTTTGAAACTATATGTAAAACCCTTGGTAAGGTTTGTTGTTTTTATTATTTTATTATAATTTGTCTAAAACCATTGTTTGAGAAATGATAAAGAATTCACCACTCATTTTCTATATTAACCCAACAAAGATCCCATTTATAGTCACTTCCAATCCTTCGATCACATACATACTCTTCCCTACCATCTTTTTATTCCTCCCAAGGTTCCCCCAATGTTACGAAAATCAAATAAAAAAATCTTTTTATGTCACACACTCAAGGTACGAGTTATTTCTTTGTCCTAATTTTTTATGTATATTATTTATCTTATGTATTTTATCATAATTTCATAATATTATGATATGATCAAACATAACCCCTATACATTCCATTTTTGGTCTACATGATGATATACCCCTTTAATTCTCCATAATACCTCCCATAAACCATTATTTACACTTGTTACCATGCCAAAATTTTGTAATGTATCTCTCAATATCCTTTTTATTAAAGAACCTATATTTTTCATGACTGTTTATTTCCATTTGGGTAGAGTTTTAGTCACATTATTTATCATGAAATGGAATATAGAGTGAACCTAAAATACCTTGGTAATTTTCCCATCATTATTTCGTGGTTTTTATCCTTAACCTATGTTTATGATGTAGTGGTTTGAGTTATTTTTTTAATTCCCATGTTTACTTTATGTTATCATGGAATACCAAGACGCATCATTCATGTTTATGAATATGACCCCTTTTATGTCCAATTTGTACTATTATATTTTAAAATTTATTTATATCATTATGTTATACCATGTTTATTCCCTTACTAGACCTTATGGATCACCCCTTTCTTATATACATCCTTAGGTTATCCCAAGAAGTTTTATGTACCAATTTTCTAATGATGTTTTCAATAAAGACAATATATTTCTTGTTTTAAGTTGTTAATTAATGTTCATAATTCCAAAATACATTATAATTATAAAACATTTAATTTTTATTATTTATAATCTCTTGTAATATATAGTTAATTAATTTTTCATAAATGGGATGGTTATCACAGTGGGTTTAAAAGTAATTTTTTGTTATTTTGGGTTTAGGATTAGAAAACTCTATATAATGCCTTAGGGATTACACACATAAAAAAATAAATAAATTTTGGTAAGTATAGAGTAATTCATTTCCAATAAAATACATCCTTATCTAGATACTATAACTGTAATTGAATCCGATACAGATGTAAAAAGGGGTAAAAAAAACACCACATTGAACTAGATTCAATTGGGAACTGGTGAACAAGAAAGGCCTTTGTTTAGCACTTGGATTGACTCTCCTAGAGGATATTATTTCATTAAATAAAAACTAAATTTTCCCCAATATTAAGATATCATAAATACACATAATAATATCTATTAAAATATAGATCATTGATATCATATATTGATGCCAAGAAATTTATATTTTATGGAAATACATGAAATTTATATGTTATATCTTTAATGTCATTGTATTCCCATTTATGTGTTTAATAGTTTAAAAATAATCATCCCTAATTTTAGAATTATAATAAAACGTGGCTATAAATATGAGTAATTTGGTAAATAGCCAATGTGAAGAGAAATTTTATTACATCCCAAATGAGACATAAGACCTGATGGGTGTGACAATCAAAAACATTATAATATTACTCTTTTAGTTGTCTTTGGTTCTGAATATAAAACTAGATTAGTAGAAGCTTCCAAAACCTCCTAATAAAGTAAAACATGCAATTAATACCATTAAGAGACAAAGGCCTATGAATTTCAATAGATCATATGATCCATTAATCACATAAGACAAGATCAACTACCTTGAGAAGATTTTCTACATCTTGTAATGTTTTGAACAATATAGGGTTCCTATGGGTTTTTATCATATAGAGGGTGAAATTGATTAGGTATTGAAATTTATCATTAATAAAAAACTTATAGAATATATCAATGTGATAGGTGGGTAGAATTCTGGAAAATATTTTTCAATAAATATTTTCCTCACACTCTCTAATATAAAATGAAAAGTGATTTCCATTCCCTCAAGAAAAGAGACGACATATCTATTGTGTCATACAAGGACGCTTCACAAGTCTTTCATGATACACCTCTTCCAGTTTTTTTACCCACATATTCGTGGTTTAAATTTTCATTAGTTAGATAAATAATATTCTATGTAAATCCTTGTTGATATAAGATAATGATATCTATAAGAAAATTATCTGATGTGCCCTCAAATTTTAAATGGATACCGGTGAAGCTGATATGTCTCAAAAGGATAAGAAGTGGAAAGTGGAGTTTAATTCTACTGTTCTGATGGATAAATATAATTTTGATAATAAATTTAAACATCCCAATTTTCAAATGTGTGGAAAGATGCACTCCGGTTATTTCTTAAGAGATACAAGGAAATTATTTAGGTGCAGAAGTAAAGGGAACCTAACTAGCGGTTGCCGACTGAAGAAATACACTAACGTAATGGAGGAAATTAATGATCCATTAAACCCTTGTATCATTTTTAATTATTTATACATCATGAAACCACGGTACTTTTAAAACAAATACACAAATCTAATGCTTTTCAGAGACTGCCAAAAACCTCTTAGGTATCATGGGTGAGATTTTATGATCACAATTGCAGATTTGGATAATGACAATGTAGTGGTAACAGGTATGCTAGTTATTCATTCAAGAATAGTGAACATAATTTTTGATTACGGTTCTAATCATTACTTCATATATGAATATATAGTATAACTATTCAAACACCCCCATAAATCATGAATGTATTGTTGTTTGTGAAAACAAAAAATGGGGAAATTATTGCATCCAAAGTGTATAACTCTTCCCCTATCAAAACTTGTGTGATTAACATCCTATTGAACATTTTTATAACCCATTTAGTCAAATATGATTCAATTATGGTGATGTATTGGATTTACCTACATACATCAAATAGAAATTTACGTGACAAGGAAATCACTCTCTGTATCACAAATCGTACCCTCGATTCAGTAGAAGTGAAAGGGGGAGGGTGAATCTAATTTAGTAACAAAATATCTAGAATGGATATTATTTCCCTAGGAATAACCATATCTAGATCAAATTATTGATTCTAAGGTAAATATCATCTTTGAATACATCCCCATTTTGAGGAAATATGTTGATGTGTTGCATATGGAAATTCATGCTTTCCTCATTGCCGATAGTTTGAATTTTCAATCAAGATCATACATGGGGCAGATCCATTATCCAAGACTCTATATAAAATGCATATTTTGTAACATGAGGATATAAATAAGAAACTAAAGGGTGATATGGATAAATATTTATTATGCCCTTGTGCTTTACGTAGGGGTGGACAATTCCACTTCAACAAGAAGAATAATGGGGCAATGTGCCTTTAAAATGATTATCATGAGCTAAAAAAGATCATGATAATGAACAAGTATCCTATTAGACATATTGATGACTTATTTGATCATCTACACAAGGAAAAATACTTATGTATATTTTTTTCCTGAATATGACCATATTATGGCTAAGAAGAAGGATACCTCCATGGCTGTTAATTATACAAGGTACGAGATCTATGAGTTCATAGAAATTTTATTCAGACTAGAAAATTATTTACAATTCATCATGAGTATTATGAATAGTTTCTTTAGATATTACCTAGAAATATTTTTGGTACTCTTTATAGATGATATTATAATATACACCAAAAACATGTAGGAGGGTGTGGAGAATCTGAGCACTGTGCTAAGGACATTACCATTGGAGAAGCTTTATGCCCTGTGTAGAAAAGTGTGAGTTCTAGTTTATGGATGTCTCATTTGTGGGGAATAATATTAGAAGGCGTGGTACATATGTCTACCCTTAAAAAAATATAATTAATTTATGGATGGATAAGGAAAACAACTATGAAAGATATCTATAGTTTCCACAGACTATTTGGGTACTATCATTGATTTGTGATGAATTTATCATGATTGTCAAACCCTATAAACTAGATAACTCAGAAGGGAGTAATGTTTTCATAGAATGATGAATATAGATTCAAGGATTTGAAAAAATGATTATCACTACACAAATACAGACTCTACCCACTAGTGGTGAACATTTCATGGTATTAAGTGATTCTTTAAATAAGGGATTACAGTGTGTGTTTATTTAGAATGAAAATGTGAAGTCTTATGCCTCATGAAAATATAATTTTCATAGGATGAACTACCAAATGCATGATGTATAGTTATATGTTATGATTTCCCATTGAAAATAGAGGCATTATATAATTGGGTAGAAGTGTGAAATATATATTGATCACAAAAGACAAAAATATATATTCACATAGAAAAAGATGAATACGAACCAATGAATATTGTTATAGTTTTTCAAGGAGTATTATTTCTCCATCCACTACAATATTGGGAATTAAAATAAATAGTAATACACTCTAAGTAGAAAGGATCAATCAATATTCTCACTGATGAGAATTGAGAAGGATCATATCATCTTATATTTGAAAAGGGTTGATATGAGAATCCTAAAATAAGGAACATAATAAATCCTTTCCCAAATTATTTATCAATTTTTCGTATAGAGAGGGTAATGGATGCTAAAAGATATGATGTTGGAATGGTGAATAAATGATAAGATATATTAAAAATGGAAATATTTATAGTTAAATATCAATGAAGTAGGAGTTGTATGATTTTAGTCAAGGCTATATGTATCACCAAATCCAAAATTAAAGAAGGATATTTTTGATGATGCACATAGTTAGAGCTTCTCTATACATACTAGAAGAAAAAATATGTGTTGATATATCTAAGAGAATTATTTTTATTACAATATGAAGAAGGATATCACTAAATATACATTATGTTTCTTGTATGTCATAATGTTAAAGCAGAAAGGAAAAAAATCCAAGGAGATGATAAAACCATTACCAATACAGACATGAAAATAGGAAACAATCACCACGGACTTTGTCACTATTCTTCCAAATAATCATGTGGAAATAATTCTATTTGGGTTGTGGTATATTTTCATACAAATACATCTCACTTAATTGAAATCTAAGAGGACTTATGACTTGATCAACTTGCAAGGATACACATTAGAGAAGTGATAATGTTGCATGAAACACAACTCTCAATTTTATCTTGTTAAGATCCAATATTTACCTATATGTTCTAAAAGAGAATACAATTTCAATAAATACATTGTTGATGTTGAAAACATATTATAACCCACAAATTGATGGAAAATATGAGCACATTATCTATACCCTTTTAGAAATACTGAGAACATTTTCAATTGAATTCAGAAGAGGATGGTATTAACATCATCCTATGTTTGAGTTCTCAGACAGTAATAGTTTCCACTAATGCATCCAAATAGATCCATATGAATCCGTTTATGTGAATAGGTTTAAAACATCTCCATAATATTATTAATTCGGGGAATTAAAATAGCTAGGTCTGGAAATGGTCGAGGAAATGGAGGAAAATGTCAAGACCATCCAGCAGAACATCAAAGATGTTCAGAGTAAACATAAAATCTATGCTCAAAATAATAATGGATACTATGATTTTGATTTTAAAAACATGGTATTCCAGATAATATATCTATGTTATAAATTAATGGGATTTGGGAATATGTGTAAGATTAGTCCAAGATACATCAGTCCTTTTTAGATCATTGATCTCATCATAATGGCTTCCTATCAACTACAACTCCCACCTAACCTATCTCAAGTATATGATGTATTCAATTTATTCCTCCAGTGGAATTACATAACATACCCCTAACATTAACTCCATATAGAGGTGTTACTATTAGAGAATTAACTTTATTATGAGTATTATCAAGTGAAGATCTCAGATCATAGACCAAATGTTCTATGGAATAATACAATGATCTTGGTCAAAGTGATGAGAGAAACCAAACATTTGAAGATGGAGAATGGGACCTAGAGGAAATGATAAAATATTATTACCCTCATTTGTTTCAGATTATGAAATAAAAATTCCAATGATGAAAGTTTTGAAGGGGAAAGATTATAACGACCAAAACATTTTATAATAATACCCACTTTAAATTTAATCAAATGACTTATTATGTATTATTTTTATATAAAACCCATGTACTTATTTGGTTTTATTATATCATTTCAGATTTGTAATACTGTTATATACCATATCACTAAAAATATTGTCTTTGAATAGAGATCTTATTATTACTATAAATATAGGATTTTAATAAATCCAATAGACATAGAAAAAGGAATTGGTGGCTTTAACCAAAAGGATCATACCCTATGAATCCCATTTATCATAGGTTCTAAGGTATATAAAATCACTGGTCTTATCCCTTGACTAGAACTAATATGATATCCAACAACTTAATAATGATCAAAACTGTCAATGATATAATTACATTCTCATTGAGATCATGACGAAAAGAATTTATACTGAACCATCCCATGAATGTCTCACCACCACCCACCTTACCCATATGATTTTTTATGGTGTATTAAAAGGATATGTATCAAGAACATAATAATATAAATATGTACATTGTATTTTTAATAGAATAATGTACATATTTTATTCATATATTTACCTTATAAATTACATTCATTTTAATATAATAAAAAAAATTGTATTTTTAATTACAATTAAATATAAATTAAGTCATTTTTTTAATGAATTATTTGTTTTTTATAAAAAATAAAATTTTAATGAAATATTAATATTAAATAATTTTTATTAAGTATAAAGATCATATAATTATTTTAAATTAAAATGTAATTTTTAAAATTTAAAATAAACATATATATAATTATTTTAAAAAATGAATATTTTTTTTGGAATCTTGGTGTTGAAATTACCCAATGGTGAACTTTACATAAGTTTTCAGACAGTTAAATTTTTGGGTAAAAATTAAATACAATATAAATATACATTGTGTATTATTACATGACAATTATCCAAATGTGATGTAAGAAATACTATAAATGGAATCCATGACCAATTATATTTTAAAATTATAAGATAATGTGAATTTATTTTTATTTTATTAATTTTATCAATCCATGACGAATCATAAAAAATAATTGATATATTTTAAGGGTTTAAAATATTTCATTAAGAGTATGTCTCACTTGAAAATCATAAAGGGTATTATTTTAGTATTTTCAGACCTTGTCCTTATAAAATAATGTAATCCACTCTCATTTAGAATAAGATAGGGGAAAAATCATGGTTTAGGTTTTGGAATTCAATAATTTATTATATAATACCCCAATCCTATGTTTGAGAAATGATAATGAATTCCCCACTAGTTTCCTATTTAAACAAACCCAACATTCAATTTATCTTCTCTAAAAATCTTTGGTTCCCCAAATCTATTAAGACTCTCCTCCAAATATTTTAAAGTCACACTCTAAATATAAGGGTTCTTTTCTTTCTCCTCTTTATTCAATTATCTTCATTATCTTATATTTTTGTTCTTCATTTCCTAATATTGTGATATATTATTCCATATAACCCTTTCTGTTAATTTTATACAAAAATGATGAGATACCCCTTTAACTCTCAATAATCACTCCCATGAACCTTTATCTACACCTATTAACATGTCAAAATTTATTAAGGGATCTCCCACTATCCATTTTATTTAACCACATATTTATATGTTATAGTTCTTAATATTTATTTTTCTTATTGGGATATGGTCTCCCTTATCCCCATTACATTACATTTTATATATAGATGATTAGATACCCATTTAAATCTCAATAATCCCTTCCATGAACTTTTATACTTCACATTTATGGTATTGAAATTTCCCCACTGTTTTTCATGCCAAGAAAATGTTTCTGGAATACCTATACCCAATTCCCACCAAGAGACATCAATATTATTCACTTATACCATTTTTATTAGAGAATTGCATGTATTTAATAAACACTACTAGATATAATAATAACATATTATGATGAATTAATCTATTTTATATGATCTATGAGGAACAATTAAGAATGTGAGTGAAATAAAAATGATGGGTGTGCCTAGAATAATGTACTACTTCAATGAATTTCGTAATGTATTTGTCACCTAAGAAGTAATGAAAGGTATTATTGGGTGAAAATAACCATCATGGGACTTTTTCCATAATGATTCCATGGCAGTTGGCCTTGAAATATGATTATGATATTCTCTTTTAAATTGTTTCCACGTTTTCTAGGTTTAGTTTTATGTTATCATGAAATATCATTACTCATTGTTCATGTTTGTGATTCTCACCCCATTCATGTCCCATTAATATTCTTATTTTCTAACTTTTATTATTTTCTCCATGTTTTTTTTGTTTAATACCTTAATGGGATTTATAGATCAACCTTTTCTTATGTATGTCCCTATGTTATCCTATTCAGTTTTATGTATGATCATGTTAAGGACTTTTTCAAAAATGATGATGTATTTACTATTTTATGTTGTTATGTAATTTACCTAATTCCCAATGATTCTATAATTATTTGTCTTTCAGGTTTTATTATGTGTAATATCATGTCATAAATCATAAAATAATTTATAATAATGTAATAGGTTTTCATAGGGATGGAATTGAGAAAAGGTCATCTATTAAATTATTTTTGATAATGGATGGAATGGTAGTTATTAATAAGTGATAATAGTTAGAATACGAGTGACTAATTATTAATGAACATATTAAATAAAAAAGTGTTTTATTAAATGTTTTGACATTTAATATTATTAAAATAATTTGATGTGAAAATAAATGGTAAATATATAATTTATGAAAGATAATATGATAAAAGGGATATTTTGGATAATTATAATCATCAATTAAATTGGAGGTATTGATATTGTTATGGATATCTAATTGTAATAGTTGAATAGAATTTTTTCATGATAATGGAAGTGATTTTTAGTTTTTTGTAGTAATGATGCAATGGCTATTATGGGTTATGTTTTTGATGGTTTGGCATTTAAACATTGGTTAAACTATATATAGGATTATATACATGAATGTTTATTTTTTATTTCATATGGACCACTAACCGAGATGGGTAACATGGACGAATCATGTACAAAGGGAAGACATTAAAGTATTCCACACAACAACAATATTATTGAGGCAATATATGGATAATTTATCCCTTTTCATCACTCCACCCCAAAAATATAATATATTCCATGAAGTTTTGTAGTATGTATATAGGTGGGATCTATTGTATGTAGGTTTTGGTGTATATATATGTTAGTTGTCATGGTTATCTTGTTATGGTGTTGATAAATTGTGGGGAAAATGAATTGTATGAATGGTGTATGATGTTTATATAAATAAAAATCATAACACCCTACTATGATGATGATTTTATGTACAACTATGATTTCAAAATGCTAGTTAGTTTTTAGTCTTGATATATGTATATGAAAATATGTGGATATATTTTTATGTGTTTATATGAATGGTGTTTGTGAACATGATGTATACATATTGGGAGTGTGAGTGACCAGATTAGTAGACAAGTGGTCACTCAATATCATATTACTTGAATATTATTATAATATACATTGATGAATTATTAAGAAGGTGAGACTCAGTGATGATGGGTGACAACATACCTGATTTAAGTGTGACATTGTTTTGTAGGTTGTTCACTGATGAATTAGTGTACATAATCCATACACGAGGTTTTTGATATGATACTTCTATGTATAATATAATATTATATACTATATATATCTAAATATATTTTTACATGTTTTCATGCGGGTGTTGGTGATCGATCTAAACAATACATACTCAGGAAGGTCCTGATAGGTGTTGAAATGACTAATATATGAGTTCTTTTTGCGTAACCTATAATGGATATCATTTTGTGAATGAAAATTATATATGAAAATTATAATATTTTACTAATCGTTTATATTAATTTCAATTATTTAATCCCTCCTAATTTTTCAACGTCATCATACATTTAATAATTTTGGATTTATGGTGTTATTTGGGATAAAATGTGAAAAATGGTTTATTTTGTAAATTAAATAGTTTTTTTAACATCAGTATTTTGTGAATAAAAGTTACAATATCAATCCAATAATTATGATTTATTTTTAAGTATTTCTATATAAATCAGATTCAATATTTTTCTTTTGGGACAAGAGTTGATTCAAATATGTATAGGCTTGAAGATATCAATGACGTTGAAAACAAAATCTGGGTAGATAGCATGGACCCCACCTACATAACTAAATCGTAACATAGGATACACACCTCTAATTAAGGTTCTTCAACCTGGAACTGAATGATTAATCACAGGAGTGTGTCGAAAATAAATTTCATGTTGTTATTACATAGTTATATATTCCATTGAATGATATATATTGAAGACACATTTATTAAATTATTGGTTAGAAAAAGTAATGCTCATAATTTCTTCCAAAAAATACTCTAGACACATCAAATTAACGTGAAATTTTTAGATAATATATGAAATGATTTTTTAGGATCCAATATTAATGTACCTCAGGTTTATTCTATTATTATATCTTCCAAATATGGTAAAAACATAGTTGAAATACTCTATAAGATGACTTTTCGACTTTTCTTTTTCCCTCTTTTCTTCTATTTTTAATTTCTTTATCATCCCAATTCAAATCAATTACCCTTATCATGGTGGCATAAATATTTGAGATATTTTTTAATGGTTGGTTTTCTATTTTTTTATTCTTTATTTCATGTACATTGTTGATTAAACCTCAAACTCTCTTCTCTAATGTTTTTTTCAATTTCATATATCGGTTTCTATTATCATGTGAGATCATAATTGATTTTTGATTCCATTATTGATTTTATTTTTAGTCAATGACAATTATTTCCCAACACTAGGTTTTGGTTTATATATGGTGGAATATTCCATAGATTAGTGGTGATGTTCTTAGCGATCGTCAGTATGTGTGAGAGGGGTAATGGATGTTCGTAATTATTTGGGATAAATAAGACCTGATCGAGTGTTGTTCATGTAAATTGATATTATTCAAATAAACATTCTTAAAAATATATGGGGATTATAAAAAACAGAGTTCATGGTAATTCTTCTCTCACTATAACTATATCACCAAGGAAGTGAGAGGAATTGATATTAAAATATCACATTAATCAACTAAGTAGAAGTGGTTTGAATAATATAGAATAAGGATAGAATTTCAATTAGAAATCTAACTATAATCTAATCACCATTATCCCGTAATAGATTTAATTCAATTGAATTTCCAATTTATTTTCATTCATTGTCTTGAATAATTTATTTTTCGTCTCATTCATTTGATTCAAAAACCAAAAAAATTAAAAAATCATCTGCTTTTCCCTCTTGTTAAAAGAGGAAATATAGTTTTTTTATTGACCCTTACTTAAGAGGCTTCCTAGTGATAATAATTAGACCACACATAGTGAATATAAAAAATGTTTTTCCATGACCCATGATAGGTGTGTGTTACACATAGGATCATTTTCAGGGATTCAACACCATAATCTAATTGTAAGTATTTGAATAATTTTAAATAAAAAAATTAAAAAAAATTCAACTGATATTTTCAAAATATTATTTTCATTAATTCATGGAACAATCACCTAACAATGAATGAACCAATTATTAACTCACCCTTTTCCATAGAGATTTTTTTCTTATATTTCAATAATAGAGGGTTTATTTCGGAAATATAATTATAGGGAGAAATCATTCAATGAAGTCACATATGGAATGAGGGAGGAAATTAACAAACAATATTTTTATGAAATGGAATGATATATAACTAAGTTATACAATTACATTATAGAATTTTATATAGATTCCAAGGTCTATTTATATTCCCACTTATTCTTCCTTAATTTTTCTAAGGAAATCCAATAAATGGAGGAAACTTACTACCAACCATATAAAGTAATAATCATCTCTAAGAGGTTGTTTACAATGAAGAAGGGATTAAAGATGAAAAAACTCATGGAGATGATATTTTCCTGAAATCAGTATCTTCTCATTTTGTTTAAAATGAATTGACTATCAAATATAGTTGTTTTATATTTTCATATTCGGAGAATGCATCTATTTACATTGTGGATGAGAATGAAAGAAAAATATTCACCTAATGAAGAATATATGGAACTCCCAGAAGATGTTGAACAGTTACTAGTGAGATTTTAAGAGCAGACCAAAGTTGGTTTTCCTGATGAAAAAGAGATTTATGATATGTATATTAAAAGGGATGAATTTGATATTGATTTTTCCTGATATAATTTTTTTGAAATAAAATTACTCTATGATGTTCCTTTAATTATTCCATTAATGAGGCATACATTGAGAAATTAATTGATAATAAAGAATTTGTTGTGTAAGTTGACAGCAAGAAAGAGGAGGACTCATTTATTATAATACCCCCACAATGAATGTTTTCTCTCATTCCTATGGGAGTGTATATTTCATACTATAACCATGTAGACCTCAAAAAAAAGGAAAATTTCATATTGTAAAGAAGAATTTTTATTACTTCATGAGAAAGAAACATCACCCTTTAACAAATTGGGGATAACTGATTATAACATCCAATTCAAGTCAATGAAACCACATGACCCACTTGGTGTATTAAAAAAATATATTTCATTCACTTATAATTCTATTAATATATTCCTTTATTTTAATAAATTTCTTGTGATATCTTTTTTACTTTTTATTTTAGGTTTTTAGGGGGAATCACATATGATCTCAACTCAAAATTACAATACCAATACATTGGGTTGTCCATATACTTATCTCTTTCTTTATTTTCTTATTCAATTAAAAATCTTATAACATGTTAAATCCACTTGAATAAATTTAGGAAACTACATCATTTATTTGTGGTGGAGGTAAACATTTATGTTTAGTAATTTAAATTTTTTCTTCATCTATTTTTTAAAAAACTTTATTTAAATTATTTTTGTTCTTATGAAACTTATGAGATGAAATTATTATCATTTACATTTTTGAAACCCATTTATGTGGTTGAAACAATTTATTACATGAAACTATGACTAAATTAATAGTGAAAATTAAATTGTTTCAAGTTCAATGTTTTTTGAATTTTATGAAAATTCCTCTGATTTTTGAATCCCCTGTCAACATTAAATGTATTTATTTTCTAAATTAGTTCCCCATGAAGATTATGAAACATTATTTTTATAATCTTTTACTTCCCCTAATTTTATGGAATAATGATTGGTGTTAACATTATGTTTCAAGATGATGGATCTATTTTTATACTAGTGGTAGTGTGTAGAAGACTATACTAGTGTGAAAATTATAATCGTTCAATTTTGCTTCAAAAAGTACAAATCCTTCATCATAGGACCCCGTAAATTTTAAAATTTAAATCCTAGAAACAAAATGACACAAGACAAACCTAAAAAATCCTCATGATAAACCCATGTCCTTGAATCACATCAGATGAAGAGTTAGTAATTTATCAATATCATGGGGACTACTGCATGAGTTTGGATGAGAAAATAATTTTCTAAATTCACATATGTGATATGATTATAAAATTTATGTGAGGTAGGTGTTTTTTGTTCTTGGAAGGATTAATGAAGTGAAAATATATTGAAAAATATAAATAAACAACTTCAAGAATATTTTTTGATGAGGCAAGATATATTTTTGTTTCTTGCTGTTGAATTGGTGTATCACGCGGGTATGTGTTTTGAATTTTCATTTCTTTTCTTTTGATGATTACTTGTCCAGGTGTCCAAGTGATAACTGTGGGAGAATTGATAGAGATAATTTTTTTTATTTTTAAATATTAATTTCAATTATTTAAACCCTCACAATTTGTCAATTTGAAATTACATACAACAATTTTGGATTTATAGTGTGACTAGCGATACAATGTCAAATTGGTTAATTGCCGAAATTAAAAACTCTTCTATAACTTCAGTATTTAGGGAATACAATTTAAAATATAAATAAAATTGATATGAATCATTTTTTAAGGACACATAAATTAAGATGATTCCAAATTTTCTTATAAGACAAGAGAATCATTGAATATCTAGAGGCCTGAAAAAATTAATGAATTTGGAAAACCTTCCGGTCAGATTGTGTGGAACTCACTTATATAATTGAACTATAAGTAGGAATAAACAACTCCAACTTAGGTAAATCAACCGGAAATCAAATAAAGAATCATAGAATAATTTCAAAAAGAATTTTCATGGAGTAATGAATTCTTTAATGTGTCTATTTGATGACATACATTGAGGACACATTTCATGAAATCTCCTCCAAAAGAAATTTATAATCAATGTTAATTCCATTACATCTTCTATCCATGTAAAATTAATGTTAACTTTGGATATATGTCAGTAAATTAAATTTAGAGTATCCTGTAGGATGGTACATTGGTGCGATTCTATGAGGGTAGGAACCAAACTAGAGAAAACATTACGTAGAAGAATTCCGGGGATGACATTTCTTCTTTTCTTTTTATCCCTTTTCTTCTCCTTATGTTTTAAAACATACTACTCTTCCCAATCAATCTCTATTAACCTTACCACGGTGAGATAAAAATTATATAAATTGGGGAAGGTTAGGTTATCTATTTTTTAAATCTTGATATCATGAATTTTATTGAATAAAAACTCTATCTATCTTCTGCACTGCTGTTTTGAATTTTATATAGCGGATTTTATTATCATGTGAGATTTTATTTTATTTTTTATTTCATTATTTATTTTCTATTTTGTCAATAATCGTTATATCCCACCAATAGATATTATTTTATATAAGATGTAATATTCCATGGCTTAATGGGGAAGTACTAGATGATCTTCAATATATGTGAGAGGTGTAATAATTGTTCTTAATTATTTGGGATAAACAGGACCCGATCAGATATTGCCCAAGTCATTTGAAGATATTCAATGAAACATTCTCACATATGGAGGGAGAGTAGACCAAACTGATAGTTTGGTAAGTTTTTCTCCCAACATCAACATTTGACCAAGGAAATCAGAGGAAGTGATCATGGAACCTCACTTTAATAAAATTAGTGGAATAGGTTTGAATAAAATAGAACAATGAATCATTGCAATTTGAAAAAAAACCCAAACTGATCACCATTCCCATATCATAGTTTTAAATCAAAAGAATTTAGAATTTATTTTAAATAATTTTATTAATTTCTTTCTTTTTAGTCTCTATCAATTGTTTCATAAACCAAATAAAATTAAAAACCACCCCATTTTCCCACTAAGTAAAAAAGAAAAAATGTTTTGTGTGCATTCATCTTTGAGATACATCCTTGGGTTAATCTCTATAAAACACATAGGGAATCATAAATATTTTTTTTATCATTCCTCGTGATAGGTTTTAATTAAAATACATAATTTATTTTTTTATTATATATTATATATATTTTATTAGTTGTATATTTTGATATTCCTGGGATTATATAAGAAATTCCAATGATTTATGTGTGATTATACCAATGGTGATTCTCACAATATAGTAGCTGATAGAGGTGTGATATATGTCACATTAATCATTATTATATCATCAATATGGGTTCTTAGGGTGCTTGGTTTTTGGAAATCCTTTCGATCACATGTTCATCTGATAAAAACATTGAAATATGCCTTCCTTATACCACTATAAATAACCCACCAGAAGCAAGATACACAAATTCTATGAATTGGTAAACTATCATCTGAAAAAAATCCATACACTTTGTATATAAAAATTTTAAATTCATTTCAACCTAATCATAAACTAAATCATCCTCGCATAATACTCTATGAATTCACACATAAAAAGATTAAATGATGAATAAAAGTGGAAATTACATATGAATTAACATACTTCAAACAATGAATCCTACATGTGTCTTGGAGCCCTTTTTTAGCATTGTGGTGGCTTATCTTTTAGTTCATTCTCATCCTTATTTGTTGAGTTATTCTGATGCCAAGTTGAATTCCAAACCTTGGAATATATTATGAAACTTTTATGTCTAAAAAATTCCATTATCCGCTGTTTAATTTGAATTTTTATTTATTATCCATCCTCTAATGGGATATCACCAAAGTCATTCATGCATCACATTCAATAGTAATAGATATTGTGGTATTCTTTCCTTGGAAGCGTAAATTCTATAAAAAATTATGAGAGGAGGGTAAAACATTTAATATTTAGGCTTCAAAAGGTGTACACATTGTATATTTGAGCATTTATTTGATATTAGAATCTTTACCTATGGACTATATAAAAATAATTCAAGGGTATTCCATTGTTCTACATCATATTAGGCCCCCTAAATAATTATGAAACTCCCTCCAACTTATTTCCCCATTTTCATACATTATAATAATACAAAATAAAATTTCATTAGTTTATATAGATGACTACATTGCATATGTGGTTTTATAAGATCTTTGAATACACAAATTCATCCACCACATGATCTATTAATTTTCATTAAATTAACCACTCTGTTATATACTGTGATATATTTATTAAATAAATTATAATAGTTCTCTTAAAATAATCACTACTAATGCATGAATAGCTCAGATAGAGTATTAGCCGCTAACCCCCTACATTCTGAGATTGCAGACTTCTGATGGACCATCATTCAACTATCAAAAGATTTGAAGGTACCATGATTAAAATTCAATTAGAGAGACCATGGTAAAACTTTTGTTACACCATAAATGTGCCAACATATGGTGAACACTAATATTGTGACCTGAATCTGTAAAAATGAAAAATAATTATTCTCTAAACAATATCCCACTTAAAGGATTATTTGAAGGAACATTCAGTACACTCAAACATATTGGGGAAACGTTTTAGTTCCTCAATATATATAAATATTCATTCCCTTATATTTGTTTTTCAATTATCTCATCCCCCATTGGGGAATGAAATTGATTCATATTTTCTTGAACTATATATTTACTGAACATGTACACCATATTTTGGACTCTTGCTAACAGTCATAGCTCTGTCTCAATATCCTTCATCATGTAATGGATAATATAGTTTTTCAGGTTGATATATATTTTCCTATCATTGATAATAAGATTCTAAACCAATTTTATTTCACTATAATTTTCACAAAATAAAACCCAACCTTTTGGAATTGATCTGATATCCTTTATAAAATCCCTTAACCAAACCATTTCCTTCTGAGGTTCCATTACAAATTTATAATTGTCACCCATTATCCATAGATTAAAAATCATCTATATTAATGAAAACCAACATTACACAGTTTCCCCATAGGTAAAAATATTATTATTCTATTTTTGGTGTTTGAGTCACCAAGGAAGGTAGAATCAATATATCCATAAAAATGATCATCTATCCCAAGGAATAATTATCTACAATACATTCATTTCATAGAATGAGAGATTAATTTCAATGATTACCAATGTTTTATTCCCATATGTGACATGAATCAACATTTAACTCCCAATAAAAATATAATATTCTGTTATGAAAAAATCATTGAATACATTATAACTTTAATCACTTATGTGTATGAAATGTTTCCATGAATTATATCCATATTCAGTTTAGGATATATATCACCACTTTATTTAAAGTTTCTAGACAACGGACTCTATATTGGATTTTATCTATTCATTCAAAATCATTTAATCAAATTTTGTATGTAGTTATTTTGAGATAACAGAAATTTCTCAGCTTTCCAATCCCCCTTGATCTTCACCACCAAAATCTTCTTTGGTTTCCCAGGATCATTCATCTCAAATATCTTAAAATAATAAATCTTCCCCTTATGAATACTTTTGAAATATCATCTACATAGTTTAATATCATCTATATAGATTAAAATTATTATTAATTACCCATCAACCCATATTTTTGATAATAATAGGGTACTATATTTCAACTTTTGAATCGTACTATGACCTAAATGAATATAATAATTGGTTCCATTTCCATAGTTTCTACATTATCCATTTATTTTTTTCTTTTATTTTAAATACAAATTATGGTTCATTATTCCATGAAAATCATTGGATACTTCATGTAAATTTCTTATTCCTAATTTAAAATAAGAAAATACATATTTACATATATATTATATAATGATAGATCTTTCACTACTACCATGCTCAATAAATTTGAGATGGATATACTATTAAATACAGGAATGAATATTTCCATGATATTATCCCCATAATTATATTGAAATTTATTTTTCTCTAGTCACACCATACATATCATCTTTCCATCAAAGTATACATTCAATAAAAAAACAAACTTATCATCAAGATTATTTTTGGCTTCATATAAGTTAGTATCTTTTCACATTTCTCTATAAATTAATGAAGATAATTATTCATTAATTGTGAAATTCTACTGTTTGGAATCATGGAGTGTTACTGCCACTTCTTGAATCATTAAATCTTTTATATATATTTGAATAATCGTGTTGAAATCAGTCTCAATCCTCTACATTTTTATTCTATTTATGATTTAAATCCTTTATCATGTTGTCTTTTATTTACATCCCAACTCTACCCTAACCTTTAGAGACTAAATATATAATTCTTATACTCAAGAAACTAGCGTTCTTGAAAATCATTCAATATCTATCGAAAACCTAAACTATGAAATTTTGGAGCTCAAATTTGAGTCCAATCAAAATTTTTCCTTTTAAATATTCCTTTCTAGATCAACATGGTATTCCATTTTCAATTTATCATCCTAATATTTCTTCCTCTCCATTGTGCAGTCTTTCCATGTAACCCTTTTGTTAAGGAGAACATCTTATCTCCTAATGATTTGTTTCCTATATGTATTCCATACATATAATCCAAATTTATCATCACCGTTACAAAATAAATTGAATTCACTGGACTTTGACTCAATATTTTAGCTTCTATTAGCTTCAACGTGAATATACAACAAGAATTCAAGGACACTAAAAAGATGATATTGTTGTTATTTACTATATTATAAGTCTTTTAGAAGTTCTTTCTTGGACATAAATGTTATAATTGTATTGAAAAGGTATGAGGTTGTATTGGGTGCCTCCACCAAATTTCCTTTTAATGTTCTATATTTCAACCACATTATTTGATCTCAAGACATTAATGTATAATTTTTCATTTTATCCACAATACTCTATCTTGGTGTTTTAGTCCTTATACTCATGGGCTTTATTCACAAATTTATACCAACGTTCTAGAATTTGTATCAAGTATACTCATTATAATTATCAAAACATAAAAAATTTATCATTTTAAAACCCCTCCCTTCCAACCTTGAATTTCCATTGAATAAAAGAATAAAATAAATAATAATTTTTTTATAAAATAATCACATGGTTTTCTAGATGGATCATCAATAAATGTTCTATAGTAAATAGAACCACTATGGGACTGAATTTATAATGTTCAAAAAACATCAATGTGGACTAGTTATATCTTCTAATAACTATGATTCCATCCAGAAAAATTAAAGAAAGAACAAATTTTTTTAATAGAAAAAAATATTCATGTCATTGGATTTCTATGTGACCAAATTCAGTATGCCTTTATCCATTATAACATTCAAATTTTTTCACTAAGATTATTATTCCTACAATTTCAAACCTCATGTTTTATAAGTAATTTGTTCAACAAAAATGAAATTACTTATATTATTTTAGAAAAAAACTATGTAAATTCATTTATTCTAATTGATACTACCAAGGATACTCAAGATATTTTCTAGTATCCATTTTAATATATAGTCTCAAATCCTACTTTATCAAGTTATAATAAAATTATTTTTTCCCTCGTAGTCCTAGGATATGAATAACATAATTTTGCATGAAGGAACCCGAATTTATCATTCGATATTAAAAAACCATTTAACTATGATCTACAATAATTCATCATCTTCTAAATATACTATTAAAAAACCTTGAGGATTTTTTTAATTCATATCTACACTCCCAAACAATGGAAGGATTCTCAAAATTAGAAATACAATGAATCCATAAAAATAATAATTTTGGGAATTAATACATTTCCTCCTCCCATCATGATCTTTGGATTTGAGGTCCTATATGATTATTTCCAACCAAATATTTTTGTGCTACTATTACACCCCTTTCTGATGTGTCCCCATTTCCCACAATTATATAATATAGGATCAAGACTAGTTAAATTTAATTGGTCCATATACTCCACATTATCTTGTAATGATTTCTTCTTATTTTATTTTATTGAGTGGAAAATCCTTATCTATCATAATGAATTTCATTACCTGATAGTGTATGGCCATTCATGTACCCAATCCCTTATTTCATGATATGTCTCCACAAATTATCAATCAAAAAAATTATTTTTCTAATGGGATAACTAATATTAGTCCCCGTATTATACCAAATATCACGAATTAATGATAAAATTAGTAGTTTACACACATTTTATGTGAATCTTACCTTCCGTGATTCGAGATACATTGAGATCATGTTGAATTTATTTATCTGATTATCACTAATATACCTAATAATATCCTTAGTTCCAGGACCCAAACCTTCCTTAACCCTTCAATTGTATTCTTTAGGTTTCATGGCTATTTAATGGGTGTTTGGACGTTTTTATGAGGATATATTTGAGTTTTATCTATATGTCGTATTAACCACAATATAGAGGTGGACATAGTTGAGACTATAAAGGACCTTGAGGTGTTTTGATAGAGGTGTTATATATCTCTGGTTTATAAATATATACTCCATTTAATATTTGGTTCTATAAGATTTTATATCCTGTCTGCAAGCTAAATTTTCTTAATAATTATCCTATGAGATACATTGACAAGACCAACAGAATGGAGAAGGGTGTGGTGTTTCCGCATCTTGAAGATATTTTACAATGGAAACAAGTGTGCTAAAAATTGCTACATTAATGAGTGTGGTAGTATGATGTAGACAAACATAATAAGGAAGGGAAATAGGGATCTGGAACATTGAACATCGTAGAATTGGGAATGGTGAGGTGAAATGATGAGGGTGTATTTATTATACAATAGAGAAGTCCATAGTGTAATTTTGGGGAGATTAAACATTTACATTTCTTCTAGCGATTAGGTAAATTTGTTGATAAAATTTATAAACATTGTGTTTAAGTCCCCTGATGTTCTAGGGTATGAAATTTAGAAAATTAGATTGACATTGAATAGGGGGATTCAGACTTTTTTTGTGGAAACCATGTCAAGGGAAAGGTAAGTTTAGTTCTAACTATAGATAATGGGTCTGGTACCCCTTAGTTACACTATTCATTTCCTACTCTGAATACTATTTAACCCTAGACCCCATTGTGTTCTCTATTCATATCTCTTGAGCGGTTAATGAATTTGGGTTTTCAAGATCAAAATATAATAGAGCTTAGTAACCCATACCCCAATAATTTCTCCTCTTTTATTCCTTTCTCCTAAAATTGATTTAATATAATTAGTTTATTCTATTTTATCATGATTATTGAGTGTGGTTTGATAGTGTGTTTTTATGGTTCACTCCCAGATAGTTTTCCTATGAGTTTGGTCATTTATTAATCCTTAGTTATTCTAATATTTTGTGTTGATTACATAGAGGCTTAATATTGAGGCAAGGGATTTGATAAATCTTCATTATCTTTGTAAATTATGGAATATTCATGTGATTTGTTTGTTAATATGGTGGTTGCAACATGTATTTTGAAAGCTTAATGATGTGTTTTTTGAATGGTCGGTATTTTTTTGTATTTATGAAAAATTTCCTAATTTTTTAATTTCAATTTATTGTATGAAGTTTAATAGACTCATAGGTTTGGATGAATATTTATTTAGAATGTATACCCCATGATGTTTTATATTCTGAAGATTTTTTCTGGGTGAACTTATTTTAGGACTCATATTTTAAGAATGTTATTTTTTGGAATGGATTAGAAAGCATTATTGGACCCAAATATTATATAGATATTTCAATGAAAAATATGGTAATTCTTTTTTGTGATAAAATGTATAAACAACATCATTTGGCCAAAAAAATTTGATCCAATATTAGTTAAAGAAATGTGGGATATGTTGGTGGAAGAGATAAAATATTAATATATTTTGTTTTTTAAATATGACATTTTATGGGTGAAGATCATGGGATTAAGGTGCATGAGACACACATGTTGTGTGGTTATTTAGATATTGATTTTGCTGAAGATGGATTGTTTAAAAAAAATGATCAGACAATACATCAGAGGAACATATCCATTTGATGAATAGATCCAATAGATCAACTGATTCATCAGATTAATATAGACATTAATCCATTAGATAGGTGTAGACACTGATTCATTAGACATGCATTAGAATTAATAAGGAATAGAATGTAGTGTTCCCTCATAGGAAGAACACCAGACAACTTATATTATATAGGATAGTTGATGGTGAATTAGAAGAGTGTTAGATATGAATTAATTTGTTTAGCGGATGATAGGAATCGTTAGATGTTTCACATGACACCAACATGTCATTTGTTGTTATTTTTCATCATATGCAATGTTTCATCATCCTAATAAGATGAATAAAAAATTTAGAAAGTTGTTGATAACTTTTTTGAAGTCATTATAAGTTTCATTGATTTTCCTGAGAAACCAGTTGATTAATTTGATCATCCTATTGAATAAAATCAAAATTATATGATCAGACATCCATGATATTGAGTAAAGTTATTATAGTGAGAATATTGGTCTAAAGGGACTAGTTATTATAAGAAACTAATGAATAAATATGGTGAAACTGTTTTGGAAAACATTTTTTGATGGATCGGAACATCAGAGCGATTAGTAACATGTATGTGTTGTTTTCAATTGGATCAACACTCATCGGACAAGGCATGACACATATATATAATCAAACATAGTTTCATTGGTTTGAGAAATGAAAACAGACTAAATATAAAGCTGAATTAAATATCAGTCACTAAATACATATTTATGGGACTCAAATGATTGGACTACGGAGTTGTTTTTAAATTCAATGAAGTCATAAATTCTATATAATTCAAGGAGATTCATGAAGGTTCTATAAGTGTTGAGATGTGTTGAAAAGTGGTCAAACAATTATTATAATTTATTAATTAATTCAATAGTTTGACTTTGATTGGGTAGTCAGATAATTATGGGTTCAATTAATTTCTACTTCTAGAAAAATAATATAATGGGGTGAGAGTATAAAAGTACATTAACACTATTTACATGTTGGAGAGAGTGAGAAAGCTTGAGATTTGTTTTTCGGAATGAATTTCGTTAGAATATTTTCAAGATAAAAGATGTGTTTATCAGAATGTTTGGTCAAGAGATACTAGATTGGGCTAAGAAGTCAGATTGATGTATTTGTGAAAAATTGGACGAATTGAATCTGACATGTTTCCATACAAGTGAATCAGGCATATTTCTGGACTGAAGCATCACACATAGAAATTAGACAATGTTTTTTTTATGATGTCTATTGTCATGACCCGCCTTCACCAAAAGGAGGAAAGGATCATCAGATTTTCAGGCCCTTCCTTCTTTAAGTTGAAGGAGAGATAATGACCCCCTGAAACCCGCCTTCAATAGGTCTCGGAGTGGTGACCATCTCCAAGGGTATAGAATCTCACACTAAATGGAAGGGATTTCCCTTTTTCTTTTAATAGGATCGGGAGCTAAGATAGTGAATCCCACAACACCAAAACTGAAAGTAAAAGTAAATCCAAGAACCATTCCCAATGCATGTTACAAAAGTAAAATCCACGATGTATAAGGAGACTACAAGGTAAAATACTAAAAAAAAGAACAATAGTAACTGCGATGATCTTCCACAAGGTTTGAGCTAGTACGGCCCAACACAATCCCCGAAGTCCTCCTGGAAACCTGAAAGTAGTTTTATATACATAGGGTGAGCATAAAAGTATACTCAGTAAGGAAAAACCAAATACTCTCATGCACAAGTGGGGAGGAATACTAATTCCCTATGAGAAAATAGATAACCAAGAACCTAGAAAGGAAACTAACCACCCAATCCTCACTAAGGCACACTCCCCAAATAATGAAATTCAATTAAAGTATAGTAATAGCACATAGATGTTTGGGTACCCCGCGCCACTTTCCCAGTGGTTATTGAAGACATCTTATGCATCGAACCAATCATGCCATTCTCATCGTTGTCCCACTACCATATCCCGCCTGCACACACCTGGGCCACAACCTCACCGCAGTCCCACTACCAAACCCCACCCACAGACACCTGGGCCACAACTGTCTCACGTAACCATGCCTGCAAACACCTAGGCCAGAACAACCACTACCACGCTCGAAGACACCTGGGCAAGAAGAACTACTTCCATGCCCGAAGACACCTGGGCCTCATCCCAAAGATACTTGGGAAACCACCTTCCCGCACACATTTGGGCTAACCACCACAACCACCCTGCCCGGAGATTCTTGGGCTAATAATGGACCTCAGGCCGTCACAACCTGCCCGAAGGTACTTGGGCTATCTGGGAAAGGGAGGAGAAAGGAGCTAATAACCAGCCACAAGTAGAAGTGTTGGGAAAAAACACCCTCCCCCATGAAATGGGGGTGTTCGGCTCTAAGTGCTCAACTTGGGTGGGGCGCGAAGAAGAAAAACAAAAACTACAAGTATATGTATAGGTAACAAGAACTCACCCAATCTTGCTTTTTCTTCAGAAATCCTATAGAACACACTCAACACCCGTTGCAATTCACAACTCGCACCAAACTGAAGCCCATTTGTTCCATCCTTGTTTTCGTGTTTAGTAATAATGTTTAGATAAGTTTCTGCACCTACATGGGCAACTAGCAGGCAAGTACAGTCAAACATCAACTTAAACGTTCACACCCAGTTCTCTTGTAAAGTCACAACAACAAAAGGGATAAGTGAGATCCCTCAAAGTACTGGAACCAACCCCAAGTTCCCAAAACCTAAGAACCAATGGTTTCTCAACATCAGAGGATTCCACCCCAATTTGTGATATCATCAAGTAACCACACAGACTCAAATTCATAACCAGAAAATCTATAACAATAGGGGATCCCATCCCCACCCACATCACCCAACAATTGGCCCATGAATGAAAACAACCAAACCACTACCACTAACACAAATAAGGCCCATGCCGGTATTCTTCAAATTTATAATATTTAACACACTCCATGAATCCAATTTCACTGTAATTTAAATGGGGTTATCACAGAAAAGGATTGATCCTGGTGCTTTCAATTTTGTTATCCGAATATATATAATTAACCAATTTCTTTTAAACAATTAACTAATTTCCTTTACATGACTAACACAAAAGAAAATGGTTTATTAGTGCACAGAAAAAGACCACCAACGACCATGATTTTCAGTGGCCGTAAGCCCGTAAAAATCAGAATCATTAATCATGAAAGATAAAACAAAGCAGTATCATCTGTCACACCCCTTCCCTTTGTTCTTTATAATCCGTTTATTATCTTCTTTAATGTTCGGTTCACCCAACTCTAAAGAAGAAGAAGTGTACCCACCCCGCTAGATACGCAGAATGGAGAGGTGAAGGTGAAACCCTACCTGATTGATCAACGATCGAAGTTAACCACACTCCAGTAACAGGGGATGCGCGATTCACAGGGGTGGGGCCACGGGAACTCAAGCACAAGCAGACGAAACGATGGTAGGGTGATCGAGAAAAATAAAACCAGGGAGACCCCTTTAGTTTATATGGACCGGGGAGGTTTGAGATAAGAACATGAAACAGCGTAAGGAGAGGGGTCTTGGGTTGACCATGCGTCCCACATGTCATTAAAAGGGTCCCCACGATTCGGGGTGGTTAAAACAGACGCAAACCTCACCAACTTTTAATTAAAACCCATTAATGGCTTTACACTGGGTCAAAACGTGGCTTAAAGTCAATTTACCCAAGATACCGGTGGTTGATAACTACCGGTAGGCTGCATCCACCTCGAGCCGAGCTACCGGTAGGCTACAACCACCGGTAGCTGAGAGCTACCGGTGGTTGAAAGCCACCGGTAGACAAGATACCGGTGGTCGACAGCCACCGGTAGCTGAGCTACCGATAGGCCTGCTACCGATAGGCTAAGGCTACTGTTAAGTCTACCATTAGGGGTCAAAACATCACTAAGAAGCCTTGATAACTTTCCCAGACTACCCAGAACACCAAACATCATATTTTTACAAAGTAATAGACCCCCCAAAAACCCGGGCCATTACATCTATAGAATGTTTTCCTACATTATATTCGGTATAAAATTGAATAATATTTTATGAGGATTTATAAAATTGGATGTAGTTTAAGTATGATAGTGACATTTATTGAACCCATTGTTTGAGGTTTCTTTACTTAATAGGAAATATTATTTACATATTTCCCTCTAGAAGAAGAACATGCACTATTATATTGGTCATAACACTACTAAAGTGTAATGGTACCTCCTACTTGTTCAATCCGCACAAAAGTATTTTATTATACTGCAATTTATTTCATTGGATTATTTACAAACTAGGCCAAGGACTAGATACTCTTATTAAGTAATGAATATTCATAATACTTATTTTCTTAAGGATGTGTGAATATTTGGTTTTTAGTAAAGTGATAAGGCATTAACAGAAGGTGACATTTGATATAAAATAAATAAAGATATAAAATAAAAACGTATCACTAATTCAACCCTCCCCCTCTCCATGATTACAATGATCCTTGTTGTAACTTTTCTATTGGTATCAGATCAAAGATTCTATTTATTTAACTCTTGTATGGTGTTTAAAGAGATGTTGATATTGAGAATTTGAAGTGTGTCAAAAGTAAAAATATTCTAGTTCTTTATTGAAAAATAATAAAATATCAAACTATATACTGTTTCTATATCTTATTACACTGCGTTATTATGTTTTTGAATCATCTGTGTATATATTTATTCTTCATTGAAAATGTTCCTCTTACATATGTTGATATGAAGAATATAGAAAATGATAGAAGAGATATAAAATCATTACCATCACCACTCTATGAAAGTTTTTTTCATATATTGAAGGGATTTGGAACTTCTAATGGTGTTTTGAATAAGTTGAATAATTTCAATGAAGGAATTATGAAGGTGAAGAAGGGAAAGCTTCAAATATATAGGTTTAGGTAAGAAGATCTAAAAATGAGTGAGAATAAACCAATTGGTGGATTCTTTATAGGGGTTAATAATATTTTTAGAACAATAAAATGCATTTGTTTGATTTTTTAAGACACTTATTCTGTTCGCAAGATCATATAAATTATTCTAGACATGTTTAATGATACATTTTTACCTCTTGGTGTTATAGATCCTGAAACACTATCATTGTATGACTTAAAAGGATCTATTTTTAATTAAGAAACTATAAGAGTGAAATTTGTTAAATGAGAAGAAAATTTTGATTGATAAATTTCCCAAAATCATAAAATAAAATAAAATATAAGATGATTATCGAAGATGGATAAATTAGTTAATTTGTTCAAAAAATGAGGTTAGTAACAATTATGATGAATTTTTATATTTTTTTCTAAAAATGTTAAATGAGATAAAGTAATTAATACATGGTATCTACCTATAAAGTTTTTTTAATGTGATGTTGTTGGGAAATTTGAGATAAATTCCCCTTGCTAAAAAATGATGAAGTATGCTATGACTATGATAGAACTCCAAGATGATATAGGAAGAAACATGTTGATAAATCAAAATCCTATACTTGGGGAAAGGATAAAATGTTATACAAACCCTAATTTAGATGTTTTGTTTCTAAATATAATGAATAATATGTCTGAAAAATTAAAGGTAGAATATCACTAAGGATGGTCTAGAAAACCCATTTATTGAACAAATGAATGATGATATATTTTCTAGTGGTTAATGTAGTGGTTATGATTAAGAAGTGACTTAGTTTGAAATTTCTCCAAAAAGGGAGTTGAAACAATTTCGTAGAAAGATTGTAAGGCTTGGAATAGAATTAAAGAAGTGGAAAAGGGGAAGTTCAATAGTAAATAATCACTAACATTGTCATAAATACTTATCTAAATTGTTGGAATTGATTGATATCCTTAAGGAATATCTTAAAAAATAAAAGAATCTGAATGAAGATCTTGAAGTGAAGATAAAAGAGAAAGAGGAAGAGTAGGATCTTGTTTAATATATGTACCTTAATGAGGAGTGGGGAGTTATATTTTTCAAAAGATCTATTTCTAAATCTGTAGAATTTCATGATATATGTGATCCTAATAAATATTAAAAAAAATATCTTCAATGATTAAAAAGAAAATTGAAGTTGATCGTAAATAGAAAAATGTAGGGAAAATTGTGTTTCTTTACAAAACCAAAAGTTTTCAAAATTAACTTCTTTATAAAAATTCTATATCATAAAAATAATGTTCCTACTAATAGTAATTGTATTAATATTGAGAAGAAATATAAATTTATATAGAATATTTTTGGTGATAAAAAATATTTCTTTGGCTTAAAAATGTCCTGATGTGAAAAGTAGAGAATGTTTTTAAAAAACATGTTTCAAACTCTTGGAAGTATGGATGTTAAAGAAGAATATATTATTTTTGTAAATACATTTGGTATTATGGTGGATTTGGACATAAAAAATATGATTTGGTACAATATAAAACACTATTATTAACCCATGATTAATAGGAATAAAAGTGTTAGGGGGAGTCAAGACACTCAAAGAATGAACTCTGAGAAGGTTTTATTTTGAATGTTGAAAATTGGTTCCAACCCATGTAAAATATATATGAAATATATGAACTACTAAGAAATCATGATAAAGGATTCCAATTTTATACCAACAAAAAAGACATTTTTAAAACAATTCTATAATTCTGGATGTAAAGGAAGATAAATAGAATTAAAAATCTCTTATTATAGAAAATAATATCTATGCTACAATAGGGGAACAATCATAGATGTTGGATAGTGGGTTCCCCTCACATAGGAAAGTAGATATGATTTGTGAAGAATGTGAATTATTTTAATGAAATAATCATATCTTTGATAAATTATGAATCACATAGAATAAAAGGTTTTGGAGCTACTATTATTGGAAAAAAACTCAAATCCCAAAGGAATTGTTTGTTTATGGGATGAAACAATAATTGCTGAGTGTGTCAAAAATTTAGGATGAATTGAGTAAATATTTTGTTTTAGAATAGATAGATTTGTCATGAACATTGTTGAAGATGGAAAAGTAATTATTAGAGTCCAGCTAAAAGAGGGAAACTTCATTCAAGTTGGTAATGTATAAAATTTCTTTTATCTAATAATGAAGGAATAAAATCAGTTTTGGCGAAAAAGGATGGTCCATATGTGTTAGAGTAATATGATAATGTAATAAATGTGAGACAATGTTCATGATATTATTGAGATGTCAATAATAAGATATTAGTCTTGTTCTGCTTTTCAGAAATGGAATATTAGAATATTTGGGGATAAGGAAGTATGAATTTTTTCAACTTTTCCCTAGGAAAAAAATTATTTTTGATAATTTTTCTTGAATTTATGAAAAATAAACCTTTTGAGATAATTAATTTATACATTTAATTTATATTTATACATATATTACTTGTATTATTTATTTGAAAAATAAAACATATTCTTTGATGATGTTTAAGTGTTTTGGTCGAAAAGCATATAAAATATGGATATTGTGTGAAGAAGTTTCAAACTGATAATGGTTGAGGATATAAAAATGAAGAATTTATAGTTTATCATAAAAATAATGAATTCTTTATGATTTTACTTTATATTACATAGAACATCTGAATAATGTTGCTGAAAATAAAAATATAAGTATGGTCGAGAAAGAGAATATAATGCTAATTTAACAAGGTCTTTCTCACTTCATCTAGAGGTAGGAGATGAGTATGAAAATTTATATTTATAATCATTTATTCTATACTAGGTATTGATATGAGTCCTTGTGATATTTTATAAAACTAAATTCAAAGCATGAAACACTTAAGGGTTTTTGGGAGTACCTTCATCATAAAGAAGAATTGAGGAAATGTTATAAAATTTGATCAAATATGTGATGATGGTATCTTTCTTGAATATTCTCTAAATTGTATAGGACATAGATGTTTCCACAATTAAATAGTAGAGGTAATTTATTTTTTTGATGTAATATTTGTTAAAAAAAATCCATAAGTTTATTCATAAACTCTTATAAAAAATAATATGAAGAAAAGGAAAGAGTATTTGTCGAGAAACATGAAAAATATTCCAACAATTTTGATTCTATACACAATGATGAATTTGGATTTTCAATTTCATGTGTTTTGGAATAACTTTATACTTCTCATCAATGTCTATGGAAGCTGGTGAAATTTTAAAACATTATTGGCGGTCAACAATAAAAATTTCAAACATGAATTAAATAAATGTATTTACACATATTTCATTGTATTCCAAAGATGATCTGAATGATGTTAATGAGTCTTTGGAGTATCAGGAGTGGATTCATGATATGAATGAAGAGATGGATTAGGATGAGAGAAATGGTACTTGGGGCTTATATCCAAACCCAATGAAAATAATGTTATTGGTATAATATGGCATCTCTAAAACAAGTTGAATGAAGATAGTTTTGTGAAAAGAATCAAAGCACCAATTGTTTTGAGAGGTTAATAAAAAATATTCATTTTGATGAGACTTTTCATCTTGTCTCATGGTTACAAAAAATAAAAATTATTATTTCAATTACTACACAAATAAGTTACAAAATTATTTATATGCATGTTATGTATTCTTTTTTGAATGTTGAACTTGATAAAGAAGGATATGTTTAACATCCATGTGGCATTGTACATCTGAAATATGTGAGTTATGTGTGAATGTTTAAGAAGTATTTGTGGTGTTAAAATAATGTTAGGAGTGATTTGTATCCCAAATTGGCTTCTTATTTATGAATGTTGAATTTCATAAAAGCAAGAGTTGATATTAATCGCTACATCGAAGAAAATTTGGCAATTTTTAACATTATAATATTGTATATTGATGATATAATATTTTTATAATGATGAAAAAACTCGTGAGAAGCCAGATAAAGATATAATGAAGTTTTATTAAATGTTAATGCTTTGTGAAATGGAATACTTTATTTTATTTAAAATCACCCAAACAAATAATTTTATTTTTCTATCTACAGATAAGTATTCTGACGAAAATATTATGAATATTGTCATAGAAAATTAAAAACCTTTTTCTAAACCAATTTCATTGGAATCAAAGTAATCTATTTATGGAGGAGGAATAGAATTTTATTCTAGTGAATTTAGCAAACTATTGGTAAAAACCATAAAGGCAACATTGCATCATTTTTGGTATGATTTTGTTTATTGAGGAAGAGGTAATCAAAGGTATGTTTTGGATTGTAGAGATATTGTTGAAATTTTATGTTGAAAAAGATTCATCATAAAGTAATAGATTCCCTGTATGTGGTACAAAAACTTAAATACACAACTAGTTTTTGCCAAATTTTGGGGGTTTAAAATTTAGATTTCAGATAACATTGAGAAAAGTGGATTTCTATGAAATCCTTAAGAAAAAATAGAAAAGGAATGAGTTTCTCAAATATTGATTTAGTGAAAAGTGTTTCACAATGGTTTAAATATTTTAACTGTGATCTCCATAAGATTGACGAGCATCATGAACGGTGAAGGTGAGGATTATTGCGGTGGCATGAAGAATTTGACAGTGTTATATGCATTTATGAAAATCATCACAAAGAGAAAATTGTTCTGGATAGTCACCAAAGAAAGGATCATCATGGTGGAAAAGAGGGAGTATCAATAAATAGTGATGATGTGGCTGGAATGTTCTGGAATTGGTGGAACCGCCTATAAATAAAACTCTACCCCTTCAAAAAATTAGTGGGACTTAAAAATATCTTAAGTCTCCAGAATCATGAAAGTTGATCACAATGATTTTTCACGAAGCGGTTTCTTTTGAATAATTTTGTGATGTCTATAAAATCTAACCAAATTCTCTGAGCATCACTGATATATGTTAATTTGAGAAGGCTAATTAAGATTCACAAAATATTGGAGTTTCATAATGGATAGTTGAGCTTCGTGAAAGAGGTGTGCTTCGAGAAGGCTAAGTGAGCATCATGAAATGTAAGAGTTTCATGAAGGATATTTTATCTACACAAAAGAAGAATCATCTCAAAGGATATTTTAGGTCTGTGAAATAGAGAGATTCGTGAAGGTAGTGTGCATCAAGAAAAGTGTTTAAACGGGATTGCCTAGTAAATATGTGGTAAAGTGGTACTCTTCAGATGGATGAAAGTGGAACATCAACAAAAAATCTACCTAAAATTTAGGATATGTCAATTTATAAAACTAAAGTTACCTATATGTTCATAAATTTTGATTGGATCCCTTCAAAGAGTAATGTACAATCGAAGAGGAAGACGAAGATATTTTCCACTAGTACTGAGGTAGTGAAACAGACATAGGGAGTGACCATTGGAAATGTAGTTGGAAAACCCTAAACCTTGTAAAGGAAGTGATCATAGGTATAGATGAGATATAGAATGAACCATAATTATTTGATGTGAGCCTTATTGAATTTGGTACAATTAAAACATCATTGTTGGGTGATCAATGGATGTATCCTGATGAGGGTGAACCAAGTAAAAATCATTGTTTCCTTATGATTTTATTCCTCTATTACATTCAAAGAATAACCATCAGACAGAATAGGATCCAAATTAACATTTAAGTGAAAAAATGTGACCTCTAATAATAAATATATTAATATCTAGTAAAACAGGAAACATTTACAAAATAATACCCATACCCGATTCACCTCCCACTGCCTTAGGGTATCTTGGCCCCTTTTGGACCCAAAAAAACATATTGAATGTTAATTATATCTATCTATTTCTATACTAGATATTTTCTATGTTGTTACTTTATTTGAATGATTCAAAATTACTCTAAATTAATCTCTCCTATTAATGTAAAATTGAATTTACTTATAAAATAGGAAAGATGAGGATGAATTGTTTGTTTTTTATATAGATGCTGATTAGATATAAAGTATGGATGATTGAATAACTACATATGGTAGATTTATCTCTCTTGGGAAATTTTTGTTAGTTGGAACACTAAAAATAATAAATTTGTAACTATTATAATGGCTAAAGTTTAATATTTTTTCATCACTCAAGTTGTATCAAAACATATATGGATGAAGAATCAATTAGAAGAATTTCTTATTGTAGTGACGTTGCCCCTTATCTTAGATTTTTATAAACAAAGTTCTATAAATCTCATTGTAAATCCAGTGAAACACAATTAATCAGATAATATTATATCAAATATCACATCATCAAATAGAATGTGCAGAATAAGGATATCATGTTTGAATATGCTCCTATAATGGGACCATTTACTGACATATTCACAAAACCATTACTAAAAGAATCTAATTACAAATTATAGTTCATAATTTTTGTCCAAAATCATTCACTTCAAGTTTTAGTTATTTTTTCTATCCCCTCTATTGTATTTTCTTTGGAGGGGTTTTTTAAAGGGGGGTAAAAATGATGTGTCATATATCTATGCAATGGTATTTGCTAAATCTTTTAAGAAATCATACATTTAGGGGAGTTATTAGGAGGGGTATGATGTCAAAAATAGAATGGGAATGTGTGAATTTTTTTAATATATATTTTTCTGTTTTTATATGACTGTGTTTTAATATAAATTGGAAATTTTTTTAAGAGAAGATATGTTGTGATGAAAATGAATGTAACTAACGAAGTGTCTCTCTATATAACTATATGTGGACAGAATGACTTTTTGTTTTTCATTCTTTTTTAGTATAATGATTTCTATTATATAGGATTATACTTTTTTATTAGTGATCTATATATTTAGTCATAGTATTTTGGTGATTTAGGAATATTCAATGACAAACAAATACACATGGGATATTATTGGGACCATTTTTTATGAATGTTATTTTTCGATGATGGAAGAGTAGGTTTTATAAATATATTTTATTTCATTATATTCATGAGAAATTTATTCATTATGTATGTTGTGGCGATTAATAAAGTTTTTTTAGACAAATAAGATAGGAAGAACATTTATTAATAAATTCCATCATGTGATGTTTTCTGTTATGAAAATGTTTTCAGGGTGAACTTTTTTTTCGGGCCCCAATTATAGGAATGAAGGATTTAATAATGGTGTGGGGAGTTTCTTCTAATAAATGATGTATTTAAAAATGTTAAAAACAAAATATAATGAATATTTTATTTGAAGAAAATTCTGAACATCAGAAGTTTCCTAAAAATTTGTCATCTAATCATTAAAAAAGGATTGAAATTGTTTGTGGAATAAATGAATTAAAATTATATCTTGTCTATTGAATAAGATGTTTTCCTAGTGTAGATAATTATATTTATCTGTAACCGACATAAAATTTATTTGTATTCTATGAGTTTAGTTTTTCTAAAGTCACAAGGTTTGAAAAATGGTAATTAATCAGTCAATTAAATGAACTAATCCATCGGTCGAACCAACCCTTCAGAAAAACTTATCCCTTGGATTAACAGATTCATTAGAATAGATCATACATCAATCTAAAAAAATCATGTTGTAACTAATTCATTAGAAGCGTGTTAACACTAATAATGCATCAAATGCAGTGTTACATTGAAGTAGAAAATTGGACTAATAATATTTAATCAAATTTTACAGATTCATTGATTGAGAATGATAAGAGTTTCAAAGACCAATTCATTGATAAAGAACTTGATATTATTCATTAGATGTTTTCCTTGACACTGTTAAGCCATCAGATGTTGTGTTTCATCAAATAAACTATTTTATTGATCTAATAAGTTATTGAAAAAATTATGAATGTAGATTAAAATGGTTTTCATGTATTTTGAAGTTTCAATGATGTTAATGAAAAGATAGTTGAATGTTTTGATCTGACTGAGGAATATAATAAGAATTATTCAATTTGGCTTCCAATTGATTTAATATAGCTATGTGGGTTAGAACAATCAACTTTATATAATATTTTTTTTTTCAGAAACTAAATTCTAATTTAGTGTAAACAATGTAGTCAACTATTTTCAATGGTCTCAATGCATAAGATAGATCATTCATTTATTTTTCCTGTTTTCAATTGGGACAAGACTCATCAAAAAAGTATTGAAAATAACAATTAATTAGATAATGCTTCATCATTCAGAGAAATATAATCGGATTGAATCAGAGGAAGAAATAAAATCAGAGTGACTAAATAATAAATGATCAGACTGAAATGATTAGTCTTAAATGATCAGGCTGGTGACTTATTTGTAAATTTGAAGATTGAATAATTTTAGTGTAATTGAGGAATATTTCAGAAGGATCCATAAGAGTTTCAAAGTGTTGATAAATGTTCAAATGAGGTTTTGAATTTATTAATTCAATATTATGAATATGTTTGAGAGGTAAAATAATTTTGGGATCATTCGTTTTCTTATTTTTTCTAACAATTATATAAAGTTTATCATGTTCAACAGAGACATAATATGTTCAATTATGGGAGAGAGTGAGATAAATGGTTTTTTGAGTTCCAAAAAAATTTCAAGAGTTCCATTTTTTAATAGAATATTAATTCAAATGATATTTTGGTCAAGCGTTATAGGATTGGATTTAGAAATTAGACTAATAAATTGAAGGAAAAAAGAAGAATCAAATCAGGCGTGTTTCTGGACAAGTGAGTCAGACTTATTTTTGACTTAAGAAATAGACTGAAATATTATTTAGCTTTTTTATGAATTTTAGCGTAGATATTACTAACTTTTCTGGATAAGAAAGTGATGAATTGTTTTCTAAATATTTAAAAAAATGGATTTTTTTAGAGATTCACAGTGGCATGTTATGAACCGATTATTGATTTTTTTTGAACCTATTAAAAAAATTATTTACTTATTTTATGCTAGAATAATTTCATGCATTTTTTATTTGTTATGTTTCTGAAAAATTTTAAGGTTATTCTTTCATATTTAATCCACACAATTTTTTTTTCTAATGGATTATTCGATATTCAATTAATTCCAACACTTGCAAAGGACAAGCTACTGTAACAGACTATTCAATATTGTAAATTCTTATCTTCTTATAGATGTGTGAATGATTGGTTTTTAGAAAATCGATATGTTATTTACATGAGGAAAATTTTGTCATATAAAAAATATAACATAAAATAAAAAGATATTCCTAGTTCAACCCCTTCCTCTATCAGTGATATTATTTTTATGGTTGGAAAATTTTAAATTTCTCTTTTTTTGGATGGTAAGAATCAAAATAATATATGATATTTTTTACAAAAAAATAAATATAAAGAAAGGGTTTATTTTCACACTTTCTTTACAGGGTTATTTCTATTTCCTTTTAATGTTGATTTGGTGGTTTCTTTTGTTGATAAATCATTATATTTATCAGTATAAACTTATTTATTGCTGAAACTGGTATCCTAAAATCACCTATCAAAAAAGGAATAATCATTTCTAGATTAAAATGAGTATCAGGTATTTGATAATAAAATTATCTTATGTATTACCATGTAATTGATATTAAAATAATATAATATTAAGAAAAAGGTTTTTTTAATGTGTTGTTACATGGATTTGTAAAAAAATTTCTACAATTAGTAGTATAGGTTGTTGTGTTTGTGTGGCCACTTAGGATGGGAGGGTACTGTTCGTCTTAGTGGTTTAGGGAAGTGAAATGTGTTGGTAATAGAGGATAGTTTTGTTTGTTGTTTAGGAAGAGATATAATGGTTATTAATGTGTGATGATTAGTCCATGATATAGTCATGTGTCTTGAGTTGTGTAAGGATTGATGGTTTCAACAGTTTTACCATTGTGGGATGATGCTGAAGAATTCTATTTTTATGGAATTTCATTGAAAATGATAAAATTGTTAACAAGGAAAGGGTTCGAAAAGAATAAGATTATAAATTATATAAAACAAATAATTTCTAAGAAAATGATCAATGATAGGAAATAATGTGCGTGGTGATATAGTTGGTATGTTATTAATCATGGAAAGCGAATCTCATAATGAAATTAATGTTATTGGTAATTATAAATTCTAGAATAGTTAAATGATTAGATGAAGTGGGAATTTGATAAGGGTATTCTATTTGTTTCATGTGGTTGTTGGGGGATGTTTTACATTTTTTATTATAGTGGGGATAATGTTTATTGTTATGGTAGTTTTGTGATGGTTATAGGTTGGGATGGGGTTTAATTACTGTGAATCCTCTAGGATACACATGATTGAGGTATGTTTAAATTATTTATTTTATTATCATTTATTTAAACATTCCACTTTAGTTGAATTATATTACAAATGAAGAGTTTTTTTTGGGTTTCTATAGTTTTCCTTGTCATCCTTATTTGGCAGGATAGATGACTAGATGCCCCATATTCTATAATCACTCTATCAATATTGTAGACTGGATTAATTAGGTGTATTTTGTGGTGAAAATTATTCTGGGTTGGGAAAATTCAAAAGAGGCTATGAGTTTGATGTCCTTCATGTTCATGATACCCTAATGTACATGATATTTTTCTTGTGGTAGTTGGTATAGACTAATGAAGATGATAAGTTGGGTCTTATTGTATGGTTATTGTTATCGTATGGATAATGTAAATTTAGAAAAAGGTAATGGACATTATGGGTGTCTTGGGTAGGTAGGGATGTATCAAGTACCACATTAGATATTATATGGAGTGAGCACAAAATGATTTCTATTGTGGATTGATAGCCGAAAAAGTATTGGTGAATTTTGGGGATCTATTTTTAATATTTTTGATATTATGATATTACTTGTGGATATTATATTTTTAGGGTGAGCCTTGGTTAGGTTGTCTGAGAGTTGACTTGATGTGTGCATTATATTTTTGTAGTGTGTTTTATGATGCACAAGTATTCTCCTACCACACATATATTAGATATATTGAGGATGATCATATTCAGTCTACATGTTCTTCTAAACGCTATATATTTAAAATATTTTTTTTGTTTTCTCTCGTAAGATTGGTGATCTAGATGGGATGTTATAGCTTAAAACATTGTTTTTTCTGTAGAGCTACTACTTAGTATTTTTATTAGTATTTCATTTGGGTATTGTTTTTTCTATAATTTTCATGGGTTATGAGATTATTATGGAACTTTTTTTTACATCGTGGGATTTATCAGTGTTTTTTCCTTTCTTACTGGGTTATATGGGGAAATTCTAACCTTATTTATTTATTTTTTATCCTTAGTTATACTCACTGACTAAGGGAAAATTGGACGTGGAACACAAGGATCGTTATCATATTTACAATAGGCCCAAACAATGTTCTTTATTTTGGAGGTTAGTGACACTACAAATGAGATTCCTCCACATCTTGGCCACATTGTTTATCATTGAAGGATTCTAAAAAAAAATTCTATCTCATTAATTATAAATCATGTTATTTTATTTTCATGTATACTGAAGGATATATTTTATGCCAAGGACATCCTCATCAATGCAAAAACATTCCTATCCTCAAATCTCATTCTACCTTTTTCATTTTATCTAGTCTAACACATGTAAGCAAAACATCTAGGTTTTTTCTAGTGTCATTATATTCCATCTACATCAATAAAAATTTAAAATATATTCCATAAAACTTATCTATAGAGACCCTACAATCCTCTAATGACATTCCTTCCAAGAATACTGAACTCCATATAAAAAAAAATACATAAAATGAATAGTGATGATTGAATCACTAGAACAAGATACCCTTTCTCTCGTTAAAATTATTCGGAACTACTTCCATTTACCTATAGTTTCAATAAAACCATTATATCTATCACCCTAAAAACAATGAATGTACCCCATTATATACATGATCACTAAATTATTCACAAAAGAACATAGTCATTTTGAAATATTACATCCAATGATTTTACAATAAGTTGGATTTTCATGCATTATAATCACTAAAAAAGTCATCCTCACATAAAAATATAGAAAAAAAACAATCATGCACTCATGATAGTAAAATATGATAATTAATTGACATATAAATTAATATAATTCTGGAAATGAGTCTTACATGCATGGGGGAACAACTAACAATACCTTTGAAATATGTTAAGATTTAAAAAAAATTATAAAGATTATTAATAATTAAATGTAGTATTATAAGGTCATTATTTAATAAAATTAATCCACTACCCATTCTGTCAATTCATATGATGTTCCATCTACCCAATAAGATAGACCTCTTCCCAAAAAATCATGTCAAATGAAACAAAAATGACCAAGATTAAGTGAAAACTTAGTAAAATCCTTCACATTTAAATTATTGAATTTTAATCCTCCTTTGTAAAACTATCCGAATATGTTAATATTCAATTTTAATATTGTTCATAGAGAGATCATATATTCACTATCATCACACCATAACTATCCCAACAATAAATAGAATCCACTGACCTATATCTGAAATATTGAAATAGACATCACCTCCAAATAGGTGGGTCCAAAAAAATTAAATTTATGTATATGGATGAAAGAAAGGGTGACAATATGAGTGAGGAAATGGTGTGGATTTCATCAGTTTGTAGGTATGAAATATTAGTCAAATGTATTAGGTGCATTGCAAGGGAGAGTAACTAAATCATAGAAAGCGGGGTACTCTTGTAATTCGGTGCAAAGACATTGATCATACCAAATATTCTCGGTAATATTTGAATGATAGAATGGTATAAGACTATGATTTATATATTAATATATCATTATTAAAAAACATCTGACTAAATTATAGTGGTTTTTGGAGGTTAAATGATGTTAATTAAATTATCTTCATTGGAGTACATGTCTCTTAGAGTGTTGTTTTTCCTTGTTGTGATATAATATTTTCATTGTCTACATGTGGTTCTAGAAGCCATGGTGTAGAAGGATTGACTGGTTGACCATTGGATAGTTGACCCAACATATGAGGATGATTTGAAAAGGAAGATATTTGGTGAGTTTCAACATCAAATCATGGAATGATATAAGGTAAGTGTATCAAATTAGAAGATGGATAACTGATTATGGGAGTTGTAGATCACCTTAATTATGATACATGCAAGATAATATAATTGGATCCCATTTTATATTAGAATGTTTTGATGGGATGTATTTATTGGGTGGTTTCTATTTCATGAAGAGTAAGATGTGTTTCTAGTTTGATGGGAATATTTTCAAATAAAGTCATATGTATAGTTTCTCTTTTTGATGATGATGGTACTGAAAATATATGTATAGTTTTCGCTTTATGATGGGATTATTTATTTGTTGAAGCTTGGGATTTAATTTAATGTCCTTGTATGATTTTCAATGATCATTTCCAAGATGAATGAGCCAAATAATTCTTTTTATTAGAAGAGATTCAACCAACTATTCAGAATCAGGTTACCCCATTTACATTGCCTATATATCTAGAGGTGTCTGTTATGGATCCACTCATGTGGATTATAATCAGAACATCGAGAGTAGAGAATCTGGATATAGAGGATAATGTAATTTGGGGAAATCTATGTGTCAATTAATAAAAGGTTGGTCTTTCATGACTTATTTGTATTCCTCATGGTCTATAATTACTCATCAATATATTAGAGGATTAATTAGATATCATTTTCTTTTAGAGGACACAATCATAATATATCTTATAGGAAATATAATTTGGGATGTTAGTAATGGATATGTGTTCTACCTCTAGTTATACATTAACAGTAGTTTCCAATGAAGGCCTTGTTAGTAGTAGTGTTATTTGGATTTTTATATATTGATAACCTAAGTTGGAATAGGTAACACATATGATGGTCCATTCCGAAAAGAACATAAGTCTGAACACATTTATGGAGGTGGTCATTAGTATGGATAGAGAGGCAGAGGAGTTGGGCATAGTTAGTTTCATAAAATCAATATTCTAGCATCAGGTAATAATGAAATTGTTTATTATACAATCTTTTAACCTTCTACATTGTCCTTCACATTGATTGAATCCTGATATTTTCATTCCATTATTAAACATGACATGGTTCTCATATTTGAAATAATTTTACAGAGGATTCGAGTTCTATTAATGATGAGTATTTCAATTAGATATTAGTAATGTTTTAATAGTGTGTTCTAAGGATGTGAGAGAATTTTGGGGTAGACGCACTCATTAGTGAAATTAATCTATATATACATAAAACCATATGTAGTAATTCTTCACAAGGATTATTTTTACCATATATGTGTCATAATCAATTTCCCTTGAACTAGAGTACTATTGATTGATGTGGAATGCTAGATTGTGTTGTTGAATGTTGTGTATGACCACAATATGATTTTTTAGTGTTTAGAACACTTATATTGACTACAGGTGGATTAATAAATGTTTTTGTAGTGGGTCATATTAGTCATGTTGTGTAGTGTTTTTAGGGGAATTACAGATATGTTTCAAGAAGTTATTGTGATCTTACCCCATAAATATAATATCAGATTTGGGATTATGTTTCGGACCAGATTATATTATATATTTATGGTTATATATCAAATAGAAACTTCTAGGTTGTGGTATTTTAGACCCTACATCTTGTATTTTATTGATATGGTTTTATTCAACTCTCTGTATCCCTTTCTGTTGCGTTGTTGTTTCTCAATAAGAAGGAAGATGGATGTTTTCCATTTTTCATAGAATAATAGTAGGAAAAACATTTAATAATCAAGAACCATTACCTTGTTACCAGGTTAGATGATTTATTTGATTAACTGAAGTGATTTAGATGTGTTTCAATGAATATGTAGACATCTAGATATCACCATATGAGGGTGAAATAAGCTGATATCTCGGATCCTATATTCATATTTTTTTGTGAATAATAATTATGTGGTTATATAATCTGTGGTCACAAAAACGTCATATATTCTCATGGGACTCATGAACTCTTTGTTCTATCAATTCTTATATTATGTTGTGGTAGTGTTCATTGAATAAACACTTCTATATCCAAGTCAACAAGGAATTGCATTAAACATTTAAGAATATGTATGAGAGTCGTTTTACACCATCAAATTTATGTAATATTTCCAAGTGTTTTTTATGTGATAGATGTGGTTTTGTGCATTTGGTGTCATATCAATGACTTCCAATCCATCCTTTAATGATAGATGTAATTGTTTCCTATAATCCACTCATCAATGACAATGTGGTATGTAGTTTCCTTTGTATATTGTGATATTATTGGTGGTTTCTATCTGAATTATCTTGGATTATAGTAACATTAATAACATTATAATAGAAGGATATGATTTCATATGGATTGATCAGGTTCTGGAATCATTCAATTACACAAATTAGAGATTTATTATTTTTTATTTCATTTGTTTCAAGAGGAGGTAGTCATGTTCTAGGTTTTCTACGAGATTTATTAACATGTTTTGTGGTATGATTTGGTGTGGTATACGGTAATTATATCATATGGATTTAGTAAATTACACTATCATGAGAAAAACTATACCCCCTTGATCTTGAGTTGGAATTTTTGTGTTTATTTAAATAACTAAAAACATTATATAATCATTCAATTATTTTTCACATTTAATAATAAAAATAGGTTCATCTAAATCTTATCTTAATGGGATATGGATATTTTTTAATTGACATGGTTTTGGTTTAAAATTTATTATTAAATTTAGATATTCTATACCCTAGGGAAATAGAATGTGGTTTTGAATATATTATACAAAAATTCATTTGGATATGTCATTTGAATTTCTAAAACAATTATCAAGAGTGATATAGGAATAAGATAAATAATTTCATAATATATAGGTCAATGATGGATTTTTCATTCCCTCAATGATATTGTAATCATCCTAGTTATAGTTAGAATAATATTCATAGTGGAGATGCACTGAGGTCAATGTGTTTCATGATAATGTCTTCCATGGTAATTAACATGGAGGGTGTTTAGAAGATGATTATAGTAGAGTATTTTTTAAGAGATGTTGTTTATTTAATTAGTGATGTCAAAGGATGTTCATAGTCAGTTTCATAAACCACTATAGAATATAGATCTCAGTATATACAGTATGTATCACACTTTCATCTATCAGTTATGTTTTCATGAGATGATGTAGAAATTAGAAGTGCTCTAGTCTTGAAATTTGGTTTTTAGCTATTAGAGGTAGAGAATAGAGTTCATGAGGATTTATTTCAGTCATTAGATATACATTTTTGGATGTTTTATAAAATTTCTATAGATTTAATAATTGTATATCATAAATCCCAAGGATGATATGACTCTTTTTATGGGATCATGAATTGATTGATGATAGTAGTAAATTTTTTAATGATCATGGAGTCGAACATTAGGATGGAGAGGAAATATATTTATGTGATAGTGAAGATTTATTGGTTTTATAGGATAATGGTTTCCATTAAAGATTCTCTATTTATTTCAACTATGTGTAGAGGATATCGGTGTTATTTTTTCTATGATTTATATCTTATAATGGTATCTCATCTTCCAATAGACAGTCAGACAGAGCGGAAAATATAGACACTAGAAGACATGTTGGTAAATTTTGTTTTCTAAATTTTAGAGAAATGTTGGTAAAAGACATATACTAAGTGGTGTATTCATATAAATATAGATATCACTATTCCATTTGAACTGCTATTTTGAGGAAATTTATTAGAATTATTGGATATCTACTATATGTTTGACCGTGATTTGATATTTGGTGGTCTATAGACTAGATATGGTTTAGACTAAAATTGAGAAGGTGTGGATGATTTCAGAGTGGGTGAATGGGACACATTACCATCCAAATCCCCATTAAAATAAAAATATTATAATTATATATAGTGATATTGGAGACCATGGTTCCTTTATAGATTATCCTAGTTGCGTACAATAGAGGTTTGGTCCTGGGAGAAAGTTATCTCCTCGGTTCACTCAACCATTCCTGGTCTTGAAGAATATTGGTGATATGGCATATTAGATAAACCTTTCTCCATATGTAGATAAGATCCTTAGTGTCTTTTAAGATCCATAACATCATCAATTTATTTAGGATGACGATTATTTCATTTATTTGGGTGATTTGAATGTGAAGGATGATAAAATGTCATAAGAGAGGTCAACTGATAATTTGGATCATTAGGAAAAGATGTTTGATGGTCATATCATTCCCTTGGTTCTTGTATCATAGTGACATGGTTTCTTATAGGGTTATACAGATGAACTTTAGTAATAGAGTCATGCTCAATATCCAATGATATTTTCAGTCTTGTTTTTTTAAATGTTGATATATTTTATTTTATTCTTATTGTATTTATATTATTTATCATCGCATGATTTTTTATGATAACATTTTTCTTGTTTTAGATTGACTCTTATAGATGTTTGGTTTAATGGCCTAATATTTTTTAATATGCTTTCATATAATTAAGTCGAATTTTTTTATAGCTTTATCAACATGTAATACAAAACAAAAAAAATATGATTACATTATTACCAGTTCGTTTTAGCATTCATGGATATGAATAATACTATCCAAATTATAAAATATATTAATAAATATACAAAGGTTGACTTATAAATATTTCCTTATATTATTATTGAGATTATGAATATATATTGTTATGTGTTTTATTTTGTATTAAATAAAAATAAAAATATTATTTTTGAATGACTATTTTAATAAAATATATTATTTTTTTTTATTAATTTTTGTTTTATTAGTATTTTTTAGAAATTTATAATAAGATCAACCGGTATTTTGAAATGTTATTTTCTAATAAAAACAGTTTTCATTGTACTTTATTATTTCAACTAAATGATAAAATAGATCATTTTAAATAATATAATTTGATAAAATAAAATTACTTTTCTGATTTAGAATATCAATATTTTTTTAAGATGAAATTTTGTGATATTTCTAAAAAGTTTGATTTTAGTTAAATAGTGAAAAATACTATTTTTATAGGTAACATGAATATTATAAAATTATTAATATATAAATGAAAATTAAATTCATGAAAAAAATTTCTACGATATAATATTTTTTTAATAAGTGACATTATTAATTTAAAATTGTTTATCATAATTTATAAATCCATATTATTTTATTTATAATATATTTTATATTTTTCAATAATTTTTTAATAAGTTATAAATTTAGTATTTTAAAATTAAATTTATATTTCTTAGGATTTAGTCAAATAAAATGGATTTTAAATTTTTAATATGTATCTCCAAAATATTTAATATGGTCAATTTTATGTTTAGACATTAATTATAATTTACCTTTAGTAGAAACAATTTACCATGGTAAATTCTAACATGGTAAATGTGGAAAATATAATAGAAATGTATTGAAAAAATGTTCAAAATATGTATGGTAATTAGTGGTTGAGGCCTATATTAACATAGTATCATACCCTATTTATTATTTCTCATTTTTGGAGAAACATTTCTTTACATTTACTTTTTATTGTTAAAAAATTTGGGTACTCAAAAAATGTCACCCCTTAACACTTATAAAATGGAATCTCCACACCACACTTACCCTATATTTAAAATCAACTTTTTTAGACCAAAATATACCTAACCCCCTCCTCCACATCTGTATAAACTATTATGATGTCCTGGTCTTCACGAAATATCATCCCTTAAGGGATTAACCCCCATAAAAAAATGATATAATCCGAGATCTGAGTTATATTTTTTTTAACCAAACCATTCACATTTCTATTAAATTATGTACACATTTTTAAACTGAAATCCCATTTTACCATTTAAAATGATAACATCAGTATTATTTTTTTATTTTTACCTTTTTTGTTTAAGAAAAATGAAACTTTTATTCATGTGTTGTGTGAAATGTAAACTCTATGATGCAACATGTTTAATTTTCATTTATCACTCAACAAGGATGAAATTAATGTGAAATTTAACATATAAGTATTATGTTTATGTAATATTGTATTTGATGACATGATAAAATATATTAATTCCCTCTTGTATTTTATTGAAACGGAAAGCATCAACCATGCATATGTGCTACCTACCTCCCCTATAGAACAATGTGTTATGTTTTTCCTTAAAACCCATAATGGATAGATTTATTAATGATATTGTAGGATAAATATTATTATTATGTAATTATTATGGTGTTGGTAAGAAATTAATTATGTATTAATGATAATAATAGTAAACAATTATTGTATAATTTACTCTCTTAAAGTGAGAACACTAAAAGGAAATAATCATCTTATTCTAACTTAAGGATTTATAATAATAATATTTTTCTTATGATTCATTAAAATATTGATATATTAATCTAAAAATAAATATGATAATTATTCTTCTGGTATAAAGATATTATAACTAATCACTCTATAATCATCCACTATTTATGGTTTTTTCCTATTTGGGTTATATTAACAACCTACTTTTACCATGTTAAAAATTTATATCATGGAATACTATGTGTAACTCCCCGACCCCAGTTACCCAGAGTCGGTGCATTATTAATGACATTGGAATGATAGAAGGAATCGTGTCTCGAAAGACCGATAAGTTTAGTAGCCTTGGAAGTACTAGATACATTCATAAGTTATACATTACATTATAAAATGAAAAAATACAACAACATAGTTGCCATAGGTCACACTCGTATCCCTTAGACTGTCTATGTAGGTCAGTAATTATATACTTCTTCGCTTCCTAGGAAAAATAAAACAAGAATGGGGCGAGCTCAGATACTCAATAAGGATCACAATATAGTGGAAACATTCACAAATAATCATAAACATTTACGGAAATGTATACAACCAAAACAAAAGCACGTTAAAGTTGAATTTCATAATAATATGTCATAAGTAAAATAAAATAAATCCATTTACATATTCAAATGGATATTTTACTAGTCAAATAATCAGACGTAATATCAATATCCACTTTCATAATGATAGAATGCATAATTCCAGACTTCATAACCACATAGTCAAGGCCTTGTTCCAAAGCTACAAATAATATTTTTCCAAGTACTTATGCCAAGACACTAGATTGTCTCATGAGACCTACTAATACATCAAGGAGATATATCGGGCTCCACCCGATACATACTAAATCTAATGAATTACTCATTTGAAGAAAAATCATACTGATGTGAATCTAGAAGATAATCCTTCTGAGACTCATACTGAATTTCTTAATGAATTTTTTTATATGGATGAGTGAGTTCATGACTCTGAGGAAAAATATGTTGAGAAAACAGTGGAAAAGGTTATAGATTAGATATCTGATGTTTAATCATTGCTTTTAACATTAATAAATCATGGTGAGAATCAGGCATAGGGTGACCTCAATTTTAAGAATGATCATATGGAGGAGTTAATCAAAAAATTTGTTAATGTTCAAGCCGAAATTGATTCTTTGAGAAGAGAATTAGAAATAGAGAGACATAAATATCAGAAAAAGAAAGATATTTCAGTTTCAAAAATGGAAGTGGATGAATTTAGGAAGGAAATATCAGCTGATGTTTGAAAACTGAAATATGAAATTGTACTAAAATTAGATTTGGCATAATTCAAAATTTTTATGGAGAAAAAATTTTCCACTGTCCGGGACATTCAAGAAGGTACTTCAGGTACATCACCTGATATGATATGGAGATTTTAGTCCATTACATCAATAATGAACAATATGAATGACAGATTACAGGACGTACAGTGTAACATTGCTCCATTATGTGTTCTGCTGGAAAATCAAAAGACTCTTGTTGACCAGCTTGCATCAGATGAACCAGGGGTCAGAGTTTTTTGGAACAGATTAACAGAGAAGCTAAATTAGTTTATATAGAAGGAATATAGGTTACATGAGAGTTTTAGAGTCACTTTTAATGAAAATATATATTTGACTTAGAAAGGAAGAGATCTTGTAATCCAGTTCAGTGATGGACTGATGAAAAGGTTGGGACTACAGATATCCAAGCTCAAAGAATTCATTTAGAGGTGCTGAAAAATGTTTCCTAAAACTTTTTATCCTAACCATGATTCTCATTATAATTACATTACATGTAATTATATTTTCAATAAAATATGTTTGCATCCCATGTTTGTGTGTTATTAGTTTTTTTACTTTACTTTCTATGTAAGAGTTCCAGTAATCCATCTTCACATATTGTTAAATAGTTTATCATAACATTTACTTATGTTCAGTGCTACATTAAAATGTTTTATATTCCTTATTCTAAAATTATTTTTGATATCCCAAAAAGTGGGAGAAATATGAATAACCACAACAATTTCTTATAAATCTTTTACTCAAAGGGAGAAAAGAATAATTTTCATTTTAAGGAGAGAAATTTCTAAAAAAATTAAGGAGGAATTTTTGGATAAACAAAAAATTTTATTTTCTTTATTTATAAAGGAGGAGATATTATTTTACATTATAAAGGGAGATAAAATGTAAAAATTAAGAAATAATTTCGTTAATATTTTAAAAAAATTATCTTTGGAAAATTCTAAACTATATGCAATTAATTTTGTAAGATAATTTCATTGATAATTTCATGGGTTTTGTGATCATCAAAAAGGGAGATATTGTTGAGAAATTGTTGTTTTCAAAAACACTATATTTCATTAAGTGGATATTGTTGAGAACAATACTCTATCTCTTTATGATAATTTTGATGTTCACAAATACCCTTATTTGTTATTATAAGGATTTTACTTTGAGTTTATTTCAGTAAATTTATACTATTTATTTCTCTATTTTGGAATAATTTTAAAGATTTTAATCTACGTGAAATATTTGAAAAAGTTTATGAAAATAATTTTAGCATATTATCGTGTTCTTGAAACACGGTTCATGCTCAACCTGTTCAGAAATAACTTTCACGTGTTCTGTAAACACTATTCATACCCTATACTGAGGAGTGTAGAATAAGGATGGAATCTGTCATTTACATTATGGAATATCAGAAAAGTGTGGTTAAGAAACCATACATTATAGAAAAAAGTAAACAAGAAAAACCCAAAATTTGTAAGAAACCATACATTTTGGATTTCAAAAATGTATGGAAAAATAACCCTAAGTTAGAAAGGAACATTATGTTTGTTTCTCAAAAGTGGGGTTTATGAACCTTAATTTTGAAAACGACCTTACGTTTTATCAAAAAGTATGGATCATATACCTTATGATTAAAAGATGATAAAAGTATGGATTGTCAACCTTTCATTTATAATGAACCTTACAGTTCAAGTATCTTATGTTTTGATAAAAATGAATGTACGAATATTATACCATACATTTGAGAGTTGAAGAGAAAAGTATAGTTGATCAACCTTAAGTTGTGAACATTACGTTGTGAACCATAAGTTGTCAACCATACATTGTAAACCTTATGTTGTCAACCTTATGTTGTCAACCTTAAGTTGTGAAAATTACTTTGTCAATCTTATGTCGTGAACCATACATTCAGAGATAGAATGCTATGCAGTTCAACCGTACATTAGGCATTGGAGATTTAAATTATGGCATTACTGATCAATGGTCTTTATGTAGATTTTTAGGATGATTTCAATCCAAATTCAAAGCCCAATTTTAAAGCATGTGTGTGACTAATTCAAGGACGTTTATTTTTGATTCAAATGATCTATTTAAGAGAATCAATTCATGCCAAATATAAAGGGGAGTTACGACTGCTCTGTTATTAAAACATCTGAATATCGTGATTCTAAAGGTGATATTTGTTGAACTAATTATAAAATTAAACCGTTTTATTCTATTCCATATATCTGTGATACGTTTGTATTACATGGAGGAGGCTAATAATCAAGAATAAGATCAGGATAACAAGCCCTTGAGTTTTACACTACTACAGTTTTATAGAGATATATGGGCGAAATAGATCTCTGGCTACCAGGATATATCAAACTCTATTTTTCTGAAGGAGTAACACATTGAAGAATCATCAATTATACATTGATTATCTATTGTGAATCTCTTATTGTTGGAGTTTATGAATTTATTTCTATATCTATTTCAACTAGATCAACTCAGAACTTTTCTTATCCAAATAATATATTTTTTGAAGTCGACGATATACTTACTGTCAGTTGTGTGCTACTACAACTATGAAGATAAAATGGAATGTATTCCAATATAAATACACTTTTTATTTTGAGTAACCATATTCTTGTAATAAGTTGTGTATTCAATTCTGTGTATAAATCAGAAGGCACTGTTTTTAGCCTTAACATGTAAAAGATTCAACGGCCTACACTCATTTGTGGGCAGTATATTGATAAGATGTGCAGATAGTGAAAATCACTAATCTCATGGAAGTAGAGAATTGGTGGAGTGAACTAGTGGACTTCTTTCCCCTAAACCACTATAAATACTTACGTCCTTTAACTGTTTATTTTCCGGTGCATAAACAATCTGATAAAGATAAAAGGATAGACTCAGCCATCATCACAATTCGTGATGAATTTGTAAAAGACACAATTCGCCCCCTCTTGTGTGTAATTGGTATAACTCGATCGAACATCATCCGCACTATTTTTATAAACTTCTATATGGAAATAATGTATCCTATATATAATTTAATCAAATAAATAAAAAAAATTTCTTTATTATTCTAGCTCCCAAAACATTCTCCTATAAAGAATGTTGCTCCTAATGTTGCGTTTTAATCAATATAATCTCTATCCAATGCAGCTTTAGGAAAACAAATAAAATTAAAATCATTACTCCATATATTAACATTCCTTAATTTGAAATTCCATTAACATTACTGGGTATTATATTTTCCTCTATCATGTGTGATTACTTTATATCAATCTGATATCTTGCATAAAATGTTACAAAAAGTGTATGTTCAACTCATTAAAAAGTAAGATAATGTAGACATTTGATCAATTTACAGAAATAATTATGATTTTCATCTAAGATTCATAATATTTAATCAATTTCCTGGTAATAGAAATATGTGTCCAAAAATCCATTGATTTTTCCATGTCAAGATTCAATAGAAAATCATTCATAAAATTTTTTGTGAGATGAATATGGGTCTTTATTTATGTTGGACTTGGAGTCCTAGAAATAAATTCCACTCTTAAATAATTTAAATATAATTTTTTTTCATAATTTCATCAAAAAATTATTTATATATGACATCCATATCACCTATAAAAATTATATCATCATTTTAAAAAATCACCACAAGGATACCTTGGATCATTTCATTCACATATAATTTGATATAAAATTTTCCTTCATAATATCCCAACTGTATTGGGAAATTGTAATGTTTTGAATAACTGATATGATGGGACCATTTAACCCAAAAAAATTATCATTAGTTTATACACAGCAGCTCCATCACTATCATGTATTAATCCAATAAGATTCTCAATAAAACATTTTAATTAATTTTACCCCTTAATAACTATGACTTAACTCTATATGATAAGATTTATAATTTTGATGAGTATAAAATACCAAATTTTTTTTGATGTTATGGCCCTCATAATAGGGGTAATGGTTCCATCAAAATAATCACCTTACACCTTTGAATAACCTTTTCTAACTATCAATGGTTTATTCATTGAAATGTATCCCTATATATTAGGCATATATCTGAACATCCATTGTATTCCTATGAGATTATTTAAATTATATTGTGAATCATTATCCTATTTTTAATCATTATCAATTTGATTAAACAATATATTCATTTAATTTTTCCATTATTTATACATAAATTATTCCAAAACAAATTGTGGTTCCACCTATGAAATAAGTGATGCTTGTTTTCAAAACTCAATTTTCATCTAATCTGAACTAGACCATTCTGATATCTACTAATATCATAAAACTAAATTTATTTTTGAAATGTATATATTTTTTATATTACCTTTATCATCACTAAACTAATCAAAATGATTGTATAAAATATTATCCTCATAGTTATTTTATTTATCATTTACTTCTCTGAAAGTCATTATTTTAAATTTCCTTAAACTATCCACATCATCTTCAACAACATTTTTTTGTGGAAAATTTTTCCATGAATTTTATATCAAAGGAATAAACCAAATTATGTTTCCATTTGTTCAATCAATTGTAACTTTTTCCATTTTAGGAATATTCAATGAAAATAAATTCTTTTTATTTTTCATCAAAATTTCATATATACATATATTTTATTTGTATTATGAAATGATTCCATTTAACATTAAATTATTTTATTATATGATATTTCTTATATAATATATCATATGGTGTTAGTATTTATTCTAGTAAAAGAATGTATATATTTTTAACATGCACTTATATACTTATAGCTTTTCCCCAAAATAATTTAGAAATTTTATATTTAGTGAGAATGATTTCTCCCATTTTAGATAAACTTATTTTTTTTCTTTTCTACTAATTCATTTTTTACGATTTTAGGGAGAAATATATATTTTTTAAATTATATGTTTCTTCCTTTAAGACTCAAAATAGTTTCTCATGTAAAAAATTGAATTTTCTATCATGATATTCAATATATCTGCAACCAAATATTTCCCAACACCCCTTTTCAAAAATCAATATATCTATTTAAACTATAAAATATGTTTCATAAATATTAAAATAGTTATAGATTTGAAATCATTATAGAGGATAATAAATTTTTAATGAATGTTAGTTTATTTATGTCCCACGGGCCCACACTGGTCAAATTGTTTAAGAAAAAGATGCATGATGGATTGAATTTCAACTTCCGTATGTATTCTTCTAACCATACCTCCATCCAAACATGTTATAAAATAAAATGAAATTTCATTTATAATTGTGGAAAGTTTCATAAATGATATTAATTTAGATTTATGATCATATATTTTTGTTCAATATTTCTAAGTCATTAGATCCATAAATTTTTTCATCCATAGTACTTAAATAGAATGAATTACCGAGTTGAGTAATCTATAACAGACTGTTGTTGGTTCCTTATCAATTATGGTAAAAATTTCCATCATTTAGACATAAAATGATACAATAATATTTTATGATTATAAATTGCATACAATTATCATATAGTTAGATAAAACCTAGTATGTTATGATTCAACACAACAACAATCAATATATATTTTGACTTCACTTTATTAGCTTCAATCTTGGCTATTACAATTCCTTTTATTATTAAGAAGCTTTTGTTTCCAAAAATGATAGCTTCTTCCCCATGTTATTAAATATTTTACATGATTTTCATATCACCTTTCATATATGAAAGACACCCACTATCATGAAACCATTTTTATTCCCCTTTGTTGCTGTAAGATCATCCACATTAATAAATGATTTAATTTCGATATACTGTTCTCTAATATATTTTATTTTCTAATACAATTAATTTTTTCAAAAATAATTTTCAAAAAATATTCCTAATGGTGACATGGTGGGTGTCACCTTCAAAAAAAATTATTCCATGTAGTCAAATTTGTTTTCACTAGAATGATTTCTAAATTATGCTTACTTTTATTTTGTCTCTCCCTACAACATTATAGAATTTCCACATTTTCATCTATTTTTCTCATTATAGGCTCATTTCTACATCTATGGAGAGACATATTTTTCTAAAATTTATATTCCATGTGATTGTATACCCTATAGTTTCAAAACATTCTATAAACCCATGAAATTTTATAGAATTATGGTTTTCCACTAGGATAAGATTTCTAGGATTTAGTACATTTTATAAAATATAATTTCACTTAGAATGTGGAATCATTATTATGATAGTTAATTTTAAATTCAATTAATGTAACGTATCTATCACATACTTTCTCAGTACAGGATTTCCAATTGTTGTTTCTTAAACATACATTATGAGTATAATTAGATTGAATTTTATGTTTTTTGGGAGTATATTTCACATAATTCTTGGTACAAGGTATTATTTTTGTATGAGATATTAAATCTTTTAACTCTGAAGCGTTGTTTAATATTCATCTTCATCCTCATTAAGGTATTTTTATCCTAAATACATCTTTACTGCATCTTACATAGATTATCCTCTATAAAAGAATGTCTTTTACAATATCATTCAATATTTTTCTTTATTCTATAACATTCAATATTAAGATTTTAAATTCATTTACTTTAGATTTTATCTTTTTATAAAGTTCTTCTATTCACTCTATTTTCGTCTCACATTACTTCTTAAATATTCTAAAATATTTCTTGATTTTACTTTCTCAATACATTTCAGAAGCTTAGATATTAGAATATATTCTTTATAAGTTTCTACAACTTCTTATAAATCACAATTTTATGTATCTTTTTTTAACATGATCCATAAAGGTTGTGAACAATTCTAGTAATTCAAGTTCTAATTAACCATTTCTAGTAGATTATTAATATACAATTTTACTCAAAATACTTATATTAAATTTTCCAGTGATATTTTTCTTACTTCCCTTTGATTTCTTATCATTATTTTAATATTAATTCACTTTTTCTTATGTGATTTTTATTTAGAAAATTAATTAACATATTTAATATCTTACTATATTAAAAAATTCCTCCAAAAATATCAAATTACTCAAGAAAGTAAACATTTCATTGGAATTTTTACTTTGCACCTACCACCACATTTTTGTTAAAATTTTTATATACATGAAATAATCTTATTATATAATTCAGCATAATCATTTTTATCATCCAATTCATTATGTCTCATTACCTTATCCTTAGTTTCTATTATTTTTATCATTGATATAGATTTAAAATCATTCTCTTCTATGATAATATTTTTTAATGTGGGAGATTTTATCATCTCAAAATATAAAAGAAATTTATGTAATTCATTAAGGGATATATAATCATTATCGTCAAAAGATGATATTTAGAATAAAATATTCCTAGAAGGTTCCTCATGATATTTTTGTCCTCTCAGGTCTCTGATGATTTCATTCACTCTAGGAAAGTATTAATTATTTGTTTCAACTTCCAACATCTTGATATCTTTGAACATGGTTTCCATATTAAAATTGTTTCTTCCTTCACTTTAATATTTTCCTATAATATTCATTCAATTCTGACCCATGCTTCCATTCTATCTTAGTATTTATCAATTTTATATAAAAATTTTCTTATAATAACCTAAAAATAATATTTTGATCTTTTCTATGAACCCCTAGATTCCATACTTTAGAAAATTCCAAAGGAGAATCATTCTCAGTGTATGGAAACCCTATGGTAGTTAAATCAATCACTTATAGTCCAATATATAAATGATAGCGAATCATTATATTTTTTTATCCATGATGGTTTTTTCTATTTATAGTAGGAATAACTCTACTAATAACTAAGTTGTTATTATCCATGATAAGGGAAAATAGGGATAATTTAGAGGGAACCTAGATTATTTGATTCCATAAGATGTTCCCAGGAATGTATAAACCACTGATATGGGGGTATAATATGTTTCAATCTTTTAAAAGATTGATTTGATTGAAATTAACCAACGAAATTTTTCAAATGCTGAATCCTATAAACATAATAACACAGCCACACTCATATGAAAACATAAGAAAGTAAATAAAGGATATCATTTTTAAAGGTTCACCCCCAATTTGGGTGGCTATTCCTTCTGATTGTAAACTCTGAATGATAAATGGATATCTACAGAATAATCAAGTAAATACAAATTAGATAACACTTTTCAAGAACATTCTATCTCCAGACTAGTAATTATAGTTCCAGTTATAAATTTTTCTCATCCATCAATCCAAAAAACTAGTCCTATTGTTTGAAAATAGTTTCAAAAAAATGAATAACCTCTATCTACTACAAATATTTTATATTATTCATTGTTTAGAGAATCTCAGTCTCCATCTCATATGCATTCACTTGATATGCCGCACATTAGTGTGCCTCGGTCTATGGAAATTTAGATGATGCACCTCTTGAAAGATCCTAGACCACCGTAAGAGGGGGGGGGGGTGAATTAGAGTGTTAACGTTTTCTCTTAAAATGATGGATCTTGTTCCCATATTATATGGATTTTATATAACCCTCTATGATAGATATTTTTTGTAATTAAAACATTCACATGTAGAAGGAAAAAATGTCACTTTTATGTGGTTTACCACTAAGGGATATGTCTAAGTAGAATACATGGAGAGGTTTTTGGACACTCCAAAATCAAATAATCTTCAATAGTAGTGGATTACAAAGGTTCATGCATAGTAAATCCATCCCAGGTACAATTCATTTACAATGGTTCATGGATTTCTCAAAACCTCCCTTAGGTCACATCCGTTGGTTCCCCTATCTCACTACCTTGGATGAAGCCTCACATAGTTTATCAGTGTGAAGGTCTCTTCAATAGATTAGAATGGAAGTCATTGTCTCTGTTCATCATGAGACACTACTTTCATCAAAGTCCCCAATTGATGTGCCTTTATATTTAGTCTTCTTTATTAGTGAAATAACTGAATGCACTAAAACTTCATTTTCTTTTCATCCAGAAACACAAGTACCTATGATATTGTTTAGGAAATGAATATCAGCTCACTGGGAATCATCAAACACAACTTCATCTCCTCCCTTATTTACATATATGTATGATATCATGATTTTTTCACTTAGATAAACTCTTCCATTTCTACCACTTCTTATTCTTTCTTCTCTCATGCATGCACCCACAGTTGTGGCTCTTTCTTTAAATTTATTAACCTGTTCATGTGCATCCATGAGTGCATGCACTATCCAATTCTTATCCTCCACTTCCTCTATATGTAGTTAATATTTTTGAAACTGAATTTCTACCCTTTTATATATTCATGTGACCATGCATAATCTTCTCACTTACACTTCTTCCTTATTCCTTTGTCACAAGCACAGACCCAAAGTCTTATTTGGTTCATTCAATTTTATGTGTCATGTATGTGTTTATATATGAATCTTTGTCAAACTTGAATGGAGGTAGTCCACTAGTTGGATTATTATTGTATACTCAGGTGTCTCTTGTTATGCACATGATTTTAATGTGAATCATTCATTTGATCTATATTGTTCATCAAACACACACAATGCCTCTGGATTATTATGGTGTTTGTGTAACACCCAAGATTTTATGAGAAATATTTTTTTTGTATTCTATATGCATCACCAAATATAGATTTCACTACACACAACACTAACTTGTCTTGCGTTATACGCAATAGAAACCTTCCTCGATAGCTTACATTGTACGCAATACCGAGTATCACTGAACAACGATATGTTATTAAAATATTATATAAACTAGCCGTTATGAATAGTAATACCAACTTTTTGAAATTTTATAAATTTTATCTTTCAAAATGGACTTCATTTTTGGATTTGTAATATCAAAATTATCCTACGGTGAAATTTTGGTATTCTTCTAAAAAAATCAATTTTTGATGAATAGTGAAAACACTCAGTTATTTGTTAAAACTGAATTTTTATTTAAATAATAATTTTTTTATTTAAATTAATTTTAGGTTAAAATAGATAAATAATACCTATATAAGTTCAATATAATTAATTGGATTATTTTTTTAATAATATAGATACATTAATATTTTATTGAACTTTTTACCGTCTTTTACACACCTCCTAGGAGCATTTGCAATTGTACATAAAACTTAATTTTACCGCTTTTGTGAGTTGAATTTCAAAAATCCGAGAGACACAGTTATATCAAGGATTAAAATGTGGTTCAATAAGATAAAAATAATTTTTGTTGAATAGTACCTTTTTACTTTTATTTACCACAGTTAAAAGTAAATAGGGTAATTAAAGGTAAAAATGATATTATGATTACCATAACACATGTCCTAATTCTATTGGATAAGTTTAATTCGACCAAAAACAACCTTAGGAATAAAATATTACCATTTAGGTCCACTTGGATTATATTAGAACACTTATTATTATTTTATCTAAAGAAGAATTCAAAGAGTTAAAATCAAAGTTTAATAACTAAAACTTTTTTAATATAGGGTTATACAAAGGATAAATTAGACTATAATTATTCATTAGAAATATAAAAATATTTCCTACATTATGGTATTTTATTTATAATTTTTAGTTGATAATTATGTTAATTTATTTTTGACACAATGATGATGCAGTAATTACCTTATTAATGAAATATTAACATAATTGATATTATGAATACCCAAATAAATGTACTTTGAGACTTTTTATGAATTAAAATAATTCTATAGGTTAATATTACATGTTATTATTTATTTAATTAACTTTTTTATAACTAATCATGATGTTATGAGTTTCACAAAAATCAATTACCAAATAGTGTCAAAATTGACATAAAATAGTTTTTAAAACAAATATTATATTATTAATTATTATATTATTCCTAAAAATCAATGGTTAGGCCAAATGACTTATATAAGGTTATATGTATTAATAATTAACCACTTGGGGTTAGTTTGTATTGTTATAGTATATTTATTAACCATATAGTGTTAGAAAACAAGAAGACACGATAAAATATAAATTATTTAACTTAGAGTTAAATCTAAATGATAAAGTTAAAATAGTAACCGAAACTTTTCTAAAACCTATTGGTTGAGATAATTTCGACCCATCCCCACCTTAGCTTCTAAATAAATCAATTTTCAGCTATTAAAAACCGAATATGACTTTATTATAAAATAATATTTTATGTTTTTCTTAAGGTGCCCCTCTCCTCCTTTATAAAAGGGAACCTACTCCCTCTCCTCCTCACACCACTTGGAGCCTTCAATCATGGAAAACCCTTGCAAATTTATCTTCTCCACATCCCTAGAAACATCCTAGAGGTCTTTTTATTCTTGAAAGACCATCTATAGTGCCCTAAGAGGAGGTTAAGAAGAGGCGCTTCAAAGAAGAGGTAATGTCCTTTACCAATTCTTTCCAATTTATTTCTTCTTCTTTATTTGTTTCAACATAAATTAATAACATCAATATCACTAATATACTGATATTTTATTATAAATATGAAACACACCTATTTAACCTTCTATCCATCCTATGGAAAATGAAATCACCGTGCGTGTGTACGTACGGAATACCGTCTCCACGCCGTGGTGCAATCTATTTTCCACCACCACCTTATTTTAATGGGTATAATGGTGTAAATAATAACTATATATGATTATTATAACATGAAACTAATTATTAGACATTAAATCTTCCGCTACAATACCATTCAATTGTAATGGTAACGATATCATCGCTCGTGCGTACGTACGGCCTACCGTCTCCACGATGTGATGCGACTCGTTCTACATGATCTTCATTGAATAATGAATATATAAATGAATTGAATGGATAAATATGATATATATTACACTAATACCATTATGAAAATAAGGTATCTAAACCTAAAAAGATGAATAAGAATTTATTCGACAAGACATGCATAAGAACATAATGCAATGAACACCCGAACAACAAATAGCAATGAAATATTACTAATAAGAATATAAGAATATGACCATATATGATATAATAACAATTAATATGACTCTGTAATAAGTCTATGACATTATTTAAATCATTATAAAGGTGGTTCGGATACGTACAAAGCATATCTGACCTAAGGTAAGGGATAATTTTGCAGTCTCATTTTTATCCAAGATTTCTTATACGTAAGTATTTACTGGGGTTATATTTTTCACCCATGTCCCTAAAATGTTTTTCATAAAGTGTTTATTATTCTTCCAAGTATATTTAAAGTCATTTTTACCCTTCTTTGACTGTTACTTTGTGTTATGGATGGAATCTTTCTTTTATTTACCATATGTGGTACTTTTTGACTTGTCTGTTAAAAGTACGAGGAGAATGGTTTTTTTAACTTATAAGGAATGAATGGATTTTTATGGTTTCATAAAACCTTATTTTCATGAATCATACTCTAAAAGATTTCATGACTATTCTCAAAAAAATCCTTTTCTTTTAAAATTTCATGTCATTTTGTAAAAAGTAAATGATTTTGAAGAAGAAATGATATTTTCCTCATGAATTCATTTCAAGTGTTTTATCAAAACCATTTTCCATATAAGATGGAATTATTTCAAATGTGTATGTCTCAAGTATAATGTCTCTATTATTTACATGGTTTCACTCTTCTTATGATAAAATGATATCCATTTTTTTATATGGATTATGTTATGATGGGATGATGTTTATGAAACCCATTTTATTCTTTGGGTAATGATGAATGATTTATGTTCAAGTTGTGGCACACATAAGAATGATTTCATTATGATATTTGGGGGACCTATATCTCCCTCCAATGCATTGGGTAAAGATTTATATCTCATGAGATAGACATGCCTGGAATGACAAGTTAATTCGGTTCAGTGATACATGACTGGAACGAGGAGTGAACTCGGTTCAGTAGTGGACATTGTCCGCTATGATGGTATTGGAAATGAGCCTTGACTAATATGAAATGATTTTCAATGATTATGTGTGTATGCCACAAAGTTTCATGTTTTATGTTATGATTATTGGGATTACATCTCACTACTATGATTTATCCCATGTTATGATATTATGATCTCTTTTTCAAGTTAACATTTTCAAAATGTTATGTTCTTATGAATATGATATGATTGATATTTATTTTGTTTACCCTTACCGATCATTTGAGATTAGCATTTTGTATGTTTTATTTTCCCCAGGTCAAGAATAAGGGTATTATGTAGGATATGCCAAAAGGGACTCTAGATATGAAGAAATAAATGGGAGACAATGTAGATGATTTATGAACCAATTGTTTATGTTTCCCAGTTTCTAAAGACACTATACCTATATGTTCATATCATGGTTTTGTTATATTTTGTAATAAGTATGCTTCAATTCTGAAGTAATAACCATGTATGTAAATTATGGGTCGTTATAGTTGGTATCAGAGGAAAGGTATAGTCATCCTTTGGAAACTAGGATGTGAAACTCTTAGTATGAACCCTAAGGATAAGTCTAAGCGTAGAACACAATCATCGTGTTTTAAAAATGGCCATGAATAACCAATGATAAGACCTTATGTGTGAAATTTTATTCTTGATTATGTGGTTTTCCTATTGTGATTAATGTTTCTCACACTATGCTTATTGATTTTAGTCAATTGCTGGAACTGGAAGGAACCGTGTTAAAGATGAATGTGAAGGGCAATCCAATGATTGTACCCCTGAGAAACCAAACATTATGGGAGCTGGAATGAAAAATATTGTAGCCATGGTCACACAACTTTCTCATGTTATGAATCATGCAGGAATTCCAAACAAGCAAAGGAAGTATCAAGATTCTGTCGAATCCTTCATGAGGCAGCGTCCACCTTCATTCAGCCGGTCTTCTAATCCATTAGTGGCTGAACAATGGATTAGTACCACGAAAAAGATATTTTCAGTCCTGTAATGTTTTGAAAATGATAAAGTCATCTTGGAAGTATATTGTTTGGAAGCTGAAGCTGATCAATGGTGGAATCTTATTAAGAATACATTTCAAAAGGATGAAATTGATTGCATGGAATGGGACACATTCAAGAACTTATTTTTAAATAATTACTTCCCTCGTATTCTTCGAACAAAGATGGAGAAGGAGTTTCTTGAACTGAAGCAAAAGGATGAAGAATCGGTTGGTACCTACAAATAAAATTTTACAAGACTAGCAAGGTACGCTTCCAGAATTATTATCCAACCTGAGAGTAAGATTTATTAATTCTTTAGTGGCATAAAACCAAGTTTTCTAAGGGAGTTAGCCATAAAGGGACTTCAATAGTTACGAGGAAATTTTATGATGTGCTCTTAAGGTTGAGATGGAGATTGGAGTAAGCCATCAGTCATATGGGTTTGATAAGAAGAGGAAAATGAAATTCAAAGGTAAATATAAAGACCAAAATTAAAAGAAGATGAGTTTTCCCTTATTCTCAATGTGTGGAAGGAAACATGGAGGGAATTGTCTTAAAGGGGCAAGAAAATATTTTATGTGTGTAAAAGAAGGTCATCAGGCAGTTTAATGTCAAAATAATGAGAAGAAGATGTCTAATGATGAGAATAAATAAAGGGATACACAGAATTCACCTCCTACACATCAATGTTTCAAGTGCAAGGAAATGGGGAATTATGCCAATCAATGCCCTATTCTAAGGGTTATTGATATTGATCGATGTCAATAAACTATTAAGGCCAATGACAAAGGAAAGTCACATGAAATTGCTATCGGCGATGTGGAGTATGATAATGAAGTAGTGAAAGGTACACTTACTATCCACTCTAAAGTAGAAAATGTTTTATTTGATTCTGGATCCACCCACTATTTTATTTTAGAATAATTTTCTAAGGGTATCGTTGTACTACCTCAACAATTAGATGTTGAGTTAGCTGTGACAACTCTTAATGGCACAACGGTTGCATCAAAAGTTTATAATTCTTCTCCAATTGAAGTTTGTGGGAAAGTGCTTCCTTTTAATCTTGTGATCCTTCCTATAGTGGAATTTGATGTGATTCTTTGCATGGATTGTCTTTCTTTATGCGGAACTCATATCAATTTTCAAAGAAGGGAAATCACATTTAATATTACCGATCAACATACTATCTTCTATCGGTGTAAGAATTAATATAACATTCCAGTAGATATTTCTTCCATATTATGGGTCTTGATTCCAATAAATGATGGTTATTTATCTCAAATGGTTGCAGAGAAACTCATGAATAAGAAAATGCCAATTGTATGGGAGTTTGATGATGTCTTTCTAGAGGAATTTTCATGTCTTCCACCAAATCGTCATGTTGAGTTTTCAATAGAACTCATACCGAATGCTATGCCCATTTCAAAGACACCTTATAGAATGGCCCCAATTGAGTTACAAGATTTGAAGATGCAACTCCAAGAGAATCTTGATAAGGGATTCATACGCCCTAGTTCATCACCATGTAGAGCACCTATTCTGTTTGTTAAGAAGAAAGATGGATCAATGAGACCTTGAATTGATTATCGAGAACATAACAAGATCAATATCAAGAACAAATATCCTCTCCCATGCATTGATGACTTATTTGACCAACTACACAGTGCTCAATACTTTTCCAAGATTTATCTTTGTTCAGGTTATCATAAATTAAGTTTCAAAAGAGGGGATATACCAAAGACGGTTTTCCATACAAGGTATGGACAATATGAATTTATAGTGATGCCATTTGGTCTTACAAATTCCCCTGCAATCTTCATGGATCTGATGAATATAGTCTTTAGAGACTATCATGATCAGTTTGTGGTAGTCTTTATAGATGATATTCTTGTCTATTCAAAGGGTGAGGAAGAACATGAAGATTACTTGTGATTTGTATTAAAGACCCTAATAAAGGAGAAGATTTATGAAAAATTTACCAAGTGTGAATTTTTTCTTCAAAATTTTCATTTTTTGGTCACATAATCTCAAAAGAGTGGATATCTGTGGATCCATCCAAAACAAGGGTTATCGAAAGATGGTCGAGACCAACAATAGTAAATGTGATCCGAATTTTTCTTCGTTTGGCTGGATATTATCGACGTTTTGTGAATGATTTTCACGATTATCTAATCCACTCACCAGGTTGACTCGAAAAGATGTTAAGTTCATTTGGACGGAGGAGTGTGAAGAGAATTTCAAGGAGTTAAAAAGAAGGTTATCCAGTGCACCTGTGCTCAAACTGCCATGTAGTGTAGAATGGTTTGTGATCTTCAGTGAAGCATCCAAGAAGGGATTGGGGTGTGTTCTCATGAAAAATGATATGGTGATAGCTTATGCCTCACGACAGTTGAAATTCCATGAGAAAAATTACCCAAATCATGATTTGGAAGTAGCTGCGGTAATCTTTGAATTAAATATTTGGAGGCATTATCTTTATAGTGGAAGGTGTGATATTTATAATGATAAAAAAATTTAAAGTATATTTTCACACAAAATGAGCTGAATATGTTCCAAAGAAGATGGTTGGAGCTGATTAAGGATTATGACTGCTCAATTCATTATCATCATGGGAAAGCAAACAAGGTGGAAAATGCATTAAGTCGACAAGACCATGCTAGCTTATCCATGAAGAGGATCACAAAAGATCTAATATTTATGGATTTACAAAGGATGGATCTTAGAATTATAATGGAAGGGGGAAAATATTATCTTTATCAAATTAATTTTCATCCATCTATACATGAAAAGATTAAAGAGGCACAAAAATAAGATGTAGAGTTACAGAAGAAGGTGAGAAAGTTTCCTGAATTTCACATTGATTGTGATGAAATAATAAGGTTCAAAAACCAGGTTTGTGTTCCTCCCATCCCAGAATTAAAAAAGGAAATACTGGATGAAGCTCATAGTTCTTCATTCTCTATTCACCCTAGAAGCACAATGATGTATAGGGACCTGAAGGAGTACTTCTGGTGGGATGGTATGAAAAGATATGTTGCTGAATATGTCTCTCGATGCTTGGTTTGTCAGCAAGTTAAAGTTGAGAGACAGAAGTCTAAGGGGATATTACAACCATTACCCATACCATAATGGAAATGGGAAAACATCACTATGGACTTTGTCACTGGAATTCCTAAAACATCCAAAGGAAATAATGCTATCTGGGTTATAGTTGATCGTCTTACGAAGTCGTCCCACTTCATTGCAATTAGAGAAGATTTTTCTCTTGATCAGATTGCCAGGATATATATGAAGGAAGTGGTAAGATTGCATGGAGTACCACTTTCCATTATATCTGATCGGGATCCGAGGTTTACGTCGATGTTTTGGAAAAGTCTACAGCATACTCTAGATACAGAGTTGGGTTTCAGCACTGCTTATCATCCTACGACAGTCGGTCAGTCTGAGAGGAAAATTCAAACTCTAGAAGATATGTCGATATCTTGCTCTATGGATTTCAAAGATGGTTGGGATCAACACCAAACTCTGGTATAATTTTCTTATAATAATAGCTTTCACCCTTGTATTCATATGGCTCCTTATGAAGCTCTCTATTGAAAGAAATGCAGAACTCCAACTTTCTGGGATGAAGTTGGGGAAAGAAAGCTATTAGGACATGATCTTGTAGATGAGATGATAGAAAAGGTAAGATCTATTCAACAACACATAAGAGGAAATCAGAGTCGACAAAAAAGTTATGCTGATAACCGAAGAAAAGACCTAGAGTTTGTAGTGGGTGATAAAGTGTTCTTACGAATATATCCCTTGAAGAGAGGAATGAGATTTGGAAATAAGGATAAGCTGAGCCCTAGGTATATTGGTACTTTTGAAATAATGGATCATGTTGGGAAGGTAGCATACCGATTGGCACTACCACCAAATATCTCTCATGTTCCAGATGTGTTCCATGTATCTCTCTTGAAAAACTACATACCCGATCCTTCACATGTACTCAGCTCAGAAGTTGTACTAGTGGAGAAAGATCTTTCTTATGAAGAACAACCGATAGAGATTCTGGATCATAGTGAAAAAGTCCTAAGGAACAAGACGACTCTCTTTGTGAAAGTTTTATGGAGGAACCACCAATTAGAAGAAGCTACATGGGAACTTGAGGATATGATGAGGGAGAGGTATCATCATCTATTTGTTACAAAGTGACGAATTTTGAGGGTGAAATTCATTTTAAGGGGGGTAGAATGTAACACCCAAGATTTTATGAGAAATATTTTGTTTTTATGTTATATGAATCACCAAAGGAATCATTCACTACACACAACACCGACTTGGCTTGCGTTATACGCTAGAACAACCTTCCTCGATAGCTTGCATTGTACGCAATACCGTGTTTCACTAAACAACGATATGTTATTAAAATATTATATAAACTAGATGTTATGAATAGTAATACCCCTTTTTGAAATTTTATAAATTTTATATTTCAAAATGGACTTCATTTTTGGATTCAAAATATGTAAATTAGCCTAGGGTGAATTTTTGGTATTTTTCTGAAAACTTTCAATTTTTGATGAATAGTGAAAACACTGAATTATTGGATAAAAATGACTTTTTATTTAAATAATAATTTTTTTATTTAAATTAATTTGAGTTAAAAATAGATAAATAATACCTATATAAGTTCAATATAAATCATTGGAGTAATTTTATAATAATATAGATACATAAAAATTTTATTGAACATTTTACCGTCTTTTACCCACCTCCTAGGAGCCTTTACAATTGTACATAAAACATAATTTTACTACTTCTATAAGTTGAATTCCAAAAATCAGAGAGACATGGTTAATATAAAGGAGTAAAATTTGTCTCAATAATATAAAAATAATTTTTGGTGAATATTAACTTTATGCTTTTATTTACCACGGTTAAAAGTAAATAGGGTAATTAAGGGTAAAAATGATATTATTATTACCCTAACACATGTCCTAATTCTATTGGATAAGTTTAATTAGACCCAAAACAATCTTAGTAATAACATATGACCATTTAGTTCCACTTGGATTTTATTAGGACACTTATTATTATTTTATTTAAAGAATAGTTAAAAGAGTTAAAATCAAAGTTTAATAACTAAAACATTTTTAATATAGGGTTATAAATAAGAAAAACTCATCTATATATATTCATTAGAAAGAAAAAATAGATTTCCTATATAATGGTATTTTATTTATAATTTTTAGACCTTAAATATGATAATTTATTTATGACACAATGATGATATAATAATTACCTTATTAATGAAATATTAACATAATTGATATTTTGAATACCCAAATAAAAGTAATTTGAGACTTTTTATGAATTAAACTAATTTTATAGGTTAATATGACATTTTGGTATTGATTTAATTAACATTTTTTGATCTAATCATGCTGTTATGATTTTCACAAAAATCAATTACCAAATAGTGTCAAAATTGACAAAAAATAGTTTTTAAAACAAATGTTATATTATTAATTGTTATTATATTACTAAAAATCTATGGTTCACCAAAATGACTTAGATAAGGTTATATATATTAATAATGAACCACTTGGGGTTCGTTTTTCTGGTTATATCATGTTTATTAACCATATAGTGTTTGAAAACAAGAAGACACGGTGCAAGTTATATTATTTAACTTAGAGTTAAATCTAAATGATATGGATAAAATATTAACCTAAACTTGTCTAAAACCAATTTTTTGACAGGAGTTAGACCGATACCCACCTTAGATTTGAAATAAATCAATTTGGAGCTATTAAAAACCGAATATGTCTTTATTATAAAATAATATTTTATGTTTTTCCTAAGGTGCCCCTCTCCTTCCTTATAAAAGGGATCCTCCTCCCACTCCTCCTCACACCACTTTGAGCCTTCAAGCTCAGCCAAACCCTGCCAATTTCTCTTCTCTGCATCCCTAGAAACATCCTATAGGTCCTGGTATTCTTCAAAGACCATATTTACTGCCCTAAGTGGAGGTTAATAAGAAGAACTTCAAAGAAAGGTAATGTCCTTTACCGATTCTTTCCAATTTATTTCTTCTTCTACTTCTTATTCATTATTTGATTCATAATAAATTAATTACATCAGTATCACTCATATAATTTTATGTTTTTATAAATATGAAACAAACCTATTTCACCTTCTATCCATCCTATGGACAATGAAATCACCATGCGTGCATACGTACGGAATACCGTCTCCACACCGTGGTGTAATATATTTTCCACCACCACCTTACTTGGATGGGTATAATGGTGTAAAGAATAGCTATATATTATTATTATACCATGATACTAATTCTGAGATAATCCATATTACACTCCAATACTATTCAATAGTTATGGTAACGATATCATCGCTCGTGCGTACGTACGGCGTACCGTATCCACTATGTGATGCGACTCGTTCTACATGATATTCATTGAATAATGATTATATAAATGAATTTAATGAATAAATATGATATATATTACACTAATACCATAATTTAAATAAGGTATCTAAACCTAAAAAATGGAATAAGAATTTATTCAACAAGACATGCATAAGAACATAAAGCAATGAACACCCGAACAACAAGTAGCAATGAAATATTACTAATAAGAATATAAGAATATGACCATATTTGATATCATAACAATTAATATGATTCTATAATTAGTCAATGATATTATTTAAATCATTATATAAGAGGTTCAGATATGTACAAATCATATCGGACCAAAGGTAAGGGATAATTTTTCAATCTCATTTTTTATCTGAGATTTCTTATACGTAAGTATTTACTAGGGTAATATTTTTCATCCGTGTCCCTAAAATGTTTTTAATAAAGTGTTTAATATTATTACATGTATTTTTAAAGTCATGTTTACCCTTATTTGAATTTTACTTTTTGTTATGGATAGAATCGTTTTTTTACCATACGTGGTATTTTTTGACTTTTCTGTTAAAAGTACAAGGAGAATGTTTTTTTAACTTATACATAATGAAAAGATTTTTACGATTTCATAACACCTTATTTTCATGAAGATTACTCTACAAAATTTCATGAATATTTTCAACAAAATCCTTTTCTTTTAAAATCATGGGATTTTGTAAAAATAAAATGATTTTAAAGAATAAAGGATATTTTCCTCAAGAATGCATTTCAAGTGTTTTATCAAAACCATTTTAATTAAAAGATGGATTAATTTCATATGTGTATGTTTCAAGTACAATGTCTCTATGATTTACATGGTTTCACTTTTCTAATGATGAAATGATATCGATTTTTTATATGTATTATGTTATGATGAGATGATGTTTATGAAACCCATTTTATTCTTTGGGTAATGATGAATGATTTTTGTTCATGTTGTTGAACACGTAAGATTGATTTCATTATGAGATGGGTGGGACCTATATCTCCCTCCAATGAATTGGGTAAATATTTATATCTCATGATATAGACAAGGCTGGAATGGAATGTTAATCCATCTCAGTGATACAGGACTGGAATGAGGGGTGAACTCAGTTTAGTAATGGACTTTGTCCGCTATGATGGTCTTGGAAATGAGACATTACTAATATGAAATGATTTTCTATGATTATGTGTGTATTCCACAAATTTTCATGTTTTATGTTACGATTATTAGGATTACATATCACTACTATGATTTATCCCATGTTATGATATTATGATCTCTTTTGCTGGTTAAGATTTTCAAAATGTTATGTTCTTATGAATATGATATGATTGATATTGCTTTTTTTACCCTTACTGAGAATTTGAGCTCACCCTTTCCAATGTTTTCTTTTCCCCAGGTCTAGAAGAAGGGTATTAAGTAGGATATTCCAAAAGGGACTCTATATATGATGAAATAAACGGAAGACAATACAGATGATTTATGAACCAATTGTTTATGTTTCCCAATTTCTAAAGACACTATACCTATATGGTCCTATCAAGGTTTTGTTATATTCTGTAATAAGTATGATTCAATTCTGAAGTAATTACCATGCATTTAATGTATGGGTTGTTATAGTTTGTGTTATCCTTTTTCCCACCAAGGGTATGTAGTTATTTATTTCAAATAGTGTAAAAGATTCTTTCACAAACCAGGATAGTTTGCGGCTCCTCCTCATGCACAGGATGTGTGGAACTCTTACATATAGAGAGTGTGGACCTCCATCATGTACAATGTTGTCTCCGGTTCTCTTAAGTGGTGTGGGGTTCTCTTTTCTGAAAATAGATGGTATGCAGTTAACTTTTGCGAACCAAGTGGTACGTGGCTCCCCACTTCACCCGAATAGAGATGGATCGTGGGACCATCGTTTTGAATAACTATAACGGTAGATGGTATTGCTTCTTCATGAACCCATAATGGTTTTTAGCACTCTTTCACTTTATAAAACCATAGTGGTTCATAGTTCACTCTTTATAAACCCAGAACAGTTTTTGTAAGGACCCGACACCAGTTGCCTGAAGCCAGTGCTTTATTTGATTTCATTGGAATACTAATAAGGATTAAGAATCCGGAAGGATGAAGTAGTTTAGTATTATTGGAAACAAGAAACATAAATAAGATAAAAATTACAACAAGAATGGAAAAATAACACTAATTTATTCCATTGGAAACCTCCATGCCTCCTACATTATGCTTCCAAGTAATTCATAATTTACTTCTTCATATCCTAGGAAAAATGAAACATAAGAAAGGGGTGAGATAAAATTCTCAATAAGAGTAAGAAATGAAGTGGAAGATAATATAAACATTATACAAGGTGAATAATTGAAAACACATTCCTTCAATAATAAACATAAACACATTATGGTAGGAATTTGAGATGAGAAATTAATGCCATAATAAAACATAATCATGGGTATTCTTCTAGTCGAATAACTAGACTAACTTTCAATTAATAGCTTAATAATGAGATATGTGCATATGACGGACATTCTGGAGTAGTTGTTTTAAGGTCACGGCCCAGTCTTCTAATGATTATGTCCTCGGCCAAATTCCATATATCACATTGGGAAAGGCCTCGGGCAATTCCATGTCTATTTGTCTCATGAGACCTACCGATGCATTGAGGGGATATAGCAGGCCCCACCCATCACATAATAAGTCCAATTAAATACTCATATGAGCGGGTATCAACATCAATAAAATATATATTCATATTGAAACTATCATAGGAAATGTAACTAACTTTCCCCAATCATTAAACATAAAACACTAACCATTCGGAATAATATGGTGAATGGTTTTAGGATAGATCATCCACAATAGTGTTAATAATAAACCATTAAATAAAATATAGTATATTACTTCATAAATTATTAAACCCAATAATACCATGAAATAAACAAGAGTGTTGAATTAGATGAAAACACTCTTTTAAAATCCTTAAGCAATTCTTGAGATAAATACACTTTTATTTTGAAAAGAAGAGTTCTTTTGGAAAAATCTTTGAATAAAACAAGATGTGAAGTAAGATAGTATTTTCATAATAAAACAAGTGTTTTTAAGAAGAATAATGGTTTCCAAAAACATATTATTTATTTCCCTTGAAAATAGATATGAATTTGAGATATTTCCTTCTATCGGGCTCATATTTTTTTAAAACAGTTTGGAGAGCTTCTTTTAAAACATGTAACTATCCAGAAAATAGGGAAGGATTCTGGTTGGTGTACATATATATAATACCCAAACATAATTTATGAGTATTACATAAAAATATATAATAATTTAATTGAGTAAATTAGACAATAATAGTAACCCGAATGAAAATTGATGTTCGGGTGGAAAAACCCTTACCTTTACTCCAAACGTGTTCCGCTCATTAACTTACACTATGGGAATATGAAATTATACTTATTAATAGTTTATATAAGAACCTATTATAAATCTATTATGTTTATCATAATTCTATTTAGTTCATTTATACCCTTATTTCTAAGTTATTATATTGAATTTTGTTGTTCCGGGGTGTTCATTTTCTTTATTTTCATAATCGGTTCACTTGTTTTTAAGTAATGGAGTTCATGTGGAAAGTTTTTAAATCTCTAAGATTTGAATAATATATTATTTATGAACATAATTAATTGTTAATTTTCATTTCTATCATTTCGATACATAGAATGAGGAAGAATCATTAGATGACAACCACTTAGATTATTCAGTGGAATTTGGAATATTATGAACTTGTTTTGTCATATAACTTAATTATATGTACATATTATTGTTCATGAATATTAATTATTTTATAAAAAATATATTATATTTTGTTTCAAACATTAATATGGTTTCATGATCAGTAATTAAGAAGAAATTGAATAACAAAACTTTTTCCTCAATGAATGTTATAAATCAGAACCTCATGGACGTCAATTTCTTTTATAAAAAAAAAGGGAAGGAGTATGAATATTGTTGATGGTTCATACATTAAAATGATATAAATCAAGTATATAGATGATATGGGAGTTATAATGGTCATTTCGATAGAGGATATGATGAGATGATATAAAAAGAAGATAAATTTAAATGAAACCAAATGAAAAAGATGGGTGCATTACCTCTTGAAATAACCTCCTTGAAAAACTATTTAAGGGAAGGGGTTTTGGTCTTTTGGAATGACCAGAAACTTCTTGGACATGGGTAGAGACTAGGGAAGGGTAATTGGGTAGAAATTTTAGGATCTTAAAGGCTTAGAGGAGTGAATATAAGAGGGAGTGTGAGGGGATTTTTAGTGGAGGAGAGGATTAAATTTGAATATTTAATTCATTATTTAATTATTTCCCTCAAAACAACCAATAGTGTTGTTTCATGTGACCCCAAATAGTAATAAGTGAATGTGAGTTCAAACCATGTGTCCTTGCATCACTTGTGATATCATAAATAGTGTATTTAACTGATAATTTGTATATACAATATTTTATCATATTTCACTATTCATCAAAAATTCAAGAATTTCAGAAAAATCCCAAAAATTTACCCCTACCATTTTATGACGTTTAGAATTAAAAAGTGAAATAAATTTTATAAAAATAATTTTATAAATATTATTAAATTTAATTTCAAAATAAAGTGAAAATTAATTCGAAAAATAACAATCTTAGAGGTTTAATTAGTTTTATATGACATTGAAAATTTAATTAAGATCCCATTATCTTATTACCTTATGAAAATAAAATAATATCATTAGTTACTATTCATATGGGTTATATTACAATTCATATTACTATTCATAAGGGTATGTTACTATTCACCCAAAATCATGTTTGTTCTATTAGACTCTAAATGAATTACTAAACGCAACTCTAGATGACCATTATTCGGAATCCAAAGCATAGAAGCTACAAATTTGTGTTTAATGGCTAGATTATAAAATTACATTCTATATATATTTTCAATACCTTGGGGTGTTACATTCTCCCATACTTACAAAAATTGCGTCATCGAAATTCACCAAAAAATTACCTAAAAAGATTCGGGTATGTCTTTAGCATAAGCTTCTCATGATCCCATGTTGCTTCCTCCATATTATGTTTCCTCTATAGAACCTTCACCAGACGTGTCGTTTAATTTTTTAATACTTGTTCCCTAGTATCAAGAATTTTGATAGGCTCTTCACATAAAGATAAATAGGGCTCAATTTCCACTTCTTCATAGGTGAGTACATGTGTTGGGTCTGGCATGCACTTTCATAACATTGACACGTGGAACACATTGTGAATCTTGTTTTATGTTCAATTTTTTTTTTGATTTTTATGAAAATTCCTCTGATTTTTGAATCCCTTGTAAACATTCAATGTATTTCTTTTCTATATCAGTTCCCCATGAGGATTATGAAACATTATTTTTATATTCTTTTCCTTCACCTAATTTTCTGAAATAATGATTGGTGTTAACTTGATGTTTCATGATGATGGATCTATTTTTATACTTGTGGTAGTGTGTAGAAGACCATACTAGTGTGAAAATTATAATCGTTCAATTTAGCTTCAAAAGGTACCAATCCTTCATCGTATGACCTCGTAAATTTTAAAATTTAAATCCTAGAAACAAAATGCCACAAGACAAACCTAAAAACTCCTCATGAGAAACCCATGTCCTTGAATCACATCAGGTGAAGAGTTAGTAATTTATCAATATAATGGGGACTACTGCAGGAGTTTGGATGAGAAAATCATTTTTCTAAATTCACATATGTGATATGATTATAAAATTTATGTGAGGTAATTGTTTTGTGTGCTTGGAAGGATTAATGAAGTGAAAATATATTGAACAATATAAATAAACAACTTCAGAAAGTATTTTTTTATGAGGCAAGATATATTTTTGTTTCTTGCAGTTGAATTGGTGTATCACGTGGGTATGTGTTTTGAATTTCCTTTTCTTTGATTTTGATGATTACTTGTCCAGGTGTCTAAGTGATTACTGTGGGAGAATTGGGAGAGATAATTTTTTTTATTTTTAAATATTAATTTTAATTATTTAAACCTTCCCAATTTGTCAATTTGAGATTACATACAACAATTATGGATTTATAGTGTGACTAGAGATAAAATGTGAAATTGGCTAATTGTAGAAATAAAAAGGTTTTCTATAACTTCAGTATTTAGGGAATAAAATTTAAAATATAAATAAAATTGATATGAATCATTTTTTATGGACACATCAATTAAGTTGGTTCCAAATTTTCTTATAAGAAAATAGAATCATTGAATATCTAGAGGCCTGAAAATATTAATGAATTTAGAAAACCTTCTGATCAGATTGCATGGAACTCACCTATATAATTGAACCATAACTAGGAATAAACAACTCCAATTTAGGTACATCAACCAGAAATCGAATGCGGAATCATAGAATAATTTCAAAAAGAAATTTCATGGAGTAATGAATTATTTAAAGTGTCTATTGGATGATATACATTGAAGAAACATATCAGGAAATCTCCTCCAAAAAAATTTATACTCAATATTAATTCCATTACATCTTCTATCCATGAAAAATTAAAGCTAACATTGAATATATGTTAGTAAATTAAATTTAGAGTATCCTGTAGGATGGTACTTTGGTGCGATTCTATGAGGGTAGGCACCAAACTAGAGAAAACATTACGTAGAATAATTACTGGGGATGCCATTTCTTTTCTTTTTCTCTCTTTTCTTCTCCTTAAGTTTTAAAACATACTACTCTTCCCAATCAATCTCTGTTACCCTTACCACGGTGAGATAAAAATTATAGAAATTGGGTAAGGATAGGTTCTCTATTTTTTAAATCTTGACATCATGAACTTTATTGAATAAAACTCTATATATCTTCTACAATGTTGTTTTGAATTTTATATAGAAACTTTTACTATCATGTGAGATTTTACTTGATTTTTTATTTCATTATTTATTTTCTATTTAATCAATAAACCTTATATCCATCCAATAGATATTATTTTATATAAGATATAACATTCCATGGCTTAATGGGGATGTACTTGATGATCATCAATACATGTGAGAGGTGTAATAGTTATTCTTAATTGTTTGGGATAAAAAAGACCCGATCATATATTGCCCAAGTAATTTGAAGATATTAAATGAAACATTCTCACAGATGGAGGCATAGTAGACCAAACAAATAGTTTGGTAAGTTTCTCTCCCAACATCAACATTTGACCAAGGAAATCAGAGAGAATGATCGTGGAATCTCACATTAATCAAATTAGCAGAATATGTTTGAATAAAATAGAACAATGAATCATTGAAATTTCAAAAACAACCCCAAACTGATCACCATTCCCATATCATAGTTTTAAATCAATAGAATTTACAATTAATTTTAAATAATTTTATTAATTTCTTTCTTTTTATTCTCTTTCAATTGTTTCATAAACCAAACAAATTTTAAAAACACCCCATTTTCCCACTAATTAAAAAATAAAAAATGTTTTGTCTGCATTCTTCTTTGAGATACATCCTTGGGTTAATCTCTATAATAAACATAGGGAATCATAATTATTTTTTATCATGCCCCATGATAGGTTTTAATTAAAATAAATAATGTATTTTTTATTATATATTATATAGATTTTATTAGTTGTATATTTTGATATTACTGGGATTATGTAAGAAATTCCAATGATTTATGTGTGATTATACCAATGGTGATACTCACAATATAGTAGCTGATAGAGGTGTGATTTATTTCACATTAATCATTATTATATTATCAATATGGGTTCTTGGGGTGGTTTGTTTTGGGAAATCCTATAGATCACATGTTCTTCTGATAAAAACATTGAAATATTCCTTCCTTATTCCAATATAAATAATCCACAAGAAGCAAGATACAAAAATTCTTTGAATTGGTATACTATCATCTGAAAAACAAAATCAATACACTTTTTATATCAAAACTATAAATTCATTTCAACCTAATCATAAAATAAATCATCCTCACATAATACTCTATGAATTCACACATAAAAAGATTAAATGAAGAATAAAAGCGGAAATTACATATGAATTAACATACTTCAAACAATTAATCCTACATGTCTCTAGGAGCCCTTTTTTAGAATAGTGGTGGATTATTTTTCAGTTCATTATCTTCCTTATTTGTGGAGTTATGCTCATTACATGTTGAATTCCAAACCTTGGAATATATTATGAAACTTTTATGTCTAAAAAATTCCATTATCCACTGTTTAATTTGACTTTTTATTTATTATCAATCCTCTAATGGGATATCAACAGAGTCATTCATGAATCACATACACTAGTAATAGATATTGTTGTATTCTTTCCTTGGAAGCTTAAATTCTACAAAACATTATGAGAGGAGGGTAAACATTCAATATTTAGGCTTCTAAAGGTGAACACATTCTATATTTGAGTATTTTTTTTGAGATTAGAATCTTTACCTATGGACTGTATAAAAATCATTCAAGGGCATTCCCTTGTTATAAAACATATTAGGCACCCTAAATCATTATTAAACTCCCTCCAACTTATTTTCCCATTTTCATACTTTATAATAATACAAAATAATATTTCATTAGTTTATATAGATGACTACATTGTATATGTGGTTTTATAATCTCTTTGAATACATGAATTCATCCACCACATGATATATTAATTTTCATTAAATGACCCACTCTATTATATACTATGATATATTTATTAAAGAAATTATAATATTTTCCTTAAAATAATCATTACTAATGCATGAATATCTCAGATAGAGTACTAGCCGCTAACCCCCATATTTATGAGATTGTAGACCTCTAATGGCCCATCATTCAACTATCAAAAGATGTGAATGTAAAATGATTAAATTTAAATTAGGGAGACCATGATACAACTTTTTTCACACCATAAATGTTCCAATATATGGTGAACACTAATATTTTGACCTGAATCGATAAAAATGAAAAATATTTAATCTCCAAACAATATCCCAGTTGAACGGTTATTTGAAGGAACATTCAGTACAATCAAACATATTGCGGAAATGTTTTAGTTCCTCCATATATATAAATATTCTTTACTCTATATATGTTTTTAAATTCTCTCATATCCCATTGGGGAATGAAATTGATTCATATTTTCTTGAACTATAACTTTACTGAACATGTCCACCATATTTTGGATTCTTGCTAACAGTCATAGCTCTATATCAATATCATTCATCATGTATTGGATAATATAGTTTTTCAGGTTGATATATATTGTCCTATCATTAATAATTAGATTCTAAACCAATTTCATTGCACTATAATTGTCAGAAAATAAAACCCAACCTTTTTGAATTGATCTAATACCCTTTATAAAATCCATCAACCAAACTATTTCCTTCTGAGGTTCCATTAAAAATTTATAATTTTCATCCATTATACATAGAGTAAAAATCATCTATATTAATTAAAACAAACATTACACAGTTTCCCCATAGGTAAAAAATATTATTATTCTATTTTTTGTGTTTGAGTCACCAAAGAAGGTAGAATAAATATATTCATAAAAATGATCATCTATCCCAAAGAACAATTATCTAAAATACATTCATTTCATAGAATGACAGATTAATTTCAATGATTTCCAATTTCTTATTCCCAGATGTGACATGAATCAACATTTAACTCCTAATAAAAATAAAATATTCTATTATAAAAAAATCATTGAATACATTATAATTTTAATCACAGATGTGTATAAAATGTTTCCATGTATTGTATCCATATTAGGTTTTGGGATATATATCACAAGATCATTTAAAGTGTCTAGACAAGGGACTCTATATTGTATTGTATCTATTCATTCAAAATCATTCAATGAAATTTTGTATGTAGTTATTTTGAGATAACAGAAATTTCTCAACTCTCCAATCCCCCATGATCTTCACCACAAAAATATTATTTGGTTTCCTAAGATCTTTCATCTCAAATCTTCTAAAATAATAAATCTCCCCCTTATGAATAATTTTGAAATATCATCTATATAGTCTAATATCATCTATATAGATTTAAATTATTATTAATTACCCATCAACCCGTCTTTTTGATAATAACATGGTACTATATTTCAACTTTTTAATCATCCTATGACCTAAATGAATATAATAATTGGTTCCATTTCCATAGTTTCTACATTATCAATTTATTTTTTTCTTTTATTTTAAATACAAATTATGGTTCATTATTCCATGAAAATCATTGGATACTTCATGTAAATTTCTTATTCCTAATTTAAAATAAGGAAATACATATTTAAATCTACATTATATAATGATATATCTTTCACTACTACCATGATCAATAAATTTGAGATGGATATACTATTAAATATGGGAAAGAATATTTCCACGAAATTATCCCCATAATTCAATTGAAATTTCTTTTTCTCTAGTCACACCTTACCTATCATCTTTCCATAAAAGTATACATTCAATCAAAAAACAAACATATATTCAAGTTCCTTTTTGTCTTCATGTAAGTTAGTATGTTTTCATATTTCTTTATAAATTAATGAAGATATTTATTCATTAATTGCGAACTTCTACTGTTTGGAATCACAAAGTGTTACTGCCACTTCTAGGATCATTAAATCTTTTATATATATTTATATAATCATGCTGAAATCAGTCTCAAAACTCTATATTTTTATTTTATTTATGGTTTATATCCTTTATCGTGTTGTCTTTTATTTACATCCTAACTCTACCCTAACCTCTAAAGACTAAATATATAATTCTTTTACTCAAGAAACTGGCATTCTTGAAAATTATTCAATATCTATTGAAAACCTAAACAATGAAATTTTGGAGCTCAAATTTGAGTCCAATAAAAATTTCCCCTTTTAAATATTACATTCTAGATCAACATGGTATTCCCTATTCAATTTATCATCCTAATATTTCTTCCTCTCTATTGTGCAGTCTTTCCATGTAACCATTTTGTTAAGGAGAAAATCTTGTCCCTTAATGATTTGTTTCCTATATTTATCCCATATATATAATCCAAAGTTATCATCACCATTACAAAATTAATAGAATTCAATGGACATTGACTCAATATTATAGCTTCTATTATCATCAACTTCAATAAACACCATGAATTCAAGGTCTCTAATAAGATGAAATTGTAGTTATTTACAGTATTATAAGTCTTTTAGAACTTCTTTCTTGAACATAAATGTTAGAATTCTATTGAAAAGGTATGCAGTTGTATTGAGTGCCTCCACCAAATTTCCTTTTAATGTTTAATATTTCAGCCACATTATTTGATACCAAGACATTAATGTATAATTTTTCATTTTATGCACACTACTCTTTTTTGGTGTTTCAGTCCTTTTAATCATAGGCTTTATTCACAAATTCATACCAAAGTTCTAGAAGTTGTATCTGGTGTACTCATTAGAACTATCAAAATAAAAAAAGTTATCTTTTTAAAACCCCTCCCTTCCAACCATGAATTTACATTGAATGAAAGAAGAAAATAAATAATAAGTTTTTTATAAAATAATCACATGGTTTTCTAGATGGATCATAAATAAATGTTCTAGAGTAAATAGAACCACTAAGGGGATAAATTTTTAAAGTTCAAAAAACATCAATGTGTACTAGTTATATCTTCTAATATCTATGATTCAATCCATCAAAATTAAAGGAAGCCCATATTTTTTAATAGAAAAAATATTAATATCATTGGATTTTTATGTGACCAAATTCAGTATGCCTTTATCTATTATAACATTCAAATTGTTTCACTAAGATGATTATTCCTACAATTTCAAACCTCATGTTTTATAAGTAATTTATTCTAAGAAAATGAAATTACATATATTATTTTAGAAAAAATCAATGTAAATTCATTTATTCTAATTGATACTACCAAGGATACTCGAGATATTTTCTAGTATCCATTTGAATATATAGTCTCAAAGCCTACTTTATCGAGTTATAATACAAATATTTTGTTCCCTCATAGTCCTAGGATATGAATAACATAATTTAGCCTGAAGGAACCTGAATTAATCATTCGATATTAAATAACCATTTAACTATTATCTATAAGAATTCATCATCTTCTAAATATACTATTACAAAATATTGAGGATTTTTTAATTCATATCTACTCTCCCAAATAATGGAAGGATTCTCTAAATTATAAATAAAATGAATCCATCAAAATAATAATTTTGGGAATTAATACATTTCCCCCTCCCATCATGATCTTTGGATTTGAGGTCCTATATGATTATTTCCAACCAAATATTTCTATGCTACTCTTACAACCCTTTTTGATGAGTCCCCATTTCCCACAATTCTATAATATAGGATCGAGACTAGTTAAATTTACTTGGTCCATATCCTCCACATTATCTTATAATGATTTCATCCTATTTATATTTTATTGAGTGGAAAATCATTATCTATCATAATTAATTGCATTAGCTGATAGTGTATGACCATTCATGTACCCAATCCCTTATTTCATGATATAGATCCACAAATTATCAATCAAAAAATTATTTTTCTAATAGGATAACTAATATTAGTCCCCATATTATACCAAATATCAGGATTTAATGATAAAATTAGTAGTTTACACACATTTTATGGGAATATTACCTTCCCAGATTCGAGATACATTGAGATCATGTTGAATTTATTTATCTGATTTTCACTAATATTGCTAATAATATCCTTAGTTCCAGAAACCAAACCTTCATTAAACCCTTAATTGTATGATTTGGGTGTCATGGATATTTAATGGGTGTTTGGACGTCTTCATGAGGATATAGTTGAGTTTTATCTATCTATCGTATTAACCAAAATATAGAGGTGGACATAGTGGAGACTGTAACGGACCTCGAGGTGTTGTGATAGAGGTGTTATATATCTCTGGTTTATAGATATATACTCCATATAATATTTGGTTCTATAAGATTTTATATCTTGTATTCTAGTTAAATTTTCATAATAATTTTCCAATGAGATACATTGACGAGCCCAATGCAATGGAGAAGGGTGTGGTGTTTCTGCATCTTGACTATATTTTACAGTGGAAACAATTGTTCTAAAAATTACTACATTAATGAGTGTTGTAGTATGATTTATACAAACATAATAAGTATGGGAAAGAGTGACCTAGAACATTGAACATCGTAGAATTGGGAATGGTGAGGTGAAATGATGAGGGTGTGTTTATTATACAATAGAGAAGGCCATAGTGTAATTTTGGGGAGATTAAACATTTACATTTATTCTATGGATTAGGGAAAGTTGTTGATAAAATTTATAAACATTGTTTTTAAGTCCCCTAATGTTCAAGGGTATGAAATTTAGAAAATTGGATCGACATTGAATAGGGGGATTCATACTTTTTTGGTGGAAACCATGTAATGGGAAAGGTAAGTTCAGTCCTGACTATAGATAAGGGGTCTGATACCACTTGGTTCCACTATTCATTTCCTACTCTGAATACTATTTAACCCTAGACCCCATTGTGTTCTCTATTCGTATCTCTTGAGCGGTTAATGAATTTGGGTTTTCATATCAAAATATAACAGATCTTGGTAACCCATATCCCAATAATTTCACCTCTTTTATTCATTTATCCTAAAATTGTTTTAATATAATTAGTTTATTCTATTTTTTCATGAGTCTTGATTGTGGTTTGATAGTGTGTTTTTATGTTTCAAACCTAGAGAGTGTTCCTATGAGTTTTGTTATTTTTTAATCCTTAGTTCTTCCAATATTTTGTGCTGATTACATAGAGGCTTAATATTGAGGCAAGGTATTTGATAAATATACATTATCTTTGTAAATTATGGAATATTCATGTGACTTGTTTGTTAATATGGGGATTTCAACATGAATTTTGGAAGATTAATGATGTATTCATTTGAATGGTCAATATTTTTAATATTTATGAAAAATTACCTCATATTTTAATTTCAATTTATTGTATGGAGTTTTTTAGACACATAGGTTTGGATGGATATTTATTTAGAATGTATACCCAATGACGTTTTATATTCTGAAGATGTTTTCTGGGTGAACTTATTTTAGGACTCATATTTTTAGAATGTTATTTTTTTGAATAGAGTGGGAAGCATTACTGGAACCAAAGATTATATAGATATTTTCAATGCAAAATATTTAATTCTTTTTTGTGATAAAATTTCTAAACAACATTATTTGGCCAAAAAAATTTGATCAAATAATAGATAAAGAAATAGTGGATATGTTGGTGGAAGAGATAAAATATTAATATATTCTGTTTTGTAAAGATGAAATTTTATGGGTGCAGATCTTGGGATTAAGGTGCATAAGACACATATGTTGTGTGGTTATTCAGATATTGATTTTTTTGAAGATGGATTGTTTAAAAAAAATTGATCAGATAATATATCAGAGGAACATATCCATTTGATGAATAGATCCAATAGATGGACTGATTCATCAGATTAATATAGACACTAATCCATTAGATAGGTGTAGACACTGATTCATTAGACATGTGTTGTAATTAATAAGGTATCAAATGTAGTGTTCCATCAGAGGAAGAACATCAGTCAACTTATATTGTATAGGATAGACTACAGTTATTGATGGTGAATTAGAAGAGTGTTAGATATAAATTCATTTGTTTAGAGGATTATAAGAATCATTATATGTTTCACACGACACCAACAAGTCATCTGTGGTTGTTTTTCATCATATGCAGTGTTTCATCATCCTAATAAGATGAATAAAAAATGAATAAAGTTGTTGATAACTTTTATGAAGTGATTATAAGTTTCATTGATTTTTCTGAGAAACCAGTTGATTAATTTGATCATCCTATTGAATAAAATCAAAATTATATGATAATAAATCCATGAGGTTGAGTAAAGTTATTATAGTGAGAATGTTGGTCTATAGAGACTAGTTATTTTAAGAAACTATTGACTAAAGATTGTGAAACTATTTTGGAAAACATTTTTTGATGGATCGGAACATCAGAGCGATTAGTAACATGTATGTGTTGTTTTAAATTGGATCACCACTCATCAGACAAGGCATGCCACATATATATAATCAAACATAGTTTCATTGGTTTGAGAAATGATAATAGACTAAATCTAAGGATGAATTAAAAATCAGTCACTAAATATATAATTATGGGACTCAAATGATTGGACTACGGAGTTGTTTTTAAATTCAATGAAGTCATCAATTCTAGATAATTCAAGGAGATTCATTAAGGGTCCATAAGTGTTGAGATGTGTTGAAAAGTGTTCAAACAATTATTAGAATTTCTGAATTAATTCAATAGTTTGAATTTTATTGGGTAGTCAAATAATTATGGGTTCAATTAATTTCTACTTCTAGAAAACTTATATAAAGGGGTGAGAGTATAAAAGGAGATTAATACTATTTACATATTGGAGAGAGCGAGAACGCTTGAGTTTTGTTTTTCGGAATAAATTTCATTAGAATATTTTCAAGATAAAATAAGTGTTTATCAGAATGTTTGTTCAAGAGATAATATATTGGGCTAAGAAGTCATATTGATATATTTGTGAAAAATTGGAAGAATTGAATCCGACATACTTCCAGACAAGTGAATCAGGCATCTTTCTCGACTGAAGAATCACCCATATAAATTAGACTATGTTTTTTATGATGTATATAGAATGTTTTTCTACATTATATTGGGTATCAAATTGATTAATATTTTATGAGGATTTATAAAATTGGATGTAGTTGAAGTATGATAGTGACCTTTTTCGTACCCATTGTTTGAGGTTTCTACACTTATTATAAAATATTATTTACATATTTCCCTCTAGAAGAAGAACATACACTATTATAATGATCATTGCACTACTAAAGTGTAATGGTACCTCATACTTGTTCTATACACACAAAAGTATTTTATTATATTTGAATCTATTGAATTGGATTATTTACAAAATGGGCCAAGGACTAGATACTCTTATTATGTAATGAATATTCTTAATACTTATTTTCTTAATGATGTGTGAATATTTGGTTTTTAGAAAAGTGATAAGGCATTAACAGAAGGTGAAAATTGATATAAAATAAATAAAAATATAAAATAAAAACATATCAATAATTCAACCCTCCCCCTCTCTATGATTACAATTATCCTGGTTGTAACTTTTCTATTGGTTTCAGATCGAAGATTCTATTTATTTAACTCTTGTATGGTGTTTAATGAGATGTTGATATTTAGAATTTAAAGTGTGTGAAAAGTAAAAATATTCTAGTTCTTTATTGAAAAACAATCAAATATCAAAATATATAATGTTTCAATATCTTATTCCACTGAGTTATTATGTTTTTGAATCATCTGTGTATATATTTCTTCTTCATTGAAAATGTTCCTCTTATATATGTTGATATGAAGAATATAGAAAATGATAGAAGAGATATAAAATCATTACCATCACCACTCTATGAAAGTTATTTTCATATATTGAAAGGATTTGGAACTTCTAATGGTGTTTTGAATAAGTTGAAAAATTTCAAGGAAGGTATTATGAAGGTGAAGAAGGGAAAGCTTAAAACATATAGGTTTAGGTAAGAAGATCTAAAAACGAGTGAGCATAAACTAATTGGTGGATTATTTATATGGGTTCATAATATTTTTAGAACAATAAAATGCATTTGTTTGATTTTTGAAGACACTTATTCTGTTGGAAAGATCATATAAATTATTCTAGACATGTTTAATGATACATTTTTACCTCTTGGTGTTATAGATCTTGAAACACTATCATTGTATGACTTAAAAGGATCTATTTTTAATAAGGAAACTATAAGAGTGAAATTTGTTAAATGAGAAGAAAATTTTGATTGATAAATTTCCCAAAATCATAAAATAAAGGAAAATATAAGAATATTATTGAAGATGGAGAAATTAGTTAATTTTTTCAAAAATGAGGTTAATAAAAATGTTGATGAATTTTTATACTTGTTTTTCTAAAAATGTTAATTGAGATAAAGTAATGTATACATGCTATCTACCTATAAAGTTTTTTGAATATGATGTTGTTGGGAAATTTGAGATAAATTTTCCTTGATAAAAAATGATGAAGTATTCTATAACGATGATAGAACTCTGTGATGATATAGGAAGAAACATGTTGATAAATCAAAATCCCATACTGGGGGAAAAGATAAAAAGTTATACAAACCCTAATATAGATGTTTTGTTTCTAAATATAATGAAGATTATGTCTGAAAAATTAAAGATAAAAAATAACTAATGATGGTCTAAAAAACCCATTTATTTCACAACTGAATGATGATATATTTTATAGTGGTTAATGTAGTGGTTATGATTAAGAAGTGACTTAGTTTGAAATTTCTCCAAAATGGGAGTTGAAACAATATCTTAGAAAGATTTTAAGGCTTGGAATAGAATTCAAGAAGGGGAAAAGGGGAATTTCAATAGTAAATAATCAATAAAATTGTTATAAATACTTATCTAAATTGATGGAATTGATTGATCTCATTAAGTAATATCTTAAAAAATAAAAGAATCTGAATGAAGATCTTGAAGTGAAGATAAAAGCGAAAGAGGAAGAGTAGGATCTTGTTTAATATATGTACCTTAATGAGAAGTGGGGATTTATATGTTTCAAAAGATATATTTATAAAGCCTGGTAATGTCATGATATATGTGAACCTAATAAATATTAAAAAAAATATCTTCAATGATTGAAAAGAAAATTGAAGATGATCGTAAATAGAAAAATGAAAGGAAAATTGTGTTTCTTTCCAAAACCAAAAGTTTTAAAAATTCACTACTTTATAAAAATTCTATATCTTAAAAACAATGTTCCTACTACTGGTAATTTTATTAATGTTGAGAATAAATCTAAAATTATATAGAATATTTTTGGTTATAAAAATATTTTTTTGGCTTAAAAATGTCCTGATGTGAAAAGTAGAGATTTTTTTAAAAAAACATGTTTCCAACTCTTGGAAGTATGGATGTTAAAAAAGAAAATATTATTTTTGTAAAAACATTTGGTATTATGGTGGATTTAGACATAAAAAATATGATTTGGTACAATATAAAACACTATAAATTACCCATGATTAATAGGAATAAAAGTGTTAGGGGGGGTCAAGACACTCAAAGAATGAACTCTGAGAAGGTATTATTTTGAATGTTGAAAATTGGCTCCAACCCCTGAAAACTATATGTGAAATATATGAACTACTATTAAATCATGATAAAGGATTCCAATTTTATACCAACACAAAAAACATTTTTAAAACAATTCTATAATTCATGATGTAATGGAAGATAAATGGAATTAGAAATCTATTATTATAGAAAATAATATCTATACTACAATAGGGGAACAATCCTAGATATTGGATAGTGGATTCCCCTCACATAGGAATGTAGATATGATTTGTGAAGAATGTGAATTATTTTAATGAAATAATTATTTCTTTGATAAATTATGAATCACATAGAATAAATGGTTTTAGAGCTACTATTATTTGAAAACAAAAGCTCAAATCCCAAAGGAATTGTTTGTTTATGGGATGAAACAAAAATTGTTGAGTGTGTCAAAAATTTAGGACGAATTGAATAAATATTTTGTTTCAGAACATATAGATTTATTATGAACATTGTTGAAGATGGGAATGTAATTATTAGAGTCCAGCTAAAAGAGGGAAACTTCATTCAAGTTGGTAATGTATATAATTTTTTTATCTAATAATGAAGGAATAAAATCAGTTTTGGCGTAAAAGGATGGTCCATATGTGTTAGAGTAATATGATAATGTAATAAAAGTGAGATAGTGTTCATGATATTATTGAGATTTCAATAATAAGATATTAGTCTTGTTATGTTTTTCAAGTTTGGAATATTAGAAGATATGTGGATAAGGAAGTTGGAATTTTTTCAAATTTTCCCTTGGAAAAAATTATTTTTGATAAATTTTCTCGAATTTATGAAAAAGGAACTTTTTGAGATAATTAATTTATACATTTAATTTCTATTTTTACATATATTACTTGTATTATGTATTTGAAAAATAAAACTTATGCTTTGATGATGTTTAAGTGTTTTTGTAGAAAAGAATATAAAATATGGATATTGTGTGCAGAAGATTCAAACTGATAATGGTTGAGGATATAATAATGAAGAATTTATAGTTTATCATAAAAATATTGAATTATTTATGATTTTACTTTACAGTACATAGAACATTTGAATAATGTTGCTAAAAATAAAAATATTAGTTTGGTGGAGAAAGAGAATACAATGCTAATTGAACAAGGTATTTCTCTCTTCATCTAGAGGTAGGAGATGAGTATAAAAATTTATATTTAGAATCATTTATTCTATATACTAGGTATTGATATGAGTCATTGTGATATATTATAAAACTAAATTCAAATCATGAAACACTTAAGGGTTTTTGGTAGTACCTTCATCATAATGAAAAATTGAGGAAATATTATAAAATTTGATCGAATAGGTGATGATGGTATCTTTCTTGAATATTCTCTAAATTGTATAGGATATAGATGTTTCCAAAATTAAATAGTAGAGATAATTTATTTTGCTGATGTAAAATTTCTTAAAAAATATGCGGATTTTGGTTCATAAACTCTTGTAAAAAAATAATATGAATAAAATGAAAGAGATTTGTCGAGAAACATGAAAAATATTCAAACAATTTTGATTCTATACACAATGATGAATTTGGATTTTCTATTTCTTGTGTTTTGGAATAACTTCATATTTCTCATCAATGTCTACGGAAGCTGGTGAAATTTCAAAACATTATTGGTGGTCAAAAATAAAAATTTCAAACATGAATTAAATAAATGTTTTTTCACATATTTCATTGTATTCAAAAGATGATCCGAATGATATTAACGAGTCTTTTGAGTATTAGGAGTGGATTCATGATATGAATAAAGATATGGATTAGGTTGAAAGAAATGTTACTTGGGGCTTATATCCAAACCCAATGATAACATTTCTATTGGTGTAATGTGGCATTTCTAAAACAAGTTCAATGAAGATAGTTTTGTGAAAAGAATCAAAGAACCAATTGTTTTGAAAGGTTAATAAAAAAATATTGATTTTGATGAGACTTTTTATCTTGTCTCATGGTTACAACCAATCAAAATCATTATTTCAATTACTACACAAATAAGTTACAAAATTATTTATATGCATGTTATGTATTCTATTTTGAATGTTGAACTTGATAAAGAAGAATATGTTTAGCATCCTTGTGGTATTGTACATCTGAAATATGTGAGTTATGTGTGAAATTTTAAGAATTATTGGTGATTGTAAAATAATGTTATGAGTGTTTTGTATCCCAAATTTCCTTCTTATTTATGAAATTTTAATTCCTGAAAGCAAGAGTTGATATTAATCGCTACATCAAAGAAAATTAGTAGATTTTTTACATTATAACATTATATGTTGATAATATAATATTTTTTTGAATGATGAAAAAACTTGTGAGAAGTCAGATGAAGATAAAAGAAGTATTATTAAGTTCTAATGCTTGGTGAAATGGAATACTTTCTTTTCTTTAAAATCACCCAAACTAATAATTGTAATTTTCTATCTACAGATAAGTATTCTGAAAAAAATATTATGAACATTGTCATAGAAAATTAAAAACCTTTTTCGAAACCAATTTCATTTGAATAAAAGTAATCTAATTATGGAGAAGGAATGGAAGTTGATTCTAGTGAATTTGGAAAACTATTGGGAAAAAACCCTAAAGGCAACGTTGCAGCAATTTTGGGTTGATTTTGTTTATTGAGGAAGAGGTTATCAATGGTATGTTTTGGATTGTAGAGATATTGTTGAAAATTTATGTTGAAAAAGATACATCATAAAGTAATCTATTCCTTGGATGTGATACAAAAACTTGTATACACAAGGTGATGTTAACTTCTAGTTTTTGCCAAATTTTGGGGGTCTAAAATTTAGATTTCGGATATCATTGAGAAAAGTGGATTTCCATGAAATCCTTAAGAAAATATAGAAAAAGAATGAGTTTCTCAAATATTGATTTAGTGAACGGTCTTTCACAATGGTTTAAATATTTTAACTATGATCTCCATAAGTTTGAAGAGCATCAAGAATGGTGAAGGTGAGGAGTATCGCGGTGGAATGAAGAATTTGACAGTGTACTCTGCATTTATGAAAATCGTCACAAATAGAAAATTGTTTTGGATCATCACCAACAAAGTATCGTCATGGTTGAAAAGAGGGAGTATAAAGAAATAGTGATGATGTGGCTGGAATGTTTTGGAATCGGTGGAATTGCCTATAAATAAAACACCACCCCTTCAGAAAAGCAGTGGGACTTAAAATTATCTTAAGGATACAGAATCATGAAAGTTGATCACAATTATTTTTCGCGAAGCTGTTCTTGTGAATAATTTTGTGAAGTCTAAAAAATCTAACCAAATACTCTGAGCATCACTGATGTAAGTTAATTTGAGAAGGCTAATTAATATTCACAAAATATTGGAGTTTCACAAAGGATAGTTGAGCTTTCTGAAAGAGTTGTGCTTCGAGAAGGCTAAGTGAGCGTCCTGAAAGGTAAGAGTTTCCTGAAGGATATTTTATCTACACAAAAGAATGATCATCTCAAAGGATATTTTAGGTCTATGAAATATAGAGATTTGTGAAGGTATTATGCATCAAGAAAAGTGTTTAAAAGGGATTTCCTAGTAAATCTATGGTAAATAGGTACTCATCAGATGGATGAAAGTGGAACTTCAACAAAAAATCTACCTACAGTTTAGGATATGTCAATTTATAAAACTGAAGGTACCTATATGTTTATAAATTTTGATTGGATCCCTTAAAAGAGTAATGTACAGTGGAAGAGGAAGACAAAGATCATTTCCACTGGTACTGAGCTAGTGAAAGAGACATAGGGAGTGACACTTGGGAATGTAGTGGGAAAAACCTAAACCATGTAATGGAATTGATCATAGGTATAGATGAGATCCATAATGAACCATAATTATTTGAAGTTAGCCTTATTGAATTTGGTAAAGTTAAAACATCATTGTTGGTTGATCAATGGATGTATCCCGATGAGGGTGAACCAAGTAAAAATCATTGTGTCCTTATGATTTCTTTCCTCTATTACATTCAAATCATCACCATTAGACAGAATAGGATCCCCATTAACATTTAAGTGGAAAAATGTGACCTCTAATAATAAAGATATTAAGATCTAGTATAATAAGAAACATTTACAAAATAATACCCATACTTGATTCACCTCCCACTGCCTTAGGGTATCTTGGCCCCTTTTGGACAAAAAAACATATTGAATGTTAATTATATATATCTATTTCCGTACTAGATATTGTGTAGGTTGTTACTTTATGTGAATGATTCCAAATTACTGTAAATGAATCTCTCCACTTAATGGAAAAATGAGTTTACTTATAAAACAGGAAAGATCAGGATGATTTGTTTGTTTTTTTATATAGATGATGATTGCATATGAAGTATGGACGATTAAATAACTACATCTAGTAAATTTATATCTCTTGGGAAATTTTTTTTAGTTGGAACACTAAAAATAATAAATTTGAAACTCTTATAATGGCCAAAGTTGAATATTTTTTCATCAATCAAGTTGTATCAAAACATATATGGATGATGACTCAATTAGAAGAATTTCATATTGTAGTGACATTGTCCCTTATCATAGATTTTTATAAAAAATGTTCTATAAATATCATTGTAAATCCAGTGAAACACTATCAATCAAATAATATTATATCAAATATCACATCATCAAATAGAATGTGTAGAATAATGATCTCATGTTTGAATATGCTTCTATAATGGGACAAGTTACTGACATATTCAAAAAACCATTACTAAAAGAATCTAATTAAAAATTATAGTTCATAATTTTTGTCCAAAATCATTCTCTTAAAGTTTTAGGTATTTTTTCTATCCCCTCAACAATATTTTCTTTGGAGTGTTTTTTTAAAGGGGGAGAAAAATGATGTGTCATATATCATTGCATTGGTATTTGCTAAATCATTTATGAAATCATACATTTCAGAGAGTTATTAGGAGGGGTATGATGTCAACATAGAATGGGAATGTGTGAACTATTTTAATATATATTTTTATATTTTTATATGATTGTATTTTAATAGAAATTGGAAATTTTTCTAAGAGAAGATATGCTGTGATGAAAATGAATGTAACTAAAGAAGTGTCTTTCTATATCCCTATATGTGGGCAAAATGACTTTTTGTTATTGATTCTTTTTTAGTATAATGATTTCTATAATATAGGATTATAATTTTTTATTAGTGATCTATATATTTAGTCATAGTATTTTGGTGATTTAGGAATATTTAATGACAAACAAATACACAGGGGAGATTATTGGGACCATTTTTTATGAATGTTGTTTTTCAATGCTAGAAGAGTAGGTTTTATAAATCTATTTTATTTCATTATATTCATGAGAAATTTATTCATTATGTATGTTATGGTGATGAATAAAGTTGTTTTAGACATATAAGATAGGAAGAACATTTATTAATAAAGTCTATCATGTGATGTTTTCTGTTATGAAAATGTTTTTAGGGTGAATTTTTTTTTCGGGCACCAATTATAAGAATAAAGGATTTCATAATGGTGTGAGAAGTTTAATCTAATACAAAATGTATTTATAAATGCTAAAAACAAAATATAATGAATATTTTATTTAAAAAAAATCTCAACAACATAAGTTTCTTAAAAATTTGTCAGCTAATCATTAAAAAAAGGATTGAAATTGTTTGTGGAATAAATGAATTAAAATTATATATTGTCTATTGAATAAGATGTTTTCCTAGTTTAGATAATTAGATTTATCTGAAACCGACATAAAATTTATTTGGATTCTAGGAGTTTAGTTTTTCTAAAGTCAGAAGGTTTGAAAAATGTTAATTAGTCGATCAATTAAATGAACTAATCCATCAGTCGAACCAATCCTTTAGAAAAACTAATACCTTGGATTAACAGATTCATTAGAAGAGATCATACATCAATCTAAAAAAATCATGTTGTAAAAAATTCATTAGAAGTGTGTTAACACTAATAATTCATCAAATGAAGTGTTATATTGAAGGAGAAAATTGGACTAATAATATTTCATCATATTTTCCATATTCATTGATTGAGAATGATAAGAGTTTCAAAGACCAATTAATTGAGAAAGAACTTGGTATTATTCATTAGATGTTTTCCTGGACACTGTTAATCCATCAGATGTTGTGTTTCATCAAATAAACTATTTCATTGATTTAAGAATTTATTGAAAAAATGATGAAGGTTGATTAAAATAGTTTTCATGTCTTTTGAAGTATCAATGATGTTTATGAAAATATAGTTGAATGTTTTGATCTGATTGAGGAATATAATAATAATTATTCAATTAGGCTTCCAATTGATTTAGTATAGCTATGTGGGTTATAACGATTGACTATATAGAATAGTTTTTGTCAGAAACTAAATTCTAATGAAGTGTAAACAATGTAGCCAACTATTTTCATTGGTCTCAATGCATAAGATTGATCATTCATTTATTTTTCTTGTTTTCAATTAAGACAAGACTCATCAAAAAAGGATTGAAAATAAAAATTAATTAGATAATGATTCATCATTCTAAGAAATATAATCGGATTGAATCCAAGGAAGAAAGAAAATCATAGTGACTAAATAATGAATGATCAGACTGAAATGATAAGGCTGGTGAATTATTTGTAAATTTGATGATTGAATAATTTTAGTGTAATTGAGGAATATTTCAGAAGGATCCATACGATTTTAGAAGTGTTGATAAATGTTCAAATGAGTTTGTGAATTTATTAATTCAACAGTGTGAATATGTTTGAGAGGTAAAATAATGTTGGGTTCGTTCGTTTTCTTTTTCTCTAACAATTATATACAGTTTTTCATGTTCAAAGGAGACATAATATGTTTAGTTATAGGAGAGAGTGAGATAAATGGTGTTTTGACTTCCAAAAAAATTGCATGAGTTTCAATTTTTAATAGAATATTATTTCAAATGATATTTTTCTCAAGCGTTATAGTATTGGATTTAGAAATTAGACTAACAAATTCAAGGAAAAAAAGAAGAATCAAATCAGACGTTTTTCTGGACAAGCGAGTTAAACTTATTTTTGACTGAAGAAAAAGACAGAAATATTATTTAGCTTTTGTATGAATTTGAGAGTAGATATTACTAACTCTGGATGGTTAAGAAATTGATGAATTGTTTTCTAAATATTTACAAAAATGGAATTTGTTATAGATTCATAGTGGCATGTTATGAACCGATTAGTGATTTTTTTTGGACCTATTAAAAAAATTATTTACTTATTTTATTCTAGAAGAATATCATGCATTTTTTTATTGATCATGTTGCTGAAAAAGTTTAAGGTTATTCTTTCATATTGTATCCAAACAAAAAACTATTTTCTAATGGATTATTTGATATTCTATTATTTCCAACGCTTGCAAAGGCTAAGCTACTATTATAGAGTATTCAACATTGTAAATTCTTATCTTCTTATAGATGTGTGAATGATTGGTTTTTAGAAAACTGACATGTTATTTGCATGAGGAAAACTTTTTCATATAAAAAATATAACAAAAGGTAAAAAGATATCCTTGGTTCAACCCCTTCTCCTATTAGTGATTTAATTTATTATGGTTGGGAAATTTCGAATTTCTCTTTTTTTGGATGGTAATATTCAAAATACTATATGATAATATTTAACTCAAAAATAAATAGAAATAAAGTGTGTGTTTTCACACTTTCTTTACATGGTTATTTCTATTTCCTTTTAAATTTGATTTGGTGGTTTCTTTTGTGGATAAATCATTATATTTATCGTTATAAACTTATTTCTTGCTGAAAGTGGTCTCCTAAAATCACCTATCATAAAAGGAATACTCATTTCTGGATTAAAATGAGTTTCTGGTATGTGATAATAAAATTATCTTATCTATTACCATGTAATTGACATTAAAATAATATAATATTGAGAAAAAGGTTTTTATAATGTGTTGTTACATGGATTTGAAAACGTTTTTCTACAATTGGTAGTATAGGTTGTTGTGTTTGTGTGGCCACTCAGGATGGGAGGGTAGTGTTCGTATTAGAGGTTCAGGGAAGTGAAATGAGTTGGTAATAGAGGCTACTTTTGTTTTTTTTTGGAATAGATATTATGGTTATTAATGTGTGATGATTATGCCATGATATTATCATGTGTCATGGGTGGTGGAAGGATTGATGGTTTTGATAGTTTTACCATTGCGGGATGATGTTGTAGAATTCTAGTTTTTATGGAATTTCATTGAAAATGATAAAATTGTTAACAAGGAAAGGGTTGGAAAAGAATAAGATTATAATTTATATAAAACAAATAATTTCTAAAAAAATGATCAATGATTGGAAATAATGTGCGTGGTGATATAGTTGGTATATTATTAAGCATGGAAAGTGAATCACATAATGAAATTAATGTTATTGGTAATTTTAAATTCTATAATAGTTAAATGATTAGATGAAATGGGAATTTGATAAGGGTATTGTGTTTGTTTCATGTGGTTTTTGGGGGATGGTATAAATTTTTTATTATAGTGGTGATAATGTGTGTTTTAATGGTAGTTTTGTGATGGTTATAGGTTGTGATGGGGTTTAATTAGTGTGAATCCTCTAGGTTACACATGATTGAGGTATGTTTAAATTATTTATTTTATTATCATTTATATAAAAATTCCACTTGAGTTTAATTATATTACAAATGAATAGATTTTGGGTTTTTATTGTTTTCCCTAACATCCTTATTAGGGAGGATAGATGACTAGATGCCCCATATTCCCTAATCACTCTATCAATATTGTATACTGGATTAATTAGGTGTTTTTTGGTGAAAGTTATTCTGGGTTGTGAAAATTCAAAAGAGGGTATGAGGTTGAAGTCCTTCATGTTCATGATACCCTACTGTACATGATATTTTTCTTGTGGTAGTTGGTACAGACTGATGAAGATGATAATTTGGGTCTTGTTGTATGGTTGTTGTTTTCGTATAGATAATGTAAATTTAGAAAAAGGTAATGGAAATTATGGGTGTCTTGGGTAGGTAGGGATGTATCAAGTACCACATTAGATATTATATGGAGTGATCACAAAATGATTTATATTGTGGATTGATAGCCAAAAAGTATTGGTGAATTTTGGGGATATATTTTTAATATTTTTGATATTATGATATTACTTGTGGATATTATATTTTAAGGGTGAGCCTTGGTGAGGTTGTCTGAGAGTTGTCTTTATGTGTGCATTATATTATTGTAGTGTGTTTTATGATGCACATGTATTCTCTTACAAGACATATATTAGATATATTGAGGATGATCATATTCAGTATACATGTTCTTTTAAACGCTATATATTTAAAATATTTTTCTGTTTTCTCTGGTAAGATTGGTGATCTATATGGGATGTTATAGCATAGAACATTGGTTTTTTTTCTGTACTGCTACTACCTATTATTTTTATTGGTATTTTATTTGGGTAATTTTTTTTCTATAATTTTCATGCATTATGTGAATATTATGGAACTTTTTTTATTTACATCATGGGGTTTATCTGTGTTTTTTTATTTCTTCCTAGGTTATAAGGGAAAATTCCAACCACATTTATTTATTTTTTATCCTTATATATACTCACTGAATAAAGGACAATTGGATGTGGAACACAAGGATCGCTATCATATTTACAATAGGCCCGGACAATGTTCTTTATTTTGGAGGTTAGTGACACTACAGATGAGATTCCTCCACATCCTAGACACATTGTTTATCATTAAAGGATTCTCAAAAACATTTTCTATCTCATTAATTATCAATCATATTATTTTATTTTCATGGATACTGAAGGATATATTTTATTCCAAGGACATCCTCATCAACGCAAAAACATTCCTATCCTCAAATCTCATTCTACCCTTTTCATTTTATCTAGTCGAACACATGTATGAGAAACATATAGGTTTTTTTGAGTGTCATTATATTTCATATACATCAATTAAAATTTAAAATATATTCCATAAAAATTATCTATAGAGACCCTACCATCCTCTAATGACATTCCTTCCAAGAATACTGAAATCCATATGAAAATAAAAATACATAAAATGAAAAGTGATGATTGAATCACTGGAATAAGAAACCCTTTCTCTTGTTAAAATTATTGGGAAATACTTCCATTTGCCTATAGTTTCAGTAAAACCAGTAAATCTATCACCCTAACACCAATGCATGTACCCCATTATAATCATGATCACTAAATGATTCACAAAAGAACATAGTCATTTTGAAATATTACATCCAATTATTTTATTATAAGTTGGATTTCCATGCATTCTAATCTATAAAAAAGTCATCCTCACATAAAAATATAGAAAAGAAAATAGTCATGCACTCATTATAGTAAAATATGATAAGTAATTGACATATAAATTAACATAATTTTGGAAATAAGTCTTACATTCATGGGGGAAACACTAACAATACCTTTGAAATATGTTAAGATGTATAAAAAAATTATAATGTTTATTAATAATTATATGTAAAATTAAAGGTTATTATTTAATAAAATTAATCCACTACCCAGTATTTCAATTCATATGATGTTCCATCTAGCCAATAAGATAGACCTCTTCCCAAAAAATCAGGTCAAATGAAACAAAAATGACCAAGCTGAAGTGAAAACTTAGTAAAATCCTTCACATTTAAATTATTGAATTTTAATCCTCCATTATAAAACCATCAGAATATGTTAAAATTCAATTTTCATATTGTTCATAGAGAGATCCTATATTCAATATCTTCACACCACAACTAACCCAACAATAAATAGAATCCTCTGACCTAAATCTGAAATATTGAAATAGACTTCACCTCCAAATAGGTGGGTCCAAAAAAAATTGATTTTATATCTATGGATGAAAGAAAGGGTGAATATATGAGTGAGGAAATTTTGTGGATTTCATCAGTTTGTAGGTATGAAATATTAGTCAAATGTATTAGGTGCATTGTAAGGGTGAGTAACTAAAACATAGAAAGGTGGGTAGTCTTGTAATTCGGTGCAAAGACATTGATCCTACCAAATATTATTGGTAATATTTTATTGATAGAATGGTAGATAAATATGAGTTATATATTAATATATCATTCTTAAAAAAATGTTACTGATTTATAGTGGTTTTTGAGGTTAAATGATGTTAATTAAATTATCTTTATTGGAGTACATGTCTCTTAGAGTGTTGTTTTTCCTTGTTGTGTTATATTATTTTCATTGTCTACGTGTGGTTCTAGAATCCATTGTGTAGAAGGATTGACTGGTTGACCATTGGATGGTTGACCCAACATATGAGGATGATTTGGAAAGAATGATATTTGGTGAGTTTCAAAATAAAATTATGGAATGATATAAGGTAAGTGTATCTAATTAGAAGATGGATAACTGATTATGGGAGTTGTATATCACCTTTATTATGATACATGATAGATAATATAATTGGATTCCATTTTATACTAAAATTTTGTGATGGGATGTATTTATTAGGTGGTTTCTATTTCATGAAGAGTAATATGTGTTTCTAGTTTGATGGGAATATTTTCAGATAAAGTCAAATGTATAGTTTCTCTTTTTGATGATGATGGTACTTAAAATATATGTATATTTTTTGCTTTATCATGGGACTATTTATTTGTTGAAGCTTGGGATTTAATTTAATTACATTGTTTGATTTTCATTGATCGTTTCCAAGATGAATGAGACAAATAATTCTTTTTATTAGAATAGATTCAACCAACTATTCAGAATCAGGTTACCCCATTTACATTTCCTATATATCTAGAGGTTTTTTTATGGATCCACTCATGTGGATTATAAACAGAACATTGAGAGGAGAGAATCTAGATATAAAGGATAATGTAATTCAGGGAAATCTATGCTTCAATTAATAAAAGGTTGGTCTTTCATGACTTATTTGTATTCCTCATGGTCTATAATTACTCATCAATATATTATGGGATTAATTAGATATCATTTTCTTTTAGAGGACACAATCATAATAGATATTATAGGCAATATAATTCGGGATGTTAGTAATGGATATGTGTTCTACCTCTGGTTATATATTAATAGTAGTTTCCAATGAAGGCCTTGTTAGTTGTAGTGTTATTTGTATTTTTATATATTGATAACCTATGTTGGAATAGGTAACACATATGATGGTCCATTCCAAAAAGAACATAAGTCTGAACACATTTATGGAGGTGGTTATTAGTATGGATAGAGAGGGAGAGGAGTTGGGCATAATTAGTTTCATAAAATCAATATTCTAGCATCAAGTAATAATGAAATTGTTTATTCTACAATCTTTTAACCTTCTACATTGTCCTTCACATTGATTAAATCCTGATATTTTCATTCCATTATTAAACACGACATGGTTCTCATATTTGAATCAATTTTAAAGAGGATTCGAGTTCCATTAATGATGACTATTTCAATTAGATATTAGTAATGTTTTAATAGTGTGTTCTAGGGATGTGAGAGAATTTTGGGCTAGACTCAATCATTAGGGAAATTAATCTATATATACATAAAACCATATGAAGTAATTCTTCACAAGGATTATTTTTACCATTTATGTGTGATAATCAATTTCCCTTGAACTAGAGTACTATTGATTGATGTGGAATTCTAGAGTGTGTTGTTGAATGTTGTGTATGACCACAATATGATTTTTTAGTGTTTAGAACACTTATATTGACTATAGGTGGATTAATAAATGTTTTTGTAGTGGGTCATATAAGTCGTGTTGTGTAGTGTTTTTAGGGGAATTATAGATATGTTTCAAGAAGTTTTTGTGATCTTACCCTGTAAATATAATATCAGGTTTGGGATTATGTTGTGGACCAGATTATATTATATATTTATAGTTATATATCAAATAGAAACTTCTAGGTTGTGGTATTTCAGACTCTATATCTTTTATTTTATAGACATGGTTTTATTCAACTCTCTATATCCCTTTCTGTTGCATTGTTGTTTCTCAATAAGAAGGAAGACATATGTTTTCCGTTTTTCATAGAATAATAGTAGATAAAACATGTAATAATAAAGAACCATTACCGTGTTACCAGGTTAAATGACTTATTTGATTAACTAAAGTGATTTAGATGTGTTTCAATGATTATGCAAACATATAGACATCACCAAATGAGGGTGAAATAAGAGGATATCTCAGAGCCTAAATTCATATTTTTATGTGAATAATAATTATGTGGTTATATAATCTGTGATCACAAAAACGTCATATATTTTCATGGGACTCATGTACTCTTTTTTTCTATCAATTCTTATATTATGTTGTGGTAGTGTTCATTGAATAAACACTTCTGTATCCAAGTCAACAAGGAATTACATTAAACATTTAAGAATATGTACGAGAGTCCTTTTACACCTTCAAATTTATGTATGATTTCCAAGTCTTTTTTATGTGTAGATGTGGTTTTGTGCATTTGGTGTCCAATCAATGACTTCCAATCAATCCTTTAAGGATAGATGTAATTTTTTCCTATAATCCACTCATCAACGACAATGTGGTATGTAGTTTCCTTTGTATAGTATACTATTATTAGAGGTTTCTATCTGAATTATCTTGGATTATAGTAACATTAATAATATTATAATATAAGGAGAAGGATTTCATATGGATTGATCAGGGTTAGGAATAATTCAACTACAAAAAGTAAAAATTGATTATTTTTTTATTTCATTGGATTCAAGAGGAGGTAGTCCTGTTCTAGGTTTTCTACGATACATATTAACTTGTTTTGGGGTATGATTTGGTGTGGTATAGGGTAATTATATCATATGAATATAGTAAATTACACTATCATGAGAAAAACAATTCCCCCATGATCTTGAGTTGGAATTTTTGTTTTTATTTAAATCTTTAAAATATTTATATAATCATTCATATATTTTTCACATTCATTAATCAAAATAGGTTCATGTAAATCTTATCTTAACGGGATATGGATATTTTTTAATTGACATGGTTTTGGTTTAAAATTTATTATGAAATTGAGATATTCTATACCCTAGGGAAATAAAATGCGGTTTTGAATATTTTATACCCAAATTCATTTGAATATTTCATTTTAATTTCTAAAACAATTATCAAGAGTGATATAGAAATAAGATAAATAAATTTATAATATATAGTTCAATGATGGATTTTTCATTCCCTCAATGATATTGTAATCATCCAAGTTATAGTTAGAATAATATTCATAGTGGAGATACACTGAGGTCAATTTGTTTCATGATAATGTCTTCCATGGTTATTAACATGGAGGGTGTTTAGAGGACGATTATAGTAGAGTATTTTTTAAGAGATGTTGTTTATTTAATTAGTGATGTCAAAGGATGTTCACAGTCAGTTTCATAAACCACTGTAGAATATATATTCTAGTATATACAATATGTATCACACTTTCATCTATTAGTTATGTTTTCATGAGATGATGTAGAATGTGGAAGTGATCTAGTCTTGAAATTTAGTTTTCAACTATTAGAGGTAGAGAATCAAGTTCATGAGGATTTATTTTAGTCATTAGATATACATTTTTTGATGTTTTAAAAAATTTCTATAGATTTAATAATTGTATATCATAAATCCAAAGGATGATATGACTCTTTTTATGTGATCATGAATTGATTGATGATAGCAGTAAATTTATTAATGATCATGGAGTCGAACATTATGATGGAGAGGCAATATATTTATGTGGTAGTGAAGATTTATGGGTTTTATGGGATAATGATTTCTATTAATGATTCTCTATTTATTTTAACAGTGTGTAGAGGATATCAGTGTTATTTTGTATATGATTTATATCTTATAATGGTATCTTATCTTCCAATAGATAGTTAGACAGAGTGGGAATTATAGACACTGGAGGACATGTTGGTAATTTTTTTTTCTGAATTCTAGAGAAATGTCGGTAAAAGACAATTACTAAGTGGTGTATTCATATAAGTATAGATATCACTATACCATTTGAACTGCTATTTTGAGGAAATATATTAGAATTATTGGATATCTACTATATGTTTGACCGTGATTTGATATTTGGTGGTCTATAGACTAGATATGGTTAATACTAAAATTGAGAAGGTGTAGATGATTTCAGAGTGGGTTAATGGGACACATTACTGTACAAATCACCATTTAAATAAAAATATTATAATTATATATATTGATATTGGAGACCATGGGTCCTTTATAGATTATCCTAGTTGTGTACAATAGAGGTTTGGTCCTGGGATAATTTTTTCTCCTCAGTTCACTCAAACATTATTGGTCGTGAAGAATATTGGTGATATGGAATATTAGATAATCCTTTCTCCATAGGTGGATAAGATCCTTTGTGTCTTTTAAGATCCATAACGTCATCAATTTATTTATGATGGCCGTTATTTCATTTATTTGGGTGATTTGAATGTGAAGGATGATAAAATGTCGTAAGAGAGGTCAACTGATAATTTGTATTATTAGGAAAAGGTGTTTGATGGTCATATCATTCCCTTGGTTCTTGTATCATAGTGACATGGTTTCTTAGAGGGTTATACAGATGAACTTTTGTAATAGAGGCATGCACAATATCTAATAATATTTTCAATATTTTTTTTTAAAATGTTGATATATTTTATTTTATTCTTATTGGATTTAGATTATTTATCATCGCATGATTTTTTATGTTAACATTTTTCTTGTTTTAGATTGACTCTTATAGATGTTTGGTTTAATGGCCTAATATTTTTTAATATGCTTTCATATAATTATGTCTAATTTTTTATAGATTTATCAACATGTAATACAAAACAAAAACAAAAAAATATTATTACATTGTTACAAGTTAGTTTTAGCATTCATGGATATGAATAATACTATCCAAATTATAAAATATATTAATAAATATACAAAGGTTGACTTATAAAAATTTCCTTAAATTATTATTGAGATTATGAATATATATTGTTATGTGTTTTATGTTGTATTAAATAAAACTAAAATTATTATTTTTGAATGACTATTTTAATAAAATAAAATATTATTTTTATTAATTTTTGTTTTATTAGTATTTTTTAGAAATTTAGAATAAGAACAACTGGTATTTTGAAATGTTATTTTTTAATAAAATCAGTTTTCATTGTACTTTATTATTTCAACAAAATGATAAAATAGATCATTATAAATAATATAATTTGATAAAATAAAATTACTTTTTTGATTTAGAATATCAATATTTTTTTAAGAAGAAATATGGTGATATTTCTAAAAAGATTGATTTTAGTTAAATAGTGAAAAATACTATTTTTATAGGTCACATGAATCTTATGAAATTATTAATATATAACAATGAAAATAAAATTCATGAAAGAAATTTCTATGATAGAATATTTTTTTAATAAGTGAGATTATTAGTTTAAAATTGTTTATCATAATTTACAAATCTATATTATTCTATTTAGAATATATTTTATATTTATCAATAATTTTTTTAATAAGTTATAAATTTATTATTTTAAAATTAAATTTATATTTCATTCAAATTTAGTCAAATAAAATGGATTTTAAAATTTTAATCTGTATCTCCAAAATATTTAATATTGTCAATTTTATGTTTGGACATAAATTATAATTTACCTTCTGTATAAAAAATTTACCATGGTAAATTCTAACATGGTAAATGTGGAAAATATAATAGAAATGTATTGAAAGCATGTTTAAAATATGTATGTAAATTAGTGGTTGAGGCCTATGTTGTACTCCTCATGTGTTAATCCTGTTTTAATGATCACAAATCCTTTTACTATTAATTAATCTCAATCTTCATTGCACATCTTGATAATGGTCTTCAATCTCAATAATAACTACACATCATGGTTTAATGATAACAAATCTTATGGATGTTAATTACTCTCTTTATTATTTACAAGTCTTATGCATGATCACAAATTTCACATGTATTATCAAGCCTTTATGTTTATGATTAAAGTTATCTTACTCTATAACGATTAAACTTAATCCATATTCAGCATATTCTATCTAAGTCCAAATACAGATATTTGTCTAAGTAAGGACTCACTGTGACCCAGACACCATGAAGGACTCACCATGACCCAGACACCGTGACCTAGACACCGTGACCCAAACACCGTGACCCAGACACCGTGAAGGACAAATTGTGACCTTGACACCGTGAGCTAGACACCGTGACATGGTCAAACCGTGAAGGTCATACTGTGAAGGTCATACCGTGAAGCTCATACCGTGAAACTCATAACGTGTAGAAGACACCGTTTACATAATCACTGTGACACCGTTTCTTATCATTTTGTCAATATTATTTAAATAATACTAAAGGCCATATTTGATGTTTTTAATGCAATTAATGTTTTTTAATGATAGTCGTTGGCATGTTAGGATACCGTATCTCGTACCTATGAAAAGGGAATCATTCCTACTGACAGAACTCGTGGAATATAAGAAAGATTGAGATGCAGTACACGAAAAAGCAGTGAAGTGGTGTGAAAGTGTGAATATACTACGAGAAGAACTTACATACACCAGGAGCACTACAAGAAGAACAATCCTGATAAAAAAAGGGAGATTGCCATACTTTCAATGAATTATCATGAATGCAATCCAACAGCACTTAAGAACACACGACGAGTCAAGAGATAGTTTTCATTCCTGTAGAAAACAAGATGACTACAACACTCTGTTTTTCAACAGAAAAACCAGAGAAGGACTCAGAAGCATTCCTGCTGATTCCAACAAGTCCAGAGTTTCATTGATAATCACTAGAGTTTTCTAAACTCTTATCTTCTCTCTCTAAGTGATTTATTTATTAACTTTCGTGCAGTGTGGTGTACTATGTATTTTATATACACACACTGTCTTCTGCACTAAACTGGAGGATATATAAATCCTCACTCAAAATTTCTTAACTCTTTTTTACCCACTTCAACTGTGGAAGAGGTCCTTGTGTGGCCGGGTCTTTGTTTTGTTTCCCATGAAGAATAGTGGTAGAGGACCCTGTGTGGCCTGGGCAGTTTGGTAAACTGTTTTAACCCCGATCCAGGGTGTGGATCAAATTTATATAAATTTGAGAGGACTAAGTCTCGGCTTGAGACTAAACCTCTTGTTATATCTACTATGCATCTTTAGTTTAAGTTTATAGTACACTACATATATCTTATTTTTCCACTTCTATTACTTTGAAATACAAAACTATTTTAAAGATACTTTGATAGTTAAATTTTCAAGTGTTTACACTTATTGTAAATCAGTAGGTTAGTTTCAAAAGTCAGTTTAATCTTGTGGTTAAATTAACTGAGATCTAATCAATCTTTGAGAAGATAAGTGAACATTTACAATCTGTATAAATTCACTAAAGTTTAACTTGTTTTATAAATTTGGGGATTTTAAATAGACAATATTTTAACAGATATTTTAATTGGAACTCAATTCACCCCCCTCTTGAGTAACCACTCTGACCAACATTTTGTATCAGAGGATTTGTTTTGCTTAAGGATTTTTGAAATACTATATTTTTCAACTATGATTTTAGTTTCATCTTTAAAGATCATAAATTTCTATTAGTTCTAAATTTTATCTCTTTAAATTATCTTTCTAAAATATAGCTATGGACAATAGACTAGAGGGTGCTGCTACTAACATGCCACCTTTCGTCAATGGTACAAACTATGCTCAGTGGAACCTTAAAATGAAAATTCATTTAGAAAGCATGGGTTTTGATATCTGGACTACTATAGAATCTCAATATAACATTATAGAAACTGAAAGAATAACTTGGGATGAACCTAAAACTATATCTTACAATAATAATTATAAAACTATGAATGCTCTGTACTGTGCTCTAGGAGATAAGGAGTTTAACAGAATTTCTGCTTGCAAAACTGATTATGAAATTTGGGATACTTTGGGTGTTTCTCATGAAGGAACAACCAATGTTAATGAAATGTGATTGAATACATATACTATTAAATATGATAATTTTAAGATGAAGATCGATGAACCTATTTATGATATGTATCTTAGGTTCAATGAGATAGTCAATACAATGAATTCACTTGGTAAAGCTGTTCCAGCAAAGGAACAAATTATGAGAATCTTGAGATGTCTACCAGACCAATGGAGGGGCACTTCTGTTTCAATCAGATAATCTTATGAAATTGGTAAACTGCCAGTCAAGGAACTTATTGGTATGTTAATGATGCATGAAGAAGAGATTAAGGTAAAAAAAGAAGAAGAAGATGAACCAAAAAAGAAGTCAATGGATTTTAAGACTACTACTTCAAACAATAAAGATAAGGAGAAGCTTCATGTAAGTGATAGCTCAAGCTGTAAAGAAAGTGAAAGTGCATCTGACAGTGATGCAGAAATGGCTCACATAGCCAGAAGATTTAATAAGTTTTATAGGAAGAAGAAGTTTTTCAGAAAATCAAATTTCAAAGGTAAGTATGACAACAAGGGACACTGGAAAAAGGACTGGAAGAAATCTGACAAATCTGATGAAGTTGTCTGCTATGAATGCAAAAGAAAAGGACATATAAAAGTAGACTGTACAAAGCTGACATACAAGAATAAATATGAGTATAAGGATAATAAGTATAAGAAATCCATGAAGGCTACTTGGAGTGCTTCTAAGGATAGATCCAGTGAATCTGAAGATCCTGAGACTAAAAATAGAAATAAGGCAAACATGTGTTTTATGAAAAACACTTCTAAGGTAACATCTGAAACTCCTGTTTTAAATTCTTATTATTCTGGAGATGATTCTGATTCTGAAAATATGTCAAATTCTAAAATGTTTGAATACTGTGATATGTTGGAGGAAACCTGTAATGAGATGAAAGACAAATACAAAGGTTTAAAGAAACAGTATGCTTTAACTGTTAAACATAAATCTAATCTTGACATAGAAGTGGAAAAGAATGCTCGGCTGCTTAAAGAAAAAACTGAACTAAAATTATCAAATGAGAAACTTAGGAAGGATTTAGAAAAGTTGACAAATGTCAAATATACTCTTACTCAAATTATAGGTAAGAAGATTGCACCTAGATACACTACTGGTATAGGATACCAACCTGGACAGAGACAGATTACCAAGAATAGATTTATTCCTAAATCTAGACAGAATACTGCATGTTCTAGTTCTGTACATTTATATACTTCAACTAGTTATTCACTTAGTTATAAATCTAATAGATTTTATCATTCAAAATAATTTTATTCACCAAATTATATGAGACCCATAAGACAAATATGGGAACCGAAAGCTTTGATTGCTAACCTACCTGGACACAAGAATATTTGGGTACCAAAATCATTTCCTATTTAAATCTATTTTGTAGGAAACTTTCCTAAAGAGTTCCCACAAGAAGACATGGTATCTGGAAAGTGGACGTTCAAGACATATGTCTGGGGATTACTCGTGCTTCAAGAGCTTAATAAAGGTTAATGGAGGTCATGTCACCTTTGGTGATAATTCTAAAGGGAAAATCATCGGCTTGGGCCATATTGGTAACACTGACTCAGTATTAATTTCAAAAGTTCTATTAGTTGATGGACTGAAATATAATCTATTAAGTATTTCTCAATTATGTGATGATGGTTTCAATGTCAAATTTGAAAATTATTCTTGTAATGTCATTAATTCTAAAAATTCTTTAGTATTTTCTGCCTTGCGAAATGAAAATGTCTATGCTGTTGATTTAAATTCCTTAGCTAAGAAAAATGTTGTCTGTTTAAATGCTTTTCATAAAGAGTCATGGTTATGACATAGAAGATTAGAACACTACAATTTAAACTCACTTATAAAACTTACTAGTAAGAAATTAGTTAGAGACCTACCTAATCTTGAGTTTCCAAATGACAGAGTTTGTAATCCCTCTCAAAAGGGAAAGCAACATAAGGTTTCTTTTAAATCAAAGAAATAAGTTTCAACTTCTCAACCTATCGAGTTGGTTCACATGGATTTGTTTGGACCATCTAGAGTTACTAGATTAAATGGGAAGCCCTATGTCTATGTCCTAGTAGATGAATTTTCTAGATATACCTGGGTATACTTCTTAGCTCACAAAAGTGAATCTTGTTATTACTTTGTCAAATAATCCAAATATGTAGAAAAAATTAGTGGACTTAACATTAAAACCCTAAGAAGTGAGCATGGTCGTGAGTTTGAAAATCATTAATTTGAATCCTTTTGCTCACACAATGGCTATAGTCATAATTTTTCTACTCCTAGGACACCTTAGCAGAATGGTGTATTAGAAAGGATGAATAGAACCCTGCAAGAAATTGCTAGAACTATGCTTAATGAATATGACCTGCCTATTTACTTTTGGGCTGAAGCTGTAAATACAACTTGTTATATCATTAACAGAGTCTTAATTAGATATGTTCTTAAGAAGACCCCTTATGAGTTGTGGAATAATAGAAAACCTAAAGTTAATTACTTCAGGGTCTTTGGCTGTAAAGTTTTTATTCTTAATATAAAGGATAATCTTGATAAGTTTGCTTCTAAAAGTGATGAAGGAACTTTTCTTGGTTATTCTATAACTAGAAAATCCTATAGATTTTTTAATAAGAGAACCAAATGTGTGGAAGAATCTGTTCACATCAAGCTTGATGAAACTGATCCACATGAGCCTAAAACTTCTCTTGAAAATCTTGAAGAAGATTTATTTGTTCTGGACCATAATGACAAATCTAATGAACCTGCTATAAAGACAACCAGTTCTGGACTTATTCCAGAATCTGCTGCTTATGAACCCAAACCTAGAGAAGAACCTGAAATTTCTAGTACTACCTTAACTAGATCAACTAGAATTCGAAAGAATCATCCTCTAGATGCTATTGTTGGAAATCTTGATAAAAGGACACATACTAGAGCTTCTCTAAGAAATCAGGTTGAACATCAAGCCTTTCTTTCACAGTTAGAACCTAAAAATATCAATGATTCTATCAATGATGAATTTTGGGTAATTTCTATGCAAGAAGAACTCAATCAATTTGAAATAAATAATGTTTGGAATATTGTTGAAAGACCTAAGGACACTTTCACAATAGGCACTAAATGGGTGTTTAGAAACAAAGTTGATGAGTTTGGAAACATAGTTAGAAATAAAGCTTGGCTAGTTGCACAAGGCTATAGTCAAGAAGAATGTATTGAATATGAGGAGACATTTGCTTCAGTAGCTAGATTATAAGCTATTACGATTTTACTTTCTTATGCTGCACATCTAAATTTGAAACTACATCAAATGGATATCAAGAGTGCATTCTTAAATGGATATATTGCTGAGGATGTTTCTATTGAACAACCACCTATATTTTTAAACCCTTATTCTCTAAGTCATATTTTCAAATTATAAAAATCTTTATATGGTTTAAAGCAAGATTCAAGAGCTTGGTATGATAGACTAAGTACTTTTCTAATTTCTAAAGGTTTTACAAAATGAATAGCTGATCCTACTATGTTTATAAAATGAATTTCTAAAGATGTTTCAATTGTACAAATTTATGTAGATGATATTATTTTTGGATCTTCCAAAAATACATTATTTACTGATTTTTCTAAAATTATGAAAAATGAATTTGAAATGAGTCTAATGGGTTAACTTAAATCCTTCTTGGATTTCAAATATTTCAAAATGATAATGGAATTATTTTAACTCAAAGTAAATATACTATAGATCTTTTAAAATGTTTTCGATTGGATAGCACAAAAAGTAGTGACACTCCCCTGAGTACCACTTGTAAGATAGATCTTGATGAAAATGGTTAATCTGTTGATCAAACCACTTATAGAGGAATGATTGGAAGTCTACTCTACCTAACTGCTAGTCGTCCTAACATTATGTTTAGTGTGTGTATGTGTGCTCATTTTCAAGCAAAACCTAAAGAGACACATTTAAATGTTGTAAATAGAATTTTCAAATACCTCAAGCATACACTCAATTTAGGACTGTTCTATCACAAAGGACAATCATTTGAATTAGTTAGTTATTCTGATGCTGATTTTGCTGGATGTATCTTAGATAGAAAAAGAACCTCTGGGAAGTGTCATCGTTTAGGCAAGTCACTAGTATCATGTTGTAGTAAGAAACAAAATTCTGTTGCATTATCCACTACAGAAGCTGAATACATAGCTACTGGCAGTTGTTGTGCAAAAATTTTGTGGATTAAACACACATTACTGAACTATGGATATCAATTCAGACAAGTCCCAATAAATTGTGACAACACAAGTGATATTAACATTTCTAAGAATCTTGTTTCTCACTCTAGGAAAAAACATAATGATGTAAGACATCAGTTTTTGAGGGATCATTATCAAAAAGGTGATATTACTTTGGAATTCATTGGTACTGAATATCAACTTGCTAATATATTCACTAAACTATTAAATTCTGAAAGATTAGACTACATCATACATGATCTTGGTATGATTAATCATAAGTAAATATCCTACAGATCTCAATGTTTAATACTTTACTGTATTTTACTTTACAGTTTCATGGTCACTGTTTCTAATTTACTATTTTATGTTCACTGTCTCACCGTCAAGACTTTCTGCTCACGGTCTGTCAACTTACTATCTAACCGTGACTGCACAGAATGCTCACTGTCTCACCGTGACGACTATCAACTGTCTCACCGTGATGACTAGTTTTCATCACACCGTAACGCCTTCTTACGGTCTCACCGTGAAGTTTATTTTTATTCTTATGTTAACATGTATCGCATAATTTTTATTTTACCGATATTTGATTTCCCGCGCTTTTGTTTTTATGATGTTTGACATTCCCAAATGATAAAACTTAAGGGTTTCATTCGATTCCTTACCCAAACTCTCTCATGAACCTTCTCTTCTCTCTCGCCCGAACCTTCAGTGGATGCCAAGGATGAAGCGTCCATCATCACCCTCGTCTGAGAAGCGCCGCTCTATGAAACAGAAGAGGATACAGAGGATAGCTCCCAAAGGACCACTAAACCCAAACCTGGTAAGCCGTATAGTTGTACCTGAAAAAAAAGTTTTCCCAGAGTGGTTGTTGTCTAGCAGATCTTTAGTTTTAAAAGTTTTAAGAGATCAAGGATGGCTTGGATGGTTCACTGGACAGAATAGACCGATCTACCTGAGATTGGTATCTCAATTTTATCAGAATGTAAATTTTTCTTTTGAGTTTGGAGAAATATTTATGATGAAAAGTTGGAAAAATGGTCAAAAGTACTCTTTCTCTTCGAGGTTGTGGGCTGTATGCCTAGGGATTTCCCATGAAGGAGTGTGTGAGGATTACTAGAGAGACCCTCCTCCAAAAACTAACATCTTTGACCTGGAGACTGCTTTGGAAAACCTGACTGGAAATGGCACCAAGCGAAGGGTCATAGCTGCTGAATTAGATTGGGAGACTATACTTTTGTTCAAATTTGTTCAAAATCTGATTAGTCCAAGAAAAGGAGATTTTTCTATGATGAAGTATCAGGATGTGTTCCTGATTCACCTGTTGAAGAATGGACATATGATGAACCTATGCAAGTATGTTATCAACCATATATGTGAGTTGATCAACGTCACTTCCAAATACACCTCCTTGTTTTACTAAAGGATGATTTTGGCTATGTTAGTTGAAAAAGGGATGGTTGGACCGAATGAAGAAAGGTTAGAAGACCTTGATTTCTGCCTATCCATACCTATCATCAGAAGGATGAAGATTAGCTAGAACCCCTGGAAGAAGAAGTGGGTTGAGGACAATGATCAAGTGTATAAAAAGTTTAATCCTGTTGACTATCCAAGGAGGCCTAAAAATATATCGGATCCTGGTTTGAAACCAGATGAAGTGGCTGAGTTTTCAGAAGAAGATGAAGACGATGTAACTTCTGAAGTATCTCAATGAGAAGAGGTTGAAATACCTCTAATGGAAATACCTCTTATTGAAAAATAAAGGACGGTTGTCCCTGCTGTTATCCCTGCTGAAATAACTCAAGAAGAGGAAGTTGGTGTTAGTTTTAGAGAAGAGGATGTTCCTGCTTCTAGTGCGGATGTAAATCCAGAAGCTCATCCTAATGCTACAGGGAAGTTGGTTTTTCATAATTCAGACTAGCAAGCAACCTTAGAGGCTGATCCTGTTGAAGAGGATCTTTCTGTTGAGAAAGAAGCAAGTCTAGAAGTTCAACCAATGGAACAATTGGTTCCTGTGGTAATTCCCTCTACTGAAGAGAGGATGGAAATTTCCTTCTAGTTGGCAAGGCAAGAGTTTGCTGAAGATATTAGCGATGATCCTGTGGATCTTATCCATGTTCTTGAGCCTCATGAATCTGAAAGGGAAGCACAATTTTAGGATGTTGAACCACAAAATCTTGAGATTACAGAAGCTGGATCTGCTAAAGCTTCTCAACCTGCTGTCTCATACTCTGGGCACACCCGGTTTGTTTTCCCAAGATTTTATGATGTGAATGAGTCAGAGAAAGTGTCTACAACTAGAATAGATCTTTCTTCTCTGTTTTAACTGATGTCTGTAGCTCATCCAGAACCAGAACCAGAGCCCCAACCTCAATCTGAATCAAAATCTGAGTCTGAAGATGACTCTAAACCTCGACCAGAATCTGAACCACTACCTTTAGCTGCACCCTTACCTGAGCATCACTCCTTTGTGACCAAAGATGATCTGAAAGTTTTTGGAGAAACTTTGTTAGCTGGAGTTGATAAAATTGTCTCCACTCAACCTCGTCCAGTAACTCATTTAAGTCAAGAAGATGCATCAATTCTCTTTAAAAATATTATCTTGCATATTCTACCAAGGATGATCCAAGAAATTCAATAAGTCATAGTTGAGAATAAGCTGCTGAGTGCTGATGTTGTAAATCTGAAAAATATGATAGAGAATTTGTAGAATGAGTTATCCTTGAGATCAGAACTTGCTGCTGTTTCTGCCCCTGCACTGGTTGCTACTTCTCTTGAGCCATCTGATTCCATCCTTGCTAGGGAAATTGTCTCTGAATTTCATCTATATCTGCTTTATTTTGATGAAAAGATTGGAAAAAGACACACCAAGATGCTGGAATGCATGAGATAACTTGTGGAAAATCTGATTAATCTTACAGATGAATACACTGGTTGCCTGCAAAAAGTGTTGAAACAGATCAATGTTCTAACCGAAGTTTTCAAGGCTTCACCTGCTTCTGGAAAGATCTCCACATCTTTTTTGGATGATTCTATGCTGAGATCCATAATCAAGGAAGAAATTCAGAGTGCCTTCAGTGGCTTGGAACTATCATTTTTGACAGAAGTGGTTAAGAATAGTGATAGAGCATTGGACTTGGTTAGGATTCATTCTAAGATTGCCAATGATGCTCAACAAGAGATCACCAAGAAAATAGATCTTTATCTCTCCCGGATTTTCTCTAAAAGTGATATGACAGATCACTTTAGATATCTTGTTGAAAATTTGAGAATCCCTCCGGTGACTCAAGCCTTTAAAACTCAATTTCAGAAACATATAGAGTTCACCAGATTGTTGGACAAGTTTATGGAGAATAAGGATGATTTTGAAATGTCTATGCAATATGGTGGTGAAATCATTACTGATTTCATCAATCTTTTGAAGATGTATCATCATGTGCAGAGTACTGCTATCGTGGCTCCAACTGCTGCACCCCTTCGACATGCTCTACCTGCCTTAGCCTCAACCCCCATGTCAGTCAGCCAAGCTGTTTCTCAGATCCGGCCAGTCATTATTGACCAACCTAAGACTAGATCATCTACTACTCCCACTTTGGCTCCATCTATTTTTGAAGGTCTACCCTTACCCTCTTTGTCTACTGCATCTATGCCTTCTTTTACTTCAGCACCAGCTCCTGCTGCTGATAAAGGCAAGGAATAGATGGATCCCTGAAGAGTCTAGAGACTGTTTTCTTTTTTATGGGATGTCATTTCTTGTTTACTATTTGTACTTTTCTTGTATGTTGTATTCTGCACCCTTTGTTTAATGCCAACTGCCGAGTTTCATTTCATTTTCTCTACTTTTTGATAATCCCAAAAGGGGGAGAAAAATCTACAAGTATAAATGGGGGAGAAAAACTATAAGTGTCAGTTCTACAATGTTTTTTCTATGATAGTATCTTTAACGTTACATTTCATTTATCTTCTGACTATATTTAATTTGTGATCATCAAAAGGGGGATATTGTTGGACTCCTCGTGTGTTAATGCTGTTTTAATGATCACAAATCCTTTTACTGTTAATTAATCTCAATCTTCATTGCACATCTTGATAATGGACTTCAATCTCAATAATAACTACACATTATGGTTTAATGATAACAAATCTTATAGATGATAATTACTCTCTTTATTATTTACAAGCCTTTTTCATGATCACAAATTTCACATATATTATTAAGCCTTTATGTTTATGATTAAAGTTCTCTTACTCTCTAATGATTAAACATAATCCATATTCTGCATATTCTGTCTATGTCCAAATATAGATATTTGTCTAAGTAAGGACTCACCGTGACCCAGACACCGTGAAGGACTCACCATGACCCAGACACCGTGACCCAGACACCGTGACCCAGAAACTGTGAAGGACAAACCGTGACCTTGACACCGTGATCTAGACACCATGACATGGTCATACCGTGAAGTTCATACTGTGAAGGTCATACTGTGAAGGTCATACCGTGAAGGTCATACTGTGAAGGTCATATAGTGAAGCTCATACCGTGAAGCTCATACCGTGAAACTTATACCGTGAAGAAGACACCGTTTACATAATCACTGTGACACCGTTTCTTATCTTTTTATCAATATTATTTAAATAATACTAATAGTCACATTTGATGTTTTTAATGCAATTAATGTTATTTAATTATAGTTGTTGGCATTTCAGGAAACTGTATCTCGTACCTATGAAAAGGGAATCATTCCTACTGCCAGAACTAGCAGATTATAATAAAGATTGAGATGTAGTACATGAAAAAGCAGTGAAGTGGAGTGCAAGTGTGAATATACAATGAGAAGAACTTACATACACCGGGAGAACTACAAGAAGAAAAATCCTGATAAAAAAGGGAGATTTCTAGACTTTCAAAGAATTCTCATGAATGCAATCCAACACCACTGAAGAACAAACGATGAGTCAAGAGATATTTTTCCTTCCTTTAGAAGACAAGCTGACTACGACACTCTGTTTTTCAACAGGAAAAACCAGAGAAGGAATTAGAAGCATTCCTGCTGAATCCAATGAGTCCAGAGCTTCATTGATAATCACTAGAGTTTTCTATACTCTTATCTTCTCTCTCTAAGTGAGTTATTAATTAACTTTCGAGAAGTGTGGTGTACTCTGTATTTCATATACACACACTATCTCCCGCACTGAACTGAATGATATCTAAATCCTCACCCCAAATATCTTAACTCTTGTTTACCCACATCAACTGTGGAAGAGGTCCTTGTGTGGCCTGGTCTTTGTTTTGTTTCCCACGAAGAACAGTGGTAGAGGTCCCTGCGTGGCCTGGACAGTTTTGTAAACTATTGTTAACCCTGATCCAGGGTGTGGATCAAATTTATATAAATTTGAGCGGACTAGACTGAACCTATTGTTATATCTGTTGTTCATCTTTAGTTTAAGTTTATATTACACTACATATATCTTATTTTTCCGCTGATATTACATTGAAATACAAAACTATTTTAAAGTTACTTTGATAGTTAAATTATCAAGTGTTTACACTTATTATAAATCGGTAGGTTAGTTTCAAAAGTTAGTTTAATCCTGTGGTTAAATTAACTGAGATCTAATCAATCATTGAGAAGCTAAGTGAACATTTACAATCTGTATAAATTCACTACAGTTTAACTTGTTTTATAAATTTGTGGATTTTAAATAGACAATATTTTAACAGAACTTTTAATTGGAACTCAATTCACCCCCTCTTGAGTATCCACTCCGACCAACAGACTATATTAACATAGTATCATACCCTATTTATTATTTCTTAATTTTAGAGAAACATTTCTTTACATTTACTTTTTATTGTTAAAATAATTTGGGTACTCAAAAAATGTCACCCATTTACACTTATAAAATAGAATCTCCACACCACACTTTCCCTATATTTAAAATCATCTTTTTTAGACCAAAATCTACCTAACCCCCTCCTCCACATCTGTATAAACTATTATGATGTCCTGGTCTTCTCGAAAGATCATCCCTAAAGGGATTAACCCCCATAAAAAGGAGATAATCAGAGACTTGAGTTATATTTTTTAACCAATCCATTCACATTTCTATTAAATTATGTACATATTTTCAAACTGAAATCCCATTTTACCATTTTAAAATGATAACATCAGTATTATTATTATATTTTTACCTTTTTTGTTTAAGAAAAATGAAACTATTATTCATGTGTTGTGTGAAATGTCAACTCTATGATGCAACATGTTTAATTTCCTTTTATCACTCTACAAGGATGTAATTAATGTGAAATTTAATATATAAGTATTATGATTATGTAATATTTTATTTTATAACATGATAGAATATATTAATTCCATCTCGTATTTTATTGAAAAGGAAAGCATCAGCCATGCATATGTGCTAACTACCTCCCCTACAGAACAATGTGTTATGTTTTTCATTAAAACCCATAATGGATAGATTTATTAATGAGATTGTAGGATAAATATTATTATTATGTAATTATTACGGTTTTGGTAAAAAATTAATTATGTATTAATGATAATAATAGTAAAAAATTGTTGTATAATTTACTCTCTTAAAGTAAGAACACTAGAAGGAAATAATCTTCTTATTCAAACATAATGATTTATAATAATAATATTTTTCTTGTGATTCATTAAAATATTGATATATTAATCTAAAAATAAATATGATCATTATTCTTCTGGTATAAAGATATTACAACTATTCACTTTATAATAATCCACTATTTATGGTTTGTTACTATTTGTGTTATATTGACAACCTACTTTAACAATGTTATAAATTTATATCATGGAATACTATGTGTAACTCCTTGACCCGAGTTACCCAAATTCGGTGCATTATTACATGACATTGGCATGATACAAGGAATCATGTCTCGAATGAACGATCAGTTTAGTAGCCTTGGAAGTACTAGATACATTCATAAGTTATACATTACATTATAAAATGGAAAAATACAATAACATAGTTTCCATAGGTCACACTCATATCCCTTAGACTATCCATGTAGGTCAGTCATTATATACATCTTCGCTTCCTAGGAAAAATAAAACAATAAAGGGGTGGGATCAGATACTCAGTAAGGATAAATATATAGCGGACACATTCACAAATAATCATAAACATTTAAGGCAATGTATACGACTAAAACAAAATCACGTTAAAGTTGAATTTCATAATAATATGGAATAGGTAAAATAAAATTATTCTATTTACATATTCAAATGTATATTATACTAGTCAAATGATCAGATGTAATATCAATAACCACTTTCATAATGATGGAATACATAATGCCAGAATTCATAACCACATAGTCAAGGCCTTGTTCCAAGGCTAAAAATAATATTCTTTCAAGTACTTATGCCACGACATTAGTTAGTCTCATAAGACCTACTGATACATCAAGTAGCTATAACAGTCTCCACCAGTTACATAATAAGTAAAATGTATTCCTTAGTTGAAGAAGAATCATACTGATGTGAATCTAGAAGATAATCCTTCTGATATTCATACTAAAGTTCTTAATGAAATTTTTTCTATGGATGAGTCAGTTCATGACTCTAAGGAAAAATATGTTGAGAAACCAGTGGAAAAGGCTATAGATTAGATATCTGATTATTAATCATTGATTTTAACATTAATAAATCGAGGTGAGAATTAGGCATTTGGTGCCATGGATTTTTAGAATGATCATGTCGAGGAGTTAATAAAAAAATTTATTAATGTTCAAGCCAAAAATGATTCTTTGAGAATAGAATAAGAAATAGGGAGACATAAGTATTATAACATGAAAGATAGTTTAGTTTCAAAAATGGAACTGGATGATTTTAAGAAGGATATATTAGCTGATGTTGGAAAACTGAAATATGAAATTGTACTGAAATTAGATTTGGCATAATTCAAAATTTTCATGGAGCAACAATTTTCCACTGTCTGGGACAATCAAGAAATTACCTCAGGTACATCACCTGATATGATATGGAGATTTCAGTCCATTATAGCAATAATGAACAATATGAATGAAAGATTTCAGGACTTATAGTGTAACATTGCCCCATTATGTGTTCTGCTAGAAAATCAAAATAATCTTGTTGACCAGCTTGCATTAGATGATCCAGGGGTCATAGTTTTTTGGAACAGATTCACAGAGAATCTAAATTAGTTTATAGAGAAGGAAGAGAGGTTACATGAGATTTTTAGAGTCAATTTTAGTGAAAATATCTATTTGACTCAGAAAGGAAGGGATCTCATAATCCAGTTCGGCGATGGACTGATGAAAAGGCTGCGACTAGAGATATCCAAGCTCAAAGAGATCATTTAGAGGTGCTAAAAAATGTTTCCCAAACATTTTTATCCAAACTATGATTCTCATTATAATTACACTACATGTAATTATTTTTTCAATAAAATATGTTTTCATCCCATGTTTTTGTGTTATTAGCCTGTTTTACTTTACTTTTTTATGTAAGAGTTCCATTAATCCATCTTCACATATTGTTAAATAGTTTATCATAACATTTAATTATGTTCAGTGCTACATTAAGATGTGTTATATTCCTTATTCTAAAATTATTTTTGATACCACAAAAAGGGGGAGAAATATGAATAACCACAAAATATTCTTATAAATCTTTTACTCAAAGGGAGAAAATAATAATTTTCATTTTAAGGGGAGAAATTTCTAAAAAACATTAAGGAGGAGTTTTTGGATAAACACAAAATTCTATTTTCTTTATTTATAAAGGAAGAGATATTATTTTACATTATAAAGGGAGATAAAATTTAAAAATTAAGAAATAATTTCGTTAAAATTAAAGAAAAATTATCTTTGAAAAATTAAACACTATATGAAATTAATTTTGTAAGATAATTTCATTGATAATTTCATGGGTTTTGTGATCATAAAAAAGGGAGAGATTATTGAGCAAGTGTTGTTTTTAACAACACTATATTTTATTAAGCAGAGATTCTTGAGAACAATACTCTATCTCTTTAGGATAATTTTGATGTTCACAAATACCCTTATTTGTTATTACAATGATTTTACTTTGAGTTTATTTCAGTAGATTTATACTTTTTATTTCTCTATTTGGGAATAATATTAAAGATTTTAATCAACGTGAAATTTTTGACAAAGTGTTTGGAAATCATTTTAGCATATTATCATGTTCTTGAAACATGGTTCATGCTCAACATGTTCAGAAATCACTTTCGTGTGTTCTGTAAACACTATTCATACCCTATACAGAGGAGCGTAGAATAAGGATGGAATCTGGCATTTACATTATAGCATATCAGAAAAGTGTGGTTAGGAAACCATACATTATAGAAAAAAGTAATCAAGAAAAACCCTACATTTGTAAGGAACCATACATTTGGGATTTCAAAAAAGTATGGAAAAAGAACCCTGCGTTAGTATGGAACGTTATGTTTGTTTCTCAAAAGTGGGGTTCATGGACATTAATTTTAAAAACAAACTTACGTTTTATCAAAAAGTATGGATCATATTCCTTATGATTAAAATATGATAAAACTATGGATCGTCAACCTTACTTTTATAATAAACCTTATGGTTCAAGTATCTTATGTTTTGATAAAAATGAATGTATGAATATTTTAACATACATTTGAGAGTTGAAGAGAAAAGTATTATTGATCAACCTTACATTGTGAACCATATGTTGTCAACCATACATTGTAAACCATATGTTGTCAACCTTATGTTGTCAACCTTTAGTTGTGAACATTACTTTTTCAATATTACGTTGTGAACCATAAATTCAGAGAAAGAATGCTATGCAGTTCAACCTTACGCCAGGCATTGGAAATTTAAATTAGGACATTACTGAGTAATGGTCTTTATGAATATTTTTAGGCTGACTTCAAGAAAAATTCAAGGCCTGATTTTAAAGCATGTATGTGAATAATTCAGAGCTGTTTATTTTTTATTCAAAGGATCTATTTAAGAGAAGCATTTTATGCCAAATATAATGGGGAGTTTCGACTTCTCTGATATTAAAACATTTGAATATCGTGATTCTAAAGGTGATATTTGTTGAACTAATTATAAAAGTAAAACGTTTTATTCTATTCTATATAAATGTGATATGTTTTTATTACACGGAGGAGGCTAATAATCAAGAATAAGATCAGGATAACAAGCTCTTGAGTTTTACACTACTATAGTTTTACAGAGATATACGAGTCAAATAGATATGTGGCTACTAGGATCTATCAAACTCTGTTTTTCTGAAGGAGTAACACATTAAAAAATCATCAATTATACATTGATTATCTATTGTGAATATATTATTGTTGGAGTTTCTGAATTTATTTCTATATCTATTTAAACTGGATAAACTCAAAACTTCTCTTATCCGAATAACATATTTTTTGAATATGGTGATATACTTAATGTCAGTTGTGTGCTTCTGCAACTGTGAAGATAAAATGGAATGTATTCCAATATAAATACTCTTTTTATTTTGAGTAACCATCTTATTCTTCTAAGTTGTGTATTCGATTCTATGTATAAATTAGAAGGATTTATTTTTAGCCTTAACATGTAAAAGTTTAAACTGCCTACACTCATTTGTGGGAGGTATATTGATAAGATGTCCAGATATTGAAAATTAGTAATCTCATGGAAGTAGAGAATTGGTGGAGTGAACTAGGGGCCTTATTTTCCGTAAACCACTATACATTCATACGTCCTTTAACTGTTTATTTTCTGGTGCATAAACATTCTGATAAATATAAAATGATAGACTCAGCCATCATCACAATTCGTGAAGAGTTTTTAAAATACACAATTCACCCCCTCTTTTGAGTATTTGGTATAACCCGATCGAACATCATCCACATCATTTTTATATATTTCTGTATAGAAATAATGTATCCTACTTATAATTTAATCAAAATAATTAAAACTTATTCCTTATTATTCTAGCTCACATAACATTATCCTATGAATAATGTTGCTCCTAATGTTTTTTTAATCAATATAATCTCTATCCAATGAAGCTTTTGGAAAACCAATAAAAGTAAAATCATTACACCATATATTAACATGCCTTAATTTCATATTCCTTTAAAATTACTGGGTATTATATTTTCCTCTATCATGTGTGATTCCTTTATATCAATCTGATATCTTGCATAAAATGTTACAAAAAGTGTATGTTCAACTCATTAAAAAGAAAGATAATGTATACATCTGATCAATTTACTTAAATATTTATGATTTTCATTTAAGATGCATAATATTTAATCAATTTAATGGTAATAGAAATATGTGTCCAGAAATACATTGATTTTTCCATGTCAAGATTCAATAAAAAATCCTTCATACATTTTTTTGTGAGATGAACATGGGTCTTTATTTATGTTGGACTTGGAGTCCTAGAAATAAATTCCACTCTTAAAGAATTTAAATATAATTTTTTTTTCATAATTTCATCAATAAATTATTTTTATGTGACATCCCTATCACCTATAATAATTATATAATAATTTTAAAAAAATCACCACAAGGGTACCTTGGATCATTTCATTCACATATAATTTGATATAAAATATTCCTTCATAATAGTCCAACTGTAATGGGAAATTTTAATGTTTTGAATAAATGATATAATGAGACAATTTAACCCAAAAAATTATCATTAGTTTACACACATTGGCTCCATCACTATTATGCATGAATCCACTAAGATTCTCAATAAAACATTATAATTAATTTTACCCCTTAATAATTATGACTTAAAATCTATATGATAAGATTTATAATTTTTATGAGTATAAACAACCAAAAATATTGTGGATGTTATGGCCCTCACAATAGGGGTAAAGGGTCCATCAAAATAAACACCTTACACCTATTCATAATCTTTTCTAACTATCTATTCTTTATTCTTTGAAATGTATCCCTATATATTGGGCATATATCTGAACATCCATTGTATTCCTTTGAAATTTTTTAAATTCTATTGTGAAACATTATCCTATTTTTAATCATTATCAATTTGATTAAACTCTAGATTCATTGAATTTTTCCATTATTTATACATAAATTATTCCAAAACATATTGTGGTTCCACTTATGAAATAAGTGATGCTTGTTTTCAAAACTCAATTTTCATCTACTCTGAACTAGACCATTCTGATCTCAACTAATATCATAAAATTCAATTTATTTTTGAAATGTATATATTTTTTATATTACTTTTCTCATCACTAAACTAATCAAAATCATCGTATAAAATATTATCCTCATAGTTATTTTATTTATCATTTACTTCTCTGAAAGTAATTATTTTAAATTTCCTTAAACTATCCACATCATCTTAAACAATATTTTTTTGTCGAAAATTTTTCCATGAATTTTATATCAAAGGAATAAACCAAATTATGTATCCATTTATTCAATCAATAGTAACTTTTTCCATTTTAGGAATATTTGATGAAAATAAATTCTTTTTATTTTTCATCAAAATTTCATATATCCATATATTTTATTTGTATTATGAAATGATTCCATTAAACATTAAATTATTTTATTATATGATATTTCATATACAACATCTCATAGGGTGTTAGTATTTATTCTAGTAAAATAATGTATATATTTTTAACATGCACTTATATACTTAGAGCATTTCCCAACAATAATTTAGAAATTTTATATTTAGTGAGAATGATTTTTCCCATTTTAGATAAACTTATTTTTTTTCTTTTCTACTAATTCATTTTTTATGAGTTTCATAAGAAATATTTTTTTTAAATTCTATGTTTCTTCCATTAAGACTCAAAAGAGTTTCTCATGTACAAAATTGAGTTTTCTATCATGATATTCAATATATCTACAACCAAATATTTCCCAACATCCCTTTTCAAAAATCAATATATCTATTTATCCAATAATATATGTTTCATAAATTTTAAAATGGTTATAGAATTGAAATCATTAGAGAGGATAATAAATTATAAATGAATGTCAGTTTATTTATGTCCCACGGGGCCACATTGGTCAAATTGTTTAAGCACAAGATGCATGATGGATTGAATTTCAACTTCCTTATATATTCCACTAACCATCCCTCCATCAAAACATGTTATACAATAAAATGAAATTTCATATATAATTGTGTAATGTGTCATAAATGATATTAATTTGGATTTATGATCATATATTTTGGTTCAATATTTATAAGTAATTAGTTCCATAATTTTTTTCATCCAATGTACTTAAATAGAATGAATTACCGAGTTGAGTAATCTATAACAGATTGTTGTTGGTTCCTTCTCAATTATTGTAAAATTTCCATAATTTAGACATAAAATGATTCAAGAATATTTTATGAATATAAATTTCATACCATTATCATATAGTTAGATAAAACCTAGTATGTTATGATTCAACACATCAACAAACAAAATATCTTTCGACTTCACCTTCTCGCATTCAATCTTGGCTATTACAATTCCTTTTTTTATTAAGAAGCTTTTGTTTCCAAAACTGATAGCTTCTTCCCAATGTTATTAAATATTTTACATGATTTTCATATCATCCTTTCTTATATGAAAGACACCCACTATCATGAAACCATTTTTATTCCCTTTTCTTGCTGTAAGATCATCCTCATTAATAAATGATTTAATTTGATATACTATTCTCTAATATATTTTATTTTATAATACAAGGAATTTTTTTAAAAATAATTTTCATAAAATATTCATAATAGTGACACGGTTGGTCTCACCTTCAAAAATAATTCCTCCATGTAGTCAATTTTTTTTTACTAGAATGATTTTTAACTGATGCTTACTTTTATTTTGTCTCTCCCTACAACATTATAGAATTACCACATTTTTATATGTTTTTTCTCCTTACAGGTTCATTCATACTTATAAGGAGAGACATATTGTTCTAAAATTTATATTCAATGTGATTGTATACCCTATAGTTTCAGAACTTACTATAAAACCATGAAATTTTATAGAATTATGGTTTTCCACTATGATAAGTTTGCTAGGATTCAGTACATTTTATAAAAGATAATTTCACTTAGAATGTTGAATCATTATTCTGATAGTTAATTTTAAATTCAATTAATGTAAAATATTTATCACATACTTTCTCAATACAAGATTTTCAATTGTTGTTTCTTAAACATACATTGTGAGTATAATTAGATTGAATTTTATGTTTTTTGGGTGTATATTTCACATGATTAATGGTATAGGGTAATATTTTTGTATGAGATATTGAATCTTTTAACTCTGAAGCGTTGTTTAATTTTCATCTGCATCCTCATTAAGGTATTTTTTTCCTAAATACATCTTTACTGCATCTTACATAGCTTATCCTCAGTAAAAGAATGTTTTTTAAAATATCATTCAATATTTTTCTTGATTCTATAACATTCAATATTAGGATTTTAAATTCATTTAATTTAGTGTTTATCATTCAATGAAATTCTTCCATTCACTCTATTTTATTCTCACATTACTTCTTAAATATTCTACAATATTTCTTGATTTTTCTTTCTCAATACTTTTCACAAGCTCAGATATTAGAATATATTCTTTATAAGATTCTACAACATCTTATAAATCACGATTTTATGTATATTTTTTTAACATGATCCATGAAGGTTGTGAATAATTCTAGTAATTCAAGTTCTAATTAACCGTTTCTAGTAGATTAATAATATACAATTTTATTCTAAATACTTATATTAATTTTTCCAGTGATATTTTTCTTACTTCCCTTTGATTTCTTATCATTATTTTAATATTAATGCACTTATTATTATGTGGTTTTTATTTATAAAATTAATTATCATATTTAATATCTTACTATATTAAAAAATTCCTCTGAAAATATCAAATTACTCAAGGTAGTAAACATTTCATTGGAATTTTTCCTTTGAACCTACCTCCACATTTTTTATAAAATTTTTATATACATGAAATAATCGTATTATATAATTCATCATAATCATTTTTATCATACAATTCATTATGTCCCATTACCTAATCCTTAGTTTCTATTATTTTCAGCATTGATATAGCTTTAAAATCATTCTCTTCTGTGATAATATTTTTTAATGTGGGAGATTTTATCATCTCACAATATAAATGAGATTTTGTAATTCATTAAGGGATATATCATCATTATCTTCAAATGATGAGATATAGAATCAAATATTCCTAGAAGGTTACTCATGATATTTTTATCCTCTCAGGTCTCTGATGATTTCATTCACCCTAGGGAAGTATTAATTATTTTTTTCAACTTCCAACATCATGATATCTTTGAATATGGTTTCCATATTAATATTGTTTTTTTCCTTCACTTTTATATTTTCCTGAAATAGTCATTCAATTCTGACCCATGCTTCCATTATATCTTAGTATTTATCACTTTTATATAAACATTTTCTTGTAAGAACCTAAAAATAACATTTTTATCTTTTCTATGAACCACTAGATTTCATACTTTAGAAAATTCCATAGGAGAATTATTCTCAATGTAGGGAAACCCGATGGTAGTTACATCAATCACTTATAGTCAAATATATAGATGATAGTGAATCATTATATTTTTTCATCCATGATAATTTTTTTCTATTTATGGTTGGAATAACTCTACTAATAACTAAGTTGTTATTATCCATGATAATGAAAAATAGGGATAATATAGAGGGAATATAGATTATTTGATTCTATAAGATATTCCCAGGAATGTATAAACCACTGAGATGGGGGTATAATATGTTTCAATCTTTTAAAAGTTTTATTATCTTGAAATTAACCATTGAAAGTTTTCAAATTCTCAATCGTCTAAACATAATAACACAACCACACTCATATGAAAACATAAGAACGTAAATAATGGAAATCTTTTTTAAAGGTTCACCCCAAATTTGGGTGGCTATTTCATTTTTTTTGTAAACCCTGAATGGTAAATGGATATCCACAAAATAATAAAGTGAATACATATTAGAAAACAATTTTCAAGAACATTCTATCTCCAGACTAGTAATTATAGTTCCAGTTATAAATTTTTCTTATCCATAAATCCAAAAAACTAGTTCTAATGTTTGAAAATAGTTTCAAAAAATGAATAACCTATATCTACTACATATATTTTAGATTATTATTTGTTTAGAGAATATCAGTCCCCATCTGATATGCATCCACTTGATATGCCTCAAATTAGTGTCCCTCGGTCTATGGAAATTTAAATGATGCACCTCGTGAAAGATCCTAGACCACCCTGAGAGGGGGGGGAATTAGAGTGTTACATTTTTCTATTAAAATGATGGATCTTGTTCCCATATTGGATGGATGTTATATAACCCTCTATGATAGATATTTGTAGTAATTCAAACATTCACATGTAGAAGGAAAAAATGTCATTTTTACATGGTTTACGACTAAGGGATATGTCTAAGTAGCATACGCGGAGAGGTTTTTGGACACATCAAAATCAACTAATCTTTACAAGTAGTGGATTAAAAAGGTTCAGGAGTAGTAAATCCATCCCAGGTAAAATTAATTTACAATGGTTCATGGATTTCTCACAACCTCCCTCAAGTCACATCTGTTGGTTCCCCTATCTCACTACCTTGGGTGAAGTCTCACATAGTTTATCGGTGTGAAGGTCTCTTTAACAGATTGGAATGGAATTCATTGTATCTATTCAACATGAGACACATCTTTCATCAATGTCCCAAATTGATGTGCTTTTATATTCAGTCTTCTCCTTTAGTGAAATCACTGAATGCACCAAAACTTCTTTTTCTTTTCATCCAGAATCACAAGTACTTATGAGATTGTTTAGGAAATGAATATTAGCTCACTGGGCATCATCAAAAACAAATTCTTCTCCTCCCTTATTTACATATATTTATGATATCATGAATTTTTCACTTAGATAAACTCATCCATTTCTAGCACTTCTTATTCATTCTTCTCTCATGCATGCACCCATGATTGTGGCTCTTTATTTAAATTTCTTGACGTGTGCATGTGCATACACGAGTGCATGCACTATCCAATTCTTATTCTACTGTTCCTCTTTATGTAGTTAATATTTTTGAAACTGAATTTCTACCCTTTTATACAAGCATGGGACCATGAAAAATTTTCTCACTTACACTTTTTCCTTATTCCTTTGTCACAAGCACAGACCCAAAGTCTTATTTGGTTGATTCAATTTTATGTGTCATGTATGAGTTTATATATGAATATTCTTCGAACCTAAATGTAGGTTGTCCACTAGTTGGATTATTCTTGTATACTTGGGTGTCTCAAATTATGCACAAGATTTTAATGTGAATCATTCATTTTATCTACATTGTTAATCAAACACACACAATGCCTCGAGATTATTACGGTGTTTGTGTAACACCCGAGATTTTATGAGAAATATTTTCTTTGTTTGCTATATGCATCACCAAATAAATTTTTCACTACACACAACACTGAATTGGCTTGCGTTATACGAAAGAGAAACCTTACTCGATAGCTTGCATTGTACGCAATACTGAGTTTCACTAAACAACGATATATTATTAAAATATTATATAAACAAGCCATTATGAATAGTAATACCCACTTTTTGAAAATTTATAAATTTTATCTTTCAAAATGGACTTCATTTTTGGATTCATAATATCGAAATTAGCCTAGGGTGAATTTTTGGTATTTTTCTGAAAAATATCAATTTTTGATGAATAGTGAAAACACTGAGTTATTGGTTAAAACTGACTTTTTATTTAAATAATCATTTTTTATTTAAATCAATTTTAGGTCAAATAGATAAATAATACCTATATATTTTCAATATAATTAATTGGAGTAATTTTATAATAATATAGATACAGAAATATTTTTTTGAACTTTTTACCGCCTTTTACCCACCTCCTAGGAGCATTTGCAATTGTACATAAAATTTAATTTCACCGCTTATGTGAGTTGAATTTTGAAAATCCGAGAGACATGGTTAATATCATGGAGTAAAACGTGGTTCAATAAGATAAAAATAATTTTTGGTGGACAATAAATATTTTACTTTTATTTACCAGAGATAAAAGTAAATAGGATAATTAAGGGTAAATATTATATTATTATTACCCTAACACATATCCTAATTCTATTGGTTAAGCTTAATTCGTCCAAAAAAAACCTTATTAATAAAATATGACCATTTAGGTCCACTTGTATTAGATTAGGACACCTATTATTATTTTATTTAAAGAAGAGTTAAAAGAGTTAAAATCAATGTTTAATAACTAAAACATATTTTATATAGGGTTATACAAAAGATAAATTTGACTATAAATATTCATTAGAAAGAAAAAAATATTTCCTACATTATGTTATTTTATTTATAACATTTAGAATATAAATATGTTAAATTATGTTTGACATAATGATGATTCAGTAATTACCTTATTAATAAAATATTAACATAATTGATATTATGAATACCAAAATAAATGTATTTTCAGACTTTTTATGAATTAAACTAATTTTATAGGTTAATATGATATGTTAGTATTGATTTAATTAACTATTTTATAACTAATAATGATGTTATGAGTTTCAAAAAAATCAATTACCAAATAGTGTCAAAATTGACATAAAATAGTTTTTAAACAAATATTATATTATTAATTTTTATTTTATTCCTAAAAATCTATGGTTCGGAGAAATTACTTATATAAGGTTATATATATTAACAAATAACAACTTGGGGTTAGTTTGAGTTGTTATAGTATATTTATTAACCATATAGTGTAAGAAAACCAGAAGACACGATAAAAGTTAAATTATTTAACTTAGAGTTAAATATAAATGATATGGTTAAAATAGTAATCTAAACTTTTCTAAAACCTTTTGGTTGAGAGGACTTCGACCCATACCCACCTTATCTTCTACATAAATCAATTTGGAGCTATTAAAAATAGAATATGACTTTGTTATTAAATAATATTTTAAATTTTTTCTAAGGTGCCCCTCTCCTCCTTTATAAAAGGGAACCTCCTCCCTCTCCTCCTCACACCACTTTGATCCTTCAATCATGGCCCAACCCTGCCAATTTCACTTCTAAACTTCCCTATAAACATCCTAGAGGTCCTGTTATTCTTTAAAGACCATCTTTAGTTCAATAAGAGGAGGTTAAGAAGAGGCGCTTCAAAGAATAGGTAATGTCCTTTACCGATTCATTCCAATTTATTTCTTATTCTACTTGTTCTTATTTATTTGTTTCATAATAAATTAATAACATCAGTATCAATCATATACTGAAATGATATTATAAATATGAAACAAACCTATTTCACCTTCTATCCGTCCTATGGAAAATGAAATCACCGTGCTTGTGTACGTATGGAATACCGTCTCCACGCCGTGGTGTAATCTGTTTTCCACCACCACCATATTTGGATGGGTATAATGGTGTAAAGAATAACTATATATGATTATTATAACATGATACTAATTCTAGGAAATTCCATCTTTCACTCCAATATAATTCAATAGTTATGGGAAGGATATCATCGCTCGTGCCTACATATGGCCTACCATCTCCATGATGTGATGCGACTCGTTATACATGATATTCATTTAATAATGATTATATAAATGAATTGAATGAATAGATATGATATATACTACACTAATAACATTCTGTATAAAGGTTTATAAACCTAAAAAGAGGAATAAGAATTTATTCGACAAGACATGCATAAGAACATAAAGCAATGAACACCCGAACAGTAAGTAGCAATAAAATATTACTAATAAGAATATAAGAATATGACAATATATGATATCATAATAATGAATATGATTTTGTAATAAGTCTATGACATTATTTAAATCATTATATAGGAGGTTCTGATACGTACAAATCATATCAGACCTAAGGTAAGGGATAATTTTGCAATCTCATTTTTTATTCAAGATTGCTTATACGTAAGTATTTACTGGGGTTATATTTTTCATCCACATCCCTAAAATGTTTTTCATAAAGGTTTTAATATTCTTCCATGTATTTTTAAATTCATGTTTACCCTTATTTGACTTTTAATTTGTGGTATGGTTGAATTCATTCTTTTGTTTACCAAACGTGGTACTTTTTGACTTGTCTGTTAAAAGTACGAGGAGAATGTTTTTTTAACTTATATGGAATGAATGGATTTTTACAGATTCATAACACCTTATTTTAATTAATCCTACTCTACAAGAGTTCATGACTATTCTCAACAAAATCCATTTCTTTTAAAATTGCATGTCATTTTGTAAAAAGGAAATGATTTTGAAGAAGAAAGGATATTTTCCTTATGAATTCATTTCAAGTGTTTTATCAAAACCATTTTCCATATAAGATGGAATTATTTCATATGTGTATGTATCAAGTATAATTTCTCTATGATTTACATGGTTTCAATATTCTTATGATGAAATGATATCTATTTTTTATATGGATTATGTTATGATGGGATGATGTTTATGAACCCCATTTTATTCATTGGGTAGTGATGAATGATTTATGTTCAAGTTGTGGCACACATAATAATTATTTCATTATGAGATGGGGGGCCTATATCTCCCTCCAATTCATTGGGTAAAGATTTATATCTCATGAGATAGACATGACTGGAATGAAGTGTTAATCCAATTCAGTGATACAGGACTAGAACGAGGAGAGAACTCAGTTCAGTAATGGACTTTGTCCACTATGATGGTCTTGGAAATGAGCCTTGACTAATATGAAATGATTTTCAATGATTATGTGAGTATACCAAAATTTTTCATGTTTTATGTTATAATTATTGGGATTACATCTCACTGCTAATGATTTATCCCAAGTTATGATATTATGATCTCTTTCGCAGGTTAATATTTTCAAAATGTTATGTTCTTATGAATATTATATGATTGATATTAATTTTGTTTACCCTTACTGATCATTTGAGTTCAGCCTTTTGTATGTTTTCTTTTCCCCAGGTCAGGAAGAAGGGTATTAAGTAGGATATGCCAAAAGGGACTCTAGATATGAATAAATAAACGGGAGACAATGTAGATGATTTATGAACCAGTTGTTAATGTTTCCCATTTTCTAAAGACACTATACCTATACGGTCCTTTCATGGTTTTGTTATATTTTGTAATAAGTATGCTTCAATTCTGAAGTAATAACCATGTATGTAAATTATGGGTCGTTATAGTTGGTATCAGAGGAAAGGTATAGTCATCATTTGGAAACTAGGATGTGAAACCCTTAGTAATAACCCTAAGGAAAAGTCTAAGCATAGAACACAATCATAGTGTTTTAGAAATGTCCATGAATAACCTATGATAATACCTTAAGTGTAAAGTTTTATTCTTGATTATGTGGTTTTACTATTATGATTAGTGTTTCCCACACTATGCTCATTGGTTTTAGTCAATGGCTGGAACCCGAAGGAACCATGTTAAAGCTGAATGTGACGGGAAATGCAATGATTTTCCCCCTGAGAAACCAAGCATTATGGGAGCTGGAATGAAAAATATTGTAGCCATGGTCACACAACTTTCTCATTCTATGAATCATGCAGGACTTCCAAAAGAGTAAAGGAAGGAGCAACATTCTGTTGAATCCTTCATGAGTCAGTTTCCACCTTAATTAAAAAGGACTTCTAATCCATTAGTGGTTGAACAATGGATTAGTACCACTAAAAAGATATTTTCAGTCCTATAATGTTTTGAAAATGATAAAGTCATCTTAGCAGTATATCGTTTGGAAGGTGAAGCTGATCAATGGTTGAATCTTATTAATAATACAAGGCAAAAGGATGAAATTGAGTCCATGGAATGGGACACGTTCAATAACTTATTTTTCAATAACTACTTCCCTCGTATTCTTCGAACGAAGATGGAGAAAGAGTTTCTTGAACTGAAGCTAAATGATGATGAATTATTTACCAATGAAGAAAATTTTACAAGACTTGCAAGGTACGCTTCCAGAATTATTATCCAACCTGAGAGTATGATCGATTGATTCTTTAGTGGCTTTAAACCAAGTCTTAGAAGGGCGTTATCCATAAAGGGACTTCTATAGTTAAAAGGAAATTGTTTATGTGATCTCAAGGTTGAGATGGAGATTGGAGTAAGCCATTAGTCATATGGGTTTGATAAGGAGAGGAAAATGGAATTCAAAGGTAAATCTAAAGACCACAATGAAAAGAAGATGGGTTTTCCCTTATGCTAAAAGTGTGGAAGGAAACATGGAGGAAATTGTCTTAAAGGGACATGTAAATTTTTTATGTGTGGAAAAGAAGGTCATCGGGCAGTTTAATGTCGAAATAATGGGAAGAAGATGTCTAATGATATGAATAAAGAAAAGGATGCATAGAATGCACCTCCTACACTTCAATGTTTCAAGTGAAAGGAAATGGGGAATTATGCCAATCAATGACCTAATCGAATGGTTGTTAATGTTGATCAACGTCAACAAACTATTATGGCCAAAGACAAAGGAAAGTCACATGCAATTCCTATCGGCGATGTGGAGTACGATAACAAAGTAGTGAAAGGTACACTTACCATCCACTCTAAAGTAAAAAATGTTTTATTTGATTCTGGATCCACCCACTCTTTTATTTCTGAAGAATTTTCTAAGGGTATCATCATACTGCCTCAACAATTAGATGTTGAGTTAGCTGTGACAACTCCTAATGGAACGACAGTTGCATCAAAATTTTATAATTCTTCTCCAATTTAAGTTTGTGGGAAAGTTATTCCTGCTAATCTTGTGATCCTTCCTATAGTGGAATTTTATGTGATTCCTGGCATGGATTGACTTTCTTTATACAGATCTCATATCAATATCCAAAGAAGGGAAATCACATTTAATATTCCTGATCAATCTACTATCTTCTATCGATGTAAGAATGAATATAACCTTCCAGTGGAAATATCTTCCATATTATGGGTCTTGATTCCAATAAATGAAGGTTATTTATCTCAAATGGTTGGAGAGAAACTCATGATAAAGAATATTCCAATTGTATAGGAGTTTGATGATTTCTTTCTGGAGGAATTTCTAGGTCTCCCACCAAATCGTGAAGTTGAGTTTTCAATAGAACTCATATCAGATGCTATGCCCATTTCAAAGACACCATATAGAATGGCCCCAATTGAGTTGCAGGAATTGAAGAAGAAACTCCAAGAGAATCTTGATAAGGGATTCCTACACCCTAGTGCATCACCTTGGGGAGCACCTGTTCTGTTTGTTAAGAAGAAAAATGGATCAATGAGACTTTGAATTTATTATCGAGAACTTAACATGATCACTATCAAGAACAAATTTACTCTCCCACAAATTGATGACTTATTTGACCAACTATGCGGTGCTCAATACTTTTTCAAGATTGATCTTCATTCAGGTTATCATCAATTAAGGGTCAAAAGGGAGGATGTACCAAAGACGACTTTCCGTACAAGGTATGGACACTATGAATTTATAGTGATGTCATTTGGTCTTACTAATGACCCTATAATCTTCATGGATCTGATGAATAGAGTCTTTAGAGACTATCTTCATCAGTTTGTGGTAGTCTTTATAGATGATATTATTGTATATTCAAAGATCAAGGAAGAACAAGAAGATCACTTTAGAATTGAATTAACAACCCTAATAAATGAGAAGATTTATGCCAAATTTACCAAGTGTGAATTTTGGCTTCAAATAATTTCATTTTTGGGTCACATAATCTCAAAAGAGTTGATATATGTGGATCCATCCAAAACAAAGGTTATTGAAATATGGTCGAGACCAACAACAGTAACTGATATAACATGATTATCATAACATGGAAATGTGGCAACAACATTTAACATAATATTAGAATGAGACAAGTATAATTGCACATGTAGCATGAGTAAACCCTCGTTTCACTTAATATACCATGATGAAACCTTCATTTAAAATGAAATATCATGATACTAATCTTTACCCAATGTATTGGAGCACTATCATGGTGCACCCTTCTTAATCATTTCATTTCATGCATAAGTGTCCCACATGGATCATATAACGTGGAATCCATAAACATACTCATTAATTAAATGATAAATGAGTGTGTAATACATAAATGAAACTATATAATCAATAATTAAATGTTTGTAATTTTGAATACACATGATAGAGAAATGATCATGGTATTCAATACACAATGACATTGGCTTGGAAAATTGCGGTGCAATTTTGGCAGCATAACAATGTGAACGATAGAGAAAGGGGTATCTCATCATTTTTAAATGAAATTAATATTAAATGGGGTAATATAGATACATGTCCCAATGTATTTAATTGAATTCAGATGCATAATAAAAAATAGTTGCCTGCATGTAAATGAGGAGAGAGAAATCCATGAATTTCGGCATGGTAACAAGTGTACATGGGATGCATTAACGAGATAGAAAGGTGTCAATAATCATTCAAACATAAGTAGGGAAGTATATGAGAAGTGGGAAATCATGCCCAACATTTTTAATTTATTATAAAAGGGAATAACAACATAAAAAATGTTTGAAAAAAATGAGAAATGATGAAATCCCTTACTTGGAAGTGCGATCCTGAAGGCTTGGGAGAGGATTGAGAGATAATTATTGGGAGATTGGGGATCCTTTAGAATATTATAGAGATGTTATGTAAGGGGAGGGTCGAAATAAAATGGTTTTTGTGTGAAAATAAGTGGGATCTTGTGTGTGTGTACATAGGAAAGGAGATGTAATTCTGATTTATTTAGGTTTTGGACACTGCAAATTAAACTAATCAAAACCAAAAACCATACCATGGATTTTTCCCATTGTTTTTTTTCCAAATTATATAAGAAAATTCAATTTTATAAGGAAAATAGTTGAAATTATTAAAATATTTTGCTTTCTTATATGGAGGTGAGTAACCCGCTCAAGGAAATCAGTTTATAATGTTAAAATGTTTTATAAGTTAGGGAGGGTCCACTAAAGCTTTGTAAATTTAATCAAACAACCCTAAAATAACATTATTTTAAAGGAAAACGTATATTGTCAGAACAAATAATTTATTTTATTTTATTACATCACTATTGGGTTATTATGATGTCCTAAAACACATTATATATTTAAACAGTATTTAATTTTTACCCAAAAATTCAACTATCCCAGAAAATTATAAGAAATTTACCTTTGTGTAATTTTGACATGTTGATTCCAAAAATAATAATCATTTTATCTAAATATGTGAGTTTTTAATTTTAAAAATAACTAACATTTATAAAAAATTCATTGGATTTTGACAAAAACAACTTTCAAACCTGAACAAAAATTTCAATTGTATTCATAAAAATTATAAGATTATTTATATTAAATAAAAAGTAATTCAATAATAATATTTGATTAAAATATTATTTATTTCAATATCCATTAACTCATCAAAGTAAATTTATTAATTTAATATTAAATAATAATATTATATGTGCTTTAAAAACTATTTACAAAGTAACAATAATAAAATTAATGTATAGTTATTATCCCAAACCGAAATAATGGACATAATCATAGTGCTAGGGTATTTTTACATAACCCCTTATAACACCCACATATGACCTAGGGGTAAGGTATGAGATGGTGACAGACTCTTATGGAGGCTCAGATAATATCGCTCAGGTGGTAATCTCTGTTTACTTCCACTTATCTTGTAGACTATTCTGTTCAAACTTAACATGTTGAAGATCGTCTTATACATGGTCAAGAGAGAGGTCCAATGATGCTGCCTCCTTTCTGAGATTTGAAAAATTGGATACATATGGATCAATTATACTATATGAGGCCATTTTTTCTTTTGTCTGAGTAAACTGGATTTGTTAATGCTTTATATTTATAATAATCATGTGGTCACTATTCAACGACTATATTAGAAAATGTATCAATTATTAACGGTTTTTTAAAATCCCAAAATATAAAAACAAGGATGTGCATATGTTATATAAATATTTTATATAATATTACATTTAATTAGATAAATATTGATTTATATTAATAAAATTATAGGTCATTATAATCTTCCACCCTTAAGAAATTTCACCCTCTAAATTTACTTTTCCAACACTAAAACAGATGTGGGTAACTCCACCTCATCACTTCCTCTAGTTCCCATGTTTCTTATTCAAACTTGTAGTTTCTTCAAAACACCTTGGTTTTAGGCATTGTCTTATTTTTTATAAATTTTTCCCTATGATCTAAGATATTCAATGTCTTAACTTCATAGGAGAGGCCATTCTCCAATGGAAACACGTCTGGATTTAGTACATGTGATGGGTCGGGTATAAACTTCCTCAAGAGTGGTAGATGGAATACATCATGTACTTGAGATACGTTTTTGGGAGTTCAAGTCGATAGGACACTAGTCCAATGTGATCAAGGATCTTAAAAGGGCCGATGTACCTTGGACTATGATTTCCCTTCTTCCAAAATCTCATAACTCTCTTCCATAGTGATTTGAGGAGGAATACCATGACTCTGATATCGAACATTATGTCTCATCGATGATTATCTGCATAGCTATTTTGTTGACTCTGAGTAGCTTTAATGTGCTGATGAATGGTCTTAACCTTCTCCGTTATTTCTTTGACCATTTAGGTACCATGGAATTTCCACTCCCCAACTTTTCCCCAACATGACGGTGTTCTTAACCTCTTCCCATAAATGGCTTCATTAGGAGGCATTTTAATGATTGAGTTGAAACTGTTATTGTAAGAGAACTCAAACATAAAAATATATAGATCCCATCCTCCATTTAAGTCCATTGATCATGCTCTCAACATTTCCTCAAGTGTTTGGATAGTCCGCTCAGATTGGCCATCAGTTCGTGGATGATAATCCATACAGAAGATTAGCTCAGTATTTAGAGCATGTCAAAGACTCTTTCAGAACATATAGGTAAATCTTAGATCTCGATCAGATACAATAGAGAGTGGTACTGCATGCATCCTTACCACATATCTGATATATATCTATTCCAGTTGATCTAATGGGAAATATTCTCTAAATGAAATGAAGTATGTAGCCTTTGTAAGAATATCCATAAAAATCTAGATAGAATTGTTTTCTTTTGGATGTCTTCAGAAGTCTGGTGACAAAGTCCATGGTGATGTTCACTCATTTAGGTGTAGGTATTGGCAATGGTTTCATTGTCCTCTTAGACTTCTACCTCTCAAACATCAGTTGCTGACATATCAAGCTCTTGAATGTATAATCAGTGATATCCTTCTTCATGTTATCCCCCCAAGAAATCCCTTGGAGATCTCAATACATCGATGTGTTTCCTGGGTGAATGGAGAAATTTGAACTATTTAAATCATCCATATATTATTTCTTTATATCTGGATTTGATGGAATGCGTAGTCTTGACCCAAATATCAAAATTACTGCTTCACTAACATTGAACTCCAAGGATTTATCTTTTTTGTAGTTTACACTTTCTTCTGAATTCCCACATCATCCTTATGAGAATCCATTAACCCTTCCAAAAGAGCCGGTTGATAATTCATATGTGAATGGATTGTTTATGTTCCCTTATTTATGATTCCAATTTCCATCTTCATCAAGTCTAAGAAGACTGGATTATTTTCAATTATCTTCAATGATAGAATTGTTGGGACCTTTCTATTTAGAGAATATGCCTCCTTGTTTCCTTTCAGGGTCGTAATGGATTGAGCAGTAATACTCTATGATCAGATCTAACTATCTTCGTTGGTGCATATTCATCTATTTCTTCATGAATATATAATTAATGCTTTTTTGGTCTGTTTATATTTCCCACATCTCCACAAAGACGTAATGTCACCAAATTTTTAAAGAAAAGATTATTTCATGCAGCTCTAGAACATGTGATGGATAGTTTTTCTCATGAGATATTAATTACCATGAATCATAGGCGTTAAATTTTTCATTTTTCATCAACAAACAGCCCAACCCTTCTTCGATGCCTCACTAAATACCACACAATTTTCTCCACCTGTGTGTTGTGTGAGCACGGGTGTAGTGATAATCCTCCTTTTGAACTCTGTGAACCTCTCTTCACATTCATCACTCCATGAAAACATCACTCCCTTCTGAGTTAGCTTTGTAAGAGTGTTGGAAAATCATGATAAATTTCTCACAAATCAGTAATAATTTCTAGCTAACCAGAGGAAGCTATAGATATCTATTACCAATGTTGGCCTCAGGCATCCCTCAATTGCAATTGTCTTGGATGGATCCACTGATATCCCATTACATGTAATGATATGACCCAAGAATGATACCTACTTCAACCAGAACTAACAATTTTTGTTCTTCACATAGAGCTTCTCCATTCGCAAGGTCTCTTGTACAATGAATAGTTTCTCCCCATGCTCCTCCTTGGTTTTGGAGTATATTTGAATATCATTTATAAATACAAAACCATATTTGATGAGGTAATCTCTAATGACTCTATTCATAAATTCCAGGAATTTTGATGGATCATTAGTGAGTCCTAAAGGCATTACTATGAATTAATAATTCTTGTACCATGTACAAAAAGAAATCGTGGTGATATCCTCCTTCTTCACACTGACATGGAAATATTCTGACTGCAAATCAACCTTATTGAAGTATTACTCTCCATGTAGCTGATCAAAAAAGCCATCAATTTGTGGAAGAGGATACATGTTCATTATAATGATTTTTTTGAGCTCATGATAATCAATGAAATGGCGCTTTGACCAATCCTTCTTCTTAATGAAGAGGACTGGTGCACCCCATGTTCAAGCACATGGGCGTTTAAACCTTTTATCCAGATTCTCATGTATTTTTTTCTTTAGCTCCTCAAGCTCCACAAAATCCATTCTTTACAAAGTATTCTATATTGGAAACACCCCATGTATAAGATCAATCGACTATTCAACATCCTTTCTAGGAGGATGAATGTGATATTCCTCGCAAAACACTTTAGCGAATTCCCTCACAATAAGCATGTCTTCATGGATGGTTTATTACATAGACTTAATCATTTGAGCAAGATATACATGTTCATAGGGTAGCAATATCCTTGATTGAGATTATGGTGCTAAATAATATTCATCCTCCTTGAACGTGTACAGAATTGGGGGGTCTATTTTCTATATAGAGAGAGATTTCCCTCTCATTGAAATTTATGATGGCTCTTTACAAGGAAATCCAATGCATGCCGAGAATTGGATCAAATTATACCAAAGGGATTATCGCGAGTGTTTTCCAATAAGTTAAAACCACAAATTTTGACAGGGGAGGTGTTATATTCATGGGATGTAATAATTTCCCCAATTACTTTTGTCACTAACAACTTTAATTCCATTATTTGTGGTGATGTTGGGATTGTTCTACTAAATATTCAGGATATAAAAGAATTCATAAAACTATAATAAAAAAAATGTTCACTATTCTGGACTGAAAAAATAGCATAAATGGCACCACATAATTTTTGGGTTTCTCTTTGGTGGTAGTGATGGAAAAAGCTCATCCTTGCTGCCTTACAGGTTATTGGTTGCGTCTGAAACCCCTTTGCTTAGGGAACTAGTTAGAAAATTGCCCTAGTTCTTTGAAGTTGAAGAAATGAACAACACGTTGATGGTCGAATCAAGTGTTACTATCCTCTATCATAGTAGTCGGATTTTCTTACTGATAGTTAATGTCCAGGTTCCCTTCTCTTCCACACCTAAATCATTTTCTCATACCTTTTAAGAAATATATGGGGTGATTCTTTCCACACCTTTGGAAAGTAGGGTTCTGGAATTTTTTAAAACCATTGGATTTATCCATCAGACCGCTATAATTAAATTACATTTTCCAATTCATATCCCCATGAGATCCCTAATATTCTCTGATCTCCATTTCAACTTTGAAGGCACATCTGAAAATTTCATCATAGCTCACGAAGTCCCAGATCTCTAGGGATTTCCATAGGCTATGATTTAGCCCACCAAAGAAGATTCCAACCTTCCATTCAGGGGTGACAAAAAAGATGGAGGCATATCGTGCAAGCCTTGTAATGTTTTCCTTATACTCTTCGATGGATTCATTTTTATTTTTCTTGAGTGAAAGGAAGTCCCTCATATCTTAATTCAAGTTGTGTGAGGAAATTATTTATCAATTTTTTTTTTACAGAAATCCTTACATTACAATGCCTCGATCTCATCCTCAAGCTTCGTATTTTTTTCATTTCCCAACATTGATCAACTTCACCCTCCATATGATAAGTATCCCGAATGGCCTTATCTTATTAGGAAATTGAAGGTTGGAAAAGATCTTCTCAATGGAGTTGATACATTGTTCAGTTATTGAGGGATCAATTGATCCATTAAATATAGGAGGCATTTGTCTAATGAAGTTATCAATTATGGCTTGTTATTTCTATGGGGGGGGGGGGGTTGAACATTCTTCTTGACCGATTTTTTTTTTAAAATATTTAGTTAACTAGTAGAGTATCATGGTAATGTTTGTGATTCCCACTCCCGTCAGATTGGGAATTTCATTATAATAGTAATCAAATTGATCTTTGCATCGGTTGTCAGCTCGAGTCCTCCTATTACCAAACATTTGCTGGAATATAAGGAAATTTAGGGGTAAAACATAAAGGGTAATCCAATGAAAAAAATGGATGGATTATAAATTACTTTTATTTCCATATCTTATGAATTTATAGTCTTTAATATATTTTATCCATGATCTAATTCCCAATATTTATTCATAGGGGATCATTTATTCCGTTAATAATGGTTTATACTATGATTATGAATTTACCAAAGAATATCCCTCAAGAGTGTCGTAACCATGATTTTAATTAGGCTCATTGTTGTGAACCAGTTCTCGTTCAATTCTTGCTCAAATCGGTGATTTTGGGTTTTACCCCTAGATACATCTAAACCAGAGCTGCCTTTACCTACTCGTATCCAAATAGGGATGTATTTTATTGATAAAACACTTACTAAATACCCACCAAAATTTTGGGATGTTTTTATTATACGTAGTCTTATCACTAATGATTTCACTATGTTTTTCTAATCCTCATCCTAAAATAACTAAACACATCATGTGATACCAACTATAACAACTCTGTGCTTTATTACACACTTTAACATAATTTATTACATAAAAAGTTTACTTCATAAAATATATACTAATGATAGGTTTGGTGTATTTCGGGCTTGGGAACATTACATAACAACATAAAACATAAAACACAACCTATTTATTGAAAACATCTTTTACATGACCACAACATTCCTTCATACATAGCATTTCATTTGACAACTTGAGCACATGCATAAGAAAAGGGTGAGCTATAAAGACCAATAAGGGAATAAACAAGGCATAACATGAAGAATATAGTACACCATCTACTATAGTCATATCAATGGAGTAAAATAGGTACAAGAAAATAAAGGCTTGATATAGAATTATTATCATAACATGGAAATGTGGGATAAACATTAAACATGATATTAGAATTAACCAAGGCTCATTGCACATGGAGCATGTGTAAAGCCTAATTTCACTTGAATTATCATGAGAAACCCCTAATTACAATTGAAATATCATGATACTAATCTTTAACCAATGCATTATAGTGCTATCAGGACAGACCCTTCTTAATAATTTCATTTCATATAAAAGTGTGCCAAAGGGATCATAAAACATAGAATCATTCAAAATTAGCATTAATTAAATGATAAAAGAGTGTGGTATAAAAAATGAAACTATATAATCAATAATTAAATTTTCATAAAGGTGAATACCCATGATAGTAAAATGGTCATGGAATTCACTACATAATGACTTTGGCTTGGAAAATCGCGAAGCAATTTCGTCAACATAACGGCGGGACATAAGAATTAAAAAAAATTGTTGATGGGAGAGAAAGGGATATATAATCATATTTAAATTAAATGGAAATTAATGGGGTCATATAGAATCACGTACCAACATATTGAATGGAATTTAGATGCATACTAAAAAATAATTTCTAGAATATAATTGAGGATATAGAAATCCCTTATGGAATTTTGGCATGGTAAGAGGTGTACATGGGAGGCGTTAATTAGAGAGAAATGGGTATGTAATCATTTTAACATAAGAAGGGAAGTATAGGGTAGGTGAGAAATCATATCCCAACATTTATAATTGAAAATAAAAGGGAATACAAACATAAATAAATTGGGCAAAAATGAGAAAAGAAGAAATACCTTTCTTGGAAGTGTGATCTCAAAGGCTTGAGAGAGGCATCATGGGAGCTCGGGGCGCCTTGGGAGAATTATAAAAACGGGATGGAAGGGGTTGGTTGAGATCTAAATGTTTTTATTAAAGAGGAGTGGGATCTTGGGTGGGTTTATATAGGAAAAGAGAAAAATTCTATATTATTTAGGTTTTGTACACTACACATTAAACTAATAAAAACCAAAAACCATACCATGTGTTTTTAGAATGTTTTTTTCAAATGTTTAGTCGAAAAAATTATTTTATATGGTCAATGTAAAAACCTATTAAAATATCAGGCTTTCTTATGTAGAGGTGAGTCACATTCTCAAGGAAATCAATTTTAAATGTTAAAATGTTTTATAAGTCTTGGAGGGTCCACTAAAGCATTGTAAATTAAATAAAAAAACCTAAAATCACATTATTTAAAATTTAAAACATCTATTTTCTGAAAAACCATTTATAATATTTTATTACATCACAATTGGGTAATTATGACTTCATAAAAGACATTATATATTTAAACGATATTTAATTTTTACCCAAATATTTGACTATCTAAGAAAATCATGAAAAGGTCACCATTGGATGATTTCGATGTCCTGAATCCAAAAAAAATATTATATATATATATATATAATTTTAAACATTATATTTTTAATTTTAAAATAAAAACCACCATTTATCGAAAATTCATGTTTTAAAAAAAACAACTTTCAAACATCAATAAAATTTTCAATTATATTCCTAATAATTTTAAGATTATTTATATTTAATAAATATTAATTTAATAATAATAATTTATTTAAATATTATTTAATTCCAAAATCCATTAATTCATCAATATAGACTTATTAATTGAATATTAACTAAAAATAATATTTTTTCTTTCGAAACGATTTACAAGGAAACAATAATAAAATGAATGCATATTCGTTATTCTGTACAAAAATAATGCACATAATCACAGTTATAGGGTCTTGTTACATAAACCTATATAACACACGCATAAGTCCTAAGGGTATGATGTGCCATGGTGATAGACTATTGGAGAGGCTAAGATAACAATGCTCAGCTGGTAATCTCTGTTAACTTCCACTTCTCCCATATGCGGTTTTGTTCAAGCTTAATGTGTTGAAGCTCATCATGGGAATTTTCAAGACCGAAGACCAATGATTCTACCTCCTTTTTTAGATCCAAAAATGGGATTCATATGGAGTAATTCTACTAGATTTGGTCATCGCTTTCTTTGTCTGAGTAAATTGGATTTGGTAAAGCCCTATATTTATACTAATCTTGTAGCCACCGTTCAATGACTACATTAGAAAAGGTAAAAAATATTAATGTTCTTTTAAAATCCATAAACATGAAACAAAGGACAATCATATGTTATATAACCATTTTACATAATAATACATTTAATTAGATCAAGAAAAATTTTCCTTAATATATGTTTGGTTTGTTACAGGATGTCTTTCTTGAGGATGTTCCAGGACCACCTCCTCATAGAGAGGCAGACTTCTAGATCGACATGCACCCCAAGATGGAATTGATATCCAGACTAGAATATCAGATGTCTCTCATAGATAATTTTTAATTAAGGGTAAAACTAGAGGACTTGCAGAAGAAGGGGTACATAATACCCAACGTTTCACCATGGGCTACCCCAGTATTGTTTTCCAAGATGGAAGATGGGAGCTTGAGGATATGGGTGGACTTTCAGCCCTAGAAAAAGGAGACCGTGAAGCACAAGTATCCACTACCGAGTAACAATGACAGATTCAGCTAGCTAAAGGGAGTTAGGTGGTTCTCGAAGATAGATATCATATTATTCTATCATCATCTTTGAGTACGGGATGTAAGAGTAACAAAGACAGCCATAAGATGCCGGCATGGCCACTACGAGTTCTTAGTGATCCCCTTCGGCATGAACAATTCCCTATTAGTGTTCATGGGACTCATAAAGAGGATCTTATAGCCTTACATCAATCGTTTTGTGGTAGTATACATTGATGACATCTTAATGTACTCTGTGTTGGAGGAGGAGAATGCTACACACCTGAAGATAGTCCTGGATACACTTTGAGAGAACCATCATTATGGTAAGCTCTTGATGTTTGAGTTCTGGATTCATGAGGTCCACTTTCTAGGACACATCATCTCATAGGCTGGAGTTTCGGTGGATCTTGTTAATATAGAGGCAGTTATTTCTTTGGGGCCACCTATAAGTGTGATTGAGGTGAGGAGTTTCTTAAGGTTAGTTGGATATTGTTGGTTGATTGTTCCTTACTGTTCCAAAGTAACATCACCTTTATCAACCTTGACATGGATATTAAAACCCTTCTTGTGGTTTTATAAATTCCACTTTAGTTACCAAGAGAAAATAAATAGACTGAAAATATCTCCCATATTGAGACTACCAGAAGAGGGTGTTCGGTATGTAGTATTTTTTAATGCATTAGGGACTGGATAAGGTTCTGTACTGATGGAGGAGTGAGCAGTGATAACCTATATCTCCTGGAATTTTTGGCAACATGAGTATAACTATGTGAATCATTACCTAGAGTTAGAAGTAGTGGTCGTTTCCTTGAAGATGTGGCGGAACTGCAAAATGGTTGAACGATTTACTGTCTACTCTAACAACAAGTCTCTTAGATATGTTTTCTCACTGGAGGACCTAATCTTGAGACAATGGTGATGGATGGAGTACTTCTAGAACTATGGATTTGAGATAGTATATATTCATGGTAAGGGGATTGTGGTGGCATACATGCTATGTAAGAGGTCTGGTTTACAACTTCTGACTGAGGTGACAAATTAGTTATCCTCGATGGTGATATCCTCTGTGGATGATAATGTAGATTCTTACTATCAGTAAATGACTTTCACTCCCCCACTCTTATAGCGAGTTAGGGAGGCACAACTTGTGGATGTTGACTGTGAGGCCCAACGATATCATTTAAACTTAGGATAAGCTCTGGATGGATTTTCGATAGGTGGGGAGAATGTCATATTTTTTAGAAGACGCACTATAGTACCAATGATTTTGTGGGAGGAAGTGTTGAAAGAGTTCTATAAATACCCTTTTTCGGTACTTCTTAGTGTGGTGATGATGAACCAGGTCTTTCAATGTTATCACTGGTGGCCTGGGATGATGAAAGTCGTCATAGAGTTCATTTCACGTTGCCTCACTTTTTAGCTAGTGAAGGTTGAGCATCAGGTCCCAGGAGGCATAACACAACCACTTGAGGTACCATAATGGAAGTTGGATGGTAACTTTATGGAATTTGTGACGGGGTTACCACACATGTCCAGGGGACATGATTCTATCTGGTTGATTGTTGACTAAGTCACCAACATGGCTAACCTCTTACCCATTCAGTAATAGTGATCAGTAGAGGGCTTGGGGAACCTCTACATCTAGGAGATAGTGCAGCTACACGCGGTTACATCGACGCTCGTACCAGAATATGATGCACGCTTTATATCACAATTGTGGAAGGGGTTTTAGGATATGTTCAGGACTCATCTGTGCTTGAGCACATCTTTTCAACCCCAAACGGATGGTCAGACGGAGCGGACCATACTGACCATGGATGTCATGCTGCATGCCCATGTCCTTGATTTTGTTCATAGTTGGGAGGATCACCTACCACTGGTGGAGTTTTCAAAAAAAATGTCTATCACTCCACCATTTCCATGGCACTGTTTGAGGCCTTGTATGGGCAGCCATGAAAATCACCTCTATTCTGGACAAACCTCGGGGTGTCAAAACTCATGGGTCAAGAGTTGGTAAGATCTACTGTAGTGAAGGTTAATATCATCTAGGAGTGGATGAGGACTAAACATAGTGGGCAGAAATCATATTCTGATAGGAGAGAGAGACCCTTGGAGTTTGATGAGGGAGACCATGTGTCTCTTCGGTTCTGGCCCCAAAGGGGTTTTTAGAGACTTAGCTGTGGGAAATTTACCTCCTTGGTTCCTCATACCTTTTCAGATTTGTATTAGAGTTTTCTAGGTAGATTACTGCCTAACTCATCCCCCACAGATGCACCGAGTGCACGATTCTTTCCATGTGTCATAGTTGAGGAGGTAGGTTCATGATCCGTCTTACGTCATCGACTGGGGTGATCTATACATTGAAGATTCTTAGAATTTTGTAGAGTTCTCATTGGGGAAAGAGGATGGATAATATCAGGTCCTTCATGGACAATTTATTCTTCTAGTTCACGTTCCTTGGAAGCATGGGGATCTCTAGGAGATCACATGGTAGATGGAGGCTCTAGTTCGTGCTCAGTACTTCCATTTGTTTGAATAACCCTTGTTTTAGATTTCAGAGATTCAAATCTCTATGGTAGGGAGAATGTAATGTACTGGAATTTCCATATAATTTATTTAAACAATATGAAATTATTTCAAGGCCACACTCTTTGACGACAAAGTGATTTCATGAACCAGTGATCCCAGAATGGAATTTAGAACTTTTTATTAGTTCATTTAAGTAAATGTTAGAGCATGTTTTTTCTAACTTCTAAATTGATGCATAGATAAAAAATCTAAGGGCACCATTGAACTCAGAACACTAGGATTTTACTAGAAATGACTTAACATTGAATGATTAGGGTCAGATGAAAAAGTTAATATATATAATTTTTATAAAAATAATATAATAACTTAAGAAGTTATTTTATTTCTTTTATCACTGTTGAACAGTTGACGACGACATCACAGTCGGGCCACGGTCGCTTGACCACGATCGAGGAAACACCAATGTGTCGACTATATGGCATGCATGGAGGCATACATGGCTTCCAAATATGTCTCGGTCTCACATACCAGGAATTCCAGTGAGACAGACCTGCTCCCGTAGGTCGGGCCCTCCCCATCATGTCGGGCCAGACCAATGCCAGCAGTCCAGGCTGCACCTGCGGTCCAACGGGACCACGACCCAATGGACCAGACATAGGTGGGGCCGGGTGCAAGTCGTGCTAGTGGACCTGAGTCGGGTCGGTACACCTAGGGCTGGGTCGTGTTGGTCTAATCAGTTCAGACTAGTCTTGAACCCAACCGTCCAATATTTGGAAAAACACCCGTAATGTACAAACCAAGTGTCTAATTAACGACCCATTTGCAGCATTGGAACCCTCGCGATGAGGAGGATATTGTGGAATAATCCATTGAGTATGTCATGGAATTTGAAATTTAATGAATGGCAAGGGGATGATTTCTCTCAAGATCAAGCGTTCTACATGTGGAAACCCTACAGTTGGCTAATACCTAAAGACTAATGATGAGTGGCCTTGTGTGGATCAGATACTATGGCCAAATGGGAAGTATCTTTTGTGTGACCCGGTTGGCCCATGCTTCAGAGCTACTTCTGTGTGACTCGACAGAACAATGATATTTGATAAGAGGAGTACCTCAGTACGACCATATGTGGGAAGCAACTTCTAAGTGACCTAGCAGTCCCACAGTGGGGAGAGGCATCTTTGTGACCCTATAGTCCCACTGTAGTCATTGAAGATTACTTCTAAAATAACCTATGGTGTTTGACGATGTGACTAATGTGTCTATTATCCTATTCTAGAATATACCTAGTGTGAGCTTCCTTGATTCGTGATCATGTGTGGTGATCATGATTTTTGTTTTGGTTTTGGATTTCTTTGTGTCCATTCCATTGTTTTTTGAGGCTCCCTACTAAGTATTTTGATACTCACCACTACATGGGATTTTCCTGGACATATTTATCTCCTGCAGACAGTTGTCTCCTTGATGGAGGAGTCAGTGGTCCAGGACTCGGGGGTGCCATGTAAGACTTGGAAAACGGGACACACTTCTACATCTTCCAGCAACTACCCCGTACCGACCCATCGGGTGGGGTTTTCAACAGATGGATATCAATATATATTTTTTATTTCATTTTTCCCGTTATTCTTTTTATGGTTTTGTATTTTTTCCCATTTAACATTAATTTGTACTTGTACTCAGTGGTAATTTATTGTGGTGTGATCGTTTACATTTCATGATTTGGGATGTGGTTGTGTGTTCATGTGTACAGGTACTCAAGAAAATGCCTCCCACTTTTAGGTTTACACCTTCAACTCTAGTCCCCAACCCTTGGCCTTTGGGATGCAGTCTTGAGATATTTCATGGCATGGGCACCAGGGGGATGGGTCCTGAGAGAAACAGGGTGTTAGAAATCCACAGTGTTTATGGGTAATAATAATACGAGGAGAAATGAATAGTATTATACAAATCATTCTAATTATAATTATTAGGAGTAATATCAATCTTTGTAGAAGATAATCAAGGCAAAAGGAAATTAATAGGATGTGGTATGTTTTTTTGTTGAAGGTAGGGCACAAGAATAGGAATTTCACCTTTCCAAAGAGATAATAGGAATCTCTAGGATAATTAATTATTAAATAAAAATATTTACATATCTAAATTTTAGGCAATATATATTTACAATATATAATACATTTGTATCCAAATACTAGAATCAAGTAGATTTCAAATTAATTCTATAGATGATGGGAATAAATGGACTGCCAACAGAGAGAGGACAGACTCTCTAACCATTAGATACTACCATCTCACAATACCAATGGGATAAATTATGGATTTAAATAATCATTATTAAGTTTATTTTGTTACCATGCAGATTATTTCAATTTTATTCTTATATACGGATTGATATTTCAGATTTTAAATAAACATTTGTGATTTTATAAAGACAACATATGTTATGGAATGGAACAATTGAACAATGATATTTATGTATTAAAATAAATAAACATATTTAAAATTGATAATGAATCAAATATGTTCATCTCATTTAATTACTAGTTATGGCATCACTTTCTGGTTTATGTAAGCTGGAAGTGTTTTAAAAACAACTATGAAGACGATTTTCTAGACTCTTTTGATCTTGATCCATCTGAAATATGACATTCTTGTTTTTGACACCCATGAAATGAGAATAAAAAAATTTGGTTGAATAACACCCATTGAATAATTATTATATCCTTAAAAATGGTATGAAGAAATAAGCATGGATACTTGGGGGTCGTATAGATCATGTGAATCATATGAACTTACAAAATATATACAATCACTTAACCATTGGAACACCATATGAAGGGATTATGAACATCATGTGATCTATTCTATGATCATGTGCACCTCCATAGATAATCCCACCTAACCATGTGAATCCCTTGAGATGAGTCTTTTATATCACATGAAATGTCAATTGATAAACACTAGAATACCAACATAATGTTCTTGGGATGGAGGCTAAAAATAATGGGACCCTTATATGACATGAAGATACACCATTCCAACCAATGATATTACTCAAATCAATTGATCAATTAATTGATCACATGTAAGTCCTAAGACATTCCAGATCGATCATATAAAGGTCACCAGATCTGACAAATGGATCATTTGAAGACACCCAGATTTGTTATCAAAAACACATGAATTAATTTTGAAAAATAATCTTTGAACATTTGTAAGACCTTTGACAGGTCATATTCGATCATCACACACCATTTTACATTTCGTATTTATTCATAAATGACACCATTAAACATTTCATCCTTGTCAGACATACATCCTCAAACTTGTCAGGAATGAATCATCAAATGTGTAAACCTTTTCTGAAAGAAACCCTCATACATGTCAGATAGATATACTCAAACATGTCATCCTTATCTGTTAGTAACACTTGGATATTATCCCTTTAATTATGTGATCCCCCGTATATGATCCTTTGGTTGATTTCCCCCATACATGGAGAGTGTATGTGATTTACCATTTGTTATGCACTCATGAAACCTTATTTATAACATGTCCTCAAAAGTGGTCATCATTCCATCCAAGAAAAATCCTAAGACATCTTGTGGCCCCTACTCATCATCCATTTGTGTATAGAGTCTAGATATGTGATATAGACATGCACCTTGGTGTATTGCCCTTGAAATTCAATATAATCAACCTCTTAAGACCGACCATCTTTTGGCCTTCAATATTCCCAAATCCCTCTATTGATTAGGAACCCTAGTGGTCTATGTGGACTCTAATTCCTATTATAAATAGGATATGCATGACACCATCTAAAGTCACAATCTATAAATCAATATTTAATACCATTCCTTCCCTTGTGGGGTCGTATCCTTCATGATATTTCTAATAATACTCCAACATGGATACATTAACGTGTATATTCCACACCTATAGGTATTTTGTTTGATCCCTTTTCATATAGTGTTTCTCAAACCATGAATGAACCCTAAGATCTTAGATATTTTCCATTATAATTTTACTATAATAATAAAAATATACTAATATGTGAAACCTTAGTGTGTAATCCATGCTCAAATATTAGTGCATCCTCAGTGTGAAATCCCCTCTATAATATAACTGAAATATAAGTATAAAGACCCATACATTACATACATTGTTATTACATAAGAATTTTAGCACATTTATTAAAACATATAACAAAACCAGGAAAGGACCGTTTGGGTATAGTGTCTTTAGAAACTGGGAAACATAAACAACTGGTTCATAAAGCGTCTACACTGTCTCCCACTTATTTCATCATATCTATAGTCCCTTTTGGCATATCTTACTTAATAACCTTCTTCCTGACCTGGGGAAAGAAAAAATACAAAAGGGTGAGCTCAAATGCTCAGTAAGGGTAAACAAAAGAAATATCAATCACATCATATACATAAGAACATAAATTTTGGAAATCTTAACCTGCAAAAGAAATCATAATTTCATAACATGGGATAAATCATAGTAGTGAAATGTAATCCCAATAATCATAACTAAAAACATGAAACTTTGTGGCATACACACATAATCATAGAGAATCATTTCTTGTTAGTCGAGACTCATTGCCAAGACTATCTTAGTGGACAAAGTCCATTTCTGAACCGAGTTCACTCCTCGTTTCAGTCCTGTTTCACTGAACCGGTTTAACCCGCCGTTCCAGCCATGTCTATCTCATGAGATATAAAATCTTTACCCAATTCATTGGAGGGAGATATAGCTCCCACCCATCTCATAATGATACCATTCTTATGTTTTCCAAAAAATCATAAACCATACATCATATGTAATAAAAATGGGAATCTTAAACATCGTGACATCATAATACAATTCATATAAGATAAATTAATTCATAAAAATATAATTCCATCACAACATAATAAAATCAATGTAATAATAGGGATATAAACAGAACCCTTTATTATCTTAGATTGAAAATAATTTTGATAAAACACTTGAACTCCATTCTTGAGGAAAATATCCTTTCTGCTTCAAAAACACTTTTCCTTTCTTAACATGTCGTACAATTCTAAACTAAAAGAAGTTGATTAAAAATAAACTTGAAAACTTGTAATGGAAGCTTCTTGGAAATAATGTTTTAAAAATACATTCATGCCGTATAAGTTAAAAAAACATTCTTCTCGTACTTTTGTCGGAAAAGTCAAAAAGTACCTCGTACGAAAAACGACAAAAGATTCCTTTCATATCCTTTACTAAAAACTCACCGAAGGGTAAAATTGGATTCAAAAAATTTTAGGTGTATGGAAATAATATTACATATTGAGGAAACATGGATGTGGATGATAAAATACACCCTAGTAAATTTCAAAGTATAAACAATCTCTGATAAAAATGAGATTGTGATATTTCCCTTACCTTAGGTCCGATTTGCTTCGTAAGTGTTCGAACCTCCTTTATAATGATTTAAATAATGTTATTGACTTATTAAAGAATCATAATTATTGTTATGATATCATATATGGTCATATTCTTAGCTTCTTAGTAGTAATATTTCATTGCTACTTGTTAATCGGGTGTTTATAACTTTTTGTTCTTATGCATGTTTTGTCGAATAAATTCTTATTCTTCTTTATAGGTTATAGATAAATCATTTCCAGAATGTTATTAATTTACTATATATCATATTTATTCATTCAATATATTTATATAATCATTATGAAATGATGATCATGTAGAACGAGTCGCATCACATCGTGGAGACGGTATTCCGTACGTACGCACGAGCGATGATATCGTTCCCATGATCATGGAATTGTATTGGAGTGTATGTATACTATTTCAGAATCAATATCACTTTAAAATAATCATATATAGTCATTATTTACACCATTATACCCATCCAAGTAAGGTGGTGGTGGAAAATAGATTACACTACGGCGTGGAGACGGTATTCTGTACTTACGCACGCGCGGTGATTTCATTTTTCATAGGATGGATAGATGGTGAAATATGGTTTTTTCATACTTATAATAACATATAAGTATATGAGCGATACTGATGTTATTACTTAATAATGAAACAACTAAAGAAGAATAAGTGGAAGAATAAATAAATATGAAAGAATCGGTAACAGACATTACCTCTTCTTTGAAGTGCTTCTTTGAGACCTCCTTTTAGGGCACTAAAATTGGTCATTGAAGAAGACCAGGACCTCTAGGATGTCTCTAGGGAAGTGGAGAGGAGAAAGTGGTAGGGTTTTTCCAAGCTTGAAGGCTCAAAGTGGTGTGAGGAAGAGGGTGAGGAGGTGCCCTTTTATAAGGGAGGAGAGGGGCTCCTTTGGAAAAACTAAAAATATTATTTTATTATAAAGTCAAGTTCGGTTTTAAATACCTAAAAATTGATTTATTTAGAATATAAGGTGGGGATGGGTTAAAATCCTCTAATCCAATAGAATTTAGACAAGTTTAGGTTCCAATTTTAACCTTATCATTTAGATTTAACATTAAGTTAAATAATTTTACTTTTACCGCGTCTTCTTGTGTTCTTATACTATAAGGTTAATAAACATACTATAAGAAGCCAAACGAACCCCAAGTTGTTTATTATTAATTTATATAACCTTATCTACGTCATTTGGAAGAACCATAGATTTTTAGGAATAAAATAACAATTACTAATATAATATTTGTTTTAAAAAATATTTTATGTCAATTTTGAAACTATTTAGTAATTGATTTTTGTGAAAATCATAAAAGAATGATTAGTTCGAACTAAGTTAATTAAATCAATACTAACATGTCATATTAATCTAGAAAATTAGTGTAACTCATAAAAAGCCTCAAATAATATTTATTTGGGTATTTATAACATCAATTATGTCAATATTTCATTAATAAGATAGTTACTGCATCATCTTTGTGTCATAAATAAATTAAATTATTCAAAGTCTAAAAATTAAAAATAAACTATCATTATGTATGAAATCTTTTTATATTTCTAATGAATATTTATAGTCTAATTTATCTTATGTATAACCCTATATTAAAAATGATTTAGTTATTAAACATTTATTTTAACTATTTTAACCCTTCTTTAAATAAATTGATAATAAATGTCCTAATCTAATACAAGTGGGCCTAAATGGTCATATGTTATTACTAAGTTTGTTTTTGGTCTAATTACACTAATCCAATAGAATTAGGACATGTGTTAGGGTAATAATAATATCATTTTTACACATAATTATCCTGTTTACTTTTAACCGTGGTAAATAAAAGTAAAAAATTACTATTCACCAAAAATTATTTTTATCTCATTGAACCACATTTTACTTACTGACATCAACAATGTCTCTCAGATTTTTGAAATTCCACTCACAGAAGCGGTAAAATTCTGTTTTAGGAAAAATTCAGTTTTTTAACTACCACTTAGTGGTTTCACTATTCATCAAAAATTGAAAGTTTTCAGAAAAATACCAAAATTTCACCCTAGGCTAATTTCGATATTCCGAATCCAAAAATGAAGTCCATTTTGAAAAATAAAATTTATAAAATTTCATAAAGTGGTTATTACTATTCATAAAGGCTATTTTTAATAATATTTTAATAGTATATCGTTGTTTAGTGAAACTCGGTATTGCGTACGACGCAAGCTATCGGGGAAGGTCGTGATTGCGTGTAAAGCAAGCCAAGAAAGTGATGTGTGTAGTGAAAGATTTCTATGATGATAAAAACAAAATATTTCTCATAAAAGTATTGGGTGTTACATTCTACCCCCTTAAAATGAATTTTGCCCTCGAAATTCATCACTTTATAACAAACAGATGAGGATACCTCTCCCTCATCATATCCTCAAGCTCCCATGTAGATTCATCTAATTGGTCGTTCCTCTATAAAACTTTCACCAAGCGAGTGGTCTTGTTCCGTAGGAATTTTTCACTATGATCCAGAATCTCTATCGGTTGTTCTTCATAAGAAAGATCTTGCTCCAGTGGTATAACTTCTGAGCTGAGTACATGTGAAGGATCAGGTATGTACTTTCTCAGGAGAGATACATGGAACACATCGTGAACTTGAGAGAGATTCGGTGGAAGCACCAATCGGTAAGCTACCTTCTCAACACGATCTAGTATTTCTAAAGGACCGATATATCTAGGGCTCAACTTCCCCTTCTTTCCAAATCTCATGACTCTCTTCCAGGGAGATATTCGTAAGAACACTTTATCAACCACATCAAACTCTAGGTCTTTTCTTCGGTTGTTAGCATAACTTTTCTGTCGACTCAAAGATGCTCTCATGTGTTGTTGAATAGATCTGACCTTTTCTGCCATTTCATCAACGAGATCAGGTCCTAATAGCTTTCTTTCCCCAACTTCATCCTAGAATGTTGGAGTCCTGCATTTCTTTCCATAGAGAGATTCATAAGGAGCCATCTGAATACTGGAGTGAATGCTATTATTATAAGAAAATTCAACCTAAGGTAGGTGTTGATCCCAACCACATTTGAAATCCATAAAGAAAGCTCTCAACATATCTTCTTGAGTTTGAATTATTCTCTTAGACTGACCGTCTGTCTGCGGATGATAAGCAGTGATGAAACTTAACTCTGTATCCATAGTATGCTGAAGACTTCGCCAGAACTTTGAGGTAAACCTCGGATCCCGATCAGATATAATAGAAAGTTGTACTCCATGCAATCTTACCACTTCCTTTACATATATCCAAGCAAGCTGATCCAGAGTGAAATCCTCTCTAATAGAAATGAAGTGTGCAGACTTTGTAAGACGATCAACTATGACCCAGATATCATTATTGCCTTTGGATGTTTTAGGAAGTCTGGTGACAAAGTCAATAGTGATGTTTTTCCATTTCCATTCGGGTATGGGTAATGGTTGTAACATCCTCTTAGACTTCTGTCTCTCAACTTTAACTTGCTGACAAACCAAGCATGGAGAGACAGATTCAGCAACATCTCTTTTCATGCCATCCCACCAGAAGTACTCTTTCAGGTCCCTATACATCTTCGTGCTTCCAGGATGAATGGAGAATGAAGAACTATGAGCCTCATCCAACAGATCATTCTTTAATTTGGGGATGGGAGGAACACTAACCTGATTCCTGAACTTTATTATCCCATCATAATCAAGGTTGAATTCAGGAACATTTCTCACCTTCTTTTGTAACTTGACATCTTCTTCCTGTGCCTCTTTAATCTTCACATGTATAGATGGTTGAACATTCAATTGAGAAAGATACGATTTTCCCCTTTCATTATAATTCCAAGATACATCCTTTGTAAATCCATAAATATTGGATCTTTTGTGATCCTCATCATGGATAAACTGGCATGGTCTTGTCGACTTAATGCATCTGTCACCTTGTTTGCTTTCCCAGGGTGGTAATGGATTGAGCAGTCGTAATCCTTAATCAGCTCCAACCATATTCTTTGGCGCATATTCATCTCCTTCTGTGTGAAAATATACTTTAAACTTTTATGATTAGTATAAATTTCACACCTTTCTCCATAAAGATAATGACTCCAAATCTTTAATGCAAAGATTACTGTAGCTAACTCCAAATCATGAGTTGGGTAATTTTGCTCATGTATTTTCAACTGTCGTGTGGCATAAGCTATCACCATATCATTTTTCATAAGAACACACCCCAAACCCTTCTTGGATGAATCACTATAGATCAGAAACCTTTCTCCACTACAAGGCAGTGTGAGCACACCTGCACTGGATAAACTTCTTTTCAACTCCTTGAAATTCTCTTCACATTCCTCCATCCAAACAAACTTAACTCCTTTCCGAGTCAACTTGGTGAGTGGATTAGATAATCGTGAAAAATCTTTCAAAAAACGTCAATAATATCCAGCCAAACCAAGAAAACTTCAGATCTCAGTTACTATTGTTGGTCTCGACCAACCTCTGTTTTTGCTGGATCCACAGATATCCCCTCTTTTGAGATTATGTGACCCAAAAATGAATCTTTTTGAAGCCAGAATTCACACTTGGTAAATTTGGCATAAAGCCTCTCTTTTCTTAGGGTCTTCAATATAATTCTCAAGTGATCTTCATGTTCTTCCTTTCTCTTTGAATAGACAAGAATATCGTCTATAAATACTACCACAAACTGATCAAGATAGTCTCTAAAGAATCTATTCATCAGATCCATGAAGATAGCAGGGGCATTAGTAAGACCAAATGGCATCACTATAAACTCATAGTTTCCATACCTTGTATGGAAAGCTATCATTGGTATATCCTCCCTTTTGACCATTAATTCATGATACCCTGAATGAAGATCAATCCTGGAAAAGTATTGAGCTCCGTGTAGTTGGTCAAATAGGTCATCAATGCACGGTAGATGATATTTGTTCTTGATAGTGATCTTGTTAAGTTCTCGATAATCAATGTAGAGTCTCATTGATCCATCTTTCTTCTTAACAAACAGAACTGGTGCTCCCCAAGGTGACGCACTAGGGCGTATGAACCCCTTATCAAGATTCTCTTGGAGTTTCGTCTTCAATTCCTGCAACTCAATTGGGGCTATTCTATAAGGTGTCTTTGAAATAGGAAAAGCACCCGGTACGAGTTCTATTGAAAAATCAACTTCACGATTTGGTGGAAGACCCGGTAATTCCTCCGGAAAGAAATCACCAAACTCTCGTACAATGGGCATATTCGTAATCGTGAGTTTCTCACCAACCATTTGAGATAAATAACCTTCATTTAGTGGAATAAAGACCCATAAGATGGAAGAAATTTCCACTGGGAGGTTTTGTTCATCCTTGCATTGATAGACGATCATAGATTGATCTGGAATATGAAATGTGACTTCCATTCTTTGGAAATTGATATGAGATCCATATAAAGAAAGCCAATCCATGCCAAGAATCACATCAAATCCCACTATAGGAAGGATCACAAGATTTTCAGGAAGCACATTCCCACAAACTTTGATCGGAGAAGAATTATAAACTTTTGATGCGACTGCTGTGCCATTAGGGGTTGTCACAGCTAACTCAACATCTAATTGTTGAGGTAATACAGTGATATCCTTAGAAAATTTTTTAGAAATAAAGGAGTGGGTGGATCTAGAATCAAATAAATCATTTTCTACTTTAGAGTGTATGGTAAGTATACCTTTCACCACATCGTTATCGCACTCCACATTGCTGATAGAAATTGCATGTGACTTTCCTTTGTCTTTAGCCTTAAGAGTTTGTTGATGGTGACCATCATCATCAACCCTTGGATTTGGGCATTGATTGGCATAATGACCCATCTACTTGAACTTGAAACATTAAAGTGTAGTAGGTTCATTCTGTGCATCCCTTCCTTTGTTTGCATCATTAGACATCTTCTTCCAATCATTACGGCATTCAAATGCCCAATGACCTTCCTTTCAACATTTGAAACATTTACTTGTCCCTTTAAGACAACTCCCTCCATGTTTCTTTCCACACTTTGAGCATAAGGGAAAGCTCATCTTCTTTTCAGTGTGCTCTTTATATTTTCCTTTGAATTCCATTTTCCTCTTCTTATCAAACCCATATGACTGATGAGTTACTCCAATATCCCTCTCAACTTTGAGAGCACATCAAACGATTTCCTCATAGCTATTGAAGTCCCTTATGGCTAACTCCCTTCGAAGAGTTGGTTTTAACCCACTAAAGAATTGATCGATCTTACTCTCAGGTTGGATAATAATACTAGAAGATTACCTTTAAAGTCTTGTAAAATTTGCTTCATAGGTACCAACAGATTCATCATCCTTTTTCTTTAGTTCAAGAAACTCTTTCTCCATCATTTTTCGGAGAATATGAGGGAAGTACTTATTGAAAAATAAGTTCTTGAACTCGTCCCATTCCATGGAATCAATTTCATCTCTTTGCCTCGTATTCTTGATAACATTACACCATTGATCAGCATCACCTTCCAAACAATACACTGCTAAGATGACTTTATCATGTTCAGAACATTGAAGAATTGAAAATATATTTTTAGTAGTACTAATCCATTGTTCAACAACTAATGAATCAGTAGACCCGCTGAATGAAGGTGGACGCTACCTCATGAAGGATTCAACAGAATTTTGATCCTCCTTTGCTCATTTGGAAGTACTGCATGATTCATAGCTTGAGAAAGTTTTGTGAGCATAGCTACAGGATTTTTCATTCCAGCTCCTATAACGTTTGGTTGCTTAGGGGTACAATCATTGCATTTCCCGTCGTATTCCGCATTAACACGGTTCCTTCGGGTTCCAGCCATTGACTAAAACCAAGAAGAATAGTGTGAGCAACACTAATTATAATAGGAAAACCACATAATCAAAAATAAAAATTTCACACTTAAGGTCTTATCCTAGGTTATTCATGGCCATTTCTAAAACACTAAGATTGTGTCCTATTCTTAGACTTATCCTTAGGGTTCTTACTAAGGCTTTCACATCCTAGTTTCCAAAGGTTGACTATACCTTTCATCTGATACCAACTATAACGACCCATACTTTACATGCATTGTTATTACTTCAGAATTGAAGCACACTTATTACAACATATAACAAAACTAGGAAAGGACCGTATTGGTATAGTGTCTTTAGAAACTGGGAAACATAAACAACTGGTTCATAAAGCATCTACACTGTCTCCCACTTATTTCATCATATCTATAGTCCCTTTTGGAATATCTTACTTAATAACTTTCTTCCTGACCTGGGGAAAGAAAACATACAAAAGGGTGAGCTCAAATGCTCAGTAAGGGTAAACAAAAGAAATTTCAATCAAATCATATACATAATAACATAACTTTTGGAAATATTAACCGGAAAAAGAAATCATAATTTCATAACATGGGATAAATCATAGTAGTGAAATGTAATCCCAATAATCATAACGTAAAACATGAAACTTTGTGGCATACACACATAATCACAGAGAATCATTTCTTGTTAGTCAAGACTCATTGCCAAGACTATCTTAGTGGACAAAGTCCATTTCTGAACCGAGTTCACTCCTCGTTTCAGTCCTGTTTCACTGAACCGGTTTAACCTTCCGTTCCATCCATGCCTATCTCATGAGATATAAAATCTTTACCCAATGCATTGGAGGGAGATATAGGTCCCACCCATCTCATAATGATACCATTATTATGTGTGCCACAAAATCATAAACCATACATCATATGTAATAAAAATGGGAATCTTAAACATCGTGACATCATAAAACAATTCATATAAGATAAAGGAATTAATAAAAATATAATTCCATCACAACATAATCAAATCAATGTAATAATAGGGATAGAAACAGAACCCTTTATTATCTTAGAAGGAAAATAATTTTGATAAAACACTGGAACTCCATTCTTGAGGAAAATATCCTTTCTGCTTCAAAAACACTTTTCCTTTCTTAACATGTCGTACAATTCTAAACTAAAAGAAGTTGATTAAAAATAAACATGAAAACTTTTAAATGAAGCTTCTTGGAAATAATGTTTTAAAAATCCATTCATGCCGTATAAGTTCAAAAAACATTCTTCTCGTACTTTTGTCGGAAAAGTCAAAAGGTACCTCGTACGAAAAATGAAAAAAAAATTCCTTTCATATCCTTTACTAAAAACTCACCGAAGGGTAAAAATGGATTTAGAAAATTATAGGTGGATGTAAATAATATTACATATTGAGGAAACATGGATGTGGATGATAAAATACACCCCAGAAAATTTCAAAGTATAAACAATCTCAGATAAAAATGAGATTGTGATATTTCCCTTACCTTAGGTCCGATTTGATTCCTAAGTGTCCGAACCTCCTGTATAATGATTTAAATAATGTTATTGAATTATTAAAGAATCATAATTATTGTTATGATATCATATATGGTCATATTCTTAGCTTCTTAGTAGTAATATTTCATTGCTTCTTGTTATTCAGGTGTTTATAACTTTTTGTTCTTATGCATGTTTTGTCGAATAAATTATTATTCTTCTCTTTAGGTTATAGATACATCATTTACAGAATGGTATTAATGTACTATATATCATATTTATTCATTCAATCTATTTATATAATCATTATTCAATGAAGATCATGTAGAACGAGTCGCATCACATTGTGGAGACGGTATTCCGTACGTACGCACGAGCGATGATATCGTTTCCATGATCATGAAATTGTATTGGAGTGTATGTATACTATTTCAGAATCAATATAACATTACAATAATCATATATAGTCATTATTTACACCATTATAACCATCCAAGTAAGGTGGTGGTGGAAAATAGATTACACCACGGCGTGGAGACGGTATTCCGTACGTACGCACGCACAGTGATTTCATTTTTCGTAGGATGGATAGATGGTGAAATAGGGTTGTTTCATAATTATAATAACATATACATATATGAGTTATACTTATTTTATTACTTCATAATGAAACAACTAAAGAAGAAGAAGTGGAAGAAGAAATAAAGATTAAATAATCGGTAACGGGCATTACCTCTTCTTTGAAGTGCTTCTTTGAGACCTCCTTTTAGGGCACTAAAATCGGTATTTAAAGAATACCAGGACCTCTAAGATGTCTCTAGTGAAGTGGAGAGGAAAAATTAGCAGGTATTGGCCGAGCTTGAAGTCTCAAAGTGGTGTGAGGAAGAGGGGGAGGAGGTGCCCTTTTATAAGGGAGGAGAGGGGCTCCTTTGGAAAAACTAAAACAATTATTTTATTATAAAGTCATGTTCGGTTTTAAATAGCTCCAAATTAATTTATTTCGAAGCTAAGGAGGGGATGGGTCGAAAGACTCTCATCCAATATAATTTAGTCAAGTTTAGGTTCCTATTTTAACCTTATCATTTAGATTTAACATTAAGTTAAATAATTTTACTTTTACCGTGTCTTCTTGTGTTCTTATACTATAAGGTGAATAAACTTATTATAAGCTGCCAAAAGAACCCCAAGCTGTTTATTATTAATATATATAACCGTATCTAAGTCATTTGGCCGAACCATATATTTTTAGGAATAAAATAACAATTACTAATATAATATTTGTTTTAAAAACTATTTTATGTCAATTTTTACATATTTAGTAATTGATTTTTGTGAAAATCATAAAATAATTATTAGTTCTAAATATTTTAATTAAATCAATAATAAAATGTCATATTAACCTATAAAATTAGTGTAATTCATAAAAAGTCTCAAATTATATTTATTTGGGTATTTATAACATCAATTATGTCAATATTTCATTAATAAGATAATTACTGCATCATATTTGTGTCATAAATAAATTAACTTATTTAAAGTATAAAAATTACAAATAAAATATCATTACATAGGAAATCTTTTTATCTTTATAATGAATATTTATAGTCGAATTTAACTTATTTATAACCCTATATTAAAAATGATTTAGTTATTAAACTTTGATTTTAACTATTTTAACCCTTCTTTAAATAAATTAATAATAAATGTCCTAATCTAATCCAAGTGGGCCTAAATGGTCATATTTTATTCCTATGTTTGTTTTTATTCGAATTAAACTTATCCAATAGAATTAGGACATGTGTTAGGGTAAAAATAATATCATTTTTACCCCTAATTATCCTATTTACTTTTAACCGTGGTAAATAAAAGTAAAACGTTACTATTCACAAAAAATTATTTTCATCTCATTGAACCACATTTTACTTACTGAAATCAACCGTGTCTCTTGGATTTTTGGAATTCCACTCACAAAAGAAGTAAAATTATGTTTTTTGAAAAATTCAGTTTTTTAACTACCACTTAGTGGTTTCACTATTCATCAAAAATTGAAAGTTTTCAGAAAAATACCAAAATTTCACCCAAGGCTAATTTCAATATTCCAAATCCAAAAATGAAGTCCATTTTGAAAAATAAAATTTATAATAATTCATAATGTGGTTATTACTATTCATAACGGCTAGTTTTAAAAATATTTTAATAGTATATCATTGTTTAGTGAAACTCGGTATTGCGTACGACGCAAGCTATCGAGGAAGGTTGCGATTGTGTGTAAAGCAAGCCAAGGAAGTGGTGTGTGTAGTGAATGATTTCATTGATGATAAAAACAAAATATTTCCCATAAAAGTCTCAGGTGTTACAATAAGGACTCTAATTATAATTATAAACATGATATTTAAGACATGTTCCAAATGCCCAAGATGCATAGAAAATTCTTAAATAACCTCATATACATCCTTTTTTAATGATATTAAACATCACGATATGGACCTAAATGAACTACATGAGTTTTTATTTCTCTTCTTAATGGATATGTTGGAAACATCTTGGAGATTCATTCCCAATCCAAAAAAACCAATCATGTTTCCAGATTATTGTAAACTCTAGAGTTATTAGTACTATGGATTAAAATAATAATAAGTCACATGATGTAAATAAATATTATAAAACAATATGGGGAACCTATGATAAATATATATGGTGTCGTCAATAGAATGCATACTCTTATTTTTAGGGATTCAACATATTGTGATTTTATTAGTGTTACCATTCTTGTACTATGATTTGAGGAAGATTCATGAACATATCATAAATCTATAAGATACCCTTAAAGAAGGAAATAAATACCTCAAAAGGGTGTGATGAACATGAACTCTCATCCGCTTGACCAATGTGAGTTCCTAATATTATTTTGGGTTTGAAACCATGATGAATGTTTGCCTTTAGAAAATAGACCCATAACACGATATATATATAGGAACCGTTGGGCATTTCAAAAGATAAATATGTTAATGAGAAATATTTTGTAAAACTATAAATAAAATTATAACAAATCATTAAGCCATAAAAACCAGTAGAGACTAATTGTTTAAGTTCCCTTGAAATATTGTGATAACAAAATTATGGAGTTATTATAATAACCCGACATCTTTTTTCCTAAACCTGGATTCCTAACAATAATTTCATCAAAAAATGGTTAATACGACATGAAGTATTTCAATAATTAAATGAAATTGGGATTCCCATGGATGATCCATTCTATATATTCCAAGAAATAAAATGGTAAAGCCAATAGTGAATATAAAAAAAAGGATTCACCGTGTATAGAATATTGAGAATGTGACATAAGTGAAATGTTTTACTAATTGGTTTCCTTATTTATTATCTTCCATATGATTATAGATACCATAATAAAAAATCACATTTAAAGTCATTCCATCATCAATAAAGTATTCTATAACCAAAACTGTAGAAACAACCCCCATGCATCATGAAACAATATCACACACCCAACATCATTTGTATCGGGTGGAGACTAAGATGGTCAAGGAATACCACCGACATGGTATAATCCCAACATTCAAGGCCATGACAAGGGGTCCCTAGAAATTAAAGATTATAACCCAACCTTTATTAGGTATGTTTTTGATGAAACTGAGGACACCTATAACCAAAACTAACATCATTAAGTGGTTATACCTAGATAAGGAAAATAAATTTTATACTTTCCTTATGAAGGAATATCAGAGAGTCCACTATAGCTACATCCTGATTTAGGATCCCCCAAGGATATCTCATGTCAACCACTATGACCCTTTCTATCCCTCCAATGACTCTATATCACCTATTGAGATCACCACATGACAATTTTCCATCCTAGAGACTCATAAAAATGTACCATTGAGATCTCATCTGACTTATAAATCTAAAAAAATAGGAACATGGTGTTATCCCCACCTTCAGTGATAAATTCCACCATCCTATTCAAGTGGACTATATTGAGTAGGATCATATACATTCCAACCCATACCATGTGTGCCCACATATCTTAGAATAAACTGTGGGTGAAGAATATATCCCCTACCCTATGCATAAAGTCCATCAACATATTCTGATGGAAATGGAGGAAATTAATGGGTATATATCCCCCGCTTAAATCGATGAAATATTCCATTATATCTTGTGGATTATTACATTTGGGATTATATTCCTACAAAAAAACGGATGAAGTGACACTATATTCTTTCAATGACTGAGGAGATCTACCAAAATATTCTAGTGCTAATGCATATATAGAGACTGGAACATTTTATTATCCCAATATCCAAATTATCCTGTCACTATAATCAATATAAACAAGTGAATCCTATAGATAAAGAACATATTTATTCTCTCATCCTGAAGTATTATTGACATTTTCTAATAAATTTTGAGAATTATGACAAGAATAATATTCTTGTTATGGTAAGGGATTATCAACCTAGTTTGGAAATCACCTCAGGAAAAGAAAAAATTCCTATTGGAGAAATACAACAACATACAAAAAAGGAACTTGATTGTGCACATACTCCTTCTATAACTGGGTTTGTATTCCTAGTTCGAAAATAACCCTAGGGTAGACCTATATTCATTACCATAATATATAATATACTAATAATATACTAGTACATTATAGAATATAGGCTCACATTCCTGCCCCCATTGATAATGTACTACACTATTATACATAATAATCTATACAAGAGGTGGCCAATATCCCCTATCCAATTATGTAGGTATCTTGGAATATTTAAATAGGGAACTCACAACTAAACACATCTCATATCTATTCTTATAATAGGGTTGATTGATATATTCTATAAACAACCAAAAAGTAGGTTTATATACAATCAAATGATAAATAAGCTCACCAATAATCTCAAATAGATTTTCATCAGTAGAATCATATTCCCAAAAACAAATTAGTCATCAACATATTTTGGAAACTATCATACAATAGGCACATACTCCTACTAAACTCTAAAAGGTATCACATCACATTCCAATCATAATGATGAATGAGGATCACATTTTTACTCCCCAGAATACCATTTTACATGAGGTTGTAAGATGTGTATCTACATCCCCTCGAGGTTATGCGGAATCTTCGTCCATAATTTATGGTGATAAATTTTCCGATAGTCCTCCTTTTAGTAATATAATAATGGATTACATAGACCCTACCCAAAACATCCATCATGGAAAACCTCCACACATTGATTTATAACCCAAAAAAAATTAATACTCTCATTTTCAAGAAACCTTCATAAATAGTGATTATCAAAACACTTGAGTTAAACCTATATAGTTCCCTTACAACAACATGCAACACCTTATCTAAATCATCATGTGTCCCAGAGAAGAGACCCCTATGATATAGCCAGGTGAAGGTATATATACCTAATAAAGAGGTATCTGGCATGGATATATGGAGGGAACTAGCTAAAAATACCTCCCAACTATGTTCTAGCACAAATCCACTTCTGATTATGATCCCCATTTGAGGTAAAATAGGAGTTCTTGGATTAATCTCACCAAAAAATGTGGGAGACCTTTCAATAGTTAAAATGAAAATACATCACATTCCAAGGGTATGAGGGCCATACCCATGAAAAAAATACACTCTGTTTTCAACTAGGGTTGGTTTCAATCTTTATGTCACAGGACCCATGATCAGAAAGGTACAAAAAATTACTCTGCATGCTTGCCTCCATATCATGTATGATTCATAATAATTAATCATTGAATCCCCAAGAAAAATCCTTTTCTAAGGATGGGGAGACTATATAGTATTTCACATCACCTCATATCTAGGATATCAAAGCTTCCTAGATGAGGCACCGTACATTGTCATAACCCAAATAAGGTGTGCTCTAGTTAGTCATTCCAGTTATGCTCATCCACTTTGATAAAACAACCATGAAAATAAAAAAGATACATGATTTATAATAATCTCTTAAATTTAGCCTCTTGAAAAAATAGTAATAAATTGAAAATACATTAAATAATTCATGGACAATATAAAAACTACCCATAATAAATGATTCCCATAAAAGAAGGACACTAAAGATCACACATGTGATAAAAATAGTTCCAAAACACAGATATTATAATAGTATACATTGTAGAATCATTCAATGAAAAAACCCAAAAAATATTGATGGGATAATTTCTACTTCCACCTCCAAACCCAAGGTAGTAAAACCCAAGAGGTTTCCAAAAAAATTAGTTGAAGTGCCAATGAATCCTCATGTAGTAAGGTATGTGAATTTATATCTCAACTTCAACCATAAGATTTATTGGTTCCTCAAAAATGATATCATAGATTTCCGATGATGGCCCCAAGTAAACCCCATCCCACAAGGACAATGAAAAATTTAATATCACCTCAAAATAAACCAATGATTTCCATTTTAAGAGGTAAATATCAAATTACGACATCCCAACTGTTCCCCCACCAAGTGAGACACCCCTTTCATTTGGGGTCTGCTTGGAAAGAATAACCAGAAACTCCCTCAAGGAAACTATTCACAATCCAAAATAGGGTAAATATATTGAATGAAATATCAAACCCCATAGTCTTCATAGGATAATACAACCCAATAATATCAACAGATAGGGGAAGTAACCCCATGATGCTCCTGAAGGGGAAACATATGGTACGCAATTTCTATTTTATTTAGAGAGTGATGGGGTGACTATTTTTTAATGTTATACCAAAGTGAAAATAATTATAATAAATATGAAAAATGATTTCAGTAAATATGAGAATATAGAGGAAAAAAATGGAAATGTTCCCGATAGATAAAGGTGATGTTGATGTAAAAATCAAAGATTCACATATACAGAATCAGACTAGATACTAGAACAACTCATCACCAAATAAGGATTTATCAACTCTTATAAGAAATATTTTCAATGATAGATGGAATAATTTGTTTAATCCCTTTCACTACATAGAAGAGTAGAAATACCCTCTTTAGAGGAATGACTGGCGTAGTATGAGAATATGATACAGAACCTTAGACATCTCAGTGATGAACTACTCAGGGAAAATATCACCACTGGGTGTTTCCTTCAGTAAAAAAATGTATACCCATTATCCCACCCATCTAGAGAGATATAATATACAATAAATAGTGATGTTTGAGAATTTTTGTAGATATATTTTTAGGTAAAAATTCAATATAATAGAGAAATTTTTCGATCACAATGATTTTCTTCCTTTACGGTGACATCTTCCACCTCATCAGTGTGATCACCTTCCCCTAGAAGGAATTGAAAATTAGAATGATTGGAATTTTTTACAACCAGAACATGAATCCCCCACTACCTATGTATATAAGGTGTCCTAGGTATCAACACATCCATATATCATCAACATCATTGAGTCCCTAACTACTCATAAAGAACCCCTATAGGGGCGTTAAACCTCCATTTAGGTAGAAAATAATCAATATTGTGAATAAGTTGATGACACCCTACCCCCACCCAACATTTGAACCCCAATATCCTCAAACTATAATAGAAAACAAGATCCATAATATAATATAAGGAACCTCATTTACTAATGTATCCCTACTATGGGCTCGTCTGACCCGCAGGAGCGGACAATGCTGAGATGCTTTCTATAGACTCTAGTTGGTCCAATTTTAATTTACTATAGCAGCCGTCCATCAAGATCAATTGTGGAAAGGAATGACTTATTTATCAATTAATTTATAAATTTACCACCACACTAAGGAAAATAGTGATCTTAGATCTAAAAAATTGAAAAAAATGAAAAAAATCATAAGGTCTCTCACTTTGTTGCAAGATGGAAGGGTCGAATGTACTAATATATTATCCCACTATTGAAAGTGTAATTTAAAAAAAAATTATCAAAACAGTATGACACATGTTGTAATCACCTATAATGCTGATGCAATAATAGGTTTTATTAAATCAATTCATAGAACCAACCAAATTATTACAAGATTACATTCCACAAACTAGGTACAAATCTCATCCAACTCCCATGTCCAAGAGAAAAATTTATGAAAGAGTAATGGCTGAAGCTATAAAAATAAAACTATAAATGGTAACTTTTGGAACACATATGAAGGCCCTGAATTGTTTAACACCTCCTTCCATGATGTAGTGGTATAAAACACTCCCTCGAATAGAGGTAAGCAGAGACCAAGGCCTCCCATGATCTGAGGAATCATAGAAAAATGAATCTCCCTTATGGAATGAACATGTTCCTCGTAATTTCCCCTCTTACATGAAAAAACACCCCCAAGATACCATATCCTATAAAATCCAATGAAGTCTTCATGAGTGATCACATGAACTATTTCACTTTCAAGGGAGTTGGGGTCACACCATCCATGAATGATTTTTCTTCAATGATATCCTCTAGGAAATGGTGTATTATAGAAAATTTATATTGGAAAAATCCAAAAAATGGGTGATATACTTGACATCCACCCGGCTAAAACAAGTGGCTGACAAGATTTATATTCCATCTAGGTGTGATGAGAAGATAGATAACTATATGATTCAAAAGAAAATATTTCAAGCACAATCCAACTTATGTGTTTGGATTCATTAAATGTTAATAATCCTTGAATATAAGGGGAGACAATATATAAACCTATCGAAGGCATACAGAATTGAATTATATAAGAAAATACACCTAAACATTTCCATATAAAACTCAAAATATATTGTCTTTGAATCATTCAAATTTAATCCCTTTAGTTTATGGACAATGGAAGCAACCCCATAAAATTGAATCCACATCAGATGAAGATAATTTTTTTTCATTGTTTACATTATTCACTTGACCACACATTTCTTTGATGATGAAAATGTACCTAAATATGTGTTCCTTGTACTTGACCATGGATTCAGAGGTTGATTCCACATACACTGATAATATTGTGGATAGAATAGTCATGAATGACCCCAACATTCTAGTCACATCCCGGCCAAATCCATATATGTGGCCGAGAACCGTGGGTGGGAACTTTGAAAACACAAGAAGTATCATAGAGATTCCTTAGAACCTTTCAGTGGTCACTAGAACCGAATTTGTTTAATCATTTATCTAGTGGGTGTAAAACTATTTAATCATCCAAACTAAAGGATAATTCAAACATATATAATCCATCACCATCATATATTCCCTCATCCTCCACCAAGAACCAGACCTATCCACATAAATCACTTCGACTCATAAGACACATGATATTCTACAACCCCCCCCCCCGCCATATGAAGTGTAGGAATATAGAAAATAAATATGAAAATATAAAATAGTTGGATGTTTCCCCACCCAAACTCTTCGTCTTATATTCTCTACGTATTTCAAAATAACTCATAAAGTCATTCATCGAGGCCCTCTTGAGTCCCCAAGAGTTTGACATAGAATGTTTCATAGATAGGGTTTACCTGGTGGAAACTACTCATGTAGAATGTAACACTTCCATATCATCCAAAATTTATGATCAAGAATAACCTAACTAGGACTATATGAGCCTCTATATTTTTCAATAAAGCTCAATAGCATCAAAATTCGAAGGGCCTAGTGGAAAAAAGTTCTAGGATAAACCTCATCCCTGTCTGAACCATTCGATGTCTGTGATATGTTGAGGATTTGTTTTGTCCAAAAAAGTTGACTATTCAAGGGTATAAAAAAAGTGATAAGAGGACTCTCTAAATTATGAATCTCAAAGATCATATCGGGTACCTTGCATCAAATTTTTAGTCTATACTTATACCACATGACACAATAATCAATTTCCTTCTTGGAAAACATGTATTTATAGACACATGTAGTTTCCATTAAAATTATATCATTGATGGAAATACCCTATTACGGTAAAGGTCAGAATACTATTTAGTGATATCACCCCCATTAAATCATGTGAATCCCTAGACACTCAGGAAATGTTTTTATAAAAGGTATGAATGTAACCAATTATAGAGGGTGTCATGAAGGTTTCCACTCGCATTGTATTTAAAACCACCATTGGAAATCCCAATATCATTCTCATTAGTGACTATGTTCTTAATTTAATCTTGATATGGTAATTATACCCAATCCAAATTACTTTTTATGAATAGAAAAGTCAAAAATCCCATACTAGTTTGATAAATACCATGCTAGTAGATGTGTGGTCATCTAATGATATCCAAAATAATGCACTATTAAGACTAGAAAATTAATTACATCCATTAGAGGAAATTGAAAACACCCCATTGAATTTTTTATAAATCGGGATGTCTATTCCCCACCTTAAACTTAGATTAGAATAAAGAAATTAGATAATCTTCCATGTCCCCACTCCATGACTCTGGTAGTTTAGGATGTCAATGTATCTCCTAATATCCACTCATAAATTGATATAGATAGTTATTCTTACAAATTATCCACATTACCTAAAGAAACACTCATTAACATAGATATATAAGAGGAAGAGGATGATATTAGGATTTACCCTCCCAAATTTGAGGAATGAATCTCCAATAGCATCAATGAGCTTAGGTAGGTGAATCTGGATACAAAATAAGACATGTGAACAATCTTGATCAATGAATATATGACTCTCAAATAATAGAATATGTATATTTCCTTTCTAAATCAGCATCCATATGTGTTCTCTTGGATTAACCTATATATATATATTCATTTCATGAACCTTGATGTTGCTACTCAAATTATATGCTTTTGATATGACCATAGAGGTTTTAAGAAAGCTTCTAGAAGAATTCACCTCTCTCATGCTATCAAGGTAATATATGAAATTTATATATTGATCAAATAAATAATTGTTTGGAGATGAATACTATGGATTATTAAAATAATTCTTATTAATAAGAATAAAGATAAGATCATGGCATTCTTCTCTTTCATGGAAAATAATAGACACTGCCTAATGGATATCTTCCCAATAATAATTATAAAACATTTAATTGTTGAAACTAATAGTTTCCATGAAATTTACATTATGGATGGGTATTCATGATATAACCAAATTAATATTTCCAATGACTATGGGGAGTCCAAACCCATCAAAAAGTCTTATGGTATATATTTTTGGATTTTTATTCCCTTCGGATTAATGAATGTTGGTTCCAATTACCAATGAACCAAGAATCACATCTTTAAACCTTTATTGGGAATAATCGTGGAGATCTGTATCGATGAATTAGTGTTTAAATCTCAAAAGTTTTTGTGACCACATCACTAATCATCCAATAATATTTGACCAACTATTATAATACAATTTTTATATGAATCCCCTATAGTGTTATTTTTTAGTAATGTTATGGAAATTCTTCTAATAGGTGGTATCCTTACATGGAAACAAGGTTAACCCAAAAAAATATTAGAGTCCTAGAAATTCAATATCCTTAGAATCATAAATAATTAATACGGATACAAGGAAACTTTATTTATATCAATCCTTTTCATGTCAATCCTCATTGACAAGTATCTCTCATTCACTAAGTTAAAGAATAAGGGAGTTACCTATTTTGTGGATGGGAACGACAAATATTATTTTGAGAACCATAAGTGGTACTTTTTGTAACAATAAGAATTAATGCCATGAATAGTGTTGATTCCTATTATCCTATATATGGATTGCAGGGAATGGTTTATCGATGCATTCCTCTCACAAAAGAATGATTTGAGGAATGAAAAAAAAAGTCCCTACTATTTTATAAAATAAATTCTATATACAAAAACTAGGTATTCTAATATCAATTATAACTGCCTCACAATAATATTTAATGTAAAAACGATGAGGCACTACTTACAGCATCATGTAGTCCACTTGTTCTCTCATATTTAATTGCTCATGTATGTTCTTGTACACACGATTTTAATTGAGAATATGGCCCAATGCAATGTCATTCTATTTTAGTGTGACATCCAATTCAAGTCACATAAGCAAATCAAAGGACTAGAACATTATTATTTCATCATAGAACATCCTTCCCAGGAAAGCATTCAAGTATTCACTAAACTTTAATAACATATATATTTTTCCTATGTCAGTCATTGAATATGGTAGATGTATTTTGATGGTGGTTCTCAAATTTTGAGTGGTATGAAAATGGAAAACCAAAATCTTTCATGGGTTAGTCTATGAATTTAATTTGTTTCCCAATATAATTAAATTTTACCCTATTCTTTCTCATTGTACCAATGTTTCACTAATAATGACATGGAAAACTAATCCCTTATCATAGGTTTGGAGTTTTCCCTATAGTTATAGATAGATTACCTGGATCTCAATGGTGACTTGGAGAATGTGATCTAATATATCAAAAGTGATTATACCATAAAGTAGTAAAAATCGGCCCCTATCATCAGTTCACTGAGATGATTAATAGTAGAATCCATATTTAACCAATTTTAAATAATTTATTTCGATCATAGAATTATCATGATGATTCACTGGCTAATTTAGTCATAATCCAAGATGATCCTAATTTGGACGAGGTAGAATTCTGCATCACATAATGATGGGTAGTCTCATAAATTACCATATATTAATAAGGTGAAATTAATCCACTTAATTGTACTCAAATGAGCGATTATCAAACATCTACCACTCGAAAGATTAATTCCATTATATATAAAATAAAAATAGGACCCTCCCATCAGATCGAGCCAAAAGGGAATTTGTTCAACACCTAAAAGAAAACATCACCCTTTAAAATATCCCAAAAGATGAGAAATTACTATATAAAAGAAGCTTCAATGAAGTCATCCATAAATTATTTGAAGATAGAGTGACTCATAAAATTACAAAGGATATCTATACAGGAACTTATGGTTCTCACCAATTCAATACTAGGTTATATAGATAAGTTAATAGGATTTCTTACTATGTGCAGAAAATAATTTAGTACTATATAAAATTCTCTATGAAGTTTCACACGTTTCAGATTCATGAAAACTCCATCCATGATCCACTGAAATTATTTCACATGGCTATGGATTCTAGGAAATTTCTATTTGTGGAATAGTTATTTTGGGGGAATAACCACATGCTACATCTATATAGTTGAATTATATCCTTTCTACTACTAACTTCCTTTCAAAAAATCATATGTCTATACAACACAAGGATATTGTCAAGACACGACGCTACCCAATCTTGAGCCGCAACTACCCCAAGCCTGACTCCATAGGCCAAGGGTTGGCGATAAGAACCAAAGGCAAAACCACTCGGGGAGGCCTTGGCCTAAGGATCTGTACACACACGCGTAGCTCTCTCAATGAAGAAGTTCAGAGAAAAAGGAAAATAAAAGTACAAACTGCAATAAACAACCACAAAAGTGAAACAACCTCTAGACAGTACAAAGAAAATGCTGAAGGTAAAATGAAAAGAAATAGGGCAAACATGCGCCAAACCAAAAATGTGACACAACCCGACAACAGGTAACCAAAAGTACAACGGCTGGGAGGGTCCCTCACCTGGAACCCGACTATGACCACCGTACGCAGTCCAAGATCCCAAAATCCTAAGATCCTCTGACATCATGATTGACATGTATGTCGTCTGTAAGGGAACACTAAGTGCGGGCAAAGCCCAAGCATGGGTGAGTATAAAAATACTCAGTAGGATACCCCAAAGGATCGAGGGAGCAACAAATGAGGTACTTAAGAGGTGAGCAGTAGATCGAACATGGGATAGTAAATAAGTACAACAGAGAGTGCTATAAAGATTACAACTCAACCCAACAAGAGGAAGGAAGTAGAATCATCATAATATAAGGAGATAGAAATGGTGATAAGATGAACTTCCTGTCGAGCCTTCACTACCTATACCAGGAGAGTAGACTCATCCAACCACGAGAAGCCAGAGATGGAAAGCACGTGGCATAACCCGCCAATCTTCGCCTCTCCTGGAAGGAGAGTAACCAAAACCCAAGAAGTGGGTACTGGAACAAGGTATGTACATATCCATATGCTCAACAAGAAACCTAAAAAAGATCATAAGAGGATCTCCATTTCATAGCTCAACCCAAGAAAGTGATTCTCCAACAGTCCCAGAAGTAAACACCATCGATGCCCAACATCCCACCCATTTTCCCCAAAATGAAAGTAAATGGGATCAAATAATCACACCTTGACACTATCTTCTTTGGGAAGCACTGACTCGCCCGCACTGTTATAGGTCGCGTCTCGAGGACGCGTCCTGGTGGGAAAAGCGCCCCTCGTACATGAGAGTTCTGGGGAATGTCAAACCACCCCCATCATTGTCACATAGTCGAGAGGACTTCTGAAAGTCAAAGTTGTCACATCACACATATGTAGCCAAGGGTCCCGCTCCGATAGTCATGGAGAAAAGCCACATACTAGCCTAGTAGAAAGGACTGAGTCCGGAATAAGTCATCGGGTAACCCACTACCCAGCCCCACTAGAGGGTAAACCCTAAAAGGTCATCGTGTAACCCACTACTCAGTCTCTGCTGGAGGGTAAACCCTAAGATATAGTCGTGTAACCCACTACCCAGTATCTGTTGGAGGGTAAACCCTAAGTGGTCCTAGGTTAACCCACTGCCCAGTCTCTGCTGGAGGGTAAACCTGAAAAGTTCGTCAGGTAACCCACTGCCCAGTCTCTGCTGGATGGTAAACTATAGGACATCAATGAACAACCCACTGCCCAGCCCCACAGGAGGGTAAACCCAAAGAAGTTTATGAGAAACCCACTACCCAGCCCCGCTGGAGGATAAACCCGGAACAGCTCTTAACATCTACTCTGGATGGTACAACACTGGACAACAGAACACGAAGTAGGTATCGCACAACCACCCAACTCTAGAAAAATTCACCTAGTAGAGGTTCAGTGCCCGTGTAGTGTGGGTCACACCGATACCTAGAGCTCTGTATATGGAAACATGTCACGGTAGATTGCGGAAGGAGGATATGATCTCGATACTCGGCTAGGGAATATGCACCTAGGCTCACTGGGGCTCTGTAACCTACTGGAAACAACCTCCTGGGTATGGGATCGGTGCCCACATAAAGTATTGGTCAAACTAAATTAACAATAACCATACCAGGGAACATGAAGGGATGTGATACTGAAAGCCCACATGGCTAAAGGAAAAAGGGGAACCCAAAAAACTCTGCGGATCACACCGTTGAGAACAAAACTAGGGGAAAGCACTCAACCATGCTGGTCTAAACCATCGTTAACAAAGGGACCCTCTATGTCGTGAGAGATCAAAAGTATGTAAATTAGAACATGACACACATAATGGGACCACATGATGTGTGTCCCTATATCATCTCAAAATCACGAACACAAACATTCATGGGTAAAATGAAAAAATTTACCTCCCATCTTTCCCGTATACTCCCAGTGTATACCACATCTCTAGCACAAAGGCTATCGTGCACACAACACCCAAAATCAACATGAAGGGGGTAAACGTAACATCGCAAACTTGCTTCCTTAATAGCCCTAGCGCGTCCAACCACATATTTGTAACAATAAGCTTCACTCTCACATGAGTGATCATGATCACATGCCAAGGGTTCTCTTTCATACACAACAAGAAGAACCGCCGCCGGAGCACCTTTCATGCTTTCACGTTTAATGAGATCTTGAATGAGTCTACACATGAAAACAGATCGTACCATTGTAATCCTTACAGAAAAACATGCGATATAGAATATTTACTCACCTCAAATGGATATCTGACGAATAATTCATCCAACACTGCTTTACGCCCGAACGGCGTCCCGTGGTCCCGAGCATTGGTTCCGAAAACAATTGGGCGCATCGCACCGTTGCGATCCCCTAAGAAAAAAACATCAATAGAGATGCTCACTTGAATGGAATAGATATCTGGAGAAAAATATGAAATTATCCAACTGCACATGAGCAGTGCTTCGTAGGACCCGCATCCTGGTCCCGAAGAGCTACAAATAGATCGCACTGTTGCGATTCTCTTGGAAAAGTACATAAGATTGACTAATCACGTGTCCAAAACAGACACCCAGTGAAGAAGATACAATTCATCGTCAATGCCCAAAAAGACCCTCATGGGGCCCAAAACATTGTTTTTTATTAAAGCGGGAAGATTATACCATTGCAATGCCCTCGGAAAAACACCCAGAACCGACTTCTAACATGCCCCGAACAGACGTCCGATGAAAAAGTTTTGAAACACTGCTCGCAGCTTAAAAGAAGGGCCATGGTGCCCACATCTTAACTCTGGTTTAAATGCCTGAAAACCCATTGGAAATATTCATCTCGATGCTAGGGTTGCAATGCCTCTGACAGCACTCAAAACGGACTTCGGATGTGCCTGCGCCGCCTAAAACATGAACCTTGGGAAAAGTGCTTACCCACTTAATGTACGTGTCGCACCATTGAGCCCCCATTTCGAGATTTACTAATTTCCGAGACCATCACAAAAAAGTTTATCTCAATTCAAGGAATACATCTCCGTAGAAGGAACATGAATCCAATGCCTAGACTGCATTTTATAGGTGTGTTAAATTTTTAAAGGACGAAATAGGTGGGCGAGGCTGGTTTGGCCGAGCCACCAAGTGCCTGGACCAGCCCGCGGTTCATCATGGGCCAGCTCGCCTGGCCCGGACCGACTCAAGCCAGTCCGGTTTTCCTCCCACTGGACATGCATGTTGCAGGTTTCTATCTCCATACAGGGTCTGATGACCCTGGTCTCCTGCGCGTGCACCGACCGGCAAAAGCCTGTCGGCCTGGGTCTCCGCCTCGCTGGCGTCCCCCTCCGTTGGCGCCACCCCCCCATTTCACCCAGACCGGATCTTACTCAACCGCTGCGTCGATGCCGCCTGGACCGGATGACTGGCTGCACCACCCGGTTTCTAAGCCACCGAAGCACGCCGCCGCCTGGACCCCTGCCATGCCGCCACTAGGACTCACCGTGCCACAGCTGAGCCTCACCGGACCGCCAGAAAAACATTGAAAAACCCCCTGAAACTTTTCTGGACGATTGCGATCACCTCGGAACTCGGATTTCAATTCCGAAAAGTGAAACGGAAAACTCTAGATATGGAATACGCAAATGTGGTATTATCTCTAAATTTAAACCGCGATTCATGGTCGTTAATTCAGATCGTAAATGATGTAGGAAATTGAAATGGAAACGAGAAGATCCTACATCGGGGGCTTAGCCCGTCGCTTCGCAACGATCCGCCGGAGCCACGCACCACCTTGGGGAGGATAGGATAGAGTAGGGTTGCTGAGGGGCTCTCCTTGGTTGAGAAATCTTCTTCCAGGAGTTGCAAATGAAGGAGAGGGGATGGGTTATGTTTATATACAGAAAATTAATTAAAAAGTTTAATTAATAAAAACCACCAAATTGACCCGCAAACGAATCTCTCAATGGGGTCAAGGTTAAGCCTCCCCTAGGTTAAACACCACCTACCGAGAACAACATAGGTCTCTTAATATTATTCTAAGATTCCATTTTTATGTTATAAATTCAACGTTCGGGACCACTAAATTACGAAAACGCCCCTAGTGATGTTTTTCATAGAAGACCCACTCCTGCAAAAATTACACCCCTATAAGTGTAAACAGCATGCTCAAGACTCAACGGTGCCCTTGGTTTTCTTGTCTGAGATACCATTTAGGTGTTATTATATTTATTTGGCTTGCCCGGTGTGAAAGCATTGAAAATATAATTCAAGCCACACGGGGGCTTGGAATCGCATGCCGTCTGAACACACTGCTCTGGAATAACATCAAAAAAATTCCAAAGTCTTTTATAGAAAAAGCCAGTTTCTTACATCATTCCATCCTTCAAGATTTCCATCCTTGAAAAGAAAAACCAGAGAACAACTCAGGGTACTAAGCCCAGACCTGGCTATCCCGTACCCTGGAGAACTCTTGCACAGTCCTGCGTCACCACACAAGAACCAAGGATTGATCCATTCACGTGAGGTCTACCCTCACCGATAACATTCATATGAGCATGCACACTTCTTCTCAAGTGAGTCATGAGGGAGACACTATGCACCCAAACCAGCCTTTGGATTTAGGGAAAGGCAGTAGGGAGCCTCTCCATCCCTTCACACAAACTCAAACGACCCGAAGGACCTCGAGGGTAGCTCACCTCCCCGGTCACACCTCTACATTGCATGCCATGACTGGAATCACTATTTGGTCCTGGAACAAGTCCTGGTGATTCCCTCCTTCATAATATCCATATGGTGAAACACTCAAGGATATCTGGTTATGGAAGATTCCACATTCAATGTCCCGCAACATAGACTCTCTTACACGCTCGGAGAGCGAAGGAGTCGACACCATCGACTAAAGAGGAAGGTACCACACCTTCTAATCTACTAACACAGGGTTACACTAACGCCCCACATCACCCTGGTAACTACTCACGCAAGGAGTAGGAAGAAAAAGAGCACATCATGCACAAAATCTATAAATTCTACTAAAAAAAGTAAAATGATGTAGAGCATACCTCTTATCTCCCCATGCGTTGTAGGATCCTTGACATCCAAAGATCGTGGTTGCCCGCCGTCCCAACAGTCAGCTCCCAGAGCGTGATGTGGACTGCCTAGTGGCGACAGGAAGACCTCGTAAGGTCATATTCCACTTCTAGAACCTCTTGTTCCTCTACTAGCACCACTTCTCTAGGTACCACTCCGATCACGGTGCTGCCTCGATCGTGGTGGTGCACCTGCTGCCTGCCCAATATTTTCAGCATGCCTGGTCGGGCAGTCCCATGCCATGTTACCCCACCCATCGCAATCATAGCACCGGTGCTCTTGGGGCTTCCCTGGTTCCCCCCAACGCCACGGTGGTGTAAAACCCTACCCCTAGGTCAACTCATGGAAGGGTATCCTCAGCTGAACCCCTGTTCCTTTCCGCCATAGTGGTGCACGACCATGTCTTCGAAACTGGAGGGTAGAAGCCCACCTACATTGAGGTTCTATCAGCTGAAACCTGCTAGCTATGGCAGACATCTTGGCTCTATCGTGCCTATTGCCACCACCAACTATAAAGCATGACAGAAAGCTCTCAATCACCAGCGCATGCTCTAGAACCTCAGCATAAGTGGGAATGCGCAAGGGTACTATGATAACACAAATCTCTCAGTAGATACCCTACTCAAACTTCCACGCTTGTAAGTTTCCGTCATTGACCAAGTCCGGGTAAAAATGTGCACTATCCGCGAACCTAGTCGTGTACTCAGTCACCATCTTCCCTACCTGTTAAACCTGCAAAAGCTCCTGGATCCGAATGGATCGTAAGTAGGATGGGTAAAACTCTTCACAAAAGAAAAGCTGAAAGTCACCCAATGAAAGTGACAACTAATCGAGTAAATGAGTCACCAGACTCCACCAACGCCTAGCTGCTCCGTGGAAAAGGTTGGCGATCAAAGCCACCATAATATTTTGCGGTGTCTGCACATGCCAGAAGAGGCGAACCACTGCATCTAGACAAACCTCTACTTCCTGAGGGTTTGGATCAACACTGAACCTCAGCGGTCTCTGTCGCTGGAACTCATGAAGCATGCCCAACCTGTGCTCAAGCTCAGTCTTCTCTGTTGAAGCTGTCTATTTCTCACCAGGTGTGGGTGCTGATACTAGGCCACCCGGAGATATGGAATCACATGATGGGTCCTGGACTGAGGCCTCATGGCTCACAGGGTTGTCGTCACGAACTAAAGCTGGTATCCTGGCTGGCTGTCTTCGTAGAAACATCCAGGATGTTATCAAGGAGTACCGCAGTCAGATGAGCATAATTTTATATAACAGTAGAAAGAATGCAAAGCTGAATCAAGAAGGACAATCAAAGACTTAATCCTATGTGATGCACAAACCACATTTCCTTGAAATGAGTGTCTCAACATGACGAGTCAACAAGTAGGTTATCAGGGTCCTGGTGAATGGATACGTCAGCTGCCACACCATCACTGGACTCCATGTCCTGAGAGCCGCACTCAAAACACATTGACACTGTTGCCCTAGATCCCAACAAATTCCTATTTTGGGATGTCCGAACAACGTCCCAAAGAACTAAACACCTCTTATACAACTTTTTCACCAATCGAACCTACCCGGGCTTGAGCTGCAACTACCCCAAGACCGCCTCCATAGGCCAGGGGATGGCAACAAGAACTATTGGATAAACAACTAGGGAATGTCTTTTCCTGAGTACCTTTACAGACACACACACATCTCACTCAATGCACAAGTGCAGAGAAAAAGGAAAATTAAAGTACTAACTGATATAAACAACCACAAACGTGCATCAACCTTTAGTAAGTACAAAGTAAATGCTGAAGATAAACTGAAAAGAAAAAGGGAAAACTCGCGCCCAACCAGAAAAGTGCCACAACCCAGAAACAGGTAAACAAAAGTACAACAGCTGGGAGGGTCCCTCACATGGATCCCGACTTTGACCACCATACGCGGTCCAAACTTCCGAACTCCTATGCTCCTCTGACTTCACGATCAACCTGTTCGTCGTCTTAAAGGGAACACTAAGTGCGGGAAAAGACCAAGAAGGGGTGAGTATAGAAAATACTTAGTAGGATACTATGATGGCTCGAGGGAGCAGCAGAGGAGGTAATGAAGAGGTGAGTAGTAGATCAAACATGGAATAATAAAGGAGTACAACAGAGAGTGCAGTAAATAGTAAAACTCAACCCAATAAGAGGATGGAAGTAGACTCATCCTAACACAAGGAGAAAGAAACAGTGAGAATATGAACTTCCGGTCGAGCATTTTCTACCTATAGTAGGAGAGTAGACTCGTCCAACCATAAGAATCTAGACACAGAAAGCACGTGGCATACCCCGCGCATCTTCACCTCTCCTGGAAGGAGAGGAACCAAAACCCAAGAAGTAGTTATTGGAAAAAGGTATATACATATCCATATGATCAATAAGAAACTGAAAAAAGATCGTAAGAGGATCTCCATTTCATAGCTCATCCCAAGAAAGTGAGTCACCAATAGTACCAGAAGTAAACACCATTGATTCCCATCATCCCATCCGTCTACCCAAACTGCAAGTCAAGCGGCTCAAATAACCGCACCTTGACACTATCCACTTTGGGAGGTACTGACTCACCCACACGGTTTTAGGTCGCATCTCAAGGATGTGTCTTGGTGGGAAAATCACCCCTCATACTTGAGAGTTCTGGGGAAATTCAAACCACACCTCGTTATTGTCACACAGTTGAGAGGTCTTCTCAAAGTCAAAGTGGTGAAATCAAACCCGTATAACCAAGGGTCCCGCTCCTATAGTCATGGAGAAAAGCCACAGACTAGCCTAGTAGAAAGGATTGAGTCTGAATGAAGTCGTTGGGTAACCCACTGCCCCGCCCTGCTGGAGGGTAAACCCTAAGAGGTCGTCGGGTAACCCACTGTCCAGTCTCTGCTGGAGGGTAAACCCTAAGAGGTCGTCGGGTAACCCACTACCCAGTCTCTTCTGGAGGGAAAACCCTAAGAGGTCGTCGGGTAACCCACTGCCTAGTCTTTGTTGGATGGTAAACCCTAAGAGGTCGTCGGGTAAGCCATTTCCCAGTCTCTGCTGGAGGGTAAACCCTATGAAGTCAATGAGAAACCCACCTCCCAGCCCCAATGGAGGGTAAACCCAAAACATTAGATGAGAAACCCACTGCCCAGCCCTGCTAGAGAGTAAACCTTGAACTGCTCTGGACATCCCTACTGGGTGGTACAATACTGGCCAACAGAGCACGGAGTGGGTATCACACAACCATGCAACTCCAGAACAATTCACCTAGTAGAGGTTCAACGCCCATGTAGTGTGGGCCACACTGATACCCGGAGCTCTACCTATAGAAACATGTCACGGTAGATCATGGAAGGAGGATATGAAATCAATACTTGGCTGGGGAATCTGCACCCAGGCTCACTAGGGCTCCGTACCATACTAGAAATAACCTCCTGGGTAGAGGATCAGTGCCCGCCTAAAGTATTTGTCACACTACATCCACAATAACCCTACTAGGGAACACTAAGGGACGTGATAATGAAATCCCACATGGCTAAAGGAAAAAACCGGAACCCAAAAAACTCCGCTGATCACACCGTTGAGAACAAAACTAGGAGAAACCACTCAACCCTACTGGTCAAAACCATCACGAACAGAGGGACCCTCTACGTCATGAGAGATCAAAGTTACGTAAAGAAGAACATGACACGCACTAGGGGCCCACACGACGTGTGGCCCTATCTCATATCCAAACCACGAACACAAAGGTTCTCGTGTACAACTACAACATGTACCTACCTGCATTCCCGTATACTCCCAGAGTATACCACATCTATATCCCAAAGGCTATCGTTCTCACAACACCCAACATCAACACGAAGGGGGTAAACGTAACTTCACCAACATGCTTCCTCCACGGCCCTAGAATGACCAGACATATATATTTAAGCATAAGATTCACTCTCACAGGAGAGAACACGATCACACGCCAAGGGTTCACTTGCATACACAGCAAGAAGAACCGCCACCGGAGAAAATTTCATGCTTTCACATTTAATGAGATCTTGAATGAGTCTCCGCACATCCAAACAGATCTTATTATTGTAATGCTCATGAAAAAACAATCGATCTAGATTATTTATTTTCCTCAAACTGATATCTGATGGAAAAGTCATCCAAAACTACTTTACACCTGAAGGAAGTCCTGTGGTCCCAAGCCTCGGTTCCAAAAATAATCGGGCACATTGCACCATTAAGATCCCCTCAGAAAACACGTCAAAAGGGATTCTCACTTGAGTGGAATGGATATCCATAGAAAAATATGCATTTATCCAACTACACATGATCGGTGCTTCATGGGACTCACATCCTGGTCCCGAAGCACTAGAAACAGATCGCACCGTTGCAATCCTCTCGGAAAAGTACACATGATTGACTAATCATTTGTCTAAAACAGACACCCAGTGAAGAAGATACAATTCACTATCAACACCGAAAATGACCCTCATGGGGACCGCACCATCGTTTTGACTTAAAGTAGGTAGATTGATCCATTGTAATGCTCTCAAGAAAACACCCAGAATCGACTACTCGCACACCCCGAACAGACGTCCGATGAAAAAGTTGTGAAACGCTGATCGCAGCTCAAAAGACAGGTCGTGGGGCCAACGTTTCAACTCTTTTTTCAATGCCTGAAAACCCTTGGAAATCTTCGTCTTGATGCCAGGGTTGCAATGCCACTGACAGCTCTCAAAATGGACTCTGGATGTGTCTACGCCGTCCAAAACAAGAACATCAGGAAAGAAGCTAACCCATGTAACGTACGTGTCGCGCCACCGAGCCCCCGTCTTGATATTTAAAAATTCCTGATACCATAACAAAAATTTTGTCTCAATTAAAGGAACATGTCTCTATATACGGAATGTGAATCCAATTCCTGGACTACATTTTATAGGCGTTTTAAAATTTTAAAGGATGAAAATAGGTGTGCCAGTTCGGTTCGGCCGACCCATCAAGCACCTGGACCGGACCGCAGTTCAACACGGGCCGGTTCACCTCACAAGGACTGGCTCAAGGAGGTCTGGTTTTACTCCCATGGGACCCGCATGTTGTGTGTCCCTGTCACCAGCCGAGGTCCGACAATCCCGGTCTCCCATGAGCGCACCGACGGGCAAAAGCCGATAGGCACGGGTCTCCGCCCCGCTGGCGCCCCCCTCCGCTGGTGCCCCCATGTTCGACCAGACCGGCTCCCGCTCGCCCTCCGCGTTAATGTCACCTTTCTTAGATGACCAGTTGCGCCTCCCTGCTACCGAGCTGCCGAAGTATGCCCCTGCTAGGACCCCTGTCGTGCCGCCTCTAGGCCTCGTTGCACCGTTGCTGAGCATTGCCAGACCACCGGAAAAAAATTCAAAAAAACCTCTAAAACTTTGTTGGACGATTGCAATCGCATAGGAGCTCAGATTTCAATTACGAAAAGTGCATCGGAAAGCTCAAGATATATACTACGCAAATGTGGGATTTTCATAAAATTTAAATTGCTATTCAATAACATTAATTCAGATGGAATATGATGCAAGAACTTGAAATAGAAACAAGAATATCCTACCTCGGGGGCTTAGCCCTTCGCTTCGCAATTATCCGCCGGAGCCACGCACCACCTTGGGGAGGAGAAGATGGATGAGGGTTGGTGAGGGGATCTCCTTGGTTGAGAATTCTTCTAACAGGAGGTGCAAATGAAGGATAAGGGCTGGGTTATGTTTAAATAAAGAAAATTAATTAAAACATTTAATAAATTTAAACCCCCAAATTAACGCTCATCTGAATCTCTCGACGGGGTCGATGATAAGCCTCCCATAGGGTAAACACCACCTCCTGAGAATAACAGTTGTTTCAGAATTTTATTCTGAGCTTCCATTTTTATATTATAAATTCAATGTCTAGGACCTCTAAATTACAAAAACACCCCTGGTGACGTTTTTCACAGAAGGCCCACACCCGCGAAAATTACACCCCTCCTAGGGTAAACAACATGCTCCGAACTCAACGATGCTCTCATTTTTTTTGTCCAAGCTAAAATTTAGAATTTATTATATTTATTTGTTTTTCCCAGTTTTAATGCACTGAAAATTTAATTCTGGCCACATCGGGGCTTTGAATCACACACCGTATGAATGCGCTGCTCCGGTATAACATCAAGAAAATTCAAAAGTATTTTATAGCAAAAACCGGGTTCTTAAATATATTGTAAAAATCTATTTCATTAACATCAATAAGAACAATACTATCACCATATTTTATTTCCTTTACCTGATATTGATGATGAATGACACCAACTTCTATTATTCTATGTTGAAGAAGCTGTGTCATGAGAATAAAATTGAGTACAACCATTCATCTCACAATAATATAGTGTAAAATGGATATATCAATGACTTAAATAATACTTTGTCAAATATATTATAAATAATGGTGACAAAATAGGTCTTGGATAGATGATCTCCAATATACTTTATGGGACAATTGTACGACCACATGAACTACACACTAACAACCCAATAGTTTATGAATTATGTAATAAAGGTAGTGTTACCCATCATAGAAAAGTCTCCCTCACCCAAAAAATATATCTTAAGAAAACTCATAGTCATTGAACAATCACAAAAGAGACACTATGAGTTCGAATGACTTGATTAGTGAAGGTTGTGTACACTGCATATCCTCAATGTCCATCTGAAACAGATTGAGTGAGCCTTAAATGATTTTTTCCTCTGTGCATTCCTTAAAAGAGAGTGGGTATTTGTTCTCATAACACTCATGACACCAAGTAAGAAACCCCCAAATATATATCTCGAGTTTTCAGGGCCTTACACTATACATATATTTGATTCCAACAGGGATTACTCATTATCCATGATGGATGGAGAACACATTATATCACCAACAAACATAAGGTTTCCTCAGATGTATTTTTCATAATTTCCATCATCATACCCATGTACTTGATGTAAAACGTTAAATATTATAGAAATCCCAAGTCCTAGTGTCAATAATTTAAAATACATATCACCACTATGTCCTAGTGGACCAATAATAAACTATAAAACAGATTTATATTCTATCCAAATGTAATTGAACTTTAGATAAACTCCAATTCCTTGAGTAAATGATTTTACTTAAAAATGATTCCACTTAATTACTAAATAATGTTAATCTACAAGGAATAAATATTTCCTCCATGATTTTATATTGCATGGAATACATCCTAGTCACATAACATTAAACTGTTAAACCCCCCTAAGGTCCTCATCACAAGACTTCAAATTTCACAACATGCTAGGTCTTGGATGAAAGACCATAAACTGAACAAATTGTTCTTACCTTATGGGGCCTACCTCCCATATTATTCATGATCTATAAATGTAATAGTTTTCGAGTGTAGAGGTATACTAGATCACAATGATTTTATTCCCATAACACCACAAAATAACAAGGTAGTCCCACCTAAACTTGATATATTATCCTCACCCTTTAGAAATATATGTTTTTTATATAGGACATAATTTCCACCATCCCTATATGTGATTAGAATCTATAAAAGAGATTAAAATGTGGAACTATGTTTGGATTGATTCTTGATACCATAGGATACTTAGTGTCAGTTGGACCCCAATCATGGGTCTACCCTCAATCAAAAAATTGACCATTCCATTGTATGTGGGTAAGAACAACATTGAAGATTCTCATATCAGAACATTGAGCGGATATATTAATATTAACAAAATATATATAGTGTTTCCTAGATATTAAATCATGTGTGTATCTAACATATAAGAAAGGGATAGAAATACAAATACCCCTCCTTTCCAATGGGGTAGACCCATGGAGGGGAATTCATTCTAAGAACTATGTGTGTCTTGATTCCTAGAATTATATGATAGGAAGTTACAGCTAAATCCTATATTTCAGTCCCATGCATGTTTTCCCATCACACCCATCAGTGTTCCACAAAGGGAATATATTGTTTTTGGTAGATTACCGCTTGAATCAAAATCTGATCACCCACACATATTTAATGTCATGGAATCTCAAAAAACCTAATCGACCTCCCATTTGTCTCTTGTTTCTCAACCCGAGAATGACTCATGTGAGCTTAGGGATCCTAGATACCCACCCTTACAAGTTTTTTTGATGTCAATTATATTCAGAGACAATGAACGGTTTCCTTGTCACATGATATTATTTTGTATAACTATATCCCAGTTGCATAATGTTAAACCACACTATTAAAGGTCTTCATAGTAGACAAGTCATCCATTTGATTATTTTTTAAATAAGAATTTATTGTTTTATATATTTTCCCTAAAATGTTTTCAATACAGAATAGAATTTCATTTAGGGAACTCATACCCTTATAGAATATTAATTCATCCATGAAAAAAATCATGTATTCGATATCTGAATTGATACAAAAAGATTTCATGAGTTGTTACACCTCTCGTGAAACACCAAGGACCATGATCCCACATACTATTGTTTCCCACTATAGAAAATTGAAAACATAGACTGGTTGATATAAAGGGGCCCCATTAAGAATCACTGATGAATAACACAATGCCTCAGATCCTATGCATAATGGATATTTTATCCCTAGAGGAGAGGACCAAATTAAATCTAAGAAATATTATCATGACACTATGGAATATAACTTACTGAAATTATTAATGGTTGATCTATAAACACAAGTCTCTAGTTCTAGTTGAATTATATTTTCTAGGGGTATGATTTACACTTCCCATGACCAAACTATTCAATACAATTCAGTAACACTGGATGTTAATCATCTTTTCATCGTACTAATTATCACGTAAAGATTATGAAATCCCATTTTTGTACCCTTTCATTGTAGAATTTTTATCTCTTATAAATATTCATCTTATTTGAGTTTCTAAAAATCTTTTCACACCCATTTTTTCACCAGAAAAAACATCATGTCCCCTTTTAATATCTAAATCCCCAAATACCACGAGGGAATATAATTTTGTAATTTAATTATCCCTCACATATTATCCTTCTGGAACTACCTAAAAACATATTGGTTATAGGTATTGACCAATATTGAACTAAAATCTCTAGGAATTTCTTATGAATAACACATTTCATAAGAGCTTGTCCCAGAGAGATACTTTGGCTCATAAAGGGTCACTGCTAGGATCTTTTAGTGAATAAAAAATGACTAAGATCATATTGCTAGGGTATATTTTGGTCCCATCAAAATTTTCCCCCTTAACTCCATCAAATATTCCCATAATGGTGTGATATTAATCTAATAGATCATCAAATAATAAATCTTTATATATTCATTGAAATACATAATTTATTTCACTTATTTTCTAAATTCCTATAGGGATAATGAATTTGTCAGTGATTTATGCCTTTATAACCATGCGCCATTTAAAATACACTAATCTACACAACTTCTTCGTATCCATACAACTTAAAAATGAACAACATAGAACATGTCCCTCTTTCTCAAGATGAGATACATTGTCAAAGCAATATTTCTATGAATGATTTATATTTATATAGAAAATAAGAATCCACAACCCTTATATGATATTTAGATCCACACAAGGGATTATATTCAATAAATATGTATGACTTGATTGCTATTTTCACAAGATAAACAGGAATTCCTAGATAAAAATCATTGTCCCACCACAATATAAATGGGAATTTCCCCCTATTTACATATTTATCAATCCTGTGAAAGGAAGTTTCCATAAAATAAATAAGTATGGCTTTATTCTATTAACCAAATGAAATGTGGTGACACCCATATCTAAAATATTGGGATAGAATGTAATTTATAGTAAAAATAACCAATCTCTACATATGGTTCAGACCCTCAGAGGGATTTTTCCAAGAAATATGTGTGGCTTGATTTCTATTTCCAAAGGACACGTAGTGATTCCCTAGTTCCATGAGCCTAGACATAGTTACAAGAAAAAATAATATTAATAATAATATATACATTCCCCTTCCTACTTATGGGTTCGACCTGTACAGATTGTTATTATTTTAAAAATTATGTGTGGCTTGATTCCTTTTTTCCCATGATACATTTGGATAATTGGAACATTTATTTCTAGATAATCCAACGATATTAATTACTTTTAACTATGTTCCATGATAAGAGAATTTTTTTTGTCTGTATTACATCTAATTCTAAAATTTAGATAATAACACATATCCCTTTAATGAAATCTCTCATGACATAATAGACGTCCATGTAATCACTTATTCCACACACTGATCATGACTGATGTGAGATTAGGGAACCTAGAGAGTCATTCTTACTAGTACATTCGAGGTGTGTTAAATTCAATGATAACGAATTGTATCGTAGTCACCTGATGAGAAAAATCATGGAAATTGTCTTATCGTACGATGCTAAAAATCTAGAAAAATAGGTCATCACATTGATTATATTATATCCTTATGAATATATAATCATAAAATTTATTTTTAATCCATTCCCCCTGAAAATGCATTCAATGCACATTTGTGTGTCCTTTAGGGTGGTTAACCCCTTCATGAATTTTATGTTCTCTATTAAACAACATAATATCATTGATATATTAATTTATACCATCCAAATCCTTGAGTTGATACACTTAACGTGGTACCCCATAGACCTTTATCTCATATACAATCGGTTCCACCTGTATAAAATTACTAACAGGAACTCATTGATCTAAGAGGAACCCACTAGGATTCACTAGTGAATGACGTGATTCCCCAATTTTTTCCCTAGAAGATATTTGGGTCAATGATAAGAGGACTCCCTTAAATCCATAAAATATTGTCCTGACTGTGTGGGGTATAGTTTCCCTCCATTTTAATAGTTGATCTATATTAACCAGTGTCTACTTCATGTTGAATTATATACTCTTTGTTTTTTATTTACACTTCCAAGAAAAACTATTCAAGAACATTATGATTCAAATGAAATTACCCACCTATGATTATTTACCATTTGAATGATATATTAAAACATCATTTTATTATACACTTTAATTTCCGGGTATGCACCTCTTGCGAAGACCCAAATTCCTTGAGGCACCCAATATTTTCAGCAATCCCATCATGTCAAATATATATGACCATAAAAAAAATCATTCATTCATCCTGACTGAAAAATGTTAAAATACATGAGACATGGTCCATTCTATAAAGACCTAAAACTATTTAAATTGAGTCATCTTGTTAATCCTATCTCCAGATAAGTGATAGGGATGAATTCATGAACTCTATACCAGGATAGTATTTGGATTCTCCCTTTCCCTATGTGTGATCTTTATCTAAATAGAGGGACATTTAGCTAGCTTCAATTTCAAGTATCCACAAGGGAATATAAAAACATCCCACACCATGCATATTAAAATATATCTATATGGGGGAATTCCTTATCAGAATTCTGTGTGTCTTGATTCTCATTGCCATAAGAAAAATCGTGACACCATGGTTCCCGAATCCTAGGCCCATATTTAATATTAAAATGCACAATCACTATCTTTTAAGGGAACATATATTATAAGGACTACATTTGTCTTGATTTTGTACCTATGATGATATGTAGAGATATCGAGGTACATTGTCCTTTGTTTAACAACAAATTTTTCACTATAAAAACCAAATCTAGTGCTTGATTCATATTAAAAGATTCCATCACTGTTTAGTCATAACGGTATCAATATTCTCCCACCAATTAAATACTCTCCCAATACGAGATACCTTTTTCCTTGATGGTATCGCCAAAAATTAATAGATCCTACACCTAGCCAATACAGGGTGACTTCTCTTTCAATGGAAGGATTCCAATATCCTATAGGTGCAAGTCAGACCAATGTAACATGATCATTAACTTCTACATAACTACATATGTATTTAATCTTATCCATATAGGATATAGAGTGATACTTGGACCACTTGTACTGGATCCCATCACTGAATTCAAAAAAAATTCACATACTACATACATTTTTGAAACATTAAAGTTATACCTAACTTCCCCAATGGATACGTGCTATTATTGGAATTATTTCTCATAACCTGTATGTGTGCTAGATCCATGCAGAGGATGTCTCACAAATATTGTGCATGGGATGAAAAATTACTCCCACACACATATGAGTTTCATTCATGTGGTGATAAAAAATAGAACTACATGTGGATTTATTCTTATCAATATAATATATATATATATTGACTCTTAGGATCTTTCAAACACAAGTCCAAATGAAAAATAAAAAAAATGTGTCCTCTATTTTTCACATGAGACCTATATCTACCAAGAGGGATCTCATAGAATGAGGTGATTGTGGCATGATTCCTGCAATTTTGAAGTGGATAGTGTAAACCAAATAATCCGAGAAATATAAATTATAAATATTAACTTACACCCTTGAGACATGTATGTTTTCTTCAGGGATTCATTTAATAATTTCTTTTCAGATTCCATGTCCATAACACATGATGTTAAACTATTTGGAAAAATTACCAACCATACAATGTTAAACAACATAGTGGATATCCTAGACACATGTTGTTAAACTAAATGGAAATTATGTAATCACACAGGTTTGTTAACTACATGGTAGTCACATCCCCACTGCATTACCTTAAAATATACAGACCATCATCTTTCTTCATTCATCGTAATGTGATAGCAAGATCATATCCTTTTTATATAAATGATTAGGGTACATACACTATATATTAAAGAACCTAAACCCATAAATTTGACTTTTTATCTTAATCTCATTGGGTTTCCACAAATATTTTTGGAACCTCATAAAGGAAAGTGAATCTTCTATATGACCATGTACGATTTAGATAATCACAACGACCTTATACCCATCAACCAATAATATTTTAGACTTATAAGAAGGTCCTTATGATCATTGTGATCTTTGATATCATTGAAGAGGAACCCTTAATAATAGTGTGATTTTTTATCATCCTCAACCAGACTGTCTCATACCATCCCTCTTGATTATCGAACCATGACCCATGATCTATAATATTCTCATCTCATACTCGAATGGTTTTCAGAGTACTCCTGCCCGCAAGAATCCTAATTTGGTTTATGCATACACTACCCTGATACAATTTTCAAATACCATTACCTTAAACAATTTACACAATAGTCAATGATATATGACCTTAAACATTATTATATGATAGTCCAAATCAAAAGACCCTAAAAATCTAAAGGAAGAGAAATAAAAATTGTCAGTCTAAAATGTTATGATTGAAATTCAATACTTTTCCCACAAAAATATTCATTACTAGAATTTTGGATAAATTTCGAGAGTAAAAAAATATGATCAAATCACATAAATCAAATCTTGTTGGTATATTTAAATCCAAGCCATTATCACTGAACAACTTCAACATAGAAAAATTTAGAGAATTGTTATGTCCCATAACCTATCCACAATAATGTGTTTAGTATTTGGATACACAAATTTTCGGGTTTATGATACCTTCCTGAATATATGTTTCACATTAATCACATTCATATATTTCCATTCTGATTTGATACCCAACAGTTCCTTCCATTTTCATACTTCTCTTGGAAACCCATAGCCATGAGTTATTCCTATTTGTTCGTCCATATAGTGTGTTGCTAATAGGGACTGACTACTCTAATGGGAAACAACTGGAATTAATTAGTGAATAATGAAATGAGTAATATCATATGACTACTGTATGTTTTCATTAGGAAGGAAAGGCCCCCTTTCAATCAATGTTTTACAACACTGACAACATGTGATTCTAGTTTATATTATTTCTAATAGTATATTTATACCCACTAGAATATATTTTTAATTGACTCTGATATTCCTAGATCAGGATTTTCAATTATCATTAATATTCATTTCTAACAGATTCAACACCCTCATCATTATATTAGCATGTATTGTACCAATTGTCAATGTAAGGATGTGGTACTCAATTATTTAACCTTTTTATGATTGCATCACGTAACCTAGAACAATGTGATGTAGGGACCAAACATGAAAATCAAAAATTAGAATGCCCCAAAGGGTGCTAGATCCCACCTTAGATATCCATTTTATCCATACCCTACTTCACTTCCCATGTTTGGAATCTTCCCAAATATCACATAGAAATTAGAAAAGTACAGGGACCACTATTATTTACCATGACTGAAATACAATATTGTATCATGTATAAGGGCTCATTACCCATAAACTGTATATGTTTTCTCCTTGTATGGAATTACCACAATTCCATGTGAGCCTAAGAAACATTACAATGGAACAATATTCCTCATATTGTCTCATGATCATCCCGATCATGTCAACTCCATTTCATTATAATCAATTAAAACTCCTAGATAATTGATTAAAAACCCCATATATTACCTATTCATGTTGATTTGGAATTAATGACATTATGTCACCATACTCATAACCAGTTCTCAGTAAAGATTCATGGTGTCTGAACCAATTAGGAATATCCATACATCATCATCTAAGGATGGATGTAGGGTGTCTAAACCCTTCATGATTATACATCCTTCATAACAATTATAAATTAATTGTCGGTGATAGAATACCCTGAACTACATAACCAATATAACTGAGCTACAAGACCCTGAATGAAGTAACAACTTTGCTGAGCTTGAAGACCTTGAACTTCATAAACAATAAGTCCAAGTTAGAAGATCAAAAAATATAGTGACACATGGTCCAAGCTAGAGGAACCCAAACTATAGATAGAATTATTATAATCAAGAAGACGCTGAACTAAAACAACACAAGGTCCTATGCAGAATACCATAGAGAACAACAAGAGATGTTATGGTCTAGAAGTCCCCGAACTAAAATAATACATGGTTCGATTTGTTAAAAAAATATCATGTTATTATCCCAAAATGAAATCAATTAAAATAAAAATTTAAAGTGACACAATAATTTTGATGTTGAAACACAAAAAATAGAAGTATTGGAAAAACATGTGTGTCTACTCACTAGACATGAACTCTATGTGATAAAAAATCTAATCTCTTATGAAATGGAAAAGGGAAAATATTGTCAGGAAAAAAAATCTTAATGATAAGACTAAGAAAAATTAAATTACAAGACCACAATGTATTTACTTCAATAAATTAGGTATAAATAAATGATTACAATAAGAGGTATACTAATTTTGGGGACCGTTATATATCCCTACAAAAATAGGGCTACACTAGCTAGTTCCATTGAATTAAGAACAACATTATGAGATATCTCAAAAATTATAAGTAGCAATTGAATGCTCCAAACCATAGACATGTTAATTATATGCAGTATTTCAAAATATACAAGACCTCTCATGTTACTAAGAGATTATTAATAATAAAAATCTAGCAGAATACTGAAGGACTCAAGTGGAAATTTATATTCATATAATTGAGTCCTCATTGCTTCCTCCCTTCAGGATTCTCTTTTGAGAAGGAGAATTATATAATTCCTTCCAAACGAGAATACACAAATTTAGGTCTATGAAACACCATAAAATCATGTATTATTTTACCAAAATTGGGAAGAAAGAATAATCATGGTTATTGGAGGTTCAATCAACTAGATCACATGAATCATGTGACCTTCTGCAACACTCATGGTCACATAACCCTTGGAACATCATGTGAAAGGAATAAATGATTCATGTGACATTTTCATTGATCATGTGAATCCCCATATAAAATTAATCTTAATCATGTGAATCCCCTAATACAAGTATTTCTGGTCAAGTGAGATGTCAATTGGAAAACACATGGAAACCATTGATACATTACATTGATAGAGGATGAATATTAAGAGAACCTTATAGGATGTAAGTTACACTATTATTTCACAAAATTTACTTATTTACTTTACATGATTAGTTAATTGATCACAAAAAGGACCCCATAAATTCCATCTTGATCACAAAATGGCACATGAACAATAAAAATGTATCATAGGAAGACACCCATACTAGTATCTGATTTCATTAAAATGAAATTAGACATGTGATATTTTACCATGTTATAGACATATTACATTTCATATTTGATCATTTGACACCCTTTCACATGTTATATTTAATCACAAGAAAGAGACCTGGACATGTATTCCTAGTTAGATAGAAATACTCAGACATATTTGGAAGGAATATTCTGACATGTTATATTTTTCTGGATGACACCCTCAGATATGTGAGATAAATATTCTTAGACATGTTATCCATGTCTAATGGGAACACATAGCCATATTCCCTTGAGAAATGTGAACCCACATCTATTCTCCTTTGGTGGAGTCCCACCCTTTCTAAATGGAGTGACTACTATAGAGGGTTTTATGTAAACTCATGAAAACTTATTCATTTAATTTCATCAATGGGGTCCTCATGCAATCCTTTAATAATCAAAAAACTTCTTTAGTCCCTACTCTTTCCCTGTCAGAAGATATAGGCTAGATATGTAACATTGGAATCCACCTTGGTGCATGTCCCTTAACATTCCATTTACACTGGCTCATAAGACCCACACCTATTAGTCTACAATCTTTCCCCATCCATTATTATATTAGTATTCTTAATGAATTATATGGACTCTAATTCATTCAATAAAAAGGATACATAAGATTCTATCAAAAGTCTTGAGATCCATATCAAACACGAATTCCATACCTTCCCATATAGGGTCATATCTTTAATAGGATTTAAAATAATATTCCACCTTGTATACTTGAATGTGAATGCCTAAAACATATACTCAGTGCATTTAATGCCTTTATATATCTTATTTATCACCCCAAAAATTATTCATGTGAGAATAAAGATTTACAATGACTATGAAACTATCATAATAAGAACCCCAAATATGGAAAACATTATTGTATAATCCGAGGTCAAATATTATATAAACCTCAGGGTGTAAGACTCACTACAAAATAACTGTACAATGTGGACTCTAATTATACTTATAAACAATATATGTTGGATTCCATACTGATGGATGAGATCTATACTCGATTCTAAAATTTTCTCATATATAGATATATCTTTTTTCTTGATTTAAAAAAAATCATAGATCTACAGGAACTATATGGGTTGTAAATCATATTTCCATAGGATACATATGACAATTCATAGAGGTTCAATAACAATCTCAAAACACACATCACCTTTCTAGATGAAATTAAACTCTGGAGTTCCTAGTCATATGGATTAAAAATATAAGCAGTCCCTCATTGTTTAGCAGCAATGTAATAAAATATGGAGAACCGATGATACATAGAGATTGTGTAAGTAATATAATTCCTTCATATATTTACAAGGATTGAACAACCAATCATATTATTTGGGTAACCAATCATATACATGGATTTTGGAAAGATTCAAAAACATACCATAAATCTACAAGGGATTAAAAGTGTAGGAAATAATAGCCCATAAAATGGTGAGATGATATTAAAACCACATCCTATTGAACAATGTGATTTCCCAAGAATCCTTGTATTTGAAACCCTAGGGATCATTTAAATTAGAAATAAGGATTATAACTCAGTATTAATTTGGGAAATGTTGGGTTTTTACAAAGATAAAACATGATGACATTAATTATTTTGAAACCATACTAAGACCCTCAAAATCAAAAGATGGGACATAAAAATCCATTATTGAAAAAAATACTAAACCTGATGTAAAATAATGTAATAATATAATAATTGAGTTCTCATAGGAATTGGGATTCTTATTTAAAAAACCCAGTAACCAAAAATACATTCATTGGAAACACATCATTACAAGGAATGAAAAAGAAATCGATATTTAGTGGTTATGGAAAACGAGATAAGGATGTTCAATATTTGGTAAACAATAATTATTGTGGAAATATTCACGTAAAATATTGAAGTGGATTCTCATACAATATTACTTATACAAACTAATTGATTATGTATGGATATATTTACTTGATGAGGAATTAGTATGAAAACTGTAAGAAGGCCATTGAGTTTCGAAATGAATTTGTGAATCATCTTTATAAGGTGATAAATAAATATTTAATCGATCGATGCGGTAAATATCTTAACCAATAAATTATTGAATTTATATAGGAGTGTGGGATTTTATATCAACTCATGCCACATTATACATCATATAATAATAGATTTAGTGATTGGAGGAACTGTATAAAGTTGTACATGGTTTGGTAAATGATGATTAATTGAAGACTTTTATTATCATTTTGGGGACATAAATTATACAAAATATTACAATTAAAACATCTATTACCAACCAAAGCATCAAATATTAAAACCTTCATGTTATATAGTGAAAAGAAAACATTTAGTCACATGTTCATGCATAGGGTTGTGAGACATTTGTTATGAATAGATCAAACAAAAAACTAAAACCATGGGGAATGGGGAATGATGTGTGTCATTATAGCGTATAAAAAAGAAACATTATGATACTATGTACACAACCCTTTAGACAAGAAACAAACTATCATAATATAATCCTTATTTCTTGTGAGGGAACACATATTAAAGGAGGATAGTGGTAATATGATTTTATTCAAGGAAGTTGATGCTTAAGATACACATTTGATACCACAAGAATAAATTCCATAGGTCACTATGGAATAATTCTTTCCTAAAACACATGTAGTGAATAGGTAAAATAGAGAGTTTAAGGAACTAGATAGATATGGTTTTCTAGTCACTAATTTTTGTGACACATTATAAATTGAAAATATTGAAAATTTCTCTTAAAAAGAGGTAACATAGAACTATGATGTTGAAATTTAGAAGTAATCCATGAATTTTAAGATGGATTCCACATATCAAAACTAGGTTTGAGTTCTGATTAATCTGATAGCTAATGTAAAGCCTGTTCATTTTTAATGGGTATTCAAGAAAAAAATATACATTTATGGAAAAGTAAATTCAAATAAATCATGCATAGTTTCTAAGTGGTTTCAAAAATATCATGGAAATCACTATTATTAAAACATTTATCCAGTTACCTAGAATAATGCATCAAATTTGCATTCTATAGTTTCATACCATTACTATGATATATGGAAAAAGCTATTAAGAAATGAATTACATGATGGTAATCTTCAGAAGGATGTCTATATGATGCCATTTTTTAACTCGAGTCAATGAATAAAAGGTTCAAAAGTTGTAGAAACCCATTTATGGACTAATGTAAGCATTGATGTAATTGAACATTTTATTAGATAAAGACATTAAATAATTCAGTTTCATTAAAAATTAGTTTGATCCATGAGTTTACATGTTTTTTAGTAAGAGTATGACTATTTTTATAATATTATATATTAATGACATAGAACTAATTTGAAATGATATAATTTCATTATAATAGGTTATGGAATGGTTGAGAATGTGATTCTTTATAAAAGATATTTGTCAAGAAACCTATATTCTATCGATCAAGATCATCCATTATAGATCCAATAGTCTTCTAGGACTAATTCAGGGTGCATACTTTGACCATGTGGTATAGGGGCTCAATATGGATGAATATAAGATGGGATTGGTTCTATTCCCACATGTTGTAGATATTTCCAAGAAAATTCGTACTAATACAAAAGAGGAAATATAGAGAATAAGTAAGTTCCCCCAAATTCTTGTGACATGATCTATGATGTATTATATCTTATATATTAGGATCAATATATCTTATTCCTCGATTATCGTACACAAATATCATGTAGGTCAAGGTGAAAAAAACAAAACAACTGTTAAGGTTATCTTTATGAATATGTGGTGGAAAAGCGATATGTTCTTGGTGTGTGGAGGAGAAAAATAGCTTGTCATCATGGGTTATATTGATTATATGTTTTAGATAAATTACAATGATATGAAGTCATGTTATAGATATATGTTTCCTCTCAATGAAGGATATGTGATTTGGAAAAGTTCAAAGAATCACGTGTTCACCAATTTTATAGTAGATTCTTAGTATATTATGTCTTCTAATGCATCAATATAAGTAATTTGGTTTCATATATTTTTCAAATATAATGATTTGGTGCCTAAAAATTAGTAACCTCTCAGGTTTTGTGATGATAACATTTTTGATGTGTATCAATATAATGATAAATGGACACACCAACGGACAAAATACCTACATTGTATTTTTCATCTATAGAGAGATTTTTCGCAATGAGGTGAAGTTTCAATGAGCAGAGTATACATGAATAAAAATGGAATACCCCTTGAACAAGTCATTATCTCAACATAGGCATAAGTATCATAGGTGATATATTAGAAGGGAAGTTATTGTTCATTAAATGTTTTGAAAGTGGGAGTTTTTTTGGGCTTGGTGCCCTAGAACCAATCAATTCATAGTAGTTGATTACATTTTTTTCTCTATTAATGATGTTTCCTATCACATAATTTTTTATCCTTTTCATGAAAGTATTATGTGATAATATTCAAATAATATGTGTCATAATGAAAATTCAATGTGGTTCCCCACTATAATGAGAACCTAAAATTTCTACAAAAATGTTCTAAAATATATGTTCTATGAACATATAATATTTTGTGATGGGAAAAACATGATATATTCCATCTAGAGTAGAAGGATTACAAGACATTGAAACACCTTATCATGGTATTACTCCACGACAATATTAATGATATTAGGATATGAGATCAAACCCATTAATTATAAATCTATATTTCCAAGTTTCATTCGATGTTTCAATATACGGATGTGTGTATTGTTCCATAGACATTAATGGTATCATTAATGGATATTATTAATCAGTAAAATATATTCATCGAATAAAACAATTACAATATATTTTGTTGATGATGTAGGTTATGATGGGTACATCAAGAGTGATATTAAATTAATAGATACTGTGAGAGAGGATTTATCCCATTCAATCCTTGATGAAAAAACATAATATTAGACCATTTTATGGGAATTGAACTACCAACATTAATCTATAGACATGGTTTTTTTGTTGATGAGTATATTAGTATAAATTCAATTAAAGTGACATTGAGAATATAGGTTGATGGAACTATTATGAAACTTTCATAATTAGAGATATTTTGATAAATGTATAATATTAATCGGTAAGAATTCATAAGATGATGAATGCCATTGTAGCATAAAATTCATTATATATGGTTTCCTTAGTTTATTTCTCATAAAAAATATGTGGAATTTATTTTTTTATACCTAATTACACTTAAAACGTATGCCACTGGGTAACACCTTATGTTTATTCAAAATAGAAATGAAATACTATAACTGATTTTAATTTGTTAGAATAAAAAAAATGAATTCATGTTTTATTCATCACCATAATTTAATCAAAATTTATTTGAAATAATTCGTTAGTTAAATAATAATATTATATATTTTTTAACATTTAGAGAATAAAATAATTATTATTTTTACAAATAAACAAGGTAGTGATATTTATTTATTAAATAAGTAGTAATTATTTGGGAGTCATTAAATATCATTGGGGGGAAGTGTACTCAGATTAATGGTCTAATAAGAAATGATGTTAATGATATTTAATTCTTATTATTGTGTTGAAAACATCAATAGATTTATAATAATATTATTTTCATTGTAAAATTGGTTAATTATGAATTATTAAGATAGATAGAGTTTGGTGTGCAATTTTCCAACCCAAGAAGTACCAAAATAATTATATCACATTCCATAATGATAATGAATTTTCATAATGGATAGAGTGAGACTCTCTAAATACATATAGAGATATCAATAGATCTAGAACTATCTTCTCCCATCAGCTCTCAAATATTTGATAGAGCATAAATAGTTCATATTCCTCAGGAAGAATTCTAATCCAATAAACCATAAATAATGAAAATGGTCATGATTGGTCATGCTAGAACCTGGCGATTCTACCGCAACATTATCAGATTATAGTGCATGTGTGGATCCTCTCAGGTTGGATTCTTCTATTGAATCCTATCATATAATGATGGAACATTGAGATCTAGTCAACTAGTTCATAAACATCATAATAATTACAGGTTGAGTTAATTAAATATATATTAAATAAATTAAATATTACATGTGAAGATCCACATATTTTGGTTTTGGAATTTTAATCTGATCACATAATATTATTTTTTAATTGTATATGAAATTTTAATGACGTGGGGAAATGATAACACATACATAATGACAAAAATATGAGATGGTTATACCATCCAAGGTGGCTTCATTTTACATAGAACCTAAAATTATCAATAGAAATATGATTTCTCAAAGAAGGATAAAATGAAAAGAATTGTAGATTTTGGATTTTTTTTGTTTCCTATATTGAGAATTGGAATATATATGCTTTACAAATATTATAAAGGATCTTCACTATGTTTTTTGAATAATTAATGTTTTTGAATTCTTTGATGTGATCAGATATGGAAAAGAAAAACCATTTGGATTTCATTTTCAAAGAGAGATACTGACTATAGGGTTGATAGAATCATACTACATGGAGGAATTTAAAAGTTATTGTGGCATGTGGATTTTACATGGGTATATTGGAAATAAAATCCAATGTGGGTGAATATTAAAATGTCTTATTGTAATATATTTGTATATATTTTCAAATTGGATTATATCTAATTGTATGTAAATTAGAAAGAAATTATAACTAATTTGAATTAGTTTTAAATGTTTGATATAGTATGAGGTCCATTTGAGAGAGATAAATATATAAATTAAAAGCACCCGATGTTTATAGATCAGATTATAGCTTGGTCATAAAGATCATTCACTAAGTCGAGTTATAATGTGGGAAAAGGGTAAAGAATATACATATGGTTTGATATATCAGATATTTAAGATTATATAATGGAATTATCAAATGGATTTAATTGTGATTGAATGTTTATAAAACTAGAAAAATTCCATATGTATGTTTTTTCTTTGATGATATTGAACGATTCAAGGTTATATTTATGGTTTCGTAATTATTCAAATTTGAATAAATATTTTACACCATGTAACATTATAAACTCTTTGAAGTGGTAAATTAATATTTATATAGTTATACATATCTTAATAATACCACCATGTGGAATAGGTTCATACTGGAATGGGTTTTGAGAAATCTAAAAATAAGAATTTTTTCACACCATGATATAATTGTCACGTTGTGTTTAAACAAACAAAATTGTTACATTTAGACCATGAAAAAAGTATCTCAATTGTGAAAATTAATCTTTGTTGTGTTTAGTTAGATGAATCAAAATCACACCATTAATAACTCTATTAAATCATGGTGTAATTTTTCATTTGAATAATGAACTAAAATATCACGATGCAATGTAATTTTCCACTCCGTGATTATTGAAATCTGGTTAGTTTGAAGAGATTTGATGACATGAAAATCTCAATAATATTTTCTTTATAACTTCCATGAATGATCCCTTAGAATATATATAGTGGAGATTCAATTGGAAAAAGTTAAATTATTATATTTTATGTAGTGTAAATTTTATGTTGGTTTAAATACTATTTTTTTATTTTGAATTTATAAATTCCGTGGAAATATTGGTGAATACAGTATAGATGAAGAGAATACAGTGAGAGGAAATAGAGGATATAAAAAATAAGAAATAAAAATTTAAAAGGATAAAGAATTTATATAACATCTGGTATTATGAATTATTATAGGATGAGAACCCATTAAATATTTGTCTTATAGGAGAAGTGTTATTCTGGATAATGGTAAGGATAATAAAATAAATATCAGAGAATTTCAGAGAACATCGATTAATGTTTTTCGTAACACATTTAATTATTATCTTAGGGAGTATGGTCTACATATCAATATTTCATTTTTGTAACCCACTTGGTATGCATCGAGAGGAAAAAACTAAGGTTTGGTGGATCTTGGATGAAAAATGACTCTATCCTAAATACACTTATCAGAACCTAGAAGAGTATTGAATATTTTTCACAATAAAATATTACTGACAATTTCACCAGGGATGTACCCCAATGTATATTTACCAATTAAAATATTTTTTTTTCACTTTTTTTGTATTTGGATGTGCTTTTGTGTGATCATTATGACATATGAAAGGTGTATTTTTAAATACAAGGACAATATCTAGTTAAACATTAGATATTAATATATCTAAATCCACATTAATTCATCACTCATATTGGGGTGCATTATGAGAAATTAAGTCACAACACATTTCTATTGGTCACTCAATGCCCTGGAAATATGATTTATATAAATATACATTCAATTTATATGATTTAGTTCCTCTAAAAAGTTAGAATAACATAAATAAAACATATGAAATAAGTTCTGAAATAAAATATTGGACCAACATGATAATGACATTAATTTTTTTTTAAATGAGGGGGATTAATATAAAACCTTGATTGATTCAAAAAGAATCTTATGTGTCATATGAAACATTATTTAAATCATAAAATTCCATACCCTTTAATGAAGAAAATTAATTTTTGGAGGTTATCTATTAATTTTAGTCATGTTGGAAACTTCTATCATTTCAGGTATAGATGTGTAATTTTGTGGAATACATTATAGAACACGGAAGTCATTTTGATTTCATTGGTGAACATTTTGGATGCCCAAAAATAAACTTTTTGGGTTCCCAATATTGAATAAAAGTTTTTTGAAAGCATAGTATGTGGTAGTGTACTCTATGTGTGGATTCCCAATTTAGTAAGAAGTTAGACAACACTGAATATAAATATAAAATATCCTATTAAAATATAACACATTAATAGATATTAAGTGAGACTTTATGAGAGAAATTCATTTGTGTAAACCCATATGATTATATATTTCCACATTCATGAGTAGACTTTAGATAATTACTTTATAGTTAATATCATGTCCTTTAATGAGAACCTCCACAAATCACATCCATGAATAACATCTATGAAGCACATCTATCACATGAACCCCCTGTGAAATGTCCTCACAAACAAAGATCCTAGAGGTTACCTCAAATAGTACCCTTCACTATCTAAACTCATCCAATTACATTCATTAACCACACCAACATCACAAAGAACATAACCATATGAAAATTTGAGTGTTACATAGGAACCAATAAATTTCTCCCTAGTGACCCCATGGAATATAATATTATAAAACCCAAGGTCGCATCCCCACAATTAATAGAAATTTTGACCTCTTCTATGTACCATTGAATACTAAAGAGACCCACCTTGGCCTTTCAAACTCATATAAATATGAGGACACCCCTTTATGAAGGAAGGTTCCCCAAAAATACAAAAAACAATACATATTTCAAAACAATCTAATAAACATGATCTGATGATGGTGCACATTAGAGTGTCCTCATTTGATTGTGTATTCCCTTAGAAAAATAAGGACCATGAATTATATTCATTGATACATAGAACTAGTTGGGGTCACAATCCTTGATTCCCTTAATAATGGGGGACACTATAAAAAGGATACAATTTAGGACTATTCGAGCTCAACATGATCATATATAAAAAGGATTACATTTTATATATAATATTCATGATGGTCTCCATTGATGGTCTCATAACATATAGACATAAATGTGTATAGAATACCCATACTAGGGTTTCACTCATAAAGTTGTAAGCCCCACTCAATATCTCCAAATTCCCAAGCAGTATTTTGGTCCTCCTTGTTATTTAAAAGCCTCATTCCCCCATTTTCACATTAATTATAGCATTAAAATAATTCAATAAGAAGTTGTACTATAAATGAGTAGCCACAATGTGTAATACCCACTAATTTATTTGGTGTTTCACCTTTAATAACATAGACGTCATTACCATATAAGGATAAAATGCATAGTATTGTCCAATCATTTATCCTTAAATGGTTTCACTTGAACTATGTGGGATCTTATTCATGTTAACTAATATACATGGGATTCCCCACAATGTTTTAAAATGATTATCATCTAACCCACTATACCAATCCTTATGGGGACATACTCCTCATGGATCAACTTATTCCCTTCCTCATTGGGCTTTATCATCTTCCAGTATAGAAATCCTTTCAATGAAAACATATTCTTAGATAAAAATCCCCATCAAGACATATTCTCGATAAAAAAAATCATTATTAGTGGGACACATCCCCATAATACTTTTGAACCAAAAACCTTTTAGGGAAATATTCCATGGGAAAAAATCCATCTTCATTAGGCTATATTCTCATTGATGAAAAAAAAAATATGTAGCTATATTTGAGTCTCAAAATATCCATTACTAAGAAAATTCCACCTGGAAGTTAACTCTATATGAATTTAAACCATAATAAAAAGACTCTCTTCATAATGACATCAAAGGTATGATGTTTACTATTAAGTGATACTTCTTCTTGGATGGAGATAAACTTTAGAGATCCCAACTAGTTGGTTTTAAACTATTATACATTAAAACAAATCATCAATAAGTAATAAAAATAAGATATAGAATCACTATTATATAAAAATGGTACCATATATAAATGACCCCAAATATATAAATATTTCATCATTTTAGTAATGCCTCTAATATGTTATATTTTTTCATCAATTAATTTTATTGATCCATTACTAGAATGGGGGTGACTAGTTCCATAATATGATTTTTGAAGGATTCACTTATATAATCAAAATCTATAGGAGATTCCAATAGAATTAATTAATTAACCCGTCAAAATGTGTATATGAGCAAGGCATACAACACTCTTAGATAATATTTTTTATAAGGTTTCATTGAAATGTTCCAACGACTTCATACCTTTTTTAGAGTATGTCCACACGTACTCCTAACACTATAGAAGATATTATTTAAAAAAATTATTGAAAAAAAGTCAAATAACCATAAATATACCAAATATTATAATACTTTAGTAACAACGGATCTAGAATTTTTTTTGTTGAATGCTTCGTTGAAATAAACATGGTTAAACAAAGGTGAAAGATTTACCAATTAAAACAATAATTCAATCATATGTTTATTTATGATATTAAAAGAATGGATTCTATTGTTTGTAGTTTTATCCAATGATAGGGAAACCTTTCATTATCTCCCATTGAACATAATCAATTGAATCCATAGAAATAATTCCTCATCCCACAACTTGAAATGGGAACTTTATGTCCTGGATTGTTGATAGGGTTATCTAACACACCATATGTGTTCAACTCCAATATATGTATGTACTATTATTGGTGTACCAAAAAATAATTTCATTCGGATACTGAAGGTATTTTGGGATATGCTACTGACACTAAATATTCATATCCCCCTCATAATGGAGAGCTACATCAATGCTCATGGTAACAGTCACCACTTACGACCTCTTTAAGATCCTCTCTATAAAGAATAGATACATCCACCTACATTATCATAGGGGGTAGATAAAAATATTGAATATGGACTCACTAATATATAAGATATACCAATGAGTTATCCTTCCACTAGAGAACATCTATTATAATATTATGCATCCATATATCCATAGGACTCTAGTTATTAAGTTTCCACAAGGATCTCATCCCAGTCCATTCATGAAAGGGCATTCATATAGAGATGTATCTTTGTGTAGTAGACATTATATCATAAGGAATAGGATTATATACAAATTATTGTGAAAAAATCCATCAACATATCCAAGTGGAGGAGTATACCCATATTATTTCTCCATCTTATTTGGCTTACCTATGTACTCTAGTAATATCAGGAGTAACATTTTTATATATACGGAATATGTTTATGCGTAATAAAATATTATTTATCCCAAATATTAATATCATAGGCATATCACAATGGAAAATAGAATATTATACTGGGAAATATTCCCCACTCCTGTGACGATCAATCGATTATCCTCATTCCTTGTATATAATCCCATAAAATAATTTTAGAGTAAATGGAGAGATTATCCAATATACATTACCAAATCCTAAAGTGGTACCAACACACTCTAGATGTTATAGTAGAATTGGATATTTGTAATTTCATGATATAGACTTAAGAGTATACATATATCCCTCCACCCAAATTTTTTGATAAACGTCATCAATATATTAGAACACCTACCACCCCAAAAGTTGGAACACATCCCCAGTCCCAGTCCAATGGATTTCCAACATACTCTTTGATAGACTGAAGTCAAATGGTAAGATCATATATTCACATCCATAGAGGTTTGTGGATGTTTACTAGAAACCCATAAGTGATAGGACCATACCATTTAATCCTACATGAAATCATAAAATTTTTCCCATATTAATTCATCCACTAAAGGGAACAATCAAAACAGCCTGAAATAATCAAAAGAGTGGGACCATATCCAAATTTCAATATTGTTGTTATTCTGTAATATAATAGAAACATACCAACATGATGTACAGATTCTTCCACCCAGTCTGAGAAATATCTATGAAATATTTTAGTGGATAATAATATATGGGAAAATATTCCCACACAACTGAAGAGATCCATTTGAATACTCTGATAGTTAGAAAATAAATTCCTATCATTATTTTCAACCTAAAAGAATTAATTTTCATGATTTGATGATAGTGTAAGACATACACAAGATTAGTCAATCCAAATAGGGTCCTAATTCTTACCCACATGGAGAATCCAAAATTACAAATCACTTAATGTATTTAATAATCCAACAATAAGATTATTTCATCACATTAATTTTACTGATGTTATTAAATCCCTAAACACTATTCTATGGTGTCCTAAGAGTTTACCAAATCATCCAAAAAATAGAATATGAAACTTTAGACACAAAGTTCCTACATGTGAAATACTGATTATTAGTTTTGGTTGTATTTCCTAGAGAATATTTCATAAAGGTACTCAGCATGGAAGTTCAAATTTCTTTCAAGGGAATTATTCCCATGATGGAAGAAAAACAATTCCTCATCATGGATATAGTATCAACAAGAGATTAAATCCCTCCCATACTAACCCAAGGACATGAAATTTTGATGGTCCTCTATGTGTTGATATTTTATCATTAAAACAAGGCACTACAATTATTGAACTACTTTGAGAATACCCTTTTAATATCATAAACATGAAGGATTGAGACTAACAACACCTATGGCCACAAATATAATGCCTTGAAATTATAAAGTTATAACATTGTAATTGATAACATGTATGGAACACAACCCCAAGCATGTAATGGAATAGAATAACCCAAAAATTAAAATATAATAATTATTTAAAATAAATTAAATCTTGGAAAAATATTTTGTGCAGGAAACAATGAGTTTTTCAATAGATTTTTTCAAATGCAAGACTGAGTTGTATCGAGTAATAATCTATTATTAAAATATAATTGTTTAATATAATTTAAAACAAACTAGTCATTAAATTGTTTCTTATGAGTAGGATTAAATATCCAATGAGAATATATATTATCAATCAAATCATATATTTTTATATTTAACCAATATATTTGATAGACAATAGATAAGAACCAACCTAATTTTACAGATAAAAACCTATATTATTCTAAAGATAGTTTTACATCCCTTTAGTCGATACATATTTTTAATAAAAATTTTAAGAAGCTTATAAATTATATATGTCAAAATAAACTTCCATTTTAAAATAAAAACATCAAAATTAGGATAGGGTGAATTTTTTAATTTTCTGGGAAGTTTTATTTTTTTATGAATATTGAAAAATAATGAATTTCAATTAAAGGCAGCTTTTTTGTATAATTTTTTATATGGTTGAATTGTATATTTTATTGGGTTTTAATGTTAAATTAGATAACTTATACATAAATGAATTCAATTTAGTGGATTGTAATAAATTTTACATTGAAACTGGTTATAAAAATATAGAAAACATTTTAACATGTTTACATTAAAAATATGTTTTATCATCCGGTCGAGGGGATTAAATTAAAATTTGTTTCATCCACTTATGTGATATTAAATTGGAAAAATTTATTAAATATTTATATTTATAATAATTTATAATTTTATTATTTTATAATATGTTCTTTACTGAACGTATTTGGGAAAGTGATTAACATTAATTACATTGATAAAGAGGAAAATTAACTTAACAATAGAATAATCATTAAATTTAAAGACCCAAATGACCTAGAAACATTTCCAAAATACCTTTTAGGTTCATAATTATACCCTATAATAAATTATAATTAATATTTTTATTATTTGAGCCACATTTTATAGAAAAAACATCAGTGCAATTCCATTTTAAAAAATTTACAAGAAACCCACCCCTCCTCCCTTATAAAAGGCACTCAACCATCCAACTTAATAACACCTATAAAGACCTTAAACTCGCCCACATTTAACTAAAATAATCTACAATAAAAAATTACCTTATCCTAGAAGCCTTAACCTGGGTATAAATAAAACCAAGGATGTTGATTCATATAATCCATTATGACTTACCTGATTAAGAGGTAACACTTTCCAACGATCACTTTTCATTCATTTAATTCTCCACCAAAAAATTATTTTTATTTTAAAATTATATAATATTATAATTATATAAAATATAATGAATTTTTTTTAAATTTATTTTTTACCTACACTTAGACACACATCCATCTAATGGGAAATGAGTATATTGTTCGTGTACAGTAAACTACCGCCTTGCTAAACGATGATTGTTCATTTATCCATTACCAACCCTCAGGGTTGAAAATTATGATGGAAACAATGTTTAAATATGATATATATTATATTTATAATTTATTTATGCTTTAATAATTTCTATAAAACAAATACCTTTAGGCTTTCCATTTTGTGGGAATTTGAAAACATTGTTTGTGGAAGTGTGGACTACCGCCTCCTAAAAGTGATGTGATTTATTCACACTATACATGTGACATATAAAGGATGGTTTTAATATACCTACATAACATATATAAAATATATATGATAAGGTAATTATAATAAACATATGTATCATTCACTTTTCATTATTTTAAATATGAAAATGAATTTATAGTATCATCCGTGCATACATATGACCTACCGTATCTATGCACTGTGCATTTAATTTCTTATCTAAAATTTTTATAGATTATTATAATACATATATAATAGATATATTTGATATTTAGATTATTTTTTAAAATTTTTATATTATCAAATAATGATGTTATTACAAATAACAATAAGTAATAGTCAAAACATTCTTGAAAAAACTAGGCAATTAACACCCAAATAGAGAAAATAAGGGAATATTGTTATAAAATAGGTAATAATATTTTATTGAGTCAATATATGTTATTATAAATATGATTATAGTTCTGTTATATGTCAGTAACACAGTTAAATACATTATACAAGAAATTGAAGGACATTCATTTGAAATGAAATGCAAGGCAAGGGATTCTTGTCTCTCTTTTCTTTCCATGATGCATAAGCCATTTACACAACTTAATTATTTTATGAGGCATACTTAATTCTCATTTATATATAATATTCCATAAAATAATTAGTCTTATTAGAATTTAAAATTTTAATTTGATGATTATTACTTTTCTGTATTCCAATTCAAATGTTACCAAAGTAATAAGGGACTTTTTCTCAATTTCTATTAAATGAAACAAATTTTATTAGTGTGTTATTAATTTCTTATATATGGTGTAAATAAATCCAAATTGAAATATAATATCATTATTAATTCATTATTCATAACATTTTTAGTATCAATATGAGTTATTTCATCAATGGTGATTTGAATTAAGCATTACCAAGTGGAAAATAACGTCATAATGAAATTTATTTTTATTTGGTTATATCAATTCTATGATATCTTTAATATTATATGATTGTGTGTGTAATAAATTTTTAATATATATTTTTACTTTTAAACTTGTTTTATTTTGATTTAAATTTGACATACATAATATAATTATTGATTGCTTCTCAGATCAACATTATAGTCATTTCAAGGGTTTACAACACAATCTCATTTTGTTCAAGGTTATTTAAACTTCATTTTCAATTAGAGGAGATTATTAGATCATTATTCAATAAATACCTTAATTTCCTTGTATTGTGGTTATTAGTGGACTTTTTCATGTAATAGTACCATTTTTCCAATCATGGGTACTTAGGATGTTTTAGAAACTATTTTTAGAAAACAAAAATTCATTTTACTCTTTAGTCAAAGAACAAACTTTATTATAAAAATATTGTTTTATAAAACAACATTCAAAATGTTTTGAAAATTTTCAATATTATTTATCCAACGAATTTTCACACTTCAATTTTTTATTTTTGAAAAAATATTTTAAAATTAAAATTGTTTCAAAAAAATTTTCAAAACAGATGATATTTTCCAGAAGAATCGTTTTAAATTCCTCTATAATTTCATTGATTACAATAACACTTTTTTACTTCACATGGTATATATTGTATTTATACCATCCTTATTTATCTTATTTATGGATTTTTAATGATTTTTCCATGTATAGTATGGACATTCACTTTTTTTTCCTCTGTTATGTCACCTTAAAATATTAATTTTCCTATGATCATAAAACATTGAATTTCCCCTAATTATATATTTCATCTTTCATGTATACCTTTATTTCTTAAATCATATATCATTTAAACATACGGTGATTAATTTGAAATTTATTTTATATACTTTGGAAATATTTATAAATCCCTATAGATTACTCAATATGAATATTTGATAAAGAAAAATATTTATTAATTAAATCAATTACTCGATATGATATATTCTTTGGTCATGTGTTGAGGAGTGTGGCCCATGATTCATATATCCCCTCTATGCATCAACATGTTTTCATGATTTTAATTAGTTGTGAAAATTATATAGGTTTCTACCTATCAATTTAATAAATATTTTGGAATGTCTTGATAGTATAGGATTTCATTCCCCTCATACATGACGTCCCCTAATTTTTCATTTCATTCATTTGATTTGGTATTTACTATCCCTGATATTTTATCTATGAAAAGTATATGGATGAATTTCATTTTCAGTTTGTTGATTAAATGGAAATTGTTTTCAATTTATAACTAATCCATATTTATTTTCCCTTATCCATTTTTTCAAATGGAATGTGTTTTTATTTATATACCTAGCTATATTTCTTATGTTATTCCGTATATGTTTATTGATTACATGGATTGTGTGTTTAGTTATTAAATTTCTATATTAATAATTCTTGTTTCATCATTATTTTTGTTATACTTAACCTTACTTATAATTTGAGATCACCCTTATAATATTTCCTTTCTCGGGGATTCTCTAAAGTTTAACAAGAAGTAAATGCATATATGATAGATGGAATAAATTTATTATCCTCAAAAGAGAAAAAAATATGTTTAAATTTGTGTATTCATTTATAATAAAATACTCTTGTATGTATCTATTTTACCAACACTATTAAACTCTTCAATCTTGTGAGATGTGATTTACTTGTTTCTTATTCCAAAATAATAGTAGAACGACATTAGGATTGGAATTTCTACAGTCAGGGAGTTATAGTTTGGATTAGATATATTTCTCTAGAATCCTTGGGAACTAGATTTAAGAAAACATATATTAAGGAAAATATCCCTATGGTAGAATTTGCGGATAAGTATGAAAGAGCGTCCTATTATTTTTTATGTGGTATAGATTATGTAGGTCTTCTTATAAATACATATTTGTTTGGATAATACATATTGGCATGGTTCTAAAATAGATGTATGTAGTGGTAACAACTTTGAAAAGGTGTGTAAGGCCTTACTCATGCATAACCCGGTACACAATAATGGTACATACTACCCACTTAGTTTGACACTCCCTTGTGACATTATAAGGATAATTCACAGTATCTTTTTAAATGATTATTATGTATTTTAATTGATAGTGAAAAAGAATGAATTAGGATAAACATTATTCCAAGGAAGGATGTAGGTGGAAATAAATTGATATTGTAATTAGGTGTTGGGTTGTATTGAAAACCATAGTTAAAAGGATATACAATGACTATATTTCAAGGTTGTATGTCATATTTATTTTTAGAATTATAATAATATGGTTTTGAAAATGGAAAACCTATATGCCAGTTGCAACCAATCAAGTCAGGAAAGGCCATGAGACACTAACCAATGGACAAAAGACGATAAGGGATTCACAGATACCATTGGCCTATATGATGACCTGGTTAATTTATTATTGTTTTTAGTCAAAAAATCTGATGAATGAATATTAATGATGAATCATTAGTATTAGTTTTTATGTTAGAGATTATTTTATTTACCATGTTTGTTTTTAATATAGTTAAATAAAAATATTATGACTTTTTTTATTTGTATTGTGATCTATTAAAAGTGTATTTTAATGCTTCATACATCAACGTTATTTTTAATAAATCCATTTTAGAAAGTAATGGGTGAATTAAAAGTTGAAAAAAGAAAATAATGATGAATATTTTGTTTATATAAATGTGTTACCTCTGTATATTTCTTTATATTCTTATCCAGAAAAAGAATTCCACAACCATTTGAAAAGTATGTAAGAAAATATTATGCCATAATAACTTAATTATTTATCAAATTATGGTCTTCTAAACAATTATATATTTCTGAATTTGAGACCCCCAACTTTTTGTTGATCATTCACTTGTTTTTGATTTATGACCTAAATCACCCCTATAGATATTTATTCTTTTCCTCTATGTTCTTATCTCCGCTTTCCACTAATTTTATCCCACATAGAGGCATCGTTATATTTTATTCCATGTGACCATTATACTTACCATTCTATATTTTCTAGAGTAATATTTAGGAAACATTTTTATGATGTTGGATTTCAACATAAGAAATATTATACAATATATGAGAAAGATCTATTTTAAATATCAAGTTTTTAATTTATTTAATGTGGGAGGAATGTGACACCCCAATATTATAAAGGTAATAACATTATATTCAATAGAATTTATGACATGAACAACCATGAACGTAAGGGAATATAAATTTCTTATTTTACATTTATCCTCCTATACATGAATATGATCTATACAAAGCTTCTTTTTGAGATATAAGATGTGGTGCTTATACTATTTTATGTCATATGATTTACTATTCATTTAGAACATATCAAAATTACATTCTTCATGTCAAATTTTATTAGTATGAGGAATTATTTATTCAAGAACTACGTATGGAATTATTCTCATTTTCAATGAGATACGTAGTGATGCCTAGATCTCAAATCTTGGGCCCATCCATGATAAAAAAAATCCTTTATTTCTTTTATAAGAATCTAATCTTCATAGGAAATGTTTTAAGAACTATGTATGACTTGATTCTTTTCCAACAAGACATATATTGACACTTGGAGTTTATCACTTAATCTAGTTCAATGATGTCTGTCTTTTTACCTAAATTTATTTTTTGTCCTTACCGCATGACGTTAAACTGCCTGGAAATCTAACACCCCAATTCTTAATTTTCATGACATTTTCAATATAAAAGAAACCCTTACTACTCATTGTTTCTCACACCGAGCATATCTCACGTGAGCTTAGGAATTAAGTAAATGGATTATTTATATAAATAAGGAATTTTAATATCTTATGGGGTTATAAATGTCTTTACTACATGACTTAAAACTGCATAGTAAAATGTCCTCACTACATGACTTAAAACTATATACCACCATATTAATTCAGAGGAAACATGGAAAGTCTACATTTTACAAATGAGTCATATCTATGAAAAAGATGCCAAACTCATGGATAATACTAGTTAAAATATTTCTCATATGCATTGAACATAATCCCTTTTTATTTTTTATATTCTAAATATTGAATATTTTTAAATCTTCAAAATCTTTCTTATGGTTTCTGGTAATGAGGTTTCTAATATCATAGAGCTCTTTTGCCTGATTGTGCAGCACATGCCATTAGGCAGCCTTGCATAAGTTTCCTACATACCAGGCCTATCAGTCAAAAGATGCCACTATTTTTCTATGCTGCATATGCCCTAGTTGTCCCTGCATAATACAGTCCCCATAATGGGTTTTTCAATTAATGGTAACTTTTTTCTTGGTTATAGTATCTTTTCTCCCTTTAATCATTGATGATAATATAAAAGAATCTATATTTTAAAACATTCCTTCAAGTATACTAATCCCATTACCTTTCTCACAATTTGAAAATCATTAAGACCATGGTTTACACATTTCCCTCGCCATGTGTATTATGCACTATGAAATAACCTTGAAATCATTTATCCGCATATTATATATTGTTTCATGTTCTGTCCCTAGTTGAATGACCTAAAACTACATACAATATATCTCTTACGTTTGGATCATACCTTCGTAAAAGTATTATTCATTTTTTTCTTTGAACACTATTGGTTGGAAATACCCTTTCCAAATTTAGGTACCTTTTCTACATAAAGCAAACTCTCCGCTTTAGAAGATCTGAATCTCCATAAACATTTTTCAACTTTTAGAAATAGAACATCGAACTTCTGAGAGCTCTTTTGCCTGACTATGTAGCATGTTCCCTTAGGTGGGCTTGCATAAGTTACCTACATAACAGGCATGTCAGTAAAAAGTTTCCACTATTTGCCTATACAGCATATTCCCTAGTTGGCCCTACATAATACAACCCCCATAATGGGTTTGTAAAATAATGGTAACTTCGTTCTTGGAAAATATTTCATCTAATTCTTTTAGCCCTCTTCCTAGATCATTCCTTGGTTCAAGAAATTCTCAAATCATAGTGTTCAATTTTCCCTTCTATATCTGAATATGATAGTATGTTTCCAAAAAAATTATCAATAAATTTGGAGAGTTTTCTCATACCCTTGGTCAGAGCTAAAGGACTTAAATTAAATCCACAAAACGTCCTCACTGCAATACATTAAAGTGAAAAGTACAATGTCCTCACTACAAGACGTTAAACTACACAATACAATGTCCTCACTGAAAGAGTAGAAACTGAACAGTACAACATCCTCACTGAATGACTTTAAAACATCATTGTATTAACATCCTCCCTATACGACTTAAAACTACACAGTACCAATTTCCCCATGGCATGATCAAAAAATGCACAATATGATTTCAAAAATTTCCCTTTCTGATAAATATTAACAATTAATCATACACCATATTTTCATAGAAATGTTTTTCCAATTCATGACTCATGTCAGTGTAAAATAGTCCATTTTTCATTATTAAAATTATTTTCCTTGGAAAAACAACCCATTACAGTCTTGAGTCGCCCAAATCATATTTTACACTATCTATCAATTGAAAAATGTTAAACATCAATGATCTATTTTTTTGTCCATGAAACATATTCCCTTAGCTAGCATTGAATAAGTTGCCTATATAACATGCATGTTAGGAAAAAGATGCCCCTATTTGGCTATGTAGCATACACTCTAGTTTTCCATACATAATACAACCCCAATAATGGGTTTTTCATGTAATGGTAACTTCATTCTTGTAAGTGGAAACCCTTATATTGATACATGTTCTAGATTTTGTGACCATAAAAAATCATGACTCAAGAATCTCCAAGGAAATATTTAAACAATATTATGGAAATTCGTAGTAACAATGGATTTTTGGGGACCTAATTTAAAAATTTATGGTTAAAGCTATTCGAACCTAAATATTAGCCTATTTTAGTTCAACATGCATGAATATAAACATCCAAACAACAAAACACTTGGTACTCATTAGATTGACAACCCAAAATGGAACTCCAAACAAAAGTTGAGTCTGAGCTCACTAAATATGCATTTTGTAGGGTTTAGGTAATATTTTGCAATAAAAATACATTTAATATAAAGTCTGTGGGGTGATCTATATAACCGTAAAAAAATCAAACTATGTTAGCTAGGCCCCATGGATTAGGAAAAAATTAGAACATCCTTAGAAACATGATGTAGCTCTAAATATAGTCAAATGATGTTGGAATGCGTCATAGTTCCCTACATTAACCTTAGAATAAGATTATATTTTATTCTTAACAAATCAAATTCTAAGGGGGGGGGGATTTTGTGGACATCATGAAATGTGTTGCATGCACCTCTCAATAATTGATGATGTATTTCCATGTGCTGCGACTGAAAAAAACATCAATCAGGATAGAAAAGTACACGTTTTGACTCTGCATTTTTTATGGGGGTCAGTGGTGGTTGGTAAGGAACCTTACCGAAGGGCACGAACCACTTCCCGTCAGTTATTTGAAGTAGGGTTGAGGGGGCGCATGCCCCGCGGTATGGAGAAATTATTTGGATAAGTCCTTAAATAGGAGCCCAAGGTACCTATGCTAAAATTCCTGCGCGCCACAATGCTGGAGCCAATTGAAATTATTATTTTGGCTAAGTCCTCAAAGTGTTTCCTTAGTCTATCCAAAACACCATTGGTATGCAAGTCCCTTTGCTAACACAATTTGGAACACAAGTCACATGTGCGACCAAACTCCTTTCACCCAGGGTACTATTTTTGTCTATAAAGAGACCCATGGGGCCCTCATTTGTATTGATGAATTTCCATGAAGCCTGATTACTGCTCTCATAGACCTAGTCTTTGGAAACATTCAAGGTAGTTCTTTAACACCTTGATCGGATGATTTAAGGGAGGATCATTGGACTAAAATCCTTTTAGTGTTTGAAAACAAAAACACTTGTGCACCTAAAATCAGCCAACCTCCCCGAGTCATAAATACTTCTGTGTTGCCCCTTCGTCTCACAAGAACATGAGAGCTCCCCATCTTGGATCACCTGTGAATAATTTTGAAGTCTTGATCAAGTTCACGGCCATGTATTACTATACAGGTTGATCATTATTAAGAGAAGATCCGGTTGAAAAAGTGTACTTTGTGTGCCCATACTAGTGCGTCCTTCTCTACTTGGTCTCCCCTTGTTGATTCACTTACTCTCCTCACTCTCTTCAGTCTACAAGCCAACAAGCCTTTTTTTTCTATAATCCATTCATAGCAAGGATTCTTCTTTATTGGCTCCCATGTCTAAAAGGGATTCTGTTTATACCTCCACCAAAACCTCCTGAGTTATCAAACCTTTTTGAAAGGCACATCATCATGTCTCTTATTTGGTTTTTTATTTACAAAGTCTAAGGTTTTACACATTTTTTCACAATGGGGTTATGATTCATGGTGTGTTAGTGGGTTTTTATATCCACAGTCACAGGGAAATTTCTCCTAGAAACAGTACTGGGAAGTTCCCAATTCTGACAATAAGAATTTGGGCCCCGACCTCATCCTCCTCAAAGAGCTACAAACATCGAATTCTTAGTAGGGGATGGTACATTTCACACTTACATTTTTGTTCAAGCATAAGAAAGTCTCCCTCCACTACCATGATCAATTGAAGGGCATCAATCCTTGTATAAGCCCCTCACCTTCACCCCTTATTCCTTACATTGGACCCTTTTCCAATGTGAAGAGGATATAGGGAAAGCTCGTCCCCTCACCCTCTTCCACCATCGATGCGACCTCTTCCATCAGCGGAGGAGGGAAAGTGTGAAGTGTCATTATTGAATAATTCACATACACTTGTTTCTCACACCGTGAAAGACTCACATGGGAATATAGATATGTGATGGTAACAATATGTGCACAAACAGTGATTTAAAGGAACTATGAGAACTCTGATTCATGATCGATCTAGGATACATAGGAAGCCCATTTAGGGATCGAGCTCATTGGACGTCATCCTCAGGAATCCAAACCTAATTCTCTTAATCTGGGAATCCTCCTCAGGAATAAGCTTCAAATTAAACCCCCCAAGTCATCAAGGCATCCTTTTCATGAAGTACACCCGGGCCGATTTCTCTCAAAAAACCATAATCTTCTATGAGACTTGTCAAACTATGTGGGATTTTATTCCCATCTATATGGGATATGTAGGAAGCCTATTTGAGGTTCAAAACAAACACATCCAACCCACCCTATTCTCCTTGGGCCTTATTCCCAATAGGTTTTGATCCTAATTGGAAACCCATATCCTTTCCTTGTTCCCTAGGTTGTTTCAGCATAAGTCTCACACTAAGTTTAGAAAAATCACCTTCCACTTATAGGTCCTTATCACATGACCTTAAAAGTTATGATGTGTACCGTTCAGTGACACAAAACAATGAAGGTTTTGATTCCTTTCAGAAGGATACGTAGGTATCCCATCTTATGGGAATGATCCCAAAATCAAACCAAACCTTCATCCCCTGGATGAAAATAATATTTCAGAGTGCCCCACTAAGTGGCTTAAAAACCTGTATCATCACAACGATGATTAAAAATCATTATGCATTATATTAGAGGTTGCCATTGATTGAAAACCTCAAATACATACAAGAAATTTCAATTAACGAACAACCTTAAATTTGTATTGATGATTCTAAAATTTTACACATGTTAATAAGTGATTATAAATTCAAAGGGATAATTATGATATACTTGGTGAATTAATAAAGATTCATGAAAATATCTTAAATTTACAAAGAGAGTCCCAGAATAGATAATAATTACCCCCAAAGGGTGTGATGAGTATAACCTCCCATCCTATGAACCAATGCATGTTGTTAAGTATTGTAATGTTCAAACAGAATGAACACCTTCCTTTGGATAGTAGGTCCCCTTTGGATAAAGAACTGTTGGAAGTTTCCAATTCCATGAATAAATCCAAGGGAAACCGCCTGGAAATAGTGATTATTAAAAGGAGAATACACATTTCAAGGAACTAAAAACAATATTTAATTTCATATGATCATTGAATATTGAATTTCCCCTCATTATCCATATCATTTATCATAGATATGATAATTAACTAAACCATGTTCTAGTTTTTTACATATTGTGTTTACTTTGAATTTTACTCAACTTATTAGGTAAATATTGATAAATATGTATCTTTTACTCAATACATATATTTTAATAGGCATGATTTATATTAATTAAATCGATTACTCGATATAAGGAATGATTTGGACAAGAAGGGATGGGTGGGGAAACGAGTTTTTATAGCTCCACTATGCATTAATAGGTTCTCATGAGACAAATTAGTTTCACATATTAAACAAGTTTCTACCTTTAATTTTAATTTGTCTTTTGAATGTTCTTGATGGTATTGGTTTTTGTGTGCCTCATACATGACATCCAATAATTCAGCATTGCCACCATTTTAATTTATTATTTATTATCCATTATATTTTCACTATTAAAATGTCTACAAATGAATTCCATTCCCAATCTATTGTTTAATGGAATGTGTTTTTAGTTTATTACCTTTCTATATTCATTTTGTCTATCCAATTATTCAAACAGGGTGTGTATTTATTAAATTACATTTCAAAATTGTTTATGCACTTCCTAATGAGTTTATTGATTACATGGTATGTGTGTCCACTTATTACCTTTCAATATTCTTTATTATCATTGACTCATTATTTCTTATGAAGTACTTACACATACTGAGAATTTGAGATCACCCTTATTAGGTTTCCTTTTCCCAGGATTCCCTAATGTTTATTAAGAAATGCATAAAATTTTACTCTAAACGGAATGGAGTTATTATCTAAAAAATAGAACAAAATTATATTATAATTAGTGTATTCATTTTTAATTCAATATCCTTGTATGTATATATTTTACCAAGACTACTTAACTCATCAGTCCTTTAGAATGTGAATTAATTGTATCTTATTCCAACGTAATGGTATCACGACATTGAATCGGAACTTTCTGGGGTTGTGGAGCTACATCAATAGCATTATGTGATGTTTCATGTTTATTAATAGATATTCTAGGTAGATATTCATTACCATAAATTTGTTTACTAAAATTAAATGAATTTATCATGAGGGGGTCATTGAGGAACATTCCCTCTCAAAATGAAAGTAAGGAAAAAACCACTATGTTTAGATAAGATAAAATATCATTTCTTGAAGATGGTGATGAAATAATTTATATGAAGAATGAGATGGTTGATGTTAATATCCCAATAATGTACTACAACATTTAAAATACCTAATAAGAAATCCCATATGTGTAAATGTTCAATACCATGTCATTCTTATGATATAATTTAAAAACAACCCTCCTTCATCTAATGGCCAATAATCTTCCTTACCAGGGGCATGTAGATCATCTCCCATAAGCATTATCAGAAAATTGAGGTTTTGTAATTCCTAGTATCTTGAAACACAAGGATATTAAATCACTGTAAGGTATTATGGCAAGCCAATCTATATAGAATGAAGGTGCATCATTAGAATATTGATAGTGCCCCACTTTAGTTTCATATCATGGGATGGAGTCATTACAGGACATTGAATTTTACTCTATTCCTAAGACAGTAGAGTCACTAGAGGTTGGAATCCTTTAATGTTATTTATATAAAAGATATTTCAGGATAAAAATATACACATTACTAATTTTTCATCCAATTAAATAATACACCCTCTACGGTATAAAATAACTATTATTGAGGTGTAGTAGCCTATAAAAAACTCCAATGATAATCTTAAAAAAGGATTCATGTGATTCTTAGCTAATACAAACAATGTATTAATAGGAAAGTCAACAAAAATTTGAAATAAAATCACTCTTTAAACATGAACTTCACATATCTTGTTCTCAAACAAAGGAATTATAATTCAAAAAGTCTACACATGTTTCCACCAAGGAATTCATCTAGAAATAAACCCATCCCACCGGATAGGGAAACATTTTACCACCACCACCACCATTGTGATAATTAAATACTAAAATAAAAATTTGATGGTAGAATAATATTAAATGAAATCCTTATGCATTTGATATTTGGGAATTTTTCTTACCACATACATGGAAGTATCACTTTTTATATGGGGAGGTGACCCTTGAGAGACAATACACCCACCATTAAACCCATAAAATATAATAACTATAAGATATCGGTCTTCATGAAGGTATTACCATGTTTAAATTATTGTTTTAGTATCCATTTTTTGGTTAATGAGATTTTTCATGAGATTAGTGAAGCCTCAAGGGTTTTCTATGGGTTCATGACATGAATGTAAGGATAGCAAGGATAACCTATTCAAGGCATACAATTGGCGCACATTTAAGTAAAATGTGAAGCCTTCCCAAAAAAACCAAGCAACCTTGGAAAATAGAAATTTAAATAGTTGGCACATGGATATTAAAACCATGTAGAGTTTTCAGGGTAACGGTGTGAGATTTTCCTATTATAGAGTATCATGCACACTATTTGGATAACCCTGCTCCCCTATAAAAGTTGGAAATTTATAAAACTTCCAATTATAGTAATTTATGCGACCTCTCATTTTTTACCCTTTTCCTCCCTCTAATCCTAGTGATGACCTCCAAGACCCAAACCTTACCAAGGATGGTTCCCTCTCTATTATAGGATGTTTGGAGCACCTTTGGTTGCAAATTGAAGATCTGAGCAGGTCTAATCCTTTATTTTCGTCACTTTTATTGATTAGGGCATGTATCTTACGTTATGTTCTTCCAAAGATCTAAAAACATGTTTTATAGAGGAATATATGTTAATTATTAATTGGAGGTGTGTATCAGTATATAAGGTAACAATTGAGAGTGATTTTATCATCAAATTCAAGGTATGTTGCCTAAAAATTATATCCCAGAGTTATGAGGTGAATTTGTCTATGTTTTCTTGTTTTTTTGGTTCCTCCTTGTTGGGTTCTTGATTTAATTAGATATTTTTGAAGGAATAGATTGATGAAGTGAACCCTTCATGACCCTAATGGGATACATTAGGATGATTTTACAAATTTATTTTTCCATCCATAGGGTGCAATAATGTTTCCAAACCTAGACATTGGTAAGGTTCGGGGTAAGGTTGTCACATGATAATGTAGAGAAAATTATGAGCATGTGTGTATGTTAAATTGAGTTGAAATTGGATTATTGATAAATCAATACTTACTTGGATAATGAATTAAGGGCTATTTGGTTAATTGTCAATTAGTTATTGGACTATGACATGAAAAAGGGTAATTGGTTGTTGGTATAAGTATTATGAATAATAAATGTGTTAAGTGGTATAATTGGTATTTTTGTAAATGTCATATGAATTACATTAGAAATTCCAAATAGGGTTAGTTCATATAAAAATGGTGAAATTATTAATTCTGTAAGGGATTGGGAGGTGAGAGATATGTAAAATGGGGTTTCATAAGGGAATTAATGAATATGTTAAATTAATTAACATTTGGTAATTGATGAAAATGATAAATGGGTTAATGTATGGGAATTAGTTACTATTCCAAGTGATTTAGGCATGAGAAACAGAAAGGGGTTAAATGGGTTAATGTTTGGTAATTAATGAATATTATTCATTGTATGGGAATTATTGAATATACATAATGAGTTGAGGCATGAGAATGAGAATTGGCCTCAATATCTATGAAATGTAATTGGAAAATGTGTTAATGGGTTATGTAATAGTAATAATTCCTTTGTTGATGTTTATGTAATTTTATTTATATTTATATTGGTTGTGTTTGGTTATGATATGGTATTTTTGTGGGGAATGGATAAATAAGTATGTTCACATTTATTAGTAGAGTAGTGTATTTACATGAGGTTCTACACCCACATGTCGAGTTATAATGAGGCTATAAAATCCACCAAAAAATACACATGTTGGGGAAGGGGATGGAGGATCTATTCCCCTGATGGTTTAATTTCACCCTATCTATGGTTTTGAGGTTAGGATAATGTGTTTATGTGATGTGTTTATCCCTATTAAGATAGGTACTTAACTTATTCCCTTATTCATAGTGACTGATTTCCTTAGACCCATGTTTAGATGATGTACATTCCTAACCCTTAGAAGATGTGATGAAAATGGATTAAGTAATAATGTTGGGATAAATGATGTCAATGGTAAAAATGATTGAAAGGGGTAAAGTAATTATTATTAACTAAGGTATTTTAGTTATCGTTGTTTACTTATCATTTAATTAGTACGTTCATAGACAACAATTTTAGCATTGATATTTTTTAGACAACGTTGGTGGTGGCCTACTAAGATGTAATCTCTCCATTCACTAGCTATTATTGGGTACCTGAGTAGATATGATGGTTATAGGTCAGTTCATGGGAAAGGGCCCCATGAATTGAAGTTGATTTGGGCTTTTGATATGAATGATTCAAGACGTGGACATGGATTTATGACCTATTTGGGGGTTCCACTATTGTCATTATTTTGTTTTTTTTTCACTTTGTAACTCATTAGTGTGAAATTACATATTTTGCTATTTAGTTATGGTCCTATACCCTTATTAAAAAATGGTTTTATATGCACGTTCATTAGCTATTACTTATTGTTTCCCCTATTTTATTGTAATCTATTCTGTATTGTTCTAGTAAAGAGGTTATAATATCCATGTGTGACTTAATTGACCCTCACTGTTAGATTCAAACCTCTAGAATATAGGGAGGAATGCTCCAGGTCATGTGATGACTCGTCTTGGGGAAATAGGTTAGTGGATCCAAGGTCAATGACTTTAAAAATAGGTAGCATAGTAGTTCTTTTCTGTGGTCTTATTATTCGGGTTGGTATAAAAGATTTTAGGATTTTTTGGGCCTTGGTAATGAGCTCGTTCTTGGGGGCAGTTGACCCATGTACAAGGGAAAACCCAAGTCAAACAGGGTGGGAATTGTTTTTTGTAATGTGTGTTATTTCATTTGAATGATATTTTTTCATCGGGTGATTCACATATTGTGTTATGTTACAATTTAATGATATTTTTATCATGGTTGTAATTGCATGTGGTTGTGAATTCATGGATAATTATAAGAACCTAAGGATTTATTTGGTATGCATCATGATAGGAACACATAGTATGGGTGTGTTAGGAATAGATTGTAGAATTCATTATCTTTCCTAGGAAATTTTTATGAAATATAATGGTGTTTAATAACTTTTATTAAAGTTTGTAAATGAAATGAATATAAATGAATAGTTAAAAATAGTTTGTATAAAGAAAAATTATGAAAGAGATAAATATTTGGGTTATAAAAAATTTTAATGATAAAATGGTGTCTAAAATATAAGTATTTTTGTTGTAATAGTGAAATGGTTAATTAAAGTTTTCTTATAAAAGTTGTAAAAGAGTTAAAATGGTGATTGTAAAACGTTATTAAATAATGTGTTTAAAATTTTAATGATTGAGATAAAAATGGTGAAGTTAATTATAAAAGAATGTATAATGGTGGGAATTTGGGTGAACCAGGTAGTGGGTATTCCTTATGTAATCGATTTCACTCTTTGTATGGGCGGTTTGGGGCAGTAATATTTCCCTTGTTTGAGACCTTAGATTTGAGTTTGGGGATTTTTGGGTTATGATATGAAATATTTTATTTTCATAGGGAACCCTCGGTTGGGAAGTGACCTTGATGTTTCAAGATAATTCCTGGTAATTTTAAGGTGGTAACCCTTGTGGGTTTTGATTTCATGAGACATATATTGTAATTGAGAATGTGTGTTTTATAATGCATGTGGTGGCCCATGTAGGTTCAGATCTTATGAGTTGTTTTTTACCCTAGAGTGGATGTTTGGATCGTAGTGTCGATGTATGTGTATGGTTTACATTGGTGTGGAACCTATATTAAATGGTTTCTGGTTATGCTAGGTAAAGGGGGTATCATAACATTGTGATAGTGTCGTTCATGAACATTGATTTTTTTTTGTGTGTTGATTTTTATGGTTCAGAAAGAGGACCATTGCCTTTTACTTGTAATGTCTCTAGTTTGGTGGGGGTGTCATTTGACCTTCAAGGTGAACTATTATTGAGGTCAGATGGGGTTCCTAGTGATTTTTGTTCTGTCTCACATAGGTAGATATTTTATACTTTTTAAGTGGGACCTGGAGAGTGTTACCTCGGGTTTGGAGAAGAGGGATAAGTGGTAAGGTTGATGGTTTGGTGATGTGACATGTGTTTTTTTTATGTGTTGACAGTTTTAGGGAAATAAAGGGTGAAATCATGGGATGATAACCCAGTGATGTGGGGGACCTAGAATATGAATAATGAAAGATGCCTCATAGGTGTAATCAATTCATAATGAGTACCATAAAATTTTGATAAATGGTATAATTATTCAATGGTTCATTTATAAGGGAACCCAAGTGATTGTAGTTGGTGGTAAGGCTATTTTCTATGGGTTGTATTACATGAATTCCTAGAACATCTTTTTAGATATTGTTTAATAGATGACTTTATGTTATTTTCGAGAGAAAGAGACCAGGTTCACAAAAGTGTAGTTAGATTCTTTTGTTTTTATGGTGAAATATGAGGTGATGGTGGTCACATGGTTGAGAATTTTTTGTATTAATGGTTTGGTTGATGGGTGATATATTGAAAATTGGGGGGGGGGGGTGATGATGATGACAGATCAAGAGGCATTGGTCGGAGAGTAAGAGGAAATTAGAAAATGCTTAGGTGATAGTGGGATTGTGTGAACTAATGTCGGTGTAGGAGTGGTCGAAAGAAAGTGAAAAACATTAAGGGAACTAATGAGGTCCATCTGTGGGTCCATGTTGGTATCGTTTTGTTTTTAATGGGATATGCACCTATCATTCTCTATGAAACCAATGTAGGAAGCATGTTTATAAGTGAGACTATTGATTTGATTGGTGTGGTGGACCATTTTGTCTTTGATTATATCTAGTAAGGGCGTACTGAATGATATTGGGGTTGTGGTAGAAGTATTTCCATAGGAAATGTTGGATCATGGATTCTTAGACTATGGTCATCGAGTGGTGTTGAGTCTTGGTTAGAAATTATGCTTGAGTGGTGGTGGTTAGGTGTTGATGAGATATGTGCAAAATGCAATCATGAGATCCTTGGTAGGACATGGTGTCCCATTGTGGGAGGTGACATAAGTAATGGATAACTTGATGGTGGTAGTTTTTGAAAAAATATTACCATACGTCAGCTAGTGAGGATCATGCCCAACATTATGACATCATCTCAAGAATGTTGAGAAGCACTGGATTAATGCTCTGAAACCAGAAGGTGTTTTGGTTGGATGAGGTACATCATGGATTGTATGCTCATTGGGGTAGTATATGTGGAGTTGAATGGTGGGTTCCACACCATCAACAGTTATCATGTGAGGTCTATGGGGTGGAATGCATGGTGAAAAACGTTGTGGGTTCACGGAAGTTGGGAATGGGCTCTGGGTGACATTTTTTTTCTTATTCTAGGAAAATCTAGATAGATGTGTTTATGTTTTTTGGTTTTGTCCTTTGATCATGTTCAATATGTGGTGGTTTTAATCCATCTAAGAGATAAATGGTAACGACACTCCAAATGCGGGGAGTGATATGTCAATCCAAAATGTGAAGAGGAGAATGATGAGTTGATTTAGTGACACCCGGATGTTAATAAAGAAATTGTGAGATGTGCACTGGGTCTCTTAAGGAGGACATGTGAGCCTTTATTTTGGTTTTTTATTTATCCAAGCATGGTATTTGGTCTCAACGTACTTCTAAATTAATTTTGGGATTCCCATGTTTAGTCATCAAAGTTGGTGGGGAGACATAACAACAGTTTGTGACAAAAGAGGATGGGTTCTATAAATTCAATGAAATTTAGAAGTATAATCGATTAAGTTTCATTGGGTTGTATTGGAATTTCATGATATTTTAAGGCACCTTGTCCATTTGATGTAGAGTCATTCCAATGGTGATGTTAAGAATCCAGGAAGAGTAAACCAGAGATATCTAGACTTAGATTGGATCAAAAGATGAATATAGAGAGTCATAAATCACCTTTGTTGTATATTTGGGATGATAAGTACATTTAAAATTTTTGAGTGGGTTTTAGTGTGAACCTATCCTTATTTAGTTAGTGTATGAATGGTAGGGGTTCTTGTGTTGGGAATTTATATTGGGGTGATGGATCCCAATGTTGGTTTTGAGGGCTGTGATGTCGTGATGATTGGTTTATACCGAATGTCGGGGAATGACCTCAATGGGTGTGTTATTTGATAATAATATGATTCAATTCCAAAATACCCTTACAAAGGTGGAAAATGGTTAGTCTTTCATTAATGGATGATGGGTGTTCTAGGAAAAGCTAGTTAGAGGAAGTCCAACTGGAGATGCTAAATTGGAATGGGTGTGGTGACGGTGACCCACATTTAGTTTAACGTTATAGTAGCTGTTTCCATTCATAAATGAAGTGGTACGTTTTTGAGTTCAAGTTGATATTTTTCCATGAATGGATAGAGTATGAATTTCCTCCCAATTGGTTTCAATAGAATGGTTGGAGGCCATTGTAGGTAGAATACCATATTGATGTTCATGCGTAGTGAGTTAGGAACACGTCAGGTATGATGTGAATGTTGAGTTGAGATTTTGGTGGTATATCATTGATTGTGTTTGTAACAAATAATTAATAATGGCGGAGGTATCCATAACTTTCAAGTGTTTCTATGTTTATGTGATCCATGTTTTAGGTTGGATGGAATTGTGTGGTCATTTTCCAATTGAGCTATCTTTGATAGAGAGTGTTGTCATAGGATTAATCAGTTGAGTGATTTGATAGTTTTTTTGGGTTTGGATGTATGGGGATGTAATAGGAGTGTTAGAACATGATGGATGGATCAATTAATGTCAAGAAATGTTTTTCTAAATACCTATTGTTTTTCTTTGACTGATATCAAATTTGTGTCACTATTGGTGTTTGGAAAACAGAGTAAAATGACGCTAATTGATTTGGTTCAGGAGTTTCAAAGAGGATATGACTGATGGGGTCTCGATTAGTTCCTCCACAATGATATAATGTTATGTGTGAATTTTTAAGGTTTTATTAATTAGGAACTATTTCATATTTTTCCCCTATGATGTTATAGTGTTTGATGTGTGGATGAACTTGATGTGTCCATTGAAGAGTATCTTGGTCGTGGTGTAGGTTGTGATGAGGAAGTGTTGTGGGGAAATACCATGACTTTGTTTTTAATTCTTGGGTAGAACTGCAATGTTGAAATGTGAGGCCGATTGTCGCATATCGACCGGTCAAGGTTCCAGTTCTCTTCTAATGTGTATAGCAGCACTCGGGTCGAATCCTCGGCAATGATACTTTGTAATAGTCGTTTGTTTTTAGTTAATTGTATTCTTATTTGGGGTTTTGTTTGCAGAGCTTATTAAATAATTTATGTATGATGTTCTATTTAACAAATTGATAAATATTGGTGTGAGTTCATCATTAGGGAGTTAATCATGTGATTTCCTTGAGATTTTCTTTATATTGCATTAAATTAACACCCACATCAAAAGTTGATGTTGATTGGAATTCCCAAGTGTTAAGCCTTTAATCCAAGCCTTAAATTTACTTAGGGTTCTAATATCAATCCGTTCTTGATTGCTGAAGTGTATTTATGGTTCCAATAATCCATGGAAACCACACGTTGAACATAATATGTCAATAATCCATGACATGTTAAGTCCAACATACAGAATGTTAAATTAAAGAATACTCATCAAGAAAAACCTCTCAATCACTTAATCATCCCTAAATTATTTACTCATCCATTTAAATTATTAGTAATCTGGTCTATTATGTTTAAGGTGATTAATTACAATGAGAATAAAAAGAAAGGGATAAGAAAAGAGTTGTGCGCCGAACACACACACGAACGATGATGACAGTTAAAAAACCAGACTTTTTATTGAATAATAAAGTAAAATAAGATGATGGATTTTAGATTTATTTAAACTACAATAAGAACATTAATATTAAACTACATAAGGTGGATGAGAATAAGAAATTAAGAAGAAGAAAATTGCTTTAAAACAGAATTACAAAGACAAACACTTGCAAAATTACAACAAAGAAAAATGAAAAAGTAAATGAAAAAAAAGAGATGTGGAAGGGATTATCAAGTGAAAAATTGAGTTTGGAAGATCCTCCAAAGCCTTTTTCAGGGCCTTGGTACTTTCAATCAACCCTGCTTTGCTCTGAAATACCAACCCTTTTGAAAGGAGAGGAGGGGATGTATTTATAGCCCAAGGTGGTGGACTGTTTACATTCCAGAAATTCCCTTCCACTTGGCTCACAGATATGGACATCAAGACAGCCGCATATTTAGCAATCCCTTTCTTCAAATATTTAGATAATAAATTTGGCCGACTACTCTCAAAATTTGGAGTCATTTGGACTTAAGGATCAAACGTTATGACCAGTTGATTAAACAAAGTAAAACTGCCCATTTCAATCCAGTCTTTTTGAAGTCCAGAATGTGAAAGGGTTTTTAAATATGAATATGCCTTAAAATCCGAATGGGTTCTTCAACAATGTCGGCCGAAAATATCTCTTGGTTTCCACTAAAAAAGCTCAGCTCTATTTGATGCTTACATCATGAGATATGTCATGCATACTATACTTATTTTAATTCTCGGCCAGAATGGTGGGCTGGCATTCAATGCTTCCTTTGGGACCCTTGTAATTAGATTTGGGCCTTGAAATCTTTATCCAAGATGACATGTAGTGTCCTACGAATTCTTTTGTAGATTTAATGTTTTTGGACTTCTGGATCGAGCCCAATAAATCAATCTTCATGGCTGGTCCAGTTTGATCACAGATTCTTTGGTCTTGTTTTTGAGGACCATATGACCCTTAAAATGGCAGAATTGGCTCATAGTACCTTCTAATGAAATGTTTTATATTGAAAGGATAATACTAAAAACCAAGAACCACACAATTTGGATAAGTATAATGATAGTTATTATTAAAACATTAAACTAACCCAATTGGACTATTTCTAAAAATGCACGAAAATTATACTTAATATTAAAACATTAATATTTCACACAAATTATGCACATTTCATATAAAATAATTAATGGGAGTATATAATAAGTCATGAAAATATTAATAAAATCAACTCACCCACACTTAGTTTTGTGCATGTCCTCATGTGAAACAAATATAAAAACATGACAAAATCATTTTTACTCACCAACAGATATTAAAATTTTGTTTTCTCATATCAGGGGAGGTTTACACTATTTCACTCATCCATTTTGAAATCCACCACAAGTTTTTATAGAAACAATGCTCCAAAACTAATTCATTTTTTCATGATCAAATTTAGAAATGGAAAATGTGGACACTCAAAACTCACACCTCTCAAGATGATAAAATTTATTTGTGGAGATTCACTCTTTCACCCAAAAAAGTGAAAATCATAGAGTTTGAAAAGAGATCTCAGCTTAAAATCCCTATCCAAAGTGCACATGAATCAAGAGATCTTTTTAAGGGTTTTTTCTATGGCAATGGGAAGGTAGGAATATAATGTCCCAGAGAGAAGAAGAGGGGTAAAACACCAACATAGAAAAATCAATGCACATTTTTTTTGAAATAAAACATGGAAGGAAATGAAAACACATATTTACAAGGGAATTATTATGTGAATAAAGACACAATAGAGGAAGAAAATATGAAAGTAATGAGAAGATGAAATATTTAAAAAACACAAAACTTCACCCAAAAAGAATATAATGCAAGTGTTCCTTTTTTTTCTTTTTTTTCTAAAGTTGAACTTGGAAAAGATCTCACACTCATAACCCAACCCATGATTGGTATCCTCACGACACTAATTGTAATAGTTATAATAATATCAAAGGTTGAGGAAGAGTGATTTTTGACCTACCCAAGACACAACCCATTTTTTCATTTATTTTTATTTGTTTTGATATTTTTTTCTTCATTTTTTTGAACACTTGTCAATAACATTTACAAAATTACATAAATGGAAGTTCATTAGATTCCCCAAAAAACACATAATTACAACCTCTCCCCCACACTGAAATGGATTATTGTCCTCAAGAAGATGATAACTCGTTTAAAATCAATAATAGGTTACCCAAATAATTAAATCCATTCCCCCCAGACTTAAATTTGAAAAAAAAATATGCAATGAAAATCCATGTTGATATTGGGTGGGAAAAGGTATTGTGCTTGTAATGTGTCTATCAAAAAAAAAGGTTATCATAGGCTCGAATGGGATTTATAAAAGATGATTAATGTAAGGGAAATGGGAGGCTATTAGGCTATTGTGATTCTCATGTGGTTCAGAAAATTCCTCTATCATATTAATACACACTAAGGTAGTTAATTTAGCTCGAAGGTCAAAAAACTCAAGACTCACAAATTGGGGAGAAAACACACATTTTGAATAGATGGCCATAGGTGGCCTTGGCATGAAAGAAAATGTTTGATCTCACGGTTTAGGAAAACCATTTTCCAAATCAAAAATTGAGCATTCAAAATTTGTTAATTTTGACACAAAATTCATTATCCAAAGTCATGATGAAAACAAAAAATATTTGGGGTGAAACCATGTCTGTTAAATCCCCAAAATGGCTGGATAAAATTTCAAAACTCAATGGTGAGTAAGCATGACTCTTTAATTTTTTTTTTGTATTTTTTTAAGTGATTGTTTTCTTTGTTTTTTAGATTTTTATATTTTTTTTGTTTTTTTAAAAAGATACAGCCACAAAAAAGAGAAAGTGAAAATGAATGGTTTTGAAAAAGAAAGTGGTAAAAAAATTAAAGAGAGAGTAAAAAGAAGAAAGTGGTATAGAGAGGAAGAGATAGAGAGAGTTAATGGGAAAGAGGTGCCCCTGGTTTGGATTTGGTGGGTCGCCTTCTCCATCTAGTGGTAGGTCGGCTAGAGAAGATTGGGATCCAGTGGAAGTCAATGTTGATCCAGGATTGTGCATCATCTCATAGTGATGCTTTAACCAATGTACATTAACCGTGAATGTCCTTTTGGAAGAGGGGTCTTGGACTTGCACTGCACCAAATGGGTAAACGTTAGTAATAAAAAAAGGACCTTCCCAAGGAGAATTATGATTTCCTGGTTGAAGCCGAAATCGAGAATTGAAGAGCATTACCTTTTCACATTCATGAAAAACCTTTCTCAGGATGTGTTTGTCATGGAGTACCTTAGCCTTCTCTTTGTACAGATTGGAATTCTCATAGGATTCAAGTCGAATCTCCTCTAGTTCATCCAATTGTAACAATCATTCTTCACCAGATTTTTCACAATCAAAATTATAGGTTTTCACAGCCCAAAAATACTTATGTTGGATTTCAACTGGTAGATGACATGCTTTACCAAAAACTAGCCTAAAAGGAAACATCCCAATAGGTGTTTTATAGGCAGTTCGACAAGCCCAAAGTGCTTCACCAAGTCTTTCAGGCCAGTCTTTTATAGTGGGTTTTACAATTCTCTGAAGTACCCTTTTCACTTATCTATTAGAGAGTTCATCCATGCCATTTTTTTGGGGGTGATATGCAGTTGATGTTTTATGTACGACCCCATTATTTTTCAGAAGAGATTCCATGGTTCTATTACAAAAATGGGTTCCTAAGTCACTTATCAAGGCACAAGGTGTGCCAAATCTTTGGAAGATGTGGGTCTTTAGGAACTCACTAACAGTATGAGCATCACCCTTCCAAGTGGGTTTAGCCTGAACCCACCTTGAAACATAATCAACCACAGGAAGAATGTATGAGAATCCATTGGAAGGGGGAAATTGTCCCATGAAATCGATGCCCCAAACATCGAATATTTCACCAAATATTAAAGGCTTTTGGGGAATTTCATTTCTTTTGGAGATTGTACCAAACTTTTGGCAAGTGGGACATGATTGGCAGAACTCATGTGAGTCCTTGAAGAGTGAAGGCTAGAAGAATCCAGAGTCTAGGACCTTTCGGGAGGTCCTATGTGGTCCAAAGTGTCCACCTCCGAGAAGTGAGTGATATAATTCTAAGATGGAAGAATGCTCATTTTCATCAACACATCTCCTAATTACCATGTCTTCCCCAGTTTTCCAAAGATTATTTTCTTCCAAAAAATAGTATTTTGAATCACTTTTCAAATTCATTTTTTGTTCTTTTGAAAACCTTTCAGGATGAACACCAGAAACCAAATAATTTACTATTGGGGCATACCATGGTAACTTTGGAGTGAGAGATGAAAGGTCCTCAGTGGGGAATTCAGGATCGATGATTTCAGATTGAGAAGAATTAGAAACTCTACTCAAGTGATCAGCAACAAGGTTTTCTTTTCGTGCTCTATCTTTGATTTCAATGTCAAACTCTTGGATCATTAGGATCCATCTTATTAGCCTCGGTTTGGAATCAATTTTCTTGAGTAAGAACTTTATAGCATAATGGTCTGTGAAGATGATGATTTTGGCACCTAAGAGATAGGACCGGAATTTATCTAAGGCAAAAACCACTGCTAGAAGTTCCTTTTAAGGGACAGTGTAGTGAGATTAAGTTTCATCCGATGTTTTTGAGGCATAATAGATGACATGAGGAATATTTTCTCTTATTTGACCAAGAACAGCCCCAAAAACTCTATCAGAAGCATAACACATTAACTCAATGGGTAAGGACCAATCTGGGGGTTGGATTATTGGGGCAGATTTTAGAGCAGTTTTGAGTTCAACAAAGGCTCTCTTGCAAACCTCACCGAAATGGAAAGTGACAACATTTTTGAGAAAACGAGTGAGTGGGAGGGAAATTTTACTGAAGTTATGGATGAATCTCCGATAGAAATCAGCATGATCAAGAAATGAACAGATGTCTCGAACAGAGTTGGGGTCAGGAAGTGATTGGATCACTTCAATTTTGGCAGGATCAACATCAATACCATCTTTTGAAACTATGTGCCCTAGAAAAATTCCATTTGAAACTATAAAGTGACATTTTTCAAAATTTAACATAAGGTTGCACTTGACACACTTTTGGAGGACAAGAGAGAGTGAATTCAAACAAGATTCAAATGACTCACCATAAATGGTGAAGTCATCCACGAAGACTCCCATACAGTGTTCAATGAATTCAGAAAAGATACTCATCATACACCTCTGGAATGTTGCAGGAGCACTGCAAAGTCAAAAATGAATTCTTCTATGTGCATATGTTCTAAAGGGGCATATGAAAGTAGTCTTTTCTTGGTCCTGAGGTGAGATTTGGATTTGAAAATAGCCGGTATATCCATCAAGAAAGCAATAGTGTGACTTTCCGGCTAATATTTATATCATTTGATCATGGAATGGAAGAGGGTAGTGATCTTTTTGGGTTTCAACATTCAATTTCCTATATTCGATGCACACACACCATTTGTTCTTCACTCAAGTTGTGACTACCTCTCCATGTTCGTTTGTGACAACAGTTATCCCACCCTTCTTAGGTACAACTTGAATTGGCCTAACCCATTCACTATCAGAAATTGGGTAGATAATACCAGCTTGAAGAAGCTTGGTGATCTCTTCCCTAACTACCTCAAGGATTAGTGGATTGAGTCTTCTTTGAGGTTGTCTAATTGGTTTGGATGATTCCTCAAGATGGATGTGATGCATTCAAAGTGCAGGGTTGATTCCTGGTATGTCATCTAGGGTCCAACCTAAGGCATTTTTGTTTTCATCTAACACTTGAACAAGTTTGGACTCCTTGGTTTCAGTAAGTGTGGCAGAGATAATGACAGGATATGAGTGATCATGGAAGAGGAATGCATATTTCAGGTGTGTAGGAAGAGGATTCAGATCAGTCTCATCTTTCACTTTTGGGCTAGACAACTCAGGAATGGAAGAAGGGACTTCAGTTGATTCAGGTTCATTTTCTTTAATACTGTCCAGGGTGGAGTAGTAGAGATCAGAATTGATGTGGAATTCAAGAGATTTTTCATGTTCCTCTAGATTGATGGAGTCTATGAATGAGAGTTCCACATCAACATCACCATTTATGACATGGTTTATCATAGTGCAGATTTCACAAGATCGTTTTTCATTAGAACATGAAGAAGATGGTGGATTGGGGTTCAATTGAATCTTAGAAGTGTCCTCAAAAACATGGATTGAGAATGCAAAGTGATCCTCAGATGGGTATCGCATGTCTTGGAAAATGTTGAACTTGACCAGTTGGACACCGAATTCCATGGATAGGATGCCTGAATGGACATCAATCTTGGTTCTCATAGTCATGAGGAATGTTCTTCCTAGAATTAGGAGAGATTGAGAAGAGTTTGTCTCACCTTCCCTGTCAAGGACATAGAAATCAGCAGGGAAGATAAGATCATTGACTCAGACTAGGACATCCTCAATTATTCCCTCAGGACTGGCTGTGCTTCGATTGGATAACTGAATGACAGCACCCGTTGGGTGCAAGGGACCTAGACCAAGGTTGGAGGATCTGGATTTGGGCATGAAATTAATTGAGGCTCCTAGGTCTATGAGTGCATCATCAAAGTTGGAACTTCCAATTTGGCATGGAACCGTAAAGGTACCTGGATCTTTGCACTTAATGGGTATGGATTGCTGGGTGGAAACATTTTTAAAGGTCCTAAGTTGCCTCTTGTGGGTACACACCTCCTTGAGAAACTTGGCATACTTAGGAATTTGTTTTATGGAATCTAAGAGGGGAATGTTGACTTCAACACATCTAAACATGTCAAGAATTTCAGGATCAGGTTCAAATGACCTCTTTGGCTTAGAAACAACTTGAGGAAAACGAATTGGATTCCTAAGTGGAATGGAAGGAGGTGATGAAATGGTTTCATGTTGCTTGTCAAGTTTCTTTTCATTTTATTTTTCTAGGTCAATATTCAAAGGAGGGTTTGACGATTTATCTTGGGGAATAGGAAGTTTCTTTCCTGATCTAAGTGCAATTGCACTTACATTACCCTTGGGGTTGGGTAATGGTTGAGCTGGGAGTTGGGAAGAATTTGATTGTTGTTGCTGGATCAGGTGGGATGCAAGTTAACCTATTTGAGTTTCAATGTTCTTAAGACTAGAACGGGTGAAGGAGGCAAGATCTTCAATAGCACTTTCCCATGGTTGCTTGGAAGAAGAGGCTTGTCCTAGATTGGGATTGCCATGATTTTGGTTCTTGGGAAATCGATTGAATTGGTTTGGGAATTGGGAAGGCTCACTAGGATAGTGGAATCCAGGAGAAGGAATAGGTTGATTGATCCTTTGAGGTTGAGGAACAAAAGTATAAGGTTGTTGGAAGTTACGAACACCTTGACTATATTGAAACTGGTTTGGGTTTTGAGGAGGGAATTGAGGTGGATGAGAGACAGGATTACTATACCTCAATCCTTGGTTAATGTTAGAGGAGAAGGGATCAGAGTGAGGTTGGTTGAAGTTTCTAACAAACTGAGCTGATAGTTGAGGATTGGTCTTCCTCTGAGCATATACTGCATTGAGCTCCATTGGTCCAAATGAATCAGATTTATCCACTTGAAGTTGTGGAAAAGTGTCAGTTGGATGAGATGGAGAGCTGTAGATTCCACAGTTTTTGATTGGTCCAAGAAACATTGATTGCGGAGAAGATGAGGTTGGGGATTTGGTGGCCACAGCTAGTTGTCGCACAAGACCTATAAGTTCACTCATCCACTCGGTCATTTTGTTCGGTTCAATTGATTGATTATATTGGGCTTTTTTGACTTGATCATGTGCTCAAGTATTTAATTGTTGTGTGTTTGCATCCATGTTACTTATGTGATCTCTTACTGCTGTAGGAGTTTTATCAACAAGAGCACCGCCACTTGCGGAATCTATGAGAGTTCTCCCCATATCCAAAACCCCCTCATAGAAGTATTGGATCAAGATTTGGTCAGGAATTTGATGATGTGGGCAGGTTGAAACAAGATTTCTGAACCTCTCCTAGTACTCATGGAGTGATTCACTTGGGAATAGATGAAGACCACTTATTTCCTTTTGGATAGAAGCATTACGAAAAGAAGGAAAGAATTTTTCTATGAAAAGCTGCTTCCTGTCATTCCATGTGGTTATGGAACCATGAGGTAATTACTAGAGCCATGACTTAGCAGTGTCATCTAGGGAAAAAGGGAATGCTCGGAGTTTGATATTTTTTTTCAGAAACCCCTTGAGGCTTGATGGTAGAGAACACTACTTAGAACTCATTAAGGTGAGGATGTGCATCCTCACCGGCTAGCCCGTGAAAATGAGGGAGAAGATGAATCAAAACCGATTTGAGTTCGAAGTCAGCTTCTATGTTTGGATATTGAATACCAAGAGGTTGGTAATTCATATCAGGGGCAGCGATTTCTTTTAGGGTTTGTTCCCTAGGATTGGCCATTTCAATTTCAACTGGTTGGATGAGGACTGGTTCTTGAATTATTTGAGTATCTCTTATGTTCCATCTAAGTTGGTGAAGTGTTCTCTCAATTTCAAGGTCAAACAAATCTGAGGGATTGTTTGGGTGGCTATGGGGCATTTAGAGATATTTTGGACGAAAGAGGAAGATGGGTTTTTCTTTTTGTTTTTTTATTTATTATTTTTATTTTTTTTGGATTTTGTTTACAATAACCAGAAAATAATGACTATATAAATCACCATCCCCGGCAACGAATCCATTTTAAACACATGGCTGATTGTCGCCTATCGACCGGTCAAGGTTCCGGTGATCTGCTAATCTGTATAGCAGCACTCGGGTCGAATCCTCAGCGATGATACTTTGTAATATTCGTTTGTTTTTAGTTAATTGTATTCTGATTGGGGGGTTTGTTTTCAGAACTTATGAAAACATTTATGTATGATGTTTGATTTAAAAAATTGATAAATATTGGGGTGAGTTCATCATTAGGGAGTTAAGAATTTTATATCCTTGAGCTTTTCTTTATATTTCATTAAATTAACACCCACATTAAAAGTTGATGTTGATTGGAATTCCCAAGTGTTAAGCCTTTAATCCAAGACTTAACTTTACTTAGGGTTATAATATCAATCAGTTCTTGATTGTGGAAGTGTATTTATGGTTCCAATAATCCATGGAAACCACACTTTGAACATAATATATCAATAATCCATGACATGTTAAGTCAAACATACACAATGGTAAATTAAAGAATAGTCATCGAGAAAAACCTCTCAATCACTTAACATCCCTTAATTATAACTCACCCCAATAAGAGATTTACTCATCCATTTAAATTATTAGTAATCTGGTCTATTATTTTTAAGGTGATGAATTATAATTGGAAGAAAAAGAAAGGGATAAGAAAAGGGTTGTGCGCCGAACACACACACGAATGATGATGAGAGTTAAAAAAACCGGACTTTTTATTAAATAATAAAGTAAAAGAAGATGATGGATTTCAGATTTATTTAAACTATAATAAGAACATTAATATTGAACTACATAAGGTGGATGAGAATAAGAAATTAAGAAGAAGAAAATTGCATTAAAAAAGAATTACAAAGACAAACACTTGTAAAATTACAAAGAAGAAAAATGCAAAAGTAAATGAAAAAAAGAGATGAGGAAGGGATTATCAAGTGAAAACATGAGTTTGGAAGATCCTCCCAAGACTTTTTCAGGGCGTTGGTACTTCCAATAAACCCTCCTTTTAACTGAAATGCCAACTCTTTGGAAAGGAGAGGAGGGAATGTATTTATAGCCCAAGGTGGTGGACTGTTTACATTCCAGAAATACCCCTCCACTTGGCTCGCAGATATGGACATCAAGACAGCTGCATATTGAGAAATATCTTTCTTCAAAGATTTAGATAATACATTTTTCTGACTACTCTCAAAATTTGGAGTCATTTGGACTTAAGGATCAAACGTTATGGCCGGTTGATTAAACAAAGTAAAACTTTCCATTTCAATCCAGTCTCTTTTAAGTCCAGAATGTGAAAGGTTTTTGGAATATGAATATGCCTTCAAATATGAATGGGTTCTTAAAAAACGTCGGCCAAATATATCTCCACTTTCACACTGAAATATATCAGATCGATTTGACACTTGCATCATGAGATATGCCATGCATACTATACTGATTTTAATTCTCGTCCAGAATGGTGGTATGGACTTCAAATCTTCATTTGGGCCCATTGTAGTTAGATTTGGGCCTTGAAATTTTTATCCAAGATGACATGTAGTGTCCCCCAAATTATTACGGATATTTAATGTTTTTGGACTTCTGGATTGTGCCCAGTAAATCAATCTTCAAGGCTGGTCCATTTTGTTCACAGATTCTTTGGTCTTGTTTGTGAGGACCATATGACCCTTCAAATGGTAGAATTGGCTCATGGTACCTTCTAATGAAATGTTATGTATTGAAATGATAATCCTAAAAAATAGGAACCACAAAATTTGGATCAGTATAGTGATAGTTATTATTAAAAAATTAAAATTACTCAATTGGACTACTACTAAAAATGCTCAAAAATAATACTTAATATTAAAACATTAATATTTCACACAAATTATGCACATTTCATATAAAATATGTAAAGGGAGTATATAATAAGTCATGAAAATATTAATAACATAAAATGATCAACGATATTCTTTCAAAATGGGAATGGATAGGTAGGCCTAATGAAATTATTTATTTGTTATGGAATCTCGGTAATGACTGGGAATGAAGCTTGAGGGAGAGAAGTTATAAGGTGAGGTGGTTGTAAGATACCGATCATAATGAAGGTAATACCATGTATATATTTTGGTTTTAATCTGTTTTTTCTTGTTAATGAGATATTTATTTTTAGTAAGGTGAGTATCAAGGGTTTTCTGGTGGTTCAGGACATGGAAAAAAGGACAACGTGGCCAACCTGTGCAAAGACCACAATCGACGCACGGTTTAGTATACCATGGGGCCTTCTAAGGAAAATCATACAACATTGGCCAGTGTAATTACACACATTTGGTGCATGGTTAGTCAAATAATGCAGATATTACCATGTAATTGTGTTACCTTTTCACATTATATAGTTCCATGTGCACAATTTGTGCACAATTTATTAAACCATGTAGAAAAACCGTGCAAACTGTAAAAGTTGGAAAAATTAAATAAGATCACTTATGGGATTTTACGTTCACTCTATTTTTTTTATTCTTCCTCCTACTGCTAATCCTAGTGATAAACTCCAAGCCCCAATCCTTCCAAATGTTGGTTCACTCTCAATTATAGGCTATTTGGAGCGTCGTTTGTTGTGAATCAAAGATCCAGGTAAATATAATACTCTCATTTATTCTCTTCTCTAGATTATGGTTTTTATCATGGGAAATCTTCTTCGGATCTCTAAAAACAACTTTTTATAGAGTAATAGATGTTAAGGATTACAATGAGGTTTTTAATAGTATCTACAGAAATGATAGAGGGTGTGTTCTTCATTGGATTCGAGGTAGGTGGTCTATAAGCAATATCCCACAATTTTGATGTGGATTTTTTAATGTGTGCTTCTGTTCTTGGTTCCTACATGGTGTGTACATTATTTATTTAGTGTGTTTTTGGAAAATAATGGCGTATAAATGATTAATGTAACCCCTCATGATCCCCATGGGATGTATATAGGATTGTTTGATCAATTTTGGGCCACCCATTGGGTGCACCGATGTTTCTGTGCCTCGACCTTAGTAATGTTTGTGGTAGAGTGGTCGAGTGTTAATGTTGATCCCATGATGAGCATGTTAATATTTTAAATTTAGATGAAAGATGAGTATTGAAAAATGTTTCTAGATTTTTATAATGAAATAAGGGATCATTTTGTTAAGATTTAATGAGTTATTGCACTATGAAATTAAATAGGATAATAGTTTTACAACATAAAGTTTATGAATAAAAAATACATTATGTAGGTAATTGAGATTTTGTTAAATGGATTATTAATTATGTTAGAAATTTAAAATAGGGATAATGCATATGAAAATGTTGAACAATTTAATTCGGTAATGTCTTCTAAATTTACATATGTGTCAAATGGGATTTCATAAGGGAATTAATGAATATATTAAATTTTTAACATATAGGAATTGATGGATATAGTAAATGGGTTAATGTATAAGAATTATTGAATATGCTTAGTGACTTAGTAATGAGAAAAATTATGGGTTAAAATGGGATAATGTATGGTAATTTTTGAATATTGTCTAATGTATGTTAATTTATGAATATTGGATAATGTGTGGGAATTATTGAATATATATTATAGGATAAGGAATGAGAATTAGAATTGGGATAGACGGCTATGAAATATAAATGGAAAATGCGTTAATGGGTTATGTCATAGTAATTATTATCATGTTTATGGTTATGAAATGTTATTGTTATATTTATTGGTTATGTTTGCTTGTGATATGGTTTGTGTGTGGTGAAATGTTAAATAATAATGTGCACCTGGCATGGTAGAGTGGGGTATTGACATCAGGTTCTATTCCCAAGGGTTGAGTTACAATATATCTCTAAAATACACCACAAAATGGAAAAAAAAATTTAGGGGGTGTAAAATCTATTCCCTAAATATTTTATTCCACATTGACTGAGGCTTCGAGGTGAGAATAATGTGTTGATGTGATGTGTCTATCCCTAGTGATATATGGACCTGACTTATTATCTTATGCATAAGGATTAATTTACTTCGAACCACGTTTAGATGATGTATATTCCTAACCCATTCCACATGTGATGAAAATAGATCATGTAATTAAGGTGGAATAAATGATAAAAATGGTATATATGATTTAAAGGTTTAAAGTAAAGACTGTTAAATAATGGAATCCAAGCTATCATTTTTTTATTTTCATTTAATTCTTACTTTCATTCACTATATATTTATATTGGACATTTTACAGACATTGTTGGTGGTGGCCTACTATGTTGTACTCACACCCTGCTTGGGCCACCATTGGGTACCTGAGAAGACCTTGTGCTTTTAGTTCAGGACAAGGGAAACGAACCCATGCTAGTATGTTATGTTGGGCATGGGACATGTATGATTTATAATATAGACTTGTAGTAAACAACTATTTTTAGGTTTCACGCTTTTTTATTTTATTTTTTTTTCTTTTGGCGCCACATAGCATATCATTAAATATTTTACTATTTGGATAGGAAGTTGTACCATATCTGGGAAATGGGTTGAAATGAATGTTCATTGGCGATTATAAATTTTTTCTTCTATTTTTTTATTATCTATTATGGATAACTCTGGTGAAGTGGTAATAGTCTACCCATGTGACTTATTTGACCCTTTCCTCTAGGTGGCAACCTATGGTATTTGGGTAGGTGCACATGAGGCCATGTGATGACTCATCTTGTGGAACCATTTTAGTGGCTACTAGGATGGAGACATTAAAACAAACCTATAATTTGGTATAATATTAGTTAGGATAAATGAGGAACCTCATAGGGTCACCATTAATAGATAAATTTCATGGAATAACCTATTAAGAAAGGTTAAGTCTCATAGATGCCACTATTTCCAATGTTTTCACTAGGGGGGAGTGTGTGTCCATATAGTGGAGGATGTGTAGCTATTTCCCCACATTCCTGCTTTCCAAAGGTGGGAGGCATCCACTCATTATTCAGGGATGTCTTCTCCTTGATCGAAATGGGATGATGGGATGTCGGTTCTTCCTTACGTCGATTCCCCCTCTGAGCTCGTCACCTAGTCTGGGTCTCCCTCATAGACTTAAGACGTTGTTCGTGAAACTCTTCCCAATGCCATATCATCTTGAACACTAGTTAATTACACTGCTTCTGTGAGGACATTCCAAGGGGTCCGGTCAGGGCAGCAACATTCGGTTAGGGGAGTAGTCACGCTGGGCATCACTGGCGTGTCTGGACACTGGGGGATTGATGTGTCTATCTTCTGTCCCTTATTATAGGGCTTCTCGAGAGCGTGGATTCCTGAGGCATTGTAGAGACCCAATCTTGAAATACATGGAAATTAATTTACTTTTTCAGAATACCTAATACATAAAAAAAAAGACACCAAAGGACTACAATAGTTTATTGTCTTTGGAAACTCAGAATATAATCTTTTAATCTTGGTGAAAGATCTTCAACATCTCCTATAAAGATCTTCCATTTTTTCTTACCGAAAACCTTTCTTTATGTACTGGGAAAAAGGAAACATATAAAGGGTGAGCTCAAATGCTCAGTAAGGGTAAGCATAGAGAAAATAAAACAGACCATGTACATTTGAACATAAAAAGAACATGAACATAATTTTTAAACATCAGGATCTAGAGTTGTTAAATAAATCTTGGAGTACGTAAGGAATAGATCATAAAGGAACATTAATCATGATAAAATAGGATGGGAATAAAAAATGTAATTGTGGAAACCATTAAGCACATGATATGATTTCCATAGTATCCAAAGAATTACTGCCAAGACCATCATAGTGGACAAAGTCCCTTACTGAATCGAGTTCACTCTTAGTTCCAGACTAGTATCACTGAACCAGATTAACTTTCTATTCGATCCATGTCTATATCATGATATATAAATCTTTGAACAATGCATTAGAGGGAGATATAGGTCCCACCAATATCATAATGAAATCATTCTTACATTTTCCACAACATAAACATAAATAATTCATCATAACTGAAAGAATAAAATGGGTTTCATAAACATCATCCCATTATAACATAATACATATAAAAAAATGGATATCATTTCATCATAAGAAAATTTCAACCATGTAAATCATAGAGAAATTATACTTGAAACATACACATATGAAATAATGTCAACTTATATGGAAAATCGTTTTGATAAAACACTTGAAAGAAATTCTTGAGGAAAATATCATTTCTTCTTCAAAATCATTTTCTTTTCACAAAATGCCATGCAATTTTAATAGAAAAGGATTTTTTGAAAATAGTCATGAAATCTTGTAGAGTAATATTCATGAAAATTAGGTGTTATAAAACCGTAAAAATTCATTCATGCGGTATAAGTTAAAAAAAAATTCTCGTACTTTTTCCAGAAAAGTCAAAAAGTACATTATATGGTAACCAATGGAAAGATTCCTTCCATACAATGTGGTAAAAATTCATCAAAGGGTACAAATGAAATTAAAAATACATGGAAGAAAAGTAAATATTTATGAAAACCTTTTTAGAAAACAAGGACATGGATGATAAATATAACCCCAGTAAATACTTACGTATAAGCAATCTCGGATAAAAATGAGATTTGCAAAATTATCCGTTAACTTAGGTCTGATATGCTTCGTACGTATCCGAAACTCCTGTATAATGATTTGAATAATGTAATTTACTTATTAAAAAATCATATTCATTGTTATGATATCATATATGGTTCACTTATGACTTTATATTACCCGTTCTATTGTAAATTCCATGTTAATGCAGTGTTTTGGGTAAAATGGTTTTATGTGTCGTACGTGTTTGGACTTGTTATTATTGATATTATTATTACTTATATCATGATTTAATTACATCCAGAATGTAAATAATGATTTATATATCATATATATATTCAGTATATATATATATAATATATAGATAAATGAAATGAAATACACCGTTCATGTAGACGGTAGGCTGTACGTACGCATGAACGCTGTTTTCCTTTACTTATTGACTTGAATGGAACTAAGTAGATGACATATATATATATATATATATATATATATATATAAATCCAGTAGAATTATCATGACATATATTTCATTATTATTCATTATATATAAATTATAATCATTTTTTAATGGTTAACATGGTGAATGAATCTCATCGCATCGTGGAGACGGTAATCCGTACATACGCACAAATGATGGTATTGTTCCCATAATAATTGAATGGAATTGGAGTGGTTGATATAATATCTCAGAATATGTTTGATGTTATAATAACCGTATATAGTTATTCTTTACACCATTATACCCATCCAAGTAAGGTGGTAGTGGAAAAACTGATTACACCACAGCATGGAGACTGTATTCCGTACGGACGCACACACGATGCTTTTGTTTTCTGTAGGATGTATAGAAGGTGAAATGGGGTTGTTTCATATTTAAAATAACATATAATTATATTAGTGATACTTATGTTATTACTTTATTATTTAACAACTAAATAAGAAGTAGATGAAGTTGACAGAATCTTGAAAGAATCGATAGAAGAGATTACCTCTTCTTCGACACACCTCTTTTATGCTTCCTCTTAAGGTAGTAGAGTTGGTTTTTTAAGAAGACCAGAATCTCTATAATGTTTATAAAGATGTTTAGAAGGTAAATGGGACGGTTTTGGCCAAGTTTTACGGCTCAAAATTGTGTGAAGAGAAGATGGAGGAGGTGCCCTTTTATAAGGGAGGAGAGGGGCACTTTTGGAAAAACTTAAAATATTATTTTATAAGAAAGTCGTATTCGGTTTATAATGGATCCAAAGTGACTTATTTCAAATATAAAGTGGGGATGGGTCGAAAGAGTCTCAGGAAATAGGTTTTAGACAAGATTAGGTTACTATTTTAACCTTATCATTTAGATTTAACTCCATGTCAAATAATTTAACTTTTACAGTGTCTTCTTGTTTTCTTACAATATATGGTTAATAAAATTATTATTACAATCCAAACAAACCCCAAGTTGTTAATTATTAATATATATAACCTTATGTATGTCATTTTTCCTAACCTTATATTTTTAGGAATAAAATGACAATTAATAATATAATATTTGTTTTAAAACCTATTTTATATCAATTTTGACACTATTTGGTAATTGATTTTTCTGGAGATCATAACAGCATGATTGGTTAAAAAAAAGTAATATTTATCAATACTAACATGTCATAATAACCTAAAAATTTAGTTTAATGCATAAAAAGTCTCAAATTACATTTATTTGGCTATTTATAACATCAATTATGTTAATATTTCATTAATAAGGTAATTATTGCATCATCATTGTGTCATAAATAAATTAACTTATTTAATGTATAAAAATTATAAATAAGATACCATTATTTAGGAAATACTTTTATCTTTATAATTAATATTTATAGTCAAATTTATCTTATTTATAACCCAATATTAAAAATGTTTTAGTTATTAAACTTTGATTTTAACTTTTTTAACTATTCTTTAAATAAAATAATAATAAATGTACTAGTCTAATCCAAGTGGATCTAAAGGGTAATATTTTATTCATATGGTTAGTTTTGGTGGAATTACACTTATCCAATAAAATTAGGAATTTTTTTTGGGTAATAATAATATCATTTTTACTCTTAATTACCCTATTTACTTTTAACTGCGGTAAATAAAAGAAAAAAGTTACTATTAAACAAAAATTAATTTTATCTTATTGGACCACATTTTACTCCTTGATATTAACCGTGTCTCTAGGATTTTCAAAATTCCACTCACAAAAGCGGTAAAATTATGTTTTATATAAATTTTCATATTCTCCAAGGAGGTGGGTAAAAGACTATGAAAAGTTCAATAAACTTTTTATATATCTAAAATTATTATAAAATGACACCAATGAATTACATTGAATATATATAGGTATTATGTATCAATTTTGACCTAAAATAAATTTAAATAAGAAAAATAATTATTTAAATAAAAATTCGGTTTTTAAATAGTAACCCAGTGTTTTCACTATTCATAAAAAATTGATGGTTTTCAGAAAAATACCAAAACTTCACCCTAGGGTAATTTCGATATTCTGAATCTAAAAATGAAGTCCATTTTGAATGATAAAATTTATAAAATTTCAAAAAGTGGGTATTACTATTTCTAACAGTTAGTTGATAATAATATTATAATAATATCTCATTTAGTGAAACTCGGTATTGCATACTACACACACTATCGAGGAAGGTCTTGATTGCATGTAATGAAAGCCAAGTTAGGGATGCGTGTAGTGAAAGATATTTTTGGTGTTGCGTATGACATAATCAAAACTTATTTCATTTATACATTAAACAAAATCTATACTTAATTCCATGTAGAATAATTTCCACAAAATGAACTTGAAATTGTGTGTAAAACGAGCCAAGAATAGTGTTGCCTAGAGCGCATGGTAATCTTGGTGTAGCGTACAACACAATACATCAATGAAATTAAAAAAAATATTTCTCATAAAATCTCGGGGTGTTACATCTACCCCCCTTAAAATGAATTTTGCCCTCGAAATGCGTCAGGGTTATAAATGGTTTACTACTTGAAAGTTTATTTCATAGAAACCCACACTATAATAAAGAATAGTAAGTCATTATTTTAAAAAGTAAAATTAGGAACATAATGAATACCCAAAGTAACTCATCACTAGGTTTCCTCATAAGAGAATATAGGTGAAAATATGGATATGGAAGAGAAATCTAACCATCAAGTTTTGATAGAGAGTGGTAGAGAACATGTCTATGAAAAAGCCTACAATCACAAAGCCATAAATTTGTGATGATCTAAGGTACCATCTGATTCATCGGATATGAGGGTATTAGGAAAAAAAATTTGGTTTTAAATATCATTTCCCTAAAGTTTAAAATTTTTAATTAAAAGAAATACTTACTTGATTTTCGTACAATCTTGTCGTCGGCCATTCCATAAATAATTTCCAATTCATATCTGAATGAAATGAAGTTTCATTTTTCATTCATGAAGTGTTAGCAGATTATGTGATAGAATGATGGGTCATTCCATCTGTCTCAAACAAAAAGTTATAAAAAGTTATCAAATATACATAAGTCCATATATGGTGAGGTTAATCGTATATGATTCTAAAAATAGACTTATACATCACCTATCATACAGCTTAAAAAAATAAAACTAGTTTCTACTATACAGAGACTTCCTGTAGTCTAGAGGTAGGTGATAAAGGCATGTTGCACTTTGGTTGTGGGTTCGATTCCCGCAACCTTGTCCGACGCGACCGGTTTTCGCCCTTCCTGCAGGTTATCCCTTTTTCAAAAACAACACTATTATAACATTACAAAAAATAATATCAAAAACATTTCTAGCCTTAAACAGTACTATATGATGTCAAACATTATCCATTCCAATATTTAGACTTATCCAAAATACATATGTCCAATCTCATAGTATAAAGAAAACGATTACTGGAAATGTCATATATCGGGCATGTGAATACCATCAGTTATCATACGATATATCATGTTGGTCACATTCCAAACATGTGAATAACTTAATCATGTATTATCTGGAGAAATGAATACCCATTAAACCTTAGTAAAAACATGAATGTTATCAAAATCTAACTCTTTACACATACCAAAATCCCAAAATTTCTATATACTCGAACCATGATATCACTTTGTCCTTATATCAGTCATGAGATCATGAATACTATCATACATATTATTTTCTCCTTATCCATTCATTATGCGCATTTCATCTACTTTCCAAAAATATTTCAATCACTTTTCATGGTTACCGGTACCATAAATTTTTTGAAAACCACAATAGACCAATACATAAATATTCCAATATACCATAAAAGTACCTCAAAAACATTATTCTTGAATACCAATACATAAACACTTCAATGCATCCTCTTCAATGATTTTCATGGAATAAGTCCTTCCTTGATTTAGAAGTAACCTCTTAGGTCAGAGCATTGAGTTGGGTAATGCCCATGTTCTCCACAGATAAGACATTGAACTCCATAACAGTCTGTCACTCTATGACCCTTCTCCCCACCTAGATAACATCTTCCCCTCCATTTGATGTATTCATCATGGATATTCTTCCCTTATTTAGAAATCAAAATCTTCCTTTATCTATGCTCCTCACCGTGCAGACATGCATAAAAGTCCATCTTCCTCTTATTTGATGAATTAAGAATACCAGTAAATTTCACCATGTTAATCATATATCGTGATGACTGATTCGGCATAATCACAATATCTTTATTTCTAGGAATTATGCAATTTAGTTTCTCATTGACACCAATTTGTCAATTGGATTCAATGTTGACCTAATTCCTTCTGGTACCCTCCATTGACTAAAAACAAAAACCATGGTTTAAGAAACAGTTAAAATAATGAGGAACCACATAATCATAAAATGTCTAACTTATCACACATTGTTTAATCCATGACAACATAGGTTCATCCTAGGCTATTCATCATCTTCAACATAATTCTTGGACTTTAACCTATAGTTATACTAGACCTTAGGGACATCCCTAGACATACCATAGAAATATCTCTAGGGATTTTACTAATGTTTTCGAATCCTAGTTTCCAAAGGTTAACTAAAACTTTCCTCTGATACCAACTATAGAGACCCAATCATGTCATATATGGACATTTAATTACTTTTTCAGAATACCTCATACATAATAAAATACACACTAAAGGACCATAATAGTTTAGTGTATTTGGAAACTCGGAATATAATCTTCAAATTTTGGTGAAAGATCTTCAACATCTACCATAAAGATATTCCTTTTTTTCTTACCTAAAACCTTTATTTGTATCTCAGGGAAAAGAAAACATATAAAGGGTGAGCTCAAATACTCAGTAAGGGTAATCATGGAGAAAATAAATCAGACCATATACATTTGAACATATAAAGAACATGAACATAATGTTTAAACATCAATATCTTGAGTTGTGAAATAAATATTAGAGTACGCAAGGCATAGATCATAAAAAACATTAATCAAGAAAAAATAGCATGGAAATAAAACTTGTAATTGTGGAAACCATTAATCACATGATATGATTTCCATAATAGCCAAGGAATTGCTTCCAAGACCATCTTATTGGACAAACTCCCTTACTAAATCGAGTTCACTCCTCGTTCCCATCCTGTATCACTGAACCATATTAATTTGGAATTCCAGCCATGTCTATCTCATGGGATATAAATCCTTACCCAATGAATTGGATGGAGATATAGGTCCCAACCATCTCATAATGAAACCAATATTACTTGTTCCACAATATAAACATAAATGATTCATCATAACCCAATGACTGAAATGGGTTTCATAAACATCATCCCATTATAACATAATCTATATAAAACAAATGGATATCATTTCATCATAAGAAAAGTGAAACCATGTAAATCGTAGAGACATTATATTTGAAACATACACATATGAAATAATGAAATCATAGATGAGAAATGGTTTTGATAAAACACTTTAAATGAATTCTTGAGGAAAATATCCTTTCTTCTTCAAAATAATTGTCTTTTCACAAAATTCCTTGAAAATTTAAAAGAAAAGGAATTTTTTAAAAATAGGCATGCAATATTGTAGCGTATGCTTCATGAAAATAAGGCGTTATAAAACCATAAAAATCTATTCATCCTGTATGAGTTAAAAAAATTATTCTTGTACTTTTTTTTGGAAAAGTCAAAAAGTACCTTATATGGTAACCAAAGGAAAGATTCATTCCATACAATGTGTTAAAAAGTAAAAAAAATGTAAAAATTACATTAAAAATACATGGAAGAAAATTAAAAATTTTATGAAATTATTTTTATAAAACATGGACATGGATGATAAACATAACCCCAGTAAATACTTACGTATAAGAAATCTCGAATAAAAATGAGATTTGAAAAATTATCCCTTACCATAGGTCTGATATCCTTTGTACATATCTGAAACTCATGTATAATGATTTAAATAATTCCATTTACTTATTACAGAATCATATTAATTGTTATGATACCATATATTGTTCATTTATGACTTTATATTACCCATTCTTTTGTAAATTCCATGTTAAATCAGCGTTTTGGGTAAAATCGTTTTATTTATCGCATGTGTTTAGACTTGTTGTTCATGATATTATTTTTACTTATATCATGATTTAGTTACATCCATAATGTAAATCATGATTTATATATCATATATATATTCATTATATATATATATATAATAAATAGATAAATGATATGAAATACATCGTTCCTGGAGACGGTTGGCCGTACGTATGCATGAACGATGTTTTCCTTTCCTTATTGACTTGAATGTAAGAAATTAGATTAAATATATATATATATATATATATATATATAAATCCATTAACATTATCATGTCATATATTTCATTTTTAATCATTATATATACTTTATAATCATTCTGGAATCGTTAACATAGAGAATGAATCTCATCGCGCCGTGGAGATGGTAATCCGTACGTACGCACGGGCGATGATATCATTACCATTATTATTGAATGGAATTGTAGTGGATGATATAATATCTCAGAGTTATTATTATGTTATAAAAACCATATATAGTTATTCTTTACACCATTATACCCATCCAAGTAATGTGGTCGTTGAAAAACAGATTACACCACGGTGTGGAGACGGTATTCCATACGTACGCACGTGCGGTGTTTTTGTTTTCCGTAGGATGGATAGAACGTGAAATGAGTTTTTTTCATATTTATAATAACATATCAGTATATTAGTGATACTTATGTTGTTAATATATAATTAAACAACAAAATAAGAATTAGATGAAGAAGAAGGAAACATGAAATAATCGGTAGAAGAGATTACCTCTTCTTCAACGCACCTCTTTTAAGATTCTCCTTAAGGAACTAGAGTTGGTATTTTGAGAAGCCCAGAACGTCGATGATGTTTCTATGTAAGTTTATAAGGGAAATTGTAAGGGTTTGGCCGAGCTTGAAGGCTCAAAAATGTGTGAATAGTATAGAGAGGAGGTGCCCTTTTATAAGGGAGGAGAGGGGCACGTAGGAAAAACATAAAATAGTATTTTATAATAAAGTAATATTCGATTTATAATGGATTCAAAGTGACTTATTTAAAAGTTAAAGTGGGTATGGGTATAAATATTCTCAACCAATTGGTTATAGGAAAGTTTAGTTCACTAGTTTAACCTTATCATTTAGATTTAACTCTAAGTTAAATAATTTAACTTTTACCGTGTCTTATTGTTTTCTTACACTATATGGTTAATAAACTTACTATAAAAAGCCAAAAGAACCCCAAGTGGTTCATTATTAAAATATATAACCTTATCTAAGTCATTTTTCAGAACCTTAGATTTTAAGAATTATAATAAAAATTAATAATATAATATATTGTTTTTAAACTATTTTATTTCAATTTTGACACTATTTGGTAATTGAGTTTTGTGAAAATCGTAACAGCATGATTAGTTAGAATAAAGTTAATTGAATAATTAATAACATGTCATAGTAACCTACAAATTTATTTTAATTCATAAAAAGTTTAAAATTACATTTATTTGGGTATTTATAACATCAATTATGTTAATATTTCATTAATGAGGTAATTAATGCATCATCATTGTGTCAAAAATAAATTAAATTATTTAATGACTAAAAATTATAAATAAAATACCATTATGTAGGAACAATTTTTATCTTTATAATTAATATTTATAGTCTAATTTATATTAGGTATAATGCTATATTAAAAATGTTTTAGTTATTAAACTTTGATTTTAACTATTTTAACTCTTCTTTAAATAAAATAATAATAAATGTCCTAATCTAAATAAAGGGATCCTAAAGGGTAATATTTTTTCCTATGTTTGTTTTTGGTTGAATTACACTTATCCAATAGAATTATGACATGTTTTAGGGTCAAAATATTATCAATTTTACCCTTAATTACCCTATTTACTTGTAACTGTGGTAAATAAAAGTAAAAACTTAATATTCACCAAAAATTATTTTTATCTTATTGAACCACATTTTAATCCTTGATATTAACTGTGGCTCATAGATTTTATAAATTACACTCATAGAAGCTGTAAAATTATGATTTATGTAAATTTTCATATTCTCATAGGAGGTGGGTAAAAGACGATGAAAAGTTCAATAAACTTTTTATATATCTAAAATTATTATAAAATGACACCAATGAATTACATTGAACATATATAGGTATTATGTATTAATTTTTTCCAAATATAAATTTAAATAAAATAAATAATTATTTAAAAAAATCGGTTTTTAAATAGTAACCCAGTGTTTTCACTATTCATCAAAAATTGAAGGTTTTCATAAAAATACCAAAACCTCAACCTAGGGTAATTTCGATATTCTGAATCCAAAAATAAAGTCCATTTTTAATGATTAAATTTATAAAATTTCAAAAAGTGGGTATTACTATTCCTAACAGCTAGTTGATAATAATATTATAATAATATATCGTTTAGTGAAACTCGGTATTGTGTACTACACACACTATCGAGGAAGGTATTGATTGCATGTAATGAAAGACAAGTTAGGGCTACGTGTAGTAAAAGATATATTTGGTGTTGCATATAACATAATCAAAACTTATTTCATTTATACATTAAACAAAATCTATACTTAATTTTTTGTCGAATAATTTCCACAAAACGAACTTCAAATTGTGTGTAACACGAGTCAAGAATAGTGTTGCCTAGAGCGCAAGGTAATCTTGGTGTAGTGTACAACACAAGACATCAAAGAAATTAAAAAAAATATTTCTCATAAAATCTCGGGGTGTTATATTCTACCCCCCTTAAAATTAATTTCTCCCTCGAAATGCGTCAGGGTTATAAATGGTTTACTACTTGAAAGTTTTTTTCATAGAAATCCACATTGTAATAAAGAATAGTAAATTATTATTTTATAAAGGAACATTATAAACATAATGAATACCCAAAGTAACTCATCGTTGGGTTTCCTCATAGGAGAATATTGGTGAAAATATGGATATTGAAGAGAAATATAACCATCATGTTTTGATAGAGAGTGGTAGAGAACATGTCTATGAAAATTCCTAGAATCACAAATCCATAAATTTTTGATGATCTAACGTACCATCTGATTCATCGGATATGAGGGTACTAGGAAAACATTTTTGGTTTTCAATATCATTTCCCTAAAGTTGAAAATTTTTAAATAAAAGAAAAACTTACTTGATTTTCATAAAATCTTGTCATTGGCCATTCCATAAATAATTTCCACTTCATATCTTAAAGAAATGAAGTTTAATTTTTCATTCATGAAGTGTTAGCAGATCATGTGATAGAATGATGGGTCATTCCATGTGTCTCAAACAAAAATATTTAAAAAAGCAATCAAATATACAGAAGTCCATCTATGGCGAGGTTAATCGTATATGATTCCAAAAATGGACTTATACATCATCTATCATAAAGATTAAAAAAATAAAACTAGTTTCTACTAACCAAAGACATCATGTAGGCCAAAGGTAGGTGATAAAGGCATTTTTCACTTTGGTTGTGGGTTTGATTCCCGCAACCTTGTCCGACGCGACCGGTTTTCTCCCGTCCTACAGGTTGTCCCTTTTTCTAAAACAACACTATTATAACATTACAGAAATAATATCGAAAACAGTTCTATCCTTAAACAATAATATATGATGTCCAACATTATCCATTCCAATCTTTAGACTTATCCAAAATACATATGTCCAATCTCATAGTACAAAGAAAACGATTACTGGAAATGTCATCTACCGAGCATGTGAATACCATCAGTTATCATACGATATATCTTGTTGGTCACATTACAAACATGTGAATACCTTAATCATGTATTCTCTTGAAAAATTAATACCCATTAAACCTTAGTAATAACATGAATGTTATCAAAATATAACTCTTTCCACATGCCAAAATCCCAAAATTTCTATATAATCAAAACATGATATCACTTTGTCCTTATTTTAGTCATGAGATCATGATTACTATCATACATATTATTTTCTCCTTATCCCTTCATTATGCACATTTCATCTACTTTCTAAAAATATTTCAATCACTTTTCATGGTTACCGGTACCATAAAAGTATTGAAAACCACAATAGACCAATACATAAATATTCCAATATACCATAAAATTACCTCAAAAACATTATTCTTGAATACCAATACATAAACCCTTCAATGCATCCTATTCAATGATTTTCATGGAATAATTCCTTCCTTGATTTATAAGTAACCTCTTAGGTCAGATAATTGAGGTGGGTAATGCCCATGTTCTCCACAGATAAGAAATTGAACTCCATAACAGTCTGTCACTCTATGACCCTTCTCCCCACATAGATAACATCTTCCCCTCCATTTGATGTATTCATCATGGATCTTCTTCCCTTATTTAGAAATCACAATCTTCCTTTATCTATGCTCCCCACCATGCAGACATGCATAAAAGTCCTTCTTCCTCTTATTTGATGAATTAGGAATACCACTAAAGTTCACCATGTTAAGAATATATCATGATGACTGATTCGACATAATCACAATATCATTATTTCTAGGAATTATGAAATTTAGTTGCTCATAGTCACCAATTTGACCATTGGATTCAATGTTGACCCAATTCCTTCTGGTACCCTCCATTGACTAAAACCAAAAACCATGGTTTAAGAAACAATTAAAATAACGAGGAACCACATAATCATAAAATGTATAACTTATCACACATTCTTTAATCCATGACACCTTAGGTACATCCTAGGCTATTCATGATCTTCAACATAATTCTTGGACTATAACCTATAATTATACTAAACCTTAGGGACATATCTCGAAATACCATAGAAATATCTCTAGGGATCTCACTAACATTTTCGAATCCTAGTTTCCAAAGGATATCTAAACCTTTCCTCTGATACCAACTATAGAGACCCAATCTTCTCATATACAGACATTTCATTACTTTTGCAGAATACCTCATACATAATAAAACAGACACCAAAGGACTGTAATAGTTTAGTGTCTTTAGAAACTCAGAATATAATCTTCTAATTTTGGTGAAAGATCTTTAACATCTACCATAAATATCTTCCTTTTTTTCTTACCTAAAACCTGTATTTGTGTCTCAGGGTAAAGAAAACATATAAAGGGTGAGCTCAAATGCTCAGTAAGGGTAAGCATGGAGAAAATAAAACAAACCATATACATTTTAACATAAAAAGAACATGAACATAAAGTTTAAACATCAATATATTGAGTTGTGAAATAAATATTGGAGTATGTAAGTCATAGATCATAAAGGAACATTAATCAGGAAAAAATAGCATGGGAATAAAACTTATAATTGTGGAAAACATTAAGCACATGATATGATTTCCATAGTAGCCAAGGCATTGCTGCCAAGACCATCTTAGTGGAAAAAGTCCCTTACTAAATCGGGTTCACTCCTCGTTCCCGTCCTGTATCACTGAACCAGATTAACTTGGCATTCCAACCATGTCTATCTCATGGGATATAAATCCTTACCCAATGAATTGGATGAAGATATAGGTCCCAACCATATCATAATGAAACCAATATTACGTGTTCCACAATATAAACATAAATGATTCATCATAACCCAATGAATGAAATGGGTTCCATAAACATCAACCCATCATAACATAATCCATATGCAACAAATGGATATCATTTCATCCTAAGAAAAGTGAAACCATGTAAATCATAGACACATTATACTTGAAACATACACATATGAAATAATGCAATCTTAGATGGGAAATGGTTTTGATAAAACACTTTAAATGAATTCTTGAGGAAAATATCCTTTCTTCTTCAAAATCATTTTCTTTTCACAAAATGGCATGGAATTTTAAAAGAAAATGATTTTTTTTGAAAATAGTCATGAAATATTGTATCGTAAGCTTCATGAAAATAAGGCGTTATAAAACTATAAAAATCCATTCATCCCGTATGAGTTAAAAAAAAATCTGTATGTACTTTTTCCAGAAAAGTCAAAAAGTACCTTATATGGTAACCAAAGGAAAGATTCATTATATACAATGTGTTAAGAAGTAAAAAAGTGTAAAAATTACATTAAACATACATTGAAGTAAATTAAAAATTTTATGAAATCATTTTTATAAAACATGGACATGTATGATAAACATAACCCTAGTAAATAATTACGTATAAGCAATCTCGGATAAAAATGAGATTTGAAAAATTATCCCTTACCTTAGGTCCGATATTCTTTGTACGTATCTGAACCTCCTGTATAATGATTTAAATACTTTCATTTACTTATTACAGAATCATATTTATTGTTATGATATCATATATGGTTCACTTATGACTTTATTTTACCCATTCTTTTTTAAATTCCATGTTAAAGCAACATTTTGGGTAAAATCGTTTTATTTATCGCACATGTTTGGACTTTTTGTTCAGATATTATTTTTACTTATATCATGATTTAGTTTCATCCATAATTTAAATCATGATTTATATATCATATATATATTCATTATATATATATAATAAATAGATTAATGATATGAAATACATCGTTCATGGAGACGGTAGGTCGTACGTATGAATGAACGATATTTTCCTTTTCTTATTGACTTGAATGGAAGTAATTAGATTACATATATATATACGTATACATAAATCCATTAACTTTATAATGTCATATATTTCATTTTTATTCATTATATATACTTTATAATCATTCTGGAATGGTTAACATAGAGAATGAATCTCATCGCGTCGTGGAGATGGTAATCCGTACGTCCGCACAGGCGATGATATCATTACCATTATTATTGAATGGAATTGGAGTGGATTATATAATATCGCAGAGTTATTATGATGTTATAAAAACCATATATAGTTATCATTTACACCATTATACCCATCCAAGTATGGTGGTCGTTGAAAAACAGATTACACCACGGTGTGGAGACGGTATTCCATACGTACGCAAGCACGATGTTTTTGTTTTTCGTAGGATGCATAGAAGGTGAAATGAGTTTGTTTCATACTTATAATAACATATAAGTATATTAGTGATACTTATGTTTTTAATTTATAAATAAACAACAAAATAAGAAGTAGATGAAGAAGAAAGAAACTTGAAATAATCGGTAGAAGAGATTACCTCTTCTTCGACGCACCTCTTTTAAGCTTCCTATTAAGGTAATAGAGTTGGTATTTTGAGAATCCCATAACCTCTATAATGTTTCTATGGAAGTTTATAAGGTAAATGGTAAGGGTTTGGCCGAGCATGAAGGCTCGAAATTGTGTGAAGAGTACAGGGAGGAGGTGCCCTTTTACAAGGGAGGAGAGGGGCACGTTAGGAAAATCTTAAAATAGTATTTTATAATAAAGTACTAATAGATTTATAATGGCTTCAAAGTGACTTATTTCAAAGTTAAAGTGGGGATGGGTCTAAATATTATCAACCAATACGTTATAGGAAAGTTTAGTTTACTAGTTTGACCTTATTATTTAGATTTAACTCTAAGTTAAATAATTTAACTTTTACCGTGTCTTATTTTTTTCTTACACCATATGGTTAATAAACTTACTATAACAAGCCACAAGAACCCCAAGAGGTTCATTATTAATATATATGACCTTATCTATGTAATTTTTTATGACCTTAGATTTTAAGAAAGATAATAACAATTAATAATATAATATATATTTTTAAACTATTTTATGTCAATTTTGAAACTATTTGGTAATTGAGTTTTGTGCAAATTGTAACAGCATGATTAGTTCAAAGAAAGTTAATTGAATAAATAATAACATGTCTTAGTAACCTAAAACATTATTTTAATTCATAAAAAGTTTAAAATTACATTTATTTGGGTATTTATAACATCAATTATGTTAATATTTCATTAATGAGGCAATTACTGCACCATCATTGTGTCAAAAATATATTAAATTATTTAATGACTAAAAATTATAAATAAAATACCATTATGTAGGAACACTTTTTATCTTTATAATTAATATTTATAGTATAATTTATCTTATGTATAATGCTATATTAAAAATGTTTTAGTTATTAAAATTTGATTTTTACTATTTTAACTCTTCTTTAAATAAAATAATAATAAATGTCCTAATCTAATACAAGGGATCCTAAAGGGTAATATTTTTTCCTAAGGTTGTTTTTCGTTGAATTACACTTATCCAGTAGAATTATGACATGTGTTAGGGTAATAATAATATCAATTTTACCATTAATTACCCTATTTACTTTTAACCGTGGTAAATAAAAGTAAAAAGTTAATATTCATCAAAAATTATTTTTATCTTATTGAACCACATTTTACTCCTTGATATTAACTATGGCTCCTAGATTTTCTAAATTCTACTCATAGATGAGGTAAAATTATGTTTTATGTAAATTTTAAAATTCTCATAGGAGGTGAGTAAAAGACGGTGAAAAGTTCAATAAAATTTTTATATATCTAAAATTATTATAAAATGACTCCAATGAATTAAATTGAACTTATATAGGTATTATGTATCATTGTTTACATTAAATAAATTTAAATAAAACAATTAATTATTTAAATAAAAAGTCAGTTTTTAAATAGTAACCCAGTGTTTTCACTATTCATCAAAAATTGAATGTTTTCAAGAAAATAACCAAAACTTCACCACAAGCTAATTTTGATATTCCCAATCCAAAAATGAACTCCATTTTGAATGATAAAATTTAAAAAAATTAAAAAGTGGGTATTACTATTCATAACAGCTAGTTCATAATAATATTATAATAATATATATTTTAGTGAAACTCGGTATTGCGTACTACACATGTTATCGAGGAAGGTCTTGATTTTGTGTAATGCAAGCCAAGTCAGGGCTGCGTGTATTGAAAGCTCTGTTTGGTGTTGCGTATAAATAATCAAAACTTATTTCATTTATATATTAAACATAATATATACTTAATGTTGTGTAGAATAATTTCCACAAATCAAACATGAAATTGTGTGTAACACGAGCCATGAATAGTGTTGTGTATACTACAAGATAATATGATATTGCATATAGCACAAGATAATATTGGTGCAACGTACAACAAAAGACATCAATGAAATTAAAAAAAATATTTCTCATAAAATCTCAGGGTGTTAGAGGCATCCCACATCGAATGTGGAGAATCGTAGTCCATAGGTATGTATATGAGGTTTTCCTCAGCTTCCCATGTTTTAAATAGGGTACGCTGCAAGTTTATTGTCCAACGGAGACCGATCAGATTGATCGAAACACTGATTATAGTGGATCAGATGGAGGAAACCCCTAGAGGGAACACCGATAATGGGGCCACTATGGGAGTGGCTTCCTGAATGTTGTTTGACGGAATGCAGAGTGGGGTGGAATGATCCCACCAGTATGTGGCGGCCCGTATGAGGATCATGATTGGTAATGAAGTGAAGGGGGGATGAAACATGGTCATCCCAAGGGCAACGGTGAAGTTGGGCTTGAACCTCAAAGAGGCTTCCTACATATCCTCGTGCCAGGGAATCAAAGTCCATGTAGTTCGGTGGGGCGATGGGACACCTAAGGAGGTGAAATGTGAGAATGGACGCATGGATTGGACATGGGAGAAGTGGAACATCAGGGTGGGGGAATGAGCATCCTGAGACACATAGGCTTAAGAGAGAGATCAGGATGAGACAGGGATGATGGGATTGAACCTCATGAAGGCGTCCTACTTATGCTTGTGGCAGCGAATCATAGTCCACATAGTTCAGGACGGGGTGTACAGTTTAACGTCATGCGAGAAGGGAGAGAACCATTCGTGAAGGTGGTCATAATCGATGGGTGTTGGGAATGAACATCATATAGGATTGCTACATACCATGCCTTGACATGGATCAAAGTCCTCGTAGTTCAGGATGTTGTTTGGGGCTTACACTCGAAGGTGGCCCAAGGTTTTAGAGAACCAACGTGAATATGGTTGGAATGACCGACTTGTAGGCTTTAACCTCATGGAGGCTTCCTATGTACTATGCATTGACATGGTTCAAAGTACCCATAGTTTGGAAATGGGTTGGGTCTTATACTCTGAGGCGGCCTAAGGTGGCGAGCTTGAACCTTGTGGAGGCTTCCTACATACCATGCCTTGACATGGATCAAAGTCCCTGTAGTTCAGGATGGGGTTTGGAACTTACACTCTAAGGCGGCCCAAGGTGGTGGGCCTGAACCTCGTGGAGGCTTCCTACATACCATGTCAGGACATGGATCAATGTCCCCATAGTTCACGTTAGTGTTTGGGGATTACACTCTGAGGCGGCCTAAGATGGTGGGATTTAACCTCATAAAGGATTCCTACATACCATTCCTTGACATGGATCAAAGTCCCCGAAGTTCGGGTTGGTTTTTGGGGCTTACACTCTAAGGCGGCCCACAGTGGTGGGCTTGAATTTCGTGGAGACTTCCAATGTACCATGCCTTTTCATGGATCGAAGTCCCCGTAGTTTAGGTTGGTGTTTGGGGGTTACCCTCTGAGGTTTCCCATGTTGGCGTGCTTGAACCTCGTGGAGGCTTCCTACATATCATGCCTTGACATGGATCAAAGTCCCCAAAGATCGGGTTGGTGTTGGGGCTTACAATACGAGGTGGCCCTAGGTGGTGGGCTTGAACCTCGTAGAGGCTTCCTACATATCATGCCTTGACATGGATCAAAGTCCCCATATTTCGGGTAGTTTTTTGGGGCTCACACTCTAAGGCAGTCCAAGGTGGTGGGTTTGAACCTCATGGAGACTTCCTATGTACCATGGCTTGACATGGATCAAAGTCTCCATAGTTCAGGATGGTGTTTGGGGCTTACACTCTGAGGCGGCACAACGTGGTGGGCTTGAACCTCGTGGAGGTTTCCTACGTACCATGCCTTGACATGGATCAAAGTCCCATTAGTTCGGGTTGGTGTTTGGGGCTTACACTCTAACGCAGCCCAAGGTGGTGGGCTTGAACCTCGTGGAGGCTTCCTACATACCATGCCTTGACATGGATCAATGTCCACATAGTTCAGGTTGGTGTTTGGGGCTTACACTCTGAGGCAATCCAAGGTGGAGGGCTTGAACCTCATGGAGGCTTCCTACGTACTATTCCTTGACATGGGTCAAATTTCTCATAGTTCAGGTTGGTGTTTGGGGATTACAATCTGATGTGGCCCTAGGTGGTGGGCTTGAACCTCGTGGAGGCTTCCTACGTACAATGCCTTGACATGGATCAAAGTCACCATAGTTTGGGTTAGTGTTTGGGGCTTACACAATGTGGTAGCCCAAGGTGGTGGGCTTGAAAATCATGGAGGCATCCTACATACCATGCCCTGCGATTGATCAATGTTCCCATAGTTCAGGTTGGTGTTTGTTTCTTACACTCTGAGGTGGCCCAAGGTGGTGGGCTTGAACCTCTTGGAGGCATCCTACGTACTAGGCCTTGACATGGATCAAAGTCCCTATAGTTCAGGTTGGTGTTTGGAGATTACACTCTAAGGCGGCCCAAGGTGGTGGGATTTATCATCGTGGAGGCATTCTACGTACTATGCGTTAACATGGATCAATGTCCTCGTAGTTCGGGTTGGTGTTGGGGCTTACACTCTAAGGCGGCCCAAGGTGTTTTTCAGGGTCGGTGATTTCTCTATGATCATGTGAGTCATGTTGGGTTTCAGAAACAAGAGATAACAGAGACCTGATGATCATGTCGTGAAAGGTGCGTCCGTGGGAAATAGAGTAGGGCTTACGCATGGAGCGGCCTAAATAGAAAACAGGGGCTTCTGTGTGGTTAGCAGCCCAAGAAGTCGGGGTGTACTCTAGGATAGAGGCCCATGGAGACAAAGCGCAGTAGGATAGGGATTTGGGACCGATGAAAGGAGAGGCCCAATGTCTATCCTTCCCTTTTCTAGCCTTAGAGACTGAAGATGAAAGGTAGAGTTGGGATGCTGCCTCCGGCACTAAAAGCTAGGGGCATACACCATGGTGGTTTCCATTTCCCTGCGGACAAACACCACTCCGAGAAAGAGGATATCATAATCTATGTGGAGTTATCCCATCCCCGTGGAGATGGGGGGTGGAGTAGAGAATGTCCAAGGTGGGGGACCCTGCATGCGAGGCATGGATCGAGGTCACAGTTTAATTTCATGTGCTGAGGATGATGGTGCTTGGCAGTTTAATGTCATGAAACTCGGATGAGGTGGGTTCACTCCGCACCCCTAGGACTTAGATGACCAGTACCAGCTACTCCTTGGTGAAAATAGGGGACAAGAAAAGCCATGGTGAGGGGGTGTAATATAGAAAATCATCGAGGGGTCTATGTTAGCATGGTTATGCGATGAAGAAATAGTCATTAGCATGTTTATGTGGAAAAGCATGAGGGGAAGCAACACAATGGGAAGAACCATCCAAGGGACGTTGAAGTTACTTCGTATGAGCCTAGAAGGTCATACAAGAAAACGGTGTATGATGTGGATGCCCAAAGAGTTAGAGACACCTACGAATGGCATCCATAATAAGGGCATCAGACACCTGCATCAAGGTATGCCCAAGGAGTATGGGGAATAGGGTTCCGTAGTGTTGCACGCAACCACTGAGGCCTACACGCGAAATAAGAAGCCCTGCACGAAAAACACTGGGCTGGCGTGAAATCAGTGAGGATTGCGCGTAAATGGAGCCGAGGTTTTGCATGCAACTAGAAAGGATTGCGCGCAAAAAGTATGAATTGAGTGCAATTGAGAGAACCTATGCGCAATGATTAGGGTGCACACAATTGAAGGAAATTGCGTGTAATTGGATGGTCAGCACGCAAGTGGAAGAGATTCCCTGTAGTGGGAGGACCTCAAAGGGATTGGAATTTAGTCCAATCCAAGGGGGTATCATGCGAAGGCGGACCCCAGGGCGACTTGGCGTGAAACGAACTGTACCTGAAATCCATCATTGCACTCATGGAATTTGAATTTTCCACATGAGATCTAGTTCAAATTCCTCATCCCAGAGGTCAAAGGGGTCTCCTTTTATTTATAGGCATTCAGTGGCATGAAAAACAGGTTTGTGCAAAATAATTGTAATCTAAGGCCGGTAGTGTGAAATTGTAACCCCACAGGGTAGAGTCGCGAAATATTTCACGCCCCCACCGCAAAACTCTCGTGAATCCCAGATCTTTCCACATGGGGCATATTTTTTTCGCGCACTTAGGAATGTTTTTTGCGCGACTCCTGCAGGCCCCCCAGACTGGGTCCCCGGATCCGAATATGACATTGTTTTTTCATTTTGGAACCTTCTTTAGGCCTTTTTCATTTTTTGGTGTCTACAAATTCCCCCCTCCCACGAAATTTGATCGGTGAGGGGCTGTAACAATTGGAGTCTGAGGGAAATGCCGAAATGCAGAACTCTGTTGGGATTGTGCATGCATAAAAATGAAGTGGAACTCAAAACCCAAGGGGGCACGGAATCCACTTTTCACGCACACGCGTAAACCAATCCCTACTTAAAAAAATCTACCGTGGGTCCCATGCTCCATATTAATTTCCTTGCGTGACAAGCTCTGAGCTCTCGTGCGCAAATATTTGTTCGGCCCTGCGCGAAAAACCACTCCAGTTTCCTGAAATTCCACCGAGATCAAGCTTCTTTTTACGTGAAAATTTGGTATTTTTCATGCTGCAACCTAATATTTCATGACAGTCACTAATTTTTCGCACCATCTATTCTGATTCTGCGCCAGCTACTCCAACACTTATCATAAGAATATGGCCACAAACCAAGATGATTAGTGTGAAGTCATTGTTCGAATGGTTGAAATGATCACCAACCCTGAGTTTTATGTCTCCCAAAGGATTGTCTCCAATAAAAATACACTTTTCAATATGCTAACCCCCTCCCAAAAGGAGTACGCCCTGTCCAACAACCTGCCACTATGGGACTTCGGTATCTTGGAGGAGGTCCCTTTGCCAGGTTTTGATGTTGATACACTGCGGTCATGGGTAACCCGTGAGGATGATCTTCCTTGATAAAACATCACAAAAAATGGTCATACTACCAGGGAAACTAGTCATATGAACATTTACATCCTAAATCCCATGACTAGGACCATTTCTGGGAGTGACCCTGTCACAGAGAGTTCCCCGTCCCTCTACGCAAGCACCTTCCATCAGAGCGTAACTGATGAGGCTAAAGGTTGGCTGCAGGACTGGGACCTGTTGTCCTGAGGAAACTTCACCAGTGAATGGGCCCGGGCGAACTGGGTTCACCACACATATGGCCAATTTGGGGCGGAGCTAAGACATATTGGCTTGTTTGAGGTGGGTTGGAGGTTGAAATTTCTCATCTACCGCCAACATGAGCTTGGGCCAGAGATGTTCACTCAGTGGTACCCTGATACCAATACCATCCATCTTCATTATGGGGAAGTTGGTATAAGTCTTTGAGACATTCACTGCATAGGGGGCATCCCTTTGGAGGGCCACCAATATGATGAATTCCTTCTTCTAATGAGCACATGGGAAGATAGATCAAGAACCCCCATGTTGACATGGCACTTATTAAAGATAGCAAAGGAGAGACTGGGGGTCCAAGATTTCTTGAAGTACATTGCTTACAAGGACTGGTTTATCCTGTTCCTGGAAAGGGATCTGGTAGTCAAGATGACAGGGCGAGGGAGACAATGTCCAACCATGGCACATAGGAGCAAGAACGGATTGTACTGGGGGATCCTGGAGGTAGGGAACTACCAGTCATGGGGCTAAAGCAAAAATGAGAGTCGGGACCTGAATGTTCGATACACTAGATTCCTCACTATATTCCTGAGTGGGTGGATCTTTCTGGTGAGGGATTCAAGGATGGGAGTTCATCCAGTGACCCTGGTGATGGCTGGCATCATGGATTCTAACAAAATATTCAATGTAGGGGTCCCCATGATGGCTCATTTGTACGCCATTTTGGGACGTATCTCAATAGGGGGTCACCTAAGAGAATATGTGGCCCCTTCTAGATCTCTATGGTTGGGTTGCAGCTCATTACGGCGGAGATACCTTGCTGAATGTCATCTTCTCTCTATGTAATGGCCTGCTACCTTCCGTATTGAACATTTACGGGGTCATGTCGTTGACACTCAATGAGGAGGGAGTAAGGATTAGAATTTTTAATCATGCCAAATTCTCTTTCATCCCATTACCCACACCAATTGGCTAGATGATAGACAATGGGAACAGCTCACTGGAGAAGATAGATTACTTACAAAGCATTAGAGGCGGGGTGCTTGTGGACCAGATTGATGGGAATATCTTCTGTGAGCCTTACGTGCCATCCAGGTTCACCAGGCAGTTTGGCTACCTCTAGTAGATGCAGAAAAAAGTATAAATGGATGTCTGGGAAGAAATGCATCCATGCATTCTTTGTCAAATGTGGCTGATGTCCATGCCCTATGGCTCCGGCGACATCATCACATTTCCTCCCACCGGAGTTGATGTTGGCCTCTCAACTGAGTATGCCGAACATTGGGCCATAGCATACCCTATGGGGATTTTTCAGAAGCATGTTCGGCAACTCAAGGTCGCCAGTGTGGAACCCGGACAATGATAGAGGAGGCATAGTACCATTATAGAGGGAAGAACAAAAGCATGTTGTACAATGGGGCCCATACAAGATGAGTCTTCAGCAGCGGGGATGTTACATGGCGTGGCCACACCCTCATAGCCTAGGGGGGAGGGTCCCAAAGAGCGGACATATAACTTCCTGGGAAGAAAATTAGATATCTACTTCAACCCTCTAATGATGCCTTATTCCCGACACTATGGTCGGCCTGGCTAACCTTGTGGCAGTTGGTGAGTACCGAAGCCCTCTAGAAGAAGATAGTGCGAGAAATTATCTAGCTGCCAGAAGTCGGGCTTGTTTGGGTTGTCGAAAGAGTGAAATTTCATTGTCGGAATGCATATCTGACGACCATGGACATGTACGCATGCCAATGGGGTCAGCATGTGGAGACATCTTTCTTGGTGAAAGTGATGCTCAGCCAGGAGCATGATCCAGAAAAGATGACATCGAAGGATGATGACAACAATGATGAGTCAGAGGGTGGTGAGACAGAAGAGGAGGAGGCATAAGGTGAAGGATAGGAGGAACCCGAAGGAGAAGGGTATTAAGGGGAATCCCACCAGGGGAGTCTCTGATAGAGTGGCAAGATCTTCAGCTCTGATGTAGATGTGGCTGAGCTACTCGATGTACACTTCAACCCCTATCTATCCCCCTCCTTTTATCCACTCTCCTTTGAAATCCTTAATCTACCCTCCTTATCTTAATTAAGAGCATATTGGTGCTGATCAAGAGTCTCTAGTCAGAGGATGGGGGAAGTGCCATTGGAACAATGTGGGGCACTGACACCCATTATTGATGTGACGAGCGCTAAGGGATCCCCCACTATGATAGCTCTTGTAGCAGCCAGAACACTGGAGGTTTGTGCCTTGTGTTTCTGTAAGTTCCTTGCATTGATACCAGCACTTACCATCAGAGGACTCAATTTATTTGGGTGCTCCTTGTTTATACAGTGATCACGACATTGGAGGCTCGTCAGGCTGCTGAGCCCAGACTGTCCGCAAGTGAGTCAATGGAAAATGTACTGCCCTATCCAGGACACGCTTCCCAAACTGATTCAGCCTCAGAAATTGGTGAGCAGAGATCGGTTCACACCAGTGGCACTGCGATCGGGGCAGGGCCGACATTTGACGAAGGTGCCTCATGGGTCAAGGATAGACAGGATGGTTTCTTAGACACTAAATATACCAACCCTCTAGGAGGAATATCTGAGAAAGTCCCTTCTGTTATCCTGTTGGTTGTTTTCTTGTCTATCGACCCACTGATCCCGAGGAAATTGATGCTTCAGACTCAAAAAAGGTCGAGGAGAGCCAGATGACGCGACAAAAAGGGGGGAAGTGCATCAGGGATTTTCTCAGTCAGCCTTAGATAGAATGTCTGAAGCGGATGGGATCACTCCAAACCTGTATTCATTTCCTGTGTGCTGGATGGACAGATTCTCAACGCCTTCACTCGACAGTCTATGTCTACATGGCTTAGAAGATGTGTGAGAGCATCCGGTGCTCCGACATCACCCAGTGTTAGAAGGAGTTGGGGAGCACCCGATCATTTTTGCCACGGAGCAAGAGGTCTGATGTCTCAGATAATAGGCGAAAGAAAAGAAGATATTCATCGTAAACTGTTCTGAGATCGTGGAGTAGTTGAGGGACCAACTGGAAGATGCCCAAGAACAACTAGTGGAAGCGAGTCACCAGATGACAGAACTTTAAACTGAATAGGCGTAGGAACGGGCTTGGGTCAGTGAACTTCTCTTCATGACCACTGATGAAGAGAGGGTCCTAAGGGGGCAGGAAGCAGTCTTGGAGGCCACCAGTCAAATGGTAGCGGTGTCGGAATGATCCATTAAACAATTTGACCCTTAAGGTTCTCTATTTTGGCCAAACTCATAAACTTATTTCTCCTTACTGCTTTTTTATTTTGAACTTTATATATGGACAAATTTATCTACTCGTCCTCTTGGTTTAATGCTCTCAACCATAATCCCAAAATAAATAGCAATCCATTCCTAAGCTCATGTGGGTCGTACATGAGGTGAGAAACAAGGGATGATCATACTATAACTTCATTTGATCAGGGGTCCATCATCCAAGCTTCGGGTATTTGAGATTCAAATCTGGATTTCCAAGAAGAAGAGGGAGGCCCGATAAAAGGAAGAGTACCTCCGATCGATCGATGTATCATCTTCTCAACGTGCTCTAGAGCACGAGAGGGGTAATGCCAGGGGAATTAAAATCATTTCGAACATAGGGGAATGAAAAATGTAAATCACGTTACCCCAAATTCGGAACAATGTGGGAGGGGCATGACAATAAAGGACAACTATTATCCATGTTTGAAAAATAGCACCCTTATTGCATTAGCATGAAATGGGGACAAAAAAATGAGGGTTGACTGCTGACCATGTTTGAAACATGACACCGAACACAAAATATTGTCCACCAGTCATCCGAAACATTGTCCCAAGATAGAAGGCAAGCCATTATCCGAGCTTCTATACTGTTAGGGGGTCCCTTCAGATGTGAAATAGGATGATGGTATGAATAATGGGCACGCAAGGAGTGGATGTTGAAGTGGTTGTTTGTTCAAATATAATCCAACACTCTTGGAATTATGCCATTATGGTGGAAGCACATTAGCCGGCTTCATTAATCTGATCATGGTTCATTCCTAATTTAAGACAGGACCTCTCTGGTGAGGGAACTGTTGCTTCCCAATGTCAGTATGGGGAATCCTGAACTTGTTCAGGGAAAATGCTGTAGTTACAAAACTCCCTGAGGGGTCAGGCCAAGGGGACGACAGTGGGAAAGGATGGGAATTTTGATTCCTGGGGCAGGACTGAAGAGGAAATGTCTGGGTGTTCCTTTGTATCCCATAAGGATGATAATCAAGCCGCACGTAGCTCTGTAAAGGTTCTTAGTTTATGGTCTTAGAACTCATACCATGGACAAGAAGCAATCCGGGAGACGCATGGCGATGTAACTCATACAACCCGATGTGAATGAGTATGTGGTCCACATCATCATGTGTTCCCTAGGGAGGTATTAGGTCGGGGGACTGAAAACGAATGTTAGGTTGGGCCCAGGAGCAGGGTGCACAAGCATTCTTACGTACCCCATAAGAATGGGAATCAAGAAATATGTATTTCTAAGGGGATTGACGGTAAGGTACTAGTGAAAAGGATGAATGGGGCATGCGTGTCTGGCACTCATACCTAAATGGAGTGACATATGATAGATCTTGTTTGTCTTTTAGGGTTGATGTGTTTTCATGAAGCGACAAGCCAAGGACCCAAAGATCTCGGTATTACCAAGGGAATTAATCCATATTCTAGCATTGAAAATTGGTATGGTAGATGACCGATACCAAATGTGATGTTCCCTATGATGAGGTCATCACAATGAAGTTCCGTTTTTCATTGTGCGGCTGGGACAATATCATCATAGTTTAGGGTATTGTGATAAGACCAGATAGCATAGTTTAAATTCATATGTCTTGGACATTAAGGAATGTGCACGACACGATAAAGCATACCCGACGTGAATGAGGAGGAGTTCCACATAATCACCGTGTGCAACTCTAGAAAAGGATCCTCTGACCAAGAGGCCAGTAAGGGTCAGAGGACAAGGGGATGGAGAAGTTAGCTCTGAGTTGAGCTGGACCCAGAAACGCAATGTTTGGGTGATCCTACGTATCCCATGAGGGTGAGAATAGAGCCTCACATAGTTCTTAGAGATGATCTTAGTTTATGGTCTTAGAGCTCGGATCGTTTGAGCCACGAAGAATTTCGTATTGCAGCTTTGTCCCTCTGACGGGTGGAGGTGAACTGAGGGATAGTGTCAAGAGTGTTGAAATTAAACCTGGACATGGTGGGGTGGAATATAATGTGAATCATGTAACCAATATTCAAGGCCTGAAGGGGCTAGCATAATAATGGAGGATTACTGCTGACCATGTTCTCAACACAGAATCCTTGTCGAATTAGCCTGAAATGGGGAAAACAAATGAGCATCGACCGCTGACTACATTCCCAATGAGGGAATTATATCAATTTTTTGTATGAAAACACTCAGGGATGTTGGACCGTAATGGTTGGAGAGCCCTTAGGCCTAGTATCCATGCCATTTTGGGGGTCCCTTTGAGTGTAAAAGATAATGGAAGCCCAAATGAAGGGGAACACAAAGCCTGAAAAGTGAATGGAACTTTCCCAAGTTGAATCTGACATTCTAGGGACTAAAATAGAGTACTCTTGGACACATCGATGAACCACTGTAAAGGGTCGAGGGGCTTGACTTGAGAGAGACCAACTCACATAGATGAGTACACAACAAAGAGATGGAGAACTCTTATGAAAGGGGGGGGGGGGCATGGAACAGTTTCCAAAAAATCACAATGCGAAGGAGGGCATAACCCTTTACCACAGCTATATATCCCTCTCAAGGAAGGGAACATGCAAAGGGGACTAGGTGACTGGGATATCTCTAAGAGATGGAGCTGGACCAGAAATCTAAATGTTCAAGCTATCCTACGTATCAAATGAGGATGAGAATCAAGCCACACATAATTCTTGAAGGTTCAGTTTAACATCACGCATGATGAAGGGTAGATTAATGTCATGTGGGATGGTGCAGTTTAAAGTCATGCTGGACTGAACAGTTTAAGGGCATGCTGGACCAAACAGTTTATGTTCATGTTAGACCATTATCCAGTTTAAGGTCATGTAGGACCAGATAGTTTAGGGTCGTACCAGACCTAAAGGGTTCAGAAAAATTATTGTTTGAGTATCTTGGAATTAGTGTGAGGGGTTATACGCTCACCATCCATGGTCACAAGTGATTATACACCATTGGGGTACACCTTATAAACAATGAAAGGTCCTTCCCATTTGGGCTCCAACTTGAGTGGTTTTCTAGAAGGTATCATTAGCACCCTGAGGGAAAATACCAAGTTGCCGTGCAGAAAAGAGTAGAGGTGAACCTTATTATTGAATGATCGAGCCATCCTACTCTAATGTGTTTCTATATTGTGTAGGGAATGAAGCCTCCTTTTGTCAAGTGCATCCAATTCATCTTAATGGATTTCAGCCACTCTTTCTGGAACATGCTAGTCATAGACCGTTGTGCGAAATGAGGGAAATGAAATGTCGATGGGAAGGACGCCCTCTGTTCTGTATACCAGGGAATATGGGGTCACCTTGTTGGAATTATGAGTTGTCATCCGATAAGCCTAGATGGAGTTGGGGAGATTATCCGGACAACTCTTCTTGTTTTGACCAAGAATTTTTTACAGGATGTTAGAGAGGGTTTTATTGAACACTTCAATTTTCCCATTAACTTGTGCGTGATAGTGAGAGGTATGGTTAGAGAGAAGGTTGTACTTGGTGTAGAACTTTTTCAACTTGGCTGCTCGGAAGTTAGTGCTGTTATCGGTAAGGATTGTGTAAGGGACTCCAAACTGATGGATGATATTGCAACTCAAGAAGTCAATGATATAACGAGCCATGACTTCCTTGAGCGGAACTACCTATGACCACTTGGAAAAGAAATCTGTGGCGGTCAGGATGAATAGGCATTAGAGAACTATTGCCGGTGGATATGGTCCTATGAAATCTAATCCCAAGACTGAAAAGGGCCAAGAGTACTTTGTAGTGTGGAGAGGCTCTGGTGTCCAGTGCACAAAGATAGCATGAACTTGGAACGCATGGAACCTCAGGGAGAACTCGATGTAGTCTTGGATCATGGAGGGCCAAAAATACCCTAATCTCCGAATTTAGTGAGACAGTTTTTTCCAAGCCTGATGGGCACCACAGGAACCAGCGTGAACCTCTTTCATGACCTGTGGAATCTCATACCCCTGAATGCAACAGAGGAGGAAACCATCAAACCCGTGCTTATAGAGGATTGTCTCAAGGTTGGGACCACTTTGGAGGTTAAACTGTAGCACTCTTCATTGGATTTGTTCGCACTCAGCCTGGTCTGACAGGAGATTACCATTTTGGAGGTATCCACCCAAGGGTATCCTCTAATCAGCAATCATTTCGATCACTGCATCTGAATGACCCGGGTGTCTTGACACAGAGGATCCAACGTTAATATGAATTACCTGTGGTCCATCACCACCATCTGAGGTAAAAAGATATATGACACTCTAATGTGTCATGTGGATAATCATATGATCATGTTCGAGCTCTACAAGTGATGCAGCTAAGTTGGCCAAAGAATCTGCTTGACCGTTCTGTGACCGAGTGACATGAGTATCAACTGGTCGAGATGGGAACTGGGCCATTAGCTGGAGGGTGCACTCCAAAAATGGTATGAGCTCTGTCTACCTGACAACATATTCACCATTTACCTACTTAATGACTAGATCAGAGTCCCCTTTTACTTGATAATAGGTCATGCTGATCTCGAGGGCTAGCTCGAGGCCAGTAATGAGGGTCTAATACTCCACCTCATTGTTGGTGCAGCCTTCTGATAGTAGGAATGAATATAGTAGAATGGCTTGTGCCATGTCAATAAAAGTGATACACAGGACTACTCTATTGAGTCGAGGATCATTGAGCCTCCCACCGGTGGGGATCTGGGAGGCACCATAAAAGTGAATCTTCCAACTCGGGATGACTTGATCAATTGAGAGGATTGGCTCATCGAGAAAATCTAGGACTACAGACCGATCAGTGTGGGTTGGATGGGAAACAAGGAAATCATCCAACGCTTGTCCCTTGATAGCCTTTTGAGGAACGAACCTGATGTCAAATTGCTGGAAGATTACCGCCCACCGTGCTAGTTTACCAGTCAACATGGGAGGGCCTAGGATGTACTACAACAGGTCTACTCGGGACACCAGTTTTACCTCGTGGTGTTGAAGGTAATGTCACAATTATTGTACAGAAAACATGAGCGCAAGGCAGATCTTTTCGATGGGGGAGTATCTGGTCTCTGTATCGAGGAGAATGAGGCTGAGGTAGTAGAGGCTATTCTATATCCCCTCATTGTTCTTCTGGGCGATAAGGGCACCGAGGGACAGTTCCGGGGCAGTGACATAGAGGACCATCAGCTTCCGGGAGATGGGTGGCATCAAGATCGGATGCTGGAGCAGATACTTCTTGATTTCAACAAACGTGGTCAAGAACTCTTCGTCCCATTCATAGGAAGAGCTTTCTTAATGATACAGTAAAGGGGATTACACTTTCCATCCATATTCGCAATGAATCGGCGTATGTAGTCTATGTGGCCTTGGAAACCTTGAAGCTCCAGAATATTACTCAGGGGAGGCATCTGGCCGATGGCCTTGATCTTATCCGGGATGATCTCAATGCCCCGGTACCTAACAACAAAGCCAAGGAACTTTCTAGAGGTGACCTTGAATGCACACTTTAATGGGTTCATGTTCAGGTGGTGGGAACAGAGGAAGCCGAAAACATTCTCAGGATCCTTGTGATGGTCCTTGTGTCGACGAGATTTTACCACCAGATCATCCACATAGCACTCCACCAATGTCCTGAGGATTGGCTTGAATATGTAGTGCATGGCCCGCTAATAGGTGGATCCTGAATTTTTCAGGACGAAGGGAATAACCTGGTAACAGAAAGTACCTTGGGGTTCCCTGAAAGTTGTAGAATCCTCATCCTCAGGGGATATTTGGATCTGGTTATATCCCAAGTAACTATCCATGAAAAATAGGGATTAGAACCTAGTTGTGGCGTTAATAAAGAGCTCCGTCATAGGAAGGGGAAAATCATCCTTCGGACAATGGCTATTGACATCACAGAAGTCGATAAAGACTCTAATCTATCCGTTGTTCTTCCTGAATGGTACAATGTTGGACTTCCATTTGGGGCACTGGACCTCCTTGACGAAGTTGGCTATGATGAGCTTGTTAACTTCGGCTTCGACCATTGCACCGTGAGAAGGGTGCATCTTCCTGGGAGGCTGCTTGAACCCACGATGATTTTTCAGGAAACTGAGGCGGTGAACGACTACCTAATGATCTAGTTCTAGAATCTCATCATAACTCTAGGCAAAGACGTCATAGTGTTGTTTAAGGAAGTCTATGTACCACTTCTTCTCTTCAGGGGACATAGTGGCACTGATCAATTTTGGTCTCCGGTCTGCCTCGCTTCCGAGGTTCACCGGTACCAACTCATAGAATGTGGTTGAGATTCCTTCTTCAAAGGTCGGTAAAGAGCCTTCTATATCAACTTCTCCACTTATAGAGGGATCTTCCACAAGGTCAGTTTCTTCTGAGTTACCAGAACTCGATGGGAAGCTGGTACTAGCTTGAGTGGAAGTGGTTATTGCATCAGGAAACTCCGGCGCTGCTCAGGCCATAGAAATGAAGGTTGTCGACCCAATCCCATCTAGTCTTCAACCCAAGGGTCCACTCTTGATGATATCAAAGAAATAGTTGTGAGTTGTCTTGAGTCGGTTTATTCCAGCCTGGAGAAATAGAAAAGTATGACGTACTATCATTTCCATGAGTCAGATGCCCCGATACCTCATGGGAGTGGGTGGTTCTCAGATCACTGAGGCCTAATTCCTATAAGAATACAAAGTGATCTTCCGAAGCTGCCTGGATTTGGGATCATGGTTCCCCTTTTCCCAGAAATGAAAAAACATTTCCCCATATCAGGGGTCGGGGCCTCTAACCGATGGATCGGGAAGTCGTAGGCCTCATTCAAGCCTTCCCAAGGGTTGGTCGTAATGGTGAATGACTCATCCTCACTTGCCAGAATCTTCTTATCCTTGATATTGTAATAGTCAGCATCCATGTAGCGGGCTTCAAAAGAGGAAAAAGAAGATGCATCACCCTGGAGTACGCCTACTCGACCATTAAGGGCGTACTTGAGACATTGGTGATACGATGAAGGGATCGCCGCATGCAGGTGGAGCCAAGGACTTCCCATCAATGCATTATGTGTGGTGTCCTGGGAGACAACCATAAATTCGCTGCTGGAGACTAGGATACCAAAGTGGGTCTCCAAATAGATCTTTCCGACCGGGGTCTACTATGTCCTATCATATCCCTGGATTCTTAAATTGGAGGGAGTCAGGTCATCTTCGGATAACCCCAACTTATGTAGTGTTCTCGTCAAGATAAGGTTGATCTCTGATCCAGTGTCAACAAGACAGTTGCGAACCTCCACACTGTTAAGTTGTCCTGTATTGTATAATGGGAGGATATTTCCAGGTTTAGGGGAGCCTTCATCCTCTCTAGAGAATGAAATGATGACCCGACATTCAGTATTCTCAAACACTTCAGCGTGGAAGGCCCCAACATATCTTACCTCTCTCTCAAACTGAAGGGGGCTCCTTAAAGCCTTGACGAGTGCTTCGTGCATATCTGGTGATTAGAAAAGGGCTTCAAGGATTGAAAGCCTCACTGGGATTCTAGGGAGGAGCTTGAGAACATCATAGTTTCGTGCTAGGTGTGAAATTCTACTAGCAGGAAGCTGCTCTGTGATATGAAGCATAGCAGGCCCTACCGACGGGACCGATGGCTGACTGGTACTGGGTATATCCCACTGCTCACTAGTCAATGCCCAAAGAGTATCTATTGGATGAGGACGAGACGACTGAGATCGTCTTGTAGCTAGGAGAAGCTGGTCGTGGAACGACTGTAGTGGTTCTACCTAATCCAGTAGCACAAACGACGGTAGAGGTGGGCATGTTGAAACCGGATGAAGAGGTTATGCATGATGAGTTCGGTGCTGGGATTTTTTATGGTCTTAGTGGCACGCACGGCCTGGCTGGAGGTTCGAGTTGATGTGCCTCGATGACCTATATGGTCGTGGATCCACCGAAGTTGGTGTCGGTTGGGTACGTTGGGGAGGTTCACCTGGCGCTCCCCCTCGTCGGGAGTCATGTAGGGGTTTACCAATTCGATGGTGTTAACCAAAGCATACCCTTGACTATAAGTTGATGAGTCATCCATCACTATGCATATTTTGGGAGGGATCCTTATCTCTGGGGGCATAAAGTCACCAAGAGTGCAAGAAGATAATGGAATTGGTGGGGTGCATTGCTTTTTCTTGTGACGTCGATGCTTGTTCTTCTGGGATGAGGCCAACTGAGATGATGACACAGAAGTGGTAGAGACATTTTTTGGAGGCTCTAGCTGATTCAGGTATGCACGGATATTTCCATGGGCACGAGCAACCATTTTGTGGGCCATCTAGTCATTATACTTCTGAGATTTGCAGTCAAAAACCTGCTGCCACTAGCCTTCTCTGTCACTACTATTATCTAGCATTACAAATACACCCTCCACTTGTGTTAGGGTTTGGCCTGAACATACTATGTTGTTGTCAATATGGTCTTGGAATGAGTCCTTGAATACATAGCATTGCTTAAGGGTTTGCCCCAAGATCCGGTGACAAGGGCAGTAGTTGGGGCGATCAGTGTGATTCTCCTCTTCTGGATTTCTGAACTCAAGAAAGCGTTCAATTCCCTTCTCTAAGGCACTGCAGATGTAACCAGGGACCTAAGCCTCGTTGAACGAGTAGGTCCGATTTCTTTTGTCTGGAAAAGGGGCCCCTGGAGCCTGACCCTGACGAGGGGCCGGAGGGGCCTATCGAGGAGGCAGAACATGATTATCTTTCCTAGGTGGCGGCGGTGCATTAAGTGGAGGCGCCTACCAATTTTGAGGCAGTCGCTGCTTTGATAGAAGTTGTGCCCGTGGTGGCGGACCTCTGTAGGGATGCAGAGCTGGCTCCACTGGTAGTAACTCCAGTTGTACGGGGGGCACTATCTGGGCCATCGCGGCGGGCTCGGCTTTGACGGCCATCCTCACTGGGATTACAGGGGGCAATGGACATGCCTGACTGGCCTGTTGCAAGGCTTATTCAAGGCGTTGTGCCTTATTTGAGAAGTCTCGGAAACCTCAGGGATAGTTTTGAGTAATCAGAGAGGGAACTAGCTCTATCTTGACTTTCTCTACACACATCGTTAGTAATTTCTTCTGAGTCAGTGGCTTGTCAAGTGAGTATGTGATTTTCATCCACCAGGTGATAAAGTCCAGGGCTCGCTCATCAGGACTTTTTTTCACTTAAAGAGGTCTGTGATGCTCATTTTTCGGGATTTAGAGCTGAAATAGTAAATTAATTTCCTATGAAAGTCCTCCCATCTGGTCACAGATCGAATAGGGAGCTGACTATACAAGACAAATGTATGCCCCTCTATTGTCTGAACAAAACAACGGAGCATGGCGGCATCCTGCTATGCTGGAGTCCCTAACATAGTCCCACACCTTTATTTCATGTGAGCCAAGTGCTGTGGTGGGTCCCTAATCCCATTAAAGGGGGAGAAGGTGGGGTTTTTGAATCTCGGAGGTGCTGGCATATCATTTACCCAAGCCGAATATGGTTTTTCATCTGGTGGGATTTCCACCTGTCGCATTTCCAATGCCATTAAGTGGGCGATGAGTTCCACCATTGGATCATCTAGATGGGGGTCCCTTTCTTGATGGGGATCCCTAACCACAAGCGCCTTTCCGGGTTCTTCAATGCAGTAGACAAGCTCAGCGGCTCATAGAGCGACTGGTGGAGCAACCCTTGGGGTGGCTGGTAGAGCCTGAGTAAGGTTTCATGGATTTTCACGCCGTTCAGGAGGGTTTGGATATACATACCAAGCCCTCTTGTCATGAGCTCCTGCTTCTGCCCTGTCCGATGGAGCAGCATGATCAGGTTTGGTTGTGGGCAGCTCACCAAGGAGCAGTTGTTCCTTCCCCTGCTGCCCTGGCCTAGGATCACCATAGTCAGGTCTTCGCTCTACAACGCGTTCATACAGGAGTTCATCAACCAAATTATTCTGCTCAACAAGCTGTTGGTGCAATGCAGTCTTCTCGAGGTCCTCCTCTGTTTTCCGCACTAAAAAGGACGGTTCGGAGTGCTTGACAGCTCCGACATTCTCTTTTCCCTTACCGGAATTCCGAATGAGTACCAATTACTCGGTGGGCGTAGGGAGACCTAATAGATTCCTCTTCTGACGATTAATCCTCCCTGATGGTTCTAGTAGTGGGGGCACGTCCCCATGAAGGAAGTTCCCATCAAGAAGTTCCAGCTCGTTTTCCCCTCTTGATATATTGATCAGGATGACCGCAAATCTTCTTGGTGGAATTTCATCAATGTCTCTTAGCGAGTTCGGATACCAGTGAATAACAATGAAGAGAAGGGTAGCATACTTCCTCCAGCCACAGACGTGAAAATGGGGGGTATCCTCTTTAATATCCTTGCGGAGTACTTGAAAATTCTGAACGCATTGCTATTGGAGGGCCATGTGGTGACCAGGTGAACTAGGGTGCTGGAACGCAGAGAGTGTGGCCAGGTCAATCAGATGTAACTATTCGCTGATGTCTTCAAGGTTCACTTGGATCCTGGGATAAGACACTCGCTGGTGGAGAAAAATTAAGTGACTCTTTCATAGGGTCCCACAAGAGACACTCAACTTTCTCTAGGGTGAGAGATTCCAGCGTACAAAAATTTGGTCCTACTACCGGCCAAAACTTCTCAGGGAAGTGGTCTGCTGCGAGGATAGTCCAGAAGCTCCTCAGTTCAGATTTAGGGTCTGGCCTTTTATTTCCCCACTCATCATCTAGGGGTGGCTGAGGAAATGGTAGCAGTACTGAGGTAGACCGCTGGGACGACAGGCTGGCCAGTGGAGAGTATGGAGAGTGGGCTGACTGGCCGCCGATTCTCGGGCTGTCCTCTGAGGATTGTAGCGACCTGGCCGCTATATCAAGGTAGGATGGACTGGTGAAAAATTCCCCTGAAACAATATCAACATCTGCCGAGGGGGAGGTATGTCGCGACTCTTCTTCCATTGACCCCCAAAATATCTCTCGGCAGTCTCTAGCCGAGGCAGAGGGGGCTTCCGGAGATGATGGTGGAGACTGTGTGTTCGGTTCCTGGGGACATACCATGTTCTCATCCTTTGGAAATACCTTTGGAGGGAGATAGGGATATTATGGACCTCAAATTCCGTGTGTACAAGGCTGATGCACCTCATTCCTGCTCCAGCCTTCGACTCGGAGGACTGAGGGGAGGGCTCCAGTGCTGAGTCATACTTCACCTTGGATTCTGAGAAGCGGACTGGTCGGATTCCTGTCCGGCCCACCCTTGAATTCCTCTTGCGGTGGCGACCACCTGCTCTCTTTCCCCTGGGTGGACCTTTGGGGCAAGGTCCACTTCTATCACGAGGAGGTCCTTTGGCTGTACTAGTGCTGGGGAGAGAGAGATCCCTCAAGGGTGGGCCACTGTGTGAGGAGCACTAGGTAAAATGTCAAAAGGGTCACAGGGAGGACCTCCATAGGAAGCGTTGGAGCGGGAAGGACGTCCACTGGAGCTGAAAGAAGCATAGGAAGGAGTGGTAGGATCATGGGTAGGACCTTCATTCTCACTTCCCCTGACTAAATTTGTGCGAGGAAGGTACTCATACCAATAATTCTGAGAACGGGTAAGACCTCTGTGGTGGGATTTGGTGAAGTGCAGTTGGCCTCAACCCCTCCGATCGATAGGGAGAGGAGGTCATTGCTGTTTGGTACGAGGACATGGGGAGGGACTTGATGTTGGCGAGTTACCGAATGTGCAATGTCTCCATACCTACGGTCAGCGGCAGGGGGAGTGACCCCATACCTAGCATAGTGAGCACGAGAGATACCCCCATACAGAGTCTTGTGGTCATGTGGAATAACCTCGCTTGGGTTGAAGGTGGCACGAGTCAGACATCCAGGCTGAGGTTGGAAGCAGGGGGGACCTGCACCTTCCATAGTGGTGGTACGGAGTGGGCCTCCTCACTTGGTGGCATTGTTGTGGATTGGTTCGCAGTGCCCACTGCCCGTTCCAATGACTGAGAGAGTCGACCCAGCCTACCCGTGGGGTGGTTGGGGCCTCGATCCAGGCCAGACACATAACTGATCCTGTTCAACTTATGCGAGGAGTTGGGGATATGAGTCAGCGGTGGATTGGACCATGGTAGTCACTGAAGTTGACACCCTACGGTGTGCATCCTCTTCCTTTTTATCCCAACGCTGGCATTGGGTTATGTGAACCAGAGCCGTTGGTGCAGGCACACGACTTACCTGCTCCTCAGCTCAGGGAACCGGGCAGCGTCTCTAATGCCGCCTGGTAGGATCCCTTGCTGGGATCCCTTTGAGAGGGACTATGATTGGGCCGTCCAGGACATCCCCTACCTCGTTAGCATAGGGAATAGAGTTATCAAGGAATTCTGAGGAGAAGCCCCCGAAACGATTTAATGACAGGGTGGGGAGAAGAGGCTCCCTACGCGGCCCTCGGCGGCGGCGTTGATTGCAAGGCACAACCGCCTCTAGAACTAGGAAGGCCATATCCCTGGAGGAGATGATCCCCTCTTCCTCATACCTTCCTACAAAGTCATTAATTACCATTCATTGGATAAATTCTAATGGGGAGAGGGGGCATGGGAGCTCCGAATTCGTGGAAGTAGAGGTTGTCCTGGAAGAGGTGGAACTGTATGGGGTGGCCACGTCGATATTTCCCCTGCCCCTTCACTGTTGGGAAGATGGTGATCATATTTCGGATGTGACAACTTGGTTCCTGAATGCAGGGATATGAACCCATTAAAACTGATAGGAAAAGAAATCAATAATCAGTGCCCCAACTTCATTCAGTCTTCTATGGATGGTAAGAGGGATCCACGCTGATAACGTCGCAGAATGAGATGATCAACATCCTGACTGCCCCAACATCTGGCAAGTTTCATGTCAGGCCCGTTGTTTTCTTGGTGGGACCTAGTGCTGGATGACGGGGTCAGCTGACATGCTAATCCTCTAATTCCTCAAACGCTACTAGTCTCCATATTTAGAAGAATATCTTCACATCAGGTTCACCATTTCTATTTCCGACACTTTCGTCGGGGCGCGCGCGCATACGTCAAGTGGAGGACGCGTAGCTATTACTCTGCATTCTTGCTTTCCAAAGGTGGGCGACTTCCGCTCCTTATTTAGGGACATCTACTCCTTGATCGAAACATGGTGATGGGATGCCAGTTCATCCTTCAGTTGATTCCTCCTTGGAGCTCCTCACCTAGTCCAGGTTTCCCTCATAGACTTAAGATGTTGTTCGTGAAACTCTACCCAGCACCATATCTTCATGGACACTAGTTAGTTACACTTCTTCTGTCAAGTCATTCCAAGGGATCTGGTCAGGGCAGCAGCCTTCAGTAAGGGGAGTATTCATGTTTGGAATCACAGGCGTGTCTGGATGCTGGGTGATTGGCATGTATGTATTTTGTCCCTTATTATAGGGCTTCTCGATGGTGTAGAAGCCTGAGGCATCCCACATTGAAAATGGGAAATCATATTCCATGGGCATGTATCTGAGGTTTTCCTCATCTTCCCATGTTTAACACAGGGTATGCCTCAAGTTTAACGTCCAGTGGAGATGGATCAGAGTTATCAGAACACTGATTAGAGTGGATTAGATGGAGTAACCCCATGGAGGGAACACTAATACCTGGGCCATCATGTGAGTGGATTATCGAATGTTGTTTGATGGAATGGGGAGTGGGGTGTCATGATTCCACTGGGACGTGGCGGGTCAGATGAGGATCCGGATTGCTAATGAAGTGAAGTGGTGATGAAACATGGCCATCACAAGGGCGATGGTAAATATGGGCTTGAGCCTCCAAGAGGCTTCCTACATATCCCCATGGCAGGGAATCATAGTTCGTGTAGTTCGGTGGGATGATGGGACACCGGAGAAGGTGACCCGTGAGAATGGATGCATGGATTGGACCTAGAAGAAGTGGAACCTCTGGGTTGGGCATGAGCTTCACGAGACACATAGGTTCGAGGGAGAGACCAGGATGAGAAAAGTGTCATGGGATCGAACCACATGGATGATTCTTACATATCCTTGTGGTAGGGAATGAAATTCCATGTAGTTCAGGACAGGGTGTATAGATTTACGTCATGCAGGATGGGGGAGATCCTTTCGTGAAGCTGGTCAGAACCAATGGGTGTCGGGATTGATCCTCAGGGAGGCTTCCAACGTACCATGAATTGAAATGGATCAATTTCCTCATAGTTCAAGATAGTGTTGGAGCTTACACTCTGAGGCGGCCCATGGTGTTGGTGAACCGACGTGAAGATGGTCAGAACAACCGGGTGGTGGTCTTGAACCTCGTGGAGGCTTCCTATGTACCATTCCTTGACATGGATCAAAGTCCCTTTAGTTCGAAAATGGGTTGGGGCTTACACTCTAAGGCAACCTAAGGTTGTGGGCTTGAACCTCATTAAGGCTTCCTACGTACCATGCCTTGACATGGATCAAAGCCCCCATTGTTCAGGATGGTGTTTGGGGCATACACTCGGAGGTGGCCAAAGGTATTGGGATTGAACCTCATGGAAGCTTCCTACATACCATGCCTTGACATGGATCAAAGTCCTTGTAGTTTATGATAGTGTTTGGGGCTTATACTATGAGGAGGCCCATGGTGGTGGGCTTGAACCTCATGGAAGCTTCCTATATACCATATCTTGACATGGATCAAAGAATATATAGATCGTGTTGGTGTTTGGGGCATACACTCTAAGGAGGCCCAAGGTGGTGGGCTTGAACCTTGCAGAGGCTTCGTATGTACCATGCCATGATATGGATCAAAGCCCCCGTAGTTTGGGTTGATGTTTGGGGAATACACTCAGAGGTGGCCAAAGGTGGTGGGCTTGAACCACATGGAGGCTTCCTACGTACTATTCCTTGTAATGGATCAATGTCCTGTATTTCGGGTTGGTGTTGGGGATTACACTCTAAGGCAGCCCAAGGTGGTGGGCTTGAACTTTGTGGAGGATTCCTACGTACCATGCCTTGACATGGATCAAATTCCATGTAGTTCGGGTTGGTGTTTGGTGCTTAGAATCTGAGGCGGCCCAAGGTGGTGGGATTGAACCTCATGGAGACTTCGTACGTACCATGCCTTGACATGGATCAAATTCTCCATAGTTCGGGATGGTGTTTGGGGCTTACACTCTGAGGCGGCCCAAGGTGGTGGGAATGAACCTCATGGAGGCTTCCTGTGTACCATGCCTTGACATGGATCAACGTCCCCATAGTTCTGGTTGGTGTTTGGGGCTTACACTCTGAGGCGGACCAAGGTGGTTGGCTTGAACCTCATGGAGGCTTCCTATGTACCACTCCATGACATGGATCAAAGTCCCCGATGTTTGGGTTGGTGTTTGGGTCTTACACTCTGAGGTGGCCCAAGGTGGTGGGCTTAAACCTCATTGAGGCTTCCTACATACCTTTCCTTGACATGGATCAAAGTCCTCGTAGTTTGGGTTGGTGTTTGGGGTGTACACTCTGAGGCGGCCCAAGGTGGTGGGCTTGAACCTCGTGGAGGTATCCTACATACCATGCCTTGATAGGGATCAAGGAACCCATAGTTCGAGTTAGTGTTTGGGGATTACACTCTGAGGCCGCCCATGGTGGTGGGCTTGAACCTCATAGAGGCTTCCTATATACCATGCCTTGACATGGATCAAAGTCCCCGTAGTTCGGGTTGGTGTATGGGGCTTACACTCTGAGGCGGCCCAAGGTTGTGGGCTTGAACCTCGTGCCGGATTCCTACTTACCATGCCTTGACATGGATCAAAGTCCTCATTGTTCAGGTTGGTGTTTGGGGCTTACACTCTAAGGCAGCCCAAGATGGTGAGTTTGTTCTTCATAGAGGCTTCCTATGTACCATGTATTGACATGGATCAATGTCCCTGTACTCCGGGTTGGTGTTGGGACTCACACTCTATGGTGGCCCAAGGTGTTTTTCATGGTCGGTGCTTACTCAAAGCTCGTGTGAGTCATTATCGGTGAGAGAAACAAGAGATAACAGATACTTGACGATCACATCATGAAAGGTGCATCCGTGGGAAATGGATTGGGGCTTACGCACGGAGCGGCCCAAATAGGAAACATGGGATTATGTGTGGTTAGCATCCCAAAAAATCGGGACTTACTCCAGGATGGAGGCCCTTGGAGACAAAGCGCAACAATAGATAGATTTGGGACCGAAGAAAGGACGGGCCCAGTTTCCATCCCACACTTTGCTGGCCCTAGGGACCAGAGATGAAAGGAGGAGCAGGGATGGTGCCTCCATCATGAAAAACTAGGGGCTTACACCAAGGTGGTTGCCCTTTCCCCGTGGAAAAACACCACTCTGAGAAGAAGGATATCATCCCCTGTGAGGGGTGATCCCATCCCTATGGATATGAGTGGGCGTGGAGAATGTCCAAGGTGGGGGTCCCTGCCTGTGAGTCACGGGTCGAGGTCGCAGTTCAACATCATGTGCTGAGGACGTTGGTGCTTGGCAGTTTAACGTCCTGCAGCTCGGACGAGGTGGGTTCACTCCGCACCCCTATGACTTACATAACTGGTACCCTCTACTCCTTAGTGAAAAGATGGGATAGGAAAAGCCATGGTGAGGGGGTGTCATAGAGAGAACCATCAGGGGGTCCATGTTAGTGTGGCTATACGAAGGAGAAATAACAATTAGCGTGCCTATGTGATGAAGAATGAGGCGAAGCAACTCAATGGGAAGAACTGTTCAAGGGACTTTGAAGTTACTCTGTACGAGCCTAAGAAGGTCATACGGAAAAACGGTGTATGATTTGGATGCCCGAGGCTTGATAGAAACCTGCGAATGGCATCCATAAGAAGAGCATAGGACACACACACCGAGGTACACCCAAGGAGTTTGGGGAATGGGGTTCTGTAGAGTTGCGCGCAACCTTTGAGGCTTGCCCGAGAAATAATCTCCCTGTGAAAAAACACCAGTCTAGCCCAAAATCAGTGAGGATTGCATGTAAATAGAGCCCAGGTTTTGTGCGCAACTAGACAGGATTGCGCATAAGGAGTACGATTTGCACGCAATTGGGAGAAGCTACGCCCAATGGCTGGGGTGCACAGAATTGAAGGGGACTTCGTGAAATTGGTCGGCCTGCACGCAATTGGAAGGGATTTCATGCAGGGGGTGGACCCCGAAGGGATTGGAATTCTGTCTAAACCAAGGGGGTCTCCCAATAAGGCGGACCTCGAGGCAACATGGTGCAAAAATATCTGTACCTGAAATCCATATTTGCGCGTATGGAAGGAAAATTTCGTGCATGAAATCCAGTTAAAATTCATTAGCCGAGAATTCTATGGGGTTGTCTTCTATTTATAGGCGTTCGAGGGTGTAAAAAACATATCGGTGAAAAATAATTGCGCGCTGAGGTCGGCAGCGCGAGATGTCAACTTGCGGGGCGGGGGTGTGAAATATTTCAAGCCTCCACCGCAGAACTCTCGCGAATCCCAGAGCTTTCCATGTGGGCATATTTTTTTCATTCACTTTGTAATGTTTTTCACGCGACTCCTCCGGGCCCCTCGGGCTGGGTCCCTGGATCCAAATATGATTTGGATTTATCATTTTGAAACATTCTATAGCCCTTGACCATTTTTTCAGTGTCAACAACCACAATCCCAAGCAGTCCATTTTGGGATGAAGTCCCACTGTATTACATGAATGGTGACAAAGATTTAAATTATACACCAAAATATAAATTATATAAATTTTCCAACAGTAATCCTATAGAATACATAGTCTATGAAATAAAATTTATGTGACATTATGAATACACAATCTTCTTGGACAAGTGGGAAACCATCGTTCGGAAAACCAAAACAACTACATGATAAAGGAGCTCACAAAATTGTTAAACACCAGACTAAGGTTATTTGAATCAACCACTCTATATAATTCCCAGTGCAAAGTGCTAACCTATGTGTTTGGATCCTCCATGATATGTTCTTCAAGATGTGAGATCATCCTCTTCATTCTCTGAATGAATTATTCCAGATATATTTTGCCTTGATTGAAACCTCGAGAAATTATTCGATCTTGCTTGTCGATCCACACTTCTTACTCCTCAATGGCCTCAACTTGCAACCTTCTTTCATAAATTCAATCCATTTCCTCAATTGAGGCGTTGGGACTCATGTATTTCTCAATAATTTCTTCCTTGGAGTGAAAAATGAGCTTCAAGCATTCCTCTGGATCTTCTTCTATTACCTTTGGTTATCTTCTTTGACCATCGTTATCTCCATCTTGTAGGGCCTTTCTTTCCTTGCTCCCACCTTTCTCTGCCGACCTGGTTTCCATTGGTTTTGGAAGGTAAGAATAGTCTTTACATCCCTTTGGTATTTCCCCTGAACCACAATGAAGTTTCCAGAGTCACGCTTTCCTTTTGAGCCCCTTCTTCCTTCTAGGGATGTGAGGACCTTTCCCTTGGAAAAGATCCCAGCTATCATCTGATATTTGGCTAAAGCTATCAGTACCCGAATCTTCCTCCTCATGCAAAATTACTTTATCTTAATCCACCAGAAAATCAATGATGTTCTTTAGCTCAACCCTCAGGCCTTCAGTGGGGACCTTCATCCCAAACTGCTTTCTCAACTCAGTGGGGAGCCACTTGTTTTCTCCTACAGATGCATCCTTTAGTGAGGATGGGGGTTGGAGAATGTTTGGGTCCAAGGGATCTAACACACTCCCCTCCTCCCGAATCCCTATAATAGGCACTGCATCAGCAACCCTTGTCACCTTCTTGTATCCTCTGAGGCTCATCCACCCTACCCTCCTCAGGCCTCCCTTTATTAGGAGAGGGCACCTCGGTATAAATAAAAGGAACCTCCTTTGAATTCCAAGAATGTTCGGCCTCCTTGTCAACCTCTATTTCAGCACATTCATGATCACTATGAGCGAGTTCCTTCATCTCCACTGTAGACCTAGTAGAGGATGTTTGCTTAGAACTAGTGCGGGAATGTTGTTCCTCATTAGCTCCCGGATCCTTCAACGGTAAACCCTGGTTCTGTTTTATCCAATCAAACACATCATCCACCTTTGGATTTTAATTCAACCTCCTTCCCTTACTCTGTACGAAAGACGAAGGATCAGTGGTCCCCTGAGACTCCCTAATCTCAGAGTGAACTGACATTGTCTTGGCAGTGGGGGGATCCGTGATTTTCCCATTCACATAAGGCACTCCAGCCTTCTCTGAAGTGTTGTCTGTAATAGTAGGGGACATACGGGCTCCCACTTCTCTCACCTATGTACCATCCACACTTGAGTCAGGGATATATAGCTGAGCCTCCAAACGAAGAGGAACACCACTGCTGGAGGGGGCACTCCCTATAGAATGTCCAACCTTAGGGGCAAAATAAGTCGAAATACGGACATGATGAAGGTTTCCCAGACGAGAACATGAACTAATAAAGTCTTTCCAGCATTCAAAAAACACAGTTTGTTTATATCTGAACTCAACACTAACTTCAATTCAGAAGGATTCCACGAGAGCCTTTGAGGCATCAACTTCCACACAGATTTAAGGAGCAATCAGATGGCTGAAGAACCGAGAATGTTCATCAAAATCAAGGAACCTCCCGACGAGGTTACCCAACATCACCATAATAGCTGGATCTTGGAAAGGAAGCGGGAGATTCGAGAAACTAACCCATATCGTAGAAGTCAGTGGGTCGTGATTCTATTGGAACTCATATCCCCATCTAAATAGAAAGCAGTGGGAACCATCACAGGTGCGCAAAACTTTGGACCATGCGGAGGCCAAATCATCAGTGCCGTCAAAGAGGAGAAGAAAGTGACGTGAATCCAACAGCCCAACCATGATGCGGGACTTCAGGGGCCATGCGCTGTTATCACACCTATCAAAGATGTCTAGGGATAGTCTTCGAAATCCAAAACGGGTGATGAGGTACAACTCGAGCAGTGATGAAGACTCCGAGAATTCTTGGAGAGAAATCGGGAGCGAAGGAGCATCCTGGAAGAGAGAAGGGACTTTAGGGAAGACACAGATATGAGGGAAATCAGGAAGGGAGGTTGGGGAGGTGAAAGGGGAGAAGGCCTGCATGAGGTGTGGGGGGGGGGGGGGCAGCCATCACCGCCACCCGAGGGCCGAACCCCGCAGCTAGGGTATTTATGTATAACCTTTAAAAAGTAGTAAATATGTATCCTCCAACAAATCAACTACAACAAACAATTACTAATCATCCCAAAAGAGTAGATTCTGATCACTGTGTTGGCTCTAGATCATTGAAACCAATTGAACAAAATAATTATAAAAGTCCATGATTTTCATCAATTATGAATTTAATTTCACTCATTTCAGGAAACTCATCCTAGTACTGCTCTAACAACATTTCAAATTCCTATATATATTGGATGATCACATTAGGGTTCATCAACCACCCACTTCTCAAGATTTACATTAAGGATATTTCCACAAAATCACCACAACTATATCATGTATCTCATTTCTTGAATAGAATCCATATAATTATGAAGTTATCTTGTGTATTCTAAGAAGAATCCATATAAAAATTTATGTGATTATACACCTCCTCCACCCGACTTTATAAATATTAATTCCCAACATCCAATTGATAGGAGATCAAAAATAAAACATGAAACACTATTTATCTTTTTTTTCTCTTTGATGGGAACACTTGATTAACATGATATATTGAAAATATGTTATTACTTATACACTATAGTGGGGATGTAATTTTTATTATTATAAAAATTTATCATCCAAAACCATTACGTGGTGGGAAGATCATCATAATTAGTGCCTCAACCAATTACACTCTACCCTATAGAAGATTTTGGTCTATTATCTTTCAAATTTTAATCAGTATGAAATGAGAGTGAATGATTCTCCATCACTAAATATAAGGGTCCACCATACTCACTCAATATAAAGCTTCATCTAGAGTAATTTTTTGGATTTATGTATATAAAATAATTGTAACATGTTGAAAATCCCATCAATAAATATAAAAGTACCCAGATGGATTCTTGGATATTGTAGTCATATAATAGTTCCAAGAAAATTTCATTTGGTTAACTAAGGGAAAATATCTGCTTGTTATTTTTTCAATAGTAAAGAGGCTTGGTAAAGAAAAAACATTCATCATTACACATAAACAGTCACCAAACTCTCCCACAATACCAATATCAATGTTTTATATCACAACTAATTGTGTTTAGAGAACATGCATGACTGACATGGTGTGCGGATAGAGTACCCATAGATCATGTATAGACACATAGATTATGGATTTCTAGGAGGGAAATGTAATGTTGGGGTACAACTAATACATGGATTGGGTTAATGAGTTTTGGGTGAAAACCATGATGCCTTCTATTTAGTACAAGAAGATATTGAGAATAATATATGGAAGATAAAAACTTATTGAAAAATTGATGTGGGATTTCGAAATGAGGATGTCTAACCCATGTTAAAAACATACAGTTGTATATGAACCGTTCAATCAAATCAATTTTTTTATGCCTATATTTCTAGGAGAACATATTCAACCACCTTTTAAAACTAGAAAACATGATGATTCTTCTTAATATTCCATTGATATATGTTTTTACCAAAAACCATCAGGAATGACTTAACATGATTCCATCTAATAACTAAATTTTCATCTTCCTTCATTGATCGAATCATAATACATAATCCATATAAAACAATGAAATACTTTACATGAGGACCTCTCTTCCTTCACTAACCAACATTTACCTTTCACCATTCTTCCCCTATTCTACACTGGTAAAAGCATTTCACTAATCACGTTGACATTATGGAGTGATCCTATCAATCTAGAATCTATTTAATATTCATCACGTCAAATATATAGATGGGTATTATCAAGAATTATTATTGATAATTCTAGACAGAATCAATTAGAATTTTATATATATATTGATAATAATGGAATTTAAATCAATATATCGTTTAATGTTAAGTAATATTATCTTTGTTCTTTATCATATTCTTTGGGTTTCCCCAGTTTAACCATGAAATATTTAAATATATTTATATATATGCCACACCATTTTGGAACAAGTATAACATTATATAAGATTTACTATGACTTTTTAGAGATACTCAGTTAATATAATAAAAAAAATACATATATATTTTAAATCAAATATGAATTTTTTGATTAAATTGATCAATTCAAATATAGATTGGATTTGTAATTTATTACTAGTACTTATCAATGTATTTTGGGTGTATAAGTGTGAATCTTATGAAGATACTTGATATTAAAATAAAAAAATTAGACATGATTTTCATGGTCAATGTACCAATTTAGAAATAATTTTATTTTGATTCTTGAAATATTTTATAATATGAAAATATACATTACATGATCATTTTCATATATAATTTGATTATATGTCCTCCTTAGAATCCCACTATTTCTTACTCATTTATTCCATGTTCCCTTCATTTCCAAACATTGAAATCAAGGATATTGCCACTAAATCATCTAATCTGACCATTTTCTATACTAGGGTTTGTGAGGTAAGGTCAAACTCTATTTTTACAAACATTGGTTTTCATATATTCATAAAACATACTTGAAATGAAATTTTATTAATCTTCGTTTTTTTCTAAAAATAAACAAATTGTAAAGGAATAAAATGGTTTATTTTAATTATTAATCATTATTAAACTCATTCAAAGGTTAGGGAGAATGTGTTCTTAAATATATAATTATTTTTCTAAAACAATTATCTCTAAGGGATATCTATTTTTTTTAAAACACTATGTTTTATGTAGTATTGTTTTGAAGGGTTTGTATTAATTTTTTTCTTAATAATTATTTTTTAAAATTATTCAATATAATTTCATTTTATGAATTAATGTTTGATTTTAAGGAGATAAATTTAATAATTTTATGTAATTAAATTTCAATAATTTTAAATATTGATTATTTTTAGGTCCATGCACAATATTTATCCTTGATATTCTCTAATTCATTGATAATAATCAGTATTATTTACAAGATTCACATGACAGTGTTACTTATGAGTCATAGATTTCTCCAACACATTATAAAAGAATTTTTTTTCTCTTTTTATGGTTATTTTCTATAATTGTTTGAAATATAAAATTATTTTCTACTTAGAAAATAATTTATGATGTTTTTAAATGATATTTTAATGGATTATGAATGAAAGCAGAAATATTTACAAAACAAAAATTTAAAATTTGATGCTTGAGTATTTGTTTTAAAAATATGGAATATGGGATGAACCCATGACCTTAATGTGGAATTATATCCAAAAAGTGATATTTTCAACCCACCTAGTGCCCACATGGGTGTACTATGTTTTCTAAATATCATTATTCTGAATAAATAGGAATTACATTAAATTAAATTTATGTAATATTGTCAAGAATAAATCATTTTTTATTTTAAAGGTTTTTATATTTTAAAATAAAATGGCCTTAACATTTGTAGGTATTTAAATGGTTTTAAACAATATTCGTATTTTATTTTTCTTTAAAAACATATATTCATAATGTTAATAGTAACTTTTAATATAAAATGTATTATATTTGATGTAAAATGAAATTTTATTCAGAATATTTATTATATTATTGATATGAATTGGATTTTTTAGTAATTTTTAAATCCCCTTAGAAACATGTTTATTACACATTGTTTTAAAATGATTTCCATAGTATTAATAAAAACAATTATGATCGTTTTTTTATTAAGGATCTAACTCACACAAATATATAATATTTTTTGTAGATATATTGTTAAAACTCTGATATGAAATAATTTTTCATAAATTTTAAAATATCTAGACCTCAAATATCCTCCAGCTGTATATGTATTTTAGATAAATATTTCATTTAGAAAATACATCATGTTTAAGCACCATCTTCATGAGTGTGATTTTGGGTTGTTACATCCCTTCCCCTTTTTTATAAATCATTATAAAAATATTGTCTTCTCTACTACAAGTTATTCTGATTCTTGGTTCCTTGATCATCCTTATCTTCAGTTCCATTAAATTTTCATCACCTTCATTAGTTCTAATTAACTTAACTCCCTTTTGAGTTAACATTGTGTGTTTACTTGATATCCATGATAAATTATTCAAAAATAATTGATACAATATTTCCAATTCATGAAAACTACGAATCACAGTTACTGTGGTTGTTATGGTCCAATGTTCAATAATATCCATAATTTATAGATCCACCAATATACCCTCTCTTAAGATTATATATCCCAATAATGATAAATTCAATATTATAAATTCAATCTTGGTAAAATTTTCATAAATAATATTCTTTCCTGGGGCCTTCATTACAATCCTCAAGTAATCTACATAAACATCATTAATCATGGAATATATAAGAATATAACATATAAAGAGTATTAAAAATGGTCAGAATAATCGATAAATATTGTATTCATTATAACCATAAAGACAGTGTGAGCATTCATACAACCAAATTGAATCCAAATAAATTCATAGAGTTTATACCTTGTATGAATGTTTTTATTGGTTTTTCGTTACTTTTGATCATCAATTAATGGTATCCAAATTTATGATCAGTTCTCGAAAAATATTGATATCCTGATAATTGACTAAAAAAATAATCAATACATGGTATGAGAGACTCATTCAAGATTTTGAGTGTGTTATGTTATTGATAATCAATATAGAGTCACATTGATCCATCTTTCTTCCAAACAAAAAGAATAGGTACACCCCTTGTTGACACACTTGGACAAATGAACCCCATATCCAGATTCTCTTAAATTTCATTCTCTAGTTCCTCTAGCTCAATAAATTTCATTCTTTTAGGGGAATTAGAAATAGGTGTGTCACCATGTGTGGGTTATATTGAAAACTAAATATCATGATTCATATGATGTATAGGTAACTAATATGGAATGAAATTAGTTAAATATCATATAATAGGATTGTAATTCTTATCGAGTTTTCCCAAACTATTTTTTAGAAATACATCCATTGAAATGGATTAAATAAAACTATAATACTTTTAATTTTTATTTAATGTTTACATTTATGATCTGGATGATAAATGACTACAGGATGGTTCTTAATATCGAATGAGACTTCCCTTCCATGGAAATTGATATGGGACTTCTATAATGAAAACTAATCCATTACAAAGAAAGATGAAATTCCATTAGGGGGAGAATAAAATAATTTATTGGATGAACCATCCCAAAAAAATTAAATTAAAGATTAATCATAGACTATATATGTGACCATCATACCATTATAAGTTTTCACTGCAAATTAAAATTTTAATCACTAATGTGGTAATTTGATACCATTATAAAACAATAAAAATATAAAATATTGTGTTTATTAAAAATAAAATAATACTATAATGGTCTTAGAGTGGATGATATGTGTATCTTTCTTTACCTAGTTGTTGTATCCCAGAGGGTAGTAGTGATCTCATGATATTTCCCAAGTTATATGGGATTAAGAGGTTTCTAACATAGATCATCATCATTTACACATAGATTCACGCCTTGGTTATCATATTTCTCATAATAAATTCATGTCAAACACAAAGCTATTGGTGTTATATTTGATAAATCATTTCTCCCCAATAAAAACAATAGATAACTTCTTCCAATAACATAAAAATTTTATTTCCAAATGACCTTCCTTTTCACAAATAAATCTATTATAACTCCAATTAATATAATTTAATATTTTCTCCTTTAAAAAAATCATAATGGAATAATAAACTTATTACCTGCCTGGTTATTAGTATTAGAATTTCAATTGAGTTATGTATTTATTTTCATCTAAAAAACATGAGACTTACGGGTGAAATGAATCTCCATTTTAGCCTTGATATCATGTAGAATTATTTCATAATAGCTGCTAAAGTCTCTTATGGATAATTCCCATCATAAATATCGATTTAAAAAACTAAAGAATAAATTATTCTAATATTTAGGTTGGACATTAATAGCATAAGTATACCTCATAATTCTTGTAAAATTTCCCTCACAAGTATAAATAAATGGACTCTCCTTTAATTTAAGATCAAGGAATTTAATATATATTTTCATATGTAGAATATTGGGAAAGTACATGTTGAAAATATACCTTCTTATATAATATTAGTCCATATTTTAACTTTTGTAATGTTTATTCATGTTCTTGATAAGATATAACTATTGATAATATTTACCTTTCAAATGATAAACAAACAAAATAAAATTTCTAGGCTCCAAACACTAGAGAATCCAAAATTTATTCTCAATGTTGTACAAGAAATACTCAATAATTATTAAATCAAGTAATATTCTAAAATAAGATTTATTTTTCCTCATAACGAATTCAAAAAAAATGTTGTTTCCTATTTTTTTTCTTTAAATTATCTACAAATTATTCAAATGATGTGAAATATACATAAAAACAAAAATGATGTTTTATATTCAATGTACAATAAAATATTGTTTCTCAAGATGAATACCATTTTATTTGATATCACATTCAGTGTTAAATGCATTCTATAATCTTCAATCCAATTACTAAAACCAAAAAACATCGTGTGATAGATAATAATCATTATGAGAAACCATATAATCATGAGAAAATCATTTATAGTATATCTAAATAATGAAACATTTTTTAATCTATTAAGCCTTAGTATTAACCGTTGAAATCCATGGTTATAAAATTTTAAAATAATTTATAATTTTTTATAAATAATTTGAATTTACCTAATAAAACCCCCCAGGAATATCTATCTAGTTGTGTAGTCTTAGGCCTACTCATCATGCACTACTGACGATTAAGTTAATACCCAATCAAATTTATATAATGTTGTTTCCCTTTGGTGAATCTGTGCCACTGCCATATCCACATGCCAATTTATAGTTGTATATTTATTCTCTAGGAAAACAAAAAAATATTTTTTTACAACAACATAGAATGTTTACCTATACAAAGGATTATCCTAAGGGTTATCACTAATATTTTCTATCACTAGTTTCTTAAAAAACCAATCCATTCTCGGATACCAAATGAGGTGACCTAATCATCTAATATATAAATATTAGATCATATTAGATTAAAATTAATTTTATATGATTTTATTCCATGTAAAACCCATAAATTTAGGGTGTCTTTAAAATGATGGATACAAAAAACAACTGGTATATAAAAGATCTAAATTATCTCCCACTAAGATCTTCATAACTACCACCCTTTATAGATATATAATACATAAAACCCTTACTCATATCCTGTGTCATAGGAAACATAAAAAAGGCTAAGCTCAAATTCATATTAATGGAAAACATTGGGATATACCAATACAATATTCTTTTTAATCATCACATGTGTATAAGGGTATGAGATCATAAACTTAATATTTAATAAAAATAGTATGTAATGTAGCGATAATAATCATGGGGAATGGAATTAAGTGTGGACGTTTATAATACATTAATCATAAATAAATAAATGAACATGTGAAATGACATAATAACCGTGGTATAATGGCATTCCATCAATATGTTGTATAATTACTCGTTTGATCATAATAATTTATATCATATTTCAGGGATACCCACCAAGATATCATTCATATGTTAGGGTTAGGCTAACCACCCATGTACCTACATTGGGATTTGGATAACATTCAATTTACCCCTATTGGGATTGGGATAACCTCTTCTGTACCCTCTTTATGGTTTATTATTACAACTCATATACTGTTTTTCCCTAAATAGATTAATTTTAACCCAATTTATTGGAAGGATATATTAAACAAACCAATAACTTAATAATAATAGTTTCATATACATTCCAAAAGTTGATTAAAATATTTATCATTCCATTATAGCATGTCCCATGGAATGGAAAATTGATTTCTAAATATTTCATCATCATGATCATAAACCATTTGTGAAATAATAATTATGTTACTCTATTATAATATCCCCAATAAATAATACGTAACAACAAATGATGTTATTGTATATGAAAAAATCTATTACAATATAATTGGAATATTTCATGATGAAAATACCCTTTTAATTTTGAAATAAATTATTTAAAATATAAAAAGTTACAAAATGTTAAGGAAAACATTTTATTCAAAATGAACCATGAAAAATTGTAGGTATGCATCACTGAAAAAATAATTCATGAAGGTAGTAAAATTCATTCGTTTTTTTATGTTAAACCAATGATTCTTTTTACACCATTAATAAAAATTACCTCACTCATAAAAAAGATAAAAGATTCATTTCAGTTATTTTAACTAAAAGAAAAACAATGATAAAATAACTTTAAATTGTTATTGAGTTTTTTTACAATATTCCCCACAGAAAATTAATGAAAATATATTCATGGAAGAAAAATATTTCCAACTAAATTGAAAAACAACGTTGATTTACCTAAAAAATGTTATTTCTATAATTTGAGTAGTTAAATATAGGAAAAAGAAATAAAAATATTTAAACTATAGAAATAAAAATAGGACAAGAAAATATATTATATTTATTAAATTTATATCGTATAAATTTATCATCACAAATTAATCATAAACAATATCAATTAGAAGTATAATTTAATGTAAAAACTCTACTTCAAGTTAGTCTTCCTCTATAATGGATAAACAATTATGTATAATAAAATTAAATTACATATAAATCTATTAAGGAATCATATTGATGCTTATAATGACATACATGGTCCAATTATATCACTTATTCACCAATTTATTAATAATTCATTATTAAAATTTTCATTTCTTGGTGTTAACTATTTTTTTTATGTATGTTTCAGTTTGTATGTTCCAATACATGTTATTTGATCATGATTCCATAATATTTAGATTGATGATAATTATATAAATATCATATATATTTATTATATATTTATTTATAATCATCAATAAAAAGGTATATATTGCAAAATGAATTACACTATTAATAGAGCTGGATGTTCGTACATACGCATAAACACTACATTACTTTTCTAAATTCTAGAAGGTAAAATGATATATAATAATTTATCATTTTAGAATTATAATTATAAAATAAATATCATGTATATATATATATATTAAATACTTTATTATGTCAATCAATGTGACATGGTGATATAAATTGAACCGTTTCTCTACATGGAGGTGGTAGTCCACCCGTTCGCACGCGCGATACTTTCATTTCACACTTTATGGAAAGGGGATGGAAAGAGAATGTGAAATAATAATAATAACATATAATTAAATTTATTATACTTAATTATTCATGTTATAATGGATATCATATGTTTATAGAAGTCATAAGATAGAATATATTTGAAAGGACTCGATTAAGATTTATACCTATTCATTGAGAGACAACTTTTAGATTAAACCTTAATCCACGAAAGATTAGTCTTAGAACAAGTAAAAGGAATCTTGTAATATTAGAATGAATATATAAATGTATTATATTAGGTTTTTTATGAACCATATTGATCATAATTTATGAATAATGGGAGAGAGGATGTTATATTTTTTAAGTGAGGGGGAGGACACAATTAGAATTCTATAAAATATTTAAATATATTTCATTAATATTCAAGTGTAATTCTGACATATAAAAAATCATTATAATAAAATATAATATAGGTTCTAAAAATATTAAACCAATAACAATTAAAGAGGTTTATTTGGAATTCTTAACATATCTCATAATTTAACCCCTTAGAAGCCCATTTTAAACATAACGATGGTTTTTTAAAATATTTTAACTATTAATTTGGACAAAAAATGAATGTGGCCTCATTACCAAATAAATATGGAATCTATTTTATAAAATTAAATTTTTATAAGTGTAAGGTATTCTTTTAAAATATGTTTATAAAAGGCAATAAAACCAATGATTTGAAAATTGCATTTTGAATGATAACATTGAATTTTCATTCCTTACATTCCTATAAAAAATATCAAATGATTGTTAAATTTTTTTATTTAATATTGAATATATAAATATCATTATAAATATTTATTATTTATTATTTATTAAATTTATTATGAAAAACACACTACCCACATAATAAAATATTTAATGAAAATTAACTCGTTTTCACTTTAAATGGTTTTATCATTATTCCTAACCTCTAGATGACTAATATATGAATTATTATTAATTTAGTAATATATAGTATCAATACATTTCATTGAAATTATTTTTCAAAAGTGATTAATATATTTTTTAATATATAAAATAAAAATACCTATAATAAAAATTCTTATGAAAATATTTATTTTTTTATCATGAAATGAATTTAATGATTATTTTATAGGAATTAATAAATAAATTTGTAAAAAGGAACAAATTTATATATAAATTTTATAATTTTATTAATCCCATTTATACCTTATAATCCAAAAAAAACATTTTATATTTAATTACATATAATGGTTCACTTAGACTCTCAGTTACGTGAAAAGCATGATATCGAATACATCATGTATATTATAAAGGAAATACATATGAAATCACAAGGTGTAATAGAGGTTGTATTCCTTATAACACATGAATAATGATTTCATTTATCAAAATCGAGAAATGTAATGGTTTTTAAGTGTTATTACCTTATCATAATATCATTTATTATACAAATAATATGAAGTGATTATAATGGAATTAGAAAATCAGATTTGGGAAAGAAAAAATAAGAAAAATAAGTCATGGGGGAAATTTAAAAACATTGAGGACATGGGATTTCCCATGCAAAACTCATTAAATATGGATATCTTATGCCAAAATACTACGAAAAATTGATCATGAAATATGAAGATAATTATATAGAGATGGAAATGTGAAATATTTTATGTTTAAAATGAATTATTTGAGTTCTCTTGAAGTGGTGGTGATAGGTCCCTTTCATAAGTGTTGTGAATTTCATTTTTTTAATATATTTTATCATAGAAAAGATATATAATGTGGTTCACATGTCAAGAACACAATAAAATAGATAATGATGGGGTGAGGTATGATCAAAATTTTCATGCATTCTTCAAAGAATCATTTGAGAACTTTTTTTTAATATGTTTTTTATCCTTCACACTAGTAATGTTCACTTTCATCTATTTTGGTTTTACTATGGAAAAATATTTTTACCAATGTAATTCAAATTAAATGTATAAAAGGAAAAAAGGCCCATATTATATATTATTATTATAATAATTCCAAATATGAATCCATTTTATTAGATAAATATTTTTTGTGTTACAGAAATGATGTTTAACATTCATGCATTTATTTTATAAAACCAAATTTTTAAAAACCAAGTAACATTTTAATATTCTAATTTATGTCTATAATAACATTTTAAATTTATATTATTTCCAATAGATAAATAATTTGATACTTTAAAAAATTTATACAACATACAAAGACGTGAAAAACATATTTCTTCTAAAAAAATAAATTTATTCAATATAATTGTTTGAAAACAGTTTTTTGAATAGAAAATATTAAAAAAGTTCATAAAAATATTTTTTATAAATTCATAATTATATATATATATATATATATATTTATATATTTACTAATTAATACATATTAGATCATGATATAATTTTTATAAGTTTTTAATTTACACATATATATATTGATACACTGATAAACAATACATTTTTAACAAAAATTTTATTTTAATTATTCATGTAAAAATCAATTATTGTATACATATTTGAAAACAAAATTCAGGATTATATTTATACGTGAAATGAAAAAAAGTCATTTATTTTCTAGAAAATTTAAATTAAAATATTTACTAATTTAATATTTAAATGAAATTTAAAAATATAAAAGAGAATTTATTTTTTTGAAATATTATATTTTTCAAAATTATGTGTTTTTAATATTATTTCGTAAGAATTTATAATTTGAATACAATTTATATATAAGTTTATATATTTTAATAAAAAAAATTTCCTAATAATAAATCAAAATTTTATGATTTAATTTACTAATACTTTAAACTGTCATTTGTGAAAGGAAAATATAATCTTATTAATTCTTTAGTTAGTAAATATAATAAAATTTAATTAATTGCAATACTTTTATTTAATAGCGGTCACATTTATCTATTGATTTCCAAATAATTTTAATCTAATATATCATGCCTCATTTTTATTTTATGTTTCATGTGGATAAAGATATAGATTATTGTTTAAATTCATAAAATTCCAAAATCTCGATTCATTACAAAGAATACACCCCAAAATATTTGTATGACTTTATGAACATCTGTATGATATAATTTAGTGGTTCCTTCCCAACTATAAGTCTCTACTAATTATCTTAAGTGTAAAATAATCATGTTAATCATAATATATCAAAAAATCACATAATACTTTATGTTAATCATTTATTGAAGAAATATCTAAGTCATAATTTGTGGAGATATTATCATTCTACTGTTTATCTAAATTAGATTGCAACACATATGAATGAATGATAAATAGATATTTCATTTATTATAAATTCATGACACATATTTTAATCATTACATCAATATTTTTATGTATAATATACCAATAGACTTAATATGAACCTCATTCTTTCTCTGTGATAATGTTTTTTTCAAATAATTCACAACATTTTCATCATAGACATCCAACAATTCATAACATCACCCCTCTCAAGGATATCTCATATAATATGATATATTGTTGTTTTTTTCTTTTGTTGACACTTTAGTTCCATGATTTGAATACAGAATCAAATTATTTCATATTAAATCTTGATCACTCACTTGATCTAACGAACCCCCTCATGTGAATAAATAAACATACAATTGTAAAAATCCACTATTATAGAATCTAATATTGTTATTTCTATAAATCTATCTTTTTGAATACAATGATTTATTATTTGAAACTATTCCAACAAGTAGCTCTACAGTTTAAGAAAATCAATAAAATATGGTGAGATATCATGTCATATCAATTTAATAGAGAATAAAAATCTATACAACCCTTTTATATAATTCTCATCATATGCTATAATGATTAATAACATATCCTTAGTAACTCTGAAATGATTAAAAATATTCTTAATAGAAATCTAGTGTCTCTCATATGGATTGTACTAGTATCTATTATTTGTATTAAAATCATAGGAAATATCAGTTCCTCAACAAAAAAATTACATATACGATCGAACATATAGTCAATGGATAAGGAATTATATCTGTACTTCATAACCCCCTATATTGATCTTGATTAATCCAATGATTTATCCCATGAAATACTGATAAATACCACGTTTTTAGTTTTCCTTATTAATCATATTTAACTCTTTAACAATTTAAGTATCACAAATATGTTCAAATATAATCTTCAATCTATTTCTATAGATCTTAATACCAAGAATATTTGCTATTTCATTAATTAATTTCACTTAGAATCATTTAAAAAACAATTTTATTTTGAAAATTCATTTTGGGAAGTGATTTTTTTAGAATTAATTCATCCACATACAATACTATAAACACATAAAAACTCTCACTAATTCAGTTATTTACACCATAATCATACACACCTTTTACGAAACAAAATATTTAATTCCTTCATAAATCCAAATATTAAAACTATGAGTAGCATAACTCAATCCATAAATGGATATATATATTTTTCATACCTTAGTATATTAATTTTCAACTTAAAGACTTATGGTTTTTAACCTAAAAATTCCATATGATATATTTATATTAAAAAAATGGTATGGTAATACATTTGATATATCTCATAGTAGAAATGAGTTGTTATGTCTATCAATATAAAATAACAATTATCATCATAACCTATGACAAGGATTATTTATAGTCGATACCGTAAATTTTCTTGTAACCCATTTCCCTTAGACATGAATTATAGGTAGACCCTATACCATCAATGATAGATTTATTGTGGAAAAAAATCACCCTATTGGACTCACCCCTACAAATTCAACATCCAAATTTGAATGATTGTTACTGTATATGCAGGAAATTTAAAATTACATGGATTTTAATAATATCTCAGAATCATAACTCTTAATGTCCATGTGGTGGGTGGTAGTTTCATATACAATAAAAATTACCACATATTCATTCTCCACAATTAATCCAAATGTCATGAGGGCTTGATTAATCCAACAAGAATTTTTAGGATCTTCTATTATTTGATACAGTCATTCTTTCACAAATCATTATTGAAAGATCTATAATTCAACCTCAATAATGGTTATGGTTGATTGGTCTGGAAATTATCCATGTCCAACTTTCCTCCCACTGATCACATGAGGAATATATTTTCCTTTAATTAAAATACCATCAAAATCAAAAAATATATATTAATTTTTAGTATGGTTAAATAAATAATATCACTTAATTTCTTAGAGATAACTAATAAATATTATTATTTTTAACATGGGACCTATCTTGTTTGAATCTAATATTCATATGTTTTATTCACAACCGTAATTACTAATAAAAACATTATGGGATGTTCCCAATCCATATTTAATTGGTTTTATTTATGAATACTTTATAACTAATTTGGTTTAGTATGAATGTAGAAATATCTAATTCATAATACCATATTGAAATCTAAATTTAATACTAAATCATTATCAATTTAATCGTGATCAATAAGGTATATTTCCTTCACTTAGACACATAATTCCACTATTTTCTTCTAGGAGTGAGTTGTAGAAAAATTCCATAATCCCTTATTCAATCAATGAATTCATGGAAAAATAAGTCATTATCCCACTTCGATCAAATAATAATAATACTCTTATGAAATTTATTAAAAACATTTATATAAAATTCATTGAAAATTAGAAAATTTTCATACATGTGTATCATTAGAAACAAATAACTATGCATACTAATGTTTTGGTAAAACTAAGGATGTTCTAAAAACACTACTTACTTGAGTAATCATTGGAATACATAATTATGTATAATATTGAATAGTCCACTAAGCCTTTCACCTATTCCATTAAGTTGAGTTCTGGATATTTTTTCAAATAAAAAAATATTTATTATCAAATGATTCATAATCTAAGTATTAAAATAATCAATATCTCTATATTCTTAGTAAATGTTTCTCATTTATATTTTCTACATGACACATCCAAAAGAAAGAGAGATTAGAATCAACCCAAACTGTATTATTATAAATATTATGGATAGAATTATCCATATATATATTTTATAAACAATTTAACCAATTCCAAAATCTCTAAATCATTACATTAATACATATTAAAAAAAATCAAAATCTTAGGAATTAATGAAAATATAATCTTTTAAAAATATGATATTTAAATAAAATTTATATTAATGGTTATAAAAAAATGTATTTTTCAAATTGTAGAACAAAAAAACATGGTAAATTTAGAACATATGGGTTGACTTCTAATGATGCAACTCATACTCTAGTACTAAACAAAAAAAATTCTATACCTTTTTTTCAATTCCCCCTTCTCTATAAGTCAATATTTATCAAAGAAAAATGTAATTTCCACCCATTATCCAAGACCCACGAGATAATGTTGGTGAAATTAATCAATGTAATATTTATATTAATATTTTAAGAATAATTTTCGTAGTGAACACTTCCAAATCATTTATTCCAATATAGAACTACATTATAGGTCATATCAATAATATATGTGAATATGCTATCACAGTATGATTAATAATCTACAAAAATGATATATCTAAGTGTGAGTGTCATGTTTTATATCTATTTATAAATTTAGTTTAATGGAATCCAATCCAATAAAAATGATGACCCTATAAATCATTTCCATTTAGTTATAAAATTTTCATATTTCTCTAAGAAAAAAAATCCCATTTTGGAATGAAACTCATCATTCAGTTATTTATGTAATTAATCATTTCAATTAATTTTATTGTGGTTCTATGATAGTTGAGTGGGAAAAACATTCCCAAACCTATAATATAGATACAAACTCAACTATATTATTTAATTAACATAAACATTAGGGGATTCCAACATAGTGAAACCAATGTCTCTATATAAGATGTATCCACCTATCCCTTTGCATTAACTACACCCACAATGACATACGCCTGACAATTCACAAGTACCACACTTTGGTGAAATACCCGCCAGATGGATGATTGAGGAATTGATATGTGTCTAATTTATAATGATTATGAAACATAGTATACTTAATAATTTTTCTTATAATTTAATCATTTACTTAATATAAATATCATACATATTAATTTCATATTTTAACATCTCAATTTTTTTATCTCATCATGCCTTTTTTCCTTTATGTATGCATTCTTCTAATGTAGGTGGAACATTCATTATAATTTGATTTCTTATAAAAAACATAGGATTATACATACCTTTATGGTGGATTATGATCGATAATTGATTTGTGTTCATTTTATACTCTTGTTACATTTATCTTCCATCACATATACCATTCGAGAATTAAAAAATATTATGATCCATATTGTGATGATTAAATAGTCATATTGAGGGGGAAATGAGTTGGAGGACTCTTAATTTACTAAGGATAATGAATTTAATCCTATGAATATTTTTTTTTCTTTATGATCCATTCCATATTATTATAATATATTTGATAATAAATACTCTCTTATCAACCATTACATTAAACTGCATTGAAGACTCTTTTTTGTTTTCACAGAACAACTAAGAGACATTATTTTTTAATTAGGATGTATGATTCTAAAAAATTAATCATGGAATCCCTATTAATTAAATAAAATTAATATGGTAACACTAAATTAATGTACAACTCATTACACAACCCATAGGTTTGTGCGACTCACTAAAAAACATAATCAAAACATATATATATATATATAATCATATAATCTATATGGTATATAAACTCCTCATGAAGGTGTTTGAGATATTTAAGATATAAAATAAAAATATGAGTAATATTTGGATAACATATAACAACCCCCATATTTATATAATAAATATTAAGCCTCTAGGAGAGTGATAATTCTGACCTCATGTTTATCTTCTTATGAAAACAAGATTAAAGAAAGAATCCAATCCATAGGAACCCAAAGACCGAATAAATACAAAAAATCATTTGATAAATATTTTCTAGATTATAAGATTTATTACAATATATTTTCATGGTAGATGAGTAATTAATCATATTAAATCATAACAATCAAGTAATTTAGATCTTTGAAATCTAAGAGAAGTAATTTAGCACATAAATTAACAATACACTATATTCACAATTCACAGACTCTTTTGAAACATTAATGTTATAAAATAATTAATTAATAAATAAACTCTTTATATATATTTGAAATATTGATACTCAAATATCAACATGTTTTCATTTATTTTATGCATGAAAATATCATTTAATTCTTCCATATAATAATAATTTATAAAAATTTAATAACTGTAATAAAAAATATTAATATATTAATATATTAATATTTTTTCCCTTCATCATATTTTATAGATGATAATAGAAATTATAAATCATAAATTATGATTTATATATAAGGGTTAAAATGTTTATCAATAGTATTTTAATGTTATAAATAACCAATTATAATCTATGATTGATATATTGGTTTATAATTGGTTTAATCGTAATGAACCTATCGTATTTGATGATATATTGTATATTTTAAATATTTTCTATAATCATTTGTTTTTAAAAAAAGTTTTAATCATATCTGATGACATAAAATAATATATTCTATGAAGTGGTATGGACAGTTATATTTACTAATTAAAGAACCTTAAAATATGGAATAGACTTATTAAAATAAAACCCAAAAAAAATTCGTTATCGTATAATTTCATATCAACATAAATAAATTATGATTGATTTATTATTTGAGTAATAATAAGAATCACATATTAATAAGTATAATAACAAGTATCTAATACCATTATTGGGTTTAGGGAGGACATCTAATGATCTTTAATTGAAAAATAATCTAATGAAGAAGCTTGATATATCTTCAATAAATACATATTGAATGGAAAAAATAGAAAAAAAATTAATTTCTAAATACCTATAATGTAGTAGATTCAATATCAAATCAATGATTATTTTTAGATATCATGGAAGTGAAAAATAATCTCATCCCAAAAATTTATACACCAGCCTTGAATCCTCATTTACAATGATAATATCTTGAGCCTTACCAAAGTGGTGTTAAAATATTATACCAATGAATTATTTTTTTTAGTAATAATAGGAAAAATCAATTTCACATATGGATTGCATACAAAAAATTTACGCTATCCAATGTGATCATATCCTTTTTACATGTTATATTTATTTAATAAATATTATTAATATGATTTAAATATTATGTAATTAGATATTGTTGGTTTTTAACATTCATTAAAAATGTAAATTAATTTACACTTCACATATAACTATAAATAATTCAATATTATGGGATAATAAAAAATGTCCATTTTATAATGTGATTGAAATTCAATTTTGTTATAACTTATGTCACATTCTCTTCATAGACTATTAAAAAATCATCATAACCTATGATATAGGAATCTACATGCATTAATTCAACCAAAAACATTAGGGATATTGTAAAATAATATATCAATGGGTTTTTGGATTTACTAAAACATTGAAATAGAGAGCCTCTATTTCAAAGATAAATTTGAAAAAAAACCCTTGCATATTTGGTAACTTTTGTTTCAAAATATCATGAAAGAAAGACTAAAAGAAGTATTTTTCCATATCTTGCGTTACATTATATGATTAATAAACAAAAAATATGGGAAAATATATACATCACAAAAAATGAAACATGTTTTGAAGATGATTTATATATCAATTTTGGTAAATTGATAGGAGATAACTCGTACAACGGATTCCCACCTCATCGTGCATACTCATATGTCTTTGAAAGGATCACTCCTCCTCAATTGGCCATCCTTTGGAATAAATAAATTTTTATCCTTTATTTGATGAACAACTAAAAATCATGGTATAAGTAATAATGAGAGTTAATTTTAGTATGTATTAAAAATAAAACTTATGGATATATTTTGTTTTGTAGGGGTGGAGGAGATCACATTTTATAGTTCAAAAAGGGGGACATTTCTTTTGAAATGTGATTTAGGTAAAGGGTATAGATTAAATCACATGAGAGATAAGTGAGTTATGCAAGGAATGTTTAATGATAATTATATAATTCAATGAGACACCCAAAAATCACCTTCTATAAGGGGTTTATATAATTTTACTTTTAAAATATTTGAGCCATGTAATGTTTTTCTATTTTTAATCCTTGTTGCCTTCTATAATTATATTCCACAATAATTAATTTTTAAAAAATATATTAGTGGAACCTTAATCCCTATTTTTACATGAAAAGTAATGTTTTTATCTATTTAATATTATGAAATTCATTATTTTATAAATTAAACTTTGATATCAAAATATATGAGATATATAGAAAAAAATATATCTCTAGAAAAATAAATTTTTATACCTTAGATGTTATTTTTTTATTCATTAAAATTATTAAACGTAAAATTATTTCAGACATTTGTTTATGTATAAAAATTTAATTTTCATAAAATCATCATTAAACCATGTTATACTTATTTTTTAAAATATAACGTGTATCTCATAATAATACATTTAAAAATTTATATTTTTAATTATAAAGATGAATTTTTTCTTATTACATGAGAAGTTATAATAATTGAACAACTATATTTTTTTTATTATATATATATATATCATTATAATAATATTTTAATAGATATTCATTTCATTTTTTCAAATAAAAATACACAATTTATAGAAAAATATTCCTGGAAAAATATGTCTCAATAAAAGTAAATGGTTTTACATTTATTATTAAAAAATAAAAAAAAAATATTTGAATTATTTTTCATTTTTTTTATATATATAAACAATATGTAAAATAATGTTTTATAATATAATTATAGAAATTTATTTTTTAAATAAAAAAATAAAAAAATTAAAAGAATTTTAAAAGAATTTTTTTTGTTTAACCATCAATAATTAAATTAGTCTTCCTTGTAGTTATATATTTATTTCATGGATGTTAATGATTTATTTTACTAAAAATTACTTGAATTATATTAATATATTTTATTAATATTATTCATTAAAAGTAATAAATTTTACAAAAATATGTAATTCATAAAAAACATTTATTTATAACCAATAGTATTTACCAAGTGAATTAGTATCATTTACTGCTATAAAAATCGCTTATTTTATTTCAGGTAAATAATTAATAATGAAAATTTTGATTTCTCTTAAAGTAAAAAATAAAATTTATAATTATTAATTTTATAGGGGTAATATAATCTACATGCATGTTTACTATTAATATTCCTATTGATTCTAAATCTTTTTTTTAAGTTAAACACTTTTTGGGAATTATGGAAACCCTAAACACTACTAGGTACCAAAGAGAATACAAGAATTACTATATACTAGTCATCAAATAGAAAGATTAAAAAACCACAAATATATTAATTCAAATTTTAATCAACAAACCCCATGCCTATGGGTTCCATGATTACACATAAAACCCAATCCCCACAAGATTATTGAGACCATGTTGCACGATGATAGGCATCCATCAACTTGGATATAATGACTATCTAAATACCATTAACATAAACATCATTGGAGATCCAAATTAAAATAAACCACATTAATTTCTATGATTATGAACTATATGTACCAGAAAACCACTTGAATCCCCATCACAAAAAAAACAAATTGAAAAAACTATAATCATTGATATTAGTCCTCCAACAGAAGAAATTTCTAAACCATCATAAAGTACTACCCTTTTATCAAATTTAAAAAACTACCATCATAGAAAAATAAACATAAAATATTATCTATATTTATGTGAATCTTGAAACCCCATGGAAAAATTATTTCTTTCCATCGTCATAATTAGAGTCGCTAAATCTCAACATCTATATCCATGAAACTCAATGTTATGTGAGTAATTCTTGATAAACGCTCACCATGATATCAAAACATCTCAAACATTGGATAACTAATCTAAATTATATCACTTTTACTTGAATCATCAGGTATGGGCCCCAAGTATAACATGACCTTATGAATGTATCTGAATATGAAATTGTTTGATGACTAGTTGTGAGGTTCTATGTGGAATCGTGGTGACACAATGCCCATGGTAATAGATAAAAATCATTTTATAAAATAGAAAAAATAACAATCAGAGTAAAATAATAATACTAAAAATGAAATATAATATCATATAATAATAACATGAACCCATGCTATAAAAATATGATATAAAATAAACTATTCAATTTGCCATGAAGGAATCCCCACATGTGGTAGATCCATAAATAATAATAAATTTAAAATATACTAATAAATAAGAATCATGATGAAGTATCCTAGAGTCTATCCTGACATCACCTCAATCAACCTTCCCATCTTGTATGACATCTGTAACACCCCAAACATCTATAGCACATTTCCCTTTGAATAATGCAGTTTATTGCATTGTGTGCAACTTTGAGTTTTAACACACCCCAACCAATCAAACTAGCCGTTATGAATAGTAATACATACTTTTTAAATTTTATAAAACTTATCTTTCAAAATAGACTTAATTTTTTTGTTTTAGAATATCAAAATTAACTTACGGAGATTTTTTGTTATTTTTTTTAAAACGTCCCTTTTTAATGAATATAGATAAACATTGTGTTATCTGTTAAAACTAACTTTTTATTTAAATAATTATTTATTTTATTTGAATATCTTTTAGGTCAAAATATATACATAATACCTATATAATTTCAATTTATTTTATTGGAGTCAATTTATAATAAGTTTATATATATGAAAATTTTATTGAACATTTTACCGTTTTTTACCCACCTCTTATGAGAATATGAAAATTTGCATAAAAATTAGTTTTACCACTTCTGTGAGTTGAATTTAAAAAATCAGAGTGGCACAGTTAATATTTGTATGTAAAATGTGGTTCAATAAGATGAAAATAATTTTTGGTGAATAGTAACTTTTGAATTTTATTTACCACAGTTAAAATTAAATAGGGTAATTAGAGGTAAAAATAAAATTATTATTACACTTACACATGTCCTAATTCTATTGGATTAGTGTATTTCGACCAAAAACAACCTTAGGAATAAAATATCACCATTTGTATCTACTTGGGTAAGATTAGGACAATTATTATTAGTTTATATAAAGAAGAGTTAAAAGTGTTACATTTAATGTTTAATAACTAAACCATTTTTAATATACGGTTATACATAAGATAAAATAGACTATAAATATTAATTATAAATATAAAAATATTTCCTAAATAATGGTATTTCATTTATAATTTTTATACATTAGATATTTAAATTTAGATATGACATAATGATGATGCAGAAATTATCTTTTTAATGTAATATTAAAATAATTGATATTATAAATACCCAAATAAATAAATATTGATATTTTTGATGAATTCCACAAATTTTATAGGTTAATATGACATGATAGTGTTGATTAAATGAATTTATTCTGATATAATATAGTTTTTAAGACTTAAAAATATACATTACTAAATAGTGTCAAAATTGACATAAATGAGTTTTAAAACCAATAATATAATATTAATTGATATTATATTCCTTAAAATCTAAGTTATAGACAATGGGATTAAATAATATTATATTTCTTTTATTAATGAACCACTTTTAATTCCCTTGGAAGTTTATAGTATGTCTATTAACCATATATTATAAAAATACAAAAAACATGGTAAATGTAAAAATATTTAACTAATAGTTAAATCTAAATGATAAGGCTAAAAAGGTGACCTAAACATGTATAAAACCCATTGGTTGATTGGATTTAGACCCCACCCCACCATAGCCTCAAAATAAATCATTTTGGAACCATTGAAAATGGAAAATGATTTTATTATAAAATAATATTTCAATGTTTTTCTAAGGTTCCCCTCACCCATCTTATAAAAATGGAACTCCCCCTTCTCATAATTTAACACCTTCAAAGCCATTTGTATCTACTATCCCCTACCCAAATATCCTCCCACCTATCTTCCCTTCATCCTATAGGCCTTACATTGGTCATAGAGCCAACTTAATGAGCCTTTATGATCAAATTAAAAGTAAGAACCCGAAGAAAAGGTAAATATTTAATCACCTCTTTCACGTTCTTTTATTCTTCCAATTATTCTTTCCTTGTTGTGTCCATTCAAAAATAATAACTCTAGTATCTTCTATATATTTTTATGTAATTATAAATATGGTACAACCATATTTATTATTCTATCCATCTTAGGAATGACATGTCACCATACGTGCGTACGTACGGCTTACCATCTCCACGTCGTGCTATAATTTTTATTCAATACATTATTATTTTGATGGGATTAATATGATGTATAATTGATGAAAATAATAAATATAACATGTTAATGATTTTTTATATATGATATAACATCAGTTTACATACGATTTTAAATCAGAAAAATTATATTGTCGCTCGTACGTATGTACGAATTACCATATCCACAAACACAATGAGATTCATTTCCCGATCGTAACCATTCAAGAATAATTTTCATTTGATGATTACAAATTATTTTTAAATAACTCAATATCATTCAGTATATGTATCAAATACATCCTATCCATATCAATCATTACTTACGTAACAAAACATATAAATTAAAACAAATCTATTAACACTCGAACTGACGATAATACTAACACAATATTAGAAGATCATATATTATATCATATTTATGTATATGGTTCCTTTATAATTTAATAAAAATGATTTAACAATTATAAATGAGGCTAACGTACCCTCAAACAATGAGAACTACAAGGTAAGGGTTAATTTTACAATCTCTCCATTATCTGAGGTTGTTTATACATAATTATCTATCGGGACCTATGTATCATACACATCCGTGTTTTCTTTAAAATTTAATTCAATTTTTTTTACTATTTACTATTATATGGGTTAAAGTAATTTATACACTTATTGGACCATATATGTTTTGAAAGGAATCTTTCCGTCATTTTCCAAACAAGGTACATTATGACCTTTTTGAAAAAAAAAATTTATGAATGTCTTTTTTTAACTTATACGACGGGTGCGGAAATTTTCCACTGTTATATAATGATAGAAGTTTCCCATACAAGATTATAAAAACATTTTTAAAATAAATGTTTTCTTTTATAATTATGTCACTTTTAAATTATTTCAAAATATAAAGACAAATTTATTTTAAATAGTTTTTATTTCATGTATGTTAACATAGTTTGATGGATTCTAAAATTTTGTGAAGTTGATTTATTACAATACAAATCTTCCATATTTTATGGAAGGTTTTGTGATATGTTTGAATATGGATGTTTTATTTTTACACTATTCATTGGTTAGGGATAAATTATTGACATTTTTTATGCTAGTTTTAATACGAATGTTTATGTTATGTCTAAACCTTTTCATATGAGGAATGCATTAGACTTAGTAATGACGGGTAGAGCACTCTATATCTCTTCAATGCATCGGTAGGTCTCATGAGACAAACTACTGTCTTGGCTCTAGGCCTTGACAAAATCATATTTGTAGTCTTGGAACAAGGCCTTGACTATGTGGTTATGATGTCTTGCATTATGAATTCCGTCATTATGAATGTGGCTATTGATATTTCAGGGTATTATTTGACTTGTAGAATATCCATGTAAATAAGTAAATGCAATTATTTGATTTTATCTTTCCCATATTATTCTTACATTCATGTTTAAATGTATTTTCTTAGTCTTATACATTTCCATAAATTCTTATGCTTATTTATGAATGTTTCTGATATATTGGTATCGTTACTGAGCATATGATCTCTTCCATATCTATGTTTTATTTCTCTCAGGATGTGATGAAGTATTTTATGGTTGAACTGTAGGGATAGGATAAAGATATAAGTGTGTTCAAAATGGGGGAAAATCTTTGTTGATGTTTTTATTTCGTGACGTAATGTAAAACATATGAATGTATCTAGTATTTCAACGCTACTAAACTGATCAATCTTTCAAAACATGATTCCTTGTATCATGGAAATGTTATGTAATAATGCAATGAATCTAGGTAACTAGGGTAGGGGTGTTATAGTTGGTATCAGATAATGTTTAGTGACAAACTTGGAAGCTATATTTAGAAAAACTCTGAGTAGAGAACATTACCCGAAAACAATGCTTTGAGCTAGACTCAAATGGGAATTGGTGAATAACAAGAGGCCTTACTACACTATTGGTTACAAAACTCCTGAGGTATATGCTTAATATAATTATAATTTTCGTTATAACCCATTAATAAGGGTTTATGAGTATGTACTTCCTTGATGAAAACAGTTTTATGAATATGGATTAAATCTATACACTGTTCAATTTATGTTAACTGTTTTACAAGTATGGAATTATGTATTGCAATTCATAAACTAATATAGTGTATGACACTATTTATAAATGGGTCCTAGTGGAAGGAATGGGAACCGTATCAACTCACGTAGTCCATGTATGGATTTCCCTCCTTCTCAATATAATTATTGCGGAGCTGGTGACGCAACCGGTGCTAATCAACTTATCACCACACTGGGATAACTAACACTGGTTATGAATAATAACCTTACCCATATGGAGCACCCTAATTGACAATGAAAAGGATCAATGGTAGATCTCTTCATGAAACAAAAACCACCAACAATCAATGGGAGTACAAATACTTTTTTAGCCGAGCAATGGATAAGTTCCTTATAGAAAATATTTCATGCTTTGGGGAGTAATGAAAGGGAAAAAAATTTCATGGTATTTAATCACATCACGATAGATGCAGATCAATGGTGGTCATTAATATGAAACACAAAGGAAGTTGAATATGTATAAAATATGGAATAGAGGGAGTTTAAAAGGCTTTTGTTAGAAAAATACTTTCCTCGTGGCCATCGAGCGGATATAGAAACACAATTTCTGAGTCTGAGGAAAAAGGAGGATGAGAATGTGTCACAAAGTATGAGGCTAACTTTAAAAGGTTATAAAGGCATGGAAAAAATTATATACGTAACACAAGGAGTAAGATTGATTATTTCTTTGATGTGTTAAAACAATTTCTCCATCGAGCTTCAACCTCACAATCCTTCTCTTCATACGAAGATATTGTCTCATGTGCTATAAAGACAAAAAAGGAATTCTCAAAGTATTATGACTTTAATAAAAATAAAGAGAATAAGAGATCTACTAAACACTCTGGAAATGGAAATAAGGGGAAGATGGGAAAAGTTGAATATCCATCCTGTAGTAAATGTGGGAAGAAACACCTGGGAACTTCCATGAAGGGAATGGGAGTCTGTTATAAATGTGGTGAAAAATGCCACCAAGCTCGTGATTGCAAGGGGAAGAAAGAGGCTATCAATGTCAAATGATACAATTGTAGAGAAAGGGGGAATTATGCAAATTAATGTCCTAAGAGCCAAGGAAACTAGACTCAAAAAAGGCCAAGGGGTCAAGGCCAAGCTTATGCTATTACTACTACTGAGGTTAATGTTTCGAAAGACATGGTGGAAGGTAATTTAATGGTTTCCTCAAGTGTAGAAAATGATTTATTGGATTCTATATGATCACATTGATTCATATCGTCCCAGTTTTCTAAGAAAATTAGATATTTCCAATTTGATTTAACAAGGGAGTTGTCAGTCAAAACTTCCCAGTGAAGTATCATTGCAACAATGTTTTGTGAATCAGTTCCCATTAAGTCATAAAAACATTATTCATCTGTTGATCTCATTGTCATAACCATGATTTAATTTGGTATAATCCTCAGTATGGATTGTCTTTCGGACCATGATGCGAAATTTTATTGTAAGATGAAAGAGGTTATAATTTTTTATGATGATAAGGAGTACCTTATGTTTAGAGCTGAAACATCACCATATGATTCTTATCCAGATCCAAACCTAGTAACTCAACTAAATTCAATTATTTCAGAGGAAGAGAATGAAATAACTGTGGGTGAGGAAAGGAATGTTCAAATAGAGAATGTACCTATTGTGCAAGAATATGTTGATGTGTTTCCAAATTATTTACCTGGACATCCTCCATAATGAGAAATTGAGTTTTCTATTGATTTAATTTCTGGTTCATGGCCCATATCGAAGACCCCTTATAGAATAACCATTGTTGAATTATTGGAACTAATGAAACAACTAGGGGAATTGAGTAAGAATGTATTTATTCGACCTAGTGTTTCTCTAGTGGTATCCCCTACCCTTTTAAAAAAATGAAAGATGGATTTATGAGGTTGTCTATTTACTATAAGGATATCAATTCTATAACAATAAAGAACAAGTACCCCTACCTCAAATTGGTGTTTTATTCAAACATCATCATGGAGCTAACTATATTAAAAAGATTGACCTATGATCTGGATACCATCAATTGTGTGTAATGAAGGAGGACATTCCGAAAATAGCATTTAGAAACTTGTATGGGAATTATGAGTTTACAGTAATGCCTTTTGGGATGAATAATGCACCCTTTGTTTTCATGGATGTAATGAACAGTGTTTTCAAGGAATTTCTTGATGACTTTGTAGTGGTGTTTATTGACTATATCCTGGTATACTCCAAAAGCTATGAATATCATGAGATTCACTAGCGCATTTTTCTAAAGACTCTTAGGGGAAAGATATTATATGGGATGTTTATCAAGTGTGAATTATGGATTCAAGAGATTTATTTTATTGGCCATATTGTCTCTAAGGATAGAATCTCTGTTGATCCTTTAAAGACCAGGAAATCCAAGAAATTCTATCACTGATGAGTATAACTGAGGCACACAGTTTTATCGATTTATCAGGTTATTATCGAAGTTTCATCCAGAATTTTGCCCAATTGGCAATCCCATTAACCAAGCATATGCGTAAAGGGGTGAATTTTTTTTTGGAAAAAAGAGTGTGAATAAATTTTTGAAGAAATGAATAGAAGATTAGTCAATGGTTTTATATTTACTCTACCATTGGAGAATGATGGGATTGTTATTTATAATTATGCTTCAAAGAAATGACATGGTTGGGTCCTTCTGCAGAATGATAGGGTTATTGCATATACATCACGACATCTAATGTATTGACATTTTGTATGGTAGTTTTAATATGAAGTTTTATGTTATGATTAAACATTTTCATATGAGGATTTCATTGGACTTAGTAAGTGATGGTTGGAGCCCGCTATAGCTCATCGATGCATCGATATGTCTCATGAGACAAACTAGTGTCTTGGCACAAGGCCTTGACGAAATATTATTTGTAGTCTTGGAACAAGGCATTAACTATGTGCTTACGATGTATGGAATTATGCATTACATCATTATGAAAGTGGATATTGATATTGCATGTGATTATTCGACTAGTATAATATCCATGTGAATAATTAAATGAAATTATTTGATTTTATCTTTTCCATATTATGTTGAAGTTCAAGTTTAAAAGAATTTTGTTTTAGTCTTATGAATTTCCTTAAATATTTATGCTTATTTATTAAGGTTTCCAATATATTGGTATCCTTACTGAGCATCTGATCTCACCTCTTTATATATTTTATTTTTCTTAGGATGTAAAGTAGTATTTTATGGTTGACCTGCATATATAGGCTAAATATATAAGTGTGTTCAAAAAGGGGGTAAAATGTTGTTGATGTTTTTATTTCAAGATGTAATGTAAAACTTTTGATTGGATTTACTATTTCCAAGGCTACTAAACTGATCTTTCTTTTAGGACATGATTCCGTTTATCATGAAAATGTTATATAATAATGCCCCGACTCTGGGTAACTGGGGTCGGGGTGTTACAACAACCCCATCTTTTTCCACTACCCTCATATGAAATCAACGTTTATAGATTCACCACATGCATCGAGTTGCATGTCTAGGGTGATATTATAAAAGCTAGTATTATATCCCCAATTAATAATTAACATATGTAAAATAGTTATATATAAGATTATTTATTTAAAGGAATGTATGTTCAAAAATTATAAATTACAGTTTGGGTCATCATGCGCTACCCAGGCTACCATGAACCCTGAAGCACAAATTTTAACTCCATTCAATAAGAAAATTTATGTTTGGTACCATTGATATCAAAACATGCCACAAGACCAACACATTTCTAGGAATAACCTACCATTACATAATGAATTATCTTAGACCACAATTCCTTTATAACCCACCAACGAACTCAAGTTTTTCCATAAGGTAATCATACCCCACCACCATTCTTAGGTTAAGACTCAAGTATATCATTCCCTACCATCATTCATTCATGAACCACCCATAATCATCACCCATGACATTATAGATTCTTTATATCTAAGTGATAAATAAAGGAATGAAGGGTCCACATAACACTATTAAATTAGATAAGGAAACTCCATAACCATTCACATATTTACATACACAACCCATAACATGGACAATTTTGAGCTTTAAATAATCACAAACATGTAAATTCAAGAGAAGTCCCATGATACACCCCCACCCCCCACACACACAAGTTCTCAATAATTTTATAATGAGATAGGTATCATTGGCTACCCAAAAATAAAAAATTCTAACATATTATAAAATTTATATAATTTTCATAACATGGTAAAGAACATCCAATAAAAAATTCGATGAAAATTATAAATTATTAAGACCTGAATTATGTTCTTACAGCTATGATACCTAGAATAAACAATAAAAAAATGTGACGAATCAAGGGTGATGATCCTTGAATAAGACATGTCAAGGGAACAAGTTTTTTTAGAATTAAAAAATAGAATCCAATTAAGTTAAGGGACAAATATTTTGGAATGATCAATGAAAAATTATAATTCTACATTCATTTTCATTTAATATTTTATTAATCACATTAGATTATTTTAGAATTTCAATATAAGACATTGATTGTTCAGATATTTGGACTTCCCAAGGAATATGGATAATATCTATCATGTACCTGATGAATGGTGGGAAATAATATATTAGCATGATATTACTTAGTCTGATGTCTCTAGATCCAAAATAGTTTCTCTTCTATGGATTGAATTCACCATGAAGAGCCATCAAATTCTCCAATATAGAGATACATAGATATGGAAGGAGTAATTAGTGGTTTTTGGTAGTATTGGATTAAAATCATTAATTTTCTAAATATTTTATTCGATGTGAATGATATGGTCCCACAGTTCTTAAAACCATGTTCCAACTATGAGAGGAACCCCACCCCTTTAGGGTACCTTCATTATTCGAGAATATGGTTTGGTAAACTATGTTTCAACTATGATTTGAATTCTAATTTGAATGAAATGTATTCCTTGGAAATGTTATGTAATTATTTCTAACCATGTTCCACCTAACACCCCTCTCCTAAAATATACATAGAAACATAGGGGAAGCCACATAGTTTCCCCTAAACATGATCTAATTATGATACTCTAAATATATTTTAAAACCCAGCAAATACACCTAGATTATACCAAATGCTTCACCCAAACAAAGTATATATCAAATTTATTTTAGAGAGAGGAAAAATAAGGGATAATGAACCTGGAAAGTCTCATTCCAATATAACCTCACACTATAATGACTTATCATCTTCTGGACATGTCTCTAGTGATCCTGACTATAAAACATGTTATATTAATCCCACAAATTTGTTTTAAATTTCATAGTTCCCATAAAAAAAACTATAAAACCTCAATCTTGAGTGATATGTGTTATATATACTATTTACCTATCCATATTTTGATCAGAAACTCATTCATGTTTATATTCAAATAAATCCACTAATTCAATCCTGTCATATTTCTTAACCACCCATGATATAGTTCCATATCATACCTATGATTTATGACACAGAAGTTTCTTACATATCCTAGTGTAAATGTCCCAAACAACCCATCTTTATGATTTTTCACACAAATATATCCCTTGAATACTGTAATACGCTATAATATATCTAATACTCTGTATCTCATAATTACCCAAGCCCCATTCTATAGGTTAGTATCACCAATTCATTCTTGATCATCAATGACTGCTACCATCACACATATCTATCATCTACTTACACAACTTGGATTATTACACATATGTATAAATCCAGAATCCTCTACACATCACAACATGAGATAATAAATTTTAACCCTACTAAAATAAAATAACAAACATGTTCCTCCATTATCCAAAATCCAACACTAATAGGCATTGAAAACAACTCTATAACATTTCAATATGGCCAAACGTAATGGAAAACCGAAGATCTCCATATACTCAAATGGAAATTACCTTTTCACTTTGACCATACACAATGTCACACAGTCGTGTCAGTAACCAAGATAATTCTGGGATTCTCATGATCCACTGATAAGTATTCTTATAATTTCTAAACCATTGATTTTAGCTCAATTTCACCAATAGATTCATAAACACTACTTTAATCACCCCATTGAATGACCCTTGACAAGTAAAATATCAATCTGGATATGTATTGATCATATGACATTACTATAATACCATGAATTTGGTGTCACTTCATTACCAACACAGAGAGGCCTCACCTCAATCATCAGTTATAACCTGATATTTGGGTATTATCATTCCACCCTCACCAAAATATCCCATGGGGGTATTTCAGCATGTCGTACAACTGATCCCCCGTCAATAATCTTTCATAATCATATATCACCCTTACGATTGTTATTAATCCATCAGTTATGGTATTATTTAATAACATTAAATTCACCCTTTCATGTTTGAACAAATGTTAGAACCATCCTCATACCCAACCTTGGCACTCCAAAATATGATTTGAAACTCCACTCCATTTTTATAAGGACACCATTATTATGTTATGCCACACTAAAATACCCACCGCACATCGAAATTACAAATGAAGTTATTAATTTTAGGTCTTGTAATGATAACAGATCAATAATCCTTAACTATTTTTCCCACTCCTTGTTTATTATCATTGATCAAACACGTGTACCGCTACAATGGAACATAAAAACTTATCAATACGGCCAACATAACACCACATAACTATATAATTACTAACCAATAGTTCTTGAGGATTTATAGATCTAAACCATGGCTTACATACTAAGGAACCATAAAGTAGTATGATAATTTATCGTAACTAGGTTAATACATATACCTTAACTCATCTTATATGATGATGCTCTTATTCATAGGACTCACTTTTTCCACTCTTACCACAACATGTTTTACAATGAAAAACATCTATTCTAGTAATTTACTAAAAAATATCATAGTTTTCCCACACTTCGACATGAAATTAACCCAATTTCAATAGAACACTAACGGTTCATCATTACATTCCTCTTCACAGACACACCAAGATAAGCTATATAAATTCATGAAATGTTAAATAATAGGATAATTTTTAAAGTCGCTATTAACGAGAGACACGTTTGGCCACACTTAACACTATTGAAGAAAATGCTCATCAATATTTCATACAAATGTAAACATGATCACTCCATGACCATTATCTAATGAATTTTACAAAGACCCATGGTTCCTAAAACCATATAACCAAATCACTGAACTTTTTTATATATAATATTACAGCGTGATATCTCTTATCATGATCAAAGAGAACTATGTCTCATGTAATTTCAACCACTCCAGTTAATAAACAACTATATCCTATCACTTTAAAACCATTATAGCATTATATGCTGAATCCATAAGCTAAAAATTCAAATCCACCCAATAAAAACATTGATATGAATCTATCTAGGATCCCCTTCATGGTCTAAGCACTATATTGTGATTTGAACCACTATAGGAAGAAACACCTTGGCAATCAGATGATCGAATTATTTCCAAAATAAACCCCATACTGCTTTTATATCCCCAGGACTCTTACTATACATGCTTTATAACTAATAAAATACTAAAAAAATATAGATTCTTGATCTCATACCAATTAATAATCAAAAAATAATGTCGCTATTAACAAGTCTATATATAAATATTTTCATATCCTCGGATCATCATACATTCTTGAAACACACGGAAAGGGTAAATACCCACTCACATAACTCATGAAACCTATTTATCCTGGTCAACCCACTAACTAGTATAGAATTAGGGGTTATTTAGCATAACTATTTTCCTTAATCAACCACTAGTTTTACTCTAACACTTAGATCTATATCATAATTGTATTGGGATATGTTTCACATCAATAAATCTAATTCTAGGGTCTCTACCAAAAATATCACCCCGCTAGCTCATCCACCAAAGTGGTTATCATCTCACCCATGGTTGAAAATCCTCCTAATATCTGTATCCCCATTATACACTCCTTAGTGAGATCCATATAGTCATCACAGAAGAAAATCCCCAGCCAACCCACCCCTTTCAAGGTTTCACCACTAGGAAAATCGCCAATCCAAATTGGTAAACCACTAATGATCCTATACTCTAACGATTCAAATCAGCAACTGAAACATACATAACATCACTATGTGGGAAAAATATAGCAATCTAATGTTTTCCATTTAACTATGAGTTTCATCAACAAAAAAAAATCCACCAAAGGATCTTATACACATATTACATAAACTAAAATTTAATGTTAAAAATAGGCCTAAAAAAACTTATGTTGGGGTACACTGATCCATTTAAACAATTTGAAAGTAACATTTCAATAAAAATTTGCAACCAAAATATATGGGAAACACATTCAAACCCCCATGAAAATAATCCAAAAAATACACTTTTTATACTAAACATTGAGGAAAACTATCATTTATCTCTACTGAAAAAATTCATAAAAAGAAAAACCCTATAGATTTGTGGAATTAATAGGATGAAATTCCTTATAAAAATAAAAAATCCATTTAATCAAACCATTGAATAAATTTCAAAAATATGTGGCATCAAAAAATGATATTTTTCATACTAAAAAATTCTTTAATATCTTTAAAAAACAAACCCCTTGTAAAACATTTAAACCATTTTATTCATTATAGATTTATATTTTTATAAATCCCATTAAGAAAGGATAATCATAATTGAAATGGAAACATAAAAACATAAATAATCTTACTACCTATATAATACCCGATATCATGTCATCAATACATACATGTTAGTCACAATCACATATAAAATTTTTTATAATAGGTTCAGGTTATATCAATCAAAAGAAAATAGTTCATGAAATATGAGCTTACGTGTCTATCAATGATGGATAAACTCACCCACTCTTACAAATCATGCCATGATAATATCCAAGGTACCATAATCTTAATTTCATTTTCATCATTTGAATGACTAAATATGTCAATAATAAATGTACAAAGTAAAAAATATGTCATCCATGGCCATATAAAACTTTCACTGAAATATGGTTTAAATACTCCCTAAAATGAGTTCATTACAATGGTTTAAAAACATCTTAGTTCTTAACTTCCCTAATTAAATATTCAGTAAAAAGAACAAAAAAGTATCATTGATTTCATTTTATAATACCCCAACTAGTATCACCATGTTCAAGATGGAGAGTCTCATGGAATAATTTATGCCTCCTCGTATGCAAGAGGTTTTCATCTAATAAAGAGGTATTAATTGGAACCATTAGGAGAATATTCCATTAGTAACAGATATTAATAAATGTACATAATAGTAAATAATAATAAAACTAAAAATAAGAACTAAAATGGAAAAAGAAGATCTTATAAAAATAACATCAACCCATTCTGTAAGAATATTGAAAAAAAACCTAGTACAACTACTCATGAAGGAATTACCACCTGTGATATGAATATAAATAATAATCAAGGAAAAATAAATAAACAAACAAATAATGAGGAATCTATAAAAAGGATCTTAGGGTATGTCCTGAAATTTCATCAACCAATCCACTCATCTGGTAAAACTGCCTTAATTATTACTACATTCCTAATCTAAAATCTGGGTTAATGGAGTCATCATTAGAAATATTATTCTAGTGTTTGGTGTGAATATAAAATAAAATAGGACACCACCAATGATTCATTAACATAAATAAATATGTTATATATAATTTTTTTTAATTGAAATTAATTTAAATAAAATAAAATCAATCACATACTAGGTTATCGTGCGGTTACTAGGATTCCAAGAACCTCAACCCCACCTACTTTATCTCTATACCAGAAGAGAAGATATGTTTTGTTTCCAGGAATCTTAGTATGGTCCCCAAGATAATCATTCCCAACTACTAATCTCTTGTGATGACATAAGGCCATCATTCCCTAAATTGTGTCATTAAAAACCCCACCACAATCATCATCTATCAAATTACTCATGCTACCCTAATAGATTACCTAATTAATGAAGGTCCCACATTTAACTTTCGTACCAGATTACATAATTCTATGAATATAGGAAAATGTTCATATACAATCCATATCGAAGAATATTCTAAGCTATAAAGAAGTAAAAACATGTAAAATCAATAAAAATATCATGTGACACACACATATACAAACATTCTCATGAATTTCATATTAATACACATCTCATGGGAGGTACACTGATGCACAAGCATATCATATCAAAAATGGTCTCACATGATACAAACACACATGAACAAACATGTCATATCATATTGTTCTTATAATTGTAATAAAAATCCTATTTTATGTTTATCAAAGCGCAAGAACAAGGCTCAACACTTAAATTATGATCACACAACTACGATAACTAAAATCAACCCCAAATCACCATGGCATCTTATTAGAGGGAATATATTAGAATATTCTATTTCAGGTTCTGGGGTCAGTTTAGAATTACCCTATAGAATCCAATGTAACAAATAGCTCTAGAGGAATATGGTAAAAATCAAGGATAAAATAGAATTCCACATTTTTTTTCTTCAAATGTACAAGAAATAACATTTTATTATATCAGAAATCCTATATCGTATCATGATAGTCTAGATCAAGGGTCTTCTATAAATAGTAGTGAAACCATCTTAAAATTACATGAAGAGAATATGTAAATTATTACATAACATGAAATACCTAGTTTCCATGTCTCTAGATATGATATAACTTTTCTTTCATAGTGATGTAATTCATCAAGTGGACCAAATTGAGTCCCTATGATTATGATTCCAAGGAGTGAAAGTAATAATGATTCGTTTCAATGATCCTTTGTGTAAAAATTTGAATTTACAATGATTTTAATTATGTGAATTTTTTTTTGGAAACATTGTTTATCAAACCCTTACACAACTATGTTAAGTTCAATACCTCTATATGGTACCCACATGGTTTTACCATACTATGTGCTAATTCATTTTCCAACCAAGATTTTTTATTCTATTTGTGTCACATAGTTACTTGAGTAATGAAAAAATATTAACTTAAAAAGTGATACAATATTGTGCCACCTACTTACCCACTCCAACAAGTAACATTATTACTTAGGGAATCCAGCATAGTTTACCTTGACCATGATTAAACCATAATCCCACATAAAGTCTTATATAACCTACCAAAACTACCCAAAAGTAACCCCAGACGTCTTCCCAACAAAATATTTCTAAAAACACATATAATGATATTTTGAAACATGGATTAATGAACCTGAAATTTACAAAGATATTATATGAAACATATTACCTGAATTCACACTACTGTTGATGTTACACAATGAAAAATAGTCATTCAAGGTATAGATGAATGTGAATTAATAAAGAAACATAAGAAAAAAAACATTGATTGGTACACCCCCAACAATAAGACCCAAACCATAATGAGAATATCAATCTTTTCTCTTTATTGTCCCATTTAAATTTATATGCTTTTAAGTGACTTATTATTTCATGGAATATAATAATATATGTTATAAAATTCGTGGTATCATGTAATTATATTGTAATGTTTGATTTAGAGTTAATGGAATTATTTTTAATTTGTTTTATTTAAAATATTTTTTTTCGTATATAAGTTTTGATTTAATAAAAAAAAAGATGTTAACATAGGGAAATAAAATGCATACTTAAATATATGGTGTTGCATGTAATGATGAATAATGGGTATATATTTCTTCAATTAAAAACCCTATATATATAAAACCTTCTTGGATTATATTAAAAAACTTATGTCAACTGTATTTTTAAGTTAAAACATCATAAATATTGGGTTGTTAAAATGTAAAATACAATATAAGTAGGTAATCAACTAAAATTTTACATTTTATAGTAGTGAAAGATTCAACATGATTCAAAATATAATTCAACATTAAATATTAAAACAAATATGGGTACCTATGATTAATTAATTCTTAAATAGAATTTTTATTTTAGATAGATGTTCCTTATTTAAAATTCAAGAATAAATATTCAACTCATTTGATTTAATTACTAATTTTTTCAATCCCTATAACATTTCCCTATATTATTGTCATTTTGAAAAGCATGTTTCATATGAGTCGTGTGAATGAATGATTAATAAAAATTGGATGTGACTAAATTAATTCTATAAATATTTTACATAACATAATGTTAAGTAAATTTAATTGAATGATGCCTCAATTCTCAATAATGAGTATGTTATTAATTTTACGTAAATTATTGAGTAAACAGATTTTCATAAATTAATGAGAATTTTCCATACATTTGGGGAATAAAAATTTATTTTGATATACTTATTTTTGTAACAATTTAACGAATTAATAATAATAAATAGATAAAAATGTAAAATATTTTTTATTCTACTTATATATACTCCTTTTGTATAATTAATATGTTTATATCTCAAATTGTATTTACAAGATATTTGTTTACCAACCTTGCACTTTTATTCCAAATATTTTCTTAATTAGTCATATATTAAAAAATTTCAAACATAATAATCTAAATTAAAAACCAAATGTTATGATATTAATATATTTTATTTTTTATGATTTTATTACAAAACATTGTAATTATTTAATTATATTTTTATTTATAATTTTTCTAACAAAATAAAAGTTAGTGATACCGTATGATTGTTTTAAACATCCCTACTTTTCTATTAATTCGTATATTGTATTAAATTAAACTTTGGAAATTATCATTATAATAAATATAGTAATTAAAATTTAATTAATAGTATAACACTAATGAAAATTTTACCCAATATCAACTTATATCTTAAATCAAGTACATTCCAAATATTTTCATGTGGAAACATATTGATCCATACATGTTTTCTTGAAATATATTTAAAAAAACCAAAAGGGTGTTATGAAATGTAACATAAATGAATATGTTTGGGACAACATATAAAGGATTCACTTTTGGGATAGATTATTTATCTTTTATAATGCTTTTTATGTTATGGTTAATAATAATAATAATAATAATAAATTTAGTTGAGAACGACCACTAATGATGATGAAATTTAAATTAATATATATATATTATTAAAAAAAATGATTCGATAAATGAATAAAAATAATATAAAAGAATGGATTTGATAGTGTGGATGACTTGTGAAAGGATTAAAATTGAAAATATTTCTTTATATTTGAAGTAAAAATATTTTATCATAAATAAATTCATATAATTTTTTAAATTTTTGGAAATTGAATAATAAATATTTTTTATATAACTATTTGAATAAAGTTAAAAAAATTAATAATTTTGATCTTTTATAAATTAAAATGTATAACTTATTAATATTTTGTTAGTGTCAATAATAAAATTTTTCAGTAGTGCAGCGATTCATGTGTATTGGTGTAATCATGTCATATTTAATCATTTATTTTCTACCATTTACTTTTGTTATATATATTTAATAAATATATTAAAATTTCATAATTAAATCATTTATAAATATAATTATAATATTTATTTATTATATTAAAATAAGTTAAAAATTAAAAATTCTAGACCTTTTTTTCTCATTATTGGATAGAGTGTTGATATTTAATTTTAATGATGGATACACACATATTGTACAATTAAATTAAAAAATAGTATTTTGTATATAAATAATATTATAAAAATTTATTATTATTAGAATATGAAATATAGATGAAATATTTAAATTACAATAATAGAATACATATTCATTAACATGATAACTTATTCATGGTCATTGAGATTATAAGAAAAAATACAAAAAAATCACCCATAGGCCAACAAGGATAAATCAAACCCCCATAAATGGGTTTATCCACTCCAAATCATTACCATTATTATAAAATACCAATATATTTTTTTTATTTTAATTATGTATTAAAATATATATTTCTCAGTGATGTGTATTGGTGTTATTTTTATTTTCATTGTTAAATAGTATGAAATATATGTCTGTTAATCATTTTATTTATATTATTAAAATATTAATGAAACTATAACATATTTTTATGAAAGTATTTACATTTCGATGATATTACATATATATATGCATATGTAATGTGATTATGATAAAATATTTTCATTATTATTATTATATGATAAAAATAATCAATCTGGAGAGAATTACAAATAGAGAATATATAAATAAGATTCATACTAGGGACCCTACCATATTATTTGTGGCCTCTCCATTGGATATAAAAGGATCCCTACCACTAATATTATTTTTATGAATAATTATCCTTGTAATTATGATGTACAAGAGAGTTTACAATTGATTCAAAATGGTTTTTCTATATTTTTCATCTTCATTTTTAGTTCACAAGTTTAAGATTTTGGATTAATCCTTTTACTAAATCATTGTAAAATCACATATAGGAACATATCAATTTTTATTGCATAATGTTGATATCAGTAAGTATATCAAATATTTTTTTATCATGAATTCATTACTGATTCAATGATTCTTCACAATTCCCTATATTTATTTTAAATTTTATAAAAATTTATGTTTTTAGGTTAAATTAATTTGGGATTATAATGATTTTAACATTATGTATTAGTATTGAATAAATTTTAATTAATTTAGTGTTTCTTTGGTGTCATTGTTTGTGTTATGTAGGCTACCTGAAAAATTTATACCATTTTATGTAAATAAATATTATTTTTTAAAGAAAATATAGAATTTTTTGGATAAGAAAAATATGGTCTTTTATCTATTTATTATGGTCGATAATTTAATTAGTTATCAAAAGTGTTAGGTTGTGAATTAAAATTTTTTGGATATATTTTTTATGAATTTACATTTTTTTAATTATATGTTATTGCATTATAGTTTAAATTTATTATAAGATTTATGGAAGTTGGTTTTGGTAGGTGGTATCAACTATTATTAATATGTTTTATTAGGATTGGATTAGAAAATGGGTTCCCATTGGATTTATTAATATAAAATAATTTTTCAAAATATATATTATATAATTTTAGGGGAGCTTTAAAATAGGATAAAAGACTTATTTTCCATGAAATAATCATGCGAATCCTAAGATTTATAAAATTATTAGCGTCATTTTCTATCCATTTATGTGATTTAAATGGGGGGAAAGTGTTGGAAATAAAATGTTCAAATTTTAAAATTCATGTTTTTTTATTTTCTGATTGTTTATTTAGATATATTTTATTCATACATTCCAAAAATGAAGGATAACTTTAATAATAGGTTTAGGAGAATAAATAGTGTAGGTTTAATGAATCTTGGATATTTTATGCCTCTTATCATAAAATGATAAATTATTGAACCCACTTTATAAATTTTTATTATTTATTTTCAAAGAATATCATATATAATTATTGTGTAAATCTAATAGGTGATGAATATAGTGAATATTTTTTTGTCTTATAAAAATATGAATTTTTTGAAAATTTAACTCTTCCATTAAAGTATGATATTAAGTGTGTTATTAATATTAATTCCATAACTACATTAATATTTTTAATAAATTTGGGGCTATAAAATTGTTTCCATTCATATATTTAGTCTATAAAAACATTCAATCAATTTTTTTGATGTTTCAAGAATGAACATCATAAATATAAAAAGGTTGTTAAAATTAAAATTGATTATACCAATGATTATTTAAATATATTTCTTAAATAACTGTGTATAGATTTTGGTTTAAAATAGAAATTTATTTTCTAAAATAATAAATTTGTTAATTTCTATTGTGTTGAATATGTATTTAATACATCAAATAAACATAAATTTATTTAACACTAGTTGTTGATTTTGTAATTTTTTCTATAATAGATTGAAATTTATGAAAATATTACATGACCTAACCCATCTAGACCCTTCTCCTGATAGTGATAAGCTGAGATATCATCCCATTGTCTTCCACTAATCATATAGGGACTGAATATTACTATACAATAATAATATCTCATAATATTAGTCCTTAATTTCTAAAAACCATCCATAGATATATATCTCCAACGCAAAAAAAATAAATAACTACTCTATAAGGATATATATATATATATACATATAAATTTAATTCATACAACACATTCCTAAGACATTAATTATAAATACATATCATAAGTTATGTATAAGGGAAACAAAACACATGATCATCCTTTGAAACACAATGTATGGAGAAGCTCCTCTACACAGCCTGTACTCCTAGCTCACTCTCTATCCACCATGATATCTAAAACACTCAGAAATCACCATGATCATCAATGTATTCTCTAGAACAACTGTGAATTATCTCTGAACAAGCCATCACATTCCAAAACTATCCATCTATCATCAAAACAATATGTTGTCTACAAAAACAAGCCATGTGTGGGGAAAAGGTCAATAAATATGTATGTAAAAAGTATCCCAGTAGGTATCCAAAAAACCATGAAAAAACCCAGATAAATAAGCTAAATCATATCTTGGTACATGTGATGACTATGAGAAGTAAATAATTGAATATCCATAACACCAAGTCATCTCAATTATCCTGGTACTAAATATTAAATAGATGAATTAAAAGGGTAATTAATATAGAATTTATCTACAGTATGAATCCTCAAGTATTTATTAATGTGTATAATCATTATTTCTCTAACCCTTCAATATTAAACTATATGATAAAATTTAGAATCATAAAACACTAAATATCCCAAAAAACCTAAATTTGTCATCTAGTTGTCCATCACTATAGAAAAGAAACACATAGGGTTTTGAAGAGTCCCAATTCATGATTGAGATAGATTAATATTTGAGGGTGCACATCACAGTTCAATCCATTTATATTATTTCCCTGAATAAGTATCTAAATTACCAATGTTAGGAAATCTATATAACCTATCGTAATTTATGGTCTGGGTCACATACCTCCTTGATGGGTAGATAATGGTCGAGGAAATACTGATCCTAGTGGAGGACTCACACTCTGCATGAGCAGATAGATGGGGTAGTACCAACATCAAAAAAAGAGGACTCTTTCCCTATGTGTGTATGGGGGAGTAATGACCATATTTGTATAAATAAAATAATAAACCCATTCCGTAGAAGGGAATTAACACTAAGGGAGTATAAACCCCAATATCAATCCAAATATCACACATGGATGTCATCATTATCCATATGAATTAAAATCCCCAATAAATATATAATACAATTCAAATAGTATGGAAAGTTCATATAGACCATGCCATCGTGATCTACATGGAAAAATATTTAAGATGGGAAAATTATTTACTAAAAATATAGATCAAAAAATTATTCATTTCATCATTTAAGACATGGGATATGATAAATAACGAGACTTTGGTTCATAGAATGGTGTCATACTTAAGTATACAAGTTGTTCTGGAATCATCTATTTCAAATTATTGATCATGATGTCGTAGACAATTTTCAAATCTAACATATCAGAATAATGTTACAACCTTATACAATGGATAATTAAAAATAATTTTTTTACAAATTATATATTTAATTTTTGAATATATAATGAAATGGGAAGGGGGTTCATGAAGGCATTACATACAGTTAATCCTTCCTACCCTCATTCTCTCCCAACCATGCCTTCTCCACTCTCCCTCAAGATTAATTATTTTATTTTATTTATTTTTTCTACTAATCACATATTCAATTATCAATTTTGGTTTCTCCCACTATTCACATATCAACGTCCTCATAATTATCCCCATAGGCAGTCCACATCACTATCTATCAAACCTTTTAGAAGCCATTAATTCCTCCACTTGTCGCAAAACATCCCGACCATGCCAACCCATTGTTTGGGACTCCCTACAACCTTACTTTCATCGAAACCATAGAAAATGGATTTAACATAACCAAATTGTTCTTCTCCATCATCATCAATCCTTAGGTCTTGTGGCCATCATCTTCACATGATAAGAAAGATATAATAATTAATATAGAGAGAAAAGTATTATGATTAACTAGTGAAAAACACATTAAAATCAGGTTTTTTCATTCAACTTCAGTTATAATGAGTCCTAAATTCATGTGATTTTTTAATTAGTATATTAAATATCATAAGTTAAGAACATACATTGAAAACCCATTAAAAAGAGAAAAATGTAAGGATTTTAATGTCTTTTTTACTGAAAAATTACATTTGAAGCCTTCAGGCTCAACATTCAATGTTATTTCAAGATAAAAAAACATGGAGAACAATCATGGTTGGATTTAAATATATTTTATGGAATAATAGAACTCAAAGGTTGACTTTAAAAACATGTTAATATTAAAAAATTACATAATCCATAACCTAAAAAATTAGAATTCTAATCTACAATTATTAAAAACAATAGAAATAAAACAATAGAAGAAAAAATGATTGTGAAAATTTCAATTTTTTTTACAAATATAGAGCTAAAAGAAACTAATGGTCCAAATAATTCATAATAATAAAATATTAAAAAATTTAATTTTGAAGTTGTTTCATGTCATTTGAGGTACATGGTTATACCAAGATTCACTGTATTATTTTACCCTAAAACCAATGTATTAAACTGGATTTATATTGAAAACTACAAGTATAATAACAAATTTCACAGCATGTTTTATCAATTTTTTTGTTTTTAACACTATTAAAAAGGACAATGTTACTTATTTTTATAATTATATTGTAGGTGGAGGTGATTTGGAGGACCCATGATGTAGTCAAATAATAATGGGCCAAACTGTGGTTGATTTATGCACACTAGTGGATACATCTGCTTATAGTTACTGAACCGTGATTCCAAATGGGTGAAATTGTTTTGGAAGGGTCCGAAATTTACTAGGATTCATTTCATATGAAGGAACCAAAGCCTTATTTGGCCTCTATGATTCCCATCTGAACTGATCTGTCTAAGGAATCAAATTTGCACAAAGTCAAATGTGGTGTTCTGTATTTTATTAATAAATCGAGTTGTATTTGTCCAAAGGGTTCCATACATTTGGTAGAGACATTAAAATGGTGGGGCTACAACTTTTTTATTTTCTTCAAATAGATATAAGGCTTTATGGAGGCTAAAACATGTGGTACAAGTGGATTGAAGATATCTGTTTTCCTAAAACCACCTTCCAATTTTACATTAAAATGGTACCTTGGGATCCCCATTTAGTAGTTTTTCCAAGAGGCAAGTTTCTACCATTTTGGAGTCCCCAAGGAGTCTTCTCCACATCCTTATAAGTTCTATATGCTATGGGAAGTTCTATCTTTACATCGTTCCCTTCCTCCTCTCCCATGGGTTTCTAAACCCCTTGTGATCACCCAGGGAGATACGTGATGTAATCCAGAGATTCATGTTTGAATTATTTTGAATGATCTTTTTAATTCATGGTTTTATAATGTTTTTCTTCATCCTATATTTTAATTTAATTTAGTTATATATTGTTATGTTATTCTCAAACTCAAATTATAATGTCAGGGGGTGCCTTTCATGTGATGTTTCACAGGTCGTTCGTCCCTTTTTCTTCCGTCATTCAATTGTGGTGTTTGTGTGGTTCATATTGGTCAATTGAAAACACATAAGCACTATCAATGCCATGTAAATTTATTTCATGGTATAAAAAATAAATAAAATTCAAACCTTGACAGAACATTGAGTTCTTCATTTGTTTCCTTGGTGAGTTTAAGTTATGAAGTCGAACAAAATCACCCAATCATCTGCTGTGTCCGGTGAATCACTGTGTGTTTTTTACTGAACCTTAAGATGTATCCTAGTTTAAATTCAGCAATATTCTGGTTCTTTGTGTAACAAACTAGGGATTAAAATATCATAAACCTATATCATTAAGAGATTAAGGATGACCACCATGAGAGTACACCGGGTTTATCATGCTTAATTAATTCTGTTAATTTCTACATTGTTTTATCGATTTCATTTTCAATTTTCATCTTTAATCATTAAAAAAAAGAGTTTCACAAAACCTAATTCACCTTCTTATTTCATAATCAAAACCCTCTTTTTAAATTAATGAACTAAGTCTCTATTGAGAGACGAACTAGGGTTGCTACTATACTGCATAAATTCTAGTCAAAATTAAAAAACTAATTTGTCACACTCGACAACGCGATCAAATTTTGGAATTATTGCGGGGAAGCCAAGATCATTTGTTATTTTCCTTTATTTTATTTTATTTATTTATTTAAATTATTAATTATCACTCATTTAAATTCCCCACTCCCATTTTAATGTTTTTGTTTTGGGTTTTTGTCTTTATTTTTGGTTGTTTTTGCGTGTTTTTCCTCTCTCTCTCTCTCTCTACCTCCCCCTCTTATTCTCGATCTCCCTCTATATAATTCTGTATTATAACATTGTATTTTCTTTTCACCCTTCTTGAGTTATTTAATCCATATTAAATAAAAAAAATTCAAAACTTATTTGCATGACCCGATCAGTAAAAGAAAAACTACTTGAATTTGACCCAGAAATTGAAAAGACACTTTACACACAAATCACGGCATATAGAAAAAGTCAATAAAGTAACACTAAAGAACCTCTTGTGGAACCTCATGTCTTCATAAACCAATCAAAAATTGAACCCAATCATATCCAAGAAAACATGGCTGCAAATAATAGAACCTTAATAGAACTGACCACCCTGGATATGGAGTACCGACCGGCATATATCCAATATCCTGAGGAATCATCCAACTTTGAGATGAGAATATGCCTCATCCACCTACTTCCAAAATTCCATGGACTTCCGGGTTAAGACCCTCACAATCATCTCACGGAGTTTTACATATTGTTTTCCACCATAAACCCTCAAAATGTCTCTGGGGACCTAATTATGTTTAGGGACTTCCGTTTCTCCCTTGATGGTGTTGCCAATGATTCTCTATACTATTTTCCTACAACAATTGGGAGCTGGAATGACCATAAAATACCCTTTCTAGAGAAGTTCTTCCCTACCTACCGAACTGTATGTATTAGGAAATAAATATTTTTCATTAGACAATAACATGGTGAGAACCTTCATTAATATTGGGAGAGATTCAAAATCAATTTCTCAAGTTTACCCCACCACCAAATTAGTAAAAAATTGCTATGTCAATACATCTATGAGGTACATATCCCCATATATCATGGAATGATATATGTTTCAGTTGGTGGTTCCCTGGTTGATAAAAATCCTTATGCTACCCATGACTTAATATCCAACACAGCTCAATATGTACAACAATTTGGTACATGAAAAATGCACCAACCCGAGGAGTTCATGAGGCAACTCATTCATCCCTAGAACAAATGGTAGACACTAAACTTGATGAACACATACCCTTCTAAGGAAATTATATAAAGAAAAAGGTAAATCACACTCTACTTATATTCCATTACATTGTGATATTTGTTCTGATAACACTAAATTTTCTATCTAGTTCCCAGAACATCAAGATTCACCTGAGTCTTGTGCAGCTGTGTTCCCCAGGTGTCCATTCCAACAAGCACCTCACTTCATACAAGAACAATTCAAGAAAAATCCAAATCTCAGGTGGCAAGTACAACCCTAGTACCGGCAATGAGGAAACTCATGCTACCCCAAGAAGAATTCTTATCAACAAGGCCAAGGAATGAAACCGTCTTATCCTTCAACTGCTCAAAACAATCATACCCCCCTCCCAAATCCGAACCAACCCTCAAGGATATGGTGATACAAATGGAATCCCAAAAACTCCAGTTCCAACATACCACAAAATCAGCATTTTAAGACCTATGAAATAAAGTGGGGCAATTATCAAACCCCATCAGTGAGCCTAAGATGTACAGTTCTTGAAAACTACCATCCCAACCCATTGCCAATCCAACAGACAAAGGTAATATATGTGGAATTACACTTCGTAATGGTAAAGATGTTTCTATTTCTTCTGATTATACATAATAGGTATGTCCCACCCTTGAAAACACTCTTTCTCCACCCATAAAAGATTACAATGAAGAAAAAAATGGAAATAAAATTATCATTTAGGATTCCCATGAACAATCCATTCCTCTTCCTTTCCCTCAAAGACTCTCTAAATCTAGGAAAAATGTTAATAATGAGATTGACAATGAAATAATAGATACATTTCAAAATGTTGAAGTTAATATTATATTGTTGGATGAAGTCCCAAAAATTCCCCGTTATGCAAATTTTTTTAAAAAACATTGCACCCATAGATGAATACTGGAGGGGAATGAGAGGGTAAACATGGGAAGGAATGTCTCGGCCTTGATTCATCTAGCGATGCCAACCAAATGCAAAGATCTGGGCACATTAAAAATACTTTGTACCATAGGGGAGACATTCTTTTCTGACACTATGCTATATTTATTTGCTTCCATTAATGTAATGCCTCACTCATTGTATATAAATCTATAGGTTAGAGGCCTTTATCCAACAAGAATTTTTGTGAAAATTGCTAACTGGAGTACAACGCATCCAACATGAGTGATTAAGGATGTCCTTTTACGAGTGAAGAATCTCATCTTCCCTACTGATTTCTATATTCTTGAGATGGAAGATACCCGAACCCAAGGTAATGCTCCTCTCATACTTGGGAGGCCATTCCTCAAAATTGCAAAGACGATCATCAACGTTCATAATGGTACACTGTCCATGGAAATCAAAGTAGAAAAAGTATGTTTTAACATCCTTGAGGCTTTGAAACATCCCATTTAAGATCACTCAACTCTTCCTTTCTATTCGATGGAAGTGATCTCAAAGGATTCACAAACAAAAAATTATCTCCTCAACCCATACTTTGATTGCTTTTCCTCTTCTTCACCCTTGGATGATTTGAGTTTAGATACATGTTTTGAGTGTTGTGTGTGTTCTAAAAAGAGTAAATTTTGTGCTTTAATTGATGAGTGTGTTCATTCTGATGTACCCATGTCCATAGATGATTCTGAAAATCTTGTTTCAATAGATACTCTATATTTAGATAATAAACATGAGCATATATACAGTTTAATGGACTTCACTCCCCCTAAATCCCATCTCTCAATCCAAAATCCATCAGTGTTGGAACTTAAACAACTTACTTATAATTTAAAATATGAATATCTTGAGGTTATCTACCATCTTCCAATCATTATTGTCGATAACCTCTCTCCAAAAGAGGAATCGAAACAACTCAAACATTTGAGAGAGTGTAAAAAGGAAATAGGATGGACATTGGATTATATTCTAGGGATTTTCCCAAATATTTGTATGCACCATATAGTTTTGGATGATGAGGCTAATCCCATAAATCTCAACGTCGGTTGAATACCACTCTCCATGAAGTGGTAAAATTGGAAGTTAGTAAATTACTTTCTATGGGGATCATTTATCTTATATCTCATAGTAAATGGGTTAGTCCAATGAAAATGGGGCCTAAAAAATAGTAATAATAGTTCTGTAAAATGAAAGTAATGAATTGGTTCCAACACATGTGCAAAAAAGTTGGCGAGTTTGTATTGACTTCTGTCGACTAAATGAAGCCACGTGAAAGGACCAAATTCCTTTACCTTTCATTGCCCAAATGTTAGAATGATTGGATGGTAATTACAATTATTTTTTCTTTGATGGGTATTTTGGTTATTTCCAATTCCATATATCCCATGAGGACTAAGAAAAGACAACATTTACATATCTATTCGGTATATTTGAATACAGAAGGATGCCATTCGGTCTATGTTATTCTCTTGGTACTTTTCAGCAATGTATTTTGAGTATTTTTTCTGACTACCTTAAGGGTTGTATAGAAGCATTTATGGATGATTTAATTGTATATGTATCTTCATTTGATGATTTTTTGCAACACCTAGGTTTTGTCCTCTGGCACTGCATTGAAAAAGATCGTGTTTTAAATTATGAGAAATGACATTTTATGGTTGAGTGGGGGATAGTTCTTTGGCATGTAATTTCAAATAAGGGAATTCAAGTTTATAAATCTAAAATTGAATTAATTTCAACCCTCCCATATCCAAAATGTGTTTTTGAGGTATTATCTTTCTTGGGTTATGCTAGTGTTTACTGCCGATTCATTAAAGACTTTAGTAATATTGTACTCCCATTGTCCTTATTGTTGCAAAATGATTCTGATTTTGTGTTTGATGAAAATTGTGAGGGTGCATTCAATTCACTAAAAAGGAGTCTCACATCACCTCACATCATCCAACCACCAAGGTGGGATCTCCCCTTTGAGCATATGTGTGATGCATCTAGCTTTGCAGTTGGGGCGGTTTTATCACAAAGGGTTGAGAAGGCTCCCATGTCATTTTGTATGCCTCACATACCCTTGACCCTACCCAGTTAAACTACAAAACCATATAAAATGAACTCCTTTATATTGTGTTTTCCTTGGAAAAATTTCATTTATATCTTCTTTGGTCAAAAGTGATTGTGGTTTTGACCATGCGTCCCTTCGATTCTTCTTAAAGAAACCTGGAGCTAAGACCCATCTCATACAGTGGATACTCCTGCTCCAAGATTTTGACCTTGAGATTAGAGATAAGTGTGGAGTAGAAAATGTTATAGTTGTCCATATTAGTATGATTTCTCCACCACTGGACCACCATGCTGAATCATCCCTCCCCATTAATGATTTCATTCCTCATGAGAACCTTTTTGATGTTTTGGACCTTACCCCATGGTATGTGGACATTGTGAATTTTCTTGCAACATCTAGGGTCCCCACAAATTTCAGCACTTCACAATCCCATAGACTTAAGCATGATTCTTGGTGATACATTTGGGATGAACCATACTTGTGGAGAATTTTTGGTGACCAAGTAGTTTGTCGGTGTGTCCCTGACCATGAGTTCACTTCTTTTTTGACCTTATGCCACACTTTGGCCTGTGAGGGTCACATTGGATCTCAACATACAAATATAAATGTCCTTAACTCGAGACTTTATTGGCCAACATTGTGTAGAGATTCCAATTAGTTTTGTAATTCATGTAGTCATTGTCAATTTATAAGGAATATCTCCAAGAGGAATGAAATTCCCCATCAGCCCATGTTATTCTGTGATATTTTTGATGCATGGCCATTAACTTCATGGGTCCTTTTCCAAATTAAATTGTCTTCATGTACATCTTGTTTGCTGTGGAATATGTGTCTAAATTGGTGGAAGCAAAGGTAACTGGTACAAATGATTCTCGAGTTGTCATTTATTTTGTGAGGTCTAAGATTATTAGTCGGTTTGGTTAGCTGAGATTCATCATTAGTGATCAGGGTTCCAATTTTGAAATCAAAACATAATAATTGTGCTTCATAAGTATGGGGTTGATCATAATGTCTCCAATGCATATCACCCCTAAACTAATGGACGAGCAGAAATATCAAATCCTGAAGTTAAGAGAATATTGGAAAGACGGTAAAACCCAATAAAAAAGATTAGAGTTTGTGCTTGAATGATTTACTTTGGGCATACTGTACAGCTTATAAAACCCCAATAAGAATGTCTCCAAATAGAATTGGGTTCAGAAAGGACTTTCACCTCCCGGTGGAGGTACAACACTGGGCATATTGGGCTGTTAAAAAATGTAATATGAATCTTTCAGATGCAGGTGAGCAAAGAAATCTTCAGATTCAAGAGTTGGAAGAAATTCGACGTGATGCATATGAGAACTCTCTAATCTATAAAGAGAAGACAAAGGATATCCATGGTATCATGATTCATCAGCGGAAGATCTATATTGGTGAGAAATTCCTCATATACAATTCCAAGATAATGCTCCACCCAAGTAAGCTTCGTTCTTGATGGCTCAATCCTTATACTATTACTAATGTTTACACTTTTGGTGCAATTCAGATTTTTCATGAGCATAGTAAACGAAGTATTACCATTAATGGGAAGAAACTTAAACACATATATAATGATTCTCCAAAGAATTTGGTGGAGGAAATCTACCTTCTAGAAAAAACATACTAGTAAAACACATGAGGTTTTATAATTCCTTCTCTCATTCTCAATTATTTCAGTGAGGACACAACACATTCAAGGTGTCTGGGGGGGGGGGGTGAATACATTATTGGGTTCATTAGGATTTCTATTGTATTTTCTATTTCATATCTTTTTTATCCTACATTATGTTATTTACATTTTTTCCCCGTAAAAAATTTCAATTTTCATAGATTTGGGGATCATAAGGGAGGGTAGGAAAATACCATAATGATGGATAAAATGAATATTTGAATGAATTTATCACTAAGGAGTGATTTTTAGTGAATTGGATTTCTATCAATGAAATAAATGGTTGTATCTATGTGAAACCTTTGAGATGATTGATGCCCCTTTTGTGAGTAGTTTTTTTGGAAAAATTATGTCTCTAATATCTCCCCACATTTTTGCACCAAACCAAAAAGTGTGGATAATTCTTATTTACTAGAAGGTAAATATATGTTAGGTTAATATTTTTCATCTTAAAATGATATTTACATACATTCTATCTTTATCTGATCTGTTTCATTGATGTATCAGATTGACCTATGTGTGTGTGCCTGATATCCGACTGTTGTACGCCCTAAAAAAATAGTTTTATAGTGTGTCTTGGGAAGGTCAAAAACCAATCCTCCATAACCTTTGATCTTTTTATAACTATTAAAATTAGTTTCATGAGGAGATCAAACAAGACTTAAGATATGAGAGTGATATTTTCCCCAAATAAAACTTTTGAAAAAAACAAAAATAATAAATGAGGGGAGTGATGAAATGTGAAACATTTGGGGATATCTAGGTTGGGATCTAAAGGTTTGTATTCTGGGAATGCTTAAGTGAGTGGGTCTTGATATATGATGTAAAGACCCGAAAATTTCAAGGAAATTTTTTTTTAATTTTCTTTGGAATTTTACAAGAGCGCAGCTTCAGACGGCACCAGATTCCGAGGCCCGGTGTGCCCGGAATCAATTTCCGAAGTTTGGCTCGGGTACGTTCAGTGAACGGACGAGCGGGTTTTTCTATCTTTTGAACCGGTGCCCGGAATCGAATTCTGAGGGCACCGATGAAATCGCAGCGCTGGTATTTGCTTAGAAACGCCTCTTCCGGAGTTGTGTTTGCTCAGACGTGGTTTTTAAATTTTGGGGCTTTAAGTCAGAAATAAAATAAAATTTGTGCGACAACTTTATTTTATTTCACTTAAGCTGCTTGGAAGCCGCTTGGAAGCCACTAGAAATGAGTTAAAGCGGATAGGGTGCTATCCGGAAATATCCTACCCCTTGTTAGGATATTTGTGCGGTGGGGCCTGCACGAGCCCCACCGTTTCTTTCGCTAAGTAACGCACCCGCGAAAACCCGTCAAAGTAAATGAAAAGTCAACCGACGCGTTTTCTTTATTTCTTAACAGACCATTTAATTGGGCGGTTTATTTCGTGAATTAAATGGGTTGTTTCGTTCGTTGAATTAATTCAACGAATTTAATGGGTCGTTACTTACGCGTTTTGCGTTTGTTGGCAAATTAATAAAATAGACAAACTTGTCTATTTTGGAGGGTTGCTATCGTTGTGCGAATCCTCTGAGCCTCCACTCTCCCCGCGAAGAACGCGAAGAACGCGAAGAACGCGAAGAACGCCGGAACCAGAATTCGACGACGCACGATCCGCGACGTCAACAAACTTTTCCGCGACCTTCTCCTTCTTCTTCTATGGCGCCTCTTCTTCCGCAGTGGACCTACGATCAGCGGTTAAAGGTGAGAATCGAATCTTCTAATTCTCCCCTTTTTATAATTCGATATCAACGGATTTAAATTAATTAAATCCGTTTGATCTTGATCCGGAGATCGTCGGCGCAACATTTTTCCCGCGGTGCGACGAACGTCTCCTCCGCAACGACCCGACGATCCCCTCCTTCCGCGACGAGCGATTCCGCGACGACCTCACGTCCGACGACGACAAGGTAAGGGATGTTGGAATATTTTATTCCCCGTGTTTATTCTTTTAAAATAAAGAACCTGATCTCCGAACAATTTTAATTTAATTAAAATTGTTGTTGATTATTTTCTTTTCCTCCCGTTGTTTATGACTAACGCGGAGGGTGCGGATCTAACGAACAAGACCCGGCAACCCTCCGCCGATCTTTTGTTGTGCGGATTTGGCGGACGACGACGAACCGTGCGGCAAGGGCGATCCGTTGATCCCGCAGTGAAGATCGGCCCCCGGGAGGAGCAATGGCGCAGACGGGAGGCAAAACGGGCCACCAGAGCAACTCCGGCGACCCAGGGGTGGTTCGGGCCGAGTCGCCCCGGGCCCAGAACCCCCGTTTTCGGGCCTTCTTCGGTCTTTTGCCCATATCTTGGGCCTGAGACCTCCGATTGACGAACCGTCAGTGGGTACGAGATCCTTGGATCGATACGGTCGTTTCGGTATATTGTACTCAAGGTTTCGGAAGACTTTGGGTTCAGCCGGGTTGGTTCGTACACGAAACCAACCGGGCCCTCGGAGCGGAAACGCTCATAACTTGAGCTACGGACGTCCGATCGACGTACCGTCAGCTGTGGTAGTTTCCTCTAAGTGAGACGGAACTTTTGGCATACTCCGCCCGAGGATCGGACACAGGCGGAGTACGGTTGGGTTGGTTTTTCCCTAAAAACCAACCGGGCCCCTGGGACGAAAATGCCAATAACTCTCAGACCGGGCGTCCGTTTGACGCGTTGTCTGTTGCATTGAGATCCTGTTGTCGTTACGGAACTTTTGGATACATCAACTTCGGACTACATGTCAGTTGATGTATCAGCCTCTCGGCTCGTGGAGCGGACCCTCCTAAACGAGCTCGCTGTGTGCGGGAACCCTAGCGCTGGCTGTGACTTCGACGACAGAGCAGAGATCCTCCGTGGACTGCGACGACGGCAGAGCAGAGATCCTTCGTGGACTGCGGCGACGACTGTGCAGAGATCCTCAGTGGACTGCGTCGACTACTGCACTCAGCGATCCTACGTGGATCAGTTCTACAGGTTCTGTGTGAGCCCGATCCTATGTGGGTCCTTACTACCGGTTCTGTGTGAGCCACTGCCTACAGGTTCTGTGTGAGCCCGATCCTGTGTGGGTCTTTTGCGGGGGTTAGTACCTATCGATCCTTCGTGGGTCCGACGACTTAGATGGATCAGTGATCATCTTTGACGTCATCTGAAAAAGTATACCTGGTTGAGCTGAATCTTATGTTACTCTCCTTTGTGGATTGTGTTGAACTATCCTATGTGGATTTACTGTTTACTCTCCTTTGTGGATTTGAGTCTTGCTTTCCTATGTGGATTGAGTTGTTCTTGAGCTCATGAGCAGAGCTAGAAGTGGGGACTTAGGTATATGTATGGGCATATACCTAAGTCGAGTCAGATGTTACTTAGTGATTGCACCTTCCTTTTTGTGCTATATCCTTTGTGGATTTCGGGAGACCTTCGGGGGTCTCGGGGACCTTACTGAGTAGCTTATACTCACCCCTGCACGGGCTATGCCCGCACCTTGTTGTGTTGGATGCAGACGACGGACAGCGCTGATCACGGTTGGGGCGTGGAGCAGGACGGTACCTGGAGGTGGACCACTGGGCGGGACGTGCTCAGAGCGGACGTGGGACCCGAGGAGCCTGGAGGCTATCTGTACCCACCCTTCAGGTGGGATTTCCAGTGGACGACACGAGGCCGCCGTCTTTTCTTCAGTTGCTTTTCTTTACTTTTTCAGTTGTACTTTCAGTTGGTCTTGTATTCCGGCCCCCTTTACTTTTCTGCACTTGTAGTTACTTTCCGCTTGCTGACTCTGTGGTGGTTGTTACTTATAAAGGCAATGTCTTCCCTGTTTACCGGGATTTTACGCCTTGGTTCTAGTCGCCAGCCCCTGGCCTATGGAAGGCGGGCTTGGGGTAGTCACGGCACGGGCCCCGAGGTCGGGTCGTGACAAATTGGTATCAGAGGTGGTCGGTTCTACCGCAGACTCTGATCGTCTTTTCTTTCTATATGAAGCAATAGTGTTTAGTGTATTGAGTGTGGTTATCAGTTCAGGGATCCCAGTGTTGGTGCGGCGGCCGACGTATCCGTACACCAGGACCCTGACTCCTGATTTCCGACTTAATGCATGAAAACATTGATTGCGTGTGTGTTTCAAGTCTTCTTCGGGATTACTTGTGTCAGCTCACCGGGTATACTGATCTACTTTATGAAAGTCTCAGGTTTTCCTTGTGATTACTTGTGCCAGCTCACCAGGTATACTGTTCTGACTGTGGTGCTCTTGTTCTCCTTTTCAGGATGGCCCCGCGACGACAGCCAGCTAGGGTTCCGAGTGTAGGGCGCGACGGCAGCCCACCGAGCGACGAGGCCTCGGTGCAGGGCCCTTTGCCAGCAGTGGCACCGGCGGTAGCTTTACCCGCCGAGCCACCGATGCTGCTAGTACCAGACGCCGACGATGCACGTCGCCTCAGGGCACTGCATGAGTTTCAGAGCCAGCGACCGCCCAGGTTTCGCGGTGAGGCGGACCCCCAGGCCGCCGAGGACTGGCTAGAGGCGGTGGTGCGGATCTTTAGACTAGTGAGGACACCAGCGGATCTCATGGTGATTCTCGCGGCGAGCCTCCTGCAGGCGGCGGCAGGACGATGGTGGAACTTGATGCTCCAGGTTCACGATGAGGCATCCTTGCTCTGGACGGACTTCGAGAGCCTCTTCCGCTCTGAGTTCATCCCGGCCACCCTCCGAGCGGTGCGCATCCAGGAGCTTCTCCAGCTGCGCCAGGGCAGCATGACGGTCGCTCAGTACGCGGCGAGGTTCACTGACCTATCTCGCTACTCGACCGACATGGTACGAGACCCCTTCTTCCGGGCCCGGACCTTCGAGCAGGGCTTGCGGCAGGAGATTCGGGCGTCGCTGATCTCCCTCAGCATTCCGACCCAGGCGGGAGTGCTGGAGCGAGCCCTCCTGATCGAGAGCTTCCTGGCAGAGCCTTCTTCAGCGGCGAGACCTAGCGCAGGGCGGCAGGTAGCTGAGTCTTCGGCAGCAGGTAGCCGACGGATGACTCTCGGGTCCAGGCAGACCAGACCCCCACGCAGACGGCCTCAGGACACCGGCTCAGCAGTGCGGGGCACACAGCGGAGTGCCAGCCTTCCGAGAGGCAGGCTGTGCTACTCCTGCGGCGGGCAGGGTCACATGGCTCGTGACTGCCCGACTCGCCGATCAGAGGAGCAGGAGACGGTGGAGGGGCCACCCAGGCAGAGGCAGAGGGTCGACCGTGGCGGTCCGCAGGGAGGAGGCGGACGAGGCAGAGGAGCTGGCCGAGCAGCGGGTGGTGGGCGACGCTTCCAGGCTCTACCCCCACCACCACCAGGAGGGCCACCTCGTCCACAGGGAGCTGGCGGGCAGGGACAGGCCCATCTCCAGGCAGTGGAGGCCTACGACCCCGACATGCCAGAGATGATTCGAGGTACGATCTGTGTCTATTCCACCCTTGCTGCAGTACTTATAGACACAGGAGCGAGTCACTCTTTCATAGCCTCTACCCTTGTTCGGAGCTCGGAGATTCCGACTGAGCCGTTGGCTCGATCCTTACGGCTAGAGACTCCTACGGGAGCAGACTCGACGATTACACACTAGTGCCGGCAGTGTGAGCTTACTCTAGGAGGCGAGAGCTTCGGCTGGGATCTCCTGGTAGCGGTGTCGAGGCCTTACGACGTCATCATGGGCATGGATTGGCTATCCACGGTTCATGCCCAGATCGACTGTTTTAGGCGCAAGGTGCGATGTGTCCGTACCGACGGGAGCAGGTTTACCTTCACCGGCGAGAAGGGAACCTTTGCAGCATAGGATGGACTTCCGCGGAGGAGAGTTCAGCCCATCTCTCATCAGTTGGCTAGCCTCATCCTAGGAGCAGTGGACGTGCGGAGTCCAGTTTTTCCTGCAGTGGTGGACCAGTACGTGGACGTCTTTCCCGACGACGTTCCAGGGCTACCTCCTCATAGAGAGGTAGACTTTTACATCGACTTGTACCCCGGGACAGCCCCGATATCTACTCCAGCATATCGGATGGCCCCCGCCGAGCTTTAGGAGCTGCGGGTACAGTTGGAGGACTTGCAGAGAAAGGGGTTTATCCGACCCAGTGTTTCACCCTGGGCTTCCCCGATTTTGTTCGCCAAGAAGGCGGACGGGAGCTTGCGACTGTGTGTCGACTATCGTCGCCTGAACCAGGTGACAGTGAGGAACAAGTATCCGCTGCCTCGGATTGATGACCTCTTCGATCAGCTCAAGGGAGCGCGGTGGTTCTCGAAGATAGACCTCCGGTCAGGCTATCATCAGCTCAGAGTTCGAGACGAGGACGTGCAGAAGACGGCCTTCTGGTGTCGGTATGGCCATTATGAGTTCTTGGTTATGCCGTTCGGCGTAACCAATGCTCCAGCAGTGTTCATGAGCCTCATGAACAGGATCTTCCAGCCATACCTCGACCGATTTGTCGTGGTCTTCATTGACGACATTTTGGTATACTTGACGACTGAGGAGGAGCATGCCTACCACCTGGGAGTTGTGCTAGACACGCTCCGAGAGCACCAGCTTTATGGCAAGCTCTCAAAGTGCCAGTTCTGGTTACGTGAGGTCCACTTCTTGGGGCACTTAATCTCTGAGGCGGGAGTTGCAGTGGATCCCGTGAAGATCGAGGCAGTGCTAGCTTGGGATCCACCCAGGAGCGTGACGGAGGTGCGGAGCTTCTTGGGCCTAGCCGGATACTATCGGAGATTTGTTCCAGGCTTCTCCAGAGTTGCGGCACCACTCTCAGCCTTGACGAATAAGGGGAAACCCTTTGTATGTTCAGACAGATGTCAGCAGAGCTTCCAAGAGCTGAGACAGAGATTGACCAGCGCACCTATCTTGAGGTTGCCTGAGGAGGGAGTTGGGTACGTAGTTTACTGCGATGCATCAGGGACTGGACTCGGGTGCGTCCTGATGCAGGAGCGGGCTGTGATCGCCTACGGATCACGTCAGTTGAGGCCGCATGAGCAGAACTACGCCACTCATGACCTGGAGTTAGCAGCAGTTGTCTTCGCTCTGAAGACTTGGCGGCACTATCTGATGGGCGAGCGCTTCACAGTCTTTTCTGACCACCAGAGTCTCAGGTATATCTTCTCTCAGAAGGACCTGAACCTGAGACAGCGGAGATGGCTTGAGTTCCTCCAGGACTATGACTTTGAGATAGTCTATACTCCTGGGAATGGGAATGTGGTAGCCGATGCCCTCAGCAGGAGGACGGGCATTCAGTTACTTGAGGAGGTGACAGAGCAGCTAGCCTCCTTACAGATATCCTTCGTGGATAGAGACGGAGCAGCCTTTCTTCAGTCTCTCACAGTCTCCCCACCACTTCTACAGTGGGTCAGAGAGGCTCAGCGTGGGGACGATGGCTGTGAGACTCGGCGTGCACTGATATCCTTAGGTCAGGCGCCTGATGGTTTCTCCCTTGGAGCAGAGCACGACATCCTTTTCAGAGGACGCACCTTCGTACCAGTCGCTTTATGAGAGGATGTGCTGAGAGAGTTTCACACTTCTCCCTTGGCGGTGCGTCCCGGAGTGGCGAAGATGTACCAGGATCTCAGACGACAGCACTGGTGGCCGGGCATGAAGAAAGCTGTGGCAGAGTTCGTTTCACGATGCCTCACCTTCCAGCAGGTGAAGGCAGAGCATCAGGTACCAGCAGGCTTGGTACAACCCTTGGAGGTCCTGGAGTGGAAGTGGGATGACATATCTATGGACTTCGTGACTGGACTTCCACGCACTTCCAGAGGTCACGACTCCATTTGGGTGATTGTCGACCGACTCACCAAGTCGGCACACTTCTTACCCATCAGAGAGCAGGGCTCAGTGGAGAGCTTGGGACGTCTTTACGTCCAGGAGATCGTACGGCTTCACGGTGTGCCATCGTCTATCGTCTCCGATCGAGATGCTCGTTTCACTTCCCGGCTTTGGAAGGGGTTGCAGGAGGCGTTCGGGACGCAGCTCCATCTGAGCGCAGCCTTCCACCCTCAGACGGATGGTCAGACGGAGAGGACCATACAGACACTCGAGGACATGCTCCGTGCATGTGTTCTCGACTTTGGTCGCAGCTGGGAGGACCACCTACCCTTGGTGGAGTTCGCGTACAACAACAGCTACCACTCCACCATCGGGATGGCACCATACGAGGCGTTGTACGGCAGACCCTGCAGATCACCGTTGTGCTGGACAGACCCTGGGGAGTCAGCACTCGTGGGACCAGAGATGGTCCGAGCCATGACAGAGAAGGTCCAGATCATCCAGGAGAGGATGAGGACAGCTCAGAGCCGGCAGAAGTCGTATGCCGACAGGAGGCGGAGGCCACTAGAGTTCGAGGATGGCGACCACGTCTTTTTGCGTGTCTCACCTCGACATGGTTTACGGAGATTTGGCCGAGGCAGCAAGTTGTCTCCATGCTTCATCGGGCCTTTCCAGGTCCTCAGCAGGATAGGAGAGGTGGCTTATCGCCTGGCTCTACCACCTCAGTTGCACCGGGTGCACGACGTCTTCCACGTGTCTCAGCTGAGGAGATACGTGCACGACCCGACGCACATCATCGACTTTGGGGAGCTGGACGTGGACGATGGGGCGACTTTTGCGGAGGTCCCAGTGGAGATTGAGGATTGACAGGAGCGGGTCCTACGTGGGCGGTCGATTCCTCTTGTGCGCGTCAGATGGCAGCACGGGAACCTCCAGGAGAGCACTTGGGAGCGGGAGGCTCAGATGCGTGCTCAGTACCCCCATTTGTTCCCCTAGTTTTTGATGTATCTTTACGGGGACGTAAAGCCCTGAGGTGGGAGTAATGTAAAGACCCGAAAATTTCAAGGAATTTTTTTTTTAATTTTCTTTAGAATTTTACAAGAGCGCAGCTTCAGACGGCACCTGATTCCGAGGCCCGGTGTGCCCGGAATCAATTTCCGAAGTTTGGCTCGGGTACGTTCAGTGAACGGACGAGCGGGTTTTTCTATCTTTTGAACCGGTCCCCGGGATCGAATTCTGAGGGCACCGATGAAATCGCAGCGCCGGTATTTTCTTAGAAACGCCTCTTCCGGAGTTGCGTTTGCTCAGACGTGGTTTTTAAATTTTGGGGCTTTAAGTCAGAAATAAAATAAAATTTGTGCGACAACTTTATTTTATTTTACTTCAGCTGCTTGGAAGCCGCTTGGAAGCCACTTGAACTGAGTTAAAGCGGATAGGGTGCTATCCGGAAATATCCTACCCCTTGTTAGGATATTTGTGCGGTGGGGCCCGCACGAGCCCCGCCGTTTCTTTCGCTAAGTAACACACCCGCGAAAAACCGTCAAAGTAACTGAAAAGTCAACCGACGCGTTTTCTTTATTTCTTAACAGACCATTTAATTGGGCGGTTTATTTCGTGAATTAAATGGGCTGTTTCGTTCGTTGAATTAATTCAACGAATTTAATGGGTCGTTACTTACGCGTTTTGCGTTTGTTGGCAAATTAATAAAATAGACAAACTTGTCTATTTTGGAGGGTTGCTATCGTTGTGTGAATCCTCTGAGCCTCCACTCTCCCCGTGAAGAACGCGAAGAACGCGAAGAACACGAAGAACACGAAGAACGTCAGAACCAAAATTCGACGACGCACGATCCGCGACGTCAACAAACTTTTCCGCGACCTTCTCCTTCTTCTTCTACGGAGCCTCTTCTTCCGCGGCGGACCTACGATCAGCGGTTAAAGGTGAGAATCGAATCTTCTAATTCTCCCCTTTTTATAATTCGATATCAACGGATTTAAATTAATTAAATCCGTTTGATCTTGATCCGGAGATCGTCGGCGCAACGTTTTTCCCGCGGTGCGACGAACGTCTCCTCCGCAACGACGCGACGATCCCCTCCTTCCGCGATGAGTGATTCCGCGACGACCTCACGTCCGACGACGACAAGGTAAGGGATGTTGGAATATTTTATTCCCCGTGTTTATTCTTTTAAAATAAAGAACCTGATCTCCGAACAATTTTAATTTAATTAAAATTGTTGTTGATTATTTTGTTTTCCTCCCGTTGTTTATGACTAACGCGGAGGGTGCGGATCTAACGAACAAGACCCGGCAACCATCCACCGATATTTTGTTGTGCGGATTTGGCGGACGACGACGAACCGTGAGGCAAGGGCGATCCGTTGATCCGGCAGTGAAGATCGGCCCCCGGGAGGAGCAATGGCGCAGACGGGAGGCAAAATGGGCCACCGGAGCAACTCCGGCGGCCCGCAGAAGGCGGCGGCGGCGCCCGGCGCGCCGCCGGAAACTCCGCCGCGGCCGAGCCGCGGTGGCGGCGAACCGCCGGACCGCGTCCGCGGTCCGGCCACCCAGCACGCGGCCCGAGCGGGCCGCGTTCCTCCAAGCCGCGGGTCAAACCCGCGGCGGTTTCTTCGGCCGCTCGGCCGAAGCCGATCTGGCCGGTCCGGTCGGCCGGGCCGCACCCAGGCCGGACCGGACCCGGCCTAGCCGGGTCGGGCCGGGTCGCCCCGGGCCAAGAACCCCCGTTTTCGGGTCTTCTTCGGTCTTTTGCCCATATCTTGGGCCTGGGACCTCCGATTGACGAACCGTCAGCGGCTATGAGATCCTTAATTCGATACGGTCGTTTCGGTATATTATACTCAAGGTTTCGGAAGACTTTGGGTTCAGCCGGGTTGGTTCGTACACGAAACCAACCGGGCCCTCGGAGCGGAAACACTCATAACTTGAGCTACGGACGTCCGATCGACGTACCGTCAGCTGTGGTAGTTTCCTCTAAGTGAGACGGAACTTTTGGCATACTCCGCCCGAGGATCGGACATAGGCGGAGTACAGTCGGGTTGGTTTTGCCCTAAAAACCAACCGGGCCCCTGGGACGAAAATGCCAATAACTCTCAGACCGGGCGTCCGTTTGACGCGCCGTCTGTTGCGTTGAGATCCTGTTGTCGTTACGGAACTTTTGGATACATCAACTTCGGACTACGTGTCAGTTGATGTATCAGCCTCTGGGCTCGTGGAGCGGACCCTCCTAAACGAGCTCGCTGTGTGCGGGAACCCTAGCGCTGGCTGTGACTTCGACGACAGAGCAGAGATCCTCCGTGGACTGCGACGACGGCAGAGCAGAGATCCTTCGTGGACTGCGGCGACGACTGTGCAGAGATCTCAGTGGACTGCGTCGACTACTGCACTCAGCGATCCTACGTGGATCAGTGCTACAGGTTCTGTGTGAGCCCGATCCTATGTGGGTCCTTACTACCGGTTCTGTGTGAGCCACTGCCTACAGGTTCTGTGTGAGCCCGATCCTGTGTGGGTCTTTTGCGGGGGTTAGTACCTATCGATCCTTCGTGGGTCCGACGACTTAGATGGATCAGTGATCATCTTTGACGTCATCTGAAAAAGTATACATGGTTGAGCTGAATCTTATGTTACTCTCCTTTGTGGATTGTGTTGAACTATCCTATGTGGATTTACTGTTTACTCTCCTTTGTGGATTTGAGTCTTGCTTTCCTATGTGGATTGAGTTGTTCATGAGCTCGTGAGCAGAGCTAGAAGTGGGGACTTAGGTATATGTATGGGCATATACCTAAGTCGAGTCAGATGTTACTTCGTGATTGAACCTTCCTTTTTGTGCTATATCCTTTATGGATTTCGGGAGACCTTCGGGGGTCTCGGGGTCCTTACTGAGTAGCTTATACTCACCCCTGCACGGGCTATGCCCGCACCTTGTTGTGTTGGATGCAGACGACGGACAGCGCTGATCACGGTTGGGGCGTGGTGCAGGATGGTACCTGGAGGCGGACCACTGGGCGGGACGTGCTCGGAGCGGACGTGGGACCCGAGGAGCCTGGAGGCTATCTGTACCCACCCTTCAGGTGGGATTGCCAGTGGACGACACGAGGCCGCCGTCTTTTCTTAAGTTGCTGTTCTTTACTTTTTCAGTTGTACTTTCAGTTGGGCTTGTATTCCGGCCCCCTTTACTTTTCTGCACTTGTAGTTACTTTCCGCTTGCTGACTCTGTGGTGGTTGTTACTTATAAAGGCAATGCCTTCCCTAATTACCGGGATTTTACGCCTTGGTGCTAGTCGCCAGCCCCTGGCCTATGGAAGGTGGGCTTGGGGTAGTCACGGCACGGGCCCCGAGGTCGGGTCGTGACATATGATTGCAAAGGATGTTGGGAAGGTTAGGTGGACAAAATCATTTAAACTGAATAATGTTAAAATAACATATATTTATTGGATAGAAATTGGAAAGAATATCATGGAATGGTTTTCACACACACACATGTAGAGTTAGTGACATTGATTACATTTTAATTCCTTTTTAAATTTGGTATCATAAATCTCATTGAATTTCATTATGATATGATTTATGAGACATTTTTTCAGTTTTTACTAGGAAGAACTCATTGGTGTGGTTTGTGCATTGATCACATTACATTAATAAATTTAAATTTCATGAAATGTTAAATCTTCATAAAGTTGGGAATATATACATGCATTATTTTTGATATGTGTCTTTTACCTGGAGTAAAAAATTTTAGGAGTGGGGTTGTGATCGTACCACGATTCACTGTTTTATTTCACCCTAATAACAATGTATTAAACTGTTTTTTTATTGATAATTACAAGTATAAAAACAAATTTCATTCTATGGTTAATTAAATTATTTTTTATTTAAAACTGCTAAAAAGGTCAATGTTACTTTTTTTGAAAATTATATTGTAGTTGGAGGTGATTTGGCAGTCCCATGATGAAGTCCAAGAATAATGGGCCAAACTGCACAAGATTTATGCACACCAATGGACTCAACCGCATATTGTTACTGAGATGTAAATCCAAATGGGCTGAAATATTGTGGACTTGTCCAAATATTAATGGGATACATTTCATTTGAAGTAATTGAAGCCTCATTAGTCCTCCACACTTCCCATCATAACTGATATGTCCAAGTTATCAAATTTGTACAATTTCAAATGTGGTGTTCTTTTTTTATCAATGTCACGAGATGTATTTGTCCAAAGGGTGCCAAACATTCAGGGGAGACAATCAAGAGGTGGGGTTACAATTCTGATGTTTTCTCCAAATATATACAAGGCTGTATGAAGGTCTAAATTTTTGGTACAATTGTATTGAATAAATATTTATGCCAAAAACCACCTTCCAATTTTCCTATAAAATGGCACCTTGGGCTCCTCATTTGGTAGTTCGGTAAAGAGGTAAGATGCAGCCATTTTGGAGTCCCCAAGGAGTCTTATCAACATAATTAGATGTTCTGGGTTCTATTGGAAGTTATAACTCAACATATTTCTCTTCCTCCTCTCCCATGGGTTTCTAAACCCCTTTTGATCACCCATGGAGAAACGTGATGCAATCCCACACTTCATGTTTGTATTATTTTGAATGACTTTTTTAATTCTAGGTTTTATATTTTTTTCATCATCCTCTATTTTAATTCAATTGAGTTATATAATGGTATGTTATTATCAAACTCAAATGATCATGTTAAGGGGTAACCTTTCATGTGATGTTTCACACATCGTTCCTCACTTTTTCTTCCCTCATTCAATTGTTGTGTTTGTGTAGTTCATATTGGTCAATTGAGCTCGAATATGAACTTTCAAGTCCATGTATCAATATGTCATGGTATCAAAAATAAATAACACACAAACCTTGACAACATATTGAGTTCTTCGTTTGTTTCCATGGTGAGTTTCAGTTAGGAAGTCGAACACAAATCACCCAATCATCGGTGGTGTCTGGTGAATCATTGTGTGTTTTCAACTGAAACCTAGGAGGTATCCTTGTTTAAACTCCATAATATTTTGTTTGTAGGTGTTAAAAACCAGGGATTAAAATATCATAACCCAATATCATGAAGTGATGAAGGATGAACATCATGAGAGTACCCTGGGTTGATCACGCTTATTTAATTATCTTATTTTCTACAAAGTTTTATCACTTTCATTTTTTATTTTTATCTTTAATCATCAAGCCCCCATGTTTTATAAAACCTAATTCACCTTATAATTTAATAATAAAAACCCTCTTTTTAAATTAATTATTTAAGGATCTGTCGAGAGTTTACCTAGGGTTGCTGTTATACTACATAAATTCTATTAAAAATTAAACAATTAATTTGTCATGCTCGAAAACACGATCAGCACAAAACGAAAAGTAATAAAAAATCTACATAATAAAGTTTTATTAATTTAAAAAATAAAATATTTTTTTGAATTATATATTTTATAATTAAACTAAACGTTGAAAATATACTATTTTTCATCAGGAATATCCCATATATCAATCATAAAACATAACATCCACAATAAACATTCACTTTGATATAATGAAACTAAATATTATGAAATATTTTTTTAAATATAAAATAATTATATATTTCACAAAAATTATTAATTAAGATTGATCGTATTGCCCTAGACATTCATTTATTTTATTTCTTCTAGATTAACTATTGAATAGAAAGACATGTTAAAATAAATACATGTAATATTTTAATTTCTAGTATTAATTATCAAATGTGATTTAAATTAATAATTTGTGATTAAATTACTAAAAGAATAAAAAAAATACTTCTTTACCATATTGCTAAATCTTCTTTGAACACCACCTAATAACAATCATAACCAATATTATTTACATTCTTTTGGAAAAAATATTCATAAAATCCAATGTCACCTAATTTTTTAAAAAAATATTAATAATAGCATTATTAATAGCGGATCATAATTAGATATTTCTATTTATATTCAAAGAATTGGAAAAACCACTATGTAATTTATGATTTTTTTAATATCTCATATACCTATTCAATTCTTGTTTCTTGGTTCAAGTAGTTCACCTCTACTGCAATCTATTCTACGCCCATAAAACCCTAAATAGGTGTGAAATCATATTGGATCCAAATATTATAGAGATTTATTATTATAGATGTATTTAATTAATATAATATAATATTTTTTAATTATTAAGAATAAATTACTATGTCAAATTTACTTACATGGAAAAACATTTCACCAGAGGTGCACTCAGAAGATCACCCATTAAAGTATCAATAATATCAATTTAAAAATATTGAATATATAATATCTTTTGTATATATCATAAATATTTGGATATGTATAGTTATTATCTAATATAGTAAAAATGTATGATAATATAGTTAACTAATATTCTTAGTGAGGAGTATCTAAAGGTGATGGAACCTATAACTTTCCTTTCCTTTATAATGATTCATTTGGTTATTTATTCCACTATAATTAAGTGTAATAAAATAATTTTAGAAATTATAATTTTCCTTCTAAATAAAACCTTAAAAACAAAACATACAACATATTTCATATAAAAGAGAATATTAGTTGGACAATGAAAAAAAAATTAAAATTACTATGTCCAACTATGGACACCTCATCTTTAAGAAGTGACACTGGAATAGTTGGATCAATAATATCATCTACCACTAATAATAGTTAAACCAATTATATATGTTGATTATATAAATTATCTCCACAAGATGTATAGATATATATATATATTAGAATACGTACATGGATATCCATAGTATGAAACACATTTTCTACGGTTGGGTTAGAAAATGGAGATGGAAGATATGGGTAGGCATGTTGTGCAATCAATATCAATATCATCTCTTCTGAAAGAATAGCTAATATATATTATTTAATTACAACCTCTATAGACTCATAAAAGTGTAACATATCAATTTCGAATGAATTTATTTCAGCCTTATATTATACACCCATCAATGAATCCACAGAGGTGCGGCAAATAACATTTTAAAAAATGATACCGTCTTTATACCCTCTAACATATCACATGTTTTCCAGATTTCCTAAATAAGTGGAATGAATATAAATCTTACCTTCAAGGATATAACTCCCCAATGTAGTATTCCAATGAACTAAATCCTGAAGTAATATTTTTAAATGTAATATAAATGAGATAAAATTTTTAATTAGTAATATTGATGATAATATACAATTAATTACTTTTAAAATTATCAGCTACATATTTTTTGGATCAATATTATACTTCCCATTTGTTACATTCACAACCATTTCCATTTTAATGACATGGGAGAGGATATATAGGGTCATGTAAACCATCTTCATAACTTTTACCTTATTTAGATCATAATTCACTCAGAATTTCAACAATTGTTTGATGTTCAAATAAATGAGACCCAATGATTGACATTTTATGATGGTATAAATTGTAATATTTTATATCTTGTTCATATTTCCTAGAAAAAAATTACAAAAACAATAAAAATGTAATATAATATTATAATTCAACTAAACAAATTATTATACCCTTACATAACATTATTTTTCCCATATAAAACATTTTTTAATTTAACATAATATCAGTTTACCGTTACATAAATTAGTTTACCCTTAACATTTTAAACCTTATATAACAATAATTTACTATTAATTAACCCATATATGTTTCTATTTACACATACGTTACTTTATTTTATCCTTACATAATATTAATTTTTGTAACATAATTTTAGTTTACCTTTGAATAACATTATTTTACCCATACATAAAATATAAACTCTTTTCATTTACCTTATATAAATTTTTAACCTCACATTACAATAGAATTCCCATAATTAACTTTAGTTCACCCTTAAAAACTGTTTTCACCCTTAATTAATATTAGTTTACCCCTTATTTTTCTTTATAGGTTTTTTATTACCCATGAATAACTTTTTTAACAAATAAATAATTTTAATTTACTCTTAAATAACATTACTTTACAGATATTTATCTTTTTTCCCTTAATTTATTTACCTTTATGTACATTTTTTCCCTTACATAAATTTATTTTACTAGTACAAGATTCTATTTACTCTAATATAACAATTTTTACCTCTACATAACTTATGTTTATCCTTACATATCATTATTTTACCCTTAAATAACATTATTTTACCCTTATAAAACTTTATATTACCTATACATAACATTATTACCCTTACATAACTTTAGTTTACCCTTAAATAATTTATTTTACCCTTACATAATAGTTTTTATACATAAATATCTTTTTTTTATTTTCTATATAAATTTATTGTACCCTTCATTTTCATAAAAACGTTTTTTAACCTTACATAACTTTTTAACCGATAAATAACTTTTAATCACCTGAACATAACTTTATTTTACCCTGACATAACATTTTTTTACCCTTAAATAAATTTTATGTACCCTTACATAAATTTATTTTACCCTTATATGACCTTATTTCACATAATTTACACTAGTGTCCCCTTAAATAACATGTATGTATTTTTATTGACCCTTAAAAACTTTTTACCCATATATAACATTATATAAACCAAACATGACATTCGATTACCCTTAGTTAAATTATTCAACCCTTACATAACATTTTTTAACATTACATAACATTAGTTTATTATAAGTTATCATGTACAATTTTTTTTTACCCTTACATAATTTTCTTTTCCCTAAAATAACATAATTTTACCATTTAAAAGCATTATTTTACGATTAAATGAAATTATTTTATCCTTACATTACTTTATTTTACAAATATCTTAATTTTGTTTACCATTAATTATATTATTTTACACTTACGTAACTTTAGATCACCCTTACTAAACATATACATTTTTCTATTTACCATAATATATCATTTGTTTTCCCTTAATTAAAAGTAATTTATCATTAAATAAATTTAATTTACCCTCAAACAAACTTTTTTACCCTTATATAACTTTATTTTACTCTGAAATAAATTTAGTTTACCCTTACATAACATCTAAAACTTTCAATTTCACATTAAATAACTTTTTTTAACAATATTTAACTTATTCTTACCATTACATAATTTTGTTCCCCTTACATACCTTTTATTAACCCTTAAATGTAATGACCCTAACATTTGAAACATATATTTACATGATTTTAAGCATGATTAACCCTGAAATACAAACCAATGATCATAAATTCTAGTTTCATTGGAAGATTAGTTACGTAATTAGAAAACACGAAACAAAAATAAAAAAATTATTTTATCTTCATAAATATTTCATGTCATTAGTTTTTCTCTTACATTTACATAGGATAACTTATGAAATACATAAACTAAATGGATGATCTAAAAATCCCCTTAAGGGAATAATCATAGAAGTAAAGCATATCACATGGGATAGAAGGTATAACATGAAGACACAAAAAGTAATGGAACATGAATAAACATAAAGAAGAATAACATTTAAAACATGGTATCACATAATCATTGCATCATAGTAATGTGAAAAAAACATACAACATGGAATAAACATGAGTCGAGGATAACTTCCAAGACCATTTCACATGGTGGAAAAAGTCCAAAAAAGAATTTAGGTTTACTCCCAATCCCAACATAATGTATCATTAGACTAAAAATTACATTTTTAATTCGACCACTATCTATTCTCACCCATCACTATTGATTCAATAAGGTTTTCCTTATGAATTTTCCATTCATTCTTGTTTTGAAAATCACAAACATCTTATACTTAAGCAAATGTATGTTTTAACCCCATTAGGAAAATTTACTTCTTTAAGGAAATTTACCTTAACCTGAATTTTCTTATACATAGCAATTTTTTTCATAAATTCAAAAACCAGATTCATACCCAAAATCCCAGAGCCATATAATGAAATGATTTGGAGCATTAATTTTTTTTAATCCTAATTCTAGATGTGATATGTAATGTAGTTCTAATCCGAATTCTGGACTCCAAACTTTCATGAGTTTGACTCCGAACTCTTAAGAAGATCGACTCCAAACTCCTAAAAAGTTCGACTCCTAACTCTTAAGAAGTTCGACTCCGAACTCTTAAGAAGTTTGACTCCAAAATCATAAGTAGTTCGACTCTGAATATTTAAGCAATTCGAATACGAACTCTTAAGAAGTTCGACTCTGAACTCTTAAGCAGTTCGACTCCGCACTTTTACGTAGTTAGACTCCAAACTCTTATGTAGTTCGACTTCGAACTCTTTACGTTCAGATTCCTATTTTTGGTGAAACTAGACTCCGAATTCCTATAAAAAAGAATCCGAATATTTCTTAACATAGACTCCGAAATTCATTTTGGTTAGACTCCGAACTTTTGACTTGCTTACACTCCAAAATATTGATTATCTTTTACTTACATATGCTTTATTTCAAAACAATGTCGTGCATTCAGTTATACATGGTTTGTTATAAAATGATGTCGCCTATTCTGTTTCTAATTAACCGTTGGTTGAGTTACACGTGTACAGGTCCCTCCGAATTTCATGGAAAATATGACCGTTGGAGGAGGGATCCGACCGTTGGATATTTGCCTATAAATAAGAGCTCATTTGAAAGATATCTAGAGAATGAAAAAAGAAGTTGATCGATCTAGAGAACACATCCTGTTAAGGTGATTTCTAGAGAGAGAAGATTTTCATGCCTTGTGCGTACTGAACCGCTTGTTCAGATTGCTTCGTGCGACTCTGGATGTTGGTGATTAAATTCGAGTACTTCTGAGGATAGGAAGACAGAGGTGCCGACTACCTTGAAGATCGAGGGATTTCTTACTGAGGAAGATAGAGGTTCCAACTACCTTGAAGTTGAGGGCTTTCGGGGATAGAAAGACAAAGATTCTGATCTTCTTATCGAGGGCTTATCCTGGTGTGGGTAAGAAAGACTTCCTTGGAAGTATAAATCAAGATACCTTTATCCAAGGTTGTTGGATACCCTTCTCTTTGGGTTAAAAGAGTTATTGTTTGTTACTTTTAGTTTTACTACTTGTTTTTTTCCGATGCATATTGTATTGTAAGGAAATGATAACCTTCTTGTATTTCCTTACACTTGTACTCTGATTAGTTTAAGATTCTATACGCTTTAAGGTGGAGTCTTATCTTGTAAACCTTGGTTCCAATTCTCTAGTTGGTGATCAGAGGTGTTGTGAATTTTATTAGTTTAACATTGTTAAACCTAGTTTTTCCTTGTCTAAGGAAAACATAGTTATCCATAACCAACTTTAAAGGTTCCAAAGGAATTTTTAAAGTATACAATTCACCCCCCTCTTGTATAGTGAGCATCTACTTTGTTATTTCGATCCTAAAATTGTTATCAAAGGAGGTCTCTGAAATACTCATACTCACGTATAAGTTTTTCTTGCTCATTTTTCATTCCAAACATTATCATTCCGAACTTTATCATTCCGAACTTTTTCATTCGGAACTTTATCATTCCGAACTTTATCATTCCAAAATTTATCATTCCGAACATTTTGATTCCGAACTTTGTGGTTACAAACTTTTTCTACTAACTAATTTGTTTTCCCAAGTTGTTTTAGAATGGCATGAATTTATGTTAGTTCTATTGAAAATATAAATCCTACAAGACCACCAATCGTTGATGGTAATGACTATGAGTACTAGAGAGATCGAATGAAGACTTTTGTTGTCAACACTGGAGTGGACAATTTCGTTATGCTTACTGTTGATTATAAAATACCTGATAAGGAAGTTAGAACATTCACTAACCAGGAAAAGAAAGAGTATCAACTCAATTATAAGGTACACAATACTTTACTATGTTCAATGACTAGAAATATATATAGGCAAATTTCTTCTTGTGAAGAAGCTAATTGTATCTTGAATAAGTTAGAAGTTACACACTTTGGTAATTCTAAATTGATTGAAACCAGGAGAGCTATGCTTAGAGCTGAATACCATGGATTCAATTTTCCGTATGGTGAACCAATCTGGAAAGTTCAACAGAGATTTATGACTATAGTAAACAGCTTACAGTCTATAGGAGAAAAAGGGATAGATGATGAAGCCCTTGTAGATAAGATAATTGATATTATGCCCAATGAGTGGGAATTAAAGAGAACATATATAGATGAGAACATGAAGGTCACTCAAATTTCTCGTGATGAGTGATTCGGAAATCTTCTCCAACATGAAACCAGAATGAAGAGAGATACTGACAACATCAAAAAGAAGAATGGAAATGGTACAATTTCTTTTACAACTACATCAAATCATATAAAAGCTAAGACTCGTGAGTGAGTAACCAGATCCAAGTCTAAGAAGGTAGTTATTCAATCAGATTCTAGTGAAAGTGAAATCTCAGAAAATGAGTTATGAAATCTTTCTCGAAGGATGAACAAGATAGCCGGCCAGAGAAATTTCCAATCAAAGAATAATAAAAATGAAAGGAAATAAAGGAAAGATGGAGAGGTTACTTGTTAGGAATACAAGAGAACTGGACATATTAGACCAGATTGCCCTCTACTCAAAAAGAAAGAAAGGAAATAATGGCATTCTGAAAGGAGCAGGAAGAATTATTACAAAACCAAAGCTAAGAAAGTATTGAAAGCAAATGACACCTGTAGTGCCAGTGGTGGTGACTCTTCAGATGAATCTTCTGATTATGAATCTTCAGGAAAGAAGAATCTTGGTCTTATATCTAGAGTACCTATTGACAATCATTTCTTTATAGATAAGGTGGGTAATGTTGAATCATTGAAAAATGTATCTTTAAATCCTAATGATAGTAAGTATTATAACTCCTCAGATGAATAATCATCTTCTGATGAAGAAAATACTTCACCTACCTATGAAGAAGTTTCTAGGTTTGCTGAAATTATTGAGATTGAGAACTCTAAACTCAATAAGAAACTTGATAAATAAAACTCTAGAAATTCTATTCTTACAAAAGAGATATCATATCATTCTAAAGATCTTGATAGGAAAATGCTATTTTTATAAGTATTTTAAATAATCTTGAGGAAGTAAGTTCTGAGAGGAATAAACTTTCTAAATAGTTAAAAAAGTAATTTCTAAGAAAAGTGTTTTCGAGCCTAGATCTAGTTCTAAATCTAATGATTTTGAAGATAATAACGTGGTTATAAAACTCAAGTCCGAAATGTTTTCCTTAAGGAAGTGATTATCAAACTTTACCCATGGTAAAGAAAATTTTGATAAAATGTATTCTCAAATACGACCTTTAAGAAACAAATCCGGATTTGGTTATACCCATGAAAAACCAATTTTTAGTAACAACTACTTTGTTCCACAAAGTTCCCCATTTTGTACCAAGTGTCAATGTGGTGGTCACTGGGAAAATAATTGTTCTTTAAATAAAACCCAATATCTAGGTTTCCATAAAGCCTATTTTTCTAAGAAAGTGTGTGTTCCTAAAATTTTGTTGTCTGGAAATTTGGGATCCAAGAAAGTTTGGATTCCGAAAGTCTAATTCTTTTCTTGTTTTCAGGAACACAGAAAAAGTACCAACAACAATACATGGTACAAGGATAGTGGATTTTCCCGACACAAGACTGGTAACAAAATCTATTTTGAAAATATTATCAAAACGAAAGAAGGAAAGGTAACTTTCGGAGATAATACTCAGAGAGAAATTGTTGGTATTGGTAATATTGTTCTTATAGGAAAAAAATTGATTTCAAATGGTTTATTTGTTAAGGTTCTCAAGCACAACCTCATTAGCATAAGTCAATTATGTGATGAAGGGTTCCTTGTGAATTTTAGCAATGATAAGTTCTTAGTACACAATTCCAATGAAGAATTTATTCTCTCAGCCAATAGGTAAGAGTATATTTACACATTGAACTTAGAAGACCTAAGGATCCAAGATTTACCTTGCCAAAGTGCAATGGAAGATCATTCCTGGCTATGGTATAGAAGACTAGGACATTGTAACCTTAGAAACTTATGTAAACTCTCTAAGAAGAAACTAGTTAAGGATCTACCAGAGCTTAGATTTGATTCTTTCAAAGTTTGTGATCCTTGTCAATATGGCAGCAACATAAATCTATTTTTAAATCAATTTCTGAAGTCTCAACGACTGATGCATTACAGTTAGTGCACATGGATTTTTTTCGGTCCAACACAAACTTGAAGTATTGGAAGTAAATGTGTTTGTTCTAGTTGATGATTACAACAGATTTACTTGTGTCAATTTTCTAGCAATGAATTCTGATGATTTTTCTTATTTCAAAAGATTTAGAGCACAAGTTAAAAATGAGAAAAATCGTCCACTGAAAACTATTCATAGTGATCATGGAGGAGAATTTCAAAATTATGATTTTGAAACTTTTATTAGTAGGAAAGTTATTACTCAAAATTTTTCAGCACCTAGAACTCCTCAACAAAATGGTGTAGTAGAGAGATGAAATAAAATTCTTCAAGAGATAACTAGAACCATGTTGAGTGAATATTTTATAGCTAGACATTTCATGGCTGAAGCTGTAAGTACTGCTTGTTATACTATAAATCGAGTTTTGATTAGACATTTTCATAATAAAACTCCTTATTAGTTATGGAATGGTAGAAAACCAAGACTATCCTACTTTAAGGTTTTTGGTTGCAAAGTATTCATTCTGAATACTAAAGATAACTTACATAAATTCTCACCAAAATCTGATGAATTAATTTTCTTATGTTATTCCACAGCTTCTAAGGCTTATAGAGTTTTTAATAAAAATACTTGTACTGTTGAAGAAACAGTGCATGTAAAATTTGATGAGTCTGATCCTTTTGTTTTTAAACTATCCCAACCTACATCCTCGGATGTGTTTTCAAAAACTGATTATCAACCCTTGAGAGAAGATCCTTCTGATAAGGAAAATGTTCAAGAAGATACTTCTGAAATATTTACCCCAAAAAACTTTCTACCCTATGTTGATGAACAGGTTTTACAAAACCCAAATAAGGTGTCTCTTAAAAATCATCCTAGTGATATTATTATTGGTGATGTAAATCAAACATTAAGGACTAGAAATTCCTTAAGAAATGAAGTAGAACATCTAGCATTTCTTTCCCAATTAGAACCAAAAAAGCACAGACGAAGCTTTAGGTGATGATTATTAGATCAAAGCCATATAAAATGAAGTAAATGAATATGAGAGGAATAAAGTCTGGACCTTGGTTGAAAGACCTAAGGAAACTTCTGTTATTGGAGTAAAATGGGTTTTCAGAAACAAATGTGATGAAAATGGAGTCATAGTAAGAAATAAAGCTAGAATCGTTGCTAAAGGCTATAATCATCAAGAGGGAATAGACTATGAAGAAACCTATGCTCAAGTAGCTAGACTTAAATCTATTCATATTCTACTTGCCTTTGCAGCATTCTTTAATTTTAAACTTTTTCAAATGGATGTGAAATATGATTTTCATAATGGTTATGTTTAAGAGGAAGTTTTTGTTGAACAATCTCCTGGTTTTGAAGATACAAAACTTCCTGATCATGTTTTTAGACTTACCAAAGCTTTGTATTGTCTTAAACAATCCCCACGAGCAAGGTATGATAGACTCACATGAGTTTTGCTTCAAAATAACTATGTTAAGGGAAATGCAGATCCAACCCTTTTTATAAAGAAAGATAAGAAAAATGTTTTGATTGTTCCATTTTATGTTGATGAAATCATATTTGGTTCAACTCAGCAATCTTTAACTGATTCTTTTTCAAGTCTAATGAAGTCTGTGTTTGAAATGAGTATGATAGGTGAGTTAACATTTTTCCTTGGTTTTCAAATTTCTCAAAAACCAGAAGAAATCTATATATCTCAAGATAAGTATATTAAAGATCTTCTCAAAAAGTATGGTTATGACAACAATAAGAGTATAAGTACTCACATTGGTACCTCAAACTCTTTAGATATTGATGAAGCAGGGAAACCAGTAGATCAAAAGTCTTTTAGACGTATGATAGGAAGTCTACTTTACTTAATAGCTAGTCGACCAGACTTAATGTTTTCAGTGTGCTTATGTGCAAGATTTCAATCCAATCCTAAGGAATATCACTTAAAGGCGGTGTAAATAATTTTTTGCTACTTAAAGGGAACCATGGATCTAGGATTATTTTATACTTCTGGAAATGATTTTGTTCTAAAAATCTTTTTTGATGCTGACTTTGGTGGATGTAGAATGGATAGAAAAAGTACATCCATAACTTGTCATTTCTTAGGATATTCTTTAGTTTCTTGGTCTTGAAAAAAGCAACATTCTGTGTCACTTTCCACTGCTGAAGCTGAATATATAGCACCTAGAAGTTGTTGTGCTCAAGTGTTGTGGATGCAACACACACTCACAGAGAATGGCCTGAGTTTTACTAAGACTCAAATATTGTGTGATAACAGAAGTGCCATTGCCTTAAGTAAGAACCCTGCACATCACTCTCGTGCAAAGCACATAGATATTATGCATCACTTTCTTAGGGATCACACACTTAAAAGAGATATCATTCTTCAGTTTATCGGAATGAAAGATCAGCTTGCTGATATTTTCAAAAAATCATTACCCTCTGATAGATTTGAATACATTAAACAAAAGTTAGGAATGATAACTGCAAGGTAATCATTCTTCAATAACTTCTTGTTGAACAATTCTCCTAACAGTAATAAACTCCTCTTTATAGGGGGAGTACATTTGATTGTTAGTGTAACTAATTTTTTTTAAATCTTTTGGAACTGAACTTCCGGAATGGAAATTTCTGAAACCAAAATTTCCCGAATGGGAATTTCCGGAACTGAAATTTTCAGGACTGAAATTCTCGGAATGAGAACTTCCGGAATGGAAGTCTTCGTACTGAAAACTTCCAGAATGGACTTTTCGTACTGATAAGTTTCGGAATGGAGATTTTCAGATTGGGGTCTTCGTAACGAGGTTTTCATACTAAAACTTTCATAATGAAGTCTTTTATTCTTCAAAAATAATATTACCAATTACGAACAATATTTCTTGTTAATCCATAAGTTATGATTTTCTTACTTATAGTTTTGTAATAAAATTTTTATTACTGGTATTTTCCTTGTTTTAAAAAAATTCGGATTCTAGTTTTTCCTCATATCTGAATGTTTTTTTTAAAAACCTCAAAAGATCGGATTCAAATTTTCCTTGCGGGATTGTTCTCAACCGTCAGATCATATCAAAGCTTTTTCAACCATTAGATGGATTTTGGAAGACCAATGGTCAAATTCTTTGCCTATATAAAGGGGACCCCGAGACTCATCCCACATCGGTTTTTCCGAGCTTTTATGTCTCGAAGCTCTACTGCTCTTCTTAAGGTCGGTTTCGAACTTTGTGAAGCTGATCCGAATTTTCCAGATTACTTCACTCCGAATTTCTGTTGAAGCAACTTCTCAAGATATGTCAACTGTGAAACCAATCTCAAAGTGGTTAGTTTTCAGGGAAATATTAGTTCACCTGGATTTTTATAAGCTTGATTCTCTTATTTCAAAGAATATTATACTGAATGGATGGGAAGGTGTCTGCATAACAAAGTCAGATAAACATGATCCAGTTTATACTGATTTGTTGATAGAGTTTTACGAGTCTGTTTCCTTCCAGATGGAAGATAGCAGAGAGAGGTTTTATTTCAATTATTATGAGAAGACTTATAAGCTTTCTTACACTAAGGCTGCGAGGCTGTTTGGTTTATCATATGAAGGAGAAAGTTAATTCTACTCTCACAAACTTCCTGATGTTCAAGTGAGTTTCAATAAGGAGAAGTCACTGAAGTTTCTTGGGATCAAGGATGATTCAACTATCATGATTGGTCATCTGACTCCGAACAATAGAATTATTTAGCTTTGGGTGCAAGGCTTTCTGGTTCCAATAAGAGGTGATAAAGACATTCTGAAGAAGGGTGATATCTATGTCTTAGATTTCTTGGTAAATCTATGAAAGATAAATCTGATGAGGCATGTCTTGGTTACGATCAAGAATATCAAAGAAGGAAATTTGACAGCTCAGATTAACATGTTTAATGCATTATTATCTAAGTTGATAGTTCGATGCTTAGAATCATTCAAGGTTGCCTGCAAATCAAAGATCCAGAATTGCAAACTAATGTTAGTGAGTGATGATACTCTTAAGAGAATGAAGATGGGATTTTCCAGTGAATCCAGAGAATATTATCCCCTATCCATGGAGGAGTTTGAAGCTGCTCAGAAAGAAATACACTCTCTGGAACCATCTAAAAATCAAAGGAAGAAGAGAAAGGCTAAGGAAGTGGTTGCTGATGAAGAAATTTCTCCAGCTAAGGAAACTCAATCTGCTCCCCCAAGCCGAAGAATCCGAAAACATATACGGATGAAGTATCAGTCAAGTGGAGGGAAGATAAAGAGATGAGGAAGGAAGGGGATCCTTAATTCGGACTGGACCTTGTTGAGGCTAAAGACTTAATATAAAAAGATGCTGAGGAGCTAGAGAGAGAAGCGAAGGAAAAGAAAATGAGAAAGAAGATGTCTGAAGCTGAAGTGGTGCGATCTTTGCTGAAAGATACAGAGTTGGCTTCCGAAATGATTCAAGTTCCAGAATCTTTTGGTGTTGAACCTTCTATACCAGAAACTCCATCCAAGAATTATGTCACTCCTAAAAAGGACAAGGGTAAATAAATAGTTGAAGAAGCTGAGAAGGAAGTTACTGAATTAGTAGAGGAAGAAGTTGAAGAAGAAGAAGAAGAAGAAGAAGAGGAAATTGAAGATTTGGATACTCTAATCAAGCAAGTACAGGACTAAAAAGATAAGGCTGAATTCGAAAAGTTATCTACTCCAGGTAATGAAGATGAGGAAGCTTGCATGCAACATAAAGAAGAAGAAGAATAAAATGTGTTGTATGATGAAGAAGAATCCTATGAGAGAAATTTTCTTGAGGAAGGTCAAGAAAAACAGAATCCAGATGAAGACCAGATTGTTTAGGTTTCTAAATCTGAGGAAGTATCTTCTAATGTGGAACCCAATCTGAAATATGATAAGGGGAAGAAAGATCTCATGGAGACACCTATAAAAGATCTCATTAGGAGGAAAGAGGTTGGTGGTACCCCTAGAAGGAAACTTGTGCCAGTTGAAGAAGAGAAATCTCAAAGAGAAGTTTATGATTCAGAATCATCATCTCACAGGCATGATTTTGTGGTTCAGTCTCTGAGAAAGTTGGTGTACACAATTCCGATTCTTGCAACAATAGATTCCAGATGCCAGATGCTGCAACAAACTATGAATCAGAAATCAGATTCTTTATCCATGGTCATGGATAAGTTTGTGAAGTTTGAAGCTGAACCAAAATGTTTTCTGATCGATTATGATATACATAGAAAGTCTTGCAGTACGGTAACAAAGTGGTCTAAAAGAGTTGAAGAAGACTTGACAATGTATGATAATTTTTAGAATGATGTGAAAGAAGATTTTGACACAGCAGATAAAAAGGTTAAGAATCTTGAAGATGAGATTTTTATTGAGCAAAGTACCCAGAGTCGACAAGTAAAGGAACTCAATGACAAGGAAAATTCTCTAGCTCAAAATCTTATAAATGATAGAAATCTCCGGATTGAGCTTGAGAAAAAAGTGGTTCAGCAAGATGACTTGTTAAAGTTGCTGAAAAAGGCCTTAGAGGCTCAGGAAGAAGCTCTAAAAGTACATGAAGAATAGGTAAAAGCCTTGGATAAGAAAGGTGAGGAAGACCAAAGGGACTTGAAGAAACTCAAAACCATGTTAAAGATACTTATTCCGAAGGAAAAAGAAGACAAATGAACCCACTATGATCTTTTTTTGTAATTTTCTTTCCTTGTAAATTTGTTTTTCCAACTCTAATGAAATGGTTATCTGGTTGGTTGTATCTTGTTATATACTAATGTTTCAGGTACCATACTCTGTTTTCCATTCCCTTTAATTCTTTTTTAAAATCACAAAGGGGGAGAAAGAAAAAAGAACTACTCCTATGGAGGAGAAAGGAAAAATTTCTAAGAGAATATCCTTAAAGAAAGGGGAGTTTCCCACTACGAAGTTTCTCATTCTTACAATAATGAAAACTCCACTCCGGTAACTCAGAATACAATCCTTAGAGTTTCAATGCCTAAGGGGGAGTTAGTTGTATTCACTTTTATCCATGAACAAAAGGAGATAATTTTTAAATTTCAAAGTCTAATGAAATATTTTCAAAATCCTTATATGTTTTTTTTCGAAAGGATGTTTGTGATTTCCCAAAAGGGAGAGATTGTTGAGTCAATATGGTTTTCCTTATGACTTTTCCATTCCTTCTTGTTTTGAAAATCAAAAACATCTTATACTGATGAAAATGTATGTTTTAACCCCATCAGGAAAATTTACTTCTTTAAGGAAATTTACCTTAACCTGAATTTTCTTATACATATAAATATTTTTCTTAAATTCAAAAACTGGATTCATACCCAAAATCCAGGAGCCATATAATGAAAATATTTGGAGAATTCTTTTTTTTTCGAATTCTGGATGTGAAATGTAATGTAGTTCTAATCTGAATTCTGGACTCTGAAATTACATGAGTTCGACTCCAAACTCTTAAGAAGTTCAACTCCGAACTCTTAAGCAGTTCGACTCCGAACTCTTAAGAAGTTCGACTCCGAACTCTTAAGCAGTTCGACTCTGAACTCTTAAGCAGTTCAACTCTGAACTCTTGAGCAGTTCGACTCTGAACTCTTAATCAGTCCAACTCCGAACTCTTAAGCAGTTCGACTCCAAACTTTTAAGTAGTTCGACTCCGATCTCTTATGCGGTTCGACTCCGAACTCTTAAGTAGTTCGACTCCGAAATCTTAAACAGTTCGACTCCGAACTCTGCATGTTTAGATTCCGATCTTTGGTGAAACCAGACTCCGAATTCCTATAAAACAGAATCCGAATATTTCTTAACATAGACTCCGAACTTCATTTTGGATAGACTCAAACTTTTGACATGCTAACACTCCGAAAATTAATTATCTTTTACTTATATATGCTTCATTTCAAAACAATGTCGTGCATTCAATTATACATGGTTTGTTATAAAACTATTTCTTCTATTATGTTTCTAATTAACCATTGGTTGAGTTACACATGAACAGGTCCCTCCGAATGTCATGTAAAATATGACCGTTGGAGGAGGGAGCCGACCGTTGGAGATTTTACAATAAATAAGATATCATTTGAAAGAGCTCCAGAGAATGAAAAAAGAAGTTGTTCGATCTAGAGAACACACACTGTTAAGGTGATTTCTAGAGAGAGAAGATTTTCATGACTTGTGCTTACTGAACTGGTCGTTCAGATTGCTTCATGAGACTTCGGATGTTGGTGATTACATTTGAGGACTTCCAGGGATAGGAAGACAGAGGTTCCGACTACCTTGAATTTCGAGGTATTTCTTGCTGAGGAAGACAGAGGTTCCAACTACCTTGAAGTTGAGGGCTTGCGGGGATAGCAAGATAGAGATTCCTATATTTGTATCGAGGGCTTATCCTGGTGTGGGTAAGAAATACTTTCTTGAAAGTATAAATCAAGATACATTTATCCAAGGTTTTTGGATACCCATCTCTTTGGGTTAAAAGAGTTATTTTTTGTTACTTGTAGTTTTAATACTTGTTTGTTTCGGCTGCATATTGTATTATAAGGAAAGAATAAACTTCTTGTATTTCCTTACACTTGTACTCTTATTAGTTTAAGATTCTATACGCTTTAAGGTAGAATATTATCTTGTAAACCTTGGTTCCAATTATTCAGTTGATTTTCAGAGGTGTTGTTAATTTTCTTAGTTTAACTTTGTTAAACCTTGTTTTCCTTGTCTAAGGAAAACATAGTTATCCATAACCAACTTTAGAGGTTCCAAAAGAATTTTTTAAGTGTAAAATTCACCCCCCCTCTTGTTACATTGTTATTTAAATCCTACAATCACAACATATTAATTCATATACATGCCACATCAATAATCAAACATAAATGTAAGAGTTACCCAGGGAATGAAATTTGTATGATAATCTGGTCATAGATCATAACAAATGAGTGTATCATAAAATTTTTCATGAAATAAAATATTTAAATAAAAAATTTATATTCATAAGATAAATTAAGCATATGTCATGAAGTTAAAATGAGATGAGAACATGTAAAATGTGTGTTTAAAAAAATAGTAATGAGCCTTTTTAGTGAGTTTAAGGGGAAATATTAAAGATTTATTAATGTAAGAAAACGTAGAATTTTTTCTCTAAAACTAGAAATTAAAAAAGAAATTTCATTAATTTAAAAATAGTGTTTTTTGAGAAAATAATGTTTCTCTATAGTAAATTATAGATTATACATGAAAATGGGTAAAAACTGGGAAGTTCCATTTAATCGGGCTTGCTTATTGGTAGAGAATGAAACCTTATAAAACATGTATTTCCCCATCAAGTAAAGAATAATTGAGATAAGTAAATATATTTGGAACATAAAAATATAATTTATGTGGATTTAATATTAATAATTAATAATTACATTGGTGTAAGGAGTGAAAAATTTTAACTTGTCAGAAAAATGGAGGTTTGGAAAGAATCTCTTACCTTATGCGGGGAACTGTTCTGCACTTGTACATAATTTCATGGATAATAAAATTAAAACACTTAAATAATTAATTTAAAACCTATTACTCTTGTGTTTAATTTATTATAATTTTATTAGGTTCATTTATCTTCATTTTCTTGGCTTATTGTTTTTAATTTCGTTGTTTTGGGAGTGTTCGTATCATGATTTTATGTTCAATTCCATTGAATTTAATTATTAGAGTTATTGTAAAATTGATTAAGAACTATAAAAGTGTAATTATATGATATTTATTCTCCCTAATAAATATAAATCATTCGAAATATTGTTTTAGAGAAATTATAATTATCCATTACAAAAAAATCAATGATGAATGTTAGTTTATTTTGGGGAATTTTCTATCATCATGAACTAGTTTAATTTTATTATTTACTGTATTTAATTCATACTATTAATATAACATTAAATAAGTATTAATAATTATATTATAATATTTTTTAACCATAAAAATGTTTTTATGTCCAGCCTTGTAGGTGGTAATAGAAATTTAAACGCATCGTCCACGATGATAGTAAATCGATACATCACATATGATGTTTTCCTTTTTAGAATAAAAGGATGTGTAAGAGGTTTGGTGATGGATTATTACATTAAAAAAATAAAATAATTTATATAAAATATAATTGATTTATTATGCCACTTTGGGATAGGGTGGTTAGGAGAGGATAATAAAGGAAAAGAAATTGAAAAAAAAATTAAATGAAAATGAGAGTCGATTTTACCTCTTCAACTTCCTCTCCTTAAAAGCCTCATTAGGGAAGTTGGGTTTGGTTGTTTGATCAGACCAAAGACTTATGGATATGAGGATAAACATAGGAAAGGTATTGGGATGTTTTGGTAAAAGTTTTAAGGATTTGGAAGTGTGAGGAGAATAGGTGGTCAGGGTGATATTTATAGTCGGAGGAGAGGGGTAATTTTTATTATTATGTTAATTTTTTTATTTTTTTTCTCAAGAATATAAATATTTTGGATTTTTGGGACTAATTTCAGTAAGTATTGCATATTATTTTGATGAAATTTCTGATTACCTCATACATACATCACTCATGACTCTATTATTAATGTATTTTTTAAATAGAATAAATTACCCTATCTCATTATACACCAAGAAATAAAATATTTTAGAAAAAGAATCACCCCAACCATATTTTGATGTTTGGAATTATGAAATGGAATCAATTTTAAGAAATTAATTTTCTAAATATTGGAATGATAATTTTTAATTAAAATCTTTATTTAATTGAAACATAATGTCATTAATATTATAACAAATTTTATAAAAAATTATAAATATTATTTAATGTGTCATAAAATTATCATATAATCATAGGAAAAAATATTAATATATGAATCTATTTTATGAAAAAAAAATTCTTTTAAATATTTTTAATTATCATAAAATAGTACATAAACAATTATGTTTAACAAAAATACAAATACATAATTTTTAAAACATTTATTTACTTATTCCATGATATAAATATATTAAATTTACATTCATAAGATACATAAATATTATTTATACTTTCATAGGTGAGGTTACTATTCTATTGGATGGGTCAATAATATTAAGGGTCTCATTACATTTCAATTGGTCAAGTTAATATTACACTGGTATAAGTTCCTTAATTTTAATAAATACATCTTATTTTATTCATTCAGCATGTATTTATTTTTTATTTTGTTATCCATGAGATTTTATGCCATTTATAATATATTAAATAATTTTAATAAATGGATTTTCATTTATAAAACTCTCAGGTATTAAATTCCTCACTCTTATGAAATTTAACCCTAGAAATTTTGTCTTTCTTTCCATGCCTAAGAAAAACCTAAGGATCACTTTCTAAACATTATTATGTAGGTTCTTCATCACATCAATGAGGTCACCAGTCATTCCTATTAGAATTTCCTTCATATATAAAGGGTTTGTGCATCACAATGATGCCTTAGTATATTTCAAAAATAATATACTTCCTGTATCCAAAATGAATTAAGAGTCTTAGATTATATCTATAGTAGTATTGATAAATCCTAAAATATATTTATAATAATTAATTTTTAGACATCACCTTTTATTTTTTTTAGAAAAAAATATTATTGATTCATTTTATAATATTTCAAAATAGGTTTTTCATTATTTAGTTTTTAAATTTCTCTGATGACAGAAATATATAATTAGATGCATATAGGAATTTCAGAGGTCTCTCTATTCTACCGAATCTCAAAAATATTATACTGATTCAAGTGTTTTGAATAAAGATATGAATATGAATAGAACTTGATGGTACATCCCATTTTTATCATGGAAAGAAAATTGAGTATTCAATACTCTCAAATAGATGATACTTGATCCTTAAAAGAATCAAGAGATATAAGATGTAACACCCTAACCCAAGTTACCCAGAGTCAGTTCATTATTGTAATAAATTGGCATGATTACAAGGAATCAAGTCCCGAAAGACCGATCAATTTAGCAGTCTTGGAAAATAGATTACATACATGAATGTTACATTACACATTAGAAAATAAAACACAACATAAATGATCCTTTGAGAACTCTATTAATCCCCTAGCTTAACCCTGATTATCAATCATTATACACTTCTTGTAATCGTGTGAAAATTAAAACATTGAAAGGGGTGATCTCAGATGCTCAGTAAGGATAAAAATATGACCGAAACTTTAATAAATAATCATAAACATTTAAGACAATATATAAGACTAAAAAAGACTTTTAAACAAAAACTTCAGCATAATATGGAAAAGATACAATAAAACAATGTCATTTAATTACTCACATGGATATTCTACTAGTCGAATAATCACATGCAATATCAAAATCCACTTTCATAATGATGGAATGCGTAATTTTAGACTTTCATAACCACATAGTCAAGGCCTTATACCAAGACTACAAATAAGATTTTTTCAAGGCCTTTTTTCAAGACACTAGTTTGTCTCATGAGACCTACCGATGCATCGAGGAGCTATAGTGGGCTCCACCTGTCACTAACTAAGTCCAATACATTCTACATATGAAAAGGTTTAAACATAACATAAACATTCATATTAAACTAGCATATGAAATGTCAATACATTATCCATAAACTATGAATGGTATAAAAATAACATATCCACAGTCGAACATATCAAAAAACCTTTGTGATTTGTAACATAATAAATCAGCTTCAAACAAGTTTAAAATCCTTCAAAATATGAGTACATAGATGAAAATGTTTTGTAAAACTCTTTGAGAGAAATAAGCATTTTTTCATGAAAACATTTAAAAGTCACACAATTTAAAAAGGAAAAAATCTTAAGACATTTTTGACTCAAAGTGTCCCATAACACATTGAAACTTTTGAAAGTAATTAACATTTTAAAAACATTCATGTCCATATAAATAAATCCATTAAAAAACATTTTAAAATCATGGAAATTAATGAGAATGATTTAGAAGAATAAATATTTAAGAATTTTAAATATGATGTTTTAGTAAAAAAAATTACTTTAAATGAATCCCTTTGAAAACTCTTTCATAAAACATGGACATTGTTAATAAATATTTCCTAGTAAATAATTACGTTAAATCAAAAGGGCTCCATAGGTTGGCTTTAATACCAAAGGAAGGCCTCTAGGATAAAGGGAGGAATTTCTGGAGGATATTTCGGTAGGGGTTGGCCAAGGCAAATGTCTTTGGAGATGTGAAATTTAGATAAGGCGAATTGCCCTTTTGTAAGAGGTGTGAGGGGTACCTTAGGAAAGTCTAGAAATATTATTTTATTATAAAAACATTTTCGGTTTCTAATGGCTCCAAAGTATATTATTTAAAATATAGTGTGTAGATAGGTCGAAAACCATTCAACAAATAGGTTTTAGAGAGGTTTGGTTCACTATATTAACATTATCTTTTAGATTTAACTCTTAGTTAAATAGTTTGACATTTACCATGTCCCTTTGTATTTTTATTTTAAATGGTTAATAAACATAATATATATATCCATGAGAACCCCAAGTGGTTCATTAATGATACACATATCATTATACAAGTCTTTTGGGCAAACCATAGATATTTTAGAAATAAAATATCAATTAGTAATATTATATATTTAAAAAAAACATTTTTATGTTAATTTTGACACTATTTGGTATTTTGTTTTTTCTAAATTCATAACAGAATTATTACTTCAAAAAAAAAATTCATCTAACAAACCCTAAAATTTCATATTAACCTATAAAATTAATGAAATTAATAAAAAGTCTCATTTTACATTTATTTGGAAATTTATAATATCAATTATTTTAATATTTCATTAATTAGGTAATTACTGCATAATAATTGTGTCATTAATAAATTAAATTATTTAATGTCTAAAAAATATAAATAAAATACCATTATGTAAGATTTTTTTTTAAAATTTATAGTGAATATTTATCATCAAATTTATCTTATATGTATCCCCATATTACAAATTTTTTAGTTAATAAACCTTGAATTTAACAATTTTAAGTCTTCTTTGAATTAAATAACAATAAATGTCCTAATCTAATCCAATTGGACCAAATAGGTTCATATATTATTCTTAAGGTTGTTTTTGGTCGAATTATACTTATCCAATATAATTATGAAATGTGTTAGGGTAATAATAATATCATTGTTACCCTTAATTACCCTATTTACTTTTAACCGTGGTAAATAAAAGTCAAAAGTTACTATTCACCAGAAATTATTTTCAACTTATTGAAACAAATTTTAGTTACTAAGGTTAACCATGTCTCTTGAATTTTTGAAATTCAACTCATAGAAGCGGTGAAATTAATTTTTATACAAATTTGAAAATTCTCCTAGGAGGTGGGTAAAAGACGGTAAAAAGCTCAACAGAATTTTTACGTATCTAGACATATTATAAAATGAATAAAATTAATTTAATTAAACATATATAGGTATTATATATCAATTTAGACCTAATTTTTTTTAATAATATAAATAATTATTTCAATAAAAAGTCATTTTTGAACAATAACTAAGTGTTTTTAACTATTCATCAAAAATTGAAAGTTTTCAGAAAAATACCAAAAAATTAACCCTAAGATAATGTTGATATTCTGAATTCAAAAATTAAGTCTATTTTACCAAATTCAGAACATAGAAGTTGAATTTATTAATTTAAAATTAATTCCGGTTGTTAAAACCAAAAGGCGTGTTTTTGAGAAATAATAACTATCAAAAGATTGACACTTGTTTATGTCCAATTTCAAAGTGAAATTACATACAATGACCAAAATTATATTAAATTGTAAAATTTTAATCTATTTATACACCCAAACCATTAAAATGTGTAATTTAACACTATAAATTATTTTTAATAAAAAGTAGTTTTTTGTTAAAATATTGTATTTTTCACTATTCACCCACATATGAAAGTTGTCAAAAAAACACCAAAAAATAATTGAAACTATATTATTATGTCTTGATTCTAAAGAAGAATGTTATTTTTTCAAATTTAAAATATAAAATATTGAAATATTGGATTTAAAAATAGTTCACCATTAAAAGGCGGTAAAAGTGCATTTTTTTGAAAAAATAGTCTTCTATCTGAAAAAAACGAATTATTTCATATATTAGGTCTAAGAAACTCATAATATGGATTCAAAATTATCAGGATTATATAAAGTTCAAAATTTAGTTAAGACTATTCATAACCGCTTTTGAACGGTTATTTTGGAAAGTCATGGTGCGCTTGAACTCAGTGTTATGTGTATTGAAAGTTATTGAATTCCTTTAAAAAAATAACGTACTGTGAAATCACGGGGTGTTACATTCTTCCCCGCTTCAATAAATTGAATCCTATTAATTAGAAATTGTTCTTTGAAAATAAAAGGTTGAAAACTGAAAATACCTTTGTGGGAAAACCCATATCAGAAATTGGGTTAATAAAATTTAGTCTTAATAAGAGGAAAAGGGAAATGAAAGGGTCACCACCAAATTATGTTCTCGATTAAGAGAACATTGGTGGAAATTAGAGGAACATAATTGGAAGAAATGCATAAATATTTATAGGGAGTGATTGAGGTCATCAGTCACAAACAATTGTAATATTGAGTGCCTCAAAGCCATCAATCTCTGATGATTTAAAATATCATCAGTTCAACAAAACATAAGGTATTAGGATAACTCATTTTTAGTTTTAAGATCCCTTACCTAAAGTTTAAGAATTAATTTCATCCTAGAATAAGAGAAGAAAAAAATATATTCTGGACAAGTAGAGTTCCATCCTTTAACTAATTTCTACCACAAACTCATCTTTCAGTCTAAATGATAATAGAACTTAAAAAATATCTATTTATCATATTCGTATAGGGTTACAAAAAAATTATATTATAATTCATCTACCAGACCATTAAAAAAACAACATTATTCAATCTAGGAAATCACGTGGTCCAGTGGTATGTGAACACCTATGTCGCCCTTCGGTTGTGAGTTCATGTCTCGCGGCCCTACCAGACCCGACGGGTTTCCGCCTGACCTCCAGGTTGTCCTTTTTATGGCAATCCAAAAATAATCTCAAACTAGACTTATCTAAACTACTACTGTCTAAACTCACATTCCAAAATTTATAAGGAAGGTCTACACAATGATGATCCTTTTTTCCACGTAATAACATGTGAACACCTTCATCATGTATTTTTTTTAAAACACTGCAACATCACGAATTACCATAAAACCTTATTGATTACAATCATGCTCCCTTATTCCTTATAAAATACTAGATATACTCCTTCTATCCAAAAATGATGTAAACTCCAACAATTATGTAATATACAAATCATTAATCAGTTTTAAGGTAGACAATAATATCCAATATAATTTATCCAAATCAATTATCTCTTATTTCAAAACCAATACCTCAATATCAGGACCATATTAAAGAATTGTATTTCCTTCAACCATGTATTTTCCAAAAATATTAACTTGTCATGAGTCACTTTTCTTTGATCCACACAATCTCAAGTCCCTAATGAAATAGTACTACAGTATAATACTTATATACTATATAATTATTATAACACGAAGATCATTAATAAAATACTCAATTGACACAATACTTTAATAACAACATAAGAAATATTAATCATTTATTTTTATCTTCGGTAGTATCATAACATTATTATTATCCAATTGCAGCATTTGGGGTATGCTCTGATCATTTGGACATTGATTCACGTTGTATCCCAACTCTTTGTAGATGAAGCATTGTACATTTGAATCTTTTTTCATACCCTTGAAATCATGTACTTGGTGTCCTTTTTCTCTACACTTATAACAAACTCCCATTCCCTTCAAGCATTTACCAGGGTGATTCTTTCCACTATTATCACATATGGGAAAATCTATCTTTTCCCACTTCCCTGTATCCATCTTTCTCTCTTCCATCCTTTTATTCTCTTTCTTCTCTTCAAATCCTTAGGACTCATAGAATTCATTACTTATCTTATTAACACATGATACTATATCTTCATATGTTGAGAAAACATGAGAGACTATTTCATTTCTAAATGTTGGATTAATACCATGAAAGATATTATCATTCTTACTTTTATGATCATACGTATTGCTAGAGTTTGCATTCCTTCTAACGGGCATCATTTCTATACAATGGAATACACTAGGTCAGTTTATCATTTGAAATGAATAATTCTAAACTTTTAAAGTACCTAATTAAATTGAAAAGTATATGGATATAATCTATAATCATAAAAATATTTTCTTTGAGGAGGTATATACTCGTAAATCCATCATAATGATTTGTATAGAAAATGATAATTATATTAAGCATATCCCCCAGGAGTGTCGTAACAAAGAGTGCATCAAGGCCCGTTGTCGTGCACCAATTCATGTTCTAGTCTAGCTCAAAGTGGTGTTTTCGGGTTTTACCCCTAGTTACATCTATTCCAGAGCCGACTATACCTACTTGTATCTAGACAAGGATGTATTTGCATGGAAAAATCACAAAAGCATTACATTACCAACATTCTAGGAAGTTCTTCTATACTAATCACAAAGTATATCTTAGGGTAATGTGATCTAATCAGAGTTTCTCTAAATCTTGTTTCAAATGTTATTGCTAAACATCCATTGATACCAACTATAACGCCCCGACCCCACTTACCGAGAGTCGGTGCATTATTGTAATACATTGGCATGATTATAAGGAATCAACTCCCAAAAGATCGATCAATTTAGTAGTCTTGGAAAATAGATTACATACATGAACATTACATTACACATTAAAAAATAAAACACAACATAAATTATCCTTTGAGAATTCCATTAATCCCCTAGCTTAACCCTGCTTATAAATCATAATAAACTTCTTGTAATCCTGAGATAATTAAAACATAGAAAGGGGTGAGCTCAGATTCTCAATAAGGATATAAATATGGAAGAAACTTTCATAAATAAGCATAATCCTTTAAGGTAGTGTATAAGACAAAAACAAAAGCCTTTTAAACATAAAATTCTGTATAATATGTCAAAGATACAATAAAATAACTCCATTTACTTACTCACAAGGATATTATACTAGTCGAATAATCACATGCAATATCAATAGCCACTTTCATAATGATGCAATGCATAATGCCAGACTTTCATAACCACATAGTCTAGGACTTGTGCCAATACTAAAAATATGATTTTGTCAAGGCCTTGTGCGAAGACACTAGTTTGTCTTATGAGACCTACTGATGCATCGAGGAGCTATAGAGGGATCCACCCTTCACTTACTAAGTCCAATGCATTCCTCATATGAAAAGGATTAAACATAACATAAAAATTCGTATTAAAACTAGAATACGAAATGTCAATACTTTTTCCATAAACCATGAATGGTATAAAAATAACACATCCACAGTCAAACATTTCACAAAAAATTCAATACAATATTGACGATTTTTATCATAATAAATCAACTTCAAACATGTTTAAAATCCATCAAAGGATATTAACATAGATGAAAATGTGTTCTAAAACTCTTTGAGTGAAATATACCCTTTTCAGGAAAAAAAATTTAAAAGTCAAACAATTTAGAAAAGAATAAATTTAAAGAAATTTTTGAATCAAAGTGTACCATAACAATTTGAAACATTTTAATGTAATTAACATTTTAAAAACATTCATGTCCATATAAATAAATCCTTTAAAAACATTTTGAAAACATGAACATTAATGAGAATGATTTAGAAGAATAAATATTTAAAACATTTCAACTTATGTTTTAGTAAAAAAAATTCATTTAAAATAATCCCTTTGAAAACTCTTGTATAAAACAGGGACATGGATAACAAATATGTCCTAGTAGATACTTATGTAAAAACAACCTCGGATAATAAAGATATTGTGAAATTAACCCTTACCTTGAACTTTTCCTTTAGTCGAGGGTACGTTTAACCTCCTTTATGAAGAACATAATCTTTCATTCAATTATAACATAACAATATTAATATTTATGATATCATACACAATTCATTTATGACTTTATACTACCCATTTAATAATAATTTCCATGTTAAATTAACCTTTCGGATAATAATCGCTTTCTTTATCGTACGTGTTTTAACTTGTTACTCTTGATTGTATCACTTATATAAAGATTTAAATAATTCCAGAATAAAACACATGATTTAAATATCATATATATTTAGAATATAAATATGTGTAATAGACATATATATGAAATGGAAAACACCGTTTATGGAGACGATATTCCGTACATATGCATAAACGCTGTTTCCGATTTCATATCATATTGAAGGGAACTAAGTGAATAAGATATATGAAAATACACACACACACACACATATATTTATCTCCAATATCATTATTATTGTATATATTACATACTTATTAATGATATACATTTTATAATCATCGTTGAATGGTGAACTTGGAAATGAATCTCATCACGTCGTGGATATGGTAATCCGTACGTATGAACGAGCGACAATATCACTATATTGATGGAAAAATAATATGTAATTGAAAGTTATATAATATATAAAGAATTGTTAACATGTTATATGTATTATTTACATCATTTTTACTCATTATTATACCCATAAAAATAATGAAGTGTTTGAATAACAAACTACACCACGTCATGGAGATGGTAATCTGTACGTACGCACGTATGGAGACTTTGTCATTTATAGGATGGATAAAATAATTAATATGGTTGTACCATTGATATAATAACATAACAGCATATAGATTATACTTGAGTTATTATTTTATAATGGAAACAACAAAGAAAGAGGAAGTGGAAGAAGAAAAGAACTTGAAATATGTGATGAAATATTTACCTCTTTTTATGGTTCATCCTTTTGATTTGATCAAAAGGCTCTTTAAGTAGGATTTATGACCAAAAGAAAGGCCTCTAGGATCAAGGTAGGAATGATGGGAGGATATTTGGGTAGGGGTTGGGTGAGCGAAATGGCTTTGGAACTGTGAAATTAAGGGAAGGGGGACTACCCTTTTATAAGAGGAGTGGGGGGTACCTTAGGAAAAGCTAGAAATAATTTTTTATAATAAAATAATTTTCAGTTTCTAATGGCTCAAAAGTGGATTATTTAAAGTATAAGGTGTGGATGGTTCAAAAAAAACTCAACAAATAGGGGTTATATGGGTTTGGATCACTATATTAACCTTATCTTTTAGATAAAACTCTTAGTTAAATAGTTTGACATTTACCATGTCTCTTTGTATTTTTATATTATATGGTTAATAAACTTTGTGTATAAATCCACGAGAACCCCAAATGGATAATTAATGATACACCTATCATTATATAAGTCTTTTGGCCAAAACATAGATTTTTAGTACCAGAATATCAACTAATAATATAATATTTGTTTTAAAAACTCTTTTTTTGTCAATTTTGACAATATTTGGTATTTTGTTTTTTCTAAACTCATAAAAACATTATTACTTCGACAATAAATCATCATACCAGACCTAATATGTCATATTAACATATAAAATTACTGTAATTCATAAAAAGTCACAAATTATATTTATTTGGATATTTATAATATTAATTAGTTTAATATTTCATTAATTAAGTAATTACTGCATCATCATGGTGTCATAAATAAATCAAATTATTTATTTTCTAAAAAATATAAATAAAATACCATTATGTTGGAAATAAATTTATATTTCTAATAATATTTATATAATAACGTATCTTATGTTTATCCCTATATTAAAAATAGTTTAGTTATTAAACATTGAATTTAACACTTTTAACTCTTCTTTGAATTAAATAATAATAAATGTCCTAATCTAATACAACTTGACCAAAGAGGTTCATATTTTATTCCTATGGTTATTTTGGTTGAATTATACCTATAAAACAGAATTAGGACATGTTTTAGGGTAATAGTAATATCATTTTTACCTTTAATTACTCTATCTAGTTTTAACCGTGGTAAATAAAAATCAAAAGTTATTATTCACCAAAAATTATTTTCATATTATTGAATCACATTTTAGTTACTATGGTTAACCATGTCTCTCATATTTTTGAAATTCAACTGAAATTAGTTTTAAAATTAAGTTTTATACAAATTTTCAAATGCTCCAAAGAGGTGGGTAAAAGACTGTAAAAAGTTCAATAAACTTTCTACGTATCTAAACTTATTATAAAATGACTCCAATGAATTACATTGAACATATATTGGTATTATATATCTATTCTGACCTAAAATAAATTTAAATAAAATAAATAATTATTTAAATAAAAAGTCGGTTTTAAACAATAACTCAATGCTTTCACTATTCATCAAAAATTGAATTTTTTTAGAAAAATACCAAAAATTCCCCCTCAGTTAATTTTGATATTAAGAATTCAAAAATGAAGTATATTTTAAAAAATTCAAAACATATAATTTGAATTTATTAATTTAAAATCAATTACCATTTTCAAAACCAAAAGGCTTGTTTTTAAGAAATAATAATAATCAAAAGATTGACACTTGCTTATGTCCAACTTCAAAGTGAATTTACTTAAAATGACAAGAATTGGATTAAATGGTAAAAATATAATCTATTTATACTTCCTAACCATTAAAATGAATAATTTAAAACTATAAATTATTTTTATTAAAAATGTTGTTTTCAGTTAAAATATAGTATTTTTAACTATTCAACCAAATATGAAAGTTATCAGAAAAAATCCAAAAAGTTATTGAAACTAAATTATTATGTCCCTATTATAAATAAGAAGTTTATTTTGTCAAATTGAATATGTAATTGTTTCAAAAAATGGATTTAACAAGGGTTCACAATTAAAAGGTGGTAAAAGTACATTTTTTAAACAATACTTCTTTTTCTGAAAGAATGAATTATTTATTATATTATGTCTAAGAAACTCATAATATAGATTATATAATTATAAGGATTATATAATGTTCAAAATTCAGTTAATACTATTCATAACCTCTTTTGAATGGCTAGTTTGGTTTGTTGTGTTGCACTTGAACTCAATGTTCTGTGTAGTGCATGTTATTGAATTACATGGAAGAAATAACGTACTATGAAATATTGGGGTGTTACATAAGATTTAATGGATGAATCATAATGTTTTTTTTTCATATTAATTGGATATTTCGAAATGTTTCGATGTTATCTGAGCATGAATTCAAGATAATATTTGTTAAGTAGTTATTCATGAAGGAATAAAAGATCTAATATTGATCTTTTTCATTACATATTTTTACTACGAAAAATAATATAAAATTAAGGGAATTGAATTCTTATTTAATAATCATATTAAAATCAAACATCGATCATATAAGGATAAACAGGTAAATAGAAATTATATCATATAATGTTATTACCTATGATTCATTCTATGTTATCCAAGGTGATATAATTACCTCAAGGGTTTTTACTATTTTATTCTTGTCCTAGTCTCCATAAATAACTGAAACATGCATGAATACCAACTATAATGACCCTATACGTTTATACATGTTTTACGTGATTTTAAGAATAGTAAACCCTGAAATATAAACCAATAATTGTAATGTATAGTGTCATTATAATATTATGAACATAATTTGAAACTATGAAACCGAAATAAAAACATATTTTATTTAATCTCCATAAATATCCCATAAATTTATTTTTTTCTCTTACATATTCATAGGATAACATAGGGAATACACGAACAAAAGAGGTAAGCTAAAAGGCCCAGCAGGGGAATAAACATAGAAGTAAAGAAAAGAACAATGTATTATAAGGTATAAATTTTTTACATGAAACAACTTGGAACATGAATATAAATAAGAAGCATAAAATGTATAACATGGGATCGTGTAATCATGGAATAAAAGTAATTTGAAAAAAAATATACATAATGACATAAGCATTATTCAAGGCTAACCTTTAAGACCATTGCAAATGGGGGATGAAGCCCCATAAAAGAATCACGTTTACTCTATTTCTAAACATGATGCCACATGAGACAAAAAATTACCCAATTAATTCGAGATCTATCCAGGTGAGCCTCTCTTAATATATTCATGCATATCTGTTTCACATGAAGAATCAATCATAAACAAAAGGGTTACAATTTGAATGTTATGGATATCTTAGTCATTTCATATAGTATAAAAAATGGGTTTATCAAAACATTTTACATAAAATAATGGATTTAAACCATAAATTTATATTGATAAGATAAAATAGGAATAGATCATTATGTTTAAATGAGTTGAAAACATGTAAATAGTGTGTTTAAGAAACCTTAGAAATCATCCTTTTAGTGTGTTTTAAGGGAAAATATTAACGATTCCTTATAGTAGAGATAGGTATAATTGTTTGTATAACACCAAAAATAAACGTTGATATTTTTTCATTATAAAAATATATTTGTTTAAAAAAAATAGTAAAGTAAAAATGATTATGGAGTGTACATGAAAATGTGTACGAATCAGGGTAGTTACCTTTAATCGTGCTTGCATATTGAGAGTAAAGGAAACATTAAAAAATAGGTATTTACCCATCAAATAATTTTTTTTGATATTGGTAAATATATTTGTATTAAAGGAACATAATTTAGGAATATTACCTAATAACAATACATAATTATATTTGGGTAGGTGTAGATAAACTGTAACTCGAAGGAAAAAATGGAGGCTTGGATTGAATCCATTACCTTATGTCTTAAACATGTTTTGACTTTTACATAATGTTGTGGATAATAAAATTAAAAAAATAAATTAGTTAATTTATAACCTTTTATTCTTGTATTTAATTTATTATAATTTTATTAGGTTCTATAATGCCCATTTTTGACTTATATTGTTTAATTTCATTCTTTTGGTAGTGTTCGTATCATTATTTTATGATATGTTCACTTGAGTTTAATTGTTGGAGTTATTTTGAAATAGAATAAAATCCCAATGTTTAATTATATGTTAATGATACTCCTCATTAATTTTAAATGGTTTCATGTATTAATTTTTACATAAATTAGAAGTATAGATTATGTAAAATTTTAAATATGAATGTCAGATTATTTTGGTGAATTTCTGATCATCACAAACTAGTTTTGGTTTATCATTTAATAATATTCATATATACTGTGTCTGAAAAATTAAATAATATTTAATACATATATTATAATTCTATAACCATGAAAATTTATTTCTTACCATCCTTGAATGCGTTTAATAAAATTAAAATGCATCATCCACGATGGTGGTAAGTTGACACATCATGGATGATGTTTACACTTTTAGAATAAATGGAATAATGAAATGGTTTGATGATGGATTATTTCATTAACATAATAAAATTATATTATATAAAATATAATTCAGTTATCATTCCACTTTGTGTTAGGGAGGTGTGTAGATGATAATAAAGGAAATGAAATTGAAAATAAATGAAAATAAAACGAATGAGGATCTTATCACTTGAAATTATTCTCTTTGACAGCCTCTATAAGGAAATTGGCTTTGGTATTTTATTGAGAGGAAAGACTATTAGACATGGGGTAGATTCATGGGAATATTAATGGGATGAATTTCTATATTCTTCTTATCTCTCGAGGTGTGAGGAGAAGAGGCAGCGAGGGTTACATTTATAGTTGGAGGTGAGGGGTATTTTTGATTAATTTATTCATTTATTTATCATTTTGTCTCAATACTATCAATATTGATTATTCCTAGTACTATGTATATTATTTAGTTATTGTGTGTTCATAAAAATGGGGTATTACCTTATTCGTGCATCCGTCATGACTCAATAATTCAAGTATTTGTTAAATAATGTAAATTACTGTATTTCACAATTCACAATAAATTCAACTATTTTAGAAAAATAAAAAAATCACCCATTTTTTTGGATATTTGTATTTGAAAAATGGAATCCATTTTATGAAAATTATTTTCTAAATATGGTAACTATAATATTTAGTTAAAATCATCATTTATTAAAAAATAGTGTTTTTAATATTATAACTGATTTTTTGCCACTTTGAAAAACATAATTAAGCCTAACAAAATTATCTAATAATTTTAAGACAAAATAATAATAATTTATGAAAATATATTATTAAAATAAAATTCCTTCTAAATATTTATAATAATTATAAAATTTTAAATAAACAATTATATTTCACAACATTAACACTATTTAATTTTTTGTTTTTAAAACATTTATTTACTTATTCAATGATATAAATATATAACATTTTCATTCAAAAATTCCAATAATAAATTTATTATTTCATAGGTGGGCCTACTATTATATTCAATGCGTTACTATTCTTAATGGTCACATTACTATTCCAACTATTTCATCGGTATAGGTTCCATAATATCATTAAATGCCTCTTATTTCGTTCATTATACATTTATAAAATTTTTATTTTGTTTTATATATGTTTTTATTTGATTTAATATGATTTATAATCAATAAAATATTTATAATAATGTAATTGCCATTGATAAAATTATTGGTTCTTACATTACATAGCCTTAATTTACCCTTATATAACACTATTTTATCCTTTATAAACATTTTTAACATATAAATAGGATTATTTTACCCTTAAATAAAACTAAAATGTTTCAACATACCATTAAATAACATTATTTTTACCCATATATTTTTTTTACCCTTACATGACTTTATTTTACACAAAAATAACTTTATTTTACCCTTACATAACATGATTTATGCTTAACTTAACATAATTTTAACCTTTCTTAATTTTGTTTCCATAATACATAAATTTTTTTTACCCTTAATTAACTACATATTATCCTTAGTTAACTAATATAGGTTTCAGTTCACCCTTACAAAAACAATTTACACATAGTTAATTATAATAAATATATTTATTAATAAATAATTATAAATTTATTTAGGAAAATAAATAAATAACACATATGATATATTTTGAGATAAAGAAAAAACATACCATGAAGGATTCCTCTGGTTAACTTTAGACAATAATTAGTGACGTATCCTTATATATAAACCATTAAATATGTCATGGATCACGATTATATTTACTCCCAAAAGTATAAAATTAGACAGACATTGTATTCAAACCCCTACATCTTATTGATGAGAAGGATGGAATATTTTTATTAATTCCTTTTGCATATTAAAAGTAAAATTCTACTATAAATGTATATATAAAATATTCATAAAAGTGTAATATTTTAATCATTGGCTTAAAATTAATACATTTAGAAATTTTATCATTATAGACTCCCATAACCAATATTTTATCAACTGGTCAATGATCCTCCAATTAGGGAATAAAATAATTATCCTACACTGACATTGTATATCCATGTATGTTCTAAACTAAATTCTCTATGGGCTCGTTGTGTGGTATTTCTCATCAAATTTAATTATCTCCCTCTACACTCTATGTGATAGTGAATGTATTATTAAAATTTTAATCCCAAGACTACCATATTTAATTATCATCCTCTCCAAAGAGTGGGAAGAGAATCAATTAATTTTTAGATATAAAAGTTTAATTTCTTTATAAGTTTAGTTATAATAGATATATATATTTTTAAATAATTTTTACATACATTAGTTCCACTACATTAGTCTGTGTTATTTAGAATGATACATGTTGTTTCAAAAAAAGTATGTGTATATGTATGTGATTAAAATTAAATTATTATAATATCTAAAAAATTAACAATTCATAATATAAAACAAAAAAATTTAATGAAATTATTTTAAACCAAAATTTGTAATTAAAACTATTATATATTGATATTAACCACAAAAAATGACAGAAAATATTATCATTTATATATATATTTAATTCTTGGTTCTATTAATTATTTTGAAAAAAATAAATCATATAAGTAAAAATGAAATTTTTCAAAATAGGAAGTAAAATATTTATATTTCATTGAATAAAATAATATATGAGAATGTGAATAATATAAATAAAATACTCAAAAACATTTATAGTGAACAAAATATTAAACCAAAAAATTGATATCTTAATCTAATGAAATTAAAGAAATATTAAAAAACTACAGGGAATGATAAATATTTATATATGTAAATATAAATGTTAAAATATATTGTTTTTAAAAATATAGTTTTTATAAAAAATATAATATTAATAAATTTATTAGGAGAGTAATTTTTATTTTTTACAAATACCTTCTACATGATAATTTAATGTTTCATGGAAAATTTGAATATCATGGTCATTTTTATCATCGGGTAATCTTGTAAATAATGGGGAAATCATAGATAATTATTTAACATCATTAGTATTAGCATCAACCAAAAATTGTTTTTCCATTATAAAAACAATAGACCATTTAACATTTTGTGCATCAACAACATAAAATATTTTTTCTTGATGTGTTACCATGATTAATGATTTATCCTTATCACTTAATCTTTTCAATAAAACAAGCATAAATTAAGACTCAACATGTTTTTCACCACATGTATTGTTAGTCATTTTACCATTAAATAATGGTACCGAAAATTCAGAATAATATATTTTTCATATAACCAAAAAAATTAAATTATGATGTTGATTCATATATTTTTTTTGATATTTGAAATGTGAATAATCTAATGTTTCAGCGATAACCATTACTCCAGTGTTTTGAATGGTACTATTTTCATCCTTGTTTTCTTATTTGAAATGTGTAACAAATAATATCAAAACTATACCACATGATCACTTTAATATTTGGTCTACCATATAACCATTTCAATGTTTCAGTTGTCGCAAAATCAATATTGACTTTGTAACACCCCAATAATTTAAGAAACATATTCTTTTTAATTTCATTGATGTCTTGTGTTGTATGCTACACCAAAAGGAGCTTTCACTATACGCATCCCTGACATGGCTTGCATTACATGAAATTGTGACCTTTCACGATAGCGTGTGTTGTACACAATATCGTGTTTCACTAAACAATGATATGTTATTAAAATATTATATAAACTAGCGGTTATGAATAGTAATACCCAAATTTTAATTTTTTTTAAATTTTATCATTCTAAATGGACTCCATTTTTGGATTCGGAATATAGAAATTATCCTAGGGTGAATTTTTTTTTATTTCTCTGAAAACTTTCTTTTTTTGATGAATTGTGAAAACAATGGGTTACTATTTAAAAACGGACTATTTATATAAATAATTATTTATTTTATTTAAATTTATTTTAGGTCAAAATTGATACATAATACCTATATACGCTCAATGTAATTAATTGAAGTCATTTTAGAATAATTTTAGACATATAAAATTTTTATTGAACTTTTCACCGTCTTTTACACAACTCATATGAGAGTTTGAAAATTTACATAAAACTTAATTTTACCGCTTTTGTGAGTGAAATTTAGAAAATCTGAGAGACACAGTGAATATCAAGGAGTAAAATGTGGTTCAATAAGATAAAAATAATTTTTTTGTGAATAGTAAATATTTACTTTTTTTTACCACGGTAAAAATTAAATAGGGTAATTAAGGGTAAAATGATATTATTATTACCCTAACACATGTTATAATTTTATTGGATAAGTGTAATTCGACCAAAAACAACCTTAGGAGTAAAATATTACCCTTTAGGTCCACTTGGATTAGATTAGGACATTTATTATTATTTTATTTAAAGAAGAATTAAAATAGTTAAAATCAATGTTTAATAAATAAATTTTTTTTAATATAGGGTTATACATAAGATAAATTCGACTATAAATAATCATTAGAAAGATAAAAATATTTCCTACATAATTATATTTTATTTATAATTTTTAGACATTAAATAATTTAATGTAGTAATTACCTTATTAATGAAATATTAACAAAATTGATGTTATAAATACCCAAATAAATGTAATATTAGACTTTTTATAAATTCCAATAATTTTCTAGGTTAATATGACATGTTAGTATTTATTTAATTAACGTTTTCATAACTAATAATGTTGTTATGTTTTTCACAAAAATCAATTACCAATAGTGTCAAAATCGACATAAAATAGTTTTTAAAACAAATATTATATTATTAATTCTATTTTATTCCTAAAAATTTAAGGTTCGGACAAATGGCATAGATAATGAATATATATATATTAATAATGAACCACATGGGGTTCTTTTGGCTTTTTATTGTTTGTTTATTAACCATATATTGTAAGAAAACAAAAAGGCACAGTAAAAGTTAAATTATTTAACATAGAGTTAAATCTAAATGATAAGGATAAAATAGAAAAATAAACTTGTCTAAAACCTATAGGTTGAAAGTATTTCGACCCATCCCCACCTTAGCTTCAAAATAAATCAATTTGGACCTATTAAAAACCGAATATGGCTTTATTATAAAATAATATTTATGTTTTCCTAAGGTGCCCCTCTCCTCCCTTATAAAAAGGGAACCCCTTACCTCTTCTCTTCACACCCTTTTGAGCCTTGAAGTTCGTCCAAACCCTGACAATTCCACTTCTAAACCACTCTAGTTATATCATATAGTTTATGGTCTTCTAAAAATACCAAATCTAGTGACCTAAGAAGAAGTTTAAAGGAGGTGCGTTGAAGAAGTGGTAATATCTTCTAACAATTCTTTCAAGTTTCTTTCTTCTTCAACTTCTTCTTATTTAGTTGTTTAATTATAAAGTAAAAAAAACTATTACTTATATACTTATATGTTATTATAAATATGAAACAACCCCATTTCACCTTCTATCCATCCTACGGAAAATGAAATCACCACGCATGCGTACGTACGAAATATCGTCTCCATGCCGTGGTGTAATCTGTTTTTCCACTACCACCTTACTTGGATAGGTATAATGGTGTAAATAATATATATATATGATTATTATAACATCTTATTGATTCTATGATATTATATAATCCACTCCAATTCCATTCAAAAAATATGGGAATGATATCATCGCTCGTGCGTACGTACGGATTACCGTCTCCACGACGCGATGAGATTAATTTTAAATGTTAACAATTCAAGAATGATTATAAAGTATATATAATAAGTAAAAATTAAATATATGACATAACAATTCTACTGTATTTATTTATATATGTATGTATGTAATCTACTTAATTCCATTCATGTCAATAAGGAAAGGAAAAAAGCGTTCATGGGTTCGTACGGCCTACCGTCTCCATGAACGGTGTATTTCATTTCATTCATCTATCCATTATATATATATAATGAAGATATATGATATATAAATAATTAGTTAAATTTTGGAAGTATGTATATCATGATATAAGTAATAATAATATCAAGAACAACAAATCGAAACATGTACGATAAATGAAATGATATTACCCAAAATGCTGCTTTAACATAGAATTTATAAAAGAACGGGTATTATAATGTCATAATTGAACCATATATGATATCATAACGATGAATATGATTCTATAATAAGTCAATAACATTATTTAAATCATTATACAGGAGGTCCGGATACATACGAAGCATATCGGACATCAGGTAAGGGATAATTTTTCAAATCTCATTTTTATCCAAGATTACTTATACCTAAGTATTTACTAGGGTTATATTTTTCATCCATTCCCATAAAATGTTATTCATAAAGTGTTTAATATTCTTCCATGTATGTTTAATTTCATGTTTACCCCTATTTGACATTTACTTTGTGTTATGGAAGAAATCTTTCTTTTGTTTACCATACGAGGAACTTTTTGACATTTCTGAAAATAGTAGGAGAAGAATGTTATTTTTAACATATATGGAATGAACGGATTTTTACGGTTTCATAATTCCCCATTTTCATGAAGCATACTCTATATGATTTTATGACTATTTTCAAAAAAATACTTTTCTTTTAAATGTCATGGAATTTTTTGAAAACAAAATGATTTTGAAGAAGAAAGGATATTTTCCTCAAGAATTAATTTCCAGTGTTTGATAGAAAACATTTTCCATCTAGGATGACGTTATTTCATATGTGTATGTTTCAAGTATAATGTATCTATGATTTACATGGTTTCACTTTTCTTATGATGAAATATCCATTAGTTTTATATGGATTATGTGATGAAGGGATGATGTTCATTAAACCCATTTTATTCTTTGGGTTATGATGAATGTTTTAAGTTTATTTTGTGGCACAAGTAAGAATGATTTAATTATGAGGTGGGTGGGACATATATTTCCCTCCAATTCATTGGGTATAGATTTATATCTCATGATATAGACATGGCTGGAATGGTAAGTTAATCCGGTTCAATGTTACAGGACTGAAACGAGGAGTGAACTCGATTCAGAAAGGGACTTTGTCCACTAAGATGGTCTTGGAAGTAACGCCTTGGATACTATGGAAATCATATCATGTTCTTAATGGTTTACCACAATTACATGTTTTATTCCCATGCTATTTTATCATGATTGATGTTCCCTTATGATATATTCCTTACGTACGTCCAAGATTCATGTCTTTGCTCAAGATTTTGATGTTTAGATTTTATGTTCATGTTTTTACATTCAAATGTTTATGGATTGTTTTATGTTCTCTATGTTTACCCTTACTGGGCATTTGAGCTCTCCCTTTTTTAGGTTTTCTTTTTCCCAGGATTTAAAGAAAGGTTTTAGCTAAGAAAATAAAAAGGGGAAGATCTTTATGGGAGATGATGAAGATCTTTCACCAAGATTAGAAGATTATATTCCAAGTTTCCAAAGACAGTAAACTATTATGGTCCATTGGTGTCTGTTTTTGTTATGTATTAAGTATTCAAAAAATGTAATGTAATGTCCATGTACATCAAGATTTGGTTCTCAACAGTTGGTATCAGAGGAAAGGTTTAGTTAACCTTTGGAAACTAGGATATGAAAACTTTAGTGAGATCCCTAGAGACATTTTTAAGGTATTTCTAGGGATTTCCCTAAGGATAAGTATAAGTATTAGTTATAGTCCTAGAATTACAGTAAAGGTCTTAGAAATATACCTAAGATGTTAGATATTGAAGGTACTCCCCCTTTGTTATATTGTTTTACCTAGCACGATTTTGGCCTGTCATACTATTCTTTTTGGGTTTTAGACGATGGATGGAACCCGAAGAAACCGTGTTGATCAATGTAATGGACGATGAAATGATTGTCCTCTTGAAAAAACCAACGTTGTGGGAGATGGAGTGAAAAATCATATTGCTATACTTACACAATATATGAATAATTCTGGACTTCCAAATGAGCAGAGAAGGGAAAAATATTCTATTGAGTCCTTCATGAGGAAATGTCCACCTTCTTTCAGTGGGTCTTCTGATCCACTTGTTTCTGATCAATGGATTAGTCCCATTGAAAAGTTATTTTCCATACATTGCTGTTTTGAACATGAAAAAGTCATTCTGGCTATTTACCATTTAGAAGGTGAAACAGATCAATGGTGGACTCTAATTAAGAATACGAGGCCCTGAGATGAAATTGAATCCATGGAATGGGATGATTTCAAGAAATTATTTTTCAATAAGTACTTCCCTTGTATTCTTAAAACAAATATGGAAAAGGATTTCCTTAAGCTAAAAAAAATGATGATGAATCTGTTGGTATATACGAAGTGAATTTTACAAGGCTTGCAAGGTATGCATCTGGCTTTATCATCCAACCTAAAAGTAAAGTTGATCAATTCTTTAGTGGCTTAAAACCAAGTCTTTGAAGGGAATTAGCTATAAGAGACTTCAGTAGCTATGAAAAATTGTGTGTTGTGCTATCAAGGTAGAAATGGAAGTTGGTGTTATATATCCATCTCAGGGTTTTGACAAGAAATGAAAGATGGAGTTCATGGATAAATCTCAGAATAATGGTGAAAATAAGATAAATGTTTCTTTATGCTCAATGTGTTGAAAGAATCATGGTGGAGATTGTCTTAAAGGGTCTAGAAAAATTTTTATGTGTGGAAAAGAAGTTCATCGAGAAGCTGAGTGTTGAAATAATGGAAAAGGGTTGCTAATGATGTGAATAAAGAAAAGACTGTAGAGAACGCACCACAAACACTGCAATGCTTCAAGTGCAAGTAAATGGGGCATTATGCTAATCAATGCCTTAATCCAAGGGTTAATGATGATCAACGTGAGCAACCTCTTAAGGCAAAGGACAAAGCGAAGTCACATGCGATCACTATTAGAAATGTTGAGTATGACAATGAGGTGGTGTAATGATTATGTTTTTATGTAAAGGGATTCCAAAATAATGTTGCAGAATCTCATTTATAGTATTGTGGAACATTAGAATATCTATGTAATGGTCTATTGTGGTTTTCAGTAATTATATGGTACCAGTAAACATGAAAAGTGATTCAAATATTTTGGAAAGAAAATGATACATGCATAAATAAGGTATAATGAGATTATGAAATGTTTGATAGTATTAATGAGATCCTGACTAATATAAGGAAAAAGTGATATCATGGTTTTAATATATAGATATTTTTTGGATTTTCGAATATGGAAAAAGTTACCTTGTGACAACATTCATGTTTTCACTATGGTTCAAGAGAATACATGATTAAGATCTTCACATGTTTGTAATGTGGCCAACAAGATATATCATATGATATATGGGGGATAAATGATGGTATTCACATGCTCGGTAGATGGAATTTCTAGTAATTGTTTTCTTTATACTATGATCTTGGACAGAAGTATTTTGTATAAGCCTAATGATTGTAATGAATTAAGTTAGACATAAGATAGTATTTTTTTTCTATTTTTTTATCAAGAATGTTATTATAATGTAGTTTTAGAAAAAGGGACAACCTGTAGGACGAGAGACAACCCGTCGCGTCAGACAAGGTTGTGGGAATCTAACCCACAACTGAAGTGTGACAAGCCTTTATCACCTATCACTGGACTACAAGAAGTCCCTGGTTAGTAGAAACTTGTTTTATTATATGAAGCATTATGATAGATGAAGTATAAGTTCATTTCTTCTAATCATATATGATTGACCTCACCATATATGGACTTATGTATGTATGATAACTTTTTCTATCCTTTTGTTTGAGACCTATGGAATGACCCATCACTCCATCACATGATCTGATAACACCTCACGAATGAAAAATTCAACTTCATTTCATTAAGAGATGAAGTTGAAATTGTTCAAGGCGCGAACAACGGCGAGATTATACCGAAATAAAGTAAGTATTTCTTCTAATTCAAATTCTTCAACTTTAGGCAAATGATCATGAAAACCAAAAATGTTGTCCTAGTGCCCTTATATCTGATGAATCATATGGTACCATAGATCATCACAAATATATGGATTTGTGATTGTTGGATTTTTCATAGCCATGTTCTCTAGAACTCACCATCAGAACATGATGGTTAAATTTCTCTTCCATATCCATATTTTCACCTATGTTCCCATATATGGAAACCGAGTGATTAGTTAATTTGGGTAACCGTTACGTTTCATACATTAGTTTCTAAAGATAAGTTGTGTTATTCCATTTTACGATATGGGTTTCTATAAAAGAAACTTTGGAGTAGTAAACCATTTATAACCCTGACAAATTTCGAGGGAGAAATTCATTTTAAGGGGGGTAGAATCTAACACCCCGAGATTTTATGAAAAATATTATTTTTAATTTTTTTAATGTCTTGTGTTGTATGCTACACCAAAAGGAGCTTTCACTATATGCATCCCTGACTTGGCTTGCATTACATGCAATTGCGACCTTCCACGATAGCGTGTGTTGTATGCAATACCGAGTTTCACTAAACAACGATATGTTATTAAAATATTATATAAACTAGCTGTTATGAATAGTAATACCCACTTTTTGAAATTTTATAAATTTTATCCTTCCAAATGGAATCCATTTTTGGATTCGGAATATCAAAATTATCCTAGGGTGAATTTTTGGTATTTTTCTGAAAACATTCAATTTTTGAGAATAGTGAAAACACTGGTTTACTATTTAAAAGCCGAATTTTAATATAAATAATTATTTATTTTATTTAATTTTTTTTGGGTCAAAATTGATAAATAATACCTATATAAGTTCAATTTAATTCATTGGAGTCATTTTTTAATAATTTTAGACATATAAAACTTTTATTGAACTTTTCACCGTCTTTCACCCATCTCCTAGAAGAGTTTAAAAATTTACATAAATCTTAATTTTACCTCTTTTATGAGTGGAATTTCGAAAATCCGAGAGAAACGGTTAATATCAAGGAGTAAAGTGTGGTTCAATAAGATAAAAATAATTTTTTGTGAATAGTAACTTTTTACTTTTATTTACGATGGTTAAAAGTAAATAGGGTAATTAAGGGTAAAAATGATATTATTATTACCCTAACACATGTCCTAATTCTATTGGATAAGTGTAATTCGACTAGAAGAAACCTTAGAAATAAAATATTACCCTTTAGGTTCACTTGGATTAGATTATGACATTTATTATTATTTTATTTAAAGAAGAATTAAAATAGTTAAAATCAAAGATTAATAACTAAAACATTTTTAATATAGGGTTATACATAAGATAAATTCAACTATAAATATTAATTAGAATGCTAAAAATATTTCTTACATAATGGTATTTTATGTATAATTTTTAGACATTAAATAATTTAATTTAGTAATTACCTTATTAATGAAATATTAACATAATTGATGTTATAAATACCCAAATAAATTTAATTTATGATTTTTAATAAATTCCACTAATTTTCTAGGTTAATATTACATGTTAGTATTGATTTAATTAAGTTTTTTTGAACTAATCATGCTGTTATGATTTTCACAAAAATCAAGTACCAAATAGTGTCAAAATTGACATATAATAGTTTTTAAAACAAATATTATATTATTAGTTGTTATTTTATTCCTAAAAATATAAGGTTCAGACAAATGACATAGATAAGGATATATATATAAATAATGAACCACTTGGGGTTATTTTGGCTTGTTATAGTATTTTTATTAACCAAATATTGTAAGAAAACAAAAAAGACACATTAAAAGTTAAATTATTTAACATAGAGTTAAATCTAAATGACAAGGATAAAATAGTAGCCTAAATATGTCTTAAACCTATTGGTTGAGAGGATTTCAACCCATAACCACCTTAACTTCTAAATAAATCAATTTGGAGCTATTAAAAACCGAATATAACTTTATTATAAAATATTATTTTATGTTTTCCTAAGGTTCCCCTCTCCTCCCTTATAAAAGGGAACCCCTTCCCTCTTCTCTTCACACCCTTTTGAGCCTTAAAGCTCGGCCAACCCCTGCCAATTCCTCTTCTAAACCTCCATAGTTATATCATAGAGGTTCTGGTCTTCTCAAACATCCAACTCTAGTTCCCTAAGAAGAAGTTTAAAGGAGGTGCGTCGAATAAGAGGTAATCTCTTCTAACGATTCTTTCAAGTTTCTTTCTTCTTCAACTTCTTCTTATTTAGTTTTTTCAAATATAAAGTAATAACATCAGTATTAGATATATACTGATATGTTATTATAAATATCAAACAACCCCATTTCACCTTCTATCCATCATATGGAAAATGAAATCACCGTGCGTGCGTACGTACGGAATACCATCTCCACGCCATGGTGTAATTTTTTTTTCCACCACCACTTTACATGGATGGGTATAATGATGTAAATAATAACAATATATGATCATTATAACATCATACTAATTCTATGAGATTATATCATCCATTACAATTCCATTCAATAAATATGGGAATGATATCATCGCTCATGCGTACGTACGGATTACTGTCTCTACGATGCGATGAGATTCATTTTCCATGTTAACAATTCAATAATAATTATACAGTATACTTAATAAGTAATCATGAAATATAGGACATAATAATTTTACTAGATTTATGTATATATATATATATATTTTATCTACTTAATTACATTCAAGTCAATAAGGAAAGGAAAACAGCATTCATGCGTACGTACGGCCTACCGTCTCCATGAACGGTGTATTTCATTTAATTCATCTATCTATTATATATATATATACAATAAATATATATGATATATAAATCAAGATTTAAATTCTGCATGTATGTAAATCATGATATAAGTAATAATAATACCAATAACAACAAATCGAAACATGTACGATAAATGAAACTATTTTACCCAAAACACAGCTTTAACATGGAATTTATAAAAGAAAGGGTATTATAAAGTCATAATTGAACCATATATGATATCATAACAATGAATATGATTCTGTAATAAGTCAATAACATTAGTTAAATAATTATACCTAAGGTCCGAATATATACGAATCATATCAGACATATGGTAAGGGATAATTTTGCAAATCTCATTTTTATACGAGATTGCTTAAACGTAAGAATTTACTGGGGTTATATTTTTCATCCATACCCATAAAATGTTTTTCATAAAGTGTTTTATGTTATTTCATGTATGAATAATGTCATGTTTACCCCTCTTTGACTTTTACTTTGTGTTATGGAAGAAATATTTCTTTTGTTTACCATACGAGGAACTTTTTGACATTTCCAAAAAAAGTACGAGAAGAATGTTATTTTTAACTTATACGGTGTGAACGGATTTTTTCTGTTTCATAACACCTCATTTTTATGAATCTTACTCTACATGATTTTATGACTATTTTCAACAAAATACTTTTCTTTGAAAATTTAATGGAATTTTTTGAAAAGAAAATGATTTTGAAAAATAAAGTATATTTTCCTAAAAAATTTATTTCATGTGTTTTATCAAAAAAAATTTCCATATAAAATGAAATTATTTCATATGTGTATGTTTCAAGTATAATGTTTCTATGATTTAAATGGTTTCAATTTTCTTATGATGAAATATCCATTTGTTTTATATGGATTATGTGATGATGGGATGATGTTTATGAAACCCATTTTATTCTTTAGGTTATGATGAATGTTTTATGTTTATTTTGTGGCACAAGTAAGAATGATTTCATTATGAGATGGGTGGTACCCATATCACCTTCCAATGCATTGGGTGAAGATTTATATCTCATGAGATAGACATGGTTGGAATGGTAAGTTAATCTGGTTCAGTGTTACAGGACTGAAATGAGGAGTGAACTCGATTCAGAAAGGGACTTTGTCCACTAAGATGGTCTTGGCAGTAATACCTTGGCTACTATGGAAATCATATCATGTGATTAATGGTTTGACACAATTACTTGTTTTATTCCAATGCTATTTTACCATGATTAATGTTCCCTTATGATATATGCCTTATGTACTTCCAAGATTCATGTCTTTGCTGAAGATTTTGATGTTTAGATTTTATGTTCAAGTTTTTACATTCAAATGTTTATGGATTGTTTTATGTTCTCTATGTTTACACTTACTGGGCATTTGAGCTCACCCTTTTTTATGTTTTCTTTTCCCCAGGATTTAATGAAAGGTTTTAGGTAAGAAAATAAAAAGGGTAAGATCTTTATGGGAGATGTTGAAGATCTTTCACCAAGATTAGAAGATTGTATTCTGAGTTTCCAAAGACACTAAACTATTACGGTCCTTTGGTGTCTGTTTTTGTTATGTATTAAGTATTACGCAAAAGTAATGTAATGTCCATGTACGTCATGCTTTGGGTCTCTATAGACTTTCTCCTAAAACCATGTAACAAATGTGTTTTCATTATTGTTCATCAAACACTTTTCATTTATTCTTTGATATCATGACTTCAATCCTATAATATATGATTATACACATGGTTGAAAATCATCCATCTTGTTCAAAATATATAAATGTTCTTTTATAACGTCATTACATAGAATAAAATATTCCATTAAGACGTAAATTCTTTTCCTTCACTTCACGTTATAAAATTTTGAGATATTGGGAGACCCACATGATTCAAATAAGATAAATAATAATTATATAACTCAATTAACTCTCTTGATATATATTGTTTAATAATAGAGACATCAGTTTGATTCATATACTTAATATATTCTTTAAAAATTTTGTATATCATTGAAAAATATAAATACAACATGAATAAAAAATCAATCATATTGTTATATCTCAAACAAAATGAATAATAAATAAACTATTATATCAAAAGAATAATGTTTTAAAATACATTTCTACTTGAAAAGGATTGAATAAATCTTCATTCTACAACTAATCTATCTAATTTGGGTCTATGATGTTCCAAAAAATTAAATAAAAAATATTACACAACAACAATATAGACTTTATGACCGGTATAAATAATATTCCATGAAATGAAAATGGAAAAATATATTTCATAAATATATAAAAATAATTTAATTTTATACATATTAAAATTGAATATATTAATGACATGATAAATTTAAAATATGAATAAACCACACTAGGTTCTCTGATACAATGTAAGCATTGAATTTTTTTAACATCACACTCTTGATTAATGTGTGATTAGAAAAATAAAAAAATGGTCATTTTAATTTTCATTTCATTATGGGACATAGATTCAAACATATTCCCATGGTAATTATTTATATTATTTATTTAAATCCATGTTTTTTATTCCCTATTATGTTTATCAATTATATAATTATACTTTCCCAAATGTTTTTCTTGACATGAATAATGTCAATTTTATATTTTACATTAAATTGTTTGGAATATTGTTACTCAAAAAAACTAGATTATTTAATCTATATATTATATTTGGAATCAAAACACTCTTTAATTCCAAATGTGACATTGATTTTTTCACCTTTTTATAATATTCATCATCTAAAAATGTTTGAGGGACAAAATTATACAATTTTAAATTTTAAAATTCATTTGAATCTTTGATAAGGATTATCCATTTGGAAAAATATATAATGTCCCATATACATTGTTTTTAGTCAATTCCTCAATTGAAGATATGAAGTACCCTTTTTAACAATTGGATAATCATTATGTCTTTTAACCTAGTATCCGGTTAAATTTATATATATATGTATGTATTTTATAGTGAAAGTTACCAAAAAATGAAAAATTACAAATTATATTTGGTATGCATACAATACTATATCACCTATCTATGATATATATTTTAAATAATTAATTAATGGTACATAAATATCATTTCAATATTATTTCATTCCCAAAAACATGAATCTCATAATCACATATTTACTCTTTATACATATATATTGTTAAAAGTTATTAACAACAAATAAAATAGGCCATGAACTATGGTGTCAACTCAAACCATAATATATATTCATCACATATCTACATATATTCATTATAATATTTATAACATAATTTGAAAAAATAAATTAATCAAATTTTTTCCATTGTGGTGGATTATCAAGATAACATTTTTCTTCATTAGAGATGTTCTCATTTGAATGTCATCCTAACTTAATTTAATTATTTTTATTTTCAAAGAGATACTTAAATTTAAAAATAATTAGAATATACCATATTGATTTTGGAGGATGTTTTCTTCCTATTCATGAGAAAGAATCACTATCATATTTTTCATAAATTTAATTTCTTGATATCCCACATTTATGAAATTCCCAAATACATTCCTAATACTTCATATTAAAAACAAAATTATTTGGGGAAGTATGAATCTTTTTTTACCCCAATACCATTGGATATAATATTTGTTCCTTGTAATTAGAATCAGGAAGAAATTTTCCTTCTAGATGTATCTATTTTAATAGTTCATGAAATTAAATGAGACTTTTATCACTACAACTATATATTTCATTCATGTTAAATGATCTCATCACTAATAATAACAAAATAATTTTATCACAACATGAGAATATTGGTTTCCAAGCATCTTTGTATAATTATTAAATAGTTTTTTAAAGGGTTCAACAACTTCATCAGGAATTAGTTCATCAAGACAAACGTATGTCAAAAATAAATATCATCATCATCATTAGTTATTGAATTTTTGGTTCTATCAATATGGATGTTTGTTTGAAAATTATGAATTTAACTTTAAAAAATAGATTTTATTTTATTTATATGTACTCTAATTTACACATATTCATACATTTCATATGTCTACAAAAAAATATATTTATTTTAGATATTTCATTTCGAAAATTCTAAGAAACATTTAACACTTTTCTCATATTCATCAGTAGTTATTTATTCATTTATCCAATTAAGGCCAATTAATTAACTAAAAATCTCCAATATAACAGATTCATATATTAAGATATATAAACAATTATACACATATATAAGAAAATAAAATCAAAATACATAAGAATCTAAATTTATAAATTTGAATAAATTTTTAATAAATAACTTATAGCTTAAAAACAATTTTAAAACAAAACAAAAGAAAATAATTTATTTTTTCATAAAATGATTTTTTTGAATATAATTTATCAATGAAATAGCTGAAAAAATAATAATTTCAACCATAAGAAAAATATTATGATAAAAAAATATAAATATAATAAATTTTAAATAAAAGCAATTACAACTGAAAATAAATTATTATCGTATAAATTTGATAGTCAAATGATTATAACACTGAATTTTTTTTCATGAAATAATAATTTATAATATAATTTATAAAAACAAATGAATGGATGAATGATATTTATATCTAATAGATCATTAATTTGACTGTCATTAATAAAAATAAATTGATTATATAATTTTGAAGTCAGAAATGCAAAATAGTTCTTAAATTCTGATGACCTCACTCGGTTGTGGTGGTAAAAGGGTAAACACAACATGATTGAATTGAAAATTTTCTCAAATATCATATTTGATAAATTACAAAACTCCATGGAGCTTGATTGTGGGTCAATGAGGTTATGGTTTTGTGGACAGAATTACATTGAGGGTCATAGAATATAGCCAAGGGATAGAATATTTAATCAAAAGAACGAAACAATATGATGAAAAGTGAATGAAATTGAATATTGATCATGCATGGGTAGCATCTAGAGTTAAGAGTTTTATGGTTTCAGAAAGTTCATGCTGAAAAAATGAGTGGATTTCCATGGAAAAGGATTTCATAACACTTTTTATGTTAGTTTTATATAAAACTCATATTAAAATTTTTAATAATTACTTTGAATGTCTTTTTTCTATAAAACAAATGTTAAATGTAATTCACAATACCTTACAATGTCATTTTTATAGAAAAGTAATGTTAAAATATTCCTTCTCCACTCTTAACATCAGTTTCCAAAAAACAGATTTTAAAACTAAAACAAAAAGTTTAATTTTCTACAAACTAGTGAGATAATAACAACATATAATTATAATATCACATCCCTGATCATCACTGATTATATATCTAATATCATCAAAAGAAAAAAAAAATGTTATTTAAGAATTTTCAACATAATAAAATATAAATTTTATATTCATTCAGTGTGGGTTTCCCAAAAATTAATGAATAAAATATTGACTCCAATTCAATAATCAAAATTTAAAATTAATTTGGGGAATTATTTCTAGATATGTAATCAAATAAAGAGAATTAATATTACAAAAAACATGATTATGTCTCAAATTAAGTTTCCTACCTCCTCGCAGTTTCATCTTTGGAGGAAAAATGAATCATGTTCGATGACATTGATAATTCCTATTATTTTCATTTTTCAATCCTTCATATTCTTTTAAATTAAATGTTATGTAGTCCCCTATAGTAAAAACTCAATTTTTGATGCAACCAAAATCACAAATTGTCCCTCAAAGTCCTTGTTTAGAAGGAAAAGAAAGAATCCCATGATAAAAATGTGTGGTATGAAAATAATTCTTTTATAATTAATATATTTTTAATAAAGAATTATCTAGAATAAGATTTCATGACACAACAAACTAGGTTTAAAAAACACACATCAAATCCAATGAAACTATTAAATAATTCTTTTAAAGTCATGTACTAGGTTAAATATACAATTATTACCCTAGGAAGGTCTTGAGTTTTGAAAACTGAAAATGGATCCATGTCCCACCTAAGAAAATATATAGCCACCTCCTAAAATGTAGATGGAATAAATAATGGATACACATGTATAAACATGATATATAATTTTGATAGATTTAAAAATAAAATTGAAACACATAACCTTGTTCTTATCAATTCTATATTTTTTGTAATACATTGCATCATGTATTTTATAATTTACTACTAGAATCTATATTTTACAATTATTCCATGTCATAATGATTATTTTGGTTATTCCTTATATATTGTGTTTAAAAATAATGCAATTCCTTGATCTATGATTGTTTTACAATTAATAAATAATTGATAATTGATTAATGTTTTATTCATATAATGATTTTCTTATCCTGATTGATCCTTGAAGTTGTTTATACTATTCTTATATCTATGTTTGGATTTACAACTAATAAAAAATTTATTAATGGATATTTTTAAATAGTGGAATATTTATCATTTATGGATATATCCTTAGAACTACTTAAAACATGTTTATGCCTTAGTTGGATTACTCATTTAGTATAAGTAAACAATTTTACAAAATCCATAATATGAATTTTAAACATGAATTAATTTTCTTTCATTCATAATAGAATTTTAAGGTTTAGAGTTTTAGAGAATTATTTTATAAGTCTTACATAAAAAATCCATACATTATAGGTAAAATAATTCCTCTTAGCATATATATTTACAGTAATACAATTGTTTTAAAATAAAACTTTTTTTCTTTATATTAAAAATATTTATAATTTTTATGTTCACCTCTACTTTATTCCTACTCATCATTAGACCCCATGAAAATCATTTGATAATATGGGATGAGAAAAAAATTAATAAGATTCATAAAGAAATAAATAAGTAACATATTAGTTCATTTTAAAAAAAAATTACACTGTAAAAAGTCTATTACCTTTAACATAATAAACATTAATCTCAAAAAATTGTGCTCCTACACACAAAATTATCTTCACTACCCAATGTTTTCTGTAAAACCAATCATATGAAACCATAAAAGAAAAATCATAATCATGGGGGGTTATTATAAAATATAAAGACACATGTCATATTTTTTACAAAAACATTCCATTTCCCCTAAAATAGAAGAATCATTCCTTTAAAACAAAATACTAGTAACATAACATTTATTGTCAAACAGTATCCATGAAGAATCATTTTCCAGAATATAAAGGTAATGTTGGTTCCTTAGGAAATCATCTTCATAGTACCCTTATAAGAATCCATATATGTGGAATAACCAACATGGTCAATAATAAACATAATCCTATGGGGAACATAATCATCACCCAATGCATTTGAGATTTATATCAAGCTCACCCATCATAATGAGATATATAAGGCACACTCATCATTATAAAATCGTTTCAAGGACCATTAAATGTATTAAAAACATAGAATTTTTCATTAAAAACAAAAAAAATTAAGACAAAAATTTCTTTTAAACACATAAGTAAATCATCCTTGGATATTGGTACCCCCATATCTTTAAAACACAATTTTTGAAACTAAATTACACAAAACAAAGGGGACGGGGGTTTTTCTTTGAAAAGGGAATGTATGATTATATTCGAATCCAATTATATAATTATTTTTTATGAAGTGTAAAACTTCTTTGAATCCATGTATATTAAAATATGACATTAATTTTTTTCAATTGTAAATAAATTCAAAACCTCCCTATAAAATACATAGGAAGATTAATTTTGAAATACTTTAAATGAATGTAAAAAAAGATATAGAATATCTACTATATTCCATTTATATAATAATATATACATCCATAAATAATTTTATGAATAAGGAAATTTTAGATTTTGTTTTTGAAAAATGACTCTTTAAATTCTTTTAAAACTATATTTTATGGAAAATTGATTCCTACCTCAATTCTGACTCGTCACGTACAATATTTATCATCCTCTTTTATAGATTAGCTCCATTTATTTAAACATAAATCCTTATGAATTGGGATTTTAAACTAAAATAATACCTTTAATGCAAGTAGAGTGTTGTTAGGATATAAATATTGTTGGTATTTTCCAAGATGGAGTTCTTAAATCACGTGAGAAAAAGAGGAGAGGAGGCACACATTTATACGTGAGGGATGTGGTATTATAAGATTTTTTAATGTTCTAAATTATTTTAAATTACTTATAATATTACAATGGCTTGAATTTGATATATATATAATATGGGGGTGATAATAGACTAAAATTCTATCATCCAAGAAAATTTGGAAAAGTTTAGACTATATTTTTACCCTTTTCACTTTGTTGACAATTATAATGATATTACTATTTTTATTATTTTGGTGTCAAGACTATTACTAGAAAATAAACAATGATCCAGAATTGGACCACAGATGATATTTTTAACCATATCCCATTTACATTGACAAAGAAATTTTTTTTAAGAACATTATATCATTTATTAAAATATTATTTATTTTAAAATATCATTAATGTTATTTTTCATAGTACTCATTTAGTTTGACTATAATGATAAGACGATAATAATGGATTTTGAATCTAACATCTTCACATGTCCCCTAATATTTTATATTTTTTTAATTCAGGGGAAAAAATTACCAACCCACACAATATTACTATTATTTCTTTTAAAATCATTTATTTGATTTTTATACTGCTTTCACAAGAACTGTGCTGAAATTGCATAAGGATTTATGGTTACTATATAATAAATAGATATTATATAAATTTAAAATATTAAAAATATAATTATGTAGAATTGTTATATTAATATTCATTCTTAACATATTTTTATCCTTATGTGAACATATTTATGGAATTTTAAAACCAAATATTAATATTATATAGTATAATATAATGGTCAAAATACAATATAAAATGAGAAAAGGTCATATTTATGATGTTTTGATGATTATAGGTGAAATAGAATCATCCAATGAGAAAAATGGAATTTTCAGAAGGATTTTGAAGTTTCTTCACAATTGTTTTAACTATAATTAACTCTATTTACCTTTACCAATATAACAAATATATATATATTATTGTTACTATTGATAATGAAAAACAAAAAAGGGGCATATTAACCATATATAAACATCAATATTCCAAATATGAAATCAAATTTTCATTATTAAATTTATATATGTGGAATAAATTATATAAAATTAAATCTCCAAAATGTAATGGGAAATAGTTTTTTTAGAAAAATTCCTTTTATATAATAAAATTTTTTATACCAAATTAAATTATAAAATTCATTACAAATTCCATGATTAGTTTTTTAAATTAATTTTAACAAATTAAACATTTCAAATAATACAAAAGAGTTTTTATCAATTTTATTAAATGAAAATAATATAGAGTTATCAAAAAAAATTGGTAGATTTCACTATTCATCCAAAAGAAAACCTTTTTAAAAAAATTCAAAAATACATTATCATATTATTTTTAAAAAATTCATTAAAAAATGAAGCTTATTTCTTTAAAATAAGATTATATTATTTTTAAATTGGATTTTTATATTAAACAACCTAATTCACAGAAACTCATTTTGGTTAGAAGTCATACTTTTTTACTTTTGACTACAAAGTACCCAATATCTTTTAATGAATATAACACTATAAAATATAAATAATGAATATTAATGAAAGATGAAAATGATTTATCATCAAATTACATAGCGTTTTATGTTGTTCCACAACTTTTGAAAATGCGAACTTGATATTATATTTATTATCTAAATAACCAGGGACATATTTTCCTCAAACCATTTTAGGGTTACAATGATTCTTTTTAAATAATATGATTTTAAAAAATTATTAACCTGGAAAATCACCATATTTCGTAACACCTTCTCTCAATGGATAAGAATCTGAACATGGATTTCATCATATAATAAGTTTTCTTCCAATAAAACTACTTTATGGCTCAAACAAATGAGATACATCTAGCTCATATTTTCATAGAAATAAGACATAAAATATTTCATGTATCTAAGATAAACTCAGAATAAATTTCAGTCAACATGAAACATATCCAACATTCTCTAAGATTTCATTCAGTCAAAAAAACATATATTTAACTTCCCTATTTTACGAAAAGGCCTACCACTTTTACGTGGAGTTACATTATGAATAAGACAATTGCATACCTCGATGGAATAGACATTCCTCTTATTATATTCATAAATTTGTTTCCTACATTGAGCCAACATCAGATATTTCTTAATCATCCTGACATTCTGAACCATTTCCTATATAATTTCGAATCCAAATTTCATTAATTTATATAATTCATCCCAAAAAATATCTAGTTTTGCACCGCATACCATATAAGGCCACCACATTTGACATTTATATAAAGGAATGTAAACTATTATGATAAGAAAATTCAACTAATGAAATATGATGATACAACCATCTCTATAAATACATCGGACAATATCAAATCACTTTGTACAAGCTCTAAATCATTCACTCAGGCTATACTTAAAATCAACGATGAGAATCTATACTAGAATTTAATTTAGCACCCAATAAAATCTGAAAGAATTTCAAAATATTATAAGTAAATATGGGATCATGTTCAGAGTAAATTCAGGTAGTAACTTCATATAACAAAACAAATCCTTGTGTATAAATTAATAATGCTGATCTAAAGGCAATGTATTATGAATGGGAAGTAAAAATTAATATTTATCTACTCGATCAACAATAATAAGATTACATTATTACCTCAAGACTTATTTTTCAATACTATCATGAATCCTATGTATATATTCTCCCATCTCCATTTTGGAACTAGAAAATTCTAAAGAACCCAATTAAATAATATTAATTTATCATTAACTAGTTTTTAATTATAAAATTTCATGATAATGTCCGCAATATCGATTTTCATTCCATCCCACCAATAATATTTTTCAATCTATTTATACATCATTTGGCTTCTAGGATCAATGAAACTTATTGAAATATGAGCTTCAGTCATGTATTCTCTATTAAAAATAGAAATAAATGGAACACGTAATCATTTTACAATTTTTAGAAAAACTTTTTCATCAATATTATACTCTTGAATCATACCCTTCTTAATAGATTCTTCATTTTCATATAAAACCTGATCCTCCTCTTCTGATTCATTAATTTTTTCTAATAAAAATTATTTTATTGATATAGTATCTTTCTGTATTATAGTTGAAGTATGTACCTTAAATGAAGACTTATTGTAGGTGAACAATTCCCAATTTCCAGAGTGTTGGGAAAAAACTATAGAATTGAAAAAATAATTTTTATTTTTGGAGGAAAATCATCATAATATTATTTCTATATTAATTTAAATCCTTTTTAAGATAACACATTCAGGAAGATAAATATCCAATAAAAGTTTTCAATAGATTTCTTGTTTTTTTTTTTTGAAAAATATGAGAAAACGTTAAATTGACTAGGCCCTAGGAAATAATAAAACAGTTTCAATCATCTAAATAAAGTCATTTTACATTTTTATTTTTGAAATAGATGTATGAATCCAATAGTATGAGAGATAGAAATAATGAAATCATCACCACTCAACCCTTTTATTGTAATGCCATTAAGGGTGGAGTTGTCTTTATAAACTAAAACATATTCACAATATAACTTATTTATCTTTATAATCTATCATAGCATTGTATTTTTAGTGCCAATTAATACACGAAATAAAATCAAACCCTGCATGGGTAATGTTAGACTAGTTTGTATGTGAAGCCTTTCCAAATAAAACAATATGAACATTCATATAATTTATTTTTTCCTTTGTACATTCCCTATGTGTTTTTACAATAAGTTTAGAATTTATTTATTAAGATGATATTTTCAATTGTTTATAACGTTTCTCAAATACTAATGATTGTGTATACCCCAAATGAAAATATGAATTATCATAATCGTAATAAAATTTAATATACCCAAAACCACACATTTGGATGGTCCAATATTCACCTTATTATTCAAAAATTATTTAGCCACACATTTGTTTCGTAATCTTGATGATCTAGATCCTTAATTCCAATATTTGGAAAAGTACCGACATAATGTCCCACATAATTAAAATTAAAGGTTCTTATCTTTGGTTTTTTATTATTTTTCTCATCATTTTATTTTCACTCGCAAGCCACATGTCAAAACATTCAATATAAAAAAAACTTCCCTTATTTTATAAAACATTATACAAATTAATTTAACCACACTTATCCAAAAATATAAACTTTATTTTATTACTTTTAGATTTATTTGGTCGATGCTTCCCCATTTCCTCCCATATGGAAGAATTATTTTTCTTGACTTAATAGAATTTATGACCATACAAAAACTCAATTTCTACATTCTCATCTCATCAAAAACGTTTCTCATAAATTTTGAATTCATGGGAAAACAATAGATTTTGATATCTTATCTTCAATATAATGTAAAACTATTTAATTTTACTATGAATATCTGAGATAAAATTTTGCCAGTGCCTTTTTGATTGGGTGAATTTTGATTCATTTGTCGCCACAAAATACTCCTCCTTCTCTATATATTCAAATAATTTATTTTCCATCCTAACATGAACAACTATAGGAATGTATTTCTCAATGAAAATATCCTAAAATGTGTCTTATTCCACAATGTTAAATTCTTATTTTTATGATATTATTAGCCACTAAAAAATTCTAGATGACTTTAGCTTTAAATTGGTAAATAACAAGATGTAAAATTTAGTGATATTATCAACCCATTAATTTTAATATATTCTCAAATTTTTTATCCCATTCACCAGCTATCATTTGGTTAGATAATCTATTGAATGTTATAGGGCAATGTTCCATGAAAATATTCACTGTAGATAGTTCTTCTATAGTAAAATTTGTTTGAATCCTATTTATATTCCACCATAAATTATATATTATATAACTGATCCTTCACAACATCAATATATGTTGTTCTAATTCATAAAAATTTCACTGATTTATAAGGATATTGTCCTTCTGGTCCCTTAATTCAGCATATTATCTTTTTCCTATTTCGAAAAAAACATTGAGTATACATAGTTTAAATGAAGCTTCACCTTAAACATCAATTTCTATATCATGATATCCACAAATTATAATCTGTTAATGGTATTTTCTTCTATTATACTAAACTCTAAAATTATCTAAATCTCTCATGGATACAAACTCAATGAAACTAACCGTTTCGATCCATAATTTCATTTTTTAAACACAAATTGATTTTATAAAAATCATGAATATATATTTAGGTTTACAATTTTAGAGATCTAGATCATGACTCCTTAAAATAAATTCTATACAATACATTTTTGAAACTTCATTTTACAAAATATTTCATTCCACAAAACAATATGTTCAAAATAAAATACATATTATTTTTTTGAAAAATATTTATGATTTTTATCTGGACTTCTTCTTTCAATATAACCCAACACTAGTATCCCATAGTTTGTATTTACATTATTATTTTGGAACTAGATACCATGAATCAAATATAGAACAATAAATAGATCCGTAGTCTTGGAAAACGAGAAACATCTATAAATCTAACATTACAAATGAAAACATAAAATACCATATAGTAATTACATTGATGACCCTATTATTTCCTTAATAATAATCATTTATATCAATCATAATACAAATCCATGTATCCTGGGAAAAGGAAGCATAATATTGGGGTGAGTTGAGATTCTTACTATGGGTATGTATACAACAGAATCTAGAACCAAAAAAAATAAAACATGAATAATATGTTTGAGATATACAATAATAAAATATTTCACTTACTAATAAAATTAAATCGGGGAATAAATTCATGGATAACGTGAAAACATAAATAATCACATGAAAAAATATAAATAGTTTCATTAGGTTTTAATAAATAATGTTGGAAATCATAAACATACCATCAAGTCCACATGAAAAAAATATTTTAATTTCAAATTCAAGATAGTTGTATCGCTGAGAGGGGTAGGGGTGAATCAGTGATATATTTTCATTTTATATTTCCTTAAATATGAAACAACCATCACCCCCTGTTAAATATTTTTTTCCACGAAAACAAACACACATCCAAAACAACATAAGAATTTACAAGGTTCGCTACTCAAAAATTGTATCGGTGTCCTTGGTATGGTTGGGAAACAATACGAAACCACAAAATCAACTAGAAAAAAATAACTTTTTGTATAATACAATGAGTAGGATATGACCACGCACTCTTGTAGCACTATGATCAATACAACAGTTAATGTGCTTCAAATATAATTAAATGATATCAGATAATTTGTGTAACTAATATGTTATGGTAATTCTTGATCAACATTGGTAAATATGATATTTCAAATCCATTCTTTACATTATTACCCCAAAATATGGTATGAACTCCCTGGACATTATATTAACACTCAATCTGAGGTCCCAATCCAATTTATCAATCTAATTTCTCAAAATATAAAATATAGTTCTATCAGAATATCAATAAAAAATTTTCATAACTTATTTTTCCTTAGTCTTGAAAAACCAATCTAATTTCTGAGTTTGGTAATCTAGCCCAATAAAATGATCAATTGAATATGATATTTTCTCTTTCATTTCCTCTTATATCAGGAACATTCCATGGGTAAGGTTTAATCTAGAAACTTCTCCTCCTTAGAAATTTAAGGCAATTGTCTCTACTTATCAATAGTATATCTTTATCAAAATGTATAAAGTACATTATCCTTTTATTCTCTACCCAAAATAGGTTAGGGTGAGATTTTTAAAATGGTTCTCGCTAAACCATATTTTCCAAAAAAATTCGTCTTCCACAAATTGTAGGTGCATTTATGATTATGAAAATTCTTCTTGAATCTTCTTGAACCATCTTAAATCTTTTAACAACTTTAGATCACTTTTGACATTCTTAAAACACACTAGTCTTATTTTTATTCTCGATTCAGATTTCAAAATAGGATTTCTTCATTACAATTCTCCATACCGATTTCATATATAAAGAAATAGATAGTTTCATTCTTCATAGAAAGCATCATTCCTATTTTGATAATGATTTTTCATTATGATTTCATCATTAAAATGAATGAATCTTTTCACTCTTATATTCTTAACCCACTTGAAAATAAATCAAAACTGAAGAACACCTATTTTGTTGTTTTGTACCAATTGAAAAACCAATATACTCAAACTAATTTCATCATTGTGATTAGGATAGAATATTCTTCAATACGATGGATCTCTACCCACATGTGAATAAAAATACGTTAAATCAAATCATTTTTTATTTCTATTGATTGGATTGTTAAGAAAGACAACCAAAAATTAATCTTAATGGAAATGGTTGACTATATTGATGACTGATATTTGATATTCGTTTTTGTATTTTCTAACAAAAAAATCAATTAATTTCCCTTTTCATTTTTTCCAACAAGTTCCAGTGAAAAATATGTACCTCTAATGATTATGATTTCATGCAAAGTCCAATGGACTGCTATCAGCAGCATTGAGTTTAACAACTTACGTGTTTTCTGAATAAGATACAAATAAAATACCTTTACATAAATTCCTTCTTTTTTCTGATTACAAAAAAAATGAACATATTTTTTTTTAATATTTTAATATTTTGGATTTTGGTCTAACAAAAAACATGCATCTTCTATTTATATTGATACAGTCAACTTATTCATTCTTTGAGAAATCCTTATCTGGTAATATCATACCTATTAACTGAGGCTGCAAAGGTTTTTTTACACCAACATTCATCTTTTTCAAATTCATTCATGTAAAAATGATTTATTCATGAATTTGAAAAAAAATTCATATCAGATTTATCATCATTTTACTTGCATTGTAAAACATTATAGTATTCTACCCTTCTAGTTTCTTCTTTAACTCCTACACCACATAAATATGTTTTTCATAAATATAATTGTCCTGAATACGATTGGACTGAATTTGTATGCCATAAAATTTTATCCTCACTTTTGTTCATATTGATGTCATCACTTGTTTCGCAACTTACATACGATTTTTAAGAAACTAAATATAGCAACAGATCATCATATTTCAATTTAGATCCATGTTGAATCTGATTCTCTTCCTCGTTATGATATTTCATTCATTTCATACATAGGGTGAGTCTAATGAACCATTTATTATATAAATACTGTTGTCAATCAAATATAATTTCATAAGAATTGAGACACTAATTTCATAAATACGTTGGTCAATTTCATCATCCCCTTTTACAAAGTGGTGTAATTTCTCTTCTTCATAAAATTTCTATTCGTTCCAAAATTCGGGATATGGAGGGAGCCAAAACAAAGGCACCATTGAAAGCCTCACGAAGACATATCTCCAAGTCCCCCCCCCTAGCATCGCGGCCACCGTGAAGGAAGGATGAGGGAAGCTCTGTGAAAGCTGTTGACGTTCGCGAGCCCGCCGCGATGCAAGTAGGTGGAACAGTCCATGAAAGAAGTTGACGTTCGCGAGCCCGCTGCAAAATAAAGAGGCTGGACACTCCATGAACATAATTGACGTTTGTGATCCCACTGGGAGGGAAAGAGGTGGGATACTCCATCAATGTATTTGACGTTCGCGATCCCGCCATGAGGCAAGGAGGCAGGACGCTCCATGAATGCATTTGACGTTCGTGAGCCCACTGTGAAGCAAACAAATCTCTCTTCACACTGAGGCACCCCATATAATGACTCATACTTTACATACATTGTTATTACTTCAGAATTGAATCACACTTATTACAACATATAACAAAACCAAGAAAGGACCGTATAGGTATAGCGTCTTTAGAAACTGGGAAACATAAACAACTGGTTCATAAATCATCTACTTTGCCTCCCATTTATTTCATCATATCTATAGTCCCTTTTGGAATATCTTACATAATAACCTTCTTCCTGACCTAGGGAAAGGAAACATACAAAAGGGTGAGCTCAAATGATCAGTAAGGGTAAACAAAAGAAATTTCAATCACATCATATTCATAAGAACATAACTTTTGGAAATCGTAACCTGCAAAAGAGAGAATAATTTCATAACATGGGATAAATCATAGTAGAGAAATGTAATCCCAATAATCATAACTTAAAACATGAAACTTTTTGGCATACACACATAATCATAGAGAATCATTTCTTATTATTCAAGACTCATTACCAAGACTATCTTAGTGGACAAAGTCCATTTCTGAACCGAGTTCACTCATCGTTTCAGTCCGGTTTCACTAAACCGGTATAACCTACCATTCTAGCCATGTCTATCTCATGAGATATAAAATCCTTACCCAATGAATTGGAGGGAGATATAGGTCCAACCCATATCATAAGGATACCATTCTTATGTGTGCCAGAAAATCATAAATCATACATCATTGCATAACCCATGTAATATAAATGGGAATCTTAAACATCGGGACATCATCAAAAAATTCATATAAGATAAAGGAATTCATAAAAATAATTCCATCACAACATAAAAAAATCAATTTAATAATAGGGATATAAACAGAACCCTATATTATCTTATATGGAAAATAATTTTGATAAAACACTTGAACTCCATTCTTGAGGAAAATATCCTTTCAAATTCAAAAAAAACATTTCCCTTTTGTAACATGTCATACAATTTTAAACTAAAGAAGTTGATTAAAAATAAACTTGAAAACATTTAAAGGAAGCTTCTTGTAAATAATGTTTTAAAAATCCATTCATGCCGTATAAGTTAAAAAAAATTCTTTGTACTTTTTTTTGGAAAAGTCAAAATGTACCTCGTACGAAAAAGGACAAAAGATTCCTTTCATATCCTTTACTAAAAACTCACCAAAGGGTAAAATTGGATTTAAAAAAGTGTAGGTGTATGGAAATAATATTAAATATTGAGGAAACATGGATGTGTATGATAAAATACACCCGACTAAATTTCAAAATATAAACAATCTCGGATAAAAATGAGATTGTGATATTTCCCTTACCTTAGGTATGATTTGCCTCGTAAGTGTCCGAACCTCATGTATAATGATTTAAATAATGTTATTTACATATTAAAGAATCATAATTATTGTTATGATATCATATATGGTCATATTCTTAGCTTCTTGGTAGTAATATTTCATTTCTACTTGTTATTTGGGTGTTTATAACTTTTTGTTCTTATGCGTGTTTTGTCAAATAAATTCTTATTCTTCTCTTTAGGTTATTGATACCTCATTTACAGAATTTTATTAGTGTAATATATATCATATTAATTCATTCAATTAATTTATATATTCATTATGCAATTAATATCATGTAGAACGAGTCGCATCACATCGTGGAGACGGTATTCCGTACGTACGCACGAGCGATGATATCGTTCCCATGATCGTGTAATTGTATTGGAGTATATTTATACTATTTCAGAATAAATATCACTTTACAATATTCATATATAGTCATTATTTAAACCATTATACCCATCCAAGTAAGGTGGTGGTGGAAAATAGATTACACCACGACGTGGAGATGGTATTCTGTACGTACGCACTCGCTGTGATTTCTTTTTCCGTAGGATGGATAGATGGTGAAATAGGGTTGTTTCAAAATTATAATAATATATCCGTATATTAGTGATACTGATGTTATTACTTCATAATGAAACAACTAAAGAAGAAGAATTGGAAGAAGAAATAAAGATGAAAGAATCGGTAACGGGCATTACCTCTTCTTTGAAGCGCCTCTTTGAGACCACCTTTTGGGGAACTAAAATTGGTCTTTGAAGAAGACCAGGACCTCTAGGATGTCTCTAGGGAAGTGGAGAGAAGAAATAGGCAGGGGTTGTCCGAGATTTAAGGCTCAAAGTGGTGTGAGGAAGAGAGGGAGGAGGTGCCCTTTTATAAGGGAGGAGAGGGGTACCTTTGGAATAACTAAAAATATTATTTATTATAAATCCAAATTCGGTTTCAAATAGCTCCAATTGATTTATTTCGAAGCTAAAGTAGGGATGGGTCGAAAGCCTCTAATCCAATAGAATTTAGACATGTTTAGGTTCTTATTTTAACCTTATCATTTAGATTTATCATTATGTTAAATAATTTTACTTTTACTGTGTCTTCTTGTGTTCTTATACTATAAGGTTAATAAACTTACTATAAGCAGCCAAAGTAAACCCAAGTTGTTTATTATTAATATATATGACCTTATATAAGTAATTTGGCCGAACCATAGATTTTTAGGAATAAAATAACAATTACTAATATAATATTTGTTTTAAAAACTATTTTATGTCAATTTTGACACTATTTAGTAATTGATTTTTGTGAAAATCATAAAGGAATGATTAGTTCGAAAAAGGTTAACTAAATCAATAGAAACATGTCATATTAACCTATAAAATTATTTTAATTCATAAAAAATCTCAAATTATATTTATTTTTGTATTTATAACATCAATTATGTCAATATTTAATTAATAAGATAATTACTGCATCATCTTTGTGTCAAAACTAATTTAAATTATTTAAAGTCAAAAAATTATAAACAAAATATCATTATGTAGGAAATCTTTTTATCTTTCTAATTAATATTTATAGTCGAATTTATATTATGTATAACCCTATATTAAAAATGATTTAGTTATTAAACATTGATTTTAACTATTTTAACCCTTCTTTAAATAAATTATTAATAAATTTCCTAATCTAATCCAAGTGGGCTTTAATGGTCATATTTTATTCCTATGATTGTTTTTGGTCGAATTACACTTATCCAATAGAATTAGGACATGTGTTAGGGTAATAATAATATAATTTTTACCCTTAATTACCCTATTTACTTTTAACCATGGTAAAAAAAGTAAAAAGTTACTATTCACCAAAAATTATTTTCATCTCATTGAACCACATTTTAGTCCTTGATATTAACCATGTCTCTCGGATTTTCTAAATTCCATTCACATAAGTGGTAAAATTAATTTTTATGAAAAATTTAGTTTTTTTAACTACCACTTAGGGGTTTCACTATTCATCAAAAATTGAATGTTTTCAGAAAAATACCAAAATTTCACCCTAAGCTAATTTCGATATTCCGAATCCAAAAATGAAGTCCATTTTGAAAAATAAAATTTATAAAATTTAAAAAAGTGGTTATTACTATTCATAACGGCTAGTTTTAATACTATTTTATTAGTATATCATTGTTTAGTGAAACTCGGTATTGCGTACGACGCAAGTTATTGAGAAAGGTTGCAATTTCGTGTAAAGAAAGCCAAGAAAGTGTTGTGTGTAGAAAATGATTCCTTTGATGATTTATATAACATTAAAGTCTCGTGTGTTACATTCTACCCCCCTTAAAATGAATTTCGCCCTCGAAATTCGTCACTTTTTAACAAACAGATGAGGATACCTCTCCCTCACCATATCCTCAAGCTCCCATGTAGCTTCTTCTAAGTGGTGGTTCCTCCATAAAACTTTCATCAATCGAGTGGTCTTGTTTCGTAGGACTTTTTCGCTACGATCCAGAATCTCTATCGGTTGTTCTTCAAAAGAAAGATTTTTCTCCAGCGGTACAACTTCTGAGCTGAGTACATGTGAAGGATCAGGTATGTACTTTCTTAAGAGAGATACATGGAACATATCGTGAACTTGAGAGAGATTCGGTGGAAGCGCCAATCGGTAAGCTACCTTCCCAACACGATCTAGTATTTCGAAAGGACCAATATATCTAGGGCTCAACTTCCCCTTCTTTCCAAATCTCATGACACTCTTCCAGGGAGATATTTGTAAGAACAATTTATCACCCACTTAAAACTCTAGGTCTTTTCATCGGTTGTCAGCATATATTTTCTGTCGAATCTGAGCTGCTCTTATGTGTTGTTGAATAGATCTGACCTTTTCTACCATTTCATCAACGAGATAAGGTCCAAATAGCTTTCTCTCCCCAACTTCATCCCAGTAAGATGGAGTCCTGCATTTCTTTCCATAGAGAGCTTCATAAGGATCCATCTGAATACTGGAGTGAAAGCTATTATTATAAGAAAATTCCACCAAAGGTTGGTGTTGATCCCAACCACCTTTGAAATCCATAGAGAAAGCTCTCAACATATCTTCTAGAGTTTGAATTTTTCTCTCAGACTGACCGTCTGTCTAAGGATGATAAGCAGGGCTGAAACTCAAATCTGTATCCAGAGTATGCTGAAGACTTCTCTAGAACATCGAGGTAAATCTAGGATCCCGATAAGATATAATAGAAAGTGGTACTCCATGCAATCTTACCACTTCCTTTACATAAATCCTGGCAAGCTGATCCAGAGAGAAATCCTCTCTAATAGCAATGAAGTGTGCCGACTTTGTAAGACGATCAACTATGAACCAAATAGCATTATTGCCTTTGGATGTTTTAGGAAGTCCGGTGACAAATTACATAGTGATGTTTTCCCATTTCCATTCGGGTATTGGTAATGGTTGTAACATCCCCTTATACTTCTGTCTCTCAGCTTTAACTTGCTCACAAACCAAGCATCGAGAGACATATTCAGCAACATCTCTTTTCATGCCATCCCACCAGAAGTACTCTATCAGGTCCCTATACATCTTCGTGCTTCCAGTATGAATAGAGAATGAAGAACTATGAGCCTCATCCAGCAGCTCCTTCTTTAATTCGGGGATGGGAGGAACACAAACCCGATTCCTGGACTTTATTATCCCATCACAATCGAGGTTGAATTCAGGAACATTTCTCACCTTCTTTTGTAACTCCACATCTTCTTTCTGTACCTCTTTAATCCTCACATGTATAGAAGGTTGAACATTCATTTGAGAAAGATACGATTTTCCCCTTTCATTATAATTCCAAGATCCATCCTTTGTAAATCCATAAATATTGGATCTTTTGTGATCCTCATCATGGATAAACTAGCATGGTCTTGTCGACTTAATGCATCTGCCACTTTGTTTGCTTTCCCAGGGTGGTAATGGATTGATCAGTCGTAATCCTTAATTAGCTTAAACCATCTTCTTTGGCGCATATTCAGCTCCTTTTGTGTGAAAATATACTTTAAACTTTTATGATCAGTATAAATATCACACCTTTCACCATAAAGGTAATGCCTCGAAATCTTTAATTCAAAGATTACCACAGCTAACTCCAAATCATGAGTTGGGTAATTTTGCTCATGTATTTTCAATTGTCGTGAGGCATAAGATATCACCATATAATTTTGCATAAGAACACACCCCAATCCATTCTTGGATGCATCACTATAGATCAAAAACCTTTCTCCACTACAAGGCAGTGTGAGTACAGGTGCACTAGATAACCTTATTTTCAACTCCTTGAAATTCTCTTCACATTCCTCCGTCCAAACAAACTTAACTCCTTTAAAAGTCAACTTGGTGAGTGGATTAGGTAATCATGAAAAATCTTTCACAAAACGTCGATAATATCCATCCAACCCAAGAAAACTTCCGATCTCAGTTACTGTTGTTGCTCTCGACCATCTTTCGATAACCTTTGTTTTTGCTGGATCCACAGATATCCCCTCTTTTGAGATTATGTGACCCAAAAATGAATCTTTTTGAAGCCAAAATTCACACTTGGTAAATTTGGCATAAATATTATCCTTTCTTAGGGTCTTTAATATAATTCTAAAGTGATCTTCATGTTCATCCTTGGTCTTTGAATAGACAAGAATATCGTCTATAATGACTACCACAAACTGATCAAGATAGTCTCTAAAGACTCTATTCATTAGATCCATGAAGATATCAGGGGCATTAGTAAGACCAAATGGCATCACTATAAAATCATAGTGTCCATACCTTGTACGGAAAGCCGTCTTTGGTATATCCTCCCTTTTGACCCTTAATTGATGATAACTTGAACGAAGATCAATCTTGTAAAAGTATTGAGCTCCGAATAGTTGGTCAAATAGGTCATCAATGTGCGGGAGAGGATATTTGTTTCTTGATATTGATCTTGTTAAGTTCTCGATAATCAATGCAGAGTCTCATTGATCCATATTTCTTCTTAACAAACAGAACAGGTGCTCCCCAAGGTGACGCACAAGGGCGTATGAACCCCTTATCAAGATTCTCTTGGAGTTTCTTCTTCAATTCCTACAACTCAATTGGGTCCATTCAATAAGGTGTCTTTGAAATAGGAAAAGCACCCAGTATGAGTTCTATTGAAAACTCAACTTCACGATTCGGTGGAAGACCTGGTAATTCCACAATAAAGACATCATCAAACTCCCGTACAATGGACATATACTTAATCGTGAGTTTCTCACCAACCATCTAAGATAAATAACCTTCATTTAGTGGAATCAATACCCATAAAATGGAAGAAATTTCTACTGGAAGGTTATGTTCATCCTTGAATCGATAGACGATCATAGATTGATCTGGAATATGAAATGTGACTTCCATTCTTTGGAAATTTATATGAGCTCCAAGTAGAGAAATCCAATCCATGCCAAGAATCACATCAAATTCCACTATAGGAAGGATCACAAGAATTGCAGGAAGCAATTTCCCACAAACTTTAATCGGAGATGAATTATTAACTTTTGATGCGACTGTGGTGCCATTAGGTGTTGTCACAGCTAACTCAACATCTAATTGTTGAGGTAATACAGTGATACCCTTAGAAAATTCTTCATAAATAAAGGAGTGGGTGGATCCAGAATCAAATAAAACATTAGCTACTTTAGATTGGATGGTAAGTGTACCTTTCACCACATCGTTATTGTACTCCACATCACTCATAGAAATTGCATGTGACTTTCCTTTTTCTTTAGCCTTAAGAGTTTTTTGACGTCGACCATCATCATCAACCCTTGGATTAGGGCATTTATTGGCATAATGTCCCATCTCCTTGCACTTGAAACATTGAAGTGTAGTAGGTTCATTCTGTGTATCCCTTACTTTGTTTTCATCATTAGACATCTTCTTCCCATCATCGCGACATTCAAATGCCAGATGAACTTCCTTTCCACATTTGAAACATTTACTTGTCCCTTTAAGACAACTCCCTCCATGTTTCTTTCCATACTTTGAGCATAAGGGAAAACTCATCTTCTTTTCAGTGTGATCTTTAGATTTTCCTTTGAATTCCATTTTCCTCTTCTTATCAAACCCATATGACTGATGGGTTACTCCAATTTCCATCTCAACTTTGAGAGCACATCGAACGATTTCCTCGTAGCTATTGAAGTCCCTTATGGCTAAGGCCCTTCGAATAATTGGTTTTAAGCCACTAAAGAATTGATAGATCTTACTCTTAGGTTGGATAATAATACCAGAAGCGTACCTTGAAAGTATTGTAAAATTTTATTCATAAGTACCAACAGATTCATCAACCTTTTTCTTTAGTTCAAGAAACTATTTCTCCATCTTTGTTCGGAGAATACAAGGGAAGTACTTATTGAAAAATCAGTTCTTGAACTCGTCCCATTCCATGGACTCAATTTCATCCCTCTGCCTCGTATTCTTAATAAGATTCCACCATTGATCAGAATCACCTTCCAAACGATACACTGCTAAGATGACTTTATCATGATCAGAACATTGAAGAACTAAAAATATCTTTTCAGTAGTACTAATCCATTGTTCAGCAACTAATGGATCAGTAGACCCACTGAAAGAAGGTGGACGCTGCCTCATGAAGGATTAAACAGAATGTTTCTCCTTCCTTTGCTCATTTGGAAGTCTTTCATGATTCATATCTTGAGAAAGTTGTGTGAGCATGGCTATAAGATTTTTCATTCCAGCTCCCATAACATTTTGTTTCTTAGGGGGACAATCATTGCATTTCTTGTTGCATTCCGCATTAACACGGTTCCTTCGGGTTCCATCCATTGACTAAAACCAAGAAGAATAGTGTGAGCAACACTAATTATAATAGTAAAACCACATAATAAAGAATAAAATTTCACACTTAAGGTCTTATCCTAGTTTATTCATGGACATTTCTAAAACAGTAAGATTGTGTTCTACGCTTAGACTTATCCTTAGGGTTCTTACTAAGGCTTTCACATCCTAGTTTTCAAAGGTTGACTATACCATTCCTCTGATACCAAATATAATGACCCATAATTTACATACATTGTTATTACTTCATAATTGAAGCACACTTATTACAACATATAACAAAACCAAAAAAGGACCGTATAGGTATAATGTCTTTAGAAACTGGGAAACATAAACAACTGGTTCATAAAGCATCTACTTTGCCTCCTATTTATTTCATCATATCTATAGTCCCTTTTGGGATATCTTACTTAATAACCTTATTCCTAACCTGGGGAAAGGAAACATACCAAAGGGTGAGCTCAAATGCTCAGTAAGGGTAAACAAAAGAAATTTCAATCACATCATATTCATAAGAACATAACTTTTGGAAATCATAACCTACAAAAGAGAGCATAATTTCATAACATGGGATAAATCATAGTAGTGAAATGTAATCCGAATAATCATAACTTAAAACATGAAACTTTGTGGAATATACACATAATCACAGATAATCACTTCTTATTAGTCAAGACACATTGCCAAGACTATCTTAGTTGACAAAGTCCATTTCTGAACCGAGTTCACTCCCCGTTTCAGTCCTGTTTCACTGAACCGGTATAACCAACCATTCAAGCCATGTCTATCTCATGAGATATAAAATCTTTACCCAATTTATTGGAGGGAGATATAGGTCCCACACATCTCATAATGATACCATTCTTATGTGTGCCACAAAATCATAAATCATACATCATTGCATAACCTATGTAATAAAAATGGGAATCTTAAACATCGTGACATCATCAAAAAATTCATATAAGATAAAATAATTCATAAAAATAATTCCATCACAATATAATCAAATCAATGTAATAATAGGGATATAAATATAACCCTATATTATTTTAGATGTAAAATAATTTTGATAAAACACTTGAACTCCATTCTTGAGGAAAATATCCTTTCAAATTAAAAAAAAACATTTCCCTTTTTTAACATGTCATACAATTTTAAACTAAATAAGTTGATTAAAAATAAACTTGAAATCTTGTAAAGGAAGCTTCTTGTAAATATTGTTTCAAAAATCCATTCATGTCGTATAAGTTAAAAAAACATTCTTCGTACTTTTTTCGGAAAAGTCAAAAAGTACCTCGTACGAAAAACGACAAAAGATTCCTTTCATATCCTTTACTAAAAACTAACCGAAGGGTAAAATTGGATTTAAAAAACTGTAGGTGGATGGAAATAATATTAAATATTGAGGAAACATGGATTTTAATGATAAAATACACCCCAGTAAATTTCAAAGAATAAACAATCTCGGATAAAAATGAGATTGTGGTATTTCCCTTACCTTAGGTCCGATTTGCCTCATAAGTGTCCGAACCTCCTGTATAATTATTTAAATAATGTTATTGACTTATTACAGAATCATAATTATTGTTATGATATCATATATGGTCATATTATTAGCTTCTTTGTAGTAATATTTCATTTCTACTTGTTATTCGGGTGTTTATAACTTTTTGTTCTTATGCGTGTTTTGTCGAATAAATTCTTATTCTTCTCTTTAGGTTATAGATACCTCATTTAAAGAATGTTATCAGTGTAATATATATCATATTCTTTCATTCAATTCATTTATATAATCATTATGCAATGAAGATCATGTAGAACGAGTCGCATCACATCGTGGAGACGGTATTCCATACGTACGCACAAGAAATGATATCATTCCCATGATCATGTATTAGTATTGGAGTATATGTATACTATTTCAGAATAAATATCAATTTAAAATAGTCATATATAGTCATTATTTACACCATTATACCCATCCAAGTAAGGTGGTGGTGGAAAATAGATTACACCACAGCGTGGAGATGGTATTCCGTACGTACACACGTGCGATGATTTCTTTTTCCGTAGGATGGATAGATGGTGAAATAGGGTTGTTTCATACTTATAATAACATATCAGTATATTAGTGATACTGATGTTATTACTTAATAATGAAACAACTAAAGAAGAAGAAGTGGAAGAAGAAATAAAGATGAAAGAATCGGTAACGGGCATTACCTCTTCTTTGAAGCGCCTCTTTGAGGCCTCCTTTTAGGGCACTAAAATTGGTCTTTGAAGAAGACCAGGACCTCTAGGATGTCTCTAGGGACGTTTAGAGAAGAAATTGGCATGGTTTGGCCGAGCTTGAAGGCTCAATGTGGTGTGAGGAAGAGAGGGAGGAGGTGCCCTTTTATAAGGGAGGAGAGGGGCACCTTTGGAATAACTAAAAATATTATTTTATTATAAATCCAAATTCGGTTTCAAATAGCTCCAAATTGATTTATTTCGAAGCTAAGATGGGGCTGGGTCTAAATCCTCTCATCCAATAGAATTTGGACAAGTTTATGTTCCTATTTTAACCTTATCATTTAGATTTATCATTAAGATAAATAATTTTACTTTTACCGTGTCTTCTTGTGTTCTTATACTATAAGGTTAATAAACTTACTATAAGCAGCCAAATGAACCCAAAGTTGTTTATTATTAATATATATAACCTTATCATAGTCATTTGGAAGAACCTTATATTTTTAAGAACAAAATAAAAATTAATAATATAATATTTGTTTTAAAAACTATTTTTTGTCAATTTTGACACTATTTAGTAATTGATTTTTTTGAAAATAATATAAGAATGATTAGTTCGAAAAAAGTTAATTAAATCAATAATAACATGTCATATTAACCATGAAAAATTAGTTTAATTCATAAAAAGTTTCAAATTATATTTATTTGCGTATTTATAACATCAATTATGTCAATATTTAATTAATAAGATAATTACTGCATCATCTTTGTGTCATAAATAAATTAAATTATTTAAAGTATAAAAATTAAAAATTAAATATAATTATGTATGAAATCGTTTTATATTTATAATGAATATTTATAGTCGAATTAATCTTATGTATAACCCAATATTAAAAATGATTTAGTTATTAAACTTTGATTTTAACTATTTTAACCCTTCTTTAAATGAATTAATAATAAATGTCCTAATCAAATCCAAGTGGGCCTAAATGGTCATATTTTATTCCAAAGTTTGTTTTTGGTCGAATTAAACTTATCCAATAGAATTAGGACATGTGTTAGGGTAATAAAAATATCAATTTTACCCTTAATTACCCTATTTACTTTTAACCGTGGTAAAAAAAAGTAAAAAGTTAGTATTCACCAAAAATTATTTTCATCTCATTGAACCACATTTTAGTGCTTGATATTAACCGTGTCTCTCAGATTTTCAAAATTCCACTCACAGAAGCGGTAAAATTAAGTTTTTAGAAAAATTCAGTTTTTTTAACTACCACTTAGGGGTTTCACTATTCATAAAAAATTGAAAGTTCTCAGAAAAATACCAAAATTTCACCCTAGGCTAATTTCGATATTCCAAATCCAAAAATGAAGTCCATTTTGGAAAATAAAATTTATAAAATTTTAAAAAGTGGTTATTACTATTCATAACGGCTAGTTTTAATAATATTTTTTTAGTATATCATTGTTTAGTGAAACTCGGTATTGCGTACGATGCAAGCTATCAAGGAAGGTTGCGATTTCGCGTAAAGCAAGACAAGAAAGTGGTGTGTGTATAAAAAGATTACTTTGATGATTTATATAACATAAAAGTCTCGGGTGTTACACCCCACCTCGCAAATCACACAACTTAGCAAGTGCCCTCTTCCACGCGGAACAACAGAGCTTCACAAGGCCCCTGCCTATGAACCACTCTGCATCGAAATTCTATTTATTGTGTGACCCTCCAGGTTTTCCTGATGTGACATCAAAGTCCCTTGGACGATACTCCACGTTGCGTTTCCTTTCTTTATTCTTCTTCCCATAGGAACTCTAATGGCTATTGCTTCTTCGCATAGCCACGCTAACATGGGCCCCTCGATGGTTCGCTTCATGACACCCTCTCATCACTGGCTTGCATGTCCCCTCTCTGCACCAAAGAGCAGAGGGTCCCAGTTATGTAATTCCTAGGGGTGCAGAGCATACCCACCACGTCCGAGCTGCAGGATGTTAAACTACTAAGAACCTTCATCTTCAGCACATGAAGTTAAACTGTGACCACACCCTGTGCGTCGTACGCAGGTTCCCCCCCACAGTGGACATTATCCATTCCCACTTGTATCCACATGGGATGATATCCTCTTCATGTGAGTGGTGTTTGTCCGCAGGGGAAGGGAAACCATATCAGTGTAATCCCCTAGCATTCTTGCAGGAGGCAGCAACCCTGCTCCTCCTTTTATCATTGGTCCCCAGGGTCAGCAATGAGAATGGTAGGGAACGCTGCTTGTCCTTTCTTCGGTCCCAAGTCCCTATTCTACTGCGCTTTTTCTCCATCAGGCCTCCTTCCGGGAGTAAGTCCCGGCTTTTCAGGTTGCTAACCACAGATAAAGCCATGTTTCCTCTTTGGGATGCTAACCACACATAAGCCCCACTTTAGTTCCCATGGATGCACCATTCGCGACATGAACTTTGGGTCTCCGATGCCTCTTGTTTCTCACACCAAGCATGAATCACGTGGGATTAGGGTAAGCACCGACTCTCGAACCCTCATCCTGGGAAGCCTAGAGTGTAAGCCCCGCACCCTACCACTACGAACTACGATGACTTTGATCCTTGCTATGGTAGGGTACGTAGGAAGCCTCCACAAGGTTCAAGCCCAACATCCATTGGACCCCAGGTCCACCATCACTTTGGATCTCTAACGTCACCCTCCGAACTATGAGGACCTTGATCCTTGATAAGGAAAGATATATAGGAATACTCTTTGAGGTTCAAGCCCAACACCGGTCGTTCCGACTATATTCACGTCGGTTCACAAACTCACTGGGCTGCCTAGAGTGTAATCCCTACACCCATATCCAAAACTACATGGACTTTGATCCTTGCCATGGCTGGGTATGTAGGAGACCGCCACAAGGATCAATACCATCACTATCCACCTGGACCCCAGGTCCTTTATTCATGTTGGTTCACCGACTGCTATCCCATACGGGAACTATGAAGACTTTTATCCTTGCCCAGGCAGGGTACATAGGAAGCCTCCGTAAGGTTCAATCCCAACACCCAATTGTCCCAATACCCCTTTTTGTCGGTTCAATAGCCACTTCTAATCCTGAACTACATGGACTTTGAACTTTGGAAAAGCAGGGTACATAGGAAGCCTCCACGAGGTTCAATCCCACCACCCATTTGTCGCTCCGACCCCCATCACGTCGGCTCACCAACACCTTGGGCTGCCTCCAAGCTTAATCCCCAAATACCCCATATCCTGAACTACATGTACTTTTATCATTTTTAAGGTAAGGTACATAGGAATCCTCCACGAGGTTCAATCCTAACATCTATCTGGGCCCCAGGTCCTCTTTCATGTCAGTTAGCCCCTACCCCGCATGACGTTAAATTGTATTCGCCATTCTGAACTATGTGGTCTTTGATCCTTGCCAATGCAAGGTATTTAGGAGGCCTCCACGAGGTTCAATCCCAACACCTAGTGGTTCCGAACCTCTTCACGTTGGTTCACCATCGACCCACAGGATGTTAAAATGTGGACCTGTTTCAGCGGCAAGCCGCTGTCACTCCATTCAGTGGTAAGTCGTTGTCACTGTAGTATTAAGCCCTTGAAACCCCATACAGTGGTAAGCCATTGAGACCTCTTTCAGCGGTAAGCCATTGAAAACCCCAATAGGTAGTATGTTTTCATCAGATTAACTATGTAGATTTTGATTCCCTGCCACGGGGATACGTAGGAAGCTTCTTCAAGGCTCAAGCCCAAAACCATCATCATCCTCATGATGGTGCCATCCCATTCACCATCCCATTCATAGAACCTCCCATTATCCATCTTGATTTTTTACCTGGGCCGTGACATACTGGTGGAATCATTCCACCCCATTCCCCATTCCGTTTAACAACATTCGGGAAGCCACCCACATGTTGGCCCCAATATTGGCATTCCCTTCAGGGGGTTCCTCTATCTGATCCACTCTAGTCAGTGTTCTCATCCGCCCGATCTATCTCCATCGGACGTTAAACTTGTGACATACCATGTGTTAAACATGGGAAGCTGAGGAAAGACTCAGATACATGCCCATGAAATACGATTCCCCGCGTTCAATGTGGGATGCCTCGGGCTTCCGCGCCGTAGATAAGCCCTATATTAAGGGACAGAAGATAGACACACCAATCCCCAGCGTTCAGACATGCCAGTGATTCCCATCATGACTACTCCCCTAACCAAAGTTTACTACCCTGACCGGACCCCTCAGAATGTCCTGACAGAATCTGTGTAATTAATTGGTGTCCATGAAAATATGGTGCCATGAAGAGTTTCAAGAACAATGTCTTCAGTATATGAGTGAGACCCGGACTAGGTGATGAGTTCCAAGGAGGAATCCACAGAATGAATAACCGACATCCCATTATCCCATTTCGATCAAGTAGAAGATATCCCTGAATAGGGAGCGTATGCCACCCACATTTGGAATGCAGGAATGCGGGGAAACACAAACGGCGTCCCTCATACCGGTATGGGATGGACGTGTGCACCCCAGCGAAAGTGTCTGAAACAGAAATGGTGAACTCAACATGAATTTATTATCCTCAATATTGTGATTAGTAGTGCTCAAGACATCAATGGATTGACGTGTCACCGGATCCATACATCCAGTGTTGGGTCGCACCAAGAAAATAGTAGGCCTGGTGTGAAAATCACCAGATGCTGGGGCAGGAGAAGGTTGGATATCCTGTTCTGCGATGTTGTCAGCATAGATCCCTCTTACCGATCACGGAAGACGGGATGACGTTGGGGAATTGGTCATTGATTCTATTTTCTTTCATCACTGATGAGTTCATATACCTTCTTTTCAAGAATAAGGTTGCTACCTCAGAAACGTGATCACTGTATGCCCATCTACTGAGGGGTAGGGGAAATGCTAGCAATGCCACTCTACGTGGCTTCACCACTTCCATGAAGGCCTCTGCGTCCATGACTGTGGGTCTCCCACACCCCATCTACCCATCATAAGTTATCCAAGGAAGGGTAATTAATGACATCGTGTGTCAATACGTGGAGGAGGGAATAATAAAAACCCGGGATATGGACCATCTGGACCTTTAGGTGTCTGCGACTTACTGTCAACACCACCCCTGTGGGCCGTGCATGGAGCCATTGATCCCCACCCCAACATATAGATACTTCGGGAGCCTGTCCCCGAAGTGCTCTCATGACTCCCTGCCTTATGCTGATGAGATAGGTGATGTCTGGCCCTGACCGGTCAGAGTCCCATTCCAAGGACTCCCAGCGAGGGCTCACACCCGACCGCATCAACGACTCAGCCCAGTTTTGCTGGATGAAGAGTAGGTAAGGTATGAACCTGCACCACTGGGCCCGTTGCATCTGACCTGACACTAGTGTCGAACACAAGAGGAGGACGCCTGCCAGGGTAATTCAACATCGACGACTACTGTGTCTTGAGCCACCGCCGACGCATATCATCTGCTCCCTGCATACACTGAGCAGAGTCGCTTATATGCCCAACTGGGATCGAGGACCCAACCACCCCACAGGCAGGCTGGGTCGACTCTCCTGGTCATAGGCATGAGCAGTTGTCGTCACGAACCAACCCGTAGCGATGCTACCCTGTACGGAGGTCCTCCCCGTACCTCTACCACAGAGAGCGTGGGCCATCCCTGCTTCGAGGCTCTACATGGAGGTCTGCCCCATTTTACCCCCAATCCGAAGGATGGTCTACCCCACAGTATTGATACTGGGTACGGAAGCCCCTCCCGTTCCCATTACACTGGATATGGAGTCGCTACTCCCGCTCTCGACCGCTGGTGAATGGAAATTGCACATCCGGTCTCTCTCTAATGTGGGGATCCTCCTTATGTCCTCTCCGCTGCTGGTGAAGGTCTACCTTACCGCGGAAACCAAAGGGGTGAAGGCTAGCCTCCCTCCACCCGCACAAGGCATGGAGGTCCTCCCCATTCTCCTGTTGATCCTAGATAAGGTTTTACCACTCTAGTTCTATCCATGGAAATCCTCCCCTTGTACCCTTAGGCATTTTTCCCAGGGCTCCACGCACCACGACTTTCTCGAGTGGAAACCCTCTCTTCCCCAGCACCAGTGCGGCCAAAGGACCTCATGTCAGAAATCAGCCATGTCCTGAGGAACCACCCAAGGGTTGGAAGGGTGGTCATCACTGCCAAAGGAAGAATCCTAGGTGGTCCCAGATGGAGATCAACCTGGTCTAATTCTCAGACTCTGAAGAAGAGTATGACTCAGCTCGGGAACCCTCACCTCGCTCATCCGAGTCAAGTATCGGGGCAGGAACAAGGAGAATCAGCCTAGTACTTCTAGAATTTGAGGTCCATAGGATTCCCTCCCACTCTACAGGTATATCCAGTAAGATGAAATTTGGTGACCCCACAGGCTGCGGTCATTCAATCACCACCATTGTCACCGGAAGAACTCTCTACCTCCACAAAAGACCACAAAGAGCTATTTTGGGGGCCAATGGTAGGTGAGCAGCATCGCGGCCCATAATCGGTAGAACTAGATCCTAATCTAGGAATGACAGCCATCATCCCATCTTATCACGATGTAGTGGCCATGTCTCTACACTCTTTAGAGGATAGACTAAGGTTTGGTGGCCAATCAGCCCGCTCACTGTACTCTCCACCGGCCAGCCTGCCGTCCCAACAGTTTGCCTCAGTACCGCTGCCAGTTCCTCATCTAACCCTAGTTGAAGAGTGGGGCAGTCATAGTCCAGACCCTGAATCCGAGCCGAGGAGCTTTTGGACCATCCATGCAGTGGACCACTTCCCCTTGATGTTCTAGCCTGTGGTAGCACCGAACTTTCACGCACCGAAATCCATATCCCCAGAGGAGTTTGAATATATCCGCTATACCCTCTGGGAGACTCACTTCCATATTCACCTCTAGAGAGTGTGTGATCCCATGAGCCAAGTGCACCTTGAAGACATCGGCGAACAATGCTGTATGGTTGATCTGGCTGCGATCCCTATGGCTCAGCGCCCCGAGTCGCCTGGCCGCCGCAAGGCCCTCCTTGGGCAATGTGTTCCGAGTTTCAAGGTACTTCGCAGGATCATCAAGGAGGATACCCCCACATGAAAATCCATGGATGGGGGAAGTATGTTTCCCTCTTCTTCAGTCCCAGTCGGCGGAATCCTGACTCATTATGCGATATTGAGGATATTCCCCTAGGAAGGGGCATGGTCAACAAGTCCGATATAGAGGGAAAGTAGGACGAGCTACAGCTTCTCAATAGAGAATTACCCCTGAGGGTGTGCCACCATTGTTGGACCCATTTGGGAAGATTACTCATTAGAAGAGGAACCTCCTAGGTTTCCCTGCTCCTAATGAGGCATTGGTGCTTAGCCAGAATTTTGGTTAAGGCAAAGAGCATGTCAGAGCTGTCAAACACTCTGACTTGTCCGCCTTAGTGAAGAAGATGTATGAGAACCCTGAGAAGTCCACGTTAAGCCAACAAATTGCTGAGAAAAATAGGTTCATCGATGAACTCCTGACCGAACGCGCTGTAGAGGAGCGACCCGACTATGGTGATCCTTGGTCGGGGTAGTAGGGGCAGGAACAACTACCCCTCAGCGAGATTCCCCCAGGCATCCCTGATCATACCGCTCCTACGGACAGGGATGAATCCGAATCTCATGGAATGAGGGAACGCTATGTCTCACCAAACCCTCCCGAATGGCACGACTATCCAGGGAATCCCACATGGGCTCCCCCAGCCGCCACAAGGGTCCCTCAATCTGCCACACCCCGAGCCACTGAGCCTGTCTACCATGTTGAAGAACCAGAAATCACACTCGTGATTAGGGATCCCCATCAAGATAGGGACCCCCACACAGATGATCCTATGGAGGCACTAATAACCTTCCTTGAGGCATTGGAAACACGACAGGTGGAGATCCCACCTGATGGAAAGCCATAACTGGAATGGGTGGTTGATATGTCGGCGCCTCCAATTTTCGGGAATCCCACCTCCTCCCCCATTAACCGGATGGGGGACCCACTGCAGCACCTAGCCCACATCAACTCAATGTGTGGGACCATATTGGGGACTCTAGCATAGTAGGAGGCTGTCATGCTCTGTTATTTTGTTCAGACACTGGAGGGGCCGACATTCCTCTAGTACAGCCAGCTCCCCATCAGATTCGTAACCAGCTAGGAGGACCTTCACAGGCCATTCTTCTACCATTTCAGAACTACCACCTAGAAACAAGCATCTCATATATCTTCAAGTTCTTGAAAAGGCATGATGAGTGAGTTGCAGACTTTATCCCTGGTGTAAGGGGCTTGCACACTCCCTTGGCATGCCACTGACTCAAGAGAAACTAATGACGATATGCGTAGGGATCTTGAAGATGAAACTGGTTCCTTCTATGATCACACAAAACTAACCTGGAAGATTCTGAGACATCTCTGATATGGCCCAGTGATGGGAAGAAGCCCTGCAACAGGCCAGCCAGGCAGGTCTGTTTCCCCAGGTAATTCCAGCAAGGAGGGCTGCCAATGCTGAATCTGCTACGGTGGCCCATATAGAAGCTCCCAAGAAACTAGAATTACTACCAGTGGCACCATCCCCGCAACCTTGCAGAGTCCCTCCTTTTCAGGAGCAGCCTCCGGCTCCACAGCATCTGCCTCAGAATCGGTAGGCACCTCCGCGTAATGCGCCGCCACTGCCTAGGTGGGACAATAAGGGCCCACTTCCTTGACAGGCCCCTCTGGCTCTTCATTAGGGCCAGGCTCCAAGGGCCCCCTTTCCGGAAAGAAAAAAATCGAACTTACTTGTTCAGTGAGAATCAGGTACCTGGTTACATCTGTAGCACCCTAGAGCAAGGGATTATACGCTTACTTGAGTGCAGGTGGCCGGAATAGGTGAATCTCGCTGATCGCCCCAACTACTGCCTTTATAATTGGATTATAGGGAACACCCTCAAGCAGAGAGATATGTTCAAAGACTGGATTCAAGACCAGGTTGATAAAAATATAGTCAAGATGGATCCAGCCTCGACACAAGTTGCGGGTGTCTTTGTAAGGCCAGGAAGTGGTAAAAATAGCGAAGGCGAGTGGGAGTAGGTTTCTAACTGCGGATCCCAGAAGTATGATGACTGGATGGATCGAAAGATGGTAGCTCGATCCCATGTAATCATTCTGTCATGCTTAAATCAACCGGAGCCTTCAGAAGTTGCAGACACCACTTCTGAATCATCATCTCTGGAAACCTCTTCCCAGAAGAGCAAGCATCGGCAGTGCAAGAAAAAGCAACACCCCCTGCCAATACCATCGTCGTCCCACACTCTCGGCGACTTCATGCCCCCCGATATGGGGATCCCTCCCAAAATCTGCCCAGTAGTGGATGACTCTTCAAGTGATAGTCAAGGGTATGTTTCAATTAATACCTTGGAGTTGGTAAATTCTTATATGACTCCCGACGAGGGGGAGCGTCAGCCGAACTTCCCCAACGTCCCCAGCCGACGCCAACATCGGCAAAGCTGCAACCATATGTGTTTTCAGGGAACACCATCTAGCACCTCCATCCATTCCATGCATGCCACTACGACCAGACAGCATGCTCATCACAGAGCTCAGCATGCGAATCCTATTCTTTTGGTGTTGTGAGGAACACCTCCACCACCATTTTTGCTACTGGATCAGGAAGAGATACCTCGTCCAGGCTACATCCAGACTTTCCTAGCTATAAGACAATCTTAGTCGTCGGGTCCTCATCTGGAAGCTACTCTTCAGGCTTTGACTAGTGAATAGAGGGACATGCCTAGCACCAGCCAGTGGCCGGTCCAGCCAGTAGGGCCCACCATGCCTCCAATCACAAAGCAGCCTCCTGTAAGTAAAAATTCACACTTGGTGTAGAAGTAAGATGTCCTCAAAAACCTTTCCAGCATCCCAACGAGGATTTCCATCCTTTATTCCCTTCACCTGTTGTTTGATATGCACGAGGACCTCGCCGAGGTTTTAAGAAGCCCCCTCCAGTTTGAGACAGAGGTAGCAACTACAGAAGCCTTTCATGTTGAAACCATTGAGAGCACTGAATGTCAAGACATCATTTCGTACTATGGGGAAGATGAAGGGTCTCCCATACAGGGGAATATCCACCCTCTATACATCACTGGAAAATTTAAAGGCATGGAAGTTCACTGCTTTCTCATTAACACCGGCTCTAGGATCAACCTTATCTCGACATGGACACTGTAGAAGCTGAGGTTATCCATAGATAACCTGACTCCTCTGATTTAATAATCTAGCGATACGACTTGATAGAGCAGACCCCGATCGACAAGATCTGTTTGAAGACCCAGTTCGGTGGCCTAGTTTCCAGTACCGAGTTTACAGTTATCTCCCAGGACACCACGTACAATGCATTGATGGGCAGACCATAGCTCCACTTGCATGTGATGGTTCCCTCATCATATCACTAGTGCCTCTTGTACTCCCATAATGGTCGATTAGGCGTACTCTAATGTTATGCATCTCCTTTTGCCTCTTGTGAATCCCATTATCATCACGATGACTATTACAAGGGCAAGGATAAATAGATTCTGGAATGTGAGGTTGAGCTATCCACCGTCATAACTGACCCCTGGGCAGGTATCGATGATGCCTATGTCTTCCTGATCCATCAATTAGAGGCCATGACCCCTGACATGGGGCAATTCTTTGTTGTATCTAGTGTGAGAGTGAAGAATATTCCCAAGTCCAAGAGATGGTGGAAAATCACCTCATACTCCTACATAAGTCATACTCAGGTGATCTTGGAACCTCCTACCCCTATACGATATCGGGATGTCTGCCTCACGACCTTGGCAGTACGTCATATGTGACTATTTCTCCATGCTGGGATTAACCGGCTCAATCCAACGCGCCAATATTGCTTTGATATCATCATGAAAGGCCCCTTGGGCGAAGACCAGATGTGATTGGATCGACTTCCTTAATCGCTATGGTCTCAACGGCCCGTGAATTTATTGATACATTGTCTACTATTGTCTAGGATGGTACCAGCCTCCCGTCAGGTTCTTCTGACCCAGAGGAAGCTTTACCTGCTGGGAATCCCTCCTCTACAAGTGAATGAGAGGATCTGGAGGATGTTCCCTCACCATTGAAGAAGGCATTTCCTCCACAGTCGATGAATTGGTATATGTGAACCTTGGTAGTGAGGCAAATCTGAGACCCACATTGATCGGTGCCTCCATGTCCCTCGAGGAGTAGCAGCGTTACATATATTTCATGAAACAACATCGTGATGTGTTTGCCTGTTGTTATGACGAGTTGTCCGGACTAGATCCTCAGGTAGCCCTTCATTTTCTCGGTCTCCTGACAAATCATCACGGGTTCAAGAATACTCTCAGAAAGATACACCCTTCTCCAGGTGCCATGGTCGTGTCTGAGGTTGAAAAGATCATCAAAGAAAACATTTTTAAGGAGGTCCAGAACCCCAAGTGGCTGGCCAACATTGTTCCAGTCAGGAAGAAGAATAAACATATCAATGTCTGCATTGACTTCCGAGATCTCAACAGTCACTGTCCGAAGGATGATTTTCCCCTTATAGTGACAGAATTTTTGATCGACGCTACGGTTGGGAAACAAGCCCTCTCCTTCATGGATTGTTTCTCTGGATATAATTAGATCTATATGGACCTTGAGGACGATGACTACACAACTTTTAGGGAGCCCTATGGTACTTTCTATTACCAGGTTATGCCCTTCAGCCTATAGAATCCAGGTCCCACCTATTAGCGGGCCATGCACTGCATATTCAAGTAGATCCTTTGGACAATGGTCGAATTCTATGTGGATGATCTGGTAGTCAAATCTCCCCAGATCCAGGACCATCTCAAGGTCCTTGATAAAGTTTTTGGCTTCCTCCATTCCCACAACTTGAAGATGAACCCATTGAAGTGTGCCTTTGGGTTCACCTCCCGGATGTTTCTTGCCTTTTTTGTCAGGTACCGAGGCATCGAGATTGACCAAGATAAGATCAAGGAAATAATCCCGATGCCTTCTCCGAGCAATATTTAGGATCTTTGGGGTTTACAAGGCAAGATAGCCTATATACGCCGATTCATTGTGAATCTGGACAGCAAGTGTATGCCCTTTTCCGGGCTCATGAAGAAAGGTGCTGCCTACAAATGGGATGAAGAGTTCTAGACCGCCTTCAAGGAAATCAAGAACTATATTCTCTAGCCTTGGGTCTTGATTCCACCCATCTCTAGAAAACTGCTGATCCTGTACGTGACCTCCCTGGAATGTTCTCTTGGCGCTCTTCTCGCCCAGAAGAACAATGAGAAAACGGAAAATAGTCTCTACTACCTCAACCGAAAGCTCATCAACACGGAGACCAGATATTCCACTATAGAGAATAGATCCCTTGCACTGGTATTCATAGTACAGAAGATGCAAAAATACTGAAAGCACCACGAGGCACAGTTGGTGTCTCGGGATGACTCATTGAAGTACATCCTGAACCGCCCCATGTTAACCAGCCATCTAGCACTGTGGGAAGTAATCTTCTAGTAGTTTGACATTAGGATTGTCCCCAATAAAGCTATCAAGGGGCAGGCACTATCAAGATTTCTTGCTTCCCATCTAACCTCCGCAGACCAGTACCTGGAATCAAATTTTCCTGACGAGGCATTCCTCTCGGTAGATCCTTCCATCCCATGTTGGCAGATGAACTTTGATGGTGCCTCCCAGAGACCCACCGACAGGAAACACAATGATCCTAGAATGAATAGAGTAGGCATAGGTATTGTCTTTATTACCTTGGCGCAATCCAATCTGTCATATTCATTCTTGTTGTCGGAAGGCTGCCCCAACAACAAGGCAGAGTATCTGACTATTTTCATAGGCTTCATGCTAGCCCTAGAGGTTGATGTACACCACCTACATGTAAAAGGGGATTACAAACTAGTCATCAAGAAATTCAAGGGTGACTATGTCATCAGAAAGCCAGAGCTCGTACCATTATTGGAGGGCACCCTCCAGCTAATGGCCCAGTTTACATCTCTACCAGAAGTTACTCATGTCCCTCGATCTCAGAACACTCGAGCCGATGCGTTGGCCGGCCTGGCATAATCACTTGCAGGACCCAAGAAGGTTGATATGATTATACACGCGGCACACTAGAGATTTATTTCCCCCATAACCCCAAATTATAATGATGAAATGTGTGTAATCAATATTACTTCCAGATCCTCTATGTTAAGACCCCTAGGTTCTTCAGATGTAGTGGTTGAAGTGACTCTTGACTGGAGAGACCCTTTTGTCGAGTATCTCCAAAATTATTGTCTCCCAGTAGATCAGGCCAAGCGTGAGTCAATCCAATGCCGCACACTGCCTCTTACCCTATAGAGTGGTCTTAGTCTTGATCAGTTCCTCTACAAGCATGGGTTTGATGATGTTATCCTCCATTGCATCCAAAATGATGAGATTTCTCAGGTCATACAGCCGGTTTATTCCGGTTCCTTCAGTGCCAATTAGGCTGGGCAGAAGATGTCCCATCAGATCCGAAAACTAGGGTACTTCTGGCCCTCCATGATCCATTATTGCATCACGTTTTCCAAGAGATGTCACGCATGCAAAATTCATGATAACTTCTTCCATCAACCGCTAGAACCTATCCACTCTACCAAGTACTCCTGGACATTTGTGGTGTGGGGACTTGATGTCGTGGGACCATATCCACCGGTGATAGCTTTTAAGTGTAGGTTCATCCTAAACTCCACATTTTTATTTTCTATGTGGGCAGAGGCTGTTATTCTCATAGAGGTAAAGGCCCATTCTATCATTGACTTCATGAGATGCAACATCATCTACCAATTTTGGGTCCCTCATGCCATCCTCACCGATAACGTAACCAACTTCCAAGCAGCCCAGATGAATAAATTGTACACCATGTACAACATCCGTTCGAACCATACATCCCGCTATCATGCATAGGAAAATGGGAAGATGGAGGTGTTAAACAAAACCCTCTCAAACATTTTGCAGAAAATGGTTGGTCAGAACAAGAATAGTTGGTCGGACAAGCACCGCAATGCCTCTTGGGCCTATCGGACGACGACTCATAATTCGACCCAGGTGACCCCATATTCCCTAGTGTATGAAGTTGAGGTCGTCCAACCCATCGAGATCCAGCTTCCCTCATTACGCACAATGGTCTATGACTAGCAGACACTAGATAAAGTAGCGAAAATTCTTCTGGACAAATTAGAAGCACTTGAAAAGAATAGGCTCTATCCACTACACAATCTACAAAGGCATAAGAATAAGATAGTTAAAGCCTTCAACAAGAAGGTTCTCTTTTTTTATTTTCTACAAGGAAACTTGGAATTGTCCCTCAGGGAGCCAATGATCCCCGGCAGGAAGCCACCCAAGTTGGATCCCAAATGGGAAGGACCTTACACAGTCCACAGGGTTTACCCCAATAGAGAATACTCCTTGGTGACCATGGATGGTGAGAGAATAAATCCTCCCATAAATTCCATGTTCCTCAAGAAATACTTTTCCTGAGCCTAATGGTCTTGCACGACCTTAAACTGGATGGCCCCGGATGACCCTAAACCGCATACTGGTCCTGCATGATCTTAAGCTAGATAGTCCTGCATGACCCTAAACTACAAGTTGGTCTCGTATGATCCTAAACTGCACACTGGCCCTGCATGACCTTAAACTGGATGGTCTTTCATAACCCTAAACTGCACGCTCGTCCAACATGACGTTAAACTATTCAGTCCTACATGACTTTAAATTGCACTTCATCATGAAAGATGTTAAACTGCATTTCGAGAACAACGTATGGCTGTATTCCCATCCTCATGGGACATGTAGGAATGCTCAGACAACTCATCTTGATCCAAGCTTAACTCTTCTCCTTGACTATCCCCCCTGGGTATAGTTCTCTCAGAGGATCTCTTGCATGATATGATGTTGGCTTCCTTCGCCCCACTCATGCCTGGATTATAACGGTCACACCATGTGCCCACTCCCCATTCTTCTATCCTCCCACATCCTCACCAAACGACGTTAAACTGCATGGCCTTCATGAACAACGTATGGCTTGATTCCCATCCTTGTGGGATACATAGGAACACCTAGACATTTCATCTGTTGGCCCAGCCCAAATTCCGGATCTTCCCCTCAGGACAATGCATATGGTAGGGGTGAAAACTTTTTCCCTGTTTCATGTCGAGATAACCTCGATCCGGCCATACGTCCCACTCCCTAGAGACATTCTCCTCTTTCATAGATGGGTATATCTATGCTTCACCAACTCCTTTGATTGGGACTCTATAATCCTTCCCATCTAGAAGGGCCTACGAATTGTTTGGATTCTAGGACTAAAGGATCTCTTACCACTTTGGGCCAATTCTCTCGAGGTTGTTGAGAAACAAGGCAATACAAGTCCCGCATTGCGAATATGGTCAGTGGTCGATGCTCATTTGTTTTTCCCATTTCAGGTCACCATGGGGACGCTGTGTTTCAATGATGGTCAACAGCTATCATGCGTTGTTAGAACCACGACATGATGTCCCAAACATTTAGTGTAGTGGTTCATTCTTCCCTATTGTATCTCCATGCAATGAATTCCCTTTGGTAAAAGCCATTTTTTAGTCCCCCACATGATGGGGAGAGACTAGACCGGCTCCTTGTTTCCCTCACCGAGCACAGCTCATGTGTGCTTAGGATCTATGATGAGGTAGTAACCGTAAAAGGGGGCATATAGCCTTCCCATCTAAGGCCCAGCCTAAGGCCCCTTGGCCTTCTCGAGCCCCCGGACCAAGTTCTATCTTGGGGTTATATGGTGCGGCATGGGATTATGTCCTCATTCACATCGGGTTACTCGATGTGCCATACACATCCCCCGATGAGTTACCTTATCCTCTCTTTTTCCTCACTGCAAGACATTAAACTGTAGACTGGTCAGGCCTTCCCGTCTGAGGCCCATCGTCAGGCCCCTTGGCCTTTTCAGGACCTTGACCCAAGTTCTTACCTAGAGTGTACGGTGTGGTATGATATTATGTCCTCAATCACGTCGGGTTATTCGTTGTGTCATACACCTCCCTTGTTTGAGGTATTTTACTCCTCTCCTTGTCCTCACTAAAAAATTCTAAACTGCAGACTGGTTGGGTCCTCCTGTCTAAGGCCCAACCTCAGGTCCCTTGGCCTTTTCGGGCCCCTTTCCCAAAGTCCAATTTAGGGTAGTACAGTGTGTAATGGTATTATTTCCCCATTTACATTGGGTTACTCGCCACACCATACAACCCCCCTCATTAGGGTATCCTACCCCTATGTGCGATTCTAGTACTATGTATGGCTTGATTGCCATCCTCATGGGATACGTAGGACTGCTTGAGCTTCTCGTCTTCAGGTCCAGCCCCATATTGGCCCCTCGGCCTGCATTCTTCCATGAAAGAGGTATACGGTGTGGTATGGGATTATATCCTCATTCACGTCAGGTTTGTAACAACCGCACCATGTACCACTTTCACCTAACAGTTTTCCATCCTCTTGTAATATCCTTGTCTTGTCAAATCGGTCTCTCCCAAGATGAGCCCCTCGGTCCTCTTCGGTGATTGACCAATGTACATAATGGTACTCTAGTTTAATCCTTGGAATGTCAGTCTCTACTCAGACATGCTTCCACCCATTTTTTAAGCTTCATGTTCTCCCACATAAGGGATTACATCACCTTTCACACCCAAAGGGACCCCCAAATGGCATGGATGGTAGGCCTAAGGGCTCTCTTACCAATATGGGCCATCTTCCTCGAGGGTCGCAGACAAAAAATAGATACAAATACTTCATTTCGAATATGGTCAGTGGTCGACACTCATTTGATTGTCCCCATTTCAGGCTAATGCGATATGGATGCTGTGTTTCGAACACGGTCAATAGTCATCCTCCATCGTCATGATAACCCCATTAGGCCTAAAATTAAGGTTACATGATTCACATCTTTCTCCACCTCACCATGTCCAAGTAGAACTTCAAAACTCTCGGTACTATTCATCAGTATGTGTCTGCACGTTAGAAAAAAGCCGCGATGAGGTAATCATTCTGGGTTCCACCAATTTCTCCCCTTTGCTTGTATCTGACATAATGAAAATATCTTATTGGCCCTTGTTTCCTACACTGAGTTCAACTCAAGAAGGCTTAGGGATTGTGTTAAGGTCCAACTTTACTTGAGATAGTCTTGCTTCTCCAGGGTCTGAGTTCTAAGACCTTAAAACAAAGATATTTCCATATTACCCCTTTTGTGAGAACTACATAGAGCTCGATTCTCATCCTTATGGGATATGTAGGAGCACCCATACCTCTCGTTTTCGGGACCATCTCAATTGGGAGCTTGTTTCTTCTGCCCCTTACCCTCTTACCTCCATTTAGGCCCCTTGGTTTGAGGTTCCTTTCTTGTAATTGCATACGGTGTGGTATGGGATTATGTCCTCATTCATGGAGGGTATGTTTTATTGCACCATACACATTCCCCACTTAACACCGTCTCTACTAATTTTGTGCTACATGACGTTAAAATGCATGCCTTGTCCCACCACATGACCCTAAACAGTGACATTTTTGTCATGGCCGCATGACGAAAAATGGAACTGCGTCGTGATTCCCTCACTCAAGGGGACACCATGTTTGGTATCGGTCACACGCCATACCCTTTGTCAACACCTACATATGACTTGATTCTTGTGGTGCTACCAAGACTCTTCATCCTAGGCATGTTTCTTAAAAAACCATTCACATTAATGGAAAACAAGATACATAAAATGACTCTTTATTTGGTGCAAGGACCACACCCGCACAACACATTTATCCCTTGAAATGTTACTTTACCCTGCCTCCTTTTATAACTGCGTGAAGCTTGATCCCCATCCTTATGGGGTATGTAGGAACGCCTGTGCACTTTGCCTCGTGTCAAGCTTAACTCCCGTTTTCTATCCCTTGACATAAAACCTCTCCAAGGAACACGTGGTAGTCAAAACCCCAGGTTCCTATTCACATCCAGTTTTACAATTACCCCACCATGTGTCTCTCGTGTTTCCTACCATCCATTGTCCGAATTCTATGACCCTAAACTAAGATCTCCCTATCGGAAGGGACTCGACTCCCTCTATCTATTACGTCTCTTTGTCGTATTCTGATGTGTTTTGACAGAGAGCCCGAAGTGTGAAATTTTCATGGGGACATTCCCCTCATCCCATTTGAAGCTTCGTGAGCTCGCTATTTGGATCCTCATCCTCTTCCACATATGAAGGGACCCCCTTCATGGCCTGGCCTCATGCCGCCTCGGCTCACCTACCGTTTTGGGCCAACGTCCCTCAAGATCTTGGATGACATTTGCGATAGGTCTCGTGTTTCGAACATGTTCAACAATTAACCCTCATTTGTCTGTCCCCATTCTAGGCTAACATGATGTGGATGCTATGTCTCGAACATGGTCAATAGTTATACCTCCATCATCACGTCACCATCATTGTGATCCAGATTTCGAGCATCATGATTCACACATTTCCACTTCCTCAAGTTAATGTGGAATTCCAACATACTCGACTTAAGTTCTTCGAGCGTCATGGTCCTCTACATGAATGAGTTAGCATCATTGGGACAACATTCACTGAGAATCCCTTCACCATAACATTTTTATTCCTATATCAGGAAATTCCCACCACTACTTCTTGTTTACCACATTGATCATGAATCACGTGGGCTTAGTAGTTTTGGTAGGATGTGCACTGGCACAGCCAGGCTTTTCACCATCCCGCATGACATTAAACTGGGATACCAGAACTACATAAAGCTTGATTCCCATCCTCATAGGATACATGAAGACACCCAGGAATTTCACCTATGTTCCATCCCAATAAATCACAAATCATGTTCCTCCTCATTTCTGACCCCTGGCATTACCCCTTGTAGAGAACCATGTAACTACAATTTTTCCCTGAACAAGTTCGGGATTCCCAAAGATGACAATGGGAAGCGACGACTCCCTCGCCAGAGAGGTCATATTTAAAAGAAAAAATGATCCATGATTAGACCAATGAATCCATCTATTCTGTTTTCACCATAGTGGTCTGATTCCATGTGTGTTGGACTTTATTAAAACAACCCGTCATTCCACATTCCACGCTTTGTGTTCCCCTTATTCAGTCCCTCATCCTCTTTCATGTCTAATGGAACCCACTACCAGTATGGATTCTCGGCCTATGGCCCACCTATTGTCCTGGTTCAATGTTCTGGAAGACTAACAAATGAAAATTTGAGTCAGGCCCCGTGATTCGAACTTGGACAGCAGTCAGCCATTATTTAGTATCCCCACTACAGGCTAATACAATAAGATTACTATGTTTCAAATGTGGTAAATAGTTATTATTTATTCTCAGACCACCCCCACAATGTTCCGAATCCTGGGTATCGTGATTCACAGTTCCCATTCCCATTTGTTCGGATTGATAATGACCCTAGAGTTACTTAGTTCATGCACAAGAGCACACTGGGAAAATGGAAATTCGGCTGTCCTGAGGGATTTATTATCCAGTCAGGTCTCTCCCATTTCCTCTCAGAAATCTAGACCGGTTGTTCAAACCCCGGATGCCCAAAGCATGGTTTTCACTCCTATGTTTGGATGGGTTGATAAGGTGTTCATCCCTTATTTCTCACATCGGACCTGACCCATGTGATCTTAGGTAATGATCGTTGGATGCTCCGTAAACATCACAAGGATGCAATAAACCAATGTAACAATTGAACTCATTCATTTCACGATATCAAACAATTAAAGCATGAAAGTATGTTTGATGGTTTTTAATCATTACAGTACCCAGGGGTTGACACCCCCCATGGATGGATTGACCTTTTAAATCGAACGTTGCAGCTCCGCCACCCTTTGACATGTGGCGTCTAGGAGTTTCTAACGCTTACTCAGCTCCTTCTCTTCCTTGGCAGCGATAGGGAGAAATTCGTTGGACGCAATATGGGCCCGCTCCACGTCGGCCCGGATGGCGGTCATCTTCTCAGAGGCCCACTAAAAACCCTCTTCGACATCTACCAGATAGGCCTTCAATCACAATATTATCTCATATTGCATATTGAGGGTGGTCGAGTGCTCATATGACCGATTCTGTATCTGTTTGACCTCATCTTCAGCCTCCTAAATCCCTTTGATATTTACCGCCTTCCTCCTCTGCCAGCCCACACCGAGGCCACGGTCATACTCCTGAATCTTTTCTGCTATAATATTTCAGATGAGTATGTGAGGGAACTGGGCATCCACTCACCCAGTGAACAGTTCGCGTAGCCACAAGCGATGTTTATCCATTTCATCCATCCATATTGTTTGGGGGGGGGGTGTTAAAGATGAAGTGCGTGATTCGTTCCCACGATTGGCGATGGACTATTTTTCTTTCCTCCTTGTCAGAAGATGTCTCGTACCAGTTGGCAAGGTTGTTAGGCTCGTATTCAAGGAATGCCCCTAGGAACTCCCCAGGTGGGTCCACGTCTGGCGTCGGATCAGGCGTGGTAGGGTTGGAACTATCTGGTTGATCCTCATCATCAGATCCCACCTCAATAAACTCAGGCTCAGTCCCCCTGGCATCCCCTCCAGTGATCAGGAGTGCTGCAGTTTGGTCAGGTTGAATGTCCATTACCATGAACATTGCTATGCCTCTGGAAAGGGTGTTACCGTAAGACCCAACCAAATTCGCCACAGCAGCCCAGGTCAATTGAAGGACTGTACATGCCAAAAATGGGATGTGAATGTCAGTTAACGTGGTCAAGGTATGTCAGTTGTAAATTCGGTAGAGGATACTTACATAGATCAAATCCCTAGTCTCGCTCTTGGGATGTTGTTGTTGGGACCCCAAGACGTGGCCCCCCATATATGGTAGGTAGGTATAGAGAGTTCGGGGAAGTCTCCTCAAGTATCCCAACCCCGTGAGACACGGAAGTTGATGCAGCCATGGGTGTGGATTATAAAGGACCCACATCGGCACCAACTAAGGGGCGAGAACGAGGACTATGAAAAAGGTCCTCATACACAGTGTAGATGCTGATAAACATTACAGAGTAACCAATGTGCAGACCCTAAAGAAGGAGCAAGGGTTTTTACCTCGAGGGACTTTGTGAAATTTTTGAGATCCGAGGACTGATCACTAACTTCACCATCCTCCAATGGAATACCTCTACCAGACTTGTCTCCCCCGGAGGACTCGTCTGATTTTTTTGGAAGAGGGAAGTGCTCCCTCAGGTCGGCAGCAGACAGTTTTGGAGGGACTGTACGATCTAATGGCATCCTAACCCAGTCTATCGTCAGGCACAGGGCACCCCAAGAGTGGATAAAGTCTTCCATTTTGGTCATGTATTGCTCCTCCTTTGCCCGGGATACTGCAAAACAAGATCTAATAGGGAAAATTCCCAGAAATCCCATCCCGAGGTAGTTAAGGTGCTGCCAAAACTCAGATGAACCGAGGAATTTCAAGTTGACTTCCCAGATGTCCTAGGCCTTCGGGAGGACAACATTCTATAGCATGTCAATATGGTGAAATAGTTTCCCTAGGGCATGAGTAGAAATCCTACAGAATCCTCTTGATGGTCGCCCCTCTATATGACTCTGTTCTCCTAGGACCACTGGGTCTTCTGCCACTATTGGATCCGCTACCACTTATTCGCCCTCAACTGGTGTGGGAATTGACACTACAGTAGCCCCGCCACTATTGGATGTCCCTGCCGCCTTCTGGCCTCTACCCCAAGGCCGTGGAGTCTCACCATCACCGATTAGAATGGTTGGCCGCTTCAGCATCTCCCCCTGGTAGGCCGCGTCCCAACTCTGGGCATATTCTTTTACCATCTTGAGGATGACGGTCAGCGGAGGTAGTTCATTCCAAATCTTCCCATCTCCCCATGTGAATATGAGCCACATCTGTCTCATCACACACAGGTGCTCCTCATGAAGCACCTCCAGGTAGACCTGTCGGGTCAGTCGCTGCAGGAACCCGAATTGCATTGCAAACTGGTGTGGGGTGTATGGATCTCAGAGATGCCTACGGTCCACCCTGGCCACCAAGACTCCACATCACAAGTCCAGGAGGTAGGCCTAGTGCTCTTATTCTCCCAGACCATCATCTAGGAAGGCCCCTGTCGACAACAGTAATCAGTGGAAATTGAATTCCTCCACCTTCAACACTCGGTTCAGAACCGACTGTGCAATCAGCTTGGTAGGAATGCTCCCTGCGACATTCATGATCGATGGGTGGATGTTCAATCCTGGTGGAGATATGGGGTTTGGATACTCATAGACCCCTCTGATGTGTGGCACTATCCACCAGTACATGAGGTGAAACGACCCACATATCCTCTGTAGGCTCTTCCCCTCGCTGATGTGCCACAACATCTTATACAACTTGGAGAGCAACGGGATCCCTAGGTTGATCGGACCTCCAGTCACGAATGTGGATGCCATGATGAAAGGGCTTGGTCGCACTCCCATGTCAGTATCCCTTAGTGGCAGGATCCAACCACAGATGAGAGTTGTGATGGATGCCGCCAGCATAACTATTGGCTATTTCTCAGTGTTGACACTGAACCCCCGAGTCTTCCACTGGATATCCTCCAATAGCCGCTAGTATGAGGGTTTCTTAGTCTAGGCCCCCTTTGGGAAAGTCCGAGGCCTCATTTGAAACTACTTATTTTCCGGGATGTTTATGAATCGCTTGAACCACTGCCTGAAGTGGACATCCAATACTGCCTCCTTGCCCTCCCCAGACACAAGCTCTATCAGTGCCAACGCCAGCTGTGGCATCTGCTCTAGATCCTCCCACGCACCCATAATAGGGAGGAATTCGTCGTACATCACCCCTAGTATCGGGACCCCCTAGATCTGATACATGTCCCATAAGCTAATGAAAAACTCTCTGTGATGCAGGTGGAAGGTATTGGTCTATGGTGACCACCATCTCAACAGCTCCGACATTAGTTGCTTATACTGTTTGATGTGAAACTAGGTACCCCTGCTGCCTCATACATGCCCAATCTTCTCAGCTCCTCTCCGAACTCCTCGCACGGGGTTCCTACTCAGTAGGCCCGGGCACAATCATCCGTAAAGTTTCTGCCCTAGCGTAGGTCCCATTCCTCAGACCACCCCTTCTTCGGGATCCCCAGTTCCTCCTTGAGGATAGTTAAGTATAGAGGATGGGACATCTCCAGCTCCAATGTCTTCCCATCAATGTTGTTCAGATGGTTGTATAAGCAGTCGACAATGACGGGTGTGAAGTACTCCCAGGCATAACCATCGACCGCCTTGAACCATCGGTGTTGACACAGTATGCTCTGGAACAAGTAGGCTGGCTCATTCCTACTTGATTTAGGGATGAAGATGTCATCCCTCATCCCAAAGCCATACATGGGAAATATCCTACACAATGGGTAGTTTTTCCAGATCTCTGATAGCAGCTCCACCAATGAACTATGGTATGATTGGCTACGGACTTACTCTTCTAATCCCAGACTATTTTCCATGTCATCCCTCTTGGAGGCATCCACTGGGACCCCCTGGGAAGCTTCTTGGTGGGCCATTCAGTTCTAGAACAGCGACTATTTTCAGGTTAGTTCACAAAGCTCGTTCGTAGTGTGCGTTCATGAAGACTCTTCACAAAGACTATTCACAAAGTCCTACCTTGGCATTGAGGCACTGGATCGCGGAGCGCAAATGCGGAGTTAAGGACTCGCTGTACACCGCAAATACTCAATTCATAGAGAACTCTCGAGGAGTATGCAGAGCTTTGCGAATCCAGAGCACAAAAGAAAAAATTCGCGGATAAGGGAAAGGAAAAGAGAGATGACAACCCCCTATTTATATATGACTACCTTCGGAGCTTCGCGACGCGTGCAGTTCACACTGAGCTTCACGGCGTGCTGGGCCTATGCATCCCATATCCACCTCGTGACCCCTCTTCGTGATCCAGCATCTCAAACGACTAAGAATTTTGGTGATTACTCTCAGAAATTGACCCTTGATCTCTCCGTGCCTCCATGTCTGAGGGGGGAATTTGTTGGAACCAAAATTTGGGATAGATAAGAATCCAAAACAAAGGCATCATTGACTGCCTCATGGATCCATTTTGCAGAGTCCCCCCAGCACCACGGCCATGGTTAAGCAAGGAGGCGGGACACTCCAAGAATGTAGTTGACGTTCGCGAGACCGTTACGAAGAAAGAAGTCAGGACACTCCACAAAAATAGTTGACATTCATGAGCCCTCCGCGAAACAAGAAGGCGAGATGCTCTACAATCGCAGTTGGTGTTCACGATCCTGCCACGAGGTAATGAGGTAGGATGCTCCGCGAATTCATTTGATGTTCGCAATCCCACTACGAGGCAAGAATGCGGGACTCTCTGCGAACACATTTAATGTTCGCGAGCCCACCATGATGCAACCAAATCCCACTTCGCACCGCGTAATATTCACTTCGTAGTACCTCTAGCCTTTAAATACTGAACTCCCCCTGATCCCAAAGGATGGAAAATCTGGCCTTTCGACTTCCCAGCATCTTGAATCGCGAAGCATCCTTATGCTCTGCGAACCACGAGCTGTGGAGGTACTTCTGCTCCACGAAGTGCCTCCACATTGTCTCGTTTTTATCCCCTCTTCCAAGAGGGATGCCTTTCATGAAGTCTTAGGGCCTTCGTGAAGGAAGGGGATCCCCAAGGGTACTGGGGTTGTCGAGTAGTGTTTCTTCATTTCCAAAAAACCTTAATGTACATAATATCCACATGCTAAGGTAGGGTCACTGTACTTCGCGAAGAACATTGCTTCACGACAACTTGCTCTGCGAGGAACCTTTGCTATGCGTGGTAGTGCTCCGTGAATGCCTTTCTACTTCACGAAGAACCTCTCATATGCACCTCTACCCTATTATTAGGCTACGACACCCCACCTCCCAAAGCACACCCCTTCGTTAGTGCCCTTTTCCATGCAGAACAACAGAACTTCACAAGGCCCCTACCTCTGAACCCCTATGCTTGGAAATTCCATTTCCCTTGTGACCCTCCAGGTTTTCACGATGTTACTTAAAAGTCCCTTGGATGATAGTTCATGTTGCGTTGCTTCACCTCATGCTTCTTCACATAGGAACACTAATGGATATTTCTTCTTCGCATATCCATGCAAACACGGGCCCCTAGATGGTTCTATCCATGACACCCTTCATCATGGCATTGCTTATCCCCTCTCTGCACCAAGGAGAAGAGGGTGCTAGTTATGTAAGTCCTAGGGGTGCGGAGAAAACATACCACGTCCGAGCTGTAGAGAATTAAACTTCCAAGCACCTTTGACCTCATCACATGATGTTAAACTGTGACCTCGCCCTGTGCCTCGCACATGGGGTCCCCCCACCTTAGACATTCTACACACCCACTGGTCTCCCTCGAGGATGATATCCTCCTCATGGGAGTGGCATTTTTTCTTAGGGGAAGGGAGACCATATCGTTGTAAGCCCCTAGCTTGCCTGCAGGAGGCAACATCCCTTCTCCTCCTTTCCTCTTCGGTCCCTAGGGCTTGCGAAGGGTGTGGTAGGGAACTATGCTTCTCCATTATTCGGTCCCAAGTCCCTCTCCTGCTGAGATTTGTTTTCATTGGGCCTCTGTCCTGGAGTATGTCTTGGCTTTTCGGGCTACTAACCACAGATAATACCATGTTTCCTCTTTGGGCCGCTAACCATGAGTAAGCCCCACTTCAATTCTCAAGGTTGTACCTTTGGCGACATGACAGTCAGGTCTCTACTGTCTCTGATTTCTCACACCGAGCATCACTCACGTGGGCTAAGAGTAAGCACCGACCTTAGTACCCTCATCCCGAGCAGCCTTGATTGTAAGCCTCACACCCTTCCACTTCGAACTATGATTACTTTGATCCTTGCTATGTCATGGTACGTAGGAAGCCTCCATGAGGTTCATGCCCAACATCCATTAGACCCCAGGTCCACCGTTACATCGGTTCGCTGACACCACCCTTCAAACTACAAGGACATTGATCCTTGCCAAGGAAAGGTATATAGGAAGCCTCTATGAGGTTCAAGCCCAACACTGGTCATTCCGACTATCTTCACATCGGTTCACCAACTCACTGGGCTGCCTAAAGTGTAAGCCCCACACCCATATCCCGAACTACATAGACATTGATCCTTGCCAAGGCAGGGTACATAGGATGCCTCCACGAGGTTCAAGCCCATCACCATCCACCCAAATCCGAGGTCCTTTATTAACATCTGTTCACCAAATCCTACCGCATACCGGAACTACGAGGACTTTGATCCTTGCCAAGGAAGGTTACGTAGGAAGCCCCCACGAGGTTCAAGCCCAACACCAAGTTGTCCTGACGATCCTTCGTGTCAGTTCAATAGCCCTTTTTTCATCTAAACTATGTGGACTTTGATCCTTTCCAAGGTAGAGAACGTAGGAAGCCTCCACGAGGTTTAATCCCACCACCCATTGGTCGCTCCAACCCCCTTCACATCGGTTCACTAACACCTTGGGCTTCCTCCGAGCGTAAGCCCCAAATGCCCCCATATCTTGAACTACATTGACTTTGATCCTTGCTAAGGTAAGGTTCATAAGAAGCCTCCCCAACGTTCAAGACTACCATCTATCTGAGCCCCATGTCCACTTTCACATCGATTTTCCCCCATCCCGCATGACATTAAACTGTATTTTCCATTCTGAACTATGCGGTCTTTCATCCTTGCCAAGGCAGGTTACATAGGAAGCCTCCATGAGGTTCAAGCTGAACACCCAGCGGTTCCGAACCTCTTCACATCGGTTCACCCCCGTCCCACATGACCATAAACTATGGAACACTTTCAGCGGTATGCCGTTGTCACTCCATTTAGTGGTAAGCCATTGTCACCGCAATGGTAAGCCATTGAAACCCCATCAAGTGGTAAGTCGTTGCAACCTCATTAAGCGGTATGCCACTGAAATCCAAAATCGGCATTAAGCCATCATCAGATGAACTACATGGACTTTGATTTCCTACCACGAGGACATGTATGAAGCCTCTTCAGGGCTTAATCCCAGACCCATCATCATCATTATGACGGTTCCATCCAATTCACCATCCCCTTCACAGAACCATCCATCAGCCTTCCTGATTCATACCATAGCCGCCACATCCGGGTGGAATCATGCCACCCCATTCCCCATTCCATTTAACATCCTTCTGGAATCCACACACATGTTGGCCCTAATATCGGCATTCCCTCCAGGGGGTGCTTATTTCTGATCCACTCTAGTCAGTGTTCTGATCATCCCAATCCGTCTCCACTGGACTTTAAACTTGAGGAATACCCTATGTTAAACATGGGAAGCAGAGGAAAACCTCAGATACAGGCCCATGGCATAAAATTCCCCATGTTTGATGTGGGATGCCTCAGGCTTTCGCGCCCTCGAGAAGCCCTATAATAAGGGAATGAAGACAGACACACCAATCCCAAGCGTCCAGACATTCCATTGATGGCCAGCGTGACTGCTCCCCTAACCGAAGGTTACTGCCCTGACCGGAACCCTTGGAATGTTCTGATAGAAGCATTGTAATTAACTAGTGTCCATAAAGATATAGCGACGGGAAGAGTTTCACGACCAACATCATAATTCTATGTGGAAGACCTGGACTAGGTGACAAGTTCTGAGGTGGAATCCACGGAAAGAAGAATTTACATCCACTATCCCATTTCGATCAAAGAGAAGATGTTCGTGAATAAAAAGAGAATGCCACCCACCTTTCGAAAGAGGGAATGATGGGCAACTAAAACCACAACTTTCTTCCCCGAATGGGATGCACCATGCGCCCCGATGAAATTGTCGGAAACAATTTCTTAGAAAAAAAATACAATACCTTAATTGGATAGTCTTTCTTATCAATTTGGTCAAAACAATCTCCCCCTGTGGATTTTCCTTATTCACTAATGTTCATAAGTCACTAAAACTTTTAACCTCACGCAATGTATTACTTATTAATAATTAGGATCCTACATATGCTAACTCATTATGTGAAATTATAAATTTTGAAAGAAAGCCTTGTTGTCCATAAAATAGTTATCATGAGAAAATGATCATATTTTCTTCACATATTTCTTCACTTATTCACATACTTTCTTCACAAAAGTTTCCTACAACCAATCAAACAAATATTTAGAATAGTTCACACACATACAATTTGGAAATAATATATTACCCAAAAAATCCCATTTTTTAAGTCCCCCTTTAAAAAATTAGCATATAAAAATGGATATATTTACAAAACATTATCCCCATTTAAAAACACAAACCATAGACAATATGATAGGGGGAAAAACATACTTAAACTTTGATGGGAAAGAGTTCCAATTCCCATGTTCAACCTCAATTTACAGAAATCTTCCATTGGTAAAGATTTTGTAAAAATATTGGAAATTTTTTCTGATTTAAGAATATACTTCAATATGAAACCATTCTTTTCCACATAATCATTCATGAAATGATAGTTGATATCAATATGTTTTGAAAAATAATTTTTAACTGGACTCCTAATATGGATTATTTCACTTTTATTATCACAACCTAAGATAAAGGGTATCTTCACATCAACATGTAACTATTCCAATGGGGTATTTGTCCAAATAAGTTGATTACCGTCTAGATTAGAATAAACATAATTAGTTTCATCCGTGGTAAGAGTTATTGGGTATTGTTTCTTTTTGTTAGAATTGGAACAACTCATTCCCAGAAATAAAACTCCACTATATGTGGATCTTCTATAATCAATATTTATTTCTCAATCATCTTCTCAATAATGGAAAAAATCAAAAATATTTGACCTATCATGCCTAATTTTGAAATTTTTTATGCCATTGATAAATCTATGAATTAATTTTCTAGCAACTAAATGTTATTAATTAAAAGAAAATTGAAATATTTCACGTAAGGTAACCACATAAAAAATCTCAGGTCCTGAGACCGTGAAATATAACAAACTTCCAACCAACTTCCAAAAGTATTTCTTAGCAATATCATTTCCTTATCCATATTTACTCAACATGGGTTTCCCTGAAATAAGTATCGATACTGGTTTTGAGTTTTCCATGATGAACTTCTTAAGATGCTCCTTAAAATACTTTATATGAGACAGAAAAATATTTTTCTTATTTTGTAAAATTTGTAACCCAATAAAGTATTTCATTTATCCTAGAATGGACATCTAAACAAATTCATCTCTTCAACCAATATTTTACATATAATTTCATTAGTCCCAGGAAATATAATTTCATCAATATAAAGAAATATGTTGACAATAAAAATTTTAAATTACATTAATGTAATTATTATTATCAACTCTTAAATTCATAAAATTTATCTTCCTAAAGGTATTAACAAATTTGGAATATGATTCTCTAAGATCTTGTTTTATCCCATATAAATTTGTTTCCAAATTCACACATAATATTCATCTTTACAAACAACTATGACACAATTTTTAACAATGTAAACTTCCTCATTAAGATACCCATTTAAAAATTATGATTATTCATCCATTCCAAAAAAAAACATTGTAACATAATTGTTCACAAATATCAAAAAACATTCTGATTGTTTCTAGACATTCCATCAGTGTAAATGTTTCATCAAATTCAAAGCATTGAATATGTCAGTATCCTTTTCAAAATAATTTTTCTTTGTTTCTTATTACTTCACCTGATTCATTAATCTTGTTCCATAACACCCATTTTCAACAAATATTATTATTTTTCTTCAGATTGGGTAAATGTTCCAAATATTCATTATTTTATATCAAATCCATCACTTTATTCATAGCCTTAATCCATTCCAGATGATCATAATATTCATTCTCATCATTCATCTAAAATTTTGAATACCAATAAGTATGTGTAATTTTTTATTTTTATTCTTGTTTCTACCTTCTATTTTTGTTCACCAATATTGTTCTAGGCCTATACTTTCTTCCTAAGCCTGTGACTATATTTCTGAGTTTCTTAATCACCACTTGAAATAATTGAGATTGATTATTATTGAGTATGATTACCACTGTTAGTATCCTTGTCAAAAATATTAAAAAAATTATATAACTTTCTCAAATTCATTGTTAGACTGAGTTTTTTCAGCTCCTCATCTAATTGAATAAAAATAACATCAATAAAATAGAAAAATCCATCATGCTTTCATGCTGAAATATATGTATCATTTTCCATTTAGATATTAGAAGAAAACAATTCCATCATCACCATTTTTCTCAAACTTTCAAGGTTTCCACCATTCTTCATTAGGTTTCATGTACACCCAAAAAAATCTTAAATGTTTCCAACATTGATTTTTATTAAAAAAAATTCACTTGAATTCATATCTTAACATTTCCTGTAGAAACATAGGATTTGGATACACACAAGCATATTCACAGATTTCCTCCAAAATTAATGATAATGATCAAGTTCACGAAACATAGTTATCCCTATTTCAACCAAACTTTTGTTCTTCCTTTCAGACACCCCATTTTGTTGAGGAATATATAGTGAATTAAAATAAAACCTAGTTCCATGTTTATTAAGATAAAATTCAACTTCTTCATTTATACACTCACCAACATTATTAGTTCTCAACTTCTTCATAGAAAACTAACATTCCTTCTAACCTTTCCTCCTAAATATTTTAAACATTTTCATAGAATCTGACTTATGTTTCATATACATAACACAAGTAGTGTAGGTAAAGTGACAAATTAAAGTGATTATGTAATTATATGAATTAGTTTTTTTTAATTTGACCAGAAATATCAGAATGGATAGGTTATAAGGGTTTTTATGAAAATAATCTCAACTTTCTTATAAACTAAAATAGAAATTTTTCCTTTAGAAAAATTAATTCAACACAAATATTTTTATCTTAAGATATCTAGAATATCATGGAAATTATCTCTCTTTGATAAAATTTTCATGTTTCTATTACACATGTGTCATGTCATTTTATCATACAATTTATTCTCTTCCACAATACCCAAGTAACGAGAGTTCTATATTTCGCGAACTTGAAATAAGTTTTTCGTAGTATGCTTGCCACAAGTAACTATTTTACCTTATTCCCCACATTTTATAATAAATCCTTATTTTCTGAAAATTTATTCGTATCCTTCATCAAGAAGTTGGTAAACACATATAAAATTTTATTTCAACCCATTATCATAGAATTATGTCTTGGATTTTAATGTTTGATTCATAATGATGGTTTGTCCAACACCAATGATTCTCAGAGATTCATTATTACCAAATATCACTATTCCTTTTATAAAGTCTTTAAGATTCTTTATCAAAATTATATCTCCTACCATATGAGAAGAAAACCAGCCAATAATAATCCATGTTCTTTCTCTTTATTTATCTTTTAGATAGAATTCTAAAATAAGAGACTTTTTCTTTCCATATTTATTTCTTCTTCTCAGGCTTTAGAGAATTTTTAGCAATATTTTGGGTTTTTAATAACAAAATAATAAATCGATTAGAATAAATTATATGTTGTTCAAATATTTCACCAATAATTTATAGAGTTTGGAACTTGTTTTCAATGTTTACAGTAACCTTCTCATGTTTCTTCCAAGCTTCATTCATAGACTTCTTCCTTTGTGGTTATTTACACCCCCTCAAAATTTTCCTTCGGTATATTTTTCAATAGTAGAATTTTTTTATTATACCAATAAATATATTCCATATGTTTTAATCCACAATAATACCAGTAGTACCCACAAAAACAATACTTTCCTATAAATCTTCAATATTGACTACAACTGTGAGTAGGTTTCTCATTAACCTTCTCATCATTCTTATCTGAATTTGTTTTACCACCAACATTTTTGTTATAAATAGAAATCTTCTTCTTCCTCTCGGTTGTCTTTTAAGCCTTATTAGAAAAAATTGTAATAGATATTTTTTGAAATTAGGATTTTTAAAAACTCTAAACTTCTTAACATTGTTTGTAATTTCAAAATACATAACTTTCAAAAATATCTTATTCTAGAAAAAAATTACAGCTTTCCATACAATATTTTAATATAATTTTTTTATTCTTCTTAGTGTCACCCATATAAGAAATTTCCCCATAATTAAATATAGAGTTTACAAAACATGTACAACTCTGTTCAGTATTAGAATGTTTTTGTCAGATAATATTCAACTCTTCCTATTTTTCCTTCAATTTAACTTTTAGATGTTCATTATGATTCTTTTCTTTCTCAATATATTTATTCAAATGCTTAATTTCCTTCGCCAACTTGAATTTCGCATTAGGAAAAAATTATAGAATATTTGTTGAACAATTTTAATTTTTCTTTATCTTGATTTCCTTTTCAAGCCTCTGAATCTTACTTAGACATCCATTCAATTATTATTTAATATGATATTCTAATTGTGTTTCTACTTCTTTAGAACTATTTCTTCTAAATCATTTATTATTCAATGTTGCAAAAATTGTTTTTCACCATCACGCTCATTATATTTTTGGGATTCCACTTAATTTTCTTATTCATTATCATATTTAGGTAGTAAACTTCTCCTTTTTGATTTGGATAATTTTCTATCTTTCCCTATGACAGAAGATTTAGCCTTACCAACATGTTAATTACATGACCTTCTTATCCTTATTTTTTCTTCATCCCTATCATATTATGTCTTTCTTCGATGAAAATTATCCATAATGTGTCTATCAACTCCTCATTCAAAAAAAAATCAAGAGATGTTTCTTTTTGTATTTAATTGTACTTATTCTCACATTATAAGAAATAAATGATAAAATTTCATGAATATTTTTAAATAACTCGATTTCAGAGTCAAATTTAGAAACATCATCTTCTTTATGAATTATTTTAAATTTCTCTTTCTGAGAGGATTTGAAATAAATTTTTATAAAGTCTTCTTTTACGTTAATAAAATTCTTTCTTATCAAATCATATGCAATGAAAGTGTTATTCAAATCATCCATAGATAATGTATTTGGATCACTATCTTCGCTTGAAGAAACATTAACATCAAACTTGTCAAGAAAAATTATCAAGATCATTTCAACAACTATAGATTCTTATAAACTTTCACCATGACATCTGACAGTGTTGGCATTGTCATTAACCCTTGTAAGGAAGCCACTAATATATTCATATTCATATATCTTGAGATCTTATTACATTATGTGCACATTTTACATAATCAATACATCTCAACTCTTCTCTAACCTTCTAAAATATTCTAACAACTTCATCTCACTACTATCTTATTTAAATAAATCCTTCCTAGTTCGGTTCTACATTCAGATTCACTAATACAATTTCACCATTACGATGCTCAAAAACACGTGAAGAAATAGTCGGAATCATTCTTCTTATCAAACATTATTCAGATTCTAATTATATTTTTTCATTACGATTTCTTCATTACGATGGGGGTATTTTGTTACCCCGATTTTCATGACTCACATGAAAATATATTAGAACTGAATACCTCATATTGACTTACTGTATACCAATTGGAAAACAAATCCCATAAATATTATTTTTTCATTATTATGAATAGAATATATTCTTTAATACAATGGTTCTTGATTCACATGATAATAATAATACTTGAAATCAAATTAGCATTCTTCTTTCTCTCGACCCACTTGTTAAGAAAGACAACCAACAATTTATGTTGATGAAAATGGTAGGCTAAATTATTGATTGATCAGGTGATTTATTTTTGTATTGGTCCCCATAAAAATTGGATCTTTTTCTATTTCATTATTCATAACCACATCCAATGATAATAAATCTACCGATAGTGATTACGATGGAATACCAAGTCTGATGGACCGGTATTAATGGCTTCAACATCAGCAATTTTTTTCTATTCCTAATACGATACCAATGAACATTAGTCACTTAAATTATATCTATTTTCTGATTATTAGACACATAAAATACATTCCCCAAATATTTTAATATTTTGGATCTATGTTTTAATGAGATCCTACATCATATGTTTATCTAATTATGATCAACTTATTCATCCTTTATCAAATATGTGTCTAGTAATCTCATACCGATGGACAAAGACTGATATGTTTTTTAGTCAAACCTTCCTCGATTTCAATTTCATTCTTATAAAAATGAATTATTCATGACTTTTAAAATAATTTAAGATAATCTTTATCCCAGCCTTCCATTCATTTGAAAGAATTAGAAATTTCCACCCTTACAATTGCTTCTTTCTCTCCTACTCAGCCTGAATACTATTGTCCAGAATACGATTGTCCTAAATATGATTAGCCTAAATAGGATTATACTCACATTTTCTCCCATATATTTCTCAATTATTGTTATTTTTTTAAACATAATTATGATTTGTGAGAAATACAGAATATGAAAACATCATTAGATTTCAATTAAGGTCCATGATGAATCTGATTCTATTCCTCATTATGATCTATCATTCATTCTGGACCCAAGGTGTGTCTGATGATCCTTTTATTCCATATAGATTCTTCTCAATATGATGGAATTTATTAAGAATTTTGAGCCTGATTTAATGAATATGATGGTCAGTTCGATCATCCAAATTTACAAAGTGATGTGATTTATTTCCTTCATAATCATCATTGACAGCAAAATACAATACCTGAATATGATAATCTTCCTAATCATCTTGGTCCTAACAAGGATCACAGATAAATGGGATTGGCTTCAACCAAATAACCAATATAGGTTATCTCAAGAGGCTTATTGATTGTTTCACAGGGATATAGAGAGACCCATTGGCCACAATCTTTGTCCAATGCATTCATCATATAAAATGGGTGAAACATAATCAATGTAATATTTCTTATTAAAAATCATTCATATGATATTTTAATAGTCTCTCCAAAATATAATAATAATCCTAATCTATGAAGAGTAATATAGTGACATGTATCAAATTATTACATCCTAATTAGAGAATAATATTCATGAAATAATTTAGACATTCACAAATATATTTTACAAAGAGAAGACGACAATTTTTTGAGTAAAATACCATTTTCAGTTTGAAACCACTTATTTAAAGTCTAAAATACCTCTTAAATATTGAGGACAATTTTTTCATTTAAATTTGTATTTTAAATTTTAAATTAAGAATCATATCAAAATTTTTTCATGATGGAGTGTAATTATATACATTTCATAAATGATAAAAGCACTTCCCTTCCACAATATTTTAAAAATTTTAAGAAGTACATTGTTCAGAAAACGACAAAAATATATCATTTAAAACCTATTTTAAAAACTCAATCATGGGTAAAAATTTTAATTAATAAGTAATTGTAAAATTATAAAAAAAATTATAAATTTAAACTAAATTATGGACACATAAGACAATGATTCATGATTGAGTAGATAAATGATATATATTTTCATTTAAATAATATCTTTGTATATTGAGTATTTAAATAATGAAATTTAAATGAAATTTTTTAATTTTTAGAATAAATATAGGTTTTTAAACTATATGTTTTTAATATATAATTTTAATATGATTTCCCCAATGGATATATAAATATAAATAATCTCAGATAATACTGAGATTATTAATTAAATTGTTGGCATCGATTTGACTTTTATTATTATTTTTTGAACCTTATATATAATAAATACTGATTTATTATATATATTTTCCAAAACAATAATAATATATATAAGACCATATATGATTTATATATAATCTTTTATCACACATTTATTGACAATTCTTTGATAAAATCATTTTTTGAGTAATAACTACTTAAATTATCATTTTTTTGTACTTTTGGTCATTGATTGATTATAGTTTCAACATATAATGAATTGAGAAAATGATATAAATTTCATATACAATATTTATACAATTATTTATAATATTACATAAAATATATATAGAGAAAAATGAGTAATACCATTTTGGAAGAGAGTAGGTCATACGTACGCATTAACATTGTTTTAATTTATTTGATGAATGTATGGAATGAAAGGTAAATAATTAAATTTTAAAAAACCATTATTATATATTATATTACATAAATTCTCATCAAATCTATCTTCCTTATCATACATGTTTAAAAATAAAAACAAATGAATGACAGCAGCTTATAGAGGTGCTAGTCTACACGTATGTACGAGTAACATTTTTAATTTCTAAAGGAGTATACGGTATGAAGGTATATGTAATATTATAATTATATAAATATAAATATTTTATAAATATCATATATATATATAAACATTAAATATAAAACTATATTATTCCATGAGAGGTGGTGATACAAAAAAATTACATCGGTTCTCGAGGCGGTAGTCCACATCACACATTGTCGATAGTTTCATTTCTCATTTGATGAGAGTGGAGATATATACAGGTTATTCAGAAAACATAATAACATCTGAGTGTATGGTAGAAACAGGGGATACTAAATTTTAATTTTTATGATTGGAATAATGGTGTTAAGTTAATAATTACTAAATTAAATATCTTTATGAATAAAACTACATTCACCAAGAAACCCCTCGTTTATACCTTTTATTATATATTATAGGGTCGGTATTTTAAGAAGGATAGTATTTATAGAATTTTTATAATGATTTTGGGTAGATATTTTATTCAGTTCCAGTCAAACTAAATCAATTAAGAAGTGTGAATATGTGAAGGGACGTGGATCCCTTTTATAATTGAAAAGTAATGACATTTTTTTAAATAGAACAAATTATTCTATAAACGGAAGACTGTCTCGACACATGTTCCCCGGAATTTTTTAAATAATGGAGTAGAGGGATGATATGGTTGATCCACATATCCACCAAAATTAATGTTTTTTTCTAATATTGGGTGCCCTAAACCTAACGAAACAATATTTCTAAATTAGCATATAATATACATAGTGGGTTATGAATGAGGTAAACTTATCATAATATTCTTGATATATAATAACAAACTATTTAAGTGGAATTGTACATTGGTTATTTTTTTATATAAAATTTTTATAGTAGTTTCAAGGTTATAATGAGAACCTAAAAATACTATGACATTAATCATAAACATATCTCATATGTTCTAGATACATCACACAGAATTGACATAGAGGATAATTGAATATGAGGTGTTTCTAGATCATGAGAATTGATGCTTCTTTTAATTATGTTAACACTTAGTGATTTTGAGTAGATGAGTTCAAGAGGGTTGTCCCGCCAATAAGAATACAATATGTTTTAGATTTAATTGGAATTTACTACCTACAAACATGTGTAATGGTCTCATATCGTGGGATTATTATCATTGTATACCATTTGATTGTATAATTTGGTATAAGGAAAAAACTAACGAATTGAAGTCACGCTGATGTATCACTCATTAGTTGTGTCATTGGTGGTATTAACATGATAGAATGATCAATATATAATTTTTATCTTCCGTAAGGAAGTGATATCTCAGGCTCAATTGGTTAGGATAGTAGTTCCTTCACTAAATCCATGGCTAAGGTATAATAATGTAAGTTTATCAAGTAAGGTTAATGAATAATAAAACAAGAAAGGATGATTCAATAATATGGGTTCCCTATATTTTGTTATATCATGAGTGAGAAAGATTATATTATGCGGTGTGTTGTCATATGAAGGTTGTCATTGTTACGATTATTCCTTATCTCTTTAGGAGTATTTATGGGGTGCTAGAATCCAATATGGATATGTGAATAATACTCCGAACTATCGGGATAAGGTTATAGGATATCACAGATAATAGCATAATCAAAAGTGTTCCCTATTCTGTTGAATTGAAATATAGGACCTGGTGAGAGTCGCCACAAGATCTAAGATGGGTCTGTGATTAAATTATCTCCAATGAATAAATAAATTCATTATTATTCAAGTAAGGAATAATTGGTGTTGAATTTATTTATTAAATGCATTCAAGAAGTTATTAAGTCAATACATTGGAAAAATATTATACAAAAGAATATTATTTTAATATTCAAGTTAATTTAATATTAGTGAGAATTGTGAGTAGAGTTAATAAATCAGATTTATCATGCAATATATCTGTTATGTATTACAGGTATGTGATAATAATATAAAGGATGTTATTATGTATCTAGTTCATAAAAAAGTATCATTCACTACTTATTTAGTGAGAATTTTATATATGGTGGTTGGGGAACACTTTACATGTGTTTAACCTCAAATATATAAGACAAATATGAGCTTATTCTCATAGAACTAGACATTCCTATGCTTTTGAGAGATCCACCCTGATATATCCCCTATCTTATAGAGGTAAAAGCATCATCCACATGTTTTTTCAAAGAAATCCTCTTTCGATCAAAATATCATATATATTTTTATCATCATAATGATAAATGATTCGTTGAATCTCTATTCTAGCACATAGAATGTGATAATTAGTAATTGTTAAGGATCTTAAAGATATTTGGATGATCTGTATGGGTTCATCCCCAAATCCTTTGAGAAATAACCACTAATTAAGAGGTGAAATTAAACATAATTCCGATTAAAATCAGGTAATCATTTGATTTTTTGTTTTCTTAACAAACTCACAGAAGATCCTCAAATATTTACTGGTGATTAGATCATTGCAGATAATGATGTTTCATCTCTTTAGAAATGAAAATATTTAACTCATTATCCCATCATCTTTAAAAACATTCCCATGTATCTTAAATTTTTATTAAAGTTATTTTATAAACTATTAATCCATGTGAAAACGATTTTGAATTAGTTTATTCAAAGGGAATCAATTCGATCCCAACATCATAGATGGTGAATAAATCTGACATCGAATGGTGAATTAATTATGGTTTGATTTTTTAAATCATATTAATATAACATTATTTTATATGTACTAAACCAAAGAACATATATATCTATATATATGTTTATTCCCAAGGTTAAGTGGGAAGATATTTTCTGATATTCTAAAAAATTCTAACCATTTTTGTGTACATAAGTAATCAAGAAGGAACTCCATTGTCGGATTTGGGATATACATCCAAGGAAAATTCATCTAGCTTTGGAATTGATTTTTTGACATTATAAAAAACAAAAAAACTCAGTTTATGATGATCTTAGTAGAGTATGAATTAAAAAACCACTTTAATAGACCCCATAGCTTTAGTATTTAGAAAATATAAGAAAAATGAAATAACAAAAAAAAATTAGGTTGACATGGAAGTTAACACTAAGGGGGGATGTAGTTTTTTTTTAATTATTTAAAAAGATATGAATTTTTAATTTAAAAAAAAATGTGTGAAAGGGAAGAACCTCACTAGCTCTGTCACACCCCATCAGAGGCCAACCCACATCTGGCTTCCCCTTTCCAATTAAGCTCCCTCTAGTGACCTTGGTACTATATCCAGTCAATCTCAACATCATATCATTATGAAAATACCCTCTTACTCACCTGACCTCTCTCTCTTCTTTGGTCACACACCTCTATTCGCTGACTGCCACAACTCTACTCAACCACTAGGTTAACCTTCCACCATCACACCCACCCATGAAAGATGAAACCCCAGACCCCATGGGATTACCTCACAACACCATATCTTCTTTGAATCACTGTAACAGAGGTGGTGGCTCTTTGATTGACCCTTTTGGGATCGGCCAAGCCCGAAATAAGTGGTGTGTGTGCTGGCCGTCTGGGAATATGTTAGGGCAGGTGTAGAATGAAACTAGATTGGTTGTGGTGGGTCCTATATGACCATCTCAATCCTTTCCAAGCCCATTATGGATCAAGTGTATATCCAAACCCCTTTTCGGGTTTTATGGGAAAGTATGGCCCAATGGAAACATTAATGTTTCATAATAAGTTAAATTATTGGAATTTTTTAAAATAATAAATTTAAAAATAAATATTTCCAAAATTAAGATAACATTATGGAATATATTGAATTTTATATTATTTGTAATTATTGAACAAATAATATTTTATTCAAACATAGAAGATATATTTACTTCATTTGAAGCCCTGGACACAAAATTTTCACAATATAATTTTTATTATCCGTTTAATTTTATGCCAGATGATATTCATCAAATACTTCCAAATGTATGTATGATTTTAATTTATTTTATTATGTATTGAAACTACATGTTATTTATTTAATAATTAGTTTAAATAGATAGTTTTTTTCATCATCATTTTGCTCGAATATCATTAATAAGTGTCTACAAGTCCATAATTGAAATTTGGCATGCGTATTATGCATTTCTATGACCCTCTCCCATGTTTGTGAGTATTTATTTATTATGAATGGGATATCGTAAGCTGTGAATATAATAGAGATGATGTGATATTCCAAATTAGTTGGTGATACATTGAACCTAGGTACAATAACCAATTATTTTAAGAGATGAATCATGTATTGTCACCCTCGAATAACAGTTGATCCATTACGAGTTAATAGACCAGCCAGAACCAAATGACCATGATCATTCACATAGTTTATTTAAATTAGTAATAGTTTATTGTTTTTTTTAATATTCATAAAAATTAAATCATATTAAATAATAAACCTTAAATGAATAGATGAAGAAGAATCATGAAGAGATGAAGTTTCTTCTATTTAGTGCATAGTAAGTTTTATGTGTTGTGACATAATACAAGAATATTAAATCAAATATTAAATCATTCTTTGAAAAAAAATTAAAAACCCTCAAAAAATATTTTTCACAAACTCCTTCCATTGTTTGAATTTGAATGAAACTGAGTGTATGGGAATCTTTCCAATCGTAGTTGTGGGCTCCTCTTACTAATGCAGAGTTCTTATGATAGTGATGGGTTGATGTGACTAAATATGATGAAAAATAAGTATCCATAATTAAACTCTTTCATATTTAGAGGAATATCATTGAGTAAATAATATTTTGTATTTCTAGAAGTTTGGAAATATGTCAAAAGACCAAGGATCAGTGAGTTAAGGCAGTTGGAAAATCAAATTCCTATATAGAAACTCTCCATGTAGTGGTATAGTTATATTATGGACTATGAGGAGAGGATTTTGAGATCATTTTAACTATTATAATATATTGAATGAGTATTCCAAATCAAATAGTGAGGGCTTTCTAGGATCAATAAAATTCTGAGAGACATTGAATGATTCACATAATTAATAATTTCTAATAAGTAATGATGATAATGTATTAATTTATTGTTTTTTATATTGTATAAAAATGGAATGTAATACCACATACACACTGTTATTACAATTTAATAAATAACACTCCCTCATCTTTTTTAATTTTTGAGAGTATTGCATGAACTTGTTAAAAGTAAAATGAAATTTGAAATTCAATGTGATGAAGTCCCCAATACTATTTTTCTATCCCATGAAGAAATTTTGTAAAAAAATATTATAGGATACTCATGTATGGATAATTTTATCTTTACATATTTTTCTCATCATAAATGTCTAATGAGATTTGAATACATGAAGATGACATAGATGAAATCACTTTTGGTCTCATATAGGAGAATATTTTGAGGATAGAGTGAAGAAAGATATGAATAAGGTGATAATTACACTTGATATGATTAAATTGAAAGATAGATTTTAATATTTCAATACAAACCTCTTGTATATAATTTTTGTAATGCCCTAACCCCAAATACCCAGAGTTGGTGCATTATTACATAACATTAACATTATCACAAGAAAGATCAAATCTTGAAAGACCGATTAGTTTAGTATCCTTGGAAACACTAGATATATTCATAAAGTTTACATTACATCATAAAGAAAAAAACTACAAAAAAATGTTGTCTCCACACTCATATCCCATTATACTATCCCTCCAGGTCATTCATAAAATACTTTTTTACATCTTGGGAAAAATAAAACATAGAAAAGGGTGAGCTCAGATGCTCAGTATGGATAACAATATAGCGGAAACATTCATAAATAATCATAATCATTTAAGGAAATGCATAAATAAAAAAAGCCTTTTAAACTTGAAATTAAGCATAATATAGGAAAAAAATGAAATAATTCCATTTAATTATTCACATGGACATTCTACTAGTCGAATAATCACATGAAATATCAATGACCACTTTTATAATGATGGAATGCATAATTCCAGACAATCATAACCACATAGTCAAGGCCTTGTGCCAAGAATTAAAATAAGATTTTGTCAATGTCTTGTGCCAAGACACTAGTATGTCTCATGAGACCTACCGATGCATCGAGGAGCTATAGTGGGCTCCACCCATCACTTATTAAGTCCAATGAAATCCTCATATGAATAGGTTTAATCATAACATAAACATTCGTATTAAAACTAGAATACGAAATATAAATAAACTCTCCATAAACCATGAATGGAATAAAAATAACACATCCATAGTCAAACATATCACAAAACCTTCAATACAATATGGAAATTTTTTATCGTAATAAATCAACTTCAAATAAACTTAAAATCAATCAAAGGATGTTGACATAGAAGAAATAAAACTATTTGAGAGAAATATCTCTTTTTTTGAAATCATTTAAAAGACCCATAATTAAAACATTCTCTTTGAAAATATTTTTATAAGCTTTTAGGGGAAGCTTCTAAGATTCTATAAAGGTGATAAATAGTCGCACCTGTCGTATAAGTTAAAAAAATCATTGTTACATTAATTTTGTCAAAAAGGATAAAAAGGACCTTGTTTGGAAAACGGTGGAAAGATTCCTTTATACACTTATTATAAAAATTCAAACAAGGGTATAAATGACTTTAAACCATAGTATGTAAAATAGTTAGAATGATTTGAAAGACATTTTTAAGAAACATATATGTGGATGATAAAGAGGTCCTAGTAGATAATTACGTATAAACAACCTCGGATAATGAAGAGATTGTGAAATAAACCCTTACCTTGTACTTGTCATTGGTCAAGGGTGGGATAACCTCCTGTATAATAGATAAATCATTGTTATTAAATTATACAATAATAATATTATATCATATAAGATCTTTTAATATTTATTAGTTATTAATATTTTAGTATTATCGTCATTTGGGGTGTTCACTTACTCATTTTATTTAATATGTTTTGTTACATAATCTGTGTTTGTTATCCATAGGCTGTATATTATTCATATATACATTGATATCAAGTCCTTAGACATTATTTTTAACCATCAAATTAAAATTAGTCTTGAATGGATATGATGGTGAGTGAATCTCATCGCGCTCATGGAGACGGTAGTCCGTACGTACGCACGAGTGGCAATATCATTATTTTGATATTAAAATAATTTATAATTGGATGTTGTATCATATATACATAGTAATTATCATGTTTTATTTATTATTTACATGAAGTACACATCATTATTATACCCATCCAAATAATAATGTATTGAATAACAATTACACCACGACGTGGAGACGGTAAGCCGTACATACGCACGTATGGTGACATGTCATTCAAGGGATGGATAGAATAATGAATTTGGTTATACCATATTTATAATAAAATCATAGAATATAAGAGATTTTGGATTTATTATATTATAAAGGAAATAAAAAATAAAGAAGAATCTGAATAAGAAAGGAACTTGAAAGAGGGTGGTGAAAACAATACCTCTTCTTCGGGTTCTTTCTTTTGATTTGATCAAAATGGATCCTTAGGATGGCTTTATGATCAAACTAAGGACTATAGGTTTAAGTGAGGGATGTTTATAGAATATTTGGTTAGGGTATGTCCGAACCAAAAGGCTTTTAATGTATGAATTTTAGAGAAGGGGAAGTTCCCTTTTATAAGAGGGGGTGTGGCACCTTTGGAAAAGTGAGAAATATTATTTTATAATAAATTCATATTCGGGTTCTAGTGGATCCAAAGTGGATTATTTAAAGGATAAGGTGGGTATAGCTCAAAAACCACTCATCCAATAGGTTTTATACAGGTTTGTTTCACTATATCAACATTATTGTTTTTATTTAACTCTTAGTTAAATAGTTTGACATTTACCATGACTCTTGGTATTTTTTATATTATATGGTTAATAAACATACTATATACTTCAAATAATCCTCCAAGTGGTCCATAAATGAAACAAATGTCATTATATAAGTCTCTTGGGAAAACCTTATATTTTTAGGAATTGAATATAATTTAATAATTCAATATTTGTTTTAAACACACTTTTATGTCAATTTTGACACTATTTGGTATTTTGTTTTTTCTAAATTCATAAAAACATTATTACTTCTAAAATAATTCATTTAATCAATCATAACATGTCATATTAACATATAAAATTAGTTTAATTGATTAAAAGTCTCAAATTATATTTATTTGGGTATTCATAATATCAATTATTTTAATATTTCACTAATAAGTTAATTAATCCATCATCATTGTGTCATAAATAAATTAAATTATTTAATGTCTAAAAATTATAAATAAAATACATTTTTGTAGGAAATAGTTTTAGATTTATAATTAATATTTATAATCGAATTTATCTTATGTATAAACCTATATTAAAAATGTTTTAATTATTAAACTTTGATTTTAACTCTCTTAACTCTTCTTTGAATTAAATAATGCTAAATGTCTTAATCTAATCCAAGTGGACCGAAGAGGTTCATATGTTATTCCAAAAGTTGTTTCTGGTCAAATTTTAGTTAACGAATAGAATTAGGACATGTTTTAGCATAATAATAATATAATTTTTACCCTTAATTACCCTATTTACATTTAACTGTGGTAAATAAAAGTAAAAAGTTACTATTCACAAAAAATTATTTTTATCATATTGAACCACATTTTAAACGCTGATATTAACCGTGTCTCTTGGATTTTTGAAATTCCACTCATATAAGTGGTTAAATTATGTTTTATGTGAATTTGAAAATTCTCCTACGAGCTGGGTAAAAGACAGTGAAAAGTTCAATAAAATTTTTATATATCGAAAATTAATATAAATTGACTCCAATGAATTAAATTGAACTTATATAGGTATAATGTATCTATTTTTACCTAAAATAAATTTAAATAAAATAAATAATTATTTAAATAAATTGTCAGTTTTAACTAATAACTCAGGGTTTTTCACTATTCATTAAGAATTGAATGTTTTCAGAAAAATCACCAAAATTCACCCTAAGCTAATTTCATTATTCCAAATCCTAAAATAATGTACATTTTGAAAGAAAAAAATTATAAAATTTAAAAAAGTGGGTATGACTATTCATAACGACTAGTTTGATTAGTCGTGTTGTGTGTTAGAACTTGAAGTTGCGTACATCACACACTATTGTATTATTTAAAGAGAAACATATCGTGGAAGCTTGGATTTTTACATTCTCCATATGTTCCTCGGGTTCCCACGTTGCCTCTTCTATCTTATGGTTTCTCCATAGAACCTTTACCAGATGGGTCTCCCGGTTTCTCAGCACTTGTTCTCTGGTATCAAGAATCCTGATGGCCTCTTCGCAATCCAACAGATCCGGATCCAGTTTTACTTCCTCAATGGTGAGTACATGCATTGGGTCAAGCATATATTTTCTCAACAGTGATACGTGGAACACATCGTGAACTTTGGAGAGACTTGGCGGCATTTCCAATCAGTAAGTTACAGCCCCAATTCGTTCTAGAATCTCTAAACATCCTATGTACATGGGACACAATTTACATTTCTTATCGAAACGTATAACTCCCTTCCATGGAGATAACTTCATGAAAACATGTTCTCCAACCTGAAATTCCAAATCCTTCCTTCGGTTATCGGTATAGCACTTCTGCATACACTGAGCTGCTTTGATGTGGTTTTGGATTACCTTCACTTTTTCAACTTTTTCCTCCACCAGTTCTGGGCCTACAAGTTTTCTTTCACCAATATCATCCCAACAGGTTGGTGTGCAGCATCACTTTCTGTATAACGATTCATATGGTGCCATCTAAATATTTGAATGGAAGATATTTTTATAGGAAAATTCTACCAGAGGTAAATATTGATCCCACATACCATGAAAGTCAAGTGAGAATGATCTCAACATGCCTTCTATGTTTTTAATAGTCCATTCTGATTGTCCATTTGTTTGAGGGTGGTAGGCAATGCTCAAAAGAAGTTTAGTATCCAGGGATTTCTGAAGACGTTTCCAGAATCGTGATGTAAAACATGGATCACAATCAGAAACAATCGATAGGGGTACTCCATGAAATCTCACAACATAATTAATATATAGTTTTTCTAGACGTTCAAGTGGGAGATAATCTCTTATAGTAAAAAAACGCGTTGACTTGGTAAGACAATCAACAATGAACATTATTGCATCGTTCCTTCTAGGATTCTTTGGTAGTCCCATGACAGAGTCCATCGTGACATTATCCCATTTCAACTCAGGTATGGGAAGAGGTTTCATGACTCCTCCAGGTTGTTGCCTTCCAGCTTTTACTTATTGAAAAACCATACATCTTGACACAAAATCAGCAATCTCCCTCTTCATGTTGTCCCACCAAAAATGTTCCATCAAATCTCTATACATTTTGGTGCTCCCAGGGTGTATAGAGAAGTTGGAACTATGAGCATTGTCCAAAAATTCTCTATTTAGATCAGGTATATCGGGAACACAAAGTCTCTTCCCAAATTTCAAAATTCCATCATCATATACAAAGTCACTCAATCTACCATCATTCATAGCTTTAATATTATTTTGAAATTATTCATCATTGGTTTTAGAACTTCTTATCCTTCTAGTAAAGATGGTTTGGAAACCATCTGAAAAAGAATCGATGTTTCACCTTCCATGGTTATTCCCATATCCAACTTTACTAGATCCATGAAAATTAGATCCCTTTCAACTCTCATTTTTTTCAAAACTCCATGATCCTTTCTACTCAAAGCATCTGCCACCTTATTTTCCTTCCCTGTGTGGTAGTGTATCGTTCAATCATAATCCTTGAGTAGTTCAAGCCATCACCTTTGCCTCATGTTGAGTTCTTTCTGTGAGAAAATAAACTCCAAACTCTTGTGATTGGTATATATCTCACATTTTTCACCATAGTGATAATGTCACCATATCTTCAAGGAACATATTATAGTAGCTAACTCAATATCATGAGTAGGATAGTTTTTCTCATGAATTTTTAGATGTTGTGATGCATAGGTAATAACTATATCATTCTTCATAAGGACACAACCAAGTCCTTTCTTCGATGAATCACTATAAATAACAAACCCATCATTTTCAGATGGTAGAGTAAAATAAGAGCATTGAATAATATTCTCTTCAGTTCTTCAAAAAATTCTTCAATCAATTTTGTCCAAACAAATTTAACTCCTTTATGTGTGAGCTTTGTTAAAGGGTTAGCCAATCGGGTGAAATTCCTGAAGAAATATCGATAATAACCTACTAAACCAAAAAAACTACATACCTAGGTTATACTTGGTTGTGCTGGCCATTCTTGGATTAATCTTGTCTTAGATGGATCAACATAGATTCCATCATTAGAGACAATATGTCCAAGAAAAGAAATCTCTTGAAGCCAGAATTCACACTTTCTAATCTTCCAATATAATTCATGTCTTCTAAGAGTCATTAGAATAATTCGCAAGTGATTTTCATGATCATTGTAGAATTTGGAGTATACCATGATATCATAAATAAATACCACTATAAATTCATCAAGATATTACTTGAAAACTCTATTCATTATATCCATGAAAACATAGGGTGCGTTAGTCATCCCAAAATGCATTACTGTAAACTCATAATGCCCGTACCTAGATCGAAATGTTGTCTTCAGAATGTCTTCCTTCATCACACGCAATTGATGGTATCCAGATTGAAGTTCAATATTTGAAAATTATTGAGCTCCATGTATTTGGTCAAATAAATCATCAATGCAAGGTAGGGGATACTTTTTATTTATTGTTATAACATTGATCTCCCTGTAGTTGATACATAACCTCATAGATCCATCATTATTCTAAAAAAATGGCAGGGGATCTCCATGGAGAAACAATCGGGAGAATAAATACCTTATTACTCAATTCCTCTATTTATTTCATTAGTTCAATTAATTCCACAGTGGCCATTCTATAAGGGGTCTTTGATATAGGCTTTGAACCAAGAATTAAATCAATGGAAAACTCAACTTATCGTTCTCGATGATGTCCAAGTAAATCTTCCGGAAACATTTCTACATATTCTTTTACAATAGGTACATCCTCTATTTGAACATTCCTTTCCTCACCCATAGTTATTTCATTTTATTCCTCCTCGATAATTTAATTTAGTTGAGCTACTGGGGGTGGATCTAGATAAGAATTAGGTGGTGACGATTCTACTCTAAAGATAGGGTGTTCCTTATCATCATCATAAAAAATCGTAACCTCCTTATTCTTACAATAATTCTTCGCATCGTGGTCCGAAATCCAATCCATACATAGGATTATATCAAAACCCAATCATAGGTATGACGATGAGATCAGCAGATAAATGACATTTATATGCTCTAATGGGTACTGATTCAAAAGAATCTGTTGCAATGATACTTCCCTTAAGAGTTTTTACTGAAAACTACCTTGTTAAATCAAATTTAAAATATCTAATTTTCATAGAAAAATGTGAAGATATGAAACAATGCGATGATACAAAATCAAATAAAGCATTTTATAAACTTGAGGAAACCATTAAATTACCTGCCACCATGTCTTTCGGAGCTTCTACCTCAACAGTAGTGATATCATATGCTTGGCCTTGATCCCTTGGCCTTTTCTTTGGTAAGTTCTGTAACACCTGAAGATTTTATGAGAAATATTTTTTTTATTTCCTATTTTATATGAAAAGGAACCTTTTACTGCACACAACACTATCTTGGCTTGTGTTACACCCAATCGCGACCTTCCTCGATAGCGTGTCTAGTACGCAATACCGAGTTTTACTAAACACCAATATATTATTATAATATTATAAACTAGCCGTTATGAATAGTACTAACTGAATTTTGAATTTTATGACATTATAATTCATCTTACACATTTTATATAATGAGGTATGAAAACAAAATCAGTTTTTCGGATAAAAGAATTATTTTTAAAAAAATGCAGTTTTACCGCCTTTTGATGGCGCACCCATTTTAAATCTAGTTTTTGACTTTTTTATTAGTTCAATTTAAAAAATTAATATTCTACTTTGGAATCAGGATATGAATATTTACATTGGATAAATTTTTCATATTGTTATAGTAACTCTCATATTTTGATGAATAGTAAAAACACGCTATATTTTAATTAAAAACAACTTTTTTCATCACAATAATTTATATGGTTAAATTATAATATTGAATGATTTTAAAGTAAAAATAGAATATATTTTTACCACTAAATATAATGTATGTCATTGTCATTAATTTTACATTAAATTCATAGGTAAAAACATTTCAATCTTTGGCAATGGTTTAACTTTTAAAACCCATTTGCTTAACAACCGGATTAATTTTAAATTAACTATTGCAACTTCTGTGTTTTGAATTATGAAAAATGAATTCCATATTTGGAATCATTGGGTCCAAATTATTTTAATAGTTTACTTTCATTTTTTTAGATATTATGAATAGTAACTAAGGTAATTTTTATTTATTGTGGTTAAAGGTAAATAGGGTAATTCAAGGTTAAAAGAACATTATAATAATTACAAATTATCTTTACACTTATCCTAACCTTATTGGTTGAGTAGTGGCCGAACATGGGCATCCTTGGGTCGATTTCGGGACCCCATTGAGCCACTTGGTAGTGATAATAACAATTTGTATTAATTAAATTAATGTAAGGACAAAATTGACATGAACAAAAATCTTTTAGTAATTAATTTTTATAAGGGGATATATAAATTATATTTTCAACTATAAATGTTCATTGGAAATATAGAAATATTTCCTACATGATAATATTTTTTATAATTTTTAGACACCAAATAAATTAAATTATTTATGACACAATAATGATGAATTATTTACCTCATTAATAAATGATTTAAATAAATAAGATTATAATGATTAAAATATTTTCCAAAACATGTCCAATTCTGATTGGATGATTTTATTTCGACCATTAGTAATCTTATCTTCATCCTTAATGATTTATGGACATTTTGAAACTGAAGAAAAGTTTATAATACAAATATATCTTCACACTTTCCAAAGGTGGCCCTCTCCTCCCTTATAAAAGGGAACCTCCTCCCTCTCCTCCTCACACCGCTTTGAGCCTTCAAGATCAGCCAACCCCTGACAATTTATCTTCTTCTCTTCCCTAGAAACATATTATAGGTCTTGGTCTACTTAAAAGACTAATCTTAGTGCCTAAGAGGATATTTCAAAGAGGCGTTTCAAAGAAGAGTTAATATCTGTTACCAATTCTTTCAAATTTATTTCTTCTTATACTTCATTTTATTTAGTTTTTTAATTATGAAGTAATAACATAAGTATCGCTAATATACTGATATGTTATTATAAATATGAAACAACCTTATTTCACCTTCTATCCATCATACGGAAAATGAAATCACCGCGTGTGCGTACGTACAGAATACCATCTCCACATCGTGGTGTAATCTATTTTCCACCACCACCTTACTTGTATGGTTATAATGGTGTAAAAAATAACAATATATGATTATTTTAAAGTGATATTGATTCTGAAATAGTATAAATATACTTCAATACAATTACATGATCATGGGAATGATATCATCACTTTGTGTGCGTACGACTTTCAAACTCCACGATGTGATGAGACTCGTTCTAGATGATCTACATTGCATTATGATTATATATATTAATTTAATGAATCAATATGATATATATTAACCTAATACCATTCTTAAAATGAGGTATCTATAACCTAAAAAGAAGAATAAGAATTTATTCTACAAAACAAACATAAGAATATAAAGCAATAAACACCTGAATAAAAACTAGCAATGAAATATTACAAATAAGAAACTAATAATATGGCCATATATGATATCATAACAATGAGTATGATTGTGGAATAAGTAAATGTCATTATTTAAATCATTATATAGGAGGTTCAGACACGTACTAAGCATATCAGACCTAAGGTAAGGGAAAATCTCACAATCTCATTTTTATCTGAGATTGTTTATACTTTGGTATTTAATGGAGTGTATTTTATCATCCACACCCATGTTTCCACAATATTTAATATTATTTTTATCCTCCTAAATTTTTTTAAATCCAATGTTACCCTTCAGTGAGTTTTTAGTAAAAGATATGAAAGGAATATTTTGTCATTTTTCGTACGAGGTACTTTTTGACTTTTTCAGCCAAAGTACGAGAATAATGTTTTTTTAACTTATACAGCATGAATGGATTTTTATAACAATATTTCCAAGAAGCTTACTTTACAAGTTTTCATGTTTATTTTTAATCAACTTCTTTTAGTTTAAAATTTTATGACATGTTAAGAAAGGAAAAATGTTTTTGAAGTAGAAAGGATATTTTCCTCAAGAATTGAGTTTAAGTGGTTTATCAAAATTATTTTCCATCTAAGATAATATAGGGTTATATTTCAATTCCTGTTATTACATTGATTTGATTATTTAGTGATGGAATTAATTTTATGAAATCCTTTATCTTATATGAATTGTTTTATGATGTCACTATGTTTAAGAATCCCATTTTTTTTACATGGGTTATGCTATGATGTATGATTTATGATTTTGTGGCACACATAAGAATGGTTTCATTATGATATGGGTGGGACCTATATCTCCCTCCAATTCATTGGATAAAGATTTATATCTCATGAGATAGACATGGTTGGAACGACAAGTTAAACTGGTTCAGTGATACAGGACTGGAATGAGGAGTGAACTCTATTCAGTAATGGACATTGTCCACTATGATGATCTTGGAAATAAGCCTTGACTAATATGAAATGATTTTCTATGATTATGGGTGTATGACACAAAATTTCATGTTTTAAGTTATGATTATTTGGGATTACTTTTCATTACTATGATTTATCCAACGACATGATATTATGACCTCTTTTGTAGGTTATGATTTTCAAAATGTTATGTTCTTATGAGTATGATATGACTGATATTTCTTTTCTTTACCCTTACTGAGAATTTGAGCTCACACTTTTTTATGGTTTATTTTTCCCCAGGTTAGGAGGAAGGATATTATGTAGGATATTTCAAAAAGGGACTCTATATATGATGAAATAAATGGGTGACAATGTAGTTGATTTTATGAACCCGTTGTTTATGTTTCCAAGTTTCTAAAGTTAATATACCTATACGGTCCTTTCATGGTTTTGTTATATGTTGTAATAATTATTCTTCAACTCTGAAGTAATAACAATGTATGTAAAGTATGGGTCGTTATAGTTGGTATCAGAGGAAATTTATAGTCAACCTTTGGAAACTAGGATGTGAAAGCCCTAGTAAGAACCCTAAGGATAAGTCTAAGCATAGAACACAATCTTAGTGTTTTAGAAATGGCCATGAGTAACCTATGATAATACCTTAAGCATGAAATTTTATTCTTGATAATGTCATTTTCCTATTATGATCAGTGTTTCTCACACTATGCTTATTGGTTTTAGTCAATGGATAGAACCTGAAAGAACCGTGTTAATGCTTAATGTGACAGGCAATGCAATGATTGTCCCCCTAAGCAAACCAAACGTTATGAGATATGGAACAAAAAATCTGGTAGCCATTCTCACATTACTTTCTCAAGCTATGAACCATGCAGGACTTCCAAACGAGAAAAGGAAATAGCAACATTCTATTGAATCCTTCATGATGCAGCGTCCACCTTCATTCAGCAGATCTTTTGATCCATTAGTGGCTGAACAATGGATTAGTACCACTGAAAAGATATTTTCAGTTCTACAATGTTCTAAACATGACAATGTCATCTTAGTAGTGTATCATTTGGAAGGTGATGCTGATAAATGGTGTAATCTTATCAAGAATACGAGGCAAAGAGATGAAATGGAGCCCATGGAATGGGATGAGTTCAAGAACATATTTTTCAATAAGTACTTCCCTCGTATTCTTTGAAAAAAGATATATAAGGAGTTTATTAAACTACAGAAAAAGGATGATGAATCTGTTGGTATCTACGAAGAAAATTTTACAAGGCTTTCAAGGTACGGTTCAGGGATTATTATCCAACTTTAGAGAAAAATCGATCGATTTTTTAGTGGCTTAAAACCAAGTCTTCAAAGGGAATTATCCATAAGGGACTTCAATAGCTATGAGTAAATTGTTCGATGTTCTCTCAAGGTTGAGATGGAGATTGAAGTAACCCATAAGTCATATGGGTTTGATAAGAATAGGAAAATGGAATTCAAAGGAAAATCTAAAGAACACACTGAAAAGAAGATGAGTTTTCCTTTATGCTCAAATTGTGGAAAGAAACATGGATGGAATTGTCTTAAAGGGAAAAGAAAATGTTTTATGTGTGGAAAATAAGTTCATCGGGCAGTTGAATGTCTAAATAATGGGAATACGAGGTCTAATGATTCAAAAAAAGAAAGGGATACACAGAATGAACCTCCTACACTTCAATGTTTCAAGTGTAAGGAGATGAGGAATTATGCCAATCAATGCCCAAATCCAAGGGTTTTTGATGATGGTCGACGTCAAAAAACTTTTAAGGACAAAGACAAAGGATAGTCACATGAAATTACTATGGGCGATGTGGAGTACGATAACGAAGTGGTGAAAGGGACCCTTACCATTCAATCTAAAGTAGCAAATGTATCATTTGATTATGGATCCACCCACTCTTTTATTTCTGAAGAATTTTCTAAAGGTATCACCGTATTACCTCAACAATTAGATGTTGAGTTAGTTGTGACAACTCTTAATGGCACAACAGTTGCTTCAAAAGTTTATAATTCTTTTCTGATAGAAGTTTGTGGGAAAGTGCTTCCTACAAATCTTGTGATCATTCCTATAGTGGAATTTGATGTGATTCTTGGCATGGATTGTCTTTCTTTATACAGAGCTCATATAAATTTCCAAAGAAGAGAAATCACATTTAATATTCCAGATCAATCTATGATTGTCTATCGATGCAAGGACGAATATAACCTTTCATAGGAAATTTCATCCATCATATGGGTCTTGATTCCAATTAATGAAGGTTATTTATCTCAAATGGTTAGAGAGAAACTCACGATTGAGAATACACCCATTGTATGACAGTTTGATGATGTCTTTCCGGAGGAATTTCCAGGTCTTCCACCAAATCGTGAAGTTGAGTTTTCAATAGAACTCATATTGGGTGCTATGCCCATATCAAAGACGCCTTATAGAATGGACCCAATTGAGTTTCAGGAATTGAAAATGAAAATCCAAGAGAATCTTGATAATGGATTCATATGCCCTAGTGCGTCACCTAGGGGAGCACCTGTTCTATTTGATAAGAAGAAAGATGGATCAATGAGACTCTGCATTGATTATCGAGAACTTAACAAGATCACTATCAAAAAAAATATCATCTACCATGCATTGATGAATTATTTTATCAAGTACGTGGAGCTCGATAATTTTCCAAGATTGATCTTCGTTCAGGGTATCATCAATTAAGGGTGAAAAGGGAGGATATACTAAAGACGACGTTTCGTACAAGGTATGAACATTCTGAATTTATAGTGATGCCATTCAGTTTTACTAATGCCCCTGCTATCTTCATGGATCTAATGAATAGAGTCTTTAGAGACTATCTTGATCAGTTTGTGGTAATATTTATAGACGATATTCTTTTCTATTAAATGAGTAAGGAAGAACATTAAGATCACTTGAGAATTGCATTTAAGACCCTAAGAAAGGAGAATCATTATTCCAAATTTACCAAGTGTGAATTTTGGCTTAAAAAAGATTCATTTTTGGGTCACACAATCTCAAAAGAGGGGATATATGTGGATCCATCAAAAACAGAGGTCATCAAAAGATGTTCGAGACCAACAAAAATAATTGAGATCCGAATTTTTCTTGTTTTGGCTGGATATTATCGATGTTTTGTGAAATATTTTTCACGATTATATAATCCACACCCCATGTTCACTCTAAAAGGAGTTAAGTTCATTCGGACGGAGGAGTGTGAAGAGAATTTCAAGGAGTTGAAAAGAAGGTTATCTAGTGCACCTGTTCTCACACTATCTTATAGTGGAGAAAGGTTTGTGATCTACAGTGATGCATCCAAGAAGGGATTGGGGTGTGTTCTCATGCAAAATGATATGGTGATAGCTTCTACCTCATGAAAGTTGAAAATCCATGAGAAAAATTACCCAACTCATGATTTGGAGTTAGCTGCCATAATCTTTGCATTAAATATTTGGAGGCATTATCTTTATGGTGAAAGGTGTGATATTTATACTAATCACAAAAGTTTAAAGTATATTTTCACACAAAAGGAGATGAATATGCGCCAATGAAGATGGTTGGAGCTGATTAAGGATTAAGACTGCTCAATTCATTATCACCCTGGGAAAGCAAACAAGGTGGAAGAAGCATTAAGTAGATAAGACCATTCTAGCTTTCTATGATGGGGATCTCAAAGGATCTAATATTTATGGATTTACAAAGGATGGATCTTGGAATTATAATGGAAGGGGAAAAAACTTATCTTTCTCAAATGAATGTTCAACAATCTATACAAGTGAAGATTAAAGAGGCACAATAAGAAGATGTAGAGTTTCAAAAGAAGGTGAGAAATGTTCCTGAATTCAACCTTGATTGTGATGGGATAATAAGGTTCAAGAATCGGGTTTGTCTTCCTCCAATCCCTGAATTAAAGAAGGAGTTGCTGGATGAAGCTCATAGTTCTTCATTCTCTATTCATCCTAGAAGCACGAAGATGTATAGGGACATGAAAGAGTACTTCTGGTGGGATGGCATGAAAAGAGATGTGGCTGAATATGTCTCTCAATGCATGGTTTGTCAGCAAGTTAAAGCTGAGAGACAGAAGTCTAAAGGGATGTTACCACCATTACCCATACCAGAATGGAAATGGGAAAACATCACTATGGAATTTTTTACTAGACTTCCTAAAACATCCAAAAGTAATAATACTATATGGGTTATAGTTGATCATCTTATGAAGTTGTCACACTTCATTTCTATTAGGGAATATTTCTCTCTGGATCAGCTTTCCAGGATATATGTAAAAGAAGTGGTAAGATTGCATGGAATACCACTTTCCATTATATCTGATTGGGATCCGTGGTTTACCTCGAAGTTCTGGAGAAGTCTTCAGCATACTATAGATACAGAGTTGAGTTTCATCACTACTTATCATCCTCAAACAGAAGATCAGTCTGAGAGGAAAATTCAAAATCTAGAATACATGTTAAGAGCTTGCTCTATGGATTTCAAAGGTGGTTGGGATCAACACCTACCTTTGGTGAAATTTTTCAATAATAATAGCATTCACTCCAGTATTCAGATGGCTCATTATAAAGCTCTCTATTGAATGAAATGCAGGACTCCAACATGCTAGGATGAAGTTGGGGAAATAAAGCTATTAGGACCTGATCTTGTAGATGATATGGCAGAAATGGTCCGATCTATTCAACAACACATAAGAGCATCTCAGAGTCAACAAAAAATTTATGTAGACAACCGAAGAAAAGACATAGATTTTGAAGTGGGTGATAAAGTGTTCTTACGAATATCTCCTTGGAGGAGAGTAATAAGATTTGGAAAGAAGGGCAAGCTGATCCCTAGGTATATTGGTCCTTTTAAAATACTGGATCATGTTGGGAAGGTAGCTTACCGATTTGCGCTTCCACCAAATCTCTCTCAAGTTCACGATGTGTTCCATGTATCTCTCCCGAGAAAATACATACCTGATCCTTCACATGTACTAAGTTCAGAAGTTGTACCACTGGAGCAAGATATTTCTTATGAAGAACAACAGATAAAGATTCTGGATCATAGAAAAAAAGTATTATGGAACAAGACCACTCTCTTGGTGAAAGTTTTATGGAGGAACCACCAATTAGAAGAAGCTACATGGGAACTTGAGGATATGATGATGGAGAGGTATCCTCATTTGTTTGTTACGAAGTGATGAATTTCGAAGGAGAAATTTTTTTTAGGGGTGTAGAATGTAACACCCGGAGATTTTATGAGATTTTTTTTTATTTCCTATGTTATACGCAAAGATATCTTTCACTGCAGACAACACTAGCTTGGCTTTCATTACACGTAATCACGACCTTCCTCGATAGCGAGTGTATTACGCAATACGGAGTTTCACTAAACAACGATATATTATTATTATAATATAAACTAGCCGTTATGAATAGTATTAACTGAATTTTTAATTTTAAAACATTATAATTCACCATACACAATTTCTAGAATGAGGTATGAAAACAAAATCATTTTTTCAGATAAAAGATTTATTTTTCAAAAAATGCAGTTTTACCGCCTTTTGATGGTGCACCCATTTTAAATCTACTTTTTGACATGTTTATAAGTTTAATTTGACAAAATAAAATTCTTCTTTGGAATCAGGATATAAAAATTTACATTGGATAAATTTTTTATATTATTCCAGTAACTTTTATATTTTGATGAATAGTAAAAACACGCTATATTTTAATTAAAAACAACTTTTTTCATCGCAATAATTTATATGGTTAAATTATAATATTGAATGGTTTTAAATTATAAATAGAATATATTTTTACCATTTAATATAATGTATGTAATTATAATTATTTTACATTAAATTCATAGGTAAAAATATTTCAATCATTGGAAATGTTTTAACTTTTAAAACCCATTTGCTTAACAACGAGATTAATTTTAAATTAATTACTGCAACTTCTGTGTTTTGAATGTTAAAAAATGGATTCTATATTTTGAATCAGTTGGTCCAAATTATGTTAATAGGTTACTTTTATTTTTTTTGTGATATTGTGAATAGTAACTACGATTATTTTTATTTACTGCGGTTAAAGGAAAATAGGGTAATTCATGGTTAAAAGAATATTATAAAATTTTAAAATTACCCTAACACTTGTCCTAAACTTATTGGATGAGTAGTGGCCGACCATGGAAATCGTTGGGTCGATTTTGGGACCCCATTGAGCCACTTGGTAGTGATAATGACAATTTGGATTAATTAATTTAATGTAAGGACAAAATTGACATTAAAAAAATATTTCAGTAATTAATTTTTATAAGGGGTTATATAAATTATATTTTCAATTATAAATATTAATTGGAAATATAAAAATATTTTCTACATGAAGATATTTGTTTTATAATTTTTAGACACCAAATAAATTAAATTATTTACGACACAATAATGATGAAGTATTTACCTCATTAATAAATGATTTAAATAATTAAGATTATAATGATTACAGTATTTTCCAAAACATGTCCAATTCTGATTGGATGATTTTATTTTGACCATGAGTCATCTTATCTTCATCTTTAATGATTTTTGGACCATTTGAAACCGAAGATAAGTTTATAATAAAATAATATTTTCACACATTCCAAAGGTTCCCCTCTCCTCTCTTATAAAAGGGCACCTCCTCCCTCTCCTCCTCACAGCACATTGAGCATTCAAGCTCGGCCAACCCCTGCCAATTTATCTTTTCCACTTCCCTAGAAACATCCTAGAGGACCTGATCTACTTAAAAGACTAATCTTAGTTCCCTATGAGGAGATTTCAATGAGGCGTGTCGAAGAAGAGGTAATATCTGTTACCAAGACTTTCAAATTTATTTATTCTTCTACATATTCGTATTTAGTTGTTTCATTATGAATAAATATCAACAGTATAACACATATACTGATATTTTATTATAAATATTAAACAACCCTATTTCACCTTCTATCCATCCTACAGAAAATGTAATCACCGCGCATCCGTACGTAAGGAATACCGTCTCCACGCCGTGGTGTAATCTGTTTTCCACCACCACTTTAATTGGATGGGTATAATGGTGTAAAGAATAACTATATATGATTATTTTAAGGTGATATTGATTCTGAAATAGTATACATACACTTCAATACAATTCCACGATCATGGGAATGATATCATCCCTCGTGCGTACGTACGGCCTACCGTCTCTACAAAGTGATGCGACCTGTTCTACATGATTTTCATTGCATAATGATTATTTAAATGAATTAAATGAATAAATATTAAATATATTACACTAATACCATTCTGTAAATGAGGTATCTATAACCTAAAAATAAGAATAAGAATTTATTCAACAAAACACACATAAGAACATAATGCAATAAACACCCGAATAACAAGTAGAAATGATATATTACTAATAAGAAGCTAAGAATATGGCAATATATTATATCATAACAATTATTATGATTATATAATAAGTCTATAACATTATTTAAATCATTATACGGGATGTTCGGACACGTACAAAGCATATCGGACCTAAGGTAAGGGAAAATCTCACAATCTCATTTTTATCCAAGATTGTATATACTTTGGTATTTACTAGGGTGTATTTTATCATCCACTCCCATGTTTCCTCAATATTTAATTTTATTTATATCCTCCTAATTTTTTTAAATCCTATTTTACCCTTTGGTGAGTTTTTAGTAAAAGATATGAAAGGATTATTTTGTCATTTTTCGTATGAGGTATGTTTTGACTTTTCCATCCAAAGTACAAGAAGAATGTTTTTTTAACTTATACGGCATGACTAGATTTTTAGAACATTATTTCCAAGAAGCTTACATTACAAGTTTTCAAGTTTATTTTTAATCAACCTCTTTTAGTTTAAAATTTTATGACATGTTAAGAAAGGGAAATTATTTTTTGAAGTAGAAAGGATATTTTCCTCAAGTATGGAGTTCAAGTGTTTTATCAAAATTATTTTCCATCTAAGATAACATAGGGTTCTGTTTATATCCCTATTATTACATTGATTTTATTATGTTGTGATGGAATTATTTTTATGAATTCCTTTATCTTATATGAATTGTTTTATGTAATCACGTTGTTTAAGAATCCCATTTTTATTACATTGGTTATGCTATGATGTATGATTTATGATTTTGTGGAACACATAAGAATGGTTTCATTATGAGATTGGTGGGACCTATATCTCCCTCCAATGCATTGGGTAAAGATTTATATCTCATGAGATAGACATTCCTGGAATGGAAAGTTAAACCGACTCAGTAATATAGGACTGGAACGAGGAGTGAACTCGGTTCAGTAATGGAATTTGTCCTCTATAATGGTCTTGGCAAAAAGCCTTGACTAATATGAAATGATTTTCTATGATTATGTGTGTATTCCCAAAAGTTTCATGTTTTAAGTTATGATTATTTGGGATTACTTTTCATTAATATGATTTATCCCATGACATGATATTATGACCTCTTTTTCAGATTAAGATTTTCAAAATGTTATGTTCTTATGAGTATGATAAGACTGGTATTTATTTTGTTTACTGTTACTGAGAATTTGAGATCACCATTTTGTATGTTTTCTTTTACCCAGGTCAGGAAGAAAGATATTATGTAGGATATGCCAAAAAGGGACACTAGATATGATGAAATAAATGGGAGAAAATGTAGTTGATTTTATGAACATGTAGTTTATGTTTCCTAGTTTCTAAAGACACTATACCTATACGGTTCTTTCATGGTTGTATTATATGTTGTAATAAGTATTCTTCAACTCTGAAGTAATAACAATGTATGTAATGTATGGGTCATTATAAGTTCCCCTGAAACTTAGGACATTCATTTTCATAATGTCCCATCTCCCTACAGTTGTATCATTGAACATCGGTAGCTTCTTTCTTCGCCATGAAATCATGAGCTTTTTGGCCTTTTTAACCACACTTTTAACAGACCCACATTCCCTTCAAGCAAGTACCAGGCTGTTTCTTCCCACATTTACTGCAGGATGGATATTAAACTTTTCCCTTCTTCCCCTTATTTCCATTTTCGGAGTGATCAATAGATCTTGTCTTCCCTTGATTTTCATTAAAGTCATAAGACTTAGAGAATTATTTCTCTGTCTTGATAGCACATGAGACAATATATTCGGACGACAAGAAGGATTGCGATACTAAAGCTCGATGGAGAAATGGTTTTAAACTATCAAAGAAATGATCAATATTACATCTTGGGTTACGTATATAATATGATGCATGCCTGCTAACCTTTTAAAGTTAGCCTCATGCTTTGAAACATTCTCATCCTCCATTTTCCCCAGGCTCAGAAATTGTCTTTCCATATCCACTCGATGGCCATGAGGAAAGTATTTTTCTAAGAAAATATCGTTAAACTCCCTCCATTCCATATTTGATACTTCATCATCTTCCTTTTTGTTTTGAATCAACGACCACCATTGATCAGCATCTCCAGTGAGGCGGTAAACTACCATAGAAACTTTTTCCCTTTCAATACTTCCCAAGGCATGGAATATTTTCTCTAAGGAATTTATCCATTGCTCCACTACCGGTGGATTTTTACCCCCATTGAATGTTTGTGTTTTTTGTCTCATGAAGAGATGTAACATTGATCTTCCACGCTGTGAATTAGGGTGCTTCATACGGGTAAGGTTATTATTCATAACCTGATTGAGTTGTTCAAGTATAGTGATTAGCTGATTAGCACCAGTTGCATCACCAGATCAACTATAATTATCTTGAGCAGGAGGGAAATCCCTACATGGGGTGCGTGCATTTATATGATTTACATTCCTTCCACTAGGCATCATTTATAAATAATGGAATAAACTAGATCGGTTTATGAATCAAATTAGATAATTCCAAACATGAAAAACACTAAACATTAACTTAACTATTTATGGTTATAATACATAATCATAAAAAAAATTGAGGATGTATATACTCATAAACCCTTCATAATGGATTGTAATGAAAATGATAATTATCCTAAGCATATCCCCGGGAGTGTCATAACCAAGAGTGCAGCAAGGCCCGTTATCGTGCACCAGTTATAAGGCCCCAGCCTTAAACCTTACTTAATCTTGAGTTATTAAAAGATTATACATTGAGGATCTTTTCGGGTTTAGAGTTTTATAGAATTAGATCATAAAACTCTCATTACATTCCACATATAAACAAAGTGGTTACATAAAGATAGTATTCTTCTTTCCCATCAATGGAAACATATTTAAAATAAAACATGGATTCTTTATTGACACTTCCTTGACACTATCATCATATCTTGTACCTTTCCCTTGACCTGTGAAAAACCTTTCAAAAAACTTGGGATGAGCATAAAAAGCTCAGTAAGGGATATAAAAATATGGAAAGGAAACATGGGTACATATATACATAAGAAAGAAATCATACTTTACCCATAAAACATAAGCACTTTAACATACCTCATCAAATCATGAATAAATCATAGAAATCATAAGACATAAAGGTAACTTGAGGAATTCATAACATTCTTACGTAAGGAGTAACCCTCTTGGTAACATTTGGAATACCCATCACAGTATATTCCCTAAATCTCTTCGGATAAACCTTAACGTTTCGTTCCTTCACGTTACCCAATGCATTATAGAGCTATATCGGGCTCACCCGCCCTCAGTTTATCACAGAACCACCCATCTTCATAATAATGCCCAAGAACCACAACATAATCGTATCACATAAAACATGCATAAAGGAAACATAACATTCCCACCTTTCAATCACAAGATATCAATACAACACATTGATATAAAAACATTATGAAAACCATTTTCAATACCAAAATAAAAGAAAAGTAAAACATGCTATTTATTTTTCTTTTAAAAAAAGGTATGGCTTGTAGAGGAAGCCGAAACTCAAATAATGGTCACGACGGCGGAGAAGTCGTTCTCGCCGCATACGTACGACAAAACATTACCTTTTGTAATTTAGTAAATGCCTCGTAAAAAAAATATTATCTTTTTAATAAATGTAAAAGTCAATGGGGTTTATACACTGTATAAAAGAAGGTTGTGTATAAAACAAAATATGCCTCAATGAAAGGAGATTGAGATGAAGTCCCATACCTTGGGTGCGACTTGACTCAGTCGTTCTTTAATCTCCTGAATAATAAACTTGAGTTAATTTGTACTTGTTTAAGAACCTTTTTCAAGTTAATTATTCCTTTTATATCACTTATTTCCATGTCATGAACACTATGTAATTATTTAAGTTAATAACGGTCGTTTTAGCGATCATTGGTACTTGAGTCAAAAATAAGCCCTTTATAATAACATGTTTTTGATGTATCCATTTTATCCAGTATGGTATTCATGATGTAGATATCATATATGTCATATATATCCAGTACATGCATGCATTTATAATATTACATAATCATTTAGAGGTAAGAAATGAAATGCTCCGTTCATGGAGACGGTAAGTCGTACGTACGCATGAACGCTACTTTCATTTCTATTTCGTATTTTATAGAATGGAATCATAATGATATAAAGGTATATTATAATTCCAGTATAATATCATATATAATATCATAGTTCCATCCTTTATACATCCCATATATGGTATTTAACGAATCAAATCACTTTGAAGGGGCGGTAGTCCACACTTCCTTAAATGAAGATATCGTGTTTACCCATAATGGAAACCATAAGGGTATGCCCAAAATGAAAAATAAAGAAGACTAAAGAAAACCTAAACATATTATATATCATATATAAATATAGTTACCTCTTAATGGCCACCTTTGAAGGTGTTAAAAGAATGTTGAACAATCATCGTTTTGGGTGGCAGAAATTCGCCATCCACAGAAACAGTATGTTCATTAACCATTAGATGTAGGTGTGTGTAAGTGTAGCTCGAATACTTCTTATAACAACATCCTAGTATATGGAAGATACTGGTTTTGTTACAAAAGGAAATAATAAAAAGATTTTATGGGGTTGGAGAAGAAAAATCAAACAAAAGGACTCAAAAGAAGACATTACCTTAAAATCGGGTAACTCTCTTAGATTTGAGCTCAAAGGCTTCCTTGGGAAGACTTCTGCCCAACGTGAGGCTTAAAGGAGTAATAGAGGGATGTGGAGAGTCAAAATGGGCAGGGTTTGGCCGAACTAAAGGCTTTGGGATTGTGGGTAAGGAGGTAGAGGTGGGGGCCTTTTATAAGAGGAGAGGAGGGGCACTCTTGGAAAGTAAAGAAATGTCACTTTATTTTAAAATGGTATTCGGATTTAAGAGGTCCCACATTGATGTGTTTCGAGGATAAGGTGATAAGGGTTCGAAATCCAATCATCCAATAGGTATTGGACATGTGTAGGTCTTAGATTCTACATTATTATTCCATTTTATTTAAATCGTTAAATAATGAGGTCATCGCTGCATCATAATGATGTCATAAATAATTAAATTTATTTAAAGTCTAAAGATTATAAAAAAATAATATGATGTAGGAAATAGTTTTATCTTTCCAATGACTATTTATAATTTAAAATCGGATCTTTATAACCCCATGTAAAAATTGTTTTAGTAAAACATCTAATGTTTGTGTCATTTTTACTTTTACATTAAATAAAAAGTTATTTATGTCATTTCCCAACCAATGTGGCTCCATGGGGTCCCCAAGTTGACCCATGGATTTTCTTGGTCGGCCTTGACACATCCAATGATGGTAGGACATGATTCATGCTCATCTCTTTTTATTAAAGCATTATTTTTACCTTAAACTACACTAATTACCTCTAATCGCGATTAAGAACTTAAGAGTTACTATAAAAAAAATTATTTTAATCTCATTGAACCAAATTTTACTTCATAATGACAACCATGTATGTCGTATTTTTGAAATTCAAAACACAGAAGTGATAAAATTTCATTTAAATGAAAAATCAGTTTTTATAAGTACCACTTAGTGGTTTCACTATTCATTAAAAATTGAAGTTTTTCAGAAAAATAACAAAAATTTACCCTAAGCTATATTTGATATTCCAAATTCAAAAATGAAGTCTATTTTACAAAATTCAAAAAATATAATTCACATTAATTAATTTAATAATTAATTGCCGCTGTCATGACAAATAGAGTGTTTTTATGAAACAATAAGTATCAAAAGATTGACACCAGTTTAAGTCCAATTTCAAAGTGAAATTGATTCCAATGACAAAAATTGGATTAAACGGTAAAAATATATTCTAATTTACCTTAAAAACCAATTCAAAAGATAATCTAATCATATAAATAAATTATATTAAAAAGCAGTTTTGATGTAAAATGCAGTATTTTTCACTATTCATTAAAAAATGAACATTGTCTGAAAAATACCAAAAATTCACACAATGTAAATTTTGATATCCCAATCATAAAGAATAAGTTTAGTTTGACAAACATAGCTTATAAAATAGGGAAAAGATAGATTTAAAAACGGTTTGCCATCAAAAGGCAGTAAAACAATCTTTTAAGAATATTAGTGTATTCCATGCATAAGATTGTATTTATTTTTATTTTAAGCCTCTAAAACACTATATAATTCATTAATAGACATAGATAAAAATATCTATTATTCATTACATAATTGGGATGTTACATCCTTCCCCCCTTTAGAAAATTGCATCCCCGCAATTTATTTACTTATCGAATAAATGGGGGTACTTATCCCTCATTGCATTTTCAGATTCCCATGTTGCCTCTTCCATCATGCGGTTTTTTCACAAAACCATTACCTGATTAATCACCCTATTCTGTAACAATTTCTCCCTGTGGTCAATTATCTGGACCGGTTGTTCCTCATAAGATAGGTTCTCTTCCAGCTGAACTACCTCTGGACTCAAAACATGAGTTGGATCTGGCATGTACTTTCTCAGCATCGAAAATGAAAAACATTGTGTACCTAAGATAAACTCGGAGGTAAAGCCACTCGGTAAGCAACGTATCCAACTCTCTCCAGAATTTCATATGGTCCAATGAACCTTGGACTCAGCTTTCCTTTCTTACCAAATCGCATCACACTTTTCCATGGTGATACTTTGAGAAAAACATGATCACCTACCTCAAATGTTAGATCCTTCTCCTGTTGTCTGCATAACTCTTCTGCCTACTCTAAGCTGTTCTCATGTGTTTCTGAATCAGCTGAACTTTTTCTGCAATCTCTTCTACCAATTCTGGTCCCATCAACTTCCTTTCACCCACTTCATCCCAGAAAGCTGGAGTTTGACACCGCTTCTCATATAACACATCAAATGGTGCCATCTATATACTAGAATGAAAACTGTTATTATATGAAAATTCAACCAAAGAAAGATGTTGGTCCCAACATCCCTGATAATCCATCGAACAAGCTCGTAGCATATCCTCCAAGGCCTGAATTGTTCGTTCTGACTGCCCATCTGATTGAGGATGAAAAGTTGTACTAAAATTTAATTCAGTACCCAACGACTTCTGAAGGCCTTTCCAAAAGTTATAAGTGAACCTGGGATCATGATCAGATACAATGGAGAGGGGAACTCCATGTAACCTGAATATCTCTTTAAGATACAAATGGGAAAGTTGATCTAGGGAAAACGTATCTCGTATAGCAAGGAAATGAGTAGATTTAGTCAGTAGATCAACAATAACCCAAATTGAATTATTACCTCGAGATGTATTAGGTAATCCCACAACAATGTCCATGGATATATTCTCCCATTTCCACTCTGGCACTGGTAAAGGCTGAAACATCCCTTTCGGTAACTGTCGCTCTGCTTTAACCTATTGACATGTCAAACACTTCACAGTAAAATCAGCAATATCTCTTTTCATTCCATCCCACCAGTAATACTCCCGTAGATCTCTGTACATCTTATACTACCAGGATGAACTGAAAACGGAGAACTATGAGCTTCACATAACAACTCTCTCTTCAAATGTGAATCACAAGGCACACACAATCTCTTCCCAAATCTCAATATGCAATCATTATCAATGTTGAATTCAGGAAACTTACCTTTCTGAACCAACTCTACCTTTTTCTGCAACTCACTGTCTTGTTTCTGTGCTTGCTTGATTCTATCTAATAGAGATGATCTCACTGATACCTGAAACAAAACAGAAGAACTTCCTTCACCAACAACTTCTATGCCAAAGTTCATCAAATCCTTAACCAAAGGATCACGTTCCAAACGCAACATTTCTAATGAAGCATTACTTTTTCGACTCAAAGCATCAGCCACTTTATTTTCTTTTCCCGGATGGTAATGAATTTCACAATCATAATCCTTGATTAATTCCAGCCATCTCCTCTATCTCATGTTTAACTCTTTCTGAGTGAATATATACTTTAAACTTTTGTGATCAGTATATATTTCACACTTTACTCCATACAAATGATGCCTCCAAATTTTTAAAGCGAAAACAACAGTAGATAATTCCAAATCATGTGTAGGGTAATTTAACTCATGAGTTTTCAACTTTCGTGAAGCATAAGCAATTACCTGATCATTCTGCATTAGGACGCAACCAAGTCCATTCAATGAAGCATAACTATATATAACAAACTCAGCATTCCTGGAAGGTAGTTCCAAAACTGGAGCATTCATCAATCTTCTTTTCAATTCCTGAAAACAATCATCACATTCTTTTGTCCAGATAAACTTAACACCCTTCTGAGTTAGCTTAGTCATTGGACTACATAACCATGAAAACTTTCTAACAAACCTTCGGTAATAGCCTGCCAAACCAAGGATGCTACGAATCTCCATTACATTTGTGGGTCTTGGACATTCTTCAACAACCTTTGTTTTTACAGGATCAACAGTTATCCCATCTTTATAAACAATATGTCCAAGGAAAGAAATTTTTTGCAACAAAAACTCACACTTGATGAATTTTCCATATAGTTTCTTTTATTTTAAGGTTTGAAAGATAACCCTTAAATGTATTTCATGCTCCTATTTACTTTTAGAAAACACCAAAATATCATCAATGAAAACCACCACAATCTTATCCAAGAACTCATGGAAAATTCTATTCATTTAGTCCATGAATACAGCAGGTGAATTGGCTAGCCCAAAAGGCATTACTAAAAATTCATAATGGCCATATCTTATATGGAACGCAGTATTCAGAACATCTGCTTCCTTTACCTTCAGCTGATGGTACCCCGATCTCAAGTCAATATTTGAAAAATACTGAGCTCCCTGGAGCTGATCAAACAAATCATCGATATGAGGCAAATGATATTTGTTCTTAACAGTGATGTTATTCAAGGATCTATAATCAATGCAACGTCTCATTGAACCATCTTTCTTTTTAACAAATAAAACAGGAGCACCCCATGGTGATGTGCTAGGTCGAATGAAACCTTTCTCTAATAAATCTTGCAATTGCTCCTTCAACACTAAAAGTTCAATTTGAGCCATTCGATAAGGGGGTTTTGAAATTGGCTTAGCATCAGGAACAAAGTCAACAACAAACTCAACTTCCTGATCTGGTATTATTACAGGAAACTCATCAGGAAAAACATCAAGATACTCATTTACCACTGGCACATCATTAATCTGAATAGTTCCCTTGTTTTCAACAATGTGTGCAAGGTAACATTCATTTCCATCTTTTAAAATTTTCTTGGCCTCTTGATAAGTTATCAACAGTAAGGGTTCATTATTGAACACAAACTAAAATTATTTCTAAAAAGAAACTTCTTTAGCTCTAAAATCAATCTTAGTATGGTAAATAGAGAGCCAATCCATACACAGGATAACATCAAACTCTATTAGAGGTAGAACAATAAGGTTTTCAAGTAGGTTCTTTCCACAGATAAGGATAGGAAGATTCTTATAAATTTTTTTTGCCTCAAAATTTCCACCAGGTGTTTTTACCAAAAGTTCAGGAGTCATTTCTTGAGATGGTATTCCCATTTTACTATAAAAGGGTTTAGAGATGAAAGAATGTGTAGACCCCGAATCAAACAACACACTGGCATAATCTGAAAAAACAAACAAAGTACCTGATACAACTTCATTTGGATGGCCCGACATCTACTGAAGTAGTTGCAAAGGATTTCACCACCCCTTTATGCTTGTAGTCTAACTGCATCCCATCACTCAAGATCTTTGTCGGACACTCGTTTTCATAGTGACCCATATCATTGCACTTAAAACAGTTTAGTAACTGTAAATCAAATTTGGTCTTACCTTCACCTTGATCTTTTTCAGTGCAATCACGAGCCTTATGTCCCATCTTACCACATCGGTACCACTTTCCACAATTCAGAAGACAAACCCCAGCATTCCTTTTTCCACATTTATCACAAACTGGAAACTTAGTTTTCTTACCATCAGACTTTTTTGAATAATTCTTACCGTTCTCTTGCCACCTCGGTCTCTTATTCTGTTGGTTGTTATAGAACACTTGATCATAGACAAACTCCATTTCCACCTTCTCAGCACATCGAAAAAGCTTTTCATAACTTTTCAACTCACGAGAAGCTAATGCCCTTCGATATTTTGGATTTAATCCTGAGTAAAAACGATTGATTTTACTATCAAGGACTCGGATAAAATTTGGGGCATACCTTGCCAATCGAGTGAACCATTCTTCATTGGTTGCCACTGAGTCTTCCACTTGCCTCAATTCCAAGAATTGCTTTTCCATCCTAAGTCGAACAGCCTTAGGAAAATACTTCTCAGGAAACATACCATTGAATTCATCCCAGTCGAGAGCATCAATCTCATCAGCGTCCCTGATATTTTTAACCATCGACCACCACTGATCTGCTTCACCCTCCAAACGATAAATAGCAAGACTAACCATTTGATTGTCTGAACACCCCATTACATCAAAAATCTTCTCCAGTGCTTTAATCCACCCTTCAGCTAGCACAGAGTCAGATGATCCTCTGAATGATGTGGGATGTTGCCTCATGAAATGTTCCACCACTGACATGTTCCTCTGCGGTTGATCTGGCTGATCTCGTGTATGGATACCACCGCCATTTATCGCTGGAGTCAACTGCGCCATTACTGCAACAAACTGTTCAATTCCAATTCCGACCATCTCAGGATGCTGATTCGGAAGGTTATTTCCTTCTTCATGCCTTACTAGCACTGCTCCCCTGTTTCCTCTGCGGAAAACCATTCTGAACAAACATGTCTTAGATAAAGAAACATGGTAATCTTCAAATACTATATCACTTCAATTTGACCATAAAAAATTTTGGATAATCATTTAATAGAATTATAACTCCTAAAGTTATGTAAACCGACCTCTGATGCCAACTATAAGGCCCCAGACTTAAACCTTACTTAATCTTGAGTGATTACAAGATTACACATTGAGGATCTTTTCGGGATTAGAGTTTTAGAGAATTACATCATAAAACTCGGATTAAATTCCACATATAAAAAAAGTGGTTACATAAAGGTAGTATTCTTCTTTCCCATCAATGGAAACATATTTAAAATAAAACATGGATTCTTTCTTGACACTTCTTTGAAACTATCATCATATCATGTACCTTTACCTTGACCTGTGAAAAACATTTCAAAGAACTTGGGATGAGCATAAAAAGCTAAGTAAGAGATATAAAAATATGTAAAGGAAACATGGGTACATATATACAGAAGAATGAAATCATACTTTACCCATAAAACATAAGCACATTAACATACCTCATCAAATAATGAATAAATCATAGAAATCATAAGACATAAAGGTAACTTGAGGCATTCAAATCATTCTTACGTAGGGAGTAACCCTCTTGGTTACATTTTGAATACCCATCACAGTATATTCCCTAAATCTCTTCAGAGAAAACTTAACGTTTCACTCCTTCGCGTTACCCAATGCATTGGAGAGCTATATCGGGCTCACCCACCCTTAGTTTATCATGGAACCACCCGTCTTCATAATAATTCCCAAGAACCACAACATAATCGTATCACATAAAACATGAATAAAGGAAACATAACATTCCCACCTTTCAATCACAAGATATCAATACAACAAATTGATATAAAAACATTATGAAAACCATTTTCAATACAAAAATAAAAGAAAAGTAAAACATGGTATTTATTTTTCTTTTAAAAAAAGGTATGGCTTGTAGAGGAAGCCGAAACTCAAATAATGGTCACGGTGGCGGAGAAGTCGTTGTCGCCGCATACATACGAAAAAACATTACCTTTTTTCATTTAGTAAATGACTCGTATAAAAAAGATTCTCTTTTTAATAAATGTAAAAGTCAACGGGGTTTATACACTGTATAAAAATAGGTTGTGTATAAAACCAAATATGCCTCAATGAATGGAGATTGAGACGAAGTCCCATACCTTGGGTCCGACTTGACTCGGTCGTTCTTTAATCTCCTGAATAATAAACTTGAGTTAATTTCTACTTCTTTAAGAACCTTTTTCAAGTTCATTATTCATTTTATATCACTTATTTCCATGTCATGAACACTATGTAATTATTTAAGTTAATAACGGTCGTTTTAACGATCATTGGTACTTGAGTCAAAAATAAGCCCTTTATAATTACTAGTTGTTCATGTATACATTATATCCAGAATGGTATTCATGATTTAGATATCATATATTTCATATATATACAGTACATGAATGCATTTATAATATTACATAATCATTTAGAGGTAAGAAATGAAATGCACCGTTCATGGAGACGGTAAGCCGTACGTACGCATGAACGCTACTTTCATTTCTATTTGGTATTTTATAGAATGGAATCATAATGATATAAAGGTATATTATAATTACAGTATAATATCATATATAATATCATAGTTCCATCTTTTATACGTCCCACATATGGTATTTAACGAATCAAATCACTTTGAGGGGGCGGTAGTCCGCACTTCCTTAAATGAAGATATCGCGTTAACCCATAATGGAAACCATAAAGGTATGCCCAAAATGAAAAATACAGAAGCTTAAAGAAAACATAAACATATAATATATCATATATAAATATAGTGACATCTTAATGGCCACCTTTGAAGGTGTTAAAAGAATGTTGAACAATCATCGTTTCCGGAGGCAGAAATTCACCATCCACGGAAACAGTATGTTCTTTAACCATTATATGTAGGTGTGTGTAAGTGTAGCTCAAATAATTATTATAACAACATCCTAGTATATGGAAGATACTGGTTTTGTTACAAAAGTAACGAATAAAAAGAGTTTAGTGGTTGGAGAAGCAAAATCAAACAAAAGGACTCGAAAGAAGACATTACCTTAAAATCGGGTAACTCTATTAGATTTGAGCTCAAAGGCTTCCTTGGGAAGACTTATTCCCAAAGTCAGGCTTCAAAGAGTAAGATAGGGATGTGGAGAGACAAAATGTTCAGGGTTCGGCTAAGCCAAAGGCTTTGATAGTGTGGGTAAGGAGGTAGTGGTGGGGGCCTATTATAAGAGGAGAGGAGGGGCACTCTTGGAATGTAAAGAAATGTCACTTTATTTTAAAATGTTATTCGGATTTAAGAGGTCCCAAATTGATGTGTTTCGAGTTTAAGGTGATAAGGTTTCTAAATCCACCCATACAATAGATATTTTCCAGGTTTAGGGCTTAGATTTTACATTATTATTCTATTTTATTTAAATCGTTAAATAATGAGGTCATCACTGCATCATCATGATGTCATAAATAATTTAATTTATTTAAAGTCTAAAAATTATAAAAAAATACTAAGATGTAGGAAATTTTTTTATCTTTCAAATGAATATTTATAATCCAAAATCTGATCTTAATAAACCCATGTAAAATTTTTTTTAGTAAACTATCTAATGATTGTGTCATTTTTACTTTTACATTAAATAAAAAGTTATTTATATCATTTTCCAACCAAAGTGGCTCCATGGGGTCCCCAAGTTGACCCATGGGTTTTCTTGGTCGGCCATGACACATCCAATGGGGGTAGGACATGTTTCAAGCTCATCTCATTTTATTAAATCATTATTTTTACCTTAAACTACACTAATTACCTCTACTCGCGATTAAGAACTTAAGAGTTACTATTCACCAAAAAATTATTTTAATCTCATTGAACCAAATTTTAATTCTTAATGAAAACCATGTATTTCAGATTTTTGAAATTCAAAACACAGAAGTGGTAAAATTTCATTTAAACGAAAAATCAGTTTTTCTAAGTACCACATAGTGGTTTCACTATTCATCAAAAATTGAAGTTTTTCAGAAAAATACCAAAAAAATCACCCTAAGCTATATTTGATATTCGGAATTTAAAAATGAAGTATACTTTACAAAATTGAAAACATATAAGTCACATTAATTAATTTAATAATTAATTCCCGCTGTCATGACAAATAGCGTGTTTTTATGAAACAATAAGTATCAAAAGATTGACACCAGTTTAAGTCCAATTTCAAAGTGAAATTGATTCCAATGACCACCATTGGATTAAATTATAAAAATATATTCTAATTTCACTTCAAAACCAATTCAAAAGATAATCTAATCATATAAATAAATTAGATTAAAAAGATGTTTTGATGTAAAATGCAGTATTTTTCACTATTCATTAAAAAATGAACATTGTCTGAAAAATACCAAAAATTCACACAAAGTATATTTTGATGTCCCAATAATAAAGAATAAGTTTATTTTGACAAACATAGATTATAAAATCGTCAAAAGATATATTTAAAAATGGTTTTCCATCAAAAGGCATTAAAATAATCTTTTAAGAATATTAGTGTATTCCATGCATAAGATTGTATTTATTTATATTTTAAGCCTATAAAACACTATCTAATTCATTAATATACATAGATAAAAATATATATTATTCATTACTTACTTGGGATGTTACACCAGTTCCCGTTTGAGTCTAGCTCAAAGCTGTGTTTTCGGGTTTTACCCCTATGTACATCTGTGCCAGAGCCGCCTCTACCTGATCGTATCTAGATAGGGATGTATTTCTTGGAAAACTCACAAAATCTCTACAATACCACAATTCTATGAAGTTATTCTATACTAATCCTCAAAGTCTATCTTAGGTCTATGTCCTCTAATCAGATTTTATCTAAATATGGCTTCCAAGGTTTGTACTAAACTTCTTCTAATACCAAATGTAACATCCTGACCCTAGTTACCTAGAGTCGGTGCATTATTACATAACATTGGCATGATCACAAGAATGATCAAATCTCGAAATACTGATTAGTTTAGTAGTCATGGAAACACTAGATATATTCATAATGTTTACATTACATCATAAAGTGAAAACTACAACAACATCCTGTCTCCACACTCATCTCCCCTTATAATATCCCTGCAGGTCATTCATAAAATACTTCTTCACATCCTGGGAAAAATAATACATAGAAAGGGGTGAGCTCAGATACTCAGTAAGGATAACAATATAGCGGAAACTTTCATAAATAAGCATAAACATTTAAGGGAATGTGTAACTAAAAAAATCTTTTTAAACTTGAACTTAAACATAATATGGCAACAAAATGAAATAATTCCATTTACATATTCAAAAGGATATTCTTCTAGTGGAATAATCACATGCAATATCAAGAACCACTTTCATAAAGATGGAATGCATAATGCCAGACTATCATAACCACATAGTCAAGGCCTTGTGCCAAGACTACAAATAATATTTTTTCAAGACCTTGTTCCAAGACACTAGTTTGTCTCATGATACCTACCGATGCATTGAGGAGCTATAGCGGGCTCGACCCGTCACTTATTAAGTCCAATTCATTCCTCATATGAACAGGTTTAAACCTAACATAAACATTCATATGAAAACTAGTATACGAAATGTCAATAATTTCTCCATAAACCGTGAATGGAATAAAAATAACACATCCACATTAAAACATATCACAAAACCTTCAATACAATATGGATGTTTTTTATCATAATAAATCAACTTAAAATAAACTTAAAACCCATCAAAGGATGTTGACATAGAAGAAATCAAAACTATTTGAGAGAAATATCTCCTTTTTTTTAAATCATTTAAAATCCACATAATTAAAACATTTACTTTGAAAATATTCTTATAAGCTAGTATGGGAAGCTTTGACAATTTTATAATGGCAGAAAATAGCCACACCCGATGTATAAGTTAAAAACAATTCTCACCTTAATTCTTTCGAAAATGTTAAAAAGGACCTTGTTTAGAAAATGACAAAAAGAGTCCTTTATAAAATTCTTATAAAAAGTCAAATAAGGGTATAAATGACTTTAACCCATTGTCTGTAAAATAGTAAGAATTATTTGAAATATATTTTTAAGAAACATGGATGTGGATGATAAAGAGGTCCCAGTAGATAATTACATATAAACAACCTTGGATAATGAATAGATTGTGAAATAATCCCTTAACTTGAACTTTTCCTTGGTCGAGGGTAGGATAACATATTTTATAAGAGATAAATCATTGTTATTAAATTATTCAAGAATCATATGATGTCATATATGATCTTTTAATATTGCTTTGTTATTAATATTTTAGTATTATCGTCGTTTCGGGTGTCCTCTTACTCATTTTATTTTATATGTTTTGTTACATAATCAGTGTTTTTTATCCACAGGTTGTATCTTATACATATATAGAATGATATCAAGTCCTTAAAAATTATTTTTAATCATCAATTGAAAATTAGTCTTGAATGGATATGATTGGGAATAAATCTCATCGCCTTTGTGGAGATGGTAATCCGTACGTACGCACGAGCGACAATATCATTATTTTGATATTAAAATAATATATAATTGGATGGTGAATAATATATAAAGAATAATTATCATGTTATATTTTTTATTATTTAATGAATTACACATCATTATTATGCCAATCCAAATAATAATGCATTGAATAACAATTACACCACGAGGTGGAGACGGTAAGCCATACGTATGCACATATGGTGACATGTCATTCAAGGGATGGATAGAATAATGAATTTCATTATACCATATTTATAATAATATCACAGTATATAGGAGATACTAGATTAATTATATTATAATGGAAATAACAAATAAAGAAGAAGTTGAAGATGAAAGGAACTTGAAAGAGGGTGGTGAAAACATTACCTCTTATTCGGGTTATTCCTTTTGATTTGATCAAAAGGGATTCTTAGGTTAGATTTATGATCAAATTAATGCATATATGTTTAACTGAGGGAATTTGAGAGAATATTTGGGTAGGGGGTGGCTGAACCAAAAGGATTTGAAGGTATGAATTTGGGCGAAGGGGTTGTTCCCTTTTAGAAGAGAGGGGAGGGGGACCTTGGGAAAAGCCAGAAATATTATTTTATAATAAATTCATAATCTGTTTTTAATCACTCCAAAGTGGATTATGTAAAGGTTAAGGTGGGGATAGGTCTACAACCACTCAACCAATAGGTTTGATATAGGTTTGGTTCACTATATTAACTTTATCTTTTTGATTTAACTCTTAGATAATAGTTTGACATTTACCATGTCTCTTGGTATTTTTATATTATATAGTTAATAAACATACTATATACTTTCAAGAGACCCCAAGTGGTCCAATAATGATACATCTATCATTATATAAGTCTCTTGTCCGATTCTTAGATTTTTAAGAAATGAATATCAATTAATAATATAATATTTTTTTAAAAACACTTTTATGTCAATTTTGACACTATTTGGTATTTTTTTCTCAATTCATAACATCATTATTACTTCGAAAATAATTAATCAAATCAATTATAACATGTTATATTAACCTATAAAATTCGTCAAATATATTTAAAGTCTCAAACTATATTTATTTGGGTATTTATAATATCAATTATTTTAATATTTCACTAATAAGTTAATTTCTTCATCATCATTGTGTCATAAATAAATTAAATTATCTAATGTATAAAAAATATAAATAAAATAATATTATGTAGGAAATATTTTTATATTTCTAATGAATATTTATAATCTAATTTGTCTTTTGTATAACCCTATATTAAATTTTATTAGTTGTTAAACTTTGATTTTAACTCTTTTAACTCTTCTTTCAATTAAATAATAATAAATGTCCTAATCTAATCCATGTGGACCAAAGTGGTTCATATTTTATTCTTAAGGTTGTTTTTGGTCGAATTATACTTATCCAATAGAATTAGGACATGTGTTAAGGTAATAATAATATCATTTTTACCCTTAAGTACCCTATTTACATTTAACCGTGGTAAATAAAAGTAAAAAGTTACTATTCACCAAAAATTATTTTTATCTTATTGAACCACATTTTACTCCATGATATTAACCGTGTCTCTTGTATTTTCAAAATTTTATTCACAGAAGTGGTAAAATAAAGTAATATGTGAAATTGCAAATTCTCCTAGGAGTTAGGTAAAAGATGGTGAAATGTTCAATAAAATTTTTATATATCTAAAATTAATATAAATTGACTCTAATAAATTACATTGAACATATTTAGGTATTATGTATCTAATTTGACAAAAAATAAATTTAAATAAAATAAATAATTATTTAAATAAAAAGTCGGTTTTAACGAATAACTCAGTGTTTTTGACTATTCATCAAAAATTGAAAGTTTTCAGAAAAATACAAAAAATTCACCTTAAGATAATTTCGATATTCCAAATCCAAATATAGAGTTCATTTAGAATGATAAAACTTATAAAATTTCAAAAAGTTTGTATTACAATTCATAACGACTAGTTTGATTGGTTGTGGTGTGTGTTAGAACTCGAAGTTGCGTACAACACACGCTATTGAATTATTCAAAGGGAAACGTACCGTGGATTCTTGGGGTGTTACAATTTTCATAAAATTATACCAATTATTATTATGATTAAAAATGAAAATAATGGATTAAAAAATTCAATACCTTTTGGGGATGGTTCTAAAAATTTGTATGAAATCTAAGAAAGATTAATTTTTAGTTCTTATGGTGTAATATTTTTAAGACAATGAAAATTTCTTATGAAAATTGTAACATAAAAGGCACATCCTTAAAATAATTAAATGAAAATATGTATGAAACTAGTGTTTATTTTAATTTCATGTCACCAGAAAATTCCATTGATGTTTAAATGTAATGGATTAAATTGAATAAGAATGTAATCACTTCTTCATTAGTACATATTCACCATTGTATGTGATGTTTCTTTCATACATATCAGGAATTAAATAAAATAATTGTATTAACTATGTGTTTTGAAATAAAGTAACCGAGTAAGAAAATAAATGTTACTAGAAGTAATTTTTATTCTCTAAGTATCTCAAAAATGGTGATTCCAATATTGGTGGTCACAAGTATAGAACGTAAAATTTTCATGTTCAATGATTCTTGTTAAAAATTTCTGAATTATTACTGTAAAATTTATCTCACATTTCCATGAACATAATGAAACATTATTTTTGTTCTATAAAAAATGTATTTTTTAGTTTCTAATACTTAACTAATAGTTTATCAATGCATGATTCATTTCTAATAAATGATGAAATTAAAAATATAAGATTCTAATACCCAGATATAGAAAGATGGTTCTTTGTTTAAAAAACTAAAATTAGTGTCAAGGATTTATCAAGTGTGGTATTTAGAATCATTAGGGATAAATACCTATGGTATTATAAAAAATGTATTAATTTAGTTTCGGATAAAGAAACCATATAAATAAAGGAATTTCTTAAATAATATCGGTTCAGTTCAATAAGGGCATATGAACTATTCCATGGTAATGTTAGTGGTAAACTTATATACATCTTGAGATTATGGTAATTGTATTATATAATGATTTGAAAAATATTCATTGTTAAAATATATTATTTTATTTGGGACCATGTGTCGAAAAATATCATTACCGATTAATCATCAATTATTAAAATGTTGGGTGGTTTAATTACAAAACAAACATTTCCTTATAGAAATAAAATCTATAATATTAGTGAGGAAGATTGATGATTATTATTACATAAAAACATAGATTAATAAAATTTAGTGTGGTGTAATTCCAAATCACACATTTCTTTATATATTTTAGAGTCATGATGTTTATAAATTGATAATCAATGATTAGATTCATATGTATTGCAGAAACATCCATTTTTCATGAAATTCTTCCCAAATAGAGATGTTATCCCTTAACCATATTCTTAATATAATGAAACATGGATATACTATGTGTTATAGTATGATATAAATCCATTATTTAATTATAATAGGTATTTAGATGAAATATTTTTGATAAGATACCAACAAAATAGCATAAAAACAATGTGAGTCTAATGTAGACATTTTAATGGTTTCATATGATATTACATAAATCCTAAAGGTATAATATTTATATTCTTGTGACAGAATATATTTTGAAAGAATTATTCACATATAAATTTAATCAAGTGGGACCAATATTGATTTGGATTTTGCCAATACCAAATATCCACAACTAGTTGTTAATGGAAGAATATCAATAAGATCATGTGGACAATGAGTATTCCAAAGACATGTATTGTGTATGGAGAAAAAAAATGTTAATGGTTTTTTATTCTACACATTATGTGATACATTATCTATTGATAGTAATTAACACTATGAGTAAGAAATATATTGAAATTAGCTACAATTGAAAATATTTGTCAAAATCCAATAATGGATTCCATATATCAATATATAGGGAGAAACTATTTTCAATATAGTTGTGGGTATTGAAGTGAGGCTATAAATGGGTGGTATAAGTGTGGTACTAAAAAATCATGATTGGTAATACCCAGTCATTATGTCAAATACCATTAAAATTTTACTTTTCTAAGATTCTTAATATGATCATTTTATTTATAGTTGGATGTCAAGACCACCAATAATGGAAGGTGTATATAAAATAAAACAAGAAAGGTATGGTGACACCAAAAAACACCAATTAGGGTGAACATTATTAAAATCATTTTTTTAAATGATGTAAGTAACAATATCATATCATATTAATTTGAAATGAATTTTTTCTAATGTTTCAAAAAAATTATTAGGAGAACATAAATTTTCTATGTAAATTTTTTTTGATAAAAAATGGAAAATAACCATTATTGATACAGTTAGTCATGAAAACAATGAAATAGTGTAATATTTCATAGATTAAATTAATGTCGAAACAAAAAATTTAGGGAACATGATATTTCAAGGCACAAATATTGTTCTTCTTAGACCCCGAAAAAGTACATATACAGAAGAGGTTTTAGAAAAGAATAGATAGAACAATTGCAGAGGGAATTGTTACTAGTTTCATACGGAATAAATCTCTCAATGAATGCATTCATAGGTTATACGAGTAGATTAAATAATTGAGTATATTTCCATATGCTTTTGTGATAGATCAATTACATATTCCATATGTTGTACTAAATATGATATCTCAAATATATATTACAAAGTAGGTAAATATCATTAGTATCTAAGATAACCACATGAGAAGTAGTTAGAACTATCTAGTTGTACTTGAGAATGTATATAATATATGATTCCGATATGATCAGATTGAAGGAAAAAATTTGTAATTGGACAAAAAATAGTATTCCTTAGATCCCTATAACCTAATATCACAGTCTGGATAAGGTAACAAGAATATGAATCTCATTCAAGACAATAGAAGAAATATCTAACGACACTGAGTGTATTGTTGCATCTAATACAACTGAAGAATAAATCTAAATACATAATGATATGTTCCATTTGTTGGAATTTTAACTAGTAAGTAGTGTTTTACAATAATATATATTATGATAGTACTATTACCTGTAATAGATGATATTTCATATTTTGATAGTGGAAAATGAGAATATACATATCAATATCATATCTTGAGGAGTCTTACTCAAGGAGGTGAGGTCACAGATAGCAAAATATCCATGCAGTGGAGCTGAGGAAGGCCTAAAGGCTAACTTCCTGACTCAGAATAAGTATTATTTTATATTGTGAGAGATAACATGGATACATATCAAGTTATATCTTGTGTATATTGGTGTTTTGTAAGTGTGTGTTCCCATAACCCAACTAAATAATTCATTGTTACCAAATAATGTATATAGTGACTTATTATTAATGTTAAATTATCATAATAGTGTTGATATTTCTATATACACTATTTAAATTGTAATTTACATAGATTATTTTTCATATTTAAAGGTTCTAGTATGATAAGAACCTACTGATAGTATGACATTAGTCAAAAATAAATTTGTTCTGTTGTTTAGATACAACATTGTAACTGCAAAATATGATGTTTGAATCTCATGTTTTGATGAATCATAATCATTGTGACTTTTTATCATGAAGATCAATCATGGTGATCTCGTGTAGATGATAACATATGGGAAAACCCATCCACAAGGACCCCACATTCTGTAGGTGTCATTGTTAATTCCTATTTTTGAACATTTGTAATGGTATCGTGACAGAACATTATTATCAATGTATACAATATGATCATGTAATTTCATGTAAGGAAAAACATATAGAGTTTATGTCTTAGCGAGGTAGCTTACATTGGGTGCGACATTGATGGTATGACATTTTTGAATAATAAAACAAAATTGTTTTTTTTGAAAGGAAGTGATATCTCAATCCCAGTGGATCAGGATGGTAGTACCTTTACAAAATTTGTGTATATGGTAGAATAATTTATGTCTTCTCAGTACGGTCAGTGATTAATATATTAATAGAGGATGATGGAACAATGTGTGCATATTGGTTTATGTTCATAAGAATGTTTCCCTTTCTATGACTATTCGTTGTATCTTTAGGTGCCTTGATGGGATTCTAGACTCCACTCTGAGTCTCTATACAATATTCACTACTGTCGAGATATGGTTTTAGAGGGTCATACACAATATTGTACTCAAAAGTATACCTTATTATGTTGAATAATAATATAGGACATGGTGGGATGCACAATGGGGTCCCAGAAGTGTTAGAGATTAAAATATTACCAATGAATAAATGAATTCATTATTATTTGATTATAGAATAATTTGAGTCAAATTTATTGTTAAAAATATTCACAAGGTATTAAATGAGTACTTTAGGAATACATTATATGAACCAATATTATTTTTATATTCAAGGTTTATATAATATTAAAAGGTATTAAAATTCAATTTAACGATCCAATTTTATCATTTATTATATTGATTATATATTAAATGTAAGTGATAAAAATATAAATGTTATTATAATGTAGTTTGTTCATCATAAATTGTTTTTACTGTATATTTAGTCGGCACCTTATCTATGGGGGTAGGAGAGCCTTATTAGTGATTATCTTCCACTATATAATCAATGAGGGTCTATTTTTAATGGGACTACTCATTACCAAAAAACAATAGAGCTCCCATAACCCACTTAACACATCCAAGAGAGAGAAAAAATCATTTTAAGTGTCCAATCCAAGAACAACTTCGTGGATTGAATGGACTGAGAAATATGCTCGTTGAAACATCAAATGATCCATTGGAGCACTTCTCTAGCACCATCAATTCAATGATCGATGTTAAAATGGGATATATATGTGTGGGTGGTTGATATAGATGGCATAGGACTCATATAAAGCTATCATTTATCCCCAAGAATGAGGTGTAGTTAAACACGCCTCCAATTCGAACAACATATTTAGTGGTTTATTTTTGTTTATAATAAATTTACATGAGATCCTCAGAAAGTTAAAAATGACCCATATTTCCTAATATGGGGATGTTTCATCACACCAATGAGGAATATGTTTTAATCCCCTTCCAACTGGCTTCTTTTTTGGTTCCTTAGTACCTCTAATTTTAAAAATATTTTTCCCTTAAACTATATGGTTACACACTTCTACCATTTTATTTTTCATAATGGTGACTATTGTTTTTACTTACCTAGTTAATTTATCCATTAATAAAAAAATTAATTAAGTGTTATAAGATAATTTAGAAACATATTTATAAATATGAGATCTAGTTTATGAAATTAAATTTCTATTTGTATAGAAAACTATGTTTAATACATGAACATGTAACGTGAAAAACCCATGTTTTAACCACAACTAAAGTAATTAATTTTTTTCTTTCGTTATAATTTAATATGAACAATAATTATGTTTATTACATCCCCAATCTTTCACTCTCGAATAAGTCGATAAAATCATAATAAATACATTTTCAACATTGATATAGATATAGGTGGCCCAATTCTTCCCATCCAAAATGTATAACATCAAAATAAAAATATTTCATCACTTACATGCTCAATGATATTTTAGGTTTAGTGTTTTATAGAAGTATGGAAAACACATACATAAACCATAACCATGACATTAAAGAATAATTTCTCCCACATAACCTAGATTCTATTTATTTGAAATAAGTTTATCATCATCCTCAATATGAAACCCTTATATAAAAAATTGATTTAACATTGTTCTCCTTAACCCAGGGAAAAAATAAAATATAAGAATAGTGAGCCTGAATTATCAGTAAGGGTAGACATAATAATTAAAAATTGAATGTCGTTACTATGAATAAGATTATTATATGGGTATGAGGAAATAATCAAAATGAATGATCATAATAAAAGAGAACTTGTTGAAATCCATACCTAGATCTTGAATCATAAAACCATTTTATTAGTATTTAAAAATGGAGAGTTTCATTAAAATCATTAATCATGATCAATTTGTTATCAATATTAATTAAAGAAAATAATTATATCCTATATAATGCATAAAAAACATGTGATGGAATCTTGAGAAATCATCATCCTAAAAACTTATAAATAACTCCCTAAAATTATTAAATAAAATCATTTTATATGGTTATACATATAACCGGAAACACCAAGCATAAACATCCAAAATAATTTATTTCATTAATGTTAATCACTTTGACAGCTTGTGGAACACATAACCCCAAGCCTAACTAAACCATAATGTAGAATGGAATTAGAAATTTGGTATTAATTTAGTGGGTATTAATACTTATGAATAAAATATGATATTTATGGATATCTATTTATTCACAGAAAATAATAATCATTTAAAAAAGAAATGATTTTCTGAAAAATTTTATTTAAAAAAAATAATTTAGTTATACTTTTCCAACGAAATTTTAAAATAATTTTCCCCAATTTCTTTAAATTAAATTTTAAGAAATAAATTCCTTTTTTAAAATATAATATAAAAATTATCTTAGGGTTAATTTTCTAGATTTCTAAAAAACGTTTCATTTTTCTAATGAATTGTTAAAAATACGAAAATTTATTTAAAATAACCTCTTTGATTAAATAATTATGAAGGGTATATTATATATTAAATTGGATTTAAATGAAATTATATCAATTATACAACAATTTAACAAATTTATGTTATTCTAATCAATTTAATATAAATTATTTGTTATGACCCGTCTCAGTGGGGCCCGTGCCGTGACTCCCCAAGTCCACTAACAATAGGCCAGGGGTTGGAAACTAGCACCGAGTAGGCATATCACTAACATGTGAGACATTTCTTAAGTAACTATACACACCCAAAAATATCCAATCCCACAAATGATGAAATGTAAAAACCACTAAGGAACAAAATGCAAGTTTACAACTAAACCCAACAAACAATCTACAACAAAGTAATGTAAAGAAAGTAAAATTGGCCCATTATACAAACCCCCAAAAATAAGAGTCTGCAAACTACAATGTCAAACATGTAAGAAAAAATAGGTACTGGGACTTCTCCTCATAGCCATTGGAACACCTCATCTAGTACGGAACTCCGAAAGATCGGTCCAATCCTAGTCCTCCCTAGACATTGTCAAAAGTCCACTCATTTAAACATGTCACGACACGTTTGGGAAAAGCCAGTGAAATGGTGAGTATAAAAATACTCAGTAGAGGGCCCCAAAAACCACAATGCAATACACAAAGTAAATGTATAATCATCTCTACGAAGTATATGTCTACTAAAAATATAGCCAGAGAAACACAATCCAGATATAGTCCAAACATAGACCCATAGTCTAGAGACAAGTCACACAACTGCATACCGCCCCTAGGGATTTAGTTCGAAGGTTCCACGAATCCATCGTATGGGAGAACTCACTACATGAGTCTGATAGATCTGATAATGTCTGTCCGAGAATCACAATTAATTGGGAAAGTTAATGAGAGATAGATAAACTCATTTAGGGAGAACACACTCCTATGTGGGGAAAGATCATGATTCATAGATGAGGTTCACTGCCAGGGTCTTGGAGGATATCGCGACTCATCTGGATTCACCTGCTATATATAGGATCAGCTTTCGGTAAAAGTATTCATGTCGATACACGACTCTACCTAGGGTCAATAAAGGATAGAGGGTATCACCCCAAGCCTGTCGGAGGGATACCTGACTCTATCTCAGAAAGTCCTATTTATGGGATCATACTCTTATGGATGGAAACGATAATTCAACATCAGGGAATGAGAAAATGGGCACTAACCCAAACTAAACATGTACATGATACGGTGGAAAGATGTTCAATACTTGTTCCAAGATATACGTGGTGTGTATAAGGGTCACACGTTGTGTATCTCGACTATGGGTACTACCTGTGTAAAATTTCCCAAGATCGAAGAACATTCCATATAGAAAATAAGTACACTGTGTGTAGTATTGACCACACACCTTGTCTGAGTAACCGGTGTTCCTTTTGTGTATGTGGTCGTGCGCCTGTACACAGTTTCAACCCATGTGTTCAGTCCTGTGTAACTGGTACACAGTTTATCCCATGAATCCGGCTTATACTAGTCGTGTGGGGGAGTACACGAATGTGTAACCACCTCGTTTCCATGAATCTTCTCACATTCACGTCGAGTCTGTGTAAGGACCCACACACTGTGTGACAATGGTTACACACCATGTTAGTGATTCTTGTTTCACAGAACTCCCACCACTACTAGATGGGACCCACCTATCGTGTCTCTCTAGAGGAATGCCATGTTCTTCATCCCGGGCAGTGTTAAAACCCAAGTCTCCACCATCAGTACCACATAATGTGTTCTTCGGGATACACACCATGTGTTCCGGAAATTTTGAGACACGAGAACCTACTCTACCGCCCCTTCGTGTTTCTCTAATTTTTGATCAAACTATCCATTTCTGATTAACCTCAATAGTTATGGTCACACCGATGTCCTGAAGTCTTCTCCATTGTTTTTGGGCCACCGATCATCCCTGAAAAGTGTATCGATCCACCCATGTGAATAACGCTCGAAAAAAGGTCTCTCCCGATCTGAGCCAATTCGTCATCTTCCATCATCGTCACACCTCTTCTAGGTCATCACAATGTCTGATATCCAATATGGGATCATTTCATGTAGAAAGGGTCGTGTGAAAATCTGTTTTTCATTTCCTCACAAAGAACACGAAGAACACATGGTTAAGGAAGAAGAAAAAGAAAATAATAAGGAACGGACCCCCACCGTCATTCGTCATGGTATTAATATACCCCAGATAGAACATTTAAATGAGAAATTTTAAAAACCTCAAAATGTTATAATCAAACTCTTAGGAACAAACATCATAAACCCCTCCCGCAAGAACGATGATGCGCGGGTAAACCGGTTCGTGGGTTGATCTGCATTCATCGTTAAATTCAATGAACGAGAAGAAACAACTTTAAAAAATAACACATACCTCAAGAATGGATAGATTTCTAATGAATGAATCACGTTTTCATCACCATCGAGATCCTTCAACTTCGTTGGCATAGTGATTCTTGCATTTGATTCATCTTTGTTTTCTTTCGGGAGTCCTCTCCATGGATCCATGAATTTTGAAGAGTATCTCAAAACATTGTTCCAACGATCGACATTCTTTTAACTTATTAAAACGATAAAACTTTTTTCATCATTATATTACATTGTGGAATTAATGATTCATATTTACTATTTCAAAGTCATTAATTATCAAAACAGTTCCTCTATCCTTAAACTGCAGCTAATGTTTCCCATTAAAATTAAATAAACCTACCAAATTATTTTATTTTATATTATTTTAATGAAATAGTTTGGAAATTTTATTTTCCCCTTGACCTATTCTGGTCTAGGTTATGCCCGTTATTAGGTAATTTCATCAAACTGAACGCAAATGTGCCCTCATATTTCAAATTTGGGCATCTATTTGGAAACATCTGCAACCGCATACACATTCCTACTCACTTAACTTTAAAAAATCAATCCACCATTTTGGGCTCACTGAGCCTCGGAATAATTTTCCATCTCTATGCTTGGTCTGAAAATAATTCGACATAATATTTTAAAATAATACATAGAGTATCTGATACATTATATTCACCCCACCTTGGGGCTTTGCATAATTGAAAAACCAAAACAGGGGCTACTCACAAAGATGTGCATACTGAGCATGGATTTGAGCCCCCCACTCCCATGTTCCCTCCTAAATATTCTCATGCTACCACTGGATGTGCACCAATGGAATCGACCTCCCACGAAGGATCCTCTCACGTCGATCCTCGATCTCCACTAGGTACTTAGCAAAGGTCGCTCCATCGTCGATGTTCATCTTGACCCAGTCGATGACATGCGATGGGTCATAAATGTACCTTTTCAGTTGCGACACATGGAAGAAATCATGTACCTGGTGCAACTGTGGATGTTGAGCTAGGTGGTACGCCACCTCTCCAACTTCGTAAAGTATCTGGAATGGTCTGATGAACCTCATAGATTTCTTGCCGCCACAGCCAAATCTATGTAACCCTCATCGAGGTGATACGCAAAAGAATTCATTGTATCCATCCTCAAACTATAGAGGTATACATCACCAATCGGTATAAAACCTTTTCTAGATATATGTTTTCTTCACTCACTTCTAGATGGTCTCTACCTTTTTAGTGTTAGATCACACCATCTCTAGACCCATCAATGCTGACACATCAGTGTCAGTACAAAATATTGGTGACCGAAAAGTTCTCCCATATAACGCCTCTAACGGTGCCATACCAATGGTGGAGTGGTAGCCATTATTGCATGAAAACACCACCAGTGGTATTTGGACCTCCCAACTATGACCAAAGACCAAGATACAATCCCAGAACATATCCGCTCGAACCTGAGTTTTTCTCTCCGTATGACCATATGTCCGGGGATGTAATGTTGTACTCATGCGTAGCTGAGTCCAGAAATCCTCCTACAATACCTTCCACAAATGGGATGTGAAACAAGCATCACAATCTGATACTATTGTCGAAGGGATTCCATGAATCCAAACTATCTCATGCACATTGAGGTATCCAAAGCTCTCTACAGAACACTGCTCACTAATAGCTAATATGTGGGCCGATTTGGAATGTCGATTAGTGATCACCCAGATGGAATCATGTCCCTTGGATGTTCATGGTAAGCCTGACGCAATTACTATTGATATTCCATCCAAATTCCACTCAGTAATCACCAGGCGGTGAGTTAACCATGCTGGAACCTGGTTCTCATCCTTCACCATCTAGCATGTAATGCACTGAGAAATGAACTCCACTACAACGTTCATCATTCCTGACCATGAGAACTACCATGGGAGATCCTTGTACATCATTACCACGCTAGGGTATATCACCGAGGGGGGTGTATGAAACTACCTCAGGACCTCCTCCCAAAATTTCACTAGTACAATACTGTGTCCCATGAAAAGAACAACGTGATCCCCACCTTGAGAATATTCATCAGGAGTATGTCTTGTGGATAACTGAGCCACACAATCTCATAGTCAACATCCCCAATAATTGCCTCCCAAATATGCTGTAAGAGTTTAGGGGTGAGAACCATCAACTGAAGGTAAACTATATCCTCTCTATCCATGAAATATAACTACATCACAGACAACTACTTCATATCCACACTCAACAGTTGCGATCTCATTATTTATCTAAGAGCATCTTCCACCTTGTTCCCTTTCCCAATAGTATATATGATCTAAAAATCATAATAATAGAAGAACTCTATCCCTCTCCTCTACCTCAGATTCAGATCCTTCTGCGATAAGATGTATTTGAGGCTCTTTTGGTCAGAGTAGATGATAAAATACTCACCTATAAGGTAGTGTCTCTATAACATCCACACAAATACTACCACTACCAACTAAAGATCATGGGTCACATAGTTCTTCTCATGCCGTTTTAGATGGCATGAACTATAAAAAATCACCACCTACCCCTGAATTATAACACTTCCAAGCCAGGTACCTGATGCATCATAGAAAAATATGTACTCAACACCCTCCACTAACAATCAAGAGATCAGGGAACTCGTCAAAATCTGTCTCAAATACTCAAAATTATACAAGCATTATCCATCCACATGAAGGGTTTCCTCTTCCTGGTCAAGGTTGTCATCTGTACTGATATCTGATAGAAATCAGGAATTAATCTATGGTAATATCTTGCCACCCCAAGGAATCTCTACACCTCTATTACGCTTCTAGGTGGCTCCCATGATAACACTTCCTCCACCATAGATCGGTCCACATCTACTCCATCTTCTAAGATTGAATTTCCAGAATGTTGACCTCCTAAATCTATAACTGGAACTTTGAGATATTCCCATAAAGCTGGTGCTCTCAGATTATGTCAAGAACCATCCACATGTGTCTTGCGTGATCCTCCTCTAATGTTGAGTACACAATCATTTCTTCATTGTAGACTACTAAAAACCAGTCAAAAAACAGTTGGATGATCCGGTTCATAAGTCCAATGAGCACAACAGGGGTCTTCATTGAACCAAAAGGCATCACCAAGTACTCATAGTGACTGTAGAGGCATCTGAATTTTATCTTCCGTATATTCTCGTCCCATACCTATAACTGGTGGTAACCTGAATGATGTTCAACCTTCGAGGACCACTGTTACCCTTTTAGCTGATTGAAGATGTCTCCAATCCTTCATATTGTATACATGTTTTTCACCATTATGTGGATTTGGTGCTGGTAATCCACACACAGCCTAATACTTATATTCGCCTTCTTGGAAAATAAAACTGGGGCCGCCCAAGTTGAAACACTGGGTCTTATGAACCCATTGTTCTATAAATCCTCTAGCTGTACCCTCATCTCACATAGCTCTGTAGGATCCATCCAATATGCTGGTGTGGATATCAGATTCTTCCTAGGCATCAAGTTGATGCATAAGTTGATCTCCCTGTGGAGAGGTAGTCCTAGATCATATTCGGGAAAGGCATACTCATACTATAGAAATACTATTGGGAACTGGAATCTCACAACATCAACTTCTAAGGCTAGAAATATCATGAGTGATTAGATACACCCTCCTATGCATCATCCCATACTGTTCTTATTGGGTATCCTTTTCACCAAATAATGGAAAACCTCATCCTATAACTGCAGACACACCACACTCTTCGCCTAAATCAGTCAATCTATGAACAGATCGAAGATAACCAATCCATTCTTAGAATGACGTTGTAATTCCACGACACTTCCACTAAGATGTTCCAACCGAAACTCTCACCTCCAAGGGAAATATCACACTATCTGCAAATATGTTTGATCATCGAGTCTCCTCCCATAAATGTCTCTAAGCGTAAGGGTCAAGTCAACGACTCTAATAGAATCTCAAAGTGTCACAAAAGACATGTGGCAAGGAAGGAATGACTAGAACCTATTTCTATATGGATTGAAGCTAAGGAATAAAAGACACAAAACATATCTAAGATCATACCTGGATTCCCAGGGTCGTACACTTCAACCACATGTAGTTTTCCCCACCCCTATCCCCCAGCTCTCTAATCCTTGTGCAGACCTCCTAGAGGTGGTGGTGGATGTAAATCAACTCATATTCCACAACCTGCATCTCTCCCTGCTCCTCTGCCATGTCTGCTACCTAGAGGGTCTATCTCTTCCACTATCTACCTCTACCATGGTGGTCCAACCACCACTTCTCTATTAGTATCTTAACGGGTCTCACAATCTTTAGCGAGATGTCCCCTAACGTCGCATGAGTTGCATCGCCTCTCCCTATGATGACTGTATCCAGCCAAAGTCCAACGGACTATTGATCCTCTATCCTAGGTCCTCCTGTGATGTGTACCACATCCTGATCCCTGTGCCTGACATCATCTCCCTACTGCCAAGGTCTTTGCACTTGTCTGTCTGCTATTGACTGTCGTCAGATGTATTTATTCTTCTAAGAAGCTCTTGATCTCCAATGCATGCTTGTGCTCTCCATCGTATGTTTATATTATTAAAGGCCTGACACTAGCATGGATGTCCCAGCATAGACCCTGCTCGAAGATCCGAGATCTAATGTACTGATCCCTTCCCATATACATCGAGTACATAGGGAGGTTGGTGAGCCTCGATGAATGGTCAGATACTGTGAGACTCCATGTTGAAGCTAATGAAGCTCCTGGATATGTTCTTCTCTCCACGTAAATAGAGTGAACTCCTCCCTAAAGAGTCACTCAAACTATGTCTAGGAAAGAGTGTCTTCATCGTGGGTCTGAGTGGTCAGACATCACCATCTTCCCACTGATCCCTGAAGAAGGATCACTCCTAGGATCACCATATAGTCCTTCGGTGTCTTCACTAGATGGAAAATATATTCACCACCTCAAGCTAGTCCTCATCTGCATGAGGTTCAGGCTTGCCTCAAAACCTGAGAGGTCTCTGTCTCTTGAACTCATAGAGAGTATTCATCCTGCGACCCTCGTCTGTTTTTACTATAGGTATCACGAGCTGCTCCGATGGAAGTGGTATAGAATGTTCCCCACATAGAGGTAACACATGGGGAATTGGACCCTATTTTGATGCCTCTTCACTATTGGGTTCATCCTTTTGATCGAGCTACTAAATCCTAGCAGGAATGCATTGTGGAGGCATCCTATAAGGAAACAAGATGTACGATGGTCAACGATTATATCTGGATAGATGAATCAAAGAAAATGTACAACACAACCCATTATTATATGATGCACGTACCATTCATTTATTCCTTAAAAATAGTGTTTTAATGTACCATGTCGAAAATAAGGTTATTAGAGCCCGGGTGTATGGATATGTTGGTTTCCCGCACCAACACTAGAGTCTCTGATCTGAAAGATGAACTCAAAACAATTAACATTGTTTCACCAAACCAAACTCCCAAACTCTTAATCCTAAGGTATAACAGACCACCTCTAATACCACTCGGTCACGTCCCGTCCCAGTGGGGCCCATTCTACAACTACCCAAGCCCGCCTCAAATAGGCCAGGGGCTGGTCACTAGCACCCAGTAGGAATATCAAAAACATGGTAGGATTTGCCTAATTTCATATATAATCACACACATCTCCAAGACCACAAATGATGAAATGTAAATACCCACTATGTCATAAATGAATGCAAGAAACTAAACCCAACCAATAGGGTACAAAGGAATTAATGTGAAGAGAGTCAAACAGGGCTAGAATACAATCCCACAAAAACATGAGTCTACAAATTACAATGTTTAACATATAAGAACAAATAGGTACTAAGACTGCTGCTTGTAGCCATAGGAACACCACGACCTATAGGGAACTCATAAATCTCGGTCCGATTTTGGTCCTCCCGGAACTCCGTCAAATAGTCGCTCCTCTGCACAAGACATGACACATTTGAGAAAATCCCGTGCAGAGGTGAGTATAAAAATACTCATTAAAGGACCCCTAAAACCACTAAGAAATACACAAAGTAAAGGTAAAGTTACCACTACATAATATATTTATAATTAATATATATCCAGAGAAATTCAATCTAGATATACTCAATAATCAGACCTGTAGTCTAGAGAAAAGTCAAACAACCACATACCTTCCCTAGGAATTCAGTTCAAAGGTTCCATGAAGCAATCATCTGAAAGAACTCACTCCACAAGTCCGATGGCTCTAATAATGTATTTATGAGATGAACCGTTCGTTGGGATGGGTCACGATAGATAGATAAAATCATTCTGGGAGAACACACTCCTGAGTGGGGAAAGATCAAGATACACATATGAGAATCACTGCTAGGGCATTGGTGGAAACCCCTACTCGTCTAGATACACCTTCAATGTAGAGGATCAATTTCTTGTAAGAGTATTCACGTCGATTTCTAACTCAAACTAGGGTAATTAAAGTATAGAGGATCTCCCCCCGTGCCTCTTAGAGGGATACTTGACTCTATCTCAGAATGTCTTGTTGATGTGATCATACTATAGTAGATATAAATGATACCTTACCTTCATAGAAACGAGAAAAATGGAACTAACCCAAAAGAAACTTTTCCGTCATATGGTGAACAAGAGGATCAAGCCAAGTTCTAGGAAATACATGGCGTGTATAAGGGTCACACATAGTGTCTCTCAACTTTATGTACTACCTGTATGAAATGGCCTGACTCAGAATAATATTCCATGTAGAAAAGTAAGTACATGACGTGTAATACAGACCACATGTCGTGTCTGAGTAACCAGGGTTCCCTTCGTGTACGCAGCCATGTGCCCGTACATTATTTCAAACAGTGTGTTCCATCCTATGTAACTGATACATGGGTTAGCCTATGCAGCAGGCTTGGTCGGGTCGTATAGTAGAGTACACGAACATGTATCCACCCCGTGCTCATGTATCATCCGAGATACACACCGAGACCATGTAAGGACCCTTACACCATGCGACAATGGTCGCACTCTGCAATAGTGCTTCCCGTCGTACATAACTCCAGTTGCTGCTAGATGGGACCACAAGCCGTATCTCGCGAGAGGAACGTTGTGTTCTTCATTGCTTGTAGCATGCAAAATCAATCCTCCTCCATTGGTACCACATGGACTGTTCATCGGGATACACACAATGTTTTCTGTAAATTTCCAAAAACACAAACCTGCTCCGCCATGCCTCGTTGATGCTCTGATCTTTGATTTGACATCCTGTTTACCATGAAACTCAATAGTTTAGGTCACCCTGATGTCCATAAGTCAGCTCATTTGTTTTCAGGCCCTTGATCAGCCATAAATGACATATTTGTCCACCTACACGAATAACACTTGAATAATGGTATCTCCTGATCTTATATGGTTTGTCGTCCGCCATCATCATCACACCTCCGCGAGGTCGTTGCGATGTCAGATCTCCAACATGGGATCGTGGTGTGGTGAAGCATACCTGAAATGATCAATTATTAACCCCCCCTTAGAACATGAAAAATGTAGGGTGGAGAAAGAAGAAAAAGTCAACAAGAAGGAACCATCCCTCGTCGTCGTTCGTCAAAGCTTTAATCTGCTCCAGTTAGAAGGATTAAACAGAAAATTTTAAAAACATCAAAACATCACGATCAAATGCCAAGGAACAAACACGATAAACCCCTCCGAAAACAACGACAAAGAATGGGTCAACCAATTCTTGGGTTGATCCATGTTCATTGTTAATATCATAGAATGGGTAAGAAACAAACACTAAAACATAACCCCTACCTCGAGAAGGGATCAATTACTAACGAAGGAATCGCGTTGCTGTCAACACCAAGATCCTTCAACTCCGTTGGCATAATGATTCATGCCTTTGATTCATCATCATTCATTGTCAAGAGTTCCATCCAAGGATCCAAGAATTTCCTATATTTTCTATCAACTTTTTCCCAATAACCAACATTCGTTTAAGCTATTAAAAAAATGAACGTGTTTCAGAATCTTGTTATTCTATGGAATTAATGAGTTAGCATTGTTGTTTCAAAATCATTAATTATCAAAAGAGATTCCATATCCTTACACTATAGTGAAAATTTCTAATTAAAATAAAATAAATAATCCATATAATTTTATTTTACTAAAATGCTCCGAAAATGGTCTTTTTCCCTCGACTCGCAATGGTCAAGGTTATGAAAGTTATTAGATAAAGTCATCATCTTAGATGCAACAATGCCCTTATATTTTCATCTGGGAATCCTTTTGGAAATTTCCGTAACTGCACACACATGCTGACTCACTTTACTTAAAAATTTCAAACCACCATTCTAGGATGACCAAGCCTTGGAATGATGCACCGTCAACATAGATGGTCTCGAAATAATTTCACATTAAATTTAAAAATAATTCACTAAAAATAAGATACATTAAAATATTTATATTAACACCTTATTTATTTTTTGAGAATTTTCTATTTGGAAACCCTCTTTTTCAAAATGTTAACATGTATAGTTTAAAATTGGACTATTCCAATTTTTTAATTGAATTTGGGAAAATTTATTCAATATTTTGAATTAGAATAATTTTTATTATCTAATATGTTAAAATTAACTTTTGACATAATGAGTAGTGAAAACATTAAAAAGTAGTTACATCAGTGAAGGTAAAAATGGGTTTACCAAGAGGTTAAACTATGAAGACAAGGGTTAAAATGGCCCAAGACAATTCCAAATACCACTTTATACACATATTTACAAATTTAATCATTCTATTATATATAATTACCCATTTACTAAGATATTTTGATGATACAAATGTGGGCATAGTGGAATCTTTTAAAAAGTTCATGTATGACCTCTACCCTACTTAAAAAAGGTCACCCCTATATTACCCAATTCATTATTCAAAATTCATTAATATAGTAAAATACCATAATAATAACAATCATAATCCCATAAAAGCAACCTACAAACATTTCTATTATAAATCCATCCTAGGAATTATTTTTTTGCAAACCTAAAGAAGTTGATTGGAAACGAGGTAGAATTCTAAAAAAGCATTTATATTTATTTTCAACACATACCTCATTAAAATATTATTAATACATGATAATATAATAATAGTAATATATTTCATATAATAATATTTTAATATGTTAATATAACGACTTATATCCATAACTTCTTCAATCCAATGGGAATTGAAATCACCAACCGTGTGTACGACAACCTACCGTCTTGCGAATCGATGTAATTTTCTTCCACCACCCCAATTCAATTCTTGATCTAATGATGGATATCACAAATATATATAATATTTATGATATAATTATACTTTTTAAATTTTAATATCATATATACCTTCTTAAATTCCATTGCATTTATAATATGAAAACTTCAATCGTGTGTACGGTGGAAAAAATCATCACGTAGTGATGTGGTTACTTTTTCACATAAACATTACATGGAAGTTGATAAGGATAAATTCAGTGAATATATGTGGTATATGTGAAATTATACTTTTCATTAGAAATTAATATTTCACCAACCTCTTTACCTTTTCACCCATTAAGGAAATGATAATATCCTTTGTGTGTACTTACAACCTACCATCTCCACGAAGTGATGTGATACATTCTCCTTGTTAAGATATAAATAATTATTCTAAATATTAACCTAATGATATATATATATATATAACATTAATTTCATTTTCTTGATAATGTGACTATATAATATATACAATGATCATTACTTTCTTGATAAAACACGCATGAGAAAACATGGAAATTAATTCCCAAAACAAAGAAAATAAATAAATGCTATTAACAATAGGTGATAAGATGTTATAAAAGGTCCATATATAATATAATATGAATATTTTTATATTTTAAAATAATTAAATTCCTAAAACCACTATACATGAGGTTAAATCACATTCAACAATATGGATGAATAAGGTAAGGTACTTCGCCTCAATTTGCATTAATTGGGGAATATTAAAATATTATAACCCTAATATCATTTATATGGGGTAAATAATTCCACAATGATATGTAATATAAGGATTAATTAAAATTTAATGGTAAATTTAGTTTAAAATTGCTTTATTTCATCCCAGAGGGTTTTAAATGGAAATTTTCAAGTGGTAATGAACTTCATAACTTAATATCGTTTCATTGGGTTATATTGAATTTTCATTTTATTTGATATTCTACGATTATGTGTGTATTGAATTATGTATACATAATGTATTATATATACTTGATTTATATCAATTTACATCTGATAGACATCATTAGTTCGTTGGTTAGTTCTCCCTTTAACATTATGATCATTTTAAGGGTTTATTTCACAATATCATTTTAATCAGGATTTTTTTAATCATTAATTTCCATTAAAAGATGTTATTTTATAATTGGATAACAATACCATTTAATTTTTTTCTACTCTATTTATTAATTATTATTTTTATGTTATAGTTATATTATTTAACTCTTTGGTCGTTAAAATGATTGATAAAATACTTTTTAAATAATAAGAAAACTTTTCTCTTTTCGTTCAAAAATTAATCTTGTTCCAAAACATTTTTTTAATGTATTTAAAAATCCATCGTTATAAAATTAATTTTTTAAATGAATTTTTACCCATTTTAAAAATTTAAAAAATTTAAAGGAATCTTCATGTCATTTTTCAAAAAAGGACTCTTTGGATTTTACTAAAAATGTGAGTGGAATATTTTTTACTTTGTTTTTCATGTATCGAATTTATAACATTCATGATCAATAAATGTTTTATATATTATTTTATTATTTTTAAATGTTATTTTAATAGAGAATTATTTTAAAAATATTTTTCATGATCTTAGTTTTAAACATAATTTCAATGTAAAAAATGGATGTTTTCCTCACGATTCTTTAGGACATATTTTTAGTATTTCTATTCATCCACCATAAAAACTCTTTATTTTACATATACTCCATTATGGATATGTTGAATTTATACTATCATTATTAATTCTATGGATTGATTATGAACATTTTTATCATGTAATGATTTTACATTCACTGTATTTGTTCATTTTTTAGTCATTAACATTCCCATTAAATATTAACATTCCAGGTATCATTATAAATTATATTTCCCCAAAATATACACATTATTTATCATGGATTTTTTAATTTATTAAACCATATATAATTTCTATATATAGTTTTATTTATTGTAAATTATTTTTTTCTATGGGAAAATATTAATAACTATATATTCTTTACTCAATATGGATATTTGATGACAAGGTACATTTTTTATATTTTCAATAGATAATTTAATGTATGAATAATTCATTGGAATTGAAGTGATAGGTGGGAGAAATATTTTATATTCCTCGATTCATCAGTATTATCATGAGGCAAATCATTAAGCTATAATTAAATAAGGGTTTACCCATAGTTTCAAAATATATATTGAATGGTCTTGATAGTAGACATATCATGGTGCCTAATATCATAGAAACCTATAATTAAGCATTTCCTTCTTTAATAATTTATTTATTATTATACATTATATATATACAATGATATTATCTATAGATACATTTCATTTTGAGTAATTGATTAAATGGAATGTGTTTTTTGTATTTACATTACCATATTAAGTATTCCTTATATATTAATGACGGTCAAGTTATTAATTAAATTGAATGTGTGTTCATTAATTTACATTAACATATTGATGATTTTTTATCTATACATGATAGTCAACTTCTTCATTAAATTGAATGTGTAATAAGTTATTTAACTTTTCTTGTTGATAATTCTCTATCAAATAATGATAGTAAAATTATATAATTGTCATGTTTGTTTAGTTATTTACCTTTCCATGTTATATATTCTTAGTGTTCCATGATAAATTTTATAATAAAAAATCCTTACTGAGTTTTTTAGCTAACACTAATTTTGTTTTGTTTCTTATGAATCTACGAAGTGTAATAAGAATAATATATAACTATATTATAAAGGTAATATTTATAATAAAAAAATATATTTTTATTTATTTAGTAAAATTAAAAATGGGAATAAATTATGTATCTATTATACCAATAATAATAAAATTTTCATTCATTTGGGATTTGATCAATTGATTATAGTGCCAATGTAATAAAGTAAACACCAACTGTGGGTACTAGGGTCTGTGTCAGTACAATTGGTATCAGAGAAATATTCGTATAACCTATGGGAATTATATTAAGGATAACATAGATTAAGAGACATAACTGTGCGATTGACTTTGATGATATGTATAGAAGAACATCCTAAATTTTTGGTATGTTATATATTATGAGGTGTTTCTATAAAAAAACTTATTTATGGACACTATTAGTGGATTTGGTTCAAGAATATATGTACCTTGGGGTAAAAACTTTGAAAAATACCGATCTAGATTGAATAAAGTGGTACCAGATACAAGGAAATGGGCTTTAATGCATACATTTATTAACACTCCTTGGGGATATGATTTGAGATTTCATAATTTTTTTTCAAACCATTATAAATGATTTTAATAGTGGATGAAAATGGATGAAATTGGAAAAACCTAAGGTGACATATATTTAAAATAATGTGTCATGATTTAGACATCCTATAAATTTTTATATTATTTTCCTACTATAATTATTATTTCTCACACTATGGTTTTTATTTTTAGGAAATGAATATAATATAATGGAATCATGTTAAAATTTAATATAAAGGACTATGTGGTGACTCTATAAAATTATAGAAAGATTATAGGGTAGAAAGATTAAATGATTATTTCTAAATAGTTATCCCAAATTCTGATTACAAACTTATACCTCAACCAACTCTTGAACTCACCAAATAAGAAAATGATGGAGTTCCCTAAAAGCCCAATTGGTAGATACCATGGATGAAAGAAACCTTGATTTACTTCCTGTAAAAAATGATGAAATATGATCTTAATAAATTTACTTAAATGAATGGTAAAATGTTTTATGTGTGGGAAATTAAGATATAATTTGATGAATTGATGAGAAAAAATTAAGAATGCGATGGAAGGAAATGAATCTCCTATTATAGATCCATTTATAGGTTGTTTTCTTAAATGAGGGGAACCATTGAATTATCCATATAAATTAATTCTTTTAAATGTTAACTCCTAGACCAATGAAGAACCAATGTTCAAATAAAATAGATGAATTATTCAATTAATGGGATATTGGAACTAAATTGTATAAGTATTTTTACCAATGGTATTTTGTTTTTAAGACTATAGAACCATATTTGGATTGTGTTAAATTTTATAAACATATATTTTTTAATTAACTTAAGAGTTATCAATAACATGATGGGATTATGATTCTGTAATGGATAATAAGTTCAATGTTTTAGACACCCCTCTTTATGTTTTGTGTGACTAGATTATACTAAGATTAAGTATATTTTGGGAGAAATTTATGGCAATACAACCCATTGGTTTTATATGAGTCTTAGTGAAATATATTTTTAAAGAAGCATTCCATTAATATTTTGGGAATATGTATAAGTTTATTGGTAACATTTTTTATTCATATTATCTTTTATGTTGAGTTAACTATGGGTATTTACACTTTGGCAATGTTAAAGAAGTTATATTAATTTAGTAGTAGAAAAATGAAAAATCGCATGTTAGGTGACAACTTTCCACATCTGGTATGATCACAAGGCTCGAACCCATAACATAAGGGTGATAAGGGTTTAATGACTACCACATTCCTACATGATGTTTTGGTTAATATGTTACTATTTTTCATTAATGATTTAATGAATAATTATTAATGAGCAACTTGTTGTGTTACATTGTAGGATTATAAATTATTATATTATTTTGGATAACCTGTGCCCACAATTTTTTTTATTGAGATATAGGTAAGAGACATATAAAAAAACTTTTAAGTCTTTTATGGATATTATTATCAATTTAAATTTAAATTTAGAGATTTTGGAATAAATAATTCATTTTATTATATAAATTTTTTATATTAATATATAAATTGAAAATTGATCGATTAATAACAAAAGGATAAATGTATTCTTATGAAATATATATATATCAATTAAGTATATTTAGTTATATTAGTAGATAGTAAATTAATTCCCCATAATTAATAAAAATAACTTACAACAAAAACTTTGTCCTATTATATTCATATCCAATGCATCATATGGTGTATAAATCATCATAAATTTATGGTTTTAAGGTCCTTAATACTCAATTGATCTTTCGCATTATTTTGACCAATGGTCTCTATCACTCTATATAATTATTAAAACTTTTCTTCCAAGTCAATATCTTTACATTACACCAATTTTAACATTCATATAAACTATATATGTGTAATTCCATATAACCTTTGTACTTAGCCTTCTATCTTATTAAAATTTATTTTTTAACTCTCTTTTACTATGCGCGTTTTCAAAAAAATAATTTTCAAATATCACACCTATTATTTTGGATCATAAGATCAATTTCCAAGGATATATTTTATTTATGTTGGGGAGACTATAGTACCATGAAATTATAAAATGAGAATATTGTATTTGATTCCATATGAAACATGAAACACTATGCATAAATTACCCACGTAATTTGTTCTTTATTTTTAATATCTATGATAACTTGTTGAACATGGAACACCATGAAAAAATGAACTTTTATACCATAACAATTATAAAGTAGTTTTTAAATTAAATTATATGGATATTAATTTATAAACTAGGAAATTTATGGTTATATATTTATTTTAAATAAAATAAAAAACATTTAAAATAAATACAAATGTCTTCTGAAATTTTTTAGTTTTTCTATTAAATGGTTTAGTTGCACTCTTCCAATATAATTTAAAATTAATTTTTACAGCATAAAAAATTATTTTTCAAAAATAAATTGATTTTTTATATCATAATATAAAAATTATTTTAGGTTGTATTATTTTCATTTTACTCAAAATTTTCACTTTTTATCATTCTATGGGTATAATTTCAAAATTCGTTTCTATCACTTTTCATTATGGAATTTTTAAAAATTTAATATTTTTTTTAATATTAATAACTTATATTATCTAATGAGGTCAAATTAAGTTTTTACTACAATGAACAGTGAAAATAGTAAAAATTAATAACCATGGTTATAGTAAAAAACTGATTTAGCGAGGGTTAAACTAATAAGTTAAGGGTGAAAATGTGTTAAAAAATTGTAAATTGTTTTTTCTATAGAATTATTTTTACCTTATAACATATACATATCTATATTGTTCATTTTTTGTGTCTTTTTAATGATAAAAATATGGGTGAAACGAAATAATTTCAAAACTTCAATCACTGTCCACCCCCCACTTATAAAAGGCCACCCCTATCCTACCCTCTACACATAACCCATAAAATTTGGTTTGGCCAATAAATGGTAAAATCAGATATATACACAAATAAAAACAACTTAGTGGCCTTTTTTATCACAAATAATACCTAGGAAGGATTTATTGTTCAAACATTACAGAAGTTGTCTAAACAAGAGATAATGTTCTTAATCACGAATATTTATTTTGTTTCTTCTTCTAGCTACATAAAATAATATCAAAACATGATTATATGATAATATTATTTTCATGAATATAATAATACTTTATTATTTTAATTTCATGACCTATATCCCAATCATCTCCATCAAATTAGAAATGAAAACGTTGATCGTATGTATAACAGACTACATCCACATGAACAGATGTCATTTTTCCCTCACCACCTTTAATGTATGGATGATGTGATTGATTTAAAACACTTGTATTATTTTTATAAATTTATTATAATTATGTAAATTATTATCACATATAAATTATAAAATTCCATTCTTTTAAAAGTATGATAATATCACCTGTTTGTATGGAAAACTACTACTTCACAAAGAATTGCGATTTGTTTATCATTTAAAGTTATATAAACTTAATAGGGTACTTATAGTGAATATATTTGATATATATTAAATTATATTAATTAAATAAAATTAATATATCACTCACATACTTACCCTTTCACCCATTAATGAAGTTACAATGCCAATCATCAGTACGTATGACCTACAACCTTCACAAAGTGATGTGATCCATTATCCATGTTCCAATTTAAATAATAATTTTAAAAATATATCAAATAAAAAATATTATATTTGTAACATTAATATTATTTTGAAAATGATTTAACTATAAAATATTCATAAGAACAAAAACATTCCTGACAAAACGTGAATGACAAAAAAAGATAAAAACACATGAAACAGTGAAAATAACGAAATATTATTAACAAATAGGATATAATATTTTATTATGGGGTAATATATTATATTATATTAATATGGTTCTATTATAAAAATAACATGATTAAAACCATTATATAATATGTTAAATCACATTCAACTAAAAGGAAGCACAAGGTAAGGGACTTCACCTCAATTTCAATTTGTATAAAAATATTAAAATGTAATGAACCTAATTTATTTTAAATTGTGTATATAATACCCTATTAACCAATAGTAACATTATTAATTAAAATTTCATTTTATTCAATTTTTAAATTTATTTATTTAATCCAATGGGATTTTACATTTAAATTACTAAGTAGTAATGAATTTTATAAATCAATTTCACTTCATTGGTCTATATTACTTCTTCATTGTCTTTGATATTATATGATGATGTGTGTATTTAATATTTAATATATTATTTAATATAAAGTCTTTATTTATGTGTATTTACATTAGATACATAAACATAATTATTGGTTTGTTCTCAGTTTATTTTTATGCTTCATGTGACGGTTTATTTTATATTCTCATTTTAATCGAGAATGTTTATGATTGAATTTATAATTAAACAAATTGTCTAATCATTGGATTATGAAATCCTTTAATTTTATTATAATATGGTTATTCATTATGATTTAAAATATTTGTACCATTTTTCCACTCCATGTTACACAAAATAATTGACAAAAGGTTTTTTATAATATCCAACTCTATATCTCTCTTCGAAAAAAAATCCTTCGTCTTCCAAAACCATTTTTTCTAATAAAGTTTTAAAAAGTATTTTTAACATAATACAACTAATTTATCAAATAAATGTTTTAATTTTTTTTTATTTTCTATGAAAAAATTTTGAAATGAATTTTCATGTAATTTTCCAAAGAACAATCATTTTAATTTTTCTAAAAATCCAAAAGGAAACTTTATTTTATCTTGTTTTGGCATGTTTAGAATTTCCAATCATCATATCCACTACATTATTTAATTTTTTATTTAAATTTTCTAAATTTTATTTTAAATAATCTTTATTTTCAAAATATTTTGGGAACATTTAGTTTAAATAATCTTTTCCAAGTAAATAAAGGATATTTTCTAAAATATATTTTTATAGACATATGTATGGTATTTCCATTTTTCAATGACAACAACCCTTTATTTGACTTATAATCCATTGGGCGTATATTTTATTTATACCCTAATAATAAATTTTATGGATGATTTAGGATAATTTGGAACAAGTAAAGTATTAATGATCACTATCTTGATACATTTTTATAGTCATTAACATTTCATTTAAATTCTTACTTTCTCTTGATTATTAGAAATTAAATTTCCCCAAAATATCGGAATTATTTATCATGGAGAATTTTATTTTTTAAACAATATAACTATTCATAAAATGGTGTTATATATTCAAAATAATTTATTTATCTATGGAAATATTGGTAAATATTTAATCTTTACTCAATATAGGAATATGATGACACAAATTAATTTTATTATTTGATAAATGAGGAAAGTACTAAACATGTAGTGTCAGGTACGATATAAAATAATTTTTCCCATTAATGACTTATAATTCTCATGAGGCTGATTAATATTTTATCATTAAATATATTTTTCCCCATTTTTTGAAATATCTGATGTAAGGTCTTGACAGTGTAGGTAACTTGATGCCTGAGATCATGACATCCAATAATTACCCATTTCCTTAATTTAGAATTTAGTAATTTGTATGCATGATATTTTCACAAATAATTTATATTTTAAATCATTTCATTCATTTATATTTCATAAATTGAATGTGTTTTCAATTATTTACCTTACCATGTTAATTATTCCTTATATTTTCATGACAGTAAATTTAATTATTAAATGGAATATATGTTAAGTTATTTACATTTCCATATTTATTATGCATTATGACTTCATGATATTCATGTAATTTATTAAATAGAATATTTGTTTATTTATTTACAATTCCATATTTATTATTTATAATATAATCATGATAGAAAATTATTTAATTGGAAATGAATGTTTTGTTAATTAACATTAAATGTTGATTATGATTATTGATTCATAATTGCTTTTCTTGTAATTAAACCTTACATATGATTTTTACTCAGCCTTGTTTTTTTCCTTTCCCTAGAATCTATGAATTATAATATTATTGATATGAAAGGATATTCGAGAGGTAAAAATAATAATCTTAAAAAATTGTAATTATTTTATTAAATTTATTATTGGAATATTTTATGTATTTAGTTTACAAATACTAATAAATTTTTAAATCTTTTGGGATGTTATCAATTGTATCTTTTGATAATATAATAATGCAGAACGTGACTCCTAGCTATTCGAGTTAGGGTTGTTGCACTCAAAAACCGATCATAATTATAATACCACATATCCAACTTCTAATACAATTATCCATATAAAATTATCATTAACCAAGACATTAGAGTGATATATATGTATATCCATTGTATAAGCTAAATTGGGATAATCTGGTGTTATCATGGTGTACCCATCATACATGCTATATATGGATCACCCTACACTCTTTAAGTGCACCCATATATAATTTATATTGGTCTCACATTGCACTATATTGGTTCACGCTTCATGTAAGATATATCAGAATCACCTAGCGATATCTAGGCGCACCCATCATATAAGCTATATCAGGCTCACCCGGTTCAATCTGTGAACACCTTTCTTATATAATTTCCAAGAACCATAACATGTGTAAAGTCATCATAGAATAAAATTTATCATTATCTCATTAAAAAACATTTAATCATTTTATAACATGATTATCCTGTGGAAATAAATGTGTTCCAAAACAATCTCTTAGAAACAAAATTAACCTATGAAAAAGAAATAGGTTCAATAACAATATCTTTTAAACAATATTTATCCTTCCAGAGATTGAATGAGGATAGAATAATTACACAATATCCCCATTTTATCATATCTAGAAATAAGGGTTGTTGAATGTGATGAATTTAAATGCAATTAAAAGGACACTAAAGCATATTTAAGGTAAATAACCTATTCATTTTAAAAATCACCATTAAAAACAAAAAAATTAAAAAATATTGTGAAAATAATTTTCTTTGAAAATAACCCTAGAAGAATATAAAAGAATCTTCATATAAAATAATCGACATAATGGAAGGTACAAATTTTCATTCCAAAAATGTTAAAAACACATTCTTTTAATAAACATTTGTATATTATAGTTAAAATCAACCCATTTGGATAAAATTAAAAAATATACATTTAAAACAACTCATAAAGAAGATAAATGTTCATGTGAAATATTTTTATAAAATAATTTACTTTTATAAAATAACATTTTTTATAACATTTTAAAAAATGTAGATATACATGAGAAACATGGCTGAGCAAAAATAAAAAAGAAGGTTGGTATCACTTACATATGACTTTCATTATATTACTTCAATCATTGAGTGGGGACATGGAAATAAAACATCTGAACCACATTATTTACCAAAAGAGAATAAAATATTGTTGTATCATGAAAATATTATCACATTAGTTCCTCTAAAATAAACTTTTATTTAAATATATTTGAATTATAGGAGATTGAAACATAAATACTTTTCCACTTTGGTAACTCTTTAATCATGATTCCAAGATAAAAATTAAAATAATTAAAACCTAAATGAACATATGATGATTAATGATATAACATACCAAATTTAAGTATATTCACCTTAGAAAATAAGATAGGTCCATATCAAAAACAGATTTACCAAATAAAAACATTTGGGATAATTAACCCTTACCAAGATCATATAATAGAATTTAGAGTCAATCAATTGATAGAAAATGTTTATAAAATTTAAATCCAAATATTAATAGTTGAAATAGAAAATAAAAAAATTACATCAATTCACACATAATCATATGATAATAGAGATGAAGAATATTATTTATAACCCAACAAGTGGATGTTGAGTTACAAAAAACATTTCACCGCTTGGTAATGTTCAAATAAAATCCCATTGGATGACATAATTCATAGTAAAACTTAAAATAAATTTATTAATAATGTTTTAATGATATCACATGTAAAATTGGAAGTATAAAAACCATATAAAAAATTGTATTACAATAAAATATTCCTTAACAAAGGATACTTAAGATGAAATCCATTACATCATTGGTAATATCTGGACCAAAACAACATGGAAGGTGGAACCCCATATGGATTTGTAAATACATATAATTTTGAACAAAATATTAATCAAATAAATTCATGTTCACTATATACACTAAAAAAATAAAAAAAGTTGTAAATATTATATATGTATCAAAAATATAAAATTCATATGAGAAGCTCTTACCTTAAGTATAAAATTCACATTAATGTATGTTGACATCTGTATAATATGTTTACTTCAATTATTTTATTTCTAAAGAAAAAAATTTGGGTTTAATATTTAAATCAATGTTTTGCTTATTTTTAAAGAGTTATTTTAATACATAATCGGTTAATTCCACACCACGAGTTTTGAGGATATTTTGTTTATTATCTCAAAACGACTTCATTGTGTTGATTGTGGTTAAGGTGGTTCTTATTCTAAAATTTTAGGAATAATAATTACAATTTATTTATAGTATTTTTAAATATATTATACTTTCTAAATTAATCTTTATCTATTTTTATGATAAAATTTGATCATTATAATCATATAAATGTGAAATGTATGCACTTTAAATGGTTATTATGAAAAGACGATAATTAATTTTACATATCTCAATAATTATAATCAAATCATAAATACCATAGTATTTATTCAAATATACCTATAAATATAATTTATATGTTATGGTGATGATTCAACTATCACATCGCTTCTTGGAGGTGTTAGTATTCAAGTCTGCACAAACCACATTATATTCTTTTAGTGTATTGACAGATAAAAATGAAAATAATCTATTAAATTTTTAGGATGATAAATATTTCATGATTATAAAAATTATTTCATGTACATAACATAAATTTATTAACATTAACCTTGTTACCTTCCAGGTAAAGTGTTAGTGAAAACATATCACATTGCATCCTGAGGCGGTAGTCTGCCCAACCCATGAGATACGTTATTTTATCCTTCACATAATGAAAAGTGAAAATGGATTTGTGATATGATATTTTTATAAGTATTAATATTTGATAAATATAATATTTATACATTTAATCCATTATTATATCAAGCAATGAGATGTGATGAATGAAAATTAATGAAATCATTTCTCAAGGTGGTAGCCCTATGTACACCCAAATGATGATTTCGTATCACATTTGATGGAATATAATATGAATTTATTTTATTAAATTTACATAATAGTGTCTCACTATATTTTAGATATTGGTTTTATTATATAATAATAATTGATGATTATTTTTTCGAGGTGCAATAATAAATAAAATAAAGATGTTCAATTAAGCACGATGCCTTTTCAGTGGACAACATTCTTAGGTAAGCACAAAATGGCTTGATAGGATTGATTTATGATTTTAATAAAATATCTAATATGTGGGGTGTAAATTAATAAATTAATTTTATTCGTTATTGGATTATACAATGGGCTTTGATGGTTTGTAAAAATTGTGGAGAGGGTGTTTCCTTCTATAAGTGAAGTGAGTGACACACTTGTACATTTTTTAATAAGAGATGTACCCATGTTTAAAAAATTTAAAAAGGATCCAAAATGACCCATTATATAGGATTAGTAATTATATGGTCTATATGTGTCCATGAAATAGTTTTTAGACATGTTGTTTTTTTATTTTGACACTTAATTTTTTTACTTTCACCCCAAAGTAAAATAGTTTTTTCCATCACCATGATAATTTGTTTTTACTGTTTTCACTATCCAGTCTGGTCAGAAATTAAGTTGAAATTATTAGCTAAAATTTATTTTTCAGATTATAAAAATTTATTCCATTTTAATTAACTTGGTTAATATATTAATCAAATATTAATATAAAATTTAACCAGTAGACGTGATGATAGAGCGAGTTTTCAAGAAGTGTATTTTTCATGGAAAAAAGATGAATTTTTATTAACTCTATGACAAATAATAATAATTTTATGATTATTAATAAATATTTATTAATTTATAATATATAAATTTAATTTAAATTATTACAAAAAAGTGATTTTATTAGTTATTTAAAATGAGAAACATTGTCAACTTTTAAATTCATTTACAAAAAATTACATTTTTAGAATAAAAAATATAATTATACTAAAATACATTATAAACATGATTAATGTGGATTAAATATAACTAAAAAATTCATTTTACTTTAAATCATACTCAAAACATAACAGATCCGTTAAATTAAAATAATTTATTGAAAACAAATGAAATTTTTACCAAAGGAAATATTTTTCCCTAATCACTGCAAAATCAGTATTTTCTAAAAAATATGAAAACTTCTCAAAATTTAAATAGTGATATTACTATTTCAAAAGTAACGTTATTTTTTTCAAATTTTGTTTTTTAAATTGCTGAAGAAAAATAAATTATAATAATTTTTTATGAAAATAAAAAAAATCATTTTGGATGAAAAAATAATTTTGAAGAAGAAAATTACATTACTTAAAATTATTTAATATTTACTAAAAATATATCAATAATTTATATTTAGTAGTTAATTTATATTTATAAATTTTATATGGTATTTAATTCTATTCATATCTTCTAACATCACATATAGGTTATAAAGGATATATACTTCAAAGGTTATTTATGTTATGTTTTATCTGTCCTGTACTCTTTAAAAAACTAATATCAGGGTTGTGTGTACTTAAATATATTTAAGAGATTATATTTATTTAAAAATAAATATATCATAATGTATCAGGGTGTTACATTCTTATCTATGCTTTGTGGTGTGATTTATATATTCTTTCAAACCTAATTTTCTTCTTATCATATCTTCAGGGGTTACATCCCCCCACATTTTTAATAATTTGTGTTCTAAAAATAATAATTTAATCTTGGTAAAAAAAAGTTGGATAATTGAAAAAAAATATATTGTAAAACCACATCATAAAATTTGTTTTGAAACATTCTCTAAAAAATAAGGAAAGTGAAATATGAATGTGATAACATAAAATTCATTCTACATAGGAAAATATTAGTGGATGATGAATATTTGGACACAGAAGAAAGCATAAATAATTGTGAACAATGATGGATATCATTGAAAAAATTAAAGAGAATGATCAAGATAAATGTATGGAACTCAAAAGCATAAATTTTATTTTTGAGTTAAATATACTTCCACTTCAATAGAAATAATGGTACTAGGCTAAAAATATATTTAATATCATTTCCCTAGAGTTGAGTAATTAATTTCCCCAATAGAACATTATTAGAAAGAAATATACCTACATAATGAGAATAATGACATCTATTTTAAAATTTCCCCCATAATTTAATCTTCTTCTATAAACGATGAGTACTCAATATAAATTTTTTTCAGGAATGACACAAAAAATATTAAATTTTAAAGGATAATATAACCATAAATTGGATTAAAATCTCTTAAACCCATTATTTTTCAATAACCAATATAATTTATAACATGGTATTATAATTTCTAAAATTAATAAACAATCATATGATAAAATATTACATTAATCCCGAGAGTTCAGCAAAAATAAAAAAAGTCCAAAATAAATCATTCATAAATAACCTCAACATTAATGATTTTTTAATCTCAAATGATATCTCATACATTTCTAATTTTAGGAAAATAAATATAGTGATATCCTTTTGGGATTACAATAATCACTTGGTCAACATATCAATTTAAAATCCCATGGTTATATATTATATAAAACCAGTGTTCCCATAATTACCTCATTATCCAAGTTCATATAAACCCTAATGGTTTTCAATACAATAATAATTTTTTTCACAAAAAAAATCGTACTTCATAATAAACAAAAAAATAACATATAATTCAACCTAATAAAAAATCTCATAAATGTTCTATAATCACATTATGATATCATCTCCTAAAACTTAAAAGTATTATATAAAACATTGAACTTGTGGTCATTATAAATATTATAGAACTATGAAGATATCCACAACTATAAAGATAAAATCACATATAAAAATCCTAATATATAAATTTATCAAAAACCGCCTTTGATACTAACTATATCGATTTATGAACCCTCACTCTCAGATGTAGTTAAAAAAACATGAACTATACATTTCATGAACAAATACCAATAAAGGTGACCCAATGATTTCCATCCAAAACATATAATATAAAATATAAAATATTGGACCACTTACATTCCAATAGAACTTTGAGTTTATAGTTTTAGAGAATTATTGCAATCTTTTAAATAAAAAATACCAATTCATTTAAATGATAATTTCTCCCAATTAACCGTGATTTCATTATTTTACATTAGGTCATTGTCATCATACCTATGAAACCATTTTAAATATAAATCATTTGACATTATTATTTATAGCTTGGGGAAAAAGAAAACAAAAAAATATTGAGTTCAGAATCACAATAATTGTAAATATATGCCTTAATAATTGAATGTAATTAGTGAGAATAAGATGATTATTAGGGCATGATGACATAATTAAATTTAATGATCATAACACCATTGAAATCAAACCCATTAATACCAATATCTTAAAAAATTAAAACATAGAATAATGGTTTAAAAAGGAAACAATCATTAGAATAAATAATCTTGATCCATGTGATATTATTATCGATCAAAGGAAACATTTATAAACCATAGAAAGCAAAAAAACATTAGGTGTCTTGGGACATCATATATAACCATTATATAACCCTTCATATTTTAATTACTATATGACCAATTTCATATGTAATTATTCTAATAACATAATATTTAACCAATACATTGGAGGGATACTTGTGTTCACCCATAATATATATCTATTGCAGGATCACCATAAGCTATTTGGAAACACCCATCATATATGATATGTTGGGTTCACCCAGTGCTATCTAGGAGCATCATTTATATAATCTATATCATGATCGCCCAACATTATCTAGGCACACCCATTGTACAATCTATATTAACTCACCCGACACTATCTAGGTGAACCAATCGTATAAGCTATATGAAGCTCACATTGGGCTATCTGGGAAAAACCATCACATATAACTTCCAAGAACCATAACATGAATGAACTACATAGAACATACATTTCTTCATAAAAAATTTTAACTGTTATTTATTATTTTAATATTTTAATTAACCTGTGGAAAAAATTGGTTCTATAACATTCTCTATGAAACATTATTAACTTGTTAAAATTAAAAGAGTTTATCAAAATAATTTTTGAAACAATTTTAATCCATATATAGAAATATTTTGGATGGAATTATTAAAAAATACCACCACCAAATCGTATGTGACAATAATGGTTTTTAATATAGATGAATATAAATTCTATTAAAGGATAATTAAATAAACTTAGGAAAACAAAATTTTCATATTGAAAATGACATTAAAAAACTAAAAATCACAAAATACTGTGAATATAATTTTCTTTGAAAAAAACCATTGAAATATATAAGGTAAAATTCATGGAAAATAGTGAACATGATGTCAAGAAGATCCATTTATTCCATAAATGCTAGAAAAACATTCTTTTGGTATCATTTTTTAAAAGGGAGTCAAAAGTGACACATTTGGAAAGAATTATGATATTTATATTTAAAAAATTTTAGAATAAGGTATAATATCATGTAAAATATATTTAGGAAGTCATTTATTTTTATAAAATAACTTTTTCTTAAAATAATTTTCAATACATGTTTATGGAATAGAGAGATAGCTTATCTAAACTGAAATTCAAGATCGATAACACTTACAAATGAATTTATTGATATTCATTCAATAAATAAGGATGGAAATAAAAATAAAACATTTCATACAAATTCATAATAAAAGGATAATAAAAGTAATGTGATTCAATAAAATAATATCACATTATTTCTTCCAAAAGGAAAAATTGAACATAAAAAACTCGAATGTAATGAGATTGAAACAAAAAGTCTTTTCCACTTTTTTAAATAATAAATAGTATGAATCATAAATGAATAACATAAAATGAAACATTAAATGAAAATAATTAAATTCCTAATATAACATACCTAAGTTAAGTACACACACCATAAAAAATGTGATAGTTTTATGTCATAAACATATGTCCCAAAGAAATGAATATTGGACGATTATCCCTTACAAAGATTCTATCCCAAAATTGAGATTAATTAAAAAAAATATTATTTTTAATAAATTTAAATAGAAAAATAGAAATAATATATATATATATATATATCAATTCATGCATCATAATACTATAATGGATTTAATTAAGAATATTTATAACCCAAAGAATGGATGTTTAGTTTAGATATTTTTTATAATGTGGTAACATTAAAATCAAATCCACTTGGATGAAATAAATAAAATATAAACATAAAATATCATTATTTATGAATTATTCATGATATTACATGATAAAAGGGGAATTTTATACTTCATATAAAATAAAATAGTTGTATAAAAATAAAATATTCCTTAAGAAAGGAAATTGAGAATAAAACCCTTGAATTGGTAATCTATGGATGAATACCTTATAAAATGTAGAACCTCAAATAAATTTTCAAATGAAAATAATATTAATGAAATGTAATGTAAAATTAATTCATGGAAATTATATACACTACACAATAATAATAAGTAATGAATATTTTATATATCTCACATAAATAAAAAGTGAGTCAAGAAACCCTTACCTAGAGTCCAATAATTTTTAATGTCCTTTAAATCCTATATAAATTTAATTAATAAGTTATTTTATTTCTTAATATAATATTATATATATAATAAATTATTCTAAAACCATTTATTTTATTTTATTTTATTTAAATATTTAAATACATAAACAGTTTAGTCCCCATCAGGTGTTTTGGGGACATTCAATTCGTTGTTTGAAAACAGATTTGGTGTCTTGAACACAGACATATGGGTGATTATTTCAATATATACAGAATAATAATCATTAAAGCTTTATCATATGTTTAAACCAATAAAAAATTTATAACCATTTATTAAATATGGCTGTAAAAATGAACAATGTTCCATTTATGCAGACGGTCGGTCGTACATACACAATAATTACATTACCATTTTCAATGATCCTTATAGAAAGAAGTTCAATAATATTTTATCATTAAATAATTATAATAATATTAAAAAATATAATATTATTTATTTGAATATACTTTTATATATAATCCATGTGTTTTGGTTATGAAAATGATTCAAATCGCTTGATGGTGGCAGTAGTGCACATGCACATGAGTGACATTATCATTTTCCCGCTAGTGGAAAGGTATGAAGGAAAATGTTATATTACCTTTAATTAATGAATAATATTTCATTAATATAAAAATTACTTCATTTATATCACATATACTAATTATCATTATCCTTATTAGATTCAATTAAAATATTTATTGAAAAACGAATCACATTGCATTACAATGTGGTAGTTCGTTGTACACACGAGAAACCTTATTATACCCCTATGAAGTATAAAGGTAAAAAATTAAATGTGATATAATAATTAAATAATAATTAATATATATTACAAATATCATATATATTATTATAATCCATCATTATAAAAATATGTGAGAGGCGATAATGGAAAATGAATGACATAAGTTTGTGAGGCAGTAGTCCTTTGTGCACATGGTTGATGATCTCGCGTCACATTTGATGGAAGAGGAAATGTATTTAGGTTATCCCACTGACATAATAACATGTAATTATATGGTATATACTATTATTATTTTATAATCATAACTAAATAGTATTTCAAGATGGTGTTAGAAGAAATAAATTAAAGACACTTGGTTTACCATGATATATCTTACTTGGAAAACCTTCATAAGTATGCACTAAAAGGGATTATTTGGATGGTTTTTTTTTCAAAATATGGTTTATATGATATGGGTAGAGAGTAAAAGAAGAAATTTGGGTAGGTATTTAATGATCCAAAGTATAATTCCATGATCATAAAAATTATATAATATTGAGTCGTAGTGAAGAAATTTACTTTCTTTCACAATGAGGATCTTTTTACGTTTAGAGTTTTAGATAATCAAGACATAACTACAAGATAACAAGTAAAATATTACAATTTATACTATAATACTAAACATAAATTTTCACCAAATCCGAAACTTTTAAAATTATAACATGGTTTCTAATCAAGAACAATCATTACATTTTTTTCTTCTATCTGATCCTTTTCTTTATTACACAGTAAATCATGCGAAAAAAATTTCAATAATGGGATAAGATAAAATATCTTAGTAAGTGATAAAAATAAAACTATTAGTCTTCTGAAAACATGAAACCCATGAAAACATTATCATAAATTATTAATTTTCCCCTTTATAAAATAGTAAAACCTTTTCTTTAAATATAAGCTCATTGGTTACCCTTTTTTTCATTAGATTTCCATAACTCCATAGAATGAATAGATAACAAATAAAGGTATCTTGAAACATAATAATACTTTCCATATATATATGTCATGTAAAAAACCTAGGATCCACTAGACTGGGGCCCTAAGCTGAGTCATGGCATGACCTCAAGTGCACCTCCTCGTACACCAGAGGTTTCCAACTAGAAGTGAGGGTATAAAAGATAATGTGGGGAGACTATATCATCTATATCAGAGTAATACACAATAGAAAAAATTTTAAATAAAGGAAAAATTAAACAATAAACTAGAATCATGAATTACCATACTAAATACAATAGGTTACAAAAAATAACCAAACAATAAATGTACCATTTCATGCTAACTGTGCCCAAAAGTGAAGAAAATAGGAAATAAAGTCAATCCTACAAATGCATAGAATTTGTCATGACTATATGTCTGGATCCTTATCCATGCACATACTGATACCAACTCAATTACCAATAATATGGACCTTTCCTTTGTCTTTTCCTACAACCATGAAATCTTCTTGGGTACCCAATGGCAGCTTGAGCTGGCTGTGAGTACAACTCAGTAGGCCACCACCCACGAGGTCTACAAAATATAAAGTCTAAACAGATTGTGCATGAAAGTACTAGGTAAATTAAATGATAAACAAAACATAACTCAGCTTCAATTAAATAACAGCATTCACCTTATTAATTTTCACCATTAAATCAATTTTTCATACTTAATCCATTTTCATAATTAAATCCATTGGTTGAACATTTTCATTATTTTCATTATGACCTATGTTAGTCAAACAATAAGTACAATGGAATAGGTCATGTTTTCTATCTCGCTAGGGATAAAAATTTCACAGTCCATCATACCACACAACCAATGAACCCCTATCTAGAGACTATCATCCAATGAAATTATTAGGGGAATAGATCCTCAATCCGACTCCCTAACCCATGCATTATAGGGGTGGAGTTTAGAGCCTCATTCCAACCCAACCCATGGGCATAGAACCTCGATTTAGGACCCCACATACCACCATATAATTTTCACACACATATATATCCATTGATAATATATTCTAAATCACAAACCACGCAAAACAATATACAAATAATTCACATTTCATAATCATTTAACCTGTAAAAATAATCAACCATTAACCCATTATCACATTTACCATTTACATTACATAGACCATTTAACCCGCATCCCTTCCTTATGTCTTAACCAGTTAAGTATGTTTACAAATTCTCATACATTATCTCATATTCATTATTTTACACCCATTATCCCATTTGGAAAATTTATCAATTTTCAAGAATTTACTCACTTAGAATGTTCTTCATTTCACATGAATTAACCCACTTATGCATTTCAAGAACAATTCACAAGTAATATAACACAATAATTTTATTAGACCAAACCCATTTCAAATTAAACCACACAATCCATTATTCCATTATCAAGGTATAGGAACAACTATTAATATTTTATTTTTGACTCAACCAACATAATAATGTTTCCTCAGGGGATCTAATTTATCGCAAAAAATATTTATACTTAACATCACAATTTTCCATGTTTGGGAATGATGGGAAACCCCATGGGTGGCCCTAAATTGGTCTTATCAACCTCAAATCATCCCCTGAGGATTATAATTGGTTTAATTCATCATTTCTCCACCCGTTTTAACAAATATTACTAGAGGAATAAAATACACAATAAATTGGAAGAAAACACACAACCATGACATAAAAATTCATCACCAAGATAATGTGATATAATTTGTAGACCACCTACCTAGAATTTGAATATAAACTAATGATTTAAATTTTCCATAGATTCAGATTTCAATAACCCTTCAAATCCCCAAACTATTGTCCACTAGAAAAAAAAGGTTTTATGGACTCAAAAGATTAAGAATTAAACCACCATAATGAATCTAGAAAAACAATAATGAGTAATGATAGACTTATATGGAGCTTAAATATGTTACCAATGACACTCTAGGCAACCTTTAATCGAATGATATTAATCCATAGAAAGCATTGGGAGTTTGGTTCCTCACTTTGGTTGGAGGAGGAAGAAATGGGAAGAAAATATGTCTAGAATATTTAAATTATTAGGGAGAGATTTGATAATTTTTCAATTTTTAATGAGGTTTAGTGTTTTGATGCGATGGTTTTCAAATTATACACTACATGTGTTCCAACCTCCATCCATGACGGTTCAATGTTTCACGGTTACCTGGGGATCTTTCAAGGGTTGGCAGACCATTCCCCATCCATGTGTAACGACTCTATCCAAGTCCTTACATTTTGGAATTCTCCATTTCACAATTTTTCTTAACTATTCAGCCATCTTATTGGATAACATGATTTGGGGAAAAAGTTTGTCTAACTGTGTGCCAATCATACAACATACACTGGGTGGCCAAATTCCCCATTCATTCATATCTCGAACCCCTAAAACATGCATGATCCTACTCACACACCCTATTAACATTTCAATACAAAGATTAAGATATTTAAAATAAAATTTATATAATTAAATACATCTAGGATGTTTGATATCTAACAACATTCCCACCATATAACTGATCATAATTGTTCATAATTTCTATGAATCACTGAGTCTTTGAACAAAAGAGACTAGGAAATAGAGTCCACATATCCAAATTTCTCTCCCATGTTTCTTTTTGGACATTACCATGCTTTTTTAACACATGAACCGAATTATTGTTCATTAGATATAATAAATTATCACTATGATCCACAGTACGAACCAGATGATCTTCAAAATATGCATCTAGATTTTTGTCAAAATCCTTAACATCGATTACATGATATGTGTCAGGGTGATACTGTCGAATATATGACACATGAAAGACATTGTGCATGATGTTATACCACCATGGAAGATCCAATCATCATGACATAAGCCAAATACTCTCCATAATTTCAAATGGACCCACTTACCTAGGTACCGACCAACCCTTTTTCTGAATCTGATTGTGACGACCTTAGTAGACACTTGAAAAAACCCATTATCACCCACAAGAAACACAAGTTTTCAAATATAAAGACACACATATGAATTATTAATACTCTAAACCATAACCATATATTTCTGAATAAACTATTTATATTCCGTTGTCACCGATATGAGACTTGGTCCGAACAACTCTGATTCCTCTGTAACTAACTAACATAATAGAAGTATACAGAGTCTACAATAGAGTGCCTCAAATGGTTCCATATGAATCATAGCTCGGTAACTATTATTGTTGAAAAAATCAACTACTGACTAAGTATTTTACTATGATACACCATAATAAAGGATAAACAACCTCAACATTTTTTATAGTACTTTAATTATATGCTCTAACAGCATTCCTGTCTACAGGTGAAAATATGTACTAAAAATGCTTGGTTACCAAGAAACTTCTGGAAACCCAACAAAATTGACATTGTAAAATACATATATCAATAAGAAATTATAGTTCGTGATAGCTCTTGACACTATACTACAACTCAAACATAAAACTCAACCAACTAATCCATGGGGAAATTGACTCAAATTAGAAATAAATGAGACACCTTAGTAAGATGATCTACGACAACCCAAATCACATCATTCTTTTGAGGATTCCTTAGTAGGCCCAACAAGAAATCCATATTCACGTCATCTTATTAAAAATAGTTAATGTGAAGTGGTTGTAATAACCTACCTAAACACTGATGCTCATGATTCACCTGGTTGTAGGCAAGGAATCTAACCATGAAACCTGCAACCTCCTTCTTCGTCCATGGACACCATTACTGCCAACAAAGATCATGATACATATTGTTCAAACCATGAATCAATTTGAACATTCATTCATCAAAATTGTGAATATACTCTTTTCATATAAATTTTGGAAAAATGAAAACACCATGAATATCGATGATTCCATCATCTCCAATGGTTAAACTAGAATGAGACTCCCCTCCTTTAAAAATCTCCCTAAAAACCAATCATTAAAGAGGGTTCCATTATGAACGGATACCTGTTAATATTTCACAGTATGAAAAACCAAGTTCTAAATATATTTTATACCACTTTAAAAGTCTATATTGTTTTGATTTCCCCCTTTCATGGTTTTTCTTAACCGTGCATCCATCCTCTTATCTAGAACAGTTTGAGTGCATGGATATATCTAACTACATTCCAACCGTGAAACATGCTCTAGAAGACCAAATATATATTTATTTCAGGTCTCATACCCTTGTAACTCACATGAGTCTCATTAGAAACCAATTATACATTTCATTAACAAAAATGTAGTTATTTAAATAAAAATTAAAACAAGGACATACCTCCACGAAGTCTAAGATCATAAGATATAAATTGGAAAATCATGTGTTTGAATTCCATACATGTCACTATTATAAATGGAATAACAGTAAGACCAAATTCCATAACCAATGCACTAAAGGGATATCATGGAACCAAACTTAATTAATTTATCACATAACTATCTATGATTGGTTTATCACGTAACCACCCCTCAAATTTCCAAGTACCATTATATAATCCTAACACCCAAATGTTTTGAATTTTAAAAATTTCACTTATAAATTTTTGTTTTCAATCATAAGGAAACATTTTATGTTATTATAAAAATAAATACATCTAAAAACACATTTTTAAAAATTAAATACCCATAAAAAACAATGGGTTTCTATTTTTTTTAAAAGCATGATACAATATAGAGGAATCCAAGCATCAAATAATTATCATGGTGGTAGAGAAGTAGTTGTTGTCGTATAATTTAAAAAGAACATTAATTTTGTCCATTGTTACTAATGTAATACCTTCAATACAAAAATATTTATTTTTGAAAACAATTGAATGAAATGAAACGTAAAATAGTCTGTTTATACAACTTAGAAAATGAGGTTGGTGTATAACATCAAAATATGTCTCAATGGAAGGGGATTCATATGAAGTGACTAAAATGTAGTTTGATTCAGATATTATGTAATTAATAATAAATTATAATAAACAATGTTAATAAATTACTTGTTTGAGAACATTTTCAATGTTTATTAATCCATATCTATCACATATTACGATTTTATACTAATTACTTAATTAATTGTGTTCACGTCATACGTTTGGATGATATTCGTTACTTGATTCCAAAATAAAATTAGAGTGATTTAAATAGTAAAAGTAGTCATAATTCCATAATATTTAGAATAATATATATTATATTATTTTAATTTTAAACATAAATATTAATTTTAAATCAAACGATTAAATATGGTTTTGAAAAATGAACTACGTTAACATCTTGCAGATATAATGTCGTACAAACATATGAGTAACATTTATATTTTTCAATGATCATTGTGGAAAGAAGTTAAGTATCATTATATACATAATAAATTATATTGATATCACTAACATAATATTAATCATTTAAATATACTTATATATTTGTTCCATATGATGTGGTGATGAAAAAAAAGTCACATTGCTTCGTGTAGGTGATAGTTCACACATATGCATGAAGGACTGCATCATTTCTATGTGCATATAAATATAGTAATGTAAATGATATATTATTCTTTTATAATGAAAAATATTGCATTAATATCATATATAAACAATAATTCCATCATTACTACCAATCTTGATAGACGACGATGGAAAATGAATTTCATCGGTTTGTGTTACGGTAGTCCACCGTACACATATATGATGAATTATTTTCCCATTTGATAGAAAATAAAGATTTATATAGGTAGTAATGTTAACATAATAACATCTAAGTATCTATAATAATTTTTTTTTATCATTTTTACGTGGTTATAGAAGACTTAATGGAAATGTAAGAATAAATAAAAAAGAAACACTTAATTATACATGATACCTCTACTTCGGATGAACACTTAAACACCTACAAGGGGTATTTTTTGAATAAAATAAGGCTCTAAAATGTGAATATGGATTATAAGAAGGGTTATAGTTATATATTTTACAAACAAAAAAGGTTTTTAAATGTAAATAAAATATAAGAAGGGGCACCTTTTATAAGGGAGGGGAGGGGCACTCTTGGAATTTATTAAAATATTAAATTTTTATAAATTAATTATCATTTTCAAATGAATCAAATCTGATTTATTTATAAGAAATTATTATTATTAGTTGAAATAAAGTAATACAATTAAAATTAGACAAGTTTTTATATTATTTTTAAACCTTGGCTTTTTAGTTTTAATCATTATTTAACTATTTCAACTCTTACTTTGATATAATGTAATTTAGTGTTTATGGGTTAATATATTTACAATAAAATGTTTAAAGACATATAAATGGGACATTGATGATATTATATGTCTTTTTTTAATTAATTTCCATAAAATTTATTTTTTGTATTACTTAATAATATATTTATATTTTAAAATATCATTAATGTCAATTTTGATAGTATTGAATAGTTGAATTTTGAAAAACATCATAAAAATATCATATATTCAAAACACAATTAACACACCAGTAACATGTCAAATCAAACTATAAAATTTATATATGACATTATGAGTCTGAAATTATATTTATTTTATTTTTTTAAAATGATTTATTTGATGTTTCCTTTAATAAAAAAATTTTGACATCATTATTGGGTAAGACTTTGAGGTAATTATTTCACTCATAAAACTAAAAACTAAATTTCCATGATTTAATTAGTCATTTTATCATTAAAATTACTATTTATATTAAAACATATCCCCTATATAACCCCATATAATAAATGATTCACTTTTTAAGAATAATGGTATTACAAAATTGACATTTCTTTCAATAATATACTTTAAATTGATTAAACACATCCAAGTGGCTCCAAGAGCTCAAAAAGACATCCTAATGACGGTTTTTGTCAAAAATATCACATATAATAAAATTATTACATGTTTTATGGTAATTGAATAATATTTATATTATTATTCTTACCCTTAATTAACCGATTTACATTTAATAGTTGTAAGAAATTATATAATTTACTATTCATATTTACCAAAAGTAATAGGGATTATATAATAAATTTGGAAATTATGAATCAACATATGGAATCATTTTTCAAATTAAAAACATGGAATACGGTAAAAATATTTTAAATTATCATTTTAAATTGGGTAAAAATGAGTGATTTAAGTGAAAACATTAAAAATATTAAAATGTTTTTATTTGCAAATTAAATTTGAAATAGTATAAATTACCTAAATTGGATTAAATTACATTAAATATATCTATTTATAATTTAAAACAAATTAATGATAAAAATTTATATAATAATTTATTTAGATAAAAAGCTGTTTTCAATTTAAATGCAGTATTTTTCACTCTTCGTCAATGCATGAAACATATCAGAAAATACCAAAAATTAAATCAAAGTTAAAATTTATATTATGATTTCAAATAAGTTGTTTATTATATTATGTATAATTTTTAAAAGTTTCAACAACTGTATTTATAATATGTGCCTAATCAAAAGGTGGAAAAACTCTCTTTTTATAAAAATACCATTTTAATCGTGAAATTAGATTTAATCATATATTTTGACAATAAAATCTATTGGATAAAATTAAAATATATATATATAAATGAGTTTAAACTTATTATATATGTACCTAGTTTGTTACATTCTTTTCCACATTTTGTGATATCATCCTAATAATTTTATTAACTTATTAAGTATGTGGGAATGCCTTTCATTTAGATCATTTTCTGATTCCAATGGTTCATCTTCAACCAAATTTGTTTTCTATAAAACCTAAACAAAATTAATTATTTTATTCCACATCACTTCCTCTCTAGATTCATGAAGTTGTTCTGATTGTTCCTTATAATAAAAATCCTCTTCCAATTAAACTAAATCGGGGTATAAAAAAGAGTTGAATTCATCACATACATTCCTAATAATGAAACATTAAAAACATTCCATACTTTGGAAAAAATCCAAGGAAAATCCACTTGGTATGAAACCGATCCAAATTTCTCTATTATTTCATAGTGTCCAACGAACCGTGGACTCAGCTTCCTCTTCTTACCAAAATGCATCACACATTTCCATTGATAATCTTTGAGATATACATTATCACCTATTTTGATAGAATGATTATTCCTCAAATTATCCACATATAATTTCATCATGATCTAGAATATCCTCATATTTGTTTGGATCAATTGAACATTCTATGAAATTTCCATTACCATCTTTTGTCTCATCAACATTATTCCTTAAAAATCAATCCAAAATCCATCATCTAATACATATTTCTATATAATTCCTCATGTTGTGGAATATATATATAGGAATAAAATCTATTATTATTTGAAAAATTAAAAAACACATATTGATCCCCCCTTCCCTCGTAATCAATTAAAGATGCCTGTAGAATATCCTCAAATTTATGAACAGTTCATTTTGATTTCCCATTTGATTGACGATGAAATATTGTTCTAAAATTTAATTTAGTACCCAAAATGTTTTGAATGCCTTTTCAAAAGTTATAAGTTACATATGGATCATGGCTAGATATAATGGAGAGATGAATATCATGTAACCTAACTATCTGTTTAAGAAAAAAATGATAATCATTATCTATTGATTGAGTGTCTTAAATAGTAATTAAATTATCATATTTTATACGTCGATCAATAATAACCCAAATCACATTATTACCTCAAGAAATATATGACAATACCTTAAAAATCCATGGATATATTTTCCCATTTTTACTTTGGAAATAGAAATGGATGAAGCATCCACTTTACTATTTTTCGTTCTACTTTAATCTACTAAAAAGGTGAACGTTTAAAGGTTAATTCAAAAATATCTATTTTCATTCCATCCCACCAGTAATATCTTTGATGTTCTTCGTACAACATAGTTCTACTCGAATGGAATGAAAATAAGGATATATGGCATTCAATCAAAAACTCTTTCCTCAAATAAGAATCCCAAGGAACACATAATCTTTTTTGAAATCATAAAACAAATTATTCATCAATATTGATATTAGGAATCTTTACCTCCTTAATGGATTGTACCTATACTTTTAATGATTGATCCACATTTTTAGATCTCTTAATTCATTGTGAAAAAGTCAACTATAATAAACATAAAATAAAAGAGTGTAAATTCCTATATCCATTACTTCTACAAAAATATTCATCAAATCATTAACAAAAAAGGACACTTTTAAATGTAACATGGTTAATATAGCATTGCATTTTGGACTCAATGCATCACCCACATTCTTTGATTTTCTATGATGGTAATGAATCATGAAATCATAATCCTTGATTAGTTTCAGTCACCTTCTATATCTCATGTTCAATTATTTTATATGGAATATACACTTCAAACATTTTTGATCAGTATATATTTCAAATTTTACTTCATACAAATGATGCCTCCAAATTTTTAATGCAAAAAATAGTATCTAATTCATGTGTAGTGTAATCTGACTTACTAGGTTTCAAGTAAAGTGAGGCATAAGAAATTACCTGATCATTTCACATTTGTATATAACCAAGTCCTTTCAATGAAGCATCACTATGGTTAAAAATTACCCATTTCTGGGATGTAGGGAAAAAATTGCAATATTAAACAATATTATTTCTAATTATTGAAAACAAACATAACATTATTTTGTACAATTGAACTTAACGCCCTTATTTGTTAACTTAGTTAGTGTGATGGATAACTTATTAATGTTTTCAACAACTCTTTGGTAATAACTTATTAATCTAGGAAAACTATGAATCACAGTTACATTTTTTTGTCTTGGCCACTCTTAAAATACATTTTTTATAATGATAAATAGTTATTCTATATTTAGGAAAATATATTCAAGGAATAGAATTTTTTATTCCCAAAATACACTCTTAATAGACATTCAATATATTTATTTTCTTTTAAGGTTTTTAAAAATATCTTTAGGTGCCATTCACATTCCTCCAAGATTTTATAATTTATAAAAATATGATCTATATAAAAAACAACAAACTGATCCAAAAAATGGAAGACTTCATTCATAAGATCCATAAATACATTAGGTTCATTTGATAACAAAAAGGGAATAACTAAAAACACATAATTCCTATATCTTATCTGAGACAATATCTTTGTAAATTCATCCTCCTTCAAAATTAGTTGATAGTACCATAACCACATATCAATCTTCAAGATATACTGAGTTCCTTGGAGATGGTCAAACAAATCATTGATATGTGTTAAAGGATTATTTTTTTTAATAGTGGTGTTATTAAAGGCTCTATAATAAATAAAAATTCACATTGAACCATATTTATTTTACACAAATATAACTAGAATACCCCACGGTATAGTTCTAGGTTGAGTGAAACCATTATCAATTTATTCTTGAAATTAGATTTCCAATTAAAAAATTTAAACTTGATACATTCGATAAGGGGGTTAGAAATAGGTTTTGGATGTAGCACCAAATAAATAGTAAATTTAATTTCTCAATGAAGAAAATCACCTATAAATTGAATAGGAGGAACATACATATATTAATTCATTAATGGGGTGTCACTAAATATAACCATTTCATTCATTTCAACAACATGGTCTAGAAAAATTTTATTATCATCTTTAATAAATTTAACATATTCTTGGTAAGTTATAAAATACATGGGATCATTTAATAAAACATTCTTGTATTTTCAATCTATTTTATCATGATAAACTCAATTCCAATACACACCTAAAATGATATCAAAACTCTACTATGGGATGTTCATCAACATTCACAGGAATGACCATCACACCCATGACAATAAAAAGATTATTATAAATCTTGGTTTATATAATAATTACAATTACAGTTTATTTGAAAATATTTATATCACATACATGAGGGGATATTTCTAATTTACTTATAATTCTCTTTGTAATGAAAGAATGTGAAGATCCATAGTTAAACTATGTATTCATATATTTCAAAAAAAACCTCTATCATACATTTCACCACTATATTTCATGGCCCGACATCAACCTTAGTAGTAGAAAAAATATTTGTTTTTTCCTTTTTCTTTTGATCTTTGTAGTCTCAACCCTAGGAAATAAACATTGGACTCACACTGGAATAGTGACCTAACTCATTGAAACTAAAACATATCACTACTGATTTTTCATCCCTTTATTAATTATATAACTTACTGTCATGATCCATATAACCAATATTACCACATTAGAATCACTTTCTATATATTTAAATACATTCTTGAGGATGATTTTTACCGAAATTCTCACAATATGGAAATTTATTTTTATTACCTACAAAGTTCATTTGATGAATTATTTCCCATTGCATGCGAATTGGATCTATTATTTTTCATTCTCTCATTGGACCCATGAACTTTTGAAAACTCAATTTATACCATCTTAGCACATCGATATGTTTCTCATTGATTTTTAACTCACGAGAAACTAATTTCATTCCATATCATGGATTCAATCAAGAGTAATGTAAATTTATCTTATTATCCATGTCCCAGATAAAATCCTAGATGTACATTGCCAAACGGGTGAAATTTTCTTCATATGAATCCAATGAATAATCATTTTTTGTCTCAATTCCATGAATTGTTTTCCATCTAAATTCAAATAGACTTTGGAAAATATTTCTAAAGGAAAATATTCTTAAATTCAACCCATTTCAGGGCATCAATCTCATCACTTCCTATGATATATTTAACCATTGACCACTACTGATCAGATTGAACTTCAAAATGATAAATTAAAACTGTTACCTTTTGGTGATCCCAATAACCCATGATGTCGAAAATCTTTTCTAGGTATTTAATCTGTCCTTCAGCTAGCACAAGATCATACGATCCTATGAATTATGGGGGATGATGTCTCATAAAATGATCCACTACCATCATGTTACTCTATGGTATATCTGGTTTCTCCCATTCATGGACACCACTGTTGAGTAATAAGTTTTAATTCTTACTTTTCCATTATTTTGTTTTTAAATTTAGAAACACTTTCATAAAAACATTTTTACTGTATTTTTATGTTTTAATGATTTAGAATTTTCTTGTAGAAAACATTATATTTTACCCTGCCTAGAATAAATTATAAATTATTAAGGATTTTTAACATTACATTATTCATTATAATTATCATAATGAGTATGTGGTTGATTAATTGGTCTCATATTCATTAGATCATGTGTTTGAATTTATGTCTAATATTTTGTAATGGAAAAGTCTTAACAATCAAACTATTAATGTTACCAAATAACATTTTACTTTTAATCATATTAATTATCATACTGACAGTCTAAAAGAAATCAATCAAACTGACAAGATTTATAATCAAAACAAGGAATACTTTTTTTAAAGTAAGGAACATCTTAAAAAAATTGATGGTGATTATTAAATATGATTTCAGACCTATTTATGTTAGGTTGACATGTGTTGTCAAGCATCGGGAGTCTGATGTTTTTTTCAAAAATATTTGAAAATATGAACATTAGAAGGATGCATATAAATATTTGTTCATATGATTTATTTGGAGCTAACTGGTTGTTTACATTATCTCTATTTTTTTTAAATAATACTCAATGTAAACAAATCATTTGTAATCATTATATTTAATTATAGTGTAGATTTATTGTGGTAACCTTGTGAGTTTTTCTTCTTAATATATTTGTAAATTTTAACTCATGTTGAATCATCATAATTATCAACAACATATAGGTATCTGAATATAGAGAGTGTGATCCATGAGATATAGGGATAATGGGGCTAGGTCTTAATAGAATCTTATTATCAAATAAATGTATTTCAGTGATTCTAAAATAGAGTTATTATGATCTACCTAATGAGGAATTTACTGGTAAGTAAAGACATAACATTTGTATATATAAAATAGTGTATATCATTTGTATAGTTTATTGAATAAATTACCCTTAATGTTAAAACTTTCATATCTTTTAATATATTAATATTCAATATTTATTTTATAAGCCCCCAGCCTTAAACATTACTTAATCTTGAGATATTTCAAAAATACACATTGAGGATTATTTCAGGTTTAGTGTTTTAGAGAATTAGATCATAAAACTTGCATTGCATCCCATATTTAAACAACGTGGTTACAATAAAAGACAGTATTCATTTTTTCCCATCAACGGAAACATATTTAAAATAAAACATGGATTCTTTCTTGAAACTTCCTTGACACTATCATCATACCATGTACCCTTCCCTTGACCTGTGAAAAACATTTCAAAAGCTTGTGATGAGCATAAAAAGCTCAATAAGGGATATTTAAATATGGAAAGGAAACATGAGTACATGTATACATAAGAATCAATGAAATCATACTTTACTCATAAAAGATAATAACTTTAACATACCTCATAAAATCATGAATAAATCATAGAAATCATAAGACATAAAGGTAACTTGAGGCATTCATAACATTCTTACGTAGGGAGTAACCCTCATGGTTACGTTTGGAATACGCATCACAGCATATTACATAAATCTCTTTGGAGAAACCTTAACATTTAACTCCTTCGCATTACCCAATTCATTGGAGAGCTATATCGGGCTCACCCTCCCTTAGATTATCACAGAACCACCCTTCTTTATAACAATGCCCAAGAACCATAACATAATCGTATCACGTAAAACATGCATAAAGGAAACATAACATATCCACATTTCAATCACAATATATCAATACAACACATTGATATAATAAATATGTTATGAAAACCATTTTTCATACCAAAATAAAAGAGAAGTAATACATGGTTTTTATTTTTTTAATTTTTTAAAAAGGTTAGGTTATGGCCTGTAGAGGAAGCCGAAACTCAAATAATGGTCATGGCGGTGGAGAATTCATTATCGCCGCATACGTACGACAAATAATACATTCCTTTTATAGTTTAGTAAAATGCTTCTTACAAAAAAAAGATTCATATTGAATAAGCTTAAAAGTCAAATGGGTTTATACACCGTATAAAAGAAATTTGTGTATAAAACAAAATATGCCTCAATGAATAGAGATTGAGATGAAGTCCCTTACAAAGATCAGTTTTTAAAATAAAATAGACCAATTATGTATATTCACTATAAGTACACAAAAATTAAGTACAAATACAAGATAGAACATAATAACATCATGACATAATTTTAAAGTAGGAGATTAACCCAAAGAACGGAAATTGGGTTAAGAAGTTCCCTTACCTCGGGTCCGACTTGACTCGATCATTCCTTAACCTCCTGAATAATAAACATGAGTTAATTTCTACTTTCTTAATAACCTTTTTAAAGTTCATTATTTCTTTTATATCATTTATTACCATTTCATGAACACTATGTTATTATTTATGTTTATAACGGTCGTTTTAACGATCATTGGTACTTGAGTCAAAAATGAACTTCTTATATTTACAAGTTGTTCACGTAGTCAAATATCCATTATCTCAAGAATTATATTCATGATTTAGATGTCATATATATCATATATATCCATTATATACATTCATTTATAATATTACATAACATTTAGAGGTAAGAAATGAAATGCACCGTTCATGGAGACGGTAAGCCGTACGTATGCATGAACGCTACATTCATTTCTATTTCGTATTTTATGTAATGGAATAATAATGATATATAGGTATATTAAACTTCCAGTATAATATCATATATAATATCATTAATTAAATCATTTATACATTCCATATATGGCATTAACGAATCAAATCACTTTGAGGGGGCGGTAGTCCGCATTTCCTAAAATGATGATATCACGTTTACCCATAATGGAAACCATAAAGGTATTCCATAAATGAAAAATACATAAGCTTAAGTAAAACATAAAAATATAATATATCATATATTAATATAGTGTCATATTAATGTCCACCTTTGAAGGTGTTAAAAGAATATTGAACAAACCTCGTTTCATGAGGCAGAAATTCGGCATCCCCAGAAATAGTATGTTCATTAACCATTAGATGTAGGTGCGTGTAAGTGTAGCTCGAATCCTTCTTATAAAAACATACAAGTATATGGAATATACTGGTTTTGTTACAAAAGAAATGAATAAAAAGAGTTTAGGGTGTTGGAGAAGCAAAATAAAACATAACAACACAATAGAAGACACTACCTTTAAATCGGGTAACTCTTTTTGATTTGAGATCAAAGGCTTCCTTGGGAAGACTTATGCCCAAAGTGAGGATTAAAGGAGTAAGATAGAGATGTGGAGAGACAAAATGGATAGGTTTTGGCCGATAAAAAGGCTTTGGAAGTGTGGGTAAGGTGGTAGAGGTGGGGGCCTTTTATAAGAGGAGAGGAGAGGCACTCTTGGAAAGTTAAGAAAAGATACTTTGTTATAAAATGATTTTTGGATAAAAAGGGTCCCACAATTATAAATTTCGAGGATAAGGTGATAAGGGTTCGAAATATACCCATAAAATAGGTTTTTAACAAGTGTAGGTCTTAGATTTTACATTATATTTTCATTTTATTTAAATCGTTAAATAATGAGGTAATCGCTGCATCATCATGATGTCATAAATAATTTAATTTATTTAATTTCTAAAAATTATAAATAAAAATATCATGATGTAGGAAATAGTTTTATCTTTCCAATTACTATTTATAGTAAAAAATCTGACTTGTATTACCCCATTTAATATTTTTTAGTAAAACATCTCATGTTTGTGACATTTTTACTTTTACTTTAAATAAAAGAAATTAATGTCTTTATCTTACCCAAGTGACTCCATGGGGTCCCAAAAATCTACCCATGGATTTTCTTGGTCGTCCATGACACATCCAATAAGGGTAGGACATGTGTAAAGTTCATTTCATATTATTAAAACATTATTCTTACCTTAAATTACACTAATTACCTCTAATCACAATTAAAAACTTAAAAGTTACTATTCGCCAAAAAATCATTTTAATCCCATTGAAACACATATTACATCTTAATGACAACCATGTATGTTGTATTTTTGAAATTCAAAACACAAAGGTGGTAAAATTTCATTTAAACGGGAAATCAGTTTTTATAAGTACCACTTATTGGTTTCACTATTCATCAAAAATTGATGTTTTTCAGAAAAATACCAAAACTTCACCCTAAGATATATGTGATATTCCTAATTGAAAAATGATGTCTATTTTACCAAATTCAAAATATATAAGTTACATTAATTAATTTAATAATTAATTCCCGCTGTCAGAGAAAATAGGGTGTTTTTATGAAACAATAAGTATCAAAAGACTGACACTAGTTTAAGTCCAATTTCAAAGTGATATTAATTCCAACGACCACTATTGGATTAAATGGTAAAAATATATTAAAATTTAACTTTAAAACCTTCTCAAAAGATAATCTAATCATATAAATAAATTAGATTAAAAAGAAGTTTTGAATTAAAATACAACATTTTTCACTATTCATTAAAAAATGAACTTTATTGGAAAAATACCAAAAATTTACCCAAAGTATATTTCAATGTTCCAATCATAAAGAATCAGTTTATTTTGAAAAACAGATCTTATAATGTTGTCAAAATATTGAAGTAAAAATGGATTTCCATCAAAAGGCAGTAAAACAATCTTTTAAAATTATCAGTGTATTCCAAGCTTAAGATTAGATTTATTCTCATTTGAAGCCTCTAAAACACTATCTAATTCATTAATAGAAATAGATAAAATATCTATTATTCATTACTTATTTGGGATGTTACATCGTTCCCTACTTTAGAAAATTGCGTCCCCACAATTTATTTACTTATCGAATAAGTGGGGATATTTAGCCCTCATTGCATTTTCAGATTCCCATGTTGCCTCTTCAATCATGTGTTTTTTCCACAAAAACTTTACCTAATTAATCACCTTATTCCATAACACTTGCTCCATGTGGTCAAGAATTTGGACCAGTTGTTCCTCATAATATAGGTTCTCTTCCAGCTGAACTACCCCTGGACTCAAAACATGAGATGGATCTGGCATGTACTTCCTTAACATTGAAACATGAAAAAAATTGTATACCTGAGATAAACTCAGAGGTAAAGCCACTCGGTAAGAAACTGATCCAAGTATCTCCAGAATTTCATATGGTCTAATGATCCTTGGACTCAACTTTCCTTTCTTTCCAAATCGCATCACACTTTTCCATGGTGATACTTTGAGAAAAACATGACCACCTACCTCAAAAGATAGATTCTTCCTCCTTTTGTCCACATAACTCCTCTGCCGGCTCTGAGCTATTCTCATGTGTTTCTGAATCATCTGAACTTTTTCTAAAAACTCTTCTACCAATTATGGTCCCATCAGCTTCCTTTCACCCACTTCATCCCAGAAAGATGGTGTTCGATAGCGCTTCCCATATAACGCCTCAAATGGTGCCATCTGTATACTGGAATGAAAACTTTTATTATATGAAAATTCATCCAAAGAAAGATCTTGGTCCCAACTTCCCTGATAATCAATCGAACAAGCACGTAGCATATCTTCCAAAGTCTGAATTGTTCATTCTGACTGCCCATCTGATTGAGGATGAAAAGCTGTACTAAAATTTAATTCAGTACCCAACGACTTCTGAAGGCCTTTCCAAAAGTTAGAAGTAAACCTGGGATCATAGTCAGATACAATGGAGAGAGGAACTCCATGTAACCTGACTATCTCTTTAATATACAAACGGGAAAGTTGATCTATGGAAAAATCATCTCGTATAGCAAGGAAATTAGTAGATTTAGTCAAGCGATCACCAATAACCCAGATTTCATCATTACATCGAGATGTCTTCGGTAATCACACAACAATGTCCATGGATATATTCTCGCATTTCCACTCTGGAACTGGTAAAGGATGAAGCATCCCGTTCGGTAACTGGCTCTCTACTTTAACCTGTTGACATTTCATACACTTCACAGTAAAATCAACAATATCTCTTTTCATTCCGTCCCACCAGTAATACTCCTGCAGATCTCTGTAAATCTTAGTACTGCTAGGATGAACTGAAAATGGAGAACTATGAGCTTCACCTAAAAAATCTCTCTTCAAATGTGAATCACAAGGCACACACAATCTCTTCCCAAATCTCAAAACACAATCATTATCAATGTTGAATTCAGGCAACTTATCTTTCTGAACCAGCTCTACCTTTTTCTGCAATTCACTGTCTTGCTTCTGTGCTTGCTTGATTCTGTCTGATAGAGAATATTCCACTGATACCTGAAACAAAACAGAAGGACATCATGCACCAACATCTTCTATGCCAATGTTCATCAAATCCTTAACCAAAGGATCATGTTCAAAATGCACATTGTTAATTAAGCATTACATTTTCGACTCAATGCATCAGCCACTTTATTTTCTTTTCTCGGATGGTAATGAATTGTACAATCATAATCCTTGATTAATTCTAGCCATATCCTCTGCCTCATGTTCAATTCTTTCTGAGTGAATATATACTTTAAATATTTGTGATTGGTAAATATTTCACACTTTACTCCATACAAATGATGCCTCCAAATTTTTAAAGCGAAAACAACAACAGCTAATTCCAAATCATGTGTAGGGTAATATATCTCATGTGTTTTCAACTGTCGTGAAGCATAAGAAATTACCTGATCATTCTGCATTAGGACTCAACCAAGTCCTTTCAATGAAGCATCACAGTAGATAAAAAACTCACCATTCCTTGAAGGTAGTGCCTAAACTAGAGCATTCACCAATCTTTTTTTCAGTTCCTGAAAATAATCATCACATACTTTTTTCCATATAAACTTAACACCCTTCCGAGTTTTCTTAGTAATTGGACTAGATAACCGTGAAAAATTTATAAGAAACCTTTAGTAATAGCCTGCCAAACCAAGGAAACTACGAATCTCTGTTACATTTGTGGGTCTTGTCCATTCTTCAACAACATTTGTTTTTGCAGGATCAATTGTTATCCTATCTTTAGAAACAATGTGACCAAGGAAAGAAATTTTTTGCAACCACAACTCACACTTTCTGAATTTCACATACAATTTTATTTCATTTATGGTTTGAAAAATAACCCTTAAATATCTTTCATGCTTCTATTTACTTTTAGAAAACACCAAAATATCATCAATAAAAGCAACCAACATTTTTCACCTGAGTCAACTGATCCATCACTACAAAAAACTATTTAGCTATGATTTTGACCATCTCAGGATACTGATTTGAAAGGTCAATTCATTATTTATGCCTTCCCAAAAAATTTGTTCTGTTTCCTCTAAGAAGAACCCTTCTTAACACAGAAATATCATAGGAGAAGCAACATGGTAATCTTCGAATTCTATATCATTTAAATTTGACCATAAAAAAAATATATTTGGATAATAATTTAATAGAATTATAACTCCTAAAGTTATCTAAACTGACCTCTGATACCAACTATACGGCCCTAGCCTTAAACATTACTTAATCTTGAGATATTTCAAGAATACACATTGAATATATTTTCATGTTTACAGTTTTAGAGAATTAGATCATAAACCTTGAATTACATCCCACATTTAAACAAAGTGGGTACAATAAAAGATAGTATTCATTTTTTCCCATCAACAGAAACATATTTAAAAAAAACAAGGATTCTTTCTTGAAACATCCTTGACACTATCATCATATCATGTACGCTTCCCTTGACCTGTGAAAAACATTTCAAAAAACATGGGATGAGCCTAAAAAGCTCAGTTAGGGATATAAAAATATGGAATGGAAACATGAGTACATATATACATAAGAATAAATGAAATCATACTTTACTCATAAAACATAAGCACTTAACATACCTCATCAAATCATGAATAAATCATAGAAATCAAAAGACATAAAGGTAACTTGATGAATTCATAACATTCTTACGTAGGGAATAACCCCAACGGTTACGTTTGGAATACCCATCACAACATATTCCCTAAATATCTTCTTAGAAACCTTAACGTTTAACTCCTTCGCGTTACCCAATGCATTGGAGAGCTATATCGGGCTCAACCGCCCTTAGTTTATCACGGAACCACCTGTCTTTATAACAATTCCCACGAACCATAACATAATCGTATCACGTAAAACATGCATAAAGAAACATAACATTTCCACTTTTCAATCACAAGATATCAATACAACGCATTTATATAATAAAAAAGTTATGAAAACAATTTTCAATACCAAAATAAAAGAGAAGTAATACATGGGAAATATTTTTTTCATTTTTAAAAAAGGTTAGGTTATGGCTTGTAGAGGAAGCCGAAACTCAAATAATGGTCACGGCGGTGGAGAATTCATTTTCTCCACATACATACGACAAAAAAACATTCCTTTTGTCATTTAGTAAAATGATTCTTACAAAGAAAGACTCATATTGAATAATCATAAAGGTCAAACGGGTTTATACGCCGTATAAAAGAAATTTGTGTATAAAACTGTGCCTCAATGAATGGAGATTGAGATTAAGTCCCTTACAAAGATCATTTTTTAAATAAAATAGACCAATTATGTGTATTAACTATATGTACAGAAAAAGTAAGTACAAATACAAGATAGAACATAATAATATCATGAAATAATTTGATAGTAGGAGATTAACCCCAACAACAGAAATTTGGTTAAGAAGTTCCCTTACCTCGGGTCCGACTTGACTCGATCGTTCTTTAATCTCATGAATAATAAACTTGATTTAATTTCTACTTGATTTAGAAACTTTTTCAAGTTAATTATTTCTTTTATATCATTTATTACCATGTCATGAACACTATGTTATTATTTAAGTTTATAACGATTCTTTTAACGATCATTGGTACTTGAGTCGAAAATGAACTCCTTATATTTACAAGTTGTTCACGTAGTCAAATATCCATTATCTCAAGAATTATATTCATGATGTAGATGCCATATATATCATATATATCCAGTATATACATGAATTTATAATATTACCTAGCGTTTAGAGGTAAGAAATGAAATGCACCGTTCGTGGAGACGGTAAGCCGTACGTACGCATGAACGATACTTTCATTTCTATTTCCTATTTTATGGAATACAATCATAATGATATAAAGGTATATTATAATTCCAGTATAATATAATATATAATACCATTAATTACATCCTTTATACATCCCACATATGGCATTAACGAATCAAATCACTTTGAGGGGGTGGTAGTCCGCACTTCCTAAAATGAAGATATCGCAGTTATCCATAATGGAAACCATAAAGGTATTCCATAAATGAAAAATACAGAAGATTAAGTAAAAAATAAACATATAATATATCATATATAAATATAGGGTTATCTTAATGGACACCTTTGAAGGTGTTAAAAGAATATTGAACAATCATCGTTTCATGAGGCAGAAATTCTCCATCCACGGAAATAGTATGTTCTTTAACCATTAGATGTAGGTGTGTGTAAGTGTAGCTCGAATAATTATTACAAAAACATCATAGTATAAGGAAGATACTAGTTTTTTTTACAAAATAAATGAATAAAAAGAGCTTAAGGGGTTGAAGAAGCAAAATAAAACATAAGAACACAATAGAAGACACTACCTTTAAATCGGGTAACTCTTTTTGATTTGAGATCAAAGGCTTTCTTGGGAAGACATCTGCCAAAAGTGAGGCTTCAAGGAGTAAGAGAGAGATGTTAAGAGACAAAATGGATAGGGGTTGGCCGAGAAAAAGGCTTTGGAAGTTTGGGTAAGGTGGTAGAGGTGGTAGCCTTTTATAAGAGGAGAGGAGGGGCACTCTTGGAAAGTTAAGAAAAGATACTTTGTTATAAAATTATTTTCAGATACAAAGCGTCCAAAAATTATAAATTTCGTGGATATGGTGATAAGGGTTCGAAATATACCCATCAAATAGGTTTCTTACAAGTTTAGGTCTTATATTTAACATTATATATTCATTTTATTTAAATCGTTAAATAATGAGGTAATCGCTGCATCATCAAGGTGTCATAAATAATTTAATTTATTTAATGTCCAAAAATTATAAAAAAAATATCATGATTTAGGAAATATTTTTATATTTCCAATGACTATTTATAGTAAAAAATCTGACTTGTATAACCACATGTGAAAATTGTTTTAGTAAAACAACTCATGTTTGTGACATTTTTACTTTTACTTTAAATAAAAGGCATTAATGTCTTTATCTTACCCAAGTGGCTCCATGGTGTCCCAAAAATCGACCCATGGGTTTTCTTGGTCATCCATGACACATCCTACAAGGGTAGGACATGTTTCAAGTTCATTTCATATTATTAAAACATTATTTTTACCTTACATTACACTAATTACTTCTAATCGTGATTAAAAACATAAAAGTTACTGTTCACCAAAAAATTAATTTAATCCCATTGAACCACATTTTATTTCTTATTGATAACCATGTATGTCAGATTTTCGAAATTCAAAATATAGAGGTGGTAAAATTTCGTTTAAACGGAAAATCAGTTTTTATAAGTACCACATAGTGTTTCATTATTCATAAAAAATTGATGTTTTTTAGAAAAATACCAAAACTTCACCCTAAGCTATATTTGATATTCCGAATTCAAAAATGATTTCTATTTTATAAAATTCAAAACATATAAGTTATGTTAATTAATTTAATAATTAATTCCCGCTGTCAGAGCAAATAGCGTGTTTTTATGAAACAATAAGTATCAAAAGAATGACACTAGTGTAAGTCCAATTTCAATGTGAAATTAATTACAACGACCACTATTGGATTAAATGGTAAAAATATATCCAAATTTAACTTTAAAACCAATTCAAAATATAATCTATTCATATAAATAAACTAGATTAAAAAGAGGTTTTGAATTAAAATACAACATTTTCACTATTCATTAAAAAATGAACTTCATCGGAAAAATACCAAAAATTTACCCAAAGTAAATTTCAATGTTCCAATCATAAAGAATAAGTTTATTTTGACAAATATATCTTATAAAGTTTTCAAAAGTTTGATTTAAAAATGGGTTTCCATCAAAAAGCAGTAAAACAATCTTTTAAAAATAATAGTGTATTCCATGCTTAAGATTGGATTTATTCTCATTTTAAGCCTCCAAAACAGTATATAATTCATTAATAGACATAGATAAAAATATATATTATTCATTACTTACTTGGGATGTTACATCCTTCCCCCCTTTAGAAAATTGTTTCCCTGCAATTTATTTACTTATCAAATAATTGGGGGTATTTAGCCCTCATTGCATTTTCAGATTCCCATGTTGCCTCTTCAGTCATGTGGTTTTTCCACAAAACCTTTACCTGATTAATCACCTTATTCCGTAACACTTGCTCCCTGTGGTCAATAATCTGGACCGGTTGTTCCTCATAAGAATGGTTTTCTTCCAGCTGAACTATCTCTGGACTCAGAACATGAGATGGATCTGGCATGTACTTCCTTAACATTGAAACAGGAAAAACATTGTGCACCTGAGATAAACTCAGAGGTAAAGCCACTCGGTAAGCAACTGATCCAACTCTCTCAAGAATTTCATATGGTCCAATAAACCTTGGACCCATCTTTTCTTTCTTACCAAATCGAATCACACTTTTCCATGGTGATAATTTGAGAAAAAACATGATCATCTTCCTCAAAAGATAGATCCTTCCTCATGTTGTCCGCATAACTCTTCTGCCTGCTCTGAGCTGTTCTCATGTGTTTCTGAATCAACTGAACCTTTTCTGCCGACTCTTCTACCAATTCTGGTCCCATCAGATTCCTTTCACCCACTTCATCCCAGAAAGCTGGAGTTCGACACCGCTTCCCATATAACGCCTCAAATGGTGCCATCTGTATACTAGAATGAAAACTGTTATTATATGAAAATTCAACCAAAGAAAGATGTTGGTCCTAACTTCCCTGATAATCCATCAAACAAGCACGTAGCATATCTTCCAAAGTCTGAATTTTTCGTTCTGACTTCCCATCTGATTGAGGATGAAAAGATGTACTAAAATTTAATTCAGTACCCAACGACATCTGAAGACCTTTCCAAAAGTTAGAAGTAAACCTGGGATCATGGTCAGATACAATGGAGAGAGGAACTCCATGTAACCTGACTATCTCATTAAGATATAAACAGGAAAGTTAATCTAGGTAAAAATTAACCCGTATATCAAGGAAATGAACAGATTTAGTCAAGTGAATAACAATAACTCAGATTGAATTATTACCTCGAGATGTCTTCGGTAATCCCACAACAAAGTCCATGTATATATTCTACCATTTCCACTCTGACACTGGTAAAGGATGAAGAATACCTTTCGGTAATTGCCGCTCTCCTTTAACCTGTTGACGTTTCAAACACTTCACAGTAAAATCAACAATATCTCTTTTCATTCCGTCCCACCAGTAATACTCCCGTCGATCTCTGTACATCTTAGTAATGCCAGGATGAACTAAAAACGGAGAACTATGAGCTTCACATAACAAATCTTTCTTCAAATGTGAATCACAAGGCACACAAAATCTCTTCCCAAATCTCAAAACACATTCATTATCAATGTTGAATTCAGGAAACTTACCTTTCTGAACCAACTCTACCTTTTTCTGCAACTAATTATCTTGCTTCTGTGCTTTCTTGATTCTGTCTGATAGAGATGATTTCACTGATACCTGAAACAAAACAGAAGGACATCCTGCACCAACAACTTCTATGCCAATGTTCATCAAATCCTTAACCAAAAGATCACATTCCAAATGCAACATTGTTAATGAAGCATTACTTTTTCGACTCAAAGTATCAGCCACTTTATTTGCTTTTCCTGGATGGTAATGAATTGTACAATCATAATCCTTGATTAATACTAGCCATCTTCTCTGTCTCATGTTCAATTATTTCTGAGCGAATATATACTTTAAACTATTGTGATCGGTATATATTTCACACATTACTCCATAAAAATGATGCCTCAAAATTTTTAAAGCGAAAACAACAGCAGCTAATTCTAAATCATGTGTAGGGTAATTTACCTCATGTGTTTTCAACTGTCGTGAAGCATAATCATTTACCTGATCATTCTTCATTAGGACGTAACCAATTCCTTTCAATGAAGCATCACAATAGATAAAAAACTCACCATTCCTCGAAGGTAGTGCCCAAACTGGTGAATTCAACAATCTTCTTTTCAGTTCCTGAAAACAATCATCACATTCTTTTTTCCATATAAAATTAACACCCTTCCGAGTTAGCTTAGTCATTGGACTAGATAGCAGTTAAAAATTTCTAAAAAACCTTCGGTAATAGCCTGCCAAAACAACGCAACTATGAATCTCTGTTACATTTGGGGGTCTTGTCAATTATTCAACAACCTTTGTTTTTGCAGGATCAATAGTTATCCCATCTTTAGAAATAATGTGACCAAGGAATGAAATTTTTTTCAACCACAACTCACACTTTCTGAATTTCCCATACAATTTCATTTCTTTTAAGGTTTGAAAAATAACCCTTAAATGTATTTCATGCTCTTATTTACTTTTAGAAAACACCAAAATATCATCAATAAAAACAACCAACATTTTTCACCTGAGTCAACTAAGCCATCACTACTACAAACTGTTTAGCTATGATTCTGACCATCTCAGGATACTGATTTGAAAGGTCATTTCCTTCTATATGCCTTCCTAGAAAATAGGTTGTGTTTCTTCTATGAAAAAAACTTCTTAACACAGAAATATCATAGGAGAAGCAACATGGTAATCTTCAAATGCAATATTATTTCAATTTGACCATAAAATAATATTTTTGGACAATCATTTAATAGAATTCTAACTCCTAAAGTTATCTAAACTGACCTTTGATACCAACTATAAGGCCCCATCCGTAAACATTACTTAATCTTGAGATATTTCAAGAATACAAATTGAGGATCTTTTCAGGATTAGAGTTTTATAGAATTAGATCATAAAACATGCATTACATCCAACATTTAAACAAAGTGGTTACAATAAACGATAATATTCATTTTTTTCCATCAACGGAAACATATTTAAAATAAAACATGGATTCTTTCTTGACACTTCCTTGACACTATCATTATATCATGTACCCTTCCCTTGACTTGTGAAAAACATTTCAAAAACTTAGGATGAGCATAAAAATCTCAGTAAGGGATTTAAAAACATGGAAAGGAAACATGAGTACATGTATACATAAGAATCAATGAAATCATACTTCACTCATAAAACATAAGCACTTTAACAAACCTCATCAAATCATGAATAAATCATAGAAATCATAATACATAAAAGTAACTTCAGGCATTCATAACATTATTACGTAGGCAGTAACCCTCATGGTTACGTCTGGAATACCCATCACAGCATATTCCCTAAATCTCTTCGGAGAAACCTCAACATTTAACTCCTTTACGTTACCCAATGCATTGGAGAGCTATATCGGGCTCACCTGCCCTAAGTTTATCACGGAACCACCCGTCTTCATAACAATGCCCAAGAACCATAACATAATCATATCACGTAAGACATGCATAAAGGAAACATAACATTTCCACATTTCAATCACAAGATATCAATACAACACATTGATATAATAAAAATTTTATGAAAACCATTTTCAATACAAAAATAAAAGAGAAGTAATACATGGTATTTATTCTTTTCATTTTTAAAAAAGGTTAGGTTATGGCTTGTAGAGGAAGCTGAAACTCAAATAATGGTCAAGGCGGTGGAGAAGTCGTTGTCGCCGCATACGTACGACAAAAAAACATTTCTTTTGTCGTTTACTAAAACTCTTCTTACAAAAAAAAGATTCATATTGAATAAGCGTAAAAATTCAAAGGGTTTTATATATCGTATAAAAGAAATTTGTGTATAAAACAAAATATGTCTCAATGAATGGAGATTGAGATGAAGTCCCTTACAAAGATCATTTTTTAAATAAAATAGACCAATTATGTGTATTCACTATAAGTACACAAAAATTAAGTACAAATAAAAGATAGAACATAATAATATCAAGACATAATTTGAAAGTAGGAGATTAACCCAAAGAACCGAAATTGGGTTAAGAAGTTCACTTACCTCGGGTCCAACTTGACTCGATCGTTCTTTAACCTCCTGAATAATAAACATGAGTTAATTTATACTTTCTTAAGAACCTTTTTCAAGTTCATTATTTCTTTTATATCATTTATTACCATTTCATGAACACTATGTTATTATTTAAGTTTATAACGATCGGTTTAACGATCATTGGTACTTGAGTCAAAAATGAACTTCTTATATTTACAAGTTGTTCACGTAGTAAATTATCCATTATCTCAAGAATAATATTCATGATTTAGATGCCATATATATCATATATATCTAGTATATACATTCATTTATAATATTACCTAACGTTTAGAGGTATGAAATGAAATGCACCATTCATAGAGACAGTAAGCCGTATGTACACATGAACGCAACTTTCATTTCTATTTCATATTTTATGGAATGAAATCATAATAATATAAAGGTATATTATAATTCCGGTATAATATCATATATAATACCATTAATTAAATCTTTTATACGTCCCATATATGACATTAACGAATCAAATCACTTTGAGGGGGTGGTAGTCCGCACGTCCTAAAATGAAGATATCACGTTTACCCATAATGGAAACCATAAAGGTATTCAATAAATGAAAAATACAGAAGATTACGTAAAACATAAACATATTATATATCATATATTAATATAGTATCATCTTAATGGACACCTTTGAAGGTGTTAAAATAATATTGAACAATCATCGTTTCGTGGGGGAGAAATTCGCCATCCACAGAAACAGTATGTTCTTTAACCATTAGATGTAAGTGCGTGTAAGTGTAGCTCAATTCCTTCTTATAAAAACATTCTAGTATATGGAATATACCGTTGTTACAAAATAAATGAATAAAAAGAGTTTAGGGGGTTGGAGAAGCAAAATAAAACATAAGAACACAATAAAAGACACTACCTTTAAATCGGGTAACTCTTTTTGATTTGAGCTCAAAGGATTACTTGGGAAGACTTATGCCCAAAGTGAGGCTTTGAGGAGTAAGAGAGGGATGTGGAGAGACAAAATGTTCAGGTTTTGGCCGAGAAAAAGGCTTTTGATGTGTGGTTATGGTGGTAGAGGTGGGGGCCTTTTATAAGAGGAGAGGAGAGGCACTCTTGGAATATTAAGATAAGATACTTTCTTATAAAATGATTTTCGGATAAAAAGGGTCCCAAAATTTTAAATTTCAAGGATAAGGTGATAAGGGTTCGAAATCTACCCATCCAATAGGTTTTTTTACAAGTGTAGGTCTTATAAGTTACATTATATTTTCATTTTATTTAAATCATTAAATAATGTGGTAATCACTGCATCATCATGGTGTCATATATAATTTAATTTATTTAATGTCTAAAAATTATAAAAAATATCATGATGTATAAAATCATTTTAACTTTCCAATGACTTTTTATAGTCAAAAATATGACTTGTATAACCCAATGTAAAAATTGTTTTAGTAAAACAACTCATGTTTGTGACATTTTTACTTTTACATTAAATTAAAGGCATTAGTGTCATTATCTTTCCCAAGTGACTCCATGGGGTCCCAAAAATTGTCCCATGGGTTGTATTGGTCGGCCATGACTCATTAAATAAGGGTATGACATGTGTCACATTCATTTCATATTATTAAAACATTATTCTTACCTTAAATTACACTAATTACCTCTAATCGCGATAAAAAACTTAAAAGTTACTATTCACCCAAAAAACTATTTTAATCCCATTGAACAAAATTTTACTTCTTAATGACAACCATGTATGTAGGATTTTTGAATTTCAAAAATATAGGTGGTAAAATTTCATTTAAACGGGAAATCAGTTTTTATAAGTACCACTTAGTGGTTTCACTATTCATCAAAAATTGATGTTTTTCAGAAAAATACCAAAACATCACCCTAAGATATATTTGATATTCCAAATTCAAAAATTATGTCTATTTTAAAAAATTCAAAACATATAAGTTACATTAATTAATTTAATAATTAATTCCCGTTGTCAGAGCCAATAGCATGTTTTTATGAAACAATAAGTATCAAAAGATTAACACTAGTTTAAGTCCAATTTCAAAGTGAAATTAATTCCAACGACCAATATTGGATTAAGTGGTAAAAATATATTCTAATTTAACTTTAAATCCAATTCAAAAAATAATATAATCATATAAATATATGAGATTAAAAATATGTTTTGAATTAAAATACAACATTTTTCACTATTCATTAAAAAATGAACTTTATTCTCATTTTAAGCCTCTAAAACAATATCTAATTCATTAATAGACAAAGATAAAAATATCTATTATTCATTACTTACTAGGGATGTTACATATTTTTTCATATAAGATTTATTTGTTTCCTACAGTTTATTATATTCTGCTACAGATTTAATAGAAAGTGAGTAATTTTATTTACCTATATATTCTATTTGTTTTATTTGTATTAATCTGATTTTCATAAAAGCAATGCATTTTAAATAATCATATGCATGATGATTATGATTCTTTCACTATGATAAACCATATCCATTGTGATTACGGTTTTTACTCTGATATAATTGGGCGGATTTTAGTTTTTATTTTGTGACTTTGTTATTCGAAAAGAAGTCCTATTCTGATAACATAATTTAAGAGGAATTGATTTTTTAGTTATATTTTTTAAAAAATGTTATTAGAAAACAACTCAACCTCGTCATGTATGTATTGTTATTTGAGGATATCATAATATATTACAATTGGTATCCGAGTATGATTCCACTGCTCAAATACATGTGGAGTTTTTAAATTCACAACTATTACAAGTTCTTTAATGTTTTATAAACTTATATTACAATAACCTTTATTTTTGAAAAAAAAATATATTTTTTAATGATGGAAGGAATGAATTCCAACTAAATGGAAAATAGTGATCATATTATGACTTATATATTTTATGTAGATTATTATGATTACTTAAGGGGTACAATGAAAATCATTTTCATCAATAGAGGTGTTGAATTTTTTTTAATGTTGAATAGAGACTATAAGATTCATGATAATGATGTAACAACTTTTACCCATCAATATAAACAATAATATCAGTTAAAATAAAAATAATATATTACACGTTTTATGTTCAATGACAAGAAAAAATTATAGTTCGATTTCATCATGTGATGATTCCAATAAAATTTGGAAAAATCTTCAGCTCAAAATTTTTGGAAAATATAATTTTTTTATACAAATAGAGATTTTTTAAGAGAAAACCCCAATACATTGAAATATTACATAATTAATTTGTTGAAAATATTAATCTAAGATTCATTACATTTATAAATCGTTTAAAATCTATTTGTGAGAAATGTATTGATAATGAGATCGTTGTTGAGAAGATAATTCATATCATTCCTAATGAGTTATAATCCAAAATAACCACAGATCATGAGACGATAAAGTTAAATAATCTTACCTTGTTTTATCTTATTCGTACCATAAATCATTATTAAGATAGAAATTATAGGGATGTTGAGAAATAAAAAATAAATATAGTGGTGTTTCATTTACAATAACATCTACCATACCTTTCAAAGTAAAATCTGCAGAGAAAATTGTTATGTATTAAAGATAGAATAACGTTGTTGTTCAATCTAGTTAAAGTTATCCTACAAATTATGAGAATGAATTAGAAAACTTTTATATAAGGATGAATAAAATATTCAGTGGAAAATATTTCTAATAATGATACAATGAAATAGGATAAATATATAATTGATAAGAATGATGATATCACGTCATATAAATGTAATGAAATTTAAAATGTTAGAAAAGATTTTATAAAGATTAAGAAGAATGATATAAAAGAAAATAATTCAAATAATAATGCTGAAAAGTATTATAAATAAAATGATAAGAACGTTCTAAAAGCTTATAACACTTATAGTGAGTATGGAGGTGATTCTTATGAGAGTTCTACATATAATGAATGTTCTGTTCAAAGGAACTGTAGAGTCCCAAAACTTGACGTACATGGACATTACATTACTTTTTCAAAATACTTAATACAAAATAAAAACAGACACACAAGGACCGTAATAGTTTAGTGTCTTTGGAAACTCGGAATATAAACATCTAATCATGTTGAAAGATATTCAACATCTCCTATAACGATCTTCCCCATTTTGTTTCATTACCTAAACACTTCCTTTATTTCCTGAGGAAAATAAGACATAAAAAGGGTGATCTCAAATTCTCAGTAAGGGAAAACATAGATATCATAAAATAATCCATAAACATTTTAAATCAAAAACATGAACATGAAATCTAAACATTAAAATCTTGAGAAAAGACATAAATCTTGGAGGTACGTAAGGAATTTATCATAAAGGAACATCAATCATGATAAAATATCCTGGGAATAAAACATGTAATTTTGGAAACCATTCTGCACTTGTTATGATTTCCATAGTAGCCATAACATTGCTGCCAAGACCATCTTAGTAGAAAAAGTCCCTTTCTTAATTGAGTTCACTCCTCCTTTCAGTCTTGTAACACTGAACCAAATTAAATTCCCGTTCCAACCATGTCTATCTCATGAGATATAAATCTCTACCCAATGCATTGGAGGGAGATATTGGTCCCAACCATCTCATAATGAAATTATTCTTACTTGTGCCACAAAATAAAATACATCATTCATAATAACCCAATGAATGAAATGGGTTTCAAAACCATCATCCCATCATCACATAATCTATATAAAATAAATGGATATCATTTCATAATAAGAAAATTGAAACAATGTAAATCATAGAGACATTATAATTTAAACATACATATATAAAATAATGTTATCTTAGATAAAAAAATGGTTTTGATAAAACACTTGAAATGAATTCTTGAGAAAAATATCCTTTCTTCTTCAAAATCAATTTATTTTAACAAAACATCATGCAATTTTAAAAGAAAGAGATTTTGTTGAAAATATTCATGAAATATTTTGGAGGAATCTTCATGAAAATAAGGCTTTATAAAGCCGTAAAAATCATGTAATTCCGTATAAGTTAAAAAACATTCTTCTCGTACTTTTTCCGGAAAAGTAAAAAAAGTACCTCGTAAAAGAAAGATTCCTTCCATACGATGTGGTAAAATCAGAAAAGGGTAAAAATTACTTTTAATATACATTTAAGAAAAATAAATTTTTTTTGAAAACATTTTTAGAACACATGGTCATGGATAATAATCAAAACCCTAGTAAATACTTACGAATAAACAATCTCGGATAAGAATGAGATTGGAATAATTATCCCTTAACTTATGTCTGATATGCTTCGTCTGTATCCAAACCTCCTATATAATGATTTAAATAATGTCATTGACTTATTACATAATCATATTCATTGTTATGATATCATATATGGTTCACTTATGACTTTATATTACCCGTTATTTTGTAAATGTCATGTTAAAGAGAGTTTTGGGTAGAATCGTTTCATATGTCGTCAGTGTTTTGACTTGTAATTATTCATATGATTAATTGGATCTTGATTACTTAATTCCAGAATATAAAACATGATTTATATATAATATATTTTCAGAATATACATATATATAATAGATCGATAAATGGAAAGAAATACACCATTCATGTAGATGGTAGGTCGTACGTACGCATGAACACTGTTTTCGTTTTCTTATTGATTTGAATGGAATTAAGTATATTACATACATATATATATATAAATCTAGTATTATTATTATGTCAAATATTTCATGATTACTTATTATATATACTTTATAATCATTCATGAATGTTTAACATGGAAAACGAATCACATCGCGTCGTGGAGACGGTAATCCGTACGTACGCATGAGCGATGATATCATTCCCATGATTGTGGAATTGTATTTGAGTTTATGTATACTATTTCAGAATATTTATCACTTTAAAATAATCATATATAGTCATTATTTACAAAATTATACCCATCCAAGTAAGGTGGTGGTGGAAAATAGATTACACCACGGCATGGAGACGGTATTCCGTACGTACGCACGCGAGGTGATTTCATTTTCCTTAGGATGGATAGAAGTTGAAATAGGTTTTTTTTAATATTTATAATAAAATATCATTATATTATGGATACCTATGTTATTACATCATAATGAAACTACTAAAGAAGAGAGAGTAGAAGAATAATGGAGCTTGAAGAAAACAGTAGAAGGTATTACCTCTTTCTCGAAATGCCTCCTTTAAACTTTCTCATAGGGCACTAAAATTGGTCTTTGAAGAAGACCAGGACCTCTAGGATGTTTCTAGGGAAGTGGGGAAGAGAATTTGGAAGGTTTTTTCCGAGCATGAAAGCTCAAAGTGGTGTGAGGAAGAGAGGGAGGAGGTTCCCTTTTATAAGGTAGGAGAGGGGCACCTTTGGAATAACTAAACATATTATTTTATTATAAAGTCATATTCGGTTTTTAATAGCTCCATATTGAGTTATTTAGAAGCTAAGGTGGGGATGGGATAAAGCCTCTCATTAAATATAATTTATACAAGTTTAGGTTTCTATTTTAACCTTATCATTTAGATTTAACATTATGTTAAATAACTTTTCTTTTACCGTGTCTTCTTGTTTTATTATACTATAAGGTTAATAAATTTACTATAACAAGACAAACGAACCACAAGTTGTTTATTATTAATATATATAGGCTTATATAAGTCATAGGGCCGAAGATTAGATTTTTATGAATAAAATAAAAATTAATAATATAATATTTGTTTTAAAAACTATTTTATGTCAATTTTGACAATATTTGGTAATTGATTTTTTTGAAACTTATAACAGAATTATTATTTCGAAAATAGTTAACTAAATCAATAATAACATGTCATATTAACCTATAAAATTAGTGTAATTCATAAAAAGTCTCAAATTACAATAATTTGGGTATTTATAACATTAATTATGTCAGTATTTCATTAATAAGATTATTACTGCATCATCATTGTGTCATAAATAAATTAAATTATTTAATGTCTAAAAATTAAAAATAAAACACCATTATGTAGGAAATATTTTTATATTTCTAATTAATACTTATAGTCGAATTTATCTTATGTATAACCCTATATTAAAAATGATTTAGTTTTTAAACTTTCATTTTAACTATTTCAACCCTTCTTTATATAAATTAATAATAAATGTCCTAATCTAATCCCATTGGGCCTAAATGGTCATATGTTATTCCTAAGGTTGTTTTTGGTCGAATTACACTTATCCAATAGAATTAGGACATGTGTTAGGGTAATAATAATATCATTTTTATCCTTAATTACCCTATTTACTTTTAACCGTGGTAAAAAAGGTCAAAAGTTACTATTCACCAAAAAAAATTTAATCTCATTGAACCACATTTTAGGTCTTGATATTAACCGTGTCTCTTGGATTTTTGAAATTCCACTCACAGAAGCGGTAAAATTATGTTTTATGTGAATTAGCAAATTCTTCTAGGAGGTGGGTAAAAGACGGTGAAAAGTTCAATAAAATTTTTATATATCTAAAATTATTATAAAATGACTCTAATGACTTAAATTTAACTTATATAGGTATTATGTATCAATTTTGACCTAAAATAAATTTAAATAAAATAAATAATTATTTAAATAAAAAATCGGTTTTTGAATAGTAACCTAGTGTTTTCACTATTCATCAAAAATTGAAAGTTTTCAGAAAAATACCAAAAATTCACCCTAGGATAATTTTGATATTCTGAATCCAAAAATGAAGTCCATTTTGAATGATAAAATTTATAAAATTTCAAAAAGTGGGTATTACTATTCATAACTCCCAATTTATATAACATATCACTATTTAGCGAAACTCAGTATTGCGTACAACACACGCTATTGTGGAAGGTTGCGATTGTGTGTAATGCAAGCCAAGTCAGGGATGCATATTGTGCAAGCTCCTTTTGGTGTAGTGCATAACACAATAAATTAATGAAATTAAAAAGAATATTTTTCATTAAATCTCGGGGTGTTACATTTTACCCCTCTTAAAATGAATTTCGCCCTCAAAATTCATCAGGGTTGTACATGGTTTTCTACTTGAAAGTTTCTTTAATTGCAACACACATCGTAAAATGAAATACCAAAACTTAACTTTAAAAAAATAAAGTATGAAACATAACGGTTACCCAAATTAACTCATGAATGGGTTTCCACGTAGGAGAACATAGGTGAAAATATGGATATTGAAGGAAAATCTAACTATCAAGTTCTGATGGAGAGTGGTAGAGAACATGGATATGAAAAATCCAACAATCACAAAGCCATAGATTTGTGATGATCTAAGGTACCATCTGATTCATCGGATATGAGGGAACTAGAAAAGCATTTTTGGTTTTGAAGATCATTTCCCTAAATTTGATGAATTAAAATAAATACTTTTATTATTTTGGTTCAATCTCACTATTGTTCGTGCCTTAAACAATTTCCATTTCATATCATAATGAAATGAAGTTTAATTTGATATTCGTGAAGTGTTAATAGATCATGTGATAGAATAACGGGTCATTACATCTATCTGAAACAAAAGGATAATAATCGTTATTAAGTATACATAAGTCGATTAATCGTATATGTTTCTAAAATGGACTTATACTTCATATCTCATACCACATAAAAAAATTAAAACTAATTTATACTAACCAGGGACATCATGTAGGCATGTGGTAGGTGATAAAGGCCTGTCGCACATCGGTTGTGTGTTCGATTCCCACAACCTTGTCCGACGCGATGGGTTGTCGCCCATCCTGCTGGTTTTCCTTTTTCTAAAACTACATTATTATAACATCCCATCAATAATATGAAAAAAATAAGTTCTATCCTTAAACAATACTAACTTATGTAAAACATAATCCATTCCAATCTTTAGACTTATCTAAAATATTTGGTCCAAGCTCATAGTATAAAGAATATGATTACTTGAAATGCAACATAACAATCACGTGAATGCCATCATTTATACCCCATATATAATTTGATATATCTTGTTGGTCAAATTACAATAAAGTGAATACCTTAATCATGTATTCTCTTGAAGAAATAAAAACCCATTTAACATTAGTGAAAATATGAATGCTGTCAAAAGTTAACTCTTTCCACATACCAAAATCCCAAAAATTCTATATACTCAAACCCTGATATAACTTTGTCCTTAGATCAATCATGAGCTCATTAATACTGTCAAACATTTCATTTTCTCTTTATCCTATCATTATGTGCATATCATCTACTTTCCAGAATATTTGAATCACTTTTCATGGTTACCGGTACCGTAAAATTTTTGAAAACCACAGTACGATAATACAAAATAATTCTAATACACCATATGAGTAACTCAACAAAATTATTCTTGAATACCAATACATAAACACTTCAATTCATCCTCTTCAATGATTGTCATGGAATATGTCCTTCCTTGATTTAGAAGTAACTTTTTAGGGCAGGGCATTGAGTTGGGTAATTCTCATGTTCTCCACAAATAAGACATTGAACCCCATAACAGTCTGTCACTCTATGACCCTTTTCTCCCCAGAGATAACATCTGTCCCTCCATTTTAGGTATTCTTCATGTTTCTTCTTCCCTTCATTAGAAATCTCAATATTCCATTCTTTATGCTGCTCAACATGCGAACATGCATAAAAGTATATCTTCCTCTTATTTGATGAATTAGGCATACCACTAAATTTCACCTTGTTAATCATATATCGCGATGACTGATTCAACATAATTACAATTTCTTTCTCTCTAGGAATTATGCAATTTTGTTTCTCATAGTAAAAAATTTGTCCATTGGATTCAATGTTAACTAAATTCCTTCTGGTTCCCTCTATTGACTAAAACACAAAAAGAATTCTATGAGAGGCAAAAATCATACAAGGAAAATAACATAACCAAGGGGGAGTACCTTCGATATCTAACATCTTAGGTTTAATTATAATATCTTTACCGTAATTCTAAGACTATAACCTATACTTATACTTAATATTAGGAACATCAGTAGACATAGCTTAGAAATATCTCTAGGGATCTCACTATAGTTTTCGCATCCTAGTTTCCAAAGGTTGACTAAACCTTTAATTTGATACCAACTGTAGAGACCCGAAACTTGACGTACATGGACATTACATTACTTTTTCGGAATACTTAATACATAAAAAAACATTCACACAAGGACCGTAATATTTTAGTGTATTTGGAATCTCGAAATATAAACATCTAATCATGTTGAAATATCTTCAACATCTCCCATAACGATCTTCCCCTTTTTGTTTCTTTACCTAAAACCTTTCTTTATTTCTTGTGGAAAATAAAACATAAAAAGGGTGAGCTCAAATGATCAGTAAGGGAAAACATAGAGAACATAAAAAAATCCATAAACATTTGAAAGCAAAAACATGAACATGAAATCTAAACATTAAAACCTTGAGCAAAGACATAAATCTTGGAAGTACGTAAGGAATTTATCATAAAGGAACATCAATCATGATAAAATATCATGGTAATAAAACATGTAATTATGACAACCATTTAGAACTTGTTATGATTTCCATAGTAGCCAAGGCATTGATGGCAAGACCATCTTAGTGGACAAAGTCCCTTTCTGAATTGAGTCCACTCCTCGTTTCAATCCTGTAACACTGATCCAGATTAACTTACCATTCCAGCCATGTCTGTCTCATGAGATATAAATCTTTACCCAATGCATTGGAGGAAGATATAGGTCCCATCCATCTCATAATGAAATCATTCTTACTTGTTCCAGAAAATTAACATACATCATTCGTAATAACCCAACGAATGAAATGGGTTTTGAAAACATCATCCCCTCATCACATAATCCATATAAAACAAATGGATATCATTTCATAATAAGAAAAGTGAAACCATTTAAATCATAGAGGCATTATACTTGAAACTTACAAATATAAAATAATGTTATCTTAGAAGAAAAAATGGTTTTGATAAAACACTTGAAATGAATTCTTGAGGAAAATATCCATTCTTCTTCAAAATCAATTTATTTTCACAAAACGTCATGAAATTTTAAAAAAAATATATTTTTTTGAAAATAGTAATAAAATATTTTGTAAGAATCTTCATGAAAATAAGGCTTTATAAAACCGTAAAATTCATGTCATTCCGTATAAGTTAACAAAACAATCTTCTCTTACTTTTGCCGTAAAAGTCCAAAAAAGTACCTCGTAAAAGAAAGATTCCCTCCATACGATGAGGTAAAAGCAGAAAAGGGTAAAAATGATTGTAAACATACATGGAAGAAAAGTAAAAATTTTATGAAATTTTTTTGAGAAGATATGGACATGGATAATAATCATAACCCCAGTAAATACTTATGAATAAACAATCTCGGATAAGATTGAGATTGGAATAATTATCCCTTACCTTATGTCCGATATGCTTTGTATGTATCCGAACCTCCTATATAATGATTTAAATAATGTCGTTGACTTATTACAGAATCATATTCATTGTTATGATATAATATATGGTCCACTTATGACTTTATATTACCCGTTCTTTTGTAAATTCTATGTTAAAGAGCGTTTTGGGTAAAATCATTTCATATGTCGTCCGTGTTTTGACTTGTAATTATTCATATGATTACATAGATTATGATTACTTAATTACAGAATATAAAACATGATTTATATATAATATATATTCATAATATACATATATATAATATATCAATAAATGGAAAGAGATACACCGTTCATGGAGACTGTAGGCCGTACGTATGCATGAACGCTATTTTCGTTTCCTTATTTAATTGAATGGAATTAAGTATATGACATACATATATATATATACATAAATCCAGTAGTATTATTATGTCATATATTTCATGATTACTTATTATTTATACTTTATAATCATTATTGAATTGTTAACATGGAAAATGAATCTCATCGCGTCGTGGAGACGGTAATCCGTACGTACGCACGAGCGATGATATCGTTCCCATGATTGTGGAATTGTATTGGAGTGTATGTATACTATTTAATAATAAATATCACTTTACAATAATCATATATAGTTATTATTTACACCATTATACCCATCCAAGTAAGGTGGTGGTGGAAAATAGATTACACCACGGCATGGAGACGGTATTCCGTATGTACGCACGCGCGGTGATTTTGTTTTCCTCAGGATGGATAGAAGGTGAAATAGGGTTGTTTCATATTTATAATAACATATCAGTATATGAGGGATACTGATGTTATTACTTCATAATGAATCAACTAAAGAATATGGAGTAGAAGAAGAATGGAACTTGAAAAAAACGGTAGAAGGTATTACCTCTTTCTCGAAGTGCCTCTTTTAAACATTCTCTTAGGGCACTAAAATTGGCCTTTGAAGAAGACCAGGACCTCTAGGATGTTTATAGGTAAGTGGAAAAGAGAGGTTTTCAGGGTTTTTCTGAGCAGAAAGGCTTAATGTGGTGTGAGGAAGAGAGGGAGGAGGTGCCCTTTTATAAGGGAGGAGAGGGGCACCTTTGGAATAACTAAAAATATTATTTTATTATAAAGTAATATTCGATTTTTAATAGCTTTAAATTGATTTATTTTAAAGCTAAGGTAAGGATGGGTCGAAATCCTCTCATCCAATATAATTTAGACAAGTTTAGGATTCTATTTTAACCTTATCATTTAGATTTAACTTTAAGTTAAATAATTTTTCTTTTACCGTGTCGTCTTGTTTTCTTACACTATAAGGTTAGTAAAATTACTATAACAAGCCAAACGAACTCCAAGTTGTTTATTATTAATATATATAACCTTATATAAGTAATTTGGCCGATCCTTAGATTTTTAGGAATAAAATAACAATTAATAATATAATATTTGTTTTAAAAAACATTTTATGTCAATTTTGACATTATTTGGTAAATCATTTTTGTGAAAATCATAATTGAAATATTAGTTCCAAAAAAGGTAACTAAATCAATATAACATGTCATATTTACCTAGAAAATTAGTGTAATTCATAAAAAGTCTCAAATTACATTTATTTGGGTATTTATAACGTCAATTATGTCAATATTGCATTAATAAGATAACTACTACATTATCATTGTGTCATAAATAAATTAAATTAATTAATGTCTAAAAATTATAAAAAAAACACCATTATGTAGGAAATATTATTAGCATTCTAATGAATATTTATAGACTAATTTATCTTATGTATAACCCTATATTAAAAATGATTTAGTAATTAAACTTTGATTTTAACTATTTTAACCATTCATTAAATATATTAATAATAAATGTCCTAATCTAATCCATGTGGGACTAAATAGTAATTTTTTATTCCTAAGGTTGTTTTTGGTAGAATTACACTTATCCAATAGAATTAGGACATGTGTTAGGGTAATAATAATATCATTATTAACCTTAAGTACCCTATTTACTTTTAACTGTGTTAAAAAAATGTAAAACGATACTATTCACCAAAAATTATTTTCATCACATTGAACCACATTTTATTCCTTGATATTAACCGTGTCTCTCAGATTTTAGAAATTCCACTCACAGAAGTGGTAAAATTATGTTTTATGTGAATTTGCAAATTCTCCTAGGAGGTGGGTAAAAGACGGTGAAAAGTTCAATAAAATTTTTATATATCTAAAATTATTATAAAATGACTCCAATGACTTAACTTGAACTTATATAGGTATTATGTAACAATTTTGACCTAAATTAAATTTAAATAAAATAAATAATTATTTTAATACAAAGTTGGTTTTTGAATATTATCCCAGTGTTTTCACTATTCATAAAAAATTGAAAGCTTTCATAAAAATACAAAAAATTCACCCTAGGTTAATTTCGATGTTCCGAATCCAAAAATGATGTCCATTTTGAAAGATAAAATTTATAAAATTTCAAACAGTTGTTATTACTATTCATAACGGCTAGTTTATATAACATATCGTTGTTTAGTGAAACTCGGTATTGCGTACAACACACACTATCGTGGAAGGTCGTGATTGCGTTTAGTGCAAGCCAAGTCAGGGATTCGTGTTGTGAAATCTCCTTTTGGTGTAGCGTACAACAGAAGAAATTAATGAAATTAAAAAGAATATTTTTCATAAAATCTCGGGGTGTTACAAGAACATTGTAATTTATCCCAGTATACAGAAATATAATCAATGATTCATGTATAAGTTAAGAAAATCTATTAACCTTACCAATATGCCTTTAAGTGTTAATTATCCTGATGAGAAGAAATTTACATCCTTTGATGAATAATATTATTCTATAGAAGATAATTCATTTTTTATATGATAATGCATCAAATTTTTATAAATTTAGTGAGCATGAAAATTTTAAAATATGAGAAAATGATTTTATAATGCTATGGAAAATACTGGAATGAAAATTTTGAGGAAAAAGGTTTTGAAAAATTAAATATCTGATCATTCAAAAAATATATATATATGTTACTATATTTGAGAAAGAAACTGTTTTTAAATATACTTAAAAAGTTTTTTTTGAGAAAAAAATTTTATAAACAAAAAATATTTCCAAAACTAATACCAAGGAAGGTAAATAACTAGTTGTAAAAATAAATTGAAAAATATCTATGTTAATAAAACTATAATTAAATGTTACCACTGGTATAAATTTTTTTGATATAATTTATCAAGAAATCATTCGTCATGTAAATTTTTCAATAATTGGTTATACATATAAAAACATGTTTTTAGTAACAATTTTTTTGTTCAAAAAAATTCCCCTTTTAAAACAAGTTTCAAAGACATGGTCATTAGAAAAATAATTTTACATTATTAAAAGTTCAATCCCTTGGATATCTCGAAGCCTATTTTTGTTAAAAAAATATGGATTCCTAAATTTTTGTTTTCTTGAAATTATCAGACTCATGAAGGTTTGGGTTATAATAAGATGGTATTTTTATTTTAAATAAAATAACGAAAGTACCAAAAATGAAAAATATGCTACATGGACAGTGGGTGTTCCAGAAACATGACTAGAAATAAATAATTCTCCCAGAATGTTATCAAAATTAAACCTGGCAATGTAAATTTCTAATATAATTCTCATGGCGAGAATATTGTTATAGAAAATATTTTTCTTCTTGGAGAAACCCTTATCTAAAATGTCTTCTTGTTAACGGTCTTAATCATAACCTTATAAGGCTAAGTCAATTATGCGATGAAGGATACCTTATGAACCATATTAATGATAAAGGATAACAATATAGTTCAAAGGAAGGATTTATTCTTTCTATTAATATGTATGAGAAGGTTTATACACTTCAGATAGAAGACATTAGGATCCATGAATTACCTTGACTTGGTGTAACAGAATATCATTCTCTATTATAGAATAGATGTTAAAGACACTATAATCTAAGAAACATATCTAATATGACTATGAAATGACTTTTATGGATTTACCAGAACGTAGGTTTGAGACTAAAAAAGTCTATTAACCTTTTATATATGTTATTCAATTGAATTCACGTTTTAAATATATTAGTTAAGTAAAAACTTAAGATGAGTTACATTTAGTACAAATAGACTTATTTGGTTATACAAAAACTAAAATTATTGGAGGAAAAATAAATTTATATTTCTTAGTGGATTATTACTTTAGATACAAATGGGTTTATTTTCTCAAAATGAAACCTAAATACTTTCCATATTTTAAAACTTTTGAATCGAATGTTAATAATAAGAAAAACATTCCCTTAATCATTATTCAAAGTAATCATGCTGGAGAATTTTTAAATTTTGATACGAAATTTTTTTGTAGTATGAAATTTATTGAACATATATTTTCATCCTCTAGAGCCCCCTTTAAAAATGGTGTAGTTTAAAGAGGGAATATAATTCTTCAAGATATAACTATATCCATGTTGAGTGTTTAATCAATTTAAAAAAAAGTGGGTTGAAGCTGTAAGTACTATCTGGTATACTATTAATAATGTTTTAATTAGACCTTTTCTTAATAAAAGACCTAATGAGTCTTAGATAGGCTGAAATCTCAAATTTTCCTAATTTTAAGTATTTGGTTTCAAAGTATTGATCTCAAATACGAAATATAACTAACATTAATTTTCACCAAAATCCATGGAAGGTGTATTTTTAGGATATACCACTACTTATAAGGCATATATAGTTTTTATTAAAAATTATTGTATTTTTGAGGAAGGGTATCATGTTAAATTTTATAAAATATATCCCTTTGTTTTTAAACAACCTCAACCAATAGATTCAGATTTTATTTATAAAAAAGATTTCCAACCATTGTTTGAATGTTCTTCTCATGAATGTATAAGTTAAGAAATAGTTTCTAGAATTATTCTCTATGAATATTTTATACCCATAGATGAAGAGAATAATTTAGAAGGAATAATCCTAGTGATATCATCATTGATGATTTATATCATATAGTTAGGACTAGAATTTCCTTATATAATTAAATTGAACATCAAGATTTCTTATCCCAATTTTAACCTAGGAATACCATGAGGTTTAGTTGATGAGGATTGGATTAAGGCTATGCAAAATAGGCTCAATAATTTTTTTAGGAACAATATATAGAATTTAGTTTAAAAATACATAAGAAATTCTACAATTGGATTAAAATAGAGTTTTCAGAATAAGTTTAATGATAATGAAAAAAGTTTTATCCTTAAATCTAGACTTATTGCTAAGGGATATAACAAATAATAATGTGTATATTTTTATGTAATCAATGCATTTGTATCTATACTCGAAACTATTTGAATACTTCTTGAATCTAAAAAATTATTTAATATCAACCTTTTTCAAATGAATGTGATGTGTGATTTTCATAACAAATATCTTCTTGATGAATTTTATGTTGAACAACATATTGGTATGGAAAATAAATATCATCCTTAATATTTTTATAAGCATTAAAAAGCTTTATATGGACTTAAAAATCCCCCTAGACCATGGTTTGATATATTAACATGATTTTTGTTACAATATAATTTTGTTAAGGGAGATGTAGATCCAAATATTTTTCTAAAAAAAGATAGTAAATGTTTTCTTGTTTTGGAAATTTCACAAAACAATAGGAGGTAATTTCATATCTAAACAAAGTTATATAAAATATATTCTTTATAAATTTGGATATGAAAATACATAATGTATTATTATTCTTATAGGCAGCTTAATTAATTTTTATCTTGATGAGGATTGGCAACGAGTTGATCAAAATATTTTCAGATGTATGATATGAATCCTACTTTACATAAATGATAACCATATAGGTTTAGTTTTTTTGTATGATAATGTGAAAGATATTAGTAAAATCTAAATGAATCCCATTTAATATTTTTAAAGATAATTTTTTGTCATCACAAGGTAACTTTAGATTTATTAATTTTATATATTTCTCTAAATTTTTTGAAAAAGAAAATTGAATGATAAATTTGGTTGTTGTAAAATGGAATGGAAAAGAACATCTAAGATATTACATTTCCTAAGAGAATCCTTAGTTTCTAGGAAATATAAAAATAAATACTCAATAGAACATTCCATAGTTGAAGCAGAATATATGGAAGTTGTAAGTTTTTGTTCTCAAGTGTTGTACATGAAACCCACACTGATTGACTATGGCATGAGTTTTAATAAAATTAAAATAATTTGAGATAACCCAAGAAATATTACATTATGTAAAAACAAATCACATCATTCTAAATCTTAGATCATTTATATAAGAAAAAATTTCCATTAAGATCACACACTTAAAGAAGATATAATTCTTCAATTCATCAGAATGCAAGATCAACTTGTTAACAATTTTACATAACTTCTTCCTTTCTATGGACATGAATATATCAAATAGAATCTACGAATGAACAACGTAATGTAATAATATATATTTATATTTATTGTTGACCAATCTACCTGCATTAAGGTACACCTTTTAAAATGGGGAGTACATTTGTTTAGTAACTCTAAAAACATTATTTTTTTCTTTAAATTGTTTTCAAATGATTTATAACATCATAAAACATATATCATAATGGGTTTTCTGGAATCATTTTTATTTATAGAATTTTCAGAGCTAGAATCCTCACTAGGTTCCTTGGACTCTGAAAATGTTATAAAAATATTTGAACTCAAAGTTTCGTTAATATTTTTGGATTAAAATATTCTATTCATTAGTTTTCATAATGAAATAATTTTAATTACTTTTTGTAAAAAATTATCATATTATGTATTTATTTTCAAAAAAATAATTATTTTTTATGTTTAATAAATACTATTAAGAAAATGTTATTTATACCAATGGAATTATTGACTCTGAAAAGCACATATATATTTTCTTTAGTTTTTACACTATCTGATTATGTTAGTTCATTAATTGTTGTTGTTGTTATATATTTTTTAATAATATCATTGTTTTTATTTGAAAACATTAAAATGATTTCGTAATAATATTCTTTCATGATCCAATAAATATTTTAAAAACCTCAAGAGTTCAAATTAATTCTGTCTTTGGATCAATATCAAGCATAAGATAATATTTATTTTATCTCGAATATTGATTTTGATTTGGATGATCAATAATTAAACCCAATTCATATAAAAAGAGGGACAGAAAATGAGTCCCACATTGGTTATTCCAGAGATGTGCTCAAAATTTGTTGACCACTTCCTGTTTCCCTGTCTAATAATTTCTTTTTCATCTCATTCACCAGTTAATATCTTGATTTGATGGCCTCTTCCAAATACTACATGAAATGGTTCATATTCTAGGAATAGATATTCAAAAGAATGTTTTCTTAAAAATATAATTATATTTTGAGAAATATCATTGATTTTCAAGGTTCGAAACCAGTGTGGGTAGAAAAACTGGACATGTAATTTGATATTTAATACCCATATCTAGTTTGTGACTTTTATGCTTATTTTATGTTTTCATGGAATATGGAATAGAAAAATATATATATTCTTATATATGTGGGAAATTATACGTGTTTTCTTATAATAAATATGTGTGTTTAGTTGGAATCTCATCATATAAAGTATCTTATTTCTATTCTCAAAAACACATAGAAGGTCCTAGTTATTTTAAACAGACTGAGGCTGAAGATTCATTATTTCTAGAGTGTTCTATGGAAAGGAATGTATGTCATATCACTATAGAAAATAGAGTAATTGATTTTTGGATTTTTGGATTCATAATATTGATGATGGGGTATCATGATGCGTTACAAGTTTCTGATGTTTTCATATTATTCTTTCTATTAAACATGCCAAATATAGATTCAGTGAAGTTCATTTTCTTAACAGTGAAAGTATAAATTCATAATGAATAAATTCATGAATCATCATCTTTCCAACCATATTTAGAAAAGTAGTTGAAAAATTCATGGTGTATTTAAAATTACCCAAAAAGTCATATATGGTGAGGGAGAAAATTTCATTCATATATGACGATAAGTAAAACCAGAAGAGGTTCATTTTTGATAAAATGTGGAATAAGTATATTTAGAGTATTGATGGAGCTACATCAGAGGAAGAACCATTATAGAATCTAGAGAAGGATGATTAAAAGAAGATACGAATGGTTTATACCTCCAAGCCAAATAAGAAAACGATGCAATATAATGTTCTCGATAATGTTCTTGAAGAATGGATGAATAAGAAAGATGATAAGAAGTTAGGGGATCTAAAATTTGGACTCCATCCTACATAAAAAATATATCTTAAAAACATACTATAAAAAAATATAGAGGATAGAGCTAAAAATAATAAATAAATGAAAATTTTACAAAGACTGCAATTATGTTATACTCTATTGAAATGTGTTGAAAATTTCTAAAATTTTAGTTTTTCCCAAAATACAAGTAGATAAAATCATTCCAAAAGGCATGTTAGATTATTAAGAAATATCCATAGTTCATGATGAAATTTCTTCTGTCCTAGAAAAATGAAAATAGAAATTTCTTTAGGAGTAAACAGTTTTATAGAAAAAATTAAAACTAGAACCATCCCAAAAAAAATCATAGAACAACAAGACAAATTTAGGATGAGATTGATAAATAAATTAATGATGAAGTTATTGTGTATGATAAACAAGAAATAGAAGGATATGATGAAGAGGAAGAATATGAATATGATGAAATTGAGGAGTTGATAGAGGAAGAGGTATTTTAAGAAGAATATAATGATGAACATGAATATGGAAAAAATATATATGATAGTGAGAAAAATACAGATCAACAAAAGGTCATCAGTGGGATCATCTTTATTATAAATAATATCCAAAAAATATATTGAATTTAAATATAATACTTATGAGGGATAATATTCATATAAATAAGAAGATTAATCCCCATAAAAGAGAGAAGAAGAAGATTAGAATTATAAATCCAAATCTGATAATAAAGTGGAGGCCGATAAGGATTTAAATATCATTGAATTATAAGATAGAAAAGAAGTTAATGAAAATATTACTTATAAAAATATTGAAAAATCTTTTTTAAAGATTTATAAAAATAAAGGAATGTAATAAGAAGTTTAACAGAGAAGAATAAAACCTCTTGAGATTCAAGATGTTGATCCAAATTCACCTAGAACCATTTTTTGGGTAGATTGGATTATATTGTTCATGTGTTGGATAAATTGGAAGAAAATATTCCTTATTTTATAAGGTTTGAATAAAGGGGACAAATAATTCATGAAAGACTAAATGATAAATAGGAAAAAAATAAGTTTTTAAATAAGAAAGTAATTTGGGTCAAATTTTATTTGAAAACATTTCAAGATAGTTCTCAAAACACATAAAAGGAATTCAATCATTTGGTTAAACAATCATATAATGTTAATGTAATTATTCGGATGCACCATGATCAGTTTCATGTTAAAAATGATCTTCACATAGAATATGAAATTTATGTCAATGAGTTATCATCTCACATTGATGAAAGTGTAAATTTTGGGGAACAGTTCAAAGATGAAACTGATGAAATAACCGAGGAAGTTGAAACTTTTAAAAAGAAAATTCAAGTCATGGAGCTACAGAAGTCTAGACTCCAATCATTAGAGGATCAAGTTAGCAAACTAAGAGACTAGAATAAAGCGTTATTTGAAAAATATTAGATTAAAGAACACAAATTAGAGAAGCTAGTGAAAGATTTTCATGGGTTCTAGAAGATCAAATCATTTTTCAATAATTTAATGAGTAATGATTAAAATTTTTAGGTTTGAACAATAATTTTTTATGGGATTTTTTTTAATTTTCATTCATGAATGAATAACCTTTAATACAAATCTGAATTGGCTGAATGTTTTCCAATTATGATTTTTTGAATGTTCTTTCAAATTTTTTTGGACGATTACTTAATACATTGTAATGTTTTTTGTATTTTTCCTTTATATAACATTTAAATCATATAGAACTTTTCCCTATTCTTTTTTAAAATCACAATGGCATAGAATTTTATAGGAATGGGGATAATTTATTAAATGATGTGAATATTTTATTATGATGGAATTATAATATTAAGGGTATGGGATTTGATCCTTTGAGGGAGAAACTTTTCTATGGGATAAAATATTTCTCAAATAATATATTATAAAATACACCATCATATTTAAAATGTCATTCAGAAGAGTTATAAACTATAGGGGAATTAAGGATTAAGGTTTAACTATAAATTCAATGTTCTTAAAAGATCATAGACTGTGTGTTTTTTAAAATTATTTTTTATTTTTGTTATGGGGATTGTGGTTTCCAAAAAGGGGGAGATTTTTTATGTAGAATTCATAGTTTTTACTTTTTCATTCCTTTTATTTTTGAAATCACAAACACATTTATAAAATTGTGTTTACTATCATTTTGTGTCCTATGTGTTTTATAATGTTTTTCAGAATAAATTATTTTCTACCAAACATAGAATAATTTATAATGTATAATGAATATAAACATTAAAGTCATTGTTATGTTTATAGTAATTAGTATTTGTTTGATTAATCTATGTCATATTTTTCATATCTGGTGTTAGAATATCAATATTTTCTTTCATACTATTAAATTCATAACAATTAGGCTGATATTAGTACTGATAACATCTTACATATACTCTAATAATTATTTTATTGATAGATTAAAGGAATTATATCAGACTAAATATGTTTATATTGATTATATAGAAAAATTATCCGAAATTAAGTTACAAAGTAAACATTGTGATGGTGTTTATTTAATACATTGCTAGAAATTGAGTTACACTATTCTTTTACGAGATTTCAAGCAATAGGTGTCCGATTCAATTTAGACAAACATGGAAAATATGACCATTGATATGATGCCTATATAAATGGGTCCTTTGAAGAGTTTGGAAATGGATAGTTGATTATATTCACTCTAAAATTTTCATAAGAATACTCAGTGTGAAAAGATTATTGATATTATTTTTATTTTTTTCGAGATTAGTATTATTAATAAAACCTTATCAGGATGTCCCTTTATTAACATTTTTAGTTGTAACTAATTTATAATCATCGTAAGGATCATGGGATTATACAGATAAGATGATAGATAATCTGATTCGTCAAATTGAGGGCTACTAATGCTAGGTTCATAGATAATTTCATCATTATATCAAGGATATCATGGGATAGGAAGACAAAGCTCTTTTAATCATCATATCATGGTATTTCATCCTAATTAAGGAAAAACATTTATTTTAATAAAAAATATGGGATTACTTTAGTCTAGGTTATATAGTATCTTACTCTTATTGTTAAAATAAGATTATCATTTAATAACTTGAAGGTCCTTCTTTCTTTTTTTATATATTATTTTACTTGTTGTCTATAGGTTTTTATTTTATGTTCTACATTTAATATAATGTGGTTAATCATATTCATCTTTCTATTTTAATTGTTTTAACTATATTAATCATATTATAATAAAAAAAATACAATTGAATTAATTTCATCCATCAGGATTATGATTATTTTACTCTAATAAATAATATCCACAATGACTATGATTTAAACTCTGGTATAATCAAACTGATCATAGTTCGGATTATGTGACTATGACAATTAGACTGAGGGCTGATTCAAATATACTTCATTAAGAAGCATTGGGTTATAGTTAGTTTATTTCTTTAAAATAATTTTTGTAAACTAAAATTCACTCCTCTGGTAAGTATTGTCAACTAATCCATCACTATAAAAACATCAGAATTTCAACTCAAACCATCTAAGTATATTTATTTTAAAGGATATTTTCCTCTCGTGGCCTTCCCATGACAACTTCTCTATTTCAACTATGGAAAACCATTTTGAACGGACATAGTTTTCATGAAGAAAAATTGTAATATTAAAATTCTATACTATTTTAAATTGACTGAAGTGAAATATTTGAAGGGAGAATTATTAATATTAACCTAACCGCTAATGTTATCTAGGCTAGCCTTTGACACTAAATATAATTCCCTTTCCTTAAACATTAGATAATATTGCATTTTAATCATGAAAATTTCATTCCATAAGATTGATGATCTTTTTTGGTTTATATATTTAGAGTATTAGGACATAACTATTAAATAAGAACTCAAATATTAAAATGTAGATACATATACTCAGTATCCATTCTTCACAAAAGAAAAACATCTAAAAATATAACAAGTTTTATTTTCATGATGAATCATCAAAATTTTACCAGGATCTCATCCTTGTCTTTATTATCCCTTTAAAATATGAAAAATATTTTAAAACAAGGGATGAACACAAATATCTCAGTAAGGGATACACAATGAAGGAAAACTATTAGTCTTGTGGAAACATGAATCCCATGAAAACAATATCATAAATTAATAGTTTTTACACCTGAGAAATAATATATAATTTGTTTTAAAAATACCTTCTTTGCTCGCCCTTCTTTTAATAATATGATTACCAAAAACCTATAGATAACATATATAACACATGTAGATATATAGGGACATAATTATAATTTTCATACATATAGATGGATTTAACATGAGGTTGACAAACATACATAACACTCTTAAATATGGAACAACCATAAAGGTGACATTAAAAAACAATGCATTGGAGGGATATCACAGAACCCCACATCATTAGTTTATCATATAACTACCCATCCTTAATTTATTATGTAACCACCCATCAAATTTCAATATAGCATTATATAATAAATACACATATAATATTTCAGTTATCAACATGTAACTATTAAAATTTATTTTCCACTCATAAGGAAACCGTTCATGTTATTGAAATAATAAATCAATTTAGAAAACTCATTTTCAAAATCACAGTACTTAGAAAAGGGGAAATGGGGGTTTCTTTTTCATTTAAAAAACAACAAGTCTTATAAAGGAATCCAAATATCAAATAATTGGCATGGTGGTAGAAAGGTTTTTGTCTCTGTATACATTATAAAGAATATTTATTTTTTCATGTTTCAAGAAATTCAAACTTTTAACATAAAAATATTCCTTTTTGAAAACCTATTAATAAAATTCAATGTGAAATGAGTTTTTATACCCCTCATAAAAAGAGGTTGGTTTAAAACATCAAAATATGTCTCAATGAAAGGGATTGAGATGAAGTCCTTACATTGAGTTTAATTAACCCCATATATTTGTTATATTCATGAATAATAAACTTATGTTAATAATATAATTTTTTTATAAACTATTTATTGTTTATTTTTTCTTTTATACCAATTATTACCATGTTATAATAATTACTTAATTATTTATGTTCACATCAGATGTTTTGATGCTACTCTATACTTGAGTCCAAAATTAAATTGGTATGACATCAATAGTCAGAGTGGTCATTAGTCCATAATATACATAATAATATTCTTTTTATTATTATCATTAATATACATATATTTTATTTTTATATTTATCCAATATGTATGGTTTTGAAAAAATAAACTATGTTATAATCGTGTAGATAGTATGATGTACATACACAAGAGTAACATTTCTATTTTTTAGTGATATTTAAGGAAAAAAGGATAATAATTTTTTTTAATTAATTAATGGTTAGAATATAATTTATATCATATTAATTATTTAAATATACTTATATAAATCATCCTTGTGATTCGGTGATGAAAAAATGAATCACATCGCTTCCTGGTTGTGGTAGTTCACACGTACGCCCGAAAGACTTTATCATTTTTAAATGCATGGAATTGTAAAAAAATAAATGATATATTATTATTTTATAATGATAAGTATTTAATTGATATCATATATAAATATTTATTTCATCATTATAACCATTCTTGATATATGGTTATAGAAAACGAATTTCATCGGTTTGTGAAGCGATAGTACAACGTATACACATGAGATGCATTGTTTTTCCATTTGAGGGGAAAGTAGATGAATATAAGTAATGGTATTAAAAAAATCTATATATATTTAGGATACTAGATTTTTTATTTAATATGGATTGAATAAGATTTAAAGGAGGTGGAAGAAGAAAAAAAACAATAACAATTAATTAAAAATGATACCTCTTTTTCAAATGATCTCATTTGATTAACACCATAACACCTCAATACTGGGTGTTCTTTTTAAAATAAGGCCTCTAGATTTTTTGGAGATATTCTAGTAATGTATTTGGGTATATATTACCTAACCATAATAGGTATTAAAGTGTAAAGAAATGATATGGAGTTCTCTTTTATAAGAGAGGGGAGGGCACTCAAAGAATTTATCAAAATATTAAATTAATATAAATTAAATTTTCATTCCAAATGGCTCCAAAATAATTTATTTAAAATCAAGGATGATGATAAGTGAAAAAAATAATCTAATTAAAATTATAAAATTTTTTCTTATTTTTTATCATTATCTATTTCTTTTAACCCTTTTTTATTTCTTTTAACTATTACTATGATATCATGTATTGTACACTTTCTGGGTTCAAATAATCGCTAAAAAGTTTAAAAAGGAAAATAAATGAGTTATTAATGAAGTTTAAATCCTTATAAAAATAAATTGGAAGAATGTTATTTTATTTTTTTAAATTTTATATAATTTAAGGAAATTTATTATATTTTAAAATATCTTTAATGTCAATTATAACACTATTCAATATTGAGTTTTAAAAATATCAGAAAAAGATGATATATCTGAAAACCTCATTTAAAAAATCACTAAAAAAGAAAATTAATCTATAAAATTCATATAGGACATTATTTAAGTCAAATTATTTTTTTTGTAATATTTTTAATACTATTTATTTCATATCTCATTTAATTAAACAATTATTACATCATCATTATGTAATACTTTAAGGCAATTAATTCTCTTATAAAATTTAATAAAAATTACCATGGTGAATATAAAAAATTTAGATTTCAAAATACTATATATAGTAAAATAGATCCCCTATATAACCTCATATTAATAATATTTCACAAGTTTAAAAAATATTAAAAAAATTGAATTTTATTTGAATAAAATACTCTAAATAGGTTGAATTCATCTATGTGGATCCACAATCACACTAAATCATCCTAATACTAATTTTGGATGACATTATCTCAAATTATAAAATTAGGATAAGTGTTGGAGTAATTTTCAAATTTTTATAATATTAGTATTACCTTTAATTAACATTTATACTCTTAATAATTTTGTTAAAAATAACCAAAGTTACTATTCAGATTGATAAAAAAATAAAATTGTAATACCCAAGGATGTTATGGTTTGTCTATTTTTACATTTAACATCATTAATATAATACTAGATTAATAAATGATTAAATATTATGACTTAAAATGTTAGGAATGGTAAGAATGAACGTTATTAAGTAAATTATGATTATATTTTTCTATAAAATTAATTCATTGGTAGCCAATTAATTAGAAATCAAAACCTATTTTTCTTATATTATGCATGTTTACAAAAAAATATATTTATAATTCCCAAAATTAAATATTATATTAATAAATTAAATTTATAACTAATTAATGAAATATATTAATGAAAATTAAATTTTATATATTCAATCAAATGTTGTTTAAAAATTTTCAACATGTTTTATAGACTTCAGATAATAGAGAAACCAATTTTAAGGATAAAAGCTATATTTTTCAGAAAGAAAATTTTACCACCTTTTGATAGAGCACTTATTTGAAACTAAATATTGATGCATTAATATATTACTTTGAACAGAAATAAACTTTATTTAGTATTGTGGAATGTCAAAATTATCTTTATTTGAATTTTTTGTGTTTTTCAGAAAATATTGTTTTCCTAGTTAATAGTTAAATATCAAGATTTTTATAAAACTATCATTTTTTATATTAATATTTTATCTATTATTATAATTGTAACCTCAATAATGGAATCATACATAAAATTTTAGTATCTTATAAATGAAAATATGGTATATTTATAACATGGAATAAGTATATAATTGTTTCAAAAACCATTAATTAAGTGTTGGTATTTTTGTGAAACATAAATGTTATTTAAAATTTTATAATTAATATAATGATTTAAAAAATTTATTTTTATAAAATATATTCATAAATAAATATTTTGTTTTCTTATGATTATAATATAATTTTATGATACCTTAATTAATTTTTTAATGTGTTATGAAATGAGTTATAAATTAAAATTTTAAATTTTTAATAAATAATGATTTCAATTAAAAATAAAAATTATAATATTTAGTAAATTAATTTCTTGAAATGTAGTTCATTTTTAAAAGGTGTAATTTATTATCAAATTATCCATGTTAAAAACTCTCTATCACAATATTATATATTACCTATAACCAATACTCCTTGATTATGCCCATGGTAGCTTGGGTTCGCGCATGGCGACCACCGCCCTAGGCGGTGATGGACTCCGATCAGGTCCCTTCTCTCTAAGTGAAGGGGGGATCTTCGTCGCCCTATGGTGATAGTTTGTTCCTTCCCTTATCAAACCCCAATTATTTTCGCACTTCCCTAAAAATATCTATCTCCACAACATTCTTGTGCTCTTCGATGGGATCCCACATCTTTCGATCACGACATGAGAGTTCATTGATGCTTCCTCTTTGCTGAACATGACTTTGATAGCACACTTCAAAAAATGACATATGCCCTTGGATATTTTGGATCATTTTATCCTCATTTTTTGGAATCCACAGGAGCGCGCTACAGTGGATCTCTTTGAGACAAGGCACATTATGATTAATTTTTCTTTGGAATAATACCTGATAATGGCATGGTCTTTCTCTCCAAGATATTTCAATAAACTCCAATTTTTTATCTTCTGATGGACATATAACCATCATATGAAGTGATATTATATGACTATGACAATTATTGAATGATTTCAAGAACTACCTCTACCATTTAAGAATCTTTCTGTCATTTGTATGCTTGGAAATTTGGTTGGTCATTACATTTGCTCAGAAAGTAGAACATGGGCTGTTTTTCATCCTATTTCACAGAGAATTTGCATTGAAGTATATTTATCTAGATCTCCAATTAAATCCTTCTTAATTATTGTGAGTGAGGATTTTAGATATAATAATATTTTTGTAATTGAATCGTGGATTTATTATTGCTCCCTGTGTTTCAAAATTGGGAATTAGAAGAAAATAAGCAGAGGTAGAAGGGAGGTTCTGAAGGTGGTTTTGGAGGCACATATCGAGGTGGCCTTTTATTATTGAGAGGAAAATCAGGACTTGGTCAATAGGAAGCTGACAGGGTCTTGTACTGTTAGCGCTAATGTAGTACAAGCCACCCCAACAAAGGTAGTAGAGGAAGTCTTGAACCCAAGTGTGGATAAGGTGTTTGATAGAATAAAACATGATCTAGGGTTACTAAATACATATGAATTTGTGTCCACTGTGCATAAAGTTGTTAAAATAGTAGAGAGTAATAAATCAGTGAGGTATGGTCTTATAATTGAAGTGTAGGAAGGCTGCTCAATTGAATTTAGTGGCGAGTGGGTGAGGATATAAACTGGGACGTAGCCAAGCACTGAGAAGAAAGAACCCAATATTGAGCTTGGTAATAATTTTTCGGGATTGGTGAATGATGAATTTTATTTGGAACAAGATAGTTTTGTGACTTAGAATGATCAACTTTCTCCTATTGTTCCTTTGAATGATCATGTTGTGCCTTTGAATGACCGAGAATTGAAGCAAGAGAAGTTATCTCATGTGGATGAGGGTACTCCAATGAATGATAGTCGAAATATAACGCTTGATTTCTTTTATCAGGAGGCTATAATCGAATAAAGTCTAATTAAGAAGGGGATACATGATAGTCATGAGTTTTTGGAACACCCACACTGTTTAGCCATGATTGACACTAACAGTCAATTTTAGCAGGAGCAGGGAGTGAATGATGTTTACAAGTGGTGTATTTCCCTAGAAAATGGAAGGACATATCCTATAGTGACAAGAAAAATGTTAGTAGCATGGATCAACCCTTTTAAAATGACATTTATCAGGGTGGGAAGAAGAATGTGTTTGGGAATGAGTAAGTTATGAATTCTCTACCAAGAAGAAGGCTGAGAAAAGATTATTCCTATCTGCCAAAGCCGATGTCTACGAAGTCTTCTATTGGGAAGGAAGGTAAGTCAGTCACTAGTTTGAAAATAAGTACACATTATTCTAATGAGATTCTAATTTAGAGAATTTTAATCTTTTAAAGAAGTATTCCAAGATTCTGAAGCATTATAGAAACTCAGAATGGGAATTGACTACTACAGATGAAGAAATCTATCATAGATATGGTGATGGGTATGGTTTTTATGATATGTAGTTGTCCTTTTAGGCTTGTGAGACTTAATTTCTATTCTTTTCAGTTATTTTAATATATGATTCGGTGCATGCCTCTGACTGAGCTTTTCTATTATAGTTCATTTTTGAATTCAATACATCAAAAAATGGTTACGGTGATTTTTTGGGACTTTTCTAAAAAATTTGTTTTTTTTGTGAATAGTTAGACCTAGTAATTTAGATTATTTAACAAATACATGATTTATTTAGTCATAGATTATGTATGGATGATTTAATAGCATAATATTGAACTATAATTCAATAATTTAATATATTTAGTGATAATTCTGAAACTATTCATAGTCAATATCCAAAATAATAAACTAATGAATATAATTATGAGAGAACACCCTTTTCATCCACTATAAATTCCACCCAAACTCCTCCCCCATCAAATCCTTGAATATTGTTAAATTTCTTCCAAATCCTCTCCAGAAACTCTCTCTAGAAATCCAGGATCCTTTGGTTTAAATAAAATACCAATCCCATTTTCCCATAGTAGGTTCTCAAGGAGAAGAAGTTCAAGAGGTAAAACATTATTCCATTTTTATTAAATTTATATTCAAGTTATTTTCATTTATTATATTCTCCTAACCTCACTATTCCAAAGTGACATGATAGCTATATCATATTTTATATACTTTAATTTCATTATTCTTAGGTAATAATCCATAATAAATTCTCTTCTCTTATTTCTTTTATTCTAATTATGAAAACATCATCTGTGAGGTACCAATTTACTACCTTCTTGGATGACATGTTTTTTTAAATTCCACCTTCCAGGATAATTATAAAATGATTTATATGGGTAAATATGAATTTAATATAGTATTAATTCTTATTTAATTTTAAGGAATTAGTGTATATACAAAATATTAATTAGTAAAAGAAAAATAGTTTTTGATGATCGAAAAACCACCAAAATAATCTAAAGGATTATCAATAACATCTGATATAATGATTCATCCACACCCAATAAAACCAAATGTTATATATATCCATTTAATATACTATATTTTCACTAATATAATATTATTTAAATTCTAGGTAACTATTCATATTTAATTTGATCTTTTGTACATATATACAAGTGAACCAATCATGAAATCCAAGGAAATGAACACTTATGAATAATGAAATTTAATATTATAACTCATAAAAAATGGCACAGATGAATTTAATAAAATTATACATAATAAAAAATATGTTGAATATGTGTTTAATTAATTTATTAATGAATCTACTTTTATTATCTATGAAATTACGTACAAGAACATAATGATTTTGGACATAAGGTAATGGTTTTCACATCTCACTTTAATTTCTATAAGATATGCCTTATTCCCTAATATTTATTGTGTATAGTGTATCTATCCCATCCTTTGATGTAACATGTAATTAGTATCTTTATCTTCATGGTACTAAATATTTAATTTGGTGATTATTGATTTTATAGGGCATATGGTTCAACTATTCTAACAATGGTGAGAGTTTAATCCCAAACGTCCATTTTTCATTCGGGTTATGATTTATCTCTCTCTACCGCAATGTAATTATTCATTATTTTTATATTTAAATTATACATTCTATGTATATGTTTCAAATTCATGTATCAAGATTACATAATATTTATTTTATGGTAAAATACATCTTTTATAGGGTTTCCTTTTTCAATCCCTCCCACTAAGCAAGCACAATTAAAGGTAACTTCCCAATTTCTTACCCAATTTTAAGTATTATTAATTATTTGATTTAAGAATATTTTATTTTCATAAAATAAATATATTTATCACGAAAAAATATATTTTCTAATTTCTGTTTTTATATAAACAATTATGACTTTTCCATTTTAAATACTCTTATATTTTCTCTAAAAACGCACTGAAGTCACACAATTCTAATGTTTTTTAAAAACTCTTTTCACATATTGTACATAATTTATGCCTCAATCATAATTTAAATTCCCCCATTTTATTTTCTTGTATATATAGGTTTACAATCTGATTTTATGAAAAATAAAAATTATTTTCCAAAATAAGTCTCCAATCCAAAGTAAAATGGGGTTTTCTCATCTTACTTTTTCTTCAGTGATATATATTCCTTCTTCACCACATATTATTTTTTTATTGAGAATTTAATTACATTTAATATATAATATAATGATTCTTATTACTCAAATTATATTATAAATTCCATTTTATTTTATTCCTTTATATATATTATGATTAAAATGTTTCAAGTGGTTTGGGACTCTTTAGAATCTTTAATGTTTATTTTCCCAAATAATTTTCCAATCACCTCATATAAAAGTATCTTCATCCATATCATCATCCTTTGCTGAATCTTGTATATTATTGAGGTTTATCTCTTATGTTACCATATACCATATGTTTCTTAAGGGTTTATGATTAGTTTGAATATGTATGTTATATTTTGATACCATTTAAGGTTTGTAGTTAAAGTATCTGCATTTTATAAGATTTTTTGTCACTATGAATGTTTATATTTTTTATGTTTCAGCCTTTTCATATAAGGAATATATTCGAATTAGTAAGTGATTGGGTTGTCCAACTATATCCCCTTGATGCATTGGTTAGACTCATGAAACAAATTTGACTGGGTTTTTACGATGCCTTACCCATTTATGTAGACTTCATGTTCGAGGGCTTGATGATATGTTTTTGATGTCCAACATTATGAACTACCTTGTTATGAAATTAGTAATTGATAACATATGTGATTATTTGACTTGTATAATATCCAAGAATATGTATAATTATTATATGATTAATTATATTGAATTACTCAATAAAATTTTTTCCTTCGATTTTATGCTATGGTTATTGATTAAATGGAATGTGTTTCAACTAATCAGCTTTCTATAATTATTTATTGTTTTTTATAATAGATTTTGATGTATTTATTATCCTTACCGATCATTTGAGATCACCCCTTTATTATGTTTTATTTTTCTCTAGAATGTGAATATGTATATTATGAATTAATTACAAGGATAATCTAGGTGTTTATCGATGTTTGTAATAGAGTTGATTTGTTGTAATAAAAATCATATGTTTGTATTTGGTTTTCAAAATCTAATAAAATATTCAGTTAATTAGGATGTGAAATCTTTTCCATAGTATGAATGTAATAAATCAGGGTACCCCATCTTGGATACTAGGTTAAGGGTCTTTACAGATGGTATTATGGGAAATTTAGTTGAACCATTAAAACCTACATTTAGAGAAAAATGATTAAGAAATATAACCCTAAGTTAGACCCTGAGGATAGGCATAGAAGAACATCCTAGGATCTTGGGATGGAAGATATTATTTGGTACTTCCTCGTGGTATGTCTCTGTAATGATACTATAAGTGTATGTTCTTTTGGAATAGATGTAAGTAGGAGTAACAAATTTGAAAACCTGTGTTAGTCCTGACTTACTGTAACCTGGTACTCGACATTAGGCCTTACTGCGCACCAGGTTTGACACTATAACGGGGTATGCTTAGGATATTTCACATTTTATTTACAAACCATTATGAAGTATTTAAAATTTAATTTGACCCGGTATAAAAAATTATTACAAGATTATCTATGCATAAAATTTCAATTTATGTTATCTATTTCTCTAGTTATAAATTATGCATTATGATTCATAACCTAATTTAGTGTATTCCATTTTTATAATTGAAGCCTAGAAGAAAGAATACAAACCTTATAAACACATGTGATTAAAAGAGTAAGAATGATTACGCCTGTTATAATCTTATGCCAATATTTCAAAGGGATGTTTTCTCTAAAATATTCTTATCATATGAGTAAATAATATCATGTTATAACAAAATATAGAAAGAATTATCCATATATTATAGATTAAAATGTAGGTAATATAATATGAGGAAATGTTTTAGAAATCAAATAAAATGTGAAGAAGGGAAGATATTATTTCCCTACAAGTGATAATTGTGGAATGAAACACCATGGTATAGGCTTAAAAGGAAAATGAGTTTGGTTAATGTGTGAAGAAAAAGTCCACAATGATCATAATAGTAAGAGAAGGAAATAATTTATTAATATTCCATGATTCCAATATATGGATATGGGGTACTACACAAATATATTTCCTAAGTGTCAAGGGAATATAGATCAGAAGAATCAAATGGATAATGGTCAAGCTTACTCTACTACGTCATAAGAAGAGGAATGATCAATATGCTTGTTTTTGTATTTGAGGATTATTTTATTTTAGTATTTTATCAATCATGTTATGGTTTTATTAATCATCAGATATATAATTATTGTATTTTATTACATTTTATTAATGAATTAGAATCATGTGATGATTAGAATCAGTAATCAAGAGGAGTGATTTAGTTGGAAGTTAAAATAAATGAGTTGAGAAATATAACACTATCTTTTTTATGATGTTCGAATAATAATTAATAGATTTTATTGGACTATTTTGGTGACCAATAAGGTGGTTAGTGATATGATGTTTTAATTAGTTTTCTGGATTTAAGAACATTATTCAATAACTAGAGATAATACTCATTGAATAATGCATGATTAATAAATGTTTAAATGAGATTAAGGTATTCATATTTTTGGTTTGTGACAATGAGAGATAGATTTTCTAGTAAATATTATTTATTATTGATTTTGGAAATTTAGTGACCCTCCTTATAATATTTATGACATTGATTTTAGAAAAATATAGTTTGGATGAGTCTTAAGGTAAGTACGTATAGTATGGAATAAGAATATTATTGATTATGATTAATGTATGAAATATAATATTAGATGACCTATGTTAAATATTTTTATTTCATTACACATTTAAAGGATTTAGGAATGACTTGTGAATCTTATGATTAATAAAAGTGCTTCATGTATAAAAATATTCCTTGAATATCCATATCTTGGTATTATAAATGAGGTTTAATTTGGTAAAATAATTTCCAAATGATGAGATTTTTTTTACGACATGGAAAGTAATCAAGTAAGTTTATTTTCAAAAGATCATTTCTGCATAGTAAAAGAAACCATCAACTCTAGGAAAAGGATTTTGGAACAAAAATATTTTTTGTTTACTCTTCTTTATATGATATAAATGGTCCATTAAAAAATCAAAAATTTATGGTTTTTTTATGGTTATATTTATAATGAAATTTTTTTATATTACTCACCATAAAAACATTATATTTATATTCCTCTTACATATCTATATTATCACTTTCCACAGACAATTTCCAACCTTAAATCCATGTTTGAGGGTGACCTTTTCCTTTCCCTTTCCATATGATTAAGAAGATATTTTATTAACACTATTCTTTTGGGGGGTTTCCACAACAAAATTTTCAATATATAAACATTTAGTTTTTTGATGGAAAATTTAAAATTGAGAGAATAAAATTTATTGAAGGAGGGGAGAATGCAAAACCCCACATTTTACTGTATGTCCCTTTTTAAATTTAACTTCTTTGATAGAATACAAGATTAAAAATGATTAAATATTATGATTTAAAATGTTGGTAATAGAAATAATTGAAGATATTAAGTACATTATGATTAAAAATTTTAATATAATTAAATCATTTTTTTAAAATTATTTATAAATTAAATCCAATTGAGATTAAAAGATGTATTTTTTATAAAAAATACTATTTTTTTCCACAATTATATTCTATATTAGTAAATTAAATTAATCACTATTTAATAAAATAAATTAATGAAATTTATATTCTATATATTAATTTTTTTTGAATTTAAATCAATAATATTGATAGGGTTAATATAACAATTAACCGAATTTTTTGCATAAAATAAATTTTCTCAAGAAACCCATTTTACCGCCTTTTAATGGGGATCTTATTTTAAGACTAATATTTTACACAATTAGAAATTATATTATCAAAATAATGTTCAATTTTAAAATTTTAATTTTAATATTAGATTTGGATGAAATTTGTTTATTTTTCTAAACATATTAATCTTCTATTGAATACTGAAAAATTTGGATTTTTATAAATCTATAATTTTTTTATATTAATATTCTATTAATTATTTTAACATTAACCTCATATAAAAAATTATACATAAAATTTAGGTATCTTATAAATAAAAATATGGTATATTTATATCATGGAATAAGTAAATAAATGATTTAAAACTTCAAAATTAAATGTTGGTATTTTTGTGAAACATAAATGTTATTTACTATTTTGTAATTAATATAATGATTTAGAAGAAAATTTATTTCCATAAAATAGATTCATAAATAAATATATTTTCTCTTGTTGTTATAAGACAATTTTATGAGACTATAATAAATTTTTCAATGTGTTATAAAATGAGTTATAATTATAAAATTAAAATTTTATTAATAAATGATTATTTTATTAAAAAATTGTTTGTCATATTATTAAAAAATTATTTTCATCAATTTGATATAATTTTTTAAATCTAAACATTGAAAATTTCTATGGTAAATTTGTGGTATTTTTCTAAAATTGTTGAATATTTTTTGAATAGTGAAATACGGTAATTTACAACATCTAACAAATAAACGATTTATTGAGTAATATATTATGTATGTTGGATATAAGACCTTAATATATAAATATGATTCATTATTATAATATATTTAGTCATATTTCTTAAATTATTTATAGCCTTTAACTACAATAATAAACTAATGAATATAATAATGAGAAAACACCTCTTTCCTCAACTATAAATACTACCCATCCTCCTTTCTCCTTTAAAGACATTATTATTTTCCAATTTCTTCCAAATAATCTACCAAATATCTCTCCCCCACTTCTAGGATACTTTTTCTTCAATGGAATACCAATTCCTTTACCCTCTCTCCTTTACTATAAATACCACCCCTCATCCTTACTCCTCCAAAGACATTAAGATTTTCCAATTTCATTAAAATCATTCCTAAAATACTCCCCTCACATCTAGGATAATTTTAATTAAATGGAATACCAATTAATTTTCCATAAATATGTTCTCAATGATAATAATATCAAGAGGTAAAACTAGCTTTCATTTTCTTTTAATTTCTTTTCAAGTTCTTTCTTATCTTATCTACTCCCCACATCCTTATACCAAAGTGACATGATAAATCTAGAATATTTTTTAAATTGGAATTAAATTTAATTGATATAATAATCAATAATAAATTCTCTTATCCACTTCCTATTATTCTAGTGATGAAAACATCTTCATGAGGTGCCGATTTACCACCTTCGTGAACGACATGTTTTTGTTTTTTAGTTGTTCCTTCAAGTATGTTCATAAAGCCATTTTAATTATCAAAAAATTACATTGTATATGTAATAAATCTTATTTAATGTTCTATAACCAGTATATATAAATAATATCAATTTTTCAAAGAAAACTAGTTTGTCCTGACTGGAAAACATCCCAAATAATCTAAATTATTATCATTAATGTATTATCAAATGAGTCATTTTCACCAAAAATAATAAAAATGATTTATATAAATATTTGATATTATATAAGTTCAATAATAACATATAATATCTATTCTGTAGAGCAATTCCCCTTCCACATGATGTATTGTACATGTATACAAGTAAACAAATCGTTAAAACCAAGGAAGCAAACAATTCCGAAAGACGAAATAGAATCATATAACTCATAAAAAAGGGCTATAAATTAACATAATAACATTATAATTAATAATATTAATGTTGAATATGTTCACAAATAATCGATTAATTAATTTAATCTCATTATATACTAAGTTAATTACAACTTCAAAACACATTCACAAAAAATGTGGGTGTTTTCTCATCTAACTTTTATTTTAATGTAATATGACTTATTCAAAACTATATGTGTGTTTTCGATGTTTATATACTTACCTTTTATGTATCATACCATTAATATATTTATCTCAATGATGTGAAATGTTCCATGTGATGATTATAGATTTTATGGGGCATACGATTCAACTATTTTCACAATGGTAAGGGTTTCTTCATGAACCTCCATTTTCATTCGGGTTATTATTTATATCACTTTACCACAATTTAATAATTAATTATATTTATATACATATTCTAAATTATTTAAATTTGTTCCAAAATCATGTTTCTATATCATTTAAACTTTATTTGATGGTATAATACATGTTTTATAAGGATTCTTTATCAATTAGTCTCATTAACCAAGTACAATTAAAGGGAACTTCTCAATTTCATACATATTCTCATGTTCCATATATAATACACTTTAAGACACCATTGTTTTTATAAAACAAAATTTTTTCCATGAAAAAACTATAACTATTAATTTTTGGTTTTATATAAACACTTATTACTTTTTCCATTTTATTGACACTTTTATATTTTCTCTTAAACAACATTGAAGTGACTTAATTCAATTGTTTCTAAAATACTATTTTTAAATATTAGACATAATTTATGTGTAAAACAGAATTTTATTTTACTTACCTTTTCTTTTATAGAATATAATTGCTTACAATATAATTTTATGAAAAATAAATATGATTTACCAAAAAAAATCTATATAAAGTAAAAAAGATTTTTCTCATCTAACTTTTACTTCAGTAAAATATTTTCTTCATTCACCACTCATTATTTATGTTTTGTGTTTTTAATTCCCTTTTATATATAATATTATTGGTATTCTAATTCAAAAGATATTTTAATTTTCATTGAATCTTACTCCTGTAATGGGATTATGAGTTAAATGATTCATGTTGTATGGGACACTTTGAAATATTTAATGATTATTTTTTAAAAGATTTTTTCAATGGTCTCATTTGAATGTATCAATATCTATGTAAAAATCCAATGTTGAATATTTTAATTAATTTTGTTCTTTCTCTTATGATACCATCTACCATATGTTTTTGAATGGTTTATGATCATTTTGACTGTAGATAAGCTATTTTGATACCATTCTTTGTTCGTGGTTAAAGTATCCACATTTTCTATGCTAGTTTTTCAATATTAATGTTTATGTTGTTCATGTTTATCAATTTTTTATGAAAAAAGTATTTGAATTAGTGTGTGATGGTTGGGGATCTCTATATTCCCTCGATGCATCGGTATGTCTCATGAGACAAAATAAACCACGTTTTGGATAAGGACATACCGATTTATGTATCCTTCTTATATGAGGAATTAGTGTTATGTTTTTAATGTCTGGAATTATGAATTACAACATTATGATATTATTAATTGATTATCAATGTGATTATATGACTATTATAATATCCATGGTTATGTTTCATTATAATAATATTATTTACATGTAATTATTAATCATTGTTTATTCCTGCCATTTTATACTCATCTTTTTAATTAAATGGCATGGTTTTCAGTTAATCACATTTAAATAATCATTTTTAAAAGTTTACTATAGATTCTACTATTTTTATTACCCTTACTAAAAATTTGATCTCACCCATTTCATATGTTTATCAACAGGATACAAAAATGTATATAATGATTGACTTATAGAGATAGATATAGAGTTTATGGATGCATCCAATGGATTTAATATGCTTACTTTTCTTTAATTTTTTAATTTAAGACATATGTTTTTATATCCTTTTTAAAATCTACTAAACTACTCGGTCCGTCGGGATGTCGACTCTTTTTCACAGTACTAATGTGATAATGTAAGGTATCGACATAGGGAAATTGAGGTCAGGGTCTTTACAAAAATGGACCTATTTACTAAATTTGGATCTTGTGATTCAAAATATGGAATCCATATTTCAAAATTCAATACACAGAATTGAATAAAAGGAATTATTAATTAACCTCATTGTCATGGTGAGAAAATTAGTTATTAATGAGAAACAATTCAAAACATTATGATGTTTTAAAATCCAAATTCAATGTGAAATTTATTCCAATGAAATAAATTGTTTTAAATGATATAAAATTGACCTAATTATACTTTAAATCCAATTAAAAATATAATTTTATACTATAAATTATATAGATGAAAATATATTTTAAACTAAATTGAAATATTTTTCACTATTAATAAATACATGAATCTTATTAAAAAAATTCCAAAAATACATCCAAATTAAGTTTTAATATTCATATTTCAAAGAAGAAGTTTATTTTTTCCTATAATATTTTCAAATGTTAAGAAATTACAGTTAGAAAAAGTGTTACATTAAAAGGCAGTAAAACTGTCTATTTAGAGAAATATAATTTTAATCCCAAAACTAGTTTATTCATATATTATGATAATAAGATATATTGTATGACTGTAACTTCTATTTATCAATAAGTGTAATCTTATTATATCATTACCTATGTAGTTACCTTCATCATCATTTTGGAAATTTTATCATCATAATTTTATTCATTATTAAATAGATGGGGAGACAATTCCTTCATACCATTTTGAATTCCAATATTCCCTTTTAATCCATATAGATTTTCCATAAAATCTTAACCTGATGAATCAATTTATTCCACAACACTTTCACTTTGCATTCGAGAACATAAAATGGTTGTTCATCATAAGAAAGATTCTCTTTCAACTGAACAACTTGAAGGCTTAAAAGATGCAATGAATTCATCACATACTTTCTTAACAATGAAACATGAAAACCATTGTGTACCTATGATAAATATAACACCCCAAGATTTCATAGTATGTTATTTTCTTTATAGTAATTCAATAACTTGGGTAACATGCCACACCGAGTTCGAGCGCACAATGACCAATCAAACTAGCCATTTAAAAAGTGGTTACGAATAGTAATAACAACATGTTTAATTTTATATATATCCCATATAATTTTAACATTAATATTTTGTGTTTCTTAGACATAATATAAGAACAAAATTAATATTTTAGATAACACAAGTATTTTTCAAAAAATGTAGTTTTTCCGCCTTTTAAAGGAGAACAATTTCTAAATCCAATATTTGATACATTTATATGTTCTATTTAACAAAATAAAATTCTTTTTTATAATTGAGACATCAAAATTTACTTTGGGTAAAGTTATGGTATTTTTCTGATAAAATTAATTTTTTTGATGAATAGTTAGAAATACTGTATTTTAATTCAAAAATTCCTTTTAATGTAATTTGTATATATGGTGGAATTATCTTTTTAATTGGTTTTAATGTGTAATTAGAATATTTTTTATTATTTAATCCAATTTTTGTCATTGGAAGTAATTTCAATTTGGAATTGGACATAAAAGAGTGTTAATCTTTGGATAGTTATTATTTCTTAAAAACACAATTTTTGTTTTGACAGCGGCAATTAATTTTAAATTAATTAATGAAACTTCAATGTTATCAATTTTTTAAAATATAAATCATTTTTTAATTCAGAATATCAAATATATCTTATGCTTAATTGTTTGTAATTTTCTGAAAACCTTCAATTTTTGATGAATAGTGAAAACAATGAGTCGTAGTTAAAAACTGATTTTTTCATTTAAATTAAATTTTACAGCTTTTGTGAATTGAATTTGGAAAATCCAACATACATGGATTTTATTAGTTATTAAAATGTCGTTCAATAACATGAAAATAATTTTTGTTTAATAGTAAGTTTTGACTTTTATTTAACACATTTAAAGGTAGATAGGGTAATTCAAGGTAAAAATAATATTATAATAACATTAATTTACCCTAACACTTGTTATAATCCTATTAGTTGATACATTTTAGACCATTGGAATTATTGGGTCGATTTTGGGACCCCCTGGAGCTACTTAATAGTGATAATGGTACTTTATATTAATTAATTTAAAGTAAAGACAAAAATGACTTAAACAAATATCGTTTAGTAAATAAACTATTACATATGGTTATATAGGTTATCACTTCGACTAAAAATATTTATTTTAAATATAAATATATTTCCTAAATCATGGTATGTTTTTATAATTTTTAAACAATGAAAAAATTTATTTATTACACAATAATGATGTAGGGTTTACCTCATTAATGAATGATTTAAATAAATAATATTATAAAGATTAAAAATAATATTGAAAACATCTCCAATTTTTATTTTAATATTTTATTTCGATCATGAGTCATCCTATATTCTCCTCTAATTAGTTTTGGACTTTTAGAAGTCCAAAATCATTATAAAATAAATTAATCTTTTCACACATTCCAAAAGAGCCCCTCCTCCCCCTTATAAAATCCATCACCTCTATCCCATTCCTCACAATTCTCAAGCCCCTTGTCTCATCCAAAATCTTCCCAATTAATCTCACTACATCTCTATTTTACTCATATAAGCTTTACCATAGGTAGAAGGAAATTCAAGAAATCCTTTTGGTTCAATCCAAAGGGAGGCACCCAATTACATGGTAACGTCTTCTCTTAAGTAATTTTCTTTTATTTTACTTATCCAACCACCTAAATGATATTTATTCATATAATTTATAGAAACACCAGTATCCTCAATATAATAGGTTTTTTTATGAGAAGGATTCGAACAAAACATACATACACCTCCATCTAATGGGTAATGAACATACTGTTTCTGTGGACGGAAAACTACTGCCTCACGAAATGATGATTGTTCGATCTCCTCCTACCACCTCTCATGGTGGCCATTATGATGACACTATATTTATATATGATATATATTATGTTTATTTTTTCTCTATTATTCTGTAATTTTTATGTACTAATATACCTTTACGCTTTCCAATATGTGTCAACATGATAATTTCATTTGAGGAAGTACGGACTACCGCCCCCTCAAGGTGATATGATTTGTTCATGACATACATGGAACATATAAAGGATGGAGTTAATTAAATTATGTAATATATATATCATATGATATTATACTGGAATTATAATCTACATTTTTATCATTATGTTTTCATTCCATTAAATATGAAATAGTAATGAAAGTAATGTTTATGCGTATGTAAGGGTAACCATCTCCATGAACGGTGAATTTCATTGATTATCTACAAATATAATTTAATAATTATAAATATCATATATATATATACTATATATATTTGATAAATATGATATTTAAATCATGAATATGATACTTGAGATAATAGAATTTGGACCACATGGTCAATTTGTAATTATAAAAAGTTCATTTTTGACTCAAATACCAAATATCGAAAAAACCACTATTATTAACCTCAATGATTACAAAATGTTTATAACATAGTAATAAGTGATAAAAATGAACAATAAACTCTAAAATGGTTCTTAAGAAAGTATAATTTGACTTCAGATTATTATTCAGGATATTAAAGAACAAACGAGTCAAGTCAGACAGGAGGTAAGGGGTTTCTTATCTCAATTTTATTTCCATGAGATTTCCATTGTTTGCCACTTATTTATTTCATGTGTTGTATTTTGTACTGACATTTGATATATATTATAATTATTCTCCTTATTTTCATGGTATTTTGTGATTCATATTTTGGTTATTAACTATTTGTCATATGACTCGATTGATTACAACGTGGTATGGAGTTTTCATCTCACATATTATTCCTGTGAGATTCATGCTATATTGCCAATATTTCTTTTTTGTGTGGTGTATATACTTCCACGTTATATTATTCATTATGTAATATACTTTAATTTATGGGTATCTACATCTTCATTTTATGAATATTCTTTCATGGGATGTATGTTACATAAGTTACCAAATCGATAAGGGAATTTCAAATATCAATTTCCACTCATTTGGATTTACACATAGTTTATTGATTATTTTACTCCAAGATTATGTGTGGAATCACTATTTATTTACTTATGTCATAATTTCCACTCCCCTTTGTTTGGATATACCTTTTATATACACAATCAATCCATTGATAAATTTCCAAGTCATTAATATGATCTTTATAAGAGTAATCATAACTCAATTTCCATTCATTGACTTAAACATCCAAGTTATTGGTGTTGTTTTTACAATAATATTTTTGAATTTACTTTGATTCATTTAAACTAAACATCCAATCATATTTAGTGTATTTATCAATCATAATTATTTCATTAATTTATCCTTAACCTATGCATACAATCTTTATAAAGGTCTTTATCTCAATATACATTCCATTGATACTTCTTCATTGTTATAAGGAAGTTCACATTTATATGGTGTATATACTGTACTTTGACATAGCATATCATGAATCCCTTTATTCTCATGATATTATAATATATATATTATCTCAATTAGTTTTATTCAAGTGTCTCTCATTTGGTAAGGAACTCTAACTAAAATTTCATTTTAAATGTTTTAATGATTTATTCTTGTAAATAATTATCATTAAAATCCATGAATTAAAATTATTTTTAAGGATTTATTTATATGAAAATTAATGTTTTAAAAATAATATTATTTTTAAATGTTTCAAAGTGGTATGGGTAAATTTGAATCAAAAATCTTTTTTAAACCTTTTCTTAATAAATAGTGAGACCTTTAAATTTTTTCAAGAAAAGGGGGGATATTTCTCTCAAATAGTTTTGATGATTATTTTCATCTATGTCAAATTAATTCATTATTCTAAATTGATTTTAATTTTTTATAATACAATCTTTCTTATTGTATTTAAAGAGTTATGTCTGACTGTGGATGTGCTATTTTGATACCATTCATGGTTAATGGATAACGTATTGATATTTCATATGCTAGTTTTAATATGAATGTTTATGTTATGTTTCATCCTTTTCATATGAGGAATGAATTGGACATAGTATGTGATGGGGGGATCCCTCTATAGATCCTCGATGCATCAGTAGGTCTTATAAGACAAACTAGTGTCTTGGCACAAGGCCTTGAAAAAATATTTTTTATAGTCTTGGAACGAGGCCTTGACTATATCATTATGATGTCCATCATTTTGAATTCCATCATTTTGAAATTAGAAATTGATATTACATGTTATTATTCGACTAGTAGAATATCCATGTGAATATGTAAATGGCATTATTCAATTTATATTTTCAATATTATACTGAAATTAATGTTTGAAAGGCTTGTGTTTTAGTCTTATACGTTTCCTTAAATGTTTATTCCCATTTATGATAGTTTCTGCTATATTGTTATCCTTACTGAGCATCTGAGCTCACCCTATTCATATGATTTATTTTTTCCATGATGCAAATACGTATATTTCAATTAAGCTACGAGAATATGCTAAGGGTTATAACAGTGTTCAAAGGGGACTCAATGGTGTTTTTTTCATGATGTAATGTAAAACTTCTGTATGTATATAGTACATCCATGGCTACTAAATCAATCGGTCTATTGGGACATTATTACAAGTATCCTACCAATTTTATGTAACAATGCACCAACTCTGAGTAATTGGGGTCAGGGAAGTGCAGTTGGTATCTGAGGAAGTTTAGTACCAATCATGGAATATAGATTTAGAAAAAAACTGATTAGAAAACAATACCCTAAGATAGACATTGAGTATTAGTTTAGATGAACATCCAAAACATTTAGTAATGTAAATATTATGTTGGTTTTCCAAGAAATACAACCCTATCTGGATATGAGCTAGTAGAGGTGGCTCTCGTATAGATGTACCTAGGAGTGAAAACTCTAACAAGGAATTATGGGCTTGACACATGGTATCCTAGTATACGACAAAGGGCCTTGCTGCACTCTTGGTTACAACACTCCTAGGGGATATGCTTATGATTATTCACATTTTCTATACAATTTGATTTGTAAGATATAAATATAAGATGAGAATATATAACCTTGGTTAATCATAAGGTGTCTTAAATTGAATATAAGGTGTCATGATATTCTCTAAATGATTTTATGACTATTGTTACTCACACAAGGATTTTTAGTTTTAGTAAATGGATGGATTCCACGGTACAAATAGTAGCATTGAAAATGATGTATATGGTGGGAATGGTGGTGTAAATGAGCACAAAAATATAATTTTGATAGGCATAAAAGATATCATGTTCATGCTAAATCAGTTTTCCAAGAATTTGATCCACAACATATATATTAACCAACTACCAGACTCAAAAATGGAGATAAAGTTGGTTAATGATAAGAGCTCCAATATTGGAGACCATGGAGATAAGAAAGATCATTTTCCATCATTAAAGAAATGCAGAATGAGATTCCCAAGAAAGTGTCTCAATGGAAAAAAGAAATTCTTTATGTGTGGGAAAGAAATACATAAAGTAAATAATTGTTGAGAAAAAATGAAGAGTACTATGGAAGAAAAACAATGATCCCAAGAATTAATTTTCGGTCATTCTCCATAAATTTTGTAGACATTGGAATTACCCAATTCAATACCCTATTCTATTGGAAAAACTACGAGTCAAGGAAGAACCTTTGTGGAAATAAATGGATGGAAAAATGTTTAAAATTACGGGATTACATTGGAAAATTATTCTCTTGTATTTGTAACCATGAAATTTGTTATATGAAAATTATATTTGATGAAGAATTATCTTTTCTTTTGTTGATATAGTTACAAAGAATAATTTGGGATTATATTATACTTGAAATTTAGGAAATTACAGGTTAGAAATTTTGGGATGAAAACATGAGGTATGAGATAACATTTGTGGTTAAATTATTTTTTGGATATTTTGAAAAATTTATCTCATTTTTGGAATGTTATAAAATATAGTTTTTGAAAAAGAACAACATGAAGACCGTGTGAAAACCCATCGTATCGGACAATGCTACAGGAATCGAACCCACAACCAGAGTGTGATTGGGATTTATCGCCTACCGTTGGACTAATTAATATCCTTGGTTAGTGTGACTAAATAGTTTTAGTTAAACGATTCTATTGATCAATAATAAGTTTATTTGGGATCATATGTCTTATCAAAAGGGAATCCTTATTATAGGAAAATGATTTGGTGATTAAGTGATCAATGTTATTTTGGAAGACATTCACTCTGTTGGGAATACTATATAACGAAGGGAAATAGGATACTATGGGATTCCATTTAAGGAGTAAGGGTGGATTTTTATCTATATTTTTATTGTGGGTTAATAGAAATTTGGTTTTTTTTGAAATGGTTAAACTATCATAGAGAATATGTGATTACGTTAATTACTTTTAAGTATGTGACATTAAGAGTATTTGATGTTATTTTGAGATACAATTTAATGTGGAAGACTACAAAATAAAATTATTCTATGTTTTGGGTTTCAATATTAGTTTTTATTATATTGAATGATTTTAAGGATAATTTTTATTGAATGGTTTTTATTGAACTTTGTGTATTGTTAGATTAATTTTAGAAATGAAGATTTGTATTTATTTCTAAAATGGATTATCTATTTTGAGGACCATATGATCTTGTACTAACTATTTTTATTTTTGTTAATCTCTAAAGATAAGAGAAATATATAGTTAATCGTTTTTGGATCATGAGATTCTCTATAAATTTATTCAAGCACTTCAGGTGTGACCACGTCATCATTAATACTCATCATTTGGAAAAGAAATGATGAGTTAGTGGTAGAGATTTATTAAAATTAGAAACTCTACTTGAAAAGTAATTATATCCCTTTATGTTCTTATTCAATCTCATAAATAAATTCCTCAACATTATGAAATGTAACATAAAATAGAAAACGTTGTCCGTTTACTTTTCTTACTGGGAAACTAATGACTGTTTATCCCTTCTAATTTTCGTGGTTTTATTATTGTTAACTTTCTCTTGATCATGTTCTCTATCACTCTCCATCAGAACATGACACTTATTTTATCTTTTATATCCATGTTTTCCTACATGGAATACTAGCGTGGGTTATCTCGGATGACCTTTGTACTTCTTTTTCATTCTTTTAAAGTTATAGTTTTATTGACTTTTTTCGAATGTGGGACATTCAATGAAGTTCCCAAGAAATGTTTTAAAATTTAAAAGATGAAATTTCGAAAAGGTCGGGAGAATGTAACAGCCCAAGATTTCATTGTATGTTTTTTTTTATTAAGATAATTCAATAACATGCGCTACAAGGAACATCGAATTTGGGCGCAGCATGACCTATCCAACTAGCCATTTAGAAAGTGGTTATGAATTGTAATAACCAAATTTTTAATTTTATATATATCCCATATAATTTTAGCATTCATATTTTTTTTTCTCAGTTATAATATATAAACGAATTTAATTTTTTAGATAACAGATGTATTTTTCATATAATGAATTTTTTCAACTTTTTAATGGAGAACCCTTTCTAAATCCAATATTTCACACTTTTATATGTTTTATTTGACAAAATAAAATTCTTCTTTAGAACTAAGACATCCAAATTTACTTTTGGTAAATTTGTGGTATTTTTCTGATAAAGTTCATTATTTAATGAATAGTTAAAAATATAGTATTTTAAATCCAAAATACCTTTTAGTATAATTTATTTATATGGTTAGATTATATTTTTTACTAGTTTTAATGTTTAATTATATTATGGATTTACCATTTAACACAATGTTGGTCATTTAAAGAAATTTCACTTTGGAGGTGGACACAAACAAGTGTCAATCTTTTGATAGTTATTATTTATTAAAAAACACATTTATTTTTGTTTTGACAGCGGGAATTAATTTTAAATTAATTAATGAAAATTTTATGCTATGAATTTTGTAAAATATAGATCATTTTTGAATTCGGAATATTAAATATAGATTACGCTGAATTTTTTGAATTTTTCTGAAAACCTTCAATTTTTTGATGAATAGTGAAGACACTGAGTAGTAGTTAAAAAACCGAAGTTTCATTTAAATGAAATGTTAATTCTTCTATGAATTGAATTTAAAAAATCCAACATACATGTTTTCTATTAGTACGTAAAATGTGCTTCAATAAGAAGAAAAAAAAATTATGGTGAATAGTAACTTTTGACTTTTAGTTACTGCGGTTAAAGGAAAATACGGTAATTCAAGGTAAAAATTAAATTATAATAATATTAATTTACCCTAACATGTTTTCTAATCCTATTGTTAGATCTATTTATGACCATGGTCATCCTTGGGTCGATTTGGGGACCCCATGGAGCCACAAAAGAGTTACAATGACACTTTATATTAATTAATTTAAAGTAACGACAAAAATGACTTAATCATATATCTTTTAGTAAATATATTTTTACATCAGGTAATATAAGTTATATCTTAGACAATAAATAATTATTAGAAAGATGAAAATATTTCCTCCATCATGGTATTTTTTTATAATTTTTAGACACCAAATAAATAAAATTATTTATGACACAATAATGATATAGTGTTTACCTCATTAATGAATTATTTAAATAAATATGATTATAAAGATTAAAAAATATCCAAAACCTGTCCAATTAATATTGGATGATTTTATTTATACCATTAGTCATCCTATATTCTACTCTAATTAGTTTTGGACTTTTAGAAACTAAAAATCGTTATATATTAAAATAATATTTTCACACTTTCCAAAAGAGCCCCTCCTCCCCTTATAAAAATACATCACATCTAACCCATTACACACACTTATCAAGCCCCTTGGCTCATAAAACCTCTACCCAATTAATCTCCCTACATTCCTTTCTTTCTCTTATAAGCCTTACCTTAGGCATAAGGCACTTCAAGAAATCATTTAGGTTCAAACCAAAGGGAGTTACCCAATATAAAGGTAACCTCTTCTCTTACATTATTTGATTTTATTTTACTCTTCCAACCCCATAAAATCTATTTATTCATTTATTTATTATAAATAACTTTATCCTCAATATACTAGGTTGTTTTTAGGAGATTTAATTTAACTACACTTACACACACCGCCATCTAATGGGTAATGGACATGCTGTTTTTTATGGAAAACTACAGCCTCACAAAACGATGATTGTTCAATATCCTCCTACAAACTCTCATGGTGGACATTATGATGACACTATTTTTATATATGATAAATATTATTTTTATTTTAATTTTCAATTAAAAACATACATTTATGCTTTCCAATATATGAGAAAATGGTTATTTCATTTTAGGAAGTGCGGACTATCGTCCCCTCAAGGTGATATGATACGTTTATGACATACTAGGAAGGTATAAAAGATGGTGTTAATTAAATTATGTAACACATATATCATATGATATTATTTTTTAATTATAATCTACTTATGTATCATTATGTTTTCATTATTTTAAATATGAAATAAAAATGAATGTATCGATTATGCATACATACGACTTACCATCTCCATGAACGGTCCATTTCATTTCTTATCTCCAAATATGATATACCAATTATAAATATAAATATATATTTATACTGGATATATATTATATATATGATATTTAAATCAAGAATATGATACTAGAGATAAAAGGCTTTTAACCACATGAATAATTTTTAATTATAACAAGTTCGTTTTTGACTCAAGTACCAAATATCGGAAAAACAACCATTATTAACATAAATGATTAAATAATGTTTATTACATAGTAAAAAGTGATATTAAAGGAATAATAAACATTAAAAAGGATCTTAATCAAGTATAAATAAACTTTAGTTCATTATTATGGATATTAAAGAATGAACGAGTCAAGTCGGACACGAGGTAAGGGGTTTCTTATATCACATTTAATTCAATGAGATTTCCATTTTTCTCCCCTTATTTATTGAATGTGGTGTATTTTTTACTTTCATTTGATATATATTATCATTATTCTCTTCATATTCACAGTATTCTGTGATTCATTTGGTTGTTATTAACTTTTTTTCATACCACTCTATTGATTACAATGGGGTAAAGAGTTTTCAACTCACTTCTTATTCTTGTGAGATTCATGCTATATTGAAACTATTTCTTTTTGTGTGGTGTATGTACTAAACCATGATTGTATTCATTGTATAATATACATTAATTTATGGGTATTTACATCTTCATTTTATGATCCTTATTTCATGGGATGTATGTTTCGTATGTTACCAAATCGGTAAGGGAATTTCAAATTTTGATTTCCTCTCATTCGACTTTACGCATAGTTCATTGATTATTTTACTCCATGATTATGTGTAGAATCAGTATTTATTTTCTTATGTAATAATTTCCACTCCCATTTGTGTCGATAAACATTTAATTTACATAATCACTCTATTTAAAAAATCTAATGTAATTGATAGGAACTTGGTAAGAGTAATCTTAACTCAATTTCCATTCCTTGAGTAAAAAATCCAAGTCATCGATGTTATTTTTACAAGAATATGTAGGAATGTCCTCTTATTGATTTACACTGATTATCTAATCATATTGAGTGTTTTTATCACACATAATTATGTCATTAAAATATCCTTATCCTAAGGATAAATTCATTACAAGGGACTTTATCTCAATTTACATTTGATTGATAATTCTTCGTTGTTATGGGCCAATTATCTTTTATATAATGTATATACGGTACTTTGACATAGTATATCATGAATTACTTCATTCTAATGATATTATAATGTATTTATTTTCTCATTTATTTGTATTCAATCATCTCTCATTTGGTTAGGAACTCTAACTAAAATATCCTTGTAAATGTTTTAAGGATTTATTTTTCAAAATCATTCTCATTAATGTCCATATTTTAAAAATGGTTTTAATGATATATTTATATCGGCATTAGTGTTCTCAATTTAAAATTCCTTTTAAAAATATCAAATTTGTACAGGTCACTTTGATTCAAAATTATATTTTAAATGGCTAGTGAGACAATTAAATGTTTTCATGGAAAAGGGGGGATATTTCTCTCAAATAGTTTTGATGATTATATTCATCTATGTTAATATCCTTCATTATTTTCTATTGGGGTTAATTTATTATAATACAATCTTTCATATTGTATTTAATGAGTTGTATTTAAATGTGGATGTGCTATTTTTATACCATTCATGGTTTATAGATAAAGTATTGACATTTCGTATTCTCGTTTAAATAGGAATGTTTATGTTATGTTTCAACGTTTTCATATGAGGAATGCATTGGACATATTAAGTTATGGTTGGATCCCTCTATATCTCCATGATGAATCACTATCTCTCATGAGACAAAATAGTGTCTTGGCACAAGGCTTTGAAAAACTCGTTTTTATAGTCTTGGCACGAGGCCTTGACTATGTGGTTATGATGTCTGAAATTATACATTCCATCATTATTAAATTAGATACTGATATTACATGTGATTATTAGACTAGTATAATATACATGTGAATAATTAAATTCAATTATTATATTTATATTTTCCATATTACGATGATGTTTATGTTTGAAAGGATTGTGTCTCAGTCTAATACATTTGCTTAAATGTTTATTCTCATTTTTTATAGTTTCTACTATACAATTATCCTTACTGAACATCTGATCTCACCCCTTTCCATTGTATTATTTTTCCTAGGATGAAAATAATTATATTATGATTAACCTATAGAAATAGTCTAAGGGTTATATGATTGTTCAAAGGGGACACAATAGTGTTTTTTTTGCAAGAGGTAATGAAAACATTTGGTTTGTATCTAGTACTTCCAAGGCTACTAAACTGGTCGGTCTTTCGGGACATGATTTCTTGTATCATGCCAATGTTATGTAATAATGCACCAACTCTGGGTAACTGGGGTTGGGGTGTTACAACAAAATTTAAGAAACTCCACTCAGTAAGAAACTGATACTTATTTCTCCAAGATTAACCGTGGACTTATCTTCTTCCTCTTACCAAAAGGCATAAGTCTTTTCTAATGATAGACTTTTAGAAATAATTTACCATATACTTCGAATGAAATATCCATCATTTAGTTATCTATAAAAATTTTCTATCTTCTCTGTGCTATCCCTATATTTTATCTGATAAACTAAACATTCTTTTCATATCATCTACCATCTTAGGTCCCATTAATTTCCTATCCCTGACATCATCACCCAAATCTAGTGTTTGAAATTTTTTTCCATATAATTACTAAAATTGTGGGATCTATATACATCATTTAAAATAGTTATTATAAGAAAACTAAACCAAATAATGTTTTTTTATCCCAAATCTATGAGTAATCCATTGAACACGCAAATATAATATCATATATGTTATCAATTTTTAATTATGAATGCCCTTATTATTGTGGATGAAAATTTGTACTGAAATTTAATTCAGTACCAAATGAATTATAAAAGCCTTTCCAAAAGTTATAAGTGAACATATGACCATCATCATATATAACCAAGAGAGTAACTCTATACAACATGATGATCTCTTTATTATAAAACTGAAAATGTTGATCTTGAGATATAGTTTCCCAAATAGGATGAAAATTTTCTGATTTAGGCTGTCAATCAACATTAACCCAAATAACATTGTTACATCGAGATGTCTTTGGTAATCCCCTATGAAATAATTTGATATATTTTACCATTTCCACTATGTCCTTGGAAATGGATAAAACATCTCATTTGGTAATATTCATTCTTCTTTAACCTGATAACAAGTCAAACATTTCATGGAAAATTGAGAAATATATCTTTTTCTTCCCACCACTAGTAGTACTCATGAAGGTGTTTATACATATTAGTGATTATCAAATGGATAAAAAATAGAAAACTATAAGATTTAGTCAACAACTCTTTCCCCACATGGGAATCACCCAGAACACATAATCTATTTCTAAAACGCAGAATAAATTCTTCATTAATATTAAAATATAGAATCTTTCCCTCAATGGATTGTAACTTTTCTTATAATGATTGATACACATTTAAATCTCTCTTAATTTTTTTTGAACATTTCAACTATACTAAAACCAAAAAAATAGAGGGAATCCCTACATCTACAAATTCTAATCCAAAATTCATAAAATAATTAATAAAAATGACACATTCCATATATAACATGGTTAATGAAGCCTTATATTTTCAACTCTAAGAATCAAATACATTATTTACTTTTACAGGATGGTAATGAATCATGAAATAGTAATACTTTATTAGTTACATCCATCCTCTTTGTCTCATGGTAAATTATTTTTGATATAATATATACATTAAAAAATTATGGTCAGTATATATTCCATATTATACTACATACAAATGATGCCTATAAATGTTTAATGCAATACCAATATTAGATAATTCAAAAATAATTTTAATGTAATTTCACTCATGAGGTTTCAAATGACATGAACCACATGTTATTACTAGATCTTTCTGCATTAAGACACAACCAATTCATTTCAATGGACCATCACTGTAGAATAATTATTCACCATTTTTGGTATTCGGGACAAAAATTAGATTATTTAACACTCTTATTTTAAGTTTTTGAAAATAATCATCACATTAATTTACAAATACGAAGTTAACTCCCATAAATTTTATCATAGTTATTGGGATAGATAACGGAGAAATTTCTTCCAAAAAACGTCATTAATAACCTGCTAATCTAAGAAAAATATGAATCCCAAAGACATTGGTAGGTCTAGGTCCCTTTTCAATTACCTTTTTTAGAAGGGTCATTTGCTATTAAAATAATATTCACAAGTGAATTGATGTTTTGAAACCAAAAATCACCCTAAAAAATGTAACAACTCAAGATTCCATTGTATGCTTCTCTTTGAATAATGCAACAGCTTGCCTTGTATGCAACTTCAAGTTTTAGTACACCACAACCAATCAAACTAGCTGTTAAGAATAGTAATACACACTTTTGGAAATTTTATAAAATATATTTTTCAAAATGGACTTCATTTTTGGATTCGTAATATCAAAATTAGCTTATGTTGAATTTTTGGTATTTTTCTAAAAACATTCAATTTTGGATGAATAGTGAAAAGCACTACATTATTGTTTTAACTGACTTTTTATTTAAATAATCATTAATTTTATTTAAATTTATATTAAGTAAAAATATATATATAATAACTATATAATTCCAAATTAGTTCATTGGATTCATTATATAATAAGATTATATACATAACCTTTTATTGAACAATTTAACACATTTTACCCACCTTTTAGGCACATTGAAAATTTTCATAAAAAGTAATTTTAGCGTTTCTATTAATTTAATTTTAAAAATCCAAGAGACACTATTGTTATTAGTAAATAAAATTTGGTTTAATAGGATGAAAATAATTTTTGGTGAATAGGATGTTTTGAATTTTATTTACCACGATAAAATATAAATAAGTTGATTAAAGGTAAACATGATATAATAATCACCCCAACACATGTACTAATCCTATTAGAGATGTTTATTTCAACCAAAATGAACAATAGGAAAAACATATGATTCTATATGATCTAATTGGATTATATTAAGACATTTATTATATTTTATTTGGAAAAGATTTAAAACTGTTAAATTCAAATTTTAAAAACTAAAACATTTTTAATATAGGGTTATACAAAAGATTTATTATACTATAATTATTCATTATAAATGTAAAAATATTTCTACATCATGTTATTATATATATAATTTTTATAAATTATATAATTAAAATTTTTTATGATGCAATGATGATGCAATAACTACATTATTAATGAAATAATAAAATAATTGATGTTATAAAAATTAAAAAAAACTAAATTTAAACTTATGATTCTATAAAATAATTTTTGAGGTTAATATGAAATGTTATATGTGATTCAAAGTATTTTTTTTGAAGAAATCATATTTTTATGACTTTCACAAAAACCAAATATTAAATAATGTCAAAATTGACATAAAAGAGTTTTCAAAACAAATAATAATTTATTAAATTATATAATTATTATAAGAATATAAGTATTCGTGAAAGAAATTATATTATTATATATATGAAATTAATGAACCACTTTAGGTTCTCTTGGAATTTTATAGTATGTTTATTTACCATGTATAATAATAAAGCAAGAAAACTAGGTAAAAGTTAAACTATTTAACTAAGAGTTACATCAAAATGATAAGGTTAATATGGTGATCAAAACTAGTATAAAACCAATTGGTTGAGTGGTTTTCAACCCATAACTAATTTATTCTAGAAAAAATACATTTGAAGCCATTGGAAACCTAAAATTATTTTATAATAAAATAATATTTCGAGCTTTTCCTAAAGTGACCCTCTTGTCTCTTATAAAAGGGTACTTCCGCTTCTCTTAATTTCACACCTCCAAAGCATTTTTCCTCAAACAAATACATCTTAAATATCCTCAAAAAACCCTAAATTAATCTTGTAGGCCTTAATTTAATCATAAATCCATTTTAAGATACCATTTGTTCAAATCAAAAGGAAGAACCCGAAGAAGTGGTAATTACTTGATCACCTCTTTCAAAGTTCATTTCTTCTTCCACTTCCTCTTTCTTTGTTGTTCCTATAATAAAATAATAAAACTAGTACCTTATACATACTAATATGTTATTATAAATATGGTACAACCATACTCACTATTTTATCCATCATATAAATGACAACGTCACAATACGTGTATATGTACGACTTACAGTCTCTACGTCGTGGTGTAGTTTGTTACTCAACACGTCATAAGTTGGATGTGTATAATAATAAGTACAAATGATGAAAATAATAAATATAATAAGTAACTGATCCTGTATATACAATTTAACATCCAATTATATACAATTTCACCACTAATAGAATGATATTGTCGCTCATGTGTACGTACGACTTACCCTCTCCACGACGCAGTGTGATTTCTTTTCCCATCGTAACTATTATAGAATATTTTTCATTTTATAATTAGAAATAATTTTTATGAACATAATATACTTATGGATATGAATCAAATACATCATATTCATAACAAACATGACTTACCTAACAAATCATATAAAGAAAAACGAATCAGTTAACACCCAAAATAATGATAGTACTAAAATATCATTAACAAATAAATACTAGAAGATCATATATGATATCATATTTATGTATGTGGTTCATTTATAATTTAATAAATTTGATTTCACCATTATATAGGAGGTAAATGTACCCTTAACTAAGGTAAAGTACATGTTAAGAGTTAATTTTACAATCTTTTTATTATCCGAGTTGGTTTATACGTGAGTATATACTAGGACCTCTTTATCATCCACGTATGTTTTTCTTAGAAATGAATTTCATAACATTTTTATTATTTAATGTACTATGGTTTAGAATCATTTATAACCAATATTTAATTTTTACAAAATTCTTTTAAATGAATCTTTCTGTCATTTTCCAAACAATGTACTTTATGAAATTTTCAACAAATTAAGGTAATAATTCTTTTTTAACATATACGATGGGTGTGGCTATTTTCCACCATTGTCAATCTTTGAAGATCCCCTAATAAGTTTATAAGAATATTTTTAAAATAATTATTTTCTTTACTTTTAAATGATTTAAATATATAATGTGATATTTCACTCCAATAGTTTTTTGGATTGATTTCAACTATGTCAACATCCTTCATTGGATTGTATGTTGGTTTGAAGTTGATTTATAATGATACAATATTACATATTTTATTGAAGATTTTGTGTTATGTTTGACTATGGATGTTATATTTTTGAGCCATTCATGGTTTAATGTTAATTTATTGACAACTGATAGCAAGTTTTAATATGAATTTTTATATTATGATTCAACCATTTCATATAAGGAATGCATTGGACGTAGTAAGTGACAGGACTACAACCCCTCTATACATTTGTTGGTCTCATGAGACAAACTAGTATCTTATCACAAGGCCTTGACAAAATATTTATTTGTAGTCTTAGCATAAGGTATTGACTATGTGGTTATGGTGTCTGGCATTATTTATTCCATTATTATGAAATTATCTATTGATATTACATGTGGTTATTTGATTATTAAAATATCCACGTGAAGAATTAAATGGAATTATTTGATTTATCTTGTACATGAAATGATTAATTTTAGGTTTAAAAGGCTTTTGTTTTAGTATTATAAATTGTACTTAATGTTTGGTTATTCTTATAATAGTTTCTGCTATATTCTTATCCTTTCTGAGCATCTGAACTCACCTCTTTCTTATGTATTATTTTTCCCAGGATGTGAAAGAAGAATATTATGATTGAACTGTTAGAATAGGCTAAGGGATATGAGTGCATTCAAACGAGGCACAATGTTTTAGTTCTTCCATTTCATAATTTAATGTAAAAGGTATATATTTATCTATTATATCCAAGGCTGCTAAACTAATCGGTCATTCGAGACCTGATCTCTTTTGATCATGCCAATGTTATTTAATAATGCACTGACTTTGGGTAACTATTTTTAGGTCATTATAGTTGGTATCCGAGGAATTTTAGTATAAACCATGGAAACTAGATTTAGAGCAACTATGATTAGAGAACATTACCCTAAGATAGACATTGAGGATTAGTGTAGAAGAAATTCCTAGAATTTTGGAAATGTAGACATTTTGTGAATTTTCCATGTAATATATCCTTGTCTGTATATGAGAAGGTAGAGGCGGCTCTGGAATAGATTTTTTGAAGGGTAAAACCTGAAAACACTACTTTGATCTAGACATGAACAGAAATCGGTGCACGACAACAGACCTTGATGTACTCTTTATTTTGACACTCCTAGAGGATAAGCTTAGGATATTTGACATTTTCTTTAAAAGCCATTATGAACGATTTAGGAGTAAATACTTCCTCAAAGATTTTTTTAAAAATATGTATTATATGCACACACTGTTCAATTTCTGTTAGGTATTTTACAAGTTTGGAATTATGTATTGTGACTCATTTTCTAATATAGTGTATGCCATTGTTTAAAATTGTCCCATAGTGGAAGGAATGAAAACTGTATCAATGCACATAATCTATGTAGGAATTACCCTCCTACACAAGATAATAATATTAGAGCTGGTGGTGCATCTTGTGTTGAACATCTTATAACCATACATAGACAAATCACTCAAGTTATGAATAATAACCTTAGCAGTATGAGGCACCCTGATCCAAAACGTAGATGATCAATGTTAGAACACTTCATGCGGAAACAACCACCAACATTCAATGGGACTAAAAATCCAATTGTAGCTGAACAATGGATATATTACTTAGATATAATATTTCATGATTTAGGGAGTAGTGAAAGGAAAAAAGTTTGAATTGAAATTAATTTCCTAATAGGAAATGTAGATCAATGGTGGTCATTAATTCAAAACTCAAAGAAAGATTAAGAAGTATAAAATATGAAATGGAGGGATTTTAATGATCTTTTCTTTAAAAAAAATACTTTCATCATTAACATCGTGCGGATATGGAAAGGCAATTTCTGATTATAAAGAAAAAGGAGGATGCAAATATAGAAAAGTATGAGGATAACATTACAAGGTTAGTAATGTATTCTACAGATTATATATGTAACATAAGAATTAAGATTGATATATTCATTGATGGGTTCAGACCATTTCTACATAGAGCATTAGTCTTACAATCCTTCTCATCATACGAATGTATAGTCTCATATATTATCAAGACAGAAAATGAATTCTCTATGTATTATGACTTTAAAGAAATGCAAGAGATAAATAGATCTGTTGAACACTCTAGAAATGGAAATAAAGGTAATAAGAGAAAATTTTATTTTCCATCCTGTAGTAAATGTGGGAGGAAACACCCCAGTAATTTCCTAAAGGGAATGAGAGTCTATTACAAGTATGGAGAAAAAGGCCAACAATATCATGATTGTAAGGATAAGAAAGAGGTTGTCAATGTTGAATGCTATAGTTTTAATAAAAGGGGAATTATTCAAATGAATGTCCTAAGTGTCAAGGAATTATACCACAGAAAAGGCCAAGGGATCAAGACGAAGCATATACGATCACAACTACAAAGGATGAAGTTTAGAATGACGTGGTGGCAGGTACATTAATCATTTCCTCAAATGTAGAAAATACTTTATTTGATTCTTTTTCATCGAATTCTTTCATTTCATCCCTTTTTTTCAAGAAAATTAGATATTTCCAATTTGATTTAACAAGGGAGTCGTTAGTCTGGAATACGAAGGGATGTATCATTGCAACAAAGTTTTGTGAATCAGTTGTCGTTATGGAATATAAATTTTCTTTATATACTGATATCGACATCATACCCTTGATTTAATTTTACATAATCCTCGATATGAATTGTTTTTCCGACCACGATGCAAATATTTATTGTAAGAAGAAGGAGGTTGCAATTTTTAATGATGATAATGAGTACGTTATCTTTATTGAAGAAATGTCAACATCTAATTCTCATCTAGATCCACCACCAGTAGATCTACTAAACTCAATAATTGGGGAGGAAGAGTGTGAAATAACTATGAGTGAGGAAAGGAATGTTCAAATAGAGGATTTACCTATTGTGAAATAAAATACTGATGTGTTTTTAGAGGATTTACCTAGTTATCCTCCAGAATTGGAAATTGAGTTTTCCATTGACATAATTACTAGTTCAAGTATTATATCGAATACCCCTTATAGAATGTCCCCATTGGAATTAGTTTAATTAAAAAACAACTAGAGGAATTGAAAAATAATGGATTTATTAGACCTACTGTTTCTCCTTGGGGAGCCACTGTTCTTTTTTTATGAAGAAAGATGGATCTAGGAGTTTGTGCATTGAATATTGGGAGATCGATGCTTTAAAAATTAATAACAAGTATCCCCTAACTCGCATTGATCATTTATTTGATCAACTTCATGGAGCTCAATATTTTTCAAAGATTGACCATTGATCTGGATATCATCTCTTATGCGTGAGGAATGAAGACATTCCAAATAAAACATTCCGTACCACGTATGAGCATTATGAGTTTACTGTAATGCCTTCTAGACTGGCTAATTCACCCTCTGTTTTCATGGATCTAATGAATACACTTTTCATGGAATGTCTTGATGAAGTTGTAGTTGTATTTATTAATGATATATTGGTATAATCCAAAAGCTATGAATATCATGAAAAGCACTTGAGAACTATTTTTAAAACTCTCAGAAGAAATTAATTATATTAGATGTTTAGAATATGTGATTTTTGGCTTCAGGAGATTCCTTTTCATGTCCATATTGTCTATAAAGACGTAATATATATTGATCCTTTTAAGACAAGAGCAATACAATAATTTCTAGCACCGATGAGTATAACTGACGGATGCAGTTCTCTTGGTTTAGTAGGTTATTATCGGCATTTAGTCCAAAATTTTCCCTGATTGGATGAACCCTTAACCAATATCACATGTAAAGGCGTTAAATTTGTTTGGAAAAAAGTGTGTGAATTATTTTTTTGATGAAATGAAGAGAATATTAGTCCATTATCCTATCTTGACTCTACAAATGGGGAATGTTGGGTTTTATATTTATAGTGATGCTTCAATGAATAGACTTGGTTTTGACCTTATAAAGAATGATTGAGTTATTTCCTATGAATCACGATAGCTAAAAATTTAGGAACAAAACTATAAAACTCGTGATCTTTAGTTAGTTGCTGTAATATTTTCTTTAATCAGATAGAGACACTATCTCTATGGTGAAAAATGTGAGATATGGTATCACAAGTGTTTGAATTATATTTATTACAGAAAGAACTCATCATTAGGAAAATTTGATGGCTTGAACTACTCAAGGATTATGATAGAACAATACACTACCGCCTTGGGAAGGAAAATAAGGTGGCAGATGCTTTGAGAAGAATGGATCCTGGAGTTCTGAATAAGATGAGAGTGGAAAGGGATCCTGTGTTCTTGGATCCAGTTAAGATGGATATGGGAATAATCATAGAAGTTGAAACATCAATAATTTTATAAATAGTTTCCAATCCATATTTACTATAAATTATAAAAATTTCTCAGACTCATGATGAGTAGTTTCAAAAGAAAATTAATGTTGTGAATGATGGGAAATTGATCGAATTTGTATATGAATATGAAATTTTGAAATTTGGGGAAAGACTTTCTGTTCCTGATATACCTGATCTAAAAAGGAAATTGTTGGATGATGCTCATAGCTCTAATTATTCTATACACTATAGTAGGAATAAGATGTATAGAGATATGGAGGAACATTTTTGTGGGACAACCTGAAGAGCGAGATTTCTGATTATTTGTCAAGATATATAGTTTTTCAATAGGTTAAAGCTGGAATACAACATCCGAGAGGATTCATGCAAACACATCCCATACTTGAGTGGAAATGATATGATATAATGATGGGCATTGTCATGGGGATACCAATGACTCTTTGAAGTAATGATGCAATATGATACATTGTTGATCGTCTTACCATGTATGCACGCTTTCTTTCTATAAGAGAAGGTTTACCACTTGCAGACTTATAAATAATATATATTAATGATGTTGTAAGAATTCATAGTGTACCCATATCAATTGTTTCTGGTCGTGATTCCTATTTTACATCACGATTCTTGAAATGTATTTAGAAATCCCTGGATACTGAACATAGTTTGAGCACTAATTACCACCCTCAAACTGATGGACAATCAGAATAGACTATTCAATCCTTAGAAGACATGTTGAGATATTTTTCACATTAATTTCAAGGTATTTGGGATAAGTATTTACATCAGCTATAATTTTCCTACAATAATAGCGTCTATTCAAGTATTCAAATGCCACCATATGAAGCGTTTTATGGAAATAGATGTCGTACACCAACTTGTCTAAATGATGTCGGTGAACTAAAACTTCTAGGCCCAGAACATGTTGAGGAAACACTATAAGAGGTGAAGATTTTCCAAACCCACTTCAAAGTACCTCAAAGAAGGCAAAAGATCTATTTTGATAACTGAAGGAAGGATTTGGAATTTCAAGTTGGTGATCATATTTTCCTGAAGGTATCTCAAAGGAATGGTGTTATACATTTTGGTAAGAAGGGTAAATTATGTCCCAGGTAAGTTGGAACTTTAGAAATTATAGAAAAAATTGGAGTTATACCTTAACATATGGAAATTCCACCAAGTCTCTTCAATGTTCATGATGTGTTCCATGCATCACTATTGAGAAAATACATGCTTGAAACAACAAATGTACTCTCCTATGATAAATTATAGTTGGAATCAAAACTATGTTATTATGAATAGCCTATCAATATTTTTGATCCAGAGAACTAGTGTCGAGAAACTAGACAACTCGTCAGATAAATGTTCCTTGGAGAAACTATAAAATAAAAGAGGCGATATGGGAACCTTAGGAACTTATGATAAAGAACCACCCAAATATTTTTATTTAGTAATATACTAGAAATTTCAACGTTGAAATTATTTTAAGAAGTGATGAATGTAACACCCCCAGCTTCTATAGTAAGATTCTCTTTTAATCATGAAATAGCTTTCATTGTACACAACTTAGAGTTCTAGCACACCATGATCAATCGAACTAACCGTTATGAATAATAATACCAATTTTTGAAATTTTATAAATTATATTTTTCAAAATGGACTTCATTTTCGGATTCAGAATATCAAATTTATCTTAGGTTGAAGTTTTGGTTTTTTCTGAAGACATTCAATTTTTTTGATGAATAGTGCAAAACACATAGTTATTATTTAAAACCATATATTTATTTAAATAATTATTTATTTTATTTAAATTTATTTTATGTCAAAATAGATACATAATACCTATATAAGTCCAATGTAAATCATTGGATTCATTTTATAATAATATTATATATAAATAACTTTATTAAACTATTTGATGCCTTTTACCCACCTTCAATGCACATTTGGGAATTTTTATAAAATTTAATTGTATTACATCTATGAATTTAAATTCAAAAATCTGAGAGACATAGTTGATATTAGTAAGTAAAATGTTGTTCAATATAATGAAAATAATTTTTGGTGAATAATAGCTTTTCAATTGTATTTACCAAAGTTAAAAGTAAATATGGTGATTAAAGGTAAAATGCTATTATAATTACCCCAACACATGTCCAAATACTATTAGATAAGTTTAGTTTGACCAAAATGAACCTTATGAAAAAAATATGACTCTCTCGGATCCACATTAATTAGATTAGGAAATTTATTATATTTTATTTAAATAAGAGTTAAAAATGTTAAATTGAAATTTTAATAACTAATAAATTTTTCATATAGGTTTTTATATAATATGAATTAAACTATAAATATTAATTATAAATCAAAAAAAATTCATAAATAATGATATTTTATTTATAGTTTTTTATCATTAGCTAAATAAATTTATTTATGACACAATGATGATGCAGTAGCTACCTTATTAATGAAGGACTAAAATAATTGATGTTATAAATATTAAAATAAATTTAAATTCATACTTTTGATGAAATCCTCGAATTTTATAGGTTAATAATACATTTTAGAGTTAATTTAAAGTAATTTTTTAGAAGAAACCATATTTTTCTGACTTTCAGAAAAACCCAATACTAAATAGTGTCAAAATGACAAAAAAAGTTTAAAAAAATATTATGTTATTAAATTATAGAATTGTTTTAAAAATATAAGGTTAAGAAAAAATAATTATATAATAAAATATATATAATTAATGAACCACTTGAGGTTCTTTTGGAATTTTATAGTATGTTTATTAACAATGTATTATAATAATACAAGAAGACATAGTAAAAGTTAATCTATTTAACTAAGAGTTAAATGTAAAATATAAGGTTAGTATGGGGAGATATACTTGTTTAAAACCTATTGGTTGAGTGGTTTTATACCCATTCCAACAATATATTCTAAATAAATCTATTTAGATCCATTAGAAACTGAAAATGTTTTTATAATAAAATAATATTTCAAAATTTTCCTAAAGTGACCCTCACCTCTCTTATAAAATGGTGGATTCCCTTCTCTTCATTTCACACCTCTAAATCCTTTGGGTTTAGCCAACCCCTACTCAAATATCCTCCCCACTACCATCAAATCATCCTAGAGACCTTAATTTGTTTCGAAATACAAATAATGATGCTATTTTGTTCAAATGAAATGGAAGAACCAAAAGAATAGGTAATTACTTCATCACCTCTTTCGAAGTTATTTTCTTCTTCCACATCATATTTCCTTTTTGTTTCCATACTAAAGGAATGAATCCAGTACCTTCTACATACTGAAAAGTTAATATAAATCTGTTACAACCATATTCATTATTCTATCCATCATATGAATCACAAAGTCACCATACGTGTGTACATACAGTTTACCTTCTCCACGTCATGGGGTAGTTTTTTATTCAACACTTCATTATTTGAATGTATATAATAATGAGTATAACTGATTTAAATAATAAATATAACATTTTTTTATTATTTATATATAATATACTATCCAATTACATACAATTTGATAACTAAAAGAATGATATTGTCGGTCATGCATATGTACGACTTACAGTCTCCACGACTCGATGAGATTTTGTTTCCCATCGTAGAAATTCAAGAATAAATTTATTTTGATGATTAAAAATAATTCTTAAGAACTTAATACCATTATTTATATGAATGAAATACATCCCATCCATAAAAAATGACTTACATAACAAAACATATAAAGAAAAATGAATTAGTTTACACCCAAAACAGTGATACTACTGAAATATCATTAACAAGGCAAGGTTAGAATATCATATGTGATATCATATATATGTATGTGGTTGTTGTATAATTTAATAAAAATTATATTACCATTATATAAGAGGTTAACGTACCCTCTACTAAATAAAAGAACAACGTAAGGGTTAATTTTACAGTCTCTTTATTATCCGAGGTTGTTTATATGTGAGTATCTACCGGGACCTCTTTATCATCCACATATGTGTTTCTAAAAATGAATTTCAAAACAATTTTATTATTTAATGGACTATGGGTTAAATTACTTTATAACCTTGTTTGACATTTTATAAAATGGATTCAATGGAATATTTATTTCTCCTTCCAGAAAAGATTCTTTATGAACTTTTACACAAATTAGGGAAGGAATGTATTTAACATATTCTGAGGGTTCATCTATTTTACTCCGTTTTAAACTTACTATGAATTCCTTACAAGATGATAAGAATATTTTTAACATTAATTTTTTGTTTAGTTTTAAATGATTTCATAATAGAAATAGATATTTCTATCAAATATTTTTTTGGATTGATTTCATCTATGTCAACATCCTTTAATGGATTTTACATTTGTTTGATGTTGATTTATTATGATATAATCTTCCATATTTTATTGAATGTTTTATGATATGGTTGACTGTTGATGTGCTATTTTTATACCATTCATGGTTTATGGTTAAATTATTGAAAGTTTTATGCTAGTTTTAATATGAATGTTTATATTATGTTTCATATTTTTCATATGAGGAAGGAATTGGATGTAGTAAGCGATGGGAATAGCCCGCTATATCCCCTAAATGCATCGGTAGGTCTCGTGATATGACCTAGTGTTTTGGAATAATGCATTTACCAAATCATTATTTTTATTCATTGTGTGAAGCCTTGACTAAGTGGTTATGTTGTCCAACATTATGCATTCAATCAGAATGAAATTAGCTATTAATATTACACGTGATTATTCCACTAGTAGAATATCTATTAAAATAAGTAAATGGAAATATTTGAATTAAAATTTATATATTATGTTGAATTTTATGTTTAAATGTTTTGGGTTTTATTCTTATACATTTCCTTAAATGTTTGTATTTTTTTATTATAGTTTCTCTTATATTGTTATACTTACTAAGCATCTGAGCTCACCCATTTATTATGTTTTATTTATTCAAGGATGTGAAGATGTATATTATGATTTACTTGTAATAATAGGCTAAGGTAAATGATTGTGTTCTAATTAGAAATAATTTTTATGTTTTTTCATTTCATAATTTAATGTAATATATATATATGAATATAGTGCTTAAAAGGATACTAATGTAACTAGCCTTTTTAAATATGATATCTTGTGATCATGCAAATTTTATGTAATAATGCATCGATTCCGCATAACTAGAAATGGGTCATTACAGTTGATTTTAAAGAATTTCTAGTACAAACCTTATAAAATATATTTTGAAAATATCTTATTCGAGAACATTACCCTGAGATCGAATTTGAGGATTATTATTTAATAACTTCTAATAATTTTGGTAATTTAAATATATTGTGAATTTTCCAAGCAATACATCCATGTCTGGATAGGATCAGGTAGAAGCAGCTCTGGCACAGATGTATCAAGGGGTAGAACCCAAAAACACCGCTTTGAGATGGACTCGAATGGGAACTGGTTCATGATAACGGGCTTTGCTTCACTCTTGGACACGACACTCATGGGGGATATGCTTCAGATAATTCACATTTTCTTCACAAGTAATTATGTAGGATTTGGGAGTAAATACTTCTTCAAAGAATTTTTTTTATGATTATCAATTATATGCATAAAATATTCAATTAATGTTAGTTTTTTTAATAGTTTGGAATTATTTATTACAATTCATAATTAATATAGTGTATGAAATTGTATAGAAATGGTGCCTAGTAGAAGGAATGGAAGCTGTATCAACCCACGTAATCCATGGATGGATTTCCCTTCTACTAAAGATAATTATAGTGGAGCTGGATATGCAACTACTGTGGAACAACTTATAACCATACTAGGACAACTCACTCATATTTGGAATAATAACCTTACCTCTATGGAGCACCTTGATCCACACCACTGAAGATCAATGTTAGAATGTTTCATGAGGAAAAACCACAAAAATTAAATGGGACTATAAACCAATTTTAGATGAACAATGGATAAATTCCTTATATAAAATATTTCATGATTTGGGGAGTAGCGAAATAGAAAAAGTTGTCATTCCATTTTATTGCCTCACAGGAGATGAAGATAAATGGTGGTCATCAATTAGAAACCCAAAGGATGATGAATAAGTATCAAATATGTAGTGGAGGGAATTGAAAGATATTTTCATAGAAAAATAATTTCCTCATGAACATCGAGAGGATATGGAAATGCAATTTCTGAGTCAGAAGAAAAATAAGGATGAGAATGTCACAAAGTATAAGGATAACATTACAAGGATAAAAAGGCATGTTGTAGATTATATACATAACCCAAGAAGTATGATTTACTGATTCTTGGATTGGTTAAAACCATTACTCTATTGATAATTAGTCTCACAATTCATCCCATCGTAGAAAGATATAGTCCCATGTGTTATAATAATAGAAAATTAATTCTCTATATCATACGACATTAAAGAAAATCAAGAGAATAAGTGATCTGCTGAACACTCTAGAAATGGAAATAAGGGAAATAAGGGAAATTTTGAATTTCCATCCTAAAATGAATATTGGATGAAACACCCTGGTAATTTCTTGAACGTAATGTGAGTCTTTTAAAAGTGTGGATAAAAAGGCCACAAATATCGTGATTGGAAGGGGGAGAAAGAGTATTTTAATGTTGAATTATATAGTTGTAAAGAAATGAAAAATTATTAAAATGAATGTCTTAAGTGTTAATGAAACAAGCCTCCGAAATGTTCAAGGGATAAATGCCAAGTTTATGAAATCACAATTGGAGAGGTTGAAGTTATGAATGATGTGGTGGCATGTACATTAATAATTTCATCAAATTTAGCCAATGATTTATTTGATTATGTATCATCACATTCTTTCATATCTTCCCAATTATCTAAGAACATTAGATATTTCCAATTTTATTTAACAAGTAATTTTTTTACTCAAAACTCCTAAGGGATGTATCAATTCAACAATTTATTGTGAATCAGTTACCATTATGTAATATAAAGCTTCTTCTTCTACTAATCTCATCGTCATAAACATGATTAAATTTGATATAATATTTTGTATGGATTGGATTTTAGAACATTATGCGAAATGTTTTTATAAGAATAAGGATGTAACAATTTTTTATGATGATAAGAAATACCTTATCTTTAGAAAAGAAGCAACACCATATGATTCCTATCTAGATAAACCCCCAGTATCTCCACTAAATTCAATTAATAGGGTGGACGAGAGTGAAATAACTATGGGTGAGGAAAGGAATGTTCAAATAAAGAATGTACCTACTGTGTAGAAATATATTGATGTGTTTCAAGAGGATTTAAATATATATCCTCCAAAAGGGGAAATTGAGTTTTCACTGACATAATTTATGGTTCACGGCACATATCAAATACCCTTTGTAGAATGGACACTGTAAAATTAGTGGAAGTAAAGACAAAAACTAGAGTAATTTAGTAATAATGTATTTATTATTCCTACTGTTTATATTTAGGGGTCCTCTGTTCTTTTCATTATACAAAAAGATGAATATATGAGGTTGTTCATCTACTACAGAGATATCAAAGAAATAAAAATAAATAAAAACTATCTCTTAACTCAAATTGATAATTTATTTGATCAACTTCATGGAGCTCAATATTTTTGAAAGATTTATCTTTGATCTAGATATCATCAGTTGTGTGTAAAGAAGGAAGACATTCTGAAGACATCATTTCATACAAGGTATGGAGATTATGAGTTTATAGTAATGTCGTTTTGTCTGACTAATGCACCCTCTATTTTCATGTATATAATGAATAGAGTTTTCATGGAAAATATGGAGGAATTTTTAGTGTCATTTATTGATGATATCTTGGTACACTCCAAAATCTACTAAGATCGTGAAAACCACTTGCGCAATAATATAAAAAATCTTAGATGAAATGAATTATGTAGGATATTTAGCATATATAAATTATCACATAGGATATTTATTCTCTTGTCCATATTTTCTCTAAGTATTTAATCTCTGTTAATCCTTCCAATACAAGAGCAGTACCAGAATGGCCAACATCGATGAGTATAACTGAGGTACGCAGTTTTAATGGTATAGAATGTTATTATTGGAATTTCGTCCAATATTTTGCCCGATTGGATAACCCATTAACAAAGATCACACATAAAGGGGTTAATTGTTTTTGTACAAAAGAGTGTGAAGAATGTTTTTAGTACCTTAAATAAGATTAGTCAATGCTCATTTCATGAGTCTACCTTCAGAGAATGGTGAGTTTGTTATTTATAGTGATGTGTCAAAGAAAAGAATTGGTTGTGTTTTTATGAAGAATTATAGTGTTATTTCCTATGAATCACAGTAGATAAATATTCATGAATTAAACTATCCCACCCATGATCTTGAGTTCGAAGTTGTAATCATTGCTTTGAAAATATGGAGAAATTGTCTCTATGGTGAAAATTTTGAGATTTATACCGATCACAAGAGTTTGAAGTATATTTACTCATAGAAAGAAGACAACATGAGGTAAATAAGATGTCTTCAAATACTCAATGATTATGATTTCACAATACACTACTATCTGTGGAAGGAAAATATGGGGGTAGATGCTTTGAGTAGAAAGGATCATGGAGTTCTAAACAAGATAAGAGTTGAATGGGATCCTATGTTCCTGGATCTAGTAATGATGTATATTGGAAAAATCATGGAAGGTGAAAAATTGATACTTTTTAAAATGGGGTCCAATCCATCTTTACTAGAAAGGGTAAAATGTTCTCAGACTAATGATGGGGAGTTTAGAAAAAAATTAAAGGTGTGAATGATGGTAGATTGATCGACATTGTTTATAAAGACAATGATTTGAAATTTGGGATGAGAAATTTTGTTCTTGATATACCTGATATAAAAAGGGAATTTTTGTAAGATTCTCATTGCTATAATTTATATATTCACCCTAGTATCACTAAGATGTATAGATATTTGAAGGAACACTTTTGGTGGGATGAAATGAAGAGAGGAATTGCTGATTGTGTGTCAAGATTTATGTTTTTTCAATAGGTGAAGGTTAGAAGACAACATCCTAGAGGAGTCATGGAACCTATTCCCATAATTGAGTGGAAATTGGATGAAATTATGATGCACTTTTTCACGGGGCTATCAAATAATCCTAGAAGGAATGATGAAATATGGGTCGTTGTTGATCATCTTACAATGTTGGCACAATTTCATGTCCTAAGAGATGATTTAACACTTGAACTTTTAGGAAGACTACATAATAATTAATTTTTTATACTTCATGGTGTAATATTATTGATTGTTTCTTATTTTGATCTCGGTTATACATCAATATTTTGGAAAAGTATTCAGAAAACCCTGAATACTGAACTTTTTTTGAGTGCAGCCTACCACCCTCAAACTAATGGATAATCAGAATAGACTATTCAAACCATAGAAGACATGTTGAGATCATTATAACATGACATTGAAGGAATGTGGGATCAGTATTTACCTCTGGTAGAATTTTCCTATAATAAAATCTTTTATTCCAGTATTTAGATGGCATAATATAAAGCGTTATATGGAAAGAGATGTCGCACACCTACTTTTTGGGATGATGTTGGTTAAAAAACTCATAGGCCCAAAACATGTTTACGAAACAATGGAGAAGGTGAAGATTATCCAAACCCACATCAAAGCAGCTCAATGTAGGAAAAATATCAATACTGGTAACTGAAGGAATGCATTGTAATTTCAAGTAGCTAACCATGTTTTCTTGGTGGTATCTCTATGGAAGGGTGTTATACGTTTCAGTAAGAAGGGTAAATTAAGTCCCTGGTACATTGGTACTCTTAAAATTCTAGAACCAATTGGAGTTTTAATTAATTTATTGGAAGTGCCTCCAAGTCTCTCCAATGTTCATGATCTGTTCCACGTATCACTGTTGAGAAAATACATGCCAGACACAACACATGAACTCACGTATGTAGAATTAGAACTGGAACCTAATCTGTCTTATTGTGAAGTGACTATCATGTTTCTGGATACCATTGAACAAACGTTGAAAACTGGATGACTCCTTTAGTAAAAGTTCATTAGAGAAATCGTAAAATGGAAGAGGCAACATGGGAACCTAAGGAAATTATGATGAAGATCCTCCTGAATGTTTTTATGAAATAATATTCTAGAAATTTTGAGGGAAAAAATATTTGAGCGAGGGGAGAATGTAACACCCCAAGCTTCCACGTTACACTTCTCTTTGTTTAATTAAATATCTTTCGTTGTACGCAACATCGAGTTCTAGCACACCACGACTAATAAAACTAGTCGTTATGAATAGTAATACACACATTTTTTATTTTTATTTTAAATTTTATTTTTCAAAATTGACATCATTTTTCGATTCGGAATATCAAAAATATCGTAGGTTGAATTTTTGGTATTTTTCCAAAAACATTGATTTTTTTGATGAATAGGGAAAAACAATAAGTTATTATTCAAAAGAGATTTTGTTTAAATAATTAATTATTTTATATAAATTTAATTTAAGTAATAATAGATACATAATACCTATAAATGTCCAATTTAATTCATTGGAGTCATTTTACAATAAGATTATTTATATATATATATATATATATATATATAATTTTGTTGAACTATTTAACGCCTTTTAACCACCTTATAGACACATTTGAAAATTTTCATAAAATATAATTTTACCACTTCTGTGAATTGAATTTTAAAAAGATTAGAGATATGTTTGATATCCAAAGTAAAATTTGGATCAATAGGATGAAAAAAATATTGTTGAATAGTAACTTTTTAATTTTATTTACCAGAGTTAAAAATAAATATGGTGATTAATGGTAAAAATGATATTATATTTACCCAAAAACATGTCCTCATTATGTTGGAAAAGATTATTTCGACCAAAATTATTCTTAGGACAAAAATATGATTCCCTTTAATCAATGTGGATTAGATTAGGATATTTATCATATTTTATTTAAAGAAGAGTTAAAAGTGTTAAATTCACATTTTAATAACTAAAATTTTAATATAGTGTTATACAGAAGATAAATTCAACTCTAAATATTTATTAGATATCTAAAATTATTTCCTACATCATCGTGTTTTATTTATAATTTTGAGACATTAAATGATTAATTTTATTTATGACACAATGATGATGCAGTAAGTACATTATTAATGAAAGAATATAATAATAAATTATATAAATATTAAAATAATTTTAAATTGGAAATTTTGATGCCATACACGAATTTTCATGGTTAATATGAGTTGTTATAGTTGATTCAGTGTATATGTTTTGAAGAAATCATATTTTCAAGACTCACAAAAACCAAATACTAAAGTGTCTAAATTGACAGAAATGTGTTAAAAAAATATTATTTTATTAATTTATATTATAGTCCTCAAAATATAATATTCTTCCAAAGGACTTATATAATAATATATATGTTATTAGTAATATACATGAGGTTATATTTGAATTTTATAGTAATTTTATTAACCATGTATTATAATAATATAAGAAGACGTGGTAAAAGTTTAACTATTTAACTAAGTGTTAAATCTAAAAGATACGGTTAATAAGGTGATCTAAACTTTTATAAAACCTATTGGTTGAGATGTTTTCGACCCATACCAACCTTATATTCAAAATAAATATATTTGATGCCATTTGAATCCGAAAATGATTTTAAAATAAAATAATATATGAAGTTTTTCCTGAAGTGACCCTCACCTACTTATAAAAGGTTACTTCCCCTTATCTTAATTTAATTCCTCCAAAGCCTTTTGGATTGGCCAACTCTAATCTTATATTCTCCCAACTACCCTCAATTAAACCTATAGGCCTTACTTTGATCATAATTCCAACCTTAGACACCTTTTTGTTCAAATCAAAAGGATGAACCCAAAGAAGAGGTAATTACTTCATCACCTCTTTCAAAGTTCCTTTCATATTCCTATTCATAATTCTTTGTATTTTCCACACTAATAATAATAACTCAAGTACCTTATATAAACTAATATGTTATTATAAATGTGTTACAACCATATTCATTATTCTATCCATCCGATTAATGAAAAATTCACTATACATTTGTACGTACGGCTTACCGTCTCCACGTCATGGTGTAGTTGGTTATTCGACACATAATTATTCGGATGTGTATAATGATGAGTATAAATGATATAAATAATAAATATAACATTTTAATTATTCTATATATATAATATACCTTCCAACAACATTCTATTTAACCTCTAATAGAATGATATTATTGCTCGTGCGTACGTAAGGCTTAACATCTCCACGATGAGATGACATTTTTTTTACCGTTGTAATCATTCAAGAATATTTTTTATTTTATGATTAAAAATAATGTTTATGAAATTAATATCAATGTAGATATGAATCAAATAAATCATATCCATAACAAACCTGACTTACGTAACAAACCATATAAAAGGAAACAAATCAGTTAAAACCCAAAACAATGATACTTCTGAAATATTATTAACAATGAAATATAATAAGATCATATATGATATCATATTTTGGTATGAGGTTCTTTTATAATTTAATAAAAATTATTTCACCATTATAAAGGATGTTAACGTACCCTCGACTAAGAAAAGGTACAAGTTAATGGTTAATTTTACAATCTCTTTATTGTCTGAGGTTGTTTATACATGAGTATCTACTGGGACCTCTTTATCATCCACATATGTGTTTCTTACAAATGTATTTCAAATTTTTTTATAATTTACTGGACTATGGTTTAAATTCAATTATACCCTTGTTAGACTTTCTTATAAAATAGTTTGAAATGAATATTTCTGTCACTTTCCAAACATGGTACTTTATGACATTTTCATCAATTTAATGAATGAATATTTTTTTACTCATATGGTGGGTGAGACTATTTTTCGCCATTATAAAACTTTGAAGAATCCATTAAAAGATTATAAGAATATTTTTAAAATAATTGATTCTATACTTTTAAAATATTTCAAGATCAAAAGTTGTATTTTACTCAAATAGTTTTTTGGATTGATTTCATCTATGTCAACATCCTTAATTGGATTTTATGTTTGATTGATGTTGAATTATTTTGATACGATCTTCCATATTGTATTAAAGGTTTTTTGATTTGTTTGAATGGGGATGTGGTATTTTTATACCATTCATGGTTTATGGTTAATGTATTGAAATTTTATATGATACTTTTAATACAAATGTTTATATTATGTTTCATCCTTTTTCATATGAATAATGCATTGGACGTAGTAAGTGACTGGAAAGGCCTGATTTAGCCTATCTCTACATTGGTAGGTCTCATGAGAAAAACGAGTGTCTTCACACAAGGCCATAAAAACATCTTTATTTTTATTCTTGGCACTAGGACTTGACTATGTGGTTACGATATCCGGTATTATGCATTCCGTCATTATGAAATTGGCTATTGATATTACATGGGATTATTTGACAAGTTGAATATACATGTGAATAAGTAATTTTAATTTTTCAATTTATGTTTTCCAAATTATAATAAATTTTATGTTTATAAGGATTTAGTTTTAGTTTTATACATTGCATTAAATGTTTTTTTCTTATGATAGTTTCTTATATTTGTTATCCCTGCTGAGCATTTGAGCTCACCCCTTTATTATGTTATATTTTTACCAAGATGTGAAGATGTATATTATGGTTGACCTGAAAGAATAGGATAAGGGATATGATTGTGTTCAAAGGAGACCCAATGTTTTAGTTTTTCCATTTATTAATTTTATGTAAAACGTATGCATGTTTCTAGTACATCCAATGGTACTAAACTAATCAATATTTAGAGACTTGATCTCTTGTTATCATTATAATGTAATTTAATAATGCACAAACTCCGAGTAACTAGGGTCAGGGCATTACAGTTGGTATCACATGAAGTTTAGTACAAACCATAGAAACTAGGATTTAGAAAAAACACTGATTATAAAACATTACCCTATGATCGAATTTTAGGATTAGTATAGATGAACTTACTAGAATTTTGGTAATGTAATGATTTTGTGAATTTTCCATACAGTACATCACTATCTTAATATGAGCAGGTAGAGGTGGCTCTGGCATAGATGTATCGAGGGGTAAAACCCAAAAATGCCGCTTTGAGTTAGACTCGAACTGGGAAGGGTGAATGACAATGAGCCTTGCTGCACTCTTGGTTGTAACACTCCTTGGCGATATGATTAGGATAATTAAAATTTTATTTACAAGAAATTATGAAATATTTAGGAGTAAATTATTCCACAATGAAAATATTTTTGTTTGATTACAGATTATATTCACAAACCATTCAATTTAAGTTAGATATTTTACTAGTTTGTAATTATGTTTTGTGATTCAATAAAATAATCTTTTATATTCCATTGTTTATAAATGGAATCTAGTGGAAGGAATAGAAACCATATCAACACACATAATCCACGCTGGGATTTCCCTCATACTCAAGATAATTAAAGTGGAGCTGGTGATGAAACTGGGGTTGAATAGCTTATAACCATATAGAGACAACTCACTCAGGTTATGAATAATATCCTTTCCCATATGGATCAACCTAAACCACAATGTGGAGGATTAATGTAACAATACTTCATGAATCAACAACCACTAACATTTAATGGGACTAAAAATATATTTGTATCAGAAAAAAAAGCTAAGTTTGTTAGAGAAAATATTTCATGCTTTGGGGAGTACCAAAATATAAAAGCTATTCATGGTAGTTATTTTCCCCACATTTGATTCAGGTCAATGGTTTTCATTGATTAAAAAAACAAATTAGAATGAAGAAGTATGAAATATGTAATGGAGGGAGTTTAAAGATATTTTCTTAGAAAAATACATTCCTCATGAACATCAAGCGAATATGGAAAGGAAATTTTTTTAATCTGAAGAAAAATGAGGACAATAATGTCGCAAAGTATGAGCCTAAATTTTCTAGGTTTTCAAGGTATTATCTAGATTATATATGTAACCCAAGAAGTGATATTGATCAATTCTTTTATGGGTTAAAACCATTTCCCCATTGAGCATTTGTCTCACAATCCTCCTCATCATACGAAGATATAGTCTCATGTTCTATCAAGAAAGAAAATGAATTATATAAGTATTAATACTCTAAAGAAAATAAATAGATGAAGAGATTTTTTGAACACTCTAGAAACAGAAATAAGGTGAATAAGGGAAAAGTTGAATTTTCATCATGTAGTAAATGTGGAGAGAAACACCCCGATACTTTTCTGAAAGGAATGAGAGTCTATTACAATAATGGAGAAAAAGGACACCATGATTGTGATTGTAATGGGAAGAAATAGGTTTTCAATGTTGAATGAAACATTCATAAAAAAAGATACATTATGTAAATGAATGTCCTAAGCATTAAAAAAACATACCTCAGAAAAGTCCATGGGGGAAAGACCATGCTTATGCGATCACAACTGCAGAGGTTGAAGTTCTGAATGATGTGGTTAATGTTACATTAAACGTTTCTTCAAATATATCCTATGCTTTATTACATTATGGATCATCTTATTCATTTTTATCATTCCATTTTCCAAGAAAATTAGATATTTACAACTTTATTTAACAGGGGAGTTATCAGTCAAAACTCTTAAGGGATGTATCATTGTAATAAAGTTTTGTGAATCAGTTACCATTATGGAATATAAAACTTCTTTATCTACTGATCTTATCAGCAAAACCATGATTGAATTTTATATATTCCTTAGTATGTATTAGATTTCATTCCATAATGTGAAATTTTATTGTATGAAAAATGTGGTGATATATTTTTATGATGATAATGAATACCTTATCATTAGAGAAGAAACACCACCATATGATCATCATCTAGATCCCCCCTGTAAGCTCTACTATATTTTAATTATTGGGGTATAAGAGAGTAAAATAACTATGGATTAGGAAATAAATGTTCTAACAGAGGTTGTACCCATTGTTGAAGAATATTTTGATGTGTTTCCAAGGGATTTACCTAGATATCCTCCAGAATGGGAAATTGTGTTTTCTATTAACTTAAATCATGTTTCAAGGCCCATATCGAATACCTCTTATAGAATGTCCACTGTAGAATTAGTGGACCAAAAAAACAACAACTATAGAAATTGTGTAATAAAGGATTTATTCTCTATATTTTTTCTCAATGGGGAGACCATGTTCATTTTGTTAAGAAGAAAGATGTATCTATGAGGTTGTGCGTTGACTATAGAGAGATCAATTCTATTATAATAAAGAACAGGTATCCCTTACCTCGCATTGATTACTTACTCGCTCAACTTCATGGTAGTAAATATTTTTCAATGATTATCCTTCAATCTGAATATGATTAGTTTTCGTGAAGAAGGAATACATTCCAAAGACAACAATTCGCACCAGGTATGGGCATTGTGAGTTTAAAGAAATACCTTTTGAACTAACTAATGCACCTTCTATTTTAATGGCTCTAATGAATAGTGTTTTCAAGTAATAACTTTATGAAACTGTAGTGGTATTTATTTATGATATCTTCGTAGAATCCAAATGATACAAAAAACATGAAAACCACTTATACACTATTATAAAAAATCATAGAATAAATGAATTATATGGGATTTTTAGAAAGTGTGAATTATTTCATTATGAGATTTATTTTCTTGCCCATATAGTCTCTAAAGATGGTTTCTATGTCGATCCTTAAAAAACAGAAACAATACAATAATGGCTAGCCACATTTAGTATTACTGATATACGTTTTTTAATGGTTTAGTAGGTTATTATCAGCGTTTTGTCAAGAATTTTTTCCAATTAGCTAACCCATTAACCAGTATCACACATAAAGGGGTTAAATTTTTTTCGGAAAAAAGAGTGTGAAAAAAGTTTTGAAGAACTGAAGAGAAATTTAGTCAATGCTCTTAGCTTGATACTACCATTAGGGAATGATGGGTTTTTTATTTATAGTGGTGCTTCAAAGAAAGGACTTGGTTGTGTCCTAATTAATAATGATACAATTATTGACTAGGAATCGCGACAACTAAAAAATCATGAAAAAACTATACTACTCATGATCGTTATTGTGCAGCTGTAATATTTTCTTTGAATATATGGAGACACTATCTCTACAGTGAAAAAATGTGAGATATATACCGTTCACAAGAGTTTTAAGTATATTTCCTCACAAAAAGAACACAACATGAGGGAAAGACGATGTATTGAACTATACAAGGATTAGAATTTAATAATACACTACCACTCGAGGAACATAAATAAGGAGGCATATTATTTGAGCAGTAAAGATCGTGTAATTATGAACAAGATGATAGTGGAAAGGGATCATAGGTTCATGGATATAGGAAATATGGATATGGAAATAATCATGGAAGGTGAAACACAGATATTTTTTCAAATGGTTGTAAATCAATCTTTATAAGAAAGGATAAAATGTTCTCACACAGATGATGAGGAGATTCAAAAAAATATTAATGATGTGAATGATGGGAGATTGATAGACTTTGTATATGATAATGGAAATTTCAAATTTGGGAAGATACTTTGTTTTCGTTATATACTTGATATAAAAATGGAATTTTTGGATGAGGCTCATAGATCTAATTTCACTATACACCCTCGTAGCACTAAGATGTATAGATATTTGAAGGAAAACTTTTTGTGGGACAACATGAAGAGGGAGATTAATGATTATGTGTCAAGATGTATGGTCTGTCAAATGGTGAAGGCTGGAAGACAATATCCTAGATGATCCATGAAACCTCTTCCTGTACCTGAGCAAAAATGGGATGGTATTACGATGAAAATTGTCATGGGCCTACCTAAGACTCATAGAAGGAATGATACAATATGGGTAATTGTTTATCGTCTTACCAAGTCAGTAAATTTTCTTTCTATAAGAGAAGATTTACCACTTGAACGTTTAGAAAGACTATATATTAATGATGTTGTAAGACTTCATGGTGTACCACTATTGATTATTTCTGATCGTGGTCCCAGTTTTACATCAATATTATGGAAAAGTCTTCAGAAAGTCCTGCATACTGAACTTTGTTAGAGCACTGCCCACCATCCTCAAACTGAAGGAAAATCACAATTGACTATTCAAACCTTATAACACATGTGGAGATCTTACTAACATGACATTAAAGTAATGTCGGATCCATATTTACTTATGGTATAATCTTCATATAATAATAACATCTATTCAAGTATTCAGATGAACCCATATGAAGCGTTATATGGAAAGATATTTTTCACACCAACTTGTTGGGATGATGTTGGTGATTGAAAACTCATAGTCCCAAAACATGTTGGGGAAACAATAGAAAGGGTGAATATTATCCAAACCAACATCATATCAGCTCAATGTAGGAAAAAGAGCTATAATGATAACCACAAGAAGGATTTGGAATTTCTAGTGGGTGAACATTTTTTAATAGAGGTATCTCCATCGTAGGGTGTTAAACATTCCAATAAATAGGGTAAATTAAGTCCCAGGTATATCATACCTATCGAAATTCTAGAACGAATTAGAGTTGTCGCTTACCATTTGGAAATGCTGCCTTTTCTCTATAATGCTCATGATGTGTTACACGTATAACTATTGAAAAAATATGTGTCTGACGCAATTCATGTACTCACCTATGTAGAATTAGAACTACAACCTGATCTATCTTATTATGAAGATCCTATCAAAATTCTTTATACCAGAGAACAAGGATTTAGAATCCGGATGAATCATCTCATAAACGTTATTTGTAGAAACCAAAAAATTAAAGAGGCAATGTGAGAACCTATGAAACTTATGATGAAGAAGCACCAAAATCATTTTATGCATTAATATTCTAGAATTTCCAAGGACAAAATTATTTTAAGGAGGGGAGAATGTAACACCCCATGAATCCTTTGTATGCTTCCTATTCAATAATGAAATATCTTCTGTTGTACGTAACTTCAAGTTCAAGTACACCATGAACAATAAAACTAACTTTTATCAATAGTAATACCCACTTTTTAAAATTTTATTATTAAAAATGGAATTAATTTTTGTATTCGGAATATCAAAATTACCTTAGTTTTAAATTTTGGTACTTTTCTGGAAACATTTAGTTTTTGATGAGTAGTTAAAAACACTACGTTTTTTTAAAACCAAATTTCTATTTAAATACTTATTTATTTTTTTAAATTTGTTTTTACCAAAACTTACACATTATACCTATATATGTTCAATGCAATTTATTGTTGTAATTTTTTTATAAGATTATATATATAAATAATTTTATTGAACTATTTAACGCATGTTACCCACCTTCTAGGAACAGTTGCGAATTTTCATAAAACGTAGTTTAACCATTTCTGTGAATTGTATTTCAAAACTCTTAGAGACATGTTTGAAATTAGTAGGTTAAATTTTCTTCAATAAGACGAACATAATTTTTTTTGAATAGTAACTTATGTATTTTATTTACTACTGTTAAAAGTAAATAGGGTGATTAAAGGTAAAAATGATATTATAATTACCCCAAAACATTTCCTAATTCTATTGGATAAGTTTATTTCTAACAAAATGATCCTTATGAAAAAAAATATGATTCTTTTTGATTCAATTGGAATATATTAGGACAACTATTATATTTTATTTAAAGTAGAGTTAAAAGTGGTAAATTCAAATTTCAATAACTAAAACATTTTTAGTATAATGTTATTCATAAGTTAAATTCTACTATAATTATTAATTAGTAATATAAAAAAATTTCATACATCAAGGTAATTTATTTATAATTTCTAGACATTATATATATAAATAAATTTATATATGACATAATGATGATGTAGTAACTACCTTATTAATTAATGATTAAAATAATTGGTTTTCTAAATGTCAAAATAAATTTAAATTAATTCTTTTGATCCCATAAAATAATTTTATAAGTAAATATTACAAGTTATAGTTTATTAAATTAATATTTTTTGAATAAATCATATTGTTATGACGTCACTAAAATGGAATACTAAATATTGAAAAAATTGACATAAATGAGTTTTTGAAATGAATACTATTTTATTAAGTTATATAATTTTCTAAAAAAACTAAGGATCTAGAAAAGGACTTATAATGATGTATATAAGTCATTAATGAACCAATTTGTTTTCTATTTTCATTTTATAGTGAGTTTATTAACCATGTATTATAATAATACAAGAAGACATGGTAAAAGTTAAACTGTTTAACTAAGAGTTAAATCTAAATGATAAGGTTAATATGGTGACATATACTTCTATAAAACCTATTTTTTAGAGGATTTTAACCCATACCTACCTTATCCTATAAATACATCCATTTGGACCCATTAAAAATCGAAAATGATTTTATAATAAAATAATGTTTCAAATTTTTCATAAAGTGACCATCGCCTCTCTTATAAAAAGGCACTACCCTACTCTTAATTTCACACCTCCAAAGAAATTTGAATCACCCAAAAACTACTCAAATAACTTTAAGACTACCCTCACTTAAACGTAAAGTAATTACATTTATCATAAATCTGTCTTAAAGATATATTTTGTTCAAATAAAAATTAATAACCCGAAGAAGAGGTAATTACTTCATCACCACTTTCAATGTTCTTTTCTTCTTCCACTTCCTGTTTCATTGTTATTTCCATGCTAAAAAAATACATCAAGTACATTATACATCATGAGATATTATTATAAATACTTTTCAACTATATTCATTATTCTATCCATCCTATTAATGAAAAAGTCACAATACGTGCATGCATAGGGCTTACCGTCTCCAGGTCGTGGTGTCGTTTATTATTCAACACTTCATTATTTGGATGGGTATAATAATGAGTATAAATTATTTAAATAAAAAATATAACATGTTAATTATTCTTTATATATAATATACAATCCAATTAAATACAATTTCACCACTAATAGAATGATATTGTCAGTCGTGGGTACGTACGGCTTACCGTCTCCACGACGCGATGGGATTTCATTTCCCATCATAACCATTAAAGAATAATTATCATTTGATGATTAGAAATTATATTTAGAAACTTAATATAATTTTGTATATTAATTCAATACATCCTATCCATAACAAACATAACTTACATAACAAACATATAAAGGAAAATGAATCAGTTAACAACCAAAAAAATGATACTACTGAATTATCGTCAACAAAGCAGTATTATAAGATCATATATGATATCATATTTATTTATGTGGTTTTTGTATAATTTAATAACAATTATTTAACCATTATATAATAGTATAACATACCCTTGACTAAGGAAAATTAAAAGCTAAGGGTTAATTTTACAATCTCATTATTATCTGAGGTTGTTTATACGTGAGTATCTTCTGGGACCTCTTTGTCATCCAAAAATGTGTTTCATAAAAATAGATTTCAAAAACATTTTTATTATTTACTAGAAGATGGGTTAAAGTCATTTATATATTTGTTTTACTTTTTATAAAATGGTTTGAAAGGAATAATTTCATTACATTTCAAACAAGGTGGGTTATGAACTTTTCAACAAATTAAGGAAAAATTGTTTTTTTAAACTTCTACGATGGGTGCGGATATTTTCTACCACTATAAACCTTCTAAGATTCCCTAAAAATATTATAAGAATATTTTTAAAATAGATTCTTTATTTTCTTTTAAATGATTTCAAAATAGAATGAGATATTTTACTAAAATATTATTTTGGATTGATTTCATATATGTCAACATCCATCTTTGAATATTACTTTTTTTTGGAGTTGATTTATTATGATAAAATATTCCATATTTTATTGAAGGTTTTGTGATATGTTTTACTATGGATGTTATATTTTTAGTCCAATCATGGTTTATGGTTATTGTATTGACATATCGTATGCTAGTTTTAATTTGAATGTTTATATTATATTTAATCCTTTTCATATGAGGAATGCATTGGACGTAGTAAGTGATGGGTGGGGCCCAATACAAACCATCAATGCATCGGTATGTTTCATTAGACAAACTACTATCTTTGAACAAGGCATTGAGAAAATATTTATTTATTGACTTGGTATGAGGACTTGAATATGTGGTTATGACGTACGACATTATGCATTACATCATTATGAAATTAGCTATTGATATTACATGTGATAATTTGACTAGTATAATATCTATGTGAATATGTAAATGGAATTATTTGATTTGTCATTTCCATATTGTGATGATGTTTATTTTTAAAAGGCTCGTGTTTTAATATTATACATTTCCTTAAATGTTTATGTTTTATTATGATAGTTCTTATTATATTATTATCCTTCTTGATCATCTGAGATCACCCCTTTCTTATGTTTAATTTTTCATAGGATTTGAATAAGTATAGTACGATCGACCTGTATGGATATGCTAATAGATATGAGTGTGTTCAAAGGTGACAAAATGTTTTAGTTTTTCCCTTTGATAATTTAATGTAAAACATTTGTATGTATATATTACATTCAAGGATACTAAACTAATCGGTATTTCGAGACATGATCTCTTATGATCATTAAAATTTCATTCAATAATGCTCTGACTCTGGGTAACTAGGGTTGGGGTGTTTCAATTGGTATCAGAGGATGTTTATTACAGTCTTTGTAAACTATATTTAGAAAAACACTCATTAGATAACATTAAACTAATATATACATTGAGGATTAGTATAGAATTACTACCTAGAATTTTGGTATTATATAGGTTTTTTGAAATTTCAATGAAATACATCCCCATCTGGATACGAACAGGTAGAGGTGGCTCTAGACCAGATGTATTGAGGGGTAAACCCCAAAAAACTGTTTGAGCTAGACTCGAAAGGGAAATGGTGCATGACAACAGGTCTTGCTGCAATCTTGTTTACGAATCACATAGGGGATATTATTTAGATAATTCACATTTTCATTACAAGACATTATAAAGGATTTAGGAGTAAATAATTCCATAAAGAGAACATTTTTGTATGATTATGGATTATATGGATAGACTGTTCAATTTATGTTTTGTATATTACTAGTTTAAAATTATGTATTGTGATTTATAAACCAATCTAGTGAATTACATTGTTTAGAAATAGAGCCAAGTGGATGGAATGGAATGTGTATCTATGCACATAATCCATGTTGGGATTTCACTCCTACTTAAGATAATTGTAGTGGATATGGTGATGCAATTGGTGTTGAATAACTTATAACCATACTGGAAAAACTCACTCAGGTTATGAATAATAACCTTACTCGTATAGAGCACCCTGATCCACAACATGGAGGATCAATGTTATACCGATTCATGAGGTAAAAACCAACAACATCCAATGGGACTACAAATACATTTGTAGTAGAACAATGGACAATTTCCTTAGAGAAAACATTTCAAGTGATCGGGAGTAGCGAAATGGAAAAAGTTGTCATGGCAGTTTATCCTTTCACATGAGATACAGATCAATTGTGGTCATTAATTCAAAACACCGGGGAGGATGAATAAGTATCTAATATTAAACGGAGGGTGTTAAAAGATATTTTCTTAGAAAAATACTTTCCTTGTGAACATTGAGCTGATATGGAAAGGAAATTTCTAAGTCTCACGCATAAGGAGGATGGTAATGTCGCAATGTATGAGGGTAACACTACAAGGTTAGAAAGGCATGCTGCAGATTATATCTGTAACTCAATAAGTAAGATTGATCAATTCCTTCACAGGTTAAACCCATTTCTTCATTGAGCATTAGTCATACAATCTTTCTCATCATACGAAGATATAGCCTCATGTGCTATCAAGATAGAAAAGGAATTACCTATGTCTTAAGACTTTAAAGAAAAGTAAGAGAAGATAAGATCTGTTAAACACTCTGGAAATGAAAATATGGCGAAGAAGGAAGAAAGTTGAATTTCCATCCTGTAGTAAATGTTGGAAGAAACACCCTGATACGTGACTGAAGTGAATGGGAGTCTGTTATAATTATGCAGAAAAAGGCCACCAAACTCGTGATTTCTAGGGAATGAAATAGGTTGTCAAAGATGAATACTATAGTTGTATGAAAATTTGAAATTATGAAAATTAATGTCATAAGTGTCAAGGAATCATACCTAATAAAAAGTATAAGGGAGAAATCCCAAGTTTATGTTATCACTACTTTAGAGGTTAATGTTCCTAATGTCTTAGTGTTAGGAACATTAATCATTTCCTCAAATTTATCCAATTCTTTATTTAATTCAAGATCATTTCATTCTTTCTTATCATCACAATTTTCAATGAAAATTAGATATTTTCAATTTTATTTAACAAGGGAGTTGTCATTCAATACTCCAAAGGGAAGTATAATTGCAATAATGTTTTCTGAATCGTTTAACATTATGCCATATAAATATTCATTATATGTTGATATCATCATCATACCCATGATTGAAATTGATATAATCATCATTACAGATTGGATTTCAGACCACGATGAAAAAAAAAATTTGTAAGAAGAAGGAGGATATAATTTTTTATGATGACATAGAATACCTTATATTTAGATGATAAATGCCACCACTTCATTCTCATCTAGATCCACCCCAGTAGATCTACTAAATTATATTATTGGGGAGGAAGAGAGTGAAATAACTATGTTTGAGGAATGAAATATTCAAATAGAGTATGTACATGTTGTGAAATAATATTTTGGTGTGTTTCTATAGGATTTAACTGGACATCATGCAGAATGGAAAATTGAGTTTTCCATTAACATAATTCTTTATTCGAGGCATATATAGAAGAACCCTTATAGAATGGCCAGAGTAGAATTAGTGGAACTAAATAAAAAAATTGAGGAATTGAGTATTCAAGGATTTATTCACCCTAGTATTTTTCAATGGGGATCCTCTGTTCAATTTGTTAAGAAGTAAGATGGATCAATGTGGTTGTACATTAATGGAAGGGAGATCAACTCTATAATAATTAAGAGAAATTATCCCATACATATCATTGATGATTTATTCGACCAACATCATGGAGCTCAATATTTTTCAATGATCAGCCTTCAATATGGATATCATCAGCTGTGCGTGAAAAATGAAGTCATTCCGAAGACAACATTTAGTACTAGGTATGGGCATTATGAGTTTACAATAATTCCTTTGGACTGAATCATGAACTGTCTGTTTTCAAGTATATATTGAATAGAGTCTGTAAGTAATATCATGATTACTTTGTAGTGGTATTTATTGATGATATCTTGGTATAATCCAAATCCTATTAAGATCATGAAAACAACTTGTCACTATTTGAAAAACACTTAGAAGAAATGAATTATATGAGAATTTTAGAAAGTGTGAATTATTGCTTCAGTAGATTTATTTTCATTTCCATATTGTATCTAAGGATGGACTCTATGTTGGTAATTTTAATAGAAGAGTAAGACAGGAATGGCCAGCACCAATTAGTATAACAAAGGTACATAATTTTATTGGTTTAGAAGGATATTATTGGAGTTTCGTCCAGAATTTTTCCTGATTAGTTAACCCGTTAACCAAGATCAGACGTAAAGGGGTTTAATTTGTTTGGAAAAAAAGTCTGAATAATGTTTTGGAGAATTGAAGAGAATATTATTCAATGCTTCTATCTTGACTCTACTATTGGGGAATGATGGGATTGTTATTTATAGTGATGCTTTAAATAAAGGATTTGGTTTTGTCTTTATGCATAATGATAGAGCTATTGCTTATGCATCACGACATCTAAAAATTAATGAACAAAACTATACCACTCATAATATTCATATAGAAGCTGTAATATTTGTTTAGAAGATATAAAGACCAAATCTCTATAGAGAAAAATGTGAGATATATACCAATCACAAGAGTTTGAAGTATATTTTCTCATATAAAGAAAACTACATGTGTAAAACATGGTGGCTTGAAATACTCATGGATTATGATTACACAATACACTACCGCATGAGGAAGTAAAATAAGGTGGCATATGATTTGAGTAGAAAGGATCAGGAAGTTATGAACAGGATGAGAGTGGAAAGGGATCCTTTGTACATGGATCTATTAAATATTGATAAGGCAATAATCATGGAAGGTGAAACATCAATACTTTTTCGAATGGTTTCCAATCCATCGTTACTTTAATATATAAAAATTTCTTAAAATGTTTATGAGGAGTTTCAAAAGAAAATTAATGCTTTGAACGTTGTGAGATTGATCGACTTTGTTAGTGAATATGGAATTTTGAAATTTGGGAGGATACATTGTGTTCTAAATATACCTAATATAAAATGTGAATTCGTGGATGATTCTCAAATACTCTCTTTATCTATAAACACAGGTAGCACTATGTTGAAAATAGATTTTAATGAAAAATTTTTGTGGGACAACATGAAGAAGGCGATTGTGGTTTATATGTCAAGATGTATATATTTTCAACAGGTGAAGTCTGGAAGACAACATCCTAGACGAGTCATCCAACCTCTTCCCATACATGAGTGGAAATGGTATGATATTATGATGGAAACGGGCATGGGGCTACCAAAGACTCCTAGAAAGAATGATGCAATATGGTTCATTGTTGATTGTCTTACCATGTCAACACATTGTCTTGTTATAAGAGAACATTTTCCATTTGAATTTTTAGTAAGTCTATAAATTAATAAATATGTAAGGCTTCAAGGTGCACCACAATCGGTTGTTTCTGATCGTGATCCTTGTTTTACATCAAGATTCAAGGAATGTCTTTATAAATACTTGGACACTGAACTACGTTTGAAAACTTCCACCTTCAAACTGATTGACAATCATAACGGACTATTCAAACCTTAGAAGACATGTTGAGATCATGATCACATGAATTTCAAGGTATTTGGGATCAGTATTTACTTCTAGTAGAATTTTTTTTATAATAATATCTTCCATTAAAGCATTCATATGGAACTACATGATGTGTTATATGTAAATAGATGTCACACACAATCCTTTTGGGATTATGTTGGTGAAATAAATCTCATATTCATAGAACTTGTTGAAAAAACAATGGAAAGGGTTAATATTATCCAAACACACAACAAATAAGATAAAAATAGGAAAAAGGGATATGCTGATAACCAAAGGATGTTTTTGGAATTTCAATTATGTGATCTTGTTTTCATGAAGGTATCTCCATGGAAGGGTGGTATATGTTTTGGTAAGAAGGGTAAATTAAGTCCCACGTACATTGGTCCTTTCGAAATTCTAGAACGAATTGGATTTGTAGCCTATTGTTTGGAAATGCCTCCACGTCTCTCTAATGTTCATTATGTGTTTCACATGTCACTATTGAGAACATACATGCCTGGTGTAGCACATGTACTCACCTATGAAGAATTAGAACTGGAACCTGATCTGTCTTATTATGAATATCCTATCCAGAGTCTTGATACCAGAGAACAAGTGTAGATAAACCGGATGACTTGTCTGGTAAAATTTCATTGGAGATACCCTAAAATAAAAGAGGTAACATGGGAAACATAGGAATATATGTTAAAGAACCACCAAAATATTTTTATGTAGTAATATTCTAGAAATTTCAAGAACAAAATTATTTTCAATATGTGAGATTGTAACACCCCATGATTCAATGGTATGCTTCTCTTTGAATAATCCAATATATTTCATTATATGTATCTTCAAGTTATATCACACCACGACTAATAAAACATGACGTTATGAATAGTAATACACACTTTTTAAAATTTTATAAAATTTATTTTAAAAAATAGTCGTCATTTTTTTATTTATAATATCAAAATTAGCGTAGGTGGATTGTTTGGTATTTTTCTACAAACATTCGATTTTTGATAAATAGTGAAAAACACAGTGTTATTGTTTAAAACCGAATTTTTATTTAATATATTTTAAGTCAACATTGATACAGAATAAATATTTTAGTCCGATTTAATTCATTGGAGTCATTTTATAATAAGATTATACATTAAAAATTTTTAAACTATTTATCGCCTTTTACCCACCTTCTTGGCACATTTGCAAATTTGCATAAAACATAATTTTTCTGCTTCTGGGAATTAAATTTCAAAATTCTATGTGAGACAATTGATATAGTTAAGTAAAATTTGGTTCAATTGGATTTATATTATTTAGTGAATAGTAATTTTTGAATTTTATATACCATGGTTAAAAGAAAATATGGTGATTAAAGGTTAAAATATTATATTATAATTAACCAAATACTTGTCTTAATCCTATTGGATAAGTTTTTTTCGACTTAAATGATCCTTATGGAAAAAATTGATTCTCTTTGATCCACTCGGATTGGATTAGGACATTTATTGTATTTTATTTAATAAAGAGTTAAAAGTTGTAAAATTTCTTTTTAATAACTAAATCATTTTTAATATTGGGTTATACAGCAGATAAATATGACTATAAATATTCATTAGAAATATAAAAATATTTCCTACATCATGGTATTTTTTTTATAATTTTTATATGTTAAATAATTAATTTTATTAATGAAACGATGATGATGCAGTAACTACATTATTAATGAAAGACTAACATAATTGATGTTATAAATTTTAAAATAAATTTAAATTGAAACTTTTGATGCCATACACGAATTCTATAGGTTAATATGACATTTTTGAGTTTATTAAATATATTAATTTTGATGAAATCATATTTTTATGACTTTCACAAAAACCAAATACTAAATAATGTTAAAATTGAAAAAAATGAGTTTTTCAAACAAATAGTATTTTATTAAATTATATAATAGTACAAAAAATATAAGGTTCATCCAAAAGACTTATATAATGATATATATGTCATTAAATAACCAATTTTGGTTCAATTATAATTTTATAGTATGTTTATTAACCATTTTTATTAATAATACCTGAAAACATGGTAAAAGCAAAACTATTTTACTAAGAGTTAAATCTAAAGGATAAGGTTAATATAGTGACCTAAACTTGTCTAAAACCTATTGTTTGAGAGGTTGTTGATCCATCCAAAAATTATCCTAGAAATAAATATATTTTAATCCCTTAGAAACTGATAATGATTTTATAATAAAATAATATTTCAAACATTTCCTAAATTGACCCTCACCTCTCTTGGAAAAGGGTACTTCACCTTCTCTTATGTTTACACCTCCAAAGCCTTTTAGATCAAAAACACCATACTCAAATATCCTCAAAACTACCATCACTTCATCCTAGAGGCATTACATTGATCACTATGTCAACATGAGGATCCATTTTGGTCAAGTAAAAAGAAAGAACCCGAAGAAGATTTAATTACTTAATTACCTCATTCAAAGTTTTTTTCATCTTCCAATTCCACTTTCATTGTTATTTCCATACTAAAATAAAAATTCTAGTTCATTCTAAATATTTTTATTTTATTATAAATATAGTACAGCCATATTCATTATTCTATCCATCCAATTAATGACAAATTCACTATATGTGTGTACGTACGGCTTACCGTCTCCACATCATGGTGCGGTTTTTTATTCAGCACTTCATTATTTGTATGGGTATAATAATGAGAATAAATGAATTAAATAATAAATATAACATGTTAATTATTCTTTATATATAATATACCATATAAATACATACTATTTCACCACTAATTGAATTATATTGTCGCTCTTGCATACGTACGGATTACTATTTCCATGACATGATGATATTTCGTTTCCCATCATTACCATTTGAGATTAATTTTCATTTGATGATTAAAAATATTTTTTAAGAAAAAAATATCATTATGGATATGAATCAAATACATCCTATCCTTAACAAACATTACCTGTGTAGAAAAACACATAGAGGAAAAGGAATCATCTTACACTGAAACCATTGATACTACCGAAATATCATTTACAATGCAATGTTTGAAGATCATATATGATATCATATTTATGTATGTGGTTCTTGCATAGTTTAATTACAATTATTTCACTATTATACATGATTTTAATGTACCCTTGACTAATGAAAAATTCCAGGTAATGGTTAATTTTACAATCTTCTTATTATCAATGATTTTTTATACGTGTGTATCTACTAAGAACTCTTTAACATCCACATCTGGGTTTCTTTAAAATGTATTTCAAAATATTCTTATTATTTACTGGACTATAAATTAACTTCATTTCTACCATTTTATTAATTTTTTTAAAACTTTTTGAAAGGAAACATTCTCTCTCTTTCAAAACAAGGTACTTTATGACCTTTTCAACCAATTAAGGAAAAAATGATTTTTAACGTATATGGAGGGTGTGGCTATTTTCTGTAATTATAACCCTTATAATATTTCCTTAAAATATTATAATAATATTTTTAAAATATTTTTTTTGAAAAATTATTTTAAAATAGAAAGAGATATATCACTCAAATATTTATTTGGATTGATTTCAAATACATCAACATCCTTCATTGGATTTTATGTTTTTTTGAAGTTGATTTATTATGATACAATCTTCCATATTTTATTGATGGTTTTGTGATATGTTTGACTATAGATGTGTTATTTTTATACCATTTATGGTTTATGTTTAACATATTTTCATTTCATATATCAGTTTTAATATGAATGTTTATGTTATGTTTCTACTTTTTAATATGAGGAATGAATTTGATTTAGTAAGTGACATGTGGGGCCCAATACATCCCCTTAATGCATCTGTAGGTCTCATGATACAAACTACTATCTTGAAACATGTCCCTGACAATGTCATTATTTTTAGTCTTGGTATGAGGCCTTGACAATGGGGTTATAATTTCCGGAATTAGGAATTTTATCATTATGAAATTAGCTATTGAGAATACAAGTGATTATTCGACATGTAGAGTGTCTAAGTGAATAAGTAAATGGAATTATTTTATTTAACATTTCCATATTATGCTGAATTTTATGTTTAATAGGCTTGTGTTTTAGTCATATACATTGCCTTAAATGTTTATGTTTTCATATGATAGGTTTTTCTATATTGTTATCCATATGAAGCATTTGAGCTCACCACTTTATTATATTTTATTTTCCCTAGGATGTGAAAAAGTATATTATTATTGACCTACATGAATAGGCTAAAGGATATGAGTGTTTTCAAAGGTGACAAAATGCTGTAGTTTTTTCCATTTTATAATTTAATGTAAACCGTATGTACATATCTAGTAGATACAAGCCTACTAACTTAATCGGTCTTTCGAGAATTGATATCTTGTGATCATTCAAATGTTATGTAATAATGAACCAACATCATCTAACTAGTGTCAGGGTGTTACAGTTTGTATCAGAGGAAGTTTAATACAAACTTTAGGAACTAGATTTAGAAAAACAAAATTAATGAACATTACCCTAAGATAGACTTTGATGATTTGTATAGAAGAACATACTAGAATATTGGTAATGTATATATTGTGTACATTTTACAATCAACACATCCATATCTGTATACGAGCTGGAAGAGGTATCTCTGGCATAGATGAATCATGCAGTAACACAAAAAACAGCACTTTATGCTAGCCTCGAACATGAATGGGTGCACGAAAACGGGCCGGATTGCAGTCTTTGTTTTGAAACTCCTAGGGGATGTGCTTAAGATAATTTACATTTTATTTACAAGGCATTATAATGGATTTATGAGTAAATACTTCCTCAAAGAAAACAATTTTTAATGATTATGGATTATATGCAAAACTCGTTCAATTTATGTTAGGTATTTTACTTGTTTGAAATTATTTATTGTGATTCATAAACTAATCTATTATATTCCATTATTTAGAAATTGTTCCAAGTGTAAGGAATGAAAACTATATCAATGCACATAATACATGTTTATATTTCCCTCCTACTCAAGATAATTATAGTGGATCTAGTGATGCAACTAGTGTTGAACCAACTTATAACTATACTTAGACAACTAACTCAGGTTGTGAATAATAACCTTACATGTCTAGAGCACTGTGATTTGTAACACTGAGGATCAATGTTAGACTGCTTCATGAAGAATCAATCACCAACATTAAATGGGAATACATACAAATTTGTACCTTAACAATGGATAAGTTTCACAATGAAAATATTTCATTCTTTGGGGAGTAGTGAATGGGAAAATGTTTTCATGGTACTTCATCACCTCACATGAGATGCAGATCAATGGTGGCCATTAATTCGAAACAAAAAAGAGGATGAAGAAGTATCAAATATGGAATGTAGAGAGTTTAACTAACTTTTCATAGAAAAATACATTCCTCATGAACATCAAGAGGATTTGGAAATAAAATTTCTGAATCCGAGAAAAAAAGAGGATTAGAATGTCGAAAAGAATTAGGATAACTTTACAAGGATAGAAAGGCATGCTACAAGTTATATACGTAACCAAAGAAGTAATATTGATCTATTTTTTGATTGGTTAAAAGAATTTCTCCGTCGAGCATTAGTCTGAAAATCATTCTCATCATAAAAATATATAGTCTCAGGTTATATCAAGAAAAAAATTAATTATCTAAGTCTTATGACTTTAAAGAAATGTTATAGATTAAGAGATCTGCTGAACACTCTTGAAATGGAAATAAGCAGAAGAAGGGAAATGTAAATATTTTATACTGTAGTAAATGTGGTATGAAACACCCCGATACTTTCTTGAAGGGAATGGGAGTCTATTAGAAAGGAATAGTTACCAAGAAAATTCGATATTTTCAATTTTATTTAACATGGGATTTGTCAGTCCAAAGTCTTAAGGGATGTATCATTGCAATAGTGTTGTGTGAATCAGTTTCCATTATAGAATATAGACGTTATTTATCTTCCGATAACATCATCATACCCATGGAGATCAATATTTTTCAAATATTTAACTTCTATTTGGATATCTTTAGTTGTGCGTGAAGAAGGAAAAAATTTCGAAGAGCGCATTTCGTACTAGGTATAGGAATTACGAGTTTACAGTAATTCATTTTGGAGGTACTAATGCACTAACTATTTTCATGGATCTAATGAATAAAGTAATCAAGGAATTTCTTGATGATATTGTAGTGGTATTTATTGATTTTATCTTAGTATAATCTAAAAGCTATGATGATCATGAAAACCACATGCGCACTATTATGAAAACTCTTAGAAGAAATGAATTATATGGGAACTTCATAAAGTTTGAATTTAGTCTTGAAGAGATTTCTTTTCATGGACATATTTTCTCTATGATTAAAATATCATTTGATCCTTCTAAGACAAGAGAAATACAATAATAGACACCATCGATGAGAATAATTTAGGTATACAGTTTTATTGGTTTAAGAGGTTATTAACAGTGTTTCTTCTAGAATTTTCCCTGATGGGATAACCCATTTACCAAGATCACATGTAAAGGGGTCAAATTTGTTTAAAAAAAGAGTGTGATGAATTTTTTGAAAAACTGATGTGATGATTAGTCAATGCTCCTATCTTGAATCTACCACCGGGGAATGATGGGTTTATTATTTATAGTGATGCTTCAAAAATATTACTTGGTTGTGTCCCTATTCAGAATGATATAGTAATTTCATATGCATCATGATAGCTAAATAATCATGAAATAAACTATTCCACTCATGATCTTCAGTTATAATTATTAATATTTGAATTCAATATATGGAGACATTATATCTATGGTGAAAAATGTGATATATATACCAATCACAAGAGTTTGAATTATATTTTGTCACAAAAATAACTCAACATGAGGCAAAGATGATGGCTTGAACAACTCAAGGATTACTATTACATAATACAATACCACTTGAGGAAGGAATATATGGAGACATATGCTTTGAGCAGAGATTATCATGGAGTTCTGAACAAGATAAGAGTGGGAAGAGATCATTTTTTTCCTTGACCTAGTAAATATGGATTTGGGAAAAATCATTGAAGGTGATACATCGATAATTTTTTAAATGGTTGACAATCCATATTTACTAGAAAGGATAAAATGTCCTATGATAGAATATGAGGAGTTTCAAAGGAAAATTAAAGTTTTGAATGGTGGTAGATTGATCAAATTTTTATATGAAGATCGAATTTTGAAATTTGGGTAGAGAGTTTGTGTTCCTAATATAATTGATCTAAAAAGGGTATTATTGGATTATGCTCATAGCCCAAATTTCTCTATACACACTTGTAGAACTAAGAAGTATATATATTTGAACAAATATTTTTGGTGGGAATAAATAAAGAGAGATATTGTTGATTATTTGTTAGGATATATGATATTTCAACAGGTGAAGGATGGAAGACAACATCGTAGAGGAGTCAATAAACCTCTTCCCATACCTGAGTGGAAATGGAATGATATTATGATGGACTTTTCCATGGGCTACCAAAGGCTCGTAGAAGGAATGATACAAAATGGGTCATTATTGACCATCTTACCAAGTTATCACACTTTCTTGAAATAATTGAAGATTTAGCAATTGAACATTTTGCAAGACTATATATTAATTATGTTGTAAGACTTCATGGTATACCCTTATCAATTTTTTCTGATCATCATCCCTTTTTTAACTCAGGATTATGGAAAAGTATTTTGAAATATCACGATACTGATGTCTGTTTGTGCACTGCTTACCACCCCAAAACTGATGGTCAATTAGAATGGACTATTAATACTTTAGAATACATCTTTATATTTTTTTAACTTGACTTTTTTAGGTATGTGGGATCATTATTTACCTATGATAGAATTTTACTATAATACTAGCTTCCATTCAAGTATTAATATGGCACCATATTAAGTGATATATGGAAATAGATGTCATACACCAAATTGTTGGGGAAAGAAAACGGATGTGCACAGAACTTTTTGAGAATACAATTGAAAAGGTGAAGATTATCAAAACCCACATCAAATAATCTCAATGTAAGAAAAAGGGATATGGCAATAACCAAAGAAAGGATTTGGAATTTCAAGTATGTGATCATGTTTTCTTAAAGGTATATCCATGGAAGTGTATTATACGTTTCGGTAAGAAAGGTAAATTAAGTCCCAGATACATCAGATCATTTGAAATTCTAGAACTAATTAGAGTTTAAGATTACCATTTGGAAATGCCTCTATGTCTCTCCAAAGTTCATGATTTGTTCCACGTATCACTATTGAGAAAATACATATATAAAGAAATGCATGTACTCACCTATGAAGAATTATAACTAGAAACTAATCTATCTTATTGTGAATATCATATCAAGATTATTGATACCATAGAACATGTGTTGTGAAACTAGATGACTCGTCTTGTAATGATCGTTGTAGAAACCATAAAATCGAAGAGTCAACGTGGGAACATGAGGAACATATGATGAAGAACCACCCAAATCTTTTTATGCAGTAATATTATTGAAATTTCGAGGATGAAATTATTTGTAAGGGGGAAGAATGTAACACCCCAAACTTCCACGGTATGATTCTCTTCAAATAATTCAATATCATGCGTTTTTACGCAACTTTGAGTTCATGCACACCATGACCAATAAAACAAGCTATTATGAATGGTAATAACAATATTTTTGAAATTTTAGAAATTCTATTTTTCAAAATGGAATTCATTTTTGGATTTCAAATATCAAAATTATCATCGGTTGAATTTTTGGAATTTTTTCTGAAAACATTCAATTTTTTATAAATAGTGAAAAATATTGCGTTATTTTTTAAAACCGAATATTTATTTAAATAATTATTTATTTTATTTAAATATTTTTTTGTAAAAAGATATACATATACCTATATAATTACAATTTAATTCATTGGAGTCTTTTTATAATAAGATTATATATATATATATATATACAATTTTATTAAACTATTTAACGCCTTTTACCCAACTTCTAGGAACATTTGTGAATTCGCATAAAAATAAATTTTAGCGCTTTTGGTAATTGAATTTAAAAAATCATAGAGACATATTTGCTATCAGAAATTTAAATGTGGTTCAATAGGATGAAAATAATTTTTGGCGAATAGTAACTTTTGAATTTTATATAAAATAGTAAAAATTAAATAGGGCGATTAAAGGTAAAAATTTTATTATAACCGACACATGTCCTAATTCTATTGGATAATATTATTTCAAACAAAATGAACCTTATGAAAAATGATACGATTCTCTTTGATCCACTTGGATTTGATTAGTACATTTACTATATTTTATTTAAAGAAGAGTTAAAAGTGTTAAATTCAAATTGCAAAAACAAAATGTTTTTTAATATAGGGTCATAAAAAATATTTATTCTATAATAAATATTCATTAGAAAGATAAAAATATTTCCTACATCATGATACATTATTTATAATTTTTAGACACAAAATTATTAAATTTATTATTTACACAATTATGATTCACTAACTACCTTATTAAAGAAAGACTAAAATAATTGATGTTATAAATTTTAAAATAAATTTAAATTGAAACTTTTAATGCCACAAACGAATTTTATTGAATAATATGACAATTTATAGTTGATTAAATAAATTGTTTCGAAAAAATCATATCTTACAACTTTCACTAAAACCAATTACTTAATAGTGTTAAAATTGACATAAATGAGATTTTAAAACAAATACTAATTTATTAAATTATTTAAAATTGCTAAAAATCTATTTTTCTTCTAAATGAAATATATAGTGATAGATATGTCATTATTGAACCACTTTAGGTTCTCAATGAATTTTATTGTATGTTTACTAACTATGTGTTATAATAACACAAGAATATATGGTAAAAGTTAAACTATTTAACTAAGAGTTAAAAAAAATATAAAAGGTTTATATGGTGACCTAAACATGTCTAAAACCTATTGGTTGAGAGTTTTTTGACCCATACCAACCTTATAATAGAAATAATTCCATTTTTAGACATTATAAATAGAAAATTATTTTATAATAAAATAATATTTCAAGATTTTCTTAAAGTGACCATCACCTCTCTTATAAAAGGGTACTACCAATTCCCTTAATTTCAACCTCCAAAGCCTTTTTCCATGGAAAAAACCTGATCAAATATCCTCCCAAATACCTTAAAATAAACTTATATTCCATAATTTGATTAGGAATCCAACCTAAGGATCCCTTTTGTTCAAATCAAAAAGTAGAACCCGTAGAATAGGTAATTATTTCATCACCTCCTTCAAACTTCTTTTCTAATTCCACTTCCTCTTCATTTTTTGTTTCCATACATATATAACAAAACTAGTAACTTATTTATACTGAGATATTATTATAAATATGGTACAATCATATTAATTATTCTGTCCATCATAGGAATGACAATGTTACCATAAATGTGTACGTACGGCTTATCGTCTCCTCATCGTGGTGTATTATGTTATTCAACACTTAAATATTTCGATGGGTATAATAATGAATATAAATGATGTAAATAATAAATATAAAATTTTAATTATTCATTATATATAATATAACATTTACTTACATATGATTTCACCACTAATATAATGACATTGTCGCTCGTGCGTACGTGCGCATTACAATCTCCACAACGTGATGAGATTTCATTTCCCATTGCAACCATTAATGTAGAATTATAATTTTATGATTAAAAATAATTTTTAAGAACTTAATATAATTCATGATATTAATCATACACATCTTATCTATAAAAAACATGACTTATGTAACAAAACATATAAAGGAAAACGAATTAGTTAACACCCAAAAAAATGACACTTCTGTAATTTCATTAACAAAGCAATATAAATAGATCATATATGATAAAATATTTATATATGTGGTCTATTTATAATTTAATAATTATTATTTAACCATTAAATTGGATTTAAATTTTCCTTTGACTAAGGAAAATTACAAGGTAATGGTTAATTTTACAATCTATTTATTATTTGAGGTTGTTTATACATGAGTATATATCAGGACCTCTTTATCATCCACATATGTGTTTCTAAAAATTGTATTTCAATACCTTTTTATTATTTACTAGACTATGGGTTAAATTGATTTATAACCATGTTTGATTTTCTATAAAATGGTTTGAAAGGAATCATTATGTTACTTTACATACAAGATACTTTATGACTTTTTCATCAAATTATTGAATGATTGTTTTTTCACATATGAGGTGGGTGAGGCTATTTAAAACTGTTATAATCCTTTGATGCTTCTCTTACAAGATTATAAGAATATTTTTGAAACAAATTTTTTATTTACTTATAAATGATTTCAAAATATAATGAGATATTTCACTAAAATATTTTTTTTGATTGATTTCATATATTTAAACATCCATCATTGGTTTTTATGTTTGTTTCAAGTTGATTTATTACGATACAATATTACATATTGTATTGAAGGTTTTGTGATATGTTTGACTGTGGATGTGATATTTTTATACAATTAATTGTTTATGGTTAAGGTATTGACATTTGGTATGCTAGTTTTAATATGAATGTGTGTATTATGATTCGACCATTTCATATGGGGAATGCATTGGATATAGTAAGTGATGGTCAGGGCCCACAACATCACATCTATGCAATGGTAGGTCTCATTAGACAAACTAGTTTATTGAAACAAGGCCTTGAAAAAATAATTATTTGTAGTCTTGGATTGAGTCCTTGACTATTTCGTTATGATGTTCGACATTAAGAATTCCATCAATATTAAATTAGCTATTGATATTACATGTTATTATTCAGATAGTAGAATATCCATGTGAATAAGTAAATGGAATTATTTGTTTTATATTTTCCATATTATGCTGAATTTTATGTTTAAGATTCCTCTGTTTTCGACTAATACCTTTCCTAAAATGTTTATGTGTTCTTATGATAGTTTTGGCTATATTGTTATACTTCATGAGAATCTGATCTCATCTATTTCATCTATTTTATTTTTTATAGGATGTGAATAATTATATTGTTATTGACCTGAAGGAATAGGCTAAGGGATATGAGTGTGTTCAAAGGAGACACAATGTAGTATTTTTCCAATTTATCAATTTTATGTAAAATGTATGTATTTATCTAGTACGTACAATGATACTAAAATAAATGGTCATTAAAGAAATGATATCTTATGATGAGGCCAATGTTATGCAATAATGCACTGAATCTGGGTTACTAGGATCAGGGTGTTACAAAAGTAAATTACATAAGGTTTATTTTCTTTTATAGTTTGGAAAAATATCTTTATGTTATTTTTATCTTTTTCCTATGTTTTAGAATATACCAAAATATCATCTATATACACAACCACAAAATGATAAAAAAAATGTGATGGAAGATTCCGTTAATAAGATTCATAAATACATCAAGTGCATTAGATAACCATATGGCACAAATAAAAACTCCAAATTCCCATATCTCTTATGAAACACTGTCTTTAGAATTTCATCCTCTTTCACCTTCAGCTGTTGGTAATCAGACCATAAATCAATATTAGAAAAATACTTAGCTATCTAGATCTGATAAGACAAGTCATTTATATAAGGTAATGGATACATGAAAATAATAGTGATGTTATTAAATGATCTATAATCAATAAAAAGACGCATGGAATCATATTTTTTTAGAAATAAAACAAGAGAACCCCATGGTGAAGTGCTCGGTCGAATGAAACCTTTATCAAGAATGTATTATAACTAGTTTTTCATTTAATAAATATCTACTAGATCCATTTGATAAGGGGGTTTATAAATATAATTATAATTATGATCTTAATTAATAGTAAATTCAACTTCCCAATAAGGAACAAAATCAAGAAATTCATTAGGAAAACATCCATAAATTTATTCACTACTAGGATGTCACTAATCTGAAATGTTTCTTTCGTTTCAACAAAACGAGATAGATAAAATTCACATTCATATTTAACCAATCTCTCAATATCTTGGTAAGGTATCAATGGTATTAAATCATTCAATAAAACGTTCATGGATTTTTAATCTATTTTATCTTGATAAACTAAAAGTCAATTCACACCCAAAATCATATCAAAACTCCAATTTGGTACGTTCAATAATATTTGATGGGAAGAATATCCCAACAATGATAAAATAAATATTCATATAAATCGTGGATTTTTTAATGCATACATTGAGAATATTTATGAAAAATTCCATATCAAATTCATGAGGCAATATTTTATATTTCCTTACAAATCTCCTAAAAAATAAAGAATATGAAAATCCAAAGTCAAATAGAGTATTGGAATTATTGGAACCCATGTTGGCCTTTGATGGAAATGAACTATGGTTTTTTGTTTTTTATAATTCATCGCAAGGAAGGTGATAAATTTTTAACGGAATGTGAACATATATTTCAACAATAGAATTGTATTTGTAGTGGCGTTATTTCCCAGTGTTTTCCAAATTGTTGGGTCCCAAAATTAGAGAATGGAGAAAATTGTTTTTGACTAAGGGATTTATGTGAAATATTAAAGGTGGTTTGGAAAATTGTGTGCAAGGAATATTTTATAATAATTTCATCAAAATATGGAAATGGAAAAAATTTCATGAAACATTTAAATGTGTGGAAAAGATGAGGCTTCATATAAGAGTCTTGTGCACCCAATGCAGCGTTAAAAGGGGTTCTGCATGCATGGAGAGAATCTTGCACAACATGGCATAATCTTACATGCATGGTGATCGAGGCATATAAATAGAAATCTACCCACATTCATGACTCAAAAACATTTTAATGTATATAGGGTTCCTCTACTGCATGAAGGACTTTCATGAAAAAGAGAATTAGAGATCAAGTCTTGTACGCAATGTTTTCCTTTAGTCTAAAAAGATGAAGTAAACCATATGGTGTGTCTGTGAAAAAGATAATTGGTGTGTGAAAAAGAAATGTTTTACATAATCTATCTTGTGTAAAAAATCCAAAATCTTGTGTGCAAGAGAAGGTGTTGTCTAAAAATGATTGTGTATACATCTACTAATATTTGAACATCTGGGTTGTTTGATAAGTGCTTCCAAGGGCATCAATTTTTGAAATTGGTGAAAGCAGAGTCTCATGCTGGATAGAGACAAATACTTCAATGAAAATCTATTGAAGAGACCTTCAAGATGAAAAACCAAGTGAGTTTTCACCAATGGTGATGATCTAGGGGAGTCAATAGAAATTATCTATGGGATGCAGTGTGCTATACATAAATTTTTATAGTGTGCCTAGAACATAGATAATATGTTTAAAATTTTGTAATTCAAAACAAATAAATATTAGTAGATATTGGTTTGACTAACACACTATCGATGTGTGCTCTTTAGAAATATCACCTAGTGGTGAACCAAATAAAATTGTTCTATGTCATCTCTTGGCATGTGATTGTTCGATTTCTGATCATATCCATCGCACATCTTTAACAATTTACATAAAATGTGGGAACAAGATAAATCACATTAAATGAAATTATAAACACCATGTTTTCCCCTCCCCTTACCGGATGTCCCAGTGTTCTTGGGATATAATTCAATAAAACCATTAACATACTATTCAACACTTCATTTGAGGTCCCAATGTCAAACTTAGTATAAGAAAAATTTATTTCCATAGCCTAGTTCTTTGGATGTTACTACTTTTCACCCCATTTATTCATGTTTAGAAACACATTGGTGTACTTCCCTTACTCATTCAATTAAAACAAATTTTTATTTCTTTTTCATTGATATCATTATCATCTCACTTGTTATCATGAGCCATCTGACCAATCTTACCACATTATAAGTACTTCACAGACATTGAATTAAATGTTACAAGACTATTTTTACAACACTTCTCACAATATGAAAATTTAGTTTTTATACCTCCAAACTGATTTGTTGGATTATTTCCTAATACATATCAACTATATCTCTTATTTTGATTACTCTCATGGGATACATGATCATCGAAAAACTGCATTTCTACCTTCTCACCACATCAAAAAAGCTTCTCATAGATTTTTAACTCTTGATAATCTTATTTCCATTGATATATTTGATTGAATCCAAAGTAAAATTTATTTATCTTACATCAAGATACTAAATAAAATTTTTTTATATACCTTTATAAATGATTGAATGTTTCTTAATATGCATCCACCAAATCTTCCTCTTATTTGTTAATTTAAAATCATTTTTTCCATCCTTTGTTGAACAGACATGGGAAAATATTCCTCAACGAAATTATTTGTAAATTTATACCATTATGATGAATCAATCTTTCACTTCTCTGATATTGTTTACCATTGACCACCATTGATCATCTTCACCCTCAAATGGATAAATTTAAAGAGTTAATTTTTGGTTACCCAGACAACCCATGAAATTGAATATTTTTTATATGGAGTTAATCCATCATTCATCTTGAATAAGGTGAGATGATCCTATGAATAATGGGGGATGATGTATTATAAAATGTTATACTATCTTCATGTTCCTATTTTGTTGATATTATTTCTATCTTGAAAGGAAACGATGAACTTTTTTAGCCTTTTCAACTGATCTATCACTATAACAATATTCTCAGTTATAATTCCAACCATCTTAGGGTGTTGATTGGAAAAGATATTCTCCTCTCAGTGTCATCCCACTATATTTTCCATATTTCCTCTTTGTAAAATAATTCTGAACAAACATAGTTTTGATAAAGAAACATGACAATATTCATGAGCAATAACATTTTAACTTGACAAAGATAAAATATTTCAAGGGAATGTTTTTAATATTATCTAAACCCACTAAAGGTATCTAAAGATACCATTTAAGCCAACTATAAGGCCCATATCGTAAAAATTTCATAATCTTGAGTTTTATTTGAGATAATTACATTTCATCAATATCAGGATATTTTCAGGTTTATAGTGTTACATAATTATCCTATAAATATAACATAACAACTTAAATATTACAATTTATAAACATCTACTCAACATATAATTTTTTCACAAACGAAGATTTGAAAAATGTAACATGGTTTCATTTCATGATCTATCATCAAAATATTCCCCTTGATCTCATAATTCATTTTATTCTCCCTCAAATCATTTGAAAACCATTTTAAAACTGGGATGATTGCAAATAACAAAGTAAAAGATACAAAAATTAAGTAAAACAATTTATATTTTTAAAAAATGAAATCCTTTAAATCATTGTAATAAAATAATACATTTCACCCTTAAAAAATAGTAAATAATTTCATTTAAAAAAACTAATTGATTAACATTTTATTAATCATAATATTATAATAAACCCATAGAATGAATAAATAATACATAAATTTATCTTGGAATATAATTATACATTTCGTACATATAAAGGGAATAATGATGCAGTCAAATTCCATACATGTCACTCTTAAAAATGCAATAAACATACAGTTGAATTCCATAATTAATTTATTGGAGGGATATTACATACCTACCCATAATTAGTTTATCACAGAACTACCCCCATTTTTTTATCACATAACCACCCATAAAATTTTTAAGTACAATTATAAATTCATAACACATAAAAGTTTTCAATTTTCAACATGTATCTATAAAATTATCTTTTCCACTCACAAGGAAACATTTCATTTTATTTAATTAATCAATACATTTAAAAAACAAATCTAAAAAAAATAATAAGAAATTAAAAAAGGGGCGGTTCATTTTCTTTTTAAAACATATTGGCTTATAGGGGAATCTAAATTTCAAAAAATTCAAGGCGTTGGAGAAGTTGGTGTCCTCATATATATTAACAAAATCCTTTTGTCCTTTGTTAAAAAATTCAATAATTCAACATAAAAATGATTGTTTAAAAAAACATATTGAAATTAATATTAAAATGTAATGGTTATACACCTCATATAATGAGATGGGTTTATAAAATCAATATATATCTCAATGAAAGGGGATTTAGATGAAGTCCCTTACGTTGAGTATGATTAGCCACCTATTTCTTTAATCTTACTCAATTATATAAAATGTAAATAATTTAATATATTTACAACATTTTATTAATTTTATTATTTATTTTATATAACTTATTACCATGTTATTATAATTACATAACTTTTTTATGTTCATGATGGATGTTTCGACAAAATTCAGTACATGAGTCTAAAATGAAATTGGTATGATGTCAATAGTCAAAGTGGTAATTAGAGAATAATATTCACAACATGATTATCATTTTAATTCATCAATGTAATTTTTACTTCAAATCATTATGTATGGTTATGAAAAATGAACTACGTTATAATTATGGAGATGGTAAGTTGTACGTATTCATTAGCAACGATTCCACTGTTCAATGATCAAAATGGAAATAAGTTAAGAATTATTTTATCTTTACAAGGTGATTGTTATAGTATTAATATCATATTAATAGTTTAAATATAGTTATATATATATATACCATCTTTGTGATTTGGTGATGAAAAAATAAATCGCATCACTTGGTGGAGGTGGTTTTTCACATGTACGCCGGAACATCGTTATCATTTTTCAATGAATGGAAAGGTAAGAAAATAAATTATATATTATTATTTTATAATGATAAATATTTAAATAATATCATATATAAACATTAATTACATCATTGTTACTAGTTCCAATAGATGATGATGGAATAAGAATTTCATTAGTTCTTGAGGATCTAGTCTTCTGTACACACTGACGACGAAATATTTTCCCATTTGATGGAAAATGATAGGGATATAGGTAATGATATTAAAATAATAATATATATTAATATTGATTATAGTAGATTTATTATTTCAACATGGTTGAAAAATATTTTCCGCAAGTGGAAAAATAAAAAAATAGAAGAAGATAATTAAAAACAATTCCTCTGAATAAGGTGATCTCATTTGATTAATCCTTTAACACCTCTAAAGAGGGTGATATGCCTAAAATATGGAATCTAAAATATGGGAATGGATACTAGGAATAGTATTTGGTATATATTTAACAAATAAAATAAGGTTTTAAGTATTAATAGCGGAGAATAAAGGGTACCCTTTATAAGAAAGGGGATGGTAACTCATAGAATTCTATAAAATAATAAATTAGTATAAATTAATTTTTAATTCATAATGGAACAAAAAAAATATTTAAAATAAAGGATTATAATGGGTTTAAATAAATTAATCCAATTACAATTAGAAAATATTTTTATATTTTTTTAGCATTTCATTTTTAACCCATATTTTACCATTATAACACTTATTCTGATATCATGTAGTTTACACATTGATGGTTAATATAATTACTATAAAATACATAATATTAATAAATTAGTAATTTATGAAATTATAATCCTTATCCTAATAAATTTTGAGATTTTAAATTTATAAATATTTTATATCATTTAATGAAATAATTTATATTTTAAAATATCAATAATGTCAATTATGACATTATTCGATACTTGACTTTTAACAAAAATCATAACAACACGATATATACAAAAAGTACATTTTAATATTTCCCTAATGTGTATAATTATTCTATAATGTTCATATATGACAATAATTATACAAAAATATATTTATTTTAATATTTTTAGTATCATTTATTTGATATTTCCTTTAATTAAACAATTATTTCATCATCATTATATAAGCCTTTAAGGTTATTATACTTATACTAAATATTAATAATAAATATCCATGATGAATATAAAATTTTTATATGTCAATATAATATTTATAGTCTAACAAATCCCCTTTATTCTCCCATATTATAAATACATAACTTGTAAAAAGCAAAAGTATGCTAAAATGGATTTTTATTGAATAAAGTTCAATAAATGGATTAAAGTAATCCAAGTGGATGTTAAGAGCTCATAAAATTTCCCCAATGATTATTTTCATCTAAATTATCACATCCCATAAAATTAGACCATGTTTTATGGGAATATTATAATATTTATAATATTATTCTTTCCCTTATTTATATGATTTACCCTTAAGAGTTGAAATAAAAATTAACAAACATAACATTCATATTTCAAAAAATAAAATGGACCTATTTAATAATTTTTGTGTATTCTTATTAAATATATTTATTATATTTTTCAAAATTTAAAATCCATTATTGGATAAAAATTATTTAACATTAACCCTATTGACATGGTGAAAAATGGGTTATTTAAGTGAAAAAATTCAAGTGATTGAATTTTTTATACATGTTCAATGTAAAATTAATTATAATGATATAAATTTGATTAAATAATGTTTAATTTATCTAATTAAACTTTAAAACCAATTAAATATATATTTGGACTCTATAAATTAATAATAAAAAATTTTTCATTAGAATGGAGTATTTTTTACTATCCATGAAAACAAGAATCTTACTCAAAAAATACCAAAAACTCAACAAATGTAAATTTTTATTTCAATTTAAAAGAATAATTTTAATTTTTTAATATGGAATGTAATAATTTTTCAAAATCTAGATTTAAAATAAATGCTCTATCCAAAGGGAAAAAATTGTCTTTTCAGAAAAATACAGTTTTTAAGCTTAAAACGAGAATTATTCTTATATTATGCCAATAAAATATATTTTATGAATGTAAAGAAATTATAAATGAGTTTAAGCATATTATATCATTACCTGAGGTTATGTAGAAATATCATTGAATGTGGGACGAAGAGAGGGGAAGGGGTGGTCTTTTATAAGTGAGGTGAGTGAGATACTTGTAATTTTTGAAAATAAAAAGGTGTACCCATATTTTTCACATTCCAAAATAATAAAAAATATATAATTTTAGATAATTAGAGACTATATGTTTTAAAAATGGTCATAAAATTTTTCATTGACTTGTTTTTAGGTCATTTTCTCTAATATTTTTTGTTTAACACTGAAAAAAATTGTTTTCACCTTAACCGTGGTAATTAAATTTCACTATTTTCACTATTCATTATGGCCAATAGTTAAGTTGAGCTTATTAGATAATGAAAATTAATATAATTCAAAATATTTAATCCATATTACCAAATTCATTTCATAGAAGATAATGAAATTAATTTAAAGTTAAAACCTTAAACACGATGAAAAATAAGGTTCTCAAGAAGTGCATTTTGAAAAAAAAATATTATTTTATATCAACTATTTTACAAATAATAATAATTATATGAATATAAAATAAAATTTTTAGATATTTAATCTATAATTGTTTTTAATAATTACTCATCATGGGTTGTTTTATTTATCTAAAAAGGATAAATATTACGAACCTTAAAACTATTTTCCAAAAAATCCATTTTTTATACTTAAAAATTAACATATACCAAAATAAAATATAATGATAATTAAAGTAGATTAAATATAACTAAAGATTAATTATTTAATATTAAATAATATTTAAAATATTAGAAGAATTTTAAATTTTATTTATTTATTAAAAATTAATGACTTTTTTACAGAAATATATATTTTTCAGTACTCACTAAAAACCAATATTTTTTGAAAAATCCAAACATTTCAGAAAAAGTAAATTTTGATATTATAATTCCAAATATAAATTTCATTTTATTAAATAAATTTTATATAATTTTATAAAATTAAATATAAATGTTACATGAAATAATAGTGGTCTAATTTTTGTAGAATAAAATTACTTTACTAAAAATTATTTTATTATTTACAAAAAAATTAATAATAATTTGTATTAAGATAAATATATATATATATATATCAATAATTCGTTAGTACTATTCATTCCATTCAATTTAATAGGAAGGTTTTAACAGTTTTATATTTCTTAGATCCTTTAAATGCGATATTGTCTCTCGAATATGATTTCGATAACACAAATATTAGGGTTTTGAATACCAAAATACATTGAAGATATTATGTTTATTTAAAATTAAATGTTTCGTAAGGTGACAGGGTGTTACATTCTCATCAAAGCTTGAAATTCCATGTCATATATGTTATCAAATATAATTTTCTTAAATTAAAATCATTGGGTGTTACAACATTAAACGTATTACTATAAATTAATTATGTTTATTGAAAGCATAGAATCCATTTTATTAAATTCAATTTCAGTGTATTTAATAATATAATTTATGATTATACCTACAAGAATATTGAAAATTTGGGTATTATAATGATTCTTTTTATTAACAATGAAAAAGTTTTTAAATACAATTTCCACAAAAAATTGTTCCCAATGATTTATATTTGATTAATACTAAAATAATTGGACTAATTATATATTTTAAAAAAATTAAAACAAAATGAAAAATTTTAAAATCATCAAGTGAAATGTTTTTTCCATAAAAATCTTTATTTTCACTATTCATTGAAAAAATAATTTTTTCAAAAATATAAAAAATATTAATGTTTTTTTGAAATTTAGATTTAAAAAATTAATATCTTTTTTTGAAATAAATTTTATAAAATATTTTATATTTAATTTTACTATAAGTTCAAACAATGCAAGGAAACCACATTTTAAAAGGAAAAAACATTCCCTTGAGCCTAAAATGGGTTTATTTCTATCGAATTCTTAGAAAGAATATTTATTTAATGATGAAAAAATTTAATGAATATTTAATATATATATTTAATTAATCTTTTTTAGAAATATTGATTAAATAAATTTATTATGATATTAACACATTCTGTGCACACAAAATGTTCTCTCGAAAAACATTTAATTCATTCCAATGATTTTTATATTTTATTTAAAACCAATTGAAAAATAGTGAATTTATTCATAAATGTGTAAATAATATAATTTTCATAATTTCATTAGTCTTATTCATGACAAACAATTTATCATCTAGGTTATAATGGTATACTATATTAATGTTCATTTAGACTGGGGGTTGAATATGTCTCATGATATCGAAGTGATTAAATTAATTTGAGATTAAATATACCATTAAGTTTTTGGGAGTTACATTATCCCATCATAAACATATAAATTTCTAGAAATCCACATCATTAATTGATTTGGGTAGCTATTCTTTATATGTTGTTTCAGTTCCCATATTTCCTCTTCAATCTCTTTATTTCTCCAAAGTGACTTTACATGTCAAGTCATTTGATTCCTCAAAAAATGTTCTCTAGTTTCCATAATATGTATAATTTCTTCGCAATATGATTTTCCAGGTTTCAATTCTATTTTATCAAAGATGACAATTTGAATTGGTACTTGTATACACTTCCATAAAAATGAATTATGGAAAACATCATGTAATTTAGATAGACTCAGTGGAATTTCTAAACAGTAATCCAAAACTCCATTTATTTATAATATGTCAAATTTTATGGGCTGACTACAGGTCATTCTTTATTTTCATGGAAAACCTTATATTACCATTCAATGGATTTACATTCATGAAAACATAGTCTTCAAATGGAAATTTCAAATCTTACCTTTGGTTAAAAGCATATATCATTTTCTTTCCTTGAGATTCTTTGATATAGGTTTGAAATGTATTTACCATTTTCATTTTATACCGCTATAATATTTCATCCTACAAGAATAGTTTGACCAAATCCATCCCAAAACATTGGGGTGTGACATCTCTTTCCATATAATTCATCATACGGATCCTTCTGAATACTTGAATGTAAGCCATTATTTTTGGATAATTCTAAGTGAGATAAATTCTGATCCCACATAGCATGATCATAAAGAGAGCATGAAATAAACAAGACATGTAATTTTTTATAGTCCTTTTTAACATACCATTAGTTTTGGTAATATAATAAGTGTTGTTTCCCTATGAACGTGTGTTATGGTTAGGAATCACTATTTATGAATGGTATCCAACAAGTTTTTTTATGGAAGGAAAACACTCAATGGTTCTCTATCTAAAGGGACATGCATTCCAAAGGTATGATTTTTCTTGGATTAACTACCTTTGACACTTAAGAACATGCATTGGTCAATTGGAATGGAGTTTAGGCTCATCCCATGCTTTTATGTGTAATTATTTCCTCCTCTAGGACTCTCTTATAGATTTATGATATTTCATTTTTCTTTATTAATTTACCAATCGTAATGTAGGTTTCCCTTGAAATTTGTAATCAATTATTAGCATTTGTGGAATTCATGATCATCTATATATATTTGAGGTTATTCATCAATGGAGGTATCTGTGTGTATTCGAGGTTCTCCATTTATGGTATTCTCTTCTATACAACATTGATATTATTTTTTCATTATCAAGACGATTCTTGTTTTTAAGCTACTCAGTGGGGAACTTTGGATTTTTATGGTCATCCAGGTAGATGAATGTTACTCTATAATTTATCATCATCCAAGGAGATTAAAATTTACTATTGAGTTTATTGTCATCCTGGTAGAAAAAGATTACTCTTGAGTTTATCATCATCTAGGTAGAAGGAAGTTAACTCTAGAGTTTTTGGTTATCTAGGTGGAAAAAGGTTACCCTAATGTTTATCATTATCTAGGTAGAAAAAAGTTGTTTTTTTATTTGAATAAAAACCATAGATAGAAGACCTACATATACTCATTAAGATAATCAGAACCCTTGTATTTCAGTACAACATAATGGGAGATTTCGTACCTTTTAATGTAATATGTTTAGGACACAACTGCATAGTTTAATTTCATGTGGTATGGACATCTAGGTGGAAGGTTCCTAGTCAAAGAATGGTGTGGGAATTATATCCAAAAAACCCAAGTAACATGGAAGGAATATGATGTTCTATGTTGAATTAGAACCTATTTATAATGTGGACTATAGAGAACATGGTTTATTTGGAGTGTTGGGTTTGAACCTCAAAGAGGTTTCCTACGTATCCTGATTGGATGGGAATCAAAGCCCACGTAGTTTGTTTAGTATCATAGGGGAGTTTGTCCCTTTGAGAGATATACATTGGAGATTACTTTTAAATATTATTTCCTTGTAACAGGTTCCACGAGATATGTCTTAACTTGTGGAGATTTAAGGGGGCATAATTCAAGGATTACTCTTTAAGTGGATGAATGGATTAAGGGAATTCGAATGGAACTCTTAAGCAGGATTTCCAATGAGATCGTGCCCTAAGTGAAGGCTTCCAATGTATCCCAGTTACGGTGGGAATCATAGTTATCATAGTTCATTAATTTTGTGTATTTCAACTAGTGGACGGCCCATTTAGGGGGGGCATGATTTGTCATTTCGTGGATAATATGATATAGAGATCGGTTTATGAGAATGCTTCTTACATATCCCAGTTATGATGGGAATCAGAACCCTCGTAGTTCATTTAGTTTGGGGCTTACACCTAGTAGGAGACCCATTGAGGGGGAATGATTTCTCATTTATTGGATGATATTCTATATAGATCATTCCATGAAAAATATTCCTATGTATCATAGTAATGGTGGGAATTTGAATTCTCGTAGTTAATTCTGTTTGGTGGATTGTGTGGATGTTGTGATCAATACAAGCCTCTTAACCCAGGTGAGTCATTATCAGTGTGAGAAACAATTGGATGTGAATGATTCATTAAACAAAACAACCTTTTCCTCCATCACTGGTGGAAGAGTTTGGAAGTATGGCAGAAGTGGTCATGGCTATGGAACATCCCCCATGTTCTCTTTACATTGGACGAGTTCCCAAGGTAAGGAATGGATGAAGGTGAAGGGTGTAGAGAGGAGCGAGAAAAAACTATTACATGAAAGGATAGGGTGTTACACTAATATGGATACCCTAAAATTCGTCAAATATTGGGGAGGGATACTTTTAACAGTTCAAAAGGAAAGGAATATATGAATTGTACCACCCCTACCATGGACCAGAGGCTCTAGATCATAGAGATGAGGATGGTTCTACATGGCCCAAACCCTAATCCTCCAAAAAGAGAATCTCTCCATCACTTTTATAAAGACCCAGCCTTAAACATTACTTAATCATGAGATATTTCAAGAATACACCTTGAGGATCTTTTCAGGTTTAGAGTTTTAGAGAATTAGATCATAAAACATTCATTACATCCCACATTTAAACAAAGTTGTTACAATAAAAGATAGTATTTGTTTTTCCCCATCAAAAGAAACATATTTAAAACAAAACATGGTTTATTTCTTGACACATCCTTACCACTACCATCATATCATGCACCTTTCCCTTAACCTGTGAAAAACATTTCAAAAACATGGGATGAGCATAAAAATCTCAGTAAGGGATATAAAATTACAAAAATAAAACATTAGGCCATGTATGAAATCATAATTTACTCATAAAACATAACAATTTTAACATACCTCATCAAATCATGAATAAATCATAGAAATCATAAGGCATAAAGGTAACTTGAGGCATGCATAACATTCTTACATAGGGAGTAACCTTCTTGGATACGTTTGGAATACGCATCACAGTATATTCCCTAAATCTCTTCAGAGAAACCTTAATGTTTAACTGCTTTATGTTACCCAATGCATTGGAGAGCTATATCGGGCTCACCTACCCTTAGTTTATCACAGAACCAACCGTCTTCATAATCAGGCCCAAGAACCATAACATAATCGTGTCCCATAAAACATGCATAAATGAAACATAACATTTCCACTTTTCAATCACAAGATATCAATACAACACATTGATATAAAAACATTATGAAAACCATTTTCAATACCAAAATAAAAGAAAAGTAAAACATGGTATTTATTTTTCATTTAAAAAAACGTATGGCTTGTAGAGGAAGCCGAATCTAAAATAATGGTCACGGCGGCGGAGAAGTCGTTGTCGCCGCATTCATACGAAAAAGAAGCATTCTTTTTCATTTAGTAAAAATCTTTATATAAAAAAATTCCTTTTTAATAAGCGTAAAAGTAAAAGGGGTTTATACACCGTATAAAAGTGAGTTGTGTGTAAAACAAAATAACCCTCAATGAATGGAGATTGAGACGAAGTCCCTTATAAAGATAGTATCCTTGGATTAAGGATAAATCAATTACAAAATTATGTGTGACAAACGAATACACCAAATATTAGTAGATATTATGTGTAAAAAAATCACAGGTTATTCACACATATTCATATAATTACATATTCAAGGAGTAGAAGTTTATCCCAATGAATCAAAATTGGGTTAAGAAGTTCCCTTGAAAAAATTCGACAGACTAACGACGTCACTTAAAAATTCAGAAAAAGAGTTGGTGAGAGATAAAAAGGGTATCTCATCAATTGGACATTAAATTTACATTAAAAATGATATATAAGAACATATCCCAACTTTATAGTATGTGAGTTAAAAGACATAACAAAAGAAGTCTTTTAAAAAGAGGAGGGTGAAAGGTTCCCTTACCGACTTTGGTATCTTTCAAAACACACACCCCATGAAAAAAGGACAATAAAAAATTGATGTAAATACTCATAAACTAAAGTATATTATACAAAGATTAGAATAATGGGTAGTACATATACCACTAAAAGGAAATGGTGGCAAATGTAGCATAAATATCACGGGAATAAAAGTGAGATTAAAAATCCCTTACGAAAACTCGGCAGCCTAACGGCGCCACTTAAAACATTAAAAAATGGATTGATGAGATCAAATAGGGTATCTCACTATATTGGCACAAAATTTACAGAAAGAGGAATATAAAATAACATCCCCCAATATAACAAAGAGGATCTTAAAAGAAGTGACATAAAGGAGAGTTCTTAAAAAGAAAGAGAGAGGTTGGATCTCTTACGAGAATTCGGTAGCCTAACGACGCCAATCAAAACTTCCAAAATAGATTGATGAGAGAAAATAGGGTCTCTCATAATAAGAACATAAAAATTACAGTAATATTAATATAAATGAACCTCCCAATCATAAGAAAGATGAGCTTAAAAGGAATGATATAAAAGAGTGTACTTTAAAAGAAAGAGAGGGGTCAGATCCCTTACCTCAAGTCCGACTTTTCTTGTTCGTTTCTTAATATTATTGAATAATAAACTTTGGTCAATTTATAATTGCTTAAGGACCTCCTTTAAATATTATTATTCATCACATATCACATATTATAATGTTATAATAATTGTTTAATAATTTTAGTTCATAAGAGATGTTTTTTCCGATGTTTGGTACATGAGTAAAAAAAGAACTTGTTTGAAAATGATTGCCCATGTAGTTATAAGTAAATCATTTCCAGAAGAGTATTAATGATTAAAATATCATATATATCCAGTAAATATTAATTTTATACCATTCCATAACATTTGGAGATAAAAAATGAAAAGCACCGTTCATGGAGACGGTAGGCCGTATGTACGCATGAACGCTACTTTCATTTTTCTGTCATATTAATGGAATTAAAAATAAATGAGATATATATATATATAAATATATTATAATTTAATTATAATATATATGTTATATAGGTCACATATGTTCATTAATATCATTCTTTATACATTCCATGTGTTGCATTAACGAGTCACATCACATGAGGGGGTGGTAGTCCACACTTTCTCATATGAAATTATCACATTTGCACAACATGAAAAGAATAAAGGTAGGTTTCAAATATAAAATAAAGAAGAATATAGTAAACATAAATACCATATATATCATATATAAAACACAGTTACATCATAATGTCCACCTTTAAAGGTGTTAAAATAATATTGAACAATCATCGTTTCGTGAGGCAGAAAATCGCCAACCACAGAAACAGTATGTTCTTTAACCATTATACGAAGGTGTGGGTAAGTGTAGCTAGAATACTTCACATAAAAACATCCTAGTATATTTAAGATACTGTTTTTGTCACAAAAGAAAAGAATAAAAAGAGTTTAGGGGGTTGGAGAAGCAAAATAAAACATAAGAACACAAGTGAAGACACTACCATTAAATCGGGTAACTCTTTTGGATTTGAGATCAAAGGCTTCCATGGGAAGACTTCTTCCCAAAGTGAGGATTCTAGGAGTAATATAGGGATGTGTAGAGTCAAAATGGGAAGGTTTTGGCCGATCAAAAGGATTTGGATGTGTGGGTAAGTTGGTAGAGGTGGGGGCCTTTTATAAGAGGAGAGGAGGGGCACTCTTGGAAAGTTAAGAAAAGATACTTTGTTATAAAATGATTTTCAGATAAAAAAGGTCCCAAAATTATAATTTTCGAGGATAAGGTGGTAAGGGTTAGAAATAAATCCATCCAATATATTTTTGAAAAGTTTTGGTCTTATATTTTAAAATATATCATCATTTTATTTAAATCGTTAAATAATGTGGTAATCACTGCATCATCATGGTGTCATAAATAATTTAATTTATGAAATGTCTAACAATTATAAAAAAAATAAAATGATGTAGGAAATATTTTTATATTTCAAATGACTAATTATAGTAACAAATCCGACTTGTATAACCCCATTTAAAAAATGTTTTAGTAAAACAACTCATGTTTGTGTAATTTTTACTTTTACATTAAATAAAAAGATATTAATACCATTTTCCTTCTAAAGTGGCTCCATGGGGTCCCCCAAATCGACCCATGGGTTGTATTGGTCGGTCATGACACATCCAATAAGGGTAGGACATGTGTCTTGGTCATTTCATATTATTAAAACATTATTTTTACCTTAAATTACACTAATTACCTCTAATCGCGATTAAAAACATAAAAATTACTATTCACCAAAAAATAATTTTAATCCCATAGAAACAAATTTTACTTCCTAATGATAACCATGTATGTCGGATTTTTGAAATTCAAAACACATAAGTGGTAAAGTTTCATTTAAACAAAAAATCAGTTTTTTAAGTACAACTTAGTGGTTTCACTATTCATTAAAAATTGATGTTTTTCCGAAAAATACCAAAACGTCACCCTAAGCTATATTTGATATTCCAAATTCAAAAGTGATTTCTATTTTAAAAAATTAAAATCATATAAGTTACATTGATTAATTTAATAATTAATTCCCGCTTTCATGACAAATAACGTGGTTTTATGAAACAATAAATATTAAAAGATTAACACTAGTTTAAGTCCAATTTCAAAGTGAAATTAATTATAACGACAACTATTGGATTAAATGGAAAAAATATATTCTAATTTCACTTTAAAACCAATTCAAAAGATAATGTAGTCATATAAATAAATTAGATTAAAAAGAGGTTTTGAATTAAAATACAACAGTTTCACTATTCATTAAAAAATGAACTTTATCGGAAAAATAAAAAAAAATTACACAAATTAAATTTTGATGTCCTGATTCTAAAGAAGAATTTTATTTTTTCAAATATAACACATAAAATTGTCAAAAATTGGATTTAAAAGATGTTCTCCATTAAAAGGCGGTTAATCGACCTTTTAAAGAATATGAGAATGTTTAAACTTAAAATTGGATTCATTCGCATTTTTAATCCTCTAACATTTAGTGTAAAGAGTAATAATATTTGAAAAACATATACCATAATTTTGTAGTTTTTTTTGTTCATTCCCGCCATTACAACGTTTAGGCGTTAACTTCCATTTAAAATAATGTTATTTTATCATTAGAGTGCAACGTAAGATTCCCAAGAAACTCGTTGTTGCATATTGGGTATGCCATTGAGCATAGCATCCCCTTTAATGTAATATTAATATTTTATTCATAAATATTAATAATTGTGAAAAAATTCATATTATTTTTTTACCTGGGGTGTTACATCCTTCCCCCATTTTGGGAATTGCATCCTCGCAATTTTAAAATTGTGCTTGGAAACATCATTGAAAATCCCACATCGGAATAGGAGTTAGTAAAACAATCACATTAAAATAAAGAAATAGAAGTAAAAAGGTCACCCGAGTTAACCCATACTAGGATTCCATGTAGGAAAACATGGATATGGAAGAAAAAAACAAAGGGTCATGTTCTGAGGGAGAGTGATAGAAAACATGTTTAGGAGAAAGTTAACCACAAGAAAATCACATACTTGTGGTGGGTTAAACGGTATTCGGTTCCCCCATAGTAAAAGTTAATAGAAAATATTTTTGTTTTAAGTTACTTTTCATTGATGAATTTATTTTTGATCTTAAGGAAACATACTTACTTGTCATGTTGACTTTCAAATTTTACTATATTTCTTACACAAACTCGTACTTTCCCCAAATGATGAGTATTTATGAAGACTTGTTTACATTAAGAGAGCTATAATCAACTACTAGAGAATCACCTAAGCCACAAAAGAGAACTATATACTTCCCATATATTTAGAACTTATCCAAAACTAAAACCAAAAAGGTTAGTATGAGATCAGATAATACCCAAAAAGGATAAAAAATCTATTCTTAATCTCCAAAATTTATCAAACAATACCCAAAGTTTAACAAAGTCCATTCAATAAACAATTTTTCCATAAATTTATTCAAAGTAAACAAAACTAATATTGAAACCCAAATATTTGATGGATTTAATCACATAGTCTTCCAAGGTACAAATTAACACTTATCTCCAAATAACATCAGTTTCTCTTAAAGTCTCATATTGAAAAGTAATTAACCTAATCACATATCCTCCATGATAGGTTAATAATTTCCATAGAAAAACCAAAATAAACGTACTCTTAATTCATACAATCATCTAACTAAAAACAATAAGTTATACTAACCAGGTACTTAACGTAGTCTAGTGGTAGGCAATAAATACCAGTCACACTTTGGTTGTGGGTTCGATTCCCACATCTTTGTCTGACGTGACGGGTTGTCACACGGTCTGCGTGTTGTCCTTTTTATAAAACTCCAAAAATAACCCAAACATGTTTTAACCTAAATATTTTCCTTATACCTCTCATTTTCATCCAAATTCGTTACGATCTCAACATCTTAATTCTCGAAGTCTTATTTCACCACCATAAGATAAAATAAAACGATTTCCAAAATGAATAACATCATACCTTGATCATGGCATCCACTTGGTTTCATCGTCATCTTGCTCACGTAGGTAGAAGTCCCATGCATTACAACAATGATTTAGAGATCCTTAAAAATCATTTGCATCCTCCATCCAAATACACCTTGTACAAAATTGGTCATATGGGTGTTCACAGAAAAACAGATATGGAAAATAATCATGTATGACATATAATTCCAAAATATCTGATAAAAAATGATTTCTATTAAATAGTCGGACAGAATTTGAGTTGAAACATTCTATTATTTTTCCTTTTAAAATACCATAAGTATGTGCTGAGAGACTATATTTTAGAAGCAAATATAAATAGGTTGTGCAAGGGTCTCCTTCCTCATCACCATTTTTAAAATCATAATATGCTTCAAATTCATGTGATAAGGTAAAATATTTGAAAATTCCTTGATAATATTTTACTTTCTTGAAAATATGAAAATATTGTGGAAATAGTATTTTTCTAAATACAACCCATGATCCATGATGATAATGAGGTATAGTGGAGGTGTTTGATATCTCAAACAACTGCTTGCAAGTGAGTTATATGCTAGAAAAAGTTTCACAATCATCCGAACATGACTTTGCAATAGTTATTGCAAGCATGTCATCAGGAAGAGATAGGAATGTCATTTGAGATCCTTCTCCTTCCATTCGTAACTGACTTTACTTGACCTTAAACAAGTTATAAAACAAGGATTTAACTGAAATAGTAGATATATGGACTAATCATGTGTCTAACAAAAAATCCTAATCCCTAATGTTTTCTAAACCGACCTCTGATACCAACTATAAGGCCCCAGCCTTAAACATTACTTAATCTTGAGATATTTCAAGAATAAACCATGAGGATCTTTTTAGGTTTAGAGTTTTAGAGAATTAGATCATAAAACATTCATTAAATCCCACATTTAAACAAAGTGGTTACAATAAAAGATAGTATTGGTTTTTCCCCATCAATGGAATCCTATTTAAAATAAAACATGGTTTCTTTCTTGACACATCCTTGACACTACCATCGTATCATGAACCATTCCCTTGACCTGTGAAAAACATTTCAAAAACATTGGATGAGCATAAAAAGCTCGGTAAAGAATATAAAAGTACGAAAAGAAAACATTAGTCCATGTATGAAATCTTACTTTACTCATAAAACATAAGAATTTTAACATACCTCATCAAATCATGAATAAATCATAGAAATCATAAGGCATAAAGGTAACTTGAAGAATTCATAACATTCTTACGTAGGGAGTAACCCTCTTGGTTACGTTTGGAATACCCATCATAGTATATTCCCTAAATCTTTTCGTAGAAACCTTAACGGTTAACTCCTTCGTGTTACCCAATGTATTGGAGAGCTATATCGGTCTCACCTGCCCTTATTTTATCACAGAACCACCTGTCTTCATAATAATGCCCTATAACCATAACATAGTCGTATCTAATAAAACATGCATAAAGGAAACATAACATTTTCAATTTTCAATCACAAGATATCAATACAACACTTTGATATATAAACATTATGAAAACCATTTTCAATACCAAAATAAAAGAAAAGTAAAACATGGTATTTATTTTTCATTTAAAAATAAGGTATGGCTTGTAGAGGAAGCCGAAACTCAAATAATGGTCACGACGGCGGAGAAGTTGTTGTCGACGCATACGTACGACAAAAAAACATTCCATTTTTTGTTTAGTAAAATGCTTCGTATAAAAAAAATTCCTTTTGAATAACTGTGAAAGTCAAAGGGGTTTATACATCGTATTGAAGAAAGTTGTGTATAAAATAAAATATGCCTCAATGAATGGAGATTGAGATGAAGTCCCTTACAAAGACGGTATCCTTGGATTAAGGATAAATCAATAACATAATTATGTGTGACAAACGAATACACCAAATATAAGTGGATATTAAGTATAAAACAATCGCAGGTTATTCACAAATATTCATAGGCTGACATATTCAAGGAGTACAAGTTTATCCCAAAGAATCAAAATTGGGTTAAGAAGTTCCCTTGCAAAAATTCTACAGCCTAACGACGTCACTTCAAAATTCAGAAAAAGAGTTGATGAGAGATAAAAATGGTATCTCATCACTTGGACATAAAATATAAATTAATAAGGATATAGAATAAAATATCCTAACTTAATAGTATGTGAATTAAAAGACATAACAAAAGAAGTCTTTTAAAAAGGGGAGGGTGAAAGGTTCCATTACCGACTTTGGTATCTTTCAAAACATACACCCCATGAAAGAAGGAAAATACAAAATTGATGTAAATACTCAAAAAAGAAAGTATATTACACAAATATTAGAATAATGGGCAGTACATATACCACTCAAAGGAAATGGTGGAAAATGTAGCATAAATCTCATGGGAATAAAGTGAGATGAAAAATCCCTTACGAAAACTCAGCAGCCTAACGACGCCACTTAAAACATCCAAAAACGGATAGATGAGATCAAATAGGGTATCTCACCATATTAACATAAAATGTACAGAAATAGGAATATAAAATAACATCCCCCAACATAACAAAGAGGATCTTAAAAGAAGTTACATAAAGGAGAGTACTTAAAAATAAAGAGAGAGGCTGGATCTCTTACGAAAATTCGGCATCCTAACGACGCCAATCAAAACTTCCAAAATCGATTGCTTAGAGAAAATAGGGTATCTCATAATATGAACATAAAAAGTACAGTAAGAGTAGTATAGAAGAACATCCCATTCATAAGAAATATGAGCTTAAAAGTAATGACATAAAAGAGTGTACTTTAGAAGAAAGAGAGGGGTCAGATCCCTTACCTCAAGTCCGACTTGTCTTGCTCGTTTCTTTATATTTCTGAATAATAAACTTTGGTCAATTTATAATTGCATAAGGACTTCCATTAATTATTATTATTCATTTCATATCACATACTATAATGTTATAATAATTGTTTAAAAATGTTAGTTCATATTAGATGTTTTTGTCGATGTTTGGTACATGAGTAAAAAAAGAACTTGTTTGAAAATGATTGCCCATGTAGTTATCAGTAAATCATTTAAAGAATATTATTAATGATTAAAATATCATAGATATCCAGTACATATTCATTTTATACCATTCCATAACAATTAAAGATAAAAAATGAAAATCACCGTTTATGGAGACGGTAGGCCATACGTACGTATGAATGCTACATTCATTTTTTGTCATATTAATGGAATTAACAATAAATGAGATATATATATATATTATAATTCAATTACAATATATATGTTATATATGTAACATATGTTCATTAATTTCATTCTTTATACATTCCATGTATTTCATTAACGAGTCACATCACTTGAGGGGGCGGAAGTCCACACTTCCTCATATGAAATTATCGCATTTGCACAACATGAAAAGAATAATGGTATGTTTTAAATATAAAATAAATAAGCATATATTAAACATAAAAACCATATATATCATATATAAAACACAGTTACATCATAATAGCCACCATTAAAGGTGTTAAAATAATATTTAACAATCATCGTTTCGTGAGGCAGAAAATCACCAACCATAGAAACAGTATGTTCTTTAACCATTAGACGAAGGTGTGTGTAAGTGTAGCTCTAATCCTTCATATAAAAACATAATATTATATTGAAGATACTGTTTTTGTTACAAAAGAAAATAATAAAAAGAGTTTAGGGGGTTGGAGAAGCAAAATAAAACATAAGAACACAAGAGAAGACACTACCTTTAAATCGGGTAACTCTTTTTGATTTGAGCTCAAAGGATTACTTGGGAAGACTTCTGCCCAAAGTGAGGCTTCTAGGAGTAATATAGGGATGTGGAGAGACAAAATGGGCAGGGTTTGGCCGAGCCAATGGCTTTTGAAGTGTGGGTAAGGTGGTAGAAGTGGGGGCCTTTTATAATAGGAGAGGAGGGGCACTCTTGGAATGTTTAGAAAAGATACTTTCTAAAAAATGATTTCGGATATAAAAGGTCCCACAATTATGAAATTATAGGATAAGGTGATAAGGGTTCGAAATCCACCAATAAAATAGGTTTTTGACATGTGTAGGTCTTATATTTTACATTTTATTTTCATTTTATTTAAATCATTAAATAATGTGGTAATCGCTGCATCATCATGGTGTCATAATTAATTTAATTTATTTAATGTATAAAAATTATAAAAAAAATAATATGATGTAGGAAGTATTTTTCTATTTCCAGTGACTATTTACAGTCAAAAATCTGACTTGTATTACCCCATTTAAAAATTGTTTTAGTAAAACAACTCATGTTTGTGTCATTTTTACATTTACATTAAATAAAAAGATATTAAGGTCATTTTCCTTCCATAGTGGCTCCATGGGGTCCCCAAGATCGACCCATGGGTTGTCTTTGTCGGCCATGAAACATCAAATAAGGGTAGGACATGTGTCTAGGTAATTTCATATTATTAAAACATTATTTTTACCTTAAATTACACTAATTATCTCTAATCGCGATTAAAAACATAAAAGTTACTATTCAACAAAATATTATTTTAATCCCATTGAACCACATTTTACTTCCTAATAACAACCATGAATGTCGGATTTTTGAAATTCAAAACACAGAAGTGGTAAAGTTTCATTTAAACAAAAAATCAGTTTTTTAAGTACCACTTAGTGGTTTCACTATTTATCAAAAATTGAAGTTTTTCAGAAAAATACCAAAACGTTACCCTAAGCTATATTTGATATTCTGAATTTAAAAATGATTTCTATTTTACAAAATTCAAATTATATAAATTACGTTAATTAATTTAATAATTAATTCCCGTTGTCATGACAAATAGCGTGTTTTTATGAAACAATACATATCAAAAGATTGACACTAGTTTAAGTCCAATTTCAAAGTGAAATTAATTCCATTGACCACTATTGGATCAATTGGTAAAACTATATTCCAACTTCACATTAAAACCAATTCAAAATATAATCTAATAATAAAAATAAATTAGATTAAAAAGTGGTTTTGAATTAAAATACAACATTTTTCACTCTTCAATAAAAAAATGAACTTTATCGGAAAAATACCAAAAATTTAAACAATGTAAATTTTGATGTCCCGATTCTAAAGAAGAATTTTATTTTGTCAAATATAAGACATAAAATTTTCAAAAAGTGGATTTAAAAGTGGTTCGCCATTAAAAGGCGGTTAATCGACCTTTTAAAGAATATTAGAACGTTTACGCTTAAAATTGGATTCATTCACATTTTTAATCCTCTAACATTTATTGTAAAGAGTAAAAATATTTGACAAACATATATAATCATTTTTTAGTTCATTCTTTTCATTATCACCATTACAACAGATAGGTGTTTACTACCATTTAAAATAATATTATTTTATTATTAGAGTGCAACGTAAGATTCCCAAGAAACTCGTTGTTGAGTATTGGGTACGCCATCGAGAATAGTGTCCCCTTTAAAGTAATATTAATATTTTATTCACAAATATCGCTAAATGTGAAAATTTCATATTCTTTATTTTCTTGGGGTGTTGCAACTATAATTGGGGGTAATGGTCCATGTGAACGTATATATACAAACCTAAAGACATCCCAATGATCCATACCATCTTTTAGGATAATTGTGGCAAACCTATGACTGTAGAAATTCAATCCAAAATGGTAGAAACACTAATGTGTCTTTCCCAAACATCTAATAAATCAAAAGGTCTTTTTTGAGGTCTCAAATTTCCCCCTCTCAGATGAGGGATCCAAAGAATGAGAAGACCTTCTTTGAGTGTTAGAAAAATGAGGACTTAAAGGATAGATGATGTAGGCCCTGAGCATAGGTGGGCTGCATAGGTATGCCTCATATGTATGTTGCGTAAGTCCTAATAGGAAGTAAAAAATTATTAACACAGGGATGATAAGTTTATAAAAGAATTATATATCTTGTCCAATGGACTACCAGGAAAAAAAACTGTGTGATGTTTTAAAACAAGCACCCTGTGTGTCCATTGATGTCTTGGAAGAATCCCCTACATGTATTTTCTTATGAAAAGAACCATATGTATTTGACTTTTTCTTATAAATGGAGGGTCCTCAAACATGTATCTCGTATTTTAGACTCGGAATATTATTTAATTTTACTTATCCCATTTAATTTTAACCTATCTCATATTTTATAGAGATTCTTGATAAAATTCGGACGATCTAGCTGAAGGAGCATCCCAATGAGAGTTTAAGGAGTTCTTCCAACATTTTAGTTATTGAAATGGGGAGCCCAACATTCATATTTATAGGCAAAGAGAGGACTAGGTCAAAGAAAGTTTTCTGCTTAGGTATTCAGTGTAGGTATTATGCATAGATCATACATGCAGAGGTGACCAAATTAAACTTCTTCATATGTCTTCAGTGTAGGGCTTCAACCTAGGTCCTCGAAATAGGGGTTTTTTCTTTTGGGCTACACTCATTGGACCAATGCTGGTTTTATTGCATGTAGGTTGTATGTGCAGGGGCCCGACGTGGGTCTACCATGACTGGGGGATGGTCAAACCACATCAAAAAACATACTTCTCTATATATTGGAAGTTACATGCCCTCACCCATGCTCGAGATCATGGTCAGGTTATAGTAATAGTCCTTTGGTCTGGTTCATTCGGTACCATAACTGATTTCCATGATAAATGGAGAGTTTCTCTATGTACTTTTTGAGCCTGGTCGGGTATTTTCTTGGGATACAGTGCATGAATATCAGATATTATCTTTCTGAAAGAGAGACATATTTTTAATCAAACATAGAATTTTGTGTCTGAGTGAGGTTCACATCTTCAATTATGTGGGGAATTCCATGGAACATGTTTAACGTTGTCAGTTGTTTCAGAGATTAAACCTAGTATCAGACACCTTTTAATAACATTTATATAATTGTGATGTGAATCATGGTTCACAATCATATATAATTAATATTTAATCACCAGGATGTCTTAAAACATCATTAATATAGATTCATATGAGGTCATCTTTCTACTAGAAACATAACCCAAACCCATTATTTAAAACCATGGGTATATCCGGTAAAATTTTGGTTATAGGTTATACCCATGGTTCTATGATCCATGGATAATGGTGTCATTATTATATATATATTCGCATGATTTATATAAACAATTTTTGTATTCCAAGGAGATTTTCATAATAATCATGGATTTAGTTATGTATTGGGTATATATATATCCATGGTTCTGAGAAATTTAAGTATAGATTGTCTAACCCGACACCATATTCCAATTGTTCATTGAACAGTGGGTATAGATACTTCTCCCAAGCTAGTTTTGGCATCCCTTCTAGCCCACTTCAAACCTATAAAAAAACTAAAAACTACAGTATACATTCAATTCAATGCATATATTTCTTATTAAACATTCCACCAACTTCTTGTAATAATTTTCAAACCACTTACAATATTATAACATATGTATACATCCATACAACTAAACAATTCAATTTATAAAACAACATCAACATGTATATTTAATACTATCTCAAAATTTGTGGGATCATTATCTTATCCACAGACAAAAATATCATCATCACCACCATCAAGAACATCCTCATCACCAGCATCACAAAAATGTCATTTGTATCACCAGTATCATCATCATCATCATTACCACAACCACCACCTCCACCACCACCAACAGTATCATAATATCAAGTGGAAATGTGACCCTCATTGACATCAGTCAGGGCATATTATCAAGAGAAAATAGATTTCCATCACGAATAAAAAACATAATAATCATTTTATGGAACTGATGGATATATGGATGACAAATTTTTGAGGAACAGTTCGGTGACCAGTTTTCCTTCTTTAGGCTCTTGTATCTCTAATTTTTTTACTCAACTTCTTCTTCATGAGTATTTTTTTGATCGGTGGAGTGAGAGGATTAAGAGGTTCCTGATGATGGAAAATATCTAGTGGGTATGTTTTTCTCTCTTGGTTGACATCAGACTCCCCCTTGTTCTCCTCACACAATTCATGATTCAATTGATCATTTGGAAAAAAAATATTATATTATTTCTATTTGAGTGCCTATGTAAAACGCTTTTAAAATATGAAAGGGTATTTAATTATTAATTACTTATCAAAATTTTAAATATCAATAAAAATATGAACAATTTTTTATTTTGTCTGTGTATTTACAACACTTCCATCCATTTCCTTCATACTCAAGAAAAATAATATTTCTAGAGAAACATGGACTTCGATGCCAAATGCCTCTCACTGAAAATGAAATTGATTTTTATAATAGTATATATTGAATAAATTAATTTTTTAAAATTATAATTAATTATAATTAAATATGTTGAATAAATCTGTAAAATTAAGAAGCATGTAAATATGAAATTAATTAGAAATTTAATATTAGTTGCCCAACCCCAACTGCATGACAATTCAAAACTCCTAAATCATACATTAATATTAATAACTAGATATTAACATATCAAAATAAATAAATAAACATAATCATATAAAAAATAATCTAAATAATAAAATATTAAATCTTATTTCATTATTTCATTCATAAGAATCACGTGTCGCTAGAAAAAAACACCATCACCAGATTTCATATATTTATTAATCAACAAATTTTATGAACATATTTTAAAAAAATTATGGGTGGTGATTCAATCAATTAAATCAGTACAATAACAAAAAATCACAAAAAATTTAATCAACATGAAGAGAAAATACATCACATAATCTTTAAATAGATGTCATAGAGCTTCAATACAAAAACAATATTACGAGATAACTCCAAATTATCCTTTTCTATCATTTATACTTTTATGAATTGGATAATATGTTTTATAAGAAAAATATTGTTATATTTAATAGATTAATAATTAATTACCTCATTATAAATACAAATCAATGTTCATCTCAGGGAAATATTAATACTTTTAACATAAAAATACAACTACATATTCTTTTATAATTCCAAATTAATATCTATACTTTCTTTAAATTCTTGCGTTGTGATTGACATGCTCAAATGAAACATTCATTTAATTCCTCTACCATTTTGATAATATACTTTCATATTTTATATCATTAAAATTATTATACTTCCATATTAAGTTTCAACATTAGAATCACACAACGATCCAAAAAAATAAATAATACTATTTTCATTAAAAATTAAGAAGAATTATTCAAATATTAAAATTGTCCCAATAATAATAAATCTTCAAATTACCCTTATACATGCCCATATATATTTCAAAAAATATTATTATGGAAATAATGTTTTTGTTGGTAAAACAGAAAAAAACCAGTATTATAGAACATTATCCATTCCTGAAAAGAGCATATTATTTTATTCATGAATGTGTTATTCCTTTTTCCAATTTTAATTTTTTATCATCAATCAATGCTATGATCATTTATAAATTTGAAAATAAATAATCAAAACATAACCTTATAAGACATTAATAACAATCTATGTTAGATATCATGGGTTGATAAAAATGGTTGACATACCAACTTGTACATTAATTAATTAACATATAAACTTGGTAAAAAAACTAATTAAACCAATCGAACTGAAAAAATATTACAGAAAAGTCATTTTCAAAACACTCAAAAAAATTCATAAAATATAAAAAATATGAATAATTTATGTATCCTTTTATAATAGTTCTAAACATATTGGGTTTATATCGTTATATTACTCACATTATGAACCAATGATAAATCAATTCACTGGGAAATATGTTTCTGTAAGGAAGGGGGAAACAAATCCATGTTTTGAAATGATATTATAAAATATTACAATCCTATTGATTAATTACTAATATTCCTATAAGTTGTATATAATTAGTTTCCATTGACTTTCAGCTTAGTGTGGTTAGGTTATATAAAGATATATTTTTCAAGAGAATGTAGTTCCATCCTTCTTTTATAAAGACTCATGTTTTCTTAGTATTGTAATGTATAGTATAATTTTTTTACACTGGTTATTTAATTTTGGCCTAGTTCAAATTGCATTAGTCTGGTACACTTCAATTTTTTTTATATTTACTTCATGCTAATTTTAAATTATTATGTAAAATGCAATTCATTTTTATTTGGTTTTATTTATGTGTTTTTAATATATGGATCATTTTATTTATTTTCCATTCATTTCAGTTTGGATTGGATTATCATAAATAAAGAAATATTGGGTCGGTTTTGTCGAGACATGTGAATTTTGGAAATTTTCAATATATTTATTTTTTTGAGTTTTCATTATATAATCTTGGAATATATCATTCATTTGGGTACTAATCGATATATTTTAAAAACATTTGGTTCAAACTCATTTGGTATAGATCAATTTTGTTCATATTGATTGTGGTCATATTGGTTTAAAGTCATTCTATTTTGTCAAATTTGATTCATCATCTGTAATATCATATTCATTCAGAAGATATTAGTTTTACTTCATATAATTTAATTACATTAAATTTTTTCCATTTAATTTTTATTTTCATGAATTTGATCAATATAAACCTATTTTGGTTGATCTGATTTAAATTTATACATGTAATTTTTTGTTATATTCGGAATGTTTTTTAAAAAATGTTTTATATTATTTCTTATTTATTTTTATTCTAATCATTATTTTTTTAAGGCTCCACAAAAAAAAATTGGTTCAATTTAATATAGTTCTAGTTGAGTCTATATTTTTTTGTTTTGTGAAATTATTGCTCAATTTTGTATGGTAATGTTGGATAAGGATATGTTCTTCAATGACATGGATGAGTCTCTCCTAATCATTAAGGATAAAGTAAAGAAAATTAGGAATAAAAGAAGAAGGTTCATCATGGGTAGAATAAGAAATATTTTTTAATCCATTTTAGATTTTAGAATAAAAAAATGGTGAAAAAATGATTCAAAAAAATGATTAAATATTTACCACATATTAAATATATCATCTATATAAAAATAGTGTTCATTATTCTATTTTTATAAAATAATTTTATGATTTTGAAAATAACTAATTAATGAAAATTTAATAAAATAAATATTTGGGCATTCATATTGCTGAAGTAGAGAGGAAGATGAGGTATCCCATTCTAAAATGTGAGTTGAAGATAATGATGGATGACTGAAGTGTTTATAACTCAGAGGGATCATTCAATAGTAATATAACTTGTATGATGATGAAATATCATCCTTTACTCCTCAAAGGATGTGGTATGATGTTTCATCCCCTCAATTACTTGTTACATATATTTTTTTCTAATAATGTAAAAGATAGGATGTATCCATTTATGAATTGAATTAATGATCTGATAAATCTGAAATAAATTATATAATCCAAATATATGTGTCACATATAATGAAGAAGATACCTTTTATATAGGCGTTCTTATAATTAAGTAGAGTTTTTCAGATGGGTAATACATGATATCAGGGCAGTTATGTGTATTGTGAGTTGTTTTAAAACAAATTTGGTGTATTTTCTTAAGAATAGTTTGTGTGTATATTCCATAAATATTTTTTTGATATGTTTAATGTTTGAATATTTATATTTATTTTGGTTTCTAGAGATATTAATAATTGGATTTATGTAACTTTTATGGGCATCATGAAATTTCTTTTTAGTATTATTATTACAAACATATTATTTTCTCAAGATATAATAAAAATAATGAATGATGATTCGTTGATATCTGTTTTGAGCCTAAATACTGACATATGTCTAATTATATCCAATTAAATTAATAGGGTAATATTACAAATATAATTAATTAAAAACATATGAAAATATAAAATGGTTCAGAATTTTATGTAGAAAATTTGAAAAGGAGGATGGACTATAAATCATTATTATGTGTCATTTCAAATAAAATACATATATCATATTAAAAATCACTTATAATAATGAATATAATATAAGTTAAAGTGTGTCTATATGTTTTTAGGTGTCTGAGATTTTTTGGATGATATCTTGATGTTTTTATTATTGATAAGACCTAAATAATTGGATAATTATTGAGTTTTAGATAAATAAATAAAGGTAATATTTCCCAATATATAATGGTCACTCGTAGTATATTATTTTATAATTTAAAATTCCAACCATGTGAAGGTCACCTCCCAAAAACATAAAGGCTCTTTTTTGATATATAAAGGCTCCATAATATGAAATATTAGAAAATTCATAACGGAATAAAAACCAACCCTTTATATATATAAGAGTAACTTTGAGTATATGGTTTGGAAATATTTGAATTTCTTCAAAATGTAAATCATACTCTTCGGTTCTACATATGTATCACTCTATTTTTATTTTTGAGATATGAAACCATCTCTAATATATAGATGTCCTATACCTAACATATTTTGGTTATTCTGTTAATATATGATGATATCCACGAGCATATTATGAGAATTATTTGTAGTCCTAAAATGTGACGGTTATTTATATAATACATTGGGTTTAATTATGAAATATCTAAGGTTCGTTTAAAATATATAAATTGATCCATAAAGGATTCCTAAATTTTAATAATTATAAATTCATGAAGATTACAAATGATTTTTAAATGAATGATTCTATAATGCTCAATAAAATTCATGAGATAAATAATATTATTTCGTTGTTATTCCTACATTTAATATTTATCATATAAGGAAAAAATAATTTAATTTGATGGATAGTAAGGGTCGTGTTTTAATGTCCTAGTTAGATCAATTCAATTAATATTACATTAGTACATTAACTATTTAGGTTTTTATACTTTTGAAAATAAAAATAAAATAAAATAACCACTTTAATAAAAATATAAATATAGATATTACATATATTCATATTAAAGTAAATTGAACCTCTCATGTATAGGAATTATAGTGTGCCCCGAAGTGTAAAAATATCTCATAAAATATTTATTTTTTTTCAAAGAAACCTAATAAAATCAGTACAATTAAAAATAATAAAATTTTCAATGCAAAAAAATTGAATATTAAGAATACCTCAAACTTATTACTCATCCAATATATGATCATGTCATGGTATTATGTTGTTGGACAGTCTGGTAATATTGGGACACCCTCTAAATTGGAGTCGGACCTACTCATCCAACCAACAAATATGCCATTCTAATAGGATCTCCACAACTACCAAATATACATCAATCATGTGACCTTACCAGATTCATTTTCAGGATTGAAAAAATGATGCTACAATGAAAATAAAAATTCAAATTAATAAAATAGTAATCGAGATATCTATTTATAATTTTTTCTTACCCATATCTTCACCAATTATTTCTCCTTTATTTCAATATCGATATTCCTACATGATACTGGTTTCATCAAAATGATATTGTTTTACTTGGATATATTATCTATAACACTTCTATACATCTGGAAATATTTACCTATCATTTGATTGTCTTAATTTTAAGCCAACATTATTTTTTTGGTGATTTCATACTTCACATATACGGGTGCGGCCACATATCCTATTAGAAGATCCCATTGAATATGATACAAAGAAAGAATGAATTATTTCACAGAAAAATAGAAAAAAATGATGTGATATAATTTGAAAAACATAAAAAAACTCGACACAGGAATATCATTCTTCGTATTATGTGTAACGACCCAAAATTTTGAATAAATCTTATTTCCTAATTTTATGTGTTATTTTATTTTATTTTTATACTCAAAAAAAATGTTTCTTTTGATAACTTGATTATAATTAAAATGAGACTGTTGGGTTTTGACTATTATATGACCATTGGTAAATATGACCATTGGAAACTAAAAGTTTTAATTTTTGTCTCTAAATACAAGTAATCTTGGTTAATTATTATAGAAAGAAGATTCGATGGCCTCACCCAGTAGTCTAGGACCGATCGAAGCCCATCTAACAGAACTTGGGAAGGAGGTAGCACCACTGGGCTTTGCTTTGGACCAAACCCAATCTGAACTTCATCGTGTGAAGCTGGAACGGAATCACCTTCACGATAAGTTCAACATGATAGAAATTACTACTCGTGCGATGTTGGCTGAGCCTCCCTCGGATTCTCTAACCTTAGCACACCTTACACTTAGGTCCTATGCTGGTGTGATAAGGGGCTATTTAAGGAGACCATAATTGCCTTGTGTAATCCTTTGTTTTAAATAAAAATTGGGATTTCTTTTTATGATGATGTTTATGACTTTTCGAATGTCCAGATAAATATAGTATGCATATTTTTGATGAATTCTAGAAAATGGATATTTTAAAAATGTTTATGTAAACCTTAAATAATTAAAAATGTATAATGATTTGCAAAAAATTGTCTTCTACAATTATGTTCAGTACGAAATTTAGAGTCTAATAAGATCAACTTCATTTTTGATGAACAGTAAAATATGAATAGTGATTTTATGCTTAGGATTAGTAATGTGACCAATTGGATTAGTAATCTCACTTAAAGAAAGTATTAATATAATCTAGGCACCTTGATTAAGTAATGTGATTCAATAAAATGGTTAAATAATAGTTTCATAAATTATTATTCAAGTATTAGTTTTTTCAAGTGAATAGTGTTTTTAATTAAAAATAAAATTAAAAATATTTAGAAAAATATTTTTATAAAATGGATTTCTTTTTTTAACTCAGAGCATCGATATTATGTTAAGGTAATTTGTGGAGATTTTTTTGAAAAAATGAATTTTCGGTGAATAGTGTATTTATTTAAAAATAAAATTTAAAATATTTAGAAAATTATTTTTATAAAATGGAGTTCATTTTTGAAATCAGAGCATTAATATTTGGTTAATGTAAAATTTTGGGATTTTTCTGAGAAAGTTGAATTTTCAGTGAATAGTAAAAATACGGTTTTAGGGTTTCAGTATATTTAATGACATCATAACTATTTCATGATGATTTCATGAGATATTTTAAGGGATGGTCGACCAAAGGTGATGATATATTGTATTGGAGGCCCCATGTGGCCTAACTTCATGGGAAATATCTTGGGAGAGCACATGGTTTTGAGAAAACCACTTTTGAGGTGACCCTTGGCCATTAATGCCATGTCCCCTCACTTTCCCTATAAATACCAAGCCCTCCTCTCATCCATTAGACTCCAAAACCATCCTCAACAAATTTATGGTCTCCTTACCTCCCATGGTGCCCCCAAGACCTCAAGGTCCCAACCTTTGTGTTTTAAGAGGTACGTTTTAAGGTAAGGGATCCAACCTCTCTCTTTCTTTTCAAGTAATCTCTTTTATGTCATTCCTTTTATGATCCATGTTATTATGTTGGGGGATGTTCTTTTATACTCCTCTTACTGCTATTTTCATTTTCATATAATGAGAGATCCCCTCTTACTCTCATTATTTCGTTTTATGTAGTTTTAAGTGGCGCCGTTAGGCTGCCGAAATATTTGTAACAGATTCTTTCTCCTTTCTCATTTTCAAGATATATTTTCATGTAATGTATTTCAAGTTTCTTTTTTATTATGTTGGTGTATGATCCCTATATCTATCATACTGATCATTTATGTTCAGATTATGAGATACCCTATTTGATCTCGTCAATCCATTTTTGGAAGTTTAAAGTGATGTCGTTAGGCTGCCGAATTCTCATAAGAGAAATCTTATTTTTTGTCTTCCTTTCAAGTTCTTCGTTTCAAATGGTATATCATTCAAATTTCATTACCATGATCTTAAATACTTTATATTTTTTCCCCTACTATTTTATGTATCATTTTTAGTGGGTGACCCACTTCCCCTCTCATTCCAACTTTTTGTAAAACCATGTATCATAGACGTTATGCTGCATAGTTTTCGTCTCAAAATGCCTCCCTCTTTATCTCGAAATTATTTTACGTTATTAAGTGAATACTCAATGCTCTTATTTCTATAGGGGTATTCAAATATATATCAAAATTTTCTATTTTAAATTCTGGGATTTACATACATGAAACCCGCTTTCCCTTTTCCGTGGGTTTAAAGTGACATAAAGATCATGTCTTTAAAGTAGTTTTTAAAACGTTAGGATTATGAAATGAAACCCATTTTTTTATACTATATGGGTTGTTTATGAAATGATTGATGATGATATATGTGGATCACATGATAATAAAGACATGTTAAGGGTGAGCCCAGATAGCGCGCCAATGCATTGGGTAAAGACTTAATCTCTAGAGATGACTTTTTAGACTGATACCTTGGTGAATAACCTTGGTAATTTTTAATGACACCTTGGGGATGGACCTTGGTGAAACGAAATGATTGTCAATATTAAATGTTGTATCCACATCTTCAAGTTATGAAAAATGTTATTTTTATTATGATCTACCTCATGATTTCATTCTCATGCCTTAAAGTTCTTTTCATGACTTTATTGATGTACCTCAAGTTCATATGTAAAATGTTTCACTTGCTTCCCTTACTGGGCCTTCTGCTCACCCTTTCTTTTGATGTATGTCCCTAGGTTATGAGATGCATTAATGAACCTAGGATGAACTTAAGGAGAAGCCTTTCAAGTGTTTAATAAGAATGTTTTATGTTGTTTTCATGTATTATGTTCCTGGTTTCCAAGACACTAAACCTTAAAGATCCTCAGTTTTGTGTAATGTAGTGAAAGTTATGTTATAAAAGGCGGGATTCTATGGTTGGTATAAAAGGATGGATTAGTTATTTGTGGAAATTAGGATATGAAAACTCTAGGAAGAACCCTATAGAAAAGTATAAATATAGGAAATCTTCTTGGTATTTTGGTGAGTATTGAGTAAGGGGTTTCCAAGCAAATAAATCTCTGTCTAGATACGAGCAGGTAGAGGTGGCTCTGGCATAGATGTACATAGGGGTAAAACCTGAAAACACCGCTTTGAGCTAAACTCGAACGGGAACTGGTACACGACAATGGGCCTTGCTGCATTCTTGGTTACGACACTCCCGGGGGATATGCTTCGGTAAATTCATAAGCTTAGTATGAACCATTATTAAAGGAACAAGGATAAAACTAAATAAAGATTCACATAAGAATACATGATCCCGGATAACCTAGATTGGAACCTAGGGGATCACAAGTTAGGATATACTTTTATTCTACATGTTTATACTTTTATGCTTAATGTTTCCTTTTCATGATTATTAGCTATGTATTTATGCCCCTAATTATACTTTCTTTTCATAGTTAATGGTGGTAAATGGAAGAACATGTCCCAAAAAACAATGTGATAGGAAATGTGACGATTGTCGTATTAATATGAAAGAGATGATTAGGGGATTAAAAATTGATTATAATTTTGGAAGATGTTCACTATTTTGGGGACCCTATATGATCGAGGTAAATAGATTACTACAGTATTTTCATTGAGGAGTAAGGTTGACTTATATTTTGAATAATCGATGAATTTAAGGTGGACTTATAATAATTTCAGTTACGTATTGGAAGGATTAACCTATCTTGGGTAAAATATGTTTAGGTTAGCTACTTTTGTTGTAAGATGTTAGGAGTGGTTGATGTTGTTTGGAGATGAACAATGAAGTTTATTTTGGAAGACTGTGTTATCAAATCCTTCTTGTATTTGGGTTTCAATCTTAGTTTAGTTTATTTTGAGAAATTTTAAGGACCGTTATTTATGGAATGGTCTATGATGAACTTTGGATAGTACCATGTAACGTTGAATATTTAAAAGTAGTTTCCATTCCTATGGGATTAATTCTTTCTGAAGAGTTGTTTTACCTTACCCTTTCTGTTTTTGGGATAATGTTTAAAGATAGAAGAAATAGATAGTTAATCTTTTGTGAATTATGTGATTCTCTAGAAGATTATTCTTGTGTATTGATGAGACCAAGTAGTTTTGAATGCTCATCGTTTGGAGAAAAGACTAGTTTTTGTAGAAACTTATTAAAGGATGAAACTCTACATGAAGGTAGGTATATTTTCTTATGTTTTTGTTCTATGTAGTAAATGAATTCCTTAAATTTATGAAAAGGAATGTAAAACAAAAACGTTGTTGGTTTACGTTTCCTACTAGGTAATCATAGACCGTTTACACACATTATAAGTTTGGGATTTTCTTATGGTTAACTTTCTTCTAATAATGTTTTCTATCACTCTTTCCCAGAACTTGACCCTTTGGTTTTTTCTTCCATATCCATGTTTTCTTCCATGGAATCCTATTACAGGTTAACTCGGGTGACTTTTGTACTTCCCATTCATTCTTTTAAAGTAATAGTTTCACTGACTCCTTTTCTGATGTGGGACTTTAAATGAAATTTCAAAACCAAATTTTAAAAATTGCGAGGATGCAATTTCTTAAGGGGGGAAGATTTTAACCACCCGAAATTTTGAATAAATCTTATTTCCTAATTTTATGTGTTATTTTATTTTATTTTTATACTCAACAAAAATGTTTCTTTTGATAACATAATTAAAATTAAAATGAGACCGTTGGGTTTTGACTATTATATGACCATTGGTCAATATGACCGTTGGAAACTAAAAGTTTTGATTTTTGTCTCTAAATACAAGTAATCTTGGTTAATTATTATAGAAAGAAGATTCGATGGCCTCGCCCAGTAGTCTAGGACCGATCGAAGCCCATCTAATAGAACTTGGGAAGGAGGTAGCACCACTGGTCTTTACTCTGGACCAAACCTAAGCTGAACTTCATCGTGTGAAGCTAGAACGGAATTTCCTTCGCAAGAAGTTCAACCTGATAGAAATTACTACTCGTGCAATGTTGGCCGAGCCTCCCTCGGATTCTCTCACCTTAGCACACCTTACACTTAGGTCCTATGCTGGTGTGATAAGGGGCTATTTAAGGAGACCGTAACTGCCTTGTGTAATACTTTGTTTTAAATAAAAATTGGGATTTCTTCTTATGATTATGTTTATGACTTTTCAAATGTCCGGATAAATATAGTATGCATATTTTTGATGAATTTTAGAAAATGGATATTTTAACAATGTTTATGTAAACCTTAAATAATTAAAAATGTGTAATGATTTTCAAAAAATGGTCTTTTACAATTATGTTCAGTACGAAATTTAGAGTCTAATAAGATCAACTTGATTTTTGATGAATAGTAAATTATGAATAGTGATTCTATGCTTAGTATTAGTAATGTGACCAAATAGATTAGTAATCTCACTTAAAGAAAGTATTAATATAATCTAGGCACCTTGATTAAGTAATGTGATTCAATAAAATGGTTAAATAACAGTTTCATAAATTATTATCCAAGTATTAGTTTTTTCAAGTGAATAGTGTTTTTAATTAAAAATTAAATTAAAAATATTTAGAAAAATATTTTTATAAAATGCATTTCATTTTTGAACTCAGAGCATCGATATTATGTTAAGATAATTTTTGTGGATTTTTCTGAAAAAAATGAATTTTCGGTGAATAGTGTATTTATTTAAAAATAAAATTAAAAATATATAGAAAATCTTTTTTATAAAATGGAGTTCATTTTTGAAATCAGATCATTTATATTTGGTTAATGTGAAATTTTGGGATTTTTCTGAGAAAGTTGAATTTTCCGTGAATAGTAAAAATACAGTTTTAGGGTTTCAGTATGTTTAATGACATCATAACTGTGTCATGATGATGTAATGAGATATTTTAAGGGATGGTAGACCAAATCTGAGGAAGTATTGTATTTGGGGGCCCCATGTGGCCTAACTTCATGGGAAATATCTTCGGAGAGCACATGGTTTTGGGAAAACCACTTTTGAGGTGTCCCTTGGTCATTAATGCCTTGTCTCCTCACTTTCCCTATAAATACCAAGCCCTCCTCTCATCCATTCGACTCCAAAACCATCCGCAACGAAGTTATGGTCTCCTTACCTCCGAAGGAGTCCTCCCAAGGTGCCCCCAAGCCCTCAAGGTCCCATCCATTGAGTTTTAAGAGTTACGTTTTAAGGTAAGGGATCCAACATCTCTCTTTCTTTTCAAGTAATCTCTTTTATGTCATTCCTTTTATGATCAATGTTCTTATGTTGGAGGATGTTCTTTTATACTCCTCTTACTTCTATTTTCATGTTCATATAATGAGAGATCCCCTCCTACTCTCATTATTTCTTTTTATGAAGTTTTAAGTGGTGCCGTTAGGCTGCCGAAATTTTTGTAACAGATTCTTTCTCCTTTCTCATTTTTCAAGATATATTTTCATGTAAAGTATTTCAAGTTCCTTTTTGATCTCAAAATTTATCATACTGATATTTTATGATCATATGATGAGATACCCCATTTTATTTCTTCAATTCAGTATTTTTACGTTTTAAGTGGCGCCGTTAGGCTGCCGAATTTTTAAGTGGTTCTTTCACATTTCTCCTTTTTCAAAGTTCTAATTCCATGTCAAGTCTTTCATGTTCCTTTTTATTATTTTGGGTTATGATCTCTAAATATATCATACTGATCATTTATGTTCATATGATAAGAGACCCTATTTTATCTCCTCAATTCATTTTTGTTGAAGTTTAAGTGATGTCGTTATGCTGTCGAATTTCTAAGGGGTTCTTTCACCCTTCTCCTTTTCAAGATCTATTTTCATGTCAAGTCTTTCAAGTTCCTTTTTATTATGTTGGGGTATGATCTATAAATCTATAATAATGATCATTTATTTTCATATGATGAGAGACCCTATTTGATCTCATCAATCCATTTTTGTTGAAGTTTAAGTGATGCCGTTAGGCTGTCGAATTTCAAAGGGGTTCTTTCACCCTTCTCATTTTCAAGATCTATTTTAATGTCAAGTCTTTCAAGTTACTTTTTATTATGTTGGTGTATTATCTCTAAATCTATCATACTGATCATTTATGTTCATATGATGAGAGACCCTATTTTATCTCCTCAATTCATTTTTGTTGATGTTTAAGTTACGTCGTTAGGCTGTCGAATTTCTAAGGGGTTATTTCACCCTTCTCATTTTAAATATCTATTTTCATGCCAAGTCTTACAAGTTTCTTTTTATTATGTTGGGTTAAGATCTCTATATCTATCATACTGATCATTTATGTTCATATGATGAGAGACCCTATTTGATCTCGTCAATCCATTTTTGGATGTTTTAAGTGACGTCATTAGGCTACCGAATTCTCATAAAAGAAATCTTATTTTTTGTCTTCCTTTCAAGTTCTTCGTTTCAAATGGTATATCATTCAAATTTCATTACCATGTTCTTAAATAATTTATATTTTGTTCCCCTACTGTTTTATGTATCATTTTTGAGTGGGTGACCCATGCCCCCTCTCTTTCCAACTTTTTCTAAAACCATGTATCATAGACGTTATGCTGCTTAGTTTTCGTCTCAAAATGCCTCCCTCTCTATCTCAAAATTGTTTTACGTTATTAAGTGAATACTAAATATCTTATTTCTAAAGGGGTATTCACATATATATCAACATTTTCTATTTTAAATTCTTGGATTTACATACATGAAACCCACTTTCCCTTTTCTGTGTGTTTAAAGTGGCATAAAGATCATGTCATTAAAATAGTTTTTAAAACGTTATGATTATGAAATGAAACAATTTGTTTTATGATATATGGGTTGTTTATGAAATGATTGATGATGATATATGTGGCTCACATGATAATAAAGACATGTTAACGGTGCGCCTAGACAGTGCTCTAATGCATTGGGTAAAGACTTAATCTCTAGAGATGACTTTTTAGACTGATACCTTGGTGAATAACCTTGGTAATTTTTAATGACACCTTGGGGATGGACCTTGGTGAAACGAAATGATTGTAATTATTAAATTTTGTAGCCACATCTTCAAGTTATGAAAAATTTTATTTTTATTATGATCTGGCTCATGATTTCATTCTCATGTTTTAATGTTCTTTTCATGACTTTATTGATGTATCTCATGTTCATATGTAAAATGTTTCACTTGTTTCCCTTACTGGGCCTTCTGCTCACCCTTTCTTTTGATGTATGTCCCCAGGTTATGAGATTCAGTAATGAACCTAGGATGAACTTAAGGAGAATCCTTTCAAGTGTTTAAGAAGAATTTTTTATGTTGTTTTCATGTATTATGTTCCTGGTTTCCAAGACACTAAACCTTAATGATCCCCAGATTTGTGTAATGTAATGAAAGTTATGTTATAAAAAGGAGGGATGCTATATTATGGATCCGTGGGTTTTACTAGATCGGTTGACTCGGAAGGATGAGACCATTATAATATATTTACGGGGTCATATTCATGCATTGGAGTTGAATATGAAGAAACATAATCATTAGATCCTAGGTGGATAGTAGGGAATGGAGGAATCTGAGACATGATAGTATAAGTATATAAGGAATGGGGATACATAAAAAGATATAGATCTAGTATTGGTGACAGTGTCCATGGAAACTCATGTGGAGGATAAAAATGTGTGGTGGATTGGATTTATGCTTCTGGGTCAGGGTGTGAATGGCTATGATGGGTGATCTGTGTAGCTCTAGGAGAACCCCTGATCACACCCATCCTAGTAGATATAGAAAAATTCAACAATAGTTTAGTTTTATGTTTATAATTGTTTTATAAATAATGAGAACATGATTGTAAATGTAATGAAAAATAAAAAAAATAAAAATATTATACCCACTAAGGGAATTATGTGAGGAAACACTGGATCACACATTCTTCGATCATTATCAAATAATATTTACCTTGAAATTTATATTATATCTTTCATCTCTAGAAACTAATAATAAAAAATATCCAAAAGAAAATGATGAAAATAACTTCTAATAAAATCTGTAAATCAAATTTAACAAAACATATAATTTTATTCACCTATGTATTACTTGAATTAAACCAATATTAAATTAATCCCTAGAATATTTTAGAAAACAACTTTACCACAAAATAATAATGATTATCATTGTTTAAATGATCCACCTCAAACTCCTTTTTCTAAAGGACATGGAATCAGCATCACCTAGACTAAATTATACTATGTCTTTATAATATTCAGTCTAAATATCCACCCAAAAGTGGGTATACATTTTTAATAATATCAATATTCATTATATGAAATCCCCTTAGGGAAAATTACCTTATATACAATATATAATCTTAATAATGAAAAATTAAAATCATAATAATTATTCTTGAAAATGAAAAAAATTCCACCAATTGTTAGACTATGTAAAATAATATAAAGTGAACTATCTCATCCACAAGACTCACATAATGATACACAAGATCGTAGTTCATTTTTGGAGTATACATGTTATATCTCCTAATTTGAATTCATAAAATTGTTATTTTATCCATGTTCACTACTATAATGACACACCACATAAATATGTATGTATTATATAACAAAATCCATTAAAGAATATATGTCCCTTTGAAAAGTAACTCCCAAAAACTAGTACCCACATCCCTAATGTCTAATGAACAATTAAAAAATCAATGTTATAAATTCAATATATCTGAAACAATTTATCAATTTGGGCACCAATATATAATAACATGTGGAGTAGGAGATGGAACATTATACATTAAATCATATTAGTCTATAAAAAAATAATGGATGGTTTATAGAATAGAAAACAAACCTTATATGGAGGATATGAAAATAATGGTACTCCCATCATGAATATAAAATGAAAAAAATAAAATATCACTGATTTTAACTCCCTGGTATTTTGTGAAATAATTTCTATCAAATTAATATTTTTTCTGATATTTTCCATTTCACAGAACACTGAGTATAAATTTTTTATATGAAATAAATAACATTTAATTTAAATATAAGAAACACCAAGTTTATCATAAACTATTTTAAACACATACATAAACTTTTGGTATACAAAACACTATGCTCTTCATGTGTTACACACAATTATTAATTCCCTCGATAGCTTGTGTTACATGCAAGACAGAGTTTTACCAAACTATAGTACAAAAATAATATTATTATTAAAATATTATTATAGCGACCACCTATCGATTTCAATTAATGTTTTGAATATTATTAACTAAATCATTAAAAGATTATTTAAAAATTTATATAAAATGATTCATTTGATTGTTAAATTGTTATATATGAAATTAATAAATAATTGAAATTAAATAAATTCATGCACTATGGAAAGTATTTCTCTTTCAAAGATAAACATTTTATCTCAATAAATTAAACAAAAAACTTTTAATTAAGGATTAATATAAAATTTATATATTACATATTTGATGAACTGTCTTGACACTCTTCCAATAAATATGATAAGAATAATATAAAAATAAATCCAATTTTATGAATAAAAAGATGAATTTTTCAAAAAGGTAATTTTACAATGTTTTAATAGATAACCTAGTATATATTTATTTAATAAATAAATATATTTTTTGAATATATAATATAAAAATTTATTTTTTGTAAATTTTGTGTATTATTTAAAGAAGTTTCATTTCCTATGAATAGTGAAGAATTGTGAATTCTAGGCCGAAAATACTTTTTCATATAATTATTTTGTATAGTAAAATTATATTTTAATTAGTCTTTTATGTTTAATTACATCATTTATACATAAAATTATCCAATTTAGGTCATTGGATCCGATTTAAAAAGAAATTTATTTTAAAATTAATTTGTACTTTTATGGATTTTCATTTAAAAACCCACTATCACAACATGTTTTCAGAATTATTTTTCAATTAATTTATATCACTTATATTATTAATATTTTGAGATATGGATTATATATTTTAATGGAAAATAAATTATTACTTATAATAAGGATAATTTTATTTAAAAAAATTATTGAAATTAATCACAATTAATTACAACGATTAATGTAAAATCATATTTAGTTAGGAGTTAATCTTTAGCTTAGGTATCTAAATAACCTAGAAATATTTCAAAAATAAATTGGATAAAAATATTTATTCCAACTAAGATATTTTATCTAATTTTGGCCATTTTTTTAGTCACATAATTTAAGGGAGACCTCTCATTAGTGTTTACCATTTTATATTTACAAGAATTCCACTCTTCTAATATAAGACGGAACTCCCCCCCCCCCACTTATTAACACCTCTTAAGACCTTTAATTTGATAAATATTACCCAAATATCCTCCCAAATTCAATTCCTTCATCATGTAATCATCCCCTTGTGCATGGATCTAACAATGGAATCCCTTTGGGGGAAACTAAGAGGAGCTACCCAAAGAAGAGGTAACATCCGTCCACAAGCTCTTTTTTATTTTATTTTCATTATCCACCCAATAAATTTTTTTATTGAATATTTATATAATATCCTCTGTATCCTAAATATATTTATATTATTTTATTCTAAATTTTCTACCTATACTCACATGAAATTCCATAAAATGGGTAACAAACTTACAGTTTGTGTCTACGGTGGACTACTGCCTTGCAAAATGGTGTCGTTCATTTCTTCAGTTACCTCTTATAAAGTTTGGTACTTATGATTAAACAATATTATATATTATATATATTAAATTTATGATTTCATTAACCTTATAAAATTTTTAATTAATCTTTATTTCTATTTTGTGTTGAAATGATAACATTTTTGTTGATGTGTGGACAACCACCTCCTCAAAGTGATGTTATTCATTCAAAATTTATATAAAATGTATTAAGGATATGTTTATTGAAAATATGTGATATATATGACATAATAATTCAATTTTAAATATTATATATATATATACATATAGAATTTACTTTCTTTCAATCAAGATGACAATAAAACAGAAACTATATTCTTACATATGTACGACCTACTGTCTCTATGAACGACATATTACATTTAATATTTATATATTTTATAGATTATTAAATATACATATATATTCAATATATATGATATTTATATAATTATTTAAGTTATATATGTCATGATATAAGTATTAGGAAAAAAAACTAACAAATCAAAACACATGGGAAAAACAATGCAGTAATTACTCAAAATGGAACATTAACATGGAAAAGATAATAAGAGACAAATGAAAGGACATAATCATAAATAATATGTTTTGATATAGTTGAATATTTTTATTTATTATATGTATAATTATAATATATTTATTATATAGGTTGTTTGTATTAGTATGATGAGAGTAAATAATAAAGGTAAGGGATTTCTTATCTAAAATTTTATATTTGTGAGGCACATGATATGTTCACCACTCATTTATTTTGTGTGGTGTATATAATTCCATTGAAATTACTTTATTATACATATAAATAAAATTTTGGGTATTAACATATCCATTTTACGATCTCTCCTCCATGGGTTTTATTGTTCAAAAGTTACCAAATATTTAAAAATAATTGTATCAATTTTACTTCTTTGAGACTCATGCCATGTTTTTAACCTATATTCTTCTTTGATGTGTATAAAATTATATTTAACATGACATATAAAGAAACTAATTATTTTAATTATATTCTATTCTACATTTAATTTTATTATTTCATGTATATTAGGATTCAAAATTAACTTGGGGTAGAAATATATTGCCAAAATCTAATTGTTAATCAAGATTGTTTATGACTACACTTCCATTGATGAATCATTATCATCCATTTCTCAATAACACACATGAATTATATTATACTCCCATTATCCATTATATCTTAATGTATTGGTACCATAATTCTATACATTATTACCTAATATGATTAGGAAATTATTTTTTAAAAAATCTCCCTATATTTGTCTTTTCGGTCGGAAATGTATATTTTTTAAAAACCATGTTTTCTAAAAATATTTTCAAATAAAAGTTTAAAATGTTTTTAAAATTATTTTCAAATATATTATCTAATAAAAACGTTTTAATTTTTTTTTTCAATTATCCTTTATAATTTATCAAAGTATTTCTATTGAAAATGGTTTTTAAAATGTTACCAATATATCTTTATAAGTATTAAAATATTTTTCAAAGAAAAATATTTTGAAAATGAATTAATGAATTATTTATAAGTATTTTATGTGATTTCTGGGAACAAGGTTTCCAAAATGGTTTTGAATATTTATTTATAAGTTTTCAAATTATTTTCAAAGAAAAATGATTTAAATTTCTTTTAAGATTCCATTATAAATTCTAAAAAAATAGTTTTTAAAAAATGTTTTCAAGATTCATTTATAAGTTTTAAAGTTTATTTTAAAAAATACGGTTTTGAAATATTTTTATGTTGCACAAAGAATTTATTTTAAATAATAATGGATATTTTCATTAGGGAGTATTTTAAATTATTTTAAATTATTAATTTTATGAAAATGATTTTGATGATGTTTTTTGTTTTAAAAAGTGATTTTAAAAAATGTTATTTTACCATAAGAAATGATCCAAATGATATTTCAAACTAATTATCCAACTAATATGTAGAACATGGATATAGTTTATTATTTATTTGCTAAATTAACCAATAATACAATTCATATTATTTGAGTAATGATTTATGTTTTTATAATATAGTGCTGGTTACACATGTTTCTCTTATATGGGTTATTGGATTATGAAACTATCTTCATTTCATAGGTTATGAATTGATGAAATTATAATGAAACCTATCACTTTTTCACATGTTATAATATTATGACATGTTTATGATACCCATTTCCTTTCATGGATTTTGATATGATGTATATAAAACCCATATTTCATAGGGTAATGATATGATGTTAGTTTTATTATCATCTGGAACATGTGTGTATGATTTTATTATGTGATGGGTGGGACCTACATCTCCCAAAAATTAATTGGGTAAATAATAATATCTCATGAGATAATTATGGGACAAAAGATGTTGAGATTAATCCATAACAGGAAATAGGTGCATCCTAATACATAATGGGGAAAAGATGCATCCTAATAAACTATGATAAGATAGGGAAACCTAATACACTATGTAAATATAGGGAATGTTGATCAACTATTGGAATATGGGGAATCACGATCAACTATTGGAAGATAGGGGAACCATATCCCTTATAAAGAAATTACTATGACTAGGGATGGTGGTGTTTCCAACCCTATAGGTGTAGTTCCATTAGAGTTCCTTAATATGTTTTGGAAATAAAACTTGTCTTATTGGGAATGATATTACTTGGTTGAGTGTATAAAAAAATTCCATGTCTTATTCATATGTAATTATTTAAATGCTTATGCCCTTGATTTAGTCACGATTCATGCCTTATGGGATGCCATTATTTATTCCATGACTCAAGCATATAAACTTTGATATGTACGTTATGATGTTCTAATATTATGATCATGTTCTCATACCCTTATGTTCATGATTATTCTTATGTATCTCCCTTGATTACCCTTACTGAGTATCTGACATCACATTTTTCTTATGTGTTCTTTTCCACAAGTTATAAAGAATGGTTTTATGTATGGGTACTAAAGGTTAAGATATTTTTGGGAAACATTAATTATCTTTTACTAGGGCAGAAGATTTTTTTCAATATTTCCAATGGAATTAACATTTATGGTCTTTGGTAATGTGTTTACATATTATAAAAATAATGATGTAATTTATATGTACATTAATATTGGGTTGTTATAGTTGGTATCAGAGAATAGGTTCATTCACCTTTTGTAAACTATATATGAAACTATTAGTGTGACCTCCAATGGTATTTTTAAGGATATTTACTATGATGTATCTAAGGTAAATCCAATTGTGTCCTAGATTAAAGAACGTTTAATAATTTAGAGATACTATATGTTTTTTTTCATTATCATGTGGTTTTATTATATGGTAATTATTTCTCACACTATGATTTCTGGTTTTAGTCAATGGAGGGAACGAGAAGGAACTTAGATAACAATGAATGCAACAGAACATTTTCTAATGAGAATTTAATTAGGATGGTCACTACTGTTAATGATGTTGTGATCATACCTAATTAGTTTTAACATAACATGATTAAAAATAGGTACCTTAACTAACTCTCAGAATAACCAATGAATATAAAAAAAATATTTTTTTGGAGTTCATGTAATAAACACCCTAGAGGAATGAAGATTCAATTTAATTTTTGTGAATAATGTGGAAATAATAAACCAAGTAAATGTCTTATAAGAATGATAAGATTTTTTAGTGTGGAAAATAAGGACACAAATAATGTAACAACAAAAGAAAAATGAAGTGTTTTGTTAATGGAATTGATGGGAATATTATCCTTCCTAACAAAGCATCGATGATTAAATTCATTATGTGTTTAATGAATGGTCATTATGGAAATCTATTTTTGAAGTGGAACGATGAATATGAGAAACAAAAATTTGGTACAAGCAATGGTCATATTGCTCATGATGACGAGACTACAGGTGAAATGTTAAGTAATGGTTATGTTGCTGCTGATGATGATACTACTTTTGAAATATTAAAAGGAATGTGGGATTAAGTAATTGTATGAGGTGGACTTGTTAATGTATGGGGATAAAGTAGAATAATGAAAGTATTTATGTACTTGGATTGAAGAATTATGAATTTTGAAATCTTTAAGGATTTTTTATATTAAGTTTTCTTCTAAGTATTTATTAGAATATATTTAATGGTTCTGATAAACTAGAAAATTGATTTAATAGAACGGTGATATTCATGGAAAATACATGATTAAGTAAAATATAACCCATAATTTGTCCCATAATGTTTAGATAGTGATGTTTGTATAAAGATATGATCGATTTGAATAATTAGAATTGGATTGTAATAATTACCTTAGAACTAATTAAGGATTTGTTGAAAAGTAGTTTAAACTAATATTGAGGATGTTTATTTGGATTTAAGTAGTATATCCCATAATCATTGAAATAAGTAAACTATTATGTCTTCAATAAGGATTTATGGTAATGTAGGTCACTTTCATATTTTATGTGATTAATTGATGAATTTATTCACTTATTTCTTATGTGAAATATAAAATATACTTTATGATATATGGGGGATGAATGTTAAGCTAATTTTATATATAGTTACCTTTTTTCTAAAGGCATGTACTTTTATCTTACATAATTTTTATAAGTTTAACTATTTATGTAATTGTTTATGTTAAAATTATGATGAGGTTTTATAAATTAAACTATTATCTAACCATATGATGATTAATCCATATTTTATAACCTTTTATAAGATTTTTTTATGTTAAGGATAAATGTAGTAACTTATCATTCTATTTGAGGATCTCATTATCTGTTAATACATTAGGAATGAAAAATTCAACTTCATTCCTTGGAATAAGAGATGAAGTGGATGTTTATCAAGGAACAATAAAGGGTATGGTTGTCCTTCAATCATGAAAGTATATCTTTTCATGAAAAATATTCCACTTTAGGAAATAGGGAGTTGAAAAAATATATATTAATCGTCGTTTTTATGACATCAATGACCTTTTCATTCCAATTTAAGTTATAAATTTATTAATTGTTAAATTTCTACTAACAATTTTCTCTATCAATCTATGTCAGAACATAATAGTTATATTTCTCTTCCTTACCCATGATTTCACTTTCCAACAATGTTATCCTACATTTAAACATTCTTATTAAACACTTTGGGTTACTGTTAGGCTTCTAACATCCTCATTTTAAAGGATGTTTTTGTATTAATTTTTTCAATGTGGGAGTCTATGAAAGTAAAATTCAATTAATAAATATTTTCTAATACAAAGTAATTTTAATGTTGAAATTAATTTTAAGGGGTGTATGATGTAACACCCTAATATTATATGAAATAGTTTTTCCTGAATTAATTTTCATTTATTTCTTAGGATATTTTTCATTCCACACAATACTGAATATAGATATTTTTATATTAAATAACTAACATTAGGCTTCAATATACACAACACCAAATAAATATTTGTTTCACATAAAACACTCAAAATAACTTTTAGTACATGTATACTATTGTATTTATTATGATTCAAATAATTCCGAGATACCTATATTTTTTAAGTTACATGCAAGGTTGAGTTTTACCAAACTACAATATATTATTGATATTTTTTTAAAATAATATTATAGTTCCCACTACGTAATTAAAATAAAGGTTAAGAGTAATACTAACTAATGTATGAAATTATTATTTAAACATATATATAAAATGTGTCCTTTGGATATCAATTTTTTTTAAATTAAAGAAATAACAATATGAAAATAATGAAATTTATTTTATAAGAAAACTATTTCACTACGTACAAACATCATTTTATCTCAATAAATTAAACAATGAATTTTTTATGAATTTTTCAAAAAACATTAATAATTTTTATATTTAGTCAATTTTTTTGACATTCATCCCCTAAATATTTGATAAGAATTAGATAAGATTAAATTCAATTTAATGAATAAAAATAAGTATTCTTCAAAAAAGAATTTTTTTTCTATTTAATGGATAACCCATTATAATTATAAAATTTTAAACTTTCATAATTTTTATTTTATAAAATAAACGTATGTTTTTAAATTTTATTATAAGAAATTCATTCACATTTTTTACTTTTTTTTGAGATGTTTCAATTTTTTGATGAATTATAAAGAAAAAAGAATTTTAGATTAAAACTGATACTTTTTATTTATTTATATAGTAAAATTATATTTTAATTTGGTTTTATAGATTAATTATATCAATATTACATAAATTAATCTAATTTATGTGATTGGAAAAAATTTGATATTTTTATTATACATAAAATCATTTCATACATTAAAACATTTTATCTTAAAGACCTCATGTCGTGATATGTCTACAGGGTTAATTTTTAATTAATTTCTACCACTTATAAGATTTTAATATGGAAAAATGGATTCCTTATTTTTAATCAGAATAAATTATATTTTATAACAAGTTAAAATTATTTTTTGGCCAAAAATATTAGTGAAGGTAATTAAATATAATTATATAAATGATTGTGAAAACATATTTACTTTTGAGGTATACTTTACCATAAGTGGAAAAATAACATTGGAAGATGTTAAAACGACATTTAAAAAATATATTTTGAACAATTATAATCTTAGATATAATTTTAATTTTTTTGAGGAACATTATGTTAGTGATACCTATAGGAACTGGTGTTTTGAGCCTGTAAGACTATGAAATGTTCTTGATGTTATTCTAGAGCAGGGCGTTCAGACGGTGTGTGCTTCTGAGCCCCGGTGTGGCGGAAATTAAACATTAAGTGCGTTCACACTAGAAACACCCAATAAATAGAATAACTCTTAAATGTTTTCTTGGATGGGAAAAACATGGGCACCGTTGAGTCCAGAGCATGCCGTTTAACCTAGGAGGGGTGTAACTTTTGTGGGCGCGGCCCTTCTGTGGGAAACGCCACTTGGGGCATTTTTGTAATTTAGAGGCCTTGGGCGTGAACTTTATAACTTCTAAACGGATGCTCAGATTAAAATTATGAGACAGCTGTTGCGCTAAAAATGTGTATTTTACCCAAGAGGTGGCCTAAACCCACCCGCACCGAAAGTTTGGGTACTGACCTACGGGTGGGTGTTTAAGTGTGTTTCCCTACTTAAAAACGTCCACCCCTCCCCCCTTCTTCCTGCTTGGTTTTTCTCTGAAGAAAGCTCTCCAAATAAGGGATAAAACTACTTCAAGATTCTCCCCCTCCCCGGTAAGGTGTTTGCGGCTCTAGCAGACAGTTCGTGAAGCGACGGGCTACACCCTGCGAGGTAGGTTCGTGTGTTTCATTTTTTTAAATTTTGCATCTACTTTGAAATCAAATTATAGTATCGATATGCTGTTTAATTTTGTTGTGATGGTCATTTTTTAGTAGGGCTCGATATGAGATTTCCAAAGTGTCTTTCGTATCCAATATTCGAGTCTCGGGGTGTTCGGGGTGACCCCGAAAAGTATTTCCGCAAAAAACCCCCATTTCTAGCAGTTCGAGGCCGGTCTGGCGGCTCTGCACGGCGGTCTGGCGGGCGATGACGGCGGGCCGACTTCTCAGCCATGGTGGAGGCTTCACCAGGAAGTGGTACAAGCTTCCCCAGGTGGTGGCGTGTCCATTCGGTGGTATTTGCGGGTGATAGGGATGGCGGCCTGGCGGTCCAGGATGTGGGAGCGCATGCCGATTGGATTCGCTGGTCCATGTGCGGCGCGCGCGACCGGGGTTATCGTGAACCCAGGTGTCGGCCGAGACCCGCAAAGCGCGGGTCTTATGGAAGAGATCTAGACCGGCTCATACCTGTCCGGGTAAATCTGTGCGGTGAGCCGCGGGACGTGGTGGACCGGGCGGTCTTTGTGGCCGAGCCGCAGACCGCCGGTCTGAAGGGGGTGGACCGGCCGAACTGGTCTGGCCCACCCCGTCTCCGTCAATTGGCGTTAAAATGCCTCTAAATTGAAAAACAGATTTTAGATTCGCACTCCGTCTATGGAGACACGATACTCAGCTCAAGGAGGAGATTTTGAGATGGTCCTATGGATTTTTAACTCCCGATACGAGGGGCTTGGTTGCGTGACACGCCTGTTAAGTATTGTTTAGCGCCTCACCGGGATTCTTCTTTCGGATGGTGCGAGCACATCCGTAGTCTGTTTTAGGTGTCGTCAGTGGCATTGTGACCCTGGTGTCAAGATGATGTTTTCCATGGTGGTTTTATCCATAAAAGCTAGTGTTGAGTCGTGGGCCCCATGTGCTGTCTTTAAAACCGTGTGCAGTGTTTTGCGACTTTTTTATCAGACATTCATTTGGGGTGAATGAATACTCTATTTGGCTTGTTCTTTCAAGAGAATCATGATGGAACAATTTTTCTGGGCCTCTTCTGGGACCGAGGTGTGGGCCCCACAATACGTCGTATGGGCCTAAAGCGTTGTTGAATAAATTTTTCTTCGGGAGTCCGTTTCCAGGTAGTAAATAGTCTATCTCGTGTGTTTTTTTCACAAGGATTACAATGGTGTAAACTGTTTGGGTGTTTGAAGCCTCTTTATAGTTCTCATTAAATGTGGAATCATGAAAGGGTGTTGGTCGGAGGTTCCTTTGACACACACTGAACTAACACACGGTAGTGATGTGAGTGACACCAAGTGATGGCATGGACAGTAAGGAGTTATCATACAAATTTTGGGTTAACCCTCTAGTGGGGTTGGGCAGTAGGTTACCCATTAACCTTAGGGTTTACCCACCAGCGGGGCTGGGTACTGGATTACATGTTCATCTTTGGGTTTACTCTCCAGCTGGGATGGGCAGTGGATTACCCGACGACCTCTTATGGTTTACCCTCCAACTTGGCTGGGAAGTGGTTACTCGGTGACTACATTCAGACTCAGCCCTTTCTATATTTCTAGTTAGTGACTTTTTTCCATGATTACAAGAGTGGGACCCTTGGTTGTACTGTTTAGAGATGAGACAGCTTTGACCTACGGGACTATTGGGTATTAGTGATGGATATCCTTAGAAATGTTGGAGACTTTTCCTGGGAAGAGCATTGAGATGAAGATCCCATTAAAAATTGGTTCGGGTTTTTTGTTGAGAATATATATAAATTTATACACCCTACTTTTGATGTCATTCTTTGGGTTAGTTAATTCCATTCTAGGATGGACGAAGACACACGAGGTATGCCACATGCTTTCCATGTCTAGATCTTCATGGATGGACGACCCTACTTCGTTCCTTCTATTAGGTTGAGAGGCACTCTATCTATTGTACTCTTACACTATTCTTTGTTTTATCTACTATTCACCATTTAAGTACCTCATTTTTTTCTCCCTCGAGCTTTGGGGTCATCCAACTGAGTAGATTTATACTCACCCCTACTTGGGCATTGCACACACTTGGTGTGCCCTTGTAGACGATGGTCAGGTCGATCGAGACTACGGAAGAGTGTAGAGGACACAGAAGCATGGGTTGTGTTCCGTGGTCATAGAAGGATTTTCAGGTGTGAGACTCACAAGATGTTTCCTTTTGTTTACTTATTGCCCAGTTGAGCCACCTTTCGGGTTGGGTGAGTTTTTTTCCCTTTTTCTATTTAGTTATCTTGTCAGTACTTTTCATCACATTAATTGTTCTATTTAGAAGTTGTGCCATGCCTTTGGTTGTGTAATAGTTGTTTTTCCTTTGGTTTTATTTTTTACTATACACTTAGGCATCGAGTGGGCTGTGTGTGTGTGTGTGTACTTAGGCGAAGGCCTCCCCGAGATCGTTACGCCTTCGACAATTGTCTCCAACCCCAGGCCTATGGAGGCGGGCCTGGGGTAGTTGCGGCTCGAGACTGGTAGGATTTGGTCATGAAAAAGTGCTATCAATGGTGGTTCCTTCCATGGGGGGTTGTTTAGACGTCCCTAAAGAGGAATTGGTTGGGATTTAGGGAAGTAGTCTCAACGTGTCTCGTGAGAGGCTCTCAGACTCTGGATTCCAGTAATGGTTTGGGAGGCCGTCGTGTCCATTCACCAGGACCCTGATAACCCTCTTGTCGACCCATCACACTCAGACACTTATTTCAAGGAATTTGGAACATGCATCCGGTAGGATTGAGTCTTTAAATTTCCTTTTTGAGTAAAATCCCCTATGTTATTACTAATATATATATATATATATATATATGATCATTTGATCACGGTAATCCTTGATAATTATCAGGATGCCACCACGACAGTAGTCAGCCAGGTTACCCTATGCAGTTCATAACAAGGACCTAGAAAGAGATGAGGCATTAGTTCAGGGACCCTCATGTGATCCCCTACCACCTAGTGGCTCAGCAGTTGCTTCTCCATCTAGAGAGAAGTAGTTAGTACTGACAAAATAGGCCATGGTTGAGCACAGAATGAGTGAGCTATATGACTTCCAGCATCAGCAGCCACAGAAGTTTGGCGGGGTCCTAGATCCCCAACCAGTGGAAGACGTTCTAGAGTCAATGGACCAGCTTTTCAGGCTGTTATAGACACTAATGAACTAGATGGTATCCCTAGCTTTAGGCATTTACGTTGAGATGGCCGAGCATTGGTGGGGGTTGGTTACGCAGACCCACGAGAGTTGTCTCTCACGTGGGATAACTTATAGTACCTCTTTTGGGAGGAGTAACCCCCCTCTTGTTTACGCTTCATTTGGATTCAGGGGATTCTAGAGCTAAATTAGGTGGGATGACTATGGAACAGTACTTGGCTTGTTGTACCGATCTGATACGCTACTCGTAGGATATGGTCCGTGGTAGTCACTTTCGGGCACAGAAGTTTGACCAGGGTCTTCACAGGGAGATTCATGCTAGTGTAGTACCCTTTTGCATCCCTACATATACCAGGGTGCTAGAGTGGGAACTCGTGACAGAGAGATTCATGGCTAAGGGACACCAGTTGACAGGGCCTAGCAGTGGCCACTTCAGAGCAGAGTCTTCAGTAGCAGGCACGCGGTAGAGAGTAGAGCCTCAGTCGAGGAGACACTTTCGTGAGGAGACTCAGGGGAAGGTCCATACTCTGCAGTGGCACTATAGAGAACCATGGTCGTCAGGAGAGATCTGGTGATATGCATGTGATGGATTAGGTCACCTAGAACAGGACTGACCAACCAGGAATACCGAGTAGTCGCGGCAGGCAGTGCGCGCACCGCAGCGGTAGAGGGAGCGTCATGACTCGGGATCTCCCAGGTGAGGATAGGGTGGTCCCCAGGGAGGCGGCGAAGGCAGATCGGCAGGTCCTAGAGGTGGGGGATGGTTTTTCGAGGTCCCTCCACTGCCACCACCGGGTGGTCCACCCCAAGCTCAGGGAGATGGTGGTAGGGGCAGCAGAAAGCTTCCTACTATGGGTGTTCGTGACCACCCATCACATGATATGGTCCGTGGTATGCTTTGTTTTTACTCTACGATTTATTTGGTACTATTATACATATCTGCCAACCAATCTTGTATATCACTGCTATTGGTATGGGAGTTGGAGGTCCCAGTATAGGCGCTAAATCTTTCTCATAGGTTCGAGGTTCCTATGAGAAGTGCATCGTTAGTGAACTTTGTCTACAGACAGTGCAAACTTTCATTCGGAAGAGAGAGTTTCACGTGGGACCTAATTTTCATCATGATGGAACCTTATGACGTTATCTCAGGCATGGATTGGCTTTCCATGGTTTACACCAAGATTGACTATCAGCTCAGACTAGTTAGATGCATCCATTATGATAAGACGACGTTCAGTATCCTTGGTGAACGTGACCTCATGGAAGAGAGGACGAGTACTCTGAGTAGGAGACCATGACATTTTTCTCACCAGATGGTGAAAATGGCACTCGGAGCAGCAGACTCTATAGGAACCTGGATACCAATTATTGTAGACGACTACATGGACATCTTTCGTGAGGATGTCTTGGGACTACCTCTGAGGTGAGAGATGGAGTGATGCATTGACATGAACCCAGAGACTGGAACGATATTATACGGAGAATATCATACAGCACCCACAGAGCTTAGAGAGCTACGACATCATTTGGAAGTCCTTCATGAGAAAGGATTACTCAGGCCCAGTGTATCCCCTGGGAATCTCTAGTTTTGATTGTGAAAAAGGCATATGAGATTCTGCAACATTTTGTTGATTATCATCACCTGAATCGAGCCACGATAAAGAACAAGTACCCTTTGCCGATGATTGATAACCAATTCGACTAGTTGAGAGGTGAGAAGTGGTTCTCCAAGATTGATCTTCGATTCGGCTACAACCAGTTGCAGGATGGTGAGGCTGACATCCCAAAGTTGGCTTTCCATTGTCGTTATGGGCATTACGAGTTTCTGGTGATTCTCGTTGGTGTGAAAGATTCCTCTGCCGTTTTCATTTCTTTGATGAACCAGGTCTTACAGTAGTACATGGACCTATTTTTGGTTGTTTTTATTGAAGACATAATCATCTACTCTACGACAGAGGAGGATCACGCATAGCATTTGAGGATGGTCCTAGACTTACTCTGGGGGCACCAAATATACGGAAAGCTCTCGAAGTTTCATTTCTGGATTCATGAGGTTCACTTTATGGGGCATTTCATTTCAGAAAAAGGTTTTTTTCTGGATCCTGTAAAAATAGAGGTAGTGCTTTCTTGGGAACCACCCATGAATGAGTCATAAGTTCATATCTTCCTTTGTTTGGCAGGGTACTAGATGAGGTTCATAGAATATTTCTACAGGATTGCTACCCCTTTGACTGCATTGATGTAGAAGGGACTATTGTTCACCTAGATTGATTAGTGCTCGAAGGCCTTTGAGGATTTGACACAATGCCTAAATAGTGCACCAGTTTTGAGGCTCCCAAAGGAGGGTGTTGAGTTCGTTGTGTACTGTGATGCTTTAGGAGTGGGTCTCGGGTGCGTTCTGATGCAGCAGCAGACATTGATTGCATATGGGTTGAGGCAGTGGAGGCCACATTAGCAGAATTCTGCGACTTGCGATTTGGATCTAGCAGCAGTGGTCTTTTCCTTGAGTTTATAGAGACACTACCTTCTGGGTGAACGTTTTGTGGTCTACTCAGACCACCAGAGTCTCAAATACGTCTTCACTCAGAGGGATCTGAATCTGAGGCAGAGGTGTTGGCAGGAATTTCTATAGGACTATGATTTCGAGATATTCTACACTTCAGGGAAGGGAAACGTAGTAGCGTATGACCTTATCAGGAAGTCCCAAGCTCGACTAGTGTGGGAAGCTTTAGAGCAGTTGGTTCCCATATAGCTGACCTTTTTGGAGAAGGAGGGTATGGCTTTTCTATAGTCGATGGGGTTGACTCCTTCACTCCTTGAGCGTGTGAGAGAGTCATAGTTGGGGGATGTCGACTGCGAGGTACCGCATGATCATATATCCACGGGCGACACACCCGATGAGTATTCAGAAGGAGTGAATCATGAGATCCTGTTCTAGGGGAGAGCTATAGTACCATTGGATATGCGGGATGATGTGATGCAATAATTTCACACTTCTCCCTTGGTCATACATCCCGGTGTGTGGAAGATGTAAAGAGACCTTCAGCGGTAGTTTTGGTGGTCCGGTAAGAAGCAGAGCATAGCTGAGTTTGTTTCTCAGTGTCTTACATGTCAGCAGGTGAAGGAAGAGCATCATGTTCCAGTGGGTTTGTTGTAGACCCTTGATATCCTAGTGTGGATGTGGGATGGAATATCTATGGACTTCATCATAGGGTTTCCATGCACAGTGAAGGGCCGCGATTCCTTCTGGGTGATGGTGGACTGACTAATGAAGCCACCGCACTTCATTTCCATCAGGGAGCAGATTTTGGTGGAGATTCTCGGGCATATGTATGTTTGGGAGATCATCCGACTTCATGGATTACCCTCGACGATCATCTCCGACCGTGACCCATGGTTTACTTTGCGATTATGGACAGGCCTGCAGGAGGCATTAGGGACTCATCTGTGGATGAGTATAGCTTTTCACCCCCAGACGGATGGGAAGACCGAGTGCACTATCCAAGTGTTGGAGGATGTGCTCAGGGAGTGCGTGTTATAATTTGGCCTAAGCTGGGAGAATCACCTTCGCTTGGTGGAGTTCGCATACAAAAATAGTTACCACTCTACTATCAACATGGAAACTTTTGAGTCCCTTTATGGGAGACCCTGCAGGTCATCATTGTGCTAGAAGGATGTTGGGGAGGCCTCCCTCATGGGCCTAGAGTTGGTGTGGGTAATGAAGGAGAAGGTGCGGGTCATTCATGAGCGGATGAGGATAGCTTAGAGTAATCAGAAGTCCTACGCAGACCATCGTCGCAGAGCTTTAGAGTTCAAGCTGGGGGACCATGTCTTTTTGAGAGTCTCCTCACGGTGTGGAACACAGAGGTTTGACAAGGGAGGTAAGATATCCACGAGTTTCATTGGCCCCTTTGTGATCAGGTGCAGGGTTGGTGAGGTTTCCTACCATCATTCACTACCCCCACACCTGGAGAGGGTGCACGATGTCTTCCATGTATCAGACTTGACGAAATATGTGCACAAACCCATGCATGTCATCAACTAGGGAGAGCTATAAATTGAAGATGGAGCCACCGTTTTGGAGCACTTGGTGCTGATTGAGGACCGACAGGAGCAGACCCTGCATGGACGGACCTTTCCTTTGGTTCGAGGGTTGTGGCAGCACAAGAGGGTACATGAGAGCACCTTGGAACGAGAGATCCAGATTCGAGATCAGTATCCCAAGCTTTTTTTGAAGTTTATTTTTCGGGGACAAAAAACGTGAAGGAGTGAATTATATAATAACATCGGTTTTGAGAGTGTAAGTCTTCGATATTTTCTTGATGTTATTACAGAGCAGGGCATTTAGATGGAGTGTGATTCCGAGCCCTGGTGTGGCCGGAATTAAAATTTAACTGCGTTCACACTAGACACACCAATAAACAAAATGACTCCAAAACAGTTTCTTGGATGGGAAAATTGAGGGCACCGTTGAGTCCAGAGCATGTCGTTTACCCTAGGAGGGGTGTAACATTTGCGAGCGTGACCCTTCTGTGGAAAAAGCCACCAGGGGATTTTTCATAATTTAACAGCCTCGGGCATAAACTATATATCTTTTGAATTGAGGCTCAAATTAAAATTATGATAGTGTCGTTGTGCTCAGAATGTGGATTTTACCTTAGAGGTGGCTTAAACCACACCTCGCTGAATGTTCGGGTACGGGCCAACTGGTGGGTGGTTAAGTATGTTTCTCTACTTAAACACATCCACCCCTCCCGCCTTCTTCCTCCTTAGGTTTTCACTGACGAAAGATCTCCCAAAAAGAATAAATATTCATCAATCTCCTACTCCTCCCCAGCAAGGTGGTTTCGGCTCCGATGGACCGTTCTTAAGTGAAGGGCTACAACATGCGAGGTAGGTTTGTGTGTTTCGTTTTTTTTAATTCTGCATCTACTTTGAACTCAAATTACAACATTGATATGCTCTTTAATTTTCAAGCAAATTCCATATTTGAGTAGGGCTCGATCCGAGAGTTCCAATGAGTCTTTCGGATCAAATTTTAGAGTCCCAGGGTGACCCCGGGATTTTTTCCTGCCAAAATCCCCCATTTATGGTGGTTCCAGGCTGGTCCAGTAGCTCCGCGTGGCGGTTCGGAAGGCGACGATGGAGGCGTGGCTCCCCTGTGGCGGTGCGAGCTTCACCAGGCCGCAGTGTGGGCTTCCTCGGTTTGCAGGGTCACCCTTTGGTGGTCATTGCGAGCGAAAGGGATGGCAGACTGGCATCCTGGGCCACGGGAGGGAATAGGCTGGCTTTGCCGGTCGGCGTGCGGCATACGAGGCCGGGGTCGTCACGACCCCGGGAGACGGTTGAGACCCGCAAAGTGAGGGTCTCGTGGAAAAGGAGCCAGACCAGATCGTGCCATTCCAACAAAATCTGTGTGGCCCACGTAGTGAACCATCTTCCATGTTGGACCGGGTGGTCTGGGTGGCCAAGCCGCGGACCACCGGTCTGAAGGGGGTGGACCAGCCGAACCGGTCCATCCCACCCTGTCTCTGTCCGTTGGCATTAAAACGCCTCTAAATTGCAAACCGGATGTCGGATTCATGCACCGTCTGTGGCGATGTAATCCTCGGATTGAGGCAAAAATATTGAGATGGTCTCATGGATTATTAATTCAAGAGATGAGGGGCTCGGTGGTGCGACAGTCTGGTAAATTATGGTTTGGCACCTCACTGGGATTCCTCTTTTGGTTGGCACGAGCACATCCAGAGTCTATTTTAGGCATCGTCAGTGGAATGGTTACCCTAGAATTGAGATGCAGTAGTCTAGTGTTGTTTCAGGAATTGAAGCCGGAGTTGAGGCGTGGTCCCCACGGGCCGTCTTTTAATCTGTGTATAGTGTTTTGTGACTTTTTCATCAGACGTCTGTTCAGAGAAAATGAATAGTCGATTTCACATGTTTTTCCAAGATCATCAGGATGGCGCAGTTCACCCGACCCATTTTGAGACTGACTGGTGAGCCCCTCGAGACGCCGTACAGGCATAAAGTTGTGTTGAATAACTTTTTCGTTGGGAGTCCATTTCCAACAATTAAATAGTCTATCTCACATGTTTTTCCTTGAGGTTTAAAATGGTGTAATGTGTTTGGGCGTGCAGAGCCTCTTTTGAGAACTAATTAAATGTGGAAACATGAAACTGCTTTGGTCGGAGTTTTATTTAATGCACACTGAACTAGCTCATGGTAGTGATGTTAGTGACACCCAGTGGTGGCACAAGCAGTGCAGATTAATTGGACCAGTTCCTAGTTTACCCTCTAGTGGGGATAGGATGTGGGTTACCCACATGCGTACCAGGGTTTACCCTCCAGCAGGGCTGGGCAGTGGGTTACCCGTTGACCTTAGGGTTTACCGTCTTGTAGGTCTAGGCAGTGGGTTACCTGTTCATATTAGGGTTTACACTCAAGTTGGGTTGGGAAGTGGGTTACCTGATGACCTCTTAGGGTTTACCCTCCAGTTGGTCTTGGAAGTGGGTTACCAGAAGACTTCTTTCAGACTCATCCCTTTCTATGTGTCTAGTCAGTGACTTTTCTGTGTGATTACCAGAGCGGGACCCGTGTTTATATGGTTTAGTGGTGAGACAGATTTGACGTGCAAGACTATTGGGAATCAGTGATGGATATCATTAGAACTGGTGAAGACTTTTCCTGGGATGATATTGGAGATAGATATCCCCTTACGCAATCGTTCGGGTTTCTTTTTGATTATATAATTATATATTTACACACCCTACTTTTTCCCATTCCTTGGGTTTAGTTACTTTCCTTCTAGGAGGGGAGAAGACATGCAGGTATGCCACATGCTTTTTGTGAAAAACTCCTCTTGGTTGGACGAGTCTACTTCCTTCTTTATGTTAGGTTGAGTTGTACTCTCTCTATTGTACTCTTACACTATTCTTTGTTCAATTTACTATTCACCATTTTAGTACCTCCTTTGTTTCTCCCTCGAGCATTCGGGGCATCATACTGAGTATCTTTATACTCACCCCTGCTTTGGCTTTGCCCACACTTGGTGTTCCCTTGCAGAAGACAGATAGGTTGATCGAGACTATGGAGGAGCGTAGAGGACACATGAGCTTGGGCTGCGTTTTGTGCTCTTAGTAGGATTTTTTTTGTGTGAGAATCACCAGCTGTTTACTCTTGATTACCTATTGTCGGGTTATGGCACCTTTCGAGTTGGGCATGTGTTTTCCCCTTTTTCTGTTCCTTTATCTTGTCAGTATATTTCATCGCTTTACTTGTTCTATTTAGAAGTTGATGATTGACTGTGGTTGGGATATAGTTTTTTGTCTATCAGTTTTATTTTTTACTCCGCACTTCTGCATCAAGTGGGTTGTGTGTATGTGTGTACATGTACTTAGACGAAGGCCTCCCCGAGATCGTTATGCCTTTGGCACTTTTCGACAGCCCCTGTCCTATAGAGGCGGGCCTGGGGTAGTTGCAGCTCATGAACGATAGGTTTGGGTCATGACAATACCACTCAATAGTATTTACCTTGTTGATTTACAATATTGTTGCTCACCCTCTATGATAAAAGGAAACTCACCCCCACCCCCTCACTTCCCCACACTTATCATGAAATTTGGATAGAACAAAACTAAAAATAATTTCCTAAAAATTACCTCCCCTAATTCCAAAAGCTTCCGTTTGGGTAGAAATCTATCCGATGATTTCTTTTGATAAAAACCTATAAGAGTTGCCCAATGAATATGAAACATCCTCGCACAAGTTATTTTTTTTATTTTCATTCAACAACCCCTAAATTATTCTTATTCCATGTTTATATAATAACATAGATGTCATAAATATAATAATATGTTTTTATTCTATGTTTTATAACTACAATAGCATACACGTCCATCAAATGGGTGTCAAACATATCATTCATGTGTGTAATGGATTACTAACTTGAGAAACGATGTCATTTGTATTTAATCATCGACCTCACATTATTGGGAATTATGATGGAAAATATGATTTATAATATATATATATAATATTTAGGATCTATTTTTATTCTATAATTTTATATATATAACATACCAAAATGATTTTTATTTTCTGTAAAAATAATAAATTCATTAGTGGACTTCTAGACTACCTACTCCTCAAAGCAATGTGATTCGTTCACACATTACATGAAATTTATTAAGGATATTTTTATAGAAAGTATATGATATATATATGAAATAATAATAATATATTAATTATATTCTATATAAAGATACATATCATTTACTTTATTTCTCTCAATATGATAATAAAATGAAAACAACGCTCAATCAAATGTACGGTCTACCATATCTATAAATAGTGTATTTCATTTCATAATTATATATTTTATAGATTATTATAAATGAATATATACTGAATATATATGATATTTATATCATGATTTAAAAGTTTCAGATCATGATATAACTATGGGGACCAAAAATATAACATTTCAAAACACGTGTGAAATACAAAGTGGTTATTACCCGAAACATAACATTAATACAGAAGAGTTAATAAGATGGAAATAAAAGGTCATAATAAAACAAAATCTGGTATGATATATTTTAATATTGTTTTTTATAGATTTATAAAATACATATATTTATTATATAAAATATTTTTATAAGTATACCGATAAATATGATTTATGGTAAGGGTTTTCTCATCTCATTTTTTAAATCCGTGAGATACTTTCCATGTTCCCCACTCATTTATTTTGTGCGGGGAATATAATTAGAGTGAATTTATTAAATGATAATTATAAGAAAATGTTATTTTTATTTACATATCAATTTTACGATGCTACCATTGTGGGGTTTATGGTTCAAAAGATACCAAATCGGTAAAGTACTTTTGTGCCAATTTTCTTTCTTTGAGACACATGCCATTTTCTACACCAATATTCTTTTACAAGGTATACACACTTCCATTTGACATACTATATCATGAATATAATTCTTTTAATGATATTTTAAACATAATGTAATGTTATTATTTAATGGGGATTATGGTTTAATATTTCTAAAGTGTTAATAGTTTAAAACTACAATGGCATCAATTTTTAGTATTTTTTAAGAATATGATTCTATTGATGAAATATTATATTACATCTCTCTAGAACTCTTTTTAATTTTAGTATACATTATCTATACATTATATCATCATGTTTTTCCATTTTTTTTATTTTGTACTTAATTTTATTAATAGACCTATTTTATAAAAATATGACTTTATTTCCCTTCTCGGTTGGAAAAATGCATTATTTCAAAACCATAGTTTCAAAAAATATTTCTGAAAAAATATTTCAAACATTTTTAAAATTTTTTTTTCCATGTTTTCAAAAATGTTTAAAAAATGTTTTAGATTATTTTCAAATCTATTTTCAAATTGAAAGGTTTCAAAAATAATTTCAATAATTATGTATATGTTTTCAAAAATATTTTCAATGAAAAAGGATTTCCAAATGTATTAAGTCATTATTTATATGTTTTAAAAGTATTTTAAATTTAAATGTTCATCAAAAAAGTTTAACAATTTTTTTTAAATTTTCAAATTATTTTCCTGGAAAATGGTTTCCAAACTGGTTTTCATATTTCATTATAATTATTCAATGAATTTTCTATGAAAAATGTCTTTAAAATGTTTTTAATATTCATTCATATTTTTTCAATCAAAACAATTTTAAAAATTCTTTCCCAGTTTCCTTAATAAATTTTATGGTTATTTTAAAAAAATGATTTAAAAAATGTTTTACCTTTGACAAATAATTTTTTTTCATATAAAAAATGATATTATTCCCAATAAATATTTTAAATGATTTTAAATATTTAATTTTAAGAAAAGGATTTTGAGTCTGTTTGATGTTTTAAAAAGTAAATTTAAAATAATTTATATTTCAACATAAGAAATTATCCAAGGAATATTTCAAATTTTTACTTCTAAGATTTAATTCTTTGATATAGTTTAAGAATTATTAGGGACATGATCCTAGAATAAAATTCATTTTTTTTTGAATGGTTTATGTTTTGATTCTATAATATTTATGACATATTTTTCTCTTCCATGGTTATATGCTTAATAAACCTGCTTTTTTTCATGGGTTATTCTTTGGTTAAATGAGTATTAAATATATCTCTTTTCCATAGTTTATGATACTATGACATTTTTATCTTACCCATTTCATTTCCTGGGTTATTATATTATTTTTATGAAACCCATATTTTTTATTTGTAATGATATGTAGAATATTTTATTCTTTTATGGCACAAGTATGTATGATTTTATTATGTGATGGGTAGGACCTATATCTCCCCCCCCAATTCTTTGGGTAAAAATTTATATCTCAAGATATAATTATGGGGAACAAGTTTATGAGAATTTATCTACAATGGGATACATGTGTTTTCTTAATCTATAATTGGAATCAAGTGTATAATAATCCACTATTGGAATATAGGGAAATATGATCCATTGTGGAAGGATGGGGAAACCTAATCCACTATGGGAATATGGGGAAACCCAATCCACTATGGGATGACGGAGAAACCTGATCACTTATAAATAAAGGACTGTGAATGGGGATAATTTTTTATCCCTCCCAGAAGGTGTAGTTCCCATGCTGTTCCCAAATATGATTTAGCAAAGAGGATTGACTTATTTGAATGATATTATAAGTTTACATGTATGCTAAAAATTCCATTTATTATTCCTATATTTAAATTTGAATGTCTAGTCTCTTGATTTCATCATGATTAATGTCTTATGAACTATTAATATTTCTTCCATGAATCATGTATATGATAAATTATATACCACGTATGATCTTATGATTTTATGCCCATGTTCTAAAACCATATGTTCATGATTATTCTTGTGTATCTCCCTTTTTTACATTTAGTAAGCATCTCAGCTCTCCCTTTACTTATGATTTCATTCCCCTATGTTATAATTACATTGTTTACATAGGGGTAGTAAAGTGGAATATCTTTTTCGGAAACATTTATCATTTATCACTAGAGTAGATGTTTTTGATTCATGTTTCCAAGGGACTAAATAATCATGATCTTTGGAAGTGTGTTTTTATATTCAAAAATGATGATGTAAATTCAATGTGAGTTATGATTGGGTTGTTATACCCATAAATAGAAAGCTAATAAATACTAATGGCTCATAAAAATTTAAACCATTAAACATAAATCACAAAAATAAAACATCAACCACAATGAACCTTATTGAAAAAAATTCAAAAGAATTGTAACCTAACAGTATCTTGCTTTCTATAGTTTATATTATACCTACTTGAGTTGATAGTATCTTGTGTATTCTTTCCTTTGTGGTATTTCCCTTATTTTTTGGGATCCCTGTTGATTATTTTGTTACTCACCCCTGCACGAGCTTCACCCACACGTGTTTTGTATGGTGCAGAACACATGCGCTTTGATAGAGACCTTAGTGGCCCAGGACCAGGTAGTCGCCAATGAGATACTACAGGCCGTAAGTACTTCCATATCTTCCTACCATCACTCAATGCCATTACTTCAGGTGGGGTCTTATACAAACATCTTATAGAGATATATTTTACTCTCAGGTTTTCTATTTTTTTTGTTGGTTATATATTCTTTCCCATTTGTCTTACATCTTGAATCATTACTTAGTGTTTGTTTAGTAGGATGCATGATTTCCTTTCCATATTTTTCAGAAGTGGTTGTGTTCTTGTTCGTGTATATAAGTACTCAAAAAATTTCCTCTCACTCGTTGGAAAATTCCTTCAGTGCTAGTCTACAGCCCCTGGCCTTTGGGAAGCGGGCATGGGGTAGTCACAACATGGGTCGTAGGGGACAGGTCTTGAAAATGTTATTATAATCGAATGACTTAAACATATTAGTAATATAATTTTATTAGATTTTCATATAATGTATTTTCATATATTTTAATTTCATTTAATATTTTTTGTATTATATTATGAAACATTTTCAATTTTATGTAGTGATTAATTAAAGGATAAACTGATTGTTATCACATTTTATGTTCATGTTTTCATACTATAAAAACTACAATGTCAAGTTGCATGTTTTATATTGAAATAATACTTTTAAGTATTTATTATTTTCCTTTAAAAATTAATATATCATATATATAATGTATCTTATTTTCAAAAATGGGAATTATATTATTACATGGTAGTCATAAAAAAATAAATATGTTAATTGACATAATATGGTAACAATATGTATAAATTATTACACACAAAAATTATTTTCTTATATATTTCCCCAAAAGATAAATTTTAATTAATAATAAGATTAATTTTATAAAGTGGATATTATTTTTTATGGCGTCATCTATAAATTATCCGAACATGTACTTAATTATTGTTCTGAAAAATTTCATTTTTAATTGTGTAGTAAAAAATATATTTTTTCCCATATACGTTAGGTTTTATAAATTTTTCATGTTGTAAAAATAACTCACAAGTTAATAATAAATTCATAACATAAAATTTTATTTATTTAGTACAAGTACAATTTATAAGTAATTGTAACGCCCCAACCCATGTTACCCAGAGTTGGTGCATTATTACATAAAATTAGAATGATCAAAAAAGATCAAGTCTCGAAATAATGATTATTTTAGTAGACTTGGAAACACTAGATACATTCATAAGTCTTACATTACATCAAAAAGGGAAAAACTACAACAACATAGTCTCCATATTCCACATTCATATCCCCTTAGACTATCCCTGTAGGTCGGTTATAAAATACTTCTTCACATCCTATGAAAAATAAAACATAGAAGGGGGTGAGCTCAGATGCTCAATAAGGATAACAATATTGTGGAAACTTTCCTAAATAAGCTTAAACATTTAGGGCAATGTATAAATAAAACAAAATCCTTTTAAACTTTAACTTCATCATAATATGGAATAAATAAAATGAAATAATTCCATTTACTTATTCAAGGTATATTCTACTAGTCGAATAATCACATGCAATATATATACCCACTTTCAGAATGATGGAATGCATAATACCAGACTGACATAACCACATAGTCAAGGCCTTGTGCCAAGACTACAAATAAGATTTTGTCAATGCCTTCTGCCAAGACACCAGTTTGTCTCATTAGACTTACCGTTGTATCGAGGAGCTATAGTGGGCTCCACCTGTCACTTATTAAGTCCAATGAATTCTGCATATGAACAGGTTTAAACATAACATAAACATTCCTATTAAAACTAGCATATGAAATGTCAATACTTTCTTCATAAACAATGAATGGTATAAAAATAACACATCCACAATCAAACATATCACAAAACCTTCAATACAATATGGATGTTTTGTATTATAATAAATCAACTTCAAATAAGCTTATAATCCATCAAATGATGTTGAAATAGATGAAATAAAAACTATTTTAGAGAAATATCTCTTTTTGGAAATCATTTATAGGTCACATAATTATAAATGAAAACATTTACATTGAAACTATTTGTATAAGTTTGTAAGGGAAGATTAGATGATTTTATAATTGTGGAAAGTAGTCGCACCCTCTGTATAAGTTAAAAAAGACATTCTTACCTTAATTTTGTCGAAAAGGATAAGAAGGACCTTGTTTGGAAAAAAATGGAATGATTCTTTTATAAACATTTTATAAAAAGTAAAACAATGGTATAAATGAAAATAACTCATAGTATATAAAATAGTAATAATGTTTTGGAATACATTTTTAAGAAATTGGATGTGGATTATAATGAGTTTCCAGTAGATAATTATGTATAAACAACCTCAGATAATGAAGATATTGTGAAATAAACCCTTACCTTCTACTTTTCCATGGTAGAGGTTAGGTTAACATTATGGATAATAGTTAAATCATTGTTATTAAATTATAAAATAATCATATACATAAATTTTAGATCATATAATATCTTTTAATGTTTCTTTGTTAATAATATTTTAGTATTATCGTCCTTTCAGGTGTTAACTTCTTCGTTTTCCTTTATATGATTTGTTACGTAAGACGTGTTTGTAATGGATAGATTGTATCTCATTCTTATCCAGAATGATATTAAGTCATTAAACATTATTTTTAACCATCAAATGAAAATTAATCTTGAATGGATACGATGGGGAACGAATCTTATCGTGTTCGTGGAGACGGTAATCCTTATGTACAAATGAGCGACAATATCATTCTCTTGATATTAAAATAACATATAATTAGATAGTATATCATATATAAAAAAAATTATCATGTTATATTTATTATTTACATCAATTACACAATATTATCATACCCATACAAATAATAATGTATTGAATAACAATTACACCACGATGTGGAGACGGTAGGCCGTACATACGCACGTATGGTGACATGTCATTCAAAGGATGGATAGAATACAGAATATTGTTGTACCATATTTTTAATAACATCAAAGTATATATAATATACTGAAGTTATTATTTTAGAATGGAAATAAAAATGAAAGAATAAGTGTAAGAAGAAAAGAACCTGAAAGAGGGTGGTGAAAACATTACCTCTTCTTCGGGTTCTTCCTTTAGATTTGATCAAAAGGGATCCTTAGGTTTTTTTTCTGATAAAACTAAGGCCTATAGGTTTAAGTGAGGTAATTTTAGAGGACATCTGGGTAGGGTTTTCCCGATCCAAAAGGTTTTAAAGTTGTGAATTTGAGATAAGGGGGAGTTCAATTTTATAAGAGAGGTGAGGGGCACCTTAGGAAAAACTTAAAATATTATTTTATAATAAATTAATATTCGGTATATAATGGCTCCAAAGTGACTTTTTTAGAGGATAAGGTGGGTATGGGTCGAAAGTATTTCAAAAAATCTATTTTAGACAGGTTTGGGTCACTATATTAAGCTTATAATTTATATTTAACTCATAGTTAAATAGTTATACATTTACCATGTCCCTCTGTATTTTTATATTAAATCTTTAATAAACATACTATATATATCCAAGAGATCCCCAAGTGGTTCATTAATGATACAACATTCATTACATAAGTATTTTGGCTGAACCTTATATTTTTAGGAATAGAATATCAATTAATAATATAATATTTGTTTTAAATACTCCTTTATGTCAATTTTGACACTATTTAATAATTGATTTTTGTTAAAGCTCTAACAACTTTATTAATTCGAACTAAATTAATTTAATCAATAATAACATGTCATATTAACCTATAAAGTTATTTTAATTAATAAAAAGTCTCAAATTAAATTTATTTGGAAATTCATAATATCAATTATTTTAATATTTCATTAATTAGGTAATTAATGCATCACCATTGTGTCGTAAATATATTAAATTATTTAATGTCTAAAATTTATAAATAAAATATCATTATGTATGAAATCGTTTAATCTTTCTAATTAATATTTATTATCAAATATTTCTTATATATAACCCTATATTAAAAATGTATTACTTATTAAACATTGAATTTAACTCTTTTAACTCTTCATTGATTTTTATAATAATAAATGTCCTAATATAATCCAAGTGGAACAAAAAAGTTCATATTTTATTCCTAAGGTTGTTTTTGGTCGAATTATACTTAGCAAATAGAATTAATACATGTGTTAGGGTTATAATAATTTCATTTTTACCCTTAATTACCCTATTCACATTTAACCGTGGTAAATAAAAGTAAAAAGTTACTATTCACAAAAAAATTATTTTTATCTTATTGAACACAATTTTACTCTTTGATATTAACCGTGTCTCTTGGATTTTTAAAATTCAACTCATAGAAGTAGTAAAATTATGTTTTATGTGAATTTGAAAGTTCTCCTAGGAGATGGTTAAAAGGCGGTGAAAAGTTCAACAAAATTTATAAATATATATATAATTATTAAAAACTAACTCCAAGGAATTACATTGAACATATATATGTATTACCTATATATTTTGACATGAATTAAATCTAAATAAAATAAATAATTATTTAAATAAAAATTTGGTTTTAAACTATAACTCATTGTTTTTCACTATTCATCTAAAATTGAATGTTTTCAAAAAAATACAAAAAATTCACCCCAATCTAATTTCGATATTCCGAATCCAAAAACGAAGTTCATATTGAAAGATAAAATTTATAAAATTTTAAAAATTTGGTATTACTATTCATAATGGCTAGTTTGATTGGTTGTGGTGTCTGTTAGAACTCGAAGTTGTGTACAACATACGCTACTGTATTGTTCAAAGAGAAGCATACCATGGAATCTTGGGGTGTTACATATCCCCTCCTTCAAATAATTTCATCATCAAAATTACAAGAATATTACTACATAAAAGGACTCAGGTGTTTCTTCATCAGAAGATCCTCAGGTTCCCACGTTGCATCTTCCGTCTTATGGTTTATCGATAGAAGTTTTACCAGACGAGTTCTCCGGTTTTTCAGCACTTGTTCTATGGTATCAAGAATACTTACGGTCTCTTCCCAATAAGACAGATCGGGTTCCAGTTCTATGTCCTCATATGTGAGTACATACATTGGGTCATGCATGCATTTTATCAACAGTGATACGTGGAACACATCGTGAACTTTGGAGAGATTTGGCGGCATTTCCAAATAATAAGCTACAGCCCCAATTCTTTCTAGAATTTCTAAAGGTCCAATGTACTTGGGACATAATTTTCCCTTCTTACTGAAATGTATAACACCCTTCCATGGTGATACCTTCAAGAATACATGACCTCCGACCTAAAATTCTAAATTTTTCTTTCGGTTATCGGCATAGCTCTTCTACCTACTTTGAGCTGCTTTGATGTGGTTTTGGATTACCTTCACCTTTAACATTGTTTCCACCACCAGTTCTGAGCCTACAAGTTTTCTTTCACTAACATCATCCCAACAAGTTGTTGTGTGGCATCTCTTTCCATATAACGCTTCATATGGTTCCATCGGAAAACATGAATGGAAGCTATTTTTATAGGAAAATTCTACCATAGGTAAATATAGATCTCATATACCTTGAAAGTCAAGTGATCATGATCTTAACATTTCTTCTACCTTTTGAATAGTCCATAATGAGTGTCCATCAGTTTGGGGGTGGTAGGAAGTGCTCAAATGATGTTCAGTATCATGGGATTTATGAAGACTTTTCCATAATCTTGAAGTAAAACAAGGATCAGGATCCAAAACAATCGATAGGGGTACTCTATGAAGTCTTAAAAAATCCTTAATATATAGTCTTTCTAGACGTTCAAGTGGTAAATCCTCCCTTATAGCAAGAAAATGTGCTGACTTGGTAAGATGATCAATAATGACCTATATTGCATCGTTCCTTCTAGGAGTCTTTGGTAGTCCCATGACAAATTCCATCATAATATTATCCCATTTCCACTCTAGAATATAAAGAGGTTGCATGACTCCTCCAAGCTATTTCCTTCCAGCATTCACTTGTTGACAAACCATACATCTTGACACAAAATCAGCAATCTCTGTCTTCATGTGGACCCACCAAAAATGTTCCTTCAAGTCTCTATACATTTTGGTTCTCCCAGGGTGTATAGAGAAATTTGAACTATGATCATCATCCAACAATTCCCTCTTTAGATTAGTTATATTTGGAACACAAAGTCTCTTCCAAAATTTCAAAATTCCATCTTCATACACAAAGTCACTCAATCTCCCATCATTCACAGCTTTAATCTTTTTTTGAAACTCTTCATTATCGGTCTGAGAACTCTTTATCCTTTCAAGTAAACATGGGTTGGGATCAATTCGAAAAAGCATTGATGTTTCACCATTCATGGTTATTCACATATCCATCTTTACTATATCAATGAAAATTGGTTCACTTTCAATGCTCATTTAGTTCAAAACTCCATGATCCTTTCTGCTCAGAGAATCTTCCACCTTATTTTCCTTCCCCGGGTGGTAGTGTATCATTCAATCATAATGCTTGAGTATTTTAATCCATCACATTTGCCTCATGTTGAGTTCTTTCTATGAGAAAATATACTTCAAACTCTTCCGATCAGTATAAATCTCACATTTTTCATCATAGAGATAGTGTATCAAAATATTCAAAGATATGATTACAGCTACTAACTTAAGATCATGAGTAGGATGATTTTTCTCATTAATTTTTGCTGTCGTGATGCATAGGCAATAACCCTATCATTCTGCATAAGGATGAAACCAATTCCTTTCTTTGAAACGTCACTATAATTAATAAACCAATCATTCCCTAATTGTATAGTCAATATAGATGCATTGACTAATATTCTCTTCGGTTCTTCAAAACATTCTTCACACTCTTTTGTCCAAAAATTTTTAACCCCTTTATGTGTGAGCTTCGTTAAGGGGTTAGCCAATCGGGCAAAATTCTGGACGAAATGCTGATAATAACCTGCTAAACCAATAAAATTGTTTACCTCTGTTATACTCATCGGTGCTGGACATTATTTGATTGCCTTGGTCTTAGAAGGATCAACAAAGATTCTATCCTTATAGAAAATATTTCCAAGAAAAGAAATCTCTTAAACCTAGAAATCACACTTGCTAAACATCCCATATAATTCATGTCTTCTCGGAGTCTTCAAGATAATGCACAAGTGACTTTCACGATCTTCGTAGCTTTTGGAGTATACCAAGATATCATCAATAAATTTAAATAAAAAGTCAAATTCCTTGAAAACCCTATTCATTAGATCCATTAAAATAGAGGGCGCATTAGTCATCCCAAAAGGCATTACTGTAAACTCGTAATGCCCATACCTAGTTCAAAATGCTATTTTTTTAATTTCTTCCTTCTTCACACAAAACTGATGGTATCCAAATCGAAGGTCAATCTTTTAAAAGTATTGAGCTCCATTAATTTGGTCAAATTAATCATCAATGCAAGGTAGGGGATACTTGTTCATTATTTTTATATAATTTATTTCCCTATAGTCGATACATAACATCATAGATCCTTATTTCTTCTTAACAAAAAGGACTAGGGCTCTCCATAGAGAAACACTTGGGAGAATAAATACCTTATTACTGAATTTCTCTAGTTGTTTCTTTAGTTCCACTAATTCCACAGTGGCCATTCTATAAGGGGACTTTGATATGGGCCTTGATCCAGGAATTAAATCAATGGAAAACCCAATTTCTCATTCTAGATGATGTCCAGGTAAATATTCCGAAAACACATCAACATATACTTCCACAATAGTTATATCCTTTATTTTAAAATTCCTTTCCTCACCAACAGTTATTTTATTCTCTTTCTCCACGATAATTGAATTTAGTTAAGCTACTGGGGGTGGATCTAGATAAGAATTAGGTGGTGACGATTCAGATCTAAAGATAAGGTGTTCTTTATCATCATCATCATCAAAAATCCTAACCTCCTTCTTCTTACAATAAATATTTACATCATGGTATGAAATCCAATCCATAATTATGATTATATCAAATTCAATAATGGGTGTAATGATGAGATCAGCAAATAAAGAACATTTATGTTCTCTAATGGGGATTGATTCACAAAACATTGTTGCAAGGATATTTCCCTTAGGTGTTTTGACTAACATCTTTCTTATTAAATCAAATTGGAAATATCTAATTTTCTTAGAAAACTGCGAAGATATGAAACAACGCGATGATCCAGAATCAAATAAATCATTGGCTAAACTTGAGGAAACCATTAAATTACATGCCACCACGTTTTACAGAGATTCTACTTCAGTAGTAGTGATAACATAAGCTTGGCCTTGATCCATTTGTCTTTTATGAGGTAATTTCCCCAGACTCTTATGACATTCATTCGCATAATGTCCCATCTCCCTACAATTGTAGCATTGACCATTGGTAGCTTCTTTCTTCCCCTTGCAATCACAAGCTTGGTGGCCTTTTTCACCACACTTTTAACAGACTCCCATTCCATTCAAGAAAGTACCGGGGTGTTTCTTCCCAAATTTACTGCAGGATGGATATTCAACTTTTCCCTTCTTCCCCTTATTTCCATTTCTGGAGTGATCAGCATATCTCTTCTTCTCTTTCTTTTCTTTTAATTCGTAAGACCTAGAGAATTCCTTTTCTATCTTGATTGAACACGAGACAATATCTTCGTATGATGAGAAAGATTGTGAGACAAAAGCTCGACGAAGAAATGGTTTTAAGCCATCAAGGAAACTATCAATATTACTTCTTGGGTTAAGTATATAATCTACAGCATGCCTTACTAACCTTGTAAAGTTAGAATCATACTTTGCAACATTCTCGTCCTCCTTTTCCCTCATACTCAGAAATTGTCATTCCATATCTGCTCGATGGTCATGAGGAATGTGTTTTTATATGAATATATATTTAAACTCCCTCCATTCCAAATTTGAAACTTCATCATCTTCCATTTTGTTTTGAATCAATGACGACCATTGATTAGCATCTCCAGTGAGGCGGTAAACTTCCATGACAACTTTTCCCCTTTCGCTACTCCCCAAGGCATGGAATATTTTATCTAAAGAACTTATCCATTTCTCAACTACCAATTGATTTGTACTCCCATTGAATGTTGGTGTTTGTTACCTCATGAAGTGATCTAACATTGGCCCTCCATTTTGTGGATAGGGGTACACCATAAGGGTAAGGATATTATTCATAACCTGAGTGTGTATCCCAGTATGGTGATTAGCTGATCAGCACCAGTTGCATCACCATCTCCACTATAATTATCATTAGAAGGAGGGAAATCCCTACATGGAGTCCGTGTATTGATACAGTTTCCATTTCTTCCACTCGGCGCCATTTCTAAACTATGGAATAAACTATATTAGTTTTTGAATCTAAATACATTAATCTCAATCTTGTAAAACAGTTAACATAAATTGAACAGTTTATGGATATAATCCATAATCATAGAAATGATTTTTTTGTGAAAGTATATACTCATAAACCCTTCATAATGGTTTTTAATGAAAATAAAAATTATCCTAAGCATATCCCCCGAGAGTGTCGAAACCAAGCGTACAGTAAGGCTTATTGTCGTGCACCAGTCCTTATTCGAGTCTATCTCAATGTGGTGTTTTTGGGTTTTACCCCTAGATGCATTTGTGCCAGAGCCGCCTCTACTACTCGTATCCAGACAGGTATGTATTAGTTGGAAAACTCACAAAATCTCAACAATACCAAAATTCTATGAAGTTCTTCTATACTAATCCTCAAAGTCTATCATAGGTCTATGTGCTCTACTAAGAGTTTATATAAATCTAGCATCCAAGGTTTGAACTAAACATCCTATGATACAAACTGTAACACCCCGACCCCAGTTACTGATATTTGGTGCATTATTAAAAAACATTGGCATGATAACAAAAGATTGAGTCTCGAAAGACCGATTAATTTAGTAGCCATGAAAACACTAGATACATTTATAAGTCTTATATTACATCATAAAGTTAAAAACTACAACAACATAGTCTCTATAGCCCACACTCATATCCCCTTAGACTATCCATGTAGGCCAGTCATAAAATACTTCTTTACATCCTGGGAAAAATAAAACATAGAAAGGGGTGAGCTCAGATGTTCGGTAAGGATAACAATATAGCGAAAAAATTCATAAACAAGCTTAAACATTTAAAGCAATGTATAACTAAAACAAAATCATTTTAAACATGAACTTTAGCATAAAATTGTAGAAATAAAATGATATAATTCCATTTACTTATTCACATAGATATTCTAATAGTTTAATAATCACATTCAATATCAATAACCACATTCATAATGATGGAATGCATAATTCTAGACTATCATAACAACATAGTCAAGGCCTTATTCCAAGACTACAAATAAGATTTTGTCAAGGCCTTGTGACAAGACACCAGTTTGACTCCTGAGACCTACCGATGCATCAAGGAGCTATAGCGGGCTCCACCTGTCACATATTAAGTCCAATGGATTCCTTATATGAATAGTTTTAAACATAACATAAACAATTGTATTAAAACTAGCATACGAAATGTCAATACTTTCTCCATAAACCATGAATGGTATAAAAATAACACATCTATAATAAAACATATCACAAAACCTTTAATACAATATGGATGTTTTCTTATCATATTAAATAAACTTTAAATATGCTTATAATCCATCAAAGGATGTTGACATAGATGAAATCAAAACTATTTGAGAGAAGTATATCTTTTTTGAAATCATTTACAGGTCACATAATTATAAAAGAAAACATTTAAATTGAAAATATTCTTATAAGATTGTAAGGGACGGTTCGATGATTTTATAATGGTAGAAACTAGCCGCACCCACCATATAAGTAAAAAAAGAATGTCTTTCCTTAATTTTTTCGAAAAGGTTAAGATGGACCTTGTTTGGAAAACAACGGAAAGATTTCTTTATAAACATATTATAAAAAGTAAAACAAGGGTATAAATTTATTTAACCCATAGTCTATGAAATAGTAACAATGTTTTGAAATACATTTTTCAGAAATATGGATGTGGATGATAAAGAGGTCCTAGTAGATAAATATGTATACACAACCTCGGATAATGTAGAGATTGTGATATAAACCCTTACCATGTAATTTTCCATGGTAGAGGGTAGGTTAACCTCCTTTATAATAGTAAAACCATTGTTAGTAAATTATAAAATGATAAAAAACATAAATATGATATCATATACGATCATGTAATATTTTTTTGTTAAGAATATTTTTTTATTATCATCGTTTTGGGTGTTAATTGATTCGTTTTCTTTTATATGCTTTGTTACGTAAGCCGTGTTTGTTATAGATAGGTTCTAAATTATTAATATCTAGAATGATATTAAGTCTTTAAAATTTTTTTAACCATCAAATTAAAATTATTCTTGAATGGATACGATGGGGAATGAATCATATCGCGTTCGTGGAGACGGTAATCAGTACGTACACACGAGCGACAATTTCATTATTTTGATATTAAAATAACATATAATTGGATGGTATATCATATAAAAAAAATTATTATCATGTTATATTTATTATTTACATCAATTAAACATCATTATCATACCCATCTAAATAATAATATATTGAATAACAATTACACCACGACATGGAGACGGTAGGCCATACGTACGCATGTATGGTGATATTTCATTAAAAGGATGGATAGAATAATTAATATGGTTGTACCATATTTTCAATAACATCACAGTATATATAAGATACTGGATTTATTATTTTACAATGTAAATAACAATGAAAAAAGATGTGGAAGAAGAAAGGAACTTGAAATAGGGTGATGAAAACATTACCTCTTCTTCGGGTTCATCCTTTTGATTTGATCAAAATGGCTCCTTGATATTGATCTATGATCGAAATATGGCCTCTAGGTTGAATTGAGGTATGTTGAGAGGATATTTGGGTAGGTTTTTTCCGATCCAATAGGCGTTGAAGTTATTAATTTGAGAGAAGGGGGAGTACCCTTTTATAAAATGGGTGAGAGGCACATTAGAAAAAACATAAAATATTTTTTTTATAATAAATTCATATTCAGTTTATAATGTCTCCAAGGTGACTTATTTCAAGTATTTGTGGGTATGGGTGGAATTAATTTCGACCAATATATTTTATACTGGTTTGTGTCTCTATATTAACCTTATTATATATATTTAACTCTTAGTTAAATAGTTTGGCATTTACCATGTCCCTTTGTATTTTTATATTATATTGTTAATAAACATACTATATAAATCCAAGAGAAACCAAAGTGGTTCATTAATGATACACCTATAATTAAAAAAGTAGTTTTTCCAATAATTATATTTTTAAGAATATAATATCAATTAATAATATAATATTTGTTTTAAATACTCCTTTATGTCAATTTTGACACTATTTAATAATTGGTTTTTGTTAAAGTTTTAAAAACATTATTAATTCGAACTATATTCCTTTAATCAATAATAATATGTCATATTAACCTATAAAATTATTGTAATTCATAAAAAGTCTCATATTACATTTATTTTGATATTTATAATATCAATTATTTTAATATTTCATTAATTAGGTAATTACTGCATCACCATTGTGTCTTAAATAAATTAAATTATTTAATATCTAAAAATTATAAATAAAATACCATTATGTATGAAATCGTTTTATCTTTCTAATTAATATTTATAATCTAATTTATCTAATGTATAACCCTATATTAAAAATGTTTTAGTTATTAAATGTTGATTTTAACTCTTTTAACTCTTCATTGAATTAAATAATAATAAATGTCCTAATCTAATCCAAGTGGTCCAAAGAGATTCATATTTTATTCCTAAGGTTTTTTTTGTCAAATTATACTTATCCATTAGAATTAAGACATGTGTTAGGGTAATAATAATATCAATTTTACCTTTAGTTGTCCTATTCATAATTAACCGTGGCAAATAAAAGTAAAAAGTTGCTATTTACCAAAAATTATTTTTATCTTATTGAACCACATTTTACTCCTTGATATTAACCATTTCTCTTGGATTTTTTAAATTCCACTCAAAAAAGTGGTAGAATTATGTTTTATGTGAATTTTCAAATTCTCCGAGGAGATAGGTAAAAGACGGTGAAAATTTCAATAAAATTTTTATATATAAAATTATTATAAACTGACTCCAATAAATTACATTGAAATTATATAGGTATTATGTATCTATTTTGACCTAAAATATATTTAAATAAAATAAATAATTATTTAAATAAATATTCATTTTTAAACTATAACTCTGTGTTTTTCACTATTCAACAAAAATTGAATGTTTTCAGAAAGATACCGAAAATTCACCCTAAGCTAATTTCGATATTCCGAATCTAAAAACAAAGTCCATTTTGAAAGATAAAATTAATGAAATTTCAAAATGGGGGTATTACTATTCATAATGGCTAGTTTGATTGGTTGTGGTGTGTGTTAGAACTCGAAGTTCTATACAACACATGCTACTGTATTATTCAAAGAGAAGCGTATTGTGGAAGCATGGGGTGTTACAGTAATAGACATATCCTACAAACCTGTAAATAAATTTTAAAAATATTTTTTATATTTTATTATAATAAAGAACTATTTTTCCTTATTAACATTTAATTAAATATTCTACACATTTCATTCAGTTTTTGGTTCATTTAAATGTAAATAAAATGTTTTTTTAATATCAAACAATCTATAAAATAGAAAATAATTAACACCATTCACAGCCTTGATTCAAAATAAGGAGTGCAAGAATTTTTATTTGAGCCTATATAATCAATATTTTATTTTAACATGCACCTTAACAATAAGAAAACCTCTAATACAACCCTTTTTAATAAATTCCCATCTCTACTACATTTCAAAATTTTTGACCAAATTACTCTATAAACACCCCTAGAATTTTTTTGAGGCCATTGTTGTACTAAAATACCCTATATTTAAAGCTTAAGTATCAATAATAATGGGGAATTTTAAATTGAAATGTTAGGGTCCTCAAGTCTCTATTACTATATTTATTTTAGATTATATTGTTTTAAAATAAAAAATCACTCTTAATTTTAATTAATAAATATATTCTATTTTTATTAATATACAATTGGTTGATTATTGATGATTTATTGTGCATTCCCTCTCATCAAACCTTTTTCATAACTCGCTACCATAAAGAAGTAAGTGTTTTAAATACCATATATTCTCATTTCAATTGTCAGACTACCACTTCATAAAAATATTATTTAAATTTAATATATATATTATTATTATTCTAATATGGTTCTTTAGGAATATAAAATACCAATTGGTTTTCCACTTAATTTGAACACTTTTAATAGAATTTTTCAACCATGGTAGTTTTATACTACCTAAGTGAATGAATATGTTTTACTTTCACTTTTTTCCCTTTATTGGAATTCTTAAAAATATATTTAATATATAAATATAATATGAATAAATAATTAGTTTCACGTGAATGATTATGTAATGATTCAAAAACCCTGATAATAATGATTTTAAAAAATATCCAGTCATTTTATACATTTTAAACAAGATTATGATTAAACAACTCAGGGTTTGGAACTACATCAAAGAAAAAATTAAACTATTGAACAACCTATATGTTGTAATGACATTAAAAATATATAACTTCACTTATAAATATTATAGAACTATTTAAAATTACTGTCAACCATTATCGCCACAACAGATCTATTTTTGAATCATTAACTAAATAACCTTAAAATGACTAACATTAGAAAAATCAATCTAACAAATTATCAATAAATTATAATAAATGAACTAAAAAGAATTATATTAATGAATAAAAATTGAAAATTATTTTAAATCAAGTAATTTATAAATAAAATATGATTATTCAATAGGTTAGAGGACAAATAAAATGATCTAGGACTCGAGGTATGGGGTTATATTTTGAATCCACATTCATCCCTTGTATTATTATTATATAATATATATTATAATATATAGCTAATTTAAAAAGAATTTAATTTATATAGTTATTTTACTATTTATTTTATCTGTTTAAATTTCCTCATTTACTTCTATGATGATTTATATTTTATACAAAAAAAATCATAAGGGGACTCTCTCACTCTTTATTTCATTAAGTTATGTTATTTATCACTCTAAAATACTCTCTTCTTATTTATATATTTATCATATAATATATTTTTACTATATTTCCTTTTTTATTTCCTTTCATTTAGTTCTCATGTCTTTACTACTTCATTCCAATTATTTCTTTTGGTCAAAACCTCTGATGTTTATATGTGTACCTTTTCAAAAATCTAATCTTCCATTCCAAGATTCGTCTTATTTTACCTTATTTATTTTTAGAATTACACATTTAAGAAAATTAAATTTTTTAAATAATTTTTTAAATTTTATTTTTAAACATTTTGAATATGATAATTAAAGTGAACTATAACAAAATTTTAAATACAATTACATGAAATTATACAAAATCTCTTATCATGATTTATATTTAATTTTACTCTTTTTTATATTAGGATTCTTTAAGATGAAATATCTATATGGTAAACAAATATTTAAAATATATTCTTATATAAATATTCTTATATTTTTGACTTTTTATGAAACTTATTTTTTAACAACAATTTATATTATTTTTGAATATTTTTATATTAACTAAAAACATCGGGGAATTTTTATTAAATACCTTATAATTTATTTTCTTCCTCTAAATCATGTTTTATCTATTTTAATACCCTTTTAAATTAAACGATTAAAATATTAAGTACATTCATGTCCCTCTCATTATAAGAAGTTTATTTTTTAATAGGATCGTATTAATTCATTATTCATTGACTAAATTCTTATGTGTATATAGTATTGTGGAAGTGAAATTCTTAGACGAGTATTAATATAAATTTACAATTATCTTTTCTTATTATCAACTAAGTATAATAATGACTTTTATATTATTTCCTTTCTATACTGAATACCCCAAAAATCTATTTTTGTGATTGAATGGTATTCACCAAGATAGTCATACAAATAAATTAAATATGGAAATAAATTAAATTGCATGTGTACCAATTATTATATATTATGTGAATATCAAATAAATCAATATTAAATTTAAATTTTATTTACCAATACATCAACATTATTTATTTATATGAATGTTTTATTTTCCTCATTTGGTCATGATAGGGTTTCGATTGATTTTGGATTGTTTTTGTATTTAAGTGATTTCACACCCAAGATATTCATTAAATGTACTTATAAATCATATAGTTTTATATTAGAATCCCCTATAATCCCCAACAAATTTTGGATGCTTTTGAAGATGTTTTGATGGGATAAAGGAGGGTGCACGGTTTAGGTGAACGGTTTTCCGAACAGTACACAAAAACCATGAGCTTATGTCAAACTCATTAAAAATGAGAAAAATTACTTATTTTCCCTCTCAAGATTTATCTTAACTCTCCTATTTATTCTCACATTGTACAAAAATACCCATTTCATTCTCCCAAGGTTTTAAACCCTCCTTGGAACATTATTCTGAAGGGGGATTTTATAGAGGAACTTCACACAATCTCATGTAATTGTCTCTCGCTCTTAGTTCATACACTTTTCATTAAGTATCATCAAATTTAATTGAAGGCCCAAATTACCAGAGGTTAGGGTTTCAATCCTAGTGTTTATATTTGGTTATTATTTGTCCTATATTTTGATTTTAGGCTCGATCTTCTTTCCTTGAGGTGCAGTGGTGGTGTGAGTGCATTTTCAAACAAAGGATTCAAATATTTAAGAATTTTGGTAGGTGATTTCATGTGAATGAAATACTTTTGAAATATCTTGGTGTGTTTATTATTTTTTAATGTTTATCTCATTCCATTTTTTGGTGAAAAAATTTGTTTTGGTGGTATTTGTAAATCAAATGATGATTTAGTGCCAGTTCTATGTGAAATTGGTGGTTTTCCATATAAATATATTATTAGTTCATTTTGGGATTCCCCAAAATTACATAGTTGATTTTATGGGAATTTCTAGGGTTTAAAATGATGTTTTTAATGATTATGTCTTTTTGTGGATGTTGCCAAAATTTGTTTTAATGGTGTTTGTGAATCATGTGAACATTAAGTGCCATGTTTATGTGAAATTGGGGGTTATTCATCCAAATATTTTATAGGTTCATATGGGTCTTCCCAATAACTAGTTTTTTGGTTTTATTGATATTTATAGGGCTTAAATTTCTGTTTTTGTGACCTATAAGTATGCACATGGTGTGAAAATAGGGGATTTCAAAGAGTTTTGGGTGCAAATAATGTGACATGTTGAGAAGTTGTTTTATCAAAAATCAAAAAAAAATTTGTATGTTTTAAGTGATAGAATTTTTTATACATAATATACTGTTTGTATGTGAACATTAGTGGTGTTTTTATATTCAATGAGATGCATGTAGCATGTTGAATGTTTTAGCACAATGGTGGAAACTCGGGTACCTAGGGGGGCAGATATTTAATAGTACACTAGTGATCCAGATGGGTTTTGTCTATATATCACTTATAAATTTGGATAAAAACTACCCTAACTAAACTATGTGGATGATTTTTGGGGAACACTATTTTATTGGTTTCATCCCTACTAGTGTCTCATGCACGATAAAGAAATTTGACATGGATATTTTTACACTGATGTACAAGGTACATAGGGACTAAGACTATCTATTCCCAAGCAGTGTTCTCGGTTTTGGTGCTCATTTGGTTTTTTTATTTACCCTTGTATTATGGTGTGTTATTATTTAAATTACAATATCTAGAATGTCTTATTTATATTTTTTATCATTCTGATGTTTTATTTTGAGAACATTTTACAATTGAAAGAGGCATTTCTTGAAATTTATTGCCGCTTTTATTTACATATTAAAACTGAATGAATTTCACAATTTATTGAATAATAATTGAAATAATTGGGTGGTATCCAATTTGGATTAGGATCATACACTAATTACACCCCTTGGGTGTATGTATACTTTTTTATGTTTGACACGGGTAAAGGCAAAGCCTCGGGTGAAGGCAGTTCAAGTTGTTAGTCCCCACCTATAGTGTGGTGTTGTGGAGACGGCTCGTGGGTGATGACCCCTTGTCATGTGGGGTATTTTTTGATGTTTTTATGCTATTTTTATTTATGTTTGTAACACTTGTACTTGTTCTAAAATCATGTATTTAGATCTTGTTTATATTAAGGCTTGTTTGGCCAAAAAAAATCAAATTTATATTATTGTTTGTTTTCAATGTTTTATGCTTTAATACATAGGTAAATTGTTCCAAAACCAAATTTATTTTTACCATAGAACATGTTACAGACCATGGGGATAGTTAATGCCCTTCGGGCCTTGTCTTGGGATTGATTTTATGATGATATTTGTGGCGGCTAGATTTGGATCAGGATAAAATGGTATCAAAGGAGGTTGACATTTTTTGTTTATATTAAAAATATATTATGAGTCGGGATAGACAGGAGATAGGAATATTATAGCTCGTGGTTTTGGTCATTTTTAGGGTTCCTAGCCTGCACCTCTCATGGAAGACCTTGATTCACCAGGGGACATTGGAATTTTCAGATTTACTTCACTTCCAGGTAAGACGTATGGGCTGCAGACCCCACATGGACATCGGGTGGGGTTGAAGTAGTTTTGTCTTCTATAATTGTATTGAGTTTAGATTATCTATATTTTATTTGTTTGATTAAAATTTTCAGAATTATGTTATTTAATATATTTTTTAATGGTTAATTATGTAAGGACAAGCCGACCCGGAAATCTCCCATGCACCCAAGGGAGGAAGCCGAAGAGAGTTATCCCACACAGAATGACCAGAGGCTAGTTGAGGTTATGGTTTGGGCTATCTAATCTTTGGGGCAAGGCCTATATTCTATTACCATTCCTATTAGGGATGAATATATGGGTCCTAGAAAAGTTAAATCTTAAGAGTTTTTCTAAAAAACAAGCCTCCTACTTTTCTAGGCAGCATGGAACCCTATATTACAATGGAATGGATTGAGAAGATCAAGAGAATGGTCGAGTTATTGTATAGACCCAAGGATCTCAGAGTGACGTGTGCCTCCTCTCTGTAGGAGGGTCCCATCCACTCTTAGAGGGAAAGGGGACATCAGACTGGGATGAATGAGTAGATGCATTGGGGAGATTTCAAGGATGTCTTCAATGAACAAAAATTCCCCTAGGTGTTGGAATATGCTAGGTCCTGAGAGTTCCAAGACCAAGTACAAGGGAATCAATATGTGATTGAGTACACCATTAGTGTTTCATAGTTGGTTCGGTATGCCACTAAAATCATCTCGAATGAACAAGTGAAGGCCTAGGGGTTTAAAAAAGTATTCTGACTAGATATATACTCCCAGGTTTTCATGTTTAAGATAAGGACCTATGCTGAGGTCATTGAACAATCATGTATGGTAGAGATTAACCGTAAAATAAGTGCATGTTTATCTAGTTCAATATTAGTAGTGGGAAGTAGATGATCCTCAGATAAAAAAATGAAGCGGGAGGAATAAGTGAAAAAGGGAGGTGGTAGTTCAGGCCACTCTTCCAGAAAGTTTAAATTTGTGGACTCTAATGATTGATTGGTCATGTGCCACTAGTGTGAGTGTTAGGGGTAGATCCGACCAGTAATTCCAATTCCTCAGAAGCCCTGTTACCAAAATAGAGGTATGGGTCATTTGTAGTTCTTTATTGGGGTGGCATGCCAACTTCAGATTGGGGAAGGGTTAGTGACTTCAAGAGGAGTGCCAGCAGAGTTAGAGCTGTCGAGGATGGGGGGATACTGATTCGGTGTCCATGGTGGTAGGGTTGGGTCATCTTCTAGATAGATCATGTTTAAGGAACAACCACAAACTTGTTGTCATCCTTAGGAGGAGACCAGACATCTCTATGTAGTGGATCAGGAACCAGTAGGGTCAAAGTCAGTACCGTCGACAGTTTGAGGTACTGTTCTAATGTTATAATCTATATCTTATACTCTTTTTGATATTGGTTCATCTTTTTCCTTAATTTATACCCATTTTGTGGACACACTTAATTTTCTAGCTGATTTGTTGTCTTTTGCGTTGGACTTGGTGACGCTTTAGGGAAAGAAGAAGGAGGAGGTTCTCAGTTTCCCATCGTGTGTGATTTTCGTGTCAGGGGTTGATATTGAGTGGGACCTCAGGGTCATAGATATGGAAATTTCTAATGTAACACATGTCATGTATTAGATAGTACACTTCTAGGTACAAATCTATTTCTATAGGTGGTGGTTCAGTTTCACGGCAGCTCATGGGAGTCCTAAGGTTTTTTTGGAGAATGGGATCCTTAGTCGGGTCATGCAGGACCTCCACTCCAGTGTTTGGAATCCTTATCTTCCAGTTATCATTGGTCGTGCTATAGGAAGATTTTCTTTCTCTTAACAGTGGACTACCTAATGTAGAATGGGTTTCTGGATGTTTTCTAGGATGACGTTTTAGGTTTTCCCCCATAGCGGGATGTGGATTTCGCAATTGATCAGGCATCGGGAACACAGCTGATATCTCTTCCCTAATATTTCAATCCCCCCACCTAGATGAGGGAATTTAAGATATATATGGACGATTTAGAATCCAATGGATTTTTCTCTTGGTTTTCTCTCCTTGGGCCACTCCTGTGTTTTTCAAAAAAAAATTCTAACTAATCCCAAAGGTTGTGCATTGACTGCCAGAAGCTGAATAAGGTAAAAATTAGGAAAAGATACCCTTCTCCCAGAATATATGATTTTTTTGATCAATTGAAGGGGTAAAAGTGGTTTTAAATATATAATTACATTTTTGATACCATTAACATAGGGTGAAATATGGAGATATCTCGATGAAATCCTTCCGAAGTAGGTACAACCACTTTGAGTATTTGGTCATGACCTTCGGATTAACCAATGCTCCAATGGTCATTATGGAACTCATGAAAATTTTGTTCAACCAGAATCATGATTCATTTTTTGTGCTGTTCATGGATGATATTCAAGTATACTCTGGCTCTGAGGAGGTATACAAACATAACTTGAGTATCGTCTTGGGATCTTTGAGGGATCACTGCCACTATGCAATTTTACCAAATGCACTTTCTAGATAAGGGAAGTGAGATTATTGGGGAATGTTATCTCAAAGATGGGGGATTCAATGTACTCTAAGAAGATCAGAGCGGTCAGGTTATGGGCCAAAATAGAGAATGTGTTCGAGATCAGGAGATTCCTTGGCCTGGCTGGTTATTAAAGGAGATTCCTTCAGGATTTCTCTCAGCTTGCATCACTAATGACTGTGATCCACCACAAAGGGTTGAAGATTGAATGGGGCCCAGAATGTCTGGAATTTTTTGAGGAGATAATGCAGAGGTTGACCACCATCCCCATTTGTATTTTTACTGATGTCAAAAAAGGGTTTGTGGTCTATTGCGATGATTCTGGTATGGGTATCGGGTGCATGTTAATACAGGATGATCACCTGGTGGCATATGGTTCTCCACAACTCCAACTACACCAAAAGAATTACCCCAAACATTAATTGGATTTGGAATTGGTGATGCATTATTTGATGACCTGGAATCACTACATCTTTGGGGAGAATTTCATGGACTAATTTGATCAAAAAATCTTGGTCTATATCTTCTCTCCAAGGGAACTCAATTAGAGGAAGCGTTGTTGGATTGAGTACTTGTAGGGGTTTGACATCATCATTTTTTATACCCCAGAAATGGGAAATGTAGTGTAAAATTATTTGAAGAGAAGAGTACCAGTGCAGGATTTGAGGAAGTCTAGTGAAAAGTTTAATTTTATGGGGCACCTTCCTCAGATGTATGCGGAATACATTAAAAAATGGGGGTGCGTTCTTGGTGAGATTTTAGTTGAATCCATTCCTATTGGAGTTGATTCAGAAAGAACAACCCAGTGATGTGCTTTGTCAGTGGTCAAAGCAGTTTCTCCTGGGTGGGGAGACTTCCTCTGTTTGGTAGTCATCTCTTGAGGTAATCTTGTGCTTCAAGGGACTTTTAGTAATGTCATTATCTCTACAGAATTTGGTGATGAGGGATAGCCACCAGTCTCAATGGGATTTTTATTTGGTTTTCACCAATATGTATTATGATGTCTATCGTTAGTTTTGGTTGCCTGGTATGATATGAGACATTTTGGGATTTGTGTCGAGATTTTTTACATGCCAACAAGTGAAATTAGAGCATAAAAGTTCTTCTGGTTTACTCCAGCCACATCCCATTCTAACATGGAAGTGGGATGAGGTTTCCATGTAATTCATTGTTGTCTGGAATCGTATTCCTTGGGGTAAGAATTCCAATTGGGTAGTGATTGATCGTCTGACCAAATCATCCCACATCATTCAAATTAGGGATACAACTAATGTTGATGGGTTGGGTCGTTTGTATCGTCAAGAGGTGGTGATACACCATGGTGTTCCATCTGCATTTTTCTTCGATAGAGAGACAAGTTTTAATTCTCAATTTTGAGAAGGCCTACAGAAGGCCTTGGGGACACATATCAAGATGTTCATGGTGTACCATCCTTAAACGGACGGTCAAACAGAATGGGAAACCCAATTTTGGAGGACATGCCCTGTGCATGTCTTCTGGACATTGATGGTTGTTAGGATAACCATTTGGGATTGGTTGAGTTTTCTCATAATAACAGTTACCAATCCTCAATTTTAATGGTTCCTTTTGAGGTGCTCTATTGTTATCCATGTAGGTAACCCTTATGTTGTTCTAAGGTAGGTGAGACATCACTATTGGTGATTAACCTTGAGAAGGAGACATAAGAGAAGGTCAAATTGATCAGGAAGCTATTTTTTTATAGCATAGAGTCATCATATATCATATGATATCCAAAGGTGTCGATACCTAGATTTTTCTATAGGTGATGGGGTATTATTGAAAGTGTCCCCTCGTATGGGCCATTGTTGATTGGGGGAGCAAGGGAAGCTGACGCCACGATATGTCGGCACATTTGAGATCAACGAGAATATTGGAAAGTGGATTATAGGTAAGACATACCTTCTCATTTGAAATCCATCAATGAAGTCTTACATGTCTCCCAATTGAAAAAATACAACCCTTATCAATCCCATGTGCTGAGTTGGGAAGAACAAGAGATAGATCATGATATGGATGTTTTTGAACGGCCAATGTAAATAGTTGACTCCCAAGAAAAGGTTCTTTGAAGGAATTCTATTCCCCTATTCTAGGTTCATTGGCAGAATATTAGTGATACACATGAATCTAGGGATCATATTTCATGGGTTGAGGCTATGTACCCATTCATGTTTTCCGATAAAGCCCCTAGTCGACTTTTCGGGACAGAAAGTATTCATGGCGGGGATAATTTTCACACCTTCTTTATTCATTAAAGGCACATATACTTCATATATTTTAATCCTAGAATCCCCCTCTAAGACCCCCCTAACCCCCGTAAATTTTTCAGTCTTTTGAAGATGTATTTTGGGGAGAAAGGAGGGTGCACGGTTTAGGTGCATGGTTTTCCAAAACATGCACCTAAATCATGCACCTATGTCTGTATGATTAAAAACGAGAAAAATTACTTTTTTCCCTCTAGAGATTTATCCTAACTTTCCCCTTTCTTACCCCATTCGATGACTATAGCCATCGCAGTCTCCCAAGCTCTTCAAACCCTCCTTTTAACTTTATTTTGAAGGGGGAATTGGTGGAGGCACATAACACAATGTCATGGAAGTGTCTCTACCACATAGTTCCTCCCCTATTCATGAATTTTATTCCAATTTCTTTGCAGTACCAAATGAATATAGGGTAGGTCTTTGAACCTAGTGTTTAAAATTGGGTTTTCTGGGTCTAATTTTCTAATTTTAGACTCGCTCTACCTTCCTTGAGGTGCGACGGTGATGTGATTGCATTTTCACACAACAGATTCAAAGATTTTATAATTTTGAAAGTTGATATCATTTTTATGAAATCCTTGTGACTTATATCTAATTTTTATGATATTTTAATGTTTATGGCATTTTGATTTTGGGGAAAAATTGGTATTGGTGGTATATGTAAAGAAAATGAGGTTTTAGTACCATTTTTATGTGAAATTAGGGGTTTTCATAGAAATATTTTATTGGTTCATTTAGGGATTCCCTATAATTACATAGTTGATTTTATTGAATTGTATGAGGGATGAAATTCATGTTTTTAATGTTTATCTCCATTGGTGGATGCTACAAAACAAATTCATGGTGTTTGTGAAGCATGTGAACTTCAAGTGCTGTTTTTATGTGAAATTGAAGGTCTTTCATAAAAATATATTATTCGATCATATGCTAATTCCCAATAACTGATTCATTGGTTTTTATGAAAATTAATTGGATTGCATATCTGTTTTGGTAAATTATAAGTGTTCACATGGTCTGAAAATTTGGGATTCCAAGGTGTTTTGGGTGGAAAATAATGGAATATTTGAAGAAGTTATTTCATCAAAAAGCATAAATGTTTTGTTGTGTAATTTAATTGGAAGAAAGTGTGTGTAGCTACTATAGTTTTTTATGTGACCATTAGTAGAGTTTTTATATTCAAATAGATGTATGTGGCATTCTTAAATCATTTGAGCACAAAGGGGGAACTCGAGTACCTAGGAGGGTGGATATGTACTAATACGCTTGTGATCCAGATGGGTTTTGTCCCTATTTCACATTGAATTGTGGATAACGACAACTATAACTAAACTATGTGGTTGATTTTTGGGAACCAATAGGATATGGTTATTCTTCCCACAAGTGCCTTGTGCATGAAAAAGGATTTTGATGTGGATATTTTTACATCGAGGTACGAGGTACATAGGGCCCGAGTCTATCTAGTGCTTAAGGGTGTTCTTGGTTTTGGCGCTCATTGGGTTTATGGTATTTAACCTTGTCTTAGGGAGATTTTTTCTGTACATTATAGTAGATAGCATGTATTATTTAAATATTTTTACATTATGAATGTTTAATTTTGAAAACATTTTACAATCGAAAGTTTCATTCCTTGGAATTTATCGCCACTTTTCATTACTTATGAAAACTGCATGCTTTTCACCTTCTATTGCATACTCTTTGGAATCCTTAGGTGGTATCCTATTGGGATTAAGATCAAACCCTATTTACACCCATTGGGTGTATGTATACCGGATTATGATTGACACAGGTAAAGGCAATGCCTCGGGTAAAGGCGGTTCGGGTAGTTGTTCTCCTCCTATGGTGCGGTGTTGTGGAGACGACTTGGGGGTGATGACCCCTTGTCATGTGGAGTTATTGTCTTCTTTTTTATGCTATTTTTATTTATGTTTGGACCTATTTTACATTTTATAAAACCATGTAGTCGGATCTGGTTTCTATTAAGGCTTGTTTGGCATAAATATTTCAGATTCATATTATCGATTGTTTTCAATGTTTTATGCTTTCCTACTTCTGTAAATCATTCATAAACCAAATTTATTGATACCCATGTAGTCGTGCTGGCTCGTGGGGATAGGGAACTCCATTTGGGACTTGTCATGGGTTGGATTGGGTTCTGATATTAGGGATGACCGGATTAGGTTCTTGAAAAGTGATATATATATATATATATATGGGAATAACATTATGTGATATGAGACTCTAAAATTATTAAACCCTCTAATGAATTATAAAATGTCTTTTGTCTCATGATATCAATATGTTTATGGTAATGTGGTTTAAACCCAATACATTTTATTCGTATTGGTGATTATAGCCAATCCACTATGTTGTGATGATCTTGTAAGAGATACTTAACATATGTTATAATTTTTTTAACATATTCATATTTCATATTCCAATATTCAGTCTCTAGTTTCAAGAATATTTTCATATTATTTCACATCCTTATGTCGTAGTATTTGATATTCATTAAGTATTGTATTCTTAGGGCTTTTATTTAATAATATTTAATTATTCTATCATATCTTAGAGTCAATAATTATTATTCCATGATCTTATTCCATTAGGAATCACATTTTTTCACATAATCATTACTCTCACATGTTTAAAATCAATTGGTAACCCTTATTTTATTCATTAATAATTATTTAACCCTCTATTAAATAGTAGAGATTATTTATTTTATGTTTCTCATTTTTTTAGCTGGTCATAGTTGTTAAATAGACTTTTATCTGATAATAAAGGGTCTATGATGAATGTTTTGGAAAAATTTTATTGATGGATAATGAATTTATATTAATAAAACATATGTGTTATTTTATTGATATAACCTTGATCTATTAATATTAATAGTTACTATGTATTATTCATTTACAACTACATTAATATAGAAAAAATGGGATTAAGCATTATATTTCTTTGAAGAGAAATTCTCAAATTAATGGAGATGTTGATAAGAAATATTTTATATTTAATTTCTAAAATAATATAATACTCATTAGTATATAACTAATCGATATATTTTTTATGGATACAATATTAAATTTTATATATTTTAAAAATGTTCAATAAGGTTCATTTAAGGGAAAACAAACATATAATATATAGCATGGGATGTAAGACACATTGAAATAAGTTTTAAAATATACCAGTAAATGTTTCCTTCACATAAAAGATAAAATTTACCTGAATTTTGAATATTTATGGGATGACAAAAATTTCATGACTACTCACCAAAGATTAAATAATAAAAAAGTTTCATCCAATGGAATGCATTTTTTTTTAAAAAATATTTTCTATAGATAATGTTAATATTTTTTAGAGAAACAATAGTGAATATGTTATAGAATAAAAAGGTATAGACTTTAATTTTTAAGAAAACTTTTGTGATATTATTCATGATTTATATGGTAGGATTAATTATGAAGATTACAGTTTAAATTCTACAAAAATAAAAAAAAATTAAGGAGTATAGAAGAGATTGATAAGAATAACATTATTGGTGAAAAGGTAGGTCTGGAGTAAAAATAAATAACAAAAAATCTGTTAAAAATTACACTTTTACTATAGTTAGAGAATATAAGAAGGCGTTATTTCATTTATCGTGGGATTTTGATAAAATATATAAATGAATATCATGATGAAATTGAGGAGAATCAAACTTGAGATAATGTTTTCATCCTAGAATGTAAATATTTTATCGGAAAAAAGTTGTTTTTATAAAATAATTTAAATGGATAGATAATGATGATAAAAATAATATAAATTTTTTTTATATAGGACACTCCCTTGTTAATGGATTTTATATTGAAGAAACATTTTATCTAACAGATAAATTCAAAATTATTTGTTTATTCTTAATCATTATTGTGTAAAATTAGTTCATGGTATTCTATATGAATTAAAAATCATATTTTTAAGTGGATTTTTTGAAGAACATGTTTAAATTGAATATTCAAAATGTACTAATGATGCATTAATATTTGAGAAAAGTGGGTCAATTAAATAAATCACTCTATAGGTTGAATCAATAACTGTGTTCTTGATATTCACGGTATTATCAATATATAAAATTTCCTTGATTTTATTTTGAATGGGTTAACCATAATATATATTTAAACTAGGATTATGATAAATTTAAGAGGGTATTAATATATGTTGAAGAAATTACTTTTATATGCCTATTTAATGATCAATTTAAGTTGAACAAAAAATAAATGAGGATTGATTTTATAATATATGTTATTATAGAATTAATGTTTTTACTTGGTTTAAATATGACACTATGAAATAATAGTACTTTAATATTTTAATAAATATATAAAAAATAAGTACTAAAAATATTTGGAATGAAAAATATAAAATCTATAATTACAATAGTTTCTACTTAAATTAATTTTTAGAAGGATGATAATAAATAAATGGTAAATTATGTGGAGTATAAGAAAATAATTAGAGGAATATTATATATAATAATGAATAAACATTAAACTATATTATGTATATGAGATGTATAGTTTAACAATTTCATTCCAATATAAGTCACCTGATTAACATTAACATAAAAATTTATTATAGACATGATGGATTACAGGAAATTCTATAACGAAATATTATAATAATATGTTTTATGATTTATCTCTATTGTTTATATTGGCATAATAGATAATATAAATTACACTTCATGTGGGTCATTCTATTAAATAAATTTTTTTACTCATTTCATATATAAGTAGTAATATTACTTATTATTGATAATAGAAAAATTAGAATATATTTCCAATACAATGGTTCGTAAACAAATGATATAGAAAAAATAGATGTTGAGAAACATTTTAATTTAGGTAAATTCAAAAATTAATATAAATATGATATCTCAATTTGTATGAATCATAAAAAAAATTAATACATTATTTATGGATGAACATAATTTTGATAAATTATCACATTATCCTAGAAAATCCAGAAAAAGATATGGTTAAGTTAGACATTGTTTCATATCATGATAAATTTTTTATATCATGGTAAGGAATATATCCAAATATATTTTTAGAATCCGTTTTCATCTCTGAGAGTTTATCCATGTCCATATATGAGATAAATTAGAGAAAATAACCATACTACTCAAAATATATTTGTTATTCAATTTTTTTCCACTGTGTTGTATCACTCATTTATAATTTAATCAAATGATATATCTATCCACATGTCATTTAAGACAATATATGTGTCTCTATTATATGAATACAATAACTTATTTTTTTCATTCAATAAAACTAAATAATTTCTATTCAGTTTCACATATAAGGGGAGTGAGGTAATAAAATTTAAATTGGACTAAAACATAAATATTTTTTCAAATATGAAATGAAAACATAAGTTCTTATTCTTAATTGATTTTTAAAAAGGGGGAGAAAAAATGTTTCAAAAGGTATTTCATAGGGGTGAATACCTAAATAATTTATTAGGGATAAAAATAATGAATATGTAGTTGAATTTTTTTTTATTCTAGAATAATGTTGTTATTTGAAACATGAGGCTAGTGAAAAATTTTAATTTAATAAGATTTCAGTTATCTGTTATTAATCAAGATAAGAAATACTCATGTGGGGTTATAATGGATAATTTTTTTAATCAAATAACATATCATCATGGATATTATCAATGTTATAGAAATATGAAAATGGTTCTTATGATAATTGAGTATAGTATTTACAGTGGTGTGTTATTAATTAATCCAAAAGGGAAAATTTGTTGTAAAAAATCTTTTAATGGATATTTGGGATGTGTTTTTAACAATGTACTAATGAAAATCCTCCAATATTATCAACATATAACATGGAAATGGTAATTCCCTGATATTTTTAAAGAGGAACATCATCATCGATAGCATATATGATACAAAACATCAATATTTAAAGATAATACAATGCATTGAGTAATTATTGTATATTTTTTATAAATAAATTAAATCCCTTGGTTAGCTTGTGATACATAAAATAGTAGGACTAAATGATACACCAGACACTATTAAAATATTATTATTTTACCATGACCACTATAACATAGAAGTTAAGTTGTGGGGTAAAAATATGAATTACTGAATTATAAAAATATAATTTTTACACCATTATAATGATGTTCCCAATCAGGATCCAAGAATCACTAAGAGGGGGAGGGCTGAATCAGTGATATCTTTTTCTTTTTATGTTTCCTTCTTTATGAAACAACCTTCGCCTCATGTTAAAGAGTTTCTTCCCTGCTGAACACACACAACCATAGGAACACAAGATTTACATGGTTCACTACTCAATAAGAGTAGCTACGTCCTTGATATGGTACGAAAATAATCTAGTACCACACAATCAACTAGAAAATAATCCTTTGATGTGGAATACAATGAGTAGGATATACCCTTACACTCGTGTTGCACTTTGAAAACAATCCAATAGTGCGTGTGCTCCCTCTTAGCACAAATAGGGAAATGATATAATTCTTTTCTTCTTTATAACCTTTCCTAGATCAAATATTTCTAAAAAACTATTCACTTTCCTACCTAGAAGCAGGTAGAAACCACCTGGAGAAAACAGCTTGTGCACCTCCTTCCACTTGCGCGCCTCCTTGAACATGCGCGCCTCCTTCCACTTGCGTGCCTCCTTGCACTTGTGCACCTCCTTCCACTTGCGCACATCCTTTATACATGAGCACCTCTTTGTGGACAGGCAATACTTGTGCTCCACCCTTATACTTGCACGCCTCTTTGTGGAAAGCACAACACTTGTGTGCCACCTAAAAATGAGGCTCAACTTGCGCGCCTCAACCACTTGTACGCCACACTTCTTCGACTTGCGTGATAAGAGCTCAAAATATTTCTCTAAATCTCGAGCCTTAAGAAATGAGGAGGGTATTCACATTTTTATAGTCATTTTGGCAACCTGCATTTCACATACACTTGCTCGCCTCCTTGGTACCTGCGCGCCTTCTTGGCACTTGCGCGACTCCCTTGCACTTGTGTGACTCCTTGGTACTTGCGCGCCTTCTTGGTACATGCATGCATTTTTAGTAATTGCGCACCTTCTTGGCACTTTCATGACTTCTTTCCATTGTCATTTTTTTGAAATAATTATATTTGAACTATGACTTGCGCACCTCTACATACTTGGGCGGTAACTGCTTACTTGCACGCCTACTGCATACTTGCGTGCCTACTTCTTTCTCTCTCCCTTTCCTTTATATGGCTTACATCACAAGTTCTCAAAACATATGATATTTGTGAAATAAAAATCAGCAAAGCATCATATGGTTTTTCAAGACTTTTACAAAGAGAATTGATTTAGCTTATTTGACAACAAAAGACAACACTATGTAACATCAAACTATTATTACCTCCTTATCCTTTTAACTTGGTCCCAACCATCTCCCACTTTAGGTTTTGTTGGAAACCATGATTCATAAATATCTGAACTTTGTAACCTTAAGCAATAGATTACTTATCAACAATTCTATGCCTATGTGAGCTAACTCATTGTAGGAAACAAGAATTATTGACAGCCAAAACCATGATGTCCAAAAGTAGTGACTACGAAATCTCATGAGCGTACCTCCATAACATTCTTTAGAACATCTTTCAAAATTCTAATTCAACATTCTTCACTTCCTCTACTTTCCTGGAAGACAACATTGTTTCCTACAACCACTCCAACAAACAGTTAGAATATTTCACACACATAAATGATGGATTCACAGCTTACCCACAACTCCCCCTTTATGCATGCATCTATAAGGATAGATTTATGAAAAAATTCTCCCATTGACAACACTATCCAAAATAAATATGAGAGAGGGGATAGAAACGCATACCTTAACCTTGATGAGGAAGTTGGATACCCATGTTCAACCTCAATTTTGCAAATGGTTCTTTCGGTAAAGGCCTGGTGAATATATCAGCAACTTGTTCAGATGTAGGAACATATTCCATCCTTAATTCATTCTTCTCTACCTGCTCATTGATGAAGTGTTACTTTATATCAATGTGTTTTGAATGAGAATGTTGTACCAGGATTCTTGTAAGATTGATTGCACTCTGATTATCACAACCTAAGGGCAAATGTAGCTTCACTTCAACAAGTAGATCTTCTAACTGAGTCTTCATCCACATCAGTTGAGTTGCAGCTTGAGTAACAGCAATATACTCCTCTTCAGCTGTCCTAAGAGTTACTGAATTCCGTTTCATGGTATGCTAACTAACACAGCTTTTCCCTAGAAAGAAAACTCCAAAAGTTGTGGATCTTAGATCATCCACATTTCATGCCCAATCAGCATCAGAATACCCAAATAGATCAATATTTCCTAAGCCATCATACATTATTCAAAAATTTGTTGTGCCTTTGATATATATGAGGATTCTTTTTCCAGCAACCAGATGTGATTCTTTAGGAGCACTTTGAAATCATGCACATAAATTGACATGATAGACGATGTTGGGTCTTGAGGTAGTCAAATACAACAGACTCCCAATTAGATTTTTAAACTCTTCTTGATAAACTTCATTTCCTTATCCATATTTAGAAAACTTGGTTCCCACTGAGATAGGTGTGGACACTGGTTTCGAATTTTCCATGCCAAACTTTTTCAGAAGTTCCTTAGCATATTTTTCTTGACATAGAAAGATATGATTCCATTTTAGTGAGATTTTTAACCCAAGAATGTTTTTCATTTCACTCAGCATGGACATATCAAATATCTTCTTCATCTCCTCATAAAATCATTCACATGACCTTTCATCATTCCCAGAAAAGATGATGTCATCAATATAAACAATATCAATTAGGGAAAACTTCTGGCCCTCCTTGATGTAAATATTTCTATCAACTCTACCATTCTTAAAATTCATCTTCTTTAAGAAAGTATTAAATTTAGAATACCATGCCCTTGGAGCCTGTTTTAGCCCATACAAATCCTTCTTCAATTTGTACACATAGCTTTTATTATTTTCAATAATAAATCCACAAGGTTGATCAATCTAAACTTCATCATCAAGGTCCCCATTCAAGAATACGGATTTAACATCCATTTGAAAGATTTTGTAACCTCATTGTGCAGCAATTTCAAGAATGATTATGATTGTTTCTAATCTTTCTACTGGATCAAAGGTTTCATCAAAATCAATGCCTTCAATTTGTGAATACCCTTTTCAAACCAATCTTACTTTGTTTCTTATTACTTCACCTTCTTCATTCAGCTTGTTCCGGAAAACCCACTTGTACCAATAATGTTCTTGTTGTCTGGCTTATGTATAAGTTCCCAAGTATTGTTCTTATCTATCTGATCAAGATCTTCGTTCATAGCATGAACCCATTCTGGATCCTCAAATGCTTCATTTACATCATTCGGTTCAACTTTCGAATAAAGAGAAGTGTGTGATATAGAATTTGTTGTTCTTCTAGTTTGAACCCTCTGATCTTTATCTCCAATAATGTTCTGAGCCACCACATGCTTCCTAAATCATGGATGAGTTGTTTGAACTTATTTCATATCACTCGAGATCACTGAGTCTAATTACTCTTCTTGAGTAGGGTTAACACATTCTGCAGCATTATCAAAATTGTTAACAGAAACTTCTCTATCCTGCTCAACTTCCACATCAATATATGTATTCTTTTCTTTATGAGTATTTTCAAAAAGTTTTGCATCTAAATAATCAACAATTCTTCCTATTTCTTTATTGAGGAATATATAACATCTTCCTTCTAGAGCATAGCCAAAAACAATTCCATCATCTCCTCTTTTCTCAAACTTTCCCAGGCTTCCACCTTTTTTCTTTATAATGCATGGACTCCCAAATACTCTCAAGTGTTTCAGACATGGAGATTTTTCATAGAAAATTTCGTATGGAGTCATATATGAGTTTTTCTTGTAGAAACATCAGTTCTGTATATGCACTGCAGTGCTCATGGCTTGCATCCAATAATAATGAGAAAGATTATGTTCAAGTAACGTAGTTCTCTCCATTTCCACTAGACTTCGATTATTTCTTTCTGCAACCCCATTTTGTTAAGATGTGTATAGTGAACTGAACTCATTCCTAATTCCATGTTTTCCAAGGTATCATGAAAGTTACTCATTATTTTACTCTTCACCATTATCATTTCTCAACTTCTTCACCGAATACTCACATTCCTTCTCTGCTTTCCTCCTGAACCTGTTAATCATTTTCAGAGCATCTGACTTATGTCTCATGTACATAACACAAGTAATGCGATTAAAGTCGTCAATGAATGTAATGAAGTACTAATATCCATTTGTAGATTGCATGATCATTGGTCCAAAGATATCAGTGTGTATGAGTTCCAATGGCCTTTTTGAGTGAATTTGAACTCTCTTATGAATAGAGTTTGTAATCATCCCTTTTTCACAAATGGTGAAACACCTATATCTTTTTCTTGATAAATCAGGCATATCTCAGACACTGTCTCTCTTTGATAACTTGCACATATTTCTCTGACACATATGTCCCATCCTATTATGCCATAACAGATTTTCATCCACTACACCCATGTAGCAAGAGCTCTGCACTTCACCAACATGAAACAAATTCCCTTTTGTGCATTGGCTTCTCGTAACAATATTTCCATAATTTTCACTTTTAACAATAAATCCATCTTTTATGAAGATAACTTTGTTACCTTCATCAAAGAGTTGTGACACACTAAGCTGGTTATGTTTCAGTCCAAAAACATATAATGTTTTACGATATTTCATCTGTTCTTTTCCAATGATGGCTAATCCAACACCTTTGAGCCTTGTAGATTCATCATTTCCAAATGTCATTGTTCCTTCTTTGAAGTCTTTCACATTATTCATTAGCTTTAAGACTCTTTTCATATGAGATGAACATCTACTATCACGATTCCATGGACGTTCTCCTTCTATAGCTTTCAAAGAGGTTTCACAAACAAGAGCTTTTACTTCTTCTTTTTCTTTCTTCACCTCCAGCTTTTGAGAATTGCTAATGAGATTTTGTTGTGCTGGTAACAAAATAAGGCATCCTTTCTTAAGATTTCTAGTTTGTTCACATATTTCCCAAATAGTTTCCAGGGGATGGAACCTATTTTTAATCTTTACTCCATCATTCTTAGGTTTCTTTACAACCACCTTTTCTGACTTCTTTATTTGAGGAGATTGACTTCCCCTCAAACCCTGCCTTTCCTAACCTATGGAATAATAGTAATGTTTTTTGTTGAACCGAAACTTATTTGTAGTGTGTCTAAATCCACCACAATACCAGCGGTATCCATAGAAAGAGTATTTTCCTCTGAAATTTCCATACTGACCAGAATTAAGAACACATTTCTCAGCCACCTTCCTATCTTTCATTTCTGATCCACCAACGTTTTTGTTATAAATCAAAGTATTGATTTACATTTCAGTTCTATCAAAACCAGAAGTTTTGGAAACTTTTTCGGATTCAGAATGTTTTGAATCATTTTTGAACTCAGGGTTCTTTGAAACATCAGAATTCCTTATTTTGTTGGTCTTTACAACATACATGGCTTTCCCAGTATTCTTTATTTCAGAACCACTTTTACTTTTCTTTTCAACCTTTGAAGGAAACCCTTTTATATCCTTCTTAGGATCCTCTATCAAAGAACATTCACCAACTTCAGAGATACAATTTTTGAAACTGATACTCATTTCATTAGTTTTATAAAAAATTTGTCGGACAGTTTCCAACTCAAATTCTTTTGCCTTCAGCTTTACTTCAAGATGATCATTTCGATTCTTTACATTCTCAAGAGAATTCTTCATATCATCAATCGCTTTTTTTTATATTTATTTTCTCATCAGTAAAACCTTATTGATTGTTTATTGTGGAAGTTTCATTTGTCAACTTGTTGTTTTCGTTCTCATGCATTTTTATATTTCTCAAACATTCCTTTAACTCTTCTTCCAGATAGGATTCAAGTTGAGTTTCTTCTTCTTCATAACTAATCCTCTCATAATCATTATTATTCTCAGTTGCAACAAAGGTCTTCCCTCTAGCTTTCTCAGCAACTGAATTTTCAGATCTAGTCTCACTATTATCTTCTTCTTCACTTTTCGAAAACAAGCGTCTTATTTTTGATTTGAAGAAATTTTTATCATTACCTCTTCCAGAAGAACTATATTTTCCACCCTGTTTCTTCAAATAACATCTTGGTCTTCTGTCTTCTTCATCACTGTCTTCAAATTTCTTCCTTTTGGGAAAATTACCCGCAAAGTGTCCAACAACTCCACATTCAAATCATTTCAAGGGAAGTTTCCCTTTATATTTCATGTACATCTTCTCACATTTTTATAAAACAAGGATAAAATTTCATCAATGTTTTCACATACCTCATTTTTGGTGTCAGAGCCAACAACATCATCTTCCTCAAGAGTCTTCTTAGACATTTCTCTCTTGGCGGCTTTACAATACACTTCTATATCAACTTTGGTTTTGTTCATCAGAGTCTTCTCCCTTCTCATTTCATAAGTGATAAGAGTGCTATGAAAATTATCCAGAGATAATTATTCAGGGTCTCTGTCTTGAAATGAATAAACTTTAGCATCAAATATTTCGGGAAGAATTCTTAAGATCTTTTCAACGACTATAGAGTCCTCTAGATTTTCACCAAGACATTTGATAGTGCTGACAATGTCATTTATCCTGGTAAAGAAGTCCCCAACAGATTCAGCTTCTCCCATTTTCATGTCTTCATACTTCAGTCTCCAGATTTGTAGTTTATCCTTCTACACTTTTGTATTTACTTCATAGATGTTCTTTAGTTTTTCCCAGATTCCTTTGGCTGTAGAAATACCTTTCACTCTTAAAAATTCACTCTCAGACAGAGATGAGAGTAACACATTTTTTGCTCTTCCATCATTCTCAAGATTCTTCTTCTCAACAGGAGTAATAAGAACATTGTCATCAATAGCAGTAAATCCATCTCTTGTAGTTTCAAGAACTTCATATCCAAGACATATAAGATAAGGAATCATTCTATCCTTCCATATGTGATAGTTCTTTCTATCAAAAATCAGAATCCCCTTACTATTCATGCAGTTTATATTTTCCATCACAACTTCTCTTCAACCACTTCAAAAAAGAATAAACGAAGGAAACCACCCCTCTGATACAAATTGAAGTTCCTAGCCAGGATCCAATAATCACTGAGAGGGGGAGGGGGTGAATCAGTGATATCATTTTCTTTTTAAGTTTCCTTCTTTATGAAACAACCTTCGCCTCTAGTTAAAGAGTTTCTTCCCTGCTGAACACACACAACCACAGGAACACTAGATTTATAAGGTTCACTACATAATAAGAGTAGCTACTTCCTTGGTATGGTATGAAAATAATCCAGTACCACACAATCCACTAGAAATCAATCCTTTGATGTGGACTACAACGAGTAGGATATACCCTTACACTCATGTAGAACTTTGAAAACAATCCAATAGTGTGTTTGCTCCCTCTTAGCAGAAATAGGGTAATGAAATAATTTTGTGCTTCTTGATGACCTTTCCCAGATCAAATCTTTCAAAACAATTCTTCACTTTCCTACCCAAGAACTGGTAGAATCCTCCTAGAGAAAACAGCTTGCGCGCCGCCTTCCACTTGCATGCCTCATTGCACATTCATGCCTCCTTCCACTTATCCTCTAATTGCACTTGTGCCCCTCCTTCCACTTGCGCACCCCCTTTATACTTGCGCACCTCTTTGTGGGTAGGCAATACTTGCGTACCACCCTTATACTTGCACGCCTCTTTCTGGACATCACAACACTTGCACTCTACCTATAAATGAGGCGCAACTTGCGCGCCTCAACCACTTGCGTGCCACACTTCTTCGACTTGCACGCTCAGAGCTCAAAATATTTCTCTAAGTCTCGAGCCTTAAGAAATGAGGAGGGTAGTCACCTTTTTATTGGCATTTTGGAAACCTTTGCATCACATTCACTTGCATTCCTCCGTGGTACTTGTGCGCCTTCTTGGCACTTGCGCGCCTCCTTGGTACTTTTGCACCTTCTTGGTACCTGCCTGCCATTTTGGTACTTGCGCACCTTCTTGGCACATGCACGCCTTCTTTCCTTTTTCCATATGTTTGAAATAATGAAATTTGAAATACGACTTGTCTGCCTCTACATACTTGCACGCCTACTGCATATTTTCCTGCCCACTGCATAGTTGTGTGCCTACTTCTTTCTCTCTCACATTCCATCATAATTCTTGCATCACAAGTTCTCCAAAATTATGATATTTGTGAAATACCAATCAGCAAAGCACTGTCTTGTTTTTCAAGACTTTTAAAAAGTGAATTGATTTAGCTTCTTTGAGAAAAAAAGACAACACTCTGTAACACCAATCTTTTCTTACTTCCTTATCCTTCTAACATGGTCCCAACATATAAAACAAATTAAACAGTAATATATTGATTATAAATAAAAGAAGAATCAATTTAATGAAAATGAAATGTTTCCTCAAAAACTATATTTTCCCTAAAGGCGGTTTAGTCAAGAATTTTTCACATAAATTAAAATTAATTATTACCACTTTTATAAAATCAATTTGAAATAATTAATTTCATTTTTGAAATCTACATGTCAACATTATCTTTGTGAGAGTTTTTGAAATGTTTCAAAAACATAATTTTTTTGATGAATAGTGAAAAATATTTTATTTTATTGAAAACTGAATGTTCAATTAAATTATTTTCAATGTTACGTAATACATTAAATTAGTTTTAAATTAAAATAGGTTTAAAAGTATAACTATTTAACTAATCTAGGTCATTGGAATAAATTTAATATAGAATTATGATATAAATACATTTTAAACTTTTGAATATTTTTCTTTGGAAAACTCATTTTTTCAACATATCTGTGGCTTTAATATGAAATTATATTCATCCACTTATATGAATTGAATTTAGATAAATTGATTCCATGTATAGAATCATAATAATTTATATTATCCAATAAGTTAAACATAATTGTTTACCATAATGAGTCGTGAAAAATTGTAAAAATTAATTATTGTGGTTAAGGTATAAATGGGTTTATCTGTGGTTAATCTTTGAAGGTAAGGGTTAAAACGAACATAAAATTTAATTTCCCGGCCTGAATGGCAATAGAACCAGTAGATATATCAGTCAATACGTGGCCTCATGCATTTATTCCTATATGCTAGAGGCTTACGACTCGGAGCGAGGGACTAATTGTGGTAGTGTACGGAATGTATACACTAATTATTAGTGTGTAATAGTAGTATAATAGAAAATAATTTGATCTATCAACAATATAATAATTAAATCTAAAATTAAAACCGGGGGAGGCTAAAATTTAACTGTTAAGTGGTCGATGACAAATACAACCATTCATATAGGTCCAGGTGAGGCTACTTAAATCTAAAGAAATGAGTGTATAAAAGGTAATACATAATAGTAAATAAACAAAATAGAGTAAAATTCACCAAGGGATATGTCCATGAGCGTCCCAAGAACCAACTAAGCAATGTTAACAGCACTCCCAAGTACAATGAACAACACAAGAATTAATCTTTGGACCATTGAACATTTGATCTTCTCATGTACCCCAATGCAATGGAAACCTAAGAAGGGTGTGAGATATACATAGTAGGCCACCACCAATAGCGCCTCAAGGATATTATATCCCATGAATATAAAGAACACCATTTTGGTGGTTTGAAAGGTAAATAATATACTAAACCAATGAAAACAAGTCATATCATCTTCCATAGAGGAACTTGGCTAACTATGCCTATTTCGACCTAAGTTGGTATATTTCGGAACTAAGGTCAACCTATACACATGTGATATGGGTTTAGTGAAAACAAGACATCATAAAAAATGTATCATAAGATGTAGCTAAACCAAGAACATAATTTGTATTGGTGGACATGTCCCTAGGTAAAATCTACGAATTCTTAGTTTTCACAATAAAATTCATCGTTATAATTTAATTGGAGGAACCCTGAGTCTATCCATAGTGATATGAGAAGGTGTCCCAATTATCACCCTAGAATCCCTGTAAATACCCGAAACCATAATAATCTATCCAAATATATCCTTAAATGGAAACTCTAGTGCACTCTTAGCATGATGTGAGGAAAAGAACTATCATTTGAGTCTATATATAGTATCTCACAAAGGGGACTGAGTACCCATCATTGCCTGATTTTACAATATTTCTACTAATCAATTCCACAGTGACTCCCATAGGGAACTGGTATCACTCATAAAGAGGTCGATAATATTTATGCCAAGAACATAAATTTTATACCAACTATCACTCAGAGTATAACACAACTCCATTAAAATATGTTCCCATTCTTGGCATTGTGAAAAAGGAAACCCAAGTATCAATCAAGGCCAAATATAGTTTCAGATTTCTATTATTCCATCCAAGACATTCAATAAAAACGAACAATAGTATTTCTCTAGGTTTTCATACTTTATATATTCATTTACGCTTAATGTAAAAGGAGGTCATGTTCATAAACACGCCACATCATAACATAGTATACAAAAGAGGGCCACACCCACTAATCTTTACAATTATTAATTATTATTAAGACCATGTACATTGTAACACCCTAATATTTTGAAAATAAATTTAACATTGACTTCATGAAACACCGAGTCTCTAAAAAACACCACTTTGTTATAAACAAGCCAATAAACATAATTTTTCCCCCTCTATGATTTTAATTTTGAAAAATTGGCATACACAGGTGAGTGTAGTATGATATTTAGATTCAGACAAGACAAACATAATTTTTCATGAATAGTAAAATTCCATTAGGAATATTAAAACGAATAGTAATATTACTCTTATGAATAAAAAATCATATTATTATTCTATTGTATGAAGGTTGTAAGATAATGATATATTAATAAATTTGTCTAAGTGATATTAAATGAATTATAGTTTTCAAATTGTTATTTTTCGATTAAATTATAATTTTATTTAAAAATTAAAATAATTATTTTGAAATTTTCTTGTTCAAGAAAAGGATTTAATTTTTGAATTCTACATGTCAATAAATGGTTAGGGTGATTTTTAGGGATTTTTCTAAATTACTTGATTTTTTATGAATAGTAAAATGCGGTAATTTACCGTATATATACATTATCAGTTAACTTCACTATTCCTACAATCATGGATGATGTAAGAAAACTTGGTTTGAATGTAAATTCACATTTTAATATTCTTCTTCAATAGAATAAATACTATTGGTTTTCTTCAAAAAAATAATATAATAAAGACTAAAATAATTGTAAAATCCTCCTCTCCTCCACTATAACCCCCCCCCCCCCCCACTCCCTCTTTTATTCACTGCACTGTATCCTTTTTTCCTTGTCGAAATTATACTCAAATATCCTAACAATATCCTCATCCACGTCGACAATCCCAGGTTCTAATAAAATGACCAAAACCTATACCCTATAGAGGATCTAAATGACGATTACTTCAAGAGGTAAATTCCTCTTTTAATTTCTTTTATTTCATGTTTTTTCTTTTCATTTTCTTTCCTCACCTACTTTAATCCAAATGTTGTTATGACTCCATAAAATAACATGTTCTAGAATTTTCTTTTGATAAAGGAATAATTATTTATCATCTCACCTTTACCCTTCATTTATAAAAGAAATGAAAACACAATCCTAGATGTATTAATTTATCACATTCCTGGATGATGAGTTTTCAATTTCTAATACCATATTAAATTATGGTCATGAAACCTTTTTTATGTTGGAAAATTACGATAATATATTAATTATATCTTATTTTAGGTTATTTAATCCTTTTATACTGATGATTTTTTCAATCAAAATGTGTTCGTTGTGATAAAAAAACACCAATTGACCAAAACAATTGTCATTAATGTTTTATATAATGATTCATCTTCACTACCAATAACCAAAGGAATATTATATACATGTAATATTATATTTGTTCAATAATATCATACAAATTATATTATGTAAAACCATTTTCATTCTATATGTTTATCCATACGTGAATATAAGTAAACCGATTATGAAAACCAAGGAAGGAAACCCTCCAAAACAATAAAATTTAATCTCTTCACCCATCAAAAAGCCATTAATATACCTTATATGGTTATAATAAATAAATTAAATTTATATGTGGTTATGGAATAATTAATATATGAACTCAAATTTTATTATTACGTTTTTTAAGATCATGTGGGGAACACCTTCAATCTTAAAGGAAGGGGTTTCCACCCGAACCACCATTTTCATTCAGGTTACTTTTATTATCAACTAACATAAATTAAATTATTTTTCAGTAATATGTACTCCTCATAAACTATGTGTTAATTTTACAGATATGTGTACCAACCTTGGTCCTACCTTCTTTTATGGGTAATAATTTGTTTTAAAAGGACCATTAAAAATTCTTACTGATATACAAGCTCGACTCAAGGGAATTTTTGAAATTCATACCTATTTTTAATGGAAATATGTACTCTATTTTTATAAAATATTTTCATTATAAAATTACGCATTTTATTAAGAAAATACTATATTACTTAAATTATAGTTTTATACAAAACATTAAAAAAAGAACTCTTTTTTTCAAATTAAAAGAGTATTTATCTCATGAATTACTCGATGATTTTATTAGAGTATCTTCATATATTTCAAAAAACCTTTTGATTATTATGTGTTTTTGTGATTAATATTTATAATATAATATTCCATATTTAATTTAATGGTTTATGATTATTTTGACTGTGGATGTGCTTTCTTAATACTATTCACCAATTTACTCTGAATGGTTTGTGTTCAAGATTAATGTTTAGGGAAAGCTATTTAGGTTTCATATGTCAGCTTCAATGTGAATGTATATGTTGTTTATGTTAATCCCAGTTAATTTGAGGAATTAATTCTACTTATTATGTGATGGTTGGGTCCTTATATAGTCCCTTTATGCATTGGTATATCTCATGAGACCAATATATATAGGCAAGGTCGAGGCCTTGCCCATTTTTAGATGTGGTTTTCACTAAGGCCTTAATTATTTTTAGATGTCTTGACCAAGTCAATGACGGTATGTTTCAGAATGTATGTAATATGCATTTAACTCATTATGAAGCTATAAATTCAATGTCCATAAGTCTATTTGACTAGTAAAATACAAATGATTATGTTTTATTATGGAAATATTTTATTATCTCAAACTCCTTCCATAATGTGTTCAAGTTTATTATTTTTAAAGGAATGTGTTTTCAATTATTAACTATGCATATAGTTTGTGTTTATGATAAATTCCACTGTACTTTTTACCCTTACTGGGCATTTGATCTCACCCATTTTTTACATTTAATTTTCTCAGGACATAAAAGAAGTTTATTATGAATGACCTGTATGGATAATCTTATAGTTTTGTATGTTCTCAATAAAACATATATGGTGTACTTCATTTCAAGTTGTAATGTTGTAATTATGTTTGTATCTTGTTTCCAAATATACTAAACTAGTCAGTCATTCAATATGAATATTCCTCATTTATATGGAAATGTAAAAAATAAGGCACCAGATCTAGGAAATTTGGATCATGTCTTTACATAATAAGAATTCTATAACCCATTACAAGGAGAGTAATATAGGTTCATTCCAGTAAACATTTCATATAGTTCCTTTAGTGTTTCTTTCCATAATTAATAAATTTGAATCATTTAATAACTATATTAAGTATAGGTGGACTACCCATAGATGATAAAAATATACATGAAATTGTATAAGATATTCCATTCTATCTTGCATTACTTATAGGATCATCATGCTCAATCCATACGAACAAAGTCATAAAAATGTAGGAGGTGTATTGGTCACTAAGGGGGGGTAACATAGTAGAGTGTGACATCCCTCCACAATCCAATTACTCGTCCTGTTAAAGTTTAAGAGATAGAGAACCTCACTGAAGGGTTTTATTAGAGAAACAATTTATTAATTAATTTCATAAAAGGAATGCACCCATATGGGTTGTTCAAAACATGAGTTCCATGACCATAAAAAATTATAAAATGACAGTAAAGAGATAATAAAATTATGGCATTAGGTTCTACATACCTAATTACATATTTATAAATTGCATCACACATAATTATCAGTGTACAGTATAAGAGAAAAAATTATGAACAATTAGACTCTATGGGGGGATGGTATAGACCACCAACCATGTGATTAGGATGGTCCACTCATCTAACATTGGACTTTATCAGTAGTTGAATCAAGAGAAAAGAATAGATTTGACAAATACCCTAGAAATAGTGTGGATCAGATCACACCAAAATAACATTGAAGATGGTGAGATAAACAATGAAGATAAGGAAGCAGAGTCATGAGCTTACAACTTCAAATCCAACAAGACCAATCACAATAAAAATGGACACTAGATAAAGGAGATCTTTAGAAACACTAAGGGATGGGAAGGGAAGTTCTTCCAAGAGAGGTTCCATCGTTGTGTGAATAAAATGAGTGCTTAATAACATTTCCCCTATTTTTAATAAGATTCCCAAATTTTACATGGTGTGTATTTTTTACACATAATTTACCAGTATCATAAGGTTTAACCTATACACTTCATTTATTCCATAGGGTAATCCTTGGGCTTTGATGACATGATTCAGTTGGGACTCAACCTATGGAACCATGACAAGTCTTGGAAACGATTTCCATGATATGTAAAACACACAGCATCATATTTCTAAAACCTGCCCACCCATTCTTTCTCTAGTATTTCCTTGAACCCTTGGGACCTCTTCCAAAACATAAAATACATCTAAAATCAATCTTTCAACATGTCCAAACCTTCAAAATGTCACTTGGTTTTACAAAATTCAAAAAACAGTCAAAACCAAAAGGAAAATTTTAAATCCTTATTGATATTCCATCTAGTATAGAATAAAGGACAATACAACCTACCCACCTTAGAACTGATAATCCCCAATAACCCTTGGGTAAAAATGAATACAATGCCCAAACAACTGGGGTCGTGAATTTTCATTTAAATGGCTGCTTGGAATTTCCAATAACCACTGCACCTCTAAGAATCCATTTCTGAATATGATACATAATCTATAAAAAATTGACTCGACACATGAATTAAATAACTAAAACATTTAGAAGACACTTTCCCAAGACTATCAAACCCAAGACATGATCAACATTTCATCACATTCTCTAATATTCCAATGACAATTTCCACACGATTTATTACATTTAAGTGACAATTCTGATACCTGGTACACCTAACATTAAAAATTTCCATTTAAGAGTTAATGTAGAATTATAATGAGGCTCACTACATGATTATTAGTTTGTTCAAATGGTTAAATCCAAATTGACATCAAACAACCAGGCTTACTATTCTATAAAAGACAATCTTAGATGGCTATCACATGACCCAAAACAAGATACATTCTCTTAATAAATCATTAATTCATCTAAATAATATACAATAAAGGTCATTCCCAATTTATAAAGATGTATCCTAGAGACACCATCTTTGATTCACATAAAATTCCATGCCTCATAATGAACATGGATGCATACCCAATCCCACACACTAGAATCTTAAACATTAAATCATTTCATCTGAGCCCGATTAGAAATCAGGGTATCGTCATAGTTATCAAACTATATATAATTATATTTTCTATGATTGTACATACTTCACATTTACAATAGAGGCATCGGTACAAATCCAAAACTACCACACGTAATGAATATTGACTAATCAAAAAATGGAACTCAAATATTTTTAATGTCAAAGGGGAACAACAAGTGTTTATGAGTCCATATAAGTAATTCATTATCAGGAACCTATGTATGACCTAGGACTAACCATACCTCTAAACATACCATGATATTATAGTGTTACTTCCATATATTTAATTTATAAAGCCCAATGGCATTTAATTTTCTTTTATAGCTCAATATAAAACCGACACTCCCACATTATATCCAGGATGATATCAATATTGGGGACATATTCATCACTAATATAATTTTACAACAAGAGGATTTAAAATATTTTTAAAAATTACCTGATACACTCATTTTTCATCAAAACCATGTGCTTGGTATGGTTCAAAACCATTCAAAATATAATTACAAGAAGGAGAGGATAATAGAACCCCCTAAGGATGACTCTTTTGAAGAATCTTGGATGAAGCTTCCAAATATTCATTATAACATAACCAATATTTCATCAATACGGAGGAATAATATGATGACGGAAGCACATCCATCACATTCCATCCATGACCAACAGTATTTTTCAATGGTTGCGCACTCAGCCAACTACATCATCATCATGGTGCCTTATAAGACTTGAAACATTTCAAGACATACCAAACCCATGGGAATTTAAAAGTATGACAAACCATTTACTATTTTTCTTCCATAGAAATTCTCATTATAATTTAAAGGAAACACTTTTCCATATACCACTCGATGCTCCACACCTTAGGTGTATATGTATCATCGGATTCACTAAAAACATGAACTCATCCCATCAAACATGATCCATCAACCACTAACTGAGGTTAATGAATATGTCCAACACACTTTAGAAATAGTTAAACCAAAATAAGATAAATGCTAGTAACTTAAAAGAACACTAGGCAAGATTTACTTTAGGTGCATGCATGACACTCCTCCTAGGTTACATGCACATGATCTATAAAATTAGTTGTAAACACCAAATCCAAATGACTAGTGTGTAAAAACACCAGGTCCTTTTTTAAAATAAAACTAATCTTTGATATGAGTATAATTATCACGACCTGACCCAATGGGGCTTGAGTTGTGACTCCCTATGCCTGCCTCCAATATTCCATGGGTTGGAATCTAGCGCCATGTAGGCTATCACACATATGGGAGGCATTAGCCTAAGTTACTTGTACACATTCACCCATATACACCTCTATGCAATAGTGCAGAGATATATAAAACTGAAAAGTAAATGCATGCATACAACTATCCCAAAACCAGTGTACAGTAGAATTAAAAAATGGAAAAACATGGCCCACCAAAAGAAAACTACAAAGCATCCTACCTTCTCAGAAGGAGAGAAACACTTTCAAAATCACCACCGGAAAGCTCGTCGACACATCTCCGGTAAGACTCCACGGTCACCCACTCACTCAGCTCCACCTGCTTCGGGTCCTCCTGGGACACCATCGATAGGCATGTGTTCTGTAGAAGACACAAACATGTGTGGGAAAATCCCTTGCAAGGGTGAGTATAAAAATACTCTGTAGGCACCCCAAAAACCCAAAACAAAAGAGAGAAACTGAAAGGAAACAATCTTCTCATCCTAGAACGAGGGAACCCGGATGAGAGAAAAACTCCATCTCGTGACCATCCTCTTCTAAACACAACTAGTCAGCTCAATCCAGGTGTATGCCCATACATACACCTTGAACAACCAGATATACTCAGCTCACACACCAAGCCACATGAGGTATCGGCCTCATCACCAACAATGGTTCACAACCAGGAGAGCACACTCCATGATCATTGTCATCCAAAATGACACTCGTTTGAGAGTTACAATCCAACAGGTCCTACACAAACATATCAGACACTTACCCGAGAGATCACACTCTTCGGTATCGTGACTGAGGAAACCTCTCTTATGCAACATAAACACCAAACTCTTCTATTAAGGGGTCTTTCTTAGGGTCCGATAGGGGATACTAGACCCCACACTAGTACACGAAGATATCATAGATAGAGGATCACTTCCAGGGTCTGCTGGGGGATACTATAGCCTGATCTGCTATTTGTTGATCTCACAAATAGGCGATCACTCCCAGGATTCACTGGGGGATACCACAACCTGATCTGGCGCTCGATAGAAACACGTCACTCAGATAGAGGATCGTCATCCGTGTAAAGGTAGTCACGAAGATACTAGAACCCTATCTGTAATAACTCGCGATGTAGCGGATCAAACCAACGATGCATCAACCCTACTGAAACCTCAAGCTGAGTAGGGGATCGTATAACCAACGACACTGCAACCCTACTATAAACTACATGCTGAGTAGGGGATCATATAACCAACGATGTCACAACCCTACTGAGCACGAGACACTATGTAGAGGACCATATGCCCGATGATTCCATAGACCCTACGGGGTTATCCTGCTAGAAAGGGGATTGCTGCCCATGGATAAGCAGTCACAACAATACCAAGAACCCGATCTAGGTAAAAAATTCTAGAGGTCCCTGCTCCGGGCCCACCGGATAGATTCCACAACTCCAACAGATTTGACATCCCATATAGAAGATCACAAACCTATACTAAGTATATGATGTCATGCGAACCCTCGTAGGAACGAACCAATGAAGTACCCTAAACCACTACTGGTCGAAACGTCGATAACCCGGGTGACCCGCCACAATGCCACACTGTGCACCTCCAAGGCCGATACCGAGGCCACCACCGCGATCCATGCAGAAAAACACGCAGGAGAGGCTATTTACTCACCTGAAAAGGACATCCAGTTAAAAAGGAACAATTCACCATTGCTAGCCCATGTGGGACCCACACTACGATCCTGAGACTCGTCATGAGGATCATACCACTATGATCCTCTTGAAAAACACATGCTAGATCGACTACTCGATCATCCCAAACGAAAACCCGGTAAAAAAGGTACTATTCACCCAAGCCATCCCAATTGGTCCCTTTCCAAGCTCCCAAAACTCGTCAAGAAGATTGCAACATTGCGATCCCATGGGAAAAACACACGGGATCGACTACTCGTTCGTCCAAAACGGACACCCGACAGAAAAGTTGTGTTTTGCCAAAAATGCCAAAATATGGCCTCATGGGGCCCACACCCCAAACTTGGTACCAACACACAAAAAACAACAAGAAAAGTCCATCGTACCATTAGGGCCTCAACTCCACTGACGACAAGTCAATCGGATGCTCTGGGTAGAAGATACAACAGCCCAAAGTTGAATAATAATAAAATATCATTATTTTATTCGACATTGCGAGCACCCGGGCCACGATCCTGAACATCGAATCCCCCGAACTCACACCGAAGGGTTTTCCTCATCTCTTGGGTCATGTCACCGTAGACTTCATGCGATTTGGATATTCAAGGAGTAAGATACAGGGGTTTTAAAACCCTTATGTATAAAACAGGGTCAGACCGGGCTAAACTGGCCGGTCCGGCCGGCCGGCACCCCTCCACCTCGCTGCGGCCCACCCTACCACATGACCGCCTCCCTATGCCGCGCTAGGTGGCATCCCACCGCACCTCAGGTGGCCGCCGCCACCTCGACATGCCGGTGAGACTTCCGCAGACCGTCGGGACCACCCCGGTGTTCCGTTTTGTAATCCAGAGGTGTTTGTGCAGCCTTCAGGACCCCTCCTACAATTCTACGAATTCAAATCAAAGAAAAACGCACCAGAAAAAGGATTGGGGGGTTAAAACTCAAATCTCCTACCTTGCGAGCGAAACACAAAAACTTTGGGTGCATGACAACACCTGCGACACACTGGAGCCCGATCTGCCGATGATCCGTGTCGAAAACGGTGGATGACGGCTCCTTCGTGGGTCGTTCGTTCGTTGGAGAAGAGGAGGAAGAGGGTGTGGCCTGCGCGTACAAGGGGTTGGGGGGAGATGAGGATTTTCATTTTATTTTTTTAAAATAAAATCATCATTTAACTCTACACCTCCGACCCGACACCTGGTGCCGAATCAAATTAAGTCGTGCCTAGGGTAAACTCAACATTATGAACACAACAGCGGGCTTGAATTTCAAATCTGAGACACCATTTAGTAGTTATTCAAGATGACGCTCATAAATAAACATTCCAATTTATTTACAAAAATGACCCTAGTGCCTTTTCTCAATGTAGGCATGCCCCCGCAATGTTTACACCCTGCATAGGGTAAATGACAGGCTCCGGATACAACTGTGCCCTCATATTCCCGTTATGAGCTACCTTTTAGAAAATAACACACCCTCTTCATGGGTATAGTATAAATATACATAATATTTTTATAAAATTTATTTTGGGCACACCAGGCCTTGGAATCACACGCCGTCTTCACGCCTAGTTCTGGAATTATTCATAGGAATATTCCAAAGTTTGACAATGCCAAAATAAGAGTCGCTACAAAAATTTCTTTTATGATCTGGTTATTCTAACCTATATATGACTAGATAATATAAATAAATAGATAACTATTAAAAGTGTACTTCCAAACTCTTATTGTTCATTGTTACTTATTACCAAAAAATGAGTATCGAATGTATAAACAGAAAGTTCCATAATATTCCTTTCACAAAAACATATCTTTCAATGATATGCATAGTCTTATCAGCCCTATGAATTTAGTATCTGATGGTCCATACAAATTATTTAAGTCCAACATTGTATTTTCTATAATTCCATTAACCTAGATTATGGCATACCGAGTCACCTAATACTAAAGAGGATGAAATTTTACACAAACTACAAACTCACTGACCATTCCCTAGGCACATCTAACCCTCTAAAACTAAGAAGTTCTCAATACTTATACTCGTAAAAAATTTCGAAACACCACACAACCACCCCTCAGACCCTAAGTGTCATTTAATAATATAATATTCCTAACTAATACCAATGAAATCCAATTTACACATCACCTAAGAAACTCATCGCAATCATTAACCAAGGTATTAATGATCTGATGACGCTACCTACCTCAACTGGACCCCTACAAACACATAAAGCATTGAACTCATAAATAATCCATGTTAGGATGATTAAATCGGACATACCACATATTAAAAAGGTTCAAAGACACTTATGAGACGTTACAGAAGCCTAAAGGCAATATACAAATTCACATTAAAGACAACAAAATCAGGAAATATTCTAATCTTCCCTTGCACAAGGTTTTAACTGAAATACCACATAAGGATTTATTTAAACTAATTCATTTTACTAAATTTGATCTTAAACATTTGAAGTATTGGTTTTAAATAATTGTGTACTAGTTATAAGTTAAACTGTAATGAGTATATTTATTTATATAACACCCCAAGGCATGGAGGAATGTTATATCAAACTACTTTGAAACATTGATATTTAACTGACATCCTATCATGATTAGGTAATTTTTCTCATTAAGTTAATTTTATACGTTTTATTTATCATCATGGGTATCAAAATTTGTGTTAGTTAAATAAAAGGTCAATTCCAATATATAGGAATAATCCCTATAGGTTGGTGTGCGAATATTAATTAATTAATGCATCATATATGAATAGATTAAATACTTATAAAGTGCATTTAATTAATTATTTAAGGGATTGGTCAAGTAAGAGTGAAACTATATGATTATATTTAAAACCATATAAAAGTTTTTATAAACATTAAATAACCATATATATATTATAAACATAACCCAATAGGGCTTGGTATTTAGGAATAACAAAAGAAAGGTAACCTGTGAGGGTCCCGTCATACCCAACTCGGATCTATAACCTATAGATGTTGATTTAATTATAAATGTTTAGAAACACCCATTAGTTGTTTATCTAATAAGAATAATTCCATAAATGTACCACTACATTACCTTTGTAATTTTTTTGTTTGGTTATATTGGTCATCTTGCATGAGTGATAGAGTTACAAGCCTTTAAAAGGGTAACTAATTAATTTAAGGTCCATTTTTAATGTGCATTATATTTACAGTAGTATAAAGGTATATTGTGATTTTATATAATGGATCAATTATATGGGTTTCCATTTCCCAATTAGTAAATCACTCATATAGTTTACATATTGAAAAATTTTCTCCCATTTAATCGCAACAATAAATTTTTGAACCCATATAAAGAATGGATAATGGATCAAACATGTCTTGATTGGTTAATTAAAGGGTTTCCATCAATCTATGTTGGAAATCACCATTTAGGTTGATGTTTAAACATTAATACCCTATTTTATATTAATATTATATCAAGGATTTATAATAATAGCAATTAAATATATGTAATCATGGAAATAAGAAAAGAAGCATAGAATATAAATCCAAATTATGATATATAAATAACATAATCGTTTTGTATAGAAAAAAGTATTAATTTAACCACAAATCACATTATTAAAACATGCATGATAATAAATTATTTATGAAATTATAATATTAAGAAAGTTACTAAAATTCATACATCGTATATAATATGAATTCTAATAAACACAGAAGGCAAATCATTAAATCTCAAATTGCTTAGAAATACAATCAAAATGGAACATAATATACATGGCATGGGAATACCTATGTGCCTAGAATGTTGCATGCAATTATTCTTCCAAGTTCCATAAGGCCTATGGTTAAATACCACAAATATCATAAATCAGTAAGAAAAATAAATTACGCCAATTATTCGAGGTAAAATCATAATTAACTATAATAAAAAATGCACGAACAACAATCACATACCTGGCCACATAAAAATTTTCCCAATGCAATGGTTGATCACTCTTAGAAACAACTATTTACCAAGAACTGAAAAATTCCTAGTATCCTGTATACCAACCCTAAAATAGTGTGATAATGTAATATAAATCTCCAGCACCACTTTGTAACAACCCATCCTTACTGACTACAAAACTAGTAGTTGGAATGATCACCACATGGCCTGACTCCCAATATACCAGAGTCTTCCGACGAGAAGTAAGGGACTAATGGTTCTAAAATGGGGATATTAAATCCTTGTTATCAAAGTGGAACAATGTTATTCTATAAAATAATTAGATATATCAATAACGTAAGTAGTGTATCTAATAGACAAAGTAGTGGAAGATAAAAATAAAATGAAAATTTGCAAATTCCAAACACAACCATGCATGCATTACCAAATGATAAAAAATAAAAAAGGTAATGATCGTACAAAATGTGATAAAATACATTATAATAATAAATAAAACTGGTAAAAACCCCTTATGGTGATCTACAAGAGCATACTAAGGACCAGCTCAGTCCCATGCTCCTAAATACCATGTGCAATGTACAACACAAGAAATAATCCATGGACCTATGAGCATGATATCTTATCAAGAACCCTAGTGTAATGGTGGAATGATCACAGAGTGATATATACACATTATTCTATCACCAACAGTGTCTAGAGAAAAATCTAGTTCTTCAATGTAATGTTTGAAAGAGGGAAGGTAATATAGGTAAAGAAAAAACTATAAAAAGTAAACAAGTAGGCTCAAGTTCCTCAGGGGCACCTTCTTGACCATACCAGCATCATTTTATGGCAGCATATCTCTAAAATGGGGAAAACCATTACATATGTGATATGGGTGTATTGAAATAAGAATCCATAAATCATGTATCATAATTCAACCTTAACCCAAGCCTGTTATTTATCTTAGATAATGTGTCCCTGTATAAAAGTTATGCATTCTTAGTTTTCAAAATAAAAGTCATCAATTGAATTTAAAACGAGGAATCACGATCCCAAACAAGGTGATCCAAGATGTTATCCCAATTTCTGCTCTAGGGTCACTATAAATACCCAATACTGTAAGATTCCTTCCAAAGTGATCCATAAATAGAATAATTGTTATCACTCCCTTCATGGTGTGTGTATAAGAACTAACCTCGGACTGCATCATTAATATATCTAAAAAGGGAGTCAATATTTCTCAGGGCATGGTTTAACTATCATTCCACTGATCCCATCAACAATGACTCCCCATAGGGAACCAGAATCACTCAAAAGGAGGTAGATAATCTGCAAAATGAGCTAATCCATGGAATTCTTACTATTTCTACCATCATAATACATCTCACGTATCCAATGAGACCATCTTGGTGTTCTGAAAAAGGAAACCTCAGCATCTCCCAAGGAATAATAAACACACAACAACCTCTGATCCCATCAAAGGTGTTCCTTAAAAATGAACCTGAGTATCACTAAAGGCATTCATAATTAATTTCTTCATTTATGTTTAAATGAAAGTAATTCCATGATCATAAACATTCCTCTTCACAAATTATCATATAGAAGAGGGACATGCCTATCAGTAATTAAAATTATTAAGGATATTTATGGACATTTACTAATCATTATTAGCCCGGTAAAAAGAAACTAAAAGAGGACCATGCCCGTAAACATTTCAATTAATTTATTAAGTGTCCCTTTCAAATATTAAGGAATTTCATGAATTTAATAAATGTATTAACGCCAAGTATATTTATCATGGAAGATAACACCATACATGCAATTGTATAAGATATAACATAATATCCTTCATTTCATGCTGTATTATCAAGAACACACTATAAGATTTAGGCCATAACCACATAAGAGGTGGATTGGTGAATAAGGGAGTAACTTCGTGGGGTAAAACATACATCCACTTTCCAATTAATCAACTTATTACACTTTAGAGGATAACCCACATCAACAAGTAGTTTTATTATAAAACAATTAATAGATTAAATTAATTTATGGAACACACACATATGGGTAGTTCAAAACATGAGGTCCATGATGATCAGAAATTCCAAAATGATCGGTAAGGGATAAAAAAATATGGGCATTGGTTTCAACATATCTAATTTTGTACATAAAAAGGTGTCATAAGGAATTATTAGTGTACATAAAAACAACATAGATTATTAATGGTGATACATTAATAGAAAAGTATTCGGTCCACCTTTCTCAAGATTATGAAGGTCCACTTATCTAACAACATCCTTTAACTCGATTCAAATCAAGAGAAAATTGAATATTTGAAAAACACCATAAAAATAGAGAGAATTTACTTGCACCCAAATAATTCTATATATATATAGATAAATGAAGAAGATAAGGAAGTGGAGTTGATAACTTAATTCCTCGCATCCAATGAGGCTAACGACAACAAAAAAATAAACTATGTGGAGGAGATCCTAAGAAACCCTTGGATCGGAGATGGGAGGCGCTTCCAAGAGGGCTACCCTTTGTGCCTGAATAAAATTAAGGGTTGATACACTATTTTACATTTCTAAAAAAACTTGGCCGTATATTACTCGTCTTTTAATTGTTACACATTCTTTACTCATTTCACGACATGTAATAGATACATACCTTGTATTACTAAGAAAAAAACTCAAAATTTCATGTCATGAATCTATTGGTCCTTACCCTATTAGACCATTACACTCCATGTAAATGATTTACATCACATGTAAAACTCATAACCGATGTTCTCAGGAACCTAGACCCCAGTTATTCTAACGGTGTTTCCCTAAACACCAAGGATTGTCAACAAAACATAAAATTCATCTGAAAACACTATTTCAGGATTTCCAAACCATTGGAACCTAAGTTGGGTTCCCAAAATTCAAAACAAAATATACCCAAATGGAAATATTTAAAATTACTATAGAAATTACATATGTTCTGTAACATGATGAATTTCATAAAACTTTTCCAACAACAATTTATAGATATATTTTGACCTTATCACATCTAATGTTTGATAAAAACGTTGCTATCACTTTATCTTATCAAAACTTCCATGTGTTTCCTATCCCCTGCATATAAAAGGCCGCCCCCTCTCCTCTCCGCTTTACAATTCCAAAACACTTCGGTTGATCCAATACTTTACGAAATATCATATATATTTCCATCACCACAACCTAGATTCCCTAGTTTGATTGTTAATCCCACATAATAAGGATTTAATTATTAACCTACATAGGATCTCTGAAGAAGATGTAAAATTCTTAAATGGGAATATTTTTTTTATTTATTATTACAACTCCATATTATTATCCTCAATGATAGTAATATAATAATATTAGTATCCTCTATATACTGAAATTTTATTAGGTTAATTACATACCCTATTTCCATATCCACTTACATCAAATGTGAAATGAACCCATCAATCATGTGTTTGGTGGACTACTGCCTTATGAACTGATGTATTTTTTTCAATCACCAACATTCAAGGATTGGAATAATCATGGATTTAAAATATGTATATGATATATAATTTTTTTTATAATTATTTATTCATTATATCACATTCACCCTCATACATTATTTATCTTGGGGGTTATGATATTGTATATCTTGGTTATGGTGGACTACACCCTCACGAAGTGATGTGATTCATTTTTCACATATTCGTTTCATGGTTGAAAGTAAGAATAAAACTAATAAATATATGTTATATTTAATACCTAAACAAACATATGTATGAATAATATCAAATATAACTTCAAAAAAACTAATTTTTTAGAAAACTATAATGTTTCTCATGCACACCTTTCGATAATCGCCTCCATGTAGTGATGTGAAATGTCTTCATTTAATATTTAATTATATGATAATTTGGACCTATTTGATTAATATAAATTCAATATATAAAATAATAATGATACTTCAAATGTGAATCATTATTTATTTTCGTGTCATTCCATAAATTGAGAAAATTGAAACAACATTTGTGTGTACATACTTCATACCATCTCCATGAATGATGTAATGCATTTTATATCATTAAATTTTATGGATTACTATAAATACCTATATAATGAATATAAATAATATTTACAAATTGTTTTAAATTATTATTATTATTATGTATCCATGATCATATTAAGAGGAATCAATGTACCAAACCAAAACGTACTTAAAATAGAAATTAATTATCATCCATAACTATGATTTTGAAAAGAAATTGTTAATAATTGGGATATAAAAGATTGTAAGTAAATAATATACAGTATACAATATATATGTATGATTATGAAATAAATTTATTATAGACCTATATTTATTATAGATGGGGTTGGAACATATAAAAATGAAATCGAACCTACAGTAAGGGTTTACCATTTCTCCTTTACTTCCATGAGACACATGTCATATTGACCAAATATTCCTTTTTGTGGTTATATAATTCCCATTTTATATGTTATATCATGAATATCTTTCTATTCAGGCCATTTAATTTTTAATTTGATTTCATTCCATTCACGGGACATATGATTCAAAATTATCCAAACATTAAAAAAATTAAGTTTCAATCCCATTGTAATCAGTGTTATGTATATATGAAATTTCTTTAAAATAAATTAGTTGATCATTATATTTTAAGAACCATTCATTTTAGAATCCTCTATTTATTCATTAAATACAGATGTAATTATTAAACATTTCTATCTTTTGTACTGAAAAGGATTGTGAAAATGTTTTCAATAAAATTTGACATTATTTATATATTTGATAAAAAATCCTTTTTCATCCAAATCAAAGTTTATAAAAAATGTTTTTAAAATTAGTTAAATGATTTATTAAAATAATTACACGTGTTTATTTTTTTAATTTGTTTAATGTAAGATTTATGTAATCTATAAATAATTATAGTAGGTATTTTACTGAAAATATGAAAGGAATCATTATTTTAAGGTGTACGAAATAAATATAATTTTCTAACTTCATAACCAATAAGTTCTTTTTAGAATGTTTAACATGTTTATAATTTTATTTTCATTGAAAATATTTTCAAAATGTATTTGTGAATTTTATGTTTAAAAATGTTATTTTTAAAATGAAAAAGATATTTTCCTCAAAAAAAATTTTAATGAAATTTTTACTGTATTTCTATTCATAAACGACATAAGACTTTTATTGAAATTTTGATCCACTCAAAATATGATTTATTGATACAATACATATTATTTTTTCAAGTTATTTATGACCATTTTTACTATGTATGTAAGTTTTTATTTCCATTCACCATATTTCTTAAGCCAGTTTATGATTATGACTGTTGATTTGGTTAGGTATTAACATTTCCTAGGTTAGTTTTCACTATGAATGTTTTATTTGATTATTTATTACTCCTTTCGTAAGAGGAATTCATTGGACTTTTTAAGTGATTGTAGAGGGCCATAATTACATATCTCTTCGATGCATTAACAGGTATCATGAGATAACCTAGTTTTACAAATTAAATAGGATTAACCCATAAGTTTTAATTATATTTTAAAATGACATTAAAATAACTTCCATATGTCATTCATTATGCATTTCCTCATTCTGAGATCATTTATTCATGTTAATTTGATTATTAAATTAGTTAAAATATCCATGGTTAAGGTTCAAGATCATGTGACTATTTATATGCAATTATTTTATTATCATCTATTCCAATCTTATTATACTCAATTAATTGACTAAATGGAATGTGTTTCAGTTATTTACCTTTCCATATTTATTATAATAATTTATTCAAGATATATTCAACGATATGCATACCCTTAATGATCATCTTCTCTCGCCCCTTTGTTATTTGTTTCCCTTGGATATTAGAAAGTGTTTTTTAATTTATATGAAAGTATATTCTAAGAGGAATTATAGAATTAACAAGTCAAACCCATTTTGTATTTTATAGATTCAATTGTAATGTGAATTTCAAGTATGTATTTAGTTTACCAGGACTATTAAAATTTACGATCCAATAATATCTGATTGCTTATATCTTATTGCAATATAATATATTAACCACCAACACTGTGATACTAGGTTTAGGGTCTTTACAATAGTAATCAAAGTAATATTAATAGAAACCTTGGGAATTAGGGTTTTCATAACATAGATTGGGGAACATTAAACTATGATATTCAGTGATAATAGTTATAGAAAAACATCCTAATATTTTTAAGGTAAATATTATATGGTTTTCATATAAAAACATCCATTTATAGACACTAAAATTGGTGTACTTCTATCACAGATGTACCTAGGAGTAACATCTCTAAAAAAGGTGTGTTGGTATTAATATGAGAGTTACCCGGTATATAAAAATTCTCCTTACTATACACTTAGTTCTATAATCCTTAGGGATATTATTATTTAATTAAAATTATCCTTAAAAATTTATGAATGATTCGAAAATATTTAATGATTTGGAATCTTTTCAAAAAAAGTCTTGTTTAGGATTGTGAGATTATCCACGCATAAGGTTTCCAATTTATGTTATGTACATAACTAGTTTTGTAATTATACATTATGATAAATTTTGTTTTGATTTAATCGTGTGTCTTTAATTTTTCTGAAATGTAAAATAGCTAATAGAATGGGATATATATCAATGCATGTAATCCAAAGAGTAAGGATGGTCATTTATTTGATGGGATTAAACCAATATTCTAAAGGGAACTGGTCTCTCAAACATTCTCATCTTATAAGGTCATATTATCATGTGTTATCAATAGATAAAACTAATTTACTATGTATAATGAATTCAATGGGATAAAATTGAGGAGGGTAACATTAGAGTAAAAATGGATAATGGGGAGATTGAAACAATGGGTTTTCCCACATGTGATAATTGGGGGAATAAAAAATATTGTACTTTCTTAAAGGGAATGTGATATTTCTATAGGTGTGTAGTGAAATTACACCATGATCATATTTTCAAGTGAAAGTAATATAATTACAACATTAAATTCTTCAATAATAAAGAGATGGGGGAACTATGAAAATCAATTAGAGAAGTGTCACGAGAATATAACTCAAAAGAAGTTAGGGAATCAAGGTCAATATTATAATATTAAACAAGATAGAGTGGAATAATTATTTTTATTATGTTTTGATTTTATAATTATTCTGTAGTATTATATTATCAATTAAATTTTGGTTAAAATAATCATGAAATTTATATGGATTGTGCTACCGTACTATTTATTAAAGGATTTAAGAGCATATTTTCAAGGGTAATGATGATTAAGAAAATTTATTTATTTGAAAGATGAAACTCATGGATAACATGTGATTGAGGGAAGATAATCCTTAATATGTACCCTATATTGAGATAATAATGAGTTCATTATAGGATAATAATAGTTACAAAGAAAATAGTTGGTGGTGTGATGGTTTATGACATCATTGTGTGAGTTTACTGTAAGAATTGATTCATGTCATATATTCAACACCATGAGGTTTTATTTTTTGGAATAATTCATGTCTTCATTAAGTTTTTATATTGATTAAGGTATTAATATTTTTTGAATGTGACATCAAGATCCACAATATTTTTCCTATGGAATATAATATTGATTTAATGACCTTATTTTTATTTTATTAGGAAATAAATTTGTTGAAAATTTTTTTTGATGAGTTTTAGGATTAAATATTTAAGAAATGGATTAAGTTGAATTTTTGGGTTTACAATAATGTTATTTGAGATTAATGTATTATATTTGATATCTTTTCCTAATGATTTTTTTGTTTCAGTAATGGTGGGAGTAATAATGTTTTCACTATATTATATATATTATGATCCCGTAGAAGTAAAATTTAGGACTTTATGAATAAAAAATATATTTTATATTAATTTTAGGGAGTAATAAATGATGTAAAAAAAGATGAAATTTTTCATAAAAAATACTATATTAGAATTTTATCTTGTGTAATCTATCTTGATAGTAAAATAATTGCTCAACATTAGAAAAAATATCATTAAAAAAAATGTTATCATATTTACATTGTATATGATGACTCAAATGACCTTCTTAGCTCATTAAATATTTATGGAATTTTTGTATTTAATCTTCATTGTATCATCCACTTTGTTGTGATCAACGCTATCAATCACTCTCTATAACTAGTTATTCTTTTCTTCAATTTCCATATATTATCTTCCCATCAATATTATCTTATTTGGAAACCTAACAACGCATTAATCTAGATGAAATTTTTACTCACCATTATATCTTATAAATATGAAGTTTTATGAACCATTTTATTATTTAGGTTTCCAAAAAATTATCTTAAAATTTGAAAACTCTTAAGTTTCAAGATCAAATTGCTGGGATGGAATTTAATTAATGGGGTAAAATGTTGTACATGAGATTTCAAAAGAGGAAAATCAATTTATATTGTGTATATTACATGAAACATACTTATTAAAAGGTAATTTAACTCTCTGATGCTTTACGATATATTTATTTTAAAATATATTTAATATATTTAGTATCATGTGATGTATGCAACACCAGGTTTAAAAGAAACATAATAATCAATTAAAATATTATTATTTAAACATGTACAATATAAAATATTCATTATATTGGAATATATAAATAAGAATAAATGAGTTATGGAAATTATATGTTCTAAAATTTTATTAAAAAAATTAAATGGTTATCTATTTATGATAAATAAAGTATCAATCATTTTAATGAAAAAGAAATGTTTTATAAAACACATCGGTTTCCTAAAAAGTGATTTAGTTTCACCATTCGAACATAATTTAAAATTAATTTGTATCAATACATTAAAATATATTTTACAAAATAACCTTTTTTTTGAAATCTAAATCTCAAAAAAAAATTGATTTACATTTTTTGATTTTTCGGAAATGATTATTTATTTGATGAATAGTGAAAAATTCTGTTGATAGTTGGATTTTTGTTTATATTATTCAAAATGATAAATTATATTTGAAATTAATATTAATATAAAATTAGATCAATTAAATAAAAATTTAACTAATTAAGGTTATTTTATTAAAATTCCATTTTTATTTATGACAAAAAACCAATTTAAACTTTTGATTGTTTTTTTTAGAAAACCCTTTTTTTCAACACATATAGAATATTAATTTTATATTTGATTATAAAACATATATAAATTAGGCTTGGAAAAATAGATTAAATAATTTCAATAATAATTTAAATTATTTAACAATTTCAACTTATTTTTTGACCATAATTAATATCAATAATAACAAAAAAATAATTAATGTGGTTAATGTAAAAATAAGTATACTGTGATATTAAACTAAGAAGATTAGAAATAAGCTAAATTTTGACCAAAATAAATTTGATGACCGTATTTAGACCTTATCACCTAAAATATTTGATATTTATCCATTTTGAAAACTTATTTAATTATGAAAATAGGGGTATCAATTTATAGTTTGGAAAATTACTTATGTTTCCTCTCCCCACTTATTAAAAGCACACATTATCCTATCATATTCACTCTTCTATATCAATTTTTTCAGAAAATAACTATCCAAATTTATTCATTAAATATTTTACCATATACTAGAAGAATTATTTTTTTATTAATCCTTTATAAGAAGGGTTTATTTATAAATCTAATGAGGATCTACAAAAAAAGATATAAAATTATTAAATATGCATAATTATTTTATTCCTTCATTTACATATATAAATTTATCAAAACATATGATAATGTAATATAACTATTACACCCTATATATTTATATTTTTTATGTTAATTTTATAAACCATATCCATCTCTACTTCAATCAAATGGGAAATAAATACGTCGATCTTGTTTACAATAAACTACCACCTCACAAACCGATGCAATTCGTTTTCTATCGTCACCATTGAAGGATAGATATAATTATGGATTTAAAATATTTAAATTATATTTATTAAATTATAATATTTATTTAATTATGATATAACATTTACCATCTTACTTTCCATTCCGTTGTATATATGATAATATTTATCGTATGTAAGGTGTACTAATGCCCCGTGAAGAGAAGTGATTAATTTTCCAGTTACTCTTTTCATGGAACATACCAAGTATACAGATAATGAAAATTTGTGATATTTAGGACATAAAAATTCATATGTATATATAATATCTCAAACAATTATTACCTTGAAATATGTTGGAAAATAATAACATCGCTCTTGAATATGTGCGGACTATCGCCACTATGTATTGAAGAAAATGTTTTCCATTGTATTTTTACATGGATGGTAATAATGATTGTTTTGATTAATATAAATTATATATATAATAATTTTTATTATATAAAGGTTAATTAATATTTATTTTTCTTTCATTCTATCTAATGATAAAATAGAAACAATATTCTTGTGTACATACGACCTACCATCATTATGAACGGTGGAAATTATTTTCTATGAGTACATTTTAAGGATTTATATAAATTCAAATAGAATTAAAATATATTATATTTCTGTCATATGTAACATTATTTATATGATTTAACTATAATAAATGTGACAGTAATGAAATTACCGAACCAAAACATTGATGAAAAATGAATAAATTATCACCTGAAAGAGTGATTTTGACAAAGAATTTAGAAAAAATATTTAATAATAGGCTATAAGTAAATAATATATGGAATGAAATATATTATTATTATTAAATAATTTATTTATTGACAACCTATATTTATTATAATGTATTATTCAATTTGTATGATGTAAATCAGACCTAAGTTAAGGGTTTCAGATCTCACTTTTACTTTAGTTAGATATATGCCATATTCACCACTCATTCCATTGTGTATTGTTTGTATTACATGTTTTTATATTTTATATCCATAATATATTTCTTTTTTTAATGTTTAATTTCAATTTAACCCTTTTAGGGGTTCTATTATTCAAATGGTTTCTAAAGTGGTAAGAGATTAATGTTTCAATATCACTATAATCGGGATTGTATATACATGAATTTCCATTTAAGGAAACTATTTGAGCATTGACTTGTAACGCCCCGACCCTAGTTACCCAGAGTCGATGAATTATTAAATAACAGTGGAATGATCAAAAGAAAGATCAAATCTCAAAAGACCGATTAGTTTAGTAGCCTTGGAAACACTAGATATATTCATAATGTTTTACATTACATCATAAAAATTAAAACTACAACAACATAGTCTCCATAGTCCACACTCTTATCCCCTCATAATATCCATGTAGGTCATTCATAAAATACTTCTTCACATCCTGGGAAAAATAAAACATAGAAAGGGGTGAGCTCAAATGCCCAGTTAGGATAACAATATAGGAGAAACATTCATTAATAGGAATAAACATTTAAGGCAATCTATAACTAAGACAAAAGCCTTTTAAACATGAACTTCAACACAATATGGAAGAAATAATATGAAATAATTTCATTTACTTATTCACATAGATATTCTACTAATCGAATAATAACATGCCATATCAATAACCACATTCCTAATGATGGAATTCATCATGCCAGAATATCATAACCAAATATCAAAGGCCTCATGCCAAGTCTACAAATATGATTTTTTCAAGGCCTTGTTCCAAGACACCAGTTTGTCTCATGAGACCTATCGATGCATCGAGGATCTATAGAGGGCTCCACCCATCACATATTATGTCCAATGCATTCCCATATGAAAAGGTTTAAAAATAACATAAACATTCGTATTAAAACTAGCATATGAAATGTAAATACTTCATCCATACACCACGAATGGTATAAAAATAACACATCCAGAGTCAAACATATCAAAAAACCTTCTATACAATATAGAAGTTTTGTATCATTAAAAATCAACTTCAAATAAGCTTAAAATTGATCAAAGGATGTTCACATAGATGAAATCAAAACTCTTTTTAGAGAAATATATTTTTCTATTTTGAAATCATTTAAGAGTCATATATCTATAAAATAAAAAATTTTATTTGAAAATATTATTATAATCTTGTAAGGGAAGTTTCAAAGATTTTATAACAGTGGAAAATAGCTGCACCCGTCGTATAAGTTCAAAAAAACATTCTTACCTTAATTCTGTTGAAAAGGATAAAAAGAACCTTTTTTGGAAAACGACAGAAAAATTCATTTATAAACTTCTTATAAAAAGTCAAACAAGGGTATAAATTACATTAAACCATATTCTATAAAATAGTAAGAATTTTTTGAAATACATTTTTAAGAAACATGGATGTGGATGATAAAGAGGTCCCAGAAGAGAATTATGTATAAACAACCTCAGATAATGAAGATATTGTGAAATAAACCCTTACCTTGAACTTTTCCTTGGTTTGGGTAGGTTAATTTCCTGTATAATGGTTAATTAATTGTTATTAAATTATAAAATAATCATATATATTAATATGATATCATATATGATCTTTTAACATTGCTTTGTTAAAAATATTTTAGAATTATCATCGTTTTGGTTGTTAACTTACTCGTTTTCTTTAATATGTTTTGTTATGTAAGACGTATTTTTCATTGATAAGTTGTATCTTATTCATATCCATAATAATATTAAGTCCTTAAAAATTATTATTAATCTTCAAATGAGAATTATATTTTAATGGATACGATGGAGAATGAATCTCATCATGTTCGTGGAGACGGTAGTCCGTACGTACGCACGAGCGACAATATCATTCTTATGATATTAAAATAATATTTAATTGGATGGTATATCATATATAAAGAATAATTATCATGTTATATTTATTATTTACCTGAATTACTCATCATTATTATACCCATCCAAATAATAATGTTTTGAATAACAATTACACCACGACGTGGAGACCGTAAGCCATACGTACGCACGTATGGTGACATGACATTCAAAGGATGGATAGAATATAAAAATATGGTTGTACCATGTTTATAATTACATCATAGTATATATAATATACTGGAGTTATTATTTTATAATGGTAATAACAAAGAAAGAAGAAGTGGAAGAAGAAAGGAACTTGAAAAAGGGTGGTGAAATCATTACCTCTTCTTCGGGTTCTTCCTTTTAATTTGATCAAAATGGCTCCATAGGTTGGCTTTCTGACTACAGTAAGGCATCTAGGATTAAGTGATGGAAGTTTAGAGAGTATTTGAGTAGGGTTTGGACGAACCAAAAGGCTTTTATGGTGTTAATTAATGATAAAGTGGAGTGCCCTTTTATAAGAGGGGTGGGGGGCACCTTTGGAAAAGATAGAATTATTATTTTATAATAAATTCATATTCGGTTTCTAATGACTCCAAAGTGGATTATATAAAGGCTATGGTGTGGAAGAGTCTAAAACCACTAAGCCAATAGAATTTATACCGGTTTGTGTCATTATATTAAACTTATCTTTTAGTTTTAACTCTTAGTTAATTATTTTGACACTTACCATGTAACTTTGTATTTTTATATTATATAGTTAATAAACTTACTATATACCTCCAAGCGACCCCCAAGTGGTCCATTAATAATACACTTATCATTATATAAGTCTCTTGGTAGAACCTAATATTTTTAGGAATTGAATATAAATTATTAATATAATATTTGTTTTAAAAACTCTTTTATGTCAATTTTGACACTATTCAATAATTGATTTTTGAAAAAATCATAACAGAATGATTACTTCGAGAAAATTAAATTATATAAATCCTAACATGTAATATTATCCTATAAAATTATTTGTATTTATATAAAGTCTCAAATTACATTTATTTGGGTATTTATAATATCAATTATTCTAATTTTTCATTAATTAGGTAATTACTGCATCACCATTGTGTCATAAATAAATTAAATTATATAATGTCTAAAAATTATAAATAAATAATCATTATGAATGAAATCATTTTATATTTATAATTAATATTTATAGTCTAAAATACAACATATATAACCCTATGTAAAAATTGTTTTTCTAAAAGATATATGCTTATGTCATTTTTGTATTTATTTTATCTTAATTAAAATTAAGTGTCCCTATCACCTACAAGTGGATCCATGGGGTCCCAAAAATCGACCCAAATATGCCCATGGTCGGACATATATCCACCAATATGGTTAAGACACGTTTTAGGGTAATTTATTATTGTTATAATATTATTTTATAAACCCTTATTTACCGGATTTACCTTTTAACCATGGTAAATAAAATATTTACCAATGTAATTATTCTAAATGTCTAAAGATAAAAGTTACCTATTTACACAATTTAGAAATCTTGATTCCAAATATGGAATCCATTCTTCCAAATTCAAAACACAGAAGTGGGAGAAATTAATTTAAAATTAATTTCTGCTGTCAAAACAAAAAACGTGTTTTTAAGATATAATTACTATCAAAAGATTGATACTTGTTTATGTCCGGTTTAATTGTGAAATTATGTCCAATGACCAAAATTTTATTAAACGGTAAAAATATATTCTAAATGTACTTTAAAATCACTCAAATTCATAATTCATCACTACTAATTATTTTGATTAAAAATGCTGTTTTTTATTAAAATTTAGTAATTTTCACTATTCATCAAAATATTAAAGTTATCTGAAAAGTACCAAAATTTCACCTTAGGCTAAATTTGATACTCCGAATCCAAATATGAAGTCCATTTTGAGAGATAAAATTTCTAAAATTGTAAAAAGTAGGTGTTACTATTTATAATGACTAGTTTGATCGGTTGTGGTGTGTGTTAGAACTCGATGTTGCGTACAACACACGACCTTTCATTATTCAAAGAGAAGCATAACGTAGAAGATTGGGGTGTTACATTCTCCCCTACATCAAATAATTTCATCCTCTAAATTTCTATAATACTACCGCATGAAAAGACTCGGGTGGTTCTTCATCAAAAGTTCCTCGGGTTCCTACGTTGCCTCTTCCAACTTATGGTTTCTCCATAGAACGTTTTCCAGACGAGTCGTCTGGTTTCTCAGCACTTGTTCTCTCGTATCAAGAATACTGATGGGATCTTCGCAATAAGACAGATCAGGTTCCAGTTCTAATTCCTCATATATGAGTACATGTGTTGGGTCAGGAATGTATTTTCACAACAGAGATACCTGGAACACATCGTGAACTTTGGAGAGACTTGGCGGCATTGCCAATCTGTAAGCTACAACCCCAATTCATTCTATAATTTCAAAAGGTCCAATGTACCTGGGACTCAATTTACCTTTCTTACCAAAATATATAATTCCCTTCCATGGAGATACATTCAGGAAAACATGATCACCAACTTGAAATTCCAAATCCTTCTTTCGATTATCGGTATAGCTCTTCTGCCTACTTTGAGCTGCTTTGATGTGGTTTTGGATTACCTTTACATTTTCCATTGTTTCCTCCACCAGTTCTGGGCCTATATGTTTTCTTTCACCAACGTCATCCCAACAGGTTGGTGTGCGACATCTCTTTCCGTATAACGCTTCATACGGTGCCATCTGAATACTCAAATGGAATCTATTGTTATAGGAAAATTCTACCAGAGGTAAATATTGATCCCACATACCTTGAAAGTCAAGTGAGAAGGATATCAACATGTCTTCTAAGGTTTGAATAGTTCGTTTTGATTTTCCATCTGTTTTAGGGTGGTAGGCAGTGCTTAAATGAAGTTCAGTATCCAAGGCTTTCTGAAGACTTTTCCAGACTCTTGAAGTAAAATGGGGATCACGATCAGAAACAATAGATAGGGGTACTCCATGAAGTCTCACAACTTCATCAATATATAGTCTTGATAGATTTTCCAGTAGAAGATCATCTCTTATAGAAAGAAAATGTGCCGACATGGTAAGACGATCAACAATAACCCATGTTGCATTTTTCTTTCAAGGAGTCTTTGTTAGTCCCATGAAAAAGTCCATCATGATATTATACCATTTCCACTTAGGTATGGGAAGAGGTTCCAATACACCACCAGGCTGTTACCTTCCAGCTTTCACTTGTTGACAAACCATACATCTTGACACAAAATCAGCAATCTCCCTCTTCATGTTGTCCCACCAAAAATGTTTCTTCAAATATCTATACATTTTGGTGCTCCCATAGTGTATAGACAAATTGGAACTATGAGCATCATCCAACAATTCCCTTTTTAGATCAGGTATATCGGGAACACAAATTCTCTTCCAAAATTTCAAAATTCCTTCTTCATACACAAAGTATCTAAATCTCCCATCATTCATAACTTTAATATTCTTTCGAAATTATTCATCATCGGTCTGAGAACACTTAATCATTTCTAGTAAAGATGGTTTGGCAACCATTTGAAAAAGCATTAATGTTTCACCTTCCCTTGTTATTCCCATGTCTATCTTCTCTAGATCAATGAAAATTGGATCCGTTTCAATTCTCATATTTTTCAAAACTCCATGATCTTTTCTGCTCAAAGCATCTTCCACATTGTTTACTTTCCCCCAGTGGTAGTGTATCATACAATCATAGTATTTAAGTAATTCAAGACATCTCCTTTTCCTCATGTTGAGTACTTTTTGTGAGAAAATATACATCAAACTCTTGTGATCAGTATAAATCTCACATTTTTCACCATAGAGGTAGTGTCTCCATATCTTCAAAGAAAAGATCACAGCTGCTAACTCAAGATCATGAGTAGGATAGTTTTTTTCATGATTTTTCAACTGTCGTGATTCATAGGCAATAACCCTATCATTCAACATAAGGACACAACCAAGTCCTTTCTTTGATGCATCACTATAAATAAAGAACACATCATTCCCCAATGGTAGATTCAATATAGAATCATTGAGTAATCTTCTCTTCAGTTCTTCGAAACATTCATCACACTCTTTTGTCCAAAAAAATTTAACCCCTTTACGTGTGAGCTTTGTTAATGGGTTATCCAACCGTGCAAAATTCTATACGAAACGTCGATAATAACCTGCTAAACCAAGAAAACTATGTACCTCAGTTATAATCGTCGGTGCAGGCCATTTTTGGATTGCCTTGGTCTTATAAGGATCAATGGAAATTTCATCCTTAGAGACAATATGGCCAAGAAAAGAAATCTCTTGAATCCATAATTCAAACTTGCTAAACTTCCCATATAATTCATGTCTTCTAAGAGTCTTCAATATAATGCACAAGTGATTTTCATGATCTTTGTAGATTTCAGAGTATACCAAGATATCATCAATAAATACCACTACAAAGTCATCAAGATATTCATTGAAATCTCTGTTCCTTAGATCCATAAAAACAGAGGGTGCATTAGTCAATCCAAAAGGCATTACTGTAAACTCGTAATGCCCATACCTTGTTCAAAATGATTTCTTCGGAATGTCGTCCTTCTTCACACAAAAATGATGGTATGCAGATCGAAGGTCAATCTTTGAAAAGTATGAGGTCCATGAAGTTGGTCAAATAAATCATCAATGCGAGGTAGGGGATACTTGTTCTTTATTGTTATAGCATTGATCTCCCTGTAGTCGATACATAACCTCATAGATCCATCTTTCTTTTTATCAAAAAGAACAGGGGATCCCCATAGTGAAACACTAGGGTGAATAAAACCCTTATTACTCAATTCCTCTAGTTGTTTCTTTAGTTCAACTAATTCTACAGTGGCCATTCTATAAGGGGTCTTCGATATAGGCCTTGATACAAGAATTAAATCAATAGAAAACTCAACTTCCCGTTCTGGAGGATGTCCAGGTAAATCATCCGGAAACACATCTACATATTCTTTCACAACAGGCTCTAATTGAACATTCCTTTCTTCACCCATAGTCATTTCATTATATTCCTCCTTAATAATTGAATTTAGTTGAGCTACTGGCGGTGGATCTATATAAGAATTAGGTGGCGACGATTCTGATCTAAAGATAAGGTGTTACTTATCATCATCATCAAGAATCATAACCTCTTTCTTCTTATAATAAATCTTCGCATCAAGGTCCAAAAGACAATCCATACCGAGGATTATATCAAATTAAATCATAGGCATGACGATGAGATCAGCAGATAAAGAACATTTATGTGCTTTAATGGGGACCGATTCACAAAACTTTGTTGCAATGATACTTCCCTTAGGAGTTTTAACTGACAACTCCCTTGTTAAATCAAATTGGAAATATCTAATTTTCTTGGAAAACTGGGAAGATATGAAACAATGCGATGATCCAGAATCAAATAATGCATTTGCTAAACTTGAGGAAACCATTAAATTACCTGCCACCACGTCTTTTGGAGCTTCTACCTCAGCAGTAGTGATAACATATGCTTGGCCTTGATCCCTTTGATTTTTCTAAGGTAATTTCCCCTGACACTTAGGAAATTCATTTTTATAATGTCCCATATCCCTGCAATTGTATCATTCGACATCAGTAGCTTCCTTCTTCCCCTTACAATCATGTGCTTGGTGGCCTTTTTCACCACACTTGTAACAGAATCCTGTTCCTTTTAATCAAGTACCGGGGTGTTTCTTCCGACATTTACTGTAGGATGGATATTAAACTTTACCCTTCTTCCCTTTATTTCCATTCCCATATTGATCAGCAGATCTATTCTTCTCTTTCTTTTCTTTAAAGTCATGTGACTTAGAGAATTCTTTCTCTGTCTTGATAGCACATGAGACAATGTCATCGTATGACGAGAAGGATTTTGAGACTAATGCTTGATGGAGAAATGGTTTTAACCCATCAAAGAAATGATCAATATTACTTATTGGGTTACATGTATAATCTCCAGTATACCATGATATCCTTGTAAGGTTAGCCTCATACTTTGCGACATTCTCATCCTCCTTTTGTCTCAAACTCAGAAATTTTCTTTCCATATCTGCTCGATGGTCATGAAGAAAGTATTTTTCTAAAAACAGATCTTTGAACTCCCTCCATTCCATATTTGATACTTCATCATCATCCTTTGTGTTTTGAATCAATGACCACCATTGATCAACATCTCCATTGAGGCGGTAAAATTCCATGCTAACTTGTTCCCTTTCACTACTCCCCAAAGCCTGAAATATTTTCTATAGGGAATTTATCCATTGCTCAGCTACTAAGGTATTTTTACTCTCATTGAACATTGTTAGTTGTTTCCTCATGAAGAGAACTAACATTGATCCTCCATGCTGCGGATTAGGGTGCTCCATACGGGTAAGGTTATTATTCATAACCTGAGTGAGTTGTCCTAGTATGGTGATTAGCTGATCAGAACCAGTTGCATCACCAGCTCCACTATAATTATCTTGAGTAGGAGGGAAATCCCTACATGGATTGCGTGCATTGATATGGTTTCATTTCTTCCACTAGGCACCATTTCTAAACAATGGTATAAACTAGATCAGTTTATGAATCAAAATACATAATTTCATACTTATAAAACACTTAACATAAATTGAACTATTTATGGATATAATCCATAATCATAAAATGTTTTCTTTGAGGATGTATATACTCATAAACCCTTCATAATGATTTGTAAAGAAAATGAGAGTTATCCTAAGCATATCCCCCGGGAGTGTCGTAACCAAGAGTGAATCAAGGCCTGTTGTCGTGCACCAGTTCCCGTTCGAGTCCATCTTAAAGCGGTGTTTTCGGGTTTTACCCCTAGGTACATCTGTGCCAGATCCGCCTCTACCTACTCGTACCCAGACAGAGATGTATTGCTCAGAAAACTCAAAAAATATCTACAATACCAAAATTCTAGGAAGTTCTTCTATACTAATCCTCAAAGTCCATCTTATGTCCATGTGCTCTAATCAGAGTTTATCTAAATCTAGCTTCCAAGGTTTGTACTAAACTTTATCTGATACCAAATGTAACGCCCTGACCCTAGTTACCCAGAGTCAGTGCATTATTACATAAATTGGCATGATCACAAGAAAGATCAAATCTCGAAAGACTGATTAGTTTAGTAGCCTAGGAAACACTAGATATATTCATAAAGTTTTACATTATATCATAAAAATGAAAACTACAACAACATAGTCTCCATAGTCCCCACTATTATCACCTCATACTATCCCTGCAGGTCATTCATAAAATACTTCTTCACATCTTGGGAGGGGTGAGCTCAAATGCCCAGTAAGGATAGCAATATAGCAGAAACTTTCATAAATATGAATAAACATTGAAGGTAATGTATAACTAAAACAAAAGCCTTTTAAACTTGGACTTCAACATAATATGGAAGAAATAAAATGAAATAATGCCATTTACTTATTCACATGGATATTCTACTAATCGAATATTCACATGCAATATCAATAAACACTTTCATAATGATGGAATGCACAATGCCAGACTATCATAACCACATAGCCAAGGCCTCGTTCCTAGACTACAAATAAGATTTTTTTCAAGGCGTTGTGCCAAGACACTAGTTTGTCTAATGAGACCTACCGATGCATCGAGGAGCTATAGCAGGCTCCACCCGTCACATATTAAGTCCAATACATTCCCATATGAAAAGGTTTAAAGATAACATAAACATTCATATTAAAACTAGCATATGAAATGTAAATAATTCATCCATAAACCAAGAATGGTATAAAAATAACACATCCACAGTCAAACATATCACAAAACCTTCAATAAAATATAGAAGTTTTGTATCATAATAAATCAGCTTCAAATAATCGTAAAATCCATCAAAGAATGTTGACATAGACGAATTCAAAACTCTTTTTAGAGAAATATATCTTTCTATTTTGAAATAATTTTAGAGTCATATATCTATAAAATAAAACATTTTCTTTGAAAATATTCCTATAATCTTGTAAGGGATGTTTCGATGATTTTAAAACAGTGGAAAATAGCCGCACCCACTGTATATGTTAAAAAAACGTTCTTACCTTAATTCTGTCGAAAAGGTTAAAAAGAACCTTGTTTAGAAAATGACAGAAAGATTCATTTATAAACTTTTGATAAAAATTCAAACAAGGGTATAAATTAATTTAACCCATATTCTGTAAAATAGTAATAATGTTTTGAAATACATGTTTATGAAACATGGATGTGGATGATAAAGAGGTCCCTGTAGATAATTACGTATAAACAACTTCGGATAATGAAGAGATTGTGAAATAAACCCTTACCATGTACTTTTCTGTGATTGGGGTAGGTTAACCTCTTGTATAATGGTGAAATAATTGTTATTAAATTATAAAAAAATCATATATATTAATATGATATCATATATGATCTTTTTTACATTTCTTTGTTAATAATATTTTAGAATTATCGTCGTTTCAGTTGTAAACTTACTGGTTTTCTTTTATATGTTTTCTTATGTAAGCCGTGTTTGTCATGGATAGGTTGTATCTTATTCATATCCAGAATTATATTAAGTACTTAAACATTATTATTAATCTTAAAATGATAATTAGACTTGACTAGATACAATGGAGAATGAATCTCATCGCGTTCGTGGAGACGGTAGTCCGTACGTACGCATGAGTGACAATATCATTCTTTTGATATTAAAATAATATTTAATTGGATGGTATATAATATATAAAAAAATAATTATCATGTTATATTTATTAATTACCTTAATTTCACATCATTATTTTACCCATCCAAATTATAATGTTTTGAATAACAATTACACCACGACGTGGAGACAGTAAGCCGTACGTACGCACGTATGGTGACATGTCATTCAATGGATGGATAAAATATTGAAATATGGTTGTACCATGTTTATAATAACATCAAAGTATATATAATATACTGGATTTGTTATTATATAATGGTAATAATAAAGAATTAAGAAGTCGAAGAAGAAAGGAACTTGAAAAAGGGTGGTGAAATCATTACCTCTTCTTCGGGTTCTTCCATTTGATTTGATCAAAAGGGCTCCTTAGGTTGGATTTATGACTAAATTAAGGCCTATTGTATGAATTGAGGTCAGTTGAGAGAGTATTTGGGCAGGGGATGGCCAAAACAAAATGCTTTGAAGGTGTGAATTAATGATAAGGAGGAGTGCCCTTTTATAAGAGGGGTGAGGGGCACCTTTGGTAAAGCTAGAATTATTATTTTATAATAAATTCATATTTGGTTTCTAATGGATAAAAAGTGGATTATTTAATGTTTATGGCGGGGAAGGGTGGAAATACACTCATCCAATAGAATTTAGATTGGTTTTCATCATTATATTAACCTTAACTTTTAGTTTTAACTCTTATTTAATTAGTTTGACACTTACCATGTCACTTTGTATTTTAGTATTATATAGTTAATAAACATACTATATACCTCCAATAGACCCCCAAGTGATCCAATAATGATAAAATTATCATGATATAAGTCTCTTGGCCAAACCGTAGATTTTTAGGAATTGAATATAAATTAATAAGATAATATTTGTTTTAAAAAATCTTTTATGTCAATTTTGACACTATTCAATAATTGATTTTCGTAAAAATCATAACAGAATTATTACTTCTAAAAAAGTTAATTAAATAAATCCTAACATGTCATATTATCTTATAAAATTATTGTTATTTATAAAAAGTCTCAAATTACATTTATTTGGGTATTTATATTATCAATTATTCTAATTTTTCATTAATTAGGTAATTACTGCATCACCATTGTGTCATAAATAAATTTTGTTATATAACTTCTAAAAATTTTAAATAAAATATAATTATGTAGGAAATCATTTTATATTTCTAATTAATATTTAGAGTCGAAAATCCAACATATGTAACCATATCAAAAAATTGTTTATCTAAAAGATATATGCTTTTGTCATTTTTGGGTTTATTTAAAATTAATTAAAATAAAGTATCCCTATCACCTACAAGTGGCTCTATGGGGTCCCAAAATCGTCCCAAAGATTCCCATGTTCGGAAATGTATCCACCAATAAGGTTAGGACACGTTTTAGTGTAATTTAGTATTATTATAATATTATTTGTTAAACCCTTATATACCAGATTTACCTTTTAACCATGGTAAATAAAATATTTACCAAAGTAATTATTCAAATTGACTAAAAATAAAAGTTACCTCTTTACAGAATTTGGACGTCCTGATTACAAATATGTAATCCATTTTTTCAAATTCAAAACACAGAAGTGTTAGAAGTTAATTTAAAATTAATTCTCGCTGTCAAAACCAAAAGCGCGTTTTTATGATATAATAACTATCACAAGATTGATACTTGTTTATGTCTGGTTTAATTATAAAATTATGTCCAATGACCAACATTGTATTAAATGGTAAACATATATTATAAATATACTTTAAAACCACTCAAATTCATAATTTATCACTATTAATTAATTTGATAAAAAGGCTGTTTTTAATTAAAATTTAGTAATTTTCACTATTCATCAAAATATTATAGTTATCTGAAAAGTACCAAAATTTCATCTTAGGATAAATTCAATAGTATGAATCCAAAAATGAAGTCCATTTTGAGAGATAAAATTTCTAAAATTTTAAAAAGTAGGTATTACTATTCATAACGGCTAGTTTGATCGGTTGTGGTGTGTGTTAGAACTCGATGTTGCATACAACACACACTATTTCATTATTCAAAGAGAAGTGTACCGTAGAAGCTTGTTGTGTTACATGACTGAAGAACCCATTTTATATTATTATCCTTTATAAATTTATAAAATTTTAAATTAAGACTGACATTTTTCTCTTTTGGAACATAAAATTATTTCAAAAATGTTTTCTAGAAAATCTATCTTTGTTTTTCTATTAGGTCAAAAATATATTTTCTTCGAAAAATATTTTTCCCAAAATAATTCTAATTTTCTTTAAAAATTATAAAAAAATATTTAATGAATGATTTTTTACCCATTTTTGAATTTTTAAAATATTTTCTCAAATAAATCATCATGTTTTTTCTAATGAATTCCCATTTTGACATTAGAGAAAATCTAAAAATAATCACAGATCTAACATGTACAATGCGGAAAAAGATTAAGGAATTCATGACCACTCAATATTTTAATAATTGTTTTAATATTATACATAGTTTTTTTCAATTAAATGTTTTTTTTGTGAGATAAAATTTTTAATGCATGGTTTTTAAAATTAAATCGATATTTTCCCCCAAGAATGTTTTTAAAGGAATTTTAAAGGTAATTTTATTAATCAATGACATCAATAGTTTTTTGTACTTATAATTATTTGGATACATTTTCTATTAAAAACATACTTATTATTCCTCTGGATATTTTATGATCAGTTTGACTGGGGATGTACAATTTGATTTTCATTCACCATATTACTCTAGATTGTTTATGTTAATGTTTATTGATTGGGGTATGTATTAACATTTCATATGTTATTTTTCCAATATGAATATATATATTTATTAGGTTACACCTGTTTCATAAGAGGAATGGATTTGACATATTATTTAATGGGTCGGACCAAGAATTATATATACCCAAAATGCATTGGTTTGACTTATAATAAAATTCAGTTTCCAAAATTAAATAGTATTCTACAAATAGATTTGAAATATCTTGTCAAAGTTCATTAAAGTATGATTTAGATGAACATAATTATATATTAATTTATTCTGAGGACATTTGTTGATTAAATTTTATTATTTTATTAGGTATAATATCCATGGTTATAACTCAAGCTCATTTTATTATTTATATGGATTTATTTAATGAGAATATGTACTTTCCAATATATTATCCCAATTAATTTTTTGAATGTAATGTCGTTAGGTTGTTTTCATTTCTATATTGATTATTCTTATTTATTAATGATAGATAACAATGTACATTTACCCTTATTTAGCATAGAATGTCACTAATTTATTAGGTTTTATTTTCTTGAAGATACTAGGATTGGTTTTGTAACTAATATTCAGGGTTATGCTAAGGAAAAATATAGATTTCTCAATAAGAAAAATTTGTGAATTTTATGCTTCCAATAATAATTTGAATATAATGTATGTATCCAGTGTACCAGGAGTAAAAAATTATACAATCTAGCGAGATGTGATTCTATTTATCTTATTATAATGTAATAATTTAACCAACAAATCTAAAATACATGGATTATACTCATTATAAAAACAATATTCTAGAGTATCATGATGTTTATTAGAAGTTAAAGAAATGTTAGTGAAGAAAATATACACCATAATTTTCAATAGTGTATGTTGTAATATATTTGGTTAATAGATTGTGAGTTTTTATTAATTATCATTATATAATTATAAAATAAATTATATAAAAATTTATTTGGAATTTTAGTAGAAAATATAAATAAATATTTCAGTATTTTATCATATTGGTATGTTATAATTTTTTGTGAGGATTTCATTATAAAAAATGTATATAGATCTATAAATTTCAAGAATATGGTCAAAATAAAATTACAGAAAGTTTTATTTTGAAGTATAATTTTCTTATCAAATGTCTATAAGGATTTTATTCTTGGACTATAGTTTATTCCATAGTAAAAGGCCACAAATCAAGGATTTCACTATGTTGTTTTCCATATGTGTCACCGTATATATTTTTTGAATTCTTTCATGTTATAATTTTTTTATGAATATATAAATTATATCATGTTTTATTTATGAATGTGGAGTCTAAATGAGTTTTTATTTCATGATTATTATTGTAATTTTTTACAAGTTGTATGTTAATGTTCTCAAGAATTCAAAATTCATCATATGTGGGGGGTTTTAGGTGATGTAAGACAACATATTTTAACCCTATAAGGATTATATGGATATCTAATATTGTTAATTGAAAATTTTGATGTTGATTGAGGATAAAAACTAAAATAATGAGTCCTAGTGGATGATTAATATTTATAAAGTGGAGAAATTGCCTATGGGATAGTAGGGATGAAGAGAATAATAGAGAGATAAATCATAGACAAGATTCTATAGATTATCATTCTATAAAATTAAGGTTGTATTCCCTATTATAAATATATACTTTTATAAATAAGGATAAAAATAAAGGGACAATCATCATGGTAAATATCGATCATATTTCTACACAAATAGAGGCTCAACTGTTCTTATTGATTTTATGTGAATAATGCATGCATATTTAAATGATAATTTTTCTTTCTTATATAACTGAGTAGTGGTATTTCATCTTTATTAATGGTTATAATATAAGAGGTAAATAAGATTAATATAATAATTGTACATATATCTCACTTTAACAGGTTTTAGTATATTGGTGAATCATCATTATATTCTCATTGGATATAGATTATTGATAATGAACCTATTAAAATTTCTTATTAATTTTACTATTATTTCATTCATATTTTGTGAGGTAGAAAGATTTTTTATTACTAACCAATTAACAAGGCCATTGAAAGGGAATTTTTATTTAAACATACCCCAATACTCCCCCAAAACTCTCAAGGTATCATCCCTTTGTAGAAAAAACTTGATTAAAGGGATTATATAAAGGTGGTAGGGAGGGATATTTTTGAGTAAATAATATTTCCTTATTAATATTTTATTCTAATATGTTTTTATAATAAAAAACACTTTATCTTAAGGCAATTTATCTTTTCATAAGTGTTATTTTCTTAAGGAAATTCCCTTCTCTATGGAAATTTCTATCCTTACCATTGTTTTATTTTCCTCATTTTATAATCTCTCAAAACCAAATTCATTTTATTAATAAGCATAACATTCAAATCCTTATTAAAATTATCCGAATCATAAGTTTAATTGAATATAGAGTTTTTTGTTTTTAGACTCTGAAATCTCTGAAAGTCTGACTCTAAAATTTCTGAAATTCAGACATCAAATTCTCTGATATTTAGACTCTGAATTCTATAAAATTAATACTCAGAATTATATGAATTTCAGAATACAAATTCTATAAAATTTAGAATATGAATTGTCTAATTTAAAGGCTCTGAATTCTTTGAATTTTCGACTTCTAATTATCTGCAATTCAGAATCAAAATTTTCTGAAATACGGACTCCAAATTCCTCAAAATTCCAACTCTGAATTTCTCAAAATTTAAATTCCTAATTACTCCTAATTCAAAATCAAAATTCTTCATAATCCACTCTCCGAAATGAGACTACAGATTCCCCAGAATTCAGACTTCGAATTATTTGTTATTCAAACTCTAAAATCATTGAAATTCAAATTTTGGAATCTCTAGAATTCTGATTCTGAATTCTTTCTAAAACCAAATCCGAATATCCATGTTTTATATAATTAGATTTTTTAAATAATTAGACTCTGAATTTGGATTTTCCATAGACTTTGGATATTAAATATTGGTTTAGTTAATTCATTTTTACCTTACACATGCCTTTTTATGTATAAAATGATGTCGTATATTTTTTTTCTAACTATCGTTTGGTTGAGTGATACATGTACCTGTACCACAAAAATTCAAGGAAAATATTAGTGTTAGAGGAGGGAGCTGACCATTGAAATTTTTCCTTTAAATAGGAATTCATTTTAATAAGATCAAATTTTTTTGATCGACCAAGATATTACATCATGTGAATTCCTTTCTACAAATAGAAAGACACTCATGTTTTTTGTGTTTTATGAATAAATTGTTCAGTAGTGAACATCTTGTTCAACTTGCTTCGTGCAACTCTGATTGTTACCAATTACTATCGAGGGATTTTAGGGATATAAAGATAGAGGTATCGACTACCATAATGATCAAGGGATTATAAGGATAACAATACAAATTCTGATATTCATATCGAGAGCTTACCCTAGTGTCAGCAAGACAACTTTCTTGAATGTATAAATCAAGGGACCATTATCCAAGATTGTTGGATACCCTTTTCTTTCAGTTAAACTATTTCCTAATTTTTATTTGTTTTTTTTTCATGTTTTATTTCCATTGTATTTTGATAAAGTAAGAAACTATAACTTTCTTATGCATTCATGTAAATTACATACACATATAACTAATATTTTATACGATTTATAGTAGAATTTCCCTTCAAGAAAATTATTCCTATGTTTCATTTTTGAAATCATATTTCTGAAACTTAATCATGTTTTTTTCATCGAACTAAAAGAGGACTTGTGAATTAACCTTGTTTAACATTGTTAATCATAGTTTTACTTAAGGATAAAAAATGAATGTTTTTAAACATAGAATTCACCTTCCCTCTTTTAATAGAGCTTTACATATACTATTTTGATCCTAAAATTGGTGTCACATGAGTTCTTTAAAATACATATACTCATATATAAGTTTTCTCACTCATGTTTTATTTTCTTACTGAACTTTTCTTATTCCAATTTTATTTAATATTTTATCTTTATCATTACTTATAAACTGTTACCACAAACATGTTTTGTGGAAAATCTATTTTCTTATAAAATGGAAGGTATAAATTTTGGTTACATTGAAAATCTAAATCCTAACAAAACAAAAAAATATTATGGTAGCAATTATGAGTACTGAAGAGATAAAAAGAATAACATTGTCATTAACACTAGAGTAGACAATTTTTAATTGTTACTTGTGATTACATAATTTGAGACAAAGAAGTAAAAAACCTTCTCCAATCATGAAAAATTAGAATATCATCTAAATTACAAGGTACACAATACATTGTTGTGTTCTATAACCTGTAACATATATAGTCCAATATCTTCTTGTGAAGTTGCCAACTGCATTTGGAAGAAACTTGAAGATACATATAATGGTCCATCCAAAGTGATAGAAACTAGAATATCTTGTTTGAGGGTTGCATATCATAGATTGCTGTTTCCGTATGGAGAACTAGCTTTCAAAGTGAAATAAAGATTCATGACCATTATAAATAGTCTTAACTATATTGGAGAAAGTGGTTTATATGATGAAGTTCTTGTGGAAAATATTGCAGATATTATTCCCAATGATTGAGAATAAAAAATAAAATCCATTGATGAAAACATGAAATATTCAAATATTACTCTTGATGAACTTTTTAAACTCTTCTTCCACAAGAGTCAAGAATGAAAAGAGATGCTGATATAAACGAGAAGAAGAATGGAAATGGAAGTGTAGTTGTTACCACTACTAAATTAAAGACTCAAAAATGTATTACAAGTTTAAGGCTATGGATTTCTCTAAGGGTAATGATACATGGTTTTCTAGTGGTGGTGACTCATCTGATGAATCTTTAGAGTATGAAACATGTACTAAGAAAAATCATGGATTAGTAACCAATCTACCCACTGGAAAAAAAAAATATAATGGCCACAGAACACAGTGCTGAATCTATCACATATTTATCATTGAAAGAAAATTATGCTAATGATAAACATTATAAGTCACCAAATGAAGAATGTTATTCTGATGATAATAATTCATTACCTTATTATGAAAAATTGTATTGGTTTTCCAAACTACTTGAAAATGAAAATTTTAAGATAAAATATAAGTTATAAAACTAAAATTCTAGAATTTTTGTTTTAACTAAATATGTATCATATCTTTCTATGTATCTTGATCAGAAGTTTTATTATTTTTAAACTGTTTCTAAAAATCTGAATAAAGTTAATTCTGAGAAGGATAAACATTATACGGATCTTGAAAATGTTAGTTCTAAGAAAATTTTTTTAGAGGCTAACTCTATTTCTTGTTCTAATAACATTGAGGATAAGAATTCAGTAATTAGACTAAATTAAGAATTTTTTCCTCAAATAATCTTTTATCTAATTTTACCTCGGGAAGGAATGAATTTGATATAATGTATTCTCAAATTATTCCTCTTAGGAATATTCCAAGAATTGGTTATACTCACTCCAACCAATTTTTAGTAATAATTTTTTTATTCCCCAAAGTGATCCATTTTTCACCAATGTTAGTGTGGTAGAAAATGGGAAAAAAATTATTAAAAAAAACTAATCATTTGGGTTTTTAAAGATTATTTTTCCAAGCAAATGTGCGTACCTAAAATTTTACTTTCTAAAATATCCAGATCCAATAAAGTTTAGATTCTGAATGTGTAACTCTTTTATTTTCAAGAAAATAAATAACGTACCAACAAGAATACATGGTACATGGATTTTTGATGTTCCTGACATATGAATGGTAACAGAAACATCTTTGAAATGATTATCAAGATAAAAGGATGAAAAGTATCTTTTGGAGATAATTCTCCAGGTGAAATTTTTGGTATAGGTAGCATTGTTGTTCTTGGAAAAAAATTAATTTCAAATGATTTATTTCATATGGGTATTAATCACAACCTCATTAGCATAAGACAATTATGTGATAAAGGTTACCCTATGAATTTTAGGAATGATAAGTTCTTGGTACACAATTCAAAGAAATTGTTTTTTCTTTATTCCCATATGCATGAGAATGTATACACACTAAACATAAAAGACCTTAAAAGACAATATCTACCTTGCCTAACTGCAGTGGAAGATCAATATTGGTTACAGAATTGATTTTTAGGACACTTTAACCATAGAAACATATGAAAAATCTCAATGAAAAAAATTCTTAAGGATCTACCAGAGCATAGATTTGATTCTTCAAATGTTTGTGATCCTTGTAAATATGGAAAGAAATGATAATAATGTTTTAAGTTAATTAGAGAAGTATCAACTTATAATGCATTACAATTAGTTCATATGGATCTTTTTGGTCCAACACATATTAGATGTATTATAGGAAAATATTATGTATTTGTTTTTGTTGATGATTACACTGGATTTATGTGGGGCTATTTTCTAGAAATGAAATTTGAAGACTTTTTTTATATCTAAACTTTTATATACCATATTTAAAATGAGAAAAAACCACCATTGGTAACTATTAATGTTGATCATGGAGGAGAATTTCAAAATTCAGATTTTGAAACTTTTTGTAGTAAGAAAGGCATTACTCATAATTTATCAACTCCAATAACTCATCAACAGAATGGTGTTGTTGAAAGAAGAAATTGAATTCATAAAGAGCTTAGTAGAACCATGTTGAGAGAATATTATGTTACAAAACCCTTTTGGGATGAAGATGTTTGTACTTATTGTAATACCATAAATTTATTTTTAATCATACCTTTTCTTAACAAAACTCATTATAAATTGTGAACTACTTGAAAACCATTAATTTCTTACATGAAATTATTTGGTTGCAAAGTATTCATCCTAAATACCAAATATAACCTATATAAATTTTCACCCAAATATAATAATGAAATTTTCCTAGGATATTCCACTACTTATAAGAATCATAAAGTTTTTAATAAAAATAATTGTACTCTTGAAGAAATAGTGCATGTTAAATTTGAGGAATCTGATCCTTTTTTTTAACAATCCCAACCTACATCCGTGGATGTTTTTTCAAAAACTGATTATCAACCATTGATAGAAGATTATTATAATAAGAAAATTTTTCAAGAAAATATTCCCGAAGCATTTACCGCAGAATAGTTTCTAACATATATTAATGAATAGGTTTTACCTCCAATGGCCTGAAGGGATTCATTTTTATTGATTTCTGATAATCCTCCTTTCAAGGGGTGAGGTGGAACCCTTACAAGGCCCGGAGGCGTAAGTATTACATAACACATAGGACTTTGAGGAATTCATTGCCCATAGGCTTCAAACATTACATGCAACCTAGACTAACATCTTGGAACTGCTTCTCCCCAGCATCTTCATCGTGAAATCAACTCTCAACCTTCACATGGATGTTTGGATAGGATTTCCCTTGCATTAACATGCTTGTCCAGATGGCAGGTGTCATACCCTCTCATTCATGAAATCTTTTTAGCTTCTACTATGGTGAAATCTCATTTCTCCTCCTTTTTTTGAAGCTTGTTCCTTGTAGGTTGTCTGGTTTCCATCTACACTTAAGGTGGCTCGAAGGCCTTGAGGTGGCCTGAAGGCCTTACTGACCCGAAGGCATGGGTGGCCCAAAGGACATAAAGGACTCAGGGACAAATCGGTGGCCTGAAGACCCAAATGGGGGAATATTCATGGCTGCTACAGTGCGAAACAGTTCTGCAACAGTTCCTGATACAGTACTGCATAGTACCTTCTACAGTTCTGCACAGTTCCTACTACAGTACTGGTATAGTACCTTGAAATTATCCCACACCTGGATTTTATCTTGGGTGTCTTGGATGCACTTATGGAGTCCTCACTAACTGAGCTAAGTCTCACGTGAAAATGAACATGTTTTACCAAACCCGAATTAGTTGTTTCTTAAGAATCATCCTAATGATAGTATCATTGGTGATGTAAATCCTCTTATAAAAACTAGACGTTATTTAATAAATGAAGTATAATACTTATAATTTCATTCTCAATTACAACCAAAATTCAATAATGAGGATTTGTGTGATGATTATTGGTTTAAAGACATGCAAGATGAGTGAAATGAATTCAAAAAGAATAAAGTCTGTAACTTGGTTGAAAGACCTATGGAAACATATGTAATTGGATTAAAATGGGTCTTCAAATATAAGTGTGATGAAAATGGAATCATAGTCATAAATAACACTAGTTTAATTGTTAAAGACTATAATAAAAAAGAATGAATAGAGTATGATGAACCTATACTCCGGTAAATAGAATTGAATCTATTCGTATTTTACTTTACTTGGCAACATTATTTAATTTCAAACTTTTTTCAAATGGATGTAAAGTGTGCCTTCCATAAAAGATATGTTCATGAGGAATTTTATGTTGAACAAACTTCTATTTTTTATGACACAAGACATCCTGAACATGTTTTCAATCTAATAAAAGCATTATATAGAGTTAAACAATCTTCAAGAGCCTGGTATGAGAGATATACAAGATTTTTGTTAAAAAAAATTATGTCACGGGAACTGATGATCCAACTATTTTTATAATGAAAGATAAGAAAAATGTTTTGATAGTTCTAATTTATGTTGATAAAATTATATTTTGTTTAACTCATAAATCTTCAACTGATTCATTTTTGAATATATTAATATTTGAGTTTGGAATGAGTATGATTTGTGAATTAACATTTTTTCTAGGATTTAAAATTTCTCAAAAACTAGAAAGCACCTATATATCACAATATAAGAATATTAAAAATATTATTAAAAATATTTAATATGACAACCATAAATGTATAATCACTCCCATCGGTACTTCAATGTCTCTAGATCTTGATGAAACTGGGAAACTAGTAGATCAAACATCATTTAGAGGTGTGATATAAAGTTTACTATACTTGATGTCTAGTAATCTAGAAATAATGTTTTCAATATTATTATGTGCAATATATCAATCTAATCAAAAAAATATCATTTAAAAGCAGTGAAAATAATTTTTCTCTTTTTAAAGGGAACTATGGATTTATGACATTTCTATACATCTGGAAATGATTCTGTTTTAGAAACATTTTCATATGTTGATTTTAGTGGATGTAGAATTGATAGAAAAATTTCTTCTAGAACATGTCATTTATTTCAATATTAATTAGTTTCTTGGTCATTTATGAAGAAACACTCAATAGCACTTTTCACTACTGAAGCTGAATATGTTGCAGTTGGAAGTTATTGTGCCCAAGTGTTGTGGATACAACACACACTCACAGACTATGGAATGAGTTTTACCAAAATAGAGATATTGAGTTATAACATTGGTGTTATTTCCCGAAGAAAAAACGACGCACATCACTCCATTGAAAAAACACATAGATATTAGGCATCACTTTCATAGGGATCACACACTTAAAAGAGATATCATTCTTTAATTTAATGGAATAAATTATCAACTTGCTGATGTTTTTAAAAAATCATTATTAATTAATATATTTGAATACATTAAAAAAAATTTGGAATGATAACCATAAGGTAATCTTACATATTAAATTTTTGTTCAAACCCATCTCTTTACAATAAGAAAATCCTTCTAATAGGGGGAGTAACTTTTATTACTAATCAAAATTTTCTGTTAATCAAATATTTCATAATAAAAAAATTTCTTAATCAAATTGTTTAAAAAAAATATTTCCTTAATCAAATTTTTTGTAGTCAAAATCCCCCCCCCCATAATAAAACTTTTTCTTACAATTTTTTTAACCAAAATGTTTTCTTTAATCACAATTTATCATAACCAATTTTGTTCCCGGAACTCAAATTTCCAGAACCAAAATTTTCTTTCCTTAATAAAATTTCCAAACTCTAATGTTCATAAAGAAGAACATTTTTTTGTAACAAACAATTTTTTTGGAAATATGGAAGGTATGTTTCCTTACTTAAATTTTCATAATTTAATTTTTTGTAGTTTTTATTTAAAAAAAATTATTGGATTAACTTTTTCATAAATCCAAAATTTCCATTAAAACCTAAAAATATCGAAACCTACCAAATCCTTTGTCAGATTTCATATCATCTTTTTATAAGTATGAGCTCATTTCAACCTTCAGTTCAAATTGAGAATTCAAACCCTCACCTTCACACCTATATAAAAGAACCCCTATTCCTCACCCTAAGTCATTTTTCAAAGGATTCTATGAAAAAGTTCTTCCTCTCTTCAAATTTTGCGTTCCACTTTTACATGTTTTCTTAGACTACAGATGTCATTGGAATCCTCTCCACAAAAATATATGTCTTCAACCAAAGAATTCAGTGAATGGATAATATATAGGGAATGGTTAGTCAATAAAAAATTCTTTACAATGTATAATTCCTTGATTACAAAAAAAAAACAGCAAACTGAATGAATTTGAGAGCTTTTGCGTAGCGAAGCCAAAAATTCTATATCCAGTTTACCAAGACCTGTTTATAGAATTCTTTGACACAAAAAGTGTTTCAATGAATGAGGAAGAGAAACATTTTCTTTCAAGAGTTATGGGAAAACCTATTCTCTATATTTTAACATAGAAGCCAATATTAATCGAGTTCTATATGAAGTGGAATTAATCTTTAGTACTCACAAGCATCCATATAAGATAAGAAGTTTTGAGATGGAAAAGGAAATAAAGTTCCTTGGACTCAAAGGAGTAAAATCACAAAAGATTAACCATATCTCATCAAACTGAAGATTTTTAAAATAATGGGTACAATGTTTCCTCTTTCTGAGAAAAAGAGGCATGGACTACTTAAAGAAAAGTTACATACTTATCATGGATTTTCAGGTCAACCCAAGGAAGAAAAATATGGGGAAGTATATTATTCTAACAGTCACCAATATTTAGAATGTAACTATCAAATATCAGATCATCATATATCCAAAACAAATTCTATGATCATAGTGCTAAGCATAGAATCATTCAATATTTCCTAAATCTATAATCCAAAAAGATTAAAGATCTTGCTATTAAGTGATGACACCTTGAGGAGAATGAATTTCGGACTCAATACCATTTCTAGAGAATTTTATGATCATTAAAAAAGTGAGAATGAAGATTTATCTTGGAATATGGAAGAAGGAGAGACTTACAAGAATTCTCAGAGGAAGAGAAATAAAAAATCCAGAAATGAAAGGGAATCCCATAGTTCCACAAATTTAGTCAGCTCCACCAAAACCAAAAAAGAAAATAATATTCCCTTATGAAGTAGTAGTGAAGTGGAGGGAGCAGAAAAAGGATAAGAAAGATTGAAATCATAGTTTTGTCCAAGATCCAACTAAATAAAAAGACCTGAAGATTAAAACTTCTGAACTGCTAGATAAGCAAGTAAAAGAAAATAAAAAAAGGAAGAAAATGTCTGAAGTTGAGATTTTTCAACCACATGTCAAGGCTACTGAGAAATACTATAAAAATATTTAGATACCAAAATATTATCTCAAAGAACTAGTACTATTTGAGACTTTAGGAAAGAAATTCATAATTTTGGAACCTGATGTGGAAGAATAAATAGTTCAGGAAGAAGAAGTAAAAGAAGTATAAGATGATGATGAGAGTGAGGATGTTATAAGACATGTTGAAGAGTATCATGAGAAGGAATTTCCATCTGAAAATATTTCAATCTGGACATTCCAGGCTGAATCAACTAATATTATTTCCCAAGGAATAGAATATGGGGGTCAAGAAGAGGTTAATAAACATTCTAATGATGAAATTTGAAATTATGACTTCATCTGACCTGATGATTTTAATGAAGATTCTGAGAAAGAAGAAGTTGATGAAGATAAAATCTTCCAAATTTTAGATAGTTTTCTTGAATCGCTAAAGGCTGCGGAGACTATTTCTAATGTTGAAAAATTAAATTAGGTCATTATTGATACTCCTGATAAGGCTATGATGGTTAAGAAGTACGATGCTGGATCATCAAAAAGAAAGGTTTTAGAGTTAGAGAAAGAATCTTCTCCTACATGGGAATCATATTCTAAATAATCTTCTGTGGGTCAGGATTTCATGGTACAGTCTCTGAAGAATTTAGTATACACCATACCATTGTTTATGAGTATTGATTTGAGATTCCATCTTGTTCATCACACCTTTAATCAGATGTCGAGTTCCATGAGCATGCTCATGGAAAAATTCATCAATCTCTAGGTAGCCATCAAAACCATTTATATCAGTTATGATGCTCATAATAGATCGTGTAAGGAAATTAAAAAGTGGTCTAAAAGTACAATTGAACAATTGATAATCTTTGATGACTTCTAGAAATCATTGAAAGATTCTTTAGATAATTCATATGATAGGATAAAAAAACATACATAAAGTTTTATAGAGAAGAAAAACCTTGAATTAGTATCCCAGAAACAAGAAGATAAAGATGTATATGGAAATATAAATTATGTTTCTCAAAATATAAAGAGAGAAAGATAACTCAGAAAGATTTAGAATAATAGTTCAATCAGTATGAGGTGATAGTAAAGTATCAGGTCAAAACTCTTAAGTCTCATGATGAAAAGGTCAAGGCTCTAGAAAATAAAAATTAGGATCACGAAATCTTGATCAAGAGATTTGAGGATGATCATAAGGAGAAAGTTGAACACTATTGTGAGGAAGATATTCCCGAAGGAAAACAAGTATAAATAATTTTTCCTCTAAACTTATTTATTTTGTTATATTACCCTATATCAATTTTATCAATCATAATAAAAATTTTGATTTCAATCATTTATTTTGTTTTGTATAGTTATAATATTTCAGGAATCATTTTTTTTACATTACCACTATTCATTTTTGAAAATCAAAAAGTAGGAGAAAAGAATGATCAAAAGATTGCTATGTATAATAGATGAGAATTCCCTAAGAAAGGCTAAGATTATGTGAGGGGGGTCTACTTAATTATGATTTTATTAAAAGAAGTAAAAATCATGATCCTTAGGGATTTCAAAACATAAGGGGGAGTTGTCGTATTTTTCATTTTTCATAAGTAAAGGGAGATAGGTTTTCTATTATAATTTATAAATCAAATTCTTATTCATTATATTCCTTTTTGAATTGTTTTTTATGCTTTCCGAAAAGGGGGAGATTGTTGAGTTAATAATCATTCCTTATAACTTTTCCATTCATTTATGTTATGAAAATCACAACCACTTTATCAAAATGATAATTATCTTTTCCTAATGATTATATTAATAAGGAAAATTTAATTTCTATAAGGAAATTTATATCCTTACCATTATTATCATAGCCTCATTTTATAACCTCTCAAAACCAAATTCATTTTATTACTAAGTCTACAATTCAGACCCTTATTAAAACCTATGAATCTTATTGTTTTTTAGATATAGTGTCTTCTGTTTTTAGAATCTGAATTATTTAAAATTTATACTCTGAATTATATGAAATATAGGACAAGAATTTTCATAAATCCAGACTCTAAATTCAATGAGATTCCAACTACAATTTCTCTAAAATTTAGACTTTGATTCCTTGAAATTCAATCAGTGAATTCTCTGAAATTCAGACTCTGAATTCTCAGAAATTTAGACTCTTAATTATTTGAAATTGAGACTTGAAATTCATTGAAATTATGACTCTGAACACTCTGAAATTCATACCATTAATTCTCTAAAATTAAGACTCCAAATGAAATAAAATTGAAACATTGAATTCTTTGAAATTCAGACTCCTTATTCATCATAGTTTGGACTATGAATTACTTATCATTCAGACTTTGAATTCTTCAAAATTCTGAATCCAAATTCCACAAAATTCAGATTCTGAATTCATAATAATTCAGATTTTAAATTCCTCATAATTCATTATATAAATTTTTTAGAAAACAGACTCCCGATTCCTTAGAATTCAGACTTGAAATTAATAAGAATTCAGACTCTGAATTGCTCCAAATTCAGACTCTGAATTCATTTAAATTCAGAATCTGGAATCTATAGAATTCAAATTCCATATTAATTATAAAAAGGAATGTGAATATCCATGTTTTCATGAATCAGAATGTTTATATAATTAGATATCGAATTATATTTTTCCTTAGATTTTGAATATTTATAATTGGTTAAGATAATTCATTTTAACCATTCACAAGATTTTTTATGTATAAACTTATGTCGTAGATTTTGTTCCTATCTAACTATTGGTTGATTGACACATGTACATAACCCTCAAAAATTCATGAAAAATTTTGACTTTTGGAGGAGGGAGCCGACCGTTGATGTTATTACTCTAAATATGAGTTTATTTGAACAACCTCAAAATATGTTGATCGACCTAGATATTACATGTTGTGATGTGATTTCTAGAGAGAGAAAGGCCCCCGTGCATTGTGCGTTTCTTGAACATATTTTTCCAGTAGTGAAAATCTTGTTCTGCTTACTTTCTACGACTCCAATTGTTGTTGAGTATAATCAAGGGATTACAAGAATATGAGGACAGAGGTGTCGAATACCTTATAGATCGAGGGCTTATGGGGATAGTAAGAAATATTTTGATATTCAAATAGAGGGTTTACCCTAGTGTGGGTAATATAGATTTTCTTGAAAGTATAAATCAAGGGACCATTAACCAATGTTGTTGGATACCCTACTCTTTGGGTTATAATATTGCCTACTTGTTACATGTTTTTTAGTTTCCTGTTATATTTCCACTGTATTTTGATAAATGATGAAAGTATAACTTTCTTATAATTCCCTGTACTTTAAATACTCTAATAAAAAAGATTCAATACACTTTAAGATGGAATCTTCCTTTCTGAAATTTCTTCTTATGTTTCATTTCTAAATTAAAATTTCCAGAACCTAATCTAGTTTTTTATAGAATAAAAAGAGGCTTTAGAAATATACCTTGTTTAACTTTTTTAAACATAGTTTCCCTTAAGGCTAAAAAATTAATGTTTTTAAACATAAAATTCACCTCTCTTGTAATTGAGCATCTACATATACTATTTCTATCCTAAAAATATATTGTAATTATATATTTAATATAATATAGATTTGATAATAAATCATTGCAATATTTGTTTTCTCTGTGAAAAATTTTTTTTTTCCTAAAGGATGTATTTTATTGTCTTTTATATCCCTCCAAAAATAAAATATGTAATTTTAAGAAACTATACAATCTAAATAATCATATAAATACAAATAAGTTTTTTCAATGGAATATAAAATGTTCTGGACTTTTAAAATTAATTATAGACATAGAAATTCAATTTAATAGTTTTTATAAAACTATTTTATTAATTAATCATATTTTATGTTTTTAAAATAATCTATAAATAAATATATATCTTTTACATCAAAAGGAATTCAAAATTAATATTTTATATGAAAATTTGTATTTTAACTATTCATCCAAAAAAATATATCACTATCATTAAAATGTTAAAAAAAACTCTTGAATAAAAATCAGGTTTTTATTACATATTTGAAACTAATTGTATCAAAATTAATCTCTCAATGAGGTGAATTTTTTATTTATATAATACATAAAATACTAAGTTTTAACAAATAAACATATATCACTTTACCAAAAACAATTAACCTATCTAAGTTATATTAATTTAAAAATTATATTTACTGTATAAAATATACATTCACGGTTGGTATATATTCATATATTGGAATTCATTTACTTTTCAATTTATTTCAATAGATGTTAACTAGCGACACATAAAAATTCCAATGGTCGGGTTATTATTCTAATGGTCACATTTTCAAAAATGATATTACCCATTACAATGGTCATAATTAAATTTTCTACCCTATATAACCCTTAAATACTCTATATTTCATTGGAATAGTTTTCAATCAAGGTTTTATGTTTTAATTTTATAATATGACTATTACATTTCTAATAAATTTTATCTTCTTGTAGTGATGCTTAAATCAATTATATTTTCAAGAGACTATGGGAAATTTGATTTTAAAATACAATCCATATTACTTATATATTATTGTTGACTCATTATAATTGAATTAGTATTATGTAATGAATTTACCCATTATTTTTATTGTACATTAATTTTAATTTAATATTCCTGCATCAAATCCTATTATGGAAAATAACTAATGGATAAAGATATATATATTCTAGTTTCATATAATCATAAAATCAAATTATGTGAAATTATTTTCATCATGTATATATTACAGAATAAAATTTAAAATATGTGTATATGTTATATTATATTACACAACAAGTGATGTTTTTAGATTTATTCCTTAAAACATAACATAAATAGAAACATATATGATTCTTGTATACTATTAAACATTAATGGATTATTTATATTATAATTATTATCACATTTGAATATTTTATTTAGTATCTATTATTGTTTTAAAAAAATTTAAAATTAAAATTTTATTGATGATAGTATTGGAGGTGATCAATATGAGAAATTTATATTAGAAAAAGAAGAGAAAGATGTCAAATTGTTGTATTTAAATAGATTACCCAAATAATTTGGTGTGGGCTCACTAGATTCATGCCTCCTTTGAATCTACCAAACAATTCGTTTACCTTAATCAATATAATGATTGGATATAAGGATTATGGTTGTCAAATACTAGGATTTTTATTGAAGGACATTTAATTTTTTTTAAAGATCATTTCCTATTTCTTTTTTAAAAAATAAATTCAATAATTAACTCTACTTTCCTCCCACATATGAACCTAAAAAACCCATCATTGATTATATTTTCTATATACTTACCTATTCTTCCACTCTCTTGATCTCCCTCATCTATCATTAAATCCTGATCTATTGAGTATTTTCAATTATAAAAGGTCCTTAAATTTATTCTCTAAAACTATTTTGGTTTTTATTAATGATTTATTATGAAGGTGAATAAATATCATTGTTTTAAATCCTGTTTCATATAAATTTACTTTTAAATATATATAAAACCCATTCTAGTCAATGATATTCATATGGTATCTTTGAATATCTTCACGAAAGGTGACCAAAACATTATCTCATATCCCCTATTATATAAATGTGACTAAGGAGTGTATAGTATATGTAAATCATATATATGAGATCAAATATAATTTTCAATACACATTAAAGTATATAAATTAAATTTAAATTGAATTATATATGGCTGAAAAATAGTATTCATTAAAAGGAATTATATTTTCTCAAAAAATATATTTATTCAATTTATAGAAAATGAATGAAGAATTTGTTAATATACTATTTGAATTGAGCATTTAAATAAGGTAGAATCATACATTATTCCAAGTTCTAAGGACTTATTATTTGAGAAAAAGGTTTTTTGGTCAATTTTGAATTTATTGGGAAATTAGGATGATTTATTCATATAATACATGATGTAGATTTTATGATGTTTATTTTTGTGTTATATATATATATTATTTTTTCATGTAAGAGGTTTATATTTATTTTTGAAAAGTTTTTAATTTGTACACAATTATATATATGGGTGGAAAGGTAGTATTTATCTTACCATGTTAATGAGAGCATGAAATGTGACATTCACGATTGGCCAAAGATAATGATTAGTCCACACTATTGGTTTTTTCTTGGGGTTGTTTTATAACTTCCTTTCACTATTTGTATAACCATTAATGATTATAATTAATGGTTATGTACATTTATTTTTCCTATGATCTAGGGTTTTAGGGACATTTTAAATATACATTTCTTTCCCGAGTAAACCTTAAAAGTGGTGAATGATTATTTTTCCTATATAGCATACTGTTCTTTTTATGTATTTTAGTTATAGTATTTTATATTATTTTTCCATTCATATGTTATTTGTTTTCCTTATATAATTGATATCTTGTTTTATTAGGTTATGTATGATTATTCACTCTGGACTTGAGTGCCTACATTTATATTTCACTATTTCATAATCTCGACTTAGGTGGTGATTCCGATTAAGTATGTTTTCATTACACAATACATGAATTTTTTAAAATTGATCTTTATTTATTAAATATAAAAAATTTAAGATAGTGATACATATAAAATAATAATAATAGTTATAGTTTGGTTAGTATAAAGGATGGATATTTTGTAAGATAATTATTTTTTGTACCAATAATAAGGAACATTGTCTCCTAGTTTATTTTAGTTTTTTTCTTTTTTAAGATCAACAATAGAAATTCAATACCCACTTTAAATGAAATACTTTATTTATAGATAACATATACTAATTTAGTTACATTTTTACAATATTATTATCATTAATATTTTTTCCAGTTTTTCAATAATGATTTGGTTATTAATTTATTTACTTATATATTCACTTATTCATTATCTATTTTACTATAATATTTATTATTCACTATTATATTATTATATGATATTAAATTTTACCCCAATGATGTTGTATAATTGTAAACATTAATTACCATCCTCTGATGATCATGGAGTTCATTTATTTCCTCATTCAGAATTTTTTTGGATTTTAAATATAATTAAAATGAGGATGGTCAATATATTTTATTGGTTTTCACTTTAATTTATTTTTTAATATTATAGTATACTTTTATAAGTGTTTTCAGTATCATTATAATATACTAAGAATTTTTTAAAAATGTTTCAAATTCATATTTGTAGTGGAATTTCATGTTTCTACAGTGGTCTGGGATGATGTTAATAGAGGATATATTCTGTCTCATATTTAATTATTATTATTTAAATTGATATTTTATATTGATCCCTTTTTGATGAGGAATTCTATATTTACATGTATTATTTTTCAATGAATATGACTTCTTGGCCATTTTTTTACTTTTTATAATATTTTATGTTCTAATTACTTTTAATAAAAAGACTCGGATAAGGTAATTGATTATAGTTATATAAAATTTATTAATAAATATTAGGGGATTTAATATGTTATTATTGGTAGGTAATTAAGTAACTAGGGAAAAATATTTTTTTGAACGTTTACAAATAATTTATGTTCTTTCATTCATGATTGTGAATAAAATATGGGTAAATTATATGCATGTATTGTAATAACATATAAAGTGATATTATGAAATCGGTTACATAACATCATGTGTTAAACAAAATTAGTTTTTAAAATTTGTGAATGTATGAAATCAGATTTAAATTGACATTATAATGTTTTCATAATTATAACTCGACATTTATGGTATGGTTTGTTAATGAGTAATAAATTTGAAGCTCTCTTGTAAGGTTAATTAAAAATAGGGGAGATGTGGGTTATTCTAAATATTGAAATGATCAATATTGTATTTATGATAACATTATGAATTTGAAAAAATTTTAAAACATAAATTTATCATATGATGTGATTTTTATATAACTTTTACATTAGTATAATATATTTATTATTATTTTTATTGATTTTATTCAAAAACAATGAAGGTGTTTTCTTGTTTATTTTATTGAAAACGTGTTCATGGTTTACTTTGATGATAATTAGATGTAAGTGGACTTCAATGAAATAAATAATATTGGTTATTAAGGATATTAAGGCATGAATGATTCCGTATCATTCCAAAATAAAGTAAATTAAAAATATAATTTTCATTTATATAAATCACACCATGACCTTTCTAATTTAGGACATGAAGAGTTTTCTATATGGAAACATGGGATCACTTTAACACGATATTAGGAAAATGGAATACATGTGTTTGTGGTTTTCTATAATGTACTGTTATATCACCACATAATCATGGATATGACATGTAAATTATTTGATTTATTCCCCAATGTGATGGGATTTAAATAATTTGTTTGCAGTTGTTATAGATGGTAGATCCCTCATGCCACATGGCATGGTATCCATGATACATCATGTTATCAATAGATATACTCTAATAAAAGGATTACATCATGATCCATATAGTAATAATATAATATAAGATATGTTTTTTTTCAATTAATAAATATATATAGATAGAGAATTTTGGATTTCAACATAACATGACAATATGGGTCATCACTATATCTCATAATAAATATTAAACAATTTGAAGAGACTCTATTGAAGAAAAGTTTTAAAAATCACTTTTATAAGTACTATTATTCTTAATTGATAATTCTACATATAATTTTTCTAGGATTTAGGTTAATATTATAGGTGCCCAAATGATCTAACAATTTTAGGTTGTTAGGGAGGAAGGAGAAAATTAATAACCCTTTTAACACTCATGTATATCATTGTTATACTTAGATTTCATGTTCATCATCATTCCTTTTTATTTTTTATAATATGAAATATCAAGGATCTTTGTATTAAAACTATTATACACTAAGTAATATCCAATTGATAAGAATATTTTGTAAACTATAAAAAAAACTCTTGAATTTTATCAGCCATGACCATATATGGGTTGGTAATTATCCATTACATTTCATTATTATATTTATTTTAAACCTTGTTTCGATTTTATGGGGGGGGGGGGGTTGATAATATATGGTATGTTTTGGAGGATTTTTATTTTAAAATGGTGTGGTTATGTGATATAATAATCATTTAGTATATTATGTATCAGTATCAAGCCCTCATTTGGGAATTTAAGATACACGTGGCTCTGTTTGGGCTATAGAGATCTATGTTTCTTAGTTCGAGTACCGGTACCTTTCAGGGAATATTTTTTTTAATAAAATATAAAATTATTTTTCAAAACCTATAATTAACAAATTTAATCACTCTATTGAGGTTTTAAACCCTTTTATTGTTGGTAGATCCTCTAGAAAGATCTTCTTACCCTTTATCTAGTGGTATTTCTAACAACCCTTCCCCTTAATTCAAGTGATTCTAATTGGTTTTGAGAGGTCTAATATTATGATTTAAATACCTATTTAACTTATAAATATATTCTTCTATATTTTGTTATTATTGATTAAAAACACATTTAATACATAATAATTCTTGGATATCATTTATCCTTCAATAGTCTCATGGTTCGACAGAAATAAAATGTTATATTGGGAAAAATTAAATTACATTTATTGTTTCATTCCACTCTATAATATTTTTTTTATATATCCCATTAGGGTGTTTTAAGAACCATTACAAATAATATTATTTATGTATAATAACGATAGATTGATGATAACTTCAAATAAAACTATCCAACAGAATAAATTTCAAAACAGACGTTAAAATTTTAAAACCAAAAGATGTTATTGATTTCATAGAAAATAGGTATTTCAAAATTTATGAGCTCTGAGTGGGGAGACCAAGGCATTAAATTAGGACTCCCAAGTCAGACCTCAAGCCCAATAGCACTAGCATAATCCAAATTGCAGCACTCATGATGTCAAGCATGCCTACAGACTATTACCCTCTATTACCAACACATATAATACAAAATTCTAAACACTAGATATATATTTTATTTTGGAATCTACAAATTTGACAAAAAAAGAAGTGTATAGGCCACCATAAAACTAACTAATTAACACTATACAAGAACAAAATCCTTTGATGACTCTTTTAATTTAGATAAATCTACAAATAAGAGGATCTTGACCAACACTTTATAACACTATAAAACCCATTTCAATCTCCCCAACATAATGAATCCAACCAACATTCCATATAACTAAAACACAAAAATAATATTTCTAGAATAGTTTCACAAAGTATCCTTATTGAACAAATATAAATACTTCCATGATCATCAATAATTCCCAAAGAACCTTTAATGTGAAAAAAACTGACATTTTAATTTAAAATAATAACTCATCGAAGAAGAATATACCACAATTTCCATGGGATGAATTTTAACCAAAAATAGATAAACCAATTTGAGAAATAAATTGGGATTGAACCATGAAAAACCAAAGTGATGTTACTAGTCATAATTATGGGAAATTCAACTTAAATATCTCACATTCATAGTCCCAATCCACCCAAAACCCCAACACCCCTAACTAAGTCAGGGTCATTCATGACGAGTTATGGGTAAAATAAAAATGAAGAGATCTTTATATAATTATTGAACACACTAGTGAGACAATAAACATAATGAATAAAAGTCCAATAACACACTGAAAGATGAGGAAATATCACCAAAATCTGTTATCTATGGATCTCCCTTCAATAATAAAACTTTATAATCTCAAACTGACAATGGTCCCACCATTTTCAACTTGATATGGGATCTTGAAATGTGTTCCCAAAAGAAAAATAATAGTATGTGTGGAACAGCAAGATCACTGATATATATTATTTATATATTATTTATTTTTTTATTCATTTATGGATTTCTCATGAGTTCATGTTTTAAAAAATCATCTTTTGGGTAAATATTCACGGTCACACGAGAAGCACATGATTAATAGATATCTTGAAAATAACCATGTGTGAGGAATTTTTTTTCAATGGAGGGGTTTTCTAGGTCTTGATCATTATTTTTATAACCATTTAGGTATATCCAAAAACTATACAGTTTTTTTGTTACAATGGTTATAGAACTGTTGGCACATGGGTTTCCAACAATGTGGTCAAACCATGTGGTTTTATATTTCATTAAAAAAATTATCTCATCATTGTTTCCTTATATAGTTGATCTCTATTAGCATTATTTATTCCCCCATGCATTTCAATACCTATACCTTGGACTTGGATCACTCCCAACATGGATTTATTGGATCCCTTTGTTTTGGGATTTTCTTTATAATTTTTTAGGTATTACCCTTGATTTCTTATTTCTTCCAACATGTTAATCCTTATCCATTCATTTCTATGGAGTTTGAAAAACCAAGATTGTAAATTTTCCAAATCTATGTATATTTATGGTGGGATCCATGTTTTAATTTTTTTAATTAGTTGTGTGAGGACTCACCTTTTTTTTCATGTGGCTTTCGTCGAAGGTGATAATATTTTGTTTGGTATAAAGGAAACTATCTATATTTAAATATTTTTTCATGGATTTCCTAAGTTTATTTAATTCAAATGGTTTCATTTTATCATATATTCCATTGAAATGTTATATTATTGATGGTTTATTGATTCATGTAGTGCTTTATGAGAATAAATTTAAATTTGTTGGTTTAAGGTTGTTTTAAACAATATTTTTTAAATTAACATGATATGTTTAATAAATTGGTTTAAGAAATTTTTTAATTTTTAAAAGTATTTCTAAATGGTTATTGGAAAGGGTTATACCCTGAGAAATGATTTATAGGATTATAGGCATGATTAGTTTATAAATATTGGAACTTATTGATGTTTATGTGTTTTGAATTTTGTAGCATATGTATGACTATGGATGGTTGTGATTGGATGAAATTGAAAAATTTTACCAAAGAATATGGCGTTGACCAGATATGGGGTATTATTAAAGGGATCGATGGATCCTTTGGGGGGAATAAGGAGGAATATTTCAAAACATATCCATGTAGAATGAGGGGGCACATGAATGTGTTGTTAAATTCAATGTATAATAAGGGAGAACTAATAAATTTTGGAAATTTATTAGAAGGATACAAAATCAGGTCATTAAATAAGTTTCAGTAAAACTAAATAGTTTGATACCATGATGCTTACTACTTATGACATGTTTTATTGGGATTTCCATTCAATTATGTTTAAACCCCCTTTTGTTATATATGAATTTTTCTTTGATTGTTCCATATATAGCTATATTTAGTATGTTTTTATTATAAGTTTTGACTTCCAATTACATAAGACTAATTTATTCATTTTATTAGAAAATATTATTTTTTTATATAAACAAATTAATATCATAATGTTAACGCTTTAAAGTGAAGTTATTTTCAATGTGAAAGTGTTTTAAATATGGTTTTCAAACTATAATGATTGTTGTGCAAATGTAAATGGAATACATGGATTCATTATGGTATCCTACTAGGATATAATCCACACAGCCTATATATTCCATTGTTAATATATCGACCTTGTTTATTGTAAATATATATAGGTAAGGGAACCATGAAGTTATATATCCATTCATTATGTTGATGTTCGTGGCTACCGAGATAGTGGAGTTGTTAGTCTCACTGAGCTAGCTCATGAGGAGAAGTTTGTGGATTTTGTATTATGGGAATTTCATGTATTGGAATTTCGTTCTTTATCAATATTTTAATGTCTTGACTATATATCTTATATATGTATTTGGTTTATTAAATTTTATGTAATGGTGTTATCTTATTTTTTATAGTCATTACTGAGTATACTGTGATTTAATATTTATATTTTATTTTTTTATATTTGGTTGGTGCGGCTATGGAATTTGTGGATGGGTCATGATAGAGTTTTTATGGGTGAAATAGTACCCTAATTGATTATTTCCATTCTTCAATTCTTTCACAATCCCTTTGAAATTGAAAATTCTCATTCGGTTGTAAGGTATGTCGACTCAAGTGATAGATCTGGGAGACCCATGATGGTTCCCTATATAATGGAATCATATCCATATGATTATTTGGGGGTAGTGGTAGACTGCATATAAAACCATCAGTTCTCAATAGGTAGGATTCGAGGAGGGCCTAACCATCTATTCATTGGGATACATCTTTAGTTCCCTTTTGTGGATAAGGTAAATGATTTAATATTGAAACTATTTTGGGTTTTTATGCTATTTTTTATCTATTTCATGGGATTTGGGATGAAAAAAAAGTCATGTAAATAAAGTTTTAGTTTTTTTGATAAAGGGGGTTTAAGGAAAAGGTATAAAGTTTATGTGCAGGATTAATGGTAACTGTGCACATCCCATGCATCCTTGTCTTCATTCTTCTAGTGTTTTTCACAAATTTTCTGAATTAGTATTCAAATAATGGGGAAAAATTAATAGTTTAAATGTTTTTAAAATTTGGATGTTCTCACACCTTCTTTTATTGAATGTGTTTTTTAGGTTGATGATATTTTACTGATACCTATTTTTATGTTTTCTAATGGTTTAATTTATGTTGATTTAGATTTTATTATGTATCATATGATTTTTTAATTTTAATTTTTTAGACAATGTATCCTAGGAAGACCTCTTCTAGATGAAGTGAAGAAGCTAAAAATTATATTACAAAAGTCGATCGTATAGTTGATTCAATTATGGTCGAATCAGTGATCTGAGTGATTCAGTCCTTAGTCCAAGAGGTTGAATGAGGATAAACATGGGCTAGTGGACCATTCTCATGAGTTCACTAAGAAAAGTCACTCAGTCTTCTATAGTTTCCAAAGTACCAATGTTCTCGGGTAATGTATTAGTAGCTCGATAGTATATTTCATTTTCTTAAAAGACCCTTGAGACCTAACAAGTGGTATTAACTACTTATATATTGAAAATTACAGGTATAATATTTTGGGAATGCATATTACAAGAAAAGACGCATGATGATCTCACTTATACTACCTTAAAAATAATTTTAATCATATGTTTTATTCTATTATTGTGAGGGTGGTGAAGTCCCATGAGATTGGGAATATTGACCAGGGAGGCAGTTTAATGATGCATTATGCTACCCAATTTTCAATGTTAGTTAATTTTTCACCTACACATCATGAATTACTATCTCAATGATAGATTATTATAAATCGGCATCCATAAAAAATAAAATTGAAGGTTCTTCTACTTTTCCAATAGAATTATAATGATATGGTAGATAAAGTGATTATGGAGGAGTTATAAATATCATGGAAGACAATTCATGATAGGGTTTATCAATAGTTGGTGATCTGTAGATCTACTTCTCTATCAAGAAGAGGAAGTAGGATAACACTCATTAGAGAAGTAGAAAGGGTGCTCAACAATTATCAGGTCTAGTGCTAGTGTATTATTCTGGGTATAAGACTATTTTTTATTTCATGTAGAAATTATTTTCATTATCAAACTGTATTACCTAGAGGCCCTGATGATTTGAAATTGATGTCAGTCGATGGGCTATCATCAGTGACTCTGTCAGACTTCCCCATAAGAGAGTGGGGTGGGGTATTCTTTTTATAAGGATTAATAGGTGTGATCAGATGATTATATGGGTGTGGGATGTCATAATAAGTATATAATGGATTCTAAACTGGCTTACAAGGCACATGGTAGTATTGAGTCTGGTATTCACTATGAAAATCATTTGGATCCTAAGAAATCTAATTATGGGCAGTGCATCAGGACAGTAACTATGTTTATTTATTTTTTTTTACAGATTTATATTTTCTTATATGGGTTCTCCCCATTCATTAATTTTTTTATTTTACATGATGCTTTGGGTATATGAAAAAAATAAACTCCTTTTTTGATCAATCAACTTACCCCATAGGGAATAAGGGAGTATAATGTTTTTATGTTCTCAAATTATAGTGTTTAATCTCTGATGTCGATGTTGTGTGAGACATCCTCATGTTGGACCTATTCATTTTCAAGTGCATCATAGGTAAGGACTAGATCATAAGTTTCAGAGCCTAGTTAGACTATTATTGCCAAAATTTCCAATTTAAATCTTCAAAAATGAGGACACACATCATTTAGGGTGAGTGAGATCTAAGGTTGGGGAGGGATTTAATGACCATGACACTAGTAATACAAATTTGGTGGTTACATTATTACATTTCTATAATATACGAACAAAAGTATCCTAAAGGAACTTATAGTTTAATATTATTGGTAAACTAGATACATACTTGTGTCTCACACATCAATTGAAAACATATAATAAAAATAGTATTTTTTTGGATTTAGTCTTTATTTCCTCTAGGATAACCCAATAAATCAATCATAACACATGAATTGGAATCTGGGGGAATGAAACACAAGAAAAGGGTATGATAAAATGATCATTATTTGTATGCATATAATGAAATAAATCATGAATAAAAATAATAATCAATATTTAAAGGTAAAAAAATAAAACACATGTCATTCAATCTCTTACATGACTATAATATGGAAAGACTAAATGATGTTAAAATATTTCTATATAAATATTCACAAGTGGTTGAATATTAACCATGTATATTCTAACTAAAATAATAATCACAAACCAAATAAATAATTAATCTCATAATGAATAAAATGATAAATTCATACATCATTAACATAAGGACAAGACCTTTCACTAGACTGTGCAAAACTCTGGGTAAAATTCCATTTAACTTGACCAAATGATTTGTCTCATTAGACATATTGATGCATCCTTAGACTTGGTAATTTTAGGCCCCACCCATTACATAGTATGTACCATGATTTATTTATATTAAGGGGGTAGCATAATCAATATTCAAATTCCTATTGAAAACCTATCAAAAAAATCTTAATACTTATCCCAATCAATAAACATAATCATAATCAATCCAGATTAATATGGTGAATAGAAATAAGTTTTTGAATCCCTAGTGAAATTGATCGTGAACCATACCAATAAATATTAAAGATAGTGTCAATAAAACAAACCCATAGTGGGATATAAGTACAATAAAGTCTTGATCTCGAGGATTAATAGAAATTCCATAAAATGACATTAAACAAAATATTGGTAAAAATTACCTTTTAATTTCAAAAATCTTCTTTTATAAATAAAATTTCACAAAATATATGGAAAATAATTTTCTTTGAAAATAACATTGGAAGATTTTTAAAAAAAATGTTGAAAAATTTGAGTGGTCTTAATGGTGGTAAATTATTCTCATGATATACACATTAATACAAAAATTCCATTCATATTTTTAGTAAAATCCAAATAAGTATTGTTTGGAAAAGAAGGATATTGGAACAACTAGATATAGGTGGATTTCAGAATTCTTAGGGTGGTCTGCCAATCATATTCCTTGGGAGGTCATCATCCCCCGTAAGATATGGGGAAGGATGAATTTAATATCTCATATATTGATACAATGTGAAAAACTACAAAGGTTTAAGATCTGCATACTTGTGGGTTGGAGAATTCAATAGTCAACCAGAAAGAAGTAAGAACTATGAATGTATACCCAAGGATATTGGACATTTTTTATCCATTTATGAAGGATTTTGATGTCATAAATATATGAGGAATGGTTCAAGGTGGATCATGGGATAATGATGGAGTTTTTTTAGTCCTAATAAGTAAACCAATGAACTGAACCTCATATGTAGACTTTGTTATAGAATCCGAAAATTCTTTTCAAACTGATACATTCACTGGGAAAGTTAATGGTGATTCAAACAGATTAAACATTTAAGAAAATAAATATTAGGGGGTTTATATTAATTGGGGTTGGGTTAGAAATATTGAATTTTTATTGAATAGAAAATAATTTGTATAATTTTAAACTAGGAAATTGATTTGAAGAACTAGATATTTAGAGATAAAAAATAAGAAAATGGAGATTTCCCCCAGAAGAGAGTTCCAATGAGGAGCATAGAACATATGGGGAAAAAACATTGGATGAGAATGGTATTTTATTTTTATAATATAGTTTATAGTATAGAAACATTATATTAATTCTTTCCATGAGAAGTAATAAAGGTTATAAAGGAAACTATAAATCTAGGTGTTGTATCTTGAAAATGGGGAATAAATACAAATGAAGGAAGAAATATTCCTATATTCCCAATCTAATAGAGACATGGTCTATAAAAAAAATAACAAAAAGGTAAGGAATGGTGAGTTAGAAATAAAAACAATTCATTGGACCTAAGTTTTAATTCAAGATGAGATATGTTATAGGATGGAATGCTGATTTAGGCCACCAAAGAAGATGCTGATATGGTACTCGAGAGAGTGGTTCTGGGGGATACCAATAATTACCATAGGGGGTGGTTAAATAAGAAATAATATATTTTTACAAGTGTTTTCAAGGAAATATAATTAAATGTGAAGGATTATAATCAAACATGGTACAAGAGGGATTGTCTCTAGGAATACATCATCATAGATAACCTGGAAACCAAGGTAAGTTCTTTATACTAGAATATATACTGGGATAACTATTTTAATACACTAAAAATTTAATTTAATAATTTTGATATATATTATTGTGTTTTAGTGTTATGGTTATGGTTTGTGGTGGGTTTTTAATGTTCTGGCTATGTAATATTGGTGTGGTTTTGTATGATGTCATGTTTTGTAGGTTCTCACTCTACCCCAAAAGAGATCACTCATTTTAAAAATAAAATATTTATTTTGTCCATAGGAATATTTATTTTAAAACAATTAATAAAAATTCAAACATGAATAAATATTTCTTTAATAAATCAATTTGATAATTTGGAAAACATCATTAGAAAACATGGTTTTGGAAGTAAATGGATTTTCAATCAGTGAGAGAAATAATGTTGTGTTTTCTTGTAAATATTTTCACAATAATTTTAAGTAAAAAATATATGAAAATGGTCATATTACATGAAATTTTCATAAAAACTTGTAGGATAATTAAACTCATTATTTTCATTAGTGATATATCATATTATTTCATCAAAATAAATTTAATCATAAACAATCATGATAAACAATGAGATTTTAATACAAACAATTACCACTTTGGTATCTTTTAAATCAAGAGACCCACAAAAGAAATAACATGAAATTAAATAGTAAATGCCATGAAGATAAATGTATTTGGGATATAAATATCAAATAGTTAGTATATACACCACACAAAATAACTATGTGATATATATGGAATACGTCTCACATAAGTAATAGTGAGACAAGAAACAATAACCATTGGAATGATTTCCTTCATACGTGTTCAAACCTCCTTTATAAAAAATATATATTTAATATAAATATATTAAATAATCATACTCAAATATTAAGTTGAAAATATTATCTACTTATAGTCTTTTATGACCCGTTTGTTAACTATTCTGGGCTAAAATAACTTTTTGAGGGATCATTACATTGTTTTTCATGTATGTTATAGTTTAGTAATTTCATTATTTTTTACAATGATCATGGTTACATCATATATATAATGTATAAAATAATATAAATATATTATATATTCAATATATATGTATTTACGGTAATTGATAAACGTTAAATATAAAAAATGCATTATTTTGTTCATTAAGATGGTAGGTCGTACATACACCTGAATGTTTTTTTCAATTTTCTCAAAGGATTAAAATAAATGAAAATAAATATTAATTAAACTTCCAAATTAATTATTATTATATATCATTTATATTAATTAAATTCATTCATATTACCTTCCTTGTAAAATAAAATGAAAAACATTTCACCTCACTATGTGGTGGTTGTAGTCCATGCATACGCATGAGCGATGTTATTGTTTTCCAATTGATTAGAAGTTAAGAAGTTAGATGTGATATTATACTTCTATAAATATTTTTAGTTCACAAATATCATATATATTAATTAAATTTACCCTTATTATCTTATTTATAATTCCTAAGTTTAAAACAATCCACATCACTTCATGATGTAATAGTCTACCGTACACATGAGTGGTGTTATCGTATCCCCCCCGAAATGGAAAACAAGATGGTATTTGGGATATAATAGTTCCATAATTAGATTAATTTCATTCATATCATATATTTTTGTTTTTTTAATTCATTATTATATTCATCCTTGAATGGTTTTGATGGGAAACAAATTACATCGATTCGTAAGGCGGTAGTCTTTTGTACTCATGATCATCATTTTTGTTTCCCATTTGATTGATATGGATATGGATATCAGTTATTCCATTAAAATAATAAAATATACGTATATAGGGTTTAATGGTGTTATTATATTATAATATATAAAAAATTCTTTAAGTAGGTAGAGGAATAAATAAAACAAATACACATGTTTATGAATATTACATCTTCTTTAGAGTGCCTCTTTAGGTATATACCCAAAGTCTTCATATGACGAATTCCTAATAATAAAAATGAATCTAAGACCTTTTGAGATAATTAAAATAGAAAATTTGGTACATATTTATTAAGGTTAAGTGTTTTGGATGATTGAAGAGGGGAGGAGACTGATGGCCTTTTATAATTGGGGGAGACGACACAAATTAAATTTTTTAAAAGATAAACTAACAACCGCATTTTTCTCCTAAAAATGCCTAAAAATTTGGTAACCATATAATTTTTTAGGATATAAGATATAAATATGAACAAAAAATGGGGGTTTTACCTGATTTATTATATTTTAAAACTTATCTTATTTATTTAACCGTCATGTAAACTCATTTTTATCTTAGTCGCCATAAGTAATTTTTTTATTTTCACTATTAATTATAGGAAGAAATCAAATTTACCATATTAGAGAATATAAATTATGATTATTCTATATAAGGAGTCTATTTTTTCAAATTATATTCATATATGTAGTATATCCCAATTTAAAATTAACCCAACAGATGCACAAAAAACTAGTTTTCAAGGATTGTATTTTTCTAGGAAAAAATGAACATATATGAATTATATGAATAAAATTCATAAATATATTATTTTGAACATAAAAATTGTATATTTCTATTAAATATATGAGATTTAAATCATCTATAAATATTTATTATTTTTATTAATTTAAATGGAGAAACATTATCCACTTAAAAAAAGTTTTAATACTAATGTATTTTTAACTCCAAAAATAAAATTATAATACAATCTACTATAAAATTAATTAAAATTAGATTAAATGAAATAAATATAAATAAATAATACTTATTTTACTTCATATCAGATTAAAATCATAATTGGCTTATAAAATTATTTAATTTATTGTAACAAAATAATAGTTTTACCAAAACCATCATTTTCACTATTGACTAAAAATGATTATTTTTTGAAAAATCCAAAATTTTCAACCTATTTAAATTTTATATCATGATTTAAAAAATTTAATTATTTTTTTAAAATATTTGTATAAAATTTATTAAAAATGAATTTCAATTTATGTGCACAAAAAATGACGAAACCGCTTTTTGAAAAAAATAGATTTTCAGAAAACAAGTCTTTTTCATTTATATGGTTAATATTTTATTTATAATGAATATAAAATTAAAAAAAATATTCCATAAATTTTTAAAACATATAATTTTCATAATTTCTTTAGTCATAATCATAACTCTCAATATAATTCTTCAGATATAATGGTCAGGTTTAAAGAATGATATTTTATTAGAGTATCAAACTTTATTTATAGATGGTGTTACATGAATCACATGTTATAGATGATATTGAATTTATTTAAAATAAATATATCTTACGGTATCTAGTTGTTACATTCTCTTGTAATATTTATTTTTTGTGTCATACATGATATCAAACATGATGTTTCTCTTTTAAAATCCCTGGGTGTTACATTGTAACCCCTTAAATAAATTACATCCTCACAATTTAATGATTATCTCAATAATAAAAGTTTTTAAATTATAAAATTCATTTTTTGAAAATACACATAATACAATATGTTAATAAAACTTTATATTGATATGATATAAAGGGAATTACGATGGTCTTCCAAGATAACACATTATTAGGTTCATAAGTATGAGAACATTTGTGGGAAATTAAAATGTGGTCATTGAAGAGAATACTAATGCCCATTGATTAATAATGATTGATATAGAATATGATCATGATAAATTTAATCGCCACAAAACCATATATCTACGATAAGTTAAAAGGCCTTTGATTTAGTAGAAATGAAATTAATTTGATAACATTTTTTCCAATATCATTTTCCTAAAGTTAAGGAATTAATTTTCAAATGTGATGGTGAACACAAAAAAATAAACATACAATTTCATCATTTGGATCTGTTTAGATCAATTTATACATCATTTATTACTTCATCAAATGATTATCAAAGAATTTTTTTTATTTTGTTAAGAAAAAAATTTACCTTTTAGCATAACATAAACTCCATTAATGTGTATCATGTTATTCCTCTTTCCCTTACTAAAACAAAAATAATTAGCACAAGTTACACAATACAATAAATTAATATATAAAATCTTATTAATAACTCTCAAAATTTAACTAAATCAATTTTTTAAATGGTTAACATTAAGGCTCATCCAAAATATGTGCAACCAAATTAAATGTCAAAAATTTTAAAAAGAAGTCCACTTGGTCAATATTATATTACCTAGAAAAACTAATGTGGATATTATTGTCACAATAAAAATGTGATTACACTATGATCACCATAAAACCATAATGAAAATATATTTACTCGCAAAAATAAATTCATAGCTTTTCCAATATATCCCATAAAAAACACATACAATAAATTCCATAAAAGATGACTTAAACCATAAAACCTATAAAAAATTTATTCTAACCAATATTATCTCATAAACATATCATTATTATCTCAACCTATATAAGATTTAATGGGTTATCCTCCCCAAATAATTTGTTATACAAGATGTTCAAATTTCCTGGGAATTAATTTATTTGTTAATCAGTACCATTTAATATATTCTCTGCAATACTTCACGAAATAGTATTCTATTACAATTCATTTACATTTCATGACTCTTATAACCAGAATATCTTTTGTAAAATAGAATTATAAAATAATTAGTGAATCCAAACACCAGAATAGTAATCTTTTTGCTTCATCTTTGGTAATAGTGTTAGATTTACCATGATCCTTTGACTTCTTTTTTGGTATATTTTCTTGACGCTAAGGAAATTCATTTGTGTTGGTCCCTATCTCCGTAAAGTATAAGCATTGGACATTAAAAATTCGGTATTTACCTTAAAATAATGAAAATTGTTGTATTTATCTCATAACCTTTAAAAAACTCTCATTCACATTAAACAAGTATTGTGGAATTTATTTCCACAATTATCACATGTGGGAAAACCCTTCTTTATGTTCTTCGGCTTCTCTGTTTTCTTATTATATAGGAATCTTCTCTTACATCCCATCAAATCCATAATAATTATATTATTTTTTCTATATCTTTATAGAATATGATATTATTTACTCACATTATGATAAAATTTGGGAAAATAGTTTCCTTCAAAATATTTTATTAATCCCCTTAAAAAAGAATATCCCTTTTATTTGGATTACATGAATTTTTATAGTTCTCATTACTTCTACAAGGTACTCTTTCTAAAGAGTAGAATATATTATATTGACTAATAAACATATGTATTATTATTTATATATACAAAAAATGAAAAAAAAATTAACATAATTGAAAAACATTATGCATGCATGATTTCATAATCGTAAATGTGAGTTCATTGGAAGGTTTCTAAGGAATAAAATATTTTCAAATACATCACAGTTGTTTTGAAATAAAATTTTAATTAACCCAAGAATATCTCATATGACAGTCAAACTAGGTGTGTTGTAAGTCTCATTGTTGTGTAGTAGATAATGATCAAGCCAAGACTGATTCATGTTTTTTAGAGTAATTACCCATAGATAAATTTTTGTAAAAACCACAAAAATATGTAATATTAAAATAAGGATTTATTTCTAGGAAAACCACACAATATCTACCTTATAAACACCCCAATATGTTATTATATAATTATACTCAATGTATATAATAGGTTTATGTTCCCTAATATATTTTTTCCTAAATCTTTTTCCCATGGTTTCTAATTAACCTCTATCGATACAAACTATAATGACCCCAACCCTAGTATCTTTGATTTAGTTGTAACTTTATTTCATTGGAATAAGATAAAAGCATTGACATCTTGAATGGCCATATATTATATTATTTTTTGTAATCCAGATACATACTTGAATCTTGTTACATCCTATAATCAGATGCCTTAGAAAGGTGCACTGTGCTCGATGGGTCACAAAGCCACAAGCGCATCTCCCCAAATTCCAGAGGCTACTAGAAAGTCATGAGGGCCTATCTGTGTCCATGGTGAGACTATTTACTCATCAATAAAGTGTAACATAGAAAAAAAAATCATTCAAGGAGAAGAAGTTGTATAATAACCAATCAAGAACTAAAAAGTGGAAGACTGATGTATAAACATTACCATAATTCATATCATATATAAAATTATGATACATTTCATGTGTCTAGTAAAATATAAAAAATTGTTTCATAATAATACAACAAAATAGAAGTAATCAAAATAACTAAAAGGCCAAAAAAACTATCTCATGATAGCATCATGAGCTTCAAAACGATCTTGTGCTCTACTACTCCAAAGAATTTCAAAAAATAAACACTCAACCCGTGGCAACATTCCCCTATATCTACCTATATCAAAATAGTATTCTATGATACCTAATTATGTCCCAAATAATGTGTGAGATGCAATACGATTAGGTAACCACCCAATGATCTGGAAAATGTAGGTTGTGATATATAATAATATAAATAGTGTGCAGGTAAATATGTAAGATGTATACAAATGTAAAGATGTTCAAGGTATGTAACTAATAAACTAGTAATAAATAAATAGTATCTTAAGGATCCCTGCAAAAGATAGTCAAGATCCTCTATCAAGGAAGCTACAAATATATACATAAATAACCAACAAGGCCTTTTCATTCATCCAAACATTGCATGTCAACTATGGTCTTTCCATAAAACATGAACTATCAACCAACACAGGTCGAGCTGTTCAACCAATCATATCACATGTTCTACACTCGTTCTATATAAACAATGTTTCATACCGTAAAAGGGACATATCCATGGTGTACAAGACCAAGTCATCCTCATCAAGTCCTAAGAGCATCTTGATGGAAAATTGGATAAGCACTAGTTTGAGTGGTATGGCCATTTCATACCTAACATATCCAAAGTGAGTCCAAGAAAGATAGATCCATTGGGTAGAAAATCCAAACCTATACCACCAAATCCATACCCAATGAGCATACTCTACCCAAGGTTTCCTTAATGCATTCAAGACCCATAGAAGAAAATTACATGGAATCTATTTAAAAGTTTATCATGTCCATGAAATTTACCATTCATTACATTTGATTTTACCCACACATTAATACATTCTTATTCAAGGACATATCATGAGTATGCCTACACAAGAATCACAAGTTCACAACCAAATGAAATAATGAGTATACCCACTAATTTCAAAAAAACCAACATTAACCAAATGATCAACTCAATAATGAATATCATATAACACATTTCATGGTAGGAGAAAGATCTCATATCCATAAACATATACCAATTCATCTATTTATAGATTCCTCTATCTAGGAAAGCTCAAAAGACACCCCTTGGGTCATCCACATTGGTCAAGGGCCAAAGAAAATTACATAGCACGCCCCATGGGTGTACTTGGTTAGGGGAACAACCTAAAAATCAACACCAAAGAACCTAAAGGAATCTATAATAGGTCATATTCCATTTAATACAATTAATCTAATTAGATTCTGGGCCATGATGGAAAATTATAGCATGCGACATAATGGAAAGTAGCTTCATAATGAACTCAAAATCAAGAAAATTGTATATAAAATCTATTATGGCTAAGTAATATAGTTGTCACACTGTATCAAATATTGATTCAACCTATATTGGGAGAAAAATGAAGAATGATTGATGAAACCGAGATGAAGACATATTATCATTCACCAAAATAGCATCATTGATATGAATAATAATGATGAATGGCTAAAAAGTAATCCATTACACACTAAGGTAGATCCAAGGACACGTTTCACGCTTGAATGGGATATTGAATAGATAACTTGGATCAAATCCATTATTATTTGCCCAATGATACATTCAATAAGTGCCTATGTTATGCATAGTATAAAATGAGGATTTTTGGTTTAAATAGAAATGATTTAATTTAAAATGATAAAATTAATGCAATTTCAAGGTGTCACATTGTTTAAGCACATATTGTGACAAACCATGTGCCAACCATGAAGGGTTTTCTAGGGGATAAGGGAATCTTCATGGTTATATTACATAGTTTGAATAAACCTATAGAAACCTTGCAAAAAACCACCATCAAAATTAAAAACATGGATGCATGTTCATATAGCCAAAATCACATGGTTTGGCATAACTATGTAGAATCCTCTATCTCTTTCCACTTTCCTTACACAGTTTATCAGCCTATACATCCTACCTAGTATGATTTTAACTAACCTTTCACCCAATCATTTTCACCCCAATACATGGGTTTCAGGATCTGAACAAGCCACAGACTCCCCCAATACACATATGATCTCCAAGGGGATTTGCATTTGGCCATATTTAGGCATTCAAACTAAAAAAATAAAGTATTTATACCTCATAAGAAATCCTGGGTTCTTACAATCTCTCCCCCCTGAGAATGTTTTTCCAAAAATTTCCCTCTCAAGGATGGTTATGATTCATTTGAGAACCACCTCGACCACTAAGCATGTATGATGGCCTCCCAATCCTATGTATCAGCCTGTAAATGGTCATTCTATCAAAGAACCCATACTTGAGGAAACAACTAGCCTCTGTAAACCTTCATGATTCTATCAATAATTAAAATATGATTCTTCTCAAAGGACACATATTTATATAACTCAACCTTCTCAGGATAAAATCATTAGATGGGTCCAAATGATAGGGACAATGTTGAGATATGTGGAAGATATCATGCATGTATAGGTAACATGGAGGTAATTGAAACCGATAAGCTACTGGATAGACTATACCAAGAATCACAAACATCTTAAATATTGAGGTGAAAGATGGCCCTTTCTCTTAATTCTCTTGTGTCCCATACTTAGTAAAACTAATAATAAAACTTGATCCCAGACCTCAAACTCTGTAGGTTGTCTGTGGCGATCAGTGTAATATTTATATCCAGACCGTGTAGTTTATATCCCCTTTAAAATCAACTGTACCTTCACAGAAGCCTCCTATACAATATGTGGTACCAGAAAAGATTTACCACCTTCCTCTAACCATTAAAAGGGATATTGGAATGGTCTAATATTAAAATCCTCATAAGGAAACATATGTAAAATCACACGATAACTATTGTTATATAATAATTAAGCCATGGGTATAGGATTATTGAAAGGCCCCAAAAAATATAGGACACATGCTCAAAACATGTCCTTTAGCACCTATATTGTATGCTCTAATTTTTCATCCTTCTAAGGGTGGTATAAAGCACATAAAAGTACCTATATACCCAACACCCTGTGTAAAATCCTCTAGAAATGAGATATATAGGGGAAACAACATTCTGAATCATTAGTTAATGGGAATTCATGAAGTCATACTATCTCATGGATATTAAATCCCTCAAACTCGTCCATAATAAAGTTATCCTTGATTTGTAGGAAATAATCATCATATATGATCTTGTCAACAAAAACCCACATATCATTGCTAACTTGAGGTGACCTCAATAAACCTGTCAAGTAATCCATTGTGAAATCATCCCATTTCCACTCAAGAAAATGTAACTTCAATAAAATTATATCTTCTCACTAAGGTTCTTCTTTTAACTAAAAACAATTGGAACTCCTCCTAACAAAACCAACTACCTTGTGTTTCATACCCGACCATTGGTACAAATGATGCATGTCGTGGTATATCTTGGAAAAACTAGGGTTCACATCCAATTTTGATGCATGAAACTTCCACATTAGTTCCTCAAATATTTCTTCTAAAACCTAATCCTGACCATTGATATGTATAATCACATCATTACCACATGTCCAACTAGGAGGGTGGTCCTCACCTGCGATACTCTCCCGCAAGACTAGGCCCCCTTGATCTGATTTTTTGTCTCATCCTAACTCGACCCCTAAGGTTACAAGTAACAAATAATAATGATCTAAAGTCTCACCCTGATTGTCATGAACCTCCAAGTTCATATCATTAAACAAATCCATGATTTGTCACATGATACTAGCCTACTGAACTTCCTATATATTATTCTTTGTACTCAGTGCATATACCAATGCATTTCCATTCCTGTGAATGTAGGTATGATAAATGTAAAAAGACTGAAGGTATTCCACCCACCTGTGCTACCTCATATTCATATCACATGGTGTAAATATTGACTTGAGGCTTTTTTTGATCTGTGTACAACACAAAACACTCTCTATGTAAGTAATGTTTCGAACATTGCAAAGCATGAATGAATATAGCTAAATCTAGATCATGTGTTTGGTAGTTACTATCGTGTGGCCTCAGTTGCCAAGACCCGTACACCATAACTCTATCTCCCTACATCAGTACACCTCTCAGGATGATACCTAATGGTTCATAATAAATAGTGTAGATACTACCCTCCTCCGTTAGTATTAATATCATTGATGAAGGAAATCTTCCTTTCAGCTCTTGAAAGACCACCTCAAAATAATCTTCCGTAAAAACATCACACTCTTCATAGTCAAGACCATCAATTGTGATTCTAATTGTGAGATAGAATGTATGAAATGCCTATATAACTATCTATCCATTATAAACTTTGTACCTCAAACATGTTTTTGGGATTCTCCTTGGAAAATATAACTCTCACATTTTTTGGGTCATATGATACTCATGTATATTAGATAATATGACCTAAGAAGAAAATTTGATTCATCTACAAGAGATAAATTGTGAGGTATGGATATAAATTATGATCTATTTGTTTGTCTAAAATGTTCTCAATATGTTTTTCATTGTTGTGTGGACTATGAGAATTAAACAAGATATCATCCACAAAAACCACCACAAACAAATATAGACAAGGTTAAAAGACTCAGTTCATCAATTCTATGGAAACTGATGGTGCATTCAGGAGACAAAATGACATAACTAGATACTCATATAGACCATATACCTTTTATTAAATCCTATATGATTTTTGTCTTCTATTTGAACATGTATCTAGAGATAACCTAACCTAAAGTCATTTTTTGAGAACACCCACGCTCCTTGAAGCTAATCAAATAGTTCATATATATTAGTCGAAGGATATTAGTTTGTAACTATTTACTAGTTCAAATTTCAATAATCCATTCATATCATAAGGTAACCATCTTCATTTTTTTCAAAAAGGATAGGTGAACCCAATGGAAATGTACTGGGTCAAATAAACCCCATTGCCTCGAAGTACTCTAGTTGAATCTTGGTCTCCATCAACTCTCTCGTAGCCATCTTATACGGAGGAATGGAAAGAATTTCACCTCATGGAACTAGCTCGATGAATAAATACACCTCTCTCTTAGGAGGTAAACCAGAAATGTCATCTGATAAATCATCATTGAAACGATAAGACACTATAAGAATGTCATTCTTACAGGCTCTCTAGTTATATAGATACAAACTAGAGATCAAAATTGTCGTCCCACCTAGTTCATGACGTTGTGGTCCATCCCGAAACACCTAGAAACCCCATTCACCCATTTTAGTATAAACATAAACCTATGGTGATGTGAAAATCACTCTTCAGTGATAATAGGAAACGTAATCCTAATATGATACTAGTCATTATATCTTGAGTATGAATTCAAACTCTATAATCTTAAAATAAATAGTGATTCCAAAATAAGCGACACTAACAAACCGCAAGGGGGAACCCCCAACACTGGTTCACGTCTTACTTTATAATTTCTAACATATTTCCTAGAATCATAACCCTCTCCCAATATAGTATAACGAAACCATGACTTTTCACCATAGGAAAATATATTAAACTGTGTAATTCCCATGTATCAAAGAGTAAAAGAGATAGTACAGGCTACTAAGATCATGCCTCTCATCATAGATGGTATAACTCCCTATAACATCGTGTTTTTTATAGAAAAGATCTATTATGAACCACAACCCTATAACGCATCCAACCTACCCACAGTAAGCCCACTCTGATTTTTCAGTGTAACAGGTGCCTTTATACATATACCATGACCACCAATGCCTCATCTTGATTGTTAGGCACTACTGAAGCTCCTTTCCTGATGCAGACTTGACAAACCCTCTCATGCACTTAGTGTCATAGTTGATCCCCTACCACAAAAATCTAGAGGAATGTTCCCACATAAACATTTCACGTCACCCATACTACCATAATCACGACACACGACACGCTCTTGAACATATTGATTACTAATCTGGAACCATTTTACACATTAATGATAGAACACTAAGCCACTAGTAATCACATCCAGACTAGTAATCATCTCATATGAGGCCTCAAAATAGTGATTCCTTCTTAAAGACACTAAACTACTAGGTTGAGTTACCGAACTACATTACTCTATACCCCCAAATTCCCTTAGGATTTTCTCCATAATCATCACCCAATTCATAATTTCTGTAATAAATGTCAGTCTAAATATTTTTTATCTGAGATCTGAAAGCATTTTAGATAATGATCTTGATGCGTCTCACTCTCAATAGCTCTTTAGTAAGGTACACAGGTGAAATTTTTTTTAACTCTATAAAGAATGATGAGTACCTCATAAATTTAATCACACCCCACTACAAACACATTATATAACTATCATTCTCTTCCCATATATGCATAAGGTATAAATGGTCATAAAACCTATTTTGGAAATCATCCCAAACCATATCTCACATCCTATTAACTTGGTTCATAACATCCCACCAACACTTTTTCTTCCACGTATCATGTAATCCATGAGATTCACTCTCCTCTTAGGGGGTGACTCCAAAATATAGAATATTGAAAGTATTGTATCAATCCATATCTATGCTACCTCTGGACCACCATGCCCACAAAATGTGGAAGGATGATGCTTCAAGAACACACATATCATCTCATCCATAGACATGGCAGGTTACAATTCTCCCTAGAAAGTCACATGAATTGATATAAACCCTCACAAAACTATTCCACATCACCTATGTCTTGATCAACATCTGGTACTATAGTTGACACTAAATGTGGTTCCAATTGCAGCCCATGGCCTACTACCTCCAAAGCATGGTCATATCCACTCTCCGCATGTATTACTAAAATTCATAAAGGTGGAATGGATCTACATTTCCAAACTCACATATTAGAAAATTATAATTTCAAATATCATATCTCAAAAGAATATGGATTTTCAAAACCTTTCTAAAATAGGTCAACCACAATTCATACTCTAAAATCAAGAACGATAGAAAGAAATTGTCACCAAAACCACTAGTAACACTACCTGTTTACCACTCAAGAGTTGGGTCTAGGTCAAGTCTATGTTTCGATGTTCAATTTTCCATTTCAAGTTAATTTAATATTAATTTCAATTATATCACAATTTAATTTTAAATTTAAACAAAATGGTTCACTAATTTATGATCCACTAGGGCCCATAACACCTCATGAGGTAAAATTTGATGCTCATATAATCTATACAATATCAAATTCACATTAAATAATTGAATCAAAAGGTGAATCAATTTATAGTCCATATGGGTTCATACTCTTTATGAACTGATATATGAAATCAGTTTCTCTATCCACTACCAAAAAATATATCACAACGGAATATAAAACTATGAAAACATTTATCACAATAGCAAGAAACTAGTAATTCATCCTTGGTGGCATGGAAATTTACACGTCTTGTGATCACTAACAAGTTACTAAAATGACTCATGATATAGAATAACCTCATACTATCAGGTTTAAATTGAAATATAACACATAGTCATCAAAAATAATAACATCAAAATTCATGTACATCACCTATCAGTGGGATCAAATCTTCTATAATAGCCAAAATCTAGAAAAAAACAATTTAATTCAAGGAAATTTGGCTTTTTTTTACACAGTATAGATACTCCAGGGAAGAGCTCATTACCAAAATCCATTTTCTTTCAATCCATTTATATTGTCCTCATATAGTAATTAATACCAAAAAACTCTTTTGATACCAATTTGTAACATCCGAGACCTAGATGCCAATGGAAGGTGTCCCAATATTGGTGGGACACATGGCCTCAAACACATCTCAACAAACATCGGATGCTACTAACTAGAAGTGAGAGCCTATATGTTTCCATGGGTAGACTATATCCACGTTCCCATAGTGTATCAAAGTGGAAACAAAGTCATACAAGGAGCGGACTAGTATATCAACCAATAATGAATAAAATTGTGTACAAGTGATATATGAAAAATACTAGAAGTCATATCATATACAAAATGATGATACATTTTACGTATCAAGTAAAATATCTAAAACTATTCCATAGAAGTTCAACACATATTATGTACTCAATATACAAAAATATCCAAAAATATAATCTTCTGATAGAATCACGAGACTCAACCCAGTCTCGTGCTCCTCTGATTGTATTCATGGAAAAAAATCAATCCTCAAATGGTGGTATCTTTCCTCTTCCACTACCTACATCCAAACAGCTTTTTCGAGTATCCAACAGTGGCCTGGATAGGGATTGAGAAGAAATCCTAGTAGGTAACCACCCAAATATCTATACAATCCAGGATGTTTAATATAATAAGATAAATGGTGTGTAGGTAAATAGGTAAGAACTAAACAAAAGTTAATACGTGCATGGAATATATCTACAAAATAAATAATAATGAATTAACCTCTCAAGGATCCCTACAAAATATGGTCAAACTCCTGTATCACGACAGCTAAAAACAATTCATAAATAACCAATACGGCCTTTCTTTTCATCCAAACATTTCTTGTCAACCATATCCATTCCATACAACCCAATGTTCCATGAATCCACAGTGGAGCTGTTCAACTAGAAAAATAACATATTCCATGGTTTTACCAAATAAAATAGTTTCATACGATGAAGGGATATATCCAAGGTGTAAAAGACCATGGAATCCGAATCGAGTTCCAATAGCATCTTTATTGAAACCAGGTTAGGAACTGGTTGGAGTCATATGAGAATTTCACACCAAACATGTCCTACATGAGTCCAAGAAATTATGATCCAAGGGGTAGAAAATCCCAATGAATATCACATAATCAAGACCTAAATAGAATAATCAATCCAAGGCATCTAATATAACATTCAAGACCCATGGGAGAAACATCTGTGGAATCTATTCAGACATTTATCAATGCCATGCAATTTTCAATAACGACCCGTCCCCTGGGACCTTTGTTGTAACTACCCCAAGCCCTCCTTCCATAGGCCAGAGGTTGGTGACTAACACTGGAGAGGCTTATTGCTAAAACAGGAACAAATTCCATTAAACCTATACAAACACAGAGTCCAATAACACAACAAGAAGCAACCACAAATTAAAACTGTAGTTTTAAAAGTGTGTACTAAAAGTAAAGGGGTCAGAATGGAAGCCCAATTGAAAAGATACAACTACAACATAAAATATAAAACATCTCCTGAGATCATCCACCAAGGATCCTACCTAAAGAGTAGTTACATCTCGTCTCCACAGCTCTCCACGTCAACCAGTCACCTCTTTTCACTTCTTGGTGTGGGATCCTAAAGTCTCACCCAATCTGCTCACTATCTTCACAAGACACAACAAGGTGTGGGAGAAGCACATGCATGGGTGAGTATAACAATACCCAGTAAGAACCTTGAGATACCCTGAAGGTCTCTAAAAATTCCACAAAAGAAAACCACAAGAATGAACACAATCACAAAACACAACACAAAAGACTCATCTCAAACAATATAAAAAACTCAGAGATTAGAAATAAATATGATTAGTCTTAAGATATATCCATTTTTTCTATTAGGAAGCCCCACAACAGAACCACAAATAAGTTGTTTCATTTTCATTCCACATGGGGTCATATATCTTTGAACAATGATGGGCCGCTCTAAGGATGGTCCTCATCGGGTCACGCACTACTGAACCACCCATTTATGCTAGGATGTTGATCCTCACATGGTCTCTATGATTCTGATCCACACAGGGTCGCTATGATGCAGATCTATACAGGGTCGCTCTTCAATTGACTTCCAACCATATGAATCCCTGCACTCGGTGTGCTTAAGTTCCATAGTATCTGATCCTCAAGATATCAGTCATGCCTCAAGATCCATGATGTTCCAAAAATCATTAACCCAAATAACCGCCATTTTTTTGGGTCCCAACACCACAGACGGTGCGTCAATCGGACGCAATATCTTTGAGTTATAAGAGTTTTACTATTGAGGGTCTGGTTGGATTCAAGATCAATCCACCACATCTATAATACAACTATAAACATAAATCAAGTGGTGTATCGCAAAAGGAACATCTCGTTCCAAGGATTCTGTCACCGTAGACGGTACATCAAACATACTTATAGTTTGTGAGATACATCATTTTAAGCGTATCTGGGCTGAATATGGTCCGGATCCTATCCGAACCGCTCTGTCCTGGGCCGACCTGACCTGGTTCATGCTGACGAGACCCGGTTCAGGTCGAAATAGGGTCTGACCAGTCCCGACTTGAACCAGCTGGGCTGGCTGAAGGGGGTTGTGCTATAGGCTTGGCCCACTGGGCCGCTGACTGACCCAGTCCACCTCGGCTAGGCGCGGCCAGCTAGCTGGTGCGGACCACCGCCCAAGCCACCACCCTGCTTCTTGAATGGCTTTTCGATTCAGGTTATTAAATCAGCGACACAACATGGAAATTACCCATGTCCGTGGGACCCTCAATGTGTGGGTACCTTCGCCTCGGCCACGACTTCGAGGCCGCAACCACCCCACTACGACGCGGGACAACGCGCTTCCTTCTACCAACGTAGACTGCCAAGAGCCGGATGCCCCTGCTACCATCGTTGCTTAATTCCATTAATCACCTCCGTAGCATGATATGTTGTTCCACCCACTCCCACAGTGGCCGGTCATTTCCGGTCGCCGCCGTCGAGTTCAGGCACTGGTCAGTGGCACTGTCGCGCCAGTGCCGAATCGACGGATATTCCGTGGGCCACCGGGTGAGCTCCGGTGGTCCGTTTTCCCTTCCAAATGAACCAACTGGCCTCCTAAGTATCTTTCTTCACTATGTGGCTCCCATATTCGATTTTTCATTGATTTCAAACTTCACCCAATAATAATGCGACAAAACTATAAATGTGGAGGGTCCATTCCTTGTTTGTTTGGATTGTGCCCTCCATGTTAGTATCATATCAAATGGGGGTAATTAATACATCATGTAAAATAATTATTAACCCCATTTAACACTTTCGTGATTTTTCATGCTTCGATAATGTAGAAAAGAAACAATTATTATGAATTTAAATAAAACCCATACCTCAGAATCAGAGTCGATGTCGCAATTGTGGAATAGGAATCCACGCTAGACGAATATGCTGATTGATGCACGTCTGTCATAGGGCATGAAAAAAGCAATTTAATTTTCATAGTGTAGCATAGAGGCTAACCATGGTCGTCTCACATGAGAAGATTTCTCAAATGTTCACTTACTTAATCTAATTTAACTAAACTACTTATTTTTGTTGTTTTTATATTATCTTATAATGGAATACAATTTAATTTAATTAAAAGATAAAACTAACATGCAATGACAATATGCAATTAATTGAAAATGAACTTGGACTTTATGAGTTGGTTTTGGGTTTCATAAGTATCCTTTTTGGTATTTAAATTATGTTTCATAATTCAAATATGAGATCTCATTCATGAATTAATATTCTTTTATTTATTGGTGTGAAATATTGAATGCATTTAGAAATCTTAACTTCGCCTCCCCCTATAATCAAGGTTGATGGCACACCTCGATCGAGAGTGTGACATCATCCAAGACCTGGATCCATAGTATGCCATTTCAACCACTGAATGGATCAACTCCATTATATGAAGAGATTATATCCAGTATAAGGGAGGGAAAATTTTTAATAAATGTATAGAAATGATTTTGAGATCAGTATCGTGGTGGACGATCGCCACACCCATGAACACCACTCTTGCTCATCACGAACTTAATAAAACATCGGAATTTAATCACAGAATAAATGAAATTTACAAATACCTCCCCTGGGCCAAGTCTCCAGTAAACCTCTAATTTTTGCGGGTAAGAGGTCACAGTGGAGAATATGAGAAGACTAAAAGAAGAAAAGAATAAATTATGAAAAAGAAAGCAAGTTGGATGGGTGAACATATAAATAAAAATAATTCATGAATTTTATTAGAAATTTAAATTACAAATGAAAAATAAAAAAAATAAAAAAAATAAAAAAAAATGAAATGGGGAATATTTGTGGTCGGCCACCCTCGGTGGAGATATCCTCCTTGGTGCCTTGAAGGAATGGATGGAGAATGGGATGCTTTAATATGGAGAACCTCTCCTCCTTTATTAGCAAGAATTTATCCCCTGAATGTTGATGCTTTCTAGCACCATTAAATGAAATCTTCACTCATTGCACCCTTATTAAATGTTTTTTATAATTGTCTCAGGCGTTTCCCCAAAATGGCTCAGCGGATTTGGACAAATATTCCGAGTGTTATACCCGTTTTATCCTGACCATTTATTATGTCCAGTCAGACTCGCCAAATCGCAAACATACGAATTAGGATACTTTAATGACCCCTTAAACGGCCAATAAAAATGGTCTTTCCTTACTGAATGATTCTTTAAAACTCCTTACACGTCCCCCACCAAATTTCACAACATTTGGGCCCACCATGAATAAATTATGGACCCCACACCAAAAATCGGCAGAAATGCGAACGGTTTTCATGCTCCCACTTGTGAGCTTCTTTTGAGCTTCCATAAGGCCGATTCTGCTTTAAGTCCAAAAATAGTAAATGAAGCCCTGGATGTCTAGAATATGTAAAAGAAAGAATTTTTCAATTTTGAATATTTTAGAAAATGTTATGACCAGACAACAAAAATAAGTTAAAACAGTTAATAATTCAAAATGGGCAATTTTTACTATTAAGCTCAAAATATTACTAATATCATAAAAATATGACAATTAACCATACAATAACACTATGGTGGGATTATAAACAATGATATACAGTATAAAATATATGAATATGTGAGCTTCATCACTCCCCCACAATTAAACATTGAACTCCTGGGCAATCATCTTACTTCTAAATCAAAATCCACACAACAATCAAAAATAAGAAAATATCAATGATTTTGTCCAAAATAGAATTCCATCACGCATCATCTATAAAAAAAATTATATATAAATTTCAATTCAATAATTAAAATTTTTTCAACCTCATAAATCAATCCATCTCCCAATCACAACCGACCTCACATTGAATTTTATGACGCACTTCACTCAGGAGAAATCGATTTTAGAGTTATGCTCATACTTAGAAATCACATGTATCACCATAGGCTTGTGAAAATTTTCATTTCTACATACCATGAAGAATGAAAATGAATTCAATGATGAGGTATTTAATTAATGGTTCAAATGATTCTGTGGATTATGGTTGGTGGGAAAATTATTAAAAAAAGTTGCAGGCTAGAAAGAGGAGGTTAGACTTTTAAGTACAATACATGATTAAATAAAGGGAAGACACAGGTATTTCCCCTCTCAATACTTCTTGAAAATGTGAAAAACAACACCACCCCTCTTATGAAATGGTATATGATCTAAGAAGTTATTATAATGAATGATATCATCTAAGTTCTCTTTTGTTTTCAATGCTCCAGAAAGGCACAACTTTATTTTCTTTTTCTTTTTTCATGGAGGATGAGCTGAAAATTTAATATAATAAATGAATGAAAATTCATCCCCTTGATTTTGGATAGGGACATGATTCATAAAAGAATATAAAATGAGGAATTGAAACTCATCTCCAGTTTTTTTTTCTTCTTTTTAAAGGAAAATGGATGAAACAAATAAAGCACAATGAAATGACAACACATGCACAATTATCTTATTGTCCATTGCCCAAATTATTGACACACATCTCACATCGCTAATAATTGATAAACATCCCAATGAACTGACACGAAAGGCCCTTCCCCCACACTCAATCTTGAAATAACCATGCAAAAATACTAAATGTGCGGGTAGGTAATGAAAAATTGTCTTGTAATATTGCTTAAACCTATAAGGAAATTCATGCAATTTAAAGGATTACAAAGGATAAATGTAAAGGTTGGTCTCAAGATAAAATTTGGATAGAAAAAGAGATGCCTCAGTCATTTCAAATACATTCCATTAAATCCAATTCCTCAAAAAAGAATATTCACCAATTCTGGTTTTCACCGAAAATTTATGTTTCCCTCAAGAAAGTGTGGGTATTAGAAAGAATATGTAAAAGTGTTTTAGAATACGTCACAAGATTGGAAAAATATTTTGAGTCATTATTTCATGGGAATGGATTTCAAAAATCATTTAAACTCATTAAAATGCTTGAAAATCCATTTCAAGGGAAAATAATTCATATAAAAAATCATTTAAAATCCATTATTTCAAAAATCATTTCAACACTTTCAAAATCAATTGATGTGTGAAAAGTGATAATAATATTCATTAAAGATTAAAATAGGTTTTGGACCAAAAAATTAAAGTAGTTTAAAAGATAATAAAAAAAAGTGATCTCCCTTTTGTAATAAATATTTGGACCTCTTCCTCTAATTCTCAGGGCTTCATTATACTTTCATGACCCTAAAAAATTACTAAATTAATCATAAGGATCGTTTCAATTAATCTCAAAATGAAAAGAGGGAGGGGCCATATGCTAGACTAATTCCTTATACTAAATTTGAAATCTAAATTCCTAATATTTAAAATTAATTTAATATAACAAAAGTAAAGGATAAATCATGGTATGATCCCCCAAGTGGGCCCTGACATCTTTTACTTCCTCCAGAGGGAAGTACCAGCATTTCTCCATAATTTGTTGGTGGATGAAGATTCTTTGATTTAAACCACCACATGTGGCTCTTCCAAGCTTGCAGTTCCTTGTCCTTTCTGAGAAAGAATCCATAGAAAGAGTATACAGATCCTACCCCTTCTCAATTTAGTACAACTTACATGGTGGGGGTTGGATGACATTGGGAGCCTCCTCATCATTTGTTGCTACTTGTGCAACCATATTGTCTTCCAGTGCTGGCTTTATGGGGGCTTCAGCCTCCTGTCTGATTTTCTCATGCTCAGCAACTTGGATCTCATCATGATGGGGATCCTCCAGTAGATATTCAATGTCTTTGGGGATCTCTAGGAGTTACTAAATAGGTGAATCATTTTACAAATCATCCTACAATTCATAATATGAGATGGATGACTCTGAAAATTCAAAACTATTAGTGGTACTACTCAAATTTGTCTCAATAAAATTAAAAGTGTTTGAGTTTAAGATTTTATCATCTCCCTGAGTCGGTTCGACTTTAATCTCCTCTAAAATTGAAAGTGACTCTTAGAGATGATATTCACTAGATGGAGGTAGGTATTCAGGCTCCTCCTTTTTGAGTTTGGCCTCAACATCATGGATGACTTCAGTGAAATCCGGGAAGACTAGTGGAATACTCTTCTTGGACTCAAATATTTTAATGTCATCCTAGAGTTCATCAACCATGGACATCAAATCCTCTAGTGATATCCATGCTTCTTTGCATATTTCTTTTTTCTTGCCCATTTTCATCAGTGCCTCAACTCTTAATTGGAGGGCCTCTTCAGTGTATTCTATTTCTTGTTCTTGCACCATTGAGTAATTTTCAGTCCATGTAGAATAATGACCATTTGAAATAATGATGGAAAGAATTTTTTGGGTTTTTTTAGAAAAAAATAATTAAAACTATCTAAAATTTGAAAATACAAAAAGTAAAGTTAACAAAAGATTATGTCCCCGATAACGGCGCTAGTTTTGATGCACGTCTGTCATAGGGCATGGAAAAAGAAATTTAATTTTCCTAGTGCAGAATAGAGGCTGACCAGGGTCGTTGCACTTGAAGAGCTTTCTCACTCATTCAATTACTTAATATAATTTAAATAAACTACTTCTTTTGGTTGTTTTTATATTATCTTGGAATGAAATACAATTTAGTTAAAATAAAAGATAAAACTAACATGAAATGACAATATGCAACTAATTGAGAAAGAACATGGACTTTAAGGGTTGGTTTGTGGGTTTCATCATTCTACTTGTTGGTATATAAATTAAGTTTTATAATTAAATTATGAGATCTAATTCTTAAATTAATATAATTTTATTTATGGGTGTGAAATCGTGAATGCATTTATAAATCTTAACATCACCTCCTCCTATAATCAAGGTTGATGGCACACCTCGATTGAGACTGTGACATCTTCCAAGACCTGGCTCCATCGTATGCCATTTCAAACACTGAATGGATCAACTCCATCATATGAAGATCTTGTATCTAGGATAAAGGAGGGAAAATATTTAATAAAATAAACGAAATGAGTTTGAGATCAGTGTCGTGGTGGACAATCGCCACACCCGTGCACACCACTTTTTCTCATCACAGACTTAATAAAACATCCGAATGTAAGCACAGAATAAATGAAACTTTCACATACCTCCCCTAGGAAAAGTATTGGTTTATCACCTCAAATTTTAGGTTATGAGGTCACAATAGAGAATATGAGAATAATAAAAGAAGAAAAAGAGAAAAGATGAAGAAGAAAACAGGGTGGATGGGTGGACACAGAAATAAAAATAATGCATTAACTTTATTAGAAATATAAATTACAAATGAAAACTAAAATAAATAAATAAAATAAATAAGAAAATGAAATAGGGAATATTTGTGGCTAGCATCCCTCGGTGGAGATCTCTTCCTTGGTTCCCTGAAGGAATGAATGGATAATGGGATTCTTTGAGAGGCAGTACCTCTCCTCCTTTTATATCCTTAATTTATCCCCCAAATGTTGACACATTTTAAACCCACTAAATGACATCGTCACGCATTTTACCTTTCTTCAATGTTGTTAAAAACTGTCTTGGGCATTTCCCATCAAAATCTTAGCTTATTTGGACAAGTATTCTGAGGGTTATTCCCGTTTTACTCTAACAATTTATTTAGTCCAAACAGGCTAGCCAAAACTCAAACCTCCGGATTTGGATGATTTAATGACCCCCTAAAAGTCCAATAAACTCAGTCTTTCCTTAATTAAATATTCTCAAAAATCTCATTTCCTATCCCCCCACCGATGTTCACAACATTTGGGCCCACCATGAATGTGTTATGGACCCCACACCAAAAATCTGCAGAACTGTAAACAATTTTCATGCTCCAAATTGTGAGCTTATTTTGAGCATCCATATAGCAGATTCAGCTTTTAGTCCAAATTTAGTAAATGAAGACCTTGATGTGTGGAATATAGAATTTTTTTTCAATTTGGATTACCGTATAAAATGTTATGGACAAACAACAAAAATAAGTTAAAATAGGTAAAAATTCAAAATGGGGAATTTTTACTATTAAGCTAAAAATAATTCTAATATCATAAAAATGTGACAATTACCCATAAAATAAAACTATGGTGGGATTATAAACAATTATTTACAGTATAAAGTATATTAAAATGTGAGATTCATCATGGATGTTCATCGATCCCAGATCAATTCCTCCAATGTTTCCATCCAATCCTTCGTTCTTTGTCGGTGGAAGATTCTACAACACTTTGTCAAAGGTTCCTCACTTTCGTGTCATTAACACAAGACCGAACCTCAATTAAATAGATGGAATGGATAGTTAACATAATTAGAGATTAATGAGGTTCATTAATGAATGAAACTATTAATCTCAACTGTGTGGTTACAAAACCAAAGAGTCAAGACATTAAATTTCATGACAACTCAACGGTCCCTCCACCACCACTCAACCGTTGGTAGAAAAATAAAATAAAAATATTATGTTATTTTATATTTTTTAATTTATTTTGGAAAAATAACTTTTTCTCCTGACCTACTGTGGTGAAATTTAAGCCTCTTTTAAGTGAATCTTGGTTTTGTGGATTCAATGGTAACCTCGTATTATTAATCTGAGCACTGGTTCAAAAGATTGAAAATGATGCTCGCGTGTTTACTGAATGTACATTAATAAAATATTTAAAATACTTTTTCAGGCACACCGGGCCTCGGAATCAAGAACCATTAAATTTTTCATAATCATAATAATCCTAAATAATTTAAAAAAATTATATTGGATTTTCAGGTCTTTAAATTCTACCGACCATAGAGATTTTTTTCCCTGAAAGCTAAAACAATACGAGATCAAATGGGGGTACTGAGCACGTATCCGAGCTTCCCACTCCCAGGTTCTCTCCAACAGGTTCCCTTGGTACCATTGAGCTTGCACCAATGGAATTGACCACCCACAAAGGACATGCCCCTATCGATCCTCTATCTTCATCGAGAACTCCATAAACATCTCCACATATTCAATTTATACCTCACCCTAGTAGAAAACGTGTAATGGATGATGCACGCATCTCCTCATTTACGACACATGGAAAACAGTATACACCTCGTGCATCGGTGGTGGATGAGATAGACTGTACACCACCTTGCCTACTCTGCTGAGTATCTGTAAAGGTTCGATGAACCTCAAAGATACATTTCCACCCTATCCTTAACTCTGTAATCCTCGTCAATGTGAGACTCATAAGAAGACATGGTATCCCACCTCAAATTCCAAGGGTCTCTTTCATTTGTTAGCATAAGACTTATCCCAGCTCTATGTAGTCTTCATCCACTCCAAGATAATCTTCACCTTCTCGGTGGTATCCTGTACCAACTCTGGACCCATAAGTGCTAACTCCCTTGGGTCATTCCAACATAGTGGCGATATGCAAAGTCTCCCGTATAGGGCCTCCAATGGTGTCATGTTGATGGTGGAGTGATAACTTTTTTTTATGTGAACTCCACCAGTAGCAGGTGGTCCTCCCAACTGCGGCCAAAATCAAGGACACAAGCATGAGGCATGTCTTTGAGTGTTTGAATGGTCCGCTCCATCTGACCATCTATCTAAAGATGATAGGCAGTGCTCAAGCATATCTGTGTTCCAAACACCTCATGTAATCCCTTCCACAAGCGTGATGTATAACGAGCATCATGATATGATATGATCGTCGATGGCACCCCATGAATCCATACAATTACATATACATAGAGGCGTCTAAGGCTCTCTACAGATCCCTGATCTCATATGGGTTGGATGTGGGATGTCATGGTGAGTCTGTCAATGATCACACAAATGGAATCCTGGCCCCAAGATGTACGTGGTAGCCATGTCATGAGGTCCATAGATATACCATCCCACTTCCAATTCGGTACCTCAACTGGATGTGTTCAGCCTGCTAGAACCTGATGCTCGACCTTCACTTGCTGACAAATGAGGCATCATAATACAAAATCCACTTGCGGTTTCATTATCCCTGGCCACCAGTACTAATACCAGAGGTCCCGGTACATCTTCGCCACTCTAGGATGTACCGCCAAAGGGGATGTATGGAACTCCACCAACACCTCCTCTCATAGCATCACTGGTAAAATAGTGAGTCCTCTAAAGAGGATGATATGCTCCCCACCATTGGAAAATCCACCAGGAGAATGTCCTAAGGATATCAGAGCACGTTGGTCCCCGCAGTCTATATCTCTAAGCTATGCCTCCCTGACTCACAGAAGGAGTGGGGGAGTAACAGTCACAGACTGGAGGTAAGCTTCTCCATTACTATCTTTTATGGATTACTGCAATGCGGCTAGCTGCTCTATCACCTCACTCGGAAACTTTAGACAAGACCTTCTGCGGAGTGTGTCTGCTATTACATTTCCCTTCCCAGGACATTAGAATATCTCAATTTCATAGTCCTAGAGGAACTCTATCCATTGTTGATGTCTCAGTTTCAAGTCCTTCTGTGTGAAAATATACCTGAGACTTTTTTGATCAGAACAGACTATAAAACTGATGTGGCCTAATTTTACATATTCTTCCCACGCCTTTTTAATATAATATTTACCGATTTAATTAAATAATTCTCCACTTTTTGATTAATTTTGGATCTTTTTGATTTTTATAACTATATTTTTACTTAACCAGTTTTTTATAATTAATTGTGTGTTTATAGTGTTTAATGTTACTAATTAATGACTTTATTTATTTTTAATATGTTTTATATATTATTATTTAGATCATAATTATAACTACTTAATTAAATATTGACATTCTTATTATATAATCAATTAACCTATGTATCTACATTTAATTAATTAATTCATTACTTTAAATTTTAATCTATTAACTTTATCCTTTTATCATTTAACAATTCTTCTAATTAATTTCAATCACTTCTATTAAATTTAGTACTTCTAATTCAATTTTTTAATGATTAAATAATTTCTATTTGTAAATTTTTAATTAAAATTCACTTTCTAATTATATTAACTTTAATGATTGTTTATTTAAGTGGGTTTTTAGTTTTAAATTATTCTTCGTAAATTGAATTTAATTATAATTTAAGTCAAGTTTAAATGGTATTATTTGTTTATTAATGTTTTTGATGTAAATAAATTTTCAATTGATTTAATAAATTTTTAGTTTTAATTAATTATTTTGTTTAGATTTTTTTAAAATTTTAGTAAAGTTTACTCTTTAGTATGATTTGAAGTGTTGTGGTGCCACCATGAATCTCATCAAACTGTTTCCCACCCATGCCACCAAAACCTCTACTGACAAAGTAACCTTCGGACACAGTCTCACCGTTTAGGCTTATTCTGGTGCCTCCTCACACTACTTTCCTTCATAGGGCCACCTTATTTTCCCCTACGGCCATTTCTATTCCTGCTTCTATAATTCTGAAATGGTGCCACAAAAAATATCCTTCACTGTCTCACCATTTCAGGGACCACTAACCCACTTCCATGTAGTAGTGAGTTTCACATCATCCACTGTAGGAGCCACAATAATGCTTTCTAGAAGCTTAATTGCTTACCAAGGAGGTCAAAGATCCACTGCTAGAATAGGAGGAAGCTTCCATTATATAAGGACAAGTCCCCAATTTGTTTCCACATCAGACCGCCACTTGAAACACCAGACTCTACATTCTTCGTAGTGAGAATAGGGTTTTTCACCGCCATCCTTGTAGGGGAACTGCACCACTGTTGCACTGGAGTCGAATAAGAAGAGGAGGATGCCTCCACAGAAGATCTGGACGCCATCGACAACATCAGTCTGAGCATAAGTTGCACTGCCATGACCCATGATGTGTCGTTGTGTGAGGAGGTTGAGCATAGCAAGTTTTTCACACCGTGTCGCTAGTAGGTGCCGATACCGACGCCTATTATTTATGAGGAAGATAGAGTTTTGGTGCTTCTCATTACTAGAGAAGGAACCAGAAATCCCCCCCCCTATGGAGCATGATTGGGGGGAGGAATAAGATAACATAAAAAATTTCTCCGTTAAATAATAATAATAAAATGATTTATATAATAATTATAATAAAATATAAAATATAAAATTAACTAATTAAAAAAATAATTCATAAATAATCAATTTAAAAATATTAATAAATAATAAATAAATTAAAAAAATTAAACAATATAATATATATTAATTATAATTTATAAAAATTATTATTTAATTATATAATTTTTAAAATAAAGAATAAGAGAAAATTTTAAGTTTTATTAAAACTACAATATTAATTTATAAATAAAATTAATTGTTAATAAATATATTTATATTAACACATTCATTAGAATGTTATTTCCAAAATAGAATATGTATAATATTTAAATGTAAAAAGTTAATATAATATAAAAATTTATTTAAGTTATAATAACTATTTATTAATAATACTAACACTAATTAAATTTTTTAATTTATCATAATAAATTAAAAATGTAATAATTTTTTTTATTTAATGTTTTAATAATAAATTAATTACTATAATATTAATATTTAATTTACTAAATAATAATTATCAACTTAAGTATTTATTAATTATCATTAATTAACATTTTAATTTAACTTATATTTAAAAAATTACTATAGTATATTGTTTATTTTCATAGTGTTTTCACTACTTGTTTTGTTCTCTATTTTGCAGGATTATACAAGAATTGAAATCCTTTCCTAATTCATAGAACAGAATTATTGAATGTAAGTTACTTGAGAGAAGATAGAGCGATGTGTGGTTGACTGAAAAAAATGAACGTTTTTCATGAAATTGTAAAATACAGGTTTAATTCGGAGAAAATAGGGGTGGAGTGTAGTTTATGATAACAGATGATAGATGATATTTAATGTGGAGAAGCACCAGAATTGAAATTACACGAATTAAGAGGCTCATTCATTCATTCTATGATCACAAAAAAGGAGATCAGATCCAAAGAATCTCATTCTCCTTCAACAAACCCACCAAATTTGAGAGCAGACTCCCATGAGCCACATTGGAGATGAGCTGGAACCCAAGGAGCCTGAGAGAAGAGTAGTATTTGGGGATGTCTTCTTCCCTATGTTTTTTATTTTTGTACTCCGTTTTGGGATATTTTTCATTACATCAATCAATATGATCATAGACTAAGATATTATTTTAGGAATTTGATTATACTGTATTTTATTCAAAAATATCTTCATATCATTTTGTTGTTAGAATCAGAATCAATCGGTGAGATTGCATAATGAATCTTTTTTCAATATTTCACTCCTCAAATGTTCTTTAAAATTCATAATTTCATTATCGACGGATGAGTTAGATCTTGAATATTTTTATCAATTCTTTAATGTCATTAAGATTGGAAATTTTATGGTGAGTTTATTTTCCATTGTTATCTTTTTTAAAATCTCAAGCTGTTAGATTAATTTTGGTGTGGTGAACTCTAGGACATAATTCTCTGTCTGTTGAATTTTCTAGTGAGGGATATTCTTATGCAATTTTTTGGGGAGTGATACAAATAAAAGTAGTGAGGAAGTCAAACAATTAACTAGTTGTTAGAATTAATGAGGATTACAAGTGATCATTATCCCTTATCCTTTTTCTCCATAAATATTAGTTCACTATTTTTATTTAGTTTTTCCAAATTGTAGTATAAGATTTAAGAAACATTGTAGAAAAATTTTGTTTCATCATCTTGTTTTCACTACATTATTAAAATAATATAAAAATATAAAAATTAAGATTATTTTTACACTCGACACTACTAAAAATAGTGGAGTATATTTTTAATTAAAGCTTATATATCTCACTAACCTTTCCTTGGGTTCGACCCTGCACCACTATGCTAGTATGGAAGTTATAAAAAATATTTTGAGAGTCATGACATCCTCCAACCACATCAAACTTTGGAGCAATTTATGGGTAAGGCACACACTGATATTATAGGGTTATAATAAAAGGTAAAAAATAAATAAAATAATAGAAAAACACAATAAAAACATTATATATATTTTTTTAAAAAAAATCTATGAATTTGAATATTCTTCTTAAGATTAATTATAAGGATGTTTTGTCTGAATTTTTGGGTGTTTTTGATCTAAAACATTTTAAAAAAATGGAAAATTATGAAGGCTCAAATTTTCATACTGGACTTTACTGTGTTTTTTGTGGATATTATGTACATAGTACTACGAAGTGTATCTATAACCAGCCACAATAGATTTATTTCTTTGAAGAGGATGAATATTTGGCGCACAGTCCTAAATCACTAGCATAAATTGTCTTATATGATTCTAAATTGGATGCTAGGGTGGAACTTTGGAACAATTTGTTAGATTAAACCCTTGAAATTCAAGCCCAATACACTCAAGAGAAAGATAAAAGAATTAATAGATTGGAAAACGTCCTATTGGAATTACAATAAAGTGTTAAAGAAAAATAATTAGCTGAAATAAATGAAAAATATTGTGTTTATAAAAGATTTGAAAATCAAATTGAAGAGGAAAATGAATCTGAACTTGGGAAACAAACTTTTTACTTTAGAAATTCTGAAACTACTAAACCAAATATTAGAATTACCAACTCATTTAATGAAGAAAACAATATTGAAAATCCAATAAAGAACATTAATGTAGTAGAGTTGGAAAATCTTTTAAACTGATTTAAAACATTTTGAAATGTAATGCCCAATTCTTTTCATAATTCCTAGATTGGAGAAAAATAATTGTTTATGAGTTTTGAAAAGGAAGTCACTCAGGTAAAAGAGATATCTTAGAATGAAAATTTGAATGTTAAACACTATCCCACCAAATTTTCAGATGTTTTAAACAGTGAGACTGAATATAATATTGGGAACATATTAGAAGGGAACCTTAAGCTAGAAATCATAGAATCTATAATATTTAAACCTCAATTGAAAACATCTCTTCCCTGTTTTGAACTTGTAGTCCCAATAATTTCTGATATGTTGTTGCATGATGAGGATGAGTGAATGATATTTGATGAAAGACTGACTGATGAGTTTTCATTTCCCTATTCTAATAGTAATCACATTTATGAATCCTTTTGTACTTAAACGTAATGTAGTTTTGTCATTTTTGGTGAAAATTGTTTGAATTTGAACAATCTGAAATTTAAATTTATTAATGTGAATTGAACATTTCTCCCCCTGATAGGAACTTTTTGGAACACACTATAGTCCTTGTCTTGGGGAATAATCCCTTTGAACAAGAAATTGAAAAAGGTGTTGAGAACACACTTGATTTGGAATAATTGATTAGTTAGAAGCAGTAGATGTTTAGTGTGTGTCAACATATGATGATCTTTTGGATGATATTTATAACATTGTTAGACCTGAATTTCTTTGTGATAAAATTAATTCTCTTTTGTGTCTGTCACATACATCCTCAACCGTGAAGGGTGTTGAGCCATCTAATTATACTGATAGTAGTCTAGATGGGGAATAACACTTGAGTTCCATTGTACATGATTTTGTTCAGTAATCTGTTGAATCCTCTTTTGAGATGACTACTCAGTACTCACCCATGAGTACCCTTGAATTTTAATATGTTAATGATGAAGTTGGGACTAATAGCCTCGAGAATAAGTTCTTACCCTTTGAAGCACTTACTTTAGTGGTTTCCCATCATGTTAATTCAAATCATGAAAAATCAGAGCTTAATTTGGAAGTGCACAACACCATGCTTACTACTGTCAATGGGTGTCTCTTAGGGGTTATTTCCGGCTAAGAGAGTTTGGTATTTGTTCTATTTAGATTTGGATCCCACATAATTCATTTTTCGGTAAAAAATATTGGGGCCAAGAAAATTTTGTTATTTCTATTAAGGACACCACATCCACCTAGTGACTACGATTAGTTCTAGGTAACTCTGGCAGGAGACTATTAACCCAGTGTTTCTTGGGAGGAAACCCATGTTTTTGATTGTTTTCAATAAAACAAAAAAGAAATTGTAATTAAATAAAATCTAACTAATGAATTTAAATTCAGTTCTTCATGGGAGTCAACCCATGGTTCAAGCTTGCCTTTAATTATGATTTAGTTTTGTTTTGAATAATGTGTTGTTGTGTTGTCTACTTAAACTCTCTCTCTACTGGAAATTTATGTCTTTTTATGCTTTCCTAGTGTTTTTTATGATGCTGATGCTCACTATTAAAGGATTGGAATTCTCTTATTAATGTAATAATGAATTAATATTATGTCATAGAAGTACAATATTATTATATTGGTTTCATTATTCTACTATTTAATACTTTTAGAAAATCTGAGGCATGTCCTGTATAATATAAAAAATCTGCTTGTAGAAAAACTCTTCTATATATACTGCTATTTTTAAATTAGTTTTTTTCATGACTTGTGATTTTTATAAAATTAGGCTATATATCATCCTGCAAAAAATAATTCGACAAGTTCCTATTTGCTAGAAATTGGAACTCAACGGTTTAAAACCTGTCACTGTATGAAATTATGTGGGGGGGGGGATCATGCAGGATTTTTATTGGGTTTTTCATGAAGCTTCTTAGTCTGAAGGGTATTTAGCATGTATTTTTATGCTATATTGATCATTAATTTGAATCATAATTTCTCAAACTAAAACAGGCAATTCACTGTGTACTTATAATTTACATGCCATGTTTGAAGATCAATTGAAAATCTTTGTCACTAGACTTAAATGTTAATTCATTTAGTTTCTTATGAACCTATGTTAAGTTATTCTTTATGGAAAAAAATATTTTTGAACTACATTGAGACCCTTTCAACATGTCATAAATCTACTAAATTTAAAATTTCTTTTGAACCATTAATGTTTAATTGTACCTATACACTTTAGAAGTCAACTTTGGGGATAAAATTGGGTTTTAAGTGTGTGGAAGGGGTCAATTCTTGACTGTGATGAATTGTGCTTTAATCAGAGCCTGTCAATTCCAACTTCCACTATAATTTTTCTAAATTCTTCCATAATTTTAGGTTGTATACTATACTCAAATGGGTATTGCATAAGGATGATTCTTTATGGGTAGTTAATAACTTCTTTGAATCAAAAATTAATGTGGATGATTGATTTATAAATGAGTATACATAGTTATTTAATCAAAATTTGGTTTATGAACTACTTTTAAGAGTGGTATGGGTAACGTTTTAGTGGGGTTATGATCATATCCTACGTAACTGGAAGTTCGATCTTGGTCTTATGGGATGCTTTCTTATTTTTTATTTAAGAAATCTCCTTGATAAGGCAATGTAAATTATTTTTTTATAAATCTATTGTAACTGGAGTAATTTGGGCATCTGGGATCCCATAGTGAATTTCTGATACCCTAGATGTTGGGTGCGTTTCTGTTAACTATTAGCTTCTATACACCTCGAACAAGTGCATTTCATCATGCTAGTATATGATATATGACTTTGGAAAAATTAAATAAAGTGTCTAGGGTCAGAAATGAGATCATTTAGGTGAGGGGAATGATGAACGACACATGAAGAAGGGGTCAATTGGCTTATATGGGAGACATTTTGGTTGTTTCATTAAGGTGATTGAAAAAATATTTATTTTTGGAACCTTGGTGAAAAGTCAATGTGTAATGTTCCTCTGGTTATGTTTTAAATTCTACATAAATTTTACCTCTAGTCACTCTTGGAATTAGAACTTGAGTTTGGATTGAAATGAGTCACTAGGCAGGTTCACATTTGAGGCCAGACACATTCATTAATATATGGTTCATTGATTTCTTGATTTCTAATAAGAAACTATTTAAGGAAATATTTGATTTGAGTTATTGTTTCTAATGCCTATTGTCATGTTCTTCTCCTTTGTTTCAAATTTCTAGACAAGTTACTTATTGGACTGAATCATAAAACATTTTTCTGTTTTTCAATGATAATAAAACGTGGGATTGTTTGAAGAAAAAATTCTTATGTGTGGGGGAATTTTATGTGGAATAATTCTACATAGTTTCTTTACATATTTTACTTTAATATTTAAAAATTTAATTAAAAAATCTCCACTTTTTGATTTATTTTAGAAATTTTTTATTTTTATAACTAAATTTTTCACTTAATCATTTTTTATAATTAATTTTGTGTTTATAGTGTTTAAAGTTACTAATTAATGAATTGCATTAATTTTAATATGTTTTATAAGTTATTATTTTGGTTATAAGTACAACTACTTTATTATATGTTGTTATTCTTATAATTTAATAAATTAACCTATGTACATGCATTTAATTAATAAATTCCTTACGTTATCTTTTAATCTTATAAATTTATCCATTTAACATTTAATAATTATTTTAAGTAATTTCAATCATTTTTCTTAAATTTTACACTTCATATTCAATTTATTAATGATTAATTAATTTTAATTTATAATTTTTTAATTTTAATTCACATTTTAATTATATTAACTTTAATGATTCTTAATTTAAGGGTTTGTTTAGTTTTAATTTAATTTTTATAAATTTAATTGAATAATAATATAACAAAAGTTTTAATGGTTGTATATGTTTATTAATGTTTATGATAAAATTATATTTTCAATTGATTTATTTAATTTTTAGTTTTAATTAATTATTTTATTGAGACATTATTTTAATTGTAATTTATTTTACTCTTCTGTATGTTTTGCATTGTGGTAGTTCCACCAGGACTCTCCTCACACTTTTTCCAGCCACTAACACCGTAACCTCTCCTTACACCATAACCTCCTGACATAGTCACACCATTTAGGCTCTTTCCAATTCCTCCTCACACCGTTTTCCTTCATGGTACCACCATATCTTCCCCTACGGTTGTTTCTATTCCTGCTACCATAATTCTGAAATGGTCCCACAACAAATATCCTACATTGTCTCACTATTTCCTCTTCTCGAGGTGACTCCGGTGTGATCCTCCTAAAAAATGTTCCCTCTCATAGGCTTCACTCTCCACTATCCCTCTCCCTCCTTATTTCTTCCCCTTCCATTGTGACTATTTTTGTTATCCTTCCTCACTTACTCTTCCACACCACAAGAAACAAATCACAAAACAATGGAATCCTAATACCACTAAATTTTGAGCCCACCCAAAGCCATTATGCCACAGGATTTCCATGTGGGGGACCCCTACCAAACATCGATGTAGTAGTTAGCTGCATGTGATCCACTATAGGAACCACACTATTTATTTCTGGAAGCTTTTTTTTGTTGAGGAGGTCAAAGATCCACCGCTGGAACTGGAAGAAGTTACTGTTGTTTAAAGAGGAGTCCCTGATTTGTTTCCACATCCGACCGCTACTCAAAACACCAAACTTGACATTCTTCACAGTGATAAGCAGGGTTTTTCCCAACCTTCTTATAGAGGAATAGCACTTCTTTAGCACTAGAGTCGAACAAGAAGGGGATGATGCCTCCGCTGCATATTTGGATGCTATCGACTACATCATGTCGAGCAGAGGACACCCCGCTGAGACCCTTATTATGCCACTATGTGAGGAGGTTGAGCCTAGCTTGTTGGTAACACCACATCACTGGGAGGAGCAAAGATCGATGCATGTTCTCTAGGAGCAAGATGGAGCTACAGCGCCTCTCCTTCCAAGAGAAGGAATCAGAAATTCCTCCCCCATGCGCATCATGATTGGGGGGAGGAAGAAGATAAGATAATAAACACTAACTAATTTAAATAATAATAATAATACTATTTAAACAATATTTATAATAAAATATAAAATATAAAATTAACTAATTAAATATATTAATTAATAAACAATCAATTTAAATAATAATAATAATATTACTAAATATTACATAAATTAAAAATATTAAAAATATTATATATATTAATTATAATTTATAAAAATTATAATTTAATTAAATAATTTTTAAATTAAAACATAAGATAAAATATTAAATTTTATTACAACTACAATAATAATTTATATAAAAATAATTGTCAACAAATATACTTATATTAACACTTTAATTAGAATGTAATATCTTAAATAGAATAATTATAATAATTAAATCTATAAATTTAATCTAATATAAAAATATCATTAAGTTATAATAAACTATTTATTAAAAATTTTTACAATAATTAAATTACTTAATTTATAATAATAAAATAAAAAATAATTTTTTTATCTAAATAAAGATATAATAATAAATTAATAACTATAATATTAATATTTAATTTAGTCAATAATAATGATCAACTTATGTATTTATTAATTAACTTTAATTAACCATTTAATTTAACTTGAATTTTAAAAATTACTATAGTATAATATTTTTTTTCTTAGTTTTTTCACTTCTTGTTTTGTTCTCTATTTTGCAGGTTCATACAGAAATAGAAATCCTGTCTAGGTTCACACAACAAAATTATCAGAATTCAGTTAGGTGAGAGAAGACAGAGTGATGTCTGGTAGACTGAAAAAACCCATGTGCTTTGTGCAATAGTAAAATACAAGTTTAAGTCGGTGAAAAAATGGGTGACGTGCAGTTTATGACAATAGATGACATGTGATATTTAAAGTAGAGAACTAGTAGAATTGAAAAGACTCTTATTCAGAGGATCATTCATTCATTCCATGATCACACCCTTGGAGAGAAGATATGAAGACTCTCATTCTCCTTCACCAAACACATCTTGTTCGAGAGAAGACTCCCGAGTGAAACATTGGAGACGAGCTGGAGGCCAAGGATCCCGAGAATAGAGTAGTAATTAGGGAGATCTTCTTCCCTCTGTCCCTAATTTTTCTACTCTATTCTTGGATGTTTATCACTACTTTAATCAATATGATCATAGATTATGATCTCAGTTCTGTAATTTGAATCTACTGGATTTTAATCTAAAATATATTCACATATTTTTATTTTTAGAATCACAATCCATTGATGAGATTAAATTATGATTCCCTTTTTAATTAATCACTCCTCAACTTTTCTTTCAAATTCATAATTTCAAAATCAACTGGAGTGTTCAATCTTGAATATTTTTATCAATGATTTAATGTCATCATAATTAGAAATTTTATGGAGAGTTTATTTTCAGTTGTAATATTTTTCAAAATCTCAAGAAGTTAGATTATGTTTAGTGTGGTGAACTCAAGGACATAGTCCTCTTCCTGTTGAATATCTTGGAAAGGGATATTCATCACCAATTTTTTGAGGAGTGATACAAATAAAACTTGTGAAGAGGTAAACCATTTAACTGGCAGTTAGAAATACTGAGGATTATAATTGATAATTTTCCCTTAACATTTTCTCTGTAAATATTATATCACTATTTTTCTTTAGTTGTTTAGAATTTTATTTTATGATTTATCTACTTTGTATAAAAATCTTGTTTCCTTGTCTTATTTTCACTACATTATTAAAAAAATTTAAAAAATATGAAAAGTAATAAGTTGTTTACTCCTTCTACTACTGACAACAATGGAGTATATTTTGAATAAAACCATATATTTATCACTTTTCTTCTTTTGGGTTCGACCCTGGACCATAGTGTTAGTGTAAAAGTTATAAATAATATGTAAGGGTCATGATGACCACCGACCACATCAAAAATGTTCTCCCATCAAGTAGTGCTTCAACATATTCAGCATAGAAGCCACTACTGCTAACTCCAAGTAATGGGTAGTGTAGTTATTCTCGTGTTGTCACAACTACCATGATCTATAGCTGATAACTGCTCACTCCTGCTATACGACACAGAATATTCTGGTCTCAGATGCATCATAGTACACTATGTACTCAACAACCTCACTTAGTAGCATCAAGATGGGGGCACTCCTCAGACCCTGCCTCAACTCCTAAAAACTCTGCTGGTATCTCTCCGACCACACAAAGGGTTGTACCTTCTTTTTAAAAGCTTAAAAGAGTTTCAAAACTCTCGAAAAGTCAGGTACGAATCTCTGGTAGCACCCAGAAAAACCCAAGAATCTATGTACCTCGGTCACACTCCTGGGTGGATCCCAAGCAAGAAGTGCCTCTGTCTTCAGCAGATCCACTACAACTCCATCCTTTGAGATAACGTGCCCCAAGAATTATATTATCCCTATCTAGAACTATAACATTTAGATATTACCATAAATATGGTTCTCTTGGATTGTATCCAGAACTATATGTAGGTCCGTGACGTCATCCTCCTCCGATGCCGAGTATATCAAGATGTCATAAATGAAAAACACCACGAAGAAATCGAGGTATGGCTGAAATATCGTGTTCATGATCCCCATGAATACTTCTGGAGCATTGGTTTCACTGAAGGTCATTACCTAAAACTCATAGTGGTCATACCCACAATTTAAGGATTTCTTTGTTACATCTTCGTCCCGTACCCTAAGCTGATGATAGCCTGATCAAAGGTTTATCTTATAAAACCATCGAGCTCTCTTCAGCTGGTCAAAGAGATCATCCATCCTCAAGCAAGGATACTTGTTCTTCACAGTCACTTGGTTTAGGAACCGATATTCCACACAAAGCCTCATACTCTCATATTCTTTCTTGGTGAACAGAATGGAGGATGCCAATGGAGAAACATTAGGCCTTATGAACCCCTTCCTCTAAAAGTCCTCAAACTGTACCCATAACTCACGTAGCTCTGCGAGAGCCATTTGATATGCTGGTGTAGATATAGGTGTTGTCACGAGGCACATGTCGATGTTAAATTCTACCTCTCGGTGAGGAGATAGACCCAAAACGTCATCAGAAAAGACATTAATATAGTGGTCCACCACTACAAGATAACTCAGACACCTCACGTAAACTGCTCTGACGGTAAAGCTAGCCAACTGGTGAGTGATATTTTCCACTGTCCCCTGAGAAAATATATCATGAGCTATAAAGGTTTCCTTCTCACCAGTGAAGGAAAACCAGGTCCCATCCTTATGGACACACCTCATTATTTGCCTCAAATAGTCAACATGAGCATGGATAGTGAATAACCTCTCCATACCCAAGATGACATTGTAAGGCCTCGACATTACTACTAAGAGATCCCAGTCAATGATATCACCTCCAAGAGTAAGCTCACACTTCCAGCACCAGTGTGTAATAATTTAATCCTCTCCTATATGAGTCTCCAATCGTAAGGATCGAGGAAATGTCTCTACTAGAATCATTACGATCAAAAAGAGAGTTATGGAAATGAAAGATTGATTGACACCTATGTATATAATTATTGCATCTAGGGTTGATTAAACATAGTTCATACCTCTAATAATATCTAGGGAACTGTGGTTGTGGGCCTCATATTCCAAAAGCTAAGCTCATCCATGCCATCCTACTCCTTAACGTCGAGGTGGACCACATAGAAGTGGTGGCGGTAGAACCTCAAATCGCTTCCCACATCCTGCCACATGGAATGATCCTCAACCATGTTTTCTTCCCTATGGACCTCCTTGCTCAAATTGGTTCATGTGCCATGGAAGTCCCTTAACGGTATTCTGATCATTGCTACGGTGGGTCGTGTAGTCACGATCCATGTGGCCCTACCCACCGCATGTGAAGCAGAGTATGATCCTCTGCTGGCCTGCTCTACCTCTTGAGATCCACACAACTGCCCCAACATCTTGGGGCCATCTGATAGAAGGTATAGCTCGATTAGACCTCTATGTCCTCTGCGTACTCCCTGCTGTAGATGACTCGAATACCTGTCTTCTGGTGGTGGCTGTCACTATTAGTGCCTGCTCAGCTAAGAAGCTCACCATCAATAACACCTGCTCGATCACACCAGACTGTGTTGGGATATTGAGTGATATCATCGATGCTCAAATCATTTTCTAGAGACCTTGCTCAATGTTACCGGCCCTGAAGAAAGGATCCAGTACCATGTGTGTGGAGTAGCGTGAGATATAAGTGAATATCTCCATGTACGGGGATACTGTCAAGCTACCCTTATATATGTGTATGAGCTCTTGAATAAGAACAGAGCGTAGTGTCACTTGAACAAACTACTCCCTGAAGAGGCTCTCGAAGTCCATCCATGTGAGGGTTTCCTCATCATGTAACTAGAGTGTCAGGATACACCACCTCTCTATTGTGCCCTAGAAGTGCATAGCTTCTAGGATCACCATCTAATCTACTGGTGGCACAACTAGGTGATACACTCATGACAATGCCTCTAGCCAATCCATATCTCCCTTGGGGTTTGTCTCTCCTCGAAACCTTGGAGGCCTCTGTCACTGGAACTCGTGAAACATAGTCAATCAGCATTCACATTACATTAGTCGGGCTAGTGTAAACTTCAACCCAATGGGTGGTGGTGGTGCTGGTGCACAACCCGAATGTTCCATCACTGTAAGAGGGTGTTGCGTCGAAGCCTCATCGCTCTATGTGCTGTCATCGTGCACTCTCACTGGAATCCTATATGGATGTCTATATAGAGGAATCCTGAATTAAAACCTGTGTTCCATAGTCAAGAAGTTATACCTGGTGATGTGAATCAAAAGTGATCAAAAGAAAAACATTTCCAAAACATAAGAAATTATTGTTTTCATGCACCGAGTTGGAAGTCAAAATTTTGGGTCCTAGTGTATGGATACATTGGTCAACACACCAACACTAGACTCCCCCAACTGAAACCCACACTCAAAACACCTATCATTATTACTACATTAGAAATATTATAGTCTTATTTTTCGGTAGAAACAACTCCATTGATACTGCTTTGTCACAAATCATCCTCTAGGGACCATACCGTGAAAACCCCAATCCCGCCTTCCATAAGCTAGGGGTTGGAGACTAGTAATGGAATGGAATATCCCTAAATTGGGAAGGAATTTCCTTTAAACTTGTAAAAAATACATAGTCCATTAACACAACACGATGAAAACATGAAGTAAATATGTTTTAGTAAACATGTGTACAACAAGTAAAGGGGTCAAAATATAAGCCCAACTGAATAGATAAAACTACAAAAGAAAACCTAAAATAGCTCTTGAGAACATCCACCAAGGATCCTACCTGAAGGGTAGGTATAGATCATCTCCAGAGCTCTCCACATCAACTAGTCACTTCCGTACACTACCTGGTCATGGCTTCGGAAGTCCCAGCCAACATGCTTGTCATCTTCACAAGACACAACAAGGTGCGGGTGAAGCATGTGTTGTGGTGAGTATAACAATACCCTATAGGGACATTGAGACCCCACTAAAGTCTCTCAAAAGTCCACAAAATAAATCCAAAAGCATTATCTCAATCACAAAACACAAAGCAAAAGACTCAACTAAAACTAGGTATACAACTCATAGATCATGAATAAAGATGATTAGTCTTAAGCTATATCATTTTATTCCAATGGTAAGTTCCACAACTAAAACAAGAATAATTTGTTCCATTACTGATCCACACAGGGTTGTATGTCATTGAACCATGTTGGGTCGCACTATGGCTGGTCCTCGTCGGGTCGCACACTACTAATCCATATATGTTTGTTTGGATGTTGATGCACATTGGGTTGCTACAACACTGATCCACATAGGGTATCTTTGATTTTAATCCAAATGGGGTTGCTATGATGATAATCCACATAGGCTCACTAATATTATGATCCACACAGGGTTGCTATGATGCTGATCCACACAGGGCCGCTCTTCAATTGACAGCCAGCCACCAGATTCCCTACACCAGGTGCACTTGAGTTCCGTAGTATCGGCTCCTCAAGTTTCAATTGTTCTTAAACTACCATTGCATTCCAAAAATGAGTAACCCAAAGGACTGCCATGTCGTAATGGTCCCAACGCGACAGATGGTGCATCAATCAGATACTCGGTCTTGGAGTTATAAGCATTTTAGTGCTAAGGGTCTAGTTGGATATGGGTTCGATCAAACCCGGTCGTACACCAACATTATACAAAATTTAGGTGGAGTATCTAAAAAGGAGTGCCTCATTCCAAAGATTCCAGTGTCGTAGATTGTTTTTCAAATGGATTTATGGTTTTTCAGATACGGCCTTTTAAGCGTATCTGGGCCGAAAAGGGTCTGGGTGCGGTCCACCCTAGTTGGACCAACCCAACCCGCTCTAATATGGTCCGACCTAACCCGAATCAGGTCTGACTCGGTCCGGCCCAAAATGGCTGGGCTGCGGGCTCGGCCCGGCCCGCCTCAGCAAGGCGCGTCCCATCGGGCTGTCTACCAGCTGGCCAACCAGCCCTCTTCCGGAATGGCTTTCTTATTCGGTTTATTAAATCGGCAACGCTATGTGGTGCTGGCCTTGTCAGCAGGACCTGCGGGACGCATGTCCCTTCACCTTTGTCACCACGGTGTGCGACGGCATGGCACCTTCTGCCAATGCAGTAGGCTGAGAGCCAGCCACCTCTGCTACCTCCACGTCTTGATGACGTGGCTCCCCTACACAGCGCGCGATGACAGACCACCCACTACCACCGTGGATGGACGTCGCCTACCGTTACCGGTCGTGGGCACCATCGCGCCTCTTCTGCATCGAAAGATCTTATACGGGCCAACGGGTGAGCTCTGGTGGCATGTTTTCCATTCCTAACATGCCTACAAACCTCTTGGGTTACTTCTGTCATTGTATGGCTCTCGGATTTGATTTTCCTTTGAGTGTAAACTTCTCCCATGAGGAATGAGACAAATCAAAAGTGGTGGAGGGTATGTGGCTTGTTTGTTTGGCCCACGACCTCTGTGTTAGAATCAATTCTAGTGGGAGTAATTAATACATCATGCAAAATAATGATAAACCCCTTTCAACACTTTTGCGATTTTTCCTTCTTCTAGAACGAAGGAAATAAACAATTCTCTCAAATTTAAATAAAACCCCTACCTCTGAATCAGAGGTGGTATCACAGTTGTGGAAGAATAATTCATGTTGATGAGGCCTCAGATGATTTTTATCTTGAATAGATTCATCCAACATTTCTATCCAAGACTTTTTTCTTCATCGGTGGAATATTCCACAACACTTTGTGAGAGGTTATCCACTTCCATGTTAATAACCCATGCCCAAACCTCAATTAAATAGTGGTAATGGGTGATTAGAATAACAAGATATTAATGAGGTTCATTAATGAATGAACCTCTTAATCTCAATGGTTTGGTTAAAAAACCAAAGAGTCATGCCAATAAATGGCCTGAAAACTCAGCGGTCATACCACCACTGCTCAACCGTTGGTAGAAAAATAAAATAACAACTTTTTGTAATTTTATTATTCATTAAAGGGTCCAGAAAAATAACGTTTTCTCCCAATATACTACCATCGATGTTATGCCTCCCTTATGATAATCCCGATTGCAAAGATTCAATGGTGCCCTCAAATTTTTAATCTGAACACTAGTTCAAAAGAGAGAAAATGTCACCCGCACATTTACTGAATGTACCATAAAAATGTTTTAGATTTTGTTCTCGGCACACTGGTCCTCGTAATCAAGCACCGTTAATTTTTACAGACTCGTAATAACACGAAATATTTTAAAAATATATATATGGAATTTCTAGGTCTTTACATGTACCATCCATACCCATTGATTTTACCCACTCATTAATCAATTTCCATTCAATTGAATCTGAAGAGTAGGCCCTCTCTTGTATCACAAGTTCATAATCCAAGGTAATAATGAGTATACCCACTCACTTAACAAAACCCATATTAGCCAACAAATAAATTGGAAATATCATATAACCAACTTCATGGGTGTGAAAACATCTCATATGCATCAATATAAACAAATTCACATATTTATGTCTTCCTCATACTGGGAAATATCAAAGCACACTCGTTGGGTGGTCAAATTGGTTAAGGGACAATGGAAATAACATACCACACCCCATGGGTTTCCTTGGTTGGAGAAATAATCAACACTATAGAACCTACGACATTCCTAACATGTCCTATTATATTTAATTCAAATATTCTATTTAGTTTATAGGTTGTACTCGAAATTCTGGTGCGCAGAATAACATTATGTAGCATAAAAAAGACAAAAAGTATAAGAAATTTATACACCACAAACGTTATATCTATAGTAGAGTTCTCATCCAGTATAAACTACTAATTTGAATTATATTCGGAGAAAAATGATGAACGGATGAAGAACCTTGAATTAGGGCCTATTAGCATGGACCTAAATAGCATCATCGATATGAATAATAATAAACAATTAGTAGAATAGAACCTAATACTCACCGATGGGGATAGAATAAGTTTATACATGCTTGAATTTTCGATTGAATAGAGTACTAGGATCAAATCCAAGATTATTCTGTCAAGGAGGCTCTAAAATTATTCCTCTAATGTGAATAGGATGAAAATGAGGTTTTAGTATAAAATATATTTAAATTAACTTAAAATTATAAAATTAACTGAAGTTATACTGGTCACATAGTTTGAGAATAATTTATGAAATATCATTCACTAAATGTAAAAAATTAGATGTATCATAAGGGAACCAACACAGTTACACCGCACTGTCTGGCTAACCATGCAGAAACTATGCAAACACCCACTATCAAAACTGGAGACATGTTTTCACAACTATGCATCCCAAATCGCATGGTTTTCCTAACCATATGGCCACCTTATTATCTCATAACTTGCATCATATAGTTTATCAGACATTGTGGAATGCTCTGTATGGAACTAACCATGCACTATGCCATTTTCACCCAAGAACATGGGTTTTAGGCTCCAAACTAGCCTCGAACACCCCCAATACAACTGTGATCTCAAAGGGAATTCACACTAATCCATATTTAATAATTGAAACATAAAAATTGAGGGACCATACCTCATAATAAACATGAGGTTCTAAAAAGTATTGCAATTTAATTGATAATATAAAATTAAACATAGTACTTTCTTTGATTACATCCTTAGTTCCTCCAGTATAACCCATCATATTAATAATATTACCAATATTTTCAAAATGGTAAAAGAAATATAAGAAATGGGTGATTTTGATTTCTCAGAAAGGGTTTGTTTAAACCATAAAATAATACGAATAAACAATTATTATACATATTAGAATGTAAATAACTAAAACACATGCCATTTTATCAAATACTTGAGCATAATATGGTGGGAATAAATGATGATCAAATAATTCCATATAAATATTAAATGAAATTGCAACATAAAAATTGATATTTTAACTAATCCAATGATCACATGGAACACCAATATCTAATATCCTAATTATAAAATTCATAATGTTGGATATAATAAATGTTCTATCAAGACCATTCACAAGATAATTTAAAACTATTAGAAAACTCATTTAATTTAGCCAACTAATTTTTTCGTGAGACATATTGATGCCTCAAGGGGCTGTGTAATTATTGTCTTAAAACATTCAATATAAATTCCAATTCATTCCACTGAAGAAAGAGGTGAAACATAATCCACAAAAACATTCATATTGAAAACAAACACATGAAATCTTAATTATTACCCCAATCAAGAAACATAATCATAAATCATCAAAATTATTATGGTGAATGGTAATAAAAGATTAAAGAACTAGTAAAATTGATCATAAATTATATGTATAGACAATAATGATTTTATAAATACAACATTTCCCTTGTGGTTAATAAGTAAAATAAATGGTTTGTTTCATTTTTGAATAGAAATACCATCAAATTCCATTAAAATATTCTTGAGGAAAATATTCATTTAATTTTCAAAATCACCTTTTAAAATTAAAAGTTCAAAATAAATTAAAATAATTTTCGTGAGATATTACCTTGGAATATTTCAATATAATATTTAAAACATTGACTACCATCAATGGTCGAGAAATCCATTCTTCCTCACATTAAAATAAAATATCCTTTCAAATTTTTAGTTAAATCATAATGATAATTTTTTAGAAAAATACATGATGATTCTTTTAAAATAATTAAATTATAAAAAAGGAGTAATAATGTTTGTCAAAAATGATTTTTATAATTTTAAAAACATGTTTGAAAACATTTTTATGAAACTTGGTTTTGAAAGAATAGGTATTTATGATCAATGAGATGAATAAATATGAATTTTCATAAAATTATTCTCACAATCACTTTAAGAAAAAAATAGAGGAAATGGTAATGTTCATGAAAAGTTCCTAAATAAACAGAGGGGAAGAAAATTCAGGGGTTTTTTATTGATGTATCATAATATTTCATCATTTTAAATTTAGTCATAAACAATCTTCTTAAAGATGATACTGTAAAATAAACCATTACCACTTTTGTAAAATTTCAATATAATAACCAAAAAATAAATAACCAAAATTGTGTAATTAAATATAATGAAGATAAATTGACTCATCATATAACATATCAAATTGGAATTATATACACCACACTATTTAACTAAATAGTAAATTTGGCATACATATCATCAAAGTAAAACTGAGGGTAGAAACCATTAACATTGGAATATATTCCTTTGTACGTGTTCAAAACTCATGTATACTAAATATAGAATTATAATAAATCTATTATAATTACATAGAAATATATTTTTTTAAAAATATATGATTTATTAATACTACTTTGTGACCCATTTATTAACTATATTGTTTTGTTAAAATAACTATTTTAGGTGATAATGGCTTCATTTTTCAGCTCAGTTTTGGTTTATAATTTTTAGTCCTTTTAAAATTCTCAGGACTAAATAATCTATATAATTTAAAAAATGATAAAAATTTCATATATATTCACTATATAAGTATATATATTTATCCAATAATGTTAATGAACAAAAATACATTACACCGTTCATGGAGAAGATAGTTCGTTTATATGAATGAATGTTGTTTTTGGTTTCTTGAGGGATCGAGAGAATGGAGAATTAATGTAAATTAAAATTTTCAGAATAATTATTATTTTATTAATATAATTTATTTTTTCTGAAATAAATATTTATTACCATCCATGAAAAATAAAATGAAAAACTTTTCATATCGGTACTTAGAGTCAGAAGTCCACATGTTTGCACGCGTGACATTATTATTTTTCATTATATTAGAAGGTAAGAAGTTTAATGTGATATTATATTTATATAATTATGGTTAGGTCATAAATATCAGATATATTTACTAACTATAGTCTTAATATTTTCCCTGAAATGTGTTAGTTAAAAATATATCACATCGCTTTGCGAGCCGGTAGTCCATCGTACACTCATGTGACATTGTTTTATCTCCCATGGATTAGAATGTAAGAAGATATATGTAATATCATAATTATATAAGATATTTATTATATTCTATATAAATTTCATGAATCCAAAATTATATCTATCATTGAATTGTTTTGGTTGAAAATCAATTATATCGGTTTGTGAGGCGTTAGTCCTTCGTACACACAATCGACAGTTTTGTTTCCCATTTTGATGAATGTGGAAATTTATTTGGGTTATTATATTAACATAATAATATATAATTATATAGAAGATACTTTTTTTAATATTATCATATTTCGAGATGCATTTAAGGAGGTTCAAGGTGAAATTAAATAAATATGCACATTTCATAAATTTTCCTCTTTATTGGGGAGTCTCTTTTGGATTATATAACAAGGATTCTTATGAAGGATTCATAATCAAATGTAGACCTATAGGATCTATATATGGAATTAAAGAATTTATTTTCATATGTATTGTCTGATCCAAATGGTTTTGGAAGTGTCATTAGGGGGAGTGGGGGAGGAAATTAACAATACCACACGACTCTAAAAAGGGGTAATTATTGATCCTTAGAGGCTATAATGTTGAAATATGGCCATAAAATTGGTGTTGGACAATAATTGGATCATTGTTAAAGTTTATCTTTTATGTTTAACCCCTGTTAAACCCATATTTTCCATAACCATAGTAATTATTTTTTTACTATTTTCACAGTTTATTATGGTCAAAAATAAATTATAAATTATTAGATAATATAAATTATTATGATTCAAATTACAGAATCCATTTTTACTAATTTAATTCATAGATGTGGAATTATCAAATTTAAAATTAAACCCACAGGCCTTTTGAAAAATAGTTTTCAATGAATGTATTTTTCTAGAAAAATATTTTTTTATGTTCACAATAATGACAATTTTCATGTAAATATTTGATATATATATATATATATATATATATATATTTGGAGACATACACTTAGAAAATAAAATTTTTATGGCCCGGTGATTTGGTAATTGATATTTGAAAGATATTAAATATATTAACATCATACATGTGTTGTTTTCATAAAAAACTGAAATAAATTATGAACAAAGTCATAAATTAGAAATATGATACAATTATTTAGTTAAGATCAAAGGTTTTACCCTAGTCACAACATAATTGTTTTCAATGTAGGAAATTTATGAAAAAGTCATCATGGGAACTAATAAGGAAATAATTAAATTAAATTAATATATCTAATTTTTTTGACATGGAAAACTTAGATCTTATATTTAAACATCATTATAGATGATTCCAAGTGATATCCACATTACCCTGAGATTTAAGAGCTGATATTAAAGAATCATTTTTACAGTGGGATCATGGATATTCTATCGGAGTACCGCACGAATCACAAACAATAACATAGCATATGGATCTCAGTAATGACTGCGTTGTAGGATCATTCTTCATAAGTAATTGGGAAAAAATATATGATGGAAGTTTTTCATTCTAGATTCATCATTTTTAAATATATTCTTTTGAACATGGATCAATTCTAATAAGAATAATCGATTCATGCATCGACGATTGATTTAAATACAATTGACTTGTTTTTTTGTTTACTGATGATTGATTATTTTTTCCTCTCCATTATTCTATCAAATAAAAATGGATTGAGGACAAATGGTTATTAGTTGATATTAATTCATCATGTTTATTGTTTAAGGGGTTTCTCCCCCATTTCTTTGCACTTTCATCGCATAGTATTTCTTATATCACAACTCGACAAATACTAGGTATTCATATATTATGTGATCATTATTTTACACAATGGATCAATACTATTAGTATGGATTATGATAAAGGATATTAACAATGACAGATGATAGTAGAGGATGAACTAAGGAATATCTAACTAGACTAGAGGTCTACTTTTCCTTAGTTTGGCATATAGTGACAGAACAAGTGAAGGTGGTGTTTCCCAACCGAATTAGACATCTAGATTCTAGAATGGGCTGACAAAAAGGATTCAAAAAATGCGAACCAATTTAATCATAATGAATCATGGTAGGATTTAAAGGTAGAGTATTGGGAATAAATATGTGATATATATATTTGGTTTCTAAAAATTTATGTGCTACATAGTGTGTAATCTAGAGATACAAGTCATGTGGTGACCTAGATGTAATGCTACGGTTCTGCAAAGAAGAATGTATCACACGTCATGTGACATGAACAATAGTCTTGGTCTGAACACTGGGAGTACAAATCTAGAAACATGACGATGTACACGAAACAACCATATTACCTAGGTTGATATATGTACTAGGACATGACTTGGTACATAACCATGGCACGATATATGATGGTAAGGGAAAAGGTGCACAATCATGTCCATGAGAAGGTTCAAGATTTGTGACACCTTTCTTGTACTCTATCTAATCTATGTGAATTTTTTAGATACGTATGGAGACCTTAGTTTCTTCCAAATAGAGAAGATTCCCTGGGTTTGATTCCCTCAGTCCTCTTTCATAAGGGTATAATGAGGAATTATTTCAAAATAATAGTATTGTGATCCCCCCTATGGGAGTCACTTGGGATAGAGTTTTGGTATCCCAATGTAAGGAAAAAAGTATGATTCTCTATTATATTCCATCCTAGGTGTTGTTCTTGGTATCATCATGACCAAATTGACGTGGTCTTCGATCCCTTAATTTGTTATTACAAATTTAGCTAAATAATTTTACCTCATAACCCTTGGTGTAACCCCCATATATATATTGATATAGTAAAACTGTAATAGTTAATTTTATTGTCAAAATACATGAAAATTTTTCCATCGTTGATGTATTCCATCTATGCTATCAAACTCTCGACGTGAGTTAAATAGGGTGAGTGTTGCTACGAAATCTCAAAACGATTCCTATGTTGACAATGTTGTTGTGACCTTACCTTGAAACTTAGTGTCTACTATGTGTATTTATAGATATTATAGTTATATGTCTCATATTCTAATAAAAATCCCTACTGGTGAGTGAAATCTTATCTTGGTGATTTATGCTTTGTGATCTTGGTGTGACCTATGTTGTATTATTATACTCCCCATTACAAGGTCCCTGCTATCTGGTTTCATGTCTTATGTAAATTACTAGTTGTTCGATGAGTCTCTCGATGATTCAGAAGAAGATGGATCACAAATTGTGCTAGATAGACAGTGGTTCCAAATTAACTATTTTCCCCTCTTACTATCAGGTTAGAAATAATCATAGTTTTTGGTGGAATTGTATGTGGATCTTATTGCTTCACTTCATTTTTGTTCTACTCTGATTATAGGGTGTATATTTAATGGATGAACTGGAACCAAATAATTTAAATTTTAGTATTTTATGGTATTAGATATTTTGTGTGTGTGTGTGTGTGTATAGGTTCGATAGGTTAATTCAACCCATGATATTATTACGCTTTCTAACCAGTAGTTATCCTCTCATGGACTATTGGATGGTGGCTTGGGGTAGTCCCACTTGAATTACCACCAACTAGGTAGGGCTCTGTGGGTTTGGTTGTGAGATCATGGTATAAAATTAGATGTATTAGGAATATATTTTGTAGTTTTTTCCTAGAAGTGAGATTGGTTTGGGAACTATGGAAATAGTTTAAGTGTTTCGAGTTTGGCTATCAAGATAGGTTGTCTGGTGTTGGTGTGGTAGCTGAAATATCCATTCACCAGGACTTAAATAATGTTCTTTTTTAATCAACACATTTAGACACTGGTTGTGAGTAAAAACAATACTATATTCATCAAATAGGAATGGGTACTAATTTTCATCCCCTTCTTGAGTAATATCTCCAGATATACTCATAGATCACGGTACAAATTTTTTACTATCAGGATACATCCACGAAAATTTCCAACTAAGATTATATAGAAGGATCAAAAGGATGAAACACGTTACTCTATGGCTTTTATATAGGGACATTTTTTAGGAGTTTTACTTCTAGGAGGTTCATCAGTCTTACCACCACCTATCAAGAAGAATATGGCACTGAATGTAGTAGTTGATGTGGTGTACAAGCTAAGCATAATTTAAGAGTTTTGATAGAATAAACCCTCATGTTTTGGGGTAATCAAGAACCACATGTTGAGGATTACTAGATAGATGTATTGACTCAATTTTTTTCATCTCACCAGAAAAACCCATAAACCAGATGCTGACCCTGTAGGTGAGCCTTATCATTGATTATATAAGATAGTAGAAGGGGTTAGATACTCAGTCCTACAATCAAGAAAATTGATCTTGGTCATATTTTGATAAAATTTACAAAGAGTAATGTTATCTACAACTATGTTATCGTTTGTGAATAGTCATGAGCCTATACATTTGAAACATGTTATCAAAAACTGGATGAAAATTCATTGATGTCTTTTCACCTCTCAATCTACTCAATGGATATAACCCATGATCAGTTATTTTGGGATTGGATCATTGAGTCAGTATTAGGAAAATATATATAGTTTGGTGTGATACCTATATTAATTACAACATATGGTAGAGGGATTTAGTGTTCCATGCTGATAAAAAACTTTTAGTTTGAGAAAATGCCATCATTGGGTGTCATTCACGTGTGCACAGGGTATGAGAATTTGGAAGTAGGTATCTACCCACAGACGCATGGATATGGGCATTATATATGCTTCAACATGAATTAAGAATACATAGGGTCTAAAATTTATGTTTCATAGGATGGTTCTATTCATCCAAGAGAAAGGTTGTGCTACTCTAGTGATGGTTTGGGATATCTGTTAATGAATTTTCTAACCTTCCACACAACTGATAGAGTGAAGGTGGATGGGACACCTAGGTATAGGTAGCAGAATAAGCATGAATTTTCATAAGGAGGAATACATAGAAGATTATAAATGAGAGTAGATTGAGGTGTAGGATTGTATGACTTGTTCCAACCACCATCCCATGTAATCCTTATGAGGATCAAGTAGTTTGGGGTTCGGGATGAGTAAAACTACAAGCAGTCAAGGATTAAGATCGATATGCTCGATAGATGATATATGGTATGATTTGTGACTTTTATTCCTTATTTTTTTGTACAAGTAGACACATATTCGAGTCATTGTATTATTTCGGATTCTCTAGTAAGAGATTTAGAGATTATGGTTGGGTGCATGGATCAACCCTTGTGATTAGAGACTCCTACATGAGGTGATGTTGTGATCATACACTTCTGTCAGTAGTGTGATATGACCCTTAGTGGAGATAGTTTCCCATGGGAACTCATTTTAGAAGTTAATATTCTTTTGATTTCATATTATCCAAGGACTGGATATCTAGAGTTCATTTCCCTTATAGACTCTTTCAGGTGGAGTAGGTAGTGTGTCTACGGTAATGGGATTATATTTTACATAATGGGTGAAAGTGAAACTTTTGTAGAGTTTGATGGAATCATGTGTAGTAAGGTGCATCTAATTACTCACTAGTTAGAGAGCATGACTCTTGTATCGGTGGATTCCATTTGATACATATTTCATGTAGTGGTGTCAGAGTATGTGGGCGTCTTACCTAAGAACATACCTACTATACATCTCTATTGAGTGATAAAAATATTCATTGACTTAAACCCTAGAACAGACCTAATATATATGTCACCATATCATATATATCACATGGATATTTTGGATTTTAAGTTGTAGTTAGTTGATTTTAATATGAGAGGATTTTATTGAACCAGTGGTTCACCTCAATAGACCTAGTGTTGTTTTTCAGGAAGGTGGATGAGAGCTTGAGGTTATGCATGGAATATTGGTGCCTAAACTAGGTAAAAGTTATTAATATGTATCATTTTATGAGTACTGATGACCTCTCCAATAGTTTAAATGGGCGTTATAGTTTATTGAGATTGGCCTTAGATAGAGATATCAATATGTAAGTAAGAGATGAGGATATACTGAATGAAACATTCATATGTTGGTACGGTCACTATGAGTGCTTTTTGATTCCATTTAGCATGATTAACACCCCAATATTGTTCATGAGACTCATGAAACAAATCATTACAACATGAGTAGTCTAATTCATTGTAATATTCATTGACAATATGATAATATACTTAGAATTTGAGGTGGTGCATCTAGGAAACATGAGAATGATCTTGGGCACACTAGAAGATAACAATATTAATTAAATCCTTTGAAATTTTAATTATGAATACATTAGGTATACCTTATAGGATATTTACTCTCATTTTAATGTGTGTCATTAGAACTAGTAAAGGCCAATGTAGTGTAATCTTCGGAGACACCCAAGAGCATAATGGTGGTGCGAAGGTTAATTTTGTTGGAAGGATACTATCAGATATTTGTACTGAATATCTCTAGTATATCAGCTACCTGGACATATTTGACATAGAATGGGAAACCTTTTGTGTAGAAGGGGAGATTCCATTAGTATTTTTAAGAGTTGAGGCAGATATTTCCAAGTACCCCACCTTATGATTTATAAAGGAGTGTGTCTGCTAAAAGTTTTTCTGTGAATTATTTGGGGACCAAACATGGGTTTTTATTATGTAGATATAGGTAGTTTTTTCATATTATTCATATCAATTGAGGACACATGATCCGAACTACATGACACACGATTTTGAGTTGGTAATAGAATTATTCATACTGAAGATGTGGAATCACTGCCTTATGGGTGAGTGGTTTCTAATTTATTCTAACTTATAGATTCTACAATATAAATTCCATGACAATTGTCTCAACATATGACATAGGTGAGGTATAGAGTTACTACAGGATTAAGAATTCAAGACAGTGTATACTAATGGAATGGTAACATGGTGGAATATTAACAGAGGATGAGTTCTTGTGCGCATTTATTTAACGTGGATTCAGAGTAATTAGCCTCATTATATTTTTCATATTTGGGATAGGATAATTTGGATTAACTCTAGTCGATGGTTGTTAACCAACAAATTCTATAACATATCAGGTAGGATCTACATAGAGATAATGAATGTGACATCTTATGATCTCAGATATCCACTAGTTGTGATCTAGATGAATTTTTTTATGTTGGGAAGCACACTACCCCTTTTAAAGAACAGATGATGGCACTAGTGATGTTGTGGGAGGAAGTGATGAGAGTTCTTCGAACATACCATTTGGATGTATATATATGTGTGCGGAATATATACCAGACCTCTGTAGTATATTCTATTTAATATGCATGAATAATTTAGTGGCAGATTTTGTCTCTTGATGCCTCAATCTTTTGTAGGAGAAGTTTGAGAACCAAGTTCTGATAGGCATACCTAAACTCCTTAAGGATCCATAGTGTAAGTGCGATGGTATATCTATGGAATTATTTATGGGGAAACCATGGATTTCTATAGGAAAAAATGTAAATAAGGTGATTTTAGAGTGACTCACCATGTTGACCCAGTTTCTATGTATCTAAGAGTAGAGTTTGGAAGACGATGTGGGACACATTTACATGTTGAAAATAGACTAGATACATGTGTGTTCCCTTGAAAATAATTTCATATAATGATTATCACTACCGATTTTGATTATTGATAGGATTGTATGAATCCTTTAAACCATAATTTGGATTGAGCCTAAAATTCTACACCTAAACAGATGGCCAGATAGAATAGAATATTCATGTTATGGAGTAAATGTTCCAGGCTTTCATGTTGGACTATTCACATATTTGTGATAATTAACTTCCCTTGGTGGAGTTTTTATACAACAACATTTACCATTCCTCCATCGGTATAGAACCATTAGATGCCTTTATGGAGACCCTATAGGTCCCCAATATGTTTGATGGATCTAGGTGAGTCGGCACTCATGGGTCTGGAGTTGGTTTTATATATGACATAGATGGTATAGATCATTAAGGAGTGGACAAGGAAAACATATATCCATAAGAATACACATGTGAACCAACTAAGTTGTACTTTAGTGTATGATGAAATACATGATGTGTTCTTGAAGGTCCCACCGCTATGTGAATTACAATTTCAATATAACACTATTATTCATTGTCCCTTTCCAAATACTATGATGATTCAGTGTGGTAGAATACAGATTTCCTCTTCTACCATAGCTATACTGGGTACATGACGTATTCTACATGGAATAACTAAGAAGTTATGTGCATCCCCTAACATAGGATATTGAATGGGGTGAGTAAGATATCAAGGATTGATCTACCTTTGTAGATTACCAAGTGGGGATCAGGGATCAGTAGGAGAAGATCCTCTATCGGTGGCATATTCCTTTAATGCATGTCTAGTGGTAGAAAGAGAATCTTTAGAAGATTACCTTGGTGGAGGAGACTAAGATGCAAGATTTTCCCACATATTTTTAAGTAACTTCTTTTTCACTTTTTGGGATGAATATCTCAATCGCACATAGAATTTTATGTTTTTTTTCAATGTAAATCTTTTAAATATATTTTGTGTTATTATAAAATCCATTTGTTGAGGTGGTATGAGATTCTATGAAATGTTGATCCTAGAATTGATATTTGAAATATATTAAATATATTAATATAAAAAATGAATAGCTTTCCTAAAAATTGTAATAACTATAAAAAAGTGTCATAGATTGTAAATTAGATACCAACATTAAATTTATAGCATGGGTTTTACCCTACGAATTTGATAATTTTTTTCAGTGTCACAAGTTTGTGAAACATCCATCACAGGTATAAATAAAGAAATACATTAATCAAATAAATTTATATAAACTATTTCAATGAAGAAACCTAGGTTCCTCTATTTAAAACTGATTATAGTTAATTCCTCATGTTATCCAAATAACCATAATAATTGAGAGGGGATCTTGTAGTTACAACTGCGACAATAGGATCATGGATCTTCAATCATAGTACCCCACATAATGCCGATGGTAATAAAACTTGTAGATCTCACCAATGATAGAGATGTAAGATAAATATTATTCATTCATTGATAAAAACATACGGTAGATTTTGTTTTAGATTCATCCCATTTCAAACGTCAATCAATTATACAAATAATAATTTATTCGTTAATCGACAATTGATTTAAATTTGGTTGACTTAATTTTGGGTCATTGTTTTTTTATTAATTTTCCCTCATAATTAAAATATTATATAAAAAAGGATTTTGGTTTAAATGAAATAAATCATTATATTTTAGTTTCATTAATTATTTTATGGCTTTATTCCCCATTTCTTCACACATTTATCTCAATTAATTTTTTTGGTCCTCTATTCGAAGAAATCATGGTATTCGACTGTTGTGCGATTATTCTTTGGTACAACAGATTGATACTATAGGTAAGGCTTTAGATCAAAGCAATTATCAAGGGTAGATGACAAAAAAATTAATAGAAGTAGATAAGATAGTAATAGAGGTCCCTCATTCCTTGATTTGGCACATGGTTACGACACAAGTGATATTAGTGTTTCCAGATCGAATCGAATGGACAAATTCCAATTAATAATGATGAAATGGATTAGATTGACATAATCCATGTTCAATAGAATTATTCATAGTGGGATAGGATGATATATTATATTATCTTGAAGTGGGAATTATGTCTTAAGTTAATGGTATATCCCACATTACACTACATGTAATCAGGTGACACACACTATGTGGGGATCTTGCTATGACGGTAGAGCTTCCATGGAGAAAAATAATTACGTATCAGGTGACATGTGTCATAAACCAATTGACATTACCTAGAGTATCAATGCATAATATAGGATTAAAAATCCATTTACCTGACACATATAGAGTACATAGTCTGATATGTGCACTCAGACATGGCCTAGTACACAAGAATGGCCCAAAGTTAATGGGCATGAGAATAGGTATCTGAGCACAGACATGAATTGGTCTAGGATTAGTGGTATATGTCGTATACCGTACTTAAATTATGTTAAATTTATTATAGAAGTTTCGAATCCAACCGTCTATTTATCATAGACTAGTTTCTATAGTTAGTGTTACCTTGGTACTCTTCTTTGAGGGAATAGTATTTCATTATGTTCTAATCATAGGATTGTGATACCCTCTGAGGGAATCATTTCAGATAGAGTTTTGGTATCCCGCCTGTGATGTCTAGAGTGTGATCCTATTTCATATTTTTTACTATGTTGGATTCCCAGTATTAGTGTGACTAACACAACATGTTAATTAATCCCTTACATAGTAAGTTTTTCTTGAATGAGATAGTTTCTATTGCCCCATAGCCCTAGGTGTGATCCCTATCATTGTAATTATCTCTTCATACATCCATAAAGTAATTCAATATGGTAATACATGATGAGAATGACATCCTAGATAGACACCACCAATTATAAAAGAATCACGGAGTGAGTTTTCCCTGGGGGTGTTGTTATGAACTCTCGAGAAAAATATTAGGATGGAAATGTTTTTTTCACCTTTCATTGAGATTCAGTATCTTCTATGAGAATATCTTAATTATATCATTGTATGTTTCATATTATGTTTAAATGAATTTATGATGATCTAACTATTATCATGATGATTTATGACTAGTGATTTTGGCATATCCTACATAGTATTATTATACTCACCCCTACATGGGATTCGCCTGAACATGTCATTTCTTATGCAAAAAACCTTTTTTGGATGGGGTTCATAGTGGACCATGACAAATTAGAGGTTAGATTTGGCTAAATAAATTATTTTTCCTTCTATGAGTCACATCCAGTACTTCCTTATTGTTTTTTGGGCTTGTATTTTTCCCTCATTGTTTCCCAATATTTTTATTTTTCTCTAATTGTGGGGTTTAGATGTTTGCATATAGCAGTATTAGTTGTTTTACACATAAGAATTTAATGGCACTAGAGATGTGAGTTTGAATACAGGTAAAACTATATATGGCCTCCCTTGGGATTTTTGTTACTAGTCATCACTGATCTCCAGGCCTTGTCTATTTGGGGGTAGGTTTTGGGAAGTCACGCTAGGCTTACCACTGGTTAGGCGATTCCCATTGGAAAGAGTTGTGACAATAACAATATGAATATGAATCATTTTTACATGAATAGAACATAAAAATTTATATTTTTAATATATACATTTCTTTTAAATAAACACTCATTTGGGGTTATTTTGATTAATTAAAATGGTGAAACATTATTCAAATTAAATTAGTTTTCAGGAAAAAAATGTAAACCCAAAAATAAATGTATAATATAATATACAACTAAGGTTATTAATGTATAATTAATTTAATTAAATATAATTCAATTATAGTTATGTTACCTTAAATAAAATTCAAATTATGATGGTCTTTTTAAATTATTTTATTTTTTGTTAGTAAATGACTATTTTAGAAAAAACTAGAATATTCACTATTCCCTAAAAATCAGTATTTTTTAAAAATCCCAAAAACATTCATCGAAAGTAAATTTTGATATACTAATTTAAAAAAATATAGTTTATTTTATAAAATACATTTTTTAAAGGTTTAAAAAATATTAAATTATTTTTGTAAAGTGGAACTAAACCTCTTTTTTGAAAAATATTGTTTTTTAGAAATTTTTTTTATTCAATAAAATGATTCTTATTTTATTTATAATAAAGATATAAGCATTGAATTTATTTTATAAAATTTTAAACCATATAAGATTCCAATTCTATTTGGCCACAATCATAGCCACTTAAATAATTGATATGTTATAAAGTTATTTTGTAATGAATAATATTTTAATAGAGTATCTTGTTTTTTTAAACCTGAGGTTGTGTACATTGAAATCTGTTTAATTGAATAAATTAATTTAAAATAAATATGATTCAAAATATTGGGGTGTAACATTCTTTTATAATATGGTATTTTAGTGTCATACATGATATTGAATTTGATGTTTTCTTTTAAAATCTTGGAGTTTTACTAGGGATTGGCATGTTGCCAAGGGTATTCGGTCAATTTTATGCTAGTTATCCAGTTTATTATTTGATCCTTAAATGTAGGGATCAAAAGGTCATATTCCAAAAAAATGGTTCTATAAGGTGTTTCAGGATTATTTTTCTGATTTATCTTCCCAACTATGGGTCATATTCACTATCAATGTGTTACCTCATATGAGCCCCATCTCTTTAACATCATACATTATGGATACTCTAGAGTATAAGGAGTCAGAGGATTATTTAGAGGCCCCTTAAAAGAAAGAGTTTAATAAATCCTAGTGTGTCATCATGTTCATCACTTGTTCTATTTTTAATGAAGGTTGTTATTAGTCTCAAACATTTCATATACTGTTGTATTTTAAACCTAGTTACCGTTAAGAAAAAATAAATTTTGTCTCTAAGAGATGATCTTTTTGATCAACTCAGTAGAGACCTATGGTTTTCAAAAATCAAACTACGTTTAGGGTACCATCATTTCAGGTTTCTAGAGGATGATGTTATTAAGAATATCTCTAGTAGTATGTATGGGAACATTGATTATCTGGTTGTGTCATTTTTCCATTCGAATGCCCATGCGGTCTTTATGTATTTTATGATCAATATCTTTCAACCCTTTTAGAATCCGGCATTTAGGTGTTCATTGGGGAAATCTTAGTGTATTCAAATAGGGATGGGGACCATAGAAACCATGTAATTTTTCTGGGAATCTAAAGGATAATCAACTCTATGATATGTTGTCCAAGTGAATATTATTGATCTAAGAGGTAAAGGTTTTGGGAGATGTGATTTATAAGAGATGGGTTTTAGTGGACCCTGATAAGATCAAGTAGTAATATATTGGGATCATCATAGTAATATATTTGATATGAAAGAATTTTTGGGAATGGTTGGATATTACATTTGTTTAGTTTGGGACTTCATAAACCATGATTCTCCCCTCATATTGTTGACTTGGAAAGGGGTGAATTTCAAGTGGATTGAGTAGTTTAACCATTCTTTTTAGGGGATTCATGTCCAGTATACATAAAATATACTCTTGATTATTCTCAATCATTGGAAGGGATATGTAGTGTACTATTATGCTTCGTGTGTGGGTATGTGTTGTGTGATAATATAGGATTATCATGTTGTGGAATATATCCTTCATCAGCTATACCCACATGAGAGGGCTTAACCTACCCATATTATAGAGCTGTTAGTTTTGGTTCATGCGTTATATCCATAAAATTTTCACCACTTCAAGGAAATATTTATATTTTATTCATATAATAAGATCCTAAATTATATTTTCCCATATAGGTACCTAATCCTTTGGAAGAGACATTGGGTGGAATATCTCTATACCTTTGATCTTAGTATCACTTTATCCCCAAGAAGGTGAATGTGGTCACTGAAGCATAAAGACCAATGTTTCTGAGACAATCAACTAAATAGTCCATGGATGAGTGTATTTTTATGATTTAATTTTATAATATATGTTTAAAAGTGAAGAAGGATGAAGAGAAGATGATTTTGACAAGTGTTCAGGTCCAGACCTCTCTTTTTGATCATGTTCGTTGTGATTAGGAATCTGACAATGGCTACTAGTAGACTAGAAAAATTTCAAATGATGGGGAAACCTCATGTTATTAGTATTGGAAAATTCATTATTACCACTTATTTAAGATATTTTTGGTGGTCCCTATGACCATGGGGTAAGAGGTGATGCGAGAATGAATTTTTTTCTTATTAAAACATTCCCCAATGAGATGCCATGATATTTTTTCACTAATTTTTAAGCATTGGTCACCAAGTATGAGATAGTCAGTTACATAATTTGTATCTTGATGTCTACCCAACCATAACATAAAAGTATTTAATCAAAGACCATCCATGTTGTTTTGACCTCTCCATATTCTGGTGTGGAATCGGGATGATATCCCCATGGAGTTTTTGAACATTTTACCTCATTATACTTGAGATAATTACATTATTTAGGTTATTATATATTAGTTGACCAAATAACCAAATTTACATCCCACTATAGAGTTTATGATGATATGGGATCTCATGAACCTATATGTGTGAGAGAAATTTATGACACATGGAGTGGCTTAAGTGATTGTGTTTTACAAAGATACCTATTTTACTTCTTGTTTTGGAAGATTATCTTGAAATCCATGGAAAACAAATTAATGTTTATCATGGGTTATCACCTACATATAGATGATCATATTGAGTGAGACATCTATATTCTTGAGGATATTCTTCATGAAAGTTTTTTAAACTTAAGGGGTACATGAGAGGTTTTTTCATTGGTCGAATTTTTATAAAAAACGGTTATCATAACTCAATGAATATGACCCATTTTGATGTTTGGTGTGGTCATTTGTGTTATCCCTCAATATGTTGGTCTAACCTGGGTATGTGATCCATATTAGGATAGATTATCATATACGAGATGATAGAGAATGTGATGCATATTAGAAATAGATTATAAATATGTAAATGTCCCCAGTAATTGTATATTGACCATTATCTTCACCTGTTATATTTTAAGGTGGGTAATCATGTGTTCCTATAAGAATCTATTTGAATTGGACATCATCTCTTAAGAAAGAAGTGGAAATTGGAACATTGTTTGGTCATGTTGTTTCAGATTGTGAATTGTTAAGGGATGGTAGTATATTTATTGTACTCTCCACTAGAGATGAATGTGATTCATGAAATATTATAAATAACCTTGATGAATAATTACCAACCTAATGTATCTAATTTGACATAGTGGGATGATTTTCATTTAGGTCCTGATACAACTATTTTGGTGCTTTATTCTAATATAGTTTATTATCTAAACATGGTGATATATGGTAAATCAATCATATTGGGAAATTTTCTATAGCATCATGATGGTGATAGGCATGACAATTTTGATTTATAATTTTTTTTGAGGGTCTATACCCTCACCTATAATATTTTGAGGATGCATTAGGAATTACAGAGAAAAAATGGCATGTAAGTGCGAACTATGACACCCATTGGGTCACTATTATGTCTTATTTTTATAATTATTTATGTTTTCATTCATTCAATTATTTATCAAGATTTGGATGTTAAAAACCTCAATTTATAGGGAAACAGTCCCCAACACACATGTAGTTCCTCATTAGTAGAAACAATGTGAGATGGTTGTTTTATGGACAAGGGGTTTTCAATATTTTATCAAGGTTCTATTTATTGTGGAGGTGTTTCTAAAAATTGGGAGACTTGATTTTGGGTAGATAGTTTCCCACAAAAAATCTTCCTAACATTGTGGCCAAATATTGAATTTTTTCATAGTAATTAAAAATCAGGATTCTTACCAAATTCTCATATCAATTTTTTCTCCCCTTATACTAATTTATTCCTTAACCAATCCACACTAGCATCCTTCGACCTTGGAGGTCTTCTACTTCTGATTTTAGTGTGTCCCTTTATTTATTTAGTTGTTTATTTAAGTTATCCTTGAATTTATCCTGATTTATTTTTTCATGTCCCTTTTCATCCTTGTTTTTTTATTTTCATAGATTATGGAGACCCTAGATTAAATTTATCAGATCCAAGGGATTTTAATGGGCGATCCATATATTTTATTTATTCCTCATGTGTGTGAGGATTTTTCCACCTCGATTCCTATGTTTATCAAAGAATGTGACAATTTTTGGGATTTTATCGAGGTAAGTGTATCTATTTAAGGGATGTTTTAATTTTAATTTATTTGGATTATAAATTATTTTGGTTTATATCAATAAAAATTTATTTAAGTGGATATAATATTAATGGTTTACCGATATTTTGGTATTTTATTAAAGGAAATTGAAATTTGATTATCTAAGGTATCTTTTAATGAATGAAGTTATTTAAACACACATGATCTACGTAAAAAAATTTTCATGTTGGATTTATTATTTTAAAATAATTTATTAATTGGGCTTTAAAAATAGTTTTTCTTTATGAAAGGTTTTTTATGATTATATGCTTCTTTGGTTCATTAAAATTTTGATTATTTGATATTTATTTGTTCAGTATTGAGTATAAAATGGGCGTCCTTGGGTGTGTGTGTGCATGATATACACTATTGGATCCTTAGAATATATTTTACACTATCTAGAGAGTATAATCTATTGGACTGAGTGACTCTTTAGGTGGAGGTTCGAGGGATCTTACAAAACATAGCCATTTGGATCAAGAGTTCATCCGGAAGTATTTTTGGGACTAAAGAAGAGCTAGAGGGATTCTAAATTTATTAAATTTAATATAAATATTAAAATCTATAACTTATGAAAAAAACGTTTTGGTTTATATTATGATTTTTACACATATTCCTTGTATGGGTTAATTAAGTAGTTTTCCCTTAAGGTTGTACATCCTTTCTCTTAATTCCTGTTAATTTATATTTTTGAAATAATGTATTTTTATAGAAAAATAAAATAATATTTTAGAGGTAATTAATTTAATTTAAATTATGTTCAATGTAAAATTGTTTTAAATATTCTATAAATACTAAAATGACTATCTTGTATAGAGAAATGTTGTATATTGATTTATGGTGATATCATAATTGGATTTGTGTCGCATAACATGCATATGTCTTTGGGCATATTTAGACCTTTTTCTAAGAAATTGTTAATGGGAAGAAAACCATGATGTTTGGTGGCCCTTTTTGATTAACCCATTCATGGTTTTTTGGTTGATAGAAATTATAGTCTCATGGAGTTAACTCATGAGAAGTGTTTTTTGGATTTTTTTTAATCTTTGGGATGCCATGTATTGGACATAGAGTCCTTATTCAAATTTTGAACTTCTGATGGGATATCATATGTATATTTTTTTAATTAAATGTGATGTGATGATTTTATTTTGTTTTCTGTATTAATTACTTTGTTTACTCTAATTAGATATCTATATCTACTTATGTTTCATACATAGTTTGTGTGGTTATCCAATTAATCGATGGGTCATGAAATTTTTTCATGGGTCAAATCATTCTCAAATGGTTAAATTCTGTGCTTAGGTACTTTTCACAATCTTATGGAAATTCGGACTACACATTAGGTCATGTGGTGTGCTAGATCGACTGATAGGTTCTGTCAACCACAACCTGTTTTCTAAACAAGGATACAAAAAAGATCTCCCAAAGTGATCGAAAATGAATATTAAAACATATTAGGAACCAAATATAAAACACCTTTAAATAAATGGATAAAATATACAACAAAGTACAAGAGTAATTGGTCTATTAATAAGGGATATAATGAATCAAGAAACACTAAATTCCATGAAAATATACCAATATAAAAAAAACTATGAGAAACACAATCCAAATCCATCATTGAAATGGGAAAGGAACCATTATCATGGTGGGTGGAAGAAATGAGTTTAGGTTTTAATGAAATTTTAAATGAACTTGGTAGACTATTGAGAAAGAAAAATGATGTGCCACCAAAAGAAATGGTGAAATATAAACTCTAGATCTCAATAGGGTGCCATTGAGATAGAAGAGATCACTCAGATGACAACAGATCCATATTTTATTTTGTTTCTATTGTACTAATAATTTCCTTTAATTATTTCAAGTGTTTTTTCTATATTTATAAAATAAATAATTATTAAACATATCTAGTTTGAATTATAAATATAATTTATGTCATAATCATCTTCTGTGAACCCTGGATAACTAATCTTGAAACTAATAGGTAAGTGAACCTCTTATCCCTCTCATATTATCATAGAATTCAGTCATCGACGGTTTGGGGATATGTGAAAACATAATAAATGATATGTTTGAAATTTATAATGTCTATCATACCTAAATTCATAATTACTACAATCCTAGATTTTATTTATTATTATATTTTCTATTTTGACAGGAACATGTTCTATTCCATTATATTTTTTATGTTAGGTAAATTCCTCATTATAAAAAATAGATTGGGAATGTTAGAGTAATATGAAATAGAGGAATGGATTATGTATTCATTGAACCCCTTCATTATTTGAAAACAATTAGATTATTATTGATGTGTTAAGGACTTGATGATTGTTTGAAAAGGTGGTTTATCCTATCACCAATGATGAGATTTGAGTTTGTATAAAATCTGAGTCTTAAATGGCTATTTTCACTATGTTTAGATTATTTTCAGTATTGATATAAATTCATATGGTCATGGTTATATATTTAATATATTTATAATATGTAATTATTATATCATTATCATAAAGTAAGTAATAAATTGGTCAAATGTGTTGTAATAAAATTCTCCTCTGTGAACATCAGTTCGATTGGAAGATTGATTACTTAAAAGGGGATTCCAACACCTCAACTATATTTTACCAAATTATTTATCATTGAAATAAAAAGCTATAATAATTTCATGACTAAAGTATGCACCACCCTCAATACCCTATATGAAATGGGTATTTCACCCAAACTACATTATTCTCATTTAGTGGGAATGGTTATAAGATTTCACAGCACCACACATCTCAAAAACAAAATCATGGCTCCAAGAAGGTGTTTCATTTATTGATCCTCCTAGTATATTATCTATTTAAATATGATACATTTACATTATACAATAATAATTATACTTATTATACTCGTTATCATTGAATTATTACTCCATACGCATTATCTTATGATAGGTTCCTAGAGGTGGGTTATTGATTTCATCTTTGGTATTTTTTATAGACCCCTTACATATGCAATATTTAGATTTGTGCATATAATTTGGATCATGATCATGAAAATGGTAAAGATCATAGATATGGTATCTATTTTAATTTAGTCTCATTATTTTACGGTGGAAACATTTTTAACCTCATATTAATCATTAATAGTGGTATCAAAATGTTTTTCCAAGGAAGATCTAGTGAATATTACATGTACATGATATCTTCACCTGGGGATATTTATTCGATGTTTCATTGGTGAATTATATTCTATTTGAATACCTTCTTTATATTATAATTTTTAATCACATGTGGATTTTTTTCAACTCATTTCATTATGAATGTGGGTTTATATAGTTATCCCAATTATTTTTTTAAACAACATTATGAGAAGGTGTATAAATTATTTAAGATATGTTGTATAGATGATGCCAAAACTCCATATCAATTGATTAATATTATTTATGTCCAATGATAAAGTAATTACATATCTCACATTAATTTAACATGTCTTGGGTGTTTTCTCTAGACTATAATGATCAAAATACATGCATTAGGTGTTGTGTCGACTCGGATCGATTTCATTTAGGTAATTTGGATAATTACATTATCAAATATTATAAGATCTTACTTCAGTGACAATCAAGTATAGGAAATCATAGAGTCCAGTAGAAATTATTATCATGAATTTATTAGTAAGCTAAAAATATACCTATCCAGATTACTTACAGTGCAATATTGAATCATCATTGGTAGTTTGAGATCTCTCTACACCTTTTCTATTGATTATTATCAATGACCATATAATTCTCATGCATATTACAAGGGGTAGATAGGTATGAATGTGTATGATATTATTTTAGGTTTCTTTCCATCCTATCATTATTATTAGATTACTTTTTAAATTTTTATATAAGTTATACGAAACAAGTCATTAATAAAAAGTAATTTCTTCTGTATAAATTTGATGATAACATGTAGGTTAATATGGGTTAGAAAATAATTCATATGATATATATCTTCTTACTAAGAAAATGGTAACCATAATACATTATATCTTATAAAATTCATGCTCTTACTAATTTTTATATGGTTCTTTGATAATGTGAAATTATTGTAGAATAATCTATAATGTGTTTAAAAATGAAACGTGTTTTGGAGAATAAACGTGATGGAGAGAGGGATAGATTACACTTTTTATATTATGTTTTAAAGACATGGGGATGTTTCTTAAGGGAAGAAATTTTTGATATTATTAACTGATTTATTATAAAGGATTCCACATATAAGACCACCTTCTAAGGACAGAGAAGAGGTAGATGAATTTGTCTCACCTATTTAAACTTTTTTGAAAAATTGATCTTAGAGGGGATTGCTCATTTTCATCAAGAATATGGATAATAAAATCTTCATAAGGATCCATATAAAAACGTTTTTTATATTAAAATAACACCGAGGGATAGAAAAATTTATATATTCATTGTAGAACTGATCTAAAAAATCCATACCTATATGCTCTTGGACTGAATATAAGAACATTATGTACATGACAGTGTCTAATCAATTAGCTCTATTTTATAAATTGTAACAAATTATTATTTTTTGTTGTTTCGAATATGATTCGAAAATGCATCCATTTAGTTATATTCACATGTGAATATGTCAGGATTTGGATGTTGATATCATTACATTAGGTTCTAGAAAATAGAACTAGATCTCTCTAGCATACTATATCGATCATTCACTCTAATATTATATTCATTATCATCTCTATTCATTACAGAATTTTTGATCTCTTTTTTTTGTGCAGAAATTATTCTTGCCCTAATTTATATAATAATAATGCATTAAATAATATATTCCAATAAAACGGAAAATATAAAAAGATTCCAAGAATTCTTCCATTTATAAAATAATCATTTTAACTCCATTAACCATTAATTTAATAAATTCTAATGTCCAGAACCATCATGGTTCATTACATTGTCAAATGATGGTTCTTGGGGTGAGGTGGACTCCATGGGTGAGTCAGGAGGACATTGGTGTTTCCGGTGGTGTGTCACCGTGGTGTCACCTATCGGTGTCGCACCTAAACGGTGCCACTGTGGACTGTCGGAGTTCATTCCCCTAGTTTTCACATTACACCTCTTTAACGTTTCATTAACTCATTTAATGTGGTTTAAGACTATTAAATTCCATAGATGGTATCTCAAATCCTCTAACGATGGAGTGACCCTATGTCACTTCTTTTCAACATTTCCATCTTAGTCCATGTTACGTGTTTTCTCCGTTTAATGGATATCCATCAACTCATAGCCATATGTGGGTCCATGATCACCCTCTTAGATTAGTGTTATTAAATATAAATTAATTCCATCATATGTTACCACCAAAACATGTGGTGAAACCAGGATCATCCTTTTAAGAGGTTTTAGATTTGATATCTTTTAAATCTAGGATATGGCCTTTTATCATACATAGATCTTCTTCTTCCTTGGTCACATTATTTAACTTGGTGTTCTTTGAATCCCTGTTTTAGAGTGTAATCATACGCTCAGGTAGGAGCTCTTTTTGCTCAGCCTTGAATCCTTTGAGTTTTATTTTCCTGCATGTTGGGCATCCTTAGTTCATGACATGAGGAGAAATCATTGATCCATGATCATCCAATTTAGGTTTTTCTTCATCTCTATTTACTGTGTATCATGCGGGGCGGGTATGATAATATTTCCTTGGGATGTGGATGTAACCAAACCATAAAAAAAGATAAGAAATGATTTTTTATGAATGAAGGGGTGTGTTTGATGATGTTGTTATTGTACTCTTTCATCTTAGTTGATGTGGTTTCAATTGTATGGGATTTTCCCCACTGAAATTAGTGTCTGTTGGTGGTTCTTTATTTCACACAAATAAACCTTTGTTTATTTGGATAATCCTATGATTGAATGGATGTTCACATGGAAACTATATAAAACTAAAAAACGGTTGATTAAATGGATTCCCAATAAATAATAATCTTTCTTTGGTCACCTCGATTTACCAAATGGAAAGTAGGAACTTGATAAATGGTGTGCTTAAAATATTAAAAATTCTATTTTGTGTTCTACTAACACATAAGTTTGTTCTTCATGATGCTTATGGAGTGATATGGATGGGTATGGGATATCCTATTGTTAATTATTTGGTTATTGATTTGAGGTCGTGTGGGGATATACGTTGGGGATTAGTTTGTTTACAATACTGTGAGGGATCTCATTGATCCCTTTTGTTGTTTCAACTTTACTAAAGAACCAGGTGTGAATGATTAAATTTCTCCTTGTCCATTTTATTCTTTAGCTCAGTTGTTACCTTGGATTGTGGCTATGACTATTAGTTTACTGGTAGTGAAGGATTATTAAATGTAATTACTTGAACATGATAACAAGAACAGGTACAATGGGGGATTGTTTTCAAAAAATGGGTTGTGCTTAGGTTATATGTGTTGTGTATTTGTGCATGTAATAATAGAAACGAGAGTGTTTGTGTTTGGACTAGATTCAAAACCCTTAGGTTGGGTGAGTTCTTGTATAACTATATGTATAAATTTAGTTCTTTTGTTTATTATTCGCATCCCACCCGTGTTGAGAACATTGTGCCAAACACCCCCATTTCATGGGGGACAATGTTTTTTAAATCATTTTTTGAGTTGTTAGTTATTATCTCTTTTCGGATACCTCTCCCAAGTAGCCCAAGACTCTTCGGGTATGCTGTATTTTTCTAATGTATAATATATCCGAAGACACTTTGGGAGGGTTGTGTTTTGGTGGTTGACACAGGTGTGTGTGGGTAGGTTTCATTCACAAGTGTCTTCAGGATTTGTCCCTTGTGTCTTCGGGTGTGGCAGTGGTCGTTTTGGCCTAGGTGTCTTAGGTCATACTAGTGGTTGTTGTGGACCAGGTGTTTTCGGGGGTAGTGACATGTGGTTTTTGTGGACCAGGTGTCTGTGGGTAGGAATCATGGTTGTATTTTCCCACAAGGTTGTTGTTGGGGCGACAATGGGACTACAGTTGAAATTATGGGGGAGGTCTGACACAAAAGATGTCCTAAAAAACTATTGGGAAAGTGGTGTGTGGTACCCCAAAATCGATGTGTCATTACTATTACTTTACATAACTTGCGTTATTTTGGGTGTCTGCCTTGGTGAGTATGGGTGTATAGTTCCTTGATAGTTGCTTTGGTTATCACTATTTCTCACAGTACATTAGAATGCCTTCCCACCTGTGCACAAGAACTTTTGGTTTTCACTAATGAGTATATCTGTGTACTCAGCCAATGTATATAACACTACTTTCAGGTTTTCATGAGGAATTTTATCATCGTTACAAACTTTACTATATCAAGCTTCAGGAGTTAGTTCAAATTTTATTTCTTTTTTGGTACATCCCTTTGTTGTTTTCTTGTACCCTGTAGCACTTTGTTTTGAACATGCATGTGGAAAATGGCGTTTTGGGATTTACTTTTTTTCTATATTTGGATTTTTTTAGGTTTACCATATTATCTCATGACATTTTTATATAAAATGGGTAATGATATCCATATTATGTGTGATTCTATACCCTTGGTGCCAGATGCCACTCCAGAGCGTACTGAAGGCAGGACTCAAGGGTTATTATCTTTCCTTAACCATGAAGAAGGGTCCAGTAGTTTGTTGCCCCTTTCCTCATCGTGGTGAAGGTGGGTCATGATAGTAATAAATAAATGTTATTTACATAATAATTATATTTATAGTTTTACATTGAAAATAAATAAAAATTTATTTAATTAATCTATTATATAAAACTCTCACAAGATTAAATAAATTTAATATTTTAATAAACGCATGGAATAAAATTCATAATTTTATTCAAATACTCCCATAAATATATATTTTTATATTCCTGAACATGAACATAATTGGAATATATAATAAATATAATTCAATTCCCTCATGATGACCAAGACTATCATGGTCTTGAATTATAAAATTATTTACAAGAATATTCATAAATCTACAAAACATTTATTGATTCTATAATTAGGATTAAATTCATCTATATATGATATGATTTTGTATCCACTTTTTTGTCACCATTTAAGGATATTTATTTTTTAGAAGCATGTCCAATATAAAGATCATTAGTGGTATCTAGAAACACATCTGGTCCCATAAAGATAAATATAAAGTTGTGGAATTGATAACCTTCTACAAAAGCTATAATGTTATATAATCCCTTTGTCAACTTATATCTCATCAAGTAGGAAGCATACCCATTCTATCATCACTTAATGATTGATAAATCTTTATTTCATTTTCTATCATAACCATTCAATTCAATACCATAGAAATTGATTTAACTATGACACTATCATCTTAGTAAATGTTCTAGATATTTATTCCTCTATAACATAGAAGTTATAAATATAATCATGATCTTTCAATAAATACGTATACAATTAATGAAAAACCCAATGCAGAAAACTTCTCTAAGAGCCTGTAATGTTATAATCATGAATCAATATACTACCTTCATTATATACATTGATAATGAACACAAGTTAAATGACCAATATAAATTCCCACTCATATGAATAGAATATGACACTCGTGATATGTATAATTTCTTTGGTGGGTATTTCCTCATGACCTCCCTAATTTAAGATCACCAGGTGTAAACATCAAGAGAATAAGGCATAGTGATTATGACACTCCCATACATTATTTTCAAATATCACATGTTTCCTTTCCTAAAAATGTATCTAAACCATATAAAATATGATTAAGAATATTTTCATATCATACTGATGTTATTATCATTGTAGGGGAATAACATGACCTATCGATGTGAAATGTATTGAAAAGAAATTTTTACAAAAGGTAAGAAGAAGTTTTAAAAATATTTTATTAAAACAATCACAATTAATATATAAAAATGTATCCATGAAATGACAATCACAAGTAGATATGATAAAGATTGCTTTAGTAAAAAATCTATAACAACCTCGAACAATCACTAGAGAAAAATTCTATCATTTACCAACCAAATATCTCTCATATGATATTAATTATTCATTTTAGATGTGGATTTAGTTGTAGGGTATATCACATTATAGTCTATGGAAAATATTCTAAATATGATTTCACCTCATTGATTTAAATCATGTAAGATATGATACTTATTAAATATATACTTTTTCCCCTGATGTGATTTGTGGTAATTTCCAGAAACCACTATCACTATGTTATCAGAATATTTTGTGATATTATCTACCCTATTTTACATTGAACTAATAAATAAGAAAAAAATTTGGTTCTAAAAAACATCATTAGCTAAATAATTGTCTAAAATATATTTGGATACTACAATAGTACATATAACAATTTCTTATTTGATATATGATATGTAATTTCTCCACCATTTCATTTAGTGAAATATCCTAGATATTATTTCAAATTTTCAAGACCCTTCTGGAATATTGAATCCATATAAACATCCATTACTAGTTAAAATTATTCTCTATATACTGATAGAAAATTACTTATTTGCCTTTGGTAATTTTTTTTACTTCTACATAGTGTATCTTGTATGGATCATCATGATATCTAATTACCATGGATAAGGAATACACTATATCATTTAAATTACCTATCATGGAATACATGATATAATTAATTACCATGACATATTGAATTTAATTATATATTTCTATCTTCTATTATGTCTAAGGACACAAAATCTTAGAAGGATTTATACCATATGATGTAGTCAATAATCCCATATTTTATTGTTCCATCGTGTACCTTTTAAATCGTTTCATAATGTATAAAATATGACTACTCTATGTGGCATCTTGAATCTATCTCTGTTGATCTAGATCATTAAAACATAAGTTGTTTCACATAATTAATTTATGGATAAGTAATAATTTAACTCTATATTAATAGATTATAAAATTGGTATCCCATTTCCAAATAATAAAATTTCTGGGACATATATCACTAGGAAAATTATGCTTCTCCCACAATCCTTATTTTCAATATTAGGATCATGTTCACATTTAATGAATTCAAAATATCTTATAGAATAATCAAATGGGAATTCCATGATCTCAATAATTTATTCATTCCATAATATATCTCAATAACATGAATATTAAATTATCATTATGTAGTGTCACAAACCCTTCAGTTGGAGTCATACAAACATCTTCCAAAATATTCCCCTTCAGGAAATATTTTTTCATATCAATCTTCCAAATCCCATTATCAAGGTATTTTGAGATAGAAAGTATAATTATAATATATTTGAGAATCAATACAAGTTAAAATAATTCATAATATTCAATCCATTTATGATTTATAAAACCTTTAATAAAAAAACATTTATCATAGCGATCAATAATACCATTCATGTCTAATTTTCTCTTGAATACCAATTTTTACCCACTATGGATTTATAATATCCCGAAATTTTAGAATATATTTATCTTTAATTAATATCATGTATTTGTTAAATTTTTTCACATTAATCAATAAACACAATCAAATAAAATTTAATATTTTTATTAAAACATAAAAAATAGAGAAAATAAAATATGAAATATCAATAAGAGGATTATAAATAACAATAAAACACTAATGTAAATTAAAAGATATTAAATGGTTTTATTATAAAAATATATAATTATTTATTTATTATTATGGAATCGAAATAATTTATTAATGGAGTTGAAGGTATGAAAAATTAATTACATCTAGTAAATAACTTTGTACTTATAAGGAATTTCAATTTAATGATTTTTGGCTACTGAAAAATGTATTATTTGAAAAAAAAATCATATGTTCTACTATATATAATTTCATTTAAAGAAAAATCACAAAATTTTAGAACATTATGTTTAAATAATAAACTTCATTTGTGGAAATTTTATGAAAATATTTCTCTATTATGAAATTTTTCTATTTTATAAAAAGAATACATATTAGGAAAGGAGTATAAAATACTGGTTTAACAAATATTATGTATTTAAAAAAATAATTATTATCTAATCATGATATGAAAATTTATGACACATTTTCATATAAAATATAAATTAATTATTTATAATTATACCTTTAAAAATATTATACTTATTTTATAAACCTTTATTTGAAGTTTCATAACTTATGTTATATTTTTCGTTAAATGTTTTTAACGCATTATAAATTTATTATTTTACAATTTATTTATATCTATTTTATAAATTATATCAAATAAAATGGATTCAATTTTGGTGTCAAAATTTATAAATAATGTAATAAATTAATATATAGTTTTAGGAAAAATAATAAATTATTGGTAAATATTATTTACAACATTAAAAGTTAATATGGTAATAGTTTAAAAAAAGAACAATATACTTCAAGAATGTTAAAAACAAACCTCTATATGAGTTTTATAGGTATCTTTAATAAAAAAAATATCCTATCTATTATTTTAAACTTTTAGATCCATATTCCATTTAACATGACATTAAAATAATATAAATTTATGGGTATGTACAAATGTGACCCTCTCCTCAATTATTAAAGGATAATTCAAAAACCCCTTTAAATACACTCTAAATATTAGAATTAATCTTGAAACATTAACCAAATCCCTATAAAAAATTCATATACAAGTCCTATAGGTCTTATTTAAGTCAAAAGAAAAACCCCAAAAAATAGTAATCAAATTGTTTAATGAGTTACTCAAAGGAATAATGAAAAATTCCCAAATCACTCCTCAATTCTATGTCATTATGTATTATTATTATACCACATTTTTTATTTTATCATCCTAAAATAAAAAAATTAGTATCTTTTTAATAATTATGCTTTATTATATTGATGGAATATCCCTTGTCTATTCCCCTCCACACTATTCAAAAAATAAGAACATCATTCATGTTACGTTCATACTATAACCTCTATGATTATTCAATTTTTCATAAATGCATTATATATCTTCTTAAAAGGTTTTATCAAATGGATTAATATTATATTGCTAAGATTTTAATTTTTATATAATGATATTGAAAATTACATTATTTCATTTAGTGGAAAATGAAATAGTCATCTCTGTGTACGTGCAGAATACTGCCTCTAAGAGTGTGGTGTTCCATTTTTCCTCACCTCCTTACATGAACAATTATTAAATATTTTTATTAGTATATACTATTTTCAAAATTAATATACTCCGTGAATATGGTACATTAACTAATATAAATTAATAAATTATCATTATAATATAATATTTAATATCAATAAATTACACAAATCAAGTTTATCTTGTATTGAGTTCATGTGGACCACGCCCATAATTTCAATAAAGTTAACATGGGGATGAACAAATAATTTTAAAATAATTATCTAAATATCATTTATAATGTTTTAATGATTATATAAGTATAAAAGTGGTTCTACATCAGTACTATAAAATACAGTCGAAATAAATGAAATTACTAACATATAATGAGGAAAATAATCATTAACTAACTAATACTTCGGTATTAGATGACACTAATAATGGAATATAATAGGTAATATATATAAATTCATTTATGGAAAAATTCATTATTATGGATTTTTTATTACACATAGGTTTGAATACATTTCATGAAATTTGAGTGAAAATGGTAAGAGTTTCTGGTCTAAAGTTTCTTATTTTTTATACATGACATATTAAAAATTATTTTCTTTTATGGTGTTTATAGAACCCATGAATTTAATTTTAATATAAAATTAATTAAATTAAATGGATTCAAAAATATATATTTTAACATCTATTTTTTAAAATTAGTATTTCTTTGAATAAATTAAATATTTTTTATACCTTGTGTTACATGCAACACCAAGTCTAAATGAGATGTGAAACAAATATTAATATTTTCAGTTAAACACAATAATTATTACCTTCCATTAAACTATGATGAATTATTAACAATGAAAAATAATAATAATTAATTATATTTTTATATAAATGAAAAATATTGTAATAATTTATATAATTTCTTATAAATTCATTACATGTTTCGATAATACTATTTTTTAAATGTTTTGTTATTTATTATTTTGAAAAATAATAATATCAATTTTTTATAATATTATAGAATTAATTTGATAACATATAATTATTTTTCAAATAAATCATGTCAAAATTATCTTATGTTTAATTTTTTGGATTCTTCAAAAAAGATTAATTTTTTGATAAATAGTGAAAAATATTAGGTTTTATGGAAAACTTCCATTTCATTTAAAGAATTTATAGGGGTATTTTTGTTTTAAAATAATTGTAAAAGTAAAACTAGTTCAATTATATATTTATTAATCTAATTTAGTTCATTTTAATCATTTTCATGTTTAATTTTGATAAAAAAACTTACTAAACATTTGAACATTTCTTCTTAGGATATTTTCTTTCCCATCTCATCTACGGGTCAAATATTAATTTAAACCTGGACACTTATGCAATATGAATATTTAAAAATTGATTAAAAATTTGGAATAATACAAATTTATATTATATAATAGGTAAAACATTATTTTTGACCATAATCAATAGTAGAAAATGGTATATATTATTTACCTCGGTTAAGGTAAAAGTGGGTTTACTAGGGGTTAAACTAAAAAGATGATGGTTAAAATTTATGAAAAAATTTGTCTAAAATATTTTGTATGACCATATATAAACCTTATCATGTATATGGTTCGAATAATATCCATTCATTACTATTTTAGTATGAGAAAAACATTGGTACGCTTTTTCATTCAAAAAATTACTAGTGTGCCCCTCAACTCACTATGAAAGGCAAGCCCTTCTATTATCCTCTTCATTGTTATAAACCCCTTTTCCCATCCAATAAATCTAATAATAAATTCCCTAATTCTCTAATATCATCTTATAAGACTTATTTTTTTCATGAATCCAACCTATGATGCCTTTTCGTGCAAACGAAACGAATTTTTCCAATTAGAGGTAATGTCCCTAAGTGAGGGTTTTATATTATTAATTCCCCCATATCCATGAATTATTATTAATAAATGATGATATATTAACCTAATTATATTATATATATATATATATTTGTTTCATAACCAACAACCATCTCAACTTCCATTATATGGGATATGAAACCGTTATTCCTGTGTGTGGTGGACTACCGCTTAGTGAACCGATGTAATTTTCTCCAACACCACAAATATCATTTTCATATAATAATGTATCAAATTTTTATGTGGTAAATTTATTATATTATTATTCTTTTTTAATTATTATGTCATATAAAACTTTTTACATTCTATCCTTTTGTAACATGCTAATGTTTCTGGTGTGTACGTCAAACTACCACCTCAAGAAGCGATGTGATTTTTTCACACATTATATAGAAGGTAATAATGATAGTTATAATAAAAATATTTGATATATATATATATGAAATATCTAAAATTAATATTATTTTCAAATGGTATAATATTATTTATGTTTATTTTGATCAATCCGTTGGGAAATAGAAATAACATTCATGCGTACATACGGCCAACCATCTCCATGAATATTGTATTTCATTTTCTATATCTAATTTTTATGGAATTCTATAAATACAAATATATAGAATATAAATGATATGTATATCATTCGAAACATTATGGGGATGATGGAGGCATGATAAATGTAATTTGAAAAAAATAACTAATCAATCTATATATTAAAAACAAATCAATTATTTCCTAAAACGCGACATTGACATTGAATTATTAATAAAAAGGTAATAAATGTTAATATTTAAATAATAGATGGTATGATATATATATATATATATGTTTATTTAATATATTTATAATAATGTAAAATTTATTATATATTAGGTCTCAACCTATATCAAGGTATTTGAGATTTAAGGTAAGGGATTTTTCCTCGATTTTTCTTCTTTGGGACATATGTTTTGTTAAAAACCGATCTTGTTTTATGTGTTGTATGTACAACTACTTTTCCATGTAATATAATAAATTTATTTTTTCTCATTGTATACTATGATTAATGGATTTATTATTCTTTCATTTGTAATATGATTCAATTTTACAAAATTAAAATGTTTTTTATGAAACAATATCATTGTTTATCAGAATTATTTATGATTATGTTTCTAATGATGAATAATTATGATCCATTATTCAATAATATCCATATTTTGTTCTCCTGGATTTTTTTCATAAAAAATAAATTCTCTTCATTTTCCTCTCTTTATTTACTCAAGAGTATAAAATAATGATTTTAAGAAAAAATGTCTATTTTTTTCGTCGGTTGAAAAACCTTTTTCTTCAAAATCCATGTTTTCTAAAACAATTTTAAAAAATATTTTTCTCATTCAATAAATGATTTATTAAATTAGATTTTAACCATGTTTCACTTTTCAAAATAATTTAAAGGAATCTTCATGTATATTTCTAAAGAATACCCATTTAGCTTTTACAAAAAATGTGAAAGGAATATATATTTTATTATATACGACATGAATAGAATTTAAGGACGTAATAAAAATTAGTTTCGTTAAAGATTACATTATTAGATTAAAATTGTATTTTGAATGAAAATTATTTTAAAATGTTTATGAATTTTTAGTTTTGTAATGAAAATTTAAAATATAGAAGGGTAGATTCCCTAAGAAATGTTACTGGTGATCTTTCAGAACCATTTTCAATATATGATGAAAAACATTGATGATACATAATCATTAATGAGGATATTATCCAATGAGACCATATTTATTATTTCTCTCGATGGTTTATCTTTTTGATGAATATATGTATATGAGGCCCTCATCTTTTTCAACAGGTAATACCATGATAAAACTCTTGTGTAACCCACTTCTTTTTCCATGGGTTATGTTATAATGAAATGTTTATAAACCCAATTTATTTTCATAGGTTCTAATATGAATAATTTTTATGATCTTTTGGAACATATATGTATGAGTCTCATTATGATATGGTGGTTATGTAATAACCATGAGAGGTGGGACCTATACCTCCCTCTAACATAGTGGGAAAATATCAATATCTCATTAAATATAAAAGAGTAGAATAGGGAGTGAACCAAGTTCAGTAAGGGTATCTATCAACTATGATAGTATTGGGACTGAAACGTGACTACAATGATTATTTGGGAAGTGAATACATTCCCCTATAATAGTACTGGAAATGAGACCTATAATTATATTGAAATGGTTTTCTATTCTTATGTTTATACCAAAATTCCATGTCTTATAATATATTTATTTGACAATGAATCATGTTATTTTATTCCCTTATGATTCATTTCTTATGAACTACAACTCATTATTCTATGGCCCAAGATTATGATATTTGATATGCAGGGTATGGTATTCAAATGTTATGGTCCTATTATCATACAATTATCTTTATGTTATATTAATGTATCCCTCTTATTTACCCTTACTGAGAATCTGATCTCATGCTTTATTACGATTCTTTTCCATGGGTTATGAAGAAATTTATTATGAATGATTTTTCTAAGAAGGGTTCTATTTATGAAGAACATAGTGGTGTATTATGTAGCTCACTTATGGACAAGTTGTTTATGTGTCCATGTTTCCAAAATAACAATACCATTATGGTCCCTAGGCATGTGTTTATGAAATGTAATGAATGTTTATATAAAAAGATATAATATCTATGTATGATAATCCTAGTTCCTTAAGTTTTTATTAAAGGATATGATTAGTTAACCATCAGAAAATAGAATGATGACAATTTAGTGAGATCTATAAGGATATTTCTAAGGATAATTGTAAGCATTATTCAATGTATAGGTACATGTCAGGGAATATTTTTAAAGGATAGAGAATGTAGTTTCCATGAAATTACATCCCTGTCCAGATACTACATATGGATGTGAATCTATAATGAAGTTACCAAGGGGTAATGAATATAAAATTGACATATTGATATGGACATGATTATCACATGGTGTACAATATCTGACCTTGATACACTCTTTGTTTGACCCTGCAATGGAATATTCTTTGTAAATTAATAAAATATTTACGATTTATCATGAGGGATTTAAATAGGTTATGATTTTGAATGACCAAATATAAAATGAAGGTGTCAAAGACTAAAAATAATTTTTTCTTGATTTAGACATACTATAAGTAATTTTTCATGATTATGTGGTTCCACAATATGATTATTAATTCTTAAACTATTTTTTTGTTTTACCTCAATGTATATAACATGAACGGACAATGTTTATTTTGAATGCATTGGAAAATGAACATATTTTCCTCCTGAGAATCCATAATTTAGGGGTGATGGAATGAAAAAACACATTCCTATGCTCACACATATTTCTCAAGACGTGATTCATGATGAACTTCTGAACATGAAAATGTGGGAACAACATTCTATTGAGTCCTTCATGAGGAATCTTCTACCTTCTATCAGTGTATCTTCTGATTTTCTTGTTATTATGAAATGGATTCATGGCAGTAAATTGATATATTCTGTTATTCATAAGGGACTTCAATAGCTATCACTACAGAAAAATAGTACATTAGAGTGGGTTATTTAGAGGGTGTTATTCCCAACCCCTTAGAAATTCGTTTTCTGTATAATTAGAGGGGCTTCTATATAACCCCCTTTAATCATTGAATTTATAGGGGGTTATACACCCCCAATAAATTCATTTTCTATAAAAATTATAGGGTGATTATGTAAAACACTTTCTAATCATTAAATTTAGAGGGTGTTATCAAACCCTTATAATTTCATAAATTAAAGTGCATTTTGAATCCCCTCAAAAAAATTTAACATTACTTTGTTAAAATCCAGTTTCATTTTAGAGACGGTTCAAAACCCCCACTAATGATTAAAATTATAGGGGGTTCAAAACTCCCTCTAATATCTTAAATTAAAAGTAGTTAAGATCCCCCTATAATGTATTAAATTAAATGGTGTTAAAAAAACCCCCTCAAGTGTCATAAATTGAATGGGGATCAAAAACCACCTCTAATGTCTTAAATTTAGAGGGGGTTCAAAACCCTTCTAAGTTTAGAAATTATAGTGGTTGTGAAGCCCCACATTTTCTAAATGAAACTTGCATAATATATATATATATATATATATAATTAAAACACAATAAATAAATGTATTTAAATACATTTATATGAATATGTTACATAAAATATTTAAATGATTGTATTTAATTGTATTTATATATATACATAAATATAATTGTATATTTTTATGATTTATATTATTATGTTTACTCTATAATAAATTTTCATATTATTATTCTAATGTTTTTATTTCATGGTTTAAAATAGTTTCATGTTATTCAGTCTTATTACTCATGTTAATTACTTTGTCAATGTTTTATTCCAACTCTCGTGATTTGAGATTTATTCCTCTGGGTATGATCATTATATAATTTGATTATGTTCTTATACACTTATGATAATATTATTCTCACTTATGATCTTTGGTTTATGTTTCCCCTATTTTACCTTACCAAGTATATGATACCACCCCTTCTTATGTTTCTATTGCTCCTAGTTTTGATGAAGGGTATGATGTAAGATGAGTCTACCAGGATACAATTTGTAAAGAATGTTTGTGGAAAATTCTGATGAATGTTTTAAAATAATTTTATTATGTATATAGTATCTAAATATAATAACCCTTTATAGTATCTAGGAATGTATAGTCATTACATATATTTAATACTCATCTAAAATGGTGTAATTCTTTTATAAGTAATGCTCATGTCACATTAATTTTACTTGACCTAATTTTTAATCCTAAGTACAATAAAAATTTTGATATATATCATCCATATCTGAATTCATTAATTATTCAGATATTAATTTTCTAGGATATTTAGATATTCCTTATATGACATAGGTTCTTAATTCTCAATGAATAACACATCACCTTCCTCGATTAAAAAAGAACAATATCTCTTTAGATCATTCATATCCCTTGTGATCCTTTATATCACCTGTCTCTCTAGAATTAATTCTTCATCGTGATCTTAAAAAACGTTTCTTATTGTAACCCTTGATCATATTGATCCTCAAATTCATTGATTTCATCAGTTCACCTATTATGTTTCTTGGGAATATTTTCCATTAAGAGAAATAAAAATCATTTATCACCTTTCAAATTATTATGTAAGGGATTATATAGGTAATAAAATTTAGTCTCCATATAATATACTAAAAGGATGAACATTTTTCTTCTAGATGAATTTTTTTATTATCCTTAATAAATTTATTACATACCCATTCGTGAGTTTCAATTAATGTAGTCTTCTTCGAAAACTATAACTCATATCGGATTCCAATTTCTGTCTTTTTTCACTTAGTTGATTGTATTTATCATTTTCTATAGTTAATATCTCTAAAAATATTGTGATATATATTTTTGAGTCATCATTGATCAAAACTATTTTCAACATGGTGTAATTCCACTTTCAAACAATAGTATTCCATTGAATTGTACAAACAACTGTGAGTTGTGATAAAAGATCATATTATTGGATGTAACTAATTAATTTGTGTCTAACATACACTATTCCTTGATCAAATCATTGTTTATTTATCTAATTTTTATGTTTATTCTTTACATAACTTCTCTATTCAATAAATTTATTTAAGGAATCATACTTTAACAAAATCAAGTTGATATATCAATATCAATACATTTCATCAATAGAAGTGATAAAAAATAGAAACCTCATATCTATTATACTAAAAATGATCATTATAAAATAATATACCTCAAATGAATTAGATCTTTAAATATTTTTTATTTGAATACTATGTGGTTCCTTGGTAGTATTTCGTTATAGAAGAAGAATAATTCACCCCCAATGAATTCAAATTAGATGACTATAAATACCCTTTTTGATGTAACCTTGTCAGATGCTTCTGGTATATTTGGTCTATTCAAAAGTTCCATATCTATGACTAAAATGATTTTTTTGAGTTTGTTTCAAGATTAGTTTCGATTATAATATTGTAATTATTAATTAAATATAAGACATTTTTCAAATTACCATAAAATAATATGTGTTTATTTAAAAAAAATCATACTTCCAAACGTTAAATATAAACAAATCATAACTATATTTGATATAGATATTATGTTCATGGTAATTCTAGGAACATAATAACAATGTTCCAAATATAGAAATATTCCACTAGAAAAATAAAGGTATTATTAATATATAGCTAGTGTAACTATCCTCACTCCATTTGTAGATTGAATATACACTATGACTTTTACAATCTAACTAAATTTAATTTTTTTCTATAAATTGATATATATATATATATCTGACCAAAATTTTATATCTAATACCAAATATATAAAACTGAAAATATTTAAACAAATAATTACTATAAATAAAGTAGAATCATCCCATTGATTTTTATTTTGTTTGTTTTATGTCGTATTTTAATGGACTTATTGCCTCAAATAATGTATAAATCCCCCTATTCATTTCTCAATCTTGTAATATTTTGACTATTATATGTTCATTGTCTTTATTCCATTGAATTTGAACCATCCTTTATCTTCATATTCATGGAATTATTCTTTTCCCCCATAAGAACTAATGTGTTATATCCATTCATATCCTTATTCTATTGGAGAACTATAGTCAATTGGTTAGTGAGAAATTTATCCACACTATTATTTTAATGATAAATTTAAAAATTAAAACAATTTGGTAAAAATGAATATAATATGAGTTCTATGGATAGATCTTTATTGAAAATCAAACCAAGAATCTCTTATATATAAATACACCTGATCATATTGAGTACATGTGGACCAACATGAACACCATCTCCTAACCCGAATGTAAAAAAGAGGCTCATATATCCCAAGTCATTATTTATTTTCCCTTAATGGTAATTTTCCCTATGCTTAGATAATATTGTGGTTCATCCCTTTAATCAAACTACTTATTTAGATTTATTAACATGAATGATAATGTTGTTTCTCCCAAAGGGTGTATGATATGACACTACAAAAGGGGTGAGAATTATATTCTCAATCTAAACAAGAAAATTATCCCACTAAAATATTACATGTCTAGATGAAACAATCATTTTTTCAAATAAAATTATATTTGAGTAAGTACATAAAAAAGAAAAATAAATTTTTTGGTAGTTAAAATGTTTTTTGAATAATGTAACAATAAAAAACAGGCACAATATATAGTACAATTCATTGTAATCCACGAAACATTAATACAATGGATGGATTATTGATTCAGGACCCAAATACCCATAAGATATATCCACTAGATAAAATCCCATTAGGGAACCCATTTCATTTAGACCAAAGAGGCAGTTGGTTTATAACCATAACAAAGGTATCACTATTCATAGTCTAAAACAACCTCATATAAAAACCCATTAGTTGGTACCAATATATTGTTCATGGAAACTCTATATTCTATAAAACTTGAATCCCCCAATCGACCACATTTTATATACACTATTTTCTAAACTATAGAAACCCTCAATCATAAAGGATCAGTCAAAATTAATGTCCTTACATCCATGGGATCCCTTGATAAAAATGATATAAAAAATTTTCCTCTCTATGTAATGTCATTACCCAGGTTCCACATACTAATTCCCCAAGATGGACTTCCACCTGACAACTGACACGCCTCCCCAACTGATAAAGGATATTAACTATTAGCGAGGGTCTAATATTGATCATGGGGAGACTATACCCTCTTTTTCATAATAATAAACTAAAAGAAAATAATTAAAAAATTACCTAAGATATAAATAATAAACAACCCAACACAGAACTATACGATGACCAAAAATGGGAATACAATATCAAAATGGAATAGTAGATATTCCATGATAAAGTACGTTCCAAGTGAAAAATTAAAACCCAAATGTAATCAAACTGGAATCTCTCAAGTGGGTCCTGAACAAAATATGGTTCATCCATCCATGATCTATCCCAAATTATCCAACTAACACATGACTTTTTCCCTTATCCTATCTTGCCAACATGAAGTCTATTCAGGTACTGATCAAGCAGCCTATGTAATATGTGAGTACAACTAAATAGGCCACCACCAATGGTGTCTAAAAAAATCTATTTTATAACAGTGTATGTAGTTTAATAAATTATAAAATAAAAGTAATAAATTAATAAATTTACAATTATCCAATCATCCATTATTTAACCGCATAAGGCACCGAGTTATTGAGGCCACCAGAACCACAATATCAGCTTTAGCCCATGCTGGTGTTGGAAAAATATCACATATTTAACTAAAGATTCATTATAAAAAATTTCTTCAATTATAATTTTTAGTTTAGTTTATATTATTGTTAATTGGAACCATAGTCCAATTCCAACATTTTGGGTATAGAACGTCATGTCTAGCACCCTGTGAGTATTTGGAGCATTAGTCTCTATCTCACACACCATGGCCATTTGGTGCATGATCCTTGGACCCATGCAATATTTATACATGATTTGGGTCTAATAACGTCATTTCAAGGACCATCTTGATATTTGGGACATCATTCTATGTCCCACACTGGTTTTTCAATCAATCACATATTGGTATTTGGAGTATCAGTCGGTGTCCCACACTCGCATATCAATAAATCTGATATGGGTACTTAGAGAACCAGTCTATGTCTCAAACTCATATATCTGTCAATAACACATGTCACAATATCACATCAATTAATTCAACAATTTATTAATCCAACTCGATAATTTCATATCCATATCATTCCATTATTTATTTCAACAATTAATTAATCACATAAATTCCATTAATTAATATGAAAATTAATTAACCAAATCAATTACCATATAATCATGATAACCTCTATTAATTAATTCATCAATTAGTTAACATATTTTTTAATCACATAAACAAAACATTATCCATTAATAAATTCAAAAAGTAATTAATCAGTCCCCAATCTGAATATCCTATAATTAATTAAACAATCATTTATTCAATTAAAAATCCCAATATCCCCAAATTAATTCAAAAATTAATTATTTCAATTTCAACAATCTTAATACCCCAATTCCATATTCCCTTAATTAATCAATTTAGAAGATTAATTAATTAAATTTTTATGAAACAAAATTTATAATCATCTAATATCAATTCTACAATTAGATAAACATAAATTAAATAAAGACTATGGTATTTTAATAATAGAACACCTACCTCAATATTGATGATGAATTCTCACCAACAAATATCCCTAAATTCGAGCGAAATAACCCGAATCGTGATGAAGAATGAGATATTGATTCAATTCATATATCCAATATCTAAATGGATTGTTATTTATAAAACCTAGATATAGATCCATCATTAGAGAGTAAAATATCCCAGCAAAGGATGAGGGAAAAAAAGAAAGATGAATAAAACAATAAGGGATAAGATCCACATACAGGGAGTCATGCTGATCTTCAATCCAAACTTTGGATCATGGTGAATGAAGGTGAAAATAGTCTAGAATTGATCCAAGAGACACCGAAAATTATATGAATAGGTTATGTGTGAGATGAGGTCAATTTAGGGTTAATATGGGGGGTTCCAATATTTTTAAAACTAATTTATTATTTAGTGTAAAACTACTGCATAGTTTTCTGGGAAGAGGCAGACATTTTATAAAACAATGAACCTTATCCATGTGCCTCTTCAATGAGGTGTACGGTTTTTACTAAGAGGATTAATGGTTTGAAAAACTACACAACAACTATATGAATCCTCTCTATTTGGGTTGGTGTGGTATTCTTGGTTTGGGCACATAGTTTGAGATAATCGTGCACCAATTTTTCACTTCTTCTCATCCTTCGAAAATTTATTAATCTCACAAAAACTCACCCCAAGGTACAATCCTAAAAATGATTACTCCACACTATGTAAAATTTTACCTATAAAAAATCCCAAGGAATTACCAGAAAAGGTAAGGATCTTACAAACCCCCATATTATAACAACTCATCCTCGAGTTGTACACCCATTAATCTTTAAGATTCTATGTCAAAAAGATCGGGCCACTGATCTCTCATATCCACTCTTATCTCCCAAATTTCCTCCTAAAACTTCCCATATTGACATAATACATGAACCTTAAAAACAATATCTCCCTATATCACATTCTCATTATGATCTAACACATCTATCATATGCTTTTCAAAGGGGAAATCAGTCTCAATATAAACAACATCCACATTGATCACAAGAGAACTTTCTTGGTGAACCCGCTTAATTTATGACATCTGAAACACATCCTGAATATAAATGTATCTCTGGTGAAGATACAATCAATATTCCACCAGCCTGAATCTCCCCAGAACCTCAAATGGTCCAAAAATGTTTTTCACAGACATTCCGTGCCTTTTTATCCTATGGTGACCCAATTTAAGAGACACCTGAAGGAATATATGATCACCCTATCTAAACTCTATGGGTCATAAGCGTCGATCAACATAAGACTTAGCCTTACTATGATATGTGGACATGTGCTTCCAAATAAACTAAACCAGTTCCAATATCTCTTATACAAGACTCGGTCCCAATAGTTTTGGCTCACTTATCACCATCCAACATAGAATAGATCTTCATGGACTACCATAAAGATCATTTTATGGCTCCATGTGAATAGTTTCATGAATATTATTGTTATATGTGAACTATGCCAAGGATAGGTGATTCTATCAAGACACATATAAGTTTATGATACATGCTTGAAGAATATCCTAAATCACATGTATAATAAATTCTGACAACCTACTCTCTATGGGTGGGAAGTCCAACTCAAAAAAACATATGTACCAAACACCTATTGAAGACCCTACTAGAAGTGTGAAGTAATGTGTGAGGTATGGTCAGAAAGAATAATTCATGGAACTTCATGTAGATGGAATATATCACAATCTGACATGTATCCCAAATTCTACAATGAGAACTTCTCCCATACCAATAAGAAATGATAAAGAATTATCAAGCAATCTACAATCACCCAACTACCATAGTTATTACAAGTCATCCTCAAAAGACCCACAACTAATTCTATTGTAATGGTGTCCCACTTTCATTATAGAATGGGAAACATCTCTAGAAAAAAACAAAAATATTGATGCTCATATTTCACATATAGTCAAGAGTATAATATTATCATGAACCATGCTATATTTGTTTTCATGCCCATCCAACAAAACTATCATCATAGGTCATGATACATTTTGGACACTCCTGGATGGACCACCCACTTCGAGGCATAAAACTCATGCATCATCTCCTCCCATATGTTTATAGGAACAATAACCTGATTCATGACATAGACAATCTCATCCTTATCTATACTTTAATCAAAGGTGAATCCACACCTTTGGGGATTTCCTTCAAGGAAAAACAATACAGATCCCCATAATGAATATCCCTTCTCTATCACAAAAGTATTGAATCTACTAAAATTGATATGATATTAATCTTCTCTTGAATCTTTGGAACCAAAAACTTGTATCTAATCTAGTAAATTCATCACCTTCCTCTTAGCATTAGACTCTAAAACCGCCTTAGACTGATTTTTCCTACTCAAGTGTCAAGAAAAATGTTCCACATTCTGGGCATATATGATACATCAATGTTTTATGAATGTATATACTGAACCCATATATTCATACTAAGATTCAAATACTACTGTTAAAATATATATATTATGATATTGGGATTAGTATACCCCAAAACTTTTATCCCCGCTGATAATGTCAACATCACATCAATTAAAAAAAACTACTTCTATCTAGAGGACACTCATAGGTTAGTTCTGTTCATGTGGAATTGACTTCCAAGACCCATACGCCACTAATATATCTACCTGCATTCACACTGCTTCTATTCTTATTCCATAATCATCACAAAACACCATATACTCTTTATTTTTCTCATGCAACATCATGATTTCATTCATCTTCAAATGCATCTTTAGTTATTATAAAGCATTCTCGAATTCTACAGACCATTAAAACATTATTCCATTTTTTGTTTCAGCCTAAAAGATGTAATTACAAATAAAAAAATTTCCATAATTTACCACTTATAATGTCTTTTTAACCCTATAAATCTATGAATATTGAAAAAAAATTTGGGATGCTCCCAAAATAAAACTACCAAAACCTTCTATTAATCCATCAACACACCATCTTATGAGATGATATGACCTATGAATTGTACATGATCAATCCATAACTAACACTCAAATATATTTTCATATATTTTATGCTCTCTCGGTATACATAAAATGATTTCATAATGTTGGGAATGATCATCATAAGTCTTGGAGAACACCAAGATGTCATAAAAAAATATGACAAAAATAGATCCAGGTAAATATGGAGTATTTTTTCATCAAGGACATAAATAGTGCTAGTGTGTTCATCAAAAAAACCTAATCAGAAAGAATTAAATTAGTCTGAACCTTATTCTGAAAGCATTCATAGGTATATCATAAGATCAGACTCCTAAATGATGATACATTTGTCTCAAGTTAATCACATAGAAAACACAAGCTCCCCTCAACTAGTTCAATAGATCTTCAATATATGGAATAGGACACCTGTTCTTCATATCCATCTAGTTTAATGTTCAGTGATCCACAAAAAAGCATATAGTATTATTATTATTCTTACCAAATAAACCCATTGAACACAAAGGTGACATACTCGGACAGATAAATTCATTATCCATAAACTCTTATGATAGAGTCTTGGTAACTTCAAACTCTATATGTTCTATTATATATGACAGAATAGAGACCAGCTCAGCTCTAGGCATGAGATAAATAGTTAAATCCACCACTCTCTCTGGTGGAATTCCTATGATGTATTTTGTTAATAAATCCAGATACATGTCCACTATGGGTGGAAATATATCCTATTTACACCTTCATTATCCAGCAAATGACTAGAAACCTGGGTGGTAATCGCCCATAATTACTGATTATCATTCCCCGTACGGCCTTCCTTAAAAGCCTACACTTCATGATGAATAAAATTTTTATCCTTAGGAGTAGTAAAAGGAACTCTTATGTGGTAAAAATCTATGTGAAAACTATATTATACTAAATAATCCATAGCCATAATTATTTTTAAGCCTACAATTCCGGGGATTTAAAAATCCAAGTTGAAATGATACTCACCAAAAGCAAGAGAACTACCCTAATATGAAAAGATGTCTCTAGAACGTTCTAAAATGGTGTATCTATCATCATAAACCCTCATATGAACTCCCCCACCTGGATAAAAACATTCAAAATCGTGATTAAATAATAGAATTATGGGCACCAATACCTCACTAGATAGCATAGAAACTACAAGAATATTAACTCTTATTGTTGATGGTCCATACTTTCCATCCATAATTTTATGCCGAATAGAATGTAAAACTTTTTCCCCTCTTCCCTGTGATGTAGTATGAGTATCTAAAGATTCGCCACTATACTGATATGACCAATATTTCCCAGAATCTCTAGGCCCACTACCTCTACCGCCATAACTAGTAGATCTCCAGGTTCCATATATATAAGGTTTGGAATATCCCCTTCCTACACTCTAGTTGGGTCTAGAATATCCATCAAAACTAATATTTCAGGGGTTCTTGAAAAACCTCTATTGATTTCCCATATTTCTGAAGTCTCGACACTCTATTGGTGGTCGGGGATACTGCTTACAAAAATGGTCTGATCTACCGCACTCATGAGAGATCACTCAAGTAATATCCTAAGTAACTTATCCATCTATAAATGTACACTACATCCAAATTATCAACATCAATTTTTCATATAATTTCTTCCATCTATTGAAATGTTTACCTCTTTACCGTCTAATTGGATCCACCAATCCCCCATTGGAACCCTCATTTAGGTTCCCCTCTCATATGAGATCTTGAGTCACCACTTTTGTAAACATCTTCATCCTAGAGATATTAACCTCAGATTTAATTTCACTGTTAATCACATCCTAAATCCACTTTTCCATTGTATACTCGTACCCTACCAATGATGGAACAAAACAATGTAAATTTATAAAGTGTTCATCATATTCCATCAAGGACATGCTCTATTGAGTTAGTCTCATGTATTGAACTTCTCTCTCCTTATTGAACGTTTCAGCATAAAATCACTCTAAGACCATTACTTGAATGTCCATTCATTTAATAATATTCATCTATCCATATTTAGTATGGATGTGTCACCACTAAATTTCTTGTCCACATAATATATAAGTATAAAACTTGACCCTCTTATTAGTAGGAGTATTCAAAATGTTTAGTATAGTCCCGATGGAATCAATCCAGAACACTACCTCCATAGGTACACCCTCTCTGTGGAATGTGGGAGGGTACTAAAACTGAAAATCCCTCATCAGATCATGCATGATTCTTAAAACCCACCTTAGGTCTATTTCTAGTAATTTCATAATTTGAGAAAATTCCTCTTGGAATTGCTCTCCAACATACCCACTTGGAACTATCGGTGCCTCAAGTTCCACTAATAGAAGAGAATCTCTAGCCATGTCCTCTTCTCATACTCTCAAAAATCATCATCATGGAGGTATATATCTATACTTTCAAAAACATGTATTAGGTCACATAACACCTCTTTAACACATTTATGCAAGAGTAAATATCAATAATACACGAAAAGTATTTTCCCCATACCCCACATCATGGTAAAATTGAGGGGCTATAACTACCTTTAACCATCTTACGCCTAGGTTATAGTTAACATTGGTTTAAATAATTCTTATTATACAATTTTATCATTATAGAAAAATTAATTCACACTTTGCATTATTTAAAATTTTTAATTTCATGTTAGGGACCTTTTTTAGTTCAAAAACACACACAGGGAAAAATATTTCATGTCCAACATCTTACCCAAAACCCATTTTACTATGAATTCCTTAAATTAATCATGTAAAAAAATTAATCATGAGTGCCTATAATTATACATACAAACTCAACTCTCAATCAATACCAGGACATGCGTAAAAACATAGAAAATATCAGAAAAAACTATCACATCACACCATAAGTGCATCACCCAAAGTAAAATAACATCAACTGTAATAGCACACATCAATAACAAAAATCCCAGCCTGGGGACTTGGTGTTTCCCTATACATAGGTTATCTACTCCAAATGTAGGAGATCATGACCAAGGACCAAAACTTATTAGTCACTTATCTACCATTCCCAAATAGTAAGATAAAAGAAAATAAAAAAAAATTGTGCTCTGATACCGCTTTTTAACATCCCAACCAAGGTTACACACATTGGTACCCTAAACTGGACCACCACATGACCTCAGGAACACCTCCATGTATGCCATATGATACAAAATAGCAACGAAATCATAGTTTTTATCATTAGGATACCATACCTGATCTATCATAGAAAAACACCAGTGGAAAATAAATAAGCAAAAACCAAATATATAACCAATAAAAACCCAACAAAGTAACACATGATCACTAAAACGGGGAATAAAATATCAAAATTAACCAGTAGAAATTCCATGCTAAACTACATGCCAACTATCAAAATGAAAATACAAAATTAAAGAAACTGAAAACTCCCAAGAGGGTCCCAAACCACGTTTAGTTCCCTCATCCATGACCCATCCCAAATTATCCACCTAACACAGGGCATTTTCCCTTATCACATCCTACAAACATGAAGTTTATTTGGGTACCGATCAGGAAGCCCGGGTAGGGTGTGGGTACACTCATTATGCCGCCACTAATGAATTATAAATCAAATCCATTCAATAATAGTGTATGTATTTTTATAAAGAATAAAATAAATAAAATAAATTAAAAAAGTTTACATTTATTCAATTATCTTTTATTTAACCGCATAAACCACTTAGTTCCGGAGGACACCCAAACCACAATACCTTCTTCGACCCTTTCTGAACTCTAAACCAAATCATATATTTAATTCAAAATTCATTATAACAAATGAGATTTAATTATCCATTACATTTAAATTTATATTACACCTAATAGGAACTGTATCCCAATTCCAACATTTTAAGAGTAGATCATCATTTCTACTGCCTCATGAATATTTAGAGAATCAATACCTATCCCACACGTTGTGGGTATTTAGATCATTCATCCCTATCCCAAAAAAATGTTCATGCAATATTTGTGTCTTATGACATCTTTTCTAGGACCCTGTGGGTATTTGTAATATCAGAATGTGTCCCACATTTGTTTCTTAGTCAATCACATATGGGTATTTAGAACATCATCATGTGTCCCACACTAGTAAATAAATCAATAACATATTTGTATTTGGATAATCATTCTATTTCATACACTAATATATCAATCAAAAACATACATCACCATATCACAATATCACATTAATTAATTAAAAAATTAATTAATACAACTCAACAATTTCATATCCATATCTTTCCATTAATTAGTTAAAAAATTAAATAATCACATCAAGTCCATTAAATAATCCCAAAGTAAAGTTATTACATCAATTACATTAATTGATATAACTATTAATTAATCAAATAAATTCCATTAATTAATCTAATAATTAATGAATCGCATAAATTATTGTATAATCATAATGAAATCCATTAATTAATTTAACAATTAATTAATATGATTTGATTAGTTACATAAAAATAGCAATATCTATAAATAATGTCAATAATCAATTAATAAATAAAAATTTCAAATATTCCATAATTAATTAAACAATTAATTATTTAATTTAAAATCCAAATATACATTAATTAATTCAAAAATTAATTATTTCAATTTCGACAATAATAATATATTCAATAAAATAATCCTTTAATTAATTAATTTAGAAAATTAATTAATTAGATTTTTAATTAATTAATTTGATAATAATATAATATAAATTATACAATAACTTACAAATAATTTAATTAAACATATTTTCATTTGAATAATAGAACACTTACCTCAAGATTAATGATTCACACTCATGAACAGAAAACCCAAAATGAAAGCGGAATAACCCTATTCTTGAGGAAGAGTGAGAACTCAATTCAATTACTAGATCCAAGATCAAAAATTATTAGTTCAAATTAAACCTATATATAGATCGTCCTAAATAAAGTAAAACTATAATACCAAAACCCAAGTTACCTAGATTTAGTGCATTATTTTAATACATTGGCATTATTACAAGGAATCAAGTCCCGAAGGACTGATCGGTTTACCAGTCTTGGAAAATAGATTACATACATGAATGTTACAATACACATCATAACATACAAAACAAAATAAATCATCCTTAAATATTGTCATTACTCATTTGGCTAAACCCTATATATCTATCACAATACACTTATTGGAATCCTGAAAAAAAAAATAAAACAAACATAGGAAGGGGTGAGCTCAAACGCTCAGTAAGGGTAAGCAATACAACAGAAACATTCCTAAATAAGCATAAACATTTAAGGTAATGTATAAAAATAAAACAAAAGACTTTTCATAAATAAACATCATCATAATATGGAATATATAAATCAAAATAATTCCATTTACTTAAAAATATAAATATTCTACTAGTCAAATAATCACATGCAATAACAATAGCCACTTTCATAATGATGGAATGCATAATGCCAGACTATCATAACCACAAAGTCAAGGCCTTGTGCCAAGAATGAAAATAATATTTTGTCAAGTCCTTGTCCCAAGACACTAGTTTGTCTCATGAAACCTACCGTTGAATCGAAGAGCTATAGCGGGCTCCACCGATCCCTTATTAAGTTCAATGCAATCCTCATATGAATAGGGTTAAACATAACATAAAAATTCGTATTAAAACTAGAAAATGAAATGTCAATAATTTCTCCAAAAACCATGAATGGTATAAAAATAATACACCCATAGTCAAACATATCACAAAACCTTCAATACAATATGGATGTTTTGTATCATAATAAATAAACTTTAAATAATATTAAAATCTATCAAAGGATGTTGACATAGATGAAATCAAAACTATTTGAGAGAAATATCTCTTTTTTGAAATAATTTAAAAGTCAAATTTTTTTTAAAGGAAGACATTTAAATACATTTTTTAATCAAAGTGTCAAATACCACTTTGAAACTTTTGAAAGTAATTAACATTTTAAAAAATTCATGTCCCTTTAAATAAATCCTTAAAACCATTTTGAAAACATGGACATTAGTGAGAATGGTATAGAAGAATAAATATTTAAAACATTTAAAATGATGTTTTATTAAAAATTCCCTTAAAATAATTCCTTTGAAAACTATTTTATGATACATGGATTTGGATAATAAATATGTCCCAGTAGATACTTACGTGAAAACAACCTCGGATAATAAAGAGATTGTGAAATTAACCCTTACCTATTTGGTAACTTACAAAACATACACCCCATGAAATAATTATCATACAATGAATATGTAAATACACATAAATTAATGTTTATTACAGAAATAATACAATTATGTGCAGTACATACACCACACAAAAGGTAATAGTGGCAATATGCAATGAATCTCACAGGAATAAGGAGTGAGATGAAGAACCCTTACCTTGCACTTTCCTTTAGCCAAGGGTACGTTTAACCTCTTATATGAACACCTTATTATGTTATTAAATTACAAAAGAACCATATTAATATTTATAATATCATAAATTATTCATTAATTACTTTTTACAACCCATTTAATAATAATTTCCATGTTAAATTAACACTTCGTGTAATAATCGCTTTCTTTATCGTACGTGTTTTAACTTGATACCCTTGATTGTATCACATAGACCATGATTTAAATACTTCCTGAATATAAAACATGATTTATCTATCATATATATTTAGAATATAATTATGTTTAGTAGATATATATGTGAAATGTAAAACACCGTTTATGGAGAATGTAGTCCATACGTACGCATAAACGTTGTTTCCGTTTTCATAACGTATTGAACGGAACTAAGTGAATAAAATATATTTATGTATATATATATATATCCAGTATAATTATTATTTCATATATTACAAACAAATTAGTAATATTTTTTTTAATTGTCGATTAATAGTGAATGTGGAAATGAATCTTATCACGTCATGGAGACGGTAATCCGTACATACGCACGAGAGACAATATCATTTCCATAAAGGTGTGGAATTGGATTGTATATTAATTTTACAGAGACATTATTTTGTTATTTTCATTATTTATATACATATTATTCGTCATTATAACCATCCAAATAATATACTGTTGAATAAAAAATTACACCACAGCGTGGAGATGGTAAGACGTACGTACGCACACATGGTGGCATTATGATTCATAAGATGGATAAAATAATGAATATAGTTGTAAAATATTTATAATAAAATCACAGTATATAGAAGATACTATATTTATAATTTTATCTTGGAAATAAAAAATAGAGAATAAGTGGAAGAAGAAAGTAACTTGAAAGAGGTTGGTGAAAACATTACCTCTTCTTCGGGTTCTTCCTTTTGATTAGATCAAAAGGGATCCTTAGGTTAGATTTCGGATCAAACTAAGGCCTCTACGATGAAGTGAGGGACATTGAAGGAATATTGTTTCTGGGTTTGTCCGAGCTAAAAGGCTTTGAAGGTGTTAATTAGATGGAAGTAGAAGTTCCCTTTTATAAGAGGGGTGAGGGGCACCTTAGGAAAAACTAGAAATATTATTTTATTATAAATTCATATTCTGTTTCTAATGGATCCACAGTTGATTATTTAAATTTTTAGGTGGGGATAGGTCTAAAACCACTCAACCAATAAGTTTTAGACAGGTTTGAGTCACTATATTAACTTTTTCTTATTTATTTAACTCTTAGTTAAATAGTTTTACATTTACCATGTCTCTTTGTATTTTTATATTATATAGTCAATAAACATTATATAAACATTCAAGAGACACCCATGTGGTCCATTAATAATACAACTATAATTATATAAGTCCTTTGGCCAAACATTAGATTTCTAGAAAAAGAATATAAATTAATAATATAATATTTGTTTTAAAAACACCTTTATGTAAATTTTGACACTATTTAATAATTGATTTTTTTAAAGACTTAACGACTTTATTAATTTGATCCAAATTCATTTAAGCAATAATAACATGACATATTAGATAATAAAATTTATTTATGTAATCAAAACTTTCAAATTATATTTATTTTAACATTTATAATACTAATTATTTGATTCTTTCGTTAATAAGGAAAATACTGCATCATTATTGTGTCACAAAAAAATTAAATTATTCAATGTATAAAATTTATAAATAAAATAAAATAATGTAGGAAAATTTTTTATCCTTCTAATTAATATTTATATTTTAAACTATGACTTATATAACCTATGTAAAAATTGTTTTGCTAAAAGATATATGCTTATGTCATTTTTGTATTTACTTTAACTTAATTAATATAAAGTGTCATTATCACTTACAAGTGGATCCATGGGGTCCCAAAATCGATGAAAATATGCCCATTGTTGGAAATGTATCATGAAATAGGGTTAGAACACATTTTACGGGAATTTATTATTATTACAATATTATTTGTTTACCCTTATTTACCGGATTTACCCTTTAACCATGGTATATAAAATATTTACCGATGTAATTATTCAAAATGAATAATATTAAAAGTAACATATTTACATAATTTGGACTTCCTGATTATAAATATGGAATCCATTTTTCTAAATTAAAAACACATAAGTGGAAGAAATTAATTTAAAATTAATTCACGTTGTTAAAACAAAAAGCGTATTTTTAGGAGATAATAACTATCAAAAGATTGACACTTGATTATGTTCGGGTTAAATCTAAAATTATGTACAATGACCAAAATTGGATTAAATTGTAAAAATATAATCTAATTATTCTCTAAAATTACTGAAATTCATAATTTATCACTACTAATAATTTCGATTAAAAAAGTTATTTTTAATTAAAATGTAGTAATTTTCACTATTCATCAAAATATGAATGTTATCTGAAAAGTACCAAATAATCACCCTAAGATAATTTCAATAATCTGAATCCAATAATGAAGTTCATTTTTAATGATAAAATGTATAAAATTTCACAAATTTGGTATTACATTTCATAACGGCTAGTTTCATTGGTTGTGGTGTGTGTTAGAACACGAAGTTGCGTACAACACACGCTACTGCATTATTCAAAGAGAAGTGTACCATGGAAGCTTGGGGTGTTACATTCTCCCCTCATTCAATAAGTTTCATCCTCAATATTTGAAATTATTTTTCATAAATAAAATTTTGACAATAGAAAATACCTTTGGAAAACCCACATCAGAAATTAGGTTAATAAACTTTTGTCTTAATAAGAGGAAAAGGGAAATGAAAGAGTCACCACCAAATTATGATCTCGATTAGGAGAACATTGGTGTAAATTAGAGACATATAATTGGAGAAAAACATAAATATTTATAGCTAGTTATTGAGTTCATCAATCACAAAAAAGGGTAAAATTGAGGGCCTCAATTTCATCAATCTATAATGATTTCAAATATCATCAGTTCAACAAAACATATGGTATTAGGATAACACATTTTTGGTTTTAATATCCCTTCAATAAAGTATAAGAATAAATTTTTTCATAAAATAGGATAATAAAAAAAATATACATGACAAGTAGAGTCCCATCCTTTAACTAATTTCTACCACAAACTCATCTTTCACTCTAAAAGATAATAGAACTTAAAAATAATATTCTATTTATCCTATTTGTATAGGGTTCAAAAAAATTAATTTATAATTCATCTACCAGAATTTTTAAAAAAAGAATACATTATTCAATCCATGACATCACGTGGGCCAGTGGTAGGTTATATGCCCTTGTCACCCTTCGGTTGCGGGTTCAGGTCTCGCGGCCTTGCCGGATGCGATGGGTTGTCGCCCGATCTCCGAGTTGTCCTTTTATGGAAATCCAAATATAATATCAAACTAGAATTATCCAAAATTATTCTATCCAAACTCACATACAAAAATTTATAAGGAATTTAAACACGATGATGGTCCCTTTTTCAAGGTAATAACATGTGAACGCCTTCATCATGTATTGTTTTACATCCCCACAACATCCTGAATTACCAAAATTAACCATCTCTTATTCCAAAAACACTACCTCATTATCAAGACCAAATTAATGATTACCCTTCCTTCAACCATGTATTTTAAAAAAAATTAGCTTACTATTAAGTCACTTTTCTTAGAACCAAATAATCTGAAATCCTCAATAAAATAGTACTGCAGTACAATCCTTATTTATCTCCATAATTCATGTGACCAGTATTCTGTTGATACATCACTGAAATTAAATAACAACATAAGAACACTAGTCATTCCTCTTTATCTAAAGTAGTATCATAACTTTATTATAATCCAATAACATCATTTTCGGTATACTCTTATGATTTGGACATTGGTTTGCATAGTTTCTCAACTCCTGGTTGATGAAACATTATACATTTGAAACCTTTTTCTAAACCTTGCAGTCACATACTTGTTGTCCTTTTTTTCCACACTTATAACAAACTCCCATTCCCTTCAGGCATGTTCCAGGGTGTTTCTTCCCACAATTATCACATATAGGAAAATTCTTCTTTTCCCTCTTCCCTTTATCCATCTTTCTCTCTTCCATCATTTTCTTTTATTGCTTCTCTTCAAAGACATAGAATGTAGAGAATTTTTTACTTATCTTATTAACACATGGTACTATTTCTTCATTTGTTTATAATACATGGGAGATTATTTCCCTTCTTAATTTTGGTTTAATACCATGAAATATATGATCCTTCTTACTCTTTGGATCATACGTATTGATGGAGTTCACATTCCTTCTACTGGGTGCCATTTCAATACAATGGCATAAACTAGGCCAGTTTATGAATTAAAATGAATAATTCCAAACTTGTAAAATACATAACATAAATTGAACAGTTTATGGATATAATCAATAATCATAAAGATGTTTTCATTGAGGATGTATATACTCATAAAACCTTCATAATTATTCCTAAAGAAAATGAGAATTATCCTATGCATATCCTTTGGGAGTGTAGTAACCAAGAGTGCTGTAAGGCTGGTTTTCGTGCACCAGTTCCCGTTCGCGTCTAGCTCAACGCAGTGTTTTCGGGTTTTCCCCTAGGTACATCTGTGTCAGAGCCGCCTCTACTTGGTCGTATCCAGATAGAGATGTATTTTATTGGAAAACTCATAAAATCTCTACATTACCAAAATTCTTGGAATTTATTCTATACTAATCCTCAAAGTCTATCTTAGGTCTATGTTCTCTAATCAGAGTTTATCTAAATCTAGCTTCCAAGGTTATTGATAAACTTCCTATGATACCAACTGTAACTCCCCAACCCCAGTTACCCAGATTCAGTGCATTATTTTAATACATTGGCATGATTACAAGGAATCAAGTCTTGAAGGTCTGATCGGTTTATTAGTCTTGGAAAATAGATTACATACATGAATGTTACATTACACTTCATAGAATACCAAACAACATAAATAATCCTTCACGAACATCATTATTTCCTTAGCTTAACCCTACATATCACTCAAAATACACTTCTTGGAATCCTGGGAAAAATAATCCATAGAAAGGGGGAGCTCAAATGCTCATTAAGGGTAAGAAATAAAGAGGAAACTTTCATAAATAAGCATAAACATTTAAGGCAATGTATAAAACAAAAAAAATCCTTTTCAATATAAACTTAATCATAATATGGAATATATAAATCAAAATAATTTCATTTACATACTCACATGGATATTCCACTAGTCGAATAATCCCATGCAATATCAATAGCCACTTTCATAATGATGTAATGCATAATACCAAACTATTATAACCACATAGTCAAGGCCCTGTGCCAATAATAAAAATAAGATTTATTCAAGGCCTTGTCCCAAGACTCTAGTTTGTCTCATGAGACCTATTGATGCATCGAGGAGCTATAGTGGGCTCCAACCGTCACTTATTAAGTCCAATGCATTCTTCATATGAATAGGTTTAAACATAACATAAAAATTCATATTAAAACTAGTATACGAAATGTCAATACTTTCTCCAAAAACCATAAATGGTATAAAAATAATACATCCACGGTCAAACATATCACAAAACCTTCAATACAATATGGATGTTTTGTATCATAATAAATCAATTTCAAATAACCTTAAAATCCATCAAATAATGTTGACCAAGATGAAATCAAAACTATTTGAGAGAAATATCTTGCTTTTTTCAATCATTTAAAAGTCACACAATTTTAAAAGGAATACAGTTAAATAAATTTTTTAATCAATGTGTCCCATACCACTTTGAAAATTTTGAAAGTAATTAACATTTTAAAACATTCATGTCCATTTAAATAAATCCTTAAAACCAATATGAAAACATGGACATTAATGATAATGGTTTAGAAGAATAAATCTTTTAAACATTTAAAATGATGTTTTAGTAAAAAATTCCCTTAAAATAATCCATTTTAAAACTATTTTATGAAACATATACCTGGATAATAAATTGGTCCCAGTAGATACTTACATAAAAATAACCTCGGATAATAAAGATATTGTGAAATTAACCCTTACCATTTTGGTAACTTACGAAACATACACCCCATGAAAGGAGTATCATACAATGAATATGTAAATACACGTAAATTAAATTTTATTACACAAATAATACAATTATGGGTAGTACATACACCACACAAATGGTAATAGTGGAAATATTTAATGAATCTCACAGGAATAAAGAGTGAGATGAAAACCCCTTACCTTGCACTTTCCTTTAGTTGAGGGTATGTTTAACCTCCTATATGAAGACCATAGTATGTTATTAAATTATACCAGAACCATATTAATATTTATGATATCATACATTATTCATTTATGACTTCTTACTACCCATTTAATATTAATTTCAATGTTAAATTAACATTTCGCGTAATTATCGCTTTCTTTATCGTACGTGTTTTAACTTGTTACTATTGATTGTATCACTTAGATCATGATTTAAATACTTCCATAATATAAAACATTATTTATCTATCATATATATTTAGAATATAATTATGTATAATAGATATATATTTGAAATGGAAAACACCATTTATGGAGACGGTAGTTAGTACGTACGCATAAACGTTGTTTCCGTTTTCATAACGTATTGAATGGAACTTAGTGAATAAAATATTTGTAAGTACATATATATATATAAATATATATATATCTCTCCTATAGAATTATTATTTCATATATTAAAAAAATACTAGTAATATATATTTTTATAATGATCGATGAATGGTGAATGTGGAAATGAATGTCATCACGTCGTGGAGACGGTAATCCGTACGTACCCACGAGCGACAATATCATTTCTGTAATATTGTGTAATTGGATGGTATATTAATTTTATATAGACATTATTATGTTATTTTCATTATTTATATACATATTACTCATCATTATATCCATCCAAATAACATAGTGTTTAATAACAAATTACACCACGGCGTGGAGATGGTATGTCGCACGTATGCACGCATGGTGACATTATCATTCATAAGATGGATAGAATAATGAATATAGTTGTGAAATATTTATAATAAAATCACAGTATATTGAAGATATGGAGTTATAATTTTAGAATGGAAATAACAAATAAAGAAGAAGTGGAAGATGAAAGGAACTTGAAAGAGGGTGGTGAAAACATTACCTCTTCTTTAGGTTCTTCCTTTTGATTTGATCAAAAGGGATCATTAGGATGGATTGATGATCAAAATAAGGCCTATATGTTGAATTGATGGAAGGTTAGAGAATATTAGGGCAGTGGTTGGCTGAGCCAATAGGCTTTGAAGGTGTGAATTAGAGGGAAGGGGAAGTGCCATTTTATAAGAGGGGTGAGGGGAACCTTAGGAAAATCTAGAAATATTATTTTATAATAAATTCATATTCGGTTTATAATGGCTCCTAAGTTGATTATTTAATGATTAAGGTGGGTATAGGTTGAAAACTACTCAAAAAATAGGTTTTATATTGGTTTGGTTCACTATATTAACTTTTTATTTTCTATTTAACTCTTAGTTAAATAGTTTGACATTTACCATGTCTCTTTGTAGTTATATATTATAAAGTCAATAAACTTAATATAAACTTATAAGAGACCTCCAAGTGGTCAATTAATAATAAAAATATCATTATATATGTCCTTTGGAAAAACCTTATATTTTTAGGAATAGAATATCAATTAATAATATAATATGTGTTTCAAAAACTCTTTTATGTCCATTTTGACACTATTTAATAATAGATTGTTTTAAAGTATTAACAACTTTATTAATTGGAACCAAATTAATTTGAGCAATACTAAAATGTCATATTAACCAATAAATGTTTTTTATGTCATCAAAACTTTCAAATTATATTTATTTAAACATTTGTAATACTAATTATTTGATTCTTTCATTCATAAATAAAATACTGCATCATTATTGTGTCATAAATAAATTTAATTATACAATGTATAAAAAATATAAATAAAATGAAATTATGTAGGAAATCATTTTATATTTATAATGATAATTTATAGTCTAAAATATAACATATATAACACAATTTAAAATTTTCCTTGCTAAAAGATATATGCTTATGTCATTTTTGTATTTACTTTAACTTAATTAATATAAAGGGTCATTATCACTTACAAGTGGATCCATGGGGTCCCAAAATCGACCCAAAGATGCCCATTGTTGTAAATGTATCAACCAATATGTTTAGGGCACATTTTATGGTAATTTATTATTATTATAAATTATTTTTTTACCCTTATTTACCGGATTTACCCTTTAACCATGGTAAATAAAATATTTACCGAAGTAATTATTCAAAATGTAAAAATATAGAAGTTACCTATTTACACAATTTTTAACTCATTGTTATATATATGGAATCCATTTTTCTAAATTCAAAACATGGAAGTGGCATAAATTAATTAAAAATTAATTCCCGTTGTTAGAACAAAAAACTTGTTTTTAAGAGATAACAACTATCATAAAATTGGCACCTGCTTATGTTCAGTTTAAATGTAAAATTATGTAAAATGACCAAAATTGGATTAAATGGTAAATATATAATCTAATTATACTTTAAAATCACTCAAATTCATAATTTATTACAATTAATTATTTTTATTAAAAAGGTAGTTTTTAATTAAAATTTCGTAATTTTCACTATTCATCAAAATTTGAATGTTATCCGAAAAGTACCAAAAATTCACCCCAATCTAAATCAAAAACTGAATTCCATTTTGAATTATAAAATATATAAAATTTCAAAAAGTCAGTATTACTATTCATAATGGCTAGTTTCATTGGATGTGGTGTGTGTTAGAACTCGAAGTTGCGTATAACACACGCTACTACATCATTCAAAGAGAAGCGTACCATGGAAGCTTGGGGTGTTACAAAAAGATACCACCATAGGATAAGAGAAATACTTGATAGAGGGAGGAAACCCCCATGGGATAAGATCTACATACAGGCAGTGGTGCTGATCTTCAATCAGGACTTTGGATTCTGACGAACGGAAGTTGAAAGCCTTATAAATTAATGTAGGAGTATACAAAAACTAATTTAATAGGTTATGTATGATTTGGGGATTAATATGTGTGTTTGGGAAATTGTAAAATAAATTTTTGTGTTGATTTAAAACTCGAGCACAATTTCCTAGGTAGGGGCATATAGTTTCCCAAACCGTGTACCTTAATCGTGCACCTCTTCTTAGGGGTGCACAGTTTCTCTAAAGAGGGAGAATGATTTGAAAAAACCATAAAACATAAATGTGAATCCACTCTGTTTGGGTTTTTATAGTTTGTTGGGCTGGGTCTCACTATTTTGGGATAACTGTGCACCAATCATTCATTTTCTCTCTTCCTCAATTCTCAATTTTACCACAAACACACCCTAATGTAAAATCCAAAACAACAGTACTGAAGACTAGTAATACAATAACCTATAAGAAGACCCAATACATCACAAAAAAGTTTGGGATCTTACACCATCTCAGAATCTCATTGATTTTAAAAGATTGGGAAAACATTCATTAAACCAAGAAAATTATGATCTTTTTAATCAAACCAAATAGTTGATAGCTCATAGAACACACACAAAAATATTACAAGGGAGAAAAATACAAATAAATGAGTGTTCACAAAATTTCTACATAAAAACACTTTTTAACTTTTCTCAATTTTTTTAAGAATAATCATATTCTATTTAGATATTTCTATGTAACTAAATATAACAGTTGGATTCCAAGATAATTGGATTTAATTAAAAATGTATTGGATGTTTTAATCCACATCCCAATGGATCTAGATCAATAATAATCCACTGATTAGTTTAAATTAATCATTGGTTATGCATCATCCATTTAAAACACTTAAATATATGTCATCTAGTGAACATACTTGATAGTAGAACTAGTTTTTAAATTTTACATCTTGTAAAATAAAGAAAAGCAAATACAAATCTTCTAAACAGTTAGTCTAAAATAATATTGAAGCATGTGTGTGTTATAATTTTCAAATTGAAGGATAAGAGATGCGCCTTGACACAATAATCTCCAAGTTATTCAAAATAACAATAATTAAATAAAAATATTAAGATTGATATATTTTAAAAAGATTACTCTTTGTAACTTTTGATGAATTATCTTCACATCTTGAATATGTTTACATTTATTAACATCCCCATTTTCTTAAACTATTTCCCTCCTTCATGAAATTTTTTTATATAATTTTTTTAAAAAACTACATGTATTGGACTAATAGTAAACTATTATTATATTATTAAACTTAATATTCCAAAACCCCATTAAAATATCTCCACATTTTTTCATTTAAAAAACCATGTTAAAAGAAACTTTGAAAGATAAAATTAAAATAGAAATTAATAAATATTATCAAAGGAATGATTTAAATAAAACTCCCTTTTTAAATAAAATTTATGAAATATTCGAGAAATAATACTTATTGTATAACAATATCATTTAAACACAATATATATGAATTCCTAAAATTGAAATTATGTATAATAATTTATAAATAGTGATTTAGGATTTATAAATTCTTATGATATTTACTGATTATTGTTTATTTCTTCAAAATATATTCTTTTTAATGTCTATATTTTCAATTTACTCATTTATAACTCTCTTCATCTTATCAATAACTTTCTCCAATTCATATAACTTTTCTTAAAAAATTACTGAATTTAATTCCCTTTTTCCCAACTCTTTAACAAATGATTGATGATTAAAGTCTTGAGGTTTAAAAAAACTCACCAAAATTTTGATATTATAAAACAATCACACACATCCTGATTTTTCTATTTTGAGTATTGAATAATCGAGAAATTACAATCCAATAACTAAGCCTATAATTAACATGATGAAAAAAACCATCACAGAATTTTCACCAACTACTAATAAATCACGTTAATTTTCTTTTCAAATTGAGCATCCTTAGAAAATTATGAGGATTGAGATGTGATTTATGAAATAAAATCTACTATATATCAGTTTAAATATTCATTTATCGGATAATCATCTTTATAATCAAGAAAATGTTTCCAAGGAAAACCACATAGGTGAAATTATTCATTGTCACTTCTAACTCATTTTTAACAAGAAATATTTTTTTTCATCACTTGAATAACTCTAGAAATAAACTTCACCTATATATAGACGTATATTATAAGTATATATTCCATTGATTTAGATTTTGATTTAAGTTATCATTAATTTTATATTTTATACTTATAAACGTTTTCCAATCTTTTTACATGATAAAAAGTTTTCTAACCTATTTCAAAGAGAGCCCAATTGAGAGTTTCAGGTGATACGTGTGCCTTGCCTTCAGTAACATTGTATTTACATTTTCGATCAAATGTTTTAGGAAGAATAAATTTCTTTAAAACATTCTGATATTTGACCAAATTTTCCTTGAGAGAGACTTAGGTGATAATGGTTCCAGACTCCTTGCTGATAATTCATTTTTATTATGATCGAAATTTCAAACCCATTCTGCTTCCCTTAAATATTTTACTACATATTATTATAGTTCAAAATTTTTTCATCCTGTATTTTGTTCTTATATAGAAAAATAAATCTCATATTATTAATTATACCATGAATTAATATAGAATCTAACATCTTTCTCACATTTTATTTCATGATCAAATTTATCAAATTAATTGATTTTGGTTTTTTATCTTCAACTGTATAATTAATGAACAACTTTTCTTAAATCACACTAACTAGTTTCATCTTTAATATATTTTTATGATCAAAAAGGCCTATTTAAGTCATTATTCATATTCAAAAGCTGTGGAACCTTATTGATGAATTATTGTGGCTATAATTAGGTTCAAAAACATAGAGTATGGTAACATATTCAATTTAAATGCACTAAGAAAATATCTTTCATGTGATCCAAAGAAAAAATTACAAGATTCAACTTCTTCATTCCATAGAGGAAATCTGAAAAATACATGTCATAAACATTTTGGGTATCCTTTCAACTTTTATTAGAAAAAATAAGTTATGATCAAGTTTAAAAAGATTATTACTTCAAGACAATGATTGTGTACATGTGATCATTCTACATAATAAAAAACAAGGTTCTTTTTTCCATGTTTTTTTAAAAATACTAAGATTAATCAAGAGTCCTAGAATAAAAATAGGAGACTCATCGTCATGTGGAATTATGATGAAATTGGATGCATTTCATATGGTCATTGTAAAAAAAATTCAATGGTGAAATTGATTTTATTCTCTCTTTTAAAATCGTAAAAACTAGTAATTTAATTGAAAAAAAAGAATAAAGTGAGAATATAATTGATCATGTTCCATGAATGGAACATCCATTGAATCCAAATAGTATAAAACTATTATATAATTCATAAAATACTCACTAGTATTTTTCTAAATTAATTCAATAAAATTTTAAAAAACAATCCCCCTAGTAGAATTTTCTCTTAGAACATACATGGTTCACTTGGGAACATAAAAGATAAGATATCAGTTGTTAATTTATTTAGAGATATGTATTTTTAATCAAAAATATTGAAGTGTGAAAAAAGTGTTTCCATGGTCATTCCAATAGGTTAATTTCCTATCCCTTGATCCTGACTCATTTAGTGGCCTATATTATCTCCCTCCATAACTCTATAATTATTGAATATTATTAAAATTTTAACTTTTAAATTTCACTGGAATTATATACGTCAAATTCTAAAAAATGAAAATACATGATTTTAAGTCGATAAATAGATATGTATGAAATGTAAAATAAAAACACATTAAAATGAAAATTTTGTAAGATATAGTAACAATAAATGATTGAAAACTTCTAGAAGATATATCCCCAAGTAACTTGTTGAAATTATATCACTGAAGATTGTATAAGAAAATTTTCAAAAACTATAAATTTTTCTTTGATATAATTTAGTGGTTTGAAAACATGTCTTCAAAAATGGTAGCAAAAAAATATATCCCCAAATTAATAGAGATAATATCCAAGAAAAACCATTCTAATAATTGAATCATGAAAATAGATGTATATATAAATATATAGATATATATATATATATAATGATTTATGATAAAACGGAATACCTAGAATATAATTTTAGTTGTCGGTACACAATATATTAATTTGATTAGAAATAATGTATATGGAATCTGGGCATGATTTTTTCTAGAATTATTATTAATAAAACATTAGGAACGTATATATAGACATCCATTTTTTGTTTTCGAGTGGAAATATATTTTTAAACATAAACATAATATTCAAAAAGGGATTTAAAATTATTTAAAGTGAATATTTTAATCTAGAGTCCCCTTATTTTACACTTCTTAGAGAATGGGGTACTACTTTGTTTGGAATTTTAAGACGAATAATCATTTCTTCTGGTAAATTTATTACCTAGTATAGAAGTGTTTATCTTTTTTTGGAGTTATTCGTCGATTTTCTCAAAAGTATTTCTTCCTATGAAAAATTCTATTGAAAATTTATTAAGGATTCTTAAATAATATTTACATTTAAAAAATTAATTTTTTTCTTACATAAAGTATTAAAACTTACCTTTCTTCACTATATTAAGTTTTCAAACATTACTCTTTAGCTTATCCATTTCTCATGTAAGATAATATTTTTTATCTAATGATGTAGCCAGAAAGCTATTAGACAGAGTAAGATATTCATTCTTTATAGTAAAATTGATTTAATAATATTGTATATTTTGAGAATCCTTATTTAAATATCATCAATATAATTAAAAGGTTCCTCCATATCTTCTTTGGATATTATAATTCTTTATGCTTTATCATAAAATTGACATTTTGATAAGCATTAATACTATATTTGTAAATATAATCCTAAAAATCCTTTAGTTTTCAACATTTATATAAGACACATTTCATTTTTTGGTGAATATTTATGATTTTTATTATAAAAATTCATAATTCTTTAGATATAATCATTATCATCCACACATATATCAAATGATGGGTCTCTACTTATGCTTTTTGTATTAGTGGTATCATTGTAGAAACTCCTATAATTTATTTTAGAGTTTCCCCTTGAATGCATTTCTTTTTATTAAAACTATTCAATATGATCAAATTTCACAATAGTTTTTACATTCATAAAAATAATCTCTATATAATCATTTTTTGAATAAAAATACTTTACATTAATTCTATATTTTTTTATAATACCTTTAATTTATCTAGAAATTTATACTTCTAAACATATTCAGATAATTTATACCAGGTTAAAATTCCATAAGATAATGAAGTCTATTATTTAAAAATATTATGAATATTTTTTTTGATTTATTAGGATTATAATTTTAATCTCCATAGTTTAATGTTCCACAAGTTGAAGGAAATAAATAACACCCTTATATCTCTCTTTTTTCCTTAACACTTTTTAGAATAATCTCATTCTAAATACTCATACCGATAACATATCACAGTAAGGTCTTTTGTATCCCAAATTTTGGTATATTTCGATTCTCAATCCTCAGGTAATATATTAATAATCTTCTCAATTAATTGATCTTTTGATATTGCATTCTCTCTAAGTGACTATGATATATTTTATAATATTATGAAAAATATATGTATTTAGAAAAAAGTTTCACAAGGTAAGATGTTAAAACATTGATAGTATTCCTTGAGTATAACACATTTAGTTTCAATAACTTTTAATGTTTAGAAAATCATATATTCAAAAAAAATTAAAATAACACTATATATTTGACAGTATGAGACTTGGATATATGTATTTATTTTAATAAAACATAAAAGTATATTTCTTACATAGAAATTGATCTTAAAATCAGATTATTAATCATTAGTGAATATAATATTATACATTTTCAGTTTTATAATGTTTGATTTGAATCTATAATTATAAACATTAGTATTGATCAAGCATGTCTAAAACTAATTTATTGTATAATCATAATCTGCACCATAAAAAGATAGTTGTTTGTATAAATTTAGGTTTTCAATTAACCCATCATGTAATATTATAGTATATAAAAAATAAATTCATTTTGAACCATAGGTATATGGAAAATATTTCAAATTTTAAAAAATAAGCGGATGAAAAGGTTTGAGACTAAATCACAAAATAATTAAGCTTAGATGTTAAGATAGATTGATTAATACCAATAGTTCGTCCCATAGAATTTACGATATTGAAATAAAAGAGGGACTCTATTGAATTATAAATCAAAACTATAAATTTTCATCCCACTCAAATGTAATAAACCAGGTTATACAACCTTCTAATCAAATAAATGTAAATTATATAATAAACTAAAAGTAGTGAAAATATCACACCCATGATATCACGTTTATTTTTTTTACATTATTTATTGGTTTTATCTATATCCCTTCATTTATATGTCATTTCATATTAAATTTTGGTGTTTTTTGAAAAAACAATTGGAGCATCACAATGTTTGGATCATAGTTAGGAGTAACTATGTGGAAACCATGTAACACATGTCTCTAACTTGATACTTCCATTTAAAATGGTTGGAATGTGGTTTAACAAAAAAATCATGACCCACATTATTTTGCAGAAGTCGAGGTAGAGATAAACTACATTTTTCGAAAATGATTTGCAAGTCACATAGTAAAACCATCTATTTTTTCATAAAAATTAAAATTTTAAAGTGAAAAAATCTTGCTCCTTTTATTTAACAACCTATACCATTCCTTGTTTCCCCACTTGAATAATGTTCCTCTCCCACACATAAACTCTCTTATAATATACTATTTTGTACCATTTATCATGTATTTGTGATTAAAACTTCAAAGAAACCCTATTTAGGTGTCTTTTATTCATTCCATTGGATGTTTTCTCCACTTTATATCAATGTTCTATCCATGTTAAGGAATTAGATACATGGGTATTTGTTTTTTAGTATAATATGGAATGGGGTTTGATGTTTTTGGTTTTCTTCTTTACTAATTATGATCCCACCTGATGTTATAATTTTATTTATTCCATAAGGGAGTGGTTTCCATTGATTTTTAGTGATTTTAATAGTCAAATGGTAGGTAGTTTCTGGTTGCAATCTTGTTTTATGAAAAAATAAAACATGATATATTTTATAATGAGTGTTTTAATTGATTAATGATTTATTCTGGTCATTTTGATGGATGATGATATATATGATGAATATTTTCCAAATCCAAAATTATTTTAATGTGTAAATTTTTTTAAAAAGACATGTAGTTCATTTCATAGATTACATTGTTTTTTATTATTTCATTAATAGATGTTTGTAATGGAATATTATTATTTCCAAAATGTTAAGAAGAAGAGTGAAACATATATATATATATATAAGGTATTGAACTGCTAAATATAATTTTTATATTATTCCACTTTAATTGACTACATTGAATCCTATTGAAGGTAATTATATTGTGGTTGAAAAATATCAAACCACTACTGTGACACACCAATATATTTAAAAAATGAGAATCAAGTTCAATCTTATATATGAAACAAACCAAAAATCATAGAAGAAATATGAAATACCTAGACATTAGGATAAATTTATTTTAAAATAAATTCAAACTATTTGATTATTTTTAATTCACACAAAACTAGGTTTAAATGAAACATGAAACTCTCTTAAAATATTATTATTTAAACATTACCATTATATCCCAGCAGTTATGTTGGAGGGTATTAATAATGAAAACTAAATTATGAATATTTTATGTTTTAATCATGTATAAAATAAATTTATAGGTTTTCTATTGATTGTAATTTTAAAAAATAATAATTTAAAAGTGAAATAAATGCTTTTTGAAAAACCAAATTTTTCTAAAATGTAGTTTAGTTGATTTAACGACCCAAAACTTTTATCAACATAAATTATCTTATTTTATTTATTTCATATGGTATAATTAATTGGGTAACACAATTCAATATTCATAAATTATGAAATAATAAAATAATAAGTATTTCTAGAAGTTAACGAACCTATACAAATTAAATATTAACATTACCTTTGAAATAGTAATGTGACCATTATGAATAGTAAACTATCCTTTTGAATAGTAACCTCACCAATAATAGTATAAATAAAATATATCCATATTATAAGTGTCAATCTAATATAATGATATCATAGTATATGTAATTATAAATTTTTAAAATTGTTAATTACGTGTTGGTAAATATATAGGTCATAAATATTAAATTACAATTTTTTGATTACTTTAATAATTCCAAATAAAATTTGTTGTCAGAAAATGTATTAAAAAATTAATATTTTTATGCCTTATTATTATGAGATTATTTTTTGTACCTTAATTAAATTTTCAAATTACTTGAAAAAATGTTTGAATTATAAATTTTTTATTTTGCAAGTAAATGGTGATTTTAAATATTAATTAAGTTTTTCAAATTTATAAAATTGTTTTAATAAGATAGATTTAATTTTTTAATTCTGCACATTGAAAAATTATTAGGTTGAATTTTTTTGTGATTTTTTAGAAATATTTGATTTATTGTGATAGTAAAATACGGTAATTTATGGTATACACACATTATATGTTAAATACACTATTGCTTATGTCATGAATGACATAATCACCATTGGTTCAAAATAACAGGATTTAATTACTGTATTCAGTCTAAATAATCAAAAATATTTGTTTTCTTGAGAAAAATAATATACTACTGAATTAAATAATTTAAAAACACCCCTCCTAAATATAAATACGACCCCTCGCCACCTCATATACTCACAACTCTCATGCCATGATCCTTGTCCAAATTATGATTATATCTCCTCCCAATACCCTTACCCATGTCAAGGATCTTTTCTTATTAAAAAAATACCAAAAATCCATAAGGAGGTTCTCTGGAAGAGGGATTCAAAAGGTAGAACCCTCATATGTTTCTTTTAATTTCTTTTCAAGTTCCTTTCATTTCATTTTATCTTTTGAAAACCCCTAATAAAATTTGTATTATAACTCAGTTACCATAAATAAAATGGTATTTTTTATTCTAATTGATAGTTTACCATCACCTCTCTTTCCCCGTCCTATTATACTAAAAATAAAAACATCGCCTGTGATGTGTTAATTTATCACATTCGTGGACGACAAAGTTTTTAATTTCCATTAACATCATCATTAATGGTGATTAAACCATTATTTTGATTGAACCAGATCATAATATGTGTATTATATCTTATTTTATGTTCATGAATAATTTTTCCTAAATTAAATTAAATTATAAATCAGAATGAGTTTGTTGTATTCGAAAACTGCCAATATAAACCCAAATGATTGCCATTTATTATTTATATAATAATTCAACCTCATTATATAAAACCAAATGATTTAAAAGTCCAATTTATCCTCTTTAAAAACATTAATAACATATATTTTCAATTCTAGAAAATTACTTAACATTATATAACCTTTCGTACATATATAGAAGTAAATAGATCATGAAAACCAAGATAACCAATGCCCCTAAATGATGAAATTGGACCTCTTAACCCATTAAAAAGGCCATAAATGAACTTAATATAGTTATAATAAATCAAATAAATATATAAATATTTTTTGAATCTTTAATTAATGAATCTATTTTTATTATTTAGTATATTATTTTCATGTAAAGAACACCTTCAGAATTAAGTAAAGGGATTCTACCAAAACCTCCATTATTCATTTGAGTTACTCTCTCTCTTCTAATCAAAATTAAATTCTATTTTTTAATTTACATGTTATAAATTATTTTTATATGTTCTAAAATCAGGTTTCAATATCCATTCATTGTTCATTTTGAGGGATATACATGTTTTTAAATGGTTCCCTACTTAATTGTTCCCGATAAGCAAGCACGATTTAAGGGAACTTCCTGATTTCCTACCCATTTTTAATTGAACTATATAATCTATTTTAAGCCACCACTATTTTTTATAATATCATTCAAATTATTAAAAAAATTATTTGTTCAATTCATTTTTTATATAAAATACTTTTACCTTTTCTTCTTTAAAGGACCATTAATGTTTCCTTAAATCACACTAAAATGTTGTGATTATGAAGTTTCTTAAATTATCTTTTTACATTTTATCAAATAATTTTTACATAACTAGTCATGATATATGTATATATTACATTATTAATGTCCTTGTATTATTCAATTCCTTTCTTTCATGGGCACCATTATGATACACCTAGTTATTGTGCTTTATGACATGATTGTGATTCCCATTTCATCCCATGGGTAACCCTTCTGTTTATTTTTTATATGGAAGACATAATAATGAAAATTTTATAATGGGTGCACCCAGATAGCACTCTAATGAATTCTGTAATGTTTAGTATCATGATAATTCATGTGAAACGATATTCATGGTTAGCCTTGACTCATTCTCCATGTCTGACAGTCCTCGATGTTAGCCTTGACTCATTTTACCTGTATAACAGTCCTTGTGGTTAGCATTAACACATTATCCTCTATGTGCAATGATGCTTTACTAATGCTAAATTCATGTTTTAGTTTTCATCCATGTTATTATTATTCCTTGATTGTATGGTCCCGTGTTCAATATGTTATGATTGCTTATGTTTAATCATGTTTCATTCCTTATTATTTCATTATGTTATGCCTTCCAACACATATTATAAGAATCATTTTAGTTTTTATTCCCTTATTGGGATTTGAAGCTCATTAATTTGTTCATGTTATCCCCAATACATTCTTTATAGATATATGGTCTCAATGGAATTTATGAGATCATAATGGTTGATCAATGTTGAAATGTATTATTTAGTCCCATATTTTCAGTTTTATGTACCTAATCATCCAAGACACTAGGATTTATGATCCTTGGAAGGTAGTTAGATGTTTATTTATGCTTAAAATCATGTAATGATATCTTAAAAATACAAGGGATTCTATTCCATGGAGACGGAATCCCTTATACTTCAATAAGATCTCCTGGGAACAGGTTCTATGCCATGGAAAATTGAATACTTAAACAGAAGATGCAGACTTTTGTTGGGTAATCATATGGAGGTCACCCACACATGGCAGGAGGGAAATATGGTTGCGGACTTACAGGATTCCTTGGCTTCTCTGGATCATAGTATGCCCTCTTTTATTTCTCTCAGGGCATTTCCAAGGGAGGGGCTTCATCATGTGGTTAGTGACGCCCTTGGCTTGCATTTTTTCTAACCCCCATGACTGGTGCACCTCTATTTTTTCTTTTTTTTCTTTTTTCCCCTCCCATAAATCCAAAAAAATGGTTACTTTTAATCAGTATAGATCAATTTAGTTTGATTTATTTATAAATAAATATTACCTCTAAAAGAACATTTACATAAAAAAGAACTTAAGTTTAGAAACGATCATATCAAAATTAACATCGGGTGATTTGTTTTGTATAAGTTTAGAAACGATCATATCAATTTAATATTTAATTTTTATCTTAAAGCCTTCTATAATAATGAAAATTTTCTATTAGAAAACTTGTTTTTTATGTATACTCATAAAAATTTAAATTTATTTTTTCAACTTTTAAGAATTGTGTTTTCATAAATTGATTCAATATTATTTAACACAAAAATTTAGATTATCTAATAGGTTGAAATTTATTTTTGGAAAAAATTAATTGTAAAAATATAAAAAATTAATAACCATAGTTAAGGGGAAAAAAGTGTTTATGGTGTGGTTAATATATGAAAATTTGGGTTAAAATTCCCTACCAACTTCTCAAAATCTTATTTTATAGGAATATTTTCACATTATAATATGCCAACATAGAACCTAATGTTATTTATAATATTTTGTATGACAAATACTTTATAAATTTGGATTCTTCTTGAGAATTTCATAGTAATTTATAATAGGGTACCATTTATCGACTTATAAAAGGTAACTAATAGTACTCCAAAAATTTCATCCCTATGTTCTTTAAGAGGATATACAATGGAGGTTTCCTATAGAGAAGGTTATTATCTTAATAAATATCTTTCATCATATTTCTTCTTTTCTACACCATTAATTGTAATGTAAAACCTCCAATATAATCATAACTACATATCTCATATACATAGATGTTATTATGTTTATTTAATAATATTTATCCATATTCACTTCCATAAAATGGGAAACAAAATCATTAATAATGTGTATATCGGACTACCGTCGCACAAACCGATGAGGTTCATTTTCTATCATGATCATTCAGTATTTGATAGAGTGATGGACTTACCACATGTATATGATATTTCTTATATTATTATAGTTATATAATTTTAATATCTCATATACCTTTTTAAGTTCCATTATATTTAGAATATGATAACGTCTCTCATTATGTGTAGTGTACTACCGCCTCACGAGGTAATGCGATTTAATTTTCACTTACGCATTATGTGGAATGTAGTAAGGATAACATTAATTAGTATATTTCATATTTATAATATTATACTTATTCGATAAAATTAAATTATCACCCACATCCATACCATTTCACTATTGCATGGAATGTTATCGTTACGCTTGCATACGTACGACCTACCATCTCCATGTAGTGATGAAATTCATTTTCAATATCAAATTTTGTTAGTGCTTCTAAAAATTTATATTTTAAGTTAATATGTTATTTATACCATTATTATAATTATAGATATTATATATATATATATCCTATTTACATGAATCAAAACATTCTTGACAAAACGCTCATGAGAACCAAGTTATTTAGCACACACAAAAAATAAAAATAAGAAATTATTATTAACAAACGGGTGGTACATTTTTTTAATAGGATCAAATATGAAATTATAAAGTTGATTCTCAAAATTTAATACACTAATATAATTCATAAAACAATTATACATAATTTAAGGACACATACTAATGATACCAGACATGAGTTATGGGTCTCTCATCTCACTATTACTTATGTGATACATATTCCATATTGACCATTTATTTCCATTTTTTGGTGTATATACTATACCTTTGACATTTTATATAATTAATATACCTATTTTCATTGAATTTAATGTTTAATTTGATATAATTTCTTTTGGGGTACTAAAATTCATAAGTTACCAAATTGGTATGTGTTTATTACACAATCTCATAATTATTTGATGTTGTTTATGTTTACATCTCCCTTGGGGGGATTATTTGATATTTCTATCATAAAATAAATTTTTTTTCTTCACCTATAGTTATTCACGAACTTAATCATGTAATAGTTTTACTTTTTTTTAAACTTTGGTACTTAAAATGATTGTGAAATTGTTTTAAGAAAATCTAACATTATTTATTTCTTTGGTTGAAAATCATTTTTAATTAAAACCCCTAATTTATAAAAATGATTTCATAAATATTTCTAAATTTTTTTAATTGATATTTTAATAAAATATTTACCCATTTTTTCTTTTTTGAAAAAAAATTTAATGTAATCATTATGTCATTTTTAAAACAATGTGTATTTGGATTTTATAAACAATGTGAAAGGAATCATTATTTTAAAGTGTATGGAATGAATTTAATTTTGCACTTTCATGACCAATCAATGTTTTCATTCATATTTAAAAGTTCTAAAAGAGTATTTACAATTTAAAGTATTTAAAAAAATTGAGCACTTTTTTTAATAGTGGTTTTTCTAAATGGAAAGGTCATTTTTCCAAAAAAAATGTTTTTATTGATAGTTCTATCCACTTTGGATATTTTGTATTGATACCATAATAATTATTTCATTATAATATAAGTGATAATTTTTTTTTGTGGATGTATAATTTTATTTCCATTAACTAATTTACTCTATATTTTGTTTGATTTTGTTTCTTGGTTTGGGTAAGTATTAACACTTCATATGTTTGTTTTTAAATAAGAATGATTATGTTTGCTTTATTTCACACATTTTATATGAGGACTAAATTTGAATTAGTAGGAAATGGGAGGTTCCCTATTAGGCCAATTTATATATCAGTAGGTCTGATGAGACAAACTAGATTTCGTTTTAGAGAATTCCTTATCCTTTTATATAGATATCTTGGAACCTGGCCTTGATGATGTGTTTCACACATCCAGAATTATGTGTTCTATCATTATGAATTAATTTATTGATATTACATGTTATTATTAATTTATTTTGAATATCCATGTTTATGTTTTCATTCTTATGTGATTATTTATAAATAATTATTTGAGAATCATTTATTCATACCATATTATGCTCATGTTATATATTAAATGGAATGTTTTTTGGTTATTTACATTTCTATATTGATTATAAATTATTTATTTATATATTATATTTAAATATTACCAAAACTAATCATTTCACCTCACCCCTTTATAATTTTTTATTTTACCCACGAATCAATGATGTTATTTTTTATTAAAATATAGGAATACACTGTTAGGAATAATGGAATTCTTAGAGAGAAAACTTTTGAATTTTATATTTCCAATTTTAATATATATCTAAAGAATGAATATAGTATACAAAAACTAATTAACTATTTTTTCGTTCAGGAAGTTATTTTTAGTATCTTATTCCAAAGTAATAATTTATACACTTGATCTTGGATACTAGTATTGGGATAGATACTTTTTTTATCAATATAAGATTAGTAGTATCCTTGGGAACTAGATTTATGAAAACCTAGAGTAGGGAACATAACCCTATGATATAAATAGAAGATATATATTGAATAACATCATAATGTTTTTGTAGGTAAGATATTATGTGATTTTTATATAAAAATAAATCCCCTTATGGTACTATAAGTGGGAATGGTTTTGGAAAAGATATTCCAAGGGGTAATAACTCTGAAAATGGAACATTAGTGTAGACCTTATCGTAACATTATGCCGGAAAATATGCCTTACTGCACACCTAGTTTGACACTGCATGTTTAAATTCATAGGATAACTCAAATTTTCTTCACAAACAACTATGATAGATTTGAAAATAAAAATATCCCCTAAAAACCATATATATGATCATGATATTAGTTATGCATAATTTTTTCAATTTATGTTTTTTGTTTCTCAAGTATTATGATTAGACATCATGTTTCATATATGTTATGATCTAGTATAGTATATTATATTGTTTATAATTGGTACCTTGTTTAAAGAAATGAAATCATAAAAACACACATAATATAAAGGGTAAGGAAAATTATTTCCTTGATGATATAAAATAATCATTCAAAAGGAAACTAATCTGACTAACTTTCTCATTTTTACAAGGACATGCTATCATGTTCTATCAAGAGAGATGATGAATAATCACAGTCTAATAACATTTAAGGGATGAAAGAGAATAAGAGGAGGTAATATGAAATTATAGAGAAAGGGTATAATATAAATATTGTTTTTCTGACAAGTGATACTTTTGTAAGGAGACAAGTTGGTATATGATTAAAAGAAAGGGGTGTTTTATTCATGTATTGATAAAAAAGCCACCATTATCATGATTTTAATGTAATGAATAAACCTTTAAATGTATAATTCATCCACTATAATTATATGGAGAACTACATAAATGAATACCCCAAACACCAAGGAAATATATGTTAAAATAATAAAAGTGATCATGGTCAAAAAAATTATATTTATACATAAAAATTAAATTGATTAATATTATTCTTTTAGATACAAGAATTATATTATATGAGTATTTTAACCAATGATATTATTGTTATAAAAATTATTAAATTTAGAAATATTATACAGGAGTAGGGTTTCTTGCTTAATTGTAACAATAAAAGAGATTTAGTAGTATGTTGAACTTCATATAAAACACATTATTGATGGAAGAAAACAATTAATATGTGTATGAAATTGAGATAATAATGATAAATATATGTTTATGTGAAGGTATCAAAAACCTTAAAATTTATTCTTGATTTGATGGTTTATATTATATTTGTTTTAGTTTTCTCCATGTTTGGATCTATGGAATATATTTGAGAACCTATGATCTTATTTTTATAAGTATTCAAGTTTTCATTAAGGTTTTATAGTGATTTAGGTATTGGTATATTTTAAATGGGACATTTAGAGATACTATATATTTCTTATGGATTATAATGTTGATTTAGAAACCTTACATCAAAATTTGTGGACCCAGAATAGGGATAGACAATTTTTGCATTAGTCATAAGGGTAAATATTTATGTAATGTATTTAGTTGAGAATCAGTTGGTATTTGATAACTAGTGCTAACCATTTTGGTTTTTGAAAATATCTATAGACGGGAAGAATTACACTTTATTATTTCACTGAGCTAATTATTAATTAAAAGTTACTTTTAGTGGATGAGGCTTAAAAAATCATCTTTGAGATTTATTTATTATATTAATAAATTATGTGAAAATTGATTAAATAAAAAAAGGATAAAATATAAAATATATTGTTTGTTGTTATCTATCATAATGGTAACTCAATTCCTCAAATATTGGAAAAAAAAATTAGAAAATATTATCCTTGTTGGATTGTAATATTTGAGCTTAATAGGTTGTGAAATATATTTTTACAAGAGGGGGTGAATTTTAGTTTATTAAAATTTGTTCAAAATAACTAAACTAAAAATATCTAAATACTAATTTAAGTAAAATATCGAACTGGTTTCTTATGTGATTGAAACAATTCACAGAATCATAATCATATACAATATGATTAAATCAGTGTAATAGAATGAGTATTATAATAAATACAATTAATAAGTGTATGAATCATAATCATATTAACTATGATAAAACAAACAAAACATTTTAAGTTGAATATGATGACCAATTTTATTATTATTAAGAGAATTTGAAAATAAACTTGTAAGAAACAATACATAACTATAATAAAGTATTAATTATTTATAGCTATTAAGAGAATAATCTCTTTTTTCCTTAACAGTAATGTGGTTTCTAAACCTGATGAATGGAATCTCATGTTTTATAATTAAAAGAAAATATGTCTTTACTTATAAAGGAATTCTCTTAATATGATGATCGAAATGCCTATGATAAAATCCACAGAGTCCCTTGATAAGATGATTAGATTCTCTATCTATATATCTTTGGTATCCTTTGATCTGATAGATCAGATTATGTGCCTTCCTATCATTAGAATCCCTCGATCAATCCAATGATCAACCACAATTTACAATTACAAAAATGTACAAAAAAAGAATACCTTAACTATGTTTCCATAGAACAAATCTCTCAAAATAATTACAAGATACTAAGAAAAACTTCTTAATGCTATATAAGATTTAGAAAAACTGAGAGAGAAATATAATCAGTATCTTTAAATTCTTTAAATGACAGGGTATTTATATGAATAGTCTCAATGGCCATCTTGATCACCCAATGATTTCATTTTCTCGATGTTTTCACAAGGACATGGACACATGGAACATGACAAAACGTAATGAACTTTCATAACTGAATGTCTAAAATCATATTTTTTACACCATTAAATTGTAATAGATGTTCCATTATGATAGTAATAATTTATGCATATTTATATTATAAACATAGTTAGTGTGATATAAATACTTAAGTTTGTAAATTCGTTAATATTTATGAGTATTAATCAAATGTATATTGATACCAGTATAATTATAATTATTAAGACTTTTTCATTATAAAAGAAAAGATTTAATGTCAAAATATGGTTTTAATAAAGGTGAGTATGATGTTTATCATGCTTATACTCATTATGATTATCGTAATGAAGAGTGTATTGTATATATTCTTAATACATCACAATATATTCGATGTATGGTGAATAGAAATTTTTTATAAAAAACATTCTAAAATACTTTATAATTGAAAATTTGGTAAAACAAGTTTTCAAAAATGTGATTTTCATTTCCAAAACTAAAGGAATGTAAAAGTGAGAAATATATTTTTTGACTCCTTAATCTCCACCTTTTTTGGAAATTATAAACCACCAAACTAAAATTAAAAATAAGTATAAAAACTAAAATACCATTTCTTTTAAGTACATCATATTCCAAATTATTACTTAATACCTAAATCCCCCTAAGTTTATAAATCATTTAAATACCATAGAAGATATTAATATAAATATAATTAATTCCCCATTTGGATAAAATCTCCCATAAGAATCAAATTCTCCCTTTTAATAAAAAAAATCACATTTGTAAAAAAATCATTTGATGGAACTCTAACATAATTTAATAGTTTCTATATTATATAATGATTTCTCCCCCTTAAACAATACTTCTCTGCTTTTCAATTTACAAAAAAAATTGGGAATCTTATATTTCATTAAATATTATAGATTGAAAAAAATATTAAAAGATACAATTAAATAACTTAAACGTACTTAAAATTTATGAATGAAGATTCCACCAGTTGTAATTAGAAAATATTCAGAAAAATCACAGTATGATGAAAATTAATTCATTAAAATATTATATAACATTTTAGAAGTTTACAAATACAATAATAGTTAAGAAAAAAATCATTCTTTCATCATAAAATTCATTATGAAAGGCTTCATATTCTTGAATTCTTATGTCCTCTTCCATATTTAATACCCTTTGTTTTTTTATTACAAAACTTTTTAGATAATTTTTTTTTCATTATTCAAAAATATGTTTTCCCCTTGAGATTATTGATGTCTTGGCACATCCAACTGCAAGTAATGAATCATTACATTAAAATAATTTTGTTCATGAGTCTGATCGAATTTTTTTTTCTTGAATTTATCCACAATCATTACTCTTTACGACACATATTTTGTTAGTTGATTAAAGGATTTATCATACTAATTCAAAAAATTATTTATATCTAAAATGTATTCATTATAATTTTTTATATCGGCATCAATTTGAGGGTACATTTTTATAACATTGTTTCATAACTTTTTGTGCACCTAGGAACTTTCTTGTAATTCTTTTAAGTCCGACTCATTCTGAATGACCCTTTCTATTAACATTTTCAATGACTTTAATTTCTGATCAAACTTTTCTTGCATCATTTCCCTCTCATTTCATGTCTTAGAAAATAAGTAATTATTTCTTATGGTATATTTAAATCGTGAAAATTTTAATCAAATCCTTTATAATTTAAGGTTTTAAGTAAATATGATCGATCACTCCCGATTTCAAAAAGTTTTACATGGATGGTTCTAATTACATCCTCATTTTTTTATTATTTGAAACATGTTTTTCATCTTGATTAGGAACGTTTTCACCGGTTGATTATTCTTAGATAATTCCATTATCTCCAAGTCATCAATGTTAGATTAATAACCCTCTACTGTAGAATTATGATCTTTCTGATATTTCTTAGATGATGAATGTGCTTTTTCCTATAATGATCATTCCTTTTATAAACATATATCTTTACATTACATATCATTCTTGGATGGTAATTTCAATGATTACGCATCTAATATATTTTTAGATAAGTTTTTTTTCAATTTAATCTCCCTATCAATCTTCATTATTATCCTCATTATCTTATTTTCTAACATTTTCCACTTCTTATTCAACATATAATTCTATTCCTTCAAATTCAGTATTTTCTCTTCATTTTTTTTCTTTCTTATATTTATCAATACCTTAAACTCCTTCATCAAGTTCTCTATAGAAATTATTTTTAACTAATTTTCTATCTTTAAGTCCTATTTTGAAGATAGAACTGGTTCTGATAGATTTGTTTTATCTATAGGTAATAATTATTCATCAAGAACATTACCTTTTCCTTTATCTTATAATGAAGAAACATCACCAAGGAAAACTATAGTTTCATTAAAAACTATCCAGGATTTCAGGTTCAACCAATCAGTGTGATATAAGATTAAAACAACCAAATCAAATTCCCTTTAAACACCTATTAAGAAATTCTCACAAAGAAAATATTCTTTCAACTTCTTTTTCTATTTCTTTTTCCCTACATCTTGTGGAAAATTATCAGCAGAATTTATTTTTAAGGCCTCATCCTCATTATCTTTATTTTATCATAACTCATGTATAAAATCTTCACCATCTTTATATTTTTTTTATTCACAATCATGAAATAATTCATGAATTTAACCATTAATTTTTCTTATTTTAGCAAAAAAATGATGATTATTTACTTTATGGATCCTTTCTTTATGTTTTAAATTGTAAGAAAGATGAATCCAATAACATTTACCTTCCTCATGTTCACTAAAATATCCTATATAAAAATGTAATAAACGTTAATTGTATCTCAATATACCTTCCTCGGTATAAGTAACCCTTACATCCATATGGACATTACAGGATTGTTCGGTGTTAGATGGATAAATTTCGGAAAATTTTCATAATGGTCAAATAAATAATATTCTACTTTCTTCCTATTAAAGATACCGAGATCATTAGGATGTTTGTGAGAGGAAAAAAATAATCACCTTATAAGGGTATTGCAACCACAATTATATCCTTCCTATAAGATAACTTATATTTTTTCATTATAGAAAAGGATAATTTTTCAATTCCTTATTTCTTGAAATAATTAATTGAATCATAAAAACATCGAACAAGATCAGGGTGGGAAATATAAAAAACATTTAATAAATTCTCAACTAAAACAGATTACCATCTTTAAAAATAAATAACCTTTATTAATGAAGAGTTGTATTTTTCATAAAATATGATTTCTGCTATCCGTTCTCCAAAAATAAACTAATTCATGTAATTCTCCTCGGAATCCGTCATATTGAAACTAACACTGAATCCGATGAATCTGAATTGATGAAATAAACATTACAAATGAAATACATAAGAAAAGTATCAATATGGGAGAAAAATATGTGAATAATCATTATGGGAAATGGGGTTCCCCCTTTATATAGAAAATTGAGTGTGATGATTTATCTTCCTCAAAAAACCAGTGGTTGAGACCAACAACAACATGAACTAATGGTTGAAATTCATTCGTATAATTATTTAAGAAAATCTAACTCTTAAGATTTTAAAAATCATATTGATAGTGAATACACTTGATTAAAAAAATTGAAAAAATAAATAATAAAACTAAGAATATAACAATAATAATTTTAAACTAATCATAATAAAATAGAATAAAAAATTAATAGAATTTACGAAATACATTCATAGTGAAGAATGATTCGTCTGTATGAATATTCTTTTCCTCAATATATTTAAAAATAACTAAATTATGATATTTTTGGTTATGGTACTTTATATACAAAAGATTTTATTAGAATATTTTTATGAAAAACTAATTATGATGCTCGCATTAAGTAAAAAATAAATAATAGTTATATTAAAGAGACATAATATTATTTTTTTAAAATTCCAAAATATTTATCCAAAACTTTTTTTGTAAAATTTTATAAGGATTTCCTAGTCGATAAATCCTTTTGAAAATTTTAACTACAAATTCTTAATAGAAATATGAGTATAGAAACTCATTAATTTTTTTTTTGAAAAGATAAAAAATTTATAAATCCAAATGTTTTTGAAAAAAAAAACAAACATATGTCATCTTCCTCTAGAAAAGGAGTAAACTAATTTAAGGATATTAATAAACAATAAATAGATATGATTGATTACATTAAATTGATCATTCCAAGATTCTTTTTAATATATTCAAATATATCAGAAGGAAGAGGTCCTATGAAAATAGCATCAAGTTGTTCTTGTGTTATGGAAAATGTAAAATTGATTTCTCATTTTAGTGTGTCATCCCAAAGGAAATGTTGTATTATATCTATGTGATAATCACATGAGTGATTTTCTATGTTTCAAAGTCATTGGGACTTGTAATGTTACAATGTATTTAAGATTTTTTAAAACTAATTCCATAGTTATATATTGTGAGTTTCATCCATAACACATGAGAATAATGACTTCTTACTGCCACAAAATCATCTTTATTGGTGGAATGTTCTACTAAGTGTTGTTTATTACATGAACAAGAAACTAAATACTCTCTTATGAAATTTCATTTTCCAGATGTAAATTTCATATCAATTCTACAACATCCAAAGTAAGTATCTAGAAAAAAATTTAATTTCCAAACTTATCCAAAGTAATATAAATCTCGTAAATCCATAGTTCCTTTAGGATAATAAAAAAAGACATTTTACATCTTTTAAAGGGGATTCCTTTGGATTATATTAATTTATTTCTCAAAATCATATAGAAAAAAGTAAATCAGGATGGCTAACATTTAAGTATAATAATCTTCTTATCTTACCTCTAAAATACAATTGATCAACTGGTTGCCCAACCTCATCAAGATAGAGAGTATTTGAGGTACTTATAGGAGTCCTAATAATTTTATTATTGTTGTATATAAACATGTTTTGAATATATTTAATATAATTATGTTTAGATATATTCATTCATTCTCGTTTTCTTTTTGAATTTTGAAATCCAAGGGAAAATGTTAACTCAACCATCATACTCATCTCAAACATAGATTTCATAAGACCTGCAAATGAATATGTTAATGATTGTTGAGTTGATCTGAAAATAATTTCATCAAAATATATTTGAAAAATCATAACATTTTTTTAACTTATTTAATAAAAAGAGATTGATCTGCAACTCACTTAAAAAAATTTCTTTGTAATATGTATTATGTTAACCTACCATATCAATTTCTAGGGGATTATTAAAGTCCATATAAATATTTGGTATGTTTATAAATGTATTAAGTATTTTTCTTATTTTCATAACCTAGGTTTGTTCAACAAAAACATCCTCTTGGACATATCTGTTACGAAAATCAAACTTCACATCCATTTAAATTTTTTGAAATTAAAGAATGATGCAATGAATATTAGAATTAGAATAGGATAATGTCTAGATACTAGTGCATAATATTTATCAATTTTTATGCCTTATCACTTATTAAATCATTTTTCAACAAGTCTAGATTTTCTTCTAACACAAATCTCTTTTAATCAAAAAAATTCTAAAAATCCATTCCATTATAATTATAAAAGATTCATTGGGTCCTTCAACTAAATTCCATATTTTATTCCACTAAAAATAATTCAGCCCATCTTTCGTAACCTTTACCCAATATTCATCACCTAAATCCAAATCATGATTGTTATGTTCAAATTGACAAAGAAAAACTAGATAGTCAATTTCATTTTTATGAAAATTCTTTCCCTAACTGCATGATCTAAGTCATTAATGATACTATCAAAATTATGATTTTTTCGAAACAACCTAATTAATGGATTTTGAAAAAAATATTCTTCAACAAAAGGTATAAATTATTCATGTCAAATAATTTCGAGAACAATTTCGGGATATTCATTCTAATTAAAAGATGTTTCTAAAAAGTTTTTAAAATCAATTTTTGAAATCACAACCAAGGATGTTGGTTGGGGTTGTTTGAAAACAAAAGGGTCTGTTTTATCAAATTTCATATGTATTGTTTACCCGTCTATGATATAATTTTTTTTCAAAAACTCTACCAAACATTGAAGTAGTGGAATAACATAAATATATTCATTCAAAAAATATGGGTGAAAATTAATATAAGTTATATTTCTTATTCAGGATGAATAGTTTATATCAAAAAACTCTGAAATTATCATCTTTTGGGGTTCTACTTGTCATTAAATCTTAAAGAGTTTTTTTGTGAAAATATTAAATCAAAACACAATTTGAATAATAAAAAATAGTATTAACTTCATTATCCCAAAAATTTTTAGCAATTTAGTATTCACTGAACAGGGTTCTAATTATTTCTTGAATAATTTTACTTCTTATTTCAACTACAACATTTTGTTGGGGAGTTCTAGGTGATGGGAATTTGTGTTCTATACCTTTATTATTAAAAAATTTCAAAATTTGAATTTACGAATTATCCACCATGATCACTATGAATTGTTATCAAGGTATAGTTCTCTCATTCCTATCATTGGCTAAAAATGTTTTAAAATAACAAAAATATCCTAATTTCTTTATGATATAATAAACCCATGTGTATCTATTGTAATCATAAACACTGAAATATACAAATTATTTTCCATCATTACTTCTAGTTTTTGTTAGACCAAATAAGTTCATGTGAACTAAATTTAAAGCATTATATGCTAAGACTTAATTGGAATATTTAATTTACTTATATTACTCACTATATTGAAAAGGGTCACATTGTTTTGAATCATCCAACCTATGTTCTAGTATATACTTAAAAATTATTTTCTTAATCAACTTATATATGTTTCCTGTGTTATAGTTTCCTAACTTTCTATTCCATAACCAGCATCTTTCTTCCAATTCACTTAGGCAAGTTAAGTCCTAGATCCTTGGTTATTTTATGTGACGAGTGTAAAAATATTCAAACCAATTGCCATAAATATTAAATTCATCCATGTAACTATTTAATATACACATAAAATTTCTAAATTTCAAAAGGTAACCACCATCATATAATTTATGTATACTTATAAATTTATGTTTAAAACCATTAAAAAATAAAACAAATTAAATTAATGTTTTACCAATATGAACAATATTATCTATACCTATAATTTCTCCTTGAGAATTATCTCTAAAGGTGATATTTAAACCTTTAATATTGATAATATATCCAAAACAATTTTTCCTACTAGTCATATTCCCAGAACATACACTTTCCATATACCATGTATTCTTATTGTTGGTATATTCTTTGTTTTCATGATTTTGGTACATAAACCTTATTGGGTCTTATAGTTTTAAGAAATAAGAAATTTGGAATCCAAATATGTTTATAGAAATAGGATTTGTAGAATCCTTGGGATTAAAAATTATTTAGAAAACAATTCTTTTCCCAATGGCCACTTATTTGATATTTAGTAAAAAAGTTCCAATTTTTAGAATAAAGAAGTTGTTACTAAAAAATGATGTTTTTATAACTGTAACCCATTCCATAACCAGTAATATGAGGATTTATTTGTCTAAATTTTTTCTCCCGACATTCTTTTCCATTGGTAATTTTAGATAAAAGTTTTTTTAAACATTATATTTCTGATTTTAATCTTACAACTAAATATTTATCCACAAAAGTATTATTTTTTAAATTAAGTTTATTTTATGAAATATTTTTCTAAAAAACCACTTTTAGAAATATTTATAAATAGCATCATTTTCAAAATTAGTCTTATCAAGATATTTATAAATTTCCGATATTCCAGTTGTTAATATAACTATTCTTGACTCATCCATGTATTTGCTTCCCAAACATTACCAAGTTTTTTACAAATTTTACAATTTTAATTTTCTAAATGATTTATCAAAAATGAAAATTTATCATAAGAGGGTAATGAATTAAAATCACTGGCTGATGATGATTCTTCATTTGAATATTTTGAATCCTTCTCATCAGAATAGTTTACAATAAGAGACATATTTTTATGGTTTTCATATGTTCATACCTTTTCCATGAAACATTGATTTTCTTTTTGTAATTTAGCTAAAAGACCCAATTTTCTCTATCTAGAAATTTCATTATCATGTGTATTTCTAATTGAATCACCTCCACCAGAACAAAAAATCTCATAATCCTTCAAAATTTTCTTTCTCTTGTATTTTTAATATATCATTTCTTTTATTTTTTAATTCATATCATTTCTATATTTTCTTTTCAGGTATAGACAATCTGTTTTTATATGTATAGGTTTCTTATATTCCAAGAATATAACTTCATATTTATGGTCATTTCTTTATATATTATTTTTTGTAGATATTGAAAATCCTTCTTTCTAATAACATTATTCAATATTTTGGTGAGATTTTGTACTTAATTTTTCGAATGCATGGAAGTTATTAAATTAGACTTTCCGAATTTATTCTTTCTCAAGGATTTACCAATTTTATCAACAAATTAAACATTATGTGGTATGGTAGTAGTGGAAAAATAAACACTTCCATTTTTCTATTTCTATTTCTCAGCATCTCTTTTTAATCTTCCCTCATACTATATAAGGGTTCCAATAACATCATCAAGAGTAAGATTGATTAAATTCTTTGTCTTATCAACAGTAGTTCTCTTTGATTCCCACTCATTGGGTATAATATAAATTATCTATTCCATAATGTTTTTATCATCTACACCTTTAATCTAATATCCTATAAACTATTAACGATTTTGATGAATCATTGGTGCATTTTAGAAATGAATTCACTATGAATTAAATTGATTTCATGATAATCTGCTATTAATATTTCAATTTGGGTATCAAAAACCATTGATGTTCCAAAATGTGTGATCTTAGGATTTTTCACAATAATTTTAGCAGCATCACAATATGAGATTTGACAATAAACCGTTCTTTTATGTGATCATAATAATGTATATATTACTCTGTAGTTTAACTGATATTCCTATTTTTCATGTTGAGAAACGGTTGTAACATCCATGTAAGGAATATTATAATCTCTTATAATCATGAAAAATTTATAAACCCTAGTGTTGATAAAAAAATTATTCATCTTATCTCCCCAGTACTCATATTCAACACCATCAAAGATAGGCTGTCTTTTGGGATTTCGGTTATCTATTGAACTAACATTTAGACCTATCATTTTAATGGAAAGGATTTCTCTTCCAAACACATGTTAGTGTAGAAAATTTTATAAAAATACTTGTTAAATAAAAACATTAATGATCATGAAAATGATGAATGAGGTACAAACACATCATGTAATCCAATTAATGGATAAAAAAATTACTAAGCACTTTACTTCGATCAGATACGAATTGTTTGATTGTATTATACGAGCATTAGATATTGTGAAAGCAGTTCTTATAAGAGTGGAATAATTTTTCATTTAAAATCTATTTTTAAAATTATTAATCTAAGGAAACCCAAAAAAAATTCTTTATATAAAATATAGGATATGAATATAAATTTGATGAAAAAATTCATATAATCATAATCAGATAAAATATGATTAAATTAGAGTAACAGAATCGGTATTACAACGGATCTGATTAATCAGAGTATGAATCATAACCATATTTATTAATATGATAAAAAAATAGTAATTTTAATGTGATGATAAAATTTACTATTAATATTCAAATTAGAAAATAAACTTGTATGAATAAATAAATAACTATAATAAAGTAAGAATGACTTTCAAATATTACAAGAATAATCTATTTTTACATTTTGATTGATTTAGTCACTAACCCTCACTAAATATAGACCTTTTTATACTTACAATAAAGTATATCTTTATTTATATAGTAAATCCCTCGATACAATGATTAAAATATCTGGATTCCTATCTATTGAAGCCCTAAATATAATGATTGGATTATCTGTCAACCAATCCTTGATATCCCTCAATGTAACGACCCAAAGTTTCATTAATGAAAATCCCTCTTGATCCAGTTAAATGTCTCTTTATGAAAAATGTTTTTATAATATGTCAACTTCTTTAGTTTTACGTTAAGATTTGTGAACGTTACTTTTATAGCCGTTTAACAGTGATCATCTGGGTAGTTTAAATATAAGGCTTTAACGAACCAATTTTCTACTCAGACAAAGGAAGCGATGGCCTCATCCAGTAGAATTTCCCCTTATGAAGCCCATTTGTCGGACCTTGGAAAAGAGGTGGCGTCTTTGGGCTTTTCCCTTGACCAATCCCAAGCTGAGCTTCATCAAGTCAAGCTCGAACGTGATCGTCTACCGGAAAAATGGAAGTTGATTGAAATTACAACTCGAGCGATGTTATCCGAGCAACCCCAAGAGTCTATCACCATCGCACACCTTACCCTTAGGTCTTATGCGGCTATTTTAAGGGGTTATGTAACAAATAATTAGTACCATGTTCATGCACATTACTTTTATATATAATAATGAATATAATTTCTAGTCATTTTTGATACATTGTAATTAGTTTTTAAAGTACAAATGGTGTTTTTAGTTATTATTTAATTAAGAATTATATTTTATTAAATTAAAGGATTTTTTATTTAAATAATATTTTAATAAAATATTATTATTAATATTAAATTAATTCTTTATTGAGTATAAAGGATCTTATAATTTTATGAATGCAATTAAAATTTTTATTAAGGTTTGAAAGCCATTTCTGTCAAAACCCGTGAATTTTTTTATAAATGTCGGTTTTTATTTTAAAAGTGAAAATTCACATATTTATAAAATTATTTAGATAAAATAAATATTATTTTTGGAATCAGGACGTTGAAATTATCCAACGGTGAATTTTTCATAATTTTCTGAGAGTCAAATTTTTGGGTAAAAATTAAATACCATTTAAATATATAATATGTTTTATGACATCATAATGACCCAATGGTGATGTAATAAAATATCATAATCCATATGTTCGGCCAATATGTGTTTTATCATTAAAATAATGAGATTTTGGGTTTTTTTGACTTACTTTTCAAAGCATTAATGGATCCCTCAAGACTTATTCAACCCTTTGCCTTTTTAAATTAATTTCCATGGGAGTGTGACTCACCTCCACATAAGCAACCATAATTTTTTAATAAGTTAGGACCTTGGACTTGTAAAATATTGTTTTCCTCTTTCCTTTTCCAGAAACCATGGGCAAATACCATGGGATGGTTTGTGGTTTGGATTATTTTAATATAAGGGGTCCCAAACCTAAATAATAAAGAATTCTCTCACCTTTCCTATATAAACCCACCCAAGCTCCCACTTCCTCCTAACTCAAAGCCCTTGAAGTTCGTCCAACCTCTACCCTACTCTCTCTAGAATCCTCCCAAGTTGCCCCAAGCTCCCAGGAAGCCTCTCACAAGCCTCTCTCTAGCCTTTGGAAGCACACTTCCAAGTAAGGGTTTTTTCTTCCTTTCTCATTTTTGTCAATTTTCTTTAAGTTGTATTGCCCTTTTAATTTCAATTATGAATGTTGGGGTATAGTTTCTCACCTCCCCCATACTTCCCTCTTATTGTTTGAATGATGGGAGAACCCTTTATCTCTCATTAAATGCCTCCCATGTACACCTGTTACTATGCCGAAATTCTGAAAGGAACTTCTCTCTCTTCTTTTACATTCAAGCAATACTTTTGTATCATGAATTTAAATTCCATTTCAATTTTTGGGACATGTATATATATGACCTCCTTACTGTCCATTACATGTAAATATTATGAGGAACCCCTTTCTCTCTCATCAAACTTTTTTATGAGTTCTTATGTCACGCCGTTACGCTGCCGAAATCGCACCGATTTTCTAAGACAATGTCATTGTGTAGTGAATACCATGCCCATTTCTCCATCAAGGGTATTCACCTTTATGCACATTTACATATTGATTGTAAAGTTTCATGTATGAATTCCACATTCCTTTATCATGGAATAAATTATTATGTTTTATGAATCCATGTTTTATGATCCATGTGGCACACTTATGCATGAAATGAAATGTTTAAGAAGGGTGCGCCCTTTATAGCGCTCCAATGTATTGGGTAAAGTATAGTATCAAGATACGTCATGTGCAATGAGTGTTGAATCATGCTAATTCAAGTGAAACGAGGGTTTACTCGTGCTTCAAGTGCAATGAGGGTTTACTCATGCTCCATGTGCAATGAGCCTTGGCTCATGCTAATTCAATGTTAAGTGTTGTTGCCACATTTCCATGTTATGATTATCATGCTTTATCATGCCTTTATGTTCATGTTTTTCTTATGCTCTATTGATATTCCTATTGCCTAACATGTATTGTACTCCTCATGTTATTCATTGTGTACTCCCTTACTGGGCTTTATAGCTCACCATTTTCTTATGCATGTCCTCAGGTTATCCCAGGCAATGCTAAGTACGAAGGAATGTAGTGGTCATGTAAAGGAAGTTTTCAATAAAGATGTTGTATTTAATGTTTAAAGTCTTTATGTAATGATCCTAAGCCCCAAAGACACTAAACCTCTCGATCCTTTTTGTTGTATCAAGTGAAGTTTTATGTAATAAAGCATGTTTAAGTTGTAATAAAAAGCAGGGTTTTCATAGTTGGTATCAAAGGATAGGTTTAGTTATTTTTTGGGATTAGGAAACCCTAGTAAAGCCTTAGATACAAGACTAAGCATAATAAAAACATCCCTAAGTTTTGTTAAATACTAAGTAAGTGGTTTATCAAACAAATACAACCTTGTCTGGATACGAGCAGGTAGAGGCTGCTCTGGCACAAATGTATCCTAGGGGTAAAACCCGAAAACACCGCTTTGAGCTAGACTCAGACGGGAACTGGTGCACGACAATGGGCCTTGCTGCACTCTTGGTTACGACACTCCCGGGGGATATGTTTTGATAAATACACAATCTTAGTATGAACCCTTATTAAGGGAAAATGCCCCTAAGAGTATATGTTAGAAGGAAGATCATGAAAAGCCTGGATTGAATCCTATAGACTCATGAGTTAAAGAGATTAAAGTTTATTTATAAGTCATCAACTTTTGTCTTTGGATTACTCATTATGTGTTACCCCTAACTTTCTTTTATTACATCCAATGGCCGGTAATAGGAGAACTCGGGTTAACAACCGTTGTGAAGATCAGTGTGATGATTGTACTTATGAGATGCCCAATCCAATGGGAGCGGGAATCGCGAACTTTGTCACACTTCTCTCTCAGCTAACTCAAGTTTTGAATAGAAACACTGGTCAAGAGAAACGTTCAACCCCCCCCCCCCCCAAGAAAGAACAAGTTGCTATTGAAAGCTTCATGAGAGAAAGGCCTCCTACTTTTAGTGGATCATCGGATCCCACGATCGCTGAACAATGGATCAACTCCATTGAAAAGATATTCTCCATCCTCCAATGCTCTGAAAAAGAGAAGGTTCTCCTAGCGGCTTACCGTATGGAGGGTTAAGCTGATCAATGGTGGACGTTGATCAAAAATACGAAGCTTGAGGAGGAGATCGAGGCTTTGGAATGGGAGGAATTCCGGAAGATGTTTTTCGATAAATATTTTCCGCGCACCCTCCGTCTTAAGATGGAAAGGGACTTCCTTTCCCTCAAGAAGAAAGGTGAAGAATCTGTGGGAGCGTACGAGGAAAACTTCACAAGGCTTTCACGATACGCTTTCGGCTTTGTCGTTACCCCCGAATGCAAGGTTGACCGCTTCTTTGGTGTGCTGAAGCCTATCTTGCGGAAAGCATTAGCGATCCGTGACTTCAACAGCTATGAGGAAATTTTCTGATGTGCCCTCAAGGTTGAAATGGAGATCGGAGAATCATAGGGGTATCATGGGGACAAGAAGCGTAAGGTGGACTTCAATGCTGGTGGTCCGATGGATAAATCCAACGGCGCTACGAAATTCCAGCACCCCACTTTCCAAAAGTGTGGAAAGAAGCACCCTGGAAATTGCCTTCGGGGGACAAGAAAATGCTTCAAGTGTGGAAGAGAAGGGAACCTAGCTGTTAACTGTCAACAAGAAGGACCCGCAGCTGCGACAGAGGGGAGGAACACTCCGTTCGAACCTCAATGCATTGTTCAATGCTACAAATGCAAAGAACCAGGTCATTTTGCAAATCAGTGCCCTAATCCAAGGGTTATCGGAGGCAACCAACAACCTCCAAGACAGCAAGGGAGAGCTTTTTCCATCACTTATGCCGAAGTGAACCCCGAAAACGAAGTGGTGACATGTACGCTAGTTGTTCATTCAATAATAGCGAACGTACTTTTTGATTCCGGTTCTACGCATTCTTTTATATCTCAAATGTTTAGTAGAACAATCCCAGCACCACCACAAATCCTGTAAGTAAAGATGTCGGTGAGTACGGAAAATGGGGAAATCATTGCATCCCATGAATATAAGTCCTCCACTATTATAATATGTGGATTGAATTTCCCGGAAAACCTTATCATACTCCCTTTTGTGGAATTTGATGCAATTCTTGGCATGGATTGTCTTTACTTATATAGAGCCAACATAAATTGTCGGGAGAGGGAAATCACACTCCATATGGAGAATCGACCCCCGATTCTTTACAAGTGTGAGGAGGAAGATGAATCTCCTTTAGCTCAATCATCTCAAGCATGGATATTACTGCCTTATGAGCACGCATATCTGGCTCAGATGATTGAGTCCAAGGAAGAAACCACCCTTGAAGAAATTCCTATTGTGAGGGAATTCGCTGAAGTATTTCCCGAGGAACTTCCTGGTCTTCCTCCAAGAAGAGATGTTGAGTTCTCAATTGAACTTATACCTAGGGCACTACCAATATCCAAGACTCCATATAGAATGGCTGTTGTTGAGCTTGAAGAGCTAAAGAAACAACTACAGGAGAATCTGGATAAAGGGTTTATACGCCCAAGTGCATCACCATGGGGTGCACCAGTCCTCTTCGTCAAGAAGAAGGATGGGTCAATGCGGCTTTTCATCGATTATCGTGAACATAACAAAATCACGATAAAGAACAATTATCCTCTCCCAAGAATCGATGACTTGTTTGATCAGCTGTGTGGAGCACAATACTTCTCCAAGGTGGACTTGCGGTTGGGATATTATCAAGTAAGGGTGAAGAAAGAAGATATCCCTAAGACTGCTTTTCGTACAAGGTACAGGCACTATGAATTCATAGTAATGCCTTTCGGACTCACCAATGCTCCAGAAATATTCATGGACTTGATGAATAGAGTCTTTAGAGATTACCTAGACAAATTTGTGGTAGTCTTTATAGATGATATTCTAATATACTCCAAAACCAAGGAGGACCATGAGGAGCATTTAAGAACTGTACTGGAGAATTTGCGCAAGGAGATGCTCTATGCCAAGTACAGAAAGTGTGAGTTCTAGTTGAAGGAGGTCTCATTCTTGGGCCATATCATCACAAGCAATGGGATAATAGATGCAATTGAGGGATGGCCGAGGCCAACATCGGTAACTGATATCCGTAGCTTCTTGGGGTTAGCTGGATATTATCGACAATTTGTGAGAAATTTCTCACGATTTTCCAACCCTCTTACCAAGATAACTCGAAAGGGAGTAAAGTTTTCTTGGAGTGATGAATGCGAAGAAAGATTCAAGGAGTTGAAAAGGAGGCTTATCTCTTCACCCGTTCTCACTTTACCCACAAGTGGGGAGCTTTTTGTGGTATTCAGTGATGCATCGCAGAAGGTCTTAGGATGTGTGCTGATGCAGAATGATAAAGTGATATCATATGCCTCAAGGCAGTTGAAATTCCATGAGCGAAACTATCCAACGCATGATCTGGAGTTGGCGGCGGTGATATTTTCCTTGAAAATCTGGCGGCATTATCTCTATGGAGAGAAATGTGAGATATATACTGACCACAAGAGTCTTAAATATATATTCACACAGAAAGAGCTTAATATGCGCCAGAGAAGATAGATAGAGCTCATCAAGGATTATGACTGTTCAATACATTACCACCCTGGGAAAGCGAACAAGGTGGTGGATGCCCTCAATAGAAAGGATCCAGCTATTCTATCAATGATGAGAATTGAGAAGGATCCAATCTTCTTAGACTTGATGAAGATGGATATGGGAATCATAAAGAAGGGAACATCATCAATCCTTTCACAAATGATTGCTCAACCATCTCTTTTGGAAAGGTTAAAGGATGCTCAAAAGTATGATGCAGGAATCCAAGAAAAAGTGGAAGTTATCAAAAAGGGAAAATCCTCAGATTTTAATGTTAATGAAGAAGGAATTGTGTGGTTTGGGAAAAGACTATGTGTTCCATCAAGTCCAGAGCTGAAGAAGGAACTTTTGGATGATGCACATAGTTCAAATTTCTCGTTTCACCCAAGGAGCACAAAGATGTATCAAGATATCTGAGAAAACTTTCGGTGGGATAATATGAAGAAGGAGATCGCAGAAAATACATCAAAGTGCCTGGTGTGTCAGAAAGTGAAGGCAGAGAGGCAGAAGTCTAAGGGGATGATGCAACCATTGCCCATACTAGAATGAAAATGGGAGAACATCACCATGGACTTCGTCACTAGACTTCCAAGGACATCCAAAGCCAACAATGCAATCTGGGTTGTTGTGGGTCGTCTTACAAAGACTGCACACTTCATTGCTATTCGAGAGGATTTCTCTTTGGATCAACTGGCACAGATATATATCAGGGAAGTGGTACGGTTGCATGGAGTACCACTATCTATTCTGTCTGACCGAGATCCAAGATTTACCTCTAAGTTTTGGAAGAGTCTTTAACATGTTCTGAATACTGAACTGAACTTCAGTACGGCCTATCATCCTCATACTGATGGCCAATCCGAGCGGACTATCCAAACACTTGAGGATATGTTGAGAGCGTACTCAATGGACTTTAAAGGAGGATGGGATCAACATCTTCCTCGGTTGAGTTATCTTATAATAATAGTTTCCACTCGAGCATCCAAATGGCACCATATGAAGCCCTGTATGGGAAAAGGTGCAGAACACTGGCATGTTGGGATGAGGTCGGTGAACGTAAGCTGCTTGGACCAGAAATGGTCGAAGAAATGGTGGAGAAGGTGAAAACCATTCAGCAGTATATCAAGGCAGCCCAATGTCGACAGAAGAGTTATGCAGATAATCGTCGATGAGACCTTGAGTTTAATGTCAGAGACATGGTGTTTTTACGCATATCTCCATGGATGAAGGTCATGAGGTTTGGAAAGAAAGGTAAGTTAAGTCCAAGGTACATCGGCCCCTTCGAGATTCTTGATCGTGTTGGGGCTGTGGCCTATCGACTAGCACTTCCACCTACTATGGCCAAGGTGCATGATGTCTTTCATGTATCCCTCTTAAGGAAGTACATACCGGACCCTTCACATGTACTCTCTTCCGAGGTGGTACAATTGGAAGATGATCTTTTTTATGAGGAGCAACCAGTGAAGATCTTAGATCGTAGAGAAAAAGCTCTACAAAATAAGACAATGCCCCTCATCAAGGTGTTGTGGAGAAACCACAAGTTTGAAGAAGCAACTTGGGAGTCGGAGGATATGATGAAGCTGAGTTACCCACATTTGTTTTAGTGTGGGAAAAGGAAAATTTCGAGGGCGAAATTTCATAAGGGGGGAATGTTGTAACGACCCAAAGTTTCATTAATGAAAATCCCTCCCGATCCAGTTAAATGTCTCTTTATGAAAAATGTTTTTATAATATGTCAACTTCTTTAGTTTTACATTAAGATTTGTGACTGTTACTTTTATAGCCGTTGAACAGTGATTATCTGGGTAGTTTAAATATAAGTCTTTAACGAACCAATTTTCTACTCAGACAAAGGAAGCGATGGACTCATCTAGTAGAATTTCCCCTTTTGAAGCCCAATTTTTGGAGCTCGGAAAAGAGGTGGCGTCTTTGGGCTTTGCCCTTGACAATGCCCAAGGTGAGCTTCATCAAGTCAAGCTCGAACGTGATCGTCTACTTGAAAAATGGAAGTTGATTGAAATTACAACTCGAGCGATGTTATCCGAGCAACCCCAAGAGTCTGTCACCATCGCACACCTTACCCTTAGGACTTATGCGGCTATTTTAAGGGGTTATGTAAAAAATAAGTAGTACCATGTTCATGCACATTACTTTTGTATATAATAATGAATATAATTTCTAGTCATTTTTGATACATTGTAATTAGTTTTTAAAGTACAAATGGTGTTTTTAGTTATTATTTAATTAAGAATTATATTTTATTAAATTAAAGGATTTTTGAATTAAATAATATTTTAATAAAATATTATTATTAATATTAAATTAATTTTTTATTAAGTATAAATGATATTATAATTTTATGAATGCAATTAAAATGTTTATTAAGGTTTGAAAGCCATTTCTGTCAAAACCCATGAATTTTTTTATAAATGTCAGTTTTTATTTTAAAAGTGAAAATTCACATATTTAGAAAATTATTTAGATAAAATAAATATTATTTTTGGAATCAAGGAGTCGAAATTATCCAACGGTGAATTTTTCATAATTTTCTGAGACAGTCAAATTTTTGGGTAAAAATTAAATACCATTTAAATATATAATGTGTTTTATGACATCATAATGACCCAATGGTGATGTAATAAAATACCATAATCCTTATGTTCGGCAAATATGTGTTTTATCATTAAAATAATGAGGTTTTGGGTTTGTTTGACTTACTTTTCAAAGCATTAATGGAGCCCTCAAGACTTATTCAACCCTTTGCCTTTTTAAATTAATTTCCATGGGAGTGTGACTCACCTTCACATAAGCAACCCTAATGTTTTAATAAGTTCGGACCTTGGCCTTGTAGAATATTGTTTTCCTCTTTCCTTTTCCAGAAACGATGGGAAAATACCATGGGATGGTTTGTGGTTTGGATTATTTTAATATAAGGGGTCCCAACCCTAAATAATAGAGAATTCTCTCACCTTTCCTATATAAACCCACCCAAGCTCCCACTTCCTCCTCACTCAAAGCCCTTTAAGTTAGTCCAACCTCTTCCCTACTCTATTTAGAATCCTCCCAAGGTGCCCCAAGCTCCCAAGAAGCCTCTCACATGCCTCTCTCTAGCCTTTGGAAGCACACTTCCAAGTAAGGGTTTTTTCTTCCTTTCTCATTTTTTTCAATTTTCTTTAAGTTGTATTGCCCTTTTAATTTCAATTATGAATGTTGGGGTATGGTTTCTCACCTCCCCCATACTTCCCTATTATTGTTTTAATGATGGGAGATCTCTTTCTGTCTCATTAAATGCCTCCCATGTACACCTGTTACTATGCCAAAATTCCGAAAGGAACTTCTCTCTCTTCTTTTACATTCAAGCAATACTTTTGTATCATGAATTTAAATTCCACTTCAATTGTTGGGACATGTATATATATGACCTACTTACTGTCCATTACATGTAAATATGATGAGGAACTCCTTTCTCTCTCATCAACCTTTTTTATGAGTTCTTATGTCACGCCGTTACACTGCTGAAATCGCACCGATTTTCTAAGCCAATGTCATTGTGTAGTGAATATCATTCCCATTTCTCCATCAAGGGTTTTCACCTTTATGAACATTTACATATTGATTGTAAAGTTTCATGTATGAATTCCACATTCCTTTATCATGGAAGAAATTATTATGTTTTATGAATCCATGTTTTATGATCCATGTGGCACACTTATGCATGAAATGAAATGTTTAAGAAGGGTGCGCCCTTTATAGTGCTCCAATGCATTGGGTAAAGTATAGTATCATGATACGTCATGTGCAATGAGTTTTGACTCATGCTAATTCTAGTGAAACTTGGGTTTACTCATGCTTCAAGTCCAATGAGGGTTTACTCATGCTCCATGTGCAATGAGCATTGGCTCATGCTAATTCAATGTTAAGTGTTGTTGCCACATTTCCATGTTATGATTATCATGCTTTATCATGACTTTATGTTCATGTTTTTCTTATTCTCTATTGATATGCCTATTGCCTAACATGTATTGTACTCCTCATGTTATTCATTGTGTACTCCCTTACTGGGCTTTATAACTCACCCTTTTCTTATGCATGTCCTCAGGTTATCCCATGCAATGCTAAGTACGAAGGAATGTAGTGGTCATGTAAAGGAAGTTTTCAATAAAGATGTTGTATTTAAAGTTTAAAGTCTTTATGTAATGATCCTAATCCCCAAAGACACTAAACCTCTCGATCCTTTTTGTTGTATCAAGTGAAGTTTTATGTAATAAAGCATGTTTAAGTTGTAATAAAAAGCAGGGTTGTCATACTCAATCTAATGGATCAGATCACTACTTTCCTAGCCTTAGAATCCCTCATACAATATTATTATTAGACACTACTTATAATTGAAAAAAAGTCTATAATATTCAACCCTCACATGGAATCCATATAATTAATATCTTTAAATAATTACAAGAGACAAATAAAAATTTATTCAAACTATGTAAGCTTTCGAAAAATCGAGAGACCAATATAATTAGAAGCCTTAAACACTTTAAATGAATGGGTATTTATAGACATCATCCCAATGGTAATCTTGATCACCCAACAATCATATTTTATCCATGTGTTTTTCAAGGACATGGACACCTGGAACATGAGATATAATAAAAATATGGCATAACTTAATTTCTGCTGGTGTATTGTTTTACACCATTACAGTGCAAATGACGTTACATTAAAATAGAAATAATCCTTCCTTATTTACATTATAAACTCTGTTTTCCTGATGTACTTTTATATTCAATCAATATGATAGTCACTATGAGTATCATTCTGATGTTTTTCGGTACCAACATCATTATGATTGTTAATAATTTTTCAGTACAAAAAACAAGATAAAATTCTAACAACGGTTTTGATAATGGTTAGTCTTATGTTTATCGTACTCATACTTATTATGATAATAGAAATGAATAATGTATTTTTTATATTGATATTAATTTAAAACTTATTATAAGTATGTTAAAATTTATTTTTTATAAAAAGTATTATAAAATATTATTTACATGAAAAGATAGTAAAACATTATTTTAAGAGGGAGTTTGCCATTTCCAAAACCAATGGAATAGAAAATTAAGGAATAGAATTTATGAATCAACAATAGTATTACCTTTAAACTAAATTAATCATAATTTACCTTTTTTTTGAAACTTTATGGTTTTATGATCATTAATCTTCTCTGGTTCACCCACATTCTTGTGATCAATGATATCTATCACTTTGTATTAATCCTTGGGTGTTATTATTATCTTCTATGTCCATGTTTTCATTTCCCACCATTGTTCTCATACATGGAAACCTATTAATGTTTAATTATGTATTACCTTCATACTTACTTTTATCTAATATTTAGTGGGTTTTTTATTAATCATTGTGATGATGTGGGTTTTTAATCATAGTCATTTCACATGTCAAACCCTTGATTATTGAGATCAAGATTAAATGGAAATAACATAATTTTTTTATTCGGTGAATAATGTAACGCCTCATGATTTTTAAAATGGTAAAAACTTGTTTGATAGTTTGTATGACTCAAAACACCATAAAATGACAAAATATAACATCTAGTCACTTTATGATACATTTCTTTTTAAATAAATTCAATCTCTTTGTCAACTTAAGATGCATGCAACACCATCTACATGAATGGTGAAATTCATTTTACTGTCTATAAATATTATAGATGAATCCAAATATATATATATAATGGATATTTGTGATATTTATTTCATGATATATATTTTACAGATAATGGATATATGATAAATGTTCAAGTAATGGAACAAATGAACTGATATACTCATGATAAACGAAAAGTTTGACACCCGAAAATAATAATATTAATAAGGGTTATTAATAAAATAGGATATTGAAAATTTTAAAGGGTTAATATGTGATTTTATAATCATGAAAATGAATCTAGTAAAGAATTATAATAAATAAAATTTTAGTATATTGGATGTTTTATTTCTTTCAAAGTAAGTCAAACTAAAGGTATGGGTTTATTTCAAAATCTCATCAATATACGGGGTTGTTTTTGTTTATATATCAGTTGGGTAATATATCACTTCCATTTACATGTTTTATAAAAATTTATTTCAATTGATTTCACAATTATCCTATGATTGTTTAAATTCATTTTTTTCTATTTTTGATTTTTTATAAATTGTTTTAAAGGAATATTATTTTCATTTTCAAAATGATCTAATTTGTGAATTCTTTGACAAATATATGGAAGGGGTTTTTTAATATATATGACATGAATAGGTTTTTTTAAACATAATGAATAAATATTTATATGAAGTTTAAATTATATGATTAAATGTCTCATTTTATAGGATAATTTTTCCTTTGTAATTTTTCATATTTTTAAAATGAAATTATTTCAAAATGGAAACGTTATTTTTCCCAAGAATTATTTCAAGTGATATTTCAAAATAAATTTCCATCTAAGATGAAATTATTTATTGTTAATTATGCTTGAAGGGGGATATTATCTAGTGATACCATCTATATTATATCTCTATATGGATTATTCATATTACGAATAGATGAATTTTATATAAAATCCATTTTATTTTATGGGTTTTGATATTATGATTGATTTATCATATTATAGAACACATATGTATGATTTTCATTATTTTATGGTTGGGTCCTATATCTCCCTCTAGTGTGTTGGGTAAATATTGAAATATTATGAGATAAACAAGAATAGAATAGGGAGTAAACCCAATTCAGTATGGGACTCTGTCTATAATGATAGTCTTCTGAGTGAACACATTCTACTATGATAGCCTTGAAAATGATCATTGACTGCTAAGGGAATGATTTAAAATTCTTATGTGTATGTGGTAATTTTATTCCTTTTTCATACATTATGATCTCATACTTCATGATACCTTGATTCCATTATGATTCATGTAATATGAACTGCTAGTTTTTACTCCACAACTAAAGATTATGATATTCAATGTGAATGGTATTATTTATATAAATTAATATCAAGTTCTTATACCCTTATATCCATGTAATGTTATTGTGATAATTGATTTCTCCCTTTTTTCACCCTTGTTGAGTATTTTATATCCCCCTTTTATTATGCTTCTTTTCCCCATGTTAAGAATAAATGTATTATGTATGATATGTCTAATAGGGGAGTTGTACATGAAGAAATATGGGGGGATGGTGTAGATATTTTATGAACTAGTTGTTTATGTTTTAAATATTCCAAACAAACTAGACCAAAACTATTCTATTGTGGTTTAAAATTCTATGTAATGAATATTAATATATTAAGATATTATATCTATGTATGATAAGTATGGGTCACTATAAAGAACCAAGTTAATCATTGTTCAGTCATATGACATTAAGTTAGGAGGACCCTAATCTCAGAGGTGTGGATGAAGGATCGACTCATCACATGTCTCAAATAAGATAATGATAGAACCTCAGACTGATTCCAAGACAAATAATTTCCATGAAGTGGAGCCAAATCCTATGAAATCTAATTTATTTTCCAATGAGATTGAGAGGTAAAATATATTTTTCATTATCTTTGGTAATTTATTTATTTTGTACTGGTACTTCTCATGTGTTTATTATTGGTTTGAGTGAGTAAAAAAATAATTGGGTGAACTCAATTCCAAATAAAATTTATATTTAAAATTCCTTCAATACATAAATAGTGAATTTAATAAAAATATCCCATCAATAAAAAAGAGTGGATATATATAAATTTTATCTTTCATATAATTTTTATGAATTTTTATGAAGGGTCAATAAATATATCTTATAAAAACATTAACTTTTGAAACTAAATTACTAATTCAAATGAATTATATAAACATAGATTAATACTAACTATAAATGTAAAAATTTTGTTTATGGATATGAAAATAGAAACATATTTTCAATTTAAAGTAACAAAACATAACAAAATGCAGAGCATAAATAAACAAGGTGTTTGGTCTCAAGCCAAGATTTAATACCCTCCACATGAAAATCACAAACTTATAAGTATTTTATTGTACTAATAAATATATCCATAGCCTAGATGAGGTTTTAAAATCAAAATTACACAAGGATATCTAAGAATAAAGCCTCTTCCACGGTTCTTTATGGTTTTAAAAATAATACCAGATCATTTAAGACCACTTCTACAGTTATATTTGGTAACATAAATAAAAGAGTTTAGGAGAATATCAACTATTATATAGTTTAATCCTAGGAGAGAGTGTGTAAAAATAAACAGAGTACTCCAACACACTACTCAAAATTAAATAATAAAATGGAAAGAGAAATTCATTAATAGATTGAATGTGTGATGTTTCTAGATCTATGATTATTCAGTTTCTATGAGTCCTATAAGTCTAGGGAAGGACATTGAACATGTTTCTCAGTATGTAATGAATAATAGATTGTCGTGGAAGGATTTCTGGTATAAATCCTATGTTATTATCTATATTTCATCCAGTGCTTTCATTAGTGAACCATTATATTCATTTATCATGATTGTACATATTATTTAATATGACTTCCTCATAAGTATACAATAGTGAATAATAATCCTTTATTAAATGCACCAACTCTTCATTTTATGCATCAAAACTAGCCACTGAAGACTAAAAAAACTCCACCTCTAAGATAGACATGGTGATATGACATTACATGAAGTATAGTCAACTGAGATCACAAAAACATTTCATATTTATCCAATATAGAAAGGTGGAATGGTGTTTTCATATCTCCAAGTGGTCAACACAATTGATCATGTTGTCAACTCAACTCTTCATTAGTCCAATTTATGACTTTATGTGGTAAGGTAGTAATCTATGTGGTAACTATATTAGAAGAATAATTTTATACATATAACTTTATGAAAATTTACAACTACCATTGCATGGTAATGTTGTTTCTTTTTTATTTTAATTTTTTTCATTATTGTGGAATTATTATTTCATTCCTGTAGTAAGGTGATTTCCTTCTTTTGGTATGGGTATTTCCTTCTTTTCTTAAAGTGACTCATTCTTATTGTTTGGTGATTCTTCATCTTATGATTAGCTTATGAAGCAGATATTTTTTTAATTTTTCCTCTGATAAGAACATCATGTGATTATGGTAAGGTGAAACATAACATGTGATAAGCGGATACGGTCACTTGATCTTCACACAGTAAGGTATCATGGTAAGCACTATAATTTTTAATTTTCTCCAACTTTTTAAAATAAACTATTTTTTAATAGAAAACGTAAAAACTATTACGAAAAAACATTCATGATTATGGATCATTGATATATAGAGGTCCTGGTCTAAGCCAATCGAATCACTCTTTTATTGATCAGAAACCATGACATTTAAGTTAAAATTAATTGACTAAATCGGGAGTATATTTTCAAAGGATTGAAATCACGGTAAAAAGTTGTAAAAATCCAAGAAAAACGATTCCACTAAATTCTATGATTTGGGATTCATCACAATATTCCCCATTCAAAATTTTATAACCCTTATGATATTATCAAAATGAAATTGAATAAAGAATAATATAGAAAAATAATGAAAATATTGAATGATATTCATATAGATAAATATATTACAATATAAGGTTATAAAAATTGGCAATACCTATAATAAATAATAATAAAAATTATAATGTGGGATATCTCTCAAATATATAGGAAGGATATGATACATTTCTTTAGAGGTAGTTGTAGGAGTAGAAGTAGTCTCTGAAGTAGATGAAGAGGCATGACTTCTAATAACTAAAAACCTAGAGATTGGTCTAAGATGCTTTAAATATTTGGATGGAGGGAGGAAAAGAGAACTAGTTATAGGGGAGTTTTTAGGTTGAGAAATATGAATGGATGATGGATCTTAGACATGTGTAAAGGTAAGGTTCCATTAATCGAGTAAACTCAGTGACAATTTTTGAACTATATTCCAAAGATTAAAGGAGATCATCTCAATTATCCATAAAGGCTTCCAAAATAGGATTTATAGATTTCATATTTTTAAATAGAGATTTATAATATTATGTGAGTGGATTAATATTTAAATATAAATAATGATTTCTAAAAAATCCTTCTTAGGTGTGACTTAGTAATGGTCCTACAGAGATAAGAACCAATTTCAGTTTTTATTGTCTCTTGATCCTAACTAGCCTATTTTGAATCCTCATATACTAAGGCGATGGTCTTAGAAGTATTTGTATGAAACCCATCAGATAAAGATTTAAAATTATTTTCTAATTCTTCAAAAAACATACAACTCATCTAGGATGAACTATTTCATCTTGCATCTTCATCTGGAAGAGAAGAAGACACAGGATCTTGCTAAAACATAGGATTCATGAATATATAATCTAATTAAATCATAATATTTGATTGATCATCCCAAATAGAGACCATATGATATCTCTTATCATTTATCTCATTTATAATAAAATCTATTCCAAAATTAAATCATGATTATACAATATTAATGACCAAGTAAACTACTTCAGAAATATCCTCTTATGTCACATTGATTAAAGAGTTGTGGAAGTTAACAAATGTAGGTCAAAGTATCTACAACATATCTGATTTAAATAATACCAAATCATCTTTAGTGAAATATAAGGATGATGTAATAAAGGTATAAGAATAGAAGGATATGGATCACTAGCTAAATTCCTACCATCTACCATAAGTAAATTCTCCATCGAACAATTTTTTATAGTTGAATTTTCAACTCTTGTAGAAACATCAACAAAATCATTATCCTAATATCAAGAAATTTCCACATGATCAAAAAATGTAGATGTTTCAATTATCTTTAAAATATAAACATAAGGAATCAAAGATACCTTTAAATTTCATTCAATAGATAGAGTGGTTGGTCCACCATGTCCAGGTGGACTACATCCATGATCTTCCTTATATAAACAAGGGTAATTTAAACCAAATCCAAAATATATAGGGGACTAATCCCCCTGATAAGTTGTATCTATTAATGGTTGTGTTATGTCCACTAGGCTAGATACCCTGAGAGAGTTGGGGGTGAATCAGGTATTTGATAGATTAAAACAAATGACCCTTTGGATATTGATTCATTGTTAAACATAACTATATTCTCTCTCTTTCACATTCTAGAGTATGAAAAAATATTAAATCATGCACATTACAAGAAAAGTTTACCTGGTTCACCCTCACTAGGCTACATCCAAGGAGAAAACACCAGTAATGTGCTGATATACCAAATATACTATAAGATAACTTCTATTTTCAATGTTTGGAGTGGAATCACTATCCCTCCTGGTTTACAACCAATAAAAAATTGAAAGCTTAATGATCCCTCAAATGAAGTCCACTAACTACTTCTTTAGAAGATCCACTCATAGATTATAGACTTGTAGATCCTTTAATTTTATCTACTAAATGCATCCTCTACTGTATGTAGATGCTCTATTGATGTTTCACTTTCATCCACTGATTAATACAACATTACTATACTGTTATGAGGAAATATAAAATCTTTCATACATCCCTTAATGCATATTACATGCAACATTAATTCCTTTCTCACAAGATTCCACTATTGTCATGAAACACCCCTTGCACTCAACATCACTCTTACATGCAACCCAAATTTCACATGTAACTTTCTTAGCTTGCGTGGAACATAAAATCATTCATGAAACACTCTTAGCATAAACATTTTATGCGATATTGAGCTCATATTCTCTATATGTTTTGAGGTCTCTCAAATGAGGGGTCACCACTTATTTATAGTCATCATCAAACCCTATGCAGAATATTTGACATGTCGTGCAAGATCCTCTATGAGCGTGCAAGACCCCATTTGACGTTGAATTGTGAACACAAGATTCTTTCTCTTTACCTCATCTTCAGTGTACATTTCAAATATTTTTCACACATCATGCATTTTCCATATTTCTACAATATGATTCTAAATCATTTCTTATGATCATGTATCCATACCACCTTCAATCTTGTGAGCAACATCCATTTCCAAAAACAAGTTCCCCCATTTTTTGATTTTAAGGGACAAAACTTTGGAAATCACTGAAAAACAGTGTCACATTTTTTATATTATTTCTTACTGCCTCTAGACATCCCATTCCTTTATCATGGTTCATTGTCAACATAGGTTGTCAAAAATATATCTAGAACTCAACAGCCCACAACAAAAACCCTCTTTCTCAACAAACAAACCCTCTTGGTCAAAAAACACAAACACCTCAAAAATGATTCAAAGTTACCTTGAGGTATTTTTTCCCAACATGTTGTTTGGGGTCACACTCAATAATAGGATATACCTCTGAGTTATCCCTATCAACATTAGATTCAACTAATTTATCTCATTGTGTCTCATCTTCAGAAGCTAACTAATCTTACACATCAAGATATACATACTTTTTATCTTCTTCATCATCATGAAAAACTGATTATTCTTTAATTAAATCCTCTTATTCTTCTTTGGTATGATAAAAAATTATACACTCCTATCATATAACATGGGAAAAAATTTATTACCTGGTATAATATAGTTGTTAACCTTGGATGTCTCTTGAAGAGGAGTGATTGAAAAATTGTCTGTCACTTTTGGTTCATTTTTAGAAAATTGATTTTTGATTGGTTTCATAAATTCAAAATAAAAATTACTTTACCTTGATTGACTTTTAAAAAAATTATAATTATGGTTATCAGAGAGGTTTTGGATGAACCAAGTTTTATGCTATCATCACTTCCAATGTTTACAAATTCTACTTGTACTGGTTGGGAAGAGAGAGATTCCAATATTGATTCATCTCTCCCCCTTTCTCAAATGGTGATGCTAAGGGAATCAATAATCAATTTTTAGTCACAATATCCACCTTCATGACTTTTTACAGTTGTAATGGGTTGTTTTTAAAAATTAATTGAATTTTGAATTGGGAATTGTTATTCCCTAATTAACAATTGTCATTTTCACAATTCCCCACACATTCTAGTGATCGCTACACACTCACCACCCCATCATATTCTATTACATAAAAAACATATCTGAAGATGGTGGGGGAAGATATGGATCATGAACTATGTTTATTTAAAAAGTAAAAAAAACAAACCATAGTACAGATGCATTCTGAATTAAAAAATGAATAAAAAATTGAAACTAGTTGGAATAAAAAAGGGAAAAGGTATTATTCCATTAAATGTAGAAAAACATAGTATTTAGATAAGCATATCCATTTACAAATAACTCTATATAACAACCCTTCCATGTAAGGGTATTTCATGTTGATTCAGGAGAGAGGATATATTGTAGAGTGAAGTGAATAAAAGGAAATAAAATCTGGGAAATAAATATGTAATAAGCCATCATCGAGAGCTTCCCTCAGTAATTGATACATTTAAATACACCTATAACCTACTATTTTATTAATGGAGGATCCTTCAAGGAATAAAAATGAGAAATAATGGATCTTGGGTCTTCCCATGGTCAAAATATATCTTCATTAAAAATTCACATTGATGCTACAAATTTTGAGCTCGTTAGTCATTTTCATGTTGTGTAAGTGTCACATGACACGTAATTCTTGGGATAGACTTATGATTTAAAAAAATATTAAAAATCTTGAATAGTGGATACACTATGTGTAATGTGTAGTACTAATCCTTTCATTGATTTTTTTATATTCAGAAATTATTTATGTTACTTGTTGTGAATTTATTACATGACGTGTAATGTTGATTTACATCTACATCCATCAAATTTAGTATCGTTCTTCTTTTACAAGCTCTGTGTTTGGTCCTTAACTATATTTCATTTTAATTATATCTTCAAAATTATGGTTTCATTACATACTACTCAATTTTCATCATTTTTTTATCAAACTCTATATCTTACCACCAAACATAAAAATAATAAAAAATTCATAAGTTTAGTTTTTTAATTTATAGAAACTGGAAATTGTATTTCAACAAATACATGTATAAAATGGTTTTTTCAATTCCACTACACATATAAAATTCTTTTCATAAATAATATAATCCCCACATATATAATATTGGAATAACATGTAACCATTTCTCAAATTCACATGAAATTAAATAAAATGGTAATCAATGGTGGGTAAACCATTTAAGATTCACATAAAACATCAATTACACTTTATAGTATTAAATGAAACTAATCATCCTAATTATTTAACTTTTAAACATTTATAATTTGGGTTTATTCTCATATTATTGCTTCATACATCATAATTCATTATTATCGCACAATCCATGTCATGATTTACCTCGCAATGGATTCATTTTTCTCATCATTCAAGATGAAATTTTATTTAGAGTTATGATCTTATCATGATTATGATGGTTTTCTGTAGTCTTTCAAAGTAATTAATATCTCCACTGAATAAAGAAAAAAATCACATAAATAAATGAGGTATTTTTAATAAGGGTTTTTATGAATATAACATTTAAGGATGGTCGTACTGATGTTTAAAAGTTATGTCTCAATAGAGGTGGTTTATCTCTAAATTATAAATCATGATATCAAAAGTAACTGTGTAATGATATTTTCTCCCTCAAAGTATCCACTCCCACATTCCCCATGCCCAAATTAATGGACATGATCAAGTAAATCATAATGAATTATTTTCTCCTTATGGATTTTTTTCCTTTTTCATTATTTATTTTATTCTAATTTAATTGTAAAATTTATTATTTGAATGTATCTAATATCTACTACCTAACCATGTATGATAAAAATCATTGGTCTTGTGATTGTGATTTTTGATACACCCATGTCAGAACCCACATTCCCTACTTCTTCACTTTTTAATAATTGAAAACTATTAATTATAATTAATGAATCATGATATCTTCAAAATACCCAAAATATAACCCCCAATACATTTATATATGATATAATACATCCCTTCTACAAATAGTTACTACATCCCTCACATTTAAACTTAAATGTATAATTCAATATAAATAGTGATGTTTAGGAATGGATAAAAATTTCTTATAATGTGGATAGTTCTTAGAATGATCATTATTAAGTTTTGTGGGGTAAAAATGATTAATGTCTTGATGGACCCATTTAAGGTCTTAACAAGAATTTACTCAATCATTTGAAATGTCGTTTTTCACAGTGATATCTTCGACAACTTCCAATATAAATTTTAAAATGTGGGATTCCCCATAATCACTCAAGTAATATAATCAAGATTTAATAAGGATGTATTAAGAAGATAAATACTCTTGATAATGGAACATGTAATTAGGGACAATCACTGATTTCATTTAATAATAATAATAAAAAATTCCAAATAAATATTTCTAAATTCAATGTGTGAAAAGGGTTGGAAATTTTCATTTACCTGAATCAACTAATTGCAACAAATAATGATTTATTAATTAAATAACCATGATTCACTCTAATTATTCAATTACCTATTTTATTAATTCAATATTAATAACTTACAAATATAAAATATGGAATCATGGTATTCATAAGAAATTCATGTATCATAGACATGTCATGTAAAGGAAGAAAACTAATAATGGGATTGCAAAATTTTTTTGAATGTTCAAGAATAGATTTTCAAATAAAAATATATATAATTTAAAGGATATTAATTTTCAAATCATACAACCCTTATTAATGATTATTTATTTGGTTGTGCATGTCATAATCCTTTAGTTCTGTTGTTATATACTTTCATGATGTTTATTCTGTTTAGTTTCCCAATTATTGTGTCGACATAATTTATGAAACTGTAAATTATGAATATAAAAAAATGATATATATATATATATATATATATATAATTTTCAATAAAACTAAAATAATACTTAGAGGAAGATTGGAGTAATGAAACAAATGTCAGTTTCCTCCCAGAAGCACATTGTTTAATGGCCCTGGATCAACTCAAAAATGAACAATAGTGAAAATCTCCAAGACTAAAAGATTCTCACACTCACACATAATTGATGTACTATCCTTGGTTTATATAAATATTTTATTCATGTAAGTTGATTTAAAATTTATCTACATTAATTAATCAAATTTATGGGAATTGTTCAACCTGGTGGATCTTCAATGGTTATCAGGGTAAAGGAGTGTAATCTCCTCCACTGGTTCTTAAGTATGTTCCCATGGTACTTATTCAGCATCTACCCATTTATAGAAAATGAGTTTACTCCACATTATATAGATATATATATATATATATATATATCTAAAAGGGAATACATAAATAATATTAAAAGGTTCTTTCCATGTGGAACGAAATATACATGGAATTAGTTTGGGTCTACAGTTGTATAATAGCACTTGATGTCTAGGATTCAATATTATTGGTTGAATTATCTTATCATTTTCTATCATTTTTATTTATTTTTAAATTTTTTAATTTCCAAACTTTTTTCTCCTTGTTCCCTTTAACTCTTGTAGATTGAATCTCCTTTCTTTCCAAGCTCCATCAAGTTCATATTCATCTGTATCATGGCCTAGTAGGTTGTGTGTTTCAATTCCCCTAAGTGGTGGTAGATCCTCAAACAAATCAATATATAGTGGATAATTCTTATGGGATTCATATAGGAAGTCATATAATCCCACATGGTATCTTATAACATTTTCCTGCAATCCTTCTTATTTGTTTGTACCATTATTTCTAGAATTCCTATGATCTTCTTATAAGAAACTACTACTTTTCCATTTATATGTGTATGATATGGGATTGAGGTTTTATGGTTCAACCCATACCATTTTAGTGATGCCTCAATTTTTTATGTTTCAGAAGTGGGTCCTTAGATAACTAATGATGGATTGTGGTGATCCAAACCTATAGAATATGTTAGTCTTCACAAAAATCACATACAACCTTTTCATCTTCAATATTTGTGGCTTTTTCCTCTACCCATTTTGAATCATAATATTTAAAAATTAGAATATAGTAATAAATAAATGATATTTGAGAGGGTATTAGAAATTATATTCCACACTCTATGAAAATTTCATTAATGTTAACTATAGTTCGGAGAATTTTTTGTATCTTTTAGATATTTCAAGAAAATTGGTATTTTTTACATTTCATATAGAATTCATACAAGTCATTAAATAGTGTGGAACAAAAAATTATAGATTCATGGAATATAATATTAGTCCATTGAAATCGAAAATGGAATACATAGGATAATGTATAGAAAAAATTCAAATACAGGTTCAATTTCACTTTCAAGAAGGCATCTTCTAATTACTTGATTAATGAATACTTTCCATAGGAATAGATAATTCCAAATATAAAATGTAGAGTGTGGTTTTTTTTCTTATGATGATATTTTAGACAATAAGGTAGCTATGATGTGACCAAATAATATACAATGTCAGCATTCCATGGTAATTTAACATTGAACATACATTGTTTTTCTCTAGGAATCTCATCTTTTAGTGGGTTCTAATTTGTAATATTTGTTTCAATGGTGTTGGGTAGTTGGCTAAAATGAATGGCCACATGATTTTTTGTTTCATTTTTATTCTCTATTTTTGAGTTGAACTCTAGTAAAATAATAATCTATATTACCAGTAACAACATAGCATAATACTTATTAATTAGATACTTGATACCTATATGATCAGAGAAAACAATAACTTTAGTTCCATGAATATACGACTTGAATTTATCTAGAGAGAATACAAATGCAAGAAGTATTTTTTAGTAGTAATGTATTTTATTTATGTGGAATAAAATGTTATTTATGAATTTGATATAACATGAGGATATCTATCAATCCTTTGTGAGAGTGCATCTCCCACAGTCTGATTTTCTATATCGGGGAGCATCACAAAATGATGGTCTTTGTTCGGTGGCTATATTGTTGGTTGTGTGATCAACCATTGATTTAATTGACATAATGTTTTATTGAATTCATACAATATATTAAATTCGTCTTCCATTAATATTAATCATGAGAGATGGATAAAAATTTTAAAAAAATATTTGATGAATAATCTATAAAGTCTTGCATGTCCTAAAAAGGATCTAACATGTTTTAATTAAGTTGAATAAAGAAAAGAATTTATTAACTAAAATTTTCATTTATCAACCTCAATCCCATTCTATGAAATTATTTCCCCCAGAACTATTCCTTTTTGAAACATGAAATGAATTTTTTTGATGTTTATGACATGATTATCTTTAATTATTATTTTTGAATAAAAACAAAATTTCAAAGCTGATATCAAATGAATTGAAAAAAACATTAAAAAAATCAAGAAATATATTCTTTCAGTTATCAATATGATCTAAGAAAATAATAACAATACACCATACATTGGGTGTTAGCAATCCCAAAAGGGATACTTTTGTATGTGAAGGTTTCAAAGGGGTGGTTGAAGGTTGTCTCAGTCTGGTCATCTAGTGCAATCAGAAGCTAGAAGTATCCGGAAAACCCAACTAAAAATAGTATTTGGATTTTACAACTAACCATTATAGAATATGATCACTAAATGGAATGAAAAATTGGTATTTTCAGTAATCTTGATTTATATTACGATAATCTACATACATTATCATTCTATTTTGTACACTCATGGAGATCAGTTCTTTTATTACATTTTTAATAGTCGTTGGGATGGTTTTCATTGGGACATCATGAATGGAGATTTCCCAATAAGAATTAGATATTGGGTAAATGATGTTATCTAATATATATTTATCTATATATTTATTAACAAAATCACTGATGGTGGGAATATGTATTTTCTAAGGTTGTATACCCAGTTGGATATCAGCTTCTAAAAATATTTTATGAGAGTATAGTTTGAGATTGATTCCATGTATTTCACCTAAAATCAATCCTATGTCTTAAAAATTTTCATAGATAATATCTATATTATTATGTTATTATAAATGGGATCAGTTATTATAATTGGTAGTTAATAATCTGTCACCTTCAATTAGGTAAGAATACTTCAAATCACTTGGAAATTTCACCAATTATAGACTTGGGGGTTGTTATAAGGATGAGAATAAGTTGAGGTTCCCTACTTATAAATCTTGTGTCACATTAAATATATCAGGGTATTTTAGTAAATAATTTAAAAATTACAAGTATCCACTACTTATATTATGCAATTGGGATTCTTATGATTTTAGTCATTAGTACTTTCAAATGAATATTTCCCTCCCAAAGCTAATAATTCATGAAGCATACCTGAATCATTAATTATTTATATACCTTATTTGTGGGAGATTTCATAAAGTGAATACTTGAAGGATGATTCATCAGATCAAGATTTTTGAAATGTAATGTACCACCACCAAGTTCCATTGTGAGTGTTATTTCATAGACTTTGACGATGGTCTTTTCTATCATTAAGAATTGTCTCTCTAAGAGATGGTAGCGTGTCATAGTGCTCTATCTTATTCTATAGCAAGTACATAATATTCCATTGGAATGATGAGTCATATTAATCATATGATTATATATTCAATAACTATATCTAGGAAATCTTCTGATCTATTTGATTACAATATCACTAATCATGTAATATTTAGTTCTCTGATCATGTGTAACACCCCAATATTTCATAGTACAATATTTTTCAATGTAATTCAATAACTTGCGCTACACAGAACACTGAGTTCAGGAGCACCACAACTTACCAAACTAGTCGTTCAAAAAAAGTTATGAATATTATTTAATGAATTTTGAATTTCATATATTCTATATAATTTTAACATCAATATTATGTGTTTCTTAGACATAATATAAGAACAAATTTATTTTTTTCAGATAAAGGAAGTATTTTTTAGAAAATTAAATTTTATATCCTTTTAATGGGGAACCCTTCAGAAAACTAATATTTGAAACTTTTATATATTTAATTTAATGAAATTAAATTCTTCTTTAGAATTGGGACATAAAAATATTTGGATAAATTTTTTGTACTTTTCCGATAACTTTCATATTTTGATGAATAGTGAAAAATACTAAATTTTAATTGAAAATATCTTTTTTAATTAAAATAATTTATAGTGTTAAATTATAAATTTTAATGGTTTGTAAGTATAATTATGTTATATTTTTATCATTTAATACAATTTGGTTCTATTATAAGTAATTTCATATTTTAATTTTACATAAACACATGTCAATATTTTGATAGTTTTTACTTTTTTAAAAACCACTTTTTGTTTTGAAAAAGGAATTAATTTTAATTTTATAAATGCCACATATATGTTATGAATTTTTTAAAATATACTTTATTTTCTAATTCACAATATCAAAATTAACATAGGGTGAATTTTTGGTATTTTTCTAAAAACTTTCAATTTTTCATGAATAGTGAAAAACAATGTGTTATTGTTTAAAACTGACTTTTTCTTTAAGTAATTAGTTATTTTATTTTAATTTTTATAGGTCAAAACAGTTAAATAATACCTATATATGTTCAATTTAATTCATTGAGTTCATTTTATAATATGTTCATATATATAAATTTTTATTGAACTTTTTACCGTCTTTTACCCACCTACTAGAGGCATTTTAACATTTGCCAAAAACTTAATTTTACCACTTCTGTGAGTTGAATTTCAAAAATAAAAGACACACAGTTAAAATCATTAAGTAAAATTTTGAACAATAATGTGAAAATAATTTTTAGTGAATAGTAACTTTTAATTTTTATTTACCACGGTTAAAAGTAAATAAGGTAATTAAGGGTAAAAGTTATATTGTAATTACCATAAAACATGTCCTAATTCTATTGTATAAGGTTAATTCGACCCAAAAAAACATTAGTAATAATATATGATCCTTTAGGTCCACATGGATTGGATTAAGACATTTATTATTATTTTATTTAAAGAATAGTTTAAAGATTTAAATTCAATGTTTATTAACTAAACCAGTTTTAATATAGGGTTATACATAAGATAAATTCGACTATAAATATTCATTAGAAATATAAAAATCTTTCTTACATAATGGAATTTTATTTATAATTTTTAGATATTAAATAAATAAATTTATTTATGACACAATGATGATAGATTAATTACATTCTTAATGAAATATTAAAATAGTTTATATTAAAAATATTAAAATAAATAGAATTTAAAAGTTTTGATGCCATCCACTAGTTTTCTAGTTTAATAAGACATGTTAGGGTTTATTAGATAAAAAAAATTCGATGTGATAAGGTTGTTATGACTATCAAAAAAACAAAATACAATATAGTGTCAAAATTGACATAATTTGTTTTAAGACAAGTACTATATTATTTGTTGATATAATATTCATAAATATATAAGGTTGGGAAAAATTTATTAAATAATATTATATATGTCATTAATGAACCACTCGAATTTTTCTTGAAATTTTAGATTATGTTTATTAGCCATATAGTGTGAGAACACAAGAAGACACGGTTAAAGTTAAACAATTAAAATAAGAGTTAAATATAAAAGATAATGTTACAATGGTAACCTAAACATGTCTAAAAACTATTATATTAGAGTATTTAGACACATAACCACCTAAGGCTATAAATAAATGTATTTTTAGCCATTATAAGAGGAATATTAATTTATAATAAATTAATGTTTTAATCTTTTCCTAAAGTGACCCTCGCCCCTCTTATAAAAGGGAAGTTCCCCTTCTCTAAAAATCACACCTCCAAAGGCATTTTGGTTGGCCATACCCTGCCCATATATCCTTCTGATTTCCCTCAAATCAACCTAGAGTAATTAATTTGATCATAAATCCAAACTAAGGATCCCTTTTGATCCACTCAAAAGGAAAAACATGAAGAAAAGATAATAATTTCACCACCCTCTTCCAAGTTATTTTCTTCTTCCACTTCTTCTTTATTTTTTGTTTTCATACCAAAATAAAAAAATCCAGTACCTTCTACATAATTTTATTTAATTATAAAAATCATACAACAATATTCATTAATATATCAATCCTATAAATTACAAAGTCACCGTACGTGCGTACGTACAGCTCACCATCTCCACGTTGTGGTGTAGTTTGTTATTCAAACACTTCATTATTTGGATGGGTATAATAATGAGTATATCAGATTTAAATAATAAATATAACATGTTAATTATTATTTATATATTATATACCATCCAATTACATATTATTTCACTATCAATATAGTGATATTGTTGCTCGTGCATACGTACGGATTACCATCTACACGAACGTGATGAGATTCATTCACCATTGTAGTGATTCAAGAATAATTTTCATTTTATGATTAAAAATATGGTTTAAGAACTTAATATAATTATGTATTTGAATCAAATCCATCCTATACATTATAAACATGGATTATTTAACCAATCATATAAAGGAAAACTAATCAGTTAACACCCAAAACGATGATACTACTAAAATATTATTAACAAAAAAATATTAGAAGATCATATATGATATCATATTTATGAATGTGGTTCTTTTATAATTTAATAACAATGATTTAACTATTATATAGGAGTTTAAATTACCTTATATCATGGAAACGTACAAGTTAAGGGTCAAATTTCACAATCTGTTCATTATTCGAGGTTGTTAATACATAAGTATCAACTGGGACCTATTTATCATCCACATATGTGTTTCTTAAAAATACATTTCAAAAAAAAATTATATTTACTATATTATCGTTTAATGTCATTTATACCCTTGTTTTACATTTTATAAAAAAAAATTAATGGAATCTTTCAGTCGTTTTCCAAACAATGTACTTTTTGAAATTTTTTAGAAATTAAGGTTAGAATTTTTTTTAAAATTAAATGGAGGGTAAAGTTATTTTCCACCATTATAACATCATATAAGATTCCCATACAAGATTATTTGAATATTTTCAAAATAAATGTTTTCTTTTATAATTATGTGACTTTAAATTTATTTCAAAATATAATGAGATATTTCTCACAAACGGTTTTGATTTCATCCATGAAAACATCATTTTAGGGATTTTAAACTTCTTTGAAGTTTATTTATTATGATAAAAATCTTCCATATTGTATTGATGGTTTTGGGATATGTTATTCATGGTTTATGGATACAGTATTGACATTTAGTAATCTAGTTTAAATATTAATGTTTATGTTATGTTTCAACCTTTTCATATGAGGAATGAATTGGACTTAGTAAGTGACTGGTGGAGTCCGCTATAGCTCGTCAATTAATCAGTGGGTCTCATGAGACAAACTAGTGTCTTGGCACAAGGCCTTGAAAAAAATATTATTTTTAGTCTTGGAACATTTCCTAGACTATGTGGTTATGAATACTATAATTATGCATTCCGTCATTATGAAATTGGTTATTGGTATTACAAGTGATTATTCAACTAGTAGAATATACATTTAAATAAGTAAATTTCATTATTTCATTTATCTTATCTATATTTTAATGAAGTTTAAGTTTAAAAGGATTGTTTTTTTGTCTTATACATTTCTGGAAATTTTTATTCTTATTTATGAATGTTTCCACTATATAGTTATCCTTACTGATCATCTGAGGTCACCCCTTTATTATGATTTATATTCTTAGGGTTCCAAGAATTGTAATATTATTGATAAGCTGGGTTAAGATATGTGATTAATGGAATTGTCAAAGAATAATTTATGATGTGTTTCATTTTCTAATGTGCAATGTAATGTTCATGTATATAATCTATTTTCCAAGACTGCTAAACTGATCTGTCTTTCAGGACATGATTCTTTGAAATCAAGCCAATATATTAAAATAATGCACCGACCCTAGACTTCTGGGGTCGAGGCGTTATAGTTGGTATCATGGAAAGTTTATCAACAACCTTGAAAAGAGATTTAGATAAACTATGATTAAGTAAAATTACCCTAATATAAAATTTGAGGATTAGTATATAATAGCTTCCTATAATTCTGGTAATGTAGAGATTTTTTGAGTTTCCAAGCAATACAACCCTGTCTGGATATGATCTGGTAAAATCGGCTATAGAACAAATGTACCTAGGAGTGAAAACTCCGACAACGAGTTTGGGCATGACCCGAGGTATCCTGGTACACGAAAACGGGCCTTTATGCACTCTTGTTTATGACACTCCCAGGGGATATGCTTTGGATAATTCATATATTCATTACAATCCATTGTAAAGGATTTATAAGTAAATAATTCCTCAAAGAAGACATTTAATAATTATAGATTATATGTATAATATTTTCAATTTACCTTTGGAATTTTAAAATTTTGTAATTATGCATTGTGATTCATAAAAAAACCTAGTGTATTTCATTGTTTAGAAGTGGCTTATAGTAGAAGGAATGAGAATTACATCAATACACGCGATCGATAGATTAAGAAAGATCGTATCTTTTATGGTATTAAGCCAACATTTAAAAGAGAAATAGTCTCCCATTTATTCTCATCATATGATGAAATAGTATAATGTGTTTATAAGATAAGTAAATATTTATTTGAGTACAATGGCTTTCAAGGGAAGCAATATAAGAAAAAGATTGAATACAGAAAGATGGATAAAGGGAATAGAGGAATGATGGATTTCCCCATATGTGATAACTATGGAAAGAATCATCTTGTTAAATGATTGAAGGGAATGGGAGTTTGTTATGAGTGTGGAGAAAAAGGACATCAGGTACAAGATTTCAAGGGTAGGAAAAAGGTTTCAAATGTATAATGCTTCATATGCAAGCAGTAGGGACACTATGCGAATCAATGTCCAAATCATTAGAGTATACCCCAAATGTTGCTATTAGATAATAATCAAGTTATCATACTACTGAAGATAAAGAAGAATGATTATGTTTCTTATTTATTTAATAAGGTATTGTGTCATTTGAGTATTTTATTAATGATATAAAATTTATAATAATTATAATGTATAAAATAATTTTACTACTGTATGATTTCTTCAAGGATGTGGGATTTCATAGTAGCAAGTAAAGTGACATATTTTCAAGTTAATAATTTTGGAAAATAAATTATTGATAGAAAGATAAACATTAATATGTTCTTGATAATGAGTTATTTATTTTATAATAAGATATAATTGAGTTGGATAAAGTATATTTGGTATTATTGATATCCTTGGAACCAATTAAAGGTTTTTTTATTCCATGACTGTTGGTGTATTCAAATTTTTTGGATATAAGAAATATATCTAGAATTATATAAGGAATAAGGGAGGATTAATATAATCAATAATGTTTTATGGTAATTAAGTTTCTTACCAAGTTTTAAAATAATACATGATGAAGGTATTGACATGTTATTGCGTGAAAAAAGATATCATTTTTATGTTTACCTTTCGTATAAATATGGGAATCTGAATTTGGACAAAAGTATTTTGGATAAGTCTAAAGGATGGAATGAAATAAGTTGGACAATGGATACTATTATTATACTTAATAAATTTCATAATATTTTTTTTGATTGTTATAAAAAGAAAAACCCGGAGGTCGGGTGACAACCCGTCGGGTCCGGCAAGGCTGTAAGACTTGAACCCGCAACAGAAGGGCGACAAGGGTGCATCACCTACCACTGACCTACGTGATGTCTAGGATTGTATAATGTAGTTTTTTTAAAAGGTATGATATATTAATTATAAAATAAATATTTTTTGTAACCCTATATGATTAGGATAAATGGAATATTTTTTATTTCAATTATCTTTTTGAGTGAAAGATTAGTTTGTGGTATGAATTAGTTGAAGGATGAAACTATATTTTTCAATTATATTTTTTCCTCTTATTCTATGAATAAATTAATTTCTTAAACATTAGGGAATGGATCTTAAAAAAAAGTGTTTTATCCTAATACCATATGTTTTGTTGAACCGATGATATTTTAAATCATCATATATTGATGGCTTTGAGGAACTCAATTTTACACTTTTTTGTGATTGATTAACTCAACAACTCCTTATAAATATTTATGTTTCACCCCAATTATGTGTCTCTAATTTCCACAAATGTTCTCCTAATATAGATCATAATTTGGTGATAACTTTATCATTTCCCATTCCCTCTTATTAAGACTAAATTATATTAACCCAATTTCCAATGTGGGTTTTCCACAATGGTATTTTTCTTTTTTTAACCATTTACTTTTGATAAAAAATTTCATATTAAGAGGATGAAATTTATTAAAGGAGGGGAGAATGTAACACCACATGATTTTATAGTACATTATTTCATCAAAGTAATTAAATAACTTTCACTCCACGCATCATCGAGTTCAAGCACCCCACGACATACCAAAATAGCAGTTCAGAAGAGTTTATGAGTAGTATTAACTGAATTTTTAATTTTATATATTACCTATAATTTTAACATCCATATTATGTGTTTCGTAAATATAATATAAGAACAAATTATTTTTTTTTCAGATAAATGACGTGTTTTTTAGAAAATGCAATTTTGCAACCTTTTAATGAAGAACCCATTTTAAAACTAATATTTTACACTTTTATATATTCAATTTAATGAAATTAAATTCTCTTTTAGAAGTGGGACATAAAAATTTATTTTGGATAAATATTTGGTATGTTTCTGATAACATTAATATTTTGATAAATAGTGAAAATAATAAATTTTAATTGAATAAAATTTTATAAATAAAAATAATTTATAGTGTTAAATTATACATTTGAATGGTTTGTAAGTATAATTATAATATATTTATATCATTTAATACAATTTTATTCATTATAAGTAATTACACATTTAAATTTTACAAAAACACAAGTCAATCTTTTGATAGTGTTTACTTTTAAAAACCCGCTTTTTGGTTTTGAAAATCTGAAATAATTTGAAATTAATAACAGAAACTTATATGTTTTTAATTTTGTAAAATAGATTTAATTTTTGAATTCAAAATATCAAAATTATCTTATGATGATTTTTTTTATTTTTTTATAAACATCCAATTTTTTATGAATAGTGAAAAACACTACATTATTATTTAAAAGCGGATTTTTATTTAAGTAATTAGTTATTATATTTTAATTTATTTTAGGTCAAAATAGATACATAACACATATATGTGTTCAATTTAATTCATTGGAGTAATTTTAAAATAAGTTTAGATATATAAAATTTTATTGATCTTTTTATCGTCTTTTACCCATCATCAAGGAGCATTTGAAAATGTTCATGAAACATAATTTTACCACTTCTGTGAGTTGAATTTCAAAAATCCGAGTGCCACAGTTAACATCAGTAAGTAAAATTTGGATCAATAAGATGAAAATATTTTTTGGTGATTAGTATCTTTTGACTTTTATTTACCATGGTTAATAGTAAATAGGGTAATTAAGGGTAAACATTATATTATAATTACACTAAAACGTGTCATAATTCTATAGAATAAGATTAGTTTGAGCCAAAACAACCATAGGAATAAAATATGATCCTTTAGTTACACTTGGATTAGATTAAGACATTTATTATTATTTTATTTAAAGAAGAGTTAAAAGTGTTAAATTGAATGTTTATTAACTAAACCATTTTTAATATTGGGTTATAAATAAGATAAATTAGACTATAAATATTTATTAGAAATATTAAAATATTTCCTACATAATGGTATTTTATTTATAATTTTTAGATGTCAAATAATTAAATTTATTTATTACATATTTTGGATGCAGTAATTACCTTCTTAATGAAATATTACAATAGTTTATAATATAAATATTAAAATAAATATAATTTAAATTTTTTGATGTCATCCAAAAGTTTATTAGGTTAATATGACATGTTATGGTTGATTAGATAAATTGTTTTTGATGTTATATGGTTATTATGACTTTTATAAAAACAAAATACCTAATAGTGTCATAAATTGACATAAATAATTTTTTAAAACAAATACTATATTATTGGTTGCTATAATAAACTTAAAAATATAAGGTTCATCCAAAGGTCTTAAATAATATTAATTATTTCATTAATGAACCACTTTATATTCCCTTGGAATTTTAGAGTATGTTTATAAACCATATAGTGAAAGAATACAAGAAGACATAGTTAAAGATAAAGTATTTAACTAAGAGTTAAATCTAAAAGATAATGTTAAAATGGTAACCTAAAAATGTTTAAAACATATTGGATGAGATATTTTAGACCCCTAACCATATAAGTCTCAAACTAAATTTATTTGGGGCCATTATAAAGCGAATATTATGTTATAATAAAATAATATTTTAATCATTTCCTTAAGTGACCCTCACCCCTCTTATAAAAGGGAACTTCCCCTTATCTCAAAATCACACCTCCAAAGCCATTTGGCTCAGCCAACCCCTACCAAACTATCCTCCCAATTTTCCTCAAGTCAACCTAGAGTCCTTAAATTGATAATAATTCCAACCTAATTAACCCTTTTGATCAACTCAAAAGGAAACACCCGAAGAAGAGGTAATAATTTCACCATCCTCTTTCAAGTTCTTTCCTTCTTCCACTTCCTCTTTCTTTGTTGTTCCAATAACAAATTAATAAATCCATTACCTTTTACAAAATATGATGTTATTTTAAATATGTTACAACCATATTCGTTATTCTATCCATCCTATAAATTACAAAGTCACCATACGTGCATACGTACGGCTTACCGTCTCCACGTCGTAGTGTAGTTTGGTATTCAAACACTTCATTATTTGGATGGGTATAATAATGAGTTTAACTAGTGTAAATAATAAATATAACATGTTAATTATTCTTTATATATGATATACCATCTAATTACATAATATTTCCCCTTCAATATAATGATATTATCACTTGTGCGTACGTACGAATTACCCTATCCACGAACGCGATGAGATTCATTCCCCATCGTAACCATTCAAAAATAATTTTCATTTTATTATTGAAAATAATGTATAAAAAATTAGTATAATTATGGATATGAAACAAATAAATCCTAACCAAATTAAACATGGCTTATGTAACCAATCATATAATGGAAAATAGATTAGTTAACACCCAAAATGATGATACTACTAAAATATTATTAACAAGGTAATATTATAAGATCATATATGATATCATATTTATGTATGTGGTTCCGGTATAATATAATAACATTTATTTAACTATTATACAAGAGTTTACCATACCATTGACTAAGTAAATGTACAGGGTAAGGATTAAATTTCACAATCTCTTAATTATTCGAGGTTGTTAATACGTAAGTATCTACAAGGACCTCTTTATCATCCACATATTTTTTTATTAAAAATATACTTCAAAAAAATTTAATATTTACTAGACTATGGTTTAAATTCATTTATACCCTTTTTTTACTTTTTATAAAATGTTTTTAAAGGAATATTTCCATCGTTTTCCAAACAAGGTGCTTTATGACCTTTTTGAAAAATTAAGGTAAGAATTGTTTTTAACATATATGGTGGGTGCAGTTATCTTCAACTGCTATAGAAACTTTGAAGCTTATCATACATTCTTATAACAATATTTTCAAAATAAATGTTTTCTTTTATAATTATGTTACTTTTAAACTATTTAAAAATTGAAAAAGTTATTTCTCTCAAAGAGTTTTTATTTCATCTATGTCAATATACTTTTTTGGATTTTAAACTTGTTTGATGTTGATTTATTGTGATACAAATCTTCCATGTTGTATTATTGGTTTTTTGATATGTTATTCATGTTTTATGGATACATTATTGACATTTTGTAAGATAGTTTTAATACAAGTGTTTATGTTATGTTTCAACCTTATCATATGAGGAATGCATTGATCTTAGTAAGTGATTGGTGGATCCCGCTATAGCTCCTCGATGAATCAGTTTGTCTCATGAGACAAACTAATGTCTTGTCACAAGGCCTTGACAAATTTTAATTTGTATTCTAGGAATAAGGCCATGACTATGTTTTTATGATGTCTATAATTATGTATTCCATCATTATAAAACTGGCTATTGATGTTACATGTGATTGTTCGACTAGTAGAATATCCATGTGAATAAGTTAATGGAATTATTTGATTTATATTTTCCATATTATAATGAAGTTTATGTTTAAAAAGCATGTGATTTAGTCTTATACATTTCACTAAATGTTTATGTTTATTTATGAAAGTTTCTGCAATATTGTAATCCTTACTGAGCATCTGAGCTCACCCATTTCTTATGTTTTATTTTCCGAAGATTCTAAGAATATAATTATGATTTATAAGAAGGGTTATTCTAAGGGATTAATAGAATTCTAAAATATTCATTTATGTTGGGTTTCATTTTCTAATGTGTAATTTAACATTCATGTATGTAATCAATTTTCCAGGTCTGCTAAACTGATCGGTCTTCTGAGACTTGATTCCTTGTAATCATTCCAATTTATTAAAATAATACACTGACTCTAGGGTTCTGGGGTCAGGGCATTGAATCTTGAAGGATAAAATATTGAGTGGGGTATAACATTTTTTGAATCACCCAAATCACTTAATTCATTAGTAAAATTTAAAGACTCAATAGTTTAATAAATGTTTAATGTCCCTTGATCATGATTTTTTTAGTAATGGTGGTTTGATTAGTTTTGAGATGCTTCTTACTAAAGCGATTCTACTAATTCTATCTATTCACCTTATTTTTTCACAAATCCTTAATATATTTTGTTCATTTTGGGATTTTTTGGATGGCCTCTATAAATGGGATATTAATCTCACCTTTTTAGAATGTTTCCTAAATTTCTTATAGAAGTCACTCCATTTCACCTTTCTTCAACCCAACTAATGTTCAATATAATGGTGATTATATATCCATTTCCCCTAATTTTTGTTTCTACAATACTATTTCTAGACATTAATTTCTAAATATGGTTCTCTATCCATAAGTGTTCTAGTCCTTTTATTCGGGATTGACAGCATTATGTTCAGAAGGTTGCTAATAATAATCATCCTTACTTTGTTTATATGGATGGATCTCTTTTCTGATTATTTTTTTATCATCTTCATACTCTCTTTGGATTTTGGGACTGCTTTCACTAGTATATTTCCTATATTCTTGAGCGGAACATCCAAAAAAATTATTATATTAAATTTTATCTTATCTAACTTATCCTCTAATCCCAAAACGTTGGTTGGAAGCTACTGTACATAAATTAATGGGGCATTGGTTGAATTCATTTCATTGGATTTTTGTTAGAATTAGGGTTGCTAAAAGTTTGGATATTAGTATATATATTTATAGTTTTTTTGAAATGGTGTGGGGTTTTAATAATTGATGTTGTTGAAAGTGAAGTTGATCAAGGTACTATTTATGATAGAAACAAAATTCTTGTTTTTTTGTTTCCATATACATTCTAGGATTGGGGTTAATGTGATTGATTCTTTAGAATTATCTTGGATAAAAAGCTACAGCGTAGATTTCTGTCCGATTTATCTCAAGATACAGATTAGTATAATGAGTGGAAGAATAACATTAACAACATACTAGAGATGAATCTTGTTTTCCAATTTTTTATGTCATGGTTACTTTTCATAATAACCTTGTAATGTTATCAAATTTACTTTCAATCAAAGTACATAAATCATATGTTCTTACCTCGTGTATCACTCTAGTGATTGTACCTGTCTTTCAAAAAAATTTCATGTTTTGAACAATTTTATCATTCAATCCGTTTAAATCTATATGTGACCTTTCAATCAAGGATCCTTCTTATGAGGTATCTTAAATATTTCTATCATTTTCAATAATTAATTGGTATATGAACATGTGAAATCAATGATCCTCCATTTATTGATGTGGGAAGCTGGCACATACCTTCTTGTACCTCTCCTAGTACTTGTATTGGGTGTCTATAGTTGATTTTCATATGATGTATATATCATTTTTGATGTTGGTCCTATGAAATATGGGGAATAATCCCTACACAAATCATCCTTTTAGATCATCCAAATTGATTATGTATATTGGTTATAGATTTTACAACCATACCATATCTATGACTTTAGGGGGAAAAGGGAATACCCTACACTAAAAGTCATCTTCTCCTTTTCCTCTTTTCCTGAAGCTTTAGAATAGAAAAATGAATTTATATATGTACTGATTTGGGTCTTCTCCTATAATACCATGAAATTTTGGATGCACATGAATCATCTTAACATTTAATTAAAAATAATTTGTTGAAGTTGGTGCAATGAGTTAGTAATTCTGAACATCGAATTGTGGTTTACATAGATCATGCAGAGATTGGTTGGGAGTTTAATCCATATAATTAAATTTAGATGGAACACTAAAAGTGTAACATTGATCTGAGAAGTTTATTTCCTCAAAGTTTTCTATTAGATTATTTTTCATTATATGGGTTAATTTTCATTAAATTTTGAGATCAAATTAAGATATTTTATATTTGAACTATGGGTTATTCAAATTTATTTTTTTGGTGTTTTGAGGAACTGACTCATAAGAAATTGTTCCAAGATTAATAAATTCCCATCATGGGGAATGGAAAAGAAAATATTTATTATCACCTAGTACATTATAGTATTAAACCTAGGTTTTCTCCCAAATAGGAGTGTGTGAAAAGAATTTTGTCTCGTTTGGTTGATTTAAAGAAAATCGTGTTTTGATTGGGTTGAGAAATTAAAAATACTTAGAAGTTAAAATTTATTATTTTTGAAACAATTGAGAATGATAGTTATTGGAGTAGGTTTTTTGAGCCTTGTTCTATGATATCATCATTTTTAATTTCCATTAATTTTACTTCTATTTCCTGGTAACATATAGCTTACCCTGTTGATTCATCTCCCCCTTTGTCAAATAATATTAGTAAGGGCGTCATTAATCCAGTATCAATCATTCAACCCTCCTCCCTATGTGTGTGATGTTATAATAGATTTTGTTATAAATTAAATCAAATTCATAATTTGGAATTTTTGTTCCATAATTAACAATAGTCACCCTCAAAATTACTCTCATGTGTTGGCTATCACTGAACACTCACCTCCTAATCCTAATTTGTAATGTCAAAAAATAGATTTGAATTGGATGGTAGGGGATATGGATGATCGACCAAGGTAATTAAAATAAAACAAATCTAACCCTAGTGAATATGAATTTGTAATGAAAAATCAAATAAAATATTGAAACCAGTTGGAAGAAAAAATAAAAAAATATTTCATTATATTAAATGAAAAAAACATAAATAGAGTATTTGGATATGCCTCCCCCTTTCTTGATCACTCAATGGAACTACCCCTCCCTGGATGGGAAACTCTAGTTGATTTGAGAGAGGGTAGGAATTGAAGAGTGATGATTAGAAAATGAAAATAAAATAAAGGAAGTAAATTGGCAGTAGGCTATCATCTAGAGCTCCTGTACTGATTGATCCTTTCAATCAACAATTATACTCTTATTTATAATCATGGAAGAGCCTTCACGCTTCCATAAATTAGATATAATGGACATTGGGTCATCTCATGGTAAAAAAATATCTTCTACGTTAATTCTCATAGATGATGTAAATTTGGAGTCTATCAATCATTTTCACATCATTTAAGTGTTTATAGCAAATAATGTTTTGGATAAAATCTTGATTTCCAAAATATGACATGTTGTGAATAGTGGATTCTTTAAGTAAAATGTGTAGGGATGACCTTTCAATGTCTTGTTTTTATTATGTTCAATTAATCATGTTACGTATCATGAATTTTTTAATCAACGTGTAATGTTTTTTTCTAGTAGTTTTTACCTAGTTCAGTCTAGTTCATCATTTTAGAGTTCCGGTATTGGTTATTAAATCTATTTAATTCTTAATATATCTTTGAAATTTTAGTGTTTCACTATGTCGAACCTTTTTCTTTGTTTTTGATCTAACTATATATCCTTATACAAAAAATAAAAATAATTAACAATTTATATATTTAATCATCTAATTTATAAAAATACCCATTTTATTTCCAAAAATACATGCATAAAATGGCTCTGTCAAACTAAATCAATAGAATAATGAACATTTTCATTATTTTAAAGACATGTAACTACAAGATCCCCTTTTCTAAATAGATAATTCACTAGATTAAACTATTTATACAATTTTTATGGGTCATCCATCCATTATTATTTCTAAGGATTCTAGTTAACATTCATTTTCTTAAAGATCTTTTGATTAAGGTGGAATCTATCAGAAGAAGTTATATTATCCTATTTATGGGTAACTATTCATTGAAACCTAATATAAACATAAATTAATTTAGGAAATTGTGAGGATCTAAAAAATAAATCATTCTTATGTAACTTAATCATATTCCTCATAAAAAAATCACAGATTTATTTAAACCCCATTATTAACTAAAAATAAGAAAAAACTAATCCTAATGAATCAAAAAACTAAATTATCTATCCTTAGTAATATAACATTTTGAAAAAACTAAACTTGGAGTCTTATTTATATATTCAAATAAACAATAGTGGGTCTTCTGGGAGTCTCATTCCCAATGGTCTTAGACAAGGCATTCTCATACCCAAATAGAGGATTATTAACAATATATGAGATTTGATAATCGATATACTCACAACTATATGGCATGAAAAAAAATTCGGGGACTCAATGGTAATTTTAAAAATTCACCCTTAATTCATGATTTTACAATATCCTTATTTTCCATAGGTAAGAACTCAATATTATAATAAAATTTATCAATAATATTCTGATAGAATGGTCTACCACTTTTCTTAAAATATTCATCCAAAACCTATTTCTTAATTATGTTTTAAACAAGTAATTGAGTCATCTTAAAATATTAATCATTATTATTTTTTTATACTGAAAGTGGATGATTAAAGATATATTGACCCTTCGGCACTACTTAATCACTTGAGATAAATTTGGACTTCTTATAAGGATGTTACTAAACTATTGAACCTATTTCTAATAAACACTTTAACCTCTGCATTATGATTCATTTTAAAATATTAAAAGGTTTGGAAATATGAAGTGATAACGAGGGTTTTGATATGAGAGAGCAGGAGCTTCGAGATGATATAAAAAATCTCTCAGAAGATCCTAAAATAATAGATTTGTTCTAAAGGAAATCATGGGATCCAGTTAAAATTTAGATTTGAATTTTTCATTTCAATCATTTAGGTATTCAAATAATAATAAACATAAAATAAATAGCTCCAAAAATATTCTTGGAAATTTAAATTTAAAATAAGATATGGTAAGTCTAATGAATTTATATTTATAAATAACATAAACACGGTATGAATTCTTACCGTAACATGAGGTTGGTGTGCCAACCATACTTCAAATAAATTCATGATAAGTACAAATCAAATGTTTGAATATATTTTTGATAGTAGGCATAGTGACCATTTTAAAGTATAGGATATGATAAAAAGTGTTCATAGTAGTCATTCTGACTATATAAACAAAGACAAACTCATGGTCATCCTACTAACCAGATGAAATAAATGTCACAGATAATTCCAGATGGAATTTATGAATAAAAGTTAAACCATTTTTAACATAGAAATAAAATACTAAATATAGATTTCATTAATTATACATAATTTGTCATTCCAAATTTATGTATGATATGTTTTAATCTCCTAACATTCATAGTCATTACAAATATATTAGAAATCTATTGTTCATCAGGTATGAATTAAAGAGTTATATCACATTTTTTGAAATAGTATCTCATAATAGGATGTATAATATTAACATGCATGGTTCTAAAATGAGAAACAAGATTCCAAAAAATATTTTTACAACTTATATTATAACAATCTATAAATGCATGTTGTAATTGATATCTTTGTTTAATAATTTTTGTTTCACTTACATAATATGTGCATAAAAACTATATATATCCATGTACTCATATTCAGTAGTGGGTTATTCCATAGAGGTTTATTTATTTCTAAACCATTATAATAAAGACATTCCTAGAAAGAGGAATGTTCTAGAAGTTTTTTTCCATCTAACTTTGAACCACCAAAAACTACATCTAAATAAATAACTAAACCAAATTCATGTCTATTGGAGTAAAACTATCCTATGTTGGTTGTGTTCATGAGTTATTTAAAAACTCTATTTATAGCTAATACATGTGATTATTTTGTGATTTCAAGAAAATGAGAAAAGATACACACACTAAACACAATATGTGATTGGCTATCCATTATGTATAGTAAGATTCCAATCATACCTATATAAGTTGTTTGATCCATTGATTTCCCAGCATCATCAAGATCCAATGTATAATTAGTACTCATGGGAGTATCACTAACTTTAGAACTATCCATACCCAATCGTTTTATAAGTTTATTGGTGTAATTCATTTTATTTAAAATAATTCATTCCTTATTTTAAAAATCATGAAAACCAAGATTTAATTTATGTTCACCCATTAAACTCATTTAGAACGCAATTTTCATTATTTTAAAAAATTCATTACAAAATGATTTTTTCGATGATCAATAAATAATATCATCAACATAAATTTATAGATTTTAAATATCTTTTTAAATTTATTTATAAATAATTTAGGGTTAGTTTGAAATTTAGTAAAACCTTTAGAAATTAGAAATTTTATAATCCTTTCATACCTAGTTTTGTGAGATTTTTTTTAAACATATAAATATTTTTTTAATTTAGAATTATGATTTGGAAAATGATGATGTTGATATCCATGGAATTGTTCAAAAAACACCCAATACAATATAACCATTTAATAGATGACTATTTATATCCATTTGTAATAGTTTGAAATCCAAATTTACTGCATAAGAAAGAAACACTCTAATGGATTCAAGTCTAGATACTGCTATATAAGATTCCTCAATGTCAATACCCTCTTATTACTTATACGCTTTTATAAGCAATCTAGATTTGTTTCAAATTTTATTCCTAGATTCATAAACCTTATTTATAAAATCTCATTTAGTTCTAGTACTTAATGTTTCTTTAGGTTTATCTTGTTGAGCAATGTATTGTTTTCAAACAATTCAAAATAATGTTTTTAAAGGGGGAGATTATTTTAAATAATACTCTGTCTCTTTATGATTATTTTGATGCTCACAAATACCCTTAATTATTTACTAATTATTTCGTTGAGTATTTTGCAGGAATTTATTTCATTTATTTATTGCATATAACGAGATTTCATACTTCATTTATTCCGAGGTCAAGTTTAGCGCGTTCTGGAATCACTGTAGCGCGAGATCAATTTTAGCGCGTACTGGAATCACTGTTCATACCCTACGTTAACGAACGTAACGTATGGATGAAAAGTTTACTTTTTATGTTAAAAGAAACGTATGGTTAAGGAACCTTACGTTATTTTGAAACGTATGGTTAATGAACCTTACGTTGTTGAAAAGTATTGAAGAAGAACATTACGTTTGGAAGGAACCTTACGTTTTCGTTGTTGGACAAGTATGGAAGAGAAACCGTACGTTAGTTTTCAGTGTTGAGTTTGTTTCTCAAAAGTATGGATCATCAATCTTACTTTTATAATCAACCGTACGTTCTTTGAAGAGTTGAAGCGAGACAAAGTATGGATGATCAACCCTACGTTTGAATGCTAAAGAGAAAGTATGTATGTTCAACCTTACGTTTGTGAACCCTACGTTTGGAGCCACGTCATCAACCCTACGTTTGGCGTCGGGATATTTTTGACAGACGATATTACCGTTTGCATTGGTCAAACAAGCGGATTATTAGGCGGATTTCGAGCCGATTCTTAAGTACGACTTTGACTGAATCAAAGACGATTTTCAACGGATTACTGATTGATTTAAACGGAGCTTTTTATGCCGATTCCTCTGGGGAGTTACAACGGCTCTGTTATTTCATTTAATATCGCGAATCTAAAGGAGATTTTTATGGATCTATTTATGCGGAAGAATCTCTCAGATTTGAATATATGTTCTATCTTGGAAACTTCAGAGATATATATATACACAGGAAAGTGTGTGAAATTTATTGATTGATCTTTTTAACGAGCAAGAAACAGAGACTGTGAAAAGGCGTTCTTTTCAGGTGATCGAGAAGAAGTGTAAAATCCTTTTTACCGAAAGAAGATCTTGATAACAGATTCACGTGTTCTACATCGACTATCTGTTGTGAATCTACTGCTGCTGAAGTTGTGAAGTTTCTGGTAATATCTATTGCAACTGGATCGACTCAGAACTGTTTTGATTACAGATCTTTATTTTCTGAAGACAACGATCTATCTACTGTCAATTGCATTCTGTTGCAATTCTGAAGAACAACTGGAGAAGTGTTTTCTTTATCGAAACTCTTTTTATTTTTGAGTGATCATCTTCTCGTTCTAAGCTGTGTGGGTTCGTGTTTGAACCAGGAAGGCTGTGTGTGCCTGAATCTTGTAAAGGTGTCAACTGCCTGTACTCAGTTGTGGACAGGTCTGTGTAAACGAGGACCAGATAGTGAAAATCGCCAAGCTCGTGGATTTGAGCGTTGGTGGAGTGGACTAGGGGCCTTCTGTTCCCCGAACCACTATACATCCGTGTGTTCATGCTTTTACTTTTTCCGCTGCATATTTAATCAAGCAAAAGCATCGTGGACAGAATTTGTCTAAATTGAAGAGATTGTAATAATTTTGAAAAGACACAATTCACCCCCCCTCTTGTGTGTAATCCGTAGATTCAGATCCAACAATTGGTATCAGAGGAGGAGCTTCTTATTTTTAAAGTCTTATCAAGCTAGAAGTATTTAAAGATTATACATAGTGTATCATGGCTGATATGAGAGAGGGAATGTCAATGGTCAGAGCACCTTACTTTAATGGAGATAATTATGGCTGCTGGAAATCACGTATGATTATTTATCTGAAAAATCTTGGTTACAGAGTCTATTCAAAGATTCTGACTCCCTATGAAATTCCTGAAAATCCCGATACATGGAGTGCTGCTACAGAGGCTGAGTATGACCTAAATTCAAAAGCTATGAATGCAATCATCTGTGGTCTAGGACCAGATGAATTTAACAGAGTATCTCAATGCCCGACTGCATATGAAATGTGGTAAACAATAGCTGTTTCTTATGAAGGAACAGATAATGTAAGACAGATGAGATATGCAACTGCTAAGTTAAAATTCGATACTTTCAGAATGATTGAAGGAGAGAGCATCACTCAGATGAATGGAAGATTGACAGAAATTGTCAATAATATAACAGCTCTAGGAGAACCAATAAAGCAGGCTGATCAAGCGTTGAAGGTACTAAGAGTACTTCCTACTCGATGGAATGGAATCTCTACAGCAATCAGACAATCAACTTCTGTTAATGATCTAACTATGAGAGAACTGATTGGTACATTGATGATGTACGAGGCTGAAATGCAAGATGAGGTAAATGAGCATAAAGTATATATAAAAAGGGAAAATACTGCGTTGAAAGCGACTTCTCAACAAAAGGATAGAAAGATGAAGAACAGAGAAGTAAATGCTAAATCAGAAAGCTCTGATGCTTCAAATTCAGACGAAGAACTGGCTCAGCTAGCCAGAAAATTCAGAAAGTTCTACAGTAAGAAGAAAGACTTCAAGAAATCCTTCAAAAAGGATAACAAGGAAGTGAGATGTTATGAATGAAAAAATATGGGACATATCAGACCGGATTGCCCTAAATTGAAAGATGCAAAGAAGAAGAAATTCTTCAAAAGAGATGATTATGAGCAGAAAGACAAGAAAGCTATGAAAGCTACTTGGAGTGTTTCTGAAGACTCAAGTAATTCATCTGAATCAAGCTCAGAGAAGGAGGAAGCCAATTTAAAAGCAAATATGTGTTTCATGGCGGAAACTGATGAGGTACACTCATACTACTCCTCTGACTCAAATAATGAATCAAACTCTGAAACAAGCTTCTCAAATAAAAAACTTGCAGCTTACTGCAATATGCTTGAAGAAAGGTATGACTCATTATTTAAAAAATATAAATCTATAAAGAACATGCATAAAGCTATTTCAGATGAAAGAAATACTTTGCTAAAACAACATAAGGAATTAATTGATAAATACAACTCTGCTGACTCAAATAAAATTAATTTTGAATCAAAAATAAAAACTCTACAGGATGAAGTAGAATCTTATAAAGAGGCTGCATTAGTTTTTACAAAAGGAGAAAACACCTTAAATGAGATACTTGGAAAAACTGTAATTAAAAGGGAAAGGTTTGGAATTGGAAGTAAAGGAGAAAAACCTAAGTTATACAAAAATTATTTTGTTCCTAGCACTAAACAGGTTATTTGTAACTTCTGTGGAACAAAAGGTCATATAGCTAAAAACTGTTTTCTAAGACAACCTCAAATATGTGGAATTAAGAAAGCTTATATTTCCAATGATCTATATAATTCAATCAATTTTAAGAAAACAAAGCAAATCTGGATACCCAGATCACTGCTTGCTAACACTTCTGGACCCAACAAAATATGGGTACCAAAGCAATTTGTTTAAATGTCTTTGCAGGTAGCAGGTCACCAAAGAAAGAAAGAAATATGGTATATGGACAGTGGCTGCTCAAGACACATGAGTGGAACTTCAGCTAATTTCTCTTCTCTTATTCGAAAGGAAGGAGGACTTGTCACCATTGGTGACAATGCCAAAGGAAAGATTATTGGTATTGGAACAGTTGGAGATCCAGAGACAGTCTCAATCAACAAAGTACTTTATGTACAAGGGTTAAAACACAATCTGATAAGTATCTCTCAACTCTGTGATGATGGATACACTGTTGATTTTACTAACAATAGTTGTACTGTTTCTAAAGATAAACTCTTTAAGTTTAGAGCACCCAGAACTGACAATGTTTATACTTTGGATTTGTATTCCTTGTGTAAACAACAAGTAAACTGCTTAACTGCTAATATAAGTGAATCCTGGATCTGGCATAGAAGACTTGGTCATTGCAATATATATGCTTTACATAAATTATCTAAGAAACATCTAGTTTCTGATTTGCCTAGTCTCAAATTTGATAATGACAGATTCTGTGATGCATGTCAGCTTGGCAAGCAACACAAATCATCATTCAAATCTGTTAATAATGTTGCTACAACTAAACCTCTAGAACTTATCCATATGGATTTGTTTGGACCTTCAAGAGTATCAAGTTTAGATAGTAAATTATATGTTTATGTATTAGTTGATGATTATTCTAGATTTACTTGGATTTTCTTTTTGAAATTTAAAAGTGAAGCTTTTAGTTTATTTAAAGGTTTTTGTAAATCTATTCAAAATGAAAAAGGTTTTAATATAATCTCATTGAGAAGTGATCATGGTGGAGAATTTGAGAACCAGGAATTTAATTCCTTTTGCTCAAAAATTGGTATTAAACACACCTTCTCTGCTCCAAGAACACCTCAACAGAATGGGATTGTAGAAAGAATAAATAGAACTATTCAAGAAATGGCTAGAACTATGTTAAATGAATATAGCCTACCTATATATTTCTGGGCAGAAGCTGTTAATACAGCTTGTTATATAATGAATAGAATTTTAATAAGACCTATTTTGAAAAAGACACCCTATGAACTATGGAATAACAGAAAACCTAAAGTAAATTACTTTAAAGTTTTTGGATGCAAGGTTTACATCTTGAATACCAAAGATAATCTTGGTAAATTTGATCCAAAATCTGATAAAGGTATTTTCTTAGGATATTCTGCAACCTCCAAAGCTTATAGAGTCTATAATAAAAAGTCAAGGATTGTTGAAGAATCAGTTCATGTGAAATTTGATGAATCTGATCCTTTTGAGAAAAGGATAGAACAAATAGATGAACCTGATTCTAATGAAAACTTGAGACTTGAGAATTTAAAGAATGATTTTGAAAATGATATAAAATAAATTCAGTCCAGTTCAGAAGAACATGATACTGAAGAACCTTTGAATGTAATGCCTAGACAGTCTAGAACCTTAAAGAATCACCCTTTAGAATCTGTGATAGGTGACTTAGAGACTGGTATTCAAACTAGAAGAAACCTTGGAAACATAGTTGGATTCTCTGCTTTCCTATCCCAACAAGAACCTAAGACCATAGAAGAAGCCTTAGATGATGAGTGCTGGGTAATAGCAATGCAGGATGAATTGAACCAGTTCAAGAGAAATAAGGTTTGGGAATTAGTTGAAAGACCACATGATTATCCAGTAATAGGAACTAAATGGGTCTTTAGGAATAAACAGGATGATCAAGGGATAATAACTAGAAATAAAGCAAGATTAGTAGCTAAAGGATATAATCAAGAAGAAGGAATAGATTATGATGAGACCTTTTCACCTGTAGCCAGGTTAGAAGCCATTAGAATCCTTTTAGCCTATGCATCTTATATGAATTTTAAATTATTTCAGATGGATGTTAAATCTGCCTTTTTAAATGGATATTTAATGGAGGAAGTTTATGTTGAGCAACCTCCTGGTATTGAAAATTCTCAAAAACCAGATTCTGTTTTCAAACTTACTAAACCTCTTTATGGACTTAAATAAGCACCTAGAGCTTGGTATGAAAGACTAAGTTCTTTTCTTTTGAAAAATGATTTTACTGTTGGACTAGCAGATCCAACACTATTTAAGAAAACTGTGAAAAATAATGTTTTGTTGGTTCAAATTTATGTTGATGATGTAATTTTTGGATCGACCAATAAAATTCTTTGTCATGAATTTTCAGAATTAATGCAAAAAGAATTTGAAATGAGTATGATGGGAGAATTAAATTTCTTTTTGGGTCTTCAAATATTTCAAAAAGATTTTGGAAATGTTTTAAATCAATGCAAATACATTACTGATTTACTTAAGAAATTTTGACTTGAAAACAGCAAGACATTTACAACTCCTATGTGTACTAATATAAAACTTGATTTGGATGAAACTGGAAAATCAGTGGACAACAAGTTATATAGAGGTATGATTGGTAGTTTGTTATATCTTACTACTAGTAGACCAGATATAATGTATTCAGTATGTCTTTGTGCTTGATTTCAATCAAATCCCAAAGAATCCCACTTAACTGCTGTTAAAAGAATTTTTAGATATTTAAAAGGTACTATTTATCAATCTCTGCTTTATCCAAAAACCTCTGATTTTAATTTAATTTCATATTCAGATGCTGACTTTGAAAGCTGTAGATTAGATAGGAAGAGTACTTCAGGAACATGTCACTTTTTAGGAAAGTCTTTAGTATCATGGTCTAGTAAGAAACAACACTCAGTTGCCCTGTCAACAGCCGAGGCAGAATATGTGTCTGCAGGTAGTTGCTGTGCACAGGTGTTGTGGATGAAAAACACTCTTATGGACTTTGGATTAAATTTCAATAATACGCCTATTTTATGTGATAATACTAGTGCAATTAATATTTCAAAAAATCCTATTAGTCATTCTAGAACTAAGCACATTGATATAAGACATCACTTTTTAAGAGATAATGTGTTTAAAAAGGATATATTTTTAGAATTTGTAAATACAGAAAATCAATTAGCAGATATTTTTACTAAACCACTTCCCACGGCAAGGTTTGAATTTATTAAGGGGGAGTTAGGTTTATTTAATTTTAAATAATTTATTTTTAAATCTTATTCTGTTTTTGAATTCTGTTTAATTTTTTGTTTCCCGCTATAAGTAATTTTATTTTGTTTTAAATAAAAGTAATGATTAGTGATTACACGGGAATCAAGGCTGTCAGAACTGTTTCACCTTCTAAACTGTTTCACCTTTTTCGGAAACCCTTTCGAAAAACCTAAACTCGCACATCTGCTCCAAAACCATTTTCTGAATCTTCAAACCCTAAACTTACGAACCTTCAGAAATCGTTGTTGGAATGGCAAAAACTAAGCGTCCTGATGAAGCCGAGAGCAGTGCTGCAAAGAAATCTAAAGTAGTTGGTCGGAAAATACTGCAAGGTAAATTCATCGATTTAGAGTGGCTGTTTGAAACTAATATACTGTTGAAGCAAGAGTTATCCTTTCAAAGCCTTGAGCAAGCTTTTAATAGTGAAAATTCTGAGTTTCTTTATGAGGCAGAAATGAGACATTTCTTTAGAACTGTTCAGTTTAGCCTTGGAGATACGGAGGACAGTTTGTTGGCTCAAATAGAGGATAAGGACTTTTCCATATCATCTGTAGAGATAAGTCAAATTCTTAACTGCCCTCATGAAGGAGTTTTTCATTTCGATTTACGGAATATTGGAGATTCTGTACATAAGTCTGAAGACATTATGTCTTTTCTGTTTGGAACCAGAGTGATAAAGAAAATGCTTATTAAAGATTTGGAGCCCGATCAGAAAATCTTGGTAAAATTTGTTCAGACTGGTTTAGCACCAAGGATGGCTGAGATGGAGAAAATTCTATACCCTGACATGTACATAATGTATCTTCTGATGTGTGATATTAAGTTTAATTTTCCTCGGTTTATGATAAGATATCTGAGATACTGCTGTCAGAGTGAAGCAAGAATGACCTTTTTCCCTTATGGAAGGTTCATTTCTTTGTTTTTGTTTAAAAGAGGAATGATCAGATTGGTCGATGCTGGGGTGAAATGTCACCACAGTAATGTTTTTAATGCTGGGACTTTGAGGAAAGTCGGATACTTCTGGAGCACTATTAAAGGAAAACTATTACCTGTTGGAGCTGAGGAAGACTCGGAGAGTGCTCAGGCTCAACCTGCTAAGTCCAAGGAGGGACAAGCAGAATCAAGGGTTAGTACAGTGGCAAGGAGAATTCGCTTTGAAATGGAGGAAGTTGAGGAAGAGAGAAGTCAGGAAGGACTTCAATCTAGAAGGAAGAGGTCAATTGATGAAGAAATTATCTCTCCTGCCTTGAAATCCTCTGAACCGGTAATTTCTTATTCCTTTGTGAGAGAAGCTGTTGTGGAGCAGACTGCACCGATAGAGGAACCAGCAGCTCAACCGGAAATCAAAAAGAACCTCAATCTGCTGTTGTGGCTGTTGAAAATGTAATACAACAAGAACAACCTATGGAGGCAGTGCCTGGTGAAGAAGTGGCCCGACCTCAAGATTTACATGAAGATATTGTTCTTAATCATTCAGTAGAAGTCAGAGAGACTACTGTTCGTGATGAACATACTTCTGAAGCTAATACAGAAGTACTTCAGGAAGATTTTTCAGTGGAAGAATTTCAGGCTTCAAAAGCTAGTTCAGTGGATCAACCTTGTCAGGACAAGGACAAAGAACAATCAGATGCAGATTCTTTACCACTTGCCTTGCCTCATCAACCTATTTCTGGACATGAGAATAGAGCACAGGGTGCCCCTGATTTGAGAAAAGAAGAAGTTGTTGAGTTGTACAAGCGTATCTCTCAGTTGGAATCTGAGAATGATAGTCTCAGAAATTATCTGAACTTAGAGCAGTTGAAGTTTCAGAAGCTGAAAGAATGTACTGTTTCAAGACAGGAAGTAGATTTCTTTAAGACTGATATGTTGCATGCTGTTGATCAGTTAAAATCAGAGATGGTAAAGAAAGATGATTTGGCTGAGATGAAGATTTACATGGAGAATAAATTTGAGTCTGTTGCAAACAATGCTGTGAGTGGATCAGGTTCTTCACCTGATTTGATTCGAAGATTTCAAGCAATTACAGGAGAACTAAGCAATATGAGTGACAGATTACACGATCTTCAGTGTAATAGTGCCCCTTTGTCAGTTTTGCTGGATAATCAGAAATTTTTAGTGGATCAGTTGACATCTGGAGAGCAACCGATTAGGATTCTTTTGAATCAGTTATCAGAGAAGCTGACTCTTTTTGTTGAAAAAGAAGAAAGAATGCATGAGTTTTTCAGAGTTAATTTGATTGAAGATATTCATATGACTCAAGAGAACAGAGATCTTATCATCAAGTTAGGAGATGGGATGATGAAGAGGCTCAGAGAACAGTTTACAGAGATCAAGACCGTGATTCAAAGGAGATAGACACCTTTTTCCCTGTCTTATCAATGAACCTTGATTCCTCTGTATATCACAATCATTTATATATATAACAGCTTGTGAATGAAAATTCTTTTCTGATTTCTTTTTTTGTTGTTGTTGTTTATTGATTTATGATTAAGTTAGCCAGTATAACAAATTCACTTATTCATACACAGTTAATTATAGCATTTACTTCTAGTTCAGTGCAATATTGAATGTGTTCAAATCCGTAATTTTTCATTCTTTTTGATATCACAAAAAGGGGGAGAATTTGGATAAACACAACATTTAAATTCATTTGTTTCCTATGAATCCTATGAAGAAATTTGGATATATGGGAGAAGACATTTATCTTTTATTTATTTTTTGGCTGAAAATTTATTTTTATGGGGGAGAAATTTTATTATAGTTAAATATTGTTTTAATCCTTTCAGAATTCTAAAAATTTTATAAAACTAATTTTTCAATAAAGATTGCAATTAAATTAGTTCTATTATTTTATGGGTTTTGTGATCATCAAAAAGGGGGAGATTGTTGAGCAATGTATTGTTTTCAAACAATTCAAAATAATGTTTTTAAAGGGGGAGATTATTTTAAATAATACTCTGTCTCTTTATGATGATTTTGATGCTCACAAATACCCTTAATTATTTACTAATTATTTCGTTGAGTATTTTGCAGGAATTTATTTCATTTATTTATTGCATATAACGAGATTTCATACTTCATTTATTCCGAGGTCAAGTTTAGCGCGTTCTGGAATCACTGTAGCGCGAGATCAATTTTAGCGCGTACTGGAATCACTGTTCATACCCTACGTTAATGAACGTAACGTATGGATGAAAAGTTTACTTTTTATGTTAAAAGAAACGTATGGTTAAGGAACCTTACGTTATTTTGAAACGTATGGTTAATGAACCTTACGTTGTTGAAAAGTATTGAAGAAGAACATTACGTTTGGAAGGAACCTTACGTTTTCGTTGTTGGACAAGTATGGAAGAGAAACCGTACGTTAGTTTTCAGTGTTGAGTTTGTTTCTCAAAAGTATGGATCATCAATCTTACTTTTATAATCAACCGTACGTTCTTTGAAGAGTTGAAGCGATACAAAGTATGGATGATCAACCCTACGTTTGAATGCTAAAGAGAAAGTATGTATGTTCAACCTTACATTTGTGAACCCTACGTTTGGAGCCACGTCATCAACCCTACGTTTGGCGTCGGGATATTTTTGACAGACGATATTACCGTTTGCATTGGTCAAACAAGCGGATTATTAGGCGGATTTCGAGCTGATTCTTAAGTACGACTTTGACTGAATCAAAGACGATTTTCAACGAATTACTGATTGATTTAAACGGAGCTTTTTATGCCGATTCCTCAGGGGAGTTACAACGGCTCTGTTATTTCATTTAATATCGCGAATCTAAAGGAGATTTTTATGGATCTATTTATGCGGAAGAATCTCTCAGATTTGAATATATGTTCTATCTTGGAAACTTCGGAGATATATATATACACAGGAAAGTGTGTGAAATTTATTGATTGATCTTTTTAACGAGCAAGAAACAGAGACTGTGAAAAGGCGTTCTTTTCAGGTGATCGAGAAGAAGTGTAAAATCCTTTTTACCGAAAGAAGATCTTGATAACAGATTCACGTGTTCTACATCGACTATCTGTTGTGAATCTACTGCTGCTGAAGTTGTGAAGTTTCTGGTAATATCTATTGCAACTGGATCGACTCAGAACCGTTTTGATTACAGATCTTTATTTTCTGAAGACAACGATCTATCTACTGTCAATTGCATTCTGTTGCAATTGTGAAGAACAACTGGAGAATTGTTTTATTTATCGAAACTCTTTTTATTTTTGAGTGATCAGCTTCTCGTTCTAAGCTGTGTGGGTTCGTGTTTGAACCAGGAAGGCTGTGTGTGCCTGAATCTTGTAATGGTGTCAACTGCCTGTACTCAGTTGTGGACAGGTCTGTGGAAACGAGGACCAGATAGTGAAAATCGCCAAGCTCGTGGATTTGAGCGTTGGTGGAGTGGACTAGGGGCCTTCTGTTCCCCGAACCACTATACATCCGTGTGTTCATGCTTTTACTTTTTCCGATGCATATTTAATCAAGCAAAAGCATCGTGGACAGAATTTGTCTAAATTGAAGAGATTGTAATAATTTTGAAAAGACACAATTCACCCCCCCTCTTGTGTGTAATCCGTAGATTCAGATCCAACATATCTATGATTTCCAATACTTAATTTCATTCAAATTCTTTACGTTATTATTGAGTTGAAATTACATAGAATTCATCATTAATTACATCATTTATGATCTTAGGATCATATTTTGACAATAAAGATTGATGTTCAACCTGATTTCTAAGCGAATCACTAGTTTTTATTCACTATCAGGGTCCAAATATATCATATAAGAGATGATATCTGGGATTTATAATATTTAAAGTTAAATAAGAGATGTATATCTCTTTATCCTCTACAAGATTGGGTATGGGTGGTTCATTCGAACTAGATGAGTTCCTTACATAAGCTGTGACAGAATTGTCACCATGTTTAGAATTTAATTCTATACTATAAATATCATCCTTAAGATTTTATAAAAAAAATTTAGGCTCATAAGGATCTATCTCATAAAATACAGATTGTATAGATTCTTCTACAATCATTTTACTTTTGTTAAACACTCTATATGATTTACCAGATGTTAAATACCCAAGTAAAATTACTTCATCACTCATTGAAGAATATTTTTCAATATATTCCTTTGAATTAAGAATAAATACTTTTCAAACAATTACACTAAAGTGATTAACCATAATTTATATTCCATTCGAGATTTAGAAACAGAATCCTTTTAAATAAAGGTCTAATTAAAACTCTATTTATTATATTTCAAGCTATATTCAAAACTTCTTCCCAAAAGTAGATATATTTAACATTGTCATTAACCATGATCTAGGTGATTTAATGAATGGATCTATTTCTCATTTTACTACACCATTATGTTGTGGGGTTCTACGAGAAGAACTTTTATGATTATACCCATATAGTGAGCATAATTATTCTAAATATGGATTTTAAAACTCATTTTCATTATAAATTCTTATGGGAATAGTTATAATCCCACAAATACTTTTTATATATATTTATCATACATATAAAAAAGGTATAATATTTTATTTTCATAGAAATAATGGATACCCAACTATATCTAGAAAATTAATCTTCTATAACATAAACATAGTAAATCCCATTTAATATTGGACCTCTTGAAGTTCCAAACAAATGCATATTAACCAAATTTATGTGTTTGGAATTTAAAACATATTGGTTTAATTTAAAAGAGATACTATGTTATGTCCCTTTTGGGAATGGGTTACAGACTTTATCATATGCACATTCGTGTTTAGCAGGATCCTTGAATAACCCTTTCCAAGTTATCTTTATAATTGAATGATTATTGAAATGGCATATTCTCCTTTTAAAAAGCCAAGATTTTATAGGAAAATATCTTAGATAAAAATATTTTGAGAAAAAAAATGAATCTAAATAAACATCATAACCATTATCATTTCCTAAAGTATTTAAAACTCACTAATTTTTAGAATAAAAAATATTGCAGGTGTTATTTTTAAATTTAACATGGAAACCATTATCACATAATTGAGAAATGATAATAAGATTATATTTCCATCCATATAAAAATAAAAAATTTGGAAATTAAAATAATATTTTTGTTACTAATTTTTCCAAGACTAATTTTCATTCCATAAGCATTGTAACTAATGGTGATATGTCCACCATCAACAAATATTAGGATCTTGTAACTTATATAGTCTGTAGTCATATTTCTATAGTAGGAAATATCCATATACTATAATTACAAACTAGATATTTTCATGTAGGGTTACTATAATATATATTTTAATCTAGAAGTGACATTAGTATACATATTTTCTTAGGTCTAGATATGTTATTAAAATGGATTTTGGAATCAATACTTGTTTAATAGGTTTCTAATAAGAATATTTTGTACTTTTATAAAGAAAAAAATTGTATGATCTAGTACAATAAAAACTAGAAACATAATTAGTATAACTATATCTTGGAATAAATATATCTCTAATAAACCCTATCTGTCCTGCCTAATATCCTATTCCATTAGTATATTTAGGATCTTTTTTCTTTCCAAAAATCTTGCTGAGATTTTCTTATCAAATAAGGAGGTTTGTTAGTGCTAGTTCCATCATGTCTATTATTATCCATAAAGAATTAAATTTTGAAATGACATAAATTTATGATCTTTAAAATAAAACTAAATAAATTCCAAAGAGATATTTAAAAATATTGATATCATTTTTTGGTCATAGTGAGTAACTCAAGAGGGGGGTGAATTGAGTTTCTAATAAAATTCTTGTTTTAGAAACCTTTAAAACATAAATTACCATTTTAAGGAAAATTCATAGTTAATAAAAATAGTAAAAAAATATAAATTTGATCTTTCATATGATATCTCAGAAGTGGGAATAAGGATCAGTTTAAATATATTATAAATACATTATATTTTTAAACTAAATTAATTAATCAAACACATTATATTAACACATATTGTGACTAACTAACAAAGTAATGTTTTGTTTTCATATTTGAAAATAGAAATTGATTTCCATTTAAATAAAAAAACATAACATAATACACAACATAAATAAATATAGTATTTGCTCACAACTTGATACTTAATCCCTTCCACTTAGAAATCACATGATTCTAATTATTATATAACAATAAATATACCCACAACATAGATTAGGTTTTAAAATTATAAGAACTCAATTGTTTGTAGGAACAAAACTTCTTCCATAGATTTGTGGGGGATAAAAAACAATATTAGTTATAATAACCTATTCCAAAACATTTAATGGGAATATAAATAAAATATTTTTTATATAATATCAATTAATCTCTATTTTATGTATATGAGACAATGTATATAGATAAATATAGTAATTTAACACACTACTCAAAAGGAAAAAAATGAAAGGATATGGAGATAGATAGATAGAAAGTGTGATGTAGCTCTATCAATGATGCTTTAGTTTTTTTGAGTTATTGAGTTTGTCTTGGGAAAGAGCTCAAACCAGTTTCTCTGTAAGTTCAAAAAAATAGAGTGTTGTAGTAGGATTTATAGTAGAAATACGATGCTATTCTAAATGTGTCATCCAAATAATTTAGCAGTGAGTAATCATCCTCATTTCTCATGATAAAATAAATACCCTTAATAGATATTATTTAGAATTATAAGTTGGAGAATAATCACATTTCCTAAAATGAACTGACAGTTCATTCAATACATAAAAACTAGTCGTTGGATATTTGAACTACTCTGATACAATGTGAAGAATGGTATTACATATTCACATTAATTACAGTTAGGTAAACTCATTGAATCATTTAAAAATAAGATGATATAGAACGGTGACCTGGTTAGTTCGACTCTCTGTGCGGTCATCTCAACTCTTTATCTGGTAAACTAAACTGTACATTCAGATAGTCAATGTGTTTATATGGTAATCTTATTTTTAATGTGGAAACTATATTACAAAAATAATTATCGATATATTACATTATGAAAATATACACATAATGTGACATGTTAAGGGGTTTCCTTCATGTAGTCAGGTGGTCTCCCTATTGTGGAACTATGATTTATATCATGTAGTAAGGTGCTTTATTCATGGGTTAAGGTTCATTCCTTATTTCGGCAAGGTAATTACTTTATTATATTATGGTGATTATTTAGTGTTCACTCATATTATGACTCAGATAAATTTTGTTAATATGACTCATGGTATGTAGTTTGTGTGCATATGGTAAGGTGAACCATAACATGTGGTCGGGTGATACTATCATTTGAACTTCACATAGTAATGTGTAACTACCATCTCTATAAATAATAATTTTTTAAATTTGTTTCAAATAAACAATATTCTATCATTAAACACAAAAACAATTATGAAAAATATAAAAATGATTTGGGAACATTAAAATCGTAAGTTCTAGTTTAAACAAAATTTTATCGCTTATCATGTTTTGGAATTACTAAAACATTAATCAGAGAATTTTCCATATGTTATGGAGATATCAAATCCACATTAGAAAAGGAAAGGGAAATAATTTTTGGTTTCCATATTTTTTTTTCTCTATCTATGAAGTGGAACTGATGTGGGACTTACTCATCAGCAATATGGATTCATTTTATCTCAATATCAGTATAAATGTAATAGATACCTTAAAGAACCAAATTAATTTTTCATAAAATACGATGATCTTCACGACTGTTGATAAGAATATTCTCTTGTTTTATTGGGATTTGGATCCACAATCAAACTGGGTAAGACCATCCCTCATATATTTGGTTATTCGTGTGTATTGAATTTATTATCTCTTGGATAATTTTATGTATGAAAATATTATAGATGAACATATATAAATTATTGTGGAGTTCATATTAGTGTGTCTAGATGAGTTTTTATTTTTTTCCAATGAACATGATTTCTTGTTTTGAATTTTTTATGATTATAAATTTGTTTATTTATTTTTCCAATTATTACATGGAACCTACATTGAAAATAGAGTTCATGATTAATCTGGATTCCCTAAAAACTAAGTGGATAATTCTCTTATTTAGTTCCCCATGATCCACTCAATATCTCTTTTCCAACAAAGAAAATGGGTTATTTTTATTATTTATTGACTGTTAAAATATAAATCCTATAACAATGAAGAAATAATACCCCTATCCTCATATATATAACCACTTTAATCAATGGAAGGGTGGTTTTTAAAAAATTCATCATCTGTCAAGATATTACTTAGTCAAGATGACCGAATATAATGATCCCAAGATTTAATTCTGTAGATTTTTATTCACTTCAAGTAACCAATGATTTCATTCATGTTAATGAATTCTCCATTGGTTTTTATTGTGGTCCTAATCTAGATGATCCATTTATACCTTTATTACTTAATTTTTTTTCTTGGATGACATTCTTGTTTATTCTATAACTGAGGAGGATCATTAGAACGATGTAAATATTGTTTTATAAACCCAATGGAACTAATAAATTTATGTGAAACCCTTAAATAGAGCTCATATATTTAGAAATTGAAGATTCTAATAAATTTCGTGATTGAAAAAAATAGACACTGATAAGGGGAAGGCTATTATGTGTTGTTATGAATGAAGAAACATCTTTGAAATTTTATATTTTTGTGGTTTTTTAATTTTAATACATGTGGTTTATTTCAAAATTCTCTATGATGTCTTTTCCAATTATTGATCTCACCCTAATGTGGTGAAATTGTTGTGGGATACATAATTCCAAGTTTTATTCAATGATATGAAACAATATTTGACTTTAACACCAATATTGATCATCATTGAGTTAGGTCTTGGTTATGTGTTTTACGTTGATTCCTATGGTGTGGATATTGGTTGTATTTGATTTAATCATAATCGTATAGTAGTTTATTGATCTTAAATTATTTGATCTCATGAGAAAAACTATCCTACCCATATATTTGATATTTTTTTGGATGAATGTACTCAAATGATAGTGGTATTACCTATTTGGAGAGAATTCCAGGGTGATCATTGATCATAAAATCATGATCTATATTTTATCAAAAAGGGATTTAATGTTTTGGAGGAATGGTTGGGTCGAATATCATCAAAAAAATGAATTTTTATCTTGGTTATATGTTGGGTAAATGAAAGGCTAATGAAGATACTCTTTGTTGAATGTTTCCAACTCAGGATCTAGGAGAGTCATGGGAGGAATCGAACTTAATAGATATCATATCATAATCATATATTGATGGGAAAGAAGAAAATGACGTTTTTTTAATACGAATTGTATTTTTATGTTTAATCTCTTTGAGATATTTTCTTAAGAATGGGGAAAATTTCATGAATTTCATAATTTTATAGGAGATCTATTTAGTGGGGTGACTATAGATAAATGGTTTCTATATTATCGGTGTATTATTGTTTATAATCGCATCTCAAAATCAAATTAACAGTTAGAAAGGGGGTTCATGAGGGTATATATTAGTCATAGTGGGATATCAAACCTAGTGAAAAAAATATTTGTTACAACATGAGGCAATTCTACTAGTTGTTGAGCATGAGGCGATACATAGTATATTTAGTGTCTCAGTACTCTACTAGTTAGAATATAATGGTTAAATATCAATGACCCTATATATTTACTCAACTTCTTTATATTACTACCAAGAAGTGGAATGAGTATTTTATTTAATTCATTATCATAATACTTCAAACCCATTGATGATGAAATCTTACTTGGGTCATAATCGACATTATAATAAAATCATTGCACTTTATCTAAAAAATAGAGATGAATAAGGTGAATGATCCATGCCAGAAGTATATGTTGATAATTATGAGGATGTGTAGTGTAGAATTTTCCAAAATATCTACCAAACTCCCCAGTTTTAAATCCCTGTTCTAGAAGGTCCTTCAAGAGGAAATGGTGACTCAATAAAGGGAGATAATGGGTTAGAATTTTATGATATATGGGAAAATAGAATTAGAAAATCATATTTTGGAGGATATAATTCAGGTGTTTATTCCACATTTGGATGTTCATTTGATACCCACCTTAGATATGTATGGTTTTTTATAATGAAATTAACCATCCTTATATTCAGATGATTCTATTTGTGGCTCTCTATATTCAACCATGTCATTCACCTTTATTCTTGGTGGAGGTAGATGAGAAATCTATGGTAAAAACTAGTACAATCTAGGAGACTACCAAATTGGTATTATCTTTCTATAGTCTATTAGTGATATCTTAGAAATTCCATCTGTCTTATGAAGATCATATGTACCATATCATATAATTTGAAGTTGCATATTGGTTTTTTACGTGTTATCATGAATGGGCTATTGATTAATCAAGAATAATGAAAATCTTTCACTTGGGTACATGACACCTTTTGGGACCACTGAGAAAATATTAAATTGACGTATAAATTGGAATTTAATTTTTGTTCATTGAAAATTGAAAACATGTTTCATTCCTCACTAATAAAAAAGTATAAGTCATACACCTATCATATTTTAAATTGGGATGAACATGAATTGGAACAAAATTAATCTTAGACTGAGTTGCTAATTCTTATTATCTACTCCCTAGAGTGGAATTTATTATAGAGGTTTTTTATATTTATATTTATTTTATTTTATCATGGATTTGACTCATATGAGACTTTGGAATAGGAATCTCATATTACGGAGTAGTGGCCTCATCAATTCCTTGAGAAAGCTAATGGATGAATTAATAGGGATATAAATATTATGATTGGGAGTACTATCACACCCATTTTTTTATTTTAGTAATTATTTTATATTATTTACAAATTTCGTAATTATACCTTAACATTTGGGTATTTCTATTTTATTTATTGATGTTTTATAAAAAATAGTGGTTGTCACATGGTTTGGAGCCTGGTTAATAGTAACTATGCCAAAACCATGTGACATGGGTTTTCAATTTGATAGTTCCATTTTTCATAATTGGAACACAATTTAACAAAACATTCAGAAACACTATGAATGTATCCAAGTTAACCAATACATAATTTCAGGTTTGGAACTTATTTTTATAAACAATACATCCATACCATGCAACCAATATCAAAAAAAATTAAAATATCGAAATTTCTTAGTTTTCCACCTTCAATTTTATGTCCAAAACCCTTCCTTTTTTCCCATTTGAACTAAGAGCATCAACCATGCCTAAACTATCTCCACCTCTCCTACTTGGCTACTTTTTATAGTGTCATTTTAACTAGAAATATCAATAAAACCCTATGTATGTTTCTCCACCTCACTTCTCTCAGTGACATAAGTTATGTGTTGGATGAATCCAATAGCCATGCTTTTGATGCTTATAGTTTTATTTATCCCTTTTAATATAATTTTTGAATGTAAACATGTATTTTCACCATAGGAGAGTTTTTTCCATTGATTTTGAAAGGATTTATATGGAAAACTTTTGTTAGCTTCATTTGAAACTCTTACTTCATAAAACAATCATTCTTGTTATTTTTTATAATGGTGTTTTTAATTAATTAATGTTTTGTTATGATAGTATTTATAGATAATAATATGTAACATGAATGTTTTAAAATTATTATTATAGTTTAAATGAGGGAAAGAGTTAAAATATGGCTATATCATATTTACTAAATTGATATTCTTGGGATGGGAAGATTAAAATCCATTTTTAATTAAATATGTTGTGTTTGGAATACAAATAATTGCAGTGGAACATAAGAATATAAGTTGGAATAAAATTTATTATGTATGCTTTTTTTGATTATTTCATTTTTACAAATTACAATGAATAGATATGAAATTTATGGTTTCAAGTATTAAATACATCCCACCAATAGACCAAGTCATGTACTTTTTAGTGGGTGGATTGGATGTAGTTTCATGGTATGGGAGACACATGATAACTATTCCATGGAATAAACTCCTTACTAATTTTTGTGCACACATTGATAGAAAACTAGTTCAAAAATAGATATGAGTACATATGGTACCCAATAAGCTTAGTTGACCTATGTATTTTCATTTTTGTATGATTTATAAAAATTTTAATTTTATAGATTTAGTTTCCTTAAATAAAATTCAAATTGTTGTTACTTTTGTTCATTCCATTAAAGGTAAATGAATATTTCTATATGTATTATTTAAATCTAACATGTTTGTGATTATATATTAAGGATCATAAATGGAAAAATTGGTGGAATAATATTGGGATATTGCTTTGCATACCCTGTATACACCCAATCGATGTTTTTAGACCTGGTTAGGGAAGTTTTAGGTAAAGGAAATGAATTAATATATGAATATAGTGTGTATTAAATCTAGTATGGTTTATATGGATTATGGGGACATGGTGGGGACTTTACCATATTGTAATATAGTAATGTTTATATATATTTTTTATTTAGTTTGATCACTTATGTATGTTATAATGCCTATTAAGAATCCATCAAATTCCTTTTTGTTAAAATGTATATGTGGAATCTCATTTTTTATTCTGTTATGGATATAATGAGAATGATATGTATTTATGTTATAGTTTATTTTCCATATTATATTATTTAGTAATTTTTATGTTATTGACCATTTATATTTTTTTATTAACTATGTTATTATTAGAGAATGATTTTACAAACTATAGAAAGGTCATTCCTGGTTCGTGGCTTCGACATGTGCCATTTTTCATTGTGAGAAACCATTTATAAAATATAATATTTTATTCCTGGTATTTTTTTTAAAACATGTGGGGATCAAGGAATTCTATCAAACATTTTAATGGGTTAGCTAAAGTGCCTAGTGTAGGTATATATCAATTAGGTTTTTGATAGAGAAAAAACATTTTACAGATAAAACAATATATTAATAAAGTAACATGAAGAAATAAGAAGAGTATAAAATACAATGAAACTTAGACAATGAAAAGATTAAAAAACTATATGAACTGTATATTAATAACTAAAATACACATAAATTATATTAATGAATGAAATTCCAAAAATGGAACCCTTCACTATCAGAGTATTTTGGTAGGTTGTAGATAACTTGAACCAAGTTATCCATATTCTATGACTAAAAAATACATCATTGAAAACACGATGTTAAGTATAAAAATCATATCCGTGGACACTCAGCCTTCATATCCATGGAACTACACAATCAAATTTGTAATATAGACAATCCTCTAATGTGGAAGCTCGTCTATCTAGAAATATACAAAAAAAAAGTGATTCCAACAAAAAAAAATATAGATTTTCAGTCAAACCTCATAGATGATAGCTTTGAGAAAAATCAGAAAAAACAATACAACAGATTCCATTAAAAAATAAGAGATTTCATGGTTCACTATAAATTTTAATTTAGGTGCTTTTTATAAGTATTTAATTTCATGAATCATAGGAATGTATTTAAATATGATCACCTAACTTACTCAAAAAGTTGTATTTTTAGATCTTCTTGTTTAGTAGAAAAACATCAATTTTTTTATGCCATCATCTAATAGAAATAACTCAAATTGAATCATATAATTAATTAAACTACATAAAAATGAATACATCATCTATTTTAAAAACTTTATCACTTGTTATTTGACGAATTTATGAGATAACATAACATGTAATCAGATAATACATCCGCACAAGAAAAAAACACAAACAAAAAACATCCAAATATTTAGTACAATAAAATATTGAATCTTGTGTGGTTTATAATTTTCAAAACCCTTGATAAAGTATATTTATAAATCAATTATCATAGTTTACTGAATATCTATAGCAGCATATATGATATTCTTATATGAATCTTTATTTACCCTACCTTACCCCTAAGTTGGTTCAATGGGTTGTGGGAATTCTAGCACATATGATTTCCCCTCAATGAATAGCAATATGGCCAAGCACTTTTTCCAATCATAGTAATTTTTTCCTATCTTTTCATTTTCCTTTCCAAATACAACTCATAGTGTTAATGAGTCAGTGGTGTTATTTTCTACTTCATTAATAGAATAAAATAATATATTATGAATTTATCTTGGTTACCTTTTAAAGTAATTATAAATTAATCTAATATGTCTATTATTTATAGATTTAGAATATTAAAACACAAGATATATAAGAGCCAAGGAATCATATTTATCTTTTTATAGTAAATGATATAACCATGATATTATGTTATTGTATTTATTAAGTAAACCATGGTAAAATTACATAAAAAATAATTGATAGCATGATTTTATTAATACATATCACAAATAGTCAGCCACCCTAGTGACCTAATTATTTAGAGTCTTAGAGAATATAAATATAAAAACAATTATTTTATATTTTCATGAAATATTTATGTAAAATAAACCCCTATTTTAAATTCCATAGGACATAATCATATTCATATCTAGGGTAGAGAAAACATATGACAGGATGTTATCAATCATTGAGTAAGGGATAACCTATAGAATAATATACTGGTTAGATCCAAAAAATGTTTGAAATATTATATGAGGGTAAATATCTTTTTTAATATAATATAATTAAATATGTTTTAATCATAATAATGGATGATAGAAATACAATCCTAAACAATAAAACTTTTTACTATGGCCTGAAAAAATAAAACATGAAGTATATAACATTATACATGGAATGTATGAATGAAACTGGAACAATCAAAAATTTAGGATATATTATCATCAAGAACCTGTATATCTACCAACATGTCCACACATTAAATTGTGAGTAGATCTAACCACTATCACAGTCAACCTTTTTGACCCCAGCAACTCACTAACCAGTTCATATAAAATTACTATCTCATAAAATATAAACCATTAACCAATTAATTGATGGAAGATATATGTGCCACCTATATAATAAAATATATTGTGTTATACTTGAACAAAAAAATCATCATATCATAAAATAACCCATAGAAGGAAAAATTGATTTCATGACATTATTAAATGGAATATTATAAAATAGATTGTAAAATAAAATAAAATTATACATAAAAAATTCACCAAAATGAAATCAATTTTACTGTGAGATATATGGTGAGTCATTAAACATAACTATATTAGAGATAATTATTTATACATTGATAATAAATTATAAATAAAAATTTTAAAATGAATTTTATTAAAACTCGTGTAAATTGTTTTTAAAATAAAGATTAAAATTATTTCAAAATGATATTTCATAAAGATTGAAAGTTAATTTTAAAACATTAATTTTTTAATTAAATATTATTGGAAGAATAATTTTAATTTCTATGAAAATGTGGGTTAGAAGGTTAAATATATGATCTTGTTTTAAAATCCTTTTACATCAAAAAATTATACTTTTATCAGAACCAACAACATTTTAAGATTCAATAATTCATACTTTTATAAAGTCATAATGATTAATATGTGGGTTATAAAAGATAACTCATAAAAACATTCCAAATAATTAGGTCAACAATTTGGTAAAGTAAAAAATTAAAATTGAATATATAAGTTCATTAGAAAATACATGAATAATTCACTACAATATTACATTTTAGGAATGAAATAAACATTGAAAAAGGAATGGATATATAAAAATTACCTCGAAAATAGATAGGTTTTACCATAAAATGTCACGATAGGAATTATTAGAACCAAATTTTATTAATTTGGCATAATAAATAAAATTATAACTCATTGAAAGGTAACTGAGTTATCAAAATAATTACCTCTTTACTTTTCATTGAGTGAAAAGACATTGGAAGCTTGAAAATCATATAGATCTATAAATACCAAGAAATAGATCATTGAGTATATCAAAATAAATTCCTAAAAAAATATACAAGATAGGGATAATAAATTCACACATAACATTATGGTATGTCTTAGTGAAGATAAATTGAGATGAAAACACCTTACAATTAAATATCTCTTAGTTGGTTACACTCTAACCTACTGTATAAGAAGCATATCAATCATAGTGACCTGTTTCAGAAAAACAATTATATCCATAAAATTTTATAAACTAAATTTATATAGATATCATTGAATTATATTATATTTTGGTATTCACTGCAATAAGATGAAAAATCAAAGAAAAATGCTGGCAACATGAAGACTATACAAAATGGATTAAGAAATGGTTATAATGGGTTATAAAGGTATTATCACATTAATAGTAAATAATTTAAATATTAAAGGATTGATTATCAACAAGTGGATATATAATCACATTCTAAGATTAATTCTTATAAAAAATTAATTTCCTAGATTGGAAAGAGTAGGGGGGAGATCCAAGGAGTGATTTAGACAAGATATTGACTTCGAAAAAATGTTTTATCGAATTTTTTAAATGGGAGGGAAGGGTAATATTTTATAAATAGTATACAATTTTTATATTAAATTATTTATCATGAATATATTAAATCTTAAAAACTTTAAAACTATAAGGTATTATCACAAAATAATTACTTTAATTAAAAAGAGGAGGAAGAGAACCCCAACATTGCAAAGCTTCTTATTAAATCTTGAGAGGACTCCTTAGAACCTTGGTAACTTATTGGGAGGTTTTTAGAGTTTTATAGGGAAGATAAATTCTTGATAAAGGCCTTTTGGTGTATTGGTATGAGATAAAGGGAGGTTTTGATATTTTTGAATTGGTGAAAAGTGGGGATCTTTCATTAAAAAAAGTGTTAGGTAAAGGGTAATAATGGAATCACGTTGGTGTTAGGTGGGTTCAGTAAGTTTTTTGAATTAGGTGTAAATATGGTATGTGAGACATGTAAGTATGGATTTAACACCTAAAATTTAAAACTATAATTTCAAAGTGATCATTTAATTATAAACAAATATGATATACTTTACTTACATAATTTTAACCTTACAAATATTGATTAAAAATTATTCCTCGTAATTATTTTACCACTAAAAATATATGATGAACAATATTATGGAATTTTGACATGATGAATAGGAATTTCGACTCAATTTAAATAAATCAATTTCTAAACATGACAAAATTAAATTTTAAATTATAATATTTTTTATTTTGAAAAAATTGTTGTATAGAAATATTGTGTTTTTCATTATGTTTTCATAATTTAATTTTAAATGTATTACCAATTATATTTGTATTAATTAATTTTAATATAAATTAAAACATCATATTAGGGTTTAAATTTTAAATAGATCGATTAAATTTAAGAATAATATAAAATATTAAGAGAATAATTATTTTCTAAAAATTTATTGTTTAACCGAGGAAACTATTATTTAGCCAAGGTTACAAATCTTTATGAATAAAAATAAATATTACTTATTAAAAAATTAGTACCCACAAGTTATAAATTATAAATCCATTTTTTATGATTCAATTTATAAAATTATTAAAAATAAATTTAGATATAATAAATGTATAATATATTTAAAAAAATTTGGTCTGAGGTATTACTTGAGCTCTATAACATTAATCAAAAGTATATAAACTATAAAAATACAAGGGTATGTGTGGGTGAAGAAAAAACACATTCAAATAACATGTGTTAGACTATGGGTATATTCACTGGTCTGAGAAGTAAACCCATTGAGTAATATCATGTGGTATTCTAGGAAGGCAACCAAGGTATTATAGGAGGCCTAGTGGGTTAAATGAATAGGTTCATTGATTGAGGAAGGTCAGGCCATAAATACTGGTATCATATACAATACTCACCTAATTGTATAGATTAACTCCCTACGTTTGAGGCGTGGGGTCCAAAAGGATGGTGTTTTTCTTTAAAGAGGTGGAGAGTGTAACACCCATGGAAAAGTGAGACATAAAAGGTAAAATTTTACTACCCATGTCAATAAGGTGTACCTTTATTTTTGGGATCCAACCTAATTAAAAATCCACATTTATTTTAAAAAGTAAAATTAAAATTATTAAATATATATTTTATCAAAAAAAATTCAAAAAATTCTATGTCACTCTTATAAATTAATAATGTAATAAAGTCATCATATGAGTAAAGATTGTAAATTTCACTATTCACCAAAAAAATTTGTGAAAAATCCCAAAATTTCAAATTAAGATTATATGATTATGTTTAATAAGGACTGAAGATTATTTTTCAACATAAAATATTAAAATTTTTAAACTTCAATATTTAATTAAAATCTAAAAACATAGTGGAAAACATTTCATATTGGAAAATAGTTTTCTAAAATGGTAACTATTTATTATTATTATTTCCTATCAATTAAAATTTAATTTATTGGTAATATATTATTGATTTAATTAATATATAACATTATTATTTAATCATAATATAATTACTTTTTTAAAATAAACCACAAGTTTTAGAAAAATATATTTTTAAGCATTAAATAATTTTCACAGTTATTTTAGTTATACTAGTTGTATTTAATTACTATTAATAATATTATTTATTTACATTATACACATATTTAATTTATTGGTTACTCATATTCATATCTTTGAAATAAATTTCTAGGTTTTTAGGGAAAAATTTAATATTTTCATATTACCTAAATACATCCTGGTAATCAATTATGTTTGTTTTTTATTGTAGATAATTCTCTAAAAAAGAAATTTTTTTAATGAATATATATAGTAAAATATCATGTCAATACATTATCACCCTCTTATAAAATTTAAATTGTTTAAATTTTAATTATCACATATCAAAAAAAAATCAGTCCATTGAAATGATAGATATGGATAAGGATATAAGATCTAGAATGATATCAACCTAAAAATATTTTGAAACATATATATTTCCTCAAAATATTTGGATACCTAATATTGAATTTTTCTCCAACAATTTGTGCTAAGAGTCCAAATTTGTTTATTATCATAAACCATATTATATATTTTATTTATTAGATGGTGTTTATTATTATCATTTTGAATAATATCGTGGTATAATATGAAATTTTGTTTCCTTACTATATACAACTTTTAATATAGGTGGTGGGAATGAATCCATCACTAAAAAGAAAGTTAAATTTATCAAAAGATTTGATAACAATATTTATAAAAGGAAAATTCCTATAAAATTAAGCATTGAATAAAATAATTTTAGCAATAGAAGTTATTATTTGATAATAAAATAGTTAGGTTGGTGATAAAATGATATTATAAAACTATTTAGATATACTGGAGTTCCAAGATTTAAATTATAATTAGACATTTGTAACCCCAGATTAGAGGGTATGTGTACCTAAAATATTAAGATTCACTTCAGGACTAGTTATTTCGTAAGTATTCCATTTTCCTATAGGTCTTGGTGAGTATATTCTCTAATAATCTAGGATAGTCCTACAATTATAGTATTGGATTCAAATTGACCATGTTTCCCACACATGGGCATTGAATTATTAATGGCACCAATGGATGAACTCTATTTATTTCAATTGTGATTAACATAATATTCATTTACCCAAGGAAGTTTTTTGGTTCACGAATCCATATTCCATAATTTAATCATATTTCTCTCTACTTGAGACAATTCCATTTGGGTTACTTTCAACATCTTTCCTATAAAGGATACTATACATTCTTTCCTTATCATTATTTTCATTGTGTCTTTTATAAAACTCAATATTTATATTAATTGGTGTGTTTCTTAGTACAACTATATAAATATTATTAATCATATTTAGTTATAAATGGTTTAGATAAATAATAATTTTTTTTTAATTTTATCTCTTATTCTAATGATATATTCCTTGATGTAATCTCTACATTGTCCCTTGCACCTATGGTTCCTTCTAGTTCCTTCCATTAATAAAATAGAAAAAAGTCTAACATGATTGAAAAACATTAATCATAAAATATAATTATCATAACTACAATAAGAATTTAATCCTAAAAATGACTTGCTATTTTATATTATCATTCTCTTCTATAGTTCCATTTTTATGCATATATTGATATAAGTTTAAACAAGGTTACTTTTATGTTGGGTTATCTTATAATTAACAATCTAATCTATCAATGGAACTATAAAATTAATCGTTTATTATTTTTTTAAATGAGGATTTGATCAACCAAATTATATACCCCATGTGTATTTATCTAGGTGTGCAGTGATGCTTATTTTCTGAGCACTGGTTCATGATTGAGTGGATACCTATCCCATTCTCTTCAGAGTGATTTACCTTTGGTATAACTATTCTAGATTCTATATCCACTTTCCAATATCTATATAAGGATTTTTATCCAAGGAAATATACATAATTAATAAATTAAAAAAATATATAAGTATTTAATCTTATACTTATAAATATCATTTTCACTATTTTTCTCATCATAATCTCCAAAAATAACAAAACATTTATTTGACACCAACTATAGTGTCACAAGTTCAACATATATAAATAATTCATTTATACAATGGTTTCATTAATATGTCTCAAAATTATATTCACAACAACAAGACCTAAAGGCTTGTATTCTTATTGACTAAAAACATATAAACACATGTTTTTCCTTCTCTATAGCCCTAAGTACCTTTAATATATTCCATGAGACATAATCATCTTCAAATAATGGGAAAGGGAAATAATAATATCATATGAGATCAAATACTTAATAAGGAATAATATATCTAATTCTATAATTTATAGATTATAAACATGTATAAAACCATGAATAAGGAAAAGTAACTATTTTGAAAGATCATAAATAAATAAGTGTAAATCATATACATGAAATATAGACGTATCCTATTGAATGATAAAACATTTTACCTTAGAATGAGAAAAAAATAAATCAAATATTATGATCCATGGAAGTTAGGAACAAAATTATCACAATCATAAACGTCATATTTATTATTATAGTGAACCTAGGTACCAGCCAACCTATTTATAAATAAAAGTTTGAGTAGGTATAATCACCATCACACTAACCCTTTGTAAAACATTATACACACTAAACTTCTCACATAACCCTTCTTTTTTAGGATATATAAGTATTTACCCATGTTATAGTATGTAGTTATAGGTCACGCCATCTCATAATCCATACATTTTTTTCCACTTGAAAAAACCAATCATCACCTCAAAAAATGACCCAAACTATGGAAAATGGATTTAATGAAATTATCAAATGGTGTCAAATAAATAGTATAAAAAGTAAAATAATATGATAAACAAACCTATTCAAAAAAATAAAATACATTTTAAGGGAACATAGAATTTGAATCGTGAAAAACAATAATTGGAGGTAAATATTTTAGAGGCAGATAAGAAATTGAAAGTAAAACAACTAAAAAGGTATTTCCTTAAAACCCCTAAAAATGTTTTATAAATTATAGTTAAAGATAACTTATAAAGTATTTTTCATTATTTTTCAAAGATAATTATAAAACATTATTTGTGTAAAAATAATATTGAAAGAATTATTTTTTTGTATAAGAAAATATGGGTTATCAGATAGAATAAAAGATCTTGAAATTAAAGTCATTTTATATAAATAAAATTATAATTTTTTTGAAACCTAAATCATTTTAATAGTTGAAAAAACTTAATTATATAATGTTTTAATGAGAAATTTTAGTTTTATAACAGATAAAACATTTTAAATTTATAAACAATATGTCAATAATTATTGGAAATTAGAAATATGTACATTGAAAAAAGTTCTTTATAAGATATGGGAATTATTATTTTAAATCTCAAATTTTATATATAAAATCTTCATGGAACAATTTATGAATAAAATTATTCCAAATAATAAATAAATATTTTTTAAAATTTAATATAATCCTAGGTATGATTTGTAAGAACCCGGTTCTTATTCTTGAGGTACGGGCTTCTTCTTTTTCCTTTTCATTAAGTTTTTTTGAGAAAATATGGAAAGTGGGGAAAATCCTAAATTTTGGAACTACACGCCGTGTACGTTTCCACAGGCCATGTTCTCATGGCCGTGTGGGATGGGTACACGAGGCGTGTAGCCATACCGATGAAGAAGGGTGTAGGAACCGACTTCATGTCGTATAGTGGTACTTACATGTCGTGTAGTCAGTCGGCATGCCTAAATAGTAAGGCAGTGGAGTAGCTGACAGCTGGGCAACAGTACATACCGTGTACTTGGGAGTTCATGTTGTGTACTCATGTCGACAGATGAACAGTGTGGCGGTGCCACCAGAGGAACAGTTAAATGAAGGGAGTACACGTCGTGTACTTTTTTCAGCTTAAAATATGCAGTAGCCTCCTCATTTAGTAGAGGAGACACTTGAGCCAATTTGGAGCCAAAGGAGGAGGCCGGACCTTTGAAGATCCACCGGGAGTTCGTTTGGAATCGGTTTCCACCTCAGACGATCCCGTTGGAACCGCACGGGTAAGGGATTCTACATCCATGGATGGTTCTTACCATGTCTTCTCCTGACAAGAGTTATTTACATTTGAATGGGTTTTGATCTTCATCAGATCTATGCCGTTCATGGGAATTTCTAGAGTTGGTGTTCGGGTAAAACGTTCATTGCCATATAAGTTAGGTGGATTTGTGTTAATTTTTCCAACTACCATGTGTTTTGTGTGTTTTTGTGCCACGAACCCAAGTTGGGGTGTCGTGTGGCTGAGTTCGTTGCTATACTAAAAACCTATAATTGAATAGGTGATTAATTATGATAATAAAATGCTGTTTGGGATCATTTCTTGGATCCAGGACAACCCTAGGGGTGCGTTTCACTGCTTAGCCGTTTGGCCAGGATACCCGAGGGTATGCCTTTAAAGTAGTACTTGTAGAATTCCCTCGAGGGGAATTTCTTGTTTACTACATATTTGTTTATTGGGCATGACCCGGTTACCTATTTATCCTGACGGTGTTGTTGTGATTAGCCTGAGGGCGTGACTGTATTAGCCTAAGGGCGACATTCTATTTCGCTTAAGGGAAACCTTTCGTGCCTGAGGGCTTGACTTATGTGCCTAAGGGCGACACTTCCTATGCCTGAGGGCAATTTCTGTTACGCCTGAGGGCAATACCTGCAGGTTGGATTCTGTATAGCCTTAGGGCAAGCCTGAGGGCGTGGTTTACTATTTTAGCTTGAGGGTGCAGTACTGGTTGGCCTGAGGGCTTAGTATTGTTAAGCACAAAAATGTTACTAAATAAAATTAATTAAATGAATAATAAAATGGAAATTTGACTGTTAAGTTAATTACTATTGATTTATGCTTACTTTATTGCATTTTTCCTATAGCACACTTGTTGCATGTCTTAGAAGTAGTTGGGCACGGGACTTTGGTGGCTGCCTACTGAGATATATTTCTCACACCCTATTTGGGTCATGCTTTTCGGCCCAAATAGATTACGTTTCTGTAGGTGTGGATAGGGACATGATTCCTTATACAAGTACTTGAATGTTGCTGAGGAGTAGGAGGGAATGGGACCGATCCTAGGCTCGCGATGCCGCTGCCAGTTGTTTTATTTGTTTTGTTGTACTCTGATTTTGTTGTACTTTATTGTTGTATAACATGTTATGTCTATTTTCCTAGAACTTGAGACATGTAGCATCATTGTTTATATACTGTTGGTTATATCCACTGTAGTTTTTTATTTCAGTTATGTATGGTTTACTGCTTTCGTTGTTCGTTGTATATTTTATTTTGTATTCCGCTGCACTACACTTTGACAAATGAGGGCATAGTTTCCCCATTATCAGACCTGGGCCCTCGCTGCTAGTCGGCTGGCTCTGAAGTTTGGGGAAATGCGCTTGAGATTACCTGGTGAACCGGGTTCGGAGCACCCGTTGAGTGGCACCCGGTTCAGGGACGTTACAAAGTGGTATCAAAGGGAGGTTTCGATCCTCCGACCTATGTGTTATGGGCCCAAATTGATCGGAATTTTGTGCATCATTGAATGTTTATTTGTTATAACACATATAAGATGTCAAACTTTGATTCATGGTGAGTATGGTCTCCCATGGGTTGGAATTTGACACTTAGGTGTTGGTTTCAGTACTTTCTGGGTTCTGGGGATGTTTCTAAGGCATACTGTCCAGAAAACGTAGTATACACACCGTGTAGTATTTTTATACATGTCGTGTATGTTGTTCTGTTTTGAAAGAAAAATAAACTTTTTGAGTACATGCCGTGTACCTCGAGTACACGCCATGTAGTCTCTTCCCGTGTGACAAACTGTGTGGGTGGCGACACGGGGTAGGTAAAGGCTTGGGTAAAACACACCGTGTACCGAATGTACATGCCGTGTAGTGTGTGACACGAAGTTCGGCCATATAAATAAAAAAACAGGTCAGTGAACTCCAGTACAGAACACGTCGTGTCAATGATGAACATGCCATGTAGTGTGAGCTGGGGACTCAGCCGTGTAACTAACAACACAGGCCGGTGTCACCTCTCCCTGAACACGCCGTGTACTATTGGGACACATCGTGTAGTCTTGTCCGAGGACAGACTGTGTGGTGTTAGCCGTGTGGCTAGGAAAAGGGATGGTGTACACGCCGTATAGTGTCAAGCCGAGTATTTGTCCATGTCACAGACGACACGGGCAGTTGGGAAATAACACCATACACGTCGTGTAGATTATTTACACGCCGTGTAGTTTTTGTTAAATAGAAGTCATGTGTCTTAGCCGTATATAAGGACCCGGGTAGGGGAAGAGAATTCAAGTACACACCGTGTAGTAAGTGTACACGCCGTGTAGCCTTGTTTTGGAAATTTTGAATGCCTTCTTCCTCTTTTTCCCTTTATGTTTCCTTCGTTTCATTCTTAATAATAATGAATCGGAGGCGTCATTTTGACCCTATAGTGTCATTCTGCCTAGATGACTGAGAGTTGTTTTCCAAGAGAGTGGTGAAGATTATACTTTAGAGATGGTGGGCCATGGGCTACCAGTTGATCCTCCAATAGAGCCAGATGTGGTGCCATCTGCTATACCAGACACAGGCGCGGAGGCGCAGTTCTGTGAAGGCTTTATGCGGTTCATGCATACCATTCAGGGAGCACCGCAGCCTACTACATCTATGGCTGAGCTGACGCGTATTTTCCAGCAGTAGCATCCGCCTATGTTTTCAGGGGATGATGGACCACAGGGTACAGAGTCTTGTCTAGAATTTATGCAGACTATTTTAGATAATCTTAAGACGCCTCTAGGGCGGAGGGTCAAGATCACGACATATATGCTGCGTGATTCTGCGAAGAGGTGGTGGGATGTTACCACCCACTCAGAGTATCACAGAGACATGACATGTGAAGATTTTCAGGTAGTCTTCTATGACTTCTTCTTTCCCGAGACGCTGAGGGAAGATAGAGCTTGAGAGTTCATGAATTTGTAGCAGGGAGCCATGTCGGTGATGGACTTTTTTGCTTGTTTTACGGAGTTTCCGCGTTTTTCACCTGTGATGGTGGGTGATGAGACATTGAGAGCCAGACATTTTGAGGATGGTCTCCATTATGACATCGGATCACTAGTGAATATTTTCAGGTTTCCTTCAATACACGCTATTGTATACCAGGCACAGATTACTTAGAGAAACCTGTGGGAATCGAGTGGTGTGGGCTAGGGCGGATCAACACCAATTACTGGTATTATTTCTACTGGCAAGAGGAAGAGACAGATTGACTTCTCTCAGGGTGGCATAACATGCCAGGCAGCTTCTTCAGGTGGCCCAATCAGGTGCTACCCATGTGGTAGAGAGGGGCACAAGAGACCGCAATGTCCATGAGACCCAGTGGAGTGCCTAGCTTGTGGAAAGATGGGTCATATACAATGATTTTGTTGGGAATATCCACTGATGGCTAGTGAGAGGGGTTCTGTGCAGACTCTACGTGTGGGAGCAGGACCAGTGGCTTCTTACCAGTCAGGGAACTGGAATACGTCAAGTCATGCAGGCAGAGATGGTGGTCATGGACGTGGTAGCCAGACACCAGGATCTCAGAGGCAGTAGGGCGGGACACCTCAGGGTAGCCAGGTTATGTCGTAGGGTCGCGACACTCGGCAGGCATATGCAGTGCAACAGACCCAGTAGGAGCAGGATCCCGGACCTCCTACAGTCAAAGGTACTATTCTAGTAGCTCTTGTCTTATCTTTAGTGCTTTTCGATATAGGTGATACACATAGTATCATATATGTACCCGTTTTGGAGAGCCTTGGGCTTTGTGTTTCTACTTCTTCTGATATCATGACGCAAGACACTTCATTGGGGACTAGAACGGTTGGTGTGCGTCAGTTCAAGGAGTGCCCCTTGAGGTTGGAGGGTGTCACTTTCCTTGGGACCTCTATGTCTTATAGATAATGAGCTATGATTTCATTCTCAGGATGGACTGGTTGGTTCCCTATTGAGCCTTTGTAGACTGCTATTGTCACACGGTGTGTTTCACGTCACCAGAGGGCAGAGAGTTTCTATACAAGGGCGAGTGGAATGTTCAGGAAAGTCGAGCTGGACCAGAGCATCATGGGCGAGGTGGAGTAATAGGCCAGATTTCGAGTTTGTATCTGGATGATCAGGGGACATGTCAGACGGATTTCCCTCCAGTGGTTGATTATTTTAGGGATGTCTTCCCGGATGACTTTTCGGGTCTACCTCCGGTGCGTGATGTGGAATTATCTATTGAGCTTCTACCAGGCGCAGCACCAGTGTCCATTCCTCCTTATAGGATGGCTACACCTGAGCTGCAGGAGGTCAAGAGGTAGTTAGAGGAGTTGCAGGAAAAGGTATTTATTCGACCCAGTACTTCTTCTTGGGGTTCTCCAGTCCTTTTTGTGAAGAAGGCAGATGCTAACTTTAGACTTTGTGTGGATTATCAGAAGCTGAACCATTTGACGGTTAAGAACTGATAACCCTTCCCGAGGATTGATGATCAATTTTATCATCTTCATGGAGCACTAGTGTTCTCGAAGATTTACTTGAGATCCGCATATCATCAGCTGCGCGTGAGACCATCGGATATACCCCTTAAAGCTTTTCGGAGCAGATATGGTCTGTACGAGTATTTGGCTATGCCGTTCGGACTCACGAACACACCAGCAGTTTTCATGGCTCTGATGAATCATGTGTTCCATCCATACCTTGATTATTTTGTGGTAGTATTCATTGACGACATCTTGATGTACTCTCGCACTCGACATGACCATGCCACCCATCCTGAGATCGCACTCAATACACTGAGAGAGCATTGGATATATGCTAAGATCTCAAAGTTCCACTTTTGGAAGGGCCGTATTCACTTCTTGGGTCACATTATCTTAGAGGCAGGAGTTTCATTAGACCCAGAGAAGGTGAGAGTAGTATTTTCCTGGTAGTATCCTAAGAATGTGTTTGAGATACGGAGTTTCTTAGGGCTGGCTTGTTACTGCAGACATTTCATACAGTTGAACAGATGTTTTATACAGTTGGAGACATTATCTGTTAGGAGAGAATTTTGTGGTTTTCACCAACCACAAAATCCTCAAGTATATCTTTACTCATTGTAACCTAAATCTGAGGTAGAGAAGGTGGGTGGAGTACCTACAGTCCTTCGATTTTGATCTTTCCTATACACCTGGTAAAGGTAATGCAGTAGTTGATGCACTAAGCAGGAAGACATAGATATAGGCAGTGCAGGAGGCCAGTGGTGAGTGGCAGCTCATGGTCTTGTTCTCTGAGATGAATTTGGAGGTGCAATACAGTTAGGGGCAGACTTATCTTTCCTCTTTAGCTATGACATCTACCCTCCTGGATAGAGTGAGGATGAGACAGCTATTGGATTCAGAAGACCTGGTTCTACGGGAGTCGGTGGCAAGTGAGGCCCCTCCTCCTGGGTGGACGATAGGCGATGATGAGGTTTTGTGTTTCCATGGACGAGTATGGGTTCCAGGGGATGTACTCAAGGAGGTGATGCGGGAGTTTCATGCTTCATCTTGGCCAGTTCATCCTGGGGTTACCAAGATGTATCGTGACATGAATCGTCAGTACTGGTGGCTGGGTATGAAGATAGAGATAGCTGTTTTTTTAGGAGGTGTTCCACCTTTCAGTAGGTGAAAGTGCATCACTAGAGGCCAGTTAGGCTGTTACAGCAGTTACCCATTCCAGAGTGTAAGTGGGATGATGTCGTGATGGATTTCGTGATGGGATTTATGAGGACACCTCGAGGCAATGATGTCATGTGGGTTGTTATGGATAGACTCACGAAGGTAGGTCACTTCTTGCCGATCAAGGAGACCTTCAGTGTTGATGATCTTGGAAGAATGTATATCCGAGAAATTGTACGTCTTCATGGGGTCCCTCATTATATCGTTTCTGATAGGGTCTCCCACTTTACGTCTCGTTTCTGGCAGAGTTTTCAGGGGGCGCTGGGTACACAGGTGCTACTGAGCATAGCATACCACCCTCATACAGATGTCTAGTCGGAGCGTACGATATAGGTGCTTGAGGACATGCTGCGTACATGCGTCCTAGACTTTGGGGGCTCTTCAGAAAAGCTATACCCTTAGTCAAGTTTTCCTATAACAACAGTTTTCAAGTGACTATTGAGATGGAACCATATGAGGCATTATATGGTTGGCCATTCCGATCACCTTTGTGCTGGTTACAGGCCAGTGAGGCAGATTTACTTGGACCACAGCTCATGCAGGAGACATCTAAGTAGGTCTAGTTGATTCGGAAGCAGATGGCTACCGTGCAGTCTCGACAGAAGTCATATGCTGATCACCGCAGATGACCTTTGGAGTTCGTGGTCGGGGATTAGGTTTTCTTGCGTGTTTCGCCGAGGCTGGGACACAAGTGGATCAGGAGATAGGGTAAGCTTTAACCGAGGTATGTGGGTCCATTCTAGATTCTGGAGAGAGTCAGGATGGTTGCCTATCTGTTGAAATTACCGCAGCGATACCGATCCATGCACGACTTCTTCCACGTGTCTCAGTTGTGTCAATATCATTCAAACTCGTCTCACGTCTTTCAGCCTGAGGAGGATGAGCTGGAGGCAGATGCATCCTTTGAGGAGCATCTAATTCATATCATTGATAGGAGCATGAAGGTTCTCCGTGGCTGGTCAGTTCCTCTCCTATGGGTTCTATGGTAGCATGGGAGAGTGCAGGACGAGACCTGGGAGTGGGAGGCCGACGTACGTGCTCAGTGACCAAATCTGTTCTGAGTTTTATCTTCGCCACCCTTGGAAGGGAAATTCGGGGACGAATTGCTATAAGGGGGAAGTTTGTAAGAACACGTTTCTTATTTTTGAGGTACGAGCTTCTTCTTTTTCCTTTTCCTTAAGTGTTTTTGAGAAAATATGGAAAATGGGGAAAAACCTAAATTTTGGAACTACATGCCATGTACTTTTCCACACGCTGTGTACTCTTGGCCGGGTGGGATGGGTACACAGGGCGTGTAGCCATGCCAGCGACGAAGGGTGTAGGAATAGACTACACACTGTGTAGTGGTACTTACATGCCGTGTAGTAAGTCGGTAGGCCTAAACAGTAAGCCGAGGGAGCATCTGATAGCTTGGCGATAGTATACGCCGTGTACTCGGGAGTACGTGACGTGTACTCATGTTGACGGATGAATAGTTTAGAAGTGCTGCCAGAGGAACAATTAAATAAAGGAAGTACACACCGTGTACTTTGTTTTTTCGGATTAAAACAGGTAGCAGCCACCTAATTTGGCATAGGATACACTTGAGCTGATTTAGAGCCAAAGGAGGAGGCCGCACCTTTGAAAATCCACCGGGAGTTTTTCTGGAATCGGTTTCTGCCTCAGACGATCCCGTTGGAACCGCACGGGTAAGGGCTTCAACCTCCTTGGCTGGTTCATACCAATTCTTCTCCTGACAGGAGTTACTTACATTTTAATGGGTTTTGTTCTTCGTCAGATCTACGCCGTTCTTAGGCATTTCTAGAGCCGATGTTCAGGTATAATGTTTGTTGGCGTATAAAGTAAGTGGCTTGGTGTTAATTTTTCCAACTTCAATGTGTTTTGTGCATTTTTGTGCCACGAACACATATTGGGGTGTCGTGTGGCTAAGGCCGTCACTATACTAAACAACTAGAATTGAATAGGTGATTAATTATGATAATAAAATGCTGTTTGGGATCATTTCATGGATCCAAGACCACCCCTAGGGTGCGTTCCACTATTTATCTATTTGGCCAGGATACCCGAGGGTATGTCTTTAAAGTAGTACTTATATAATTTCCTTGAGATGAATTTCTTGTTTACTGAATATTTTCATGTTGGTCATGGCCCGGTTACCTATTTAGCCTGAGGAAATTGTTGTGATTAGCATGAGGGTGTGACTGTATTAGCCTGAGGGAGACGTTCTATTTCGCCTGAGGGCAACCTTTCATGCCTGAGGGATTGAATTATGTTCCTGAGGGCGACACTTCCTATGCCTGAGGGAAATTTCTATTACGCCTAAGGGCAATACCTACGGGTTGGATTCTGTATAGACTGAGGGAAATCCTGAGGGCATGGTTTACTATTTTAGCTTGAGGGCACGGTACTGGTTGGCCTGAGGGCTTGGTGCTGTTGAGCACAAAAATGTTACTAAATTAAATGAATTAAATTAATAATAAAATGGAAATTTGACTGTTAAGTTAATTAATTTTGAGTACTGCTTACTTTATTTCATTTTTTCCACTGCACACTAGTTTCATGTCTTACACCCACTTGGGCACGGGCCTTTGGTGGGTGCCTACTAAGATATATTTCTCACACCCTGTTTGGGTCATTCTTTTCGGCCGAAACAGATTATGTTTCTATAGGTGTGGATAGGGGAAAGAGTCCCTATACAGGTACATGACTGTTGCTGAGGAGTAAGAGGGCATGGGACCGAGCCTAGGCTCACGATGCCGCTGCTAGCTGTTTTCTTTGTTTTGTTGTACTCAGCTTTTATTGTACTGTATTGATGTATAACATCTTCTGGTTGTTTTCTTATAACTTGAGACATGTAGCATCATTGTTTATATACTGTTGGTTGTATCCACTGCAGTTGTTTATTTAAATTATGTATGGTTTACTGCTTCTGCTGTTTGTTATATGTTTTATTTTGTTTTCCAATGCACTACACTTTGACAAATGAGGGCATAGTTTCCCCACTATCAGACCTGGGCCCTCGCTGCTAGTCAGCAGCCTCTGGTGTTTGGGGAAATGTGCTTGAGGTCACGTGGCGAACTGGGTTCGGGGCACCCGTTGAGTGGCACCCGGGTCCGGGACGTTACATGATTAGAGCCAACATTTAATTATATGGTTCAACAAATTGTAGTATAACTCAATGAAATTTAATTGAGTTATCAAAACCATTATGACTTTAGTAATATTTGAATCAAAAGGAATTGGAATATTGGAAATTATATAGATATGTAAATACAATGAATTAAATCGTGGATAATTAAAAAAATTATTGGATTTTATATTCACTATATACACAATAAGTTAGTGTATAACATTAAAACATGTCTCAAGGAAGAAAAATTAAGATGAAATCCCCTTTTCTTGAATTTCACCGTAGTTGATCACACTCTAACCTAGTGTATGAAAAACATAACAATATTAGTAATTTATTCTATAAATATTTTAATATACAGAACCATTTTGAAACATAATTTATATGAATACACTTAGGAAACAATAGAGTTGGTTGTTTGCAATATGAATAAGGAACACCAAGAATTAATTTTTGAAGCATGATAGAAATAAAAAATGGAATATAAAATGAGTTTAATGAGTGAGAAAGGTGTTATCCCATTAATATGAAATAATTTTGATATTAATGGATTTATTATGAACATTTGAATGCATAATAAAATTTTAAAACAAAGGCTTATAAAAAATTATGTTTTTGATTTGAAAAGAGTGGGGAGAAAATCAAGGAGTGATTTCGGCAATATAATGACTATAAAAATGGTTTATAAAATTGATTTAATGAGTGTTAAAAGAGTAATCTCATAAAAATTGGAATAATATAGACATTAAATTATTACTTATTAATATATGAATTTTTAAGAAAGTAAATCTTAAACATCGTATCATAAAATCAGTACTTGAATCAAAAAGGCGGTGTGGAGAACCCTTAATGTTATAAGTAGTTTTTTAACAATTTATATAACTATTTAGAAAATTATGAACTAATTGTAAAGAATTTAAAAAGTCATATTGAAATTAAATTCACTATAAAGGCCTTTATGGTTGAGTGAGATGATATAAAGGGAGGGTTTGAGCTCGTTTTACAGGTGAAAAGATGGGATTTTTCATGAAAAAACATAATTACCTAAGGGGAAAATAACATAGAACTTAGGTGAGTTTAGTTAGTTAGGTTAATCAGTTGGGTAAAATTTAGGTGATAAACATGGTTATAATTTTAATAGCAAACATGTTCTTATATATGTTGTAATTTACAGTTATATTATAAAACAATTGAGATACTTTACTTATCCATTTTTACCGTTATTAATCTTGATTACAAATTAATCATGGTAATAAAATTGTCACTAATATGACCCTTATTACCCAAATTAATCATTATTAATCCATATTTAGACACTTATAATCTAATTCAATTTAAAAATATTCGAAAATAATCTTTTTAATAAAAACATATAACGTGATGAAAACTGTTTTTATAAAAAATGACATTCAATTCATTAAGAGTTTTTAGTATTATTTGACATTGATTACCAATTATATGAGAGTTAAATGTTTTTAGTTTAATTTTAAACATCATATTATATTGTAAATTTAAAATATAACCATTTAAATTATGATAAAAAACTCAATATTATGAAATGTTTTATTCTTAAAAAATAACCATTTTATCAGGGTAACTAATATTTAAATAAAGTAACTTAATTTTTTTTCACTAAATTATAGTGTTAATTATTAGATTAATTAGGACTAATAATTATGAATTATAAATCCATTTTTGTATTCAATTTCAAAATGTTTTAGTATTAATTTTACTATAATAAATGAATATTTTTTTAATACAATTTTATAGAAAAATGTTACTTTATTTATAAAAGATTAATCATAGGCTTGTAAATTGTATTTATTATTTTAAAATGAATAATTTCTATTATTAAATATATTTTTTCATTAAATAAATTTCATAAATTTATATTTCATTATTATATACAAGTAATGGAATAAAAATCATTGTATTATACTAAAAATAAAATGATTTAGTAAAATCCAAAATTTTAATCTTAAGATTATATTACTATTATTAATCCAATATTGAGGTGAATTCCTTGAAATTAAATTTCTAAAATTTCTATATTCAATATTTAAATAAAATCCAAAAATATAGTGGATGGAGGTTTATATTAGAGAATATCATTTTTAATGATAACTACTTTTTATTTTTTATTTCCAATAAATTAATATTTAATTTACAATTAATATTTTATTGATATTATAACTGTATTTTATAATTACATAATAATAATATACTAACTTTCTTAATATATAACATTAGTTTTAGAAAAATATATTTTCAATAATAAAATGACTTTCTTAGTTGATTATGAAATATTAATTTTATTTAATTAGTAGTATAATTTATATTTATTTTTATTATACTCGTATTTAATATTTTCGTTACTCTTATTAATACTTTATTATTCAGTGGATGGGTTTTAATGATCATATTTAACATTTTTATATTTCCTAAATATATCATATTTTTCGTTTTAGTTCGGTGTTGCGTGTGGATCAAGATATCAATCAAAGTACTTTTTAAAGGAAAATATATAGTGAAATCAGATGTCATTTCAAATTAAATAAAAAACTATATAGCCAAATATATCAACTCAATAATCCTTGATATGTTCTCTAGAATCAATATAATCCTTGGTCTCATATTTTCTGAATTGTTACCTCAAAATGCCATGTAGGATATGATCACTTCCCTTTACCGAAACACTGTTATGTTGACCCATCACTTTTATTATAACTCCTCAAAAACTAAATTTGTTCTAAAATATATCTAGACAGCCCCCTCGAGCTATGGTTGTATCCCAACCAAATTATAGAAGGCATTTTATTTAAAATTTTCTATAAAAAAATTTAGCCCTATTTAATGTGGTTTTTTCTTTGACCATAATCATTAACTATTCAATATTACCACTACATAAATATATAACTATTCAAAAAACACTTATACATTTTATATTTTATTTTAAGATTATTGTTAATTATTATAAGATATATTATTTCATAACCTTATAATTAACAATGTTTCTATATAAATAAATGTTCCTTGATCCTAAGTTTCGATATAGTGATTGATTTATTGATAAATTCGAAACTAATAAATATTTTAGGGGTAGTAACACCTTTAGTGTGACATGAATTGAGTTACAACATCTTTAATTCTCCTATTCTTTATATTAATTATAAATCATTTGTTTCTCCTATATAATCAACATTATTTAATATCTCCTATATTTTATTTTTTTATCATATGAATTATAGGGTGTCTATGGGTAATGGGTTACATAAACATACCATTTACATATAAATCCTTAAATAAAATATAGGTAGGGAGAATACACAAATGATATTATTTAATTTGATAAATGATAATGCAATAAAACTAATAAAATAAATAAATTTCATATATTCATCAGTTTATCTCACTTCATGATCATCCACCATGAAACAGAAAAATTATATAGATAATATCTCAATCAATATCTTTTAATAATTAAAATTAAATAAATAATTTTTATTATTTTTATTATTATCACCATATAATCTATTTTAAAAATTTCTAAAAAATTGAACTTTTTCCCTTTAATTATTATTTTTATAAAATCATATTTTAAATAATAAATATTCAAAATAAATGTTATTATTAAATACTTTTATTTTGAAAAAATTAAATAAAGGAAATTTGGGGTGTCCAGTTGGGTGAATCAGTATGGAAATAGTCTACCCCCATTGAAAATCCCTTTATTATTCTACCATGTATATAAATATTCAAAAACTAATGATATATTACCTTTGGTGTCTCATGATTTGTTCATAACTTGAACCCACTACCTCGATAATTTATTGTAGCCATGTTGAACTAGACCCTACACCCCGAAGGAAGTGGGATGCTGCCTATGCCTCATGTTAGATGAGGAGGCCCACTATTAGACTGATCAGCAATACATGTGGACCAAAGAAGCACTCCAACGTTCCATGGTTGGGTAATACTACAAGTCAATAATTCTTATAATAATGGGTGGAACTTCCTTACATCCCTACATTTGGAGCACCCCAACCCATTCCCCCATGCGTCAAGGAAACTAGTTTTCAATGACCTCAGTATTTTTGGTAGGTAAGGTAGTTGAACTCATTGTGGAATGTATCCCATCATTTACACTTTCCCAATTAGAGGTCAATTTCCACCCATAGTAGATATTTAATCCCTAGGATTCCATCCAATGGACGGTCAAGAGTTCCCTGATGGGAATTGGGCGAGGCAACTTCAAGCCTGAAAACATTATATGAATACTTTTGGTTGCCAAATGTTCATTAATATAAAGACTCATAATATTGTTTCAAATATTTTAATACTTGTTTCTATATTCTCCTTTATTTTTTTGGTTTTATCCATGCTTGGGTGGAAACTTGTGAGCTTTTGAGTAACCCATGAATGCTTTGGTTTTTTTGGTTCACCACAGTGAACTCCATGCCTATGGTGTGGTCTGTGTTGGTCGTGGATGAGTTTCTATGTAAAAAAATTAATTCAATAGGCCAAGATATGAGGTTTCCTCAAGTGAGGATCAATTGGGGAGCTCTAGTGGTCTACTAGTAGAGAACCATCACCACACCCATAGTGGAGGTTGTGGTGAGGTAAATGGGAAAAAAGTTGGTAAAATTGCTTTAGGGATGTATGTATCATGATACCAAGGATTTTTTGGTTTGAGGAACCCATAACCATAAAGGCTCCCACACAGCTCTTTGAAATGGTAAAATCGTCCACCAAGCTTTGTGGATATCGATCGTTCAATTGGAAAAATGTTTTTAATGTTTATTAGGGGTATTTAATGTTATTTTAATTCAATTATTACCTATATTAATTGACCCATACTCCATTCCTTAATCATTCATTATATCTAGACACACATTAGATAAACCAATGGTGAGGTTGGGTTGGGATTCCTATGTCATGGATTTCCTCCCTAGAGAACCTAGATCTTCTAAGAAAGTATTCTCCATCATGATGGAAAATAATACCTTAATATATTCCCTTAATATTTTTGTTGTTCCAAAATCATGGGTGTCTCATCATTCTTCTCTAGTCATTATTTTAGAGTGATCATTTTTTATCTTCCTTCAACTGAACATAGATTGACCATTGATAGTGGGGGTTTCTATAAGGTAATTTCATTTGGTTTTACCCCATTAACGTGATTCTATCTTGAGACTCATTCTTTAACAATTCTTATATTGTTATGGAATATGTTCTATGGATCCATAAAATGTGGGTTTTATTTGTTCATGTTCAAAAAACTATTTTGTAATTGAATCACTTTTATTCTTAATATTTATGTTTAAAATATTTTGGTAGGATTTCCTTAGAATCATTGTCCATTTTGTAGATTTTTTTTCATATTATGATATAAATGTGTGTATTGAAATATTTTTCTTGTGTGGAAAGACATGTTTACCCATGTTTATACAATGAATATATAAAATTGTGTCATAAAATATGTAAATGTTTGTGTATAGTAGATAATCATGATTTTTGTGATAATACTTGATATATATGTGAATAATATGATGAATTTTTTCCATGTGATCTATTGGGTATATGTTATATTTTTTTAGTTCAGTACATTGTATAGAAGTGATCGGTGGACCCATCATATCTTAGTGACCTTATAGGGGGAGCATGTTCATACACTGCAGGTTATATGATGAAATTATTGAGTTTGATGCTAGAGTATGATATCCTTGTGTGTCCTGACTTTGGGTCATGATGTATGAATTGAGAAGAGGTAGTGGGAAATAATGGAATTATATGATATATGTCACTAGATATCGATGTGGTATGATCATATTATATGGTCAGACCTATAGTCCTAGGGACCATACTACTACTGGTAATCCTTTTGGTTTGATCCTTCACTTTTGACATTCCCATGACTATTAAGATATTATACTAGCATGGAGTTGAAGAGGGTAAGTCTGATGTTCATGGTGTCTTTGGTAATACACAAACACTTAGGATGATATTTTTTACTATGTGTGTTCATTTATCTTATGATCCATACACACACATCTATATTCATTCGAAATTATGGTAAGGATTCATTAATCGTGTCCTACTAATTTATACTCACACCCTGAATGGGGATCTCTATGAATTTGAAAATTTCATGAACATAGATCCAGTGAAGGGAAAGGACCCTATTATAAGAAGGTGAGGTGATAAAGGCATGGAGCTAAAGGAGATTTCAGGTCATACATTGGACTATTATTTGTTCATTTGTTGTCTTTTCCCTTCCTTGATACATGGTTTGACCCAACACTATATGGGTCCCTCTGATTGTCCATGTATGACATTGCATGACATCTATTTTAGAACTATTCGATTTCCATCTACTTTGATTTTTATTTTTCTTATATTTGTGTTGTGAGTTTCCAAAAACGTTTGTGTTTACAAAGGGTATAGTATACTAACTACACCCTCAGACCCTTTCCACTGGGATGCAACCTCTTGTGTTTGAGGAGGTGCACAGGAGTTCTTCTAACATCTTTACTCATGTGCTTTATAGAAAAACATCAGTTGGGTAATTACAAAAATTGTTCCAATATCATGAGTTTTCCATAATTTTTTGGGGATATAGTTGAAACGAGATAGAATGTGTGAATCTTAGGTATGGGAGTTTTCATATCCATGTTTTTATCATGTGTAATGGATCTCCAATGTAGAGACACGAAACTTGACATACATGGAAATTACATTAATTTTGCGGAATACATAATACATAACAAGAATAGACACACAAGGACCGTAATAGTTTAGTTTCTTTGGAAACTCGAAATAAAATCTTCTAATCGTGGTGAAAGATCTTCATCATCTCCCATAATTATCTTCCCCTTTTTTTCCTTACCTAAAACCTTTCTTTATATCCTGGGGAAAAGAAAACATAAAAAGGGTGAGCTCAAATGATCAGTAAGGGTAAGAATGGAAGAAATAAAATATACTATATACATTTGATCTTAAAAACATGAACATAATGTTTAAACATCAAAAGCTGGAGCAATGACATAAAACATGGAAGTACATAAAGCATAGATCATAAAGGAAAATTAATCATGATAAACTAGCATGTAAATAAAACTTGTAATTGTGGAAACCATTAAGTACATGATATGATTTCAATAGTAGCCAAGGCATTGCTTCCAAGACCATCTAAGTGGACAAAGTCCCTTTTTGAATCGAGTTCACTCCTCGTTCCAGTCCTGTAATACTGATCCAGTTTAACTTTCCATTCCATCCATGTCTATCTCATGAGATACAAATATTTACCCAATGCATTGGAGGGATATATAGGTCCCACCCATCTCATAATTAAAACATTCTTAATTGTGCCACAAAATAAACATACATCATTCATAATAACCCAGTAAATAAAATGGGTTTCATAAACATCATCCCATCATCACATAATCCATATAAAAGAAATGGATATCATTTCATAAAAAGAAAAGTGAAACCATTTAAATCATATAGACATGATACTTGAAACATACACATGTGAAATAATGTCAGCTTAGATGAAAATGGTTTTGATAAAACACTTGAAATGAATTCTTTGAGGAAAATATCCTTTTTTTCAAAATCATTTTATTTTCACAAAATGTCATGCAATTTTAGAAGAAAATGTTTTTGTTGAAAATAGTCATGAAATATTTTGAAGGAATCTTCATGAAAATAAGGCTTTATAAAACCATAAAAATCCATTCACATCGTATAAGTTAAAAATAACATTCTCCTCGTACTTTTGTCAGAAAAGTCAAAAAAGTACCTCGTAACGTAAAAAAAAGAATGATTCCTTACATATCACGTAATAAAAGTAAAAAATAGGTAAAAATGACTTTAAACATACATGAAAACACTTTTATAAAACATGGACATGGATTATAGAAATAACCCCAGTAAATACTTACGAATAAGTAATCTCGGATAAAAATGAGATTTGCACAATTATCTCTTACCTTATGTCTGATATGCTTCGTATGGATCCGAAACTCCTGTATAATGATTTAAATAATTTCATTGACTTATTACATAATCATATTAATTTTTATGATATCATATATGTTTCACTTATGACTTTATATTACCCGTTCTTTTGTAAATTCCATGTTAAAGTATCATTTTGGGTAAAATCATTTCATTTATCGTATGTGTTTTGACCTGTAGTTTCTTGATATTATTACTTATATCCTGATTTAAATAATTCCAAAATGTAAAAAAAGATTTATATAATATGTATATTCATCATATACATATATATAATAGATAGATAAAAGGTATGAAATACACCATTCAAGGAGACGGTAGGTCGTACGTACGCATGAACACTATTTTCGTTTCCTTATTGCATTGAATAAAACTAAATAGATGACATAAATATATATATACATAAATACAATAGCATTATTATATCATATATTAAATTATTATTCATTATATATACTTTATGATCATTCATGTATAGTTAATCATGGAGAATGAATCTCAACACGTCGTGGAGACGGTAGTCCGTACGTACGCACGAGCGATGATATAATTCCCATAATTATAGAATTGGAGTGGATGGTATAATATATCAGAATCATTATGATGTTATAATAACTATTTATAATTATTCTTTACACAATTATACCCATCCAAGTAAGGTGGTGTTGGAAAAACAGATTACACCACGGCGTGGAGACGATATTCTGTACGTACGTACGCGTGGGGATTTCGTTTTCCGTAGGATAGAAAGATGGTGAAATAGGGTTTTTTCATACTTATAATAATATATCAGTATATTAGTGATACTGAAGTTATTACTTCATAATGAAACAACTAAATAAGAATAAGTAGAAGAAGAAATAAAGTTGAAAGAATCGGTAACGGACATTACCTCTTATTTGAAGCGCCTCTTTGAGACCTCCTCTTAGGGAACTAAATTTGTTCTTTGAAGAAGACCAGGACCTCTAGGATGTTTCTAGGGAAGTGTAGAAGAGAATTTGGAAGGGTTTGGCGGAGATGTAAGGCTCAAAGTGGTGTGAGGAAGAGAGGGAGGAGGTTCCCTTTTATAAGGGAGGAGAGGGGCACCTTTGGAAAACTAAAAATATTATTTCATTATAAAGTCATATTCGGTTTTAAATAGCTCCAAATTGATTTATTTCAAAGATAAGGTGGGGATGGGTCTACATAATATCATAAAACGGAATTTAGACAAATTTATGTTCCTATTTTAACCTTATCATTTAGATTTAACTTTAAGTTAAATAATTTTACTTTTATCATGTCTTCTGGTTTTCTTACACTATAAGGTTAATTAACTTACTATAACAATCCAAACGAACCCTAAGTTTTTTATTATTAATATATATAACCTCATCTAAGTCATTTGGCTGAACCTTATATTTTTAAGAATAAAATAATGATTAATAAAATAATATTTGTTTTAAAAACTATTTTATGTCAATTTTGATACTATTTGGTAATTTATTTTTTTGAAACTCATAACAGAAGGATTAGTTCGAAACAAGTAAATTAAATCTATAATAACATGTCATTGTAACTTAGAGAATTATTGGAATTCATAAAAAGTCTCAAATTGCATTTATTTGGATATTTATAACATCAATTATGTCAATATTTCATTAATAAAATAATTATTGCATCATCATTGTGTCATATATAAATTAAATTATTTAATATCTAAAAATTAAAAATTAAATATAATTATGTATTAAATCTTTTTATCTTTATAATTAATATTTATAGTCAAATTTATCTTATGTATAACCCTATATTAAAAATGATTTACTTTTTAAACATTGATTTTACCTATTTTAACCCTTCTTTAAATAAATTAATAATAAAAGTCCTAATCTAATCCATGTGGGCCAAAATGGTCATATTTTATTCCTAAGGTTGTTTTTGGTCGAATTACACTTATCCAATAGAATTAGGATATGTGTTAGGGTAATAATAATATCTTTTTTACCCTTAATTACCCTATTTACTTTTAACCGTGGTAAAAAAAGTAAAAAGTTACTATTCACCAAAAATTATTTTCATTTCATTGAACCACATTTTACTTACTGAAATCAACCGTGTCTCTCGGATTTTTGAAATTAAACTCATAGAAGAGGTAAAATTATGTTTCATGAAAAATTCATTTTTTTTAACTACCACTTAGTGGTTTCACTATTCATCAAAAAATGAAAGTTTCCAAAAAAATACCAAAACATAGGCTTAAGCTATATTTGATATTATGAACTCAAAAATGATTTCTATTCTACCAAATTGAAAACATATCAGTTGCATTAATTAATTTAAAAATTAATTCCCGTCTTCAATGAAAATAGCGTGTTCTTAAGAGATAATAACTATCAAAAGATTGACACTTGTTTATGTCTGGTTTAAATGTGAAATTACATTCAATGACCAAAATTTTATTAAATTTTAAAAATATATTCTAAATATAATTTAAAACCACTCAAATTAATAATTTATCGCTATTAATTATTTCGATTAAAAAATTTGTTTTTAATTAAAAATTAGTAATTTTCACTATTCATCAGAAAATGAATGTTATCCGAAAAGTACCAAAATTTCACCCTAAGCTAATTTCGATACTCCGAATCCAAAAATGAAGTACATTTTAAAAGATAAAATTTTTAAAATTTCAAAAAGTGGGTATTACTATTCATAACGGCTAGTTTATAATAATATTATAATAATATCTCTTTTAGTGAAACTCAGAATTGCTTACTACACACGCTATCAAGGAAGGTTGTGATTCTGTGTAATGCAAGGAAAGTCAATTATGTGTGTTGTGAAAGCTCCTTTTTTTGTTTCATACAACACAAGACATTAATGAATTTAAAAAATATATTTTTCATAAAATCTCGGGGTGTTACATTCTACCCCCCTTAAAATGAATTTCGCCCTCGAAATTCGTCGGGGCTAAATATGGTTTACCACTCGAAATATTCTTTAATAGAAACCCACATCATAAAAAGGAATACCAAAACATGGCTTTAAAAAATAAATTATGAAACGTAACAGTTACCCAAATTAACTCATCACTAGGTTTCCATGTAGGAGAACATAGGTGAAAATTTGGATATGGAAGAAAAATCTAACCATCAATTTATAATGGAGATTGGTGGAGAACATGGCTATGAAAAAGCCAACAATCACACAGCCATAAATTTATGAAGATCTAAGGTACCATCTGATTAATCAGATATAAGATCACTAGGACAACATTTTTGGTTTTCAAGATCATTTCCCTAAAGTTGATGAAATTGGAATTAGAAGAATTACTTTCGTGATTTTGGTACAGTCTCACCGTTGGTCGTTCTTTGTAAAATTTCCACTTCGTCTTTTAAAGAAATGAAGTTGAATTTGTCATTCGTGACGTGTTAGCAGATCATGTGAGAGAATGATGGGTTATTCCATCTGTCTCAAACAAAAGGTTACAAAAGTTATCAAAAAAATACATAAGTACATCTATAGTGAGATTAATCATATATGGTTCCTAAAATGAACTTATACTTCATATATAATACTTCTTAATATAATGAAACTAGTTTATACTAAATAGGGACTTCATGTAGGCCAGTGGTAGGCGAAAAAGGCCAGTCGCACTTCGGTTGTGGATTCAATTCCCACAGCCTTGTCTGACACGATGGGTTGTCGCCCGTCCTGCAGGTTGTCCTTTTTCTAAAACTACATTACTATAACATCCCATAAATAATATCAAAAAAAGTTTTATCCTTAAACAATACTAACTTATGTCCAACATAATCCCTTCCAATCTTTAGGCTTATCTAAAATACTTCGGTCCAAACGCATAGTATAAAGAAAACGATTACTTGAATTGTCATCAACCAAGCATGTGAATACCATCATTTATCCCCCATATATCTTGTTGGTCACATTCCAATCATGTGAATACCTTAATCATTTATTCTCTTGAAAAATGAATACCCATTAAACCTTAGTGAAAACATGAATGCTGTCAAAAGTTAACTCTTTCAACATACAAAAATCTAAAAATTCTATATACTCAAACTATGATATAACCTTATCCTTATATCAGTCATGAGCTCATGAATGCTATCAAACATTTAATTTTCTCCTTATCCCTTCATTATGTGCATATCATCTACATTCCAAAAAAATATCTGAATGACTTTTCAAGGATACTGGTACCATTAATCATACACTTTCAAAACACAATAAAAGACAACAGTGTAACAATCCTTAGATGTCTCTTTATTCCATAGAACCATGAGATTACTTATACAACATTAAACTTGATAAACATGTAATCATTCCACTACCTTCTTAAACCATCGACTGAGCTTCAACAATTCTTTTATCTCACATATCATTTGTAGTCTCTTCATCATCATCAACATAAATACTACCCATACGACCATACTGATTCTCTTCATGAGACTTTCCCATAGGGCATTGGTTTCCATAATTCCCGTACATTCCACATTTAAAACATTTAACCATTTTTGACGTCGTAGCAATACCATTATCCTTATCCATGGCGTTAACTGAACCTTCTCCTTTGCACTTACTGGATTTGTATCCTTCTTTTCCACACCCAAAGCATCTTCCAGTTCCCTTGAAACAATCACCCTGATGCCTCTTCCCACATGATTTACATGAGGGAAATTGAACTTTCTTTCCTCTATGATCATCATGAAACTATATCTTTCACTTCTTATCTGAGTCGACAAACTTACCAAAGTTGAGATTATTGATCATATTATGAGATTGCTGATTAGGCATAATAACGATGTTTGGACTTCCAAATCCCGTTTCATTTGGATTCTCATGAATAATATCATTATATTGTCCGTCATATCATCCATTATCATGAATCTTCCTGTTTCTAGCCATTTTCTAAAAACCAATAGGAATAGTGTGAGAGGCAAACAACATAGTAAAGGGGAAGCACCCTCAATATCTAACATCTTAGGTTAAATTCAAAGATCGTTACCGTAGTTCTAGGACTATATCCTATACATATACTTATCCTTAGGGACATCCCTAGACATACCATAGAAATATCTCTAGGGATCTCACTAACATTTTCCCATCCTAGTTTCTAAAGGTTGACTAAACCTTTCCTCTGATACAAATTGTAGAGACCCAAAGCTTGAAGTACATGGACATTACATTACATTTTCAGAATACAAAATACATAACAAAAATAGACACACAAGGACCGTAATAGTTTAGTGTCTTTGGAAACTCGGAATAAAATCTTCTAATCGTGGTGAAAGATCTTCAACATCTCCCATAAAGATCTTCCCCTTTTTTTCTTACCTAAAACATTTCTTTATATTCTGGGGAAAAGAAAACATAAAAAGGGTGAGCTTAAATTCTCATTAAGGGTAAGCATGGATAAAATAAAACATACTATATACATTTGAACTTAAAAACATGAACATAATGTTTAAACATCATAAGCTTGAGAAATGACATAAAACATGGAAGTACATAAAGCATAGATCATAAAGGAACATTAATCATGATAAACTAACATGGAAATAAAACTTGTAATTGTGGCAACCATTAAGCACATGATATGATTTCCATATTAGCCAAGGAATTGCTTCCAAGACCATCTTGGTGGACAAAGTCCCTTTCTGAATCGAGTTCACTCCTTGTTCCAGTCCTGTAATACTGAACCGGTTTAATTTGTCATTCCAGCCATGTCTATCTCATGAGATAAAAATCTTTACCCAATGAATTGGAGGGAGATATAGGTCCCACCCATCTCATAATGAAATCATTCTTACTTGTGCCATAAAATAAACATACATCATTCATAATAACCCAATAAATAAAATGGGTTTCATAAACATCATCTCATCATCACATAATCCATATGAAAGAAATGGATATCATTTCATAATAAGAAAAGTGAAACCATGTAAATCATAGAGACATGATACTTGAAACATACACATGTGAAATAATGTCACCTTAAAGGAAAATGGTTTCGATAAAACACTTGAAATGAATTCTTGAGGAAAATATCATTTTTTCAAAATCATTTTCTTTTCACAAAATGTCATGCAATTTTAGAAGAAAATATTTTTGTTGAAAATAGTCATGAAATCTTTTGAATGAAGCTTCATGAAAATAAAGCATTATAAAACCATAAAAATCCGTTCATTCCATATAAGATAAAAATAACATTCTCCCCGTACTTTTGTCGGAAAAGTCAAAAAAGTACCTCATAACGTAAACAAAAGAAAGATTCCTTACATACCATGTAGTAAAAGTAAAAAATGGGTAAAAATGACTTTAAAAATAAATTAAAACGCTTTTATAAAACAAGGACATGGATGATATAAATAACCCCAGTGAATACTTACGAATAAGCAATCTCGGATAAAAATGAGATTTGCACAATTATCCCTTACCATAGGTCTGATATGCTTCGTATGTATCCGAACCTCTTGTATAGTGATTTAAATAACGTCATTGACTTATTAAATAATCATATTAATTCTTATGATATCATATATGTTTCACTTATGTCTTTATTTTACCCGTTCTTTTGTAAATTCCATGTTAAAATATCGTTTTGGGTAAAATCATTTCATTTATCGTATGTGTTTCGACCTATTTTTTCTTGATATTATTACTTATATCCTGATTTAAATAATTCCATAATGTAAAAAAAGATTTATATATAATATATATTTATCATATACATATATATTATAGATCTATAAAAGGAATGAAATACACCATTCATGGAGACGGTAGGCCGTACGTACGCATGAACGTTGTTTTCGTTTCCTTATTACATTGAATGAAACTAAATAGATGAAATAAATATATATATACATAATTAAAATAGCATTATTATATCATATATTTCATTATTATTCATTATATAAACTTTATGGTCATTCATGTATGGTTAATCATGGAGAATGAATCTCATCGCGTCATGGAGACGGTAGTCCGTACGTACGCACAAGCGATGATATAATTCCCATAATTATAGAATTGTAGTGGATTTTATAATATATCAGAATCAGTATGATGTAATAATTACTATGTATAGTAATTCTTTACACCATTATACCCATCCAAGTATGGTGGTGTTGGAAAAACAGATTACACCACGGCGTGGAGACGGTATTCTGTACGTACGCACGCGCGGTGATTTTGTTTTTTGTAGGATGGATAGATGGTAAAATAGGGTTGTTTAATACTTATAATAACATATCAGTATATGAGTGATACTGATGTTATTACTTAATAATGAAACAACTAAAGAATAAAAAGTAGAAGAAGAAATAAAGTTGAAAGAATCGGTAACGGACATTTCCTCTTATTTGAAGCGCCTCTTTGAGACCTCCTCTTAGGGCACTAAAATTGGCCTTTGCATAAGACCAGGACCTATAGGATGTTTCTATGGAAGTGGAGAAGAGAATATTTCAGGGTTTGGCCGTGCATTAAGGCTCAATTTGGTGTGAGGAAGATAGGGAGGAGGTTCCCTTTTATAAGGGAGGAGAGAGGCACCTTTGGAAAACTAAAAATATTATTTTATTATAAAGTCATATTCGGTTTTAAATAGCTCCAAATTGATTTATTTAGAACATAAGGTGGGGATGGGTATAAATCCTCTCATCCAATGGAATTTAGACAAATTTAGGTTCCTATTGTAACCTTATCATTTAGATTTAACTTTAAGTTAAATAACTTTACTTTTACCGTTTCTTCTTGTTTTCTTACACTATAAGGTTAATAAACTTTCTATAACAAGAAAAAAGAACCCCAAGTTGTTTATTATTAATATATATAACCTTATATATGTCATTTGGCTGAAAATCCGATTTTTAGGAATAACATAACTATTAATAATATAATATTTGTTAAAAAAACTATTTTATGTCAATATTGATACTATTTGGTAATTGATTTTTTTGAAAATAATAATAGAAATATTAGTTCGAAAAAATTAAATTAAATCAATAATAACATGGCATGTTATCATAGAAAATTATTTTAATTCATAAAATGTCTCAAATTACATTTATTTGGGTATTTATAACATCAATTATGTCAATATTTCATTAATAAAATAATTACTCCATCATCATTGTGTCATATATAAATTAAATTATTTAATGTATAAAAATTATAAATTAAATATAATTATGTATTAAATATTTTTAAATTTATAATGAATATTTATAGTCGAATTTATCTTTTGTATAACCCTATATTAAAAAATATTTACTTATTAAACTTTTATTTTTACTATTTTAACCCTTCTTTAAATAAATTAATAATAAGTGTTCTAATATAATCCATGTGGGCCTACATGGTAATATTTTATTTATAAGGTTGTTTTTGGTCGAATTACACTTATCCAATAGAATTAGGACATGTTTTAGGGTAATAATAATATCTTTTTTACCCTTAATTACCCTATTTACTTTTAACCGTGGTAAAAAAAGTAAAAAGTTATTGTTCACCAATAATTATTTTCATCTCATTGAACCACATTTTACTTACTGACATCAACTGTGTCTATTGGAGTTTTGAAATTATACTCACAGAAGCGGTAAAATTATGTTTTATGAAAAACTCATTTTTTAAACTACCACTTAGTGGTTTCACTATTCATCAAAAAAATGAATGTTTCCAGAAAAATACCAAAAATTAGGCTTAAGATATATTTGATATTATTAACTCAAAAATGATGTCTATTTTACTAAATTCAAAACATATCAGTTGCATTAATTAATTTAAAAATTAATTCCCGTCTTCAAAACAAATAGTGTGTTCTTAAGAGATAATAACTATCAAAAGATTGACACTTGTTTATGTCTGGTTTAAATGTGAAATTACATCCAATGACCAACATTGTATTAAATTGTAAACATATATTCTAAATATAATTTAAAAACACTCAAATTAATAATTTATAACTATTAATTATTTCGATTTAAAAGGTTGATTTTAATTAAAATTTAGTAATTTTCACTATTCATCATAAAATGAAAGTTATCCGAAAAGTACCAAAATTTCACCCTAAGCTAATTTTGATATTCCGAATCCAAAAATGAAGTCCATTTTAAAATATATAATTTATAAAATTTCAAAAAGTGGGTATTACTATTTATAAAGACTAGTTCATAATAATATTATAATAATATCTCTTTTAGTGAAACTCAGTATTGCGTACTACACACGCTATCGAGGAAGGTCGTGATTTCCGTGTATTGCAAGGCAAGTCAAGGATGCGTTTTGTGAAAGAATGTTTTTCATAAAATTTCGTGGTGTAACATCCAAGGTACTGGTTATGGGATTTTTATTATAGTTTTATGGGATTTGTGTGTGTTGGAGCATCAGAAATAGGCACATAAGATCGTATGTCATATATATACCTATTTTGTGATGATTAATAGTTGTTTAAATAAATTCCTTAAATTATGTTTTTTTTGAGATCTACCTATATTCTATGACATTATGATATATCATTACTTGAATTAATTAGTTAAACTTGTTTATATTATTATATTTTCCAAATATTTTATGACTAAAATGGAGGTATAGAGGACTAGGGTCGATCCTTGTGTAATATAAGGAGGGTTATACCTTGGGGTGGGTATATCTTAAGATAGGTCGTCCAATTGAAATATCAAATGTGTCCTATTTAATTTATTAGGTTTTTCTATTATTTAAGTTAATATATATGTCCAAAGAATTCATTTTTCTTTATAGAAAATGCATTTAATGTCTCCTAATGGGAGACCTAGTGAAGAAGGCCATGACGCACCCACTAGGGTGGATATCCTTATTCTACAAATACATGTTTAAGAGAATGATCCTTCACCAACACCAATTTTTTTGGTAGAAGGGAAACTTTATCTAGGAGTCTTCCTCTTTGTTCATGTTAAAGGTGGAGATGTCACCAATACTATGGTCGGTTAGCCTTGGTAATTATAGCTCCCTCACCCTCCATTATATAAGGGAAATAAATTCACCCAGGATAATGTGTTCTATATTAACATCATTGAGGGAATATTTGATAAAGTTTATAATCTAAATGAAATTTAAGTTAATTTTATTTCCTTCATGCTTTATGAATCCACAAGGAGGTTTTGGGTATTATGAAAAAGGATGGGAAATGTAAAGGATTGATATGGGGGACTTTCAAAAAAAATGTTCATTGAGGATTTATTTATGAAATGGTTGATGTATTAAAAAAAATTTATTTCATAGTTCTTCATAAATTATCCATATTAGTATCCATGTACTCAGTTGGTTTCTCCAAACTGGTTCATTATCCACATTTTTTTAGAAATGAGTTACAAAATCCTAGGATTGTTATTATTGGTAATCTACTTTATATTATATGTAATGTTATTAGATTTCGTCTAAAACATACCCAAATATTCCTTATAAGGACTAAATATTCATAAATTTGTGGAGTATGATCAACCAACTATTTTTCTTCTATGCTTCACTGATCTAGTGGGTGGACCTCTTCATATAATAGTGAGGGTCTCTTCTAGTAGTAGGAAGAGGAAGAATAATGAAATACAATTGGGTGGTTTTATTCATGTTTAATAAAGTATAACCTCTTCATTTTCATTTATAGGATTCCCTTAGTACTTAAACTATTGAAATGTTATTCACTACTGTATGTTCTTCCTATCACCTCAGATAATGTTCATGTGGTATGGAACGATTAGATAACCACATATGTTTTTCTAGAAATCTTTGTGCATGCATATTTGTATGAGTGAAATACTGGCCTGATATGTGACATGTGGATCCAACTAGAGTCCTCTATAGTAGTTTTAGACTCATTATATGAAAATGACCCAAGAAAATCATATATGTTAGGGGAGTGTAGATGAGGCCGGAAAAGTGTTTATAGTGGAAAAAGTTTTGGATGACTATGGAGAGGGAACACTGACATTTCAAGGTATCATCTTGACCATCTATTCTATCTCATTCATTTTTTGTACTATTTATTCCTATTAATTTATATTTTCTTATGTTATTCCTTGCCTCAAATATTTTATTAGGTTATATTTTGATATTCATTCTCTTGACACTCCCTTAAGGATGAAAGATGGTCATCTGTAGATATTTCTAGAGTGACCTGCAGTTTTTTCCAACAATAGACACATATTGGATTTAATGATCATTGAAATGAAAAGATTTGATGTGATCATTGGGATAGACAGGTTCACAATTTTTGTTATCACATTGACTATTATTGGATGTAAATATCATTAATTTCAGATAAGGGAGATATTCTTGTGATGACAGGAGAGTTGGATGTTGATGTTAGTAGAGGGGGGGGGGGAATTTAGCTATATTAGATCCATCTTGACTCATGTAGTATGATTATATCCCATAGAAGAATCATTTATAAATTCCACTTATTTTCAACTTATTTTCAATCTCTTTAGGTATTTCTTTATCATTTAAATCTCGGGTATTCCTCCTGAAAAATATGTAGGGTTCAAGATAGATTTTTTGTCAAGAGAGCTTCCTATTTCAACTTCTCCTTAACATATGGCACCATCTGAGTTTAGATATCTTAGTATTCAGTTGAATAACATAGAGGAATAAGGATTTATCTAACAAATAAAATCTCCTTGGGGTTCTCTAGTATTATTTTCCATGAGGGAAGATAGTAGTGTATAACTCTTTATAGACTACAAGAAGCTAAATCAGGTAATGTTAAAGAACACAGAACCATTACATAGGATCTATGGTCTACCTAATTAGTTAATGGGAACCCATTGTTATTAAAATATTTATATTCATTCGGGATAGCATCATCTTTGGGTCAAAAATAAGGATATTTCTAAGATAAGATTACGGAGTAGATACATATTGTAGTAGTATCTTTTCATGCTTTTCAGACTGAAAAATACACCAATGGTACTCATGGATCTAATGAATAGGATATTTTATCTGTATCTCAACTCATTCACTGTGGTATTGTTTGATGATATCCTTATAAAATCATGGTCCTCAAAACATAATTTCAGACACCTATATATTGTGTTCAGTACACTTTGAGAGAATCCGTTATATGAAAAAATATCAAATTTTTACTTTTTGGATTTTGGAGGTGTTTTTTATTAGGCATGTAATTTTTAACATATGGATTTTAGTGGGAATATAGAAGGTAGAAGTTGTGGTGTCTTGGTTATGTTCGAGTAATATGATTGAGATAAATAATTTACTTGGTTATATGGGGTACTATCAATATTTCATCTAGGACATCACCTGTTTGGAATCATCAATGACAGGGTTATGAAAAAAGAGTAAGAAGTTTGACTGAACTGATAAGTATGAAGAGGCCTTCATAAATATAGATAGTATATTTAGTATTGGTCTATTTTTTATTCTTATAGATTATATGAAGGAATAATTAGTATATTTTAATTCCTCTGGTGTTTGTTTAGGATTTTTTTTATGCAAAGGGATCGAGTAGTTTCTTATAGTTCATGTTAGCTGTGAAGACATGAGGGGAACTATCCAACATATGACTTAGAGTTAGAAACTTTTTTTCACACCTTGATGCGTTTGACATATTACCTCTCCATAATGAGTTTTTTGTTTACATGGACCATAAGACCCTTGCTATAACTTGTTTTTGTGGGTTTTCAAAAATGTAGAAGGGGTGTTAGGTAGATTATTTTCATAAAATATAATTCATAGTGGTCTATTTTACATGGAATGGGAATTTCATTGTAGAATATCTTAGAAGAAAAATTCTAGTGACACAGAGTCTATGAGTGTTGATTTCATAGGAGGAATAACAACTGAAGAGTTTGATGGTGGAATTTCTTTGGTATGTATCTGTGTATTGTGGATTCATGGGATATTAACCTTTGGTCATCAAATCATTATTAGTGGACTGGATAAATACTGGCCAAGTGTCAAATCCCAAGTGTCTGGTGATACATGAATGATTGGTAGGAAGTTACCCATTCCCTATATGGTCAGTAGATGAGGAAAACATGATCAGTTTACATAGTTAATTTAATCTACTATCCTCTACGAGAGACATGATTATGAGATAAACTTACTATATTAAATGGGTAATGCATACTGTTTTTATAAAGGTGGACCATGCTATCAGAAGTCAGTTATAGTGGCTTGGTACAAAGAGGTATATAACTGAGTTCGTTTATAGTGTTTTTCCTACCATAGGTGAAATTTAAAGCATCAATATCATAGTAGTTTTTACAGCCACTTCTAGTATGTATAAGGAAATGAGAGGGCATAATGATAGACATCACGATGGGTTCACCCTAAACCTTGGGAATTTATGATGTTTTTTCGGTGATAATTTATCTGTTGATGAATGTGGAAAAGTTATTACTGATTCATGAAACACATTATAAAGATTAATTATAAAAAAACTATATGTATAAGATATTATACAAGTATTTGGAGTTTCTTCTAGAATCAAATTTAACAAGAACACATAATACACATTGTAGTTTTAGAAGTTATTTGGGACCATAGTTGAAACTAGGTATGGTATATCGTCCAAAATGTGATGGAAAGTTAGAGAGGGAGAATTAGATCTTGAATGATTTGATTCTGACTTACATCATATAAGTTTTTATATCATTATATGAATATTTTTCCTTGGTATAGTTTTATTTTAATAACAGTTCACAAAGTTTGATTCTGATTTCACATTTTGAGGCCCTCTATGATTAGTTATGTTGATCCCCACTATGTTGGATTGAGGTAGGTTGGGTAGCCATTTTTTGGTAGATTATAGTAAAATATACCTCTAAGATATTGAAGATAATCTATAATTTGATGGTCATAACTCGGAGTAGAAAGTGATCATATTCTGACAAAAGTAGACAACTTTTTGAGTTCAATATTTATGATTGTGTTTCATATGAGTGCCACCTCAGTTATAGAATCAAAATTTTAAGATGTAATGGAATATGGAACTATGGTTTGTTAGACTATTCGATATTACCAAGAGAATTAGGACAATGCCATAGAAATTGTATCTCCCGCAATGTTACTAAGGTATGCATAATGTGTTCCATGTGTCTCATATTTGTAGGTACATGCCTAATATTTTTCATGTGATTGACTATGAGGATATTTATTTGGAACAAAAATCATCATTTGTAGAGAAGTAAGTGTGTATTATAGGTCAGAGAGGCATAGTGTTATATGGGAAGACAGTGCCTCTTATTAAATTCTTATGGCAGTGAGGATGGATCCATGAGGAATCATGGCATAAGAAGTCTGATGTAGGAGCATAATGAATTAACTTGTTCAATCATGACTACTAGAGATTCTTCCCAAGGAAGAGATTAATTATATAGAGATATTGTAAAGCCTTATAATTTTTTTGAATATATTATTAATATTTCCATTATCTCATTAATGTTTTTGGGTTATCCCATTATTGGGTGGAACCATGTGATATTTTGTGTATGTGATGAATGTTTTGAAGGCCTCTTTGATAAACACGAAAAACACTACACCCATGGTGCAATACATGTTGTTACAGAGTGAGACATTATGTAATAGGGTGTAAAAAGGGTTGGGATAGGGAATATACTCATGTGAGTAGTGCGAGGAAACATCCTATGATCCACAACCAAGGTGACCTTGACATTCCTTTGGTGGAGGATTTGGTGAAGGAAAGATGTAAAAGAATTTGGAAAACTCTATAAGGGGTTTCCATGTTAATACACCTAGGATTGATGTATTCATGGGAACCATGGTTGTGGTAGTTGTAGAGGTAATAATCCAATTGGTATTTTAAATGACCTCCAGAAATTGTGGATCTTGTTCAATCAAAGGGGAAAACTTGTGCGATGTTTTTATGGGCCTTGAATTTTATTTTAATTCAATTTTACACTCTATTAAATGATCCATTATCCTTCCATTAAACATCAGATAGATCCAGATATACACTAGACAAAACTAGGGTGAGGTTAGGTCAGTTTCTATATTTCAAGGATTTCATCCTTTGAAAACCACAATCTTATTATCTCACATTGCCTGAACTTTCTCGAAGATTATGCATGGTAAGGGAATGTGCTTGTAATTCTTGATCCAAACTCTTGGGATCCTTTCCACTCTTCTTCATTCACAGTTTCAAAATTACTTCTATTTATTTTCCTACCAACCAAACCTAGAACATCCATTAATGGTGGTGGTTATCATCAAGTATGTTTATGTGGTTCTATTGCATTATCTTGATTCCTTATTGAGTATTATTTTAAGAAAAACATGTTATATTAATATGTAATCAAATTTTGGGACCCATGATGTGATATTTTTATCTCGTGGTGTGAGATTGAAATTTTGGAATCAACCCTTGGAGGATCTAGTCATTTATATTAAAAATGTTGATGTAGGTAGTCCTTACCATCATCGAACATTATGTTGATTTTTTTCCATGTTCTTTTGTATGTTTGTTATTATATATATTTGTGTGTGTTCCTTGTTTTATAAGACATGTTGGAATATTTGTAGACATAACATATAGAAACATTATGTTATATGGTATGCATCTGCACTCTTATGTAGGTCATGAAAATAATTATCTTTTTCCTATGACTTAGAATATATGTGATTGATATGATGAAGATTTTTCTATGTGATATATTTGGTATATGATATATTGTTTTTTCTATTCATGGTACCTATGTGACAAGTGGGATAGTTGTGTATCAGTATCCATAAAATTGTATCTTTTTCATATTTTGAATGTGACATGATGATTCGACCATGTTAGATGATATGGCTCTATACCCTTCTATTGTCAAACCCGGGGGTATGATGGTCTTCTTGGAGTAGAAATGAGAGAAGATAGTGGTACATGGTGGCATTATGCATTCTAAATTGATATATTGCAATTTGTATTGATAGCCTTATGTAGTATGACCTGGAGGCCTATGGAAAATACAATATTAATAAGCCCAATGGATGTATCTTTAACTTGTGTTGTTGTCATGAATTTTCATATATTCTTCTATAATTAATCCAATGTTAGTGTGGTAAGGGTTCTTGTAAGCATGGTTAGGGCTTGGACACATAATATTTTATTTTTTCTTGTGTGTGATTTATTCTTATGATCTGGTAATAAACCTTTTTATTCTTGGAAACATTGTTAGGGATGCATTGCTGGTGTCATATAGGGTTATAGTCTCTCCATGTATGGGAATCAAGATGAACATGTATATTTTATGACTAGGGATCTAGTAAACTTCCAGGTCCATGTAAAAGGGAGCTTAGGAGATAAAGGATTTGAGTTGGAGGTGATTTTGGGACATACTCTGGACTATTTCTATTGTACTTATTTACTTTTTTTCTTGATATTTTTTGACCCACCACACCAAGGGTCTATTTTATTATACTTGTATTATGCAGAATTCCATATGTTTTATTATTGTTCTATTAATTTCTATTTTGAGGTTTTTTAGATTCTATATACATTTTAGGTTACAAACGGTGGTTTTGTTAAATGAGGTTATAGTCCTTCCACTTCACCCTCAAATTCTTTCTACTCATAAGAAGCCTCTGGAATAACAGAAGACGTGTATAAGGTCTTATATAATCCTTACTCATGTGTTTTATGAAAAAATATAGGTTGGAAAATTACAATTTAAATAACCTAAATCAAAGAACACATCCTTTATAATAGTATATCTAAATCTATAAATTCTTGATCTCTATAGATTTGTCCCCAATGTTTGTAATACTTTAGATCATGATCCAAAATATATATATTAAAATCTACATCTTCCATGAATAAGAAAATAATATCAAGATCAATTCATATATTAGATCTTAATATAAATAACTGCAATTAAATAAATAAAATTAAGTAGATCCAATATATAATTACTTTAGAATCTATCATTACTTATCTGATACCACTTGAATGATCCAGTATAACTCCATAATATTTGGAATTATATTATCCATTAAAACTTAATGAATTCAATATCTTACATCACACGAAACAATGAAGAAAAATAAAACTACCGAATATTATATACCATTTAAAATATAGTCATTGAATTATTTGGTAGAAATAAACGTATCTTTATTATGAAATATATATATAAGTATAATATAGGTCACTTTTAATACTAATACACTGATGATATTTTTTTGACAAGATCATTTTATTTCAAAAATTTATTTATCTACAAATTGATTTTATACCCTTGATTTTATTATACTAAATATGTTATGGAAAAAATATATTTCTAATATGATAAATATAGTATCAAAAATTTCATTTTTAACTGATATGAAATATGAATAAGAATTGTTAATCTTTTTTAAAGTTATATTGCAAGGGAAAAAAGTATCATTAGACTTTTTTATTTAAAAATTATGTAACTGAATTAAAGAATTTGGATTTAAAAAATAATCTTTATTTTTGAATTAAACATTTTCAAATTATCATGAGATGAATTATTGATATTTTATAAAATAACTACTATTTAGGTGAATAATGAAAAATGTAGTTTTTACTAAAAATATATAATATAAGAAAATATAAAGATGAAAGAATAAATTACAAAAATTATTAGAAGAGAAATATATAAAATTAATGAAATAAATAAATTAAAATACTATGTTTACTTTATAAGATCTATGTTTAACATTTAAAAACATAAGTGATATTTTACAGTAAATTTTTTTTATTTACTTATATTACAAATTAATTTTAATCACTTGTAAAAATTAAATATAAAATAGTGAATTATTATTTTTCATCATTATTTTTACATTATTAAATAATTTGAATTTCATTTTTAGACTTAAAATTATGATTATTGAGATCAAAATTAATGACCATGATAATGAAAAAAGGATTATTTTAAAAAATCTACAATATTCATGTAGTGTAATTTTGATCTAATAAATTAAATTGATCAATATTATAGGAATACAATCATAAGTTTTTTAAACATTTATAAAAACATATTTTCACTAATTAAACATTTAATTAATGTTATAGAAGACTAATAACACTTTATATTGAAAATAATGATATTCTATAAAATAATTTCATTAGGTATTAAATTTTTTAATTTAAAATATAACGTTAAATTATTTAAAAATGTTAAAATATAAATTAGATCTTAAATTTAGGTTTATAATATAAAAAATTTATAAGATGGGTTACTATAAATTTTTAATTAAATATAAATTTCTTGGTTAAAAACTTGTTACTAAGGTAAAAAACAAAGTGGTAAAATTTGGAAAACTTGGGGTAAAAGAATTTAACATATTTTAAAACATATTTTATAATTTTTGCTATAAGAATTATCGATCATATGTCAACCCAAAATAATTATTTCTAAATTTTTCATTCGCTGACTCAGTAATAATTTCTTCCCATCATTGAAAAAGTAATCGGTATTATAGAAATGACATTTTCTTTACTTACAAAATGAGATCAGTTCCATCACTTTTCCCTATACATTCCAATGAATTATGTCAAAAACTACTCTCCATTATTCTCTCATAAACTCCCTCCCTATGTCTTGAATACTTGATATTTTATAAATACCAACCAAAGGATCATTATAGTTTTACCCATGGTATTACATCCAAATGGAGAGGTAATGTTCTCAACCAAACTCTCATAGTCATTTTATTTTTATACCCTATAAAACCAATTGTAACCCAAAAAATTTTGATAAAAGTATTCTTATTTATATAATGAAATGTTATTATACTAATGTAATTTGAATTTTTTTATCCAAAACCATTAAAAAAATATAATGAATCATCTTGCATGCATGCCAACTACCTCCCCCGAGAATAAAGTGTTAAATTTTTCCATTACCACATAACATAGAATATTTTAAAATTTATTTAATTTATAAATTTTATATTTAATACAATAATAATATTCTAACAATATAATATTATAAATTATATATAGGATATTAACATTAATCATTCAACATTAACATAACCACTTAAAATAATAATATCAAGGAAACCTTCTTAATTAGAGTCCATTTTTTGGAAAAGTTATCGAATTGCATAAATTATATTCAAATAAAATAATAAAATATATGAAACTATACAATTAGGGTTATTATGAAGATATTTTTCTACACTTCTGCCCATGTTAAATATATAAAGGATGTTTCTGATAAATCAAATTAACCACCTCATGTGACCGCAATACGTGAAAAATATTTATTAAATAATTTACATATGATAAGAAATACACCGGATATAATAATATATATATATATATATTACAAGATATATTCATAAAACTTTTTAAAAACATATATCATATTATTTTGGATTATAGGGGCATACACATAATGAATCAGGACCCAAGGTAATGGTTTATAGATCATAATTTTTCTTAATTGATATATGATGTGTATTTATATATAATATTTTTAATATATTTAGAAAAAACAACTTTGATAGGGTTATGTGGGAACCACAAAAAAAACCAGTAAACCAAATTCTACCAAAAAATATCTTCAAAATCAATCTTCATAATACAAAGTTAAAAATTATTCTATCAATGCCACTATATAGATGCCAACCTGCTAGGATTCCAGTTTCAAAATTGTCACTTCAAACACCAATCCATTGTAAGAACAGATCCCTGGACAATCTAAAACACCATCATTGAACCATCATTAGATATCTCAACCTAAATAGACCTTCATGATGGAGCATACCATCAATGAACCTCCACCAAAAAATAAGAAAAAACCATTGTTTTCCTCACCGTCGATGAATCATCACAAGAATCGCCAGCAAGAGAGACTAAACTCCACTGGAAGAACTAGAAAAGATCGAGAAAACATACAAAAATTTAAAACATGATAAAAGACTAAAAATAGAAAAAAAATTGGAAGAAACAACCTTAGTGGAACTATAATAAGATTAACAGACTACCCCATGAAAAGACATCTGAACCGAGAACCTAATAGGATAATAAATAATGTTTCATGGAAAATGTTACAAGAAACAAAATAATACAGATCATATGAATAAGAATAAGGGTATGTTAATCCCCTTTATGATTTCATGCCAAATATTCATTTAAATGAAAGAAATAGAAAAATATTGATGAAAGTAGCGAGTTAAAATAAAGACAGGGATATGAAGGGGCATCACAAGTGTATAAAAACCTATTGCATAAATAAAATCTTAAAGAAATTAATTTGTAGTATAACTGTAAGGAACCAAAAAATTCCACCTCCAGAAGAACTATAAACCACCAAATCACCATCATGAAAAACCGACATGAGGTTTTTAAAGAATGGGTTGGGCGATAGGAGTCATGAAAGTAGCGTTCGAGAGCCTAAAAATCAATAACACAAATATAGGAAGACACCACCAAAACATAATCCAAAATCACCTGAGATCCATTATATAAAAATATATTGTGGTTAAACCTGAATTATCTAGTGATAATATCATAAATGAATCATTTTATTCAATAGAAAACCCATGAAAACAATATCACCAAGGAGATGTGAGGAAACCAGAATGATGATGGAATGGTGGATGTGGTGAGAATGTGCATAAAAAACAAAATAAATTATAAGGAATGTGATGAGGAAGGAATGGTGGAATGGGTTATATATTGGAAGCACGGTAAATTGTAAAACAAGTATATTCCATAGGAATCCCTCAAGGAAACCGAGGAAAGAGAGAGAGATAGAGAGAGGGCTTGTAGAATGTGGTGCTTTTTTTATTATGGTGTGTATATTATATATTGATTTATTTAATCATTATATATAATTAAAAATACTATTTTTGAAAAATCCATATCATGTTTTACCTTTCATTGGTTTTTAGTTTTAATTATAATAATTGTGTAATGGTTTATTGGTCCAAATTCTCACTCATTGAGACATGTTATATTTTGTGCACCATTTTTTCTAATATATGGTGTTATGTTTATTTACTCTATATGAATTTACCATGATATATTTTTGAATTGATTCATGAGATATATAAATCCAAAAATATTTTCATTATTCGTTTATCTTTTAGTTTGAGTGTTACCCAAGACAGAATAGTTTTTATTAACACAATTTTCATTTATTGAGTTATTATTATTCTCTTTGATTTTTATTATTATAAAGTTATGCATTTTCTTAATTATGATTGTATTATGAAATATTTACTCTTTTTTATAAGGATTTACATTTAATTCTTAACAAAAAATTTTATAATAATACTTCATTCAAATAAGATGTTTATATGGTTTTTTATAACTCAGTTTTCATTCTTTGAATAATAATGTTCATTTTATAACACTATTATTCTATCATGAATTATTTTACCCTATGATTATAAAAAATAATATTCATAATTAAATTTATATATATTTATATTTCAACCTCGTGAATTTATTTTTGTCAGATCATTTCCTATTTATATCATTACACTAGGAAAGTACTATTCACTACTACCATGTTATCATTCATGTGATAATGGAACATTACATTGTATTGTAAATATAAATATTAATGAATATTCAATTAGTTATCCAGATTATTTTTTTATGAAGAAATATTCATAAATCATATACCTAATATTTTTATAAATATAAATTATGACTACTTATCCCTGATTATTATTGAGGTTTTATTGGGAACATTAATATATATGTAATTTAACCATCCACATTCTCTATATCATTTGTTTTTGATAATATAATTTCATTTATTTTTTTGTATTTTATTGAATTAACCATATTCCTAACACTCTATATGTTTTTAGTTTAAGGGTTTACTATATAGATCTATTAAATTTATTGATTGGGAAAATATTAACGATCTATATAATTATTATTTTAATATGGATGTTTATCAATTACTATGTAATATTAGTTATGTGTTTTATATTTTATTTATTCCTTCATATTATGAATTTAATGGAATTAATTTTTATGGGTGATGCTAGTAATAGCTACTTGAATAATCTATATATCTCACGAAACAAACTAAATGGGGTGTTCATTGTATGCCTACATATTTATTTATATTTCTTTATTAGAATATCTATTTATGATGATGTCATGAAAAAAGTCATTAATTGAACATAATTTCATGTAAAAAATAGTGATTAATATTGTATTATGTATTTTATCCCAAAAAATCTGTTGTTATTTTTTAATTATTAATTTATATTTTTAACCTCAATATTTTTCTAAGCTCATGAGATCAGTTATATGGTACTATTTCATTATCATTTATTTATATCCATACTATTCATTCCTTAATTATTATATGATATACTGTGTTATAATTATTCCCTTACTGATAATTCTTATTCACTTTTCTTATGTTTACATTATTCTATGTTTTGAATAAAACAAGAATATCATGTATGGAAACGTTATAAGATATATTGAATATCTATTACAGAATAATTAGTTTTTATATAGTGGAAAAATTCATATTTGATGAGAATGATTTAAGATATATTAGTAAATGACATTTTTATATATAAAATTTTTTTAACCTAAAATTTCATAAGATTTTATGTAATTAAATATTTTTTATGTAATGTAATTATGATATACTTTTTCAGGGGGAAATCAATTTGAATTGGGTCATTATTTAAATAACTGTTGATATTTGGATGTCATAGGCTGTTGATAATGTATATTTAATAAATTTAATAGAGGACTGATAAGTTATTTTTGATCATAATTTATAATATATAGATAATCCTTTAGGTTAATTAAGGTGATATTGAATGTTTTATGTTGTTTAGAAATTAGGATGAAAGAAATTTAATGAATGATGTACAAATAATATAACATTTGGAAAGACATCCTAAATATTTGGTAAATTAGGGATTGTGGGGATATCATAGAAACAAAATCCATATTTGGATATTGGAAAGTGGATACAGTTATGGAATGGATGATTCTAGGTACAATTATCCTAAAATAGGGTGGTTAATATTCATCTCAATTTTCACATGGTGCGTGATGTGTGGGACTAAGAGTACACACATGTCTTCATACTATTTTGGATGTGGTTTATAAATTTATTACCTATTTATAAACTATAAATAGGTATTTTATTATATTTAGATTAGAAAACCTTAAAGGAAAATAACCACAACCATACACAACCACGTTTGTGCTAAATGATTTATATTTTGATCCAACTGTATCATGTTTGAAATGGATTTTTAATATTTTTAAATGAAGGTTCTAAAGTAAAATACATTATAATATTGAGTTTTCATATTCATATAATCATTTACTCAAATATAATAAGATATCATCAAAACCATTTTGGTTTTAGTATTTTATTGGAATTAGGATCGTGAGAAAGAATCAGTGAAAGTTATGTATCTGAAAATTATAATTTCATATAATCGAAATGATAAATAATATTTGGAATAAATTTTTGTTGACAAACTAAAATCAAGACATAGGTTTGATTAGTGGTAAAATATGAGTTTCTTAGTCTTACATGAGATAGTGAGGTTGATGTATTAATTAAAATCACATCTTGTTTCATACCAATCATATAGATTCCATTAAAAATAATATTGGTAAGTTGTAATTAAAATTAACAAGATGAAATTTATTTATGTCTATAATAATGTAACTCCTAAAGATTTTAAATTATATTTTTCATTGAAACCTAAGGTATTTAATTGAATACAACAAACATAACATCAGAAAAAAAATGAATTGATGAACATTTTATAACCATTAAAATATTTTTTATTGAATTCGAAGGTAGAAAGAATGGTAACCAATTTATAGAATTTATATAGAAATATAATAATAGTCACCTTAAAAATAAACTTAATGATGAAATTCAATTAGCGCAACTAAATAAATAATGATGTCATTTTATAATAAGAATTCATTTCTTTTAAAGATGAATCTTAGGACTTATATTTTGAAATATTATTTTTATTATGGATAAATTATATTGGTGATATTAATAACATATTATCAAAACATTTATTAAAAATTAATAAGAAATAATAATAATAATAGTTAGTATTTTAGTAATGTTATTTTTCAATAAAAACGTTTTCGTTCTACTCATTTGTTTTTATTTAATGTTTAAATTATAAAAACAGTAGACATAAATTCGATATGAATAACTTAATTTTTAAGTAATAATTTCAAAATTATCTAATAATTAATTTTTTTTTCGAAGAGAATTGATTTTCATATGAATAGTGAATAATACATTTGTTTTCTAAAATGTAGCATTCATGAATATATAAAAAATAAAATATAACATAATTGTTTTTATCTATTTTTATTATATGTTAAATATACATAAATCGTGTTACACCCTAACCCCAGAAGTCCGAATCTAGTGCATTATTTTAATACATTGTCATGATTACAAGGAATCAAGTCCCGAATGACCGATCAGTTTAGTAGTCTTGGAAAATAAATCCCAATCATGAAAGTTAAATTACACATTAAAAACAAAACACAACATAAATAATATATTTAGAATTCCAATATTCTCATAGCTTAACCCTTAATATCAAACATAATACACTTTTTGGAATCCTAGGAAAAAAACCTATGAAAGGGGTGAGCTCAGTTTCTCAGTAAGGCTAAATAATTTAGAGGGAGATGTAAACATTTAGGGAAAGATTTTTAATAAAAACAACAGCCTTTTAAACATAAAAATTAACATAATATAGGCAAAATAAATCAAAAATTACCATATAAATGTGCACATTGATATTATACATATCGAATAATCACATGTAATAATAAATTTCATAATGAGGTAATTTCTAATGCCGAACATCATTACCACATATTTAAGGCCTCACGCCAAGACTAAAAATAAAATTTTTGATATGGCCTTGTTTCAAGACTCTAGTTTATCTCATGAAACATACCGATGCATTGAGTGGCTATAGCAGGCCCCTCCTGTCACTTACAATGTCCACTGCATTCCTCATATGAAAATGTTCAAAAATAACATAAATATTTTTATTAAGACTAGAATACAAAATGTAAATACATCAACCATAAACCATGAAGGGTATAAAAATAGCACATCTATAGTCAAACATATACTAACTCGTTCGATTCATTATAGAATATTGTATTATAATAAATCAACCTTAATTAAGAATAATATCCAGTAAAGAATGTTGACATAGTAAGAAATAATCAGTAAAATGTTTTGGGAGAAATATACCTTTTTTGAAATCCTTTAAAAGTCACACATTTATAAACTAAGTCATTTAAAATAGAATTTTTAATCAACGTGTCCCATACCACTTTGAATCTTTTGAAATTAGTATCATTTTAAAACAATCATGTCTATATAAATAAATCATTAAAACCATTTTGAAAACATGGACACTAATGAGAATGATTTAGAATAATAAATATTTAAAACATTTAAAATAATTTTTTAGTTAAATAGTTCCTTAAAATATAATTTTGAAATTTATTTTATGAGACATGGACCTGGATAATAAATATATCCAAAAAAATACTTACACACAAAAAAATATCATATAATAATGAGATTGAGGAATTAACCCTTACCTTGCAATTTCCTTTGTTTGAGGGTTCGTTTAACCTCCTTTATAATGACCATAACATGTTATTAAATTATACCAGAAATATATTAATTTTTATTATATCATACATGATTAATTTGTGACTTTATACTCCCGATTTAATAATGATTTCCCTATTAAATTAACATTTTGGGTAATAATCTCTTTCTTTATTGTATGTGGTTTAACTTGTTATTCTTGATCGTATCATTTGGATAATTATATAAAAATATAAAGAATATAAAAAATGATTTATATATAATATATATTAATAACATAAATTTGTATAATAGATAGATATATGAAATGGAAAACACTGTTTATGGAGATGGTAGGTCGTACATACGCAATAAAGTTGTTTTCGTTTTCATTTTGTATTTAACAGAAGTAAGTGAATAAGATATATGTAAGTACTTACACACACACATATATATATATCTAATAAAATTATTATGTCATATATTTCATAAATATTCATAAAATATATTTTTATAATCATCATTGATTGGTGAACCTGGAAATGAATCTTATTGCGTCGTGGAGATGGTAAGTCGTACATACACACGAGCGACAATATCTTTTACTTAATGATTAAAAAATTTGAAATTGAATGGTATATTAATTTTATAGAGAAATTAGAATGTTATTTTCATTATTTATATACATATTACTCATCATTATATCTATCAAAATAACGTAGTCTTGAATAACAAATTACACCACGGCGTGGAGGTGGTAAGCCTTACGCACGCACGCATGGTGGCATTATCATTAATAGGATTGATAGAATAATGAGTATGGTTGTAACATATTTATAATAACATCATATTATTTAGAAGGTACAAGAGTTATTATTTTGGATTGGAAATAACAAAGAAAGAGAAAGTGGTAGAAGAAAAAAAGCATTCAAAGAGGTAATAAAATAATTAGCTCTTCTTTGGGTGTTTCCTTTAGATTTGAACAGAAGGGCTCATTAAGTTGGATTTATGATCAAACGAAGGCCTATATGTTGAATTCAGGGATATTAGGTGTATATTTATTCAGGGGTTGTCCTTGAAAAATGGTTTTGGAGTTGTGATTTTGAAAGAAGGGGAAGTACCCTTTTATAAGAGTGGTGAGGGTCACATTAGGAAAAGTCTGAAATAATATTTTATTATAAAATCCATTTTGGATTCAAATGGCTCCAAATTAAATTATTTATATGATAAGTTGGGTTTGGGTATAATTAATTTCAACCAATAAGTTTTAGATGTTTTTAGGTCACCATATTAACCATATATTTTAGATTTAACTCTACGTTGAATAGTTTATTGTTTACCAGGACCTCTTGTATTATTAGAGTAAATGGTTAATAACCTTTCTAAAAAATACAATAGAACCTCAAGTGGTTCCAAATTGATATATCTAACTTTATCTAATTACTTTGACTGAAAAATAGTTTTTTATAAATATTATATCAATTAATAATATAGTATTTTTTTAACTCACTTATGTCAATTTTAAAACCATTTGGTATTTTGTTTTTGATAAAGACATAACAACATTATAAATTCGAAGTAAATATATTTAATGAACCCCAAAATTCCATATTAACATTGAAAATTCGTGTATGGAATAAAAATCCTCAATTATCATTTATTTTTATTTTTATAATATCAATTATTTTAATCTTTCGTCGATAAATTAATTATTGCATCATCATTGTACCATAAATAAATTTAATAATATAATATATAAAAACTATAAAGAAAATACCATTATGTAGGAAATATATTTATCTTTCTAATTAATATTGGTAGTATAATTTATTGTATGTATAAACCTATATTAAAAATGGTTTAGTTATTAAAAATTCAATTTAACACTTTTAACTCTTAATTAAATAAAATAATAATAAATGTCCTAATCTAATCCAGGTGGACAAAAAGGATCATATTATATTCCAAAATATAGTTTTTGTCGAAATACAGTAATCAAAATATATTAGGACATGTGTTAGAATAATTATAATATCATTTTTTCCAATAATTACCCATGTTACTTTTAACCATGTTAAATAAAAAATCAGAAGTTACAATTCACCAAAAATAATTTTCATCATATTGAACCACATTTTACTTAAAAATGTCAACTTTTTCTCTCAGATTTTTGAAATACAATTCATAGAAGAAGTAAAATTACATTTTATGCAAATTTGCAAATCTGCCTAGAAGGTGGGTAAAAGAAGTTAAAAAGTTCAATAAAATTTTATACATTTAATTTTATTATAAAATGACTCCAATGAATTACATTTAACTTAAATAGGTATTATATATATATATATTGACATAAATAAATTTAAATTAGTTGAATATTTATTTAAATAAAATGTTCGTTTAAAACAATAACGCGGTGTTTTTAATTATTCATCAAAAATTTGAATGTTTTCATAAAAATATCAATAAATCACCCTAAGAAAATATTGATATTATGGATTAAAAAATTCATTATAATTTAGAAAATTCAAAACAATTATGTAGAATTAATTAATTTAAAATTAATTCCTGTTGTCAAAACAAAAAATCAGGATTTTAAAAAGTAAAAACTATCGAAAGATTGACATGTATTTATGTCAAATTTAAATGTTAAATTAAATATTATGACCTACATTTGATTAAATGATAAAATATAATATAATTATTATTATAAACCATTAAAATTCATAATTTAACACTGTAAATTATTTCGATTAAAAATTTAGTTTTCAATTAAAATTTATTATTTTTCACTATTTATCAAAATATGAATGTTATCATAAATGTACTAATAATTTATCAAAACTAAATTCTTACATCCCACTTCTAAAGAAGAATTTAGTTTTATTAAATTCAATATATAAAATTTTCAAATATTTGTTTTTAAAATTAGATTTCTATTAAAAGGTTTTAGAATTTAATTTTTTGCAAAATACTTCTTTTATCTGAAAAATTGAATTTGTTCTTATATTATGTCTAAGAAACACATAATATAGATTCAAAAATTATATGGAGTATATAAAATTCAAAATTCAGTTAATACTATTTATAACCTCTTTTTGAACGACTAGCTAGGTAATTCATGGTGCGCCCGAACTCGGTGTTGCATGTAGCACATGTTAATGAATTACTTTGAAGAGACAATGTAGTATGAAATCTTGTGGTATTACATTCTACCCCACTTCAATAAATTGAATCCTCATAATTTTAAATTGTTCTTAAAAATTTAAAGGATACAAATAAAAAAATAATTTTGTGGAAACCCCACATCAAAAATTAGTTTAATAAAATTTACTCTTAATAAAAGCTAAATAGAAATGAATGTCGCCACCAAATAATGATCTCTATTAAAAGATCAATTGAGGAAATTAGTGAAAAATAATTGGATGAAAAACATAAATATTTATAGGGGTTATTTAGGTCATCAATCACAAACAAGTGTGAAATTGAGAGCCTCAAACCCATCAATCTATGATGATTTTAAATATCATCGGTTCAACAAAACATAAGGTATTAGGATAACACATTATTTGTCTTAAGAACCTTTCCCTGATGTTTAAGAATTAATTTATTCATATAATAAGAGTAAAAAATATACTTTACAAGTAGAGTTTCATCCTTCAACTAATTCCTACCACAAACTCATCTTTTACTCCAAAATATAATAGAATTCAAAAATATTCTATTTATCCTAATACTGTAGGGTTCCAAAAATAATGAATTTATAATTTTCTTTATACTATTTAAAAAATTATATTAAAAAAACTAAGACATCATGTAGGCCAGTGTTAGGTGATGCACACTTGTCACCCATCAGTTTGTGGTTCTTGTCTCATGACCATGCCGAACACGACAGTTTGTCATCCAACCTATGGGTTGTCCTTTTTACAACAATAAAAAAATAATCTTAAGAAATTATTTGACCATAAAAATAGTACCCAGTGTCAAAATTAATCCATTCAAACCTTTATACATATCCAAAATTCTTATGTCCAACTCACTGTCCAATATTTATACGGAATGTAATCACAATGAAGACTTTTTTTCGATGTAATAACATGTGAATACCTTCATCATGTAGTATTTTAAAACACAGTAACACCCTGAATTACTACAATTACTTCTTGATTACATTCATGCTCCCTTATTTCTTTAGAATACTATATATACTCCTTATATCCAAAACTGTTGTAAACTCCAACAATAATGGAATAAACAAATAATTATTTATTTTCAAAGCAGTCAAGAATATCAAATATAATTTATCTTCATTAATCATATCTTATTCAAAAATCACTACCTTAGTATTAGAACTATATTAAGGTTTATCTTTCCTTCTACCACGTATTTTACAAAAAGATTAACTTTTAATTGGGTCAATTTTCCTATAACCATATAATCTCAAATCCTCAATGAAATAGTAATGTAGTACAATCCTTATTTGTTTCCATAATTCATATAACCAGCACATCGTTGATACGACACTGAAATGAAATAATTCATTAATAACAACATAATAACACTAGTCATTCCACTTCATCTGTGTTAGTATCATAACTTTATTATTATCTACTGGAATCATCGGAGACATACTCTGATGATTTGGACATTGATTCGCGTAGTGTCTAAACTCTTTCAAGAAGAAGCATAAAACATTTGAAACCTTTTTATTACCCTTTCAATCACATACTTGGTGTCCTTTTTTCTCCACACTTTCAAAAAACTCTCATTCAATTAAATCTTTTACCAAGGTGATTATTTCCATATTTATCACATGTGGGAAAATCCTTCATTCCCCTCTTCCCTTAATTCTTCATTCTCTCCAACATCCTTTTATTCCCTTTATTCCCTTCAAAGTTATAGGACTAAGGGAATTAATTACATATCTTATTAACACATGATATTATCTCTTCATAAGATGATAATATGTGGGAGAATTTCCCTTCTTCATGTTGTCTTAATACCCTGAAAGATATGATCCTTCTTACTCTTTAGATCATGATTATTTCTAGAGTTCTCATTCCTTCTACTGGGCGCCATTTCTAAACAATGGAATACAATATATTAGTTAATGAATCACAACCATAATCCTACTCTTGTAAAATAACTAACATAAATTGAAATTATTATCCATATAATCTATAATCATAAAAAATAGGTTTTTTTTCAAGAGGTATTTACTCCTAAATCTGTCATAATTCTTTGTAAAGAACATGTGAATTATCCTAAGCATATTCCTCAGTATTGTCGTAACCAAGAGTACAACAATGCCCTTTGTCGTGTACCAGGATACCCCCAGTCATGATTGAACTCCTTGTTGGAGTTTTCACTCATCTTTACATTTGTTCCAGAGCTGCCTCTACCTACTCGTATCCATGCAGGGATTTATTTCTTGTAAAATACAATAAATATATACGTTTCCAATATTCTAGGAAGTTCTTATATACTAATCCTCAAATTCTATCTTATGGAAATGTTTTCTAATCATAGTTTTTCTAAATGTATTTTCCAAGGATTCTACTAAACTTCCTCTGATACCAACTATAACACACCCCAGAACCCCAAAGCTAGTGCATTATTTTAATACATTGGCATGAATACAATGAATCAAGTCATGGAGGACTGATCAGTTTAGTAGTTTTAAAAATTGATTACATACATGAACGTTACATTACACATTCAAAAAAACACAACATAAATAATCTATTGAGAACTCCATTATTCACTTAGATTAACGCTGCATATAAAACCTAACACACTTCTTGGAATCTTGGGAAAACAAAACATACGAAAGGGGTGAGCAAAAATTCTCAAAAAAGGTAAATAATTTTGCAGAAGCTATAAACATTTAAGGAAATATGTGTAATAAAAATGCCTTTTAAAATCAAACCTGAACATAATATGGAAAAAATAAATCAAAAATTACCATAAAAACATGATCATTGGTATTCTACTAGTTGAATAATCACATTTAATAATTAATTTCATAATGAGATAATTCCTAACACCTGACATCATGGCCACATAGTCAAGCCCTCATGCCAAGAGTAAAATTAAAATATTTGTCATGAAATTGTGCTAAGAAAATAGTTTGTCTCATTAGACCTAACGATGCATCAAGGGTTATAGCGGGCCCCACACTTCACTTACTAAGTCCATTTCATTTCTCATATGAAAATGCTAAAACATAACATAGACATTAGTATTAAAACTATCATATGAAATGTAAATACTTAAACCATCAATAAAAAGGGTATAAAAATAGCACATTCATAGTCAAACATATCATAACTCATTAGATACAATATGGAAGATTGTATTGTAATAAATCATCCTTAAATAAAAATAATATCCAATAAAGAATATTGACATAGTTGAAAATGATCAGTAAAACTTTTTGAGAGAAATATCCCTTCTGTGAAATCATTTAAAAGTCACAGATTTTTAAAGGAATTCATTTAAGATAGATTTTTGAACCAAATTTTCACATACCACTTTGAAACTTTTGAATGGAATTACCATTATAAAAACAATCATGTCCATATAAATAAATCCTTAAAACCATTTTGAACACATGGACATTAATGATAATATTTAGAAGAATAAATATATAAAACATTTAAAATGATGTTTTTGTTAAAGTGTACATTAAATGAATCATTTTGAAATTTTATTTTATGAAACATGGACATGGAAAATAAATATCTCCCAGAAAATACTTATACATAAACAATCTCGTATAACAATGAGATTGAGGAATTAACCCTTACCTTGCACTTTCTTTGTCCGAGGGTACGATTATCCTCATGTATAATGACCATAGTATGTTATTAAATTATAACTAAACCATATTAATATTTATTATATCATACAAGATTAATTTATGACATTAAACAACCCATTAAATAATTATTTCCATGTTAAATTAACATTTCGTGTAATAATCGCTTTCTTTATCATAAGTGTTTTAACATGTTATTCTTGATCGTATCATTAAGATAATGATTTAAATAAATCCAGAATATAGAACATGATTTATATATAAGATATATTTAGAATATAAATATGTATAATATATATATATATATGAAATTGAAACACCGTTTATAGAGATGGTTGGTCGTACGTACGCATAAACACTGTTTCCGTTTTCATATCTTATTGAACGGAAGTAAGTGAATAAGATGTATGTAAGTACATGCACACACACATAGATATATATATATATAGTAGAATTATTATTTCACATATTTTATACTTATTAATAATATATATTTTTATAATCATCATTGAATGGTGAACCTGTAAATGATGCTCATTACGTCGTGGAGACGGTAAGCCGTACGTACACACGAGCGACGATTTCATTTCCTTAATGATTAAAATGTGTGGCATTGGATGGTATATTAATTTTATAGAGATGTTATCATGTAATTTTCATTATTTATATACAGATTACTCATAATTATATCCATCCAAATAACATAGTGTTGAATAATAAATTACACCACAGTGCAGAGACAGTAAGCCATATGTACGCACGCATGGTGGAATTATCATTCATAGGATGGATATAATAATGGGTATTGTTGTACCATATATATAATAACATCATAGTATTTATAAGCAACTTCAATTACTATTTTTGAAAGGAAATAAAAAATAAAGATAAAGTGGAAGAAGAAAATAATATTGAAAGAGGTGATAAAATAATTACCTCTTCATTGGGTGTTTCTTTTGATTTGAAAAATATTGATCCTTAGAATGGCTTTCTTCTCAAGGTAATCCCTATAGGTTGAAGGGAAAGAATTTGGGAGGAGATTTTGGCAGGTTTTTCCCAAACCAAATGAATTTGGAGGTGTGATTTTGAGGGAAGGGGAAGTACCCTTTTATAAGAGAGGTGAGGGTCGCTTTAGGAAAAGTTTGAAATATTATTTTATTGTAAGATAATTTTCAGTTTATAATGGCTCAAAACTTATTTATATGTAATTTGAGGGGGATATTAGTCTAAATCAATTAAATCAAAAAATTTAGACAAGTTTAGGACACCATATTTATCCTATCTTTTAAATTTAACTCTTAGTTAAATAGTTTAACTTTTACCCTGTCCTCTTGTATTATTAAAATAAATGGTTAATAAACGTTCTATAAAAGGGAAATAGAACCCCAAGTGGTTAATTATTGATATATATAACCTTGTCTATGTACTTTTTTTGAACCTTATATTTTTAGAAGTTTTATATAAATTAATAATATAGTATTTGTTTTAAAAAAACCTTTATGTCCATTTTGACACTATTTGGTATTTTGTTTTTGTTAATGTCATAAACACTTTCTTACTTCAAAAAAATTATTTAATAAACCGAAAAATATCATATTAACCTATAAAATTAGTGGATGGTATAAGTAACCTCAATTTACATTTATTTTTATTTTTATAATATCAATTTTTTCATCTTTCATTGATAAAGTAATTACCGCATCATCATTGTTTCATAAATAAATTTAATAATTTAATCACTAAAAATCATAAACAAAATACCATTATGTAGGAAATATTTTTTGATTTTTATAGAATATTTATACTCAAAATTTTCTTATGTATAACCCTATATTAAAAAGTATTTACTTATTAAACATTAAATTTAACACTTTTAACTCTTCTTTAAATAAAATAATAATAAATGCCATAATCTAATAAAAGTGAACCAAAAGGATCATATTTTATTTATAAGCTTGTTTTTTTGTCAAAATATAATTATCTAATAGAATTAAAACATCTGTTACGGTAATTATAATATCATTTTACCTTTAATTACCCTATTTACTTTTAAAAGTCGTAAATAAATGCCAAAAGTTACTATTCACAAAACATAGATTTTCTCTTATTAAACCACATTTTAAAAATTTATGTAAACCAATTTTTTAGAGTTTTTAAATTCATTTTACGGAAGTGGAAAATTTACATTTTATGCAAATTTCCAAATGTGCCTAGAAGGTGGGTAAAAGACTATAAAAAGTTCAATAAAATTTTATACATATAATATTAATATAAAATGACTCTAATAAATTAAATTGAACTTATATAGTTATTATATATGTATTTTTACATAAAATAAAGTTAAATAAAATTACTAATTTTTTAAATAAAAATGTCAGTTTTAAACAATAACGAAGTGTTTTCCACCATTCATCAAAAATAGCATGTTTTCAGAAATATACCAAAAAACCCACCCTAAGAAAATTATGATATTCTAAACTCAAAAATTAATTCTATTTTACCAAATTAAAATCATGTAAGTTTCATTAATTAATGTAAAATTAATTCCCGTTGTCAGATCCAAAAATATGGTTTTTAAAAAGTAAAAATTATCAAAAGATTGACATGTAATTAAGTCAAATTTAAATGTGAAGTTACTTATATTGACCTAAACTATATTAAATGATAAAAATGTAATCTAATTATACTTCCAAACCATTAAAATGCACAATTTCACACTATAAATTAATTCGATTTAAAAACCAGTTTTCAATTAAAATTTAGTATTTTTCACAATTCATCAAAATATGAAAGTTATCAGAAAAGTACCAAAAATTTATCCAAACAAAATTTTTATCTATCGATTCTAAAGAAGAATTTAATTTTATTAAATTAAATATATAAAAGTGTCAAATATTTGTTTTTAAAGAGGGATCGCCATCAAAAGGTGGTAAAATTTCATTTTTTAAAAAATATTATTTTATTTGAAAAAAATGAATTTGTTCTTATATTATGTATAATAAAAAAATAATAAGGAATAAAAAATTATATAGAGTTTATTAAATTGAAAATTCAGTTAATAATATTCATTACCACTTTCTGAATGGCTAGTTTGGTAAGTCGTGGTGTGCTCGAACTCGGTGTTGCGTGTAGCACAAGTTATTGAATTACTTTGAAGAGATAACGTACTATGAAATCTTGGGGTTTTACTAATAGAAAATTATTAATTTAAAATTTAATTTTTAATCTATATTTCCCATGTTTAGTCTAATGAATACCTCGGTAGTATTTTACTTTAAAAACTATTTTTTCATATATATTAAAAATTATTTGTCATCACATATTTAAATTAAAAGTAAATAAATGAATTTAGTATTTTATATAAAATTTTATCTATTATTTAATATGGTTGATTTAATTTTTAGTCATAAATTTGTTATTATTATGATTAATGTTAATAATTATCATAATTATGAATTGGTTATTTTCAAATTGTTTTATATAATGTTGTGTATTATTAATATAATAAATTATATAGATAATTTATAAATAATAACTTTTATATTAATTTTTAAAATATATACAAATATATTTTAACATATTTATCTTATAATTAATGTTATATAATTTTAAGAATACTTAACTAGGAAAATAACATTTTTCTAAAAAATAGTTTTCCTATATTTTAAATGTTTTTATTTAAAAGTGAACGTTGTATTATTTAGATATTTAACATATTTATATGATGATAAAATTTAGCTTCATATCATCAAAATTGGTTAATATGGGTTACCTTATAGTTTTAATAAAATATAAATTGCTCACGTAAGATCTATTTATCTAGGTAAAAACCAAAAATGGTAAAATGTAAAAACCTGGTGGTAAAATACTTGAATCATATTTAAAACATTTTTGAAAATGTATTATAGATGATATATAAACCTTATATAATCACCATATTTTATTATTTACCACTTATGTATCCAATTAACCTTGATTAGTTTCATTCCAACATTGAAGAACTAATGGGTTTTTAAAGAAAAATTGACATTTTCTTCACTTTTGAAAGGATATAATTTCCAAAACAAAATCCAACCATTTGGAATCCTTAACACCACTAAAAATATATCCCAGACTATCCTCAACCCTCTCTCCACTTTTTAAAATCATTGTTTTTTTCTTAAATACCATGATAAGGTTCCTTAAGGTGTTAACCAAGTGAGGACATCCTAATATAGTGGTAATGGTCCCAATCAAACTTGTTTATGCCTTTTATTATTCTACCCCATGAAACCTATTAAGATCAATGAAAGTATGATAATATCAGTGTTATTAATATTTTTTAAATTTTATAATAATAATGAAATATAACACTTTTTCCTTAATTTCAAAACATTCTAAAATGAAAGACAACTTCATTCAAAATAAAAAATGCATCCTTCATAAAAAATGGGTTTTATTTTTCCATTGATTCCTAATATGGATGAATAAACAAATTAATTTAATCAATAAAAATTATATTTATGGCAATATTGATATTTTTAAAATAAAATATTGTAAATTCATTATGGGATATTAATAATAAAGTGTAATAATAAACATAACCACCTCAAACTAACATATGAAGTCATCTTTTTTAAATTGAGTGATTTTTTAGAAAACTTAATAAATTACATAAATAATCTGATAATGGGAAAAAAATTCATAAGTCTATATAATTATAGATATTGTGAATATTTTTTCAACACTTTTAAACATGGTGAATATACAATGGATGTTTTATAAAAATTGACCAAATAAACTAAAATAACTTCAACAATAGAAAAATATTTAATAAATAAGCAGCGTATGATAATTAATAGAATGTAAAATGTAAAAGATAACAGTAAGGTGATCAAAATAATGGTTTTAAAAAATGTTATTTTATTATTAATGATTCTAGGTACATAGGTATAATGAATCATTACCTGAGGTAATGTTTTTTTCATCTCAATTTTTCTTCAATGGGATATTATGTGTATTCACCACTCATTTCGTTTTTGTGGTGAACATATTTTTCATTTATTTAATTTATGAAAATGTTAATTTAATACAATGTATTTAAATATCCATATCATGATCTACCTTTCAGGGGTTTTTAATTTGAAGGATAATGATTATTTAAGGGTTTCTCAGTCCAAATTCTGACTCTCTGTGACATTTTATTATTTATGACCCATTATTACTTATATATGTTTTTATTTTGATTTACTTAACATAAAATATCTTACTATATATGTCATGTAATTCATGGGACATACAAATCTAAACATAGTTACTTTCATTGTCCTTTTTTCTCTTCAATTGTTACCCATTTCGTATGGTTTTTTGTTCACTACATTTATATTTATTAAATTATGATTGTTCTTTTCGAACATTATTCTTTTATACCCTATAATTTTATCATGGTCTGTGTAAACTTTTTTTATAGGGGTTTACATTTTTATCTTATAATATAAATTTATATAGATTCTTCCTTCATAATATGAGGTTTTGTAAGGTTTTATCATAACTAAATTCCCTTTTTTATTTTATAATAAAAATTCTTTAACCTCATTTTTATAAGTGAACATATTTTTCACTATGATTATATAAAATAGTATTTTCAATTCTATTTATATGAATTTACATTTCTTCCTCATGAAATACTTTTTTATGAATCATTTCATATTGATATACTTATTAAGATAATACACTCCTCAATCTGTCATTTTATCATTTCATTAATAAGGGTATATTCTATTTTATTATGAATATAACTATTTTTGGATATTCACTTATTTTTTCCTATTATTACATTTAATGGGTATGTTTATAATTTGTTTATATATTATTTCTATATGGATAAGTATTGACTTCGTAGAAAAGACTATGTATTCAGAACATTATGGAAAATTAATATATGTGTATTCTAACCATTGACATTATTTCAATATATATATTGTGATCATATAATTAAATTTATTTATTTGTATATATTTTTATTAATCATATACACATTACTCCACACAGCGATATTTTGTGGGATGCTTACATAGAGGGATATTTGAATCATTTATTGAGTAAACATTTACAATTTGAATGCCTATAAATTCAATATGGGTGTTAATTGATTATAGTGGCATGTTAGTTTTGTATGGTATAGTTCATTCATAACTTCAATTGATGAATTAAATGGACTTAATTATTGATAACTGGAACCCATGATATTTCTTTAATGCATGAATCAGTATTATGAAATAAACTAATAAATGTATTTGCTTTACGACTAAAAATTTATTTAGATGCCTTTAAAGGTGATCAAAAATATGGATACTCATGAAGGTGTGTGCGGAGAAAACCCTAAGTGAGGTGATTATGATTGGAAATCTGGGAGGAAGGATGATGTTGATCTAGATGATGAAGACTGGATCAGGCACAATGATCTATCCAGCCTCTGTGTGATGTGAAAATCTGAGAAATCGGAATCCAAGGATGTCTTCGCGCATGGGATGAGCTTCATAGATAAGGCCAAGCAGGCTGAAGAATTTCCATTCATGGATTGAAAAGTAGGTATTCGGGAAGAATAATCTGGAAGGGGCGGATTGCACATGTATCGGCAAGTCAAGATGCTTTTGAGGAAAGGGTAAAATTGTAGAAGTTTTAAATTATTGATCGATTTGTGATTCAAAAAGGGGTAAGTTCCTAAAAGTTTCATGATCTTACAAACAGAATGGAAGTGATTTGGGGCTTTAGTGATAGGAAGATGATGACCATGGGGCGAGAACTCTATCTTGTTGTGTTTCCCTCTGATAAATGCAAAAGATGCTCATGGTGATTCGGTTCTATCCCTATACACCCTGGCTTCCTTCAGATTCATGAATGGGATCCGAATTTTGATCCCAGCTTGGTCAGAAACCCATTTTCCCAGGTATGGATACACATTCACAAACTGATCTAGCATTATTGGCACCCATAAATCATGTGGGATATTTTTTCTTCTATAGGGAACCCTATAAGACTTGATAGGAAACAGAAAACCCTAGTTTGGGAAATTATGATAGGATTCTGGTGGAAGTGGACATGTCCACTATTATTGTGGAAGAGGTTGTCTTCACCACCAAGGATAACAGCATCACCCTTGAGGTAGGCTATGAAAGGAATCCAAAATTCTATCTCAATTGTCATATTTTTGGGCATGTGCTTTCTGAATGCAACATGAATAAGGCTTGTTCATTCTGTAATATTAGTGGGAATGATGATGATAATTGTCAAAGGATGAAAACTGATCAGGGTCCTTATAATCCTAATATGCATGTGAACAAGGAAACTCTCATTGTGGATGCTCAGGGTGTATCCTTGAAATCCAATGGTGATGTTGTTCCTGTTATAGAGGGTGGGACCAATGGTTCAGGATACCCTTCACAAGATCCTTCCAAATTGATGATAACTAATATTTATGGAGATAGTAAGGGTGAACAAGATAAGGTGGTTGGTGAGGAGACTCATAACATAGAAAGGTGGGACTAGAGAAATTGAGATGCACACTAAGGATGATGATTCTGGAGGTCAGGATTCAGCATGTTATGATATTGTAGTTCAGGACACCTCTGAGGGTAATTCAGCAAGGCATGAGAATACTAAACCACCCAGTATGGCTGAGGGCCCTGGGGGCTTAGATCATACATGACTCATCAATATAGGATTCCCCCTTGGGGAATGATTTAGCCTTGGTAGGATTTAAATTGGTGCAGGAAAATGAGGATTCAGTAGTAGAATTCTCTCTGATCCCCTCATCTAAGGTTGCATGAAGGAAGTTACCTTCCACCTTAACAATGCCTATCAGTTCGGATAACAGGTTTATTCCTCTCTCTCTCTCTCTCTCTGGTGATGAATATGGACCTGGAATGGTTGGAAGTTTACCCAATGAATCACTAGAGTAGAATAAGTCTGATCTAGATACATTCATAGTAGCAATCTATGTTGGCCCCTACACCAGGAAGCAGTCTTCCAATCAATGAAGATACTTTTTTGGAACTTGAAGGGCCTTGGGAATTATCCCACGGTCAAAACCCTGAGGAACATCATCATGACCAATAAACCCATGTTACTGGGTATTGCTGAGCCAAGATTGAAATTTGCAAGATGGATGGATTTTAATTGGAATGATCTGGGGTACTCTTTTATTGCTACTAATCAGTCTGAGAATGAGATGGAATATTTATGGGTGTTGAAACACAATAGTTTCATCATTGAATCCTTTCATAATGATCAACAATCAGTAACTCTATCTTTCTATTTTCAATCTAATTTATTGTGTGTAACTTTTTTTTATTCTCTTAATCAATACATCTGAAGGAGGTCATTGTGGAAGAACTTACTTTCCACCTATGATTATATGTTTATTAGGTTGATTATTCTTGGTGAATTTAATACCATCTTGAGACCAGAGGAAACAACTGGGAGCAACTTTTGCAGAGCATCAGCCAAAGAATTTTCTTCCTATATTGATCAATGTAGGCTAACTGAAGTCCCTATTTCAGGTGCGGATTTTACTTGAAGCATATACACCTTAAATTGGAGGAAGGTAAGTAAATTGGATAGATTTCCGGTGCATATGGATGAGAGAAGTGATACAACGGAAGTTTCTGGCATGATCCTACCCAGACTCCATTCAGATCATAATCCCATAGTGGTTGACCTCTGTTTCAGTAGTTTGAGGTCATCTCCTTTACCATTTAAGTTCAATAATGCACGGTTAGTTGTGCCAGGGTGTAGAGAAATTATAATAGAGGCCTATAAAATAGATTTCTGAGGTAGTTATTTCCACATTTTAACTGGAAAGCTGAAACTTGTGAAAGCTATACTCAAAGGGTGGAGCAAAAAATCTTTTTCCAGCCTCGAGCTTGAAATTAAAGAGGTGGAATCTCATTTCATTAGCTGTCAACAGAGTAATATGCACTTGGACACCCCATCTCAAGAATAAATACATGATGCCTCAAGGCGTGACAATCTGTTGAACCTCAAAGAGAATCTTGCTCGGAATCAGATAAATTTTAATTGGTTGAAGGAAGGGGGCATGAATTCAAGATTCTTTCACTGCATGCACTAGGAGAAAAAGGATAAGAGGAATATTAAGGCTTTAAAGATTGATGATATCATGATCACTTCTGAAGATGACATTTCTAATGATGTAACATGTTATTTTAAAAATTTATATTCTGATTCTAGGGAGTATATCACAAACAAGATACTCAAATGTGTTGAACAAAGTCTGGATGAAAATCAGAACCAAAAGCTCCCTGATATTCCTACCCACAAGAAAATACACTATGATCTCTTGTCTATAAATATGGATAGTTTTGTTGGCCCCGATGTATTTACCAACAAATATTTTATGTTCTATTAATATATCATCCACAATGAGGTGATTAATACAATAAGAGAATTCTTTCATCACTCTTCTATTCCATTTGGGATGAATTATAATTTTTTTGATCTGATTCCTAAGAAAGATAATGCATTGGATATTAAAGACATCAGGGCAGTTGCTATTGGGAACTCCATTCCTAATGTAATTAGTAAAATCATTTCAATTCAGTTAGGTGAGGTTTCTAAAAATCTAGTTTCTGCTAATCATTTTGGATTTGTCCCTAGTAGAAAGATTCATAATTGTCTTTTTACTGCCTCAGAATGTGTTAGTATTATGAGAAGAAAGGTTCAAGATGGTAATATGGCCTTAAAGTTTTGCATATCAAAGTCCTTTAACACAATAAGGTGGGACTTCATTTTTATAATTCTAAGCATGCATGGCTCCTCAAGAAAATTATTTGGTATGGTTTGTTCCATTTTGAAAAGTGCTTGTTTATCTATTCTTATCAATGGATCCCCCAAGGGCTTCTTTCAATGCACTAGAGGAGTCAAGAAAGGTGATATATTATCTAGGCTTCTGTTCTCTATGGATGAACATTATCTGAGTGTATGTCTTTATGATCTTGTTAACATTAGTTTATACCAAAAATGGGAGTAGGTAGGAACTATTTTGCTTCTTTCACATTTTTCTAGGCTAATGACATACTTCTTTTCTATAAATCTGATAGTAAAACTATATCTTGCATCAATAGTATCTTTTCACATTATGAAGAAGTAGTAGGCCAGGTCATTAGCTGGAATAAATCCTTTGTTGTCTTTGGAGAATGAATTCGAATCTTGAAGAAAAATAGGGTTGCTCACAGGCTTGGTGTCAAAAGAGGTACATTTCCCTTTAATTATTTGGGGCTTCCTTTGTTTTGGGGAAGGGTAAAACATGTCCACTTAGAGGGTATCGCTCTGAATATTATCAATCAGTAGGAAAGTTGGAAAGGTAAGACCTTGTCTTAGGCTGTTAGAGTTTTTCTTTCCAAATATGTCATCAATTCAATGTTTGTGTACTCTTTTTTATTATATAGATGGCCAAGATCTCTTCTTAAGAAATTGAGTGGAATGATACATAATCTCATTTGGAATAGTTCAAATCATCAAGGGAAACTTGTCACTGTTTCTTGGAAAAATTGTATAAAGCCGGTGGCTATGGGAGGAATGGGAATTAAGGATACCAGAATATTTAATGATTCACTTCTTCAAAATTTTACTTGGAGGCTCTTATCCAAGCCTAAATTTTCCCTGTAGTTTCTTATAAGCAGGTTTGTTGGAGGATTACAAAAGAGTCAGTGTATGTACATGAAATTCTCAGTTTTTTCTTTGGTCAAAAGCGCTTATTCTAGCATCATGACTCAGTCCATATGGATGGTTTGTGATAGCTCTCATCTGAATTGTTGTAACACCCCATGCATGTCCTCTCCAATTAAAGAATTCAATATTATCGCACTTTCTTTGAAAAAACCTGTCTATCTATAAACTGCAAGGGAGCATAGATGTTTCTGAAATAAATCCTAGTAATATTCCTTTTGGAGATTTCTAATTATGATTATGTTAAATGTGATGTACTGATTTGGAAACCTGCTCTTATTGGATCTTTTCCCAGTCGGGAGTATTACAAGCTGCAGTGTGGTATGCCATCCGGAATTCCTTCATGGGTGGAAGGTGTTCATAGATCCTTCATAATCCCAAATGATGTTATACTGATCTCAAGAATCTGGAAGCAGCGCTTGACCATCTAGTGCACTCTGCGATGCACGTGCCTTAGAATTTCCTCAGTATGTCACCTTTTTCTTAATAGTGAAGAATCTTTCATGCATCTTTTTATCCATTGCACCTTTTCTGCTCGATTATGGAATTATGTGCAAACAACCTTTCATTGCTGCCTAGGATTCTGCTCTATTGAATCACAACTCATATCGGTCTTTCAGACCGATTACTATGATCAAATGAAGTCTATGTTCATTGCTTCTATTATCTCTATTTTCTCTTATATTTGTAAGTCACGGAATAACATCATCTTCAACAATGGAAAAGCCCTCACTTCGGGAAGGTGTTCTGGAAATACATTGAAGAATTAAACTTTCTTTGATGAATCATACTGGATCAATGAATAACGATGTCTCTGACTTTTTTCTTTTGAGGACTCTTGGTGTTAGTGGCATAGAAAGTAATCCTATAGTGATGAAGTACATTAGGTGGATTCGAAAGATTTCTGATTGTCTGAAAGTGAATGTGGATGGGGCGGCCTCTGGTGCACCTGGTCCAGTTGGTTGCAGTGGAGCCTTACAAACTCATTGGGGTTTTATTAAAGGATTTTTCTTCCATTATACTGGGAATGGTCATGTGATTGAAGTAGGGATTTGGTCCAAGATAAAGGCGATCAGGTATGCAGTTCGTTATGGTTGGCAGAAAGTATGGCTAGAGTCAGACTCATCTGTTTCTGTGCAGATTTTGAAAGATCTCCCTCAAAATGTTCCATGGAGGATGTTATATGCCTTGATTTCTTGTCTTAGTATTTCTGAGTTTATATGCCTTGATGTTTCCCATGTCTATTGATAAGTGAACCAGGTTGCAGATTCTCTCTCCAAAAGGTATATTATGGAGGTCAGTTAAAGTTGGTCCTTTGTTTTGCCTAATTATTTCACTATTTGGTCTAGAATGATAGCACTGGTGTTCTCCACACAAGGCTTTATAAGGTGACCCATTTTTTGTGTTGTATTGTACTGTTTAACCTTTTTATATATTAACTTGTTGGGATCATCTTTCTTACTATCTCTTGGACCTTTTGGTTATTTATATGTCATGACTGTATTCTTGATTGAATTTACAGGTCTTGGAATAAGGCCTTTGTAGTATATAATTTTTTTTTCAAAAGGGTTTGCTTATTCCAAAATTATTAATCCCATCACCAATAAATTAATTATTATTCTCCATGTGTTTATTTATATTGTTAACAATATATTTTCTTCAATCTAATCAGACAAGTCATATTGAAATATTTTTTTTATTTCCTACATTATTATTCATGGATTGTCTATTCAGTGATTACATTAGTTATAAACATCCCCTTACTATGAATTTTACCTCATTATTATTATGTATCCATTTCCATAAGTTATAAGAAATTTTATTACACATGGTATAACTATAAGAATAGAATGTGTTTATGATTTATGGGATATGTTGATGAATATTTATGGACTAATTAGTTTTTTATTTATTTGGGAAAATTTCCATTGGTTGTGAGATAAATTGGATTAGAGAGTTATTTTTTTCTAATTATTTAAATCTATAAACCATAAATATCTTTATAATTTATTTAGTGAAATATTTTCTTAATGTTATACCATTATAGTATAGTTACATTAGGGGTGTCACATCCGATCCTAGTAGAATCATGTTGACATGATTCCAAATTTAAATATTTCATATTGATTTGATCTAGAACTCTCAGATATACATGTTATTAGTATAACTCTAGATCATGATTTGTTTGTGTACATGTGTAATTACATTAAGTTTGGAATAATGACCTCATCTTGATTGACTCATTCTAAATTATCTTGATCAACATTTCCAACAATATGTGAACATGTATCCATATCGAAATATCCACATGTTAATATGTGAAACTCAAAATAGGAAATAATTAGGGTTCTAGTTATATAGTGATGTATCTCAATCTATCAATCGTCCCATGTAGATTTCACACACTGATCTTGTGCACATTATTATCTTGGTTATTCATAAAATGGGAGAATAATATTTTAGTTGTGTATAATGCTTAGGGTATCCCTAATCGATAACACAACAATGTATTAAATTCTATGTTTTTATAAAAATAAAACTATAAAATGGTTCAGGCATATTTTTTCCCTTCTAGAATAAACTTATTCAGAAAATTAACCATTTTTTTAATAAATATGTGAATAATTACCAAGAAATATTTATATTTAATATATTACTTCTAAAATAAAAAAAATATTAAAGAAATATGTTAAATGAAATTCGCACATGTTTAAATAATTAAATAATTAAATAATCTCATGTAACATTCTCATTACCACGATGTGAATTTTTTTATCCATTAATAAAAAAATGTCATTAAAACAAATAACTTATAAATATTTAATAAATATAATTTAGTTCTATATTCATCATCAAGACTATATAAGGATTAAATTATGATATCCATAACTTTTATAAAATATAATTTCAAAAAATAGGATTGATTTCATTCCAGTTAATAGATTGGTTTGAATTTAATATTATAGTAGATCCATAATGTTTGTGACCCTCTAAGACCCCTTTCTCGATGGAAGCAGGTCTAAACAATAAACCAAGAATGATATCTAGTAACACAACATGGACTTCAAATATAATAATATAATTCATAGTAATGTCACCATCTTATAAATTTTATTATGTAATATAATCCCTTGATCAATAAATATCGCATCAAGTGGAAAATATACTTGTGTCATCATCCCTTTCTTATTGATATGTCTTTATTTCACTTTTTGAGTTAACCATTTGATTTAATACAATGGATATGGATATAAATATGACACTATTATCTAAATTAAACAGCAATAAATATCATTTACCATAACTCATATGGGATAAATCCAATTTTGATCATTCAATCAACTTTCATACCATTATTTATATACCCAATTAAAGCTATTTTTCCAGTAGAATATATATCAACGTTTTCTTCATGAATAAAAAAATACACTTCCTAATATAAATTGAAATTTTATAATTTTAAATAAAGAATATACACATTCATAGATGAGAATACCTAACAAGACTCATGATACAAGGAATTCCTTTGGTATGTTTTTCCACAAGAACTCCTTACATATTGATCACCATGTGAAAACTATATGATAAGTAACTCAAATTATTATGATCTACCAAAACATTGTATTCAAACATTAACTTTTATAGGTCATTATAATGTGTCTATAATATTGGTTCCATGTTTTAGTATATTTTCAAAAGATACATATATTCACATCAAGGCTCAAAATTCCAATGACCAATCAATATGAAAAATATTGAAAAACATCATCCTATAGGGAAAGAATAACTCTAAAAAAAATGTGTTAAGAATAATCACCATGAATATATCAAGTAAATACATGAAACATTTTTAAAATTTAAAAAAATAAATTTTGATCTAATGTATTAACTCTAACACATTTACCCTCCAAGAATATATAGAAATTCTAATTTCTCAATCCTTAAAAGATTCAGGGTGATGTGTCACCTATAGTGGATGACTAGAAAATTAATCAGCTCTATATCATTTTTGAAAGTATCAAAACACTTTTTTATAATTATGTTTTTCCACCTTTAAGATATAAGGGGTCGGAAATCGATGGAATGATCTGATATTAGACGCTAAAAAGGCCCAGGTCCTCACTTAGATAGGGTTTCAAGAGATTTTAATGACACATGTTTTCTAAAATACCCTGCATAGGGTGATGGGGACGGTGTTCATGAATATGCAAAAGGGTTTTTAGTAAGTCATGGAGTATACTTCCCCCATTATAAAAATTTCTTTATTTACACCTTATATGAGTGGGGATGATGAGTACAAGGAACATCACTTCAATAAATGATTCAAAGAGTCATTACAAACACCTATGGCACTCTTTAATACCTCTAGAATATATGATTTTTCATATATAGTTATTCCTTACATGAATATGACCAAGGGAGACTTTATTACTTGAAGCCTAATTCCTAGACGGTGCACTATGGATACATCATTTGGTGGCCAAAAACAATAATGGGAAGAGGTTAAGGTAGTTATGGGAGTGTAATGTCACCACATAGCTTAGTAAAACACTATATTCAATGTCATCAGTGTGGTTGATGGGGACATATCATTCTATAATGTAGTTTTGAGGTTAAAAATCCATTCTAACATCCAATATAGTCACTTTTTGATTGTTTTTTCTGATGTACTATATTACAGAAAATCTGAGAGATATTTTTTATAAAAAAATTATCATTGGATTTCTTAGCTAAATATTTTATGTTGAGAAGATTAACACTATCTATTAGGTTTGGTAAATTATTTGTTATGGAATTTAGGTACATTTGGCATCTATATATGCTTATAAGTAGTGATTTAATCTTTAGGGATAGTTATGGGGTTAATATAGAACATCACTTATTGATCATTCCTATACTTATTAAATCATATGGAACATTATTTTTATAAGTTCATCACATTATTTTATATTAGATAAACTAGTGTCTTGTTTTTACATTAAAATGGAAGTAGCCTCCTCTTACATGAGACATGATCCCACTTTGGATAATAGAATTGAGAAAAACATGAACAATATACCATGTAATTTAGTGGTTACATCTTATTGGTATGTATAGGATCTCATAGTGATGGATAAGAAATATTTTGGATTCATTCTAGGTAAGTAATGGTTAACCTATTTTTGAGTCTCTATCGATTGTTATTACATTAAATAATCATTATAATCCCTAGTTACTATTGAATATATAATCAGTAGAGAGTGGGAATTTTGAGTTGGTCGAGTGGGACTCAATAAAAGATATATAGGTTCAATCATAGAGGACAATGAAATCCTTATTCTCTGAGTTATGGAATTGAAGAATTGTCACATTTTACCTCATATAGTGGATCTTTACATTTGAATATTCCCTTAATATTTTTTAGTAATACACCTATAAAAACAATAGTAATTTACTAAATCACTCATACATAGTGAAAAATTGATATTGATCCATCCATACCATATCTCTAAAGCTAAGGTTCATGATTTGAAAATCTTACTAGAGGAGTATGAGGGAAAACATTTCATTAAGGTAAGAACTACTCCATTAGTCAATCTAGTAATTTTTCCTAAAAATATCGATATGTTCATTTAAATTTATTTAGTCCAGATAACATTGAATTGGGTTATGACAAAAAATCATTAGCAAATTAATAGGATTGATGATCATTTTTTCCATTGAATGAGGTAAGGTGGTTTCTTAAAACTCATCTTAACTCAGGTAATCATTAACTCTGAGTGAGGCATGAAGATAACACAAAGAGGCATTTTTTGAAGATTTTATGTCCATTTTGAGTACCTAGTATTTCATTATGGATTGAAAAAATTCCTTACTATGTTTATGGTTTTTATAAGTCAAATCTTCCATCATTTTCTCAAATCTGTTTTTGATATTTTTTGGTTGATGTTTTAGTCTACTCTAAGACTTGGGAGGAGAATGGATGGTATATCTTCATTGTTTTGGATTAATTAAAAGGAATATCTTCTTTATTATCAGATTTAGAAATATTAATTTTATAACTAATAATTCATGTTTCTTAGGAATGTGATATTAAATGTTATTATTTTTATATATCTTATAAAGGTAGAGTTGATTATGTCATAGAAGGTCCACAATAATGTATTATTGTTACCAATATTCATTTAAACTATAGGGTATTATTTATTGTTAATACATGATTTCTATAATACTTTTAACCCTATAACAACATTTACTAATAAAGGGGTTAAAATTTTAATATCTAATCACTGTGAGGTGGCTTTATAATAGTTGAAAACGAGATAAACCACAACCCTATAGTCTATATTTCCTTGTCCAGGTTAAGGTTTGAGGAATAAATTGATTCTTATTTTATTAGCATCATTTATGTTATTATAGAGGTTCAACAGGTAATAGATTAAGGTTGCATGTAGTTTTTCCCTCAAGAAGAGAACTACACATCCCAATATATGGTGTTTCCTACCATTATTCAGGCAATAATGTTTTGAAGGAGCTAAATTTTCCATGAGTTCTTTATGGTTTTCACTATAAAAATATCCCCATGTAAGTTTCCTTCATTTGAGATTTATATTCGAGGAAACAATGTAGGGTTGAATATATCCAATATTTCAACATTTATATTCAGTAATCATTCGGAATGTAAAATACATGTATTATTGCTCTTAGTAGTTTTATTCACCCCCATTGGCTGATAAAAATAATAGAGGAAATAAGTTTGATTCACCTTATAGTTTAACACCCCTTATATATGATTTAGAATCATATTTTTACACACATATACGACATTGATCTCATCTCTTACAACTTAGATCATGTCAAGGCATACCATGTATTTGATGTGAGTTGCACCGTTATTAGGGAAAGACTCAATGGTCGAGAGATCATTAGTGGTTGGTATTAGATTTATTAATCCTTATTATATATATATGGGAAGCTATTAGTTCCTAATACCTTGAGAGAAATGGTAATTAGTAAATTTTATGAATTAATGTGGGAAATATATCATGGAATTAATAGAAAATTTCATGACATCTATCACAAAGTCGAATGTCCTTTCTTAAAGAGGGTAATCCTGGGAATCATTTATTGATGAATATACTACTAGTATGTTAAAATCTAATTTCATAATCAAGTAGTAATACAACTTATTCAACCACAAATAATATAAAAAATTAATGAGATTATGATATTCTTTGTGACCAATCATCCATTATTTACTACATTTTTCAATGAATTATGGGGAATAGTAGACTGTCAAGCTAAGATGACCCGCTTCCAATTTATCAAGAATTATTTATAATTTGAAAATTTTGGGAAGCTATACATCAGAGAGAGTGTCCAGATTCATAGGGTTCCCAAATTTTAAATATCTTATATAGATCTGTTATTTATATCTCGGTATGAGTAAGGTATACATTGTGAATTGGCTTCTCTTGTGAAGTTTAGTATCATTTTCCACCTGAAGAATGATTAAGAGTCCAATAATATATTCATATTCTATAGTAATTTATCATGATTATGTAATTTATTTTAGTGGATAATTGTAATGTCATATTTCGAGATTAATTCTCCAATAATGATATTTATTGGTCAAATAACCAGTTGGATCTTTATAAATCCTATTATGGATGGTTGTATTGTTATCTTTCATGTTACACTGAAACAGATTAGTCATTTTTATTGGGACTCGTATTTTTAAAGAGACATCCATTCAAGTAAACTTAATTAATAAATCTCAGAAAAAACTCAAATTCATAAAAAATGTAGTTTTGATCAGTTGAGATGAATGTCAAAATTAAAAGTGGGAATCCATGTTACATTAGGTCTCACCGAGGTTACGTCCCTAAAAATGGGTATATATGGGATATTATTTCCATGATTTCTTAGGGACATTGATATAATTTGTTGAATTAGAGAAACATATCACCATGATACATGACCACAGAAATTCAATACCTTGCATGATATTTATCATGTGTCCAAACAGAGGATGTTTGTTCCTCAAAATTTAGATCTATTCCAATATAACAAATTTGATCTCCAAACCAAAAATTCTTATATACAACATTAAATATACAATTTAAACCAAATATAAAGGGTTTATAGGGGAACCATATTCCTCAAGGATAAGTTATGATGTGCCACAAATATATTTAGGATAAAACATTGGATTGTGATGCTAAAATGTGAATATTGTATTATAGTTTATTTCTCAAGGAACTAAATGAATCTTCCCCGGGTTGATTGATTGTGGGGATTTTATCACTTCCCTGACCTCAATACATAGTAATTCACCTTTATTTACAGTATATAAAATGATTATATGGCCTATTTTTAGTTTAAGATTGTGGGGATCAAGAGTTTGGGTGATGTTACGGGAAAGGGAGAGGGGGTGTGCTATAATAGGCATCGATTACCTAGTGGAATAGTACTAGGAACTCAATGGGGAAACTGAGGCTATAAATAACATTTTTAGGGACATCAGGTAACCAATGGATTGGTACCATGTTATAGATATAGTTTTCTATTTTAAATTTATTTTGAAATGCAAAAAATGACTTTTCACAACCCACATTTAATTATTTTAACCAAAATATCATATTTTTTCCTCTCATTGGTAGTAAATATCATCTATATGTTTATAATCTCACCCTTTCTATCATCATATGACTAATTTGTTTTCTCTTACTTCTAGTTCATGTTGATGGTTGTTGTGAATGCCTAAGATTTTAATATATATCTTTCCCTTAAATAAATATAATGTGTTTGATAGCATCCTCCACATGAAAAACCAAATGAAAATGACACCCCCAAAATTATAAAAATTTTATAAATATAATTAAATTATAATAAAACATATACTAAATAAAAAAAGTTAACTAATTAGATATTCATAAAAAAATCAGATTAAGAAAACTTAAATATTAAATAGTGAATTTTCCAATAATTTTTTTATTTATAAATTTATTTTCATTTAAATTTTATAGATATAAATTTAATTATTTGAATTATTTAAAATGAAATTCATTTTTAAATTAAATATGTCAAAATTATCTTTGAGACAATTTATTAGATTTTATTAAAATATTTTGTTATGTGGATATTGAAAAAAATAATAATTTAGTTAATACTATCATATTGATGACATTTTCAAAAAATAATAATGAACTAAATTTTTTTGAATCATTTTTCTATAAAAATGTAAAATTTTAAATTAATTATTTAAAAATATGTGTTTTATTTATAAAATCCACATTTAATTTTTTAGAAATATAAGAAATATTTAACACTAAAAAATATTTGTGTTCACTTATATTAAAAATTACCTTTCATAACTTGTAGAAATTAAATCGAACAAAATTGATTTTATATTTTGTATCAAAATTTTCATATTATATAATAAGGCTAATTTTATATTTTTTCATAAAAAATGAATTGTAAGATTAAATTTAATGACTATGGTAATGGTTAAAAGGTTTTTATTAATGTTTTGTAACATTATAAATTAAATAATTTTAATTTATATAATTACATTGGTAAAATGTTTGAAAATATATTCCAATACATTACCACATTTTTAAGTGGAAATTAATGTTATTCATGATTGTAAATACCTAATGGAAAAGATGAAAATTTTCTTCAAAATAGTTTTTCTATATAATAAATGTTTTAAATTAAGAGTAAATTTTTATGTGACTTTTTATAAATTGAATTTTATTACATGAATCCTAAATATGGATTTATAAAATAAATTTTTTTTAATAAGTGTCAACTTATATTTGTGAAATAAAATATAAATTAATTTTTAAAAAACTGGTCACCATTGTTAAAAATGGGGAAATGTAAAAATATATTGGTAGAATACTTGAAATGTTTTCAAAACATGTGTGAAATTGAATAATATAGTCCTTATAAACATTATATCATCCCAAAAATAATTATTTCTCACATTTTGGATGCATTGAACAATGAATAGTGTCTTGCTATCTTGTAAAAATTGATGGGTATCACCAACCATCAAGAATACATATATTTACCAAAAAAATCCCTTTACGCTCCTAAACTCTATTCACATGTATTATAACCAATTTTCTCTCCAAATTATTAATCTATGTATCCTTAATTTGTTACCCAAGGGAGAATATCTAATGCGTAGGTTAATGTTATCAACTGAGCACCCTTAATTCTATTCCTCTTATACCCCTTAAAACCCACTATTTCCAAGAAGGTATGTTATATCAGTGATAATATGAAAATAAAATATTATCATAATAATGATATTTCTATAGTGAAACTGTATAAACATAGATGGATATTACATCATTTTAGATTAATATTCAATACATTACAAAAATATATGCTGAGGACCGTAATAATTTCCTGTATTTGAAAACATGGAAACATAATTGTCTTTCCTTTTGAATGATCCTCAACATATCCCTGAGATATCATACCTGTTAGTATGCCTAGTTATAACCTTTGTTTATAGCCTGGGGAAATAAAACATAAGAAAGGGGTGAGCTCAGACTATTAGTAAGGGTAAACAAGGGAGATATGTAAGCATAACATGATCATAAGGTTATGCTAAGATGATAATATCATTAGAATAATATAACCAACATATCAAATATCATAAACACGAATCATGGAATAAATATTGATAGTTCATAATTCATGCATCATAAGTGAATCAAGTGCATAATCCATGAAATTATAACATAAGAACCAGATAAGAAAATTCCTAGACAGATAAGTATATTAAATGGTTTCCATATATGTCAAGGCTTATTTTCATGTCCATATAAGAAGAATGGGTTCACTCCCCATACCATCATGGTAGTCATAGTTCACTCACTTAACCATATTAATAGTCAAGGTTCACAACTAAGACCATATTAGTGGAAAATTACTTTTACTAAACCACATTCACCCCTGTTACATCCATGTATATCTCATTAGATACAAATAGTTACCTACTAAATTGGATGGAGATATATTTCCCAACCATATCATAATTAAATCATACATATGTGTTCCACTAGGTCATAAAAATTCATCATATCATAACCTGTGAAATTAAATTGGTATCATAATCATGTAATCTTATCACAATACGTGGAAAAGATTCAGGTTTCATAATCATTTCATCAAAAAAATAGCTCATGAATAGAAGTGTGTTTCATAAGAATATAACCCATGAAAGTGAATCTGGTTTCATAAAAATATAACCCATGAAAGAGAAACATGTTTCATAAACATATAACCAATGAAATGGAAATGGATTTTATAAACATCATTCCATCAAAACAAAAACCATTTTGATAATTAATATGAATGGAACCCTTAGATAATATCTCCAGTAATGTATGAGTAACACCAACATATTTCTTCTCTAATGAAACATAGTTTTTTAGAAATATTTTAAAATAATTTGTTGTGGAAAATATAAATTCATAATTGAAAAAAATACTTTTTAAGACACAAATTATTTTGAAAACCATTTTATATGATTATAAACTTGAAAACATATTAAGGAATCTTGAATGAAATTTCAAATCCTTTTAATTTGAAAACATAAAATAATATTCATAACAATTTGAAACTTTTTTTATTTGAAAACATATAAAGTCAACTTGAAATTATTTTTAAAACCATTTCCTTTTAAAAATTACAAACAAATATTGAAAACCTTTTAAAAACCTTTTTTCATGAAAACTTATAAAAAAATTTTGAAAAAATATTGAAAAAAAATTTCAATGAAAACATATAATGAAATATGGAAAAAATTTTGAAATTTTATTTCCTTAAAAACATATAAATGAATATTTAAAACATTTTGAAAACTTTTTTCTTTCAAAACATATTACGAAATAATGACAACATTTTGAAAAAAAAATTTCAAAAAAACATTAAAAATAATAAATGTCTATAATACTAGAAAAAAAGTTTTTTCTTAAAATATTCCTGCAAATATTCAAGGAAGCTCAAAACAAATTATTGTCTAAAAAGTGGATAAATTTGTACATGGCAAACATTTTTTAGACCAAAATTTTTTTATAAAATTTCCTTAATAGTTATTGATAAGAAGATTAGTTTTTAAAAAACATTTTTTTAAAAGGTAAAACATGGGTAAAATGTATTTTTAAGATCATAGGATAATATAAAAACAATTTTGAAAACAATTTTATAAAACCTATTTTTTAAAGAATGATGATTTCTGACCAAAGAGAGAGATAAATTCATATTTTTATCAGAAAACTTTCTAAATTATCTTATATACCAAAGAGTGGTAGAATTGTCCAATTACATGAAGTTATCATGAATGACCAGAGGATAAAAAACATCCTTATATTTATTGAGATATTGATCAAGATATTTCATCAATGAAATCATAATCATAAACAATATTATTAAATGACAAGATTATAGCAATAAACTATTAACACTTTGGTAACATTGAATCATAATCCCCTGAAATAATAACATTAAATGAATATAAAAATATCATTGAAGAATTAGATTCATTATATAACATGTTAAAGGATTTTATATACACCCAATAGAATAATATAGGTTTCTAACATGGCATTTATCTCAACAAAGGAAAATTGAGACAAAAATTACTTTGCCCATTTGGTAACTTTTTAACCATAAATCCCATGAAATAAATATCATAAAATGAATAATTAAATACCCATAAATTTAATTATAATAATTATCTAATATATTCTGGTTCATTATATACACCATACAAAATAAATGAGTTGTGGATAAGGCATAAGTCTCACCGGAATTAAAGTGAGATGAGAAAACCCTTTCCTTATGTCTTGACTCTCGTCGTACTCATTCAAACCTATTTTATAATAAATATATTTATGTTATAAATTTACCAAATAACTATAGTATTATATATAATATCATATACGATATTATTATGTCAAAATATTACCTATTTATTATCAATACCATGGATACGGTCAGTCATACGTACGAATGAACATTATTTCCATTTTATATTCATTTTGAAAGAATAAATTAAACAAAATACATGTATATATGTATTAAAATTCAATTATAATTATTATTTATAATATAAATTTACTAAACCTATCCTTAATAAATTCTATTTAATGTGGGAATTAGTCGCATTGCTTTGTGGAGGCAGTAGTCATTACATCCACGAACGAAGTTATCATGTTTACACAAAATAAAAAGTATACAGGTATGTGTTATATAAAAATTAAAGAAGCATAAATACATAATAAATATCATATATACCAAAAAATAGTATTTACATCATAATAACTAACCATGATATTTGTTAAAGGAATAATGAATGGCATTTTTTTCACGAGATGATTGTCTTTTATACACACGAACGATAATTTTATTACCCATTAGATGGAAGTGTGTGTAGGTGTAGGTAAAAAACATATAATAATAACATATAAAAATATTAAAGAATATATTTATATATATATTCATGTAATGATAATATTTTTGGGGGTAGACAATGAAAATAAAACAAAAGATCTTGTGGAACGATGTTACCTCTTTGTGAGAAACTCCTCATGGTTTACACCAAATGAGCTTCTTTGGTTATATTCATTCCAAAAGGGAGGATTCAAGGATGAAGGTAGTGAAGTTTGAAAGTGATTTGTTAAGGTTTTTTCAATATCATTTGGTATGAAATGTGTGATGGATTGAGGGGGTGCGTTCCCTTTTATAGTGGAGGAGGAGTGGCATTTTTTGTAAATATAAAAAGGTCAACACTATTGAGAGGTCTCCCTTACCTCATGTGCCTTCAATAATTATAAATTTTTTATAAAATAGTGTTATTGCTCTAAATATTTCCATAAAAATTATTTTGGACATGTTTCTAGGTTATTTATAACTTTTAATTAAGGTTTCACTAAGTAATATGATTTATATTAATTGTTGTAATTAATTTTAATTACTATCACTAATATTTTGGGTCAAAAACTAATAAACATATTATAAATAATAAATAATGATGATTATAAATATTGAATCCATTTTTAAAAATTATAATCACTTATGTGGATTAAATTAATTTAATACGAATCCCATTGACCTGTCGTGACATCGAGGTTTTTTAGGCAATAAGTTTAGAAGATTGAAATTGTTTTATATCCAATTTCAATGAGGAATTGGTTAAAATGACCTATATTTTATTATTTTTTTGTAAAATTTATATAATTACCATTTAAAAATAAATGAAATTAAAATTTAACAATATAAATAAATTATGTGAAAAATCAGTTTTAAATTAAAATAATGTATTTTTGAATATTCATCCAAAAAGGAAGTTTCTGAAAAAAAAAATCCCAAAAATTAACCCTAATATAATTTGGAAATTATGAATACAAAAATGATGTTTATTTTATCAAATTAAATTTATAAAATTATGTAATATAAATTTTATTAGTGTTCATAAAAGGACATAAAAAGGCAATTCATTTGAGAAAATAGTATTTTTGAACATATAAATACGTTATGAAAAATTATGTGTTTTCATATTATTATGTTTTATTTATATAAAAATATTACATATAATATTTAAAAAATAGTTATTACTATTAATATTACTTTTTTTAATTTTTTTATAACTATCTTAATTAAATAAATATAAAAAAATTATTTCATTGAAACTCAATGTTTTGTGCAACTCAAGCCAATTTGGTGTTGTTTTAGTGTAATATTATCTCGGTACACCATATAACAAACGATTAACATGGTGTTTCATGAAACTCAAGACAAACATAGTTCTTTCATACAACATAATCTATATTTAGTGTTTTGTGATATAAAAAATACCAAAAATATTAAATTAATTTGAGAAAATATATTTCACAAAACCTTGGGGTGTAACAATTTAATCATTATACCTTCCTATAAAACTATTTAAATAATAAATAAATATTTATGTGTGTGTGAGTCTAACCAAATCCATAAAAAACATGATTAATGTTTTATATTCACCTTAAAATGTGGTTATAAAATAAAAGTTAAATGATTTGTAGGTTATTTATAACATTATTAAGATTACTAAATTTTAGACCGTTAACTGTCTTCCTCCCGGTCTATTGAAAATAAATGATTCACTTCTGCAAATGTGTGGGATACCACATCCAAAAAAAGTGTAGTATTTCATTTTTCACTATAGTATTTTATTGTTTATCAAAATATTTAATAATCTGGTTAACCACCTTAAAACACTTTAAATAAAATCAATATATTTTTGTGATAATAATATTATAACCAAACAATCACTTTCCTAACCATAATCATCCAAAGATTATATCATGTTCATGTTTATGTCCTTTTAACCACCAAAAATATCAATTCTTTAAATATTGATCATATATTACTATAGAAATATAAATACATGTATTATTTGAAATTAATTATAAAGTAATTTTTGTATTTTGGTTTTCAAAATATTATTTTGATTTTTAACACAATATTAATATATCATCTTGGTAAAAATTAACATAAAAAAGTTTCTCACTAATTTTATATACATTAATTGAAACAAAAACCATTATGTAGTGAAATTATAAAATTATAAATCATTCCAAAACATTTATTTTAGAACCAATATTGACATCAGAAATAAAATATTTTAATTGACAAAAAATATTAAAACCACTATTACAAAACTAGTACAAAATAAAGAAATGAATATAAAATCATTGATTGATGAAAATAAAATATAAATAACGAATATAATTTTAATAAAGGTTTAGAAATGAATTTTATAAAAGGATATAGGTATTGATAATTCTATTAAATAGGTGATTACGATATTTTATTTTTTTAATACCGGATTTTAGAGCGTATTTCGCTAAGCAGGATCAATGGTTAGAGATTTTCGATCTCAATTTGGATTCATTGAGATATGATGTGTATTCACCCGTTGTTTCCTTTTTTCTGTATATATACTTGAATGTTATTTATATTTATTTAATTTTTTATTAAATATGTGGGATTTAAAAAAACAGTCTCATGTTTTAGCTTTCATGGTTTATGATTCAGTAGTTAATAAATGTTTTTTATTAAGTCAATTCTCATCCATTTAGTATTGATTAATCTTCTTAAAATTATTTCAAAATATTTGGGCACCTCTTCAAATTTAATTATATCATATGCTAATTTTTATTTGTTTCTTTTAATGTTAATATCAACCAAATGAAAGCCCATTTTAAATTTCTCTTCCTTTGTGAAATATGGTAAATATAATGGATTTGGATAACAAAAACTACTTCATTGAGTTACAGTTATATTCTTTGGGATTAATTATTTTATTTTTGATATATTATAATATTTTAAAATTTTTAATATACTTCGACTTTTATTTTTGGGGAGAATGATTCTTTTAGCTCAAATATGTGTTCTTTGTGAATTTATTTCTCATAAAATTGTATGATTTTTAAGTAAAAAATTATCTCCTTCAAATATAGATTTCCTATACTTCAATGTTCTTTATTCATAAAAATATTTTTATTTATTATTTTTAATTAAAAATGTGTGTTCCCTCATGTAACCTTTCTATTTTCTATTTGCAATTTTCTAGGAAAACATTTATTACCTCATTTCACAATATTGGTTTTTAGTATAAGTATATCAAAATATCAAAAAGGTTTAGTATCCTTTACTAATAACCTGTTTTATCCATAACTCTATATTTTGTATATATACCCATTATATCATTCTGAAGTCTCCATTATATATAATTTTTGAAAAAAATTGAAGGTTCTTAAAAAAAATTCAATCACCCTTTTTCAAAAACTATGTTGAATGTGACATGTAACATCATATATTATAAAATTATTTCAGACATTAAGGGGGTGTAGTTATTCATATTTGGGTAATTACTCAAACATATGGAGAAATTTTCCAATTGGTATTATTTTTTGAATCATAAAATCTTAATTTTTCCTGCATCCATGATTGGATACAGACATGTTTTCTAATGGAAGGTGTTCACTTGTGTATTTTTCCAATATTTATTTGGAACTCACTATTATTTTGAATATGGGAGGTCTGTATCATTGTAATGTATTGGGGGAATTATTACATAATCTAGGTCTATCTGTTAGATTTAATTCATGTTCATGAATCATTCCCAAATCCCAGTATGATTATAGATACACACCCTATATAGGATATCAATTATTATCATGTGTCGGTGTGAACATATGTATGTGTCCATGATTTGTCATTAACATGAACATCTATATGTATCATAGGTTCTCAGATAATGATACCATATATATTTATATGAGTTTCTTAATATAGTATTTTATGAATTGATAATTCTTGGTTTTAGGGAACTATTTTTTAAAGCTACAAAAGTTGGCACTCTCGAGATTGAAGACATAAAGGGATGAGATTTCTTGTTTGATATCAAAATCAGGCATATTAGGGATTTATATATATCCTCATGAAATGAATCAAAATTCACATAGTTTGTTTCCACATAATAGTATACATTATACATTTTATGTTTTTTTAACATGGACTAGTCCATGCATTTTAACGCCATGTGACAAGGATGACTAGAAAAAAGGTGTCTTAAATGGTTTAGGTGGGACTTATGAATGATATGTCCTTTATGGATTAACATTAGAGGAATTTAGTATTAGATAATATGTTAATATTATAAGTCATATAGACCTTTAATATGACCACCATCAGGAATGTGTTTCAATGAGGATGAATTAATGATGTTGGGTTTGAACTTTATGTGGCCATCCTACATATCCTGTCAATATTTGAATCAAATACCATATAGTTCAGCTAATTTTGGAGATCAAACCTTAGAATTATTTCATTTGTAGGAATTTTATCATTCAAGTAACATAACCAAGGAAGATACTTAATCCCATATGGGTTATACACAGTCTGAAAAAACAAGAGAAATTAAAAGATTAGTCTCATTACATGATTGAATAATTGGAGAGGAATTATACCTGACGATGTATCCCATAGGTGGATTTCCTTCCTCATATAATTATAGTAGAGGGAGAGGGTATGTAAGGTATTAGTGATATGAAATCATTAATTAAATACTCGGGTCTTACAATAAGATGGTTTCATATAGGAAACTACTCCCAATTCACTCATGAATGAGGTCGGGGCTATGAAGGTGTAGCTAGAAGGAAATAATAGGGGATTTATCCTAGAGGTATTCCTTGGTTTTTCCTATTTTCTATTTATAAACCCCAAATTAGGCTTACACGTCTGTTGATTAGAATAAAAAGGTTATAAATTCTAAGTATTCACTTTACATTTCAGGACACATGCGGGAAGTATGTGTCGCTACCGGAGTTGAATGGTTCTAACCACTACCTATAGGATTGTAACCATCATTTACAAGGGGATTCATGGTTGAAAACATCCTGAGGACCCATATATTTGGTAAGTTATATGATGTATATCATATATGAAGGGAATGCATGATTGAAAGGTGAGTCATGATTTTGTGCCCTATACATCAAACATATAAATTTTGATTCCATGAGGGATGACTTGATGAAAAAAATTCTCAAATAGGATACTTTTTTAAAAAGGAATGCATTTTAGTAAATAAATAACTCTAGTTTGTGGGTCGACTAAGTAGGTATTTCAAAGAGATGGGTCACTAATATGGGATGCCCTAGGCGGCTAGTCTCTTATATGGGATTACCTAAGAGATGGGTTTCTAAGGTGTGTTACCCCAGGTCAAGGACCCTTGGTTTCTATTACCCAATATGAGGTAAACCAAGATATATTTCACCCATGTAACAGTCCATGGGGAGTTATTTCACCGGGTGACGATCCATGGGTGATTGGTCATCTAAGTGAGTAACCACAGGTGGTTGATCACTTAGGTGAGTGAACACAAGCATTAATTCTCCCATTTTATGATCCCCTAGTTGTCAGTCACCCATGGGAGGGATTTATATAAAACCTAACTATTACTTATTTTCATTTTCTTATGTGTTTTAGTGTTATTAGCTACCTAGCGGGGTGCTGAAAGAATTAATGAGACTCTCCAAGAATCTTTTTATACATTCTAAAACTGGGAAATATTTCATTATAAAATGTATAAGTTATACTATTTATAGAAAAAAGGTATGAATGTAGAAGGTTGAGTGAGTAATAAAGTGAAAACAGGTGAGTTGTGAAATGCATGCTCGGAACTATAGCTGACATGAATGAGGTTGTCTAAGCTGCTAGAGGGAACCCTAGGATAGGTTGGACCAATGAACAGAGGGTACATTGAGTTATGTAATATGAAATATCTTTTTGGTTTATTGGTTTCCACTTTATTTATCTTCAAACATAAAGACATAGTGTGAACAAATGCCTCCCCTTGAATTGAGATTAAAGTAGAATGACCCAGATTAGATTCTCGAGTTACCCCTCCCATTTAGAATAACAATTTGAAAAATGCATCCCTCTATATTTTTGTTGTAGTTCTTTTGGAAATCCACAAAGTTGAATGATATAAAAACACACTATCCATGTTTAGTGGGATATATTGGAATAGATGAGAAAAGTGATCGGCTTCATTATAAATAGGGGTCCCCCCCCCCATTACATGAGTGTGTGATTCTTTTTCTATTTTTTCTTTACTTACTCCATATTGAAAAAGTGAGAATTTGTCCTCTTTTTCCTTATATGGTCCATACTAGATTGGGAAACAATAAATTACACCCTATAGAGTGGTTCTTAGCCAGTCCACCCTAGAGATAGTGCCTTAGTGGTTAAATCCTTGGAAAGGGGTCTTAGAAGGGCGACACTAGCAAGAGAGACTATGAACAACCACCCTAGTGAGGGGGCCTGAATAAGGAAGCCCTATCGAGGGGACTCGAGAAAGGACACCCTAGAGAGGGGTCATAGTAGAGCCACATGGTTAGAAATTTTGACTTTGTAAAATGCACACATAGTTTTCATCACATCATAATTTTCCTCATTTTTGATATCCCATTATATTTTCTTTATTTCTTCTACTAATATATTTCACTAAATACAATCTAGATTTTAATATGGAAATATCTTCTGATGTTATCGTGGATACTAAAGTTATTGCTTGTATCAGTATTTTGGTTACAATATTTTAACAAGGGTGTGTTGATAAGAAATAATCCTCTCTTTTGGGTTTATTAATGATCCTAAAAAGAAATCATCAGTAGTATCTAATGATATAATTTAAGGCCTTATACAATAATAGACTACTAGAGGATGTAGGCATCCCTACCCTAGATACCCTTCTCCTAGGTAGATGTATTTTTGCGCAAAAAACATGAGTATAGTAAATATATTTGAAATGTTTTCTTGCATAAAAAAAAGAACTATCCCTTGATCATGCATTCATTTCTAGAAAAATATTATCCCAAAAAAATATTAACTCATAACATGATTTGAAATTCACTATTACGCTTCCATATTATATCACTCTTCCCTTAATCATACCAAGGGATGGAATACAAAAAGATACTTTATCCATGGTGAAGGCTTCAAATATATGTGTGTGTGGGGCCACTTGGTCTGCGTAATACAAGAAGATTTAGAATCTGGGATCAGTTATGATAGTATCTATGAGGTTATTTGGGATTCCTAAACTTATGTCTATAATAACAGTCGGTTGATCCCTAATCTTATAAGATGTTGAAATCATCAAACCAACACCATCCATCTAACTCATGGGTATGTGAGCATCAGTTTAGGGACATCATTAAAGATCTTGGGGGTATTGATCCTCATTTTTATTTTTATGGGTTCATCCGCCATGGGGATGTGTGTGGAGATATCGAATGGTTTCCAAATTTAGTATGGAGTTAATGAGAATATCATGGGATGTAATACGTAATTATTCATGTCATCGGTTAGAAATAATTTTTGAGAACTAGAAAATTTATTTTCAAGCTCGAGAGAATACAAGAATACATGACTCTTCCCAACAGTATACCCCCCTATTTGGAAAAGAGGAGTACCTGGTATATATTGGCTAGAGAATTAGTGGATAGATTATGATAAATGGGGATTCAAAATCATATCAACAATGACAATTAAGACCCGTTTTTTTGGGATCTAAGAATTTTGAATATGTTGGTATCTCCTCATTGGATGTGACTTTATTAACGACGTTAGTAAAAAAGCATTTTTTTATTGTGACCAAACTAGGAATGGTTGAACCTGTGGGCTTTTCTGTACTAGGATTATAGGAGATATACCAATTCCTGATATATATTCACAATGGAAAGCCTAATTTTGATTACTTGTGTCTATTACAAATTTGGGGGCGGGGGTTGGATATCATCCTGTATTAATTCCAATGATAACTTTAGTACTGTGGGGATCCCATGATATAGGTCCAAAATATTTATATAATTAATTTATAGAATCCTTATATTTTCAGTAAACAATGATTCAACTCATAAACTATTATGTATACATAACGAATCCAAATTATCTCCATATGGACTACCTGTTATTGTCATATTCATTGATTATGGTGATTTATTATTTGATTTTTGGTCCTATATAATGCCAATTTGGGATAGTGTGTTGTTGGTTCAGATTTACCACATCATCATTTTCAAGGATTATGGGACTTATCACTTTGAAAACCAAATATAATGCATCAAATATAAAAAAAGTATCACCTACAATAAATCGAAATATGAGGAAAACCTAATGGTAATATGAAAACATTGGGTGATTATGGCCCAATAGAGGTCAAGTGTTATGATCACCCTTCATCCTGATTATGTATTATCTAGGATGATATATAATTATTCTTTTACATATATATCATCATAATAATGAGTAATATTATCCATGACCACTCTAGGATTTTTTATTGAGTCTCTTTTGGTTAGTGGAAAACCAGTGACTAAGAATTACACCAACTGTGATTCTATGATATAGTTTTATGAGCCCTAAAAGCATCTTAATTCCCAAGAATCTTTTCTCAACGGTTAGGAATGTTCAATAAAGGTTGCGCAAAGGGGGTCTAACTAGTCTAAAATACACGAGGTCCCATCCAATTTCAATATACCCATAAAGTAGATTATATTAATGTGGAAAGAATCTTCTCCCTTTTTACAAATTATGTTTGTAGATTACTTAGTGTCAATATATTTGGATATCCTCGCATTCTTGAAGTTCAATGCTTCCTATTCCAGTATTCTAAATTCCATTTCCCTCTTAAATGTGGTATTCATATTCTCCATATTTTTAATATATAAACTTCCTTATAATATTATTATGAATCAAACTCGCTATATATAATATCACACAATCTCAAGTTGGATATGCTGATTTGATTCACTAATTCGAGATTTTTTATCACTTAGCATATGAAAGACATGAAGAATTTGAAAACCTTTAAAGAACACTCAACCAATATGTGTATGAGGTGTGGGAATTCCTCATGGGACTCATAGTATAAAGGTTCAATTTCACAAAAATCATAATATATCATCCTGGATGCTGTTATCATTTAGTTCTATGTTTTATTTATAGTATGAGCATAAAGATAGAATTAGGATGACAATAAATAAGATCAAATCCCCTTGATATATCGTTAGGGTCTCAATTGGGGATGTCCTGTAGGAGGATTTCAAGGAGGGTAAATTGTATCATATACAAGTGATGGTTTGAAAACTAGAAAATGAAGGTATTTCATTCATTTAACCTTTTCCTCTTGATGTTTAGGTGGTGAACCTTCTAGTGTATGGGATATAATGTTGTTAAAGGGACATGAAACTATCCAATAATATTTTTTAAAATAGTATGGAAGGATTTTTATTACTCTAAATTAAATATTCATGTATACGTTTATGTATACTCAAATAATAATACCTGATTTTTATGATAGTATGATAAACCTATTTAAGGAAGGCTGAAGAAAAAGCGGAGGATGTTAGTATAGGATCTCAAGTTGAAGCTAAAATTCATTCCCTCGATATTTTTGCTCTTATCATAGAGGAGATTATAGTGGTGTAAGAATCAACATTGGAGGAGTAAGTTCCATTTGAAGGGAGGAAGATGTTAATAGAGGGAACATCATCATTGTCTTATACATTATTTGAGTCCTTGCACACCATGTATGGCCTCATGGAGTCCTTCCATACCCCTTCCTATTCAAAGAATCATAGAGAGATTAACCAAGTTTTATAGAAGTTAATGTTTAACCCAGAATATATTCAAGGTGGATCATCTGTACTAGAATTTACTCTTTACACTATACAAGAGGCTACCTTTATATAGGGAAATCATGTTCTGATATGTAACCATGTTAAGATGGATTATTAATTAACTCCATGGTTGCATGTAAATATGGTCATTTAAATGGTTGACTCCTCTACCACCACGGACCAAGGGGATCCTACGGGGTGACATGTTGAGGTGGTTTCAACTTTAAGGGTGGAACATACCATAAAAGCTAATGAAACTTTTGGGAAGGTTCTGTTTCTATACATTTCTCTAAATCTAGAACAAATCTTTTTGATATATATTACTAGTTTTAATTTTTCTATATTACCATATTAAATGGGAGTCCCTTCTATGTAATCATGGATTCCTGCATCCACTACCATAGAGTAAAGAACCCTAGTCTCTATGAGGGACCTCATTCTAGATTATATTTTGATTTCATGGAGATACCCCAATCTATAGTAGGAATCCATTTATTGTTATCAAAACAACTATCTGTTGGAACTGTGGTTGCTCCTTTATATAAAAGGATTATGGTTTCTATTTTTTTCAATCCTCGTATAGAATATCAGAGATTTTTAAAGTAATGAGAACTTACATTTAAATATGATACCAATATTTAAGGGGGAATTTTTTCCTAGTGTTTTCGAAATTTATGGATCAAAATATTAGTGAATAAGAAAAAGTGATTTAGGAAAATTAAGTTTCATGAAAGTGTTATGATGGACTGGAAAGTTACATGAAAAGAATATATGAAGACCACTTCATCAAAAATTGGTAAAGCAATGAATTGATGCATGTTATAAATTTGTGTGAATGGTGAGTCTTCGTGAGTCTTCCTGAAAAGAGACATGTGTGGATGATACATGCATGTTGAGGGAAACGTTACGTGAATTTGTGTGTAGGGTTATAAATTCTTATAAATAGGTGTATAACCTCCTATTTTGATATAAGTTTAACACTTACAGAAATTATGAGCTCTAAATCATTAATGTAGTGAGTTAAGCACAAGAAGTGAATCATATGCATGCTGAGAGTTTTGCGTAAGACATGAGTTTTGTGTGAGTGGTGAGTTTCATGTAAGAAGGGATTTCCAGAAAAAAAAAATCCCTTGTGTCTATCAAGAAAATTTTAATATTAATGAAATTTTTAGAAATATAATGGTTGATAAAAATAGAAGGGTTGTGTGAAATAAAACTTGCACAACTACCCCAAATCTTGCACACATCTATAGGTGTTGTACTTAGTAATGACTTGGGCTTCTTTCAATTTTTCAATATCCACTTTATTAATTCAGTTCTTTCAATTACATAAATTTATGACATCGATGCAAGAAGAATATTTTTATTAATAAAGAAAATGACATCAATGAAAATCTATTGAAGATACCTTCAAGTCATTCAACTGAGTAAGATTTCAACCAAGGTAGTGAGAAAGGTGATGTTGACAGAAGTTTTTTAGGGGACACAATGAGTTATCCCTAAAATATATTAGAGGTAGTGTTCCTATAATAGAGTAAATATGTCATAAATCTTGTATTCCACTACTAGTGAATATTAGTGTATTTTTGAATGACCAACACATTGTCTGTGTATTCTCTTTAGAATAGACCTTAGTGGAGAACCAAGTAAAATTGTTGGGTTTCTTCTTCACATTTTAATTTTTTGTTAGTTATTGATTCCATAATAAATGTTTAACTAGTTACAATCAATGTGGGAACAATATCCTTCCCTTTAAAAGTGAAATTTGACACCCTGTTCTCCCCTCCCCTCTCAAGGTGTTCTGGGTTCCTTCACTATCAATATGCTTGGAAGGGTATATGGAAATAGATCTTCAATTCCCCTTCTGATGATCTATATGAAAATATATATCATATTTAATTCTACTTAATTATCTTATCTATTTTGGGATTAAATTATCAAAACCATTCATCATTGAAAATAATGTTATGTGAGATTGGGAGAATGGAAGAGTGGATTAGGGAGTCCTTTTCCAAGAAGAACTACATACAATATCATCCAAACATTGGGATTTAGAACTTAAAGAAGATTCCAATTATGTGTCCATGGAATTGGGGAAACATTCACTTACAGATGAAGAGGCTTACGAAATAAGTAAAATCCAACATGAGTGTAACAATGCAAGGGAGAATCTATATAAATATCATAGACATCGAAAAGGATACTCAAGACAATATACATAAAGAATTTTTTTTCCGAAGAGAGCCTTCCCCTCATTAAATAATTCAATCCTTAACAACTAGATGAAATTTGTTGTATGATTATGGTGGCCCATAATGGCTTTATTGGTCTTTCATAATCCATATAGAACCTTTTACAAAAGAGTTCTTGCAATATATAGAGACTCTAGTATGTGCATGTTCCTCTATTTATTCTTATTAATAATCAAAAGAATAATTTATCATCAGTTTCACATCTCTTTTCTCGTCATGATTTCATATTAATAATAACATTTAACACATAGAAAATAAAAATTAATTCATTCTAGATCATTCAATAATTTAAATATGAATAAATAAATCAGTTGTAATTCATGAATACTCAAGTCAAAATTATCTTCTCTGGGGTGTTCTACATGCACAGGTATTTGTATATTTTTCAATTTCTATAATAATAGAGTTGGTCTATTTTTTATGGATGAACATTTTACAAATATTTTCAAGATTTTATAAAATCATCTAACATAATATAACAGGAATTTATGGATTCTCTATCCTTTTTAAAAATTCCTTGGATTTGTGATCATATCATGACTATTTTTGAGGTCTTTGAGGGGACCCATAATTCTTCACATCATTTCTCTTTTTATTACGCTGAATTTTGCTTATTTCTTATTTAGAGAAGCCTTCATGTGAAATACATATATTTTTATTAGGATTTCCTTTGAGGGTTATTTATATAATATTTTTATGCCTTTTCAATTTTAAGTGATTTATTTATCCTATCCCATGAAAGGTGCGTATATAATGAGTAAATGTTTGATTTCCATCAATAAATACCTTTTTGGGTTTTCAATGTAATGAGTTTTATGTCTCTTTCAATAGGTATTTTCTAGAAACATAATTTGGTATAATGGTTTAAATAGATTAAGTTCATATATATTTTACCAATATTTTTTTATGTTTAAGGTCTCATAGATTTCTCATATGTTAATACTGTTAAAGGCCATTTCTCTTTGACCAATGGTAGCTTTGGTTTACAGTTGAGTATCTTTGACCAATGGTTTTTTTCATAGAAATGGATATAATACACATGTTTGTAATATAAAGGATGTTAAATCTTTTTAAATAGTTGGTATTGTTCTGAGTAAGTTTGTAAAGAGGTGGGAGTTGAACTTACTTTTTAATTTTTTTTGAAAAATTAAAACTAATTTAGATTGAATTAAAGAAAATGAAGATTTGACTAAATTTTAAATATTTATTGAGCATCATAAATATAAAATAAAAATATAAGAATTAAAAATTGTTTAATAGGTTGGGTAATAATCCACAATGGATCCCTATGTACTCTCCCCTTAAGAAAACTTTAGTTGATCTAGTTTAAACCTTGATTTTCAACTCTTATTAAAGGAAACTTGAAAATTATTTTTAGCGGTTGTGGATAGAAACTTTTTACAATATGAAGGAAACTTGGTTTTTAGTATTTATACCATGAGAATCCAAACATGGGTAGCCTTTTAGTTTTTTTTATGAATCTAATATCCAATTTATATAATTCTATGCAAGAACCAAAAACACCCTTTAATTGAGGACCATTAAATAACCAAAAGAAATGAAAAGATACTTGAAATATAAAATCACACAGAATCGTAATTTCTCTCCTAAAAGATGATTATAGAAATAAATGAGTGGATAAAAGATAGATAACATAGTAATAGATCATGATAATGAGAAAATGAATCACAATGATCTCAAGAATGATTCTACAAGTTACTGTTACCTTATAATGACCCAGAAAGGTGAATTTATATACTATTGGGGTAAGTGGGGTTCTAGAACCTATGATGGTTGAATAAATCCATTTTGAGAATAGTCAATGTATGTGGGGGAACTGGGATAGTACACATGTTCTTTCTAGACCCTAGAGTCTTGTCGGTGGCACATGTACAAATCACGTGTTCGGTTCAAGTCCCACTAGGTACCTGGTGGTATCACAATGGGTTACTGTTGGAACCTGCTATTTTAAAACTAAAAAAATTCCTTTTTTCTCCAAATCAGGACTCATAAATTTTCTTAAACTTAAAAAAAGAATCTAGAATTTAAATAGTGAAATTAATCAATATAAATTGTTAGAAACATAAATGTGTTTCTCTAAATATTCAAAACTAAGTAGGAGAGTTAAATGAACAACATTATCTCAATTTTTTATAATCACAAATACTAATCTAATAACTAATACCAGGGTAGTAATAATTCATTATCCATAAATATCACAGAAATTAATTTCAATATTTCATAAGGAAAATCTATACACAATTTTAAGATCTTGTTAAAAAAATAAATGATTTCATTTCAAAACATTCTCCCAAATTTCATTTCAAACCTGATCAATGAATTTTTAATCGAAATATAAATATTTTTCTCCCCTTATGTGATTATAAAAAATATGGAAATGATTTTCAAAATTAATATGATATTTTTTTCAGGATTCAAAAATTATTTATCTTAAAAAAATTTGGACGTAGATTATATTTCACAAAACTTTTCTCCCCCTTTTGATTTTTAAAAACATAACTATCGATCCATGATAGATATCATAGATTTATACCAATTTACTATAAATAATTTGTATTATAAAAGATATCATGGATAAATATTATAAAAAATAAAATTCAAGGTAATTATAAATTTATAGTTGAAAAACAAAATAGTTTTTTTGATTCTTTTAAGACCATAATTAATATTATTTTTGATAGAGATAAAATCATCAATTATTTGAAAATATAAATGTATGATTTCCATAAAATTATATTTTGAAAATAAATTTAAAACATATTTCATTTCAATAATTGAAATGATATTTTTAGGTTTTCTAATAGAAAATGTTCATTACCATAATGTTTTTTCTTTAAATTTGAAAACATTAATATTTAATTTGTAAATAAAAATTTCTATTGTAACATTTTAGTCAAAAGGGATGGATCCCTCTAAAATGATTCATAATTTTGAATGTGTAGGGGGTTACATCATAAAAATGTGAACAAATATTTAAATGAATAAAACAGAGAATAAAAAACATTACATATGATAGTAAAACAATTTAATCAACCAATTCAAGAGATGAAGATAACAAATTACAAAAATAAAATTAATGATTTAAAACAAATAATAATTAAAAGAAATAATTAACTCAACATAATGATAATAAGTGAATCATGATCATTCTATTCTAAAAACCCCCTTAAAAATATCAATATTAGAAACTGAAAGGGGTATAGGGAAGATATTTTCTAATATGAGTTTATTTCAAATAAAATCTTGCATGATATAATCTTTCCATAAATGGGTATAAATTCATACAATAAATAAAATTTATGGATGAGTTGCAGCAGGATAAAGAATAATCCCAATCATACTACAATAAATATTATTTTCCATGAGTTTACCCACATCATTTAAAGTAATCTTATAATAATTAGTAACTGGATTGATTATATCCAAGACATGATCCATTCCAAACTTCATAAATATATCATTAGTGAAATTACTTTTTCTAATAATGGTTCCACCCATCTTTTGTGAAATTTTAAGTGTTTAGGAAAATTTGAGTTCTCTCATGAATCTAATTTAAAATTATTTACTTATTAAATTAGAAATTTAATTTTAATTATAATCCCTATTTTAACCAAAAATTCACTCATCTACATAATTTTGAATAATCAAAATTACCTTAAAAAATTATCTAAAATTTGTTTGTAATCTGTATCAACCATTTTAATATCATTATCTAATGTAAATTTACTGTAATTTTCTTGCTATGACTGAGAGAATTTTTTAACCTTAATGACCTTCAGTTAACATGAAATCATGATCTATAGATTTTTAATCCTTGTAAATTGGGTTGCAATTCTAAAAAATTCGAAATAAAACCATTTAAAAATGCAATTTTAAAATCCATTTAAAAAAAAAGATAAAAATTTAAATTAGATGTGAATGTAAATAGGATAATAATATTTTATATCCTAGTGATATATAAAGATATCTCTCCATATTCAATTATATCCCATTTTTTAGTCATTAGATACAAGATAGTGTTTATTATGGGTGATATTACCCTACTCCTATAGTTTATTTCTAATGACCCATGTTATGCCAATAACTGGATGATCAATGGGTCTTTTCACAATATTCCCAACATTATTTTAAGTAAATTTATTTTATTTTCATTTATTGAAAGGAACCTAATTTTTATAGTTAATGGAATAATCATGTTTTTTTGGATTTATTAATGGCACAAAATCATGTTATTCTACTTCATTTGAAACTGGCCTCCTAGTACAGGTAATAGCATACAAATCACCAATAAAATTTTCAATAGGATTGTTTTTAGATTAAACCCATGACATGGAAAAAGGGATAAAATATTTTTGAACGTCAATCTAATTAGGATTATATGTTTAATTTAATGTCAAATAATAAATATCTATTTCATAATAATAAATTTGAGGAAGTGAATTGGGAAAATTAGCATCATATTTGATGTGAATTAATTATTTAATGGTTTTGGACCTTTTATTTAAAACATTGTAATAATTACTTGATTTTTAATTCCTATGAAGTATACCATCAACTGATTTAGCATCAAACATACCAATATTATAGTTTGTGTTAGGAATAAAATATTTAAAACAAAACAAATTAAAATAACTAACTTTAGTTAATATATCTTTCCATAGCTGACAATGGGTCTTTTTAGGATTAGGTCTAATAATGAAATGGTTTATGGTAGAACAAGTGGTATTAGCCACCTTTTCCTATAAATATTAAGGCTACTTAATTTTATAAAAGATATTTTGAGAAATTTCTTTAAAAGTTTAATTCATAAATTAAAAACACTTTTTTCTAGATGTTTTAGGAATAGAGAAGGAATAGTGATAATATTGTGAACCACCAAAATAATCAAAACTCATATTTTCAAAATCTCTCCCTTGATAACGGTGAAAGGATTTGATCTTATTAACTTATTCATTTAAAACCATATTGTTATATTTTATTAATTCTTTAAAATCAACACATTTATTTTCCACGAAATAAACCCATATAAATCGGGTAGAATCTTAGGCAATTAAAAATGGGTAATATTTACTTCTTATAGTAGTCATGAGGGTAGGTCCAAAAAAATATAGATTTTAAATTTCAAGGGATTTAATGGTTGAGAAATCCTTTTATTATTTAATTTATTGCTTATTTTACCAAGTATGTGTGGTTTATACACAACATCATTTTTTAAATGAAATTTTTGAAAGTCTCATAATAAATGTTTCTATGATATTTTCCCTAGTGAGTGTGTGGTAGAATGAAGGAGTCTATATCACAGCCATGAATCCCTATATTTTACACTAAAAAATTTAATATGTTGAGTCTCACGAATTTTAAGTCAATAACCAAAACATTTTGAAATTTTAAAGATGAAAGTAAAGTCATTCCATGAGAATAAAAAAAGCGGACATTATTTTCAAATGAAACATTAAAATCTTTATAACTTAATATACTAATTATAATTAAATTATGCTTCAACCCTTTACCATAAAAATAATTTTAAATAAAATTGGTGTTTTGAAAACAAATGATACATATATTGATAATCTTACTTCATGAGTTGTTTCCAAATGTGAAACACCCCACATTAATCCCCTCGAGTTGGTGGAACTCAATGTAGTTTCCACAAAAAAGCCTTGGTCACCCACTATTGAATTACCATGTGGATCACTGGGTGTTAATTTTGAGTAATTGTTTCCTAAAAAAAGAATAAGAGTAATTACTTAATACCTAGTATTAGGTTTCATAAATTTTTTCCAAGAGGGATTTTGGAATCCAGAATTGCTCTGAAAAAGTTTTTTTAGAGTAAGTATTTAAAGAAATGTTAATGGATTTATTCCTTCCTACCCAATAATTTTATCACACACATTCATAAAATAGATTAATGGTTTTCCGGAAATAATTTAATATTATATATTTGGAGAACCCTTATACAAAATGTGTACTATTTTTTGAGTTGGAATAACTTTTTTTAAAACCCCTAAGTTACATTTCCATTGGGAACCAAAAATAACATGTTTTTTATCTCACATTGGGTGAATATTGAAAGATAATTTTCAGCTATTTTATTATATTTTTTAATTTCTCTAGAATTGTTTGGTCCATTAGAAAGAACCTTTTTTATTTAACATTATCCAAATTCATTTTTAGACCTTAATTTTCATTAAAAAACTTACAATATCCTATTTTTATATTCATCTTATTTTTGTAGGAAATATTTTTTATTTTAATTGTTCCTCCTTTAATCTCTCGTTTTTCTTAAAAGAAAATTGTTTCCATTAAAAATGAGTTTGTATTTATTTTATTTGTTTCTGAACATACAGGAGAGTTTCAAAAAACCATATTTAATTTAATCTCTTACATAACATAGATATTCAAAATTTATGTTCCTATAGAATTTAGAGGAAGTGGATGAATTTTCATTTTTTCTTACCTCAATTTCATCCATGAGACACTTGGGGATTGCATCACTTATGTTCGTCTATATGAGAGAGTCATCTCTATCACTCCATGTTGTTAACTTGATGGATTTTTTTACTTCATACATTTACTCATTTTTAAAATTAGGATACTCTAGTTTTATGTGACCATTTTTATTTCATTCATAACATCTTACCTTATATATTTTTTCTTCTAATTTTTATCATAGTGTAATTCCTTATTTTCCATAGAAAAAATTTGTATATTCTTGGAAGGATGATAAATATACTATTCAATTCTAGAAGTTTCATAATAGTTGTATTTGAAGGAAATTTCTATATTCTCTTTCATATTATTATTATTATTATCTAATTTTATTTTTATTGTAATATCATATGTCATGAGTGTCTTTATGAGTTCTTTAATTTGAATTTTTTTCCATCCTCCATTTCTTATTTCAGAATCAATTTGGATGACCAATAACGAGGAAAGACCCAAAGGATATTTATAAAAATAATCTCTATTAAAAAATAAACACATATATATTTAATTCCATTAAAAATATTAGTGAAATAGTTAAACATTTTAGTTATATACTCATTAATATGAAAGATAACTCTTTAAAAATATGACCATTACATATCAATCCAATTTTATGATACTTTATTAGTACCCCCATGTGTATATTTAATAAATTATATATTTCATGAGTAGTGTTTCACATATAAACTCTATTAATTTTATTTTTTTACTAAATATAAAATTAAGGAATTTATGAAATTTCTATCAATATAGATTTCCACTATATAGTAATGGGTCCATGTTTCCTCCATCATTATGGTGGTGGTATTGATATTAATTACAATACTTCAAAAGTGATATCATATACTTCTTATAGCATTTGACATATGATTATTCCAATAACCCTAACTAGTTCAATCAATGTAATGGGATCTTTCAATAGATTTTTCCTCTAGATCACCTTAAATAATAGAGGATGAGTCAATCCCTAATTCTTGACTCCACTAACCAATTATGTTTTTTGAAAATATAAAGTTTATATATGATACTAATTTTTAGTTCTAATATGAATAACAAGAGGTGGTTAATTGCACATTTCAAAATTTTTGATAATTTAAAAATAATTTAGAGGGAATATAAGAAAATATATTTAAAAGAGTTATAAAAAAATGGAAAAAATAAAAATATAAGGCATAATAAATTGGTAATGTCGGTCGATAATAATCCACAGGGGTCCTTACAACCACTACCCTCAACTAACCTTGGGATTAATTGGTTCAATCCTTTTTTTGATGGTTTTAGCAAGAATTATGAGTGCTATATTTTTACAGTTGTAGAAACAAACTAGTTACAATATTTAATAATCTTGGTGTTTAGTGGTTGTACCATGAACTCCAAAACTTGTCTGGCCTTTTGATAGATATGTATAAGAACCTAAAAATCCTTGGTTTATTAACTTGAAAAAAACAAAAACACATGTGATTTGAGGACAAAGAAAGAACCAGAAGAATAAAAAAAGTGAATTTATTTATGTAAGATTAATGTAGTATAATATATCACCAACATCATGATTAAATCATTAAAATAATGGTTTAAAGATAGGTGATGGTAAGAGAGATTAATAATGATAAAATTAAGAACAATGATCTATGTAAAGATTCAATAAGTAACCATGGAAATTGACGGAACCAAGGGGCTGTATTTATAGCCCTAAGGGGTATCTATGAGTGTTATAAAACATCTTAAGGGTGAATCAACCCATTTAGAGTCGAGTTAATTCATGTGGGGGTGCCTCCAATAGTTAAATTTTGAATCTATTTACCTTCCATTGGGTATGTGGTGGGTACCATTAGTCAGATGATGACACCTAGAAATAACACTAGTTCTCTACTTTCCTCACTGACTCGTCATTAGGTTCCACAAGGTTGCTACTGGACCCTAGTATTAGAATGATTTAAAAATTCCTGTTTCTTCTCTTAATGACACTAAATGATATAAAATCTTCATAAAAATGATTCTAATATATAAATACTAAAATTCATTAAAAAACAATTTGAAACAAAAAAGTGCCTTTCTCGACATTCAAAACAACTTAGGAGAGTGAAATGAAAAAAAAATATTATTGAATGTATAAATCATAATGCATGAATGTCTGAGTCATTTTGAAATAGATACTACTATGATTAAAATAACTATTATTAAAATTGGAAAATTATTACCTCACCCGGTTAAAAAGACTATTGGGAGTCGGTTGGTTGTTACAATACTAATTCTAGGAATAGAATATTGTGCCCAACAAGATCATTTTTCTGGGACTAAAATAAACTATAGGGGTTAATTTATTGCCTTATGGGAAAAATAATCTATTCAATATCAAATCATTGTAGTTTCCCTTAGTATTAAACAATTCCCATTAATAATTTTATTATGAAACAGAAAACTAAAAGGATTGATCAACTCAATATTATGGGATTCCAAGAATAATAGGTTTACTCAAGGAATTAGTGTTGAATCATACATTAGATATATGAAGTGGGTTCATAAGGAATATAAATATATAGGAATAGATTCAACACCTCAATAATTATATCACTATGATTGGAAAATATATTCATGCTGGGAAAATTTCATATGGAACCTGTCCCATGAATTTTTTTTCACAATGTTTAAGGTCACAGTTCTCGGGAAAATGAGATGGAAATAATGATCTCGATTTGGGATTATAGGGCAACAATACTCCAACACCTCATTTTTTCAGGGATGAGATATTTCAAATCATAGATTGAGGATCTTGGATATAGAAAGGTGGTATAATATAAGTATAAATAGAATATTCATTGACATTGTTTGAAAATAAAAATTCCATTATTATGTTGTCAGTGTGTATAGTGAAAAATGTTTTTTCTCCTCAGCATGCATATGCCTCTTGCTAATTTGACGTGTTGGGGGTATATTATGCGTAGTCAAAATAAAAGTGTCTATTGGAGTTAGATTCTCTTGAAAATGACAATAAATGAATGTCTGTGATGATTTTAGTTTCTCAAGAAATAATGAATTTTTTATAATTATGAAATTATTAAATAACATTACGGATGTATTTATACGTAATTTTCCAAAACTGGTTGATTTTTGTTTTATTAAGATAAAATTACTAAACTTCATGTCAATCATAAAATGGAATCAATGGTTAGTCCTGGATTATATTCTAGGGAAATTGGAATTTTATTTTTTTCATTTTTAGTAGGGCCTAAGATCTCCACACTCAATTTGAACCTATTCCAATCCTCTCGATGGATTGATGGTGAAGGGAAAATTCTCTTCTAGAAACACAATTGGGTGGGGTCTTCACTCGATTTCACAAGATGTATTTCCCCTTATATTTTGTTCAAGGAGGAAAGTATGCATTCAATATTTATTTATTCTGTTCTGGATGATGATCAAAGGGGAGTTTTTGACCTCCTTAGTATCAACTAAAAATCGGACATGTGTGTGTTTACATCATCCACCTCAGGGATATTCACTTCAAGGGGTTTCCGAAGGACTTTTATTCATCAGGATCATTCTGATAGGTGGAATAACATTTTTGTAGTTAAAAGATTCCAACTAAATATAATTTTTAACTTGGAGAATTAGAAACCATTTTGTTCTGGCCGATGTCAACGTCAAGAATATTGGTGTAAAATATCACTACAAATGCATCTACTGTACTAGGCATCTTGAGGAAACTAAGAACCACCTCCATTTTTATAGTGAATGGGATAAGGTGTTTTGGAGGTTCTTTGGGGGTTTTTCAGCACTACAATATCCAACACTTTTGGACGACACCTTTTTGGAGCGATGGTTTCATCGGACGAACATCGCAGACATTGAATGATTGGAAAAGGAAATCATTTTAGATGCAACATGTTGGTTCATTTGGAAAAGAAAGATCAAGACCAGGTATGAGGGAATTGTCTAATCTAACAGATCCATTGTTTTGAGAACCGAGTCCCTTTTGTGGATACGGTTAGATGTATTAACAACTGGCGTGTTGTTCCTTCCATGAGATGTTTACAAAGCATCATTTCCTTGGACAATTCCGACTCTAGGGGGAATGGTCGAAAGTGTTCATGGTGGAATCCACCTGTTTGTGGTTTCATGCTTAATGTGGATGGTTCATGAAAATATAGGTTCATTTGTGGTGGAGGCATTTCTTGGGATTTTCGGGGCATTTTTCATATGGATTTTTCTGCATACTATAAACAAGGGATGCCAGTTCAAGCAAGAGCCTAAGAGATGTTCATAGGTATGATGCTTTTTCAATAAGAAAAATATCACTCTCTTCTAGGTGGAGTCTGAACCTAAGGTTATCCATGACTCCATGCATGTAAAAGGTTCCATAATGTGGTGGATTGTTTACGTCATAATGAAATTCCAATCCATTCTTGGCAAAAAAAACTTATGTGGTCCATACCTGGAGGGAAGGGAACATATTAGAAAACCATCTCGCATCAATGAGTGTTGTGGATCAAGGCCACAGTGTCATTTGATTCCCTGGATCCATCTTTCTAAAGATTGATGAGGTGAATTGGATTAGAGGAGATAAACTTAGTCTCAATTACATTAGGCCTCCCAAGTTCATTTTCCTCTTCGCCTTGTTTGTTCATTTTCTTTTGTTATATTATTCTTGTTTAATAAAAATTTATCTTTGATGATGATGACCAGAATCAATCTGTAGATATATCTCTTTAAGTAAATCCTTTCCTAGACCCAGATCATATGTAGGAAGGAAGGAAATTATTTTTTAAATTTATGTATGGTCCTAATATAGTGGATTTAGGAATTTCTATATATCAATTATTGAAATGAATCATAAAATATATAGTTTTAGGAAGTAAAAGTCCCCATCCATAGATCAAATCCATATATAGGGTATGTAGCATTTCATTCCAAGTGCGAGTTTATAAAATGAAAGGATCGATGATATAATATCATATGTAGGCCTGGATCATACATAGGAAGAAGAAATTAGTTATATTTTCATAAAATTACTTATGTTACAAATAAAAACACATTGATTTAAGTATAATATATGGTAGAATGATGTTCTAGGGAATGGACTATCATGAGTAGTTTAGAGTCTTGTTGATAGACTTCTACCTTGCAGATTAATTTCATGTGGTATAGACTACAACAATGTCGTCCAACATCATTCTATTAGGATGCCATTTTTCTATTATTACACCATTACACTAAGATGTGTTCTATTCTATAACACCCCATGTTTTATTCAAATAGAAAAATATATTTTATTCCGTATTTGTTACGTAACGATGAAACAAAAAAATAATGATTATTTAAATATGAAATTTTGAACCTTTACATTTAATTTTGGAATATGAGTATGATTAATTATTTATTGGAATATATATATATATATATATATGTCCTAGATATATTTATAAATTCTTAGTAAATAATCAATAAATTATTGTTAATTGTTTTTGTTCTTTAAAATATATTTTCATCAAAAACGATTTTTATGAAATAAATATTTTAATAATTTTATTGATAATTTATAAATACTATTTTATGAAAAAATACATTTATATATCAACATATAAAAATAAATTTGGGCAATAATTTGGTATTTTTTAGAAAATATTTATTTTTAAGTGAATAGTGAAAAATAGCCTTATTAAGTATAATTTTCATTTATTTTCATAAATAAAGTAATATAAAATCACCAATATTATTTTAAGATTATTTAAAGGGAACATAGGTGTAATTTATTTTATATTTAATTCAATTATTTACTTTTAAATCATCATTATATTTTATTTTAGTGTAAGTTTATTTTTAGTATTTAAAACACATTTTTCTAAAAGCTCTTTTAAAATACATAATGTTTCTCTATTTTAATTAAATAAAATAACACCTAATGATAATTTATATCAATAAAATTTTTATATTATATATATATATTTACTAATTGAAATTAATATAATTAATATTACTATTTCTAAAGTTAAATTCAAATCATCTTTTCCTTAAAAATGTATATTTTAGAAAATTGTTTTCCATCATACATGCAAGTTTTATATTAAATTAAATTCATCTACCTCTATGAATTTATGCAGATAAAATTTATTTAAAATTTTTTTTCATAATAATTAATATTATTTAATAAGTTAAAATTAATGTTTTTATCAATATGTATAGTAACTTTTGTAAATATTAATTACGACAGTAAAAATAAAATAGATTAATTAAGTGAAAGATAATTTAGTGAAGACTAGAAACAAAGTATCCCTAATAATATAAATATACATATTTAGTTTTAATCAAAATTATGATTATATTTTTTACTTATTATTTTAATTTATAAATTATTAAGTGAATAGTTTGATAAATATATATATATATATTTCGATACAACTAAAAATTTGTATTATTGAGTAAAAAGAGTTTTCAATTAAGATATTAATTTTAATAAAATAATCTATTTTGAACTAAATTATACTTTAAAAAATGTTATTATTAAATAATTATTGTTAAATTTAGTTGATAATATAATTTTAATGATGTGAAATGTATTTTGGATTAGGGTTTGAAAACAGTTATTATCAGAAAACACATCATTTCTCAGTAAATATCAATTACTATTTAAAAAGTCAACATACTCATATTTGTAAAATTACATTGATAAAATGAATATTATTCTTTAAATAATAATGTCTAAATTATATAATGGTTAATTTTTCATACTTTTCAGATCCAAACAAAATTTTTGGTAAAAACTAAATACTGTATAAATGTACTGTGTGAATTGTGAAATCCTACTGAACCAAATGTGATGTGAGAAATCTTACAAAGGGTTTACATGAAAAAATATATGATTTACCCTTAAAATAATTTGATTTTATGTTTATTTTATTAATTTTATAAATTATTTTTGAATCCTACCAAACCTATAATAGATTTTAAGGTTTCAAAATCATTCCTCTAAGAGTATGAGTTTCCTCCAAATCACCTAGGGTAATATTTTAAAATTTTTAGATCAATGATTATAAAACAATGAAAAATAATCCCCTTTGGAAGAAACTATGGGAAAAACATGTATATGGTTGTGGTTTAGTTTATTTTATTATATAGAGTCAAAAATCTATGTTTGAGAGACAATAATTAATTCCCATATATTTTCTTATATAGACCCACCCATGATCCAAATTATCGTTACTAAAAAAATCATGGATCATGTGACTAGTCTTCCCTCCACTCTCTTTATTCTTTTCAAGGTCCCCCAAATCTCTCATTAATCCCCTCATATGAATTTATAATCATACTATCAAAGTAAGGGCCCTCCCTCTCATCTTTTCAATTCAAGAACCGTATTTGAAATTGGTCTTTTTAATTTAAATTGGTTATATTTTAATTCATCTGTAAACATTACATGACCTTCCTATTAATGTTATTTTAATAAGATACCATTTATCCTCTATAATTTTGACCCATACATAAGCTGTAATTATACCAAAACATTGTAAGTTATTTCACTCTTCTATTTTCAATTTAAGAATCTCTTTTATGTTAATACTATTAATTTTATTTTTTCATGATGGGATATATAATTCCATAACCCCCTTACAATTCATTTGATTTATAAATTGTTATATACTACATTATATCTCATTACTCCCGCCCATGAACAATCATGTACCCCTATTACCATGATGCAATTTATTAAGAGATCTCTCACTCTCCTTTTTTATTTTAGTACCTCTTTTATGTTATGCCTCAGAATTTCAATTTTCATATTAGGATACTTTGATACATATTCCCATAACTGTCCATTTGATTTATAAATTATGAGATACCTCTTACCACTCTCATTAATCCATCCCATAAACCTCCTAATTTCACCTGTTACCATGTAGAATTTTAGTAAGGGATCATTTATTCTTCTTTATTCAAGATTCATAATTATATTATGCCATCTATATAAAATTCTTAATGTTGATATATTTTTTCTTGCCTCTATTAATGAACATTTTATTTAAATTTAATGATATACCCCTTTCACCCTCTTCAAACCATTTTATGAATTCTTAATTAATTATATTATGATTTCAAAATATCTCTATGATTTTCCATGACAAACAAATGTGCAGTTAATACCAATACCATCTTTATATAAATTGTTTTCACAATTATTCACTTATACATATTTTATTTTTGACTTACATGTATTTATTTCACACTCTATGATCATCGAATAAAATTTGAGGATAAATTATTATGTATTTTATGATATATGTGGTACACTTAAGAATGATAATGAAATGAAGGTGATGGATTTCCCTAGAATTATATAGCACTCTAGGGAATTAGGTAATGTCTTAGTCTCACGAAACTTCATTCAAGATATTAGGAAGTTATACTAATCTATCACGAGAAATTTCCCATCATGATGTATTGGAATTTAGCCTTGGTCTTTGTTTATGATGTTGATTTTTCAGTTGTTTTTTACATTTACCATGTTGCCATTATGATTATCATGTTATATCATCTCTCATTGTTCATGTTTATGATTAGTAATATTTTTATTACCCAATAATATAAATATGTGTTAACATGTTTTATTATCTTCATTTCATTCCATTTGTATTCCCCTATTGTGCTTTATATCTCACCACATTCTTATGTACATCCCTAGGTTATCCCAAGAAATTTTAAGAATAATCATGTTAAAGAACTTCTCAATAAAGATGACGTTTTTTCAATTTTAAATTGGTATGTAATGTACATAATATACAAATTCACTAATCTTATCAATATTTCAGGTTATATTAAGTTTACCCTTATGTAATAAATCATGTATTAATGTAAAATATAGACTTGGGTTTTTTATAGTTAGTATCAAAGGAAAGGTTTAGTTGTTCTTCATAATAGGATTAGAAAATTCTAGAAAAATCCCTAGTGATAAGACTATGTATTGGAAAAACAACCCTAAATTTAGGGAAAGTATATAGTAATTTTATTGTCAATAAAATATATCCATTTTAGACAATATAGGTGGATGTTTCTATGTAATATATGTAAAAATGGGTAAAACTAGAAAACACTTTGTTAAGGTAGAATCGACCAAGAACTGGTGCATAACAATAGGCCTTACCACACACTTGGTTTGACACTCTAGAGGGATATGCATTGGTAAATTCACAATCACATTATGAACCATTATTAAGGGAAAAATTCCATAATAGTATATATTAATAAATAGATCTTTGATAACATAGATTGAATCCTTGAAATTAAAAGGTTAGGAAAATACATATAATTTTTGAGTTCTCTCTTTAATGTCATTAGATTACTATTTATGTATTTAATAGATTAAAAATAATCCTCCCTAATTTTACCTTTATTATAGTAATTGGGTGGAAATAGGAGAAATATATTGTTATTTTTTGGTGGATTATGTGATCATTAGAATATTATTCTAGTGCTTCAAGAATAAAAAAAATATCTTGATTTCTCATTATTTAGAGAAAAAGTTGAGATAATAGTGGAAATTAATTAAGTTATGAAATTATACATGTAATGAAATTATATTTCTTTATTATCATAGTCTTCTAGATGATAAATAAAGTCTTTAACTGTAGGAAAATAATCCTGAATAAAAAAAAATTCATATTAAGATAATTTCTAATGAATTGATGGTCATTTTACCTGTTACATATTTATTATTTTGTGGTAATTGACATTATCCTAACAATGTTCTCTATAAAACTCAATTATATATTTTCACTAATATTTCGCTTCCATTTCTATGTTTTCACCTCCCACTAAATTTCTTCAACTGGTTATCCTAGTTATGTGATGACCAACACACTTCTTTTTCTCTCTTTTCAAGAGTATGTTTTATTAATATTTTATGATGTGGGATTTCAAAAAATATTTTTTCAAGTTTCAAAAAATATCTTACCTAGATCAAGTTTAAATTGAGAGAATTAAATTTATTAAGGTGTAGAATAATGTAACACCCTAATTGTTTTTAATGAGAAAACTATTTTTGATAGAATATGTGTTATGTGACACTGATACCAAAGAACAATGATTATTTAAATATGATTTTTTAAACATTAAATTAAATTTGTGGACCTGATAATGATAAATTAATTTATTAAATATATCTACGTCCAAAATATATTGACAAATTATTTGTAAATAATCAAGTAATCTTGATAATGTCTTTTTGTATTTCAAAATATGGTTTCTTCGAGAATGATTTTTACGAAATATATATTATAATAATTTTATAGATAATTTAAACAATTTATTTGATAAAAACCCCAATTTTACATATCATAATATCAAAATTAGCATCATGTGAGAATTAATGGTTTTTTGGAAAATATATATATTTTAGTGAATAGTGAAAAATACCCTTGTTAAGTAAACTATTTGTTTATTTTGATAAATTAAGTAATATAAAATACCTAATATTATTTTAATTTGATTTCAGAAAAGTATATTTATTATTTATTTATTTTTAATTCAATTAATTAAATTTAAATCATCATTATACGGGATTTTCATATAAGTTTATTTTCAGGATTAAAAACACAATATTCTGAAAACTGCTTTAAATTGCTTAATGTTTCTCTATTTTAATTAAATTAATTAACCCCTATTTAAAAATTATATAAATTAAATTTTTAGGTTATATATCTATATTTATGAATTTTAATTCAAATGAAAAATATTACTAGTTATAGATTTAAAGTAAAATCATATCTTTATAAAAAATGCATCTTTCGGAAAACTACTTTCCATCTTACTTGCAGGGTTTTATATTAAATTAAACAATTCTACCTCTATAAATATATTCTAATAAAATTGATTACATATTTTTAATCATCATTATTAATATTATATAATATGTACGACTTGTTTTTTTGAACAATAAGAATAATAATAATAAAAAATATTAATTAGCACGATAAAAAGAATATAGGTTAATTTTGGGTACAAATAATGTAATAAAGACTAGAAAAAAACACAACCCTAAAGGTATGAATATCCATAATTAATTTTCATTGAAATTATGATTATATTTATTCTTTATTTTTTTTACATTATGAATGATTAAGTAATCATTTTGATAAAAATATATATTTTGATACAATAAAACAAAAATTATATTTTTGAGTAATATGAAAATCCAATTAAGATTTTCCTTTTGATAAATTAATTGATTTTTGAACTAAATTTTATTTTAAAAAAAATTAATTATTAAAAAATTATTGCTAAATATAAATGATAATATATCTTTTTTGATGTGAAATGTAATTTTTTTAGGGTTTAAAAACTATTATTATCAGAAAACCCAACATTTCTAAATATATGTTTATTATTATTTTAAAAGTAAAATCATATATATTTAAAATTTTATTTTGATAAAGTATGTATTTTTTTGGAATCAAACCATCGAAAGTATCAAAAGGTTAATTTTTCATAATTTTCTGAAAAAGTCAAATTTTTGGTAAAAAATTAAATGTCGTATAAATATACGGTGTGTATTATGAAATCATAATTACCCAAAAGTGGTTATGTAAATACAATAAATTGTATCCCTAACAAAATATATTTTTTTATCTTAAAATAATTGTATTTTCTATTTATTTGAATAATATTATAATTTCTTTTTAAATGTTCCAAAATCTATAATATATTTAATGGATTTAAAATCACTTATTTTTGTGTATGGGTCACCCATAGATCACCAAGGGTAATATTTTAATAAGTTAATACCTTTTATTATAAATTAATGGAAAAATACCCTTTTCTAGAAGCCGTAGAAAAAAAACAATGTATTGGTTTGTTGTTATTATTATTATATTATATATAGTCCAAAAACTATATTTGAGAAATAGTAAAGGATTTTCCTATATTTTCCTACGTAAATCAACCCAAAATCCAAATAACCTTCACTAAAAAACATTTAATTATGTATTTACTCTTCCATACACTCTCTATAGTCCCCCCAAGGTTCCCCCAAGATCTCATAAATACCCTCTTATGAATTTTGAATCACACTCCCAATGTAAGAGACATTTCTCTCCTATTTTCAATTATAGATCATTCTATGAAATTAGTTTTTTAATTAAAATTGGTTATATTATAATTTATATATAAAAATTCCATTAATATCCAATTGATTTTACTTTAATGTGATACAATTTATCCTCTATAATTTTGACCCTTACTTAAGTCGTTATTATGCCAAAATTTAGTAAGGGATTTCTCTCCTATATTATTAATTCAAGAAACTATTTTATGTTAAGACTCTTAATTTTATTTATCATGTTGGGATATGTTCTTATATACCCACTGACTATAAATTTTTTGTATAAATTATTAGAGATAAAATTTACTCTCATTAAAACTACCCATGATCCTATATGTACACTTGTTACCATGATGATGTTGAGTAAGAGATCTCCCAATCACTTTTTTCTATTCTAGAACCAATTTAATGTAATGTCTCTTATTTTCCATTTGTTAATATTGGGATATGTTCATCTATATTTCCCTTACTTTTCATTTTATGTATAAATTATTATATAATCCTTTTACTCTCATTAATCCCTCTCATAAACCATTAGATACACCCATTTCCATGCCAAATTTGTTACGGGAGCATTTCATTATATTCTTTATTCAAGTTTCATCATTATCTAATGCCTTTTATATCCAATTTTTAATGTTTTAAATTTTTCATTAATCTAATAATGTAAATTTTATTTAAATATTATGATATAAACCTTTTAATAACATCCAAACGTTTAATGAATCTTTATGTAATGTCATTATGCTTCAGAAATCTCACCATGATTTTCCAGTAAAAACAAATCTGTAGTGAATACCCATACCCTTATCCTATCATGATTTCACCTTTATGAACTTATTTATATATTATTGGGGACATAATTGTATTTATTTCACACTACATGATCTTGGAATAAAATTTTGTGATAAATGTTCCATGTTTTATTATCTAGGTGGCACACATAAGCATAAGAATGATATAAAAGTGAGATGAGTGCCAAAAATTATATAAAACTCCAATTAATTAGGTAATGTATCAGTCTTATGATATTTTATTCAAATGATTATGGGGTGAACCTAATCTATCATGATCCTTTATCCATCATGATGCCTTTGTAGTTATCCTTCACCTATGTTTATGACATAGTGTTTTATGTTGTTTCCACATTTCCCAGGTTGAATTTATGGTTATCATTCTATATCATGACTCATTGATCATGTTTATGATTCCTACACTTTTTATACCCCATTTATATTCCTATTGTATAATAATATTATTAACTTCATGTTATGCTATTATTATTCCTTTACTAGGAATTATATCTCACCCCTTTCTTATGTATGTCCCCAGGTTATCCCATGCAGGTTTAAGTGCGATCATGTTATGTTTTCAATAAAGATGTTGTTTTTATGATTTAAAAATGTTATATAGTATACATAATTCCATAATACACTATAATTATTGATCTTTTAGGTTTTATTAAAGGTAACATTATTTAATAATTCATGTATTAATTTGAAATAATTAATAGTTTTGTTATATAATAAGTTTAACATCAAGTGTCATAGACTACTATTTGATGTAACTTATAGTCATTCCAATAAGACTAATATTCTATGTTTTTTGTTTCTTTAATATAGGACTAATGTAATATATCATCAACTTATTACTTTTGAAACATTTTATTTGTGAATGAAATAATATGTTTAACATCTATTATGACCAATGAATAAGATATACTAGAGTATACATTATTTATGGCATAAGGTCCCACCAACTTTGGTTAAATTTTTGGTGGTTTCTATTGGGAATAATTTATAAAGAAGATTTTTTAAAATGGATGATGATTCTTTTGTCTTTGGTTTTCAATTAAGAAAATGAATAATATAAATCAATTCACTTTATAAAATTTGATAGTCAAAATGACCATCCAATTCAAAACATAAGACTCATAATGCTTAGGAAATTTAATCATCTTATAAATATATTTTCTAGAAGAAAAGGTTCATCGAACTCACCATGGGTATAAAATGAATGAAGAATTTTAATTTGGAATATAATCACATTTTTCATGGATACAATGAAAATATGAATATTATTTGTTGATATTGTAGTTCTCATAAATCATATATGTTTGAAAAACTTGTGATGAAATCATTATGGAAGTAAGTGGGAGTTCTATCAATATTATTTTGAATTGGAAAGAAATGTTTTTGATTGAATGGGTGGTATTTCTAAAATTCTTCTGAATTTAATTTAGATGATGTTGAGTCTGATAATAAATTAATAAAAATTCATGGAGATTTCATAATACTATAAAAGGATTGTGAAAGAAGGATGTTGATGAAGTTGATAATTTCCTGTCTCAGTTTAATGGTGTGGGATCATCAAACAAAGAAATGTTTGTTAGCTAAAAAGGTTGATCATAATGTGAACATGTGAAGATGATGGTTTTTAGAAAGACCAGTAATCCACGAGAAACAAATATTTAGAGAATAAAGTAGTGTGAATCGTAATGGGAGAATGAATGATGTTGTTGAAATTGAAGCAGCTGGAACTGGTCCATCAGACGTAGTGTGACACCTATTATTATATTCATACTAACAATGATCATAATATTCAAATGAGAAGAAGAATTAATTGTGAGAATGTTTTAGTAGAAATAAAAAGTAAATAAATTGGGCATTTTTGGGACCAATAAATATAAGGAAGGATAAAAGTATATTGTGATTGATATGGAGAAGAAAATCAGTGATCAATAAATAATGTAGTAAATCATTTCTCACCAAGATGAATTGTCGATTGTTTTCAAGATGGAATTTTTTTCTTTATTAGTTTGGATAATAGAAAATAAATTCACTTATTTTATTACAAGTGGGTTAAGAGAAATGAGAAATCAGATATATTTTTTGGCATGAGATAAACTATCTTTTTCCTTATAAAATTTGGGTCAAGAGCCGTCAAACTCAAAATCACACTGAACTATCAGGGTGATTCAGAGAATAATCAATCTAATACTAGTACCAAAAAACTGGGCAAGGCATGCGCCTGCCTTTATTAGCGCTAACGGAAAAGCGCTGATAAAGGCCTTCCACTGTATCAGCGCTAGAAAAGCACTGATAAAGGCTGTATTTATCAGCGCTTTTCATTTTAGCGCTGATAAATACACGCTTTATTAGTGCTTTTTACTAGTGCTGATAAAGGGTCCCGTGGATTTATTAAAAACCCGCGGGTCCTCTTCCTCCTCCCCGCACACAATCAAGCTCTCGCGGAAGCCCTCTTCTGCGCCGCTGTCGCTGCTGTCGTCGCTGCCGCCACCTCCTTCTCCTCCACCGCGGCCGCCGAAACCACTCCCCCTTCTCTCCTTCTCTCTCCCTGCGGCCCCCCTCCTCTGTGTAGTAGCCCACCCGAAGCGCTCCCCCTCAGGCGCCCTGCCCCTCCGGCGCGCTCCCCCTCCGGCGCGCTCCCCCTCCGGCGCCGCTCCCCCTGCGGCGCCGCTCCCTCGCGCGACCTCCTCCAGACCCCGCTTCTCCCGCATCCCCTTCACTACGTCGTCCGTCCCTATGCGGCTCCCTCGGCGATCACGGTGCCCTCTGTCTCTCCCTGGCCCAGCAGACGCCCTCCCAGCTTGTTCCCTCCATCGCGCGACGCCGCCTCCATCACTGCCCTCCCACCGGATTCCGGCTGCCGCACCTCCTCCTTCTCCCTACATAGCCCAACCACCACCCTTGTCGGTGCTGCGCTTGCCGGCGCCGCCCCTGCCGGTGTCGCGCCGCCCTTTCGAGCATCATCCCATACTTTCCACACCATGTTGGCATCGTTTCGGCTTTTGTGCGCCCTGTTGGTACCGTTCTTGCCAGCGCACGGCCTGCCGGCGTCGTTCCGGCCAGCCCACGCCTTGCCGGCGTTGTCTTGGCCTCCCGTTGCGAGTCCCGCAGCCCCGGTGAACCCCGCCCAGACCCTGCTGGTTGAGAATACCTCTGTGCCGAGGTTAGGTTTGCATTGTTTTTTTGTTTTTATAATTTTAGGTCAATATTTTATTCTGTTTATGAGTCCCTAGTTTGCGTCTTCTTGCATCTGCGCCAATATTCTTGTTTATGTACCAATATTTCTTATTAAATTAATTTGGAACAAATGTGTATTGTTTTTCAAGATTCGAAATTAGTTTTGATTTGGTTATTTGGGCGTTTGATTTGTTAGTGTTATGTTTAGGTGATGTTAGTGTACGTTTTCTTTTTGAAAACTCACTTTGGGCTATTTATCAACATCGATAGTTTGTGTAGTTGTGTTTTTGAAAGTGTCGTGGTGTAGTTGACTTTTTGTTAGTGTCAAAAGCGTGTTTATTCTTAAAAGTGGTTTTGTAAATAATATCGATGGCGCAAGTGATGTTTTGAAAATGTATCAAGGTGGTTCTTTCACGTTGTTGCTCGTTTGGGTTGTTTTAAGGCTTTGTTAGTGTAATTTCAGTTTTCGTACATTTGTTGCAGCGTGTTTGCGAGATAACATCGCGATATTGTGGTCGTCGAAGCTCTCGCGGAATCCCTCGTCTGTGCCGCTGCCGCCGCCTCCTTCTCCTCCGCCACGGCCGCCGCCTCCTCCTCTGCTCCTCCTCCTCCTCCTCCTCCGCCCGTGCCTCCGCGGCCTCCTCCTCCTCCATTGTGCGGTATGCTATGCCTGTAATTTGCTTTTTTTTTTGTTTTTGTTCTATATTTCAACTATCATGATTTGTGTGAATCAATTTTATTTGAAGTGGGGGGTGCAGGTGTTGTGGGTGTAGTGGGTGGGGGGTGTTTAGGTGGGGGTGTTTAGGTGGGGGAGATTTTTAGTGGGTGAACATATAGGTGGGGCGTATAATGGGGGGTCCAAATACCGTATCTTCCTCATCCTAAAAGGTGCGATCTTTTTCAATACCATTTTATTTCACTGTCCATAAAACATCGCATTCGCCCGTTTTCTCTTTTCCCATCCAACACTATCATATCCAGTACCATTACCTGTAAAATAACACATTATGCATGTGTTCTTAAAAATATAATAAGCGAGTAGTAAAACTCCACCGCCTCCTCCTCGGATCCTGCTCCTCCTCCTCCTCCTCCACCGGCCTCATCCTCCTCCACCTCTGCTGCCTCCGCCAATGCCTCCTCCTCCTCCGCCGGTGCCGCCGGTGCCTCCGCGGCCTCCCCCTCCTCCGCCGGTGCCTCCGCGACCTCCTCCTCATCCGTCGTCACACCGCGGTCAAGCTACGGTCACACCGCGGTCACGCCGCGGTCACGCTGCGGTCACGCCGTGGTCACGTCGCGGTCACGCCGTGGTCACTCCGGTGCCTCCGCGGCCGCCGCCTCCTCCTCCTCCGCCGCGGCCACCTCCTCCTCCTCTTCTCCTGCTCCTCCTCCTCCTCCTCCCCCACCAACCTCATCCTCCTCCTCCTCCGCTGCCTCCACTGCCTCCGCTGCCTCCGCTGCCACCGCTGCCTCCACCCTACCTCTGCCCTGCCTCTGCGTTGCCGCCGGTGCCTCCTCCTCCACCGCGGCCTCCTCCTCCTCCACCGCGGCCTCCTCCTCCTCCTCTGCTGCCTCCGCTGCCTCCTCCTCCTCCGCCGTGGCCGCTGCCTCCTCCTCTGCTCCTGCTCCTCCTCCCCTCCACCGGCCTCATCCTGCTCCTCCTCCGCTGCCTTCGCTGCCTCCGCCCTGCCTCGGCCCTGCCTCCGCGCTGCCGTCGGTGCCTCATCCTCCACCGCGGCATCCTCCTCCTCCACCGATGCCTCCTCCTCCTCCGCCGGTGCCGCCAGTTTCTCCACGTCTCCTCCTCCTCCGCGCGCTGCAGTCACGCCGCGGTCACGCCGCGGTCACGCCGCGGTCACGCCGCGGTCACGCCGCGGTCACGCCGCGGTCACGCCGGTGCCTCCGCGGCCGCCGCCTCCTCCTATTACGCCGCGGCCGCCGCCTCCTCCTCTGCTCCTGCTCCTGCTCCTCCTCCTCCACCGGCCTCATCCTCCTCCTCCTCCGCTGCCTCCTCTGCCTCCGCCCTGCTTCCGCCCTGCCTCTGCGCTTCCACCGGTGCCTCCTCCTCCACCGCGGCTTCCTCCTCCTCCGTCGATGCCTCCTCCTCCTCCGCTGGTGCCGCCGGTTCCTCCGCGGCCACCTCCTCCTCTGCGGTCACACCACGGTCACGTCGCCGTCACGCCGCGGTCACGCCGGTACCTCTGCGGCCGCCGCCTCCTCCTCTGCTCCTGCTCCTCCTCCCCTCCACCGGCCTCATCCTCCTCCTCCTCCACTGCCTTCGCTGCCTCCGCCCTACCTCCGCACTGCCGCCGGTGCCACCAGTTCCTCCACATCTCCTCCTCCTCCGCACACTGCGGTCATGCTGCGGTCACGCCGCGGTCACACCGCGGTCACACCGCGGTCACGCCGCGGTCACGCCGCGGTCACGCCGCGGTCACGCCGCGGTCACGCCGCGGTCACGCCGCGGTCACGCCGCTGTCACGCCGCGGTCACGCCGCTGTCACGCCGCGGTAACGCCGCGGCCACGCCGCGGTCATGCCGCGGTCACGCCATGGTCACGCCGTGGTCACGCCGCAGTCACGCAGCGGTCACGTCGGTGCCTCCTCCTCCACCGCGGCCTCCTCCTCCTCCATCGCAGCCTTCCTCCTCCTCCATCGCTGCCTCCGCTGTCTCCTCCTCTATCGCGGCTGCCGCCTCCTCCTCTGCTCCTGCTCCTCCTCCCCTCCACCGGCCTCATCCTCCTCCTCCTCCGCTGCCTCCGCCTCCTCCTCCTCCTCTGCTCCTCCTCCTCCTCCTCCTCCTCCTCCTCCTTCTCCTCCACCACAGCCTCGTCCTCCTCCTCCTCCATCGGCGCTTCCTCCTCCTCCTCCTAGTCCGCTGCCTCATCCTCCTCCTCCACTGGCGCACGGTGGTATCATATTGATGTGAGGCTTGGGGATTGTAGTGGTTCCCAATATATTTTTTATTTTGGTATTTATTTATTCCTTTTTTTCCTTGAAGTGTCTTGATTTTTATCTAAATTATACTCATATTCCTTCTCCTTTAACCTATATACTTATCCTATGGATTTTAAATAGGATGAATATAAATAAAGAATGGATGAATTACAATCGATTGACAAAAGAGTATGAAGAAGGCGTGAAAGAATTTATCAAGATTCCAATAGATCATGCATGTGACTCTTCTCAAATCCTTTGTACGTGTTTACGCTATTGTTATTCAAAACTAATTAGTCCAGATGAGTTGGAGGAACACTTGATCTGTCATGGAATAGATCAAATTTATACATGTTGGAATAAACACGGGGAAACAACGAATGTAGGTAGTGACTGGGGTGACACTGCGTTTTACGTATCATCTGATATGATTACAAACATGAACAATGAAGATGACTGTATGGAGGATGTGATTACAGATGTGAATGATGATGAAGATCATATTGAGAAAATGACAAGGACCTTCGAAGATGAACTTCGTGATTGCCCAAAATTGTTTGAGAAGTTAAAAAGTTGTGCAAAGACGCCATTGTATGCTGGTTACACTAAATATACAGCATTGTCATCCGTACTGAAGCTGTATATTTTGAAAGCAGATAACGGGTGGAGTGACGACAGTTTTACGAAACTACTTTCCCTCTTGAATGACATGATCCCAGAAGACAATGATCTCCCAAGCCGAACATACGATGCCAAACGAATGCTACGCTCTATGGGTATGATCTCTGAAAGAATACACGCCTGCCCGAATGACTATATACTGTTTCTCAAGGACCACAAATCACTTAAAGAATGCCCAAAGTGTGGTGCTTCTAGATACAAGAAAGATGAATCAAGTCCTACTAAAGTTGTATGGTACTTTCCAATCATTCCAAGGTTTAGATGCCTACATGGAAGTGAGGAGACTGCAGAACAATTAACATGGAATGCAGATACAAGAATTAAAGATGGGATACTACGTCACCCGGCAGACTCTCCTCAGTGGAAGAGAATTGATCATGAGTATCCTGAATTTGGAAACGAGTCGAGAAACCTTCGTCTTGCGTTATCTACAGATGGAGTGAATCCTTTTGGTTTTCAAAGCAGCAGTCACAATACATGGCTGGTTATGTTGATATATTATAACTTACCACCGTGGTTTTGCATGAAACGAAAATACATCATGTTATCTATGCTTATATCAGGACCAAAACAACCGGGTAATGATATTGATGTTTATTTAGCTCCATTGATCGAAGATTTGAAATTATTGTGGGATTCAGGTGTTACATTGTATGATGCTTACAGAATGGAAGATTTCACTTTGAGAGTCATGTTGTATGGGACGATAAATGACTTCCCAGCGTATGGAAATTTGTCAGGATATAGCATTAAAGGAACTCAAGGCTGTCCCGTTTGTGAAGAAGGTACACAATCAATTAGGTTGAAACATTCATTTAAAACCGTGTTTCTAGGACATCGCAGCTTTCTACCGCGACGACATAAGTACAGTTCTTGGGAGACATCATTCGATGGAAGTTCAGAAGAACATACAACACCGTCTCCACTAACAGGCGATCAATTGTTTGAGAAAGTTAAAAATTTGGACACTACTTTTGGTAAACCGGCTTCGAAAAACCTTACAAAAATCGGTTGGAAAAAGAGATCAATTTTTTTTGAATTACAATACTAGAATTGTCTGTATGTAAGACATTTTATTGATGTTATGCATGTAGAAAAAAAATGTATTTGACAGTGTTATCGGCACGTTGCTAAATACATCTGGCAAAACAAAAGATAGAATTAAGGCTAGGTTGGACATGGTTGAGATGGGAATACGAGAAGAGTTGGCACCAGTAAAGGGTGAAAAACGAACATTTCTTCCTCCTGCTGCTTACACTCTTTCCAGGAAAAAGAGATATCAGTTTTGCAACTTCTTGAATGACGTAAAAGTTCCAGAGGGGTATTCTTCAAATATCAGTAACCTTATGTCAATGAGCGACTTGAAGTTAAAAGGTCTGAAATCACATGACTGTCATGTTTTGATGCAAAATCTCATTCCAATTGCATTACGTTGCATTTTTCCCAAGAATGTCCGCCATACATTAACGAAACTGTGTTTCTTCTTCAACGCTATATGCAGCAAAGTCATAGACCCGGCGAAATTGCCTGCTATGGAAAAAGAAATTGTCTTCATGTTATGTGAATTAGAAATGTTCTTCCAGCCTTCATTTTTTGATATGATGGTTCATTTGATGGTCCACTTGGTGAGAAAGATTCTACTATGTGGTCCTGTACATTATAGATGGATGTACCCCATTGAACAGTATATGAAGATTTTGAAAGGGTATGTCAAAAATCAAAGTCGGCCAGAGGGTTGTATTGCAGAGCGATATATTGTTGAGGAAGCCGTTGAATTCTGTACCGAATACTTGTCTGGTGTGGAGAGCATTGGCTTACCAAAATCTCGTCACACTGGGTGGTTAGAGGGTGAAGGAATTTCTAGAAGAAAGGTTGTCACAATCAATATTACAGATCGGGAGCAGGCCCACTTTTATGTTTTGCATAATAGTTTGGACGTTGACCCATATGTTGAAATCCACAAAGAAATTCATAGGCAATTGAATCCATCAAGGGCTGAAAAATGGATATCAAATACACATAATCGATAGTTTATAGGATGGTTTCGAGATCATATTTTTAAGAAGTCAGATGAAAATCCAAAGTCTATTTCGGAACGACATCGATGGCTAGCCGGAGGACCAAGTGTGTATGCATTATCTTACAATGCTTATGTAGTTAATGGTTATACATTTTATACTAATGAACATGATGAATACAGTACCATGCAGAATAGTGGGGTTACACTTGTGGCTGAAGCGATGCATGTTTCCGGTGCTAAGGATAGAAATCCAATTTATGCGAATATGTCATACTTTGGCATCATCAAACAAATATGGGAGTTGGATTATACGGAATTTCAAGTTCTGATATTTCAATGCAAGTGGGTTGATAACAGGAGTGCTGTTAAAATAGATGATTTGGGATTTGTGAAGGTTGATTTCAGTAAGGAAGGGGAGAAAGACGAACCATTTATAATGGCATCACAGGCAGTGCAAGTATTTTATGTTCTCGATCCCGCAAACCGAAACTGGTCAATTGTTCTGTTATCGACCAAAACAGCTGAAGGGTCAGATGAAAATTCAACGGAAGATGATCCTTTCAATGGGATTTTTCAATCATTTCGCAGTGGTCTCAATTTAGACGACGTTTTGTATGTTAGAGGAGACCACAATGAAGGGATATGGATAGTTGATAGAGGGGTCAAATCCCTTCAGCCTTTTAAAAAAAGGGAGTTCAATAATCAGGTTATTGATTTTTAATGTAATATAGATTGTGTTACATTATGTTATTATATGTTCGCTGCTTCTTTTATGTGATCTAACTTAAATTTTAAACCAGTTCTGCAGATAATGACTTCTTCACCTGCTGATGCACCCAATCCCGAGACACAACACGTCTCTCAACCTGTTGCAGCTGGTCCCATTGCTGAGAGACAACAGGTCTCTCAACCTGTTGCAGCTGGTCCCACTGCTGACGTACAACAGGTCTCTCAACCTGTTGCAGCTGGTCCCACTACTGAGAGACAACAGGTCTCTCAACCTGTTGCAGCTGGTCCCACTGCTGACGTACAACAGGTCTCTCAACCTGTTGCAGCTGGTGTCAGTGCCGAAGCTAGTGTTTCAGAGAAACATAATGATAATACAGAAACTGAGGAAATGGTAGGCGATGAAACTCCAGTGACACAAAAAAAATAGGTGCGTCGTAGTTTGACAGTTTTAGCAAAAATCCTTAAGGCAAAAGAAAAAGGCGTCAAATTTGAGGTGGGATGGAATAAGCTAGGCCAGCATATAAACCCCAACAAAGCCATATTTAGTAGCTACATTGGAATCTTCACTCGACAACGCGTGGCGATTGACGTAGAGTCGTGGCACCATGTTGTCAGTGGGTTGAAAACATTAATGTGGTAAGAGATTACGGTAACATTACGATATCATCTATTTAATTTATTAAAATAAAATAAAATATTGAAATATTGACTAACCCTTCATCATCTCTTGCAGAGTGCATTTATTGTAGATGTTTCGCACAAAGAATATGTTTTCAGACTGGTAGGAAGGATTCATAGAGGCTTTCGCACCATTTTAATGAAAAATCATCTGAAAGATTCCGAAGGGAAAATCAAGCCGCACCCGCCTCCTCTTTGTGCACACTTGATATCCCAAGGAACGTGGGATGCGTTTTGCAACCATCGTGCAGAAAAGAATTTTTGGGTACATTGTGTTTGGTTACACGTTGTGTAACGTTGCTTGTATTCATCACATTGATTGATAGGTTTTTATTTATGAAACAGCAACTCACTGCTAGAAATAAAGAACGGGCAGCAAAACCAGTGTACCCCTACCGTAAAGCAAGGTTGGGGTACGCTTCAATTGAAAAACAATTGGTATGTATTTTAAAAGTACTGTAATAATTTTATGTGACATAAAACAACACTGTAACCATGTTTCTCTGTTTATAAGCAGATTGATGAAGCAAAATCTCAAGTCACTTCCATTCCACTCCATGTGCTATGGAAGGAGGCTCGTGTTAATAAAGAGGGGAAACTGATTGATGAAAACACACAAAAAGTGTGGGAAACATGTGTAAGTATGACATAATATAAACTTGTTTTGCTTTAAATCACTATTACATAACGATGCTTACTTATTTTTTCATATTTTCTATTTGACATAGTCACAGGAAACATCAACACCCGCACCGGATGCAGACATACTTTCAACGGCCTTGAAACAGCCAGAACAGTATGTCCGCGTCAGAGGTGTGGGTTTTGGGGTTTCACCCAAGACATATTTTAAGAAAAAAACAAGAGGATGAAGAAACTAAAGAATTGCATGTAATGATAGATAGAGTAGCTACCCTTGAAGAACTAATCCAAACTCAGGGAGAGATGCTAAAGAGTTTGATGGAGGAGAGGCGAAGAGAACAAACAACTCAAGAACAACCCCTGCGAGAAGATCCACCACTCATCAGCTTTGAGGCGAGTCATTCCCCTCAAAGACCTGACTTAACCGAGGTAATCAATGTTATAATATTCGTTTTTGTGAGATGTGAATCACATAGACACTGATACTTTTCATTTAATGATATTCTGCAGGGTGAAAATGACTGTGCTTTATATCTGTCAACTCCCACCCATCGCCTTGTAGCGAGGGCTACAGTGTTCAATATGCAGAATGACACGCTACACTCCAGACCACTTCTAACCGGTCATGTCAAAGTGTCGATTAACGTAGCTAATGAGCCGAGCGCCGAGCTACCCATTCCAAATGAAGATGAAGACATTCATACGGTAGAAAAAGCTATTGGAACATTCGTTGCATGGCCGTCGAATCTTGTGAAAATTACGTCGAGCAGGAGGTATTCATTTCCAGTTCATTTTTCAAGCAGAACCTTTAACATTAAATTAGAAAATTGCTGAACCAATGAATTTTATTACAGAAGGATAAAACGGAGAAGCTAAAACAAAAGAGCGGCTCCAAGATTGGATCAACCAACCGATCAAAACAATCTACTGAGAGCACGTTCACCCCGCCCGTTCTATATCCACATTTAATATCATTGCAAGCTCATGTGGATACAAAAATGAAAGACGGAAAGAATCATAAAATTTTTTGTGAAACAGATATGTACGGAGAGGAAACAATGGATTTCGTTAGTGCAGACGCTGTTTCGGAGATCATCACATACGACTGGCTAGGCACCTCAGTTATAAATATATACATGAGGTATGTTTTCATGATTTGATTTTACAGAAGCTGATATACTTTGATAATTATGGATAAATACATCTCATATTTTTCATAGGCGTATATATGAAAAACAGTTCAAGGGATTTTCCCATGAATACAAATTTGGACTCGTTAGTCCTCACACCATTTCTACACAACGAACAGAAATAGATTCTAATTTTCAGGCTGAATTGATGTCAAATTTGCTCAGAACGTTTCAAAGAAGAATTATGACTGAAAGGCTATTTTTAATACCAACTATGCAAGGGTAAAACTCTAAATTTTAATCATATCAATTATATTTTCATTTCTATCAGTACTTATTTATTTTTGTGTTTTAGGGAACATTGGATGCTCATCGCAGTCAATTTGGATACTCCAAAGATTTATTTTCTGGATTCACTGCATGGATATCCAACTAAACGGACACACATGATGGCGATTTTCAATTTGTAATACACTAGATCCAACATTTTAGAACTAAATATCTAGTTATATAATTTATATTATCTTTTAATGAGGATTTTGTTATGATAGAGCGGTGTATGAATATCGTCTAAAGGTTGGAATGAATCCAGGGCGTAAGGACGACAATGCCCACACGATCTACAAATGGAGAAGTATCTGGGTATATATAATTATATTTCACTATCCAAATACATATCAAAACAAATTACTTATTTTTCTCGATGTTTCTACAGTGTCCGAAACAAACAAATGACAAGGACTGCGGTTATTATGTTTATAAATTTATGAAAGAGATCGTATTTCATGGACAAACTAGCATCCATGAAGAGGTATTTTTGAAAATAATCACTACTTTATTTAAAATAATTATTAATCCCTTGTGTATTTATATTTTTTCAGTAATACTATGACTGTCGCAAAAAATCCTATTCAGAAGATGATATAAATGTCTTTAGAAACGAATGGGCAGCGTACCTGATCGAAGAATGTAAACAAATAGGACAATGAAGGTGAATTAATAATACTTATGTTATCTTTATATGGTCATTGATATCTCCCTTTACACTTATTGAGCATCTATGATCTCCCTTTCTTATGTTTCATATCCTTAGATTAGTGAATTCCTACTACTTAGTTTGAAAATGAGATAAACTTTGGAAAACAACACCAATGACATATGCCAAACCGAGGAAACGTGTTCGGATTGTTTTGATACTTTAGGACAACGATCCACGAGTCATTTTTGACGCGTACGAATCGACCACACCTCAATCTGACGCACGGTGTGACCGGTATGGCTAAAATTGTCTGATATCAGTTTGAAAATGACATGAACTTTGGAAAACAACACCAATGACATACGCAAAACCAAGAAAACGCATACAGATTGTTTTGATAGTTTAGTACAACGATCCACGAGTCATTTGTGATGCGTATGAATCGACTACACCTCAATCCGATGCACGGTGTGACCGGTATGGCTAAAAGTGTCTGATATCAGTTTGAAAATGACATGAACTTTGGAAAATAACACCAATGACATACGCCAAACCAAGCAAACACGTTCGGATTGTTTTGATACTTTAGGACAACGATCCACGAGTCATTTGTGACACATACGAATCGACCGCACCTCAATCCGACGCACGGTGTGACCGGTATGGATAAAAGTGTCTGATATCAGTTTCAAATTGAGATAAACTTTGGAAAACAACACCAATGACATATGCCAAACCGAGCAAACGCCTTCGGATTGTTTTGATAATTTTGGAAAACGATCCACGAGTCATTTGTGATGCGTACGAATCGACCGCACCTCAATACGACGCACGGTGTGACCGGTATGGCTAAAATTGTCTGATTTAAGTTTCAAATTGAGATAAACTTTGGAAAACAACACCAATGACCTAAGACAAACCGAGCAAATGCCTTAGGATTGTTTTGATACTTTAGGAAAACGATCCACGAGTCATTTGTGACGCGTACGAATCGACCGCACCTCAATCCGATGCACGGTGTGACCGGTATGGATAAAATTGTCTGATATCAGTTTGAAAATGAGATGAACTTTGGAAAACAACACCAATGACATACGCCAAACCAAGATAACGCCTTCAGATTGTTTTGATACTTTAGGAAAACGATCCACGAGTCATTTGTGATGTGTACAAATCGACCGCACCTCAATCCGACGCACGGTGTGACCGGTATGGCTAAAAGTGTCTGATATCAGTTTCAAATTGAGATCAACTTTGGAAAACAACACCAATGACATACTCCAAACCGAGCAAACACCTTCGGATTGTTTTGATACTTTAGGAAAATGATCCACAAGTCATTTTGACGCGTACGAATCGACCACACCTCAATCCGATGCACAGTGTGACCGGTATGGCTAAAATTGTCTGATATCAGTTTGAAAATGACATGAACTTTGGAAAACAACACCAATGCCATACGCCAAACCGAGCAAACGCGTTTGGATTGTTTTGATACTTTAGGAAAACGACCCACGAGTCATTTGTGACGCGTAAAAATTGACCGCACCTCAATCCGATGCACGGTGTGACTGGTATGGCTAAAATTGTATGATATCAGTTTGAAAATGACATGAACTTTGGAAAACAACACCAATGACATACGCCAAACTGAGAAAACATGTTCGTATTGTTTTGATACATTAGGACAACGATCCACGAGTCATTTGTGACGCGTACGAATTGACCGCACCTCAATCCGACGCACGGTGTGACCGGTATGGCTAAAAGTGACTGATATCAGTTTGAAAATGAGATGAACTTTGGAAAACAACACCAATGACATACGCCAAACTGAGAAAACGCTTTAAGATTGTTTTGATACTTTAGGACAATGATCCACGAGTCATTTGTGATGCGTATGAATTGACCACACCTCAATCTGATGCACGGGGTGACCGGTATGGCTAAAAGTGTCTGATATCAGTTTCAAATTGAGATCAACTTTGGAAAACAACATCAATGACATACGCCAAACTGAGCAAACGCCTTCGGATTGTTTTGATACTTTAGGAAAACGATCCACGAGTCATTTTTGACGTGTAAAAATCAACCACACCTCAATCCGACGCACGGTGTGACCGGTATGGCTAAAATTGTCTGATATCAGTTTGAAAATGACATGAACATTGGAAAACAACACCAATGACATACGCCAAACCGAGAAAAAGCCTTCGGATTGTATTGATACTTTAGGAAAACGATCCAAGAGTCATTTTTGATGCGTACGAATCGACCGCACCTCAATCCGACGCACGGTGTGACCGGTATGGATCAAATTGTCTCATATCAGTTTGAAAATGACATGAACATTGGAAAACAAAACCAATGACATACGCCAAACCGAGAAAACGCGTTCGGATTGTTTTGATACTTTAGGAAAACGATCCACGAGTCATTTTTGACGCGTGCGAATCGACCGCACCTCAATCCGACACACGGTGTGACCAGTATGGCTAAAATTGTCTGATATCAATTTGAAAATGAGATGAACTTTGGAAAACAACACCAATGACATACGCCAAACTGAGCAAACGCGTTCGGATTGTTTTGATACTTTATTACAACGGTCCATGAGTCATTTGTGACGCGTACGAATCGACTGCACCTCAATCCGATGCACGGTGTGACCGGTATGGCTAAAAGTGTCTGATATCAATTTGAAAATGAGATGAACTTTGGAAAACAACACCAATGACATACGCCAAACCAATCAAACGCCTTCGGATTGTTTTGATACTTTAGGAAAACGATCCACGAGTCATTTTTCACGCGAAAGAATCGACCGCACCTCAATCCGACGCACGGTGTGACCGGTATGGCTAAAAGTGTCTGATATCAGTTTCAAATTGAGATCAACTTTGGAAAACAACACCAATGACATACGCCAAACCGAGAAAACACCTTCGGATTGTTTTGATACTTTAGGAAAATGATCCAAGAGTCAATTTTGACATGTACGAATCGACCGCACCTCAATCTGATGCACGGTGTGACTGGTATGGCTAAAATTGTCTGATATCAGTTTGAAAATGACATGAACTTTAGAAAAAAACACCAATGACATACGCCAAACCGAGCAAACGTGTTCGGATTGTTTTGATACTTTAGGAAAATGATCCACGAGTCATTTGTGATGCGTACGAATCGACCGCACCTCAATCCAGCGCACGGTGTGACCGGTATGGCTAAAATTTTCTGATATCAGTTTGAAAATGGCATGAACTTTGGAAAACAACACCAATGACATACGCCAAACCAAGAAAACGCATTCGGATTGTTTTGATACTTTAGGAAAACGATCCACGAGCCTTTTATGATGCGTACGAATTGACCTCACCTCAATCCGACGCACGGTGTGACCGGTATGGCTAAAAGTGTCTGATATCAGTTTGAAAATGAGATGAACTTTGTAAAACAACACCAATGACATACGCCAAACCGAGAAAACGCATTCGGATTGTTTTGATACTATAGGAAAACGATCCACGAGTCATTTGTGACGCGTACGAATTGATCGAACCTCAATCCGACGCATGGTGTGACCGGTATGGCTAAAAGTGTCTAATATCAGTTACAAATTGAGATCAACTTTGGAAAACAACAACAATGACATACGTCAAACCAAGAAAACGCCTTCGGATTGTTTTTTTACTTTAGGAAAATGATCCACGAGTCATTTTTGACGCGTACTAATTGACCACACCTCAATACGACACACGGTGTGACCGGTATGGCTAAAATTGTCTGATATCAGTTTGAAAATGACATGAACTTTGGAAAACAACACCAATGACATACGCCAAACCGAGCAAACGCCTTCGGATTGTTTTAATACTTTAGGAAAACGATCCATGAGTCATTTGTGACGCGTACGAATCGACCGCACCTCAATACGACACACGGTGTGACCGGTATGGCTAAAATTGTCTGATATCAGTTTGAAAATGACATGACCTTTGGAAAACAACAACAATGACATACGCCAAACCGAGAAAACGCGTTCGGATTGTTTTGATACTTTAGGAAAACGATCCACGAGTCATTTTTGACGCGTTCGAATCGACCACACCTCAATCCGACGCACGGTGTGACCGGTATGGAAAAAAGTGTCTGATATCAGTTTGAAAATGAGATAAACTTTGGAAAACAACACCAATGACATACGCCAAACCGAGCAAACGCGTTTGGATTGTTTTGATACATTAGGACAACAATCCACGAGTCATTTGTGACGCGTACGAACCGACCGCACCTCAATCCGACGCACGGTGTGACCGGTATGGCTAAAATTTTCTGATATCAGTTTGAAAATGACATGAAACTTTGGAAAACAACACCAATGACATAAGCCAAATCGAGAAAACACCTTCGGATTGTTTTTATACTTTAGGAAAACGATCCAAGAGTCATTTTTGACGCGTACGAATCGACTGTACCTCAATCCGACGCACGGTGTGACCGGTATGGCTAAAATTGTCTGATATCAGTTTGAAAATGACATGAACTTTGGAAAACAACACCAATGACATACGCCAAACCGAGCAAACGCATTCGGATTGTTTTGATACATTAGGAAAATGATCCACGAGTCATTTGTGACGCGTATGAATCGACCGCACCTCAATCTGATGCACGGTGTGACCGGTATGGCTAAAAGTGTCTGATATCAGTTTGAAAATGAGATAAACTTTGGAAAACAACACCAATGACATACGCAAAACCGAGAAAATTCCTTCATATTGTTTTGATACTTTAGGACAACGATCCACGAGTCATTTGTGACGTGCACGAATCGACCGCACCTCAATCCGACGCACGGTGTGACCGGTAAAGCTTTTCATTAGATAAAGAATCAGTATTTATTAAATGAGATAAATCAATCAAAAACATATTGATTTTACATTATTCCCTTTCATTGTTATGAAAATGAAAACTTTTGAGTTTAAAATTTAATATTTTAGATTCAAATTTCCATATTAATGTATTCTTTCATATTCTGTTTTAATTTCTTTCATTATTTCATTACTAACATAATATTTGTTTTCTTATATAGGTGATTTTTTTCCTTGAGTTCGGATGCTTTGTTCGGCAACAAATACCATCGAGAGCGGATCACGGATATCAAAGGATGAAACATGGATGTTTATAACTGTTGTTGAATAATTGTAAATGTAACCATGTAAAACAATTTTTGAAATGTATATATCAATGCATTTTTTTTGTATTCATGATGTTAAGTAAATGTATATACCGTTGTCAGTCAAAATATTGGGTGTGAGTGCTATGGTGTGCATGGGTGCATGTGCTACTTTGTGCAGGTATTCTGGTGTGCAGGTGTGCAGGTATTGTTTTTTAGGTGCAGGCGTTGGGCCCTTTATCATCGCTTTTTTAGCGCTGATAAAGGAAACCTTTAATAGCGCTAAAGGAGTGCTGATAAAGGAACGTGTATCAGCGCTCCGAGAAGCGCTGATATAGTTGACCTTTATCAGCTCTCCACTGCGCGCTGATAAAGGACCCCTTTATCTGCTCTCCTAGAAGCGCTGATATACGGGACCTTTATCAGCGCTAAATTAGCACTGATAAAGGTCCCCTATATCAGTGCTTCTCAGAGCGCTGATAAAGGGGACCCCCCCCCCCCCTTTATCTACGCCGGAATTAACAGCGCTTTTCTAGCGCTGTTAGTGATGGTTTTTAGCGCTGATAAAGGCGCAGTTTGTAGTAGTGTACAGGCTGAAACTAATAATTATTATCAGATACATAATCAATATTTTTATGAAATAAAGAAAATGAGAATTGTTTGAAGCCATTCAAAGTTTTATCAAGGGGATAAAAGAAGTTGTTGAAGAATTTTGAAGAATGGTTTTCTTATATTTCATTTGTTTTAGAGAAATCTAATAAATAATTTTTTTATTGATTGAAATAAATAAATATTAATGGGTAGTTGGTTCCATGAATTTTAGCGAAAGTGAATTTATCTTTCGTATTTTTTCTTGTTCATTTATTAATTCGTGTAGAGAAACATAATGATGAATACACTATCTTCATCATACTAAAGGAATCCATATAAGGAATCAAAATCAAATAGAATATTGAAAATAAATTAAAAAGTGAGATGAAGTTGGGTGAATATTTGATATGTTTTGAGAAGAGTTGAGAAGGATTGAAGAATCCATGATGCACCTGAAATTCTAAGAAAATTATTGTTTCAATAAATTTGGTTGAAAAGTAAACATGTTCATAATCCCTCCCAATCCATTTCTAGGTCACCTATAAAATCCATAAGTACTTAATACTTTCTAACATTAAATTACTATTCAAGATAGAAGGAGGAGTGCTGAATATATTTAGATAGAATAAGTTTTTTGGATTAATCTTTATGAAGGAATTTTTCTAGATAGAAGAATAAAGGCGAAGAGGTAAGATCATAATAATAGGGTTCAGAATTTGAACAAGCAATCAGACTGGGATTTCTGATCTGTGGAAGCATAAATACAAATTTGTTTGATTTGTATTCTTATAGAGTTATATTTCTATATTGATCAATAATATTGGTGAATCCTACATAGAAATTAGACTAAGTGTCATTATGAAGTCCACGATAAGTTATTGCCTATTGTTGGGTAAGAAAGTGAAGAATTGATTATGAAGAACATATTTGTAAAAGTTAATAATGTAGCACAATAACATGTTTATTAACATGTTACATAGAATTTATATTACATCATTTTTTCTAAAATAATTGTATGTATTGTTTTATTGAACATAGTGTTACATGATTGTAATGTTATATCCTACTCATTATATTCCACACAAAAAAAGATATTTTTCTTTTGGATTGTGTGGTATTGGATTGTGTCCAAATGATACAAAGTATATAGCTACTCTTTTTGAGTAGTGAACCTTGTAAATTCTTATATAAATGTGGATTTGTGATTGTTTCTTATCAATAGTTATAACTCTTTAACAAGAGTTGAAGGTTGTTTGGAAAAGAAGTAATCTTAAAAAAAAGATATCAATGATTCAACCCTCACCCTCCTAGTGAAACTTAATATTTACTGGGTACTTGTAAGTGTTATCAGTTTAAGGTTCCATTATTTTACACATTTAATATGTTTTTAAGATGATTTTGTGATGGATAATATCATTTGTGTTAATAGTAAGGGTATTTTGGTCTTTTATGGGTAGAACAATCATGTCTAGAAAGATATAATTTTTTCTTTTCATATGTCTATTTGGTGTGTTGTTATTGAAGCTGTAACAGATGGATTTCTTTGAATTGTAGGTAAATTTACCCTTATGTTTTTTGATAACAAGAAACTTAAAAATTGTGGAAGGTCCAATAAGGATTTAATATCATTACTTTATAAAAGTTTGTTTCTATGAGTGAAGGGGTTTTCTACTACCAAATATATTTGGGATAAGATGAAAAACATTTATAATTGAAATAAAACATTTAATAAGGAAAATTTTTAAATTTTGAGATTAAAGTATGAAGATATCAAGATGGGTGGGTATGAATCCATTGGTAACTTATTTACCAAGGAAATTGAAATTTTTATCACTGTTAGATTCCAGGGTGAAAAGTTAGAGGGCTCTACTAGGGTTCAAAATACTGTGAGAATTCATCCCAAAAAGATTGATTCTAAAGTTTCTTCACTGAAAAATAGAAATAAATAGTTATCTCTGGACTATTTTCGATGAAATATAATTACATATATATGTGAATTGAAAATTTTATTAAATGAAAAACCAAATTTTATAGTAAAATGTCTTTCAAGGTAGCTAGGAAGGAAAATTCAAAGAGGATTCTTGTTGATCAAGAAACTGGTGATTCTGATTCTAAAAATGAGGTATGTAAAAATCATTATGAATTTATATCCTTGTTATCGAAAATTATAAAAATATATACAAGTAAATATAAGTTAATAGCATCCGTTAATGTTTTTTAATTTGGATCCATTGGTCACTTTGTGGCCAAATATCCATGAATAAAAAAAACATCGTATATAAGATGATAAAAGATAGAGAAGACCATGGAATAAATAGGGTAAAAAAGATAAATCTTACTCCATCTAAAATAATATAAAATTATCAATATCCAAAAATGGAAATTCAATATATAAATATCATGATGAAAAAAATAGTGGATTAGAATCTGAAAATTCAATTAAGAATCCTAAGAACACTTTTATTTCAATAGTCAATCAATATTTTGAAAGTTTCGGTTCTGAAAAAGTAGAAACACATATAGAATTTCATCTAAAAGAATAATTTAAATTTTTTCTAATAATTATTGGGATGCTTGACAAAGAAACCAAGAAGATGAAAATTGAATACTCTTTAAAAAAAAGCAAGAAGGTTTTACTGATGAGAACATCAAGGTTCTATAATAGATTAATGATTTGGAAGAATATCTTGAGAAAGAAAATAATCTTAATGCACATATAGAAGTAAAGATGAATGAAAAAAGAAGAGTTGGAACTTGTCCAACAAAAAATATCTAAAGCTGAATAAATTGTTAAAAGTATCAATAATACTATCTATGAATTTTGTGAATGATTTGGAAAGGATAAACTAAAAATGGATAAAAACTACATTCAAATATTGAGAAAAAAGTATAAAATGTTCCTAGGAAGAAGAAATTTTGGAAAGTTATTTTTGGGTCCAAGAACAACGAATTTTGAAGGGTAGGGGATTTTAAAAAATCCGAATCTGAAAGAAGTTATATTACTTATTGTTCTGATAAGGCTGAAAAGAAAACTTAGTTAAATAATAATATTCTTCACAATAACTTAATGGTTGTTGGTCAACAAATTTTTGATAAAAAGGTATCTAAGAAACATGATCACAACCACAGTCAGTATAGAATTTACTGTGGTAAATATTTTTTATATGGATACTATTTGTATTTTGGTAGATTCAAACACATGTAAAATATGTTTTGGTTTAATCAAAAACATTAATACTATTCTACTAAATTCATAAAGAAAAGTTTGGGAGAGATTTAATACTATTAAAAGATTAATTTTGATAACGATGTTTTGAATACAACTGAGAACGTTATTGTGAAAACTACAAATAGGTTCCAGCCATTGGAAATAATTTGTGAAAGATAAAAATAAAAATGACACCTTGCACAAGGTTTTCCTGTTTTGTTACTCTCACAACAAAACATTGTAAACAATTCTCATTATCTAGATATTATGAAAGATAAAGGGAAAGAAAAAGTACGTGTTGTTGAACCCACTCTCAAAGAAACAAAAGGATAAAAACCATGGATTTTTTATAGTGGGTGTTCTTCTTGTGTGAAATATTACATTTTTGAACAATGTTAAATATTTCAAAGAAGGAATAGTGAAATTTGGAAATGATGAATATCTCAAAAACAAATGTGTTGGATCATCGATAATTGGGGAAGAAAATATTAAATCTAAGAGAGATTTTTTTTATGGGATAGAGCATAACTTTCTAATTTTTTCGAAACCTTTTGAGAAAGGTAAAAAAAATTATTTTCCGAAACGATGGGTTTTTTTAATAGTGGTGAATATGTAGAGATAGTTACAAGAGGAAAACATAAAAAAGTATACTTATTTCATGTCGGTGAGGTTCAAAACACCTATTACATGATCATGGTGAAAGAAAATAAGTTGTTTCATAAAAGGATGAGACAAATGTGTTAGAGAAACATGAGAATATTATCAAAAAAATATAGTGTTTGGGGTATTCCTAATATTTCAAGAAGAAGAGATTAGTGTAGAATGATATATCATAATGGATATATAACAAACTCTATCTATAATAATGATGAAATTTGTTTACAAATACTCTTAGAACTTATTGATTCTATTATATGTGTGCCAATGATCAAGAAATAATCTCATAACGATTATTACTCCATTACATATATTGATGACTTTACTAGAATTACTAATGTCAAGTATATCAAAAAGAAGTCATATACTCAAAAAAATTAAAAGTTTTAGGTCGAAATATTAGAAATGAATATGAGTATTTAGTGAAGAAGTGAGAACGGAAAATTATATTTAATAAAAAAAGCAAAATTTGAATGTTATCTTGAGATGCATGGGATTTTTCAAGAGCTCAGTGCAACAATTAATGCTCAAAAAGATGGTGTTGCGGAAAGGTCGAATAAAAGTCTAGTTGAAATCGGAATAACTATGTTACATAAACATGTATCTATACTTAAATTTGGAGTAAATCTATAATCATTGTCATGTATATTTGAAACTAACTTTTCTATAGACTAATATCAATTATAAAAGTATATGGAATGAATTATGGAAAAAATCCATGTTTCAAACCCTTAAGAGTGTTTGGGAATCCATGCTTCATAAAAAAGTTGGAAACCATGGAAAGTTTGATAAGATAGGTGATGATCGATTTTTTCATTGATATAATTAGGATGGAAGAGGATATAGTTGTTTCCACAAAGATTATGGATGATTATTTGATTTTTTTGGTGTGAATTCTTTTGAAAATGGTGAGAAAGATATGCAGACTCATATTGACAAGGAAGAGAGACATGATAAAAGAATCTCTAGTGAAAATCATGATAAGGATAATCACAATGGTAATCCTGCTCAAGATGAATAATTGGAATCAACAAATTCAAATGATAAGGATAAATATTTAAAATATCATCCTAGTATGAGGAAGTAAGTGGAAGATCAAAAAAAATTAGTTATCAACATCAAATGGTTTAAAAAAGAAGATTAATTATTCATACTTAATTGTTTTCAATAGTTGATCTGAAAGATGTGAATGAATCTTTTGAGAATACGGAATTGTTTTAGCCTATTAATGAAGAGATTAATCAAATTGAAAAGAATGATACATGAGAACTCTTACCTAAACCAAATGACCAAAATGTTTTTGGTGAAAAATATGGTTTTTTTGGAACCAGATGAATGGAGATACTAAAGTGAGAAGGACAAAGAATTATTATTGTTAAATGATCACTCACAAATTTTAGGTATTTTATTTGATGAAACCTTTTCACTAATGTAATGTTTATAAACAATTAAAAGCGTTATTTCTATTTCAGAATAACTAAGTTACAAAATATTTCAAATGGATGTGAAATCAGAATTTTTGAATGGAGATCTTGATGAGTAAGTTCATATTGAACAACCATGTAGAATTGTTGTTGGGAAAGATGAATATTATGTGTAAAAGTTAATGATATCCTTTTATAGGATAAAAAAATTACCAAGGGAATGGTATTTGAAATTAGATACTTTATTAGGGAAGAAGAGTTTTAAAAAATGAAGATTTGAAAAAAAAAATTATACATCAAATAAAGTATGTAGTTTTCCGTAACTGTATTTGTTTATGTTGTTGAAGTTATCTTTTCTGGGAATGACTAAATTACTTATGATAGATTTTCTGAAGACATGAAAAAAAATTGATTTGTCCATAATGGAATAAATGAAATAATTTCATGGGTTACAAATCTGATAAGATAAGAAACACATTTACCCTTTTCATGGAAAATTCTATATAACTTATTAAAAAGTTTGACATGGAAAATTTAAATCAAGTTTCCACATAGATTTTAGGAGAACCAAGTTTCCAAAAATTGAGGTGGAATATAAGTTGATCAGATTGAGTTCCATAAGTTAATTGGATGTATGTTATATTAGACTACCTCAGAACCAAAAATTGTTTATGTTGTTACCTTATGTGAAATATCTCAGAGTTCTCTAAAATAATCACAATTATTGGATAGAAAAATAATTCATAGATATATAAAAGGCACTAAAATTTTAGAATCATCTATAATATCTCATAAATTATAGATTTTTTTGTTATTATGATACTGATTGTGTAGGAAATGTTTATTATAGAAGATCAACATCTGGTAGAGTTTTTTCTGGGCAAGCATTGTGTTAGTTTCCATATTAAGAATATAATTTAGTAACTCTTAGCATGAATGAATTTGAGTATGTTTATTCCAAAAAATCTGCTACCCAAATTATGTGGATGACAACATAGTTATAAAACTTACTTATTGAATTTTATTTACCCTTTTCTTGGGTTGTGATAATCAATGTGAAATAAACCTTTCCAAAAACATTTTTGCAATAATCTTGTTCAAAAAATATTGATATCAAATATAATTTCATCAAGGAAAATTTGGAGAAGAATTAATTAAAGATAAATTATGACCCTAGATTGAAAAAAGTTGTTGTAATTTTAACAAACCCCTTACCAAAGGAACCATTTTCTAAATTGAGTTTGATCATGGGAATCCAACGTTTTTCCCATCAAGGTTGAGGTATGTGTTTGTGTCCCCTCTCTTATCTTGTATTTTGATAGTGTTATAAAATGGGGGAATTTTTTGTAAATCAATCCATTTTTATATGCTAATACTTTTAAGGAATCATGTGAAAAGAGGGAGTTTGGGGTTATCTATGAATATATCATTGTAAATGTGTGAAATATTATAACTATTTATTGGAGTTATTTCAAAAAAAAATTTAAGAATGTGGAAAATGAAAATAAATAAGTGAATAATTTTTTGAAGAAAAGATGAGGAGGTTTTCTTTAGTCACTACTTTTTTACACCATGTTTTTTATGTAAATAACACTTTTATACTACAATTAATTAGTTCACTTAGGATTAAAATTTCGATAATTAATTCATTTCTCGAGGTTACAAAGTTTCGTGACTTACCAATTTTGGTTGAAAAAAAATACAAAGTGGGAGATCAGTTGGACCAAGCTAGAAATATATTTTTTTAATCTAGAAGAAGTTTGTGTTATCTTTTATTATCAAATAATATAAGGAATAAAATAAATCAATTCACTTTTTAAATATTGATAATAGGACTTACCATCATATCAGAATATTGGTCTAACAAGTCTTAAGAAATTCCATCATCTTGGAGATATTATTTCTATAAGAAAAGGTTTATCTGACTCACCTTGGGTCCAAAATGAAAGAAATATTATAATTAGAAAGAGAATCAGATTTTTCAGGGATCCGATGAAAATATGTTAATGATTTTCTGATCTTGGAGTTCTCATAAATCATATGTTTTTGAAAAAACGTGAGATGCAAGATTTATGAAATAAATGATAATACATCCAATTGTATTAAGGGTTGGAAAAAATATGGTTGTTGTAAAGGATGTAAAGTAACAAATACATTCCAATGTATCTTAGATGATTCTGAATCTTATCTTAAGAATATTCAATGTCTTGCAGAATCGTGATACAAGAAAAATTTTGTTAAATAAGTTAGTTCATGAATCTAAATCTTTCTTCTCTCACTTCATCAATGTGAGATCACCAGATGAAAAAATGTTTGTTGTCTAATAAGGTTGATCAGATAGTGAACATGTGAAGATATTTTTTTCAATCAAACCAATAATCCATGATAAAATCATATTTAGATAAATAAGTGGATTGAATTGTAATCAGAGAATGAAATAAGTTTTTGAAGTCAAAGTTGTTTGGACCAGTCCATCAGATGTAATGTTCCATTTGTTATTAGAGACATACTAACACTTTTCATGAGATGCAAATGGAAAGGAGAATTTTGTTTGGGAATTTGTTAGTACCAATAAAAATAAATGAAATTTGGAGTTGTTAGAATAAATGAATATATAGAATGAAAAATGTTTATTTTGACCGAAAGAAGAAGAAAATTGGAGATCAATCAACAATGTAGTCAACCATTTCCCATCATGGTGAATTGTTGATTGTTTTCAATATAGAAACATTTTTTCCATTTCAATTGGATCAAGTGAAAATAAAGTATTTTGTTTGATTATAAGTTTCTCAATAGAAATAATAACTCAGATATGTTTTTTGGGCATGGTATAAACTATCTATTCCCTTGTAAAATTTCAGTCAGGAGCTATCAGACTAGAAATGAAACTGAACTATCAAAGTGAATCATAGACCAATTTATCTAACATAGGATGAAATTGATATGTATCATTGGACCTAGGATCATTGTTTTGAATAATGGTTTTCTTATGATTCATTTACTGCAGAGCAATATAATAAATAATCTGAAGTCTCCATTGAAATGAAGAATTTAGAATGAGTAGTTGGCTTTATGTATCTTAATGAGATTAAATTTATTTTTCATATGTTTCCTTTTTAATTTTTCAATTGGTGTGGTGGAAACAAATGAAGAATCCATTTTCTTCATCGTAATAAAGAAAATTTACTGGGGAATCATAATCATACTGATGATTGAAAAAGGATTATTGAAGAAGTTTCTAGAAGATTTTAGAATAATTTAATAACTTAAGATTCACCCAAAATTTAATAATAATTTATGTTTCATGAAATTTGGTTGAGTGGGAATCATTTTTAGAATCCCATCCAAACCATTTTTTGGTCACTTATAAAAGCACGAAGTATATTTTACTTTTTGACATCAACATACGTTAAAAAAGAGAAAGAGGGAAACTGAAGAATTTTAGAGAGAGTCATTTTCATGATTGAGATTTTTTGTGGATTTCTTCTAGACAAAAGAATAATGGAGAAGAGACATGATCATAATTATATTTTTTGGAATCAGACTGAGTAATCGGACTGGGATATCGAGACTAGGTAACAAGAAGTTTAGATTATTTTTAGTGGTGTTCTTATATATTTATATTCCTATATTGAGTAATAGTACTAGAGAATCAGACATTGAGATCTGACTAAGTTTTATTATGAAGTCCAGAAGAAGTTATTTCCTGAAATTTGGTAAGAACGTAAGGATTTTTTAAGAACATATTTGTGAAAGTTAGAAGCTAGAACAGTAACATGTTTCCTAACATGTTCCAAATACTTTTTATTACATATTTTGTTCTATAATATAACACAAAATATTGTATTAAAAATATTTCTACATGATTGTAATGGAATATCCAACTTGCTGTATTCCATACAATAGGAATTTTTTCTAGTGGATTAGTTGGTATTGGGTTGTCTACAAACCGTACCAAATACATAGATACTATTTTTGAGTAGTGAAACATGTAAATTATTATGTTCCCATGGATGTGTTATTATTATTTTTCAATTAAAGTGATAACTCTTTAACAGATGATGAAGGTTGTGTTAGAAAGAAGGAAACATTAAAGAAAAAGTTATCACTGATTCGCCACATCCCCCTCTCAGTAAAACTTGATCATGACTAGGCACATAAAATTTCATCCCATGTACCATTACGGTACTGATATCCAAAACAAATTCCCCTTATAGTAATTAATATAGGAAAACATTTTTGTTGAAGGACTGTGATACTCAATTTTTATGGTCTTCCAAGTTTTACAGGGTATACAACCTTATCTCATCAATCCATTCAAACTCCTAGAGTCACTTCTAAAATTTTTGTTATATGGAAATCTAATTTTTAATGGAAAATCAATGTGAATTTAATTATACCTCTATGGGTTTAACTAATTTGGTTTTGTATAAGTATGAGTATGTGGTTACTGTTTTAGTTGTACGGGTTGTGGTGTGATAAGACCGCAAAGAATGAATAAGTTTTTCTGGATAAAATTAATTATTTTTATACACCATATTCTAGAGTATATGAGAAATTGTTTTTTTTTAAATACTTTTTTATCCATTTTCACTTTATGATAGTGGGAAAATTGGTTCGATCGAATGATTTATTTATTACAAAAACTTTTCGGTTCAGAGGAGTTGAAGTTGGTTACATTTACTATCAATATTGTATGGGGGACACTAAATCTATTAATTATATCTTCTTTCACAAAAATGATGATAGGATTTTTATTTATTTCTTATTGGGATATATCTTCATCCCAATTGGATTATTAGTCATTTTCAGTAAGTAAGTAATTCAACATCATGGTTATTTCTAGGGGACATGTCCTTATGGCATCTGTTATCGGAATAAAAAATAGCCCTGAGTATTTTGTTGTTTGAATAAATTATCAATTTTATGAATATTGTTGGATGATATAAAACATGAATTACATCACTTGGTGAAATTTATGAAATATTTTGTCATCGATATCCAAAATTATATAGGCCTCCTGATCTGATCTGAAATCCTTACAAATGAATGATGTCCCCTATAGTCGCCTACAGAAACTCTTTACATAACTATGAGAGTTTCCATTACATTAATTAATCATATGAGAATATATTCAAAGACTTTTTTATCAATGGATTTATAACAGCATTGACTATCATAAAGGGGAATGTTGACCGCCCAAAATTGAATTTTTTATTTCCTTTCACTGTCTGATAAAATAATCCCATTTTAGAGATAACCAAATATGTGTGACATACATCCATTTGAAAAGATCATCTTTTCATGTGTAATATATGTCACGTTTTCTTCCATGTCTGTTTCAATTAATGGTGACACAACACTATTATGTGGAATAATGAAGCATATTCTCTTCTAGACTAGATTTTTCAAGGATGAAACTATATTATCCAATGCATTTTCATGGGTTGTTTTGTGACTGCATGTCATGATTCAGTGTTGGTATAGATTGTAAATTTTACATTAACCATTATACATTGGGAAATATGGTTATGAACCCTTCCTTTTTTTAGTAAATATTCAACATTAAAATTCTTTAATCAATAAATTTAAATCACATTTTAATTTTGCATGGGAAACTTGTGTGTTCAGGTTGAATTCCAAAAATGAAATAAGGGTCTTTGCATTATTCGTCATTTTTATGTAACCTTTTAACAATATGAAGTAATTAGGAAAAAGTGTTTTGGTTGGAGAGATAAGTATTACTCTTAAATTGACTCTATTGAGTTTGGGGTTTTCTATTCTCTTTCTTATTTTGACTATATAATATCCATAAAAGTAAATTTCCTATATTTTTGGGAATTCATGAATTGAGAGTATTTGTTCATTGGGAAAATTAGTGTCTTAAGGAATTTTTTCTATATAAGGATATTCTAAAACAAAATTTATTAATGAATGTCCCTTTATTACCATTTTCTACATAAAATGAATGTGAAGTTTCTATAAAATGACCATCCATAGTAGAAGAAATATAGTTAACATGTGATGATATATGATATATTTTTTTTGTTAAATATGGGAGAGAATGTGTAGCTAGTAGTATAATAGGTAGTGCATCAATTTCTGGACTGAAAATTTTAATGAAAGGTGGTTTCTCTCAATGATTAAATATTGCGTATTAGTATTATGTATGGTTATACTGAGATAATAGAGACTATTCTCATGTTTGAAATAATTCCTTTGTATAAGGAAAGTACCTAGTTATCACTCTAATGTTGTCCCATATAAAATGAGTATCATTCCTTTAATGGGTGGAATCAATATTAGTGGTCTCAAAAGATATTTCCTCATACCTTCACAAGATCCATGACAATCATCTATCTATAGATATCTGATCCCCTTCTTTATAAATTATTTTTATTGTAAAAACGTTCCTATAAGATTTATATAAAGCATCAGATGTAGGTAATGAATCCTTCTAGTCATCTAAAATCACTGATGTTTTGAGGAGGTGACATCCAAAAGAAATTTTTGGTTATCTTAGGATCAACATTGATACCATAGTGATGTAATATGAAGTTAGGAAACATTCCTAAGGTAACCCTAAATGAAAATCTCAATGGGTTCATCTTCAAACTAGGTTTCTATAAATTGTTGAAAAAATACTCAATGTAGGTAAGATTATTAGTAATCTTCTAGGATGTGACTACTTGATCATTGATGTAACATTCAATGGTTTTACCAAATATGTGCTTGAAAATAAAATTCATGGTGCATTGATATGTTGTGCCAGTTTTCTTAAAATATAAAGGAATTAATTTATAATAGTATATCATGTAGGGTTCTTATAAAGTGGTATTTTCTTCATATTCAAGAACCCTTCATATATAGTGTTATCTTAAATATTCATCCATTAATTGAAGGAAATTATATTTGGCGGTCAAAATGATCAGATGTTCTATAATTGGGACCAAGAAATCATCTTTTGGAAAATATCAGTTGATATCCCTGAAGTTGATGAAAACTATGATCTATTATTTCTGCTTTTTTTCTTGGAAAATATATTAGAGCCACTTAAGTTATTTTATGTCACACCCTGACCTTGAATACTCCATTATTTATTATTTTTTTGGTCTTGGTTCTTTCTAGTTGAGGTTCGGGTTGAGTCTCAGGAAAAAAATTTAGATTTTGGAAGTCCGAGTGGATTTTTGGCCTATACATGGGAAGTTCAAGGTTAGTGGAAATTGTGTGGTTTATTCCAAGTACTCGTTCCGTAGGTCCTGATGGTGGATAAACTCTACCACAATAGTGGATCACGGTTGGCCAAACCATGTGTTCTGTTCATACAGTCGGTTATATCTTAGGTAGAAGATAAAACATGGTTTGTGAAGTGAAGGCCAAACTATTCTAGTAGGTCGTATAGTCAGTTCCTTATTAGAAAGTTTCTACCATGTAGTTGGAGCACTGTTTAGTAACCATGGTATCCAAACCATGTTATCATCCCATAACATTAAAGTATTAAAAACCTTATTCTACTCTCCTTCTATTTTATCCTAACCCAATCCCCCTCCCTCTTGTTTGGTTTTAGTGAATAAATGGGTCCCAACCCCCCCCCCCCCCCACCAACTTCTCCATGGATCCTGTAACAGCCCGAGATTTTATGAAAAATATTCTTTTTATTTCACTAATGTCTTGTGTTGTACGCTACACCAAAAGGATCTTTCACAACACGCATCCTTGACTTGCCTTGCATTACACGCAATCATGACCTTCCTCGATAGCGTGTGTAGTACGCAATAACGAGTTTCACTAAACAGCGATATGCTATTAAAATGTTATTAAAACTAGCCGTTATGAATAGTAATAACCACTTTTTGAAATTTTGTAAATTTTATTTTTCAAAATGGATTTCATTTTTGGATTCAGAGTATCGAATTTAGCCTAAGGTGAAATTTTGGTACATTTCGGATAACTTTCATATTCTGATGAATAGTGAAAATTACTAAATTTTAATTAAAAACAACTTTTTTAATCGAAATAATTAATAGTGAAAAATTATTAATTTGAGTGGTTTTAAAGTATATTTAGAATATATTTTTACAATTTAATACAATGTTGGTCATTGGTTGTAATTTCACATTTAAACCAGACATAATCAAGTGTCAATCTTTTGATAGATATTGTTTCTTAAAAACACGCTATTTGTTTTAACAGCGGGATTTAATTATAAAAATAATTAATTAAACTTCTATGTTATGAATTCGGTAAAATAGACTTTATTTTTGAATTCGGAATATAAAATATAGATTATGATGAAATTTTGGCATTGTTCTGAAAAACATCAATTTTTGATGAATAGTGAAACTACTAAGTGGTAGTTAAAAAAATGAATTTTTCATAAAACTTAATTTTACCGCTTCTGTGAATGGAATTTCAAAAATCCGAGAGACACGGTTGATGTCAGTAAGTAAAATGTGGTTCAATGAGATGAAAATAATTTTTTGGTGAATAGTAACTTTTTACTTTTTTTACCGCGGTTAATAGTAAATAGGGTAACTAAGGGTAAATATGATATTACTATTACCCTAACACATGTCCTAATTATATTGGATAAGTGTAATTCGACCAAAAACAACCTTATGAATAAAATATGACCATTTAGGCCCAATTGGATTAGATTAGGACATTTATTATTAATTTATTTAAAGAAGGGTTAAAATAGTTAAAATCAAAGTTTAATAAGTAAATCATTTTTAATATGGGGTTATACATAAGATAAATTCGACTATAAATATTCATTAAAAAGATAAAAAGCTTTCCTACATAATGGTATTTTATTTGTAATTTTTAGACATTAAATAAATTAATTTTTTATGACACAATGATGATGCAGTAATTATCTTATTTATGAAATATTGACGTAATTGATGTTATAAACACCAACATAAATGTAATTTGAGACTTTTTATGAATTACACTAATTTTATAGGTTACTATGATATATTATTGTTGATTTAATCTACTTGGTTCGAACATATAAATCTGTTATGACTTTCACAAAAATCATATATCAAATAGTGTCAAAATTGACACAAAATAGTTTTTAAATCAAATATTATATTATTAATTGTTATTTTATTCATAAAAATCTAAAATTCGGCCAAATGACTTAGATAAGGATATATGTATTAGTAATAAACAATTTGGGGTTCGTTTGGCATGTTATAGTAAGTTTATTAACCATATAGTGAAAGAAAACAAAAAGACACGATAAAAGTTAAATTATTTAACTTAGAGTTAAATCTAATTGATAAGGTTAAAATAATATCCTAAACATGTCTAAATCCTATTGGTTGATAGGATTTCGACCCTTCCCCACTTTATCTTCGAAATAAGACCCTTTGGAACCATTATAAACCGATTTTTACTTTAATATAAAATAATATTTTGAGATATTCCTAAGGTGCCCCTCTCCTCCCTTATAAAAGGAAACCTCCTCCCCCTTCCTCCTCACACCAATTTGAGCACTCAAGCTCGGCCAAACTCTGCCAAAATCCCTTCTCCACTTCCCTAGAATAATCCTAGATGTCCTGGTCTTCTTCAAAGACCAATCTTAGTTCCCTAAGTGGAGGATTCAAAGAGGCGTTTCAAATAAGAGGTAATATCCATTACCGATCTTTTCAATTTCTTTCTTCTTCAACTTCTTCTTATTTAGTTTTTTCATGATAAAGTAATAACATCAGTATTTATTATATACTGATATGTTATTATAAATATGAAACAACTCTAATTAACCTTCTATCCATCCTACGGAAAAAGGAAATCACCGCGCGTGGGTACGTACGGAATACCGTCTCCACGCCGTGGTGTAAAATATTTTCCGTCACCACCTTAATTGGAGGGGTATAAAGGTGTAATGAGTAACTATATATGACTATTATAAAGTGATATTAATACTGAAATAGTATACATACACTTCAACACAATTCCACGACCATGGGAACGATATCATCGCTCGTGCGTACGTACGGACTACCGCCTCCACGACGCGATGAGATTCATTCTCAATGATTAACCATTCATGAATGATTATAAAGTATATATAATAAGTACTAATGAAATATATGACCTGATAATGATACTGGAATTATTTATATTTATATGTATTTCATCTACTTAATTCCATTCAATTCAATAAGGAAACGAAAACAGCGTTCATGCGTACGTACGGACTACCGTCTCCATGAACGGTGTATTTCATTCCATTTACTGATTTATTATATATGTATATTCTGAATATATATATATATATATATCATGTTTTATATTCTGGAATTAAGTAATCATGACTTAAGTAATCATATGAATAATTACAAGTTAAAAACACGAACGACAAAAGAGACGATTTTACCCAAAACGCTAATTTAACATGAATTTACAAAAGAACGGGTAATATAAAGTCATAAGTGGACCATATATGATATAATAACAATGAATATGATTCTGGAATAAGTCAATAACATGATTTAAATCATTATACAGGAGGTTCGGACACTTACAAAGCAAGTCGGACCTAAGGTAAGGGAAATATCACAATCTCATTTTTATCCGAGATTGTTTATTCGTAAGTATTTACTGAGGTGTATTTTATCATCCACATCCATGTTCCCTCAATATTTAATATTGTTTCCATCCACTTAAATATATTTTAAATCCAATTTGACCCTTCGGTGAGTTTTTAGTAAAGAATATGAAAGGAATCTTTTGTCATTTTTTTCGTACGAGGTACTTTTTGACTTTTCCGACAAAAGTACGAAAGAATGTTTTTTTAACTTATACGGCATGAATGGATTTTTAAAACATTATTTCCAAGAATCTTCCTTTACAAGTTTTCAAGTTTATTTTTAATCAACTTCTTTTATTTTAAAGTTGTATGACATGTTATGAAAGGAAAAATGTTTTTGAAGAAGAAAGGATATTTTCCTCAAGAATGGAGTTCAAGTGTTTTATCAAAATTATTTTCCATCTAAGATAATAAAGGGTTCTGTTTTTATCCCTATTATTACATTGATTTGATCATGTTGTGATGGAATTATTTTTATGAATTCCTTTATCTTATATGAATTGATTTATGATGCCATGATGTTTCATGAATCCCATTTTTGTTACACGTGTTATGCGATGATGTATGTTTTATGATTATGTGGCACACATAAGAAAGGATTCATTATAAGATGGGTGGGACCTATATCTCCCTCCAATGGATTGGGTAAAGATTTTATATCTCATGAGATAGACAGGGCTGGAACGGTAGGTTATACCGGTTCAGTGAAACAGGACTGAAACGAGGGTTACTCGATTCAGAAAGGGACTTTGTCCACTAAGATATTCTTGGCAATGAGTCTTGACTAACAAAAAATGATTCTCTATGATTATGTGTGAATGCCACAAAGTTTCATGTTTTAAGTTATGATTATTGTGATTACATTTCACTGCCATGATTTATCCCATGTTATGAAATTTTGATCTCTTTTGCAGGTTAAGATTTCCAAAAGGTATGTGCTTGTGTATATGATGTGATTGATATTTCTTTTGTTTACCCTTACTGAGCATTTGAGCTCACCCTTTTATGTTTTCTTTTCCCCAGGATATAAAGAAAGGTTTTAGGTTAAAAAAAAGGGAAGATCTTTATGGGAGATATTGAAGATCTTTCACCACGATTAGAATATTACGTTCCGAGTTTCCAAAGACACTAAACTATTACGATCCTTGTGTGTGTGTTTTTGTTATGTACTAAGTATTCCGAAAAAGTAATGTAATGTCAATGTACATCAAGCTTCGGGTCTCTACAGATCCTCTCCATCCTTAGTGCTTCTTCTTTGATTCCAAGGTATGATTTTAGGGGTTTTGTCCATTTTTCCTCCTAATCCATCTTCCACTTCCAATTTAAAGGGTTTTCTTGAGGGGTTTTGCTTTTGGTCAAACCCTAATAGAATAGGTTGATGTTTGGATCTATTTTCATGATGTTTAGGGTGTGAGTATTCATTCTTAGGGTTTTTTCTTCCTTATGCAAGAGATTCATCAATTTCCTACACCATTGAGATCTTTATCTCTATGTTATTCCTTTCCAACACATTCAATTTAATTCTTGGGTTTCTAAATAATTTTTAATGTTTTTATCATTATTATAATATGTTTGTTTAATTTATGATGATTCTTTCATATTGGTAGAATATGGTAAAAACGATTTCCAAAGTGACTTTTTCATTATGCTTATAAATACATTCATATAATGTGTTTGATGAGATGTATCTCGGTTCCTTTTTATGAAAATGGGTTGATCAAAGGTGTGTTTGGACATGGGTATATGTTTATGGTTTAATTTGATTTTGATGTGAGCCCTATGTGTGGATTTGGATGATTATTATTGGTAGGAACTTATTTGTGTCACTTGTGTGTTGATGATAGAGCTTATGTAGTTTCCATAAGATGTTTTTTGGTAAATTCATGGATATTTATGGTGTTTTATTGGATGTGGGAACCTTCATGTGTGCACCAGGTGCACACATGAATGAAACAACAAATGGTTATGGCCTTGGATAAATTATATCAAGTTAAAAATCAGATTTCAAACAACTTGTTCCACCTTATTTCTTTCTTAAAACTCTTAGTGCTTAACTAATGGTTGTTATATTTCCAAATGAAATGAAATTCGTTTCAAAATTTTATTTTAAGTTATGGAACATATATAAATTTTTAAAATGGTTGGTTTCTAAATGGAGTGATAACTTTTTTGGCATCATTATTTGTATTGTGTGTTTCCATCATGGGTTTGAATGGGATAAGAAATGGAATTGAATTTGAATGGGTAAAGGATGGTTTGGAAAGCTCTTAATTGAAGTGTAATTTCACATTATTTTAAAAATGGTTTTTGAAATGATTGGTAAAATTCATTTGGGTGTGTAAAGTTAATGGTATGTTTGATAAACTAGTATGGTTTTAAAGAAAGGGTTGAATGTTTATATGATGTGACGTCCTAGCTGGAACCTTTGATGATGTGATATATATATATAGTGGGTACTCTTATAGGGGATTTACCTACATTGGTTATCATATAGGTGGTTTTTGTGTTTTGGGTATGCGAGTACAGGGATGACAAGAAAGGTGAGTCATGGGTGCAAGGACCTCCTACTTACACAGTACAATTTTACCATGGGTTACTTGGCATATTTTAGAGGATCGGGTAATGGTTTCTTGTCATCCATTATTAGATGGGTTGGAACCCCTTGTATTTTCTAAGAGGCCATATGGGTTGTGTTAGTGGATTCGTCATTTGATGGTGTCCAGTTGGGCATAGACTAGAGAGTTTTGTCGTACGCTGGTAGGTGGCTCCGAACTAAGTATGTCTAGGGGTTGTTCTAGTAATATGTATGAAAATACCATGGTTACTATATATATCCTATTTTTTATCTTCTACGACATCTAATTTCCCGTTTATTCTTTCTATTTATTTTTCTTCAAATCCTGGTGCTTTTTTTTCTTGGATTTTGGTATGGGTTATGGTACTTAAATAGTGGACCATTTTAAAAATACAGAGTTTTTGTGCATTTTTTAAAAAACTAAAGGTAGATTCATTTATGAATATGAGAAAAAAATATTTTTATAAATGTATTTCAAACTAGTTTTAGTAGATTGACTTTAAGAAATGAAACACATGGAATCTTTATTGGTTTCCTACTGAGCAGTTTCTCTCACTCCCTACTTGTCCCACTCTGTGTGGGTAGACCCAATCTGTTTTGTTGGTTCTTCTTCTTGTTCAGGTTATCTGTTTTATGTTAGCTCATAGAGTGGTTCAGTCATGTTGTTGGAGGCGACCACGAGGTCACAGGGAGATCTTTTTGGTAGTAGATTAGTTTATATTGGGTTTTTCTAGTTTTCTCTTCATTCACTTATATATTTTGTATCTGGATCAGATAGTGTATTTATTTGAGATTTAGTTGTTAGATTATACAACTTTTCCATTTTAGTCTATTGATATTTTTTTGGGATAAAATAATTCCCACTTGTATCATTTTTATGCTCAAAACTATTTTCCAGCCCATGGAGATCAGGAATACCCTTTGGGTCATACTACAGACTGGGTAAAGTGTCAGTTCGGATGGAACTTCGGTCCGGTTTGTGACAAAATTGAGTCACAGAAAGTACTTTTTATTTTTGGTTTCTATATGTTGGTGATGAGAAATTTTAGGACAAAATTTCTATTTATGGAAAGGAAATCATGAATCCTTTCTTATTCTGATCCTTGAGTTACCAGGGGTAGTCTGAGAATTGAGTCCATGACATGTCTGGGTTTCTTTTGGAATGAGGGATGACAATAGAGGCGATCTAACTTCATTTTGTGACTTCACATGGAGTATTGACCCATGTGGAGTCCAGGTTCCTGGTTCTATGTCCTCTTAGTTTACAATACTTATGTGGGGCATGGACCACTACCATGTCGTCAGTTTGGCATGGACATTTGTCACTCATCCTGGTAGTTTGGTTTAATTTGGGTTTTTTTGGTATAATATAGTGTAAGGGATATTTTCAAAATGGAAATGGTTTTTGAACTGGAAATGAAACCATTCATGTGGTTTTTGAATTGGATAAAATGTCTTTAATGAAAAAAAAGATTTTTAATTTGAAAACTTTTTTCATTTTTTTAATTAGTAAATAAATGGAAGGGGTTAACCATTGGTTTTATTTATGAAAATTTGCACATGTGAGGGTATGTATGTGTACAATGTGTGTTGGAATGTGTGGATGGAAGCATATGGACACATGTGAAACAGTTCATGAGATTCTGTAGGTGTGTGTTTAAGATCCCAGGGCTTGGCCTTATTTTTCTAAATTGATTTTTAAAGATGAATTTTTTTTTATAAATTGGTATTCTTTATATTGTGGGATTATTGTGAAAAGTGGCCCTGGAATAATGTGTTTTTGAAAATAAAAATGGAAATGGGATTTTGGGAAATAATATTTTTTATTTTTTTGTATTTTTTTCATTTTGAGCCATCTTTTATGGGTCGATAGGTTCTTTTTAATTGAATTTTGGTTAGATGTTGACTTTTGGATTTGTGTTTTGATATTGATCAGAATTTTCCACCCAGAAACATCCCCCAAATATTTATCGATTCATGCCTATTTACTGGTTCTTCATGAGTGTTTCTTATTTTGTGTGGTGGTCGCAGTACGTTAGAGTTTGTGGAGTGACATGAAGTAATATAGAGTGTCTTCATATCATTGGAAAATACTAAATATGTTAGAGTTCATTCTATTCTGGGTCAGTTTGATGGTCCAACATTAGAATAATGGGAGATGTTTTCCCACCATCGATGCAATTTGGGATAACATGGGAAGTGTTCAAGTCCATCTTCCTCCTATGGTTTATACTTAAGGAGGTGAAGAAATAGAAATGAGAAGAGCTTAAGTGTATTCAACAAGGCCAGAAGATAGTGAAGGTCTATATAAACCACTTCAAGGAGCTGGTTTCCTTTTCACTGGAGGTAGTGTCGCAAGATCTATTTAAGACTTCTATTTTCATTGGGGTCTTCATCTAGATATCAAGGATCTACCATATCTTTTATGGACCTTGATTTTCCGAAGTTGCTGGAAAAATCATTTGTAGCTGAGTTGGTTTCTAGAGCACTGGGATTTGGACAATAAGTATCTCAAATCATTTGTAAAGGTTACCCTTATGGCGATGATTTCATGCCAAAGGAACCTATATATAAAGAGTCTTTTCCTTGGTTCTAGCTTTCAGTTCATCTGGTCTTTCTCCTTTGTTCCTACTGTGTGGTCAGTTCAGGCATTTGAAGCTATTTTATTACATTCTTCTCTTGACCTGCCATTTTTTGGTCATTGGGGCCATCTAAATAATTATATTATGAATTGTTTGTGAAAAAATGATTTTGGATCAGAGGATTATAGTACCTGACTGTTAGGTAGTAGATTCATCAATCATCATGGGTCTATCCATAGGCCTTGGAGATAATCTAGCGCATATTTTGGAGTTGACAGATGTATGTGAAACCTTGGCCTGATTTTTTCCTCTCATGTTGGGTTGAAAATGTTAGAAGTTTCATTGTTTTAGTCCATGTTGTTGTTGAAAGTTTATGTTATGTTGTGATAATTTGATATACTTTTCTTTTGAAACTTGAGTGGTTTTGTTCGAATGTCCCTAAATTTTATGTATGATAGTTCAGGATTCAGTTTCAATTTGTGCTAGTTTGAAAATTTTGAACCTTACATAGTGTTGTTTTGTAGCTTCTTCATGGGTTAATTGCTTAGTTCTGGTTCTTTATTTGGGCTTTCCCCATGTGTTGGAGGCCTAGTGTGTGTTGCAAATTTCTAGTTCTGTTGGTGGTGTTTTTTACTTGTGCTAAGGATGATGGAATACTCCATGTTGGGAGTTCCCTAGTTCATAGTTATGGTATGGGTGTTGTTTAGTAAGTGTGGAGACGTTTAGTTAGTTGTCAGCATCTCGGATTGTCAAGTAACTCTGTATTGGGTATCATTTTTACCTTTTGGTGGGGTTTTTTGGGATTTAAAGCCTCCATGTTGGCTAAGTTCTTATAGTGGGGAGAAACCCTTTGTGTTATCCCCTCGTTATTATGTTGTATTTTCTTCTTTATTGGTCGGGTGTGACTTATAAAGTGAATGATCACTATGCAGTTTGTATTTATTTCATATTTTTTCACGAATGGATTTGAGTTTTGGTTATCTTTCACCTGGTTGACTTTATAGGGAAAAAAGTGTCTATGGTGGGGAGAATTCTCACACCCTGACCTCAGATACTCATTTATTGTATACTTTATATTGGTCTTGGATCCTACTGGTTGAGGTTATGGTTGAGTCCCTGGTAAATGTTATAAATTGTTTATGTCTGCTTGGATTTGTTTACATATGAATGGGAACCACATTGTTAGTTGAAACCATGCTATTCAGCCTAGGTACCTGTGCGGTAGGTTCTAGAGGTGGACAAAATCTACCACACAGTTTGAGAAAATTTGGTCAAATTGTGCAATTTGGTCATGTGGTGGTCCTCTTCTAGGAAGAAGATAACACACAGTTTTCACATGGTTGGCCAAATGGTTTTTGTTGTTCATTGTATCTAATCCTACATGGGAAGTGGCAACTTCATGGTTGAAGCACTGATTAGTAAATCGTGCAGAAAAACTGTGAAATCAGCACAGAACATTAAAATATTAAAACCCCTATTCTACCATCCTTCTATTTTATCTTAACCCGATCCCCCTCCCTCTTGGTCAGTTTTGGTTCCCAATGGGTTTCCAACACCCCCCCCCCCTTCTCTAGATCCTCTCCATCCTTGGTTTGTCTCCTTTGATTCCAAGGTATTATTTTAGGGTTTTTTCCATTTATACTCATCCTATCTTATTCCCCTATCGATTTAAAGTGTTTTAATGAGGTTTTTCCCTTATGGAAAAACCTTAATGGCCAGGGTTGATGTTTTTCTCAATTTTTTTATGTTTAGGGTGTATGGATTCATTATTGTGGGGTTTTCACCCCTATCTATTATTGTAATCACTTTCACACACCAATGAGATCGGTGAATCCATGTTTTTTTCTTTTATGATGTGTTCCATTAAATTCATGGGTGCTTTAAATAATTTTTTAAAGATTTTGACATGCATGAAATATGTTTCTTTAATTTATATTGATGATTTCATGTTGGTAGAATTTGGTAAAAATGGTTTTCGAAGGTCCGTTTTCATTATGCTTTCAAATAGATGCACAAAAATTGTTCTATGAAATGTCACTTTGATCTTTTTTACAAAAAATGGTTTTTCCAAGGTATGTTTGTCCTTGGGTACAAGTTTGTGGTTTAGTTTGAGTGTGATGTGATCCCTAGGTGTGGATTTTAATGATTTTTATTGTTTGAAACATACGTGTGTTGCTTGTCTATTAATGATAGAGTTTGTATGGATTCATTAAAATTGTTTTTTGTAAATTTATGGATATTTGTGGTATTTCATTTTATGTGGGAGCATAAATGTGTGCAACAGGAGCACCCATGAATTATCCAACAAGTGGTGGTGGTCGGGTATAAATTTTCTCAACATAGAAATCAGATTTCAAACCACTTATTCCACCTTCTTGGATTCCTCAAAATCTTAATGCTTCACTAATGGTGATTAAATTTTTAAATGACGCTAAATTGGTTTGAAAATTGTATTTGATGTTATATCCCATATAGAAATTTGTGAAATGGTTGGTTTATAAATAGAGTTAAAGCACATTTGGAATCATTATTTGAATTGTGTTTTTTCATCTTGGTTTCGAATGTGACAAGAAACAGAATTTAATTTGAGAGGGTAAAGGCCCATTTGCAATGTGCTTTATAGAAGTGGTGTTTACCATTATTTTAGAAATGGTTTTTGAAATTTTTTGGAAAATTTATTTCGGTTTGTAATGTTAAAGGTCTATTTGACAAAACATTATGTTTTTAAATAAATGGGTGAATGTTTATATGATGTGACAGTCCGGTTGGAATCTTTGATGATGACATATATATATATATAGTGGGAAATCCTATTGGGTATTTCCCTACATGTTTTATCATATAGGTGGTGTTCGTATTTAGGGCAGGAAAGTTTGGTGATAGTAGGTTAGGTGAGTAACATGTGCAAGGGACTCCTGCTTACAGAGTATACTTTTATCTTAGGTTATGTGGAATCTTTTAGAGGATCGAGTGAAGTTTTATTATCAGCCTTGATTATATGGGTTGGTACCCACTATATTTTCTGAGAGGCTTGGTGGGTTATTCAACTACATTGTTTAGTTGAAAGTATCCAGTTGGTTATAGACTAGGGATATTCACCATACACTGGTAGGTGGTTCCAAACTAAGTATGTATAGGGGTCTCTCTAGGGATGTTTAGAAAAATACATTGGTTACTATATATATATGTTTCTTTTTCTTCTACTACATCTACTTTATTTTATATTTTGTCTGTTTATTTTTCTTTATATCCTAGTACTATTTTCATGTAATTTTGGATCGGTTATGGTACTTAAATGGTGACCCCTTTTGAAAATAAAGAGGTGGTGTGTGTTGTTTTTAAAAATTATCAAAGTTTCATTTATTAAAATTAGAAAACCCCTGTTTTTATAAATGAATTTAAAAATAGTGTTAATGGATTGTCTTTGGGAAAGTTAATACATATATTCTTTGGTGGTTTCCAACTAATCTATTTAGATCACACCCTACTTTTACCACCCAGTATAGTTAGACCCAATATATTTTATAGGATCTCCTTATTGTTCAAGCTCTATACTTCAAGTTGTCTCTTATAGAAATTTGGTCATATGGTTAGCAGTGAGAAAGTAGTCACATGGGCATCATGTTGGTAGTAGTTTGGTTTAGCTTTGTATCATTTCATGTTTTCTCATTGTTCAGTTGTATTTTTTGTATCTTGATCAACTTGTGTATTTATTATAGATTCAATTGTAACTATTTTATGTATGTATAGATTAGTGTATTGAACCTAGTTTTGGTCTAAAATCATTTACACTTTTATATTTTTGATTCCTAGTACTAGTTTTCATCCCATGGGGATCGGTAACCCCCTTAGGTACAGTCCCCGGACAGGGTCGGGTGTCAATTTATATGGAACTTCGGATTGGTTTGTGACATTGAACATCCTAAATGAATTTATCTTTTCTATTATTATCAACCTCCACATCAAAATTCATATCATGAGTTGGATTTGATCTTCTAGAATCCTTCTTATATGTATATTGATGCTCTAGTATAACCAATGGATGGGTGGATATATTTGGATTGAGGCCAAGAAAACATTATAATTTTATGTCAACACATCTCAATTGTAATTCCAAAAAAGAAGTATGCACATATTTTTGATTTTTAATTCTGGGTTTCACTAATAAATATGGTTCACAAAACATCAACTACATCTATATTTATTTTTAAGAGCTTGTCAATAGTGGAATAAAAACCCTATTCATATGGTACAAGGTAATCTATGAGATTATATTTTAATTCCCCTTATACCTCAATGTTAATAGAAATGATTGATTGAGGGGGTCTCTGAAGATATAAGGGGCATCAGTATCCTGTTATTCATATATTGAAGATGGAGAAATATCACTCTCTGTTGGTGGTATGAGATGATCCGTTAATTTATTCAACGATGCAAGCTGAAATGAGATGATAGAAAAAGTCATTTCATTCCCACCTTCAGAATTATAGATTTTGTAGAGATTACAAACTTATTCAATTTTATTTGTTTTAGATTATGTGAATTTTATTATGAATATTGATAAAAACATTCCTATATATGGACTTTCAATTTAATTTGATCTATACTCTATACATATTCACTGACAATATATTTAAATTGGTTTACTAGGTCATTACTATAGGTCTTGGGGTAGGGGTACAAAGTAATGAAATTGCAGAAAAAAAGGTTCAAAACTAGGACCTTCTCACCTCACTTCCATAGGTACAACATGGGAGGAACCACTAAATTAGGACCAATGGGGAAAGACTAGGGTTACCTCTAAACCATTTAAAGTGGTAACCTAGGTGACATCCTCAATCATTGGCTATTTTCCTTCTCTTTTAATAATCCTACATTGACGTATTGATATTAACATAATTCAAACGAACCCTTATCACCATAAGATATCATGAATGTTTCATCAAAATAGTATTAGTGACATTGATGGAATGATGAGGGATCAATCTTAAGCTAATGAAACCAAGGACTTTCTAACGGGAAATTTAAATTTGTGTCATTAAAAACAACTAAGAACTCAAAGTCAAATATAAGATCTATGAATTATCTATAATCATTATTCATCCAAGAAGTTTCTACTCACTTTTTCATATTCCTAATGTCTTAATATAGAAGGGTAAAATTAGTAATTTTATCCCAACTGATGGAGAATCTATAATATAATGAGGTTCATTCCTGATCCATTATTAATGAAAGTTCATCAAATTTCAATGTCATCTAATTTTCTAGATACATAAAATGGTTTTATTTACCCATGTATAATTGTCTCCCTATCATACTCTATGACAGAGATGACTATTTAAAATCATACTAGATTGGTCCCTACATGATATACTTTAGTTTTCATAATCTCAACTTCAAACTTATTATGGGTAATTTTGATAAATTAAGGTCTTCAATGATTCAAATATTTGTTAGAACCAAATCCAATATCTTCAAGATGTAATATTTTTTAGCCAAAGGTCTATTCTTTCTGGAATGAGGTTTTCCCTTGGAATATACCTCAAGGGATGAATTGAATGATCTAGATGAGTCAAGTGATCGGCAGAAGTAAAAGGCATTCCTGGAACTAATGGATTGGGAAAATCTGGTATTCCCACTCATTTGGGCTAATCATACAGTTTCACACCTATTAGTGGATATTCCACATAAATTGGGTTTGGTTGACTTTTGACATATGTTAGGGTGTCCTCGTGCTATTCATTGGGTCATTGATGTTCTTTTCAATGGGTTTTAGATCCATATAAATCTACATAGGGGATTTTTTTGGGATATTGGATTATCCCAAGACTATGTTTTCCCCCTGTATCCTTGAATTATGTGGCTTCTACCTTTGTCACCCTAGTCAAGTATGGGGAACTCAAGTTTATATGCATTATCATCATTGATGATGGGGCCTTCTATGTTAATAATGATAACATAGGAAATGAATATTTTTTTATCTAATAAGATTTTCTTTTTGTGGGGGTGGTTATTGTTTTACATTTTAGTGTGATATAACCGATTGTACTATTTGGTAGGATGGATCTTAGGGTATTTTTTGATGGGATGACAACCATTGTACCATTTTTTTCCGATGGTGCTCATTCAATTTGAACATATAGTATGGAATATGAAAGGGTCAATACCATCATGGGAATTTCTATGGGTCCATATTCCTGTACTTTATTATTTTTTTAATGGTTACACCTTATTTTAGAAGATCATATCTTAGAAAATTGTGGGGTTGATGAGGTTGGTTGAACGACAGTAGAGGAAATTAAAGATATGATTTGTTAGTGTAGTTGTCCCCTGTGGAAGGAATGAGAATGATTAATCTTCTTTTTATTTATCTAGTTATCTAACATATATGAATATTTACTACTGAATTCATTGAAACTAATTTATTATTTTAGAGATATAGAGACACACAAAACATATACAGGTGACTTGTCCAAATTCTCTTGTCTAGAATCAAACATTTTTTGGAGGATGTATTTAAAAACAAAACACTCCTAGATCGTGTGGCCTAATGATTGGTTATAGGGAAAATATTTTTTAAATCACATATACCAACTTGATTAGGTATTATAGTATCTGAAAATCTCATCAAAGTATTCTCCATAGCTAGTATGATGTATCTATATAATTATTCTTCATGGAATAAATAAAAATTATTCATTTAATCCTCATATGATGTGAATTTATTCTCTTTTATTCCATCCCAATGAAGTTGTTTCTATATTTTTTACCCCTTGTTAAAGGGTTTGATGTTATACTATGTAGAATTCAATGATGATGTTGAATTAATAGTAATATTAATTGTAATAGTTTCATTTTCAACATTTCTAGTCATTTCAAATTAGGCAGCTAGTATTGGTTAAGAATGTTTTTTGGATCACTGTATAGAGTATTATAATATTTTTTAAAAAAATTGGAATGTTTATTGAAGCTTAATAAATATTTCACCATAATGGGTGGAATTTACAACATGTCAAAGAGGTTCTCTATATGGAGACCCAACAACTATTATAGGGTGAGTTACAGATTCAAGTATAATGTAAAACAATTCCAACTAGAAATTAAGTATAAAACTCTCTCAGAATATAATTGTGTTAATTTTTAAAGGATATTTTTTCCCTTTTGTAGCATATAGTTGACTAGATAAAGAATTTTTTCATATATGTCTTCCCATTCCATGGATGATCTAGTTAGAAAACTGGTGTACAGGACAAAAATCATCCCCTCCAAAATCCATATGAATAATATTATATTAGATGATTCTTTATTCTCTTGGGTATTAATCAATGGACCACACCAAGACATAAAAATAATTATCTTCTATTTAATATCTTATGTTCTATTGAATATTGGGATAGTATGATTCACAAACTCATGTGTAGCAAGAGTTATATCCACCCATTCAGGGTAAGTCATTCTCTCCCTCTAAATAGTTTCACAATTCCATTCCCTATCCTCAAGTCGCAATATTAATTACTTGATATTGTCAATGAGATTTTATGGGACAACAATACTAAATGGGGGAAATGATAGTTATAGTGTAACATGGTTGTCCTGCCTACATTTTCCACTGACATCTTGCATGGGTTATCCTACTGTAGTTCACCAGACATATTCCGAGATATTTTCTTAATAGAGTGAATTCATGATCTTCAACAACCATTATATATAAATAAACCAATCTTCTAGATCCCATATTAATATTATTACCTAGAATTTCTTTTTCTAGCATGATAGGTTCTTCTTGTTGATGGAGATATATTGGAACATTAATGTGACATTCTTCCTAGAGGACATACACAGTAGTGATATTCCTCTAATAAAGTTATGCTTGATTCTCTTCAAGTATTTTATTTTTAACTCATACTGATAAAATAATTTCACAATATTAGGGGGGTTCAACTTCATTAGGTTTGGGATGTCATGTAGTCATAAATATTTCCTTTTCATTTTTTGACACTACTAGAGAAGTGGCTACTGAGAATTTGAGGGGGGATCTAAAAAAATTCCATTGATTTCAGTAATTTATACATTCTTCAGTAATGTCTTAATAGAAGTTTTTTAATAGAAAAACACTCATTCTATTCATATACACGAGATTCATATTCTACATCATTTGTAGGGTCCATTATATTTAAATTTACCATTTTATAATGTTCTTTTTTATCACATAACTAGTTTAAGTATAATAGGATTGATTTACCTTGAAGTTTCTATTGAGATAAGAATTGTGATTTTATGTAGTTGATAATCTATTGATGGGTAACTGTGGAAGGAGACCTCTATGGGGATTCATATTTATCATAAAGTATTCTCCTATAACTAATTTGTGAAGGTTAACATGGAGAGACTCTCTAGAATACCTTGTTGTATGCATTCCTAAGGAGATAGATACGTCACATAATGATATGAATTATAACTAATTGTCTCATAACGTACCTCAAAATCATGAAAATAGTAATTTCAATGGGGAAGGAAGATGATTATGTTAAATATACCCCATCCATGTGGGTCAAGAAAGCTTATATTCTATTAATACAACATTTTGTACCTATTGGATATTTGATGACCTTAAAAAAGATAGTTGTGGTAAATATTACTACCACCTTTTTAGTTTGGGTTTCTCTAGGATTATCCTTTCCTTAACCATCACAACTTCCCTCTTGAACTTGGGAATTTTTTACCGAGCATGATTTGGGTTCAATACATGTTCTGAATGTGAGTTTTTTGATACTAGATACAATTACACCACCTGATGTTTGGATTTACTACAATAATAATCATTTTCAATATTTTTAGATTCTTAAAATAATTGTCTATTTATTTTTCATCCTTTTTAGGTATTATTTTTCTAAGATTCACTCACGTATAATTATTACGTCGAATATTATCTATTGTGTGCAGATCTCAATCTCAAGAGTCATACTAAAGTAGTAAATTTTTTTTATTTCACTTCTTGAGGACTCTTTATATTATGGAGAGAGGTAAAATGAAGTTTTCATTGATAACCCTATCCTCTAATATATACATCATATGGGGTATCTATGATAATTTAACATAGATTTATAAATCCCTCAAGGAATGTGTGATAAAGATTCTCATTCTAGTTTCCCAATTTTAGATATTGTATGATTAAAAGGGAGTCAAAGTCAATCAATCATAAAATTTCCTATATTTACATGAGGTTATTTTCATATCCTTTATATGGAAATAATTTTACTTTTATGTAGTGTTGATTAATCTATATGTTCAAACAAATATTATATATACAATCCTCTATATAAGTAATCATAATTCCATACTTAGGGGTGTAAATAGAATAAAATATGATATTTATCTAATCATTATCCATTTTTTTCCTCATAATAAATATAATATTTTCATCTTCGATGAAATATTCCATCCACTTTTCTAACCAATGTTGTCATTTCCTGACTACATTATTATAGAACAAAGTGTTAACTATAATATTCTCTAATTCACTAGAAGCAAAGTGTTCCAATGGTGGTTCAGAGAATGATCATTTCTTTGGGCTATCTTTAGATTGAAATAGAATGTTTCATGTCAAAGACAATTAATTGTGTGTATATAGACTCATCCTTTAAAGTAACTCATGATATGAGGGACCTCTCATACTTGACTAATCATTTAGATAATGTTCATTCCAAAATGAAATATCAATACGACGAGTAAATTCATAATTAATTACATCATTTAAAGTATTATCATCATGGTTCATCATCCTAACATAGGGAGGAATCCTATAGCACATGCACTAGGGAGTACCGTTGGGGTAGATAGCGGAAATGGAGGATTGTCTTGTCATTTGATCTTTTGCTTAGGATGTAGGATTTTGTGGTACTCATTATAATAAAATTTTTCATGATCAACCTTTTTATAACAACAATGTGAACATTCATGGTAAATACACTAGGGAGTACCCCAAGATATACTTGTGGAAAAATTAAAGGTAGGACCTAAAAAACTACAATTACGAATTTTTAGATCTAATAGAGAGTCAATAAGATCTTGGGGCACAATTGATAAATATTTGAGGGTTTAAATAAGGCCAACATAATTAATATTAGAAACACGGTCCTACTTCTGAACATTGCATTTCTCTTGGTGAAACCTTTTCTTAGATGATATCCATCAAGAAGTGGGAGTCACATGTTGTGAATAAGGACTTTTATGTGAGGTTGTCCACCTATAAATATAGTAATATGCCAAAAAAATGTTGGTTTCGTGGGGTTGGGTTCCTTTTCTAAGGTGGATGTTGGTATAGAAAAATTATCTCTAGTTGGAATGGGGATTTCTTCCAAATAGTGTAATCCATTTACCATGGGAGTGTGTTGATGACCCTCCGAGATGGGAGAAGAAATGTTTTCATGCACCTAAGAAACCCTCAAAGTGTGTAGATGATATACACAAGTGGTGAGGGAAGGATGTGCTTCTACCACATGGCTACTACTGCTACTATGATGTGATGATACAATTTCAGGATGTGGGTTGGGATGTATTCATTCCTCTATATTTCAACTATGATGTGTCAATGGTATTTCATAGCTGGATTAAGAATTTGTTCCCACTGATGTTTTGGAGGAGGAATTCTTGCCTTCTCGTGTCCTTTAATTTGCGTTAGAATATATGTATAGCCTTAATAATTGGGGGTGAGGATGTGTTCATGTCCTCTGATTGTTATCAAGGTATACCGATAAGTTTCTATGGGTTCTACTAGAATATACTAGCATGCTTGTTGGGTGTAGTAAGGAATGTGTACTTGACCGTTGGCTTTCACCATAGTATATTTGAATTATTATTCACTTTATGATTCCACATGGTATCCCTCAAAGTTATTGATGGTTCTCTACCCATGATTTCTTTTTTAAGGCTATCTGATCTGAGTAACTCGATCTGGGACATGTAGGGTATCCTCCTCATCAAGATACGTAATGATTGAATCCAGATGGTGTTAGTAGTGATGGATTATAGGAGGATCAATTTTGGGATAATATTGAATTGTATTGAGTCCTCTATTATCCTCATGGTCTACCTTCCTAAGTTAATGGTAGTACTTTTTATTGTGCTCCAATGAGAGGATCCTAAAATAGTTTGAAAAGGAAAATATTTCATTTTTATTTTCACCAATACTCATCATTGGGAATATTATTTGTGGTGAATCATGTCTTATAGGGATATACACGTAACCTCAAATTTCAAGAGAGTACCATTTAGGTGGTACACCATAATTAATGTGTTTACCACATGGAATTGAAGGAACTGGGTGGGTTATGCTATCATGTGGTTTTGTGAGGACTCATCTGGTATGATGAGAGACATATAAAGTTATTGTGATTGGTAGTATGTCATTTGGATTAAAGGTTGATCTGGTGGATGTGATATTGAGAGACAACAAACACAAATAAGAAAACCCATCAAATTATAATAAACAAATTAACAAATTCATTCAATCCTAATAACATTAAAGGATCCAAATTGGGCATGTTTTTTGTTTATAAAATAAAGAAGAAAAAATTGGATGAAATGTGGGGGAATCAATAATTTTTTTCATAAATGATTTATTCCAAGATCACCATTTGTTTTTTGTGTGATGTACGTAAAATGAGATATCCTGAATTTTTATAGTGAAAGACAAATAAAGGATGAAAGTTTCATGTCAGATTCATCATTTTTTTAAATAGGGATGAGGTTATTAATAAATCAATAATTACTCACACTTTATAGGATCTTTTACATTGGGGTTTAAATGTGGAACCAGAAATTCCCAATGATTCGGGCATCCATAAAATACGATAGAACTTCATTCCCAAGGTAGGTGATCACAGTGTCATTTTTTCAATGAATATTCAGAACACACATTGATCAAGATGATGGAATTTCAAGCATATCATACCATGTTGGTGGAATTATTTCCTTCTCTATGAATATATTATATATTTAATTTCTATTTTTGAATCCTCTGCAAATACCAATAAGTGACTTGTTACCCACCTTGTATTAGCAATTAGTTATTATCATGTATCAACATGATCATATATATGGGTCATATATTTCTCATTAAGGTGAACATATATATGTATTATAGGTTCTAACTCAATGATACTATCTTTATATATTAAAGGTTCAAAATTATGTTTTTTATTACATAATAAATCCTGGTTTTAGATAGATATGGTTTAATGGCCCATAACTGGGAAATCTAGAGTTTTAATCCATATAGAAAGGTGATTATTAGTTTTTTGTTGAGATTGGGACCACGATAGGAATTCCTAGATATACTCATAAAAATAATTAGAACTCACATTACATATTTAAACATAACAGGAAACATCATACCTTTTAAGGTAATGTCACAAGTAATACTCCCTATAGTGTGACATCTTACAATAAGGACTCCTAGGTGGAAGGTTCCATGAAATTATTGAAGTGGGACTTATGCATGAGTGTCCCTTCAGGGATGACCTTGAGGGGAATTTATCCTTATGATATTGTGTTTATGATGAACGGAATATTATTCTATGAAGATAACCCCCATTAGAAATTTATCTGAAAGAGGATGAATTAACGATGTTGGTTGGGAGGTTTCCTATGTATTCTATTGAAATAATGAATCAAATACCACATTGTTTTACTAAATTTCAAGTTTACACCTATAAAGGAATCCCTTAGTTGAAATTTTTATGAATATGTTAAAAAAATCACTTAATATCCTTAATCCCAAGTGATTCCCACTGATTGATGATGGAGAGGTATATAAGTCAAGCGATATATGACATCTTACAAGAAATACAAGGTGCTTTCTCCAAGAGGGATGCACATGGGAACCTCCTCCCCAGCCACTGATGAATAATAGAGGGGATATGATAGGGTATATATAAATAAATCTAAGTGATTACTCCAAGATGGATTCCCTAGTTTATTGTATTATATATTTCTAAACCATGGATTGAGATTACACGTCTACTGATTGAACAAAAAGTGTGGATTTTATTGATTCTATTAAAATATTATGCACCATGTGGAAGTATATCTTGCTACCTAAACCTAAATATTACAATAACTTCCTCTAATATTTTATTCCCTATTACCAAGGGATGAAATATTACAATCATCTTAAGGAAACTATCTATTAGGGATGTTAAATGGGGTACATTCTTTACTAATGAAATTCATGATTAAAATGAGGGCAATACCAATGTGACCCATGTCCCAACCATATAAATCCGGGTTTTATGGGGTGTCCATAATGGTAACATTCTCAAATAGGATACTTGGGAAAAGGATGATGAAATTTTTGGGAACAATCAACCCAATGTTATGGGTTGATTGGATTGATTATATTATGTGATGGGTAGCTATAGTGAGATTCCCTAGACAACTGCTCGCTTAAGTAGGAAACTATATCTGATAGGTCACTAAGGTGGGATACCCTAGGAAGATAATCACCCAGGCCAGGGAACTTGGGTGGGTAGTTTCCAATGTGAGGGACCACATATTGGAACTAAGATGATGATAATGGTGATGATGTATTCAAGAGTTGTCTTTGGATGTGATGGTTGTTTTTAATGAAAATAAATCACTTCACTTTGTATTGGAAACCATTTTTTGGGTTTTTGTTTTTAAAATAATTGGACTCTTGTTTTTAGAATGATTTTCCTCAGGATGAGAAGGAACGAATGAAATAATAATGAATGGAATGTTATGACACTTTCTAATGTTAAATGTGATGATGCTTTGTTGTTTTGGAGTTATCATAAATCATATGTAAATTGGGAGAACTTATGATGAAATCTTGATGGAATAATGGAGTATGTAAAAGATGTGAATTGTGGTGACTATTGAAAATATGTTAATGGTGGAGACTATTGAAAAATAGTGAATGGTGATGCTTATGGAATAGATGTGCTAATGGAATATTCATGTTGATACAATAGTCGTGATGGTGGAATAGTTGTGCTGATGGAATAGTCATGTCGATGAAAGAAGAGATGATGCATGTCATGCAGACATGGTAATAACTTTTTTTTCATCGGTATCATAATCGGGATGGTGGAATAGTCATGCCAATGGAATTATTGTGACTATGTAATAGTAATGTCTATTATAGAAGAGATGATTCATGTCATGCCGACATGGAAATGACTTTTTTTGCATCAGACAAAAATTCATGGTGATGGAACAGTCATGCCATTGGAATAGTCATGCCGATAGAATAGTCATGTCGATGGAATAGTCTTACAGATGGAACAATCATACCGATGGAATAGTCGTGTCTATGAATGTTGAAAGATTTGTGCCCATGAAAAAAGAGGAAAAACTTGTTCCATTACGTATAGTCCTACTGATGGGAATAGTCATTCTGATGAAAACAGTCATGCCAAGTCAAATATTCATGGTGATATAAAACATGAAAGAGTCATATCAATCTAAAGAGAATGTGATGAGATGATGTTTGCATGTCGATAGGGTAATTAATTTGTTTACATCGGACTCATAGGGGAATGTGAAAGAAAAGCACTGGTGCTGATTAAAGACCATCGTACCCAGAAACAATCATGCTCTACAATTGTACCCACATTTTTGGTTATTTAAAAGAAATTTTGGTTTTTGGTTTTTTGGAATAAAAAAGGGGTATATTGGTAAAAATGAAAGATTCTATGATTGAGATGCTTTTTTTCAGAAGATTCGAGAAGCATAGAGAAACTGTAACGAAGTCAAAATGTATGCCATAATTCTAGGAGAAATTCATATTTGGGAAAATTTGAGTGAGTGGGAAAAACAATATGATTCCCACCAATTGTTACATATAAATATAAGAGGTAAATTGTACACTCTAACAACTAGTATTGTTCACAATAGAGGAGAGAAAATCCTTGGGTTTTAGATAAAGAATAAAAGGTTCTAAAGTGGTGATGATTATATTTGTCTTGACTATTATATAAATTATTTAATTTGGTGCCGATTTTATTTTTATTGACTATTACATACCTGTTTTGAAGTGGTGTTGATTCTATTTTTCTCTACTATTGTATGAAAGTATTAGAGTTGTTCCAATTATATTCTATTATATTCAATTAAAATATAGGACTAATAAGAATCGGATTTAGAGCATCATATGCATGGTGATTGGACTAATAGTTTTACATAGTCCAAGAGGTTCTTACCTTTATTTTGGGTAACTAAAAAACAACTATTTTATAATTGAATACATTTAGTGAATTGAAGAGAAGAACAAGTAACATGATATATTACAAAACAAATGTATTACCCTATTGTGATAAAAGGGTCTAGATGCACTAGTTTTATTTTCTCATAGTGCTACATGAGCATAAGGGTATATCCTATTCTTTGAGATACATGTATTCATTTCTAGTGAATTGTATGTTATTGGATAATTTCCAAACCATACCAAGGATGTAGCTATTCTTATTGAATATTTAACCTTATAAATATTTGTGTTCCTTTATATGTGTATTGATTTTTTTCTAATTAAAAAATTAATATCTTTAATAGGAGGAGATGGTGGTTTCAAAATAATAGAAATATAAAAGAAAAATAGTATCACTGATTCACCCAACACTCCCCTCAATGAAACAATACTTCAACTGGGCACTTTTAGTTGGTATCAAAGGCAGGTTCCCTTTGTTATTATTTGCTGGCGGAGAACATTAATTTTGTTAAAAATAAAGGTACTATAGTTTTTTATGGAAAGAAATATGATATCTAAAAATATATAATGTTTCCATATCATATGTCTTTCAGTTAGGATGTTCTTGAAGTTTTAATAGTTGGGTTTCCTCCCATTGCTGATAGTTCTCTTCTTACACCTGTTGAAAAGAAGTTTCTTGAGAATGATGAAGGCACAAGAATACTATATTATCATCACTTTTTGGAAGTTAATTCTTGATATAGAAAGGAGTTTCCATATATAATGGTATATGGTATAAATTGAAAAACATATAAAAAGGCAATACAAAGGTGAATAAGCCAATGTTACAAATAAAGAGATTGAAGTATGAAGATTTAAAGATGGATGAGGAAGAAAATGTCGAAGAATTCATTACCAATGTGAATGGAATTGTGAGTACTATCAGATGTCCTGGTAAAAAGATGAAAGACTCTACAGTTTTTGTAACGATCTTGATAATCCTACCTGACAAATTTGATGAAACAACTTTTTCATTGGAAGATAGAGATCCTGAAACATTATCTCTTGATGATTTACATAGCAATCTTATCAAATATTAAATGAGAATAGATAATTATATAAAGATAAAAAACTGTTGAAAGAGGTTTTTATTTCAAGGATATGAAGAAATAAAAGTTAAAGAATATTTTCATTGAATAAGAAGCTGGTGATTCTGACTCTAAAAATGAGTAATGAAAATATATCAATGAAATCCTATCCTTTTTTTCTAACAATGTGAAAATAGGTACATGGATATACAATGGAAAACGTCCCTTGAAATGTTTTGAATGTTGGGGTGTTGGTCACTTTGCGGATAATTTTCCTCGAAGAAAGAAAGAAGAGGATACTGATATTGAATAAATAAATTCAAGAAAACCATGGAAGAAAAAGGGAGACAAAGGAAAATAAAATAAATTCTTCAAATAAAAAAGAAGAGGTTTCTTGTCCAAAGATGAAGAAAAAGAATAGAGTAATGCGGAATCTGAAAAATCCCTTGAGTATATAAATGAAAAAAAAAACATTTCAACAGCGAATGGTGAATAATTAGGAAGCATTATTTCTAAAGAAGAAGAAACTCAACTTGAAATTAATTAGAAAGAATAGTTGAAAGACTGTTTGAGGAAGATCAGATGGCTTGAAATGAAAAACAAAAATATGGAAGATGAATTTTCAAGAAACCAATAATGTTTTGCTGGTTAGAATGAAAAGCTGGTTAAAGAGACTGATGATTTGATGAAGTCATTTAAAGATGAAAATAATCATAGTGTTCATTTGGAAGTGATTTTGAATGCAAAAGGATAAGAGTCGGAACATGTCCAACAAAATATCTCAGAAGCTGAAAATAAAAGTCTATGATTCCAAAACCTTATCATTGAAGATTCTAAATGTTCTCGTAATGAGAAACATGACAAGGTTCAACAAAAGATACCTTCAAAGGGTGATAAGACGAATGAAATTGTGTCTGAAAATAATAATATTGGGAAAGTTATGTATGGGGTCAAAGTGAAGAATTCATAAGTTACAAAACATTCTAATTTTAAAAGGGTTTTATCTTGATCTGAAAAATTTTCAAATACTTTATCTCCAATCAAGTATAAATAGATGAAGACTACAATTAAAAGTGGGGTGAATGTGGTTGAATTTTTTCTTCACAATTCATATTAGTATAGAGGTTTCATAAGAACATACTCTATCTATGGGTATTGTTGGTATTATGGGGGATTCAGACACATAGCAAGTACGTGTTGGTTCAATCAACAACATTACTATTATTAAATATGTTATGAAAGGAAGAGATTTAGGGGGAGCTAATCTCCTCAAAAAAGGAAGAATGAGAATGTTTTCACGAAGAAATCTGAAAATAATGTATCAAAGATTGAAAATAGGTTTGAACCCTTGGAAACTATTTGTGAGAGATGTGATCAACCTGGACACCATTAAAAGGATTCTTTTTTTCAGCTTAGAAAAAGATTCACAATTCTCAAAAGTTGAAGGTTAAGAATGAAAATAATAGAGAAAAGACACTTGTTGTTGAACTAGTGTTAAAATCCATTAAAGGAGAATGATCCTTGATAATTTATAGTTGATGTTTTTCTCACATGAAAAGAGACGTGATATTTTTTATGGATGTGAATGACTATAAATAATGAATAGTGACATTTTGAAATGATGAATCATTGAAAATCAAAGGTGTTGGGTCATATACTATTGGAAAAGAGAAGATGAAATCTAAGAAAACATTGTATGTTGATGGGTTGAAACACAGCTTGCTAAGGTTTTCACAATTATTGGATGAGGGTAACAAGGTTATCTTCAAGAAATATAGATTTGTTTTAAAAAGTAAAGAATATAGAAATATTATTACAAGAGTCCAACGTATGAAATGAAAAAAAATTTAGGTTAGTGATTCACAAAACTCTTGTTAAATAAGTACGGTGGAATAAAATTATTTATAGAGTAAAAGTCTTGGAAATATGTGTCAGAAAAACATGAAAAAGTTATCTAAAATCAATAGTGTTAAAGACAATCCTGATACACTAAGAATAAGATATTGGTGTTGCACTATCTTCCAGGAAGGAAAAATTAAAAATGTTGTGCATAATAAAGTAGATATTTGTTCAAAACAACCCCTGAAGCTTATCCATTCTGATATATTTGGGACAATGAAAAACCTATCAACACATGGAGATAAGTAATTCATTAATTTCATTAATTATTTTACTTTCATTAGTTGTTTTATATTCATGAAACACAAATCAGATGCTTTGAAAATTCTTAAACGTTTCTAAAGAAAAGGTAAGAAATAATGTGAGTATTCTGTGAAGAATTTGAGAACTTATAATGGTGGTGAATACAGAAGTAAAGAGTTTGTAGAATATATTGAGAATCATATAATTCTGCATGATTATAGCTCTCTATAAACATCCCAATAAAATGGGGTTTCTAAAATAAAGAATAAATGCCTCGAGGAAATGGGAAGAACCATGTTACTTGAGTATGTCCTTTCTCATTAATTTGGGATACAATCCATGACTATTATGGTTTATATTCAGAACTATTGTTTCTACATTCCTCAATCGTTTTTCACTCCCTATGATTTTTTTTATGAAAAAACTCCATGTTTGATGCACATTATAGTTTTCCAGAATCCATGTATTATATATAAGGAAGGTGGAATCTATGGTAAGTTTGAGAAGAAAGGTGAGGATAGAATCATTCACAGCTATAATCTAGAAAGAAGAGGGTGCAAATTCTTTAACAAATAAACAAAAAGAATTGTATATTCAGTTTATGTAAAAGTGATTAATGTATCTGGGAAAGAGAAACATGTCCACGAGGACAATGATGTTAAAAAAGATGAAGAAGATAATTTTGATAAGGATACAAATGATTGTAATCTTAATAAAGGTAAAAAATAAGACTCTAATATTTAAAGTGATGAGGAATACAATAGAGAATCTTATCCAAGGCTAAGAAAATATGTGGAAGCACATAATATAATTGGTGATCAACATTATGAGGTTCAAACAAGAAGAACAATAAATTACATTACACATACTTCTTTGAATTCAAAAGTGTAACCAAATGATGTGAAAGAATCATTTTAGTATTTATAATGGATTCAATAAATGAAAGAATAATTGGATCCTAATGAAAAGAATAATACATGGGAACTCGTACCCAAGCCTGAAAACAAACATTTCATTGTCACAAAATGGGGTTTCTCGAATAATCAAAATGAAAAAGGTGAATTTATAAGAATCAAAGAAATATTGGTTTGCAAAGGGTATTCATAGATTTAGGGTATTGATTTTGATGAAACCTTTTCTCTAATGGAAAGACTTAGAACATTCAGAATCTTTATTGTTATTATTGATCAATGAGGCTTCAAGATCATTCAAATGGATGTTAAATCTACATTCCTATATGGTGATCTAGAATAAGATGTTTATATTGAAAAACAATGTGGATTTGTTGTGGGATAAGATAAAGGTTATTTGTTCAGATTGAAAATGGAATTGTATGGCCAAAAACAAAATCTGAGGGCATGGTATTCCTAATTTGATACATTCTTAAGAAATATAAATTTTAACAAAATATGAGTGGAATGAAATATTTACATCAAAGAAAGTCATGAGTATTCTATCATTATAATTTTTCATGTTGATGAAATAATCATTTCTGGGAATGATGAAAGAAGTTATGAAATATTTTCTGAAGAAGTGAAGAATATATTCGAAATGTCCTTGTTAAGAGAAATGAAATACTTTCTTGGGTTACAAATTCAGGAAAAGAAATAATAAATTATCCTCTCCAAATAAAAGTATGAAAAATGAATTCTCAATAGGTTTGTAATGAAAAATTAAAAAGATTTTTCCACACCCATTTTAGTCGGAACAAAGCTGAGTAAAGATTGAGATGGAAAATAAGTTGATCAAAATAAATATTAGAAGTTGATTGGTAGTCTATTTTATTTGACTTCCTCAATACCCGACATTGTATATAATGTTACCTTATGTACAAGGTTTCCAAGGGATCCAAACTAATCACATTTACTTATAGGAAAAAATTCATCAGATACGTCAATGGAACAAAAAACATGGGGATCAAATATGATAGCCCAATTTTATTGAATTGTTTGGGTATTTAGATGCAAATTGGGTAGGAAATGAAGATGATAGTAGATCCGCAATTGGTGGGGTATTCTTTCTGGGAAAAAATTGTGTTAGTTGGAATTCAAAAAAACAAAATTCAGTAACTCTCAGTACAGTCGATGTGGACTATGTGGCTACAACTCAAGATGCTACTCAACAAATGTGGATGTCAACACTATTGGTAGATTTACTTGTAGAAGTGAAGTTACCATTGTTCTTCGGTTGTGACAATCAAAGTACATTCAATATCACCAAAAATATGGGGAAACATTCTCGTTCAAAACATATTGATATTTAATATCATTTAATCAAAGATCATGTGGAGAATAATGAATTAAAGCTGGAGAATGTTCCAACATCGGAGAAAGTTGCTAACATTTTCACAGAACCATAATCAAATGAATCATTTTCAAAAATGAGGTTGAACATGGGTGTCCAACCTCATTCTCTTCATGATTGAGGTATGTGTATCTTTCCACTCTCTCATCTTACCTTTGGATTGTTTTTTCAGAGGGTATAATTGTTATGTTTCCTAAATCAATTGTATAAAAGAGAGATATGTGGGTAAGCTATGATTTAAGCATTGTTTTGTGATAGAAATATTCTAACTGTTTGTTGGAGTGATTATAGGAAAAGTAATTTATTTGGTTTCTATGAAGAATTAAGAAAATAAATAGGTTGTCATGATTACTTCTATTTAGATATATTGGTTTTTCTATTAATGATTCGTGTTTCCTGTAAATAGTTAGGTCACGGAGGCATAGAATTATTTATATTTAATCAATTTATTAAGGTTACAAATTTTAGTGATTTATGAAACTTGGTTGATAAAAAAATCCAATGGGGGAGATTGTTGGGACCAAGATTATGATAAAGGAGATGAAGGTTTCAAGAGTAATCTTTTTTTTCAAGGTTGGATTTGCAGAAAATAAATCACATCACATTGTTTTGGAAACAGTTATTTTTTGTTATTGTTTTGAAAATAATCGGACTCTTGTTTAAAGAAATATTTTCCTTCGGATGAGAAGGAAAGAAAGAAAATATAAAGATTGGAATGTTGTGATAATTTCCAATGTTAAATGTGATGATAATTTTATATTTTGGAATTCCCACAAATCATCAGTAAAGTGGTAGAAGTTATGATGCAAACTTGATGGAATAATGGAGTATGTAAAAGCTATGAATCGTGGGGACTATTGACAAGATGTGAATGGCAGTGATTGTTGAAATATTGTGGATGGTGGTGACTATTTCAAAGAATTGAATGGTGGGGACTATTGAAAATCTGTTAATGGTGGTCACTATTGGAAATCTGTGAATGGTGGTGACTTAAAAATCATTGAATGGTGGTGACTATTGAAAAATTTTGAATGGTGAAGCCGATGGAATAATCATACTGATGGAATAGTCATCCTGATGAAAGAAGAGATAATGCATGTTATCCCAAAATTGTAATGACTTTGTTTTGCATCAAACTCAGATTCATGTCGATGGAATAGTCATGATAATGGAATAGTCGTACCAATGTAAATGTTGTGCCGATGGAATTTTCATGTCGATGCAAGAAGAGATGATACATGTTTTGCTGACATGGTAATTGCAATGTTTGGCATCAGACTAATATTCTAGCCTATGGAATAGTCATTCCGAGGGAATAGTCCTGCCAATGGAATATTTGTGCTGATGGAATAGTCTTCCCGATGGAAGGGGAGATATTTGTACCGATAGAATAGAGGAAACAGACGTGCATATGGGTGTAATCATGCTGATGGGAATAATCATGCTGATGAGAATAGTCATGTTGATAGAAATTCATTTATTGTGTAAATAGTCATGCTGATGTAAAATAAGAATGATTCATCCTAAGGGAAAGAGAAAGTGAATAGATAATTGAGTTCATCTTGACAAGGCAATGGCTTTATTTTACATTGGGCTCATAGGTGAAAGTGAAAGAAAAGAGATGGTGTCGATTAAATACAATCGTACCCAGAAACAATCTTTCTCAATAATTGTTCTAAAATTTATGGTTTTATAAAAGAATTTTTTTTTTCAGTTTTTGGAATAAGAAATGGGTATGGAGGTACAATTGAATGGGGAAAATATTGATATGAAGTTTTGAGAAGATTCAAGAAGGTTCGAGAAACTGTGACAAAGTTACAATGTATACTTTACTTTTAAGTGGAAATTAATATTTGGGACAATTTGAGTGAGTAGGAAAAACTTTTGGATTCCCACAAATTTTCACCTATAAAAGGAGGCTGTAAATTGTACTTTCTAACAATGAGTACTGTTCACAGTAGAGGAGGGAGAAGCTCCGGTTTTAGAGAGAGAAAAAGTGGATTTGAAGTGGTGTTGATTATATTTTTCTTGAATATTGAATACATGTATTTAAGTGGTGTTGATTCTATTTGTATTGACTATTACATACCTATTTTGAAGTGGTTTCAATTCTATTTGTCTTGACTGTTGTATAAAATTATTAAAGTGGTGTTGATTCTATTCTATTGTATTCAATTGAAATATCAGACCGAGAAGAATCGGACTGGAGCATCGTACTTATGGTAATAGGGCTGGTTGTTTTACATTTTCTAAGAGGTTCATACGTTTATTTTGGGTAAGGAGAAGAATAATTGTTTTACAATTGAATACATTTATTTAATTTAAATGAAGAACGAGTAACATGAGATGTTACAAAACAAATGTATTACCCTATTATTATAAGAGGGTGAAAATGAACTAGTTGTATTGTTTTATATTGCTACATGGGTGTATGGGTACATCCAACACTTTATAATCTAAGGATTTATTTCTAGTGGATTTTATGGTATGATATCATTTCTAAACCAGAACAAGGACATAGTTATTCTTATAGAATAGTGAGCCTTGTAAATCATTGTGTTATTTTGGATTTGTGTTTATTTGTTTATTAGAAATTAATTAAAATCATTAACATTGGGAAAAGTTTGTCTCAATTGAATAGAAATATAAAACAAAAAGAGTATCACATATTCACACCCTCCCCCTCTCAGTGAAATAATACTCCGACTTGGCACTTTCAACTCGGGTAATTTGTCACATAAATGATGTACCATGGGTCGTTGGTCCCTTAGGTAATGAGCCTTGTGTGGTCAGTCACCCATGTTAGGGACCCTGGGTGGTTGTTTTACTAAGTGAGGGATCTAAAGTGTTTGTACAGAAAGGTAATGATCCCTGGGTATTTGATCACCTGGGTGATGGATTCTGATAACTTGTAACTCTTACATAAGTTAATTTTTCTAATTCCTAGAGTGTTTTATGCTACTTATTGAGGTTTTGAAGGCCTTAGTGATGTTTATCTGTGAATATTTATCTCTCTTAAAAAGGTAGGAAACTCGTGTTTCATATAATGAAAATGGGTTGTACTTATATGTAAAAAAAGAATTTGGGCAGAGTAGGCCGAGCGAGTATGGTGGTGTGTATAGGTATGTTGGGTGGAGCATGCTGGGTAGATGGAGGACACCAGGGAAACAAATCCTAAGAGGATAGAGGATACCATGAAAAAGGTAGGACTAATGAAAAAATTATACACTGGGAGAGACAATAGTACTTCTCCTAGGGCTTTCTTGGTTTCCCCCTTTCTCCTATACCTTCAAAAGGGAGCACCAATAACAGTAATAAAAATGTCTTTTTTTACTCTTTTATGATTTTCATTCCATTTTTTTATTTAATAATGAATTATTTCATTGTAAATTATTTTTTATATATCAAAATCATAATATTATAATAAGTTACACTTTTTCTGTGGTTCAATTTTGGTTATCAATTTTTTACATACTTGATCTGAAGTTTTGTGATACCATGCTGAAATACCATAAAACCCATTTCTTGATGGGTTATTTATTATGTAAAGGTGTAATTGTTTTATGTTGGCACAAATATATATGTATGATTGAATTATATGTTACTATATTACCCTCCAAGTCATTGGATATATCTTAAAATATCCTAAGATAAAAATATTGTGCACTGAGATGACCGTGTTAGTCTTTGTTCACAAGGTTATGCATGGGAATGATCAAGTTCTACATTGTTCACATGATGGTACATTTACGTGATCAAGTTATTATTTTTTTACAATATGGTGAATGAAAGTGATCAAATAAATCTCTCATCATAATATTTTTCAAGGATATGATCATATTTTTATTTATTCACAGGATTGTTCATAGAAATTATTTCTTTGAATATTATTCAAAATATTACTAAATTATTATGCCTATTTTTATAACATATCCCATATTTTTACGTCAAATTTCTATGATTGTACTCCATGTTTCTTTTTTATTATATCACACACTTCTGTTGTGGTACACATTTGTTCAATTGATATTATATGTTTTTATCTCACGACTTATTGACAACTCTTTTTTTCTATGTTTTTTTAATAAGATATTTCCCCCTTGTTCATGTTTTATTGTATTCTTTTGATATAAACCTTGATTAAATGATGATGTTTTTTTTATGTGTTTGAGAACACCCATTCTTATGTTTCCATTCCCCAGATCATGAAGATATGTTTACCTTACGAAAATTCTGAAAGGGATTCTAGAGTGGTTTAATTATAGAGAAATGTTCACAAGTGTTGTAAAATTAATTTATTCTATAAGTAGTTATAAAACACAATAGACCTCCCATTTTGAAGACTGTTTGATTATATATGTGATGTAATGTTTTACTTATGTAAATGATCTAAAATAAAGATATATTCAAACAACTTTTCATCAAATCTATTAGTATATTGCATATTTTTTGCAAAAAACATGGAAGGGTGGGTTTGGGGAGCCTAATTTGGTTTCAGATGAGGGATTAGTTATTTTTTAGGATTATTTTTGTTCTCTTGGTGATTAGGATTATAAAAACGTGGTCAAATCCCTATGGATAATCCTATGTGTGGGTAACATTATGAAATTTTGTTAAATTTTTTAGTATATGGTTTTCCATGAAATTACAAATCTATATAGATATTGGTAAGTGGATATGTCTAAAGATAATAGTCACCTAGGGGTTATCACCATACATAGTCTAGATGAGTGTCAACCTGACCATCACCAAGTGCATGATGAATAGGCATAAGAATAAATACATAGAAAGACACTCCTGGTTAATATGCCTTATTTGATCAGATTATTTGTATGTTCCATTATTATGTATTTAAATGTAGCTTTAGGATGTAATATATTATTAGTTGAGTTAGAGATACAAATAGGAATATGACTATAGAAAACCGATTTTAAACTCGATCAATGATATGTTGATCCAATTATATCATAGTTGAACTAAAAGTATCATTACATGAAATAAAAGTTCTATTAGAGAAGAAATACTCAGATTCTTTTTCATATTCATGAAATCATTTATTTTGATTTGATGAGAAATTATCATAACATTATTATATTAATATTTGTTCATAATCATGAACTTGAAAATAAAATTATGAATGGTAGGTCCCTAAACACATCTAATGTTTCATATTTGGGATAATTAGCCTCTTTCTATTACCAATGATAATGAAGTTGATATCTCTATAAAATATATATTTTTAGTTTCATAAGGAACCCCAATATTCTTCTATTATTGAATGTGAATTAAAATTATGAGGATGTAGTTTATTTAAGAGGGTAGATTTTAACACCCCAATATTTTACAATACATCGTCCATTTAAACAAATCTAATGTGTTTGATATCTTTCTACAAACAAAACCCCAAATAAAAATGAGACACAAAATATTAGATTCATATTATTAATAAAATTAAATAATAATAAAACTTCTAGTAAAAAATATTAAATAATTAGAAATGATAAAAAAAATACTATTAAGAACACTTAATGTTTAAAAATGGATATTTTCAATAAAATAATTTTTATTATATATTATATTTTCATTGAAAAAATATATATTATTATTTTTATATTTTTATATTTAAGAATGAAATTATTTTTTGAATTTATAATTTCATAATAAACTTATCATGAATCATTCTGATTTTTATATAATAATTCAATTTTAAGATAATAGTAAAAAATATTGATTTTATGAATACATTCACTTTTATGGAATTATCATAATATATAAAATGACTTAAATTTTTTGAAACCTTTTATTTTTAAAATATATATAAATAAAATCAGTCAATTAAAAATACTATGATGAATTTATAAAATCTATATTTAATATTTTGTAAACTTAAGTTGTATTTTTGTTTAATAAATATGCTTATTAACATATTTTAAAAATCAGTTTCATTACCTTTAGAAATTATATATTTATAATATATTTCAAATTATAGATAAACATTTTCAAATTATGTACTGAGGTTGATTTAATTTTTAGAAAAAATTATGATTATTAATGTTAATGTTAATGACTATTATAATGTTGAAAGGGTTATTTTCAAAAAAATAATTTATTAATATTGGGTAGTTTTTTAAATTAAATTTATCAATTTTATATAATGAATTTTATATGATGTTTAAAATTTTATACTAACATGTAGTCACTCTTTTAATCTATAATTACTGTTACATAATGTTAAAAACACATAATGGGGAAAATAACCTTTTATCGAAAAACGTTTTTCTATATAATGATTTTTTTATTTATACTTTTACTTTCTATTAATTATAAATTATATTTTATTATATTGATATTAAATTTAGTATAATTATATAAAAATTTGTAATTGAAGGTTATGATTTTTTTTAAATTATATATTACTTGATTAAAAAATTGGTTACCAAGGTAAATACCATAATTGAAAAAGTAGAAAATCATATGGAAAAAGACGTGAAACATTTTTAAAACAATTTTAAAAATTAATTTTGGTGATTTTATTAACCTTATATCACCCTAAAATTTAGTGTTTCTCACTTTGGGATCCATTAGCGCTTGGATAGTTCCTTTCTATTAATGAAAATATAATGGGTGTTTATAAAAATTCTACCCTTTTCACTTACAAAAGGAGACCAATACCATCCCATTTATCCACTGATTAAAAATACTAAGCTTGAAAAAAAATGTTACCTAGTCTCACTTAAACTCTCTCCTCAAGTTCTTGAAAACATTTCCAAGGCAAATGACCAAGATAAGGATCATTCTGTTGATACCCAAGGGAGAACATTCAATGGGTGATGTAATGATCTCAACTTATCTCTCTTAATTATTTTCATCTCATAATCCCTCAAACCATCTCTATCCATGAAGTAGGGGAAAAATAAGTATCATTAATACACTTAAATTTTATTATACTAACGTAATATCCCTTTTATAACATCCTCCAAAACCATTATATGTATGATGATGCCGCTATGTTTGTGTGTAAACTATGGAAACCATGAATGACATGTTCCATTTTTCATCACCACCACAGATAGATATATATAAATGATTTTTTAAAGTATTACTATAATATTTATAAATTTTTTAAAAAAAGTAAAAATTAAATTGTTTCTTATCTTACACCCATTTATGGAAAAAAACATGGTTCTTTTGCGTATGCATGAACTATCACCTCCAAATAAGTGGCATATTCACTTATTCACTCAAATATTTTATTATTTATATAAAACTCTAATAAAAATATTTACCACCGTAAAATAATATAAATAATATCATTATACTTCATTGACAATGATATTGTCGCAAATGGTCAATTTCTTCACTATACTCGCCCTAGGATTATAACTAGTTCTTGTTTAGGTCATTCTAACCACCAACATAAATAAATATATAAATTTCAATCATGGATGAAAATATAAACATAATAATATTATTATTGTAAATATATGTTGAAATAATATTTTATTTATGGTTCTATAATATTCATTTCAATTTTTAATTCAATTTTAATATAACAACTCATTTGTGAAAAATTACCAAAAAAATTATTATTACTAATTCTATTTTTATTAAATGTAGCAATAACTCTTATAAAATGAAATTAAAATTATAAATAATAATAAAACATCTATTAAAATAATATAATGATCCTAGAATAATTAAATTTTAATTTATAAACATGAATCAACATTTCGTTTACAAAACTTATACTAAATAAGAAATCAAAGATAATAACATCCAAAGATGAAAATAATATATAACTAACTATTATATTTGAATTAATTGATTATAAATTAAGATTATAAAATTTTTTAGTTAATAATATATTTCTAATATATGGGATTAAGATAGTTATTTTTTATGTGGGATTTTAGAGCATGATTGGATAAATAGGATAAAATGTAATGGTTTATGAAACTCAATTTTACTTCATTGATATATGATGAATATTCATTGCTTGTCCCTATTCTTATTTTTGGAATTCATTTTTGTGTTTACTCTTGTTTCCTTTATATTTTCAATTAAAACGTTCATAGTGTATGTTTTAACGCATCTTTATATTAAGTGGGTTTTAAAAAAAGGTATTTCAAAAGGTCAAAATGGTTTTCTTTCAATCCAAAGAAAATATTTTGTCCTCCACAGCATGTTTACTCAAGATAAACATTATTTATTTTTTAAGCATCAATTATTGATGATATTCTTAAAAATTAATGGACTTTCAAAAATTGTGCATCACCTTTTCAAAAATGACTTTTTAATTTTACCAACAAATTCACATTTTACAACAATGATGAAAACGTTTTATGAAAACTATTTTATGATTCTAGTTCCATTTTTCCTTATATCTAAATGATTTATTTATTTGGTTATTATTTTTCATAAAACCCCCACAAAAAGATATTATAAATTACACTTTTGGGGTGACTTAATTTTGGGAATTATCCATTTACATTATTATGGTGATTTTTAGTGATACCATCCTGAAATATTACGAAAACCATTTTCACTTTTGATGGGTTTTATAAGATGTTTTAAGTTATTTATTTCATGTATCACACATATGTATGGATGACTTATATGTGGGATCTAATATATCACTTTAATCTATTTGTTACATCTTCAAATATTAATATATAATAATGTTCTGAATCGGCTTGATAGTTTTATGCTTTATTCACAATGTTGTGTGGGGGTAGGGTATCATTATATAATGTTCACATGATAGTTCATATACATGATCACACAATTCTTTGTTCGCATGATGGTGAGTGGGAATGATCAGAAATAGATTTTGTCTCATGATTTTTTATGTACATGATCACAAATATCGTTTTTTCACATGATGTTGTTTGGAAATGATCATATATATCATTGTTCAAATGAATTTTCATGGCCATAATCATGATATTATTTTTTTCATATGATTTTTCATACACATTACCCCACCTAAAAGTTTTCAAAGTATAGTTATTTCTTATGTCTATTCATATGAAATATTTTTCTGACATATTACAATGATTATGATCTAAGTATCATGTAGATTATCACACACTATTGTTATTGTATATATGTTTATTTAATTGAGATTACATTTTTTTATATCAAGACTTATAGACAAATATATTAATTTATTCTTTTTTTAATAATATGTTTCAACCCTAATCAGACTTTATCACTCTCTATGATCTAACCCTTGATTAATTTTTAATGAATTTATTCCTTATTGAGAGTTTAATATAACCCTTTCTTATATTTATTTTCCACATATCAAAAAGATGATTGTAACTTATCATATTTCTATATGGTATTCTAGTGTGGATTTATTATGATGAAATTTTCACAGTTGATGTTAAATAAATTTCTTAAATAACTATTTATCAATGAATCTAAACCTTATGTTATTGGGATAATGTGATTATTTGGTACATTTCATGGTTAACTTATGAAAATGTTGTAGAATAATAATTGTTTCATCAAAAAATTCCCTCAAATATTGTTTTAAATTATTTGTTTTTATCACCAAAACTGCATGTGTGGGTTTGGGAAACATTAATTGGTATCAGAGAAGAGTTATGTTATTTTAAACAATTATTTTAGTTCTATTTGGTAGAATATTATTTTAGATCCTTAGTGAAAACAGTAAGGATAAATAAAAGTATAGGGTAACATTAAAAAAAAGTAAAATTATTGAGTACATGGTTTCCCTAGAATTTAAACCCCTTAATGTATATTATAAGGTTGGTGTGACTATGGAACAAATTCACCAATTTTTAATTGACACACCAAACACATCATTTAATTCACACAAGTTGTGGTCATATTTTATTTTATTGTTTAAAAAACTTCACTTACTATTGAGGCGTAGTATAAAAATATCCTGGGGTCGATCCCATGGAGAATTGGGTCGGCAATGCAAGCCTTTGTCTTGGAACCCATTATTGAACGATACATCACAATTTTGGTTTATTTTGGGAAAACTATTTCTTCAGAGTTTGAGGATTGGATACAAGAATAATGAAGGGATCATGATAAATTTTGGGGTTCTGTAGAAAATATGTCCTTATTTCTAACTTTATAGAATCCTAATGTTTAGCCTGTTTTACATGCATAGGTTACTAGTTGAATATGGTCGAATCAACTAGTTCTACCTAATAGGTAATTATTCATTGGTCTGTAGGTAGTGACAACCTATATGCATTATAATATGCTTCCAAGGTAGAATGTGTCAAAGGGTATTGGTCAAAGCCTAATCCCCTTTGACAAGGATATGGTCCTTCGTATCAACGTCCCATGGTCAATTATTTTCAAATAAATTGGATGAATTTTTTTTCCTTTTGTTGATTACTAATCCTTAAGGTTTATAAATTTTAGAATTAATGATTTATTGAGTTCATATACCCTTAATTTTGATCCATACCCAAGGTATTTTATCCACTCATGGTAGGATTGAATGAAAATAAATAAGGAATTGAAATAATGTTTATCATTCCAGTAGGAATTAAGATTAAACTGTTGAAAAAACATGAAATTATACAAGATAACTAGAATTGACCAACATGTGACCCAGAAAAACAATATATATCTTTATCAAAAACATTTCAATTAACTACTTACTTGAAAGAGGAATGTGAATGAATTAAATAAATTTCCATCAAGAATCGGTGCTTGTAACAATGATGAACTAAGTTTATGGTGTTATTAAAAATTAATAATGGCATCACAAACAACCCATAATGCTTGTATTAAAGTAAAATAAAAAAGGAAACTAAGAAATTTTAAATTTGGGGTAAAGGTTGTAACGACCCAAAATTTCATTAATGAAAAATCCCTCTTGATCCAGTTAAATGTTTCTTTATGAAAAAAAAATGTTTTTATAAGATGTCAACTTCTTTAGTTTAACGTTAAGATTTGTGACCGTTACTTTTATAGCCGTTGAACAGTGATCATCTGGTTAGTTTAAATATAAGGCTTTAACGAACCAATTTTCTACTCAGACAAAGGAAGCGATGGCCTCATCCAGTAGAATTGCCCCTTACGAAGCCCATTTGTCGGAGCTCGGAAAAGAGGTGGCGTCTTTGGGATTTGCCCTTGACCAAGCCCAAGCTGAGCTTCATCAAGTCAAGCTCGAACGTGATCGTCTATGGGAAAAATGGAAGTTCATAGAGATTACCACTCGAGCGATGTTATCTGAGCAACCCCAAGAGCCTGTCACCATCGCACACCTTACCCTTAGGTCTTATGTGGCTATTTTAAGGGGTTATGTAACAAATAAGTAGTACCATGTTCATGTACATTATTTTTTGTATATAATAATGAATATAATTTTTTTGATACATTGTAATTAGTTTTTAAAGTACAAATGGTGTTTTTAGTTATTATTTAATTAAGAATTATATTTTATTAAATTAAAGGATTTTTGAATTAAATAATATTTTAATAAAATATTATTATTAATATTAAATTAATTTTTATTACATATAAACGATCTTATAATTTTATGAATGCAATTAAAATTTTTATTAAGGTTTGAAAGCCATTTCTGTCAAAACCCGTGAATTTTTAATAAATGTCGGTTTTTATTTTAAAAGTAAAAATTCACATATTTAGAAAATTATTTAGATAAAATAAATATTATTTTTTAAATCAGGACGTCGAAATTATCCAACGGTGAATTTTTCATAATTTTCTGAGACAGTCAAATTTTTGGGTAAAAATTAAATACCATTTAAATATATAATGTGTTTTATGACATCATAATGACCCAATGGTGATGTAATAAAATACCATAATCCTTATGTTCGGCCAATATGTGTTTTATCATTAAAATAATGAGGTTTTGGGTTTGTTTGACTCACTTTTCAAAGCATTAATGGAGCCCTCAAGACTTATTCAACACTTTGCCTTTTTAAATTAATTTCCACGGGAGTGTGACTCACCTCCACATAAGTAACCCTAATTTTTTAATAAGTTCGGACCTTGGCCTTGTAAAATATTGTTTTCCTCTTTCCCTTTCCAGAAACCATGGGCAAATACCATGGGATGGTTTGTGGTTTGGATTATTTTAATATAAGTGGTCCCAAACCTAAATAATAAAGAATTCTCTCACCTTTCCTATATAAACCCACCCAAGATCCCACTTCCTCCTCACTCAAAGCCCTTGAAGTTCGTCCAACCTCTGCCCTACTCTCTCTAGAATCTTCTCAAGGTGCCCCATGATCCCAAGAAGCCTCTCACAAGCCTCTCTCTAGCCTTTGGAAGCACACTTCCAAGTAAGGGTTTTTCTTCCTTTCTCATTTTTGTCAATTTTCTTTAAGTTGTATTTCCCTTTTAATTTCATTTATGAATGTTGGGGTATGGTTTCGCACCTCTCACATACTGCCCTCTTATTGTTTGAATGATGGGAGACCCCTTTCTCTCTCATTAAATGCCTCCCATGTACACTCGTTACTATGTCGAAATTCCGAAAGGAACCTTTTTCTCCTCTTTTATATTCAAGCAATACTTTTGTATCATGAATCTAAATTCCTTTTCAATTGTTGGGACATGTATCTATATGACCTTATTACTGTCCATTACATGTAAATATGATGAGGAACCCCTTTCCCTCTCATCAGCCTTTTTTATGAATTCTTATGTCACGCCGTTACGCTGCCGAAATCACACCGATTTTCTAAGAAATATCATTGTGTAGTGAATACCATGCCCATTTCTCCATCAAGGGTATTCACCTTCATGCACATTTACTTATTGATTGTAAAGTTTCATGTATGAATTCCACATTCCTTTATCGTGAAATAAATGATTATGTTTTATGAATCCATGTTTTTTGATCCATGTGGCACACTTATGCATGAAATGAAATGTTTAAGAAGGGTGCGCCCTGATAGTGCTCCAATGCATTGGGTAAAGTATAGTATCATGATACATCATGTGCAATGAGTGTTGACTCATGCTAATTCAAGTGAAACGAGGGTTTACTCGTGCTTCAAGTGCAATGAGGTTTTACTCATGCTCCATGTGCAATGAGCCTTGGCTCATGCTAATTCAATGTTAAGTGTTGTTGCCACATTTCCATGTTATGATTATCATGCTTTATCATGCCTTTATGTTCATGTCTCTCTTATGCTCTATTGATATGCCTATTGCCTAACATGTATTGTACTCCTCATGTTATTCATTGTGTACTCCCTTACTGGGCTTTATAGCTCACCCTTTTCTTATACATGTCCTCAGGTTATCCCATGCAATGCTAAGTACGAAGGAATGTAGTGGTCTGTAAAGGATGTTTTCAATAAGGATGTTGTATTTCAAGTTTAAAGTTTTTATGTAATGATCCTAAGCCCCAAAGACACTAAACCTCTTGATCTTCTTTGTTGTATCAAGTGAAGTTTTATGTAATAAAGCATGTTTAAGTTGTAATAAAAAGCAGGGTTGTCAAAGTTGGTATCAAAGGCAGGTTTAGTTATTTTTGGGATTAGGAAACCCTAGTAAATCCTTAGATACAAGACTAATCATAATAAGAACATCCCTAAGTTTTGGTAAATACTAAGTAAGTGGTTTATCAAACAAATACATCCCTGTCTGGATACGAGCAGGTAGAGGCGGCTCTGGCACAGATGTATGCTAGGGGTAAAACCCGAAAACACCGCTTTGAGCTAGACTCGAACGGGAACTGGTGCACGACAACGGGCCTTGCTGCACTCTTGGATACGACACTCCCGGGGGATATGTTTTGATAAATTCAAAATCTTAGTATGAACCCTTATTAAGGGAAAAATTCCCCTAAGGATATATGTTAGAAGGAAGATCATGAAAATCCTGGATTGAATCCTATAGACTCATGAGTTAAAGAGATTAATGTTTATTTATAAGTCATTAACTTTTGTCTTTGGATTACCCTTTATGTGTTACCCCTAACTTTCCTTTTATTCCAGCCAATGGCCGGTAATAGGAGAACTCGAGCTAACAACCGTTGTGAAGATCAGTGTGATGATTGTACTTATGAGAATCCAAATCCAATGGGAGCGGGAATCGCGAACTTTGTCACGCTTCTCTCTCAGCTAACTCAAATTTTGAATAGAAACACTGTTTAAGAGGAACGTTCAACCCCCCCTAAGAAAGAACAAGTCGCTATTGAAAGCTTCATGAGACAAAGGCCTCCTACTTTTAGTGGATCATCCGATCCCACGATTGCTGAACAATGGATCAACTCCATTGAAAAGATATTATCCATCCTCCAATGCTCTGAAAAAGAGGAGGTTCTCCTGGCAGCTTATCGTATGGAGGGTGAAGCTGATCAATGGTGGACGTTGATCAAAAATATGAAGCCTGAGGAGGAGATCGAGGCTTTGGAATGGAAGTTATTCCGGAAGATGTTTTTCGATAAATATTTTCCACACACCCTCCGTCTTAAGATGGAAAGGGACTTCCATTCCCTCAAGCAGAAAGATGAAGAATCTGTGGGAGCGTACGAGGAAAACTTCACAAGGCTTGCACGATACGCTTCCAGCTTTGTCGTTACCCCCGAATGCAAGGTTGACCGCTTCTTTGGTGGGCTGAAGCCTAGCTTGCATAAAGCATTAGCGATCCGTGACTTTGACGGCTATGAGTAAATTGTCCGATGTGCCCTTAAGGTTGAAATGGAGATCGGAGAATCACAGGCGTATCATGGGGACAAGAAGTGGAAGGTGGACTTCAATGCTGGTGGTCCGATGGATAAATCCAACGGCGCTAAGAAATTCCAGCACCCCACTTTCCAAAAGTGTGGAAAAAAGCATCCTGGAAATTTCCTTAGGGGGACAAGAAAATGCTTTAAGTGTGGAAGAGAAGGGCACCTAGCTGTTAACTGTCAGCAAGAAGGACCCGCGGCTGCGACGGATGGGAGGAACGCTCCGTTCGAACCTCAACGTGTTGTTCAAAGCTTCAAATGCAAAGAATCGAGTCATTTTGCGAATCAGTGCCCTAATCCAAGGGTTATCGGAGGCAATCAACAACCACCAAGACAGCAAGGAAGAGCTTTTTCCATCACTTCTGTCGAAGTGAACCCCGACAACGAAGTGGTGACAGGTACGCTAGTTATTCATTCAAGAATAGCGAATGTACTTTTTGATTCAGGTTCTACGCATTCCTTTATATCTCAAAAGTTTAGTAGAAAAATCCCTGCACCACCACAAATCCTGGAAGTAAAGATGTCGGTGAGTACGGCAAATGGGGCAATCATTGCATCCCATGAGTATAAGTCCTCCCCTATTATAATCTGTGGATTGAATTTCCCGGTGAACCTCGTCATACTCCCTTTGGTGGAATTTGATGCAATTCATGGCATGGATTGGCTTTCCTTATATAGAGCCAACATAAATTTTCGGGAGAGGGAAATCACACTCTATGTGGAGAATCGACCTCCGATTCATTACAAGTGTCAGGAGGAAGATGAATCTCCTTTAGCTCCATCATCTCAAGCATGGATATTACTGCCTTATGAGCACGCATATCTGGCTCAGATGATTGAGTCCAAGGAAGAAACCACCCTTGAAGAAATGCCTATTGTGAGGGAATTCGCTGAAGTATTTCCCGAGGAACTTCCTGGTCTTCCTCCAAGAAGAGATGTTGAGTTCTCAATTGAACTTATACCTGGGGTGCTACCAATATCCAAGACTCCATATAGAATGGCTGTGGTTGAGCTTGAAGAACTGAAGAAACAACTACAGGAGAATCTGGATAAAGGGTTTATACGCCCAAGTGCATCACCATGGGGTGCACCAGTCCTCTTCATCAAGAAGAAGGATGGGTCAATGCGGCTTTGCATCGATTATCGTGAACTTAACAAAATCACGATAAAGAACAAGTATCCTCTCCCAAGAATCGATGACTTGTTTGATCAGCTGCAAGGAGCACAATACTTCTCCAAGGTTGACTTTCGGTCGGGATATTATCAAGTAAGGGTGAAGAAGGAAGATATCCCCAAGACTGCTTTTCGTACAAGGTACCGGCACTATGAATTCATAGTAATGCCTTTTGGACTCACCAATGCTCTAGAAATATTCATGGACTTGATGAATATAGTCTTTAGAGATTACCTAGATAAATTTGTGGTAGTCTTTATAGATGATATTCTAATATACTCCAAAACCAAGGAGGACCATGAGGTGCATTTAAGAACTGTACTGGAGACTTTGCGCAAGGAGAAGCTCTATGCCAAGTACAGCAAGTGTGAGTTCTGGTTGAAGGAGGTCTCATTCTTGGGCCATATCATCACAAGTAATGGGATATCTGTGGACCCCTCCAAAACAGATGCAATTGAGGGATGGCCGAGGCCAACATCGGTAACTGATATCCGTAGCTTCTTGGGGTTAGCTGGATATTATCGAAGATTTGTGAGAAACTTCTCACGATTGTCCAACCCTCTTACCAAGCTAACTCGAAAGGGAGTAAAGTTTTCTTGGAGTGATGAATGTGAAGAAAGCTTCAAGGAGTTGAAAAGGAGGCTTATCACTGCACTTGTGCTCACCTTACCCACAAGTGGGGAGCTTTTTGTGGTATTCAGTGATGCTTCGAAGAAGGGCTTAGGATGTGTGCTGATGCAGAATGATAAAGTGATATCCTATGCCTCATGACAGTTGAAAATCCATGAGCGAAACTATCCAACGCATGATCTGGAGTTGGCGGCGGTGATCTTTGCCTTGAAAATCTGGCGGCATTATCTCTATGGAGAGAAATGTGAGATATATACTGACCACAAGAGTCTTAAATATATATTCACACAGAAATAGCTTAATATGCGCCAGAGAAGATGGATCGATCTCATAAAGGATTATGAATGTTCAATACATTACCACCCTGGGAAGGCGAACAAGGTGGCGGATGCCCTAAGTAGAAAGGATCCATCAATTCTATTAATGATGAGAATTCATAAGGATCCAATCTTCTTAGACTTGATGAAGATGGACGTGGGAATCATAAATAAGGGAACATCATCAATCCTTTCACAAATGATTTCTCAACCATCTCTCTTGGAAAGGTTAAAGGATGCTCAAAAGGATGATGCGAGAATCCAAGAAAAAGTGGAAGCTATCAAAAAGGGAAAATCCTCAGAGTTTAATGTTAATGAAGAAGGAATTGTGTGGTTTGGGAAAAGACTATGTGTCCCATCAAGTTCGGAGCTGAAGAAGGAACTTTTGGATGATGCACATAGTTTAAATTTCTCTATTCACCCAGGGAGCACAAAGATGTATCGAGATCACCGAGAAAACTTTTGGTGGGATAATATGAAGAAGGGGATCGCTGAATATACATCAAAGTGCCTGGTGTGTCAGCAAGTGAAGGCAGAGAGGCAGAAGTCTAAGGGGATGATGCAACCATTGCCCATACCAGAATGGAAATGGGAGAACATCACCATGGACTTCGTCACTGGACATCCAAGGACATCCAAAAGCAACAATGCAATCTGGGTTATTGTGGATCGTCTTACAAAGACTGCACACTTCATTGCTATTCGAGAGGATTTCTCTTTGGATCAACTGGCACAGATATATATCATGGAAGTGGTACGGTTGCATGGAGTACCACTATCTATTGTGTCTGACCGAGATCCAAGATTTACCTCTATGTTTTGGAAGAGTCTTCAACATGCTCTGAATACTGAACTGAACTTCAGTACGGCCTATCATCCTCAAACTGATGGCCAATCCGAGCGGACTATCCAAACACTTGAGGATATGTTGAGAGCGTGCTCAATGGACTTTAAAGGAGGATGGGATCAACATCTTCCTCTAGTTGAGTTCTCTTATAATAATAGTTTCCACTCGAGCATCCAAATGGCACCATATGAAGCCCTGTATGGGAAAAGGTGTAGAACACCGGAATGTTGGGATGAGGTCGGTGAACGTAAGCTGCTTGGACCAGAAATGGTCGAAGAAATGGTGGAGAAGGTGAAAACCATTCAGCAGCATATCAAGGCAGCCCAAAGTCGACAGAAGAGTTATGCAGATAATCGTCGACGAGACCTTGAGTTTATAGTCGGAGACATGGTGTTTTTACGCATATCTCCGTGGAAGAAGGTCATGAGGTTTGAAAAGAAAGGGAAGTTAAGTCCAAGGTACATCGGCCCCTTCGAGATTCTTGATCGTGTTGGGGCTGTGGCCTATCGACTAGCACTTCCACCTACTATGGCCATGGTGCATGATGTCTTCCATGTATCCCTCTTAAGGAAGTACATACCAGACCATTCACATGTACTCTCTTCTGAGGTGGTACAATTAGAAGACGATATTTCTTATGAGGAGCAACCAGTAAAGATCTTGGATCGTAGAGAAAAAGTTCTACGAAATAAGACAATGCCCCTCGTCAAGGTGTTGTGGAGAAACCACAAGTTTGAAGAAGCAACTTGGGAGTCGGAGGATATGATGAAGCTAAGTTACCCACATTTGTTTTAGTGTGAGAAAAGGAAAATTTCGAGGGCGAAATTTCTTAAGGGGGGAATGTTGTAACGACCCAAAATTTCATTAATGGAAAATCCCTCTTGATCCAGTTAAATGTTTCTTTATGAAAAAAAAATGTTTTTATAAGATGTCAACTTCTTTAGTTTAAAGTTAAGATTTGTGACCGTTACTTTTATAGCCGTTGAACAGTGATCATCTGGGTAGTTTAAATATAAGGCTTTAACGAACCAATTTTCTACTCAGACAAAGGAAGCGATGGCCTCATCCAGTAGAATTTCCCCTTACGAAGCCCATTTGTCAGAGCTCGGAAAAGATGTGGCGTCTTTGGGCTTTGTCCTTGACCAAGCCCAAGCTGAGCTTCATCAAGTCAAGCTCGAACGTGATCGTCTACGGGAAAAATGGAAGTTGATAGAGATTACCACTCCAGCGATGTTATCCGAGCAACCCCAAGAGTCTGTCACCATCGCACACCTTACCCATAGGTCTTATGCGGCTATTTTAAGGGGTTATGTAACAAATAAGTAGTACCATGTTCAAGTACATTATTTTTTGTATATAATAATGAATATAATTTTTTTGATACATTGTAATTAGTTTTTAAAGTACAAATGGTGTTTTTAGTTATTATTTAATTAAGAATTATAATTTATTAAATTAAAGGATTTTTGAATTAAATAATATTTTAATAAAATATTATTATTAATATTAAATTAATTTTTATTACATATAAACGATCTTATAATTTTATGAATGCAATTAAAATTTTTATTAAGGTTTGAAAGCCATTTCTATCAAAACACGTGAATTTTTTATAAATGTCGGTTTTTATTTTAAAAGTAAAAATTCACATATTTAGAAAATTATTTAGATAAAATAAATATTATTTTTGGAATCAGGACTTCGAAATTATCCAACGGTGAATTTTTCATAATTTTCTGAGACAGTCAAATTTTTGGGTAAAAATTAAATACCATTTAAATATATAATGTGTTTTATGACATCATAATGACCCAATGGTGATGTAATAAAATACCATAATCCTTATGTTCGGCCAATATGTGTTTTATCATTAAAATAATGAGGTTTTGGGTTTGTTTGACTCACTTTTCCAAAGCATTAATGGAGCCCTCAAGACTTATTCAACACTTTGCCTTTTTAAATTAATTTCCATGGGAGTGTGCCTCACCTCCACATAAGCAACCCTAATTTTTTAATAAGTTCGGACCTTGGCCTTGTAAAATATTGTTTTCCTCTTTCCTTTTCCAGAAACCATGGGCAAATACCATGGGATGGTTTGTGGTTTGGATTATTTTAATATAAGGGGTCCCAAACCTAAATAATAAAGAATTCTCTCACCTTTCCTATATAAACCCACCCAAGCTCCCACTTCCTCCTCACTCAAAGCCCTTGAAGTTCGTCCAACCTCTGCCCTACTCTCTCTAGAATCCTCTAAAGGTGCCCCAAGTTCCCAAGAAGCCTCTCACAGGCCTCTCTCTAGCCTTTGGAAGCACACTTCCAAGTAAGGGTTTTTCTTCCTTTCTCATTTTTGTCAATTTTCTTTAAGTTGTATTGCCCTTTTAATTTCATTTATGAATGTTGGGGTATGGTTTCACAACTCTCCCATACTTCCCTATTATTGTTTGAATTATGGGAGATCCCTTTCTCTCTCATTAAATGCCTCCCATGTACACCCGTTACTATGCCGAAATTCCGAAAGGAACCTTTTTCTCCTCTTTTATATTCAAGCAATACTTTTGTATCATGAATCTAAATTCCTTTTCAATTGTTGGGACATGTATCTATATGACCTTCTTACTGTCCATTACATGTAAATATTATGAGGAACCCCTTTCTCTCTCATCAGCCTTTTTTATGAATTCTTATGTCACGCCGTTACGCTGCCGAAATCACACCGATTTTCTAAGACAATATCATTGTGTAGTGAATACCATGCCCATTTCTACATCAAGGGTATTCACATTCATGCACATTTACTTATTGATTGTAACGTTTCATGTATGAATTCCACATTCCTTTATCGTGGAATAAATTATTATGTTTTATGAATCCATGTTTTATGATCCATGTGGCACACTTATGCATGAAATGAAATGTTTAAGAAGGGTGCGCCCTGATAGCGCTCCAATGCATTGGGTAAAGTATATTATCATGATACGTCATGTGAAATGAGTGTTGACTCATGCTAATTCAAGTGCAACGAGGGTTTACTCGTGCTTCAAGTGCAATGAGGGTTTACTCATTCTCCATGTGCAATGAGCCTTGGCTCATGCTAATTCAATGTTAAGTGTTGTTGCCACATTTCCATGTTATGATTATCATGCTTTATCATGCCTTTATGTGCATGTATCTCTTATGCTCTATTGATATGCCTATTTCCTAACATGTATTGTACTCCTCATGTTATTCATTGTGTACTCCCTTACTGGGCTTTATAGCTCACCCTTTTCTTATGCATGTCCTCAGGTTATCTCATGCAATGCTAAGTACGAAGGAATGTAGTGGTCATGTAAAAGAAGATTTCAATAAGGATGTTGTATTTCAAGTTTAAAGTTTTTATGTAATGATCCTAAGCCCCAAAGACACTAAACCTCTCGATCTTCTTTGTTGTATCACGTGAAGTTTTATGTAATAAAGCATGTTTAAGTTGTAATAAAAAGCAGGGTTGTCATAAAGGTAATAGTATAGAATGAGATAGGAATGAAAATAATGAAAATTGTCTCCTTTGGGGCCTCCAAAATATAGTGGGCCAACTGTTATATTTTTAGGAGAAAAATTACATGATGTGTAATAAGAATTCACATCGTTTAACGTAAATATATGGTTTTCTTGGAAGAATTTTAATTTGTGTGTATCTTGCGTGTATCTCATCTGAAATTTGAAACATTGACTCCTCTCATGATGTGCAACAATGATTCATAAATTTTATCCTCCTTCAACTAGCAGAAGATATGTTTTGAAGGTTTCATGACATGTATTGGCAACTCATGTCATATAATGGCTTCTACATTTTAATTTTTCTAGTAATTTTGTCACAACATAAAACATATGGTGAAACTCTACTACATCTCATGTAAAGAGGTTTCACAATGTGTAATAAGAAATTTTTTTGCCTTTCTGCATTTTGTCCTTTTAAAATTTTCAAGCCAAATTCCTATAATAAATAATACATACCACATGTATTATCGAATAAATAATTGGAAATCCTTAATCATATGATAGAAATATGTATATATGATTTTATCTTATCAAATTCCCCCACTCTGAAAAAATTATTTTTCATCAATAAAAAATATATCAACAAGGATTCCAAATAGGTAAGAAATTTTTAAAATAGGAATTACTCATTATATTCAGGTAAATAAAAAAAATTTAAGTAGAAAAGACCAGTTTTTATAATCATCCCTACATAGAAAATAAATCATGCCTCATATCCAAATTCATTGAAAAAGTTTTTAATCTATTAATCACAATTTCTTAAATTATCCTTGAACCTTAAATGCATTATCAATTTACCACACAATGAATATTCTCTCATCACTCTAAGTGATATAAAATTGGAGTTATACTCATACCCTACGTACATGCTCCTAACCATATGATTTCATTGGTTCTATCATATCCACTTTGTAAAAATAATAATAAATCAATAATTATGGCTTCTACAATTAGGTTATGATGACTCTAAGGATGTCTATAGGTAGATAAAAAGTTAAAACAATATCAAAATGGAGGGTAGAATCTAATGTATAATGCGGGAATATTGTGACAAGTGTAAAAAAATTAATCCTTCCTGGATAATAAAGTCCAAGCTCTTATCATCTCAAGTTTGATCCACGTATATGTCATGAATGTGAAAGAAGAGTATCACGTCACTTTATATGACTTTTGAATTTTTATTTTTATAAATTCATGTCTAGGAAAGATCTCACATCCATCCCCTAACCACATATGATCCTTTAAGGGATTCACAAATCTTGAAATTTTGATTTTTGACCTTCTTAATACACAACCCATGTAAATTTTTCTTTTTCTTTTTAATTTTTCAACGGATATGATATATGTGAAATACTAAGAAGTACAAAGGGATTTCAATAAAATGCTATAATGAGAAACATAATACATATCCACAGTAGAATCGTCTTGGGTATATTATAATCATCCCCCACACATGTTCAAATTAAATTCATGAATTATATGAAGAGTAGAGTATAAAGGTATAATTACCTTGGCATATCTACATCCTATAAGGATATTCATAGAAACTATGGATCTTAATGAGGGAAATATTTACGGCGGTTCTTAGGAAAATATATCTCAAAAATTATTGAATCAATCATTCTAAAATTTTATTTGTTAAGTCATAGATTTAATAATATCTCAATTAATGTTCTCATGAGTTTATATGTCCCTAGTGTCACTTGAGAAATATTCTCATAAATGAATATGAAATTGTAAGCTCAAAACCCTATCTGGAATAGGTGTAAAAAAAGAACTGAAAATTGATAAGTGTATAAAACCAAGTAATAATTCAATTAACATTAATTTTTAAAATGTATATTTTGAATGAAATCTCTAGGCTCATAAATCATTCTAAAAAACTAAATAGAAATAAAACATGGATTTCCTAAAATTTATAACATCTATTTTATTTTATTTAAATTGGTATAATGTTTTCATGTTTAAATAGTGCTTCGGATTTGAAAAATGTCTCTTATATAGATGTGAACATGAAAAAAATAAACTGTATCAAAAGTAAAATTCACTAAAAACTCCCCCACACATAGAAGTATACAATTCCTTCACTTTAAAGGGAAGTATTATGGGAGTGTTATTATAAATAAAGATCAGGAAAATGAAATAAAAATTGGATAATTTAAGAATGAGGGAATCGATAGCTCCCTGTAAGAATTGGCATGCCATGAGGGAACTCGGGATGTCATGATTTTGAATTAGGGATGCTTGTAAAATGGGTTATAAATACAAACCTACACCGGATAAATAATTACTCTATAGGATTTAGAAAATTGAAAGGCATAAATATAGGAATGTGTATAGTTTAATTAGTAATGAAACTGATTTTATTTAAATGCATCAGCTATATACAATAAAGATCAAGATGACTCATGGCATGGACGACCTGGACAAAAGAATGACTAGTAGAAAAAAGATAAAATATCGGTTGCCTCCCATAAAGTGCTAACAAATGTCTTCATTATCCAAACAAATGGACTAGAGTATCATGAATTTTTTTCCATAGGCTCAATTTCTCCTCTGTCTTCTTTATCTACTCATGAAATTTTCCTCGAGCTCGTAGGGTACTTTGATAGGATTGATGACTTAAGAAGAAATTTATGTGTGGATTAGATGTGTAAGGACGAGTATCATAACTCGTGGTGATGACAGCTTTGCATAAATATTTAGTGATATTTCCTGAATTTGACGTTAGATTTAGGCGACTCGTTCTATCACTTGTCGAACAAAGACTAATGGTGGCACAGGTTCATCAAAAACCAGAGATTAAAAATTGGATCTATACATGGCTACTATAAAATTGAAATAAATTAAAATTAATCCAATTAAAATAGAGAAACATATGTCCCCATATATATAGATAACTATAGTAGTAAAAAATAATGGGATATATAGACTAAAATAGGAAAACATACATCCCTAATATAAATTTGAAAAACAAAAATAAACAACAGGGAAAAATGATATTACTCAGAGGAATTAAAAGGATCCTCCGTAGTCCACTCTCGATCAGGTGGCGGTGGTCGTTGTCCATTCTGGTCAGGGACAATGTCGGTAGTAGGGGATAGAAGGCCAGATATCGAGATTGGTGTCACGGTTCTAGGAATTCATGATGTGCTTGGTGGTGGATAGGGTCTAATCCTTAGTGGTTTCATGAGTCTAGAATATGGATGAACATATGTCACCTCGGTGGATGTGGTTGTGGTTGTCCCCTTTCCCCTCAAAGCCTACTCGATGAGGTACTCTTACAAGGAAGTAGTGTCAGAGACCTCAAAGGGTAGGTCGAGGTTGGTTGTGGGTGATGAGAGAGTGGTATAAGAGGATGTGGATATAGATTTTGGTGGTGGCTAAGAGTATTTCTGAGAAGAGGGTGGTGGAGGGGTACTAAAATGGGATAGCTCGGTGAAGGGGTGGTGTTGATTGGTAATGATCCATCCCATGTTCTCCAGGATGCATAGATATATTGAATATAGATATATCCAGTTGGTATGTTTGGTTGGCTAAGTAGTGGATATGGTGTTCGATGAGGTAGGTGTATGGGTGGGAGGTGCTGGAGGTGAAGTGGTTGGTGGAGCAGGTGTAGGGTCAACTGTAGGTGCATATGGTGTTGTGTTGGCTTCCCTATGGAATCTGGGTACCCATCGTTAAGTGTCCTCATCCATCACCAAGACCTACATCTTTTGTAGTATCGAAAAATAAATGGCCTCCATTGGCCCAAGGAGTGTGAGGAGAATATATGAATCAAACACTCTAATATAGTGGGTGAGGAGGGTGATGAAGTACCTTCCCATAAGTTTTCCTTTGTTCCACTATGTGTGAGCTTGGTAGTAATAAGAAAACTGGGTAGCCATGTTGATGTTTGTGTTCCCATAGATGCTACCAAAATGAGGATATCAACCGAGGTCACACTCCCATGAGATCATACCTTTGAAAACTAGGTGTGGGTCAACGATATATGGAGTATCTAAAGGGTTGGGATACATGTCTAAGTAGACTTGGTAATCTGGGGGTCATTCATTGTCCGAGCATCCCATGTTTTCATCTGTCATAATCTTCATGAATCAGTCATGGGAGGCTCGAGATGAATTGTGGAAAATATTTTAGACATCATATCATATTAGCACCCATGTAGTATTGGTCACATCGATACCAATAACTCCACCTAGGGCATGAAGAATGAAGAGAATATCCTTCTGTGAGCCTCTCAGGGGATTCCAACAACTCTATCAATGAATTCATGCCGAAGGGATCATAGTCCAATGAGTAAAAAATGATTCATAAAAACCTTTAGGGAAATAAATAAGGTGATGAGTCCTAATGAAACAAACCTAATATATGGAGGAAAAGTGGCTCCATCCATAGTGAAGAGGTACATGGTGTATAGTAGGGTCAGATGTCGTGTCCCTTGACCCAGGGTTCTACCCATGTACAAATGTCCATGTATTTAGAAAATTTCATGTAGAAGAGGGGTACACGGTGTGCGAATATGGGGTTACATGCCGTGTCCTTTTATCTAGGTTCCACCCATGTACTTTGGTCACATGCCAATATACGGTATAAACTCGTGGATATTTTACTATGTACTAGTACACATGGTCGTCTTTCTTACATGTTCAGGACATGTCATGTGGGGGAGTACACATTGTGTATCTAACCCGTGTATTACACACTATGTCCATGTACTTCCCATTTATGTGTCATGTCATCAATGATGAACACACACCATGTAGTTGGGACTACATGTCGTGTGTATCGGGTTTCCCATAAACCCGTATTATTCTTCCACACACCTCGACGGATCTACCAAATCTCATTTTGGTGGTCCATTCGCCTATGCACTCCAGATCCATGGTTGTTTCACCACCCTATGACCGAATTAATGGGTTTATGGACTTCAATAGGCTGATAAATATGGTTTCATTCATCCCCACACAACTCACATAATGAATGGGTGTTGTTGAATCACTTTAATCCATCCACTTCCATCACCATCACACATCAGCTGAGTTGTCCTGATGCCAGATCTCCAATTTTAGATCATTATACATGGAATTTAAGGTGGAACAATCATTTTTTCAAATCCATGGGGTGAATGAAGAATTTCTATAAAGAATAAAATAAAATCGAGGGATAAAATGCACAAGGAAAAATATCATGTAATTAACCTCAGTCGATCTTTTTTATGACCTCCATCAATTCCCATTGTATTGATAAATTAATCAAACCAATATCAACCAGAATCCTCACCCTACAACCTCATAGAATAATCGCACCCCATATAAACAATTGATCTGTAGGCTATTCTGTTCATGGATTAGTCTACATTCATCATAGGAATCAAGAAGAAGAAAAAAAAATCAAAATATCACATCCTACATGGATTCAGATCGCTTTATAGTGAAGAATGGTCACCACGTCACTATTGTTGGTGAGATCTATCAAGATCGATGTTCATTAATCTTTAATCTGAGGTTTCTTCATTTCTTGCTCAAGAGGATTATCCAGAGGTTTCTTCCTAGCTTATCAAAATAATTAAATGGTAATGAGACTAACCTTGAATTTATGAAAAAGTGTTTACTTATGGAGAAACTTTCCGCTGTGCCACTACATCGATGAAATAAAATAAATTATTTTAATTTATTTTATCCGTTTAAAACACAAGTGATGACTTTCCACAAATGAATCTTTCCAAAAAAAAGATAGTTCACAACTAGGGTAAACTTTCTATTATGAACTCAATAGTACCCTCAGATTTCATATATGGGCACCGATTTTGATGTCATTAAACTTTTCCAGGAAAACTACATGCGTGTTCAATTTAATATTTTAATATATGTAAAACATTTATTTTATTCACACCAAGAATTTAAATCACATGTTTTCCCAGTGTCTACTCTTGGAATTATTCCATATAATATTTAAAAATATTACATGTAAAATATGAGTCATTAAATTCTCCCCCACACTGGGTATTTATGGACCCGAAAATCCAAAATAAAGGCTACTAAAAAGATGAAGGTATGAAGCATGAATCTAATACTCCTATAGTCCCTTCCACAAATATTATGTAAAACGAGCATCACAATATGAAACAATAATCACTGGAAAATCATTGAGTCGAACAATATTCTACATGTAGAGGTATGCTATGATCTATATGGAACTCTTCTCTTGGATAGCTAGAAAGTTGGCCGACATGGTGAGTCTGTCAATAATTTCCTAGGTGGATACACTTCTCATGTATGTTCATGGTAATCCCATCATGAATTCCATCGATATCATATCCCACTCCCATTATGGATCCTCAAGTAGTTGATCTAAACCTGTTGGAACCTAGTATTGAGTCTTCACTTTCTAGCAAGTAAGGAATCGAGAAATGAATTGTGCCACTCTCTTCTTCATCTCTAGTCACCAAAACTAATGTTGGTGGTCGTGGTACATTTCCTCCCCACCTGGATGTACCCCCAAAGGGGTCATATGAAACTCCCTCAAAACCTCATCCAGTAATGATACTAGTATAACTGTACATTCACTAAAAAAATGATGTGCTCACCAGCTTTTGAATATCTATCAGTAGAATGGCTTGTGGATATCTTAGCATGTAAAGTATCATAGTCGGTATTCCCAAGTTGTACCACCCTAACTAATTATAAGAGTGTAGCGGTAACATCTATGAAATGGAGGTGATCTTCCCCATATCCATCCACAAAGGATAATTGTAACGAGTCCAACTGCTTTGACGCCTCATTCAGCAACAACGAACTGGATATCCTGCAAAAAGAATATTCCCCCACTTTCCCTTTACTGGGAGTATAGACAACTAAAAATTCAGAGTCCTAGAGGAACTCTAGTCATAGCCTTTATATGTAGTTCAGATCTTTTTGGGAGAAGATATACCAGAGACTCTTGTGACTGGAGTAGATGATAAATTGCTCTCCCATCAAGTAGTGTAACTACATCTTCAATGTGATGACTACTATTGTGAACTCAAGTTCATGGGTCATGTAGTTATACTAAATTTTTATCAACTAGTTCAAACCATAGTCTATCACCACTCACCTTTGCATCAGAACACATTAAGACCAGTTCCTGATGCATCACAGAACACTACATACTCGACAACCTCCTATGGAAATATCAAGATTGGAGCACTCGTCAAACTCTACCATAGTAACTGAAAATTATAATGGAAAATCTTTGTCCACATGAAAGTCTATCCCTTTTGATTCAATGCTTTCATAGGAACTAATATCCTAGATAAATCATGTATGAATCTCTGATAATTTTCTAACAGTTTGAGGAATCTCAACACCTCCATTACGTTCTTAGGTGGTACACATAGTAACACTGCTTAAACCTTGGTCAGGTCCACTACCACTCCATTCATTGCGATAACATGTCCCAAAAAGTGGAGTTCTTGAATCCATAACTAGAACTTCTAGAGTTTCCTATATAAATGTGGCTCTCATAGTGTGTATAGAACTATCCTTAAGTGTCTTGTGTGCTTCTCTTCAGACTTCGAGCACACAAAGATATCATCGATTAAGACCACCATGAAGTGATCACTGTAAGGATGAAAGATATGGTTCATGAATCCCATTAACACTTGTGGAGATTTATTCATACCAAATGGAATCACTAAGTACTCATAATGACTATAATGACATCGTAATGTCATCTTTGTTATATCCTCATTTCGTACTCATAGCTGGTGATAGCCTGATCTGAGGTCTACCTTTGAGAACCATCGTGCCCCTTTCAACAAATCAAATAGGTCATAGATACTCTATATTGGATACCTTTTCTTCATATTCACCTAGTTTAAGCATCAATAATCTACCAAAAACCTCAAAATCCCATATTCCTTATTGTAAAACTAAACCGGGGCTACCCAAGGTGAAACACTGGGTCTCACGAAGCCCTTCCTCTGTAAGGCTTCCAACATCACCATTAACTCATGAAGATCTACAAGAGCTATCTGATATGCTGTTGAATATATTGGTGTTTTCTCAGGATGTAAATCAATGAATAAGTATACCCCAATAGGGGTGGTAATCCTAGAACGTCTTCCAGAAAGACATCCTCATACTCTTCCACCACTACTGAAGACTGGAATCTCATTACATCTACTTCAATGAGGGTCATCCTAGCCAACTGATGAGTAATCAGTTGCACCCTCCTATGCATGGTCCCATCATGTTCTTCCTGGGATTCCTTTTAACTGAAAAATGTAAACCTCATTATATTATTATGGAAACATCGTAGACTTTGCCTAAACAGTAAATCCTGGCATGAATTTTGATAAGTAATTAATACCAATAATGACATTGTATGGCCTCTACCCCACCACCAAGAGGTTCCAACCAAACCTCTCACCTATAAGGGTTAGTTCACACGATTGACATAGGTGTGTGATCATTGAGTCTCCACCATTAGGTGTCTCCAAGTGTAAGGGTTGAGTCAATGGTTCATCCAGAATCTTTAGGTCTTTTCCATGATATGTGGTGGGAATGGAATGACTAGAACATGTTTCTATCTATACGGAAGCTACGGTAGAAAAGATATAGATCATTCCTCAAAAAAAATTTAGAGCCCTTGGTTCATATTCTTTGACCGCATGCAGGTGCCCCTCCCCCATCCTCCAACTTCTAATCCTGTTGTAGACAACCTAGGGGTGTTGGTGGTAGCAAGTCAAAATTTTGACCACCTCAAACTTTCCCACTTTTAATTTTCATCAGTTGTATCTACTCATCCAATAATCCTTCAAACACCAGATCTAACTAAAGTACACCATCATGTGTTGTAATTCATAGGGGATAATTCTGGTTTAGATGAATATATGCATACCTCACTCAAATTTCTGAGTCAAGAAGTACTGATCTTGAATTATATCCACTGAGTACATGGAAATGGTTATAAACCTCAATGAATAATAAGCTATTGTCATGCTTCCCTGTTGGATATGAAAAACCTCTTGTATAATCACATATGTTAGTGTAACTAGTGATAATTTTTCTTTAAAGAGGTGCTAAAAATATTTCTATGAAAGATTCACCTCATATGGAGTCTGGATGGCCAAACTACCCCATCTTACCATTGAGTTGTGTAAAATTCTTACTTTTAGGACCACCGTCTAATTAGCTGGTGTCCTGACTAGAAGGAAAACTTGGGTCACTCCCTCAATAATGTCCTCAACTTCATATGGGATAGGTTAACCTGGGATCCTGAGGGGTCTCTATCACTAAAACTCATGAATCATGCCCATCTTGTGCTCGTCATCTACTGGTACTGTAGGTACCACATGATTCTCTACAGGTTAAGGTATGGCTGGTGCACCACCTAGAGGTAACATCTCGGAAACTAGTCCATGCATCGAATCCTCGTCACTAAGGGGGTCATCCTCCTAATCATGATACTGAATACTAGTTAATATTCTTCATAAAGTAATCCTATAAGAAAACAAGATATACCACAATTAATGATTTTATCTAGAATGGTTGATCAAAAAAGAAAATGGAAATAGAAACCCATTCTTATATTATGCACGTGTCATTGTTTTCCCTGAAACTATTGTTTTCATGTACTGAGTCAGAAAGTAGGTTATTAGTGCCCTGGTATATAAATATGTTGGCTGCTACAGCAACACTAGATTCCCTGGAATGAAGTCCGAACTCAAAACACTTAACACTATTTCCCTAAACCAAGCTCATAGAATCTTGATCCTAAAGTTGAACCAACATCCATTGATACCACTCTAACAAGACCTGTCCCAGTGGGGATCATGTTATGACTCCCCAATCCCACCTATAATAGGCCATGGGTTGGTGACTAGCACTGAGTAAGCATATCACTAAAATGAAAGGCATTGTCTATGTACCTGTATGCACACACACACAAATGCAAGCCCCCAAATTGATTAAATATAAAAAATAAATTGTAAACAATTCATTTATACCACTATATCCCAAAAACAGAGTATAATAGGGATTAATGTAAAGTAAAATAGGGCCAGAATAGAAGCCCAACACAAAGATTCTATAACCAGAAGTCCAACATAGAAGTAAGGGTATTGGGACTATTGTCTCACAGGCCCAAGAACACACCTTGGTCGGTGTGGTATCATAAAGTACCATCTGGTATTGTTCTACCAATGACCCCCTCAGAAGTTCATCCATCTTTCCAAGACATGACACATGTGGGAAATTCTCATTCTGGGTTGAGTATAAAAATAATCATTAGGACTCCCCAAAACCACAAACCAATATAACAATGGAATGTATAGTTATCTCAACATGGGTATATGTCTATATCACATATAATAATAATATCCAGATATACCCAACCAAGATACACAATATAGAAGTAAGTCACAACCACTTCATACCAACCCTAGGAAATTATTGTGAATATTACATGAAGTACTCTTCTGGGAGAACACCCACATGAGTCTAATAGCACCGATGATGTCCATCTGAGAGGTCCTTATCATCGGGTGTCACCATGAGATAGACAAGCTGATAGTCTAAAGAGATGTGTGATACAATCGATGAGTATCACATCCAGTGCCATGGGGTTATACAAATAACTCAATATAGATTAACTCTCTATGTAGAGAATTGGTTCCCACAAAGTGTTGGTCACATAGAGGCCAATAACTCCACCTAGGGAATTAAGAATGAATATAGGATCCTACTCCAGGCCCCTCAGGGGATTCTAACATCTCTATATAGGAATTCTTACTGAAGGTATCATATTCCTATGAGTAGGAAACGATTCATACCATCCATTAGGGAATAAAATAAGGGGACTAACCCCAATGAAACAAATCCAATATAGGGAGGAAAAGTGGCTCGATATATATAGGAAGAGGTACACGGCGTGCGGTAGGTTCACACGCCATGTCCCTTAACCTTGGATACTTCCAGTGTAAAACGACTCATTTATTTTGAACATGTCATGTAGAAGAGGTGTACATGACATGTAGAAGGGGTTACATGCCATGTACTTTCATCTTGGGTCCATCCATGTACTCCATCCATGTCAACCTGTGTATACATTCTCATGTACCAGTACAAGAGGTTGTATGTGTAACTAGTTCAGGCTAAGCCATGTGGGGGAGTACACACTATGTATACAAGTTGGGTACTCCACCCAGTTTCTGTGTACTTCCCTTATACACATTATGTATTTAATGAATAACACATGTCCTACAGTTGGGACTACGCACTGTGTGTATCAGGTTTTTTAGAAACTCATCTTCTTCCTCTTCATGCCCCAGTTGATCTTATAGATCACATTTTGGTGGTATTTTCACCACAAAACTCCAGATCCACTATTTTTTCACCACCCCAACACAAAATTTATGGGTTTGGTTCCATCAACCATCTCAAAAATCTGATTCAATTCATCCTGATGCAACTCAATCGAAGAACGGGTGCTCCTAAATCACTTTGATCCATCCACCGATATCACTATTGCATCTCCTTCGAGTCATCCCAGTGCCAGATCTCCCATTTTGGATTTCTGTTCCAAGAATCTAAGGCATAATGACTTCTTTTTCAAATCTTTGGGAAGAATGAATAACACTCATAAAAAATAAAAGAGAATCCGGGGATAAAAATTAACAAGGGAAAATCTTGAGGAATAAACCTCGGTCATTGTTCATTAGGTCCTCAATATGTTCTCATAATAATGATAAATGAATCAATCTAATATCAACAAGAATTATCACTCCTCAACCCTATAGAATAATCCCATCCTATATAAAGGATTGATCAACGGGATAATCTCTTTGTGGATTAGTCTGTGTTCTTCGTAAGAGTCAAGAATGAGAAAAGAATATATAAATAATGAATCCTACTTGGATTTGCATAACTTGATGATGATGTTCGGTCTTCACATCATTTTCATTGGTGGGATCTTCCAAGATCATTTTTCATCGATCTCTAATCTAAGGTTTTGTCATCACCTACTCAAGAAGATTATCTAGAGGTTTCCTCATAGCATGTCCAGAGAATAATAGGGTTATGACATGTAACACCCCACCCCTACCTCATTGACATGAGGAGGTAGTGAGGGTTACATGGCCTTAAGAAACGTTCCCAAGGTGCTAATGGCAGGAAATAAATGCTGAGGGATCTGAGAAAAATTGGGGAACGATTTTCCCGTGAGACAAAACCAACCAACAACCACAACTAAATGATGCATGTCAACAAAACCAAACTCATACATTACCAAAGGTAACCCGATAATCCATAATCTAACATTGACAACACAACCCAATACAACATCAGATTACAATGCGGAAGACTCAACATGAACACCACAAGCCATGACACCACCAGAGCTCCACACCATGCTCTATGCTCCAAGTTCCACCAAGACATCACAACGCACTACTAAAGGAGGTTGATGCCTTACCTTTTCCTACATCATGGTACACAACATCTGCAAGACACCAACGTGCCAAAGCAGGGGGTGAGTAATAAAATTCAGTAGGTTTTCCCAAAATGACTTCCCTACACATGCCACTAGGATAAAACTATTAGCACATTTATATAAAACATTTTATATAATATAAAACACAAGCGCAACCATTTTCATAAGCCAAACGTGCCCTTACCAGGCCATCACATCCAAACCAAGAAACCCAGAGAAATCCAAACCAACATTGCATAATCCATTCTATTTCTCACATATTACCACAAAAATTCCATCTTGAAAAACAATGCACAACAACAACCAAAACAACCAAATGGTGGTACTTCCGTCAAACCCGTTCACCCATTCACAATTAGTGGCACTTCTCATCCACTTATACTTTGATGGTGGCCCATCCATCCACTATTCATCCCCTCAATTATAGTGGTACTTCCCGCCCACTTACACACAACATTTCAAGCAAGCCAAAACAAGATCACAACATCATGCAATCAGCCAATTCCATTTAATATCAATCTCGTTCAATAAATCAACCGTTTATTGAAAATCATTTCCCATGCCCAAGCCCCATTTCAATAAAATGACCTCTTTATTGAAACCCATTTTTCATCAACCATTTTCCCAAATCAATCTCATCAATCCCATTTTAAAATCTCCATTTTAAAATGCACAATAAAAACATTTCACCATAAAACCCCCTTTTTCCCCAAAAACCCCCAAATGGATTTCCAACCAAAATCACACATCATCGCACAATTAATTTCCATCACAACGAATTAATTGTAACATGTATCTACTAGTTAAACCCAAGTGGAGTCGAGAGAGAAGCCACCTACCTTTAGGGTTCCCAAAAAATCTACCCACGAACAACCGCTCCTCAAATCCGACGAACGCACCACCGGAACCTCTCTAGATCCCATCCCCTAACCATAACAAGCCTAAAAGTCATCATCCAAGGCAACCCCAACCCTAGATCTACACACAACAAGTGTAGATCTAGAAAAACAATAAAGAGAGGGATGTAGATCTAGAGGAAAACACCATAGGAACAAGAGGAGAGAATTACCCATGAGAAATCACCTTGAATCTACCTTGAAACACCTTCGAAAGCCTTCCAAAATTAGTGGGAGAGAACCCTAAACACCTGAGAACCCAAAATACCGAGTGAGGGTCGAGTGGGACGAAGAGAAGAGTGAAATGAGGCGATCTCGAGTGAGCCCAGATCTTATAACCCTAACTGTATGTATCCACACGGTTAGCCCACATGGTTTGGAAAACCTTTCACTAAGCTTGCGCACGCCACTGCATCGAGAGTAGGTGCTCGCACGGTTTGGAAAATTGTGTACAGGCCGTGCGAGGCCTACTGTCTCGAGAACAAAGTTCCACATGATTTCTTGGGGAACCCGCACGGTTTCCACTAACCGTGCTCAAACTGTGCACCCCTTAAAAAGCCTCCAAACTCATCCAAAACCATTCCAAACCCTCCCAACCGCTTCCCAATGCATTACATTTACATAAAATACATACAAATTCATAAAAAAGGCTAGATACCTCAAATTGGGGGTGCTACATTCTCCCCACCATTGGAATTTCTGTCCACAGAAAGTAGTGAACCTGCCCTTTGCTGAAAGAGCTCTGGCCACTGCTCGATCATCTCTTTCTCCCGCTCCCATGTCTCCTCCGGAATCTGACCATGTTTCCACAAAACATGAACTAAACCGTTGCTTTTACCATGCAAGACATTATCTTTTGTAACGCCCCAAACCTAGTTACCCAGAGTCGGTGCATTATTACATAACATTAGGATGATCACAAGAAAGATCAAATCCTGAAAGACCGATTGGTTTAGTAGCCTTGGAAACACTAGATATATTTATAAAGTTTTACATTACATCATAAAGTGAAAAACTACTACAACAACATAATGACCCCATAGTCCACACTATTATCCCCGCATAATATCACTACAGGTCATTCATAACTTACTTCTTCATATCCTGGGAAAAATTAAACATAGAAAAGGGGTGAGATCAAATGCCTAGTAAGGATAACAATATAGCAGAAACATTCATAAATAAGAGTAAACATTTAAGGCAATGTATAAATAAAACAAAAGCCTTTCAAACATGAACTTTCAACATATTATGGCATAAATAAAATGAAATAATGAAATTTACTTATTCACATGGATATTCTACTAATCGAATAATCACATGCAAAAATAATGATGGAATTCATAATGCTGAACTTTAATTTCTTTGTCAAGGCCTCGTCCCAAGACCTTGGGGCTAACTGTAACTGGAACCCAACCCGGAGTGCCTCTAATAACCGGACACGAACCCGGAGTTCCTCTAATAACCGGAGACCAAACCAGAGTTCCTCTAATAACCGGAGACCAAATCGGAGGGCTTACTTTTACCGGTCCCCAACCCGGAACATACTTGTGTAACACATTCATCTGAATGAAAGGTTGAAATATACCATAAACATTTGTATTAAAAATAAATTATGAAATGTCAATACTTTAAACAAAAACCATGAGTGACATAAGAATAACTTATCCACTGTGAAAAATATCACAAAACCTTCAATAAAATATGGATGTTTTGTATCATAATAAATCAACTTCAAATAAGCTTAAAATCCATCAAAGGATGTTGACATAGATGAAATCAAAACTATTTTGGAGAAAATTATCTTTTTTTTAAATCATTTAAAATGTAACATAATTATAAAATAATACATTCAATTTGAAAATATTTTTATAAGCTTGTAAGGGAAGCTTCGACGATTTTATAATGGTGGAAAATATCCGCACCCGCCGTATAAGTTAAAAAAAAGCATTCTTACCTTAATTTTGTCGAAAAGGCTAAAAAATCACCTTGTTTGCAAAACGACGGAAAGATTCCATTATAAACCTCTTATAAAAAGTCAAACAAGGGTATAAATGACTTTAACCCATATTATTGTAAATAGTAAAAATGTTTTGAAATAAATTTTTAAGAAACATGGATGTGGATGATAAAGAGATCCTAGTAGATTATTCTGTATAAACAATCTTGGATATTGAAGAGATTGTGAAATAACCCTTACCTTGTACTTTTCCTTGGTTGGGGTAGGTTAACCTCCTCTTCATCAGTTTCTTCCTTTTGATTTGATCAAAGGGGCTCCTTAGGTTGGCTTTTTTATCAAACTAAGGCCTCTAGGTTGTAGTGAGGGAAGTTGGGAGAGTATTTGGTATGATTTTGGCTGAACCAAAAGGATTTTAAGGTGTGAAGAAATGAGAAGGAGGTGTGACCTTTTATAAGAGGAGTGAGGGGCACCTTTGGAAAAGCTAGAGATATTAGTTTATAATAAATTCATATTCGGTTTCCAATGGCTCCAAAGATGATTATTTAAATTTTAAGGTGGGTATAGGTCGAAAACAACTCAACCAATAGAATTTAGACAGGTTTGGGTACTTATATTAACCTTATCTTTAAGTATTAACTCTAAATTAATTAGTTTCACTTTTACAATGTCTCTTTGTATTTTTATATAATATGTTTAATAAACTTACTATATACATCCAAGAGACCCCCAAGTGGTCAATTAATGATGAACCTATCATGATATAAGTCACTTGGCCGAACCTTAGATTTTTAGGAATTTAATATCAATTTATAATAAAATATTTGTTTTAAGAACTCTTTTATGTCAATTTTGACACTATTCAATAGTTGATTTTTTTGAAACTCAAAACAGATTGATTACTTCAAAAAAAGTCAATTAAATCAATCCTAATATATCATATTATCCTATAAAATTAGTTTAATTCATTAAAAGTTTCATATTATATTTATTTGGGTATTTATAATATCAATTATTTTAATTTTTCACTATTATAGTAATTACTACATCATCATTGTGTCATAAATAAATTAAATTATTTAACGTCTAAAAATTATAAATAAAATATCATCATGTAGTATATCGTTTTATATTTATAATGAATATTTATAATCTAAAATCAAACATATATAACCCTATGTAAAAATTGTTTTCCAAAAAAATATATGCTTGTGTCATTTTTGTATTCATTTTAACTTAATTAAAAAAAAAGTGTCCCTATCACCTACAAGTGGCACCATGGGGTCCCAAAATCGACCCAAAGATGCCTATGGTCGAACATGTATCAACCAATAAGTCTAAGACTCGTTTTAGGGTAATTTAGTATTATTATAATATTATTTTTTAACCCTTATTTACCAGATTTACCCTTAACCATGGTAAATAAAATATTTACCACAGTAATTATTCAAAATGTCTAAAAATAAAAAGTTACCTATTTACACAATTTGAACATCCTGATTACAAATATGGAATCCATTTTTCTAAATTCAAAACATATAAGTGGCAGAAATTAATTTCAAATTAATTCCCGCTGTCAAAACAAAAAGCGTGTTTTTAAGAGATAATAACTATCAAAAGATTGACATTTGTTTATGTTCGGTTTAATTGTAAAATTATGTCCAATGACCAACATTATATTAAATGGTAAAAATATATTCTAAATATACTTTAAAACCACTCAAATTAATAATTTATCACTATTAATTATTTTGATTAAAAAAGTTGTTTTTAATTAAAATTTAATAATTTTCACTATTCATCAAAATATTAAAGTTATCCAAAAAGTACCAAAATTTCATCTTAGGATAAATTCGATATTCCGAAACCAAAAATGAAGTCCATTTGAGAGATAAAATTTCTAAAATTTTAAAAGGTAGGTATTACTATTCATAACGGCTAATTTGATTGGTTGTGGTGTGTTAGAACTCGAAGTTGCGTACAACACACGCTACTGTATTATTCAAAGGAAAGCGTACCGTGGAAGCTTGGGATGTTTCATTTTAAATTTTTTTGATGACCTCATTTAGTCAAAAAGTTTAAAATATTGTATTTAAAAATGTTTCACTATTAAAAGTTGATAAAAGTGCAATACTGAAAATGAATCTGATCTTGCATTATATCTAAGAAACTCATAATATGGATTCTAAAACTATAAAGATTATATAAAGTTTAAAATTTTGTTAATACTATTCATAACCTCTTTTGAACGGCTTGTTTGGTAAGTGATGGTGTAATTGAACTCGGTGTTGCGTGTAGTGCAAGTTATTGTATTATTTTGAAGAAATAACACACTCTGAAATCTTGGGATGTTACATTCTCCCCTCCTTCAATAAATTGCGTCCTCGCAATTTGAAATTGTTCTTTGAAAATAAAAGGTTGAAAATAAAAAAATATCTTTGTGGGAAAACCCACATCGGAAATTGGGTTACAAAAATTTAGTCTTAATATGAGGAAAAAAGAAATGAAAGGGTCAACATCAAATTATGATCTCGATTAGGAGAACATTGGTGGTAATTAGAGACATATAATTGGAGAAAAAACGTAAATATTTATAGGTAGTGATTGAGGTCATCAATCACAAACAAGTATAAAATTGAGGTCCTTAAACTCATCAATCTATGATGATTTGAAATACCATCAGTTCAACAAAACATAGGGTATTAGGACAACACATTTTTGACATTTCAAAATATCTTAGTTGAAATCCCACATCGAAAAATGAATTAATGAGGCCTGTATTTAAAATAAAGAGTCGAAAGTATGAAGATTACCGAAAATAACACATACTAGGGTTCCATGTAGGAAAATATGGATATGGAAGAAAAATATAACCTTCAATTATCTGATGGAGAGTGGTAGAGAACATGGATATGAAAGGGCCAACAATCCCAAATCCATAAATTAGTGATGATTTAAGGTACCATCTAGGACAACATTTTTGTTCTAAGTTCCTTTTCTTAATGTTGAGAAATTTATTTATGAGATTGGCTAAGATCATAAGGAGATATACTTACTTTATAATTAGAGTTTTATCCATTAATAAATTTCTACCACAAACTCATCTTTCACTCTAAAAGATAATAGAACGTAAAAATTTCTATTTACACTATTCGTATAGGGTTCCAAAATAAACGAATTTATAATTCATCTACAAGATCTTTTAATAAAAACTACATTATTTAATCCAGGACATCTCGTGGGCCAGTGGTAGGTGATACACCCTTGTCGCCCTTCGGTTGCGGGTTCAAGTCTCGCAGCCTTGACGGACGCGACGGGTTGCCGCCCGACCACCGGGTTGTCCTTTTATGGCAATCCAAAATAATCCAAAATACTTCTGTCCAAACTCACATTCCAACATTTATAAGGAAGGTATACATAATGTAGATCCTTTTTACCCTGTAATAGCATATGAATACCTTCATCATGTATTCTTTTAATACACTGAAACATCCTGAATTACCATATTTCTTATTGATTACATTCGTGCTCCCATATTCTATATAGAATGCTGGATATACTTAATCAATCCAAAAATGTTTTAAACCCAAACAATGATGGAATATACAAATCATTAATCGGTTCCAAGGTAGTCAAGAATATCCAATATAATTTATCCAAAACAATCATGTATTATTCCAAAATCACTACCTCGGTATCAGAACTATATTATGGTTTATCATTCTCTCAACCATATATTTTCCAAAAATTTATCCTGCTATTAAGTCACTTTTATTTGTTCCACACAATCTCAAGTCCTTAATGAAATAGTACTGCAGTACAATCCTTATATACTCCATAATTATTATAACAAGTACATTGTTGATACAACACTCTATTGACATAATCAACATAAGAACTCTAATCATTCCTCTTCATCTGTGGTAGTATCATAACTTGATTATTATCCAATAGCATCATTTGCAGCATAGTTTGATGACTGGGACATAGGTTCGCATAGTGTCCAAACTCCTTGAAAATGAAGCATTGTACATTTGAAACCATTTTCTTACCCTTGCAGTCACGTACTTTGTGCCCTTTTCCTCCACACTTATAACAAACTCCAATTCAGGAAAGTTCCAGGGTGTTTCTTTCCACAGTTACCACATATGGGAAAATTCTTCTTTTCCCTCTTCCCTTTATCCATATTTCTCTCTTCCATCCTTTTCTTCTCTTGCTTCCCTTAAAAGCCATAGGACTCAGTAAACTCTTTACTTATCTTATCAACACATGATATTATTTATTCATATGGTGATAATACATGCGAGACTATTTATCTTGTAAATTCTGGCTTAAGACCATAAAATATATGATCCTTCTTTCTCTTTGTATCATGTGCATTGCTAGAGTTCTCATTCCTTCTACTGGGCGCCATTTCTAAACAATGGCATACATTAGATTAGTTTATGAATAACAATACCTAATCCCAAACTTGTAAAACAAATAACATAAATTAAATAGTTTATGGATATAATCCATAATCATAAAAATGTCTCCTTTGAGGAAGTATATACTCATAAACCCTTCATAATGATTTGTAAAGAAAATGAGAGTTATCCTAAGCATATCCCCCGGGAGTGTCGTAACCAAGAGTGCAGCAAGGCCCGTTGTCGTGCACCAGTTCCCATTCGATTCTAGCTCAAAGCAGTGTTTTCGGGTTTTACCCCTAGGTAAATCTGTGCCAGAGCCGCCTCTACCTGCTCGTATCCAGACAGGGATGTATTTCTCGGAAAACTCACAAAATCTCTACAATACCAAAATTCTAGGAAGTTCTTCTATACTAATCCTCAAAATCCATCTTAAATCTATGTGCTCTAATCCGAGTTTATCTAAATATAGCTTCCAAGTTTTGTACTAAAATTCCTCTGATACCAACTGTAATGCCCCGAACCTAGTTACCCAGAGTCGGTGCATTATTACATAACATTGGCATGATCACAAGAAAGATCAAGTCCCGAAAGACCAATTGGTTTAGTAGCCTTGGAAACACTAGATATATTCATAAAGTTTTACATTACATCATAAAGTGAAAAAATACTACAAAAACATAATGTCTCCATAGTCCACACTATTATCCCCACATAATATCCCTACAGGTCATTCATAACTTACTTCTTCATATCTTGGGAAAAAATTAAACATAGAAAAGGGGTGAGCTCAAATGCCCAGTAAGGATTACAATATAGAAGAAACTTTCATAAATAAGAGTAAACATTTAAGGCAATGTATAACTAAAACAAAAGCCTTTCAAACTTGAACTTTCAACATATTATGGCATAAATAAAATGAAATAATTCCATTTACTTATTCACATGGATATTCTACTAATCAAATAATCACATGCAAAAATAATGATGGAATTCATAATGCTGAACTTTAATTTCTTTGTCAAGGCCTCGTCCCAATTCCTTGGGGATAACTGTAACCGAAACCCAACCCGGAGTGCCTCTAATAACCGAACACCAACCCGGAGTTCCTCTAATAACCGGAGACCAAACCAGAGTTCCTCTAATAATCGGAGACCAAACCGGAGGGCTTACTTTTACCGGTCCCCAACCCGGAACATACTTGTCTAACACATTCATCTGAATGAAAGTTTGAAATATAACATAAACATTTGGATTAAAAATAACTTATGAAATGTCAATACTTTAAACAAAAACCATGAGTGACAAAAGAATAACTTATCCACTGTGAAAAATATCACAAAACCTTCAATAAAATATGGATGTTTTGTATCATAATAAATCAACTTCAAATAGGCTTAAAATCCATCAATGGATGTTGACATAGATGAAATCAAAACTATTTTGGAGAAAACTCTATTTTTTTTAAATCATTTTAAAAGTAACATAATTATAAAATAATACATTCAATTTGAAAATATTCTTATAAGCTTGTAAGGTAAGCTTCGACGATTTTATAATGGTGGAAAATAGCCGCACCCGCCGTATAAGGTAAAAAAAGAATTCTTACCTTAATTTTGTCGAAAAGGTTAAAAAAGAACCTTGTTTGCAAAACAACGGAAAAATTCAATTATAAACCTCTTATAAAAAGTCAAACAAGGGTTTAAATGACTTTAACCCATATTCTTGTAAATAGTAAAAATGATTTGAAATACATTTTTAAGAAACATTGATGTGGATGATAAAGATGTCCCAGTAGATTATTACATATAAACAATCTCTGATAATGAAGAGATTGTGAAATAACCCTTACCTTGTACTTTTCCTTGGTTGGGGTAGGTTAACCTCCTCTTCTTCGGTTTCTTCCTTTTGATTTGATCAAAAGGGCTCCTTAGGTTGGCTTTCTGATCAAACTAAGGCCTCTAGGTTGTAGTGAGGGAAGTCGGGAGAGTATTTGGGCAGAGTTTGGCCGAACCAAAAGGCTTTGAAGGTTTGAAGAAATGAGAAGGACGTGTGACCTTTTATAAGAGGAGTGAGGGGCACCTTTGGAAAAGCTAGAGATATTAGTTTATAATAAATTCATATTCGTTTTCCAATGGCCCCAAAGATGATTATTTAAATTTTAAGGTGGGTATAGGTCGAAAAAACTCAACCAATAGAATTTAGATAGGTTTGGGTACTTATATTAACCTTATCTTTAAGTATTAACTCTATATTAATTAGTTTCACTTTTATAATGTCTCTTCGTAGTTTTATATAATATGTTTAATAAACTTACTATATACATCCAAGAGACCCCCAAGTGGTACATTAATGATGAAACTATCATTATATAAGTCTCTTGGCCGAACCTTAGATTTTTAAGAATTTAATATCAATTTATAATGAAATATTTGTTTTAAGAACTCTTTTATGTCAATTTTGACACTATTCAATAGTTGATTTTTTTGAAACTCATAACAGATTGATTACTTCAAACAAAGTCAATTAAATCAATCCTAATATATCATATTATCCTATAAAATTAGTTTAATTCTTTAAAAGTTTCATATTATATTTATTTGGGTATTTATAATATCAATTATTTTAATTTTTCACTATTATAGTAATTACTACATCATCATTGTGTCATAAATAAATTAAATTATTTAATGTCTAAAAATTATAAATAAAATATCATTATGTAGGAAATCTTTTTATCTTTCTAATGAACATTTATAATCTAAAATCTAACATATATAACCCTATGTAAAAATTGTTTTTCTAAAAGATATATGCTTGTGTCATTTTTGTATTCATTTTAACTTAATTAAAAAAAAGTGTCCCTATCACCTACAAGTGGAACCATGGGGTCCCAAAATCGACCCAAAGATGCCTATGGTCGAACATGTATCAACCAATAAGGCTAGGACACGTTTTAGGGTAATATAGTATTATTTATTTTTTAACCCTTATTTACCAGATTTACCCTTAACCATGGTAAATAAAATATTTACCGCAGTAATTATTCAAAATGTCTAAAAATAAAAGTTACCTATTTACACAATTTGGACATCCTGATTCCAAATATGGAATCCATTTTTCTAAATTCAAAACACAGAAGTGGCAGAAATTAATTTAAAATTAATTCCCGTTGTCAAAACAAAAAACGTGTTTTTAAGAGATAATAACTATCAAAAGATTGACACTTGTTTATGTTCGGTTTAACTGTAAAATTATGTCCAATGACCAACATTATATTAAATGGTAAAAATATATTCTAAGTATACTTTAAAACCACTCAAATTCATAATTTATCACTATTAATTATTTTTGATTAAAAAAGTTGTTTTTAATTAAAATTTAGTAATTTTCACTATTCATCAAAATATTAAAGTTATCCGAAAAGTACAAAAATTTCATCTTAGGATAAATTCAATATTCCGAAACTAAAAATGAATTCCATTTGAGAGATAAAATTTCTAAAATTTTAAAAGGTATGTATTACTATTCATAACTGCTAGTTTGATTGGTTGTGGTGTGTTAGAACTCGAAGTTGCGTACAACACACGCTACTGTATTATTCAAAGGAAAGCGTACCATAGAAGCTTGGGATGTTTCATTTTAAATTTTTTTGATGTCCTCATTTAGTCAAAAAGTTTACAATATTGTATTTAAAAATGTTTCACTATTAAAAGTTGATAAAAGTGCAATACTGAAAATGAATCTGTTCTTGCATTATATCTAAGAAACTCATAATATGGATTTTAAAATTATAAGGATTATATAAAGTATAAAATTTAGTTAATACTATTCATAACCTCTTTTGAACGGCTTGTTTGGTAAGTCATGGTGTAATTGAACTCGGTTTTGCATGTAGTACAAGTTATTGTATTATTTTGAAGAAATAACACACTATGAAATCTTGGGGTGTTACATCTTTCCTATCCCCAACTCACACTGGAACGTGCAGCAATGAAGCATCCGGTTCTAGCATAACATGATCCCATCGAATCACATGGTCACGATCCAGTTGATACTTTTTCAACTACAACACATGAAACACATTGTGCACCGCACTAAACCGTGGTGGAAAATCCAAATGATAAGCCACCTCACCAACCTACTCAAGAATTTCAAAAGGCTCAATATACCTCGGAGAAAACTTTTCATGCCTCCCAAACCGATGATGTACCAACCTTGGAGAGATCCTCAAGAACACATGATCACTCACCTCGAATGAAAACAGTCATCGATGATGATCCGCATACGATTTCTAAAGACTCTGAGTCGTCTCTATTCTCTTCCTGATCAACTTGATCTTCTCCATAGTCTCCTAGATAAGGCTCGGTCCAACCATCAAAGACTCACATGTTTCCACGCAACATAGTGGAGAACGACACGACCGCCTATACAATGCTTCAAACGGAGCCATCTATATGGATGATTGATAACTGTTATTATACGAGAATTCAACCAAGGATAGGTGCTCCTCCCACAAGCCACAAAAATCCATCACACAATCCCGTAACATATCTTCCAAGGTTTGTATCGTCCTCTCAGATTGACCATATGTATGAGGGTGATAGGTCGTACTCATCGTCAACTGCGTTCCAAGGGCTTGCTGTAAGGATTTCCAGAAACGAGATGTAATCCTCGGATCTCTATCTGATATGATCGAAACTAGAAAACCATGCCTCTTTACCACCTCCCGGATATAGATTTTGGACAGATCCTCCACCATATGAGATTCACGAATCAGGATGAAATGGGCCAACATCATTAGATGATCCATTATCACCCAAATGGCATCATACTTCTTGACCGTTCTTGGGAGACCTGTGAAAAAATCCATCGTTATCTGCTCCCACTTCCAAACAGGGATAGGTAAAGACTGCAACATTCTCGCTGGCCTCTGATGCTTTGCCTAGACCTACTGACAATTCAAGCATCTCGAAAAAAACTTAGCCACACTTCTCTTCATACCAGCCCACCAAAACTACACTATCAACGCTTTATACATCTTTTGAATTCCAGGATGAACAACCCACCTAGAATGATGATACGCCCTGAGAAGATCCTCTTAACAAGAAAGTGGTACAACAATCTGATTCTGAAAACATAAAACTGAATCTCCATTCAGTTTCCAACCCTCAATGGTCTCCCCTACCATTGAGTCTCGACCCCACGGTCACACACTCAGAATCAAATATATGTGCCTCTCTAACCAGGCCAACCAAGTCAAGAACCAATGAAACTAGAAAGAAGACCACTTTATCACCCTGGTCCTCCCATTCCAACTACATATCAGCTATAACCGAGATCAACTTCCACTGGTCTGATGCATGTTTCACCATATGAGCATATGATTTTCTACTTAATTCATCCCCCACCAAATTTCTCTTACCTGGTGTGTACATTAAGTCAAAATTCAAATATCTGTAGATATTCCATCCATCTCATTTTCCTCAAGTTCAAATCCCTTTGTGATAAAATGTGCTTCAAGCTCTTATGATCTGTATACACCATGAATTTCTCACCGAAGATATAATGATGCCTCACTTTCAAAGCATGGACCATTGTTGCGAACTCCAAATCATGAGTTGGGTAGTTCTTCTCATGCACTCTCAACTGTCGTGACCCATACGCAACCACATGATTCCCTTGCACGAGAACACACCCCAACCATGATCCTGATGCATCGCAATACACCACGTACCCTTTTCCTGGTTCTAGAAAAACCAAGATTGGTGCTGATGTAAGACGACCCATTAACTCTTCAAAACACTATTGTCACTGTTCATTCCACTGGAATAGAACATTCTTCCTTGTCAAAGCTGTCATTGGCGAAGAAAAATGCGAGAAATCACGAACAAAACGCTGATAATACCCAGCTAGACCAAGAAAACTGCGTATCTCAAACACATTCTTTAGCGGTTACCATGAGATTAAAGACTCTATCTTTTCTGGATCCACTGAAACACCCCTTTCAGAAATCACATGGCCAAGAAAACAAACTTCCTGTATCCAAAAGTCACACTTTGACAATTTGGCATACAACCGATGATCCCTAATGATCTTCAGCACTGTCGCCAAGTGCTATTCATGCACCAACCTTGTCTTTGAATGCACCAGAATATCATCCACAAACACCACCATGAATGAATCTAGATATCTCTGAACTATATGATTCATCAATTCCATAAACACCGCTGGCGCATTCGTTAGACCAAAGGTCATAATCACATATTCATAATGGCTATATCTACTTCTGAAATCTATTTTAGGAATATCCTCTTTCATCATCCGTAATTGATGATATCTCGACCTCAAGTCGATATTGGAGAACCACTGGGCTCCCCTCAACTGGTCGAACATGTAATCAATTCGTGGAAGTGGATATCTATTCTTTATTGTAACTTGGTTAAATCTATGATAATCAACACATAGCCTCAAGGTTCCAACTGCGTTTTTCACAAACAACATTGGAGTTTTCCACGGAGATGTGCTAGGCCAGATAAACCCATTGTTTTCTAACCCTTCCAACTAGATTTTCAATTCCCGCAATTCAGCTGGTGCCATCCGATAAGATGGAAGTGATATAGGACTGGTCCCCGGAATGAGATCAATGATAATCTCCACTTCTCTTATGGGAGGTAACCCAGATAATTCATCAGGAAAAACATCCATGAATTGATCCACCACTACTGGAGGAACACTCTTCTCAACACCCTCTACCAATTTCAATGACAACACCACCAACAGATATGATAACGTACCCACTGCTAGTGCTAACAAACCCATTGCACCCTACCTTTCATGCTTATCTCCTCTAAAGATATTTCTAACACCATCGCCTGTCGTAAAAGCCACTGCCCGCGCATCACAGTCGATGTAGGCCTTAAAAGTCACCAGCCAATCCATTCCCAGGATTACATCTTACCCATCCATCTCAAGCATTGATAAATTCCACATTAGCTCAACCTTGTCCACAACAATACAACATTCTCTACACAAGAAGGCTCGACACTCTCTTAGACCTAGAGGAGTTTGATGTTTTAAATCCAAGGGAATCATTTCAACCCTTAAACCCCACAAATAAACCACACGTACAGCAATAAAAGAGTGTGAATCACTTGTATCAAACAACACATGAATCAAGGTAGAATTTAAAAGAATAGTACCTCGCACTGTGGATGGTTCCGACTGATCATCCACCACAACCTTCTCATCTCCAAACACATGTTTGCTTTCCACACTCTGCTTCTTATTGCTCTGCTGAGGCATCGTGGTATTCCAAGAATCACTATGACCCACATTACTCTGTTGTCAAAGGGTATGATATTGTGTCATACAATCCTGCTTGATGTGGCATGTAGAACCACACTGAAAACATCCCTGTTTTCTCTTGGGATTCGGAGGAAGATTCACCGATCCTTCCATCGGATTATATGCTATATTCCCACCCTGGGAATAAGTGTATCTCTTCTTCTTGAACCCAGTGTTATAGTTCCCACTATTCACCATGGGTAAAACCATGCTTCCTCCGCCTAGAGATCCCTACAGATCCTGCTCATCCACCGAGGCTCTATTCACCAACTCCGTGTAATCATCTATACCCGACACCTCTATCTTTGAATGGATTTCTTGCCTCAACCACGATTCAAATATCCTTTCCTTCAATGACGTGCTACCCGCCACCTCGGGTGCAAACCGCACTAAGTTCATAAACGTAGCTGCATACTCCACCACCGACATCAGCTCATGCTTCAAACTGAAGAAATAAGTCGTACACTGAATTCTAAACTTATGTGGGTAGAATTGTTTGTTAAACAATTATTCAAAGCCTTCCCACGTCATACCCTAGAGATTCCCAGCATGGACTACCAACTCCCACCACTGAAGGGAAAGATATTCCAACATATACATGGCCAACTTCACTTTCATCTCTATCGGTGTTCCCAAGAACTCAAAGATCTTGTTCATTCTATTCAACCATGCTTATACCCTTTCCAGCTCTGAATCACCCTTGAAGATGGGTGGATTCTTCTTTTGAAATTGTACCTCATGATCTACATGCCTTGGGTCATCCCCTCTATTTCCACTTCCCACAGCTTGGAAATCTTGCACTATACATTGCACTAGCTACTGGTTCACTTGAGGCTCAGGTGCAACCACATTCTCAGCAGCCTCCTCCGATTGGTCTCTACGATGCCTACCCGGTGCCATTTCTATAAACAAAAAAACAAACAACCATGAGTCTCACTTCCGTAGAAAACACGAGGTCCCATTTCAAATCACATTTCACAACATTATCACAACCAGGCTTTCCACCGGTTCACATTTTCCCTCATGTTCCATGTTTCACCTTTTTGAAAACCCAACCATTTTCAAAATACCAATTTATTCACATTACAATTTCACATATTCTTATCACATCATAACTAATTATACCCCGATGAAATATGCATCCTGGTGGGGGAAGTCATTTCTACCATGCATGTCATGCTCATCTCATTGGCTACACCCACGACAATGAGATATCCAATGCCTACAAGTGTCTCTAAAACACTTATGTACCCAACTCCCTGGTAACTTGAATTTCAGAATAAAAGGGTTAGCTACGTCATTTTATGCAATACATTCCAAGTTCCGGCATTCCTACGCCTTGCTACCATCCCGACTTAAGGAATATACCACAACAAATGTCAACACCAAATCCGAGAATCAATTCCGAAGGACCGAACAAAATGATACCACTTGTAACACCTCGCCCCTACCTCATTGGCTTGAGGAGGAAGTGATGGTTAATTGTCCTTAAGTGATGTTCCCAAGGTGATAAAGGCTGGCAATAAATGCCAAGGGCTCCGAGAACAATTGGGGAACGATTTTCCCTTGAGAAAAAACCAACCAACAACCACAACTAAATGATTCATGTCAACAAAACCAAACTCATACATTACCAAAGACAACCCGATAATCCATAATATCACATGCCAACACAACCCAATACAACATCAGAGTACAATGCTGAAGACTCAACATGAACACCACAAGCCATGACACCACCACAGCTCCACACCAAGCTCCAAGCTCCAAGTTCCACCAAAACATCATAATGCACCACTAAAGGAGGTTGACGCCTTACCTTAGCCCACGTCATGGTACACAACATCTGCAAGACACCAACGTGCCAAAGAATGGGGTGATTACTAAAACTCGGTAGGTTTTCCCCAAATGACTTTCATATACATTCCACTAGGATAAAACTGTTAGCAGATTTATATAAAACATTTTATATAAAATAAAACACAAGTGCAACCATTTTCATTAGCCAAATGTGCCCTTACCATGCCATCACATCCAAAACAAGCAACCCAGGGAAATTCAAACCAATATGCCATAATCCATTCTATTTCTCACATATTATCACAATAATACCATCTTGCAAACCAATGCACAACAAAAACCAAAACAACCAAACGGTGTCACTTCCGTCCAACCTGTTCACCCATTCACAATTAGTGGCACTTCCCGTCCACTTATACATTGAGGGTGGCCCTTCTGTCCACTATCCATCCCCTTCATTATAATGGTACATCACGCCCACTTCCACACAACATTTTAAGTAATCCAAAACAATATCACAACACCATGCAATCAAACAATTTCATTTAACATCAATCTCGTTCAATAAATCAATCATTTATTGAAAATCATTTCCCATGACCAATCCCCATTTCAATAAAACAACCTCTTTATTAAAACCCATTTTTCATCAAACATTTTCACAAATCAATCTCATCAATCCCATTTTAAAATATCCATTTTAAAATTCCCAATATAAATATTTCACCATGAAACCCCCTTTTTCCCCAAATACCCCCAAATGGATTTCCATCCAAAATCACACATCATCACACAATTAATTTCCATCTCTTAATTGTAGCATGTAACAACTAGTTAAACCAAAGTGGAGTTGAGAGAGAAGCCACCTACCTTTAGGGTTCCCGAGAAATCAACCCACGAACAACCGCACCTCAAATCCGGCGAACGCACCACCAGCACCTCTCTAGATCCCCTCCCCTAAAAATAACAAGCCTCAAAATCATCATCCAAGGAAACCCCAACCCTATATCTACACAAAACATGTGTAGATCTAGAAAACCAAGAAATTTAGGGATGTAGATCTATAGGAAAACACCAGAGGAACAAGAGGAGAGACTTACCAGGGAGAAATCACCTTGAATCTACCTTGAACCCCCATCGAAGGCCTTCCAAAATGAGTGGGAGAGCACCCTAAAACCCTGAGAACCCAAAATCTAGAGTGAGGCTCGAGTGGGAGGAAGAGAGGAGTGAAATGAGGCAATACCGAGTGAGCCCGGAACTTATAACCCTAACATTAAGTAGCTGCATGGTTAGACCGCACGGTTGGGAAAATCGTGCGCTAACTGTGCGCACTCCACTGCCTCGAGAGCAGGTGCCTTCATAGTTTCCTCGCATGGTTTGGAAAACCATGTGCAGGCTGTGTGAGGCCTACTGTCTCAAGATCAAAGGTCTGCACGGTTTCCTGGGGAACCCGCAAGGTTTCCACTAACCGTTCTCAAACTGTGCACCCCGTAAAAAGAATCCAAACTCATCCAAAACCATTCCAAACTCTCCCAAACTCTTACCAACTCATTTCATGTACTTCAAATACATAAAAATTCATAAAAAAAGGCCACATACCTCAAAATGGGGGTGCTACATGACACAAACACTAAATTTCTAAGAAAGTGTTTAATTAAGAAAAAACTTATCATTCTTCCAATGAGTTGATTAAATAAAGTAATTTTTGTTTAATTTATTTTATTCATTTAAAAATCATTTGATAACATTACAAAAACTACTCATTCCAACCAATGTTAGGTCACACCTATGGGTAAAGCTATTTTTTTAAACTGAACTGTGCCCTGGGATTTCTGATCTGGGAAGCCATTTAAAATTCATTCCGCTTATTCAGGAAAATAGCATGAACATGTTATTTAATATTTTTATATATATCAAACATTTATTCTGGGCACATCAGGCATCAGAATGGCATGCCATCTCGGATGAGTCATCAGAGCTAGTCTATGATTCATCTTATGTAGTGGGCATGGCACGGGCTGCAGCGGGGGGGGGGGGGGGGGACATTCTACCCTTGGTGGTGGTGATGCAGGAGGTGCAACCCCTCATGAAAACTCCATCGTAGGATGATCATCATGGTCTAATGAAAACTACGAGGGGCATGTTACACTATTATGGTATGTGTCATACTGGGAGGAGGTTGGAGGGGTGTAGATGAGGGGGTGGTGTCTCAGCTATGGAGGGATGGGGAAAGGGGAGGGGGTTCATGGCTGAGAGGGAGGGTAGGGTAGGGGTGGGTCATGGAATGAATAATTGAAATGAAGGTGGGTTACAGGTCGTGGGTAGAGAAGAAGGGGTGGGTTGGGGTTGTGGGGTCGAGAGAGGAAGAGGGGGTGGGGCATGTTAGAAAGGAGGGGGATATGGGTTTGTGTGGTTTGTGTGGTTTGTGTTGGATGAAGATGGAGGGTCGGGGGAGGAAGGCGGTGGGTCAGGTCGTGCACCCAAGGTTCAAAAATTTTCCTAAAATATTTCTTTCATTACACAATGTGAAATTACATTTCATGTTGTGTGATAATAGGTTTTATGAAATGTTGACATAAATAGTACACATTGCTAAATAGTTTTACACAACTTTTAATTGACATTTTTCTTAGTTTTAGAGAAAACCTAGGTCCTTTTCTCTTTGAATGTTATCGGATTTTCTAAGGTTTATTCTAACCTAATCTAGTATATGATTACCTACCATGGGTTCCCTCCACATCATCACTTCCTTTATCGTCGATAGTTGTATGCTTTGGTGTTTAAATGACTTTCAGGCTGATGACACATCCAATAAAGAATGATTTCTGTTATATTTTTAATATCTTACCATTGACTTTAAAGGGTGATCCACCATCCTTCTAAATTTCAGTTGTACCGTAGGGGAAAATTTCAATAACTTCAATGGGTCCAGACCATATATATTTTAGGTTCCCAGAGAACAATTTCAATATATAATTTAATAAGATTATTGTATTTCCTGGGACAAATATGTGTCTCTCAATGCGTTGATTATGCAATTTCATGGTTTCTTATTTGTAGATCTTTCAATTTTCATAAGAATATTTTCTGATTTCTTCCATTTCATCCAATTTCAATATTCTAGATTCTTTATCCTTCAGAGAGTCAAAATTTATCTTCTCAATTTCTCAGTATGATTGATTCTCTAGTTCAATCGGTAGTTGACAAGTTTTTCTATAAACCAATCAGAATGGTGTGGTAATAATGGTTGTTTTGTATATAGTGAAGTACACTCGGATTTCATAATTCAATTTCAAAATCCATTCACTTTGACATGTGTTCACGGTCCTCTCCAAGATTTTTTGGATTTCTATATTTGAAAATACATATTTCCATCTTATTTGAGGGTGGTAGAGAGTTCTTGTGTTTTACTAGAATCTATATTTTTTCAGCATTCCCTTAACATATTGATATGTAAAATGTGTTCCTCAATCACAAATGATTAAACTAAGAAATATAAATCGTGAGAACACATTATTTTTTAGAATATTCATAAGAACCTTTGTTGAGTCATGTTATGTGGCTTCAGCTTCTACCCATTTTGAGATTTATTTAATGTCAACAAGAATATAGGAATTTCCATGAGAATTCAAAATAGTACCAAGAAATATATTCCCTATACGTAGAATATTTCAACTTCCATGATTAGGTTTTGAGGCATTTCATTTCTTTTCAAAATGGTCTCAGTTCGCTGGAACCTATCACCGCTTTGAAAAAATTTCCTTTCATCTTGGTGTAGAGTGGGCTAGAAAATTCCTCTTTGTAAAATCATCTCTATGGTGCACTCAGGTCCACGATGACCTCAAGTGGGTGATGTATGACACGTGTATATCACATTTTGTATTTCATCTTCCAGAATTCAATGTTATAATAAACCATAAACACAACATTTGAACAAAATTGGTTCATCCCAGTGGTAGTACATCACTTCAGCTAAAAATAGTATCTTCTATTGATAGGAGAGTTCTTGGTGCATAAATCTCGTGGAGAGTTAATGAGAAATATAGTAAAACCACATTTTTACTTTTATGATGAAAAGGGTTTCATCCTGAATGTAAACATCAATGTCTATATTTTTGTCATCCTTGGTGAGTAGTAGAGGAATACGAGATAGATGATCAATGATCCAATTTTTCATTCCTTTAGTACCATTGATGAAAATATAAAATTATTAGATTCGGAGGATCCACCATATCAACCTTGTCTTGGAATCCATTTTTCATTAAATTCCTTAGGGATGCATGATCAGTGGTCACAATCAAATTGAACAAGACCAATTGTAAATGGAATTTTTTGAAAGAATACACAACTGATAAGGGATATTTCAATATAGTTGTGTAGTTTAATTGAGCAGCATTCAATGTGTGGATTGAATAGTAGATAGGACAGAAGATGTGACCAAATTTTTGTCCTAAAATAGCACCAGCAATTTAGTCACTAGAATCACACATCAATTCAACTTCCTTATCCCAATTAGGTGAAATGATTATAGAGTCTGCTATCAAGATTTTCTTTAAAGAATTTAATTCCTCCAAACATTTTTCTGTGAATTCAAATAGAACATTATTTGAAAACAAATGTGTTAGTGGGATGAAAACATTTGAAAATCTTCACAAATCTCTCATAGAATCTATTGTGGCCTAGAAAACTCATTATACCCTTAACTGTTGAAGGTTTGGGTAAATATTAGATTACCTTTACCATAGATGGATCAAATTACATGCCCTCTTTGGTAATTTTAGTTCCTAGGACAATTCCTCATTGAACCATAAAATGAAAATTTTCTCAATTAAAAACTATACATTCCTCTTTATAACGTTGTAGGACTAACTCATGATTTATTTGGGAGACTTTGAAATACCATTCATAAACTCAAAAATCTTCCATGAAGATTTATAATAAATATCCAGCCATGTCATGGAATATATGCATCATACATATTTGAAATGTTGATGGTACATTGAACATACCAAATGACATGTGCCTATGGGATAAAGAAACTAATTGAAATGTGATTGTGGTTTGGAGTAATCAACTTGGTCGACTAAAATCTGATTGTATCCTAAATATGCATCCAGGAAACAATAGAATTTGTAGCCTGTTAGTCTTTTTAACATTTGATCCATAAAGGGAAAAGAAATTTATTTTTCTTTTGTCTCATTTAAATTTCTATAATCTGTGAAAACTCTCTATCCAGTGATAGCGTGTGTTTAGATCAATTCATTTTCATCAGTTTTTTCCACTATGACCCCACCATTCTTGGGAACTACTGGAAGTGGGCTCACCCACTCTCTATCAGATATTGAAAAAATTATTCTAGTATCTAGACGTTTCGATAAGTCCTATTTTACAACTTCCTTCAATTTTGGTGTGATCCGCCATTGGGTCCATGGTTTTGGGTTTTTTATCTTCTTCAAGAATAATTTTGTGGGTTCATATAGTAGGATTGATTCCACTGATACCAGCCACTCTCCAAGAAATTGACTACTTGTGTCATTTAAAGAGTTCAACAAATTTTTACTCTTTTAACTAAGATAGTTCAAAAGTTAATGATTAATTTTAGAGTGGTTAATGGTCCTATGTATAAAAAATTATGAGTACAAGGTAGAGGATTTAATTCCAATGTTCGTGGTTGAATGATTAAGGGTGTGAAAGGTAAGATAGTATCCTTTATGAGATGTTCATTGAATCTAAATTATTCAAAATCATATTATTCTCTTTAATTATGTAATTAATACTCAATGGATTCTTCAATGTTCATATATTTATTTCTCACTTGGGTAAGAGAGATGACATTGATATCAAGGGCATCATCTGATTGTTTAGAAGCCTTAAAGAGTATGGAGACTACTGGTTATTCTTTGACTCAAAAGATTAACCACCCTTGATTTATATCTGTCAGAGCCTTTACTGTGGATATTAATGGTCTTTAGAGAATAATGGGGATGTGAACATCTCTTTACATTTTTAAAACCACCATTTCTGCTAGAAAGATGCGCTTTTTTACTTTTACTAACACATACTTGAGAATTCCTCTATGGTACTTTACTAATCGGTCTATAAGATACAGTGATACATGAGTTGGATTGATCTATTAAAGTCACAAATTGATAAATACACTCATCGATATGGGGTTAATACTTGATCTGAGATCTCACATAGCTCTTCCAAATTAACACACTCCAACAGCACATGTAATTTAAAAAATTTTGGGGTCTCTCAAATTAGGCGGAATTTTCAACTAAAAAATTGCTGATCATTCTTAATTTTGTGATATTACATCTAGATCTTGCATTTTTCTTTTATTATAAATCATATATTTTATGAATTTGGTATAAACTATCATTTTAGAAATAACCTCTTCAAAGGGTATGTTGATATGAAATTACATGAACATTTAAAAAAACTTCTTTAATTATGCCTCCTTTATATTATTTCTTGATCTTTATTTAAAAGGAAGAAGTGGAATTTATTTTGGTGGGGAAATATATATTGTCTCCTTTGGTTGCTCAGGTGTTTGGGTGTTTATGACCGGTGATACCACTCGGGGTATTAATTGAGTGGTACCATCAATTTTTTCTTCTTCTACTAGTGAATGCTTATTAGGTTCATATGTTTTTATTTAATATATTTAACATGGTTGTTGAAAATCTCAGAATTTAAACTTCTCATTACTATATCCTTATCTTCATATCTTGTGTAGGTATCTTTATTACCAGGTAGAGTACAAGGTAATCTGTCTGATAGAGTTTTTGGGATCTAACCCATATAAAATTCAAGATTACATAGGACAGCTCGTTGGTTCTATATATCTGTCACTTGAGTAGTCATTCATTGGTATTATTTTTTGAAAAAAGTACCAAGGAGGTTCACTATGTTATTCTAGATAAGAGCAGTTTTCTACTGAGGTCTTTGTTGAGATGGTTGATACTACTATTGTGCTCTTTGAGGGGAACTTTTTTTGTGTGCGTGTTATTGTGGTTTGGAACATGGTTCATAGGTAGGTACCCCTGTGATCCTTGGGTTGGAAATGGTGTTTGTCCAATTCTCTGTTGAAAATACTCCTCACTGTTTTGTAGTGGCGGTTGAGATGACCTCTACTGATATTATTGTAACTGCTAATAGAATGGTGTATTTTACTGATTTTAGTGGATGTAATTACAATCTTGAGTTTATTTTTCTTCAAATCCTTCCATTTAGTATTGGTATAGGTATGGGCCACCTCACATTTAGAATGATTTCATCTCCACTATAGGGGCTAGATGAGGTGGTGTATCAGGTAGCTGGAATGACTCTTTCTTCTTTGTGAGTGCTTCTACTTGCACATCTATTCAAGTATTCTCTTCGCCATGGTGGATACCATATCGAGGTTGTCCAAAATCACAATACCAAAGGCTGTAATTATGAGAGACATTATTCAAAATGTATCTTTCGGCTTCATGCATCTTGATTATAAGTCCCCTATCAGTAGAATCATCGATATTTGTGTTCACGACTGGATGGAGGACATGGAAAAATGTTTGGAGTTAGATACACTTGTCTAGTCCATGGTGTGGGAACTTTCTCATCCACCCCTTAAATCTATCCCATGTTTACCATGTGGGATCTTTGTCAATATGAGCAATTTTTTGAATTTTTTTTCAACATATTCCATGTCCGGATTGGTCAGAAGTAGTTTTCTGTGAAAATTTTGGCTAGATTTTATCACGTTTTGATTGATCAGGAGCTTGAATCATGATACAATACTTGGATATATCACATAGGTAGAAGGTAAATACGGAAATTCTGATAGCATTAGATGATACTCCCTAATTACTTAAGGTATCACATACTTCTGGTATGTTTAATATGTGTTCATAGGATCTTTACATTAAAAAATATTAATCTTGGCCATGTTCTTGATAATGTGAATGGATCCAGGTTTTACTCTGAAGGTGTGCACCTAAATAGGAGTACTCGTGATTCATTTCTTAGCACCATGGATTGATAGAGAGTCATAGTCCATGATGTTCACTCTTGCTGCACTTGATTCTCTCCAAGAACTAATTATTGCATGTTTGGAGGGTTAAGCATGATGTGTCATACTGGATTGCTATGGTCGACCATGTTTTACTGGCGGTGTGTAGAGAGAAACTATTTGATTTTAGGATCGAAGACTAAATATTATAATGCTTTAATGCTTCATGAACGAGTCGAATTTCTCTGATACATGCAATATTCCGCAAAAAGAAGGGGAATAGTGGGTCTGGGAGAAAAGAAGAGGGAATGGGTGTAAGGGAGAGGTAATCCCATGTCCTTTCCAAAAGGTTGTATATGAGAAGAAGAGCCTTAGTCCCTGGAAACTGCACTAACATTTTATGTTTCTACACAAATTATTTAATTCTAATTGGTTGTGGTCCTATTAGATTTGACTGATTCCTAACCCTCGCATACTATTGAGAACTAGTATAGATATATTATGGGCCTGATCCCACAGGGAACTCGTATGGCGATAGAAACCTTTCGCTTGGAACCCTTTGGAGTAGGTGTCTTAACAAATTTGGTTAAGTTTTGAAAAAATATTTCTAGAGAGTTTAAGGATTCAAATCAAGAATATGTAATGGATCAAGATCAATTTTTGGGTTCTGTATAAATGATGTACATAATTATAACTTGGTATGATTATAAGGTTTAGGATATGATGAAATCATATGTTACAAGTTGAGTATGGTCAACTAAACTGGTTCTACCTAAGAGGTACCTATTTCTTGGTCTAGATATAGTGACAACCTAGATTAATTAAGCATAGATTATAATGCAGAATGTGGATCAAGCAATTTTTCATAGCCTAATCCCCATCAACCTGGATAGGGTCCTTCGTCCAAATGTCATGTGGTCAGGGGTGTTCGAATGAATTGGATCAAAAATTGTTATTTATCATTTTACTTTTCCTTAAGGTTACTGAGGTTTAAAAATAAATATTTATTGAGTTTTCATTCCCTTAATTTTGATCCCCACTCTAAGTAGTTTAGCCACTCTTGGTATGATTTAATAAAAATAAATAAGGAATTTAAATCCAGTTTATCATGCCATAAATAATTGAGATTAAAAGGTTGAAACACACACAATGATTTAGGCTAACCCAATTTGATGATCATATGACCAGGAACAAGAAATATAGATCTCGAATCTAACATAATTCAATTAATTACTTACTTGAAATATCAATGGGAATGAGTGAAACAAAAGTTCATTAATGATCGATTCTCATAAAAATAGTGAAAAAAGATGGTGGTGTAAGAAGGAATGAAGAATGACGTTGCAAAAAACACACGATGTTTATATTAAAGTAAAACAATAAATGGAAACTAGGAAATTTTGTGTTTGGGATAGAGGGAGTATTAGGGAATGAGAGAGGAATGAATATAAAAAACAATCAACACTAGATCCTATAAAATCTGGTGTGCCTGCTGTTATATTTATTGGAGAAATATTAAACGACATGTAATGAAAAGTCACATTGTGTAATTTTGAATTGTGTTTTTTTCTATGGATTTTGAATTTGTCCATATCTCAAGTATATCTCATATGATATTTGAAACTTTGACTCTTATCATGATGTGTATTAAGGGTTCATGATGTGTATCTTCTATCGGTTGGAAGGAGATATGTTTTGAAGGTTTCATGATGTGTATCGGCAACTCACGCCATGTATTGGATTCATAACTTGAATTTTTTCATGATTTATATCACGACATGATTCACGAAATTCATCATGATTTGAAACTCTACAACATATCATGTAAAGAGGTTTTATGACATGTAATAGAAAAATTTGATCCTTTTTGGAATTTTCTCCTTTGAAACTTTAGAATCCTAATTCTGTAATAAACAACACTAACCATGTGCATTATCGAATTAATCCTTGAAAATAATTAATAAAATGTTAGAAATATGTTTCTATGATTTAATATTATCATTGATAACCTAAAAATCCTACTTGAACATAAACTCAATCTTCAGTTAGTGCACACTAAGTAGTCTTATGACTGCATAATTTTCTAGACACTCCAAAAGGATATGATTTGGTTCATCGCATTATATTTTAAACCATTATGAATGATTTAAATGGAATTTTAGGGTGTAATATATTACTATATAGGTTAAAAATCCTCATAGGAATATAACTATGAACAATCCAAGTTAAACTCAAATATTTAAAGGTTGATCCAATTATATAATACTCAAATTGAAATTATCATATGTTAAAATGAGGGTTTCATTGGAGAATACATCTTAGGATTGAGTTATAATATTCATATGATCATTTAATCTGATTTTATTAAACATTATCATAACCTTTTTTGTTATAGTATTTGGTTTGAAATGGGATCACAAAAATAAAACCATTAAATGTATGTCCTTAAGAACTCTAAAAGAAATATATTGAGAATGGGTATATTCCTAGTCTTACCATGTATAATGAGGTAGATATCTCTAAAGAATATATGTTTTGAGTTTATTATGGATCCATTATCTTTTTTATTTGGTTAGTGATAAATAAAATTGTGAAGAAGCTATTTATTTAATGGGGTGATAATGTAACGCCCCAATATCTTTCACTATATCCTTCCTTTAAATTTATCAATTTTTTTTGATATCCTGTTCAACAAAAAAAACCAAATGATAACGAGCTACTAAAAATATTATGAAAATTATTACAATAAATTAAGAATAATAAATAATCTATTAAAAAAATTTTGCAATAAACTTAAAATATATAAAAAATAGGATTAATAATACTTGATGTTATAAATGGTCATTTTCTAATCAAAACAATTTTTATAGTATATTTTATTTTAGATTATAATATAAATTAAATAATTATAGGTTTTTATATTTAAAAATTAAATTCATTTTTCAATATATAATGTCAAAATTAAATTTGGTTGAATTACTCATATATTTATAAAATAATTGATTATAAATATAATAGTAAAAAAATATAGATTTTGCAAACATCGTCACTTTTATGACATTATCATAAAAAAATGAAATAATTTTTTTTATATTTTTTATGTAAAAATATTAATTTTAAAAAAAATTAAAATACTATATTGAATTAAAAAAAACTCTTGTTTAACTTTTTGAAAAATTAATTAATATTTTATACATAAAATCATTTTTATCCAATTATATTAAAATTTTGATTTCATCACTTGTTGAAATTAAATATAAAGAAATCATTTCATATTTTGGATAACCGATTTCATATTATTTTATAGGATCATTTTAATTGTTAGGAATACAAGTATTACTACTATGATTAAAGTTAATAAACATGATAATGGTGAAATGTATATTCTCCAAGAATTGATTTATTAATATTATATAATTTTTCAACTACATTGAACTATTATATATAATATATATTTTTATTATTGTTAAACATATATACAATTATATAATCGCAATTTTCAGTTTTAATTATTGTTGTATAAGAATAATAATACTTAATGTTTAAAATGAATTTATTCAAAAAAAAAGTTTTTCTATATAGTAAATGTTTTAATTTAAAATATTTTCCCCATATTTAGATATTGAATTAAATTATATGGTGAATAAATTTAGGATAATAACATAAAAATATGTTAATGATGTATACCTTATATAGTTTTATAAGATATAAATTACATGGGTATAAAATAGTTACCGTTGTACAAACCAAATTAAAAATTCAAAAACAAAATAGTTTTAAAAGACTTGAAACATCTTTAAAACATGTGTAAAAAATAATTTTGGAAAATTTTATGACATTATATCACCCAAAAAATCATTAATTTCAACATTTGGTGATATTGAATCTTTTATGTTGTCATTCCATCATTGAAAAATTAATGGATATTTATAAAAATGTAATTTTATTAATTTAAAAAAGGAGATAACTTCCATTTAATTTATCCACCTCTTCCAAAGCCTTAAAATGAATAAAACTCTTATATATTATCTAAAAATATAACTCACCATGTATTATAATCCTTTTACATACCAAATGACCAATATATGGAGCCTTAAGGTGTTACCCAGGGGAGAACAATGAAAGGGATATGTAATGGTCCCAACCGAGCTCTCTTAATTCCTTTCTTCTTCTACCCCCTCAAACATACTCTATCCATGAATGTATTTCATAATAAGTATTAATAATATACAAAAAAATTATAATAATGTAATATTCATTTTAAAAAATCCTCCAAAACCTTTCTAAAAATTAAAACATTATGATGCATATATATATATACTACAGTCTCTATGAATGGCATTCTTAGTTTTTCATCACCATCTTACATGGATTGTTATAAACGAATACTTAAAGTTTTAATATGATATTTATAAAATTATTTTGATTCTTAAATTTTAATCTATTTCCTTTATTCCCTCTAATCTATGGAAAATGATTACGTTTGTCGTGCATCTGTATGGACTACCACGTCTATGAAAGTGACATATTAAAATTTCCACTCTAATAATGTATTATTTATCGAAAATGTATTATAACTTGATAAAAAAAATTAAAAACATATAGATAATATCATTTTAATTATTTTATTATGAAATTATTCCAAAATAATAATATTCTTAACTACACTCTCCCTACGATTATAAAGAATTCTTGTTTATTCCAGTTTAATGGCCTATATGAAAAATGATATAAATTCATATCATTGATGAATAAAAAAACATACATTATTTTATAATTATAAATTAATGATCAAAAGATATTTTATTTAATTTTTTGTAAACTTTTATATCAATTTTTTACTCCCTACTTATATTCCATGTTTTTTTGTCATAAGTTACCGAAATCAAGATTCTCACTGATTATATATTCCTGAATTATAACTAAAAATCTTATAGAATGAAATCAAGACATTATAAACATCTATAAAAAAATTATTACAATTCTTATAATGATATAAAAATGATTTACTTTTAATTAGTAAATAGTAATCGATAACGCTATTATAAATCTTTTATAAAACAAACAATCAAAGCTAATAACATCCAATGATGGAAATAAAATATAACTAACTAATAAATTGGTAATAAAATGTTAGAAATAAAGTTTATAAATATTAATTGCTATGAATCAGTATCTAAAATATGTTATTAAGGTAGTTATTTGTTTACAGGAGTATAGATCATGTTTGGATAAGCAGGATTAAAGGTAATCATAACACCCCAACCCCGGGAGCCTAGAACTGGTGCATTATTTTAATACATTAGCTTGATTACATAAATCAAGTCCTGAAGGACCGATCAATTTAGTAGTCTTTGAAAATGGATTACATACGTGAACATTACATTGCACGTTCAAAAAAATACAACATAAATAATCTCTTGAGAACACCATTATTCCCCTACCTTAACCCTCCATGTCCTACATAATACATTTCTTTGAATCCTGGGAAAACAAAACCTAATAAAAAGGTGAGATCAGATGCTCAGTAAGGGTAAATAATTTAGTCGAAACTATAAACATTTAAGGCGAGATCTGTAATAAAAACAACATCCTTTTAAACATAAGTATGAACATAATATGGAGAAAATAAATCAAACATTACCATATAAACATGCACATGTATATTCTACTAGTGTAATAATCACATGTAATAATTAATTTCATAATGAGGGAATTCCTAACATCAGACATCATTACCACATAGTCAAGGCCTCGTGCCAAGACTAAAAAACAAATTTTGTGAATTCCTTCTACGAAGAAACTATTTGGTCTCATGTGACCTTCTGATGCATCGAGGGGCTATAGAGGGCCCCACCCATCACATAGTATGTCCACTACATTACTCATATGAAAATGTTGAAACATAACACAAGAAAACCTATTAAAACTAGCATATTAAATATCAATCCTTAAACCATAAACCATGAAGGGTATAAAAATAAAAAATCCATAGTCAAACATATCATAAAAAATTCGATATAATACATAAGATAGTATTATAATAAATCTACCATAATCAAAAATAATTTCCATTAAATAATTTTAACATAGTTGAAAAAGATTAGTAAATATTTTTGAGAGAAATATCCATTTTCTGAAATTATTTAGAAGTCACACATTTATAAAGATAGTAATTTAAAAGATATTTTTAAATCAAAGGGTCCCATACCACTTTGAAACATTTGAAAGGAATTGAAATTTTAAAACAATCGTGTCCTTATAAATAAATCCATAAAACCATTTTGAAAATATGGACATTAATGAGATATATTTAGAAGAATAAATATTTAAAACATTCTAAATGATGTTTTAGTTAAATAGTACCTTAAAAGAATAATTTTGAAATATCTTTTATGAAACATGGACATGGATAATAAATATCTCCGAGAAAATACTTACACATAAACAATCTCGGATAATAATGAGATTGAGGAATTAACCCTTACCTTGCACTTTCCTTTGGTTGAGGGTACATTTAACCTTCTGTATAATGACCATGGTATGTTAATAAATTATAACAGAATCATATTCATTTTTTATATTACATTATTCATTTTTGACTTTATACTACCCATTTAAAAATTATTTCCATGTTAAATTAACATTTCAGGTAATAATCCCTTTCTTTATCATATGTGTTTTAACTTGTTATTCTGGATCGTATCATTTTGATCATGAATTAAATAATTCCATAATATAAAACATTATTTATATAGAATATATATTTAGAATATAAATATGTATAATAGATAGATATACCAAGTGGAAAAAATCATTTATGGAGACAGTAGGTCGTACGTATGCATAAAAGTTGTTTCCGTTTTCATATCATATTGAAAGGAAGTAAGTGAATAAGATATATGTAAGTACACACACACACAAATATATATATATATATAGTAAAATTATTATTTCATATATTTCATACTTATTAATATTATATATTTTTATTATTATCATTGAATTGTGAATGAGGAAATGAATCTCATCGCGTCGTGGAGACGATAGGTCGAACGTATACACGAGTGACAATATCATTTCATTGATGACTATAAGATTTGTAATGGGATGGTACATTAATTTTATAGAGAAATTAGCATGTTATATTCATTATTTATATACATATTACTCATCATTATATCCATCCAAATAATATAGTGTTGAATAACAAATTACACCATGATGTGGAGACGGTAAGTCGTATGTATGCACGCATGGTGGAATTATCATTCATAGGATAGATAGAATAATGAGTATGGTTATACCATATTTATAATAACATCATAGAATGTAGAAGGTTCTGGAGTAATTTTTTTGGAATGAAAATAACAAATAAAGAGAAATTGGAAGAAGAAAATAACATTGAAAGAGGTGATAAAATATTTACCTGTTCTTCGAGTTTTTTATTTTGATTTGAATAAAAGGGATCATTAAGTTGGCTTCATTATCAAGGGAAGGAATCTAGGGTTATGTGAGGGAAGTTTTAAGGAGATTTGGGCAGGTTTTGTCTGAGCCAAATGGCCTTGGAGGTGTGACATCGAGGAAAGAGGAAGTACCATTTTATAAGAGAGGTGCCAGTCACTTTAGGAAAAGATTGAACAATTTTTTTATTATAAAATAATTTTTAGTTTCTAATGGCTCAAGATTGATTTATTTCTAATCTTAGTTGTTAATGGGTCTAAAATATCTCAACCAATAGGTTTTAGACAAGTTTAGGTTACCATATTATCCCTATCTTTTAGATTTAACTCTTAGTTAAATAGTTTAAATTTTACCATGACCTATTGTATTATTATAATGAATGGTTAATAAACATACAATAAAAGTACAAGAGAACCAAAATTTGTTCATTATTGATATATCTAGCCTTATCTAAGTACTTTTACTCAACCATATATATTTTTATAAATAGTATATCAATTAATAATATAGTATTTGTTTTAAAAACTCATTTATGTCAATTTTGACATTATTGGGTATTTTGTTTTTGTTAGTCATAAAAACTTTATCGTTTCAAAAAAAATATTTAATAAACCCCAACAATGTCATATTAACCTAGAAAAGTTTTTTATAACATAAAAAACCCCAATTTACTTTTATTTTTATATTTATAATATCAATTGTTTTAATCTTTCGTTGATCAAGTAATTACTGCATCATCTTTGTGTCATAAATAAATTTAATAATTTAATATCTAAAACTTATAAATAAAATACCATTATTTATGAAATGTTTTCGATTTTTAATTAATATTTATAGCCGAATTTATCTTATTTATAAACCTATATTAAAAATGGATTAGATATTAAACATGGAATTTATAACTTTTAACTCTTTTTAAAATAAAATAATAATAAATGTCCTAATCTAATACAAGTTGACCAAAAGGATCATATTTTATTCCTATGGTTTGTTTTAGTTGAAATACACTTATCCAATATAGTTAGGACATGTGTAGGGTAATTATAATATCTTTTTTACCTTTAGTAACCCTATATACTTTTTACCGTGGTAAATAAAAGTCAAAAGTTACTATTCACCAAAAATTATTTTCATCTTATTGAAAAGTAGTTTACTTACTAATGTCAACCAGGTCTCTCAGAATTTTGAAACTCAATTCATAGAAGCATTAAAATTACATTTAATGTAAATTTTCAAATTTCCCTAGAAGGTAAGTAAAAGATGTTAAAAATATCAATAAAATTTTATACGTCTAATTTTATTATAAAATGACTCCAAGGAATTACATTGAACTTATATAGGTATTATATATCAATTTTGACATAAAATAAATTTAAATAAAATAAATAATTATTTAAATAAAAATTCGGTTTTAAACCATAATGTTGTGTATTTCACTATTCATCAAATATTAAATTTTTTCAGAAAAATACCAAAAATTCTCCGTAAATTTTTTTGATATTCCGAATTAAAAATTGAATTCTATTTTACAAAATTCAAAACATATAGTTTTAATTAATTAATTTGAAATTTATTTTTATTGCTAAACCCAAAAAAAGCGTTTTTAAAAAGTAAAAACTATCAAAATATTGACACGTGTTTATGTCAAATATAAAATTGAAATTACTTATAATTACATAAATTGTATTAAATGATAAAAATATAATCCAATTATACTTAAAAACCATTCAAATTCATAATTTAAAACTATAAATTATTTCTATTAAAAATGTTGTTTTCAATTAAAATTTAGTATTTTCACTATTCATAAAAATATGAAAGTTGTCAGAAATGTACCAAAATTTTATCTAAACTAAATTTTTCTATCCCAATTATAAAAAAGAATTTAATTTATCTAAATTCAATATATAAAAGTTTCAAATATTGGTTTAAAAAAATGGTTCACCATTAAAAGGTGGTAAAATTGCATTGTTTTTGACAAATACTTATTTTATCTGGAAAAAAATGAATTTGTTTTCATATTTGGTCTAAGAAACACATAATATGTATTATAAAATTATATAGAGTATATAAAATTCAAAATTAATTTAATACTATTCATAACCACTTTTTGAACAGCTAGTTTGGGAAGTCATGGTGCACTCTAACTCGGTGTTGTGTGTAGCCCAAGTTATTGAATTACATTGAAGAGATAACATCCTATGAAATATTGGGGTGTTACATTCTACCCTCTATGAATAAATTGTGTCCTCATAATTTTAAATTGTTCTTTCAAAATAAAAGGATGAAAATAGAAAAATACCACTGTGAAAAAACACACATCATAAATTGGGTTAATAATATTTTGTCTTAATAAGTGGGAAAGGGAAATGAAAAAGTCACCAACAACTTATGATCTCGATTAGGAGACTGTTGGTGGAAATTAGAGACGCATAATTGGAGTAAAAACGTAAATATTTATAGGGAGTGATTGAGGTCATCAACCACAAAAAATTGTAAAATTGAGGGCATCAAACCCATCAATCTATGATGATTTAAAATATCATCAGTTCAATAAAACATATAGTATTAGGATAACACATTTTCTGTTTTAATATCCCTTACCTAAAGATTAAGAATTAATTTATTCATTGAATAAGAGGGAAAAATATACTTGACAGGTAGAGTTTAATCCTTCGACTAATTTCTACCACAAACTCACCTTTCAGTCCAAAAGATAATATAATTCAAAAATATTATATTTATCCTAATCGTATGGGGTTCCGAAAATAATGAATTTATTATTAATTTTTCATAATATTTAAAAAACTACATAATAAAAACCAATACATCACATAGGCCAGTGGTAGGTGATGCACCCTTGTCGCCCTTCGGTTATAGGTTCAAGTCTCGCGAGCTTGTTAGGCGCGACAGGTTATCAACCAACCTCTGGGTTTTCCTTTTTATAACAACTCAAAAGTAATATTAAAAAATGATTTAACCTTAAAAATAGTAACCAATGTAAAAATTAATCCATTCCAACCTTTATACTTATTCAAAATACTTTTTTCCAACTGACAATCCAAAATTTATAAGGAAGGTAAACCCAATGAAGATCTTTTTTGCCATGTAATAACGTGTGAATACCTTCATCATGTATTATTTTAAAATATAGAAATACCCCAAATTACTATAAACCCTTATTGAATACATTAATGCCCCCTTATTCCTTTTATAATACTAGATATACTCCTTATATCCAAAAAAATTGTAAACTCCAACAATAATAGAATAAACAAACAATTAATTATTTTTCCAAGTAGTAATGAATATTTTATATAATTTATCCAAATCAATCATAGATTTTTCCAAAATCACATCCTCAGTATTAGAACCATATTAAGGTTTATCTTTCCTTTAACCAAGTATTTTCCAAAATGTTTAACTTTCTATTGAGTCCCTTTTCTTAGAACCATATAATGCCAAATCCTCAATGAAAAAGTTCTATAGTTAAATCCTTATTTATTTCCATAATTTATATATCCAGCACATCATTGATACAACACTTAAATGAAATGATTATTTAATTACAACATCAGAACACTAGGCATTCATCTTCTTATGTGGTAGTATCATAATATGTTTACTATCCGATGGCATCATTTGGGGCATACTCTGATGATTTGGAAATTTTTTCATTTAGTTTCTATACTCTTTGCCGATGAAGCATTGTACATTTAAAACCTTTTTCTTACCCTTTTAATCACTTACTTGGGGTCGTTTTTTCTCTACACTTATGACAAACTCCCATTCCTTTCAATCATTTACCAAGGTTTTTCTTTCCATAGTTGTACATATGGGAAAATATTTTTTCGCCTCTTCCCCTTATCCATCATTCTCTCTATTATCATTTTCTTCTCGGGCATCCCTTCAAAGTCGTATGACTCAAAGAATTAATTACATATCTTATTAAAACCTGAAATGTTTTCTTTATATGACGCCAATATGTGGTAGACTATTTCCCTTCTAAATATTGGCTTAATACTATGAAATATATGATCCTTCTTACTCTTTGGATCATGTGTATTGTTGTAGTTATCATTAATTCTACAGGGAACCATTTCTATACAATGGAATACACTATGTTAGTTTATGAATCACAATGCATAATTACAAACTTGTAAAATACCTAACCTAAATTAAAAACATTATCCATATAATCTATAATCATTAAAAAAACATGTTTTCTTTGAGGAAGTATTTAATTTTAAATCCTTCATAACGACTTGTAAATAAAATTTGAATTATTCTAAGAATATCCCCAGAGATTGTCATAACAAAGAGTGCAAAAAAGCCCATTTTCAGGTACCAGGATACCCCGGGTCAAGCCCGAAACTACTTGTCAGAGTTTTCACTCATAGGTAAATTTGTGCCTGAGTCGCCTCTACCTGATCATATCTAGACAGGGATGTATTTATTGGAAAATACACAAAATATCTATATTAGAAAAATTCTAGGAATGTATTTTACACTAATCCTCAAAATCCATCTTAGGGTAATGTTCTCTAATTAGAGTTTTCTAAATCTACATTCCAAGGTTTGTACTAAACTTCCTTTGATGCCAACTGTAACTCCCCAACCCCAGAAGCCCGGAGCTGAGGCATTATTTTAATACATTGGCATGATTACAAGGAATCATGTCCTGAAGGACCGACCAGTTTAGTATTCTTGGAAAATAGATTACATACATGAACATTACATTACACATTCAAAAAAACACAAAATAAATAATCCATTGAGAACACCATTATTTCCTTAGATTGACCCTGCATATCAAACATAATACACTTCTTGGAATCATGGGAAAAAATATAATAAAGGGGTGAGGTCAGATGCTCAGTAAGGGTAAATAATTTAGTGGAAGGTATAAACATTTAAGGCAATATGTGTAATAAAAAACAACAATTTAAACATAAACATGAACATAATATAGAGAAAATATATCAAACATTACCATGTAAACATGGACAAGGATATTCTACTAGTCAAATAATCACATGTAATAATTAATTTCAAAATGAGAAAATGCCTAACGTCGGACATCATTACCACATAGTCAAGGCCTCGTGTCATGACTACAAATAATATATTTGTGAATTCCCTGTTCCAAGTCACTATTTGTTCTCATGAAACCTGTCGATGCATCGAGGGGCTATAGTGGGCCTTACCCATCACTTATTATGTCCACCGTATTCCTCATATGGAAATCTTGAAACATAACATAAACATTACTATTAAAACTAGCATACGAAATGTCAATCCTTCAACCATATAACATGAAGGGTATAAAAATAGAACATCCACAATCAAACATATCATAACTAATTAGATAAAATATGGACGATTGTATTATAATAAATAAAATTTATTCAAAAATAATTTCCATTAAAAATTGTTAACATAGTTGAAAATGATAAGTAGAACTTTTTGAGAGAAATATCCCTTTTGTAAAATTATTTAAAGGTCATACATTTATAAATAAAGTAATTTAAAAGAGATATTTGAATCAAAATTTCCCATGCCACATTGAATCCTTGGAATGGAATTGACATTTTAAAATAATCCTATCCAAATAAATAAATCCTTAAAACCATTTTGAAAACATGGACATTAAAGAGATATATTTAGAAGAATAAATATTTAAAACATTTAAAATGATGTGTTAGTTAAACAATACCATAAAAGAATAATTTTTAAATGTATTATATGAAACATATAATTGGATTATAAATATTTCCCAGAAAATACTTACACATAAACAATCTCGTATAATAATGAGATTGAGGAATTAACCCTTACCTTGCACTTTCCTTTGGCCGAGGGAGAGTTTAACATCATGTATAATGACCATAGTATGTTACTAAATTATACAAGAACAATATTAATATTTATAATGTCTTAAATAATTTATTTATGACTTTATACTATCCATTTAATAATGATTTCAATGTTAAATTAACATTTTGGGTAATAATTGATTTCTTTATCATACGTGTTTTAACTTGTTATTCTAAATCGTATCATTTAAATCATGAATTAAATATATCCATAATGTAAAACATGATTTATATATAATATATATTAATAATATAAATATTTTTAATATATATATATATCAAATGGAAAATACTGTTTATGGAGACGGTAGGCCGTACGTACGCATAAAAGCTAATTTTGTTTTCATATCGTATTGAATGGAAGTAAGTGAATAAGATATATGTAAGTACATATATATATATATCTATAGTAGAATTATTATTTAATATATTTCATAATTATTAATAATATATATTTTTATAATCATCATTGAATGATGAACATTTTTTTAAGGTTGGCGCCAAAGCCTCAATTTATTATTAAAGCAAAGACCTCTTTAGAGGGTAGAGGGGGGTGGTAAGTCGAACGTACACACGAGTGATAATATAATTCTCTTGATGATTAAAAGGTTTGGAATTTTATGGTATATTAATTTTCCAAATAAATTATCATGTCATATTCATTATTTATATACATATTACTCATCATTATATCCATCCAAATAACATAGTGTTGAATAACAAATTACACCATGACGTGAGGACAATAAGCCATATGTACGCACACATGGTGGCATTATCATTCATTGGATGGATAAAATAATGAGTATGGTTGTACCATATTTATAATAAAATCATTGTATGTGGAAGGTACTAGAGTAAATTTTTTCAAATGGAAATAACAAAGAATGAGAAAGTAGATGAAGAAAACAACTTTAAAAGATGTGATAAAATAATTACCCCTTCTCTGGGTTTTTGATTTTGATTTGAATAAAAGGGATCTATAGGATGGCTTTATGCTTAACGGAAGGCCTATAGGTTGAATTGAGGGATGTTGGGAGGAGCTTGGGGTAGGGTCTGTCCAAGCCAAATGGATTTGGATGTGTTATTTCTAGGCAAGGGGAAGTACCCTTTTATAAGAGAGGTATCAGTCACTTTAGGAAAAGTTTGATCTATTATTTTATTATAAAATCATTTTCTGTTTTTAATGGATAAAGATTGATTTATTTATAATATTTGTTGTTTACGGGTCTAAAAAACCTCAAACAATAGGTTTTAGACAAGTTTAGGTCACTATATAACCCCATCTTTTAGATTTAACTCTTAGTTAAATGGATTAAATTTTACCATGTCCTCTTGTATTATTATAATAAATGGTTAATAAAAATACTATAAAAAGAAAAGAGAAACACAAGGGGTTCTTTATTGATATATCTAACCTTATCTAAGTACTTTTTTTGTACCATATATTTTTAGAAATATTATATCAATTAATTATATAGTATTTGTTTTAAAACCTCTTTAATGTCGATTTTGACATTGTTTGGTATTTTGTTTTTTAGTCATAACAACTTTATCACATCAAAAATATTAATTTAGTAAACACCAAAAAAGTAATATTAACCTAGAAAATTTGTGTATGGAATAAAAATTCTCAATTTACATTTATAATTATATTTATAATATCAATTATTTTAATCAATCTTTGATAAAGTTATTATTGCATCATCATTGTGTCGTAAATAAATTTAATTATTTAATCTTTAAAACATATTAATAAAATACCAATATTTAGTAATGGTTTTTATCTGTATAATTACTATTTATAGTCTAATTTATCTAATGTATAACCCTATATTAAAAATTTACTAGTTATTAAACTTTGAATTTAACACTTTTAACTCTTATTTAAATAAAATAGTAATAAATGTCCTAATATAATCCAAATGGACCAAAAGGATCATATTTTATTCCTATGTTTTTTGGTCGAAATACAATTATCCAATAGAATTAGGACATGTGTTAGTGTAATTATAATATCATTTTTACCTTTAATAAACCTATTTACTTTTAACCGTGGTAAATAAAAGTCAAAAGTTACTATTCCCAAAAAAATTATTTTCAACTTATTGAACCAAATTTTATTACTGATGTAAACTAGTTCTCTTGTAATTTTGAAATTCAATTCACAGAATCAGTAAAATTACATTTTATGAAAATTTGCAAATGTTCCAAGAAGGTGGGTAAAAGATGTTAAAAAGATCAATAAAATCTTATACATCTAATTTTGTTATACAATGACTCAAATGAATTAAATTAAACTTATATTGGTATTATATATCAATTTTTACATAAAATAAATTTAAATAAAATATATAATTATTTAAATAAAAAGTCGGTTTTAAACAATAATTTAGTGTTTTTCACTATTCATCAATGATTTAATGTTTTCATAAAAATACCAACAATTCACCCAAAGAAAATTTTGATATTCAAAATTAAAAAATTAATTCCATTTTTCCAAACTAATAACATAAAAGTTTCATTAATTAACTTTAAATGAATTCCTATTGTCAAAACCAAAAAGAGGGTTTTAAAAAAGTAAAAACTATCAAAAGATTGACATGTGCTTATGTCAAATTTAAATGTGCTATTACTTATAATGACCTACATTTTATTAAATGGTAAAAATATAATCACATTATACTTCTAAACCATTAAAATTCATAATTTAACACTGTAAATTATTTCAATTAAAAATGTTATTTTCAATTAAAATTTAGTATTTTTCACTATTCATCAAAATATGAAAGTAATCAAAAAAATACCAAAACATTATCTAAACTAAATTTTTATGTCCCAATTATAATGAATAATTTAATTTAGTTAAATTGAATATATAAAAGTGTAAAATATTTGTTTTTAAAAAGGGTTCCCCTTTAAATGGTTGTAAAATGGCATTTTTTTTAAAAATTCTTCTTTTACCTGAAAAAAATGAATTTTTTTTATATTATGTCTAAGAAACACATAATATGTATTCTAAAATTATATGGAGAATATAAAATTTAAAACTAAGTTGATAGCATTCATAAACACTTTTTGAACGGCTAGTTTGGTAACTCATGGTGCGCTCAAACTCGATATTGCGTGTAACCCAAGTTATTGAATTACATTAAAGAGATAACGTACTATGAAATATTGGGGTGTTTCATTATAACCTCCATAAATAAACCGTGTCCTCACAATTTGAAATTGTTTTTCAAAAATAAAAGGTTGAAAAAAGAAAAATAAATTTTTGAAAACCCCCACATCGGAAATTGGGTTAATAAAATTTAGTATTAATAAGAGGGAAAGGGAAATGAAAAATTCACCAAAACATTATGATCTCGATTAGGAAAATGCTGGTGGAAATTAGAGACAGTTAATTGGAGTAAAAACATAAATATTTATAGGGAGTTATTGAGGTCATCAATCACAAAAAAGTGTAAAATTGAGGGCCTAAATTCCATCAATCTTTGATGATTTAAAATATCACTGGTGCAACAAAACATATGGTATTTGGATAACACATTTTTTTTAAGATTCCTTACTTAAAGATTAATAATTAATTTATTCATAGAATAAGAGGGAAAAAATATACTTTATAAGTAGAGTTTCATCCTTTAACTAATTTCTACCAAAAACTCACCTATCAATCCAAAAGAGAATATATTTCAATAATATTATATTTATCCCAATCGTATAGGGGTCCAAAAATAATTAATTTATAATTAATTTTTCATAATATTTAAAAAAGTACATTATAAAAACCAGGACATGATGTAGTCTAATGGTAGGTGATGCACCCTTGCTCCCCTTTGGTTATAGGTTCAAGTCTTGTGGCCTTGTCGAACGTGATGGGTTGTTGCCCGACCTCCCGGTTGTCCATTTTATAACAATTAAAAAGTAATATTAACAAATTATTTAACCTTAACAATAGTATACAATGTCAAACTTAATCCATTCCAACCTTTATAATTGTCCAGAATACTTATGTCCAACTCATAGTCCAAAATTTATAAGGAATGTAAACACAATGAAGATCCTTTTTTCCATGTAATAACTTGTGAATACCTTCATCATTTATTATTTTAAAATAATGAAACACCCTCAATTACTATAAAACCTTTTTGAATACATTTGTTCTCCCTTTTTTCTGATAGAATACCAGATATACTCCTTATATCCCAAAATTTTTTAATCTCCAACAATTATAGAATAAACAAACAATTAATTATTTTCCAAGTAGTCAAGAATATAATATATATTTAATCCAAATCAATCATATATTATTGAAAAAAAATTCCTCGGTTCCAGAACCATATTAAGGTTTATCTTTCCTTCAACCATGTATTTTATAAAAATCATAACTTTCTATTAAGTCACTTTTCTTAGAACCATATAATACCAAATCCTCAATGAAATAGTACTGTAGTACAATCCTTATTCATTTTCCATAATTATTATAACCAGTAAATTATTGATACAACACTCAATTAAAATAATTCTTTAATAAAAACTTAATAACACAATTCATTATTAATATTCTGTTGTAGTATCATAACATGATTAAGATCCGTTGGCATAATTTGGGGAATACTCTGATGATTTGGAAATTATTTTTTGTAGTGTCTAAACTCTTTGCTGATGAAGCATTGTACATTTGAAACCTTTTTCTTACCATTGAAATCACTTACTTGGTGTCTGTTTTTCTCCACACATATAACAAACTCCCATTCCCTTAAATCATTTACCAAGGTGATTCTTTCCATAGTTATCACATATGGGAAAATCATTCTTTCCCCTCTTCCCTTTATCCATCATTCTCTATACTATCTTTTTCTTCTTTGCCATCCCTTCAAAGATGTAGGACTTAAAAAATTCTTTACACAACTTATTAAAACATGTTATCTTTTCTTTATATGTTGAGAATGTGTGGTAGACTATTTACCTTATAAATATTGGATTAATAACATGAAATATATGATCTTTCTCACTCTTTGGATCATGCGTATTGTTGGAGTTGTCATTCCTTCTACTAGGCACCATTTCTAAAAAATGGCATACCCTAAGTTATTTTATGAATCAAAATGAATAATTCATAACTTGTAAAATAACTAACATAAATTGAAAAAATTATGCATATAATTATAATCATTAAAAAACATGTTTTCTTTGAGGAAGTATTTACTCTTAAATCCTTCATGATGTCTTGTAATGAAAATGTGAATTATCATAAGCATATCCCCTGGGAGTGTCATAACAAAGAGTGCAGAAAGGCCAGTTGTTGTCTACCAAGATACCTCGGGTCAAGCCTGAAACTCTTTGTCATAGTTTTCACTCCTAGGTACATCTATGTCAGAGCCTCCTCTACCTGCTCATATCCCAACAGGGATGTATTGCTTGTAAAATACAAAAAATCTCTACATTACCAAAATTCTAGAATGTTATTATATACTAGTCATAAAAGTAAATCATAGGGTAATGTTCTCTAATCATAGTTTTTCTATGTCTAGTTCCCAAGGTTTGTACTAAACTTCCTCTAATACCAATTGTAATACCCCAACCCCAGAAGCATGGATTCAGTGCTTTATTTTAATACATTGGCATGATTACAAGGAATAATGTCCTCAAGGACCGACTAGTTTAGTAGTATTGAAAAATAGATTACATACATGAGTGTTACAATACACATTCAAAAAAACACAACATAAATAATTCATTGAGAACTCCATTATTTCCCTAGATTAACACTGCATATCAAACAAAAATACCTTTCTTGGAATCGTAGGAAAAAACATAATATAAGGGGTGATCTTAGATGCTCAGTAAGGGAAAATAATTTAGTGAAGCTATAAACATTTAAAGAAATATGTTTAATAAAAACAACATCCTTTTAATTATAAAAATGAACATAATATGGAAAAAATAAATCAAACATTACCATATAATCATGAACAAGGATATTCTACTAGTTGAATATTCACATGTAATAATTAATTTCATAATGAAGGAATGCCTAATGCTGGACATCATTACCACATAGTCAAGGCCTCATGCCAAGAATACAATTACCATTTTGGTCAATCCATTATGCCAAGACACTATTTTGACTCATTTGACCTACCGATTGATCGAGGGGCTATAGCAGGCCCCACCTATTACATACTAAGTCCCCTGCATTCCTTAAATAAAAATTTTGAAACAGACATAAACATTCATATTAAAACTAGCATACTCAATGTCAAAACTTCAACCATAAACCATGAAGGGTATAAAAATATCACATCCATAGTCAAACATATCATAACTCATTCGATGCATTATGGAAGATTGTATTATAATAAATCAACCTTAATCAAGAATAATTTCCAGAAAAGAATGTTGACATAGTTGAAAATGATCAGTAAAACTTTTTGAGAGAAATATCCCTTTTGTGAAATCATTAAAAAGTCACAAATTTATAAAGGAAGTTGTTTAAAATAAATATCTGAATCAAAGTGTACCATACCACTTTTAAGCTTTTGAGAGAAATTATCATTTAAAAAAAATCATGACCATATAAATAAATCCTTAAAACTATTTTGAAAACATGTACATTAATGAGAATGATTTAGAAGAAAAAATATTAAAAACATTTAAAATGATTCTTTAGTTATAGAGTAACTTAAAATAATCATTTTGAAATGTCTTTTATGAAACAAGGACATGGATAATAAATATGTCCCAAAAAATACTTTCACATAAAGAATCTCGGATAATAATGAGATTGAGGTTACCTTGCACTTTCCTTAGGTCGAGGGTATGTTTAAACTCATGTATAATGACAATGGTATGTTATTAAATTATACATGAACCATATTAATATTTATTATATCATACATGATTCATTTATGACTTTATATTAACCATTTAATATTTATTTCCATGTTAAATTAACATTTTGGTTAATAATCGCTTTCTTTATCGTACGTGTTTTAACTTGCTATTCAGGATCTTATCATTTAGATCATTATTTAAATACATAAAAAATATAAAACATGATTTATATATAATATATATTTAGAATATAAATATTTATAATATATATATATATATATATGAAATTGAAAACACCATTTATGGAAGCACTAGGCCATACGTACTAAAAAATGTTGTTTCTGTTTTCATATCATATTGAACGGAAGTAGGTGAATAAGATATATGTAAATACATATATATATATATATATATATATATATTAGCATTATTATGTCCTATATTAATAATTATTACTAATATATATTTTCATAATCATCGTTGAATGGTGAACATGGAAATGAATCTCATCACGTCGTGGAGACGGTAAACCGTACGTACACACGAGCGACGATATCATTTCCTTAATGATTAAAAAGTGTGGAATTGGATGGTATATTAATTTTATAGAGAAATTAGAATTTTGTTTTCATTATTTATATACATATTACTCATCATTATATCCATCCAAATGGCATAATGTTGAATAACAAATTACACTATGTTGTGGAGACGGTAAGACGTACCTACGCAGGCATGGTGGCATTATCATCCATAATATGGATAGAATAATGGGAATGGATGTACCATATTTTTAATAACATATTATTATGTATAATGTATTGTAGTTATTATTATGGAATGGAAATTAAAAACAAATAGAAGGTGGAAGAAGAAATGAACTTTGAAAGAGGTGATAAAATAATTACCTCTTCTTTGGGTGTTTCATTTTGATTTGAACAAAAGGGCTCCTTATGATATAATTCTTCTCAAAGGAAGGCCTCTATGATTAACAGAGGGAAGTTCAGAGTAAATTTGTTTGGGGTTTGGTCGAGCCAAATGGATTTGGATGTGTGATTGAAACGGAATGGGAAGTACCCTTTTATAAGATAGGTGAGGGTCACTTTAGGAAAAGTTTGATATATTATTTTATTATAATATCATTTTCGGTTTCTAATGGCTCCAAATAGATTTATTTTCAAGATAAGATGGGTATAGGTATAATTAACCTTAACCAATATTTTTTAGAGAATTTTAGGTCACCATATTAACCCTATCTTTTAGATTTAACTCTTAGTTAAATAGTTTATCTTTTTCCATGTCCCCTTGTATTATTATAATAAATGGTTAATAGACTTAAAATAAAAATCCAAATGAACCCCAAGTGGTTCATTATTGATATATATAACCTTATTAATGTACTTTGGCGAAAAATTAGATTTTTATAAATATTATATAAATTAATAATATAGTATTTGTTTTCAAAACTCATTTATGTAAATTTCGACACTATTTGGTATTTTCTTTTGTTAAAGTCATAACAACTTTATCACTTCAAATAAATTTTTTAATCAACCCAAAAAATTTCATATTAACCTTGAAAATTTGTTTATGGAATAAAAATCTTCAATTTAAATTTATTTATATATTTATAATATCAATTATTTTTATCTTTCATTGATAAAGCAATTACTGCATCATCATTGTGTCATAAATAAATTTAATTATTTAATCTCTAAAAATTATAAATAAAATACCATTATGTAGTAAATATTGTTATATTTCTAATAAAATTTCATAGTCTAGTTTATATTTTGTATAACCTTATAATAAAAAAGGACTAGTTATTAAACATTGAATTTAACAATTTTAACTCTTCCTTAAATAAAATAATAATAAATGTCCTAGTCCAATCCATGTGGTCCAAAGGGATTATATTTTATTAATAAGGTTGGTTTTGGACAAAATAAACTTATCCAATAGAATAAATACATGTCTTAGGTTAATTATAATATCATGTTTACCTTTAATTACCCTATTCACTTTTAACCGTGGTAAATAAAAGTCAAAATTTACTATTCAGAAAAAATAATTTTCACCTTATTGAACCACATTTTACATACTGGTGTCAACCGTGTCTCACGAATTTTTGAAATTCAATTCACATAGGTGGTAAAATAGTTTTTATGCAAATTTGCAAATGTTCCTAGAAGGTGGGTAAAAGACGATAACAGGTTCAATAAAATTTTATACATCTTATTTTATTATAAAATGACTCCATTAAATTAAATTGAACTTATATAGGTATTATATATCTATTTTTACATAAAATATATTTAAATAGAATAAAAAAATTGTTTAAATAAAAAGACAGTTTTAGACAATAAAGCAGTTTTTTCACTATTCATCGAAAATTGAAAGTTTTCTGAAAAATACCAAAAAATTTACCCAAAGATAATTCTGATATTCTGAATTCAAAAATGAATTATATTTTACCAAATTATTAACATATAAGTTTCATTAATTAATTTAAAATCAATTCCCATTTTCAAAACCTAAAAGAGGGTTCTTAAAAAGTAAAAACTATCAAAAGAGTGAAATGTGATTATGTCAAATTTAAATGTTAAATTACATATAATAACCTAAATTGTATTAAATGATAAAAATATAATCCAATTATACTTCCAACCCATTAAAATGCATAACTTAACAGTACAAATTTTTTCTATTAAAATAGTTGTTTTCAATTTAAATTTTAGTATATTTCACTATTCATCAAAATATGAAAGTTATTAGAAAAGTACCAAAAATTTATCCAGAAAAATTTTTATATCCTGCTTCTAAAGAAGAATTTTATTTCATTAAATTTAATATATAAAAGTTTCAAATTTGGGTTTTTAAAAATGGTTCTCTATTAAAAGTTGTAAAATTGCATTTTTTTTGAAAAATACATCCTTTATCTGAAAAAAAAATGAATTTATTCTTATATTATGTCTATGATACAAGTAATATGGATTATAAAATTATATGAAGTATATAAAATTCATAGTTTATTTAATACTATTTACAAATTCTTTTTGAACGGCTTGTTTGGTAAGTCATGGTGCGCTCAAACTCAGTGTTGCGTGTAGCACATGTTACTAAATTACTTTGAAGAGATAATGTACTATGAAATCTTGGGGTGTTATAGTAAGGGTTATTTTATCATGATTTTTATTCATTGAGATATTATTTTTATTCACCACATGTTACCATTTCTTGGTGTATATATTGGAAATGGATTTTTTTTATCATGATTTTACATGAAATATATGGTACTTATAAATATATCTCATGTTTAACCTTTAATTTTTTTACTAATCATATGATAAAAAAAATTATAATTGTGTTTGTTAAATAAATTCTTCTTTATTGGGTTATGATTGTTCTTCTTAGACTTATTTCATATATTATGGTTACATTTTTCTCCATTATTTAATTTTGAGGTAATTATTGTATACTGATGTACATTTACACCACATAAAAACCCTTTCTAAATATATCCTAATTTCTGAAATATGATATCCATATGGGATTTTATGAATTTTAATTTCATTTCTTTGAATTTAAATATTATTAATTTTTCATTGTTATTATAATATCTATAAATTAATATATTTCATATTTCATAAGATATTTCCTTTCTGAAATACGATGGTATTATCTCAAAGATAATTTCTCGATTAATTTCAATCCCATAAATGTAAAACATTTTAATGATAAATTCTCATCTAATTTAATGGTATTGATTTCTTCATTTAAATGTTTATTATTCAAAAAAAAATTTCCCATTATTATTTTGAAATAAGAATATGATTTTTCTCATTTAGCATTCTAATTTTTTATTACTACATTGAATGGTGAATTTTTACAACATATTTTTATGATGTATGTTTTCCATAAAAGTTTTCCAAAATATTAAAAAGGATTTCATTGTGTTCCAAACCAAATTTTTTATATTCCATAGCACATTTTCACTGGATAACAATGAGGTGTTTTTAAAGGATCTATTATTGAAAATTTTTTAAAAAATTAAATATATTTTAAAATTTTTTATTTTCTCATTTTTTTAAAAATATAGAAGTTCTCAAGTGATTATTACATTTATTTTCAACAGTTTAATATGTGTTTAGTGTGGTGGTAATGATTATTAGTGGGTAATTGTGGATTCATAATTACGAAATGATTTAATTATTTAAATGTAATGCATATAAGTCCATAATATTATTAGGGTATATTCCTAATATATGGGAAAAGATAAATGAGGATACAAATTAAAGAACGTGATTTGAGAAGTTCTCAACATATTGTAATTAATTAATTGTTACAATTATGGTATTTATATTTGAAATAATCAAAGAAGATTGTTTATGGGTGAAGGAGCTTTGTCTACAACAATTTTGAGAAGTTATGTGATTAATATGGTATAAAATTTTAATGAAGATGATATATTTATTTTTTAGTAATGTGTAGGATTAAATAGATTCATGTATCGGACATACAACAGTTATGTAGATCAATATAGTCAATTTTATAACGTAACTAAATTTCTAGTGCATCTAATTCTTCAGTATAGCTAAATTTTTACTACATCCAAGCCTAAAATGTATTCAAATTTTTTTTGCATCTAATTCTACAATGTATATATAACATGAATTATATATTGAATGAATAATCACATATTCAAATTATACAATGTATGTAAAAACCCCTAACCAATTATCCTAGAGTTAGTGGTTACTTTAATATATGAATCACATCCTAATTAACTGAACTGTTTAGAAATATTAGGAGGCTGGATACATACTTGAATCTCATACTAAAATTGGAAACATAAAATAAAACAAAATATTTTATTCTATAAGACTACTATTACATTTATAAAATCCATATATATCAATGTTAACACTTTTCTTGGCATACTAGTGAAAGGAAACATAAGAAAGGGGTGAGATCTAATACTCGGTAAGGGTATGCGTACATCAGAAGCTATCATAAACAAGTAATTCATAACAATATATCAATTTAAATTACTAAAAAAATAAATTTAATGAATAAAATTAACAGGATTAATAATATGGTAAGAATAAAATATTATCAAAACAATTTCATATACATAATCGTATGATCTTAAAACTTATCCCTGGATATTCTAAGTAATATAATAATCACATTTACATCAACATATAATCTTATAATAAGGGAATTAATAATGTCTAAGATAAAAACAATACCTTCAAGGCCTCATTCTAAGACATCTTATATAAATGGATAATACCATGCCAAAAACCCAAGATATTTTGTTTCCTAAGACATACTGATGTGTCGAAGGGCTATATCAGGATCTACTTACCACTTACTAAGTTCAATGAATTTTTTATATGAAAGGTAAAAGCATAATCATCGAAAAATTTAATTTAAAAAAATATCATAAGATATTATAATGTTTTATCTAATTAATAAAAACAATCAATATAAAATTTTATTTGAAAACTAGAATATAAATGTCAATACTTTCCCCAATAAATAAACATAATCATAAACCATCCAATGTACTATGCGGAATGGTATCAAAATGGTACCTCTCATCCAAACTCTTTATAAACCATATAGATAATTAAAACATATTGTATCTTTAAATTATAATGCCTATATGAAATAAGGGTAAATTAGATTTGTTATCAATTATAAATAGAATTACTATAAAAATAAAATTAAAAACGTTTTTTTGGAAACTTTACTTTTCACTTTGATAATAACATTGAAGAACATAAAATTTCCAAAATATTAGGAAAAAAATTTATTTAATAAGATACATGAAAAAATTTAATGTAAGCTTCAAAACAATGAATTTTCATTATTTTAGGTAATTTTTTAAATGCTTTATATGTTCAAAAAAAATTATTTTCACATTTTCGTTAAAAAGATAAAAGTACATCATTCATAAAATGAATTGAATATTTCATTGAAAAGTTCATTAAAAAGTAAAAAATTGGTAAATATTTATTTAATAAATAATTTGGATAATTTTAAAAATAAAATATAAAAGAATTTTAGAAAAAACTTATATAGAAGAAAATTATTTTTCAGCAGAATAAGGACACAAATTAATCTTTTATTAAGAATGTTTTCTCAATAATTTTATATGAAAAATGTTAAAATGGAACTTTTACTTTTAAATTTCTAGAATAAACATATTTTAATAAAATTAATTACTTTCGTTATATATATATCATATTATTTAATCATCGGATACTTAATCATAAACAATCCTGATAACTTATGATATTATAATCGTAAAACCCTTACCACTTTGCTAATTTACGAATCATAACCACAATTGAAAAATTAACATCCAATTTAGCATAAAATATCATGAATATAATGATATTAATTATGTAATATTTAAAATGTAAAATATATAAACCACACAAAATAAATAAGGGGTGAATATTGGATATGTCTCATAAAAGAAAAAGTGAGATAATAAACACTTACCTTAGGTCTTATTTCTGTCATATGTGTCTAAAATGCCTATATAATAAATATAGAATTATTATAAATCTATTATAGAACATTTATCATATATATTACATAATAAATTATTTTATTATAACTTTCTATCACCCTTTTATTAGAAAATCATTATTAAAAACACTATTGAAGGTGATAGCTACTTCATTTTTCATATATGTTATTGTTTATTAGTTTCAGTCCATAAACATTAATCGTGATTTAAACATATAAAAATATTTATAAAATATATAAATATCATATATATTTATAATATTAGTATATATAATATTACATAATGTTAGCGGTATAAAAATGAGTTAAACTATTCATGGTGATGGTAAGACTGTCGTACGTGTGATTGTTGTTTTCATTTTTCTGATGGATGGAATAAAGGAAAGGTAAATGATATTTATAATTTACAGATTATTTATTATTCAATATATATCATTTATATTTTTTAAATCTATTTTTATTATTATCCATGTAAAAATTAAATAAAAACATTTCACATCGCTTCGTAAAGGTGGTAGTCCACACGTACGCACGAACGAAGTTATCCTTTTCTAAAGGGTTGGAATGTGAGAAGGTAGAAGTGATATTAAAATTAAAGAAGTGTATTTATTTAATATAATATATATATATATATAAACATATTAAATCTATTATTATATCTATTTGTGATAGGTGGTTATGTAAAACAAATTATATAGGTTCGTGAGGCAGTAGTCAGCCGTACACATGATCCTTGACTTCATTTCCCATTTGATAGAAGAGAATATGGATATAGGTCATATAATTTACATAATAACGTCTGTGTGAAATTTATATATTTGTTTTTTTTATTTTATAAAAAATTGTATAGATTTTTTGTAGTTAAAGGATGAAAGAAAACTAAATTTTGTGTTTAAGAACTATAGCTCTTCTTCAGACAACTTCTTTAGGTTTATACCTAAAACCTTCCTAGATTGGTTTTATGATCAAACCAAGGAGTCTAAGTCATGGTTAAGGATATAAGGAAGTTATTTGAGTATTTAATATCTAAAACATGGTCTTTTTAATCATGTAATGTAGAGGATAGGTGTTTTTCTTTTATAAGTGGTATATGGGACCTTCTTTAAAATTACTTGGGAATTTTCCCAATAGAATACAAAATTATAAAGTAATTCACAAGACAAATTCATCCAAATGAAATTAGATTCCAAACTTTTATAATATAATTTAATAATATTCTCATAAAATATAATTCAAACATGATTTTATTAGTAATATTACACTTGTATTGTGGTTTACCCCCCCCCCCCCGATAAACCTGTTTTAACTTTAACCATGATAATTAATTAAACTATACTCTATATTCATTATAAAAAATTAATTTGAAATAATTAAAAAATATTAATTATTTTTATTCAAAATATGTAATCCCTTTTTACCTATTAAAATAAACAATGTTTCATAAATTAATTTAAAATTTAACCCGCACAGGTGATGAAAAAAAAGTTTACACTAGAAAATGTTTCATAAGTACATCAAATTTTTATATAATAAATAAAAATGTAATTTATTCTAATGAACTAAATTGTATTAATTATAATATATATTAACTCATTTTAATTTTAATACAATTTTTAACAAAATGGGACATTTTTAACGCTTTTCACAATAAGAAAATTTTCAAGAAAAAAAAGAAAAGTTTTAACTATTCATCGTAACAATAATCATTTCAGGAAATTGTAAAAAAATCAATCTAAGATAATTTTAAAATTATTATTCCAAAAATAAAATTCAATTTTTCTTATAAATTTTTAAATTGTGTAAAATATTAATTTTAACATATGTTCGTAAAACACGACGAACACTTTTTTTAAAAAAAGTGAATTTTCTTATGAAGTCATTTATTGTAAATTAAATTATTCATATTTTTAATATTAATAAATTTATAATAAATAAAATTATTTATACATGTTTAAAAAATATAATTTTTATAATTAATGTATTAATATTCATACCTCAAAATTTATTGGCTAAGCTATACCGGTATACTATTTTACAGAAATTTCACACTCGATGTTGCATATTTTGAATGTTATCTAAGAGATTGACGTTATTTAAAAATAAATATATATGATAAATTATTTTGGTGTTGCATTCTTCCCTCTATCACGAAATTATTTTCATCAATATTTATATAATTTCACCTCATGAAACGATTACAGTTGTTTTTCTTCATAACATCATTAGTTTCCATTGTGGACTCTTCTATTTTTTGATTTCTCAGATATACCTTTACCATTTAATTATTACAATTCATAAAAACAATCTTTATACTGTATAGAATCTATATAATTACTTAATTTTCTAATATATAATCTTCCAGTTCTAGTCATTTAGAGGTGATCACAAGCATTGGTTCTGGAATGTACTTCCTTAAAATAGATATATAGAATACATTATGTACTTCAGATATACATGGTTGAATTTAAAAATGGTAATTCATATCATCAGTTATATTTATTATTTTTAATGGTAAAACATAAATGGGGCTCAGTTTTTATTTCTTACTAAAACTTATAACACCCTTCCATAGAGATATTTTCTAGAAAATGTGATCTCCCACTTGAGTTTCCAAATCTTCCCTCTAGTTTTCTCTATAGGTCTTTTCCAAATTTTGTATCCTTTGATGTTGATTTGAATAGTATTTAACTTTTCCTATGTCTCCCACAAAATTTGTGGGCCGAAAAGAATCCTTTCACCAATATCATCCTAATATTATGGATTATGACATCTATTTCCATATAATGTATCATATATCGCAATTTAAATATGTGAATGGAAGTTTTTGATATAGGTAAACTTTACCAAAGATAAATACTAATATCACATACCTTAAAATTCAATATATAATGATTTTACAATTCTTATAGAGCCTTGTAAGAGCCTTCTGAAGACTATAAATTTGCTTTAGGGTGATAAGTAGTGCTCAGATGATTCTCAGTATCAAGAGCCTTCTAAAGACTTTTTCAAAACATTTACATAAATCATAGTTCATTATCATACATAATTGAAATTGGTGTGATGTGATTTCATACAACTTCATCAATTTAGTGTCTTGCAAGGTGATCCTAAATTCAATATTCTATTGTAGAAAGTAAATGTTTAGATTTGGTGAGGTGATAAACAATAACCCTTATTGCATCATTATTTCTCAGAGTATTTTGTAATATAGTGATGAAGTACATAGTAATTTCATCCCATTTACACATAGTAATAGGTTGAGGTTTCATCAATCCTCTGGGATTTTTTATTTTAGACTTAACATATTTGAAAACTAAAAATATTAACACATAATCAGTAACTTCTTACGTCGTGTTATCTAACCAAAACTTTTCCTTAAAATATACATACATATTATTGATACCAAGGTGTATAATGGATGAATGTCTATTATCATCATCCAAAAATTCCATTTTTAGATAAATTATAGATGGCCCACAAATTCGCCTTCTAGAATTAGAACGTCATCATTACAAATGAAGTCTGGAAATTTCCCATCATTCAAAGATTTGATTTTCTATTAAAGATTCTAATAATTTGGTTGAGAACTATTTATCTTATCCAAAAAAAATGGTTTGGAAATAATTTTTAAAAGGAGCGAAGTCACCCTTCTCTGATAATATTCATAACAATCATTACTAAATCTATGAACATAGGATCCTTTTGAATCATCATTTTTATCAGGACTTCATGATCCTTCCAAATCAATGCATCTGCTACCTTATTTTCCTTCCATAGGTGGTAGTGTTTTGAGAAATCATAGTCATTGATTATCTTCAGCCATCACCTTTGCCTCATCTTGAGCTATTTCTATGAAAAGATGTATTTAAAAATCATGTCATCCATATATATCTCACACTTTTGACCATATATATAATTCCTCTATATCATAAAATAAAAGTTTATAGCTTCCATATAAAGGCCATTGGTTTGATATCTTTGTTCCTGAATCCTAAACATCATTTTTAAATAGTAAATAACATTATTATATTACATAAAGAAACAACTAGGACCCTTATTTGATGAATTATTATATCTTATAAGCCCATAATTTCATGATGGTAATGTCAAAAATCATATCATTCACCAATCTCCTATTCAATTAATCAAAAACATCCTCATATTCCTTTTCCATATGAACATAACACCTTTAATAGAATGCTTGGTTAACCGGTTATGCAATTGTGAAGAGTTTTGAAAAATCACCAATAGTAACCTGCCAAAGAAATGAAACTATGTACCTCTATTATATACATTAGTGTAGGCCATTCTTTAACTTTCATTACATTCATAGGATAAACTATTATTCCATACTTCGATACAATATAACCAACAAAAAAATTGATGTAAGATTCCATACATTATAAATTTTCCAAATAACACTTTTCTTATAAGAGTATCATGAATGATTCTCATGTGATTCACATAGTCCTAATTTCACTTATACTACACCAAGATATCATCAATAAATACCACAATATAATTATTAATATATTCCTTGAATACTCTATTAATTATATTCATGATGTCATATGGTTCATTACTTAATCCAAATGGATTTACTATAAACTCATAATGTCCATACCTCATACAAAATGGCGACTTTATAATATCTTCATTCTTTACTCACAATTAAAAATACCCACGATGAAGGTCAATCATTGAAAAAAAATTGGGCTCCCTAAAGTGGATTTAATAACACATCAATTCATGGTAGATGTTACTAAATATTTATTATGATAGAATTGGTATCCATATAATCAATACAAAACCTAAATGATCCATCTTTCTTCTTAATAAAAACAATCAGGGCTCCCCAAGGAGAAATACTAGGTCATATATATCCCTTATCATACAAATCCTATATTTTTTTCTTCACCGCCATTAATTCCATAGTGGTAGTTATATATGGAGTCATTAATATAGTTCTTTCATTGGAGATTAAATCAATGGAAAACTAAACTTCACACTCTGTTAGATTCATTAGTAATTACTCTGAAAATATATCAATTTATTCTTGTATAATTGGTATATCCTATATTTTAATATTACCTGTTATATATGTAGATTATTTATTATCATCATACATGTGAATATCATTCATAAGAGATACTAGTGGTAGATCTAAAAATGAATAATTTCATGAATTCTTCACTCTAATGAAAAATAATTCCAAATATTTTTCACAAATAGTAACTTAATTCTCTTATAAATAAAATTTTTCATTGTATTTTGATATCTATTCCATTCTAAATATTATATAAAAGTGACTATATGTATAATAATACATTTGGAAAATAAATAATGTTTATGTATCATAATGGGAACTGATTGAAACAACATTATTTTGGTGAGACATCCACTAGAAGTATTTACTGAAAACTCACTTCTTAAGGTTCTAGGGAATGATATAATTCTATTAGAAAACATGGAAGTTAAAAAAGAGGGTGAAGACCTAGAATAATTAAATAATTACTTAAATTTAAGGATATATTTAATTTACCCACCACAACATTATTTGGAACTTCCTCCATGGTTGTTGTGATCACATAATATTAACCTTTATCCCTTGGCCTTTTCAAAAGAAAATTTCCATAACACATGGGAAAATAATTGTCATAGTGTCTTGTATCCTTTAACTAGAAAACATGTAAAATATATCTTATTTTTTCATTGTATGCACAAGAATTGTATCTTTTCTCTCCACACTAATAGAAAACTCACAATCACTACAATCATGTTTCAGGGTGTTTCATTCCACATTTGTTAAAAGATGGATCTTCCACACTTCCCTTATTCATTTGTTTTGTATTTCCTTTTTTAGATTACTCGGTGACCATTTTCATATATTTCTTTCCTTTGAATACATAAAAAATTTTAGAACTATTTCCCTATATTGATAGCACATGTTACTATTTCATGGTATGATGAGAATGTTTTGGAGACTAGTGCCCTTTGAATGATTATTTTAATCCCATTAAAGAAACATATATTCTTACTCTTTCTATTCCATACATTTTTTATAGTATTACTTTATAACCTTGTAAAGTTAACTTTATACTTAGGAACATTTTCCTCTTCCTTTTGTCTTAAAATCAGGAATTATATCTCCATATTTTCTCTTTTCTCATGAGGAAAATATTTTCTCATTAAGAGGGACATAAAATCCTACCACTCAATGTTTTCTATTTCTTCCTCATCTTTAATGTTTTGTAAAATGACAACCATTGATCCTAATCCACTAATAGATAGTTAAATTCACTAATAACCTTATCCCTTTCACTAATTCCCAAAGTTAAAAAATATTTTCCATAAGGAACATATTTATTTCTCAACTTCAAATAGAATTTTAGTCCCATTAAATGATTCATGTTTTTGAAGCACGAATAAATCAAACATTGTTACAGTACATTGTGGATTAGTAGGATTCAACATACGATCAGGGTTATTAGAAATTACATGAGTTAGCATCCCCAATATAGTTATAATTGGACTATAACCGGATCCAACTCTATCACCAAATTCATTATCTTTACTAAGAAGGAAATCCTTACATAGATTACATGTATTGATTTGGTTTTCATTCTTGAAACTTGGTGACATTTCAAAATAATGTAATATATACTAGATTATAACATAACATTATAAATCATATTTTATAATTAAAAAAAAAGTGAAAATTTTAACATAAATCGAAAAACATATGCCTAGGTACGATCATAATTATAAACAGGGTATCTTCAGTAATATTTTCAATCCATAAAAATATTTTCAATTCTTTCATAATGGTTTGTAAATAATGTGTGATTTAGCCCATGAATATCCCTTGGGCGTGTCAAACCATGTGTGGACAAAGGCTCATTGTTCTTCACCAGGTGACAATCGAGTCAAATCCCAATGAGAAATTTTAGATTTATTACCCCTAATTATATCTTTGTTAGAGATACATCCACTTTTAGTATCCAAACATGGATTAATTTCTAATAAATTCACATAATCTCTTCCTTACCAAAAAATAAGGATGTTTTCCTATATCTAGAATTATCCTCAAATTCATGCATATGGTTATGTTATCTAATCTATGTTTTCTTAAATATAATTCCCAAGGTTTCTACCAAACATTTAGTAATACAAACTATAAAGACAAAAACCCTAATAGCCCAGAGTCAAATGATACTTTATTATATTGGAACTAGATACAAGGAATCATGTCCTGAAGGACTAAATAGTTTAATAATATTGGCTGTCTAGATACACACATTAATCTCAAATAAAAATTTAAAAGATAAAATAAAACATTTTATTTTATTTTTGAACACCTAAATTTTATTTATCATATCCCTTGATATCAATAATCACACATTTACTAGCATCTTGGGTGAAGGAATCATAAGAAATAGGTGATCTATAATAATCATTAAGGTTATGGATACAATAGAATATATCATCAAAAAATAAGTAATAATAAATATGATAAGGTATATAAATAAAACACATTCCATTTAATCAATAACTCTAATATGGAGAATAATATTGTAAGAGTAAATGATGATCGATATAATTCTATATACACAATATCGTGAGATTCAAACTTATCCATGAATATTCTCACAAATCAAAAAATCACATGAGAATCAATAACTAATCTTGATATTAGGGAATTCATAATTTATAACTTCATAGACATGACATAAACGCATAATTTAAATAAATTTTACATAAATGGGTAGGTCCTATCTAAAAACCTATATTATTTAGTCATATGAGACCTACTGATTTATCGAGGAGCTATAGTGGGCCTTACACATCACTCAATAAGTACATTTAATTCCTTATACAAATGGAGAGAAATATAATCAATGTAAACATTCATTTTGAAAAACAATCATATTAAATTTTTATAATTTCCCTAATTAGTAAACATAATCAATATAAAAACATTTATTTGAAAACAATTATCTGAATATTAATACTTCCCCCAACCAATAAACATAATCATAATCTGTCTAGATTATTATGATGTATGGTATAAAAATGGTACATACAAGTAAAACAGATCAGAAACCATTTGGATAAATAATATTGATGGTATCTTGACAACATATTCCCAATGGAGCATTAGGTAAAATGTTGGTTTTTTCAATAATGAATAGAAATACACTAAAATCCCATTAAAACCATTCATGATGATTATATCCTTTTCACATTGTAAATAACTTTTACGAACAAAAAAATCAAGAAAAATAAGAAAAAACATTTTTTAAAAGAAACATGAAAAAAATATAATGGATGATTCAATAAATTCAGTAGTCATGGTGGTGGGTAATTCTATATATTTTATAAAGGTTAAACAAATATTTATCTGACACTTCTATAAAAAGGCTAAAAGTACCTCATTCAAAAAATGATATGGAGATCCCCTTCAAACCATTTTGTAAAAATATAAACATGGGTAAAAAGGTCTTTAATAAATCATTTAAAGAATGATAAAAAATTGAAAATATTTATAAAAAAATTTATATGGACGAAAATTGTTTTTTTACTTGAGTGATAAATAATGATAGCTTTTCTTAAATTCATTTTATCAATAATTTTAAGTAAAATATTAAGAAAAATGGTGTTATTAGTTGTAATGTTCATGAATATCTAGATGAGAATTAAATTCATGAGTATCTTGAGATATATATCCTAATATTTCATTATTGGAGTCTTAGTGATAAAAAATCGTGATAAACTATGAGATTATAATTGTAAAACCTTACCACTTTGGTAATGTTTTAATTCTAGATCCCATGAAAGAAATAACTTTAAATGAAACTACAAATATTGTTAAGATAAATATATTCAGTATATAAAACATCAAGGGTTTAACACCCTGGGTTTTTATGATTTATTTTTTTTGAATAAATTAAATTTATTTATTATCCTGCATTACACACCACACCAGGTTAAGTATGTGTCACATGCAACATTGAGTTGTCTAGTGTTACACATGACACTGAGTTTTAAGAAAACCATGATATGTTATTATTATAGTGATTTAAACACGACATTTATACCCTACACATTGAACATAGAGATATAAATATTAATAATTAATTTAAAAATATTAATTATAATGGATTTATATTAAGAATAAAATTTGATCGTAATATACATAATTTTTAGTAAATTATTTATATGTTTCAAAAATATTATTTTATCAAGTATAATTGTTTTTATTTCTTGTTAGGAACATTAATAAAATTAAATTTTCACACTTTTAGATAATTAATTTTTAAATAAACATCATTTTTAAATAAAAAATTCAAAATTATCTTAGGGTAATATTTTAGGATTATTGTGAAATGTTTCCTTTTTTATTGTGAAAAACAACTAATTTCAATTGAAAACTTCCTTTTCGATTAAAATATTCATAAAGATAAATGATGTGTTAAATTAATATTAAATTAAAATTAGTTTAATTATAAAACCACCAATCAAATTTAGTTAATTGTAATTAATATTATTATTAATTATTAAATAATATCATTGTAAATGTTTAAAAATTTTATCTTTAAAGAGTAGCTTTCTCATCGCCTCTGTGGGATCAATTTTAAATTACATTTTTACACTTATGTGGATGTAATATATAAAAATGGATTCCATATTTGTAATTATAATAATTTATATTATATAATTAGTTAAACTTAAATTTGATACCTAAATGAATATGAAAATTTGTATAAATTATTTACCATGGTTAAGGTAAAAATGGATTTATTGGCGGTAAACTAAAAATTAAGGGTAAAAGTTGATTAAAAAATTTACAATTCCCATTCTATGGATATATATAAAAATTATAATATAAATGATATATAAGACTCTATTATGGAGCCTTGTTACATGAAAAAATATGGGAGTGGTTATTTTATTTAAAACAGTTTCAAGTGTTCCACTCACCTCGTATATAAAAGGTCACCCCTTCTCATATATTTGTCAGACGTTCAAAACATTTTGGTTCATCCAATCCCATAATAATCACTTAAAAAATTACCTTATATTTTCCTATAATTCCTTTTTGTAAATAAATTCATCCTAGGATGCAGTTTGGTGAAAACATAAAGAGGACACCTGATGAAGAGTTAATGTTCTTCAATAAGCGCTTTGTATTATTTCTTCATCCAAATAATATAGTTATTATTATAACAAGATGATATAACAATATTATTATATTCAATATAATTATATGTTGTTATGTTATGTTAATTACCCACAACCATCATTACTTTCAACAAATGGGTTAGAAAATAATCTTCCATGGGTACTGCAGACTACCGCCTCATGAACCTTTGTCATTAATTTCTTCATTACCACCACTCAAGGATAGAAATAATTATGAATTTATTTTTTATATATGATATTTATTATATTATTATGATTTTGGAATTATTATGTCACACATACCTTTTTGTTTCCCGTTTTTTGTAATATGATAACATCGATCGTGAGTATGGAGGACTATTATCTCGCAAAGAAATGTGATTCATTCAAAATTTACATAGAAGGTATTAAATATAGTTTTAATTAAAATTTGAGGTATAGTTAAAATATTTATTATTTCTTAATGTCAATATATGTAATTTATGCTTCTTTCTTTTAATACGATAAGAAAATAGAAACATCATTCATGTGTATGTATGACCTACCATCTCTATGGACAATGTATTTCGTTTTATCTCAAAAAATTATATAAATTACTATAAATACTAATATACTGAATAAATATGATATTTTTATAATTTTTAAAATTCTATATATGATTAATCCATTATCTACATAATTGGACCAAAATAAAAATTCAAAACATACAAGTAAAACAATGTAGTTACTACAAAAAATGTGACTTTAAAGTTGAGTTGTTGATAAATGGGTAAGAAAAGGTCAAAATAAATAATTATATGGTTTGATATATATTAATATGGTTCTGTAATGGATTTATAATAAAATTATATATTTATACATAAATTTTTAACATGTACGACTAAATTCAATACTTAAGGTAGGGGATTTCTATTCTCCCTTTTATTTCTGGGAGACATATGAAAACTCACCACTCAATTAATTTTTTGTATTTAATATAATTCTAATTTGACATTTTATATAATTAATCGCTTTATTTTCATGATATTTAATTTTTCAATTTATTTTATTATTTATTATGTACTATGATACCAAAGATTACCAAAGCAGTAAAGGATTTTTGTCTCAATTTTCATTCTTTGAGATGTATGTTATATTATGAAACTATATTCTTCTGCAAGTTTTATATAAAACCCCTTTTAATTTTAATATAATTACTTTAATGATCCTCCTGATATTCTAATTATTATTTTATTTTATTCCTTCATGGGGATTATAATTCAATGTTACCAAAGTGGAAAATATTTTTTGTTATATTCTCATTTTCTACCGGGATTGATTATGATTGTATTTTTTATGATAAAATAATATGATCCAACTATCAATAAACTCATTAATTTTATTATCCTTGTATTTTTTAATATATTTTCAACTAATAGTACCATTTTCCCACTCGTTGGTACTATAGGTAATTGAGAAATCTTTTTAATAAATTCCAACTTTATTTTTCTTTTCGGTCATAAATCAGTTTTCTTCCCTAACCGTGTTTCAAAAAATGATTTCAAAAACGTTTTATTAATATCTTACCACTTCCAAAAGACTTTTTTACCAATGTTTTAATTTTTACCAAAAAAATTGAAATTAATCTTTATGTTGTTTTATAAACAATGCTTGTTTGAATTTTATTGGAAATGTGAAAGGAATATTTGTCTTAATGTATGAGGCATGGACAAAACTTCTCACCATCGTGAACATTATTTTACTAAAATATTCCATTATAATTTTTAATGGTAATTTTAAAAAAATATATTTTCAAAAAAATTATGTTTTATAATGTTTTTTCAAAGAAGAAAGAATATTTTCCTCTATAAATTTATTAAATTATCTTTCAATATCATTTTCCATCTAAGATGAAATCCATTGATGTTGCATATTATTTAATAGGTATATAATCCAAGGATAAAATTCTTATTCTTTCTCCAAATAGTTTATGTTTATGATGGAAAGAGGTTTATGTAACCTATTTATCTTACATGGGTTATACCATGATAGAATTATTTTGAAACCCGCTTCTTTTTCCATGGGTTATGCTATGATTAAATGATGAAATGATTATCAAACATAGCTCTTTTACTCATTTGTAATGTGATTTAATGTTTCTAAATCCTATTTCATTAATAGTTTACAATAAGTTTAATTATTTATGATATTGTGGCACACATATGTTTGATTTTAATAATGTGTTGGGTAGGAACTATATCTCTCTAAAGTTAATTGGGTAAAGATATATTTACAACCAAATTAAAGGATAAACATGTGTTTATACCATGCCCAAAAAAATGTACATAGTTAGTTAGCCTAATCCAGAATCGATGGCTCATCCCAATCCTGAAGCAGATATCCTGGTGGTTATCTTAATATTAGAATGGTATAAATATCTTTGTGTGTATCCTTAACATATGATTTTCTATTCTTATGTATATTCCATAAATCGTGGTCTTATGTCTCAGTTATCATCTCAGGACTATGTTCCCTACATTCAATATGATTCACGACTTATGAACTACCAATCATTATTCTATGACTTGTGATTATGATACGTTTATATAAAGGGTATGGTTTTCAAATGTTATGCTCTTGTTATGATACCCTTATGTTAATGTTATGCTTATGTATCTCCCTTTTTTGTTATTTCTAGGAATTTGAGCCCACCCTTACTTGTTCTTATTTTCCCTATATTAAAAGGAAATTATTTATGTATGGTATGTATATAAGGAGTAATAAATATAAATATATTTGTGGGAAACATTGAAGATATTTCTCTTAATTATAATTTTGTGTACCTAGTCTCTAAATACAAAAAACTATTATCATCCTAAGGTGTGTGTTTTAATAATGTATTTAATATTCATCCAAAAAGATATAATATCTATGTATAAAAATCCTAGGTTGCTATAATTGGTATTAGAGGAAGGGTTTAGTTAACCTTTGGAAACTAGTATAAGAAAACATCAGTAATATTTGTTGGGATATTTCTAATGATATATATAACGATGTATAGATGGATAAGTCAAAGGATGTGTCATAGTATAGGAAAATGTCTTGAAATTTTGGTGAAGGATATAGTGAGTGATTTTCACTAAATTTCATCCTTTTTTATACTATAAGTGGATGTGGATCTGAAACAGAGGTACTTAGGTGTAATTTCTTTGAAAAGGGAACATTGATTTGGTCTTGATTATCACCTACTACATGAAAATGAGCCATCCTACACACCTGGTTTTACACTCCATGGGGATATGTTTTAGAAACTCGCAATACCGTTATAAACCGTCTTGAATTATTAAAATATATGATGACTGTGATTGAGTTAGGTTAAACCTAATGTGTCATAGATTTAAAATACAGTGTCTTGATTTATACCTCTCTAATGATTTTTCAGATTATATTGTTTTCCACTATGATTACTGTTTCTCACAATATGATTTTTGTTTTAGTTGATGGTTGGAACATAATGAAAAAATGTTAATGATTAGATTGATGTAAAATGTAACAATTTTCCTCCTAAAAGACAAAATTTTATAGGATAATGAATTCAAAATCTTATTTATTTTCTCAAAAATATTTATCAAGCTATGAATCATTTAAGAATTCAATAAGATAAAATGGGGGAATAAAATTATGTTATGTTCTTCATGAGGCACTGTCCAAATTATTTCAATGGGTATTCTGATACACTAGTTGTTTAACAATGGATTAGTACCAGAAAAAAGATATTATATACTCTATAATGTTCAGAACATTATTTTTTTTGTCTAACATTTTGTAGGTGAAGTGGATCAATGGTGGAATATTATCAAGAATATTTTGGAAAATGATGATATTGACTCTATGGATTAGGATTATTTGATAACTTATTTTTCATTAATAACATTCCATATATTTTTCTTATAAATATATAGATGGGTTTCATTGAGCTAAATCACAAGTATGAATAAATATGTTGTTACTGATAGGATATATTTTACAATACATATGATGTACACTAATAGAATTGTCATACAACCTGAAAGTAAGGATGATAGTTTATTCATTTCCTTAAAACCAAGTCTCTAAAGGGTGTTATCCATAAGAGACTTTAGTATCTATGAAGAGATTATTTGATATTCTAGTAAGGTAGAAATTTATCTTGGAGTGACATATCAATCTCATAGTTTTGATATTAAGATAAAAATAGAATTCAATGGAAAATATAAGAACTATGGAGAGAAAAAAATGGTATTTCTTTCATTCTCAATGTGTGGAAAGAATCATGGAAGAAATTGTCTAAAGGGGACTAATTATTTTTTTAAGTGTGTAAAGTATGTTTATCTAGAAAATAAATTTTGATGTGATGGGAATAAGTTATATAATGATGAGAATAATGATAAATCTCTATATAATGAACCTCTCACACTTTTTTGTTTCAATTGAAAAATGTTTTGGCATTATATTAACAAGTTCCCAAATTTGAGGGTTAATAACTATGATAAACACCAACAACCTATGAAGATAAAGGACAATAGGGGAAATATTGAAATCATTATGGTTGAAGTGAATCATGATAATTAGGGTAAATTAATCCTCCCCTTCTTAGTTGTGAATTTATTGCTTGATTTTATATGAATGAGCCCTATGAAATTATTATTGGTCATCATTTATTAAAATTTCATATCATAGTATCAATCTATATTAATTTTAGAATAAAAAACACTATATATATAATTAGTACAAGGTTTAACTCAATCATATAATACAATGTTTTAGTATAAGATAAAATATTATTTAAGTAAAAAAGGGTGAATTATATTTTGGAATCATTTATGTCTCTCGGTAAGACTAAATTAAGATTTTTGGATACCATCAAGGGTTAATGAGTTTAAAAATTCATCATGGGTTAAAATTCATTTACACCCTTTTTAAGGTTTTATTTTACATTAATTTATCACGATTTAGGATATTTTATGAGGTAGTTATGGAAATACAACACTGTAGTTTTCCATATATTTACAAAGTTATTTGAGGAGGAATACTTTTAAACTTTTAGGAAATATGATTAAAGGTACTGGTACCCTTTAGGGTTTATTTTATCTTTTTATGATGAGATAATTAAGGTTTATAGTTGATCACCTTACAATGTCGTCACCTATCATTTATATTAGATATGATTTATCTTTATATACAATATACATAATATACATTGATGAAGTGGTAAGGTTTCATGGAGTACCACATTCATTTTTATTTTAACATAATACTTATTTTACCTCGATTGTTTTGTAAAGTATTCAACAATCTCTTGATATGGAGTTGATTTTCATCAGTATGTATCTTAGACAGTTGGTTAATATCGGAGAACAATTAAAACCCTAGAGGATATGTTGAGATCTTGTTATTTGGACTTCTAATGTGGTCGATATCAAAACCATACTCCAGTTGAGTTTTCTTATTATAATTTCATTCAATAAAGCATCCAGGTGGTTCCTTTTGAAGCCCTCTGTGGAAATAATTATAGAGATCTAACATTATATAATGTTGGATAAAAAAATATATTGGGACCCATGGTATCTGAAGAAATAGAAAAGCATGTTAGATCCATTCAGTAACAAATCAAGGTATATTAAAATTTGTAGAAAAATTATGTTGATAATCACCGACATGATCTAGAATCTTAATATCATGACAAGGTGGTCTAAATAGTATCTCCATAGAAGAAAAATAAAAGATTTTGAATGAAATGAAAACTAAGACCTAGGTATATTTGTCCCTTTGAAATTATTCATCATATCAGGATGATATCTTATAGGTTATAGCTTCTATTAAACCACTCCCAATTCCATGATGTGTTTGATATATATCTCCTAAATAAGTACATACTTATCTCTTCACATGTATGGAACTCAGAGGCCACACCACTGGATAAAGATCTTTCATATGAGGGAGAAACGATGATGATTTTGGATCAAATAGAAAAATTTATACCAAGCAAGACCACTAACTTGGTCAACATTTTATTTTGAAACAAACATCTGAATTAAGCTTTGTGGTAACCTGAGGATTAAATGAGGCCAAATTATTCTCATTTTTCTGTTCTAAAGTGATGAAATTTGAAAAATAAATTCATTTTATAGGGTAGATAATATAACACCCAGTGTTATTTTGAAAATTTTCGACTACATTAAATTTATTTAATATATTTTTCTACAAGAATCACCAAGTTAATCATGTGATATACACAACACTAGGTTATCTTGTGTTACACAAGACATTGAGTTTCAAAAAAACCACGATTTATTATTAGTATACTTATTAAAACACGATGGTTATAACCTATTCACTGAACGTAGAAATTTTTATAAAAATAATTACATTTAAAATATTAATTATAATGGTTTTATATAAATAAAATATATTTATAATAAAATAAATAATTTTTAGTAAATTATTTATATGGTTCATTAGTACTACTCTCTTAAAAATTTATTTTTATTTATATTTGTGAAGATTATTAAAATTAATTTTTCACACATTTGAAAAATTAACATGATAAAAATAAAAATCATAATTTAAATAATCATATCAAAATTAGATTATGATGATTAGTTTATATTTTTCTGAAATGTATCATATTTTTCTAGCGAAAACTACTGAATTTTAATTGAAAACATCATTTTTGTTTAAATTATTTATAATGATAAATTAAGTTAAAACTAATTTTAAAGTAAAATTAGTAAAATTATAAATCTATTAATCCAATTTAAGTAATTTTAATTAATATTGTTTTTAATTTTTACCTAAAAACTTTGTTAGCATATGAACATTTTCTCCTTAAAACTATGCTTTCTCATTGTGTTTATGGGATTAATTTAAAATTAAAATTTTCCAATTCAGTGAATTTTATTTAAAAAAATAGATTCAATATTTTAAATTATAATAATTTATATTATCTAATAAGGTAAACATAATTTTTTAAAAACATTCATATTAAAAATAGTGCAAATTATTGACCATTGTTATGGTAAAAATGGATTTATCGGGGAGTACAATTAAAATGATAAGGGAAAAAAATGACCCAATACATGTATAATGCTATATTTTTAGATATATTTAGACCTTATACCTTATATTTTTTAAAATAATCCATTTTTTATCCTTTTAAAATGAAAAAAAAACATGGGCGGAATTTTTAATTTTCAAAATATTAGAAGTATGTCCCTCACCTCACTTATAAAAGGCCACCCCATCTCCTGTCTTCCTCACACCTTCAAAAATTTTTACTTAAGAAAATATCGTCCCAAATAATTTTCCAACTTCCATAATATCATATTATAATCCTTATTTTTCAAATGAATTCAACCTTGTAAGGGTTTTGATAAGAAACTAAGGGGGATGCTCGAAGAAGAGGTAATGTTCATCAACGAGCTTTTTATTGTATTTCTTCCTCGACCTCATTTAGTTATTATTATACCATTATGATATAATAACCTTAGTATATTATATATACATATATTTTTTAGGTTATTTCATGACCTATAACCATATAAAATTCCATCAAATGGTCTACGAGATCATTGTTTCTGTATACGGTAGACTACCACCTAGCGAACCGATGTCATTTGTTTTTCCATTACCACCTCCCAAGGAAGAAAATATTGATTTATTTATTTTTCATATATGATATTTATGATAATATTATTAATTTTTAATAATTATATCACACAAAACATTATGAATTTAATTTTGTGGGAATACAATAACGTTGCTCTTGTGTACGGCGGACTACAGCCTTATGAAGTGATGTTATTCGAATCCACATTACATAGAAGGTTTTAAAAATAGGTCTAATGAAATTATGTGATATATTTGACATAAAAATTATTTTTTAATGATAATATATTTCATTTATAACTATTCTTTCAATCCAACATGAAAATAGAAACAATGTTCATTCGTATTCATGGCCTACCATCACCACGAACAGTGTATTTCATTTTCTATCACTAAATATTAGGGATTACTATAAATTAATATTTAATGAATATATATGATATTTATATCAGGTTTTAAATTATTTATATTTTTAAACTATTATTCAATTAATATAACTAAAAATAACAAGTGAAAAGATACATGAAAAACAATGTAGTTATTTCCCAAAATAAGACTTTAACATGGAATTATTAATAAATTGGAAAACAAATGTCATAATAAAACCATATATGGTATGATATATATAAATATTATTCTTTTATAGATTTATAATCAACTTTAATTTATTATATATTTATTTTTAATGTTTTCAATAGAATTCCATACTTAAGGTAAGGGGTTTCTATAATATCTTTTAATTCCGGGAGGCATATTAAAACTTACCACTCATTTATTTTATTTATTTTATATAATTACTATTTGAAATGTTATAAAATTAATCCCATTATTTTCATGATATTTACTGTTTCATTTTAGGTTATTTTTTATTGAGTATTATTATTCAAAATATTACCAAAGCGGTAATCGATTTGTTTTCTAATGTTTTCTTCATTGAGATGTACATTATGTTATGCGCCTATATTCTTGCACGATGTGTATATAAATACCATTATAAATGAAATATAATGAATTTATTTAACCTCTTGATATTATAAGTTCCTTTTTATGTTATTCCTTCATGGGTATTATGATTCAAAGTTACCAAATTTGTAAATATTTAATGTTACAATCCGATTTTTTATTAGTATTGATTATTATTATGTTTTTTATGATAAAATATTATGACAGATATCTCAACAAACTAATGATTTTTATAACCATATTTTTATTCATGAAATTTTCAAGTAATAGTTTAATTTTTCACTCTTTGGTACTCAAGATAATTGAGAAAAAAATTAAATAAATTCCAAAATAATTTCTCTCTTTGATTGAAAATTTATTTTCTACCAAACCCATGTTTTTTAAATATGTTCTCAAAAAAATTTATTATTATCATATGATTTTTAAAAATAAAATTTTAACAATATTTTACTATTTACAAATAAAAATTAATAGAAGTTTCATGTTAGTTTGAAAACAAAATTTGTTTGGATATTACTAAACATGTGAAAGGAATATTTGTCTTAATGTGTGCGACATACAAAAACCCAACTTAAAAAACATTATTTTATTTGATTATTTTTTTTGTTTATTTTCATGTTTATTTTCAAATAAATGGTATTTTAAATTTTTTATGTTTTTAAAAATGTTTTTAAAATATAAAATGATATTTTCCTCAAGAAATGTTTTAAACAGTCTTTAAAATCATTTTCCATATAAGATAAAATTGATTGATGATGATTATGCCTTACTAGGGATATGATCCAAGGATATCATTCTTATCCATTATGAGAATTGTTTTTATTAATGATGAAAATATTCTTATGAAACCCATTTATCTTCCATGGGTTATACCCTGATATAATTATTATAAAACTTGCTTCTTTATCCATAGGTTACACAGTGATGAAATAATTAAATGATTATGAAACCTATATATTTTTTATAGGATACGATATGTTGAAATGTTTATGAACCCCATTTTATTTCATGAGATGTCATAAGATGAGTTTCTTATAATCTTGTGTCACATATATATATATTATTTTCATTATGTGTTGTGTAGGACCTATATCTCCCTATATTGCATTGGATAGTGATAAATTTTCTAAGATATCATAGGGTACATAGATGGTTATCCTAATACCCAAAAGGAGGGTACATGGGTGGTTATCCCAAGCCTAAAAGATGGTACATGGTTGGTTATCCCAAGTCTGATGAAGTTACACTGGTGGTAATCAGAAGTCTAAGACTTTATGAATTTCTTGGTTCATAGCCTTGACATAATATTATTTATGCTTATGTGTATGGAATAAATCATTATACTATACTGATGTAATAATATCATAATTTATGTTCCCTGATTTTATTATGATTCATGTCTTTGTAACTATTAATATTTATTTCATGACTCATGGTTATTATTCTATGATATGCAGGGTATTTTTTCAATAGTTATACTCATGTTTTCATACCCTTAAAGTCATGTTATGCTTATGTATCTACCTTTTTTTATCTTTAATATGTATTTGAGCTCACCATTTCTCATTTTCCATTTCCCCAATTTATGAAGAATGGGTTTTTGCAGGGTATGTCTATGATAATTACTAAATGGGAAGAACATTGTGGGAAATAGTGAATATCCTTCACTAAATTGAAAGACTATATACCTAGTCTCAAAAGAAAATAAACTATTAAGGTCATTGTGTGTCAATTTTTGTATTCTATGGAATATGCATCTAAAAATATGTATTATATATGTATGAAAATATTAGTTCACTATAAAAGGGGTAGTATATACACCAAAAACAGAAATAAGTGGTGAGTACATCATATGTCTCACAGAAGTAAATGTGAGATGACAAACCCTTACCTCCGGTCTGATTTCCTTTATAAGTGTTTGAAAATACAATATAATAAATAAATATTTATTATAAATCTATTAAATAACCATAATAATTTATATCATACCAATTATTATTATTTTTTATAACATTTTGTCACCATTTTATTAACTAATCTTTATTAAAAGCACTATTTCGGGTGATAATTACTTTATTTTTCATATATATTTTGGTTAATTTGGTTTGGTCCTTCTACATTGTTCATATTACCGTTGTAAAAGGAGTGTTTACCATGATATTAATATCATATATATTCATAATATAATTTTTTATATTAGTCTATAAATGCTAGATTTAGAAAATTAGATACATCGTACATGGAGACATTAAATCGTACAAATGCCTGAACATTGTTTTAATTTTTTAAATGGAATAAAAGAAAGGTAAATAATATTTAACCTTTACAGAATAATTATAATTTAATATATATCACATATATTAATTCAATATATTCTTATCACTATCCATGTCAAAGTAAAATTAAAAACATTTCAGATCGCTATGTGGATATGGTAGTCCACACTTATGCACGAGCGACGTTATCATTTCCCAAAAAATTAGAACTGAAGAAAATAGATTTTATTTTAAAGTTATAGAAGTATAATAATTTCATAAATATATTATATATAAACATTAAACCAATCATTATATCCATCTATGATATGTGGGCATGGAAATTTAATTACATTGGTTCGTGAGGCGGTAGTCCGCCAAACACACAATCGAAAATTTCCATTACAATTTAAAGGAATGGGATTTGGGTTCATACCATTACATTATCATAATAACATATAAGTTTATGTGAGATATGTTTTTTAGTATTTTTACATATTTTATAGAAATTTGAATGAGTTGATGGAATAAATAAAATGAAAACGCACAGTTAATAAATATATTTCTTCTTCAGACAACCTCTTTATATTTATACATAAAGCCTTTCTAGAATTATTTTATGATCAAAACATTAATCTAGGCCATACTAAGGTTAATTTGGACAGTATTTGGGAAATTTATGGTTAATCCAAGGGGCTCTTGAATTATGAAGAAGTGCGGATGGGAGGTTCCCTATTATAAATCGGGGAGGGGACCATCTTGGAAATTAATTGAAAATTTCCCAAAAGAATACAAAATTATAGAGTTGTTACACGGAAAAACTCTTAAAAATGAATTTATATTTTAATTTTTAGTAGTTTAAAGTAAAAATATTTCTATAAAATAGGATTTGGAAATTTTTAAGTGGGAAACATACCCTTATATTTTGGTTTAACCACCCAATAAAACTATTTCATCCTTAACCATAGTAATTAATTTTTAATATTTTCACAATTAATTATGAAAATAAATAAATTTTACCATAATAAATATTATTAATTATAATTATTTAAAATATGGAATCCATTTTTCAAAATTGAAATTAGAAAAGTGGAAGAATTTAATTTAAAATTAAACCCAAAGATGGGATAAATAAACAGTTTCCAATAAATAAATTTCATATGTAAAATATTTCATATAAAAAATTGAACATAAAATTTATCCTAAGAACCTAAATTGGATTAAATATAATATCATTGGACAAATTTTACTTTTATAAAAAAATTAATCAAAATGTAAATTTTTAGGTGCTTTAAAAAATCTATTTTCAATAAAAACATTATGTTTTCACTATCAATCGAAAAATTAATATTTTTAGAAAAATCTCCAAAAATTCACTCCAAGATAACTATGAAATACTTATTTATAAAGTTAATTTAATTATTTCAAATAAATTTTCTGTCAGTGTAAAAAAAAATTTAACATAACTGCCCAAAAAATGACGTAACTGCTACTTAGAAAAAATACAGTTTTCAATTAATAAATTTCTTTTTCGTTCAATTAATTATAATTTTTTTTAAAAAAATTTATTAAAAAACTTAATTTAACATATTTAAACCAAAATTTTCTAATAATTTATTTATTCTTATTCATACACTCTAATTTGACGACTAGGTTTTTATGGTATACTATTTTATGGTTCCTTTACACTCGGTGTTGCATGTATCATAGTCTATCAAAGTGATTGAATTTATTTAAAAAAATATACATAGTAATTTATTGGGGTGTTATAATGTATTTGAATCATGTTTCTTATTATTTTTTTGTCCATTGTAAAAGAATTTTTTTATGAAGCCAAAGTGAACCATGTAAGAGAATTCAAGCCATGTACATAATTCACATAGGCATTTGAGAATGATGTAAGAGATTATGTCCTTATATAATAGAAGATAATTTCATAACCCAAAAATCTAGATAACCCTATTTCCAAAAGGTATATATTAATTATTCCATGTACGTAGATATCTTATATGATTTTTTAGAAGTATAATTTGTGGAAATGAATCCACAATAAATCAAATATTGTATAGAGAATAATATATGAGTTCCTGAGTGATTCATGAATTTAAAATTGATATATTTTAGGGGATAGTGAGAATGTGGATAGTTATATATTTTGTTAACTAATTAATGTAAATTATCATATAGGTTGAAAATAATATCTGAATGACAATTCAATTGAGTAATAAATTGGGGAATATAGTAACTAGTTTAGAGAGAAGAAGATCACACCTACTGAAGATTGAGGAGTTTCCAAATATATATAGAAATTAAATATTTAATTAATATTAGTATTTTAGTATAGATATAATCTTATGGTATATATTTAAATTTATCACCTCAATATTTCATATGTATTCCTTTGAATAAAAATTTTATGTATTCGGTATCTTTCTTTACATGAAACCCGAAGTCAAAATGAACCATAGTATATTACAATATTTAAAACAAAGCTATTAGATTGGAATATATTAATTGGATTCAAAACAAGATGAAAATTTTATAAATATTTCCCCCTTGTTAAAATTTATTGATTATTTCCTATGAAATAATCACTAAATTCTTAAAAAAGACATTTCATGATTGAGAGACCTATATTTCTAAAAGCATGTATTTTTCATGGTGTTATGAATTTTCATAAAAAATATATTTAAAACTATTAAAAAGATATTTTTATTTAGTTTCTTATCAATTTATTTATAGTCATTTATACATTAGTTATCATATGGTTAGGAATGAAGATAAAATCATTTGAATATAAAAAAGTGTAATTTTGTTAACAAAACTATATTTATGTGTGCAATGTGTTTTGGTCTTAATAAATTAAATACAATAACATTAATTGATATGGATAATAAATATTTAAATTCTATATTAAATAAAAAAATCCTTCATATAATAGTATTTACTAGGTGAGTAATGAAATAAAAACTTGTTTTATGATTAAAATCATTTTTAAAAAACAACTTTTTTAGTATTTTACACACTTATTTTAAAGTTAATTTCATTAAAATATAAAAAATTATTTTATAAAATTTATTCCAAATTTTTAAATTATAATTTAAAAATTCGTTAATGATTCCACTTTTTTCCTATTTAATAGTAAAAAAAATAATAACAATTACCATATTTAGGTTTAAAACGAGTTTACCATGGTTGGTGTCTATGGATTTTACAGTAATTTTTGGTCAAGGATCTTCTCTATTGGCTGAGGCCCTGGAGATTCACTTTGGTCTCATATTATGCACATAGAGGTAGTTGGTCATCACTGAAGTGGAAATAGATTCAATACCGGTTCACAAGTCCCTTCATTATCAGGGCGTGTTTCCCAAGTCGATCACCTATGCCATCAGGAAATGGCATCGTTTACTTGGAAGAAGAAAAAAAGTGTTTCACACATGGAGGTATGGAAAAAATGTTATTGATAACATGTATTGCTGGAATATTAAACTACTAAATCCCATCCTTTGTACTTTATAATAAAAAACATATAGTCATACAAATTTCATGTTATCTCTATGTTCCTAAAATGATGAATGTAAACTTGTTTTGTCACATCTATAGGAAAATATAGAAAAAATAAATATCATAACATAAAATAATTAACATATTCCAGCAAAATAATGCAACTATAATATCCAAAACCAAACGGAAATCCTCAATCTCTAGAAATGTGGTCTTTAGTTTGTTGTAGTGTTGTATAGCCAAATAATAAAATGTCTGTTATCAATCCTGACATGTTCATAGACTTACACTCTACCATTACCCAAATAAAATATTAAAACATTTATCTAATACTTGACCAGATTCATTTTAATAATAATCAGACTGAGGTTACGTAGAACTTAAAAGTGCCCCCACCCCATTTTATAGAGGTTATTGAACATCAGTAAGGGTAAAATTGTTGATCTTAGGGAGACTATACCCTCATATATAAACACATCACACAAAAAAATTATAAATATAAAATCATCATATAATAACATGAATCAACAACAACATACATCGTACTCTATCAAAATGCATATATATAAATACATATCATTAAAATAAGAGTATGTAAGATCGCATGTGGGATGATCATATTCAAAAATACCCAAAAATATAAAATTAAAAACTATCCCAACACTGAGGTTACACTTAAACTCTATATATATATCCACCATCAATATCCACTATAACCTAGCTATTGAACTTTAGGCACATTCCCTTAACATTTTCCAATGTCACGAGACTTGAGGTATGCATGCATTAGGAAGGGCCCATGTAGGGTTTGAGAATGTAACTTTGTTGGGAACCACCAATGATGACCATAGATAATAACCTCACAAGTATGATTATCTTTTAAATAATTCTTTAAGGAAAATAATACAATAACATTAAATTCTACATGTTATGCTCATCCATCAATGAGTTAGATCCTTTACATAATTAACCCAGTACCAGATTGAGATAGTGTACCCATGGTCTATCCCATGAGAAGAGCCCATAACCTTCCAAATAATACCATACCACATGATATTACACACTAATTAATAATCTATACAACTATTATATACTATTTTCAATGATGCCTTTAATGAATTTTCACATATCATACCAGAAGAACCATGGTTAACTGATTCCCATTCTCAACTCTTTCTTAATAACTGGATGAAATCAAAGAAAGGTGAGAAACCAATCCTATACAATTATCTAAATCACCACATGTAACCTATGTCCATTCCTATTGTGTATCTATCCACTAAACCAATGATTAATGTCATCCACGACTAGCCACTCATCTATGGAGGAAAAATCCAACGAACCATGGGTTAACACCACCTATTATGCCCTATCTTTTATGTACGAAAACTAAACATCATCAATCACATGATGTGAATATCACCATAAACTTATGACTACAAATTTAAAATTTATGATTTTTGTATCCTTAGTGGTCAATATCACCCACATCATACATATATATCCAATGCCACCCATATCCAAAATTTGTATCTACCATAAGTATATAGAACAACACCAATCATCACAAGTATGAAGTTATATTTTAATCATTTATTCAATGAAAAATATTGAACATTCCATAGATATAGGTTATATTGTATCTATATTAATACACTCTAAACTATACAAGAAAAATCCTTAGTTACCCTGTAGCCCTGATTTGTTTATATTCTGATCTCGCACACCATCCTATCCATACCCATAATCACACATCGTAAACACAAATATAACAATAAAAATAACTAGATTCCACATACATGGTAATAGTAGGAAATTATCCATTTAATATTATACATGTTTAAAAAAATAAACATGATAAAAATCTATAAAATTAATATTTATGTTATAAAATTGTAAAATATAATTTGAAGTCATTGGGACTTACTCATAGTTACTCCTAGATTTGGATGTATTAAAGACCAGGTTATAACTAGAGAGATCCCTTCAGGTGGAGGAATAAAGGGAATGGTAATAACTCAATACCCCTAGCTACTGAATTGAAATGTCTTCCAACACTTATTTTAATAAAATTTATCAAATTAATTATTTAATTTAAATTTTAGGACAAAATATAGAAAAATGAGACAAATTACCCAATCCCATTACTTCAGTTACCTAGTACCCCATCAAGTTCCTACCCAATGCTCATCAACCACCTAGTGACCCCCCCCCCCCCACCCCCCACAGGGACCCCTACTCCGATAAGTTTAACATTAAGTATCTTCTACAATCCCCTTAGGTACATTGTGGAAACTATATTAAAAAACATATGTCCTGCATCGATGACTTCTTCCAGAAATTGACCCCAAGGTCGACACTGACCACTCCAATATCTCAAAAATTGGCAATAACACAATTTTAGGGCACTCTTAAACACAAAATAAATCACCTTAATACTTAGGTTATCACAATATAGCTATGATCATGTGCATTAAGAGTTATGAGGAATGGGTTATCTATAAATCATTCTTTTATCTATTTCGGTTATATTGTTTCATTTTAGTAATTTGGTATTTATCTTCAAGTTCTTTTTGGCTATAAGTAATATTTTGGAATACATATGATGATGTTAAAACTTTTTTACATCTTTATTGTTGGTTTCCACTGTATATAAAAAATAGATTTCTTTTATTGGTGTTTCTGATGTGATGAACCATGAATGGATAAATGTCTCCCAAAGAAATATTCATAGACCCTTGATGGTAGTCTCTAACCTATATTGATCAAATATTGCACATAATTTCATGTTAAATTTCTTATTAGTTGTATGACCATGTAGTGGTGATATGTTACATATAATATGAATGTAATATATGATGTTTTTAATTTATAAAAAATGGTAATTACAATTTCTTTCTACAAAATTATCTGATTACAAATTTTTAACTCCATTAGTCCTGTATCATTGTCTATGACTCAATAAATACTTATATTTCCTTATGTCACTATGTAAGATAAATTATTCACCCTATATTACAACTTGTGAGATCCTCGAAAAGTATTATCTATCATACAATGTTATTTGGTTATTTTTTATTTACATAACCTTGGTTTTGGAGACATAGAAAGAGTACTAATTATTCACAAATAATTAGAGGATATATCACTACTCAAGTTATAAGTAATATCATAATCATTGATACCATTAACAAATATAAAACACTAATCATATTTACACTTGATTTCAATAAAAGAGATGTAGTATGATTCAAAATTAAAATAGATCAAACATTATCTACATTTAATTTTTTTTATAAAAATTAAATTTCAGGAAACATAAATTTTTTATCAAACTTTTCCCATTTGAAAATATGGGAAATTATTTACTACAATAAATCACAAATAACAATAGTAAATCCTATATGAAGTATGATTAGTGTTGGAAACTAGGTATATTTATCCATATTCATAGAAATCCATAGTTACTACCCATATCATACCCCATAATAAAACTTATCCATATAAGAAAAAATCTAAACATTGTCTAGTTAACAAATAACCATGAAACACATCAGAGAGTGAAATATTTCTTTAAATGGATTATGAAATTCAAGGGTTATACCTTTAAGTTTATCCTTGTTTTTCATAACAGGTATTTTAAAAATATTTATTTGGGTTATTAAATATCTCTTCACCTATTGGTCATATTAAGGATTTACCATATCTATACAAAATTTATTTTTATGAATGATACATGATATCTATTTGTTTTTTGAGACTATGTATCATATTATTTTTAAAATTATAGGAACTGTTATTATTATATGGGACAAATGTAGTTAGCCTCACTATTTCACTTTAGTTATTAAATTTATGTCTTATTTAGATCAACTAATTACAACCATATATAAAAATAAAATATTATAATTTATATGTACATAAAGAGATACATTAATTTTTCTTTTGTATCCATGAAATAGATGCATTATTTTAATTACCCATGTTACAAAAATAGAGTTTTAGAGTTAGATTTATTTTCAATTTATGAAAGGCCATGTTGGTTTATATGTATAGAGATAAAATCATTGTATGTATAATTAAGAGACATGATAGATTCTAGTTATCAATGAAAGAGATACATTATTTTAATTTCCCATGTTACAAAAATAAAGTTTTAGAGTTGGATTTATTATCAATTTATAAAAGGCCATGTTGGTTTATATGTATAAGGATAAAATAATTTTATGTAGGATTCAGAGACATGATAGATTCTTGATGTGAAGATACCGGAATATGAAGTTGAAAGTGTGATCAAAGAATACCTAAATATTTAGAGAATATATGGTTAAAATGTTGACAATAATATGAATATTGAAGAATAAATTTCATTAATATATTTGGCAGTATTATTATAAATTATCTAGAAGACCCTTTTAATGATTAGGGGGTGAGGAGTAGTTATTTGTGTCTCTAATATAGGATTGATTACTATAAAAATGACATTAAGAAAGTTTATTATCCTCAAATCTATAATGGAATCTTAATGAATAAAATCATGGATTTATATTAAAGATTTTTGAGATAATATGTACTTTTTAATAGAACATCGTGAAAAATATAGTTGATTATGATATAAAATAAGTCAAAGTATTTCATAAGAATAAAAAGTGATGTTTATAAGTGGTTTAATACTATAGATTAATATAATATTTAATAATACTAAATTTTAAGATAATGGATAATGTATATAGATTTATTAAATGTTATATTGATCTAAAATTGATGAAATGTATGATAAATAATAAAGTGTTTATTCATTATTAATATTTTTTAGTTAATGTTTTAGAAATAGAGATGTTTTAGAGAATGTTAGGATTAGTTTTAGGAAATAATATTAAAATCACACCTTATCAGTGTTTATCACACTAAATTGGTTTTTATGTAAGAGTAATCTAGAAGTGATGGAAGGATGTCTAGATATGGCATGAAGGAAGGGCCTACACCATAATTTTTTTGTGTAATAATAAACACATGTTACGAAAGATTAAATGCAAGTGGTCACATTATAATAGGAGAAATCGTGCCATAATGTGACTAAGTGAGTATTACTGGATAATTACATGATAAAACACTAATTGGTGAGAATTTGGTTCAGATATGTTTACTGTAAATATAAATTTTACACCATGGATAAATTCATAAAATTAATATGTGACTAGTAGATGATAAAACCATAAAAAAAACTGACTCATTAAGAGATAATGTAAGTGACCATGCCATGTTATTTGATAAAATAAAAAGTTAAATAGATATTTATGAATTGGAATATTTTATAATTAATAATGATTTAGGGATTAAATTTAAACTATTTAAATAGGTAATCAAGGGGTGGGTCTAATTTAAACATGATCTAAGAGTTTAGGATGAAGTAAAAGAATATTGATGTTTTTTTGATGATTTAATTTTGATTTTGAATTTCAGAATTATTAGAATATATATATGAAAATGTTATTTTATTGATGAAATGGGGATGAGAATAATATAAATAGATATGACGGGATTTTAAATAAGGTTTATGTTAGAAGAACAATGGGAATATAAAAAAGGGAATTTTTTGAAAATTTAATTTTTGATAAGAGAAATTGGTTGCTGGTTATAGAAAATCATAGAGGAGTGAGTATATTGTAAATTATTAAATTTTGATAAGAATAAGAAAGGATAAGATTCAAGAATATAATAATCATATTATATCTATTTTTTAAGACATGGAAATATTACTATGGATGATCATTGATGTATCAAATTGTGTGAACACATAATGAACCATCCTAGGTCAACTTTGTACATCACCTTGGTTAATCCACTACAAACATCAAGGTGTATTCCCAATTACTTGGGGATAGAAACTAGTTCTAGGGAAACATGAGTGAAAACATGAAAATCATTTCATCCTCAAGAAAATTGATGACAAATAGCAAGTTCCAATCAAGAACAAGGCATGTGGTCTCCATGAATTGGATAACCATTCCATAATAAATAACGAATTATAAAATAAGAACATCTAAAAATTTATATAAAATAAGTTATAAAAAACAAAGTATTTTCCCAAAAATAGTTTTACACATAAATTAATCCATTTTTATACAAATATTTTTTAATCCTTATCCAGGAATCAAAAATAAATCTAAGGTAGAAGGATGAAGAGGCTGATTCACCACCTGACCCAACTAGTCAACTGAACTTGAGAGATAACCTCCACTACCACCGTGTGACTCTCAAGTCACCACCATGAACCCAAGAACATCATGTTAACAACAAATAGTGATATAAAATCAACCTTCAAGCCCCAACATCAGATCCTATATGAAATATAAAGACTACATACCCACTAATGTGAGTTTGTAAGGTTTGAGTTAAAGACCATTAGAATACCATCTTGAGTTTATTATATTTATTTTTTAAGGAATCCAAGTATAATATTTTTAATGTAATATCATAATAAGTACGAATTTATTTTACAAAAAAATGGATAGAAATTTTTTCCCCATATATCCTTTCTAAAAAAATTTTCATATAACATTTCCTAAAGAGGACTTACCAAATCATTGACATTTCAAAACCTTCAATCTATATTTAAAATTGATTTCATTTTAAATACACTAAGTTAGACCATATATTTCTATTTAACATATCCCTTTTTGAAAGAAACCCACTCTCTTTGGTTAAAAATAATTTTCAATGAAACATTTTATAATGTATTTCATTTAAAAAAAATCACCTTCTTTACAATTTAAAACATTAACACACACTCCACAATATAGAGAGTAAATAAATAATTAAGAACATAATAAAATTAAAATACATAAAATAAAATATAGGGATAATAGTAATTTTATATGGAAGGCCATAAAATCCCAATGATTAACAATAAATAACTAATATTTTAATGTTCTATTATATAGAAGATAAGAATATCGCATACCAACACTTCATAAAAATGAATAACATAAGATATATATCATGAGGAATCACCACAGAGAACAATGTGACTAATAATATATGCAAAATAGTGGGACCAATTGATGGAAATTTAATAGTCAAAAATATCATCACTCAAATCACTATCAACCAGTAACATTGGTGACATCCCCTAGCCATGTAATAACATTAAACATAGAGAAACTAGCCAGCCAGTAATTATCAACAATCATAGAGATAATCCCTAGACTCCCCATTTAATATCTTATGGTTCCTCATGTTATTGCTAATGAAGGTGGACCATTATCAAGCCAATGATAGTCTAATGAAATTCAATAAGTGAAAAGGAAATAAAGCACAACAATAAAATACTTTCCACCTCAAACATAACCCATTTAATAAAGATCACCAAAGATAAACCATATAATATGAATCATAATCAATATAATCAGCAACACATGTATAAAAGAATAAACAAATTATAACAATGTAGATTAACTAACTTCTAAACATCAGTCAATACATTACCTTTCTATCAATCTACCAAACATTCCATTACTTTAAATATAAGAATTACATATTTAGAAATTCCATTGAAAATCACCTTTTAAAAAAAGTTTAATCCAATGAAAATCGCTACAAACACCAAGGAAAATTCATAAGATAATGCAATGAAATCACTATATCATCCCATAAATGTTAATACCCTTTTTAAAATAAAGGGGTCACATTAAAATAAGGGAATTCTTGTAAAACAAATAAAAATACACTTTAGAAATAAAATATTTTCCAAACACTACAATCCAACCATTTTTCTTAAAGAAATCAACCAAGGTAATTTTATCAAACACATAGAATTAAAAAACAACATTTGAAAACAAAGTGCCACTGAACTATGGACTTAACCCATTTTGATAAATGAAAACTCCACCCAAGCATGGAAAACCTTTGAAACCCCAACCGAGAAATCACTAACATCATTAACATAGTTCAAAAACACTTTTAAGGAATCATGAATCATAATAAATCTTTAATAAAATGTAATTTAAGGGAAACACTTATCCCATGATAAAAAATCTTGTTTCTTTCAACAGAATCTACTAGAACATGTCTCCTAAGATAAATCACAAAACATAAAAATCCCATAAAATATAAAAATTATATACAATAAAATAGAATACCTTGGTCATTGGTTTCATAAAAGATATGATAAATTAAATGAAAATTATAGAACAACAAAAGAGAAGACCTAACCATTTTATCTAAATGGAAAGATAAAAAGAAATCACTCCTAATCAACCATGAATATACTTGAAAGAGTGAGAGGGGAAAAAGGGAGACACCAAGGATGAGATGTTTGAGTTAGGGGATTTTTTGGGGTAACCCTAATGTAAAAACTCAAAATAATAAAAACAAATACCAAAAAATGAGAAGGTCTCATAGTTTACTCACATGTTTTAACAAATCGTGAGTAATTGTATGTTTGCCACTATCAAAAGATTCCCAGTACATTGGGTTTCCATGCATTTTTTCCCAAACTATATGCCTAACCATGAGGCCTATAAAAATTCCAAAATCATAAAAATTTTACAGCAAGACACCATGAACATAATGGATAAATTAATAATAAATAAATATAAATAATAAAATATAATTTCAAGGTTTCACAATTCTCCCCTTAATAAATCGTTATACCCCCATAAATTCATCTTCATCATATGTAAATGGAATGTTCATGACTAATTGATAATATAAATTCATATATACATTTTGTTGGAATTTATATAAGGATTTTAATTGTATTATTAGATAATTCTCTTGGTATGTGTTTAATTTTAATGATTTTAGGATTCTAAGGTTTCAAAGGATGAAATTAAGAAATGGTTCAGAATTCACGTATTACACATCACAAACCATCATAACACATCATGTAATTGGCTTTTATGGTATGAAACAAGTCTTGGTTCAAGATGTGAACTAAGTCATGAAATCTGTAGAGAAATATGCTAGTACAAATCATGAATGTGTAGTACATAGTGTGACCCTAGTCAAATCCATTGAATGAGAAATCCACTCTGGTGGAACAACTAGAAGGCCAGTACATGTCCTGAGTCATCGGTACACGACATGCTAGCAGCCAAACCTTAGATTTCAGGTGAGATAAGCATGGGATTTGTATAATATTTAAAACCTGTGGAGAACAATAAGTATCATTAATACATGATGTGTAATATATTATATATCATTACCCATTTTCCCTCTATATACAGTAGCCCTGTAGTGGTATCCATGTCATTCCATAGTAGAGACATATATTTGTATTTTTGTCCCTCGAGTTTCCTTCATCCCTTTTCCTAAAAACTCATTTTTATTCATTGTTTTGTATTTTATTTAAATTCATGAGCCCTAGATTATTATTTTTATTCATCACCTTTTAATTTGTGTTGCATCCCTTACCTTCTCTTGTCATCGAACTTGTGTGGAATCCATTTTTTCTTTCATTACAGGTAAGAATTTTATTAAGTTTTTATTTATATTTGATTACAGTCTAGTACTATTTATTAAATCTAAACCATTGACTGGTTTATAATTATTAGAACATTATTTTCATGTCAACCATGGATTTTATTTATTTATTTTCATCCCAACATACCATGAGTTCCTAAACCACTCAGGGGTAGGGATCGGGAGTATATGTATCTAAATTCATAATAAATCATTAATTCTACTTTTGGTGACCCTAAAGGATTAATAATCAGGATAAATGATAAATTTATTTCCAATTCATTTAAATTTCCCCAACCATGTAATATTCAAGTGAAGGACCCTATCCTAGTTGGAGTAGATTAGGTTATGCCCGCTATCCTATGATATTTTAAGCCATATAATCCAAGATTATTTTACTGATGTTGTCACTATATTTTGTTCAAGAAATAGTTACCTCCTATGTAGAACTAGGTGAATTGACCAAATTAAACTAGTGAATTTTACTTGATTCAAAAAATAAATTTAGGACCCTTCCAAGATAAGAATTAAGATCCTATTTCTTATAGATACCCAAAATTGATCTCAACCCCTCTTTAATTATTTAAAGAAACCATCAATTACCACAGATTCAGTAACTACCAAACTAAAAGAAACTAGAAATAAATCATACCTAAAGGATCTCTAGACTTTGACCTCCAAGATCTTGCTTCCTACCTATGAGATCAACACCAGACTATCACTATACTACGCCTAAGTAGTGAGTGAGTTTTGGGAAATCATTACATCTAATCTACCCATTTCCCATGTGAATTCAAAGATTCATGTAGGAGAATAAAATTTTGGTTTCATTTCTCAGGAGGTATATTTTGGGCTTTTCAAATCCACTAGCACAGAGACCTAGGATTTCCTTTCCATGAAAAGTTTCCCTTCTTTTCATTCAAGACGCCCTTGCGTCCCCTTTTTCTATGGTATAGTTCATGTACCATGGTCTTTTGTCTCTCTTATGGAACCTTGAGTCAGAATAACCTTTATCCTTTGAACCTCAGATCGAAAGGTTTCTTATTTCATGACACCAGTCAGTAATAGACGATCAACACCACCAAGTGGGACGCAACCCACTAAACCCTCATCAACTTAATCTGGGAGGGCACATGTTGCATCAAGAGAATCCCATAATGGATTATGGGCTTTCATAAATCCTAGGTGTAACCCAAAGCATAGTGAATCCCCATATTAAATCTCACGCGTTCAAAATTAAACCTGGACTCACTCAAATGATATGGAACATGGGGAAATTTAATGGCCTCCAGAGCGAAGACACACATAAGAACATTACTAAATTTCTATAAGTATGTGATAACTTTTGTAACCGGGGAGTTTCTTTAGACACAATCAGACTATGCGACTACTCATTATATTTAAAAGACCGAGCTAAAGACTAGATAAATATTCAAGTGCCTGAGTCAATCGTGACATGGGATGATCTTCCTAAGAAGTTCATGGATAAATAATTTCCACTAATCCGGACTTGAAATCTCTGGAATGAAATTCATAACTTTGCTCAGACTGATGGAGAATAATCATTAGAAGCATGGGATTGATTCAAGGAGCTAATAAGAAATTTTTCACATTATGGAATGGATACATGGATTCAGTTTCAAACATTCGACCAAGGACTCCAACCAACTGTGTAACACCTGGAGATTTTATGAGAAATATTTTTTTATTTCCTATGTTATAAGCAAATAAATCATTCACTGCACACAACACTAGCTTGGCTTGCGTTACATGCAATCATGAACTTCCTCGATAGCGTGTGTAGTACGCAATACCGAGTTTCACTAAACAATGATATATTATAATAATATTATAAACTAGCCGTTATGAATAGTATTAACTGAATTTTTAATTTTATAATATTATAATTCATCTTACACATTTTCTAGAATGAGGTATGAAAACAAAATCAGTTTTTTTGGATAAAAGAAGTATTTTTAAAAAAAAAATGCAGTTTTACTGCCTTTTGATGGTGCACCAATTTTAAATATAGTTTTTGAGATTTTTATAAGTTCAAATTGACAATATAAAATTATGATTTGGAATCAAGAAATAAAAATTTACTTTGGATAAAAGTTTCATATTATTCTGGTAATATTCATATTTTGATGAATAGTAAAAACACGTTATATTTTAATTAAAAACAACTTTATTAATCGAAATAATTTATATGGAAAAATTATAATATTTAATGGTTTTAAATTATAAATAGAATATATTTTTACCATTTAATATAATTTATGTCATTAGCATTAATTTTACATTAAATTCATAGGTAAAAACATTTCAATCTTTGGCAATGTTTTAACTTTTAAAACCCGTTGGCTTAACAACGGGATTAATTTTAAATTAATGACTACAACTTCTGTGTTTTGAATTTTGAAAAATGTATTCCATATTTGGAATCAGTGGGTTCAAATTATGTTAATAGGTTACTTTTATTTTTTGATATTATAAATAGTAACTACGGTAATTGTTTTTTACTGCGGTTAGAGGTAAATAGGGTAATTCAAGGTTAAAAGAATATTATAATAATTCAAAATTACCTTGAAACTTTTCCTAAACTTGTTGGATGAGTAGTGTCCGACCATGGGCATCCTTGGTTCTATTTGGGGACCCCATTGAGCCACATGGTAGTGATAATGACAATTTGGATTAATTAATTTAATGTAAAGACAAAATTGACATTAACAAATATATTTTAGTAATTAATTATTATAAGGGGTTATATAAATTATATTTTAGACTATAAATATTCATTGAAAATCTAAAAATATTTCCTACATGATGATATTTGTTTTAAAAAATTTAGACACCAATTAAATTAAATTATTTATGACACAATAATGATTAATTATTTAACTCATTAATAATTGATTTAAATAAATAAGATTATAATGATTAAAATATTTTCCAAAACATGTCCAATTCTGATTGGATGATTTTATTTCGACCATGAATCATCTTATCATCATCTTTAATAATTTTCGGACCTTTTTAAACCGAGTATAAGTTTATAATAAAATAATATTTTCACACTTTCCAAAGGTGCCCCTCTCCTCCTTTATAAAAGGGATCCTCCTACCTCTCCTCCTCACACCACTTTGAGCCTTCATGCTCATCCAACCCCTGACAATGTATCTTCTTCACTTCCCTAGAAACATTCTAGAGGTCCTGGTCTACTTAAAAGACCAATCTTAGTACCCTAAGAGGAGATTTCAAAGAGGCGTGTCGAAGAAGAGGTAATATCTGTTACCAATTCATTCAAATTTATTTCTTCTTCTACTTCTTCTTATTTAGTTGTTTCATTATGAAGTAATAACATCAGTATCATTAATATACTGATATGTTATTATAAATATGAAATAACCCTATTTCACCTTCTATCCATCCTACGGAAAATGAAATCATCGCGTGTGCCTACGCACGGATTACCGTCTCCAAGTCGTGGTGTAATCTGTTTTCCACCACCACCTTACTTGGATGGGTATAATTGTGTAAAGAATGACTATATATTATTATTGTAAATTGATATTTATTCTTAAATATTATAAATACACTTCAATACAATTCCACGATCATGGGAACGATATCGTCGCTCGTGCGTACGTACGGCCTACCGTCTCCACAATGTGATGCGTCTCATTCTACATAATCTTCATTGCATAATGATTATATACATGAATTTAATGAATAAATATGATATATATTACACTAATACCATTCTGTAAAGGAGGTATTTATAACATAAAAATAAGAATAAGAATTTATTCGACAAAACACACATAAGAACATAAAGCAATAAACACCCAAATAACAAGTAGCAATGAAATATTACTAATAAGAAGCTAAGAATATGTCCATATATGCTATCATAACAATGATTATGATTCTGTAATAATTCCATGACATTATTTAAATCATTATACAGGAGGTTCAGACACATACAAAACATATCGGACCTAAGGTAAGGGAAAATCTCACAATCTCATTTTTATCCTAGATTTTATATACTTTGGTATTTACTGTGGTGTATTTTATCATCCACACCCAGGTTTCCTCAATATGTAATATTATCTCTATCCTCCTACAATTGTTTAAATCCAATTTTACCCTTCGGTGTGTTTTTTTGTATAATATATGGAATGAATCTTTTGCCATTTTTCATACGAGGTACTTTTTGACTTTTCCTGTCAAAGTACGAGAAGAATGTTTTTTTTAACTTATACAGCATGAATGGATTTTTAGAAGATTATTTCCAAGAAGCTTCCTTTCCAAGTATTCAAGTTTATTTTTAATCAACTTATTTTATTTTAAAATTGTATGACATGTTAAGAAAGGAAAAAAAATTGAAGTAGAAAGGATATTTTCCTCAAGAATTGAGTTCAAGTGTTTTATCAAAATTATTTTCCATATAAGATAATATATTGTTCTGTTTCTATACCTATTATTACATTGATTTGATTATGTTTTGATAGAATTATTTTTATGAATTCCTTAATCTTATATGAATTGTTTTATGATGTCACGATGTTTAAGAATCCCATTTTTATTACATGGGTTATGCTATGATGTATGATTTATGATTTTTTGGCACACATAAGAATGGTTTAATTATGAGATGGGTGGGAACTATATCTCCCTCCAATGCATTGGGTAAAGATTCATATCTCATGAGATAGACATGGCTAGAATAGAAAGTTAAACCGGTTCAGTGATACAGGATTGGAACGAGGAGTAAAATCGGTTCAGTAATGGACTTTGTCCTCTATGATGGTCTTGACAATAATCCTTGACTAATATGAAATGATTTTCTATGATTATGTGTGTATCCCAAAAATATTCATGTTTTAAGTTATGATTATTTGGGATTACGTTTCATTTCTATGATTTATCCCATGACATGATATCATGACCTCTTTTGTAGGTTAATATGTTCTTATGAGTATGATATGACTAATATTTTTTTTGTTTACCCTTACTGCACATTTGAGCTCACCCGTTTTTATGTTTTCATTTCCCCAGGTCAGGAAGAAGGATATTAATTAGGATAATCCAAAAAGGGACTCTAGATATGATGAAATAAATGGGAGACAACGTAGTTGATTTTATGAACCAGTTGTTTATGTTTCCTAGTTTCTAAAGACACTATACCTATACGGTCCTTTCATGGTTTTGTTATATGTTTTACTAAGTATGCTTCAACTATAAAGTAATAATAATGTATGTAAAGTATGGGTCTTTATAGTTGGTATCAGAGGAATGGTATATTCAAACTTTAGAAACTAGGATGTGAAAGCACTGGTAAGAACCCTAAGGATAAGTCTAAGAATATAACACAATCTTAGTTTTTTAGAAATGGCCATGTGTAACCTATGATAAGACCTTAAGTGTGAAATTTTATTCTTGATTATGCGGTTTTCCTATTTTGATTAGTGTTTCTCACACTGTGCTTATTGGTTTTAGTCAATGGCTGGAACCCGAAGGAAACATGTTAATGCATAATACGATAGGAAATTCAATGATTGTTCCCTTGAGAAACCAAACGTTACGGGAGCTAGAATGAAAAATCTTGTATCCATGCTCAAACAACTTTCTCAAGCTATGAACCATGCAAGACTTCCAAACGAGAAAAGAAAGGAGCAACATTCTATTGAAACCTTCATGAGGCAGCATCCACCTTCATTTAGCGGGTCTTCTGATCCATTAGTGGATGAACAATGGATTAGTACCACGGAAAATATATTTTCAGTTCTACAATGTTCTGAACATGAAAAATTCATCTTAGCAGTGTATCGTTTGGAAGGTGATGCTGATCAATGGTGGAATATTATCAAGAATACGAGGCAAAGAGATGAAATTGAGTCCATGGAATGGGATGAGTTCAAGAACTTATTTTTCAATAAGTACTTCCCTCGTATTCTTTGAACAAAGATGGAGAATGAGTTTCTTGAACTAAATCAAAAGGATGATTAATCTATTGGTATCTACGAAGAAAATTTTACAAGGCTTTCAAGGTACGCTTCTGGGATTATTATCCAACATAAGAGTAAAATCGATCGATTCTTTAGTGGTTTAAAACCAAGTCTTAGAAGGGTGTTAGCCATAAGGGACATCAATAGCTACGAGAAAATTTTTCGATGTGATCTCTAGGTTGAGATGGAGATTGGAGTAACCCATCAGCCATATGGGTTTGATAAGAAGAGGAAAATGGAATTCAAAGGAAAATCTAAAGACCACAGTGAAGAGAAGATGAGTTTTTATTTTATGCTCAAATTGTGGAAAGAAACATGGAGGGAATTGTCTTAAAGGGACAAGAAAATGTTTTAAGTGTGGAAAATAAGGTCATTGGGCAGTTGAATGTCGAAATAATGGGAAGAAGACGTCTAATGATGTGAACAAAGAAAGGGATACACAGAATGCACCTCCTACACTTCAATGTTTCAAGTGAAAGGAGATGGGGCATTATGCCAATCAATGCCCAAATCCAAGGGTTGTTGATGATGATCGACGTCAACAAACTTTTAAGGCCAAAGACAAAGGAAAGTCGCATGCAATTAATATCGGCGATGGGGAGTAGGATAATGAAGTGGTGAAAGGAATACTTACCATCCACTCTAAAGTATCAAATGTTTTATTTGATTCTGGATCCACCCACTCTTTTATTTCTGAAGAATTTTCTAAGGGTATCACCTTATTACCTCAACAATTATATGTTGAGTTAGCTGTGACAACTCCTAATGGCACAAAGGTCGCATCAAAAGTTTATAATTCTTCTCCAATTGAAGTTTGTGGGAAAGTGCTTCCTGAAAATCTTTTTATCCTTCCTATAGTGGAATTTTATTAGATTCTTGGAATGGATTGGCTTTCTTTATACGGAGCTCATATCAATTGTCAAAGAAGGGAAATCACATTTAATATTCCAGATCAATCTATGGTCGTCTATAGATGCAAGGATGAATATAACCTTCCAGAGGAAATTTCTTCCATATTATGGGTCCTGATTCCAATAAATGAAGGTTATTTATCTCAAATGGGTAGAGAGAAACTCATTATTAAGAATACACCCATTTTACAGGAGTTTGATGATGTCTTTCTGGAGGAATTTCCTGGTCTTCCACCTAATAGTGAAGTTGAGTTTTAAATAGATCTCATACCGAGTGTTATGCTCATTTCAAATACACCTTATAGAATGGCCCTAATTGAGTTGCATTAATTGAAGAAGAAACTCTATGAGAATCTTGATAAAGGATTCATACACCCTAGTGCGTCACCTTGGGGAGCACCTGTTCTATTTGTTAAGAAGAAATATGGATCAATGAGACTTTGCATTGATTATCGAGAACATAACAAGATCACTATCAAGAACAAATATCCTCTCCCATGCATTGATGACTTATTTGATCAACTACGTGGTGGTCAATACTTTTCCAAGATTGATCTTCGTTCAGGGTATCATCAGTTAACGGTCAAATGGGAGGATATACCAAAGATGGCATTCCGTACAGGGTGTGGACACTATGAATTTATAGTGATGTCATTCGGTCTTACTAATTCCCCTGTTATCTTCATGGATCTAATGAATATAGTCTTTAGAGACTATCTTGATCAGTTTGTGGTAGTCTTTATAGATGATATTCTTGTCTATTCAAATAGCAAGGAAGAACATGAAGATAACATTAGATTAGTATTGAAGACCCTAAGAAAGGATAATATTTCTGCCAAATTTACAAAGTGTGAATTTTGGTTTCAAAAAGCTGCATTTTTGGGTCACAAAATCTCAAAAGAGGGGATATCTGTGGATCCAGAAAAAACAGAGGTTATCGAAAGATGGTCGTGACCAACAACAATAACTATGATCCGAAGTTTTCTTAGTTTGGATGGATATTATCGACATTTTTTGAATGATTTTTCACGATTATCTAATCCACTCACCAGGTTGACTCGAAAATGAGTTAAGTTCATGTGGACAGAGGAGTGTGAAGAGAATTTAATGTGGTTGAAAAGAAGGTTATACAGTGCACATGTGTTCACACTGCCTTGTAGTGGAGAAAGGTTTGTGATCTACAGTGATGCATCCAAGAAGGGATGGGGTGTGTTTTCATGCAAAACGATATGGTGATAGCTTATGCCTCATGACAGTTGAAAATCCATGATCAAAATGACCCAACACATGATTTGGAGTTAGTTGCAGTAATCTTTGCATTAAAGATTTGGAGGCATTATCTTTATGGTGAAAGGTGTGATATTTATACTGATCACAAAAGTTTAAAGTATATTTTCACACAAAAAGAGCTTAATATGCACCAAAGAAGATGGTTGGAGCTGATTAAGGATTACGACTGCTCAATTCATTATCACCCTGGGAAAGCAAACAAGGTGGTAGACGCATTAAGTAGACAAGACCATGCTAGCTTATCCATGATAAGGATCAAAAATGATCCAATATTTATTGATTTAAAAAAAATGGATCTTGGAATTATAATGGAAGGGTAAAATCTTATCTTTCTCAAATGAATGTTCAACCATCTATACATGTGAAGATTAAAGAGGCACAAAAAGAAGATGTGGAGTTAAAAAAGAAGGTTAGAAATGTTCCTGAATTCAACCTTGATTGTGATGGGATAATAAGGTTCAGGAATCGGGTTTGTGTTCCTCCCATCCCTGAATTAAAGAAGGAGTTGTTGGATGAAGCTCATAGTTCTTCACTCTCTATTCATCCTTGAAGCATGAATATGTATAGGGACTTGAAAGAGTACTTTTGGTGGGATGGAATGAAAAGATATGTGGCTTAATATGTCTCTCGATGCTTGGTTTGTCAGCAAGTTAAAGCTGAGAGATAGAAGTCTAAAGGGATGTTACAACAAGTACCCATACCGGAATGGAAATGGGAAAACATCACTATGGACTTTGTCACTGGAATTCCTAAAAAATACAAAATAAATAATTCTATATGGGTTATAGTTGATCGTCTTACAAAGTCGGAACACTTCATTGCTATTAGGGAAGATTTCTATCTGAATCAGCTTGCCAGGATATATGTAAAGGAAGTGGTAAGATTTCATGGACTACCACTTTCCATTATATCTGATTGGGATCCTAGGTTTACCTCTAAGTTCTGGCAAAGTCTTCAGCATACTCTAGATACAGAGTTGAGTTTCAGCATTGCTTATCATCCTCAAATAGACAGTCAGTCTGAGAAGACAATTCAAACTCTAGAAGACATGTTAAGATCTTTCTCTATGGATTTCAAAGGTGGTTGGGATTAACACCTACCTTTGGTGGAATTTTCATATAATAATAGCTTTCACTCTAGTATTCAGATGGATCCTTATGAAGCTCTCTATGGAAAGAAATGTGGGACTCCAACTTGCTGGGATAAAGTTGGGGAAAGAAAGCTATTAGGACCTGATCTTGTTGATGAGATGGCAGAAAAGGTCTGATCTATTCAACAACACATAAGAGCAGCTTAGAGTCGACAAAAAAAGTTATGCCGACAATTGGAGAAAAGACCTAGAGTTTGAAGTGGGTGATATATTGTTCTTACGAATATCTCCTTGGAAGAGAATACTGAGATTTGGAAAGAATGGCATGATGAGCCCTATGTATATTGGTCCTTTTGAAATAATGGATCATTTGGGGAAGGTAGCTTAACAATTAGAGCTTCCACTGAATCTCTCTCAAGTACACGATGTGTTCCATGTATCTCTCTTGAGAAAGTACATACCTGATCCTTCACAGGTACTAAACTCAGAAGTTGTACCACTGGAGCAAGATATTTCTTATGAAGAATAGCTGATAGTGATTCTGGATCATAGAGAAAAAGTCTTACATAACAAGACCACTTGCTTGGTGAAATTTTTACGAAGGAACCACTAATTAGAAGAAGCTACATGGGAACTTGATGATATGATGAGGGAGAGGTATCTTCATTTTTATGTGATAAAGTGATGAATTTCGAGGGAAAAATTCTTTTTAAGGGGGGTAGAATTTAACACCTGAAGATTTTATGAGAATTTTTTTTTATTTCCTATGTTATACACAAATTAATCTTTCACTTCACACAACACTAGCTTGGCTTGCGTTACAGGCAATCACGACCTTCCTCGATAGCATGTGTAGTACGCAATACCGAGATTCACTAAACAATGATATATTATTATAATATTATAAAATAGCCATTATGAATAGTATTAACTGAATTTTGAATTTTATAACATTATAATTTATCTTACACATTTTCTAGAATGAGGTATGAAAACAAAATCATTTTTTCAGATAAAAGAAGTATTTTTCAAAAAATGCAATTTTACCACCTTTTGATGGCGCACCCATTTTAAATCTAGTTTTTGACATGTTTATAAGTTCAATTTGATTAAATAAAATTATTTTTTGGAATCAGGATATAAAAATTTACTTTGGATAAATTTTTCATATTATTCTGCTAACTTTCATATTTTGATGAATAGTAAAAACACGCTATAATTTAATTAAAAACAACTTTTGTCATCGCAATAATTTATATGGATAAATTATAATATTGAATGGTTTTAAAGAATAAATAGAATATATTTTTACCATTTAATATAATTTATGTCATTATCATTAATTTTACATTAAATTCATAGGTAAAAACATTTCAATCTTTGGCAATGTTTTAACTTTTAAATCCTGTTTGCTTAACAATGGGATTAATTTTAAATTAATTACTGAAACTTCTGTGTTTTGAATTTTGAAAAATGGATTCCATATTTGGAATCAGTGGGTCCAAATTATTTTAATAGGTTAGTTTTATTTATTGATATTATGAATAGTAACTACGGTAATTTATTTATACTGCGGTTAAAGGTAAATAGGGTAATTCAAGGTTAAAAAGAATATTTTAATAATTAAAAATTACCCTGAAACTTGTCCTAACCTTATTGGATGACTAGTGGCTGACCATGGTCATCCTTGGGTCGGTTTTGTGACCCCATTGAGCCACTTGGTAGTGATAATGACAATTTGGATTAATTAATTTAATGTAAATACAAAATTTACATTAACAAAAATCTTTTATTAATAAATTTTTATAAGGGGTTATATAAATTATATTTTTGACTATAAATATTCATTGGAAAGATAAAAAGATTTCATACATTATGATATCTGTTTTATAATTTCTAGACACAAAATAAATTAAATTATATATGACACAATAATGATGAAGTATTTACCCCATTAATAAATGATTTAAATAAATAATATTATAATGATTAAAATATTTTCAAAAACATGTCCAATTCTGATTGGATGATTTTATTTCTACCATGAGTAATCTTATCTTTATCTTAAATTATTTTTGTACCTTTTGAAACTGAAGATAATTTTATAACAAAATAATATTTTCACACTTTCCAAAGGTGCCCCTCTCCTCCCTTATAAAAGGGCACCTCCTCCCTCTTCTCCTCACACCACTTTGAGACTTTATGCTCAGCCGAACCCTAACAATTTATCTTCTTCACTTCCCTAGAAACATCCTACAGGTACTGGTCTACTTAAATGACCAATCTTAGTTCCCTAAGAGGAGATTTCAAAGAGGCGTGTCGAAGAAGAGGTAATATCTGTTACCAATTCTTTCAAATTTATTTTTTCTTCTACATATTCTTATTTATTTGTTTCATTATAAAGTAATAACATCAGTATCACTCATATACTGATATGTCGTTATAAATATGAAACAAACCTATTTCACCTTCTATCCATCCTACGGAAAATGAAATCACCACGTGTGCGTACGTATGGAATACCGTCTCAACGTCGTGGTGTAATCTGTTTTCCACCACCACCTTACTTGGATGGGTATAATGGTGTAAAGAATAACTATATATGATTATTGTAAATTGATATTTATTCTAAAATAGTATACATACACTTCAATACATTTACACGATCATGGGAATGATATCATCGCTTGTGCGTACGTACGGCCTACCGTCTCCACGATGTGATGCGACTAATTCTACATGATTTTCATTTCATAATTTTTATATAAATGAATTGAATGAATAAATATGATATATATTACACTAATTCCATTATGGAAATCTGGTATCTATAATATAAAAATAATAATAAGAATTTATTCGACAAAACACACATAAGAACATAAAGCAATAAACACCCGAATAACAAGTAGCAATGAAATATTACTAATAAGAAGCTAAGAATATGGCCATATATGATATCATAACAACGATTATGGTTATGTAATAAGCCAATGACATTATTTAAATCATTATACAGGAGGTTCAGACACATACAAAGCATATCAGACCTAAGGTAAGGGAAAATCTCACAATCTCATTTTTATCCGAGATTGTTTATACTTTGGTATTTACTAGGGTGCATTTTATCATCCACAGCCATGTTTCCTCAATATGTAATATTATTTCTACCCTCCTACAATTGTTTAAATCAAATTTTACCCTTCGGTGAGTTTTTATTAAAATATATGAAATGAATCTTTTGTCGTTTTTCATACGAGGTACTTTTTGACTTTTTCGGCCGAAGTACGAGAAGAATGTTTTTTTAACTTATACAGCATGAATGGATTTTTAGAACATTATTTCCAAGAATATTCCTTTATAAGTTTTCAAGTTTATTTTTAATCCACTTATTTCTGTTTAAAATTGTATGACATGTTAAGAAAGGAAAAAAAAATTTGAAGTAGAAAGGATATTTTCCTCAAGAATGGAGTTCAAGTGTTTTATCAAAATTATTTTCCATATAAGATAATATAGGGTTCTATTTCTATCCCTATTATTACATTGATTTTATTATGTTGTGATGGAATTATTTTTATGAATTCTTTGATCTTATATGAATTGTTTTATGATGTCACGATGTTTAAGAATCCCATTTTTATTATATGGGTTATGCTATGATGTATGATTTATGATTTTTTGGCACACATAAGAATGGTTTCATTATTAGATGGGTGGGAACTATATCTCCCTCCAATTCATTGGGTAAAGATTTATATCTCATGAGATAGACATGGATGGAACGACAAGTTAAACTGGTTCAGTGATACAGGACTGGAACGAGGAGTGAACTCGGTTCAGTAATGGACTTTGTCCTCTATGATGGTCATGGAAATAAGCCTTGAATAATATGAAATGATTTTCTATGATTATGTGTGTATGCCACAAAGTTTCATGTTTTATGTTATGATTATTTGGGATTACTTTTCTTTACTATGATTTATCCCTTGACATGATATTATGACATCTTTTTCAAGTTAAGATTTTCAAAATGTTATGTTCTTATAAGTATGATATGACTGATATTTCTTTTTTTACCCTTACTGAGCATTTGAGATCACTCTTTTGTATGTTTTCTTTTCCCCAGGTCAGGAAGAAGGATATTAAGTAGGATATTCCAAAAAGGGACTCTAGATATGATGAAATAAATGGGAGACAATGTAGTTGATTTTATGAACCAGTTGTTTATGTTTCCTAGTTTCTAAAGACGCTATACCTATACAGTCCTTTCATGGTTTTGTTATATGTTTTAATAAGTATGATTCAAATTTTAAGTAATAACAATGTTTGTAAAGTATGGGTCATTATAAACTAGGTAAACTGTTGTTGATGCAGTTGTTGATAGAAGACAAATGTTAAAGACCCCAGAAGCCGGACGAGCAATTCTTGATGATGTTTCCAAAAATGCTAGCCTATGGAAAAGTGATCATGTACCACCACATCTTGGTATCCACCATGTAGATTAGAATGCCATATTAGTAGCACATGTAGAAGCACTCATGAAGAATCTTGAATCATTTCAAATTCTCGCTACAAAACCCCCTCCTGATCCCTTGATGGAAATCCAATCATTTACAATGTGTGGTGGCCCTAATCCTTACGAATATTACAATGTAGTACTTGAGGATCAAAATGACTGTAATTATTTAAATTACAATCAATAGATCTAACATTTTAAATAGTATCTTCACTATTACCAACAGAGGCCTGCTCAGCAACAGCCTCAAAACAACCAATGTAATTTTCAACAGAAAAGTAGTAAATTTCCATTTCGAAATAAAGGAACACTAGGGTATCCACCGATTAACCAAGTTCTAATACCTCTTTAGTACATGAAATGTAGCACCTTCACACAAATACCCCCCCCCCCCAATTCCAATCCACCAAACTAATACCTCAAAAACCACCTCCTCCTCCTCCTCAATGTATCCTTGAAAATATTCTGGATATATTTTCCCAAAAACCAGATCAGAGAATTAAAACACATGAGAGGGAAATTAAAATACAAAGAGCTGATTTATGTAGTCTTGAAATTCAAATGGGTAAAATCATGAATAATTAGTTTTATATATTACTATGTAACCTACCTGGTAATACCAAGATATAACCAAGGGAGGAAGCTAAGATGGTAGTGCTAATAAGTGTGAAGATTTTGTATTTTTAAAAACCCAGTGGAAGAGATAAAAGGAAACATGAGAATCCTAAGAAGAAACCAAAAAAAGAATAATACCTTGAGAAATCCACACCTAAAGAAGTTCACTAGCCAAAAGTGATCACACTTATGAACATCTGAAGGAACCAATTTATGTTCCCCCCCTCCATAAAAGCCACATGTTCCCTTCCCGGAGATAGAGAGACAAGTCAGATAGGAGGAAAAAATACATGTTGTTTCTAGAGATGTTTATGAAACTACACAAAAACATATCATTTGCAGAATACATCGCTCAGATGCTAGTTTATGAAAAATTTCTCAAGGATTTGTTATCCAATAAAAAAACATAACATCTTGGTGTCATCTCATTAAATGAATATTGATCTATTGTTGTTTAGTAGAAAGTCCCATAAAAATGGGAGATTTTGAATGTTTTTAATTCCTTGTACTATAGAAGAATGAAAGTTTGAAAGATCCCTGTGTGATCTAGGATCTAGAATCAACTTAATTTTGATGAGTGTTTTCCGCAAGATATAACTCCAAGAACTAAAAACATTCAGAGTATCACTGAAACTCACTGAAAAATCGAAGAAGTACCCTAGGGGTATACTCAAATATGTTTTGATTAAAGATATAAAATTCATCTTTCCAGTCGACATTCTAGTTCTTGCCATGGATGAAAACATAGGCGTTCCCATTATACATGTAAGGTCATTCATAGGCACTTAAAAGGATTTTATTCATGTGAATCAAGGATGACTAATCTTCTAATTTACGAAAGAACAATTAGTCTTCAACATGGTTAATGTATCCCAATAATTAGATGATTTTGTGGATTGAAATTCCATCTCTCTCACCCAAAGAGGCTATGAGTACATTTCCATTCAAGAAGAATGTGAATAGTAACTCTCAAAGAAGGAAGAAGAATATTCTTTTGAGTAATTGAGATTCATTAAACCTCTCACTAAGGAAACCATGACACCTTTCATCCCATCCATTATTCAAGAACCCCATATAGAACTAAAACCACTAACCAGTACCCTAAAGTTCTTATACTTTGGAGTGTCAATTTCTCTACTAATTACTATCAACTCTAAACTATTTTAGGAATAAGATGATAAATTAGATGAATTTTTTTAGATACATAAGCAATATATTTCATGGTGAGTATCAAAAATTAAATGGATCAATATTACTAAATACACTCACAATATTCAACTCAATTAAGATCCAAATTTAAAATAACAACCACAATGGAGGCTCACACAACCAATTAAGGATTTCAACAAAAAGAAACTACTAAAACACTTGGATGCAGGAATAATTTTCCCCATATTAAATAGTGAATGGGGGAGCCCCTATGAGTTATGACTATGAAAGGAGGACTCACAGTATAGAAAACTAATGAAAACTAATTGAATTCAACATGCACCATCACTAGATGGAGAGTTTTCATATATTAAAGATACTTAAATAAATCCACTGGAAAGGATCATTTTCCTTTTCCATTCATAGATCATATGTTGGAAAGACTTACGATATATGAATTAATTTTTTTTTCTGAGATAGATATTCATGATACAACCAAATTGTTGTTGATCCCATTGATTATCCAAAGACCACATTCACAAGCCCATTTTTCACTTCCTCTTACAAGAGAATGTCATTCCGAATTTTCAATGCACTAGAAATGTTTTAGAGATGCACAAAACATATTTTTTATAACATGGATAAAGAGTTCATAGAAATATTCATAGATGAATTCTCAATTTATGGAATATCATTTGAGGTCTGTTGAAGTAATCTAGAATTAGTTCTCTAATTTTGTGAAGAAAAATATTTCTTCCGGAATTGGGAAAAATATCATTTCATGGTGTAGGGAGTAATATTAATTGGTCAAAAAATCTATAAGGAAGTAGTATGGTTCAATCCAGCAATGATTAATGTCATCAAAGGTCTTCAAGAACCCTCAACATTAAAGGGAATCAGATGTTTTTTGGGACATGCCAGATTTTATATATGTTTTGTAAAATATTTTTCTAATGTTTCCCATCCATTGACACGTTAGTTGTAAAAACAAATTTCTTTTTAATTTAATGAGTAGAACCAAAAAACTTTAAATTAATTGAAGAAGAGTATGATAGCATACTCAGTCGTAATTTCACCAAACTGGGATAAATAATTTGAGTTAATGTGTGATTTTAGTTACCTTGTTGTTTGTGTTGTGTTAGGACGTTGCGTTATACACATATTATGTCCCATCTATTATGAAATCGACATGATAAGTGAAGCTAAATTTAAATACATAACTATAGAGAAAGAACTCTTAGCCGGTCTATATGCCTTTTATAAATTCCATTTTTATCTGGTATTGTCCAAAGTAATCATACATACTAATCACGCTTCCCTCAAATACATCATGAACAATAAGGATACCAAAACTAGGTTGATACATTGGATCCTCCTATTGTAGGAATTAGATATTGTGATCAAGGATTCAAAAGGCACAAAAAATGTTATTACATATCATTTATCCATACTTCCTCTACCAATCATTAAACCAAATGAGGATACTGATATTGAAGTAGACTTCCCAGATGAAACCCTATTTAGTATCAAAGTACAATTGTTGTTATCTAATATCACCAATTATATTTCCATGTATTTTTACATTAGGATCTTTCTTACCAACAAAGGAAACGATTTCTAGTTGATTCCAAGAATTACTTCTGGGATAAAAAACTTTTTTTCATCAATTATGTTGATAGCTTATTAAGATATTGTATCCTCAAAGAAGAAACCCAAAATGTGATTGAGATGTGTCACACATCACCAGCTGGCAAAAATTATGGACCCGAGAATACTGTAGCCAAAATTTAACAAATTGTATTTTTTATCCCACAATTCACCAAGATATGAGGGAATTATTTCTAAGATGTGACATATTCTAACAGAATAGAAACATCAGAATAAGGAATAAGATATTGCAAAATCCCATTATGTAAGTCGACATATTCTACATCTGGGGAATAGACATCATGGGACCAATTCCCACTTCATATATAAAATCCAACATTTTTGTTCGTGTTGACTACATCTCGAAATGTGTTGAAGATGAAGTGTCCTCACATGACACATAAAACTTTATCATGAAGTTTCTAAAAAATAATGTGTTTGAAATATTAGGATTCCCAAAATTACTCATTAGTGACTTAGGGACAAACTTCACAAACCAAGCTATTTAAGGATTACTACAGAAGTATGGAATCAGATACAACATAGGAACTCCCTATCACCCACAACCACGTGTGAAAGTAGAACTGCCAAATATAGAGATAAAGAAAATTTTGGAACATACTATGAATACAAGATGAAGGGACTAGATTCTCAAACTAGACAAAGCAATATGGTCATACCACAAAGTATATAAGATTACCATAAGAAAAACACCAATCAGACTTGATTATGGGAAACCATGCCATCTCCCAGTTGAGCTAGAGGATCATTCATTTTGGGTGATTAAGAAACTGAATTTAGATTCAGAGAATTCTAGATAAGATAGGATGTTGTATTTAACCACATTAGAAGAGATACTGAGGGATTTCTAAGACATTTCTAGAATCAATAAGGACAAAAAAATGGAATGATCAACACATTTTTTGGTGTATCTTTGTACCATGGAATAAAGTCCTTCAATTTAACTCAAAATTGAAACTATTCCCTAGTAAGCTAAAGTTTCAATGGTTAATACTTTTTATAGTTTCAAAATTCCTACTTTATGGGACCATCAGAATTCAAAGATAAGGAAGACCACCATTCAAATTGAATGGTGGAACACTAAAAATTTTCAAAGAACCTTTCCACCATGGCTGTGTAATAAGCCTTAAATTCAATTAAGCCTAAATTGATTCAATATATTGCCTTAAAAGGAGGCGCTGATTGGGAGGCAACCAATGGTAGGAAATATTATCCTAGAATAGATTAGGATAGCCTTAGAAATGTTTTTGGCTGGCCAAAAATAGAAGTAATAGAATGAACAAGTTCTATTTAAAACTACCAATTACACAACGTGAAATCCAATTAAACTATGTATAACCCTTTGGTCTAAAATTAATTTTAATTTTTCAGTACATGACATGAACCACTAGTACACATCATGTAGTTCATTGGGTCTATTTTTATATATGCAAGTCATCAACCTTAGTTTCACAACCCACATCATCCGATGCTTCGCCTCCTTCTGCATCACTTCTTCCTCGCACTCCTGCTCCCTCCCCTCCCTCTCTTTCATGCACACCAATACCCGCCTCCTCCTCCTCCTCCTCCACCTCTTCTCTAAAAACCACTAACCCTCCTCCTCTTTCACAGACAATTTCACCCCAAAACTTTACCCACTCCCTCATCCTAAAGCTCACAAAACTAGACCCTCCATCCCTTCTTCCATAGCACTGACCAAGAGATCCAAACCCTCCTCTTCCTCGTCCTCAGCCTCTGAAGAGAAAACATCGTCCAAGAATCACCATGGTTAAACATCTACATTGACTGATTTACCTTTGGCACCACCTGTAGAATCTTATGCCACACCTGCTACTCAGGAAGAGTCCACCTCAACCTCTCTGGATGAAAACATTCACCTACATCCCATCTACTATTTTTTGAACTCATAACACTGATTAAATCTCTTAATGTCACAGTCCAAGCCAATGTGAAGGATTAAAACTCTTGACCTACCCATCCTACCCAGGATAAATATCATCGATTATGTCCTTAACCTCATAGATACACTTCATATTGAAAATAGTCTCATGGTTTGTTAGGATACCTACATGGAGTTGTTCTTCAAGTTCATATCCAATTTTAATATTGCCATCAATTGTCCCTATTTCTGCTTGGGTGGCTGACCCCATGAGTTTTCATTTGCAGAGTTCATCATCAGGATTAGCCTCTTTATATATGATATTTTCACATAAGATATCTATCCAAAAATTTATCTTGATCCACCTAGAGATGCATCTCAGCAGTTGTGGAATATGATAGCCTACGACCCCTACCTACCTCAAGAGCCACGCATCACGAAATCCTCCCAAATATAAGGACCATCCTTAGGTATCCTACATCAAGATATCACACATTGATGGTTATATAGAGATGATTCACACATGAGTGTCATCTAGATGCATTTTCTCATTCTCAGAGTAGCAATGGGAGGCCCATTAGTCGACATGACTTCCTAGTTTTCCCAGTACAACAAATCCCACAATCATTGGCATAGTGGAAATTTGATGGGAGGCGCTTTCATTACTCATATGGCTAGCCACATTATAAAATTTGATATAGAACTTCTCCTCACCTCCCTAGAACCTATTGAGATCATTGACATTTGGATGCTGCACATGATATTGCTATTGGTGAAAGAGGAAGATCTCTACAGTTGGTCACTATGAGTGTAGGAGGTTGTCCTTCTAGCAGCAGCAACACCATAAGAGGTCCCACTACATGAAATAGCAGTAAACCCACCCTTTGACCCACACAACACCTCTCCACCTGTACCACGCATTCCTCCCACTACCTCATCCACTACATAATCTATAGTTATAAAACCACCCACCCATCCATCCATTTTTGATATCTAGGCGACCTAATAGTGCATATTCGAAAACATGTCTCAGATCTCCAATAACCTATATATTCCATTCATTGAGCCTTCAGAGTTCACCTCACTACCACCACCCACCCCTACCTACCCCTTAAATTCTATTATTTCCAAATCACCTATACCCACCCCTACTAACCATTTGACATCACTGATCCTGCCCCTCAATTATAATTTTTAGCTGAGAAGGGCCAATAATGAAAGGGGTGGCCACTAACTCTTCAACAGAGGTCGCTTTCGTCTATCCAGCTGCCAGAACCATGACCTATATAGGGATCAGGACGTCTCCACCACCCACTCTATCTCATGTGCCCACCATCTTGACTCCATCATTAACTTCTACTATGGCCACTGATATAGACCCATAGATACCTTCACTACTTGAGGTTGGCATGATGATGGAGGATATCTTTGGCCCTAACGCCTAATGTTTCATGTCTATTTCTTTATGGGATTTATATATTTTTGATAGAGCTAGTCATTTTTTTATTCCTTATTTTTGTAATTATTATTGATATATATATATGTGTGTGTGTGTGTGTGTGAAGAATTATTTTGGCATAATAATTTTTATTTTGGATTGATTATCCTATCTTTAATAACTTTATGTTGCCATGGATAGATCATCTGCATCATCCGAGGTTGTCGATATACCTATTCCACCCTCTATTATGGTTCAAAGATTTATCCAGTGAGTCACTGAAATTTAACTACAGCTTTAGTAGCTTTCATTAAAGATCCATGAAAAACAGAAACAGCTTAGATAAATGATTCTATTCATGTCATATCTTATTCACACTCATTCCACTTCACCTGAAGTCATAAAATAGGTCAATAAAGCTTGAAAATAGGAATAAACAGACACTAGTAGCTACAAGAATAAGAGGAGCACTAAAGCTGATGGACCCCCATCCATGATTTTGGTCAATTCGTCTGGATGACGACGTCCTATTAGCGCTTTATGGTAGGCCACTCATAGTTGATCATTTTTGTAGATTAAGTTGTCATGCTTGAGTCTTTTTTATTTTAATTTTGATTCCACTATTGGGTTGTATTGAAAGTATCTTTTTACATTAACAAAATTGGTTATTCGTGTTCAATATACTATAAGACTGCCCTTTTTTCTACTTTTCAAATGCTTATCACCTATGGACTAATGTTTCATCTGGTGAATTATTTGTTATCTAATAAACGTTTCAGGTGACCCGTACTCAAAACTAAGAAAACCAAAATTCCCTCATTGCATACCACTTTATCCAATGAGCTTTCGATTCCCTCAATTTAAAATTAAAATAAATTCCATTTCTATTTTCTTAGAGCTTTTATTTTTATACCACTCCCATAATAATTTCATAGAAGTGAGGATATTGTATCCTTCTATGTGTGGAGGAGTTTTAGGTGATTTTCACTGTCAATACACTTGAATTTGTGTTTGTTCTCACCTGTCTAGGAGACATTTTTCAAATTTCAAGCATGATTTAAACTTGAAAATCATTATGCCAATTTAAATAAAAAATGTTAAGTTGGAAAATGATAGAATATATGTCTTGTCTCTGTTTATAATTTTTAGAATTATTTCTAAGCATATAGATTTAATTCAGATTCAATATCTTTAAAATTATGGTCAATTGGCCCATTACTTGGCTTTATACCCATGGTAATTTCGAGTTTCTATTTTATTCTCATTACCCGAGAGAACTCTAAGCCTACAATTTCTTATTATTTTCTATTCATATTTATTGAGTGATACCTAGGACATGTAAATGTGTGATAACTTTCATTGAGATCTTATCATGGCTATGAATAAACATGTAAAAAATTTAGAGACTGAGGAAATCTTTGTTAGCCACTTTTTTCTGAGACCCACCTTAAATTTTTTCTTCATTTTTCCTGTAGTTTCCATTAATGACCTTATAAGATGATGCTATTCTATTCCAATTTTCTCTTCCAATCATGCTCCTTTTATAATGCATGATGTTACTATTGAAAAGTGTGGGGGAAGAATTCATACATCACAGGATGATTCTATTTATAGAGATGTGTTGTGTACTTATTATACTATTTAGTTGTGATCCATATCTAATTTGTAGAATTTCACTATTATTTAACTCTTTTGAAAAATAAAAAATAAAAAATCACTTAGGTTGTGTACTAGGATGGTCAAAATATCCATTTCTAGACCAATGAATCCCTTGAATAATCATATGTGGTTAGAGGATGGGTGTGTGATGTGGCCTAGACATGAATTTTGAAAAATAGAAATACAAGAGAACAAGGAAAGGAATAGAATACTCATTGTGTAATTACCTAACATATATGCATCCAACCAGAGATGCTAGGATGTGGATATGATAATATGTGAGGAGTAATTTTTTTACACATATCTTAACATTCATGCATTATTATCCAGATATTACCCTCTTTTTGAGATTTTTTTTCACTTTTTACCCACCTACCCACATCCTTAGTGTCAGTATAACCTAATAGTCGTATCCCGCTTGATTAATTGTGTGCTTGTCCTTACAAAGTGGAGATGATATAACCAATAAAAGTGTATGGTTGTGAGAATGAACTCATGGAATGATCATAAGTCCAATTTCATTTTACCCTGAGTGATGTGATAAAATTCATTTTTAGGTAAATTAGAAATGGGTATAGAATTCAAGGAGTAGTTAAAATATTGTAATTAAAAGATTAGATTTTTGTATAGAAATAAGCTATGAGGCATGACAAGTTTTCTATGTAGGGATGATTTTAGAAACTAAATTTTTCTGATTACAAGTAGTTTTATATTTATGGAAACAATGAATGTTTTCTGTTTTAAAAATTCCTTATCTTTAGAAATCATTGTTGAGACCTTTTTTCTTAAGGACAAGAAATTGTTCAAGTATGTGGAATTGGATAAACTAAATTCATATATGCATTTTTCAGCCATTTACTTATGGATTTTAATAGTTTTATTCAATAATGAACTTAGTATGTGTTTAATTTTATAGGAATGAGGCTACCAAGGTTTCAAAGGATGAAATTCAGAAAAAGTGTAGAATTCACTTATTACGCGTCTTGAACCATCAGTACACATCAAGTAAAAGGATTTTATAGCATGAAACAAGTTGTTTGACAAGTCATGAACCAAGTCTTGAAGTCAGTAGAGAAAGAGTCCAATATGCATCGTGAATGGACAATACACAATGCAAGCCCAGTCAAAGCCGTTGAATGAGAAATACACTATGGGGGAACAAATGGAAAGCCAGTATGTGTCGTTAGTCATTTTTACATGACATGTAAGCCGTCAGACCTCATATTTCAAGTTATATACGCATTGTATTTTCATATGATTCAAAAATAATGGAGAACTATCTGGAACAGTGGTACACGATGTGTAATCTATTACATGTCATGGTCCATTTCGCCTATATATACAGTATCCCTACAATGGTTTCTTGGGAATTCTAGAGTAGAGACTTCTCCTTTTTGTGTTCCCTTCGTTCTTCATTAATCCATTTCCCTTAAAAACTAAACTTTCTTTGTTTTTTCAAATTTTATTTTAATTCAAGAGCTGTAAATTATGTTTTTCTTCATTGCCTTCTATTTTCATTGGCATGACATACAATTGATCATCATCGTACTTCTATGGAATCCATTTCATCTTTAATTATATGTAATAATTTTATTAAGTTTTTATTTATATTCAGTTATATTCTTGTCCCATTTTTGAATCTAAACCATTTCATGATTGTTAATTATTCATACATTCTTAGCATTTCATGTGTGGTTTTTATTTATTTATTTACATCCCAACCTACCACGAGTGACTAAACCACTTAGGGATAGGGATCTAGAGTAGATGTATCTGAATTTATAATAAATCTTTAATTCTAATTATAATAACCCTAAAGGATTAGTAATAAAGATAAATGATAAATTTCTGTCCAATTCATTCAAATTCCCCTGACCATGGGATATTCAAGTAAAGGACCATATCCTAGTTAGAGTAGATTAGGCAATGAACACTAGCTTATGATAGTTTTTTCCATAGAATCCAATATTAATGCTCCTAGGTGGATCTAGGTGACTTCACTAATGTCAACTAGTGAAAATCTCTTACTTTTCACCCCTAAATCTAGGACCCTACTAAGATTAGAATTAAGATCATCATTCATACAGATACTCAAAATTGATCTCGGCTCCTCTTTAATCATTTAAATCAAGAATGAATTGACATAGATTTAGTAACTACCAAACTAACAACAACTATAAAGGACACCTACCTAAAGGTTCTCAATACTTTTTCCTCCAAGAACCAGCTTCCTCCCTATGGGATCGACCTCAGACTATCGTTATACTACACCTAAGTAGTTAGTTATGTTTGGGATATATTTAAATCTATTATGACAACATCCTAAAAGAATTCAATTACACATGTGGGTGAATCACTAATCAATTAAAAAATTAGAAAAAATTTGGGTCATCTTCCCGAATTTGAAACTAGGAATATTGAAAACAAACAACCCACTCCTAAGGAATATTTCTCAAAATGATTAAAATTTCACCAAAAACTGAAGACCATTTAATCCTAAGGAAGTATTCTCCATAAAGTTAGATATTTGGGTGAATAATACTTTCTTTATCCTTGAGTTCGGGAACTCTAATAAACTCACCTCTCCAAACTCGTAAATTATTTACGAGATCGGAACCATACAAAATGGAAATATAAATATAACACCTCTAGGACATATAAGGATACAAGTGTTATAAAAAATAACACATATTAACAAAATTAATCTTTAACTATAACTCCCCATGAATTAGGGAATCCAATGGAGACCATTTGATGGTCTCCCCACTATTTAGGGTTAATCTAAAATGGTGAAACATCAAAAAAATGCTCGCACAATAATGATCATTACTAGAAATCTGATATTTATATAACCATAAGAGTCACAAGATATGATATTTAAACACTAGAAGAGAAAAAAAACTTGAGAAAAATCCAAAATATAACTAAGATAATTCACTCAAAAAAAATAGAAACACCATAAAAAAGAGAATTCCTCAACATTCAATGGCATGGTTCTAACATTGGATCATAAAACTATATAGAGTGTAACTCGGGAAAAAATCATGAGTCATACACTCTTAATGATCTAAAAGGAATCCCTCAAAAATGTATCTCTCCTGGTATAACTGGAAACCAAACTATTAATAGGGTTATTCCTTCTTATACCCAATCCCTTCCAATTTCATCCATCAACCAAACCTCAAACCATGGTCCACGCCTTAAAAAATTAGCACACTTGAAAGGAAATAAGGAATGAACCAATTAGAAGAAAATAACATGAGGGAAATATCTTTGATTAATTACAACAAAAGATATGAGTCTTACAAAAGATATAGAATAATTTCCAACATAGATTTTTGGCTACAAAAAGAACTCCAAAAACCCAAAAAACGCCTTCCCACTCTACACATGGATGTAATTCTATAAATTAGTTCTCATATTGAATAAAGTTCTAATACTTATTCTTCAGAAGTAAATTAAACATGAATAAACTTTGATTGTGACCTAGACAACCACACTAATTACATATCTTGAATATTCTTATACAAGAGGGTTTAACATCCCTATAAGTACCACACTAGAAGTGCATAACTGGCTTCTTATTTCCACTAGTTGGATCACCTTTACATACATAATATGAAATAAAAAAATTGTTTTTGATAGGTTTACATACTGAAAATAATTAGTAAAAATTGAATAATGCATCACATCCATAAAGGTGGATGAAATCCACTGGTAAATATCCTAGAATTGTTTGAATTGTTATAATCAAAACTCAAGAGAGAAGGGAACCAGTGTAGTAAAATGTTCAACATAGTCATTAACAAAATGTTCACTATAATGAGTGATAAATAATTAAATCGCCTTATAATTTCTCACTTTTATGGGTTGAAACCATTGGATAAAGGTGTCTATGAAATATTCCCAAGACAATACCTCAAATGAATGGATGTGTATTGAAAACTTCTACAAATCCAATACCAATCCCTCAAATAATAGTGTGGTATACCTTATCCAATAGGTTCATAGAGTTCCTAGTGATTCAAATATCTCTTCAACATTATCTAACCACTCTATCACCTCTTGAGATCCTTTATCACCAAAAAACACTTTCATATTATAATTCATAAAATCTCACATATAGTACATATTCAATGAAAAACATAGCTCAAATACTATATTAAAAGTCTGGGTATAGTTAGAGATTATGGAGAGAATATATAAATCACTGGAATGACTACTTGATATATTTCATTCCCGACTTATCAATTCCAATATGGATGTCACATTCAAAAATATTACCAAAAACAAGATTATAAACACTCCTTAAAACCTTATTTCAAAAGCAATTAAAAAGTACTTTTTCCATTTCAAAAAAACAAGGGTTATAAAAGTATCATTCATGGTTCAATTTCCAAGACCTTAAAACATTTCTATCCCAATAATAATAATAATAAATTCATGGAAATAAATTTTCCTATCAAACCACACACACTAAAATCATTCCATCATTCATAAAACAATTCATTCATTGGAAATTAACACAACTCCAAACCATTTAAAAAAGAAATACGTCGTACATAAAACCTATGAAATTATTTTTTGAAAAACATTTAAACTAAAAAATAATTTCATCCACTTAAATCATTCTTAATAGAGTTCAAAACCATTTCCAAAATAAAAATCAAGCTCTAAAAAATAGTTTTATAAAAACTTCAATACTAAAGAATCAATCATTGCTGTAAAATTTTATCAAAAAAGTATTATAACAATGAAATATTTTCATTATTACTCAAAATAAGAATCATCATTGATAGTATGGGTTAAAATCATCAAAGGATCAAAAAAAATTCTAAACATTAACCATTGATACATGATTTGTAGACCATGCACCAACCATTATAGTGTAAATGGAATTTGAATAGAATGATCTATACAGACTGCATATGGTTTGATACACAATGCACCATAACATTATGCCACCTTGATCTCCGCTAATTTCACTTTTATAATAGGTATTTAGAAATACATGTCATGGGTTCTTCCTAGAACTCAAGATCACAAAAAATATCATAAAAATATATTAAAATCAACCATTATTAATCTTGAATTCAAGAGGTAAATCATACCCAACCAAGAATACTCGATGTCTTATTTGAGGAATAACTATCTAATCAATCCTACATTCCCATCACTTAATATTCTATGGTCAGAACTCATGTCTATCATTAATACCCAAATAACTTGAGGGGCATGGTACCATTTCGTAATTAGTCAGCCTAGTTCATCCATATACATCACCTAAGCCCATCTTCCATAGGGCCAGAGGTGTGTTACCAATTACTGCATGTTGGCTACTACAATTACGGTATCATAAGTGAAAACATGGGAATGATTTCACCTCTATGAAAAATGGGGATAAAGAATAGGTTCTAAATAGAAAATCAATATGAGTTCTCTATTAATTAGAAAACAATTCCATAATAAATAAAAAGTTCTAAAAAAAGAACATCCAAAAATTATATAATATAAGAATAAAAATACCAAGTATTTTTTTATATAAATTTTTCCACAAAAAAATTATTAAAAATAATTTACAGACCACATCTATGAATCAAAACTATGAAAAAAATAGGAGGTTGTAGATGTCGATACACCACATGACCCATCTAGTCAAAATGAACTCTATATTCAACCTCCACTTCCATTGTGTTACATTCAAGTCACTACCATGAACCCAAAAACACCCAATTACCAAAGGAGATCAGTAGAAACCCATCTAGAAACAGATATCCTAGGAAACAATAAAAAACTAAAGACTACATTCCAACAAATGTGATATTACTGAGTGTGATCCAAAGGAAACTAAGATATACCCATGATCCTATTATATTCCTTTTATAATGAAATCATGTCTATTAGTTTGATAATAATAGAAAATAATGTTTTCATTTACTATAAATAAAATGTAATGAAACAAATAATTCCTTAAATATTTTATTGAAACACATTGTTTATAAAAAATACGTTAAATAGTTCTAAAAATGGAATTAACATTTCAAAAAAATTACCATTAAAATAGATTTCATTTTAAAGAAAATAATTTATACTTTCCTATTCCATTAAACACATAAATTCTTTAAAACAGTCTACTCTCATGGGTTATAAATACATTCTAAAAAACATTTTTCGATGACTTGAATTTAAAAAACCCACCCCTTACACCTTTTAAAACATTAACATAGATACTCTTTAATAATGAGTGTAAATAATAAATGGAAAATAGAATAAAAGAAAAATTCATAAAAATTAATAAGGTAAAAACAATAACATCATAATCCATGGCATGAAATCACCAAGCTCAACTATAAATAACTAATACAACAAAGTATCTTCCAAAAAGAGATAAGAAACTTTCATTCCAATAAAAAAAGGTTTAACATGAGATACATATAATGCTTCAACACTATATAGAATAATGGTCATAGTACTAGACGCACAAAAGTAGAACAAGCTATTGGTGGGTTATTCATCACACAATTCTTCACATGAATCACTATGAACTAGTTTTATTAGCATGTCCTTCAATCTAGGAACTAAGACTCAATTAGGGGATATTATCCATCATGTAAATCTCAAATATCATAGTCAATATACCCTGGATCCACATTTAGTAACCTATATATACTGGCGTCATGTAATGATGAGGTGGGCTGCTATCAATACAATTTCAATGGAATGACAATCACTGGTCTCGCTTGCCATTTATTGAAGTTATATTCATCCAAAATTAATTACTCGTTCTTAGAACATTAGTATATAATAATTTCAGGGTCGATCCACAGGGAACTATGGTGTGCATGAATTCAATTGAGTTAATACTTAATTATGTGAAGTATGTAGAATTTCAAATCGATTGGGTTGATTTTGGGTTTTGATTGAAACTAAATTGATTTACATTGATGAAATGAATACATTTTGAAAGAAAACAACGGGTAAATTTAAAGAGTTTAAAATAGGAAGAAAATACGTGTCAGGGCTGTGGTGATTAAGGAGTTCTTATACATATTGTTTAAATGGTTTTGTTGTTCATAATAATTCAATCATTCAAGATTTCATTTTGTTACAAGATTTCCTTAGTCTGGTTCCTCTTGTGTGGAATTAGATAAGTTGACTCCTTGGTCTGGTAGTCAGTGTTCTTAATTATTTGTTACGTTCAGTTCATTATTTGAATCGGTGATATCCTTATAATGGTCATGGATTTTTTTACCGTTACTCCTCTTTTGTATCGCTGAGAATTCTTCCCTTGGTCTGGCTCAGAATTCTCAGTTATATTAGACAGTGGTTTAAGAAGAGTAAGATGAATTACAAAGAGAAAAACAAAACTATATAAAAAACACACATATTATGATCCCTTCAACCACATCCCCAACATGAGGGGTTTAGTTACACATAGAAAGTGGGAGAGAAATGACACACATGATAGCTGACAGATTCATCGTGTAAGCGTTGAGGTAGGGTGTCGAAAGGTGGAATAGTGGAACTATGGCACCACTGTGGCACGGGAATGGTAGAAACAGAGCTTCTTCTCTCCTCCAATGGTTTTTGAACTCCCTAATACATAGGCTAAGGCCTCTTGTTATAGAAAAATAATGTACACATTGTTTATAGAAAGTACACGCTGTGTACTTTTCATCAACGTGCTTTGGCGCCAATTTCTCCACTAGAAGGTGGCCTAAGACTCCGTCTTTGACTGTTAAACACGACGCCGCCTAGTGTTTGGGTGTACACGGCATGAAGCGCCACCGTACACGGCATGTATTATCATATGTTTGGCCACAAGCCCCTTCTAGAATATCAGACACGGCGTGTAGAAATTCAAACACGTCGTGTCTCCTTCAATGGCCACATGGGTGTGTTGACTTTTCTTAGAAACCACCGCTTCTAGAAAGTAGTACACAACATGTAACGCCACCTCACACAGCATGTATCTTCATCCTGGTGACATGGGCGTGTACTCCCTCCTTCAGTCTGTGTCCCTGTCTGGATGTACACGGCATGTATAAAAGTACACGCCGTGTAGTTTCAAAATTTTCACAGACTTCCCTTGATTCATGTATTTAGCCAGAAATCTCTTGAAAGTAAACAGAATCAACAAAGTCAAAGAATATGTTCATAACACAACATATATTTGTTGAAAAAATGTTATTATCTTCAATTATATATATGGAAATGTATACACAAATTGGGTGCATCAAATTCCCCCACACTTAGTCTTTTTCTTTCCCTCAAGAAAAATCTAAACATCTAATTAAGAGAGCCTATACTTTAAAAGTAAGGCCTTTAATTAATAAAATGTATAACTGATAAAGTTACTGAGGAAAAATTATAAATGGCACAAACAAATTGATTTCATAAGATATTAAAATCATGCCTCATATAAAATGCATTTAACTACTCTCATCCTCTTTCGACACATTTTTTAACCTTTCAAAAATAAGCATGCCACTTGTTGATTTAACTTACCATTTAAAATCACACTCCACAATCAAGATTTTTTTAATCAAATTTATGCTCAATCTAAGGTATATACACTCTATCCATAGGTTTGAAATATATATTGTTCTCTACTTCAGAAAAATTGAATTAAAAAAATCATGAGGGATTTATCAATAAGGTTCAGATATCTCTGTGGCTAAGGGTTGGTAGGTTCAGATGTGAAAATAAATTCTGAGGCTTCAAAAAGGAAGGATAATTCCTTTAAACAATATTGCATGATATTCAAAGTAAAACTCACTGAAAATGCATCCTTCACAATCTCAGTCAAATGCTTTTGTAATCATCACCATCTTCCTTAGGTAAGTAGGGTTCATGGGCAAATAAGCATAAGGTCCCCTTTTTGTTTTTTTTAATATATATATATAACAAAACACAAGGGAAACACTTATAAATACAATGAGTAGATGATTGGAACCCATTTTTCCCCAAATAATCAAGAGGCACTCCCCCACACTTTATTTCATGGTTGTACATAAAAATATGACATGTATTGCCAAATCCCTCTTTAAAGCTCAAATGAATAATCATGAAATGTTTAAAAATAAATAGGTTAGGAAGGGAATAGGCTTGTAATGTGGCTTCCTATAAAGGATGTCCATGGATTCTCTGGACTTAACGAAGATTAAATGTAGGGTAGGTCTCAAGATAAAGGGGTTGAAACAATCCAATGCCTCAATCATTTTAATGTAATTCTAAAAAATTATTCATGTTTTGAAAAGAAATCTAGAAAATTCTAGTTGTGATGCATATCCTAAGAGTCTCTCAAGAAATAGGGTATTAGAAAAAAAATACGAAAAAGGGTTCAGAATACCTCTCAGGAGTGGAAAAATAATAAAGGGACAATCAGGTCATGACATGCATATAAATGATTAGCCTAATCAAAGTAATTTAATCAAGGATGAAAAGTTTCAATTGAAACTATATTAGCAATCATATTAAAATACTTAAAAAAACTAAAATAAGCATGCCACCTTTCCAAAAGTTTCTACTGATAAGTCTAGCATTTATAAGAATGATTAACCAAAATTGCAATAAATTTTCAAATATAGAATCTAATAATGATGTCTCCAAGAGTAGTTAAAGGGAAAAGACTAAAGGTGAAAGAGATAGATGCTCCCCCACACTTAAGACTGGACATGGGCCACCAAGTGAAATACTAAGGTAAAGGGTGGGAAAGGTGGTGATATGGGGGACAAAACGAGGGAAAGCAGTGGAAGAAGTAAATCCAAAAAAATGGTAAAATACTCCCCTCGTGAAAAGTGATGCCCAAGGCACTCCATGACCGTACCTGTGACTGTCGAGAAAAAGGAAAACTGCAAACATTCATAACATCACAAAACAAAAAATAACAAAAGAGATATATAAGATAATGAAAAATGTCACTAGCATGGGGTTGCCTCAGGGGAGGCATCATCCTGTACAGAATTGGCCGGTAGAGACGGCGTAGGAGGAGTGGAAGTGGGAGGCTCTGACTCTGCATCGGGAAGGGGAGATGAATAAGGAGGAGCTGCAGGGGCAGGACTCGGGATAGGAATCTCAACAGCAGGCCTGGGCCCTGCAGAAGTGGCAGCAGCAGAGCTCATTGTAGTCATCATAACGGAATCTGTGGCCTGTGTAGGAGATGGCGGTGGAGAAGCAGAAGAAGGTCCAGGAATGGAGGTAGAGGCTGGTGTCTGAGGCAGTGGAACACCAAGATGTTGAGAAATATGAACCAATAGATACTCCATCTGGTCCTGGCGGTCGTCCAGACGAATCAAATGGTGTGCAATGGTGTCATCGCGGCTAATAATATGAACTAACTTCTGCTCCATCATGGCTAGGAGGAGGTAAAGAGTCGGATCGACCGAGGGTGCGGGGGTAGGTGTGATGGGGGATGGGATAGAAGAAGGAAGGTCAGAAGAAGTGGGGTCATTAGGAGGTGGGTGAGGGGTAGAAGCTAGATATGGTGGGGAAGGAGGAGCAGGGTTAGCAGCTGGGGCAGGGGGATCAGCAGGTGGCAGAGCTCGATCCTGAGCAAGGATGTAGGCACCCCCCTGCTTCCGGACCAATCCCATGCAAATGAGCATGAGAAAGTCCATCCGCTGGGGAGAACCTAACAAGTCATGAGGTAAAGAGGGCTCGAATACCCCCAAGTGGTGGGCGATACGGGTGGTCTAAAACCCATCGTTCAGGTTGCCCTGACGGCCGGTAAACATGGAGTGGAAATAGGAGCCGGCAAGATAGGGGAGGTCCGGGTAGTCGTGTCAGATGACATAGGTAAGAAGCTCCATGTCACGGTCGGTCATGACCCCCATATCCTCATGGAGGGGGAAAAGGATGGCTCGGAAGCACCGTTTGGTGAAGCGGAGTATGGGGTCGGCTATAAGAGTGCTCTTCTAGGAAGAGGGGGAGTACCGGTGGTCGGGCCCAGCGATCTCCCGCCACAAGGCAACAAGGTCAGAGTGCTTGGGCTGGGTCAAGTCAGAAAAGGGCGGTGGGGTGATAGGATGGGGGTAGAAGTTGCACCCTCGGCCAAACTCTGTCATCGTAAGAGAAAAACGTTGACCACCTAGCCAGAATTGAACTACGGGCACCACATCGCCAGGTGTCTCCCAGTACTTTGATCCATAGAACTTAAACGAGGCCGCAAACTCCAAAAATAAATCACGGAACAGAGGAGTGCTGGCTTGGAAAATATCGAGGAGTGAGGTGTGCCCGAGAAGCACCTCCAACTCCTCCCAAATACCGAGCTGCTGCGGAATTCTACTGTCGAGGTACCGGCCACTCAATGGAATCGGCCGACGAGAGAAGTGTCGGAACCTGTCGTATGCGAGGTCGGTGATCGGGAATACTGTGCAGGTATAGCGAGCACCTACAGGTCCCGGCCTAGGTGTCGGTGCAGCAGCAACGTCTGGCTCTTGAGGTGGATCTGCCGAAGTAGAAGGTGTCTCGGTGGAAGTTGTGCTCGAAGAGGGACCAGCTGCTGAGGATGATAGTATCGGGAAAGTGTCAACTGGTGCAGCAGAAGTAGGCCCGGCCTCATCTGAGGAAGTGACTGGCGGCATAATGGCCAATGGAGGGAGTACAAACACCGGAGCGTCGGGGTCCGGCTGCATAGGTGGTCGGAGTCGGATCCGACGATAGCTGGGCCTCTCGCTCTCGGTGGTGGAGGTTGGCTGCTTCCTATGGGAAGGATCATGATATACCATATCCTAAAATAGAAAGAAATAGAAAACAAAAAAAAAATAAACAGAAAAAGAAAGAAAATAAAACAAAGAAAATGTGAGAAACCTGGAAAATAAAAGTACACGGCGTGTACTCCAGAGTACACGGCGTGTAGTCAGAATATAGAGTATCCCGTGTTCTCTGGATAGACACACTGAGGGTGAAAATAGACCATGTAATAGTACACCGTGTGTACCGAACATACACACCGGGTTCACTTTAAGTGTAGGTGGTCGTGTAATATAAATGACACGGCCATGTTTTTATCAGTTCAAAGAAAACAATACGCACCGTGTAGGTACAAGACACGGCGTGTACTACACACAAAGAATATGGTCGTGTAGAGGGTGAGACACGTGCTGACTACAGATATAAAGGACACGACGTGTACCGAACATACACGTCGTGTTCTAGAACATGGGGTGACAGGCCGTGTTATGGGACACACATGGAGGGTCCAAGGGAAATGGTCTACACGGTGTGTACCGAACATACACATCATTTATATTCAAAGTTCGAGATATTTTGTGTGTTTCCGTGTACAAAAGTACAGGGCATGTGTTCATCATTTCGTGGTTGTGTACTTTCGAAAGCCGAACGGTCGGCCAATCCGATAAACACCCTAAACAAGTCTAAAAAATTGAAATAGAGGGTGCATAATGGTGTACCTTGACCAAGGATCACAATGTGAGAAGAATCGGAACTGGAAACGCCCCAAATCGACGGATCTGGAAAAAGGGGGTTCGGGTGGCGTTCGGGAGAAGAAACGGGAAGAAAGGAGAAGAATGGGGAGGCTGTGCGACACGGCCTCAAGCCGGGTGGACCCCGGATTATATAGCTGCGGTACATGGCGTGTATGTTTGGTACATGTTGTGTATCCCAAATTTTTGTTTTGAATTATATAAATAAATATAATTATTATAGTAAACTATATAATAATTATTATTAATAATTAAAATTAAATAGATATATCTACAAGTTCTATGATACATAATCCTACACACGATGTATATTGGGAAATACACGCTGTGTGTTTTAAAATTAGAAAAAGAGTAGTACAACCTTTGGTCCGGTGCGTGGGGCGGGATTCGAACCGGCGATTGGCCGATTCGAACGGACGCCCTCACCCACTGGGGAAAAGGTTGTTCTTCTATCCATATTTATTATATATATATATATATTCTATACATCCTATAAACATGGAATGAAAGAAATGCACGATGTGTGGTTTTTATTTCGGAAAGGGTGGGGGTGAAGCGGGGAGATTAGCGCGACTCGAAACCAGGTCTTTTGAACATGGTGCCGAGACTTTTCCAATACTCCAACTTCACCCGCATGTAATTTCTTATTTTAAAAATGTTTTAATTTATATTTGAAAAATCATGGAGCACACGGCTTATATCGGAGTATACGTCGTGTGGTTTTATTAAAAGAACAAATGATGGAAATGGGACGGTTGTCTGGATTCGAACCCGAGTCTTTTGAAACTGTATTACGATTCTAACCAACCAGTCCATCCCCACCATGGGTTTTATTAAACACATTTATATATATATATATATATGGAAAATACCACACACGCCGTGTAAATAAAAGGAGGAACCCTATGCCGAAGGTAGGTTAGGAGGATTCGAACCGAGGATGGATCGAATAAACTCCAGTGAATTTGCCATTGGCACGAGCATTATCCCTGGTTATTTATTTGTTATTATAGAGATTTATACTATTAAGATTATAAATTTAAAAGATCAGTACATTCCATGTATATAAGTTGGACACAAAATGTAACCTCTGGGTTTCCTCCCAAGAAGCGCCTTTGTTTTTGGTCGTTGGCTCGACCTACTTACCTTGCTTACCTGAGGTGTATGGTGGACAACGTTCCCACCATGTTGTCTGTAGGATGGTAAGCTTTCAACCACTGCCCTTTTTCCTTGAATGGTTGAACATATTCTCGAGAACATTCTACCGCTCCATGATGGAATACACGGACAACATGGAATGGTCCCGACCAGCGTGACTTTAACTTCCCTGGAAATAAGAAAAGATGAGAATTAAAGAGGAGTACCTAATCACTTGGTTGGAAAGATTTTCATGATATCATCCGGTCATGAATGGATCTTGTATTCTCCTTGTACAACTTGGTGTTCTCGTATGCCTCTAATTGGATCTCATCTAGTTCCTACAGTTGGAACTTCCATTTCTCTTCAGCTGCCTTCAGATCAAAATTCAGGGCTTTGACGGCCCAATAGGCTTTGTGTTCCAATTCTACTGTCAAATGGCAGGGCTTTCCATAGACGATGTGGAATGGGTACATTCCTAGTGGTGTTTTGAATGCAGTCTGATATGCCCACATGGCATTATCTAACTTCCTAGACTAGTCCTTCCGCGAAGTATTCACTATTTTCTCCAGGATCTGCTTGAGCTCATGGTTGGAGAGCTCTACCTGTCCACTAGAATAAGGATGATATGGTGTCCCTATCTGATGCGTTACTCCATACTTTGACAGTATTCCTCTCATCAGTGTATTGTCGAAGTGGGTCCCTCTATCGCTGATCAGTACTCGTGAAACTCCAAACCTGCTAGAAATATTTTTCCTTAAGAAATTTATGACTACCTTGGTTGTGCAGTGAGTTGTAGCAGTGGCTTCCACCCATTTGGAGATTTAGTCGACACAGAACAGGATGTAAGTGTTCCCAAAAGATGGGGGAAATGGACCCATGAAATCTATGCCCCAGACGTCGAAAATCTTGACCTCCAGGATAGGTTGATGGGGCATATTGTCTCTACGTCTCATATTATCGGTCCTCTGACACCGATTGCAATAGGAAATAAAGTCCTGGGCATCTCTATGCATGGTGGGCCAGAAAAACCCAGACTGTATGATCTTAGATATGGTACATTCCGGCCCATTATGTCCTCCTTTTGGTGAGGCATGACCGAACTCCAAGATACCATGAACTTCATTCTTTGGGATGCAATGGCGGATCACTCCATCTGCATAGGATCGGAATAGCAGAGGAACCTCCCAGAAATACCTTTTCACATCAGAGAAAAATCTTTTCCTTTGCTGTAAGAAGAGGTCGGGGTGAATGACACATGGAACCAGAAAATTAGTGATATCAACATACCATTGTCTAGGTGTTTCGTTGATCAAAAAGAGTTGATCATCAGGAAAATCCTCCCTGATATCTCGATCTTCTTCATTCTCCAAATGAGGCAGCTCGAGGTGGGAGAGATGATCAGCAATGAAGTTCTCACTCCCTTTATTATCTCGAATCTCAAAATCAAATTCTTGTAGGAGGAGTACCCAGCGAATCAATCGGGGCTTCACGTATTTCTTATTGAGTAGGTACTTTAGTTATGCATGGTCAGTATAAACAATAACTTTAGACAACACTAAGTAAGAACGAAACCTATCAAATGAGAAAACCACTGCAAGAATCTCCTTTTCTGTGGTGGTGTAGTTGATATGTGCCTTGTTGAGCATCCTGCTGGCATAATAGATAGGTCAGAAAATCCAGTCAAGTCGTTGTCCCAAGACTTCTCCCACTATGTAGTTGCTCGCATCACATATCACCTCAAATTGTTCCTCCCAGTTGGAAGAAATCATAATTGGAGATTCCACCAGACGCTACTTTAGATACTCAAAAGATCTCACACATGTCCCATAAAACTCAAATATGGCATCCTTGGTTAGAATATTGGTGAGGGGTTGGGCTATTTTGGAGAATTCATGGACAAACTTCCTATAAAAACCTGCATGCCCGAGGAAGCTACGGATGGCGTGGATGGAAGTCGGTATAGGTAGTCGTGAAATGACTTCGATCCTCGCCGGGTCCACCTCTATCCCCTTCGCTGAAATTCTGTGGCCAAGGACTATGCCACTTTGCACCATGAAATGACACATTTCCTAGTTCAAGACTAGGTTAGTGTGCTCACATCGTTCCAAAACTAGCTCTAGGTGCCGTAAAAAAATGGTGATTGATTTTCTGTAAAAGGAAAAATCATCCATGAATACATCCAGGATTCATTCCGCCATGTCGTGGAAGATGGCCAGCATACAGCGCTGGAAGGTGGCGGGGGAATTTCACATTCCAAAAGACATCCTTCGATAAGAAAATGTGCCGTAGGGGCAAGTGAATGTGCTCTTTTCTTGATCCTATAGAGTAATAAAGATTTGGTTATAGCAGGAAAAACCGTCAAGGAACCAATAGAATTTGTGCCCTGCTAGTCTCTCTAGCATTTGATCCATGAATTTCAACGAAAGCGATCCTTTCTTGTGGCATCGTTTAGCTTTATATAATCCACATAGACTCGCCATCCCATGATAGTGCGTGTAGGGACGAGCTCATTCATTTCATTTGAAATCACAGTGATACCCCCCTTTTTGGGTGCCACTTGGAGAGGACTCACCCACGGACTATCCGAGATGGGATAGATGATGCTTGCATCCAATAATTTTATCACCTCCTTTTTTATAACTTCCTTAATGGGAGGATTCAAGCGTCGTTGTGGTTGCCGAAATTTCTTGGCACCTTCTTCAAGTAGCACCTTGTGAGTTCAAATGGTAGGGATGATGTCCTTCAGATCAGTGACTATCCACCCAATAGCGTGCTTCCACTGTTTGAGAACCTTCAGAAGTAAATCTTCTTGCCCCTGTGATAGTTCTGCATTTAGTATAACAGGAAAAGTTTGATTGGGTCCTAAATACCCATACATGAGAGAAGATGGAAGAGACTTCAGTTCGAGTTCAGGTGCCTTTAAATTTGAAGGCACAAGTGGCTGCACCTTGTCCCGTTCCAAACTATCAGGAACAACTGCACGCTGCCAATAGTGGCCGCCCTGGCGTTCTATGAATTGCAAGTCTTCTGGCACTTCTTCTAATAGAATATCTAGAATAGTTAAATTATTCGAAATAAAATAACATACCAGATCATCCCCTTTTTTCTAAAATGATTAACCATGGTGGAAACTGCATAACAGTCATCATGCTCTAACAAGGAAGCATGTTTGACGGCCTTGAGGACGTTGTAGGAAACACTTTCATCACCTACTAGAAAAATAATCTCTCCTTGGTGCACATCGATCAGTACCTCCCCAGTTTCCAATAAAGGACTTCCAAGTATAAGAGGTGCTTCCTGGTCATCCCCCATGTTGAGGATGATGAAATCAGCGGGAAGGATCGGCCTACCCACCTTGACCAGTACGTTCTCCAGTAGTCCCTTCGAGTGACTGATAGACCGATCAGCAAGTTTAAGGGCTACGTGGGTAGGCTTGAGCTCGTTGAGTCCCATCTTCTTGAAAAATATGAGGGGAATGAGGTTCATGCTGGCCCCTAAGTCACAAAGGGCCTTCCCAAACTCATAAGATCCAATAGTACAAGGAATGGTGAAACTACCAGGATCTTGGAGTTTGGGAGGAATGGAATGTTGAACCATTGCAGAGCACTCCTTTGTTAATGCAATAACGCCCAAATCTTCCATCTTCATCTTATTCGAGAGGATTTCCTTCATGTATTTGGAATATGTTGGCATTTGTGTCAAGGCCTCCGCAAATGGTATGTTGATGTGGAGCTTCTTGAACACATCCATGAATTTGCTGAACTGGTGTTACATCTTCCTCGGCTTCAATCTTTCCAGAAAGGGTAATGCATGTCTGAATGGTTGGACTACCCCCTTTTCTTTATTTTGTAAATCCTCCTTCTGTGGGCTTCTGGACGAGGAGGGTTCGGTATTGGTACATTTTTAATCCACGGTGGGTGTGGATGCACCTTGATGTGTTGATTGGTTCTATTGGAGCCTTTTTCCACTCTAGAGCATGATAGCATTGGCCTACTCCCTTGGGTTCTTTTCGGTGTTCCCTGGTAGTGTATCGGGCTGCCTCCCTGAGAGTTAGTTTGCCAGCTGGAAAATCTGATTCTCCAAGCCTCTAATCAAAGCTTCTTGATTCTGGAACCGAGTCTCAGCAGTAGATATGAATTTAGTCATCAGATCCTCTAACCTTGAGGTGCTCTCCAGTTGAGTTGGTTGTTGAGATTGTGGAGGAGGTGGGTGTCGTGGATGATGTGGATGAGGGTTTTGATACCCTTGTTGCTGATAAGGACCCTGCTGGGGTTGTTGTGGCCTTTGATATTGGTTCGGGTATGGAGGTTGGTTGTAGTTGGGTGGTTGCTGGGGCGGAGGATTATGCTGTTGTTGGCCCTAGCTTATGTTCTATTGATCTCGCCATGCCGAGTTCTGGTACTGCTGGTACTAGTTGGGCCCTCGATTTTGGGTAACATAACTCACCTTGCTCATCGAAGGGCCTCTAGTTGATCCCGAGAATTCTCCCATGATGTGGTTATCACCACAGTTGCCACATGTTGTATGGTTCACGTCATGAACTTGAGATGCTCCTTTGAGATTCAATGCATCGATTTTCATGGACATAGAGTCCAACTGAGCATCTAACATAGTGGTAGTGTAAATATTGTACATACCTCGCTTTTGAGTCCCCCGCTCAGAGTGCCACTGGAAGAAGCTGGCTGACATTTCTTCCAGTAGTTCGAATAGTTCTTCGGGGGATTTCCGCATCACTGTGCCTCCAACAGCAGCATCCACCACAGACTTGGTATTCTTGGTATATAGTCCGTAGAAGGTCTGGACTTGCATCCAGAGTGGAAGTCCATGGTGTGGGAATTTTCATAGCATTTCTTTGAAGAATTCCCAGGACTCGTACAACGACTCGGAGTCGTACTGCTAGAAATTATGGATCTCATTCCAGAGTGTCACCATCATTGATGGTGGAATGTACTTGGACAGGAATTCCTGGGCTAGCTCCTCCAAGGTGAGGATAGATCATTTTGGTATCCCCTTGATCCACTATTTTTCCTTGTCCCATAGAGAAAAGGGGAATAGGCGAAGTCGGGTGGCATCTTCGAACACACCGGTGTACCGAAAGGTGTCACAGATCTCCAGAAATTTGGAGAGATGAGCGTTCGGGTCCTCGCTGGCCAGGCCTCCAAATTGGACTGTGTTCTGCATCAGCTGCATGATAGTAGGCTTGACCTCGAATTGTGGAGCCTGGATCTGGGGAAAGAAAATGCCCAAATCAACTCTATGAATCGATGGAAGTTTGTACTCCATAAGGGTACATCTTGGATGTTGTTATTGAAGGGGTGGAGTTTGCATGAACTGCTCCTGAGGGGCGAAGTATGGTCGTGGGAAGAGTTGTTGCGGCGGCCATTGGTAATCCCTTGGGAGGAATTCCATGAATTCTCTAGGAGGTTGCTCCAATAGAACAACAGCGGGAGGCTGCTGATCCTGGTACTGATGCTGAGTCACAGTATCTATGGCTGGTGCTCCCTCTTCCTTGTTCTCCATGGGTTGTGGTTGATGGTTGTGAGTTTCTGTCTGTGTACGCCGGCGATGAATCAAGGTCCGTTTGATTTCTGGGTCAATTGGAACTAATTCCGAAGACTTGGTGCTTCTGGATCGTGTAAGACGTCTAAACATACTCATTAAGATCTGCACAACACAAAAACAAAAACCAGGTGTAAAAGGGAAAAACAAAAGAGAAAATTTAAAATGGGATTGGAAAAGAGATTTTTAATAATTTTTTATTTTTATTTTCACTTAAATCAATTATTAAAACAATTTAAATCTTAGCACTAAAACCAAACGTGTTCCTCGGCAACAGTTCCAAAATTTGGTCTCGCTTGTCGTTGATTGAAGTTATATGCGTCCCAAATTAATTACCCGTTATTATAAATTTAGTATATCATAAGTTCGGGGTCGATACACAGGGAACTATGGAATGCGTGAATTCAATTGAGTTAATACTTAATTAGGTGAAGTATGCAGAATTTATAATCAATTGGGTTGATTTTGGGTTTTGATTGAAATTAAATTGATTTACTTTGAAAAAATGAATACAGTTTGAAAGAAAACAACGGGTAAATTTAAAGAGTTTAAAATATAAAGAAAAGCCCTGTCGGGGTTGTGGTGATTAAGGAGTTCTTATGAAAATTGTTTAAATGGTTGTGATGTTCATAATAATTCAATAATTCTGGATTTCATTTTGTTACAAGATTTCCTTGGCCTGGTTCCTCTTGTTTGGAATTAGAGAAGTTGACTCCTTGGTCTGGTAGTCAGTGTTCTTAATTCGTTATTACGTTCAGTCCATTATTTTAATCTGTAAAATCCTTCCAATGGTTATGTATTTTTTACTGTTACTCCTCTTTTGTATCGCTGAGAATTCTTCCCTTGGTCCGGCTCAGAATTCTCAGTTATATTAGACAGTGGTTTAAGAAGAGTAAGATGAATTACAATGAGAAAAACACAACTATATAAAACAACACACAAATTAAGATCCCTTCATCCACCGCCCCAACACAAGGGCTTTAGTTAGACATAGAAAGTAGGAGAGAAATGACACACGTGATACCTACCAGATTCATTGTGTAAGCGTTGAGGTAGGGTGTTGGAAGGTGGAATAGTGGAGTTATGGCACCACAGTGGCTCTGGAATAGTAGTAACAGAGATTATTCTCTCCTCCAATCGTTTTTGAACTCCAAAATCCATAGGCCAAGGCCTCTTTTTATAGAAAAATAAAGTACACTGTGTGTATAGAAAGTATACGCCATGTACTTTTCGTCAACGCACTTTGGCACCAATTTCTCTGCTGGCAAGTGGCCTAACACGCCGTCTTTGACTGTTCAACACAGTGCCTCCTGGTGGTTGGGTGAACACGGCGTGTTGCGCCCATTACACAGCGTGTAGTATCATAAGTTTGGTAGCCATCCCCTTCTAGAATAGCAGACACGGCGTGTACAATTTCAAACACGTCGTGTCTCCTTCAACGGCCACATGGGCGTGTGTACTTTTCTCAGCAACCACCGCTTCTAGAAAGTAGTACATGGCATGTAACGCTGCCTCACACGGCGTGTATCTTCTTCCTGGTTACATGGGCATGTACTCCCTCCTTCGTTCTGTGTCCCTTTCTGGATATACAAGGCGTGTATAAAAGTACACGCCGTGTAGTTTCAAAATTTTCACAGACTTCCCTTGATTCATGTATTTAGCCAGAAAACTCCTAAAAGTAAACAGAATCACCAAATTCAAAGAATATGTTCATAAAACAACAGATATTTGTTGAAAACATGTTTTTATCTTCAATTATATATATGTAAATGTATACACAAATTGTGTGCATCAATCACATATCCCAAAGGTAGTAAAACATAATAATCAAATGCATTACCCTTCTAATTCACCCCTTCAAAAATGGTCACCAAATATAACTTGCATAACATGAATCACAATTTGCATAATCATACACACATGATTATAGTTATAAAGAATGTATAATAATAGTCATCAACTAAGTTGTAACCATTAATCAAAAAATAACTTTTCTCACTTGATTTAAAATGGCCCATTACATTAAAACCAAGAATTATATCTTTGGGAATCCCATAAAACCTTTTAAGAAAATAAAATCTGAGGGAAATCACCACTAACACCAATTAATAATTCTTATTATAATAAAATAAAATTACCAATGTATCCCATTAATCAAAACACCACTTTTTTAAATAATTAAACCTATTTTAAAAAAAAGATAACATCACTAAAATACGGAAACACCCTACTTTAGAAATTAAACCCAAAATAAACACCATGATCCAATAATTTTTCGTAAATAAAATCAGCAATTTAATTTCAAAAAACCCATATAACTCCTAAAAACATTTTAAAACCTTGTGCCATTAAATTATGCATTTCACCCATTTTTTCAAACAAAAAATTTACCGAAGCGTGGAAATCCATTGAAAAAAAACCATACATTATATATATAATTATTTATATCAAAAACATAATTAAAGCTTCAAGAATATTAGGAACTCTTTGGAAAAGGCAATGATATGGAAAAACCTACATTAAGAGATGAAACTGTGTCTCCTTTATCGGATACTATTTGATTAGGTTTGATATGATGGCCCTTAACCCATATAAAAAACCCCCAAATAGAGAAATCCTAGAATTTATAATTCTTAACCATGTTAATTATGGTTAGTTAAGATGGTTGAAATTATAATAATTATAGATAATAAGGAAGAATAAGACATATCCCTTTAATTTGGATAGAAGGACACTGATAAATCACACTATATTAATCATGGAATTTCTTAAAATATGGGTAGAGGACCTTAGGAGAAACCACTTTTGAGATATTATTGTGAGGGGAGAGTTTGGGAAAATCCATAAATAAAAAAATAAAATTAAAAAATACCCCAAAATGAGAAAGTCTCACGGTTTACTCATTGGTTTTACCAAATCATGTGGTAACAGTACGATCATCGCTACCCAAAACTTCCCAAGTCAAACGGTTTCCCTTGTATGGATTCTCAAACAATTTTCTTAAAGACTAATCCCTATAAAAGTTTAAAAACCATTAAAATTTAACCCTTATACACCCCAAAATCAAGGGATAAGTCAGCTATAAAAATATAAACAAGAACATTTCATTTTGAAGATTTATAGAAGTGCAGAACAAGATTATTTAAGTTTACAAGTATTCTAGAGTTATTATTATTATTAAAGAGTTTAATTTAAATATGAACAATTTTTGAAGACATTGATTTATATCTTCTCATAATTACTTGATTGTATATGGACATCCAATTTTAGGGAATCATATTATATAAACTTAGTCATCATATCTAGAATCACGAGTTATAGTAAATGATTTCTAAATTAATATCGTAGAGTGGCCTTGATGTCGATGAACTAAGAAGTGACCTCCAAGTATATAAAGTGATATCTTCTGAAGTGCTATGAAAAAGAGAATAATTTAATTACCATTGGGTGGATATTTTCTATTAACTAATGATTTTTATATGCAGTGATCCTAGGTGAGGGATAACTCTATATTTTGAATCCATTTAAATAGTGATTTAGTGGTCAACATTGGTACATCAACACAATTTTCAATTATATTCCCCATTTATGTGTCCCATTATATTTAAACTAATAAAAATATCTATGTTTTATGAATTTTAGATTTATACAGACTTTCTTGACATTTGGTTATATTTTTTATTGGGAAACCAAATATTTAACAAGTTCCTTACAAAAAGTGAATAAGATAAAAAGGTTTTATATGGTGAGACAATTTTTTGAATTGAATGACACTCTGATTCTCCACCTTCTTAGGGTGTCTTTTGTTCAAACATGTGATATCAATGCCTAAAGTTTTGATTTTAGACTTCAATCCTAGAGATCTATCATCAAATTTCTATGGATCCTATATATTGAAAGGTTAATATGATGGTTGAAGTTATCATGTAACCATAGTTTGTTTTTGATCTTGAAATAGATCCAGAGGTTTCTATTGAAAAATTAGATATTCAATGAATCAATGATTGAAATATTGGATTACTATTGTAATAATAATATTATCATGTAAATAAACATGGGGATAAACTTTCCTAACATGAAAAAGCTGTTGAATATCAGGATTCTCCTCAAGAATAATTAGTCACAAGTATTGATTTGAATAAAAAGGTTAAAGAGAAATTCATGGTGATAAAAATATAAGTTCTTAAAAAAATAAAAAAAATTATTATATTATGTAATAATATGTTCCATTTAAAATACATACCTCTTAGGATCTCTTAGATTATGATTTATCTTAATGAAACAATTGGTGGATTTAGTGAATAAAATGTGTCACATATGTATGAGGAGAGTACTAATGAGGATTATATGAATTGGTTTTAAATTAAGGGTAGTTATGAAAAGTTTTAGAGAAATAATTAATCCTCAATTGAATAATTAAAATGGTATCATGATAATATAAAATATAACATTAAGGATCTCATTGAGAAATTATGAGAAATGTTATGTATTTTTGGTCACTTATTAATTTATAAGAATGTATTTGAACATAAATACCCAATAAATACTCCTTAAGATAAATTTAAATAAGTTGAAAGTTGTTTTAAAATAATATATAATATTTAATACTACATAGTTATATTAAAAAAGTAAAAAGTAATAAAGATCTTCAAGGTTATTTTGACACTTTATAAGGAGGAAATAAAGATCATTTGAAGTAGATTAAATCATAATATGAAAACAAAATACAATCTTTGTTTGATGAAATAGATTATCTCAACTTAAAGTACCTTTATTTTTTATTTATGCTAAAAATTATTTAATTATTGGTTGAAAGAAATATAATGATTCAGTTTATATTTTTTAATTCATTGATAAATCATGAAGAGTGTCTTGAAACCGAATGTCCAACTATTATTGTCAATGTAGGATTGGTGTTTGATACAGAAACATCAAAAGAAACAAAGAAACCTATAAAAAATTATTAAAGTGATAAAATAGGATATTATAAAATTAAATCAAGGAATGAAAATAAGATGTTTTTTAATAAAAACACTAATCCAAATAATGAAATTTGTGAAAAATATATTTCAATTTTTGGTTCTATTACAAATAGTTAATTTTTTTATGAATCTATTGGGTTGATTTTAAATTGTGATTTTAAAATAATATCAAATCCTTTTATACCATAATAAAGTAGATACAAATCTAAAAGAATGATTCTAACCATAAAAAGGATTTCAATCTATATTTTTTTGCTTCTATTTTTGTTATTGATAGAAAGGAAACTTGATGAATGTATGTAGAATGGTATTTTTGGGTTCTAATATAAATATGATAAGTAAAATAAGTTATCAATATTTTAAAAAATTATTTGAATGTGGATATAAAGGATATATTTCAACATATTATAATATAAGAAGAAGATAAAAAATTATTTGGAAGACTACCACTCCTACAAGAAGAAATATTAAAACTAGTATATAATGAAAATATGTTAATGAAAAGAAAAAATTCATGAACTTAAATAAATTTGAGATGGATTATCAAAGGAATGTGTATCAAATATCAAAGGTTTTTATAATAAAACACCTCTAATTGAAGGAGTATAGGTTACTATGTAAAACTATGAATATGTAGTATTTTATTCTTATGGATAGTAAATATAATGTAATATTTCAAGAATCATCTCGCAATGTAATGAGAAAAAAAAATAAAAAAACAAGTATCACTAGTGGAGGATAGAATGTTTTAAAGAATAAGTATTCTTACATAAGGGGGATCATTACAAAGTTCACCACATAGGAATTAAACCTAATCCCAATGGAGAATAATAGGGATAAAACAAAAACTCATGAGGAACATTGTTTAATTGGAATAATTTACAAAAAAAATATACTAAGAAGTATTGAGATAAATATAGATGAAATTGGTTGGTGAAAAATGAAAAACCACATTCCTCTACATGAAGATGTTGGAAGGTAAAACTATAACATTTGGATTAAATATTTTAACTAATATAGTATATGTTGTAAGACTGAGGGTGATATATTATACATGAGTTGAATTCAATGGACGAAATTGAATGCATTAAAAATGATATGTATTCATTAAAATATGATTCAATCAAAAATATGTTTCATGGTATGAACCATTGGTATCAATGAAAAATTTATGATAGCATCTGGATTGAAAACGTTCAAGTTTTGTGGATACTGATTTTAAATTCAAGAGGATTCAGAGACTTATCCTGATATGTTAAGTGGTATCAAGATATATGTGTTGATATACAATTAATAATAGTCTATAGAAATTGTTTTCTACCTTTAATGAAAAGAGAAAACTATTTTAAGAAGAAGTTCCTATTTTATTGTAATTATATTATTTTAGATGGCTTATATTTCACTTGTAAGATTTAGTTTTTTTAGGTATCCCAATAAGATACCTTCATCTATTGCATTCTTATAATTTCTTTGGTTTCATTATTTATTATATATATAACACCTACATCCAAAAACACAAAAAATATAAGTGAAGCCTTCCTCCCATGGAGCATTGAAAAAGTATCCTTCTATTTTCAAATGAAAATTAAAAATATATTTTTTTTGTAAATATAAACTTTTATTGATTTCTTCTAGTAATAGAAATAAAATTTCACTTTCAATAATAAAGGATTTGGATTATTTATTCTTTAACCTTTCTTGATTCAACTAGTTATCATATATTCTACTTTATACTTGATGAAATATTTTTAATATAATTATAAAACTCAATAGATTTATACACCATGACATTATTAGGTCTCAATATCTTCATTTTACATCCCATCTCATTTCTACTCAACACCTATAATACTCTATATTATTCATCACTTCACATTTTATTTTCATGAGAATAATATATGTAATAAAACTATAATCATAAATAAAGAGTATAAAATATATCTCTCCATATTTCCTTAATTTATTCATTGGTACTTACACATCAGTATATAACAAATCAAGAAGATTAGATTATTTTTTATTTTTCTTACTTTAATAATTATGTACCATTTATAATTTCATTCAAGAACCACATGCATGTTCCATATTATGCTTAGTGCTAGGGGTATCATTTATAGGAATTGTTTTATAAAATTTCACTATGATTTGTTAATAGTTATGTGAAATCCTTCAATTTTGTAAATTATTTTATTCTACAAGCATGAGAAAACATTTATTTTACCTATTATGAACTTTTTAGAGATTTCCACTAGTCCTACTATTCATGAAAGAGGTTTCAGGTTTATTTTCCATTAAAAACATTTATTATAAAATTTAACATTTATTATAAAGTCACAGAATTGATTCAAACTAAAACTCTTATGATAAAATCTATCCATGTGTAGAACATATATAGTTTTAACTTCATCCCATTCAACTTAAGTCATTTTATTTCCCATAACAATAATTGCACCATATTTGTCAAACATTAATTCTTTATTTAATTTACCTTTTATATTATTTAGTAGGATTGAATTTTCAATAATGTGGGATGAGAACCCACAATAAAAGATCTATGTGATATCATTATTAGTGTATTTAAGTGAAATTGTTACTAGGTTATCTTTATCTCTCGTCATGTTTTCATTTCAAGAGTTACCAAAATGAATTAAAGTATATGATGACACCTCCTACCCAATTTGTACATGGACTACATTACTATATTAATCTTATTCTTTTGTGTGGTTCATTAGTTGGATCATTTGAGATGTTCTAATATTTATATACTTTTAATTTCTAGGATTCTCAATTTATCTTACCCCTTCCTATAATAAATAGATTTGTGCCAGAAAATAAAAAAATTAAAACCATAGCCATAAAATATATTCATACTTTGAGATGAAGGATATAGAAAAACTCTAAGGTTTTTACTACTAATATATTATCCTTTTAGATATATTTCTACCTCTAGGTTGTGGGTTATCATGTGAGTAAGAGGGCCAAAAAACTAACACAATGGAAATATTTTTCCACTTCTATTTCCACAGATATTTATTAGAAAATTATGACTTTTGACCAATTTTTTAAGAATTATAATTATTTTAAATTTGGTAATTATCATTTTTATTTTAGTCTACAGAATATCATTTGAGAAATCAGTTTCACATCCAATGCAAATTTTACCTATGATACTATATCTTCATTCATCCATGATTTTTCTAACATTGTCTAAGCATCATTTGGATCTTTCCAGAAGTTTTTCATCTCAGAACCTCCTGAACAATATATTTTTCATTGAATTTCATGAATTTGTTTCTTTTTCAAGTTTATATTTTATTATAACCACTTTATTTCTATATATTTAGTTTTTCTTTAATTTTCATTCAGATAAGAATTGAGATCCTCAATATCATTTGAATGTTCTTAAATTTTCATCTTATAGTCAACCACTTCTATTAAACATTCATATCTTAATTTTATCTCTTTTTAAACTTCTTTTAGTTAATTTATTTCACCCAAAATAGAATCTATATATTGTGAGGATTATTTTAATAAATCATTAATTTTTATTTTCTTATTTCCTTGAATATCATGATAATCAAGAGCACCTTCTAGCTCAACATTTAGGTCAATAAATATTGTTAGATATTAATTATTCTTCTCTTCAGTATTACCTTTATCAAACATCACTATCATGGAATCTCTATCACTAAATATGAATTTTGATTCAACTTATTCAACGTTATCACCATATATCTTCTCTTCCTTTCTCACAAAGAATTATGTTTAAAAAATTTTAAAATTGCCTTCTAATTTGATATCATAATTATATAGAAATATTCTTTAAAAATTTTGACCAATTTATATCACTAATTCATAATAATCACGCCCCCATAAATACCTTTTTATGTGTCTAACTTTATAGTTGTGAAAACAGGATAATAAGAGATTTCCTTAAAATCTTCCTTTACCCTGTTATAATTTCCTTACCACCAGATAAATAAATTATTCCTATATAACTTCCTCATCACCACTACCTAGATTGATATTTATGTTATCCATAATTTTAAATTTAATCTCATTGATGACTTTTTTTGTTAGTCCCTTTAGGCTAAACCAACATCACTTATGACACCAAACTAATGTAAAGATCGTCTAGAGAGACATCATCCAAATTTACATCCTCCAAGGATGATGATTTTGGATTGTAAAAAGGTGGGGTTTTTCGTATTATCTTATTTATAATTGTTTAATATTTGATTACCTAAAGTATCCCTATAATGGATCAAAAAACTTCAATAGTATAGTTAGATAATCCATCAATTTGTTTATCTGGATATATCATAAATTCATAAAAATAGTATGAAAAAACAAATGTGTTTCATTGATAACTGTGTTTATACCTCTTAAATATTTTCTATCATGTACCATGTATCATTCATATAGGAGACAAACCATCACCGTTACATGAATCTAGATTCACAAAGCCCCAGAAAAAGTATTTCTAGACAAGGAAGCTGCATCACGTAACATAATACCTACTTATATCATGGATAATCCAATGGAATTACTATAAAAACGCCATAGATAGTGATATATAAGACCATGAATAAAAAATATCTGATTTTAGTTCTCATCATATTATTACATATAAATGAGTTTCATCTATAATTCGATGTAACTCCTCTATATTTAAATGTATTATCTATAACTATTAATTTTTTTAATAATAAACCACTCTAATAACTTCTAACTCTATAACCACTTATTGTAACTACTACCTAATTCGTGCTAATAGGATAGGAGTGAATTACGGTGTAATATAATTTTTCATTAATTTGATCTTACTTTAATGTTAAAAAGAGTAGTAATAATTTTTTATCATTTAATACACACATATGGAAAGAGGATATAGAAAATTAAATCATTAACAATATTTTTTACATGGTTATCCTCTGAGGGTTAGGTATATGGATCATATATCAATTGATAATTAATAGAAAGGGATATAATTTTCACTACTAAATACATTACAAGGCCTTATGAATGTATCATTTTTGAAACCTTGTAAAATTCCTTTTTTTGAACTCTTGCACACTTCTTGATCCAAGGAATTTAAAAAGTTAAAATTCATAAGTAACTTATATTGTTTTATTTAAAATAACACCAAAATAGTGAGTGTGTTTTAATTATGATCATTCTCTTCTTATAATTAAAATTTTGGTCTCTAGAAAAATTCATCTCCTTAATGATTCATTATCTCTTCTCTTTTTGGTAGCTCAAGAAGAATTCAAACCCATTTTCTTTGAAAAACACCTTTACGTATTTCCTTATAGTGTATTAAAATATCCATGTTTCTTATAGCTATCTCTTTATTAAAAATTGGTTTATAAACTTCCTTTTAACTTGCAGATTTAATCTATTGAATTATATATAGTTTTACTATAATGGTTAGAGATTTTGGATCCTTTAAATTACATATTATGGTCTATAACATGTGTCAGACACTACACACAACATAAAAAAGAAAAAAAAATTATAAGATGATATTAATAAATCTATAATAAACACTAATGTGGTAAACCATTAAAATTTATTACCTTTATAGTATAAACAATTAATATGAGTTAATTTTGAAAAGATTATTTCTAATAAAAACTATTTTATTTATATTACAAATTTTCATATAAAAAGATATATTTACACCTTTTATAACTTAATTTGATAAATTAAAATCAATTTTTTAATACTAATCAACAAAATTTCTTATGATGAATTTTTAATATTTTTCTAAAATGAACAATTTTCAAGTGAATAGAGAAAATATTGATTAATGTCACCACTTTTATGAAATTATTTTATTACATGGATAAATTGAATATTTTTGTAACCTTTAAATCATAAAATTATATATTATAAATTATTCAAATAATTTTAAAATATAAATTATAATTTATAAACCAAAACTCAAAATTTTGAAAATTTATGCAACTTTTTAATGAAAAAATCTTTCTGATTGTTTCGTTTAATTAAATATAACATGATGAAATGAAGATTCAGATTGATTATTTTTAAAATAATTAATATCTGAATTATAAGGGTTATTTTAAATTTTTTGGAATAAATTAAATTTATAATTATATAAATTTTATAATTTAGTTTTCTTAAAACTAATCTTTTTCAAAAAATGATGTTTTTCTTGATACATGTGTTAACGTTGTGAATAATTTTCTCAAAAATAAAATATTAATTTGATGAAATGATTAGTATATTTGAGATAATAATGTTTTTATTATTTAATATGGATAATTTTATTTATGGGTATAAATTTTATATTTTTTTTATTAATGTAAATTTCCACAATAATGGTGAAACAGTTAATTTAAAATTATTTTTTTAATACATATAAATTTATATAAAATAAATTAAATTTAAATAAATTAGGTAGTGAATATAATATGTTGTATAAACACATAAATAATTTTATTAACAGTCATTTAATTGGTAATAAATACTAAATAATATTAAATAATAAATAATGGTAAAAATATAATTAATATACGAATACAGTTTTTCTACATATTATAGGTTCAAATTTAAAAGTAAATTTTATAATATTTTGAATATTAATATTATTAAATATATGAAAATTTTAGTTCTCAAACACCCATATTTTTTATATGGGTTATTATTTATGTTTAATAATACATAAAATCACTTATTAAAAACTATTTACCTACTTTAAAAGTAAACCAGTAAAATGTAAAAATATAGTGTTAAAATGGTATAACATGTTTAAAACATGTGTTAAAATTGATTTTTGAGAACTAATCCGAACAAATACACCACAATATCAATAATTCAGAAACTTTTGTGCCATTGACCTTGGAATAGTGGCATGGCATTATTGAAAAATGATGACTGTTTTCAAAAGTACCCATTTTCTCCCCTTATAAAAGGATACAAATAAAACCCTTTAAAGATAAACCTATAATAAGAATTAATCCTTGAAAATTTGACCTTGTACCCTCAAAATAACCCTATAACACAAAAATAATCCCTTTTTCACTCATGTTTTTCCTAATCCTTTCAATTTCAAGGGAAATTCCATAGGAAAAATCAAGTCTCCAATGTTAGTGTTATCTCCTCTTCAGCTTTTCTTTGTAATCTAAATCATCCAAATATCTTTTAACCATGAAAATATGATGAATTAGGTTTAATTAATATACTTATATTTTTTTATATTTGTGTTATAAATTAAATTAATTTATTCCAATCCACTTATAAAAAAATAACATTGTTAGTGAAATTCACAGACTACCGCCTCCACGAAGAGGCGTCATTTGATTTTTATTAACATGTTTTATAGATGTTATATATATATATAATGATGAATAAATATGATATATATCATAAAATTATTTTCCTCAAATTTAAATTTATTATCCAGCTTCCCCCTATCACGCATTGATAAATGGGGACGTTAAGTGTGCGTACGTGCAGATTACCACCACAACGATGAAAAAGATTTTGTTTTTCATCTAAAATTTCATACATTAAATAATAATATTAAATTATGGTTCATCATAATAAAAAATAAAAGTAATAACATTATTATTCTATTATAATGATATTATTACTAAATAGACACGTTTTTAACCATAATCCTCAATCCAGTTAATGCATGTTCAAGTTTTTGGTTTGTTTTACCACCTACGTGAACAATGATTTAAAATATGATTTTGGATGACTATGGAAACATGAAAAATAATATTATTATAATATATTAATAAAATAATGATAATTACATAGTTTTCAAAATATTATATTTTTTATTTAACTTATTATTAGATTAACATTTTTATTCGCTAAAATTGCATGAAAAGTCTGTTATCAATTCAGCTTTCACATAACATGGCCAAAACACATATGGAATGAAATTTTAAAATTTTAAATAAATATAAGTTATATATTAAAAAATATATATGATATCTTAATAATAAACTTGATATAAAATTATGGGTAATGATATCAAAATTATTAGTCATGCGCAAAATAGTTAAAGTTATTAGCACCCAATAGTAAAAATATGTTATAAATAATTTACATGCTCATGATAAATAATTATGAATAATGATTATAAAATGATAATTTTAGTTATTAAGATTTTTTAACTTGTCATTAAGTTATCTTTTTTCTTTTACATTAGGGTATAGTGTCATCAACTATGAAAGGAAACAATGTAATGGTTTTTAAACTCGAATTCTCTACATTGAGACATATTTTAATGTTATGAATGAATTCCTTATTTATATGGTGTATATAATTCCCATGAATTTATTTTTTTCACACTATATAGTTTAATTCATGGTTTTTATAGAACCATATTATTTTCAAGATTCCAATTCTTTTTTATTTAAAATTTACTAATTCCGTAAGGGTTACTTTGTCAAAACATTGAATCCCTTGAGAAGTGTTTAAGTTATACACCACATTACCTTTTAAATCATGTAAATAATTACCTATTTCCATTTTTTATCACGATTATATTATATTTAATTCAATTTTATTTTTAATGTTATATCTCTTATGAGGTTTTGATTCAAATGTCCCAAATTTTGTAAGGGGTTTTCATTACAAAAAATGTTCTCCTTGGGTTATAATTACTCTTATTTGACTATTATCTTTCAAGATTAATTTATTTAATCTATGATGATGATATTTTTCATTTACACCTCTTTTTCTAGGGAAATCATGTTTTACACCAAATTATTCTTCCTTTGTTATTCAATTGTTTCATTAAAATGAATTTTTCGAAGAATAATTTCAATTATTTTATTGAACTTTTCTTCTCTATTCATGTTTTTACTTTCCACTATTGTTCTCTTTTCCATAATGAAATATAAATTTTCTTATCTTTAATTATTTTTTTCCCATTAATTTATTTTAAAGAAAATATTTTTTCTATCATTTTAATGATTTGGTTTCTCAACCAATTGATATTTCAAAATATTCAAAAGGTTTTTCCGTCCTTTCAAAATAAAGAGGCTTTATCATCTGATCCACATGTTATTTTGTTAAGATTTATTCCCCTTTCAAATCTACATTATTAAATATTATTATAAAAAAGATAAATAGTTTAAAGTATTTTTACTTATTTTTTTGAAAACATTATGTCTTTCTCAAATTTCCATTAATAAATATTACTTTTAAAAGTAAATGATTTCAAATTATTTACACTTATTTTAGTAAAAACATTATTTCTTTTTAAAATTTAAATTATTAAGGATTATTTTAAATTTTTATTTTATTTAATGTTCATTGACTTCATTAATTGGAAAAATAATGACTTTTGAAGATTACACTATTGAATTTTCACTTAAAATTAAATTTTGTCAAAGTATTTTCACTTATCCTTTTTAAACCATTTTGTGCATTTAAGGAATTTATATTATGAAATATTTAAAATATATTTTAAAAGTTATTTTATTTCACCTTACTAAAACAATTGAAAAAAATTGATCTTTAAAGTTTTAAAAAGTTTTTTTGAAATGTTTTTTGTTTTAAATTAAATTTATCCTATAAGGTTTATTTTTTTTAATAGATGAATTGATCCCTCTTTATATGTTTTTTTGATATTAATTCTTTTGGAAAATTATAATTTTGTATTCTATGATTTCTTACATTCATTTTATGTAAATTATTTTTATGTTTTATCAAACCAATTATTTTCACATGGGTTCATTATGAGATAATGAATATTTTTTCTTCAAGTGGCACACAAATGCATGGATTATGAGATAGGTTGGACCTGTATCTCCCTCAAGTGAATTGGGTAATTTATTATATCTCATTATATATTTATGTCATTTTAATAGGTTATAAAGTCACTATGTTCACAATGGATGAGTGTGATGTCATTAATTTCTACTCACAATTTTACCTATGAACGTATTAATAAGTCACTAGGATTATAATGTGTGTGTGTAAATCCATTAAGATCTACTCATAATTTTATGTTTCAAAATGTTGTTGAGTATCTCGGTTAATAAGGATTATAAATGCTATGTTTGTTAGTGTGCCACCTTTTAATGTTTTTTATCATTTTATGATAGGTTTTCATGAATATGCCTTATTTTTTAAGTATTTTATAGTCTTATATCATGATAAAAATTTTTTTGGTTATTGATATTTTTTAAAACAAGTTTATTTATTTTATGGTTTATTAATGATAATCATATAATATTATATTGATCCATCATTTTTTTTTGTCATTATAGACTTTTGAGATTTTATTATGTTATTAGTATTATTCTCATATTATCCTTCTTGTTTATGATATAATACTCTATGATATTTCTTTTACCTTACAGATTGTTTGAGATCACCCCTTTATTATATTTACAATCCCAATTTTATGAAGATTATTTAATCATTAGAGATGCCTAGAAACACTCTAGATGAGCTTTATTATGGATAAAAGTTATGAAGTGTCATAAAATAAGTTAATTATGTTGCTAATATCTAAGGCAATAAACCATTCTGTCCTTGGGTTGTGGGGCTATTTTTGTAATATATTATTTAAATCATGATATTAAAGTATTATTTAAGTCATGTTTAGCATTGTTCACTTTATTTACTTTTTATGTACAATCAACATGGATCTTTACATAAAATACTTATGAATATGATCTTGATGGTGTGAATATCATGGAATTAATCTCATTGATTTTGAAAATAAAAAACTTCCATAGATCATGTGTTTTGAATTCCAAAAATATATCAACATTTGACTCCAAATATATCATACCTTCCTTCCTCATGACTATATCCTTTTAACTACCATATTCTCATAACTGGTTATTGTTGATATATTAAAAATTTATTTTGATTACACGCATTTTAAGGAATCAACAAGGTTTATTATAATTATTCTTAGATAGAAAACCATTTGTTGAAAGAGTACTTTAGAGAGCTACAAAAATCATCCTTATAAACACGAACTATACTTACAAATCCTTGTTTTTTCCATATAATAATGAGTTGTTGTTATAGATCCATGATTTATCATTATAATGATCCTATATATCCTTATAAGGAATTAATGATCATTATGAAGATAATATCTATCCTTATAAAGAAAATATTGATCCTTATGAATACATGAATGATCCTTAAAAATATTAGGTTTTTCATTACAGTGTGAGATTTTATCCTTGATAATATCCCAAGTTATTATTACTAAGGTCTGAACTTATCTATACATTCACATGAGGACCATATATTACTTTTCCACATTCATTCTCTTTATCATATAGGTTATACTTACAATGAAGGAACTTTACAATATTCTCAACATTATATAAACAATAAAAACATTTAATCATCCCATAGGATCATTACATAAGTACTCTAAAAATATCCAAAGCCCCTTCCTATGAAAATAAATTAACTATAAATCCCAATTGACAACAAATTTAACTTCAAACAAACTAGGATTCCAACACCTACATAATAAAAAACATCCAAAATATCACATGAGAGTTTGGGTTTATATATATCATGATTTAATTGAAAAGTTATATTTTTTCTGTGATGATATCAATACTCACATTATTGAACTCTCTATTAGAAAATTTTCACATTCCCATTTAATCTTATTAAGAAAAAACATAATACAAGAATATGTCATTTGAAATTTAATTTCTATAAAAACTTTTATAATAAATGAAAAAATGTCTAAACTAATATATTTAATGCTTTAATGGCATATAGCCTTCATTTTTTATTATTTATTTTTGATAATACTCATTTTAATAGTTGAGGGGGAACCCTTACATAGCTCATAAGCTAAGTGATAATTACATGACCCAAAGGACATAGAGGAAATCATCCCAAATAGACATATAGGAACTGCCCCTCTGTAACATCCCAAGCTTCTACGGTTTGTTTCCCTTAGATTAAAATAGTAGCTTCTGTTATACGTAACTTTGAGTTTTAAAAAACCACAACCAATCAAAACAGCCATAAGGAAAACTACTACCCACTTTATGAAATTTTATAAATTACATATTTAAAAATGTACTTCTTTTTTGGATTAGGAATATCAAAATTAGATTAGGGTTATTTTTTTGTATTTTTCTGAAAACATTCAATTTTTGATGAATAGTGAAAAACATAGCCTTATTGGTTAAAACAGACTTTTTATTCAAGTAATTATTTATTTTATTTAAATTAATTTTAGGTCAAAATAGATACATAATACCTATATAAGTTAAATATAATTCATTTGAGTCATTTTATAATATTTTTAGATGTATAAAATTTTTATTGAACTTTTTACCATCTTTTAACCACCTTCTAGGAGCATATGTAAATTTGAATAAAACATAATTTTACTGCTTCTGTGAATTGAATTTCAAAAATCTAACAAACACGGTTGAAATCAGAAAGTAAAATGTGGTTCAATAAGATGAAAATAATTTTTTGTGAATAGTAACTTTTGACTTTTATTTACCACGTTAAAAGTAGATTGGGTAATTAAAGGTAAAAATGATTTTATAATTACCTTAACACATGTCATAATTCTATTAGATAAGTTTAATTCTACCAAAAACAACCTTATGAATAAATATGATCATTTTGGACCACTTGTATTATATTAGGATGTTTATTATTGTTTTATTTAAAAAAGAGTTTAAAGTGTTGAATTAAAAGTTTAATAAATAAACCATTTTTAATATAGGGTTAAACATAATATATATTTGACTATAAATAATCATTATAAATATAAAACTATTTCTTACATAATGGTATTTTTTTATAATTTTTATACATTAAATAATTAAATTTTTTAATGAAACAATGATGATGCAGTAATTACATTATTAATGAAAGATTAAAATAATTGAAATTATAAATATTAAAATAAATTTAATTTGAGACTTTTGATTAATTCCAATAATTTTATAGGATAATATGACATGTTAGGGGTGATTAAATTAATTCTTTTTGAAGTAATCATGTTGTTATGACTTTAACAAAAACAAAATACCAAATAGTGTCAAAATTGACATAAAAGATTTTTTAAAACAAATATTATATTATTAATTGATATAATATTCCTAAAAATATAATATTCGGCCAAAAGACTTATATAATAATATTTATATCATTATTTAACCACTTCATGTTCTTTTGGAATTTTATAATAAGTTTATTAACCAATTCTGATAATAATACAAGAATATATGGTTAATGTTAAACTATTTAACTAAGAGTTAAATCTAAAATATAAGTGTAATATGTTTCCCCAAACCTGTATAAAACCTATTGTTTGAGAGATTTTAGACCCATCACCAACTTATCCTCGAAATAAATTATTTTTTAGAAATTAAAAACTGAAAATGTTTTTATTATAAAATAATATTTCAATCTTTTCATAAGGTGCCCCACACCTCTCTTATAAAAGGGATCTTCCCCTTATCAAAAATTCACACCTCGAAAGCCTTTTTTCTTCATCAACCCCTACCTAAATATCCTCTCAACTATCCTCCATTAATCCTAGATTTCTTCCTTTGGTCATTAATCCAACCTAAGGATCCCTTTTGATCAAATCAAAGGGAAGAACCCAAAGAAGAGGTAAATATTTCTTCACCTCTTTCATGTTCTTTTCTTCTTCCAATTATTCTGTCTTTGTTGTTTCCATTATAAAATAATAACTCTAGTATATTCTATATATTGTGATGTTATTATAAAAATGTTACAACCATATTCATTATTCTAACCATCATATGAATGATAGAGTCACTATGCATGCGTATGTACGGCTTACCGTCTCCACGTCGTGGTGTTATTATTATTCAATAAATTATTATTTTGATGGGTATAATAAGGATGTATAATTGATATAATTAATAAATATAATATATTAATTATTCATTATATATGATATACCTTGCATTTTCATACAATTTTAATATCAAAATAATGATATTGTCGCTCGTGCATACGTATGGATTATCATCTCCATGAACGCGATGAAATTAATTTCCCCACCATACAAATTCATGAATAATTTTCATTTGACTATTAAAAATAATTTTTTGGAACTTAATATCATTATGGATATTAATCAAATACATTATATCCAAAACAAACACGTCTTATTCACCAAAACATATAAAGGAAAATGAATCATTTAACACCTGAAATGACGATAATACTAAAATGTTATTAATAAAGTAATAATAGAAGATCATATATGATATCATATTTATGTATATAGTTATTTTATAATTTAATAAAAATAATTTAACTTTTATATAAGAGGTTAATGTACCCACTACGAAGGAAAAGTACAAGGTATGGGTTAATTTCAAAATCTCTTCATTATTTGAGGTTATTTATACATAATTATCTAATGGGGCATCTTTATCATCCACATCCATGTTTCTTAAAATGAATTTCAAAACATTGTTACTATTTCCTATACTATGGGTTAAAGTCATTTATACCCTTTTTGACTTTTTATATGATTTTTATAAATGAATCATTCTGTCGTTTTCCAAACAAGGTACTTTATGACCTTTTCGACAAAATTAAGGTAAGAATATTTTTTTAACTTATAGGGAGGGTGCATCTATTTTCCACCTTTATAACACCTTCTATGCTTCTCTTACAAGATAATAAGAATATTTCCAAAATAAATGTTTTCTTTTAAATGGTTTCAAAATAGAAAGTGGTATTTCTTTCAAATAGTTTTTATTTCATCTATATCAACATCCTTTGATGGATTTTAAACTTATTTGAAGTTGATTTATTATGATACAGATCCTTCTTATTGTATTGATGGTTTTGTGATATGTTTGATTGTGGATGTTTTGTTTTATACCATTCATGGTTTACGGATTATTTATTGACTTTTTGTAGGCTAGTTTTAATATGAATGTTTATGTTATTTTTAAACCTTTTCATTTGATGAATGCATTAGACATAGTAAGTGATGGGCGGAGCCCTCTACAGCTCCTCGATGCATCAGTAGGTCTAATGAGAGAAACAAGTGACTTGGAATAATTCCTTGACAAAATCTTATTTGTAGTCTTGGCACAAGGCCTTGACTATGTGGTTATGAAGTCTAGAATTATGCATTCCATCATTATGAAATTGGTTATTGATATTTCATGTGATTATTCGACTATTAGAATATCCATGTGAATAAGTAAATATCGTTATTTTGATTTATATTTTCCATATTATGATAAATTTTATGTTTAATAGGCTTTGGTTTTAGTCTTCTACATTTCCTTAAATGTTTGTTCCTATTTATGAATGTTTCTTATATATTGTTATCCTTACTGAGCATCTAAGCTCACCACTTTCAATATTTTATTTTTCCCAGGATGTGAAGAAGTGTATTATGAATGACCTGAAGGGATAGTCTAGAAGTTATTAATGTGGTTAATGAAGACAATGTTGTTTTTGTTTTTCATTTTATAATGTAATGTAGAATTTATGATTGTATTTAGTACTTACAAGGATACTAAATCGATCAGTCTTTCTGGACATGACTTCCTTGTATCATTCCAATGTTATGTAATAATGCACAGACTCTAGGTAACTAGGTTTGGGGAGTTACAGTTTTTATCAAAGGAAGTTTAGTACAAACCTTGGAAGCTAGATTTAGAAAAACTCTGATTAGAGCACATTACCCAAAGATAGACTTTAAGGATTAATATAGAAGAAATTCCTAGAATTTTGGTAATGTAGAGACTTTGTGTATTTTTCAAGAACTAAATCCTGCCTAAAAAAGATCTGGTAGAGGAGGCTCTAGCACAGATGTACCTAGAAGTGAAAACTCTGACAAGGAGTTTCAAGCTTGACCCGGAGTATCCTGGTACACAACAATAGGCCTTTCTACACTATTGGTTACGAAACTCCTGGGGGATATGCTTAGGATAATTCACATTTTCTTTATAAACCATTATAAAGGATTTATGAGTATATACCTCCTCCAATTAAACCTTTTTATGATTATTAATTATATCCATAAATTGATCAATTTATTCTAAGTGTCTTACAAGTTATGAATTATGTATTTTGATTCATAAAGTAATCTATTATATGCTATTATTTAGAAATGGTGCCTAGTGGAAGGTATGGAAACCATATCAATGCACATAATACATGTAGGTATTTCCCTCCTAATCAAGATAATTATAGTGGAGCTGGTGATGTAACTGGTGCTGATCAGCTTAACACCATACTGGGACAACTCACTCCGGTTATGAATAACAACCTTAACCGTCTGAAGCACCCTGATCCAGAGCGCAGAGTATCAATGATGGACCACTTCATGAGGAAACAACCACAAACATTCAATGGGTCTACAAATCCATTCGTAGCTAAATAATGGATATGTTCCTTAGAGAAAATATTTTGTGCCTTGGGAGTAACGAAAGGGGAAAGTTGTCATGGCATTTTATTGCCTCACGGGAGATACAGAACAATGGTGGTTATTAATCCAAAACACCAATTAAGATGGATAAGTATCCAATATGGAATGGATGGAGTTAAAAGATCTTTCCTTAAAAAATTCTTTCCTCATGACCGTCGGTGGATATGGAAAGGCAATTTTTGAGTCTGAGGAAAAAGGAGTATGAGAATCTCCCAAAATATGATGCTAACTTTCCAAGGTTAGGAAGGCATGTTGCAGATTATACACTTAACCCAAGGAGAAATTTTTATCGATTCTTTGATGGGTTAAAACCATTTTTCCATTGATCATTAGTCTCACAATCCTTTTCGTCATACGAAGATATAGTCTTATGTGCTATCTAGATAGAAAAATAATTCCTTAAGTTGCACGAATTTAAAGAAAAGTAGGAGAAGAAAAGATCTGTTGAACACTCTAGAAATGGAAATAAGGGGAAGAAGTGAAAAGATGAATATAAATCCTATAGTAAATGTTGGAAGAAACACCTTGGTACTTTCATGAAGGGAATGGGATTCTGTTACAAGTGTGATGAAAAATGCCACCAAGCTCATGATTACAAAGAAAATTAAGAGGTTGTTAATGTTTAATACTACAATTGTAGAGAAAGGGGACATTATGCATATGAATTTCCGAAGATCCAAGGATACATAACTCATAAAAGGCCAAGGGAGCAATTCCAAGCTTATGCGATCACTACTACTGAGGTTGAAGATCCAAAATATGTGGTGGCTGGTAATTTAATGGTTTCCTCAAGTTTAACCAATGCTTTATTTGATTCTACATCATTTAATTGTTTCATATCTTCACTATTTGCAAAGAAAATTAGATTTTTCTAATTTTATTTAACAAGATATTTGTCAGTCAAAACTCCTAAAGAAAGTATCATTGCAAAAAGGTTTTGTGAATCAGTTCCTATTAGGGAATATAAATGTTCCTTATCTACTGATCTCATCGCCATAACCATGATTGAATTTCATATAATCCTTGGTAAGGATTGTCTTTCTGACCATGATGCAAATATTTATTGTACGAAGATGGAGGTTACGATTTTCGATGATGATAAGGAGTACCTTATCTTTAGAGTAGAAACGGCACTACTGGATTCTTATCTAGATCCACCCCCAGTAGTTCAACTAAATTCAGTTATTTGGGAGGAAGTATGTTGATGTGTTTCCAGAAGATTTACCTGAACATCCTCTGGAATAAGAATTTGAGTTTTCTAGTGATTTAATTCTTGGTTCAAGGCCCATATCAAAGTCCCCTTATTGAATAGCCACTATGGAATTAGTGGAACTAAATAAACAGTTATATTAATTGAGTAATAAGGGATGTATTCGCCCTATTGTTTCTCCTTGTATATCCCCTATTCTTTTTGTTAAGAAGATAGATGGATCTATGAGGTTGTGCATTGACTACAGAGAGATTAATGATATAAAAATAAAGAAAAAGTATCCCCTACCTCACATTGATGATTTATTCAACCAAATTAATGGAGCCCAATATTTTTCAAAGATTGACCTATGATGTGGATATCATTTGTTGTGTGTGTAGAAGGAATACATTCTGAAAATATCATTTGGAACCAGGTACGGGCATTATGAGTTTAAAGTAATGCCTTTTGGGCTGACTAATGCACCCTCTTTTTTCATGGATCTAATTAACAGAGTTTTCAAGGAATATATTTATGAGATTGTAGTGGTATTTATTGATGATATCTTGGTATACTCTAAAATCTATGATGATCATGAAAATTACTTGATCATTTTCTTAAGGTCTCTTTGAAGAAATGAATTATATGGGATGTTTAGCAAGTGTGAATTTCGGATTCAGGAGATTTCTTTCCTTGGACATATTGTCTCTAAGGATGGAATCTTTGTTGATCCTTTAAAGACCACAGAAATCCAAGAATGTCTAGCACTAACAAGTATAACTGAGGTACGCAGTTTTATTGTTTTAACAGGTTATTATCGACTTTTCGTCCAGAATGTTTCCTGATTGGCTAACCAATTAACCAAGCTCGCACGTAAAGGGTGAAAAAAAGATTGTGAAGAATGATTTGAAGAACTAAATAAGTGATTAGTCAATGATCCTATGTTGACTCTACCATAGGGGAATTATGGTTTTTTATTTATAGTGATTCTTCAATGAAAGGACTTGGTTGTGTCATTATGTAGAATGATAGGGTTATTGCCTATGCATCACGACAGCTAAAATTTAATGAGCAAAACTATCACACTCATGATCATGAGTTATTAACTATAATATTTTCTTTGATGATTTGGATACACTATATATATGGTGAAAACATTGAGATGTATACCGATCACCTGAGTTTGAAGTATATTTTTTCACAGAAAGAACTCAACATGAGGAAAAGGCAAAGGCTTTAACTACACAAATATTTTTATTACGCTATACACTACCACCCGGGGAAGGAAAATAAGGTAGAAAATTCATTTAGCAGAAAGTATCATGGAGTTTTGAATAAGATTATATTTGAAAAGGATCTTATGTACATGGATATAGTAAAAATGGATATGGGAATAATCATAGAAGTTGAAACATCGATACTTTTTCAAATGGTTGCCAAACCATCTTTACTAGAAAAGATAAAAAGTTCTCAGACTGATGATGAGAAATTTCAAAAGAAAATTAAATCTTTGAATGATGAGAGATTGATCGACTTCATTTATGAAGATGGTATTATGAAATTTGGGAAGAGACTTTGTGTTCCCGATATATCTGATCTAAAAATGGAATTGTTGGATGATGCTCATAGATCTAATTTCTCTATACACCTAGGGAGCACCAAGATGTATAGAAAATTGATAGAAAATTTTTTGTGGGACAATATTATGAGAAGGATTTTTAATTTTTTGTTGATATATATGGTATGTCAACAATTGAAAGCTGGAAGATAACACCCTATAGGATTCATGAAACCTCTTCTTATACCTAAGTGGAAATGGAATGATATTACTATGGGATTTTTCATGTAACTATCAAAGACTTATAGAAGAAATAATGCAATATGGGTCATTGTTGATCGCCTTACTAAGTCAATACATTTTCCTGAAATGAGAGAAGATTTACCACTTGAATGTTTAGAAAGACTATATATTAATGAAGTTGTAAGACTTCATGGAGTACCCCTATCCATTATTTCTGATCATGATATCTTTTTTGCATCAAGATTCTGGAAAAGTATTCAGAAATACCTAGATACTAAACTTTATTTGAGCACTACCTACCACCCTCAAACTGATGGTAAATCAAAATGGACTATTCAAACCTTATAAGACATGTTGAGATCTTTCTCATGTGACTTTCAAGGTATGTGGAGTCAATATTTACCTCTGTTAGAATTTTGTTATAACAATAACTTTTATTCAAGTATTCAGATGGCACCATATGAAGCATTATATGGAAAAAGATGTCTCACACCAACTTGTTGGGATGATGTTGGTGAAAGAAAACTTGTAGGCCCAAAACTTGTTGAGGAAACGATGGAAAAGGTGAAGGTAATACAAACCCACATCAAAGAATATCAGTGTAGTCAAAAGGGATATGCCAAATATTGAAGGAAGGATTTGGAATTTCATGTAAGTTATCATGTTTCCTAGAAGGTATCTCCATGGAAGGGTGTTATACATTTCTGTTAGAAGGGTAAATTGATTCCGAGGTACATCGGACCTTTTGAAATTCTAGAAGGAATTGGGGTTGTAGCTTACCATTTGGTAATGTCATCAAGTCTCTCGAAAGTTCATGATGTGTTCCACGTATTGGTATTGAGAAAATACATGCCTGACCCAACGCATGTACACATCTATGAGGAAATTGAACTGGAACCTGATCTATCTTATTGTGAAGAGAATTTCAAGATTCTTGATACCAGAGAACAATTGTTGAGAAACCGAATTACTCGTTTAGTAAAGGTTCTATGGAAAAACCATAAGATAGAAGAGGCGGCATGGGAAACTGAGGAACGTATGATGAAGAAACACCTGAGTATTTTTATGCAATGATATTCTAGAAATTTCGAGGTTGAATTTATTTTGAGGTAAGAATGTAATAGCCCAAGCTTCTATGGTTTGTTTCCCTCTGAATAATGCATTAGCTTGCATTGTACGCAACTTAGAGTTTTAACTCACCACAACCAATCAAACAAGCTTTTATGAATAATAATAACCACTTATTGAAATTTTATAAATTTTATCATTCAAAATGGACTTCATTTTTGGATTCGTAATATCAAAATTATCTTAGGGTGAATAATTGGTATTTTTCAGAAAACATTCAATTTTTGATGAATAGTGAAAAACACTACGTTATTGGTTAAAATCGACATTTTATTTAAATAATTATTTATTTTATTTAAATTTATTTTAGGTAAAAATAGATACATAATACCTATATAAGTTCAATGTAATTCATTTGAGTCATTTTATAATAAGTTTAGATATATAAAATATTTATTGAACTTGTTACCCTCTTTTACCCACCTCCTAAGAGCATTTGAAAATTTGCGTAAAACATAATTTTAACGCTTCTGTGAATTGAATTTTAAAATTCTGAGAGACACGGTTGATATCAGTAAGTAAAATGTGGTTCAATAAGTTGAAAATAATATATGATGAATAGTAACTTTTGACTTTTATTTAACACGATTAAAAGTAAATAAGGTAATTAAAGGTACAAATGATATTATAATTACCCTAACACCAGTCATAATTCTATTGGATAAGTTTAATTCGACTAAAAACTACCTTAGGAATAAAATATGATCCTTTTGGACCACTTGGATTAGATTAGGACATTTATTATTATTTTATTTAAAGAAGAGTTAAATGTGGTAAATTCAATGATTAATAACTGAACCATTTTAAATATAGGGATAAACTTAAGATAAATTCTAGTACAAATATTCATTAGAAAGATAAAACCATTTCCTAAATAATGGTATTTTATGTATAATTTTTAGACGTTAAATAAATAAATTTATTTATGACACAATGATGATGCATTAATTACCTTATTAATGAAAGATTAAAATAATTGATATTATAAATATCAAAAAAAATGTCATTTGAGACTTTTGATGGATTTTACTAATTTTATAGGTTAATATGACATGTTAGGGTTGATTAAATGAATTTCTTTCGAAGTAATCATGTTTGTTTGACTTTAACAAAAACAAAATAAAAAATACTGTCAAAATTGACATAAAAGTGTTTTTAAAACAAATATTATATTATTAATTGATATAATATTCCAAAAAATATAATTTTTAGCCACAGGACTTATATAATTATATTTATATAATTATATAACCACTTGAGGTTCTCTTGGCACTTTATATTAAGTTTATTAACCAATTAGTATAATAATACAAGAATAGATGGTTATAGTTAAACTATTTAACTAAGAGTTAAATGTAAATGATAAAGTTAATATGGTGCCCTAAACCAGTATAACACCTATTGGATGATATATTTTAGACCCATCACCACCTTATCCTTGAAATAAATCATTTTGGAGACATTAAAAACTGAAAATTATTTTATTATTAAATAATATTTCAATCTTTTTCTAAGGTTCCCCTCACCTCTCTTATAAAAGGGCACTTCCACTTCTCTCAAATTCACACCTCCAAATCCTTATGTATCGGCCATCCCCTTACCCAATATCCTCTCCAATATCCTCCCTTCATCCTAGAGGCCTTCCTTCGGTCATAAATCCAACCTAAGGATCCCTTTTGATCAAATCAAATGGAAGAACCCAAAGAAGAGGTAAATATTTCATCACCTCTTTCAAGTTCTTTTCTTCTTCCACTTATTCATTATTTGTTGTTTCCATTATAAAATCATAACTTCAGTATAATCTATATATAGTGATGTTATTATAAAAATGGTACAACCATATTCATTATTATATCTATCATATTAATGACAATGTCACCATACGTACGTATGTACGGCTTACCGTCTCCACGTCGTGGTGTAGTTGTTATTCAATAAATTATTATTTGGATGGGTATAATAATGATGTATAATTGATGAAAATAATAAATATAATATGTTAATTATTCTATATATATGATATACCATCCATTTACATACAATTTTAATATCAAAAGAATGATATTGTCGCTCCTACGTACGTTTGGATTACCGTCTCAACGAACGCGATGAGATTCGTTTCCCCATCGTAACCATTCAAGAATATTTTTCATTTGATTATTAAAAATAATTTTTAAGAACTTAATATAATTATGGATATGAATATAATACATCCTATCCAAAACAAACACATCTTATGTAACAAAACATATAAAGTAAAACGAATCAGTTAACACCTGAAATGATGATAATACTAAAATGTTATTTGCAAAGAAATATTAGAAAATAATATATGATATCATATTTATGTATATGGTTATTTTATAATTTAATAACAATGATTTAACTATTATACACGAGTTTGACGTACCCTCGACCAAGGAAAAGTACAAGGTAAGGGTTTATTTAACAATCTCTTCATTATCCGAGGTTGTTTATACGTAATTATATATTGTGACCTCTTTATCATCCACATCCATGTTTCTTAAAATGTATTTCAAAACATTTTTACTATTCCATATACTGTGGGTTAAAGTCATTTATGCACTTTTTTGACTCTTTATAAGATTTTTATAAAGCAATCTTTCCATTGTTTTCCAAACAAGGTACTTTATGAAATTTTCGACAAAATTAAGGTAAGAAAGTTTTTTTAACTCATATGGTGGGTGCGGATATTTTCCACCATTATAACACCTTCGAAGCATCCCTTGCAAGCTTATAAGAAAATTTCCAAAATAAATTTTTTCTTTTAAATGGTTTCAAAATATAAAGAGGTATTTCTTTCAAATAGTTTTCATTTCATCTATGTCAACATCCTTTGATGGGTATTAAACTTGTTTGAGGTTGATTTATTATGATACAGATCGTCCATATTGTATTGAAGGTTTTTTGATATGTTTGAATGTGGATGTGTTATTTTATACCATTCATGGTTTACAGATTAATTATTGACATTTCGTATGATAATTTTAATATGAATGTTTATTTTATTCTTAATACTTTTCATATAAGGAATGAATTGGACATAGTAAGTGATAGGTGGAGCCCTCTATAGTTCCTCGATGCATCGGTAGTTATCATGAGACAAACATGTTTATTGGCACAAGCCCTTGAAAAAATCTTATTTGTAGTATTGGCACATGGCCTTGACTATGTGGTTATGAAGTCTGGCATTATGCATTCCATTATTATGAAATTGGCTATTGATATTGCATGTGATTATTCGACTAATATAATATCCATGTGAATAAGTAAATGGAATTATTGTGATTTATATTTTCTATATTATTATGAAGTTTATGTTCAAAAGGCTTTTGTTTTAGTCTTATACATTTCCTTAAATGTTTATGCTTATTTATGAAAGTTTCTGCTATAGTGTTATCCTTACTGAACATCTGAGCTCACCCCTTTCTACATTTTATTTTCCCCATGATGTGAAGAAGTATATAATGAATGACCTATAGGGATAGTCTGTGTGATATGAATGTGGTTAATAAAGAAAATGTTGTTGTTGTTTTTCATTTTATATTGTAATGAAATGTTTTTGAATGTATCTAATACTTCCAAGGCTACTAAACTGATCGATATTTTGGGACATGATTTCCTTGTATCATGCCAATGTTATGTAATAATGCACTGACTCTGGGTAACTAGGTTTGGGGCGTTACACCCTCCCTAGAATATATTGGGATTTCATTTCTCCTCCATCTGAGGTCAAGTCATCTAGTTGTCTTGTGAAAAGATGCACAAGCCTGGTACCAATATAAATGTGATACCCTCTCATTATTCTAAGTCTGGTTAGCTCTACTGTGGAAAATTTTCCTACTCTAATACTCATCTGGAGCCTTATTCCTTGTAAATTTTTCTAGTTACATATTCATTTCAGGTGTTCTGAAGGAATTGATGTGGCCTAAAGACCATGGGGTGGCCCAAAGGCTTTGAGGTGGCCTATAAGCTTTACTATACCAAAGGCCTTGGGTGGGTTGAAGGCCTTGAAGGACCCAAGGACCAATCCAGTGACCCAAAGGCCTAAACAGTTGATTATTTATAGCTGCTACAGTACCAAACCATACCTACTACCATATCTATATAGTATATGCTATAGTACCTGCTATAGTAACCCAGAAATATGCCTCCACTCGGATTTGATCTCGGGTCTCTTGGACACATATGAAGAGTCCTCACCAACCGGGCTGAGGCTCATGTTCATAATGTATTTAATGATATAAGTGGAATCAAAGGTGCAATACCTCATCCCTAAAACCATCTGTCAATCCATGTCAGGTGCACCAAAAGGCCTTATCCACACACCCCTAATCATTTATAATTATTAGATAATAGTGACAATACATAACCAGTGTGGGAAAAATATACTCTTTTTACCATCATATAAAATAATAATCAATGAAGAAATATTAATAATAATATTTAAAGTATATGTAGGGAAATACAACTAAAGTTAAACCATTGATAACTAAAAATATCAACATTTTATAACATGAATACTACCCACGCTCAACATGAAAACATAATATAAGGATCACTTATAAAGCTAGACAATAAAAAAATAAACTTAAAATAATATATGGGGTGGATCAACAATAAAATTTGGTTTTCTCTTTATACCAGTTTATCAAATCTATGTGGATACATTATCAGATACCCATTATAAAATATCACATTAAATCCAACATAAGTTCCACATGGGTACTAGGGTACCCATATAGGTAGGGAGTATGTAACTCGGTTGGTTCTCACCTAGTGCACCATATATATGACACATAAACAATGTATTCATGTATAGTAAAATAAATCATGAAACTCATAAAACATGAAAATATATAAGTCAGTTCATCATAAACTATCTATTCTAACACAATATCGTGACCAAAATGCATCACCCAAGGTCAGTAATTCATTTTTTGTAGTTACATCACATATAAAATTCACAACATTCATTAAACAATTCCTATGATGAGGTAATATTGATACCTAACCTATTACACAATCTAAAAAATCACCTACATTTATAGTCCCATGAACACATATCATAGCCACTTATTAGTGTAGGAAGCTATCTAGAGATAGAATCTCAATATCTAATTTTTTATTCAATCCAATCCATGTCCCTATTTATAGGTGAGATCCCATGTATGATCTGATAAACATTATGAATAGTCAATATTTTTCTAGGGATAACATCTCAATAGACAATATCTCACATAATCAAAATCAATACCCTCCTTAAAGGTGATGTACCATGGTCAGACACATATCCCAAAAATGAGAAGCAATAGAAACGCGGGTATTGTGACTATGTACATCAATCTCTTGGTCTCCATGTCAAAACCTCCAAAAATATAGTGTTGCATCATCGTTAGGATATAAAAACTAGAAATATATGGTAATAATATCTTATACCCTATCTCTAAATAGCCAACATGTTATCCTTGCATTCATATAGAAAAAAGAAAATACAACTCAACATGCATTCCCTAACTATTCTTGTAAAACATGGTTCTCAACATAACCACAACCAATCAAAAAAATAGTCATATCAGACCAGTAGGGCACACCCAATAATATAAATTCTTATATTTCATATATTGATATACCAAAACACTAAGTGTATATATCTAGATATTAAATACCCTATAAAGTCTCACAGAGATAATAATTAAAACCTTGACTCTATACCTGGAACCTTGTAAGAATAATAGCATATACCCTATGGTTTCTTAGTGAACACTTGACCTCCATTCCAGCATAACTCATTCACTAAATCCACTCACAAACGAACAAGACTTCAATCTTTCCTACCAATATACATACACATTAAACATTATACAATACCCTTAAGGATTAAATCTAGTTATGCATTATCATATCATGTTTTATTCCCACTTCCTCAGGAGCCCCATGCTCAAGAGTTCCCATGTACATACTTTTCAACCACTAAGTTCCACTAGTCCTACCTAAATAGAGTGATTACCCTCTTCGACAACCAAAAAACAAAAATAACCCAATCCCAATTTCTTAACTTAGAAGCTAGACTCATGTCCATTATCTTACCCATCTCACTCAAGAAGTTTCAAGGTTAAAAATCTATTCTCAAATCCTTTTCCACATAATTCATAAGGAACAACAATTATTTATCTACTCTTAAATGAAAAATCACATGGACAATTTTACCTTATTCACAAGTTGTTGCCCTAATTCTTTCCTAATTTGTCACATTAGTCAATACTACTCCAAAATCCATTAAAAAAATTTATTTTTCTCCCCTTTTTAGAATTTAATAATAAACCACTCATATCTATAACTTTTAACACACTAATATTTTATATGTATTTCTACTAAAATTAAAATTGAAGTATTCAATATCTTTCATTACACGCATCCCCGAGCCTATATGAATCCAGATATAATTAACCATTATAGCCTAGAAATTAATTTGGATGGTATTAATAGTAATAACTCTTTTTTTTTAAAATATAATGTTTTTTATTAATGCAAATTTATTTATTAATTCATTATAAATTTTTAATCAATTTTTGGTATTATCATTTTATGCTATAAAAATATATTATATTCAATAATGGTTTTTATCCCATTTTTAATGTGGAATGTATAATTAATTCATAAAAAATTTGAAATTTTATTTAAGTAAATAAAAATAATTTTTAAATATTTATTTTAATAATATCTTAGGGTAAAATTTTATAATTTTTTTTAAATAATTATTTTCTGTGATGATTCAAACATAAAATTTTTTTATAAAAATTGTCATTTATTTTCAAGTAAATGTTGAATTATGTTTTTGTAAATTATCTTAAATTATAATATGTATGATTTAATTATAAATTATCTAGTTAATTACATAGTAATAATCATTGTAATTTATTTTTGAATAAGATAATTTTTTATCTCCAAAACACATTTTTCAAAAATAATAATTTTTATACCCACAACATGTTTTTATATTAATAAATTAATTTATCACAATTAATTAATGAGTTAAATAAAATTAATATATTGGATATTCAATATAATATTTTAAAATTCATATTATGGTTTTCACAAGACACAGAATGGATGTAAATTGTGTTTTACGCTTAAAAATCATTTTTTGAAAATGGGTTTTGGTTTCAGTTTTCTAGCTTAAATAAAATTAAATTTATTCAATTATATAAATTTAATATGGTATAATGAATTAAATATTTGGTATAAACATAATTAATATAATTTAATAGACTCAAATTAAATTTTATTCATAGTGAATAGTAAAAATAGTGAAATTTTGTTACCATAAATAAAGTTAAAACATGTTTCCCATTGGGGTTAAACCACGAGATAAATGTATGATTTCCACAAAAACCTTGTAAATTAATATTGTTTTAATTTATTTTACCCTTCTATTATCTAAAATTTAAATCCAGGGCCATTTGAAGGCACTTTTTCATTAATGGGACCATAAATCATTGAAATCTTTTCAGAAATCCCATGTGTCTCCTTCCCATCACTTATAAAAGGGAACTGATTATCCTCCATTATTCACAAAATTTTAGCCTTATATATTATAAAATACATGATTCAAAACCATAATATAATTTTTTAATTCACCCAATATCCTCTGGTCTTCTCCAAGGACCAGTCCTTTAGGATTAATGTGTTAAACAATGAAGGTATCTCAAAGAAGAGATATAGATCTTTACCAAACTCTTTAAATTTTTTTTCTTTTTCCAATTACATTAAACTTTTTGTATCCATAATAAAATATTAATATGTTGTAATTAATATAGTATATGTCATTATGATTAATTCAGAACCATTTTCCACCACTTCTCAACCCAATCGGAGATGACATATTACTCTTGTGTACGCGTGGACTACAACCTCTATGTTGTTATACGACTCATTTTCCACAGTCATCATTCATGGTTGTTTATTAGGATATATTAAACATTAATATATTATATTTTTGTAATAATTATTACGTAAATTTTAATAAATATTTACCTTTATTTCCTTCCATCCATCAAAAAATGAAAATGTCACTCGTGTATTTGTACGGATTGTCGTCTCTACATAGTGATGTAATTCATTTTCCATCACTAATTTATATTAATGGTAATAAATAGTAATATAATGAATATATATTATTTTTATATCATTATTTTCATTATAGAGATTAGGGAACCATGATCAATGTGCAAGGAACATAATTTTTAACTAATACATACATGAAAAATGAAGCAATTAACACCAAAAATGAGGAACTTAATAGAGATTTGTTACTAAACTTGTGTTAAAAGGATATAAGTGGATAATATATGATATTATATACATTAATATGATTATTTTTTGTAATTTTAAAAAAATCAAATTTATTAAATAGGATGTTAGGGTGTTTGCGAATCAATTGCGATATATGGCCAGGGTTTTCATCTCAATTCTCTCCATTGAGACATGTTTTAGTTTTATGCACCAATTTATTATGTATATGGTGTATATATTATCAAATAATGTATTTTTATATAATTCATGATTTAATAAATTTTATTTAAAGATCAATAAGATTTCTAGGCATCAAATGACTTTATATTAAAAGACTAATAAAGTTGTATGAATTTTATGTTACAATCTTATTTTTACCGAGATTTTTTTTACATAAATTTTTTGTTGATAAAATTGTATGATCTATCTCTAAAAAATATTATTTCTTTTCTTATACACTATTTATTTTTTGTGATTTTATATTTTCCTTTCATTTTCCTCTTTTTATGTACTCAAGATACTGAAAGAATAATTTTATGGAAAACCGACCATGCTTTTCTCGTTGCTCGGTAATAACTTATTCCATGACTTTGTTTTTTAAAAAAGTTTTCAATAAATATTTTAATATTCTGAAAATATTTATTAATTTCATTTTTCCCATTTTTTACTTTCTATAAAAATATTTTAAAGGAATCATCTTTCCATTTTCCAAACAATGCGTTTCTGACTTTTTACTTATAATATAAAAGGATTTTTTTGACATACACAACATGAATAGATTTATCCACCAAAAATAATAATCTTTTATTTATTTATTTATTAATTTATAATTTTCTCTGTTCATTTTCAAAGAAAATATTTTCCTTAATATTTTGAAAATTTTTATATTTTAAATTAGTTATTACGAATAAAAAATGTTTTTCCTCATGAAATGTTTTGTGATATTTTAAAAGTATTTTTATATATGAAAATATAATTTGATGTTTATTATGATTTAATGGGGATATGATCCAATGTTACCAAATTTATTATTTCTCTAGATCGTTATGATCATGAAATGTTTATAAAACCATTATATTTCTCATAAGTAATGATGTGATGGTCTGATGAATGTTTTATGATCTTGTAGCACATATATATGGTTTTAATTATGTGAATGGAGGGACTAGAATTATATAACATATAATATATTGGGTAAATAAGAATACTAAATAATATAATAAAGACTGGAATTAAGAGTGTTCCCAGTTCAGTAAGGGACTTTTTCTAATAAGATAGTCTTGGGAATGAACCTTGAATAAGGATTTGATAGAATGGGGAGATAACCCAATCCATTATGATACTCTTGTAAGTGATCCTTGAATAAGTAAAATATTTCATATACTTGTGTGAATTCAAAAAACATTTTCCTTAAGATTATGATTTTTTTCCATTGATCATTATTGTTTGATGATTCCACACTCTTATGTATTATTTCTTTCGATTGATAAAAATTCACACCATGTTGCATAATTATGAGATTCAAATTTATGGGTATGATTTTCTAATGTATATAATATGTTCTCATAACATTATCCGTATATTATGATCATTTATTGATATATATTATGTCTATAGTTACTAAGGATCTAAGCTCACCCTTTCTTATTTTTCCCTTTCCTAGGTTATTGAGAAAGGTTTTATGTATGTTATGTATAATAGTGGTTCTAGTTGTGAAGAACTAAATGGGGAGCAATGTATATCTTTTTTGTACTGCTTATTTAAATAGTAAAGTATCCAAAGAATATAAACCACTATAGTCCTAATAAATTTATTATAGTGAAATTTATTTAATTCTCATTTAAAATAATTTAATATTTATTTCTGTGAAGTATGAGTCTCTATAGTTTTTATCAATGGTAAGGATTACTAACTTTTAGAGACTGGGATGAGGAAACTTTAGTGAGATACCGTAAGATAAGCCCATATATAGGAAAAAATAAAAAGTAATGATAAATAAATGAGTTTTATTTCCCAGAACAAATGCATCCCTAACTGAATATTACAAATGAATATTGTTTTGGAAAAGATGAATCAATGGTAATAATCCCAAAAAGTGTTAGTTGAGTATATCTCAGCCAACATTTTGGTTCACAATGAATGGTCTCTTACTTCACACCCACCTGAATATCCCAAAGGCCTTATTTTTTTATTTTATTAAGGATAATATCCATTATATTGGTTGACAAGGAACCCCTACATGACCCGTTGGCCCAAAGAACAAGGGCCAACATGACCCAAAGGACAATTACATGACCTGAATTTCCATAGGCATATTATGCCCATACATGAACCATAGTCCCAACCCACTATAACTGAACCTCCACAACTTCTGCATCATTGATCACCTAGCTCCCCACCTTGCATTGCTGATCAGCTAGCATTTCCCCTTGAAATGCTTCATTATTCCTAGTCCCAATGGCAGTTTCCATACCCTCTCATCTTTTCAATTAGGTTAGCTCTGCTTTGGTGACTGAAACTCTTTTCCTTGATCCTCTTCTAGGTCACAATCTGTGTGAATTGGGCTATATTATGGTCATTATGGCTCAAAGGCCCTGAGGTCTCATTGTCTTTGATGACCTGAAGACCCTGAGACCCATAGGCCCAAACTGGTGACCCAAAGACCCAAATATGTGGAATAGTTCCAGTTGCTACAGTGCCTTCTATAGTACATGCTATAATACTACTACAATATTGCTATAATAACCCATAAATTCTCCTATAATCGGTTTCAAACCTGGGTCTCTTGGATTCTAACCAGGATCCCTTATTGCACACTTGGTTTTAAACTCTTGAGGTATATTCTTTGGTTAATTTATATTTTATTTAAGATACATTATAAATTTTTTGAATAGATGATGATCATGGATGAACTGGGTTAAAGATACGGTGTCATAGATTGAAAAGAAGGTTCCATTATTTATAGAACCTATACATAATTTTCATAAATATATGATTTTTCTCCATGATTATTGTCACTCATACTATGTTTTTTGTTTTACTCAATGATTGGAACCCAAAGTAACCATGTTAACACAAAATGTAAAGTACAATTCAATGATTTTCCTCTTGAGGAATTTGTTGATATAAGAGTTGGAATAAGAATGTTTGTGATTATTATTACTCATATATCATTATATATGATTAAAACCTTAAACATAGTTGAGTTTACTAACACATAAAATAATATGAAAATAAACTTTTGTGGAAGTTCATGTGGTAATGATCATGGAGAAAAGAAAGTTCAATTTTATGCATGTCAAAAATGTGGTGAGATAAACCACGAAGATTTTCTCAAAGGAAGGGGAATATGTTTTCTATGTTTAAATAATGGGAATATATAAACAAATTAATAATAAATTTATTTATTATATGTGGGTAACATGAGTATTATTCAAGTGAATTCCCTATTCCAATGGATAACTCCTATACCAGGGATGGACCTATGTTATTTCAATCACTAAGGTGAATCATGATGGTTAAGGCACACTTATCCACCAATCCAAAGATCGGTATTTCATGTTAAATTTTATAATAATGTTATCTATAAATATATTATTATTATTCCTTTAGTGGAGTTTGATTTGATTTTGAGAATTGAAATGTCCATCTACATAGACCCTATTGTAATCGAGGGTTCTCGGGACATCACTTAAACAACATTTATTGTATTAATATATCATGTATATAGTGCTTTATATGTGATTTTATCTTACCATGATTGTGGTGACATTTCTATATCCACTATTTATATGGTTATGTCCATAGATTATTTTACATCTCAAAATATATAGCAGTTCCCATGAAATAATGAGAACTAGGAGATACTAGGACCTTAATCTTAAACACATATCATCTAGTCAAGATGCATCATATTGAATTGAAACAGTTGATGTTATATTATCATGTGCATGGGGATTATATGTATTGAGACTTATTTTCATGAAGTTTATACTTAGTGATCCCTAGTAGGTGAGATCATGAGGACAAACCAACTAATAGAAACACCACATGTTTTTCTTTTCACTAGTTGTTCCGATCTATGAATAGGTTTATTAGTCTCCTGAATTGAGATCATTATCGATGTGTTCTATTTGATTTCATAGTTTTATTCGAGGAAAAATGATGAAATCGAAGTTGTGGAAAGGTAGATTTTATTTGGGTGTTTCATTGGTGGTATGTCATTGGTTAAATGATTAAGATAGAATTTTTCACTTTAGAGTTGAGGAAGTGATATCTCAGGCCCAGTTGATTAGGATGGTATTACATTAACTACACTATAGCCATGGTAGAATAATTTAATTCCTTATTGTAATTTAAACAAATGATAAATCAATAAAATGATTATGAGATGATTTCACATCAATCCTTATGAGATATCAGAAGAAAAAGATATTATATTACACAGTGTGTGCTCATAAGAAGGTTTTCATTTCTATTGTTACTCCTTATCTCTTTAGGTGTTATGAGGAGTGTCTAGACTCTATTCTAGGTCTGTGAATATTATTCAATATTATTAAAATTAGTGTCTATAGTGTCGCACACAACAGTGTATTTTTAATTATGACCTATTCTGAGGAATTGAAGTATAAGAAATGGTGGGGGCCCACCATAAAGTTTGGGATATATCAGAGGATATGTGATCATGAAGGAATAAATAAATTCATATTATTTCGGTTTAGAATAACTAGTATTGAATTTTTTTTATTATGTTTATATACAAGTATAAAGTAAATACATGGAAAATATTATTCAAACAAATATTATTTTAATATTAAAGAATTTATATAAAATTAGTGGGAATACTAAGTCACGTTAAGGACTCATTTTTATCATTTGAATACATTTATTATATTAAAAAAAAGTGATAAAAATATAAATGATATTTGTGAATCAGTAAATAAGTTACAAGATGTCGTTTAAAGTGAATAATAAATATTCATAGGATAGGGACACTATCCAGGTAATTTGTGAAACTCGGTATAAATAGGTAAAAGTGGATCCTTTAGAGAGGACTATTCATTGCGCGAGTTCCAATGCCTCTCTATCCTCTCTCCCACAACCTAGAGAGAAATGATCTCATTCCAAGAACTCTACTAAAGATATTTTTCATGGATTGATGGAATGGAATGAAGATGATCATCAAGACGTCATAGTTATCATTAGATATCTATGTTACTAATAAAAATTTGACAATCAATGCTCCAACATTTTTTTTAAGTGTCTGTACATGATTTGGAGGGATTCAAATTTGGATTATTTGAGGAGCAATCTTCAATATTTAGTGGATGGAGAAAGTGAGGCTTTAGATCAAATCAAGTATTTATGGTTTATTTTTGTGCTTAAAAATTATCATGTATGATCGACAAGCTTTAACTAGGTTAGTGTTTCACTTGAAATGATGTTGTTACGTCGATCACCGGTGAAAAAATTTTAATCTCCAGTACAACTTGTTCCAAAGAACACCATAAAACCTTAAATTAGTATTTTAAGGGTGTGTGAACGTTTTAGGAAAAAAAATGAAATTTTCATTAAATTTTAGAAAAGGCGTTGTTCTAGTCTCAATTTAACAAATGGAGTTTCAATCCAACACTAGATGGCCAGGATACAATCATCTGAAGTTGTAATTAGTTTTAGAGGAATTTGCATCATATATTTTGAGAAGTGGTCATCGATGATGAACTTATGAGTTCAGATTGAATCAGGTATTTATGGTTTATTTTTCTTTTTAAAACTTATCAAATGTGATCCTTGGTCTTTAACTGGGGAAATGATTCGCCAAAATTGATGTCGTTATGTTAATAACTGGTGAAAAATTTTAAACCCCCACAACATCAGGTTCTATTGCGAACCATGGTACATATAATTATACATATAATTATTTTATGCGATATCTCATAAAATAATAAGTAGACTTTCACAAGTAAATTGTACATGTGATGAGATTAATGTTTTTCTATTTATTGTATAGTCAGTTTTGAGTGTGATCACATAAAATGTGAATATCAGATAGAAAATTATTTCATTTTTTTATAAATACTAAAAAACCACAAAAAATAATAAGTCGTTGAAATCTTCTATCATTTAAATATGAACACAACCAGTTGTATATGGTGCTCGTCAACCTCAGTTGAAGGTTCCTCATACAACTATGGAGTTCTTATGAGAACGGTGGGTCGAAATAACATAATTTGGATGAAATTAAGTATCAACGGCTACCCTTTTTAAACATTTGTGTCAGATATTGATAAAATCATGCTTATGATTTTAGAAGTCGAGACTCCACTCAATAGTTCAAGGATCCACGAGTTAATGTGATTTGTTAGTCTAGTTACTACTGTATATATCTTAAAGTATTGGAGGGGCCATAGATTATAGACCATGAGAAGTGGTTTCAATGATGCTTTACACTAGAATAATCAAGTTTCATATTATTCCGAGTATAGTAGTGAGAGATACTAGAGTTTGATAAAATAGTAAAATACATTTAATGATTAAAGTAATAAATAATGTGTAATTTGAAATAAATATAAAAGTACTAACTTATGATATTTTTTTATAAAAAATTGAATTCCATACCACAATTACAATGTAATTAATTTTGGAAAAATTTCAATGTTCTCACTAACATGACTTTCCAGATATTATTACATACACCTTCATAAAGTACTACGGTATTGGAATTTCAAGGTGTTGGGGTCCCGAATAACTATTGAGCTGCCTTGGAGAATGAGGATATGAAAGGTAATTATTGGATCCCCATATATGATGAACATGATGGTTATGTCATAAAGGTATCATCAACATCTTTTGTGATTTCTGGATACAACATCAAACATGAATGATTTCACATGTTCTCTCATCTCTGACAAGTTTGGAAGAATAAATTGAAGCGATATTGTAGGATCGAAATATGAATATAGATGCTCAATTACAAGAGGGGGTGGATTTTTAGTTTAAAATTTTCTTTTTTAACCTTAATGAAAACTATGTTTAACAAGGTTAAACAAGGTAAATTCACAAGACCTCTTTTAGTTCTATAAACATGCATGGTTACAAGAAATATGGTTCTGGAAATGAAACTTGTGGAACTTTTACAAAGAAAATATTCTACCTTAAGGAATATAGTATCTTACTTATCAGAGTATACAAAAGAACAAAAAAGTGTAAGATGTTTATACTTACTTCCTTTATCAAAAAACGGTAGAAATAAACTTGAAACAAAACAAGTAACAAGAATGAAATATTTTAACCCAAAGGGAAGGGTATCCAATAACCTTTGATAAAGGTACCATGATTTATACTTTCAAGAAATTATTTCTTACCCACACTTGGGTAAACCCTCAATAGGAATACGGTAATTTCTCTCACTATCCCTAAAAGCCCTCGATCTTTATGGTAGTCGGCACCTCTGTCTTCCTATCTCTGGAAGTCCTGAATTGTATATAGCAACAATCGGAGTGATACGAAGAAAGCTGAACAAGATGTTCAGTACGCACAAAGCATGAGAGTCTCTCTCTCTCTCTAGAAATTACTCCAACAGCATTCAATCACTAGAGTGATCAACGGTTTTATTATCTCATGAGCTCATTCAAATGAGCTCCTATTTATAGGCACTTCTCCAATGGTCTTCTCCCTCCTCCAACAGTCATATATTACCTTGAATTTCATAGAGACTTGTACATATGTCACTCAAACAACGGTTAATTTGAAAATGAATGTATAACATCATTTCATAACTATAACATGTGTATGAAAAATAAGGTTGATGAACCAAATCTAATTTTTCAGATACTATGGAAAAATAATGTTTTTAATCTAACCAAATAAACATCTAGAGACTATAACTCATGGATATTAAGATTCTGTTTTTCAAAGAATTTAGAACCTGAATTATATAGATTTTGGATTATGAATTCCAATGAATTCGGAGTCTGAATTCTGTGGAATTAGGAATCTGAATTCTGAGGAATTCGGAGTCCGAATTATGAGAAATTCAGAATCTGAATTCTGAGGAATTCAGAGTCTAAATTATAAGAAATTTAGAGTCTAAATTATGAGGAATTCGAAGTCTGAATTATAAAGAATTAAGAGTGTAAATTCTGAGGAATTGGAAGTCTGAATTTTGAGGAATTTGGAGTCTGAATTTTGATGAATTCAGAGTCTAAAATCTTAGGAATTTGAATTCTAAATTTCAGAGAATTAAGAATCTTATTTTTTGAGAATTTGGAGAATGAATTTCAAAGAATTCATAATCTGAAAATATAATACTCTATAATAAATAATATATATGATTTCGTGATTTTATATATGAAACTAATTTAAATATTTATAAATAAAATTATTTAGATTTAGAGAAACTATAAAATGAATAATTAAAACATAGGTAAGATAAAATTCTCTTGGGGAAAAATTCTTTTTTATTAAGATAATTCTTAGGGAAAATATAATATTCTTTAAGATAAAGTGTTTATGATTTTAAAAATGTAGAGGAATGGAAAATTCATAGGGAAACCTTATTGACTCAACAATATTTCCCTTTTTTGAAAGCACAAACATCCTTACAAAAAAGAATATAAAAACACCGAATTTTTCTTTATGGACATAAAAAAATAAAAACTTATCTCCCTATACTTATGAATCATGTTGAATACAACTAACTCCCACTTAGATTTTGAAATCCTTAAGGATTTTATTCTTGAATTCCTTAAATAAAATTTTCTTTTTCCTGAATGACAAAATATTCTTTGATGGAAATACCCCTTAGATAGACTCCCCCTTACTTAGGGAATTCACTTATTTACTTAGTATTCTTGTTATCATTTCTTTCCCCCTTTGTGATTTTCAAAAAGGAATAAAGAGAATGGAAAAAATTGGTACTTGAAAAATTAGTACTATACAACAAAATCCATGATGAACAAAAAAAAATTCATTATGATGGGAAAAAATTATACATAGAGGGAAATAAAACAAAATATCGGATTGGGGGGGGGTTATCCTTCTTTCTCCATCGTCATTAAATTCTTTACGATGGTTTTAATCTTATTTTTATCCTTGTGATATTCTTCCACATGCTTGAGTAGCTGATCCTGATCTTTATTTTTCTTCTCTAAGGATTTGATCTTTTCTTCCTGAGCCTTAATAATATCTGCTCGAGCCTTCAAAAGATCTTCTTTCTTAGAAATCTTTTCTTTAAAATATACTCTAAGATCCATTTCCTTATTCCAATTCATAGCCACAGAACTAAGCTTCCCATCCAGATCCTTGAATTCCTGCTTCTGATTTATTTGTTTGAGACATATCTTTTCCTCAATACTCTTAGTAAGATCATTAAACTTCTCATATTTGGTGTCAAAATCATCCTTCACACTTTCTTGAAAATAATCCATGATTCTCATCTCTTCGATTTTTTTCCTCCACCATTTTGTGATTTCCTTCAACGATCTTTTGTGGGGTTCATATTCAATGAAGAATGTTTTAAAATAGGACTCATGCTTGACAAACGTATCCATAACAATGGTTAATGAATATGATTTCTGATTAAATGAGTGTTGAAGCATCTGCTACCTCAAGTCTATACTTATAATTAAGGGAATGGAATCAACCAGCTTCTTCAAATAATGAACTAAAAAATAATGTCAAAGATAGGATGATTCTAAATCAGACTGTTTGGTTGGTGAGGACTCTCTTTTATCTCTTCAGGTTTCCTTTTTGACAAACCACCAACATCTTTCTTTTTCACTACGGATTTTCTAGGTGTATGAACCAACACCCTCTTTCCTTTATCAGCTCTCTGAATGATCTCTTCTACTTTGGTAGATTCATATTCACTATCTAATAATTGAACAATCTTGTCTTACTCATTGTTTTTTTCCATGGAACCTTCCACAAGATCTTCTAGATGAAAAAAATTGTGATTGATACTCGCTTCTTCAGATGGTTTATTCACTTCTTCATGACCCTTTTCTTCTTTTCCTGGACATTCAAGTTTTGAAGATTTTGATTTAGATGTTTTGATTGATTGTTTTTCAGAATTAATTTTCTTCTAATCATATTACTCTACTTGTCTAATCATGTAATCAGTATCACCACTTCCTTCTTCTTCTTCTTACACTTCTTCCTCTTGAACTATTTCTTCTTCTTCTTATGGTTCCTGAATCACCATGTTCTTTCCCAGAGTCAGAGGAAGTGATTTTTTCAAAAAATATTCTGATACCTGAATTTTTTTCAGAGGCTTTCTCAGCTGTCTGGAGAAGGAATTGAACTATCTCTGTCTCATACATCTTCTTCTTCTTCTTCTTTTATTTTTCTTGCTTCTCAATATCCTCAGCAGACTTCAACATCAAGGCTTTTTCCTCAGTCTGGTCCAACCCAAAACTAGGTTCCCCTTCCTTCTTATTCTTTTGGTATTCTCTCCATTTAAAAACCACTTCATCTGGATAATTATTTTTATTCCTTGTCTTAGGTGGTACTGATTGATTTTCCTTAACCGCATGAGTTTTTTTGTTTCTCTTATAGTTCCTTCACCTTCCTCTTCATTCCACTCTTCTTGGATGTTTCAGCCACATCCAGTTTCATTGATAGAGATTCTATTTGTGATTCGGAAAAATCATAGAATTATCTTGATTCACTTGAAAACCCAACCGTCATTCTCTTTAGAGTATCATCACTAAACAACATTATATTAAAATTTATTGTCTTATAACTATAATAAATTTGAAACGATTATAGACAAAGAACAAAAATATTTGATATAATACCCGAATACATAATGATTTGAGATTTTAGAGTTCCATTATTGATATTCTAATTTGTAATTACAACATAATTCACCAAATTAATCATTCTGAAATTCACCAAAAATTCCAAGGCATAAATATTACTCTTCTTCAGGGTATCCTTGTCACCTTTTCTCATAATGATAAATCCTTGAACCCATAACTGATGAATATTGATGGTTATAGAGAGATGAAAAAATTTTGGAGTCTTTACTTCATTCAATCCAAGGAACTCTAATGATTTTTCCATATCGAATGAACCTGAAATATCTGCTAGCTTGTGGGTGCAACATTCAGCTTCACCTTCCTATGGAATTCCAACCAGGTTACCAGCCTTACTATTGGAAAGGGAGTAGGTATATCTATAACACTTGAAGGAAAACTTGTCACTCCCTCCTTCAGTGAATAAACCTACTAATTCATATAATTTAACTAAAAACTCTAGATAAACCAAATCATGTGCCTTCGGTTTGGATACACATATTCTCTCTCATCCATCCTGCTTAATGTTCTTTGAAATAAAAGAATCATACTTAGCAAAGAAATTTGGATTGACTATCATTCTCTATATATCTTCCATTCAGATATTTCATTTACTAACAAAATTTCTTTATAAGGATAATCTTGCACAGACATTCATAATTGAAGAAAAATTGATGATTCAGAATAGCCTTAGATAGAGGAGTAGAACATCAACACACCAAGTCTTTGAAGACTGATGTGGGACAACCGTCAAGGGTCCTTATATAGGTGTTTGAGGTGATGGTTCATCTTCCTTGGTTGATCCAACAGTTGAAATACTATTAATCAGATCTGACAGTTAAGATGATAGTCGACGAATGAATTTAGTAAGTTCCTATCTTTTGAGGTTTTTAAGAAAAAAATTAGGATTTAAGGAAAAGTTAATCTGAAAAAATATCATTAAAACTATAATACCAACATGTAAAAATATGATTACGAAAATTTAAAATGGAAACATACCTTCCTAATTACTAGGAAAATTATCTATAATGAGGAAAATTCTTCTTGAGGATCATTAGATTGGAAAAAAAAATAAAAAAAAAATTATTAAGAAAATTTTGATTATGAAAAAAAATTGATTATGAAAATTTTGATTACAAAAATTTTAAAAAAGGGAAATTTTGAAAAGGGAAAAAATTGACTAACAAGAAAATGTTTTCCCCCTACGAAAATTAGTTTCTTAATGTGAGGATATAGTTTTCAACAAGAAGTTAAAATGGTCGATTACATTATATTTATCATTCCTAACTTCTGTTTAATTTATTCAAATCTATCAGAGGGTAAAGATTTTGTGAAAATATCAGCATGTTGATCTTGAATTCAGATAAATTGAAGAATGATATCTCATTTTTTGTGTGATCCCAAAGAAAGTGATTCATAATATCTATGTGTTTTACACAAGAGTGATGTGTAGGATTTTTACTTAAGGTAATGGAACTAGTATTTTCACACAATATTTGTGTTTTGTTAAAATGCATACCATAGTCTGTGAGTGTGTGTTTCATCCACAAAACTTGGGCAGAATAACCTCAAGCTGCTACATATTCAGGTTTTGCAGTAGAAAGTGCTACTAAGTGTTGTTTTTTGCATGACTAAGAAACTAATGAATCTCATAAGAAATGATAATTTCTATATTTACTTTTCTAATCCATTATACATCCACCAAAATCAGTATCTGAAAAACATTTTATAGAAAAATCATTTCTAGATGTATAAAAGAGTCCTAAATCTATGGATCCCTTTAAAAATAAAAAAAATCTCTTCAGTTCCATTAAATAGGATTTCTTATGATTGGATTTATATCTATCACATAATAATACTAAAAACATTAAGTCTGGACGAATAGTTTTCAACTATAGTAAACTTCCTATCATTCCTCTAAATGATGTTTGATCTACTGGTTTTCTAGCTTCATCAAGATCAAGAGAATTTGAGGTACTAATGGGAGTACTAATACTCTTAGTGTTTCCATATCCAAATTTTTTTTAAGAATATCCTTAATATAATTATATTTATATATATAATCTCTTTCTAATTTTTGAGAAATTTTAAAAACTAGGAAAATTTTTAACACACCCATCATACTCATTTCAAACTCGGATTTCATTAAATTTGGAAATGAATCGGTTAAATATTGCTGATTTGAACCAAATATAATGTCATCATCATAAATTTGAACAATCAATACAGTTTTCTTATCTTTATTTATAAATAGGTTTGGATCATCATTTCCCTTAACATAATTGTTTTGTTACAAAAATCTTGTAAGCCTAACATACCAATCTCTAAGGGCTTGTTTAAGTCCATATAAGGATTTGGTAAGTTTTAAAACATGTTTAGGAAATTTTTTGCGTTAAAACTTGGAGGTTGCTCAAAAAAACATCCTCTTGAACATATCCATTAAGGAAATAACTTTCAACATCCATTTGAAAATGTTTAATGTTAAATAATTCTGAAAAAGAAATAAGAATATGGATAGATTGAAGTCTAGCTACTGGAGCATAGGTTTCTTTATAGTATATTCCATCTTGTTGATTATAGCCTTTTGCAACTATTCTATCCTTATTTATTACTATGATTCCATTTTCATAACACTTATTTCAAAAGAAACATTCTACTCTAATAACAGAAGTATCCTTATGTCCTTCATCCAAGGTCCAGACTTTATTCCTTTCGAATTCATTTAGCTCATCCTGCGTGGATTTTATTCAATCATCATCACTTAATGCTTCATCAATGATTTTTTGGTTCTAATTGGGAAAGGAATCCTAGATGTTCTACTTCATTTCTTAAGGAACTTCTAGTCCTTACAGGTAGATTTACATCTCCAATGATATTATCACTAGGTTGATTCTAAAGAAAAAACTGATTTGGGTTTTGTAAAACTTGTTCATCAAAATATGGTAAAGAAAATTATGGGGTAAATGTTTCAGATGAATTTTCTTGAACATTTTCTTTATTATAAGGATCCTCTATCAAGGGTTGATAATCAATTTTTTAAAATACATCCAAGGATGTAGGTTGATATTGTTTAAAAAAGGTTCAGTTTCCTAAAATTTAACATGTATTATTTCTTCAACAGTACAAATTTGTTTATTAAATACTCTATAACCCTTAAAAGTGGTGGAGTAGCCTAGAAATATTTATTAATCAGATTTGGATGCGAATTTATGTAAATTGTCTTTAGTATTAAAAATGAATACTTTACAACAAAATACATTGAATTAGGAAAGTCTAGGTTTACTACCATTCCACAGCTCATATAGAGTTGTATTAAGAAAAGGTCTAATCAAAACTCGATTTATAATATAACAAGAATTACTTATAGCTTCAGCCCAAAATTGTTTAGCTATGGAATATTCACTCAACATGGTTCTTGTTATCTCTTGATGAATTCTATTCCTTCTTTTAATAACCCCATTTTTTTGAGGAGTTCATGGTGCTTAGATGTTATGAGTAATTCCTTTTTTACTACAAAAAGTTTCAGAATCATAATTTAGAAACTCTCCTCCATGATCACTATGAATAGTTATCGATGGAAGGTTTTTCTCATTTTTAACTTGGGCTCTAAAAATTTTGACACAAAAAAACAACAGATTCCTTTACTAGAAAATAGACCCATGTGAATCTAGTGTAATATCGACTATGATAAATACATAATATTTTCCTCCAATACTTCTAGATTGTGTTGAACCGAAAAGATCCATATGCACCAACTGTAACACATTGGTAGTTGAGACTTCACATATTGATTTAAAACTTGATTTATGTTTCTTTCCATATTGACAAGGATCACAAACTTTTAAAGAATCATATCTATGATCCGGTAGATCCTTAACAAGTCTTTTCATAGAGATTATACATAAGTTCATATGGTTACAATGTCCAAAACTTCTATGACATATACAAGATTGATCTTCCATTGCACTAAGGCAAGGTAGATCTTGGCTCTTAAGGTCTTCTATGTTTAGTGTGTATACATTCTCTTACCTGTGGGTATAAATAATAAACTCTTCCTTGTAATTGTCTACTAAGAACTTATAATTACTAAAATTGACAAGGTAACATTCATTAAATAATTGACTAATTCTAATGAGGAAGTTCTTAAGACCCTTAACAAAAAAATACATTTGAAATCAATGCTTTTCTAGGAAGAAAAATATTACTTGTGCCAATAATTTATACCTGAGCATTGTCTCTGAAAGTTACTTTTCATCCTTTCGTATTGATAATCATTTCAAAGAAGTTTTTTTTACCAGGCATATGCTGAGAATATCCACTATCCATTTACCATGTATTTCTGTTTCTACTATCTTTATTTTCTTGAAAATAAGAGTATTAGACTTTCGGAATCCAAATTTTCTTGGATCAAGAAATTTTAGAAATCATGATTTTAGGAATCCATGTTTTCTTAGAAAAATAATCATTATGAAAACCTAAAGACTGAGTTTTATTTAAATAAAAATAATTTCTCCCAATGTCCACCACACTGACATTTAGTACAGGATGGAGCACATTGAGGAACAAAATAGTTATTACTAAAAACTGTCTTAGAATGAGTATAACCAAATCCAGAACTATTCCTTAGAGGTCGAATTTTGGAATACATCTTGTCATAGTTTTCCTTACTATAGGTAAAGTTTGACAAACAATTCCTCATGGAAAATATTTTTAACTTTAGTTTAATAACTAATTTTTTTCCTCAAAAACATTATTTTTAGAACAAGAGTTAGTCTCTAAAATATTTTTCTTAGAAATTACATTTTCAAAATCCTTAGAAATTTTATCCTCCTCATAATTAACATCCTCAAGGTTCTTACAAATACATTTAATATATAAAATTTTCTTATAAATATATTTAGAAATATTTGATACTTCTTTAGTTAAAATATAAATTCTAGAGTTTTCTTTATCAAGATTTTTATTGAGTTTAGAATTTTAGTTCTGAAGAAGTTTAGCAAACCTAGATAATTCTTTATAAGTAGGTAAAATATTATCTTCATAAAAAGAAGATTATTCATCTAAAGATTGATGGTATTTATCATCTGTATAATTTCCATTCAAGGATGAATTAGTGACAGATTCTGCATTGTTTACCTTATCCATTATACAATGATTATTAATGGGTAGTCTAGCTAGTAGACCAACATTATTATAATCAGAAGATTCATACTCTGAGGATTCATCAGAAGAGTCCCCACCACTAGCACTCCAGGTTTCATTGGATTTTAAAACATTCTTAGCTTTAGCCTTGTAATACTTCTTTCTATTCCTCGAAGAATGAATTTCCTTTCTATACTTTTTCTTAATCATAGGATAATATAACATCATATTCCCTACTCTTTTGCATTCATAGCAAGTGACTTTAGAGACTTTCTTGTCTTTTAATTCTTTCTTCTTATATCTATACTGAAAGTCTTTCTTTCCAACTATCTTACTCATCCTTCGAGCAGGATTAGCTAGTTCATTCTCACTATGTTATCTTTCACTAGATTCTTATAAAACAGTGACTTTATTTGATTTGGATCTTATAACCCTTTCAGGAGTCATGGATTTAGAAGTAGTAAAGGGTACACTTCCATTACCATTTTTCTTCTTATTTATATCAGAATCAATTTTCATTCTTGTCTCATGTTGAAGAAGAGTTCCAAAAAGATCATCAACAGTAATTGGAGATACTTTCCTATTCTCACCAATCATTGTTCTCTAGATTCCGACTCATTAGGCATTATATCTATAATATTATCCATAAATTCATAATCATCTAAACCATTCTCACCTAGAGATTGTATACTGTTAACAATAGTCATAAACCTTTGTTTCACCTTGCATACTAGATCTCTATATGGAAATAAAAATCTATGATATTATGTTAGAATCATAGCTCTTATAGATTCTATAACTTTGGATGTACCAAAATTTGTAACCTCCAATTTCTTTCAGATACAGTTAGCATCTTCACAAGAAGAAATCATACTATATATATTCCTGGTCATGGAACACAACAAAGTATTTCATACATTGTAGTTTAGTTGATATTATGACATTTCTTGATTGGTGAAATTTATGACTTCTTTATTAGGAATCTTGTAATCTCTAGTAAGCCAAAAAAAATTGTCCACTCCAGTATTAATACCTAAGTATCCATATGATCTCTCCAATATTCATAATCATTCCCATCAAATATAGGTGGTCTCATAGGATTTATATTTTCAATCGAACCAACATTTATCCTACCATATTAAGATAAAAATATTTCCACAAAAACTTGTAAATAGTAAAAGTTTATAAACAATGATAAAAATACATAAGAATGAAAAATATTTAGAACAATGAAAATTTGATAAAGAAAACTTATATGTGAATATATGTATTTCAAGGACCACCTCTAATACTAATTGTAGGATCAAAATATGAATTTAGATGCTCAATTACAAGATGGGGTGAATTATAAGTTTAAAAACATTCGTTTTTAGCCTTATGGAAAACTATGTTTAACAAGGTTATACAACGTAAATTCACAAACCCTATTTTAGTTCTACATACTTTCAAGATTTTAGAAATATGGTTTCGGAAATAAAACATAAGGAATTTTTACAAGGAAAATATTCTACCTTAAATCATATATAATCTTACTTATCAGAGTATACAAGAGAATAAGAAAGTATAAAAAGGTTATACTCTCTTCCTTTATCAAAAAAATAGTGGAAATAAACTTGAAAAAACACAAGTAACATGTTTGAAATCTTTTAACCCAAAGAGAAGGGTATCCAACTACCTTACATAAAGGTCCCTTGATTTAGACATTCAAAAAAGTCTGTCATACCCACACCTGGGTAAGCCCTCGATTGGAATATAAGAATCTATCTTGTTATCACTGCAAGCCCTCGATATTTATAGTAGTCGGAACCTCTTTATTCCTATCCTTGGAATTCCTTGAACATTAAGGTAGTTGGAACCTCTATCTTATTATCCCTGGAAGTCCTCGATTGTACTCATCAACAATTAGAGTCGCATGAAGCAAGATGAACAACATGTTTAGTACACACAATGCATTAGAGTATCTCTCTAGAAATCACTTCAGCTGCATGGAATCTCTTGAGAGATCAACAGTGTTGTTGTCTTGTGAGAACTTTCAAATGAGCTCTTATTTATTGCCACTTCTCCGACGGTCGGCTCCCTCCTCCAACAGTCATATTTTTCCTTGATTTTTGGAGAGACTTGTATACGTGTCTCTAAAAAAATGGTTATTTAGAAAAAGAATGTATGACATCATTTAATAACAATACAAAGTGTAAGAAAAATAAGTTTTTTTAACCAAATATAATTTTTCAAAGCCTAAGTAAAAATAATGTTCAGAATATAACCAAATAAACATTCAGAGACTATAACTCAGGGATATATGGATTTTGTTTTTAAAAGAATTCAGAACCTGAATTCTATAGATGCGAGAGTCTGAATTTCAATGAAATATAAGTCTAAATTTTGAGTGATTTGGAATCTGAATTATGAGGAATTTGATGTCTAAATTCTTGAGGAATTTGGAGTCTGAATTATAAGGAATTCGATGTCTGAATTCTGAGGAATATAGTGTCTGAATTATAAGGAATTGAGAGTCGTAATTCTGATGAATTCAGGGTCAGAATTCTAAGGAATTCAGAGTTCGAATTATGATGAATTTAGATTCTAAATTTTTAGGAATTCAGAGACTAAATTTTGAGGAATTAGGAGTCTTAATTCAGAGGAATCCGTAGTTTGAATTATGAGTAATTCTAAGTCGTAATTCTGAGGAATCCAGTGTTTGAATTATGAGGAATTAGGAGTCTGAATTTCAAAGTATTCAAAGTCATAATTTCAGAGAATTCAGAGTCTTAATTTTAGAGAATTCGGAGTCTGAAAACAAAATTCTCTATAACCATGAAATTATCAGATTCCAAGGATTTAAATATGAAACCGATTTGTAGATTTAGAAATAAAATGTGTTAGATTTAGAGAAACTATAAAATTAACAATGATAACATTGGTAAGGATAATATTTCCTTGGGGAAGGAAAATTTTCCTTATTAAGATAATTCTTCTGGAAAATATCATTTTCTTTAAGATAAAGTGTTTGTGATTTTCAAAATGTAGAGGAATGTAAAATTCATAATGAAACCTTATCGAATCAACAGATATATGAATGGGTGATCATTACAAAAGATATATGTAAATTGAAATTTGGGTCAAGATCTTTCAATATATCCCATATCATTTTCATCCATATACTCCAGTTTTGTTTAAGTTCACAAAAATGAATAGTATATAGAAACATGCTTCATTTCCTTTAGGGTAAGGATCACTAAAGTGATAATAACTGAAAGTCAGATTAATATTTATTTCTTATGGTAAAAAAGTAATTAGTCAAGGAGAAAAATTCATGTATCAAGTGTGATTCCAATGTAATATCTGCAATGTCCTAAATAAAATACTTATCTATTAAACATGATTTTATTTGCTTTACATTTTGTGATAGAATTTTATGGAAGTTTAAATGTTATGAAATAAATTGAAGAATAAATTAGTCACTTCTTCATCAGGTTTACTCATCTATTATAATTAATTTTTTATCATAATTATTTGGTATTAAATACAATATTCCTATCACATATTTGTATTGAAATATAATAACCAAGAAAAATAATTATTGTTACAAATAGGGTGCATTCTCCAAAAATCTATGAAAGGATGGTTTCTAAGTTAATGGTGTGAAGTGAACAATGTTAAACTTCCACGTTTAATGGTTGTTGTTGAAATTTAATAGAGTATAACCTAAACATTACTCTTGTTTTTTCATTAGATAAAATGAGTCATTAATCCAATTTTTGAATAAATATTTTTTCTGGGGTCTCATACTCAAACAATAGTTTAGTGATACATGAATAAAAGAAAATATATGATGAATATAAAATATAAGTCTTGTATACTTAGTTGTGACAAGATTACACTTTTTCAAGAAAAACTAAGTAGTTGTGAAGAATATAGCCAGTATGTTTTTAGAATCATTATAGTTAAATACCTTAGGTATTATCAACACACTTATGTGATTAGTTTTGGACAAATAAACCTTTAGAAATAATGGTAAGACACAAAGCATTCTAAAATAGTACAAGTAAAGAGCATGAACTATTCGATGGGTAAACTAGTGGTGGTTATGCTTTATAAGATTCCTTTTTGTTTTTTAAGAAATTTAAAAGTGAAGTATTTAATATGAATTGTCAGAGGATATGAGTGGATTCTGCCCCATTTATCAAACAATATCATGACCAGGCATTCATTGATCGTGAAAATATATCATATAGAAATTTCTAAATGCACATTACATTATCCACATCAAAGCTATGGTGATAATAAGTATGATTGATGATGAGTCTTACATATTAACATTGATCAATATAATTTAGCATGGTGTAATTTCTAAATACAGATTTTATTATACACGTCAGAGTCATGATGTAAGTAACAAAGAGATCATCAATGTTAAAACTCATATACATTGTAGATACTTCGATTATTAGAGACATTCTTTAAAAATGGTTATTTTATCCTATAACCATATTCCACATATAATGGAAATTGGATATCATGGAGATTATAGTCTGATATAATTTAATTATTTTATAGGAACATGCAGGTAGATGCAAATAATTTTTATGGATATTATCAACATTCATCAAGAAAAACATAATGTTCATCTAAAGTAACTATCCTAATGTTTTATAAGGATATTATATAAATCCCTTAGGTAGATAATTTATAGTCAATCGATTGAACATATTTCTATAAAGGGGTATACATCTCTTTTTATAATAGTGGGATCATGATTGTCTTGGGTTTAGTCAATTTTGGAGACACACAAATAGTTGTCATAGGAACACATTCCACAAGAGACGTGGAAGAGGAATGTTTGAGAGACACATGCTACGTAGGAAGGATAAGACCATGGTAATAGTTTTATTTTCACCACAATTAGTGACTATTATTCATTGATAACTATTAATCCTAAAATTAAGATGTAAATAGTAATTAACTATGTTTGAAATGATCAAATTAAAATTCAAAAATGGATTCCATATATCAATGTGTAAGGGAATTATTATTTTTGATACTATAGTGGGTATTTATGTGAGATTATACATGGGTTGCGTAATCATGGTACCAATAAGGCTTGATTGGTAATAAAAAGTCATTTTTCCTAAATAAATTATGATTTTACTTCTCATATCTACTTTTTATTATCATTATATTGGTCATTGGATGTCAAAACCAATAATCATGGAAGGTGTATGTATGACACAATCAAAAATGGTTGGTGACACTATAGACTTCCAATAAGGGGTGAAAGTTACTAAAATCCAGTTTAGGATAAATGTTAGTAACAAGATCAAACAATATTCATTTGGAATGGATTTTTACCATGTGTATACAAGATTTTAGTCAGAGTTTTATAGTTTTCCCAGGAAAATATGTTTGATAACATATGGAAAAAAACTTTTGGTCTTATAATTAGTTAAGACTATAATGAAAGTAAATATCAATATACTTAGATAAAGTGGAAACATGTTCTAGGGAATATGATCTAATGAGGTAGATCTAATGGGTTATATACCTATTCAACAATACATATAATTACAAGGTATTGAAAAATATATATTGGAGCAATTCAAGAGACAATTTCTACCAATTTCACATGGTATAAATATCTCCAAGAGAAAAGCATGAGGTATGGGAGGAGAATAAAGTGGTGAGTTGAAATCCATATTTTTTATTGATGGATGAACCCCATATTTCATGTCATGTACCATATATGATATTTACAATATATATTTTTTGGTAAGAAAATATTAGATATATCCAAGATACTTATAAGGGTATACGTAAGAACTATCCAGTTGAACTTGATAAGTTACAAAAAATATGTTCTTGGTATTTGGATAAGAAGAGACATTAGTTATAAGGGGACTAAAACAGTCTTCATAGGTTCAATGTGATATAATATAATAGTTTGACTAAGTTAATGAGAAAGATTAACTCATTCAATCCATTGGTATCCATATCTATAAATAATGATAATGATATAGCTTCTGATGCAGATAATAAGATTTGTATAATACGTAATGATTTATTTCAATTCTTGGAATCATAGATAGTAAGTAAAGTTTTATTATAATATAAATATGATAATTATACTTCTATTAATAGTGAAGATGTCAATATTTTATAGTGTAAAAAGGATATATACTAAGGGATATAATTTCTTGAGAAGTCTTTCTCAAGGATGTGAAGTTAGAAATAGAAAACGTGTCATGTAGAGGAAGCATGTAAGACTCCCGACTAGAGTCTTAACTTAGAAAAAACATGATCTTATCTTGTGGGAGATAAAAAGGTCTGTTATCAAGTTGGCTCTAATGAAAATGGGAGTTCTAACGTAGAACCAACTTGAACAATAATTTTCAATTACAATATCATGTATACGGTTAGTTATGCATGATTTACTCTTACCATGGCAGTTTTTATATTTCTGCGTCCATTATTTACATGGTAATTTGTATATATTATTTATAATATCCAAATGTTATATTAGTTATTAGGCTATAATAATATCCTCCAAATACTATGAAATTAATTTTAAATGTATGACCAATGGTCTATATGCATCATACTAACTATTCACAATTAATGTTACAGTATCATGTTTTTGGGGATCATAGGCCTTGAGACTTATTCTCATTAAGTTCTCACCCAGTGATCTATAATAGGTGTCATCATGAGTATATACCCTCCAATACTAAAAAACTTGTTTTGTATGGCATTGGTAGTTCCTATTTATAAACATGTGTATTAATTTCTTTATTTGAGATCATTAATGATATATTACATTTGATCGTGTAATTTTATTTAAGGAAAACCCCATTACATTCAATTCGTGGAGAGGTAGCTTTTATGGTGTGCATCATTGGTGGTATGACACTGGTTGAATGATCAATACAGAATTTATCACTTCCAAGTTGAAGAAGTGATATCATGGGACTAGTTGATCAAGATGGTAGTACCTTTACTAAATACATGGTCATGGTAGAAGAAGTTAAGTTCTTCTAGTAAGGTCAATTAATAATAAATCAAGGAAAGTATGATAAAACAAGTGTGTGTCCTACATTATGAGATATAAATATACAAAGAGATTATACTACACAGCTTGTGATCTTATTAATGTTTTCTTTTGCATTGCTACTCTTCATCTCTTTAGGGGCCATGATTGGTTGCTATACTCTACACTTGTTCTATGAATGATATTAATTTCAATCGAGGTAAGTTTCAGGAGATTCACACAAAATAAAATATTCAAAATTTTGGATTATTCTGAGAAATGGGAGTATAGGATATGGTGGGTCCCACCATGGGGTTTGGGATTTATCTAAGGATTTATGTTCACCAAGAAATAAATAAATTCGTATGTTTAACATTTAAAATAATTATAATTGAATTTCTTTTGTTATGTTAATTAATAAGTATTAAATTAAATTCAAGGAAAATATTTTCAAAAAAATATGATTTTATTATTCCAGGATTCATTTAATATTAGCGAGAATAATGAGTCGGGTTGATGACTTGTTTTTATGACATAATATATATTTATTATATTATAAAAATTGATAAAAAAATAAATGATATTTATGACTCTGTAAAGTAGTCATAAGATGTTATTTATAGTGAGTAAAAAATATTCGGGGGTCAGGGACACATTCCCAGCAATTTTTGAAACTCACTATAAATAAGAGTATGAGGCTCTCATGGGGATGAATTTTAATTTCTCAAGTTCTATACATTCTCTATCCTTACTTCCACTTTATATAGAGAGATTATATCATTCCAAGTGATCAAATGAAGAGGTTATTTGTGGATCGATGGAACATAGATGCAGTGATTATTGGGACATCATAGACATCATTATATCTCTGTGATAGGACCTAGAGTTTGATGATTGATGATATTGAATAGTTTTGAATAATGTGGGTACTACCTAGAAGAATTAAAATTTATATTATTTGAGTATGGATTTCTGGTGATGAGCGGATGATAAACACATGTCTTTAGATCAAATTAGTTATTATGGTTTATTTTTTCTTAAAACTAGTCACGTGTGACGCTCATGCTTTAACCAGGGATGTGCTTCATCATAAATAAAATTGTTACACCAATCAATGAATAAAAATTTTAAACCCCTATTGCACTGGGTTTTTCATCATGACCATATACCTTAGAAACAATATAAATTTCTAGATTAATAAAATCACATTTGTTATCCGAAACCAACCTGTGGTTGACTATCATTATAAGAATAAATTTTAACATCCATTGAAAATTATATTCATTTAATAGGTCTGGACTCCTACTAAAAGTGGTTATATATCTCATATGGTTTGGGAGGAACACAATGTTGAAGATATTTCTATTTTTTGGGAGTTTGTTGATGTATTTATGGAAACTTTTCCTAGTCTTCCTCCAAATATTGAAGTTGATTCTTCAATAGAACTCATACTCAGTGAAATAACTATTTCAAAATACTCCATATAGAATTTATCTAATTTAGTTTTTTGGAATTGAAGAAGAACCTCTAGTAGCATCTTGATAAGGGATTCATTAGACCAAGTGTGTCACCCTAGGGTGCACCTGTACTTTTTGTTAAGAAGAATGATAAATAAATGTGTCTCTTTATTGAGTATCATGAAATTAACATGATCAAAATCAATAATAAGTATCATTACCCCCACATTAATGACTTTTTGATCGATTACAAGGAGCTCAATATTTTCCTATGATTTACCATTGATATGGATAATATCCATTAAGGGTCAAAAGTGAATACATTCCCAATAAATATTTATATTCTTGGTATGGACACTATAAATTTATAATGATTCCATTTTATATTACTAATTACCCACTATATTTATTAATTTAATGTATATATTCATTATAGGTTACCTTGATCTGTTCGTGGTTTTTTTATAGATGATATTATTATATATTCTAAGGGAAAGAAAGATCATGAAGATCACTAGAGGATTATATTAAAGACCTTAAGTATATAGAATTTGTATGAAAAATTTACCATGTTTTAATTTCATCTATATGAAGATTCATTCTTGCGTCATATAATCTCAGGCATGGGAAAATAGATAGATCCATCAAAGATGGAAGTAATTACAAATTTGACCCAAACCAACCACTATGTGTGAAATACAATGTTTTCTAATATTGGTTTAATATTATCAATGCTTTGGTAAATATTTCTCTTGGATATATAATCTACTCACTACATTATCTCATAAGGGAGTTAAGTTCCTTTGGACTCATGAGTGTAGAAAATAATTCTTGGAATTGAATAAAAGGTTAGTAAATGAACCTATGCTCACATTACCTTTTAGTAGAGAATGATTTTTAATTTAAAGAAGTTCATTAATTAAAGGGTCAGTATTTTTTCTCATGAGGAATGGTATGATGATATCTTATTCTTCATTCCAATTAAAAGTTCATGAGAAACATTTACCAACTCATGATTTGGAGTTAGTATTGGTAATAATTGCATTAAAAATATGGAGGATTTTTCTTTGAGGTTAACAGTGTGACATATATATTGATAATAAATTTTTTTGTTATATATCCACACAAAAGTATTTGAATGTACATAAAAAAAATATGGTCATCGTTGATTAAATATTATGATTTATTAATACACTACCACCCTGGGAAATCCAAAAGGGTGGTTGATACTTTGAGTCGAATGGATCGTGCTATATTATATATGATAAGAATCACAAATGATACAATACATTGGGATTTTAAAAGTATGTAAATTTAAATCATAATGGAAAGGGAGAAATATTATCTTTCTCAAATGAGTGTTCAACAATCTATCCTTGTGAATATTAAAAAGGCAGAAAATGAGTATGTGGATATCTGGAAGAAGGTGAGAAATGTTCCTAAGTTCAACCTTGAATATGATAGAATGATAAGGTTTAGTTACTAATTATTTTCGCTATAAATACCAAACTTGAAGAAGGATCTATTGGAAGAATCTCAAAGCTCATAATTATCTTTTCATCCTTAAAGTATGAATATGAATAAATACCAGAAAGAGTATTTCTAATGGGAAAACATAAAGAGGGGTATTTCAGAGTATATATCTTAGTGCTTTTAATGTTAGAAATTTATGGATTAGAAATTTATTTTAAGAGGTTATTATAACCATTAACCCTAAAATATTTAAAATACTAGAAATTGATATAAATTATTGTCTTTGGACTCCATAAAACATTTAACGGCCATAATGTTATTTGGGATGTAGTCAACCATCTTATGATGTCATGCCACTTCATTTCTATTAGAGAGGATTTTTTACTTGATTATATTTCCATGATATACATTAATAATTTTTTAAGGTTATATGGGGTACCAATTTCATTTTTTATATGCTTAGGATTCAAGGTTTACCTCAATGTTTTAGAGAAGACTTCAATAAGATTTGGATATGGAGGTGTGTTTTAGTAATTAATATCATCTGAAAAAATATGCTCAGTCTAATAGGACCATTCAATCCTTAGAAAAAAATTTATAATCTTTTTCGATGTATTTATAATGTAGTTTGGATAAACACCTTCCTCTAGTCGAGTTTTTTTACTATAATAGCTTTTACTCAAGCATTCAGATGGATCCATATGAATCCATCTATGAAGATAAGTATAGAACTCTATTATACTGGGATGAATTTTTAGAAATAAATCTATTGGGTCTTGATCTAGATGAGGAAATGGAATATAGGTTTAGATCTATTCAAAAGTGCATCAAGGCATCTTAGAGTATACAGAAGTGTTATGATGACAATCATCGACAAGATCTAAAATTATATGTTAGGTAGAAGGTTTTATTATTAGTTTCTCCATGGAGGAAGGTTATATAGAAATAAGGGAATGTTTATTCATAGGTATATTAGTCCCTTTGGGATTCATGATTGAGTAGGGATTGTATCTTATTGCTTGAAACTCCCACCAAACCACTCTAGAGTTAATGATGTGTTCCATGTATCTATCTTGAAGAAGTACATATATGATCCTTCATATAAACTTAACTAAAAAGTTATACCACTTGAGAATGATCATTACTATAATGAATAAGTGGTGTAAATATTATATTGTAGAGATAAATTTCAATAATACAAGACCACTCACCATGTTAAAGTTCTTTAGTGGAATCAGAAATTTGAGGAAGCTACATGGGAACCCAAGGATCTGGTTAATCATAAATATACTATTTTTTTACCAAAGTTACAAAATATCTACAATAAAATTTATTATAATGGGTTAGAATATAAAACTCCAAGATTTTATGTGTATTTCCTTTGAAATAAAACTGTAAGTATTCGATAACTTTTCTTACATGTATCCCCAAGTCTATATAAACCATGATATATCAAAATTTATAACCTTGTTTCTAAATTGTTAGTTATTAATAGTAATAAAATTTTTATCAAAAATATTTATAAAATATTTTATTAATAAAAAATTATGGGTTAATTAATAATAAATAAGTACTCAATTTTTAGTAAAGTTATTTTGCGATTCAAAAATATGTGTTCTCCAAAAATAGCTTTTATATCATTTTTTTACCTGGACTTAATAATTAATTTATGGAATTATTTGAAATTTTATTTGATTAATTTAATTTAATTTTTAAAATCACTATTTAAATCTTATATTAGGGTGAATTATTTTGGATTTCTCTAAAAAGACTTATTTTCCATTGAATAAGAAATATCACAATTTTTGTAAAAATAGTCATCTTTTCAAGTAAATCTCCCATTATGTTTTGAATTTGATATTAAAGTAACACAATTATAATTTAATTATAAATAATATAATTAATGACATATTAATCATCATTATAGTATATTTTTTTATAAGTTAATATTTAATCTTAAAAACACATTTTTCTAAAAAAACTATTTTTGTTCATGAAATTTGTTTCTATCATAGTAAATTAATTTTATCTAAATTTATAAATAGTTTTAAATATTATTATATGTTATGTATAAAATATAATTTTATAAAATTCCTTTTTTGTGTTTACATTAAAAAAAAGGAAGTAAACTATGTTTTACTCTGAAAAAATAATTTTTTTAAAAAAATTGTTTTCATTGAAGATTACGAGCTTAATTAATATTAAATTATTACACTTATAGAAATATAGTATGGTAAAATGGATTCCATATATGTAATAATAATTATTAATATAATTTAATAGGATAAAATAAATTTGTTATTATAGTTAATAGTAAAAATAAAATAAAAGATGTTACCGTGTTTAATGTTAAAATTGGTTTACTAGGAGTTAAACCATGAGATAATGGTAGTATTATCAAAAAAAATTAAAATTACTATTGATATAGATATTTAAACATTATATTATTGTAACTTTTAATACCAATAAATTTTCATCCACCTTCCAATAAAAGTGACCCTAAATCATTGAAATATTTTATGAAATTCCACATGTTTCCCTCCACTATATTATAAAATAGAACTGCTTCTCTACCATTAGTTACACCATTTGGGCCTTATATATTCAAAAAATACTTCTTAAAAACCTTCCTATAATTATCATCCTAATCCTATAGCTTCTACTATTCTCCTGACACTAGTCCTTCAAAGCCTAATGAGTAATCCAAAGGAGGTCTCTCAAAGAAGAGGTATGTATCTTAAAAAAGATCTTTCAATTTTATCACTTCTTTTACCTAATTTAAACATATTTCATACATAAAAACATGAAGAATATAGTATTATAAATATAATAATTTGTTTTTATGATTATTTTACAACAACATTTCACCTTTTCTCAATCCAATAGGAGATAAAATTATTACCCATGTGTATGTGTGGGTTGCCGCCTCCACGTACCGATATAACTCATTTTCCACCACCATCATTTATGGTTGGTTATTATAATAGATTTAATGTCTATATATTATATATATTTTATAATAATTATTTTTTAAAAGTTAATTAATATTTAACATTCATTTTTTCCATCCATTAAAAAATGGAAGCGTCACTTTTGAATATGTACAGACGACCATCTTCACAAAGTGATGTAATTCATTTTTCATCAATACATCATATGAATGGTTATAAATAGATATATAATGAGTATATATAGTATTTATATCATTATTTTAATTTCTTATATGAATGATCCATGATCAAATTGCAAGGACCATAACTTCTGAGTTAAGAAATACATGAAAATAGTTTAATTTACACTCAAAAAGACGGATTTAATATAGAATTATTGACAAAGGTGTGTTGAAATGATATAATTGGATCATATTATATATATTAATATTATTCTCATATAGATTTATGATAAATATAAATTTAATATATAGGAGGTTAGATCACTTATGAATCAAGTTGGATATAAGGTAAATGTTTTTCTTCTCAATTTCCCTTCATTGAGATATGTTTTAATATTATACACGAATTTATTTTCTATATGGTGCATATAGTGATAAATAATTTATTTTATCATAATTATTTATTTAATTCAAGGTATTTATATATACATATTATTTTCAATCATCAAATTAATTGTTATTCAAATATTACAAAACTTTTAATGCTTTTATTTTACAATCTCATTTTTACGAGGATTGTTTATGCTAAAAACTTTTATATGATGAAATTGTATGATCTATATCTCCAAAATATTATATTGTTTCATATAATATTTTTATTCCTATATATTTTATACTTTAATTTCATTTTAATCTATTTAAGTACTCAATATACTAGAATAATATTTTTTTTAAAGATCGATCATGTTTTTCTCTTCGGTCAAGAATATTTTATACCATGCCCACATTTTCATTGAAATATTTTAATGAATTTTTCTAATATAATCCTAATATTTATTAAATTACTTTGTAACAATTTTTAACTTTATATAAAAAAAATTAATGGAATATTCATTTCATTTTTCAAAAAAAAGTGCTTTTGACTTTTTATCAACAATGTGAAAGGAATTTTTTTAATGTACACCACAGGATTGAATTTCTCCACCATAATGAATAATATTTTATTTTAATATTACATTATAATTTTACATGGTTATTTTTAAAAAAAAAATTTCCTTAAACATATATATTTGAATAAATATATACATATTTCTAAATTAATTATAATTTTGGAATATTATTGAATTTATTAATTGATTAATTTTATAAAAACATAAAATAAAATACTCAGATTGAATTACTCAAATTTTTGAATTAAATTAAAAGTGAATTATTTTAATTCATTAAAATTTATCTTGAAAATAATTTATTGCATGTTTAATTTTTTAAATTCATTAAATTTATATACGTGAGGTTATTGCATATCAACTTATTATGAGTCATAGTTCATCTAATGTGTGTCTGCTATTTTTTAATTTATTTATTTTATTATTACAATGCATGTTTCTAAAAATTATTTAATAAATCGTAATTTGTGAATCATCTTATACATCATTATATGTATAAGGGTCTCCATGCATAGATAAAATATTTTACCGATATTTCACATTCCTGATACACCTTCACCAGTGTAAAAATATTATTGTATAATGAAGATGACGACCAATGATGTAATTCGAGTGGAGATTTGATGACACAAAAAACAGAAGTTTGATACATTGGATGGGTGAGCGCTACCACTTGAGTCACATGCATAGTGAATCAAGAGGTTACCCCTGAGGTATATGTTGACCATTTTTACTACATGGATCAACCATTATCATTGTCTCATGATCACACTATTAAATTTTATTTAAGCATAGTTTATAATTTTATGTATGTTTAGTTTTTGTGCAATATCTCATAAAATAACAAGCACACATGCACAGAAAAATTGTACATGTGATGAGATGATTTTTTTTCTATATATTTCATAGTCCATTGTGAGTGTGATAACATTAAATGTGAATATTTTTAGAAAATGATTTCACTCATCATTATATACTAAGGAACCACAATGAAAATATTATGTCACTAATGCCTTCTTTCATTTAAATTTGAACACAATCATTTTTATTTGATTATCATCTTCCTTTGTTGAAGATGCCTCATAATAATTGGGATTTATTATGATAATTATGGGTTGACTTAAGTGAATTTCGCAGAAAAGAAGTACCCATATAATTTTTTTTTCAACTTTAGTGGTAAGCATTGAGCCAATCATGGTTATGATTTTAGAAGTTGGGACTTCACTAAACAGATCAAGGATCCATGAGTTAATGTGATTGGTTAGTATTCTATATACTATATAACTTTCCAATTAGTGCAGTGGCCATATCTTTATAGACTATGAGGAGAGGTTTCAAGGATTATTTTCACTACAATACTCAAGAAATAGAGTTTTCTGATTCTAGTTGTTAGGGAAACTATAATTTTATAAAATAGTGGAATACATTTAAGGTGTAAATTAATAAGTAATGTATAATCAGTAATCAAGATAAAATTACTACTCTATGAGTTTTTTTAGAAATCGAGAATGTAATACCACAAGTACATTACGATTAATATTTAAGCTTAAAAACAAATTTTTCTAAAAAACTATTTTTATTCATGCAATATGTTTCTATCATAGTAAATTAATTTTATCTAAATTTATTAATAGTTTTAAATAACCTTATATTTTATGTACAAAATATAATTTTTACAATTCCTTTTTTGTGTTTACATTAAAAAAATGGAAGTAATTTATGTTTTACTCTGAAAAAATCATTTTTTTTTTAAAAATTGTTTTCATTGCAGATTACGTGCTTAATTAAAATTAAATTATTACACTTATAGAAATATAGTATGGTAAAATGGATTCGATATATGGAATAATAATAATTAATATAATTTAATAGGATAAAATAAATTTTCTATTATAGTTAATAGTAAAAATAAAATAAAAGTTGTTACTGCAGTTAAAGTTAAAATTGGTTTACTAGGAGTTAAACCATGAGATAATGGTAGTATTTTAAAAAAATGTAATATTGCTATTGATATAGATATTTAAACATTATATTATCCTAACTTTTAATACCAAGAAATCTTCATCCACTTTCCAATAAAAGTGACCATAAATCATTGAAATATTTTATGAAATTCCACATGTTTCCCTCCACTAAATTATAAAATAGAACTGCTTCTCTACCATTAGTTACACCATTTGGGACTTATATATTTGAAAATAACTTACTAAAAACATTCCTATAATTATCATCCTAATCCTATAGCTTATATTATTTTCCTGATACCATTCCTTCAAAGCATAATGAGTAATCCAAAGGTGGTCTCTCAAAGAAGAGGTATATATCTTAAAAAAGATTTTTCAATTTTATCACTTCTTTTACTTCCTTTAAACATATTTCATACATAAAAACATGAAGAATATAGTATCATAAATATACTAAATTTTTTTTATGATTATTTTACAACAATTTTTCACCTTTTCTCAATCCAATAGAAGATAAAAGTATTACTCATGTGTATGTGTGGGTTGCCGCCTCCACGTACTGATATGACTCATTTTCCACCACCATCATTCATGGTTGGTTATTATAATAGATTTAATTTCTATATATGATATATATTTTATAATAATTATTTTTTAAAAGTCAATTAATATTTAAAATTAATTTTTTCCATCCATTAAAAATGGAAGCGTCACTTTTGAATATGTACAGACGACCATCTTCACAAAGTGATGTAATTCATTTTTCATCACTACTTTATATGAATGGTTATAAATAGATATATAATGAGAATATATGGTATTTATATCATTATTTTAATTTTTTATATGAATGATCCATGATCAAATTGCAAGGACCATAACTTCTAAGCTAAGAAATACATGAAAATAGTGTAATTTACACTCAAAAAAACCGGATTTAATAGAAAATTATTAACAAAGGGGTGTTGAAATGATATAAGTGGATCATATTTTATATATTAATATTATTCTCATATAGATTTATAATAAATATAAATTTAATATATAGGATGTTAGATCACTTATGAATCATGTTGGATATACGGTAAATGTTTTTCTTCTCAATTTCCCTTCATTGAGACATGTTTTAATATTATACAACAATTTATTTTCTATATGGTACATATAGTGATAAATAATTTATTTTATCCTAATTATTTATTTAATTCAAGGGACTTTATATATCCATATTATTTTAAATCATCAAATTAATTTTTATTCAAATATTACTAAACTTTTAAGGCTTTTATGCTACAATCTCATTTTTAAAAGGATTCGTTATGCTAAAACATTTTTGATGATGAAATTGTATGATATATATCTACAAAATCTTATATTGTTTCATATAATATTTTTCTTCCTATATATTTTATTCTTTACTTTCATTTTAATCTATTTAAGTACTCAATATACTAAAATAATATTTTTTTTAAAGATCGATCATGTTTTTCTCTTCGATCAAGAATATTTTATACCATGCCCACATTTTCATTTAAATATTTTAATGAATTTTCCTAATATAATCCTAATATTTATTAAATTACTTTTAAACCATTTTTGACTTTCTATAAAAAAAATTAAAGGAATATTCATTTCATTTTTCAAAAAAAGTGCTTTTGACTTTTTATCAAAAATGTTAAAGGAATTCTTTTAATGTACACCACAGGATTGAATTTCTCCACCATAATGAATAATATTTTCTTTGAATATTACATTATAATTTTACATGGTTATTTTTAAAGAAAATGTTTTCCTTAAACAAATATATGAATATATGTATACATATTTCTACATTAAGTATAATTTTGAAATATAATTGAATTTATTAATTAATTAATTTTATAAAAACATAAAATAAAATACTTGGATTGAATTTCTCAATTTTTTGAATTAAATTAAAAGTGAATTATTTTAATTCATTAAAATTTATCTTGAAAATAATTTATTTCATGTTTAAATTTTTAAATGCATTAAATTTATATACATGAGGTTATTGCATATCGACTTATCATGAGCCATAGTTTATCCAATGCATGTCTGCTATTTTTTAATTTATTTATATAATTATTAGAATGCATGTTTCTAAAAATTATTTAATAAATGGTGATTTGTGAATCATCTTATACATCATTATATGTATAAGGGTCTCCATACACAAATAAAAGATTTTACCTATATTTCACATTCCCAAGACACCTTCACAATTGTAAAAATATTATTGTATAAGGACGATGATGACCAATGATGTAATTCGAGTTGAGATTTGATGACGCAAAAAACATATGTTTGATACATTAGATGGGTGAGCGCTACCACTTGAGTCGCATGCATAGTGAATCAAGAAGTTACCCCTAGGGTATATATTGATCCATTTTCACTAAATGGATCAACCATTAGCATTTTCTCATGATCACATCATTTAATTTTATTAAATCATGGTTTATAATTTTATGTATGTTTAGTTTTTATGCGATATATCATAAAATAACAAGCAGACATGCATGGAAAAGTTGTACATGTAATGAGATGATTTTTTTCAATCTATTTTATAGTCCGTTGTGAGTGTGATCGCATTAAATGTGAATATTTTTAGAAAATTATTTCATTCATCAATAAATACTAAATCACCACAATGAAAATATTATGTCACTAACTCCTTCTATCATTTAAATTTTAACATAATCAATTTTATTTGATTATCATCTTCCTTTTATGAAGATTCCTCATAATACTGGGGATTTATTATGATAATGATGGGTTGACTTAAGAGAATTTCACAGAAAATAAGTACCCATAGCATGTTTTTTTCAACTTTAGTGGTAATCATTGAGAAAATCATGGTTATGATTTTAGAAGTTGGGACTTCACTCAACAGATCAAGGATCTAAGAGTTAATGTGATTGGTTAGTCTGCTATATACTATATAACATTCCAAGTAGTGGAGTGGCCATATCTTATAGACTATGACGAGAGGTTTCAAGGATTATTTTCACTACGATACTCAAGAAACAATGTATTTTGAGTCTAGTAGTTAGGGAAACTAGAATTTGATAAAATAGTGGAATACATTTAATGTGTAAATTAATAAGTAATGTATAATCAGTAATTATGATAAAATTACTATGCTATGAGTTTTTTTAGAAATGAGGAATGTATTACCACAAGTATATTATGATTATTTTTAGACAAAATTCAATGTTCTTACCAGCATTATTTTCCAAAAATTAGTAAATGAACTTGCATAAAGTACTACAATATATTAATTTCAAGGTGTTGGTGTCCCCAACACTAGTTGAGCTGCCTTAGGAAGTGAGGTTGTGAATAGAGTTTATAGCAGACCCATTTATGATGAATATGGTGGTTATTTCATAAATTTATCATCAACATCTTATGTGATTTGTAGATAAAACATCGGATATGAATGATTTCACATGTTGTCTCGTCTCCAAGATTCTTAGAAGAAGAAAGTGAAGAGAGATATGAATCAGTGATCATTATAGAAGATATATGTAAATTGCATTTTGTATCATGATATTTCAATATATACCATATCATTTTCATCCATATATTCCAGTTTTTTTAAGATTGTATAAATGAGAAGTTTGGATAGACATGATTCATTTTCTTTTGGGTAAGTTTTTCCAAAGTGATATGAACTGAAAAAATGATTATTCTTTAGTTATTATGGTAAACAAGTTTCTAGACAAGTAGAAAAGGCATGTGACAAGTGTGATGAAAAATTAAACTTTGTAATACCCTTAAAAAACATAGCTATTAAATATGATTTTATTTTCTTCGAATGTGGTGATATGATTTAATGGAAGACTAAATGGTGTGAACTAAATTGACATAGAATGCATTCACTTCTTCATCAATTATATTCATCTATTATAAGTAATTTTTCTATCATAATTCTTGGTTATTAAATACACTATGACTATCACATATGTGTATTGAAATAAAATAACCAGGTATGAAAAGAAATATTACAATAAATAAGGTATGTTCTCCAAGAAGCTAAGAAAGAGTGGTTCCTAAGTTAATGGTGAGAAGTAAAAAACATTGAAATTCTATTCTTAATGGTTCTAGTTTAACATTAATTGAGTATAATCATAATATTCCTCTCATTTTTTGATTAGAGATAAAGGGTGATTATTCTATTTTTGGAATAAATATTGTTTATGTGGTCTCGTACTCAAAAATAGTTAATGATACATGAATCAAAGGCAATATTTTATTAATATAAAATTTAAGACTTATATACCCAGTTGTGGCAAGATAATATTTTTTTAGAAAAAATCAGTAGTTATTAATAATATACCTAGTATGGTTTTATACTCTTTAGAGTTAAAGATATTATGTATTATCAATACACTCGTGTGATTAATTTTGGACAAATAAACATTTAAAAATAACGATAATCCACTAATCTTTATGAAATAATTAATATAGAGAGCATGAATTATTCCACATGTAATCTAGTAGTAGATATTATTTATAATATTTATTTCAGTAGTACAAGTAATGTAAAAGTGAAGTATGTAATATGCATGGTCAGAAGATATGAGTGGATTCATGCCCATGTATTGAAGAAAATCTTAACCAAATATTCATTAATCATTATAATGTAGCATGAAGTAATTCCTAAATGCACATTACCTTATCCACATCAAATAAATTCTGAATATAAGGAGAATTGATGAAGAGTATTTCATATTAAAATTCATAAATTTAATTTAGCATGTCATAATTCTTAAATGCATATTTCCTTGTAGACATAATAGTCAGGAAGTAAGTACAAAATAGATCATCAAGGTTAAAACTCATATACGTTTTAGATACTTCCATATTTATAGACATTCTTTGAAAATGGTGATTTTATCCCATAACAATATTCCATGTATAATGAAAATTTAATATCATATGAATTATAATTTGATAAAATTACATAATGTTATAGGAACATGTGTTTGGATTCAAAGTGTTTGTTGTGGATATTATCAACCCTCCATCAAGAAAAACAAAATTTGTATCTAAAGTAACTATCCTAATGTTTTCTAAGGATACTATAAAAATACCGTAGATAAAAGATTTATATCCGAGTGATATACTATATTTCTTTAAAATGGTATACATCTCTATTTGAGATAGTGGGAGAAAGATTGACATAGATTTAGTCAATGCTGGAGATGCTCAAATAGTTGTAATTGGAACAAATTCTATTAGAGATGTAAAAGGGTAGTGTTCCAAAGACACATGCTTTTTAGAAAGGATAAGAACATGTTAATAGTTTTAAATTAACCATGATTAATGATGCTTTATTAATTGATAATAATAAATCCTAAAAGTGAGAAGTAAATGGTAGTTAACTAATATTGAAATGATCAAATTAAAATTCAAAAATAGATTCCATGTATCAAAGTGAAAGGGACATATTATTTTAAATATTGTGGTGGGTATTTAATTGAAATTATACATGGGTGGGAAAATAATGGTATTAATAAGTATTGATTAGTAATACCAAGTCATTATGCCTAAATCCATTAGAATTTTACTTCTCATAGATAATTTTTATGATCATTATATTGTTCATTGGATTTCATGACCAATAATCATGGAAGACATCTATACGACGCAACCAAAAATGGTTGGTGACATTATACACTGTTAATAAGGGGTACAAGTTAATGAAATACATTTTATGATTAAATTAAGTAGCAAGATCATAGAATATTCATCTCGGATGTATTTTTACAATGTATCTACAAGATATTAGTGGGAGTGCTATAGTTTTTCTAGGAAAATATGTTTTTTAACATTTGAAAAATAACTATTTGTATTATAATTAGTTAAGACCAGAATGAAAGTAAATATCCATATATTTACTTAATGTGGAAAAATGTTCTAGTGAATATGATCTATATAGGTAGATATATTTTTTTATTATACTTAGTCAATAATATATATACTGAAAATGTATTGAAAAATACAAATTGGAACAATTTGAGAGAGAAATTTTACAAATGTCACGAGGTATAAATCTCTCCAAGAGACATGCATAGGTCATGGGAGGAGATTAAATTCGTGAATTTAAGTCCATATACTTCTGTATTAGATCAAACACATATTATATAATATGTAACATATATGATATTTCCAATATATACATTATGGTAGAAAAATATTAGATATATCCATGATAACTACAAGGAAAGAAGTTAAAACTATCCAACTGAACTTGATAAATTACAAAAGACATGTTCTTGATATTTAGAGAGGAAGGGAAAATAGTTTAAGGGGACTAAAAGAGTCTTACTATGGTAAATATGATATAATATCATAGTCAAACTAAGGTAATGAGGAAAACAAGCTCTTTAAAGCCATTGGTAGCCATATCTACAAATACTGAGTATGTTACAACTTATTATATAGCTAAAGTGATTTGTATAATACACAATGATTTGTTATAATTCTTGGAATCCCACCTAGTAAATGAAGTTTTATCATAATATAAATTATGATAATTCTAATTCTATTAATATTGAAGATGATATTATTTGAATGTGGAAAAATGATATATACTCATGGATATAATTTCTTGAGAAGTCTTACTCAAAGTGGTGAGGTTACCAAAAGAGTAAGTTTCACATACAAGAATCAAGTACGATGAATTACTAAATCCATAACTTATAAAAACATGATCTTATCATGTCAGAGCTAACAAGGATCATTAAGAATTTCTATCTAATGCAAGTAGGATTGATGTAATTTTGGGTTCCATAGACCCAACTAGAATATTAATTTTCAATTACTTTATCATGTATACAATTAGTTATACATGATGTACTCTTACCAAGATAGTTTTTATATTTATTCATCTCTTATTTTTATGGTAATGTTAATAGATTATTTATAATATTAAAATGTTATAGTAGTTCCTAGGATATGATAAGAACTTCGGGATACTATAAATTTAATCATAAATGTATGAACAATGGTCTATATAAATCGTACTAACCGGTCATAGTACATGATAAATTATCATGTGATAGGGGCTCATAAGCATTTGGACTAATTCTCATGAATTTCTTACATGGTGATCTATAGTATGTGAGATCATGAGGACAGACCCTCCAATTGGAAAACTACATGTTTTAGGTGTCATTGGTTGTACCTATTTATGAACATGTGTATTAATCTCATTACCTTTTATCATTAATGATTTTTTACATTTGACTGTGTACTTTGATTCACAGAAAATACCATGACATTAAATTTGTGGAGAGGTAGTTTATGTGGGATGCATCATTGGTGCTATGACATTGTTTGAGTGGTAAAGATATAAGTTATAGCTTCTAAGTTGAGGAAGTGATATCGTAGGACTTGTTGATCAGGAAGGTAGTACCTTCACTAAATCGATGGTCATAGTAAAAGAAGTTAATCCCATTCAGTAGGGTTAATTAATAATAAAGTAAGGAAAGGATGATGAAATAAGTGTGTGTCATACTTTATGAGATATAACAATAAAAATAGATTATATTACACAGTGTGCACTCGTATTTGGGGTTTCGTTTATATGGATAATCATTATATATTTAATAGCTATTATGAGTTTCTAGAATCTACACTTTCTCTATGAATATTATTCATTTCTATCGAGACAAGGTCCTAGATAGTCATACACAATAACCGTATTAAAAAGTCCGACTTATTCCAAGGAATGAGTGTATAGGACATGGTGGGTCCCAACATGGGGTCTCGGATATCTATGAGGATATATGATCAAAAAGGAACAAATAAATTCATATTATTCCAATTTAGAAAAATTAGAGTTAATTTTTTTTATTAAGTTAATTTATAAGTATTAAATTAAATACAATGAAAATATTGTTTGAACAAATATTATTTTAAAATTCTAGGATTCATTAAATATTAGCAAGAATTTTTAGATGAGTTAATAACTTGTTTTTATCATATAATTTATATTTATTTTATTATAGAAAATTGATATAAATATAAGTGATATTTATGACCCTGTAAATCAGTCATAAGATGTCATTTATAGTGAGTAATAAATATTTTGGGGTCAAGGACACTTTCCGAGTAAATTTTGAAACTCACTATAAATAAGAGGAAGAGGCTCTCTTGGTGATGAGTATTCATTACTCGAGTCCACTCTATCCTCAATAACACCTCTTAGAGAGATATTCTACCATTATATGTGCTCTAACAAAGAGCATATTCATGGATCGATGAAATGGATCTATGGTGATCGACGGGACATCATAGGCATCTTCAGATATCTATGCTAGCACATGGAATTCCATGATTGACACTGTTGAATATTTCTGAATAACATGTGGATAATCTAGAGGAATTTAAATTTGGATTATTTGAGTATTGACTGCTAATGATGAGAGGATGATGAAATCCTGTCTTTAGATCAAATCATATATTGTTTGATTATTTTTTTTCTTAAAACTTATCACGTGTGACCCTCAGACTGTAACCAGGGAAGTGACTCATCAAAAATGATGTTGTTATATCAATCACCAATGAAAAATTTTAAACCCCCATTGTACTAGGATTCACTTTGGGCCTCAGTACCTTTAGATCCCTTATAAATTTATAGAATAATAAAATCTCATTTGATATCCCAAACCAACCAATGATTGTCTATAATTATTATAATAAATATGAACTTCCAATGGATATTATTTTTATTTCATGGGTCTTGATTCCTATTAAAAGTGGTTTTATATCTCTTATGGTTGGGGAAGAATACAATGTTAAAGATATTCATATTTTATGATAGTTTTTTTATTTATTTATGTAAATTTTTATCTTTATTCTTCTAAATCATGAAGTTGAATTTTCAATATAACTCATACTCGAAGAAACATGTATTTCAAATACTTCATATAGAATGACCCTGATTGAGATGTTGGAATTTAAGAAGAAACTCTAGGTGAATCTTGGTAATGGATTCATTTGAAAAGTATGTCACCATGGGAGAATCTATAATTTTTTTTAAGAAGAATGGTAGATCAATGTTACTCTTTATTGAGTATCAAAAACATAATAAGATCAAAATAAATAATAAGTATCCTTATCCCACTATGGATTATTTTTTGATTGATTATGTAAAGCCCGATATTTTTTTAATGATTGAACGTTGATATTGATACTATCCATTGAGGGTAAAAATTGAATCCATTATCAAAATATATTTCCATTATAGGTATGGAAACTATAAATTCATAGTGATCCCATTTTATCTTAATAATTCCCCCACTATCATCATCAATTTAATGAATAGATTCTTTAGATATTTCCTTTATCTGTTTGTAGTAGTCTTTATAGATGATATTATTATATATTCGAAGAGAAAGAATGTTTATGAAGATCACTTGAGGATTTTATTAAAATCTTTAAGTATAGATTAGTTTTATGAAAAATTAACCCTCTTTGAATTTCTGCTACATTAAGATTCAATCTTGCATCATATAATATCATGTGAGGGTATATCGGTAGATCCATCAATGATGAGAGTTATTGAACATTGTCCCAAATCAAACACTATGTATGAAATACATAGTTTTCTTATATTGGTTGACTATTATTAGTTCATTATGAAGGATTTATCTTGGATATTTAATCCACTCACTATATTAACTCATAAGGGAGTTATGGTCCTCAAAACTAATCAATATAGAAAAAAATCAAGGAATTTAAGAGAATGTTGGTCGATGAAACTATGTTCACACTAGCTTGTACTATAGAAGGATTTTTAATTTTAAGTGATTCATTAAAGAAAGGTTCAGTATGTGTTCTCATGAATAATGATATGGTGATATCGTGTTCCTCACGCCAATTAAAAGTTCATGATAACAATTTCCCCAAATCATGAATTGGAGTTAATTGTGGTAATATTTGAATTAAAAATGTGGATGTATTATCTTTAAGGTGAAAGGTGTGACGAATATATTGATCATAAAATTTTAAATTATATATTTAATCAAAAATAATTGATTATACATCAAATAAGATGGTTATAGTTGATTAAATATTATGATTTCTCAATACATTACCACTATGGGAAAGAGAACAAGGAGGTTGATACTTTGAGTGGAATGTATCATGAAAGATTATATATGATGAGGATCAAATAAGATATGATAAATTTGGATTTTAAAATGATGGAAATTGAAATCTTAAAGGATATAGAGAAATATTATCTTTCATAAATGAGTGTCCAACCATATATCCTTGTAAAGATTAAAGAGGTAGAAAAAAGGGATGTGGAGCTGTGGAAGAATGTGAGAAATGTTCCTGAGTTCAAACTTGATTATGATAGAATGATAATGTTTAGGAAAAGATTATGTTTTACATACATATAAAACCCAATGAAGGATCTATTGGAATAATATCATAACTCGTAATTCTTTATTCATCCTATATGTATGAATTTATATAGATACCTAAAAGAGTATTTCTCATGGGACAACATGAAGAAGGATATTTCCGAGTATGTATATCAGTGTTTTTAATTTCATAAATTTATGTCTAAAATATTGATTTTTAAGGGTGTATTATAACCATTAACCATACAATAGTGGAAATGGAAAAATTCAGAATGGATTTTTTCATTAGACTACCCAAAACATCTAAAGGTCATAATGTTATTTGAGTTGTAATCAATCATATTATGAAGTCACATCACTTCATTTATATCAAGAAGGATTTATCTCTTGATTATATTTCTATGATATACATTAATAAGGTTTTATGGTCACATGGGGTAATGAATTCTATTGTATCTGATCAGGATTCGAGGTTTACCTCAATGTTCTGGAGAAGCCTTCCGCATGATTTGGATATAGAGTTGTGTTTTAGTAATGCCTATAATCCAAAAAATAATTTTCATTCTAAGAGTACCATTAAATCCATGTAGGATATGTTGTAATATTTTTCTATATATTTCAAATGTAATTGGGATAAATAACTTCCTCAAGACAATTTTTCTTAAAATAATAGCTTTCACTCAAGAAATAAGATGGATCCTTATGAATTCCTCTATGAAAATAAGTTTAGAACTATAATATAATGAGATAAAGTTTGAGAAATTAAGCTATTGAGTCCTCATCATGATGAGGAAATGGAATATAAGGTTAGATATGTTAAATAGTACCTCTAGGCATCTTAATGTTTATAGAAGAGTTATGATGACAATCATCGAAAATATCTGGAATCATATGTTGAAGAGAATGATTTCCTGCGAATTTCTCGATGGAGAAAGGTAATTCAGAAATAAGGGAAAGTCTATTCATAGTTATATTTTTCCCTTTAGTATTATTTATTGACTAGGTATTTTATCTTATCGCTTGAAACTCCTACTGTACCACTCTCAAGTAAACGATGTGTTCCATGAATCTATCCTGAGGTAGTACATACATGATCCTACATATATACTAAACTAAAAAGTTATACCATTTTATTATGATCATTTGTATGATAAATAACTAGTTTTAATCTTGGATTTTATAAATAGAGTTCAACAAAACATGATGAATCGCCTAGTTAATGTTTTTTGGAGGAATCAGAAATTTGAAGAAGCTACATTAGAACCCAAGGATGTGATGAATCATAAATATACTATATTTTAACATATTTACTAAATCTATACAATTAAATTCATTTTAATGGGTCTCGAATATAAAACATTAATATTTTATGAAAATTTCCTTTGAAATAAAATTGTAAGTATTCGATAGATGTACTTACACGCATACCCAAGTCAATATTAACCACGATATAGTAAATTGTTATAACATAATTATTAAATTGAAAGGTATGAATAATAATTATAACATTATGAAAAATATGTCTAAAATTTTTATTAAAATGATTATTGATTAATTCATAATAAATAAGTACACAATTTTTAGTAATGTTATTTTTCAATTTAAAAATATATTTTCTTTAAAAATAATTTTTATAGAATTTTTTCACAGGGAAATTATAATAACTTTATAGAATTTTTTGAAATTTTATTTGAGTAAATTAATATTATTTTTAAAACAAAATTTTCTTTTTTATATTAGTGTGATTTTTTTGGATTTTTCGAAAAAAAAAGTTTCCATTGAAAAGGATAAATACATATTACTGTAAAAAATGTCATTTTTTCAAGTAAATCATCCATTATGTTTTTAATTTGATATTAAAGTAACATAATTCACATTTATTTATAAATAATATAATTAATTACATATTAATAATAATTATCGTTTATTTTGTTATGAGTTAATTTTTGGGCTTAAAAATACATTTTTCTAAAAAACTATTTTTATGAGTGATATGTGTTTTTATATTAGTAAATTAATTATATCTCTATTTATAAATGTTTTTAAAAACTTTATATTTTATGTAATAAATATAATATTTTAGAATTAATTTTTTAGTTTTGACATTGAAAAAATGGAAGTAAATTTTGTTTTATAATTAAAAATTTGCTTTCTTAAAAAGGGTTTTAATTGTAGATTACATGCTTAATTAAAATTACATTATTATAATTATAGAAATTTAATAGGTTATAATAGATTACATATTTGGAATAATAATAATTAATATAATTTAATAGGTTTAAATTAATTTTTTTATAGTGAATAGTAAAAACAAAATAAAAAATATTACCATTGTTAAAGTTAAAATGGGTTTACTGGGAGTTAAACCATAAGATTAGGGTAGGATTTCCACACAAACATGTAAAATTATTATTTTTTAAAGATATTTAAACCATATACTATAATAAATTTTAATAAAAAGACATTTCCATTCACTTTCTTTTGAATGTGAGCTTAAATCATTGAAATATTTTAAGAAATTATTTGTGTCCCCCACCCCTCAATTATAGAATAGAACCGCTTATCTACCATTATTTACACCATTTGAGCCTTATATATTGTAAAATACCTTCTAAAAAGATTCTCATAATAATTACCTACATCATAAATGTCTTATTATTCTCCTAATACCAATTCTTCAAGGCCTTAGGAATAAACCAAATGAGGTATCACAAAGAAGAGGGATATATCATAACCATGATCTTTCAATTTTATATCTTACTATACTTCCTATAAACATACTTTGTACAAAAAACATGATTTATATAGTATTATAAATTTAATAAGATCTTTTCTTGATGATTTAACAACAATTTATCAACTCTTCTCAATCCAATGGGAGGTGGAAGTGTCACCCATGCGTATGTGTGGACTACCTCCTCCAATTAGTGATAATACTCATTTTACACCACCATCATTCATGGATGATTATTATACTATTTTTAAGGTTTATATATGATATATAGGTTATAATAATTAATTTTCAAATTTTAATTAATATTTACCTTTCTTTTTTTTATCCATTGAAAAATGGAAATGTCACTTGTGAAAATGTACAAACCACCATCTTCACATAGTGGTGTAATTAGTTTTTCATCATTAATTTATATAAATGGTTATAAATACATATATAATGAGTAAATATGGAATTTATATAATGATTTTAATTTTTTATATGAATTTTCCATGATAAAATTTCAAGGACCGTAACTTTTGAGCTAAGAAATACATGAAAAAATGATATATTTAACTCTCAAAATGGCGACTCTAATAGAGAATTGTTGATAAGCAGTTCTAGAAATGATATAATTGGATCATATATGATATTATATATATGAATATTATTCTTATATAAATTTATAATAAATGTAAATTTATTATATTGGAGGTTATATTGCTTACGAATCATGTTGGATATAAGGTAAAGGATTTTAATCTCAATTTCACTTCATTGAGACATGTTGTAATGTTATACACAGATTTATTTTCTATATGGGGTCTATAATTCTCAAGAATTTATTTTATCCTAATTAATTATTTAATTCATGTGATTTATATATCAATATAATTTTTAATCATAAAATTACTTTTGATTCAAATATTACTAATGTCATAAGGCTTTTATGTTATAATCTCATTTTACTAGGATTGTTTATGTTAAAAAAAATTAAATGATGAAATTATATTATCTATCTATCCCAAATATTATTTTTTCATATAATATTTGTATTTATGGATATTTCATTTTTCCTTTCATTTTCATCTCTCTATATACTCAAGTTACTGAAATAATTTTTTTAAGTAAGATCGACCATGTTTTTCTCTTCGGTAAAGAATATTTTTTTCTTTGTCCACATTTTATTTAAAAAAAATTAATGAATGTTTTTAATATTATCCTAATATTTATTAATGTATTATTTACCCATGTTTTACATTATATTTTTTTATGGAATCTTCATGTCCTTTTCCAAACACTATGTTTTTGACTTTTTATCGAAAATGTTAATGGAATCTTTGTTTTAACGTAAACCACATGATCAAATATATCTGCTATCATGAATAATTTTTTATTTAATGATCACATTATATATTTCTTTGGTTTTTTTTAAAGAAAATATTTTCCTTAATATTTTATAAATTTATAGATTCTAAATAAATTATTTAAAATTAAAGTGTATTCTCCTCAATACATATTCTGGTGATATTTTAAAGGTATTTTTATCTATAACATAATCCTTTGATATTTCTTATATTATTACTTTAATTTCTTATATTATGAGAATCAATACTACAGGTCTTGGCGTTTCCACACTTGAAAAAAAAAATCATATAATTTACTAGGGATATGATCCAATGTTACCATATTTATTCTTTATTTTTATGCTTTATGATTATCATTATGAAATGTTTATAAAACCAATATCATTTCTATGGTTTATGATTTTTTGATATGATGAATGTTTTATGATCTTGTACAATAATTATTTATGGTTTACATTGTGTGATGAGTGAGACTAGAATTATATAACCCTAAAATACATTAGTTAATGAATGTTATCTCATGAGATAACAAGGATTGGGATGGGTAGTCAATCCATTTTAGTAAGGTGCATTTTTTAATAATATAGTATTGGTAGCGAACCTTTTCTATGGAAATAATAGAATAGGGAGTAAACCCAATCCACTATGATAGTATTAGTTGTGATCCTTGAATGAAGAAATGATTTTCTATGCTTATGTGTATTCCAAAAAATTATGTCTTTTTATTATGATATGTTTTCATAGCTCGTTATTAGTTGACGATTCTTTAATCTTAATTCATATGTATTTTGATTGATAAAACTTTATTCCATGTTTCATGATTATGATATATAAATTTATGGGTATGAAGTTTTTATTCTTTAGATCATGTCACCATACCCTTATGCCTATATTATGGTAATTTATTGATATTTATTAATATTACCTATAATGAGAAAATTAGTTAACCCTTTCTGATGTTTCCCTTCCCCAGATTATGAAGAATGGTTTTAGGTGTGTTATGTCGAATAAGGTTTCTGTTTGTGAAGAAAAAAATTGGAAAGGATGTAGATCATTTATGTACCTGTATTTTATGTATCCAATTTTCAGAAGACACTAAGCCTTTACTATCCTCGAGGGTGAAAAATTAAATAAATTATTGAAAATGTGTCTAAAATGATGTAATATTTATGTATGAAAATAATGGGTCTCTATATAACCCATGCACAATACCCTCAATTCACTACCAAATAACTTAACCAAATCCTATCCCATAATTTTAGACTCACATGTGCCCCTTAATATTATTCCTAAACAAAAACACAAAGAACACACATGAAAGTACGTATATAAACACATATGTATAATTATTAAAAGGAAAACCTACCTAAATATCAAATTTACCACGATAATCTAATATCAACAATGTCACACCTAAGACCGAACCAATCCAGACAATTCTCTTTTCCTCTATTTAAGTCACTGTTCTTATATAAGTAATTATTAAAATTTATTATTAGTTAAAAAAATTAATCTAGCAAGGAATAATTTTTAAAAACACACTAATCATTATCTCTTTATAAAAACTTTGACCAATTTCTGGTAAATTACCCCCTTTATACCTCCACAAATTCTTCAGAAAAATCCCCCAAAACTATCAATAATATAGTTTTCAATTCCATTTAAATTTTGTGAAATTCCTTGGAAAATCCATAGAGTATTATACCACTATAAAAATTATGAGAATAGGTTTTAATTATTACTCTATCGATATACTCATCAACCGAAACCTAAATAACCAACATAAAGGTGTGATTTTCACATCTTATGATGTAATCATCATTAAGAAACGACGTGAAACAAACTGAAATTTGATAAATAAGATAATGATTAATAAAATAGGAATAGGGAAGGACTACCTAGATCTAATACATCAAAACAATCCTTGATAAACTAACCATGATGAAAGATCCATGGGGGTAAACTGAGTGAGTATATTCTTCCCAAATGTCCTCTCTTAAGATCCAATTAGCTAATGAAAGTAATGGACCATCCCCAAAATAAGGGATCTTACCCTAGTTAAAGACACTTCTAGACCCATTTGGTACTCATTCAATACCCACAGTTACCTAGTGAACCTCATAAGAGGTTGAACCCACCAAATTCTATGTATACCTCCATGGATTACATAGTGGTATCTGCAATTTTCTATATAGCCATTAGTAGGAACCTAGAACATAGTCACCATTTACTAAGAACCTTATTGATACTGCAATTTATTGTATCCTATCATCATACCACTCTTTAGAACAAGAAACTCTATAACCACACAAAGACTCTAAAACCCCTTAAAATAAGAAAAACTATTTATGTTGAGGAAAAAATATTATATCTAAGTTTATTTAATTTTTATATTATTAATTTTAATAAGGATTAATTTGTTAAATCACTGTTGTTTTAATTTTTTGATTATTAAAACACCTCATGCGAATTTAATATGTTTTTAATTGGTTAATTATGATTTATAATCAAATATTTTTAAATCCTTTATAATATTTATTTTGTAATATTTCTCATATGTTTTTATTAATTATTCATTATGTTATTAAATCCTTAATTGTTAATTATTTAATTTTGTAGTTTGATTATGTCTGAGTTTTTATAAATCTATGTTCCTTACACTTGTTTGTATTAACCATACATTTGGTTGTCTTGACCTTACTGTTCTTTTCTCTAAACCTCATGGTTGATTTTACTAACCTTATGATCATATTTATTATCTCCAAGGGATGCATGTCATAACCTTATGAAATATATTATTACGGATAATAAAACTTATAGGTTTGAACCTTTTGATTGTTTAACCTCCCAATATATGTTCTTATTCTTTTGATTTTAGTGTCATAAGATACTCTATTTTATTAATATTTTGATATTTTAATTTACTATAATTTATTCTGATATGTTTTAAAAAAATATTTTTTATAAATAATTCCATATTTATAATTATTATATTTAAATAATTTTAAATTTTTCTGATTCAAGAGTGAGATTTTTTTGGAAATTTGTTTTATCATACATGGGAAATTATTTTTAAGAAAAGGAATTATGTATAATTTCAAGGTGAACTTCTTGAAATCATATTTAAAGATTCCATGGAAAGATAAAGTTATAGAAATGCTAAAATGTTGAATATCCTGAATGATTGAAAACTGACCATTGGAACTTATTGATTAAATATCAATCAAATATGGAGATTAAAATGATATAATAAAAAAATTAACTAATATTTACCTTAAATAAAGTATAAAATTAGGTGATCACATTATATTTTTACTATTTTTGTATATAAATTCATAATGATAATTATTTGGTCCAAGAGATCAAACTAATTTGACTTCTCAGTCATAATTATTGTAGTTTATTATTTTTCACTTCAAAATATTATATATTTATTTTTAATGTAAGATTCATCAATTATTTCGGTCTATAATTTTATTTTTAGAAGTTATGTTCATGTTTAGGTTATACCTCTACTATAAAAGGTGGGTATTCAGGCTCTAATTCATTTATAACAGGTTATGTTGTTTTTTTGTTGTCTTTGGGTCAGTATAAAAGGTTTTTAGTATTCGTTTAGGACTCTATTTGAGAAAAATTATGTTCTTGTAAAAGGTTTTCACTCCTTAAAATGTGTTTTTCTATTGTGTTTCATATCTCCCGAGAATAATAATGGTATAAATAGTAAACTTGAAATCACATTGATCTAAACAAATATACTAATAAAATATTATTGTTTCATTTTCTACTAATTTTTTAGTGATTATTTGTTTCCTTATTTATTACCACTGCATTTCAGTTTCATTATTTCATATCATCAAATTTCACCATTATATAGATTTGTTGACATGTTTACTCTAATTTTAATTTTTTATTTATATGTTTTAAAAGGTCTACTCATCCTCTCTCTAGAACTTTTCAATATCTCCAGTAGGCCAAAATATTCTATGAGATCCATATCATTATAAATTATTGATGTTTTATTATCTATGATCATTATCTCCTATAGTTGACCATATAAGTAAAATAATTTTGAGATATGTTAGTAATGAATTCAAAAGAGGGATGGACACCTCAAAATAAACCATATTTTAATAGAAATAACTATGTATATTGGTAAGAAAGGGTGGAGGTGTGCCTTAATTATTTAAATGTAGACTACAATATTTTCATAGTGAAACCATAAAAGTTGTTTAATGCTAATATAGATACACTTATAATTATTTATATGGTAAATAATTTCATAAAATACAAAGTCATGAATATATTATACTATGATTTTAGTCAAAATAATTCTAGTTTTTTCTCATCATGTAATACAGATCAACACATACAGATGATATTTCAATTTACACATTACAATTCCGACATTCTAAAATGAAAAAAAAAATCGTGGGATTTTGCATATGGAGTACCAAAATATTAAGATGGGAGAATATTAATCCATGAACCAAATGGTATATACATTCACAAGTATCATTAATGTTATGATTTCACTTATAAATGATTTAGATAGTATATTTTTAGGAGAAAGAGTATGTGGTTACTTTTGAAATATTTTCATGTGAGGAAGGTTTTTATTAATGAGAGTTATAATTTTAATGAGTATACATTGGATTAACTTATAGGTAAAAAAGAAAATTTATTTTTTCTAGCATATAAAAGTGGCTAGCTTGTGTAATATCAATTTAAGAGCATAAAATTCAATCAAACACTAAACCAATTTTAATTTTTATATATTTGATATTTTATTATTATTTGGTATGGCTCTGATGGGGCCATGTACCGTGCTCTTTGGTGGTTGTCATTATGTGTGGGATGCCTTTCGATTCGATGGTCCTGTAGTTCTAATCTCTGAAACTCTATTGAAGGACCTTAACCATTTCACTTCTTCCAAATGTTCCATATTTGGTATTTCTCTTTGATTTTGTACCAGTTTTATACTGTTCATCATTTTTATGTCTTACTGTTTGATTTTGGTTTCCGATAACACATCATCGCCGCTTCATTTGTGGTCGCTATAAAGATGAAATTTCTGGTTTCGAGCATTGCTCGAGGTAGTTTGGAATGCTTGGGTGGTTCTGAATCACCTTAGATTCCTTTTCCATTTCATCATGATCCTTCACACAGGACCCCACTTTGGTCATGTAAGACAAATTCCCTGAAGATTTTGATCGTGTTAGTGTATTTCGGGAAGTTAGGCCTTCTGCGGTGAATTTCTGGTCGGTTCACCCTAGCGGGGAGTGCTCTCACTATTGTATTTGTTTACCTGTAGCCTTTGTGTCATCTTCTTTGATGAAGAATTTATTTTGGGTCACATTATTGTAAGTTTTCACTCTAGGATCCTTCCCTCGGTGACAGAGTTCCATGTGGCTTTGGTGTGGTTGGCATCTGCATTTCGACATGTCGTGGTGGTGACGGTCTCGGGTCTCATGTGATAGGTTTTCTACTTGAGAAATATTTATAGGGTTCATGATCCCAAGGATCATTTTGGTGGTATTTTTTGTGGTAAGGCCACGTGTTGTGGATGGTGTGTTCACGCTTGGTTCTTAGATTTGGTGTTGGTTGTTTTTTGGTCAGGAAATGGTATAGGGGATCACTGGTGTGTCTTCTTGTATCGGTTATATCTAAACCATAATTTTTTTTAAATAATAATAATAATTTTGTGTGAATCCTCCCACATGGTCAAGCCTTATGTCAGTCACTCATTATCATGATCATAAGAGATCATATTGAAGTTGGAGATGAGAAATAATGAAATTTGAATTAGAAATCTGGATTAAGATAAGAGGGAACACTTGAATTAAAAAATGATTATGAGATTGCATGAAATTAAAATAAATGAAAAACAAATTGAAAAAAATGAAAACACTACCCATTGAACCCTAACATCATAGTGAAAAAAGCATAGATTTTCTCATTCTTATTCTCTTCCCCCTAGCCTACTTTTTATAGTTCTAAACAGTACATCGTCCACCATTAATGGGAAAATAAATGAATTTTCACAATTTTATGTTATAATTGGGTCTTTATAAGTGTTTTCGGGCATTAATTCTTTTAAAACCATCATTTTTAGGTCCTAACCAACATTTTTACACTATAAAAGATGATTTAACAACATGAAATTGTCAAGGCAGGACCTAATGAAAGTTTTATGGGTTGAATTTATGGGTTGTTACTTACAATGTAGGGTTATATAATGACGTATATGTGTCATGTCTTGAAAAATGTTTCCCATCACTAAGACTTCTTATTTCACTGACGAATTAACTTACTCCTTGACTTCTTCATGATTTACAATGTAAATTAACTATTTACGCTGTAAATATCTGTTTTCCACCAGGTTATGCTTCCTTTTGGAATGTTTCTTTATTTTGAATCCTTGGAATTGATCATTGACTAGATTTATATCATGAGACATATTTTCCATCACGTACCCAACACTTTTAATCTCTTTTTCAATCAAATATTGAATCCTTCCACAAATCATAAAACAATTAAATAATGGAAAAATTAATTAATTTAATCTCATAAAAAATGTTTTTAAAATTAAAATAAGTATGTAAAATGTGAGAATTTTTTATTCCCCTAAACAAATAACTTTTTTTCTCAATCATATAACATCAAAAACATTTTTAAAGAAATTTTATTCTACCAATATTTAAATTTCAAAAGAAAAAAACAAAAAAAAATAAATTATTAAAAAATAAACATTCAAATTTTATATAAAATAATTCATTCAAATCCTCATTCCTAAAAAAATAATGTCAATCATGTATTTTACTTTTCTTCTTTTGAAATATAAAATCTATTACTTTCTTTAATTTTAATTTCTTAATTAAACATTAATTTTCATGCCACATTCAATTTACCTAAAATAGAATTATTTTTACTTATCTCTAAAGGTAATAAATATAATGGAATTGTGGTCATACCTCTAGTACATGTCACTTACCATAATATTGAAAGGAATTTAGCATCTCTATCACATAAATATGGAAATTATTTTTAATCATGAGCTCTTTTAAACAAGGTTAAAACCTATATGAGGCTTATGCTTGGAGGGTAATGAATAAAAATAGTTTTGAAAAAAGAGGTATAACACTTTATCATTCTATATTATATCAAAAGATATGCTCAATGAAATACTGTGGTAGTGATTTCATCTCCCCAACTCCAAAAAACTCAAAGTGGGTGTATAATATGGGTAACCATAATGAATTAATCCACCACTTTTGGTATTTCATTTTTTTATTTTTTGAAATTTTTATTTAAGAATAATCTCAAATCCACAACCTAACCACATATAATCAATAGATCTCTGGTTTTGAAATAGTGATTCTATATCCTCCCAATACACAACCCAATTTTTTCATCACTTATTTATTTATTATTTCAGAAATAGAGAATAATAATAAATTACAAAAATGATTACATGGACTCTCCCAAATTGAAATATTAACCCCAAGAAAAATTTCTTTTATGTAGTACATCCATATCCTTCATGGAAAACCTCTCCCCTCACTTATTCTATTAAATTTCATGAAATATACTATGTGTATGGTAGGAATGGATATAATATTATTTTAAACATGGATCATTTCATAAAAATCTAATGCATGGATTATATGGGGGAAAAGGATTGATTTTGTGGTGGATCTGATTATTAAGGGATAAATAATAAAAAATCCCTCAAACAAGTTAAAAATTATTTTTCCTAGCCATAGATTCGTTGAAATTATAGGTAATTTCTAGAATAAATACATGACCAATTCTCTCTTGAAATATTTAATGGAATGAATATATAATATATGTTTATAATTTTATTAGGGATAAGACCATAATGTTAGGTAAAATTACACATAGAAATCCATAAAAATAACAAACCAATCCATATTAATTTTAGAAATTGAAAACATTCCAATCTAATAATAACTTCATATTACAAAATCAAATTATTCCTAAAAATCAATATTTGTAAAATTTATCCCCTTATTCATAACACTACTCATTTATTTTACCATTTCACTCATATAATCATGTTAACAATGTAAATTAAAACATTGAATAATGATTATCCTAAGAAACTCATGTCTCTAAGATCAAAAATAGAGTGAAAGAGTCCAAGTGGGGCATGTAATTTTCTTTTGATATATTAAAAAATATTTAAAACTATTGGAGTAAAAGAAAAATAATGAATTTAAAATCATGATCCCCTTTTTAATGATTCTTCTCATTGAATTGTGGGGGTTATATTTTTTCAATAGTTATTCATAATGTGAATTCCTTTTACAGTATGAATTTTTATTTCACAACTCTTTTTGGAATCATTTTCATGATTTTAATTTAATTTAAAATGAAAATTACAATTTTACGGCATGAATTATGTGTAGATATGCTCCTCAATTTCCTACTTCCACTTATTTCATCATCAAGATATACTTATAAAAATAAATCATCAAAGTGTATAGGTAATGTCGATTAAGTTTAAAAACATATAAGGATGAGGGTTTAATAAAAATTTATACCTAAAACTAATAATTAAAATATTAATTTCTAAAAATTAAATAAAATAAGAGAGGGATAATTCTTTGTTTGATCCCTCAAGTGGTCCATGGGATTATTCACCCTTCAGAAGAGCAGTACCAACAGTTATCTGAAATATATTGGGGGTGGAGTTTCATAGACTTGAACCACCGTATATTTTTCATTTTAGCTTTCAAATTTTCTTCATTATTTTAGAGGAATACATGGATATATTACACTAGACATACCCCCTTCACAATAGAATACACCTTGCATGGAAGGGGTAAGATAAAATATGGTTCCTCCCCATTTTTAGTTGCTAATTGTGAAACAGCTTCTTCACTATCCAATTCCTACTCATGATATGTTTCATTAAAATAATATTCAAATGGAATGTTAGTAGGTAATTTCATTTGAATGATATTTAAATTTTAATAATTAACATAAAATTCATATCACTCACCATAGGAATTGTTTGTCTCTATTTCTTTAATTAAGGACACTTGGATTTCATAATGGACCCCTATAATAATTGTTTAATGTGTTCAGGGAGATCCATATGTTCCTTAATAGGTGCATTATCTTTTTCATCTTCTTCTTCCTAGTAAGAGTAAGAGTTATTTGAATATATAAATTCATAATATATAGGGTTGATAATCGATTCATTATTTTAAAAATCAAAAGAGACTGAGTTTAATAAAGGATCATCTCCCTATGTTGGTTTTTCTTCAATATCCTTTTTAGGGGAAATTTCTACTTGGAGATGATTTGTAACAGGTGGAGGCAGGTAGTCAGGATTCTTCAATATTTATTTTAAATTCCTCCCTTTGGGTAGTTTCTTTATATATGGATATATATATTTATAAATGTTTTTATGATTAAACATTTTCACATATGGGGAGATCATTTTTTAGATTATTTCCATCCCCATCATTATAGAATTTCCCCAAATTTACTTGATCTACCTTTTGAAAATTAGCATTAAATTCTACTTCATCTATATCCTCCACAAAGGGTTGATCAAAGTGAAATTGATCTTAAAGTATGTCCACTTTTACCTCATTAGGTTTGTTAGATTCAATGATGAGTTTGGAAATCTTTTCCACCACTAGCTCAAGTTCCTACTCCAGATCAGGTTTGGGTTTCTCTGGTAATACATGAACATATTCAAACACCCTTTCAACCTTTCACTTCATATTTTATATATATTATCTATGTTCATGCACTTGGGATCTATTATAGTCTTCTTTTTTTGTTTTTTTGTTACTACAACTATGATTAATATATCCATGTATAATAATTTAAATTTGAATACATCATGGAAGCGATAGTTATTTTGATAATTTTTAAAAATTTGAAAAAAAATAGATAATTATTTAAAAAAATGAAAATATGGAATAATTAAATAAAGAACTACATAGCTCCTAAAAAATGGTACTAGTTTTAACAAACCTATTGTAGGAAAGTAAAAAAGGTTAATTTATTTTCCTAGTCAAACATAGTGGCTGACCAGGGTCATATCACTTGAGGAGCTTCACATTCAATAAAACACTAATCCTTAATAACTTTTTATATTTTTGGTATTTTATTATTTTATAAAAATAATGTTTTGTAAAATAAATTTAAATTAAAAACAAAAATTAAAATATAGACAAAATGAATTCATAAAAGAAAGGTTTTGGTCCTTAGTTATTTGTTACACAGGTTCCGTCATTATTCATTTGTTGTTTAAATACCATTTAATAATTCATTTTAGGAAACAACATAATTTAATTACTTTTCTTTAATTTTTTTTAGTTTGTAAGTTTATCATTTAAAGGAAACCTTTTTGGAACACCAACTCTCACCACCTCCAATATCTAAATAGGATAAACAGATCAACTGAGAATTTAATACCCTAAAATAACCATCTCAATCGCATAAAGAGTTCACCTAAGAGAATGGGGGAAAGAATATAGATTTATGAAAAGAAATGGATTTTAAAATCATATCATGGTGGAAGATTTCTACACGTGTATATTTTCTCACACCCACCAAAAATAGAGTTAAAATATTTAATAATTTAAGCGCAGTAATTTTGAACACCATGGTACTACCCCAAATGCCAATCCTTTGGCCAGTATCTCTCCATCGTGATCATGAAGGATCGTATTGGATATACGTCAGAGTTTAATAATTAAATTAGAAAAATAATAAGATATTATGAGAAGAGGGGACAATGGAATTAAAAAATTAGTACTTGATTACATGGAAATAAAATAAATTAAACAAATTAAAAAGTAAAACCTAAGAAGAAATTACCTAACAACATATTTTCCAAACCTTAAATTTTATTTATTCCTATAATTATCCCCTTAGCCTCCTTTTTGTTGGGCCTAGTCACACCTTGGGCACCATTAATGGGCCAATAAATGGTTCTTTAATATAATAGTTCATTATGGGGCCCTCAAATGAGTACCCAGGCATTAAATTCATCAAAATCATCATTTATAGGTCTCTACTCGTAGTTTTATGTAACACCCTGAGATTTTATGAAAAATATTATTTTTAATTTCATTGATGTCTTGTGTTGTGCACTACACCAAAAGGAGCTTGCATCATACGCATCCCTGACTTGGCTTGCATTACACGTAATCACGACCTTCCACGATAGCGTGTGTTGTACGCAATAACGAGTTTCACTAAACAACGATATGTTATTAAAATATTATATAAACTAGTCATTATGAATAGTAATACCCACTTTTTAAAATTTTAAAAACTTTATCTTTTGAAATGGACTCCATTTCTGGATTCGGAATATCGAAATTATCCTAGGGTGAATTTTTTGTATTTTTCTAAAAACTTTCAATTTTTGATGAATAGTGAGAACACTAGGCTACTATTTAAAAACAAAGTTTTTATATAAATAATTATTTATTTTATTTAAATTTATTTTATGTGAAAATTGATACATAACACCTATATAAGTTCAATTTAATTCATTGGAGTCATTTTATAATAATTTTAGACATATAAAATTTTTATTGAACTTTTCACCGTCTTTTACCCACCTCCTAGGAGAGTTTGAAAATTTACATAAAACTTAATTTTACCGCTTCTATAAGTGGAATTTAGAATATCCAAGAGACATAGTTAATATCAAGGAGTAAAATGTGGTTCAATAAGATAAAAATAATTTTTTGGGAATAATAACTTTTTACTTTTATTTACCACGGTTAAAAGTAAATAGGGTAATTAAGGGTACAAATGATATTATTATTACCCTAACACATGTCCTTATTATATTTGATAAGTTTAATTCGACAAAAAACAAACTTAGGAATAAAATATTACCCTTTAGGTCCACTTTTATTAGATTAGGACATTTATTATTATTTTATTTAAAGAATAATTAAAATAGTTAAAATCAAATTTAATAACTAAAAAAAATTTAATATAGGGTTATACATAAGATAAATTCGACTATAAATATTAATTAGAAAGATAATAAAATTTCCTACATAATGGTATTTTATTTATAATTTTTAGACATTAAATAATTTAATTTATTTATTACATAATAATGATGCAGTAATTACCTTATTAATGAAATATTAACATAATTTATGTTATAAATGCCCAAATAAATGTAATTTTAGACTTTTTATAAATTAAACTAATTTTATAGGTTAATATTACATATTAGTATTGATTTAATTAAAAAATTTAGAACTAATCATGATGTTATGAGTTTTACAAAAATCATGTACTAAATATTTTCAAAATTGACATTAAATAGTTTTTAAAAACAATATTATATTATTAATTGTTATTTTATTCATAAAAATCTAAGGCTCAGCCAAATGACTTATATAGGGATATATATATTAATACATAACCACTTGGGGTTCTTTTGTCTTGTTATAGTAAGTTTATTAACCATTTAGTGTAAGAAAAAAAAGACACCGTAAAAGTTAAATTATTTAACATAGAGTTAAATCTAAATGATAAGGATAAAATAGTAACCTAAACTTGTCTAAAACCTATTGGTTGAGAGTATTTAGTCCCATAAACACATTATCTTCGAAATAAATCAATTTAGAGATGTTAAAAACCGAATATGAATTTATTATAAAATAATATTTTATGGTTTCCTAAGGTGCCCCTCTCCTCCCATATAAAAAGGGAACCCCTTCCCTCTTCTCTTCACACTCTTTTGAGCCTTTAAGATCGGATAAAACATACCAATTACTATTCTAAACATCTCTAGTTATATTATATAGGTTATGTTCTTCTCAAAAGACCAACTCTAGTGCCCTACGAAGAAGTTTAAAGGAGGTGCGTCGAAGAAGAGGTAATCTCTTCTAACGATTCTTTCAAGTTTCTTTCTTCTTAAACATCTTCTTCATTACTTGTTTAATTATAAAGTAATAACATCAGTATTACTTATATAATTATATGTTATTATAAATATGAAACAACCCCATTTCACCTTCAATCCATCCTACGGAAAACTAAATCATCGCGCATGCGCACGCAGGGAATACCGTCTCCACGTCGTGGGGTAATCTGTTTTTCCACCACCACCTTACTTGGATGGGTATAATGGTGTAAAGAATAACTATATATGATTATTATAAAATCATACTAATTCTATGATATTATATCATCCACTCTAATTCCATTCAATAAATATGGGAACGATATCATCGCTCATGCGTACGTACGGATTACTGTCTCCACGACGGGATGAGATTCATTTTCCATGTTAACAATTCAAGAATGATTATAAAGTGTATATAATAAGTAATCATGAAATATATTCCATAATAATGATACTAGATTTATATATATATATATATATGTATGTCATCTACTTAATTACATTCAAGTCAATAAGGAAAGGAAAACAACGTTCATGCATACGTACGGCATACCGCCTCCATGAACGGTGTATTTCATTTCATTCATCTATCTATTATATATATATAATGAATATATATGATATATAAATCATGATTTAAATTATGTAAGTAAGTAAATCATGATATAAGAAATAATAATATCAAGAACAACAAATCGAAACACGTACGATAAATGAAACGATTTTACCCAAAACGCTACTTTAACATGGAATTTATAAAAGAACGGGTATTATAAAGTCATAATTGAACCATATATGATATCATAACAATGAATATGATTCTTTAATAAGTCAATAAAAGTATTTAAATCATTATACAGGAGTTCCGAATACATACAAAGCATATCGGAATAAGGTAAGGGATAATTTTGCAAATCTCATTTTTATCTGAGATTGCTAATACGTAAGTATTTACTGGGGTTATATTTTTCATCCATGCCCATAAAATGTTTTTCATAAAGTGTTTAATATTCTTACATGAATTTTTAATGTCATTTTTACCCCTTTTGACTTTTACTTTGTGTTATGGAAGGAATCTTTCTTTTGTTTACCATACGAGGAACTTTTTTAATTTTCCGAAAAAAGTATGAGAAGAATGTTATTTTTAACTTATACAGCATGAACAGATTTTTACGGTTTCGTAACGCCATATTTTCATGATAATTACTCTAAAAGATTTAATGACTATTTTCAACAAAATCATTTTATTTTAAAATTTCAAGTCATTTTGTGAAAAGAAGATGATTTTGAAGAAGAAAGGATATTTTCCTAAAGAATTCATTTCAAGTGTTTTATCAAAACCATTTTTTCATATAAGATGGAATTATTTCATATGTATATGTTTCAAGTATAATTTCTCTATGATTTCAATGGTTTCACTTTTATTATGATGAAATTATATCCATTTTGTTTTGTATGGATTATGTTATGATGGGATGATGTTTATGAAACCCTTTTTATACTTTGGGTAATGATGAATGATTTATGTTCATGTTGTGGCACAAGTAAGAATTATTTCTTTATGAGATGGGTGGGACCTATATCTCCCTCCAATTCATTAGGTAAATATTTATATCTCATGAGATAGACATGGCAGAAATGGTAAGTTAATCTAGTTCAGTTTTACAGGACTGAAACGAGGAGTGAACTCGATTCAGAAAGGGACTTTGTCCACTAATATGGTCTGGGATGTAATGCCTTGGCTACTATGGAAATCATATCATGTGATTAATGGGTTTCCACAATTACATGCTTCATTCCCATGATATTTTATCGTGATTGAAGTTCCCTTATGATATATGCCTTACATACTTCCAAGATTCATGTCTTTGCTCAACATTTTGATGTTTAGATTTTATGTTCAAGTTTTTACATTCAAATGTTTATGGATTGTTTTATGTTCTCTATGTTTACCCTTACTGGGAATTTGAGCTCACCCTTTTCTATGTTTTCTTTTCCTCGGGATTTAAAGAAAAAGTTTTAAGTAAGAAAATAAAAAGGGGAAGATCTTTATGGGAGATGTTAGAGATCTTTTACCAAGAATAGAAGATTATATTCTGAGTTTCCAAAGACACTAAACTATTATGGTCCTTTGGTGTCTATTTCTGTTATGTATTAAGTATTCCACAAAAGTAATGTAATTTCTATGTATGTCAAGCTTTGGGTCTCTACATTTTTTGTTGTAAAAGGAAATTTTATAGTGTAAAATTATCAAGGTATAACCTATGGAAGTTTTTATATCCTGAATTTATGGCCTATAAATTTCAATGGAGTGTTATAGAGTAACTCATGTATCACACTGTGACACATGTTTTTCAACTTATAGATTAACTATTTTCCTTTCATATTGATTTACATATTGAATTATTCATGATTTATGTTGTAAATTCACTATTTATAATGTAAATATTCTATTTCTAGTATTTTTCACAGGATTTTGGCTTGTTTCTTCAGTATGAAGCCTTGGAATTGATCCCTGACTTGTCATTTTTTATGGGAAATTTTCTTTGTCGTGAATTCGGAACATTAAATATCTTTTCATTCAAAAACTATATCCTTCCACAAATAATATAAAAATGTAAATACCAACATAATTAATCTTTTAAAGTCTGTAAAAAATGTGTTTTATTTTAAAATAATCATATAAATTATTGGTCTTTCAAAACTCAAAATAATGAATATTGTAGAGGAATGGTCTTCAAATAAGAAGAGGAATCATTAAAATAAAATATGAATATTTCTAATCAATCATATAAATATCAGTTTTGGGAAAGAGAGAAATAATTATATAAATTCACTAAAGGGTTTTTTAAATTATTAAGAGAATGGGAGGATTCTAAAAAAATACCCAGAATGGATAATCATAAAGATGATAAAATAATTAAGGTAACTTGATTATAGTGACATTTCCAATCTAACATGTTACATGTGAAGAATAAAGGGGAACATTATGTTATAATATCCAAAGCTAAAGTGTGAAGGAAAGGATAATAAATATATTAAAAATGGGAAAACAATTACCGTAGGAGGAAACTTCATTGAAGAATAAGATTCAAGAAATGATTTAGCATGTGAAATAGAAATAGTTAGCCTATGATTAATGGATACAAATATAGATGAGGTTTTCAATGATTATAATTATAGTTCACATTGTGATTAGGATTCAGAATACCTCAATATGAAATTAATAACTAGATAAAATAAAAATATATAAAAAAGTAGAAATAAAAGAATTTTATAAGAATTTAATGGGGGAAGTAAGGAAATTATTAATGAAAATGAGAAACATACTCAACAAAACTAAGTATGGAAACCCTAAACTCACACTCCTATATCTAGTGATGAAATCATAAAGATTACATTTCTGGATTTAATACTGATGAAGGTGACTTATGTTTCTCCATCAAAAATGTAAAAAATAAAAAGGAAATATTGGATCACTTATACTTTCAAGGAATTTAAATTTTTTGTTTAAGATAATTAGGAAAAAATCTTAACATCATGGATTCATAATAAATGGTTAATAAATATAAACATCATCTCACACTATACCCCTCTTCTAATATTCCACATTAGGGCGTTATAATCACCCATATAAAACCCTTCTAGAAAATAATTCATTTAACATCATTCTTGATAACCTGGGGAAAAGGAAACATTAGAAGGGAGAGCTAAACTGCTCAGTAAGGGTAAACAAAATAATTAACAATTGCATGTAATTGGTGAAATTAATATGAGAATAAGGGTATAATTAAATAATCAATGTGAATGAGCATAACACTAGGGAACTCATACACATCAATACCTAGATCATCATACATGAAAAAAATGTCATAATTCTTTAATATAGGTAAGATTCATCAGAAATAATAATCATAAGCCATGTGATATCAATCTTGATCAAAGGAAACATTTATAACCCATAGCTACATAAACAAACGTGTTGGTGTCTTGGGAAATAATATTCATAGAACCCTTAAAACCCTTATAAATTTGAATAAACTTACGGAAAACATCCAATATAATTATCTATATAACATAATCATTACCAAGTTAATTGGAGTTCCATTTGCTTATACTCATCATATAATCTATATCGGTATCACTTGACACTATCTCGGTTTAACCATCATAATATTATATCCAATAAACATAAATAAACAACACATGGATAAAATTTAATCACAAAATCATAGAAATAACCTTAATTATTTTCATAACTTGATTAAATCATGGAAATAATTGATTCCATAACAATATCTTTGTAACATGATTAACCTCTGGAAACTTAAATGGTTCAATAATAATCTCTTTGAAACATTATTAACCTGTGGAAAAGAAATGTGTATAATAAAATTATATTTTAAATTTTATGAAACCATGTAAAATAAAATGGGTCCATATAAATCTATTTGAAACAAAAATAACCTGTTGAAAAGAAACAGGTTCTATAACAATTTCTTTGAAACATGATTACCCTATTAAAGAAAATGGGTTTCATAACAATCTCTTTAAATCATGATAAACCCATGGAAATTAAATGGGTTTCATAAAAATCTATATCAATAAATATTAATCCATACAAAAAAACAATGAGGGTAATATAATTAAAAAATATAACCAATAGATCATAAGTAACAATAAGGGTTGTTGACATTGATGAATAGAAATACCATTACATGATCATTAAAGTCATTTTGAGGAAAATAAAGTATTCATTTTGAAAATTGATTTTTTGAAATTAGGTCTTTTATAATAAACAAATAAATATTTAAAGTAAGGTTCAAATAAAACAGTTTCCATGACAACCATAAATTCTTTTTATGTTGAAAATGTAAAAAAAACATTATTTTCAACACATTTTTGTAAAAGTAAGCCCAAAGTGACTCATTTAGAAAACATTAAGAAATATCCATTCAAAAACATTTAAAATAAGGTCAAAGACCATGTAAATTAAATCTATTATATAATTTATTTTTATTAATTACATTTTTGAAAACATTTTAGAAAACATAAATATAGAAGATAAAAATACCTGATCTAAAATAAAATACATGATAAGTATCACTTACAAATGAATTTATTGAAGATTATATAATCAATAAGGAAGTAAATTTAAATAAAACTTATAAAAAAAATTCCTAAATAATTGATAATAAATATATGTGGTTTTATAAAATAATATCATATTATTTCATCAAAAATAACCTTCAATATAAACAATCCTAAAAGGAAGGAGATTGTAACAAAAATCTTTTTCCACTTTAGTAATATTTTCAATCATAATCCCCATGAAAGAATAATATATAATAAAAAAGGTAAATATCATGAAAATAATGATTTTCATGATATAAAATTTCAAAGTGGTAGTATATATAACTCATAAAGATGATATTTGTGTATCATTACAATATTATTTAATGAAGGGAAATTGAGACGGAGTCCCTTATGGATTTGGTAATATCTGAATCAAAACCCCATGAAAGAGAAAGCCTCATATGGATTCTTAAATAAAATTTTCTTCTTGTAAAGAATAATTAAATAAATTCATGGTTAGTATATACACCACATAATAAAAAATGGTGAATATCACATATGTCAAATTAAAATAAAAAGAGAGATGAGAAAACCCTTTTGTCGATTCTAGACTTTCCATGTATGTACTTTAAATCCTATATAGTAAGTTTATATAAATTATTTGATTTATTAAGAACCATTTTAGGGTTTAATTACTTATATAAATCATGTTTTTATTTATTTTTAATGACATATTAAAATAAATAATCATTTAAGTCCAGGTTGTGTGTTTTGAGGACGTTCGGTTTATTGTTTCAAAACGGCTATAGTACTTTGACCATTATCAAAGAGGTAATTATTTAAATATCTAAATAAAGACATTAATCAATTATTTATCATATTTATACATAAATTAAACTTTTAAAATCATTTATGAAATATTATTATGAAAAATTAATTGCGTTATAATCATGAAGATGGTAGGTCATACGTACGCATGAGCAACGTTTCCATTTTTCTATGATTGCTGTGGAGAGAAGATAAAAATTGTTTTATATTTAAAGAATGATAATAATATTAAAAATTGAAAACTAAATATACTTTTATATATCATCTATCTTTTTTGGTGATTATTATAAAATCGAATCATTTTGTGGAGGTGGTGGTCCATACATGTGCATGAACGGTGTTATCATTTTTCCGTGTAAGAAATAAAATGATATATTATATTTTCATAGTGATAAATATGTCATAAGGATCATAATTATATCATAAATTTCACATATATTCATTAAAATTATCAATATTACCTTCCATTTAAAGTGTTATTGAAATACAAATCACATCACATTGCTAGGCGGTAATTTGCCATACACACAAGTGATGTTATCACATCCCACACGGAATGGAAAATAAAAGGGTATATGTGATATAATATTTGAAAAAGTATAAATATGTTAAAAATACAATATATATATAATTTTAATAAATAATTATATCAATCTATGTAAGGCGATGATGAAAAACAAAAGACATTGGTTCACGAGGCAGTAGTTTGTTGTACACACGAATGAAGATTTTTCATCCCATTTGATGGTATAAAATATAAATTAAGGTTGTTAATTTAAAATAATAAAATATAAATATATTTGAAATGATATTTTATTATATAATAATAATTTAATAATATTTTAAGCTATTTTAGGAAGAAATAAAATAAAAATAGACGGTTAAACACGATACCTCTTCTCCGGGAAACCTTCTTAGGTAAGCACCAAAATACTTCTTAGGATACCCCTATGATAAAAATAAAGTCTATAAGTCTTGTTTAGGGAAATTCATAATTAATATTTGAAGGTATTTTCTAATTCAAATGGATTTTAATGTGTGAATTGAATAGGTGACTGGTTTTCCTTTTATAAGTAAGGCGAGTCACACACTAGTAGTTTTCGAAAAGAAAATGGTGCGACCATGTTTTTCACCATCCAAAAGGCTAAAAAATAAGACATTATCAAGATTAATACATTATAATATCTAAATAAAGATATAAACTAGTTTTTGGAGATGTTTTCAGACATTTTTATGATTATATTTTCATTTTAACCCCTGGTAAAATTGTTTTTTACCTTAAATGCGATAATTAATTTTTATTGTTTTTACTATTCATTATTATCAAAAATTAAGTTTAACTTAGTAGATACTATAAATTATTCTTATTCACAATATTTAATCCAATTTACCAAATTTAATTCATATAAGTGGATAATTTTAATTTAAAATTAAACTCACATGCGAGATGAAACGCGGTTTTTCAAGAAGAGTATTTTTCAAGAAAAATGATTTTATATTTGCTTTATGACTAATAATAGTAATTATATGAATATCAATTAATATTCATTGATATATAATCTATATATTTAATTTAAATCCTTATTAATTAAGTGTTTTTTTAAATAAGAAAAATTGAGAAATAATATGCACATTAAAAGAGTTTGTTGATAAATCCATTATTTAAACCCAAAAATTTACTTACACAAAAATCCTATATAAAGATGAAAAAAATAAAATTAATTGAATTAAATATAACTATATAATATTTTTTTTTAATTTTAAATGATATTATTAATGTATTGTAACTTTTAAATTTACTTAATTTATTGAAATGAAATGACATTTTAACAAAAAAAATCCGCATTTTTCATTATTCACTAAAAAATAAATATATTCTGAAAAATCCAAAAAATTCACCCATTGTAAATTTTTAAATTTTTATTTAAAAATTTATTTCCATTTTATAAAACAATTTATCTAAAATTTACAAAAATTAATTATAATATTTTTTAAATAAAATTAATAAAAATCATTTTAAACAAAACATATTTTTTGAAAAATAAAATTACATTTTTAAAAATTTATTGATTATTTACAAAAAATATAATTTTAATTTATATTGATTATGTAATTTAAACACAGACACACACAGAGATATATATATATATATTTCATAAACTATATAATACTATTCATAACATCTAATTTAACAGCTTGGTTATAACGCTTATATATTTCGTGAATTGTTTATGCTCAAATTTCTATACAGAATATGAATTAAAAAATATTTTTATTTTATAAAACCATATGTTGTTACATACCCCCCAGACTTTAATAAAATTTTTCTTAAACATTTTATGTTTTTCTTAAGAAATTAAAGGTTTGACATTTCAAAATACCTTTTTTGGAAACTCACATCATAAAATGGGTTAATAAATCATATTCTTGATAAGAGAGAAAGGGATGTATATGATCATCTGGAATAACACATACTAGATTTAAACATAGGAGAACATGGGTGGTATTTAAAGATTTTTAAATTAAAGAAATAGGTAATGTCTAAATATTTATCTTGAGTGACAAGATATCATCGATCATAAGAAAGTGAATTATCAAGATAAAGTTAACAACTTGGAAACCACAAACCATAGAGGTGGGAAACAATTTCATTAATATTATTAGAAATGATGGTAATATGAAAAAATGTTGGTTCAGGATCCTTATCCTATATTTGAGGAATTACTTTTCAATATATACTAGGATCATAAGGAAATATACATACATCATAAGTTGAATTTCATCCTTTAATCAATGTACACTTAAATCACATCTTTTTTTCTAAATGATAAGTACTCAAGAAGAATTTTTTATGCTTGAAGTAAAAAAATCAAAATTTAATGTACCAAATAACCATAAAAGTGATAATAATGTTTTTTCACCAATAATTAGATATTAACAAAAAAATAAAATGGTTATAACATGGTAAAATAATTCCTAAAATGAATAAACCGAAATATGATGAAATAATACATTAATATCTAAAATTTAACATTAATAACCAAGTTAAAAATAAATCATTCCATATATAAATGACCATATATACCAAATAATATTAATAACCTCAACATTAAAAATTGTTTTAACCTAAAAAATTATATCATTCCCTTCATCTTAATTTGAAAAAAATATAGTGATCTTGTTCAGAAATAACATAAATTACATAGTCTCTAAATCAGATTACAATACCATAGTTTTCTATATGATAAAACTTAAGTTCCCATAATTACCTCAACATTATAGATCATATAAAATTTAAAGGATATAAATACCTTAAAATTTATGTCTAAAAATGTAAATGAATATTTTACATTAAACTGAATTTATATATATACAGAAAAATAATAAAATGTCTCATTATTCTTCATTAATCACTTTAATATCTCATCATTTAAAACCTCAAAATGGGTGTCTAAAACATTAAATTTATAATCATCCTTAATGTAATAGACCTACGATTATATACATAAATATTAATATAACTTCAAATAAAAATAACCTAATCTCCAGATTTATCTAAACCCTCCATTGATACCAACTATAACATTTCATAACCCATGCTCCTGGATTGGGTGTTGAAATCATAAACATTACATTTTTAGATTTCATAATGATGAAGGTGACCCAATTTTTTCCATCCAAAAATTAAAAAATATGAAGGAAATATAGGATCACTTACATTATCTGGGTCCTTTTATGTTTAGAGTTTAAGTTGAATAGAAATAAACTCTTAACATAATTGATTTTTAAATAATTGGTTCATAAATATGAAAATCATACCCCACTATACCCATACTTTCAAATTCCACATTAGTTCATCATCATCATCCATATGAAAACATTAAATTAAATAATTTATTTCACATCATTCTTGATAAACTATGTAAAACTAAACATAAGAAGGGTGAGATCAAATGATCCATTAAGGGTAAACATATTCCTTAACAATCAAATTTGATCAATGAGATTAAGATGGGCATAAGGGTATGATAACATAATCAATGTGCATGAGCATAACATAATATCACACATACCCATCAATAACTATATCATCAAACATGAAAACATATAAAATTGATTTAATAAAGGAAATATTCATTTTAATCAATAATAATTATCCATGAGATATCAATCTTGATCAAAGGAAACATTTACAACCCATAGAAGAATAATTAAAATATGTTGGTATCTCGGGACATCATCTTTATAGAACCCTTAGAGAAACCTTAACAATTGTAATAACTATATAGAAAAATTATAATATAATTCTATGAAAAAATAATTATAACTACCCAATTCATTAGAGTGATATCAAGGCACACCCATCATATAAGATGTATTGGGATCACCCGGTTCTATTTGGGTGCACCAATCATATAATCATTACTAAGATCACACAATGCTATCTGGGCATACCCATCATATAAAAATGTTCGAGAACTATATATAAAGTACATAGAGTTTAAGTTTCATCACAAACTCATAGAAATAACCTTTATTCTTTTCAAAACTTGATTAACATGTGGAAAATAAGCAGGTTCAATAACAATCTATCTAAAATATTATTAACCCATAGAAAAGTAATGGGTTCTATATGAATATATTTGAAAAATAATTAACCCATGTAAAATTAATAGATTCCTTAACAATATCTATGAAATATGATTAACCTGTAGAAAATAAATGGGTTCCATAACAATCTCTTTGAAACATTATTATCTTATTAAAAAGAAATGGGTTCCATAACTATCTCTTTTAAATATGATTAACCCATGGAAAAGAAACGACTTCCACAAAAATCTATTTAAAACAATATTAATCCATACAAAGAAATAATGAGGATGGTATTGTTAAAAAATATCCTTATTGATGCATAAGTAACAACATAGTTTTTTACATTGATAAACAGAAATATATTTAAATGATCATTAAAGACGTTTTGAGGAAAATAAAATATTCATTTTAAAAATTACTTTTGAAAAGTTAAAAATTAAAAAATATTTCTTAAATAATTTTTATTGGAAAAACACTTAAAATAATATAAAGTAATATTCAGAGAAAATCATGGTCATGGCAGTGGTAAAATTTATTCAGGTTGAGAATGTTAAAAATAAACATTATTTTCAAACCATTTTTGTAAAAGGGAGTCAAATGTGAATCATTTGGAAATCATTAAGAAATTTAATTTCAAAACCTTTTAAAATAAATTATAAGATCATATAAAATAAATTTCTAAAATCATTTATTTTTAGAAATAAATTGTTTTAAAACATTTTATAAAATATGGATATTGAAGAGAAAGATATCAGATCTAAAAGAAAATGCAAGATTGTATCACCTAAATCGAATTTATTGATATTTATTTAATAAATAATGATGGAAATGGAAATAAATCATGTTAAAAAGATTCATAAATTGTGTATAATAAATATATGTGGTTCAAGAAATTAATATCATACGATTTCCTCAAAAATAACTTTCAACATAAATAATTCTGAAAGGAAATAAGATTGTAACATAAACCAATTTTAACTTAAGGAGTATTTTCAATCATAATCCACATAAAAGAAAAAATTCCAATGAAAAATTATAATATCATTAAAATAATTAGTTTTAATATATAAAATTTCAAATGTTCAGTAGATAAACCTCATAAAATTATATAGGTGTGTAACATTATGATATGTCTCAATAAAGGGAAATTGGGATGATGTCCCTTATATATTTGGTAATCTTCGGATTAAAATTCCACGAAAGAGATAACATCATATATATATTAATAAATTATAATAATTCTAATTTAATAAATCATAAAATAAATTAATAGGAATTTTATATACCACATAATAAAAAAAGTGGTGAATATGTGATATGTCTCACAAAAATAAAAGGTGAGATAAGAAAACCATTACCATGAGTCCATACTTTCCATGTGTGCACTTATATAAATTATATATTTTCCTAAGAACCATTTTTTTTAATACCTTATACATAATAATTTATTTTATTTATTTTTAATTACATATTAAAATACTTATTTATTTAAGTCTACGTCGGGTGTTTTGAGGAAGTTCTGTTCATTATTTCAAAATTAATTTGGTGTTTTTACCATGGTAAAAGAGGTCAATATTTAAATATCATCTGAATAACAATAATTAAATATTAATTATATTTATACATCAATTATTATTTTAAAATCATTCATCAAATTTGGTTATGGATAATGAACTATGGTTCAATCATCAAGACAGTATGTTGTATGTATGCATGAGTGACATTTCCATTTTTTAGTTATCATTATGGAAAGAAGGTAAGGAATATTCTATATTTAAATAATTATAATGGTATTATAAATACCATATATTTAATTTAATATACTTATATATATCATAAATTTGTTTTCGTTATGAAACAATAATCACATCGCTTTGTGAAGGCGGTTGTCCACACGCATGCACGAACGATGTTATCAATTGTTAGTATAAGAAATAACATGATATATTATATTTTCATAATGATTATTATGACATTAATATCATAATTAATTCATTAATATCACATTTTTTCATTAACATTATCCTCATTACCTAGCATGTAAAGCGATAGTGAAAAATGAATCACATCGCATCGTGAGGATGTACTCCGCCGTACACATGATCGACATTATTATATCCCCCATATAATTGAATGTAAAAACTTATGTGATATATAAAATTTAAATAAGTATATAAATTTAAAAAATATAATATATATACTTTTAATCCATCATTATATCTAGCCCTGAGAGGTAGTGGTGGACAATGAATGACATCAGTTTGTGAGGAGGTAGTCCATCGTACACATGAATGATAATTTTGCATCCCATTTGATGGAAGATTAGTTGGATTTAGTTTATTACATTAAAAATAATATATTGTTATATTTTATATAATTTTTTATTATATAATCATAATTGAAGAATATTTAATGGAGTTTTAAGAAGAAATAAAATAAAAACGCTCGGTTAATCACAATACATCTTCTTTAGACAATCTCATTAGGTAAGCTCCAAAATCCTTCATAGAATGGATTTATGATCAAGATAATAGATATAGGTTGTGGGTATGGAATTTAATAATACATTGGGGTTTTTATTGTCTTATAAAAATGGTTTTATGGTGTTAATAAGATATGAGAGGGGGTAGCCTTTTATAAGTAAGGTGAGTTGAACACTTTTAATTTTTGAAAATAAAAATGTGTAACCATGTTTTTTACATTCTAAAAGGCTCAAAATGGCACATTAATGAGCCTTATAAATTATACAGAATAAAAATTTCCATAAATTTGTTTTCATACAAGTTTTTAGGTCATTTTGACCCTTTTATTTTTAGTTTAACCCCTGAGTAAAAACGTTTTCCCCTTAACTATGTTAGTTAATTTTTATTATTTTCACTATTCATTATTCCCAATATTTAATTTGACCATATTAGATAATATAAAAAATTAATATTAAATATATTTCATCCACTTTAAAAAATTAAATTCAAATAATTTTTAAATTTTAATTTAAAATTAATCCCGTAGGTGCGATGAAAATGTAGTTTTTTAAGAAGTGTATTTTTCAAGTAAAAGTTGATATTATATTAACTATATGACTAATAATTGTCTTTTTATAAATATAAGTTAATATTTATTGATATATAATATATATATATTTCATTTAAATCATTCCACATTAATTTTTTCCTTAATTAAATAAAAAATAGAAGCATTGTACACTTTAAAATAGTTTTTGGGAAAATCTAATTTTTAAACCCAAATATTCACATATACTAAATTACAATATAAATATGATTAAAATTTAATAAAGTGGAATCTATATAAATAAATTATAATTATTTAATTTTAAAATGTATTAAAAATATAATGGTACTTTTAAAATTTACTTAATTTATTGAAAAGAAATGACATTTTTATAAAAATCGTTTTTCACTATTCACTATAAATTTCAAAAAATTCACCCAATGTAAATTTTGATATGAAATTTTAAAAAATTAATCTCATTTAATACAATAAATTTTCAAAAAGTTCTGAAAATTTAATTGTAATATTTTTCATGAAAATTAATAAAAATCATTTTTGAAGAAAACATATTTTTGAAGAATAATATTACTTTACTAAATATTAAATGATTATTTAATAAAAATTTATCAAAAAATTATATTTATTATGATATATATATATATATATCATAAATAATTTAATAATATTTATACCCACCAATTTTACAACAATGCTATAACAGTTATATATTTCTCGAGTTATTTATACTCAATGTTGACTTCCAAATACGCTATCAAACCAAGTTTTAATTTTAAACATATTGGGGTGTTACATGAAGTATTTCATAATATTGTTTTACAATATGTTGTAAATTAGTTGAAAATAAATTGAAAATTAAAAATAGTTGAATGAATGGGTGAAATATTTTTTTTTTATAAAATTAATGAGGAAGAAATAAAATATGATATTTTATTGAATAATGTTCTCAAATAAAAAAGGTAAAGAAAGATTAAGGAATGAAAAAAATTAAAAAAATACCATTCAACTATGAAAGATAATATTTATGATGATATGAAATTTTTTGAAAATGTAAGCATTAAAAAAGACATATTGAGTTTAAAGGAAAAAATATCTAAATTTTTTTCAGTGTAAAGAGAAATATAATAAAATGATATCAATGATGAAATAAAATAAATAAAAGAGAGGATTTGGTTATAATAATTAAAAACTAAACTATATAATAATTTTTTTGTTAGTTTCTTGAAAGTAAATGTTATAAGTGTTATGTTTTTAAGATGTAATATAAAAGGTCATTATGCTGATGAATCTTCATTGAAATTTATTTAGTATTTTGGTCACACGAAAAAAGTTATTTAAATTAATTTATCATTTATACTATAATATAATAAATTTATTAAATTTATAGGGGTTAATAAAAATTTTATTATTAATCAAGTTAGACCAAAAATAATATGGCAGAAAAATAATTTTCCACTTGATTTATTTTTCAAGAAATATATCTCAAGATTTTCAAAGATTTATAATATATAGATAGTGACTAATGTCGACATATTATTAGTGATTTTTCAATGTTTTTATATTATAATAAATGTAATAGAGGCTTTATGATATTTATAGAATAATAAAAAGGTATGGATAAAGGATTTAGTGACGTATGTATCTCAAATGTTGATATAATTTATAGAGTATTATATATTCAAGGTTTAAAGAAAAACTTGAGCTATATATCATATATTTGGAATGATAGATTCAATTTAATTTTTTTTAAATATGATAAATGATTAGTTTTTACAGATAATTTTATCATATTTTATGAAAACATAAAGAATAATTTATATTCTATTAATATTTGTAAGTTAATTAATAAGAATTTTAAGTGAATTAATTCTGTATAAATATATTTTATTTTTTTGAATATAAGGCTTGATCATTCTCATTTATAGTATTTTTACAAACTGGATAATCATAGATATGTTTTGGACCTGCCCGAGATGAAATATACTAAATATTTGTTTGGTTATTCATATTTAAAAGGTAAATAACATAAAGAAACATTAAAATATATTAATTTGGAAGATATTGTTAGACAATTAGAATTAATTCATCTTGATATTTTGGTCATATTAAAACTACTATTATAAGAGGAAAGATATATGTATTTTAAATTTTTATTGATTTAAGTATGATTAATTGGTATTATTTATTAATTTATAATTGTGAAACTTCGTCAAAATTTATTACTTTTCTAAGTTAGTTAAAAATAAAAAGGTTACTTAATTATTTTAATTATAATTGATAGAAATGGTTAATTTAATAATCACTGATTTGATAATATTTTTGAATAAAATGGTTATAATCATAATTTTTCAACTCTCAGGGCGCCTCAAAGAAAGAGAGTAGTATAAATAAATAATTGGACTATTTTAGAAATGGAGAGGACTATGATAAATTAATAGAATCTACTTAAATTTTTTGTGGTTAAATAAGTTAATATTGATTTATATAATTTAAATATAGTTTTCATCATACCTTTATTCAATAAAATTCTTCATGAATTCTTTAAAATTAGGAAACGTATAGTAATTCATTTTATATTTTTTATGTGTATGTTTTTATTTTTGGTATTTTAAATAATTTTTATAATTTTTATTCTAAATAGAAATGATGGTATATTTTAAGGATATTTTAAAAATAGTAATGATTATAAATTATATATTAAGAAAATGATGCTAGTGGATGAATTTGTGATTGTAATATTTTATGAATCTAGTTTTAATTATAATAATTAATATTTAGATAATATAGATGATGAATTTAAATAGTTTATCTTTAGTTGAGAAGAAACTTGTGATAATGATATGTTAGTTGAATTGGAGAATATATCCTGCCAATGTGATTCTATAAATTGGAAAACTCATAATGATCACCCCATATAAAAAGTATGTGTAATGTTTAATATTGATTTAAAACCATGGTGCCTACTTTGAATTATTGTTCTAATTGTACTTATGTTGTGAATTTATAAATAATGATATTAATGATGTATTAAGAGATGATAATTATATTTCTATTCTGAAAGATGAACAAAACAATTTTATTATAAATAACGATTAGAATCTGATTAAACCCCTAAAGAAAAGAAATTTATTTTAAATTAATAGATATTTTGAAATAAATTTATTGAATTGGGTCAACACATTAAAAATAAATCTAGAGTTTTTTGTCATATATATTTTTAAGATAAAGGTATAAATTTTGGATAATCATTTTCTATTGATGATAGGATTTATGTTTTTAGGATTTTATTAGATTTTTTTACTTTTCTTGGTTTTAAATTATTTTGAAAGGATTTTAAAAGTGTATTTCTGAATGGTGTGATTTCAAAATAAGTGTGTGTTAATAAAACCATATTTTAGGAAGGAAAAGTTTAATAAAAAAGTTTTTAAAAATTCAAAATCATTATATGGACTTCATAATGCTCCAATATCTTAGAATGAAAGACCATATTGTTTTTTTAATAATGGTTTTAAGAAAGGGAAATTTAGTCCAACTTTATTTATTAAGAATTTTTATTATGATATTTTATTTTTTTAGATATATGATAATGATATAGTTTTTGGATCTTCTAGTTAATTATTATGTAATAAATTTTTTATGTTGATGACTAGTGTGTTTGATATGGGTTGAATGGGTGAGTTAAGGTTTCTTTTCTTAGATATTAAATCAATTAAATAAAATATGGAATATTTTTAATTAATAAATATATGAAAAGGAACTTGTAGAATTTTTTAGTTTAGAATGTATTAAATATTTTATAAACCCAATGATTACTACTCTTAAAATTAGATATTGATGAGCATAAAAAATATATTAACAATAAGATTTATAGAGGTATTATTGATAGTTTATTGTATTTGACATCTTATAGACCCAGTTTAATGTATATTTTATGTTTATGTGATAGATTTCAAGATTCCACTAAATAATAACACATAAGGTATATTAAATTAATCATTAATTATATAAAAGGAACTATGAAATCTAGTTTGTTTTATTCTAAATTGAATTTATATTACTTTTTATCTATTATAACTCATATTTTGGAGGTTGTAATCATGATATAAATATTACTTCTAATATGTGTCTTTAACTTGGTAAAAAATTTATTTTTTTTAGTTATAAAAATAAAATATCAGTTTCTTTATCCATAAATGCAACTAATTGCATAACTGCTACTAATTTGTTTGCACAAATATTATATATTAAGTAAAAATTATATAGTTTTGATTTTTATTTTGATTAAAAATTGATTTATTATGATAATGATTCTACTATTTAAATTTTAAAGAATCATTTACAGGATCATAGGACTACAAATATATATGTTTGATTTCAATTAATTAGAGACCATATTAGTAAAAGAGATATTATTCTGGAATTTTTATCAATGAATGATCAATTGGGTAATATATTTACTAAGAACATAAATGCTATGAAATTTAATAAAATTAAACTTGAAATTGGTATGTTGGAAGCTTAGTAGAGATATAATGATTTAATATTATCATGTAGTCTAACAATTATAGAATTTTTTAGTTTTTTCTATTTATAGAATTATTTACCAAACTGGTTTGATATTAATTGAAATTGATGATATATTTTAAAAAAAATGTTTTATTTTATGCTGAAAATCAGTTCTCAATACCCAGGTTTTAAATTTTTATCATTGTTTTATGATTGTATTTTTTAATCAGTACTAGGTTTCTAGGAATAGATTTCTAGTTTAATATCATAGTAAAATTATAGGTTGTTATATCATTACTGTATCTTTCATATATTTTTTATTCATTTATTCAAGGAATATTTATTCCTTTTATATTCATTTTTTCTTTTATTATTAATATTATTTTATGTTATTAAATATAATATCTTAAGAATGTTGTGTGTTTAAAATTTATTTTAATGTTTATGTATGTTAAATATTAAACCTGTTCAGTTTTCAATGATGGATTTTTTTATGTAATTTCAATTTATTTTTAAATTTTTTTCTCAACTGAGAAAAGGGTGGTAATTTTTTAAATTATCATTCAATTCATTAACTTATAAAAAGTGAGATAATGTTATTGTTTATAGAATAATTTTCCTACTATGTGTATTGAATCTGTATATAGTTTATGTTAATAGGGTTTAATTTTTAAAATTATTATTCTTTTAACGTTTTGAATATTAAAACACCTTAGATGAATTAAATATGTTTTCAATTGGTTAATTATAATTTCTTACTACATGTTTTGTAAATTATTGTAATAATTAATATTAAAATACCTTTCACATTTTGTTAGTTGCATTTTATGTTACTGAATACTTAATTATTTATTGATTAAAAATATAGTTTGAAGGTGTTTGTGTTTTAGGAAAATCGTATATCTTGCAACTGTTTGTCTAATAATGTGGTTTTTTATCATAACCTTACCATCATATGTTTAAACCTTATAAGACGTATGTACAACACAAATAAAGTATATTTTATGGGTATTTAACCATATAATTGTAATCCTTATAATTGTTTAACCTGTTGAGATGATTGTTATATAATACTATGTTTAATTTATATTTTTAAATTTTGATTTACTAAAAGTTATTCTAATATGATTTATTTATTTTAAATAATTAAAAATCTCAACTGTTAATATATGAAGTGGTTTTAATTAGTTTAATATATGGATGATATTTTATAATAACTTTGTATTATCATACATATGATATTGCTTTTATATACAGGACATAAATGGAATTTCAAGATGCGTTTCTTGAAATTTAATTTAAATATTTGAGGGAAAATTTTAGTTATGGAAATACTCATGTGATAATGAACATGAATGATCAATAATGACCACTGGAACTTTATGAATAAATATTGATTAAAGTTATAAAATAAAGAAATAGAGAAAAAAGTTTATGAACTAATATTCATGATAAAAATGGATGAACCAGTGTGATAATAATTTATTTGTACTAATATTTGAAAGGAACATCATCATTTTGATTGATTGTTGTAGGTATTCAAATTATTGTGATTTTTTATACAACTTGTACTCTTCATTTCCATTTGGTTTCAAAGTTGTATATACTTATTTTCTATTAGGTATTTATCTATTTATTCTATTTATGATTTTCCCTTCCAAAATCAATATTCGTGTTTTGGTTATACCTCCACCTTAAAAGTCAGTTCATTAAGTTTTGAATCCATTAGAAAAATTCAATTTGTTTAATTTAGTTATGCCTCAGTCCATATAATATCAAGTTTAGTACAAATTTGTGCCTCTAGGTGAGTAAAAGGAGTCATCTATTAAAGGTTTTCAATCCTTCCAAATGTGAACTATTTTGTTTTATTGTATGTAATATCTCTCTTGGAGAAGAGTACTATGAAGAGTAGATATAGGCTCATGTTGATCCAAACTAATATAAGAATCTAGTGCTCTTGTGTTACTTTACACTACTTCTTTTATTGATTATTTTTTAAATTATTAATTACTTTTTATTTCACTTGAACTATTTTATATTACCAAATTTCACTATTCTAAGAAACTACATCCACATTTACTATGATTTTAATTTTTGATTAAAAATTTTAAAAGGTATATTTATCCGCAATACCAATTTTATATCTCTCATTGAGATAAGAAATATTTATCCCAAATATTTCCCAATGCCTTGAATTTGAATCTAAATATCAATTATTAAAATACCCCACCTCTGGGAATAAAAATTCAAAATTAATTTGAATTTAAAACCTATTAAGATATGGGTGAGTAAAAACTCCTGAACATAAGGCTTCTAGTCCCTGAAAATAATCAATAACAATCTACTAATTCTCAATACGACCATCAAAATCTGATTCCCATGATTTATCTTCATCCTGATTGGTCATTGATCCACTATGAACATGCATAATCTAGTAAAATTATATTTTTATTGAGAAATACAAATAAAACACTATAGAAACATCAATCATCCCACAAATTATGTATTGAATGTTAAAAATGATTTCACATGCCTAATTACACACATTAGCACTCGTTAGAACCCACACACACTAACCACCTCAATACTAACACAAACCCACCATGATATTGACTCCCAATACCCAATATTATTCTTTAAAAAAGATTAAATAGTGTAATAACATGATCTTCACATAGACCATTTAAAAAAACATTCCCCTCATTAGGTTCTAAACACACTAGTTGTCCCTTTAGAAAAAACACTCAACTTGACATGGTCCCAAAACCTAAAATGGTCCATCATGCCTCTCTACTATATATCACCAAATTAACTAGCCTAATATCTACACCAAATATAACCACATATTTCAATGTTTATTATTACACATATTTCCCAAAGTTCATCAACCATAGGATCAGTATGATGCCCCCCCCCTCATAGGATAGTCCATACCATCATCCCAATAATAAGACAACACAAAACACTAGTATTATATAATTATTTTCTATATGAAATACTTGATAATAAAACCTAAAAACCTGAAACCATGGATAAACTATTGGGTAATACAATTTAAATTTCTACCTAACATCTCAACCCACAATCCACTAAAATAGTGCCCTACGATGGTCAATTACATGGCCTCAAGTGAACCTCAATGTATGATAGTGGTTACTGACTAGAAATGAGGGTATAATTATGGTATAGTTGGGATAATATAACCACACAATTAAAGTAACAAAATATTATAATGATAAATACATCAATAAACTATGAATGTAGTATAAATAAAATACAATCAGAAGGATAATGATCAACTGAATAACTAGTCAGATCCAAATATATAATTGTATAATCATATTAATATGATACTAAATAACTAAAGTGGTAAACATCAAGAAGGAGATAAAATAAAATACATGCATAACAAAAATAAATAAATAAAACCCCAAGAATTTAATCCATCAGCATCCAGATCTCTGGCTCTGTCGCATACTCCTAACTCTCATGCTTAATCATAACAACAAAATACAGGGATCCTAATCCTACAACCAATGAAGTCTATTGGGGTGCCCTAGTGCAATAGAGGCCCAAACAGGGTGTGTGATATAGTCTATACGCCACTAGAAATGGTGTCTTGAACAATCTAGTATATTCATATAAAATTATTTTTGTGACAATAATAATAGAACTGAAGCAATAAATAAATAATACATATTGGTCTAGCTTCCTCATGGTCACTCAACTGACACTACCGGCTTCAGCCTAAGCTGGATTCAACTGAACCAAGGTGAACCTAAACAAGTATGTTATGGATATTTGAATGGGTCATCTTAAATAAAGTATCATGATTGAATCTATAATAAGGATGTGGATTGGATTATCCAATGAATCCTTCAATTTATTATGTTTGAAAAACTAGAATTTTATATAAGTCATATCTAGGATTTAATAAAGTGGTGTCATGGTCCCATCTGAGGTTAACTATATAAAGTAACCCGAGTATCTTAATAGTTTCACTACAAATACCCAACACCATAAGTGTCTATCCATAGAGACCCATAAAAGAATTCTAAGTATCACTCTCAGCGTGGTGTAAATCATGGACCTCTGATCCTATCCTAGGTGTCCTACATAGGGGACCAAGTATCTCTCACTGTTTGTGTAGCCATATTTCCCACCAAGCCCATACAAGTTATCTCCCATAGGTAAATGATATCTCCCATGGGTTAATCATTCTTCCACATGGTGAGATCATCCAAGGTAATCTATAAAAAGGATTCAAGTATCTCTCCTAAAATAAAGGTAATCATTTCCATTTCAAATTATGTGTAACAATAAGCCCTTAAATGAATCATTAGGCCAATACCATTTTATTTCTCATGAATTAAGTAAATGTAGGGTTATGGTTAGCACCAACTCATACCATACCCCCAGAGCATAATAAACTAGATGGAAATTCATTTAATTCAAGAAATTAAAACTATAACATAAGCATCAGGGCTTAAACACTTGGCCTATCATTTCCCTTTTTAATTATAATTATATTTCATTAATTATAAGGTAATTAATACCACTCAATTAATAATAGTAAACTCATTACAAGGGTATAAGTCTCTAATGACTTTAAATATTGGAACACTCATAGGGATAAATTCTGTCGAGGTAAATGGCTCATGGAGTTGACTCGTGAGTAGATAGGGTCCCATTTCACATATGATTAACATTTAATTTAATTAATTTAACACTATATAAGAGACACCAAGAATTTCAATCTATGGAAAAACAAAACATGATAAAATAATACTATACTTTGATGGTACAGAATTAGACCACCTACCCTATTTTTAGGATGCTTCACTCATCCATTATAGCGTTGGAAGTCTCTCAGTGTACCCAGACGATGTCAAGATAGAGTTCGTGATCATCATTATTCTAAGGGAAAACTAATATGATTTAATAAATTTCCAAAAAGGACCCAAGACACTCCCACAACATCAATGAAGAAGTTATTGATATAGTTCCAAACCAACTATCTCTAACTATGCAAGGAAAGAACAGTCAAACCACCTCTGGTAAATTTCTTTAGAAGATCTCTACCACTCCTATTGAATCATTCTCATTAATAAATCACAAATCCCTAACTAATATTGACTTTTTAAATTAATAAATAATAAATACCAAAGTCTATCACTGACTAATGGTGTTTTCAAGTGTTTTATACACAACCAACCACGCCATCGCCATGCTACCTTACAAGCACCGATATATTTGAGACTCACCATTCCCGTGGGAATTTAAAATCAGTGCAGATAATTTCTAACTGGAATTTTACTATTTCATTCCATATACTTGTAAGGACATGCTAAATCCATTTTAACATTATTATCTCCATCTTAGGAATATCATATCTACCATTTACATAGAGAATAAACTCATCAGATGGCACACAATCTATCGACCACCAACCATAGTCTTGGGAGTGGCCAACAAGATTAACCAAGAATTTAACTGAAAGAGAAGAAAAATAGACACTAGAAGGAAAAATATATTAGATTAAATTTCAAACATGTACATGACACTCTTCCTGTTTTATGCCCATGTGTTCTCTAGCATCAGGCGTAAAATCTAAACCAACTGACTAGTGTTCCAAAACACCCAATCCATTTATGAAATCTTCCCAAGAATTAGAATGAGTCTGATGTCCGATAATTATTAGGTCACTATGCACCAGAAATGACCCCTGAACATAGTGTAATAGATCATTTCATTAATAATTACCACTAAACGATTATGGTTCACAGTATAATTTTAGAAACTCTATAGGTACCCCATGTATCAACACATACTAACCTAATATTTCACAATAAAAATGAAACACTCGTGATTCTATCAATAAGAATGTAATCCCTATGCATCCTAGTACCTAATGACCCAAAAATACAACTAGACCAGATTCGTACTATCCCATACAACTATAAAATGGGTTGATGACCTACTAAGACATCCATCACCAAATAAGAAGAATTAGAGGGGTCACACGACACACTAAGTGATTGACCATGCCTTAGGCATGTCTAACCCATGAAAATTGAGAATTACATGATGCTCATGGGTTCAAAAAAGATCAAATTATCAAATAGCTTCCCATCAAGAAAAGATTTTTATTTACTCACTAAGATTCATACTCAAGACATCATCACCCAAACAACACCTTTCCTCTCAAAATTGCTCACCAACATTTTTTGAGGATTTCTATGTTTTGAGGGTGCTACCTACCTCAGGATAGCTCCCCTTACTAAAGAATAAATAATCAATCCTACCAAGATTTCATGCCTAAAAATATCACTAGGACCTATCTCATATCGATTAGGTCCAACATAACCTAAGAAAATTTAAAGAATCCTACAGGCAATGCGCATGTTCTCATTATAAGGGGAAAAGTCGCGAAAGATTTAAACTTCTATTACACAAGGTTTGAAGTGAAGAAAACAAATTTAAGGTTTTTATTTATAATATTTAACTTAAATTTAATTACATAGAGTAACAGTCATAAGGAAAAAATCATGGTACCTTCCGTAGCTAATGCTCTAGGAAACATAGGAAAGTAATAACAAAATTCCATTTAAACATTAGGTATTCAGCTGAAATCTGGTCACAATAGAAAATTTATCACATATATTTTTTTAAGAATTTTTTTTATCCACAAGGTTATCACAATTGGAATTAGTTCAAGAAAATCTCAATTCCAATATATAGAGTAAAACAGCCTTTAGGTTTTAATTGATATTTTAATTAACCAATTCCTCATATAATAAAACTCCAAATAATATTATTGAGTATTTTTATTAATTAAATGGTATCTTTTTAGTAATATTCCACCATAAATTTATAAATAACCCATATAAGTGGCATCTGACACTTTAAATAACCATCCCAAAGTTCATCAATCATAGGATCAGTATGATGCCCCCCCCCCCTCATAGGATAGTCCATACCATCATCCCAATAATAAGACAACACAAAACACTAGTATTATATAATTATTTTCTATATGAAATACTTGATAATAAAACCTAAAAACCTGAAACCATGGATAAACTATTGGGTAATACAATTTTAATTTCTACCTAACATCTCAACCCACAATCCACTAAAATAGTGCCCTACGATGGTCAATAACATGGCCTCAAGTGAACCTCAATGTATGCTAGTGGTTACTGACTAGAAATGAGGGTATAATTATGGTATAGTTGGGATAATATAACCACACAATTAAAGTAACAAAATATTATAATGATAAATACATCAATAAACTATGAATGTAATATAAATAAAATACAATCAGAAGGATAATGATCAACTGAATAACTAGTCAGATCCAAATATATAATTATATAATCATATTAATATGATACTACATAACTATAGTGGTAAACATCAAGAAGGAGATAAAATAAAATACATGCATAACAAAAATAAATAAATAAAACCCCAAGAATTTAATCCATCAGCATCCAGATCTCTGGCTCTGTTGCATACTCCTAACTCTCAGGCTTAAGCATAACAACAAAATACAGGGATCCTAATCCTACAAACAATAAAGTCTATTGGGGTGCCCTAGTGCAATAGAGGCCCAAACAGGGTGTGTGATATAGTCTATACGCCACTAGAAATGGTGTCCTGAACCATCTAGTATATTCATATAAAATTATTTTTGTGACAATAATAATAGAACTGAAGCAATAAATAAATAATACATATTGGTCTAGCTTCCTCGTGGTCACTCAACTGACACTACCGGCTTCAGCCTAAGCTGGATTCAACTGAACCAAGGTGAACCTAAACAAGTATGTTATGGATATTTGAATGGGTCATCTTAAATAAAGTATCATGATTGAATCTATAATAAGGATGTGGTTTGGATTATCCAATTAATCCTTCAATTTATTAAGTTTGAAAAACTAGAATTTTATATAAGTCATCTCTAGGATTTAATAAAGTGGTGTCATGGTCCCATCTGAGGTTAACTATATAAAGTAACCCAAGTATCTTAATAGTTTCACTACAAATACCCAACACCATAAGTGTCTATCCATAGAGACCCATAAAAGAATTCTAAGTATCACTCTCAGCGTGGTGTAAATCATGGACCTCTGATCCTATCCTAGGTGTCCTACATAGGGGACCAAGTATCTCTCACTGTTTGTGTAGCCATATTTCCCACCAAGCCCATACAAGTTATCTCCCATAGGTAAATGATATCTCCCATGGGTGAATCATTCTTCCACCTGGTGAGATCATCCAAGGTAATCTATAAAAAGGATTCAAGTATCTCTCCTAAAATAAAGGTAATCATTTCCATTTCAAATTATGTGTAACAATAAGCCCTTAAATGAATCATTAGGCCAATACCATTTTATTTCTCATGAATTAAGTAAATGTAGGGTTATGGTTAGCACCAACTCATACCATACCCCCAGAGCATAATAAACTAGATGGAAATTCATTTAATTCAAGAAATTAAAACTATAACATAAGCACCAGGGCTTAAACACTTGGCCTATCATTTCCCTTTTTAATTATAATTATATTTCATTAATTATAAGGTAATTAATACCACTCAATTAATAATAGTAAACTCATTACAAGGGTATAAGTATCTAATGACTTTAAATATTGGAACACTCATAGGGATAAATTCTGTCGAGGTAAACGGCTCATGGAGTTGACTCGTGAGTAGATAGGGTCCCATTTCACATATGATTAACATTTAATTTAATTAATTTAACACCATATAAGAGACACCAAGAATTTCAATGTATGGAAAAACAAAACATGATAAAATAATACTATACTTTGATGGTACAGAACTAGACCACCTACCCTATTTTTAGGATGCTTCACTCATCCATTATAGCTTTGGAAGTCTCTCAGTGTACCCAGACGATGTCAAGATAGAGTTCGTGATCATCATTATTCTAAGGGAAAACTAATATGATTTAATAAATTTCCAAAAAGGACCCAAGACACTCCCACAACATCAATGAAGAAGTTATTGATATAGTTCCAAACCAACTATCTCTAACTATGCAAGGAAAGAACAGTCAAACCACCTCTGGTAAATTTCTTTAGAAGATCTCTACCACTCCTATTGAATCATTCTCATTAATAAATCACAAATCCCTAACTAATATTGAATTTTTAAATTAATAAATAATAAATACCAAATTCTATCACTGACTAATGGTGTTTTCAAGTGTTTTATACACAACCAACCACGCCATCGCCATGCTACCTTACAAGCACCGATATATTTGAGACTCACCATTCCCGTGGGAATTTAAAATCAGTGCAGATAATTTCTAACTGGAATTTTACTATTTCATTCCATATAATTGTAAGGAAATGCTAAATCCATTTTAACATTATTATCTCCATCTTAGGAATGTCATATCTACCATTTACATAGAGAATAAACTCATCAGATGGCACACAATCTATCGACCACCAACCATAGTCTTGGGAGTGGCCAACAAGATTAACCAAGAATTTAACTGAAAGAGAAGAAAAATAGACACTAAAAGGAAAAATATATTAGATTAAATTTCAAACATGTACATGACACTCTTCCTGTTTTATGCCCACGTGTTCTCTAGCATCAGGCGTAAAATCTAAACCAACTGACTAGTGTGCCAAAACACCCAATCCATTTATGAAATCTTCCCAAGAATTAGAATGAGTCTGATGTCCGATAATTATTAGGTCCCTATGCACCAGAAATGACCCCTGAACATAGTGTAATAGATCATTTCATTAATAATTACCACTAAACAATTATGGTTCACAGTATAATTTTAGAAACTCTATAGGTACCCCATGTATCAACACATACTAACCTACTATTTCACAATAAAAATGAAACACTCGTGATTCTATCAATAAGAATGTAATCCCTATGCATCCTAGTACCTAATGACCCAAAAATACAACTAGACCAGATTCGTACTATCCCATACAACTATAAAATGGGTTGATGACCTACTAAGACATCCATCACCAAAGAAGAAGAATTAGAGGGGTCACACGACACACTAAGTGATTGACCATGCCTTAGGCATGTCTAACCCATGAAAATTGAGAATTACATGATGCTCATGGGTTCAAAAAAGATCAAATTATCAAATAGCTTCCCATCAAGACAAGATTTTTCTTTACTCACTAAGATTCATACTCAAGACATCATCACCCAAACAACACCTTTCCTCTCAAAATTGCTCACCAACATTTTTTGAGGATTTCTATGTTTTGAGGGTCCTACCTACCTCAGGATAGCTCCCCTTACTAAAGAATAAATAATCAATCCTACCAAGATTTCATGCCTAAAAATATCACTAGGACCTATCTCCTATCGATTAGGTCCAACATAACCTAAGAAAATTTAAAGAATCCTACAGGCAATGCGCATGTTCTCATTATAAGGGGAAAAGACGCGAAAGATTTAAACTTCTATTACACAAGGTTTGAAGTGAAGAAAACAAATTTAAGGTTTTTATTTATAATATTTAACTTAAATTTAAGTACATAGAGTAACAGTCATAAGGAAAAAATCATGGTACCTTCCGTAGCTAATGCTCTAGGAAACATAGGAAAGTAATAACAAAATTCCATTTAAACATTAGGTATTCAGCTGAAATCTGGTCACAATAGAAAATTTATCACATATATTTTTTTAAGAATTTTTTTTATCCACAAGGTTATCACAATTGGAATTAGTTTAAGAAAATTTCAATTCCAATATATAGAGTAAAACACCCTTTAGGTTTTAATTGATATTTTAATTAACCAATTCCTCATATAATAAAACTCCAAATAATATTATTGAGTATTTTTGTTAATTAAATGGTATCTTTTTAGTAATATTCCACCATAAATTTATAAATAACCCATATAAGTGGCATCTGACACTTTAAATAACCATCCATATATAGGATATGTATTCTTCCATGGGGTTAAGTTATAAAGAATATCACAATAAAGGTGAGCTATGAGGGTCCCATAAAGTTAATCAATAAAGACTTTTAAAACACCCTTAATTGGTTTATTTGATATAAATTTAGCACCTTGAAAAACCTACTTCGGTAGAGTCGAGTCTATATCATTACCATAACTAATCAAGATAGACTTAATTTGTTCAAGTCATATAAAAGGTCTATGAGAAAAAAATTCATTTTAATTCACAATTTAACAACTTTTATTTTTATATAATAGTATCAAGATATATAAACACTACTAGAAAAATGATCCATATCCACGGATCTATAGACATGGTTTAAATGATCTTTAGCTATAGGTAAGATATAGCCATTCCCAAATAGCCGGGTCTGGTAATACAACATCTATTTTTTTTGCAACCGAGCTTTCCTCCCCCACCTGAAGCCCTCTCCCTACTACAACTTCTCCCTCCTACATACCAATTCCTCCTCCCCTTGTCATCCTCATTATTCCTCGTCATTCCTCCCCCACCAAAATCCCTCTCCTTCACCTTTATCATCATTCCTCCTCCCCTCCCCCCATCAGGATTCCTCCTCATCCCCTCCTCCTACCTCTCCATTCCTCCTCCCCTTGTGATTCTTTCTCCTCCTTCAGCTCTGATGCAGCCATGAAACCTCCATGTCGGCTCTGACACATCTTTGATGCCTCCCTACTGATGCGGCTTCGGCACAGCCAGTCCACCTCCACACCGACGTGACCTACCCAACTCTATGCGGTCACCTCACCTCCCTGTCGATGTTTCTCTGAGGATTCCTCCCCAACTCCTCCTCTGGCGCACCTCCTAAACGGTGATTTGAGGTAGGAATCTCCATCTATTACATTCCATATTACTTTTATTTTATCCTATCTAATTTTAATGGTTACCATTAGGGTTTTATATACTGATTCCACTATAACATGATGGAATTGACCAGGAATTTTGGTTCTTTATTGTGGCTTAGAGATTAGATGTCTTGTGATGCAAAACACATGCCATCACTCATCAATTTGGAGATGGTATAAGGCCTAATGGAGTTTTTTTGAATTTCCAATTCAATTTATTGGAATTTCCTGGTAATCAAGTGTTTCTTGTTAAGTATTTTTCCAAGATTAATATTATGGGTATATTTTAGGCCTTTTTTAGGAAGTTGGTTTTGGTTTCAGAATGTGTAATCACCTCAATAATCATTTAGGAATTTATTCCTATTTGGTTGTTTTTAATTGATTAGTTATAAATTTTTATAATTAATTTGTTTTACTTCACAGCATGAGATAGGTTCCTGGGACATTATTTGACCATAGGTTCAGGTTTTCAGCTTTATAATTTTTATTATAAGGTAGGTTGGGTATTCTATATTTGTTATATTTCCTTAATTGATAGTTGTTTATTAATTTCATTAGTTATTAAATGACAATTGATTTTTTGGGAGACACTTGAAAACCTTTGTGGGTGATCTTTGAGAAGTGAGTGTCTCAAGTGTCTCATGGAGGGGTTTTGTTCATAAACCCTCACTCTTAGTTTTTGATTCAAGAGAAAAACTCGCATGATATTAGGTGACACATAAGGGTAGGAAAGGGGAGAAACATGGATATACTTCTTTCCTTGGGATTTGAGTTTGGACTTGTGATGGTCTATCTATAGTTCTTTCTATGTGAGGTGTGGTGTTAGAACCCTCAAGTAGTTAGAGGCCTTTTGTGAGATGCTTTGTTTTAGTCTAGGTTAGATGGGAGGTTCCCATCAAGTTTTTGTATCTAGAACCCTCAAAGTTAGTAGTGTATAGAGAGGTTTTCCATGAAGGCTTTGATTTGAGAGTTTGTCAAATGGAGGTGTGGTGTGAGACCCAAGTGGGGGTTGTACGTTTTATGGATAACTTGCCACAGGTGATGCTAATGGTATTCTTTTGATGTTCATATGAACTTTCCTTGGGTATTCCATGGCGTATAGCTTTATGTGTTTTTACATATCTTAGAAGGCAGGAAAAAAGTATTTATTTGGATGTTTCTTGGATTTTTTTACCAATTTCTTAGGGTTTGAGTTGTTGAAATTTTGGAACTTCTTGCTGGAGGTTTAATCCAATTGCAACCTTTATGTTGGGCCGACACCATAGGGTGTTGGTTAAGGTTGGGTGTCACTGAGATTAGGTTTGAGATGGGTCTGAGGAAACCTTGAGGACTTTCTTATGGGTGTGGTGTTTCATGATGATTCCCCTATGGGTGAGGTGATGATCGTAGATGGGTTATTGTTCAGAGTCACAAGATGAGGTTTCCCTATATAGATTGGATCATGATTTTTTAGATGTGATCTAGGGTACCATGGGTGCCCCATGTTTTTTTATCCCTAAGAGGTTCAATGCTGATTTAATCATTAGTGTCTTTTGGTGTTACCTTAGAACCTAGATTTTGGAAATTTGAGCCTATTGTGGATATTTTTGTAATGTTTTGTTCATGAATTTGATTGAATAGTGTCTTATACCTTATACAAAATATGGTTGAGGAAGTTCCTTACTCATATACTATAAATAGTATGATAACTTTGGGATATTACTGGATTTGGATTTGGCCCTGAGATTGATATGATGTTTTCTTTTATTGACCTGCTGGTTGTGTTAGACAGGTCCTAGGGAGCTAATGGGTGATCTGAATTAGTGCACCACATATTTTAGAGTTACAAAATTGTTATAGAGTTTGTGGGAATGGATTTTTAGAACTCGCTAATAGTGGTCCTGGATACCAAGCACTCCCATCATGAAATCTTCTTCTCCTCCATATATTTGAAGTGTCAAACTTATCAACTTGTGATATAAGGATAGAATCATATGATATTCATGGAAAATAGACTTGAGATATTCAACTATATGTCTATGAGGCAAAACCCTTTATAGAAACAAGAGTTTATAAGCAAGTGATCAATGCAGTAGATGAATCATTGAGTATGTGATGTCAATATAAAAAATAATATTGGGGTTGTTCAACATAACCTCAATGACCAACTTGAATTAGGTAGTCTAGATTTTGAGATTCCATACAGTATTTTATTATTGAAAACGTTAATTTTTTATTTTCACCCCTTGAGGGATGGTCTAACTTTCTTCATCATGGAAAATCTAACTTCAATAGTATTCTAGGAAGGATACTTCATTCTTGTTATACCCAAATAATAAAACAGTCATCCTTATCCCCAATTGTTTTCATTAATTACCTATAAAATATTATATATAAAATGAATGGGAATAAAGAGGAGATACATTTCTAGTAGTTTTTTCAGGCTATAACTTTTTTTAAGTAAGAGTATTCCTATTTCTAATACAACTACTTCAATTCTTCTCAGGTCTGCTCCCCCTTTTTTGATCCCAGTTCTTGTGAAATGACATGTTGTACCAGTACTCAAAAGATTTATACCAAAAACTTCTACAACAATATTAATTTCCATTGAAACTTGATCTTCCTTTATATTAATGATTTTGTTTATAAAATTCTGCTTGTTTTCCAGGCATCCTCTAGCCTTTATTTTCCCATTTCCTTGGGGTTTTTCTATTCTCATGTTATCCATAGGAGGAAACTTTTTACACCATTCATCATCCTAAAAATATTTAAATTATGTTTCATAATATTTATAATGAAAGGAAACAGATTTAGTATCACTTGAGAATTTATAAAAATGTTGTACCTTTTTCATGGGGATGGTTTTCTCATCGTCCTTAGATGGTTCAGCTTTAATATCCACCACATTTTCATAGACATATATCATATTCTTTAAGGAGTTTCCAGATTTAAGATACCTAGATTTTTCTTCATGAAGTTCCTTTTATTTAGCAACCAATTTTGAATTAATAGATTCGGGTATCCTGTATTATTATACACATTTCTTCATGGACATTTTTATCTCTTCTATGATATCATTCTACTTCACATTTACACTTCTTTTCTTTATTTACAATAGTTTAACTTTCTTCTAATATATGGAATTATGGTCAAAGTGAGAAATAAAATCATCTCTTAGAATATATTCTGTATAACCATCTCATTTTTCTTTTTATTAACTACTTGTAATGTATATTCATCTCTTAACCTTATAGGTATCTATTTATATTAATGGGAAATTCTATTTTATTAGTTTACATTCACATACAATATTATTTTTGTCACTTGCTACTACCCATGTCCTAGAGTGAGATTGATTCAAATTGAGGGGGTGTTGGTGGGGTTATCTTGATTGGATGGTTCATATAGAGTAAAAATATATATCTTTGAGACTTATTTTTATCTTTCATGTAATCACACTAATGGATTGTAGGTGGAAAATATCAATATTTTATTATTGTATATATGTATCATTGACTCTCTTAAGAGTTCATGAATTTTATAATAGGATAATTATTTTCTCTAGTTGTGGTGGTAGATAGATTATGATAGCATTATAATATTTTATCCACCCAAATAATCCTTATAGCACTCCATCTTGATTCATGTATGATGCACCCAATTTGCGCATGCTATTTTGCTTATATATTTTTCATAGATCTAACCATACTAATTAGTTTTATGGTATCTTTTTAATTCTTACTGGGTGCATGTCAGTATTGGAACATCATTTTACAATAATGGAGTTATAAAATTCAGGATTTTAGTTATCTAGAATAGATGGAACCTCTATGGTATTCACTTATACTTTATAGTACATCATTTACTTTAAAAATTGTTCATCATCACCTATTCTATTATTTCCTTTCTCACTAATTATTTCCCTCCCACTTCAATTTTAGGTTCAATTAATGATGATTCATCAAATCACTGGCATTTTGTTGAAGTCTCCCGGGACCTGTTCCAGTGTGTTGGGGAAACCATCGCTGAAGGCGAAGCGGTTCGAGTTGTCATCGTCAAAAGAAAATGTGCCTTGAGGTTGAGGTAGGGTCCCTCTCCTAGACTCTTTAATTCAAGAATGTTTTAAATTGCATTTATTTGCCTTCTTAATTCTGCATGTTTATATTAAATTTAAATTCTTCAATAAGTGTTAGTTATGATAATTGTTTTCTTTGATAAACAATTCATGGTTTTGTAATAAAACCCCTCTAATGGAGGTGTGATATCTGCAAAAAAATCAGAGTGGTATACCTTTCTTGACATTATTTCATTGATGTTTTCATTATACTTTATGTTGTTGTTAGTCATAAAGTACACATCATACATGACCCTTTTTATATCCCTATAGGGGTTTTCCCTCTTTTTATTAAAATAGTTGTTTGAACCAAAACACCCTTTAAGCGTCGTTATACTTTTAAGATGGAATTTCCCAAGTAGGTAAGTGTTGTAATTACCAAGTCACCACTAAGTGAATAACATGATTTGGATGGAATGACTTATCATGGCAGAAATCTTTTCCTTGAGTGGTTAAATTGAGAGGACCTTGTTAGAATAAAATGAATAGTCATGCTTGTATTAATTGACATGTCTCTGAGTGTTTTGTTATGATTTTCCTTACATTAAGTGGTTGAAGTGGAATGAAATGTGGAGGGTGACACGGGTGGTGCATAGGGTGGGTACGGGTGTGGGGTGGGAAGGGGGGAGTGCAAGGCAGGGGGCATGGGGCAAGGGACATGGGACAGGGGGTGTGTTGGGGGCAGGGAAAGGGGGTGTGCTGGGGGTGTGCAGGGGATGTATGGGGTGTGCAGGGGGTGTAGGTGGTTTCCCCTTTTTTATTAAAATGGTTGTTTGAACCAAAACACCCTTTAAGTGTTGTTAGACTTTTAAGATGGAATTGCCCAAGCAGACAAGTGTTGTAATGACCAAGTCACCACTAAGTGACCCCCATTTCATCTTATAAATACAATTGCTATGTTTTACTGAATTGAATGAGTTAAATTGAACCAAACATGGTTAACTTGGAACATGAGCAGTAATTCCCCATATAGTGAATCATGTAACGGTTATGCCTACAAGGGGGTGTGTGGGGAGTGCATGGGGGTGTGGGTAGGGGGTTTACTTATTTTTATTAAAATGGATGTTTGAACTAGAACACCCTTTAAGTGTCGTTAGACTTTTAAGGTGGAATTTCCCAAGAAGGCAAGTGTTGTAATGACCAAGTAACCACTAAGTGACCCCCCCCCCTTTGATCTTATAAATAGAATTGCTATGTTTTAATGAATTTAATGATTTAAATTGAACCGAACATGGTTAACTTGGAACATGAGCAGTATTGCCTCATGTAGTGAATTATGTAACAGTTATGCCTATAGGGGGTGTTTAGGGCATGCATTAACGGCACAGATTCTCCAATCGCGGCTCGGCTTCTCTATTCAGGGGTTTCTCCATCCCCCGAGCAGTACTCCCTTCCTCCATACCATTGTTTGGGCATTCCTCCTACATTCAGTGCATCGGTAGAATGGTTCCTCCATACACTTCTACGGGCCTTCCTCCTCTATACTGTGTGTTTCCCCAACTAATTTACTTAATTCTGTTATGTGGTTGTTGTTTGCAGTTTTGGTCCTAGTCTAATGTGTAAACGCAGTGTTCCTAATAACTTTGGAACTTTTCCAATGATCCATGAATCATGGTTGAGATAAATTTAAATATTCATGCCAATATTGGTTGATAAATTCTTAGCAAGTCTGAATTTAGGTTTTCCAAGGATGTGGTAATTTTTAGAACCATTATTTGGTTAGAGAATATATATTTGGAAATTCTCAACAAGATTTCTAGTTATGTGAATTGAGGCATGAGGGTGATATAGTCTTTCAGGTCTATGTTTGAGCATAGATGAGTGGACCTGTAACCATTTTAAGCTTTAGGTTTTTCACCATGGAGTAGAGCTCCATGTGTTAGAGGAAAAATACCCAGGTGGAGTGACATTTTCCCTATTTTTGAGAAATTTGGTTTTACTTGTCTCCCTATAGTAAAATATCAGTTTACCATGGCCATGGTTTTGGCTGTTTCATCTCTTCTTGGGTGAGTTGGTCTGGTGTTTTGGAGGGACTTTCCCATGGGATTATCCCTATTGAACAAATAAAGAAAATTACTAGCTTACGAAGAGGGTGGGGGTAGGGGGTAGGGGTGTGCAAGGGGGAAGTGGGGGCCGAGGGGTGTGTAAGGGGCAGAGGCTATGCAGGCACCATTGGTATTGAAAGTAATTTCACAAATGTTAAGATTGTAAGTGAATTTTAATAATTCTCATTGTTTCCTTTCGTTATCGAATGCATGCACTTTCATATATTTGTGTTTTCAAATTTTGATGGGTTTTATATGGCTAGGTTTCAGCTGAATCAATGATTGGGGTGAGTGAGGCCAGTAAATGTGCACAAATTTTCAAGGTTTAAAATCAACTATGTTTCCATTTTTTATGCTTATTGAATTTTCAACTTGTATACTGAATACTTGTAGTCATTTTTTTCACCTATTCTTTTCAGGTATTCCAGGATTCCTATAAGTCACAATTAAGAATCATAATCCTTGATGACATTGAGAGGTAATTACAATCAATTTCAATGCAATGCAACTTTTGGTCCTTTTGTTCGATAACCACCATGTTGTTCTTTTTAGTATAGGATTTTGAATTACATTTCCATTGAACCTCATTTTTCCAATATTATTTCTCAAATGTTGATGGTTCTTTTGAAACGGCATCCTCCCCAAGCGTTCTTCTCATCCCTTTTATTAGTATAACTCATTCCAATTATATCTTTATGAGGTTTTATTTGTCTCAATGTCTTCAGAAGAACTGGATTTCGTGTGTGTATGATTTCTCATGATAGGTTGTGTTTGTGGATAGGGTTGCATGATATACAGAGAACCAGCAACAAAACACAGCCCATGCTTATGCATGTGAGCATATATGTAAGGATCCTTTTATGGGTGGCTTGAAACCTTTGAAGTAGAGTCTCTCTCCCAGCCTCTTTAATTCAAGAATTTTTTAAATTTCATTTATCTAACTTATTTATTCCTTCTTGTTAATATTAAATTTAAATTCTTGATCAAATTGTTTTGTTTTATAAATAATTTATGGTTTGGTAATAAAACCCCTCCAACGGAGGTGCGTTTTCTACGAAAACTAACAGTGGTATCTTATGCTTATATAGCTTGTTTAAAATTATTGCATTTCTATTTTCCATTTTAATCCATAATCCCCTCATTTGAGACACCACGGGAATCTCCAAATATTTTTTTGACTCACAGGGTGGTGTGCAGGCTAGGGGCTGGTGCAGGCTAGTAAGCTGGGGGCACAGGGGGGTTGTGCAGGCTAGGGTGTTGGGTGGAGGGGGCAGGGGGTAGGGGGCAGGGGGGAAAGGTGTAGGGGGGATACACCAATCCAACATTATTTTTAAGATTTTGAGATTTGGGGTTTAATCTCTTGCCTTATTGATTTTTAGATTCTAGGATTTATATTCTAGGATTTTTAGTTTTAGAAGTTATGGTTTCGATTTTAGGGTTTTACATTTTAGAATTTTGGGGTTTGGTGTTTGAAGATTTATGTTTTTAGTGTTTATATAAATTCTAAATCCAAGAAATTCATTTCTATCAAAATAGGTTGAGCTCACTTGTATCCTATGAAATAGGTGCAGGAGTGACATTAAATGACCAAAAAACCTTTTTCATTATCATGCCCACCTTCATTAAAACCCTAAACTCAAAATAGGTGCAGGTTGAGCTCACTACATTTTTCATTATCAAAATGGGTTGAGCTCACTTGCATACTTCACTCCTAATCAAAAGATGTTGCCCCGCAGATGTTGCTAGACTGGGCCAACACCCCGCGGTCACGCCGTCGTCACGCCACGGTCAAGCCGCGGTCACGCCGTAGTCACGCCGCGGTCATGCCGTGGTCATGGCGCGGTCACTCCGCGGTCACTCTACAGTCAAGCCGCGTTCATGCTGTGGTCATGCCGTGGTCACGCCGCATTCACGCCATGGTCACGCGATGGTAATGTTGTAATTTGGCCCTGCTCCAGGGCGACAACGCATGGCAGTTCGTAGTGATAGTATTCTATGAGTCTTGTGATCAATGTTGAGACTGACTAATCACAATTTCTGCTGGCGGGGCGACGAACGGAATGTTGCACCGCCTCCTCCCACTCCCTTCGCTTCTAGCCAGAAGATGCTACCCCGTGAATTTCATTGGACCGGGCCAACACGCCGTGGTCATGCTGTGGTCACACCATGGGTGGTAATGCTGTGATTTGTCCCTTCTCTAGGATAACACCCTGCAGCGGTTTGCAGTGATAGTATTCCATGAGTCCTGTGATCAATGTTGAGACTGACTAATCACAATTTTTTTCAGCGGGATGATGACTGAAATGTCGCCCCACCTCCTCCTGCTCCCTTCACTCCTAGTCGGAAGATACTACCCCACGGATGTCACTGGACCAGTCCAACACGTCACGATCACACTGCGGTCACGCCGCGGTCATGCCGCGGTCACGCCGCAGTCAGGCAGCGGTCACGCCGTGGTCACGCCGTGGTAATGTTGTGATTTGGCCCTTGCTTCAGGATGACACCCCACTGTGGTTCGTAGTGATAGTATTCCATAAGTATTGTGATCAATGTTGAGACTAACTAATCAAAATTTCTTCAAGCGGGGCAGTGACCAGAATGTTGCCCTTCCTCCTCCCACTCCCTTCACTCCTGGCTAGAAGATGATGCCTCGTGGATGTCGCTGGACCGGGCCAACACGCCGTGGTCACGCCGCAGTCACACAGTTGTCACGCCGCGGTCACGCCACGGTAATATCGTGCTTTGGGTCTACTCCAGGATGACACCCCGCGGTGGTTCGCATTGATAGTATTCCATGAGTCTTGTGATCAATATTGAGACTGACTAATCACAATTTCTGCGGGCGGGGCGATGACCGGAATGTTTCCCCACATCCTCTCGCTCCCTTCACTCCTAACCGAAAGATGCTTCCCCACAGATGTCGCTGGACCGGGCCAACATGTCGCGGTCATGATGCGGTCACGCTGAGGTCACACCGTGGTCACACCGCAGTCATGATGCGGTCACGCAGTGGTAATGCCATGATTTGGCCCTGCTCCATCCACATCCAGCCCACACCAGCCCCCTTCCACATTCATTTCAGCCCGCTGCCACCATCATTCCAGCCCACAATAGCCCCCCCCCCCCCTGCCATCTTCGAATCAGCCCGCACCATCCCCCCATCACCTGCAACCAGCCCCCTTCCACCAGCATTCCATCCCCCTTCCACCTGTATTCAAGCCCGCACTATCCCCCAGCCCCCTGAAATCCTACCCGCACCAGCCACCACCCACAAGCCTCCTGGAAAACACTCATGCCAGCCCTCTGCCACCTGCAAAATAGCCCCAGCCCTCACCATCCCCCGACCTCCTACATACCAGCCCGCACCAGCCCCTGCCACATGCCCAATAGCCCCCAGCCACCTGCAATCTAGCCTACACCATCCACTACCACCTATTCCATCCCACACCATCCCCCTGCCATTCCCATGCTGCATGCCTTCCTGCCCGCACCAGCCACTCCAGCCCACACCCGCCACCACACCAGCCCCCAGCCACCTACATTCCAGGATGCTTGAGAAAAACTCCATGAAAATCACAAAAAGGAAAGGCGAAAGCAGATCTCCTAGCCTGAGCCCTCTTTCCCCCCAAAAGTAGCCATGTAAATTGTCGCAACTTTGACCACTATAGCAGTGCAGACTTTGGATTCCACTTTACTGTTCTTTTGACTTCCAACTAGCAACCACTAGAGTATTGGATACATATAAGAAAGGATTCATAAGATTGAAAAAGTCTATAATAATATTTTTTTCATCTCTCCATACTACTAAATAAATCTTCTCCTCCATGAATAGCTTGAGTAGAGCTGTCATCAATTTCCACTGGTCAACCTATTCCTTGAAAACCCATTCTACAAAATCTGCCTCAATTAATTCTAATGTGATGAATGCACATCACCTATAACAACATGGAGATAGTATTTGACTATAGACTAGATTGAATCAACATCAAATAAAGCCGAGGGAGGTGGAGCACTAGATGTGGATGCAACAGTACGAGGTTCCTGATAACTCAAAATTCCACTAAAAAATAAATTCATTCTTTCTCTGAAATATTATAAATATACTATGGATACAAAATCTGAAGGCACTGGGGAAACAACTCTCTCAACACTAGGTAAAGAAGCCTCTAAAGGTCATGATTTGGTAGGTACATATAAGAGAAAATCATGAAGCTCACATGCCCGGTAAATCTTCTCAACTAAGGATCCCTTAGGATATGTTCAAGGGACGTGTAGGGGGGATGTTGTCCAGTAGGGGGACTGTCTTAGGGGGTCCAACAGGGGGGCTTCTATCCAGGGGGTCCAGTAGGGGGGCTGCCCAGGGGGTCCAGTGGGGGGACTGCTGTCCAGGGGGGTTGGGTTGCTGTCCAGGGGTTGGGGCTGTTGTCCAGGGGGGTCCAGTAGGGTGGGTGGGGGGCTGCTGTCCCGGGGGGCTGGGGCTGCTGTCCAGGGGGTCCAGTAGGGGGACAGGAGTGGTAGAAGTGTGGGTATAGGGGATGAGCACTAATATGTTCTACCTTGTTTTGTAGATACTTTTGAGTTAGTTCCAGACTTCTTTGATAGTTTGTCTTATAGGGAGACTCATGAAAGTGATGTTATGTATTTTTTTTATATTTGGATTTGTTTAATTATTATTATGTAAATAGATTTCATGTATAATTTAATTTGGAACCTAATGGCAGGGGGGAAGGGGGAAATTGGCAGGGGGTGCAAGTGGGGGATGGAAGGGGTAGGGGTAGGGGAAATGGGTAGGGGGAGGGGTAGGACTGGCAGGGGGAGGGGAATCTGTCCAGGGTCTGGGGAGAATCTGTCCAGGGGGAGGGGAATCTGTCCAGCGGGATCTGTCTAGGGTCTGGGGGGTGTCTAGGTTTGGGGGGTGTCCAAGGTCTATCTAGGGGGTGTCCAGGGTCTGGGGGGTATGTCTAGGGTCTATTTGGGGGGGTCTGTCCAGGGGGTCTGGGGGTGTCCAAGTTTGGGAGGGTAGGACTGGTAGGGGGAGTGGGGAACTTGCAAGGGGAGGGAGGAAACTAGCAGGGGGAGGGGACTGGAAGGGGGGACTGGCTAGGGGGAGGGGGTAACTGGCAGAGGGGGTGCAAGGGGTGGGGTGTCCAGGTTCTAGGGAGGTGTCTAGGGGGATCTGTCTAGGGTATGGGGTGTCCAGGTTCGGGGGGGTTCCAGGGTCTGTCCAGGAGGGTGGGAGGGGGGTCTGTCTAGGGGAGTGGGGGTTTGGGGGGGTGTCTAGGTTCTAGGGGGGACAGGGTCTGTTCAAGAGGGTGGGGTGGCTATCCAGGGGAGTGGAGGTCTGGGTTGTTCAGGGGGTCTGTTTAGGGTCTGGGGGTGTCTAGGGTTTGGGAGGTGTCTAGGGTTTTTCCAGGGGGGGTATTCAGGATCTGGGGGGAGGGGGTCTATCCTGGGTCTATCTTGGGGGTGTCTGGGGTATGGGGGTGTCCAGGGTCTATCCAGGGGGGTTTCCAGGGTCTGTCTGGGGGGTGTCTAGGGTCTGGGGGGAGGTGTCTAGGGTCTGTGTAGGGGAGTCCAGGGTCTGTCTGGGGGGGGGTTCCAGGGTTTATCCAGGAGGGGGGGTTTGCAGGGGGGTTGTCTAGGGGGTATTTGCAAGGGGGAGGGGTCTGTCTAGGGGAGGGGGTTTATGTAGGGTGTGTTGTTTATGAGTAAGTGGGCTGCAGGTGGGTGGGCTACTTCAGGGGGCTATGCAGGGGGTGGGTGCTATTTTGTTATGGTTTTTCAGACCTTGTATCCACAGTTTCTAACCATGGATATAGGTCTATTGCCACAGTTTTTTACTGTGGCTATAGGTCTAATCCCAATGTTTCTAACTGTGGTAATAAATTGTGTCTCTCTTAAAGTATATCCACGGTTCTAAACTGTGGCTATAGTGATATTACCACGTTTTGAACCATGGATGTATACATATAGCCACGGTTTAAACCATGGCTCTAGACCTATTGCCACAGTTCCAAACCATGGATATAAACTTAGGCCTATAGCCATGCCAAACATAGCCACAGTTTGAGGACCTATAGCCACAGTTCTAAACCTTGGATATAGCCTGAATTTCTAGTAGTGAAAGCTCATAAATGATGTTTTGATTATACAGGTTTGTAGTTCCCAAATTATAAAGCACCCATACACTTTATACATTGAAAATTTTCTCCCATTTAATTTCAAGCATTATGTTTGAACTCATGTAACCATTGGTCCATGACTGAAACATGTCATAATCAGATAGTAAAATAGAATTCCACCATTAATCTATATAGGAAAAAACCACTTAGTTTGATGTAGAAATTTTATTTAAACAATTTTTTTTAATGATCACGAGGCATTTTATAAAAGGAACTAAATATAGGTAAACATGGAAACAAGCATAGAAGCACGAAAAATTAACATGGAAAACTACTATGTAAGTAGGGAAAACACCCAAGCATGATATAAAATAAATATTTTAATAATTAAAAAACATGTAAATTAATTACCTAAACATGGTTAATAGATAATAATGCTAAATAAATCACATGATCTTGGAAAACCACTCAAGGCACATAATCACAACCATCAGGAAGCCTAATTTTGCAACTACATTTCATTGCATATATATGGAATTGGAATTTATATGTTCTTATAATAATGTATGTAATGATAAATCCTTACCATAATCAGCCAAAGGTAAAATTATATAAAGTGGATAAATTATAGATTAGAAAAAGTACACCAATAACTCAAGGTAAAATCATAATAAACTGTAACAACAAATAGCACAAACCTCACAATACTTTAAAAAAAACAGTTTTTGGATAAGAGGGAACCATATAGGAAGGTGCACATCAACAACCAAACATACCCATGATAAGAAAGGCACAACCAAGTATCCAAATAAAAAATTCAAATTCAAAAACATCCAACATCAACCGTGAGACATGCACTGAAGTCACTTGTCCACCTCAATCCACGAATCGACTTCCACCCGCATCACCTGGTTACTTCGCGTGATTTCCTCCATCATCAGAGTTGGTAAAACCACTTCGTTTCTTCCACCACAATCCATCGCCACTGGGTCTAATGACCGAAACAATCAAAAAACCAGTAGAACCCTTCCACCTTTAGACCTCATCATTATCGTCATTCCTAGCCATTGTCGTCAATTTTCCACAGAGAACTCCAATGTTACCAACATAAAAGCATCCTAACAAACATCCCAGACATACAAACCAACACCAATCAAACATTCACACTCCTGAAACCAAACTCCACTCAACCCCACCTCCCAGAACCTCCTCAAAGACCTGTGAACTAGACCGACTGAGAAGGGAGTGCAGGACCAGGACATCAGAGCAGGGTTGAGAGGGTGTGAGCCTCAAAAGGGGACCAAAAACTGAAAAATACTTTTCAAATAAATGAACTATAGACATGGATTTGAGAGAGAGAGATATATATATATATAGATATATATAGATACAGAGAGAGAGAAAAAAAACAACACCCAAAAAGCACAGTAAAAAGATAGAGCCAAGAAGAAGAGTAGACAAGGCTAAAGCCGAAGAAGAGCATGAACTGATGCCATTGCCATCCCCCCTCAAACACTTTCCCAAGTAGGCCCATATCCTGAATCAAACCTGGCCAAAATGGATTCGGTCACATGGCCTCAAGCATCCATCCCCATAAACCAGAGGTAGTCAACTAGAAGAGAGAGTCCAATGATGGTGTGGTGGGGAGCCTATACCCTAATGATCAAATTATAACATTGGTATAATAATAAATAAATGAATAAATAGAGGCGTCAATATAAATAAAATAAAAGAAGAAGGATAAAAATCAACTGAATAACGAGCCAAATCCAGATATACGACTATGCATGCATGTCCATAAAAGAGTACATAAATAAATAAGTAAAAATAGTATAGGAAATATAATAAAATACACACATAATAGAAATAGATAAAAAAATCACAAGGGATGAATCCATGAGAATACCAAGCTTCTTCTTAGTCTCATGCTTCTGAATCCCAGGTACAAGAATGAAAGAACAATCCATGGATCCTGATCTGACAACCAATGAGGTATGTTTGGGTACCCCAGTGCAATGGAGGCCCAAAAAGGGTGTGATATATACTCATTAGGCCACAACCAATAGTGTATAGAATTACCCAGTCTATACATATAAAATGAGTAGTGTTCTAATAATAATATAATTTAAGTAGTAAATAAATAATACCTATCAGTCTGGGTTGCTTATAGGCACCTAAGTGAAACCACCTACTTCACCCTAAAGTTAGATATCTATGAACCAAGGTGATCCTAAAAAAAGTATGATATGGGTGAGTTAATGGATCATCATAAATAAATTATCATGATATTACCAATCCCAAGTGTTTGATTCGTCTTTGAGGATGGTCCCTTCAATTTAATACTTTGTAAAAAACAGAATTGTATATAAGGAATCCCTAGGATATAATAAAGTGGAATCCTAGTCTAATCCAAATAGATTTTGAATAGATGATATCCTAGGGATCCTTTGGAGAGGGGAGGAGGTTTTTTCCAGTGGGGTTCCCTATATTTTTGAAGTGAAACAAGGTGTAAATACCCTAATTCCTTTTTAAAAAAACAATTCTGCATAATTCACATCATGTATCTATTATACGATACGAACAAGATTCATGACATGTAACAAATATACATTTTCAATTCTTATGGGTAAACCCTTTAGATTTAATGTCTTATATTCAATAATCATAACCTATGAACTGGGTTCATGTTCTGTATTGAATACGTTATGTGAGTTTCTAGATGCAGTTGTTTTCAGTAACCCAGTTGTCCATTCTTCCTTTGGTGTTAACTTGATCCCCATAAACCACCACTAAAACATAAACCATCTTAGAAAAAAATATTTATGGATGTATAAACTCTCAAAACATTATTATGATTCCTAAAATTTTAAACAAACCTTCCACCAATAGAAAATTTAAATTCCTTGTTAAATTGCAACCTATTCCAAACCACAAAACATTACACTACGTACCTCCCTCATGACTTGATGAATCTCAATTGACACCACCAACTAGTAACATAAATTGATCCCTAAGGGAACATCAATATCATCCATAACACCAATCTAAATTCAATACAATGACACCCAATAATTATTTCACATTCATAATCACACTAGATGTAGTGCTTTATTCTCCCATGGAGATTATGGAAAGCTCTAACAATTTCCAAGGTCACATCTATGATGATATTCCCATTAGTTCATTATTAATTGTAGTTACTCCATTATATGATATTCTAACATCCTTTTTATACAAACTCATATGAATACCATCACTACCTATTTTTGGGTCAATTTCTAAGAGCTTAAAAGATTAATAACACTCCCACTCCCAATGTAGTTTCACTAGACTCTACCCATTATATAAAATCCACCAACTATGCTTCATGTTTCAAGATCAACTGCCTATAAGTAATTTATCATAAATTGTAATCTACTCACCTAATTTTCATCAATTAATTTCTTATACATTCACATCAAAACATCATCTATCCATAATACCAAGGTTCCTCAAACTATTCTATAGTGACTCAAAATTTTCATACATATATTTTACATAATTTTTTGATGAACATTCATTACATTACACAAACATGTGCCGGAGTTTCATAAAGTTATAGTTCCTTTAGAAACATTGAAACATAAATAACTAGTTCATAGGTGAACTACATCATCTCCCACTAAGATCTCTATAACTAGAACCCTTCTTAGAGAAATCACACATAATACTTATCTTCATCACATGTAGAAAATAAACATAAGAAAGTGTGATCTAAAATGATCAGTAAGTGTGATAAAGGGAGATACATAAACATAACAAGATTATAAGCGTATGAGAACATGAGCATAAAATTTGAAAATTGTACACTATATATCAAAGATCATAATCCTAGGTTATACTATAAAGACACGCAATTTTTAAGATATGAATCATAAGGGAATCAAATAACATGTGACATGACAGAATAACAATTTAATGAGACATTAAATTTTTTCATAGACATAAACATAAAAAATTATTTCCTTAGTATTCTAAGGCACATTGTTGATACATTCATAGTTGAATGGGTCAACTCCCAAAACCATCATAGTAATCAATGTTCACTCCCATGACTATTATAGTGTAAACATTCCCTTACATAACTTGGTTTACTACCCATACTATTCCTATTTATCTCATGTGATATCAATCTTTACCTAATGTATTGGAGGGAGATATGATCCCCACCGATCACATAATGAAAATCATACATAGGTGTGACACAAGATCACAAAAAATTCATCATATCAAAACCCATGAAAATAAAAGGGTTTCATAAACCATTTATCATAAAATAAAATAGGGGAAAGAGAAAAAATCATAATAATTTCATTATTTCATCAAATCATAACCCATTGAAAAGAAGCATGTTTCATTATCATTTTATTATGGTATAACCCATAGAAGAGATATGGGTCTCATAAAAATAAAATCATCATAAACATAAACCATAAAAATAAAGAATAAAGATGTTATCATTGGATCATATCACTAGTAAATATTAAGTAACCTCAATTTATTTCATCAGGGATGGAAAATTCCTTTGAAAGAAAAATCACTTTGAACATTTCTTGAAAAAAATGTCATTTCTTTGAAAATAACCTTTTTAAATTATAATTTCATGAAATATTTTGAAAATGAATTTATTTAAAAATAAACATATACAATTATAAATTAATATAGAAATGAAATAATGGTCATTATGTTGGGAAATTCTATCCATTCTATACACATTAAAATAATTATTTTTTCACATTTTTCTATGAAATCCAAATAGAAATTGTTTGGTAAATGATATGAATATTCCATTCAATAAAAATTTTAAAAATTAAAACATGGGTAAAATATTCCTTAATAAATAATGTTAATAATGTTAAAAACATTTTTAGAAGACATGGTTTCTGAAGAAAAAGGGTTTTCAACCAAAGAGATAAATAAATATGATTTTTCTTCAAAACATTATTTTGGTGTCTTGATTACGTAAAGATAAAAAAAATAATAGAAGATAAGTATTCTCATTTAAAAACTAGATAATAATAAAATTCATGAGTTTCATTATATATTGATCATAATATTTCATCATCCAAATCATAATCATAAACAATCCCCACAAACGATGAGATTGTAACATAAAATCTTTACCATTTTGGTATCTTTTTAAATTGTAAATACCATTAAATATAAAAATAAAATGAAACATTAAATGTAATGAAAATAAATATATTAAATATATAAATTTTCAAATGGTATGTGTATATACCTTCTATAAAATATATGTTTATAACATAACATATGGTTCAAAGAAAGAAAATTGAAACAAAAATCAATTACCTTAAGTATAGACTTACTTTATACATGTTCAAGATTCATATATAATAAATATAAGTTTATTATAAATATTTAAAAGAAATATAATTATATATATGATACCATATATTATTAACTTATGTCCTTTTCATACCATATTATTAACAATTCCATGTTAAAGTCATGTTTTGGGAAATAACTACTTTGTTTTTCGTGTAAGTTTTTATTTATTATTTTCTGTCGTATTACTTTTATCATGGTTCCATAATATAAAAATTTTAACCATGATATAAATATAAAATATCTTAATTATATATCTATTTATATTTATCTATAATATTTAGATATAGAAAATGAAATACACCATTCGTGGAGATGTTAGGTTATATGTACGCATGAACTTTGTTTCCATTTTCTCAAAAGATTGAAACAAAGAAAGGATTATAATATATTACCATTACATAATAATTTTTATGTAATATATTATATATATATCATATATTTTCATTAAAACCATCCTTATTAACTTTAATTTACTATGTGAACAAATCACATCGTTTCACGAGATGGTAGTATGTCATACACATGAGCGGTGTTATCATATTCCAACAGAACGGTAAGTAAGAAGGTATATGTGGTATAAAAATACATAAGTATAATATTAGTATAAATATAATATATAAACATTTAATCCATAATTATATATATCCATGAGATGTGGTGGTGGAAAACAAATAACATAGGTTCGTGAGTTGGTAGTCTATCGTACGCATGGATAATGATTTTGTATCCCAATTAATGAAAGAGGAAATGTATATAAATTGTTCCATTAAAATATTAAAATCTAAGTATATTAGAGATAATATATTTAGTTTATCATTATAATAGAAGTATATTTTAATGATTTTAAATATGAAATAAACTATAAATGTTCATTGAATAATGTAACCTCTTCTTTGGGTTACCTAGTTATGTTTTCACCTAAATCCTTCCTATGTGAGATTTTTTAATCCAAATAAGGATTCTAGGATTATATTATTAAAAAATGAGTTTATTGGGGTAGGTTTTTTATGAACCAAATGTTTTTTAATGTGTTAAGAGGATAGGAGAGGGTGGCCTTTTGTAAGTGAGGTGGGTGGCACACTTGAATTTTTTTTAGAAAAATATGTACCCACATTTTTATCATGAAAAATGCGCCAAAATGAACCATTTTTTAGCCATTGAGGTTATAAGGTCAACATATTTCCATAAAATTGGTGTTATTCTGTTTATACAACATTTTACTTCTTATTGTTTAGTTTCACACATGTAAGACACATTTTCACCATAACCACGATAATTAATTTTTAATTATTTTACTACTCATAATGGTAAAATTTTAGTTTGAACTTATTATAAAATATAAATTATGATTATCAATAATATTTAATTCATTTTTCCAAATTTTATTCATATAAAGGTAAACTTTTAATTTAAAATTAAACCCATAGATGAGATGAGAAATCATTTTTCCAAAGAGAAAATGGTCAAAAGATTAAAAAGTTGTTTTATTAAAATACAATATAAAAATTATTACAATTAACTAAACTAGATTAATATATAAATAAATAATTTTACTAATTTTACTTTTAACCCCATTCTAAAATATAAAATAACCTTATAAATTCTTTAAATGAAAACGTAGTTTTCAATAAAAACAATTATTTTTTACTATTCATTAAAAAATTAATATTTTCAAAAAAATCCCAAAATATCCCCCTAATATAATTTTAAAATGATTATTTAAAAAATGTGGTTTCTTTAATAAAATTAATATTATAAAAGTGTAAAATTTTAATTTTAGTATTTTTCACAAAAAAAAATATACAAATAATTTTTTGATAAAATAGTATTTTCAAAACATATAAAGACTTTACAAAAAATTAAGTAATTATTTATAAATATTATATATATATATATTATTTAATATTTAAAATTGGTTTTTTCATATTCATGCCACCAATATTAATTTCTAGGTAAAAAATTTCCGGTTTAAATAATAATATTAATAGTTTTCCATGGTTCGTTAAAACTCGATGTTGTATATAACTCAACCTATTGAAGAAATTATATTTATTAAAAACAATTATAAAACATGAGGTTGTTATATTCTACCCCATATTAAAATGGTTTTCAGAATTTAAATTCCATCACTCTGGTGTAAATAAATAATATTACTTCTACCTCATTACATCCATTAGTTCCCACGTAGCTTCCTCAAACTTATGGTTTCACCATAAATAATTGACTAGGTGAGTATACTTGTTTCATAGAACATTATTTTATGATCCGAAATCTTCATTGGTTGATCCCCATAAGAAATATCATGATCTATTTTTTTTACCTCTTATTTTAGTACATGTGATGGTTTAGGTACATACTTTTTGGGAGAGATACATGGAACACATCGTGGACTTGAGAGTGGTTTGGCGAAATTTTTGAATGATAAGCTACAAAATCAATATGATCAAATATTTCAAAGTAATTTATATACCAAGGGAATATTTTTCCTTTATTTGAAGATATAATAACTTTATTAAATGGATAAATTTTTTGAAACACCATTTCACAAACTTCGAAATCTAGATCACATCAGTGATTATCAACCTAGATTTTTTGTTGACTTTGTGTTGTCTTTATGTGTTATTGATTGGATTTAACCTTATATGAAATTTCTTTAGCTATATCAGGTCCCAATGTCTTTATTTCTCCCACTTAATTTCACAACATGTGAGATCTACACTTCCTTCTATAGATAGATTCCTAAGGATCCATATGAATTCTCTAGTGAATTGCTATTATTTTATAAAAAACTAAACTAGATGAAGGTGTTGATCTCAACCACCATTAAAATGCATATAATTGGATACCAACATATCCTATAGGTTTTTAATTGTTTTCACAGACTGAACATATGTATAGGGATTATACGTAGTACATAAACTCAACATTGTATAAGGAGCTTACTGAAGAATTCACCAATACTTTACGGTAAACCTCAGATCTTGATCAAATATAATTGAATGTGGTACTTGATGAAACATTTCCACTTAGTTAATGTATATCCTATAAATATTATACAAGGATAAATATTCTCTAATAGTAATTAAGTGTGCTTAATTTTTAAAGAGATCACCTACAACCCATAAATAATTGTTCTCTTTAGATGTTTTGGGGATTTTGGTGATAAAATACTTAGTGATGTATTCACATTTCCATTCTGGAATGGGTAATGGATGTAACATCCCCTTATACTTTTGTCTCTAAACCTTATATTACTTATAAACCAATAAACAAGATAAAAACTCTACTATATCTCTCTTCATGCCATCCAAATAGAAATACCCTTTCAAATCACCATACATCTATGTACTTCTAGGATGGATAAAGAATGAATAACTGTGAAATTCCACTAATAAATCCTTCTTCAATACTAGTATGGACAGAATTCATACATGGTTGTTGAACCTTATCATTCCACCATGATCAAGGTTAAACTCAGGAACATTTATAACCTTCCTTTAAAGCTCTACATCATCATTAGTACCTCTTTAATCTTTACTGGCATAGATGGATAAAAATTTAATTGATCAAGATAGGATTTCTACCCTTCCTTCAGGATCCAGATCCATACTTTTCAAAACCATAAATATTGTATCTTTTTTATCCTCATCATTGATAATCTAACATGATCATTTCAACTCAAAACATCATCTACTATGTTCTCTTTCCTAGGGTGGTAATGTATTGAGCAGTCATAATATTTAATCATCTCAAACCATTTTCTCTAGTACATGTTCAACTCCTTCTATGTGAATGTATACTTTAAGATTTTTTATAATTATATATATCACAATATTCTCCATAAAGATAATTCATATATATATTTTAATGAAAAAAATTCTGTAGCTAACTCCAAATCCTGAGATTGGTAAATTTTCTCATGAATCTTTCATTTTTGTGAGACATAAATTGTAATCATGTCATAATGAATGATAATATATCCAAATACTATATTTGATGCATCACTATAGATTAAAAATTCTTATCCATTTCATGTTAATGTAAGCATGGGTTCACTAACTAATCTTCTCTTTATTTCCATAAAATTTTCCACACATTCATATATCCAAATGATCTTATCTACATTATGAGTTAACATGGTGAGTGGATTATATAGTCATGAAAAATTTTCCAAAAACCTTAAATAATATCCAACCAATCCAATAAAAATTTTGATCTCAATCATTGTAATAGTTCTGGTCCAACATTCAATAGCCTCTATATTTTATGTATCTATATATATACCCTCTATTGAGATTATTTGGCCTAAAATGATACTTTTTATAGTAAAAATTCACACTTTGTACATTTTTCATATAAATTATCTTTTCTCTGAGTCTTCAATAAAATCTTTAAGTGATAATAATTATCTTAATTTCTAATTGAATATATAATAATATCATCTATAAATACTAACAAAAACTGATCAAGGTAATATCTAAAGACATTATTCATTAAATCCATGAAAATAGCGGGGGTATTAGTAATACTGAATTGTATTACTATACATCCATAGTTTCTATACCTTGTATGAAATGTTTTCTTGGGTCTATACACCTTTATGACCCTCAATTAAAGATATCCAGAATGAAGGTCAGTCTAAGAAAATTATTGAGCTCTATATAGATGATCAAACGAGTCCTTAATATAGGGTAGAGGATACTTGTTCTTGATTTTGATTTTTTTTCACCTCCAAATAATCAATGAAAAGTTTAATTGATCCATATTTATTTTTTAAAAAGATAATGTGTTCACCCCAAGGTGACACCCTTGGCTGAATGAATCCCTTATCAATATTCTCATAGAGTTTCTTCTTCAATTCCTGTAACTCAATTGGGGTCATTCTATTGGGATTATTTAAAATAGGCATGGCACTATATATGAGTTCTTTTGATAACTCATCCTTCGGTTTTGATGGAATACTAGGAAACTATTTTTAAAAGAAAACAACACATTCATTCATAGTCGACATATCATCTATGTTTAATTTATCCCTAACCATCTAATATAAACTCCCCTTTTGTATAGGAATCAATGACCTTGCAATTGATGTGATTTACATAATATGTTCATATTTATCATTGAATTGATATATAATCATGGGTTATTTTGGAATATCATATATGATTTCCCTTGTTCAAAACTCGATGTAGAATTTATATAGAGAAATCCAATCCATTCTTAAGATAACATTAAATCCAATTAGAGGAATAATGATAATATTTGTAGAAAGCACATTCCCAAAAACTTCAATAAGAGAGGAATCACATACATGAGTTCATATAATATTTCCATTAGGGGAGTTCACTGAAAATTATATATCGTATAATTTGGGTGTAATATTGATACAATTAGAAAATTGATCTGATATGAAAAAATGGGTGGATCTAGAGACAAATAAGACATTAATAGCTCTAGAATGGATAGTAAGTTTACCTTTACCAACATCGTTATCACACCCCTCATTAAAAATAGAAATCAAATTAGATTTCCCATTATCCCTCATCTTATGAGGTTGCTAATTTCGATCATCATCATTATCCTTTGGATTTGGTCACTAGTTATCATAGTGCCCATACTCTTTTCATTTGAAGCACGAAAGTGTGGGTGGATCATTCTATGGATATATCCCTCTATTTGTATCATTATATGAATTTTTCAAAACACTAATATAGTCAATTACCCAATGACCTTCCTTCAGACACTTAAAACATTTATTAGTTCCCTTTACACAATTACCTCTATATTTCTTCTCTCTATGTTTTTTAGATTTTTGTATGAATTCTATCTTTCTATTCTTATCAAAACTTTAAGATTGATGCATAACTCCAACCCCTATTTACACCTAGATAGCACATAAAATAATATATTCATACCTATAGAAGTATTTTATCACTAATTCCCTCCAGAGACTTCGTTTTAAGCCACTGAATAATCGATCAACCTTTTAGGTTAGATGATAATACCAAAAGAGTACCTTGAAAGGGTTGTAAAATTTTCCACATATGTACCAATAGATTCATCGTAAATTTATTTATATCAAATAACTCCTTCTCCACACTACAAATAATAAAAGGAATGTACTTATTGAAAAGTATGTTCTTAAACTCATACCTATCCATGGAGTAACTTTTATCATATTGCCTCATATTCTTGATAAGACTACGTCATTGATCTGCTTCCCCGTCTAAATGGTAGAAAATTAATATTAATTTCTCATTATCTTAACACTGGAGTATGGAAAATATATTTTTAGTGGTTTTGATCCATTACTCAATAAATAATTGATCAAAAGACCCACTTAAATAAGGTGGAAATTTCCTTATAAAGGACTCAACAAAATTTTATTCCCTCCTTTACTCGTTTGGAATTCCAATATGATTCTTTTCTTAAGAAAGTTGTTTAATCATTACAATGAGATTTTTATTTAAATAAACCATAAAATAAAGTTGATAATGATGAAAATAATATTATTTCCCATCATATTCAGTATTAAAATAATTTATTTGGGTTTCGCCATCGACTAAAGACAAGAAGCATTGTGTGAGAAGCATTAATCATTGTATAAAACCACATAGTCATAAAAACACATTCAGTATATCTAAATAAAGAAAAAATATATATGACACCTTAGGTTTAACCTATGTTATCCATGATCATAATTTTTTCAACTCCTTCATGATGCTTCATAATGAAAATATTATTTTACATAATATTATCCTCCGGGAGTGTCAAAACAGGTGTACGGTAAGGCCCATTATCATATATCAAGTAACACTTGATTCGTAACCAACATGAATCATTCAGTGTTATTACCCCTAGTTATGTGTACTCTATAACTAAATCCACTTGTACTATCTACATAGGGATATATTTTTATGTAAAAAAATAAATATCTTCCTTACTAAAACATTATGATGTTACCCTATACATAGGCTTATCCTAAGGGTTCTCCCAAAAATTTCTCATCCTGGTTTCTAATGGATAACTAAACATATCCTTTGATAAAAACTATTGTGGCCCAAATTTTTCATAAATAGATATTACATTATTTTTTTTATGAATATTCATTACATTACACAAAAAAATGAATGAGGATCATAATGATATAGTGCCTTTGGAAACATAGAAACATAAAAAATCGATTGATATGTAAACTAAAAAATATCCCACTAAGTCCTTCATAACTAGCACCATTATTATAAATATCATACATAATACATATCTTTATAAATCATGGAAAATAAACAAATTAAATGGTGATATCATATGCTCATTAAGGGTAAAAAGGGATATAAATAAACATAACATTAATATAAGGATATTATTACATGATCACATCATTTGAAAACCACACCCTACACATAAAAGATCATAATATTCAGTCCTAGCATAAAGCATTGTACTTCATAATACCTAAATCATATTTTAATCAAATAACAGGATCCATGATGGTATAAAAAATTCATAATAAATGGAATTTTGGAATAAACATAAGTATATAAAATCATTTCGATAGTAGTTCAAGGCTGATATGTGAGCCTATCATAGTATAATCGGTTCACTCACCAAACCATCCTAGTAGTAAAGGTTCACTACAATGACTATCAGAGTGGATAGAGTCCCATACTAAACTCATTTCACTCCCCATTCTTGTCTAATTTATCTCATGAGATATCAATCCTTACCCAATGAATTGGAAGGGTATATAGTTCCTGCCTGTGACATAATTAAAATCATATATGTGTGTGCCAAAATATCATAAAACAATAAACATATAGAAACCCATGAAAAGAAATGGGTTTCATTAACATATCATCTTAAAATAACCATTGGAAAAGAAACGTGTTTTATAATAATTTCATTATTTCATCAAAACATAACTCGTTGAAAAAGAAGTGTGTTTTAGAATCATTTTTTCATGGTATAACTAAATAAAGATAAACAAATTACATAAACATATTTTCATCATAAAAAATCATAAAAAGAAATAATAAAGATGGAATCATTTGATCATATCCCTAGTAAATTTTTAATAACATCAAAGGATTCCATATTAGATAGAAATTTATTTTAAATGAAAAATAACATGGAATATTTATTGAGGAAAATATCCTTTCTTTGAAAATCACCTTTTTAAAATTAAGAACACATAAAATATTGTATAAATATTTTTATTTGAAATTAAACTTGAAAATTTATAAATTAAGCTTCAAATAAAATAATGGTTATGACTTTGGAAAATTCCATTCATGTCGTACACATTAAAATAAATATCCCTTTCAGATTTTCATTGAAATAAAAACATGCCTTGTTTGGAAAACAACATGGAGATTACCTTTAAAAATTATTGAGAAATTTCGAAAATTGGAAAATAATTCTTTAATAATTAATTTATATAATGTTAAAAACATTTTTGAAAATATTTTTAGAAAATATGGTTTTAGAAGAAAAATGGTTTTCTACCGAAGAGATAAATATAAATGATTTTTCTTAAAAACATTGTTTTGGTCTCTTGTGTAAATAAAAAGATAAAAATTAATTTAGATCATGTGTTATAATGAATAAACTATATAAGAATAAAATTCATGAGTTTATTAAGATATGTATCATAATATTTCACCATTATAATCAAAATCATAAACAACCTTGACAAATGATGAGATTGTAACATAAAATATTTACCACTTTGGGATATTTTGAGTCGTAAGTACCATTAAATATTATCATAAAATGAAAAATTAAATATAATTAAAATAAATATATTGATGATATAAAATTTTAAATTTTTTTATACACACCTCATAAAATAAAATAGGTTTATAAGATAACTTATGTCTCAATGAAGGAAAATTAAGATAAAAAACTTTTACCTTAAGTCTCAACATCATTCATACACATTGAAAACTCTAGTAAAATTAATATAATTTTATGATACACATATTATAGAAACATAATTATATATATATATATAATTCCATATATGATTTATTTATTATCTTTTACTACCCATTTATTAACAATTCCATGTTAAAGTTAGGTTTCTGTAATAATTGCTTTGTTTTTTGTGTATGTTTTGATTATTTATTTTGGTCCTCATAATTTTATCATGGATAAATAATATCTAGAATTTTATAAATTATAAAAAAAATCATATATATTCAGTATATTTTTATTTATAGTAATCCATAAAAGTTATAGATAGAAAATGAAATACACCATTCATGGAGACTGTAAGTCGTACGTATGCATGAATATTGTCTCCATTTTCTATAAGGATTTTATGAATTAAAGGTAAATAATATATTACCATAAAATAAGAATTTTTATATCATATATTTAATATATATCACATATTTTCATTAAACCCATCCTTGTTACCTTTTATATAAAGAGTGATTGAATTACATCGCTTCATGAGGCTGTAGTCTTCCATACACAAGAGTGGCGTTATAGTATTCTCATATAATAGAAAATAAGAAGTTATATGTGTTATAGTAATTTAATAAGTATAAAAATATCATTAATATCATATATAAACATTTATTCTATCATTATTTTCAGCTGTGAGATGTGGTGATAGAAAACTAATAACATCGGTTCGCGAGTTGGTTGTCTGTTGTACACGCAAATGATGATTTTATATCCCATTTGATAGAAGAGGATATGTATATAGGTTATTAAATTAACATAAAAACATTTTAGTTCATTTTATATAGTTTTTTTATTATATTATAATAATAGAATAATATTTGAAGGAGTTGTAAGAAGAAATAAAATATAAACGCTCTTTGAAGAACGTTGTCTCTTCTTCAGGTAACCTCCTTATGTTTGTACCAAAAGACATATTAGGTTATATTTATGAACAAAATAAAGATTATATTATTATATTAGGTCATTTATGAGGGAATTTGGGTAATTATTTTACAAACCAAATGGTTTTGTAAGGGTGAAGAGGAGAGGAGTGGGGTGGCCTTTTATTAGTGGGGTGAGTGGCACACATGTAATTTTTGAAAAGAAAAAGGTGTAACCATGTTTTTATCATTAAAAAAGGATAAAAAATTATCATTATCATACCATAGAGGTTATAAAGTCTTAATATTTCCATAAAATGGGTTTTTATAATTCTCTTGGTCATTTTACTTCTTATCATTTTAGTTCCTCCCCCATAAACCCATTTTCATCATAATAGTAGTAATTAATTTTTAATGATTTTGTTATTCATAATGGTCAAAACTTAATTTGGAATTATTATAATATATATATAATTATGATTCAAAATATATAATCCATTTTTCCAAATTATATTAATATAAGTGGAAACTTTTAATTTAAAAATAAACCCACATATGTGATAAGGAAATGGTTTTCCAAATAGAAATTGATCAAATATTTAAAAACAAATTTATAAAACTTCAATATGAAAATGATTAAAAATACATAAATTATATTAATATTTATATAATTTAACTGAATTTACTTTTAAACACATTTTAGAATAAAAGGAATCTTATAAAGTCTTTAAATGGAGGATTTGTTCGATAAAAGCAGATATTTTTCACTGTTCATCAAAAAATTAATCTTCTTAGAGAAATACCACAAATTCACACTAAGATAATTATAAAATGATGATTTAAAATTTTAATTTTTTTTATAAACCTAATTTTTTAAAAATTTTGAAAATTATTTTTATTATTGTTCACAAAAAGAAATAAAAAATATCTTTTATGAAAATAGTATTTTAAAAACATAAAAAGTATTTATCAAGAATTGAGTACTATTTATCAATATATTATTTTATATAAAACCATTATAATTAATATTTAAAATCTGGATATTTCTATTCATGACTCTATGTTTAAATATCAATTAATAATGCTCTTTTTAAATAATAATATTAATTGTTGGCCATGGTTCGTTAAAATATGGTACTGCATTAAACGCAAGCTTTCAAAAAAATTAAATTTATTGAAAAATATCATAAAATATTGGGGTGTTATATTATCACAACTAAACCCATTTTTATTATATAAAATTATTCTCTAATCAAATTACATCAACCTCTACCTCCGGACCACCATGCATCACACAAATTTCCATAATTCAATCTATAACCATTAACTCTAACCCAATTTTACTCTCAAATCTAATTTACAAAATAAAACCATGAGATAATTTCACACTTTAACCAACTAAAAAATATAAAAAAAAACATACCCATTCCTATGAGGAGAAAACACTCATCACAAAGAAATCATGGTGATTCCATTTCCATATCCCAAAAGAAATGCATACCCCAAAACAAACACTTCATCCCGCCTTTCTTGAGTTCTGCTCTAATATCTGAGCATCTAACCATACCCCTCCCATACTTGGTAATAACCTTAGATACACCTATATGAATAATAAATAATCTATCATTCATCTATAAAATTAATGATGATCAATTGATCCTTACTATTCAACCATAATCAACTTCCCTAAAAATCACGACCATACGTTTATCCTATCATAATGCTCGTAATATCATCATAAGAAAAAAACTAACCAACATAACCCAATTTATTTTATCTCGACCACAAAAAACTCTACATAATGATAATCCATTCTAGTTAACTCATCACTAATCCTAACACAAGTTATATCATACCCAGACCTACCAATTATAGGGTTTCTATATACCAAGATCATAACCGAAAGTCAAAATACAATACAACAAAAATCACCATATGAATATTAAATAATTAATAAACATATAATAAGTTATTTGAAAAAATGTTAAATAATTTTTTATTGGTAAAATAATTATTTATAAAATATTTTTCAAAAAAAATCTAACAAAATTTCCTTTTTAACGGTTCTCTAAAATCAATTTTAATTTTGAAAAAAAAAAATCACATTCATAAGTAATAATGAAACTTTTAAAATTAGATACATCCCTAACATAATGTATGAACACACACTATCTTGTTGACATAATATAAGAGTAAAAAAATAACATCTCAAATTCCCAAACATCACCCTTGAATAAACACGAGAATCCTAATAATGAAGGTATGTATACAACAATAAAATCACTAATATCATGACATTCCCAATGCATGAGTTAGGTATGCCCAACCATGAGGTCTAGCTCAGTATTTAACAATATAAAACCTCTAAATAATATGTAAAATTTCTAAATCAACTAAAATAATTCTGTAATTCCATTTTGTAACACAATTTCACATAAATAATTCACTTTTTAAAACCATGTAAAAAAATACATTTGTCTATTTTTACCATAAGCCAAAGGATACTGACTAATAGCACAAGCCAATGCCTGATATGGGAAGACTATTCACTTGGTATTATCAAAAAAATAACTACTAATAATAAAATTTTCATGATAACTATCATTTTATGTAGAAGAAATTATATCCAAAGGTAAACCATCAATAAAAAATAATATCAACATAATATAACATAAATGATACCCATGCTCAGCAAAAATAGATACAATAAAGGCCACCAATTGGGATGAATAAGTATAAAATAAATTGAAATAATATAAGTGGGTGATAAACTAAAAAATCTAGGTCCCTCCTCATATAAGTCTCCTAACCCTATCTTGCTACCCTTACCATATCCTTCATACAACCTCTCACCTAATATCTAATAAAATATTTTTGTGAACACTCGGGTTCCCATACATGTTGTGAGTATATAACTAAATAGGGTCTCACCAAGTTCCCATTTAAGATTTTATCATATATAGTGTATGTATGTATATTAAAATAATTCAAGAACACATAAAAGAGGAATGTAAATGCATTAGGTCATCATGTTCTAAATAGGACACCATGACACCTTACCCCACCTACTGCAACTAGTTCTAGTAATGTATCTATCATTGTCATATCACATAGTAAAACTATAATAAATATTTAGGAAGCGATATAATTATGGTATCTATATAGACAAACTCTCACGTATTCAAAACTATCCCCTTATTTTATGGTCACATGGATATATATCACATCCATTAGTCAATATAAGAAGTGTTTTGAGTGGTTATCTCAATATCCAACATTTCCTGGAATTCAAACTATAACCCTCCTTGGAGATGAAATCACATGGTTGATCATGTATACATTTTACCTCATTGAAATTGGTATGAGAAGGGTATATTAATGTCCAACATCCCACGCATTATAGACCAGTACGCTCTTTGGAGGTGTGTTCCCATAGCTGGGCACATATCTAGAACTAAAGAATTGATTATCACTTTGTTGGTGTGTAACTCTATACCCAAATCCATATGTCTCAAAACTATAGTAATCGCATTTATAGGTACACAACATATTTAGTATATAAAAACAAAAAACAATCATGGATAAAATAACTCATACCCTATATCTCAGCTAACCACAATTCCAAACTATAATTTATATATATAATAGCATGTAAGACTCAATCTATTATGCCATAACATACCAAGAAGAACATAGACATCAACATAACCATATCCACTCAACTCTAATGATGATCCCAAGATAGTAGTCCATACCAAACTTACAAATTGACCTATGGGTCATACCTGGATAAACTAAAACACTGAAACTCTCTCTTAAACCATGAGCTACACCATAAGGTCTCAAGGTGACTTTAATTACCACCCTTACCCCATCCTTAGTACATTGATATAACCAAACCAACATAAGTTTTATCTCTAGAAAATTTCTTCCCATATAACACTACTCATTCCCTAAATCCAACCATAAAATAAAAAAACCACTTAAATACTCATAAATATAACCTTTAAACACTATACATTTCTAAAAATACTTATATCTGGTTACCCATACTAATTTCATGTTTTTATTCCACTCTCTTATGTTTTCTGTGTTTAATAGACCCTATTACCCCCATTATAATTAATAATTTCCACCATAAATGCCTAAAAATATTCATTAACCTCTTATATAACCTAAATATACATGTCTCCCAATACTAAAAAATTACCTTGGATACTAGACTCTTTTCCATCATTCATCCATCTCACTAGAGGAGTTCCAATGTTCCAATGTTTTTCTTATTAACTTTACCATAAAATTTGAAATCCCCTACACTAATTTGTTCATTCCCCAAGGTCTAACCACTTTGAGTCACATTCCTATATCACCAGGTCTCACACTAGGTCATTCATAATTCATCCCATAAATTGAGACAACTCCTTATCCATTATGTAATTATACACATAAACCCACTTAACATTGTTACTACTAGGAACCTCTAAAATATATAACCCTTTAACAAAACACTTAATTCACTTAAAAATAATCACCTAACATCCTTTCTTGATGTCAATATTAATATCCCAATCCATGATCAACCAATCCCCATCCAAGAGTGCACTAATCCACTCCAAGATCATTTACCATATCTCATATCAAAAGAATTGTATAAATAATTATAAAAAAATTGTAATTAATTAACTAGTTTAACCCAAAAAGGTATAATATCTATACATTCATCACGCCTTATAAAGTCACTAGAACTATGACCAACAACATGTAAATATCCCCCATTATTGTTTTTCCACTAATGTGACCAAAATCCACTTGAATTGTCACTCGTATGTTTTTCAATACCTAACCAATTTTGAAAAAATAATAGGAAAATACACCAAGTGATATGCCTCTATAAAAAGGGTGAGAAAAGGATTGTGTTCATCCTAAATCAACTAAACCAAAAATACCTAATGTATTAAGATGATTTCACCATAGTTTAGTGGAATCATCACCAGATCCCTAAGTTCAACACACCAAAATTAAAAAATGAAGTTTAAGAAAAGGATAATAGGAATAGGGGAAGGATTACCTATCTCTAATGCACCAAAATAATCTTTAATCAACCTAAAAACAAGATATATACAATTGGGTGAACTTAGGTAGGAGAGGATACCAAATGGGCTCTCTTAATATTCCAGTTGGATAGGGATTAAAGGAAGAATACCCATAAATTACAAATCTACCCTTAGATAAAAAAACACCCACAACCTACCGATCACCTGATCAACCAACACTAATTACCTTGAGGCCCTGAAAAGAGGGTCATGCCATTTTACACCCCACCAACTACCTAGTTCCCCTACACTCGGTACATAGTGGTGACTATAGTTTTTCTAAGACCCACCAATATTCACCATGTACCTCGTTCTCTCTAACTAGGTACCTTGTGAACACTGTGGTTTTCTACAGTCAATCCCCCATTTCTCTCTGCATTACATGAACCTCTATATCCACTTTATCCCCTGCAAATCAATTAGAATTGAAAAAAACATCTAATGGATATTTGTTAACACCCATAATTCAATTATTAATAATAATTATATAAAAAACCATTCTCTTGATCTCAAAGTTCAAAATTACCATGAATTTAAAAACTTGTAATGATGCATATCATTAAAATATGATTGGGAAAAAATAATATTAATGATCAACCATGTGACCAAATAATCCATTACAAGGTACCATTATCTCACTAGTAAAACTACTTTAGTTATTAAAATTACAAATTCATGTACATATAATATTCTAAAATGAAGATATGATTGATATTCAATTTGAAGAGAAAATTTAACAAAAAAATCACTTTAACATTATTGGTCATGAGAGTGTGAATGAAATTCCCAAACATAAATGGTTTGGAACCTTGGTTGTGAATTTACACATGAGGTACATTATTATAATATTTATGTCTAATTATTGATGTTATACTTTTATTATAATTTAATATTATTCATTTTTTCTATAGGTATATGTATTACACAAATATAAATGGAATACCTTAAAAAAGTATTTGTATTTTTTCTTCCTTATATCACTTTTAAACATGAACTACCAATGAAAGAAGAGAAAATTACAATAAGAGAACATGATGTATTTAGAGTGTTTGAAGAGAAAATATTATAAGATTGAATATTTTTAATATATACAATTCAAGGGTTAAACTCTACACACTAATGGTATAAAATATGTTTTTGTTTCTTTCATTAAAATTACTTTCTATATTTTTTATAACTACTAAATTTTCATTGTGATCTATTTTGATAGTTTTATGATATTTTTTTGCATCAAATACATTGATATCTAGTAAATTGACCACACATGGTATCCTTTATGAAGTTTTAATATTATATATTCAAAATTTAAAAAAATGTATTAAAAATGTATATTTTATATTATGTTTTAACAAGAATTTTTTTATAATAATGTGGTGTTTATTTATCACCATAAACATGGTATGTGAATACTTAGTGTTGTTAAGAAATATATGGGTTTCTACGACTAAATAAGTATTAAGGTATATATATGGCCCATAACTGCTTGCTTGTTGGTATAATTGAGCCAAAGATTCTTTTTAGTAGATGGAATGGATTCAATTAGGGCTCCATTGGGTACCAGTTTGTGTCCAGTGATCTGCATGACTCTGAGATAGATCATTTTTGGGTGCTACGGCATGAATCCATTCAAATTAATTCTTGTTTGAATAGGTCTCAGAGTGTTCTGATTTCTTGCAACATAGTTGAGTATGATTTTTCAGTCTCTTTTTTATATGCACCCAACCTCTATATTATGAGAAGGGAGTTATGGGAGGATATCAAAGAGGTTTCTGGGCATATGGAACAAAAATGGATATCTCTTGGAGATTTAAATATGGTACTGAAAACTGAGGAACAAACTAGAGGTAATTTTGATAGTTTTGCGGCCTCTAACTTCTCTTCTTGCCTTGACCAGTGTAATCGTGTTGAGGTGACACTTTCTGGAGCTGAATTCACATGGTATTGTTACACCTGGAATGAGAAACAGGCAAGCAAACATGACAGATGTTTTTTCTAAATGGTTGATCAAGGTTCTGCTCATGGAATTTCTGGATTTACATTACCAAAACATCACTCTAATCACAACCCTTTTGTTGTGGAGCTCAATACCCAATTGGAACGGTTAGGACCCATCCCATTCTGGTACAACAATGGGTGGGTTATAGAGCATGGATGTAGGGAACATGTTCTGGAATCTTGGAAGCTTGAGCCCATTAAAAGACCCCTCCAGAGGTTGGATAAGAAGTTAAAGAATCTAAAGACACTTCTCAAGGACTAGAGAAGAGAACCATTTTCTAAACGAGACTGTGACATTAAGGATGTTGAGGTGGAGCTCTCTCATATTCAGATTCAAAATCAGTAGGATTCTGCTCCATCTCAAGAGGAAATCCAGGCTCATAATAAGCAAGATGACTTACTTATGATCTGGGAAAGGTGGGCTAGAAATCAATTGAATGTCATATTGTTAAAATAAGGAGACAAAAACTCTAAATTTTTCAGTATACTGCATAAAGATAAGAGATTCCAAGCTAGGGATAAGGTAATTAGTATCAATGGTCATGTATATACTTCTAATAGTGAGATTTATGTGGTGGTTGTGGAACATTTTAAAGGGTTTTACTCTGATGATGGGAATGTCAACACTCACAAAATGGTTTGGAACACAATCCCATACATTAAAGAGCATGACAATCAATACATTATTACCCCCCCCCCCTCTTAAAGAGGAAATTTGAGAAGCTCTTCTCTCTCTCAATGTGGATAGTGCTCCTGGCCTAGATGGATTCACCAACAAGTTTTTCATATACGACTAGGATGTATTGCAGGATGATATTACTTGAGCTATAAATGATTTCATTACTCATTATTTCATGTCGTATTGTATGAACTCATGTTTCTTTGATCTATTCCCCAAGAAGGGTAATTCTCTTGATATCAAGGACTTTAGGCTAGTTGCTCTTTGAAACACTATCCCTAAGATCATAAGAAAAATACTCATGAATAGAATGGGCCCAATGGTTGGTGACAAGATTACTATCAATCAATTTATCTTTTCTCCTGGGAGAAATATCCAGGATTGTCTTTTCACTACTTCGGAGAGCATCAATCTTATGAGAAAAAAGATGAAGGCAGGAAATGTTTCCATGAAAATTGACATCTCAACGGCCTTTGACACATTAGAATGGAGTTTCCTCTTAGATGTTCTCAAAAGGTATGACTTCTCCAATGATTGCATCAAGTTGATTAATAGTATTCCCTGTTCATCAAGGCTATCCATTCATATCAATGGAACACATGGAGGATTTTTTCATGCACCAAGGGTGTGCAGAAAGGTGACCCACTCTCTAGCCTTCTTTTTTCTATTGCAGAACACTATCTCAACAGATGCATCAATGACCTCTCCCAAATTTGATTTTACAAGAAAATAAAGGCTGGGAGGAATGAATTTTCCCCATATGATTTTCTATATGACGATGACATTCTATTTCTTGGTTAAGATTCAAGGAGAACCATCTCTTCCATTAAGGCCCTCTTTGAACACTATGAAGAGGTGTCTGGTCAAGTGATCAGTTGGGACAAGTCTTTTATTGTTTTTGGTAATGGAGTAATAATTGGTAAGCAGAACATGATGATTAAACATCTTGGTGTCAGAAAGGGATCTCTACCCTTCTATTATCTAGGGGTACCCTTATTTTGGGGAAAGTTGAGGAGGCAGCATATGGAAGGAATATCCCTTATAATTGTGAATCAACATTCTAGTTGGAATGGGAAGGTGATGTCCATGGCTGGGAGGGTATCCCTTGTCAACTCAGTGATCACCTATAAGTTTGTTTAATACTTTTATCTTTATTGATGGCCTCATTGTCTCATCATGTATCTACAAAGTATGGTACAAAACTTCATTTGGACGGGGTTAGTTCATGAGAGGAAAATTGGCACTGTTTTCCAGAAGGAATGTATCAAGCCGGTTGAATTGGGAGGCCTTGGATTCAAGGATCTCCGGACTTTCAATGATGGTATTATCGGAAAATTTATATGGGGTTTCATTTCTAAGGATGGGTCTAGTGACGTTTTAACAAACAGATTTAGAGGAAGTCTTTTTAATGGATATAAGTATTATATTGAATCATATGTTTGGGCATCTCTCAAGAAATATTTCAGGCAACTTAGTCATGAAACTAAGTGGCTAGTTTGTAAGGATTCCCATCTCAACTGCTGGAGTATGACATGGATCAAGAGGCCTCTGCAAGAAAGCATGGTTGTTCCTCATAGTGCATGCCATTTTTTCATTAATGATTTTCATTCTTACATGAAATGTTCTGGCAGCATTGTTCCACGTCAGGTGGAGCTGGAAGTTCAAAGAAACACTTTCATGGACTGTGACACGGTGATATGGAGGCATAACTGAAACGGTCGGTTCACGAGTAGGGATTATTATCAGATGATTTGTGGAGGGACCTGCCATGCACCTTCCTGGATCTTACAATTTTGGACTACATTTATTCAGACTTATAAATTTCATCTAATTTGGAGAATCTGGAGAAACCGGGGGCCGACCCATGACCAACTCAATCGGGCTGGTTTTCAGTTTGTTTCGACTTGTTACCTATGCATGGCTGCCGAGGAGAATGCTCAGTATCTTTTTTTGGAATGAATCTATGTTAGAAGGCTGTGGGAATATGTTGGAAGCCTTGTGGGTTGGTGTTTGATGAAAATCTTCTTCTTCAACATCTACTAATAAGGTTGTCGAAGGTGCGCTACAGTACAAAGGTTCGGAATCTTCTGCTTGTGGCCATTGCAGCTATGATCGTGGCCACAAGGGCTGGTTGCAATGCACTTATCTTTGACAGAAAGTGTGTCCGTATTTAGAGTGGCATAGAAGCGATATATAAAGAGTTTCATGCTGCTTCACGGATTCAAATAGGTACAATGTATAACTTCTTTTCTGTGTTTTAGATTTTTAGACTGCTTGGAGTTTCCGGGCAGCCACATAAGCCTTGGGTTCATAAGTACATACGATGGATACCTCTAATCAGTCCATGGCTCAAGGTCCACGTGGATGGTGATGCTTCTAGTGCTCTAGGACTACCAGGATGCGGTGGCATTTTTGGCACATACCATGGTTTTTTCAAGGGGTACCTCTACCAATTTACTGACATTGGAGTTTCCTACAAGGCTGAGTTACGGGAGATAATTCATGCATTCAGGTATGTTGTCTGATATAATTGGAACATGTAGTGGATTGATTCAGACTCGTAGATTGTGGTTCATGCCTTGGAATCAAGAACGTGAAACGTTCCCTGGAGAGTGTTACCTCACTTGGTTGAATATCTCAACAAGGTAACTAATTTACAGTTGGTAGTATCACAAGCTTATAGGGTAGCCAATCAGGTGGTGGATCCTTTGTCCAAGTAGACGATTTTGGAGATGGATATGATGTGGTCCTTTATGACCCCTGATTACTATGTCTCAATGGTAGAGGCGGATATGTTGTGTGTCGTTCACTCTTAGTTTTGTAATAATCCCTTGTTTGTTTGTCTCTTTTGTATTCTTGTTTAATAAACATCTTATAATCGGCTTCTACTGGGTTCCGGGCTTTTAGAGTAATTATTAAGGTATATATAATATGATTTCACTATCAAAAAAATATAATAATAAATTAATGATATTTATCAATTTTTTAGGATACAAAATAAAATGGTCACATCGATTATATTTATTACATGTATAAATTTATTAAATATATTGCATTCCATCCGTAATCTAGTATGCTTGAAGATGTATTTCTAGGAGTAATGAATATTTCATTGTAATATTTATTAACATTATATATATATATATATATATTAAGAATTATTAGGGTTATAAATATATATATATATATATATATGTGTGTGTTAATATGAATAAATATATATTTTTTATGAATGATTGGATAACTTATATATTTTGAAAAAAATTACTGATGTCAGGAAGAGGTAATTTTCTATCATATATGTGAAGGTATTTATTTTAAAGACATCTAGATGAGGAAGTTTATCTATAACTTCGTCATTTAATTTTATTATCATTTGATCTTATTATTAGTGACATACATTTTAGTTCTATGTAGTTATCATAATGTTATGTTACCCACAATATCAAATTTGTTGCAGGATTAAAATAAAAGTGTTGGCTAAAAAATAGGATACCAGCTGTGCTGGTGTGACATTATCAATAACTAGATGGTTAGACTTTTCTAATACAAACAACACAAAAAATTACATATGTTAATTTTTTAATGAGAAAATATTTTTTCCATAGTAATTACAGTTAATGATAATTACTTTGGAGGATAGATTGTTCATAAAAAAATAAACTCAAGTCACTTTGTGTGGTGATTATTGTAGATAAGACCTACATGTAGGTTATTGATAATCTGATATTAGGAAAATTGGTTTGGAGACTCATCTATAAATGTATATATGAGGAACATTAACAAAATTCGTGTTTTCAATAATTAATTTAATACTGTTATTTAAATTGTTTTTTATTTTATTCCATATTTTTATATTATAAATTAATAGTAGTTGAAAAAGATAATATTCTGTTTTATATTTATTATTTTTTATCATCATACTTAAAAATATATATTTTTTTATTTTAAATTTATGTGTTGAAAGTGAATGTTTTCAATTTGGAAAAAAATTTAATTCAAAATTTGCGCCAGATGATAAAAATTGAGCTAACACACATGGTTTATTTTGATAATTTAATATAATAATTAATGATTGATTTATAAAATGTTTCCATTAATCACATTTCACTTTGACATTTGGTGTAGTCGGTACGACTAGAATTTTTTATTTTTTATTTTAATTTAATATTAAATTCTTGTTCAAAATGTGCATTATATGCCTAAATTGGAGAAAAAATGCTCTGAATATCATAAAACATTATTAAAATGATCAATAATTCATTTATGAATTATTGAAATTAGCATAAAGTTATATTGGAACAATTTTTATTTGGTATGATGGAAAGAGAACATTTTTTATTTAAAAGTTTCATTTTATTCAAAACACTGCATGCTCTAAACAAATAAAACAAGATCAAATTATTTTTATGCTTAATAAAACTGATGGGTGATTAATTTTTGGAATGTAATAATTAACAACAAGTAATTATTACACACAGTGTTTCTAGTATAATATAAAATATATGTTTTCAATTTAAAAAATATATTATATTATAAAATGTGCATCACATAATCAAATTTGAGAAAATGAACTTTGAATTTCATTATAAATATTCTTAGTTTAAAATGAAAAACAAATATTCAAAACTTTATAGACAAGATTAGATTATCATAAAACATTAGGAAAATGATTCATAATTTATTTATGGATAACAAGAATTAACCGTACATCATTCTAATATGTGATGTGTATAGTATGATTGAAAGTTCATGTTTTAAAACATAAAGTTACATTTTAGTTCAAAATGTGTGTCACATAATAAAAAACAAGAATATATACTAAAATATCCATGAATGTAAATCCTTATCATGGATCACCTAAATGGATCTTGGGTGGGGACTCTATGTTCATGGGATCCTCCTTATATTCCAGAGGCTACCAACTAGTGGTGAGGGCCTATGATGATTGTGGGGAGACTATGACCTCAAAAAATACCCCCAAGTTTCATTTTATAATCCTACTAAAAATTTATCATTCCATAACTAATATCCCAAAACCATATATTTGTAAAACATAGAGCCAAGAGGACCCCACAGTCTAGAATAGAAACGAGTAAACATTTATCTAAATGATGAATCACACAAAATAAAGTGTACATAGATATCATGGAATTGTAAAATAAAAAAACACAAGATTATCTCACCAAATCCTTGGTGTCCACACCTTCTAAACCCAAACCATGTGTCCAACTATAGTGATACATTCCCCTATAAGAAAGCAGGATTGTCTACTCATGTACATAAAGACCCATGTCATGTTACAATAAGGGGGTGAGTCCAACGATCTCATAGGAACCCCCAATGCCCCTACAAAATGAATTATATTGTGATCAAGTATATGTGTATGAAATAACTCAAATATAGTGTAGTTTTGATTGTAAAACACACCCATCTAGAAACATAAACCTCAATTCATAGAAAAATATATATGTTAGGTCATTATGTGTTAACCAAGAAAACTCAATACCTGATAATATCATATTCAACTCAATGATATAATTCACACATTTCCTTATACGGCACATACCATAAAATACCAAAATCTCTAGGGTAGGTAATCACAAAATCCCTGAACCTTGCCCAAAAGTATAATGTAGGGTCATGTGTTCAGCCTTTGGACTAAACTTCTAGCTCAAGGTGGTCTCATGTCCAAGTATTAGATCCAATTTCTCACTCAAGATGATCTTATATCCATTCATCACTATATGACTTCTCACTCAATACATGATCACATAGTCCTTATCACTCAAGGGGAGGTCCCTCCACAACCACTACCTTACCACAAAATATATGGTACAACATCACATCACATAACTACTACTACCTTCCCACTCATGGTAGGTCTGTCACACCCACATTTTTATTTTCATTCATGGATCTGATTCATTTATGGATCTTGGTTTTTTATATCGAGAACTAGGAGTGAAAATTGTAATTTTGAGGTATTCCTTTTCAACATTTTTATCCTAGATCTTGTCCAAGTGTTTTACCCATGAGTTTTGGAGAAAAATGAATGTTTTTCGGTGAACAGTAGTTGGTGCACGACTAGGGGAAATCGTGTGCCATGCCTAGGAAACTATGACCCAAGTGCGTAAATTTAGTATAGGGATATATCACACGGTTGTCTCACGGTTTTTCAAATTGTGTGACTATTCGTGTGACATGTCCCTTGTGGACATTGGCGACTGAAAATGTAACACCTCAACCTCAGATATCATGAACCAAATCCGGTCTCCATCAAAACCGGCACCAAACCTGGTCTGTAACAAGGTCCGAAGGGCCCTTTCTATCTCCATGATCTAGAACAAGTGCCCCGAGTATCATATATTTTGGTTTGGGAATTGTTTACCCATATATGGAAACATAAAACATCAAAACCAATCGATAAACCAAATATGAAAAATTCTTACCAAACAACATTTAAAAAAAATCAATAACTGAATACATAGGTTTAAAAATAATACAATAGGTCCAAGGAAACATAAAAATAGTATAAAATAATACCCAAGGACTCCACATGACAAGGGTTCATCACCCACAAGTCATCTCCACAACATCGCACCATGGAAGGGAACTAACAACCCAAAAAACCATCACCCAAAGCCTTTATTTTACCTGTGTCAAACATGACCAAGTATACATACATGCAAGGGGTGTAATTAGGGTTTGAGACAAATCCAAATAGGATTCCAATTAGGGTTTGATAAGTATAAAATGGTAGAAATAATTTCTAAAGAATGAAACTTTTAAATGTAAACAGTTTTCAAAGGAAATTTTCCATGAGTGAGAAAATTTAATTAAAAAATATAAGATACTTTTTTCCATAAAAAATACACCATATGCCAAATATAATTACAAAAGATTCAATGAGAAATAATCTTGAAAACACCCCTTGGAACTAGTTAGTCTCGGGCCCCATGTACCCTGTACCTCGGTGTAAAGTAACGATAGATAAATCAATTATCATGCACGAGTCAGAAGTTTGGAACAAAAATATAACCTAGTGGTCAACAATAATCTTATATATAGTTTTTTCGGTGTTTTTGTTATCCCTTTTTCTCAGTGAAATAGAGATAAAACACATACGAATCACTAGCATTCTAGAACATATCCACCCTCCTAGATACTCGGGCTTCACCCTTCGGGGAAAAACCATTATCTCATGATACCAATATTATCACATAAATGGGGGAAATAGTGAGAATTAAAGGAGTTATTAAGGAATGAAGTTACCTCTTCAAATATGGACGATTTGAGAAAGACTAAGATGTTATGTCATAATTCTCTAAGAATAAGAGCTTCAAAGAGAAGGAAAAGAGAATGGAGGCGCACCTAGATTCAGTTGGCTCTGGTGAGACTTTGAATCAGTAAAAAATCATAAAAATTGAATAAGATATTAAATAAACAAATGTGTTTTTTAACTGAAAATGGCATTGCAGGCTAGCCCAATTCCTTAAATAAAAACTCAAATCCACCATTATAATGGATTCATATGGGTCCAAATTGATTTGGTGTAGTTAATAATTCAGGATAGGATATTTTGGATGTGTAATGGGTGCAAAAAGTTAAAATATTAAAGAGTTATAAAATTAAAAAAAAAATTGGTTTTTAAATCTGGAAATGGGATCACGGTTTGATCATTAAAACTCAACCTTTCCTCCAAAAATGAATGGGAAACCACCATAATAGAGAAAAATGGAAATTAAATGAAATTTACCTTTAAAATAAGTCATGTATATGATAATGCTTCCCACTATGAATGAATTTCCACCCCCAAAAAGTCAACCTTAATCATGATCGGAAAATAGGAACGGATACTCTTCCTTGACCCATGACATCGGCTCCCATGTCTCATGTGTATCATTCTCGTGCTTCCAAAGAACCCGGACTAGTGGAATAGACTTTATTCTAAGAACCTTTTCTTGGAATTCTATTGTTTACATCGTATGCTCAAAAATAGATAAATCAGTCTCTATATCCAACTCCTCCCATTTCAGTACATGGGATGGATCCCGGTGGTATTTCTTCAACTGTGAGACATGGAAGACGTCATGGATGTATTTCAACTAAGAAGGTAAGGTCAACCTGTATGCCACCTTTACAATATTCTCGGTGATCTCAAAAGTTCTGACATACCATGGTGTCAGATTCCCATGCTTTCCCAATGTACGATTGCCCAAATGAGGGGTCACTTTCAAGAATACCCTGTCACCCACAGAAAACTCTAGGTCTCGATGCCTCTGGTCAGCATATTATTTTAGGAAACTCTAAGTTGTTAATAAGCATTTCTTAAAAAACATCACCTTCTCAGACGTCTCCTGCACCAGACTCGGACCCAACAGTGAGGTCTCACTTGCCTCATCCCCACACAGGGGGGCCGACAAGGCTGACCACAGAGCACCTCAAAATGATCCATTCTAATCGAGGATTTGTAACTATTATTATAAGAAAACTTAACCATTGCTAAATGGATATCCCAGGAACCTAGAATGTATAGAACAAATCCATGGATCATGTCCTCCAAAATCTGATTCTCCTGCTCTGTCTTACAATTTGTTTGAGGATAGTGTGTCGTGCACATCTTAATATGAGACCCCAAGACCTTCTGAAGACCTTACCAAAACTGAGAAGTGAAATGGCGGTCTCTATCTAAGACAACTGCTAACATAACACCATGGAGCCTTACCACCTCCTTAAGATACAAAAGGCCCAACTCATCCACTTTAGTTGTATCTCTAATCAGAATGAAGTGGTCTGATTTGGTTAGATTATAAATCACCACCCAAATGGAATACCTACCATGAGGTGTACAAGGAAAGACAACAATGAAGTCTATGGCGACCTCATCCCACTTCCCGGTAGGAATGGGTAACAACTGAAGCAAACCGGAGGGCCTTTGATGCTCTGCTTTCACCTACTGGCATGTATAGAATCTCGACATGAATTCGGTGATGTATCCTCTCATACCAGGCCACCAGAAATGCTGAAGGAAATCATAATACATATTTTTGGGACCCAAATGGATATCCTAATATGACCAGTGGCTATCCTTCATCACCACCTTCCATGTAGATAACAGCACTATTGAACGAACCTCAAAGCACTGGATGCCATCGGGTGATGCTGACCAATCAGAGGACATCTACCCACCATGAATAAACTGCTTCAACTGCTAACAAAGCTAATCACTTGGTTGTTCTTGGAAAATAAACTCTAAGAGAGAAGGAGTCAACTGAATTCTCACCAAGATTTCACCTCCACTGTACTCCTTCATCCCCACATGCATTTGAGAAAATATTTCCATCAGAGCCCACTCATTACTGGACTTCCTCAAAGCCTGCACTGGAACGATTCTACTTAAGGTGTTGACCTCCAGGTTACCCTTCCTGGGGTATATACAATGTCAAAGTCGAACCCCTTTAAGTACTCGATCCAACGATGTTGCCTCATGTTGAGTTCCTTCTACGAGAAGATATAGGACAATATTTCGTGATTAGAGTAGACAAAAAAAATCTCCCCAAAGAGGTAGTGACACCGAGTCTTCAAAGATTGCATCACAGCTTCTAACTATAAGTCATGGGTTGGGTAATTATTTTCATTTGGTCAAAGTTAGTGAAAGCCATACGCCACCATGTGATCATCCGGCATAAGCACGCACCCAATACCCATACCTGAAACATCATAATACACCACATACCCCTTTAAAGACTCTGGAAAACTCAGAACGTTGGTGGTATTCAACCGCCTCTTCATATCCTCAAAGGATTCCTGACATTCTAGCCCCCATTCAAACTTTACCCCTTTCTGGGTGAGCGCGGACATCAGTGATGCAAGTGGAGAGAAATCTTGAACAAACCACCTCTAATGACCAGTCAGGCCAAGGAAACTCTTGATCTCGAACATGTTCTACAGCTACTCCCATGACATAACACTACTGGAAATCGGATCTTTCCCAACACTTATATATACCCTTTCCCAACGGTTCTCCCAAACCGTTGGGAAAGGGGGGTCTTTCCCAACGGTTTGGGAGAACCGTTGGGAAAGGGTCCTCAAAACCCACCTTTCCCAACGGTTCTCTCAAACCGTTGGGAAAGGGGGGGTCTTTCCCAACGGTTTGGGAGAACCGTTGGGAAAGGGCCCTCAAAACCCACCTTCCCCAACGGTTCTCCCAAACCGTTGGGAAAGACCCCCCCTTTCCCAACGGTTTGAGAGAACCGTTGGGAAAGGTGGGTTTTGAGGGCCCTTTCCCAACGGTTCTCCCAAACCGTTGGGAAAGACCCCCCCTTTCCCAACGGTTTGAGAGAACCGTTGGGAAAACTCACCCCAAAACCAACATTCACCCTCCCTGCAAATTTCCACCTATCCCAACACATTTGAGAACCGTTGGGATAGGTCTATCCCAACGGTTTTGAGAACCGTTGGGATAGATTCTTTCATTTCTTCCAGGTCTGCTACCCGAGAACATTATATAAATCTAAATTTTAAATAATTATGATAATACATATATATATTTATGAAATTATGTTTACAAAAGTGATGTTAGCTTAGTGGTTAAGTCGTTCGATTATAAACAAGGGGTCGTGGGATCAAATCCCAGCGCATGTATTTTTTTTGAAATACATTTACCAACGGTTTTATATCCGTTGGAATAGATTTTCATATTACTTATACCAACGGTTTTGTAAACCGTTGGGATAGGTCTATACCAACGGTTTTGGGAAAACCGTTGGTATAGACCTATCCCAACGGCTTACTTCGCAACGGTTCTCCAAACCGTTGGTATAGGCTATACCAACGGTTTGGAGGCCTATACCAACGGTTCCAAACCGTTGGTATAGGTTAGTATTCTACTAGTGTAACCACACTGATCTTCTCGGGGTCCATTGAAACCCCCTGATCAGAGATCACCTACCCCAAAGATTTCACTTCCCTGATTCAGAAAGTGCATTTGGAAAACACTGCATAAAGGTGAAAATCTCGCAATTTACACAGAAATATCTACTAGTGATGCTCGTGTTCCTCCAAAAATCCCAAATAAACTAGGATTTAATCCAAATATACCCTGACAAAAAGAAAATAGATACTAATGGAAAACACTATTCATGATTTCTATAAATACCACTGGAGCATTGGTCAATCCGAAGGGCATGACCAAGTACTCGAAGTGGTTGTACCAACTTCGGAAGGCTGTCTTTTGGATATCTGCCTCTTTCACCCTGAGTTGATGATATCCCAAACTCAAGTCAATTTTACAAAACCACCTTTCCCCATTCAACTAATCGAACATGTAATATATTCCGAGCAAAGGATATTTGTTCTTGATTGTTATTATATTCAGCTTTTGGTAGTCAATGCACAACTGGAGGGATCTGTCAGCCCTTTTCACGAACAACACAAGAGCGGCCCAAGGAGAGATTCTTAGGCGAATGAATACTTTGGATTCTATGTTTTCCAGTAGTATATTTAATTCCATCAGCTCGTTGGGGGCCATTCGATATGAGGGATGAGATTTCATCTATGTTCCCAGTGCCAGATCAATTGAGAACACCATATCCTACTCCGGGGGAAAACCAGAAAAAATAATTCTTAAATACCATTGGGAACTCATCAACTAAATGAGGTAGTCCACCATTAGTATCATGAACATTGTGCCTTATCACGATCAACGATAACTGAAAAACAACATCTCACAACTCTGGGAGTGGAGGTCCTGCATAACTCGACCGAGGATCCCATTCCCCATGAAAAACCAGAAGACTCCCATTAGGTTCCATGAAACTGACCTGATTCCTATAGAAATTGATGTGTTCTTGGAATTTTACTAACTAATACATACTAATTATTATGTCATACAATTCCATATCTAAGACCAAGAGGTCCCACTCCATCTCAACCCCTGACACAGAAAGCACACATGATGGGTACCTAAGACCCTGATCCTTCTTATTTCCCAGCGGCATCACCAACTCCATCGCAAAAGACAACAAATAATTTGGAAAATTAAGTGTTTACACAAAATGGGCAAAAATTAATGAAACAGAGGCACCGATATCAAAAGTAGAATCAGTTATAGAAGATGTGATCAAAATGGTACCTAGAACTGTCGACGGTTCCTCCTCTGATCTTGCTGGTACCTGATCCACCACATGGAGATTTATGGTCTCTTCCTAAGGAAGACCCATAGTCTTTGGCTTTGACCTAAACTGGATCTTCCCAAAAAATGATCCAACCCTACCACCATGGACACCAAATCGAGATCCCCCCATCCTCGGTGACTCTTAATGTGCTGGAACTCCTATTGAATCCAATCATCCTATCCCACTCTGAAGCGGACGTGGCACTCCGAAAAAGCACAAAAAGTGACCCATACCTCAACATTGATAAAAGGACTTCAGAGGAAGTGGGAATTCTAGTCAGATGTCCCCCAATCTCTTACACTGGTGGCACACGACCGAACTCACATTAGAAGCCACATATGAAAACTTCCTGGAAGAGTGTCCTGAACTACCACCTCCCTTCTCCACATGTTCCTCCCGCTTACTTTTCTTATCTGAAGAGATGAAAATGCACACTAGTGATACTATCCTAGAGAAACCATCCCTACATTTTTGGTCGATCTCCACCATGCATGCCCGATCAACCACCTTCACATAGATCCTCATCTTAAAAAAGAATACATGGGAGTATATCTCAGGTAGTAATCCTTTCTCAAACCTTCAAGCCTTCATTTTCTCATTAGAGACGATTTCAAGAGCATACTAAACCATCTTAGTGAAATGTTTCACATAATCCATCATATAAATATCCCCCTCAACAAGATCCATAAACTCTCAAGATCTAGCGTATGCCAAGACTTTAAGGTAATATTGTTCATTGTAGACGGCCTTGAAATCTCCCTAGTACATATGATCATTCTTTCCATTTTGAATTACTTATTCCCAACACCTATGGTAGGACCCTCCATGGTCTGGAACAAGTGCTTTTCTATCCCATATTTTTGTTTGGGAATGATTTACCAGAATATGGGAACATAAAACATCAAAACAAATCGACAAACCGAATCTGAAAAATTCATACCAATTAAGATTTAAACAAAATCTAGAACTGAATAAATAGGTCTAAACATAATACAAGAGGTAAAAGGACACATAAAAATATCATAAAAATAACCCCAATGACTCCACACGACTAGGGGTTATCACCCACAAGCCATCTCCACAATGCTACATCATGGAAGGGAACTAACAACTTGAACTGCCATCACCCAAAGCATTTTCTTTACCTTTGTCAAATATGACCATGTCTACTTACATCCAAGGGGTGTAATTAGGGTGTGATCCCAATCCCAATAGGATAGTACAAATATATTCAATGTACTAAATAATACAATATAAAAATCATGGCAGTTTTGATAAGAAGAAAATGGTGGAAATAATTTCTGAAAAATGAAACATTTAAATGTAAATAGATTTCAAAGGAACATTTTCCATGAGTGAGAAAGTTTAAGTAAAACATGTAAGATAATGTATTTTCTAGGAAAAAATACCATATTTCAAAGATAATTACAAAAGAGTCAATGTGCACTAATCTCGGGAACACCCCTAGGCGCTAGTTAGTCTCGTGCCCCATGTACCTCGTACCTCGGTGTAAAGTAACCATTGATAAATCCATTATCGTTCACAAGAAACTAGTAGAGAACATGAACACAACCTATTGTTCCCCAATAATCATCAATGTAGTTTTTTAGTGTTTTCATTATCCATTTTTCTCAGTGAAAAAGGTATAAAACCCATCTGGAACACTAGCCTACTAGTACATATCTTCCCTCCTATATACCTAGGCTTCCCCCTTCATGATCAAACCATTATAGCATGATAAAAAAACCCTTTATCACATGAAAATATCATTTCTGGTAATAATAAACTCAAAATATTAGTTACACATGCTTTGAACCACTTACACTGCTCAATCAAACCTTTAGGATTTCAATAAAATAACTTCAAAAAACAAAACAATGTTTTGCACAAAAAAATCACTTTAAAAACCAACTTTGAACACCATGTGAATACCCATATTCACCCAAACTGAATTTTTCACCACCCAAAACATTTATATAAACCCATTACATGAGCTATAAAACAACCCCATTTGGCATAACATAAAATAGACTTGTAAAACACCCAATTTAACACCAAATTAGTACCTAAAAATCATTTTCCTAAAAAGCATCACAAAAACCAGATTTCATAGAAAAGAAAATAAAGTATAAGTGTGATAAAAATATAAATGCATCAAATATAACTCATCAATCATTGATTACCCATGGAATCACCTACCACAAGTGTCAAAACGATTGAATCATTGTGAAAAAGTTCAACTGCACCACTGCCACATAACAAGAGAATTAGATCAATCCTAAAACCACAATAATATACCAATAAACCCAATATAAAACCATAAGATAAAATCCCAACTTGATGGAAATTTTAATATTTGAGAAGAATTGTAAAAATCCCTAATAAAAGGAAAAAATACCTAATAAAATGGAAGGAAGAATGAAAGAGTCCCACTTACTTGAGGAATCTTGAATAAATAACCACAAATACACTAGTAGATAAATTAAAAATAGTTGAAAATTCATGGGAGTTTCGAATAATTCTGAGAAGGTCATGTGAGAACTAAAATGGGGGAAAATAGTAAGAATTGAATGATTTATGAAGGAAATAAGTAACCTCTTCAAATATGAATTATTTGAGAAATCCTAAGAAGTTATTCCATAATTAGAGATGTATACAAGATCCAAAGAGAGGGTAAAAAGAATGGGGGCACTCTTAGGTTCAGTGGGATCAGATGAGACTTAGAATCACCATAAAATCCTATAAATTTAATAATATTCTAAATAAATAAATTTGTTTTTTAAAACTATATATGGGCTTCGAGTTGGCCCAATTCTTTAAATAAAAAACCCAAATCCACTATTATTATGGAATCCTAAAGGTTCCAAATTTAAATGGTGGTGTTAATAGGTCAATAGAGGCCATTTTTAAAGTGTAATGGGTGTGAAATATTAAAAAATGAAAGAGTTTTTAAAGAAACAAAATTGGTTTTTAAATATGGAAATGAGCTCACGGTCTAGCCCAAATCATGAAATCTTACACTTTCTTCCAATTATGAATGGAAAACCCCCACAACAAAGAAATAATGGATATTAAATGAAGTTTGACTTTAAAATAAGTCATTGATGTGACACCATATGCTTGCAGTTGGTGGATTACTTTTTTAAATTTTCATGATTACAAAGAATCAAATCAAGATAGACTGATCAGTTTAGTAGTCTTGAAAAACCAGATATAAACATGGTTTACATATTACATTGGGAAAAAAATAAAACATGAAACAATATAAAATGAAATAAATTTCATCATTGAAATCTCAATAAATTTTCTCTTCCTTATAACCTAGGGAAGGAAAAATAATGAAAGGGGTGAGCTCAAATGCTCAATAAGGGTTATATATATAGGACGCATAAATCAATAATAAGTGAATAATAATCAATTATATATAATAATATGTCATGGTGAATGATTTAAAACACACTCCATCAATAAACTGAGAATGAAAGTGCATATATATATATATATATATTCATAGTGAAAACCTCATGGAAAATAATGATAGAATACTAAATATAGAGAATTCTTATTATTTGGATGTCATGTATCTGGCACATGAACCGTCATACCATCGAGATGGTTAAAATATATTGGTAGAAACCTATCTGATTAGGTTTTAGACAAAACTTGAAGGGTTTGTCACCAACTAGTTTGTCTCATCTGTCGATGCATCAAGGGGCTATAGTGGTACATTTTCATCACTGCATGTACAAAGAATTATTATAAAAAGATTTAATTCTAGAACAATATGCCTTATCAATTTATGTATTAAGTAGAGGATACTGATACATCAATATTTCCATAGTTAAGACAACATTCAAAATAAACGCCATGTGTAAATGGGTATATGGTTAAGACAATAATCATATCTATTATAAAAGAATATGGATATTTAAAAAGAATTTAATTTCAATTGACAAATAATCGCAAATAGAAAGTAGATACACCGCCTAAAAATGATTAGGAACACAATACCAAGTAAGTCTTAAAGAAATGGAAATTTAGATGAAGCCCCTTACCACATCGAAATAAAAAAAATTGCATGATTAATAATAATAAAATAGATCATTTAATACCTTGAATATAAATACAATAATGATATTATATATCAAATGGAATCATACATACACCACATAAATGAAATAAGTGGTGAACAATGGAAATCTCCTAGAAATAAAAGTGTGATGAGAACCCCCTTACCTAAAGTCTAGCTTAATTACATCGCATTTGTGCCTCCTAAATAATAAACATATGTTTATTAAATAAATGATCCAAAAGTGAATTATATTAATTTTATAAAAAAAATTATAAATTATAATCATTGTATTATATTTCCTAATTTACACTAATTAAATTGAATTGTTTTGATATCATGTTTTACGTAAAAATTCTCCACCTTGAACTAATTTCACTATTTTGTTAAATGTAATTTATAAATTATTTTAAATAATTAAAAATGAATAAAATACATGTAATTACATATGTATATATTAATTACTTTAATGAAGCTCTTCAAGCTAGACTCTCTTGGAATGTTTTACATAATACTTCATAATCTATTACTTTCCTCAAAAATATATTTCATGAAAATCATTAGATGGGAAACTCAAATGTCATTAATTCCTCTATATGGACATCCATCAGAAAATATTTCTACAATATTATGAATAATTCTAGATGGATGGTTTCCATGGACTCCTCCAAGAAATTATGGTTGGATAACTAGACTAGCACGACATTAATTACACTCATATCTCTGGATAAAACACCTGAGAGTACTAACTGCTCTATTAGAGATATTCTAAACTCTCAACCAGATCATATCCCTGAAAATATTCTGAATATCCTTGAAAACTACCCTTTATCAAATACTAATGATTTTTTAGTTTGTAAACCATCCCAAAATGGTATGATTAACTCTAATAATTTTTAAAATCATTATTTTTTTTACTCAGAATGTGATTTCAATTGGATAAATAATAGTAAAAAGACTTGGATAAATCCTTAAAGAATCAATCTCACCTGGTGGCTTGCGTAAAATAGAGTTACCATAGAGAGTTTTCTTAAATATTTTGGAATACATATTTGTTCTAAATTCAAACTCTATAATCAATACAGAGAAGATGCTAACCATAACTTTCTTTCTTGTGATACTGCTTCAACACTTTGGAACTATATTCTTGAAATTTTTGGTTGCAGATGATTGGTTCTTGACTCCGTTAAGACTCAACTAAAAAAATGTGCAGAAATGGAAGTCTCTCAAAAAATCCAGAACCTCTTCCTTACTGCAGTTTCTAAGCTCCATAATGTGATTTGGTATGATCAGAATGTTATTTTTCATAACTATTACTCAATCAAAAAAATGCAGGTTGGATGTGGATCCGCATTGCCTTACAAGAAGCCCCTTTGATAAAAAATGGACATTTACACAACATTGATCATGACTTTAAAATCCTGTGACGTCTTCAGATTAATGGAAATTACTACCAACCACATTTCACTATGGATGTTTCTTGGAGATCTACTCTTCTTGGATGGATTAAAGTTAATATTGATGGTGCCTCTAAAGGCAATCCGTGTCCGGCGGGGTATGGTGCAATCTTCAGGAATCACCTCGGTCAGATCATTGGATGCTTCGTGGGTAGCTACGGCATCTCCACCTCTCTTGAAGATGAGATTATGAGTTTAGTACATGTTATTTCCTTCTCCAAGATCCTTGGTTGGAACAATCTCTGGATTGAAAGTGATTCGACTACCATCATGCATGCAATTTGGAATGGCATAACAGATCTTGCATGGCCGATTACTACCCATATGGACTGCACCCGTTTTCTTATCAATATCAACTATATCATCACACATGTTTATCAAGAAGAAAACATGGTGTAAGATGGAATAGAAAACATGGGATAATATCAAGACATTACCACATTCGAAGACCTCCATGTCGTTTTACATCATTTGCATGAAAGAGATTGTAATATGATCTTGTATTTCAGACTCCTGTAAAATATTTATTTTATAATAATTTTTATTTGGTAATTTTGGGACAAGGAATAATCTTTAAAAAATATATATATATTATATATAATCCATATTTTTCATCCATGATGGTAGTTATAAGTACTGTTTTTGGAAATGTCTGTGTAGGCGGTTAGCCGAGCATTAATGGGACATTGTCTTAAGAGAGGGAGTGAAAAAAAATTATATATGTCATATATAAAATACATCTGGTGGGTTAACATAATTAATATAATGTTAAATTACTCCATAAATATTTTTTATAGTTTATAGTTTTTAAAGGAAAGGTAAAAGAAGATGGGGAAGTAGAAAAGAGGGGGGAGTTAATTGAGACTTACTCTTTCCTCGGTTTGACCTCTCTTACACACCCTTATAACTCCCTTAGTGATTGGAGTTATACGACTCCAGAACTTAATTAGGAATTCTAAGAGGCTAAAGAGGGAGGATTCTGACAGATATTTATCATTGTAAATTGTGTATGGAGTGGTTTAGCAAAGGAAGTGGGAGGGTTTATTTATATTTGATTAGAAGGGTAACCTTTGAATTTATCCAATTATTAAAATATATTAAATATAATATATGTATTATGACTTTAAAATGGTATAAAAAGCATAGGATATCAAATAGGCAACAAAATATTTTCATTTTTGGATTTTTTCAATAATTGTTTGATTTTTATATATTTCAATTAAATATTATATTCATGAAAATTTATTTTCTCAAATTAAACACTATTCATAATTTTTGACTTTAAAAACATAAAAAAAGTTTTAAATTTGAATCCAATTTTTATTATATCTTATAATTATCATATAAATCTAGATAATTCCTGAATTATCTTAAAAATATAAAATTATATTTATTTTACTTTTTTAATATCATTAATTTTATTTATTCATTAATTAAATTAATATTGTATCATTGTTTTGAAAGCCATTATGGTATTTATTTCTAGTCTAAAAATTAAAAATAAAATTCTATGAGAAAGATAATTTTATTATATTTTAAAACAATATTTATTTGCATTTTTTGTAAAACACTAAATAAAAATGTTATACAAACTATTATTTATAGTGTGAACACCTTCACATACTTTTAAATAAAATATTCCAATGGTCTTAAAGTTATACCTATGGGTACAAAGTGTCCCCAAAGAGAATAAAAAATATATAATGACCAATAATTACTTATAAATAAAATTTCATCCAAAATATGGTTCATTTAATAATTCTTTTAATTTTAATTAAAAACATTTTATTTATTTTTCTTATGCTTCCAGAAGTGATGCATCAGTGTAGCATAAAGTTAATTATTTCATATATAAAGATTATAAAAATTAATATGATAAAAATAAATAAATTAGGTTAAAAATAATAATTTACATTCATTCATTAAGTTTAATTACTCATATCTATATCAAAACAATTTTCTTAATTTGTTAACTTGTCTTTCCTTTCTCTACGCAAACATTGCACATGCATTTGGATAAGATTATTATTATATAACTATAAAATTAGAATTTATCACATAAAAACATAAATAATATTTGATAATTAATAAAATTTCCGGAAAATAATTTTTATCAATCAATTATTATTTATAAATAACCAAATTTATCATTTTCAAAGCTGCGTAGGACCTACGTTGGAACTGACAATAATTTTAATACTTATCATGAAAAAAATTATAATATACATATTCTAAATAATTTATATAAAATATTAACCTTATAAAATATGAATTTATTTATTCAATAAATTTAATAAATTTCATATCATAATTATACCTTCATGATGTCATAATCAAAATATTGTATTTAAAAAACTGTATTTTTTACTATTCAACAAAAATTAATATTTTTCAGAAAAATATCAAAAATTAAACCTAATCATTTTTTGACATCAAGAGTCCAAAAAAGAAATAATTTTTTGGAAAATAATTTTATAAATATTAAAAATTTAATTTTTAATTAAAATTTTTATTTAATCGAAAATACATATTTTAAATTATAATCGATTTTATAACACCCTAAAAATTTATCTAAGGTCACATTATATTATCCTAAAATCATAGGACAAAAAAATATTTATTTATAAATACATTTAATGAAAATTAATTTTCTTTTAAATAAATTTCTTAATTATATAATTTGAATTTAATATCTATTACTCACAAAAATATCAACACTTAATTAAAATATTCACCTTCATTTATAAGGTGCCAAAATTTTATTTATACTTTCATGGGTGAGGTTACTATTTATAATGTTCATATCACTATTCATAAGTGTACATTACTATTTATAAGGGTAGTATTACTATTTATAATGGTAAGTAACTATTCACCAAAAATAATTTGATCCTATCAAACTCTAAATATCTTATTGAACGCAATTTTATATGTCCATTTTTAGAAATTCAAATCATAGTAGTGGAAAAATTATGTTTAATGACTAAGCTATAACTACCTCCTATAATAAATTTTTGTTTCTCAGAAACTCAATGATGTGTGCATAATAAGTTATCTAATGAATTGAAATTATTTAAAAAGAATCGTACCATAAAATCTTGGGGTGTAATATTGATAGAAAATATATTCATAACTTAATTTATTATTTATCAAAATAAATATAATATCCAATATATATTATTCTTATTCATTGAAAATATTTAATCAATGTTTTTATATAAAAGACTTTTTTAAATCAAATTATTTTATTAGTATAAAAATAATAAAATTAATATATTCATATTAAAATATTCTTTTACACAAAATAATATAGTACAATAGTATTTGTTTTTATAGCATCTATTTAAAATTAATTTGAATGTTATAAATTTGAAATATAATTATTTATAAGTATTATTACCAATTAAAACACTTAATTTTAAATTTATATTTTTCATAACATAGCAAATTACTAGGGTGTTACATTATTCCTCCCTCAACATAATTGTTTCCTTGCAATTTGTTTATCATATTGAAAGGAATTCTGAATTTTCATCTTAAGAATTAAGAAACACTAGGACTACTAAATTTCTAGACTATACAGTTTAGATGACAATAACTAATCTCCAAAGATATCTAGATTGTTTCTCCATAATCATAAACGTGGTTTTTATTTACCTTTAAATACTTCATAATAGTTTGTGAGGAAAATGTGAATTATCCTAACCATATCCCCCGGGAGTGTCAAACCAGGTGTGTAGTAAGGCTCATTGTCATGTACCAGGTTACCCTGAGTCAGGACTGGAACACCTTGTCAGAGTTGTTACTCTTAGGTACATCTATACTAGAACCACATCAACTTATAGTATCCATACATGGATGTATTTTCTAGGAATACCCACATAATATCTATCTTTCCAAAATTCTAGTATGTTCTTGTATTCTTATCCTCAAAGTATATCTTAGTGTTTTTTCATTAATCTATATTTTCTAAATCTATTTTCCAAGGTTTCTACGGGAATTTCTCCAATACCAACTGTAATGCTCTGACCCAAGAATCCCAGAGTTGGTGCATTGCGTTATTAAATTTTCATGATTAAAAGGAATAAAATCCCAAAGGACTGATCAGTTTAGTAGTTTTGAAGAAACTAGATACATATATGATACCCAATATACATTAGTAAAACAAAATAAAACATGATACAATATAAACTGGAATAAATTACATCCTTGAAATATCAATAAATGATCTCTTCTTCATAACCTGGGGAAGGAAAACTAATAAAAAGCATGATCCCAAATGATCATTAATGGTTACATATATAGGATACATGAATCCATAGTAAGTGAATCATAATCAATTAGACATAAATAATATGGCATGGTGAATTATTGAAAACACACGCCATCAATAAACTAAGAATGAAAGTGCATCCATATATTTTTTTCATAGTGAAAACCTCATGGACAGTAATAAGAAAATACTAAATTAAGAGAATTCTTATTATTTAAACATCATGTATCTATCACATAAATCATCATACCATCAAGATAGTTTAACTCCGTGGGTTAAAACACGTTTGATTATGTTTGGGAAACAAACTCGAAGGGATTGTCTCCAACTAGTTTGTCTCATGAGACCTATCAATGCATCGAATGGTTATAGCAGGCACCACCCATCTCTTAAAGTCCAAATCATTCTTATAGGAAGATTTAATTCCATAACAATATTCCGTATGAATTTCCGTATGGAGTAGAGGATACATATTCATCAATATTTCCATAGTTAAAATAACATTCAAAATAAAAACCATATGTAAAAGGGTATATAGTTAAGACAATAATCATATCCATTATACAAGAATATGGATATTTAATAGAAATATAATTTCAAATGAAAAATTATCTCAAAGGGTCAGTAGATACGCCACATAAAAATTATTAGGTGCACAATACCAAGTCTTAAAGAAATGTAAATTGTGATGAGGTCCCTTACCACATCGTATTCAAATGAATCACATGATTAATAATCATAAAATGTATTACTTAATACCATGAATATAAATAATTCACGATATTATATATCCAAAGGTATCATAAATACACCACATAAAATAAATAAGTATAAAAAAATGGAAATCTCACAGAAATAAAAGTGAGATGATAAACCCCTTACCTAAAGTCCCATTTAATTACATCGCTTTTGCACCTCCTGAATAATAAACTTATGTTTATTAAAATAATTATCCAGAAGTTAATTATAGTCATTTTATAAAAAAATTATCAATTATAATCATTGGATTATATTTCTTAATTTTTTCTGATGAAATTGAAGCGTTTGGATATCATATTTTACTTAAAATTCCCTACCTTGCACCAATTTCACTATTTTATTAAATTTAATCTATACATTAGTTAAAATAATTATATAAGAATAAAATACATGTAATTACATATTTATATATTATATATAATCCATATTTTGCATCCATAAAGGTTTTTATAAGAATTCTTTTTGGAAATGTCATCGTAGGCTGTTAACTGACCATTAACGGGATGTTGTCGTAAGAGAGGGAGTGAAAAAATTATATATGTCATATATATAATACATGAATAAAGTTAAAATAATTAATATAATGCTAAATTAATCCATAAATAATTTTTAGAGTATATGGTTTTGAAAGGAAAGGTAAAAGAATAAGGAGAAGAAGAAACGAGGGGGGAGTTAATGGAGACATACCCTTTCCTTGGTGTGGCTTCTCTTGAACAAGCCTATAACTCCCTTGGTCATTGTAGTTAGTTGACTCCCGAACGTACCAAGGTATTATTAGAGGCTTAGGAGGGAAGATTTAGATATATATTTGACTTGGGAAAGGGTGGAATGTGTGGTTTACCAAAGGAATGGGGGTTATTTATATTTAAGGAGAATGGTAACTTAGAAATTACTCAAATTATTAAAATATAATAAAAATAATATAGGGTTTAAGACTATAAAATGGTCTAAAAATCATGGGATTTCACATATTCAACCAAATATTTTATTATCATATTTTTCAATAATTGTTTTATTATTGAATATTTTAATTAAAAATTATATTCATGAAAATGATTTTTTAAATTAAACACTACTCATAAATTTAGAATTTAAAAACATATACACAAAGTTTCAAATTCGAATCCAATTTTTATTATATCTTATAATTATCCTATAAATCTATTGAATTCCTATATTAGCTTAAAAATATCAAATTATATTTATTTATTATTCTTAATATTATTAATTTGATTTATTCATTAATTAAATTAATAATGCATCATCTTTGTGAAAACCATTATGGTGTTTATTTGTTGTCTAAAAATTAAAAATAAAATTCTTTGAGAAATATAATTTTATTATCTTTCAAAAAATTATTTACTTCCAAAAAACACTTCTGGAAAACAAAAAGTAAAAATGTTATACAAACTATTGTTTATAGTGTAAACACCTTGACATAATTTTAAATAAGACATTCTAATGGTATTAAAGTGATTTTTGTGGGTCCAAAGTGTCCCCAAATAGAATAAAAATGGATAATTCCTAATACATACTTATATAAAATGTTTTATCCACAATATGGGTCATTATTAATTCTTATAATTTTAATTAAAACATTTTTATTTATTTTTATTATGCTTCCACAAGCGTTCCATCAGTATTTCATAAGAATTAATGTTAATAATTTAATATATAAAAATTAAAAACCAATTACTATAATAAAAAGTTAATTAGATTAAAAATAATCATTTATATTTATTTATTAAGTTTAATTACTCTTAACCATATCAAACAAACTTCCATAATTTGTTAATTTGTCTTTACTTACCCTGTACAAGAATTGCAAATACATTTGGATAAGATTATTATTATATAACCATAAAAATAGAATTTAACATATAAAAACATAATTAATAATTAATAATTAATAAAAGGTCATGAAAATAACTTTTATCAATCAATTATTATTTATAAAGAACCAAGTATAACATTGCCAAAGCTGCGCAGGCCCTGTGTCAGCACTAACAATATTTTTTATACTTATCATGAAATAAATTATAACATACATATTATAAATTATTTCTATAAAATATTAATCTTATAAAATATAAATTTATTTATTCAATAAATTTTATATCATAATTATATCTTCATGATGTCACAATCAAAACACCTCCTCCAATGGCCCGAAGGCCTTCATTTTTTTCTTGATTTTTGATAATCCAACTTTCAAGGGGTGAGGTGGAACCCTTATAAGGCCCATAGGAATAAGCATTACATAGCATGCAGGCAATAGCGTAATCATTTCTTATAGGCTTCAAACATTACATACAACCCAGACTAACTACTTCGAACTGCTCCTCCCTAGTATCTTCATCGTGAAATCAGCTCTCCACCTTTGCATTGCTGTTTGGATTGGCCTTCCCATGCATGCACAGGCTTTTCCCGATATAATGTGCCATACCCTCTCATTCTTTCAATCCGTTTAGCTTCTACTATGGTGATATCACCTTGCTCATCCTCCTTTTGGAGCTTGTTCCTTATAGGTTTTCTGGTTTTCATATGCACTTAAGGTGGCCCTAAGGACTTTAAGGTGGCCCCAATGCCTTACTAACCTTAAGGCATGGGTGGCTCGAAGGCCTTAAAGTACCTGGGGACCAAATCGGTGGCCCGAAGGCCCAAACTGGGGAATATTCCTAGCTGGTACAGTGGAAAACAGTACCTGCTACAGTACCCGCTACAGTACTGCTCCAGTCTCGCTATAGTATATGTTACAGTACCCAAAAATTATGCCTCTGCCTAGATTTGATCTCGGGTCACCTGGATGCACTTAAGGAGTCCTTTCCAACTGGGCTTAGGCCTATGTGAACAATCAAAACACTGTATTTTAAAAAAATCTTGTTTACTATTCAACAAAAATTAATCTTTTTCAGAAAAAAATCTCAAATATCCACCCTATCTTTTTTTATACATGTATAATCCAAAAATAAACTCCATTTTATGAAAATAATTTGATAAATTTGATAAATTTAATTTTTAATTTAAATCATTACTTCCTTGAAAAATGCATATTTTAAAACTATAACTGAGTTTATAACACCCTGAAAAATTATCTAAGGTCTTATTAGATTATCCTAAAATCATAGAACATAAAAATATAGATTTAGGAAAAACATTTATGAATATTATTTTTCTTTTAAATAGATTTATTAATTATAAAATGGTTACTAAATATTTATTGCTCACAAAAAAACAAACACTTAATTAAAATATTCACTTTCATTTAAAAGATGTATAAATTTTATTTATAGTTTTATGCGTGAGGTTACTACTCATAAGGGTCATATTACTATTCATATGGATATATTACTTTTCATAATGGTCATATTACTATTCATAAGGGTAAGTTACTATTCACCAAAAATATTTTAATCCTATCAGACTCTAAATATCTTACTGGACACAACTGTGTATGTCCGTTTTTCAAAACTCAAATCATAGAAGGGGGAAAATTAAGTTTAACTATTAGGTTGTGACTAACTCCTGTAAAAAAGTTTGGGTTCACATAGACTCAGTGTTTCATGCATAATAAGCTATCTAATGAACTAAAATCATTTAAGAAGAAACATACCATAAAATCTTCAGATGTTATATTAATAGAGAATATATTCATAACATAATTTAGTATCTATCAAATAATTATAATATAAAACATATATATATATATATATATATATTATTCATTTAAAATATTTAATTAGACTTTTGATAAAATTAATTTTCTAATTCAAATTATTGTATTAGTATAAAAATAATCAAATAAATATATTCATATTAAAATATTCTTCTACACAGAATAATATTATACAATAGTATTTGTTTTTGGAACATCAACATAAAATTAATTTTAAAGCTATAAATTTGAAATATAATTATTTATAAGTATTATAATTAATTAAAACACTTAATTTTAAATTATTTTTTTTCATAAATTAACAAATTATAGGGGTGTTGCAACCCGGTTTCTACACGGTTTGTAAAAACGCGTAAGAAAATCGTGAGACTTTTCCAGGCCAATAAAAATATGATTTTTACGATTTCATCCTTTCCATATTTAACCTTAATTCCACCCCTATTATTCCACAAATGGGATTTCCAACCCAGTAAGCCTCCAATCATCCCTCTTGTTCCCTTTCATCTCTTATCCATTGGTGGTTTTTGTGGGAAACCTTTAATATTATTCAAACAAGTTCATATTTCCTTTGTTTATCCCTCTTTTATAGGGTTTATATTCTTCTCTCTTGGGTTTTTGTTTTTATAGCAGGTTGGGTGTCATTTTTATGGTTGAATATTTTTTAAAAGAGTTTGATCTTGATGTTTATGGTTCAATATTGCCTTTATAGGCTTCGATTGAGGTGTGGTTGTGATTTAGCACTGATTTTCAAAATTTTCTCCATCTGAGGTATATGGTTCCATGCTTAAAAATTATTTGGTTCTTTTAATATTCTTAGTTTTCCCCTTGCTTATATTCTATAGGGGGTTTGGGAGGTTCGTAATGTGTTTTTGAAAGGTTTTGAGATGTATATGACATGAATATAACTTTTCAAAATAAAATTATTTGTATTTCAATTGTGCTCCCTTGTTGTGATCTTTTAATGTGTTTTATTAATTATGAAAGATGTATAATAAATTGTTCATGAGTTGAGGAATGGTTTTTTAAAAGGATTTAAGGTGTGTTTGTGATGAAAATTGTTTTTTCAAAGGACATGGGCCATGTTTCATGTGTATATTTTGTGTGATTCTTTATTTTCTTCTTAGAGGTGTTTGATAAAATGTGTATGTAGTGAAAAACTCATTTTGAAATGGGATTTGGGTGCGTTTAAATGTTTAAAGAGGTCTTGGGTTATGAAATGGTGGTTTCTCATGCATGTGATATTTATTGACTTGTTCTTGTGTGAAAATGATGTGTCGTGTGATATGTGGAATGATAATTGAGGACAAAGGAAAAAATGGGTATCTAGGTGGGTGGACTAGGACTAGTATGCTAAACGAATTGGAAGTGGTTCGTCCCAGATTCATCTAGCATGATTGACGATAAAACACCAACCAAACTATGATGCTGATTGGAGACAACTAGGCCCATGGGGTGTCCCCACTTAGTGAATCATGCATGATAATTTTGTTGTTCATGGTTGTTATACCACATTTCACCGAGATATGATATACTTACTGTCCCATTTCCAGCTAGTTCCTATAGGGGTTTCCCATGACACAGTTCTTTTTTATGATATGGTACTCGACTTTGTCAAACAATATACATTTTTGGTTATTCAAAAAGCAATCATGTTTTACTTTAAAATGATTTTGATAAAAATGTTTCTAGTTTCCAATTATAAAACATTATTATTAATTTTTCTTGTAATTTTTTTAGCATGGAATCTTTTTATTTGTTGTCATCCTTCTAGTATTTGATTCAAACCCTACATACAACTGTGGGTGTATGTAAATCTTGTCATGTTTGAATTAGGTAAAGGAAATATGTAGGGAGATGGTGATCCAGGTTTCTAATTTCTTTCTTTCTACTGTATTGGTGGTGGTAATGGCTTGAAGATGTTCTCCTCCTATCACATGGAGGTTTTTGGGACAGGGATTGTTCCATTTTGTGGTATCACCTTTGAGTTTTTATTTAAAGTTGTAAAATTGAATATAGAAATCTTTATTCCATGTTTGGTTATATTTTTTTAACATTGTGTTTTTGTTATTATTGGGTGTTTATGTTTTTGAAATCAGGTGAAATAATTCCCATAATATTTTTTTGATACCCAGGAACTAGTGGCCAGCTCATGGGGATCAAGAATGCCCTTTGAGCCATGGCATGGTCTAGGTCTGGTGTTAGGTGGGATGGAACCTGGGCCTGGTTCATGAGAAAATGGTATCAGAGTAGGTTATAATCTTTTTGGGTGATGTTATTTAGGGAAGAGTCTAGATAGACCAAAACTAGGATTATTAGGACTTGATGTTCTAGTTGCGAGTAGGGTTCTTGGCCAGTACACCTCATGATGGGACTTGAGTCACCATGGGACCAATTTTAATCGGTTCTTTGGGGTTTTTTGGATTATTTTGTGTTTGGGAAATGAAAATATAGTTAGGTCAATGCTCTAAGGGATCTCACAGGGCATGGAAATCCATACAGAGATGGGGACATGGTCCAAGAACATTTTCTATAATGGTGGTGTGATTATCATATGTCCACCGACCATATTGTCAAGTCACCCATCGACACTAGTTTACCCTTGTGGATTGTTTTTGGACTTCCTTAATTTTGAAAAAACTGTTTTATGAACCCCTATTTGGTAAATTTTTAAAAACATATTTTAATGTGAAAATGTTTTTTTGTAAATATGGAAAATGAGTTTTCATAATCACTTTGAAAAAATATTTAGAAAGTGTATATTTTTAAAATTCTTTTTAGGAAAATTAGGAATGATTTTATTGGAAATTATGTTTTATAAACCAAAATTTGGGGTTTATTGAAATTGATTATTCAGAAAAACATAACTTATTTCTAGACGGTTTAGGGAATCCTTTACAAATGTATATAAATGAGTTTAAATTAAATAGTTTTTGATAGATTGGTATTTTTTTGTTGCTGAAAATATTATGAATGGGACAAAGTTGTATTTAAAAATGGTTTTGAATGGGATGAGATATCTTGGATTGATGTGTGGAGTTTGAAATGGGTTTTTATTTTGTGGTTTGTGAGTTTGTGAAAAGTTTTATTAATTTTTGATGAAAAATAATTGTAGTGGATTGATAGGTTGAAAGTGTGGTTTGAATGTTTTGTCTTGGAAAATGGAAAAGTTTTATTTTTACCTTTATTATTTCCATGAGTGATTGCAAGCATGGATAAATGGATACGTGGATGGATAATGGAATGAGTGTGTGAGTAGCCAGATTGGTGTGAATGGATGGGTTCCTGGTATGGCAGTGGAATATACAGGTGTGAGACTCTATGGAAGACCATTGGTGATTGTTCAACCTACCAATCTTGTTATCTTTTCAAAAGTGATTTTAATAGAAAATACGATGTTTTGATAAATGTTGGTTTTGTGGCGTGTCTCTTGTGAGTTGTGAGTGTTGTTTGTGAGGTGTTTTGAGATTGATAAATCAAATATTTTAATGGTGTTTTAAGTTTGAGTCTTATCAATGAGATTGGTTTTAGATAATGGTTAGGGGTTCTTCTAAAATATTTCTTGGGAATCTTGGGTTGGTTCCCTTTTTGGGTTTGCAGTTGGTATGTGTCTTTAAAGGTGAAGCTTGTTACCTTTCTTCTTGAGGTGTCAAGGTTTGTGTTGGGGATATACTAAGAAGGATTTCATGAGGTAGCTAGATTTTCTCCACTCTCAAGAAGTGTTAAGGGGAGTTCTATTAAAGGGATGGGGAATTAGTTGGAAGCTATTGGTGTTGGGTTAGGGAATTAAAAAGGGATATCGATCTTTTATTAGATCCTTTTGGGTGTAGGATGATATTTTCCATCAATGTGGCAAGATTGGTCATGGAAGGATGTTGTGTCCAAATGCTCTGAAGACCTTCCATGCCCATAGATACCTTAGTCACTGGTATGAGTTTTTCTGAGCTGTTTCCAGGATTTTTTGTGGAGTTAATTTCACCTCTTTGGAGAACATCCCTACCTGGTTGCAAGAGTAGTGTACGTTTTCGGGCTTGGTTTGAAATCCCATCTCCTTGGAATGCCTATTTGGTTATAATGGTTGTTACTAGTGGTGTTTCATGGTGTTTTCCATTTGGATAAATATATAATAGTTATATTTTGACTCTTTTGATAAATTCTATTTAAATAAAACATGTTTTCCTTTCGAAGATCTTGAATTTCTGTGTTCTAAATGAATTTGTCTTTTGTATGTTCCTCATTTCCACTTTTTCTTGTTAAGATGAAAGAGGTTAATGTGTGTAAAATTTAAGTCCCTATCTTTGTTAAATTAACATCGTGGAGAAAATTTATCTTATGGTGTGTTTCATTCTTTTTCTACCTCCTAGATTTTTTTCTGCATACTTGTGGAACCGAAGGAAGGAGTTCTGACTGAGGATCTTCATCTCCTGACTATGAAGTAGGAGATTCATCAAACATCAGGGCTCCAGTAATAGTCCTTAGATTGAAGTTGGATTGTATTCAGGAACCACCAAGGGTATGGATAACCTTGATGCATCTTTTATTTCCACTATTTGGGTGTGGGAAGTTTAATGGTCCTCATTGTAGTCTTTCTTATTGTTATAAGTTCTTCCTTAATGAAAATGTCTTAGTGATTTTACACTTGTGTAATTTCAAAGGTTATGCCTTTTTAGATATTAATTTCAATCTGTTGGTTCTTATGTGGTTGTAATTCATGAATTAGTTTCAGTTTTGGGTTTATGGCCATCTGGATCTGATCATGTCTTGTAAGTATTGTAAACTATGTAGAGTTTTCCACTTGGTTTGGAGTTCCTCTTGTTAGATAACTTATGGAGAGACTTGTTGGATTGTTTTTGGTAGTCTATGTGAGAAGTTATTAAGATAGACTATGTCTGGTTTCCCATGTCGATCTATTCTGGCCGATTAAGTTGGTTGGTTCTTATGGTGTGGAGACTCATCGTAGGTCTCATTGAAATTTAGTCTGGAGTTAAATGGTGCTATTTCATCTATTATGGTGGGGAGTCCATTTAAGTCTCCCTGTTAGATAATCCAATTCACTATATAGTGTATCATGGAACTAAGAGGTATCATTTGGAGATTATGTCTCTAAGACCCCATTTGAGTTTTTATTGGGGCTCTTAGAGTGTTCCTAATGGTCTTATTTAAATTAAGATCGTAAAAATTATGGATTAATTTTTTTCGTTGCTTTCAAGATTTGTATTAGGTTTCATTTTTTAATTTCTAAAGTGTTATTGGATTTAAAGGTTGTATTATGTGATGTGAGAATTACATTTCTCTAGATCAATCAACTAGAGGTGTTGTGGTTTTTTGAGGGCAGAAGGTGTGTGGTCGGGAGCTTATTCCGGCCTCCTGAGTTGAATTTTTGAATTCTTGTTTCCATTCATAATGTACTTGATTTTTCCTTATTTTATGTTTTTTTGGAAATCACCTTTAGATTTTGTGGAGTATCGGTTTTTTTCAGATCAAGCCTTATTGTGGATTTTTTGGGGCAGAAAGATTTATGGTGGGGAGAATTGTCCCTCCTGAATTTTTATTTTCAATCTTGGATCCATTTTATTTATGGGTATCAATTTTTTCTATTAATATATGTGTCTAAAAGTTATAATTTTTGAGGTATTTCATTCATTTTTTTTATCCAATATCTCATCCATGGGTTTTCCCCTTGAGTTTTGGTGAAAATGTATGTTTTGGTTGAATAGTAAGTGGAACACAGTTAGGGGAAACTGTGCTACTTTCCCAAGAAACTATGCGCCAAGGTGTTATTTTTTGGTAGATCTGAATCACAAAGTTGGTACACAGCATTAAAAACCATGCGACTAACCATGTGACATATCCCTTTTGGATATTTATGACTGAACGGTTGCTACACGGTTTGTAAAACCATTCGATAAAACTGCACGACTTGTCAAGGTCATTAAAAAATGTATTTTTACCATTTTTACCTTTTATTATTTAATCCAAAATCCAACCCTCTTCTTCCTCACATTGGATTTCTAGCCCCGGAAGCATCCAATCCTCCCTCTTACTTCCTTGGATATCCACTCTCTTGGTGGTTTTGGTGGGAAACCTTCAAGAATATTTATGCAAGTCCCTATATCCTTAGTTTCTCTTCATTTTCTAGGGTTTATATCCTTATCTCTTGGGGTTTCATTTTTACTATGGTTTGGGTGTCATTTTTAGGGTTAAATAATATTTAATATGGTTTTAACATGATGTTTATGGTTAAATATTTCCTTTATATGGTTTGATTGAGATACAGTTGTGGTTTATCACCAATTTCTAGAAATTTATCCATCCGAGGTAGGTGGTTCGATTCTAAAACATTATTTAGTAATTTTAATTTTCTTTCTTTTACCCTTTGTTATCTTCTATGGCTGGTTTGTGAGGTGAGAAATATTTTTATGAAAGGTTTTTAGATGCATATGACATAAAATTGTTTTTCTAAAGGAAAATAGTTGTATTTCAAGTGTTTTCCATTATTGTGATATTTGAATGTGTTTTTTAAATTATGAAATATGTTTAATAAATAGTTCATGAGGTGTGAAATGGGTTTTTAAAAGGATTCATGGTGCAATTGTGATGAAAGTTTTTTCTAAAGAATGTAGGTAATGTTCCCTAAGTAAATTGTGCACGCTTATTTGTTTTCTTCTTAAACTAGTTTGATAAAATGTGTAAGTAGTTCGGAACACGTTTCAAAATGGTTTTGGAGTGTGTTTGGATTTTTAATGAGTTCTTGGGTTACTAAATAATGGTTCTCATGTGTGTAATATTTACTTCCTAGTACTTTTGTGAAAATGTCGTGTCATGTGATACGTGGAATGTGAATTGATCGTAAAGGGAAACCTGGGTATCTAGGTGGGTGGTCTAGGACTAGTATGCTAGATGACTCAGAAGTGGTTAATCCAAGATTTATCTAGAATTATTGAAGATTAGAACACTAACTAAACTATGACTATTATTGAAGACCACTAGGCTTATGAGGTGTCCCCTCCTAGTGTCTCATGCATGAGAACGTTTTTTTCATGGTTGTTAAACCACATTTCACTAATATATGATTTACCTAGTGTCCAATTTCAAGCTAGTTCCTATAGTGTTTTCACATGACATATTTAACCTTTCTAACAGGTAATCATCATCGTAATATAATATACTTGGGTGGTTATTCAAAAATAAATCATGTTTTCCTTTAAAATTATTTTCGTAAAAAGGTTCCTAGTTTCCCTTTATAAAAAATCATATTAATTTTCCTTGTAATGTTATTAGCATCAAATATCCTTATTGGGTGGTATCATCCTAAACTCTATCTCACACCCTAAATACACCTTTGGGTGTATGTAGATCTTGTTATGTTTGACTTAGATAAAGGCAATGTATAGGGATATGGTGATCTAGGTTGCTAGTGGCCTTCCTTGTACAGTGTTGGTGGTGGTGACGGATTGAGGATGTTGCTACTCCTATCACAGAGAGGTTTTTTGGATAGTTATTATTATCTTTTGTTGTATCACCATTAAATTTTGTTTAAAGTTGTAAACTTGAATATGGAAATATTTATTCCATGTTTGGTTATGTTTTTTTGCCTTGTGTTATTATTATTATTATTAGTTTATGTTTATGAAATCGAGTGAAATCATTCCTGAAGTAATTTTTTGATACTCAGTAAATCGTTTCTAGCCCATGGAGATTTGAAACACCCTATGGGCCATGCCACGGGCCAGGTTGGGTGTTGGGTTATATTGAACCCCAGCCTGGTTCGTGATAAGTTCCCTAATCGTAACCTATTACTTTTCAATCAAGGTGAGGCTCAGGTTTACCACCACAAACATATCACTCATTGTGGGATCTTTATAGTAATTATCCACTATATTTCTCAAGGTGAGTCTCGATATCACATCATCACCACTACCTTATATCTCAATTTAGGGTTCTTCAATACATATTGTGACTAACCATGTCACTCATGTGTGTCCATATATATCCTACACATTCCATCTTATCACAATTGACCATATTATCACTCAATATGGGTCAATACCATTAGTCTTTACACATAATCATATAAGAAAAAAAATCCAAAACATTACATCAGTCACACTAACCCAAGGGAAAATCATAAATATAAAGTTCCATGGATATAACTTGTATTCTCCCTTACCAAAACCTTAGGGTCATCCATATGAACCCTATTCATATATCCATCACCTTCACAAGTAAAGGATCTCCTCACTTGAATCCAAAAGCTTCCCCAAGGCTTGTATCTTTCCATGATGGGATTCCTAGAATTTATTCGATCCTACCCTACACTATGATACAAAAATCACACAATATCACCACACACATGCATTAAGTGATTTCATTGAACTAAAAAACATGTAGGTTAATTGAAATAAATGAACATATAAAAAAACCCTTGGAGGGAAGAGAGTATGGATTCTTTTGATCTATTATAATCATGGAACATATCAAGCACAAAAGAATTGGAAAAGTAGGTAATTCCCTCACTAGTTCTAACAGACCAAATTAATTCACACACCATTCCTTCTAATATTCTTTTTAAAACCAGGTTAAAACCTATTTAGAACCCATTTTCCAAATTATTTCTTTTTCCATGAAATCCCCTTCAAACCAATTCCATTTTAAAATCATATTTTAAAAATAAAACCATTTTACCTTTGAAAACATAAACATGCCTCTAAAAATGCATAAGGATATCCCCTAACACTCATTCAACCAACATGACACCCTTAAATTATTTATCACACTATTACATCCATGTTTACTGTTATTTCAATGATATCTTATCCCAACTATATGGGTAAATAATACAAGTCATTCATTATGTATCTAGGAAATATAATTACCACACAAAAACCTAAAATCATCATATAAACGAGATAATCAAATATTTAAAGTACACCACCTCAACCAGTGATCTATAATCCAATAAAAAGATCAAATAAATCCCTCTGATCCCATAAGCACCTATATTGAAAATAAACATCATTATGTTAATTCATAATAAATAAAATAATAAAATCCAAATATTTCATAATTGATGTCTAACACGTTGAGAAAAATCTTGATGTGGAATCCATGAGCAATGAGGTGTGGTCTACTCTCAAAATTCATCAAGACCAAAGACTAAAAAAAATATTAAACTTATATCTTGAAATAAAAAAATCAATAAACAAATAAAATAAAATAAAAGATAAAGAAATCCATAGTTTAACATACCTCAACTCAAAAAAAGATTTATGGCTTGATTTCCTCCTCTCTAGATATTCTCTACAGGATTTACATAAAATCCCCATAGATCATAATAATTTTACCATGATCTATTTAAATATGAAAGGTTCTCAGGCCCGCAGTGGAAGCTGGTGGTCCAGGGATTTTAAAATTTGTGTCGATGGATCAACGGTACTTGTCGACACCGACGATCTGTTCCCCTATGAGGTCCAATGATCTCACATAAATTGTAAAGATAACAAAATTAAATTGCAAACCTACATGTTTCAAATTAGAAGGCACGCTCGACTGCAACTCATCGATGGTGATTTCTGCTTGAAGAACCCATAGTAGGATCCCTCTATATCATCCACATGTGCTACAAAAATCCGCTGGAATGTCGATCGTCGAATTCCATGTGCTATCGCGGAGATCTGACGATGTCTTCGACGTCCCGATGATCACCACATCGAGATCACTTCAATGCTTGAGAGAGATCTTGATCCGAGCTTCTAGGATCAAGACCCTATCTCTCTAGAGAGTGGGAGGAGAGAGAGGATCTCATTTTCATTCCATTAAAATGAGTGGATAGTATGAATGGCCACACATGAGAGAGAGCCTCCTCCTTTATTTATAGTGAAGTTGTTAAATACACAGTTGGGTTCCCCAACCCCCATTTATTTCAACGTACATGAAATAAATAATTTTGAAAAACTAAACTGTGGAAATATTATTTTTTATTTTATCACATACTTTTAATGTTAATAAAATATATTACCTGACAAAAACCGAGCCATTTAACTTGACTCGATGTCCCGCTTAATATTAAATGAACCTTGAATATTAAAATAATATTCATTCGACTAATATTATATTGTATTTACTAAACAAGTAAATACATTAAATACATTTAATCCCAAATATTCATAATTTGAATATTAATTAATTAATTTAATTATTTTGGTGACGGATAACTTGGAAAACACTCGGATCCTATGTATAACGACCATGATCTTTTACTACATAATTAAACATAATTTATTACATAAACTTCACTTGATACAATATAGAATATCGAGAGGTATAGTGTCTTTTGGGATAAGGATCATTACATAACAACTTAAAACATGAAATACAACATCTTTATTTAAAACTTCCTTTACATGACCACTACATTCCCTCGTACTTAGCATTGCATGGGATAACCTGAGGACATGCAAAAGAAAAGGGTGAGATATAAATCCCAGTAAGGGAATAATCATGGAATAAAATGAGGAATACAATACATGTTAGAAAATAGGCATATCAATAGAGAAAAAGAGAAGCATAAAAATAAAGGCATGATAAATCGTGATAATCCTAACATGTAAATGTGGCAACAACACTTAACATGGAATTAGCATGAGCCAAGGCTCATTACACATAAATAATGAGTAAATCCTCATTGCACATAAAGAATGATTAAAACCTCATTGCACTTGAATTATCATGATTAAATACCCATTTCACAAGATTTATCACGATAATATTCTTAACCTAATGCATTGGAGCGTTATAAGGGTGAACCCTTCTTAAACATTTCATTTCATGCATAAGTGTGCCACATGGATCATATAACAATGATTCATAAAACATAATCATTTATTCCACAATAAAGGAATGTGGAATTCATACATGAAACTTTACAATCAATAAGTAAATGTTCATAAAGTTGAATACCCTTGATAGAGAAATGGGCATGGTATTCACTACACAATGACATTGGCTTGGAAAATCGGTGTAATTTCGGCAGCATAACGGCGTGACGTAAGAATTCATAAAAATGGTTGATGAGAGAGAAAGAGGTCTATCATCATATATAAATGAAATGGACAGTAAGGGGGTCATATAGATACATGTCCCGATAATTTTAATGTACTTTACAGTCATGATACAAAATAATTTCTATAATGTAAAAGAGGAGAGAGAAATTCTTTTTGGAATTTTGGAATAGTAACGGGTTTATATGGACTGAAAATTAATTTTTTATTAAAGAAACACTTTTAAGGAAAAAGTGAGAAACCAAGATACATGACTTCAATGACTAAGACATCAAACCTTTCCCCAGCGATCCTAAATTCAAAAAATCGGATCAAACAACAAAGAAATGATCATCCCCAGCATAAACAACAAAAAGTTTAGTTTCCACTATTCTAATGATCAACGGCAAGCTATCCCGTACAAATATGGGCCGGTACCGATGGCCAAGGCCATACCCTCTCGAACATCCAAAACCAAATCGCATTAGCCTGGTAAAAACTTGAAGTTCTAAGACTCATCTTGAGCATTCTATGAAGATAATCTGAAATCAAGAACCCGTGAACAGCAGGCCGCAGGAAAACAACATTCCCAAGGCAAACAAAATTCCCAACATGGAGCAGAAACACCAAGGAAACACAATAATTCGACCACCGCTTCAACATAATCAACACCAAATGAGAGGAAAAAACAGAAATCAGACCAGCGAGGTAGACACAGGATGCCGGAAGCTAGAAGATTGAACCCCTCCCCCTCTGCGCCACACCAGGGCCAACATCGAGCCACGCCTGAAAGGAAACCAGCTCCACCATACCCATCGCATGTCGATGCCAAATATGACGCAAAACGAGCGCCTGAAACTCACCGAGCATTGTTGATGAAGCCAGATCCACGCCACCTCAGCCTCCGAAAGAACAGACGAAGCCATGCTCGACCCTTCGTCGAGTCAATGCTTCCCGAGTCAAAGCGTCGAAAAAACCCTCACCGAGCCGATGTGATCGAACAGAGCCTTTCCAGCCTTCATCAAAGCCCACCGACGCCAAGCCGAGGACCTTGAAGCCAACCCGTGCTACGCCGCGCCGGAGGAGGATAGGTAACGAAACCTAAAGGAAAAAAACCCTACTAAGGGAGAACAAGGAGACGCCGCCGCTCAGAGGCCATTCTCAAAAATTTCCTATCACGGGTTTATATGGCAGGAATTTAATGAGAGATAAAAGGGTCTCCCATCATTCAAACATATATTGGTAATTATGGGGAAGGTGCGAAATTATACCCCAACATTTATAATTGAAATTAAAATGGCATAACAACATTATGCAAATTGGAAAAAAATGAGAAAGGAAGAAAAAACCCTTACATGGAAGTGTGCTTCCAAAGGCTTGAGAGAGGCTTGAGATAGGCTTCTTGGGAGCTTGGGGAACCTTTGGATGATTATAGATAAAAAAGGGAATATTTTGGACGAACTCCAAAGGCTTTTAGTGATGAGGAAGTGGGAGCATGGGTGGGTTTATATAGGAAGGTGAGGGAATTATTTATTATTTAGGTTTGGGACACCACACATTAAACTAATCCTAACCACATACCAGCCCTTGGTTTTTTCCCATGGCTTCTGGAAAAGGGAAGTGGAAAACAATATTTTATAATTCCAAAGTCAAAACGTCTTAAAATAATGGGGTTTCTTATGTGGAGGTCAGTCACACTCCCAACGAAATCAATTTAAAAAGACAATATGTTTTATAATCCTTGAAGGGTAAATTAATGCTTTGTAAAATAAGTCAAACAAACCCAAAATCATATTATTTTAATGGTAAAACATATATTGGCGGAACATAAGGCTTATATTATTTTATTACATCACTATTGGGTCTTTATGATGTTATAAAACACGTTATATATTTAAACGGTATTTAATTTTACCCAAAACAATTGACCGTCTCAGAAAATTTTGAAAAATTTAACGTTGCATAATTTTGACATCATGATTCAAAAAATAATATTTATTTTATCTAAATAATTTTCTAAATATGTTAATTTTCACTTTTAAAATAAAAATTGACATTTATCGAAAATTCACAGGTTTTGACAAAAATGGATTTCAAACCTTAATAAACATTACGATTGCTTTCATAAAATTATACAATCATTTATATTTTATAAAAATTAATTTAATAGTAAAACTTATATTTTATTAAAATAATATTTAAGTCAAAAATCCATTTATTCATCAAAATATATTTCTTAGTTGAATATTAACTAAAAATACTATTTGTGCTTTAAAAACCATCTACAAGGTAACAATAATAAAATGAATGTATATTCATTATTATATACAAAAATAATGTACATGAACATAGTTCTAATTTCTTGTTACATAACCCCTTATAACATTCGCATAAGACCGAAGGGTAAGGTGTGCGATGGTGACCGACTCTTGGGGTGGCTCGGATAAATTGCTCGGGTGGTAATCTCTAACAAATTCCACCTCTCTCATAGGCGGTTCTTCTCGATCTTAACATATTCAAGATCAGCTTGGGCTTAGTCAAGATCAAAGCCCAAAGATGCAACCTCCTTTTCGATCTCTGACAAATGGGATTCGTATGGGGCACGTCTACTGGATGAGGTCATCGCTTCATTTGTCTGAGTAAATTGGATTTATTAAAGCCCTATATTTATACTAATCATGTGATCAATGTTCAATGGCTATATTAACAACGACCACAATTCGTAACAGTATTTTAAAATCCAAAAACATAAAACAAAATAAGTTGACATTTTATATAAACATTTTACATAAAGAGACATTTAATTAGATCAAAAAGGATTTCCATTAATGAAATTTGGGGTCGTTACAATCTTCCTCCCCATAAAAAATTTTGCCCTCAAAACATTCTTTTCCCATACTAAAACAGGTTTGGGTAACTCTACCTCATCATTTCCTCTAATTCCCAAGTTTCTTCTTCAAACTTGTGGTTTCACCACAATACCTTGATGATGGGATTTGTCTTATTTCGTAGAACATTTTCTCTATGATCTAAGATCTTCAATGGTTTCTCCTCATAAGAAAGATCATCATCTAACTGTAACACCTATGAAGAGAGTACATGTGAAGGGTATGGTATGTAATTTTTTAAGAGGGATACATTAAAGACATCATGAACTTTAGCCATGGTAGGTGGAAGTGCTAGTCGATAGGCCATAGCCCCGACACGATCAAGAATCTTGATGGGGTCTATGTAACTTGGACTTAACTTCCCTTTCTTTCCAAATCTCATGACCTTCTTCCACGGAGATATGCATAGATTTTCTATGTCCCCAACTTTAAACTCAAGGTCTCATCAGTGGTTATCTACATAACTCTTCTGTCAACTCTGGGCTACCTTGATATGCTATTGAATGGTTTTAACCTTCTCCACCATTTCATTGACCATTTCTGGTCCAAGTAGCTTACTCTAACTGACCTCATCCCAACACGTCGGTGTTATGCACCTTTTCCCGTAAAGGGATTCATATGGTGTCATTTGGATGCTCAAGTGAAAACTGTTATTATAAGAGAACTCAACCAGAGGAATATGTTGATCCCATCCTCTTTTAAAGTCCATTGAGCACGATCGTAACATGTCCTCAAGTGTTTCAATAGTCCTCTAGGATTAGCCATTAGTTTCAGGATGATAGGCCGTACTAAAGTTCAGTTCAGTATTCAGAGCATGTTGAAGACTCTTCCAAAACTTAGAGGTGAATCATGGATCTCGATCGGACACAATAGATATTGGTACTCCTTGCAGCCTTACCATTTCCCTGATATATATCTATTCCGGTTGATCCAATGATAAATCCTTCCAAATAGAAATGAAGTGTGCAGCCTTTGTAAGATAGTCCACAACAACCTAGATTTCATTGTTGCCTTTGGATTTCTTCTAAATTATTGTGACAAAGTCCATGGTGATGTTCTCTCATTTCCATTCTGGTATGGGAAATAGTTACATCATCTCCTTAGACTTATTCCTATCTTCCTTCACTTTCTGACACACTAAGCACTTTGATGTATATATAGTGATCTCTTTCTTCATATTATCCCACCAATAATGCTCTTAGAGGTCTCAATACATCATTGTGTTACCTGGGTGAATAGAGAAATTTGAACTATGTGCATCATCCAAAAGTTACTTCCTCAGCTCCAGACATGATGGAACACATAGTGTTTTCCCAAATCTCACTATTCATTCTTCATTAACATTAAACTCCAAGGATTTCCATTTTCCAATAGATTCCACTTTTTCCTGAATTCCCACATCATCTTTTTGATCATCTTTTAACCTTTCCAAAAGTGACAGTTGAGCAATCATTTGTGAAAATATTGATGATGTTCCCTTCATTATGATTCCCATGTCCATATTCATCAAATCTAAGAAGATTGGATACTTTTCAATTATCATTAATGATAGAATCATTGGGTCCTTTCTACTTAGGGCATCCACCTCCTTGCTCGCTTTCCCAGGGTGGTAATGGATTGAGCAGTCATATTATTTGATTAGCTCTAACCATCTTTATTGGCACATGTTCAAATTTTTCTGTATGAATATATACTTGGGGCTTTTGTGGTTTGTATATATTTCACACTTCTCCCCAAAAGAGATAATGCCGCCAAATTTTCAAATCAAAGATCACTATATCTAACTCGAGTTCATGTGTTGGATAGTTCTTCTCATGAACTTTCAATTGCCTTGAAGCATAGGCAATGAATTTTTCATTGTGCATCGACACACATCCCAGGCCCTTCTTCAAATCATCACTGAATACCACAAAAATTTCTCCACTGGTAGGTAAAGTGAGAACGGGTGCAGTGATAAGCCTCCTTTTCAACTTCTTGAATCTTTCTTCGCATTCATCACTCCAAGAAAACATTACTCCCTTACGAGTTAGCTTGGTAAGAGGGTTGGACAATCGTGAGAAATTTCTCACAAATCGTCGATAATATCCATCTAACCCCAAGAAGCTATGGATATATGTTACCGATGTTGGCCTATTCCCTCCCTCAATTGCATCTATTTTGGAGGGATCCATAGATATCCCATTGCTTGTGATGATATGGCCCAATAATAAGACCTCCTTCAACCATAACTCACACTTTTTGTACATTGCATAGAGCTTCTCCTTCTGCAAGGTCTCCAGTATAGTTCTTAGATGCTCCTCATGATCCTCCTTGGTTTTGGAGTATATCAGAATATCATCTATAAATAATACCACAAACTTTTTGAGGTAATATCTAAATACTCTATTCATCAAGTCCATGAAGATTTCCAGAGCATTAGTGAGTCTGAAATCCATTACTATGAATTCATAGTGCCTGTATCTTGTACGAATAACAGTTTTGGGTATATCTTCCTTCTTCACCCTTACTTGATAATATCCTGACCACAAATCCACCTTGGAGAAGTATTGTGATCCATGCAGCTGATCAAATAAGTCATCTATTTTTGGGAGAGGATACTTGTTCTTTATCGTTATTTCATTAAGCTCACGATAATCGATGAAAAGGAGCATTGACCCATCCTTCTTCTTGATGAAGAGGACTGGTGCACCCCATGGTGAAGCACTTGGGCGTATAAACCCTTCATCCAGATTCTCCTGTAGTTGTTTCTTCAGATCATCAAGCTCTAAAACAGCCATTCTATATGGAGTTTTGGATATTGGAAATTCCCTAGGTATAAGATCAATTAGTAATTCAACATCTCTTCTAGGAGGAAGACCATGAAATTCCTCGGGTAACACTTCAGCAAATTCCATCATAATAGGCATGTCCTCTAGGATTGTTTCCTCCTTAGACTCAATCATCTGAGCTAGATACATGCTCATAGGGAATTGATATCCACTCTTGAGATGATGGAGCTAAATAAGATTCATCTTCCTCCTTTCACTTGTAAAGAATTGGGGGTCGATTCTCCACATGGATAGTGATTTCCCTCTCATGACAATTTATGTTGGCTCAATATAAGGAAAGCCAATCCATTCTAAGATTTGCCTCAAATTTCACCAGAGGGAGTATGAAGAGGTTCTCCAGGAAGTTTAATCTAGAGATTATGACAGGGGAGGATTTATATTCATGGGATGAAATGATTTCCCGATTTTTTGTACTCACCAAAATCTTTACTTCCATGATTTTTGGTGGTGCTGGGATTGTTTTACTAAACATTCAAGATATAAAAGAATGCGTAGAACCTGAATCAAAAATTATGTTCGTTATTATTGAATGAATAACTATCTTACCTATGACCACTTATTTTTCGGGGTTCACTTCGGCAGTAGTGATGTCAAAAGTTCTCCCTTTCTACCTTGGAGGTTCTTGGTTGCCTCTGAAAACCCTTGGCTTAGGGCACTGATTTGCAAGATGCCCTGGTTCTTTGTAGTTGTAACAATGAACCACGCGTTGAGAGTCGAATGGATCATTCCTCTCCTCTACCACATCTGCGGGTCTCTCTTGCCAAAAGTTAACAGCTAGGTTCCCTTCTCTTCTACACCTAAATCATTTCCTTGTCCCCTTCAGGAAATTTCCAGGGTGCTTCTTTCCGCACCTTGGGAAAGTAGGGTGTTAGATATTCTTAACACTGTTGGATTTATCCATCAGACCTCCAGCATTGAAGTCCACCTTACGCTTCTTATCTCCATGATACCCCTGAGATTATCTGATCTCCATTTCGTCCTTGAGGGTACATCAGACTATTTCCCCATTGCTTTTGAAGTCACAGATGTCCAGTGCTTTCCATAGGCTAGGTTTCAGCCCACCAAAGAAGCGGTCAACCTTGCATTCAGGGATAATGACAATGTTGGAAGAATATCGTGCAAGCCTTGTGAAGTTTTTCTCATACTCTCCAATAGATTCATTGACATTTTTCTTAAGGGAAAGGAAGTCCCTTTCCATCTTAAGCCGGAGGGAGCGAAGAAAATATTTATCAAAAAAACATCTTCCGGAAATCCTTCCATTCCAATGCCTTAATCTCCTCCTTAGGCTTCATATTTTTTATCAACGTCCACCATTGATCAGCTTCACCCTTTATATGATAAGCTGTTATGAAAACCTTCTCTTGATCAGAACATTAAATGATAAATAATATATTTTCAATAGAGATGATCCATTGTTCAGCAATTGAGGGATCAGATGATCCATTAAAAGTAGGAGGCCTTTGTCTCATGAAGCTCTCGATAGAAACTTGTTCTTTCTTAGGGGGGTTGAACATTCCTCTTGACCCATGTTTCTATTCAAATATTGAGTAATCTGAGAGAGAAGCATGACAAAGTTCATGATTCCTGCTCCCATTGGATTGGGCATCACATTAGTACAATCATCACATTGATCTTCACATCGGTTGTTATCCCAAGTCCTCCTATTACTGGCCATTGGATGGAATAAAAGGAAAGTTAGGGGTAACACATAAAGGGTAATACAAGGAAAAAACTGAATACTTATAAATAACTCTTATTTCCTTAATAGAAGAATCTATTGGCTTCATTATATGTTATCCATGATCTACTTTCTATCATATATTATTAGGAAATTTTATTTGTCCCTTAATAATGGTCCATACTAAGCTTATGAATTTACCAAATAATATCCCCTGAGAGTGTCGTAACCAAGAGTGTAGAAATTCTCGTTGTCGTGACCCAGTTCCCGTTCGAGTTTATCTCAAAGCGGTGTTTTTTGGTTTTACCCCTAAGATACATCTGTGCCAGAGCCGCCTCTACCTACTCCTATCCACATATGGATATATTTTCTTGATAAAACACTTACTCAATACTCACCAAATATTAGGGATGTTTTTATTATACTTAGCCTTGTCTCTAAGGGTTCAATCGAGTTTTCTAATCCTAATCCCAAAATTAACTAAACCTATCCTCTAATACCAACTATAATGACCAAGATTTTTTTCTACACAATTAAACATAATTTATTACATAAACTTCACTTGATAAAATATAGAAGATCGAGAGTTCTAGTGCCTTTGAGACTTAGGATCATTACATAACAACTTAGAACATGAAATACAACATATTTATTGAAAACTTACTTTACATTACCACTACATTCCCTCATACTTAGCATTCCATGGGATAACCTGAGGACATGCATAAGAAAAGAGTGAGCTATAAAGCCCAGTAACGGAATAATCATGGAATAACATGAGGAATACAATACATGTTAGAAAATAGACATATCAATATATCACAAGATAAGCATAAACATAAATTCATGATAAATCATGATAATCATAACATAGAAATGTGGCAACAACACTTAACATGGAATTAGCATGAGCCAAGGCTCATTGCACAAGGAGCATGAGTAAATCCTCATTGCACAAGGAGCATGAGTAAATCCTCATTGCACATGAAGCACGAGTAAAACCTCATTGCACTTAAATTAGCATGAGTAAAAACCCATTGCACATGACATATCATGATACTATTCTTAACCTAATTCAATGGAGCGCTCTAAGGTTGCACCCTTCTTAAACATTTCATTTCATGCATAAGTGTGCCACATGGATCATATAACATGGATTCATAAAACATAATAATTTATTCTATGATAATGGAATGTGGAATTAATACATGAAACATTATAATCAATAAGTAAATTTTTATAATGTTTAATACCCTTGATAGAGAAATGGACATGGTATTCACTACACAATGAAATTGGTTTGGAAAATCGGTGCAATTTCGGCAGTGTAACGGCGTGACGTAAGAATTCATAAAAATGGTTGATGAGAGAGACAAGGGTGTCTCATAATATGTACATGAAATGTACAGTAAGGGGGTCATATAGATACATGTCATAAAAATTTTAATGGAATTTACACTCATGATACAAAATAATTTCTTGAATGTAAAAGAGGGGAGAGAAATTCCATTCGGAATTTCATCATAGTAACAGGTGTATATGGGAGGAATTTAATGAGAGATAAAGGGGTATCCTATCATTCAAACATATAGATGGAAGTATGGGTAAGGTTCTAAACCATAGCCCAACATTTATAATTGAAATTAAAATGGTATAACAACATTAATAAAATTGGAAAAAATGAGAAAGGAAGAAAAAAATCCTTACTTGGAAGTGTGCATCCAAAGGCTTGAGAGAGGCCTGAGAGAGTCTTCTTGAGAGATGGGGGCACCGTTGGAGGATTATAGAGAGAGGAGGTCAGAGGTTGGACGAACTACAAAGGCTTTGAGTGAGGAAGAAGTGGGATCTTGGGTGGGTTTATATAGAAAATGTGAGGGAATGTTTTATTATTTAGGTTTGGGAGACCTCACATTAAACTAATCCAAACCACAAACCATACCACGGTTTTTTCCCATAGTTTTTGTAAAAGGGAAGTGAAAAATAATATTTTATAAGGACAAAGTCTGAACTTCTTAAAATAATGGGGTTGCTTATGTGGAGGTGAGTCACACTCTCAAGGAAATCAATTTAAAAAACAAGATGTTTAATAAGCCTTGAAGGGTCCATTAACGCTTTATAAAATAATTCAAACAAACCCAAAATAACATTATTTTAATTGTAAAACATATATTGTCCGAACATAAGCCTTATAGTATTTTATTACATCATTATTGGGTCATTATGATGTCATAAAATACACTATATATTTAAACGGTATTTAATTTTTACCCAAAAAAATTGACTATCTCAGAAAATTATGAAAAATTCCCCTTTGGATAATTTCAATGTTTTGATTCCATAAATATTATTTATTTTATCTAAATAATTTTCTGAATATGTTAATTTTCACTTTTAAAATAAAAATCGTCATTTATCAAAAATTCTCCGGTTTTAACAAAAATGGCTTTCAGACCTAAATAAAAATTACGATTGCATTCATAAAATTATACAATCATTTATATTTAATAAAAATTAATTTAATAATAATAATAATATTTTATTAAAATATAATTTAATTCAAAAATCCATTAATTCATCAAAATAGATTTATTAGTTGAATATTGACTAAAAATACTATTTGTTCTTTAAAAACCATCTACAAGGAAACAATAATAAAATGAAGGTATATACATTATTATATAAACAAATAATGTACATGACCATAGTTATATTTGTTTGTTACATAACCCCTTATAACACCCACATAAGACCGAAGGGTAAGGTGTGTGATGGTGACCGACTCATGGGGTGTCTCGGATAACATTGCTCGGGTGGTAATCTCTATCAACATCCACTTCTCTCGTAGGTGGTTCCACTCGAGTGTAACATATTCAAGCTTGGCTTAGGCTTGGTCAAGAGAAAAGTCCAAAGATTCATCCTCCTTTCCGAGCTCTGAAAAATGGGCTTCGTATGGGGCATGTCTATTCGATGAGGCCATCGCTTCCTTTTTCTGAGTCAATTGGATTTGTTAAAGCCCTATATTTATACTAATCATGTGTTCACTGTTCAACAGCTATATTAACAATAGTCACAATTCTTAACAGTATTTTAAAATCCAAAAACATAAATCCAAAGAATTTGACATTTTATATAAACATTTTACATAAAGAGACATTTAATTAGATCAATAGGGATTTCCATTAATGAAATTTTAGGTCGTTACACTGTGGCATGGACCACCATGTCCCTATACTTATTCAACTGAATAGGGAGGATTATTGAATATGTTATTCTGTATGAACCTCTAGGACCTTATCTTGATAGTAGTGAATAAAATCCATATACCAAGAGTGGGGTATAGCAACCCATAATGGTCCATAAAGAGATAAGTATTGTCATAGCAAAGGAAACCATCCTACAAACACTGACTATGTACTATAATATCTTTTTCATTAAATATCTCATAAAGTAGGATGAACAATTGTGTCATCATCATTTTCTTTATTTATTATTTGTTGATCTATTCGGATGGATTTACCTTTGTACTACTTTGGACAAAGACTTATGAAGGAAGCATCATCCTGGTTAACCAGGTCTGAGATATAAAACTTCTTAAACCTAGATGCGACAAATCCTTTCTTGACCATTCTACCAATGTCATACCACCAACAATGTACCCAACACAAGATACATTTCCAAGATTTCAATACCATGGTTTTCTCCTAGCATCAAATTACGTAATCAAATGATACACTTTGGAAATGGTTGCAGGTAAAGAGTCCAATACACAAATCTATAAATAGGAACGACCAATGATACCCAAAACATGTGGTGTTCCTACTGGTAGGTCTATCTTCATGATCTCACTACTAGAGATCACCAAGTCAGAACTTCATGAGAAGAAGTCTCAATGCTTATGAGCCCCAAGCACCTGATGGTCAAACATCTAATGTGTCTATACAGTGAGATGTATCTAGACCATAGAACAAATATTTACGATTAATTTCTTTGTATCTCGAGATTCTCATTATAGCCTGGGATCTTATATAACCTCTTGACATGACAATTAATCTTTGGATATTAACATTATAATAGTGTACACAGAAAATTATACACTATAATTGTAAGATGACATCATGTATAACTGATTGTATGTATGATATATTAATAAAAAGTTATGCATAGTTGGGTCTATAACACCCACTATTTCAACACTCCCACTTGCACTAGAGACAACTTTCTAACCAAACTTGTCAGCTACTCACATGATAAAGATCATTCTTTTGCTGGGTAATGGTTTTAACGGCTGGGCTTGCCACATTTTCACTGTGTGGCATATATGTTGTATGCAACATCGTCTCCTTGAGTAAATCTTTTTAAGATATGGTATCCCTGAGTATATCACTTTTTTCCATTATCATAACTTGACAACATGGCTATTAATAATATCATAATTCACATTATGATAATACTTTTCTCACTATGTGAAAATCCCAGAATAGAAGAAAATTGTTGTAATTGATAATTGCTTCTTATCTTCCTTAGAATATGTAACGTACTCGGTATTTGTAGATATGGATACCACTGGCTTTTATGATCTTGAATCGCTCATCAACTTATCCTAACTTCGATACTAGATCAAATTAATATAAGTATTACTGGTTTGTTTCCCACCAAAATTAGTATACCTTCTTCTCCGTATACCAGGTACATATCATTTGTACTTTCCGAATTACAAATTGATAGTTCTGACTGCTTCACTTAGAGTGCTCCTGGATATAATTGATATCAACCAACTATAAAGTATATCTTGGAAGTATCAATTCTTGTACCTAACATGGTATACATGATTGATCCATGATCAAGCGTATAGAACTCAATTAAAAACATTAATCTTCTCCCATGTTTTAATCATGATAACTTTGAGAGATTAATCCAGGTGACATTGAAAACAATTATGAACTTGAATTGTTCCAACTTGTATTTTTAAATACAATGTCACTTTTTGTACGATTGACTTGGCCCAAGTAACCAATAGATCTACCTTAGTAGATCCTATTTCTCTAGAGCATAGGTTTCAAAATTAAGTCATTAGAGAATTACTTTAAAATTGATCTTATCTAACTGTAAGTTCCTTAAATGTTTTCTATATGTTACTGAACAGATTTCTCTTGGAAAAAAATGGCCCTCCAACTAACCTTTGGTATAAACAAGGAAAAAAATCATTTGAAATGAATGATCTAAGATCGTGTTGCTAACTTTATTCAAAAAATAGATTTCAGTAACTTGCAAGCCTTATTGTAATTATATGATGTCATCATCTTTTTTTGGTTGGGTCGTATAGACACCTTCCACGAAAGATAATCATTACATCAAATGACCAATAGAATGATCTTAGAAGTTTAGCTATGACAAGTAAAATTCTAATGTATTTAGGCATACCGACATGGTATAACCAATCGATCTTTATTGTTATCAGGCTTGTACCATCCATGTATCATCTCATCTGAATATCGACCGCAGTATTCAATTTATAAGCCCCTTTTCAATTTGATACATGGAATCAATTATTGAATTTTAATTTATCTTGTCAATATTAGCTAATTTCTATATACAGCTTACTTATAGGAATTATTTTTCTTAATGAATAATTTATCACCAGCCATGGTGAATATAACACCATCACCATTGTTTCAAACTTCCTACGTAGTATGTGTCTCTATAACATTTATATTCCACAGGAACTTGTGAAAATTGTTCTTATGCCAACCATTTGTGCATCTTGAGCATTGACAAATTTCATGTCAATTCTTCTCCCACTATCTCTAATAGAGATGTGTAACCTTATATAGAAATGTATTCTAATACTTGAATACATCGTTTCTATATTTGGGATTTAGGAAATATCCTAAAAAAATTAGAATATTTACTTAGATGCACCATGTGTTTAGCTTGATTCATGTTTGTTTATGTCTTAATAAACTATTTGCATCTTTAACACATGTCCTATGACTTAATGAATTTTCAATATACTATTACTTGTACGATATTTATTTGTTATTTTATTTTTCATATTGGTTATGGGTTTACGCCATAATTTGAAAAGCACATTTTGAAATATAATTGATGTTTCTTCAAGTTTTAACATTGATACCTCATACATCATAACTCTGATTTATAAAATGTGTGTTCAAGATTTTCTCCACACTAAATATTGTTGATAAATATTAAAATCTAAGACATTATCATTGATCCTCCCTATGAACATCAATACCATGATGTAGATAAGGTAACATGCGTTTAGGAATAACTCCATGCTACATTGTGAAAATCAATGAATGTTTGGTCAAGATATTCTTCGGCATGACAATCAAAAGACACAAATATCTTTTAACCATGCACATACTTCACTATTAAATTTCTTAATAACATAAAGGAATCTTATGAAGTATATTTACATCTATCTTTCCTTTGTAATAGTGTATGCTCACTTGTTAAACTAAACCCAGAAGCTTTGTGGAATACCTTTATTTCTAAAGGTTTTCTTTGTCTAAACTAAAGATGTCAATTATACCAAATATGTTTAGTTGTGTCGAGCCTAAATACCATACTGGGTATATTCTTTATTTCCACGTTTAGTTTTTCATTTCAAAGAATCATCTTTCCACGATTGGATAAGTATTGCATTTTATATTCACAGTTTATGGACTTTGATTCAAATATCAGTGACCTATTTGTTGAATATGTTACCACAAACAACATTCATTCCAAAAACATGGAATAATGTCTCATTATGACCAAATGATCACATGAGATAAATTTGTTGGTTATACTCAATGACTTTTTCAATTTAAATCAATCACTTGGAAATTAGAAGTTATGCGTTTCTCCTTGATGACTTAGGAATCACCCTTTCTCAGATGCTTGGAGAAGACACTTTACTTCTTATAATGATTCTATAATTACTTGGTTTATGTATATAAATACACATATTTTATTGGCATATAGTATTCAATACCCAAGAATTATGTTAGAAACATTAATTTATATTGATGAATATACTTGAACGAGAAGAGGGTACTTGCTTCTTGTATTACAGTTTATTGCATTTTTAAACATCAACAAATTTTTTTCATTATGTGATGAAAATAACCTCTTATTAAATAACCATACACATTTACTTGAAGGAAACGACGGCGATTCCTCTGGAATAACTTATCATAGGCCTTTTTTCCTTGTCATTAAATATATTCTCAATAAGAATAGAAGATGGTTCTATCTTTAATATTCTTATTACCTGGAGAATGTTACCTTAAAGGTAATGAAGCACTTAATCCATACCATTTGTTTGTATCCTTAAATGAAACTAGAGTAGTTATGTGTAAAAGGCATAAGAATGGTATGGCATGAATGATTTTGAACTGTCTTTCACTTTACACAAACTGAGTGTAATCATTGCATTCAAATCTTGCTTCGGTTTCTCTATTGAAAACTTATTGAATATGAGAGTTCATGTAACATAATCCATGTCATGATGTAGAGGCCACAATTAACTTTATACGGCGATGATATCATAATTATAGAACCATCATATTCTTGATTCATGAGTCTCCTATAAGCAGTTTTACACCCTCTCTTGCTAAGGTGGATTAACAGGTTGGGACACAAGCACCTTGAATTTCCATTATAGTAGTAATGTGCACAAACACCTATACTACACTTGAAATTTTGTGCTTGTTTGGACATTAACTTTTTCCAGTATTTATTATATTTTGTAATTTTTCTATTACTTTCCATTCTCTACAAATAAACTTTAGCAAATTAGTACTTTTACGTTGATTCCCCAATTGTGACATTACTGATTAATTTAATCATTAAATGTTTCCCAATAATTTTTCGAATTCTAGGAACCCTATGTACTAGAATCGGCATACTCTTGAGTATTTTTGTGGAAAGGATCCTCAAGACAACCCTCATAGTCTACAAGATATGGCTACGCCACTACTTGGAGGGTTCAAGGTAGGCTTTTGGCTGGCTAACCGCATTAACTTGCAGTTCCTTGATCTATTGAGTGAATTCCCAGCTTCTAAAATATTAACATAATTTACTCAATGCTTTCCTTTAATATTTAAAAAAAACTAGCTATGGCTATTTATTTGCCACAATTTTATTTAAGTCAACCAACCACCCTAATAGGAACTCCCCGGTACTAAGAGGCACCCTCATCTATGGCATAATCGGCACCCCAAACACCTAGTTTTGTTCAAATTTTAATGATGGAAGGAATTGGTGACATAATATTTCTTTGAGGGTTTTATTGGATTCTCTTGATGAATGTAATCCATTTCTATTAAACTTGTTCATCTATATTGTCATGCTCAAAACAGAACTTTAATAGAAAAATATACGCCGCTTCTTTATGCATTTTATTATCTATTATTTTATGTATTTTCTAGCTGTTCGAAAATACATAAAATAATAAATAAATGCATAAAGATAAACTACTACCCGACTGGTCTTCAGTATCTAAATGACCTAAGGGCATCATCCCTGAGTCAACATTTGACTCATAAGGCAGCTTGCCCCCATCTTGTGTGTTCACTTCTCTTCTAGAACCTCACCTCGTCTTTGCGGGGTCCACATCACGTCTGGGAGTTTCGTCTCGTCTTGGCAGGGTCTCGTCACGTATTTTATCATCTTTTTCTGAAGTACAAAAATACCCGCACACAGGTGAGGGGGACTAGGGGTATAAATTTGCATCAGGTAAAATGGACACGCAGATCCTTATACATTTCAACTGAAAATAAAGATGATGTGAAGACTGTCAAATAATTAATTACAAGCATCACTCGTAGTTAAATAATTAATTAAATAAATGTGATATACAAGGGTCGGTTCTCAAGACCATAATACGGGTAAATTATACTTGATAAAATTAAAATGAATTAAATAAGTACGAGGGTTATACAATTAAATTAAATGAATTAATAAATTCAAATAATTTAATTAATTATTGGTCTTATAATTAATTCAATTTTATTTCAAAATTAAATTAATTAATAAATTTAATTTCATTGGAAAATTAAATTAATTTATAACTCTGGGTATTAATTAACCAAAATTAATTTTATTTAATTTTATTTAAATACTAAAATTAAATTAATTTTATTAATTTTATTAATTTTATTTTGATTAATTTTAAATTAGTTGTTCCCCAAAACGTCATTACATGGAATGTGTGGGTCAGGCCAAACCTACGTAGGCTCATGCCATTCCATGTAGGGCCAAACTGGGATTGGTGAATCTTCCCAAACACATTCTGGGTTGGGAAGATCCACCCTGTCTGTTTTGGGGACAATTTTGCCCTGCGAAAAAAAAGTAATTTGTAGGAAAAGAGGTACCTGTGGGAACTAGTCCTAGAGTCGCAATGACGCACAGAGCACCTTTTCCCGATCCATAGGTTGTGGCCAGTAAAGGTGGGCGGGCTCACAGGAGAAGGTGGTGGCTAAGTTGTGCCACCGCAGGAGGCTGAAGGCCGGTTCGGGGCGCTGCTGCTATCCAGTGGAAATCGGGTTGGTGCGCCACTGTGGGGAGGCTGAGGAGAAGAGACGGCTGGGAAGACTGGGAGCCATGGTGTGGGAGGAGGGTGACCAGGGTCTTAGCGAGGCGGAGATGTGTCGGATGGGTTATGGACATTGGGAGCCTAGGTGAATCGAGTACTATGGAGGGAGTCAGCGCACAACCTAATGCTAGGCAAGGTTGTGGCACATCGGTCGAAGCAAGACCGGGAGGTGAGTCGGGCAGCAGTCTATCGTCGGGTCACTTTAGAGGGTGGGAAGGCAAGATGGTGGACTGGAAAGAGGCGTTAAGGCATTGCAGATCACCAGGAAGAGGTCGGGCTACATGCTGAGGAGGCCGGGGTGGCTTGCCTTTCATGGGTACATTGAGAGGCGACGACCTGGAAGGCCGGCGGTGTGGAGGGCGGCGGCGGTCTTGCCTGGTCGGGGTTGTCTCGTGGAATCGTGAAAGCAGTGAACTAGAGCAGGGGCTTAGGGAGAAGTCTGGTGGGGATAAGGGGTGGAACGCTCTGCGTGCAGAGGAGGCCAACACGTGGGGTCCGCCAGACCCCTTTTTTGGTTTTTTTGTTGCTTTTCCATAAGCATCGCCCCTGTTTTTTTATTTATGAATTCTTTTGAAGTATTCTTTTTTATTTTCCCTATCCCCTTTTAAAAATTGCACACCTTTTTTTAAAATATAATTTATGACTTCTTTTGAATTGAAGTCCTCCCCCATATTTTCCAAAGGCTACTTAGGCTTTTTATATAATAATAATAAAATTATTATAATGAAATAATAATTTATTATTATTATAATATTATAATAATAAAATAAATATTATTATTATAATATTATAATAATAAAATAAATATTATTATTATAATAAAATTAATTTTCAAATTACTAAATTATAAAATTTATAATTTTCATATAATTTTGATTATATCGGATGAACTGATCTAAACGTGATCGGTTTTTCAGAATGTATAGAAATTAATACATGTGATCAAAACACAAATTTTGATCTGATCTGACAATTTCAAATGGCCATAACTCGGCCGTTCGAAATCGGATCGACGTGCGGTTTTAACCGATGAAACCATTTTTGAACCCTCTACATAATGTTAATGAAAATTTAATTTTCTAAGATTATAAAATTTATGTGATTGCTCTGATAAGACTAAAAGGTTCTGGGGCTCGTATTGGAAGCCGGTGGTACAGGTATTTTAGAAGATTCATTGACGGGTCGACGTTACAGGTCGACTACAAAGATCCAAGCTCTGGTGAGGTCCTAGGATCTTGCCAAAATTTTAAAGAGCACAAAATTAAATTCAAAACATACATGTGTCAAGTTCAAAGGTGTGCTCGACTGCAACTCGTCGCTGGCGATCACTGCTTGAAGAATCCATAGTAGGATCCCTCTAGATCATCCACACATGCTTCTAAAATCTACTGGGATGTTGATCATTGAATTATGGGTGCTTGCACGGTGATCCGAAAAAGTTTTTGACGTCTCAAAGATCACCAAATCAAGATACCTTCTATGCTTGAGAGATATCTTGATCCGAGCTTCTTGGATCGAGAACTTCTCTCTGTAGAGAGCGGGAGGAGATAAAGGCTCTCATTTTCATTCCATTAAAATGAGTGAATAGTATGAATGGACATACATGAGATTTAGACTCCTCCTTTATTTATAGTGGAGTTGGTAAATACCTGGTAGGGTTCCCCAGCCCCCGTTTATTTCAACGTCCAATAAATAAATAATTTTGATGAACTAAAATGTGCCATTATTATTTATTATTTTATCACATACTTGGTAATATAAATAAAATATATTACGTGATAAAAACTGATCCATTTAACTCGACTCGATGTCCTGCTTAATATTAAACCAACCTTGAATATTAAAATAGTATTCGTTCGATTAATATTATCCTATATTTACTAAACTTGTAAAAACATTAAATAAATTCAATCCCAAATATTCATAACATGAATAGGGCCCCACCATGTCCATATACATATTCAACTGAATAGGGTGGATTCTTGAATACGCTATTGTGTGTGACCCTCTAAGCCCTTATCTCGATAATAGTGAATAAAATACAAGGACCAAGAGAAGATTATAGAAACCCATCATGGGCTATAAAGAGATAAGGTTTTTCATAGCAATAACAACTATCTTACGAACCCTAACTGTGTACTATAATCTCTTTGTCATTAAATATATCATAAAGTAGGACGTACACTTGTGTCATCATCTTTTTCTTGAATTATTATTTTTTGATCTATCCAGATGTATTTACCTTTGTACTTCTTTGGCCAAAGACTTATGAAGGTAGAACTATCCTGATCAACTAGGCCTAAGATATACAACTTCCTAAACCTGGAAGCGACAGATCCTTTCTTGACCATTCAACCAATGTCATACCACCAAAAACACACTCAACAAAATCTACCTCACCATGATTTAGATACTATGTTTTTTCCTTGCATCAAATTAAGTAATCAAATGATACACATTGGTAATGGTCTCAAGTCAGAAGACCAATACACATGTTCGTAGATTGGAATGACCTAAGACACCCAAAACATGTGGGGTTCCTACTAGCAGGACATTCCTCATGATCTCACTACTATAGATCACCAAGTTTAAACTTCATGTGAAGATATCTCAATGCTTATGAGCCCCCAACACCTGATGGTCAAATATCTACTATGACCAGTCAGTGAGATGTATCTAAACTATAAAACCACCAAATTTTTAAGGTGTGAGTCTGAGCATTTTCAAGGAGTGATCCTCAAAGAGTGATCCTAAAATGTATTTCCCTATGATAGATGAACAAGACCATCACAAAAAATCAAGCATACCCCTTGAATCCATATTAATATAACAACCCCTTATAATGTAATAGAGAAAACATATATTGTAGTATAAGTTGGTTTAATTAATAATAGATTTTGATAACGAAACATGTTAAACAACTTTATCCTTGGGAATATGAATCATTCCTTAAGCATGCCACTTTCATTATGCATAAATAGCTCATTGTCTCCTTGTCAAGCCTTAAGACTCATCCCATGTCTCATCAATCCCGTATTTCAATTATCAATCTAGAACAATACCTTACTCAACCTATAGTGACTATTCTCAATACTAGAAATCCCCTAAAAACATTAGTCTCAATTGAATCCATTCTAGATTGGCATGCAGGGTCTTCTTTTTAATTTCCAATAACCTAAATCCACTTTTAACAAACACTATATAATCCTAAACATGTTCAAATACTAATATGTAACACCTTGTCCACGATTTCCTAAATAATACACAACCAAGGATTTTACATGACCTCGGGTATTCCACCCCATACACTAGATGATTTAGACTTGCGGTGAGGGACTAACATGGACATGGGGAGACTATGCACACAAAAAATCCCTGAGGACCATAGCCAAATAAAACTGAAAATTCAGTAAGAAACATCTACATATCAAACATCCTAAAACCCTATGGACATAAAAAAGGGATCCAATAGGATAATCCTAGTCTAGAATAGAAATAAATAAAATAATATCTAAATGATTCAGTACAAAAAAACTGAGTATAAGTAGATAACATGATATCCAAAAATAAATAAAAAGAAACTCAAATGATCATCTCATGAAGTCATCTTACTCTATAACCGGATAGATCTAAACCATCGGTCCTTCTCCAGTGATACTTATCCTTATGATAATAAAGGACGTTCTACCCACGTACATTGAAACCTATGTTGTGAATTCAAGTAGGGAGTGATTCTAATAACCCACTATAAACCCCCAATACACCTATATACTAAATACTATTTTGATCAAGTAGATGTTCTTATAATACATAGTATAACGTGTGGTCATTCCTATGAAATACACCTACCCTAAAACATAACACACAATACAAATAAAAACATACATGTCTGGCCATCATGTGTTAACTAGGAGACCATGAACCTTAACCATACCTACTTTGACTCAATACCGGAATTCAATAATTTCCTCATACCACATAACTATCCCATACCTGAATCTATAGGGTATGGAATTATACAAGTCCTTAGTTCTACCCATAGTTCCCAGGTAAAGTCCTTCATCCAATATATAGACTTATCTTCTCACTCAAGGTGCTCCCAAATACAAATACTATATTTTCCTTCTCACTCAAGTTGATCCCATATCCATTCATCACCTACACATTATCACTCAATATTTAGTCATATATACCATCTCACTAAAGGAATGGTCCCTTCATAAACACTACTTTATCACTAAAGGTATCACATGATATTATATTGAATAACTGACACTACCTTCTAACTCCATGTAGGGTCTTAACCATGATCCTCCACATCATAACTTGTGATGATATTAGTTATTATATTATCACAACTAACTTCTCACTTTGGGTTCTTCATTACATTCCAAGGCCAAACATATAACTCACGAGTGACCGACTATATTTACCAACTTCTATCTTATCATAATCCACCATCTTCTCTCTCAATATGAGTCACTACTAGAACCTTTAGTATGTAAGTATATAAGAAAAAAATAATAAACAATAGTGAATTAATCAAACTAGAATGACCGAACATCAAAAATATAGTGTTCCAAGTATATCCATGGGATTCTTCTTCACCAACCCCTTAAGTTAATCCATATGAACTCTATTAATGTTTCCATTACCTTCACAATTAAAGGATCACATCACTCAAATCTATCAGATCACACTAGGATAGTCTCTAACTGTGATGGTTTTACTCACACCAACTTGATCTTACCCCGTACTTTAATACCCAAAGCACATATCATCTACAAGCACACATAGAAAGAGACATCATATGACTAGACATCACACAAGATAATTACAACCAGGGAATGAATCAGGTATACAATATTTAGAAAATCATGAATTTCCCTTAGCTTTTCAAACAGACCAAACCCAGCCTCAGACCAATCCCATCAAAATTACTTTTAAAACCAAATCAAAATCCCTTAAAAAAAATTCAAAATATGAATTTTCCCAAAAAATACCTTTTCATCAAATTCAATTTCTAAAAAAAATTAATATAAAAAAATATTTCTTTGAATATTGACACACACCGCAAAGAAATCTTTATGGAGTGCTACCAGTACTCATTTGACCAAAGAACTATCATCAATCTATTTAGTAAGCTATGTGGTCTATGTTTATTTATAATCTAACGTGAGACTATCACAACCTTATAATAAACTCACACAAGTCATGTAATATGCATATATATAATATAATACTTGCACAGAAAAATAAAATCACTAGTTGAATATGAAACTCAAATATGTAAAGTCCATCTACCTCAACCAATAGTCTATAATATGATCCCAAACTTGTATCGACATCCACCAAACCCATAAATACCTATATTTCCCATAAAAATCGTCATTATAGTCCATTATATATTAAATAATAGATTCCTAATGAGGAATAATAAATGTTTAACTCACTGAGAAACCTTACAAAATTAACTCCATGGGAAACAGGGTGTGATCCACTCATGAGATGCACCTAGACCTAAGAAAAAAATCATAATTTACATTCCAATTAGATCATCTGTTAACCAAAAATATAAACAAAAAAATCATTATAAACCCAAGACATAACATACCTAAAATCAAATGACTGATGACATCCATATTTCCTCTACGTAGGATGCTCTCTAAAAGATGTACCTGAATGATCTATCAAGCATAATGTTTTCACCATGCTCTGGTGAAATTATACTTATAAATATTTATTTGACCAAACCAACATCATATGAAAATAAAGAAGTGAAACAAAGGGTGGAAGGAGGGATCCTACTATGAATCAACATGATAAAACACTCTCATACTGGCCAGATCAATGGAGGACAAATAGAGGGAGAATAAAATCCAAATCAGGATATTACACTTATTTCATTAATAAAATAAAATTTAAATTTAAATTACCTGACCCTAGTACCATAGATTCTATGGATAGTTTATTACATTGGAACATGATATAGGCAATCGTATCCTAAGGTAATAAATTGTTTAGTTGCCTTAAAAACCAGATACATACTTGAATTTCTCATTGCATTTGAAAACATAAAATACACATATTATTTTCTTAAAGGATGCCATTATTTCCACTAGAATAACCCTAAATATCAATCATAATACACATACTAGTATTACATGTATGGAAACATAAGAAAGGGTGATCTCAGGTTCTCAGTAAGGGTTTGTGTAATACAGAATATTATACGGGATAAATATTTCGAAAATATAAATAATGGTAAAAATAATGCAATATAAATAATCAAATGAACTAGAAACTCTTCTGTGGATATTAACAAGTAAAATAACCACATGGGATCAATAAATGATTTCATAATGTGGGAATTCATAATTTCGTATATCTAAAACTTGTTGTTGAGGCCTTTTCTAAGACATCTGAATATAAATGGGAAAGATCTCAACCAAAAGCCAATATAGTTAATTACATGAGATCTATTGATGCATAAAGGGGATATAGAAGGCCCCTACTATCACTTAATAAGTTTAATGAATTAAATATTTGAATAAAATAACATAATCAACATAACTTAAAAATTAATAACTATCCATATTGGATGAACTAGTCATACATATTATCAATACTTTTCCCAGTGAAAATGATCATAAAAAATCCAAAAAAATATAACTAATGGTATCATTATACTACATCATAGATATGAGATTAAAAAAACTATGTTGACATAGATTAAAATACATTAAATTGATTACCAGAATATTTCTTGAAGAAAATATTCTTATCTATTTAAAAATAAGTTTTTGTTTTTTTAACTAAAAACTTTTCACTTATTAAAGAAATAATTTTATTTGATAAGAAACTTGTAAACTTGTAAATGAATATTTAAATATAATATTAATCACAATGGTATAAAAATTCATTCATATTGTATAAGTTAATAAAACATTACCTTCAAACTATTTTAAAAGGTTAAAAGGTACCTCGTCCAAAAAGCAACATGAATAATCCCTTCAAAACATTTTCTAAAAAGTATAACATGGGTAAAAATTTAATTAATAAATCAATCGATAGAGATAAAAAATATTTAAAACATTTTTTTGGAAAATATTGATATGTAATAAAAATCTTCCCCTAGTGCGGACTTAAACTCAAATAATCCCAATTAATGGTGATATTGGGAAATAAACCCTTATCTCTGGTTCAAATTCCTTCACAAAAAATTGAAACAGATGTATAATAAATATAGATTTATTATACATCTATTACATGACCATATGTAACACCCCGACCATAGTTACCTAGGGTCGGTGCTTTATTACATAACATTGGCATGATCACAAAAGATCAAGTCTCGAAAGACCGATTAGTTTAGTTTCCTTGGAAACACTAGATACATTCATAAGTCTTACATTACATAATAAAGTGAAAAACTGAAACAACATAGTCTCCATAGTCCACACTCATATCACCTTAGACTATCCCTACAGGTCAGTCATAAAATACTTCTTCACATCCTGGGAAAAATAAAACATAGAAAGGGTTGAGCTCAGATACTCAGTAAGGATAACAATATAGAAGAAACTTTCATAAATAAGCATAAATATTTAAGTCAATGTATAACTAAAACAAAAGAATTTTAAACTTGAACTTCAAAATAATATGGCAGAAATAAAATAAAATACTGAAATTTACTTATTCACATGGATATTATACTAGTTGAATAATCACATGCAATATCAATAACCATTTTCATAATGATGGAATGCATAATGCCAGACTATCATAACCACATAGTCAAGGCCTTACACCAAGACTAAAAATAAGATTTTGTCAAGGCCTTGTGACAAGACACTAGTTTGTCTCATGAGACCTACTGATGCATCAAGGAGATATAGCGGGCTCCACCTATCACTTATTAAGTCCAGTGCATTCCTCATATGAACAGGTTTAAACATAACATTAACATTCGTATTAAAACTAGCATACAAAATGTCAATACTTTATCCACAAACCATGAATGGTATAAAAATAACACATTCACAGTCAAAAATATGAAAAAACCTTCAATACTATATGGAAGTTTTGTATCATAATAAATCAAATTCAAATAAGCTTAAAACTCATCAATGGATGTTGACATAGATGAAATCAAAACTATTTCAGAGAAATATCCCTTTTTTGAAATAATTTAAACATAGGATAATTATAAAAGAAAACATTTACTTTGAAAATATTCTTATAATCTTGTAATGGAAGCTTCAACTATTTTATAATGGCAGAAAATAGCCGCACGCGCCGTATAAGTTAAAAAAATACATTCTTACCTTAATTTTGTCGAAAAGGTTAAAAATGAACTTGTTTGGAAAACGACGGAATAATTCCTTTATAAAAATCAAATAAAAATTCAACAAGGGTATAAATGACTTTAAACTATAGTTTATAAAATAGTAATAATTATTTTAAATACATTTTTATGAAACTTGGATGTGGTTGATAAAGAGGTCCTCGTAGATAATAACGTATAAACAACCTCAGATAATGAAGAGATTGTGAAATAAACCCTTACCTTGTACTTTTCCTTGGTAGAGGGTAGGTTAACCTCCTATATAATGGTGAAATAATTGTTATTAAATTATAAAATAATCATATAAATTAATGTGATATCATATATGATCTTTTAACATTGCTTTGTTAATAATATCTATGTATTATCATTGTTTCGGGTGTTAACTGATTCATTTTACTTTATATGATTTGTTACATAAGTCGTGTTTTTTATGGATAGGTTTTATCTTATTCATATCCAGAATGATCTTAAGTATTTAAACATTATTTTTAACCATCAAATGAAAATTATTCTTGAATGGATACGATGGAGAATGAATCTCATCGCGTTCATGGATACGGTAATCCGTACGTACACACGAGTGACAATATCATTCTTTTGATATTAAAATAACATATAATTGGATGGTATAACATATATACAGAATCATTATCATGTTATATTTATTATTTACATCAATTACACATCATTATCATAACCCTCCAAATAATAATGTATTGAATTACAATTACACCACGACGTGGAGACGGTAGGTCGTACGTACGCACGTATGGTGACATGTCATTCAAAGGATGGATAGAATAATGAATATGGTTGTACCATATATTTAATAACATCACAGTATATATAATATATTGGAGTTATTATTTTATAATGTAAATAAAAAATAAATAAGAAGTGGAAGAAGAAAGGAACTTGAAAGAGGGTGGTGAAAACATTACCTATTCTTCGGGTTCTTCCTTTTGATTTGATCAAAAGGGATCCTTAAGTTGACTTTTTTATCAAACTAAGGCCTCTAGGTTGAATTTAGGTAAGTTAAGATGATATTTTGGTAGGGTTTGGTTGATCCAAAAATCTTTGAAGGTATAAATTTGAGAGAAGGGGGAATACCCATTTATAAAGAGGGGTGAGAGGCACCTTAAGAAAAACTTAAAATATTATTTTATAATAAATTCATATTCGGTTTTAATGGCTCCAAAGAGACTTATTTTGAGGATAAGGTGGGGATGGGTCGAAATCCTTTCAACCAATAGATTTTAGACAGGTTTTGGTCACTATATTAACCTTATCATTTGTATTTTACTCTTAGTTAAATAGTTTGGCATTTACCAAGTCTCTTGGTATTTTTATATTATATGGTTAATAAACTTACTATATACATCCAATAGAACCCCAAGTGGTTCATTAATGATACAACTATCATTACATAAGTCTTTTGTCTTAACAGTATATTTTTAGGAATAGAATATCAATTAATAATTTAATATATTTATTTTAAAACTTTTTTATGTCAATTTTGACACTATTTAATAATTGATTTCTGTTAAAGTTCTAAAAAATTTATTAATTAGAAATAAATTCATTTAATCAATCAAAACATTTCATATTAACCTTAAAAATTATTTTAATTCAAAAAAAGTCTAAAATTAAATTTATTTGGATATTTATAATATCAATTATTTTAATATTTCATTAATTAGGTAATTACTGCATCATCATTTTGTCATAAATAAATTAAATTATTTAATGTCTAAAAATTATAAATAAAATTCCATTATGTAGGAAATCTTTTTATATTTCTAATGAATATTTATAATCGAATTTATCTTATGTATAACCTTATATTAAAAATGTTTTAGTTATTAAACTTTAATTTTAACTCTTTTAACTCTTCTTTGAAATGTCCTAATCTAATCCAAGTGGACCAAAGAGGTTCATATTTTATTCCTAAGGTTGTTTTTGGTTGAATTATACTTATCCAATATAATTAATACATGTGTTAGGGTAATAATAATATCATTTTTACCCTTAATTACCCTATTCACATTTAACCGTGGTAAATTAAAGTAAAAAGTTACTATTCACAAAAAAAATATTTTTATCTTATTGAACAATATTTTACTCCTTGATATTAACCGTGTATCTTGGATTTTTGAAATTCCACTCACAGAAGCGGTAAAATTAAGTTTTATGTGAATTCGCAAATTCTCCTAGAAGATGGGTAAAAGACGGTGAAAAGTTCAATAAAATTTTTATATATCTAAAATTATTATAAACTGAATCCAATGAATTACATTGAACTTATATAGGTATTATGTATCTATTTTGACCTAAAATAAATTTAAACAAAATAATTAATTAATTAAAAAAAATTGGTTTTAAACTATAACTCAGTGATTTTCACTATTCATCAAAAATTGAAAGTTTTCAGAAAAATATCAAAAATTCAACCTAAGATAATTTCGATATTGAGAATCCAAAAACGAAGTCCATTTTGAACGAAAAAATTTATAAAATTTCAAAAAGTGGGTATTACTATTCATAACGATAAGTTTGATTGGTTGTGGTGTGTGCTAGAACTCAAAATTGCGTAAAACACACACTACTGTATTATTCAAAGAGAAGTGTACCGTGAAAGCTTGGGGTGTTACATTATCCCCTCCTTCAAATAATTTCTTCCTCTAAATTTCTATAATATTACTGAATAAAAATACTTCGATGGTTCTTCATCATAAGTTTCTCGGGTTCCCATGTTGCCTCTTCCATCTTATAGTTTCTCCATAGAACTTTTACCAGACGAGTCGTCTGGTTTCTCAGAACTTGCTCTCTTGTATCAAGAACCTTGACAAGATCTTCACAATAAGATAGATTGGGTTCTAGTTCTAATTCCTCATAGGTGAGTACATGCATTGGGTCAGTCATTATTTTCTCAATAGTGATACGTGTAACACAACGTGAATTTAGAGAGATTTGGTGGCATTTCCAAAAGATAAGTTATAGCCCCAATTCGTTCTAGAATTTCAAAATGTCCTATGTACCTGGGAAACAATTTACCTTTCTTACAAAAACGTATAACTCCCTTCCATAGAGATACCTTCAAGAAAACATGATCTCCTACCTGAAATTTCAAATCCTTCCTTCGGTTTTTGGCATAGATCTTTTACCTACTTTGAGCTACTTTGATGTGGTTTTGGATTAACTTCACATTTTCCATCATTTCCTCCACCAGTTCTGGGCCTACAAGTTTTCTTTCACCAACATCATCCCAACAAGTTGGTGTGCGACATCTCTTTCCATATAATGTTTCATATGATGTCATCTGAATACTTGAATGGAAGCTATTGTTATAGGAAAATTCTACCAGAGGTAAACATTGATCCCACATACCCTTAAAGTAAAGTTAGCATGATCTCAACATGTATTATAAGGTTTGAATAGTCCATTCTGATTGTCCATCAGTTTGGGGTGGTAGGTAGTTCTCAAATGAAGTTCAGTATCCAGGGATTTCTGAAGACATTTCCAAAATCTTGAAGTAAAACGTGGATCACGATCCGAAACAATCGATAGGGGTACTCCATGAAGTCTCACAACTTCATTAATATATAGTCTTCCTAGATGTTCAAGTGGTAAATCCTCCCATATAGCAAGAAAATGTTCTGACTTGGTAAGGTGATCAATAATGACCCATATTGCATCATTCCTTCTAGGAGTCTTTGGTAGTCCCATGAAAAAGTCCATCATGATATTATCCCATTTCCACTCAGGTATGGGAATATATTGCATGACTCCTCCAGGTTGTTTCCTTCCAGCTTTCACTTGTTGAAAACCATACATCTTGACACAAAATCGGCAATCTCCCTCTTCATGTTGTCCCACCAAAAATGTTCCTTCAAATATCTATACATTTCGGTGCTCCCAGGGTGTATATAGAAATTGGAACTATGAGAATCGTCCAACAAATCTCTTTTTAGATCAGGTATATTGGGAACACAAAGTCTCTTCCCAAATTTCAAAATCCCATCTTCATTCACAAAGTCATTCAATCTCCCATCATTCACAGCTTTAATCTTCTTTTGAAACTCTTCATCTTCGGTCTGAGAACTCTTAATCCTTTCTAGTAAAGATTCTCTGGAAACCATTTGAAAAAGCATTGATGTTTCACCTTCCATGGTTATTCTCATATACATCTTTACTAGATCCATGAAAATTGGATCCCTTTCAACTCTCATTTTGTTCAAAACTCCATGATCCTTTATGATCAAACCATCTGCCACCTTATTTTCTTTCCCTGGGTAGTAGTGTATCGTGAAATCATAATCCTTGAGTAGTTCAATCCATCACCTTTTCCTCATGTTGAGTTCTTTTTGTGAGAAAATATACTTCAATCTCTTGTGATCAGTATAAATCCCACATTTTTCACCATAGAGATAGTGTCTCCAAATATTCAAAGCAAATATTACAGCTGCTAACTCAAGATCATTAGTAGGATAGTTTTGCTCATGAATTTTTAGATGTCATGATGTATAGGCAATAACCCTATCATTCTGCATAAGGAAACAACCAAGTACTTTTTTTGAAACATAACTATAAATAACAAACCCATCATTCCCCGATGGAAGAGTCAATATAGGTGAATTGACTAATCTTCTCTTCAGTTCTTCAAAACCTTATTCACACTCTTTTATCCAAATAAATTTATCCCTTTTACATGTGAGCTTCGTTAATGGGATATCCAATCGGGAAAAATTCTTAACGAAATGTCGATAATAACCTGCTGAACCATTAAAACTACGTACCTTAGTTATACTCGTCAGTGCTGGCCATTCTTGGATTGCCTTGGTCTTAGAAGGATCAATAGAGATTCCATCCTTGGAGACAATATGTCCAAGAAAAGAAATCTCCCGAAGCCAGAATTCACACTTGCTAAACTTCCGATATAATTTATGTCTTCTTAGAGTCTTCAATATAATGTGAAAGTGATTTTCATGATCTTCATAGCATTTGTATTATACCAAGATATCATCAATAAATATTACTACAAATTCAACAAGATATTCCTTGAAAACCCTGTTCATTAGATCCATGAAACACAGAGGGTGCATTAGTCAGCCCAAAATACATTACTGTAAACTTGTAATGCCCATACCTGGTTCGAAATGCTGTCGTCGGAATGTCTTCCTTCTTCACACACAACTAATGGTATCCAGATCAAAGGTCAATCTTTGAAAAGTATTGAGCTCCATGTAGTTGTTCAAATAAACTATCAATGCGAGGTAGGGGATACTTGTTCTTTATTGTTATAGCATTGATTTCACTATAGTCGATACATAACCTCATAGATCCGTCTTTCTTCTTAACAAAAAGGACAGGGTCTCCCCATGGAGAAACACTAGGGTGAATAAATCCCTTATTACTCAATTCCTCTAGTTGTTTCTTTAGTTCCACTAATTCCACAGTGGCCATTCTATAAGGGGTCTTCAATATGGGCCTTGATCCAAAAATTAAATCAATGGAAAACTCAATTTCTCATTCTGGAGGATGTATTGGTAAATCTTTTGGAAACACATCTACATATTCCTTCACAATAGGTACATCCTCTACTTAAACATTTCATTCCTCACCCATAGTTATTTCATTCTCTTCCTCCCCGATAATTGAATTTAGTTGACCTACTTGGGGTGGATCTAGAGAAGAATCAGGTGGTGAAGATTCTACTCTAAAGATAAGGTGTTCTTTATCATCATCATCAAAAATTGTAACCTCCTTCTTCTCACAATAAATCTTCGCATCATGGTCCAAAATCCAATCCATACTGAGGATTATATCAAATTCAATTATGGGTATGATGATGATATCTGCAGATAAAGAAAATTTATATGATCTAATGGGAACATATTCACAAAACATCGTTGCGATGATACTTCCCTTAGAAGTTTTAACTGACAACTCCCTTTTTAAATAAAATTGGAAATATCTAATTTTCTTATCAAACTGGAAAGATATGAAACAATGTGATGATCCAAAATCAAAAAATGCATTTTCTAAACTTGGGGAAGCCATTAAATTACCTGCCACCATGCCTTTTGGAGCTTCTACCTCAGCAGTAGTGATAGAATAAGCATGTCCTGGATCCCTTTGACTTTTCTGAGGTAAGTTCCCCTGACGCTTAGAACATTCATTTTCATAATGTCCCATCTCCCTACAATTGTAGCATTGAACATCAGTAGATTCTGTCTTCCCCTTGCAATCATGAGCTTGTTGGCCTTTTTCACCACACTTGTAACAGACTCTCATTCCCTTCAAGCAAGTACCAGGGTGTTTCTTCCCACATTTACTACAGGATGGATATTCAACTTTTCTGTTCTTCCCCTTATTTCCATTTCCGGATTGATCATCAGATCTCTTCTTCTCTTGCTTTTCTTAAAAGTCGTAAGACTTGGAGAATTCCTTTTCTGTCTTGATAGCACACGAGACAATATCTTCGTACGATGAGAAGGATTTTGAGACTAAATCTCGACGGAGAAATGGTTTTAACCCATCAGAGAAACGATCAATCTTACTTCTTGGGTTATGTATATAATCTGCAACATGCCTTTCTAACCTTATAATGTTAGACTCATACTTTGCAACATTCTCGTCCTCCTTTTTCCTCACACTCAGAAATGTTCATTCTATATCCGCTCGATGGTCATGAGGAAATTATTTTTCTAAGAAAATATGTTTAAACTCTCTCCATTAAATATTTGAAACTTCATCATCTTCCTTTGTGTTTTGAATCAATGACCACCATTGATTAGCATCTCCAGTGAGGTGGTAAACTGCCATGAAAACTTTTTCCCTTTCGTTACTCCCCAAGGCGTGGAATATTTTCTCTAAAGAATTTATCAATTGTTTAGCTACCAATAGATTTGAAATCCCATTGAATTTTGGTGGTTCTTGCCTCATTAAGTGATCTAACATTGATTCTACACACTACGGATCAGGGTTCTCCATACAGGTAAGGTTATTATTCATAACCTAGGTGAGTTATCCCAGTATGGTGATTAGCTGATCAGCACAAGTTTCATCACCAGCTCCACTATAATTATCTTGAGCAGGATAAAAATCCCTACATGGAGTGTGTGCATTGATATGGTTTCCATTTCTTCCACTAGGATCCATTTTTAAATAATGGCATAAACAAGATTATTTTATGAATCAAAATACATTATTCCAAACTTGTAAAACACTTAAAATAAATTGAACCGTTTATGGATATAATCTACAATCATAAAAATGTTTTCTTTGAGGAAGTATATACTAAGAAACCCTTTATAATGGTTTGTAAAGAAAATGAGAATTATCCTAAGCATATCCCCGGGAGTGTCGTAACCAAGAGTGCAGCAAGGCCAGTTTTCGTGCACCAGTTCCTGTTCGAGTCTAGCTCAAAGCGGTGTTTTCGGGTTTCACCCTATGTACATATGTGTCAGAGCCGCCTCTACCTTCTCATATCTAGATAGGGATGTAATGATCAGAAAACTCCCAAACTCTCTATAATACCAAAATTCTAGGAAGTTCTTCTATACTAATCCCCAGATTCCATCTTAGGTCAATGTGCTCTAATTAGAGTTTATCTAAATCTAGCTCCCAAGGTTTGTACTAAACTTCCTTTGATACCAATTCTAACACCCTGACCCCAGTTACCCAGAGTTAGTGCATTATTACATAACATTGGAATGATCACAAAAGATCAAGTCTCTAAAGACCGATTAGTTTAGTAGCCTTGGAAACACTGGATACATTCATAAGTCTTACATTACATCATAAAGTGAAAAACTACATCAACATAGTCTCTATAGTCCACATTCATATCCCCTTAGACTATCCCTTCAATTCAGTCATAAAATACTTCTTCACATCCTGGGAAAAATAAAACTTAGAAATGGGTGAGCTCAGATTCTCAGTAAGGATAACAATATAGTGGAAACTTTCATAAATAATCTTAAACATTTAAGGTAATGTATAACTAAAAAAATACTTTTAAACATTAACTTCAGCATAATATGGAAGAAATAAAATTAAATAATTCCATTTACTTATTCACATGAATATTCTACTAGTTGAATAATCACATGCAATATCAATAACCACTTTCATAATGATGGAATGCATAATGTCAGACTATCATAACCACATAGTCAAGGCCTTGCACCAAGACTACAAATAAGATTTTGTCAAGGACTTGTTCCAAGACACTAGTTTGTCTCATGAGTCCTACCGATGCATTGAGGAGCTATAGCGGGCTCCACTTATCACTTATTAAGTCCAATGCATTCCTCATATGAACAGGTTTAAACACAACATAAACATTCGTACTAAAACTAGCATACGAAATGTGAATAATTTATCCATAAACCATAAATGGTATAAAAATAAAACATCCATAGTCAAACATATCAAAAACCCATCAATAATATATGGAAGTTTTTGTATCATAATAAATCAGCTTCAAATAAGCTTAAAATCCATCAATGGATGTAGACATAGATGAAATCAAAACTATTACAGAAAAATATCTCTTTTTTTGAAATCATTTAAAAGTCACATAATTATAAAAGAAATCATTTAATTTGAAAATATTCTTATAATATTTTAAGGGAAGTTTCTACAATTTTATAATGTCAGAAAATAGCCGCACCTTCTGTATAAGTTAAGAAAGGCATTCTTACCTTAATTTTGTCGAAAAGGTTAAAAAGGACCTTGTTTGGAAAACGACGGAAATATTCCTTTATAAACATCTTATAAAAAGTAAAAAAGGGTATAAATGAATTTAACCTATAGTCTATAAAATAGTAATATTGATTTGAAATACATTTTTAAGAAACATGGATGTGGATGATAAAGAGGTCCCGGTAGATAATTACGTATAAACAACCTCAGATAATGAAGAGATTGTGAAATAAAGCCTTACCTAGTACTTCTTTTTGGTCAAGGGTGGGTTAACCTCCTATATAATGGTGAAATAATTTTTATTAAATTATACAAGAATCATATAAATTAATATGATATCATATATGATCTTTTAACATTTCTTTGTTAATAATATCTTTGTATTATCATTGTTTCGGGTGTTGACTGATTCGTTTTCCTTTATGTGCTTTGATATGTAAGTCATGTTTGTTATGGATAGGTTTTATCTTATTCATATCCAGAATGATAAGTCATTTAAAATTATTTTTAACCATCAAATGAAAATTATTATTGAATGGATACGATGGGGAATGAATCTCATCGCGTTCGTGGAGACGGTAATCCATACGTACACACGAGCGACAATATCATTATTTTGATTTTAAAATAACATATAATTGGATGGTATGTCATATATAAAGAATCATTATCATGTTATATTTATTATTTACATCAATTACACATCATTATCATACCCATCCAAATAGTGATGTATTGAATAACAATTACACCACGACGTGAAGACGGTAGGTCTTACGTACGCACGTATGGTGACATGTCATTCAAAGAATGGATAGAATACTGAATATGGTTGTACTATATTTATAATAACATCACGGTATATATAAGATACTGGAGTTATTATTTTAGAATGGAAATAAAAAAGAAAGAAGAAGTGGAATAAGAAAGGAACTTGAAAGAGGGTGGTGAAAACATTACATCTTCTTCGGGTTCTTCCTTTTGATTTGATCAAAAGGTCTCTATAGGTTGGATTTATCATAAAACTAAGGCCTCTAGGTTGAATTTAGGTAAGTTGAGAGGATATTTGGGCAGGGGTTGGCCATTCCAAAAGGCTTTGAAGGTATGAATTTGAGAGAAGGTGGAGTGCCCTTTTATAAGAGGGGTGAGGGGCACCTTAAAAAACATAAAATATTATTTTATAATAAATTCATATTCAGTTTATAATGGCTCCAAAGTTACTTATTTTGAGGCTAAGGTGGGAATGGGTCTCAATCCTTTCAACCAATAGATTTTATATAGGTTTGGGTCACTATATTAACCTTATCATTTATATTTAGCTCTTAGTTAAATAGTTTTACATTTACCATGTCTCTTTGTATTTTTATATTATATGGTTAAAAAAATTACTATATACATCAAAGCAAACCCCAAGTAGTTTATTAATGATACACCTTTCATTACATAAGTCCTTTGGCCAAATCTTATATTTTTAGGAATATAATATCAATTAATAATATAATATTTGTTTTCAATACTCCTTTATGTCAATTTTGACACTATTTAATAATTGATTTTTGTTAAAGTTCTAAAAACTTTATTAAATGTAAATAAATTCATTCAATTAATCCAAACATGTCATATTAACCATGAAAATTAGTGTAATTCATAAAAAGTCTCAAATTATATTTATTTGGATATTTATAATATCAATTATTTTAATATTTCATTAATTAGGTAATTACTGCATCTCCATTGTGTCATAAATAAATTAAATTATTTAATGTCTAAAAATTATAAATAAAATACCATTATTTAGGAAAAGTTTTTATATTTCTAATAAATATTTATAATCTAATTTATCTTATGTATAACCCTATATTAAAAATGTTTTAGTTATTAAACTTTGATTTTAACTCTTTTAACTCTTCTTTGAATTAAATAATAATAAATGTCCTAATCTAATCCAAGTGGACCAAATAGGGTCATATTTTATTCCTAAGGTTTTTTTGGTCGAATTATACTTATCCAAGATAATTAAAACATGTGTTACAGTAATAATAATATCATTTTTACCCTTAATTACCCTATTCACATTTAACCGTGATAAATAAAAGTATAAAGTTACTATTCAACAAAAATTACTTTTATCTTATTGAACCACATTTTACTCCTTGATATTAACCGTGTCTCTCAGATTTTCGAAATTCCACTTATAGAAGAGGTAAAATTAAGTTTTATGTGAATTTGTAAATTATCCAAGGAGATGGGTAAAAGACGGTGAGAAGTTCAATAAAATTATTATATATCTAAAATTATTATAAACTGACTCCAATTAATTAAATTGAACTTATATAGGTATTATGTATCTATTTTGACCTAAAATAAATTTAAATAAAAGAAATAATTGTTTTAATAAAAATTCTGTTTTAAACTATAACTGAGTGTTTTTCACTATTCATCAAAAATTGAATGTTTTCAGAAAAATACCAAAAATACACTATAATCTAATTTCGATATTCCGAATCCGAAAACGAAGTCCATTTTGAAAGATAAAATTTTTGAAATTTGAAAAAGTGGGTATTACTATTCCTAATTGCTAGTTTGATTGGTTGTGGTGTGTGTTAGAACTCAAAGTTGCATACAAAACACACTACTGTATTATTCAAAGAGAAGTGTATCGTGGAAGCTTGGGGTGTTACATTCTCCCCTCCTTCAAATAATTTCATCCTCAAAATTTCTAGAATATTACTGCATAAAATAACTCGGGTGGTTCTTCATCATATGTTCCTCGAGTTCCCACGTTGCCTATTCCATCTTATGGTTTCTCCATAGAACTTTTACCAGACGAGTAGTCCGGTTTCTCAGCACTTGCTCTCTTGTATCAAGAACATTGACAGGATCTTCACAATAAGACAGATTGGGTTCTAGTTCTAATTACTCATAGGTGAGTACATGTGTTGGGCCAGGCATGTATTTTCTCAACAGTGATACGTCGAACACATCGTGAACTTTGGAGAGATTTGGCGGCATTTCCAAACGATAAGCTACAGCCTCAATTCGTTCTATAATTTTGAAAGGTCCTATGTACTTGGGACTCAATTTAAATTTCTTACCGAAACATATAACTCCCTTCCATGGAGATACCTTCAAGAAAACATGATCTCCTACATGAAATTCCAAACCCTTCCTTCAGTTGTCAGCATAGATCTTGTACCTTGTTTGAGCTTCTTTGATGTGGTTTTGGATTAACTTCACCTTTTCCATAATTTCCTCCACCAGTTTTGGGCCTACAAGATTTCTTTCACCAACATCATCACAACAAGTTGGTGTGCGACATCTCATTCCATATAACGCTTCATATGGTGCCATTTGAATACTTGAATGGAAGCTATTGCTATAGGAAAATTCTACCAGAGGTAAATATTGATCCCACATACCCTTAATGTCAAGTGAGAATGATCTCAACATGTCTTCTAAGGTTTGAATAGTTTATTCTGATTGTCTATCAGTTGGGGGGTGGTAGGCAGTGCTCAAATGAAGTTCAGTATCCAGGGATTTCTGAATAATTTTCCAGAATCGTGAAGTAAAACATGGATCACGATCTGAAACAATCGATAGGGGTACTCCATGAAGTCTCACAACTTAACTAATATATAGTCTTGCTAGATGTTCAAGTGGTAAATCCTCCCTTATAGTAAGAAAATGTGCTCACTTGGTAAGACGATCCACAATGACCCATATTTCATCGTTCCTTTTAGGTGTCTTTGGTAGTCCCATGACAAAGTACATCATGATATTATCCCATTTCCACTCAAGTATGAGAAGAGGTTTCATGACTCCTCCAGGTTGTTTCCTTCCAGCTTTCACTTGTTGACAAACCATACATCGTGACACAAAATCAGCAATCTCCCTCTTCATGTTGTCCCACTAAAAATGTTCCTTCAAATATCTATACATTTTGGTGCTCCCATGGTGTATAGAGAAATTGGAACTATGAGCATCATCCAACAACTCTCTTTTTATATCAGGTATATTGGGAACACAAAGTCTCTTCCCAAATTTCAAAATTCCATCTTCATACACAATTTCACTCAATCTCCCATCATTCACAGCTTTAATCTTCTTTTGAAACTCTTTATCATCTGTATGAGAACTCTTAATCTTTTCTAGTAAATATGGTTTGGCAACCATTTGAAAAAGCATTGATGTTTCACCTTCCATGGTTATTCTCATATCCATCTTTACTAGATCCATGAAAATTGGATCCCTTTCAACTCTCATTTTTTTCAAAACTCCAGGATCCTTTCTGCTCAAAGAATCTTCCACCTTATTTGACTTCCCCTGGTGGTAGTGTATCATGCAATCATAATCCTTCAGTAGTTCAAGCCATCGCCTTGGCCTCATGTTGAGTTCTTTCTGTGATAAAATATACTTCAAACTTTTGTGATCTGTATAAATCTCACATTTTTTACCATGGAGATAGTGTCTCCAAATCTTCAAAGAAATGATTACAACTGCTAACTCAAGATCATTATTAGGATAGTTTTTCTCATGAATTTTTAGCTGTCGTGATGCATAGGCAATAACCCTACCATTCTGCATAAGGACACAACCAAGTCCTTTTTTTGAAGCATACCTATAAATAACAAACCAATATATCCCGGATGGTAGTGTCAATATAGGATAATTGACTAATCTTCTCTTCTGTTCTTCAAAACATTCTTCACACACTTTTTTCCAAACAAATTTAACCCCTTTACGTGTGAGCTTCGTTAATGGGTTATCTAATCGGGAAAAATTCAGTGTGAAACATCGATAACAACCTTCTAAACCAATAAAACTACATACCTCAGTTATACTCGTCAGTGCTGGCCATTATTGGATTGCCTTGGTCCTAGAAGGATCAATAGATATTCCATACTTAGAGACAATATGGCCAATAAAAGAAATCTCCTGAATCCAGAATTCACACTTGCTAAACTTTCCATATAATTCATGTCTTCTCAGAGTCTTCAATATAATGCGCCAGTGATTTTCATGATCTTAATAGCTTTTGGATTATACCAAGATATCATCAATAAATACTACTAAAAAGTCATCAAGATATTCCTTGAAAACTTTGTTCATTAGATCCATCAAAGAGAGAGTGCATTAGTCAGCCCAAAAGGGAATACTGTAAACTCGTAATTCCTGTAACTGGTTTGAAATGATGTCTTCGGAATTTCATCCTTCTTCACACACAACTGATGGTATTCAGATCGAAGGTCAATCTTTGAAAAGTATTGATCTCCATGCAGTTGGTCAAATAAATAATCAATGCGAGGTAGGGGATACTTGTTCTTTATTGTTATAGCATTGATTTCCCTGCAGTTGATACATAACCTCATAGATCCTTCTTTCTTCTAAACAAAAAGGACAGGGGCTCCCCATAGAGAAACACTAGGGAGAATAAGTCCCTTATTACTCAATTACTCTAGTTTATTCTTTAGTTCCACTAATTCCAAAGTGGTCATTCTATAAGGGGTCTTCGATATGGGCCTTGATCTAGGAATTAAATCAATAGAAAACTCAATTTCTCATTCTAGAGGATGTCTAAGTAAATATTCTGAAAACACATCTACATATTCTTTCACAATAGGTACATCCTCTATTTGGACATTCCATTCCTCACCCATAGTTATTTCATTCTCTTCCTCCCTGATAATTGAATTTAGTTGAGCTACTGGGGGTGGATCTAGATAAGAATAAGGTGGTGACCATTTTTCTCTAAAGATAAGGTGTTCTTTATCATCATCATTAAAAATAGTAACCTCCTTCTTCTTACAATAAATATTCGCATCATGGTCCAAAATCCAATCCATACTGAGGATTATATCAAATTCAATAATGGGTATGACGATGAGATCAGCAAATAAAGAACATTTATATTCTCTAATGGGAACAGATTTGAAAAACTTCGTTGTGATGATACTTCCCTTAGAAGTATTAACTGACAACTCCCTTGTTAAATCAAATTGGAAATATCTAATTTTCTTATCAAACTGGGATGATATGAAAAAATGTGATGATCTAGAATCAAATAATGAATTTTATAAACTTGAGGAAACTATTAAATTACTTTCCACCACGTCTTTCAGAGCTTCTACCTCAGCAGTAGTGATAGCATATACATGGCCTTGATCCCTTGGCCTTTTCTGAGGTTTTTTCCCCTGACGCTTAGGACATTCGTTTTCATAATGTCCTGTCTCCCTACAATTGTAGCATTGATCATCTGTAGCTTCTTTCTTCCCCTTGTAATCACGATCTTGGTGGCCTTTTTCACCACACTTATAACAGACTCTCATTCCATTCAAGAAAGTACCTTGGTGTTTCTTCCCACATTTATTATAGGATGGATATTCAACTTTTCCCTTCTTCATCATTTTTCCATTTCCAAAGTGATCAACAGATCTCTTTTTCTCTTGGTTTTCTTTAAAGTCGTAAGACTTAGAGAATTCCTTTTCTATCTTGATAGCCCATGATACAATATCATTGTATGATGAGAAGGATTGTGAGACTAAAGATCGGCAGAGAAATGGTTTTAAACCATAAAATAAATGATCAATCTTACTTCTTGGGTTACATATAGAATCTTCATCATGCCTTGATAAACTTGTAAAGTTAGACTCATACTTTGCAACATTATCATCCTCCTTTTTCCTCAGACTCAGAAATTTTCATTCCATATCTGCTCGATGGTCATGAGGAAATTATTTTTCTAAGAAAATATCTTTAAACTCCCTCCATTCCATATTTGAAACTTCACAATCTTCCTTTGTGTTTTGAATCAATGACCACCATTGATTAGCATCTCCAGTGAGGCGGTAAACTGCCATCACAACTTTTTCCCTTTCGTTACTCCTCAAGGTGTGAAATATGTTCTCTAAAGAACTTATCCATTGCTCAGCTACCAATAGATTTGTACTCTCATTGAATTTTGGTGGTTTTTTTCCATAGGAAGCAATCTAACATTGATCCTCCACACTGCGGATCAGGGTGCTCTATACGGGTAAGGTTATTATTCATAACCTGAGTGAGTTGTCCCAGTATGGTGATTAGCTGATCAGCACCAGTTGCATCACCAGCTCCACTATAATTATCTTGATCAGGAGGGAAATCCCTACATGGAGTGCGTGCATTGATACGGTTCCCATTTCTTCCACTAGGTGCCATTTCTAAACAAAGGCATAAACTAGATTAGATTATGAATCGAAATACATAATTCCAAACTTGTAAAATAGTTAACATAATTTAAACAGTCTATGGATATAATCCATAATAATAAAAATGTTTTCCTTGAGGAAGTATATACTCATAAACTCTTCATAATGGTTTTTAAAGAAAATGAGAATTATCCTAATCATATCCCCAGGGAGTGTAGTAACCAAGAGTGTAGCAAGGCCCGTTGTCGTGCACCAGTTCCTGTTCGAGTCTAGATCAAAGCGATGTCTTCAAGTTTTACTCCTAGGTATATCTGTGACAGATCCGCCTCTACCTTCTCGTATCCAGACATGAATTTATTTCTTGGGAAACTCACAAAATCTCTACAATACCAAAATTATAAGAAGTTCTTCTATACTAATCCTCAAAGTCCCTCTTAGGTCTATGTGCTCTAATCAGAGTTTATCTAAATCTAGCTCCCAAGGTTTGTACTAAACTTCCTCTAGTACCAACTATAATGCCCCGACCCCATTTACCCAGAGTTGGTGCATTATTACATATCATTGGCATGATCACAAAAGATAAAGTCTCGAAATACCTATTAGTTTAGTAGCCATGGAAACACTAGATACATTCATAAGTCTTAAATTACATCATAAAGTGAAAAAAATACAACAACATATTATCCATAGTCCACAATCATATCCCCTTAGACTATCCCTGCAGGTCAGTCATAAAATACTTCTTCACATCCTGAGAAAAATAAAACATAGAAAGGGGTGAGCTCAGATGCTCAGTAAGGATAACAATGTATCGAAAACATTCATAAAGAATCTTAAACATTTAAGGCAATGTATAAATAAAACAAAAGACTTTTAAACTTGAACTTCAGCATAATATAGAAGAAATAAAATTAAATAATTCCATTTACTTATTCACTTGGATATTCTACTAGTCGAATAATCACATGAAATATCAATAACCACTTTCATAACGATGGAATTCATAATGCCAGACTATCATAGCCACATAGTCAATGACATGCGCCAAGACTACAAATAAGATTTTTTCAAGGCCTTGTGCCAAGACACTAGTTTCTCTCATGAGACCTACCGATACATTGAGGAGCTATAGCGGGCTCCACCCGTCACTTATTAAGTCCAATTCATTCCACATATGAACAAGTTTAAACATAACATAAACATTCGTATTAAAACTAGCATACAAAATATCAATAATTTATCCATAAACCATGAATGGTATAAAAATAACGCATACATAGTCCAACATATCACAAAACATTCAATAAAATATGGAAGGTTTTTATCATAACAAATCAACTTCAATTAAGCTTAAAATCCATCAATGGATGTTGACATAGATGAAATCAAAACTATTTTAGAGAAATATCTCTTTTTTTGAAATCATTTGAAAGTCACATAATTATAAAAGAAAACATTTACTTTGAAAATATTATTATAAGATTGTAAGGTAAGCTTCGATGATATTATAACAGTGTAAAATATTCGCACCCGCCGTATAAGTTATAAAAATACATTCTTACCTTAATTTTGTTGAAAAGATTAAAAAAGACCTTGTTTGGAAAACGACGGAAATATTACTTTATAAAAATCTTATAAAAAGTTAAAAAGGGTATAAATGACTTTAACCTATAGTCTATAAAATAGTAAGAATGATTTGAAATACATTTTTAAATAACATGTATGTGGATGATAAAGAGGCCCCAGCAGATAATTATGTATAAACAACCTCGGATAATGAAGATATTGTGAAATAAACCCTTACCTTGTACTTTTCCTTGGTCAAGGGTAGGTTAACCTCTTGTATAATGGTAAAATAAATGTTTTTAAATTATATAAGAATCATATAAATTAATATGGTATCATATATGATCTTTTAACATTTCTTTGTTAGTAATATCTTTGTATTATCATTGTTTCAGGTGTTAACTGATTCGTTTTCCTTTATATGATTTGTTACGTAAGCTGTGTTTTTTATGTATAGGTGGTATATATTCATATAAAGAATTATATTAAGTCTTTAAACATTATTTTTAACCATCAAATGAAAATTATTCTTGATTGGATACGATGGGGAATGAATCTCATCGCGTTCGTAGAGACAGTAATCCGTACATACACACGAGCGACAATATCATTATTTTGATATTAAAACAACATATAATTGGATGGTATATCATATATAAATAATAATTATCAATTTATATTTATTATTTACATCAATTAAAAATCATTATCATACTCATCCAAATAATAATTTATTGAATAACAATTAAACCATGACGTGAAGACGGTAGGTCGTACGTACGCACGTATAGTGACATGTCATTCAAAGGATGGATAGAATGATGAATATGGTTGTACCATATTTTTAATAACATCACAGTATATATAAGATACTGGAGTTATTATTTTAGAATGGAAATAACAAATAAAGAAGAAGTGGAAGAAGAAAGGAACTTGAAAGAGGGTGGTGAAAACATTACATCTTCTTCGGGTTCTTCCTTTTTATTTGATCAAAACGGCTCATTAGGTTGGCTTTATGATCAAAATAAGGCCTCTAGATTTAATTGAGGTAAGTTGAGAGGATATTTGGGTAGGGTTTGGCCGATCCAAAAGGATTTGAAGGTATTAATTTGAGAGAAGGGTGAGTTCCTTTTTATAAGAGGGGTGAGGGGAACCTTAGAAAAAACTTAAAATATTATTTTATAATAAATTCATATTCGGTTTATAATGGCTCCAAAGTTACTTATTTAAAGGATAAGGTGGGGATGGGTCGAAATCCTTTCAACAAATATATTTTAGATAGGTTTGGGTCACTATATTAACCTTATCATTTATATTTAACTATTAATTAAATAGTTTTACATTTACGAGGTCTCTTTGTATTTTTATATTATATGGTTAATAAACATACTATATACATCCAATAGAACCTCAAGTGGTTTATTAATGATACACCTATAATTAAATAAGTCCTTTTTCCAAACCTTAGATTTTCAGAAATAGAATATCAATTAATAAAATAATATTTGTTTTAAATACTCCTTTATGTCAATCTTGACACTATTTAATAATTGATTTTTGTTAAAGTTCTAACAACTTTATTAATTCGAAATAAATTCATTTAATCAATAATAACATGTCATATTAATCTATAAAATTATTTTAATTCATAAAAGGTCTCAAATTACATTTTTTTTGATATTTATAATATCAATTATTTTAATATTTCATTAATTAGGTAATTACTGCATCACCATTGTGTCATAAATAAATTAAATTATATAATGTATAAAAATTATAAATAAATTACCATTATGTAGGAAATCATTTTATCTTTCTAATTAAAATTTATAATCTAATTTATCTTATGTATAATCCTATATTTAAAATGTTTTAGTTATTAAACTTTGATTTTAACTCTTTTAACTCTTCTTTGAATTAAAAAATAATAAATATCCTAATCTAATCCAAGTGGACCAAATAGGTTCATATTTTATTCCTAAGGTTTTTTTTGGTTTAATTATACTTATCCAATAGAATTAAGACATGTGTTAGGGTAATAATAATATCATTTTTACCCTTAATTACCCTATTCACATTTAACCGTGGTAAATAGGATAAAAAAGTTACTATTCACCAAAAATTATTTTTATATTATTGAACCATATTTTACTCCTTGATATTAACCATGTCTCTTAGATTTTAAAAATTCCACTCACAGAAGCGGTAAAATTATGTTTTATATGAATTTGAAAATTCTCCTAGGAGATGGGTAGAAGACGGTGAAAAGTTCAATAAAATTTTTATATATCTAAAATTATTATAAACTGACTCCAATGAATTACATTGAACTGATATATGAATTATGTATCTATTTTTACCTAAACTAAATTTAAATAAAATAAATAATTATTTAAATAAAAATTCGGTTTTAAACTATAACTCCATGTTTTTCATTATTTATCAAAAATTGAAAGTTTTCATAAAAATACCAAAAATTCACCCTAAGCTAATTTCAATATTCCAAATCCAAAAGAGAAGTCCATTTTGAAATATAAATTTATAAAATTTCAAAAAGTGTGTATTAATATTCATAATGGCTAGTTCGATTGGTTGTGGTGTGTGTTAGAACTCGAAATTGCGTACAGCACACGCTATTGTATTATTTAAAGAAAGCGTACCATGGAATCTTGGGTTGTTACACCATAATTGTAACATCTCACCCCTCCTTATTGTCTTGATTTGAGATGAAATTGATACTTATACTTAATTGACATCCCCAAGACACCAAAGGATGGAAATAAATTCCAAGGGCTTCAATACCGTTGGGGGATGATTTTCCATTTGAAAATAAAACAACCACAACCAAGTATACCATAACAAACCAACCACTATATGATGCATGATAATAATATAATACATCTCAAAGTAATACCAAAAGACACAAATACCAAACTACACCATAATAAAATTAGAGTACCAAAGGGGAATATTAAACCACAAATCTCAAATGCTCTAATGACATAACAACATAGCTCCGAATATAATCCATAATCCAACTCCACAATCCATTTTGAAGTATCTTTAATAACCACTAAATAATTATGATACTCTCCCTTTACATATGTCTTGATAAACATTGTCTTTAAAAGTACCAATGTTCCAAATAAGTGGGTGAGTAATAAAACTCAATAGGTTTTCCCCAAATGACTTCTCTACTCATGCCACTGGGATAAAACATATTGGCCCATTTATATAAAACAATTATTTAAAACAATTTAAAATATTTTAGAATATAAAACAAGTAGATAAAAAAACAATTTCCAAGGAAAGAAACCAAACAATTCATTTAATTAATTCTCAATTTCATTTAGCATAACCCATCCCATTTCACATGGCCTACCACACACACACACAACCACACAAGCTTGGTTTTTACCATTGATGTTGTAACTTAATGTCCATAATTTTTCCCTTTGATGGTGGCACTTCATGACAAATATCCACCTCATTCAACTCACACTTTACCATTTAATCCAAAAACCATTCCAACACAATCTTTGCCAAACCATTTCAATAAAACTATCCTTTTATTTAAAACACTTTCCCATGAACCAAAACCAATCAACCATTTTAAAATTATCACTTTCAAATCATGTTACTACTTTCACATTCCACCAAAATAACCAATTTACACAATTCAAAAAACCTTCACCATAGATGGTTTAAATGAAGAATCACACAAAACTTTCACAATAAGTCTCAAGAAATATTATCAATTTAAAATCTAGCCTTAAAGTTCTAATAAGAGGACTCGAGAGTGAATGCATATACCTTAGAAACTATGGAGAAAATGAATAACAATGCAAATTCTTCAACAAAACCGATAAGAATATTCCAAAACCAACCTTAGATCTCTTTACCTAACATAAAAATAGCCATATCTCAAAAATATTGGAATCCATTATCATATATATATCACTAATAGATCATATCTATGAATCCAAGAGAGTTAAATGAGTATATCTAAGAAAACTCATCAAGAATGGGCACCTACCAAGCGATCAGACCTTTAACACACAAAGATATGCCAACAGATCGCTCCTAAATCAAAGGGTAAAGTCTCCACAACCTTTGAGATTGGTAAAAATAGAGTTAGGGTAAAAATGGAAGAAAAAAGATAATTTTCTTTTCTAAACCAAGTTATATACACTTTTCTAGGATCTAACATTTAACCATTCACAGTTATTCATGCAGTTATGAAAACCATGTGCGAACCATGAAAATGCATCAGTCCTAACAAGCGGTGTTACTCCTAGGTGGCTTCATGGTTTGGCCAAACCGTGAACCGAACCATGTTTCTACCCATTATCCCATGTTTCTCTTTTCATGGTTTCCTGTAGGAGTTTCACAGTTTCTACTTGCCGTGATCAAACTGTGAACCTCCATAAAAGCCCCAAAAAACATTCCAAAAGTCCTTCAAACCCTCCCAAAATTAACCCAAACACTTTAAAAACATAGAATAAAAAATATTACTTAATTGAAACCAAGGATGATAAATTCTCAACATACTTATCTTTTCTTTCCTCTGAAAGTATAAAACTAGCATTTCCCTGAAAGAGTTCTGGTCATTGATTGATGATTTATTCCTATAGTTCAATGCTTCTTCTTGAATCCAACCATTTTTTCACAAAATCTGAACTAGACTGATGATTTTCCCATGAAATAATATCTCTTTAATATCCACAATATTTACCAAGATATGAACCAACAAATCATATGGCTCTAGGTCAAAGTGATCCCATCGAATCACATAGTCAGGATCAAGTTGATACCTTTTTAACTAAGATAAATGAAAAACATTATGCACTACACTAAACCATGGAGATATATCCAAACTATATGCCACATCACCAAATTGTTAAATTATCTCAAAAGGGCCTATGTATCAAGGAGATAACATACCATGTTTTCAAAAATGATGATTCCCATGAATTGGATAGATTATCAGGAACATATAATCACTCACCAAGAATGAGAATAGTAATTAATAATGATCCCCATATCATTTCTGATTAATATAACCCATCTCTATTCTCTTCCTGATTAACTGAATATTCTCTTTTATCTCTTGGAAAATTCTTATCCCAACCAGTGAAGTCTCACTTGTTTAAAACCAACATATTGGAGAAAAAAAAGGATTCTCGTACAATTATTCAAAAGGATCCATATATATCGACTCCTGATAACCAATATTATATGAGAACTCCACTAATGACATTTTATCCTCTCATGAGCCACCAAAATCCATTACACAAGCCTGCATCATGTCTTCAAGCATTTCTATCATTGGTTCTAATTATCCATCCATTTGAGGATGATACGTTGTACTCATTTTCAACAGAGTCCCAAGGTCTTGCTGTAAGGATTTACAAAAATGATATGTATACCTTATATCTTGATCTGATACTATCGAAATTGGTATTCCAGGCTTCTTTATCAATTCTCAGATATAAATTTTTTATTATCCCTCCACTGTATGATATTCACGAATAAGAATGAAATGGGCCAACTTTGTGAGTTGATCCACAGTCACCCATATGACATCATGTCTTCAAACCATTCTTGGTCAACCTGTCACAAATTACATGGATATCTGCTCCAATTTCCAAATAGTAATACGTAAATACTACAACATACCCCCTGGTCATTAATGTTATGCTTTATCCTGCTGACATGTTAAGCATCTCGAATCAAACTCAACCACCTTTTTTATACCGACCCCCTGAAATTGTGGGTTCAATGCCTTATAAATCTTCTATATTTTAGGATAAACATGTCATCTTCAATGTTGGTAATCATGAAGATTTTGATCCTAATAATCCATAGGTACAATCATCCAATCCTGAATCCAAAAAACTGAACTCCCATATTAGTTCTATCCCTCAATGGTCTCCCCAACATTGAGTTTTGACCTCATAGAAATGCATTCTGAATTAGACGTAGGTTCCTATTTAACCATATTCACCAAATTTGGGACAAAAGAAAAAATAAAGAAAACTGATGAACTCCCTTGGTCTTCACATTCTATGTGCATATCGGATACGACTAACACCAACTGCCACTGATATAACGAATTTTTTCCAACTGACCAATTGAATTTATGGTTACTGCATCTATCACTGAATTTTGTTTACCCAATGTATAAATCAAGTCAAAGTAAAACATTTTGAGATACTCCATCCATATTATTTGTCTCATATGCAAATCCATTTTTGATAAAATGTGTTTCAGTATCTTATGATCCGTAAACATTATGAATTTCTCACCAAATAGGTGATTATGTCATGTATTTAAAGGATGGACTACATCATCTAACTCCTAGTAATTTCATGGGTAGTTTTTCTCATGAAACTATAGAAATCATGATCCATAAGAAATAACATGATCTCTCTATAAGATAACACATCCCAACCTAGATCTGGAAGCATCACAATACACCATATACCCTTTGTCTTGATTCTAATAATATCAATATTGTTGATAATGTAAGGAGAACCTTTAACTCTTTAAAAGACTTCTAACACTCATCATTCTATTGAAATGGGAAAATTTTCTTTTTCAAAGCTACCATAGGTGGTTCTAGTCATGATAATTCAAGAAAAAAATGTCACTAATAATCATCCAATCTAAGGAAACCGTGTATCTTGAAGACATTATTTGGCAGTTTTTAATAGATAGCATCCTTTATCTATTCTAGATCCAAAAAAACACATTTTTCAGAGATTACATGGCCAATAAACAAACTTCTTATATCCAAAAATCAATCTTTGATAATTTAGTATAAAGACAATGATCCTAAAAAATTCTCAATACTGTCACCAAGTGTTTCTCATCTCATCCCTTATCCTTGAATAAACCATTATTTCATCAAAAAAACAGCACCAAAAAATAATCTAGATATCTATGAAATATATGATTCATAAATTCCATAAATATTTTTGGTACATTCATAGGACTGAAATTCATAAGTACATACTTGTAATGGACATATCTACTTCTGAAAGTTTTCTTTGGAATATCCTCCTTCCGAACTCATGATTGTGGATATATGGAGCACAATTCAGTCTTAGGAAACCACTGAGATACCCTCAATTGATAAAAAAACATCAATTCATGGAAGTGGATACATAGTCTTTATCATACCTTTAATAAGTTTATTATAATCTATACAAAACCTTATAGTTCCACCAACTTTCTTGAAAAACAAGACCAGTGCTAACCACAAAGATGTACTATGATGAAGGAACCCTTTGATTTCCATCTCTTCCAACTATAATTTCAATTCACTTAATTTTGTTGGTTCCATCTAGTAAGATGGAAGGGAAATAGAACTGATCCCTGGAAGGATATCAATTGAGAACTCCGCTTCTCTTGTGGCTGGAAAACCTGAGAAATAAATACGAAAAACATCTGGAAACTGAACAAAAACTATTGTAAAACTTCTATTATCAATATCTTACATTGATTACAAAGTCAATACTACCAACTAGTGCAAGATCCTTTGAATTGTTGGTTCCAACAAGCCCATTTCTTAGTCCTTTACATTTTGGTCTCCTTTCAAAAGATTCTCAATTCCATCATCAGTTGTAAAATTAACCATTTGGGTAGAATAATCGTTGTGAGATTTGGATCTTACCAACCAATCCATACATATGATTATATCATAGACATCCATCTCAAGAATAGAGAAATATCATATCAACTCATCTCCATAAAAAGTTATAGAACATGTTCTACACATAAAGGCTCAAAATTCTCGTTGACCAAGAGGAATTTTAAGTTTCGAAATAGAAGGAATCATCTCAACATTTAATCCCACAAAATCAATAACATGAGAAGATATAAATGAATGGTATGAACCCATATCAAACAATGATTTCATAAGGTTAAAATTCAAAAGAATCTCACCTATCACTTTTGATGTTCAATACTAGTCATCCACAATCACTTGCTCAGTGCCATTAAACTGATTACTCATTGCACTCTGTTCTTTATTTCCATGTTGATATTTCCCTTACTGAGGACTTATCGAATCATATGACATTTTTGACACATGACATGTGTCCCAAACACTCGACCTTATAAAACCATGAAAATAGAACTGAATATTCCACATCCGATTGAAATTATGGAATTCTCTCGGTGGTGTTATACAATATCACAAGCACCTTGAACTTCCATTATGGTAGTAATGTGCAAAAGCGCATATACTATACATGGAATTTCATGATTTTTTGGACATTAAATTTTTCCAATATTTATCTTAGTTTTTACTTGTGGTATTACCTTCCATTCTATATAAGTAAACATTCATAGATTAGTAATTTTTATGATGATTCATGAATTGTGACATTACTGATTAATTTAATCATTAAATGTCTCCCACTAATTTTTATAATTCTAGGAACCCTCTGTACTAGAATCGGAATACTCTTGAGTATTCTAGTGGAAAGGATCCTCAATCCACCCCTCATAGTCGACAAGATATGGCTACGCCAAAACTTGGAGGGTTCAAGGTAGGCTTTTGGTTGGTGATGTGCATTAACTTGTAGTTCCTTGATCTGTTGAGTGAAGTCTCAACTTCAAAAATCTTAACTTTATTTACTCAATGCTTGCCTCAAAAATTATAAAAAACTAGGTATGGCTATTTCATTGCTACAATTTCAGTTAAGTCAATCCACCACCCTAATAGGAACTCCCTGGTAGTAAGAGTCTCCCTCAGCTATGGCATAATTGGAACACACAAAAACCCGGTTTTGTTCTAACATGAATGATGGAAGGCATTGGTGACTTAATATTTTTTGAGGGTTTTATTGGTTTCTATCAATGAATGTAATCCATTTTTTAAAAAATTGTTCATCTATGTTGTCACACTCAAAACTAAACTTTAATAGAAAAACATACGTCGCGTATTTATGAATTTTATTATCTATTATTTATTTATTTTCCCACTATTATAAAATGAAAAAAATAATAAATAAATGAATAAAGATAAACTACTACCTGACTGGTCTTGAACATCTAAATGACCTAAGGGCATCTTACCTGAGTTGAAGTTTGACTCATATTGCATCTTTCTCCTGACTTGTATGTTCACTTATCTTCTAGAACATCACCTTTCCTTGGCGGGGTCCACATCACGTCTTGGAGTACCGCCTCGTCTTGGTTGGGTCTCGTCTCGTATTCCATCATCTTTTTCCAAAGTACAAAAATACATGAGTGCATGCGAGGGGGACTAGGGGTATAAATTTACATCGGGTAAAATGGACACGCAGGTCCTTATACATTTCAACTGAAAATAAATATGATGTGCAGACCATCAAATAATTAATTACAGGCATCACACGCAGTTAAATAATTAATTAAATAAATGTGACATACATGGGTCGGTGCTCAAGACCACAATGCGGGTAAATTTTGCAGGATAAAATTTAAATGCATTAAATAAGTGAGAGGGTTATATAATTAAATAAAATAAAATAATAAATCCAAATAATTTAATTAATTATCGGTTCTTTAATTAATTTAATTTTATATCAAAATTAAATTAATTAATAATTTTTTTTCATTGAAAAATTAAATAAATTTATATCTCCGAGAGGCGAGTCGGCCAACAGTCAGGCATTGGGTCGCTATATAGGGCAGGAAGGCCAGACGGTGGCCTTGACCGAGGTGCGACGGCATTGCGGGTCACCTGGGAGAGGTCAGGGCTATGCGCTGAGGAGGCCGGGGTGGCTTGCCTTCTGTGGGAGCAGCGGGATGCAAAGGCCTGGAAGGCCGGCAGTGTGGAGGGCGGCGGCGATCGGGCCTGGTCAAGGCTGTGTGGGGGCGTCATGAATGCAGTGAACTGGAGCAGGGGCTGAGGGAGAAGTCTGGAGGGGCTAAGGGGTGGCACGGTCTGCGTGTAGAGGAAGCCAACATGATGGGTCCTCCGCACCCATTTTTTTTGCTTTTCCATAGGCGTCTCCCCTCTTGTATTTTTTATTTTTTATGACTTATTTTGAAGTATTCTTTTTTATTCTCCCAAGCCCCTTTTAAAAATTTCGACACCCATTTTTAAAAAAAATCAATTTATGACTTCTTTTGAAGTCTCTTCCCCCTTATTTTCCAAAGGCTACTTAGGCTTTTTTTATAATAGTAATAAATTTATTATAATGAAATAATAATTTATTATTATATTATTATAATAATAAAATAAATATTATTATAATAATAAAATTATTATACAAATTACTAAATTGTAAAATTTACATTTTGTATATAATTTTGATTATATCCGATGAACAAATCCAAACTTGATCGGTTCTTTGGAATGAATAAAAATTAATATCTGTGATCGAAATGCAAATTTCGATCCGATCTGAAAATTTCAAATGACCATAACATGGCCGTTCGAAATCGGATCGACGAGCAATTTTAACCGACGAGACCATTTTTGAACCATCTATGTAATTGTAATGCACATTTAATTTTATAGACTTTGAAAATTTATGTGATCTCTTTGATATGACTAAATGTTTCTGGGGCCTGTAGTGGAAGCTGGTGGTCCAGGGATTTTAAAATTGTCATCGGCGGATCAACAGTACTTGTCGATGTTGAAGATCTGAGGCTTGGTGTGGTCCGAGGATCTCGCATAAATTGTAAAAAGAACCAAATTAAATTTAAAACATACATGTTTCAAATTATAAGGTGTTCTTGACTCCAACTCGTCAATAGCGATCACTTCTTGAATAATCCTTAGAAGGATCTCTCTAGATCGTCCACACGTGCTTCAAAAATCTTCTGGAACATCTATCATCGAATTAAGGATTCTAGCGTGGTGATCTGACAATGTCTTCGATGTCCTGACGATCACCACATTGAGATCCCTTTGATGCTTGAGAGATATATTTATCCAAGCTTTTTGGATCAAGAGATTCTCTCTCTAGATAGTGGGAGGAGATAGAGGCTCTCATTTTCATTCCATGAAAATGAGTGAATAGTATGAATGGCCACACATGAGAGAGAGCATACTCCTTTATTTATAGTGGATTTAGTAAATACCTGGTAGGGTTCCCCAACCCCCGTTTATTTCCACGTCCACTAAATAAATAATTTTGATGTACGAAACTATGCCAAAATTATTTATTATTTTATCACATACTTGTAATATAAATAAAATATATTACATGATAAAAACTAAGCAATTTAACTCAACTTGATGTACTGCTTAATATTCAATGAACCTTGAATATTAAAATAATATTTTTTCGATTAATTTTATCCCTTATTTACTAAACTTTTAAATACATTAAATACATTCAATCCCAAATATTCATAACATGAATATTAATGAATTTATTTAATTTTTTTGGTGATCGATAACCTGGAAAACACTCGGACCCCATGGCAGGGTCCACCATGTCCATATACCTATTCAAATAAATAAGGAGGATTCTTGAATACGATATTGTGTGTGACCCTCTAGGCCCTAATCTGGATAAAAGTGAATAAAATCAACTGACCAAGAGCAGATTATAGCAACCCATCAAGGCCCATAAAGAGATAAGGATTTTCATAGCAAAGACAACCATCCTACGAACACTGACTGTGTACTATAATCTCTTTGTCATTAAATATCTCATAAAGTAGGATGCACAGTTGTTTTGTCGTCCTTTTCTTGATTTATTATTTGTTTATCTATCCGGATGTACTTACCTTTGTACTACTTTGGACAAAGACTTATGAAGTAAGCACCATCCTGATTGACCATGCCTTAGATATAAAACATCCTAAACCTGAAAGCAACAAATCCTTTCTTGACCATTCAAACAATGTCATACCACCAACGATGCACCAAACACAAGCTACCTCACCACAATTTCAATACCATGGTTTTTTCTTTGCATTAAAGTACGTAATAAAATGATACACATCGACAATGGTCTCAAGTCAGGAGACCAATACACATGTCCATCGATAGGAACAACACATGACTCTCAAAACATGTGGTGTTCTTACTGGTAGGTCTTCCCTTATGATCTCACAACTAGATATTACCATGTGCGAACTTTATGAGAATATATCTCAATTCTTATAAGCCCCCAGCAACTGATGGTCAAACATTTATTATGTCCAGTTAGTGAGGTGTATCTAGACCATAGAACAACCTCATTTTTAGGGTGTGAGTCTAAGCATTTTCAAGGAGTTATCCTCAAAGGGTGATCCAAAAAAATCCCTATGATAGATGAACATGCACAATCACAAAAAATCAAGAATACCCCTCGAATCCATATTAATATAATCAAACCTTATAATTTAATAGAAAAAACGTAAATTTTAGTATAATTTGGTTTAATTAATTAAATATTTTGATAAGGTAGCATGTTAAACAACTTTTTCTATGTGCATGTTCATCATTCCTTAAGCATGCCACTGTTATTATGCATAAAAACTCATTGGCTCCCTGTCAAGCCTTAAGAATCATACCATGTCTCATCAATCCAATGTTTCAATTATCAATCTAGACCAATACCTTACTCAACCAAATGTTCTTATTTCCAATAAAAGAAATCCCCTAAAAACTTGAGTTTCAATTGAATCCATTCGAGATTGGCAAGCAGGATCAACCTTTTAAGTCCTGATAACCTAAATCCACTTTTAACCAACACTATATAATCCCAAACATGTTCTAATACTAATTCATAACACCTCATCCAAACTTTCCTAAATCACACCCAAACAAGGATTTTACATGACCTCAGGAATTCCACCCCATACACTAGATGATTTAGACTTGCAATGAGGGGATAACATGATCAGGGGGAGACTATGCGCAAAAACAATCCCTGAGGACCATACCCAAATACAACTGTAAATTCAGTATGAAACATCTTTATATCAAACATCCAAAAACCCTATGGACATAAAAAAGGGATCCAATAGGCCTCTCCTAGTCCAGAATAGAAATAAATAACATAATATCTAAATGATTCAGTATAAAAACTTGATTAGAAGTAGACGATATGATATCAAAAAATAAATAAAAAGAAACTCACATGGTCATCTCATGAAATCATCATAATCTATAACCTGATAGATCTATACCATCCATCCTTCTCCAATGATACATATCCCTATGACAATATAGGATGTTTTACCCATGTACATTGAAACCTGTGTTGTGAATGTAAGTTGGGAGTGATACTAATAACCCACTATGAACCCCCAATACACTTGTATATTGAATACTATTTTGATCAAGTGGATGTTCTTGTAATACATAGTATAAAATGTGGTCTTTCCTGTGAAATACATCTACCCTAAAACATAACACACAATACAAATACAAACATACATGTCTGCTCATCATGTATTAACTTGGAAACGATGAACTCTAACCATACCAACATTGGCTCAATACTAGAATTCAATAATTTCCTCATACCACATAATTATCCCATACTTGAATCTATAGGGTATGGAATTATCCAAGTCCTATGTTCTACCCATAATTATAAGGTAAATTACTTCATCCAATATATAGACTTATCTTCTCACTCATGGTGGCCCCACATACAAATACTAGATTTTCCTTCTTACTCAAGATGATCCCATATCCATTCACCACCCACATCTTCTCACTCAAAATTTAGTTTACTATACCATATCACTAAAGGAATGGTCCCTTCATAATCACTACTTTATCACTCGAGGTATCACATGACATTATATTGAATAACTAACACTAAGTTCTAACTCAAGGTAGGGTCTTAACCATGATCTGTCGCATCATCACTTGTGATGATACTGGGTATTATATTATCACCACTAACTTCTCATTTTGGGTTCTTCATTACATCCCAATGACAACCATATAACTCACAAGTGACCAACCATATTCACCAAATTATATCTTATCATAATCCACCATCTTCTCACTCAATATGATTCACTACTAGAACCTTTATTATATAAGTATATAAGAAATAAATCAATAAACAATAGCACATTAATCAAACTAGCATGACAGAACATCAAAAATACTGTGTTCCGGGTATATCCATTGGATTATCTTTCACCAACCCCTTAAGGTAATCCACATGAACCCTATTCATGTATCCATTACCTTCAAAATTAAATGATCAGATCAATCAAACCTAATAGATCACACTAGTATAGTCTCTAACTGTGATGGGTTTACTCAAATCAACTTGATCATACTCTGTAATTTAATACCCAAATCACATATCATCTACAAGCACACACAAAAAGAGACATCATATAACTAGCCATCACACAAGATAATTTCATCTAGGGCATGAATTAGGTACATAATATTTGGAAAATCTTGAATTTCCCTTAGCCTTCAAACAGACCAAAACCAGCCTCACACGAATCCCATCAAAATTTATTTTAAAACCAAATCATAACCCCTTAAGAATTTTTTTCCCAAAATATAAATTTTCCCACAAAATACCCTTTGAAAAAAATTTATTTCTAAAAAAATAAAATTAAAAAAATTATACCTTTTAAAACTGACACACACTGCCGAGAAATCATTTTAGAGTGCTACCAGTACTCATTTGACCAAAGAACCGCCATCAATCTATTTAGAAATATATGTTGTCTTTGTGGAAATTTAATATAGCATGATAATATCACACCCTTATAAGAAACTCACACAATTTATTTAATATGCATATATATAATATAATAATTTCACAAAAAAATAAAATCACTAGTTGAATAAGAAACTCAAATATGTAAAGTCCACCTACCTCAACCGATAGTCCATAATATGATCCCAAACTTGTAGAAACATCCATTAATCCCATTAATAACTATCTTAACCATAAAAAATTCATGATAATCCATATAATATTTAATAATAGAAACCCAATTTGGCATAATCAATGTTGAACTCACTGAGAAACCTTACAAAATTGACTTCATGACCAATAGGGTGTGATCCACTCATGATATGCACCTAGACCTAAGAAACAAAAAAAATCAAAATTTACATTCCAAATAGATCATCTATTAACCAAAAATATAAAAAAATAATTACTAAATCCAAGACATAAAATACCTAAAATCAAATGACTGGAGATATCTTGATTTCCTCTTCTCCGAATGTCCTCTATAAGATGTACCTGAAAGACCCATCAAGCATAATGATTTCACCATGATCTGGTGAAATTATCCCTATAAATATTTATTTGACCAAACAAACATTAGAGAAAAATATAGAAGATAAACAAAGGGGGGAAGGAGGGATACTATCTTGAATCCACATGATAAAACACTCTCAGACTTCCCAGATCAATGGAGGATAAATAAAGGGAGAATGGAATCAAAATAGGGATATTCCCCCTATTTCATTGATAAAATAAAATTTAAATTTAAAGTCCTTGACCCTAGTACCATAGATTCAATAGATAGTTTATTATATTGGAACTATATATAGGAAATTGTATCTTAAGGTAATGAATAGTTTATTTGTCTTAAAAACTAGATATATAAATGAATTTCAAATTTCATTTGAAAACATAAAATACACATATTATTTTCTTCAAGGACATCATTATTTTCACTATAATAACCCTAAATATCAATCATAATACATATAATTGTATTATTTGTAAGGAAACATGAGAAAGGGTGATCTAATGTTCCCAGTAAGGGTTTGTATAAAATAGAAGATTATAAGGCTTAAATAATATTGAAAAAATAAATAATGGTAAAAATAATTCTATATAAATAATCAAACGAACTAGAAACTCTTTTGGGTATATTAATAAGTAAAATAAACACATGGGATCAATAAATGATTTCATAATGTGGGAATGAATAATTTCATACATCTATAACTTTTTTTTGAGGCCTTGTCCAACACATCGGAATATAAATGGGAAATACCTCGACCGAAACCCAATATAGTTCATTACATGAGATCTACTGATGCATAAAGGGGATATACGAGGCCATTCCTATCACTTACTAAGTTTAATGAATTAAATATATGAATAATATAACATAATCAACACTTAATAAAAAAATCAATAACTATCCATATTAGAAGAACTAGTCAGACATAATATCAATACTTTTCCCAGTCAAATTGATCATAAACAATCCAAAAAAATATTACTATTGGTATTGGTAGAGTACATCATCAGTATGAGATTAAAAAAAATTTGTTGGAATATATTAAAATACTTTAAAGTGATTACTAAAATATTTATTGATGAAAATATTATTTGTTTTCTTTAAACATAAGTTTTCATTTTTTTAAACTAAACACTTTTCACATATTAAAGAAATAATTTTATTTGAAAAGAAACTTGTAAACTTATAAATTAATATTCAAAGAAAATATTAATCATGATGGTGGGAAAATTCATTCATGTTGTATAACCTAAAACCATTACCTTCAAACTATTGTAAAATGTTAAAAGGTACCTCATCCAAAAAACAACATAAAGATTCCTTTCAACCCATTTTCTAAAATGTATACCATGGGTAATAATTTAATTTATAAATAATTATAGAGAGATATAAAAATTATTTTAAACATTTTTTTTGGAAAATATAGATATGTTAAAAAAATATTCCCCCAGTGAGGAATTAAACACAAACAATCCCAATTAATGATGATATTGTGAAATAAACCCTTATCTCGGGTTCAAATTACTTCATAATCATTTGAAAGACATGTATAATAAATATATATTTATTATAAATCTATTCCATGACCATAATTGTAACATACCACCCCTCCTTATTGTCTTGAGTCGAGATGAAATTACAACTTGGACTTAATTGAAATCACCAAGGCACAAAAGGATGGAAATAAATGCCAAGGGATTCAATACAGTTGGGGGATGATTTTTCCTTTGAAAATAAAATAACCACAACCAAGTATAGCATAAAAAATCAACCACTATATGATGAATGATAATAATGTAATACATATAAAAGTAATACCAAAAGACACAAATACCAAACTACACCATAACCAGATCATAGTACCAAAGTGGAAGATTAAACAACAAATCTAAAAGACTCCAATGACATAACACCATAGATCCCAATATGCTCTATAATCCAAATCCACAATCCATTCTGAAGTATCGTTAATAACCACTAAATAATTTTGATACTCTCCCCTTACCTATGTATTAATAAACAATGTTTGTACAAGTATCCAAGTTCCAAAGAAGGGGGTGTGTAATGAATCTCAGTAGGTTTTCCCCAAATGAATTCCCTACTCATTCCACTAGGATAAAACATGTTGGCCCATTTATATAAAAAATCTATGTATATAAAAATTTAAAATAGTTTATATGAGAATATAAAACAATTGTATAACAAAACAATTTCCATGGAAAGCAACCAAAAAAGTCGATTAATTATTTCTCAATTTCAGTTAGCATAGCCCATCCCATTTCACTTGGTCAACCACACACACACAATCAAAGACACAAGATTAGAGTTTACTATTGATGTTGTAAGTTAATTTCCATACTCTGTCCCTTTGATGGTGGTACATCACAACCAATATCCACCCCATTCAACTCACACTTTTCCATTTAAACCAACAACCATGCCAACAAAATCTCTGCCAAATCATTTCAATAAAACTATAATTTAAAGGAAAACACTTTCCCATGCACCAAAACCAATCGACCATTTTAAAATAATCATTTTCAAATCATTTTAATACTTTCACATTCCACAAAAATAATCAATTATCACAATTCAAAAAACCTTCACCATAGAGGGTTTAAATCAAGAATTTCACAAAAAACTTACAGTATGTTTCAAGAAAAATTATCAATTTAAAATCAATACTTAATGTTATAATAATAGGAGTCGAGATTGAAGCTCTATACCTTAGAAACTTTGGAGAAAATGAATAATGTCACAAATTATTCAATAGAATTGAAATGAATATCAAAAAACCAACCTTAGATCTATTTACCTAACATAAAAATAGACATATCTCATAAATATTGGAATCTACTATCATAGATATATCCCCAATCAATCATATATACGAATCCCTTAGAGGTAAAATGAGTAGATCTAAGAAAAATCATCATGAATGGGAACTTACTAAGCGATCATACTTTCCACACACTATGATCTGCCAACAGATTGCTCCTGAATCAAAGGGAAAAGTCTCCACAACCTTTGAGATGAGTAAAAACAGATTTAAAGTCAAAATGGAAGAAAAAAGATTGTATTTTGTTCTAAAACAAGTTGTATACATTTTTCTAGGATCTAACTTTTAACCGTTCATAGTTAGTCATGCGATTGGGAAAACCGTGAAAGAACCATAAAAAATCATATGTCCTGACAAGCACTATTTCTTCTAGTTGGATTCATGGTTTTGCTAAACCATGAACCTATCCATGTGCCTACCCATTATCCCCTGTTTCACTTTTCATGGTTTCCTGTATGATTTTCATAGTTTCTACTAACCATGATTCAACTGGGAACCACCATAAAAGCCCCAAAAACATTCTAAGAGTCCTTCAAACCCTCCAAAACATCACTCAAAAACATTAAATACATAAAATAAAAAACTGGTTACTTACTTTAAAATGAGAGTGATAAATTCTCTCTATAATTATCCTTTCATTCCCCCCATAAATTATAAAACTATCATTTCCTTGAAAGAGTTCTTTTCATTGATCAATGATTTCTTCCTCTCATTCCAAAGTTTCTTCTTGAATCCAACCATTTTTTCCCAAAATATGAACTAGACTTACGATTTTCCCATGAAATAATTTCTCTTTAATATCCACAATCTTTACCAGGATATAAACCAACAAATCATATGGCTCTAGGTCAAAGTGATCCCATCGAATCACATAGTCAGGGTCAGGATGATACTTTTTTAGCTAATATATATAAAACAATTTATGCACTACACTGAACCATGGAGACATATCCAACCTATATTCCACATTAAAAAATTGTTAAATTATCTCAAAATGTCATATGTATTAAGGATATAACTTACCCTACATTCCAAAATTATGATTCCCATTACTTGGATAGATTATCAAGAACACATTATCACACACCTATAATGACAAAAGATATTAATAATGATCCACATATCATTTCTAATTAATATAACCCTTCTCTATTTTCTTGATTAACTGAATATTATCTTTTATCTCCTAGAAAAGTCTTTTCCCAACTAGAGAATTATCACAAGTTTATAACCAATATAGTGGATAATGAAAAGGATGCCCATAAAATTTTTCAAAAGGAGCCATATGTATCGAGTACTGATAAATACTATTATATGAGAACTTTACTAATGACATGTGATCCTCTCATGAGCCACCAAAATCCATTACACAAGGCTAAATCATGTATTCAATCATTTCTATCATTGGATCATATAGTCCATCCATCTAAGGATGATACATTTTACTCGTTGTCAACTGATTCCCAAGGTCTTTCTGTATGGATTTACTAAAATGATATGTAAACCTTATATATTGATCTGATACTATCGAAATTGGTATTCCAGGATTCTTTATCACTTCTCAGATATATATTCTGTATTAGGCCTCCACCATATGATATTCAAAAATAAGGATGAAATAGGTAAACTTTGTGAGATGATCCACAGTCACCAATATGACATCATGTTTCCAAACCATTCTTGTTCAACCTTTCACAAAATCCATCGCTATCTGCTCCAATTCCCAAATAAGAATAGGTAAATATTGCAACATACCCACTAGCTATTAATGATCTGCTTTAACCTACTGACATATTAAGAATCTCGAATCAAACGCAACCACATTTTTTCATATCGACCCCGAAAATTGTGGATTCAATGCCTTATACATCTTATATATTCTTGGATTACCATATCATCTTGAATATTCATAATCATGAAGAAGTTGTTCCTAAGAATCCATGGGTACGATCATCCAATCTTGAATCCACAAAATTGAACTCACATCCTACTTCTATCCCTTAATGGACTCCCCAACAATGAGTTTTGACCTCATAGAAATTCATTCTGAATCAAACGTATGTTTCTATTTTACTATCTTCACCAAATTTGGAACAAAATAAACTAGAAAGAAAACTGTTTAACTCCCTTGGTCTTCACATTCTATGTGCATGTCGAATACAACTAACATCAACCTCCACTGATCTAAAGCCTCTTTTTCCAACTGACAAAATGAATTTATGGTTAATGCATTTATCACTGAATTTTTTTACCAAATGTATAAATCAAGACCAAGTGAAACGTTTGGAGATACTCCATACAAATTATTTTTCTCAGATTCAAAACCATTTGTGATAAAATTTGTTTTAAGCTCTTATAATCCTAAACACTATGAATTTATCACTAAATAGGTAATGATGCCAAGTATTTAAACCATGGACTACATCAGCTAACTCCAAATAATTTCAGGGGTAGTTCTTCTCATGAAACTATAGATTTCATGATCCATAGGAAATAACATGATCTCCCTACATGAGAACACATCCCAACCCAGATCCGTAAGCATCAAAACACACCATATACCCTTGTATTGATTTCAATTATATCAATACTGGTGATAATTTAAGGGAAACCTTTAACTCTTGAAAATACTCTTAACACTCTTCATTCCATTAAAATGGGAAAATCTTCCTTGTCAAAGCTATCATAGGTTATTCTAGTAATGATAACTCAAGAACAAAGTGTCATTAATAATCATCCAATCCAAGGAAGCTTTGTATCATGAAGACATTATATTGGCGGTTTCTAATAGATAACATCCTCTATCTTTTATGGATCCACAAAAACACCTTTTTTAGAGATTACATGGCCAATAAAACATACTTCTTGTATCCAAAAAAAACAAACATTGATAATTTAGTATACAAATGATGATCCTAAAAAATTCCGAATACTATCATCAAGTGTTTCTCATGATCATCCCTTTTCCTTGAATAAACCATTATTTCATTAAAAAAAAGCACCAAAATATAATCTAGATATCTCTAAAATATATTATTCATCAATTCTATAAATATTTTATGTGCATTTTTAAGACTGAAATTCATAATTACATACTTGTAATGGATATATATACTCCTGAAAGTGGTCATTGGAATATCCTCCTTCTGAAATCACAATTGGTGATATCATGAGCATGATTCAGTCTTAGGGAACCACTAAGATCCCCTCAATGATCAAACAAACATCAATGAACGTAATTAGATACATATTCATTATCATAACTTGGGTAAGTATATGATAATATATACACAACCTTATAGGTCCACCCATTTTCTTGAAAAACAAGACCAATGCTAACCATAAAGACATACGAGGACGAATGAACCCTTTTTTCCACCTCTTCCAAATATAATTTCAATTCACTTAATTCTGCTGGTTCCATCTAGTAATATGGAAGGGAAATAGGATTGGTCCCTAGAAGGATATCAATTGAAAACTCCACTTCTCTTGTGGATGGAAATCCTGAGAAATTTTTGGGAAAAAATCTTGAAAATGGTCAAAAACTATATGAAAACTTCTATTATAAACATCTTATATTGATTCCAAAGTCAATACTACCAACTGGTGCAAGATCTTTTGAACTACTAGTTCCAACAAGTCCATTTTCCAGGATTTTATATTCTGGTCTCCTTTTAAGAGATACTCAATTCCATCATCAATTGTAAAATTAACCATTTAGGTATAATAATTGATGTGCGATTTGAACATTACCAACCAATCCATACTTATAATTAAATCCTAGACATCCATCTCAAGAATATAGAAATATCATATCAACTTGTCTCTATAAAAAGTTATAAAACATGCTCTACACATAGAGTCTCGACATTCTCTTTGACCAAGAGAAGTTTTAAGTTTCAAAACAGAAGGCATCATCTCAACATTTAAGCCTAGAAAATCAATAACATAAGAAGATATAAATGAATTGTATGAACCCATATCAAAAAAATAATGAATAAGGTTAGAGTTCAAAAGAATATCACCTCTCACTTTTGATGGTCAATACAAATTATCCTAAATCACTTGCTCAGTGCCATTTAACTTCAAACTTGTTGCAATCTGTTCATTATTTCCATGTTGATATTTCTCTTACTGAGGAGTCATTGAATCATATGACATTTTTGACACATAACATGTGTCCCAAACACCCGACCATATAGAACCATGAAAATAGAACTGAATATTCCTCATCTGATTGAAATTGTGGAATTCTCTAGGTGGTGTTGTACAATATCACTTAATGTGGTCCAATTAATCGCATTGGAAACATCTTGTTTTTCTCTTTGGTTTTAGAGAAAGATTCACTAATCTAGACATCTAATTATGAGCCATTACACTACTATAGAAATAGGTGTCCCTCTTCCACTTATTCCCATCATTCAATTTCTCACCATTTTCTAAAGGTATCAACATGTTTTCTCTACATGTATTTCCTGAGATGTATCTTTCTACCATTGTATTTGTATTGAAAAACTCCGTATAATTCGTTTTATAGAGCATGAAAATCTTTGACTGAATATTTTTCCTCCACCCCGATTAAAAAAATTCATTCATTTAAGGATGAACTTCCATCAAATTCGAGTTTAAAGTAAAATAAATTCATAAATTTAGCTTCATACTATATCAATGATATATTCTTCTACTTCAAGCATAAAAACTATATCATTATTGCAATCCTAAATGTATGAGGATAGATTGTTTTGTTGAATAATCCTTAAATATCCCCACATGCAATTCCATGGTCTAATTTAGCATAAATAGCTAAATCCCATCACTAGAATGAAAGATACTTCAATATATACAATAGAAAGATGACTTTAAACTATGATAGTGTTCCAAGAAAATAAAATATTCAATTCATCCTATTGATACACACGTCTTCCCTCTCTAGTTCCTAATGTCCCTGAATTATGGTTGGATTCTACATTTGAAACTTAATGGAATAATCCACTTTTCTTGGTTTATTCCTTATGTTCCTTCTATCTACAACTTGAATGTATTGAAATATACTCTAAACTATCTGTTGGTTCACTTATGGCTCACATGAAACCACATTTACAACAGTCTCTTATAATAGGTTTCTTCTATGCCTACATGGAGCCATTTTCTATAAAAAAAATTATATAAGTATCACTCTCTCGGAACTAAAGGCTTAATAATTGAAAAGTTTCCATATCAAAACTATCAAAAAATTTATTTCCCAAGATTTCACACTTTTTTTAACCCATTTTTTAAAAATACACCATTCTTTTGAAAATAAAACCATTTTAAAGAAACCACTACATTGCATTTTCAAAATCTCACATTTGAAAACAATTTCAACATTTTTAAGAAATCATCACATTTGCACCAAATTATAAATCATTACTCAAAATGAAATATGTACTCCTAGTGGAAACTCATTTCTAAAATGAATGTCTTGTTTTTCTCATTGTCGAAACCCATGATAATGAGATTACAACTCTTATATGTATATCTAAAACAATTTTGTACCCAACTCACTGGAAACTTGGATTTTGGTACAAATAGGTTATCTATGTCTATTTATGCTCTATATTTCAAGTCCCAACAATCATACACATTTATACTATACCAAATCAAGAAATAAAATATAATGATTTTCAACATCAAGACTGAAAAAAACTGAAAACAAAGGTTTGAACCAACTAATTCCATTTTTATGTCAAGAACCAAACAAGATGACACCACTTGTAACATTTCTCCCCTCTTCAATGGCTTGAGTAGAGGAAGAATTGCTACTTGGCCTTAAGATACATCCCTAAGATGCAAAGGGCTTGAAATAAATTCCAGGGGCTTGATGCCATTTGGGGGAAGATTTTCCCTTTGAAAATAAAACAACCACAACTGAATAAACTCTAACCAACCAACCACTATATGATTCATGATAATAATGTAATAAAACTCAATGTAATTCCAAAAGACACAAATACCAAACTAAACCATAACAAAATCAGAGTACCAAAGTGGAATAATAAACCACAAAGATCAAAGACTCTAATGAAACAACACCATAGCTCCTAATGTGATCCATGATCTAACTCCCCAATCCATTCCCATGTATCACGAAGCACCACTAAATAATTATGATACTTTACCTCTGTATTGATAAATAATATCTGAAAAATTAACAAATTTCTAATGCAGGGGGTGAGTAATAAAACATAGTAGGTTTTCTCTAAATGAATTCACTACTCATAACACTATGATAGAACATGTTATCTAATTTATATAAATTAATTTGAAATAGTTTATATCTAAATTTAAAAAAATTCATAAGAAAATTATTTCCAAGGAAAGAAACTAAAAAATTCCTTTAACTATTTATCAATTTAATTTAGAATAACCCATTACATTTCACATGTACACCCATGCACACATGCACCCAACCACATAAACTTATTGTTTACCATTAACGGTGTAACTTTACATCTATACTCTACCCATTTTATAGTGGTACTTCATGACCAATATCCATCACATTCAACTCATGCTTAACATTTAAGCCAATGACCATGCCAAACAATATTTTTTCAAAACCATTTAAAGAAAACTATCCTTTTATTTAAAACAATTTTCCATGCATAAAACCAATTATCCATTTTAAAATTATAATTTGAAAATTATCTTACTTCTATCACTTTCCACCAAAATACCCAATTCTCACAACTCCAAAAACCATCAAAAATAGGGTTTCAATCAATAATTAAACAAAATATTCACAATAAATTTCTAGAAAACACATAAATTTGAAATAAATCCTTCATTTTATAATAATAGGAGTCGACAGTGAAGCCTCCTACCATATAAACTATGATATAAACGAAGAATGGAACAAATTCTTCAACAAAACTGGGTTGAATCTCCAAAAACCCTCCATAGATCTCATTCCATAACATAAACACAACCATATATAATCAATATTTTCATCCATTATCATAGCTATATCCACAATGTGTCAGATATATTAATCCCTGAGAGTGAAAATTAGTATATCTAGGAAAAACCATCAAGAACAGATACTTACCAAGCAATCGAGCCTTCAACACACACAGTTTTCCCAACGGATCACTCTTGGGTCGAAGGGGAAAGTATCCACATAATTTGGGAGGACTTAAAACCGAATTAGGGTCTAAATAGATTAAAAAATAGTATATTGGGGGAAAATGATTCATATTCACTTTTTGAGGATCTAACTTTTATCTGTGCATGGTTAATCACACGGTTAAGAAAACCATGTACTAACCATGAAAATGACTCTCTCCTAACAAGCACTGTTACTCTTGGGTGGCCACACAATTTTTAAAAAACATGAAACTAACCATGTGACTACCCAGTATCCCCTATTTCAATTTTTAAAATTTCCTATATCATTTTTACAATTTCTACTAACCATGCTTAAACCGTTCACCTTCATAAATTCCCCCAAAACATACCAAAATTCCTCCAAACCCTCCCATTATCCCAAAAACTATACATACATAAACAAAATGAAGGGTTAATTAATTAAAACTGAGGGTTCTACAATAATTATATATATAATGACATATATGGTTTATTTATATCCTATTAATACCCTTTTATTAATAATTCTTTATTAAAATCATTGTTCTGGGTTATAGTTGCTTTGTTTTTCATATATGTTTTTGTTCGATTGTTTTATTACTTGTACTTTTATCATGTTTATATAGTCTCAAAAATGTAAATAATGAAGTAAATATCATATACATAAGTTATATATGTAATTATAGTTATCCATAAAATCTAGATAAATAAAAATGAATTACATCATTCATTGAGACGGTAGGTCGTACGTATGTGTGAACACTATTTTCACTTTTAGAAAGATGAAATGAAATAAAGGTAAGTAATAATTAAAATTTATAGAATCATTATTATATCATACAATTCTTATATAATCATAAAATCCATCCTTATTACCATTCAATTAAAATATAAATGAAAAATAAATCACATCGTTTCATGGAGGTGATACTCCACACGTATACAAAAGCGAATTTATCTTTTCCCAACAGTTAGGAAAGTAATAATGTAGATATATATTATCATTAAAAAGTATATTTATGTTATAAATATCATATATAAATAATAAAACCATCATAAATCACATCCATAAAATATGATAATGAAAAATGAATTTTATCGCTATGTGGAGACAGTAAGTCGTACGTACGGACGAGCGATACTTTCACTTCCCATTTAATGGAAAATAGGGTAGGTAATTGTGGTTTCATAATAATAATTGATTTTAAGTATAATTAGGATACATAATTTTTTATTTTATTATAAATTCAAGATATTTATAACATGTATAAGAAGAAATAAATTGAAAGAGACCAGGAATGATAATTACCTCTTCTTCAGAATACCTTCTTTAGATACTTTCATAAGGAACTCAATGTTGGTATTTTAGGGGGAGGACCAACTAAATAAATTTGGATAAGTATGTTTATAATATTATTTTTTAAGTATTGATCGATATATTTTGACTAAATTGATCTAAAGAAGTGAAATAATGGGTGTCCTTTTATAATTGAGGTGAGAGACACTTTTAAAATTTTATAAAATATTAAATTGTAGTAAATTAATTATCTTTCTGAAATGCCTCAAAATTTATGGTTATTATAAAATATAGTAGGATGTTTTTTAAATAAAACTAACCTATTAAATTTTGAGAGGTTTTTGTGGTGTTTTAAACCTTATCTTTTGGCTTAACCCCTTAGTTAATCTATTTTAACATTAACTATGGTAATGTGTTTTTTAATCAAAAAGGGTTATATTTTTACATGTAAGGTTACTATTGACACATAAATGGAAAATTTATGAAATTTTAGAGCATATATTATCCACATAATTCTATTTCAAGGTTCAATTATTTTTAAATAATTTAATAAAATCTAATTGTGATGAATTATCAACAATGTCAATTTTGACATTATTTATTTAATTTTAATTTAAATACATCCCAGGAATGATTTATTTCCAAAATAATTCTTATAAAAAACACTAATATTTCATATTAATCAAAAACAAATTCCTATAAAAACTATAAATCACTCAAATTATATCACTTTTAACATTTCTAATATAATTTATTTTATTTTTCTATTAATTGAATAAATATTGTATTAGCGTTGCATGAGAATTTAAGGTAATTATATTGAAACTAAACATTATAAAAAAATTATCATCATGAATATTATTTAAAATTTCACAAAATTTACATTTATAGTCATTCCTAACTTTCTTTCTTCTCTATGTGGACACATAATAGATATTTAAAACTAAGAGAGTGACATTTTGTAATTTCCTTTGATTTAAATATTATATTGGTAATTTTTTATAGAAAATTGTCCATTAAACATAAATATTTAAAGAATAATATGATAATTGAAAAATTATATTCATCCAATAATATTTTTTATGAAAAATAATTTTTCTTATCCTTTAGTTTAACCAAGATTCACCTGATTTACCCTTTACCAAGGTGATAAATTTTACCATAGTTACCATTTATAATGCCTAAAAATAAAAGGAAAATATTTACAAAATTTGATCTTCATAATTAGAAATATCGAATCTATCTTATAATTTTAAATAACTATACGTTTCACTAATTAATTTTAAAATAAATGTGCAAAATGCGATGGAAAATCACTTTTTATTTAAATACATCTTCTAATCATAAAACTAGAATTATGATTATATTATACCTATTAAAAAGTCTAGATGAATGTTAAAACATTTGATATAAGATAAAATATTAAAATTTCATTAAAATAATTCATCATTAGTTAGTAATTAAATTTATTAATATATAAATATATTGTGCACACAAAATAGTTTTCTATAAAAACATTTATTTTACATTTATATGATTTTTATTTTTATTAATAATCTATGAATTTAAGTTATAAATGTGAAAACCAAATAATTTTCATAATTTATTTAGTCCTATTCATACCCACCAATTTAAATGACTATGTTATAAGGTAACAAAATAATAGATCATGGTTTGTTTGAACTCGGTGTTGCGTGCAACACAAGTTATCGAAGATATTAAATTTATTTAAAAAAGAGACATTCTATAAAATATTGGGGTGTTAAATTATTACCTCATTCCAAAATTTCAACCTATTAATTTAAATGATGACACCCCATGAATATATTTGGGTAGTTATTCATCATAGTTTTCTTAGGTTCCCACATTTTCTCTTTTATATTATGATTTTCAAAAGTACCTTTACCAACTAAGTCATTCAAGTCCTCCAAATTTGTTCAATTATGTCCAAAATCTGGATAGGATCTTCATAGTAAGATAGATCATGTTCCAATTATATTTCGTATATGTGATCACATGAATTGGTTTTTTAATTTACTTCATTTACAAAGATATATAGAACACATCATGTACTTTATAATGTCTTGGTGGAATTGTCAAATAGTAAGACACTACTCCAATTATATCCAGGATTTCAAAATGTATAATGTACCTAGGGATTATTTTTCCTTTATTACTAACCCTAATAATATCCTTATATAGAGATACCTTTAAGAAAACATGATCTCCCACTTGAATTTACAAATATTTTGTTCGATTATCAGCATAGCTATTTAGCCTACTTTGATTTTCTTTGATATAGTTTTGAATAGACTTTACCTTTTTTGTTGTCTCCACCACAATTTTTGGCCCCACAAGATTAATTTCACTAAATTAATCCTATCATGTTGTGGTATGAAATATCATTCCATATAATGCTTCATATGATGCCATTTGAATACTCGAAAGGAAACTATTATTATATAAAAACTTTGTTAAAGTTAAATATTGCTTCCATGTACCCTAAAATTCAAGTGATCATGGTGTCGATATGTCTTATTAAGTTTGGATAGTCCCTTTTGACTATCCATCAGTTTGAATATGATAATCGGGGCTTAAATAAATCTTGATATCAAGATACTTCTAAATAAGTTTCCTGAATTTTGATGTACATCTTTTATAAAAATCTCACAAAACTGAAATAGGTTCTCTATGAAGTCTAACAACATCATTAATATAAAGGCATGAAACGTTATGTCCAGAGAAAAATATTCTATTATAGTGAGGAAATGTTTATATTTGTTATTTCAATCATTAATAAACCATATTTCATTGTTCTTTCTAAGAGTGTTTGGCAATCTAGTGAAAAAGTCCATAGTAATGTCCTCCCATTTCCATGTACGAATAGGAATATGTTACATTAATCCTCTAGGATGATATTTATCAGCCTTCACTTGTTGAAAAAGAAAAAATCATGACACATAATCATAAATTTCCTTCTTTATATTATCCCATAGAAAATTTTCCTTCAAATGTCTATACATCTTGGACCTTCCAAGGTGTACAGATAAATTAAAGCTATGATCACTGTCAAATAATTCCATTTTTAGATCATGTGTACTTGGAACACAAAGACACTTTAAAAAATTTAGAACACCGTCTTGATATAAAAATCCTTCCAATTTACCATCATTTATGGATTTAATTTTCGTCTGAAAATTCTAATAATTGGGATGAGACATTTTTTATCTTCTCTAATAAATATGGTTTGGAAATAATTTGAAAAGGGAGTGATGTTTCCTCTTCCTTAATAATTACCAAATACATACATATTAAATCTATGAACATAGGATCCCTATAAATCCTCATTTTGGTCATAACTCTATGATACTTCCTACTCAATGCATATGCTACCATATTTTCCATCCCTTGGTGGTAGTGTATTGAACATTAATAATCCTTGAGTAACTTGAGACAATGTCTTTACATCATGTTGAGATATTTATGTGAAAATATTTATTTTTGTATCTTATGGTTAGTGTATATCTCACATATTTAACCATAGAGATAATGTCTCCATATATTTAAAACAAATATTATGGCTGCTAACTCAAGATCATGAGAGGGATAGTTCAATTCATGATTATTTAACTTTCTAAATTTAAAGGAAATAACTTTATCATTATACATAAGCATACAACCAATTAATTTCTTTGATTAATATCTATATATCACAAATACATATTTTCATTATGATTGAGTCAAAATTAGAGCATTCATCGCTATCCTCTTAAATTATTCAAAACATTTTTCATATTCCATTATCTATACAAACTTAACAACTTTATGAGAAAGTTATATTAACATTTTAGCAAATTAGTATTTTTTTTGAACCAACTGCTGATAGGAACCTTCTAAACCAATGAAACAACATACATTTGTTATGTTTTTTTGGTTTAGATTATTCTTGGGTTGCCTTTGTCTTCAAAATATCAAATTATATTCCATCCTTAGAGACAATTTTTCCAATAAAATAAAATTTATGATTCCATGATTTACACATGATAAATTTAACATATATATCTTTTCTGAATAATGATACTAAAGTGGTTTACATAGTCTTCATATATTTTAGTGTACACCAAGATATCATCAATAAATAACACAAAAAATCATCAAGAAATTCCTTAAATACTATGTTCATTGGATCCATTAAAATAGTGGGTGAATTAGTTCATCCAAATGGCATTACTATAAACTCTTAATGTCCATACATTGTTTAATATTTTTTGAAATATCTTCATTATTTAATCAAAATTTATAATATATATAACAATAGACAGTCTTTGAATATTATTTAGCTTTGTGAGTTTGATCAAAAAGGTCACAAATGAAAGTTATAGGATACTTTCTCTTTATTGTAATTGAATTAGTTTCCCTATAATCAATTAATACTCTAATAGATATGTATTTTTTTCATAATGAATAGAACAGGGACTTCCCAAGGTGGAACACTAGGTTGTATAAATCCCTTATTACACAACTCCTCTATTTTTTATTCAATTTCACAAATTCAACATTTGTCATTCTGTAGGGATTGTTTGATATAATTCTTTCATTAGGGATTAAATCATTGGAAAACTCAATCTCATGCTTCGGTGGGTGTCTATATAATTCCTCAAGAAATAAATAAATTTATTCCTACATGATAGGTACATAATTAATTTAAAGATTACCTTTTCCATCCATATATTTTTTCTACTCTTCTTCTCTAAGAATATAATTCAAAATATTTGTTGGGGGTGGATATAGACATGAATCTGATGAAGTGTCTCTTATTATGATAAGGAATTCCACATCGTCATCATGAATCATAATTTACTTCTCTTTAAAATATTTTTTCGCATTATATTTTGAAATTTAGTTTATACCAAGTATTATATAAGAATCTACCATAGGTATAAAAACAAATTCATCAAATAGGGAATATTTATTTTTCATAATGGGAACTGATTGAAATTTCCTTGTTTTAGTGATACTTTCACTATGATTCTTAATATATAACTCACTTTTTATGGTGTTAGGGAAATATAAAATTTTCTTGGAAAATTTGTAAGATATAAAAGAGTGTGAAGATCTAGAATGAGAAAAATCATTTGCTAAATTTGAATATAGGACTAAATAACATGATATCACATCTTTATAAACCTTAAAATATGATTTTATGATAAAAAAAATATTGTCCTTTCTCCCTTGTATTTTTATGGGGAAACTTCCCTTGATTCCTGGTATGATAATTTTCATAGTTCCCCATCCCTATATAATTGAATCCTTGAAAATTGGTAGTTTATTTATTTCATTTGTAATCTTAAGAATGATGGCCTTTTCTCTACACTTAAATTAAACTCATTATCCTTTAAATAGGTACCATGGTGTTTTTTTCCACAACTCTCGCATTTTGTAAAATTCACCTTTATCTTATTTTTTTAATCTATTTTTTTCTATTTTATCCTCTTCTTCTTATTTCCCTTCAATTCATAATACTTATAAAGTTCATTCTATGTCTTGATATCACATGAGAAAATGTCCTCGCATGATTATAAATTTTTAGAGACTAGTTTTCTTCAATTAAATGTATTTAAACCATCAATGAAATTATAAATATTACTCTTTGGATTACGTATGTTTCATGTAGCATGCCCTTATAACCTTATAAAATTGGTTTCACACTTAGCAACATTTTTATCTTTTTTTGTCTTATAATAAAGTATTTTTTTCCATATATACTCATTGTTCATGAGGGAAACAAATCCATGAAAAGTTATTTAAAATTATTTTATTCAATAATTTCTATTTCCACCTCATCCTTAGTGTTTTGAAAAAATGAACACCATTGATCTGTATCCCTTGAGGGATGATAAAATATCAAAAAAACCTTTTCCTTTTCATTAATTCCCAATGTGAGAAATATATTCTCTATGGAACTTATAAATTTCTCAACTACAAATGTATTCATGGTTCTATTAAATTGTGGAGGTTATTGAAGCATAAAATGGTATAACATTGTTACACCACAATTTGGATATATAGGATGATTCATAAAATCCATGTTATTTGTCCTAACATGAGTTAGATTCTATGATATAGTTATAATTTATTCATCTCCATCTTCGGCGTTATTATCTTTTCTATGAGGTCAATCTCTATATGGATTATGTACATTGATATGGTTTTCATTACATATAATAGGTGTCATTTCCAAACAATGGAATGCACTAGATTAGATCCTAATATCATGAATCATAATGTATAATGTCAAGAATATTGAAACAAGTAACATAAATTGTAAATTTATGTATAAAAAATATCAAAATCATAATATTTATTTCATTGGGAATATTCTCAAAGTTAGAGGTTTACATTCTATAATCTATGTTTTCCTAAATCTAGTTCCAAAGGTTTCAACTAAACCTTCTATGATACAAGATGTAAATACCCCAAATCCATTATCCCAAATCTGGTGGTTACTTATTCAAATATGTGATAGATAAACGAAATCTTATCCCAAGGTACTGAATAGTTTAATAGTATTAGAAAAACATATACATAATTTAATTTCACAATACATATGAAATCATAAAATACACGTATTATTTTCATCAAGTAAAAAATTATTTCTTTCATGATAACACTTCATTTCAATCATAATTCACATACTAATATTCTAGGGAAAGAAACATAAAAAGGGTGATTGTATATGCTCAGTAAGGGTTTTTGTATAATGGAAGCTAATAAGGAATGAATAAAATGGAAAAAATGAATGATGGCCTAAATAATGGAAGATAAATAATAAAATAAACTATAAATGCATCAATATATATCATAAATATTTATATAATCACATTTAATCAATAAATTATTTAATAATTATGTAATGAATAATGTTATACATCTGAAACATATCATTTAGGCCTCGGATAAGACAACTGAAAATAAATGGGTAAGGCCTCTACAAAACACAATCTAGTTCATCTCGTAAGACATATTGATACATTGAGGGGATATAAAAGGCTCCAATAGTCACTTATTAATTCCAATTCATTCTTTATATGAATAATACAACATAATCAACATACCTTAAAAATCAATAATTGTATGTATTAGAAGAACTAGTCATACAAAATATCAATACCTTCACATGTTAAACTGATCATAAACCATCAAAAGAGATATGGTGAATGGTATCATTAGATTTCATCATTAAAATAAGATTCAAAAAAGAATTTTGGAATAGTTGAAAATAATTTAAATATATTATTGGGATATTTCTTGTGGAAAATACCCTTTTACATTGAAAATAATTTTTCATTTTTTTAATTAAAAACTTTAAAAATATTAAAGAAACCATTTTATTTGAAAATAAAAAAATAAACATATAAAGTAATATTCAATGAATGTTTTAATCATATAATTTGGAAAATATTTTTATGCCGAATAAGTTATAAAATCATTCCCTTTAAAAAATTATAAAAGGTGAAAAAGTAACTCATTCAGAAAATGACATGAAATTTACTTTCAAACCATTTTGTATAAATTCAAACATGGGTAAAATTTTAATTAAAAAATCATTAGAGAATGATAGAAAAACTATTTAAAACATTTATGGAAAATATTTATATTTAAGAAAAATATCCCACCATTGTGGACTTAAACATGAATAATCCTGATTAATGATGAGATTGTGAAATAAACTCGTACCTGAGGTTTGACTTCATTCTTATGAATTTGAACCTCTAGGGTAATATATATGGATTTAATATGAATATAATACATGAACATAATAATAAATATCATACCATATATGACTTATTTATAAAATTTTATCACCTATTTATTAACAATTCTTTATTAAAATCATTTTCTTGAGAGATCACAGTTTCATTTTTCATGTATGTTTTCATTCGTTAGTTTTGGGCCTTTTAATTTGATCATAGTTATATCATATTCATAATTTTTATATCATATAAATATAATATATATTCATTATATATATAATTATAGTAATCCATAAAATGTGGATAATAAAAATGAATTACACCGTTCATGTAGACGGTAGGCCGTACATATACATGAACATTGTTTTCACTTTTAGACAAATTGAATTAAATTAAGGTAAATAATAATTCAGATTTTCAGAATCAATATTATATCATATAAATAATATATTTTCATCAAATCCATCATCATTTTCATCCAATTAAAATATAAATGAAAAACTAGTCACACCACTTTGTGGAGGTGGTAGTCCACACATATGAAAAATTGACGTTATCATTTCCCAATGGTTTGGAAGATAAGAAGTTTGATATGATATTATAATTATATGATTATGTTTATGTTATAAATTTCATATATAACAATAAACCAATCATAATTCCCATCCACGAAATATCGTAATGAAAAATTAATTGTATCACTATGTTGAGACGGTAACTCATATGTACGCACGAGTGCTACATTCACTTCCCATTTGATAGAAAAGACGGTGGGTAATGGTGGTTTAATAATCATAATAAAATTTAAAAATATTTAGGATACTAAGTTTTTTATTTTATGATAAATTCAAGATATTTATAATAGGTAGGAGAAGAAACAAATTGAAAGAGGTCGAGTGAGGCAATTGCCTCTTCTTTGGGAGACCTTCATTTGATCCTTTCATAAGGAACTTATGGATTGTCTTTTAAGGGGACCATAACCTCTAAAAATTAGACAAGGATGTTGAAAAACAATTGATAGGTATTTCTTGGTAGAGCTAGGTTTATCAATGTAGTGTAAAGAAGTTATGGAATGGGTGTCATTTTATAATTAAGGTGAGGGGTACTTTTGGAATTTCATAAAAAATGAAATTATAATAAATTCATTCTCTGTACCAATTTCCTCCAAATAGATAGTGATTTATACCTATATTATGATATGGTTGAAATATAATCAACCAATAAAATTTTTATAGGTTTGTGTGTTGTTTTAAACCTTATCATTTAGTTTAACCCCTTAGTTAATTTATTATAACATTAACTCAGGTAACATATTTTTCACTCTCAAAGGGTTATAATTTTACATATAAGGTTACTATAGAATCATAAATGAAATATTTATGAAATATTTGACCATATATTTTCACCCTTATCCTCTATAAATATTTTAATTATTTTTAAATAATTAGATAAAATATTATTTTCATAAATTATCATTGATGTCAATTTTGAAATTATTTATTTAATTTGACTTCAAATACATCAATAAAAGGTTTAATTTTCAATATAATTAATTAAAACATCAATAATATGTCATATGCATCAATAAAATTCATTTTATACTATAAATAAATAAAACTATATCATTTTTAATATTTTTAAAATCATTTGTTTATATTTCTATTAATTAAATAAATATTGTATTAGTGTATTGAAATAATTTAATGTAAAAAATATAAATAAATTATCAAAATAAAAATAATTTCATATTACATAAATTTTATATTTATATTCATTACTAACTTTATTGTTTCCCTATTTCGACACATAATATATATTTAAAACTAAGAGAGTGACATTTTTTGACTTTCATTAATTTTAATATTATTTTGTTCATTTTTATGGAAACATTTTCATTTAACCTATCAATTTCGAGCCTAAGTTAATAAGGTTAAAAATAAATTCAAAAAATAATAATTTGGATGAAAAATTATGGTTATATCAGTTAGTTTTAAATATATTTTGTATGCATAAGGATGGATTTATTCTTATCCTATTCCTAATAAAAATTATAGATGAATTTTAAACCATTTTATTGAATATATAACATTTAAATTTAATTAAAATCAATAACCACACTTTTAAAATTAAATTTATCAAGATATAAATATATTACACAGATAAACAAATTCTGGAAAATATCTCTTTTACGTTAAAATGAATTTTATTTTTATTAATAACTAATGAATTATATTTTATAAGTCTGTAAACCATATACTTTTTATAATTTAGTTATTCATATTCATACCTACCAATTTTAACATATAGGTTATAATAATCACATGATAATAGATCACATGTCGTTGGAACTCAGTGTTACGTGCAGTGCAAGCTATCAAAGAGATTAAATTTATTTAGAAATATTCATACCTGGAAATCATAGGGTGTTACAGGGACCCTAAGGGGGTTCCAAATATGATCGCCAAAAAATTAACCAAAAGGACCTTGAAAAAATATATAACCCAAAATCAGTTCATGGAATGCCCAAAAAAATTCACCGTGAAACCGTCGCCCCCTTGAGTATTTCATAGCTTCAACCCCTAGTTCATAGTGAGAATGACACCCTACAAGAGGGAACATACCTTTACCTCAAGACTTCCATAGTGTAAATTCTCAAATGTATATAGTGAAATTTCCTAGATAGCCAAATCATAATGTTAAGTCACCCTTCATGGTGTGAACACCTCATGTAAGGGCCATTCATGATGTGACCCTCACCCATCATTATACAGATGGCCCACAACTGTAAAAATTCAAGAACCCCACCACACTTCCTCTACTCTAATTCCAACCTAATCACACTAAAAATAATATATATTCCTCAACGAACATCCAAAAAATATCTCTATAAGATTTTATGATCCTCAAGATTCCACTCCAAGCCCTAATTCTCTAGAATACCCCAGCTCTTGGACAAAAATAACATTTTATCATAATTTCACAACTCATTACAATATAGTTCGTTACAATAAAACTTTAATAAAAAGGTAAATGTTTCATTTTTAACCTATAGGAATTCATTAAACTTTATTCAAACATATTATGTTTCCAATATAATATAAATTATGTGATTTTAATTTAATAGTGACATTTTAGTTCACAAAATTTATCATATGCTCAAACTTAAGAAAAAACTATTTTATTATCATAATAATATAGGAAAATGATCAATGATTAATTTTTGATTTATAAGAATTACTCAAACATCATTATGAAATGGGATGCATGTGATATACCTTAAAGTGCATTTATTTAATTGAAAAGTTGTATTTTAATTCAAATCATGTGTTACAGCTCAAAACTACACAAACACACTTATATTTCTATGAAAATTTATTTAAAAAATATAATGAATCATTTTTACTTATTGTAATTAAGAAAATATCATTTTTATTCATAGTGTGGCTAATTTTACTAAAATTACATGTTTCCAATAAAAAGGTGGCATTTTAGTTCAAATAACATGCTCAAAATTGAGAAAATGAACTAATATTGTCATTATTGTTTAGGAAAATAATTATTAATTTCTTTTTAATATATTAATCAAATCTAGGAAAATTTAATATATATTGTATCCTATATGTTTGAGTGTGTGGGTTTTTTATTTCAAAGTGAAATTTTAGTTCAAAACATACATGAAATACTTAGGACTAATTAAATATAATTAGATTGTTATAAAACATTCATAAAACAATAATCTATGTATTTTAACCTATAATAATTACGACATTTTATTTTAATATGTTGTGTATCCAATGTGACTAAAAGTGTTTTTTTTAATTTAAAAATGAAATGTTAGTTCAGGATGTGCATTATATGCTGTAAACTAAAAAATCATGATCATGTTTTCATGAAATATTAGTTCAAAATTAAATGATTAATTTATGAACAATAAGAAATAAATATGTTCTATTTGAATATATTGTGTGATTGATATGATGTAAAATTCGTGTTTTTAATTTAACGGTGATGTTTTACTTCAATAAAATTTCACATAATCAAAAAAATTAATCCAATAAAAAATTTCCATGAAACATTATATAAATGATCAATGATTAATTTTTGACCCATAAGAGGTCAAATCATAATATTTATCCAAGCAGTGTGGTCAGTATGATTAAAATCGTGTATTTTTAATTTAAAAGTGGCATTTTAGATCAAAACACATGTCACATGATCAAAACCAATCAAAGACATTCATATTTTCATAAAACATTGTAAAACATTAAAAAATATCATTTATAACCAAAAATAATCAAACAAACATTATTATAACATGAACTGTGGCTAGTATAACTAAAAGTTCATGTTTTAAATCTAATAGTGACATTTTAGTTTAAAAATGTGTCACATATCAAAACTGAGAAAACATGCTAGTATTATCATGAACATTTAATAAAAAGATTAATGATTCATCATTGACCTATAGTAATTAACTGAACATATTTCTAACACATGGTGTGGCTAGTATGACTCAAAGTGTACATTTTTACTTTAAACTTAATAATTTAGTTTAAAATGTCTGTCACACACTCAAAATTGAGAAAACATGCTTGAATTATCATGAATCTAGATTAAAGTGATCAAAGTTATATTTTTAAACTATAGGAATAAATTTAACATCATTCCAAAATGTAGTGTGAATAGTGTGACTAGAAGTGTATGATTTTAATTTAATAGTGATATTTTAGTTCAAAATTAGCATCATAGACTCTAACTAGGAAAACATAATCAAATGGTTGGGAAGCATTTAGACTATCATCAATGATTCATTTTTATCTTATAATAATTAATCTAACATTATTATGACATATCAGGTATCCTTTATAAAAAATTTCATCCCTTTAATTTAAGTGGATTTGTTGTTCAAAACATGGACTGCTTGTTCAAAACTAAGAAAACACACTTAGATTATCATGATACTATATGAAATTACTCATTAATTTATTTATGATGTATTAGAATTAACTGAATTCTATTCTAATATATTGTGTAGTATGTATTACTAAAATTTCATACATTTCATTTAAAGGTGACATTTTGGTTCAAAATATGCATCATGTGATCAAAATCAAGAAATCAATTCTTGGATTGTCATGAAATTGATGACAATAATCAAGTATTTTTTTTAATTTTATAAAAAATACATAAAGAATTATAATGTGAATTGTATCTGAAAAATATAAAGTGTATTATTCTTTTTTAATCATTAATGAATTTAAAAATATATTTCACATACTTAAAAACTAATAAAATCAAATCAGATGGTCATGAAACACTAAGAAAATGATCATTGATTCATTTATGACATATATAAATTAATTAAATGGAATTTTGCTAAAAAATTATCATATATAATATAACATTATAATTATAATTTTCTTTATTTATATATTAATACAAAAAAAATATTATTATTAGAGACATGGTCATCTATATGGTTGGTTAGATCAATGGAGAAGGTCACCTATGAGAGTACAATTGATTCGGTATTAGTGATAATTATTTTTTTAGGTATTTTAATTGTACACCAATGTAATTGAAATGTACTGAAATACTTTAACATAAATATATTTTTATTGAAATGGTGTGGTGTGATATATTATCTATTATATACAAATGTTGAATTTTTCCATTGAAAATTCTTATTCTTTTCATTGATTGTTTTAGTGTGTTAATTATATAAAAGCACACTACCTTAGTTTTGGAGTTATTTTATCTATGTTTGTTGGTTGTAATGTGGAAAATTCCGGCTTTTAACATCGCTAAACTTAGCATTTACAAAAGTGGGAATTTTAAATCCTTTTAGCCCTAATAAAGACCATTTTAGGAACTGATAAAGGATAACCTAGTAGTAGTGAATGATATTGTATGACACATTGAAACATAGAAAAAATATCTTTAGTCTCTCCTCCTCCAATGATGGTTCATAGATCATGTGAATCTCTTAACACTTGAAAAAAATATCTCTTATCTAGGTTTATCAAAAACCTTATAATTAATAAAAAAATTAAAATAATAGATAATTATAGCTATGAGTTTTTTGAATGATTCATATATTAATTTTATCGTTCTAATAATTCTTATATAGGTATCAATAATCTCCTTGAATGTTCCACCATTACATAGAATGTATAATTAATGTTTGAATAATGGTTTATATTATAACTCTTATAATGTCAAATTTTATGATGGGTTGTGGATGATAATAATATGATTAACAAGGTTAAAGAAATCAATTTAAAATTTTCATTCTATCATCATAAAACCGAAATGTAAAATGATGAACATGAATATAAACTGGAATGCCTAAAATGCATTAAACTCAATAATCTTCTCTTTGATATAGTATACTTGATTGATATCATAAAGAGACAAACAAATGATTCTCATATCCACATATGGTACACTAGACACTAGGATAATCATACACTATAAGAGGACCCCCAAATACTAAAGGAGTGTTAGATCCATATTTTTGAAGATAAATGGTGATCAGTGAGGAAAATCCATTAAACTAATATTTTATAAGTGATGCACTACACTAATGGGGAAATCATATCCATTTATTCAATAAAGATAATTGATATTTAGCTTTTATTGCATGGAAACCCTCATGAATTGTGATATCATGTGCCCATTTGAGTATAAATAATCATTGAACATTCTAATGAATATATCATTCATTAATAGACATAAATGAATCAACTCATTGATTTATAATTGAAGGAAACTATGTGGGAATCCATGAATTAATGCATTCATGGGATTTCATATATCACATGTTTATTATGCACTATGATAAATACCAAATGTATTATAATACAGAGACATCAATGTGGATTATCATGGGTTATAATTTAGTAGATTCAATTTAATAAAATATCTATATGTTTGTTCATATAAAACAATGTCCCAATTGTAATAAAATCCCACTAGGAATTTATACAAAAAATAAAAAATATTTATAATTTTATCTAAATAGTTTTATATAAAATTTATTCATCTCTCTTCATTTTAAAACAAAAACTTTATCCAAAACATAATTCTTACTCTAAGGACTGACTATGTGTTCTTATGTGCCTTTTTATCATAGATAAAAATTTTATGTCCTGATTTTGTAGATATGAGTAATGAGATGACTCTATAAAAAGACCAGTGTTACTCAAGCTAAAAAAGGTCTGCTTTGTTCTTAATAAAATTTCTTATATCTTCATATAAACATGTATAACTTAATACATATCCTATAAACCATATGTATACATATATAATCACTATATATATGACATAAATAGACTGTTAGACAAGAAAAATGTCAATCTAGTAGAGGCTATCCCATACATAATTTTATGAAATATGCCAACCAATTCCACTGTTGGACCCAAACCATTTTTTGGTTTTCAATTTTCTATCAATAACAGTGTCATGAAGTATGAATAGAGTATTGTAATGGTAATAACTATTGATAGCATAGATAAGATAATGAATACATGAAAATAGTATCCAATCCAAGATAATAAAGTGAAGACAGAAATTTATGGAAGTGAATAGATAAATTACTAGAAGATACCAATTCAATGTTAGGAATTTGTGATTAGGAGTTATTATTGAATGAGAAAAAGGATCGAGTGGAATATCTATGAATTTTCTGAATATTATAAGTTTCAGGAAGAAGGTTTTGAATTTAATCACTCAAACCATAGAGAGTGATAATTTCTGGTTGAGGTGAAGAGAGTAAGATTGTCAATGTGATATCTAAATTTTGAAGGATTAATGAAGTAGAATGATTCTACTGTAATATTATTCTCACCCAAAAAATATGGATAAGTAATTATTTTATGGTTTGGTAAGGTTTCATAATGTTTCTAAAGAAAAGTAAGAAGTCTCATGAAAAATTAGAGGTAGTATGAACTATAGGTTCCAGGCACAGTTTAACGTCCCGGTTCTAGAAGCCACCCATAGGCGCCTCGTACCTGGTTGGTCACATGGACTCAAATGCATTTCCCCAAATTCCAGATGATGTCGACTAGCAGTGAGGGCCTTGGGTGTGATAGTGGGGAAACTATTACCTCATTGGCAGAGTACACAACTAAAGATAAACAAAAGCAATAGAGGAAGCAGTAAACATCCATACAAGAGTAAACAACAGAAGGCTAAAAGTGTAAACAAATGGACCACATATATAAATGATTCATGACACATATGTCAAGGAAAAAAACCAAAAAAGTCACAATGCTGAATACAAACAGTACCACACCAACGTACAAAATAAATATACAAACATCTCCTCAGCATCGCAAGCCTGGGCTTGGTCCCATTCTCTCCAGATCTATAGCAAGTTAAGTACCTGATGTGGAAGGGTGTTTGCCCGTATCTATACCTTCAATAACATAATCTATTTGGTACCAATATCATGGCCCAAACAGGGTGTGAGACTAAATCCCAATAGGCAACCACACAGAGATCTGTGTCTAACAGTCAGTAAATATATGGCAGGTAAAAGTATAAGAAGTAGTAAACAGGAAAATACTCAGCAGTAAACAATCCATTTTTCCAATATCAAGTAACAGCTAACAAGAAGCTAAACACAAATAGGTAACCCTCTAGGAAGTACTCATAGCCATACCCTATAGTTCTACCTAACAAGTACCAACAACCCTCTAGGCAGTACACTCATCCTAACCCCTCTGGTTTGGTCATACGAAAATTATAAGACTCTCTGAGGAAGCTCACTCGGTCAATTCCCCTTATAGTCTAAGGTAGTTAGGGACTCTCTGCGGAAGCACACAAGGTCAATTCCCCTTATAACCCCAAGGTCAAGAGACTCTCTGAGGAATCTCACTCGGTAAATTCCTCTTATAGCCCCAGGTCATTCATAGACTCTCTAAGGAATCTCACTCAGTCAAATCCCTTTATATCTTGGAGTGGTTCAAGGTAATTCAAGTAAAACAAAGACTCTCTAAGGAGGCTCACTCGGTCTATCCCCTTATAGTCTATAAAGCTCAAAGACACTATGAAGAATCACACTCGGTCTATCCCCCTATAGTCTATAATGTCCAAAGACTCTCTGACGAAGCTCACTTGGTCTATCCTATTATAGTCTATAATGTCTAAAGACTCTCTGAGGAAGCTCACTCGGTTTATCATCTTTTAGTCTATAACATCAGGTTCTCATGGCCCCGTGTAAGTTAACGCATAGTAATGATATAAGGACAAAGTAAACCTACCAAAATTCTTGGCTAACCAGTCTATAGCATCTCATGCATGTCAGAAAAACCACACTCCATCCTACGATTACAAAGCATGGAAAACAGGTAAACGACCAATAGGCTAAACATGACCAAATGGTTGTGACAGAACAAAGCATGAGAAGAACATCCAAAGCATAGAAATCAACCTCATTCTTATCCAATTTACCTCTACATAGGAATACAAGCATGGAAAGAAAAAAAGGGGTAAAATGGTAAACACGCAATACCCCGTTCAAGGGTATTGGTGGGATTTTCACATAATACTCAAAGACTTTGAATGGAATGGAACAAACCACCTACCTTGGGGTTGGGAGATCAATATACATGAACCACGAAGCTTGAATCTCTTTGGAACGTCGTAGATATAAGAAAACATCCAAAACATTCAACCCACGATAACTTGGAAAAGAAGAGGAATTGTAAAACAAGGATCAAGATGAAGATAGAACTCACCAATGTGATTCCAACACAATCAATGGTGCTCAAATTAGAGGTTAGATGGAGGATTTAGGGCTTGTCGAAGATCCATATATGCTCGGTGCTCTCGGATGAACAAAACCTAGAAGGAGTGGTTTCTGTCCGTCAGACGTGACCCCGATGTGTTTAATAAAAAAAGTACATAGTGTGTACTTTTGGAGTACACAGCATGAACTCTCCTTTTCCGTACTCCACTTTAAGCAGCCTCCACATCACCCCACATGACCATGTGTGTGGCCAGAACACAGCCAGCACACGGCCTCCTACGGTAACGAACTACATGGAGTGTACTCATAAAGTACATGGTGTGTACTTCAAAAATTTATAGAAACTCCTATTTTCTAAAAAAAACTCCATAAAAAACATACCTAAAAAGAAGATCTGGTTTCTTACAAACCTCCCCCCTTAAAGAAATTTGTCCCTGAATTTCCCTAGAGCGGCGTAGATGAAGAAACCCCGAACAACTCTGGCCACTGATATCGTACGTCATCCTCCCTCTCCCATGTTTCATCTTGCACCTGTCCATGATTCCATAGCAATCATACCAGAGGATCAAACTGGCCATGGTGAATTTTTTTACTGTGATCAACAATCTGGATAGGATTCTCCTAAAAAGATGCATCCACCTCCAACTCGACTTCCTCAGGTTGGAAAGTATGAGACGGGTCTGAAAAGTAACGTTATTGATAAGAAACTTGGAAAATTTCATGCATTTCCTGGTACCTCTAAGGTAACTACAACCGATAGGAAACCGGCCCAACTCTCTCTAACACCTCAAATGGCCCAATGTACCTAGGCGAAAGATTACCCTATCTACGAATCCTCCTGTGTCCCAACCTCGGTGTGACACATTGGAAAACATGATCCCCGACCTTGAAATCCATAGGTAATCTCCGTTGATCAGCATAAGACTTCTGTCAAGACTATGCAGTATCCATACTTTTCTGAATCAACTTTATCTTCTCTATGGTCTCCTGAACAAGATGAGGTCCCAACAAAACTGCCTCTCCTACCTCCAGCCAACATAAGGGTGATCGTCATGGCCTATCGTGAAAAGCTTCATAAGGTGCCATATGAATAGTCACCTAGAAACTGTTGTTGGAGGCAAACTCCACAAGAGGTAAATGCTTTTCCCAAGAACTTCCAAAATCTAGGATGCATTCTTGGAGCATGTCCTCAAGCACATGAATCTTGAAAGCAGACTTTCCATCTTTCTGGGGGTGGTAAGTTGTACTCAAAAGTACCTGTATACCCAAAGCCTTCTGAAGCCCCTTCCAAACCCAAGAAGTAAAATGTGAAACCCTATCTGATAAAATGGAGTGCATAACTCCATGTATATTTACAATATATCATATGTACAACCATACCAGCTCATAAACCCTAATGGTCTCCCTGATCGGCAAGAAATGAGAAACCTTCGTTAGTCTGTCAATGACAACCCATACTACTTCATTCCCTCGAGGAGACCTCGGAAACCCTATCACGAAATCCATTGCGACATTATTCCACTTCCACTCAAGAATGGGTAACTTCTGCAGAATCCCTTCTGGTCGTTGATGCTCCGCATTCACCTGCGGACAAGTGAAACACCTCATGACGAACCGAACAACGCCCCTATTTATACCTGGCCACCAATACTGACGGTGTAGATCACGATACATCTTGGTGACGCCAGGATGAACTTCCCAAACAGAGGAATAAAAGTCCCACATTATCTCCTCACGTATATCTGTTGGCATCCATACGCGCCCCTGGAAACCCAAGATCTCATCCTCACCTATGGTCTAACTAGGAATAGGGTCCTCTCCTGACACGCTTTCCCATAGGGCTAGGCCTTTAGAGTCTGATATATTCCTCATTAGTACTAGATCAAGAAGGTTAGAGGTAACAACTACATAAGATAGAAAATTCTTCCCCTTTCTATCGTGTACCTCCAAATACATATCAGAGAACTGAGCCATAAGCTGCTACTCATAGCTGGCCTCCTAAACTGCCTGTATTTGAGTCCTTCTGATCAACGTGTCAGCCACTGCGTTGCCTTTCCCAGACGTATAGGAAAGCTCAAAATCAAAGGACTGAATGTAATCAGCCCACCTTCTCTGCCTCATATTCTAGTCATGCTGAGTGAAAATGTACTTGAGACTTTTGTGGTCAGTGAAAACCACAAAGTGCTCTCCCAGAAGATAATGTCTCCAACAGTGTAAGTCATGAACAACAGCTACCAATTATAGATTGTGCGTTGGGTAGTTCCTCTCATGTGGCCTCAATTTCTGAGATCCGTACACAATGACTCAATATCCCTGCATAAGCACATCACCTAGCCCGATACATGAAGCATCACAATAAACAGTATAGATCTTGCCTGGCTCTGGAAGGACTAGTATCGGTGCTGAAGTCAACCTCCCTTTCAGCTCCTGAAAGGTTGACTCATAAGAATCTGACCACAAGAACTTCACACCCTTCTTAATCAGACCCTTAAATAGTGCTGCTATGTGCAAAAAGTCCATAATAAAGCATCTGTAGTATCCAGCTAGCCCTAGAAAACTCTTCACCTTAAATACTTTCTTCGGTTTCTCCTAGGAAACTACTGCCCTCTCTTTCTCGGGGTCTACTGATACTCATGTCTCTGAGATAACATGACCGAAGAAGTGAATCTGGTTCATCCAAAAGTGGAACTTAGAGAGCTTAGCATATAACTTATGGTCCCTCAGTGTACTTAAAACAATCTCAAGATGGGTATCATGGTCGTGTCGAGTGCAAGAGTACACCAAGATATCATCCATGAAAGCCACCACGAAGGAATCCAAGTATGGACGGAACACTCGGTTCATCAGTTCCATGAAAACTGCAGGCGTGTTCGTGAGACCGAATGGCATAAACATATACTCATATAAACCATACCTACTCTGTAAGGCTGTGAGAGGAATATCAGATGGTCTAACGTGCAACTAATGATAACCGTACCTCAAGTCAATCTTCAAGAACACTCAGGCTCCTTCAAGCTAATCAAAGAGGTCATCAATCCTAGGCAAGGGATATCGGTTCTTGACCATTAACTGGTTCAACTTCTGATAGTACACACAATGCCTGAGGGTACCGTCTGCCTTCTTCATGAACAGAATAGGAGAACCCCAAGGAGAAGTACTAGGTCAGATGAAACCCTTGTCCTGCAACTCCTCCAACTATTTCTTGAGATCCTGCAACTCTAGTGTATCCATTCTATAAGTAGGAATGGACACTAGTTCTACTACTGGAACAAGATCAATAAAAAAGTCTACCTCACGCTCCAGAGGAAACCCTGAAAAGTCCCCTGGAAAGACGTCCCTGAAACGATCCACCACTGGAGGAAAGTCCAACTGTGAAGTCCCCTGGTCATCTAGATAAAGACTAGAAATCTGGGCTGTAACTCCTCCTAGACCATGATTTTCGGGTCCTTATCTACTCACCTGGACATCCCACTCGCCTCTATGAAGAAGAGATCCACCCTCTGGTGATACGAAGATCACCCAGTGGCGATAACAGTAAACGACTACCTAGAAGGGAACCAACCAGTCCATCCCAAGAATGAAATCATAACCTGTCATCTCTAGGACATACAGGTCCCATAGAAAGTGACACCCAGCAACCTCTAGAGGTCACTCCTTGCACTAACGTACACTAACTGCCCTAGTCCACAATGGTGTGTGTAGAGTCAAGATGTTGTTAGAAGAAAAGATTCAGAGACCAAGACTCTCCATAAAAGTGACGGATATAAAGCTATGAGAATCCCCTGTATCGAAAAGATCAGAAGATAAAACTGAGGCTACTAAGATCGTACCTCGAACTGTAGAGGGACTGGGATCCTGCTCTTGATCGGTTTGCACCACTGCAAAGGTCTGGCCTACTCCATGGCCCTGTGACCCTTCCAGACCACTCTAAGCTGATCCACTCTATTGTTGCTGGTAGCCTGGTGACTGACCACCATGGCCGCAACCTCCACCTCAGCCCGAACAGCTGGAAGAACTCCAGTTCCTAGACTGGTGAGAAACTGGTGATGCTTCTTTTGAATGTGGGGTCATAGAAGAACCCCTACCACTAGCTGTAGGTAAGAAGATCTAACAAAAACACTGAAGATGGCCCATCTTTCTGCAAGATCGGCACTCCATTAGGTCTCTCTGGAACTGAAGCCTAGTATGCCTGCTCCTCCCGCATTTCTGGCATACTACCTGGAAGCCTGAAGATACATCCCGCCTACTATGATCTCTTCTAGTAGACTCCTTGTGGCACTTCCTGCTATCCGTAAAATGAACACTAACTCTAGATGTCGAACCTCCCTGGATCACTACTCCAGAATCCCCCAGATTGCACTTACTGATCAGTGCATGGTTGATGATGGAAGATATCGAAGTCAACCTGAAGATGTTCACCTAAGACCGGATGTCATGCCTTAGACCATCCTCCATCTTCCACACAAGGAACAACTCATAGCCTCCTGGAATAGGTTTGAATATCTGTAGCTCAATATAGTAAGACGAGTACTCCATAACATAAAGAGTACCCTAATCTAGACTCATAAACTTCTAGGCTCGATCGTCCCTCAAGGTCTCTGGGTAGAAGTAATCATAGAAGATGCGCCGAAACTCATCCCAAGTCATACTCTGCTGGCGTCCTGACTGTGAGATCACCTCCCACCACCTCTTGGAAGAGTCTTGGAGCATATAGGTAGTGAGCATCACCCTCTTATCTGGAGGTATATCCAAATGTTCGAAGATTGTCAGTGTGGCCTCTAGCCATGATTCTGCATCTTGGGGTCCTCCATCCCCTGAGAAAGTGGTAGGATGTTGCTACTGGAAAACCCGCATCAACTCTGCCAGCGACGGGGTGGGAGGCGGCGGTCCCTGGAAGGTCTACATCATCCTTATAAAACCTTCCCTAAACCGTGCATTTGTGCCTTCAACTGGTATAACAGCTGGTTCCAAGGCTGGAACAACAGGAGGATCTGCAAGAGGTCCCTGATCAGCCATATCTGGTGTCTGATCATCATCTGTCAAGTAGAATATAGCCATAGGACATCTCAGTGGAATAATTCTGAAAGGTCAAATGCACACCTTAGATCCGGATTATCAGGTACTGAAAACATAAGAGTACAAGAAGGGAACAGGAGAAAGAAAAATTCAACTTTTACCAAACATGACTACATGGTGTGTAGGAACACTACACGACATGTTATTTTAATCCATTCACATGGGAGTGTACTTATGCCACAACTGTTCATGTAACACCCCAACCACACGACGTGTAGTCCCCACACACGACGTGCACTTGAACTCTATACCCCTGCCCAAGTTTCCTTACACGGCTAACCCACACGGTCCTCCTAATCCTAGACTACATGGTGTGTTCACGAAGGACACGGTGTGTACTAGACAAGTTTCAACGACCTGTGTTGTTAGTTACATGGCCGGCTACACGGTTCACTCTACATAGAATGCTCCATGTGCACATGGCATGTGATTGAAGGATTTCCCCGACCCATTTTGTTCGTGACATGTCCGGGTACCTAGGTTACACTACACGGCGTGTGAAATCAGGATACAACATGTATAGTCGAAGTTTCATCCATCTGTGTCGTTAGTCACACAAGTAGACACACGGTCACTACCACACGGCGTGTACGTACTGTACACGGTGTGTTCCTACAAGACTTTTCACAACCCTGTGTCCCTGCCCACACAGTCAGTGACATGATTAAAAACTACACGGTGTGTATTCATAAAGTACACACCGTGTATTCTGGGTTTTTCTGGACAGTAGCCTCAGAAATTTCTCTGGAGCCCAGAAAACACAGAAAATAAGCATAAAGGTGCCAAATTCCGATCTGTGAGGGCCCCTAATCCTCACAAATCAATACTTGGCATCTTATACATGTCATATACAAGGGAAACAAGTCAATGATCCACCAAGTTCTGATTCATGAGGGCCCATAACACCTGAAGAATCAAAATTTGGCATTCATTGAAAAAAGACCTTACATATAGAAATAACTATTTAAATTAGGTATTCTATAAATCATCTGTCACAATAGATTGCATATTATACACAACATCAATCACAACGACATGCACTCGCTAATTCACCCGAAATGGCATGGAAAAAATGCATGACATGTGATTTCTAGTAAGTACCTATATGATGAATGAGATGGAATACCCTCATATCATTGGGTTGCAATAGAAATAGAACCCCAATAATGTCAACAGTAACAACACAAAGCATGTGAGTCACCCATCGGTGAAAATCAGATCAACCGTAAACTTTCAAAACCAGAATAAATTGCAATAAACGAGGTAGATTGGCTTTTCCGAGTACATGGGCTAGCTACTCCCAGGAACAGCTTATTACCAAGTACCTATTCCATCCTATCCCTGGCTATAGGCTCCAAATAGTAAGTCAAGAGAAAGTAATTCCTCTAATAACACTTTGTAATGTTCCGGTTCTAGAAGCCACCAGAGCCACCTCGTACCCGGTTGCTCACATGGCCTCAAGCGCATTTCTCCAAATGCCAGAGGCTGCCGACTAGCAGTAAGGGCCTTAGGTGTGATAGTGTGGAAACTATTCCCTCATTGGAAAAGTACATAGTGGAAGATAAACAAAAGCAATAGCAAAAGCAGTAAACATCCATTAAAGAGTAAACATCGAAAGACTAAAAGTGTAAAGAAATAGAGCACATATATAAATGATGCATGATACATATGTCTCGGAAAACAGCCAAAAAAGTCATAATGATGAATACAAACAGTACCAAACCGAAGTAAAAAAGAAATAGATAAGCAACTCCTTGACATCGCAAGCCTAGGCTTGGTCCAATGCTCTCCAGCTCCATATCAAGTCAAGTACCTGAAGTGGAAGTGTGCTTGCCTTTATCTATACCCGCAACAATATAATCTGTTTGGGCCCAAAAGCATGGCCCAAACAAGCTGTGAGACTAAATACCAGTAGGAAACCACCTGAAGATCTATTCCTAACAGTCAATGAATATATGGCAGGTAAAAGTAATGGAAGCAGTAAACAAGAAAATACTCAGCAGTAAACAAACCACAATTCCAATATCAAGAAACAGCTAACAAGAAGCTAAACACAAATAGGTAACCCTCTGGGAAGTAATCACAGCCATCCCCTCTACTCCTACCTAACAAGTACCAACAACCCTCTGGGTAGTACACTCAGCCTAACCCCTCTGGTTTGGTCATACGAAAATTATCAGACTCTCTGAGGAAGCTCACTCGGTCAATTTCCCTTATAGTCTAAGGTAGTTAGGGACTCTCTGAAGAAGCACACAAGGTCAATTCCCCTTATATCCCCAAGGTCAAGAGAATCTCTGTGGAAGCTCACTCGGTCAATTCATCTTATAGCCCCAGGTTGTTCACAGACTCTCTGAGGAATCTCACTCGGTCAATTCCCCATATAGCCTGGAGTGGTTCAAGGTAATTCAAGTAAAATAAAGTCTCTCTGAGGAATCTCTCTCGGTCTATCCCCTTATAGTCTATAAATCTCAAAGACTCTATGAGGAATCTCACTCGGTCTATCCCCCTGTAGTCTATAATATCCAAAGACTCTCTGAGGAAGCTCACTCGGTCTATCCTATTATAGTCTATAATTTCCAAAGACTCTCTGAGGAAGCTCACTCGATCTATCCTCTTTCAGTCTATAACACCAGGTTCTCATGGCCCCGTGTATGTTAACGCATAGTAATGATATAAGGACAAAGTAAACCAACAGAATTACTTGGCTAACTAGTCTACAGTATCTCACGCATGTTAGAAAAACAACACTCCATCCTATGACTACAAGGCATGGAAAATAGGTAAATGGCCAATAGGCTAAACAGGACCAAATGGTCATGACAGAACAAAGAATGAATAGAACATCCAATGAATAGAAATCAACCTAATTCATATCCAATTTACCTCTACACAAGCATACATTTATGAAAGGAAAACAACACGGGTAAAACGGTAAACACACGATACCCCGTTCAAGGGTATTGGTGGAATTTTCACATAATACTCAAAGATTTCAAACGGAAAGGCACAAACCACCTACCTCGGGATTAGGAGATCAATCTAATTGAACCACGAATCTTGAATCTTCTTGGAACGTCATAGATCTAAGAAAATTTCCAAAACGTTCAACCCACGGTAACTTGAAAAAAAAGAGGAATTGGAAAACAAGGCTCAAGAAGAAGATAGAACTCACCGATGCAATTCCAACACAATAAACGGTGCTCTAATCAGAGGTTAGATGGAGGATCAAGGCCTCATTTAAGATCCATGGATTCTCGGTGCTCTCGGATGAACAAAACCCAGAAGGAGTGGTTTATGTCCTTCAGATGCGACCCCAGTGCGTTTAATGAAAAAAATTACATGGCGTGTACTTTTGGAGTACATGGCATGTACTCGCCTTTTCCGTACTCCACTTTAAATGGCCTCTATGTCACCCCACATGACCGTGTGTGTGGCCAGAACACGACCAGCACACGGCCTCCTACGGCAATGAAGTACATGGAGTGTACTCATGAAGTACACGACATGTACTTCAAAAATTCCCCAAAACTCCTCTTTTCTAAAAAAACTCCAGAAAAAGGAAAAACATGCCTGAAAAGAAGATCTGGGTTCTTACACACAGCATAAGCATGTGTTAGTTTGTCCCCAACATTGATTTATTTTATGATCGATGATTATTCCAAGATTTACATGATAATAACTATTGTGATAGATTGAATCAAATTAAAGAATATAGATAATGGATAAAATACCATAAGCAAAGTGGAATATGATCACATATTTGTTATAATTAATTTATGTAATAAAATAATTAACTTGCATGAAATTATTTCTTCATTGATAGAATTGACAATGGAACTAGATCATAGAGTCATTCTGTTGTTGGAGTCATGATTATATTATCTCTAGTGGTGATCCAAACGTGTTCCAAAAATCCCTAAACATCATCATAGGAATCTTTGGGTGCTAGCATGGAAGATCGTATCACTTTCAGCATTCACATTAGATCACCCCAAGAATCACATCCTAAGTATTATCTCATATCTCTCTAAACTAGTGAGTGGAAGGTGGAGGAATATTGCTCTATATTCTTGGGAGTGTTCTTAGAGAAGGGATCTCTATAGGTATTTTAGAGTATTATTTTGATTTTGTTGTGAAGAACAAAATGGAAATGAATTCTCTCTCTTGAAAAACTGATATAATTATATTTATATACCATTAGGGTTAGACAAAAATAATTTCACAAGTTCCCTTTAATATTTATTTAATCCCTACAGGTCCTCGTGTCTATAATAATAATATTATTATTATTTCTTAACAAGTTCGAAATCCATGAATTAAATTAAATATTATTTAATCAATTAACATTAAATATATATTATTTATCACCAAACCATTAAAATCAGTCCTCCATTCCTCCACAATGCTTATCAAGCCTTCAATAATGACTATTTATTTAATTAATAAATATCACTGCAACATTCACTAATAAATAAATAAATATTATATTTACTAAATAGATAATTAATATTTATTATATATTTTTCTCACATAATATTCTCTCAAATAACTAGTGATAGAATATATGAGATAAAAAAATGAATAATTTTTAACCATGTGTGAGAATAATATTTATTAAACTTGTCAAATAATAATTAATAATATATTATTTAACTGATATTCTAGATAAACTTAGTGTGTGACCCTCTAGACCACCTTCTATGTAAAATTAGGTGAATTAGACTAAAGTACAAGGTTAACATGTAGAAACACTCCATGGCTCACATAAAGATAGAATTTAATGCCATAATGACATAATATCTCATATGGATTCTTAGTTTGTAATATAGTCTCTTTATTGGGATATCTCTAATCAATTAGGTTTCATTATAGTTCCATCAACTTATGTGCTCAATGTAACTTTTTTGAATTTCCAAAAAACAAACTTGCCTATAAAACACCATGGACCAAAATTTATTTAGTATATATCATTTCAATCAAAGGGACTATGATGTCCACTTCTATTAAATAACAGAAGGGAAAATCCTTTCTCTCATTATTCATTAATAAAATATTACTTATTATACACCCAATGTATCCTACCTCACCACGAACATATGTAGTCATGGTTTTCATCAATACATCAAAGTACACAAATTATAACACTAATTGATAGTAATAATAATAAATTATAAGGATCAATACACATGTCTTCAGATAGGAACATCCAATGACACATATAAATATGGATTTTCTACTAGTGGGTATCATTATCGTAACATCTGACACTAGATATTACTAAGGGAATACACCATGAGAAGGTTCCTCAAAGTCCTGTGAGTATCCACCCTTGATATCTTGAATCATTTGTGTCCCTCAAATGATTTCATCCTACTACAGAACATATATTTAAGAATATTGTAGTGTCACTTCTCGGTACTCATCATAGTGAGGAACTTTTATGACCTTTCACTGCGACAAATACTCTTAGGAAGTTATCAAACACTGTTTCATGAAACATAATAATCAAGATATGATAATGAGTTTATTAATATTAAAAATAATTAGTATAGGTAATCATAAAGTAGATATAGGTTGGTTATGGGGAACCAAATCCAATGAAAACAGGTTATCATAGAAATAAGTTAAGAGATGGATTCTTAGAATTGAAGATATATATTCCTAGAATATATCAATTGAATATAAGTAAGTTATGATATGAGTTATTATTAAACAAGAAGAAGGATCTAGTTGAATATCTATGAATTTTATGAATAGAGTTAGTTATGGGAAGTAGGCTATGATGTTCATCACTCAATTCATAGTGAGTGATCCTTTCTAGTTCAGGTGAATATAGGAACATGAGCAAAGTGATATCTGGATTTTGAAGGATGAATGAAACAAAATGATTCCAATGCAGAATTATTCTCGCACAAAAAATTAAGAAGAAACTAGTTGATAGCTCAGGAAGGTTTCATAATGTTCCAAGATAAAAGGGAGAATTGTTGGGAAAATTTAGAATTAGTGGGAGCATGATGACTCTAAAAAATCTCATGGAAATATGGGAATGGAAACATTTTTATGAAAATAAAAAAGTTTTTTGAAAATTATTTATAGTTTTTTGATGTTTTAGAAAAGTGGAGATTTGAATTCATCTAATTTGAAATATATAAAAGTCAATTTCTTCACAAAATATTTTCATGAAGAGGTAAATTTGTGCAAAAATGAAAAAATTTTCATGAAAATGGTGTTTTGAAAGTGTTATATTTATATTTGGAAAAGGAAAGGATTGAAAAAATGTGTTGCAAGTTCAAAAATCATAGTTGTGTGAAATCATCCAATACATCAGGTATTTTTTTGATGGAAGAGGGTTGCATGTTAGAGGATAATTCAAGTCACTGAAGTTCTATAAACCATTAAAATTTTGTGAACATAAAAAAATTCATACGAGGTTTTCATGATGGTAGTGAGTTTCATGCTAAAGGTGACATCAAATCGTTGATGTTCAGAAAACCTATAAAGTTGTGTACAAGGTATATGGTGCATAAGGTAGTTGTGTGGAGCATATTCCATGTCTATAAATAATCTATTACCCCCCTCATTGTAGATATATATGCTTTTTGAAGTTTCAAAGGCTATGAATTTTGAAAGAGTTGTGTGAAGGTGTTTATTTCAGAGAGTATTCATGAAAACCAACAATGGGTGAATAAAGTAATTGTGTTAGTTTGACCAAGTGAGTTTTAAAAATTCATTCACAAGGACATCTATTAAATGAAATAACCTCTTGCAGGAAGAATTAATGTTAACATCAGTTGCATGAATGAACTTCTTACATGAAATATCAATGTTAACATCAGTTGTGTGACTAAATAACCTACTTCTATAAGACCAAGGGATATTCATGAAAGTTATAATGTCTCATGGTAGGTGGGATCATCGTGCCATAGTGAATGTTGTGAAAAAATTTGGATTTTCATGACACAATGAATGTTTCATACAAACTGATGAGTTTCTATAAAATCAAAAGGTTACATGAAAAAGTGAAGAATTGCACATAAATTTGAACTTAAGTGAAAACATGTATTGAACATTAATTTATTTTTAATAGAGTATTTAAGGACCATAAAATCAATACTACGATGCAAGCCAAGTCTCCTCTAAATCAAGGAAAATGACTCATGATGCCAATATTTTGAAGAAGACCTAAAATTATACAAGATATGGAAGTACCTTTAATATAGCATTGTTTAGGATTGAATAAGAGGACGTTTTTCTTGGTTGAGGAGTGAAAGAAACCTAAAAATTATAAAGGAATTTTTTTACATGGAGTGACCACTTCCAAAACATTGAATCCACCACACTAATGAGGCTCTGTGGATTCTGGTATGACTGAAGCAATGTAATCATATACTCCTTAGACTAGCCCTTTTTAGTAAACCAAGTAAACATCCCTTTATTCTATGTATATTTTACTTTCTTTCATATTTATTATAGTTTCAATAAGGATCATATCGAATGTGAGTGGGTGAAATTGTTTTGTTAAATGAGGGGCCAACATCCTAAAATAATAAGAACATGAATTAAAGAAAAAATTTAAATCGACCAACACCCTAACCCCCCTTAGGGTGTATTTGGTTCCAAAAGTTTGTATTAGAGGGTAAAAGTTCAGACTTAGTATTCAATATTAGAAGAAATGATTATATTTTTGCACATCAATTCTATAATCAAGCCTACATTTTTTATGGATCTATATTTGATGAATGGTATGAAGAAATTCTCATGTTCTTTCATACATGTGGTGTAGAGTTCATGGGATTTATTTAGAAAGATGATGAGTTAATAAATAATGGAGATAAAATGGGTAATTTTTAAATTGAAAGGTTTCTAAATAGATAATTTTCTGATTATGTTTATAATAAAAATAGTCATTGTCATTATGGTAATGAAATTTAGAATACTTTGGAAGCTATTTATGGAAACACTATAGACGAAACTCACATTTTTATGTTAACCTCAAGAAAAGATGTATAAAATGGAAATGATGAAAACCCAGTGAACAAGGTTCATGAATATATTTTTATGATAAAATTAAAGAAGAAGAAAATGAACAAGAAGCAGACCACTATGAGAGCATGTAATGAAATCATGGTGAATGATTCTAACTCTATGATATCATCTGAATCTGACTGTGTTGGGTAATTTTCTTATAAATCATGAAATTCAAATTCCCCATAGAGAATAATGAATCAGTGCATTTTATTAACATCCAAGTATAGATTGAAGGTGATATTTAATAATTAGGCATTCAAATAGTAAAAAATATTAAAATTGGTGGTCTATTTAAAGAATCAACTAGATATGTGAATAAACTAGAATACAAGATTTACCAACTACAAAAAGATTTAATTGATCAATCTCTCAGTCATGTAAACTCTAAAGAAGTAGTGAATACCAACATGAAGATAAAAGAGTAATATAAAATTTTTTAACAAATTCAAGGATTCTATTTATGAATGAAATAAAAAAATTAAGACACTTGAGGATAAAATTCATGAGATAAAGAAATCTAAGGATCCATTTGAAGATTATTTTTTTATGAATAATATATTTCGGGGAATTTTTTGTGAAGATAAAACACTCGTGTGTGATGTGAACTTTGACAAGTAAAAAGTCTCTACAATGTATGGATATAAATTCAGAGTGAGTTTTTCCCATGATCAGGAAAATATCAAATCCTTATAAGAGAATTTTTATCATTAGGAGATCATACATGATGTGGAAAATGCAATCATTGAATATTTTTTTAGAGAAAATAAAATTTTGAAAAGAGAAGAGGTGGCCCCAAATGTTGACATATATAATATGGGTTTCAAGATGAAAGAAAAAAGTGATCTACCTGAATAAATGTCTCAAAATATTCGAAATAGGATGATCATGAAGAACTAGATGAATGAAAATTTCCTCCCTCTACATACATAGCTATAAGAGAGAATAAAATCAAAGAATAAAGTCATCTATATATTAAATAAGACTAATGATTAGTTAAAGGATAAGGATTAGAATATCAGTGATCTTGAGTCAAATATATATGTGTCTAAGGGAAAATAGAAAGTAGAGTTTTACTCCATATAAGAAACTATAAGTGTATTATTCAAGGATTCAAATCTAAAATCTAAAAATAAATGAAACCATATTACTAAATCTAAAAATAAATATAATATTCCTAGAAAACATGAAAGTAAAGACACTTATAATAAATTTTCTATGAAATTATACTATTTCTAAAGATTGGGGTATACTATGAGTGTGTTTCAAGGATACTGAAGTCTTAATGATGGGAGGAGAATGAATGAATTGAAATCTAAATAGTGACATAATGAACAATGTATGTGTTTTGTGGAATATTTTTTATTTGTTTATAAACTAGTATGTAGATAAGAAATGCAACTGGAAGAATGTGTAGAGGCAAAAAATACGCCTTAAAGAGTTCCTCTACTCATTTGTAAATCAAAGAAATATCCTATATTGGAAAAACGCTCGTTATGTTGGAAAACCGGTTCAATGTTATAGAGAAAAAATATGGAGCAGAATAAAGGCTGACACAACCATCCATAATGTTTCCCTCACAAAAATAGTCATGGAAAGAAGGAAATAAAATATTGAATAGGAAACTAGAATCTTCTCCATTTTTGATTAATAATAATGTTAATTTAATAAAAGACTCACCTCAAATGAAAAAGCCATTGTTTCATACATGGTTGTTAAATAGAAACAACAAACAAGGATCCCCAGTAAACTTACAAGAAATATATCAAGATGAGAGAGATAAAATAAGATCTATCAAAATGAGAGAGAAGAAAGAGAAAAAGTCAAGTAGTAATATTCCTTCTCTAAAAAGATATATTGAAAAAAGGTGTAAATGAAATGTTTCAGAGAAATAAATTTATATGAATTTGTTTGAATCCACAACTATTAAAAGTCCAATCCAACAATACCAATAATTTTAAAGAAGTGGAATAATGTGGGTAAAGAGTGTCAATCTATATGGATGGAATAGTTGTATTTGGCTATGAAATTAGAACAAGAAAATAAAGGGTATAGTTCTTTGAAGTAAAATATTAAAGGGTTGGTCCATCAAGAAAAACATCAATACTCTTTTTTAGGAATCCAAAGGTACCCATCTCCCCTTCCACCTATCTATTTCTAATATCTGTTTGAACTAGAATCTTATTGAGGGGAAATATGATCCATGAGGTGCACATTTACTAGAAGGTAATGCGTTCATAATCTAAATAGAGATACATGTGATAAGAAAAATCATAATAATTAAAATTTTCTTACGAAATCAAATTCAACAAGTGGTGCTAAAAATGAAATATATTTTAAAAATATGTATCTAAATGTAGCGTGATATGGAAATGGAAAATAATCTGATGAAAATCCTATTATAAAACTGGAGAGATGTTAAATCTACATTTTAATGGTTTGGTGGTTCAAAGTCACATTGAATATTCAACCATTGGTATCAGGACTCAGTTTTTCTGTCATTTAACCACCAATAAAACATATATTGGTGGATAAGTAGCAACATTCATGTATTTCATATTTATATATATTTTGTTCTTATAATGTGGTATCAGGTAACTATTTTTAGGATACCTAAAAGGTATTGTAAAATAAATAATGTTCCAATTAAGTCCTCATTCTAAAAGGGAATTCATTATTTGGAAGTAGCTCAATGATTGGTATCAATAAATAGTATTTGTCCAAAGATAGATATTTTTAGGGACATTAGTGAAAAACACTATAGGTTTTTTATCCATATCTTTCAAAATATTCTTGTGGTGAATTGGAGATCATACATACTAAGCAGTACCATAAGGTTATCTTTAAAAAGTAGTGTTAGTTGTTTTAACATGTGGTATTTATCACAAAATTGTGCTTAATTATTTATTTTTTTATTGTGTGGTGTTTGTGTGATTGCGATTATGGTATTATTTATAAAAAATGAAAGTTGTGCTACTAGAATCTATGTAATTGAATGAGTTACATGGATATAATTGTTGTTTGTGTGATTAAAATGTTATTTCCTACAATGATTTACAACTTAGTAGGATTATGATAACTCAATTACAGGTGGTAATTCCACTCATTGAAAATATGTCAATGGTGTGTATCTACAACAAAAAGGCCCTAAGATTGAACGATGGTAAGAATAGAAATTTCTTCAAGTAGAAAATTTATAGATAGTTTCCAAAGTGAAAAATAGAGATCAACGGGGGAGAACAATATCTCTAAATATATTTTTCACATAGTTAGAAGATAACTATGTGAAACCATATGTTTTAGAATAAAATTAGAAATATATTTAATAGAGATTATTGATTAGTGTTATTTATGGGGAGAAATCCCTTATGGAATTCACAGGTATAGAGGAATGAGACTTAAAGGAAATTTGGGTTCAATGCATCCCCATTAGTCATGATGTCAAAAGTGGAGATGACATAATAGGAAGCTCTAATGCCCAAGGGGGAAGAGAACTTGGATAATAAATCTAGTTTCATATGTTTATTTCCATTTTGATTTTAAAGGGGGTATAAAACATTATAGGAAGAAAAATTAGGAATCCTAAGATCATAGCCATTATTTTTTAGTGTTATATTTAATAACTAGAGTATTGGAACGGTAATGAGTGTTGCTAAAATATATGATATTTTGAATACATATAGATAATTCCCTAACTGAGGGAATGAAGTAAATAGAGAAATTCCTAGAAGTGAATAGAGATATTCATATAATATATCAATTTCAAAATCAATAGTTATGATCATGTGTTTTTAAGGTGTCTTATTCATATTTGGAAAATGTAAAGACTTCATAAAAGATTGTATATTTCATTAAATCATAGTATCATGAGTCTATGAAATATATCTAGGAGTTATGTGATGGATTGGGGTTACATGATAAAGGAAATTTCAAATCACAAATGTTTTTTGAACAAAGAATGTTAAGAAAAAAATGAAAATTGGACTTTAACGATGATAATGAGTTGCACGCTAAAGGAGGCATCAAATCGCCAATGTTTAGTGAACCTAGAAAGTTTCACACAAGGTTGGTTCCACACAAGGTAGTTTCATGGAGGGTTGACCACGTCTATAAATATACATCTACTTCAACGAACCTATTTTTTATAACTGAAATTCCATTTTCAAATGAATAAATTCCTTATTAATTAATGATTTTTTAGAAAGCATGTGCTCTAATTTAGTTATTTTGGACCATTAAATGTTATTACCAGTCAGATTTAAAATAAATTTAATTATCACAATTGTTGATAATATTTTCATTGTATAGTTATTGTTATGATTTTTATATATTAAGTGTTATGATATAATCTAATTGGAATAGAAAAAAAGAAGTAATGGGATTATCCAATAGAATCATACCCTATAAGTACCATTTATCAAAGTTTATGAGGGAGTTGGAATCACTAATATTTGACCATGACCAAACCCAAGTTGAAATTAAATAAAAAAATCACGATTTAAACCTTTTAAATGATAATTTAAAGCTAATCGAGATCACATCACAAATCATTTTAACCAAACCACCCCATGAAAGTGTCAACATCTCACACCTTACCCATATGGCATATACTAGTGTAATTAGGGGTTATGTATCAGATGACTTAAATTATGAATTTTTATATTTTTATTTTTAATCAAATAACAATAATTATTATTATACATTATATATGATTAAATAATGAGTTTGGTAAAAAATGATTTGAATAAAATTAAACTCAAATACTATTTTTTAAAAATATATAATTTTAATAAAGATACTCATTTTTATGAATTCAATAATTTTTTAAAGAAATAATATTTTAATAGAATGTTATTATTAAATAATTTAAATTTAAATTTAAATGATAATATAATTTTATTTAGTAACATGTATTTTTTATAAGGGACAAAAACTATTATAGTCATAAAAATCCATATTTTTTAATAAATGGAAATTTTTTTATTTAAAATTAAAAAATTTCATGTTATAGAATTATTTTTATAAAATAAATTATATTTTTTAAATCATCATGTCAAAATTATCCAATGATGAATTTTTCATGATTTTATGAGAGAGTGAAATTTTGGGGTAAAAATAAAATATAGTATAAATATATTGTATTTATTATGACGTCATAAAATCCGAAAAGTGATTTAATAAATACTATAAAGAGTATAAATGACAAAAATTATGTTTTACCTATAAATTAATTTTTTTAGGTTATTTGATTAATTTGATAAACCCTTAATGAATCCTCTAAAACCTATATTATATTTTATGGTTTTCAAATTAATTATTTATGAACATGACTAACTTCTACATCACAAATGGTATTATTTTAATTATTTCGTCTATTAAATATATAAATTGTTTAAACCCACTAATATTTGGTAGACACCGTGAGAAAAACCCACAGTAAGGTTTTTGGTATTTATTATTTTATCTTACAGAGTCTGAAACCTATGTTTAGAAATTAATAAACAATCCTCTCTATTTTGCTATAAAAACTCACCCAACCTCTCATTCCTCTTCAATAAAAACCATTATATCACAAAATTAATCTAAATTTACCTCTATATATCCATCACATGGTTCCCCAATCTCTTAAGAAGATAATCCCAAGCATTTTGAAGTGCACTCTTGGGGTAAGGGATCCTCTCCTTCTCCTCTTTATTCAAGAACATTCTTTATATTATGCCTTTTGATTTAAAATTGTTCATGTTGGTATATGTTTTTACACAAACCTACTACTATCCTCATTATTTATTAGTGATAAGAAACCCCTTTCACTCTCATAAAACCCTTCCATGGATCTTTATTTTTCCCTCTTATGCTATCGAAATTATCTTGGGATTTTTCATACCAAACATTTGTAAAGTGAATACCCATCCCCATTTCCTCTCAAGGGTATTCACCTAGATATACCTATCCTCCATTGATTTGGTAAAACCATGTATAAAACTCATAGGCATTCATCATGGGTTTAAAATTTATTAAATACATTATTATTTTGTTTTATCTATGTAGAAAAAAATTCATGTATATGATTTGAATATGACTAGTGGGCCCAAAATTATATATCCAAAGAATGAATTGGGTAATGTTTTTATCCCATGCGATACCATGTATGGCACACATGAGGTAAAAAAAAAGAACACTATGTTATTATGACATAGCATTTATCCTTGAATTTTGTTTATGATGTTATATTTCATATTTTTTCCACATTCCCATGATTCCTTTCTGTTATTATATTATATCATGATTTTATTTTCATGTTTATAATTCTCACCCCTCTTATGTTACCCTATTATTTCTTTTGAATCACATTTACTACATTACATTATGTAATTATTTTATTATTACCTTGTTTGGATTTATATCTCACCCATTTCTTATGTACTTCCCCATATTATCCTGTGCAATATTAGAAGATCAATAGTTTTTAAGCACATGTTTTGGAGTATTTAAATAATTTTTTTATACCCAATTATCAAGTTATTATTATATATACTTAATTTTTCAAATTAACAAGGCATTTTTATCTTATAGGTTTGTATTATGTGTACCTTTATATAATAAACCATGAATTATGGTGTATTAAAAAATGGTTTTTCATAGATACCCCCCCATTTGAGATATCTAGAATTATTGAAGATTTAAAGGTTCTGAATAAAAAAAAGATGTACAATGGTATTTCTGACATGAATCATTCATTAAAAAATTATATTCTTGAATAAAGTAATTGTTTCAATTTGAACCTGTAAATTTCATGAACGCATTCATGTAGACATTTGGTGCATGAAATACCTTCTTTCATGAAGTAGTAATGTTAACATCAGTTGTGAAAAAGAACTTCTTACACAAATTAGTAATGTTAACATCAGTTGTGTTGAGAAGTAACCAATGTATCTAAGACCAAGGAGGATTCCTAGTATTTTGAAAGTATTGTGATGGGTGTTAGTTTTGTGATATATCAAAATTTTCATGAAATAGTGTAATTTCATGACATAATGAATGTTTTATAAAAATAATCAGTTGTAAGAAAATTCATGTAAAAGTAAAGAGCTTCATGTAAATTGAAAGTTATGTGAATAGTAGGAATTGGAAATTCATTTTAGGTGAATAGTTCATTTAAAGAACATCAAATAAAGACCATAATGAATGTAGATTCTCATTCGAATCAGGGAAAAATCCTTATGCTTCCAATATTTGGAATAAGACATAAAATTCTATAAATTGTGGAAGTTCCTTCACCAATATAGTGAATGTGAGTGAAGAAGTTCTAGTGTGCCTTGGGTGAGTAGTTACCAAACCCTAAACCTTGTAAAGGATGTGTTCCTAGAATATAGAGACTGTATCAAAAAAATTATCCACCAAACTATTGAATCTCAGTAAATTCTAGTATGACTGACACAATAATATATTCTCCTTGGATTGGACTATTATGGTAAACCCAGTAAAAATCCCTTTTTCCATGGATGTTTTACTCTCATGATTATGTGTTATTTTTTTAATTAATTCATCAAGTGAAAGATGATGAACATGTTCATTACAATGAGGGAACAAGATCATAAAAGAATAAGAAAATTAGTAAAATAAAAGGTTTGAAATTATCCAATACCCTGATTCACCCTCCCTCAGGGTGTATCTAGTTCTAACATCAACAACTATTATACATTACATTCATCTAGAATATGAGAACATCACATGATGGTCATCCATGTAGTTGAGAACATCACATGTCACTCAAGTAATCATGGTAATGAATTTCCTCAATATAATTCAGTTGAGAGATGTGATGACTTTTCTCATCATATGATTTGACAAATTTCATCTTGGTTGATCTTTATCATGTTAAGATACCATTAAAATACCCAAACATTCCCTAATTTGATAATCCATAATGATATTATAAGAAAGATATCAAAGTATGAAGGTTTTCTTACTATGTATCTCATTAATCTAAATTAAATGGATTCATAATAATCATAAAACGATAAGTATATCAATTATTTAATGAAATTATATGTGATATACTTGTAAGTTCTATTCAAATAAGTCTCAACTTATTATCTAATGTGTTTATTCTTTTTATACCATATGCAACTGTTTTCATCGATTAAAAGATTCTACACATGCTAACATGTCATCAGAACCCATAATAATAAATGACAATCATAAAATAATGACAAATAAATTTTTCCTTTAGTGGATATTATCATTTCATTGTTTATGTAATAAAAATTCTATCATACATTAATGAATTATAAATATGGATTACCTTTATTATAAAATCATGATATATTTTACAACCACTACATCCAATATTTCGTGTATCTTATAACAATCGATTCAATATGACCCTCGTGATTTTTTTGTGTTTATGGTTGCATTAATATAATTTCTACATTATCCTCTATATCCACCCAATATATCTTTAAACCCATGTTAGAACATTCATGCACCTAAATCATATGCATATGATTTTAGTAAACATTCATCACTTCATTCCCATTCATTTTGTGTCTATGTGGGTGATATTGTTGGATTTTATTCCCAAGAATAAATGTATATATACTTTATGATTACCTATATTCATTGATTTTAATACTAATAAATTTTTTATCACATCATGATTATTCTTCCGTGTGATATAATTTATGAAAATTTCCTAAGAGTATTTATCCCACTGAATGGTCATAGAGGCTCCATGCTATGACGAGAACCCATAAGTGCCACTAAAGTATTCTTAAATATATATTCTATAGTCAAATGATATCATTTGAAGATAAATATATGGTATAGGCTATCAAGGGTGGATAATCATAGTACATTGAGATGCTTTATTATAGTGTACACCCTTGGTGATTTCGAGTGTGGGAGACTTTGAGAACCCGATAAAAAAGTAGGAAATCCAAATATATATGTTTCATTGGGTGTTCTTATCTTTAGATTTGTGTATTGATCATTTTAATATAATACCATTATAATTAATATTATTATTCATGTACTTTTATGTATTGATGAAAAATGTGATAACATATGTTCATTGTGGAGTAGGATAAGTTGGGTGTGTCACGAGTAATATTACATTAACGAATAATACAATATAGAATATTCCCCTTATATTATTTAACAAAAGTTGATATATTAGTCCCTTTGATGAGAATGAAACAGATTAAATAAATTCATGGAAATAGTATTCTATGGGTAGGTTCATTTCTGAAAATTCAAATAAAGAGACATCGATCACATAGGTTAATGAAACCATCATGCAACCTATGTGATTAGAGTTATCATGATAAAGGTATTATATTACATAGTAATAATTTGTATGAGGTTCTATTTTGTTTTTTTATTATCTTATTTCTTTATAGATGACCTATCAAGCTACTAGACACTAACCTTGGACTTTGGGTAGCACTGCCTAATGCCACCAAGAAAGTGGCCTTAAGGGTCACACATTAAGTGTATCCATAACCTCGTTTAAATATCAAGTATTATTGATTATTTAACATGTTGAATAAATATTATTCATGCATATGGTTTAATAATTATTCATCTTTGTTTGATTGTATATATTTAGTCACTGGTAATTTTAGAAAATATTTGTGAGAAAAATATTTAATAAACAATTATTTTCTATTTAGTAATAAAATATTTATTTATTTATTTATTATAAAATAATTTAGTGATATTTATTTTTTAAATAATTAGTTATTATTCAAGGATTGATAAATAATATAGAGGAATATCGAACCAAGAATAAAGGTCTAATGAGAAGTAATATATATTAAATATTATTTGAATAAATTTTAAACAATCTATTCTAGAAATAATATTTAACTAATTTTTTGGTTTTTTTCATGTTAAGAAATTATATTATAATTATTATTATTATAGACATGGGGTTCCATGGGGACTATGAATATAATAATGACATATGTGAAATTATCATTTTCTAACCCTAGCACTATTTAAACCTAATTATATTATTTCCAACCCTAATGTTAGCCAATTTTAGTTATGTACAACAACCCTAGTGAGTCCTCTAAAGACCTAGAGAGATCCTCTCCAAGAACACTCTCTTGAATAGAGAGTGATCCTCCTCCAACACCCATATCTATTATAGAGAGATCAAGGGGATCCCTTCAAAGAGATCCTCATGGAAGTCATAAAGGAATAGTGAAAGAACTAGGATATTCTACACTAACACCTAGATATTTCTACGACATATCTTAGGGGATTATGGTGAATGTATGGATCACTGTTTGGGAGGATCTTTACATAATTTCTATGAAACAATGACAATAAGACATGGAAACATTTTTAGATTCATCAACAAATAAAGAATTCATCACAGGGAAATTCTTTAACTGCATCAATTAATTATAAATTGATACATGAGGATCATATTTTTGGTTTCATTATTCTCGTGTCAATTAATATTTTAATAAAATCCATTGGTCATGACATTATTAATCTTGTACATCACAGATTTACCATCCATTACAAAAAAAACACGATTATTTGGGCATACCCCTACTAGTACTTCCACTATGCCCAAAACCTAAAAGTGGTATCAAAGTGGTCTCATAATAATTTATAATTATTTAAATATTGTTGATTGATATAGGAATTTATCATTAGATTTCAATTCCAATTTAATAGTTCTTTAAATATGAATCATGATATCTTATCTTCCTACTCTTATTTCCAAAAAATATAATAAAAATGGATTAATTCTAAATGAATACATTTAATTAACTCACTTATAGGTGGTAACTTTAACACACTGAAAATTCTAAAATAATAACATTTTGTTCAATAGCGTGTACGACATGCAACACCATGCATAAAAGGTAATAAAACATCTCAAGAATTTGTGATATATTTTAAATAAATTCAATTTATTCTATATATTTATTTACCCAAAACATTGAGTTTATATTCAAAGTAACATAATACATAGTTATCTTGCATCACACACAATATAAAGCTTCTTTTATGGCATGTGTTACATGAAAAATCTAGTTTTACCGAACAACAATGTATTACTAAAATATTGTCATTTAATATAATAAGATATAATCTATCCATTAAATTGGTCATTATTAATAGGATAATATAAATTATAAATTTTTTTGGCTTAATTAATTGGTTACTAATTAAAGAAAAATTAATATAAAAACCAATTGTATATATAGGAAATGTTTTTATAAAGAACGATTTTTATGCTTGCAAATGATTTTTTTCTTAATAAATTAAATTAATAAATATTTTTAATTGATATTAATGAATTATTTATATTTTATATTTAATCAAATTATTTTTACATTCATCCAATAGGTTTTATAATCATAAGATAATAACAAATCCAGTTTTATGCATAGAAAGCTATATTTCTCTAAAGACAGTTTTGTGGCCTTTTAATGGTGCACTTATTTTAAAACTAAATATTGGAACTTTTATAAATTTTATACAAAAAAATGAACTTCATTTTTGAAATATTAATTTCAAAATTATCTTTGTGTAAACATTTGGTATCTTTCTATGATGTTTCATTTTTTGATGAATAGTGAAAAATACTGAATTTTAGATGAAAACTGACTTTTCGTCTAAATAATTTACAATGTTAAATTATGTTTTTAATTTTTTTTTAAAAGTATTTTTAGTTAATTTGTACATAAATTAATACAATTAAGATCATTTTAATAATTTATATATTGAATTTTGATATAAAAACGTAGTGAAATTTTGAACATTTTCACAATAAAAACTTGTTTCTTGTCCCGTTTGCAGGATTAATTTTAAATTAATTTCTTTCACTTCTGTGATAGGAAATTTTAAAAATAGATTTTATATTTGTTATAAGAATAATTTATAATTTATATTATGTTAAACTTAATTTTTTAATAAAACAATTAGTGAAAAAATTAAAATTATTTACAATGATTAAGATAAAAATAAGTTTACTTAGTGGTTAAACATTAATATTAAGGGGTAAATGACCGATAAACATGTGAAAACCCCATTTTATGGAATTATTTATAAAATATAATATATTTTATATAATTGGGTTCATTATTGTATGAACATTATGTAAGGGAGACCTCTCAATAGTGTTTACCTTTTTATATTTCCAACAATGTCACTTCTCCCCCACTATAAAAGGGCACACACCCCACTCACTTATTTACAACTATAAAGCCATTTTAATGACCATAATGAGAAACAAAAAACTTACCAACATCCCTCCCCTAATTCTTGGAGCCTCACTATGTGCATAAATCCAACCAAGGAATCATTTTGGTATAAACCAAAATGAGTTACCCAAAAAAAGGTAATGTTCTTCAACAAGAACTTTTTTTATTTCTTTCTATACTCCTTCAATTATTATTATATAAGGATTATATAATAACCTAATTATATTAAATATACTGATATTTCGTTATTATATAAATTAGATCAACACTTTCACACACTTCCTTCAAATGGGATACGTAATCATCATTCATGTGTACGACAAACTACTGCCTCGCGAACCAATGTTGTTTGTTCTTCCATTTCCAGCTTTCAAGGTTGTGAATAATGATTTAATTATAGTTTATATATGATATTTATGATGTCTTTATTATTTATTAGTTATTATATAACATAAAAATTAAAGCTTTCCATTTTTTGGGAATATGATAACATCGTTTGTAGACGTGTGGACTACCGTCTCCTCAAAGCGATGTGATTCATTCACACATTACATGTAATATATTAAGAATAGTTTTAACAAACATATGTGAAATATATGAAATAAATATGATATTAAAATTATAATATATATATATAATTTACTTCTCATTCTTTTAATATGAAAATAAAATAGAATCAATGTTTATGTGTACGTACGGCCTACCGTCTCCATAAAGAGTGTATTTCATTTACTATCTCCAAATTTTATGGGTTATAATAAATAAATTTATACTGAATATATAAGATATTTAAATTATGGTTTTATTCTTTATACAATTAAATAATTATCTAATTAATAGGAAAAAAAATAATAAGTCAAAACATACTCAAGAAACAATATAATTAACACATGAAACATTGAAAATAATGAAATATTATTAACAAAAAGGTAATGAGATACAATAAAAGGATCATATATGATATTATAAATTTTAATATGGATAAAATATAATTTAATAACATGATAAAATCATTATACCTGATCTTAAAGAGTTTTCAACGAAAAGGGAGCGTAAGGTAAGGGGTTTCCATCTCACTTTTTACACCTGTGAGATAAATGTAATATTCACCACTTGCTTATTTTTTGTGGTGTATATACTACCCATTTTGATGTATTATATCATTGAGTTTTTATCTTCATGGTATTTACATGTTTAATTTTATTATTATTACCTTTTTGGATTTTTATTCTGATGTTACCACAGTGGTAAGGGGATTTCTAGTCTAACTTTTATTTCTACGATGATTATTCCATATTCACCACTCATTACTTTTTTTGTGGTGTATATACTACCCTATTAAATTTTATATCATGAATATCATTATTTAAATTATATTAAAGGTTTCATTTAATTTTATTCTTTCTTTGGGATTTTTATTCAAATGTTTCAAAGTGGTATGAGACACTTTGGGATGATTACATATTATTTTCCTCAATAATTTTTTTAATGATATTTTAATGGTATTTATATTCATCAATGAAAACAACCCTTATTATTACTCTAATGGGTATAATTAATATTTATACCATCCTTATTATTCCTCTGCATTTTTTATGATTATTTTTGTCAAGGATAGTATTTAAATTCACCTCCTTGATTGATTTTTGTAGTCCCCTTGAAATATTCACTATACACTAAATTTTCCCTAATTATCCATATCATTTATCATGGATATGATTATTTTTTAAACCTTATCTCATTTATATATATGGTGTTTTACTTTGAAATTTATTTTATTTACTGGGTAAATATTGATAAATTCAAATTCATTACTCAATACTATTATTTGATAAGGCACAGTCTTTATTATAAGGAATACTTTGGACTGAAAGTGACATGTGGGCCCTAGACTTTATATAGCCCCTTGTTGCATCAATAGTTTCTTATTACACAAATCAGTTGTTCAAATTAAATGGTTTTTACCAATATTTTCAAACTGTATTGTGAAATGTCTTGACAGAATAGGTTTCCATGTGCCTCAAACATGACGTCCAATAATTACGCATTTTATTCATTGAGATTTTAGTTATTGTTATTATTATTATCCATGTTATTTTCATATTATAAAATCTATGGATGTATTTAATTATCTGTTTATTGATTAAACACTACTTATTTTAAGTTATTTACCTTTATATATTGTTTATTCACTTCCTTTTGAGTTATTGATTGAATGACATGTGTTATCAGTTATTTACCTTGGAATATTGATTATTCTCATTGATTCATTATTAATTCCACCATATATAACCCTTAATATTTATTTAAGAACACCCTTATTTTGTTCCCCTTCCCCATTATTTCATAAAGTGTACTAATAAAGATATGAAAGGATATTATATATGGAATAAATTTATTATTATTAGAAAAAAAATGTTGTAATTTGTGTATTCATTTTTAACAAATGATCCATGTATATATCTAGTTTACCGATTTAATGTCCCAGAAATTCCATGTAATTTTTTTAATTATATTGGATTATTTTGAGACCGGAATCTCAAAAAAACCAGATTTCTAGGCACAGTGATCTTGGAATATAATTTTGAACTTTTTTTAGATCGTTTAAATAAACGTGTGTGAAGGTTTTTCTAACTTTTAAACTGGTGATAGGAATAAAAATCTGAGGGCACCGTTGAACTACGAACGGAGGGATTCTCATAGAATGGACCTAACTTCGATCAGTAAGGGTCAACCAGAAAAGTTATGTTTTGGAATTTTTAGAAAAAAATAATATAACTCTAAAAGTTATTTTTTTTCCAAACCGTTAGATAGTGGCATGGCAGAGTTGTAGTGCAGTGAAAAAGTGACGAAGATTCACATTAAATGAAGCTCATTAAAGGCTCATAAACATGAATCATAATAATGAATTAAATGAAGCGTAACAAAAGCATTATTTTATAAATGAAACATCCTAATGATGCGACGATGCATCCTAAAAAAACGTTGTGACATGTTTTCTTTTAATGGGTTAACGCGTTAGAGAAATCATGATCAAAGAGTGGAATTTATATGATGAAGCTACAAATAGAATTCTCTTCAACAAATAATGAAGAATGCTAGAAAATCTTCAGCGACATCAACGCACATCGAAGAACGGGACTGAAGAATTTGAATGCCAATGGAACTTAAATCCCCACGGATGGATCGCTTCAACGATGAACTCCAATGAGGTAGGGGTTATTATTTGAATTTATCTTTCCTGTTATTTGTTTTAAATGATGAATGCAGATCAAACCATGAATAGGTTGACCTGAAGTTCGATCATTCTTGTGGGGGGATGGTTTTAGGGTTTTAATAAGAGATCTTCTTGATAAATTTTTGGTTAACCATTCTAATGTAAACAAACCTGAATGACATTAACATCGATCGAGGTTCATTCCATCATTATTGTTTTTTTTTATTTTCCTCCCTCCGTTTTTCATTCATCACGGGCATCCTTCACTTGGCCTAGAACACAACACGTGGTGATCAATTGATCGTTGAAAAATCAATCATTAGCACAACGATCTAATATCGTGGATACAGAATGGACATGGAATGATGAAGGTACAATGATGGTGGTGGTGACCGAAATGAGGTGGTGCGGGAACTATCACCATTCGAATGAAATTGTGTCAGGATGGATCACAAAGTGATTTTTGACACTAGAAAATGAATAGGGAGACCATATGGATCTGCTACAGCCTATGGATTGAAGAAAAGACTATTATATCATGTCTGGTGGTCCATATAAGATAGTTTCGATGCACTAGTGGTGGCCACATGGCAGATAGTAGGGTGGAACGCCATAGTGGAGCTAGCAGTGGCAGCCGCTTGGCTACCACGTGAAGGAATCCACGAACTCTAGCCATAGAACCACCTAGACCCATTGCTTTTATGCGGGTCATGCCGGAAGAACCAGTTTTCCATGCGAACTAGTTGATTGAAGTGGCAGCGCCAGCTGGCGCCGCCTGGGGTAATTACGGACGCAGTTGTGCCGCGTCAGGGATGGAAAAGTTGACCAGAAAATGCATGATAGACGTGCGCTAGTAGGCCGTACCCCACAAGCATGTTGGGTCCATTCGGCCTGGTCAGACTCAGGTCAGGTTGGTGGGCATGCTTCGGGTCAGGTTGGACCGACCGGGTCAGGATGGACTTGGACCCAACTGGCCCTTATTTCGCTAAAATGGTCGTAACTTCAAAACAGAGTGTCTTATTGACAATCCTTTTGTGGCCATGGATCCCTTGCAACAAGGCAGTTCTTTTTGAACACTCTAAAGAGGCTTTAATGGAAGTTTCAATATGACTAATGTCTTGGGGAGAAATTCTCCCTAAATCATGCGCACTATGTGCGGAAACCCTACGGTTTGCTGAGATCTGATGACTAAGGAAAATAGAAACTATGTGAATCAGCTACAATAGACCAGTGGGAAGGGTCTCTATGTGACCAGGTAGGCCCACAGTGGGGAGCAGATCTGTTTGACTAGGCATACCCATGGTACTCGATGGGGAGGAGTACCTCAGTATGAACATGGTGGGATGCGGCTTTGTGTGACCCGATAGGCCCATGGTGGGGAGAGGCTTTGTGTGACCCAGCATACCCACGGTACTCATCAGGGATGAGTATAAAAGTTGTCCAAGATTGGTGGTAAGTGGCTCTGTGTGACCCGAAATGCCCACTGTACTCATAGAGGAGGAGTTCTCCTGTAGCCTAAGGTGGTCGGTTCTACCTAAAATGTTGGTAGTCTGTTGTTTTTTGTTTGGAAAATAGTGTTAAATGTTTTCAGTTCAACTTTCAAATTAGGGGAGTCCAGTGTTGGGGCGACAGCCAATGTATCCATACCCTAGGACCTTGAATTCCATTTTTCAGCTATATACATAAAAACACAGGTTTCATGCATCGTATAGGAATTCATTGTTTCCTCGTGTTCTTCTTAAATTGGAGTTAGCTCACCAGGTATAATCTATTGACCAAGGTACATATTGATCTATATCAGGATGCATTCACACAGAAAACCAACTCAAATTCTGATGTGTGACCATGAGGACAGTCTGCGTAGCAATGAGGCATCGTTTCAGGGACAAGTGTTAGAGATGGCCCCGTCGAGTGGTCCACCAACGTTACCACCACTCATTGATCATAAGTTACTATCGGTGTTACCAGTAGAGGACACACATAGGATCAGAGCCTTAATTGAGTTCTAGAGAGGGAGACCTCCTAGGTTCATGGAAGAGACAAACCCTCAAGCTACTGAGGACTGGCTGGAGGTGCTGACTCCCCCATAGATTGTGCATGAATCCTCCAAGCCTACCTCCCGAATGCTAGGGGTTGGAAACTAGCGACGAAGGCATCAACCTACAAGTGGTATGTGTTTTCTATAGTACTTGTACACACGCACATACAACCACATCCCAAGAAAACTAGAAAAGGGAACATGAATTCTACTAAACAACCACTAAGTGTAAAGGTACAATTGAAAGTAAATGGTCCATAATACAAACCCAACAAAATAAAACCATAGAAAGAGTAAGTACAAGATTGATGGAATGTGGTCTGCTGTAAACCCCACTTAATGGGTAAGTACATCATAGTTTTTGGAATCTTTAGAAGTACATACTTCCTGCCTCATCTCACTAGGCACCACCTGGTCCTGGGACACCAAGTCCTCTGCCAAGTTGTCAGGCATCTTCACTAGACACAACATGTGTGGTCAAAGCCTGTGAAGGGGTGAGTAATGATATACTCAGTAGGGATCCCCAAACCAATAAGAAAAGACCACAAAGAAATCCACAAAGAAAACCACTAAGCAAGACAACACACACCATGTATAATCTAGAGTAAAGAATGTGTGACCATCAGTCGTATCATCAAACACCATGGGCTGCGGGAGAACTCCACCTCTATGAATGATCAAGACTGACCCCATCACAATGCATGTCGTCACAGGATTCCAATCAACAAACACCATTCCTAACAAACATGCACTCACAGTTTTGATCTGATCCATTCAACAAACATCATTTATCTCATTTATCAATCCGTCCCCAAATCATGGATTCACATGTCGTTTGAGCCACCTTAACAAATCTGGTGGTTCGATTGCACTCGAACCTTCCCCTAAAATGTTCAATCATGAACCCATGGCCAAACAATGAAGAAACTAAATAATGGTGGGGAAAATCACCAATAATAGGTTTTTAAACATCATAAGCCAAGCGTTCTTGGCCGATGATCAAGAAAGGGGAGCCGGGGATAGATGAACAAAATAGAATATAAATAAAACTCCACACTTTGTTACATGTGAAGGGTGTTAAAATTGACGCAGATCAAAGAGATAGAATTAATCATGCTGAATAATTTAATAAAAAGGGGTGGAAACCACAATTAATGAGTCCTACATGGATTAGATCGATCATTTATGATGAAGAAGAAGTCAGTGCTCATCATTCGTCGACCCATTAATGCCTGATCTGAACTTTGATCATCGATCCACCATCTCATTTTTGTTTTCCATTTGAAAGTGAGAGGTTTCACCTACACGTTTCTTCTCCAGAGATCCTAGGTAATTTCTCCAGGATTGTCAATTTAATCTTGTACCCCTGACAAGCCATTAAATGAAGAAACGTGTTTCAGTGTTGTCACGTCATTGTTGTTGTAGCGTTGTCATGTTGTTTCATTTAGTAAACTAAATGGGGTTCCCTGTCATGGCATTGTAGTGTTTCTAAAACATTTCAACAAGAAATATTTTTATTAAATATTTTCATGACGTTCACATCCAACAACTAACTTTCACCCTCGACCCATGCCAGTCAAGGTTAGTCCTCTCCAAAAGAAATAACAACATCATGAGATCAATGGTACTCTCAGATTTCCAATTCGAGATACTGTATATGAGTTATAGGATTTAGAAATAAAATAATTTCATTATTTTATTTATGGTCACATCCCAAAAACTACTTTTCACAGTTGGCTTGTGTTGGCCAATGTTAGACTCCACCTAAGGAAATAATTCCCTCATGATCTCAAAGGTGGTATCATATTTTCAATCCAAGTTACCATTTATTAGTGATAAGGATTTGAAAAATAAAATAAAATAATTTATTTATTTTATTTACGGTTATTCCAATTTACAGTTTTCTTACTGGAGGCTCGTTCCTAATAAAGTTAAGACACTCCTAGGGTAAACCCACCATCCTGAACAAAACGTTTCCATTGGATTTCTGATTTGGATAGCCATTTTATAGTTATTAAATTTTTTCAGAAACTGCTCATGCATTAGTTAAACTTAAAAAAATCGATAGACTATTCTGGGCACACCGGGCCTTAGAATCGCATGCCATCTTAGTGCCTAGTATTTTAATTTTCCCAATAATTTTCTAAAAATAGAACCAGGAAAATAAGAGCCATTAAATTACCCCCACCTTAAGTCTTTACGTCCTGGAAAATCCAAATAAGGTTTACACAAACAAAGGGTTAGATAACTGAGCACGAATCTAAGCCTCCTACTCGCATGTGCTCCCCTTAAGATCCATGTGATGCCTCCATAAATTTACCAAGGGAAAATATCATCTACGAAGGATGTGAAGCAATTATTTGGGGACATGAATGCATGATTCAGGGATGTTTTGAGTGTGATCGAACCCCTGTATTTTTTGCAATGGCTCAAATGGCACGTGAATCGATGATTTGGGGATGGATTGATAAATAAGCTAAATGGTGTTCGTTGAATGGATCAGATCGGAACAGAGAGTGCGTGTTTTAGAGGAATGGTTTTTTTTGTATGTAGTGATGACATGCGGTGTGATGGGGTTAGTTTTGAGTAGAGGTTGTGCACGAAGTCTCATGGTGGAGGCTGCTCGACATTAACGTGACGGTGACCATGTTAGGATCCCTGAAGAGGTGGTTAGACGAGGTCAACAAGGTGAGCGTTAAATATTATAATAATTAATAATAATTATGGTGACACAAAAATATATGTGATTGGTAAATAAAATTAATGTGTTTATTTTTATTAGGGGTTGTGATATTATTATTATTATTATTATTATTAATGTTGTCATATTATTATTATTAGTATTTGATGGGGGAAGAAAAAAATGGTTGAAACTATTTAAAATGAAATTAAAAGACATGGTGTCAGAGGCGCACTACCCAGAAGGTGTGATCAAGGTGATGAGCAAGATGGACTCTCCTCTTAAATATCTATTAATTGTGATATAAACATAATAATAATAATAATAGAATTTATTATAATAATAAATGGTAAAAATAAATAGAGGATTGTGGAATTGGTGGGGGTAACACGTACAGAAAAGGAGGCACCACCACAACCTTATGGTTGAATCTATAAGATGAAAAAGGGTTAAAAATATACAATAATTATATATTATTATTATTATTTTTTTGGGGAAACCGTGTTTCGGTCGTAACTTCTTTGTACGACCTCTGATTGATGAACCATCAGTGACAATGTGATTCTAGAATTGAGATGATAATTTTGAGATAGATATGGGATACCTTTTTCAGACTTGTTCCTTGGGTCAACAAAACACCCAACAATAATAAAATTATTATTGTCGAGGGATCTTGTTTTCGATATATCTCTCTCATATGGTCTGAGAATGGTGAACCATTTGTGACATTGTGACCCTGATTTTTAGATGAATCATTTGATACCAATTTTGGTTATTTAAATATAGATTGAAGCATGGGCCCCATGAATCCAGTTTTGGGCATGTTGCGGTGAAATGCAACTTTTTCACGAGGTGCCCATTTTGGACGAATGAGTAGTCTATCTCGTGTGTTTTTTTCATGATGATATCAATGGAGCTAATGGTAGAGTAGGTATATCCCTATCAGATACAGTTACAGGGATATGTTCCTATATTCATGGAGTCGGTACTCCTCTATAGGACTAGGGCACAGGTCCTCCACATATAACGTACATAGAGTCGGTACTCCCCTACTGGGTATGGTGAGGGCCCTCTATGATAGGTTTCGGTACTCCCCTATTATTTAAGGGTGCGGGTCCTCCACACATGATTGAATAGAGTTGGCACTCCCCTACTGGGGAGGGTACAGGTCCTCTATGATAGGATTCAGTACTCATATATCGTACCAGGGTACGGGTCCCCTATTCACTGAGTAGTACTCCCCTATTAGGTAGGGTGTGGGTCCTAGATTGGAGTTGGAGCTCCCTCGGTTATCTAACATGGTAGTGAGGATTGGTACCATCCAATTGATTAAAATGATACCTAAATAAAATCTAGTTCTCCCTTGATGGACTGAGGTGAAGAACACTATTTATAAGAGTGAAAAATGTTTCACCAGATGGTTAGGAGAAGATCTCCATCATTCATGTATAGTGTTGAGGGTGGGAATCTCCACTTCAGTTTCCTTATACTTATGTTGGTCTTAGGACAGTGATGACTGAACCTCAGGTGTTGGAAACTAGAAATGTACCTAGTAGGATTCTCCCAATAGAGCACGTTCTATCAGACGTACCATTAATAAATGTAGAGTTGTTTCTGATAGAGTGTACATCTCGGACAGGTACCATCTTGGATGGCTAAGCTCATGGATCGTGTTTCTCCTGGTTTTATTTTTTGCCTTTATAACCTATAATGATAATCATGTTGATAGATATGAGGTTTGGAACCTTATTATTCTTAGTTTCTGAAATGATTATATCTTGATGTTCGTGGTATATGTTTGGGCATATACCTACTTAGAGCTGACTATATATTTCTTTTTAGTTTCTCCCTTTCTTATTACCTTATTAGTTTCAGGGTGTCCTACTGAGTATTATTTTACTCACCACTTCACGTTCTTTTCCCACACGTGTCATGTCTTTTGCTGACATTTGACACTTTAACATAGTCCATGGAGGGCTAGGAGCAGGTTGTGTTGTAACATCCCAGTTCCAGGTGCCGCCCAAATGTGCCCCATATCCGGTTGGTCAAATGGCCTCAAGCACATTTCACCGAATTCCAGAGGCTGCCGACTAGCAGGGAGGGCCTTGGGTGTGATAGTGGTGAAACTATAACCTCATTGGAAGAGAAACACAACGGAATAACAATAATAAACAACAATGGAAGAAGTAATACCATACAACAAGGTAAACATTGGAAGAATAATAGTATAAAAAACTACAGTATATGTATATATATAATGATGCATGTCAAAAGTATCTAGGAAAGCATCCAAACAAGTCAAAATTCTAGAAATACATCACTAAAACCAAAGTAATGAAAATAGTAAATAACTCCAACTATATCGCAAGCCTCAACTTGGTCCCATTCTCTCCAGCTCTAATAGGAATCAAGTACCTGATGTAGAAGGGTGATTTCCCATATCTATACATGCAACCATATAATCTATTTGGTTCAAAAATCATGACCCAAATAGGGTGTGAGACGAATCCTGGTAGGAAGCCACCAAAAGATATATGCCTAACTGTCAGTCAATATATATAGCAGGAAATATGAAAAATAAAGCAATAAACAAGGAAGTACACCAAAGTAAACAGCCATATAGTTTCCCAATTACATTAATTTACATTTATTAATTATTCAAACCATTGAATAATAAAATTTTGGGATCTAGCTTAATCTATATATCCCATTTGTAAAAGAAAAATAGTTGTCTCAAAAGACTATCTGTCAATCAATTAAGACCCAATCCAAGATTGTGCTTTGTCTTGGAAGGCTCTTCATAATCAATCAATCATTCACACACAACCCTCTAGAAAAGTTCTCATAGTCTAACCCCTCTGGTTCTACATATCATCCATTAAATAAAGATATAACTACCATTTATTAAATATCACACAGTTTAACCCCATTAGTCTTACAAAAACAAAGACTCTCTAATGAATCACTCACTGTCAATTCCCCCTTTAGGTCTTTTAATGATAAACTAAAGACTCTATAAGTAAGCACTCAATGTCAATTCCCCTTGTGGTCTAATAATGATATACTATAGACACTCTGAGGGATCACTCACTATCAATCTCCCCTATGGTATCACAATAGTAAATATAAAAGAAACTCTGGGGAAGCCCTCAATGTCAATTCACCCTATTGGACAAATACACCAGATTCTCACAGCCCTGTGTAAGAAAATCGTACACAAATAATATCCAGTAGCCCAATTTAATATCAACTACTACAAGGATAAGCTGCTATAATGCATAAAACAGGCATTTAACAATCACCCACAATCAATAAATTACAACCTAACAAGTAAGGAAAGGAAAGAAGGCATGCCTCATAGTAAACCTTGACCAAATGGCCATAATCATTTAAATAAGAAAAAGAACCCATTCTGTGTCCTCTAAGAATGAAATTTAGCATAATGTATCAATGAAGACCCTTAATCTATCAATTTATCTAAGGCAGATGATAACAAGGTTCAATTCCTTAACACGAAATACCTATATCATGGGTAATCGACACATAGGCATCTATAACTCAAAGGAAAACTCCTAAAGAAAAAAACCACCTACCTCAACATTGTACGATTGATATAGTTGAACCTCATCCTTTTAATCATTCTAGAACACCGTAGATCTATAAAAGGGTCAAAATGATTCAACCTTAGATAACTTGAGAAAGAGGAGAAATTAAAAAGGGAGATATTCGAGAGGAATCAAGAACTCACCGAGGCAATTACAACATAACCGACGGTGTTTGATTCGGAGATCAGATGACGTATCGGTGGATCAAAGAATATTTGGTATTCTATAAGCTCATTCATGAGGCACGACCAGAAGAAGATGAAAATGGGTGTTAGTTACGACCTCGGTCTGATATCTCAATTAAAAATAAAAGTACATGGTGTGTTCATTTAATGTACACACCATGTACATGCCTCAACCGACCCCGATTTTGGTGGTCCACATAGCCATGTACTCGATCGTTACATGGCTAGTACATGGATACACACGAAAATTGGGTACATAGCATGTTCTTAGAAAATTTAGAAAATCTTTATTTTTCCTCAAAAACACCAAAAATCAAGATCCATACTAGAAAATAAGATCTGGGTTCTTACCAAATTCCCCCATTAAAGCAATTCATCCCCGAATTTCCCTTCCAAGGGTAGCGAAGAAGAAACATCAAACAATTATGGCCACTGTGATCAAACGTCAGCCCCCCTCTCCCAAGGCTCATCATGTATGTGTTCATGCTACCATAGCACCCATACTAGAGGAACATACTATCCATAGATAATTTTTGTACTATAATCCACAATCCATATAAGGTTCTCTTCAAAGGAAGCATCCACATCTAACACAAACTCCTCAGGTTGAAAAATGTGAGACGAGCCTGAAAAGTGACTTCGTAGCTCAGAAACATGGAAGACATCATGCATAGCCCAATACATCGAGGTAACTGAAATCAATATGCAACCGGACTGACTCTCTCCAAAACCTCAAATGGCCCGACATATCTCATCGAAAGCTTTCCTTTTCTCCTAATCCTCCTGTGTCCCATCCTTGGTGTGACATGCAAGAAAACTTGATCTCTGAACTAAAACTCTAGAGGTCTTCTCTGTCGATCAACATAATATTTTCGGTGAGTCTATGCAGTAGCCATCTTTTTATGAATCAACTCCACCCACTCAGCAGTCTCCAAGACGAGGTCCCAACATAGCTACCTCTCCTGCTTCTAGCCAGCATAGGGGTGATCAGCATGGATGATCATACAAAGCCTCATAAGGTGCCATCTGAATCGTCTCCTGAAAAATGTTATTGTAGGAAAACACCACTAAGGGTATGTGTCTCTCCCAAGAACCCTCGAAATCTACGATTCTTTCTCAAAGAATGTCCTCAAAAACCTAAATCATGCACTCAGACTGGCCATCTATCTAGGGATAGTAAGCTGTAATCATAAGTACCTGTGTACCCAAATCCCTCTAAAATCCATGTCAGACATGAGAAGTAAACTGAGCATCCCTGTATGAAACAATAGAGTGCAGAACCCCATGAAAATATATAATATCTCAGACGTACAAAATTCCAAGCTCATCCACACTTAAGGTTTACTTGGTTAGCAAGAAATGTGTGACATTAATGAGTCTGTCAATAACAACCCATACCGCATCATTCCATTTTGGAGGCCTCAGTAAACCTGTCATGAAATCAATCACAACATCATTCCACTTCCACTCATGAATGGGTAACTACTATAAAATCCCTACTGGTCACTAATTCTCCTCCTTCACCTGCTGATATGTGGAACATCTCATAACAAAACCAGTAATATCTCTCTTCATACCTAGCCACCAATACTGACGGTTTAAATCTTGATACATCTTGGTGACACCAGGATGAACTACCTGAGATGAGGAATGAAAATCCCACATCAAATCCTCATGTATGTCTGCTAACACCCATATGCGTCCATGAAAACGCAATATCTCATCCTCACCTGTATTCCACCCAGGAGTAGGGTCTTATCCTATCACACTCTTCCATAGGAATATGATAGCTTCTTCATTCTCACCCGATTCAGAAGAGTAAAGGTAATAACTATAGAAGAAAGAAATTTCAACCCCTATCTATTGTGTACCTCCAAATGAATATCAGAGAATAGATCCATAATCATCCACTCACTTTTGTCCTTCTGAACATTCTACATCTGATTCCTCCTACTCAATTCATCGGCCACTGTGTTGATAAAAGTCAAAATACTGAAGGCACTCAACCCACCTTCACTATCTCAAATTTAAGTCACACTACGTAAATATATACTTGAGACTTTTGTGTTCAGTGAACACCACAAAATGCTCTCCCAATAGATAATGTATACAACAGTGCAAAGCATGCACAATTACAACCAACTCGAGATCATGCATCGAGTTATTCCTCTAATGTGGCCTCAGCTGCTGAGACCCGTATGCAATGATTCATTACACTTGTATAAGCACTACTCCCAATCTGATACCTGATGCATCGTATTAAACTGTGTAACTCCTATACAGATCTGGTAATCTTAGTATCGTTGCTGAAGTAAATCTCCCTTTCATCTTCTGAAAGGATAAATCACAGGAATCAGTCCACAAGTACTTTTTACCCTTCTTAGTCAGACCCGTCAGTGGAACTACTAAGGATTAAAAGTCCTATATAAAGCATCTATAGTGTCCATCTAGTCCTAGAAAACTATTTAACTCAAAGAATTTCTTTGGATTCTCCCAGGAAACTGTTACTCTTACTTTCTCTGGGTCTTCTGATACTCTAGTATCTGAGATGACATGACCCAAGAAGTGAATCTGGTCCATCCATAAGTGGAATTTAGAGAGATTAGCATATAACTATTTCTCTATCAGTGTACTAAAAATTAACTCAACATGGGTGGCATGGTGAGGTTGAGTTTGAGAGTATACCAATATATCATCCATAAAAACAACCAAAAAAGAATCCATGTAAGGATTGAACACACTGTTCATCAGTACCATGAAAACTACTGGTGTGTTTATGATACCGAATGGCATAACTACATACTCTTATAAACCATACCTACTCTGAAAGGATGTAATATGTATATATGATGTTATAACGTGAAAATGATGATAACCATATCTCAAGTTAATCTTCAAGAACTCATGGGATCCTCAAAGCTGATCAAAGAGATAATCAATCCTTGACAAGGGATATCGGTTCTTTACCATCAACTGGTTCATCTTATGATAATCCACGAAAATTCTGAAGGTATCATTCGCTTTCTTCACAAAAAGGAGTATCAAACCCCATGAATAAGTATTGGGTAGGATGAAACTCTTTACCTGAAACTTATCTAACTACTTCTTGAGATCCTTTAACTCCGATGTATCCATCTTCTATAGAGGAATGGACACTGGTTCTGATGCTGGAACAAGCTTAATAGATATGTATACCTCTCGCTCCATAGGTAAACCAGAAAATTCATCTGGAAAGACATCTAGGAAACAATCCACCACTAGAGGAAATTCCATCTATGAAGTCCCCTAGTCATCCAGATATAAACTAGAAATATGGGCTATAATTTCTCCCAACACAAGATTCTCAGGTCTAGCTCTACTCACCTAAACATCCCATTCACCCTTGTGTAGAAAATACCCACCTTCTGGTGATGTGAAACTCACTCTATGATGATAGCATTCAACAAAGGTTTGGAAAAAGACCAACCAATCCACTACTAGAATTACATAGAAACCTATCATCTCTAAGACATAGAGTTCCCATAATAAGTGACACCCACCAACCTCAAGAGGGAATTACGTGCACTATAATACACTAGCTGTACTAATTATCAATAGAGTGTGTAGCATTATAACATCCTCATAAGTAAATATACAGTGCCCAAGTCTCTCCACAATGGCAACAGATACAAAACTATGGGAATCCCCTGTATCAAAAAGAGCAGAATCTAAAAAAAAGAGTCAACTAGAATAGTACCTCTAACCGTAGAGGTTCTAAGATCCTTCTCATTCTGGGTCTACTCCACTCCCAAGGTCTGACTTGTAACATGGCCCTATGACCCTACCGGACTACACTGAGCTGATCCACTTGTTGTCGCTAGAAACCTACTGAATGGCTACCATGGCCATGACCTCCTCCTTGACTTGAATGGCCAAACGAACTCCAGTTCCTAGACTAATGAGAAACCGACAGTCCTTCTCCTGAATGTGGAGTCATAGAAGAACTCCTATCACTAGCTATTAGTGAGAAAAACTGGAACAAATGCTGCAGATAACCCATATTGTCGCAATATCAGCACTTGACTGGGTCTCTCGGGCACTGAGGTCTTGTATTCCCACTCTTACCACACTGGTAGCATACCACCTAGCTACTTGAAGGAATATCTCATCTACTTGGATCTCCATGCATAGACTCCCTACAACACTTCCTATAATCAGTCGAAGAAGTACCAACTCTGGCTATCGAACCACCCTGGATCATAGCTCCAGACTCCATCATATTACACTCAGTGATCAGCACCTTGTTGACTATATAGGGTATGGAAGTCAACCTGAATATGTTCACCTGGGATCGAATGTCATGTCTGAGACTAGCCTCAAACTTCCTGGACAGAAATAACTCATCACCCTCCAGAATGGGTGTGAAGAATTGTAGCTCTTTGAATCGAGAAGAATACTCCATGACTGAAAGAGTACCCTATTCCAGACCCATGAACTCTCAGGATCGTCAGTCCCTCAAGGTCTTTGGGTGGAAATAGTCATATAATGTCTACTGTAACTCATCCCAAGCCATAACTCATTGGCGTCCTACTTGTGATGTCAAATCCCACTATCTATTGGAGGAATCTCAATGCATGTCGGTTGTGAGCCTCACCCTCCTCTCAAGAGGTATCTCGAGATGATTGAAGATAAATAGAATGGCTTCTAACCATGACTCTATATCCTAAGTTCCTTTATCTCATGAGAAAATGGTAGGATGTTGCTGTTGAAAAACATGTGTCAACTCTTCCATAGATGGGGAAGGATGTAGTGCTTCCTAGTATGTCTGCATAAACTTCATGAATCCCTCTCGGAAAAATGAATCAGCAACTATATACGGTATAACAACGACATTCAATACGGTCCTGATGAGAGTATCTGGTGGTAGTCCATGAACTACCATTTCTGGTGTCTGATTGTTACCCTATATCTGGTGTACAACAGGAATACATTTTGGTGGCATGACTCTGCAAGGTCAAATTCACAACTTAATTAAATATTATCAAGGACTAAAACTTACAAGTTCAAGAATGGAACAGTAGAAGAAATCATTCAAGTTTTTTCAGAACAGGGTTACCTGACATTTATACCCTCCACACGGCATGTTCCCTTAGGTTTTAGCATGGGCATGTACCTCTTCTAAACCTGGTCGTGTAACACCCCTCACATGGCACGTTCCACCTATGACACGATGTGTACTTGAAATTTTTCCTCTTTCCTGATTTCTTCTACACGACCAAATTACACGGTTATCTCCTGGATAACACTACAATGTGTGTTAACCCTAAACATGACATGTACCACTTATGTTCTAACCGCCTGTGCTATTAGTCACATAGTCGGAGACATGGTCGACTCTAAATAGTATGTAATAATGGGACATAGAGTGTACAGCCTAAGTTTTACCCACATGTGTCGTTAGTCACACGGCTGGATACATAGCCTATTTGTCACAATGTGTACTCTAAGTACACAGTGTTTTCTTCCCTAGTTTCCCAACCCCGTGTCTCTTCTCACATAGTCAGTTTCATAGTTAAATACTACACAACATGTATATATAGTACATGGCGTGTACTTAAGAAAATATGTTTCTTCCAGAATAGAAGAACACATGGCATGTTTTCATAACATCACATGCCATTTTGTCTAGGTTTACAGACATTAGACCTATGAAACTTTCCAAAAACCCTTAAAAACATAAAATTTAATCCAAGGAATGAAAAATTCCAACCCGTAAGAGACTATTCTCCCACAAATCAATGTTTGGAATCCTTATTCACATCATAACTTGACAAAATTAAATTAATGTTCAATTGTGATCCACCAAATTCTGATCCATGAGGTCCCATAACACCTCAAGAACCAAAGTTTGGCATCTATCCATATGAAACTTTACATATTTCAATACTCTATCAAAATATCTGGTATTCTATCTTGAAATCTATCAAAACAACATGAATATCTATCACAACATCTATCAAAACAGCATGCAATCATTAATGCACCCTAAATGGCATGACAAGAATGCATGAAATGTGATCTCTATCAAGTTCCTATATGATGCATGACATGGAATACCCTCATCTCATCAGGTTTCAATATAAATATAACCTCAATAATATCATCAATAATAGCACAAGACATGTGTATCACCCAATGGTGAAATCAAATCAACTGTAACAATTACAAAACTATAAAAATTGCAATATTCAAGATAAATTGGTCTTTCCCTATACATGATTTAGATACTCATGGGAACATCTTATTACAACTACCTATTTCTTCATATCCATGTCTATAGGATCCAAATAGTAAGACAAAGTAGAAAAAAAACGTCCTCTGGTACCACTATGAAACATCCCGGTTTCGGGTCCTGCCTAAAGTTTCCTCGTACCCGATTAGTCACATGGCCTCAAGCACATTTCCCTGAACACCAAAGGTTGCTGGCTAGCAGTGTGGGCCTTAGGTGTGATAGTAATGAAACTATACCCTCATTGGCAGAGAAACACAATAGAATAACAATAATAAACAATAGCAGAAGAAGTAATACCATATAACAAGGTAAACAGAAGAACACTAATAGTATAAAAATTTACAACATATATATATAAATAAAGACGCTTTTCACAACTATCCAGGAAAGCATAAAAACAAGTCACAATGTTGGAAGTACATCACTAAAACCAAAGTACTGAAAATATTAAATAACTCCAACAGCATTTCAAGCCTCACCTTGGTCCCATGCTCTCTAGCTCCAATATAAATCAAGTACCTAATGTAGAAGGGTGCTTTCCCTTATATGTACCTGCAACCATATAATCTGTTTGGGTTGAATATCGTGACCCAAACAGGGTGTGAGATGAATCCTAGAATACAACCACCAAAAGATCGGTGCCTAATGTTCAATAAATATATATAACATGCAATATGAAAAATGAAAAAAAACAAGGAAGTACTCAAGAGTAAACAATCCAATACTTTACCAATTACATTCATTTATATTTATTAATTATTCAAACTGTTGAATAATGAAATATCGAGATCCAGCCTAAGATATGTATACCCTGTGTAATAGAAAAAAAATTTCTTAGAAGACTATCTAATAATCAAGTAAGAAAGAGTCCAATATTGTGCTTTGGATTGGAAGGCTTGTCAAAATCAATCAATCATTCACACACAACCCTCTGGGAAAGTTCTCACTGTCTAAACCCTCTAGTTCAACATATCATCCATTAAATAAAGATATAACGACTCTATGGGAAAGCTCACACAGTCTAACCCCTTTGATCTCACAAAAACAAAGACTCTCTAAGGAAGTACTCACCTTTAATTCCCCATGTTGTCTCGTAATGGTATACTATAGACACTTTGAGGGAGCACTCACCGTCAGTCCCCCATATGGGCTCGCAAAGGTAAATATAACAGACACTCTAGGGAAGCCCTCAACTTCAATTCCCCCTATTGTCCAACTACACCGGGTTCTCACATCCATGTGTAATATAATCTTACACAAATTATATCCAACATCCCAAAATAATCTCAACTAATAAAAGGATAAGTAGCTAAAATTCATAACATAGGAATTTAACAAGTAGCAACAAGCAATCAATTCCAACCTAATAAGTAAGGAAACGAAACAAGGCCCACCTCATAGGAAACTTGGACGAAATGGCCATAATCATTAAAAAATAGAAACACACACACAATGTTTCCCCTAATAGTGAAATTTAGCATAATATATCAATGATAAACTTAATCTATCAATCAATATAAGGCAGATGATAAAAAGGTTCAATTCCTTAACATGAAATACATGAATCATGGGTAATTGTCACTTAGGAATATATAACTCAAAGAAAAACTAGTAAAGGAAAAAAACCCACCTAACTCGATGTTTTATGGTTGATATAGTAGAACCTAAGCCTTTGAATTGGTCTATAAAATAGTATATCTATAAAAAGGTAAAAAATGTTCAACCTTGGATAACTTGATAAAGAGGAGAAATCAGGAGGATATATTCAAGAGGAACCAAGAAGTCACTAAGTTAATTCCAATGAAACTAACGATGTTTGATTCAAAGAAATAATGAAGAATCAGTGTATTGGAAAATATTTGTAGATTTCATACACTCTTTAGGGAGGCACAAATAGAAGAAGATGAAAACAAGGGTCAGATGTGACCCCAGTATGATATCTCAATTAAAAAGAAAAGAACATGGTGTGTTTATTTAATGTACATGATGTGTAAATGCCTCAAATGGACTCATATTGTGGAGGTCCACACAGACATGTACTCAGCCATTACATGGCTAGTCCACGACTACACACAGCAATTGGGTACATGATGTGTACTTAAGAGTACACAGCGTGTACATAAAAAAATTCCAAAATCTTTCTTTTTCCTCAAAAACACCAGAAATCAAGATCTATACCTTAAAAGAAGATATGGGTTCTTATATGTGCTCATTGAGATCAAACAGATGAGGCATACTCCTATGGATTCAGGTAGCTGCCCTTCAGGTATGGTTGTCGATGGACGAGCTTCAGGACTTGGAGTTTTACATGTGTTATATCTTTATTTTGGTGGACTTGTATAATGGGCTAGTTTTCCAACATGTACATTACTTTTTTGCACTCTGGTTTTGTTATAATTAGTGGTTTTCATGCATTTATTCCTTGGATTTTTACTTCCCAACATCTCTGGTTTTGCGTTGTGTGTGTGTGCAGGTACATAGGATAATGCCTCCCATTTTTGGTATATTCCAACTCTGCGCTAGTCACCATCCCCTGGCCTATCAGATGTGGGCTTGGGGTAGTCACGACATGGGCTTTAAGACAATATGAACAAGGCCAATGAATAGGTACTCAAGAAAAATCCTCCCACTTCTAGGTTGATGCATTCGGCACTAGTCATCAACCCCTGGCCTTTGAGAGGTGGTCTTGGAGGAGTCCCTAAACGGGCCCCAGAGGATGGGTCATGACAAAGTGGTATCAGAGGGTACATTTGGAGGACTTTTAGAAGAAGATATTTGTGAGACCCAGTGTTTCACCATGGGCATCCCCAGTGTTGTTTTACAAGAAGGTAGATGGGTGCTTGAGATTATGTGTGGACTTACGGTGCCTAAACTATGTGACCGTGAAGAAAAAGTATCAACTATCGAGGATTGAAGACATATTTGATCTACTGAAGGGAGAGATGTGGTTTTCTAAGATAGACCTCAGATTAGAATTTCATCAGCTTCAGGTACAGGATGACAATGTGCCGAAGATAGCTTTTAGATACCGGTATGAGCACTATGATTTTTTTGGTGATGCCTTTCAGTGTGACCAATGCCCCATTAGTGTTCATGGGACTCAAGAATATTATCTTCCAACCCAACCGTGATTGTGTTGTGTTGGTCTTCATTGATGACATCTTGGTGTACTCGTCATCAGAATAGGAGAACACTATACACTTGTGAATATTCTTGGATACACTCTGAGAGCACCGGCTTTATGGAAATCTCTTGAAGTTCCAATTTTGGATTCGGGAAGTCCAATTTCTGGGACATGTCATCTTGGAGGCTATAGTTTTAGTGGATCTAGCTTAGATATAGGCAGTGCAAGCTTGGGATACACCTAAGAGTGTGGATGAGGTACGAAGTTTCTTGGGGTTGGCTGGATACTACCAATGGTTCTTGCCTAACTTTTCCATAGTAGCAGCACCTTTATCAGCCTTGACATAGAAGGGAAAAACCTTCATGTTTATAGAGAAGTTACAGCAGAGTTTCTAGGAGCTAAGGTGGAGACTAAAGAGTTCCCCTATCTTGAGACTTCCATAGGAGGGCGTTGGGTATATAGCTTTTTGTGATGCATTAGGGACCAGACAATGTTTTTTCCTAATGAAGGAGCGAGACATGATTTCCTATAGTTGAAAACCATTGAGGGATCATGAGAATAACGCCACTACCCATGGCCTGGAGTTGGATGTGGTGGTCTTTTCTTTGAAGATGTGGTTACACTACTTAATGGGTGAGTTGTTTACAATATACTCCGACCACAAGAGTCTCTGGTATATATTCTCCCAGAAGGACTTGAACTTGAGGCAGAGATGATGGATAGAGTCCCTCTAGGAATTTTAATTCAATATATTTTATACTCCTAGGAAGGTGAACATGATAGAAGACGCGCTCAGTAAGAGGTTTGGTTTCTAGATGTTGAGTGAGGCAGTAAGGCAGCTAGCTACAATACAGATATAATTTTTAGATGATGATGGAGAATCTTACCTTCAGTCAATGACTATCACTGCCCCACTCTTGCAACGAGTTAGGGAGGCACATCTTGTAGATATTGACTATGAGGCTCGATGTGCTCAGTTATCCTCATGACTAGAACCTAATGGATTTTTAATAGGTGGATAACACGTCATCCTTTTTAGAGGGCGCATAGTGGTACCAATAACATTGTTGGAGGAGGTGTTGAGGGTGGTCCATTCATACACTTTAGTGGTACATCCTCATGTGGAAAAGATGTATCAGGAACTACGACATTAGTAATGGTGTCCAGGGATGAAAAAAGTGGTGGTAGTGTTTGATTCATGATTCCTCACCTGTTAGCAAGTGAAGGTTGGGCATTAGGTTCCAGCAGGCTTAGTCCAGCCACTTGAGGTATCAGAGTTTAAATGGAATGGTGTCTCTATGGATATAGTGATGGGGTTACCACACATGTCCAGGGGACACGATTCAATTTGGGTGATCATTGACTGACTCACCAAGTCTTCTCACTTCCTACCCATTTGGGAGCAGGGATTAGTAGAGGGCGTGTGGTGCCTCTACATCCCAAATATTGTGCGGCTTCACGAAGTTACTTCAATGATCATCCCAGACCATGATTCACGCTTTATATACTAGTTGATGAAGGGATTACATGAGGCATTCAAGAGACACCTGCGCTTGAGCACAAACTTTCCCCCTCAGACAGATGGTCAGATTGAGCGAACCATACAAACCTTGGAGGACATGTTTCATTCTTGAGTCCATGATTTTGGTTGCAGTTGGGAGGACCATCTACCCCAGGAGCAGTTGGCATTCAACAAAATATATCACTCCAACATTGGCATGGAACTGTTTGAGTCCTTATACGGGAAGCTATGCATATCACCTCTATGCGGGACAAACCTAGGGGAATCCACACTCATTCCACTAGAGTTGGATCGGTTTACCACAGAGAAGGTGCAGATCATCCTAGAGTGGATGAGGACTGCACAGGGCTGGTCGAAATCTTACGCTAACAAGAGATAGAGGCCCTTGGAGTTAGAGGAGGGAGACTATGTTTTCTTTTGGGTCTCACCCTGATGGAGAATGCTGATATTTGGATTGGGTGGAAGTTATCTTTGAGGTTAATCGTACCTTTTTAGATTCTGAGTAGAGTTGGCGAGGTGGCATATCGCCTAGATCTTCTCCCATAGATGCACCTGGTGCATGATTATTTTCACATGTTCTAGTTGATAAGGTACGTCGATGATCTGTCACATGTCATAAAAGGGGGAAAGTTATACATTGATTATAGGGTGATGTTTGTAAAGTTTATGGTAGAGATAAAGGACCGACAAGAGTGGGTCCTTTATGGGCAATCGATTCCTCTGGTGCACATTCAGTGGTAGCATGGGAATCTCCATGAGAGCACTTGGGAGTGGGAGTCTCAGATTCGTTCTCAGTACCCCCCATTTCTTTGTTTATATTTTTTGTGGCTTACGGGGACGTGAAGCCCTAAATGTGAGGGTAATATAATATCCCATAAATTACATTATTTGTTTTAATTATATGGGATTATTTTGAGACTAGACACTCTAACGAAACCTGATTTAGAGGCCCAGTGAGTCTAGAATAGAAGTTGGAACTTTTTCTAGTTCATTTAAATAATCATGCGAGCGGGTTTTTATAACATTTAATGTCACGACCCGCCCTCGGGGTCCGTACCATGACTACCCCAAGCCCGCCTTCCATAGGCCAGGGGCTGGCGACTAGCACCAAGGCATAAATCCTGGTAAAAAGGGAAGGCATTGCCTTTGTAAAGTAAACAAACACCACAGAGTAAGAAAGCGAAAAGTAAACACTAAACAAAAGCAGAGTACAAATGAAAGTGCGGAAAAGTAAATGGGCCAGTATACAAACCCAAACTGAAAGTAAAGTACAACTCGAAAGGGAAAACAGCAACTGAAAAGTAAAAGCCGCTACACCGAGCTGTCCACTGGAAATCCCACCTGAAGGGTGGGTACAGATAGCTCCACTGCTCCACGGGTCCCGCCGTCCGCTCCGAGCACATCCTGCCCAGTGGTCCACCTCCAGGTACCGTCCTTCTCTGCAAGCCTCAGCTAAGCTCAACGCTGTCCATCGTCTGCAACCAACACAACGTAGTGCGGGCAAAGCCCGTGCAAGGGTGAGTATAAGCTACTCAGTAGGGACCCCGAGACCCCTGAAGGTCTCTCAAATCCACAAAGTATAAACCACGAAGAAAGGTACAAACACGAAGTACAAACGACACTGCTTAGGTATATGCCCATACATATACCTAAGTCATCAATTTCAAATACGCTCCAACCTCCGAGCCCAAGTACAACTCAGTCCACACAGGAAATTAAACGTATTCCAAACAGGAAAGCAAATCGTAATCCACACAGGATTGCACAACACAATCCACACAGGAAAGCAAATCGTAACTACTGAAGAGCCTCATCTCTGAAGTGTAAAGTGTCCTGTCACGACTCTGAGATACTGCTCACTAACCTAAGACTGCTGAGGTACTCCTCCTGTCGAGTACCACGGGTCTGCCGCCAACTACCGGGCGCTCCGTCCGCTGAGGGTCTGCTGCCAAATACCGGGCGCTCACCCAAATAGCCTACAGAGGTACTCCTCCAGTCGAGTACCGCGGGTCTGCTGCCAACTACCAGGCACTCCCTCCGCCGTGGGTCTACCGCCAAATACCGGGCGCTCCGTCCACTGGGCTAGTCGACTCACTCCAAGTCGAGTCGGTCGAGCAGTCTTTAGGTCTCAGCCGGCTACACGGTCTCCGTACTCCGTATGCTCGTCTCCAGTATCGCGGGTCTGCCGCTACAACCAAGCGCACCACCTCTATCGAGTAAAACAGAATATTCAGCTCACACAGGTAAACTTCTTTGGATGACGATAAGGATGATCACTGAACCATCTAAGTCGTCGGACCCACGAAGGATCGATAGGTACTAACCCCCGCAGTGACCTACACAGGATCGGACCCACACAGGATCGGTAGCACTGATCCACGTAGGATCGCTGAGTGCAGTAGTCTTCGTCGTCGTATCCACACAGGATCTCTGTACTGTCGTCGTCGCAGTCACAGTAGCAGTAGCAGTAGCAGTAGCAGTCGCAGCCAGCACTAGCAGTCGCAGTAACAGTCGCAGCCAGCACTAGGGTTCCCGCACACAGCAAGCTCGTTCGGAGGATCCGCTCCATGAGCCGAGAGGCTGATACATCAACTGTCACAAATTCCATAGTTGATGTATCGAAAAGTTCCGTATCGTCAACAGGAACTCAACGCATCAGACGGCGCGTCGATCAGACGCCCGGTCTGAGAGTTATTGGCATTTTCGTCCCCGGGGCCCGGTTGGTTTTTAAGGCAAAACCAACCCGACCGTACTCCACCTGCGTCCAAACCTCGGGCGGAGTATGCCAAAAGAATCTTCTCACTAAGAGAAACACAACAAAGCTGACGACACGTCAATCGGACGTCCGTAGCTTAAGATATGAGCGTTTACGCTCCAAGGGCCCGGTTGGTTTCGTGAACGAACCAACCTGGCCGAACTCAAAGTATTCCGAAACCCTGAGTGAGATATACCGAAACGACCGTCTCGATCCAAGGATCGCGTTGCCGCAGACGGTTCGTCGATCAGAGGTCCTTGGCTCAAGTTAAGGCCAAAATACCGAAACCGTCTTGAAAATGGGGGGGGGCGGGTCCGGGCCGACCCGGCCCGACCCCCCCCCCCCCCTCCTGGTCTGACCCGAACCGGGTCGACCCGACCCGAACTGGGTCGGACCGACCCGGCCCGCTAGACCCGGCCCGGCCGGTGGCGGCGCGGTCCGACCAGCGGCGGCGCGGCCAGGGAGCCGCGCATGTGCCGCACGCGGGGGGTGAAACCCCCCCTTTTTCCGGATCTCGGCCAGCCTAAGGCCAGCCGTTTCTTTTCTCACGCGGGACCTGCGGGTCCCGCCTCCTAACCAAACCGGCAGCCGGCGCGGCCGGCCGCCTTCCTCTTCTCCGCCGCGGCCGTAGCCGCGGCTCCTCTTCTCCGCCGCGGCTCTTCTTCTCCGCCGCGGCCGTAGCCGCGGCTCTTCTTCTCCGCCGCGGCCGTAGCCGCGGCTCTTCTCCGATCACCGGCGGCCGGCGAGGCCGGCCGCCCCTGGATGCTCCGCCGCGGCCGTAGGGCCGCGGCCTTCCTGATCTCCGGTGCCGGTGAGGCCGGTGCCCCTAGCTGCTCCGCCGCGGCCGTAGGGCCGCGGTCTCTTTGTATTCAACGATGCGGTGCGTCGGCACCGCGTTTCTTCGTCGCAGCTCGCTCCGGCCATTAATGCTTTTGTTCCTGCGCGGTTGCGACGACACCGCGCTGTCTCCGCTAAATCAACATGAAAGATTAGAAGGGGGAGGAGAATCGGCCGTGTTCGTGTGGTCCGGTCTCCTCCCGTTATAACGATAACAATTGGCCAATCGTATAAACACAACCATGAATGTTTCACAAATTTTTAATAAAAAAAATTGGAACTACGCCCAACGGATTATTCCTTCATGTTCGAGGGAACGAAACATGTACTTTAAAAAGGAAAAACCCCTACCTTGGTTCTGGAACGAAGTTCGATGATCGACAACGATTCGCGGAAGTCGAGCGTCGCGGTGGTCGGCGACACGGAAGAAGAACGTCGATGTCGCGGTTATGTCATCACGGAAGACGGAGAAATGGGGAGAGGCGTTCTTCATCGGAGCTTGAGCGTTCTTCGTCAATGTTTGAAGAAGAAGGAGGAGGAGCTCTCAAAATCCTCACAAGTTGGCTAAACAAAACTAACCAAATAAAATAAGGTTCCTCCTTATTTTATTTACCAAGTCAAGGAATTAAAAACTTCAAATTCAAAAACATAACACTTAATTAATTATACATGTCATGTGTAATTAATTAGATGTTAAGTTAACAAGCTTTTAAGAGGGAGAGAGGGGAGTTAGGGAATTTGAAAAGGTGGGGCTCGGGTGGGCCCCTCCTCTCCTTAATCCTCTCTTAGGTGGTTACCACCCAACCTCCAACAAAAGGTTTTAACCACTTAAAAGATATAAAATAAATATTGTTTCACAAATTTATTTTACTCTTCATAGCAAAAAATAAACAACACCTCTTAGGCAAACGCAACTCCGACAAAGGCGTTCCTAAGCAATTACCGGCGTTGCGGTTCCATCGGTGCCCTCAGAATTCGATTCCGAGCACCGGTTCAAAAGTTAGGAAATCCCGCTCGTTCGTTCACTGAACGTACCCGAGCCAAACTTCGGAAATTGATTCCGGGCACTCTGGGCCTCAGAATCAGGTGCCGTCAGAAACCGCGCTCTTTTAAAGTTCCAAAGAAAATTAAGAAAAAATTTCCCTTGAATTTTACGGGTCTTTACATTACTCCCACCTCAGGGCTTTACGTCCCCGTAAAGATACATCAAAAACTAGGGAAACAAAAGAGGGTACTGAGCATGCATCTGAGCATCCCGCTCCCATGTGCTCTCCTGGAGATTCCCGTGCGTCCATCTGATGCGCACAAGAGGAATCGATCGCCCACGCAGGACCCGCTCCTGTCGATCCTCTATCTCCACCGGGACCTCCGTGAAAGTCACCCCATCGTCAACGTCAAGCTCCCCATGATCAATGATGTGTGTCGGGTCGTGCACGTATCTCCTCAGCTGAGACACGTGGAAGACGTCGTGCACCCGGTGCAACTGAGGTGGTAGAGCCAGGCGATAAGCCACCTCACCAATCCTGCTGAGGACCTGGAAGGGTCCGATGAAGCGCGGAGATAACTTGCCGCCTCGGCCAAATCTCCGAATACCACGTCGAGGTGAGACCCGCAAGAAGACGTGGTCGCCATCCTCGAACTCTAGTGGCCTCCGCCTCCTGTCAGCGTAAGGCTTCTGCCAGCTCTGAGCTGTACTCATCCGCTCCTGGATGACCTGAACCTTCTCTGTCGTGGCCTGGACCATCTCCGGTCCCACCAGAACTGCAAGATTTCTTCTTTGTCGATAAGAGAAATCTGGTCCCATTCCATGGATGAACCACATTCTTTGCCTAAAACAGTCAATCCTAACATGGATGATACTAATCCATACCAAGGATGATGTCGTAAGGCCTCGAAGCTACTACTAAGAGATTCAACCGTTACTCTCGCCTCCAAGGGTTGAGTCACACTGTCGGCATCAGTGTGTGGTAACTGGGTCTCCTCCAGTAGATGTCTCACAAGTGAGGGTCAAGTCAACAGCCAAAACTGGAACCTCTTAGTAACATCACGAAAGAGGACAGGAACGAAAATATCACAAAGGTATGCGTCTTTTATTATTGCATCTCATAATACAAGACGCTACACAAATGCAACAAGGAACCAGAAGTACAAAGGATGTATCCACTAGTTCTGCTCCTGTCCATCGGCTCCCAGAGCTCCATGATCGAAGGCATCGGCTGCCTGAAGTTGAGCTCTCGCATGTTCACCTACTCCCTGTGGTCGGGGTAGACCTCCTGGTGGTGGTGGTGGAAGAGCCTCAAAGCGTCGCCCACCACCGGCTGCTCGTCCAGCTCCTCTGCCTCGTCCGCCTCCTCCCTGCGGACCACCACGGTCGAACCTCTGCCTCTGCCTGGGAGGTTCTTCACTTAACTACTGATCATCAGCATGGCAGGTCAGACAGTCACGAGCCATGTGACCAATCTCGCCACAGGAGTAACACTACCCACTCTCGGCACGCCTGGCTCTGACTCCACCCCGGCTTCCCCATACAACTGAGCCTGAGTCGTGCAGTCGGCCACCGGTAGGTCTGGTCTGCCAGGAACCCTGAGTCATCCGTCGGCTACCTGTTGCCGAAGACTCCGCTATCTGCCGCCCTGCGGTAGGTCTCGCTGTGGACTCAGCAAGGATGCTCTCAATCAGAAGGGTCCGCTCCAGTAGTCCTGTCTGAGTCGGTATGCTGAGGGAGATCAGCGATGCCCTGATCTCGTGTCTCAAACCCTGCTCGAAGGTCCGGGCCCGGAAGAATGGGTACCGTACCATGTCGGTCGAGTAACGCGAGAGATCAGTAAATCTCGTCGAGTACTGAGCGACCGTCATGCTGCCCTGCCGCAGCTGAAGAAGTTCTTGGATACGCACTGCACGAAGGGTGGATGGGACGAACTCCGAGCGGAATAGGCTCTCAAAGTCCGTCCAAAGTAGAGATGCCTCATCGTGCACCTGGAGCATCAAGCTCCACCATCGTCCTGCTGCTGCGTGTAGTAGGCTCGCAGGGAGGATCACCATGAGGTATGCTGGTGTCCTCACTAGCCTAAACACTCGTACCACTGCCTCCAGCCAGTCCTCTGCTGCCTGGGGATCCGTCTCCCCACGAAACCTAGGCGGTCGCTGGCGCTGAAACTCATGCAGTGCGCTGAGGCGACGTGCATCGTCAGCGGCTGGTGCTGGAAGTATCGAGGGCTCGGCGGGTAGTGCTACCGCCGGTGCCACTGCTGACAAAGGGCCCTGCACCGAGGCCTCGTCGCTCGGTGGGCTGTCGTCACGCTCGACTCTCGAAACCCCAGCTGGCTGCCGTCATGGGGTCATCCTTAAAAGAAAACAGGTGCGCCACGGTCGGAACAGTATACCTGGTGAGCTGATATAAGTAATCACAAATAAAACTTTGAAACACACACGCAATCAATGTTTTCGTGCATTAAGTCGGAAATCAGAAGTCAGGGTCCTGGTGTACGGATACGTCGGCCGCTGCACCAACACTGGACTCCCTGGACTGATAACCACACTCAATACGCTAAACACTATTGCTTCACATATAAAAGATCAGAGTTCGCGGTAGAACCGAACTCCTCTGATACCAATTGTCACGACCCGCCCTCGGGGTCCGTGCCGTGACTACCCCAAGCCCGCCTTCCATAGGCCAGGGGCTGGCGACTAGCACCAAGGCGTAAATCCCGGTAAAAAGGGAAGGCATTGCCTTTGTAAAGTAAACAAACACCACAGAGTAAGCAAGCGGAAAGTAAACACTAAACAAAAGCAGAGTACAACTGAAAGTGCGGAAAAGTAAATGGGCCAGTATACAAACCCAAACTGAAAGTAAAGTACAACTCGAAAGGGAAAACAGCAACTGAAAAGTAAAAGCCGCTACACCGAGCTGTCCACTGGAAATCCCACCTAAAGGGTGGGTACAGATAGCTCCACTGCTCCACGGGTCCCGCCGTCCGCTCCGAGCACGTCCTGCCCAGTGGTCCACCTCCAGGTACTGTCCTGCTCTGCAAGCCTCAGCTAAGGTCAACGATGTCCGTCGTCTGCAACCAACACAACGTAGTGCGGGAAAAGCCCGTGCAGGGGTGAGTATAAGCTACTTAGTAGGGACGCCGAGACCCCTGAAGGTCTCTCAAATCCACAAAGGATAAACCACGAAGAAAGGTACAAACACGAAGTAACAATCGACACTGCTTAGGTATATGCCCATACATATACCTAAGTCATCAATTTCAAATACGCTCCAACCTCCGAGCCCAAGTACAACTCAGTCGACACAAGAAAATAAACGTATTCCACACAGGAAAGCAAATCGTAATCCACACATGATTTCACAACACAATCCACACAGGAAAGCAAATCGTAACTACTGAAGAGCCCCATCTTTGAAGTGTACAGTGTCCTGTCACGACTCTGAGATACTGCTCACTAACCTAAGACTGCTGAGGTACTCCTCCTGTCGAGTACCGCGGGTCTGCCGCCAACTACCGGGCGCTCCGTCCGCTGAGGGTCTGCTGCCAAATACCGGGCGCTCACCCAAATAGCCTACAGAGGTACTCCTCCAGTTGAGTACCGCGGGTCTGCTGCCAACTACCAGGCGCTCCGTCCGCCGTGGGTCTGCCGCCAAATACCGGGCGCTCCGTCCACTGGGCTAGTCGACTCACTCCAAGTCGAGTCGGTCGAGCAGTCTTCAGGTCTCAGCCAGCTACACGGTCTCCGTACTCTGTACGCTCGTCTCCAGTATCGCGGGTCTACCGCTACAACCAAGCGCACCACCTCTATCGAGTAAAACAGAAGATTCAGCTCGCACAGGTAAACTTCTTTGGATGACGATAAGGATGATCACTGAACCATCTAAGTCGTCGGACCCACGAAGGATCGATAGGTACTAACCCCCGTAGTGACCTACACAGGATCGGACCCACACAGGATCGGTAGCACTGATCCACGTAGGATCGCTGAGTGCAGTAGTCGTCGTCGTCGTATCCACACAGGATCTCTGTACTGTCGTCGTCGCAGTCACAGTAGCAGTAGCAGTAGCAGTAGCAGTCGCAGCCAGCACTAGCAGTCGCAGTAACAGTCGCAGCCAGCACTAGGGTTCCCGCACACAGCAAGCTCGTTCGGAGGATCCGCTCAATGAGCCGAGAGGCTGATACATCAACTGTCACAAAGCCCAGAGTTGATGTATCCAAAAGTTCCGTATCGTCAACAGGAACTCAACGCATCAGACGACGCATCGATCAGACGCCCGGTCTGAGAGTTATTGGCATTTTCGTCCCCGAGGCCCGGTTGGTTTTTAAGGAAAAACCAACCCGACCGTACTCCACCTGCGTCAAAACCTCGGGCGGAGTATGCCAAAAGAACCGTCTCACTAAGAGGAACACAACAAAGCTGATGACACGTCAATCGGACGTCCGTAGCTTAAGATATGAGTGTTTACGCTCCAAGGGCCCGGTTGGTTTCGTGAACGAACCAACCCGACCGAACTCAAAGTATTCTGAAACCCTGAGTGAAATATACCGAAACGACTGTCTCGATCCAAGGATCTTGTTGCCGCAGACGGTTCGTCGATCGGAGGTCCGTGGCTCAAGTTATGGCCAAAAGACCGAAACCGTCTCGAAAATGGGGGGTCCGGGTCCGGGTCCGGGCCGACCCGGCCCGACCCCCCCTCCTGGTCTGACCCGAACCGGGTCGACCCGAACCGGATCCGACCCGAACCGGGTCGGACTGACCCGGACCGCTAGACCCGGCCCGGCCGGTGGCGGCGCGGCCAGGGAGCCGCGCATGTGCCGCACGCGGGGGGTGAAACCCCCCCCCCCTTTTCCGGATCTCGGTCGGCCTAAGGCCGGCCGTTTCTTTTCTCACGCGGGACCCGTGGGTCCCGCCTCCTAACCAAACCGGCGGCAGGCGCGGCCGGCCGCCTTCCTCTTCTCCGCCGCGGCCGTAGCCGCGGCTCCTCTTCTCCGTCGTGGCCGTAGTCGCGGCTCCTCTTCTCCGCTGCGGCCGTAGCCGCGGATCTTCTTCTCCGCCGCGGCCGTAGCCGAGGCTTTTCTTCTCCGCCGCGGCCGTAGCCGCGGCTCTTCTCCGATCACCGGCGGCCGGCAAGTCCGGCCGCCCCTGGATGCTCCGCCGCGGCCGGAGGGCCGCGGCCTTCCTGATCTCCGGCGCCGGCGAGGCCGGCGCCCCTAGCTACTCCGCCGCGGCCGTAGGGCCGCGGTCTCTTTGTATTCAACGACGCGGTGCGTCGGCACCGCGTTTCTTCGTCGCAGCTCGCTCCGGCCATTAATTCTTTTGTTCCTGCGCGGTTGCGACGACACCACGCTATCTCCGCTAAATCAACACGAAAGATTAGAAGGGGGAGGAGAATCGGCCGTGTTCGTGCGGTCTGGTCTCCTCCCGTTAAAATGATAACAATTGGCCAATCGTATAAACACAACCATGAATGTTTCACAAATTTTTAATAAAAAAATTGGAACTACGCCCAACGGATTATTCCTTCATGTTCGAGGGAACGAAACACGTACTTTAAAAAGGAAAAACCCCTACCTTGGTTCTGGAACGAAGTTCGATGATCGACAACGATTCGCGGAAGTCGAGCATCGCGGTGGTCGGCGACATGGAAGAAGAACGTCGATGTCGTGGTTATGTCGTCACGGAAGACGGAGAAATGAGGAGAGGCGTTCTTCGTCGGAGCTTGAGCGTTCTTCGTCAATGTTTGAAGAAGAAGGAGGAGAAGCTCTCAAAATCCTCACAAGTTGGCTAAACAAAACTAACCAAATAAAATACGGTTCCTCCTTATTTTATTTACCAAGTCAAGGAATTCAAAACTTCAAATTCAAAAACATAACACTTAATTAATTATACATGTCATGTGTAATTAATTAGATGTTAAGTTAACAAGCTTTTAATAGGGAGAGAGGGGAGTTATGGAATTTGAAAAGGTGGGGCTCGGGTGGGCCCCTCCTCTCCTTAATCCTCTCTTAGGTGGTTACCACCCAACCTCCAACAAAAGGTTTTAACCACTTAAAAGATATAAAATAAATATTGTTTCACAAATTTATTTTACTCTTCATAGCAAAAAATAAACAACACCTCTTAGGAAAACGCAACTCCGACAAAGGCGTTCCTAAGCAATTACCGGCGTTGCGGTTCCATCGGTGCCCTCAGAATTCGATTCCGAGCACCGGTTCAAAAGTTAGCAAATCCTGCTCGTTCGTTCAATGAACGTAACCGAGCCAAACTTCGGAAATTGATTCCGGGCACTCCGGGCCTCAGAATCAGGTGCCGTCAGAAACCGCGCTCTTGTAAAGTTCCAAAGAAAATTAAGAAAAACTTTCCCTTGAATTTTACGGGTCTTTACATTTAAACTGGTGCTCGGATAAAATATTTGAAGGCACCTTTGAACTCATAACAGTAGGATTCTCCTATAATGGACCTAACATTGACCGACAAGGGTCGATCAGAAAAGATAATTTTTGGAATTTTCAGAAAAAAATAAAATAGCTTAAAAAGTTATTTTATTTGTTTTCCCCAACCGTTGGGTGGTGGCTTGGTAGTGCTACGGTGTAGTGAGAAAGAGACGATGATTTAGATTAAATTAATTTTATTAACTGGTTGTAAACATGTAGTATAACAAATCATTAAATGAAGTGTAATTGATACGTTGTTTCATAAATGAAATAGCATTACGATGCAACAACGAAGCATAAGAGAAATGTTGTGATGTGTTTTCTTTTAATGGGTTAATGTGTTAGAGAAATCAAGATCAATGGGTGGAATATCTATGACAAACCTACAGGGATAATTCTCTCCAATGATGAACGATGAACATCGGCGAATCTCCAGTGACATCGACGCACCTCAAAGAACGGGATCGGAGAGCGTCGAATGCCAACGAAACCTGAATCCTTAAGGATTGATCGCTTCAACATTGAACTCCAATGAGGTAGTGGTTGTTATTTGAAATTATCTTCCCCATTCTTTGTATTAAATGATGAATTCGGGTCAACCCCCGAACAGGTTGACCCACAATTCAATCATTCTTATAAGGGGGTCTCGTTTTGTGGGGTTTTAATAGGAGATATTCTTGGTGAATTTTTGGTTAACCCTTCTACTGCAAAAGAACCTAAATGACATGAACATCGATCGAGGTCCATTTAATCTTTATTGATTTTTACATTTTTCACCCACCGTTCTTCATTCATCATGGATAGCATTCACTGGGCCCATGAATCCGTGCTCGGAGATCGATCGGTCAATGTATAATCAATCCTTAGTGCAACGATCTGATATCGTAGATTCGGGGTGGACACGACATGATTGTGGTGCGACGATGGTGGTGGTGATCGAAAAGAGGCGGTGTAGGAGATATCACTGCTCGAATGAATTTGTGTCGATACGGATCACAATAAGGTTTTGAACACTAGGCTGTGAAGAAGGAAACCCAAGGGCTCTAGAAAAAACTCTTAATTGAAGAAAGGACCACTGGAGTGTGCCCGGTGATCCGAAAAAGATGCTACCAATGTGCCAGTGCCACACGGTGGGGGCCGCCACATGTCGGATAGCAGGGCGGCATGCCGCGGAGAAGCTAGCAGCGGCAACCACTCGGCTGCCGTGTGATTCAAGCTACACCCTCTGACTGTGGAACCACCTAGACTCATGGCTTTGTCGTGGGTCACACCCTAAGAACCGGTCCTCTATGCGAACCGATTGATAGAAGTGACGGCGCCAGCTGGCGCCGCCTGGGGATATAATGGATGTGGTTGTGCTATGTCCAGGATGGGAAAGCTGGCTCACAATGGTGGGTCAGGCGTCCACTGGTGGGCTAGGCCAATTGGGCCTGGTCGGGCCAAGGTTGGGCCTGGTCAGACCCTGATCGAACTTGGTTCAGGTTGGGTCGGCCCTGGGTCGGGTCGGTGGGCCCAGTTCGGGTCGGGTTGAACTGGACCCGGACCCAACTGGCCCCTGTTTCGCTAAAACAGTTGTAACTTCTAAACAGAGATTTTATTTTATGAGCCTTTTGTGGAGTTGGAACCCTTGAGATGAGGCAGTTCTTTTTGAACAATCTAAGGAGGATTTCATGGAATTTGAAGTAGGACGAATGGATTGTGGAGGAGTTCTCTCGAAATCTAGCGCACTACGTGTGAAAACCCTGTGGTGGGATGATACCTAAAGAATTATTAGAAACGATCTAGTGTGGATCAGCTACAATCGCTCAGTGGGAAGTGGATCTATGTGACTCGGCAGGCCCATGGTTGGGAGAGGCTCTGTGTGACCTGGTAGACCCATGGTACTCAACGGGGAGGAGTACATCTGTATGGCCAAGGTGGGGAGCGGCTCTGTGTGACCGGGTAGGCCCATAGTGGGGAGAGTCTCTGTGTGACCCATCATACCCATGGTACTCATCAGGGATGAGTACCACAGTAGCCCAAGGTTAGTGGGAATTGGCATTTTGTGACCCGGTAGGCCCAATATACTCAGAGAGGAGGATTTCTGCAGTATCCCAAGGTGTTCTATGATATGATTGATGGTTATAATTTCCTTACTCTATATTATACTTGGTGTGATATGTCTTTCTTCTTGGATTTCTTTTTGGATTGATTTGTGGTCTTTACTTATTGGTTTGGGGTCCCTACTAAGTATATTGTTACTCTACCCTTCACGGGCATTGTCTGCACGTGTTGTGTCTGGTGCAGACGACCGACAACATGGAGGAGGACTTAGTGGCTTAGGACTAGGTGGTTCCCAGTGAGATCAGGCATGTAAAACATGATTCTATGGATTCCAGAAGCTAATCTGTACTTAACAATCATGTGGGGTTTCTATAGACATATTTCAATCAATCTTGAACTTTATCTTGTTGTGGTTTTATTTTGTTAGGTTTGTATTCTAGCCCATTTACTTTCAGTTGTACCTTAACACTCTGTGGTTGTTTAGTGGAAATCATGTTCTCATTTACAATTTTCATGGGATTTGGTTGTATGTACGTGCATACAGGTACTCAGGAAAATGCCTCCCACTTGTAGGTTGACGCCTTCGGTGCTAGTCTCCAACCCATGTCCTTCAGGAGTTGGGCTTAGGGGAGTCACTGAACGGGCCCCAGGGATGGGTCATTACAACCAATACTACTAACCTATTCAGTCCTTGGGGATTTTATTCCTTATGATCATGCCAATTTAATGGTATTAGGCATTGACTTTGGGGTTACTGGGGTCATGGTTTCTATAGTTGGTATCAGATAAAGTTTAGTATAAACATTGGGAACTAGATTTAGGAAAACATATATTAGGGAACATAACACTAAGATAGACATTGAGGATAACTATGTATAAAGATCTAAAAGTTTTAGTAAGGTATAGATTATGTGGTTTTTCCTATGAATAAAACCTTATCTGGATAGTACCATGGATTTATGATTTTAAGAATGAAGATAAGTTTAAGTACATAAAAACCTCTTATTAGGTTTTATGTAATGGGAGACTACCAAATTTAAGGATGTTTTAGATGAAATTAATGGCAATACAAACCATTAGTTTAGAACATATTTTAGTGGAAAAGTTATTTGAGGAATAATTTATTTGTATTTTATAGACATATTTTTAAAGTAATTGATGACTATAAGTGTTATTATGATCATTAATGACATTTTAATAATAGTGAAAATATATTATTACTCTTAAACAAATTGGTTATATTTAAAACTATATTAAAAGGGTTATTTAATGATTAAACATATTTCTAGGATTTCCATCGTACATTTTTCAAATTTTATGGGAATTATGTTAATGTAGTTTAGAAAATGGACAACTTGTATGTATGGTAAAAACATGTCACATATGATGTGGTGGTGGGGCTTGATCCTATAATAGAAGGATGATAAGGGGTTTTCACCTTCCACTAGCCTATGTGATGTCCTGTTTAATATTTCAGTATTTTTAGTTAAAAAATTTAACGAATAAATATTTATGATGAACCAATAGTATTAATTTTTACATTTAGATATTTTTTATTAAATATATTTGTTTTGGAAAATAGTGAGAAACAAACATAAATAATTTTTTTTATGGATCTTATGACTTGTAAGTTCTTTAGAAAAAGGATCTATTTTTGTATATTCATTCCTTTAAGTAATGAATGAATTGGAAATTGACTAAAGCACAAACAAATGATGAAATTGTGCTTTTAGAAATATATAAAGTAATTATATTTCATTAAATTCTTAGATAGTAAAATAATTCCCAAACATTAGAAAAATGATAAAAAAAATGTTATCCTAATACCTTTTTTTAACCGATAATATTTTAAATTATCACAAATTTATAGCTTTGATGCCCCCAACATTCCATTGATAATTCAATTTTTTTATCAATGACCTCAATCACTATCTATAATTATTTAAGATTTTCATCAAATCCCATATTTTTACATTCCACTAATTTTATCCTACATAGAAACCTAGTTATGTGTTGTTTTATATGACCTTGGTACATCCCATTCTCTCCTTTCAATAGTATATTTTACCAACCATTCTCATGATGTAGGCTTTCAATATTAAAAATTTCCAACATCAAACCATTGATTACTAAGAACGATTTAAATTTCTAATTTGAAATTTATTTAAGTTGGGGAGAATGTAACACCATGAAAATTATAAAAGAATAACATTTTTTTAAATAACATGTATGACACGCAACATCAAGCATATAAGGGAATATAACATCCAGAGACTTTATGATATATTTACAATTTTAAATAAAATAAATTTATTATATAGTTTTATTTACATTAAAAACTAATATTTTCTTTTAATTCATTTAATACTTATTTAGTTTTCATCATACACAATAATGAGTTTCTTCGATACATTGTCTTACAGGTAAAACCTAGTTTTACAGAACAAAAATTTATTATTAAAATATTATCATTTAATGTAATAAGATATAACCTAGTTGTTAAATTGGAAGTTATAAATAAGATAAAATAACTTATACAAATATATGGTTTAATTCATTGGTTACCAATTAAATAGAAATAAATATAAAAACCAATTGAATATATAGGAAATGTTTTTATAAAGAACTATTTTTATTCTTCCAAAAGCTTTTTTTCATAATAAATTAAATTAATTACTATTAGTGAATGATATTAAGTAAATATATATATTATATAATCATTCAAATATTATTTTACATTCATACAATAGGTTTTATAGGCCTAATATAAGAACAAATCCAATTTTATGCATAAAAGCTATATTTTTCTAAAGGCAATGTCGCTACCTTTTAATGGCACACCAACTTCAAAACTAAATTATGGAACTTTTATAAATTTTATATGAAAAATAATACTTCTTTTTTTAAAATAGTTAATTGAATATTATCTTATGTTTAACTTTTTGTATTTTTCTCTCAAGATTCATTTTTTGATGAGTAGTGAAAAATACTGAATTTTAATTGAAGACTGAATTTTCATCAAAAAAATTTATAGTGTTAAATTATTTTTTTAATGGGTTTTTTAAGTATTATTAGATAAATTTTAAATATATTAATAAAAATTATGTAATTTTAATCATTTTTATATTGAATTTAGATATTAAAACATAGTGAACTTTTGAACATTTTAACTTTAAAACCCGACTTTCTCATCCCGTCTGCGGGATTAGTTTTTAATTTATTTCTACCCCTTATGTGATTGAAATTTTGTAAAATGTATTACTTATTTGTAAAAATAAAAATTTATAATTTCTATTATGGTAAAATTAGTTTTTTACCAAAATATTAGTGAAAACAATTAAAATTTATTACAATGATTAAGGTAAAAATCAGTTTACTTAGTGGTTAAAATTCAATATTAAGGGGCCAAATGACCTAGAAAATTGTCCAGAAACCATTATATGCCCATATTTAGAATATATCATATATTTTATCTAATTTTTTTCATTATTGGAGGCATATTTTTTAAATAATACCTCCAAATAGTTTTTACCTTCTTATATTTACAAGAATATCACTCTCCCTCCATTATAAAAGGGCACACACCCCCTCACTTCTTCACACATATAAATCCATTTTTCATAACCAACCCCTGAGAAAATAACTTCCCAATATCGCAACATCCTAAAATACACTTTTTTTTCTTAGAAATCCAACTAAGTAAGTCTTTTGGTATAAAACAAAAGAAGTTCCCTAAAAAAAGAGGCAACATTCTTCAATAAGAACTTTTATTTTATTTCTGTCTCTAATACTTCATTTAATGTTATTAATTCATAGGGATTATGATTCAAATGATTCAAATTTTTATGGGAAACTTTGAGGTGTTTAAAGATTAAGTTCCTCAAGAATTTTTTTAATGATATTTTAATGGTATTTATATTCATCAATGACAACAACCCTTATTCTTACACTAATGGGTATACTTCATATTGAAACCATCATTATTATTATTCTATATAGTTTATGATTATTTTTACCTATTATAGTATTTGCATTTACTTCCTTGACTCATTTTTGTAGTTCCCATGAAATATTCAATAAAAATTAAATTTCCCTTAATTATACATCTCATTTATCATGGATATTCTTATTTATTAAACCATATATCATTTATATATACAATTTTTTACTTTGAAATTTATTTGGTTTAATGGGGTAATATTGATAAATCTATATTCATTAAAAAATATAGATATTTTATGAGGAATATTTTTTATTATTTAAATTTCTTACTCAATAGATGATGAATTTTTTAGACTAGAATTTATAGGTGGGCCCTAGGATTTATATAGCCCCTTGATGCATTGATAGGTTCTCATGAGACAAATCAATTGTCCAAATTTAATGGGTTTCTACCTATAGTTTTAAACCGTCTTATGAAAGGTATTACTGGTATAGGTTTTCAAGTGCCTCAAACATGACATAAAACAATTAAGCATTACATTCATTGAGATTTAAGTTATTATTATTATCCATGATATTTTCATATGATAAAATATTTGGATGCATTTAATTCAAAGTTTGTTTATTAAATGGAATGTGTTTTCTGTTATTTACCTTTCCATATTTTTATGCATTTCATTATTAGTTGTCGATTACATGGTATGTGTTCTCAATTATTTACCTTTATATATTGATTATTCTCAATTTTTTTTTTCTCTACTTAACCCTTACTGGGAATTTTATCTCACCCTTATTTAATTTCCTTTATCTGAGATTCCATAAAGTGTACTAAGAATAATTTGTAAAGATATTCTAGATGGAATAAATTAATTATAATCAGAAAAAAATATGTTGTAATTTGTGTATTAATTTTTAATACAAGACTCATGTATATATATATTTTACCAATAATACTAAACTATTTAGTTCTTTTGGGATTTTATTCCTTATAATAATGCAAATGTAATGGTAGTAGGGACTGACTCTAGGATTACTAGGGTCATGTGATGTCTTGTATTTCTCTGGGCCATTACATTATGAAAATATAGTGTTCTTGGTGTTCTTTGGGGACACAGTTTATTTTTAGGGAGTTTTCCAAAAACCCGGTTTTTTCAATGGTGGAACACCGAACGGTGGCACCGAATGGTGGAACTGAAAGGTGTCACCAAATGGTGGAACCGAACGGTGGAACTGAACGGAGACACCGAATGGTGGCACTGAATGGTGGCATAGAGAACGGTGTAACTATATGGTGGAACATTTAATGGTGTCATTGAATGGTGTCTCACCGAACGGTGACACCGTAACTCACTCAATAGTGAGTTACATTCAACAGTTTTCCAAATTTTTAATTTTTCCTAGTTTCTCCTTGTTTTTTCATTTTCACCACTCTTATATCTTATTTGATGTATATCGGGTTTAAAGACTTCTTTTTTAATTTCTAAAGGAAGGATATTAATTATAACTTTAATATCCTAATGCTCAAGGGAATTTAAAATAATCCAACCGCGTGGTCTTAGCCACGATCCAACTTTAATGACTTTTGAAATCGTCCTTCCTTTAATATAGGATTTATCTCTTCAAAGCTGGGATCTCCCCTTCCTAGTGTGTTTCCATTACCTCTTGGTTCTCCTATATCCTTCCCTTACCATTTATTCACATGTTGTGTCGTAGACATCGATCAAGCTTTCCTTAGAGTTTTCCCTTAGTGTTTTCTTACTGCTCACACAACCCTCTTTTTTTATGCAAGGAAGATATGTTGATCATATGCTATTACAAGTTGGAATTTCCTTCATCTCTATTTTATTTGTGTATCATGTGGGGTGGGTGAAGTAATGTTATTTTATGAAAACTACCAAATCCATCCTTTATCAAAGATAAATGCTAATACGAACTTGATAACAAGCTGGGAGTGGATTTATGTTGATATCTTGATTTATTTTATATCTTTATTAATGAAGTGATTTGTTGTGTCCATATGGCTTATGAAAATCATGACTATTGGTGGTATTTTCCTGTGCATGGGTGGTTTTTGATAACTATTGTTGTTTCCTTATGAATAATTGTTGTAAATATCAATCTGATTAATCACATATACCTGATTAAATGAAATGGATTCCATAGGATGAAAAACCTTGTGTGATCACTCATGCTTATCAATGTAAAAATTTAAGAATAGTGTTGGCCAAATCTGAATACACCCTATTTCATAGGTGTGGTTGTGTGTTGTGTTTGGTTCTGTTCGACCTTCTTCTAATGTTGTTTGTATGATGCTATGGCTATGATTGTGGTTGTATGTATGGGGTGGTGCATGTGGTGTAATGGAATATTAGGTTAAGAGATTGATTTTTTTGTGGAATGGATGAACTTTTTATGTTGTGGAACTACATATGGGTAGTGTTTCGGTAGAGGGGCTATAGGATTGGGTTTTCATGATGTCAAGTTTATAGGTGTGCCGACTGTGGTATTGATGTGTGGTGGGGTTGTCGGGTTTGTTTTCAAGGGCATGACTTGAGTAGGATAACTTTGAAGAATGAAATTTGGCAGTGGTTGAATGGGTTTCCAGGAAAGGGGGTGTGTAGTGGGACTACAAACGGGTTGTTTTCTATTTTTTTTATGAATGGGGGTAATCATGGAATAATCATGAACCCTCTTTAATTAATAAGGCTCTTTTCCTTCTAATAATGGTTTCTAGTGTTGTAATTGTTTGTTTCTCAAGAAGGGATGGAGTAAATAAATGAATTGGATTATAATACAAAACAAAAATTAGTTAAATGAAAGGGGTGGGTTTATGTTTTGGTTGTGGCTGTTTTGTGGCAGTGCATGTAGGAGTAGTAGAAAAGATGGTTTTATGTGGGCTAGTTGTGTGTTTGTAATTCTATAGGATGGGATGAGTGTTTTTTACCTATATGTATAAACTTGTAGTTTCTTATGTTTTTTATACACACCCCACCTGTGTTAAGCACTATGTAATAAACACCCCCATTATTAAGGGGGATGGTTTCTTTCCCAACAACATTGTGGGAGGATAGATGGATGGTTATTGGCACTTATATTCTCCCTCTTTTAGGCATTTATCTCCAAATACCATTCAGGCCTGCTGTAATGGCTTGAGGTTTATTGCCATATTTATGGTATTGGTTGTGTGAGAGGTGGTTTGTTCCTGATGTGTATTCGGGATGAGAACCAAGTGTATTTGGGAATGGTGTGGTATGTGTGAGGACCAAGTGTCTGTGGGCCAAATTTAAATGTGATAGTAGCCAAGGTGTCTGTGGGAAGGATGTGTGTGGTTGAATCCTAGGTGTGTGCAGGAAGGGATAATGTGGCTTGTAGAAGAGGTAGCTGGATCGAGATGTTCCAGTTAACCAGTGGGAAGTGGTATGGGGTACCCAAATATCGATGTTCTTATATTATTACATTACATGAATTGCATTATTTGGTGAGAGTGCCTTGGTGAGAATGGGGTTGATAGTATGCCTTGTTAAGTGCCCTTGTATTTTCTGTTGTTTTCTCATGGGGGGAATTAGTATGCCTCTCCCACTTATGCATGGGTGACTTTGGTTTTTCCTACTAAGTATACATGTATTCTCACCCTACGTACATAAAACTATTTTCATGTTTCCATGGGGTTATGCAGACTATGCTGGACCTTCTTATCTCAGACATTGGGTATGGTTGATGTGTCACTGGTTAGCTTTATTTTGGTACTTATATTGGACTTTTTCTTATATATTTTTTTGCAGTTGTACTTTAAATATACATGTTTATAGAATTTGGATTCTTTTATATATGTGTCTTGGATTTGTTTTGAGGTTGATACATCTTATCTCCCAATCTTGGTTTCTATAAAAAGGGTAATGCCTCCCATTTTTTGTGATATTTCTATACCCTTGGTGTTGGTCGCCACCCTAGGGCCTATTTGAGGTGGGGCTTGAGATTCATTATATCTCCTTTATCTTGAGGATGTAAGGTCTTGGCATCTTGTTATACCTTCTCTCATCTGGAAGAAGGCAGTTCGTGACATAATGGTATCAGAGGTTATGGTTGAGAGATAGGATGGATTTTGGAGTTAGACACAGTGAGGATTTCATGGGTTGGTCGGGAAATTGTGTTAGATGAACTTGGTGCGTGACATAGGCCATGGAATACAGGCTAAGACATGTGATTTTAGAGGCCCCCATGATCTGATGTAAGGACTATAAGCTTACCAAATGACTAAGTGAGGCTGCACCATTTGCTGGGTAGAGACCCTAGGAACGGTACATGAATCATGATGACTTGTGTTCTTATTTATTTTGGGAGTTTTTGGGAAATTAAAATAAATAATTAGTTAAAATGAATCCTATGAAAATTCCACATTACTCAGGCTTATGAGTTCCTTGTTTTCCTTTCATCTATGGCTCCTGGACATCGCCCGCTTGTGGTATGAGTGGTGGAGAGTCATTAGGCTGACCCGGTTAACCGATGAAGGTTTGAACCATATGAGGAGGAAAATTAGTGGTATAAGACACTTCATGCCTTCCAGTGTCAGACTTTGGGAAATTAAGAGTGAAGCATCTCGAAAATGGAGATGGAGAGTTGGATTGAGGAGGTTTTGATCCCTTTTATGAGGATACAGGATCTGACAGAGTATAGGGTTTTTCTAGTAGTGATCCAAAGGAGGGGATCAGCACATCAGTAGTGGATTATTTACCTTGGGGAGAGGAAGGAGATTGATATTTCATAAGTGACTTTGAGAAGGATTTCTCAGAAAAATTCATTTCTTCCACGATGAAGTAAGAGAAGAGGTTGAATCTACTCTCTCTATAGTATGAGGTATATCGGTGAGGGAATTGGGGTTAAATTTCAAGGATCTCCTCTGCTTTTCTCCAAATATCATTCAAGATGAGGAGTCTCATGTGAGACGCTTAGAGGAGGAACTCCATTCTTCTATTCAATATGTGGTTACTTCCGGTACTCTACCGACATAATTAGAGGTTCAGAAGAAGGATGAAGTGGTGGAAAGGATAAAGTCATGAGGAGGTTTGCTGCAAGAGGTAAGTTATACACGTTCTTAGAAGGGGAAGGGCATCATCGGCAAGTCTCTAGCATCAGGGCCTTCCAGGTTTTGGCCCACGGGGAGCCGACCCCAATAGTTTCAATTCCAACCCTATGGTCCTTTACCCATTACCATGGTCCTATAGACGAGGTGTTTTGCTTACGAAGTTCATGGGAACCTCTAGATATAGTTACCGAATTGAGATTAGTATGGTGGATGTGGGAAAGTTTAGCACCCACCTCAGTAGTAGTTGACAGCCGGGCCTTTTCAGCAACAGGGAAAACAAACCCATGCTCCACTGATGGCGGATGGTGTAGGAGGATGATTACCTCAGGGTGATCCTCAGGTTCCTCGACTAGGGTGTGGCTGAGAAGGTGTCCAATAGATGAGGGGTAGATGAAATGGTAGTGGGTAGTTACATGTCGTAGAAGCAGTACTTCCTACGGGGCCAGAGATTTTTCAAGGTATGATCAGTTTTTTAGTGCTCTTGCTTGTGATTTCATAGATTAGGGAGCTTCTCACTCTTTTTTTGCACCCAATATGGCCCATGATTTGGGAATATACATAGAAAGACTTTCCATTCCCCTGGTGTTGATCACACTAGTTGAAGTTCATACCAACTTGTTTGATGTTCTTCAGGGATGCAGACTAATGTTGGGGCCACATCAGTCTAGTGGGGATCTCTTCCTATTACAGATGATTTCATACAATGTCATCCTTGTCATAGAATGGTTGTTTTTGGTACATGACATTATTAACTTCCTCTAGATAAGAGTTGTATTTTCATACATTAAAGGCCAACATGTAGCTTTCGTTGGGTAACGGAGCTATCGGGTGGGTAGTGGGTGCATGGAGCCTCTTCTTTATTTGATAGCCAAGTTTTCAGTGAGGTCAATGGACATAGATATAATGTGGACTCATAGGGTTGTTGGTGAGTTCTTGTATGTTTTTTCTAAGGAGTTTGTGACTCTACCCCCTTGACATGACATTGAGTTTGGCATTGACTTATAGCCCGATGATTCTCCAATTTAGATGCCTCTTTATCGGATGTTTCCTTCTGAGCTATAAGATTTTTAGATCTAGATTGAAAATCTAATGAGGAAGGTATTTATCTATCCCAATGTGTCATCATGGGTTTCTTTGGTCTTGTTTTCGAAGAACACAGATGGTGGTCTGAGGCTTTGTATAGAATACCTTAGGTTGAACGGGGTAATAATTAAGAACTGTTACCCTATACTGAGGATAGATGGACTTTTTTACTAGATAAGGGGAGAGTTTTGTCTTTCAAAATCAATCTATGGTATGGATATCACCAGTTTAGGGTGAAGGAGGGTGACATCTTGAAGACTTCTTTTAGGTGCAGGTATGAGAACTTCAAGTTCATTGTTATTTCATTTGGTGTTATGAATGCATCATCCATGTTTATGGGGATCATGAACTCTATCTTTCATGATTTTCTAGACTGATTCATCATTTTATTCATTGATGACATTCTGATCCACTCAAAGTCAGAGGAGGAGCATACTAAGCATCTCAAGTCTGTCCTAGAGATCCTTTGGCATCCCCATATCTAAGGAAATATGACTAAGTAAAAGTTTTAGATATAGGAGGTCTATTTCTTTGGGAATGTGGTGTCTCAGTAGGGTATAGTAGTACACCCATCAAAGGTCAAGGTAGTTGTTTCTTGGGAAGCACCCAAGAATGTGGTATAAGTTTGTAGTTTTCTTAGTATGGCAGGATACTACAGGAGATTCGTACCTTATTTCTCTTGAGTAGCAGCTTTGTTGATAGCTTTTACTAGAAAAGGGAAATCCTTTGTGTGGAGTGAACATTTTTAGGTATATTTTAGATATTTGAAGGGTAATTTGGTCAATACTCAGGTTTCCAGAAGAAAGGGTTATGTTTGAGGTGTTTTGTGACACTTCTCGTCTTGGCTTGGGTTGTGTGTCGATGCATCCATGGGGAGTGATCTTTTATGGTTCTATGTAGTTATGTTCTCATGAACATAACTATGATACCCATGATTTATTACTTGCACCAGTCATGTTTGCGCTGAATTTGTGGCAGAATTACCTCATCAGGGTGCACTTTTTGGTCTTCATATATTAAAAGAGCATTAGGTATATGTTTTCCCAGTGATATTTGAACATGTGACAGTGAATTTGGATGTAGTTTCTCCAAGATTAATATTTTGAGATATCTTATACCTCAGAGAAAGGAAATTTTATGGGTGATTCCATGAGAAGAAATCCGCAGAATGAAATAGTTTGGGAATCCCTGGACACTTGGAGGGTGATGGAGGAGTTGGATACCTTACACATAGATACAAGAATGGATGGAGGTAGAGGCTACCTATTTCAAATGGAAATGTAGTCTTCTCTGATGTGGAAGGTGGAAGAGTCCCAGTGGGGAGACTTAGAGGAGGAGGTGATGTGTGCTCGCATTGACCAGGTAAATGCTCCATAGGGATGGTTAAAGGATGGTCAGAATCGGATGATCTTTCATGGGAATCTATTCATCCCAGTGATAGTACATGAATAATTTATTCCGGAGTTTCATAGATCATCCATTGCAGTATAGATAGAAGTTTCCAAGATGTACAGGGGCTTGAGGGGGCAGTTCTGGTGGCCCGCGATGAAGCGGCAAGTGTGAGTATTTTTGGCAAAGATCTTGGTGTTCCATAAAGTAAATTATGAGCATTTTGTTTCCAATGGTCTATTATAACCCTTAGATGTCCCTAATTATAATTGGTATGAAATCATGATGGATTTTTTCATAGGACTACCCAAGGCTCAGTGGGGATGCGATGCAATCTAAGTAGTAGTTAGTCAATTGACGAAGTCAGATCACTTTATAGTGATCAAGGAGTCGAGCGTGGTGGATTCCTTAGCATATAGGTATGTGGATGAGGTGGTGCAGCTAAATGGAGTTCCAAGATCCATTGTCTCATATCAGAATACACACATTAAGTCACAAGTCTAAAGGGGATTGCAACATTCCTCTAGAACTCAGTTATGAATCAGCACAACTTTCCAACCTCATATGGATGGACAAACATAGAGAACCATATAGATGTTGGAGGAAATTTTTATGGTCATGTGTTTTAGACCTTAGTGGGTCTTGGGTGTGACATTTTCCCCTGTTAGAGTTCTCTTACAATAATATCTATCAATATTCCATTGGAATGTCTCATTCAAAATCATTATATGGATTCTTTTTTGATTCTTCCTTGTGTTGGATGGAAGTTGGGGAGGTGGATTTTCTTGGTCCAGATGTGGTGCAGAGTATGGTAGAGATGGTGCAGCTTGTCCATGAGAGGATGAAGGCAGAACAGGACCAGAAGAAATCATATGTTGATCATAGGAGAAGGCCCTTGGAGTTCAATGTTGGGGACCATGTATGCTTAAAGGTTTCCCCTTGACGTGGGATAAAAAGGTTTGGTAGAGGTAGTAAGATTTCTCCTAGTTCTGTCATACTTTTTGAGGTGTTTTGATTAGTGGGTTAGGTGGCATATCAGTTCCGATTGTCACCGCAGTTGGCGAGGATACACAACGTCTTTCCTGTCTCCTAGACTTTTTGGTATCTCCATGATTACTCCAATATCATTTATTTGTGAGAGTTGGATATCAAGGATGACGCCACATTCGTGGAGTGGCCAGTGAAGATCTAAGATCATCAGGAGAAGGTACTATGTGGGCAGACCATTTCCATAGTTTGTGTGTTTGTGGGGGAATGGTGGCCTGGAGAAGAGTACATGGGAGTGAGAGGAATAGATGCATTCCCAGTACCCAGAGTTGTTTTGATTTTTGATTGTGTGTTTTGATATGTGATATAGTGCTTGAACTCACTTTATATGGGATGGATTGTTTCCTTGTTCTCTAATCTATGATAAATTCGTAACATGTAGAAAGGGGAAACCTGATTCTTAATAGAGACACATTAATGTGGATGCAATTAAACCCATGTAAGAGAGTCAATGTAACATAAAATGGATAGTATCTTGACATGGATGAACGAATTCCAAATTTCAAGTGTACATATATTTGGTGTGGGCGGTATCTTGTGAATTTTTGGGTTATCATATGTGGGGGGAGGTATTCTTGGATGTTGAGGTTTCACTTAATCTTTTGAGCAACCCAAAAAGGTTTATCCTTGAGAGGTGTATTACGAGGTGGTTTTTCAGACAACTCCTTCTAGTATAGTTTTTGATTCATGGGGACAAGAATATTCTAAGTGGTATCAGATGTGATGACCCTGATTTCATTAGGCTATTCCTTTGTGAAAATATAGTGTTTGTGGTGTTCTTGGGGGACACAATGGCTTGTTTTGAGAGTTTTACAACAACTCATTGTTTCCATCAATGGAAGACTGAATGGGGAACACTGAACGATGACACAAAATGGTGGCTCACCGAATGGTGTCTAATCAAAAGGTGACACCGTGACTCACTCAACGGTGATTCACTTCTGAATGATTTCCAAATTTTCATTTTTTCTGAGTTTCTCATATTTTTTCCCCTCTTACGTCTTATGTGATGTAAATCAAGTTTAAAGCCTTGTTTGGGAATTTATAAAGGAATTTCAATGGATATAAATTATATATATAATATCCTAATGTTTCGGGGACTTTGAAATTATCCATCCATATGGTCTTGGCCATGATCCGATTTTAATGACTTTTGAAACTAATCTTCCTTTGATATAGGTTATGGATCTTGAATGTCAGGAACTTCCCTTTCTAGTGTGTTTATATTCCCTCTTGCTTCTCCTAGATCCATCCCTTCCCATGGAGTATCCTATTTTTTCCTAGCCATTGATCGAGCTTTCTTTAGAGTTTTCCCTTGGATTTTTCCTGCTAATCACGCGACCCTCTGTTTTTTATGCAAGGAAGAGTAGTTGATCATCTGATATTCCAAGTAGGTATTTATTTCACCTCTCTTTTATTTGTGTATCATGTGGGGTGGGCATAGAAATGTTATTGTGTGAAAAATACTCAATTGTTGGTGCCAAAATTCGGGACAAAGAGAAGGCCCACGAAGTCCCCACGGACTGCCTCATGAAGCCCCTTCACAGAGTCCCCCCAGCACTGCGGCCGCCACGAAGAGAAGAAGGTGGGAGGCTCCGCAAACGCACTTGAAATTTGTGAGCCCACCACAAAGCAAAGGAGGCTGGGAACTCCATGAATGAACTTGACATTCGGGAGCCCGCCGCGAAGCAAAGGAGGCGGGACGCTCCGCGACCCCATTTGACATCCATGACTCACCACGAAGCCACCAAGACCTTATTCACATCGCGTGAGCTCCACTCTATGGAGCCTCTTTAATATAAATATCGGGCTCTACCTGACCTCTCAGGATGGACAATCCGACCTTTTGGCTTCCCAGCATTCGAATCACAAAGCATTCTTCCGCTCAGTGAACCATGAGCTGTGTGAGGTACTTCTGCTTCGCGAAGTGCCTCATGTTTGTATCATTTTGATCCCCTCTTTTGAGAGGGATGCCTTTCACGAAGCCTAAGGGATTTCATGAAGGAATGGGATCCCCAATGGGACCTGGGTCATCATGGAGCATTTATGCTTTGTGAAATACCCTTCATGTACACATGATCCACATGCTAAGGCAGGGTCACTGTACTTCACAAAGCACATTTCTTCCCAACACCTTGCTTCGTGAGGAACCTTTGCTCCATGAGGCAGTTCTCCGTGAATGCCTCTCCACTTCACAATGAACCTCCCATATGAATCTCCACCCTATGATAAGGATAAGGCCCCCACTTTGTGAAGCACACACCTTTGCAAGTACCCTCTGCCACGCGGAGCGACAGAGTTTCACAAGGACCCTACCTATGGACCCCTATGCTTGGAAATCCCTTTTCCCATGCGACCCTCTAGGATTGCACGATGTGACTTCAAAGTCCCCTAGATGATACCACCCATTGTGATGCTTATCCTGATACTTCTTCGCAAAGGAAAGCTAATGGATGTTGCTTCTTCGCATAGCCACGCTAACGTGGACCGCTCGATGGTTCGCTCCATGACACCCCCTCACCATGGCATTGTCAGTGCCTTCCCTCTCACAAGGAGTAGAGGGTACAGATTATGTATATCCTAGGGGTGCGGAGAAAACCCACCTCGTCCAAGCTGCAGGACGTTAAACTACCGAGAACCTTCGTCCTCAACACATGATGTTAAACTATGACCTCGCCCCATGCCCCGTACATAGGGTTCTCCCGCCTTGGGCATTCTCCATGCCCTCTAGTCTCCACGGGGGATGATATTCTCATTCTTGGAGTGGAGTTTGTCTGCAGGGAAGGGTAGCCACCTTGGTGTAAACCCCAATCTTTTCTTGAAGGAGGTGCCAAGCCAGTAGAGGGCGTGATAGGGAACGGGGCTACTCCCTTCTTCGGTCCCAAATCCCTCTCCCGCTGTGCTTTGTCGCCCTTAGGCCTCCATCTTAGAGTAAGCCCCAACCTCTCTCTCCCTGGGGCTCTCCATGCGTAAGCCCCACTCCACATCCCACGGATGCACCTTTCACGACGTGGTCGTTAGGCCTTTTCCCCCTCTTGTTTTCCACACTGAGCATGACTCACATGGGCTTAGAGTAAGCATCGGCCATGAAATCACCCTCATCCCACATGATGTTAAACTGTACACCCGAACTATGGGTACTTTGATCCATGTCAATAAATGGTACGTATGAATCCTCCCTGAGGTTCAAGCCCACCACCTGGTCATTCTGACGCCCTTCACGTCGGTTCACCCCCGTCCTGCATGACGTTAAATTGTATTCTCTCTATCCTGAACTATGAGAACTTTGATCCATGTCAAGAAATGGTACATAGGAAGCCTCCCTGAGGTTCAAGCCCAACACCCATAGGACCTCAGGTCCATCTTCACATTGGTTCATCGACACACACCTTCCCGACCTACGGAGACTTCGATCCATGTAAAGGCATGGTATGTAGGAAGCCTCCCTGAGGTTCAAGCCCCTCTCCACCAGAACTATGGGGACTTTAATCAATGTCAAGGCATGGTACGTATGAAGCCTCAATGAGGTTCAAGCCCACCACTCGGTCTTTCTGACCATGTTGGTTCACCAACATCTTGGGCCACCTTAGAGTATAAGCCCCTCTCCACCCGAACTATGGGGACGTTGATCCATGTCAAGGCATGGTATATAGGAAGCCTCCTTGAGGTTCAAGCCCCTATCCACCCGAACTACGAGGACTTTGATCCATGTCAAGGCATGATACATAGGAAGCCTCCCTGAGGTTCAAGCCCCTCTCCACCCGAACTATGGTGACTTTGATCAATGTCATGGAATGGTACGTAGGAAGCCTCCCTGAGGTTTAAGCCCCTCTCCACCTGAACTACGGGTAATTTGATCCATGTCAAGGCATTGTACGTAGGAATCATTCATGATGTTCAATCCCACCACTCGGTCTTTTCGACCATGTCAGTTCACCAACACCTTGGGCCGCCTCAGAGTGTAAGCCCCAATCCATCCTGAACTACATGGACTTTGATCCATGTCAAGGCATGGCACATAGGAAAGCCTCCATGATGTTCAATCCCATCACCCATCGAACCCCCGGTCCATCTTCACGTCGGTTCGCTGACAACACCCCCACCCGAAATGTGCGGACTTTGATTCCCCGCCATGGGGATACGTAGGAAGTCTCTTCGTGACTCAAGCCCAAAACTATCATCTATCCTGATTTCTTACCTGGTCCGCCAAATCACAGTGAGATCATGACACCTCATTCCCCTCCATAGTATTTGGGAAGCCACCAACGTGTTGGTGCCAATATCGGTGTTCCCTCCAGGGGGTTCCTTCATCTGATCCACTCTAGTCAGTGTTCTGATCAGTCTGATCCGTCTCCTCCAGATGCTAAACTTGCAGCATACCCTATGTTAAACATGGGAATCTGAGGAAAACCTCAGATACATGATCATGGAATATGGTTCCCTGCATTCGATGTGGGATGCCTAGGGCTTCCACGCCCTTGAAAATCCCTATAATAAGGGACAAAAGACAATCCCACCAATCCCCAGTGCCCAGACATGCCAGTGATGCTTAGCGTGGATACTCCCCTAACTGAAGGTTGCTGCCCTGAATGGACCCCTTGGAATGTCCCTACAGAAGCAGCGTAATTAACTAGTGTCCATGAAGATATGGCACCGAGAAGAGTTTCACAAAAAACGTATTAAATCTATGAGGGAGACTCGGACTAGTTAATGAGATCCGAGGAGGAATCCATGGAAAAAAGAACCGACATTCCCTCATCCCATTTCAATCAAGGAGAAAACATCCCTGAATAAGGAACAGATGTCCCCTGCCTTTGGAAAGAGGGAACACTGGGTAACACAATATGCGCCTGTTACACCCAAGCGGACGGATGCGTGTGCCCTGACGAAAGCATCGGAAACAGAAATGGTGAACCCGACATGAATTTATTCTTCTCAATATGGAGATTAGTAGCGATCGAGACATAAATGGGTAGACATGTCACCGGATCCAGACATCCGTCACTGGTTCCCGCCAAGCAAATAGCAGGCCTGACGCAAAACTCACTAGAAGTTGGGGAAGTAGAAAGTTGGACATCTCGTTCTGAAATGTTGTCAGCGTGGATCCCTCTTATCGGTCACAGAAGACGGGATGGCACTGGTGCATTGGTCATCACATCCTTTTTCCTTTTATTACTGATGAGTTCATCTCTCTGTTTCTCGGTAATCAGGTTGCAGCCACAGGAATGCGATCACCACCCGCCCGCCTATGTAGGGGAAGGGGAAATGCTAGCATGGTTGCTCCGCGTGGCCTCACCGCTTCTACAAAGGCTTCTGAATCCAGGACCGTGGGGCTCCGAAGCCCCATCTCCCCATCAAAAGTTATCCAAAGAAGGGTAATTAATGACCTTGTACATCGTTACAAGAATGAGGGCATCATCCCAACGCAGGATATGGCCCACCTGGACCTAGAGGCATCCAGGACCCGCCATCAACGCCGCCCCTATGGGCCGCATAGGGAGCCACTGCTCCCCACCCCAACATTCAATAATTTCAGGAGCCTGTCACCAGAGCGCTTTGACGAATACATGCCTTACGCTGATGAGTTGGGCGACATCCAGCCTAGCCTGGTCAGAGTCCTGATCCAAGGGCTACCAGAAAGGGCTCCCACTCGGCCGCGTCAGTGTTGCCGCCTAGCCTTGATGGAGGAGGAGAAGGTAAGCTATGCACTTGCGCCACCAGCCCCGGTTTGTCTAACCCGATGCCAGAATCAGGCACTAGCTGAGGAGGATGCCCGCCAAGGGGAATCAACGTCGACGACTACTATGGCTTGAGCCACTGCTGACGCACGTCATCAAGTCCTTGCACACACTGAGCAAGAGTGCTTATATACCCAACCAGGATCGAGGCCCCAACCGCCCCATAGGCAGGCTGGGTCGACTCTCCTGGTTACAAGAATGAGAAGTGGTCGTCGTGAACCAACCCGCAACGATGCAACCCCGTACGGAGGTCCTCCCTATACCACTATCACACAGAGTGTGGGACTTCCCCACTCCAAGGCCCGTCATGGAGGTCTGCCCTATGCTACCCCCAATCCGAATGAAGGTTTGCCCCATGACAGTGATGTTCGGTATGGGATCCTCTCCTGTACCCATCAAACTGGGTATGGAGTCCTTACTCCTTCCCCCAACCGTCGACATGGAGACGTCACCCATCTAGTCTCCCTCCAACGTAAGGATCCTCCTTATTTCCTCTCCACAACTTGTGAAGGTCCTCCTCACCCCGACAACTAGATGGGTAAAGGCCAGCCTCGCTCCACCCACACCAAGCATTGAGGTCCTTCCCATGGTCCTGTCGGTCCTGGCGGAGGTTTTTCCCATTCATGTGCTATTCATGGAGGTCCTCCCCATGTCCCCTTCAACATTTTTCCCAATGCTCCCCACACCCCTGCTTTCTTGGGAGGAAACCCTCTCCACCCTTGCACCAGTGCGACCAAAGGGACACATGTCAGAAATTAGCCATGTCCTGAGGATCCATCTAGGGGAAGGAAGGTGGGACATCGCCAATGCAAGAAGAATCCTGGGAAGGCCTGGATGGAGATCAAACTAGTCTGCTACTCAGACTCTAAAGTGGAGTGCAACTCAGCTCAGGAACCCTCCCCTTGCTCATATGAGTCATGGGTCGAGGCAGGAACAAGGTGCATCAGCCTAGTGCTCCCAGAATGCAAGGTCCACAGGATTCACACTTCCCTCCATAGGTTCATCCCGGAGGACGAAAATCTGGCGACCCCACAGGTTACGGTTGTGTATTCCCCACCATCATCGACGGAAGCGCTTTCTACCTCCACAAGAGATCACAGAGAGCTATTCTGGGGACTAATGGAGGGAGATCTGCATCACGACCCACCACCGGAAGCCCTGGACCCTGAGCCAGGAATGTCGAACGTCATCCCATCCTATCATGACATAGCGGCTAGGTCACTACACTCCTCGGAGGACAGCCCAAGAATCGTCATCCAGTCAGCCTGTTTGCCAAATTCTCCACCGGTTGACCTACCGACCCGGCGGTCTTCCTCAGTACCGCTGCCAATTCCTCAACCACCCCCAGTTTTCGAGTGAGTAAATCAAGGTCCAGGCACTGAATTTGAGCCGAGTAGCTTCTGGAGCATCCTTGCAGTAGACCACTTCCCCGAGAAGTTCTGACCCGCAGCAGCATGGGATTTCTGCATACTCGAGTCCCTCACCCTAGAGGAAGTTGAGTGTCTTCGCTACACCCTCTGGGTGATGAATTGTAGTCTCCATCATCAGCGTGTGGTATATACAAGGATTCAATCACATTTTGAAGACATCAGTGAGTAGTTTCGTCTAGTCGATCTAGCCGCACTCCCTATGGCCCAACACCCCGAGTCACTAGGTCGTCATGAGGCCCTCCACCAGCAATGCATCCAGAGTATCAAGGTAACCCACAAAAATATCAGGGAGTCTACCCCCCATGTAAAAATCTGTGGCTGGGGAAGTATGCTGCCCTCCTCTTCAGCCCTATCCGGCGACAGCCCGACTCGCTATGCGATAATGAGGACATTCCCCTAGGAAGGGTCATGGTCAACATGGCCGACATAGTGGACAAGGAGGATGAGCTGGAGATTCTCGATTGAGACATACCCCCTGAGGGTGTGCCACCACTGTTGGACCCATCGTGGAGGATTACACGTCAGTAGAGGAACCTCCTAGGTCTCCTTGCACCCACCGAGGCATTGGTACTCAGCCGGAATAATGGTAAGGGAAAAGAGCATTTTGGGGCTATCAAGCACCCCGACCCACCCACCTCAATGTAAAAGACATAGGAGGAAATAGAGAAGGACACGTTGCACCAATAACTTGCTGAGTAGAAGATGTTGGTTGATGAACTCCTGGCTAAATGCGTTGTAGAGCGACGACCCGACTATGGTGATCCTAGGCCGGTGAAGCAGGGGCAGGAACAACTTTTCTTCGGTGAGCTGCCCTGAGGCAACCTTGATCATGCAGCATTCGCTGACAGGGCAAAAGCCAGAGCTCATGGAAAGAGAGTGTGATATGTCTTGCCAAACCCTCCTGAACGGCATGACAATCCAATGAACCTCGCTTGGGCTCCTTCGGCAGCCCCAACGTTCACCCCACCAGTCGCTCCATGAGCCGTTGAACCTGTCTACCACATTGAAGAGCCCAGAAACACGCTTGTGGTTAGGGATCCCCATCAAGATAGGGACCCCCGTCTGGATGATCCTATGGCGGCACTCATCGACTGCCTAGAGGCTTTGGAAACACTTTAAGTGGAGATCCCACTAGATGGAAAGCCGTACCCGGCCTGGGTGGATGATATGGTGGCACCTACAGGTTTCGGGAATCCCACCTTCTCCCCCTTTAATGGGACGAGGGACCCACTACAAAATCTGGTCCACTTCAACTCAAGGTGTGGGCCCATGTTGGGGACTCCAGCACAGCAGGAGGCTGCCAAGATCCGCTGTTTCATTCGGACACTGGAGGGGCCGACATTTGTCTAGTACAACCAGCTCCCTGTTGGATCTGTGACTAGTTGGGAAGACCTTCGAAGGTAGTTCCTCTACCAGTTTAGTTCTACCACCCAGAATACTAGCATTGCAGACCACTTCAATTGAAAGAAAAGTCTTGATGAGTGAGTCGTGGACTTTATCGCCCGGTGGAAGGGGATCACATACTCCCTTAACATGCCACTGACTCAGGAGGAATTACTGACGTTGTGCGTAGGGAACATCAAGGTGGAATTGGATCCTTCTGATCACCCAAATCTATCCTGGAGGGTTCATAGACATCTTATATAAGGCCCAACACCTCGAAGAAGCCCTGCAGTAGGCCAGAAAAACACGTCTATTGCCCCCTATAATCCCAGCAAGGAGAGATGCCAGAGCCGAGCCCACCAAAGTGGCCCAAATAGAAGCCCCTAGGCAGCTAGAATTTATACCATTAGTACTGTCCCTGTAGCCTCATAGATGCCCTCCACCTCAGGCATAGCCTCTAGCTCTGCAGCATCCTCAGAATCATCAGGCGCCCCCGCTGAATGCGCGGCCACCACCCAGGCGGGGAAATCAAGGTCCACCTCCTTGATAGGCCCTTCCGACCCCTCGTTAGGGCTAGGCTCCAAGGGCTCATAATACAGAAATAAGGCACCAAACTTACTCATTCAGTGATAATCAGGTCCCCGGTTACTTCCGTAGCGTCCTAGAGTAGTGGATTGTACGCTTTCCTGAGTGTAGAAGGCCAGCAGAGGAAAATCTCACCGACCACCTCAACTACTGCCCCTATCATCGGATTTTGGGGCACACCCTTATGCAGTTCTATGTTTTTAAAGACTGGATCCAGGACTAGGTCAATAACAACATAGTTAGGCTGGTCCCAGCCCCGACACAACTAGCGGGTGTCTTTGTGATGTCAGATGGCAGTAGTGACGGTGAAGGTGATTGGCAGCAGGTTTCTAACCATGGGTCCCAGAATTATGATGACTCGATGACTCGAAAGATGGTCACCCGCACCCATGGCATCATTCGGACATGCCTAAATCAGCTGAAGCCTTCAGAAGCTGTGGCCACCACTTTTGCATCATCATCTCAGTCAGCCTCTTCCCAGAATAGCAAGCATCAGTGACGCTAGAAAAAGCAACGTGCCCCGCAAATTCCATCTTCAACCTAAACTCTCGGTGACTTCATGGCCCCTAAGATGGGGATCCCTCCTAGAATCCACCCAGTGGTGGATGATTCATCAAGTGACAGTAAAGGTTACGCTTCAGTTAACACCGTCGAGTTGGTAAACCCCTATATGACTCCCGACGCGGGGGAACGCCAGGTGAACCTCCCCAATGTCCCCAACTGACGCCAAAATCGATGGAGCTTGTCCATATGAGTCATCGAGGTGCATCATTCGGAACCTCCATATAAGATGTGCATGCCACTAAGGCCAAACAATAGGCCCAATGCAGAGCTCAGCACTCGCAGCCTCTTCGTCTGGTGTCATCAGGACCGCCTCCGCCACCGTTTTTGCTACTGGATTAGGCAGAGCCATTTCGGCCACACCGCGACCAACTTCGCCCTGCTGCAGGCTGATCTCCGTCATCCAGACCTCATCTGTTAGATACTCTTTAGGCTTCAACTAGTGAGTAGCTGGATATTCCTAGCACCAGCCAGTCACCGACCCTATCGACAGGGCTTGCCATGCCTCCAAACGCAGAGCGGCCTCCTGTAACCATAAGTTTATGCCTGGCATAGAAGTATGATCTTATCAAGAACCTTTTCAGTATCCCAGTAAGTCTTCCCATCCTTTAAGCCCTTCTCCTGTCGTCAGATATGTGCGAGGCCCTCGCTAAGGCTTTAAGGAGCCCCCTTCAGTTTGAGACGGAGGTAGAAGCTGCAGAAGCCTTTCATGCTGAAGCAGTTGAGACTTTCGAATACCAATCCATCATGTCATTCTCCGGATAGGATTAAGTCTCTCCCATATAAGGGCACATCCTTTCACTGTACATCACCATCCAATTTAATGGTGTGGAGGTTCGCCGCTGTCTCTTTGACACCAGCTCCGGGATCAACCTTATCCCAACGTGGACGCTGTGAAAGCTGGGGTTATCATAGGATGACCTGAATCCCTCTAATTTACGGATATAGGGATATGACAGGATAGAGCAGACCCCAGTCGGAAAGATATTTATGAAGACCCGGTTTGGTGGCCTAGTTTCCAGTACTGAATTTAGGGTCATCTCCTAGGACACCGCGTACAATGCATTGAGGCGTAGGCCATGGCTCCACCTACATACGGTAGTCCCCTCATCGTATTACCAGTGCCTCAAGTACCCCGAAATGGTCGAGTAGGCGTACTTAAAGGTGATTCATCTCCTTTATCCTCTTGTGAAGCCCATTATCTAGATGCCGACTATTACAAGATCAAGGATAAGCAGATTCTGGAAAGCAAGGTTGAACCCGCCAAGGTCACAAGTGACCCCTAGGCCGGTCTGGATGACGCCTACGTCTTCCCAATCCATCGGTGGTATGACAAAACCCCCAACATGGGCTAATGCTTTGTCTTATTTGGTACCAGGGGAAGGTATATTCCCAAGTCCAAGTGATGGTGGAAGATCACCTCGTACTCCTACAAAAACCAGGCTCAGGTGATCCCGGAACCTCCTACCCTCGTACGATACTGGGATATCCGCCCCATGGACACATCGATACATCATAAGTGTCTGTTTCACCATGATGGGATCAATTGGCTCAAGCCAAAGTCCCACTATTGCTTTGATATCATCAAGCGTGGACCCTTGGGCCGAAGACTAGATGGGATCGGATCGACTTCCTTCATTGCTATGGTCTTAGTGGTGCATCAATCTCCTAATATGTTGTCCACTGCTGTCCAGGCTGGTACCAGCCTCCCATTAGGTTCCACCGACCAAGGGGAAGCCTCAACCACTATGAATACCTCCTCTTCAAGCGAATAAGAGGATCTAGAGGATGCCCCTGCCATTGAAGAAGGCGTCTCTTCCACGATCGTTGAACTGGTATAGGTGAACCTTGGTAGCGAGGCAGATCCGAGACCCACATTGATCAGTGCCTCCATGTCCCTTAAGGAGCAGCAACGGTACATGGACTTCCTTAAATAGCACCGTGACGTGTTTTCCTGTAGTTATGATGAGATTACAGGACTAGATCCTCAGGTAGCCGTCCACTGTATCGGTCTCCCAATAAACCATCATGGGTTCAAGAAGCCTCCTAGAATGATGAACCCTTCTCACGGTGCCATGGTCAAGGCCAAAGTTGACAAGCTCATCAGAGCCAACTTCGTCAAGGAGGTCCAGTACCCCAAATGGATAGCCAACATTATTCTGGTCAAGATGAAGAATGGGTATATTAGAGTCTGTATCGACTTCCGAGATCTCAACTGCTATTGCCCGAAGGATGATTTTCCCCTTATTATGATAGATCTCTTGATCGAAGCTATGGATGAATTCTGGGCCCTGTCTTTCATGGACGGTTACTCTGGATATAATCAGATCTAGATATCCCATGAGGATGAGGAGTCCACCACTTTCAGGGCACCCCAAGGTACTTTCTATTACCAGGTTATACCCTTTGGCCTGAAGAATGCAGGTGCCACCTATCAGCGGTCCATGAACCGCATATTTAATCCAATCCTCAGGACATTGGTGGAATGCTATGTGGATGATCTGGTGGTAAAGTCTTGATAGAACTAGGACCATATCAAGGACCTTGAGAAATTTTTTGGTTTCTTCCGTTCCCACCACTTGAAGATGAACCCATTGAAGTGTGCCTTTGGGGTCACTTCCAATAAATTTCTTGGCTTTGTTTTCAGGTACCGGGGCATCGAGATCGACCCAGAGAAGATCAAGGCCATTATCCAGATCCCTCCCTTGAGAAATATCTGGGAGCTTCAGGGTTTCTAAGGCCACTTGGCCTACATACGCCGATTCATTGTGAATCTGGCTGTCAAGTGTAAGCCATTTCTTGGCTAATGAATAAGGGCTCTGCCTATGAGTGGGACCATGAGTTCCAAGACGCATTCAAGGAAATCAAGCAGTACTTTCTCTAGCCTCTGGTCTTGATGCCACCCATCTCTGGGAAGCCACTAGTTCTGTACGTGACTTCCCTGGAAAGATATCTCAACGCCCTTCTCTCCCAGAAGAACAATGATGGGATGGAAAACAGTCTCTATTACCTTTGTCGTATTCTCATAGATATGGAGACCAGATAATCCACCATCGAGAAGAGTTTCCTTGCATTAGTATTCGTAGTATAGAAATTGCGACACTACCTATATCACCATGAGGTAAAGCTGCTGTCTCAAGTAGACCCACTGAAGTACATTATGAACCGCCCCATGTTGACCGGCAGTCTAGCACAGTGGGCGGTAATCCTCTAGTAGTTCTACATTAGGTCCATGCCCCAGAAGGATATCAAGGGATAGGAATTTGTAGACTTCCGGGTTTCCGATACAACCTCCATGGACCAGGCCTTGGACTTGGATTTTCTCGATGAGGTGATCCTCTTGGTTGATCATGCCATCTCGTGTTGGAAGATGCACTTAGATGGTGCCTCCTGAATCCCCATCGGTAGGAGGAGCGATGATCCTCAACTCAACAGAGTAGGTCTGGGTATCATCTTCAACACCTCGGCACAAGTCGTTCTGCCATACTCATTCCTATTATTAGAGGGCTGCACCAACAACGAGGTAGAGTATCATGCTCTTATCACTGGCCTCGAACTGGACCTCGAGATCGGTGTTACCCATTTACATGTGAAGGGGTTTTCTAATCTAGTCATCAAGAAAGTCAATGGTGGCTATGTTGTCAGAAATCCAGAGCTTGTACCATTGTTGGAACACACCATTCAGCTAATAGCCCAGTTCCCTTCTCTTCCAGAGGTTACCCATGTCCCTCGGTCCCAAAATGGTCGAGCGGACGCTTTGGCCAGCTTAGCTGCATCACTGGCAAAGCCCGAACAGGATGATCTAATCATACACATGGCATACTGGAGATTTATCACCCACATCACCCCATAGGATGATTATGGCCTACGAGTAAGCCATATTACTACCAGATCCTCCACATCAGGACCGCTAGGGCCTTCATATGCAGTGTTTAAAGCGACTCCCGACTGGAGAGACCCTTTCGTCGAGTACCTCCAACATGGTAACCTCCCATCAGACCGGGCCAGGAGCGAGCGTATCTGATGCCACACACTGTAGTTTACCCTCAAGAGTGGTCTCAGTCTTGAACAGATCCTCTACAAGCATGGGTTTGATGATGTTCTCCTCCATTACATTCAAGGGGTTGAGATTCCATAGGTCATGCAAGAGGTTCACGCCGGTTCCTGCGGTGCCCACCAGGTTGGGCCGAAGCTGTCTCATTAGATCCGGAGGATGGGGTACTTCTGGCCCTCTATGATCCATGATTGTATCGAGTTCTCCAAGAGATGTCATGCGTGCTAAGTTCATGCTAACTTCCTACATTGGCCGCCAGAACCTCTCCACTCCACAAAGTACTCTTGTCCATTTACGGTGTTGGGACTCGATGTCATGGGACCATATCCACCAGTGACAGCTCGCCAATGCAAGTTTATCCTAACCGCCATATATTTCTTTTCCAAGTGGGTGGAGGAAATTCCACTCAAGGAGGTCACGGCTCGTTTTATCATTGACTTCGTGATCTCCAATATCATCCATCGGTTTGGAGTCCCTCAAGCTTTCCTCACCGATAACGGCACCAACTTCTGAGCAGCCGAGCTAAAGAAATTGTATGCTAAGTACAATATCTTTTCAAACCATACCTCCCGCTATCACATGCAGGAAAATGGATAGATTGAGGCGTTCAACAATACCATCTCTAACATTCTGTAGAAAATTCTTAGTCAGAACAAAAAGAGTTGGCTGGATAAGCTCCCCAACGCTCTCTGGGCATATCTTATGAAGACTCGAAATTCCACCCAGGTGAACCCATATTCCATGGTGTACGGAGCTGAGGCCATCCTACCCATCAATATACAGCTTCCTTCATTACACACCGCGGTGTATAACCAATAGGCGCCAGATAAAGTGGCTGAAATACGTCTAGTTGAATTTGAATCGCTTGATGAGAATATGCTTCCTAACCTGCACAATATGGAAATACATCAGAATAAGATAGCTAAAGACTTCAATAATAAGGTTCTCCTTCACTCTTTTCTGCAAGGCGACCTGGTATTGGCCCTTTGAGCGCCAATGATCCCTGAAAGGAAATCACCCAAGTTAGATCCCAAATGGGAAGGACCTTACATAGTCTATAGGGTTTACCCCAATGGAGAAAACTCCCTGGTAACCATGGATGGTGAGCGTATAACTCCTACCACCAATGCCAAGTTCCTCAAGAAATACTTTCCCTGAGCCTGATGGTTCTATATGACCTTAAAATACTGGTACCGCATGACCCTAAACTGCACGCCGGTCCCGCATGACCCTAAACTGCACACCGGTCCTGCTTGACCTTAAACTGTCCAGTCCAGCACGACTTTAAACTACGCATCGTCCAGCATGATGTAAAACTGTGTTTTAAGAACTACATGTGGCTTGATTCCCATCCTCGTGGGATATGTAGGAACGCTCAGACACCTCATCTTGAGCCCAGCTTCAAGCTCTTCTCTTTGACTATCCTCTCTGGGTATAGTTCTCTTGGAGGGGCTTTGAAATGACATGGTGTAGGCTTTATTAGTCCCACTCATGCCAGGATTATAGCGGTCACACCATGTGCCCGCTCCCCGTTCTTCTATTCTATCATGTCCTCACTGCATGATGTTAAACTGCATTGCCTTCAAGAACTACGTATGGCTTGATTCCCATCTTCATGGGATACGTAGGAATGCCCGAACATTTTGTTTGTTGGACCAACCCAAATTCAAGAGTCTTTCCCTTTAAGTCATGACAGGTGGCAGTGGTGAAATTTTTTTCCCCAATTCACGTCGAGCTAACCTCCATCCGGCCATACGTCCCGCTCCCTAGAGATGTTTTCCTCTTTCAAGGATTGGTACAATTATGCTTCAACTAATCCTTTTATTGGGACTCCATCATCTTCCCCATCCAGAAGGGCCCCCGAATGGTGTAGAAGCTAGGCCTAAGGGCTCTCTTACCACTTCGAGCCAACACCCTCGAGGATGTCGAGCAACAAGCTAATATAAATCCCGCGTTGCGAATATGGTCAGCGGTCGATGCTCATTTGTTGCTCCCATTTCTGGTTACTATAGGGACGATGTGTTTTGAACATGGTCAACAGCTATCCTGTGATATTTGAACCACCCCAAGATGTCCCAAACATTGAGTTTAGTGGTTCATCCTACCCACTGTATCTCCAAGCGAAGAACTCCCATCGAGAAAAGCCATGTTTTAGTCCCCCATATAATGGGGATAGCCGAGATCAGATCCTTGTTTCCCACACCGAGCACTGCTCATGTGGGATTAGGAGCTGTGATGTTGTAGTAATCGTACAAGAGGGCGTATGACCTTCCATCCGAGGCCCAGCCTCAAGACCCTTGGACTTTTTGGGCCCCGACCTAGGTTCTCTCTTATGGGATCGTACGACGTGGTATGGGATTATGTCCTCCTTCACATCGGGTTGCTCGCCGTATCATACACATCCCCAGACGAGACACCTTATCCCCTTCTCGGGCCCCTGGCCCTCATCCTCACTACAAGACGTTAAACTGCAAACTAGTCAGGCCTTCCTGACCAAGGCCCAACCTCAGGCCCCTTGGCCTTTTCGGGCCCTCGACCCTCATCCTCACTGTAATACATTAACCTGCAAACTAGTTAGGACTTCCTGACTAAGGCCTATCCTTAGGCCCCTTGGCCTTTTCGGGCCCCTAGCCCTCATCCTCACGAAAAGATGTTAAACTGAAGATTGTCCAGGACTTCCTGACTGAGGACCAGCCTCAGGCCCCTTGGCCTTCTCGGGCCCCCTGCCCTCATCCTCATAGCAAGACGTTAAACTGCAGATTGGTCGGGCCTCCCTGACTGAGGCCCAGCCTTAGGCCCTTGTCCTTTTCGGGCCCCCGGCCCAATTTCTTACCCATAGTGTACGGTGTGGTGTGGTATTGTGTCCTCCCTCACATCAGGTTACTCATCATGTTGTACACCCCCCCCCCCCTCATTAGGGTATCTTACCCCTAGGTACCTTTGAGAACTACGTGTGTCTTGATTACCATTCTAATGGGATATGTAGGACCGCCCGACTTTCTAGAGTTCAGGTCCATCCCCATATCCCAGAAATCTTCCTTTCACCTTGGCCCCTTGTCCTACCATTCCTCGTGAAGGAGAGTATATGGCGTGGCATGGGATTATGTCCTCGTTCACATCGGGCTTGTAAAGACCATTCCATGTGCCTATCCCTCTTGAGCACCCTCGTCGACCCTTTTCAGTAGTCCATCAATGTGCCTAAGGGTACTCTGGTTTAGTACCTGGAATGTCGGACTATGTTCGGACAGGTTTCCACCCACTTTGCAGGATTTATGTTCCCCTTCATTAGGGCTTCTATCACCTTTCACACCCGGAAGGGCCCCTGAATGGCATGGATGTTAGGCCTAAGGGCTCTCCTATCATTACGGTCCAACTTCCTCAAGGGTCGTGGATAACAAGCCAATACGAATCCCTCATTGTGAATATGTTCAGCGGTCTATGCTCATTTGTTGCTCCCCTTTCAGGCTAACGCGACATGGATACTGTGTTTCGAAAAAGGTCAATAGTTATCCTCCATCGCCCCACCAACCCCATTAAGCCCAAAATGATGGTTACATGATTCACATCCTTCTCCACCTCATCATGTCCAAGTAAAACTTCAAAACTCTTGGTACTATTCTTCAGTCCACCTCTGCACGTTAGGAGGACCAAAGCCACTATAGGGGCATCAATCGGGGTTCTGCACTGATTTCCCTTTGGCGTGCATTCCATGTATTGTAATAGACATCTTCTTCCCATGTTTCCCACACCGAGTTTAACTCGCATGGGCTTAGGGATTGGGTTGAGGTCTTTACTTACTTAGAGGGTTTTTACCCCATCTACGGTCCGAGCACTAAGACCATAAACTAAGATCTCATTCAGAACTACGTGTTTCTTGATTACCATTCTTATGGGATATGTAGGACCACCCGGATGCCTCATTTATGGCTCCAGCTCAGTTGGGATCTAGTTTCTCCTTCCCTTTTCCCTCTTACCCCTATTTGGGCCCCTTGGCCCAAGGTTCCCCTATCGGAATTGCGTACGGTGTGATACGAGATTATGTCCTCATTCACGTCGGGTATGTTTTATTGAACTGTACACATTCCCCACCTAACATCATCCCTACTACGTCTGCATTGCGTGACGTTAAAATGCATGCCTGGTCCTATCACATGACCTTAAACTGTGATATTATCGTCCTAGCCGCACGACTAAAAATGGCACTGCATCATGATGTCCTCAAGGGGGGAACCATGTTTGGTATTGGTCACATGCCATACTATTTTTCAACGCCTTCTACGGCTTGATTCTTGTGGAAATGTTAGGGTATTCTACCCTAGGCCTGTCGATTCACAAAAAAACTACTCACCTTAAAGTAAATACAAGATTTATCAAATATAGCATTTTTTGGTGCGAGGGCCACGCCTACATTCCCCTTTTATCCCTGGAACTGGTACCTTACCATGCCACCTCAAGAACTACGTGCAACTTGATCTCCATCCTCATGGGGTATGTAAGAATTCTTGTGCACTTTGCCTCAGGCCCAGCCCATATCTCATTTTCGGTCCCTCGACCTAAAACCTCTCCAAGGAACGCACGGTGGTCGGAACCCCTGGTTCCCATTCACCTCGGATTTTTGTAATTACCCCACCGTGTGTCTCCCGCATTTCCTACCATCCATGGTATGAGTTCTATGACCCTAAACTAAGATATCCCTATGGTAAGGAACTCAACTCCCCCTATCTAATATGTCCCGTTGTCGTATTTGGATGTGTTTGACAAAGTTCCCGAAATGTGGAATTTTCGTAGGGACATTCCCCTCATTCCATGTCCAAGCATCATGAGCTCGCTATTTGGATCCCCATCCTCTTTCACATCCGAAGGGACCCCCTAATGGCCTAGTCCAATACCGCATCGGCTCACCTACCATCATGGGACTACGCCCCTAAGGATCTCTGACGACATTTGCAACAGGTCCCATGTTTCGAACATGGTCATCAGTCGACCCTCATTTGTCTATCCCCATTCTAGGCTAATGCGATGTGGATGCTGTGTCTCCGCCACTTACAATAGTTATCCTCCATCGTCACATCACCATCATTGTGTTCTAGATTTAGAGCTTCATGATTCACACATTTCCACTTCCTCATATTCAAGTGGAATTTCGAATTACTAGGATTTATCGCTTCGCGCATCTAGGTGTGCTACATGGACGAGTTAGCATCATTGGGTCGGCATTTACCGAGCATCCCTTTTCCCTAACATGTTCCTTCCTGTGTTGGGAAGTCCCAAAACCACTTCTTGTTTCCCACATCGAGCACGACTCACATGGGATTAGTAGTTTTGGTAGGATGTGCACCGACACAGTCAGGCTTCCCATCATCCTGCAAGATGTTAAACTGTGCTTACAGAACTACGTACATCATGATACCCATCCTCATGGGATACATAGAGAAACCAATGCATTTCACCTAGGGTCCATCCCCATGAATCACGGATCACATCCTTTCCCACCATCATCCCCTCGGCCTAACTCCTTGTAGGGAACCGTGTAACAGCAACTTGGCCCAGAACAAGTTCAGGATTCCCCAAGATGACATTGGGAAGCAATGGCTCCCTTTCCAGAGAGGCCCTGTCTAAAAGAAGGAATGATCCAGGATCAAACCATTGTGTCCATCTAGTGTGCTTCCACCACAGTGGCGTAATTTCAAGAGTGTTGGATTCTGTTTGAACAAACCCTCACTCCACACTCCACGCTTTGCATGCCCCTTATTCGAACCCTAGTCCTCTTTCACATATGGAGGAACCCCCTAACAGTATATATTCTCAGCCTATGGCTCGCCTATTGTCCTGGTCCAACGTTCTAGAAGAATAACGGATGAAATTTTGAGTTTGGTCCCGTGTTTCGAACATGGTCTATGGTCAACCCTCATCTTCTATCCATACTCTAGGATAATGCAATAAGAATGCTATGTTTTGAATGCATTAATCCATTCTTTATTGTCACGCCACCCCCAAAATGTTCTGAATCCTGGGTATCATGATTCACACCTCCCATTCCCATCTGTTCGGATCGATTTCATCACCCCTGGCGTTACCCCATTCATGAAATAGAGCACACTAGGAAAACGGTAATTCAGCTGTTCTGATAGCTTCATTCTCTAGTTAGGTATCTCCCATTTCCTCCTAGAAATCCAGACCGGTTGTTCAAACCCCAGATGCCCGAAGCTTGGTCTGTGCTCTTACGTATGGATAAGGTGATGAAGTGGTCACCCCTTGTTTCTCACATCGGGCCTGACCCACGGGAGCTTAGGGAATGATCATTGAACACTTTGTGAACATCACAAGGATGCAGTAAACCAATGTGAACAACAGAACTCATGTGTGCTACACCATTTAGGAAATCAAATCATGAAAGTGTGTTTAAGGGTTTTTAATCATTACATTACCTGGGGGTCGACTCCCCCCATGGACGGATTGACCTCGTCGAAGGAACGTTGCAGCTCCGCCATCCTCTGGCTAGTGTCTTCCAAGAGATGTTTCCGCTTGTTCACCTCCCGCTCCTCCTCGGCGGCGAGAGGACACAACTCATTGGCCACAGTCTAGGCCCTCTCCAAATCGGCCCGGATGGCAATAATCTCCCCAGAAGCTCACCTTAGGCCCTCTTCGGCTTCTGCTAGTTGGGCCTTCAATCATGATATTAGCTCAGATTGCGCATTGAAGGAGGTTAAGTGCTCGTTCGCCTGATTCTGCAACTTCTGGACCTTATATTCAGCTTTCTGGAGCCTTTTGATGTTTATCGCCTTCATCCGCTGCCAGCCCACACCAAGTCCATAGTCGTACTCTTGAATCTTTTCCGCCATAAGATCTCGGATGAGCATGTGAGTATGTCGGGCATCCACTCCCCCAGTGCACAGTTCACACAGTCACGAGTGTAGTTTTTCCATCTCATTCAACTATTGCACTTGGGGGTGTCATTGATGAAGTGTGTGATCAGCTTCCATGATCGGCGATGGGCTATTTTTTTTTCCTCCTCATCATAGGTCGTCTCATCCCGGTCGGTGTGATTGGAAGGCTCATATGCAGGAAATGCCCCCAGGAAATCCTTGGTCGGGTCCACGTCTAAAATCGGATCGGGTGTGGAGGGGCTTGAATCGTCTGGTTGATCTTCATCATCGGATCCCACCTCGATGATCTCAGGTGAAATCCCAATGGCGCCCCCGCTGGTGATCAGGAGCACTGTAGTTCAGTCAGGCTGGGTGTTCACCTCCATAACCATTGGCATACCCCAGGGAAGGGTACTACTGGAAGCCCAGACCAACGTTTTCACAACATCCCTAGCCAATTGAAGGACTGTACACACTAAGAAAGGGACGCGAATGTCACTTAATGGGTTCAGGGGATGGTGGTTGTGAATTCGGTTGAGAAGACTTACAGAGGTAAAATTCTTGGTGTCACTCTTGGGCAGATGTCGTCGAAACCTTGAGACGCGGCCCCCCGTATATTGTTGGCAGGTCTGGAGACTCCAGGAGAGCCACCTCGACTGTCCCAGCCTCGCCATACACGGAAGTTGATGCAGCCACAGGTGTGGATCCTGAAGGTCCCGCGTCGGCACCCGCTGAGGGGTGAGAACGATGTCTATGCACAGGGTCCTCCGGCACAGTGCATACACTGATAAGGAATCCATAGTAACCTAAGGGCAGACTCTGCAGAAGGAACATGGGATTTTACCTTGAGGGCCTCCGCAAAATCTTCAATATCCAAGGACTGGTCGCCAACTTCTCCCTCCTCTGGCGGACTCTCTCTACCAGCCTCGTCTCCCTTGGAGGACTCATCCAATTATTCCGGTAGAGGGAAGAACTCCCTCAGGTCATCAGCTGACAGCTGTGGAGGGACCGTGTGATCCAACAACACCCTGACTCGGTCTTTCATCGGGTTTAGGGTGCCCCGGGAGTGGATGAAGTCTTCTATCTCGGTTATGTATTGCTCCGCCTCTTCCTGGGATACTGCAAAATCGTCCCTAATAGGGCCAATCCCTGGAAAGTCCATCCCGAGGCGGTTAAGGTGCTGCCATAACTCGGATGGGTCGAGGTATTTCTGGTTGACCTCCCAGATGTCCTAGGCCTCCGGGAAGACAGCATTCTCCAACATGTCAATGTGGCACAACCATTTCCCCGGGGCCTGAGTAGAAATCCTGCAGAATCCCCTTGGTGGCCGCCCCTCTGGATGACTTCGTTCTCTTGGGACCACCGACTCCGCTGTCGCTATCAGATCTGCCACCACTGTTCCCCCCTCAAATGGTTTGGGCATCGTCACTACAGCAGCCCCTCCACGGTGGTATGCCCCGGCCACCTTTTGGCCTCGGCCTCGAGATTGGGGAAGCTCGCCCTCACTGACCAGGACGGTTAGCCACTTTAGCCTCTCCCTTGGATAGGCCGCCTCCCAACTCCGGGAATATTCTTTTATCAGACCAAGGATAGCGGTCAGTGGAGGCAATAAATTCCGCATATTCTCGTCTTCCCGTGTGAACATGAGCCACATATTCCTCATCACACACGGGTGCTTCTCATAGCGCACCCCCAGGTAGAACTACGGGGTCAGCCACTGAAGGCACCAGAATTTCCTTGAAAACTGGTGTGTTGTGTATGGCTCGCAGAGATGCCTGCGTTCAACCCTATCCACCAAGACTCTACCTCGAAAGGCCAAGAGATAGGCTCGATGCTCTTCTGTCCCCCGGCCGTCGTCAGTGAAGGCCCCCGTAGGCAGCGGGAAAAGGTGGAAATTGAATTCCTCCACCTTCCATACACGGTTTAGAACCAATGGTGTGGTCAGCTGGGTCGGAAAGCTCCCCATGACATTCAATATCGAGGGACAGAAGTTCAACCCTGGTGGCGAGATGGGGTTTGGATACTCATAAATCCCCCTGATGTGCGCCGCCATCCACCCATACAAGAGGTGGAACGGCCCGCACTCCCCTCGCTGATGTGCCAAAGCATTTTGTAAAACTTGGTAAGCATTGGGATCCCCATGTTGACCCACCATCCTATCACCAAAGTGGATGCCATCACGAAAGTGCTTGGCCGCACTCCAATGTTCGTATCCCTCACCAGAATTATCCAACCATAGATTAGAGCTACGATGAATGCCTCCAGCCAGACTATTGGTCGTTGTTCAGTGCTGACACTGAACCCCCGGGTCTTCCACTAGCTATTCTCCAGCAGCCGCCAGTATGAGTTTTCCTTACTCTGGGCACCCTTTGGGAAAGTTCAAGGCCTCACCAGGAACTGCCAATTTTCTAGGAAGTTCAAAAAATTATTCAACCAGTTCTTGAAGTAGACATCCCTCACAGCCTCCTTATCCTCCCCGGGCACGAGCTCCATCAATGTCATCACCAGACGTGGAATCTGCTCCAGATCCTCCCACACACCCATAGTCGAGAGGAATTCATTGTACATCGCCCCCAGTATCGGGACCCCCCGAGATCTGATGCACATCCCATAGGCTGATGTCGACCTCCCCATGATGCAGGTGGAAGGTATTGGTCCCCAGTTACCACCGGCTTAGCAGCTCCGGCATTAACTACTTCAACAGGTAAATATGGAACTAGGAAGCCCAAGCTACCTTATACAGGCCCACTCTTCTCAGCTCCACCCCGAACTCCTCGCACAAGGTGCCTACCCAGTAGGCCCAAGCCTAATCGTCCGTAAATTTTCTTCCCTAGCGTAGGTCCCATTACTCGGACCACCCCTTCTTCGGGTTCCCCAGCGCCACCTTAAGGATGGTTTCGTACAGGGGAGGGGACGTCTCTGGCTGCAATTCCCTCTCGTCGACATTGTTCAGATGATTGTATAGGTAGTCGCCGATGATAGGCATGAAATCCTCCCGGGCATGACCATCGGGCACCCTGAACCATCATTGTTGACCTGACGTGCTCTAGAACCAGTAAGCCAGCTTATCCCTACCTACTTCAGGGATGAAGACATCATCCCTCATCCCGAAGCCATATAAGGGAAACATCCTAAACAGTGGGTAGCCCTTCTGGCTCTCTGAAAGAAGCTCCACCAAAGAACTAATGTCCGAGTGGCTCCGGACTAACTCTCCTAGCCCCAGATTGTTCGCCATTTCGTCCCTCCAGGCGACATCCGCAAGGACCCCCTAGGCAGCTTCTTGGTGGGCCATTCATTCTAGAGCTGTGATTTTTCTTTGGTTGGTTCACTAAGAGTGTTCTCAAATCACATTCGTGAAGTCCACTCGTGAAGACTATTCCAAGGGGTGGTACCTCGGCATTCAAATCCGGATCACAGAGCACAAATGTGGAGTCGAGGACTCATTGTGCGCCATGAAGACCTGATTCAAAGAGATCACTCATGGAGTACACAGAGCTTCATGAATCAAGATAGCAAGAAGAAAAGATCATGGAGAGGGGAAAGGACAAAAGATATGGCAGAACCCTATTTATAGGAGATGACCTTCATAGCTTCACGACGCGTCCAGTCCGGGAAGAGCTTCACGGTGCGCCCGGCCCGCACGTCCCCTGTCCGCCTCGCGAGCCCTCTTCAAAAGTCAACACTGTGAATGACTGAGTATTTTGGCGATTTCACTTAGAAATTGACCCTTGATTTCTCCGCGGCTCAACATCTGAGGGGGGGAATTTTTTCGCGCCAAAATTTGGGACAAATAAAAGGCCCTAAGATGGCCCCATGGACTGCCTCGCGAAGCCCCTTCGCGGAGTCCCCCCAGCACCGCGACCACCACGGAGCAAAGAAGCCGGGAGGATCTGTGAATTCACTTGACGTTCACGAGCCCACCGTGAAGAAAAGGAGTCAGGGTGCTCCATGAATGAACTTGACGTTCGTGAGCCCACCACGAAGAAAAGGAGGCAGGACGCTCTGTGACCCCATTTGATGTTTGCGACCCGCCGTGAAGCCACCAAGCCCTTCTTCGCGCCGTGTGAGCTCCGCTCCATGGCGCCTCTTGCCTATAAATACTGGGCTTCCTCTGAGCTCTAGGGATGGACAATCCAATCTTTCGGCTTCCCATATTCTGATTCGCGAAGTAGTCTTCCGCTTGGTGAACCATGAGCTGTGTGAGGTAATTATGATTCGCGAAGTGCCTCCCGTTTGTCTTGTTTTGATCCCCTATTTTGAGAGTGGTGCCTTTCACAAAGCCTAAGGGCTTTCGCGAAGGAAGGGGATCCCCAAGAGGACTCGGGTCATCATGGAGCATTAATGCTTTGCGAAACACCCTTTATGTACACATGATCCACATGTTAAGGCAGGGTCACTGTACTTCACGAAGCACATTGCTTCACGACACCTTGCTTCATGAGGCACCTTTGCTCTATGAGTAAGTGCTTCGCGAATGCATCTCCAGTTCGCAAAGCACCTCCCATATGCACCTCCTCCCCATGTTAAGGCTAAGGAACCCCACTTCGTGAAGCACACCCCTTCACAAGTACCCTCCTCCATGCGGAGCGACAGAGTTTCACAAGGCCCCTGCCTATGGACCCCTTTGCTTGGAAATCACTTTTCCTGTGCGACCCTCCAGGTGTGCACGATGTGGCTTCAAAGTCCCCTGGACGATACCACCAAATGCGTTTCTTCGCCGAATGATTCTTCGCATAGGCACACTAATGGCTATTGCTTCTTCACATAGCCATGCTAACGTGGACCCCTCGATGGTTCACTCCATGACACCCCCTCACCATGGCGTTGTCGGTGCCTTCCCTCCCACAAGGAGAAGAGGGTACCAGTTATGTAAGTCCAAGGGGTGCAAAGCAAACCCACCTCGTCCGAGCTGCAGGATGTTAAACTGCCAAGCACCTTCATCTTTAACACATGACGTTAAACTGTGACCTCGCCCCGTGTGCCGCACGTAGGGTTCCCTCTCCTTGGGCATTGTCCATTCCCCCTAGTCTCCACAGGGGATGATATCCTCCTTCTTGGAGTGGAGTTTTTCCAAGGTGAAGGGTAGCCACCTTGGTGTAAGCCCCTAGATTTTCTTGCAGGAGGCAGTACCCATGCTCCCCCTCACTTCCTGGGTGCCAAGGCCAGTAGAGGGTGTGATAGGGAACAAGGCTCCTCCCTTCTTCGGTCCCAAATCCCTCTCTCGCTAGGCTTTGTCTCCCTTGGGCCTTCATCCTCGAGTAAGCCCCAATATCTCTCTCCCTGGGCCGCTCCATGCATAATCCCCACTCCACATCTCACGAATTCACCTTTCACGATGTGGTTGTTAGGCCTTTCCTCCCTTTTGTTTCCCACACCAAGCATGACTCACGTGGGCTTAGAGTAAGAATCGGCCATGAAATCACCCTCGTCTCGCATGATGTTAAACTGTACACCCGAACTATGGGGACTTTGATCCATGTCAAGGAATGGTACGTAGGAAGCCTTTCTGAGGTTCAAGCCCACCACTTGGTCGTTTAGACCCCCTTCACGTCGGTTCACCCCCATCCCACATGATGTTAAACTGTATTCTCTCCATCCCAAACTATGAGGACTTTAATCCATGTCAAGGCATGGTACGTAGGAAACCTCCCTGAGGTTCAAGCCCAACACCCATCAGACCCCAGGTCTATCTTCAAGTCAGTTTGCTGACACACACCTTCCCAAACTACGGGGAATTTGATCCATGTCAAGGCATGGTACGTAGGAAGCATCCCAGAGGTTCAAGCCCCTCTCTAACCGAACTACGGGGACTTTCATCCATGTCAAGGCATGGTACATAGGAAGCCTAAATGAGGTTCAAGCCCACCACTCGGTCGTTCCGACCATGTCGATTCACCAACACCTTGGGCCACCTCAGAGTGTAAGCCCCTCTCCACCCGAACTACGAAGACTTTGATCCATGTCAAGGCATGGTACGTAGAAAGCCTCCCTAAGGTTCAAGCCCCTCTCCACCAGAACTATGGGGACTTTGATACATGTCAAGGAATTGTACGTAGGAAGCCTCCCTGAGGTTCAATTCTAGTATCTTACCTTCCTAGTGTGTTTCTATTCCCTCTTGGTGCTCCTAGAGCCTTCCCTTCCCGTGGAGTCTCCTATTTTTTCCTCGACATTGATTGAGCTTTCCTTAGAGTTATCCCTTGGATTTTTCCATCTACTCACACAACCCTATGTTTTTTTATGAAAGGAAGAGTTGTTGATCATCTGATATTCCAAGTAGGTATTTCTTTCACCTCTATTTTATTTTTGTATCATGTAGGGTGGGCATAGTAATGTTATTATGTGAAAACTACTCAATCTAACTTTTAACAAATACAAATTCTAATACTAACCTGATAATGGGCTGGGAGTGGATTTATGTTCCTAAATAGACCAAAGGCCTTCATTTTTATTGATTTTTGATATCCCCCCTTTCAAGGGATGAGGGGGAACCCTAACAAGGTCCGCAGGCTCATAGATTACATGGCCCGTAGGCTTAAGAGAATACATGACCCGAAGGTTTAGGGAATTCAACCAGACTATCTACAAGGAACTGCCCCTCCCCAGCATCTGCATCCTGATAGTATCTCTCCACCGTTTCATGACTTTTTGTCTAGGCTTGTCATGAAAACACAAGTTGGTACCAATGGCATAACCATACCCTCTCATTCTGACAATCCATTTGGCTCTGCTCTGGTTAGTGCACCTTCTATGATCCTCTTATAAGGCTGCTCTTTTTTTGTAGTGTGTCTGGGGCCTGCATTCATGTTTCCCGAAGGCCTTGGGGTGTCCCTAAGGCCTTAAGGTGGCCTGAAAGCCTTGATAATCAACTGGCATGAAGGCCTTGGGTGGCCCAAAAGCCTTGCAGGACCCGAGGACCAAACCGGTGGCCCGAAGGCCCAAATGGATGAATAATTCCGGCTGCAATAGTACCAAACAGTGCCTGCTACAGTACCTGCTACAGTGATTGCTATAGTGCCTAGTACAGTACTGGATAATGCACGTGGTAGATGTCCAATTTTGTAGGAAATATGGATTCACAAGGTTCCATGGATGAAAGGCAGAAAAGCTACAAAAATGGATAAGTGCACATCATAATGGGCAAGTTGATGCTGTGTACTTGATGATCACAACATGCATCAAGCCATGAAGTGAGATTTGTGACCAACCGCAAAGACTGAGGAATTTTTCAGTTCATTTCATGAGTCCCTCATACATGTCATGACACCATTCAAACCAAATGCTGAGAAATCCATGAGGATTCAATGCCAAAAAAAGTTTTCCATGGGGTACATGTCATGAAACACCTGTACACGATGTGACCATGGTCAAATTTTATTAATACATGGAATATTTGTATGTCGTGTTGGAGATCCAGGTCGAAATAACGTGGATCAAGGGTTTGCAACATGACTATCAAGTACATGTTGTGACCATTTTCACCTATATAAGGAACAGCCCAACAACACATTTGAAACATTCTTGGATAATCTCTCTCTCCCTTTTAAAATCCATTTAGAATTATCTTCTCTTTTCCCTCTTAAAATACTTTAGTTCTTTGTAATTTCATTACATTTTCAATTAGAGCCGTGGATTTATTTTCCTTTAATGCCTTCAATTCCCACATTACTTCATTTCCATTTCATTATTTTCAATTAATTTTTTATATAATGTATTCTTTTATTTTCATTTCATATTAGTAAATGTTCAATTCCATTAGCATTATTATCATGATTTACTCTATGCCTTTTATTTCTTTAATTACCATCATGAGTAGCTAAGCATGTCATGGGTAGGGATCAAGATTTGATGTATGTACATACTTAATTAGATCTTTAGTTCTAAACTTGGAAATCCTAAATGGATTAGAAATTAGGATATAAACCAATAGTAAAACCCCATTTGTGAGACTGTATTGCGACCCTCAGATAGTCAATTAAACGACCCTATCCTAATTGAAGTAAACTATGACTATGACCATTAGCTTAGGGAAATTTTTGTAATATAAGCTGAATGTAATGCATCTGGTATTATAGTTAGCCTCTTAACTATGGGACATCTATATCCTAGGTAGAACTAGAAGATTGGACCAAGGTTGACTAGAAACTACTGATTTCTTTAGAGACTAAGAACTTAAGAGTTTGTTAAGATTATAACTTGGATCACATGTATCTAGATACTTGGAAATGATCCCAAAACCTATTTAATCACTTGAAGTCAAACCCAAAATTAGTTAAACACTGTCCAAACTTGAGTCAAGCTAGTAAGGACTCTTACAAAGGATTTGGGACCAGATTTATTTTCCCCACAAGAACAATATCCTCCTTGTAGGATCAACCTCGGACATCTACTATACTACGCCCTAGTTGTTAGTAAATTTTGGGACACATATAAATTTATAATTTGACTCGCACCCTGAGGAATTAACGATGCCTTTTAGGAAGTTGATCAAATTTTGGCGCCGTTTACGGGGATGAATTTAATGCACTGACCCTAGTAACCTACAGTTGGTGCATTATTACATAACATTGTCATGATACAAGGAATCATGTACTGAAATACCGATCAGTTTAGTATCCTTGGAAATACTAGATACATTCATAAGTTTTACATTACATTATAAAATGAAAAAATACTACAACATTGTCTCCATAGGCCACACTCATATCCCTTAGACTATCCCTGCAGGTCAGTCATAATATACTTCTTTGCATCTTGGGAAAAATAAAACATAGAAAGGGGTGAGCTTAGATGATCAGTAAGGATAACAATATAGAGGAAACTTTCATAAATAAGAATAAACATTTAATGCAATGTAAAAGATTAAAACAATAGTTTTTTAGACTTGAACTTTAGTATAATATGAAAAAGATAAAATCAAATAATTACATTTACTTATTCACATGGATATTTTACTAGTCGAATAATCACATGCAATATCAATAGACACTTTCATAATGATTTAATTCATAATTCCAGACTTCATAACCACATTGTCAAGGCCTTGTGCCAAGACTACAAATAAGATTTTGTCAAGGCCTTATTCCAATACACTGGTTTGTCTCATGAGACCTACCGATGCATCGAGGAGCTATAGTGGGTGCCACCTGTCACTTACTAAGTCCAATGCATTCCTCGTATGAAAAGGTTTAAACATAACATAAACATTTGTATTAAAAATAGCATAAGAAATGTCAATACTTTATCCATAAACCATGAATGGAGTGAAAATAACACATCCACAGTCAAACATATCACAAAACCATCAATACAATATGGAAGTTTTGTATCAACTTCAAAGAAGCTTAAAATCCATCAAAGGATGTTGAAATAGATGAAATCAAAACTTTTTTTTTGAGAAATATCTCTTTCTATTTTTAAATCAGTTAAAAGTCATATAATTATAAAGGAAAACATTTATTTTGAAACTATTCTTATAAGATTTTAAGGGAAGCTTCGATGATGTTATAATGTGTCACAAACCCCTCCCACCAAAGATACCCCTCCTGACCTAGCAATGATGAAAGGGAGATAATGACCCTCGAGTCCTGCCTCTAGTAGGCCCCGGGGTGGCAACTAGCACCAAGGGTATGAGTTTTCACAAATATGGGAGGCATTACCCTTTTTATTTTTAAAGATCGGGAAATAGGACAAGTCAACCACCAAAACGAAAAAGAACAAGTGTATAGACATAAACCCAAACCATTCCCACATGCATGTTTAAACAATTTTATAACAAGGTACAAGTACAAGAAAGATCAAAGTACAATACCAAAAGAAAAAAAAGGTAAAACAAAAACAACAACTCCAACTGTCCGACTAGTATGGTCTCGCACGACCCTGGTAGTCCTCCTGGAAAGCTAAAAGTAAACGTAGGGTGAGAATACAAGTATACTTAGTAGGGAAACCTAAAGCTCTCATGCACAAGTGGGGATACATCCTAATGTCCCGTGAGAACTAAAGAAGAAACCTAGCAAGGAATTATATCCACCAAACATCACCATCCACACTCACCAAAACACAAGCACAACAGGTAGTAGTATATAAGAAACAAGAGTATTGGGTACCCCGCATAATTTCCCTTTAGTTAGCTGCTCTTACTAATGACGAACGTCCTGATGCTGCCACACTCTCCCCACCCGCACACACCTGGGCCTCACAACCACGTATCCCGCTCGCACACACCTGGGACTCACAACCACGTATCCCGCTCGCACACACCTGGGACTCACAACCACGTATCCCGCTCACACACACCTGGGCCTCACAACCACGTATCCCGCCCGCACACACCTAGGCCTCACAACCACGTATCCCACCCGCACACACCTGGGCCTCATCCCTAATATTCTTGGAAAACAGTAGAACCTGCCCAAAGATTCTTGGGCTAAATCCACCCCAATCAAAACCTACCCGAGGAGTCTTAGGTGTAAGGTCGCCTCAAGCCATCACAGCCTAGGAAAGAAGGAGAAGGATTGAGCTAGTAACTAAGGGAAAAACACCATCTCCCATGAAATGGGAGTGTTTGGCACTAAGTGCTCAACATGGGTGGGGTGCGATAAAATACAAAAGATACAGATATGTATATATATATATACCAACCACACAACCCAACCTATGGCTTCTAAAAAGAGAAACTGAGCATGTGCCTCGGCACTGCTACTACGAAGCATGCATTCAACAAACAAACCCAACCCCCTTTAGGTTTTCACATTTCAGTAGAAATAGTTACTTAGTTCCTTAACTACTGGGAAACTATCCATAACTAACCACACCAATCGTTCGTAAAACATATCCCTTCCATCCACAAATCAAGTTAGGAAAAACACGAGTAACACAACAAATCCCTTCTTATCAACCAACCAACCCCATTGATTATTATTTCTATTTAATTACCACAACCCACAATTCATTAACTCTTCCACTTTACTTTAATAATCACAACCCATAACTCATTCAGATTAAAACCCAACCCTACAGCCCCGCTGCCAACCGCCATAACCACAACCGCACCGAGACCACACATCATCCCTTTAATACCATTTATTTCATCCCTACTGTCTGTTACCAACACAACATTCACACCAACCCACAACCAAGTCAACTGCAGCCCCGCTACTGACCTGATCCACAACAACCCACAAAACACCCCCAACACATGCCACGTAACAAATCCAACACCCACATGTTCATTATTACATTTTCTTCAACCGGGGTGATCACACAGGGGTTCCATATTTTCATTTAATCAGCCAACTTTACGTGATTATCCAATTTCCACATTCCACAAGGTTTCCACCCATAAGAAAATACATAAGGAGAGGGCAACATTTAATTGCGTAAGAAAAGGCCCCCAATGACCATGATTTTCCGTAGGCAGAAGATCATTCAATTCACAACATAATATCACAGGATATAAAGTAAAAGCAATCACAACTTCCCATCCCCGTTATATAAGCCAGTTATTATCTTCATTTAAAACAGATCCAAAAGTGTTTCACGTAAACAAGAAGGACACCCACCCCGTATGATGCACAAATTAGAGACACAAAGGTAAGATCCCTCCCTCAATAGGTTCTGGATCGCAACGCTCCCCGGGATCAACCTTAGAAGACGTCCGTCGGCATCCGTCACCTCTATTGGGTCCTGACAAAACCTCTTCGGGTGGAAGTCAGAAAGGAAAGGCCGAAGAAAAGACAACGGACCTAGGCTCGGAAGCTCTGCCTCGTTGTTACGATCCCATGGCCGCTGACGGATCGTAAATCGGAGCTCGTACGAAGAAGTTATGGAAGAAAGAGCCTTCGAGTCTCTTGAGAGAGCTCTTCTCAGAGGAGAGGAGAGGGGAGGTGACAGGTGAGTTGAAAGGAGGAGGGGAACCCTCCTTTTATAGGTGTGAAAAGCAAAAGTACACGGCGTGTACTTTATGGTACACGGCGTGTACTCGATCCTTTCACACGGCCTCCATGCGGCTTCCAACACGGCTCTGTGGCTGTTGACTTGTCAACACACGGTTTGAGGGTAACACATACGTGGGGAAGGACTACACGGTCTGTAGTTTAGACACACAGAGTGTACTCATTTATTGCACACGGCAAGAACACGACTCCAACACGGTACACGACTGTTGACTGGTAACGCGTACGCAGGGAAGGACTACACGACGTGTAGAACTGGACACACGGCGTGCACCCATTACTCCACACAGCAAGGACACGGTTTGCAACACGGGGAATACCCAGGAAGGGGGGTACACGACATGTACTCAAACTACACGGCGTGTAGTTTCAAAATTTTGGAAAGTGTGGAAAAGTCCATTTTACCCTACAGAACACTTCTTGACCTTCTTTTTGACAAAGGAATGGGCCGGAGAGTTCCGGGCCATTACATGAGATACCTCTTAAAACATTCTCGTCCCCAAGAATTCAAAAACCAACCTTGAGGAACCCAACAAGATACCTCTTAGGGTTCTCGTTATGACAGGAACCCAACCAACAACCCTAATCGCGTGTTAGTAATTCCTTCTCCTATGTCGAGATATTATCCGCTTTAGGCGGCACTGACTCGCCTACATGGGTTTAATCGCATCCTCATTAATGCATCTCGATTAAGAATTGGGTCTTAACACTTTCATACATTAGGATTTTTCAACTTGCACTAACCCCAACACCACCCAACCAACACACTGACCGAACACATGGTTTTGAGAAATTCATTCACCTATGTCGAGATATTATCCGCTTTAGGCGGCACTGACTCGCCCGCACGGGTTCAATCGCATCCACATTAATGCGTCTCGATTAAGGGTCAGGTTTTTTCCTTTCCCACACATCCGGACATGTTACACATTACCAGGGAACAAGGAAACAAAAGGTCTCACAACTGACAAGACAAGCATTCTATATATCAAAGGTACATAGTACAACATCAACACAAGATCAGAAGAACAAGAAAAAAACACAAGTCAAAACAACTCCGGGTACTGAGCATGAATCTGGGTCTCCCGCTCCCAAGTGCTCTCCTCAAGGCCGCCATGCCTCCACAACACACGAACCAAGGGAATGGTTCATCCACGGAGCACCTTCTCTTTAAGATCTTCTATTTTGACTGGTCATTCCTTAAAGGTCGCGTCGTCTCCCATATCTAACTCTCCCCAATAGATAACGTGGGAGTCGTTGTGTAAGTACCGATGAAGCTGGGAGACGTTGAAGACATCATGAACCTTCCCCAACTGAGGTGGCAGGGCCAGCTGATATGCCACCTCATCGACTCGCCTCAACACCCCAAAAGTTCCAATGAACCTGGGTGTGAGCTTGCTCCCCTTCCCAAACCTCCGCTACCCCCGTCGAGGGGAAACCTTCAAGAACACATGATCCCTCACCTTGAACTCCAAGGTCCTCCTCCGACGATCATGATAAGACTTATGTCAGTCCTGATCCGTTTTCATCCTCTCACGTACAAGCTGGACTTTCTCTGTGGTGCTTTGCACTACCTCTGGCCCAAGAGCACCTGTCTCACCAACCTCTGCCCAACAAATGGGTGAACGACATGGCCTTTAATACAAAGCCTCAAACGATGCCATGCCAACAGTAGAGTGTAAGCTATTGTTGTAGGAAAACTCTACTAGAGGTAAGTGTCGTACCCATGATCCTCCGAAATCCAGAACGCATGCTCGCAGCATGTCCTCCAACGTCTGGATAGTCCGCTCCATCTTCCCATCGGTCTGGGGGTGGAAAGCAGTTCTAAGGCGTAGCTGGGTGCCAAAAGCATGGTGTAAACCCCTCCAGACTCATGAGGAAAACCGAGTATCCCGATCTGAGATGATAGTCTTCGGGACCCCATGAAAATGCACCACCTCGTCTACGTACCTCTGTGCTAAGGTACTCACTGGGCCTGACTCCTTAATTTCTAAGAATTGAGATGATTTCATCAGTTGATCCACCACCACCCAGATAGCATCAAAACCACCATGAGCTCTGGGTAGTCCTATGACGAAGTCCATCGAGATGTCATCCCACTTCAACTTGGGGACATCTAAAGGATGCAACAAACCACTGGGAACACGGTGGTCATTATTCACTTTCTGACACACTAGGAATTTAGCCACAAACTCCACCACTGTCCGTTTCACCCCGAGCCACAAAAACTAATCCCTCAGGCCTCGGTACATTTTTAAAACTCCTGGATGAACCTCCAAGGTTGAGCTATAGAACTCACAGAGAACTCCCTCACACATCGCTTCTGGAACAAACAGCCTTCCATGGAAAAGCATCCGATTTTGGCTATCCTCTGACCATCCTTCTGGAGCGTTCCCCTGATCGACACGGTCCCGTATCACTTCTGCCTTGGAGTCCCCCCACTGAGACTCTTCCACCAGCTGAAACAAAAAGGACTGCACTATCATCTGAAACAAACAGCCTCTAGCACCTTCTACCCTGGTATCCAAGTGCAAGGTAGACAACTCTCCCATTTCCTTCCAAGAATCAGCAGATTCCCAAACCACTTCCTGATGCGACTTCCTGCTCAGGGCATCAGCCACAAACTTGCCCTTAACTTCAGTGTAAGAGATCTCAAAGTCATAGTCTTGGAGAAACTCGACCCATCTCCACTGTTGTAAGTTCAGGTCATGCTGGGAGAAGATATAACGCAGGATCTTGTGATCTAAGAAGACCACAAAGTGCTCCTCAAAGAGGTAATGTCACAACAACTTCAGTGCGAACACTACTACTGCAAGCTCCAGGTCATGGGTGGCATAGTTACGCTCGTGAGGGCGTAACTGCCTAGACCCATAACAGATCACTCCCTTCTTGTGCATCAGCACACACCCCAGACCAAGGCCATAAGCATCAAAAAACACCTCATACAACAACCCTTCCTCTGGAAACCTGAGTATGGGAGCACTGACCAACTTCTCCTTCAGGTAGTCAAAAATTTTCTAGCACTGCTCGTTCCACAGGAATACCTGGTTCTTCCTCGTCAAAGCTGTCAAAGGAGCAGAAACTTGAGAGAAGTTCGAAACAAACCTCCGATAGTAATCTGTTAACCCCAGGAAACTACGAACTTCTACCACGCTCTTGGGTGCTTACCAAGAAACAACTGCCTCCACCTTCGACGGGTCTACTGACACTCCATTCTAAGACACCACGTGCCCAAGGAAGTGTACTTCTTGTGTCAAGAACTTACACTTCGACAATTTCCCATAAATCTGGTGGTGTTGAAGGACTTCCAAGACTGCCCTGAGATGCTAAATGTACTCCTCCTATGATCTTGAGTAGATCAGGATGTCGTCGATAAACACAACGACGAACTGGTCCAGAAACTCCCAGAAGACAAAGTTCATAAGTCCCATGAACACAGCCGGTGCATTTGAAACTCCAAACGGCATCACTACAAACTCGAAGTGCCCATACCTGCACCTGAAATCCATCTTCGAGATGTCACTTTCCTTCACCCTCAGCTGATGATATCCCGATCGTAGATTAATATTGGAAAACTAACCTGCTCCCCTCAGCTGGTCTAAGATATCATCTATCCTTGGGAGGGGGTAACGGTTCTTGACCGTTACCTGGTTCAACCTTCGGTATTCTATGCATAGCCTGAGACCACCATCTTCCTTTTTCACGAACAAAACTAGAGCACCCCATGGCGACACGCAGGGTCGAACAAAACCCTTCTCCATCAGATCGTCAATCTGAATCCGCAACTCCCACAACTCCGAAGGTTCCATCCAATAAGGGGCCATCGAAATCGGACGGGCACCAGGCTGTAAGTCTATCCCAAACTCAACATCTCGTCGGGGGGGGGGGGGGGGTAGAGTCACAACCTCCTCAAGAAAAACATCGAGGAACTCCCCAACAACTTCCGGGACATCCATCATCTCTGTATCAGCTGGAACCACTGATAACCCGCTCAACAAGGAAAGGAGAGGCTCCACACGCCGGCTTCCCGCCTGATAGATCCTCTCGCCAAAAAAAGATACGCGCTGCCCATCCACATCGGAGAACACGAATCTTCTCCGGAAGCAGTCGATAACGGAACTAACAGAAAACAACCATTCGATTCCTAGGATGACATCGTATGGCTGCATCTGTAACAGAAGAAGGTCCCCACTAGATCGATGTGGTCCCAACGTCAGCCCACATCCCTGACAAACACAAGATACGCAGGTCTGGCCCCCAACTGGTCTACTCAGTACCAGTGGTATGGAAAGTATCTCTACGTCTAATCCCATAGCATGGGCTAGAATAGGTGCAACAAAGGAGTGCGTGGCTCCTGAATTGAACAAAGCAGAAACAAGAGTGTTGAACAAACAAATCGTACCTCGTATCACCTCTGGTCCCGCTGGAGCTGCCAACTCTGCTGCGTGCAACTATCCACGCCTAGCTCCTCTGCCTCTCTGATGTCGTCCACCTCCTCGACCAAGCCCTGGTCGAGGTCCCTGAGGAGCACCCTGAGGTCAGCTTCCTCCCACAAAGTCTTCCCTCGGAGGAGCATGGTCCTGTTGCTACTGGAAGGGCCTCTCCAGCAACTGGTGCTGCTGAGGTGGGCGCTGAACCTGCCCACCTCCACCATACTGAGCTCGGGTCAGAAACTAACTCTGAACGTGCCCGAAACCTCCACAAGAAAAACACCTCGGTCCCGGGCTCGTGGAAAAGGGATGAGGACCTGAAGATCTGAACTGGAACTGCGGGGGCCCGCTCCCCACTAGCCTGAACCCGGAAGGTCCCGTCGCAGGAGCCCTGCTGCTGACTGCCTTCCCCTTCGACGAGCCTGGATGGATCCCCTCTCAAGGTGCACCTCCCAGTGAGTGCATCCTCTCTACAACCTCCGCCTTCTTCTGTACCACCAAGTACGTCGGAAGGGTGAAGGGGGTGATAGCATACTGGAGTGAAGGACAAAGCGCCTCCTCCAAACGTCTCGCCCGAGACTCCTCATCCGGAAAGAGATTCGGAGCAAAGCGCAGGGGATCCTTAAACTTGATCCTCAGCTCTCGCACCAACATACTCCCCTGCTGAAGGGAAAGTAACTTCGGCAGCTTTTCCGCCTTGATCATGGAAGAAAGGAATTCCTCTCGGAATTCCTTCTCAAAGTCAGACCATGGAACCTCTGCCTCTATCCTCTCTCCGAGGTAGAGCGTCCACCACTATCGCGCCGTACCTCTCAGATTACTGACTGCTAGGGGAACCCAGTACTCCCTCTAAGAACAGATCAAGGTAAAAGAGATCCCTAGCTCCTCAAGCCACCCCTCCGTCTCCGTATCTGAAGTACTACCCTCGTACTTCTTGAGGGTCTACCGCTGGAAAGAACAGAGAGTCTTTTCCCACTGGCTTTCTTCCTCCTCTCAGTCAATCCTCAACTGATCGACCGCCTGGATCTGCTGGGCCTCAGTCATCTGAGCCACCTGGGGACGTCGTCCAGGTGCCATAGCTATATGGTAAACAAGGATCGCCTAAGCCTATGTAGTAAGGAAAAACCCAAGGTTTTATTTTTCTCATTTTATTTCAATTTCTTTCCCAGAACACCCAAATCAAGTAAAACACAATAATGATGATGCATTTACCTTCCCTAGGGTCTCTACCCTGCAATAAATGTAGTCTCACTTGGTCGTTCGGTAGGCTCAGAGTCCTTGCATCGGATCACGGGGGGCCCTAAAATCCTGGGTCCTAGCCGGTCTTCCGTGGACTATGTCACGCACCAAGATTAACTAACACTGTTGCCCTACTATCCCATGCAATCCTCACTATGACTAACTCCAGACTCCATCCTATCTCTCAACCATCACCTCTGATACCATTCTGTCATGAGCCCCTCCCACCAAAGATGCCCCTCCTGAGCTGGCAATGGTGAAAGGGAGATAATGACCCCCCGAGTCCCTCCTCCAGTAAGCCCCGGGGTGGCGACCAGCACCAAGGGTATGAGTTTTCACAAATATGGGAGGCATTACCGTTTTTATTTTTAAAGATCGGGAAATAGGACAAGTCAACCACCAAAAGGAAAAAAGAACAAGTGTATAGAAATAAACCAAAACCATTCCCACATGCATGTTTAAACATTTTATAACAATGTACAAGTACAAGAAAGCTCAAAGTACAATACCAAAAGAAAAAAAAGGTACATCAATAGCAAAAACACCAACTGTCCGACTAGTAGGGTCTCGCACGGCCCTGGTAGTCCTTCTAGAAACTAGAAATTAAACGAAGGGTGAGCATACAAGTATACTCAGTAGGGAAACATAAAGCTCTCGTGCACAAGTGGGGAGACATCCTAATGTCCCGTGAGAACAACAGAAGAAACCTAGCAAGGAATTCTATCCACCAAAACTCACCAGCCACACTTACCAAAACACAAGAACAACAGGTAGTAGTATATAAGAAACAAGAGTATTGGGTACCCCACACCATTTCCCTTTAGTTAGCTGCTCTTCCTAATGATGAAAGTCCGGACGCTGCCACACTCTCCCCACCCACACACAGCTGGGCCTCACAACCACGTATCCCGCCCACACACACCTGGGCCTCACAACCACGTATCCTGCCCGCACACACCTGGTCCACACAACCACGTATCCCGCCCGCACACACCTGGGCCTTATCCTGAAGATTCTTGGGAAACAGTAGAACTTGCCCGAAGAGTCTTGGGCTAAAGCCACCCCAATTGAAACCTACCCTAAGAGTCTTAGGTGTAAGGTTGCCTCAAGCCATCACAGCCTAGGGGAGAAGGAGCAAGAAAGAGCTAGTAACTAAGGGGAAAACACCCTCTCCCATGAAATGGGAGTGTTCGACACTAAGTGCTCAACATGGGTGGGGTGCCATAAAACAAAAAAGATACAGATATGTATATATATATACCAACCACACAGCCCAACCTATGGCTTCTAAAAAGAGAAACTGAGCATGTGTCTTGGAACTGCTACTACGAAGCATGCATTCAACAAACAAACCCAACCCCCTTTAGGTTTTCACATTTCAGCAGAAATAGTTATTTAGTTCCTTAACTACTGGGAAACTATCCACAACTATCCACACCAATCATTCGTAAAACATATCTCTGCCATCCACAAATCAAGTTAGGAAAAACACGAGTAACACAACAAATCCCTTCTTATCAACCAACCAACCCCATTGATTATAATTTATGTTTCATTACCATGCCCCACCATTCATTAACTCTTCCACTTTACTTTAATAATCACAACCCATAACCCGTTCACATTAAAACCCAACCCTACAGCCCCACTGCCAACCGCCATAACCACAACCGCACCGAAGCCACACATCATCCCTTTAATACCATTTATTTCATCCCTACTGTCTGTTACCAACACAACATTCACACCAACCCACAACCAAGTCAACTGTAGCCCCGCTGCTCAACCAATCCACAATAACCCACAAAACACCCCCAACACATGCCACGTAACTAAGACAACACCCACATGTTCATTATTCCATTTTGTTCAACCGGGGTGATCACACAAGGGTTCTAGATTTTCATTTAATCAGCCAACTTTACGTGATTATCCAATTTCCACATTCCACATGGTTTCCACCCATAAGAAAATCTTGAAGGAGAGGGCAACATTTAATTGCGTAATCAAAGTCCCTCAATGACCGTGATTTTCCGTAGGTAGAAGCTCATTCAATTCACAACATAATATCACAGGATATAACGTAACAGCAATCACAACTTCCCATCCCCGTTATATAATCCAGTTATTATCTTCACTTAAAATAGATCCAAAAGTGTTTCACATAAACAAGAAGGACACCCAGCCCGCATGATGCACAAATTAGAGAGACAAAGGTAATATCCCTAACTCAACAGGTTCTTGATCGCAACGCTCCCCCGGATCAACCTTAGAAGACGTCCGTCGGCATCTGTCACCTCTGTCGGGTCCCGGAAAAACCTCTTCGGGTGGAAGTCGGAAAGGAAAGGCCGAAGTAAAGACAACGGACCCAGGCTCAGAAGCTTCGCATCATTGTTATGATCTCGTGGCCACTAAAGGATAGTAAATCAGAGCTTAGACGAAGATGTTATTGAAGAAAGAGCCTTCGAGTCTCTTGAGAGAGCTCTTCTCAGAGGAGAGGAGAAGAGAGGAGAGGGGTGAGTTGAAAGGAGGAGGGGACCCCTCCTTTTATAGGTGTGAAAATAAAAAGTACACGGCGTGTACTTTATGGTACATGGCGTGTACTCGGTCCTTTCACATGGTCTCCACGCGGCTTCCAACACGGCTCTACGGCCGTTGACTGGTCAACACACGGTTTGAGGGTAATGCATACGCGGGGAAGGACTACACGACGTGTAGTTTAGACACACGACATGTACTCATTTATTGCACACAGCAAGGACACGAATCCAACACGGTACACTGCTGTTGAAAGGTAATGCGTACGCGGGGAAGGACTACACGACATGTAGAACTGGACACACGGCGTGCACCCATTACTCCACACAGTAAGGACACAGTCTGCAACACGGGGTATACCCAGGAAGGGGGGTACACGACGTGTAATCAAACTACATGGCGTGTAGTTTCAAAATTCTGGAAAGTGTGGAAAGGTCCATTTTACCCTCCAGAACACTTCTTGACCTTCTTTTTGACAAAGGAATGGGCTGGAGAGGTCCGGGCCATTACATAACGCCAGAAAATAGTCGCAACTACCGTATAAGTAAAAAACAACCTTACCTTAATTTTGTCGAAAAGGTCATAACGTACCTTGTTTGGAAAATGACAGAAAGATTCCTTTCAAAACATATAATGTCAAATAAGGGTATAAATGACTTTAACCCTTTGTCTAGTAAATAGTAAAAAAATTGAAATACACTTTTAAGAAACATGGATGTAGATGACAAAGAGGTCCTAGTAGATGATTACATATAAACAACTTTTGATAATGAAGAGATTATAGACTTAACCCTTACATTTCATATTAACCTATAAAATTGGTTAAATTCATCAAAAGTCTCAAATTATTTTTATTTGGATATTTATAATATCAATTATTTTAATCTTTAATTAATAAGGTAATTATTGCATCATCATTGTGTCATAAATAAATTTAATTATTTAATGTCTAAAAATTATAAATAAAATTTCATTGTGTAGGAAATATTTTTATCTTTTTATGAATATTTATAGTCGAATTTATATTGTTTGTAGATTTATATTAAAAATGGTTTAGTTATTAAACTTTGAATTTAACTCTTTAAACTCTTCTTTAAATAAAATAATAATAAATGTCTTAATCTAATCTAAGTGGACCAAAAATGATCATATTTTATTTATAAGGTTGTTTTTGGTCGAATTATACTTATGCAATAAAATTAAGACATGTGTTAGGGTAATTATGATATCATTTTTACCCTTAATGACCCTATTTACTTTTAACCGTGGTAAATAAAATTCAAAAGTTACTATTCATAAAAAATTATTTTCATCTTATTTAACCACATTTTACTTAATGATTTCAACCATGTCTCTTGGATTTTTGAATTTAACTCACAGAAGCGGTAAAATTAAGTTTTATGCAAATTTGCAAACACTCCTAGGAGATGGGTAAAAGACGGTAAAAAGTTCAATAAAATTTTTATATATCTAAAATTATTATAAAATGACTCCAATTAATTACATTGAACTTATATAGGTATTATGTGACTATTTTTACCTAAAATAAAGTTAAATAAAATAAATAATTATTTAAATAAAAATCGGTTTTATACAGTAACTCAGTGTTTTTCACTATTCATCAAAAATTGAAAGTTTTTAGAAAAATACCAAAAAATATCCCTAAGCTAATTTCGATATTCTAAATCCAAAAATGAATTCTATTTTGAAAGATAAAATTTTAATAAGTGAGTATTACTATTCATAACAACTAGTTTTATTGGTTGTGGTGTGTTAAAACTCCAAGTTGCGTACAACGCAAGCTACTGTATTATTCAAAGAGAAACGTATTATAGAAGCTTGGGGTGTTACATTCTCCCCTCCTTCAAATAATTTCTTCCTCAAAATTTCTAGAATATTACTGCATAAAAATATTCAGATGGTTCTTCATCATAAGTTCCTCAGGTTCCCACATCGCCTCTTCCATCTTATAGTTTCTCTATAGAAATTTTACCAGATGAGCCATTCGGTTTCTCAACACTTGTTATCTTGTATCAAGAATCTTGACAGGCTCTTTTCAATAAGACAGATTGGGTTCCAGTTATAATTACTTATAGGTGAGTACATGCGTTGGGTCAGGCATGTATTTTCTCAACAGTGATACATGTAACACATCATAAACTTTGGAGAGACTTGGTGGCATTACCAAATGTTAAGCTACATCCCTAATTCATTCTATAATTTTAAAAGGTCTGATGTACCTGGGACTAAATTTACCCTTTTTGTCGAATCGTATAACTCCCTTCCATGGAGATACCTTCATGAAAACATGATCTCCTAACTGAAATTCCAAATCCTTCTTTCGGTTACTGGTATAGATCTTTTGCCTGCTTTGAGCTGCTTTGATGTGGGTTTGGATAACCTTCACCTTCTCCATCATTTCCTCAACAAGTTCTAGGCCTATGAGTTTTCTATCACCAACATTATCCCAACAATTTGGTGTGCGACATCCATTTTCATATAACGCTTCATATGGTGCCATCTGAATACTTTAATGGAATCTTTTATTATAGGAAAATTCTACCAGAGTTAAATACTGATCCCACATACCTTGAAAGTCAAGTGAGCAAGATCTCAACATGTCTTCTAAAGTTTGAATAGTTCTCTCTGATTGTCCATCAGATTGAGGGTGGTAGGCAGTGCTCAAACGTTGTTCAGTATCCAGGGCTTTCTGAAGACTTTTCCAGAATCATGATGTAAAATGGGGATCACGGTCAGAAACAATCGATAAGGGTACTCCATAATGTCTTACAACTTCATTAATATATAGTTCTACTATACTTTCAAGAGGTAAAGCGTCTCTTATAGAAAGAAAATGTGTTGACTTGGTAAGAGGATCAATAATGACCCATATTTCATTGTTCCTTCTAAGAGTCTTTGGTATCCCCATGAAAAATTCCATCATAATATTATCCCATTTCCACACAGGTATGGGAAGAGGTTGCATGACTCCTCTAGGTTGTTTCCTTCCAACTTTCACTTGTTGAAAAACCATACATATTGACACAAAATCAGAAATCTCCATCTTCATGTTGTCCCACCAAAAATGTTCCTTCAAATCTTTATACATCTTGGTGCTCCTGTGGTTTATAGAGAAATTGGATCTATGAGCATCATCCAATAATTCCCTTTTTAGATCAGGTATGTTAGGAACACAAAGTCTCTTCCCAAATTTCAAAATGCCATCTTCATATACGAAGTCAATCAATATCCCATCATTCATAGATTTAATCTTATTTTGATATTCCTCATCATCAGTTTGAGAACTTTTTATCCTTTATAGTAAAGATGGTTTGGAAACCATTTGAAAAATTATTGATGTTTCGCCTTCCATGATTATTCCCATATCCATTTTCACTGGATCCATGAAAATAAGATCCCTTTAAACTCTCATCATGTTCAAAACTCCATGATCCTTTCTGCTCAAAGCATCTGCCACTTTATTTGCCTTCCCCGGGTGGTAGTGTATTGTGCCATCATAATCTTTGAGTAGTTCAATCCATCTCCTTTTCCTCATGTTGAGTACTATCTGTGAGAAAATATACTTCAAACTATTTTGATCGGTATATATATCTCATTTTCACCACAGAGATAATGTATCCATTTATTCCAAGCAAAGATTACAGCTGCTAACTCAAGATCACGAGTAGGATAGTTTTGCTCATGAATTTTTAGCTGTCGTGATGCATAGGAAATAACCGTATCATTCTGTATAAGGACACAACCAAGTCCTTTCTTTGATGAATCTCTATAAATAACAGACCCATCATTCCTCGATGGTAGAGTCAAGATACGATCATTTACTATTCTTCTCTTCAGTACTTCAAAACATTCTTCACAATCTTTTTTCCAAACAAATTTAACCCCTTTACGTGTGATCTTGGTTAACATGTTTTCCAATCGGGCAAAATTCTGGACGAAACACTGATGATAACCTGCTAAACCAATATAACTGCGTACCTCAGTTATACTCGTTAGTGCTGGACATTCTTAGATTTCTCTTATCTTAGAAGGATAAACAGATATTCTATTCATAGAGACAATATGGACAAGAAAAGAAATCTCCTGAATCCAGAATTCACACTTGCTAAACTTCCCGTATAATTAATTTCTTCTGAGGGTTTTTAGAATGGTGCACAAGTGATTTTCATGATCTTCATAGATTTTGGAGTATACTATGATATCATCAATAAATACCACTACAACATCATCAAGATATTCCTTGAAAACTTTGTTCATTGTATCCATGAAAACAGAGGGTGCATTAGTCCGTACAAAAGGCATTACTATAAACTCATAATGCCCGTACCTGGTTTGAAATGCGGTTTTCGGAATTTCTTCCTTCTTAAAACACAACTGATGATATCCATATTGAAGGTAAATCTTTGAAAAATATTGAGCTCCATGAAGTTGGTTGAAGAAATCATCAATGTGGGGTATATGATACTTGTTCATTATTGTTATAGCATTGATCTCCCAGTAGTCAATGCACAACCTTGTAGACCCATCTTTATTTTTAACAAAAAGGATAGGTGATTCCCATGGATAAAATCTAGGGTGAATAAATCCCTTGTTAATCAATTCCTCTAGTGGTTTCTTTAGTTCCACTAATTTCATAGTGTCCATTCTATAAGGCGTCTTCAAAATGGGCCTTGAACCATTAATTAAATCAATCAAAGACTCAATTTCTGATTATAGAGGATGTCTAGGTAAATCTTATGGAAACACACCATCATATTCTTGCACAATAGGTATGTCCTCTATTTCAACATTCCTTTCCTCACCCACAGTTATTTCATTCTCTTCCTCCCCAATAATTGAATTTAGTTGAGCTATTGGGGGTGGATCTAGATAAGAATCAGATGGTGACATTTCTTCTCTAAAGATAAGGTACTCCTTATCATCATTGAAAATTGTAACCTCCTTATTCTTAAAATAAATGTTTGCATCATGGTCTGAAATTTAATCCATACTGAGGGTTATATCAAATTCAATCATGGGTATGATGATGAGATCAGTAGATAAACAACATTTATATGACTTAATGGGAACTGATTCAAAAAAATTTATTGCAATGATACTTCCATTAGGATTTTTTACTGACAACTCCTTTGTTAAATAAAATTGGAAATATCTAATTTTCTTATCAAACTGGGAAGATATGAAACAATGCGATGATCCAGAATCAAATAAAGCATTGTCTAAACTTGAGGAAACCATTAAATTACCTGCCACCACATCTTTCAGAGCTTAAACCTCAGTAGTAGTGATAGCATAATCTTGGCCTTGATCCCTTGGACTTTTCTGAGGTAAGTTTCCTTGGATATTAGAATATTCATTTTCATAATTCCCCCTTTCTCTAAAATTTTAGTATTCAACATTGAAAATCTCTTTCTTCTCCTTGCAATCACGAGCTTGGTGGAATTTTCACCATACTTGTAATAGACTCCCATTCCCTTCAGGAAAGTACCATGGTGTTTCTTCCCACATTTATTGCATGATGTATATTCAACTTTTCTATTCTTCCCCTTATTTCCATTCCTAGAGTGTTCAGCATATCTCTTCTTCTCTTTCTTTTCTTTAAAGTCATAAGACTTAGATAATTCCTTTTCTATCTTGATTGCACATGAGACAATATCTTCATACGACAAGAAGGATTGTGAGACTAATTATCGACGTAGGAATGGCTTTAACCCATCAAAGAAATGATCAATCTTACTTCTTGGGTTAAATATATAATCTGTAGCATGCCTTTCTATCCTTGTAAAGTTAGCCTCAAACTTTGTGACATTCTCATCCTTCTTTTCCCCCAGACTCAGAAATTGTCTTTCCATATCCAATCGATGGTCATGAGGAAAGTATTTTTCTAATAAAATATCTTTAAACTCCCTCCATTTCATATTTGATAATTCATCATCTTCCTTTGTGTTTTGAATCAATGACCACCATTGATCAGCATCTCCAGTGAGGCGATAAACTACAAGGACAACTTTTTCCCTTTTGCTACTCCCCAAAGCATGAAATATTTTTTATGAGGAATTTATCTGTTTCTTAGCTACTAATTGATTTGTACTCCCATTGAATGTTGGTGGTTGTTGCCTCATGAAAAGTTCTTAAATTTATCCTCCGTGTTGTGGATCAGGGTGCTCCATACGGGTAAGGATATTATTCATAACCTGAGTGAGTTGTCCCAGTATGGTGATAAATTGATCTGCACCAGTTGCTTCACCAGCTCCACTATAATTATCTTGAGTATGAGGGAAATCCTTATATGGATTACGTGCATTGATATGGTTTACATTCCTTCCACTATGCACCATTTCAAAACAATAGCATACACTATATTAGTTTATGAATCACAATACATAATTCCAAAATTGTAAAATAGTTAACATAAAATGAATAGTTTATGGATATAATCAATTATCATAAAAATGTTTTCTTTGAGTAAGTATATACTCATAAACCCTTCATAATTGTTTGTAAAGAAAATGAGATTTATCCTAAGAATATCACCCGGGAGTGTCATAACCAAGAGTGCAGCAAGGCCCGTTGTCGTGCACCAGTTCCATTCGAGTCTAGCTCAAAGTGGTGTTTTAGAGTTTTACCCCTAGGTACATCTATGCCAGATCCACCTCTACCTGATTGTATCCAGACGGGGATGTATTTCATGGAAAACTCAAAAAATCTCTATATTATTAAAATTCTAGGAAGTTCTTCTATACTAATCCTCAAAGTCTATCTTAGGGTAATGTACTCTAATCAGAGTATATCTAAATCTAGCTTCCAAGGTTTGTACTAAACTTCCTCTGATACCAAATGTAACACCCCAACCCCAGTTACCCAGATTCGGTGCATTATTGCATAACATTGGCATGATAGAAGGAATCATGTCATGAAAGACCGATCAGTTTAGTAGCCTCGGAAATACTAGATACATTCATAAGTTTTACATTACATTATAAAACGAAAAACTACAACAACATAGTCTCCATAGGCCACAATCATATCCCTTAGACTATCCCTATAGGTCGGTCATAATATAATTCTTCACATCCTGGGAAAAATAAAACATAGAAATAGGTGAGCTCAGATGCTCAGTAAGGATAATAAATATAGTGGAAACTTTCATAAATAAGCATAAAAATTTAAGGAAATGTATATGACTAAAACAAAAGCCTTTTAGACTTGAACTTCAGTATAATATGGAAAAGTTAAAATTAATTAATTCCATTTACTTATTCTCAAGGATATTTTACTAGTCGAATAATTACATGAAATATCAACAGCCACTTTCATAATGATAGAATGCATAATTCCAGAATTCATAACCACATAGTCAAGGCCTTGTGCCAAGACTAAAAATAAGATTTTGTCAAGGCCTTGTGCCAAGACACTAGTTTGTCTCATAAGACCTACTGATGCATCGAGGAACTATAGTGGGCTCCACCCATCACTTACTAAGTCTAATGCATTCCTCATATGAAAAGGTTTAAAATTAACATAAACATTCATATTAAAACTAGCATAAAAAATGTCAATAATTTATCCATAAACCATGAATGGTGTAAAAATAACACATCCACAGTCAAACATATCAGAAAACCCTCAATACAATATGGATGTTTTGTATCAACTTCAAAGAAACTTAAAACCCATCAAAGGATGTTGACATAGATGAAATCAAAATTTTTTTTTGTGAAATATCTCTTTCTATGTTGAAATAATTTAAAAGTCATATAATTATAAAAGAAAATATTTATTTTGAAAATATTCTTATAATCTTTTAAGGGAAGCTTCGACGATGTTATAACAGCAGAAAATAGCCGCAACCGCCGTATAAGTTAAAAAAACATTCTTACCTTAATTTTGTCGAAAAGCTCATAAAGTTCCTTGTTTGGAAAACGACAGAAATATTTCTTTTAAAAACATATAAGGTAAAATAATGGTATAAATGACTTTTACCCTTTATCTAGTAAATAGTAAATTTTTTTTGAAATACATTTTTAAGAAACATGGATATGGATGATAAAGAGGTCCCAGTAGATAATAATGTATAAACAACCTAGGATAATGAATAGATTGTATAATTAACCCTTACATTTCATATTAACCTATAAAATTAGTGGAATTCATCAAAATTCTCAAATTATATTTATTTGGATATTTATAATATCAATTATTTTAATCATTCATTAATAAGGTAATTACTGCATCATCATTGTGTCATAAATAAATTTAATTATTTAATGTCTAAAAATTATAAATAAAATACCATTATTTCGAAAATATTTTTATCTTTCTAATGAATATTTATAGTCTAATTTATATTATGTGTAGCCCTATATTAAAAATGGTTTAGTTATTAAACATTGAATTTAACTCTTTTAACTCTTATTTAAATAAAATAATAATAAATGTCCTAATCTAATCCAGGTGGAATAAAAAGGATCATATTTTATTCCTAAGGTTTTTTTCGGTCGAATTATACTTGTTCAGTAGAATTAGGACATGTGTTATGGTAATTATGATATCATTTTTACCCTTAATTACCCTATTTACTTTTAACTGTGGTAAATAAAAGTCAAAAGTTACTATTCATAGAAAATTATTTTCATCTTATCAAACCACATTTTACATACTGATATAAACCGTGTCTCTCTTATTTTTGAAATTAAACTCATAGGAGCGGTAAAATTATGTTTTATGCAAATTTGCAAATGCTCTTAAGAGATGTCTAAAAGACGCTAAAAAGTTCAATTTTTTTTATATATCTAAAATTATTATAAAATGAACCCAATAAATATATATCTATTTTTACCTAAAATAAATTTAAATAAAATAAATAATTATTTAAATAAAAAGTCAGATTTGAACAATAACTCAGTGCTTTCACTATTCATCAAAAATTGAATGTTTTCAAAAAAATACCAAAAATTTACCCTAATTTAATTTTAATATTACAAATCCAAAAATGAAGTCCATTTTCAAAGATAAAATTTATAAAATTTTAAAAAGTGAGTATTACTATTCATAACGGCTAGTTTGATTAGTTGTGGTGTGGTAAAACTTCAAGTTGCATACCACGCAAGCTACTGCATTATTCAAAGGGAAACGTACCGTAGAATCTTGAAGTGTTATAATGAAATGTTGTTTATTTGTGATTATGACTTTGGTCTAGATCTAGGATTTCCTTTACCTCATACCCTTTCCATTGTTTATAGATTCCCTTGCATATTTTCATTTTTTTTTCATTTACCCCATGCATGTACTAATGTCCTTTGAATCATTCTAGGTCTCTTGAAGAAAAATTTCTTTCTGCCTTCGATCTTGAAATTTAAAGGCATATCTCCTCTTTTCAATAGTCATAAATGGGTGAGGAATTCCACCCTGCGGGACCAAACCTGCCAAACCCCAACCATCAATTCATTCCAAGAGAGCACCCAATAAAGAACCAGGGGAAAACGATGATGGACTATGGCTTTCCATCAATCCATGGAGTGAATCCTAGTATTGTTAGTCCACCTCTATAAGTCCATACATTTGAGATAAAACCTGGACTCATTAATATGATCTAGAATATGGATAAATTTAGAAGTCTTTAGAGTGAAGATTCACATGAACATATTTCAAAATTCCTGGAAGTTTTCGATACCTTTCACAACTATGGAGTTTTTTCTGATGTAATAAAACTATGTGTCTTCCCATTATACTTACGAGACAGATCCAAGAACTGGATAAAAAGTCAAGATTTCGAGTCAATTAATACTTGGGATGAACTGGCCAAGAAATTTATGGACAACTACTTCCCACCCATCCAGACCTGGAAGCTCCATATGGACATTCAAAATTTCAGCCAAACTGATGGAGAGTCTTCTTGGGAAGCAGGGGATCTCTTTAAAGAATTAATGAGGAAGTGTCCACATCATGGACTGGATATGTGGATACAAGTCCAAACTTTCTATCAAGGACTCCAGCCAACGGAACATAATGTTATTGATGTAGCCGCTGATAGATGTCTCATTTTTCAAGATTCTTAAAGCTGAAAAAACCATTCTAGATGAAGTCTCTCACAACGTCAGTATGTGGAAGAGTGATTGTCGACCACCACAGCGTGGAATCCGCCAAATTGATGATACCACAAGGATAGAAGCTCTAGTGGAATAACTCACTAAAAATATAGAATCATTTCAAATACCAACTAATCAACCCCCTCCTGCTCCTATAATGGAATTGCAATCATGAAAGATGTACGGTGGCCCGCATCTATATCAAGACTGCAAATATGGATATAAAGAACCACAACAAGATTGTAATTACACCAATTACAATCAATCGAACCATCCATTTCATAAAAAATAGTATTATCATCTGAGGAATTCTCAGCAGCAACCTCAGAGCAATTAGGGTTATTTTTAAACTGAGAGGAGGATAGAACCAATTCAGAGCTCAAGGACCACCAAGATACCCTCTGATGAACCCTGTACCAAGACCACATGATCAAAAAAACCATTCCCTAAAAGGGAATAATAATTTCATCCACCTCAGCCATGACCTCAGTGATAACCTATGAAAGGAAATCTGAAAATTGTCCTTGTATTATTTGTGAAAAGGTCTAATCAGATAATGAGGACCCATGAGATAGATATGTAAAACTAGAGAGCGGCTCTAAAGAACCTTGAAGTGAAAATGGGTCAAATGTCAAAAAAATTATCTGATAGATTAACCGGTACTCTACCTGGTAACATGGAGACATACCCATTAGAGGAATCTAATATAGTAGTGTAACACCCCATGTTTTTTAAAAAAATAAAGAAAATTCATGAAACTTTGATTTAAGTACATATTTATAACTAGCCTTTAAACACAATTTTACTGCTTCTATGTTCGGAATTTTGAAAAATGGTCATCTAAAATTATGATCAGTAAGTTATTTAGAGTCTTATAAGACCAACTTAATTTTTTTAATAGTAACATATTCTTATGAATAGTAACATACCCTTAAGAATAGTAATGTACCCTTATGAATAGTAATGAACCCTTCTGAGTAATAACTTGACCCTAATGAATAATAATGTACCCTTATGAATAGAAATTTTACTCTTATGAATAGTAACATACCCTAATAAATAGTAACCTCACTTATGATACTGTATATATAATATTTAATTGAAAGTATGGTACACCCATATCTTTGAAGAAGTAAATAAATGCTTTAAAATTGTTATTTTCTAAATAAAGTATTATTTTATTTAAAAATTAATTTTCTAATATTTATAAAATTATTTTTGATAAAATGGGGTCCTTTTTTGGCTTCTACATGTCAAAAAATGGTTGGGGATAATTTTTGGTAATTTTCTGAAATACGTGATTTTTTTTGTGAATAGTGAATTTTTTAGTATTTGACTAATAAATGAATTACTAGATCATGGAGGTGTCATAAATGATGTGGTGATTATGTAAGCCCATAATCTCTAACTTACATGATATTATTGCTATTTTTTTTCATGGAAGACTCACTATTTCTTGTCTTGAGGCAAAATAATAAAATAATAATTAAAATAATGTGAAATATCTCCCCTCCTCCACTATAAATACCACCCATTTCTCCATCTTCCTCCCACACGTCTAAAACCTTGAGAATTTTCTAATTTCAATAAAATTCAATCCTCATTCTCCTTCCCCGCATCCAATACCTAATGGTCTCACTCAAAGGCCAAAATAAAAGGCCTTAAGGAGGATCTCAAGGAGAAGAGATCAAGAGGTAAGAAATCCTCTTCCTTTTTCATGTGTTTCCTTTCCTTTACATTCATTTTATTATAGTATCTTCTCTTACACTTATCCAGGATGAATGAAAGCTACAAAAATCTTGTATATTCTGGATGTTCTCAGGTTCATGGAAAATTCATCATCATTATTCCTCGCCTTCACCGCTTATTCAAAGAATAAAAACATTGTCCGTGATGTGTCAAATTACCGAGATTACGGACGATGTGATTTCAATTTTTTTAATTCCTTCAAGTCTGGTCATGAAATTTTTTTATTGTTGAACCATGTTATAATATATGTATTATGTTTCATCCATGGTTTTGGAATCCTTTTGTACACATGGTTTTAATTTATAAAACAAAATGAGGTCGTTATTATCAAAGAACCATTAAATTAATCTACACAAACATCATTAATGTTTTAAATTATGAATCATACTCATTTAATAATTCAAAGTGATAAATGGTATAATTTATGGTTCTGGAAATATTTAACTACCATTCCATTTCAATTATGGAGTTTCACTTCCAATCGACAATAACATCCATCATGAACCGATCATGGAATTCCTGTAAAGAACGCACCCGAAATAATGGATGGAAAAAATACTAACAATTAATGTAACACCCCGAGCTTCCACGATACGCTTCTCTTTCAATAATGCAATAGCTTGCATTGTACGCAAGTTCGAGTTCTAACAAACCGCGACTAATCAAAATAGCTGTTATGAATAGTAATACCCACCTTTTAAAATTATGGAAATCTTATATTTCAATATGGACTTCATTTTTGTATTCGTAATATCGAAATTATCCTAAGTTGAATTTTTTGTAATTTTCTGAAAACTTCCATTTTTTTATGAATAGTGAAAAATACTTAGAACAACTTTTTTAATAAAAGTAATTTATAGTGATAAATTATACTATTGAGTGGTTTTAAAGTATAATTATAATATATTTTTACCATTTTATCCAATGGGGTTCATTATAATTAATTTCACTTTGAAAATGGACATAAACACTTGTCAATCTTTTGATATATATTATTTTCTTAAAAACACGCTATTTGTTGTGACAACGGGAATTAATTATAAAATTTTGTTAATGCAACTTATATGATTGCAATTTTGTAAAATAGACATAATTTTTGAATTCGGAATATCAATTATATCTTAGGGTGAAATTTTGGCATTGTTCTGAAAAACTTCAATTTTTAATGAATAGTGAAACCACTAAGTGGTAGTTAAAAACTGATTTTTCATTTAAATGAAACATTACCACTTCTGTGATTTGATTTTAAAAAATCCGACATACATGGTAGTCATTAGGATGTAAAATTTTGTTAAATGGGATTAAAATAATTTTTTGGTGAATATTAACTTTTAAGTTTAATTAATCGCGATTACAGGTAATTAGTGAAATTTAAGGTAAAAATGATATTATAAAAATATGTAATGACCTTTACACTTGTACTACCACTATTGGATGTGTCATGGACGACAAAGAAAATCCATGAGTCAACTTGAGGACCCCATGTAGACACTTTGGAAGGAAAATGACATAAATAACTTTTTATTTAATGATAAAATAAAAAGGTCACAAACAAGAGTTTTTTTACTAAAATAATTTTTAAATGGGGATATACAAGTCATATTTTTGACTATAAATATTCATTAGAAATCTAAAAATATTTCCGAAATCATGATTTTTGTTTATAATTTTTAGAAATTAAATAAATTAAATTATGTATGACACCATGATGATGCAGCGATTACCTCATTAATTAACGATTTAAATAAAATGAAAAGATAATGTAACATCTAAGACATAAACTTGTAAAAAACCTATTGGATGAGTAGATTTAGAACCCTTATCACATTATCCTCTAAATATATATGTTTTTGACCTTTATAATCTGAAAAAGCATTTCATAATAATGTAACATTTCAATCTTTCCAAGAGTGCCCCTTCTCTCCTCTTATAAAAGGCCCCCGCCACTACCACCTTACTCACACCTTCAAAGCCTTTTGGATCGTCCAAAATCTACCAAAATACTCTCTCAAACTTCCCTCCCTTACTTTTAGAAGCCTCACTTTGGGCAGAATTCTTCCCAAGGAAGCCTTTGGCTCAAATAAAAAAGAGTTACCCGATTTTAAGGTAATGTCTTCTCTAATGTTGTTTTGTTTTATTTTGCTTCTCCAACCCATTAAACTATTTTTATTCATTTATTTTGTAACAAAACCAGTATCTAATATATAATAGGATGTTTTTATGATATTTATTTGGTTTACACTTACACACACCTTCGTCTAATGGTTAAAGAACATACTGTTTCTGTGGGTGGCGAAATACTGCCTCACGAAACGATGATTGTTCAATATTCTTTTAACACCTCAAATGGTGGCCATTTTGATGACACTATTTTCATATATGATATATATATTATTTTTATGTTTACTTATGCTTCTTTATTTCTCATTTATTGAATACTTTATGATTTCCATTATTGGTAAACACGATAATTTCATTTTAGGAAGTGCGGACTACCGCCCCCTCAAAGTGATTTGAATCGTTAATCCCATATGTGGGATGTATAAAGGATAGAGTAAATGGTATTATACATTATATTATACTGGAATTATATTATTCCTTTATATAATTATAACTTCATTCCATTAAATACGAAATAGAAATGAAAGTAGCGTTCATGCGTACGTACGGCTTATCGTCTCCTTGAACGGTGCATTTCATTTCTTACCTCTAAATGTTATGTAATATTATAAATGAATGTATATACTGGATATATATGATGTATATGATATATAAATCATTAATATAATTATTTATATAATGGATATATTACCACATGAACAAAGTGTAATTATAAGAAGTTTATTTTTGACTCAAGTACCTAAGATCGTCAAAATGACCATTATTAACATAAATAATTACATAATGTTCATAACATGGTAATAAGTAATATAAAATGAATAATAAACCTGAAAAATGTTCTTATGTAATTATAAATTAACTCTAGTTTATTATTCAAGAGATCAAATAACGGTCGAGTGAATTCGGACACGAGGTAAGTGAACTTCTTAACCCGATTTCCATTCTTTGGGTTAATCTCCTACTTTGAAATTATGTCATGATATTATTATGTCATATCTTGTATTTTTAATTTATTTATGTGTACTTATAGTGAAAACACATAATATATCTACTTTATTTAAAAAAATGATCTTTTTAAGGGTCTTCATCTCAATCTCCTTTCATTGAGGCATATTTTGTTTTATACACAACTTTCTTTTATACGGTGTATAAACCCCTTTGAATTTTATGTTTATTCAAAAGGAATATTTTTTATACAAAGCGTTTTACTAAATGAAAAAATGGTAATGTTTTTCTTGCCGTACATATGCGGCGACAACGACTTCTCCGCCGCCGCGACCATTATTTGAAAGTGTTTTTATTATATCAATGTGTTGTATTGATATCTTGTGATTGAAATTTGGATATGTTATGTTTCCTTTATACATTTTTTATGTGATACGATTATGTTATGGTTTATGATATGTTTAAACCTATTAGTATGAGGAATGCATTGGACTTAATAAGTGATGGGTGGAGCCCACTACAGCTCCTCGATGCATCAGCAGGTCTCATGAGGCAAACTAGTGTCTTGTCACGAGGCCTTGAAAAAATCTTATTTGTGGTCTTGGCACGAGTCCTTGGCTACGTGGTTATGATAGTCTGGAATTATGCATTCCATCATTATGAAAGTTATTGATATTGCATGTGATTATTAGACCAGTAGAATATCCATGTGAATAAGTAAATGGCATTATCTCATTTTACTTTTACCATATTATGTTGAAGTTCATGTTTAAAAGGATTTTGTTTTAGTTATACATTTCCTTAAATGTTAATGTTTATTTATGAAAGCTTCCGCAGTATTTCTATCCTTACTGAGCATCCGAGCTCACCCCTTTCAATGTTTTAATATTTTCCAGGATGTGAAGAAGTATTTTATGAATGACCTGCAGGGATAGTCGTAGGAGGATATGAGTGTGGACTATAGAGACTTTGTTATTTTAGTTTTTCACTTTATCTTGTAATGTAACATTTAAGAATGTATCTAGTGTTTCCAAGGATACAAAACTAATCGGTCTTTAGAGACTTGGTCTTTTGTGATCATGCCAATGTTACGAAGTAATGCACCGACTCTGGGTAGCTGGGGTCGGGGCGTTACAGTTGGTATCAGAGGCAGTTTAGTACTAACCTTGGAAGCTATATTTAGATAAACTCTGATTAGAGCACATAGCCCGGATATAGACTTTGAGGATTAGTATAGAAGAACTTCCTAGAATTTTGGAATTATAGAGATGTTGTGAGTTTTCCGAGAAATACATCCCTGTCTGGATACGAGCAGGTAGAGGCGGCTCTGGCACAGATGTACCTAGGGGTAAAACTCGAAAACACCGCTTTGAGCTAGACTCGAACGGGAACTGGTGCATGAAAACGGGTCTTGCTGCACTCTTGGTTACAACACTCCTGGGGGATATGCTTCGGATAATTCTCATTTTCTTTAAAAACCACTATGAAGGGTTATGAGTATATACTTCCTCAAAGAAAACATTTTTATGGATTATATCCATAAATAGTTCAATTTATGTTAGGTATTTTACAAGTATGGAATTATGTATTTTGATTCATTAACTAATCTAGTTTATGCCATTGTTTAGAAATGGATCCTAGTGTAAGGAATGGAAACCGTATCAATGAACACACTCCATGTATGGATTTCCCTCCTGCTCAAGATAATTATTGTGGATCTGGAGATACAACTGGTGCTGATCAACTTATTACCATACTGGGACAACTCACTCAGGTTATGAATAATAACCTTACTCATATGGAGCACCCTGATCCACAACGTGGAGGATCAATGTTAGACCACTTCATGAGGAAAAAACCACCAACATTTAATGGGGGTACCAATCCATTAGTATCTGAGCAATGGATAAACTCCTTAGAGAACATATTCCACGCCTTGGGGAGTAGCGAAATGGAGAAGGTTGTCATGGCAGTCTACCACCTCACTGGAGATGCCGATCAATGGTGGTCACTGATTCAAAACATAAAGGAAGATGATGAAGTATCAAATATGGAATGTAGGGAGTTCAAAGATCTTTTCCTAGAAAAATACTATCCTCGTGACAATCGAGCAGATATGGAAAGACAATTTTTGAGTCTGAGATGAAAGGAGGATGAGAATGTCGCAAAGTATGAGGCCAACTTTACAAGGTCAGTGAGGCATGCTGCAGATTATATACGTAACTCAAGAAGTAAGATTGATCGTTTCTTTTATGGGTTAAAACCATTTCATCATCAAGCATTAGTCTCACAAACCTTCTCATCGTACGAAGATATTGTCTCGTGTGCTATCAAGACAGAAAAGGAATTCTCTAAGTCTTATGACAACAAAGTAAAGTAAGAGAATAAGAGAACGGTGGAACAAGAGATGGATAAAGGGAAAAAGGGAAAGAAGGATTTTCCATTATGTGATAATTGTGGGAAGAATCACCCTGGTGCTTGCCTAAAAGGAATGAGAGTTTGTTATAAATGTGGAGAAAAAGGTCACCAGGCTCGTGATTGCAAGGGAAAGAAAGAGGCTATCAATGTTGAATGCTACAATTTTAGGGAAATGGGGCATTATGAAAATGAATTTCCTAAGCGTCAGAGAAACTTACCTTAGAAAAGGCCAAGGGATCAAGGACAATCTTATGTTGTTACTATAATTGAAGTAGAATAATTAATGTATTGGTGCTTTTGGACTCAAGGATTATATTCTGGTTATAAGAATAATGTGATATATATAAGGATTGTACTGCAGTACTTGTTCTTTTCATTAAGGTTTTAATATGATGAAGGTAATCATATTTTTATTATGTGATAATAAGAGAAACTTTACTTTGTTTGGGGAATCTGATAAATTGATTTTGGAATTAAGAGACCTTTTAGAGAAAGTCTGGACAAAGGTATTTTGGATAATTATAAAGGTTGGGATGGATTAAGTTGAACTTTGAATAGTATTGTTTAAGGTTAAAACATTTCTGAAGATTATTTTTGGAATATTATAATACTATATTTTTAGGAAAAGGACAACCTGCAGGGTGGGGCATAACCCGTCGCGTCGAACAAAGCTACAGGAATCGAACCCACAACCATAGTGTGACAGGCCTTTATTACCTACAACTAGCCTACATGAAGTCCCTGGTTATTACAAAAAGTTTTCCTAATCTAAATGGTATGTGTTAATATTTGGAACCTTATACAATTATGATAAATAGAATATTTTCCATTTCTATTACCTTTTAGAGTGAAAGATGGGTTTGTGGTAAAAATTTATTAAAGAATGAAATTCTACATGACCAGTATGTATATTCCCTTACATTCTTAGTAAATCTCCTAAATAAATTCCTCAACTTTATAAAATGTAACTTAAAACAAAAATGTTGCTGGTTAACTTTTCCAACTGGGGATTCAATGACTGTTTAACCAATCACAAGTTTGTGATTTTCTTATGGTTAACTTTCTCCTAATCCAGTTTTCTACAACTCTCCATAAAACCTTGATGGTTTGTTTTTCTTCCATATCCATATTTTCAAAGAATCCTAGTATGGGCTATCTCGGGTGACCTTTGTACTTATATTTATATCTTTTAAAGTTATATTTTTATTAACCTTATTTCTAATGTGGGTTTTCCACAGAGGTATTTTCTATTTTTAACCTTTTATATTCATAGAAAATTTTCAAATTGCGAGGATGCGATTTGTTGAAGGAGGGGAGAATGTAACACCCCGAGCATCCACAACACGCTTCTCTTTCAATAATGCAATAGCTTGCATTGTACGCAAGTTCGAGTTCTAACACACCGGAAATAATCAAAATAGCCATTATGAATAGTAATACACACTTTTTAAAATTATGGAAATCTTATATTTCAATATAAAATTCATTTTTGTATTCGTAATATCGAAATTATCCTATGTTGAATTGTTTGTAATTTTCTGAGAACTTCCATTTTTTTATGAATAATGAAAAATACTTAAAACAACTTTTTTAATCAAAATAATTTGTTGTGATAAATTATAATATTGAGTGGTTTTAAAGTATAATTAGAATATATTTTACCATTTTATCCAATGGTGTTCATTAGAATTAATTTCACTTTGAAAATGGACATAAACAATTGTCAATCTTTTGATATATATTGTTTCTTAAAAACACGCTATTTGTTGTGACAATGAGAATTAATTATAAAATTTGTTAATGCAACTTATATTATTGCAATTTTTTAAAATAGACATCATTTTTGAATTCATAATATCAATTATATCTTAGGGTGAAATTTTGTCATTGTTCTGAAAAACTTCAATTTTTGATAAATAGTGTAATCACTAAGTGGTAGTTAAAAACTGATTTTTCATTTAAATGAAACATTACCACTTCTGTGATTTGATTTTCAAAAATCCAACATACATGGTAGTCATTAGGATGTAAAATTTGGTTCAATGGGATTAAAATAATTTTTTGGTGAATAGTGACTTTTAAGTTTAATTAATCGCCATTAAAGGTAATTAGTGAAATCTAAGGTAAAAATGACATTATAAAAATATAGAATGACCTTTACACTTGTTCTACCACTATTGGATGTGTCATGGATGACCAATACAATCCTTGGGTCAACTTGGGGACCCCATGGATCCACTTTGGTAGGAAAATGACATAAATAACTTTTTATTTAATGATAAAATAAAAAGGTCACAAACAAGAGTTTTTTTACTAAAACAATTTTTAAATGGGGTTATAAAAGTCATATGTTTTACTATAAATATTAATTATAAAGATAAAAATATTTCCTACATCATGATATTTGTTTTATAATTTTTAGACATTAAATAAATTAAATTATGTATGACACCATGATGATGTAGCGATTACCTCATTAATTAACGATTTAAATAAAATGAAAAGATAATGTAAAATATAAGACTTACACTTGTCAAAAACCTATTGGATTAGTAGATTTCGAACCCTTATCACCTTATCCTAGAAATATATAAGTGTGGGACCTTTAGAATCCGAAAAAAGCATTTCATAATAATGTAACATTTCAATCTTTCCAAGAGTGTCCCTTCTCTCCTCTTATAACAGGCCCCCACCACTACCACCTTACTCACACCTTCAAAGCCTTTTGGCTCGGCCAACCTCTGCCCAAATAATCTCCAAAACTTCCCTACCTTACTATTAGAAGCCTCACTTTGGGCAGAAGTCTTCCCAAGGAATACTTTGGCTCAAATCAAAAAGAGTTACCCGATTTTAAGGTAAAGTCATCTCTAATGTTGTTTTGTTTTATTTTGCTTCTCCAACCCCTTAAACTCTTTTTATTCCTTTCTTTTGTAACAAAAACAGTATCTACAATATACTAGGATGTTTTTATGATAAGTATTTTGTTTAAACTTACACACACCTTTGTCTAATGGTTAATGAACATACTGTTTCTGTGGGTGACGAAATACTGCCTCACGAAACGATGATTGTTCAATATTATTTTAACACCTCAAATGGTGGCCATTTTTATGACAATATTTTCATATATGATATATATATTATGTTTTTGTTTTACTTATTCTTCTTTATTTCTCATTTATGGCATACTTTATGATTTCCATTGTGGGTAAACGCGATAATTTCATTTTAGGAAGTGCGGACTACCGCCCCCTCAAAGTGATTTGAATCGTTAATGCCATATGTGGTATGTATAAAGGATGGAGTAAATGGTATTATACATTATATTATACAGGAATTATATTATACCTTTATATAATTATAACTTCATTCCATTAAATACGAAATATAAATGAAAGTAGCGTTCATGCGTACGTACGACTTACCATCTCCATGAACGGTGCATTTCATTTATTACCTATAAATGTTATGTAATATTATAAATGAATGTATATAATGGATATATATGATGTATATGATATATACATCATGAATATAATTATGGATATAATGGATATATTACCACATGAACAAAGTGTAATTATAAGAAGTTTATTTTTTACTCAAGTACCTAAGATCATCAAAACGACCGTTATTAACATAAATAATTACATAATGTTCATAACATGATAATAAGTGATATAAAATGGATAATAAACTTGAAAAAGGTTCTTAAGAAATTATAAATTAACTCTAGTTTTTTATTCAGGAGATCAAAGAACGGTCGAGTGAATTCGGACACGAGGTAAGGGAACTTCTTAACCTGATTTCCATTCTTTGGGTTAATCTCCTACTTTCAAATTATGTCATGATATTATTATGTCCTATATTGTATTTTTACTTTATTTATGTGTAATTATAGTAAATACACATAATATATCTGCTTTATTTAAAGAAATGATCTTTGTAAGGGTCTTCGTCTCAATCTCCTTTCATTGAGGCATATTTTGTTTTATAAACAACTTTCTTTTTTATGGTGTATAAACCCCTTTGAATTTTACGTTTATTAAAAATGAATCTTTTTTATACGAAGCGTTTTACTAAACAACAAAAAGGGAATGTTTTTCTTGCCGTACATATGTGGCGACAACGACTTCTCCGCTGCCGCGACCATTATTTGAGTTTCGACTTCCACTACAAGCCACAACTTTGTTTTAATGAAAAATAAATACAAAGTTTAAACTTTCTTTTATTTTGGTATTGAAAATGGTTTTGAAAGTGGTTTTATTATATCAATGTGTTGTATTGATATCTTGTGATTGAAATTTGGAAATGTTATGTTTCCTTTATACATGTTTTATGTGATACGATTATGTTATGGTTTATGATATGTTTAAACCTATTCATATGAGGAATGCATTGGACTTAATAAGTGATGGGTGGAGCCCGCTACAACTCCTCGATGCATCGGCAGGTCTCATGAGACAAACTAGTGTCTTGGAACGAGGCCTTGACAAAATATTATTTGTGGTCTTGGAACGAGGCCTTGGCTACGCAGTTATGATAGTATGGAATTATGCATTCCATCATTATGAAAGTGGTTATTGATATTGCATGTGATTATTCGACCAGTAGAATATCCATGTGAATAAGTAAATGGAATTATCTCATTTTACTTTTGCCATATTATGTTGAAGTTCATGTTTAAAAGGATTTTGTTTTAGTTATACGTTGCCTTAAATGTTAATTTTTATTTATGAAAGCTTCCGCAGTATTTCTATCCTTACTGAGCATCTGAGCTCACCCCTTTCAATGTTTTAATATTTTCCAGGATGTGAAGAAGTATTTTATGAATGACCTGCAGGGATAATTAGAAGAGGATATGAGTGTAGACTATGGAGACTTTGTTATTGTAGTTTTTCACTTTATGTTGTAATGTAACATTTATGAATGTATCTAGTGTTTCCAAGGATACTAAACTAATCTGTCTTTCGAGAGTTGTTCTTTTGTGATCATGCCAACGTTACGAAGAAATGCACCGACTCTGGGTAGCTGGGGTCGGGGCGTTACAATTAAAGGATTGAATGATGTTAAAAAATGAACATATAAGATTTTATAAAGATGAATATGTTTCATTAAGATAATAATAACACTCTTTTAACCATTATACTGGAGGTTTAAAAAAGTTTTAGGTAAGAAAAGCTTGAGTTAAGGGAATTCTTAACCCGGTTTTTATTCTTGGGGTTAACATTGTACTTCATTATTTATGTGGTATTAAAATTGTTTTTGTGAATACTTTTGTTTATAATATGTTTAATTATGGGTATTGACAGTCTATATCCATATTCCATCCACTCTATTAATTATCACTTCAATTATCTGATTTTTATAATGGGTTTTATTTTTAAAATCCTCTTTTAAAAATTCTGTTTTACAAGATTAAAAAGAAATGTTTTTATGAAATTATTCATGTTGTATGATTATGTTCTGGTAATTGGGAATTTTTTATAATGAAGTGTGGGACATATATCTCTCTTCAATGCATTGATTATGTGTAAGTTTGAGGTCATCCGTATGGTTGATCCAAGTGTAACTGCAATGGTTACACAAATTGTAAGGTAGCCGTGAGGGTTACAAATTATAAGGCAGCGGAGAGAGTTACAAGATTGTGTAAGTAATTCCCCAAGATAACTTTATGGTTATACTTATGTTCTTATTTATTGTGGGAATATTGTGTAAATCTCATGTTTCAAAAAGTAAGTATATATGGGTGACAAGTATGCCTTTTGAAAATGATTTCATATGTTACAAGTATTCATGGGCTAATGTGTTCTTTACTTCTTTTTATATCCCTTACTGAGATTTTTGTGCTCATCCCAAGTTTTTAAAATGATTTTAATAGGTTATAATTATGTCTAAGACAAATAAGTAAGCCATGTTAAATGTTTGATGAAATTTCAAAGAAATCATGTTTTATTTGAAATGTTTTTTTATATTGGGAGAAATGAGTATTTGTTTTATGCTATCCACTCTGTAATAATGTGTAATGTTTTGAATGTATTATGTCCCAATTCTATAAATTTATGAACTTTAAAAGATACTCAATGTAAAATTAAGTGATTTCGTGACTAAATTCAAGATTTTGTAATTCTATAAGGTCGGGTCATTATAGTTGGTATCAAATGATGGTTTAGATAACTTTAGGGGTTATGATGATGTTAATATAATATCATAAATGTTTTTTTACTCTATGGTTAATTTGAAATGTTATATCATTTAAATATTACCATGTTTCTTTTACTAAGATATGTTTTTTCAGAAAGGTTGTCTGCAAAAGAAACAGGGAAACTGAAGAAGAGAGACACCGACAGAATAACATTCTTCCGAATCTGCAGCCTGGAATGGTAGGGATTGGAACCGAGAAGTTTGTGAGAGTAATGGATTATTTGATGCATGAAACAAATGGTGGTGGAATCCATGAAAGAGAACAACTAGAGGTACCAAAATGGAACATGATGATAGTGGAACATTTTATGTGACAACACTCTCCTGCTTTCAATGTATCATCTAACCGAGTAGTGACTAAAGGATGGATTAAATCCCTTGAAAAGATATTTGATGTAATGGGTTGTTCAGCTAATCAAAAGGTATTTATTTCCATCTATCATTTTGAAGGTGAAGCGGATCAGTGGTGGGAAATGGTAAGGAATATCAAGGATAGAGAGGATATTGATGCCTTAGAGTGAGATAAATTTAAAGTCTTTTCTTTGAAATATATTTTCCTAAGGTTGTTTAACTTTGGATAGAGAAGAAATTCCTTGAATTAAAGAAAAAGGAGGAAGATTCAATGGTTGTTTATGAATCGCACTTCACCCGACTGGGGAGGTATGCTCCAAATATTATTCTATATCTTGATAGAAAAAACATCCGCTTTTACTCAGGACTGTAGCAAAGGTATCAAAGAGCGCTGACCTACCATGAATTCAAAAGTTACAAGAAATTTGTCTGATGTGCAGAGACGTTAGAGAAGGAGTTTTCTGATGATCATGTGAATTTTGGAAACAATGAGAAGAATAGGTCTATATTGCAAGATATGAGTAAGAATCAACCACATAAATTTTATGGTAAGAAAATATAGTTTCCAGTTTGTGAAAAGTGTGGAAATAAGCACCATGGGGAATGTCTTTCCAAAACTGGGAAGTGTTTTTGATGTGGTATGTTTGGAAAATTGGCCCCAGAATGTAATGAAAATGATCCTAATACTAATTCTGATGATAAAATGGTTATGTGTTTTAAATGTGGTGAGATGGGTCATTATGAAAATGCCTACCCAAAGAGTGATCTGAATGATGCAAAAAAGAAAAACTATAAGAAGAAAGGTGTAGTGAGATCTTTTGCGACTACGTCAACAGATGTCAACCAATCCAGTGAAGTTGTATTAGGTACCTTATTTATTCACTCATATTTTTCTAATTTTTTGTTCGATACAAGGTCTACACATTCTTTCATTTCTGAGAAAGTTTTGAGTAAATTGGAAATATCAACTCAACAAATGAGACTGGAACTTGTTGTTAAAACACTAGGGGGGGATATTACAATAAATATGAATTATAAGAATATTTATATTATGGCCTATGGAAGGACTTTACCTGCAAACATTATTGTTTTCTCTTAGTTTAGTTTGATGTTATTCTGGGAATGGATTGGCTTTCTGTTTATCATGTAAAGATTGAATGTAGAGATAAAGAAGTTGTTTTTCAGAAAGAGTTTCACTTTTTATATAATAACGAACCCATACAATTGATAACATATCAGAAAGCTGAGAAACTGTTGAAAGATGGAAATAAAAGGTATCTTTCTCATATTGTTGAAAATAAGGGAACTGTTCATATTAATGATGTGCCAGTGGTAAATTAATAACTTTATGTTTTTTTATGAGTTACCTGGTGTCATACCAGATAGGGAAGTCAAATTCAAAATTTACTTTGTTCCTGATGCTAAGAAAATATCAAAACCCCCATATTGTATGGCTCAAATAGAACTTCTTGAATTGAAAAGACAATTGCAGGATTTTCTTGATGAAGGCTTCATTCGTCCTAGCACTTCACTATGGGGTGATCCTATTTTGTTCCTTAAAAAAAGATGGTTCCATGAGAATTTGTATTGATTATAGAGCTTTGAATAAAATCACTATTTAAAAAAAGTATCCTTTACCTCATATCGATGACTTGTTTCATCTACTTTAGAAAGATCAGTACTTTTTCAAGACTTACTTGAGATCTGGATACCATCAGCTAAAGGTGAAGGAGGGTGACATCCTAAAAAATAGCCTTTCATAATAGATATGGGCATTATGAATTTGTTGTTATGTCATTTGGGTTAATAAATTCAAATGTTTTATTCATGGATCTTATGAATAGAATATTCATGAGTTCTTGGATAAGTTTTTGGTTGTTATTATTGACGACATTTAGGTATTTTCTAAAAATAAAGAGGAGCATGAAAAACATCTAAGGATTGTTTTATAATCCTTAAAGAAAAAGAAATTGTTTGTAAAATTCATCATGTGTGATTTTTTGTTATAACAGAGTTATTTTCTTGGGATCATTGTAAATAATGATGTAATAACAGTTGATCCTACCAAAATAAGAGTGGTTGATGAATGGCCAAGACCCACAAATGTTAGAGAGATTCGTAGTTTTCTCGGATTAGTAGGTTATTACTGACATTTTTTAGGAACATTGCACGTTTATATAGCCCGATAGCTAAGTTAACCTGAAAAGGGGTTAAATTTCTTTGGATATAAGAATGTGATGTTTTTTTTCCGGAACTGAAGAAGATATTAGTGAATGCTCTAGTTTTGACCTTGCCTTACCTAAACGGTGAGTTTGTTATTTATAGTGATGCTTAATTGAAGGGACTTGGTTGTGTTCTAATGCATAATGATAATCTAATTGCTTATGATTTAAGACTAATAAAACCCCATGAGTTAATTTATCCCACACATGACTTGGAATTGGAATCTGTGGTTTTTTATTTGAAAATTTGGAGGCATCGTTTATATAGAGACAAATGTAAAATATATTCTGACCATAAAAGTCTCAAGTATATATTCACTCAAAAGGAATTAAACATGAGGCAGAGAAGATGACTTGAACTGATAAAGGATTATGATTACAAAATAAATTACTATTTAGGAAAAGAAAACAAAGTGTCAGATTCCTTGAGTGGAAAAAAACATGCATCATTAACCATGTTACGTTTGGAACATGATCCCTTGATAAATGATTTGATGATTTTTGGATTAGAATTTGTTGGTGCAGGGAATACATCTATTTTTTTAGGTTTCAATGCAGTCATCATTATCAGACCTAATTAAGAAATCATAGAAAGAATATTGTGAGCTACAAAAAAGGCAGAATTGGTTAAAACGGGTAAGTTTCCATAATTTAACCTTGATAAATATTGTGTTTTAAGATTTGGAAAAAGGTTGTGTGTGTTTTATAATTCTCAGTGGACGAAATATTTGTTGTGTAAAGCTCATAGTTCTCCATTTTCATTTCATCCTGGTAGTACTAAGATGTACATAGACCTTCATGAGTATTTTTGGTGGGATTGAATGAAAAGAGATATTTCTGATTTTACTATGAAATTCTTGACATGTCAACAGGTTAAAGTAGAGGAGCAGTTACCAAAGGGAATGCTTTAGCCTTTTCTAGTGCCAGAGTGGAAATGGGATAATGTATCCATGGAATTTTTTGTGGGTCTACCAAATAATTATTGAGGTAATAATTCGATTTGGGTTATTGTTGATCTGCTGACAAAATATGCACATTTTCTTTCTATTCAAGATACAATTTCATTGGATCATGTTTATCGATTATACCTCAAAGATATTGTAAGGTTGCATGGATTTCCTCTTTCCATTGTATCTGACTGGGATCCTAGGTTCACTTCTAACTTTTGGAAGGGACTTTAGATGTCATTGGGAACAAAATTAAATTTCTGTACATTTTTTCATCCTCAATCAGATGGGCAGTCAGAATGAATGATTCAAAAATTAGAGGATATGTTTTGAGCATTTTCAATGGACTACCGGGAATTTGGGATCAACATATTTCTTTAGTTGAGTTTTATTATAATAATAGTTTTCATTCCAGTATTCAGATGGAACCTTTTGAGGAATTTTATGGGAAGTGGTGTCGAACTCCAATGTTTTAGGAAGAAGTCGGTGAAAGAAAGTTGTAGGGGCTAGAATTAGTAGAGTAAGTGGCTGAGAAAGTGAAGATGATATAGCTGTACTTGAGGACAGCTCAGAGTAGGAAGAAAAGTTATGTAGATAATAGAAGGAAAGACTTCACATTCAGGGTAGGTGACCATGTTTTCTTTAAAATCTATCCTTGGAAAAGTGTTATGTGTTTTATTAAGAAACAAAAGCTAATTCTGTGTTTCATCATTCCTTTTGAAATCCTAGAGAAATTTGGGCCAGTTCCTTACCAAGTATCTTTGCCTCCGAGTTTGTCTTAGGTGCAAAATGTTTTTTATCTTTCGATGTTGAGAAAGTATGTGCTAGATCCATCTCATTTCTTGAGTCCAAAAGTATTTCAGCTAGAAGGGAACCTTTAATATGAAGAGGAACTAGTTCAAATTCTTTGATCAAAGGGAACAAGTTTTACGGAATAAGGTAATCCACCAGGTAAAGGTTTTGTGGAGAAAACACATGTTTGAAGAAGCAACATGGGAATCTGAAAATGCTATGAGGGAAAGGTACCCTCGCTTGTTTAATGAGTAAATAAAATTGTAAGGATGTAATTTCAAGAAGGTTGGGATAATGTAACACCTCAACCCTAGAAGCCCAGAGATTGTGCATTATTTTAATACATTGACATGATTACAAGGAATCAAGTCTCGAAGGACATATCAGTTTATCCATCTTGGAAAATAGATTACATACATGAACTTTAAATTAAAATTTCTAACATAAAATACAACATAAATAATAATTTGATAATTATATTATTCTTCTAGATTAAACATGCATATAAATCAAAGTACACTTCTTGTAATCATAGGAAAATAAAACATAATAAAGTGGAGAGGTCAGATGCTCAGTAAGGGTAAATAATTTAGTGAAAGCTATAAACTTTTAAGGCAAGATGTATAATGAAAAAAACCTTTTAAAACATAAAATTGAACATAATATGGAAAAAATAAATCAAACATTACCATATAAACATGCACATGGATATTCTGCTAGTCGAATAATCACGGGTAATATCTAATTTCATAACGAGGGAATGCCTAACGTCGGACATCATAACCACATAGTCAAGGACCCATGCTAAGACTATAGATACAAATTTGGTCATAGCCTTGTTCCAAGACACTAGTTTGTCTCATGAGACCTACTGATGCATCGAGGGGTTATAGCGGGCCCCACCCGTCACTTACTAAGTCCACTGCATTCCTCATATGAAAATGTTGAAACATAACATAAACATTCGTATTAAAAATAGCATACAAAATGTCAATAATTTAACCATAAACCATGAATGGTATAAAAATAGAACATTCACAGTCAAACATATCATAACTCATTCAATATAGTATTGAAGATTGTATTTATAATAAATCAACCTTAATCAAGAATAATATCCAAAAAGGATGTTGACATAGTTAAAAATAATTAGTAAAACCCTTTGAGAGAAATATCTATTTTTTTGTGAAATCATTTAAAAATCATATAATTTATTAAGGAAGACATTTAAAATATATTTTTGAATCAAAGTTTCCCAAACCACTTTGTAATTTTTGAAATAAATTAACACTTTCAAACATTCATGTCCATATAAATAAATCCTTAAAACCATTTTAAAAACAATGACATTAATGGGAAAAATTTAGAAGAATAAGTATATCAAACATTTAAAATGATTATTTAGTTAAAGTGTACCTTAAAAGAATCATTTTAAAATGTCTTTTATGAAACATGGACATCTATAATAAATATTTCCCAGAAAATACTTACACATAAACAATCTTATATAATAATGAGATTGAGGAATTAACCCTTACCTTCCACTTTTCTTTGGTCGAGGGTACGATTAACCTCCTGTATAATGACCATAGTATGTTATGAAATTATACCAGAACCATATTCATATTTATTATATCATACATGAATCATTTATGACTTTATACTACCAATTAAAAAAGTATTTCCATATTAAATTAACATTTCAGGTAATAATTGCTTTCTTTATCGTATGTGTTTTAACTTGTTATTCTTGATCGTATCATTTAGATCATGATTTAAATAATTCCAGAATATAAAAAATGATTAATATATATTATATATTTAGAATATAAATATGTATAATATATAGATATATGAAATGTAAAACACCGTTTATTGAGACGGTAGGTTGTGCGTATGCGTAAACGATGTTTCTGTTTTCATATCGTATTAAACAGAAGTAAGTGAATAAGATATATGTAAGTACATATATATATATATATAAAGTGGAATTATTATGTCATATATTAAATACTTATTAATAATATATATTTTTATAAGCATTGTTGAATGGTGAACCTGAAAATGAATCTCATCGCGTCGTGGAGACGGTATGTTGTACTTACACACAAGCGACGATATCATTTCTTTAATGATTAAAAGGAGTGTAATTGGATGGTATATTAATTCTATAGAGAAATTATCATATTATTTTAATTATTTATATACATGTTACACATCATTATATACATCCAAAAAATATAGTTTTGAATAACAAATTACACCACAGAGTGGAGACGGTAAGTCATACGTATGCACAAATGGTGACATTATCATTCATAGGATGGATAGAATAATGAGTATGGTTGTAACATATTTATAATAACATCTTAGTATGTATAAGGTAATGGAGTTATTATTTTTGGTATGGAAAAAAAATAAAGAGAAAGTGGAAGAAGAAATGAACTTTTAAAGAGGTGATAAAATAATTACCTCTTCTTTGACTGTTTCCTTTTGATTTGAATAAAAGGGCTCCTTAGGTTGGATTTATGCTCCAAATAATGTCTCTAGGTTTAAGTGAGGGAAGTTTGGAGGAGATTAGGGTAGGGGCTGTCCACGAGAAATGGCTTTGGAGGTGTGATTTTTAGAGAAGGGGAAGTACCCTTTTATAAGAAAGGTGAGGGTCACTTTAGGAAAAGCTAGAAATATTATTTTATTATAAAATCATTTTAGGTTTATAATGGCTCCAAATATTTTTATTTCTAGAATGAGGTGGTTATGGGTCGAAATAATATCAATCAATAGGTTATAGACAAGTTTAGGTTACTATTTTAACCTTATCATTTCGATTCAACTCTTAGTTAAATAGTTTAACTTTTACAATGTCTTCTTTTATTTTTATATTGCATTGTTAATAAACATACTATAAAATGCCAAGTGGATCCCAAGTGGTTCATTAATGACATATATATCATTATAAGATTACTTTTTCTGAACCTTATATTTTTAGGACTATTATATAATTTAAGAATGTTGTATTTGTTTTAAAAACTCATTTATGTGAGTTTTGACACTATTTGGTATTTTGTTTTTTTGAAAGTCATAATAGCTTGATAAATTCGAAAAACATTCATTGAATAAACTCTAACATGTCATATTAACTTATAAAATTATTTTAATGCATCAAAATTCTCAATTTACTTTTATTTGGATATTTATAATATCAATTATTTTAATCATTCATTAATAAGGTAATTAATGTATCATCATTGTGTCATAAATAAATTTAATTATCTAATTTCTAGATTTTATAAATAAAATTCCATTATTTATGAAATATTTTTATATTTATAATGAATATATATAGTATAATTTATCTTATGTATTGCCCTATATTAAAAATGGTTTAGTTATTAAAATTTGAATTTAACACTTTTAACTCTTCTTTAAATTAAATAATAATAAATTTCCTAATCTAATAAAAGTGGACTAAAAGGGTAATATTTTATTCCTAAGGTTGGTTTTAGTCGAAATTCACTTATCCAGTTGAATTTTTACTTTTTTTAGGATAATTATAATATCATTTTTACCTTTTATTACCCTATTTACTTTTAATCGTGCTAATAAATTTAAAAAGTTATTATTCACCAAAAATTATTTTCATCCTATTGAACAAAATTTTACTTACTGATGTCAATTGTCTCTCTCAGATATTTGAAATTCAATTCATAGAATTGGTAAAATTATGTTTTATGCAAATTTGTAAATGCTCCTAGAAGGTGGGTAAAAGACGTTAAAAAGTCCAATAAAATTTTATACATCTAATTTTATTATAAAATGACTCTAATGAATTAATATGAACATATATAGGTATTATATATCTATTTTTACTTAAAATAAATTTAAATAAAATAAAAAATTATTTAAATAAAAATCTGGTTTTAAACAATAACACAATGTTTTTCACTATTTATCAAAAATTGAAAGTTTTCAGAAAAATATCCAAAATTCACCCTAATCTAGTTTTTATATTCTTAATTAAAAAATTAATTTGATTTTAACAAATTCTAAATATATAAGTTTCATTAATTAATTTATAATTAATTCCCGTTGTCAAAATCAAAAATCGGGTTTTTAAAATTTAAAAACTATCTAAAGATTGACATGTGTTTATGTCAAATTTAAATTTGAAATTACTTATAATAACCTACATTGTATTAATTGATAAAAATATAATATAATTATACTTCCTAAACTTTCAAATGCATAATTTCACACTATAAATTATTTCTATTAAAAAAGTTGTTTTCAATTAAAATTTAGTATTTTTCAATATTCATCAAAATATGATAGTTATCAGAAAAGTACAAAATTTTTATCCAAACTAAATTTCTATGTCCCACTACGAAATAAAAATTTAATTTCATTAAATTTAATATATAAAAGTGTCAAATATTGGTTTTAAAAAAAGTTCTCCATTAAAATGCGTTAAAACTGTATTTTTTGAAAAATACTTCTTTTATCTAAAAAATTAAATTTTTCTTATATTATGTCTAAGAAACACGTAATATGGATTATAAAATTATATAAAGTATATGAAATTAAGAATTCTATTAATACTATTCACAACTTCTTTTTGAACGGCTAGTTTGGTAAGTCGTGGTGCGCTCGAACTCGGTGTTGTGTGTAGCTCATATTATTGAATTACTTTGAAGAGAAAGAATACTATGAAATCTTGGGGAATTACATTATCCCCTCCTTCAATAATTTGTGTCCCCATAATTTTAAATAGTTCTTCTAAAATAAAATGTTAAAAATAGAAAAATACCTTTGAAGAAAACCCACATCGGAAATTGGGTTTATAAAATTTAGTCTTAATAAGAGGGAAAGGGAAATAAAAAAGTCACCACCAAATTATGATCTCGATTAGGGGAACATTAGTGGAAATTAGAGACTCATAATTGGAGTAAAATGTAAATATTTATAGGGAGTTATTCAGGTCATCAATCACAAACAAGTGTAAAATTGAGGGCCTCAAAACCATCAATCTATAATGATTTAAAATATCATCGGTTCAACAAAACATAAGGTATTAGGATAACACATTTTTGGTTTCAAGATAACTTCCCTAAAGTTTAACAATTAATATCTTCATAGAATAAGAGAGAAAAAAATATACTTGACAAGTATAGTTTCATCCTTTAACTAATTTCTACCAAAAACTCATCTTTCACTCCAAAAGATTATAGAAATCAAAAATATTCTATTTATCCTAATCATATAGGGTTCCAAAAATAATGAATTTAAAATTTATTTTTTAGACTATTTAAAAAAACTACATTACACAAACTAGGACATGACATAAGACATTGGTAGGTGATGCACCCTTGTTTCTGTTCGGTTATGGGTTCAAGTATTGCGGCCTTGTTGGATGCAACGGGTTATCGTCCGACCTTCGGGTTGTCCTTTTTATAAAAATACAAAAATAATCTTAAAAAATGATTTAACCTTAACAGTCGTATCCAATGTAAAAATTAATCCATTAAAACCTTTAGACTTATCCAAAATACTTTTATCCAAACTCATAGTCCAAAAATTATAAGGAAATTAAACACAATGAAGATCTTTTTTGCCACGTAATAACATGTGAATACCTTCATCATGTATTCTTTTAAAACATGGTAACACCCTGAATTACCATAAAACCTTATTGATTACATTCATGATCCTTCATTCCTTATATAATAATGTATATACTCCTTATATCAAAAAATGTTGTAAACTCTAACAACAATGGAATAAACAAACAATTAATTAGTTTCAAAATAGAAAAGAATAGTGAATATAATTTATCCAAATCAATCATATATTATTCCAAAATCACTACCTCAGTATCAGGACCATATTAAGTTTTATATTTCCTTCAACTATATATTTTCCAAAAATCTTAACTTGCTATTGATTCACTTTTCTTAGAACCATATAATCTCAAATCCTTAATGAAATAATATTGCAGTACAATCCTGATTGATTTCAATAATTCATATAACCAGTACATCGTTGATACAAAACTCAAATGAAATAATTCTTTAATAAAAACATAAGAACACTAGTCATTCCTCTTCATTTGTGGTAATATCATAACTTGATTATTATCCAATAGAATCATTTGGGGAATACTCTGATGATTTGGAAATTGATTGGCGTAGTGTCCCAACTCCTTTCAGATTGAGCATTATACATTTGAAACCTTTTTCTTACCCTTCCAATCAAATACTTGGTGTCCATTTTCTCATAACTTATAAAAAACTCACATTCCCTTCAAGAATTTACCAAGGTTATTCTTTCCACAGTTATCACATATGGGAAAATCCTTCATTCCCCTCTTCCCTTTATCCATGTTTCTCTCTACCATCCTTTTCTTCTCTTGCTTCCCTACAAAGTCATAGGACTTAGAAAATACTTTACTTATCTTGTTAACACATGATACTATTTATTCATATGATAAGAATACATGGGAGACTATTTCCCTTCTAAATGTTGTCTTAATACCATGAAATATATGATCCTTCTTACTCTTTGGATCATGTGTATTGATAGAGTTCTCATTATATCTACTAGGAACCATTTCTAAACAATGGTATATATTAGGTTAGTTTATGAATCGAAATGCATAATTCCAAACTTCTAAAATACCTAACGTAAATTGAAAAGATAATTCATATAATCTATACTCATAAAAAATTCTTTGAGGAAGTATTTACTCTTAAATCCTTAATAATGGATTGTAATGAAAATGTGAATTATCCAAACCATATTCCTCGGGAGTGTTATAACCAAGAGTGCAGTAAGGCTCGTTTTTGTGTACTAGGATACCTCGGGTCAAGACCGAAACTCCTTTTTAGAGTTTTCACTCATAGGTACATCTGTTCTAGAGCCTCCTCTACCTGATTGTATTCATATAGGGATGTATTTCTTGAAAAATACACAAAATCTCTACATTACCTAAATTCGAGGAAGTTCTTCTATACTAATCCTCAATGTCTATCTTAGGGTAATGTTCTTTAATCATATTTTTTCTAAATATAGTTTCTAAAGTTTGTAATAAACTTCCTATGATACCAACTGTAATTCCCTGACCCCAAAATCCCAGATCTGGTGCATTATTTTAATATATTAGCATGATTATAAAGAATCAAGTCCTGAAGGACTGATCAGTTTAACAGTCTTGAAAAATATATTACATACATGAACTTTACAATACAATTTCTAATATAAAATAAAACATAGATAATCCTTTGTGAATTCCATTATTATTCTAGCTTAAACCTACGTATAAAACATAGTACACTTCTTGGAATCCTGGGAAAATAAAATATGAGAAAGGGATGAGCTTAGATGCTCGGAAAGGATAAATAATTTAACAGAAGCTATAAACTTTTAAGGAAAGATGTATAATAAAAGAATAGTTCTTTTTAAATATAAACTTGAACATAATATGGAAAAATAAATCAAAAATTACCATACAAACATGTTCATTGATATTCTACTAGTCGAATAATCACATGTAATAACATATTTCATAATGAGGGAATGCCTAACTCTAGACATAATAATCACATAGTCAAGGCCTCATACCATGACTACAGATAAAAGTTTTGTCAAGGACTTGTGCCAAGACACTAGTTTGTCTCATGAAACCTACCGATGCATCGAGGGGCTGTAGCGCCCCCCCCCCCCCATCATATACTAAGTCCACTGTATTCCTCATATTAAAATGTTGAAACATAACATAAACATTTTTATTAAAACTAGCACATGAAATGTCAATACTTCAACCATAAAGCATGAATGGTATAAAAATATCACATTCATAGTCAAATATATCATAACTCATTCAATACAATATTGAATATTTTATTTATAATAAATCAACATCAATCAAGAATAATATCAAAAAATGATGTTGACATAGTTGAAAATAATCCATAAAACCCTTTGAGAGAAATGTCCATTTTTTCATGAAATCATTTAAAAGACACAAAATTTATAAAGTAATACATTTAAAATATATTTTTGAATCAACTTTTTCCATACCACTTTGAAACATTTTAAAGAAATTAAGGCATTAAAACATTCATGTTCATATAAATAAATCCTCAAAACGACTTTGAAAACATGGACATTAAGGAGAAAGATTTAGAAGAATAAATATTTAAAACATTTAAAATGATGTTTAAGTTAAAGAGTACCTTAAAATAATAATTTTTAAATGTCTTTTATAAAACATGGACATGGATAATAAATATTTCCTAGAAAATACTTACACATAAACAATCTTGGATAACAATGAGATTGAGTAATTAACCCTTACCTTGAACTTTCGTTGGGTCGAGGGTACATTTAACCTCCTGTATAATGCCCATAGTATGTTATTAAATTATAAAATAACCATATTAATATTTATTATATCATACATGATTAATTTATGGCTTTATACTTCCCATTTAATAATTATTTCCATGTTAAATTAACATTCTTGGTAATAATTGCTTTCTTTATCGTACGTGTTTTGACTTGTTATTCTTATTCGTATCATTTAGATCATTATTTAAATACATCATAAATATAAAACATGATTAATATATAATAAATATTTAGAATATAAATATGTATAATAGATATATATATGAAATGGAAAACACCATTTATGGAGACGGTAGGTCGTACGTACGCATAAACGCTATTTACGTTTTCCTATCGTATTGAACGGAAGTAAGTGAATAAGATATATGTAAGCACACACATAAATATATATATATATATATAAATTAGCATTATTATGTCATATATTAAATACCTATTAATAACATATATTTTTATAATCATCGTTGAATGGTGAACCTAGAAATGAATCTCATCGCGTCGTGGAGATGATAAGTCGTACGTACACACGAGCGACGATATCATTTCCCTAATGATTAAAATGTGTGGATTTGGATGGTATATTAATTATACATAGAAATTATTATGTTATTTTCATTATTTATATACATATTACTCATCATTATATCCATCCAAATAAAATAGTGTTTAATAACAAATTACACCACAGCGTGGAGACGGTAAGTCGTACGCACGCACGCATGGTGACATTATCATTCATAGGATGGATAGAATAATGAGTATGGTTTTACCATATTTATAATAACATAAAAATATGTATATGGTACTGGAGTTATTATATTTTTATGGAAATAACAAATAAAGATAAAGTGGAAGAAGAAAAGAACTTTGAAATAGGTGATAAAATAATTACCTCTTCTTTGGGTGTTTCCTTTTGATTTGAAAAAAAAAGGATCCTTAGGTTGGTTTTATGCTCAAATTAAGGAATATAGGTTGAAGTCAGGGAAATTGAGATGAGACTAGGAGATTAAGTGAGGGTTTTTCCTATCCAAATGGCTTTGGAGGTATGATTTTGAGAGAAGGTAAAGTACCGTTTTTTAAGAAAGGTGAGGGTCACTTTAGCAAAAGCTAGAAATATTATTTTATTATAAAATCATTTTCAGTTTATAATGCCTCCAAATAAATTTATTTTGAGACTTAGGTGGTAATGAGTCGAAATAATATCAACCAATAGGTTTTATACAAGTTTAGGTTACCATTGTAACCTTATCATTTATATTTAACTCTTAATTAAATAGTTTAAGTTTTACAATGTCTTATTGTATTTTTATATTACATGGTTACTAAACTTACTATAAAATTCCAAGAGAACCCAAAGTGGTTCATTAATGACATATATATCATTATAAGATTCCTTTGGTAGAACCTTATATTTTTAGGACTATTATATAATTTAATAATATAGTATTTGTTTTAAAAACTCATTTATGTCAATTTTGACACTATTTGGTATTTCATTTTTGTGAAAGTCATAACAGCATGATTAATTCAAAAAAAATTCATTTAATTGACCATAACATGTCATATTAACCTATAAAATTAGTTTAATGCATCAAAATTCTCAATTTACATTTATTTTAATATTTATAATATCAATTATTTTAATCATTCATTAATAAGGTAATTACTGCATCACCATTGTGTCATAAATAAATTTAATTATTTAATTTATAAAAATTATAAATAAAATAACAATATGTAGGTATTTTTTTTTATATTTATAATTAATATTTATAGTCCAATTTATCTTATGTATAACCCTATATTAGAAATGGTTTAGTTATTAAACATTAAATTTAACACTTTTAACTCTTCTTTAAATTAAATAATAATAAATGTCCTAATCTAATCCAAGTGGACCAAAAGGATCATATTTTATTCCTAAGGTTGGTTTTGGTCGAAATATACTTATCCAATATAATTGGGAAATTTGTTAGGATTATTATAATATGATTTTTAACTTTTATTACCCTATTTGTTTTTAAATGTGGTAAATAAAATTCAAAAGTTACTATTCAATGAAAATAATTTTCATCCCATTGAACCATATTTTACTTACTTATGTCAGTTGTGTCTCTTGGATTTTTGATATTCAATTTATATAAGTAGTAAAATTGCGTTTTATGAAAATTTTTAAATGCTCCTAAAATGAGGGGAAAAGACGTTAAAAAATTCAATAAAATTTAATACATATAGTTTTATTATAAAATGAATCTAATGAATTAATTTTAACTTATATACGTATTATATATCTATTTTTAATTAAAATAATTTTAAATAAAACAAATAATTATTTAAATAAAATGTCAGTTTTAAACAATAACGTAGTGTTTTTCACTATTCATAAAAATTGAAAGTTTTCTGAAAAATACCAAAAATTCACCCTAAGCTAGTTTTGATATTCCGAATTCAAAAAATAATTCTATTTTACCAAATTTAAAACATTTAAGTTTAATTAATTAATTTAAAATTAATTCCTATTGTCAAAACCAAAAAGCGGTTTTTTGTAAAGTAAAAACTATCAAAAGATTGACATGTGTTTACATCAAATTTATATGTCAAATTACTTATAATGACCTATATTGTATTAAATTTTAAAAATATAATATAATTCTACTTCCAAAACATTCAAATTCATAATTTAACACTAAATATTTTTTCAATTAAAAAAGTTGTTTTCAATTACATTTTAGTATTTTTCACTATTCATCAAAATATGAAAGTTATCAGAAAAGTACCAAAAATTTATTCAAAATAAATTTTTATTTCCATCTTCTAAAGAAGAATTTAATTTCATTAAATTGAATATATAAAAGTGTCAAATATGGGTTTTAAAAAGGGTTCTCCATTAAAAGGTGGTAAAATTGCATTTTTTGGAAAATACTTCTTTTATCTGAAAAAATGAATTTTTATTATATTATGTCTAATAAACACCTAATATGGATTCTAAAATTATATGGAGTATATGAAATTCAATATTTAGTTAATACTATTCATAACCGCTTTTTGAACAGCTAGTTTAGTAATTCATGGTGCACTCGAACTTGGTGTTGCGTGTAGCGCAAGTTGTTGAATTACTTTGAAGAGATTATGTGTGATGAAATCTTGGGGTGTTACAGATAATTTAACACCCCAAGGTTTTAAAAAAATAAATGAAATGCATGAAACTTTGTTTTAACTAGATATTTATAACTAGCCTTTAAACATAATTTTAGTGCTTCTATGTTTTGAATTTTGAAAACTGGTTATCTAAAATTGTGATCAGTAAGTTATTTAGAGGCTTATAAGACCAAATTAATTTTTATGAATAGTAACATAACCTTATTAATAGCAACATACCCTTAAGAATAGTAATGTACTCTTATTAATAGTAATAAACCCTTTTGAGTTGTAACTTGACTCTAATGAATAGTAATGTACCATTATGAGTAGAAATGTTAACCTTATGAATAGTAAGATACCCTTATTAATAGTAACCTCACCTATGATAGTGTATAGATATGATTTAATTGAAAGTATGGTACACCCATATCTTTGAATAAGTAAATAAATGCTCTAAAATTTTTATTTTCCAAATAATGTATTATTTTATTTAAAAAATTATTTTATTGTATTTATAAAATTATTTTGATAAAATAGAGTTCATTTTTGGATTCTACATATCAAAAATTGGTTTGGGTGAATTTTTGGTAATTTTCTGAAATACTTGATTTTTTTGTGAATAATGAATTTTGGGTATTTGACAAATAAATGAATTCCTACATCATGGAGGTGTCATCGATGGTGTGGTGCCAATGTAAGCCCATTATATCGAAATAACATGCCATAATTTCTTTTTTCATTCATGGAAGACTCACTATTTCTTGTCATGAGGCAAAATAATAAAATAATAATTAAAATAATGTGAAATCTCTCCCCTCCTCCACTATAAATATCCTCCATTTCCTCCTCTTCCTCTCACACCTATTAATCCTTGATAATTGCCTAATTTCTCCCAAATTCCCTCCCCAATATCCTTCCCCACGTCCAAGGTCTACTGGTCTCACTAAAAGGCAAAAATCAAAGGCCTAGAGGAGGATCTCAAGGAGAAAAGATCAAGTTATAAGAAAGCCTCTTCCCTTTTCATGTGTTTTCCTTTCCTCCTTATATTATAGTCTCTTCCCATACCATTATCCAAGAGGAATTAAATCTCTAATAAATCTTTTATTTTCTTGATGTTCTCATGTTCATGTAAAATCATCATCATTCTTTTTCTCCTCTCCCACTTATTCAAGGAATAAAAACATTGTCTGTGATGTGTCGAATTACCGACATCGTGGACGATGTGATTTCAATTTTATTTAATTCATTCAAGTCAGGTCATGAAACCATTTTTATGGTTGAACCAGGTTATAATATATTTATTATGTCTCTTCCATTGTTCTGGAATCCTTTTCTATAAATGGATTTAACTTATAAAACAAAATGAGGTTGTTATTATCAATGAACCAATAAATTGATCTAAACGAACATCATTAATGTTTTAACTTATGAATCATCCTCATTTCATAATTAAAAATGATAAATGGTATAATTAATGGTTCTAGAAATATTTAACTACCATTTCATTCCAATTCTGGATTTTCACTTCAAATTGACAAGAACATTCATCATGAACTGATCATGGAAATCATGTAAAGAACGCACCTGAAACAATGGAAGGAACAAAATACTAATAATTAAAGGATAAAATTATGTTATAAAATGATCATATAAGATGTTATAAAGATTAATATGTTTCTTTAAGATAATATTAATACTCTTTTAACCATTATACAGGAGTATTAAACAAGTTTTAAGTAAGACAAACCTGAGGTAAGGGAATTATAAACCTGATTTCCATTCTTTAGGTTAACATTCTACTTAATTATTTATGTGGTATTAAAATTATTTGAGTGAATATTTTTTTATAATATTTTTAATTATGTGAATTTACAGTCTATATACATATTCCATTCACTCTATTAAGTCTCACTTCAATTATATTATTTTTGTAAGGGGTTTTACTTTTAAAATCCTCTTTTAAAAATTTTGTTTTACAAGATTCAAAAGAAATGTTTTTATAAAATTATTCATGTTGTATAATTATGTTCTAGTTATTTGTAATTTTTTATGATTAATGGTGGGAACTATATCTCCCTCCAATGTATTTGGTATGTGTAAGTTGGAGGTTGGCCCTATGGTTACTCCAAGGGTAACTGTGATGGTTACACAAATTGTAAGGTAGTCGTGAGGGTTACAAATTATAAGGTAGCCGAGAGGGTTACAATATTATGTTAGTTATTCCCTAAGATACCTTTATAGTTCTATTTATTTTCTTATTTATTTTGTAAATATTGTGTAAATCTCATGTTTCACAAATTAGGTATATATGGGTGACAAGTATGCCTTTTGAAATTGATTTCATATGTTACAAGTATTCATGTACTAATGTGTTATTTTCTTCTTTTTATATCCCTTACTGAGATTTTTGTGCTCATCCCATGTTTTTTAAATGATTTTCATAGGTTATAAGTATTTTAATGACAAAAATGAAGCCAAATTAAATTTTTGAAGAACATTCAAAGAAATCATGTTTTATTTGAAAAGTTTTTTTTATATTGGGAGAAATGAGTATTTGTTTTATAGTATCCACTCTATAATAATGTGTAATGTTATGAATGTATTATGTCCCAATTCTCTAAATATATAAACTTTAAAAATCCTTAATATGAAAGGAAGTGATTTCTTGACTAAATTCAAGATTGTGTAATTTAATAAGGTTGGGTCCTTATAAGTAGTGTGGAGGAGAGGAAAGATTCTAGACTTCCAAAAACCCAATGAATAACGGCCTCAAGAAGAAGAGTCGAGAAAGAAACTAGTACCTAATGAAAAAGTCAATACCACTTTACATCCTGAAGAAGTACCAGCTGATAAGGAACATATACCTAAGAAATAGAAGGAACATGTGTATGTTTCTCCATCTCCATACCAGCCACCTCTTCCCTATTTGAAGAGAGAAAGACAACATAGGAAGGACACACAATACAATAAGTTCCTAGATACGTTCAATAAATTACATATCAACATCCCTTTTTTTCGAATCTATTGCCCATATTTTCATTTATTCCTTGTTCCTAAAAGTCCTATTATAAAACTAAATAAAAATAGAAGACCTTGGAGTCATCTCCCTAAGTGAAGAATGCTCTTTTATGGTACAGTAGAAAATTCCACCGAAGATGAGAGACCCTAGCAGCTTTTCAATCCCTTGTGAGATAAGCACATTCAAATTTAGTAGATCACTATGTCATCTTGGAGAAAGAATTAAACTCATGCCAATGAGTATATTTCATATGCTCAGACTCAAATAACTTAAAGAAACAACTGTAGATTTATAATTAGCTGATTGCTCGGTCAAGAACCCTAGAGGCATTCAAGAAGATGTTCTAGTAAAAGTTAGCAAGTTCATTTTTTGAGATGATTTCATGATATTGGACATAGAAGAAGAAGGTGATGTTCCCATTATACCTGGAATACCATTTATATCAATAGGAAAGGAACTGATTGATGTGAACCAGGGAAGTATCGTATTTAGAGTGGTATAAGAACAAGTTTTTTTCAACCTAATTAGAGTTGTACAACACTTAGATGACACTATGGACTATCACGCCATTTCTCTCACCCTGAATGGAGAAGAATATATGGTCATCGAGGAATAAAGTGAAGAATTTATTATATAAGCTGAAGGATACTATGACTTTGAGGAAGTAAACCTTATTGAACCACTAAACAGATATAATGTGCCGTCATTTACCCCATCCATCATCCAACCTCTTCAATTATACCTGAAACCACTGTTTAGTACTTTAAATTATTGATTTATAGGGGAATCTTCTTCCTTTACTGTTATAGTCAACTCTGAACTATCCCAGGATCTAGAAACAAAATTGTTTGATTTCCTCAAATGAAACAAGAAGTTTATCGACTTGGTAGTTTCATACATTAAAGGGATCAATCCTACTAAATGCACTCACAAAAATATTACTAAAAAGGATGAAAAACCAAAACCAAAACCTCAGAGGTGGATCACATCACCCATGAAAGAAGTTGTCAAGAAAGTGGTGATAAAACTCATGGATGTAGGAATAATCTTTCTTATATCAGATAGTGAATGGGTGATCCCCCTCAAAGTCATTCCTTATAAGATAGGACTCATAGTAACTAGAACATATGACAGTAAACTCATTTTAACACACACCATCACCAAATAGAGAGTTTGGGTGGATTACATGTGTTTAAACTCATCCATAAGATAATACCATTTACCTTACCTTTTATGGACCAAATATTAGAAATGCTATTGGGACATGATTTCTACTATTTATTGGATGAATATTCAGGATATAATCAAATTTAAGTCAACCCTGGTGATTGGCCAAAAACCACATTCACCTATCCTTTTGGTACTTTTTATACAAATGCATGTCCTTTAGTATGTGTAATTCTCCAAAAACTTTCCAAAGATGTATGACAAACATCTTTCATGATATGTCTGAATAATCTCATGAAATATTTATGGAAGATTTATCAATTTATAGAAGATCATTCTATTTCTGTCTCAGCAATATAGGATTCGTTCTTCAATGCTTTGAAGAAAAATGCTTGGTGTTGAATTGGGAAAATTTTCACTTCATGGTACAAGGAGGAATCATAATCGGCCATAGAGTCTCCAAAGAATACATCAATGTAGATCCATAAAAAATAGAAGTTATCAATGATCTACCTAATCCATCCAATGTTAAGGGTATCAGAATTTTCCTTGGTTATGTTGGATTCTAAAAAATCCTCATAAAAGATTTTTCAAAAGTCGCATGTCATTTGATACACTTATTGTCTAATGATATTCCTCTAGAATTCCATCAGGAATGCTGACAAGATTTTGATACTTTGAAAAAAATCATGATGACATCTCCATTCATCATTGAACCAAACTGGGAAAAAGATTTTGAACTTATGTGTGATGCCAGCGACCTTGCTATAGGATCTATTTTGAGACAATGTACAAATAATATCTTCTATCCAATTTATTATGCAAGTCACATCGTAAATGATGATGATATTAATTACAAAAACACAAATAAGGATCTAATATCAGTTGTGTATGCCATTGAAAAATTATGTTCTTACCTTGTTCTATAAAAAAGTTATTGTTCATACAGATCACAATACCCTTCGGTACTTGATGACCTAGAAATATGAAAAACCAAGGTTGATAGGCTGGATTCCTCTGATAAAAGTATTCAACGTAATAATAAAATATATGAATGGAACAGAAAATTTTATTATAGATCACCTCTCTAGACTACCTCTTACCATCATCAAAGATAACAAGGCTGATATTGAGGCATATTTTCTTGATGAGACCCTATTTCATATCTAGACCCACCCTTTGTTCTCAGACATATCCAATTTTCTTGAAAAATGATTCCTCCCTCAAGATTTATCTTATCAGAAATAGAAAAAGTTTCTTTCAGATGCCAAGAACTACATTTTAGATGAACCTCTACTTTTCAAGCACTGTGCTTATGGCCTTTTAAGACATTGAATTCTAGAAGAAGAGGTGTATAATGTAATCAGAATGTGCCACACTTTGCCAACTGGCAGACACCATGGTCTTGAGCACATAGTGGCTAAGATCCTAAAAATTGGATTATTTTGGCCCTCATTACATCAAGACACCATGAGATTCTGCTGCCACTATGAAAGATTCCAAAGTACAAGGAATATCAGCAAAAGAAATGAGATTCCAAAGAACCCTATATTGGACATTGAAGTTTTCGATGTATGGGGAATCGAATTTATGGGACCATTACCCATATCACATGCAAGAAATAGATTCTATTTGTAGTGGAATATGTCTCTAAATGTGTCAAAACTGAAGCAGTGACTCATGACACTTCCAACGTGGTAATAAAATTCCTTAGAAAAAATGTGTTTGCACGTTTTGGATTTCCACGACTGCTCATTAGCGATCGAAAAACACATTTCTCCAATAAACTAGTGAGAAAAATTATTCAAAGATATGGGATCTGCTACAATATTGGAACCCCCTATCACCCACAAATTAGTGGTAAATTTGAACTTTCAAATAGAGAGGTAAAGAATATCCTATAAAAAATAGTCAATACAAGAAGAAATGATTGGAGTTAGAAACTATCAATGCGTTATGGATGTACAGAAAAGCTTATAAAATAGCCATCAACACCACCCCATTTCGACTGGTTTATATCAAACCATGTCATATTCTAGTAGAGAAAGAGTAAAAATCATCTTGAACCATAAAAAAACTAAATTTGGTGTTATAAAATGATAGAGAGAATGAGTTATTACAATTAAAATCATTGGAAGAATTAAGGAAATATGTGTATGATAATGCATGAATTTACAAGGAAATAACAAAAATAATGGCATGACCAATGGATTGTAACACACACCTTCATCCTAGGGAATAAGGTTATGTTATTCAACTCATGATTTAAACTTTTCCTAGGAAAGATGAAATCAAGATGGTCTAGTCCATATGATGTTATCCAAGTTTTTCTATATAGAGCGATTGAAATTCAATGAGATGGATATACACCATTCAATGTGAATGGTCAACGGTTGAAGATTTTTCAAGAACCATTCTACGAGGTCTATGTTCACAATCTCACATTAAACTAATCTCTAAGTAAGTCTCGCTGACAACTTTAAAGTTAGTGCTTTATGGGAGGTAACCCATAGTTGTTTTTGAGTTTTGTTTGAGTCCTGGATTTTTCGGTGTTTCATTATTGTACTTTGTATAAACTTTCCTTCAATAAATAAAATTTTTACCATTATTCCTTATTTTTGCACCTTCTTGATTTTCATCTATTAAAATGTTTAAACCTATGGATTAATTTTTGTTCTATAGTGAAATATTTTTATACTAACATATTTTGCAGGTGTATCAAAACTTCAATTTTAAGAAAGCTCAGACACCCCCATGACATACCACTTCATCTCAGGGAGCTCTTAATTCCCTCTTTTTTAATTTTGTTCCTCACTTCCATGTCAATTAAATTATCAAAAACCACTACCACACCACTCCCACCCATTATTTCATAGATAGTGGGGACACTGTCTTCTTTTAATTGTGGGGGGTCTTTCTCATATTTTTATATAGATATACTTGAATTTTTGTTTATTCTCACTATTATCGGAGTCTTTTTTTAAATTTATAAGCATGATGCAAATTTGAAAACCATTATGACCATATAAATTAAAGATAAAGTTAAAAAGAAAATTTTTAGGAACCATGTTTTAGCCCTGCTTATAATTTTAGAATTATTGATGAGATTAAAAGTTTAATTCAAATTCAAAATATTTGAAATTCTTGATTAATTGACTCATTAATTAGGATTTATGCCCTTTGTAATTTCGAGTTTTTTTATTATCATTACCTAATATGATTCTAATACTTCAATCTCATTTTCTTTCCTGAGAATATTTCTCGAAATATACCTAGGACATGGAAACCTACTAGAACTTGCACTAAGATCTTATCAAAATGATGATTGAACAAGTGTATTTTTTAAATGATTAAGGTAGCCTTTGATATCCATTTTACCTGATACCCACTTGACATTTATCCTTTGTTTATCCCATAGTTTTCATGAATGAAATGTTAGAAGAAAAACTATTTCAAGCCTATTTCCATTCCTACCCTGCTCTTTGTACAATGATTGATGATTATTTTTGAAAAAGTGTGGGGGATGCATTCAGACAGCATGGCATGATTTCACTTTGAAAGATGTACAGTGAACTCAACTGACTACCAGGTTGTGATCCATATTCCTTTTGTTTATCTCTCATTTGTATCATGTTCCTTTGTAAAATGTAAAAGAAAAGAAAAAATTGGTATGGGTTGTCTACTTGGAGGGTCAAAAATCACCATTTTGCATACCGATGAATCCCTCGAAGGATCATATGTGGTTAGGTGATGGATGTGAGATCTATCTTAGGAAAAACTTTTGAAAAATAAAAATGAAAAAGGAAAAGGAATGAAAGATAATAATTTCTTTATCTGCTTACTTGTGATACATATAGATCCAACCTAAGATGATAGAGTTGGACCTGACTATCCAGATGGATAAATTTTGTCAAACTTATTTTGTTGCATCTGCATTATACTTTAGAGCTTTCCCTTCTTTTGACCCTAATTTTACCATTATACCTACCTCCCTATAGCCTTAGAGTTATCATAACATTTTTTATAAAATTCCACAAGATTGTTTTTATACTTTTATTTACATAGTGGAGATGATAGAACTAGTGAAATCCTATGGTCAAAAACATGGACTCAGGTTATAAGAATAATTTACTTACATTTTACACTGAGTGATGAGAGAAAATCTTGGTGAGGTAAATTGTAACTGGGAATATAGCTTAAGGAACAGTTAAAATATTATGATTAAAAGAATAGAATTTGTTATAAAAATATGTACTACAAGGAATGACTAATTTACTAGGCAAGATCAAAACTGGAACTTGACTACTTTTCTTCTTACAATTAATTTAATTTCATGTACATAACATACATTTCTTTATTTAAAAATTTCTTATCCTTTTGAACTCATTGTTGAGATATTTTTCTTGAGGACAATAAATGATTCAAGTGTGGGGGGATTTGATAAGACTAAATGTTATATATATTTTTCTATCACTTTTCCATTGTTCTTTATTCATATACTAGATAATTCACAGGGTAGATATCTAATTTTTCAAGAAATAGGGATTCACAAGGTTCCAAGGAAGAAAGGCAGAAAAGCTAAAAAATGGGCAAGTACACATCATGATGGCCAAGTTCATGTTGTGTACTTAATGATCATAGATTGCATCAAGATGTGAAGCCTAATTCATGACCAACCACGAAGACTAAGGATTTTTCCAGTTCACATTTTGAGTCCCTCCAACATGTCATGAAACCTGTCAAACTAGACGTCGAAAAAGCCATGAGGATTGAATGAAAAAAATCCAGATGGCCATGGTGTACAAGTCATGAACCACCTATACATGACTTGACCATGGTAAAACTTCATTAATCCGCCGAAGATCTTCATGCCATGCTAGATATCCTCATCGATAAAATATGGATCCAGGGTTCATGATGCGACTATCAAGTACACATCGTGACCATTTTTGCATGTATAACGAACATCCTTGCATCACATTTGAAACATGCTTGGATCATCTCCCTCTCTCTTTTAGACTCCCTTCAGAATTCACTTCTCTTTTCCCCATTAAAACAATTTAGTTCTTTGTAATTTCATTACATTTTCAATCAAAGAGTCGTGGATTATTTTTTTTCCAACGCCTTCAATTCCTGCATTTCTTCATTTCTATTTCATTACTTTCAAATAAGGTTTTATTTAAATTATTCATTCATGTTCATTTCATATCATTACATGTTTAATTCCATTAGCATTGTTAACATGATTTCCTCTATCCCTTTTATTTCTTTAATTACCATCATGAGTATAAAAACACATCAGGGGTAGGGATCAAGATTCTATGAATCTATATGCTTAATTAGATCTCTAGTTCTAAAAATGGAAAACCTAAATTTATTAGTAATTATGATATAAAGAAAAATTCAGACCCCATTTGTGTGACTATACCGTGACCATTGGATAGTCAAGAAAATGGTCGTATCCTGATTAAATTAAACTATGACTATGACCATTAGATTAGGGAACTTTCAGCAATAGAAGATGAATGAAATGAATCTAGGACTATAGCTAGCCTCCTGGCCGTAGAATAGCCACATCCTAGGTAGAACTAGAAGACTAGACCAAGGTTGACTATCGACTACTGCTTGCTTTGTAGACTAAGCACTTAGGACATTACCAAGATTATAACTAGGATCACCTTTATCTATATAGTAAAAATTGATCCAGACCCCTCTTTAATCACTTTATGTCAAACAAAAAATTAGTTATACGCTTCCCAAACTTTATTCAAGATAGTAAGGGCTCTTAAAAAAATATTTAAGAATAGATTTATTTTCCCCACAAGAATAGCACCCACCTCATGGGATATACCTTGGACTTCTATTATACTACACCCTAGTAGTTTGTAAAGTTTGGGACACATATAAATCTATCGTTTGAATTGGGCCCTAAGGAATTAATTATGCCTTTTGTGTGGTTGATCAATGTTTTTGTTTCCTTATGAATAATATTTGTAAGTATCTATCTGATTAATAACGTATACATGGTTAAATGAAATGGATTCCCCAAGGTGAAAACCCTTGTGTGATCACCCATTCTTATCAATGTGAAAATTTAAGAGCTGTGTGGGCCAAATCTAAATACACCATGTTTGATATGTGTGGATATGTGTTGTGTATGGTTCTGTTTGACCCTTGTGTCTGCTTTTTTTTGTGTGGTGTTGTGGCTGGGAGTGTGAGTTTTTGAATAGGGTGGTGCATGTGGTGTAATGGAATCACAGGTTGAGATATTGATTGATTGTGGAATGGATGAACTTTTTATGTAGTGGGACTGCATTTGGGAAGTGTTTGGGCAGTGGGTCTATAAGATTGGGATGTCATGATTTCATGTTTATAGGTGTGTCGGGTGTGGTGTTGATGTGCAGTGGGGTTGTAGGGTTTGGTTGTGAGGGCATGACTTGAGCAGGATAACTTTGAAGAATGAAATTTGGAAGTGGTGAATTTGGTTTCTAGGAAAGGGGGTGTGCAGTGGGACTGCAATCGGGTTGTTTTCTATTTGTATTTATGAATGGGTGTAATTATGAAATAATCATGAACCCACTTTAGTTAATCAGGATCTTCGCCTTCTTAGAACAGTTTTTGGTGTTGTCGTTGTTACCTTCCCAGGTAGGGATGGAATAAATAAATGAATGGGATTATAATACAGAATGACAATTGGTTAAATGAAAGGGGTGGGTTGATGTTTTGGTTGTGGCTGTTGTGTGGTTGTGCATGTAGGGGTACCGACAAAGGTCGTATTGTGTGGGTGGGTTATATGTTTGTATGGGCTGGGTGTTTTTTACCTATATGTATAAACTTATAGTTCCTTATGTTTTCTATACACACCCCACCCGTGTTGAGAACTTTGTGACAAACACCCCCATTGTTAAGGTGGATAGTTTCTTTCCCAATATACTGGTGGGAGGATGAATAGGTGGTTATTGTCTCTTCACTACTCCCTCTTCTATGAATTTATCACGCAAGACCATTCAGGAAAGTCTTAATGGATTTAATTTTATTACCAGATTTATGGTATTAGTGGTGTGAGAGGTGGTTTTTTTACCATGTGTCTTCAGGACGAGCCCCAGGTGTTTTCGGGTAGGGGTGGTATGTGTGAGGCCCAGGTTTCTGCAGGAAAGATTTCAGTGTGGTAGTGGCCTAGGTGTCTAGAGGCAGGATGTGTGTGGTTGGGGCCTATGTGTGTGTCGGAAGGGATCGTGGGGCTTATGGAAAAGTTATATGTGTCAGGATGTTCTAGTTAACCCATGGGAAGTGGTGTGGGGTACCAAAATATCGAAGTTCTTATATTAATGCATTAATTTACTTGCATTATTTGGTGAGTGGGCCTTGGTTAGGATGGGGTAGATAGTTACATTGTTAGGTGTTTTTGGGGTTTCTGTTGTTTTCTCACAAGGGTATTAGTATTCCTCTCCCACATGTGCATAGGAGTCTTTGGTTTTTCCTATTTATTATACATGTATTATCACCCTACATACATAAAAAAATTAGTTTTCTAGGGTGATTATGTGGACCGTAATATACCTTACTAGCTCAGATGTTGGGGATGGTTGTTGTGTTGATTCTTTTATTTATTTTTGTACTTTTTTTTATTTTCTTACATATTGTTTTTGTAGTTGTACTTTAAACATTAATGTGGATGTATTTTTTCATCTTTTTTATATGTTTCTTTGAGTTTTTTTTAGGTTGATAACTCTTATATTTGGATCACGGTTACTATAAAAAGGTTAATTCATCCCATTTTTTGTAAATTTCTATACCCTTGGTGCTGGTCACCACCCTGGGGCCTATTGGAGGTGGGACTCGGTGGGTCATTATCTCTCCTTAATCTTGGAGAAGGAAGGTTTCGACATCTTTCTATACATTCCCTCATCTTGAAGAAGGAGGTTTGTGATAGGTAGGGGTCGAGGCACCAAGTATTTTGGCTGGAAAACATAATAATGCACATCATGTAGCCCATAGGTACATGTTGTGTACCCATGTTTAATGCACCAGGATGAATCAAAAAATTAATTCAAAGCCTCTTGAATTTATCCCATGTGATGTGTAATTAATACACAATATATTATGACCAGCCCATACTAGCACGTAGTTATCTGGACTACATGGTGTGTAATTTTATTTCATGATTTGTAGTCCATTTGTCAAAGATGAGCCATGTATTTATCACATGGAACATGTGATTAGTGACCATGTAAATTGAAAACCACACCACATATACCCTTCGTATACATTGTTTATTCTATTAATTTATACAGCAGTATGACACATACCATTATTAGGAATGTGTCACAGATAGATGGTGAAGAACTAACATTACATACAATTTGATAGTACACTACGTATATATTACCTGATTACACCAAATTTAAAATTAGTTTATTATCCTGATTAAAACTTATTAACATGTGGTCTGTGTGTAATTTATTTGAATCATTTACACCATGTGATAGGTTTTATATATATTAAATTTATAATTAATTTATATGTAATATTTTAGACTACATTTTTTGTATAATCCATAATACAATGATTACTATACATGCATTAAATTATAACATGATATATAAATAACATGTATTTATGTGTCATTCATTTGATAGTACATGACATTAAATTTCATGATAATACATGTATGCTAAATGTATCATGAGTAAAGAGTATACATAATTCATAGATGTTTGGGAGTTTAGATAGGTACTCACCGTGTTGCCTCCAAGGTACATGTTTTCTACTTGGTCAATTTAAAATAAATTATTTAATTTATTTAAAATAATGATGGATGATAATCTCAAGAAAGTTTCGATGATAATTAAGATAAAATAATTGATTAATTAAAGAGTAAAATTAATTGATTTGAGCAAGATTAATCTTAAATAAGAACAATTGAGAATGAATGCTGGTTTATTAAATTTTTAATTTTTTTGCATGTAGATGATCATGATCATTGACCAGACCTTTGTATGTGTTTGGTTTCCTTTTAATTTATTGTAAAATAAAATTCATGGATTGTGCATCATCCATTCTCTCATTATTTAAGGTCATGTGTGCCTGTGGTTTCCTTTTATATTAACCCTCTAAACCAATAATTTGGTTCCTCTCACCAATGTGTGAGTAATATATTGTGTAATGGACGTAGCTCCCATGCGAGTGGAGGTAGTTCATGTTTAGATCTGAGGTGGAACCAATACAAGAGATATATGAGAGGAAAATTGGAAAACTGTAATGTATACCAAGTCATGGTTCAAAGTGTTTTTCTCCTAGGTATAAAGTTAGTTTATCATCCCCTAGATAAACTAACCATTAGAAAAATATCATGATCATAACACTCTTATTATTTTATTTTATTATCATATTTCATGGTTAATTTTATTATGGATTTTTTTATCAATCACTTTAATTAATGAATTATCAAGCATAAAAGTTATAACTAAAATAAAATTGAATTATGCCAAAGTTTTTCTAAGATATGGTTAATCTCTTAAGTAAATCCAATTATTATTGAAAATAATATAATAAAGATAAAATGTTCTTTTTACACATAAAGATTAAAATCCCTCAAATTTATATATTAAGTTATTATATACTTCCACTACATGGGTAGTAATTTAACAATAGATCAATGTTGTTGAACAAACATTGTTGGGGTGCTTTCAGTAATCGAGGAATTTTTATCTTGAGTTTTTTGGTTTACTTAACCTAGTTTGCATTAATGGTTGATAGCCTCCATGATAATTATTATAACATGTAGGAATATTGTTGAAAAAATAAGAAACAAGTATTTTAGGATTTGGGTGTCCACTCAACATATCAAGGAGTAGTAAGTTAAACTAGTTGGTAAGTTATACCTACCTAAATACCATCAAATGTCTTAAAAGATCTCTGTTTGGGTTATGAGAAGGGGAATATTGATCATTTCTATTAGAATATTCAAGTGAAATGATATTTCAAAACAAATGGTGGGGGATATTAGTTTTCAATAAAATACTACGAGTTTAATAAATTTTATATTTACTATCTTTTTTTATTAGATAAAGTTTTAATAAAATTATCCTCTTAATTATAGAAAAAATAATACACATGACTTGAACAATATTATTATGATACATACTTGATAAGGATAAAATTATTATTAGAAATAATTACCAATAATGGAATGGTGATTGATAATTAACATACACCATCAAAGGAAATTATATTCCTTGGAAAATCCCATTCCTAAAGCCCCTGTCCAAGAAGCTACTAAAGTAGAATTATCTCTCTATGATAAATTTTTGGATGATGCCACAGATTTTCAATGTTTTATTCTATCATCCACATACAATTAGCTTCTAAATAAATATAAGGATATGTATTCATATAGCATCATGTATCAAATTCATGATCTAATTTAAGAGAAGGTGAGAGAAGATAGATATGAGATCTCCAATGCATTGTTCACATTCAATCTTGGATAGTCGACACAAGTTAGGCCTCGTGTTGTCAAGATTAATGAATATATAAAGAAATTAGACATATTCGGAATTAATTTCTATAATGATGTAAACATAGATCAAATTATTTCCTCACTCCTTAAATACTTCCCCAGTTTTATTGTGAATTACAACATGATAAATTATAATAATACTATTTCGGAACTTCCTAATATCATTCACTAATTTGACAAGTACATGGGGAATGAAAGAATTATTGTCTTTATGGGGAATAAGTAAATGAATAACAAGGACAATAGTCCCAAGAATCACTCCATGTCTAAATATTTTGATCAATTTCCTTCCAAGAAGAAGAAGATTCAAATTTAGGTGAAAGAAAAGGAAGTAGTATGTTTTATATGTGGGAAGATAGGCCATTAGAAGAATAACTACACCCATAAGTAAGGAGAACTTAAAGGTGAATTAGTTATTGAGTGTAATATTTCTATATCTAAACATTGTGTATTTGATATAGATTTTGTTTCTCATATTAATATCCTAATATAGGAACCCAGTAGATTTTGAAATATTACCAGAGGAGAGGTGGATATTCTAGAAACTAATGGATCATGACTTGTTTCCTTGTCTATAGGAGACTATCACCTTCCATTGATATCTAGAATGATTCTAGTTTTATAGAAATATTATTTTGTGCCAAGTTTTACTAATAACATTGTCTTTGATTCTTTCCTTAACAATGATTGATTTACTTTCAAATTTGTTAAAATATAATGCCTTTCTTACAAATAAAACATTTTTTATGGTATGGAAAAACTAAATAACATCATTTATATATTAAATTATTAAGACCAAATATTATAAATTAATAGAAATTCATATTTTTATGACTCATTTAACACCTAATTGTGGAGCCACCATATTGGTAATGTAAATGAGAATCATTTGACAAAGACCTACCAAGATGGTTATTTAGACTATTTTTGAGATAAAACCACTTGAAATATTTCATTATTTTTTATAAGTAAAAATGACCAAACACCCATTTATTTAATGGTGATAATGGGCCACATAACTTCTAGTATTAATACACAATCATGTATTTGGGCCATTTCAAGTTAAGGATAGAGGTGGATATTATTACTTTATAACTTTTTTTGATGAATTGAGTAGATGTTTCTATGTCTACTAAATGAAGTATAATTATAAGTCCTTTGAGAAATAAAAATAATTATATAATGAATTATAGAATCAAATTGGTAAGAAGATAAATAATATTAGATCTAAAAGTGTTAGTGAATATATTAACCAAGATTTTATCAACTTTCTATGAGTGTTTGGGATTATGTCAAAACTAAATTCACCTTATACACCAAAATGGAATAGTGTTTCTAAAAGAAGAAATCATACCTTTCTTAATATGGTAAGTTAAAGGATGAGTCATATTTATCTTCTAATATCATTTTGATTATATTCATTATATATTGTATCATGCATTCTAAATGAAGTACCAACTAAGGTAGAAAATATAATTTCGTATATGTGAATGTATGGAAATAAATTCATGTTGTTACACACTTATGTATTCATATGTGAGTAATTTGTTAAGTCTGTCTTAGGAAAAAAATTATTACCCCAAGTCATGAAGTGTATATTTATAATATATATCAAGGAAATAAGGGTATACTATATATACAACTCGTTAGATTAGTAATTGTTTCATTATATCCTATTTTTATTGAAATAAGGCATGTCCTCAAGAAGTATGGTTGGAGAAATATTGAATTAGAGGAAGTTAATTCTCAAGATACCCAAGAGTTGGTACAAGAAAAAATTATGTATGTCTCCATGGAAGAAGTTGTTATTGAAACACAAGTACTTCATAAAATTGTCAGAGTGGTAGGAGAGATATAAAGATACAATTTTATAGTTATTGACAATGGTAACTAGTTATTTATTGAAATAAATGAACTTCTATCCTACAAAGAGGTAATAGATATCTCAAAAGATAAAATATGGAAATAATCTATGAATTATGTGATGAATTCCATGTATCATAACTATGTTTGGGTTCAAGTAAATTTTCCAGTTGATGCATATCTTTTGGGTGTAAATGGGTATTCAAGAATAAAATATACCTGGAAGGTAAATTAAATACCTAAAAAGTATGGATAGTGGATAAAGGGTTTTAATAGTTTCATGTATTGACTATAATGAAATTTTTTCTCCAATATCTATTTTTAAATCCATCAAAATTCTAATTACTATGGAAGATTACCATGAATGTGAAATTTAAAGATGGATATAAAAATATATTTCCTTAATGGGGAAATTCAAGAAGGTGTCTATATAAAATATCTATAAGGGTTTTCGACTCTAGGAAATGCCAAAATTATATTAAAGTTTTAGATATCCATTTATGTAATTACGTAATAATCTAGGTCATCGATCATTTGGTTTGATAAAGCTATAAATTAATTTTATTTAATTAAGAATAAATCTAATCCATATGTTTAAAGGTGGTTTAGTGGGAGTGTAATTATTATCCTAATAGTTTATTTTGATGAAATATTACTTATTGCAAAACATGTAATAGTCTTATTGTTAGTTAAGGACTAGTTATACAACTACTTCTATATGATATACTTAGGTGAAATATCTTGTATTCTATAGATCAAGATAATTTTTAATAGAACCATTAGGATTCCTAAACTAAGTCAAGATACGTACATTTACTATATTTTAAATATATTTAGTATATAACTATCAAATAGATGATTGGTTCTAGTGTCACATGGTATACATTTTTCCAAGAAAATGTGTCCTCAAAAACAAGAGAATGGGAGAATGAGTAATATCTTACACACTTCTATGATAGGATTAATCATGTATCCCATGTTATGTACTAGGATCGATGTTTCCTATACCTTGATCATAGTAAAAAATTATCAAGCAGATCCAGGTGAAAACCATTGGTCTATTTTTAATGTTATCCTTAAGTATCTAAAAATTACTAAGGATGTGTTCCTGTTGTATAAATAAAATGAGGATGTATTCATTAATGGTTATACTAATTCTATATTTAAAATCGATTTGAATGATCTAATCTCATAGTAATGATATGTATTCAGTCTCTACAGAGAATCTATGAGCTAGAAGAGTTCAAAAAATCATATTGTTGATGATTCTATAGTATAGTTCATATATATAGATGATTATTATGTATCCAAATAATCTATTTTGATTTTTACCTTTGTACAATATCTTTATTTGAAACTTGGTAGTAAAGACCCCGACGTGTTGTATTATGATAATACTACATTGGTGGATCTCACAAAGGAGTTAAGTTCTTTCTAATAGACCAATCAAATACTCTGAAAGTAGAAAATCTTGAGGTATTTTTCTCAGAGGATTGAACTTATAGAGAGTAGGTTTTCCATAGAATAAAACATATTGAACCCCTTTAATAAATTCACATCTTAGAATAAGCATGTGTATCATGTAATAGTTAGAGGACTTCTGGTTATTAGATGTTGAATCTTAGGAAGGTGGGAGTCTATTAGAGTTGGTTAATAGAAAAAAATTCTTTATACTTTATTAATACCTATATTAATTTTTTAATATTAATAAATTTTTTATCATATCATATTTTTCTTCAACATGAAGTAGTATGTGATAATTGTTTAATAGTAACCATCATATTGAAAGGACATAGTAGTTCCTTATTATTATGAGAAACCAGAAGTGCTTTAAAAGTGTTAATAAATATATATTACATAGTTGTATGATATCATTTTAAAAGAAAAACTAATATAGGCTATCAGGTGTGGAGACTCATAATACTTTGAGGCCCTTTTTCATGGTGTACACTATTGGTAATTTCCAATATAGGATATTATAATAAAATGACCCACCAATAGGAAATACACATTTATATGTTTCATTGGATGTTCCTATATTTGGATGTGTGTATTTATACATAGACTTTAATATGATTATTAATAGATATTATTATTTGTGTACTTTAATGTATTTATAAAAACTATAGAGACATTTGTTTATAGTGAAGTACAATACATTGATTACGCCACAAGTAATATTGAATAAACTAATAATGTGATAAATGATTTATAACTAATATTATATAATTAAATTTGATGTATTAGGCATTTTATGATAATAAAAAATCTTAAATAAATCCATATCCATAGTGTTCTATGGGAATGTTTATTTTTTGAAAGTCAAAGAAATAGACATCAAGAACAAAGGTTGATGACACCATTATAAAACCTACTTCATTAGTGATATCATAATAAAAGGGATTATATTACATTATAATAATTCATATGAGGTTTTATTTCATTGCAATGTTATCTTCTTTATCTATGGGTGACTTTTCATGTTGCTAGATTCTAATCTTGTACTTTTTGTGACTCTGTTTAATGCCACTCCGAAAGAGTCCTAGAGGGTCACACGCTAAGTGTATTTAAAACATCATCCAAATATTAATTGTTATTTATTATTTAACATGTTTAATAAATATTATTCTTATACATGTTTTAATAATTATTTATATTTTTTTGATCATATATATTTAGTCACTAGTTATTGGAGGTAATATTTGTGAGTGGGCTATTTAATAAATATTTGTTTTCAATTTAGTGAATATAATATTTATTTATTTATTGGTGAATAATGAAGTGATATTAATTAATTAATTAAATTTTCATTATTCAATTCCTAAAATATATTTTTGAGGAATAACAGACTAGTCTTAATTATCTTGTGATAAATAACATATATTATAATATTATTTGAATAAAATTTACATACTTTTTCAAAAAATAATATTTATTTGATTCACTAGTATTTCAAATGTCAAGAATTGATACTATTATTATTATATATATGGGGGTTTTCTAGGATTAAGAAAATAATAAGGGTGTATGTTCAATTATTATTTTCTAACCCTCTAACTATTTAAACTCATTAACATTATTTCAACCCTAATGCTAGTCATTTATTGGTCATGTATAACGAATCTATAGAATACTATTAATCCCTATAGAGATACTCTATAAGAACACTCTCAAGAATGTAATATTCTACCACACCTCTTGATTCAAGAGATATTAATAAGATACTTTCTTTGAAGTGATTATCATGGAGATCATAGATAAATGGCACAAGAACATGGATCTTCCATGCTAGCACTTATAAATTACTATGGTGTCACTCAAAGGTTTATAGTTCACATGTGGATCCCCATGAGAGAGAATTTATACTTTATTCCTATAATGTAATGATGGTATGATATAGAGACATTTTCAGATTCATCAATGATGAAATAATTAAATCAAATGTAATTCTTTAAATACTTAAATTAATTATAAATAATTATGTGATGATTCTACATTTGGTTTAAATTTTTTCATGTCAATTAATATTTAATTATATTATATTCAACATGAAATTCTTGTACATGTACATATAAAATTAATCATTGATTATGATAAAAATCTGAGTTGGGCATGCCCCTATTGATAGTTCCATTATGCCTAGAACATACAGATACATGGTTCAAAGATAATCTAAGTAGATGTAGAGATGTCATGGATTATTTAGAGTTAATACCAAGGTATGATTGATGAAGTTAGTAGTAGGTGTTGGATTTTGGTGGTTTTTAGTCATTTTAATGATCATTATAGATGGGAAATCAACCCTAGAGTATATATAATGAGAAGGATCATTCCACTACCTTGATTTTTTCATATTCAAATTTATAGTTCTCCTAATATTTATTTATGTGATGGTGTATTAATATTATATGTCTCATTCCTTCCATGTATACTATTTTGTTGTTATATATATATACTCACACACATTTAGTGGTGTTGGTTTTCTTGTGTGTGAGTGATGTATCTATTGCAGCTTTATATGGGATAAGTCCTCCCATGGATTGTGTTATTCCTATATCTTGATAGTCACTAACCCCTGGGCTTTTGGAGGTGGGATTGAGGTGGTTCACTCATATTAATATTATCCCAAAGGGGTCCCAAAAGGGTTAGTTTGTGCTATAGTATACTAGATATGGAATTAGATATTTTAATTCAGTTCCTAGCATAAACAAATAATTGATTTTTGTATCTTCTTTAGAAAAACATTTATTTTCATTCATTATTAAATAAAATAATTTTTCTACATATATGAATGAAATTTTTTATGTATTATAGGATATAGTAGAGGGTTTATACATTATGGATATATATAATATTTTCTATCACCTTTAGAATAATAAGTTCATGGTTTATTATAATCCCACCAAATTTTTGCATTGCCACATTGGACACGTAAATGAGAAACACATCCAAAGACTCTATAGAGATGGACTTTTGGAATCATTTTATTATAAATAATTTGATAATTGAAGATATTGTTTATTAGGTAAAATGACTAAATCAACGTTTATTAGAAAAGGATAAAGGGATAGTAGACTATTGGATATCATACATAATAATGTATGTGGACTGATGAGTACAAAATCAAGTAGTGGATTTAGGTACTTCAAAACATTGACTAATGAATTTAGTTGGTATGTATTTTAGTGAATCATTCTATAATTTATAAGTGGGAAGTTTCAACTTAGAAACATTATTAGAATCATTTAAAAATTTAATACTTTTAGGTTGTATCATATAACTATACTTGAAAACATTATCATTAGTAAAAGTGGTTTTTTTACACCCGTTTAATATATATCATAATAAAAATTAGCCACTATGAAAAGAAATGTCTAAATGGAATTTTCCACCATGAATGATGAAAATATCACTTCATATTCAATGAAATATTTTTTTTATAAACATTTTTCACCATTCATGATTTATAGGTATAAAATCTACTATCCATGTTAGTTTTCTTATAGAGAATCCACATGAACCCTATGGGTCTCACACCTTCAGATACAACCAAAAATATATAAAAACTTTACTGTATATAGATTCCATTTTAAATTACATGGATTTTAATAATTTATCAAAATCAGAAGTCAAAATTCCCTCTCAATAGTTATTCGGTTCAACACCTATAAACATTAATTTGTCATCATGTTCCATAAGAAATTTATATCTATATAACTTCTAAGGAATCCTATCATAACCTTAAGGTTATTATTTATCCGAAGTTTATTCTCCTTATAAACTTATTTGTGGAACCTACTCAATTTATATCATAGGAAAATTTCAATTTTATTGATCGTGAAATTATCTAAATTTAATTTTCCTCCAACTATTTTCTCAATTTATATATTCATTATCAAGTAATGTGAAACTTGATCCCTAAAGGAATTATTCATATTAATATTTTAGAAGTAATATTTTTTAGTTACTTTAGGATAACCAATAAATAATCCATATCATACTTATGGTTAATCTTATCTGAGTCAAACCATCATATGAATGATTCACAAACCCAATTACTCATATAATAAATCTTGGAGTTTTTTCCACTCTATATATCATATGGTGTATTTATGACTACTTTATATGGAACATGTTTAAGTGGGAATACAATAGTTTCCAAACACTTCCCCTGAGTGAAAAAGTATGGTCACACTATCTCTTCATTAATTGATCCATCCCCATATATGTATGATTCCTCCTATTTGAAACATCATTATATAGTGATGTTCTTGAAAGAATGTGCTATGGAGTTAATTCACTGTCTCTATGTTGGGTCCCCATGGAACCTAGAGAGGGGGTTGATCAGGGTTAATCCAATTTAAATGTTTTTTACTTATTTTACAATTTTTCTTTATGAATTTAGTTCCCACATGTCTAAAACTACTTTCAACCATTACACACAAGTTTATCACTTGAACTCACTCAATCACATAAATGTAGGGAAAATAAAAAATTTAACATGGTTCACTCATACTAGGATACATCTAAGGAGAACACATTTATGATGTTTGGATATGAAAAAATCTACTAATTCACTATTTTGGTGGATATAAATAGTTTTGGTCACTCCAAACTAAGGTTCATTTCCTATAAAATGTTTTGAGTTAAGATCACTTTATACCTAAGGCTTGATTGCTTCTTTATCCATGATTTCAAACTAAGATGTGGTAGAATACCAATAGTTCATATATTTTTAATTCTATCTATGATAAAAATAATGGTTTAATTTTCTGTATAATCAACTCTGGGTAGATGTAGTATTGATCCTCATGCTTTCTCCTTCATAGGTAGGTTGTAAACTTTTCAATGAAAAAAATATTAACCTTTTTCATGATATTTCATATAAAACACCACCTTATTCAACTTTGTATGTTTATTAATGAAGCACAAAGTTCTTCTATTCCAACAAAATTCTAGAACAGATCTTTTTAGATTTCATCCCTTCCCTTTATGTTTTAATTAGAAATCATATCTTTAAAAAAAGTTGTATTACTTCCTCAATATTTTAAAGAAAATATATCATGTATAATAGTAATAGAGTAGATACCTACTTATTTATATTTCTATCTTTCTTATATAAAAAAAGGCCTAATGTGAGATTCTATTTTGATATTTTTTAATATATAATGCCCCAAAATCTCACATCTTCAAATCTGATTATCTTGTGACTTATTAATCTCTATATATGTGTCTACTTTACAATACGACATTCTCATTTGAAACATGATATAATTTATATTTATTTAATTAAAAATATTATCACTAGAAAATGTACCTTTAAATTAACCTTGAATCAAGATAATATTCATAATCATGATATTTAAATCATTTAAAAACGCATCATGCATCATCTGGTATTTGAAATAAATATCTATAATTCTCAATACTTTATCCCTGAATATCTCTGTATTTTTATATTAAAAATTTTAAAAACCTAAGAATATAGAATGTTAAATCATTAATTTTAAATATACTATATAATTTATGGTATTATTTATAATTTTTTTCATAAAATGAAACCCACAATGTAAATGATTCCCTTTTAAAACCTCCTAAATATAGTGACATTATTACATTTTCTCATTAACTAATTCCACAAATAGCACATAAAATAAAAAAAATTAATAAAATTGATCATGTTATAGTGAAACATGGTTGAGGTTACTTTATTTACAAACCACATAAAACCCCTACATTCTTCTCCATCCATTACACAATCAATCTTCTAAAACATATTTTTATCCATTATGTTATGACTGATTTCTCCATAGTGTATACTTCTATTTGAAGTAAATAAAAAGATTAAATATTTTTACTCCAGAATCATAAAGATAACATTTTATGTGGATATACTTAGAATGTGAAGTCCTATTAATTTTATTCACATCATTTTTTGGATATATCACTTATATCACGGTGTGGAAACATCAAGTTTTCTTAATCTTCAAAACATATCTAAACTAATATTCAAAGTAACTCATTATATTTATGGAATAAGAATGACAAATATTCTAAAACTAATATAAATTTCCATCATACCTTTCTAGAATAAATATAATGAATCTCTCTTTTCGTACATAGATATTATGTCTTAATAAATTAATATTCAATGAATTTTACAAGTAAATTCCAAAGGATCATAAAATATTAGTGTATTTAGATATTATATAAACTATATTATTATTTCATGAAATATATTCAAAATTTACAATAAAAACTTTACCATTTGGTGCACTTAACAGATATAACCTACTAAAACCTTTTTTTATAACCTGGAGAAAAGAGACAAAAAAAGGGTGAACTCCGAGGTCGGTAAGTGTACAAATGGAGGATATAAATAGATGATAATATGAACACATAAGATAAGAATAAGGGTATAAAATTATGAATATAATATAAAAATATCATACCAAATCTATCAAGGATAATGAACATTAACCATGGTATAAAACATTATCATTTTAAAAGATATAAACCAAAAAGTGAGAAATCATCATAAATTAATCATGAACCATAAGTTCAAGTCATATAAGCGTGTCACCATCGTAATTATATAAACCATTTCATGTGTAAATGAAAATATCTTAGAACAAAATATCATAATGGATTGCGAATCAACACCAATTTCCCTTTCATGACTGATTATGCATCATTACTTATTTCCCATAATGGATCAAGAACATAGACTTGTCTCCCATGTCGATTCAAGAACATCCAATTGTTTCCCATAATTATATCATGAGTTATAAAACCTTACCCAATTAATTGGAGTTAAATATAGGTATAATTCATCACATAACACATACATTTTTGTTCTACAACATCATTAAACACTCATCAGGTCATAACCCATGAAAAAGGAAATTAATCTAATAAAAATTTCATCTATTCATTATATCATAACTTGTGGGAAAGTAAAAAGTTTCATAAACATATTTTCATAATAATAGTAATAATAAAACATATAAATAATTAATAAGTATGTTACCATTGGACCATATCCCCAATAAAATATAATCAACACCAAAGGTTGTTTTCATTAATGAAAAAAATTCCATAAAAGATCATTAAAACATTCTCTATGATAATGTCCTTTTCATTTGAATTAACTTATTTAAAGTCTAAATATTTCTCAAATATTAAGGAAAAAAATTCTTTGAAAATAAATTTTTAAACTTTCTAATGAAGCTTAAAATAATATAGTTGGTACAATTGTGGAAAATTCAATTCATACAGTATATGTTAAAATAAATATTTTTCTTCACATTTGGTAAAAAGTCAAAAGGGCCTTATTTGAAAAATGGGAAAAAGATTCCTTTTAAACACTTTTTTAAATAAAAATATGGGTAAAATGTATTAAAAATAATTATATAATAGTAAAAAAATTCTTAAATTTTTTGAGGAAAATCATGGATTTGGAAAAAATGGTTTTTGATCAAGATGATAAATAAATTTGATTTTATTTAAAACATTATTTTCGACCATTAAGCAAATAAAGAGGGTAAAATGAATAGAATCCATGTATTTTCATTAAATATATATATTATAATAAAATTCATGAGTTTATTTTGATCTAGGTAATAATATTTTTTCATCTAATGTATAATCATAAACAGTCCTGATAGAAATGAGATTATAACAAAAAAACATTACCACTTTGGTAATGTTTGAATTATAAGACCCATAAAATAAATAACATTATATGGATATTTAAATCACCATAATTTTAATAACAATAATCATGAAAGTAATTCATGTGAATAATATATACTAAACAAAATAAATAAGCACTGAATATGGCATGTGTCCCCCGAAAATGAAAGTTAGACGAAAATCCTCTTTCCACTTTGGAAGATATTGAATCATAATCCCAATTATATAAAAACATAGAATTTATCATTAAATATAATTAAAATAATTATATTCAGGATATAAAATTTTAAATGTGTAGTATATTTACCACAACAAATAAATTAGTGGTGAATATAAAATATGTCTCCTAGAAATAAAAGAGAGACTCGGACTTTATTACCATAAGTATTGAATTCCTTCATAATAATTAAAAACAAATGTATAATAATTATAGGTTTAATAAAAATTTATTCCATAACCATAATAATATATATAATACCATACGTGATTTAATTATGGACTTTTATTTCCAATTTATTAACAATTACTTGTTAAAATAACATTTCAAGTAATAACTGTTTATTTTTTCATTTATGTTTTTCTTTGGTATTTTTGGACATTTTACTTTGATCATGGTTAAATAATCTCCATAATTTTAACCATGATATAAATATAATATATATTTATTTATATTAATCCATTAAAGTTACAGATAACAAATTAATTGCATTGTTCATAGAGATGGTAGGTCATACGTATGCATGAACACTATTTAAATTTTCTCGAATAATGGAATGAAAGGAAGTTAAATAATATATAACATTAATATATTAATTAATATTTCATATATATCATAAATATTCATTAATTTTATAATTATTACCTTCCATGTAAAGCATAAGTGAAAAAAACCAAATCGCTTCGCGATGCGGTAGTCCGTTGTACACACGAGCGACGTTATCATTTTCCCAAAAATAGAAAATTAATAAGTTATATGTGATATTATAATTCCATAAGTATAATTATTTTATTATTATCATATATATAATTAAATTCATCATTTTATCCTTTTGTGAGAGGTGGTGATGGGAAAAAAATTCATCGGTTCGCGAGACTCTAGCTCATCGTACAGATGATCAACGACTTCATTTACCACTTGATGGAAGAGTAGATAGATGTAGGTAATGTCATTAATATAATAAAATATTATTTTATTGGATAAAAATATGTTATTATATCATTATTTTTAATAATATTTGATGTATTTATAGAAAAAATAAAATAAAGGTTAAGGTTTTACCTCTTCTTCGGAGAACCCCTTTAGGTTTATACATAAATTCTTCTTAGGAGGGTTTTATAATCAAACAAAGGCCTATATGAAGTGTAGTGGTAATTAATTAATTTATTTTGGAATATATTGGATGAAAAAATGGTTTTGTAAGTGTGAAGATGAGAGGAGATGGGCGCCATTTTATAAGTGGGGGAGACGACACACATGAAATTTTTGAAAATAATAAAGTGAACACACATTATTCAAATGAAAAAATGATCTAAAATAGATCATTATATAACCTAATATGATATAAAGTATAAATATGACTCTATAATGGGATTTACACAAGTTTATAGTAATTTTGTCCCTTTATATTTATAGTTTAACCCCACCAGTTAACCCGTATGAATATTAACTATAATAATTAATTTTTACTGTCTTTACTATTCATTTTGACCAAAAATTAAGTTCAAATTATTATATAATTTTATTTATTAGTATTTAAATTATTGAATATATTTTTTCAAATTTCATTCACATAAGTGTAAATTTAAATTTTAAATTAAACTGTAGATGCAACAAAAAATGGTTTTCCAAAGAGAAAATTTTCATAAATATCGAAAGTTTTAATATAAAATTGTTTCCAATAAAAAATTGATTAATAAATATATAATTGAACAAATTTTACTTTTTAAACCTTGTTAAAACAAAATTTATACTATAAATTATTTAAACTAAAAAACAGTTTTTAATAAAAATCTACATTTAATTTAATATTCATCAAAAACATAATCTTTCTAGAAAATTCTAAAAACATCACTCAAAGATAATTTTTTTATGTAAATTTAAAAATTAAATTTTACATATTAGAATTAATTTTCTAAAAGTAGAAAATTACATCTAGTAATTTTTACAAAATTCAATAAAATCATTTTTTGAGAAAATAACATTTTTGAAAAATATCAAGGCATTACTAAAAATTAAGTACCTTTTTATCAATATGATTTATTTATATAAAACCATTATAATTAATATTTAAAATATGGTCATTCCTATTTATACCACCATGTTTAACAACTATGTTATAATGATCGTTCTTAAATAATAATATTAATAGTATATCACGGTTCGATAAAACTCGGTGTTGCATGTAACGCATGCTATAGATGGAAATAAATTAATTCGAACAAATATATTTCATAAAATATCAAGGTGTTACATTATACATGTTATCACCAAGTTTTGTTTCTGTTGTATTTGTTTTCAATATATCAATATGCGGAATATGTTAAAGGAAGTGTTTAAATTGAGTAAACAACTTTCTTGTTGAGATGTTGATAGAAATCTGGATGAAGGGTGGGTTTTTTAGAAAAGTTGTCAATCAAAAAACCATCAGATCCATTCCATTGGAATGAGATATCAGATCTAGTTGATCGAAATAATACATCATATCCAATCCATCAACATGGGATATCGTAACCAGTCCATCATATTGGGATTGTGATGGAAAGTTATAAGTTGTTGGGAGTTGGATTCAGAAGGATTAAAGGTTAATGAGACTAAAAGAGTCGGAATTTTAAAGATATATGTAAAGACCCGATCCCAAAATTCTAAACTCAATACATATAAATGATTTTTATGTTTTTTTATAAAAAAAATTGAACATATACGCAAAATTTATTACACACCAGAAACTTATACTGGTCTAGGTCCTAGAGAATTGGATACATGCCTTAAAACTTAACAAAACCATGCGAAGAAAAATAATATGAAAAATCGGACTTCACATGTGCTAACTCCTTAATTGATGCGAACTCCATCAGAACCTCTATGAAACCTATAGAAAAATGATTTTAAAACAAGGAGTGATCATTTAGTATGCCCAATAAGGGGTTTTAAAAACGTTAATAAATTCCTGTAAAAACATTCCTTGGAATAAAAATATATACTTAAAAATATATTTTCATAACTTTTTTATACTAAATAATAATTTTCAAAACCATTATTTTCTCAAAATAATTATAATCTAAGATATTCTTGGAAATTATATATTGAAAACATTAATTTTTATGGTTCATTTATGGTACTCGACAGATCAAAATAAAAACATTAAGGACACTAGTCATAACACACATGAAGAAAATTTCACTTAAGACTTATGGGTTCACTCCATTTAACATAAAATAACATTCATTATACTAGTTCTAAATTTTGAAAACACTTAAATAGACCTTAACTTCTCAATCCTAACCCAAAAAAATTCAAAAATACATATATAAAAATTATTTTCTTTAAAAGAAAACAACATTTGTTATAACATGTCATAAACATATTCTTGATAATTTCTAAAACCTTTTTTAGGGGAATCCCATGTTTAAAAATTGATGTTATTATTTAAAAGTAAAAAATAGGATGCATAATAAAATAAATGCACACTTGATCTAAAAAATGAAGATTAATTTTTTTCCATTAAAATTAATCATAAAAAATAAATAATTATGTTTCGCACATAAAATAATAAAAGAAACATTTTAAATAACAAATTTCCTAGTTTGAGGAAATCTATGTACTTAATAATTTTAGAAGAAACCCTTAAAATTTAATTTTCAATCATTAATTTATTATAAATTCAAGGCATGTTATTATTATGCATAACACATGTCCATCACTATATGCAAATGAAACTTCCTTAATTTCAATATAACATGATTACAGGTTTCATATTAAATGTGAACTCTTTTAGAAACATGACAATAAAATTATAAACCTAAAAATTATCATTTCAACCTTATATATATATATATACTATGAATTTAAATTCTAAATTAGATAACTTGATGTTTACCATAATAATCTCATATATATATATATTTGATATGGAATTTATAATACTCATAATCATAGAATAAATGTATGTTTAGAAAAAAACATCAATAAATAAAAATATCTCTTGCAATTATTTTTTTAATGGCGGAAAAATATTTTAGAATAAATAATATTTTAAATAAAAAATATTAATTTTTAAATACTTAGATAAAAATTCATAAAGTTCATTACACATGAATAAAATCATATTTAAAAAAAATTATAAACACAAATATTTAATCCCTTAAAAAAATAATTTGAAAATAATATAAAATTTAATTAAATAAATAATAAACCCTTTCATATATAAATAAATTATATACTTAAATAAATAAACTAACACTTTACACTAAAATCATGAATTAGAACATAGTTTTATATATATATTCCTTTTAGAAGAACAATTCATAATTAAGTACACTTTTGGTAAAACGATTATAATTACTTAATAATAAACTATGAAATAAAATTGAAAATATCTCTTACTTGAAATGAAATATAAAAAGTAAAAAAGTTCACCTTGGCTTTCTATATGTACTCAACCTCCCTCCGAACTGACAGACTATGTTGAAAATTCATTTACACAAAGTTTTGAGGCTTTTATAGCCAAAATTCCAACTGGGCAATGATAGATACATTAAAAAAGACTACAACATCTCTGTAGAGATAGCATTTCACACCAACTTTCGGTGCAAGCTATATATGGAGATGATGATATCCAGAGAAAAATAAAAATATAAATAATATAAAATTGCAATAGAATAGACATTTATAGATAAAAAACATTGGTCAAAATTGTAACAACTCGAAATTTTGAATAAATCTTGTTTCCTAATTTTGTGTGTTATTTTTTTATACTCAACAAAACTGTTTCATTGGATAACATGAGTATAATTAAAATGAGACTGTTGGGTTTTGACTGTTATATTACCATTGGTCAATATGACTGCTAGAAACTAAACATTTCGATATTTGTCTCTAAATACAAGTGATCTTGGTTAATTAATATAGAAAGAAGATTTAATGGGATCACCCAGTAGTCTTGGACCGATCGAATCCCATATAACAGAACATGGGAAGGAGGTAGCACCACTGGGCTGTGCTCTGGACCAAACCCAAGATGAAATTCATCGTGTGAAGATAGAACAGAATCACCTTCACAAGAAGTTCAAACTGATAAAAATTACTACCCGGGCGATGTTGGCTGAGCCTCCCTCGGATTCTCTCACCTTAGCACACCTTACACTTAGGTCCTATGCTGATGTGATAAGGGGCTATGTAAGGAGACCATAACCGCCTTGTGTAATCCTTTGTTTTAAATAAAAATTTTGATTTCTTCTTAAGATGAAGTTTATGAATTTTTAAATGTCCGGATAAATATAGTATGCATATTTTTGGTGAATTTTAGAGAAAGGATATTTTAAAAAAAAATTTATGTAAACCTTAAATAATTAAAAATGTGTAATGATTTTCCGAAGATGGTCTTCTACAATTATGTTCAGTACGAAATTTAGAGTCTAATAAGATCAACTTAATTTTTGATGAATAGTAAATTATGAATAGTGGTTTTATGCTTAGGATTAGTAATGTGAACAAATGGATTAGTAATATCACTTAAATAAAGCATTAATATAATCTAGGCACCTTGATTAAGTAATGTGATTCAATAAAATGGTTAAATAACGGTTTCATAAATTATTAGTCAAGTATTAGTTTTTTCAGGTGAATAGTGTTTTTAATTAAAAATCTAATTAAAATTATTTAGAAAATTATTTTTATAAAATGGATTTCATTTTTGAACCTAGAGCATCGATATTATGTTAAGGTGTTTTTTGTGGATTTTTCTGAAAAAAATGAATTTTCGGTGAATAGTGTATTTATTTAAAAATTAAATTAAAAGTATTTAGAAAATTAGTTTTATAAAATGGAGTTCATTTTTGAAATCAGAGCATCGATATTTGATTAAGGTGAAATTTTGGGATTTTTCTGAGAAAGTTGAATTTTCGATGAATAGTGAAAATACAGTTTTTAAGTTACGGGTGTCTAATGACATCATTAAATGATGTATTAAGTATGTAATAAATATGGTCAATATATGAATAGTAAGATAAGGTATTAGGTGTCCCAAATGGCCAATACCAAGGGAAAATACTTAATCTCTAGAGATGACTACTTTTAACGACGCCTTGGTGAATAACCTTGGTAAATTTTAATGACACCTTGGGGATGGACCTTGGTGAAACAGAAACAATTTTCAATATTAAATGTTGTAGACACATCTTCAAGTTTTGAAATATGTTATTTTTATTATGATATGCCTCATGATTTCTTTCTCATGCGTTAAAGTTATTTTTCATGACATTGTTGATGTATCTCAAGTTCGCATGTCAAATGTTTCCCCTTGTTTCCCTTACTGGGCCTTCTGATCACCCTTTCCTTTGATGTATGTCCCCAGGTTATGAGATATAGTAATGAACCTAGGATGAACATATGGAGAATCCTTTCAAGTGTTTAAGAATGATGTTATATGTTTTCATGTTTTAAGTTCCTGGTTTCCAAGACACTAAACATTAAAGATCCTCAGTTTTGTAAAATGTAATGAAATGTTATGTTATAAAAACGAGGGATTCCATAGTTGGTATCAAAGGATGGTTTAGTTATTTGTGTAAATTAGGATATGAAATCTTTAGGAAGAACCCTATAGAAAATTTTAAATATAGGAAACCTTCTTGGTATTTTGGTGAGTATTGAGTAAGGGGTTGCCAAGAAAATACATCTGTGTCTGGATACGAGAAGGTAGAGGTGGCTCCGGCACAGATGTACATAGGTGTAAAACCTGAAAACACCAATTTGAGCTAGACTCAAACAGGAACTGGTACACGACAACGGGCCTTTCTTTACTCATGGTTACGACACTCCAGGGGGATATGCTTTGGTAAATTCATAAGCTTAGTATGAACCATTATTAAAGGAACAAAGATAAAATAAAATAAAGATTCATATAAGAATATATTATCATGGATAACCTATATTGGGACCTAGGGGATCACAAGTTATGGTATACTTTTATTCTATAATTTTATCCTTCTATGCTTTAAGTTTCCTTTTAATGATTATTGGCTAATTATTTAAGCCCTTAATTGTACTTTCTTTCCTTAGTTAATGGCGGGAAATGGAAGAACATGTCCCAACAACCAATGTGATATGAAATGTGACGATTTCCGTATTAATATGACAGTGATGATTAGGGGATTAAAATATGATTATTATTTTGGAAGACGTTCACTATTTTGGGAAACCTATTTGATCGAGGTAAATAGATTACTACGGTATTTTCTTTGAGGAGTAAAGGTTGAATTATATTTTGAAGAATCGATGAATTTAAGGTTAACTTATGGTATTATAGGTTACTTATGGAAATTATTGACCTATCTTGGGGAAAATATGTTTAGGTTAGTTACTTTTGTCATAATATGTTAGGAGTGGTTGATGTTGTTTGGAGATGAACGATAAAGTTTATCTTGGAAGACTATGTTATCAATTCCTTCTTGTATTTGGGTTTCAATCTTATTTTGGGTTATTTTGAGGAATTTTAAGGAAAGTTATTTACGAAATGGTTTATGATAAACTCTGGGTAGTACCGTGGAACTTTGAAGATTTAAAAGTAATTTCCCTTCCTATGGGGTTCTTTCTTTTTGAAGAGTTGTTTTGTCATACCCTTTCTGTTTTTGGGATAAATGTTTAAAGATAGATAGTTTTTCTTTTGTGGAATGTGTGATTCTCTAGAAGATTATTCTTGTGCTTTTGATGAGACCAAGTGTTTTTGAATGCTCCTCGTTTGGAGAAAAGATTAGTTTTTGTAGAAAATTATTAAAGGATTAAACTCTACTTGAAGGTAGGTATATTTCCCTATGTTTTTATTCTATGTAGTAAATGAATTCCTCAAAACTATGAAAAGGAACATAAAACAAAAAACGTTGTCTGTTAATGTTTCCTACTAGGAAATCAAATACCGTTTGACCCATCATATGTTTGTGATTTTATTATTTTTAACCTTATCCTAATCATGTTTTCTATCACTCTCCCTTAAAACTTGACCCTTTTTTTTCCTCCATGTCCATGTTTTCCTACATGGGATCCTAGTATGGGTTAACTCGGGTGACCTTTTTTACTTCCCTTTCTTTCTTTTAAAGTAATATTTTTACTTACTCCTTTTTTGGTGTGGGACTTTCAATGAAATTTCAAAAACCAATTTTCAAAATTACGAGGACGCAATTTCTTAAGGGGGGGAGATTGTAACGACCCGAAATTTTGAATAAATCTTATTTATTAATTTTGTGTGTTATTTTTTTTATACTCAACAAAACTGTATCACTGGATAACATGAGTATAATTAAAATGAGACTGTTGGGTTTTGACTGTTATATGACTATTGGTCAATATAACCACTGGAAACTAAACATTTTGATATTTGTCTGTAAATACAAGTGATCTTGGTTAATTAATATAGAAAGAAGATTTGATGGCCTCACCCAGTAGTCTTGGGCAGATCGAAGCCCATCTAACAGAACTTGGGAATGAGGTAGCAACACTGGGCTTTGCTCTGGACCAAACCCAAGTCGAACTTCATCATGTGAAGCTAGAACGGAATCGCCTTCGCGAGAAGTTTAAACTGATAAAAATTACTACTCATGCGATGTTGGTCGAGCCTCCCTCGGATTATCTCACCTTAGCACACCTTACACTTAGGTCCTATGATGGTGCGATAAGGGGCTATGTAAGGAGACCGTAACTGCCTTGTGTAATCCTTTGTTTTAAATAAAAATTTTGATTTCTTCTTAAGTTGAAGTTTATGAATTTTCAAATGTTCGGATAAATATAGTATGCATATTTTTGGTGAATTTTAGAGAAATGATATTTTAAAAAAAAATTATGTAAACCTTAAATAATTAAAAATGTGTAATGATTTTCCAAAGATGGTCTTCTACAATTATGTTCAGTACAAAATTTAGAGTCTAATAAGATCAACTTAATTTTTGATGAATAGTAAATTATGAATAGTGATTTTATGCTTAGGATTATTAATGTGACCAAATAGATTAGTAATCTAACTTAAATAGATCATTAATATAATCTAGGCACCTTGATTAAGTAATGTGATTCAATAAAATGGTTAAATGACGGTTTCATAAATTATTATTCAAGTATTAGTTTATTCAGGTGAATAGTTTTTTAATTAAAAATTTAATTAAAAATATTTAGAAAATTATTTTTATAAAATGGATTTCATTTTTGAACTCAGAGCATCAATATTATGTTAAGGTATTTTTTGTGGATTTTTCTGAAAAAAATGAATATTTGGTGAATAGTGTATTTATTTAAAAATTAAATTAAAAATATTTAGAAAATTAGTTTTATAAAATGGAGTTCATTTTTGAAATCAGAGCATCAATATTTGGTTAAGGTGAAATTTTGGGATTTTTTTGAGAAAGTTGAATTTTCGATGAATAGTGAAAATACATTTTTTAAGTTACGGGTGTTTAATGACATCATTAAATGATGTATTATGTATGAGATAAATATTGTCGACTTATGAATAGTAAGATAAGTTATGAGGTGTCCCAAGTGGCCAATACCATGGACAAGCCCATGGTTTTTCCAAAACCACGAATGATGTGTCCCTTGGCCATTAATGCCTTGTCCCCTCACTTTCCCAATAAATATCAAGCCATCCTCTCATCCATTCGACTAACAACTCTCCCCCAACAACTCTCTGGTCTCATTACATCCCAAGGAGTCCTTCCAAGGTGCCCCCAAGCCCTCAAGGTCCCAAACTTTGAGTTTTAAGAGTTACGTTTTAAGGTAAGGGATTCGACCTCACTCTTTCTTTTCAAGTAATCTATTTTATGTCATTTATTTTGTGCTCCATGATCTAATATTGGAGGATGTTCTTTTATATTCATCCTAATGCCTTTTTCATGTTCATATGATGAGATACCCCCTATTGCTCTCATCATTTCATTTTTTAGAATGTTACGTGGCGCCGTTAGGCTGCTAAATTTTTAAGGGATTTTTCACCCTTCTCAAGTTCTATTTTCATGTCAAGTATTTCAAGTTTCTTTTTATTTTGTTGGGATATGATATCTATATCTATAATACTTATATTTATGTTCATATAATGAGATACCATATTTTATCTCTTCAATTCAGTATTTTGACGTTTTAAGTGGCGCCGTTAGGCTGCCGAATTTTTAAGGGATTCATTCACCCTTCTCAAGTTATACATTCATGTCAAGTATTTCATGTTCCTTTTTATTTTGTTGGGGTATGATCTCAAAATATATCATACTGATATTTTATGTTCATATGATGAGAGACCCTGTTTGATCTCTTCAATTTAGTATTTTGAAGTTTTAAGTGGCGCCGTTAGGCTGCCGAATTTTTAAGGGATTCGTTCACCTTTCTCATTTTTCAAAGTACTACATTCATGTCAAGTATTTCAAGTTCCTTTTTATTTTGTTGGGGTATGATCTCTAAAAATATCATATTGATCTTTTATTTTCATATTATAAGAGACCCTATTTTATCTCTTCAATTCAGTATTTTGTGGTTTTAAGTGGTGCCGTTAGGCTGCCGAAATTTTAGGGGATTCGTTCACCTTTCTCATTTTTCAAAGTTCTACTTTCATGTCAAGTATTTAAAGTTCCTTTTTATTTTTTGGGGTATGATCTCTATATCTATCTTCATGAACTTCTATGTTCATATTATGAGAGACCCTATTTGATCTCATCAATTCATTTTTGTTGAAGTTTAAGTGATGTCGTTAGGCTGCCGAATTTTTATAAGAGAAATCTTATTTTTTTGTCTTCCTTACATGTTTTTCATTTCAAATTGCATGTCCTTAAAATTTAATTACCATGTTCATATATCCTTCATATTTTTTCCCTCTACTGTTTTATGGGTCATTTATGAATGTTTGACCCATGTCCCCTCTCTTTTCAATGTTTTCTAAAACCCCAAAAGATAGTCGTTATGCTGCAGAATTTCTGTCTCAAAATGTCTCTCTCTCTTGTTATAAAGTTATTTTATTTTATTAAGTTAATACTCAAATCTCTCTCTTCTATAGGGTTATTCACATATATACCAAAATGTTCTATTTTAAATTCTGGTATTTACATACATGAGACCCACCTTCCTTTTTTGTGGGTTTTAAAGTGACACAAAGATCATGTCTTTAAAGCAGTTTTTAAAACGTTATGATTATGAAATGAAACCCATTCCTTTTATGACATATGGGTTGTTTATTAAATGATTGATGATGATATATGTGGCTCACTTGATAATAAAGACATGTCAAGTGTGTGCCCTGATAGCGCTCCAATGCATTGTGTAACGACTTAATCTCTAGAGATAACTATTTTTAACGACGCCTTGGTGAATAACCTTGGAAATTTTTAATGACACCTTGGGGATAGACCTTGGTGAAACAGAAATGATTGTAAATATTAAATATTGTAGCCACATATTCATGTTTTGAAATACATTATTTTTTATTATGATATGCCTCATGATTTTTTTCTCATGCCTTAAAGTTCTTTTTCATGACATTGATGATGTATCTCAAGTTCGCATGTTAAATGTTTCCCCTTGTTTCCCTTACTGGGCCTTCTGGTCACCCTTTCTTTTGATGTATGTCCCCTGGTTATGAGATGCAGTAATGAACCTGGGATGAACATATAGATAATCCTTCAAAGTTTTTAAGAAGGATGGTATATGTTTTCATGCTTTAAGTTCCTGGTTTCCAAGACACTAAACCTTAAAGATCCTCGGTTCTGTAAAATGTAATGAAAAGTTATGTTATAAAAAGGCGGGATGCCATAGTTGGTATCAAAGGATGGTTTAGTTATTTTTGGAAATTAGGATATGAAAACTTTATGAAGAACCCTATATAAAATTTGTAATATAGTAAACCGTCCTGGTATTTTTTTGAGTATTGAGTAAGGGGTTTCCAAGAAAATACATCCTTGTCTAGATACGAGTAGGTAGAGGTGGCTCTGGCACAGATGTACATAGGTGTAAAACCTGAAAACACCGCTTTGAGCTAGACTCAAATGGGAACTGGTAAATGACAACAGGCCTTGCTGTACTCTTTGTTACGACACTCCCGGGGGATATGCTTTGGTAAATTAATAAGCTTAGTACGAACCATTATTAAAGGAACAAAGATAAAAAAATTAAAGATTCACATAAGAATATATTATCATGGATAACCTAGATTGGGACCTAGGGGATCACAGGTTTGGGTATACTTTTATTCTACAATTTTATCCTTCTATGCTTTAAGTTTCCTTTTAATGATTATTGGATAAGTGTTTAAGCCCCTAATTGTACTTTCTTTCCTTAGTTAATGGCGGGAAATGGGCAAACATGTCCCAACAACCAATGTGATAGGAAATGTGACGATTTCCGTATTAATATTACATAGATGATTAGGGGATTAAAAGATGATTATTATTTTAGAAGACGTTCACTATTTTGGGAACCCTATTTGATCGAGGTAAATAGATTACTATGGTATTTTCTTTGAGGAGTAACGGTTGAATTATATTTTGAAGAATCGATGAATTTAAGGTGAACTTATGGTATTATAGGTTACTTATGGAAATGATTGACCTATCTTGGGGAAAATATGTTTAGGTTAGTTACTTTTGTTATAAGATGTTAGGAGTGCTTGATGTTGTTTGGAGATGAACGATAAAGCTTATCTTGGATGACTATGTTATCAAGTCCTTCTTGTATTTGGGTTTCAATCTTAGTTTGGGTTATTTTGAGAAATTTTAAGGATAGTTATTTACGGAATGGTCTATGATGAACTCTGGGTAGTATCGTGGAACTTTGAAGATTTAAAAGTAATTTCCCTTCCTATGGGATTATTTCTTTTTGAAGACTTGTTTTATCTTACCCTTTCTATTTTTGGGATAAATGTTTAAAGATAGATAGTTTTTCTTTTGTGGAATACGTGATTCTCTAGAAGATTATACTTGTGCTTTTGATGAGACCAAGTGTTTTTTAATTCTCATCGTTTGGAGAGAGGATTAGTTTTTGTAGAAAATTATTAAAGGATTAAACTCTACTTGAAGGTAGGTATATTTCCTTCTGTTTTTATTCTATGTAGTAGATGAATTCCTCAAAACTATGAAAAGGAACATAAAAAAAACGTTTTCTGTTAACGTTTCCTACTAGGAAATCAAATACCGTTTGACCCATCATAAGTTTGTGATTTTATTGTTGTTAACTTTCTCCTAATCATGTTTTCTATCACTCTCCCTTAGAACGTGACCCTTTGTTTTTTCCTCAATGTCTATGTTTTCTTACTTGAGATCCTAGTATGGGTTAACTCGGGTGACCTTTTTACTTCCCTTTCTTTCTTTTAAAGTAATAGTTTTACTGACTCCTTTTCCAGTGTGGGACTTTCAATGAAATTTCAAAACCCAATTTTAAAAATTGCGAGGATGTAATTTCTTAAGGGGGGAAGATTGTAACGACCCGAAATTTTGAATAAATCTTGTTTCCTAATTTTGTGTGTTATTTTTTTATACTCAACAAAACTGTTTAATTGGATAACATGTGTATAATTAAAATGAGACTGTTGGGTTTTAACTATTATATGACCATTGGTCAATATGACCACTGGAAACTAAACATTTCTTTATTTGTCTCTAAATACATGTGATCTTGGTTAATTAATATAGAAAGAAGATTTGATGGCCTCACCCAATAGTCTTGGACCGATCGAAGCCCATCTAACAGAACTTGGGAAGGAGGTAGTACCACTGGGCTTTTCTCTGGACCAAAACCAAGCCAAACTTCATCGTGTGAAGCTAGAACAGAATCGCCTTCACGAGAAGTTCAAACGGATAGAAATTACTACTCGTGCGATGTTGGATGAGCCTCCCTCGGATTCTCTCAGCTTAGCACACCTTACACTTAGGTCTTATGCTGGTGTGATAAGGGGCTATGCAAGGAGACTATAACTGCCTTGTGTAATCCTTTGTTTTAAATAAAAATATTGATTTCTTCTTCAGATGAAGTTTATGAATTTTCAAATGTCTGGAAAAATATAGTATGCATATTTTTGGTGAATTTTAGAGAAAGGATATTTTTTTAAAAATGTTTATGTAAACCTTAAATAATTAAAAATGTTTAATGATTATCCAAAGATGGTCTTCTATAATTATGTTCGGTACGAAATGTAGAGTCTAATAAGATCAACGTAATTTTTGATGAATAGTAAATTATGAATTGTGTTTTTATGCTTAGGATTAGTAATGTGACCAAATAGATTAGTAATCTCACTTAAATAAAACATTAATATAATCTAGGTACCTTGATTAAGTAATGTGATTCAATAAAATGGTTAAATAACAGTTTCATAAATTATTAGTCAAGTATTAGTTTTTTCGGGTGAATAGTGTTTTTAATTAAAAATTTAATTAAAAATATTTAGAAAATTATTTTTATAAAATGGATTTCACTTTTGAACTTAGAGCATCAATATTATGTTAAGGTAATTTTTGTGGATTTTTTTGAAAAAAATGATTTTTTGGTGAATAGTGTATTTATTTAAAAATTAAATAAAAAATATTTAGAAAATTAGTTTTATAAAATGGAGTTCATTTTTGAAATTAGAGCATAGATATTTGGCTAAGGTGAAATTTTGGGATTTTTCTGAGAAAGTTGAATTTTCGATGAATAGTGAAAATACAGTTTTTAAGTTACGGTTTTTTAATGACATCATTAAATGATGTATTAAGTATGTAATAAATATGGCTGACTTATGAATAGTAAGATAATTTATTAGGTGTCCCAAGTGGCCAATACCATGGACAAGCCCATGGTTTTGCCAAAACCACTAATGAGGTGTCCCTTGGCCATTAATGCCTTGTCCCCTCACTTTCCCAATAAATTCCAAGCCATCTTCTCATCCATTCGACTCCCAACTCTCCCCCAACAAATCTCTGGTCTCATTACCTCCCAAGGATCCCTTCCAAGGTTCCCCCAATCCCTCAAGGTCCCAACCTTTGTGTTTTAAAAGTTACGTTTTAAGGTAAGGGATCCTACCTCCCTCTTTCTTTTCAAGTAATCTATTTTATGTCATTTCTTTTATTCTCCATGATCTTATGTAGGATTATGTTCTTTTATATTCATCCTACTGTATTTTTCATGTTCATATTATGGGAGAACCCCTCTTTCTCTCATCATTTCATTTTTTAGAATGTTAAGTGGCGTCGTTAGGCTGCCAAATTTTTAAGGGATTCTTTCACCCTTCTCAAGTTCTATTTTCATGTCAAGTATTTTAAGTTCCTTTTTATTTTGTTTGGGTATTATCTCTATATATATCATACTGATCTTTTATGTTCATATGATGAGAGACCCTATTTTATCTCTTAAATTCAGTATTTTTATGTTTTAAGTGGCGCTGTTAGGCTGCCGAATTTTTAAGGGATTCTTTCACCCTTCTCAAGTTCTACATTCATGTCAAGTATATCAAGTTCCTTTTTATTTTGTTGGGGTATGATCTATAAATATATCATACTGATATTTTATGTTCATATGATGAGAGAACCTATTTGATCTCTCCAATTTAGTATTTTGATGTTTTAAGTGGCGCCGTTAGACTACCGAATTTTTAAGGGATTCGTTCACCTTTCTCATTTTTCAAAGTTCTACTTTCATGTCAACTATTTCAAGTTCCTTATTATTTTTTTGGGTATGATCTCTAAAACTATCATACTGATATTTTATGTTAATATTATGAGAGACCCTATTTTATCTCTTCAATTCAGTATTTTTATGTTTTAAGTGGTGCTGTTAGGCTGCCGAAATTTTAAGGGATTCATTCACCTTTCTCATTTTTCAAAGTTATACTTTCATGTCAAATATTTAAGGTTCCTTTTTATTTTGTTGGGGTATGATCTATATATCTATCATACTGAAATTTTATGTTCATATGATGAGAGACCCTATTTGATCTCATTAATTCATTTTTGTTGAAGTTTAAGTGATGTCGTTAGGCTACCGAATTTTTATAAGAGAAATCTTATTTTTTTTCTTCTTTCCATGTTTTTCATTTAAAATGGTATGTCCTTAACATTTCATGACCATGTTCATATATCATTAATATTCTATCCCTCAAATGTTTTATGGGTCATTTATTAATGTTTGACCCATGTCCCCTCTCTTTTCAATGTTTTCTAAAACCCCGAAACATAGTCGTTATGCTGCAGAATTTCCGTCTCAAAATGTCACTCTCTCTTGTTCTAAATTTCTTTTATTTTATTAATTTAAAACTAAAATAACTATCTTATATAGTGGTATTCACATATATACCAAAATTTTCTATTTTAAATTCTGGTATTTACATACATGATACCCACCTTCCTTTTATGTGGGTTTTAAAGTGACACAAATATCATGTCTTTAAAGCAGTTTTTGAAACGTTATGATTATGAAATGAAACACATTCCTTTTATGCTATATGGGTTGTTTATTAAATGATTGATGATGATATATGTCGCTCACATGATAATAAAGACATGTCAACGGTGCGCCCTGATAGCGCTCGAATGCATTGGGTAAAGACTTTATCTCTAGAGATGATTATTTTTAACGACGCCTTAGTGAATAACCTTGGTAATTTTTTATGACACCTTGGGGATGGACCTTGGTGAAACATAAATGATTGTCAATATTAAATGTTGTATCCACATATTCATGTTTTGAAATACATTTTTTTTATTATGATATGCCTCATGATTTATTTCGCATGCCTAAAATTTCTTTTTCATGACATTGTTGATGTATCTCAAGTTCGCATGTTAAATGTTTCCCCTTGTTTCCCTTACTGGGCCTTCTGCTCACCCTTTCTTTTGATGTATGTCCCCAGGTTATGAGATGCAGTAATGAACCTAGGATGAACATATGGAGAAGCCTTTCAAGTGTTTAAGAATGATGTTATATGTTTTCATGTTTTAAGTTCCTGGTTTCCAAGACACTAAACCTTAAAGATCCTCGGTTTTGTAAAATGTAGTGAAAAGTTATGTTATAAAAAGATGGGATGCCATAAAAATAACATAACATTACAGTGACATTTTCATGAAAAGATTCAATAAACTTTCTATTCATCGTCAGCAAAATAACAACTAGACCTCAAAAGGGAATACAAGTAAATGGATAATTGTATCCAGACAATGAAATGAGGAGGAAAATCAACACAACTAAAGGATTTAGACATAAAAAAATAATAAAAAAAGAAAAAAACATAAAACATAAAACAAAACACCTACCTCGGTAGGTTGAATAAGATCTGAACCCTCGTATCTGGCACTTGTTCAAACCCTAACTTTCTTAGAACTCCATCGACGTTGTCTTGATCTGCAAAGACACTCGGTCCTCTTTCTCAATTGTGGTTTAGGCCTGGAACCAGAATCCTCATCAACCTCAATTGGACGTCGATGGATCAGTCTCCAAGTTTAAAACCTCCATGAAGGCCTGACCTCACCTTCTCCCGAATTCGACCCGTTCAAACCAAGCTCCCGACTCATATAAAAGTGAAGCTCCTGAATCCTCATGAAAGCGAAGATCCTAAATTCTTGTAAAGACCTACTATGCATACCCCACCAAATCCATTTCATGATTTCCCATATTTTCTTTATGTTTTTGTCATTTTATTTCCATTTTTAACTCATATGAATTTTAATAAAAATTTTATACTATATAATTTCAAATAAGTATAACATGAACATTTTTATGAAATCTATTCATAATTCATATCTTTATAAAAACAAAGTTTATAATATTAACAATTTGATAAAACTAATACTAATCATAATTTAATATTTAAAAACAATAATTTTAATTTCCTATTTTAAAAAATATGAATTTATGAAAACAAATTAATTAGATTTTTATATTAATTATCCATCATTTATATGAAATATATTTTATTTATTTAAAATATTTTACTGAATTACCTTTTGATAGAATATAATTTGGTATTCAAATTCTCTTATCATATCTTTTAAAATGATAATTACAATAATCAAATAATCTTTTAAAGAAAATAATACTATAATATAGTATTAATTTAAAATAAATTTGAAAAGTATAAATATTAATTATAATTAATTATAAGAATATAATTAAATTACAATAAAATTAATTAAAAGACTCAATTTCAATTATTTTTTTGAAGAATACCAGCTTAAAATGTTATTAATTTTTTAAAATTATAAATTATTCCATTTCATATAGTATTTATATAATAAAACTAAGTTTGTAATTTCTGGAATGTTATATTCTCCACCCCCTCCCTTAAAGGAATATTGCCCTCACAATTCGTTTATCAAACTCTAAAAAATTTCTGAATTTATGTCTTCATAATTAATAAAACTAAGACTGATAAACACTTATACCCTACAATTTAGAAAAAAAATCTAATCTCTAAATTAGTATAGAAATTTTCTCTAATACCAACTATAAAGACCCGAGTCCATGATTTCAGACTCAGCACATATAAATGATGTGTATTTTTAAAAAAAAATGGACATATACACAACATTTATTACATACTGGGAACTTTTATCAGTCTAGGTTCTAAAGAATTAGACACATTTCTTAAAACTAAACAAAACCGTACAAAGAAAAATAAAATGAATGAAAGGAATCTGCATGCCCTTATTCCTTAATTTAAGTGAATTCCATCAGAACCTCTATTAAACCTATATAAAATGATTTTAAAACATGGAGTGAACATTTATTATTCCCATTAAGGGGTTTTGAAAATGTTAATAAATTATTTTAATAAAATTATGTGGAATAAACATATGTACTTAAAAATATATTTTCATAAGATTTTTACACTAAATTAATAATTTTCTTAACCATTATTTTTTAAAAATAATTATAATTGAGAAGATCATTGGTGATTCTCCATTGAAAATAATATTTTCTATGGGTCATTTATGGTACAGAGTAGACCATAATAAAAACCCTAAGGCCATTAGTCATAACACACATAGAAAAAAGTTCCCTTAAGAGTTCTGGGTTCACTCCTCATAACATAACATAATAATCTTTATACTAGTGCCAAGTTTTTAAAACACTTTTAATGGACCTACCTTTCTCAGTCCTAACCCAAATCATTTAAAAAAATACATACATAAAAATTATTTCCTTTAAAATAAAATAAAATTTGTTATAACATGTCATACATATATTCTTGAGAGTTTCTAAAACTATTTTTAGGAGAATCCCATGATTAAAAAATAGATCTACTTATTAAAAAGTAAAAAATATGATTTATAATAAAATAAATGCACACTTGATCTATATGTTCGTATATAGTTTTATCCTTTCAAAATTATCATAAATAAATAAATAATTATGTTTCTCACATAAAATTATAAAATAAACTTCTTAAAGAAAACTTTTTAGAGTTTGAGGAAATCTATGTACTTAATAATTTCGAAAGAAAACGTTAAATTTTAAATTGAAATAATTAATTTATAATGAATTAAAGATGTCCTCTTGTTATTCATAACACATGGACATGTCTATATGATAATGTGATGTCCTTAATTTCAATATAACATGATATCATGCTTAATTTTCAATGCGCAAACTTCTAGAAACATGAAAATAAAATTATAAACATGAAAATAAACATTTCAACCTTATATATATATATATATAAACTATGAATTTAAATTATAAATAAGATAACTTTATGTTTCCCATAATAATCACTACTATATATATATGTGTGTGTGTGTGTGTGTGTATTTGACATGGAATTTATAATACTCATAATCATAGAATAAATATATGATTAAACAAAACTTTGATAAATAAAAATATCCATTTCAATTCAATTTTTAGAGGAAAAATATTTTAAAATAAACTATCCTTTAAATAAAAATAATAAATTTGAAATACTTTGATAAAAATGCATAAACATCCTTACAAAAGAATAAATTCATTTTTTTTAAAAAAATTGAGACATAAATACTTAATCCATTATAAAAATAATTTGAACCTAAAATAAAATTTAATAAAATAAATAATAAACCCTTACATATATACCTAAATTATATACATAAATAAATAGACTAATAATTTACACAAAAATCATTAATTATAACATATTTTTGTAATATATATATATATATATATATATTCCTTTCATCAAAAAAATTCACAATTAAGTAAACTTTTTATAAACAAAAATAATTCCTTACTAATAAAATCTGAAATAAAATTTATAATCTCCCTTACTTAAAATGCAGTTGAAAATGTGAATAATTTCTCCTTGACTTTGTATATGCACTTAACCTCCCTTTGTACTGATATACTATGTTGAAAATTCATCTTGAAATTTTTTTGAGGATTTTATAGCCAAAATTCTTTTTGTGAAATGATAAACACATCAAAAAGAACCAGATTAGAGCATCTCTAAAGAGACATCGTTTCACACCATCTTGTGGTGAAAGTTGTGTATGGAGATTATGAGAGCCAGAGAAAAATCAGAAATGAAAAAATATAAAATTACAATGTAATAGATATTTGTAGATCAAAAAAATTGACAAAAAATAAATTAAGATTACCCTGAAATCTATAGATAAATATTTAATGAAAATTCTATTCATTGTCCACAAAACAATAAACAGAACACAAAAGGTTATACAAGTAAATGAATAACAGTAGCCAGATAATTAAATGAGGAGAAAAATTGACACAACCAGAGGATCTAGACATCCAAAAAAATCAAAACAGACAAACAACTAAAACATAGAACAAAACATGTACATTGGTAGGTTGAATAAGATTTAAACCCTCGGATATAGATCTCGGTCGAACCCTAACTCGCTCAAAACTCCATTGACTTCACATGGATCTTCAAGGATGCTCGGTCCTCTTCCTCAACCATGATTGAGACCTCGCACTAAACTCCTCACCAGCCTCGATCGGACACCAGTGACTCGGTCTCCTCATTTGAAACGTCCATAGAGGCCAAACCTCGCTTTCCCCCGCATTCGTCCTGATTTACTCAATGCTCCTGAATCCCATGAAAGAGAATCTTCTAACTCCTCATGAAAGAGAAAATTCAGACTCCTCATGAAACCCTACTATATGGACCCCTCTAAATCCCTTTCATGATTTCCCCTATAAAAAAGGTGTACCCCACTCAATATAGATTTATGTTTTTATTTTCTTTATGTTTTTATCATTTTATTTACATTTTTTTAAAACATTTGAATTTTGATAAAATTTTCATATTTTATAATTTCAAATAAGTATAACTTCAACATTTTATGAAATCTATTCATAATTAATGGTTTTATAAAAAAATTATAATAGTAATAATTTTATAAAAATAATTCTAATCATAATTTATAATTCAAAACTAATAATTTAAATTTTATAATTTAAAAAAAACTATAATTTATAAAAATAGTTTAATTATATCAATTATATTAATTATTCATCATTTATGGGAAATATATTTAATTCATTTAAAATATTTTAATGAATTTCCTTTTTACAAAATAAAATTTTCTATTCAAATCCTCTTATAATCTATTTTTTTTAAAAAAAAATCACATAAACTTTTAAAGAAAATAATATTATAATAAATTATTAATTTAAAATAAATTTGAAAACTATAAATAGTAATTATAATTAATTTTAATTAATTATAAATATTATAATTAACTTATAATCAAATTAATTAAAATACTTAATATTAGTTTTTTTAAGAATTTCAACTTAAAACTATTTTTAGTTTGTTTTAATTATTAGTTAATCAATTTACTATAATATATATATATAATAAAAATAAGTTTGGAAATTTTTGGAATGTTACATTCTTCCCCCTTAAATGAATTTCACTCTTGTAATATATTCATGAGACTCTAGACAATTTTTGAATTTCCATCTTTAGAGTTAAAAAAACTGGGACTGATAAACTTCTATACTCTACCATTTAGATGAAAACATCTAATCTACAAAGTTGTATACACTGTTATTCTGATAACAACTATAAAAACCCAATCCCGTGCTTCCGAACACAGCACATATAAATGTTGTGTATGTTTTTTTATAAAAAAAACTGAACTTATACACAAAATTTATTACATACGAGGAACATTTACCGATCTTGGCTTTGAAGAATTAGATATATGTATTAAAATTTCACAAAACTATACAAAGAAAAATAAAATTAATAAAATTAATTCACATATACTGACTCCTTAATTTAATTGAACACCATCATCACCAATAAAAACCTGTAGAAAATTGATGTTAAAACATAAAGTAAGGATTTAATATGCCTGATAAGGGGTTTTAAAAATTTTAATAAATTATATTAAAACAGTTCTTTGGAATAAACATTCATACTTAAAAATATATTTTCTTTAGTTATTTTTACTAAATAAATAATTTTCAAAATCATTGTTTTCTCAAAAATAATTACAATTGAAAATGTATTTGGGGATTCTCCATTGAAAATAATAATTTCTTTATGGGTCATTTATGGTACTTGGAAGACCATAATAAAAATCATAAGGTTGTTAGTCATAACACACATGGAACAAAGTTCCCTTAATACTTATGGGTTCACTCCCCTTAACATAGCATAACATTCATTATACTAGTGGAAAATTTGGAAAACACTTTTAATAGAGCCGCCTTTCTCAATCCTAATCCAAAACATTTCAAAAATACATATATAAAAATATTTTATTTAAATTAAAAAAAATATTATAAAATTCCATAAACATATTCTTCAGAGTTTCTAAAATCATTTTTAGGAGAATATTGTGTTTAAAAATTGATGTTATTATTTAAAATTAATAAATAAGATGCATAATTAAATAAATGAACATTCGATTTAAAAATGAATATATAGTTTTGTCCTTTTAAAATAATAATAAACAATAAATAATTGTGTTTCACACATAACATTATAAAAGAAACATTTTAAATAAAACATTTTAGTGTTTTATGAAATCCATGTACTTAATAATTTCAGAAGTAAAACTTAAAATTTAAATTGAAATCATTAATTTATTATGAATGAAAGATATGTCATTTTTAAACATAATTCATGCAATGGATAAATGAAAATGAGATTTCCATAATTTCAATATAACATGATGACATGCTTAATTTTTTAAGCACACTCTTTTAAAAACATGACGATAAAATTATAATCATCATAATAAATATTTCATCCTTATATATATATATATATATATAAACAATGGATTTAAATTCTAAAAAATAGAACTTTATGTTTCCTATAATAATCACACACACACACACATATATATATATATGACATGAAACTTATAATACTCATAATCCCAGAATGAATTTATGCTTAAACAAAACATTAATAAATAAAAATATCCCTTGAAATTAAATTTTTAAAGGGGAAAATATATTTGAAAATAAACAATCCTTTAAATAAAAAATAATAATTTTTAAATACTTTGATAAAAATTCATAAACATCCTTACACAAGAAAAAATTCATGTTCAAGAATATTTTGATAGACATAAATATTTAATTCCTTATAAAAATAATTTTAACATAAAATAAAATGTGATAAAATAAATAATAAACCCTTGCATATATATATAAATTATATACTTAAATAAATAAACTAATCCTTTGAACCAAAATCATGAATTAGAACAAATTTTTGGTATATATATATATATAAATTACTTTATAGAGAATAATTAACAATTAAGAACACTTTTGATAAAACAGATAAAATTCCTTACTAATAAAATCTGAAATAAAATTGATAATCTCCCTTACATGAAATGAAGTAGAAAGATTTCTGAAGTTCTTCTTGTCTTAGGATACTAAAAGGCGATGTTTTGGATACTTTCAAATGATATGTGATTTTTGGGTACTTAGGTGCTGCAGAGGGGCTGACCAAGGACATCTCTCAAAGGATGAAGTAAATTTAACAACATATTAAAGGTATTTTGAAAATAAAATAAAAGTAAATAAGAAGACTAATTAAAAAGATAGGGTATTTTTTCATTTATAAATATATAAGAAATTTTATGGAAGAATATTTTATTTTTTTGGTTTCTATTTTTTTAAATGATGTTCAATTAAAATGACACTATAAAAAGATATTTTTTTAGAAAATATTTAAAATGTGTAATCGATCTAACTCTACCTATTCACTAAATTATTTATCATTATAATTTAAATTTATATAAAATTAATTATAATCCCCTAATTGTTTAACCCTCAAACCCTAAGGAAGTTAACCTAGCCATAAATATGAAATTACATAAACCCTAGGCTAGCTTCGGAACATGAAATTGTAGCACCCTACTTTAATTGATGTTCTAAATATAGATTATGATCAGTGTTTAATTAGAGAATATATCCACTCTGTAAATTATTTTTAATTGAGTTTATGGATTATATTTTAACTCTACATATTTATCCCTTATGGTCTTGTATTACTGATTATGATTGCACTCTCACAATTTACACAAATTTCAACCTCGCGTGTTTTTGTGTCAATTGATCAATTTCTTGCTTAGTTTAATTTAAATTGAAAACTCAATAGATATATAACATTAAGTAAATTATATTATATCATTGAATCAAAATAAATGAATGAATATGGTAAGAGGTAGATCGATTACTAAAAAGAACTGCTCTTTCATGGGCGGCGTAGTCATCATAGAAATGTTCTGCATGTGGAAAGGTTTAGAGAGGGTGGAACCCAATCTCATTTCTACTCTTGATTCCATCCCAATTAGGAAGATTAATATAACAAAAAATTTGAACAAAAAATAATAAAATAAAAGAAATAAAAGGTGAATAATGATGTTTATCATGTAATTCCAAACATTACAACATGAAGAAGAAGAAGAAGAAGGCTTCGATGAGGGGATCCTTGCTTCAAGAGTTACCCCTACTACAATGGTCGTAGAATTTTATTGAAACCAAATATCATCTGCATTCAATCTCATAATGCACATCCCAAGCCCTCCAAATGATAAAAATACATATTTATAGAGTGGAGGGGAGGCTAGGTTAAAATTGGTTTCAAGTTTGAATGGGTATATTCTGTCAAATATTTTAATCCCACGTGAAAAGACTTCTTGAACACCAAACCACGTTAATTAGATGTCCTTAAAGTGGGATTATTTGTTTGAAATTTGTTTTTGATCTCCTTTCAAAATTCTGGCTCAATCCATGCACATATGTAGAAGATATGGCCCAAATATAGAATCAATTTCCAATCTAGAGAGTCCAAACCAACTTTGACTTCATGGTCCATTTGAACCAAACAAATGCATGATTTATCTCAAACTTCCTGAATAAAAGTTATAGAAATTTAATTCAAGAACACATTTACAAAATATTAAGTTTCAATAATTCAAATAAAATTATTTATTTTCGAAATAATACAATGAATTTTAAAGGGTAAAACTATAATTTTCATCAAATTTTCAAATGAATGATCTAATCTCAAATATTTTACAAATGCACATATTTAACACAATGTGAGGAATTTTTTTTCATTTATTATCAACCAAATATTCAAAAACAATGTGTTTTATCAAATCCTCCACACTTACCATTTTTCACTCTTGGGAAAAACCTCATATCATGTATTCGAAAAAATTATGACAAGATATGCATGTTCATATTTCTCTATCCAATGAAGAAAATAGGAAAAGTAAGAATCCCATAAAGAGTCAATATCAAAAAAAAATTAAAGTTGTTGTCTTAAAAATTGTGTAAAAAAATCCATTGAGATTCATAACACTAATCATAGGGAAACAAGTCATGGGTCTACCATGCCACTAATTATCCAAATGTGTGTTTTTTCCAACCATTCCAAACTCATAAATTCACCCATTATTCAGTATATTCTGGTCAAGTAAAACAATTCTTTTTACTTGGTTTAATTCATCGAATCTATTCTACATTCCTTTGCAATCTAATTTCAAGACCCACTCACAATAGTATTCTCTAAAGTCAAACCTTAATCTCTCGACCTAGATATCCCCATATGTTGTACATTTCATAATTCCCCTTATTTGTTATTTTTTTTATTTTTTTTAAAGATGCACTTAGAAAACAATCTCACACCAACTCTCAACTCATGTTTGATCTCCTCACAACACTAATTTTAATAGTTATGACAAGATAAAAGGTCGATGAAGAGTGTGTTTTGACCTATCCAAGACACAAACCAAATTTTTATGAGGGCATACAATAGTCGGATAACATGTACACATGCATAGGTCAATTCAGTATAGTAATGAAACCAATCAGAAGAGAAACGAATGTATGGATCAACCAATTAATTTTTTTTCCTAACTTGAATATACCTTTAATTGAGTGGGGAAAATTTCACAAGTCATGGTTGAGTGAAAAATGTTGTGGAGAAATCAATGACACAATATACCATGAACAAATATCACAAATAATGTTGTCAAAATATAAAAGGTTTTATAATGACGCAACCATTCATATCATCAATGACTTAAATTATAATAAAATTCAACCCTTGATGATGAAATATTACTCATTATTATAAGTCTACCAATGAATTTTAAAAATTGAATTTTTCATATGCTTCACATGAGAATGTTACATGATTTTTTTTGTTTTTTTTAATTTTAAGCAAAACCTTAATAGAAAATACACACAAAACACACAAATGAAAATCCTAAATATCTACCCCAAAATTTTTCCCCTTCCCCACACTTAAAATATAGCATTGACCTCAATGTGAACCTATGAGATGATATATGAAAATAAAATGTACACTTCTAAATAGGAAAAATAATATAAAAGTGAGAGGGTTAATAACACCTTGATATGATCAAGTTATGATGGGGTCATGCAGTGTGATAAAATACACTCCATCAATTGGAATTCCTTTAATGTATTTCTTCAAATGTTGCATATTTATTGTAATGCTCCATTTAGTGTCCTCTTGTGCAATCTCCACTACACCATAAAGAAAGACATTAGATACAATATAAGGACCTAACAATCGGGAACGAAACTTAACTAGCATCATCTTCAGCTATGAACTATAGATAAAGAATTTATCTTCAACATGAAACTCTCTTTTCTGGATCATTGTTTTATGGGATGATTTTGATCTTTCCTTTTAGAGCCTTGATTTCTCATATAAAGACAATTGAATCTCCTCAAGCTCTTGAATTTTCAGCTTCCTTGGATTCCATCTTGGGCTAAATCCATGTTGCATTTCTTTATAGCCCAATAAGCATGATACTCTACTTCAATGATAAGATGACAATATTTCCCAAAAACAATCCATAATGGGGACATATCGATGAGAGTTTTATATGATGTCCTATAAGCCCATAGTTCATCATCCAAGCACTTGCTCCAATCCTTCCTATTTGGCTGCACAATTTTCTTCAAAAAACAAATTCAACTCACAGTTTGAAACCTAATCCTTGCCATTTATTTGGGGGTGGTATGGTGTTAAAGTTTTATGTTTCACCCCGTACTTTTGAAGGAGTGAATCCAAATTCTGATTGTAAAAGTGTGTCCCTTGGTCACATATGATGGCCTTTGGTACTCCAAACCTACAAAAAATATATTTCTTGACAATGTCCACTACAACATTAGAATCATCATTCTTTGTGGCCCTAGTCTCCACCCATTTAATCACATAATCAACAGAGGCTAAAATATACAAAAAACAAAAGGAACTAGGAAAAGGACCCATAAATTCGATGCCACATACATCAAAAATCTCATAGAATAGTGTGGGTTGTTGGGGCATCTCATGTCTCCTATAAATGTTCCCACTGTGTTGGAAACTAGAGCATGACTTACAAAACACATGGGCATCATGGAATAAGATAAGTCATTATAATCCAGAGTATAATACTTTCCGTACTATTCGTTGGGGTCTGAAGTTTCCACCACAAGAAAGTGTATGACAAAAATGTAAAACAGACTCAGACTCATGATCAGGAACACACCTCCTAATAACGTGATCACTACACATGCACCAGAGGTATGGATCATCCCAAACATAAAATCTTGACTCACTCTTTAATTTTTGGACTTGACTTTTCTTTAAATTTGCATGGATTTCAGAGGCAACAAGGTAGTTAACTAAATTTTCATACCAAGGATGGATACCTGAGATGGTATAAAGATGCTCATCAGGGAAGGTGGATCGAAGTGGTACCTGGTCCAAGGTGTCATCCTCTAGTTTTTGAGTAATCCTACTCATGTGGTCCTCTACCAAGTTCTCGGACCACTTATTATCCTTTATCTCAATATCAAATTCCTGAAGAAGGATAATCCATCAGATAAGCATGGGATTTTCATCTGTCTTCATTAAGGGGTACCTCATAGCTGCATGGTCAAAAAAAACAACTACTTTAGAGCCCAATAAATATGAACGAAATTTATCTAAAGAAAATATAATGGATAGAAAATCCTTTTATGTAGGTGTTTAACTTTATTGGGCCAAATACAATGTCCTAGAGGCATAGGTGATCACATTTGAACATCTCTATACCTTATGAGATAAGACAGCACTAACTGTGAAGTTGGAGGCATCACACATAAGCTCAAAAGGAAGCTCCCACCTTGAGGTTGTATGATAGGTGGAGTGGCCAAACATTGTTTTTTCTCACCAAACTAATTTCTCCAAGAAACATCAAACACAAAATAAGAATCCTTTTGATGTATTCATGAGATTGGAAGAGAAATCTTAATAAAATCTTTGATGAAGAACTGATAAGATTCTGCATGTCCTAGGAAATATTTAACATCACGCACACATTAAGGATATTGTAAGGATTAAATAATATCTACCTTAGATCTATAAACCTATATCCCATGTTTTTACACTACATTCCCTAAGAAAATGTCGTTCTCTACCATAAAATAACACTTTTCAATGTTCAAGAACAAATTCTTCTCAATACAATGATTCAACACCTTTCCCAAACTAGAGATACAATCATCAAATGAAGACCTATACAATGAAAAATCATCCATGAATACCTCCATTTAGGTCTCAATAAAATCAGAAAAAAATACTCACCATGCATCTCTGGAAGGTACCTAGGGAATTTCAAGGTCCAAATGGCATCCCCTGGTAGGAAAATATCCCAAAGGGATGGGTGAATGTAGTTTTATCCTGATCCTCCAGAGAAATAGGAACCTAAAAATATCCAGAAAATACATCCAAGAAACAATAATGTATCTTACTATCTATTCTCTAAAGAATTTGATCAATAAATGGGAGAGGGAAATGGTCATTATGAGTGGGTTGATTTAGTTTACTATAATCAATTCACATACGCCAACTTTTTTGCACCCTCATTGGAACTAACTCATATTTTTCAATTTTAATGATAGTAACACCACTTTTCTTAGGAAAAACCTGAATGGAACTCACCCACTGTGAATCTAAAATGGGATAAATTATTCCTTCATAGAGTAGTTTTTCATATTCTTTTTTAACAACTTCTAGAAGAGTTGGATTCATTCACCTTTGTGGTTACCTAACTGGTTTATCCCCATCCTCCAAAATACTTATATGCATGTAAATAGAGGGGTTAATACCTGATATGTCAGCCAACGTCCACTCGATTTACCTAATGTTCTCCCTTAAAAGATTCAAAGTTTTTTCTTCATGTTTAAAATGAAGATTATTAGAAATTATAATAGGTAATCTCTCACCACTTAACAAGTATGAGTATTTGAGATTTGGTGGAAATAGATTGAGTTCCAGTGTAGGGGGTGGTGTGTGGATGGAGACATCGAAGGAACTAAAATATGTGCACAAAGAGAATCAATATCAAAATAGACATCATCATAATCAGAGAATAAAACATCAAAACCCTCAGTATAATCAACATCCATGTCATAATCATACTGAATATGATCAAAATATGAATGTGAATCCATTTCAAAATCAAATCTAAGAGAGTTTTGTGCATTTTAAATAGGTGTGTAGGTGATATTAGATGTCAAAATAGAACCAATACACATAATATCCCTAATAATAGGAAAATAAAAATCCATGTGGTTTTTACTTGGTGGTTCAAAATGGGAGATAACAAAAGTAGAATGGTCTTATGAGAGGTACTTAATGGATTCCATGACATTAAATATCAACAATTCATCTCCAAATTCCATAAAAAGTGTACCCTCATTGAAATTTATGATATTTTTTTTGATTTCAAGGAAGGTTATACCTAAGATAATGGGAGCATGAGAACGTAACTAATCGTCCTCCATCTTAATCATGTAGAAATATGTTGTAAAGATCATGTCTCATACCCAAGAAAGTATCTCCTCAAGGGCTCCTGCTGGAAATGCTATAGCTCTATTTTCCAACTACACCACTACTCTCATCGGTTTCAACACACCAACCTGTAAATAAGAGAATACAGAGTGAGGAATCACATTTATGGAAGCTCCTAAATCACAAATAGAATCATAAAAGTGAAACTCCCCTATGGTTTAAGGGATAGTGAATGTCTCTGGATCCTTGCACTTTATGGCCATTACTTGAGATAGTGTAATGAGTGTTGAGACATTCCTTACAATATTTATCCTCTCATTTACCTTGATCCCTCTTTTATTGGTACAAAGTTATTTTAATAATTTGGCATACCTTGGTATTTTTTTAATGGCTTCAAGTAAAGTAATGTTGATCTACACATGCTTGAATGTATCAAAAACTTCTTTTTTCATTACATCTTCAGCCATATTTTTGGTTTGAATAACTTTATTTGGAAAAGGAAGGGGTTTAGGAGAACTATCATCAATATTTCTCTTACCTTTATCTTTCTCCTTGGGTTTTACAACAGTTGATGTGGAATGGGGATTTTCTAACGTTGAGCTGAATCCCGATGGAATGGTATTTACAAATGTATCATTAATTTTCTTCCCACTTCTCAATGTAATGACACTAACATTCCCCTTGGGATTTGGAGTAGGTTGGGAAGGAAGATTGTAAGTGTTATTAATTACCAGTTCATGGAGGGAAGTGGCAATCTGGCTCATTTGAGTCTTCAACTCCCTCAGCTCCAAAACTTGACTCTTCATCTCATTCTGTTGATTAAGAACAATTTGCTTCAAAAGATCCTCAGTATTATAATCTACCTTTGGTTTATAAATCCCGTTGTTTTTGAATTTTTGATGATTGATCTTCAAATCTACGTTGGGTTTGTTAGGAACCCTGTTGGTAAGGTGGAGGCTGCTGGAAATTTCTTTGAAAAGGGGGCCTTTATTGTTGTCTAGAGCCATACCTCATGTCTGATTGATCTTTCCACCCTTTTTTGTTTGTTGTTGCAAAGGAATCAAGATTCTTTTGGAGATATGGTTGTTTATGATTCTGATATGGTCTCCCAATAAATACCACTACAAAATCATCTATTTCTTGTAGTTGGGGGGAAATAGTCATTTGGGTGTCTTTTCTCAGTGAAAATTCCACAAGGCCTTGAAGGAGGGGGTTGGGATTTCTTTTGGGCCAAATCAATCTAACTCACCATAGTGGTCAATTTTTAAAACATAGTATCAATTAAATGACTCTCAAGATAATAAGGTCTTACCGGATGTACTCCTCGAACAAGTGGTGTACCTCGATCGATAAATTGTTGATAGTGTTGGGCTATCTTGTCAAACAATACACGTGCAGCTACTGGTGTCTTCTCCACCAATGGTCATCCAATTGTGGGATCCACCATTCTCCTCTCCATAGGTGTGAGTCCTTTATATAAGTATTGGATAAGGAGTTTATCACTGATTTGGTGATGTGGGAATCTTTCACAGAACTTCTTGGATCGCTCCTAGTACTCATACATTGACTCTTATTGGGATTTCTTCATCCCTGAGATGTTATTATGAATGTATGTGGTCCTTTATTTTGAAAGAACATCTATAAGAAAAGATTTTCCAAAATCGTTCCAAAATGTTACATCTTTAGTTTTTAAATAATACATCAAATCCTTTGCAGCTCCGTCAAGTGAAAATGGGAATTCTATTAGTTTTGTTTGATCTTCAGAGACATTTCTCGGTTTCAGGGTTGAGAAAACTACATTAAATTATTTAAGGTGTTTCTTTAGATCATTACCATATAATCCATGAAACTTTGTTAGAAAATGAGTTAACCCAGATTTTAGTTCAATGTCCGATTCAAGATTTGGGTATGAAATACAATTTGGTTGATAATTAATATCAGGTGCATCCAATTCTTGAATGGTTCTATTAAGTTAATTTCTATTATTTTCATCCATTGTTTCTTTCTTTAAGATAGATTTAGAAGTTTTTCCTATTTAAATGTTCTTGGAGTGGAGTAATTCTCTAACTAGTTGAATGTAGAATCTTCCCATAAACTGAGAATGTATGATTTGAGACCTAAGGTTAAGTTCAATATCAGGGTCAAGATCTAAGAGATCCTCGGTATTAGTTCATGTAAAAAATCAAAAAATGAAAAGAAGAAAATTTGACCATAATAAAAAGGATAAGTTTGAGTTGATGGTCCAAACAGAAGAAGAAGAAAATAAAAGAATAATAAAAAAATTCAAATTGAGTAAAGAAGGAAGAAATAAGAGAAGAAGATAATAAAATGTAAAATAAAATAAATACCACTAATTGGTTGAAATAATTACTTTCCTTCTCAGAAACAGTGCCAATTTGGAATGTGTTGTCATGGGTGCTTTCAAATGATAAGTGATTGTTGGGTACTTGGTGCAGCAGAGTGGCTGACCAAGGTCATCTCTCAAAGAAGGAAGTAAAATTAACAACATATTAAAGGTATTTTGGAAATAAAATAAAATTAAATAATATCACTAATTAAAAATGGGTTTTTTTATCATTTATAAATCTATTATAAGTTTTCTGGAAGAATTTTTTTTGGAATGAAGTTCAATTAAAATGACACAATAAAAAGATGTTTTTTAGAAAATATTTAAAAGTTGTAATCAATATAACTCTACCTCTTCACTCAATTATTTATTATTATAATTTAAATTAACATTCATTTAATTAAAATAGCCTAATTTTTTAACCCTCTAACCCTACAAGAGTTATGTTAACCAAAAAATGAAATTACTTAAACCCTAAGCTAGCTTCAGAACATGCAATTGTAGCACCCTGGTTTGATTGATGTTATAAATCTAGATTATGGTAAGTGGTTAGTTGTAGCACATATACACTCTATAAATGAGGATTAATTGAATTTATGGATTATAGTTGAACACTACAAATTTATCTCATATGGTATTGTATTACCGATTACGATCACACTCTCACAATTTACACAAATTTCAACATCACGTGTTTTTATATCAATTAATAAATTTTTTTCTCTATTTCATTTAAATTGATAATTCAATTAATAGATCAAATTAATTGAATTAAATTAGATCATTGATTCAAAAGAAATGAATGAATAAGGTAAGAGGAAGATCGATTACTAAAAATAACTACTCTTCTATGGGCAGTGTAGTCATCGTAGAAATTTTTTGCATGTGAAAAGGTTTAGAGAGGGTAGAACCCAATATAATTTCTACTCTTTATTCCAGATCAATTTTTAAGATTAATAGAATAATAAATTTGAACAAAACATAAGAAAATACAAGAAATAAAATATGAATAAGGAATTTTATTATGAAAATGAAAACATTACAACATGAAGAAGAAGAAGAAGGTTTCGATGAGGGGATCCTTGATTCAAGAGATAACCCTATTAAAATGGTTGGATAATTTGACTGAAAACAAATATCATATGCCTTCAATACAATAATTCGCATCCCAACCCCTCCAAATGATAAAAATACATATTTATAGAGTGGAGGGGAGGCTAGGTTAAAAGTGGTTTCAAGTGTGAATCGGGAGATTCTGCCAAATATTTTAATCCCACTTGAACGGACTTCTTAACCACCACTAAGCATGAAATAGCCATCCTTCTAGAAGGATAATTTGTGACAAATTTGGTTTTCTATCTCCTATAAAAATCTTGGCTCACTCCATGCAGGGATTTATAAGATATGGTCTAAATACAGAACCAATGTCCAATCTGGAAAGTTGATCCCAATATTGAAATCATGGCCCATTTGCACTAAACAAATGCATGATTTAACTGAAATGTCCTGAATAAAAGTTGCAGAAACTTAAGTCAGGAACGCTTTTAAAAACATTAAATTAAAAAAAATCAAATAAAATTATTCATGTTCGAAATACTGTAGTAAATTTATAAAGGGTAAAACTAGAATTTTCATCAAATTTTTAAATGAATGATCTAATCCCAAATATTTTATAAATATACATATTTAATAAAATTTGAGGAAATTTTTCATTTATTATCAATAAAATATTCAAAAAAATTGTGTTCTATCAGATATACACTCAACCTCCCTCCGGATTGACAGATAGTGTTGAAAATTCATTTTCACAAAGGTTTGAGACTTTTATTGAAAAATCGTCTTAATATACAGTGATAGATATATAAAAAAACCAAAGCATGTCTACAAAGATAGTGTTTCACAAGAACTTGCGGTTCTATATGGTTATGTAGATGATGGTATCCAGAGAAAAACTAAACATATAAACAATATAAAATTGCGGTGGAATAGACATTTGAGGATCAAAAACATTGACAAAAATAACATAATATTACAGTGACATCTACAGACAAATATTCAATGAAATTTATATTCATTTTCCACAAATCAACAATGAAACCTCAAAAGAAGATACAAGTAAATGGATAAAAGTAGTCAGGCATTGAAATGAGGTGAAAAATCTACACAACTAGAGGATTCAGACATAAAAAAAACTAAAACAGAAAAAAAAAACCCTAAAACATAGAACAAAACACCTACCTTAGTAGGTTGATTTAGATCTAAACCCTCCGACCTGGATCTCGGTCGAACCCTAACTCGCTTGGTACTCCATCAACATTGCTTGGATCTTCAACGTTACTTGATCCTCTTCTTCAACCATGATTGAGGCCTCTTACCGGACTCTTATCACTACTGGAAAACTAACCTTTACCAACGGTTTGGAACCGTTGGTATAGGCCTCCAAACCGTTGGTATAGCCTATACCAACGGTTTTAAGAACCGTAGCCAAGTAAGCCGTTGGGATAGGTCTATACCAACGGTTTTCCAAAAACCGTTGGTATAGACCTATACCAATGGTTTCCAAAACCGTTGGTATAGGTAATAAGAAATCTATACCAACGGTAATGGAACCGTTGGTATATAAATTCCAAAAATAAAACATCCGCTGGGATTTGATCCCAGGACCCCTCGTTTATAATCGAACGACTTAACCACTAAGCTAACATCACTTTTGTAAACATAATTTTATAAATATATATAAGTATTATCATAATTATTTAAAAATTTTATTTATATAATGTTCTCGGTTAGTAGATCTGGAAAAAATTAAAGAACCTACCCCAACGGTTTTCAAAACCGTTGGGATAGCCCTTTCCCAACGGTTTTCAAAACCGTTGGGGTAGGTTCTGGTGGGTTGTTTATTTAGCAGGCCGAAGGTTGAAAATGTGGGTGACCTTTCCCAACGGTTCTCCCAAACCGTTGGGAAAGGGGGGGTCTTTCCCAACGGTTTGGGAGAACCGTTGGGAAAGGGGCCTCAAAACAACCCTTTCCCAACGGTTCTCCCAAACCGTTGGGAAAGGGGGGGTCTTTCCCAACGGTTTGGGAGAACCGTTGGGAAAGGGGCCTCAAAACAACCCTTTCCCAACGGTTCTCCCAAACCGTTGGGAAAGGGGGGGGTCTTTCCCAATGGTTTGGGAGAACCGTTGGGAAAGGGTTGTTTTGAGGCCCCTTTCCCAACGGTTCTCCCAAACCGCTGGGAAAGACCCCCCCTTTCCCAACGGTTTGGGAGAACCGTTGGGAAAGGGTTGTTTTGAGGCCCCTTTCCCAACGGTTCTCCCAAACCGTTGGGAAAGACCCCCCCTTTCCCAACGGTTTGGGAGAACCGTTGGGAAAGGGTGTATATAAGTGTTGGGAAAGACCCGATTTCCAGTAGTGTATGCATCCTCGATCAGACTACAATGGCTCGGTCTCCTCAGTAAAAACCTCGATGGAGGCCTGACCTCACCTTCCCCCATATTCTACCCACTCAGCTCGAAGCTCCTGAATCCTATGAAAGAAAATCTCTCAACTCTTCATGAAGTTGAAGATCCCAACTCCTTATGAAAACCTACTGCGTGAACCCCTCCAAAACCCTTTCATGATTTCAACAATTTAAAAGGTGTACCCCACTCAAAAGTAATTTATGTTTTTATTTTCTTTATGTTTTTTCATTTTATTTCATTTTTTATCACATATGAATTTTAATAAAATTTTCCTATTTAATAATTTCAAATAAGTATAGATTCAAAATTTTATTAAATCTATTCATAATTCATATTTTATAAAACAACATTTATAATAGTAATAATTTTAAAAAATAATTCTAATCATAATTTATAATTTAAAACTAATAATTTTAATTTCATATTTTTTTTAAAAATCATAATATATAAAAATAATAATTATATTCATATAAAACTTATTTATAATTTATATGAAATATAGTTTATTCATTTAAAATATTTTACTAAATTACCTTTTGATAGAATAAATTTTGTTATTTAAATTCTCTTATCATCTCTTCTGTTTAAATAATAATAACATCATTAATAATAATAATAATCTTTTAAAGAAAATATAACTATAATATAGTATTAATTTAAAATAAATTTGAAAACAATAAATACCAATTGTAATTAATTATAATAATTATAATTAACTTATTATCACTAGTGGAAATAGAGGTCTTCTAAACACTTTTATGCCAACGGTTTGAACAAACAATTGGTATACTGTTTTTACAGCAACCTTTCCCAATAGTTTTTTGAAACTGTTGGAATAAGTTTTTAGAATGAAGCTTTCCCAATGGTTTACTCAAACCGTTAGGAAATATTTATTATTTCTAATTTATACAAATGGTTTTTTAAAACTGTAGGTAAATATTATATTTCCCAATGGTTTTCTAAAACTATTGGGAAATGTTTCCCCCAAATATATAGCAGATCCAATTCCCTCATCCACGCAATTCTAGCCCTAAAGTGAAGCTCTACTGAAGCACTCACTTTACCCAAGGGTGAGAAACTCCTTCCACCTGATAGATCCATCTTCAATTAATAAATATTTTTGTCTTACACTTAAAATATAGAATTTCTACTTTAGTTTTAATGTTTTGCATCTATTTTTTTGTGTTTTGATTTTGCCTAAACTAGTGGTTTGTGCAGTCTATGGAATGGTATACCTAAAACTTTTATTTTTTTCTGTTATTGTTTTACACATCAATTGTCATGATTTTGTGAATCACCTTTTTTTATGTCTTTGTATCCAATCATTCTTTGTAGAGTTTGTGAACCATATGAACTAATGGAGGTGCTAGTGAGATATATCCCCACTCAAAGTTGGTAAAGGGTATGTTTAGTGGTTTGGTCTCAAGGTGGGAAATGGATATAAGGATGGTCTATGTGAAGGGATTGGGGATGGTTGGGGTAGTGGTGTGGGTGGTTTTCCATTTTTAGTGGGGTTATATTGTAGTTTCTATGGACTTCAGTTTAGTTGAAAATTGGATTTGGATTTTTCATTTATAGTTTTTTTTTCAAGGAATAATGGGAAGGGTAGTGATATTGAGGATGAATTGGCTATTAGTTGGGTGATGGATTGGAATTGTGATGTTGGATAGATTGGTTATAGGTAATTTTCAAGGTATTATATAGGATTTTCCTCCCTTGAACACCCCCTTGGACACCCCAACCCCCTGGACACCCCCTAGACACCCCCCACCCCACTCAACACCCCCCCATTGGACAGCCCCCCACCCCCCTACACACCGCCACCCCCTGGAAACCCCCAACCCTGTGGATAACCCCCACCCCCCCTCCACCCCTTGGATAGCCCTCACCCCCCTGGACACCCCCACCCCCCTTGGACACCCCTCACCCCCCATGGACACCCCCCACCCACTAGACACCCCCACCCCTTGGACACCCCCTGGACACCACCACCCCCTAGACCCCCCCATCCCCCCTTGGACCCCCCCACCCCCTGTACACCCCCACCCCTCATAGACAGCCCCCACCCCCTAGACACCACCCCACCACATGAACACCCCCACCCCTCGTGGACACCCCCACCCCCCATGGACACCCCCCCCAGACACCCCCACCCCCTTGGATAACCCCCTGGACACTACCCACCACCTAGACACCCCCACCCCCTAGACACCCCCACCCCTAAGACACCCCCACCCCCAGGACACCCCCACCCCCTAGACACCCCCCAGGCACCCCCACCCCGCTAGACACCCCATGGACACCACCCCACCCCATGGAACCCCCCCACCCCCTGGACACCCCCACCACCCAGGACACCCCCACCCCCTGGACCCCCCCCCCCCTCCAGACACCCCCACCCCCTTGGACAGCCCCCCTTGCCACCACCCCACCCCAGAACCCCCCCCCCCCCCCCAAACCCCCTGGATAGCCCCACCCCATGAACTTCCCCCCCTGCACAACCCCCCTTAGAAACCCCCACACCCTTGGACAACCCCCCCCCCCCCCCACACACACACACACACACCTCAACTAGAAAACCCTTCCTTTATGTATTTATAAAATGGGGATAGATTATCCCATTTGGAAAATAAATTTCAATATCATCATTAAAAATCTTCAAGAACATGGAATCATGCTTCTTTTTCTCATAGAACCTTCATCTTATGACATAAAAATCCTATTAGTTTCATTTAAGCTTTCTTGGATCATGATCCACATGTAGGACCATGATATTTCAATCACTGAGGAACTTTTTACCATTATTTTCAAATTATATTTCCCATTTATTCAAAATATATATTATAAATATCACTCAAATAAACAACTAAAATATAAAGTTTCTTCATTCTAAAATTTACTCAACCCCTGAATAATTCTCCTCCACAAGTGTACCCGATCTTATACACTCATGTATAGTTCTTCAAAGATATTCAAAACCTTCCTTGAACATTTTTTTTGTCCTCAAAACACTCTCTAGATATCATGTGATCAAGTTATTACTTAGTTCATTGAATACTTGAGAATAATGGGATTCTTCTCCTTGAGAGGCTCATAGATTCGAAATCTCTCCTTCTCTTTGACACAATATGTATAGGACTCTCAAAATTCTCCCATAGATTATATATGTTCTCTCAGTATTCACAACTTTCATGGTATTATATTTAAAATTGAAGTCAATGTCATGGATTTATATTAATTTATAGTATTTTGTTATAAATATAGTATTTTTTTGTCTTTTATATTATGATTCTCATATTGAGTAGTGTGTCAGTTATGGTTTCATATAAAGTGGAAAATTCTCATTTACTTAAATATATTTTTATGAAACTTCTATATTATTGAATTTCTTTTGATGAAATTACTTATAATTTTTTTTTACAGAATGGTAAGAAGTTGGATGTATGAAACAGATCAGAACTCAAGTGATTTTCAAAACAATTTGGAGAGATTTTTAGATTTTTCATTTCCCAATGCTTCAGATAGTGGTCTCATACACTTCCCATGTTACAATTGTGTTAGAATACCTTGGTTGAGCCTTGAATATGTCAGCTACCACATAACCAAATATGGTTTTCAAGAAAACTACTATGTGTGGTTTCATAATGGGGAGAAAATGAAATCTCAAATTATTGATGATCCAAATGAGAGTATTGGATTGGAGAATTTTTTATATAACTGGTCTCCATTTATTATTCATCATGAAAAAAAGTATTTTGACCCGAGAAGACTTCAATATGAGCACACATGATACATCTAATGAAAATGACGATGTTGTCAGGGTGAAAAAATTGAATGATGATGTGACGACTCCAGTATATTGACAATGAGGTAAAATAAAAAATCTATAATTTTTAATCCAATTGTTTTATGGGAAAACTATTTATGGGATTTCTAATTCTACCATTGATTACATTTTTACGTTATTTAAGGAATTACTTCCATATGATGTAAATATTCCCTCAAACCACTATATGGCATGAAATTTAGTTGAGGAACATGGATTTTCAATAAACAAAATTCATGATTACTCGAAAGATTAAAGTTTATTCTGGGAGGAAACTACTGAATGAAATGATTTTATAAAATTTGGCACATCCTGTTGGAAGCCAAAAGCTGATGGAATATCATCTCGTGTGCCACATAAAGTAATGTGTCACTTTCTATTGATCCCCAGACTCTAGAATATTTTTATGTTTGATGAAATATCAATAAAATGTGATGGCATGATACCAAGAGAGAAAAGACTAATGATGAGTTGGTTCACCCTGAAGATGGATTTTCATGGATGATATTTGATACTCGATATCCTGATTTTTCAACTAATGTTCATAATGTGAGGTGGGGACTTTCATGTTATGGTTTTAATCCATTTGGGAATATGCTTACTTCACACAGCACATGGATGTTTTTTATAAACATTTATAACCTTCCCGCATGGTTGTGTATGAAAAAACATTTCACTTTCATGAGTATACTCTTATCTGGACCTTCTGATCCCAAAAATGATATATAAATATACATGATACCTTTAATAAAGGAGTTGAAACTTTTTTGTGATTTGGGCGTGTGAACATACAATGCATGTTCGAAAGAAATATTTCATATGCGTGTTGCGCTTATATGAATGATCAATGGTTTTCCTGCTTATGCAATGATGTTTGGATGAAGCATAAAGGAAAAACTATCATGTCCTATTTGTATAAAGAATACACGATCCAAAAGACTAAAAAATCATTGTAGTTACAGTTTTAGGGGACATCGATGATTCTTTCCAATGGACCATCAATATAGAAATAATCGTTGAAGATTTGACAATATCATTGTAAGAACCTGGGTTTTTAGAACGGGTCGAAATCCCGACCCTGTTTGAATTTTTGACTGGTTTCTAAGAAGTCTGGACAATCTGGGTAGTTTCTGGAAATTTCCAGACTACACGCCGTGTACTTTAAGTACACGCCGTGTATGTGTTAACCGAGTGACCGGTCGTGTGCTCACCGAGTACATGTCGTGTGATGACCATGTAGAAGTTTCTTACTACACAGAGTGTATTTATAGACATACCATGTACCCTTAACCGTGCGAGGCCAAGTACATGCTATGTGGTGCCCAGGTATAGATTTCAATCTACATGGCGTGTAGTATTCCTTGACACGCCGTCTAACTTTGTTCCATGTAGTGGCCGAGTCCCTGGCCGTGTGTTGACCGTGTACTCAGTCTAAGTTGTGTGCTAGACTCCGCTTAAGTCAGAGTATGGAAACCCATCTACACGGTGTTTACTTTGGAAATACACGCCGTTTATTTTTTATTTTTATTTGATTGTCTGAGACGTTGTCGCCTCTTATTTCCAAAAATTTCTTCTTCTTCCCCGTTGGACGAAAAGTCCATCCGGAAACCTCCAAAGAACATAAATCCTCATAGATCCGTCATACGACCTCCATTCTTCGATCCGTTAGTGGCTGTGGGGCCGCATCATAAAGGCTAACCCTACGCACCGTATTTTGTTCAAGATCTCTCACTTCTTTCTCCACAGATTCCATCCGAAGGAATTGCCGGGATTTGACAGAAACATAGGGCTACCACGATTTAGACCGATTCAGAGCCTGATATCAAAGAATTGTCATCGTACGAGTACGAGGTGGGTGGTGCATACCTTCTTTTTTTATTTTCGTAGACAATTGGGGGTTGCGACCTTCGGGCGCAACGTTGGGTATTGAGCAAAACCCTTGTTCATTTATTTTTAATAGTTTATATGCATTGTGGGATTCCTCTGGGTACTCCCTGACCTTTGTTGTGCTTGAGTGAGGCCGGGTGAGAGGTTATAGCTCGTCTAGGGCAATTCGGCCGGGGGTTCCGAAATGCCTATGATTTGGACCAGTATTTTAAAATGCTGAGTTTAGACTGATTTTGATGCTGTTGGATTAAAATGCTGAGTTTGATTTGTTAAATCATGTTAGTAATTTTTTTAAGTCATTTAAGACCTTAGGTGCTGGTATGGATTAGCACACGTTAGTTCCGTTTGACTGTTTAGTAATTGCCTGGTTAAAGTGATCCTACTAAGTATGAATATGAAATGTGTGATATTGCCTGTGTTGAACTGATTTTTGTGTTGGGCGTGGCTCGGATATATTGTTTCGTGATGGGAATCACATGTTGGTGCTTTGGCTCAGGTTACTTTGGGTGGTTTCTACCACGGGATTGGGCGTTATGGATGTCGTTTGAGGCAGTTGGACTGTCGGGTTGGGCTTGGACTGGGTTACTTGGATGGCGAGTCCATCAGACTTGAGAGATAGGTTCGTAGGAACACGAGGTGTCAGAGGTGTTGTGGCTTCGGAACATACTGAGGTGATTACCACTCACCGGGTACTTTTGAGTAGTGTGCACACAGATAGACTCCGAGATGAGGTGGTGCAGCCACTCGCTGGGTAGAGGCCCCCAGTAGATGTGGTTAGGTATTTTTGGTTTGGGGGTGCTTTCCATAGGAAGCCACGTGGAAGGTGAGGAGCCTTTAGGAGATAGCTTTGAGGCGGTCAGGTTGGGGGTAGAGGATCTCCGTGATTTGAGGGTGGACACCGCTGTCCCTTTGGTTATCTTTTGAGGACAGGTATCGTTGTTCCTCCGGATATTGTTCCATGGGAAGGTTGAGCTTTCGAGCCTCTTTATGATGGTTGGGCGTGCATTCGGGATGTCGGTACTTGAGACACATGGTGTCAGGTGGCACGAGGTTTTGGGCTACAGATTAGAGATTCCGGCATTGGCCGAAGTAGGTGACATTCCTGGTGGCTGCTGAGCACCAGAGAAGTTTGTGTTTACTTTTGGTAATTGTACTGTTTATTTCTTTTCTTATATAAGCATGTCTTCCTAAACACTTATATTAGGTACGCACCCTTGGGTGGTATCCTACTGAGACTTGTCTCACACCCTACACAGGCCCTTCGGGACGCATGTAGACTTTATGAAATTGCATGCAGGTAGAGGATCAGCCTCAGGAGCTGGACCTTAGTGCAGTTGGCATGGAGACTGGTATAGACCTTGAGGTTGTGCCTTACTAGAGTTACTTTGTTTAGTTTTTCCTTTTTAATCAGCTTGCTTACCTTATTATGTAGCAACTGTTGGTTAGCCATTGGTACCATTATATATTGAGTCGTATGACTTGTTTTCGATGCATTCATTGTTTGGTTATAGTAGTAGTTTCTTGTATTATTTAGCATGTTGTTCTGTTTATTTTCCGCTGCTGTTGTTTCTATATTGCTTTTGCTGGTTTATTGATATTGGATATGCTTCCGCTCTTCGGGTCTGGTTCGAGTCTGCTGAGTCATTTATTTCCGCTGCATATTTAGTATTCTACTCAGACCAGTACCATTTTATTCCTCTAAGAGGGTATAACCTCCCCAATATACCTATTCAGACCCTCGCTACTAGTCAGAAGCCTTTGGAGTTTAGGGGAGGTGCGCCTAAGGTAGTGACACCCAACCCGTTCGGCCCTGTTTGGGTGGATGGCCGGGTCTGGGTCATTACAAAGTGGTATCAAAGGAGTTCTTGATAGGGATTTAGTAGCATTGCTTTGTTGGATACTAATGAGTTTGAGAATTCCCTTTTATTTCTGCTGGTTTTACTATTTGGGATATGGTAGATTAGAGATAGGTTGTTGGAACAGGATTTTGAACTCATGCTTGGGTGCCTGCAGCCCCATGTACGAGGGATGGATTGAGTTGCCGGGGGTGGGAATTACTATTTTTATTTGCTCAGATTACGGTTTATATGATTTCCACCTCGGTGGCTCACTTATTTTGTGAATTTATTGATTATGATATGAAAATCTTGGCCGGTATGGTAAGGCTTGTTTGTTTGGATTTTGATAGGCACATTTTAGGGTATTTCAATTTCATAATTGCACGTATTCTTTGTGAAGTGATAATACCATGTGAATATATTCAATTTCAATGTTATGTATGCTCTGAAATGGGAATAGGTGGAACTCCTGATAGAATTGTTTTTCATTGCAATGTGTATGCCATGCTTTGTATTTTGTAAAATTGCATATGAAGGATATTTGGTTCCGGATCCTATGAGAGCAGACAAGTACTATGGTTGAGGCGGTGTAACTGTCAGGATTGGGAGACTCGGTCGTTGGGTTTGAGGCAATGTTGGTTGTCAGGATGGGAATGGCCCGACGTACTATTGATACTTGGCTTTGTTGAGGGAGGGTAAGGAGGTCGTGAGGTCAGGATGCTGAGGGCATGGGTTTCGGTGAGGGGGGAGTATGGGTAATTGTTATGCACTGCCTTTTATTGTTTTCCTTATCTTTTTAGAATATATTGTTATATATATATATATATGGGTTGTCTGACCATTTATGGTTTTCAGTGGGTTACTCCTTTACAACTCGATGGAGCGTCAGGCAGGAGATGATATAGTGCCTCGGGATCAGATTCAGAATCTGGTGCAGGCAGAGCATGATCCGCAGGTACAGGCTCAAGGAAAGGATCAAGTTCAGGATCCAGTGCAGGCAGGGAAACATCCGGGTTTGGTGGCATTCAGACCATGGCTTGATGAGCAGCTCCAAGCTAGCCTGGTACATGTCTTGCAGGGGATTGACAGAGGCGCGCAGGGTGCAGATCCATCTATGGTGTATCTGACGCAGGAGTTCCAGTCGCAGCACCCGCCTATTTTTCAGGGTGAGGGTGGTCCACAGGGGGCAAAGAACTGGATAGAGAGTATGCAGATGATCTTAGAGAAGCTAGAGACGCCTCCAGGGCGGAGGGTCAAGCTGGCGACGTACATGTTGAGAGGACCGGAGAAGCGTTGGTGGGATGTACAGGTATAGGCTCATAGGTAAGAGGGACTGACATGGAATGACTTCGAGGACAGGTTATTCGAGCACTTTTATCCAGAGACACTGAGGGAAGAGAGAGCTCGGGAGTTCTTGAGTCTTCAGTAGGGAGATATGTCTATCATTGACTATGCACCTACCTTCACAGAGTTATCTCGTTTTTCACCTGGTATGGTGAGCGATGACGTAGATAGGGTGAGGCACTTCGAGGATGGATTATGACATGCCATTCGGGTCCAGGTGAACATCTTCAGGTTGGGTTCCTTCTCTGAGGCGGTGAGCCAGGCGCTTATAGCATAGGGAAACTAGAGGGATAGGCCCCAGATTGGTAGGGTGATAGATTCAAGTGATAGTTCGGACAACTTAAAGCGAGGTTGAGATGAGTTCCAGCTGGGACGTCAAGCCAAGGACTCACTTAGACAACCCCGTGGCAGTTTAGTGGTAGTTTTCTTTCTGTGTGGACAGTCGGGACATGTTTGGGCTCAGTGCGATAGGCCCCCGAAGGAGTGCCGGTTGTGTGGACTGGTCGGGCATCTGAAAGGGTTTTGCAGGTAGCCTTCTCAGATAGCCGGCAGGCAGGGACCGGGACAGACTGTGGCATCAGGTGTTGTTTCAGGTTCGGTACCATAAGAGGGTAGTCGAGGTGTAGTTTCATGCGGAGGACGTGACAGGGATAGTGGGATCCAGCTGAGGGGTCATTGGGTGGTGACTGGAGCAGCACTACAGGGAGGTCGAGCATCAGGTATTCGTACTTCAGGCTAGGTGCACACTGTGGAGCTACCAGGGATTGAGCAGGCTGGTGAGCCGACGACGGTGGCAGGTACACCGTGGGTGGGGTCGTGATTTTTCCTTACTTTATTTTGGCATGGCCTCTTGAGGCATGTCTGGTTGAGTGCAAGGGCTGCACAGGATACTTGTGGACTGACTAGATGCTATTTAGTGGGATTGACATCATATCGGATGTGTTATATATTTTATTTATATATTTGAGATGCGTGGAATCAGGAGCATCAATAATGCAGGTTAGTTGATGTGTCGTGGGCATCAGGGCATCGAGGATGTGGGAAACTTGAGGTGCATGGAAATAGGTTTTATTTGAGCATCTATTAGATGCAGGACCTCATGGAGGCAGACACCGATGCGTTGAGGGTTACGTTGGGTGTCGGGAATGACGTGTGAGCACCGAGGAGGTGCAGGGGTGACGATGTGTCACAGGAGGACCATGGGTCTGGGACATAGGTCGTTGGGCCTTGTTTGTTTGTTTTGATTTCTTGGAGCCTTGTTGGTTGAGACCGAGTAGGCAATTCCTAAGGTGGGGAGCCCCTTTAGGAATTTAGCCAGAACCTTGAGACCGGGGTAGTCCAGGTTGTTTAACCAGGATGGGTGTGTTCAGTGCCATCTCCTGGTTTCGTTCGGTAGCTCGGGGATGAGCTATGTTAAGGTGGGGAGTTTGTAAGAACCCGTGTTTTTAGAACGGGTCAAAATCCCAACCCTGTTTGAATTTTTGACTGTTTTATGAGAAGTCTGGAAAATCTCGGCAGTTTCTGGAAATTTATAGACTACACGTCGTGTACTTTAAGTACACACAGTGTATGTGTTAACCGACTGACCGGTCGTGTGCTCACAGAGTAAATGTCGTGTGATGACTTTGTAGAAGTTTCTTACTACATGGTGTGTATTTATGGACACATCGTGTACCCTTAACTGTGCAAGGCCAAGTACATGCCGTGTGGTGCCCAGGTATAGATTTTCATCTACACGGCATCTAGTCTTCCTTGACAGGCCATGTAACTTTGTTCTGTGTAGCGGCCGATTCCCGGGCCGTGTGTTGACCGTGTACTCAGTCCAAGCCGTGTGCTGGACTCCACTTAAGTTAGAGTATGAAAACCCATCTACACGGCGTGTACTTTGGAAATACATGCCGTGTACTTTAGTTTTTATTTCATCGTCCGAGACACCGTCGCGTCTTATTTCCAAAAATTTCTTATTCTTCCCCGTTGGATGAACTGTCAGTCTAGAAACCTCCGAAGAACACAAATCCTCATATATCTGCCATACGACCTCCGTTCTTCGATCCGTCGGTGGCTGCAGGACCGCATAAAAAAGGTTAACCCTGAGCACCCTATTTTGTTCAAGATTTCTCACATGTTTCTCCACAAATTCCATCCGAAGGAATTTACAGGAATTGACAGAAACATAGGTCTACCGCGATTTAGACTGATTCAAAGCCTGATATCAAAGAAGTGTCATCGTACGAGTACAAGGTGGGTGGTGCATACCTTATTTTGTCTTTTCGTAGACAATTGGGGGTTGCAACCTTCGGGTGCAATGTTGGGTATTGAGAAAAACCCTTGTTCATTTATTTTTAATAGTTTATATGCATTATGGGATGCCTCTGGGTACTCCCTGACCCTTTTTGTGCTTGAGCGAGGCCGAGTGAGTGGTCATAGCTCGTTTGGGGCAATTCGGTTGGGGGCGCCGAAATGCGTATGATTTGGAACAATATTTTAAACTGCTGAGTTTAGACTTATTTTGAAGCTATTGGATTAAACTGTTGAGTTTGATTTGTTAAAGCATGTTAGTAATTTGTTTAAGGCATTTAAGACCTTAGGTGCTGGTATGGATTAGCACAAGTTAGTGCAATTTGACTGTTTAGTAATTGGCTGGTTAAAGTGATGCTACTAAGTATGAATATACAATGTGTGATATTGCCTATGTTGAACTACTTGTAGTGTTGGGCATGGCCCGAATATATTGTTTAGTGATGGGAATCACAGGTTGGGGCTTTGGCTCGGGTTACCTTGGGTGGTTGCTACCACGGGATTGGGCGTCATGGACGTTAGTTGAGGAAGTTGGACTGTCAGGTTGGGCTTGGCCCGGGTTACTAGGATGGCGAGGCCATCAGACTTGAGCGACAGGTTCATAGGGACACGAGGTGTCAGAGGTGTTGTGTTTTGGGAACATACTAAGGTGATTAGCACTCACCGGGTACTTTTGATTAGTGTGCACATAGATAGACTCTGAGATGAGGTGGTATGACCACTCGCTGGGTAGAGGCCCCATAACACCCCAGGTAAATAAATAATATGACATTTTTATATTTATTACTATTTGTGAATAAAATATTAATATTAATTTAAAGGAAATGCTACGCTCTATGTCTTACCCAATACGCAACAACGAGTTCCTTTGAAATCTTACGTTGCACTCTAATAATAAAATAATTTTATTTTAAATGGTAGTTAACACCTAGATGTTGTAATGGCGGGAACGAACATAACTAACTAAAAAATGATTATATATTTCTGTCAAATATTTTTACTTTTTACAATAAATGTTAGAGGATTAAAAATGCGAATGAATACAATTTTAAGTGTAAACATTCTTATATTCTTTAAAAGGTCGATTAACCGCCTTTGATGGCGAACCTCTTTTAAATCCACTTTTTGATAATTTTATGTGTTATATTTGACAAAATAAAATTCTTCTTTAGAATCGGGACATCAAAATTTACTTTGTGTAAATATTTGGTGTTTTTCCAATAAAGTTCATTTTTAATGAATAGTGAAAAATGCTGTATTTTAATTCCAAACCTCTTTTTAATCTAATTTATTTATATGATTAGATTATCTTTTTAATTGGTTTTAAAGTGAAATTAGAATATATTTTTACCATTTAATTCAATAGTGGTCATTGGAATTAATTTCACTTTGAAATTGGACTTAAACTAGTGTCAATCTTTTGATATATATTGTTTCATAAAAACACGCTATTTGTTCGGATAGCGGGAATTAATTATTAAATTAATTAATGTAAATTATATGTTTTGAATTTTTTAAAATAGACATCATTTTTTAATTCAGAATATCAAATATAGATTAGGGTGAACTTTTGGTATTTTTCTGATAAAGTTCATTTTTTCAAGGAATAGTGAAAATATTGTATTTGAATTCAAAACTATGTTTTAATATAATTTATTTATATGGTTATATTATCCTTTTAATTGGTTTTAAATTGTAAATAGATTATATTTTTACCATTTAATCTAATTTTGGTCATTAGAAGAAATTTCACATTTAAATTCTATATAATCAACTGTCAATCTTTTGATTGTTAATATTTTTTAAAAACACGCCTTTTGTTTTGACAGCAGTAATCAATTTTAAATTAATTTCTGCCACTTATGTGTTTTGAATTTGGAGAAATGGATTCCATATTTGGAATCAGTAGGTTCAAATTGTTTAAATATGTAACTTTTATTTTTATACATTTTAAATATTTACTTCAGTAAATATTTTATTTACCGTTGTTAAACGGTAAATCAGGTAAATAAGGGTAAAGAAATAATATTATAATAATATGAAATTACCCTTAAACATGTCCTAATCCTATTGGATGAGTCATGTCTGACCATGGAAATCTTTGGGTCGATTTGGGGACCCCATTGAGCCACTTGGGAGTGATAATGACAATTTAGATTAATTAATTTAATGTGAAGACAAAAGTGACATTAACAAAAATCGTTTAGTAATTAATTTTTATATGGTGTTATATAAGTCCTATTTTAGACTATAAATATTCATTGTAAAGATAAAAAGATTTCCTAAATAATGGTATTTGTTTTATAATTTTTAGACCTCAAATAAATTAAATTATTTATGACACAATCATGATGCAGTATTTACCTCATTATTAAATGATTTAATTAAATAAGATTATAATGATTAAAATATTATCCAAAACATGTCAAATTATGATTGGATTATTTTATTTCGATTATGATTCATCTTATCTTCGACCATAAGTATTTTTGGACCATTAGAAACCGAATATCATTATATTATAAAATAATATTTTCACTCTTTCCTAAAGAGCCCCTCCTCTCCCTTATAAAAAGAGACCACTTCTATGCAATTCCTCACACCTCTCAAGCCATTTGGCTCGACCAAACTCTGACCAATTAATCTCCCTATATCCCTCTCCTCCTCCTAGAAGCCTTACCTTAGAAAGAAGGCACCTCAATATGTCCTTTTCTTCAAACCAAAGTGAGTTACAAAAATTAAAGGTAAATGTTTCTCTTAAATTGTTTTCTTTTATTTTGCTTCTCCAACCCCTAAATTCTTTTTATTTCCATTATTTTTTAACAAAAATAGTATCCTAAATATACTAGGATGTTGTTATGATAATTATTCTAACTACACGTACACACACCTCCATCTAATGGATGAATAACATAATGTTTTTGTGGATGGAAAACTAACGCCTCACGAAACGATGATTGTTCAATTACATCTTACCACCTCTCATGGTGGCCATTATGATGGAACTGTATTTATATATGATATATATTATGTTTATTATTTCTTTATTCTTCTATACTTCCCAATTATATCAAACCTTTATGGTTTCCATGGTGGGTAAATACGATAATCTCATTTGAGGAAGTGCGGACTACCGCCCCCTCAAAGTGATGTGACTCGTTAATGCCCTATGTGGGATGTATAAAGGATAGAGTTAATGATATTATATATGATATTATACTGAAATTATAATATAACTATGTATCATTATGTTTTAATTCCATTAAAATAATAAATATAAATGAAAGTAGTGTTCATGCGTACGTACGGCTTACCGTCTTCATGAACGGTGCATTTCACTTCGTACCTCCAAATGTTATATACTATTATAAATACAAGTACATGCTGGATATATATGATATATATGATACCCAAAGCATGAATATCATTTTGGATATAATTAACCTTTAACCACGTGAACAACATGTAATTATAAGAAGTCCATTTTTGACTCAAGTACCAAATATCGACAAAATGAACGTTATTAACTTAAATGATTACATAATTATTATAACATGGTAATAAGTGATATAAAAGGAATAATAAACTTGAAAAAGGTTCTTAATAAAGTATAAATTAACTTTATTTTATTATTTAGGATATTAAAGAATGAACGGGTCAAGTCGGACATGAGGTAAGGGACTTTGTCTCAATCTCCTTTCATTGATGCATTTTTAGTTTTATACATGAATTTATTTTATATGATGTATAAAACCCTTTGACTTTTACTTATATTCAAAAGAAATCTTTTCTCTACAAAGAGTTTTACTAAACAACAAAAAGTAATGTTTCTTTAACATAAGCAGTGACGATGACCTTTCCACCACCGCGAGTATTATTTGAACTTTGGATTCCTTAACAAGCCGGAATGTTTTTAAAAGGAAAAATAAATACCAAATACTCTTTTTACGTATTTTGGTATTGAAAATGATTTTTGAGAATGGATTTATTATTTCAATATCTTGAAATGATATTTTATTGTTGCAATGTGGAAATTTTATCTTTCCTTTATGCTTTTGTTATGTGTTAAGATCATGTTTTGGTTCTTGGGCATTATTTACGTATACGGGTGGTTCCGTGATAAACCTAGGACGGGTGATCCCGAGATATCTCTCCAATGCATTGGGTAAAGTGACAGAGATAAAAATGATTGTTTCTCCTAAGAGATTTAGGGAATATACTATGATGGTTATTCCAAAGTAACTCCCTATGTAGCTATGATAGCTACAATGTAAGTATGGTATGGATGCTGCAAGTTACCTTTATGATTTATGATTTCTATGTGTCTTTAATAAATCTTATGATTTCATGAGGTAAGTAAAAGAGTTCATGTTTTGTATATATTTATGAACAAATGTTTTCAGTCACTATTTTATAACCCTTACTGAGCCTTTTATGCGCATCCCAAGTTTTGAAATGTTTTTCATAGGACTTGAAGATGAATAGGGTCAAGGATGGGATCAAGGAAAAGCCATGCTCTCTTTAACATGGAATTAGACATGCCTTTTTTTCAAGAGTTTTTATTTTATAAAAAAATTGAATTCTGGGTAGAAGTGCCTACTTTGTAATATTTTGAGATGTAATAGTTATGTCCTAATTCTCTAAAACTCTAAACCTGAAAAGATGCTCAGTGTGAATTATTAATTTTATTAAATATTATGTAATGTTTAAGGCCGGGCCCTTAAAGTTGGTATCAGAGGTCGGTTGAGACAACTTTAGGGGTTAAGAATTTTCGTTAGACATATAGTTAGTCCCTATCTATTATTTAAGTTAAATCCTTGTTTTATAACTTTTCAGATCAACAAAAGTCAGTTACAAATGGAAGGTGGAGGATCTCAAACGACATTCCTATCTCTTCCTGATGACATGATTGCAATAATTATTACAAAGTCATGTTCAGATGATTGTGAAATTTTTATAGCATACAACTCACCTGCAAGCAGTTGTTTGAGATATCAAAAACCTCCACTATACCTCGTTATCATCGTGGATCATGGGTTGTATTTAGAAATATAATATTTTCAAAATATTCTCATATTTTCATGAAAGGTAAATGTTATCAAGGTATTTTCAAATATTTTACCTTATCACAAGAATTTGAAGCATATTATGATTTTAAAAATGGTTCTGAGGAAGGAGACCCTTGTGAAACCTATTTATATTTGCTTTTAAAATATAGTCTCTCAACACATACTTATGGTATTTTAAAAGGACCAATAATAGAAAGTTTCAACTCAAATTATGTCCGACTATTTTATAGAAATCATGTTTTATCAGATGTTTTGGAATTATATGTCATACATGATTATTTTCCAAAACTATTTTTCTGTGAACACCCATATGACCCATGTTGTACAAGGTGTATTTGGATGGAGGAAGAAAATGATTTTGAAGGATCTATAAATCATTTTTGTAATGCGTGGGACTTCTACCTACGTGAACAAGATGACGATGAAACTAAGTGGACGCCATGATCAAGGTATGTTGTTATTCATTTTTGGAATCGTTTTATTTATGGTGGTGAAATAAGACTTCAAGAATTGAGATGTTGAGATCGTAATGAATTTGGATGAAAATGAGAGGTATAAGGAAACTATTGAGGTTAAAACATGTTAGGTTTATTTTTGGAGTTTTATAAAAAGGACAACATGCAGACCGTGTGACAACCCGTCGCGTCGGACAAAGCTGCGGGAATCGAACCAACAACCAAAGTGTGACTGGTATTTATCGCCTACCACTGGACTATGTGAAGTCCCTAGTTATTATGACTTATTATTTTTAGTTATATGATTTTATGAATTAAGAGTAAGTTGATTTTGGGTTATCTACGGAAATTATTAACCTATCATGGAGGATATGTGATTAGGTTAATTACTTTTCAATATGAGACTTTTAGAGGAACTGATGTTATTTGGAGATAAGTGTTAATTTGTACCTTGGAAGACTATGTGAATAAATCCTTCAAATATTTGGGTTTCAATCTTAGTTTGGATAATTTTATGGACAAATTGTTTATCGAATGGTCCTCATTGAACTTTGGGTTTTGTTGGACAAATTTTGGAGATTAAGAATAGATTTTCTTTTTATAAAGGGTTATCCTTTTCTGGATTATCTGATCTTGTTCTAACAATTTTGGTTTTGGTAAGGGTCTAAAGACATGGGAAATATTTAGTTCTCTTTTGTGGATTAGGTGATTCTCTAGAAGTTGATTATAGTACTCTTAATGTGAACAAGTCTTCCTAAATACTCATCATTTGGGGAAAGTATGAGTTTGTGTAAGAAATCTAGTAAAAGTTGAAAGCCAACATGACAAGTAAGTATGTTTCCTTAAGATCAAAAATAAATTCCTCAAGGAAATGTAACTTAAAACAAAAATTTTGTCCACTAAATTTTCCCACTGGGGAATCTAATACCGTTTAACCCACCACAAGTTTGTGATTTTCTTGTGGCTAACTTTCTCCTAAACATGTTTTCTATCACTCTCCCATAGAACATGACCCTTTTCTTTTTCTTCCATATACATGTTTTCCTACATGTAATCCTAGTATGGGTTAACTCGGGTGACCTCTGTACTTCTCTTTATTTCTTTTAAAGTGATTGTTTTACCGACTCTTGTTCCGATGTAGGACTTTCAATGATGTTTCCGAGCCCAATTTTAAAATTGCGACGACGCAATTTCCAAAAGGGGGGAAGGATGTAACACCCCAGGTAAATAAAGAATATGAAATTTTTATATTTATCTCTATTTTTGAATTAAATGTTAATATTAATTTAAAGGGAATGCTATGCTTGATGGCTTACCCAATACGCAACAACGAGTTCCTTTGAAATCTTACGTTGCACTCTAATAATAAAATAATTTTATTTTAAATGGTAGTTAACACCTAGCCATTGTAATGGCGAGAATGAATAGAACTAACTAAAAAATGATTATATATGTTTTTCAAATATTTTTACTATTTACAATAAATGTTAGAGTATTAAAAATGCGAATGAATACAATTTTAAGCGTAAACATTCTAATATTCTTTAAAAGGTCGATTAACCGCCTTTGATGGAGAACCTCTTTTAAATCCACTTTTTGATAATTTTATGTGTTATATTTGACAAAATAAAATTCTTCTTTAGAATCTAAACATATAAATTTACTTTGTGTAAATTTTTGGTATTTTTCTAATAAAGATTATTTTTTAATGAATAGTGAAAAATGTTGTATTTTAATTCAAAACCTCTTTTTAATCTAATTTATTTATATGATTATATTATCTTTTGAATTTTTTTTATAGTGAAATTAGAATATATTTTTACCATTTAATCCAATAGTGGTCATTGGAATTAATTTCACTTTGAAATTGGACTTAAACTAGTGTCAATCTTTTGATATATATTGTTTCATAAAAACACTCTATTTGTTTTGATAGTGGGAATTAATTATTAAATTAATTAATGTAACTTATATGTTTTGAATTTTGTAAAATAGGCATCATTTTTGAATTTGGATTATCAAATATAGATTAGGGTGAATTTTTGGTATTTTTCTGATAAAGTTCATTTTTTAAGGAATAGTGAAAATATTGTTTTTTAATTCAAAACTATGTTTTAATCTAATTTATTTATATGGTTATAATATCTTTTTAATTGGTTTTAAAGTGTAAATAGATTATATTTTTACCATTTAATCTAATTTTGGTCATTATAAGCAATTTCACATTTAAATTGTATATAATCAACTGTCAATCTTTTGATAGTTAATATTTCTTAAAAACACGCTTTTTGTTTTGACAGTGGGAATTAATTTTAAATTAATTTCTTCCACTTCTGTGTTTTGAATTTGGAGAAATGGATTCCATATTTGGAATCAGGAGGTTCAAATTGTGTAAATAGGTAACTTTTATTTTTAGGCATTTTAAATATTTACTTGAGTAAATATTTTATTTACCGTGGTTAAAGGGTAAATCGGGTAAATAAGGGTAAAGAAATAATATTATAATAATATAAAATTACCCTTAAACGTGACCTAATCCTATTGGATGAGTCATTTCTGACCATGGGCATCTTTGGGTCGATTTTGGGACCCCATTGAGCCACTTGGGAGTGATAATGACAATTTAGATTAATTAATTTAATGTGAAGACAAAAGTGACATTAACAAGAATCGTTTAGTAATTAATTTTTATATGGTGTTATATAAGTCCTATTTTCGACTATAAATATTAATTGAAAATATAAAAAGATTTCATACATCATGGTATTTGTTTTATAATTTTTATACCTCAAATAAATTAAATTATTTATGACACAATCATGATGCAATATTTACCTCATTAATAAATGATTTAATTAAATAAGATTATAATGATTACAATATTATCCAAAACATGTACAATTCTGATTGGATGATTTTATTTCGATTATGATTCATCGTATCTTCTACAATAATTATTTTTGGACCATTAGAAACCGAATATCATTATATTATAAAATAATTGTTTCACTCTTTCCTAAAGAGCCCCTCCTCTCCCTTTTAAAAAGAGACCACTTCTATGCAATTCCTAACACCTCTCAAGCCATTTGGATCGTCCAAAATCTGACCAATTAATCTCCCTACATCCCTATCCTTCTCCTAGAAGCCTTACCTTAGGAAGAAGGCACTTCAAGATGTCCTTTGGTTCCAACCAAAGTGAGTTACCCAAATTAAAGGTATAAGTTTCTCTTAAATTGTTTCCTTTTATTTTGCTTCTCCAACCCCTAAACTCTTTTTATTTCCTTTCTTTTGTAAAAACACCAGTATCCTCAATATACTAGGATGTTTTTATGATAATTATTCGAACTACACTTACACACACCTCCATCTAATGGATGAAGAACATAATGTTTATGTGGATGGGAAACTAACGCCTCACGAAACGATGATTGTTCAATTACATCTTACCACCTCTCATGGTGGCCATTATGATTGAACTGTATTTATATATGATATATATTATGTTTATGATTTTTTTATTCTTCTGTACTTCCCAATTATATCAAACCTTTATGGTTTCCATGGTGGGTAAATACGATAATCTCATTTGAGGAAGTGTGGACTACCGCCCCCTCAAAGTGATGTGACTCGTTAATGCCCTATGTGGGATGTATAAAGGTTATAGTTAATGATATTATATATGATATTATACTGGAATTATAATATAACTATGTATCATTATGTTTTAATTCCATTAAAATAATAAATAGAAATGAAAGTAGCGTTCATGTGTACGTACGGCTTACCGTCTCCATGAACGGTGCATTTCACTTCTTACCTCCAAATGTTATGTACTATTATAAATACATGTACATACTGGATATATATTATATATATGATACCCAAATCATTAATATCATTCTGGATGTAATGAACCTTTTACCCCGTGAACAACATGTAATTATAAGAAGTCCATTTTTGACTCAAGTACCAAATATCGACAAAATGAACGTTATTAACTTAAATGATTACATAATGATTATAACATGGTAATAAGTGATATAAAAGGAATAATAAACATGAAAAAGGGTCTTAAGAAAGTATAAATTAACTTTAGTTTGTTATTCAGGAGATTAAAAAATGAACGGGTCAAGTCGGACACGAGGTAAGGGACTTCATCTCAATCTCCTTTAATTGAGGAATTTTTAGTTTTATACATGACTTTATTTTGTATGATGTATAAAACCCTTTGAATTTTACTTCTATTAAAAATGAATCTTTTCTCTACAAATAATTTTACTAAACAACAAAAAGGAATGTTTCTTTAACGTAAGAGGTGACAATGACCTTTCCACCGTGAGTATTATTTGATCTTCGGCTTCCTTAACAAGCCATAATGTTTTTAAAAGGAAAAATAAATACCAAATACTCTTTTTATGTATTTTGGTATTGAAAATGTTCTTTGAGAATGGATTTATTATTTCAATATCTTGAAATGATATTTTATTATTGTAATGTGGAAATTTTATCTTTCCTTTATGTGTATGTTATGTGTAAAGATCATGTTATGGTTCTTGGGCATTATTTACGTATACGGGTGGTTCCGTGATAAACCTAGGGGAGGTGAGCCCGAGATAGCTCTCCAATGCATTGGGTAACGTGACGGAGGTAAATGTGAATGTTTCTCCTAAGAGATTTAGGGAATATTCTGTGATGGTTATTCCAAAGTAACTCCCTATGTAGCTGTGATAGCTACATATGTAAGTATAGTATGGATGCCGCAAGTTACCTTTATGATTTATGATTTCTATGTGTCTTTCATAAATCGTATGATTTCATGTGGTAAGTAAAAGAGTTCATGTTTTGTATGTATTTATGAACAAATGTTTTCATTCAATGTTTTATAACCCTTACTGAGACTTTTATGCTCATCCCATGTTTTGAAATGTTTTTCACAGGACTTAAAGATGAATAGGGTCAAGGATGGGATCAAGGAAAAGTCATGCTCTCTTTAACATGGAATTAGACATGCCTTTTTTTTCAAGAGTTTTTATTTTATAAAAAAAGTGGATTCTGGGTAGAAGTGTCTAATTTGTAATATTTTTGAGATGTAATAGTTATGTCCTAATTCCCTAAAACTCTAAACCTGAAAAGATCCTCAATGTGAATTATTCATTTAATTCAATATTATGTAATGTTTATGGTCGGGTCCTTATAGGCCCCCAGTAGATGCGGTTAGGTATTTTTGTTTTGGGGTTTTTTTCCATAGGAAGCCACGTGGAAGGTGATGAGCCTTCAGGAGACTGCTTTGAGGTGGTCAGGTTTGGGGCAGAGGCTCGCCATGATTTGAGGGCAGACACCACTGTCCCTCCGGTTATCTTTTGAGGACAGGTATCATTGTTCATCCAGATGTTGTGCCATTGGAAGGTTGAGCTTATGAGTTGGGTTATTATGGTTAGGAGTGCCTCCAGGACGTCGCTACTTGAGACACATGGTGTTAGGTGGCACGAGGTGTCAGGCTACAGATCAGAGATTCCAACATTGGCCGAAGTAGGTGACACTGCCTGGTGGCTGCTGAGCACCAGAGAAGTTTGTGTTTACTTTTGGGCATTGTACTGTTTACTTCTTTTCTTATATAATCATGTATGCCTAAACACTTATATTAAGTACGCACCCTTGGGTGGTATCATACTGAGACTTGTCTCACACCCTACACGGGCCCTTCGGTACGCGTATAGACTTTATGAAATTGCGTGCAGGCAGATGGTCAGCCTCCGGAGCTGGACCTTAGTGTTGTTGGAATGGAGACTGGTATGGACCTTGAGGTCGGGCCTTGCTGGAGTTAATTTATTTAGTTTTTACTTTTGTATCAGCATGCTTACCTTATTATGTAGCAACTGTTAGTTAGCCATTGGCACCACTATATATTGAGCTGTATGACTTGTTTTTTATGCATTCCTTGTTTTGTTATAGTAATAGTTGCTTGTATTCTTTAGCATGTTTTTTTGTTTACTTTCCGCTATTATTGTTTCTATATTGCTTCCGCTGGTTTATTGATATTGGATATTCTTCCGCTTTGTGGGTCTGGTTTGAGTCTGCTGAGTCATTTATTTCCACTGCATATTTAGTATTCTACTCGGACCAGTACCATTTTATTCCTTTGAGAGGTTACAACCTCCCCACTATACCTATTCATACCCTCGCTGCTAGTCAGCAGCCTTTGGCGTTCAGGGGAGGTGCGCCTAAGGTAGTGACACCCGACCCATTTGGCACTGTTCGGGTGGCTGGCTAGGTCTGGGTCATTACAATAATGGAGGCCAATGATTCACCTCATCGTATGTCTGGAAATGATGTACTTAATTAATTGAAATATTTTATTTTTTCATTTTGTAAGGGTCAAATGAAATCTAGAATTAGAAAGAATGTTTCCACTGGAACCTGTTACAATTGGGAGAAGAGGAGTATCTTCTTTGATTTTCCTTATTAGTCAACCAATTTGTTATGTTATTTCATAGATGTAATGCACATTGAAAAAAATATATATGTGAAATGTTTTGTTTCGATTCTTCTAAATATTAAGGTAAAGAAAAAAGATGATTTACGATCTCAGCCAGACTTGGTGGATTGGCGCATCAGACCAGAATTGCAGCCTTTGCGTATCAGTGAAAATAAATGGAAAGTTCCATGGGATTATTATTTGATGACACCTACAGAAAAAAATCAATTTATGGAAGTACTAGAGACTATTAAAGTTCTTTATGGATATTCAAGAAACATATCTAAATGGGTCAATAGAAGATATTTGATGCTAAAATCCTTGAAGACTCGTGATTATCATGTCCTTCTACATGAGTTGATTCTAATATCAATCTTTCATCTTTCGTCCAATAATGTAAGGGTGGTTTTTATTCTGTCATTCCATTTTTTAAGAAATCTTTGTGCTAAGAAGTTATCAAAGTATTTCTGGAAAAAAATGTTGGCAGATGCCCCAATAATTTTTTGTAAGTTAGAGAAAATATTTCCTCCATCATTTTTCATATGCATTCTGCATCTGACTGTCCATATTCAAACTGAAATACTTCTCAAAGGACCTATTTCTTTTCATTGGATGTATGCAACTGAAATAAATATGTACACATTAAAGTCTTATGTCTGAAATAGGAATCATCCTGAAGGTTCTATCATAAATGGTTACTTGGCTCAAGAATGTATGGATTTATGCTCTATGTATTTTTCTAATCTTACTACATGAATAAATATACCAAGGAAAAATAAATAAGAACAGTATATCAAAATTGAACCCATTTTCCATCACTTCCTAAAATAGGAGGAATTCCTAGATCATATACATTGATGACATTAATCCTTGAAGAGTGAGAGATGGAACATCGCATAGTTTTGTTCAACTGTGATTTGTTTGACGACTACATCATGTAAGTAAATTGAATATGTATATCTCACATATATATCTATTAAACTATTCTTATTTTTATCTACAGGAAATATAAAGCAATGATAAATAGAAAGCAGTGTTCTTTGTCTTTTAGAATGAGGGAGACTTTTCATAGCAAAGAGTTTTCTGATTGGTTAAAATTGAAAGTGAAAATATTATTATTTAAAATAATTAAAAAATATTTAATTAAGTTTAATATTCATTTATATTTCAGGTATTGAGTTGTCCTGCTGACTATGTATCTGAGGAAATAAGAGCTTTGGATTTTGGTCCTAATACCATGGTTCGTGATTATAAATCAATTGTTATCAATGGGTACAGATTTATTACCACCGAACAAGAAAAGAAAAGGATAACACAACATGATGGTGTTATGGTTACTACCATAGTAGATGGTTATGCCAGTGCAGTAGATAGTAGACCAAGATTTGAAAATGTAGGTTATTATGGAGTCTTTGAAAAAAATAATGGATTATTACTCGCATAGACGAGTCGCGGTGATTAAATTCTAATGGTTTGATTCGATGAAGATGTAGGGAACCTATATTTATTATTGTGGATTTTGATTAATTGATATGACTCACACTCTTACTACCGATGAACCATATGTGTTGGCATTAATGGAGAGAAAAAATTATGTTAAAGACCATCTTCGACCTCAATTTGGTGTCATTATTGAAGTAATTCCAAGAAATATTTTTTATGATGGTGATGATGTAATTGACACTATCCCTACTTCCATTAGAAAAGATCCATTTATTACTTTTGATGACTCCAATAGATCAATTTTCAGTGTTGAATGTGAACCAGAAGTTGTGGTGGGAAATATATATAATCATCCATCCATGTTCTTAATTTTTTTGAATTATCATGACTTGGGTTGTTAAGGTTGGAACTATTCAAATTGATTTAATATTTATTACAAATATATTGTATCCTACTTGACTATTATATGAATTTTCAATTTTTATTGGTTGCAATTTTATTTTAATTTCTTTTCTAATTTGTAATTCAACTGTATTCAAACCTACGAAACCAAAATTTCTAATTTGGTGAACATTTAAATTCTTTATTTACCTTGTCTAAAATAATTATAACTCTAAGGCCTCCATTTAAAATTTCACTAGATAATGAACATGACGGTTTGTCTTCTTCTACAAAACATGTATAAAACCTGCATCATCTACCTGGGCTAAAGAAATTAAATTTTTCCTTTATTTCGATAAGTTTCTTACCCTTTATGAATCTGGTAGATATCTTATCCTTGTTCATATGTTTATATCAGTATTTCCAACTATATTAAGGGTTTAATCATACATAATATATACCATTTTGAATTTTCTAGAGGCACAATTCAGTATGCTCTCTCTCTTGATTGTTTAGTGAAATAAATCCTCAAAGTCAATGTTCCATGATTTTAATAGACTTATGAAACTTATAAAAAAACATTCTACTCAAAATTAAATTTCTTTATTATATCTTGTATGATTTATTGAATTCATTATATATCCAGTCAAGCTCACCTAAAACAATGGATAGTTAAATTATCCATATATCCCCCTATTCCCTCTCATATATTTTATTTTTTGGGTTACACATTAGTTATCCTTTTCTAATTACTTATATATTTATTTTAAAATGTAGTAAATGAAACAAATTGAATAGAGGTGATGGAAAAATATGATGGACAACAATCATGGCATGACTGAGATGGGCGTTCCACCACTAGTTCCTATAGTGAGTATTTTATTTCAAATATATATATTTAAATAATATATAATGTCATGTGATTAAGTTTTTTTTAAAAAAATTTGCAGGATCCACCTATTCAGAAAAAATTATTTGATGGGCATCCTATTAGTGGTCCCAGTACTCTGGGTGTTCATACAAGGGGGGTGGTATGAGAGCTAGGTGAACTGGTAGGCATACCCGATTAGACCCCGCCCCTCCCACTTACGTACCATCTATTCCGCATTCTGATTTCAGTGTGTAATTAAGGACACATGGGATATTTTGGTCTCCCTTATTATAACCACCCTTTAAATTTGAGTCTCCTCACCCATATTTACCATATCTGATGATGATTTCTACTCCCCATCTAGTATTCGTCCATCCATCTGTGTCATCTTCTTTTACTACTAATTCCTTCTCTACGAGCTTCTATATTAAATATTCTTCGACTCCTACTCTACCAATATATGTCCCTGCGAAGCATACATTTGGACCCACTTCACATGTACAAGATGCTCCATTAGTTTTTGTAGATCCAACAACACCCATTGATCAGACTGTTGTAGGTATATTTATAGAACCCTAAAAAAATTTATACCGTTATTTATTTTCATTATAACTTGTATTGATAAAATATTTTTTTATTTCATAACAGATACATCTATGGATAAAAGGAGGGGGAGGTGATGTACACACATGAATGCGGTGTGGAACCACCACACGAAGTTGATGGTGGACTAAAATGAAGATAATAAAATGATTGAAAAAACATGGTAGCAATGTTGGAGTTTTTTGGCAACACTTGCCAAATACTCTGACATCATTCCTATCAGCCCGCTCTCATGGAGACAGTTTCCAAATAAAGTCAAGGATAATGGTTGGGCTGAGATATGGGTAAAAAAATATGTTGTATTTAATGCAATATATTATTTTTGTATTTATATGTATTCATATTTTTGTGTCATCTTCGGTTTAATTTCAATGATGGTGAGGGTGCACGGCCAGCACATCCAAAGGATTTAGGTGATATTTGGAGAGCCTATAAGCTAGAGTTGTATATTTTCTAGCGTGATAGAGTATTCATAGAATTAGTGGAAGTACCTGTCATGGATGATTTTTTGATAGAATAGTATTGACAGATTATTACTCATTGCATGCCTATCTAGTTTAAGGTATTAATCACATTTGAGGTATTTAAATGAAAATTTTCATGTTTTCATTAATAATATCTTTTTTATTATTTAATTTTATTTAGTAATCATCTAGATAAAATAAAAAAACATTGATGCTAAAACATCCCTATACACATTAGGATGTAATATGATGTCAAATCACGAGAGGAAGCAGGTATGACAGTTGTTTATAATTTTTTTTACAACTTTCACTTTATATTGTTTCCATCATAATTTATTCAATTTTTAAATTTTTCATATAATTTTAGTTAAGAAATTAATTATTGGTAACCTATTTTTAATTATGGTTACCAATATTTAATGTCGTTGTAGAGGCAAATATTGAATATTGAAGGACATGAGCCTTTAGCAAAATGGTTTTGCTCAAGTAGAAGGAAGAAAAATGGGAGTGTGATTAACGAACCGACTTAGCAATAGATTTTAAGTTTTAATTTGTTGATTTAAAATTTTAATATCTATTTTTTAACTTAATAATCTATTTATATTTGTAGTAGGATGCTTTAGGGGCCCTTGATGCCCATGAACCTGACAATTTTGGGCCAAATGATCACTTACATTAGGTATTGGGAGATGATCACCCTGGTAGAGTATGCTTCTAACTTGGAAAGAGTATAGTCCCGATGAGGTATTAGAACTCCTCGGGTGAGAGTTATAGTGCCAACATGTTCTAGAAGGTTAAGGCACAGGTAGAATAATATAAAAAAGGCCACAAAGAAAGTAGGACAGTCTTCTAGGGAAAACACTGCATTTATAAAACTGATGAAATATTTACGTCCAACACTTCTACCAAAGGCCTGCACAGCTTGTGATGAATATATTTTGTCGATGAGTTCTATATATGGTGCACCATATGGAATTTATAATGGTGTTCGAGATGATGGAGAGGAGTAGGCTGAGGCGGAGGGTGAGGAGGAAACCAAGGCAGAAGAGGAGGGAGAGGAGGAGTCCAATGCAGAGGAGGAGGGTGCAGAGGAGGGCGAGGAGGAGGCTGATGCGAAATATGAGGGAGAAAAGTATGGCATTGAGAAGTTCGGGGATGATGATGGGGATGACGATGAGGACGTGGATGAGGTTGATGATGATAGTGATGATAATGATGGTGATAAGGGACATATTGATCTGTTACATTTTTGACTGATATTATTGATATTTTATGTTTGATGATATGTTGTGCCTAAATATATGTGTGATTAGGAAGGTCACATTATCTTTATTTCTTTATCTATAAATAATAAAACTTGACTTGATGATTTTTTGTGACTGAATATATGTGTTACTAATTCACCCCTCCCCTAGACACCCCCACCCCCTTGGATAGCCCCCCCCACCATCCACCTAGAAACCCCCACCTCCTAGACACCCCCACCACCTCAATAGCCCCCCCCCCCCCACAAACACACCCTAGACACCCCCACACCCTGGACACCCCCACCCCCTTGGACAGCCTCCCCCCCACCCCACCCCCAGATACCTCCACCCCCTGGACACCCCCTCCCCCTTGGACAGCCCCCCCCCCCCCGACACCACCCCACCCCCTATACACCCCACCCCTTGAACATCCCCCTACCCCCTGGACACCCCCACCCCCTGGAATTCCCCCACCCCCTGGGACACCTCCACCCCCATGGATAGCCCCCCCCCCCAATCCCCTAAAAAGCCCCCCCCCCCCCACCCCATTGGACACCCCCCAACCCCACCTCCTTGGAAAGCCCCCCCCCCCCCACCCCTTGGATCAAATTTTCATGTGTTGTGTTTATGGAGATTTTTGTTTTTGGGGTGTTCTAGTTTCCAGTACTGTATTTTGTTGGGTGTATTGGTGTTATTCTAAATTCTGTCTAGTGTACTGAAATTTCATTGGTGTTATTCTGATGGAATACTATTTGGATCATATTTTTATTCATTGGTGTTATTTTCAATTATGTATAGAGTAATGCAATTGCAGGTAATTTCACAAGTAATTGGAGGTAATTAATTCTGAATTCTATATAAGTTTTTTATTATTGCAGGTAATTACACAAGGGGAGGTTGGTACTACCTACTGCTAGAGTTACAACAAATCTATGCCAATGGTTTTAAAACCATTGCTATACATATGAAAATTGAATCTATACCAACGGTTTCATCAAACCATTGGTAAAATTCTATACCAAAGGTTTAAAAACCATTAGTATAGACTTATTGAATAAATTGTTACCAATGATTTCTATAAACCATTGGTAAAATTATTTACCAGTGGTTCAGATTATCATTGATATATATATATAAAGTGATTTATATTGAAACGGTGTAAAACTATTGGTAAAACGTTATACCAATGGTTATAGAAAACCATTGGTAAAATTTTCTATAAGATGAAATACCCCAATGGTTTATGAATAACCATTAGGATATGTCTATCCCCATGTCTTAGTAGCCAACAGTTTGGACAACCATTGGTATATATTATTCCAACAATTTTCTAGCCTATACCAAAGGATTAAAACTGTTCGTATATCATAGATTTCTAGCAGTGTATCAAATTAATTAATACACATAATTTCAGTTACTATTTTTGAAGAAAATTACCTTAAAATATTATTAGTTTATTTTAATTATAAATTAATCCATTTAATATAATATTTATATAATAAAACTATGTTTGGAATTTTTGGGATGTTATAATAGAACTTTCCACATTAAATCTGACGATGATTTTCTATTCATTCAAGTTTCTCAACATTATGATCTATTCATGTTACAACAAGAAGTGATTTGAAGGAAAAAAAGATATACAGAGTTAGAAGGATTTTCAAAGTCTTTATCGGGATAATCTATCAGTGTGAATTAGCAGCTGATATATCAGATGGGCTGATAAAGAGGATGATCTCTATATATTGATCCATCGATATGATATAGATGTTGATCTATTATACATATTATTGCACCCACTAATTGATTAGAGGGGATTCTAATATTGATTCATTCTACAAAGTGTTTTTACTATTTAGGCATCAAATATGGAGTTCTATTGGAGGTAGACTAGAGTTGTTAAGTTATTGAGAATGTTGATTCAAATGATCTCCTAACATTGATAAATCAAATGGAAAAAGATATTGATCAATCCTTTTAACATTGATGTTGATCCATCATATGGTAAGTCATCATCAGTTCATCAGATAGTGTTTTACACTGATAAAAAATTGGGTGAAAAACATCATATTAAATAGAGCTGATGACACTAATTTCTTCATATGAGCAAACATAGAGGTGATGTTCATCTTTTTAATCAGATTCATTCAAATTTTCTGATAAAGTGTATGAAGAATGATGTCATAATGATTAATCAGTTGAAAATATAAGAAATGTTTAAAGTTTATCTAGATAGGTTGAAGGTGATAGAAGTTTAAAGAAGTTTCCATAATGTAATCAACCATTTTCAATAGAATCGAAGCATCAAAACATGCAATATATTGAGTATTTTTCAATGGGTCAAGATAAAAAATTTGAATTTGTATTATTATTAGGTTAAGAGAAGAGAATGCATAGTTCATATTTGTGAAGTGCATATCCATTAGAATATATTTTCTATAAAAAAAGTTTATCAGATGAACTTTATATACAAAAGTATATAGGACTAATATTAAGGAAGAAACATCAATCAGAGTCACAAAAGAAAGAATGATCGGACTCAGATAATTAGACTCAAGAATAGTTTGTAAATTTAAAGAAGGCTGAATTTTTGAGAAGTTTCAAGAAGATTCAAGAATATCCTAGAAGTGTTGAGAATAGTTTAAGTAGTCAAATTTGAAGCTAAAATGATCATAAAATTAAGAGATATGAAAATTTTATTGATGGGAGAAAGATTTTTTTTCTATCCTTTTCCATTATGGTATGCCAATAAATAGAGATCATAGTACATTCGTACTTGATATTATTTGTGTGTGCAAAAATCTAAATCTTTGAAATTTGTGTGATAGGCATTGAGATTCCAACCCGAGTTTTGTTTTTGGTTTTAGTATAGATCATCAGATTGATTCCACTATAGTAAGATCCATTTGAGTTATTTCCATCAAATTGAGAACCATTAGAGTGAGATCCACTATAGTAAGATCTAATGAGATAAGATTTATTAGAGAAAAGTCAGATTGGATGGTGTTACATCAGATGATGAATTTGTGATTTTACAATTGAGTGCTTTACTAAGTCAAATTAGGAAAGGTAGAAGTATAATTATATGAGGCCAATTGGATGGAGATAATAAAATAGAGGTAGCTAGACTGAGGCAGATTGGACTGACATTTTCTATGTTTTTTTAGACTAAATTTCTATAAATATGTAAATTTATCATGTTCATATTGGTTGAATATCTGGAGGAAGTTTCAATAACAACAAGTTCTTAAGATAATTTTTGAAGTTTTTTTAAGAAGAAACACATGTGAAGTTCATCTAGCATACTTGTGGAGAAAGTGAATAATTTTCTAAAGTGGAATAGAAAAGAAGAAGGAAACTGAATCTTATAGCTGTGGATTCTTACCAAATATGGAAAACGATTATTTGATAGTTTTTATAACTAGTTGTGGGAAGGTAGTGGATATTAAATAGATAGTTTGTGGGTATAACCAAATATGTTATAAAATGTGATTACTGGGTTATATATCTATTTGTTTCTTATGTCTATGTATTCTGAAAAGAATATATAAAAGGATTCCATATTGGGGGGAATATCTAATATGGAATAGATTAGGTCTTTTTAATGAACCTTGTAAATTTAGTGTCATGGTCCTTTATTTATATATGTTACATACAAAAGGTTTTGTTGAAATTTATATTTTAGTGGATCATAACTCTAACAATTTTCATAGTTAATAAAAGTTTCAAAATAATTTAAAAAAACTTTCATATAAAAATAAAAAGTAACCACTCATTCACCCCCACCTTCTTAGTGGTCTTGATCCTATTTTAGATTTTCAAGTGGTATTAGAGAAGGATCCCCTAAAAGATCCTTCTCCAAGAATGGAGAATTTAAATTCAATGAATAATAATGTTGTTCCTATTTTTTATAACAATAACTATCATAGTTGGAAGAATGGGATGTTACCCTATCTTCTATATCTCATACTTGAGGTTGGAGATGTATAAATTGTGGTCTTTCTTCACATCAATGAAGTTGTTATATTAGCTGTCAATAAGAGGAGTTTGGAAGCTGATGGAAAATCTTAAAATGATTTGTTGATGGATCTTACAGATACTATTTAGGAAGATATGATGGGGTTTCCAACATCCAAATAGATGTAGGATATGATAAGAAGTAGTTATAAAGGAAATGATAAAGTTAATAATTTAAATTAAAAAACAAGGGAAGTATATTTTATGATATGAAAATGGTTGATGATGAAAATATTGATGATTACTTTATTATAGTAAATGAGATGTTATTTAACATTCAAAGTTTTGGTAAGAAGCTTTAATATTCTATGATTATTTAGAAACTTATGAGAAACTTTCTAGATAGATTTTATTTCAAAGATTTATCTTTAGAAGATCATAAAGATTTCTCTTTAGAGATACTTCAAAATATCATTGAGGAATATGATATGAGAAACTCTTATTTTAAGAAAATAGATAAGAATTAAATTTCCTTAAAATATTTGTTAAAAGTGAAAAATAAAGATGAAGAAGTTGAATAAGAATAAAGTGATTAAGAGGTAGAGGATGAATTATAATATTTCAACATAATTGTTTCCCCCATTTCTAATAAATACAATAAGGGAAATCAGAAAATTAAAACTCTCAAATGTTGGAATTGTAAATGGAAAGGATATTTTTTTTAGAATTTTTCAAGGAAGAAAATTTAAGGGTATGATTCCAAATAAGATGTTAAAAAATATCATAAAGAAAAGTGGAAGAAAAAAAGTAAATACTTCCTTATGGAAAGAAAAATAAATTTAATCTGGGCCAAAGAAAAAAGGATAATTTCTCATCTAGTGATGAAAGTAATCATCAAGTAGAATTCATTTCTAAAGTTATAAATATTAGTGTTTAATCAAGCAGTGATGATAATTGTAAAGACATAAATTTTGATAATGGTGATCAGATCATGATCTAATAGACAAGTCTCAGTTTTATTAGAGATCTAAAAATGAATATTAGTGAGATTGAAAGAAAACTAAAAATTTATTAATAGAATTCAGCTATAAATGAGGATATTAACATGATTGAATCAAAAATAATTTAATAATGTAATAAAATATTGAAGATATTTGAATCTGAGAAGATGAAGAATGTTTGGAAATATTTTTGTCTAAGAAATAAGTGGAATTGTTAGAAACACAATCAATGCTTCTTGCAACACAAAGTGAGATAAAGAAGATGAAAAAATAATTTACCAAGGTAGTTTTTTTAAGGGGAAACTTCTAAATATGATCAAAATAAGGATTTACAAAAGAAATTTTTTGAAAAAACATATTTCACTAATAAATGAGGGAATTTATTAGAAAAGTTTATCACTGATCATATTAGTCCACAATTTATGAGTAAATAACAACAATAAAGTTCTAAGATATTTTACTATCAGTACGAAAAATCAAGACTCATAGGTCATTGTTAGTGATGTGTAATTTTTAAATATATATCCTATTCATGATAGTATAAAATGTCTCTACCAGGAAAAAGATATGAATCAAGGGGGTCTATGGTGAGAAAAGAAGAGATAAATTTTATAATAAATTGTTGGAACCGAAATAGAAAACTTATAAGCTAAATAATATTTAAGACTTAACAAATAAAAATTAGAAACTAAAGAAAGTTGAATAATTTAAGAAAATTGATAAATATAAAAATGTTGATTTCATAAATAAAGAGTTCTTAGTTATTTGTCCAGAACAATTTTCCATGGCTATAAGGTTATAAGAAGCACAAAAATAAGCTAAATAAAAGGAAAAGAGAAAGGTATCTAAAGTTAATAAAAATTTGATTAAAAAAATGTCAACATATTTTCATTTGAAGACTCAGAAGAGATGCAAGATATGTGACTATTATGGGAATATTTCTATTTTTTTTTTACTATCTTGATAGAATAAGAGGGAGGTATGATGGAGTTTTTACAAACTCATTATAAGAAAAATGTTACTAAAGTGGAAGGGAAGTTAACATCTTCATCTAAAGAATTTATAAATGAGAATAAACATGTTACAAAATATGATAAGGATGAACATAAGGAAAAAAAATATCTAATTAAAAACCTAAGAAAAAAAGTCAAGAATGAGAGAATATTATCATTAAAAATGTTGATTCTGATAAACTACTAAGGTTCCTCCTTATTTCCTAAATAGTTTTTTATATTTAATTACATGTCGGAAATTGAAGGAGTTGACGTTAGGAAGTTTTTGGTTGAGTATATTACTTTTCTTTCAAAATAAAGTAATGAGGTTATGAAAATTCATTTTTTGATTGTTTTATTTATACACATAAACATTCTAATATTTTTTTTGATATGGGTGCATGTTATCCATATCATAAAAAATCTTATCAATATTTCCCCAAATATGAGAATGTTGAAGGAAATATGAAAATGTGTAACATAATGGTTGTGTTGTGGACAACATTGATAACCCTGATTATTCACTCTTGTTTTATATAATGGGTTTTCCCATGTATACTTAGAGTTATTTAGTTAAAAGATATTTGTTGATAAAATCATGTGATTATTTTACGTGAGTATTATTTTAATGTATGCATTGACAAAAAACACAAAGGGGGAGATTGTTAGGACCAAGTTTTATTTTGGTTGTATTTTTCTTTAATAGATTAATATGTGGAATATGTTGATAAAACTATCTAAAGTGAGTAAAAACATTCTTATTGATATGTTTATGGAAATTTGGATAAAGGAAGGTTTTTTATAAAAGTTTTCAATTAGACCCCCCATCAGATCCAGTCCATCGACATTAGACATCAGATCCAAACAATTGACATAAGGCATTAGATCCAGTCAACTGAAATGAAATATCATATCTAATACATCATATTGGGATCTTTATAGAAATCTAGAAACTATTAGAGTTGGATTCAGAAGGATTGAAGGTTGTTGAGACTTGAAGAGCTGGAAAGTTGAAGACCAAAATTTCCATATTAAATATGATGATGCTTTGTTGTTAGTTCAAGTTTCTCAACATTATGATCTCTTAATTATACTAGTAGAAGTGAGTTTATGGAAATAAGAATATTCTGATTTTGAAGGATTTAAAAAGACTTGATCAGGCTAATCGACCGATGTGAGTTAGATACAGATACATCAGACATGTCGATAAATTGGATGAGATCTAAAGACTGATCCATTAGTATGATGTAGATGATGATCTATCAGAAACATTGTTGTATCTACTGATTAATTAGTGGGGATTCTTGCACTGATACATTTTATAATGGGTTGTCATCATTTATGCATCAGATACATAGTTCTATCAGAGGTAGACCAGAGTTATTAAGTAGTTGAGAACAATGAATCAAATGAGCTCCTAACATCGATACATTGGATGGAAAATAGATATTGATCCATAATTATGGCATTGATTCTAATACATTATATGAGAAGAACGCATTGGTTCATTAGACGTTGTTTTACACTGATAACACATTGGGTAAAAAAATCACATTAAACAGATTTGATGACACTGATTCCTTTACCTGAGGAAAAACATATGGGGGTTTATCATTATAATCTGATTCGTTCAATCAGTCTGAGAAATTTTATGAAGAGTGATATCATAATGAGTAAGCAATTGAAAATTGAAGAAATGTTTAAAGTTTCACTGTAGTTTTTAAAGGTGACATAATTATAAAGAAGTTGAAATAATGTAGTTAACCATTTTCAATTGAATCAGAGCATTGAAGAATGAAATACATTGATTGCTTTTTAGTGGATCAAGATAAATGTTCTAATTTTTTTATTATTGGTTCAAGATAAAATAATGAAAGTTCATAGTTGTGAAATATAAATCCATAAGATGAAATTTTCTATAAGATATTTCAACCAATGAATTTTTTGTAGGAAATTCCATATGACTAAGACTGAGGTAGAAACATCAATCAGAGCCACAAAACAAATAATTGTCAGACTCATATAATTCTACTTAAGAATATTTTATAATTTCAAAGAATTATTAATTTTGGAGAAGTTTTAATAAGATTCCAAAATCTCTTAGAAGTGTTGAAAAGAGTTGAAGTTGTCAAATATGAAGCTAAAATGATCATGAAATTCAGAGATATGAAAATTTCATTGAGAGAGAAGAAGGATTGGTTTTACCACCTTTTCTATTCTAGGATTCCAATAAATAGAGAGAATATTATATTCATACCTGATACAATTCACATGTTTGTAAAAATGAATCTATGAAATTTGAGTGATAGGTACTGAGATTAAATCCCAGGTTTTGTTTCAGGATAATGTTGAGATCATCGGATTGAGTCCACGAGAGAAAGATCCATCATTGTGAGTTCCATCAGAGTGAGAACCATCAGAGTGAGATCTAATGGAGTAAGATCTACCAAGGCAGGATTCATTGGAGTGAAGTCACATCAGAAGGAGTTCCATTAGAAGAGGAAGTTTTGAGTTTACAATTGATTAATTTAATCAATCGAATTAGGAAAGTAAGAAGTAGAATTTTACAGAAACCAGTTTGATGAAGATCATCGAATAGAGGTTTCCAGATTGAGGAAGGTCAAACTGACTTTTTCTAAGTAAGTTTTTCTGAAGATAATTTCTAGAAAGATTGAAATTGAGAATATTCAAAAAATTTGAATATCTAGAGGATGTTTCAAGACTAACAAGTTATTAAGAAAAATTTTGAAGTTCATGAAGATGATACACATGTGAAGTTGATCCACATTACATGTGAAGAAAGTGAAATAATTTTCAAAGTGGATTAGAAAAGAAGAAGAAAGGTGAAGCTTGTAGTTGTGGATTTTTAATAGTTATTGAAAAGTATTTTTTGTTGGGGCCAATTTTTGGAAGGTAGTGGATATGTAAAGGATAATTAGGGGTATAAAAAAATGTAGTAAAAAATTTGACTACTGGGCTGTAGAACTATTTTCTTTATGTTCCTTTTTATTTCTTAAACAATATAGTAAAGGAATTTATGTTGGAGGGACTATCCAACCTAGTAAGGAGTAGGTATTTGTACTAATCCTTGTAAATATCATGTGTTGCTCATTTTTTATATATGTTTCTCACAAAAGGTGAGTTTGAGATTTATAGTTTAGAAACATTCTTATAAAAAGAAAAAATGAACCATGGATTCCCACCCCCTTTTCAGAAGTCTCAATCCTATTTAAGAACTTTACTTCACCCCTTAAAATGAACTTTTCCTCAAAATAATACCACTTTGGTATAAAAAACTAATTATAATTCTTCCTCATTGCATCCTTAGGTTCCCATGTAGCTTCTTTAAGCTAGTGGCTTCATCAAGAAAATTTGACCAGGTGAGTGGTCTTGTTTTATAACACTTTATTTGTATAATCCATAATCTACACAAATTGTTTCTTATAAGAAAGATCATGCTTTAGTGGTATGTCCTATAAGTTCAATACATGTGAAGGGCCATGTATGTACTTCCTTAGGAGAGATACATGGAACACAACATGGACTTGATAGAGGTTTAGTGGAAGCACCAATCAATAAGTTACTATCCCGATACTATCAATAATTTTAAATGGATAAATATAACTAGGGATTAGTTTTACATTATTTTTTAATATCATTGCCTTATTCAATAGAGATATTCATAGAAACACCTTTTCAACAACTTCAAATTCTATATCATGATATAAATTGTTTTCTTAACATTTCTACCAACTTTTTGTTTCCCTTATGTGTTGATGAATGGTTCTCACATTCTCTATCAATACTTCAGCTAGATCAGATCCCAATAGCTTTACTTATCCAACTTCACCCTAGTATATTGTATTTCTACACTTATTTATATATAGAGATTTATAATTGGTTATCTAAATTCTTGAGTGAAATCTATTATTGTAAGAAAACATGGTTATAGGAGGGTATTGATCCCAACAACCTTTAAAATACATATCACAAGATCTCAGCATATCCTCTAGGGTTTGAATTGCTCTGCCAAACTAACCATTTATCTGAGGATGATAAGTTGTGCTGAAACATAACTCGTTTTCCAAATATTGTTGAATAAGTTTCTAGAACATCAAGGAAAACCTCAAATTCTGGTCAGATACAATAGAATGTGTTACTCTATGAAAACTTACCACTTACTTAATGTATATTCTGGTAAGATAGTCTAGAGAAAAATTATCACTAATATAAATTAAGAATGATAAAATTTTAAGGTGATCACCTGTAACCCATAAAGAATTATTCCCTTTATATGTTTTGTGAAGCCTAATGACAAAATACATAGTGATATTTTTTTATTTCCATTTTGGTATGAGTAATAATTGTAACATCCCCTGGCACCTTTGTCTCCCAACCTTAACTTTATGAATAGTAAGCATTGAGATACAAAGTTTATGATATCTCTATTAATTCCATCACACCAGAAAAACATTTTCAAATACCTATAAATCTTTATACTTCCAGGATTAATAGATAATGAAGAACTATGAGCCTCTTTTAACAGATACCTCTTCAAATTGGGTATGGATGAAACACATACATGGTTCCTAAAACATATCATTACATCACAATCAAGGATAGAATCAAGAACATTTCTAACCTCATCCTATAACTCTACATATTTTTATGTTCCTACTTAATATCCACTTGTATAGATGGTAAAACACTCATTTTAAAAATATAATATTTCTCCCCACCCTTCATATTTTCCAAATCCATCATTTGAAAATATAGAAATATTGGATCTTTTTTATCCTCATCATGTATATTCTGGCATGATCCTTTTGACTCAAATAATTGGCTACCTTGTTTTCTTTCTCATGGTGGTAATGTATTGAGGAATCATAATATTTAATCATCTTTAACCACCATCTCTGTTTCATGTTCAACTCTTTTTGTGTGAATATATACTTTAAAATTTTGTGATCGATATATATATCACACTTTTCTCTATAAATATAATGCCTCCATATCGTTAATATAATAATTACCATAGCTAACTTAAAATCATAATTTGGGTATTTTTTTACATGAAACTTTAATTATAATGAGGAATAAGCTATTAATATTTCATTCTACATGATAACACAACCCAAACCCTTCTTGGATGCATTACTACATATTGTAAACCCTTCTATATTGTAGGGTAATTTAATCATAGGTGCTCTGACTAATATTCTCTTCAGTTCTTTCAAATTTCCCTCACATTCATCTATCTAGAGGAACTTGGGTCCCTTATTAGTTAACTTGGATAGTGGATTAGATATCCATGTAAAATTATCTAAAAACTATTAATAATGTCCATCAAAACCAAGAAAAAATTAGATATCAATAACCATGGTTGGTCTAGGACAACATTAAATAGACTCCATCTTTGATGGATCCACCGATATACCCTCACTCGAGATTATATGGCCCTAAAAATCAACATTCTGTAGCCAAAATTCACACTTTAAATTTTTTTCATACAGTTTCTCTGAGGGTCTACAACACAACTCTGAAGTGGTATTAATGATCATCCTTTCACTTCAAATAAATAATAATATAATCTATAAATACTACAAAAAATTGATCATGGTAATATCTAAATACTCTATTCATTTAATCTGTGAAGATAGTGTGCGAATTAGTAAGACCAAATGACATCACTATATACTCATAGTTTATATAACTTGTATGAAATTTTTTCTTGGGTATACCCACCTTCTTGATCCATCAGTTGATGATATCAAAAATGATGTTAAATCTTGGAAAAGTATTTATCTATCTATAGTTTTTCAAATAAGTCATCAATATATGGTAGATGATACTTATTATTGATTATGATCATTGTCAATTCATGGGAATCAGTGATGAGTCGCATAAATCCATATTTATTCTTAAAAAATAGAACAGGCTCACCCCAAGGTGACGCACTTGGCTGAATTAATCCCTTATAAACATTCTCTTAAAGATTCTTATTTAATTCATGCAACTAAATCGGGGTCATTCTATAGGGATACTTCTAAATAAGGGTGGTACTAAGTCTAAGTTCTAATAAGAACTCAAATTTACGTTTAGGTGGAAGACTAGAAATACATCAATATACTCCCACACGATAGGCATATCATCTATGTTGAGTTTTTTCCCAAACATCTTAGATAAACATCCCTTTTGAAGGATAATCAAGACCCATACTTTAGATGTGATCTCCATCAGAATTTCATATTTTTCATCACACTGATAGATGATTATATGTTTTTTTTAATATCAAATGTGACTTCCCTTCCTTGAAAATGGATATTAGCTTTATATAGGGAAAGACAATCCATTCCTAAGATAACATCAAATTAAACCAGAAGAAGAATAACATGATTTCTGGAAGCACATTCTCACAAACTTCAACTGGAGAAGAATCATAGACTTGAGATGGGAACATTATACCATTATTAGTTTTCACTATTAATTCAATATCTAATCATTGAGGATAATAATCAACATACCTAGATAATTTTCATGCTATACAGAAGCTCATATATTTAATCTCATATAGGTTACTTCAATATTTAAGCATTCCTATTACTGCCACAACTTTATCATTCTATCCTCAATCCTATAGTAAAACCAAAATGGTCAATATGACTATCAGGAATCTTTGATTAGAGTAATCAATCATTTATATAATTTCTAGATCTCGACACATTCTTTTTACACTACCCCAAAATTTGCATTTAGAATCCGTTTAAACAGCCGCTAAATCGTGTGTCGGCATTCAATTAACGACAGTTTTTTAAAATTGTCGCAAAACGATTTAGCGGCGGTTTAAACCGGTGCTAAATCGTTTATTATTATTATTATTATTATTATTATTATTATTATTATTATTATTATTATTATTATTATTATTATTATTATTATTATTATTATTATTATTATTATTATTATTATTATTATTATTATTATTAATTTAATAATTAATTATATGATTAATTAATTAATTTTATTTATTTATTTTCATAATTTATTTATTTATTTATTTATTTATTATTATTTATTTATTTATTATTTATTATTTATTTATTATTTATTATTTATTATTTATTATTTATTATTTATTTATTATTATTTTATTTTATTTATTTATTTATTTATTATTGATTTATTATTTTATTATTATTGATTTATTATTTATTATTTATTTATTTATTATTTATTTATTATTTATTTATTATTTATTTATTATTTATTTATTATTTATTTCATAATTAATTGTTTAATTAATTTATTTATTTATTTTTGTAATTAATTAATTTTCTATTTATTTATTTTATTTTCGTAATTTATTTTTTATTTTTTATTTTTTATTTTTTATTTTTTATTTTTTATTTTTTATTTTCCATATGTCATTTTTTATTTATTATTATCATGCTCATGCCCATCTCTATGCACATGCCCCTACCATATATAGAAATTCTACGTTGGGTGAGATTTGAACCTCTTACCTATTGCTTATTCTCCAAAGACTTTACCACTCCAGTAGGCTTTTCATGTGGTCAATAAATCAAATTTAATATACTTATATATATATATATATATTTGTGTGTGTGTGTGTGTGTTAATTGGAAAAACAAATAATACATAACAAATAGATACGCACTAGATAATGATTAATTAATTATTAATAATTAATAACTAATAAATAATAAGTTTTTATTTATATTTAATAATGACTAATTAATAAATAGAATATAAATGAATAATATATATATATATATATAATATAGAAATAAATGGTAAATAAAAATAATAAATAATAAATAATAAATAGTAAATAATAAATAATAAATAGTAAATAGTAAATAATAAATAGTAAATTTTAAAATTTAAATTGTACATTGTAAATAATAAATACTAAATACTAAATACTAAATACTAAATAATATATAATATATAATATATAATATATAATATATAATATATAATATATAATATATAATATATAATATATAGTATATAATGTATAATATATAATATATGATACATAATATATAATATATAATATATAATATATAATATATAATATATAATATATAACATATAACATATATTATATAAGTAATTTATAAATAATAAATTAATTAAAAAATAAATTAATATATGATAATAAATAATAAATTAATAGTAAATTAATAAATAAAGGATAATAAATAATAAATAATAAATAATAAATAATAAATAATAAATAATAAACCATGAATAAATAAATAATAAATATATAATGAAAATATAATGAGTATATAATAAATAAGTAATTAATAATTCAATAATAATAAATTACATAATATAAAAAAAAAATATTAAATGAATAATAAAGTAATAATAATTAATTAATTAATTAATTAACAAAAAAATAATAAATAATAAATAAAAGATTAAATAAATAAATAAATAATAAATAATAAACAATAGACAATTATTGATAACTAATAAATTATAATTGATCATTAAAATTTAAAAATGCATAATACATAATAAATATTTAAAAATTTGTAAGTAACATACAAATTATTAATAAATAAATAATAATTAATAATTAATTAATTAATTAATATTGAATAAATATATAATAAAAAATAAATGGATAATAAACTAATAATAAATAAATGTTTAGTAAATTAAAAATAAATTAACAAATAATAAAGAATAAAGAATAAATAATAAATAATAAATAATAGATAAACAACTAATATATAAATAAATAATAAATAAATAAATAGATAAATAAGTAATACATAATTAATATTAACTAATTAATAATTAATAATTAATAATTAATAATTAATAATTAATAATTAATAATAACTAAAAAATATAATTGAAAATAATATTTATTATTTAATATTTAATATTTTAATATTCCATATTTTATAATTAATAATTAATTAATAATTAATTAATAAATAATTAATAAGTAAATAAAAAATAAATAATAAATAATTAAATAATAAATGAATAATATACTAATAATAAATAATTAATAATTAATGTTTACATAGTAACTAAATAATAAATAATTGTTAATTATTAATTATTAAATAAATATATAAATAAATAAATAAATAAATAATAGATAATAGATAAATAAATTATTAAGTAAGTGGTTAATAATTAATTAATTAATTATAAGTAAATAAATAAATAACAAATAAATAAAATAAATAAATAAATCATAAAATGTTAAGAACCACTGAAAACCTGAAAAACACTAAAATGGCCGTAAAGTCTGATCTTGGACTCCTTTTTATCACCACAATCAGTTAAATCGAAGATTATAAAATGCGTTTCAATATGATATGTGGTGCAGGCTGAACGGACACTTGGATCGAAACTTATAACCATTAGAATTTTATGAACTTGGGGTCGGCAAATAAGACCTCTATTTCAGATTCCTTATGGGACTTTATGGTAGCATAAAAATGGTTAAAATTCTTGAAGAGCTGGTACTAGACCTAAACGGTATAGATCTCGTCATAGGCTTCAATTGGATATGTGGTAGAGCCCAAACTGACACATGGATTAAAAGTTATGGCTGTTTGAAGTTCGACTTTAATTTTTGAACTTTTTGAAATTTGAATATATATTTTTCCATTCATTGTCACATGATTTAAATCTCACTTGGTTTTAGCTCATTTCATAAGTTTTGATTTGACTAGTTGTAGAGCTGAAATAGACTCCGGGATCAGAAGTTATGGTCATTTGATATCAAAGTCTACTATTTCAGTTTTTTGTATATTTGTTTTAAGTTTCACATTATTATTAACTAATAATAATCAATATATATTAATTAACACATTATAATTAATTAAAATTATAAATAATAAACTATATTTTAGTGTAAATAGTAAATGATAAATAATATTTTTTTAATAAATAATTTTTTAACTTTTTTCCTCCAATTTTGCGGTGGTTTTGAAAAAACTGCCACTAAAAATAATTGTAATTTTATTGGAATTTTTTTAAAACAATTATATAAAATACTTTAAAAACATTTAGTGGTGGTTTTTAAAAACACTTCTAAAAAACCACCACTAATTTGTTATCAAAAAACATTATTTGTGGTTTTGAAAAGTGCTGCGACAAAAATTTCCGCTAAAACACTATTTTCCTGCAGTGTCAATCTATGAAACCATCGGTTTAACCTAGATCATTAGTGGTCATATTATATTAAAATCCATCATGATGGTTTATATAGTGCTTTTGAATTTACAAAACATACCCCCTTAGAGTGTTAAACTAAGTGTTCAGCAATGCCAATTGTCATGCACAATGTGATTATTGAGTCAGACTCAATGTACCCTTTCCATAATTATTACCCATATGTACAATTGTGGTAGATACACATCCACTTATAGTATCTAGATAAGAACGTAATTTCTTTGAATCCACTCACTCTATCCTTCACCAAAATTCCAATACATTATCCTATACCTTAACTTATCCTTAGACATATCCTTATACATATCCCTAGGAAAATCCTTAGACATATACCTAGAGATATCCCTTGGGATCTCACTAAAGTTTTATCATCCAAGTTTCCAAAGGTTAACTAAACCATTCCTTTGATACCAACAGTAACAATCCTAGATTTTCATACCTAGATATTACATCTTAATAGATGAATATTCAATATATTTCACAAATAAATTACCAAGGACCATAAACGTTTTTTGTCTTTGGAGACTAGATACACCATCATCTTATTTCATGAAATATCTTTAATATATCCCATAAATATCTTTCCATTTAGAAAAATTCATAGAAATATCCTACTTAAATATTTCATCATTACTTGGAGAAATGAGATTTAAGAATGGGTGAGCCAAGATGATCAATAAGGGTAAACATGGAATATATCAACTGATTATCATATGAAACCATAAGATAATCACAAGGGTATGGAATTATGAATATAATTTACAAATTTCATATCCAATCTATCATGTATCATAAAAATTATCCATGTAATAAAAATTTATCAATTCAAAAGACATGAACCATAAGAGTGAGAAATAATAATAAATCAATAATGAACCATAATTTCATTTTATATAAGTGTATCATGATCATAAGTATATAAACCATTTAATATATCAAAGTTAAAATTTGAGACCATAAAATCACAATGGGTTAGGAATCAACACTTGATTATTATTTCATAACGAATCAGGCATCATCAACTATTTCCCATAGTGTATCAGTCACATCATCCAATTTTACATAGTGTATTAATCACATCGTCTTATTTCCCATCATTATCTCATGAGATATCAAAAAAATGTCCAATGCATTGGTGGGGGGTATTGGTATCACCTTTCACATAATCTGTACATTTTTCTACCATAATATCATAAAATATTCATCATATCATAACCCATGAATAATAAAATGGGTTTTATAAACATTTCATCATTTCATAACCCATTGAAAAGAAATGGGTTTCATAAACATTTCATCAATCCATAAAATTATAACCCATGGGAAAGGAAAAGGTTTTATAAACATATTTTCATCATAATAATAAACATAAACTATCTAATAAATAATAAGTATGGTACCATTAGATCATATCCCTATTGAAATATAAGATACATCAATATTTTTTTTGTTGATGGATATAAATTCCATAAAATATCTTTTAAAACATTCTTGAGGAAAATATCCATTTCATTTGAAATCACTAAATTAAAATATAAAAATATCCCAAATATTAAAGAATTGTTTTTGAAGAAAACCTTTAAAACTTGTAAATTATGCTTCAATTAATTTATTGTTCATATTGGATGAAATTTTCATTACAACTATACATGTTAAAACAAAGATTCCTTTCACATTTTTGTTAAAAAAACAAAAATAGAATTATTCAGAAAATAACAAGAATATTCATTTTAAACCATTTTTTATAAGTTCAAAAATGAGTAAATATGTATTTAAACAATCATTTGATAATAGTAAAAATATTATTTAAATTAATTTTTGGAAAACATGGATATGAAATAAAAGTTGTTTTCGACCAAAGTGAAAAATAAATTCATTTTTATTTATAATAGTATGTTGGACCCTTGAGTAAATAAATAGGGGTAAATGAAATAAAAACACATATTTTAAATAATTAACCATGGGATAAGAAACCTCAAGATTTTCTTGTGAGATATATCATAATAATTCATTATCAGAAGCATAATCATGAACATTCCTGATAAACAATAAGATTGTAACATAAAACATTTACCACTTTGTTAATGTTTGAATCGTAATATATATTAAATAAATAAAATTATACTGATATATAAATATCCATAATTTTCATAATAATCATTATAAAATACATTAATATGTAGAATATACACCACAAAGAAGAAACAGGTGGTGAATATGGAATGTGTTCCATGAAAATAAAAGAGAGACAAAAATCCACTTAGCACTTTGGAAACCATAAAATTGTAACACCCATTAAATAATAAAATAAGAAGAAACATTAAAAATAATTAAGAAAAATATATTAATGATATAAAATTATAAAGGTGTAGTATATGAACCACACAGAAGAAGAGAGTGGTGAATATGTCATATGTCTCCTTGAAATAAAAGAGATACTAGAAATCCCTTACCTTAAGTCTTGAATTATTTCATACCCATTCAAAACTACTATAAAATAAATATAGGTTTATTATAAATATATTATAGAATCATAATCATATCTATAATACCATATATTATTTACTTATGACCTTTTATTACCTATTTATTAATAATTCTCTAATAAAATCATGTTTTGGGTAATAACTACTTCGTTTTTCATGTATGTTTTGGTTTGTTATTTTTATTACTTTTAATTTTATCTTGGTTCCATAATATCCATAATTTTAACCATAATATAAATATATCATATATTCATTTTATATGTATTTAGGGTAATCCATAAAAATTGGATATGGAAAATGAATTACATCATTCCTGGAGATGGTAGATCATGCATATGCATGAATGCTATTTCCATTTTCTCAATGGATAGAACAAAAGGAAGGAAAATAATATATAACCATTATATAGTCATTTTTATTTCATATATATCACATATATTCATCAATTTTATCATTATTATCTTTCATGTAAAGCATAAGTGAAAAATGAACCATGTCACTTCACAATGCAGTAGTCCGTAGTCCACACGAGTGAAGTTATTATATTCCCATAGATTGGAACATAATAGGGTATATGTGATATTATAATTACAGAATAATAATTATGTTATGAGTATAAAATATGTAATTTAAATCCAAAAAAATATCCTTTTTATATGGAGTGATGGAAAATGAATTACATCGGTTTGTGCGGTGGTTGTCTGTCGTACACACGATCGACAGTTTAATTTCCTGCTTGATGAAAGAAGAGAGATATTTAGGTTATGCCATTAACAAAATAAAATAAAACTTTATGGCAGATAATTATTTTATTATATCATCATGGTTTAATAATATTTAAAGTAGTTATATAAGAACTAAAATTAAAACACAAGGTTTAGACTGCACCTCTTCTTCGGAGAAGCCCTTTAGGTTTATACCTAAATCCTTCTTAAGTGGGTTTCCTAATAAAAATAAGAATCTATAAAGTGGATATGGAATTAAGTAATTTATTTTGGTAGGTAGTTTCTAACAAAAAGTTTTTTTGAAGTGTGAATAGTATAGGAGAGGGGGAACCCTTTTATAAGTGGGGGAGAGGACGTACATGAAATTTTTGAAAAGAATAGTGTACCCTTGTTTTTCATATGAAAAAAATAATCCAAAATAGATAATTATAAATCCTTAGATTATATCAGGTATAAATATTCCCATAACATAGTATTTTGAGAATATTTATGTCTTTTTACCCATTATATTTTTAGTTTAAGCCCCAGTAAACTCGTTTTAACCTTAACCACAATAATTAATTTCTACTATTTTTACTATTTATTTTGAAAAAAAACTGAAATTATTATATAATATTATTTTTTATTATTCAAAATATGAAATCTATTCTATAAAATTAAATTCATATAATTTTCAAATTTTAAGTTAAAATTAAATCTACAAACGCGAGGAAAAATTGTTTTCCCAGAGAAAATTTATATAAGTATAAAGAGTTTTAATATCAAAATTCAATATAAAAAGGATTCCCATTAACTAATTTATATTAATAAATATATATTTTTACTAACTTTACTTTTTAAACCATATTAAAATAAAATTAATCATGTAAATTTTTAAATTAAAAGGCGGTTTTTAATAATAAATCCGTATTTTTTACTATTCACAAAAAAAAATATCGTTTTAGAAAATTATAAACAATTCGCTCAAAGATAGTATTATCATGTATATTTGGAAAATTAAATTTACTTTTCAAATAAATTTTCAAAAAATTTCAAAAATTACTTTTATTTTTTTCACAAAATTTAATAAAAACATTTTTTGAGAAAATAGTATATTCAAAACATATAAAGATTGTACTAAAAATTATGTACTTTTTATCAATATGTTTACTTTATATAAAAAATTAATGCTAAATATTTAAAAAAATTATTCCTATTCATACCACCAGGTTTAATGACTATGTTATAACAGTCATGTTTAAATAATAATATTAATAGTATAATGTAGCTCTTTAAAACATAGTGATGCATGTAATGAAAGTTATCAAAGGAATTAAATTTTTTCAGAAAAAAAAGTATTTCATAAAATATTGTGGTGTTAAAATAACCATAAATCTTTTCTACATAAAATCCATCACTATCTCACTTCATTCAACTCTTTACACACTATGGTCTTCAACTACAGTGTGGCTTTCTTCCTTGTTATGGTTCTCCTATAAATGGAAGTGAATAGATATATCCCCCTTTTTTGGGCTATGTATTATTTTTTGGAAATGATACTTATGGAATTGTTGACTTATACATGAAATAGGCCTCAGGTTGGAGTTTAATATAAACTAAAACAGTGAAGTTCATTATTTTCATGCACATTTCTTTAAATGTGAATAGTGTTAACAAAAATCCATCCCACATTGCAAAAATATTCAGGATGAATCTCCCTTATAAAAAACATTTCACTAAGGAAAGGGAATAAATCCCTTAGGGTCACCCCACTCGGTAGTCTTCATTTTTTCCTCACATGGTGCTCTTCCTCTTTCACTAACTCATGCTTCTCTTGCAATTGACAACCCACACTATCTTTATGAACTTTCTATCATATTGTACTCTCTCTACTGGAATCCTTGATCTTGTGCATCATCATAGATACTAGGTTGCATGGGTGTTATCTTTTAAGGGGTTATCCCCTTTTTTATACACCTCATCCAATACTTCACTAAAAATAAAATGAATATATTATATAGGAAACTCTTTATAAAACATAACAATATAAATCACCACATTCATTTAACAACTTATTTATTAAGAGTGAAATATAATTCCAAATCATACTTTTGAGTCCTATAATGATGAATCCATAACAATTCTCTAGGAATGAACACTTTCTTTTATAGTTTCCTTATAAATCATGATATTCAATCATACCTTAAATCATATTTTCAATAATATTAACATAATTAATTTGTATTTATTTTCAAAAAATCCAATATAAACCCTTAAGGTTCCAACAATTTCCCTCTTTGATTTTTTTAACAATATGACCTTTAATATAAATTCACCAAATACAATGACTTTTAAAGACAATTATGGATTTAAGGTGACATCTTTTCACCACAATTTTCAATAAAATAACAATTTTCAACTCCATACATGTACACTTACAATTTTTATACCCCTTTAGGTTTTAATGGAATGAGGATAAATATTATTTTTCATTATTCCCTATTTCAAAACATAATATAGTTTCCACATAATCTTATACTCCTCATTAGTATATAAACCATAAGAGGTTTTTTTTAATCATCTTCTTCTTTTAATTGATTTTTTGAATTTAGAGGAAGACTCCATTAATTAGAAATCTCCCCTTTGTAAATTATTTCATTTCACCATTATAATTCAACCATATATTGATATCAACTATTAAACATTCTACCTAGACTTTAAAACTATATAATTCTCTTCCATACCAGTTTTAAATCACTGACTTCATAATGGATACACTAACTCACAAAAATATAATAGTAAAATCACCTCTTAGAACTTGAGGTGTCAAAAAATACTCTAACCCTATTGAATTGAGTATTGTTGTAGTAAATAATAGTTTAATTAAACAACAATAAAATTTTCCCATGTCACCCACAATATACATTAAACCCATATAAATTTTATATTTCCACTTCTTAAACAAGTCTTGTGATCTCAATCACAATCACACTAGACCATTAACAGATAATCCTTAACGAATCGAGGCTTTTAAACAAACCACCTATAAAATCACATGATATCACTTGTTATAGTGAACTAGTAATACCACTTGAACTACAAGTCCACTTAATTTTCAAAGTTTTTTTCCTTCATAGATGGGGCTAAGTATCCTTCATCACCAAGAATTATAGAATCATATTTGTTGAAATACTCTTCAATTTTAGAATACAAATTATTGATAAAGACTACTATTTTTAAGATACTTTTGGTATCCAGTACATAAAAAATTATACAAATTGTTGTAATATAACTTAAATATTCTTGAGTTTCAATCATATAGCTAATACTGCTTCTTAATCTATCCTTCATTTCTAGAGGTTTTATTTTACTAACTATATTTTCTAATATCCCTAGTTTCAAACCATATTTTTCAAGATACTTTTAATTACACCACATATACTTTCATTCCAACCACACATGATTTTGTTAGCATATTTACCCAATAGATCATATCTCTCGCTTATGAATGCACTATTTCAAAAAATAGTTAGAAAAAAATTAATTTATAGAGATTGGTTTTATTTATATTTTCTTAGGTTGAGGAATATAGATGGTTAAGTTAGACCAACCCTTTATCTCTCACATTATTATAATATTTTTTGGTGGTAACTTCAACAATATCACTTTTACAAACTTCTTATTATATGTGAGACTTCTTTTCTTCCCATGGATCAAGTTTATTTTTTATTGTGTGATAAATAGAACTTGTGAATTTTTTCAGCCTTAATTGTTCGCCACATCTTCATACATCATGATTTTTTATCCATTAGAGGGTACTTCCAAAATATTTTATCCCCTTCCTTTTAGTGGTAACTATGAGACCACATGGGAATTATTCATAATTTTCTCTATTAATATCCATGAGTTCCACCTTGTAATTATCCTTCCTTACTGTATCCTTATTTTCATGATTTCTTACATTTGAAACAACTCTTTTCATCCATATTTTTATTCATTATTTCCAAGAAGTATACTATGAGTAAAATATTTTTCATGTTTAATACACCATTTTCCAAGTCCAAAATTTCTTCTCTCATATTATAAAAATAAAAATTCAACTTAATAAGATTCTTTATAGGATATAATTTTTTTCTCATATGTCATAGGAAAAGAGAACCTCCTCATTCAACTAAAATATATTTCCAAATGATATGTTTTAGCACATATAACACATTTACCATAGTAATCATACCTCCTGGAATTACCTATAGTTATACATTATAAAAGTATATGTTATTATTCTATTAATGTAACATTCATATTTCGGATGCATAATTATGATATCCAATTATAATTAGCACTTTACAGATAACTTATTTTGAACCTAATTATTCCCAAACCTTCCACGAATCTTACTTTTTCTTCCTAAATCAATTTTTGGATTATTTATTACTATCATTGTTGGGGAAACCTTAAAGGGAACTTTCCATTATATATTTCCCCTTCCAGGAAGTGGGTTTTGTTTAAAGTTCTTTAATCCATTCATTTTTCTTCTTTAATTAGTTATACATATACTTTATGCTTGTGGTATCTTCCATTCTATCCCATTTCCTCTCTTCATATTATTTTCTAAAATAGCAGATTCGTGCATTAAATTACTTCATTATGGCCATATAATTTATGATTTAATAGAAAATATCATCAATAAAGTCACTTTTCTCCATCATATTAGATCCTATTTTATCTATGAAAAAAATCATTTCCACCTCCTCTCTCTATTTCCTTTTGTTTTACTATGACAAATCTTCCACAATAACACATGATACTTCATGCATAATATCTTATTCGTCTAGTGTTTCATGTAATCCATAGATCTCACCTTGTGTTCTATAGGTTTCTCCTTTAGATTGGTAACCTGATGTTGTTTCCATGCTATCATTATTCACTTCAACTTTAAAAGTGAAATCTAAAATACATTATTTCCATTAACTTTTCAAAAACAATCTTATATTAATCTATATAAATATAATTAAATACATTAAACTAAATTTGAAATTATATATTTTGAATAGGATTTTACTTTTTTTCTTCTTTTTCCATTTAAATATAAGTAAACTTTCATTTGTATTGTCTGTAGGCCGGACTCTTTTCAATAAAGATTTTTTACCATATGAATCTTCCAATTCTATACATATATCCCTAGAGACCATTTAGTGATAAAATTTATTATTAGTATATTATTTTAGATCCTTATTTAATTCCTTCTTGACAAAAGTATCATTCCTCAAATTTATTTGGTTTATTTCAAATATTACTCACCGGTAAATTAATAGAAAAATTTATTCTACCACTACTTCTCAAGGGACTTTCACATATTCTTCCATATATTCCATGATTTTTTGTAACCATATACTTTTATTCCATTGATAATATATGGATTCCTTATTGACTCTATTTATGAAATATCTTCTAAGTTTCAACGCTAATAAAAAAACATTTGTGATTTAAATCCAATCATTAGGAGGCCTCTAAGGAACCCTAAGAGTGGTGGTAAATTAAAGTGAAACTGGTTTTAAATCTTTTTCTACATTTTAAGAAACTCTTTATTATGTATATTATTATTATATTGGTAGTAATTATGTTCACCTTTAAACACTATTTATTCCCTTAACATCCCCAAATCATGTATTTTAAAGATAATAAAATATGCATGGTATATGAGGATTTTTACTTGGTTCACCCACATAGGGATATTTACAGGTATCACACATTGATAATGTGTTAACATGATAAAATCCACTACTTCACCAGTTTGGTGGATATAAATGGTCATTGTCACTCTACACCACGGCTTGCTACTTATACAATGTTTTTGGTTAGGATCACTTCCTACCCAAGGATCACTTCCATATTTCTCCTCCATTTGAACACTTCTCTAAGGTGTAATAATAATATTTTATAAACATTAAAGTCTCTCTATGGTTAGAAATAATTGGGTAGTTTTTTCCATCCTTAACTTCAGGTAGATACTTTTCTTATCCGCATGATTACTCTTTCACGGGTAATCTTTAAACTTTTACTTGAATAGTTCCTCCCCCTTTCCACGATATTTCATGTAAAACACCTTCTTATTTATATTTAGTTGGTTATTTATCAAGTATCAAGTTCTTCCCTTCTAACATGAGTCCAGAACACACCTATCCTATGTTGTAACTAGAATTCCTTAACCAAGCTATTACACAACAATCAATTTCTAGTTTATTTATAAATTAAGACTTCAATAAATTATTGGTTCCTTCATTCATCTTAAAAAAATCTATCAAGGATAATATTAACACCATTGATAAATGATAAATTCCCCTTATGTTCTTTTTATATATAAATATAAATCCTTACATGAGATTATATTTTCATTTTTTTAATATGGACTACCCAAAAATCATGTATATTCAAAGTCAAGCTTCACATGACTATTTAATCACCATGCATACAGCTGCATCATGGCTTATATTTCTCCTTTATGATGGGATATAATTTATCTTCATTTAATTAACAGGAATATCACTATAAATTATTACTTTAAATTTATCATGAACAATGATAATAATAATAATCATGATATAGTTAAATATATTAATAACCCTTCATGAATTATCTTTCATTAGAAAAGAAATATCCATAATTCTTAGTCCGTTTTCAATGAATACCTTTGTATTCTCATATTCAAAATCTAAATAACCCAAGAATATAGCACTTAAATCCTCTATTTTAAATGTACCATATAATTCATGGTATTTCTCTTAATGGTGTTCAAAACATTTAATCCATAATTTTAGGTTCCCATTTCAAAACCTCATGAATATATATCATTTTCATTGTGTATTTTTCTTATTAAATTCTTCCATAAATACATTATGTAATCAAAATTTAATAATTTCATGAGACCATATGATAATGAAATGTGAATGATGGTCATCCATTTATAGAATCAAAAAATACCCAGTCACTCTTCACCATGTATCACACAATCAACCTTCCAAAACTTATTTTAGTTCATTGTGGAATAAAAAATTACTACATGATATAGGTTCATATTTAAAAAAATCAATGAATCAAATTTCATACGATTGTATTGTGAATATACCACTATAGTATGGATAACCTCAAAATAGTAAAACCTCCTTGTTTATATCATATTTTTATCATAAGATATCTCTCATTACACAGTAGACTTAAATTTTACTAAAAATAAAAACTTATTTAAACCAATATTCATGGAATGAACTTTTATTTATAGTAAAATAATCACCAATATTATAGAACTAATGAACTTTTCCTTACTCTATTTTCAATATTATTATATTAATTTTTTACATAGAATCTATCACTATGTCACTTCAAGAAATTATTCACACACCATGGTCTTCATTTGAGACATGGATTTCCTCCTCACCATGGTTCTACTTCAAATAGAAGATCATAGAAATATACTCAATTCTCACCTTCAGAATGGGGTAATAAATTTTGAGTTTGGAGGACTGTTACCGATGCTTTTGCTGGGGTGTGCATCTGTATGTTGAGTATGTGCTGATTTTTTCCCCGCATTCCCGCTTTCCAAAGTTGGGTGGCATCCGTCGCTTATTCAGGTACATTTTCTCCTTGATTTAAATAAGATGATGGGATGTTGGTTCCTCCTTCTATGGATTCCTCCTTGAAACTCATCACCTAGTATGGGTCTCCCTTAAAGATTAAGTCATTCGTCATGAATCTCATTCCTGGTGCCATATCTTTGTGGATGCTGTTTAATTATGCTACTTATCTTAAGACATTCTAAGGGGTCTTGATAGGGCATAAACCTTCTGTCGAAGTAGATGACAACATCAGGCATGTTGGAGAATCTTTGGATGTTTGGACATTGGAGACCTTTATTCTTACTCATAAGAAGGAATCTTAAGGGTTCATAACCTGAGGCATCCCACATCGGTCGTGGGGTATCTTATATCGGAGGTATCTCTCTAAGGTTTTCCTCATCTTCCCATGTTTTTCATGGGGTATGTCGTGAGTTTAATGTCTTCAAGAGACGTAATTATAGTGATCAAAAAATCCCATAGATATGAATCATATTAGTTCAACCCTAGGAGGGAACACATAGAATGTTTACTAGATGGATGGATCAGAATGCCCAATGAGGACGGATCTGAGGTGGTGTGTCTCATAGAGGGAAGATATCACACCGTGAAGGATGGTCTTGACACCACAGAGGGTGAATCATAAATAGTGTACCCCATAATGGGTAACACTAGATGGATAGGCTAGGACTCCCAATGATAGAAGACCTTGGGTGGTGTGTCATATAGAGAGAATATTTCACACTGTGAAGGCTGGTCTGGACACCGCTGAGGGTATATCAGGGAGATTTCACCACAGAATGGGAAACACCAAGGTTTACCATTGGATAGGATTGAACCTCATGGAGGTTTCCTATGTACCCTCTGTAGATGATAGGGATCAAAACCCACATAGTTCAAAGGTGTGATGAATCGGGGTGTGCTCCGAGTAAAGTGACCTGGAGATGATGTACGGGCTTACATGTCGATTGTGGCCCATCATAAGAGGGATGCTCTTGGGTAGATGACTATAGACCTTGTGTGGATTACGCATGGTTAGCTACCTTATTTTTTCTATGATTAATGAGAAAGTGGGTGAAATGATCTCATCGAGATATGGTGGCCCGGGTAAGCATTAGGATGGATATTTATGGGTGATAAAATTAGATAGAGAATGAGATGGAACTGACATCAAGATGACGGTGTTGGACTTGAAACTTAGGGAGGCTTGCTACATATCCCCATGTTAGGGAATCAAAGTCCACGTAGTTCGGTGGGACGATGGGACACCTATGGAGGCAGCCTGTGAGAATAGATGTATGGATGGGACCCAGAGAAAGTAAAACCTCTGAGATGGGGTATGATCTTCCCGAAACACAAGGGATCAAGGGAGAGACCATGATGGGACATGATTGATGGGATTTAACCTTGGGGAGGCTTCCTACTTATCCTCATGGTAGGGAATCAAATTCCATGTAGTTCAGGGTGGGGGAATAGAATTGGGGTGTACACATAGAACAACAACCCGATGATATATTGGGGATTACACGTAGTTAGAAGGCTGAGTTGGTCTATCGCCCGAGGGGTAGAACAGAGATATGGGTCCCAGCAAAGGGTACTACAATGAATTATTGTTGGTTGAGGTTCCAACGGCTTACCACTGGTTATGGTTCCAATGGTTTACCACTGGTTGGGGTTCCAATTGCTTAACACTAGTTGGGGTTTCAACATTTTACCACTAGTTGGGGTTCCAATGGCTTACCGCTAGTTTGGGTTGAACCACAAAGAGTCTTCCTACATACCTTAATTAAGATATATGGATCAAAACCCACGTATTTAGAATAGTTTTACCAATTTTTGTGGTTGAACCTCAGGTAGTATTCCTACATACCCTGTCTAGGATACAGGGATCAAAACCCACGTAGTTTGGCTACATACAGTTTAACATCATGCAGGATGAAAGGGGGGTGTAAAGTTTAACATCATTCTAGATGAGGGTGGACCGACGTGGAGTGGTCAGGACCAATGGGTGTTGGGTTTGAACCTCAATGAGGCTTCCTACATACCTTTCCTATGAGACAAGGATCAAAGTCCATATAGTTTGGGATGAGAGATACAATTTAACATCATGTGGGGCAAAGGTGAACTAATGTGAAGGGGTCGGTATAAGTAGGTGTTGGTATTGAACCTCGGGGATTCTTCTTACATACCTCTCCTAGGAGACAAGGATCAAATTCCAAGTAGTTCAGATGAGAGATACAGTTTAATGTCATGTTGGACGAAAGTGAACCATCATGAAGGGGTCTGTAAAAGTAGGTGTTGGGATTTAACCTTAGGGAGGCTTCCTACGTAACTTTATTGAAGTGGGAATGGATCAAATTCCATGTAGTTAAGAATACAGGGATACAATTTAACATCATGTGGGATGAAGGTGAACCAATGTGAAGTGGTTAGGACTGATGGGTGATAGGATTAATCCTCAGGGAGGCTTCCTACGTACCTTTCCTAAGAGACAAGGATAAAAGTACACATAGTTCGAAATCGGTGTTTGGGTATTATGCTCTAGGGAGGCCCAAAGAGTATTCCATGGTTGATTCTTACTCTAAGCTCATGTGAGTCATGCTCAGTGTGAAAAACAAGAGGCAACAATAGACCTGACAATCATGGTGTAGAGGTGCAGCCACAAATTATGGTGAATGGGGATTACACATGGAAGTTTCTCAGGTTCCACTATAGAGTAGAAACGGTGGAAGGTGCTTATTCATGGATGCTACCCGAGTGCCACTATGGAGCGGTGATGGTGGATGGGGATTACACATGGAAGCATATCAGGTGTCGTAATGGAGCAGCAATGGTGGATGGGTCTTACGCAAGGAAATAGCTTGGGTTCAACTAAGGAGGAAAAAAGGTGAATGGGGATTACTCATGAAAGATTATTGGGTGTAGCTAAGGAGTAGTAACGGTGAATGGGGATTACGCATGGAAGCTACTCGGGTGCTGTTAAGGAGCGGAAACGGTGAATGGGGCTTACGCATGGAAGTTACCCAGGTGCTGTTAAGGATCAGCAATGGTGATTGGGGCTTACGCATGGAAGCTGACCGGGTTCCACTAAGTAGAGGAAATGGTGAATGGGGCTTATGCATGGATGTTGTTTGGGTACTGCTAAGAAGCGGAAATGGGGAATGGTTATTACACATGGAAGCTGCTCGGGTGACGCTAAGGAGAGGCAACGGTGAATGGGGCTTAGGAATGGAAGTTTCCTGAGTGTATTACTCATGTATGGTCATGAGGAATCCTAAATCATTGGTGGGTTGAGGCATATAATTGAGGTCTATAACTAAGCACTAGTGAAAAAGAGGGATAATTCCAAGGGAATTGGAATCAGTCCAAATAAAGGGAGATGAAAAGTTTGAATCATATGCCTGACATTCAAGATGCAGTGAGGGTGGCATGGTGATGAAGGATAACTATTGACCATGTTCGAAACACATGATCCATAGTGTGTTAGCCTGAAATGGGGACAAACAAATGAGGGTCGACTGTTGTCCATTTTGAAACACGGGACCTGACTCAAAGTGTCGTCCAAAGTCTTCTGGGTCATTGGCCCAGAACAGTAGGTGAGCTGAGGCGGCATGGGACTAGGCCGTTAGGGGGTCCCTTCAGACTTGAAAGAGGATGATGATCCGAATGTAGGAAAAACGAAGCATAAGGTGTATTGATGGAATTTTTGAACAGATTCCAACACTCTTGAAATTACGATACTATAATCATGGAATGAGGAATCTTATGCTTGTCACATAAGCCATATCTTATTTGGAATAAGAGGCATCCTATTATTTAATGATAGGGCATGCTAAAGTTTATAGCCACATATATAGGATTGTTGGAAACTTATTATTGGCACATAAGGCATCTCTTATTTGGAGCAAGAAGCATCCTATATTTGTCACAATGGGAGTACTATAGTTTGTAGTCATGTAGAGAGGAATATTTTCATCTTACACTTGGCGCATAAGTAATCTCTTGTTTGGAGAAAGAGGCATCCTATATTTTTCATATAGGGTATACTATAGTTTATAGTCATATAGATAGGACTATTGGAATATTATGCTTAGATCATAAGGAATATCTTGTTTGGAGAAAGAGGAATCCTATGTTTTTCATATAGAGAGTACTACATTTTATAGTCATGTAGAGAGGACGGTTAGCATCATATGCCTGGTGCATAAGGAATCTCTTGTTTGGAGCAAGAGGAGTCCAATGTTTTTCAGATAGGGTTTACTGTTGTTTATAGTCATGTAGAGAGGATTGTTGTCATCTTATGCTTGGCACATAAGGCATCTCTTGTTTGGATTAAGAGGCATCCTATATTTGTTATATAGGGTATACTACAGTTTATAGTCATATAGATAGGACTATTGGCATCTTATGCTTGGCATATAAGGTATCTATTCTTTAGAACAAGAGGCATCCAATATTTGTCATATAGGGTGTACTACAGTTTATAGTCATATAGATAGGACTATTTTTATCTTATGCTTGGCGCATAAGGCATCTATTGTTTTTAGAAAGAGGCATCCTATATTTTTCATATAGTATGTACTACAGTTTATTGTCATATAGATAGGACTATGAGGCATAATGCACCTAGAAATGGCTAGTGTTGGGGATTACGCAAGAGGGGACCTTTCTAGTTCAACCTAGTATAGAAGTTAGGTGATTGGGTTTGGAGGAGTTGCTTGAGGAATGGTTTGACTCAAGGTGCTTAAGGAATTGGAGATGAGAATCTCAACTCGCGAAATGTGAAGGGGACCAAGAGGAATATGTCGACTCAAGGTATTTCATGGAGTTTGGAGGAGTAGCTCGAATCATGGTATTACGTAGGTGGAAGATGGTTGTGCAAAAAGGCACAATGGAAAATGTTGATATCCTGGCTCAAAATGATTGCAGTGCAACTCTCCATTTTTCATTGGGGTCAGTGATGGAAGTGAAGGGAAAGGACTAGAGGGTTGGAACCGCAGCCTGGAACTGATCCTGAGTAAGGGTGTGGGGGCGTATCCCCCATGGTATGGACCAGTGGGCACGAAGTTTTGAGCATCGTGAAGGATAAGGCTTCGCAAAGGAATACGTTTCACGGAGATGAGGGTCTCACGAAGCAGGAAACCTCACAAAACTCAGGGTCTTGCGGAGAAACTTCGTAAAGAAAAGGTTCTCGTGGAGAATGGCCTCGTGGAGAATAGGTTCTCATAGAGCAAAGGTTCTTCACCGAGCTCAGGTTCTCATGGAGCAAAGGTCATCGCGGAGCAAAGAGTCTCGCGAAGCAAAGGGGCTTTGTGGAGCCTCGAGCAACCAGAAGGAGATCCCTCTTTCGCAAAGGTTGGAGCCCTTTGCATAGGGAATCAATATGCAGTGCTCTGGTGCACCATGAAACGAGAGATCCGCCACCAAAGGGGTGGTGTAACTATTCTTATGAAGGAGTTTATTCGACTATTTATTGGTGATGGAGGTCGGCAGAGCATGAAGTGAAGAAAAAAATGCATGGCACGAAGAGAAAATGATTTCGTGAAGGAAATCGGGCTCCACCACCGGAGGCAGTTCCCACTAGTTCTTCATAACTATAGAGTCACCTTTCACGACCTTTGTGGTGCTCACGGAGGCTCCATTCAAGTTTCATAAAGTTCCTCATAGTCACGGATACTACCTTCAAAACCTTTGAATTGCTCACGGAGGCTTCGGTCAAGTTCCCATGCTCTGTGATCGTAGAGGGAGCTTCGTGAATGGGCTCTATGAACCAGTTTTCCAACACAACATTGAATGTCTATAAATTATAATCCATAACTCCATTTAGGATCTATGACCAATCAAATTGAATATTGAGAAACAATCTACTCTTCTGGATCATTTATGAAAGTATTTGAAATATTTTGTGGACGTGTTTTTCGGTGCCAAAAAATGATATTAATGAAACTCGTGTCTCATTTATGTAAAATACCCTGATATTGAGGTTAAATATAAACCAATATAGTGATTTTCCTTATTTTCATGCATGTCTCTTTAAATGTGAATAGTGCCAATGAGAATCCAACCAACATCAAAAAAGATTTAGGTTGGTGATCCTTTATAACACATATCACATAAAGTGTGGGGGAATAAATCCCTTAGGGACACCTAACCTAGTGGGTCACCATGTCACCCCACATAGTACTTTTCAACCTTTATTGTGTCACATTATACTACTAGTGTTGACCAACATTGTCATGGTTCCCCTTCTCACCAATTTCACTATATTGGTTAGAACCTTTGACCTCATCCAAAATTATAAATGGCAGGATGCTCGGGGGTCAACCTTGAGGATATTATCCTATTTTTTATAAAGACATCATACAACACTTATCAAAAAATAAAAATCATATATTCTCTATGAATCTCTCTATGCAACACGTAAAAAAATAAACAATTTTTTTTAATAGTTACCTTATCAAGAATGACATCCAATTCTGTTGGTTGGAGTGGACACTCAAGAGAGGGGTGAATTGAGTTCCAATTAAAATTTCTGCAAAAAAAAATTCTATTAAAATCCCCCAATTTCAAAAATAGATTAAACTGTAGTGAATTTATACAGATTATAGAGGTTTAATTAGTTTCTCAAAGATTGATTAGTTCTCAGTTAACTTAATATTATGATTAATTTAACTTTTGAAACTAACTTACTGGTTTACAATAAGTATAAACACTTGCGAGTTTAACTATCAAAGTAGCCTTGAAAATAAATTATATTTCAAAGTAATAGCAGCAGAATATGAAATAGATATGTATTGTATAGATATAAACTTTAACTAAAAACCAGAGAAGAGTTAACCAAGAGGTTCAGTCTCAAGTCGAGACTTAGTCCTCTCAAAAGTTTTTATAAGGATGATCCACACCCTGGATCGGGGTTTAACAGTTTACAACTGTCCAAGTCCAAGACCTCTACCACTGTTATCTGTGGGAAACAAAACAACAGCAACCAGCTGTCCAGGTCACACACAACCTCTACCACTATCCACAGTGGGAAAAAGAATGAAAAGATAGTGAGTGAGGATTTTCAAATCCTCCAGTTAAGGTTCAGGAGACAGTGTGTGTGTAAAATGCAACAGTTAACACACACTTATCGTAATGTAAAAAGTAAATCACAGAGATAAATATTTAGATATTAGAAAAGGCTCTAGTGATCTTCGTGTAGCTCTCGACTCCTTTTGTTGATTAGAATTCATTCTGAGTTATCTTCTGGTTTTTGTCTGGAAAACAGAGTACCATCTGCTTCCTTGACTTCCAGGTTCAGCTTGCTTATAGGCTCAAAGAATGATGAGTTTTGTGTGGTTCTTCTTTAGCATAGATTGCTCGATGTATGCTCTATGTTCTGGAGGCTGGTAGTAGTAGTCTCCTGAGTGCAAGTTCTCCAGTTTTTTCTTGGCACGTTTTGAGCTTGATCGCCAGTATGTTATGTGTGCTTGATCTCCTTTTTTTGTCTAGTGTATCTCGCTCTCTTTTTTAATACATACACGATGTCCTTTTTATGCTTTTTGATCGTACTTGGTACAGTTTCTTGAAATGGCAACACAAATCATTTAATAACATTAAATGCATCAAAAGTAACAAATGTAACCGTTAGTATAATAAACAAATAGGGTCGAGGATATAGTTTTTGACTCCGTAGTTCATTATAGGTATCCGTTTGTTTTTAGACGTGTACGGTTGACTCGGTGTAGGGATCTTCCATCGGTAGCTCTTCAAACTCTTATCGGTGGCTCTTATCGGTAGCTCTTATCGGTAGCCCTCTGTGCATCGGTAGCTCTCTGTGTGCATCGGTAGCTCTGTGTGCATCGGTAACTCTTTGTGCATCGGTAGCTCTTTGTGCATCGGTAGCTCTTTGTGCATCGGTAGCTCTTTGTGCATCGGTAGCTCTGGCTATCGGTAGCTCTGGCTATCGGTAGCTCTGGCTATCGGTAGCTCTGGTTATCGGTAGCTCTGGCTATCGGTAGCTCTGGCTATCGTGCAAACCATATCTAATTGACTTAGAATTGTTTCAAAGCTTGTATAAACAAGGATAATCGAGATTAACATAAATCATAGATTATTTAAACATTATTATTAACTTGATCACTGATTTGAAATAATTAAAAAGTAAATCACCAGTAATTGAGAATAGCATAATATATGAACACATAATTGGGATTATCAAAACAGGTGAGGTCAACAATCTCCCCCTTTTTGATAATCACAACTTATGATATGACCAATAATAGTGAGAATATAGTATAAGATAATATAATGTTTATATTCTAATTTCTCAAAGAAAGAAATTAGAGGAAATAGAGGAAATAGTGATAGAATGAAATAGATCAAAAATTATCATAGGAAGTATTAAATACAATAGTATCAGAGATAAGCTTTGAAAGAATTGGTACCAAAGAAGGAAATGTAAGAATAGGAGAAAAGGCTCAAAATTTCTCCCCTTTGATATCCCCCCCCCCCCCTCTCTGTATATTTTCTCCCCCCCCCCTTTATAATTTTCTCCCCCTTTGTGATAATCAAAAAGTGGGAAAGCAGACAGAGAAAACTGAGAAACAGAGATAGTGTAAAGAAAAGCATTTGTATTAGACCAGACAAAACATACATAAACAGAATAGAAAAAGAAGAAAAAAAATTCCTATCAAACAGCCTGGCCACTTCAGCAATCCGGATCTTCAACATGAGATTTGCCTGTTGGATCAGAATAGGAGGCAGGTAGTGAGGATGTGAGTGAGGGCTTTGGAATCCCAGAAATAATCACAGGAGGCTGAGCCACTGATACAGTGTCTGGCCTGTATTGGAAAGTTTGTTGAGGGATCATAGGTGTGAGGCTTCAGATGGCCTGAGCAGGAGTCATCTAGACTGGAGACTCAATAGAGGCAGAGGCAGGCAAGGTAGGAGGGACAATAACAGGTCTGGCATCAACATGCAAAAAGGGAAGCAACAGATTTCTGAAATCCATAATTATTCCTCCCCCTCTTTCCATAGCAGATATAAAATCATCTTTGTTCTCCATAAATTTTTCTAAGGCAGGAGTCAGCTGTCTTAGCTGGCTCACTTGTTCTCAGAAGGCTTGAGTTACAGGGGGTAACTTCATGTTTTCCAAAATCAGCTTGAAATGATGGGTGAGTTGTTTCTTGGTAAAAATCCTTTGGAAATAATAATCCACCTTGTTCTTGATTTCCTCCTGAGAGGCAGAGGCCTCTTTCATATGGTTGTGGACGATTGTCACTATTTCCCTGACTGAATCTCTTGTAGAGAGCACTACTCGGCTGAGATCTGATGAGTCCACAGAGCCACTGGTTGAAATATAACCAAGCTCCTCCTTCATCATAGCTCGTAATTGATTCAAATCAAATGCAGGTTTTGAAGCTAGAGGACCAACCGAGAAAGATACAGTTTCTTTGAAACTTTTGGTCAAACCACTAATCAGAGTTTGCAGTTGAGAGTTCTGATTTTTAACATGATCCTTTATAGAAGATTTGAAATCTTCAAATACTGAGACCATTTGGCTTACAACACTTTTCACATAGGCTAAATCCTTATCAGCTTGAGGCTTTGAGCTCATGTAAGAATCTAAAGCAGTAACAGACTTCTTTAAGGCTTCAAGATCTTCTTCTATTCTAGAAGATTGGATCTGGAACTCTTTGATTGCTTCCATTAGCTCACCCATAAAAGTTGACAGATTGAAACCAAGAGAAAGCTCAATAGATTGTTCTAACAACTTCATTTCTTCACGAAAACAGTGCTTCATCTCAGTAACTAAGGCACTGAAGGATTCTTTCAGTTCATGCTTCAGGGATTCGAGATCAGACTTTGTAACAAAATCAGTAGGAGCAACTGTAGTAGATACTCTTGCAGAAGCTAAGCTGACTACCAAATCATTCATGACTGATTGAATCGAGGAAACTAAAAAAGATTCCATTGTCTTTACTTATTCTACAAAGCTGACTTTGAGATTTTCTTTCAGCACATCTAAATCATGTACTCAGACCACATCATCAGGTAATAACTCATAATTGATGTCATAGCTGATCTTTGGTCTATTCAAGGATACTTCATTATCCGAATCAGGATAATCCAAACCATAGACTATAAAACCTGGGTCTTCTACCCAATCTTCAATCTCAACATCCACTGTAACATTTCCAAGATTGGAATGATGTTCCCCCTCAATGGGTGAATTCTTATGTACAATAACTAGATTCTCTACTGGTCTTTATTCATCAGAATCTTCCACAACAACTTCCATCTCAGTAGCAGTAAGGAGATTTTCTGAAACAGGTACAGCTTCTTCTCTTTCTTTTTCTACTTCATCTGTAGACACAACTGAGTTTTCAATCAATGGACTCAGACTCAACCTAGCAGAATCAGATGATTCAGATACATTCTCTTTTTCTCCTTCTTGCTGAGGAACTAGCTGGTCTTCCTCATGAATAGATAACACTTCCTCTACTTTTCGTTTTCTTGAGTATACAAACTCAGTGACAGGACTTGGGGGCAAGTCTGGATCTCCTCTAATATCCATAAGAGTTTCTTCCTCTTCTTCTTCTTCTTCTTCTTCTGACTCATCACTGTACTCGGGTTCCTCTTCATCAGATCCTAAACCTGGATCTCTTTTATCCTTTGGCCTTGAAGGATAATCCACAGGATTAAATTTATCATACACCTTCTGGTCATCACTGACCCATTCTCCTTTCCACAGGTTCCAATTGATTTTCATGTACTTACAAACTGTAGTAGTGATACAGAAGTTATTCTTAACTAAAACTGTCTCATCCTGAGACTCAGCTATCACTTTCACTTTTATCATCACAGAGATCATTTTGGAAAAGAATAAAGCATTAGTCTTTGATTTCGGCCTAATCATATCTTCCATTTGACTCAACAGTAGTATGCACAGATTAACTTTAACACCATGTCTTAACAGATGTAGAAGATAAATATCTTGATATCTCAGATTAGAAAAATCTCCTCTCCTTGGTATCAAAACATGTTGAACAAATTTGAAAAGCAGTCTGTTCTCTCCATCCAATTCAGTACCAACCACTTGCCTTTGACTACCATTACCCGTTAGCTCTTTTAAAGCGGTCTTATAGTCAAAGATGTTACTGGTAGGTGGAATTTCTCTTGAGACATACCCAGATACACCTTCATATGGGACTTTTAAACATTCTGCCCACTCTACTGAAGAAAACGACATTTCTTTTCGATTTAAAAAAGAACTTACCCGATCCTCATTTTCAGACTTCTCGAAGCTTACGAATTCGTAGAACTGTTTCACTAACTTCGGGTAGTAGGGACCATTGTTATTTGAAAAACAATCTACCCATCTCTGATCTTCCAGAATTGCAAGCACTAGTGACTTTCTTGGTAGCATCCAATCTACGCATAGCTCCTTTTCAATCACAATATCTCTATTCTGCAAATGAGGGTTTACTGGTCGCTTTCCCGACCTAGTTCTGACATTACTTCCATGAGCTTCTTGCTGCACTTTCTGCTTCTTTGTTTTAGGCTCTACATTTTCATCTCTGCTGGCAGGAATCTTGGTTTTTGCCATCGCGGATTTAGGGTTCTTAGTCGATTAGGGAGCTAGGATTCAAAGGTGAAAGGTTTTGGGTCCGGTGGAATGAGAAGCGGTTTAGGCTTAGTTTTATCATGTAGGAATCATAAATAAATGAATAAAGTAAAATAACAAAAAAACAAGTAAAACGATTCATATTCTTGGCGGTAGACAGAAGTTTTAAAATATAGCATCGGTGAGAATTTCAACATCGGTGAGAATTTCACATCGGTGAGAATTTCACATCGGTGAGAATTTCACATCGGTGAGAATTTCACATCGGTGAGAATTTCACATCAGTGAGAATTGATCATCGGTGAGAATTTCAACATCGGTGAGAATTCATCATCGGTGAGAATTTCACATCGGTGAGAATTTCACATCGGTGAGAATTTCAACATCGATGAGAATTGATCATCGGTGAGAATTTCACATCGGTGAGAATTTCACATCGGTGAGAATTTCACAGTGGTGAGAATTGATCATCGGTGAGAATTTCAACATCGGTGAGAATTGATCATCGGTGAGAATTTCACATCGGTGAGAATTTCACATCGGTGAGAATTTCACATCGGTGAGAATTTCACATCGGTGAGAATTGATCATCGGTGAGAATTGATCATCCCCAGCTCATGCCTAATGTAACTTAACCTATCAGAACTTAAAGGTTTAGTAAAAATATCGGCCAATTAATGTTCAGTGCCAATAAATTCAAGAGTAATATCACCTTTTTGATAATGATCTCTCAGAAAATGATGTCTTACATCTATGTGTTTGCTTCTAGAGTGAGATACAGGGTTCTTAGATATGTTTATTGCACTAGTGTTGTCACAGTTAATTGAAACATATTTAAACTCAAATCCATAGTCCAATAAAGTGTGTTTCATCCACAGAATTTCTGCACAGCAACTACCAGCAGCTATATACTCTACTTCGGCAGTAGACAATGCAGCTGAGTTCTGTTTCTTACTACACCATGACACTAGGGATTTCCCAAGTAAATGACATGTTCCAGATGTTCTCTTCCTTTCTAACTTACATCCAGCAAAGTCAGCATCTGAATATCTAGTTAGGTCAAATGATTGTCCTTTTGGATAAAACAAACCTAAATGTACAGTATGCTTAAGATATTTAAAAATCCTTTTAACATCCAGTAAGTGTGATTCTTTAGGATTAGCTTGAAATCTAGCGCACATACATACACTGAACATAATGTCTGGTTGACTAGCAGTAAGATAAAGTAAGCTCCCAATCATACCTCTGTAATTGGTTTGATCCACTGGTTTCCCAGCTTCATCTGTATCCAACTTACAGGTAGTACTCATAGGTGTATCATTTTCCTTAATGTTATCCAATCCAAAACGTTTTAAAAGATCTTTTTTATATTTACTTTGATTTAAAATAATTCCATCTCTAGTTTGAAAAATTTGAAAACCAAGAAAATACTTAAGCTCTCCCATTAAGCTCATTTCAAATTCATTTTGCATACTTTTTGAAAAATTAGTACATAAAGAGTGTTTAGAAGATCCAAATATAATATCATCAACATAGATTTTTACAACTAAAACATCTTTAGAAATTATTTTAATAAAAAGAGTTGGATCAGCGATCCCTTTAGTAAAACCTTTTGAAATAAGAAAATTGCTGAGTCTATCATACCAAGCTCTTGGATCTTGTTTTAAACCTTATAAAGCTTTATAAAGTTTAAAAACTTGATTTGGAAAATGAGGGTTTGTAAATCCAGGTGGTTGTTATACAAAAACATCTTCAATTATAAAACCATTTAGAAATGCACTTTTGACATCCATTTGATATAACTTGAAATTCAGATGTGATGCATATGCAAGTAAGATCCTAATAGCTTCCAGTCGAGCTACAGGTGAAAAAGTTTCTCCATAGTCTATACCCTCTTCTTGACTATATCCCTGTGCAACTAGTCTAGCTTTGTTTCTAACTATGTTTCCTAATTCATCAACTTTATTTCTAAAAACCCATTTTGTGCCTATAGTCAAGGTGTCCTTGGGTCTGTCAACTAATTCCCAGACTTTGTTTCTTTCAAATTGATTCAACTCTTCTTGCATGGCTATTACCCAGAATTCATCATTGATAGCATCATTGATATTTTTGGGTTCTAGCTGTGACAGAAAAGCTTGATGTTCAACCTGGTTCCTTAGAGAAGCTCTAGTTTGTGTTCCTCTATCAAGATTACCAACAACAGCATCTAAAGGATGATTCTTTAGAATCTTAGTCGATTTGGTAAAGGTTGGACTAGAAACCTCAGGTTCATCTATAGGTTCGGGTTCAACCGAAGCAGAATCTGGAGAAAGTCCAGAATTGGATGTTTTTATAACAGGTTCTTTAGATTTATCATTAAGGTCCAGAATAGACAAATCTTCTTCAAGATTCTCAAGAGAGGTTTTAGGCTCATGTGGATCAATTTCATCGAATTTGATGTGAACAGATTCTTCCACACATTTGGTTCTCTTATTGAAAACTCTATAAGCTTTACTTGAAATAGAGTAACCCAGAAAAATTACTTCATCGCTTTTGGGAGCAAACTTATCAAGATTATCTTTATTATTAAGTATAAAGACTTTGCAACCAAAAACTCTGAAGTAATTAACCTTAGGCTTTCTATTGTTCCACAACTCATAAGGGGTTTTCTTAAGAACAGGTATGATCAAGACTCTATTGATAACATAACAAGTTGTATTAACAGCTTCATCCCAAAAGTAAATAGGCAGTTTATATTCATTGAGCATGGTTCTAGCTATTTCTTGAAGGGTTCGGTTTCTCCTTTCAACTACACCATTTTGTTGGGGTGTCCTAAGGGTAGAAAAATTGTGACTATAGCCATTTTGTGAGCAATAAGATTCAAACTCATGATTTTCAAACTCACGACCATGATCACTTCTTAGGGTTTTAATCTTATGTCCACTAAGGTTCTCTACAGACTTGGAATATTTAATAAAGTAAGGAAAAGCTTCACTTTTGTGAGCTAGAAAGTATACCCAAGTATATCTAGAAAAGTCATCTACAAGGACATAGACATAATGCTTCCCATTTAAACTAGAAACTCTTGATGGTCCAAACAAATCCATGTGAACCAACTCAAGTGGTTGAGAAGTTGAGACTTCTTTCTTTGATTTAAAAGAAAATTTGTGTTGTTTTCCCTTTTGACAGGGATTACACACTTTGTCATTTGGGAATTCTAATTTTGGTAAGTCTCTAACTAAGTTTTTCCTAGCCAGTTTTCTAAGTGAGTGAATGTTGCAGTATCCTAATCGTCTATTCCATAGCCAAGATTCTTTATGAAAATCATTCAAACAAGAAATATTTTGTTTGGCTAAATAATTTAAATCAACAGCATAAACATTTTCATTCCTTAGAGCAGAAAATACTAAAGAGTTTTTGGAGTTAAAAACATCACACGAGTCATTTTCAAACTTGACATTGAAACCATCGTCACATAATTGAGATATACTAAGCAAGTTATATTTAAGTCCATCAACGAATAAAAATTTAGAAATTAATACTTAGTCAGTGTTACCAATCTGGCCTAGGCCGATGATTTTTCCTTTAGAGTTGTCAGCAAAGGTGACATGACCTCCATCAACCTTTATTAAGCTCTTGAAGCAAGAATAATCTCCAGTCATGTGTCTTGAGCACCCACTGTCTAAATACCATATCTTCTTGTGACAGATCTTTAAGCAGGTCTCCTATAAAACAGATTTAAACAGGAAATGACTTTGGTACCCAGATTTTCTTGGGTCTAGATAGGTTAGAAATCAGGGCTTTAGGTACCCAAATTTGTTTTATGGGTCCCATACAATTAACAGAAACAACAGATTTTGAAAGATAAACTTTATTTGGTCTATAACCATGTGAACAACCTGTTGAAGCATATGAATTTCCAAAACTGGAACTAGCAGAATTTTTTTCAGACTTAGGAATAAATCGGGTTCTAGTGAACTGTCTCTGTCCAGGTTGGTATCCCAAACCAGTAGCATATCTAGGTGCAACTTGCTTTCCTAGCATTTGAGTTAAATAATCCTTTCCATTTGTGAATTTTTCTAAGTCCTTTCTAAGTTGCTCATTTGACAGTTTCAGTTCTGTATTTTCCTTTAGTAGTTGAGCATTCTTTTCCTTTTCTATATCAAGATCAGATTTATGCTTAACACTTAAAGCATACTGTTTCTTTAAACTTTTGTATTTGTCTTTAATCTCATTACAGGTTTCTTCCAACATATCACAGTACTCAAATGGTTCATATTTTGACATGTTTTCTGAATTAGAATCATCTCCAGAATAATATGAATTTAAAACAGGATTGTTAGATGTTATCTCAGAAGTATTTGTCATGAAACACATGTTGGCTCGATTCCTTTCAGAGTCCGAAGATTCTGCTTCACTAGGGCTGTCTTCTGAAGCACTCCAGGTAGCCTTCATGGCTTTCTTGTACTTCTTGTCTTTGTAATCATATTTCTTTTTGAATTTTAACTTTGGACAGTCTGCTTTGATATGTCCTTTTGGCTTGCATTCATAGAAGACAACTTCATCAGTCCTGTCAGCCTTCTTCCAATCCTTTTTCCATTTGCCTTGTTGATCATACTTTCCTTTGTAATTCGTTTTCCTAAAGAATTTCTTTTTCCTATAAAACTTCTTGAATCTCCTGGCTATTTGAGCCATCTCGTCATCACTGTCAGATTCTGAATTTTCACTCATTGAACTCTCAGTCTCCATATGTAGTTTATCCTTGTCTTTACTCTTAAAGGCAGTAGTTTTAAACGCTACAGATTTTCTTTTGGGTTCCTCATCTTCTTCTTTATTTACTTTAAGCTCTTCTTCATACATCATCAGCTTACCAATTAACTCCTTGACAGGTAGTGTTCCAATGTCACTGGATTCCCTAATTGAAACGGATGTACCTCTCCATCTATCTGGAAAACATCTCAGTATTCTCATAATTTGTTCTTTTGCAGGAACAATCTTTCTGAGTGAGCTCATTGTGTTTACTATCTCATTGAACCTGAGATACATGTTAGAAATAGGTTCATCAGGATTCATTTTGAAATTATCATATTTTATAGTATAATTGTTTAATATCATTTCTTTAACATTGGTTGTTCCTTCGTGAGAAACATCCAAGGTATCCCAAATCTCAAAAGCAGTTTTACATGCAGAAATTCTATTAAATTCTTCATCTCCTAGAGCACAGTACAGAGCATTCATAGCTTTACAATTATTATTGTAAGCAGTCTTTGTAGGTTCATCCCAATTAGATCTATCAGTAGTGGGAACTTTATATTCAGATTCAATAGCAGTCCAAATATCAAAACTCATGCTTTCTAGATGAATTTTCATTTTAAGTTTCCACTGAGCATAGTTATTTCCATTAAAGAAAGGTGGTCGGTTAGTAGCAGCACCCTCAAGTCTATTATCCATTATAAACAAAATTTAAAGAGATAAAAATTTAGAAATAACAGAAATTTTAAGAACTTTAAAATACAACTAAAATCACAGTTGAAAACAGAGTAATTTAGAAGGTATTAATAAACCCTCTGATACCAAATGTTGGTCGGAGTGGACACTCAAGAGGGGGGTGAATTGAGTTCCAATTAAAATTTCTGCTAAAAACAATTTCTACTAAAATCCCCCAATTTCAAAAATAGATTAAACTGTAGTGAATTTATACAGATTATAGAGGTTTAATTAGTTTCTCAAAGATTGATTAGTTCTCAGTTAACTTAACCTTATGATTAATTTAACTTTTGAAACTAACTTACTGGTTTACAATAAGTATAAACACTTGCAAGTTTAACTATCAAAGTAGCCTTGAAAATAAATTATATTTCAAAGTAATAGCAGCGGAATATGATGTAGATATGTATTGTATGGATATAAACTTTAACTAAAAAACAGAGAAGAGTTAACCAAGAGGTTCAGTCTCAAGTCGAGACTTAGTCCTCTCAAAAGTTTTTATAAGGATGATCCACACCCTGGATCGGGGTTCAACAGTTTACAACTGTCCAGGTCCAAGACCTCTACCACTGTTATCCGTGGGAAACAAAACAACAGAAACCAGCTGTCCAGGTCACACACAACCTATACCACTATCCACAGTGGGAAAAAGAATGAAAAGATAGTGAGTGAGGATTTTCAAATCCTCCAGTTAAGGTTCAGGAGACATTGTGTGTGTAAAATGAAACAGTTAACACACACTGCTCGTAATGTAAAAAGTAAATCACAGAGATAAAGATTTAGATATTAGAAAAGGCTCTAGTGATCTTCGTGCAGCTCTCGACTCCTTTTGTTGATTAGAATTCATTCTGAGTCTTCTTCTGGTTTTTTTCTAGAAAACAGAGTACCATCTGCTTCCTTGACTTCCAGGTTCAGCTTACTTATAGGCTCAAAGAATGATGAGTTTTTTGTGGTTCTTCTTTAGAATAGATTGCTAGATGTATGCTCTATGTTCTGGAGGCTGGTAGTAGTAGTCTCCTGAGTGCAAGTTCTCCAGTTTGTTCTTGGCACGTTTTGAGCTTGATCGCCAGTATGTTCTGTGTGCTTGATCTCCTTTTTTTGTCTAGTGTATCTCGCTCTCTTTTTTAATACATACACGATGTCCTTTTTATTCTTTTTGATCATACTTGGTACGGTTTCCTGAAATGGCAACACAAATCATTTAATAACATTAAATGCATCAAAAGTAACAAATGTAACCGTTAGTATAATAAAAAAATAGGGTCGAGGATATAGGATTTGACTCCGCATTTCATTATAGGTAGCTGTTTGTTTGTAGACGTGTACGGTTGACTCGGTGTAGGGATCTTCCATCGGTAGCTCTTCAAACTCTTATCGGTGGCTCTTATCGGTAGCTCTTATCGGTAGCCCTCTGTGCATAGGTAGCTCTCTGTGTGCATCGGTAGCTCTGTGTGCATCGGTATCTCTTTGTACATCGGTAGCTCTTTGTGCATCGGTAGCTCTTTGTGCATCAGTAGCTCTTTGTGCATCGGTAGCTCTGGCTATCGGTAGCTCTGACTATCGGTAGCTCTCGCTATCGGTAGCTCTGGCTATCGGTAGCTCTGGCTATCGGTAGCTCTGGCTATCGGTAGCTCTGGCTATCGGTAGCTCTGGCTATCGGTACCTCTGGCTATCGTGCAAACCACATCTAATTGACTTAGAATTGTTTCAAAGCTTGTATAAACAAGGATAATCGAGATTAACATAAATCAGAGATTATTTAAACATTATTATTAACTTGATCACTGATTTGAAATAATTAAAAATTAAATCATAAGTAATTGAGTATAGCATAATATATGAACACATAATTGGGATTATCAAAACAGGTGAGGTCAACAAATTCCAATTCATCATTTTGATTCTAATAAGGATGAATCCATATCAATCATCTAAGAATAACCACTTTCAATTTTAGTTGTCTTTATCATGCATGGAATTCAATCATCCATGAAATCATATTTTAAAAAAATATAATATAAATATTTTTTAGTTACTATCAATAAATCTGATATAAAACCTTAGGGTTCCAAAACTCTCAAATTATTAGTAAATTTCAAGATCAAGTTTTCCCCATCCAAATCAATTAGATAATCTTATTACTTTTGTATAATCGATTTTGTACTTAATTTGAAAACTATCTAATTTTTTGAAAGTTTTTTTACTTGTGTCTCATCAAAAACACAAAACCATGATGGATAAAGTCATTGGTGGACATTATGATGTTCTTATACCCACCACTATCTTATGTACTCATTAGTATACATACATAATTATTTGTGAGATCCAATAATCCACTATCTCTTTAACTACTTCTACTAAAAGGTTATTTGGTCATTTTTTCTAATAAATAATATTTGAACTTATCATATGATTCATAATAAAATGATTCAAAAAATATATCTATATGGATTTATTGGATGTGTTTCACATTAATGTTTCCAATGTGAAAATTCCAAAGTTAAGTGTGATTAAAACTAGCCTTGAATTTATTATTCTAAATGTTATAGATAAGATAATCCATATCCAAAATGTATAAACCATTTACCACATTTCCAATTAAATAAAAAAAATCATTTATATATAGAGAGAAAATATTATACAGACTAATGAATGAAAATACCTTCTTATCCAAAAAAGATATGGAAATTAATTTTTTTTAATCTAGGAACATAACAATAGTTTTCAAATTATTGAGTTAATTCACTCTAACACAACTTGTCCCTTCATCAGCCCCCCTAAGAAAAAAATAGAGAAATTATTCCACCCTAATATCTCCTCCTATATGCTGAGGGTTGGTGACTATCACTGTGTAGGCATAACATAGAATATCATATTCATTATCCTATATAAAACTACAATAAATACATCACCATAAAACAAGGTAGCCGACATTTCTAGAAGGATTTTTGTCTATGTATATATAAATATCTATATATATATAAATTAAAGAGTATATAATTCATGCATGATATTTTTAATAAAAATGCATCACCACATAGATGAATATAGATAAAATTATACTTTTGGAAAAAAATGAATATAAAAAATACAAGGAAGTATAAAACTCATCGTCACTACATATACTCATGGATTGATTTCCCAACCACAGTGTTCATTCACATAATCATGAAGAACTATTCTTCTCCTAACATTTTCATTATTCAATGGGTGTTTTCTCCAATAATATTTGTGAGATCCAGTCCATCAAGACCATCCATAAACTATGTATCATCTACACATACCCAACATGGGTGGGAATTAAGTGTTGGATGTAAAATAAAATCATATTTATATGATTTAGTTTTATGTATCTTCCCGCGTTCCTTTAAGTTCATGAATTTCCCCACATCGATTTAGTTGAATGTATATTCCCTTGAAATTTCATTGGTCATAATATATTCATTGAATATATTAAATTGATTTCATATTCATTGAATAGATTCAACGGATAAATAATAATGGGAATAAATGTATACCAATACTTTGAATATGAATGATATGTGTTCATTAAATAAAATGCATCAAGGTTGAATATATAAATGTTTTTGATCCCTACACTTGAAAAGATATATGATCATATGAAATACTCTCAATTATATCTTCCTCTAAAAAATGTGGTGTATCACTAAGTGAAGGTACTGAATCCTTTTTTCTCATCTCAGGATACTCAGGAAATGTTTCCGAATCCTTTAACCCATGTAATCCAATCAGAGACAACATTCTTTCATCTTCTTCTCTAATGATCAATATCAAGTGTACTATATTTAGGATTAAAGATATAACTTATTATTATATAGGTATTCACATTTATTTTCTTTATTTATATTTCATGTTGATATCATCATGGATATATTAGTCATTATATGGGTTTTCTTTCGCTTCCATTGATCATGGGATGATACCCTAAAATCCATCAGTTATATTAGAGTCTTTTTACTTACTAAATAAATTTATTAATATCACTATTAAATATAGAACACATTTTATTAAATCATAAGTGGTTTTCCCATTATTGATATCATGTTATATGATAATGTAATGTTAGGACCACCAATAAATGTTATATTAAATAGTTAAAGTAATGTGGATTAGAAGTTATAGATTATGTTAATCAATTAAAATAGAATACATCATTTCTATGGTAAAATGGAGCATTAGAGTTTTAGGACATTTATAATCTATTTATATATAATAGAATCATATAAATAGAATATTTATATAATTTATAAGAGTGTTTTATAAATTAATTAACTATAAAATGTTTATGGTTAATTGTTTTAGTATTTTTGAATAATTTATAATAAATATCCCAAGAATATTAAAATTTTAATATTAATAATTTATTTTTGATATTAATGTTATGTAGAAAAAAATTTATTATCCATAATAAAAGGTATTTAACTTTTTACTAAATTATATAGTATGCATTGCAATAAAGTGCTTATTTAGAGAAAAAATTTTTAATTTATAAAAAATATATAAATCACATAAAAATAAAAAAATATAAATAAGTTTATAATTTATAATTTATAAAAAAAATATTAATGTTTCACAATTAATTAGTTTGGTAGGTGAAAATTTAAAAGAAGTACTTATTTTAAGATATTATTTCAACTATATAAAATTTTTGTTGATGTTTAATTTGATCGAATGTGTAAATAATGTTATGTATGTGATATTTAGATTATTTAAAATATATTTACATGATATAAATTGAATTATAAAATGGTTATAATTCATAAAATATCATATATTTAAATTGTAATGTCATATAATTAATAATATGAACGAGTTCATATTGATAGTGGATATAAAATTTTAATATCAAAAGATTATAGAAAATATATCATGTTTAGATTAATTATAAAATGTTTATAATAATATTTTATTAATGAATGGATTATAAAATGTTTATCTCATGTTTTTATTTATGAAATCTTTATTTATTTAATATTTAGACCTTTATATTATCCATGTTTATAAATTATTTATAGAATATGAATAAAATTGTGTGTGATTTATCTATGTGATAGTTTGATTCTAGGAGATAGACCCTAGCATTATATTGTAGGAAAAATATCATGAGATTTATTTTCCATAAACCTTGATGTGGGTTTTTTATTTGAGTTATGAGCTTGAGAATAGTTATTGAATATAATATGAACCTATTAGGTTTTATAGATATTATGAATTTAATTATATCTTGAGTAGAGGATCCTTGGGTAGAGGTACTTTAGGTCAAACTTCCCATGGTCCTTAAGGAATTTTCATTATCTAGAAAGGTGGGGTTTGGATATATGTTTCTCTAAGATTACTTAAGTGTATATTATTAATCTCAACCGTCTTTTTAATTTTAAATGAAAATTTCATATACCTTATGCATAATATGTATTTAGATATGTATGTATATATTGAGATTTTATTATTAGGTGAATAACACAAACTTGTGGGTTGTATAAAAGGTCACACATTATTATGGTGTGAATTCATTAATTTAGTGGATGGAATAGGGATTCCTAAACTAAATTGCTAGAAGCAAGCATACACAAATAAATAAAACATGAGAATTAAATATTATATAAGAATAAATAGTTGTTATATAAATGTAAATAAGATTTATATATGTTCGGTGAGACTTTAAAAAAAATTCAAATACTAAGTATGAGATGCCTTCCAAAGGAACACTTCTCAAGAAATTTTCTATCTAATTGGATACTTTCATGTTAAAGTCAAGTGACCCTAGATTATATTTTTATAGGAAAGAAAGTAATGAGGGTACCCTAATGGTTAGGGTATTTTTATTTTCATTTCATTTGGGTCGTGAAAAATGTAAAACACTAATGGTTATAACAAACAAGTAATAGTGTTAATTATATAAAAATGATAGACATGGATAAAGAGTTATTAGATAAGATATCCAAGAATCACCAATGTTATAATTATGATGATTCTCTAGATAAATAACTAAATAGTGACATGAATTATAAATAAAACTCATTTCTTATCATAATATGGATCGTGGCTCACCAAATGGATATGATGTACAAGTTCATTATTTTTAGTTGGAGAAATTTCATTAAACCTACTTTATTAGAATATATAAAACATAATACTCACTCACTAATATGTATATATTATTGATTATGGATTTATTTACTATAAGAATTTTCAGATCAGTTATAAGTATGGCACAAACAATAGTTAGAAGTTAGTATCAATGGTTGAGAATTTTACTCAAGGAGAAGAATTCCGAGCATCTGAATGTGGATTTTATAGAAATTAATTCTACTACCTCTAAGTCATAGTTATTTGATATTGGGTGAATGCATCATATTATTTACCATATAAAAACCATCCATATATCTCTATAGATCTTTTATTAAGAAATATTCTTATAAATATCTTCCTTTAGAGCCTTATTTAATTCTTTCTTAATTGGATCATTAATCTTTAGATTTATTTTTTCTATTTAAAATTAAAATAAAAGCTAACCTAATAAACCAATTCCTTATATAAGTAATTATCAATGCAATTTCATAGATTCATTCATATATTTCTTGACCTTGTTTTTCTAACCATATAATATTGATAATAAACAAAGTAGATTCCTTATTGAATCCATTTGTCTAAAAACTTCTCAATTTGAACACCAATATAGAACCTTTCTGCTATATTACCAATTATTAGGTCCCTAAGGCACCTTAAGATGGGGGTGAATCAAGTTGAGAGCAATTTATACCTTTTCTACCTCTTCAATCATTATTATTTATGGATATTTTTCCCATTTTGGTGGGATATACATGAAAACTTTTCACACTTGTTCTTCCCTCAACCTCATTAAATCACACATATTAACTCAAATAAAATATGAATGGAACATGAGGATTTTTACTTGGTTAACCCACATGGGAATATGTATAAGTATAACACATTGACCATGTGTTAATGTTCCAAAATACTCTAATTTTTTAGTTTGGATGATACAAATGGGCATGGTCACTTCACACTAAGGATCATTTCTTATACAATTTTTTAGGCCAAGATCACTTCCTACCCAAGGATCACTGCCTTTTTTATCCTTCCTTTCACAATAATCTTGGGTAGAATATCCATAGTTTATATACATGTATTTATCTCCAAGATCATCAATAATTTTGTAGTTTTTTGAATCCTTAAATATTGTTAGATGCATTGTTTATCCATGTGGCTTATCCTTCACTAGTAGGCTATGTAATTTTCCTTGAGAAAAATCTTATCCATTCCATGGGATGTCATAGAAAATCACTTTATTCCTCTTTACTAGGTTCTTTATAAATCAATAAGTTGTTTTCTTCTATTATGAGTTTAGAACACACCATTCCGGTACTGTAATTAGAATTCCTTCACATAGTCGTTACACAACAATCCTATTATTCTTTCTTTATAAATTAGGTTATTATTAACATTTAAGTTCCTTTTTTTCTATCTATGAAAAAATATTTAAAGGATAATAGAAACAAAATCAATCCTAGTTTCTTTATCCTTTTTTTCTTAATATAGAAAAATATAAATCCACACATGAGACTTTATTTCCATATTTTCTAATATGGAATGTCAAAAAATATTTCACCTTCAGATTCTTGTATCACATGACTCTTTAATTTCCATTCATAAAACTACTTGGTGGAATAAATTTTCCATTTTTGACATGATATAATTTATCTTCCTTTAATTTATAGAGATATCATTAAAATTTATTCTCTGAAATTCATATTGAATCATGATAATATCCATAATCATGATATTTAAATATTTTAAGAACCCATCATGCATAATTTTTTATTTTAATGAAATATCCATAATTCTGGAACCTTTCTCTTTTAATGTCTCTAAATTTTCATATTAAAAATATGAACAACACAAGAATATATCATGTGAAATACTCTACTTTAAATATACCATAGAATTCATGGTATTCTTTATAATATTTTTAAAATCATTTAATACACATGTTTAATATCCCCTTTAACAATTCTTAAATATAGTGACATTATCAATGTGGATTTTTATCATTTAATACTTCCAAAAATACCATATATGATCAAAATTTAGTAACTTCATGTTATCATATGATATTGAAAATCATTAATGGGTCATTAATATGTAATATAAAAGACTCCCATAACTATTCTCCATACATAACACAATAAATATTATAAAACTTATTTCTATTAATTGTGGCATAACTAGTTGATCTATAAAGTAAGATCATAATTAAAATAAATATGAAGCTTCAAAATTAATACTTTTAAGTTGGGAAGATTAATTTTCCACATAGATTCACTTAGAATGATAGATCCTTAAAATTTTATCCACAACATCTTTGTAGAAAAACGTTTCTCATGGCACATCAACCTAAAATTTCCCCAAACATAAAAACTTCTCTAAAATTATATTCATGGTGAATAGTTTTATCTACATCATAAGAATCACCAGTCTTATAGAACTTATAAAAATTTCTATACTCCATTTTTAATACAAATATATAGCTTTTCTATATTGAATCAATCGCTATCTCACTTCTCGAAATTCTTCACACTCCATGGTATTCATCTACGATGTGGCTTTTATCCTCATCATGGTTCTCCCTAGAATGAAATATCATAGACATATTCCCTTTTTCCCCTTTAGCATATGGTACTAATCATTTCATTCTGTGGACAATAATGACATTGGTGTCTCATGCAAGTGGAATACATCAAGCTGGAGGTTGAAGATGAACCAAAATGATGACATTGCTTATTTTCATGGATATTTATTTAAACCTGAAATTTATCCTGAAGAATAATCTTACATATATAAAATATTTGTTTTGGTGATCTATTTTAAGCCACATCATGTGAATTACGAAGCAGGAATCCCTTAGGGATTGCTTTCCCAATAGGTTACTATGTCTCCCTACACAGTTCTCTTCCTCCTCTATTGTTTTGCACATCTCTTGCCAGTGTCAAAATTTACTAGATTTATGATCCTACTATTTAATTCTACTATCTATTTTAAAACCATTTATATCAACCACCATCATATATGGTAGGATAAACTAGTGCTATCCATGAGGGATTTAGCCCTATTTTTTAATAAACACCACATCCAACACTTATCCACAAATAAAACTCATATATTATCCATGAAACACTCCATGAAACATATTAAAATAAATCATCACATTCCTTAACCATCTACCTTATAAAACATTTAATATAATTCAAACTAATCTTTTTGAGTCATATAGGGATGAATCCACAACAATCCACTATGCATCACCACTTTCTTTAATAGTTTCCTTATCAAAGAAAAACAACCAATTTTCTATTAAATAATATTATAAAACAACTAACATAAATCCTTTTTATATACTTTCAAGAAATATAACATGAACCCTTAAGGTTCCAGTACACTAAATTATTAGTGAATTTTTAGATCAAGTATTAACCACCCCAATCAAATTAGATAATTTTAATACTTTTTTCTAGATTATTTTTTATTTAATTCAATAAATATTTGAATTTTTGTAAGATTTATAATTGTTTCTCAATAAAAATACATATTCATACATAATAAATTCATATTTAATAGTTAATAAGTACCTAAACACATTCTTTTATACTAATTGGTCCACACATCATTATATATGAGATCCAATAGTCCACTACCTCTTTCACCCTTTCTACTAAATGTTTTTTTTGTAATTCTTCCTAATAAAAAATCATTGCACTTATTAAGTGATTCCAATAATCAATATCTATAGATTCTTTGGATTTGTTTCTCATTTATATGACCAATGAAATGATTCCAAAGTTAAGTGGAATTAGAATCGATCTTGACTTCTTATTTTGAATGTTACTAATAATATTGTCTATATCTAGAATGTATAATATATTTACCATATTCTCAATTACATAAAACATTTCATTCACATATATAGAAAAACTATTATCCTTATCAATGAATAAAAATTCCTTCTTATTCATTAAAGATAGAGAAATAAAAATTTTATTTATAGAAATAATATAATTATAATTTTCCAATTACAAAGCTAATACAATATGACATGACCTACCCCCCCCCCCTGAGGAAGGAAGTAGGTCAAGTGTGACACCACAATCCAACCTCTAACAGGCTGGGGGTTGGTGACTAGAATCAAGTAGTCATAAAATAGAATGTGGGAGTCCTTATCCTATATAAAACAATAATAGATACATAACCAACACATAATATGAGAAACACCACTAGAAGGATGTGTGTGTAGGTGTTTGTTTGTATATATAATAATTAAATAGAATACAATACATCAATGAGATATATAATACAAATACATCACCACATAGAAAAATAAAATGAAACTATACATATTTCTAGTCACTAAATATGAAAAACACAAGGTAGTGGAATGATCCTCCCCATTGTATATACTCTAGGATTGATTTCCCAGCCAAAATAGTCATTAAAACTATTATGAAGCACCAATCTATTACATATTCCTCCAAAAAATGTCATTAATCATTGGTAGTTAACTCTAAACAATATATTCTGGATCTACATTCACAAAGACCATCCCCAAACTTTGTATCACATAAACAAACATAAAAAGAGTGGAAACTAAGTGTTGAACATGTAAAAAAATAATATTCATATGATTTAGATGTATAAATATTCCCACACATATTTAGGTGCATGAATTTTCCCAGGTGGATCTAAGTGAAAACATATTCCCATGTAGTTTCATCGATTATAATCTATTCATTGAATGGATTAAATGGTTTTTATATTCATTTAATGGGTTTAATGGATAAATGAAAATGAAAATAACCATATTCCAATATGTTGAATATGGTTTATATGTTTTCATTAAATGAAATGAATTGATAGTGGATATATAAAGGTATGTGGTCCCTCCACTTGAAAATTTATTTGATTCCATGTAATCCTTAAATACTCTATTCCTCATAAAATGAATTTTTGTCACTATGTGAAGTTTTTACCACCCCTTCTTCATTTAGAGATCCTCAAGAAACATGTTGGTATCCTATGGATAGTGAAATCCATTCATAGGATGGAGGATTTTGTATTTATATCCAATGATTTCCATCATGTTTACTCCCTAAAATATTAAATATGGAGATTTTTTATCTAGGTAAACATGTTTATGTTTCTCATTTATATTATAGGTTGATATCATTGTGGACATATGAGGAATTATATATATTTTCTTCTAATTCCATCGATCATGTGATGATCCCCTAAAACCCATCAGTGGTACTAAAGTATTCCTCCTTATTATATCAATGTATTACTTTAACTATTAAATGAATAACACATTTTATGAAATCATAACTAGTTCTTTCCCTCTCGACATCATGTTATATGGTAATTTAATGTTAGAATAATCACTCGACATTATGTTAAATATTTAATATAATGTTGAGTATAACGTTTAGCTTATGTTAATCAGTTAAAGTACACTAAATATATTTATTTCAATTTTTTTATAACCGTCTTTAAGGTTAATTGATAACCTCATATACAACTAATCTTAATCAAACCCAAATACCAGTAAAAAAGCTAAATTTAAATATCTGAATTTAAATTTTAAAAATTGAAAAAAGGAGGTATGGAGGGTTTCAAAACAAAAACCATAACATGTGACATCCTTGATCACTATTCCTTAGGTAGAGAACTTCCCAATCTCATCTGTAACACCTCAAGATTTCATAGTATGTTATCTCTTCAAAGTAATTCAATAACTTGCACTACACACAACACCAAGTTCGAGCGCACCATGACTTACCAAACTAGTCATTCAAAAAGCGGATATGAATAGTATTAAATGAATTTTTAATTTTATATACTCTATATAATTTTAGAATCTATATTACATGTTTCTTAGACATAATATAATAACTAATTCATTTTTTTCATATAAAAGAAGAATTTTTCAAAAATGCAATTTTACCACCTATTAATGGAGAACCCTTTTTTTAAAAACCAATATTTGACACTTTTATATATTCAAGTTAATGAAATTAAATTCTTATTTATAATTGAGACATAAAAATTTAGTTTGGATAAATATTTGGTACTTTTCTGATAACTTTCGTATTTTGATGAATAGTGAAAATACTGAATTTTAATTTAAAACAACTTTTTTAATAAAAATAATTTATAGTGTAAAATTTTTAATTTTAATGACTTGGAATTATAATTGGATTATATTTTTATCATTTAATACAATGTAGTTCATTATAAGTAATTTCACATTTAAAATTGGCATAAACACATGTCAATCTTTTGATAGTTTTTACTTTTTAAAAAACTGCTTTTTTGTTTTGAAAACAAGAATTAATTTTAAATTAATTAATGAAAATTCTATGTTTATAATTTGGTAAAATATAATACATTTTTTAATTCAGAATATCAAAAAAAAATTAGGGTTAATTTTTGGTTTTTTTTTGAAAACTTTCATTTTTTTAGGAATAGTTAAAAACACTACGTTATTATTTAAAACGGACTTTTTATTTAAATAATTATTTATTTTATTTAAAATTATTTTATTTCAAAATAGATATATAATACCTATATAATTTCAATGTAATTCATTGGAGTAATTTTATAATAAAATTAGATTTAAAAAATTTTATTGAACTTTTTAACGTCTTTTACCCACCTTCTATGCACATTTTCAAATTTGCATAAAACGAAATTTTACTACTTCTGTGAATTGAATTTTAGAAATTCTAGAGAAATAGTTAAAATCAGTAAGTAAAATTTTGTTCAATAAGATGAAAATAATTTTTGGTGAATAGTATCTTTTGACTTTTATTTACCATGGTTAAAAGTAAATCGGGTAATTAAAGGTAAAAATGATATTATAATTACCCTAACACATTTACTAATTCTATTGGATAAGTGTATTTAGACCAAAACCAACCTTAGGAATAAAATATGATCCTTTTGGTCCACTTGGATTAGATTAGGATATTTATTATTATTTTATTTAAAGAATAGTTAAAAGTGTAAAATTCAAAGTTTAATAACTAAACCATTTTTAATATAAGGTTATGTATAAGATTAATTCGACTATAAATATTAATTATAAATATAAAAATCTTTCCTATATAATATTATTTTATTTATAATTTTTATAGATTAAATAATAAAATTTATTTATGACACAATGATGATGCAGTAAATACTTTATCAATGAAAGATTAAAATAATTGATATTATAAATATAAAAATAAATGTAAATTGAAGTTATATATGCCATACACGAATTTTATGGGTTAATATGTAATTTTTGGGTTTATTAAATAATTATTGTTTGAATTGATAAAGTTTTTATGACTTTAACAGAAACAAAATACCAAATAGTGTCAAAATTGACATAAATGAGTTTTTAAAACAAATACTTTATTATTAATTGGTATAATATTTCTAAAAATATAATTTTCAACCAAAGTACTTATATAAGGTTAGATATATCAATAATGAACCACTTTGTGTTCTATTAGAATTTTATAGTATGTTTATTAACCATTTATTATAATAATACATGAGGACATGGTAAAAGTTAAATTATTTAAATAATAGTTAAATCTAAAAGATATGGTTAATATGGTGACCTATACTTGTATAGAACCTATTTATTTAAAGAATTTCGACCCATACCTACCTTATAATAGAAATAAATCAATTTGGATTCATTAGAAACCGAAAATGATTTTATAATAAAATAATATTTCAAACTTTTCCTAAAGTGACCCTCACCTCTCTTATAAAAGGGTACTTACCCTTCCCTAACAATCACATCTCCAAAGACATTTTGCTCGGCCAACCCCTGCCCAAATCTCCTCCCAAAATCAGTCACTTCAACCTAGAGGCCTTCTCTTGAGCATAAACCCAACCTAAGGATCCCTTTTGTTCAAATCAAAAGGAAACACCCAAGGAAGAGGTAATTATTTTATCACTTATTTCAATGTTGTTTTCTTCTTCCACTTTATCTTTCTTTGTTATTTACATTCCAAAATAATAAATCCAGTACCTTATAAATACTATGATGTTATTATAAATATGGTAAAACCATACTCATTATTCTATCCATCCTATGAATGATAATGCCACCATGCATGCGCACATATGGCTTACCGTCTCCATGCCATGGTGTAATTTGTTATTCAAAACTCTATTATTTGGATGGATATTATGATGAGTAATATGTATATAAGTAATTAAAATAACATTTTAATTTCTTTTTATAATTAATATAACATCCAATTCCACACCTCTTAATCAATAAAGAAATGATATTGTCACTCGTGTGTATGTGCGACTTACCGTCTCCATGACGTGATGAGATTCAATTCTAGGTTCACTATTCAATGATGATTATAAAAATATATATTATTAATAAGTATATAATATATGAAATAATAATTCTAATATATATATATATGTGTGTATGTATGTATTCACATACATATATCTTATTCACTTACTTTCGTTCAATACGATATGAAAACAGAAACAACGTTTATGCGTACGTACAGCCTACCTCTCCATAAACGGTGTTTTCCATTTCATATATCTATCTATTATACATATTTATATTATAAATATATATTATATATAAATCATGTTTTATATTCTTTAATTATTTAAATCATTATATAAATGATACGATCATGAATAACAAGTTAAAAAATGTACGATAAGGAAAGCAATTATTACCTGAAATGTTAATTTAACATGGGAATCATTATTAAATGGGTACTATAAATTCATAAATGAATCATACATGATATAATAAATATGAATATGGTTCTAGTATAATTTAATAACATACTATGGTCATTATATAAGAGTTTACCATACCCTCGACCAAAGGAAAGTGCAATGTAAGGGTTAATTCCTCAATCTCATTATTATCCGAGATTGTTTATGTGTAATTATTTTCTGGGACATATTTATTATCCATATCCATGTTTAATAAAAGAAATTTAAAAATTATTATTTTAAGGTACTCTTTAACTGAATCATCATTTTAAATGTTTTAAATATTTATTCTTCTAAATCTTTCCCAATAATGTCCATGTTTTCAAAATGGTTTTAAGGATTTATTTTTATGGACACGATTGTTTTAAAATATTAATTCCTTTAAAAAGTTTAAAATTGGTATGGAATACTTTGATTTAAAAAATTATTTTATATGACTTCCTTTATAAATGTGTTACTTTTAAATGATTTCAAAAATGGGTTATTTCTCTCAAAAAATTTTACTGGTCATTTTCAACTATTTTAACATTCTTTACTAGATATTATTCTTGATTAAGGTTGATTTATTATAATAAAATCTTCCAAATCGTATCAAATGAGTTATTATATGTTTGAATGTGAATGTGCTATTTTTATAACCTTCATGGTTTATGGTTTATGTATTGACATTTCGTATTCTAGTTTTAATGCGATTTTTTATGTTTTGTTTCAACATTTTCATATGAGGAATGCAGTGCACTTAGTAAGTGATGGGCGGGACCCGCTATAGTCCCTCGATGCACCGGTAGGTCTCATGAGATAAACTAGTGTCTTGGAACAAGGCCTTGACAAAAAAGTTATTTGTATTCTTGGAACGAGGCCTTGACTATGTGGTAATTATGTCTGGTGTTAGAGATTCTCTCATTATGAAATTAATTATTACATGCGATTATTCGACTAGTAGAATATCCATGTGCATGTTTATATGGTAATGTTTGATTTATTTCATCTATATTAAGTTCTATTTTATGTTTAAAATATAGTTTTTTTTATTACACATCTTTCATTAAATGTTTATAGTTTCTGCAAAATTATTTACCCTTACTGAGCATCTGAGCTCACCCCTTTATTATGTTTTGTTTCACCAAGATTCCAAGAAGTGTATTATGTTTTATATGTAGGGTTAAGTTAGGGGAATAATGGAATTCTAAACAGATTATTTATGTTGTGTTTTATGTTTTAATGTGTCATGTAACGTTCAAATATGTATTCTATTTTCCATGACTACTAAAATAATCGATCCTTCGGGACTTGATTACTTGTAATCATGCTAATGTATTAAAATAATGCACCAGCTCTGAGCATCTAGGGTCGGGGTGTTATAGTTGGTATTGGAGGATGTTTAGTACAAACCATGGAAACTAGATTTATAAAAACTCTGATTAGAGAGAATTACCGTAAGATAAACTTTTAGGATTAGTATATAATAACTTCAAAGAATTTTGGGAATGTAGAGATTTTGTGTATTTTCCAAGAAATACATCCCTGTTTGGATATGAGAAAGTAGAGGTGGCTCTGGTACAGATGTACCTAGGAGTAAAAACTCCAACAAGGAGTTTCGAGCTTGACCTGGGGTATCCTAGTACACGACAATGGTCCTTGATACACTCTTGGTTATGACACTCCTAGTGGATATGCTTAGGATAATAAACATTTTATTTACAACCAATTACGAAGGATTTAGTATTAAATACTTCCTCAAAGAAAACATGTTTTTTATGATTATATATTAAATGTATAATATTTTCAATTTATGTTAGGTATTTTACAAGTTTGTAATTATGCATTGTGATTCACAAACTAACCTAGTGTATTCCACTGTTTATAAATGGCACCCAGTAGAAGGAATTAGAACTCCAGCAATACACATGATCCAAAGAGTAAGAAAGATCATATATTTCATGGTATTAAGCCAAAATTTATAATGGAAATAGTCTCCCTTGTATTCTAATCATATGAATAAATAGTATCATGTGTTAATAATATAAGTAAGTAATTCTCTGAGCCTAATGGCTTTGAAGGGAAGAAAGAGAATAAAAGGATAGTAAAGAGAAAGGTGGATAAAGGGAAGAGGAGAAATAAGGATTTTTTCTATACGTGATAACTGTTGAAAGAATCACCTTGGTAAATGATTGAAGGGAATGGGAGTTTTTTATAAGTGTTGAAAAAAAAGGACATTAATTATATGATTTCAAGGGTAAGAAAAAGGTTTCAAATGTACAATGCTTTATCTGCAAAGAGTTCAGACACTACGCGAATCGATGTCCAAATCATCAGAGTATGCCCCAAATGATTCCATTGGATAATAATCAAGTTATGATACTACCAAAGATAAAGAGGAATGACTAGTTTTATTATGTTGTTATTAAATAATTATTTCATTTGAGTGTTATATCAATGATTTACTAGTTATATGAATTATGGAAATAAATAAGTATTATACTGCAGTACTATTTCATTGAGGATTTTAGATTATATGGTTCTAAGAAAAGTGACACAGTAGAAAGTTAAACATTTTGTAAAATACATTGTTAAAGGAAAGACAAACCTTAATATGGTTCTGATACTGAGGTAGTGATTTTAGAATAATATTTGATTGATTTGGATAAATTATATTCGATATTCTTGACTACTTTGAAAATAATTAATTGTTTGTTTATTCCATTAGTATAGGAGTTTACAACATTCTTTCATATAAGGAGTATATCTAGTATTCTTTAAAAAATAAGTGAGAATGAATGTAATCAATAAGGTTTTATGGTAATTCTGGGTGTTACCATGTTTTAAAATAATAAATGATAAAGGTATTCACATGTTATTACATGGAAAAAAAGATATTCATTGTGTTTACCTTCCTTATAAATTTTGGACTATGAGTTGGACGAAAGTATTTTGGATAATTATAAAGGTTGGAATGAATTAATTTTGATATTGTATACAATTTCTAATTTTAAATCATTTCTTAATATTATTTTTTGATTGTTATAAAAAGGACAACCCAGAGGTCGGCCGACAACCCGTCACGTCCGGCAAGGCTGCAATACTTGAACCCGCAACCAAAGGGCGATGAGAGTGCATCACCTACCACTGGCCTACATGATGTCCTGGTTTGTATAATTTAGTTTTTTTAAATAGTATGAAAAGTGAATTATAAATTTATTATTTTTGGAACCGTATAAGATTAGGATAAATAGAATATTTTTGAATTCTATTATCTTTTGGACCGAAAGATAAGTTTGTGGTAGGAATTAGTTGAAGGGTCAAACTTTACTTGTAAAGTATATTTTTTTCCTCTTATTATATGAATAAAATAAATCTTAAAATTTAGGGAAGGTATCTTAAAACCAAAAATGTGTCATCCTAATACCTTATGTTTTTTTTTGAACCGATGATATTTTAAATCAGCATAGATTGATGGCTTTGAGGCCCTCAATTTTACACTTTTTGTGATTGATGACCTCAATCACTTCCTATAAATATTTATTTTTTTCTTCCAATTATGTGTTTCTAATTTCCACTAAGGTTATCCTAATCGAGATCACAATTTGGTGGTGACTTTTTTATTTCCATTTCACTCTTATTAAGACTAAATTTTATTAAACCAAAATCCGATGTGGGTTTTCCACAATGGTATTTTTGTATTTTTCACCTTTTATTTTGGAAGAAAATTTTCAAATTTAAAGGATGAAATTTATTGAAGTAGTGTAGAATGTATCAACACAATATTTCATAGTACGTTATCTCTTCAAATTAATTCAATAACTCGTGATACATGCAACAACGGGTTCAAGGGCACCACGATTTACCAAACTAGATGTTCGAAAAGCGGTTATGAATAGTATTAACTGAATTTTTAATTTTATATATTCCATATAATTTTATAATCCATATTATGTGTTTCTTAGACATAATATAAGAACAAATTCAATTTTTCAGATAAAACGAGTATTTTTCAAAAAAATAGAATTTTACCACCTTTTAATGAAGAACCCTTTCTAAAAACCAATATTTGACGCTTTTATATATTCAATTTAATGAAATAAAATTGGTATTTAGAAGTGAGTAATAAAAAATTTAGTTTGGATAAATTTTCTTGTACTTTCTGATAACTTTCATATTTTGATGAATAGTGAAAAATACTAAATTTTAATTGAAAAAAACTTTTTAATAGAAATAATTTAGTATGTTAAATTATGAATTTGAATGGTTTGGAAGTATAATTGGATTATATTTTTATCATTTAATATAATTTAGTTCGTAATAAGTAATTTCTCATTTAAATTTGACATAAACACGTGTCAATATTTCGATAGTTTTTACTTTTTAAAAACACGCTTTTTGGTTATGACAATAGAAATTAATTTTAAATTAATTATTACAACTTCTATGTTTTGAATTTGGTAAAATAGAATTAATTTTTGAATTCTTAATTTCAAAATTATCTTCGGATAAATTTTTGGTATTTTTATGAAAACTTTCAATTTTTGATGAATAGAGAAAAACACTACATTATTGTTTAAAACCGACTTTTTATTTAAATAATTATTTATTTTATTTAAATTTATTTTATGTAAAAATATTTATATAATACCTATATAAGTTCAATTTAATTCATTGGAGTCATTTTATAATAAAATTAGATGTATAAAATTTTATTTAAGTTTTTAACGTCTTTTACCCACCTTCTAGGCACATTTGCAAATTTGCATAAAACATAATTTTATCGCTTCTGTGAATTGAGTTTCAAAAATTTGAGAGACACGGTTGTTATAAATAAGTAAAATTTGGTTCAATAAGATGAAAATAATTTTTTTGTGAATAGTATCTTTTGATTTTTATTTACCATGGTTAAAAATAAATAGGGTAATTAAAGGTAAAAATTATATTATAATTATCCTAACACATGTTCTAATTCTATTGGATAAGTTTATTTCGACCAAAACCAACCTTATGAATAAAATATTATCCTTTTGGTTCACTTTTATTAGATTAGGATTGTTATTATTATTTTATTTAAACAAGAGTTAAAAGTGTTAAATTTAATGTTTAATAACTAAACCATTTTTAATATAGGGTTATACATAAGATAAATTACACTATAAATATTCATTAGAAATATAAAAATTATTCCTACATAACAGTATTTTATTTATAATTTTTAGAAATTAAATAATTAAATTTATTTATGACACAATGACGATGTAGTAATTACTTTATCAATGAAATATTAAAATAATTAATATTATAAATATAAAAATAAATTTAAATTGAGGATTTTTATGACAAAGGAATTTTATAGGTTAATATGACATTTTTGGGTTGATTAAATATTTTTTTTTCAATTGAAAAAGTTGTTATGACTTAAAAAACAAAATACCAAATAGTGTCAAAATTGACATAAATGAGTTTATAAAACAAATACTATATTATTAATTGATATAATATTTCAAAAAATCTATGATTCAGAAAAATTACTTAGATAAGGTTAGATATATAAATAATGAACCACTTGAGGTTCTCTTGACTTTTTATAGTAAGTTTATTAACCATTTATTATAATAATACAAGGGGACATGGTAAAAGTTAAACTATTTAACTAAGAGTTAAATCTAAAAGATAGGGTTTTTATGGTTACCTAAACTTTTCTAAAACCTATTGGTGGAAAGTATTTATACCCATACCCACCTTAACATATAAATAAATAAATTTGGAGCCATTTGAAACCGAAAATGATTTTATAATAAAATATTATTTCAAATTTTTCCTAAAGTGACCCACACCTCTCTTATAAAAGGGTACTTCCCATTCACTCAAAATGACACATACAAAGCCATTTGTCTCAGGAACACCCTATCCAAATCTCCTCCCAACTTCCATAACTTCAACCTAGATGCCTTCCCCTGAGAATAAATCCAACCTAAGGACCTATTTTGTTCAAGTCAAAAGGAAAAACCCAATGAAATAGTAATTATTTTATCACCTCTTTCAAAGTTCTTTTCTTATTCCACTTTTTCTTTATTTGATATTTCCACTCCAAAACAATAAATCCAGTGCCTTATACACACTATTATGTTAATATAAATATGTTATAACCATACTCATTATTCTATCAATCCTATGGATGATAATGCCACCATGTGTGCGTACGTACGGCTTACCGTCTCCAAGTCGTGGTGTAATTTGTTATTAAACACTATGTTATTTGGATGGATATAATGATGAGTAATATGTATATAAATAACAAAAATAACATGATAATTTATCTTTACAATTAATATATCATCCAATTCCACACATTTTAATCATTAAGTAAATGATATCGTCACTCGTGTGTACGTATGACTTAACATCTCCATGACGCGATGAGATTCATTTACAGGTTCACCATTCAACGATGATTATAAAAATATATATTATTAATAAGTATATAATATATGCCATAATAATTCTACTAAATATATAAGTGTGTGTGTGTACTTACATATATCTTATTCACTTACTTCTCTTCAATACGATATGAAAACAAAAACAGCAGTTATGTGTACGTACAGCCTACCGTCTCCATAAACTGTGTTTTCTATTTCATATATTTATCTATTATACATATTTATATTATAAATATATATTATATATAAATCATGTTTTATATTCAGGATGTATTTAAATCATGATCTAAATGATACGATCAAGAATAACAAGTTAAAACACGTACGATAAAGAAAGCGATTATTACCCAAAATGTTGATTTAACATGGAAATAATTATTAAATGGGTACTATAAAGTCATAAATGAATCATGTATGATATAATAAATATTAATATGATTCTGGTATAATTTAATAACATACTATGGTCATTATACAGGAGGTTAAACTTACCCTCGACCAAAGTAAAGTGCAAGGTAATGGTTAATTCCTCAATCTCATTATTATCCAAGATTGTTTATGTGTAAGTATTTTCTGGGACATATTTATTATCCATGTCCATGTTTCATAAAATATATTTCAAAATTATTCTTTTAAGGTAATCTTTAACTAAAACATAATTTTAAATGTTTTAAATATTTATTCTTATAAATCTTTCTCATTAATGTCCATGTTTTCAAAATGGTTTTAAGGATTTATTTATATGGACATGATTGTTTTAAAATGTTAATTCCTTTCAATAGTTTCAAAGTGGTATGGGATAATTTTATTAAAAAATATATTTTAAATAACTTCATTTATAAATATGTGATTTTTAAATGATTTCACAAAAGGGATATTTCTCTCAAAAATTTTTACTGATCATTTTCAACTATGCCAACATTATTTACTGAATATTATTATTGATTAAGGTTGGTTTATTATAATACAATCTTCCAAATTGTATCGAATGAGTTGTGATATGTTTGACTATGTATATACTATTTTTATACACTTTAGGGTTTATGTTTGAATTATTGACATTTCATATGCTAGTTTTAATACGAATGTTTATGTTATGTTTCAACATTTTCATATGAGGAATGCAGTGGACTTAGTAAGTGACGGGTGGGGACCATTATAGCCCCTCGATGCATCAGTAGGTCTAATGAGACAAACAAGTGTTTTGGAACAAGTCCTTGACAAAAAAAAATTATTTGTATTCTTGTCACGAGGCAATGACTATGTGGTAATGATGTTCGATGTTAGGCATTCCCTAGTTATGAAATTAATTATTACATGTGATTATTTGACTAGTAGAATATCCATGTGCATGTTTATATGGTAATTTTTTATTTATTTTCTCTATAATATGTTCAATTTTCTGTTTAAAAGGATTTTGTTTTTATTACACATCTTGCCTTAAATGTTTATAGCTTCCACTAAATTATTTACCCTTACTGAGCATCTAAGATAACCCATTTCTTATGTTTTGTTTTCCCAGGACTCTAAGAAGTGTATTATGTTTGATATGCAGGGTTAAGCTAGGGGAATAATGGCATTATCAACGGATTATTTATTTTTTGTTTTTTTGAATGTGTAATGTAACGTTCATGTATTTAATTTATTTTCCAAGACTACTAAACCGATCGGTCCTTTAAAACTTGATTTATAACAACTCTTCTCTTTATTACATACTTAAACATGATTTATTACATAAAACCTTAACTTGATACAACATAGAAGATCAAGAGTTATAGTGTCTTTAGGGATTAGTATCATTTCATAACAACTTAAAATATGAAATACAACATCTTTATTGAAACCTTCCTTTACATGACCACTACATTCCCTCGTACTTAGCATTTCATGGGATAACATGAGGACATGCATAAGAAATAGTGATCTATAAATCCCAGTAAGGGAATAAACATGGAATAACATGAGGAATACAATGAAAGTTAGACAATAGGCATATCAATGGAGAAAAATATAAGCATGAACATAAAGTCATGATAAAGGATGATAATCATAACATGGAGATGTGGAAATAACACTTAACATGGAATTATCATGAGCCAGGGCATGTTGCACATGGAGCATGAGTAAAACCTCATTGCACATAAAGTACGAGTAAACCCTTGTTGCAATTGAATTAGAATGAGTCAACACCCATTGCACATGACATATCATGATACTATACTTTCACTAGTGCAGAAAATGTTTTTTACGGCGGTTATTTTTTATTTTTATTGTCGGATTTTGGCCGACGTTATTACAGGAGATGTTACAAACACAGTTTTTTACATCGGTTATTTTACAACCGACGAAAAAAACACAAATCCGAAGCGTTTTTCATGTCAGTTGATAAAAACCCGACATGGAAAATGATTCAGAGTCATGTTTTATTACGTCGGTTTTTTAATAACTGACGTGTTATATACCCTTTCACATCGTTTATTAAATAACTGACATCATAAAGTACTCCTATGAAGTGTTTATCACATCAGTTATTTTTATAACCGACCTGATAAACCTGTCTGCCAAGCGGTTTCCAACATCAGTTATATAATAACCGACGTAAAAACATATCTCTGACGTCGGTTATAAAATAACAGATGTAGAAAACTATCCATTTCAATTTATTACGTCAGTTACGAAGTAACCGATGTAAAAACCATTTCCCATGAAGTTATTACATCAGTTTCCAAATAACCGACTTCTATGCCCAGCCAAATTACCTAAAACAGAGCTAAAGGTTACCAAAAATAGACTAGAACAGACCAGAACCCCCCCCCCCACCCAACCCCACTGAACATCCCCCACCACACCTCGGGACACCCCCTACACCCCCTGGACTACCCCCCCCCCCCCACCCCCTAGACAGCCCCCAACACCCCTGGACAACCCCCCCCCCCCAGCCTCCTGGACACCCCCCCCCCCCACACCCCTGGACTACCCCACCACCCCCTGGACAGACCCCCACTAGACCCCCCCCCCCCCCCACCACCCTTCTGTACACCCCGCCACCCCCTGGATAGCACTCCCACACCCCTGGACAGCCCTCCCACACCCCTGAAACAGACAAAAAAGTTACCAAAAATAGACCAGAACCCCCCCCCCCCCCACTGGACAGCCCCCACCACACCCCTGGACACTCCCCCCCCCCCCACCACACACAGACCCCTGGACTACCCCCACCCCTGAAACCCCCCCCCACACCCCTGGACTGTAACGCCCCAAGCTTTCACGATACGCTTCTCTTTTAATAATGCAATAACTTGCATTGTACGCAAGTGTGAGATTCTAAAACACCGCGACGAATCAAAGTAGCCATTATGAATAGTAATACCCAATTTTTAAAATTATATAAATTTTAAACTTCAAAATGGACTTCATTTTTGTATTCTTAATATCGAAATTATCCTAAGTTGAATTTTTTGTAATTTTCTGAGAACTTCCAATTTGCTTTGAATAGTGAAAATTACTTAAAAACAACTTTTTTAATCAAAATAATTAGTAGTGATAAATTATACTATTGAGTGGTTTTAATGTATAATTATAATATATTTTTACCATTTTATCCAATGGTGGTCATTATAATTAATTTCACTTTGAAATTGGACATAAACAATTGTTAATCTTTTGATATATATTGTTTCTTAAAAACACGCTATTTGTTGTGATAGCGGGAATTAATTATGAAATTAATTAATGCAACTTATATGTTTGTAATTTTTTAAAATAGACATCATTTTTGAATTTGGAATAACAATTATAGCTTAGGGTGAAATTTTGGCATTGTTCTGAAAAACTTCAATTTTTGATGAATACTGAAACCACTAAGTGGTTGTTAAAAAACTGATTTTTCATTTAAATAAAACATTACCACTTCTGTGATTTGATTTTCAAAAATCCGACACAAATTTTTGTCATTAGGAAGTAAAATGTGGTTCAATGGGATTAAAATAATTTTTTGGTGAATAGTAACTTTTAGGTTTAATTAATTGTGATTAAAGGTAATTAGTGAAATTTAAGGTAAAAATAGTATTATAAAAATATGGAATGACCTTTACACTTGTCCTAACACTATTTTATGTTTCATGTCTGACCAAGACAATCCATGGGTCAACTTGGGGACCCCATGGATCCAATTTGGTAGGAAAATGACATAAATAACTTTTTATTTATTGTTAAAATAAAAATGTCACAAACAAGAGTTGTTTTACTAAAACAATTTTTAAATGGGGTTATACAAGTCATATTATTGACTATAAATATTCATTATAAATATAAAAAGATTTCCTACATCATGATATTTTTTTAATAATTTTTAGACATTAAATAAATTAAATTATTTATGACACCATGATGATGCAGCGATTACCTCATTAATTAATGATTTAAATAAAATGAAAACAAAATGTAAACTCTAAGACTTACACTTGTCAAAAACCTATTGGATGAGTAGCTTTAGAACCCTTATCACCTTATCCTATAAATATATAAGTGTGGGAACTTTATAATCCAAAAAAGCATTTCATAATAATGTAACATTTCAATCTTTCCAAGAGTGCCCCTTCTCTCCTCTTATAAATGGCCCCCACCACTACCACCTTACTCACACCTTCAAAGCCTTTTGGCTCAGCCAACCTCTGCCAAAATACTCTCTCAACTTCCCTACCTTACTATTAGAAGCCTCACTTTGGGCAAAAGTCTTCCCAATGAAGCCTTTGGCTCAAATCAAAAAGAGTTACCCGATTTTAAGGTAAAGTCTTCTCTAATGTTGTTTTGTTTTATTTTGCTTCTCCAACCCCTTAAACTCTTTTTATTACTTTATTTTGTAAAAACACCAGTATATACAATATACTAGGATGTTTTTATGCTATGTATTTGGTTTACACTTACACACACCTTCATCTAATGGTTAATGAACATACTGTTTCTGTGGGTGGTGAAATACTGCCTCACGAAACGATAATTGTTCAATATTCTTTTAACACCTCTAATGGTGGCCATTTTGATGACACTATTTTCATATATGATATATATATTATGTTTATTGTTTCCTTATGCTTCTGTATTTCTCATTTATGGCATACTTTATGATTTCCATTATGGATAAATGTGATAATTTCATTTTAGGAAGTGTGGACTACCGCCCCCTCAAAGTGATTTGAATCATTAATGACATATGTGGGATGTATAAAGGATGGATTAAATGGTATTATACATTATATTATACTGGAATTATATTATACCTTTATATAATTATAACTTCATTCCATTAAATATGAAAGGGAAATGAAAGTAGCGTTCATGCGTACGTACGGCTTACCGTCTCCATGAACGGTGCATTTCATTTCTTACCTCCAAATGTTATGTAATATTATAAATGAATGTATATACTGGATATATATGATGTATATGATATATACATCATGAATATAATTATGGATATAATGTATATTTTACCACATGAACAAAGTGTAATTATAAGAAGTTTATTTTTGACTCAAGTACCTAAGATCGACAAAACGACCGTTATAAACTTAAATAATTACATAATGTTCATGACATAGTAATAGGTGATATAAAAGAAATAATGAACTTGAAAAAGGTTCTTAATAAGGAAGAGATTAACTCTAGTTTATTATTCAGGAGATCAAAGAACGGTCGAGTGAATTCGGACACGAGGTAAGGGAATTTCTTAACCCAATTTCCATTCTTTGGGTTAATCTCCTACTTTCAAATTATTTCATGATGTTATTATGTCATATCTTGTATTTGTACTTTTTTTATGTGTACTTATAATGAATACACATATAGATCTATTTTATTTTAAAAATAATCTTTGTAAGGACTTCTTCTCAATCTCCTTTCATTGAGGCATGTTTGGTTTTATACACAACTTTCATTTATACGGTGTATAAACCCCTTTCACTTTTACTTTTATTCAAAAGAAATCTTTTTATACAAAGCGTTTTTACTAAACGAAAAAAAGGAATTTTTTTCTTACATATGCGGCGACAACGAATTCTCCGCCGCTGTGACCATTATTTGAGTTTCGGCTTCCTCTACAAGCCATAACTTTTTTTTAAATGAAAAAAAATACAAAGTTTTAATTTTCCTTTATTTTGGTATTGAAAATGGTTTTGAATGTGTTTTTATTATATCAATATGTTGTATTGATATCTTGTGATTGAAATTTGGAAATGTTATGTTTCCTTTATGCATGTTTTATGTGATACGATTATGTTATGGTTTATGATATGTTTAAACCTATTCATATGAGGAATGCATTGGACATAATAAGTGATGGGTGGAGCCCGCTATAGCTCCTTGATGAATCGGTTGGTCTCATGAGTCAAACTAGTGTCTTGGCATGAGGCCTTGACAAAATCTTATTTGTGGTCTTGGCACGAGGTCTTGGCTACGTGGTTATGATAGTCTGTCATTATGCATTCCATCATTATGAAAGTGGTTATTGATATTGAATGTGAGTATTCGACTAGTAGAATATCCATGTGAGTAAGTAAATGGCATTATTTAATTTATTTTTGCCATATTATGCTGAAGTTAAAGTTTAAAAAGGCTTTTGTTTTAGTTATACATTGCCTTAAATGATATTGTTTATTTACGAAAGCTTCTGCGATATTGGTATCCTTACTAAGCATCTGAGCTCATCCCTTTCAATGTTTTAATATTTTCTAGGATGTTAAGAAGTATTTTATGAATGACCTGCAGGGATAGTCCGAAGAGGATAGAAGTTTGGACTATAGAGACTTTGTTATTGTAGTTTTTCACTTTATGATGTAATGTAACATTTATGAATGTATCTAGTGATTCCAAGGCTACTAAACTAATCTGTCTTTCGAGACTTGATCTTTTATGATCATGCCATTGTTACGTAATAATGCACCGACTCTGGGTAGCTGGGGTCGGGGCATTACAGTTGGTATTAGAGTCAGTTTAGTACTAACCTTGGAAGCTAGATTTAGATAAACTCTGATTAGAGAACATAGCCCAAAGATAGACTTTGAGGATTAGTATAGAAGAACATCTTAGAATTTTGGTATTATAGAGATGTTGTCAGTTTTCTGAGAAATACATCCATGTCTGGATACGAGCAAGTAGAGGCGGCTCTGGCACAGATGTACCTAGGGTTAAAACCTGAAAACACCGCTTTGAGCTAGACTCGAATGAGAACTAGTGCACGAAAACGGGCCTTGCTGCACTCTTGGTTACGACACTCCCGGGGGATATGCTTATGATAATTATCATTTTCTTTACAAACCACTATGAAGGGTTATGAGTATATACTTCCTCAAAGAAAGCATTTTTATGGATTATATCCATAAATAGTTCAATTTATGTTAAGTATTTTACAAGTATGGAATTATGTATTTTGATTCATAAACTAATCTAGTTTATGCCATTGTTTAGAAATGGTGCCTAGTGGAAGGAATGGAAACCATATCAATGCACGCACTCCATGTAGGGATTTCCCTCCTGCTCAAGATAATTATTGTGGATCTGGAGATACAACTGGTGCTGATCAACTTATTACCATACTGGGACAACTCACTCAGGTTATGCATAATAACCTTACTCGTATGGAGAACCCGGATCCGCAACGTGGAGGATCAATGTTATATCGTTTCATGAGGCAACAACCACCAACATTTAATGGGGGTACAAATCCATTAGTAGCTGAGTAATGGATAAACTCCTTAGAGAAAAGATTCCACGCCTTGGGGAGTAGTGAAAGGGAAAATGTTATCATGGCAGTTTACCACCTCACTGGCGATGCTGATCAATGGTGGTCATTGATTCAAAACACAAAGGAAGATGAAGAAGTATCAAATATGGAATGGAGAGAGTTCAAAGATATTTTCTTAGAAAAATACTTTCCACATGACCATCGAGCAGATATGGAAAGGCAATTTCTGAGTCTGAGGCAGAAGGAGGATGAGAATGTCGCAAAGTATGAGTCTAACTTTACACAGTTAGAGAGGCATGCAACATATTATATATGTAACCCAAGAAGTAAGATGGATCGTTTCATTGATGGGTTAAAACTGTTTCTTCGTCGAGCCTTAGTCTCACAATCCTTCTCGTCATACGAAGATATTGTCTCATGTGCTATCAAGACAAAAAAGCAATTCTCTAAATCTTATGACAATAAAGTAAAGCAAGAGAAGAAGAGAACGGTGGAACAAGAGACAGATAAAGGGAAAAAGGGAAAGAAGGATTTTCCATTATGCGATAATTGTGGGAAGAATCACCCTGGTACTTGCCTAAAAGGAATGGGATTTTGTTATAAATGTGGGGGGAAAGGTCACCAGGCGCGTGATTGCAAGGGAAAGAAAGAGGCTATCAATGTTGAATGCTACAATTATAGGGAAATGGGGCATTATGCAAACGAATGTCCTAAGCGTCAGGGAAAATTACCTCAGAAAAGGCCAAGGGATCAAGGACAATCTTATGCTGTTACTATAGTTGAAGTGGAATAATTAATGTATTGGTGCTTTTGGACTCAAGGATTATATTCTTATTATAATAATAATGTGATATATATAAGGATTGTACTACAGTACTTGTTTTTTCATTAAGGTTTTAATATGATGAAGGTAATCATATTTTTAGTATGTGACAATAAGAGAAACTTTACATTGTTTGGGGAATCTGATGTTACAATTGATTTTGGAATTTAGAGACCTTTTAGAGAAAGTCTGTATAGATGTTTTTTGGATAACTATAAAGGTTGGAATGAATTAATTTGAACTTTGGATAGTATTGTCTAAGGTTAAAACATTTATGAAGATTTGTTTTGGAATATTATAATACTATAGTTTTAGGAAAAGGACAACCTGCAGGGTGGGGCATAACCCGTCGCGTCGGACAAAGCTGTAGGAATCGAACCCACAACCATAGTGCAACAAGCCTTTATTACCTACCACTATCCTACAGGAAGTCACTGGTTATTACAAAATAGTTTTCCTAATCTAAATGGTATGTGGTAATATTTGGAACCATATACAATTAGGATAAATAGAATATTTTTGAGTTCTGTTACCATTTGGAGTGAAAGATGGGTTCGTGGTAAAAATTTATTAAAGAATGAAAGCCTACATGACAAGTAAATATATTTCCTTACATTATTAGTAAATCTCTTAAATAAATTCCTCAACTTTATGAAAGGATACATAAAACCAAAAACATTGTCGGTTAACTTTTCCAACTGGGGATTCATTGACCGTTTAACCAATCACAATTTTGTGATTTTCTTATGGTTAAATTTATCCTAATCCTGTTTTCTGCAACTCTCCATCAGACCTTGATGGTTTGTTTCTCCTCCATATTCATATTTTCATAGAATCCTAGTATGGGCTATCTCGGGTGACCTTTGTACTTCTCTTTCTTTCTTTTAATGTTATATTCTTATTAACCCTATTTCGGATGTGGGTTTTCCACAAAGGTATTTTCTATTTTCAACCTTTTATTTTCGAAGAACATTTTCAAATTGCGAGGATGCAATTTATTGAAGGAGGGGAGAATGTAACATCCCAAGCTTTCATGATACGCTTCTATTTTAATAATGCAATAGATTTCATTGTACCCAAGTTCGAGATTCTAACACACCACGAACAATCAAAATAGCCGTTATGAATAGTAATACCCACTTTTTAAAATTATAGAAATTTTATACTTCAAAATGGACTTCATTGTTTTATTCGTAATAGCGAAATTATCCTAAGTTTAATTTTTTGTAATTTTCTGAGAACTTCCAATTTGCTTTGAATAGTGAAAATTACAAAAAACAACTTTTTTAATCAAAATAATTAATAGTGATAAATTATACTATTGAGTGGTTTTAATGTATAATTAGAATATATTTTTACTATTTTATCCAATGGTGGTCATTAGAATTCATTTCACTTTGAAATTGGACATAAACAATTGTCAATCTTTTGATATATATTGTTTCTTAAAAACACGCTATTTGTTGTGACAGCGGGAATTAATTATGAAATTAATTAATGAAACTTATATGTTTGGAATTTTGTAAAATAGACATAATTTTTGAATTCGGAATATAAATTATATCTTAGGGTGAAATTTTGGCATTGTTCTGAAAAACTTCAATTTTTGATGAATAGTGAAACCACTAAGTGGTAGTTAAAAAACTGATTTTTCGTTTAAATGAAACATTACCACTTCTGTGATTTGATTTTCAAAAATCTGACATACATGGTTGTCATTAGGAATTAAAATGTGGTTCAATGGGATTAAAATAATTTTTTGGTGAATAGTAACTTTTAAGTTTAATTAATTGTGATTAAAGGTAATTAGTGAAAGTTAAGGTAAAAATAGTATTATAAAAATATGGAATGACCTTTAAACTTATCCTAACACTATTGGATGTGTCATGTCCGACCAAGGCAATCCATGGGTCAACTTGGGGACCCCATGGAGCCACTTTGGTAGGAAAATGACATAAATAACTTTTTATTTAATGTTAAAATAAAAATGTCACAAACAAGAGTTGTTTTACTAAAACAATTTTTAAATGGGGTTATACAAGTCATATTTTTTACTATAAATATTAATTAGAAATATAAAAATATTTCCTACATCATGATATTTGTTTTATAATTTTTAGACATTAAATAAATGAAATTATTTATGACACCATGATGATGCAGCGATTACCTCATTAATTAACGATTTAAATAAAATGAAAAGATAATGTAAAATCTAAGACTTACACTTGTCAAAAACTTATTGGATGAGTATATTTCGAACCCTTATCATCTTATCCTAGAAATATATAAGTTTGGGACCTTTAGAATCCGAAAAATCATTTCATAATAATGTATCATTTCAATCTTTCCAAGAGTGCCCCTTCTCTCCTCTTATAAAAGGCCCACACCACTACCACCTTACTCACACCATCAAAGACTTTTGGCTCGGCCAAACTATGCCCAAATACTCTCTCAACTCCCATCCCTTACTCATAGAAGCCTCACTTTGGGCAGAAGTCTTCCAAATGAAGCCTTTGGCTCAAATCAAAAAGAGTTACCCGATTTTAAGGTAATGTCTTCTCTAATGTTGTTTTGTTTTATCTTGCTTCTCCAACCCCTTAAACTCTTTTTATTACTTTCTTTTGTAACAACACCAGTATCTAAAATATACTAGTATGTTGTTATGATAAGTATTTGGTTTACACTTACACACACCTTTGTCTAATAGTTAATGAACATACTGTTTCTGTGGGTGGCGAAATAGTGCCTCACGAAAAGATGATTGTTCAATATTCTTTTAACACATCTAATGGTGGCCATTTTGATGACACTATTTTCATATATGATATATATATTATGTTTATGTTTTCTTTATGCTTCTGTATTTATCATTTATGGCATACTTTATGATTTCCATTATGGGTAAACGTGATAATTTCATTTTAGGAAGTGCGGACTACCGCCCCCTCAAAGTGATTTGAATCGTTAATGCCATATGTGGGATGTATAAAGGATGGAGTAAATGGTATTATACATTATATTATACTATAATTATATTATAACTTTATATAATTATAACTTCATTCCATTAAATATGAAAGGGAAATGAAAGTAGCGTTCATGCGTACGTACGACTTACCGTCTCCATGAACGGTGCATTTCATTTCTTACCTCCAAATGTTCTGTAATATTATAAATGAATGTATATACTAGATATATATGATGTATATGATATATACATCATGAATATTATTATGGATATAATTAATATTTTACCACATGAACAAATTGTAATTATAAGAAGTTTATTTTTGACTCAAGTACCTAAGATCGACAAAACGACCGTTATAAACTTAAATAATTACATAATGTTCATGACAGAGTAATAAGTGATATAAAAGTAATAATGAACTTGAAAAGGTTCTTAAGAAGGTAGAGATTAACTCTAGTTTATTATTCAGGAGATCAAAGAACGGTCGAGTGAATTTGGACACGAGGTAAGGGAATTTCTTAACCCAATTTCCATTCTTTGGGTTAATCTCCTACTTTCAAATTAAGTCATGATGTTATTATGTCATATCTTGTATTTGTACTTTTTTTATGTGTACTTATAATGAATACACATAATAGATCTATTTTATTTTAAAAATGATCTTTGTAAGGACTTCGTCTCAATCTCCTTTCATTGAGGCATATTTGGTTTTATACACAACTTTCATTTATACGGTGTATAAACCCCTTTGACTTTTACTTTTATTCAAAAGAAATCTTTTTATACAAAGCGTTTTTACTAAATGACAAAAAGGAATGTTTTTCTTACATATGCGGCGACAATGACTTCTCCGCCGCCGTGACCATTATTTTAGTTTCATCTTCCTCTACAAGCCATAACTTTTTTTAAATGAAAAAAAAACAAAGTTTTAATTTTCCTTTATTTTGGTATTGAAAATGGTTTTGAAAGTGTTTTTATTATATCAATATGTTGTATTGATATCTTGTGATTGAAATGTGGAAATGTTATGTTTTCATTATGCATGTTTTATGTGATACGATTATGTTATGGTTTATGATATGTTTAACCCTATTTATATGAGGAATGCATTGGACATAATAAGTGATGAGTGGAGCCCGCTATAGCTCCTCGAGGCATCGGTAGGTCTCATGCGTCAAACTAGTGTCTTGGCATGAGGCCTTGACAAAATCTTATTTGTGGTCTTGGCATGAGGCCTTGGCTACGTGGTTATGATAGTCTGGCATTATTCATTTCATCATTATGAAAGTGGTTATTGATATTGCATGTGAGTATTCGACTAGTAGAATATCCATGTGAGTAAGTAAATGGAATTAGTTAATTTATTTTTGGAATATTATGCTGAAGTTAAAGTTTAAAAAGGCTTTTGTTTTAGTTATACATTGCCTTAAATGTTATTGTTTATTTACGAAAGCTTCCACGATATTGTTATCCTTACTGAGTATCTGAGCTCACCCGTTTCAATGTTTTAATATTTTCCAGGATGTGAAGAAGTATTTTATGAATGACCTGCAGGGATAGTCTGAAGAGGATAGAAGTGTGGACTATGGAGACTTTGTTTTTTGTAGTTTTTCACTTTATGATGTAATTTAACATTTATGAATGTATCTAGTGATTCCAAGGCTACTAAACTAATCGGTCTTTCGAGACATGATCTTTTATGATCATGCCAATGTTACGCAATAATGCACTGACTCTGGGTAGCTGGGGTCGGGGCATTACAGTTGGTATCAGAGGCAGTTTAGTACTAACCTTGGAAGCTAGATTTAGATAAACTCTGATTAGAGCACATAGCCCAAAGATAGACTTTGACGATTAGTATAGAAGAACTTCCTAGAATTTTGGTATTATAGAGATGTTGTGAGTTTTCTGAGAAATACATCCCTGTCTGGATACGAGCAGGTAGAGGGGGCTCTGGAACAGATGTACCTAGGGGTAAAACCCGAAAACACCGATTTGAGCTAGACTCGAACGGGAACTGGTGCACGATAACGGGCCTTGCTGCACTCTTGGTTACGACACTCCCGGGGGATATGCTTAGGATAATTATCATTTTCTTTACAAACCACTATGAAGGGTTATGAGTATATACTTCCTCAAAGAAAGCATTTTTATGGATTATATATATAAATAGTTCAATTTATGTTAAGAATTTTCCAAGTATGGAATTATTTATTTCGATTCATAAACTAATCTAGTTTATGCCATTGTTTAGAAATGGCGCCTAGTGGAAGGAATGGAAACCGTATCAATGCACGCACTCCGTGTAGGGATTTCCCTCCTGCTCAAGATAATTATTGCGGATCTGGAGATACAACTGGTGCTGATCAACTTATTACCATACTGGGACAACTCACTCAGGTTATGAATAATAACCTTACTCATATGGAGCACCCTGATCCGCAACGTGGAGGATCAATGTTAGATCGTTTCATGAGGCAACAACCACCAACATTTAATGGGGGTACAAATCCATTAGTAGTTGAGCAATGGATAAACTCCTTAAAGAAAATATTCCACACCTTGGAGAGTAGTGAAAGGGAAAATGATATCATGGCAGTTTACCACCTCACTGGAGATGCTGATCAATGGTGTTCATTTATTCAAAACACAAAGGAAGATGAAGAAGTATCAAATATGTAATGGAGAGAGTTCAAAGATCTTTTCTTAGAAAAATACTTCCCACATGACCATCGAGTAGATATGGAAAGGAAATTTCTGATTCTGAGGCAGAAGGAGGATGAGAATGTCGCAAAGTATTAGTCTAACTTTACACGGTTAGCGAGGCATGCAACAAATTATATATGTAACCCAAGAAGTAAGATGGATTGTTTCTTTGATGGGTTAAAACTGTTTCTTCGTCGATCCTTAGTCTCACAATCCTTCTCGTCATACGAAGATATGGTCTCATGTGCTATCAAGACAGAAAAGGAATTCTCTAAATCTTATGACAATAAAGTAAAGCAAGAGAAGAAGAGAACGGTGTAACAAGAGACAGATAAAGGGAAAAAGGGAAAGAAGGATTTTCCATTATGAGATAATTGTGGGAATAATCACCCTGGTACTTACCTAAAAGGAATGTGAGTTTGTTATAAATGTGGGGGAAAAGGTCACCAGGCGCGTGATTGCAAGGGAAAGAAATAGGCTATCAATGTTGAATGCTACAATTGTAGGGAAATGGGGCATTATGCAAATGAATATCCTAATCGTCAGGGAACATTACCTCAAAAAAGGCCAAGGGATCAAGGACAATATTATGTTTTTTCTATAGTTGAAGTGGAATAATTAATGTATTGGTGATTTTGGACTCAAGGATTATATTCTGGTTATAATAATAATGTGATATATATAAGGATTGTACTGCAGTACTTGTTTTTTTTCATTAAGGTTTTAATATGATGAAGGTAATCATATTTTTAGTATGTGACAATAAGAGAAACTTCACATTGTTTGGGTAATTTGATGTTACAATTGATTTTGGAATTTAGATACCTTTTAGAGAAACTCTGTATAGAGGTATTTTGGATAACTATAAAGGTTTCAATGAATTAAGTTGAACTTTGGATAGTATTGTATAAGGTTACAACATTTTTGAAGATTATTTATGGAATATTATAATACTATAGTTTTAGGAAAAGGACAACCTGCAGGGTGGGGCATAACCTGTCGCATCAGACAAAGCTGCAGGAATCGAACGCACAACCATAGTTCGACAGGCCTTTATTACCTACCACTAGCCTACAGGAAGTCACTAGTTATTACAAAATAGTTTTCCTAATCTAAATGGTATGTGGTAATATTTGGAACCTTATACAATTAGGATAAATGGAATATTTTTGAGTTCTGTCACCATTTGGAGTGAAAGATGGGTTCGTGGTAAAAATTTATTAAAGAATGAAAGCCTACATGACAAGTAAATCTATTTCCTTACATTATTAGTAAATCTCTTAAATAAATTCCTCAACTTTACGAAAGGTTACTTAAAAAAAAACGTTGTCAGTTAACTTTTCCAACTGGGGATTCAATGACCGTTTAACCAATCACAAGTTTGTGATTTTATTATGGTTAACTTTCTCCTAATCCTGTTTTCCACAACTCTCCATCAGACCTTGATGGTTTGTTTCTCCTCCATATCCATATTTTCATAGAATCCTAGTATGGGCTATCTCGGGTGACCATTGTACTTCTCTTTCTTTCTTTTAATGTTATATTCTTATTAACCCTATTTCCGATGTGGGTTTTCCACAAAGGTATTTTCTATTTTCAAACTTTTATTTTCGAAAAACATTTTCAAATTGCAAGGAAGCAATTTATTGAAGGAGGGGAGAATGTAACGCCCCAAGCTTTCACGATACGTTTCTCTTTTAATAATGCAATAGCTTGCATTGTACGCAAGTTCGAGATTCTAACACACCGCGACAAATCAAAGTAGCCTTTATGAATAGTAATACCAACTTTTTAAAATTATAGAAATTTTATACTTCAAAATGGACTTCATTTTTTTATTTCTAATATCTAAATTATCCTAAGTTGAATTTTTTGTAATTTTCTGAGAACTTCCAATTTGCTTTGAATAGTGGAAATTACTTAAAAACAACTTTTTTAATCAAAATAATTAATAGTGATAAATTATACTATTGAGTGATTTTAATGTATAATTAGAATATATTTTTACCATTTTATCCAATGGTTGTCATTAGAATTAATTTCACTTTGAAATTGGACATAAACAATTGTCAATCTTTTGACATATATTGTTTCTTAAAAAACACGCTATTTGTTGTGATAGCGGTAATTAATTATGAAATTAATTAGTGAAACTTATATGTTTGGAATTTTGTAAAATAGACATCATTTTTGAATTCGGAATATAAATTATATCTTAGGGTGAAATTTTGGCATTGTTCTGAAAAACTTCAATTTTTGATGAATAGTGAAACCACTAAGTGGTAGTTAAAAAACTAATTTTTCGTTTAAATGAAACATTACCACTTCTGTGTTTTGAATTTCAAAAATCCGACATACATGGTTGTCATTAGGAAGTAAAATGTGGTTTAATGGGATTAAAATAATTTTTTGGTGAATAGTAACTTTTATGTTTAATTAATCGTGATTAAAGGTAATTAGTGAAATTTAAGGTAAAAATAGTATTATAAAAATATGGAATGACCTTTACACTTGTCCTACCACTATTTTATGTGTCATGGCCGACCAATAAAATCCATGGGTCAACTTGGGGACCCCATGGAGCCACTTTGGTAGGAAAATGACATAAATAACCTTTTATTTAATGTTAAAATAAAAATGTCACAAACAAGAGTTTTTTTACTAAAACAATTTTTAAATGGGGTTATTAAAGTCATATTTTTTACTATAAATATTAATTAGAAATATAAAAATATTTCCTAAATCATGACATTTTTTTATAATTTTTAGACATTAAATAAATTAAATTATTTATGACACCATGATGATGCAGCGATTACCTCATTAATTAACGATTTAAATAAAATGAAAAGATAATGTAAAATCTAAGACTTACACTTGTCAAAAACCTATTGTATTAGTAGATTTAGAACCCTTATCACCTTATCCTAGAAATATATAAGTGTGGTACCTTTAGAATCTGAAAAAGCATTTCATAATAATGTAACATTTCAATCTTTCCACGAGTGCCCCTTCTCTCCTCTTATAAAAGGCCCCCACCACTACCACCTTACTCACACCTTCAAATCCTTTTGGCTCGGACAACCTCTACCCAAATAATCTCTCAAATTCCCTCCCTTACTCTTAGAATCCTCACTTTGGGCAGAAGTCTTCCCAATGAAGCCTTTGGCTCAAATCAAAAAGAGTTACCCGATTTTAAGGTAATGTCTTCTCTAATGTTGTTTTGTTTTATTTTTCTTCTCCAACCCCTTAAACTCTTTTTATTAATTTATTTTGTAACAACAACAGTATCTAAAATATATTATGATGTTGTTATGATAAGTATTGGGTTTACACTTACACACACCTTCGTCTAATGGTTAATGAACATACTGTTTCTGTGGGTGGCGAAATACTGCCTCACGAAACGATGATTGTTCAATATTCTTTTAACACCTCTAATGGTGGCCATTTTGATGAAACTATTTCCATATATCATATATATATTATGTTTATGTTTTCCTTATGTTTCTGTATTTCTCATTTATGGCATACTTTATGATTTCCATTATGGGTAAACGCGATAATTTCATTTTAGGAAGTGTGGACTACCGCCCCCTCAAAGTGATTTGAATCGTTAATGCCATATGTGGGATGTATAAAGGATGGAGTAAATGGTATTATACATTATATTATACTGGAATTATATTATACCTTTATATAATTATAACTTCATTCCATTAAATATGAAAGGGAAATGAAAGTAGCGTTCATGCGTACGTACGGCTTACCGTCTCCATGAACGGTGCATTTCATTTCTTACCTCCAAATGTTATGTAATATTATAAATGAATGTATATACTGGATATATATGATGTATATGATATATAAATCATGAATATAATTATGGATATAATGTATATTTTACCACATGAACAAAGTGTAATTATAAGAAGTTTATTTTTGACTCAAGTACCTAAGATCGACAAAACGACCGTTATAAACTTAAATAATTACATAATGTTCATGATATAGTAATAAGTGATATAAAAGGAATAATGAACTTGAAAAAGGTTCTTAATAAGGTATAGATTAACTCTAGTTTATTATTCAGGAGATCAAAGAACGGTCGAGTGAATTCGGACACGAGGTAAGGGAATTTCTTAACCCAATTTCCATTCTTTGGGTTAATCTCCTACTTTCAAATTATGTCATGATGTTATTATGTCATATCTTGTATTGGTACTTTTTTTATGTGTAATTATAATTAATACACATAATAGATCTATTTTATTTTAAAAATGATCTTTGTAAGGAATTCATCTCAATCCTCTTTCATTGAGGAATATTTGGATTTATACACAACTTTCATTTATACGGTGTATAAACCCCTTTGACTTTTAATTTTATTCAAAAGAAATCTTTTTATACAAAGCATTTTTACTAAACTACAAAAAGTAATGTTTTTCTTACGTATGCGGCGACAACGACTTCTCCACCGCCGTGACCATTATTTGAGTTTCGGCTTCCTCTACAAGCCATAACTTTTTTTTAAATGAAAAAAAATACAAAGTTTTAATTTTCCTTTATTTTGGTATTGAAAATAGTTTTGAAAGTTTTTTTATTATATCAATATGTTGTATTGATAACTTGTGATTGAAATGTGGAAATGTTATGTTTCCTTTATGCATGTTTTATGTGATACGATTAGGTTATGGTTTATGATATGTTTAAACCTATTCATATGAGGAATGGATTGGACATAATAAGTGACGGGTGGAGCCCGCTATAGCTCCTCGATGCATCGGTAGGTCTCATGAGTCAAAATAGTGTCTTGGCACGAGGCCTTGACAAAATCTTATTTGTGGTCTTGGCACGACGGCTTGGCTATGTGGTTATGATAGTCTGACATTATGCATTCCATCATTATAAAAGTGGTTATTGATATTGCATGTGAGTATTCGACTAGTAGAATATCCATGTGAGTAAGTAAATGGCATTATTTAATTTATTTTTGCCATATTATGCTGAAATTAAAGTTTAAAAGGCTTTTGTTTTAGTTATACATTGCCTTAAATGTTATTGTTTATTTACGAAAGCTTCTGCGGTATTGTTATCCTTACGGAGCATCTGAGCTCACCCCTTTCAATGTTTTAATATTTTCCAGGATGTAAAGAATTATTTTATGAATGACCTGCAGGGATAGTTCGAAGAGGATAGAAGTGTGGACTATGAAGACTTTGTTATTGTATTTTTTCACTTTATGATGTAATGTAACATTTATGAATGTATCTAGTGATTCCAAGTCTACTAAACTAATCAGTCTTTCGATACATGATCTTTTATGATCATGCCAATGTTACGCAATAATGCACCGACTCTGGGTAGCTGGGGTCGGGGCGTTACAGTTGGTATCAGATGCAGTTTAGTACTAACCTTGGAAGCTAGGTTTAGATAAACTCTAATTAGAGCACATAGCCCAAAGATAGACTTTGAGGATTAGTATAGAAGAACTTCCTAGAATTTTGGTATTATAGAGATGTTGTGAGTTTTCCGAGAAATACATCCCTGTCTAGATATGAGCAGGTAGAGGCGTCTCTAGCATAGATGTACCTAGGGGTAAAACCAGAAAACACCTCTTTGAGCTATACTCGAACGGGAACTGTTGCACGACAACGGGCCTTGCTGTACTCTTGGTTACGACACTCCCGAGGGATATGCTTAGGATAATTATCATTTTATTTACAAACCACTATGAAGGGTTATGAGTATATACTTCCTCAAAGAAAGAATTTTTATGGATTATATCCATAAATAGTTCAATTTATGTTAAGTATTTTACAAGTATGGAATTATGTATTTTGATTCATAAACTAATCTAGTTTATGCCATTGTTTAGAAATGGTACCTAGTGGAAGGAATAGAAACCGTATCATTGCACGCACTCCGTGTAGGGATTTCCCTCCTTCTCAAGATAATTATTGTGGATCTAGAGATACAACTGGTACTGATCAACTTATTACCGTACTGGGACAACTCACTCAGGTTATGAATAATAACATTACTCGTATGGAGCACCCTGATCCGCAACGTGGAGGATCAATGTTAGATCGTTTCATGAGGCAACAACCACCAACATTTAATGGGGGTAAAAATCCATTAGTATTTGAGAAATGGATAAACTCCTTAGAGAAAATATTCCATACCTTGGGAAGTAGTGAAAGGGAAAATGTTATCATGGCAGTTTACCGCCTCACTGGAGATGCTGATCAATGGTGGTCATTGATTCGAAACACAAAGGAAGATGAAGAAGTATAAAATATGGAATGGAGAGAGTTCAAAGATATTTTCTTAGAAAAATACTTTCCACATGACCATCGAGCAGATATGGAAAGGCAATTTCTGAGTCTGAGGCAGAAGGAGGATGAGAATGTCGCAAAGTATGAGTCTAACTTTACATAGTTAGCGAGGCATACAACAGATTATATATGTAACCCAATAAGTAAGATGGATCGGTTCTTTGATGGGTTAAAACTGTTTCTCCGTCGAGCCTTAGTCTCACAATCCTTCTCGTAATACGAAGATATTGTCTCATGTGCTATCAAGACCGAAAAGGAATTCTCTAAATCTTATGACAATAAAGTAAAGCAAGAGAAGAAGAGAACGGTGGAACAAGAGATAGATAAAGGGAAAAAGGGAAAGAAGGATTTTCCATTATGTGATAATTGTGGGAAGAATCACCCTGGTACTTGCCTAAAAGGAATGGGAGTTTGTTATAAATGTGGGGGAAAAGGTCACCAGGCGCGTGATTGTAAGGGAAAGAAAGAGGCTATCAATGTTGAATGCTAAAATTGTAGGGAAATGGGGCATTATGAAAATGAATGTCTTAAGCGTTAGGGAAAATTACCTCAGAAAAGGCCAAGGGATCAAGGAAAATCTTATGTTGTTACTATAGTTGAAGTGGAATAATTAATTTATTGGTGCTTTTGGACTCAAGGATTATATTCTGGTTATAATAATAATGTGATATATATAAGGATTGTACTGCAGTACTTGTTTTTTTCATTAAGGTTTTAATATGATGAAGGTAATCATATTTTTATTATGTGACAATAAGAGAAACTTTACATTGTTTGGGGAATCTGATGTTACAATTGATTTTGGAATTTAGAGGCCTTTTAGAGAAAGTCTGTATAGAGGTATTTTGGATAACTATAAAGGTTGGAATGAATTAAGTTGAACTTTGGATAGTATTGTCTAAGGTTAAAACATTTATGAAGATTATTTTTGGAATATTATAATACTATAGTTTTAGGAAAAGGACAACCTGCAGGGTGGGGCATAACCCGTCGCGTCGGACAAAGCTGCAGGAATCGAACCCACAACCATTGTGCGACAGGCCTTTATTACCTACCACTAGCCTACAGAAAGTCACTGGTTATTACAAAATAGTTTTCCTAATCTAAATGGTATGTGGTAATATTTGGAACTTTATACAATTTGGATAAATAGAATATTTTTGAGTTCTGTTACCATTTGGAGTGAAAGATGGGTTCGTGGTAAAAATTTATTAAAGAATGAAAGCCTACATGACAAGTAAATATATTTCCTTACATTATTAGTAAATCTCTTAAATAAATTCCTCAACTTTATGAAAGGTTACTTAAAACAAAAACGTTGTCGGTTAACTTTTCCAACTGGGGATTCAATGACCGTTTAACCAATCACAAGTTTGTGATTTTCTTATGGTTAACTTTCTCCTAATCATGTTTTCTACAACTCTCCATCAGACCTTGATGGTTTGTTTCTCCTCCATATCCATAGTTTCATAGAATCCTAGTATGGGCTATCTCAGGTGACCTTTGTACTTCTCTTTCTTTCTTTTAATGTTATATTCTTATTAACCCTATTTCCGATGTGGGTTTTCCACAAAGGTATTTTCTATTTTCAACCTTTTATTTTCAAAGAACATTTTCAAATTGCGAGGACTCAATTTATTGAAGGAGGGGAGAATGTAACGCCCCAAGATTTCACGATACGCTTCTCTTTTAATAATGCAATAGCTTGCATTGTATGCAAGTTCAAGATTCTAACAGACCGCGGCCAATCAAAGTAGCTGTTATGAATAGTAATACCCACGTTTTAAAATTATAGAAATTTTATACTTCAAAATGGACTTTAGTTTTGTATTTTTAATATCGAAATTATCCTAAGTTGAATTTTTTGTAATTTTCTGAGAACTTCCAATTTGCTTTGAATAGTGAAAATTACTTAAAAACAACTTTTTTAATCAAAATAATTAATAGTGATAAATTATACTATTGAGTGGTTTTAATGTATAATTATAATATATTTTTACCATTTTATCCAATGGTGGTCATTAGAATTAATTTCACTTTGAAATTGGACATAAACAATTGTCAATCTTTTGATATATATTGTTTCTTAAAAACACGCTATTTGTTGTGACAGCGGGAATTAATTATGAAATTAATTAATGCAACTTATATGTTTGGAATTTTGTAAAATACACATCATTTTTGAATTCTGAATATCAATTATAGCTTAGGGTGAAATTTTGGCATTGTTCTGAAAAACTTCAATTTTTGATGAATAGTGAAACCACTAAGTGGTAGTTAAAAAACTGATTTTTCGTTTAAATGAAACATTACCACTTCTGTGATTAGATTTTCAAAAATCCGACATACATGGTTGTCATTAAGAAGTAAAATGTGGTTCAATGGGATTAAAATAATTTTTTTGGTGAATAGTAACTTTTAAGTTTAATTAATCGTGATTAAAGGTAATTAGTGAAATTTAAGGTAAAAATAGTATTATAAAAATATGGAATGACCTTTAAACTTGTCCTACCACTATTTTATGTGTCATGTCCAACCAATACAATCCATGGGTCAACTTGGGGACCCCATGGAGCCACATTGGTAGGAAAATGACGTAAACAACTTTTTATTTAATGTTAAAATAAAAATGTCACAAACAAGAGTTGTTTTACTAAAACAATTTTTAAATGGGGTTATACAAGTCATATTTTTTACTATAAATATTCATTATAAATCTAAAAATATTTCCTACATCATGATATTTTTTTTATAATTTTTTTACATTAAATAAATTAAATTATTTATGACACCATGATGATGCAGTGATTACCTCATTAATTAACGATTTAAATAAAATAAAAAGATAATGTAAAATCTAAGACTTACACTTTTCAAAAACCTATTGGATGAGTATATTTCGAACCCTTATCACCTTATCCTTGAAATATATAAGTGTGGGACCTTTAGAATCCGAAAAAGCATTTCATAATAATGTAACATTTCAATCTTTCTAAGAGTGCCCCTTCTATCCTCTTATAAAAGGCCCCCACCACTACCACCTTACTCACTCCTTCGAATCCTTTTGGCTCGGACAACCTCTACCTAAATACTCTCTCAACTTCCCTTCCTTACTCTTAGAAGTCTCACTTTGGGCATAAGTCTTCTCAATGAGGCCTTTGGCTCAAATCAAAAAGAGTTACCCGATTTTAAGGTAATGTCTTCTCTAATGTTGTTTTGTTTTATTTTTCTTCTCCAACCCCTTAAAATCTTTCTATTAATTTATTTTGTAAAAAAACCAGTATCTACAATATACTAGGATGTTGTTATTATAAATATTTGGTTTACACTTACACACACATCCCTCTAATGGTTAATGAACATACTGTTTCTGTGGATGGCGAAATACTGCCTCACGAAACGATGATTGTTCAATATTCTTTTAACACCTCTACTGGTGGCCATTTTGATGACACTATTTTCATATATGATATATATATTATGTTTATTTTTTCCTTATGCTTCTTTATTTCTCATCTATGGCATACTTTATGATTTCCATTATGGGTAAACACGATAATTTCATTTTAGGAAGTGCGGACTACCGCCCCCTCAAAGTGATTTGAATCGTTAATGCCATATGTGGGATGTATAAAGGATGGAGTAAATGGTATTATACATTATATTATACTGGAATTATATTATACCTTTATATAATTGAAACTTAATTCCATTAAATATGAAAGGGAAATGAAAGTAGCATTCATGTGTACGTACGACTTACCGTCTCCATGAACGGTGCATTTAATTTCTTACCTCCAAATGTTATGTAATATTATAAATAAATGTATATACTGGATATATATTATGTATATGATATATACATCATGAATATAATTATGGATATAATGGATATTTTACCACATGAACAAAGTGTAATTATAAGAAGTTTATTTTTGACTCAAGTACCTAAGATCGACAAAACGACCGTTATAAACTTAAATAATTACATAATGTTCATGACATAGTAATAAGTGATATAAAAGGAATAATGAACTTGAAAAAGGTTCTTAATAAGGTAGATATTAACTCTAGTTTATTATTCAGGAGATCAAAGAACGGTCGAGTGAATTCGGACACGAGGTAAGGGAATTTCTTAACCCAATTTCCATTCTTTGGGTTAATCTCCTACTTTCAAATTATGTCATGATGTTATTATGTCATATCTCGTATTTGTACTTTTTTTATGTGTACTTATAATGAATACACATAATAGATCTATTTTATTTTAAAAATTATCTTTGTAAGGACTTCATCTCAATCTCCTTTCATTGAGGCATATTTGGTTTTATACACAACTTTCATTTATACGGTGTATAAACCCCTTTGACTTTTACTTTTATTCAAAAGAAATCTTTTTATACAAAGCATTTTTACTAAACGAAAAAAAGGAATGTTTTTCTTACGTATGTGGCGACAATTACTTTTCTGCCTCTGTGACCATTATTTGAGTTTTGGCTTCCCCTACAAGCCATAACATTTTTTTAAATGAAAAAAAATAGAATGTTTTAATTTTCCTTTATTTTGGTATTGAAAATGGTTTTGAAAGTGTTTTTATTATATCAATATGTTGTATTGATATCTTTTGATAGAAATGTGGAAATTTTATGTTTCCTTTATGCATGTTTTATGTGATACGATTATGTTATGGTTTATGATATGTTTAAACCTATTCATATGAGGAATGCATTGGACATAATAAGTGATGGGTGGAGCCCGCTATAGCTCCTCGATGCATCGGTAGGTCTCATGAGTCAAAATAGTGTCTTGGCATAAGCTCGTGACAAAATCTTATTTGTGGTATTGGCACGAGGCCTTGGCTATGTGGTTATGATAGTCTGGCATTATGCATTCCATCATTATGAAAGTGGTTATTGACATTTCATGTGAGTATTCGACTAGTAGAATATCCATGTGAGTAAGTAAATGGAATTATTTAATTTATTTTTGCCATATTATGCTGAAGTTAAAGTTTAAAAAGGCTTTTGTTTTATTTATACATTGCCTTAAATGTTATTGTTTATTTACGAAAGATTCCGCGATATTGTTATCCTTACTGAGCATCTAAGCTCACCCCTTTAAATGTTTTAATATTTTCCGGGATGTGAAGAAGTATTTTATGAATGACCTGCAGGGATAGTCCGAAGAGGATAGAAGTGTGGACTATGGAGACTTTTTTATTGTAGTTTTTCACTTAATGATGTAATTTAACATTTATGAATGTATCTAGTGATTCCAAGGCTACTAAACTAATCGGTCTTTCGAGACTTGATCTTTTATGATCTTGCCAATGTTACGCAATAATGCACCGACTATGGGTAGCTGGGGTCGAGGCGTTACAGTTGGTATCAGAGGCAGTTTAGTACTAACCTTAGAAGCTAGATTTAGATAAACTCTGATTAGAGCACATAGCCCAAAGATAGAATTTGAGGATTAGTATAGAAGAACTTCCTAGAATTTTGGTATTATAGAGATGTTGTGAGTTTTCTGAGCAATACATCCCTGTCTGGATATGAGCAGGTATAGGCGGCTCTGGCACAGATGTACCTAGGGGTATAACCCGAAAACACCACTTTGAGCTAGACTCGAATGGGAACTGGTGCACGACAACGGGCCTTGCTGCACTCTTGGTTACGACACTCCCGGGGGATATGCTTAAGATAATTATCATTTTCTTTACAAACCACTTTGAAGGGTTATGAGTATATACTTTCTCAAAGAAATAATTTTTATGGATTATATCCATAAATAGTTCAATTTGTGTTAAGTATTTTACAAGTATGGAATTATGTATTTTGATTCATAAAATAATCTAGTTTATGCCATTTTTTAGAAATGGCGCCTAGTGGAAGGAATGGAAACCGTATCAATGCACGCACTCCGTGTAGGGATTTCCCTCCTGATCAAGATAATTATTGTGGATCTGGAGATACAACTGGTGCTGATCAACTTATTACCATACTGGGAAAAATCACTCAGGTTTTGAATAATAACCTTACTCGTATGGAGCACCCTGATCCGCAACGTGGAGGATCAATGTTAGATCATTTCATGAGGCCACAACCACCAACATTTAATGGGGGTACAAATCCATTAGTAGCTGAGCAATGGATAAACTCCTTAGAGAAAATATTCCACGCCTTGGGAAGTAGTGAAAGGGAAAATGTTATCATGGCAGTTTACCTCCTCACTAGAGATGCTGATCAATGGTTTTCATTGATTCAAAACACAAAGGAAGATGAAGAAGTATAAAATATGGAATGGAGAGAGTTCAAAGATCTTTTCTTAGAAAAATACTTTCCACATAGCCATTGAGCAGATATGGAAAGGCAATTTCTGAGTCTGAGGCAGAAGGAGGATGAGAATGTCGCAAAGTATGAGTCTAACTTTACACGGTTAGCGAGGCATGCAATATATTATATATGTAACCCAAGAAGTAAGATGGATCATTTCTTTGATGGGTTAAAACCGTTTCTCCATCGAGCCTTAGTCTCACAATCCTTCTCGTCATACGAAGATATTGTCTCATGTGCTATCAAGACAGAAAATCAATTCTCTAAATCTTATGACAATAAAGTAAAGCAAGAGAATAAGAGAATGGTGGAACAAGAGACAGATAAAGGGAAAAAGGTAAAGAAGGATTTTCCATTATGCGATATTTGTGGGAAGAATCACCCTGGTACTTGCCTAAAAGGAATGGGAGTTTGTTATAAATGTGGGGGAAAAGGTCACCAGGCGTGTGATTGCAAGGGAAAGAAAGAGGCTATCAATGTTGAATGCTAAAATTGTAGGGAAATGGGGCATTATGAAAATGAATGTCATAAGCGTCAGGGAAAATTACCTCAGAAAAGGCCAAGGGATCAAGGACAATCTTATGTTGTTACTACAGTTGAAGTGGAATAATTAATGTATTGGTGCTTTTGGACTCAAGGATTATATTCTGGTTATAATAATAATGTGATATATATAAGGATTGTACTGAAGTACTTGTTTTTTTTCATTAAGGTTTTAATATGATGAAGGTAATCATATTTTTAGTATGTGACAATAACAGAAACTTTACATTGTTTGGGGAATTTGATGTTACAATTGATTTTGGAATTTAGAGACCTTTTAGAGAAAGTCTGTATAGAAGTATTTTGGATAACTATAAAGGTTGGAATGAATTAAGTTGAACTTTGGATAGTATTGTCTAAGGTTAAAACATTTATGAAGATTATTTTTGGAATATTATAATACTATAGTTTTAGGAAAAGTACAACCTGCACGGTGGGGCATAACCCGTCGCATCGGACAAAGCTGCTGGAATCGAACCCACAACCATAGTGTGACAGGACTATATTACCTACCACTAGCCTACAGGAAGTCATTGGTTATTACAAAATAGTTTTCCTAATCTAAATGTTATGTGGTAATATTTGGAACCTTATACAATTAGGATAAATAGAATATTTTTGAGTTCTGTTACCATTTGGAGTGAAAGATGTGTTCGTGGTAAAAATTTATTAAAGAATGAAAGCCTATATGACAAGTAAATATATTTCCTTACATTATTAGTAAATCTCTTAAATAAATTCCTCAACTTTATGAAAGGTTACTTAAAACAAAAACGTTGTCGGTTAACTTTTCCAACTGGGGATTCAATGACCGTTTAACCAATCACAAGTTTGTGATTTTCTTATGGTTAACATTCACCTAATCTTGTTTTCTAAAACTCTTCATCAGACCTTGATAGTTTGTTTCTCCTCCATATCCATATTTTCATAGAATCCTAGTATGGGATATCTCGGGTGACCTTTGTACTTCTCTTTCTTTCTTTTAATGTTATATTCTTATTAACCCTATTTCCGATGTGGGTTTTCCACAAAGGTATTTTCTATTTTCAACCTTTTATTTTCGAAGAACATTTTCAAATTGCGAGAACGCAATTTATTGAAGGAGGGGAGAATGTAACGCCCCAAGCTTTCACGATACGCTTCTCTTTTAATAATGCAATAGCTAGCATTGTACGCAAGTTCGAGATTCGAACACACCGCGACGAATAAAAGTAGCCGTTATGAATTGTAATACCCACTTTTTAAAATTATAGAAATTTTATACTTCAAAATGGACTTCATTTTTGTATTCATAATATCGAAATTATCCTAAGTTTAATTTTTTGTAATTTTCTGAGAACTTCCAATTTGCTTTGAATAGTGAGAATTACTTAAAAACAACTTTTTTAATCAAAATAATTAATAGTGATAAATTATAATATTGAGTGGTTTTAATGTATAATTAGAATATATTTTTACCATTTTATCCAATGGTGGTCATTAGAATTAATTTCACTTTGAAATTAGACATAAACAATTGTCAATCTTTTGATATATATTGTTTCTTAAAAACACGCTATTTGTTGTGACAGCGGGAATTAATTATGAAATTAATTGATTCAACTTATATGTTTGGAATTTTTTAAAATAGACATCATTTTTGAATTCGGAATATCAATTATAGCTTAGGGTGAAATTTTGGCATTGTTCTGAAAAACTTCAATATTTGATGAATAGTGAAACCACTAAGTGGTGGTTAAAAAACTGATTTTTCATTTAAATGAAGCATTACCACTTATGTGATTTTATTTTCAAAAATCTGACATACATGGTTGTCATTAGGAAGTAAAATGTGGTTCAATGGGATTAAAATAATTTTTTGTTGAATAGTAACTTTTAAGTTTAATTAATCGTGATTAAAGGTAATTAGTGAAATGTAAGGTAAAAATAGTATTATAAAAATATGGAATGACCTTTACACTTGTCCTTCCACTATTGGATGTGTCATGGAAGACCAATACAATCCATGGGTCAACTTGGGGACCCAATGGAGCCACTTTGGTAGGAAAATGACATAAATAACTTTTTATTTAATGTTAAAATAAAAATGTCACAAACAAGAGTTGTTTTACTAAAACAATTTTTAAATGGGGTTATACAAGTAATATTTTTGACTATAAATATTCATTATAAATATAAAAATATTTCCTAAATCATGATATTTTTTTTATAATTTTTAGACATTATATAAATTAAACTATTTATGACACCATGATGATGCGGTGATTACCTCATTAATTAACGATTTAAATAAAATGAAAAGATAATGTAAAATCTAAGACCTACACTTGTCAAAAACCTATTTGATGAGTAGATTTAGAACCCTTATCACCTTATACTAGAAATATATAAGTGTGGGACCTTTAGAATCCGAAAAAGCATTTCATAATAATGTAACATTTCAATCTTTCCAAGAGTGCCCCATCTCTCCTCTTATAAAAGGCCCCCACCACTACCACCTTACTCACACATTCAAAGCCTTTTGGCTCGGCCAACCTCTACCCAAATACTCTCTCAACTTCCCTCCCTTACTCTTAGAAGCCTCACTTTGGGCAGAAGTCTTCCCAATGAAGCCTTTGGCTCAAATCAAAAAGAGTTACCCGATTTTAAGGTAATGTCTTCTCTAATGTTGTTTTGTTTTATTTTGCTTCTCCAACCCCTTAAACTATTTTTATTACTTTCTTTTGTAACAAAAACAGTATCTACAATATACTAGGATGTTTTTATGATAAGTATTTTGTTTACACTTACACACACCTTCGTCTAATGGTTAATGAACATATTGTTTCTATGGGTGGCGAAATACTGCCTCACGAAACGATGATTGTTCAATATTCTTTTAACACCTCTAATGGTGGCCATTTTGATGAAAATATTTTCATATATGATATAAGTATTATGTTTATGTTTTCCTTCTGCTTCTTTATTTCTCATTTAGAAAATACTTTATGATTTCCATTATGGGTAAACGCGATAATTTCATTTTAGGAAGTGCGGACTACCGCCCCCTCAAAGTGATTTGAATCGTTAATGCCATATGTGGGATGTATAAAGGATGGAGTAAATGGTATTATAAATTATATTATAATTTAATTATTTTATACCTTTATATAATTATAACTTCATTCCATTAAATATGAAAGGGAAATGAAAGTAGCGTTCATGCGTACGTACGGTTTACCGTCTCCATGAACGGTGCATTTCATTTCTTACCTCCAAATGTTATGTAATATTATAAATGAATGTATATACTGGATATATATGATGTATATGATATATACATCATGAATATAATTATGGATATAATGGATATTTTACCACATGAACAAAGTGTAATTATAAGAAGTTTATTTTTGACTCAAGTACCTAAGATCGACAAAACAACCGTTATAAACTTAAATAATTACACAATGTTCATGACATAGTAATAAGTGATATAAAAGGAATAATGAAATTGAAAAAGGTTCTTAAGAAGGTAGAGATTAACTCTAGTTTATTATTCAGGAGATCAAAGAATGGTCGAGTGAATTCAGACACGAGGTAAGGGAATTTCTTAACCCAATTTCCATTCTTTGGGTTAATCTCCTACTTTCAAATTATGTCATGATGTTATTATGTCATATCTTGTATTTGTACTTTTTTTATGTGTACTTATAATTAATACACATAATAGATCTATTTTATTTTAAAAATGATCTTTGTAAGGACTTCGTCTCAATCTCCTTTCATTGAGGCATATTTGGTTTTATACATAACTTTCATTTATACGGTGTATAAACCCCTTTGACTTTTACTTTTATTCAAAAGAAATCTTTTTATACAAAGCGTTTTTACTAAACGACAAAAAGGAATGTTTTTCTTACGTATGCGGCGACAACGACTTCTCCGCCGTCGTGACCATTTTTTGAGTTTCGCCTTCCTCTACAAGCCATAACTTTTTTTAAAATGAAAAAAAATACAAAGTTTTAATTTTCCTTTATTTTGGTATTGAAAATGGTTTTGAAAGTGTTTTTATTATATCAATATGTTTCATTGATATCTTATGATTGAAATGTGGAAATGTTATGGTTCCTTTATGCATGTTTTATGTGATATGATTATGTTATGGTTTATGATATGTTTAAACCTATTCATATGAGGAATGCATTGGACATAATAAGTGACGGGTGGAGCCCGCTATAGCTCCTCGATGCATCGGTAGGTCTCATGAGTCAAACTAGTGTCTTGGCACAAGGCCTTGACTAAATCTTATTTGTGGTCTTGGCATGAGGCCTTGGCTACGTGGTTATGATAGTCTGGCATTATGCATTCCATCATTATGAAAGTGGTTATTGATATTGCATTTGAGTATTCGACTAGTAGAATATCCATGTGAGTAAGTAAATGGCATTATTTAATTTATTTTTTCCATATTATGCTGAAGTTAATGTTTAAAAAGGATTTTGTTTTAGTTATACATTGCCTTAAATGTTAATGTTTATTTACTAAATCTTCCGCGATATTGTTATCCTTACTGAGCATCTGAGCTCACCCCTTTCAATGTTTTAATATTTTCCAGGATGTGAAGAAGTATTTTATGAATGACCTGCATGGATAGTCCGAAGAGGATAGAAGTGTGGACTATGGAGACTTTGTTATTGTAGTTTTTCACTTTATGATGTAATGTAACATTTATGAATGTATCTATTGATTCCAAGTCTACTAAACTAATTGGTATTTTGATACTTGATCTTTTATGATCATGCCAATGTTACGCAATAATGCACCGACTCTGGGTAGCTGGGGTCGGGGCGTTACATGGACAACCCACCCACGCTCCTGGACACCCCTCCCCCACCCCAGGACTACCCCACCACCCCCTGGACAGCCCCCACCCCATGGACAACCCCCCCCCCCACCCCACCCTCTTGTATACCCCCCACCCCTAGACAACACTCCCACACCCCCTGGACAACCCTCCCACACCCCTGAAACAGACCAAAAAGTTTCCAAAAACAAACCAGAACCCCCCCCCCCCACTAGACAGCCACCACCACACCCCTGGACACCCCCCACACCCCTGGACTGTCCCACTACCCTCTGGACAACCCCCACACCCCAGGACAACCCCCCCCCCCCCACCCTCCAGTATACCCCCACCCCTTGGACAGCACTCCCACACCCCTGGACAGCCATCCCACACCCCTGAAACAGACCACAAAGTTTCCAAAAATATACCAAAACAGACAATAACCCCCCCTCCCTCCCCACCCACCCCACTGGACAACCCCCACCACACCCCCCACATCCCTGGACTGCCCCCCACCCCCTGGACAGCCCCCCACACCCCTGGACAACCCCCCCCCCCTCTTGGACACCCCCTGTAACATCCCAAGTAAGTAAAGAATTATTTATTTTCATATCGATGGCTATTTATGAATTAGACAGTGTTTTAAAGACTTAAAATGAGAATAAATCCATTCTTAAGCATATAATTCTCTAATATTTTTAAAATATTGTTTTACCGCCTTTCCATAGAGAACCATTTTTAAATCTATTTTTTGAAAATTTAATAAGATTTATTTTTCAAAATAAACTTATTCTTTAGGATTGGGACATTGAAATTTACTTTGGATAAAGTTTTGGTATTTTTTTGACAATGTTCATTTTTTAATGAATAGTGAAAAATACTGCATTTTACTTCAAAACTGCTTTTTCATCTAATTTAATTATATGGATAGATTATATTTTTAATTTGTTTTAAAGTGTAAATATAATATATTTTACCATTTAATACAATGGTGGTCATTGGGATTAATTTCACTTTCAAATTGGACATAAACATTTGTCAAACTTTTGATAGAAATTGTTTCTAAAAAACACGCTATTTGTTTTGACAATGAGAATTATTTTTAAATTAATTATTTCGATTTCTGTGTTTGTAATTTGGTAAAATGGATTCCATATTTGGAATCATAAGGTCCGAATTATGTCATTAAGACTCTTTTCTTTTTGGACATTATGAATAGTAACGACGGTAATTATCTTTAATTGTCGTGATTAATTAGTAATCGGGTAGTTAAGGGTAATAAAATAATATCATAATAATTACAAATGACCCCAAAATTTGTTTTAATTCTACTTTTTGTGTCATTTACGACAATTTTATTCCTTGTTCCAAACTTTGGGACCCCATGGAATCACTTTTAGGTGATAGTGACATTTTATTATATTATTGTTTTTAAAAGGAAAGTATAACCAAAGTATGTATCACCCAAGTAAAACAATTTTAGTTTTGTCTGTGTAAATTATCCCTTAGACTATAAATATTCATTGGAAATCTAAACAAATTTCCTACATCATAGTATTTTTTTTATAATTTTTAGACATTAAATAAATTAAATTTTTTATGACACCATGATGATGCAGCGATTACCTCATTAATGAATGATTTAAATAAAATGAAAATATAATGTAAAATCTAGGAATTAAACATTTGAAAGACCTATTGGATGAATATATTTCGAACCCTTATCACCTTATCCTCTAAATATATAAATTTTGGACCTTTAAAATCCGAAACTCATTTTAAAATAAAGTAACATTTCTTGACTTTCCAAGAGTGCCCCTCTTCCCTCTTATAAATGGCCCTCATCTCTACCTCCTTACTCACACCTCTCAAGCCATTGTCTCGGCCAAGATCTGATAATTTTATCTCTCCAAATCCCTCTCTTAATCCTAGAAGCCATACCTTAGGCATAAATCTCCTCAAAAAACTCATTTGGTTCAAACCAAGAGGAGTTACCCGATTTAAAGGTAATGTCTTCACTTGTGTTCTTTTGTTTTATTTTTCTTCTCCAACCCCCTAAACTCTTTTTATTAATTTCTTTTGTAATAACACCAATATCTTCAATATACTAGTATGTTTTTATAAGAATGATTCGAGCTACACTTACACACACCTCCATCTAATGGTTAAAGAACATACTGTTTCTGTGGATGGCAAATTACTGCCTCACGAAATGATGATTGTTCAATATTCTTTTAACACATTTAATGGTGGCCATTAATATGTCACCATTTTTATATATGATATATATTATGTATATGTTTTCCTTATTCTCAGTATTTTTCATTTATGGCACACCTTTATGGTTTCCATTATGGATAAACGCGATAATTTCATTTTTTGGAAGTTCGGACTACCGCCCCCTCAAAGTGATTTGATTCGTTAATGCCATATGTGGGATGTGTAAGAGATGGATTTAATGATATTATATATTATATCATAATTTAATTATAATATACCTTTATATCATTATGATTTCACTCCATTAAATATGAAATAGAAATGAAAGTAGTGTTCATGCATACGTACGGCTTACCGTCTCCATGAATGGTGCATTTCATTTCTTACCTCTAAATGTTATGTAATATTATAAATGCATGTATATACTAGATATATATGATATCTACATAATGAATATAATTATGGATATAATAAACCTTTTACCACATGAACAACATGTAATTATAAGAAGTCCATTTTTGGCTCAAGTACCAATGATCGACAAAATGACTGTTATTAACTTAAATAATTACATAGTGTTAATAACATAGTAATAAGTGATATAAAAGGAATAATGAACTTGAGAAGGGTTCTTAAGAAATTAGAAATTAACTCCAGTATATTATTCCAGAGATTAAAGAATGATCGAGTCAAGTCGGACATGAGGTAAGGGACTTCGTCTCAATCTCCTTTCATTGAGGCATATTTTGTTTTATACACAACTTTCTTTTATATGGTGTATAAACCCCTTTGACTTTTATGTTTATTCAAAAGGAATATTTTTTAAACGAATAATTTTACTAAATGACAAAAGGGAATGTTTTTGTCGTACGTATGCGGCGACAATGACTTCTTCGCCGCCGTGACCATTATTTGAGTTCTGGCTTCCTCTACTAGCCATAACTTTTTTTAAATGAAAAATAAATACCATGTTTTACTTTTATTTTATTTTGGTATTGAAAATGGTTTTGATAATGTTTTTATTATATCAATGTGTTATTGATATCTTGTGATTGAAATGTGGGAATTTTATGTTTCCTTTATGCATGTTTTATGTGATACGATTATGTTATGGTTCTTGGGCATTATTTATGAAGACAGGTGGTTATGTGATAAACTAAGGGCGGGTGAGATAGATATAGCTCTCCAATGCATTGGGAAACGTGAAGGGGTTAAACTCTAAGGTTTCTCCGAAGAGATTTAGTGAATATACTATGATGGGTATTCCAAACGTAACCATGAGGTTTACTCCCTATGTAAGAATGTTATGAATGCCTCAAGTTACCTTTATGTCTTATGTTTTCTATGAGTTATTCATAAATATTATGATTTCATGAGGTATGTTAAAGTTCTTATATTTTATGAGTAAAGTATGATTTCATTGAGTCGTATGAATACATGGACTAATTTTTTCACTCCGTACTTTTATATCCCTTACTAACCTTTTTATGCTCATCCCAAGTTTTTGAAATGTTTTTCACAGGTCAAGGGAAAAGTACATGATGTGATGATAGTGTCAAGGAAGTGTCAAGAAATAATCCATGTTTTATTTTAAATATATCTCCTTTGATGGGAAAAATGAATATTGTATTTTATGCAACCACCTTGTTCAAATGTGGAATGTATTGCATGTTTTATGATCTAATTCTCTAGAACTCTAAACCTGAAAAGATCCTCAATATTAATTCTTGTAATAACTCAAGATTAAGTAATGTTTAAGGTCGGGGCCTTATAGTTGGTATCATAGAGAGGTTTAGATAACTTTAGGATTTAGAATTATATTAAATGATTATCCAAAAAAATTATGGTCAAATTGAAATGATATAGAATTTGAAGATTATCATGTTGCTTAATCTAAGACATGTTTGTTCAGAATGGTTTTCCATAGAGGAAACTGGGAAGCAGTGCTAGGAAGGCATACAAAAGGAAATGACCTTCCGAAACAGCATCCTGAGATGGTTGGAATTGGAACTAAACAGTTTGTTGCAGTAATGGCACAGTTGACTCAAGCGATAAATAGTGGTGGTATCCATGCACGAGATCAGCCATATCAACCGCAGAGGAACATGTCAGTTGTGGAACATTTCATGAGGCAACATCCCCCATCATTCATAGGATCATCTGACCCTGTGCTAGCTTAAGGGTGGATTAAAGCACTAGAGAATATTTTCGATGTCATGGGGTATTCAGAACATCAAAATGTTAGTATTTCAATTTTCCATTTGGAGGGTGAAGCATATCAGTGGTGGTCGATAGTTAAAAATATCAGGGACACTAATAAGATTGATTCTCTTTAATGGGATTAATTCAAAGGTATGTTTCTTGAGAAATATTTTCCTAAGGATGTTCAACTTAGGATGGAAAACATTTCTTGGAATTGAGGCAAGAGGACGACTTAGTGGGAGCTTATGAGGAAAGGTTCACTCGATTGTCAAGGTATGCACCAAATTTTATCCGAGACCTTGATAGTAAAATCAATCGTTTTTACTTAGGATTAAAGCCAAAATATCGAAGGGATTTAGCTTCTGGTAATTTCAAGAGTTATGAAAAGATTGTTCGATGTGCTGAGAAGGTGGAAATGGAGTTCGTCAATGATAAAGTTTTCTATAACAACCAACAGAAGAAGAGACCGAGGTGGTAGGAGAAAGGGAAGAATCCTTAAAAGAAGTCTGATGGTAAGAAAACTAAGCTTTTAGTATGTGATAAATGTGGTAAAAGGCATGCTGGGGAATGTCTTATGAATTCTGGAAAGTGCTACCGATGTAGTAAGATGGGACATAAGGCTCATGATTGCACTGAAAAATATCATGGTGATGGTAAGACCAAATTTGATTTACAGTTATTGAACTCTTTCAAGTGCAATGAGATAGGCCATTATGAAAATGAGTGTCCGAAAAATAGCTCAAGTGATGGGAAGCAGTCAAACTACAAGCAGAAAGGTGTGGTGAAATCCTTTGCAACTAATTCAGAAAATGTTGGGCCATGAAATGAAGTGGTATCAGGTAATTTGTTTTTTTTCAGATTATGCCAGTGTGTTGTTTGATTCAGGGCCTACACATTATTTCATCTCTGAAAAATTTTCTAGTAAATTGGGAATTCCATATCAAGAAATGACTCCTGAACTTGTGGTAAAAACACCTGGGGGAAATGTTGAGTCAAAAATAATTTATAAGAGTCTTCCTATCCTTATCCGTGGAAAACCCTACTTTCAAACCTTAATGTTTTACCTCTAGTAGAGTTTGATGTTATCCTAGGCATGGATTGGGTCTTTGTTTACCATGATAAGATTGATTGTAAAGCTAAAGAAGTTTCTTTTCAGAAATTCTTTCAGTTTGTGTACAAGAATGAACTTTTACTATTTATAACATATCAAGAGGATGAGGAACTTGTAAAAGATGGAAATGAATGTTACCTTGCACATATTATTGAAAACAAAGGAACCATTCAGATTAATAATGTCCTAGTGGTAAATGAGTATCCTGATGTTTTTCATGATGAGTTGCCTGGAATAATACCAGATCAAGAAGTTTAATTTACTATTGACTTAGTTCCTGATTCTAAGCCAATTTCAAAACCCCCTTATTGAATGGCTCAAATTGAACTTTTATAGTTTAAGGAGAAATTGCAAGATTTATTAGAGAAAGGTTTCATTCAACCTAGAACATCACCATGGGGTGCTCCTATCTTATTTGTTAAAAAGAAATATGGTTCTATGAGACTTTTCATTGATTATAGATCCTTTAATAACATCACTGTTAAGAATAAATATCATTTGCCTCATATCGATGATTTGTTTGATCAGCTCCAGGGAGCTCAGTATTTTTCAAAGATTGACCTGAGATCAGGGTGCCATTAGTTGAAGGTAAAGGAAGCATATATTCTGAAGACCGCATTTCCTACAAGATATGGCCATTATGAATTTTTTGTAATGCCTTTTAGGCTAACCAATGCATCTGCTATATTCATGGACCTTATGAATAGAATTTTCCATGAGTTCTTGGATAAGTTTGTGGTTGTTTTCATTGATGATATTTTGGTATTTTCTAAAAGTAAAGTGGAGCATGAAAGTCATTTAAGGGTTATTTTTCAAACCTTAAAAGAAAAGAAATTGTATGGGAAATTCAACAAGTGTGAGTTTTGGTTGCAACGAATTTGTTTCCTTGGTCACATTGTGTCTAAAGATGGGATAACTGTTGATCCTGCAAAAACAAAGGTTGTTGAAGAATGGCCAAGACCCAAAAATGTAGCCTAGATTCGTAGCTTCCTTGGTTTGGAAGACTATTACCGAAGGTTTGTTAGAAATTTTTCACGGTTATCTAGTCCAATGACTAAGCTAACTTGGAAGGGTGTTAAGTATATCTGGACAAAATAATGTGATGATTGTTTTCAGGAATTGAAAAGAAGATTGGTGAATGCTCTAGTTTTGGCACTACCTTCCAGGAATGGAGAGTTTTTTATCTATAGTGATGCTTTATTGAAAGGACGTGGTTGTTTCATAATTCAGAATGATCAGGTAATTGCTTATTCTTCACGACAGTTGAAAACTCTTGAGGTAAATTACCCTACACATGATTTGGAATTATCTGCTCTTGTTTTTTGCTTTAAAAATTTTGAGGCATCATTTGTATGGTGTAAAGTGTGATATATATACTGATCACAAAAGTTTAAATTATATATTCACTCAAAAATAATTGAACATGAGACAGAGGAGATGGCTAGAATTAGTCAAGGATTATGATTGTATAATTCATTACCATATGTGAAAAGAAAATAAAGTGATTGATGCTTTGAGTCGAAAAAGTAATGCTTCATTAAAAATGTTGTGTTTGTAACGTCATCCTTTGGTTAAGGATTTGATTAAATTTGGCATAGAAGTTGTTGGTGCAAGATATTCTTCTGTTTTGTTTCAGGTATCAGTGATATATTCTCTATCAGACATAATTAAGCAAGCACAGAAGCAAGATAGTGAGTTGCAGAAAAAGGTAGAGCTGGTTCAGAAGGGTAAGTTTCCTAAATTCAACATTGATAATGATTGTGTTTTGAGATTTGGGAAGAGATTGTGTGTGCCTTGTGATTCACAGTTGAATAGAGAGTTGTTATATGAAGCTCATAGTTCTCCGTTTTCAGTTCATCCTGGCAGTACTAAGATGTATAGAGATCTTCGAGAGTATTACTGGTGGGACAGAATGAAAAGGGACATTGTTGATTTTACTGTGAAGGGTTTTACTTGTCAATAGGTTAAAGCAGAGTGGAAGTTGCCAAAAGGGATGCTTCAACCTTTACCAGTACCAGAGTGGAAATGGTAGAATATATCCATGGACTTCGTTGTGGGATTGCTGAAGACACCTCGAGGTAATAATGCAATCTGGGTTATTCTTGATCGCTTGACTAAATCTGCTCATTTCCTTGCTACATGAGATACTTTTTCCCTAGATAAACTTTCTTGTTTGTATCTTAAAGAGATAGTCAGGTTACATGGAGTTCCCCTCTCCATTGTATCTGATCGTAATTCCAGGTTTACTTCTAACTTTTGGAAAGGCCTTCAGAAGTCGTTGGGTACTAAATTAAATTTTAGTACATATTTTCATCCTCAATCAGATGGGGAGTCAAAACGAACAATTCAGACTTTAGATGATATTCTACATGCTTGTTCGATGGATTATCAGGGAAGTTGGGACCAACATCTTTCTTTGGTTGAGTTTTCTTATAATAATAGTTTTCATTCCAATATACAGATGGCACCATTTGAGGCATTATATGGGAAGCGGTGTTGAACTCCAGCTTTTTGGGATGAAGTGGGCGAAAGGAAGTTGATGGGACAAAAATTGGTAGAAGAGTTGGCAGAAAAAGTTCAGCTGATACAGAAACACGTGAGAATAGCTCAGAGCAGGAAGAAAAGTTATATGGACAATAGGAGGAAGGATCTCTCTTTTGAGGTAGGTGATCATGTTTTTCTCAATGTTTCACCATGGAAAAGTGTGATGCGATTTGGTAAGAAAGGAAAGCTGGGTCCAAAGTTTATTGGACAATATGAAATTCTGGAGAGATTTGGATCAGTTGCATACCAAGTGGCTTTAACTCTGAGTTTATCTCAGGTACACAATGTTTTTCATGTTTCAATGTTAAGGAAGTACATGCCAGATCCATCTCATGTTTCAAGTCCAGAGGTAGTTTAGTTGGAAGAGAACCTATCTTATGAGGAACAAACTGTCCAGATTCTTGACCATAGGGAGCAAGTGTTACGGAATAAGGTGATTCATCAAGTAAAGGTTTTGTGGATAAACCACATGACTGAAGAGGCAACATGGGAATCTGAAAATGAAATGAGGGATAAATACCACCACTTATTCGATAAGTAAATAAATTATGGGGACTCAATTTTCTAAAGGGGGAAGATTGTAAAATCCCAAGTAAGTAAAGAATTTTGTATTTTTATATCTATGTCTATTTATGAATTAGACAGTGTTTTAAACACTTAAAATGAGAATAAATCCAATCTTAATAATAGAATTCTCTAATATTTTTAAAAGATTGTTTTACAGCCTTTTGATGGAGAACCATTTTTAAATCTATCTTTTGAAAATTTTATAAGCATTATTTGTGAAAATAAATTTATTCTTTAGGATTGGGACATTGAAATTTATTTTGGATAAATTTTTGGTATTTTTCTGACAATGTTCATTCTTTAATGAATAGTGAAAAATACTGCATTTTACTTCAAAAATGCTTTTTCATCTAATTTAATTATATGGATAGATTCTATTTTTAATTTATTTTAAAGTTTAAATAGAATATATTTTTACCATTTAATACAATAGTGGTCATTGGGATTAATTTCACTTTTAAATTGGACATAAACAATTGTCAAACTTTTGATAGAAATTGTTTCTAAAAACCCGCTATTTGTTTTGACAACGGGAATTATTTTTAAATTAATTATTGCAATTTCTGTGTTTGAAATTTGGTAAAATGGATTCCATATTTGGAATCATAAGGTCCAAATTATGTAATTAAGAATCTTTTTTTGGACATTATGAATAGTAACGACGGTAATTATCTTTAATTGTCGTGATTAATTAGTAATCGGGTAGTTTAGGGTAATAAAATAATATCATAATAATAACAAATGACCCCAAAATGTGTCCTAATTCTACTTTTTGTGTCATTTCCAACCATTTAATGCCTTGTTCCAAACTTTGGGACCCCATGGAATCACTTTTAGGTGATAGTGACATTTTATTATATTATTTTTTTTAAGGAAAGTATGACCAAAGTATGTATCACCCAAGTAAAACAATTTTAGTTTTGTCTGTGTAAATGATCCCATAGACTATAAATAGTACTTGGAAATATAAAAATATTTCCTACATAATAGTTTTTTTATAATTTTTAGACATTAAATAAATTAAATTTTTTATGACACCATGATGATACAGCGATTACCTCATTAATGAATGATTTAAATAAAATGAAAACATAATGTAAAATCTAGGACTTAAACTTGTCAAAGACCTATTGGATGAATATATTTATAACCCTTATCACCTTATCCTAGAAATATATCAATGTGTCACCTTTAAAATCCGAAACTCATTTTAAAATAAAGTAACATTTCTTGACTTTCCAAGAGTTCACCTATTCCCTCTTATAAAAGGCCCCCATATCTACCTCCTTACTCACACCTATCAAGCCATTGGAAATGACATGATCTGATCATTTTATCTCTCTTCATCCCTCTATTCATCCTAGAATCCTTACCTTAGGCATAAATCTCTTCAAGAAACCCATTTGGTTCAAACCAAGAGGAGTTACCCGATTTAAAGGTAATGTCTTCACTTGTGTTCTTTTGTTTTATTTTGCTTCTCTAACCCCCTAAACTCTTTTTATTCATTTTTTTTGTAACAACACCAGTATATTATATATACTAGGATGTTTTTATAAGAATTATTCTAGCTACACTTACACACACCTCCGTCTAATGGTTAAAGAACATACTGTTTCTGTAGATGGTGAATTACTGCCTCACAAAACGATGATTGTTCAATATTCTTTTAACACCTTTCATAGTGGTCATTAAGATGTCACTATTTTTATATATGATATATATTATGTTTATGTTTTCCTTATTCTTCTGTAATTTTCATTTATGTCATACCTTTATCGTTTCCATTATGGATAAACGTGATAATTTTATTTTTTGGAAGTTCGGACTACAGCCCCCCCCCCTCCCAAAGTGATTTGATTCGTTAATGCCATATGTGGGACATATAAAGGATGGAGTTAATGATATTATATATTATATTATACTGGAATTATAATATACCTTTATATAATTATTATTTCACTCCATTAAATACAAAATAGAAATTAAAGTAGCGTTTATGCGTACATACGGCTTACCGTCTCTATGAATGGTGCATTTCATTTCATACCTATAAATGTTATGTAATATTTTAAATTCATGTATATACTAGATATATATGATATATATGATATCTAAATCATGAATATAATTCTGTATATAATGAACCTTTTACCACATGAACAACATGTAATTATAAGAAGTCCATTTTTGGCTCAAATACCAATGATCGACAAAACGACCGTTATTAACTTAAATAATTACATAGTGTTCATAACATGGTAATAAGTAATATAAAAGGAATAATGAACTTGAGAAAGTTTCTTAAGCAAGTATAAATTAACTCTAGCTTATTATTCAGGAGATTAATGAATGATCAGTCAAGTCGGACACGAGGTAAGGGACTTCGTCTCAATCTCCTTTCATTGAGGCATATTTTGTTTTATACACAACTTTTTTTATACGATGTATAAACCCCTTTGACTTTTACATTTATTAAAAAGGTATAATTTTTATACGAATCATTTTACTAAATTATAAAATGGAATGTTTTTGTTGTACATATGTGGCGACAACGACTTCTCAATCATCGTGACCATTATTTGAGTTTCAGCTTCCTCTACAAGCCATAACTTTTTTTAAATGAAAAATAAATACCATGTTTTAATTTTATTTTATTTTGGTATTGAAAATGGTTTTGATAATGTTTTTATTATATCAATGTGTTATTGATATCTTGTGATTGAAATGTGGGAATGTTATGTTTCCTTTATGCATGTTTTATGTGAAACGATTATGTTATGGTTCTTGGGCATTATTTATGAAGACGGGTGGTTCCGTGATAAAATAAGGGTGGGTGAGCTCGATATAGCTCTCCAATGCATTGGGTAATGCAAATGGGTTAAATGATAAGGTTTCTATGAAGAGATTTAGGGAATATATTGTGATGGGTATTCCAAACGTAACCATGAGGGTTACTCCCTACGTAAGAATGTTATAAATGCCTCAAGTTACCTTTATGTCTTATGTTTTCTTTGAGTTATTCATAAATCTTATGATTTCATGAGGTATGTTAAAGTTCTTATGTTTTATGAGTAAAGTATGATTTCATTGATTCGTATGAATACATGGACTAATGTTTTCATTCCGTACTTTTATATCCCTTACTGAGCTTTTTATGCTCATCCCAAGTTTTTGAAATGTTTTTCACAGGTTAAGGGAAAAGTACATGATGTGATGATAGTGTTGAGAAAGTGTCAATAAAGAATCCATGTTTTATTTTAAATATGTCTCCTTTGAGGGGAAAAATGAATACTGTCTTTTATGTAACCACATTGTTCAAATTTGGAATGTAATGCATGTTTTATGATCTAATTCTCTAAAACTCTAAACCTAAAAAGATCCTCAATGTGCATTCTTGTAATAACTCAAGATTAATTAATGTTTAAGGTTGGGGCCTTATACCCCCCCCCCCTTCCACACACCCCTAGACTGCCCCACCACCCCCTAGACAGCCCCCCACACCCCTAGACAACCCCCCCCCCCACCATCCTGTATACCCCCCACCCCCTGTACAGCACTCCCACACCCCTGGACTTCCCTCCCACACCCCTGAAACAGACCAAAAAGTTACCAAAAATATACCATAACCCCCCCCCCCCCTGGACTGCCCCCCTCACCCCTGGACATCCCCCCACACCCCTAGAACCCCCGCCCCCCACACACCCCTGGACTGCCCCCCACCCCCACCCCCTGGACAACCCCCCACACCCCTAGACCCCCCCCCCCCACCAACACCATTTTGTATGCCCCCCCACCCCCTAGACAGTACTCCCACACCCCTGGACAGCCCTCCCACACCCCTGAAACAAACCAAAAAGTTACCAAAAAACAGAGCAAAATAGACCAACCCCCCCACCCCCCACTGGACGGCCCCCACCACCCCCCTAGACACCCCCACACCCTTGGACTGCCCCCCCCCCCCCACCCCACCACCTGAATAGCCCTCCACACCCCTGGACAACCCACCCCCTCACCCTCCTAGACACCCCCCCCCCCCCCCCACACACACACCCCTGGACTACCCCCCCCCCCCACCCACCCCTGGATATCCCCCCCACCCCACCCCTGGACAACCCCCCCCCCCCACCCTCCTGAGCACCCCCACACCCCAGGACAGCCCACCACCCCCTGGTCATCCCCACACCATTGGACAACCCCCCCCCCCCCCCACACCCTCATGTATACCCCTCACCCCCTGGACGACACACCCACACGACCAGAACCCCCCCCCCCCCCTCCCACTCTACTGGACAGCCCCCACCACTCCCCTGGACCCCCCCCCCCCCACACCCACACCCATGGACTGCCCCCACCCCCACCCTTGGGACTACCCACCACACCCATGGACACCCCTGGACATCCCCCCAACTCGCCTAGACATCCCTACCACCCTCCTGGACACCCTCCCACCCCACTGGACAGCCCCCACCACACACCTGGACACCCCCCACCCCACCCCACTGGACACCCCCCACCACACCCCTGGACACCCCCCCCCCCCCACACCCCTAGACTACCCCCCCCCTCCCTAGATAGGCCCTAGATAGCTGGTGTTGGGATAGGAGGCGTCGACATTTCTCGGGGGGGGGGGGTGAACACAGCTGGAAGGTACTCATCACTCCCACATGTGAAGCTTGAGCTCTCAAAATGTTTCACCAATGGTTTCTTCCCCTGTAAAAATCATTCATTCTATCACTTTGATGCCAGTATAACCAGGGGAAAACACCATCACACAAGATGGTGTTTCCCCTGGTTATACTGGCATCAAAGTGATAGAATGAATGATGTTTACATGGGAAGAAAGCATTGGTGAAACATTTTTAGAGCTCAATCTTCGCATGTGGGAGTGATGAGTACCTTCCAGCGGCGTTCATCCCCCCGAGGGATGGCGGCGCCTCCTCTCCCACACCCCTGGACACCTCCTGGACATCCCCCCACTCCCTTGGATAGCCCTTCCACCCTCCTGGAAATGCTCCCACCCCCTGAACTCCCCCACCCCAGCTCTCATGGACACCCAGGAAACCTCCCCCCCCCCCCACCCCACTAGACAGCCCTCCCACACCCTTGGATACCCCCCCCCCCACCCCACTGAACACCCCCACACCCTTAGAACCCCTCCCCCCAGACCAGAATCCATACCAGAGAATCCATCATAAGTAGATCAAAACAAGAAGTATAGAAAAATTAAACATTCACATATATAACATTCAAAACTTACAATATAAACTTAATAAAACTAAATCCAACCTAAACGACTACCAAATACACAATTAAAATGAAAATATTCGAAATTACATTTTACACTATAAACAACTAAAATTCAATCAAACCTGTAAAATAGTTTTACCATTCCCCTTGTAAGTGTTTGACGTCTTGAGCACTATAGGGTTGATGGTCATCAAATAGCTATAAATTAAGAGGATAGTAGTTAACGTGTATAATGAATAAATCAAATGAAATATTGTGGCAATGTTTAAAATGAAATCTTACCAGGTCAAAGTTCACAAGTGTCCTAGTTGTTATCATTTCATACATAAATATTAATATATAATATCCACATTCGATGACTCCTTGTTGTTCATGACAATTCTATATGAATGAGTGTAAATTCAATATATTATTTTTATGTAATAAATCAAAAATTATAAATTATAAATGGATATTTACCTTTACATTTACATATTTGATCTTCGCACTCCCTTTCTTTGAGTTTTTTAAAAAGTAGACCCATACCCTGTTAGAAAATAATACGAATAGGATAAATTTAAAATTCATTATAATATATAAAACTATTGAGAAATTGAAACTTACTTTTCCAATATTTTCTTAAAACGTTCCCTCACATCACCATAGACAGAGCATATCCAATAAAGTGTTTCACCTCTTGGGCAAAAAACACCTAACATCCAATGATCACTGATAAAAGAAAATTTAAAGTTAGTTGTTTTTTATGTTAAAAGATAATGAAATCTTTGAGAGAGATGTGTTTAATACCTCTCACAAAAATTCATCATCCAACATTGTGTAACTATATTCTGTTCAAGTATTTCATCAATATAAATAATTCTTTGTTCCTCATCCAATGTACATGCTTCAAGGGAAATAAAATGTGGGTCCATGAATCCATATACATCTATCCGCTCATTATTCTCACAAATGTTATAAAGATACCTAATACAAAACAGACATAAGTATACATTTTTAATAAATATAACGTAGATAAAAGGTGTTAATACTTACATGGAAACAATTTACACCACGTTGATGCCCAACTTATCTCCAGTAACAATCTCCATGATATCAGTTTTCATAATCCCCATAGTTATTTCATGTCCATAAACATGACCTTCCATTGGAAACTCATAATGATCTGCCAAAAAATTTGAATATCTTGACAATCTGTCAAAACTACTAGAATATGTATCTGATGTCATAGTCGTTTGTCTTTTTTGTCATCTATACAGTATTTATTTACCTTTGAAGTATTCCTATAAAAATAAATAGAAAAATATATTAATTTTCAATTGATAAAACAACTTTAATTAAAAAATAAAATAAAAGATATAACATAATTACCTCTATGGTAATGAGTCGAAGAAGTTTGGATGGAAAAATTAAAAATGGTCGATACTATGTCCAACTTTTATCACCTCATCTATAGGTAATGGTACTCGAGCTGATCTATCTATAATATCATGTACAGTGACCCTCTGATTCTCTACCTCTAATTGTTGATGATGAACTGTATCTCCTATACAATATACCAAACCATATGAAACTATATGATGATGGGGATCATCAACATACAAATCTTAATAAGTAGGAAGCTACGGAGTAGGAGTAGGATGAAAAATGGGGTCTGCATGCTAAGTTGGGGGAGTGGGAGCTACTAGCAGAGTTGGAGGATAAATAATCGAGTCTACAGGGGGAGGTGGAGGAGTGGGAGCTGCAGTCTGAAATTTTCTTTGCATGTCTGCAAATATATACTATACTGACACTCTTATATTTTCCTCCATCATTGAATCAATATTATGGACTTTAACCTCCAAGGATTCTATTTTTTTATAAACACCCTCAATGTAAGAATTTGAAGAACGTGGCAACACTTTTCTTACTGATACACCTGTCGGATATCCTCGTACATGACTAGGATGTTTGGGCTTTCCCATTACTGCAGATAAAATATCTTGCCTCCTAGGAGCTGTAAATACCCCCTATTAGCTCTGTTCCTCAAGAGAAACCTGTATTAATTAATTGAACATTTCTATAATGATTGAAATTATATGAAGGAAATAGTTAACTTAAATAAATAAAATATATATCTTACAATCCTCTCAGCTACGATTGTAGAATCTTCTAAAAGATATTTCCCTTTTTTCCCATCCAAGCTCTCTTCCATTTTCCATGTCGAGATGGAGGGGATGGAGGGGCCACCTCTCCAGAGTTTAAAGACTCATCTCTTAGTTTTTATAATTTTTCCACCATCATTTTTTCTTATAATAATGTATACCCTCCCTGAGATAAGCTATAAGGTTGTACATTTTTAGATTGGATCTCCTGATGATATTTCCTTGTTTTCTGTAAATTAAGAATTAGAAATCATTGACAAAACATTAATAAGATCATTTATATAATAAATCTAATAAAAGTTTACATTTCCCTTACAAAAAATGAATCTTTTCTTATACTTTCAACAAACTATCTCCATGTTTCTTCATCTATGAAAGGATATATATGACATGGATTGTCATGACTCCTATGACAAAAAATGAAATCAGATGTGATGGTTGATTTAAAATCCCTCCATCTCCTGGCAGCCATCGATAAGCATTTCTTCCTGACTCCTCCAGTGTCACGAATATCAAATTTCATCTGATAAAGAAGAGGTTAAACATATTATATATACTAGAAACATTTAAATAATAGGCAAACAATAGCCAAATATCTTACCAAAATCATCTCCCACAACTGAGAGATTATCTCTTTGTCCACACTTCTCCAGTCATTATACAAAATGCTTAATTTTCTCTTAACATGAGTTGATACAAACCTCTTAAAATCTTTTTCATTTGGACCTCTAGGAATATCATCCTCATCAAACTTAACGAGTATCCTCTGATCTTGCATATAGGCAAGTGATAATTTTGGTAAACGTGTGTACCCACATTTACCAACTCTTGACCTCTTTTTCGTAATGGGAGCACATGAGGAAGATTAGGGAACATCAAGAGGAGCATGTGAATGTTCCTCCCCATAGGTATGACAAATATTATCATCTCTATAATCATGTGGTTGATCAACTAATTTATCTTTCATTATCCTTCAAATAAAAAAACATTGGTTCACAAATATAAAAATTCAAATATTACAATACTACTGTAATCAGAAAATAGAAAATTGTACTAAGTTACATAATAGTAAACATGGTTAATATGGTAAGCATGTTAAACAATGGTAAAGATATTAAATATAGTTAGGACGGTAAACATGGTAAACCTAGTAAACATGGTAAAGTAATTGTCACTAAACAAAAATAATAGATATATAATTTATTTAATGGTAAACATGATAAATTAAACTAAACAAAATTTAAAAAAACAAAAACTTATACTTATTTTGTTTTAATACATGATTTAATAAAGAAAAAACTTACAATATCTAACATTTTATGAAAATAATAAATGTAAACAAGAAATAAACAAATGTTACCTGTAATTTTAGGAATGTACAAATGGATTTTTTGTCCCAAATTCCTTCATCGTGATCATTCCTTATAGCACAAACCATGTCTTCAACATGCTCATCATTATGTTCTGTTAATCTTTCCATGGAAGTAGGGATCTCACATAAATCAGAATCTTCATCAAGTTCATCCTCACCAACATATTATTTTCTCCCTTGTAAAACAACAGCCCACTGCATATCTGATTGATCTACTACATAGAAAATTTGTTTTGTATGTGTTGACATTATAAAAGAATCAGTTGTGTCTTCCAATCTATTCGGATTAACAACTGTCATTCCAAATTCATCGTGTCTGACACTGTTGTTACTGATAAACCATTTACAGTTAAAAACATTAAATTTAATTTTAAAGTATTCAACCTCCCATATGTCTTCAATCACTCCATAATATGCACTTGATGAAGAAATTGGGTTTTTGTCCTTAGCACTCGAAAAATGCATTGCTTCTGCAAACACCAATACACCAGAATTCTAAACTGTACTTCTGTTTTCTTGAGCTTTCATATGAAATGTATAGTCATTAATGTCATAACCAGACCATGTTGTCACATTTAAATATGGACCACCCACTATCTAGTTTAATGTCTCTGATACATCTGATCTTCCAAGAAAGGCCTTTCTAAACCATGACAAAAATGTTTTGTTACGCTCATTCAAAATCCAAATTTCTTTCTTCTTTGGATAACATTGTTTCAACTCATTAATATGAAATTTGATATGTGGTTGAGCATCAGTTATATTATTCAAGATGAATGATTTGAACTTCTTCATCTATTTAGATGACAATGATTTGACTCTCAAGCCACGAATCCCCTTTCCCTCATTATTAACTCATTCATGGCGAGATGGAGCCAAACCTATGTGGTGTGCTGCAGCCAAGTATCTTGTACAAAACTCTGCAACCTCCTCAGAAATATAATTTTTAATAATGGAGGCTTCAGATCGATATGGATTCTTAACATACCCCTTCATTATTTTCATATACCTTTCAAAAGGATAAATCCAACGAATATATACAGGTTCACAAAGCATTATTTCTCGAACCAGATAAATCATTAAATGCACCATTATATCAAAAAATTATGGAGGAAAATAAATTTCCAATTGACAAAGTATAAAAATTTCATCCTTTTCCAAAATGTTCAAAGCATTCACGTCATTCACCTTATTAAAAACTGAATTTAAAAAATAACACAACTTCATTATAGACTTCATGACACGGATGGGAAATATTCCACGCAATGAAACTTGTAGAATTTTTTGCATCATGACGTGACAATCATGAGATTTCATACTTATCAACTTCAAGTCCTTTAATGAGACAAAAAATTTTACATTTGAAGAATAACCTTGAGGAACATTGATATCATGAAGACACTGACAAAAGCTAATTTTCTCCCTCTTTGATAATGTATGACAAGTCGGGAGAAGAAATGTTCTTCTTCCATTAAGAGTAGGAGCTAACTCCAAATGTATTCCCATTGATAGTAAGTCTAATATTTCATTCAACCCACCTTTTGTCTTTAATTTAATATCTAAAAAAGTTCTAATCAAACTATCACATATATTCTTCTCCACATGAATGACATCAATATTATGTTTAAATTCATGATATCTTCAATATGGTAGCTCAAAAAATATTGACTTTTCTTCCAAATATGTCTATCATTACCAAATTTATGTGTCTTTCTCAATTTCACATCAAGGTTTTTCACCCTCTCAAAATACAGATCAGGGGATAAATGTTTTGGATCAATATCAAATTATTGTGAGCCATTGAATGCCTTTTTTAGTCTTCTATAAGAGTTATCCATAGGCAAAAATTTCAATAACCCATGTACAATGTTTTCCTTCCATGAAGCAATTGACAATATGAAGTCTGTTGTTCAAAAATTGGACATGCTTTATTCACTTTAACACTATATCCATACAAATTCCCACATGTTGGCAGGTCATTTATAGTGAACAAAATCACTGCATTCAGTTGAAAATATTCCATTTTATAAGAATCATACACCCTAATACCATCCTCCCATAAAAGTTTCAAATCATCAATCAATGGTGACAAGAAAACATCAATATCATTTTTGGAGTGCTTCAAACCAGAGATCATTATACTCAACATGAAATATTTGCACTTCATACAAACTTTAGGAGAGAGGTTATAAATTACCAATAAAATTGTCCACGAAATATGTGTGTTACTGAGGGTTCAATATGGATTCATTCCATATGTGCACAACCTTAGTTTGATATTTCTAATTTCATTTCCAAATGTAGGATAATGCTCATTAATTTTCTTTCAATGTGGACAATCAGCTGGATGACGTATTTTTCAATCACATAACCGCTCATCATCATGTCATCTTAACCTTTTTTCATCATGTGAATTAGAAAATAAACGTTTGAAACGATGAATTATAGGAAGATACAAAAATACCTTTTAAGGGATCTTTGTAATCTCTACATCAGCCTGTGATTTTTCTTTCACCTTATACCGTGATATCCCACATTTAGGACACTCTGATAGAAATTCATATTCATTCCAATATATCATACAGTCATTTGCATAGGCATATATTTTCTTGTATCCCAATCCCTTCAGGAATAATATTTTCTTGGCCTTATAATGTGAATCTGAAAGATTGTTATTTTTTGGAAGAATGTCGTTCATCAATTGTAGCAGCTCTGTAAAACTTATGTCACTCCATCCATGTTTTTCCTTCAGGTTAATCAATATTAACACCATCGAAAAAACCGTAAAATCTATACAACCAAGATATAATGGTTTTTCAGCATCACCATATAGATGCACAATTTTCGGTTCTATCTCAATTTTTTCTTCTACAATATCACGAATCATTTCTTCAATTCCATCGGAGTCACCATCTTGTGAATCATCATCATCAGTGACATTCCATCCAGTTTCACCATGCCAAATCCAAGGGCTGTAACATGGATTAAAACCAAGAAAAATCAGATGATATTTTATCTATCTACTTTTCAACTTCTTCATATTCAAACATTTCAGGCATGGACAGAAAAAAATGTCACTACTTGGAACATTTCTTTTATCAAATTTCAAAAAGGCATCAACACTTACCTCATATACATTGCTCATTTGATGTGCCGTAATCCAACATCGACTCATTATTACCTATAAAAAATATCAAAATTATACATATTTTCAAGATAAGACAAATATATTTTTATATGAAAAAAATCATAATTTGAATATAAAACAAATCTAGGCGTATTTAAAAAAATATGCTTGAATATGATTTTAAAAATAAAATATAGTTAGATATAACAGTTTTAAATTCTTCTTGGATTATTTCTTCTTAAGGTTCACAAAGAATACATCATTGTGCAACTGGATACCAAATTCACCCTTCCGTAAAAAATAAATATGAAGTATAAATATTAAAATATGTATGCATTCACTACTGAAAATTACATAGATCCTAACAATTTGAAACCTCTAGACAGCACCCCCCCCCAACCCCTCTGGATAGCCCCCCCACCCCCTGGACACCACCCCCACCCCCTTAGACACCACCATGCACCCCTTGGACACCACCCTACACCCCTTAGACACCCCTAAACCCTTGGACAACACCCCTCACCCCCTTGGACACCACCCACACCCCCTTGGACACCACACCCACCGCCCACCCCCTTGGACACCCCCTAGACACCACCACCCCCTTGGACATCCCCCCACCCCCTGGACACCACCCCCACCCCCATGGACACACCCTGGAAGCCACCAACCCCTTGGATAGCTTCCCACCCCTCTAGATATCCCCCCACCCACCCCCTTGGACACCCCCACCCCTCCTGGACACCACCCCTACACCCTTGGACACCCCCCTGGACACCCCCCAACTCCCTGGACACTCCCACCCCCTTGGACACCACCCCCACCCCCTTGGACACCCCCTGGACACCACCACCCCCTTGGACAGAACCCCCCCTCTGGATATCACCCCCACCCCCTGGACAGCCCCCACCCCTCTAGACAGCCCCCCCCCCTGGACACCCCCCACCCCTCCTAATAACCCTAGAACACATTGATTACTATTAAACCGTTAATTTAAAAATCACCAAACATCCCTAATAATATAAGTAATAAAGGAGAAGAAGTAGTAGATGAAGAAGAAACAAAGGAATAATGAATAAAGGAAGAAGAACATGGAATAAGTAACTTATTTAAGGAAATTCCATGGAATCCAAGAAAACCATGGGGCCTCCAATGGTTGATAGAAAATTGGAGAAAACAGAGTAAACCTGAGAATCAAATCAAATTTAATATAAAAACTCGGATGGAGAAAATCACAGTGTAAAGCCTATCATCACGGTAGAATGGGGTCAGGATAACTGCGAATCTTTGAAAACCACGACATGGTCTCCCCAATAACCCATAATTTTCTCATAGTCAATGATTGTTCAAAATATATATAACCAAATAGAATCATATTGAAACACCCCTCATCTTTTCATAATGCTTGAATCCCTAAAAATCATAGTGGAAACCTCAAAAATAGACTATACCAACCCCCTTGGACACTGCCCCCACCACCTTGGACACCACCCCCACCCCCTTAAACAAAACTAATAAATTATATCCTAATATCCATGAAAAAATACAATAATCATGTCATAATCTCACAAACAACGATGCAATAGTCAATCCCAACTGACACTTATCCCCCACCCCCTGGACACCACCCCCACCCCTTGTACACCCCCTGGACACCACCACCCCCTTGGACAGCCACCCCACCCCCTTGACAGTACCCATCACCCCCTTGGACACCCCCTGGACACCACCACCCCCTTGGATTGCCCCACCATCCCTCTAGACAGCCCCTCCACCCCCTGGACAGCCCCCACACCTCTAGACACCCCCCCCCCCACCACCACCACCCCCTTGGACACCCCAACCCCTCCTGGACACCACCCCCCACCCCCTACCCCCTTGGACACCCCTGGACACCCCCAACCCTCTAGACAGCCCCCCCCAAACAACCCCCCAAAACCTCTGGACATTCCCCCACCCACATGGACACCCCCACCCCCTTCGACATCCCCCCCCCCCCACACACACACACCCTTGGACCCCCCCCCCCCAAACCCTCTAGACAGCCCTCTGAACCCTTTGAACAACCCCCCACCCCCCTTGGATAGCCCCCGCACCCCCCTGGACACCACCTCAACCCCCTTTGACATCCCCCACACCCCCTTTGACACCCCCTGGACACCCCCACCCAACTGGACAGCCCACCCAACCCCCTGGACACCCCCACCCACTTGCACAGCCCCCCACCCCCTTGGAAACCTCCTGTACGCGCACACACACATGATAGAACACACAAAAATCATAAACTTTCATGATATCACTTCCATAGGTTTGTTTTACCAGAAAAGAATCTATCCTGGTATAGATGAACGCTATGAAACTAACCATGATAGCAAGAACAAAGAAAAATAACATCTCAACAAATTAGTATAGGGAATTGTAGAAAAAAAACTGAAAAAGAGTTATTTGAGGCTTTCTTGAGTGTTTTGAGTTGACCTGATATATATGATAATAATAAATATAAAGAATGATGTTGGAAAAACAAGGCTGGTGGCCACGACTTCGACGAATTGATTCTAGGTTTTCTGCGCGAGAGATACGAGTCGTAGGTTACCCGATCGAAGAAAATAGAATGACAGAATACGGGGTGTGATAAATCATTTAAAATATTTATCATGTCGGTTATTCAATAATCGTCATGATAAACTATTTTTTTTATGTTTATAACATCGGTTATTTAATAACTGACGTAGAAAACTATTTATCACATCGGTTATAAAATAAATGACGTTGTATATGTCTCTTTATACAGACGTGATAAATTGCTGAGATTGGCTTTAGCACGTCGGTGTTTTTATAACCGACGTGGTAAGCGTCGAGCTTTCCTTTATAATGTCGGTTATAAAATAACCGATGTGGTAAAGCATGACAGATTCGATTTTCACGTCATTTATACAATAACTGACGTCAAAAAGCTAATCTTCGTATATTTTACATCAGTTATAAAATAACAAATGTAAAATATGGATCATGGTAGATATATCATCTCGGTTATATAGAACCAACGTGAAAAATGCTGACGTGTTAAACATTTTTTCCACTAGTGTTTACCTAATGCATTGGAGAGCTATTAGGGCGCACCCTTCTTAAACATTTTATTTCATGCATATGTGTCCCACATGGATCATATAACAAGGAATCAATCAACATCATAAGTTATTCCACGATTAAGTAATGATAAATTTATACATGAAACTACCATTTAATAGGTATATGTTCATAAAGGTGAATACCCTTGATAGAGACATGGGTATGGTATTCACTACACTATGATCTTGGCTTGGAAAAACGTGGTTCAATTTCGGCAGCATAACGGCGTGACATAAGAATTCATAAAAATTGTTGATGAGAGAGAAATGGGTATCTCATAATATGTATGTGAAATGGACAGTAAGGGGGTCATATAGATACATTTCACAACAAATTTAATGGAATTTAGATACATAAGACAAAATAATTGCATGAATGTAAATGAGGAGAGAGAAATTCCTTACAGAATTTTGGCATGGTAACGGGTGTACATGGGAGGAATTAATGAGAGAGAAAGGGTATATCTCATTATTAAAACATGAATAGGTCATTATGGGGGATGTTCAAAATCATACCTCAACATTTATAATTGAAAATAAAAGTTCATAACAATATATGAAAACTTGGACATAAATAAGGAAAGTGAGAATCCCTTACTTGGAAGTGTGATCCCAAAAGATTGGGAGGGGCTTGAGAGAGGCTTATTGGAAGCTTGGGGTACCTTGGGAGGATTCTAGAAATAGGAGGGAAAATATTAGATGAACTCCAAGGGCTTTTAGTGAAGAGGAAGTGGGAGCTTGTGTGGGTTTATATAGGAAAGGAGAAGGAATTCCTTATTATTTAGGTTTGGGACACCTTATATTAAACTAATCAAAACCACAAACCAGACCATGTTTCTGCCCATGTATTTTTTCAAAGGTGATTATAAAACAATATTTTATTATTCCAATGTCCAAACTTCTTAAAATAATAGGGTTTCTTATGTGGAGGTGATTCACACTCTCAAGGAAAACAATTTAAAAAGACAAAATGTTTTATAAGCCTTGAAGGGTCCACTAAAGCTTTGTAAAATAAATCAAACAAACCAAAAATAATATTATTTTAATGGTAAAACATATATTGGCCTAACATAATGTTTATAATATTTTATTACATCACTATTGGGTCATTATGATGTCATAAAACACATTATATATTTAAATGGTATTTAATTTTTACCCAAATTTTTGACTGTCTCAGAAAATTATGAAAAAATTACTATTGGATAATTTTGATGTCCAGATTCAAAAAAATAATAATCATTTTATCTAAATAATTTTATAAATATGTGAATTTTTAATTTTAAAATAAAAAACTACATTTATCAAAAATTCATGGGTTTTGAAAAAAACAGCTTTCAAACCTTAATAAAAATTACAATTGCATTCATAAAATTATATGATCATCTATATTTAATAAAAATTAATTTAATAATAATAATATTTTATTAAAATTTTATTTAATTCAAAAATCCATTAATTTATTAAAATAGATTTATTTGTTGAATATTAACTAAAAATACTATTTGTGCTTTAAAAACTATTTACAAAGTAACAATAATAAAATGAATGTATATTCTCTATACAAGAATAATGTAAATAACCATAGTACTATGGTCTTGTTTAATGACCCCTTATAAAACCTACATAAGACTGAAGGGTAAGGTGTGTAATGGTGATAGCCTCTTAGGGTGACTTGGATAACATCACTCGGGTTATAATCTCTATTAACTTCCACTTCTCCTGTAGTCGGTTCCGCTGAAGATTAATGTGTTCAAGCTCAGTTTGGGCTTGGTCAAGAGTGAATACCAATGATGCCACATCCTTTCCAAGCTCTAAAAAATGGGCTTTGTATGGGGAAAGTCTACTAGATGAGGCCATCGCTTCCTTTTTCTGAGTAAATTGGATTAGTTAAAGCACCATATTTATACTAATCATTTGATCACTGTTCACCAGCTATATTAGAAACAGTCACAATCCTTAAAGGTATTTTAAAATCCAAAAATATAAATCCAAGGAAGTTCATATGTTTTACATAACCATAAGAAGACATTTTAATAGACTAAGAATAATTTTTATTAATGAATTTTTGGATTGTTATAATCTTCCCCCTTAAGAAATTTGGCCTGGGAAATTTTCTTTTCCCACACTAAAATAGATGTGGGTAACTATGCTTCATCACTTATTCTGATTCTCACGTCACTTCTTCAAACTTGTGGTTTTTTCATAACACCTTGATGAGGGGAATTGTCTTATTTCATTGAACTTTTTCTCTATGATCTATGATCTTCACTGGTTTCTCCTCGTAAAAAAGATCATCCTCTAGATGTACTACCTCTAAAGAGAGTACATTTGAAGGGTATGGTATGTACTTTCTTAAGAGGGATACATGAAAGACATCATGTACTTTGGCCATGTTTGGTGGATGTGATAGTCTATAGGCCACAGCCCCAACATGATCAAGAATCTCGAAGGGGCCGATGTACCTAGGACTTAACTTCCCCTTCTTTCCGAACTTCATGACCTTCTTCCATAGATATATGCGTAGAACTAATATTTCTCCAACTTTAAACTCAAGGTATCATCGATGGTTATCTGTATAACTCTTCTATTGACTCTTGGCTGCCTTGATATGCTGCTGAATGTTTTTCACCTTCTCCACCATTTCTTCGACCATTTCTGGTCCTAGCATCTTACGCTCACCGACTTCATCCCAACATATCAGTGTTCTTCACATCTTCCCATACAGGGCTTCATAAGGTGCCATTTGGATGCTCGAGTGGAAACTATTATTATAGGATAATTCAAACAAAGGAAGATGTTGATCCCATCCTCTTTTAAAGTCCATTGAACATGATCTTAACATATCTTTCAGTGTATGAATAGTTTGCTCATATTGTCCATCAGTTTGAGGATGATAGGTTGTACTTAAGTTCAGTTCCATATCCATATCATGTTAAATACTCTTCCAAAACATAGATGTGAGTCTTGGATCTCGATCGGATACAATAAATAGTGGCACTCCATATAGCCTTACCACTTCCCTGATATATATTTGTGCCAGTTGATCCAATGAGAAATCCTCCTGAATTGCAATGAAGTGTGGAGACTTTGTAAGATGATCCACCACAACCCAGATTTCATTGTTGCCTTTGGATGTCTTCAAAAGTCCAGTGATAAATTCCATGGTGATGTTCTCCCATTTCCATGCTGGTATGGGAAATGGTTGCATCATCCACTTATACTTCTTCCTCACTGACTTAACTTACTGACACACCAGGCAATTTGATGTATACTTAGAGATCTCATTATTCATATTATCCCACCAATAATTCTATCAGAGAACTCAATACATATTTGTGTTTCCTGGGTGAATAGAGAAATTTAAACTATGTGCATCGTTCAAAAGTTCCTTCTTCAGCTCTAGACTTGATGGAACACATAGTTTTTTCCCAAATATCACAATTCCTTCTTCATTAACATTAAAATATAAGTATTTACCTTTTCTAATAGCTTCCAATTTCTTCTTAATTCCCACATCATCCTTTTTAGCATCCTTTATCATTTTCAAAAGAGACAGTTGAGCAATCATTTGTGAAAGAATTGATTATGTTCTCTTATTTATGATTCCCATGTCCATCTTCGTCAAATATAATAAGATTGGATCCTTATCAATTCTCATCAATGATAAAATCATAGGGTCCTTTCTACTTAGAGCATCCTCCACCTTGTTATCTTTCCCATGGTGGTAATGGATTGAGAAGTCATAGTATTTGATCAGCTCTAACCATCTTTGTTGGTGCATGTTCAACTCTTTCTATGTGAATATATACTAGAAGATTTTGTGGTCATATATATTTCACACTTCTCCCCAAAGAGATAATGCCGCAAAAATTTTAAATATAAGATCCTCATAGACAACTCCATATCATGTGTCAGATAATTCTACTCATGAACTTTTAATTTCCTTGAATCATAGGAAATGAATTTGTCATTTTGCATCAACACACATCCCATACCCTTCTTTGAAGCATCACTGAATACCACAAAAATTTCACCACTTGTGGGTAATGTAAGCACAGGTGTGGTGATAAGATTCCTTTTCAACTCCATGAATCTCTCTTAGAATTCATCACTCCATGAAAACACTACTCCCTTCTCAGTTATCTTGGTAAGAGTGTTGGACAATCATGAGAAATTTCTCACAAATCGTCGATAATATCCCACTAACCCCAAGAAGCTATGGATATCTGTTACCAATGTTGGCCTCATTCATCCCTCTATTACAATTGTCTTAGAGGGATCCACAGATATCCCATTAATTTTTATGATATGGCCCCAGAATGAAACCTCCTTCAACTATAACTCACACTTGTTGTGCATTTCATAGAGCTTCTCCTTCCACAAGGTCTCTAGTATAGTTCTTAGATGCTCTCCATGATCCTCCTTGGTTTTGGAGTATATTAGAATATCATCTATAAAGACTACCACAAATTTGTCGAGGTAATCTCTAAAGACTCTATTCATCAAGTCCATAAATATTTCTATAGCATTATTGAGTCTGAAAGGCATTACTATGAATTCATTGTGCCCGCATCTTGTATGAAAAGAAATCTTGGAGATATCTTCTTTCTTCACCCTTACTTGATAATATCCAGACCGCAAATCTATCTTGGAGAAGTATTGTGCTCCATGAAGCTAATTGAAAAAGTCTTCAATTTATGGGAGAAGATACTTGTTCTTTATTGTGATTTTGTTAAGCTCACGATAATTGATGCAAAGGTCCATTGATTCATCCTTCTTCTTGACAAAGAGGACTGGTGCACCCCATAGTGAAGCACTTGGGCGTATAAACCCTTTATACAGTTTCTCCTATAGTTGTTTCTTTAACTCCTCAAGCTCCATAATAGAAATTCTATATGGAGTCTTGGATATTGGAAATGCCCCAAGTATAAGATCAATTTAGAATTCAACATCTCTTCTAGGAGGAAGACCAAGCAATTAATTGGGAAACACTTCAGCGAATTCCATCATAATAGGCATGTCTTCAAGGATGGTTTACTCATTAGAATCAGTCATGTGATCTAGATATGTGTGCTCATAAAGCAGTAATATCTACGCTTTAGATTATGGATCTAAATAAGATTCATCTTCCTCCATGCACTTGTACAGAATCGAGGGTTGATTCTCCACATGGAGAGTGATTTCGCTCTCACGGAAATTTATGTTGGATCTATATAGGGAAATCCAATCCATGAAAATAATTGCATCAAATTCTACCAGAGGGAGTATGAAGAGGTTTTCTGGGAAGTTCAATCCACCGATAATGACTAGGGAGGAGATAAATTCAAGGGTTGCAATGATTGCCGCATTTTATGTACTCACCGACATCTTTACTTCCATGATTTTTGGGGGTGTCGGGATTTCTATACTAAACATTCGGGATATAAAAGAATTCATAGAAACAGGATCAAAAAGTATGTTCACTATTCTTGAATAAATAACTAGTGTACTTGTCACTAATTCATTATTGGGGTTCACTTCGATGGTAGTGATGGAAAAAGATATCCCTTTCTTCCTCAGAGGTTGTAGGTTTCCTCCAAAAACCCTTGTCTTAGGACACTAATTTACAAGGTGCCTTGGTTATTTGAAGTTTATGAAATAAAAAACATGTTGAGTTTTGAACAGAGTGTTCCTCTACTCTTTTGCAAATGTAGGTTTTTCTTACCGACAGTTAATATCTAGGTTCCCTTCTCTTCCGCACCTAAAGCATTTCCTCATCCCCTTCAGGCAATTTCTGGGCTACTTCTTTCCACACCTTTGGAAAGTGGGGTGCAAGACCTTATTAGCACCATTGGATTTATTCATCTGACCGCCAGAATTTAAGTCCACCTTACGCTTATTATCCCCATGATACCCCTAAGATTTTCCGATCTCCATTTCAACCTTGAGGGCACATCGGACAATTTCCTCATAGTTGTCAAATTCATGGATCGCCAGGGATTTCTGCATGCTAGGTTTCATCCTTCTAAAGAAGCATTCAACCTTGCATTCAGGGGTAACAACAAAGATGGAGGCATATCGTGCAAGACTTGTGAATTTTTCCTCGTACACTCCAATAGATTTTTTCTCTTTCTTCTTGAGGGAAATGAAGTCCCTTTCCATATTAATTCGGATGGTGCACGGAAAATATTTATCGAAAAAACATTTTCTGGAAATCCTTCCATTCCAATGCCTCAATATTCTCCTCAGGCTTCGTATTTGTGAACAATGTCCACTATTGATCAATATCACCCTCCATACGATAAGCAACCAGAAGAACCTTATCTTTTTCAGAACATTAAAGGATGGAGAAGATATTTTCAATAGAGTTGATCCATTATTTGACGATTGAGGGTTCAGATGATCCATTAAAAGTATGAGGCCTTTGTCTCATAAAACTTTCGATAGCAACTTGTTCTTTCTTAGGGGGGTTGAACGTTCTTATTGACCCATGTTTCTATTCATATCTTGAGTAAGCATAGGGAGTATTGTGACAAAGCTTGCGATTCTCGCTCCCATCAGATTGGGGATCTCATTAGAACAGTCATCACATTGATCTTCACATCGGTTGTTTGCCCGAGTCCTCCTATTACCGGTCATTGGCTTGAATAAAAGGAGAGTTAGGGGTAACACATAAAGGGTAACTCAAGGACAAAATAGATGACTTATAAATAGCTTTTATTTATTTAACTTATGAATCTATTGGATTCAATCTATGTTATCCATGATCTAATTTCTAATATATATTCTTAGGGGAATTTTTTTTATTCTATTAATAATGGTTCGTACTAATCTTTTGAATTTACCAATGCATATCCCATGGGAGTGTCATAACCAAGAGTGTAGAAAGGCTCATTGTTGTGTACTAGGATACCCTGAGTCAAGCCTGAAACTCCTTGTTGGGGTTTTCACCCCTAGGTACATATGTGCCAAAGCCGCCTATACCTGCTCATATCTAGACAGGGATGTATTTTCTTGATAAACCACTTAATCAATACCCACCAAAACATAGGGATGTTTTTATTATACTTAGTCTTGTCTCTAAGGATTCACTAGGGTTTTCTAATCCAAATACCAAAAATAACTAAAACTATCCTCTGATACCAACTATAACAACCCTGTACTTTATTACATACTTAAACATGATTTATTACATAAAACCTTCACTTGATACAACATAGAGGATCGAGTGGTCTAGTGTATTTGGGGATTAGGATCATTACATAAAAACTTAAAACATGAAATACAACATATTTATTGAAAACTTCCTTTACATGAACACTACAATCCATCGTACTTAGCATTTCATGGGATTACCAGAGGACATGCATAAGAAAAGGGTGAGCTATAAATCCCAATAAGGGAATAAACATGGAAAAAACATGAGTAATACAATAAATGTCATACAATAGGAATATAAATGGAACACAAGAGAAACATGAACAGAAAGGAATGATAAAGCATGATAATCATAACATGGAGATGTGGCAACAACACTTAACATGAAATTAGCATGAGCCAAGGCTCATTGCACATGGAGCATGAGTAAACCATCATTGCACATTAATCACAAGTAAACCCTCATTTCACTTGAGTTAGATTGATTCAACAGCCAATTCACATGACGTATCATGATACTATACTTTACCCAATGCATTGGAGTGCTATCAGGGTGCACCCTTTTTAAATATTTCATTTCATTCATAAGTGTGCAACATGGATCATAAAACATGGAATCAATAAACATCATAAGTTATTCCACGATTAAGGAATGTGAAATAAATACATGAATGTACCATTCAATAGGTTTATGTGCATATAGGTAAATTGTAACATCCCAAGTAAGTAATGAATAATAGATATTTTTATCTATGTCTATTAATGAACTAGATAGTGTTTTAGAGGCTTAAAATGAAAATAAATCCAATCTTAAGCATGGAATACACTAATATTTTTTAAAAGATTGTTTTACTGTCTTTTGATGGCAAACCATTTTTTAAATCTATCTTTTGACAATTTTATAACCTATTTTTGTCAAAATAAACTTATTCTTTATGATTGGGACATCAAAATTTACGTTGTGTTAATTTTTGGTATTTTTCGGACAATGTTCATTTTTTAATGAATAGTGAAAATACTGCATTTTACATCAAAACTGCTTTTTAATATAATTTATTTATATGATTATATTATCTTTTGAATTGGTTTTGAAGTGAAATTAGAATATATTTTTACCATTTAATCCAATGGTGGTCATTGGAATCAACTTCACATTGAAATTGGACTTAAACTAGTGTCAATCTTTTGATACTTATTGTTTCATAAAAACACGCTATTTGTCATGACAACGGGAATTAATTATTAAATTAATTAATGTGAATTATATGTTTTGAATTTTGTAAAATAGACTTCATTTTTGAATTCGGAATATCAAATATATCTTAGGGTGAATTTTTGGTATTTTTCTGAAAAACTTCAATTTTTGATGAATAGTGAAATCACTAAGTGGTAGTTAAAGAAACTGATTTTTCGTTTAAATGAAACTTTGTCACTTCTGTGATTTGATTTTAAAAAATCCAACATACATGGTTGTCATTAATAAGTAAAGTGCGGTTCAATGAGATTAAAATAATTTTTTGGTGAATAGTAACTTATTAAGTTTTTAATCGCGATTAGTGGTAATTAGTGTAGTTTAAGGTAAAAATAATGCTTTAATAATATGAAATGACCTAGACACATGTCCTAACCTTATTGGATGTGTCATGGCCGACCAAGATAAGCCATGGGTCAACTTGGGGACCCCATGGAGCCACTTTGGTTGGGAAATGACATAAATAACTTTTTATTTAATGTTAAAGTAAAAATGACACAAACATGAGTTATTTTACTAAAACATTTTTTACATGGGGTTATACAAGTCAACTTTTTGACTATAAATATTAATTAGAAATCTAAAACGAATTCCTACATCATAGTTTTTTTTAATAATTTTTAGACATTAAATAAATTAAATTATTTATGACATCATGATGATGCAGCGATGACCTCATTATTTAACGATTTAAATAAAATGGAAAGATAATGTAAAATCTAAAACCTACACATGTCCAAAACCTATTGGATGGGTGGATTTCGAACCCTTATCACCTTATCCTCGAATTATATCAATGTGGGACCATTTAAATCCGAAACTCATTTTCAAATAAAGTAATATTTCTTTACTTTCCAAGAGTGCCCCTCCTCTCCTCTTATAAAAGGCCCCCACCTCTACCTCCTTACCCACACTCCCAAAGCCTTTGGCTCGGCCAACCACTGCCCATTTTGTCTCTCCACTTCCCTCTTTTACTCCTTGAAGCCTCACTTTGGGCAGAAGACTTCCCAAGGAAGCCTTTGAGCTCAAACCAAAGGGAGTTACCTAATTTTAAGGTAATGTCTTCACTTGAGTCCTTTTGTTTTATTTTGCTTCTCCAACCCCCTAATATCTTTTTATTTATTTCTTTTGTAACAACTACAGTATATTCAATATACTAGTATTTTGTTATAAGAAGTATTAAAGCTACACTTACACACACCTACATCTAATGGTTAAAGAATATACAGTTTCCGTGGATGGTGAATTTATGCCTCCCGAAACGATGATTGTTCAACATTATTTTAACACCTTCAAAGGTGGCCATTAAGATGAAAATATATTTATATATGATATATAATATGTTTATGTTTTCCTTAAGATTCTTTATTTTTCATTTTGGGTATACCTTTATGGTTCCATTATGGGTAAACGCGATATCTTCATTTAAGGAAGTGTGGACTACCGCCCCCTCAAAGTGATTTGATTCGTTAAATACCATATGTGGGACGTATAAAGTATGGAACTATGATATTATATATGATATTATACTTGAATTATAATATACCTTTATATCATTATGATTCCATTCTATAAAATATGAAATAGAAATGAAAGTAGCATTCATGCGTACGTACAGCTTACCGTCTCCATGAACAGTTCATTTCATTTCTTACCTCTAAATGATTATGTAATATTATAAATGCATGCATGTACTGGATATATATGACATATATAATATCTACATCATGAATACCATTCTGGATATAATGGATACATGAACAACTTGTAATTATAAAGGGATTATTTTTAACTCAAGTACCAATGATCGTTAAAACGACCGTTATTAACTTAAATAATTACATAGTGTTCATGACATGGCAATAAGTGATATAAAAGAAATAATGAACTTGAAAAAGGTTCTTAAACAAGTAGAAATTAACTCAAGTTTATTATTCAGGACATTAAAGAACGATCGAGTCAAGTCGGACCCGAGGTATGGGACTTCGTCTCAATCTCCTTTCATTGAGGCATATTTTGTTTTATACACAACCTTATTTTATATGGTGTATAAAGCCCTTTGACTTTTAAGTTTATCCAAAATGAATCTTTTTTATATGAATCATTTTACTAAACGATAAAAGGGAATGTTTTTGTCGTACATATGCGACGACAACGACTTCTCCGCCGTCGTGACCATTATTTGAGTTTCGACTTCTTCTACAAGCCATACCTTCTTTTTAAAAGAAAAATAAATACCATGTTTTAATTTTATTTTATTTTGGTATTGAAAATGGTTTTCATAATGTTTTTATATCAATGTGTTGTATTGATATCTTGTGATTGAAATGTGGAAATGTTATGTTTCCTTTATGCATGTTTTATGTGATATGATTATGTTGAGGTTCTTGGGAATTATTATGAAGACGGGTGGTTCCGTGATAAACTAAGGGCGGATGAGCCCGATATAGCTCTCCAATGCATTGGGTAACACAAAGGATTGAAACGTTAAGGTTTCTCCAAATAGATTTAGGGAATATACTGTGATGGGTATTCCAAACGTAACCAAGAGGGTTACTCCCTACGTAAGAATGTTATGAATGCCTCAATTTACCTTTATGTCTTGTGATTTATATCATTTATTCATGATTTGATGAGGTATGTTAAAGTGCTTATGTTTTATGGGTAATGTATGATTTCATTCTTATTTATATATGTACCCATGTTTCCTTTCCATATTTTTATATCCCTTACTGAGCTTTTTATGCTCATCCCAAGTTTTTTTGAAATGTTTTTCACAGGTCAAGGGAAAGGTACATGATATAATGATAGTGTCAAGGAAGTGTCAAGAAATAATCCATGTTTTATTTTAAATATGTTTCCATTGATGGGAATGAAGATTACTATCTTTATGTAACCACTTTTTTTTATATGTGGAATGTAATGCAAGTTTTATGATCTAATTCTCTAAAACTCTAAACCCGAAAAGATCCTCAATGTGTAATCTTATAATAACTCAAGATTAAGTAAGGTTTAAGGGTGGGGCCTTATAGTTGGTATCAGAGGTTGGTTTAGATAACTTTAGGAGTTAGAATTCTATTAAATGATTATCCAAAAATATTTTTTTATGTTAAAATTGAAGTGATGTAGTATTTGAAGATTACCATGTTGCTTCATCTAAGACATGTTTGTTCAGAATGGTTTTCCACAGAGTAAACAGGGAATCAGTGCTAGGAAGGCATGTATAAGGAAATAACCTTCCAAATCAGCATCCCGAGATGGTCGGAATTGGAACTGAACAGTTTGTTGCAGTGATGGCACAGTTGACTCAGGCTATAAATGGTGGTGGTATCCATGCACGAGATTAGCCAGATCAACCGCAGAGGAACATGTCAGTGGTGGAACATTTCATGAGGCAACATCCCCCATCATTCAGAGGATCATCTGACCCTGTGTTAGCTGAAGGGTGGATTAAAGCACTGGATAAGATTTTTGATGTCATGGGGTGTTCAGACAATCAAAAGGTTAGTCTTTCTATTTACCGTTTGGAGGGTGAGGCAGATCAGTGGTGGTCTATGGTTAAAAATATTAGGGATGCTGATGAGATTGATGCTCTTAACTGGGATGAATTCAAAGGTATGTTTCTTGAGAAGTATTTTCCTAAGGCTATTCTACTTAGGATGGAAAAGCAATTCTTGGAATTGAGGCAAGAGGAAGACTCAGTGGCTACCTATGAAGAAAGGTTCACTCGATTGGCAAGGTATGCTCCAAATTTTATCCGAGACCTTGATAGTAAAATAAATCATTTTTACTCAGGATTAAAGCCAAAATATCGAAGGGAATTAGCTTCTCATGAGTTTAAAAGTTATGAAAATCTTGTTCGATGTGCTGAGAAGGTGGAAATGGAGTTTTCTGATGATCAAGTGTTCTATAACAACCAACAGAAGAAGAGACCGAGGTGGCAGGAGAAAGGTAAGAATTATTCAAAAAAGTCTAATGGTAAGAAAACTAAGTTTCCAGTTTGCGATAAATGTGGAAAAAGGCATGCGGGGGAATGTCATCTGAATTCTTGAAAGTACTACTGATGTGGTAAGATGGGACATAAGGCTCGTGATTGCACGGAAAAAGATCAGGGTGATGGTAAGACCAAATTTGATTTACAGTTAGTGAAATGTTATAAGTGCAATGAGATGGGTCACTATGCAAACGAGTGTCCGACAAAGAGCTTGAGTGATGGGAAGTAGTTAGACTATGAGAAGAAAGGGGTGGTGAAATCTTTTGCAACTACTTCGGCAGACGTCGGGCCATCAAATGAAGTTGTATCAGGTACTTTGTTTGTTTTTTCAGATTATGCCAGTGTGTTGTTTGATTCGGGGTCTACACATTCTTTCATCTCTGAAAACTTTTCCAGTAAAATGGGAATACCATCTCAAGAAGTGACTCCTGAACTTTTGGTAAAAACACCTGGGGGAAATGTTGAGGCAAAAAGAATTTATAAGAATCTTCCTATCCTTATCTATGGAAAGAACCTACTTGCAAACCTTATTGTTCTACCTCTAGTAGAGTTTGATGTTATCCTGGGTATGGATTGGCTCTCTATTTACAATGCTAAGATTGAATGTAGATCTAAAGAAGTTTCTTTTCAGAAATACTTTCAGTTTGTGTACAAGAATGAACCCTTACTATTGATAACTTATCAAGAGGCCAAGAAACTTGTAAAAGATGGAAATGAATGTTACCTTGCACACATCGTTGAAAATAAAGGAACTGTTCAGATTAATGATGTGCCAGAGGTAAATGAGTATCCTGATATTTTTCCTGATGAGTTGCCTGGAATAATACCAAATCGGGAAGTTGAGTTTACTGTTGACTTAGTTCCTGATGCTAAGCCAATTTCAAAACCCCCTTATTGAATGGATCAAATTGAACTTTTAGAGTTGAAGGAGAAATTTCAAGATTTATTAGAGAAAGGTTTCATTCGACCTAGCACATCACCATGGGGTGCTCCTGTTTTATTTGTTAAAAAGAAAGATGGTTCAATGAGACTTTGCATTGATTATAGAGCCTTGAATAACATCACTGTTAAGAAAAAATATCCTTTGCCTCATATCGATGATTTGTTTGATCAGCTCCAGGGAGCTTAGTTTTTTTCAAATATTGACTTGAGATCGGGGTACCATCAGCTGAAGGTAAAGGAGGTAGATATTCCGAAGACCTCGTTCCGTACAAGATATGGCCATTATGAATTTGTAGTAATGCCTTTTGGGATAACCAATGCACCTGTTGTATTCATGGACTTAATGAATAGAATTTTCCATGAGTTCTTGGATAAGTTTGTGGTGGTTTTCATTGATGATATTTTGGTGCTTTCTAAAAGTAAAGAGGAGCATGAAAGACATTTAAGGGTTATCTTTCAAACCTTAAAAGAAAATAAACTTTATGGAAAATTCAGCAAGTGTGAGTTTTGGTTGCAACAAATTTCTTTCCTTGGTCATATTGTTTCTAAAGATGGAATAACTGTTGATCCTGCAAAAACAAAAGTTGTGTAAGAATGTCCAAGACCCACAAATGTAATCGAGATTCGTAGCTTCCTTGGTTTGGTAGGCTATTACCAAAGGTTTTTTAGAAATTTTTCACGATTATATATTCCAATGACTAAGCTAACTCGGAAGGGTGTTAAGTTTATCTGTACAAAAGAATGTGATGATTGTTTTTAGGAATTGAAAAGAAGATTGGTGAAGGATCCAGTTTTGGCACTACCTTCCAGGAACGGTGAGTTTGTTATATACAGTGATGCTTCATTGAAAGGACTTGGTTGCGTCCTAATGAAGAATGATCAGGTAATTGCTTATGATTCACGTCAGTTGAAAACTCATGAGGTAAATTACCCTACACATGATTTGGAATTAGCTGCTGTTGTTTTCGCTTTAAAAATTTAGAGGCATCATTTGTATGGAGTAAAGTGTGAAATATATACCGATCACAAAAGCTTAAAGTATATATTCACTCAGAAAGAATTGAACATGAGACAAAGGAGATGGCTAGAATTAATCAAGGATTATAATTGTACAATTCATTACCATCCAGGAAAAGCAAATAAAGTGGCTAATGCTTTGAGTCGAAAAAGTAATGCTTCATTAGCAATGTTGCGTTTGGAACGTGATCCTTTGGTTAAGGATTTGATTAACTTTGGCATAGAAGTTGTTGGTGCAGGAAGTTCTTCTGTTTTGTTTCAGGTATCAGTGAGATCATCTCTATCAGATAGAATCAAGCAAGCATAGAAGCAAGACAGTGAGTTGCAGAAAAAGGTAGGGCTGGTTCAGAAAGGTAAGTTGCCTGAATTCAACATTGATAATGACTGTGTTTTGATATTTGGGAAGAGATTGTGTGTGCCTTGTGATTCACAGTTGAAGAGAGAGTTGTTATGTGAAGCTCATAGTTCTCCATTTTCAGTTCATCCAGGCAGTACTAAGATGTATAGAGATCTGCGGGAGTATTACTGGTGGGATGGAATGAAAAGATATATTACTGACTTTACTGTGAAGTGTTTGACTTGTCAACAGGTTAAAGTAGAGCAGCAGTTACCGAAAGGGATGCTTCAGCCATTACCAGTGCCAGAGTGGAAATGGGAGAATATATCCATGGACTTTGTTGTGGGATTACCGAAGACATCTCGAGGTAATAATTCAATATGGGTTATTGTTGATCGCTTGACCAAGTCTGCTCATTTCCTTGCTATATGAGATACTTTTTCCCTGGATCAACTTTCCCGTTTGTATCTTAAAGAGGTAGTCAGGTTACATGGAGTTCCTCTCTCCATTGTATCTGACCGTGATCCCAGGTTCACTTCTAACTTTTGGAAAGGCCTTCAGAAGTCGTTGGGTACTGAATTAAATTTTAGTACAGCTTTTCATCCTCAATCAGATGGGCAGTCAGAACGAACAATTCAGACCTTGGAGGATATGCTACGAGCATGTTCGATGGATTATCAGGGAAGTTGGGACCAATATCTTTCTTTGGTTTAATTTTCATATAATAACAGTTTTCATTCCAGTATAAAGATGGCACCATTTCAGGCATTATATGGGAAGCGGTGTAGAACTCTAGCTTTCTGGGATGAAGTGGGTGAAAGGAAGTTGATGGGACCAGAATTGGTGGAAGAGATGGCAGAAAAATTTCAGCTAATTCAGAAGCACATGAGAACAGCTCAGAGTAGGCAGAAGAGTTATGCAGACAATAGAAGGAAGGATCTATCTTTTGAGGTAGGTGATCATGTTTTTCTCAAAGTATCACCATGGAAAAGTGTGATGCGATTTGGTAAGAAAGGAAAGCTGAGTCCAAGGTTCATTGGACCATATGAAATTCTGGAGAGAGTTGGATCAGTTGCTTACTGAGTGGCTTTACCTCTGAGTTTATCTCAGGTACACAATGTTTTTCACGTTTCGATGTTGAGAAAGTACATGCCAGATTCATCTCATGTCTTGAGTCTAGAGGTAGTTCAGCTGGAAGAGAACCTATCTTATGAGGAACAACTGGTCCAGATTCTTGACCACAGGGAGCAAGTGTTATGAAATAAGGTGATTAATCAGGTAAAGTTTTTGTGGAAAAACCACATGATGGAAGAGGCAACATGGGAATCTGAAAATGCAATGAGGGATAAGTACCCCCATTTATTCGATAAGTAAATAAATTGCGGGGATGCAATTTTCTAAAGGGGGGAAGGATGTAACATACCAAATAAGTAATGAATAATAGATATTTTTATCTATGTCTATTAATGAACTAGATAGTGTTTTAGTGGCTTAAAATGAAAATAAATCCAATCTTAAGCATGGAATACACTAATATTTTTTAAAAGATTGTTTTACTGCCTTTTGATGGAAAACCATTTTTTAAATCTATCTTTTGACAATTTTATAAGCTATGTATGTCAAAATAAACTTATTCTTTATGATTGGGACATCAAAATTTACTTTGTGTGAATTTTTGGTATTTTTCGGACAATGTTCATTTTTTAATGAATAGTGAAAAATACTGCATTTTACATCAAAACTGCTTTTTAATCTAATTTATTTATATGATTAGATTATCTTTTTAATTGGTTTTGAAGTGAAATTAGAATATATTTTTACCATTTAATCCAATGGTGGTCATTGGAATCAATTTCACTTTGAAATTGGACTTAAACTGGTGTCAATCTTTTGATACTTATTGTTTCATAAAAACACGCTATTTGTCATGACAGCGGGAATTAATTATTAAATTAATTAATGTGACTTATATGTTTTGAATTTTGTAAAATAGACTTCATTTTTGAAATTGGAATATCAAATATAGCTTAGGGTGAATTTTTGGTATTTTTCTGAAAAACTTCAATTTTGATGAATAGTGAAATCACTAAGTGGTAGTTAAAGAAACTAATTTTTCGTTTAAATGAAACTTTGTCACTTCTGTGATTTGATTTTCACAAATCCGGCATACATGGTTGTCATTAAGAAGTAAAGTTTGGTTCAATGAGATTAAAATAATTTTTTGGTGAATAGTAACTTATTAAGTTTTTAATCGCGATTAGTGGTAATTAGTGTAGTTTAAGGTAAAAATAATGCTTTAATAATATGAAATGACCTAGACACATTTTCTAACCTTATTTTATGTGTCATGGACTACCAAGAAAAGCCATGGGTCAACATGGGGACCCCATGGAGCCACTTTGGTTGGAAAATGACATAAATAACTTTTTATTTAATGTTAAAGTAAAAATGACACAAACATGAGTTATTTTACTAAAACAATTTTTACATGGGGTTATGCAAGTCATCTTTTTGACTATAAATATTAATTAGAAAGATAAAACTATTTCATACATCATAGTTTTTTTAAATAATTTTTAGACATTAAATAAATTAAATTATTTATGACATCATGATGATGCAGCGATGACCTCATTATTTAACGATTTAAATAAAATGGAAAGATAATGTAAAATCTAAACCCTAAACATGTCCAAAACCTATTGTATGGGTGTATTTATAACTCTTATCACCTTATACTAGAATTATATCAATGTGGGACCATTTAAATCCGAAACTCATTTTCAAATAAAGTAATATTTGTTTACTTTCCAAGAGTGCCCCTCCTCTCCTCTTATAAAAGGCCCCCACCTCTACCTCCTTACCCACACTCCCAAAGCCTTTAGCTCGGCCAAACCCTGCCCATTTTGTCTCTCCACTTCCCTCTTTTACTCCTTGAAGCCTCACTTTGGGCAGAAGACTTCCCAAGTAAACCTTTGAGCTCAAACCAAAGGGAGTTACCCTATTTTAAGGTAATGTCTTCACTTGAGTCCTATTGTTTTATTTTGCTTCTCCAACCCCCTAAAATCTTTTTATTTATTTCTTTTGTAACAAATCCAGTATCTTCAATATACTAGGATTTTGTTATAAGGATTATTCAAGCTACACTTACACACACCTACATCTAATGGTTAAAGAACATACGGTTTCCGTGGATGGTGAATTTATGCCTCCCGAAACGATGATTGTTCAACATTTTTTTAACACCTTCAAATGTGGCCATTAAGATGACACTATATTTATATATGATATATAATATGTTTATGTTTTCCTTAAGCTTCTGTATTTTTTATTTTGGGCATACCTTTATTTTTCCATTATGGGTAAACGCGATATCTTCATTTAAGAAAGTGCGGACTACCGCCCCCTCAAATTGATTTGATTCGTTAAATACCATATGTGGGATGTATAAAGTATGGAACTATGATATTATATTTGATATTATACTGAAATTATAATATATTTTTATATCATTATGATTCCATTCTATAAAATATGAAATAGAAATGAAAGTAGCGTTCATGCGTACGTACGGCTTACCGTCTCCATGAACGGTGCATTTCATTTCTTACCTCTAAATGATTATGTAATATTATAAATGAATGCATGTACTGTATATATATGACATATATAATATCTACATCATGAATACCATTCTGGATATAATGGATACATGAACAACTTGTAATTATAAAGGGTTTATTTTTTACTCAAGTACCAATGATCGTTAAAACGACCGTTATTAAATTAAATAATTACATAGTGTTCATGACATGGCAATAAGTGATATAAAAGGAATAATGAGCTTGAAAAAGGTTCTTAGATAAGTATAAATTAACTCAAGTTTATTATTCAGGACATTAAAGAACGATCGAGTCAAGTTGGACCTGAGGTATGGGACTTCGTCTCAATCTCCTTTCATTGAGGCATATTTTGTTTTATACACAACCTTGTTTTATATGGTGTATAAACCCCTTTGACTTTTAAGTTTATCCAAAAGGAATCTTTTTTATACGAAGCGTTTTACTAAATGACAAAAGGGAATGTTTTTGTCGTACGTATGCGGCGACAACGACTTCTCCGCTGTCGTGACCATTATTTGAGTTTCGGCTTCCTCTACAAGCCATACCTTCTTTTTAAAATAAAAAATAAATACCATGTTTTACTTTTCTTTTATTTTGGTATTGAAAATGTTTTTCATAATGTTTTTATATCAATGTGTTGTATTGATATCTTGTGATTGAAAGGTGGAAATGTTATGTTTCCTTTATGCATGTTTTATGTGATATGATTATGTTGAGGTTCTTGGGCATTATTATGAAGACGGGTGGTTCCGTGATAAACTAAGGGCGGGTGAGCCCGATATAGCTCTCCAATGCATTGGGTAATGCAAAGGAGTGAAACGTTAAGGTTTATCCGAAGAGATTTAGGGAATATACTGTGATGGGTATTCCAAACGTAACCAAGAGGGTTACTACCTACGTAAGAATGTTATGAATGCCTCAAGTTACCTTTATGTATTATGATTTCTATGATTTATTCATGATTTAATTAGGTATGTTAAAGTGATTATGTTTTATGGGTAAAGTATGATTTCATTCTTATGTATATATGTACCCATGTTTCCTTTCCATATTTTTATATCCCTTACTGAGATTTTTATGCTCATCCCAAGTTTTTTTGAAATGTTTTTCACAGGTCAAGGGAAAGGTACATGATATGATGATAGTGTCAAGGAAGTTTCAAGAAAGAATCCATGTTTTATTTTAAATATGTTTCCATTGATGGGAATGAAGAATACTATCTTTATGTAACAACTTTTTTTTATATGTGGAATGTAATGCAAGTTTTATGATCTAATTCTCTAAAACTCTAAACCCGAAAAGATCCTCAATGTGTAATCTTGTAATAACTCAAGATTAAGTAAGGTTTAAGTCTGGGGACTTATATAAATACCCTTGATAGAGACATGGGTATGGTATTCACTACACTAGGATATTTTCTTGGAAAAACGCGGTGCAATTTCGGCAGTATAACAGCGTGACATAAGAATTCATAAAAATGGGTGATGAGAGAGAAATTGGTGTCTCATCATATGTACATGAAATGGACAGTAAGGGGGTCATAAAGATACATTTTTGAACAAATTTAATGTAATTTAGATACATAATTCAAAATAATTTATTGAATGTAAATGAGGAGAGAGAAATTCCTTACGGAATTTCAGCATGGTAACGGGTGTACATGGGAGGATTTAATGAGAGATAAAGGGTATATATAATTATTCAAACATTAATAGGAAATTATGGGGGAGGTTATAAATCATACCCCAACATTTATAATTGAAAATAATAGGGCACAACAATATAATGAATCTTTGACATAAATAAAGAATGTGAGAATCCCTTACTTGGAAGTGTGATCCCAAAGGCTTGGGAGGGGCTTGAGAGAGGTGTCTTGGGAGGTTGGGGTACCTTGGGAGGATTATAGAGAGATTATTTCACAGTTTTGACGAACTCCAAGGTCTTTTAGTGAAGAGGAAGTGGGAGCTTGGGTGGGTTTATATAGGAAAGGATAAGGAATTATTTATTATTTAGGTTTGAGACACCCCACATCAAAACTAATCAAAACCACAGGCCATCCCATGGTTTTGTACCATGGTTTTTTCAAAAGGGGAGTGAAGAAAAATATTGTATAATTCCAATGGCATAACTTCTTAAAATAATAGGTTTTCTTATGTGGAAGTGAGTCACACTCTCAAAGAAAACAATTTAAAAAGACAAAATGTTTTATAAGCCTTGAAGGGTCCACTAAATCTTTGTAAAATAAATCAAAAAAACCCAAAATCACTTTATTTTAATGTTAAAATATATATTGGCCGAAAATAATGTTTATAGTATTTTATTACATCACTATTGTTTCGTTATGATGTCATAAAACACATTATATATTTAAACGGTATTTAATTTTTACCCAAAAATTTGACTGTCTTGGAAAATTATGAAAAATTAACCGTGGGATAATTTCGACATACTGATTCCATAATTAATATTCATTTTATCTAAATAATTTTATAAATATGTTAATTTTTAATTTTAAAATAAAAACTAACATTTATCGAAAATTCATGGGTTTTGACAAAAACAACTTTCAAACCTTAATAAAAATTGCAATTGCATTCATAAATTTATATGATCATTTATATTTAATAAAAATTAATTTAATAATAATAATAATAATTTGTTAAAATATTATTTAATTAAAAAATTCATTAATTCATAAAAATATATTTCTTAGTTGAATATTGACTAAAAATACTATATGTTCTTTAAAAATTGTTTACAAGGTAACAATAATAAAAGGAATGTATATTCTCTATGAAAGAATAATGTACATAACCATAGTACTAGGGTCTTGTTACATAACCCCTTATAACACCCACATAAGACCAAAGGGTAAGGTGTGAAATGGTGACAGACTCTTGGGGTGGCCCGGATAACATCACTCGGGTGGTAATCTCTATTAACTTCCACTTCTCCCATAGTTGGTTCCACTCAAGCTTAACGTGTTCAATCTCGACTTGGGCTCGGTCAAGATCGAATCTCAATGACACCACCTCCTTTACGAGCTCCGACAAATGGGATTCTTATGGGGAAATTCTGCTAGATGAGGCCATCACTTCCTTTCCCTGCATAAATTGGATTTTTTAGAGCCCTATATTTATACTAATCATGTTAACATTGTTCAACAGCTATATTAGAAATGGTCACAATTCTTAACGGTATTTTAAAATCCAAAAACATAAAACCAAATAAGTTCATACATTTTACATAACCATAAGAAGGCATTTAAACAGACCAATAGGAATTTTTATTAATGAATTTTTGGGTCGTTACATGATTCCTTGTAATAATGTCAATGTATTAAAATAATGCACCAGCTTCGGGCTTCTGAGGTTGGGGTGTTACATCATCCCTAATGACAACACACCCATGCACCCTTTTCGACAAGATCATGACTCAATGAAATCTAACATCAATGATCCAACAAACCCATTGATAAATTATCACTATAGAAGACCCCTAAACCTTCATCATCAACTCTTTATTATCATATTTTATTTGGTAAAATATTGCATCATAATTTTTAGACATTTTCAAATTGATTATAAATACTAGAATCAGATATATTTTAATATTAATATAACTTATAAAATAAATATAAGTTAATTTTGTATAAAATGTTTATGTTTAATTGTTTTTGTGTTCGTAGTGAATTTTTAATAAATATACCATTAATATGAAAATATATAATATTAATATTTAGACAAGGTTTATAAAACTTTTATAACATGTAGGAAAATATATTTATATTTCTACCAAATTATATGGTATTTATTTTAATAAATATATTATTTAAATAAAATAAATACAATTTATAAAGAATTAATAAATCACATAAAAAGGGCCAAAATATAAAATAGATGAATTTTATAATTTATATAAAAATCATGAATTGTTCAGAATTAATTAATTTTAATTTATTTATATTAAAAGATGACTTATTTAAGATATTATTTAAACCACTTAAAAAGTGATTTGAGGATTAATTTTATCAATGTTTTAAATAATGTTATCTATGTGATAATTAAATTTTGTAAAATATATTTATATAATAGAAATTGAATTATAAAATGTTTACAACTCAAAAAATATCAAATATTTAATTTAAAATTCCTTATAATAAATAATATAAAAGACTTCATATTGATAGTGGATATAAACTATTTTTATCAAATATTATAAAATATCTATTAAGTTTATATTAATAAAAAATATTCATTAAAATATTTTACTCATTAATAGTTTAAAAAAATTTATATCATGTTTTTATTTATGAAATTTTCATTTATTTAACTATTAAACATTTATATTATGCATATTTATATATTATTTATAGAATATAAATAATATGTGTACTATTTATATATGTAATAGTTTGTTTCTAGAATATGGAAACTTTCATTACATACTAGGTATGATATCATAATATTTATCTATCATCTACATTGACCTGGGTTTGTTATTTGAATTATGAGCTTGAGAATAATTATTTAATATAGTATGTATGTTTTATGTTTTATATATTTCATGAATTAAATTATCTCTTGAGTAAAGTGTCCCCAAGTAGAGGGACATTGGGTTAGAATTTCCATAAACCTAGAGGCACATGACATGTCTAAAAAGGTAGGTATTTGATATATATATATATATATATTCTTACTAAAGTATATATTTTAAATCTCATATAACGCTATGCCTTTATATGAAAATTTCATGTACCTTATGCTTAAGATGTATTCAGATACGTATGAATATACTTATCCATTTTTTATTAGGTGGATAACATAAATTTTTGGGTTTTGTAGAAGGTTACACATAACTATGGCATGAACACACTATTTTTTTTAATATAAAAATATTCCAAACCATAATCATTGTAATCATATATATAAAAAGGAATAAAACATGAGAATATAAAGATAACATGAGATATAATTGTTATGAGTTTAATATGTGTGTGTGTGTGATGTATATTAAATTTTTGAGACTTTATAAAAAAAACTCAAATTCTTAGTGTGATATTCTTTCCAAAGTGGAACTTTTCAATATCTCGATCATCTAACTGGGTATTTTCATGATAAATCCAAGTTCCCATTGATTATATTATATTAAGAAATAAATTAATGAGTATAACCAAATAGTTATGGCCTTGTTCTTATCATTTACTTTGTGTTAAATTATATGGTAATCCCAAATGATCAAGATACCATATAAATATAGTTGATTATATCTATATGATAGACATAGATAAAGAGTTATCTGCTCAAAAATCCAATAATCAAAATTGGTGTTTGGGATGATTCCCAACCTAAATAATTTATTAGTGAGAATAATTTCAAATAGGTTTAATTACTTTATAAAATATGGATCTCGGATCACAAATTGAATATAATATATAGGATCGTCATTTTTAGTCTGAGAAAATTCATTAAAATCCTTTACTAGAAGGATATAAAACATGATACTCACTCATTGATATGTCTTTTTTGTAGATAATGGATTATTTTAAAATAATAATTTTGGATCACTTATATGTATGACCCATAAAATATTTATAAGTTGGTATTTAGGGTTTATAATTGTTCTAAAGGAGAATAATTCTAAGCATCTGAATTTGAATGTTATAGAAATTAATTCCACAGCCACTGAGTCATGGGTATTAGATATTGGGTGCGCGTCATGCATTTTTTATGAAAAATATATACTTTTAGGTATAAGTTAATTAAAAAATAGTGAATTTTATATTTATTATGGTAATAGAGAATGATTTATTGAATTAGAGTCTACCACTTACGATTTGACTTTAATAAGTGGATTAATCATTTAATTAAAATACTATTAATATGTTCCCACTATAATGAGGAATTTTATTTATATATCTTGTTTAAATATAAAGGTATTTTCATTCAATATTAATAAAAAAGTTTTTCTATATATAATAATGAAATTTTTTATGGAATTGGGAATATAATAAACAGTTTTTACATTATAAATATAGATAATCATATCTATAATATTTAGAATAATAATTTCACAGTTCATTCTAGACCCACCAATGTTTGGAACCATCACCTTGGAAAAATTAATGAGAAACACATTAAAAGACTCCATAAATATTATTGTTGCGCATAGTCAATTATGAATTACTTTAGAATCGTGAATCTAGTTTATTTAGAAAGATGACCAAGGAAAAGTTTGGGAGAAAAGTTGAAAGGGAAAGTGTACTATTGGATTTCATACATAGTGACGTGTATAGACTAGTAAATACATAATAAAGTGGTGGTTTTAGGTGATTCATTTATTTTATCAAGGAATTTATCTAATATGGATATGTTTTTATGATGAAACAAAAGTGAAAAACTTTTAAAATGTTTAAATACCTTCATAATAAAGTATAGAATCAAGTGGGTAGAATTATTAATATTATTTAATCATATCAGGGTAGAAATAATTAATGTAATAATTCATTAATAATGTGATAAATTATGGAATTGATTCAAAAATCACTCTTCCTAGAACACCTCAATGTAATGTTGTGTCTAAAATTTGAAATCATACCTTTTGGATATGGTTTGATAAATGAAGAGTCGGTGTGACCTTCCTATTTCATTATGAGGTTATGATTTGGAGAATAATACATTTTTAATTAATTGTGTACCATCTAAATAAGTAATAAATACACCACATGAAATATAGGCTATGAGACATCCCAAAAAGTCTTTTATGAGGATGTTTTATTATAATGAACTTGTGAAATGGTTGATTTCTGATAAACATGGACCCAAGTCAAATACTTATTTGTTAGTTGTGTTTTTGAAACCACAAGATATTATTTCTATAAAACTACTAAACATGAAGTATTTCTGACCTAACACATTTATTTCCTTAAGAAGAAACATTTAAGTAGAGGTTTTTATGGGAGAAAATTTCAACTTTGATAAGTTTAATAAAAAATAGGAAGTGTTTCAAAGATTGAAATTGAGCTATTTTTTGTAAATAGTTATTGAAGAAGAACTAAATCAAGATACATAAGAACCTAAAATATCTAGTGGTATTCATTATGAACCCAAGAGATATGGATTTCTCATAGAAAAAATTAAAATTCATAGGAGATGAATCTACTTCCTACTATGAGGATATTGAGATTTATGATTCCAAGACATAGTTAAAATCCATTAAATCTAAAATGGAATCCATATATTCTAAAAAATATAGAACTTAATTAATGTACCTTAAGGGGTGATATCATAACATACATGTGAGTTTAATAAAAGAAAACCGATGTGGAAGGTATATTTTCTGCAAATAAATATCATCTAGTGGAAAATGATTACAAACAAGTTCATGGTATTGACCATGAAGAAACTTTATCACCTATTATAATGATTAAATGAATTTGGATATTAATTTCCAGAGAAACACATTATGATCATTAAATATATCAAAAGTATTTTAAAAATACTTTCATTAATAGGAATTTAGTTGATGATGTATATATGATACAATCCGAATGTTTTGAGGATCCAAATTAGACTATTAAGGTATGTAAGTTTTAATTGTCTATTTATGGACTAAAGAAAGCCTCTCGAAGTTTAAATATCTAATTTTATGATTCCAAAAAAGATTTTACTTTTATCAAAAATATATATGATTCATTTGTACACAAGAATATTAGTGCTATTATAGTGTTTATTTTGATATTATATGTTTATTACATACTATTTAATGAAAATGATATACAGACACTTCATTATGTGAATATGTGGTTGGGTGAATGTTTCTCAATGAAATAAAAAGGTGATTTTTCCAACATACTAGGTAAGAGATTCTATAATTATAGATCTAAGAGGTTTCTTACACTTTTTAGGAAACTTATATTGGTAAATTTAAAAATCAGTTTAACATAGAAAACTTTAGGATGGGTTCTTTACTAGTGTTATGTGACATGAATATTAGAAATATTTGATAACATTTTTAAGAGTTACTAGGAATATATATAATACATTGTGTATTATTCAAGGGTTTTATCAAGTATTCCATGTTTTCATATTCACCTAATGTCACTTATGCTCTTATTATAACTATTATAAACCAATATAATCCTAATAAGAGGAAATAGATAGCTATAAAAAACATTATTAAGTACTTAAAATGGACTAAGGATATTATCTTGGACTTTGGAGGAGAGTATTAGGTATATATAAAGGGTTACATAAATTCTAGTTTCTAATATGACAAAGATGACATGAGATTTCAATTTGGTTCTGTGTTTTACCTAAATAGTGAATCTATTAGTTGGAGAAGTTCCAAAGAGGACACCATAGTAGACTCAACAATTGAGAAAGAATAAATCATTAGATCAGTTCCTACAAAGAAATTTGTTTGGATCAAGAAGTTAGTTACTGAACTTGCATTGGTTTCTAACATTAAGGGAAAAATAAATATTAATTATAAAAAATAGAGTTATTTCTAAAGATATAGAATCTTGGTGTCACCAAAGGACTAAAAACATCATTCAAAAATAACATATCATATGAGGTCCCATTGAGAGGGGTAATTTAATGATCTATATAGAGGCTATAAATTAGAACATTGAAAATTTATTGATGAAACCATTATTATAGTCAAAACATTTTGGTTATGTAGAATTCTTGGATATTAAACACATAAGATATCGATTATAATATATGTATATATATAATGTTATTTTATTAAATTAAATCTATGTTTATCATTCATTAATTCAAGAAACTAGTTACATTACATGAATGGTATAATGATAATATCCCTTTGAAGTATAACTTTGATTTGTTCCTATTTGATGATCATCATAAAGTATAATAATATTTGGTGATATTATAAGGTTAATTTTTGATATATTATTATACAAATTACAAAGGGTTGTATATGGGATATGAATAATAGATTAATGTGGTATTAAATAGATACTTTTTTCTTAGAGTTTCTCACTAAAGTATATGTCATAAAAACCCATATAGTCTTCAATATACTTATGGTTGTATGATTATTATTAATCCTTATTACCTAAGGTTGGAAAGATACCTATAATGAGATCCTTGTTTACTTTGATAACTTACAAGTACAAGTTAAATAGTGACTTAGCTAATCAAGGGGTGGTTGGGTATGTTTCTGATCATGTCATCTGTTAGAGCATAAACAAGATGATATTTTTCTATATGTATTATGAGTAAATAAAACTATTCCTTGATTGATTTATACTACTAAATTTCATGGGAATTCTTATTTGAGTAATATATTATGTTTTTAGTTACTTAGATGAGGGACATGTGATGTACTGATCTATTAGATGAATTACATATGATGTATTCATCAACTCAGTCGGTCTGATTAAGAAAATAAAGAAAAGATGAATTTATATATACTAGATAAATATGTTTCATGTATAGTGGTCACTCAAGTTCATAGAAAATGGGATCATATTGGTGTATATAATATTTACATGATTTATCTTTTGTTGGACATGTTTGTATAGATATTTTAGTATGTTTGATGGAGATCACATCATGACCCTTAGTAGGTTGAGTCGAACTATTTCTTTTTATAGGCCTCTATTTACATACAATGATGAAAGAGTTATTTTATATTTTTTGCAATTCTATTAATGCATGTAGGGTAACACAGTTAGGACTTTGGATAAGGATTATTTTTTGGACAAATTTCTTGATTCAAAATGAATAGAGTTCGGTAAAACTATATTTAAAAGGATTTTTTGATGGATTCAGAAGGATTGTTGAAGCTTCTCATAAATCCTATATGTAATTTAAGTGAAAGTTATTTTTTTTAATGTTAACTAAAATAATATGCATATTATTTATGTTCATGCATCTTCCCATGTGGCTTTAGGTACATGAATCTTCCCTTAAAGCTTTAGGTTTATGTATCCCCCCTTTTGGTTTCATAAATTATAATTTATTCATTAAATAGATTAAATAGATTTTATATTCATTTATTGGGTTCAATTAATAAATGAAAATGAGAATAAATATATTTCAATATATTTAATATAGATAATTTATTTATTTAAATTAAACACATTGATGATGGTTATATAAATGAATGTGATCTCTCCCCTTGAAAAGATATTTTTTTTAAGAAATCCTCACAATAATATCTTCCTCCTTAAATGTATTTTATTACTAGGTGAAGGTGATATAATTCCCTACTATATTTTAGTATCCTCAAGAAAAATTCTAGGTTCCTTTTTTAGGAGTAATCCCTTAGGAGTGGGATTGTTTCATCCCCTACTCCAAAGATCAAAATCAAGTGTACTCTATCAAATATTTAATATGGAGCTTGTTGTAATCTATATATACACATCTATTTTCTTAATTTATATCACATGTTGATATAATTGTGGATAAATTAGTAATTATATGGGTTTAATTCAACCTCCATAAATCATGTTATGATCCCATAAAACCCATCACAAATTACATGTACAGGTAAGTGTTATCATACATAGTTATATATCTCAAAAACCATAACGGAAAATTCAAAGAAAGAGGTTTGATCAAAGCTCATCATGAGATAGTAACTAAGAGGAAGATTAGAAAGAATCTAGAAATTATCTAAAACCAAAAATCATAGGGTCATATAGAAATATCAGTCAATAAAGTTCTAACCAATGAAGGTTATTATCTCAAATGAAATTGTGGATGCTCATGTTACCCAAAATATCACAATATCTCAATTTGATATCCTGACTATATCTTTCATCTCAAAGGTATGTCAGGGGTTCCTTAGGAGTCAAAAGTATCAAATAATCTTATCTTATCAACCTCTCCAACTTCTAAACCATAATTATAAAACATAAAGGTAAACCCTTACCTAATAAATGTATGTGCATCATTTGAGGGGGTACCACACCCTATCATCTACCAGTAATAATAATTTCACCATTCTAGTAACCCATATGGGAATCCATGCCTTAACCAAGGAAATATATCATCCAAGAGAGTATATACTATATGGTCATAACTACCCATACATGATCAAACTCACAACATATATCTTGAACTATAGTGGGGGATTCATGCCTCTCTATAAGAAATAATTAATCAAGGGAGTACCAACCCCATGTATAGAAGAACCATGAACCTAGTATATATGGGAGTATAAAACCCTATTCATAGTGTGGGTGACTATGAATCATCATTATAAGGGATTATCAAACCCATATATATCTATAGGACCCATTCCACAAGTATGTGGGGGAGTACAAAACTCTAGGATAGAATATTGGGGACCTTCTCCTATTAAAAAACTTGTCTCCATGGGATTACTAACCTCATGAAGACTCTGAATGCCCCACCCTAAACTCTATTATCAACTCTATGAAGTTAAATTAAAATTTTGAATATCTTACATGAAAATAACCATATATTTATAAATAGAAGAAACCATTTAAATATTAATATAAAAATTCTTATTATTGGATACTTATATTACTAAAATGGATAATCAGTTAAGAAGCTATGAAAACACCCCATGGAGGTGAAATTGGACAATGTAGAATCACATGGGAATTCCATATGATGCATTGAGAGAGTTGGTTTATTCCATTTTATCCATGTAGTTCTCTAAGAGCATGGGTTTGTGATGACTAAGTGGTTTGTGACTCTCCCTTATTTTTTTTCTTTCTTTTTTCTTCTTCTCTCTTGGTTATTTTCATACCAGTTGATGCTCACCTCTTATAACATAAACTGTGGATGTATCTAGCCATCTTATTATCACAGCCAGCTGCTATATAAATTCAATCCCTTTTCATCACCACTATATTCCTTATGTGGCTATCCATTATTTGAAATTGACATTTGATAAGATACTTCCCCCATTTATTATATCTTTAATTTCTAATCAGGTTCATCAAAGTCATCTACTTCAACTCAAGTCAAATCCCCATCATGATGACCACATCCCATTATGAAGACCTCAATTTTGAACCAATAACATCCTCTGATACCATTATACACTCATAAGGGTCGATACACCCCTTGTAAATTTTCAATATATAGGTGGAGAAGGGGGGAAGTGGGGGTGAGAGAAGAAATAGAGGAGAGAAAAGAGAATAATCTGGCTACCTCACACCGTAACTCTCTTTTTCATCATCATTAAACCAATGAGATCAAACCATGGACAAGAATAAATTTAAGTATAGATATTTAGATAGAAAAATTCCTGTGGAATAGATGAAGATATCCACTAGTGATGATCAATTAATCACAATTAAGGGTTATAAGGAAATAGAAGAAAAATTGAAAAATATAAACACCCCAAATCATCTATAGAGAATATAGTAAATGAAATTTCATAAAAATAATAAATGGAATTTTTCATGAAGAATATAACATAATAAATCAAAAATATATGTATATATATATATATATTAAAAACTAGATCACTTTTTGATAAAGGTATAATTCATTATCATTGAGGATCTAGTTGGGGATCTATTCAATGATTCTTCAAAATTACATCCTCTATCAAAAAAATCATATGGTTCATGTGGATAACCCCCTAGGATGTGGACATAAATATATATAAATAGTAAATAAACCAAAGTTTAATCTTTAATACCCCCATTTATTTTTTAATTAATTATTATAGTATTTTCCTTCTAATAATGTAATTTATCAATGATAGTTAACCCCTGGGGGCCCTAATGCAAATCAAAGTTACACCACCCATAAGTTAAATATATGTTAATGATATAACCAAAATGTTAAAATTAACATTTGAAATTCCATTGAGGATATATAATCAATTCACCATGTGTGCATTGATGAAAATTAATATATATTATTTTTAATATATTATTTTTTGAGATTTTTTACACTCTCAATTCAGCACCAACTCAACCTGAGGGTAAAATCCACACCCCAAAATAAAAAAACATCATTAAACTTTTTAGAGGTTTGAAACTAGTTTAAATTTACTATTTTACCCTTACAGAGGTCTCGGGACTCCTAAATCTAAAAATTGATTTTAAGTCTTGTCCATGAAATATTTTGGTCATTACATACTCTATAAACTTGGATCATAAGTGTTGAACTCCAATGAAAAAACTCTCAATATATTTCCAACACATAAATATAATTCAACCATTTTAAATTCCCTTCAAACTTTGATTTCGTTTATAATAACACAAATGTGTGATGTGCACCTATTATATAATTCATATCAGTTATAATTGGGGAAATTGATCTTTATAACATTCATATTAATATGCTCAAATTTTTTCTCATTGAGAAAACTTCTTAAACTTAAATTTAAATATAGAATTGTTTTATAGATCTTTACTATAAGGTATATCTAAATTATAAACATGATGCATTCCATAATCTATAAAAAATTTATTTTTATATGAGATTATCATTTTTTATATCTTTTCATCAAATACCTTTAATGAATATACTACCATTAAAAATGATGAACCCATACATCGTAATTATTTAGTGAGCTAATATAAATATTTCGTTAAGTAATTATTTCACTTTGAAATTCCTCTCACTGCATTATTATTTAGGTAAGGAATCATCCCAATCATATCATATATGATTCTTGGATAGTTGAGTGGATAACTCTTTTCCCAATTCCATTATATGGAAATAAACCCAACACTATTCCATTATTATCCAACTAAATTCCTTTATAATTCTTACTATTAGGGTTTACAAGTTAATAATAACCTAAACCCACAATATGATTTAGTTACTTGACTCTTAGGGGTAGTCATTTCCAACATTCCTTTCACAAGATAAATCATGGGCACCCTATTTTATAAGAACCTAACTAGTAAGATAATCGATGTATTGATATATGATTCCTTTTAAAGGAATATCACACTTCGTATTTGAGGGTATTTATTATAAACTCTTGAAAATTCAATATACATCATAATTTTAAAATCATTGTATCACATGAAATATTTATTATCTTATGTTTTTTTCCATTATGTATGCATGATTTTAGAAATTTAGTTTTAAAATATCGATTACATTGATGAGTTCCTATCATGGGTTGTCCAGCAAATTAATTTTTCAAACCAAGTAAAATTTATTAGTTGTGGGTCTCAGTTTTTATCTTTGAGAGGATAGTATTATTAGTATATTTCTCTGTTTTTGGGTTTTGATTTTATGAAAAAAGTGTGTGAGATTGATTGGACTGGTTTAAAATTCATTTTTGGAGATAATGGACTAAACTTTGATCATCCCCTTACCTTTATTATAAAATAAAAATTACATTTTAAATCTCTCTTATTCTCTCCCTAACCTAGTGAAGCCTCATTTGGATAACCCTTTTCCTGGAAGTCTCTACTTGAGTAGGGGAGTGCAATGATCACTATAAACCTAACACTCACATGTACTTATGACTGTATATCTCAAATCACACTCCTATCCACCAAAAAATTTACAATACATTAGGTGGAGTAAATCCTAGTTGCATGTGCATGAAATCCAAAGATATAAGGAAGATGAGTTTTAAGCACAAAAGTAGAAGGAATCTCTTAAAACCTAAACACATTCAAATAAATTCAGAGATATAAATATAAGAGAAAATTTACTATAACATTGAATTCATTTATAATTATTGATAGAAAAATCCTTATATCTTAACTAATGGATTACTATACCATCACTGGATAATAATAGAAAAATAAAATGAAAATAATGTAAAGAAAAATGAAACAACAACTCTACTTTGGAAATCATGGAAAACGAAATTGTTCTCCAATGAATATTTCATCTTTTAAAGAGAAATTATTTAAGTTAGTTGGTGTTACCATTCCAACCACATGATTATAATGAGATTCCTTCTAATTAACCCTTCAATTTTGAATTATTCCTCAAATTATATTCCCATTTTCTTCTCTTAATATTGTTGTCACATGAACATCATAACGTTTAGGATTTCTCTAAAACATCATAATTGGATCGTTGTTGATAAATTTTTCTCCTCCCATGATCGAGATTTGTACTCCTTCAAATGGACGATTGCCACATGGATCAATTTGGATGAACTAGTGGAATGTGAAATTGATACCTAATCGAGCCCTAAATTATCTTTGGATGATTTACACCAATGTAGCTTTGGGGTTCTTTGATGAACTTTAAATATCTCTTTAAATACTATAGGTGCCATTATATATCTTTAAATTACCCTTACATGGATATCGATTCATGGATTCACCCTTATGTAGTAGTGAATTAACCTTATATGGATTCATATTCATGATTTCACCCTTATGTATCCCTCAAAAATCTTTTTCCTTGAATGTGGGTGATATGATTTACACATACATGATTTTCTATTTCAATAAGTAGATTTAGCTTGGGTATTATCTTTGGGAATGAGTTCATTTACTCAAATTATGGTGGTATATTTCATGGTTTTAGTAATAGATATCTCTTTCGGTCATCTTCAATGGTGATCTTCCATAAACTTCTTGTCTTGGTTTGATTTCATCAGTGAGCACTGAGTGGTGATTCAGTTAGATAGGGTCATCTTCTTCAATTTTGGTATGGAAAGAATTGGTAAACTTTGAGTTTTGAATTTTTATATTTTATTTTACATCTAGGATATGAGGATTATTCAACAATATTAAAGTATCCACAAATTTATTTCCCTCAAAAATAATTCAAGGTGGAGATCGGGCTCATCTGGCTCATCTTCTTCGAATATTAGGAAACCAGGTAGCAAATATCAGGTCTTGAAAAGTGGAATGGCGCCATATCATCTTCTTAGATAGAACATCTTCCTCAATTGTTTAATATTAGTTGATCTTATATTTTTACTGCTCCCTCATATGGCGTCACTATTATAGCTCGGTTTATCCATCCATATTTCCTCAAAATGGGTTCTTTATAGATTCAACCATCAGGGTTCAACTTCCTTGGATTTAAATCTTCAAAAGTAAAGATTTGATTTCTATTCTCGACATTTTCAATTAAATCTTTATATCTAGTTCAATCGAGGTCATTTTCATTTAAATATTTTATAGACGGCATTGTGGACTTAGGTTTCTTTGGTTGTAGTGGATGAGTTCATGTAGTTGCTTGATGGAGGTGTGGTCAACCAGAAAGAGATATTGATTAACCATGAGAAGATAGAGGCATAGTTGATCTATTCCTTTGTCAAATTCATAGTTTTGGATGATTTTCCATGGTCGGTCTTGGATTTTTCCAAATTTTTGATGCAGTAGATAGAAATGGTGGATTGTATAGGGGTCATGGTTTCTTCGTAGGAGGAAGCTCAGAGTCGCATAAAGTGAAGTGTTATGGTTGACTGGATGGTGTTTTCTCGTATAATCCACTGTATGAAGGGGTGAAAAAAATATGTGGTTGTTTCCTACCTTCATGTATTTTTTTTATTATGATAGACCATACAAATGGGTTCCATATTCACTTCTATACTTATTTATTTTTTCAATTGCTTGATTGACTACATGAGGAATGGATTCCACTATGGCATAATTTGTTTGGAAAACTCTATATTACACAATATAAAAAAATTTATGTTCATAATTTTTTTTCAAATTAATTAAATAAAGAAATAAATCAATTAAAATTAAAAAAAAATACATTAAAACAACTAATTTAATATTTAATGGAATAATTAAATTTCAACATCAAAATAAAAATGTGGATTCTCATTATAATTCATAAAATGAAAAAAAATATAAAAAACTACATTTTTATCCAACTAACAATTACGTACAGAATTCGAAAATTCAAATAAATCACTAATTTAATAAGTATTTCATTAATTAATGGGATTAATTTTCAATGAAAAACAAACAACAAAAATCAAATTTTCATCTCACATCACTCCCCCGCACATAAACTATTATACTCCTTGAAAATTTTATCAATAAGTTTAATTTATTAAAAATAAAAATAAAAAGGTTCATCCTACCTAGATATGAATATATAATCCAGAAAATAATATATTCACAAGTCCCTCTTTTTTTGAATTATCATGCCTCCTCTGCGATTTCAATTCACTCCTCACTTTAATATAATTAGAGTTCCAATTCCAAAAGTAGATCAAATTATATTTTAGTTGAATAAAATTTTTAATAAGAATAAATTCTATTTATCCCTATCTTAGAAGTTTCTTAAACCAAAGTTTTAATTTCCACTTCGTTGATACAACTCAAATTAATTTGTTATAAGTCCATTGGTCCCTTCTTTATCTGGGTTAATATTTCCCTCACTTGAATGAATTCATTTTTGACTATTAGTTACTTTATTGATTTTTTAAATTTTTTCCAACCAAGTATGTGAAAATAAATGGGATAAAGAAATTATTGGATACTTATATAGTTTTTACACACACACTTAGTGCCAAATGTATCAAAGATTCACTATGGGATCCCAATTACCCATTTTAATTCAGGTTTAAAGGAATTGTATCAATTTATTTTGAGTTATCTCACTAAGGGGTTATTTTTAATAAATCATAAGTTTCTTGGGATAATTTTTAAAAATTATAGTGACCTAAAGTTATAATTCTGATTCCAAAAAAATATGTTCACTCACTCTCCCTTTCCATGTTCTAAGACCATATATTCATGAAGGCAATGAAAAATTCACTTAGTATGCATTTTATCCATACTATGTTAGGACCAAAGAAATTATTAAATCTATAATTAAATTTAAACTATGAAGGGTATCATTCAGATCAATGAAAGTTTGAAAATAATCAGAACAAAAACTAAAGAAAATAGTTATGTAAAAAATTTACAAGCAGATCAGTTTTTTCATTATTTTGTTTTTTAGAAGTGACTTAATGTAAAACATAAAAAGAGAATTTACATACTAAAATAATTTTTCTTGTCTCCACCACACTTATTTTTAAAATAGTTCCATTAAAGGTCTAGTAATCATTTTATCAGATAAAAATAGTTCAAAAATAAAATAATCTAAACTAGTGTGATGGAAAGAGACGACATGGGGTTATTTATTCAATGGAAATATGGAGGAGTTTTGAATCCTCAATTGGATCTTTCCAAAAATATATATGGCAATGCTTCAATTTTTGACCATTTACTTTGAAGGGGTATTGTGACTCAGAACCCTTGATCTCAACTAAACATAAAAGTAAACTTTTCAGTTACTTTATAGGGTATATTCCATTTGAAACAAAGTTTACCTAGCATGAGTTTCATCCTTGATGAGAATATAAATACTTTATCTCCAATTTTAAAAAATCTTTTTTATATGAGTCTATCATGTATAGATCTAGATTTATCTTTCTGTCATAGGAAATTATCATATGATTTTCTTCTCATCTCCTCAAGTTCCATCATCTATAGCTTATTTTTCTCTCTAGATTTTCCAAAATCAATGTTTACTCTCTTAAAATACTATTAGGATTTATGCTACAACTCAATAGGAAGGTGACCGTGTTTTCCATAAAATATTTTTCTAAATGATATACCTAGGGGGGTATAGGTAGTCCTATATTACCACAATGCATCTTCAAGCTTTCTACTCCAGTACTTTCAGTTGGGTTGCACTTTATTTTATAGAATATTTTTTAACTCTATATTGGAATCCTTGGCCATCCCATTGGTTTTGGGGTGTTAGGATGGGAAAGTTTAGTGGTTTACTCCATATTTATTCTATAGGCATTCCATGTTTTTATTGAAAAGGTGTGTTACTTGGTCGTTTATTATTTCTTGAGAAAATCTAAACCTGTAAAAAACTATTTGATTTTATAAATTAAATCACTTTTTTTGGAATCACCAGATCATGTATATTTTTCTTCAATACACTTGGAAACATAAAAAAATTCTAATAAAATGAAGGGAAAATTATATAGAAAATGGTCTTATGAAATCTAATATCAATGTATAAAATATTCCATAGAAAATAAAAGGGTTTTTGGGCATTTCATGTATTTTATAAATCCCACTAGTAAATTAGAATTTTTAAATTTTTTTCAAAAATCATGTGAGTCTTTAAAAATTGATTTCTAAAACAAAATTTCTTATAAATATTTCCTAGATGTTATTTTAGGTCCAAAATAGCCTAAAAAATAAAGTATGTGGAAAAATATAAGCATATACTTAACCTCTCCTTTAGGAATACATTTCCTTATTACTTTATCACTATAGAGCTTCAAAACATTTTTTGTATTCCCAAATATAGAATTTTGATTTGGATTTTAATTTAAGTGATTTATTTTTGTAATAGAAAGGAGTTAACTTTGATGTGATTTGAAAATTCACTAAATCAGCATCCCAAGGAACTTGAGTGGCTTTATATAACTACTCACCAAGAAAAGATTCATCTAAGTTTTTTTCAGATGGTGGTTCTACCTTGATAGTGTGGGACTATCTATTCATGTGTTTTGTAACCATATTCTAACATCCTTTATTATCCTTAATATCTAATTTGAATTACTATATTTAAAATATCCATGTCACTAGCCTTGTATTTGAATTAGACTTCTTGATCAAGTACATAAGAGTTGTATTATTAGAATATATAGTTTCTTTCCTTTCTAACTAATATGATCTAAATTTATCTAAGGTAATAATAATAGATAAAAAAAACTCATTCTCAATTGTTGTATAATTGATCTGGGTTGTGTCTATGTTATGTGAATCATAATATATGACTTTTGAGTTTCCATCAATCATATGGGGATATATTGATCCTAAAGATCTGTTAGAAGCATCTCATAGTATCTCAAAGGGGTGTTCCCAATTTGGTGTTAATGTTATGGGAGAATTGGTAAAGATTTTGTTCATATTATCAAAATATATCTTGTATGAATTATCAAAAAAAAACTTAGTTTCCTTCTTAAGTAGGCTAGTAAAGTAAAAATAAATATTTCTACAGTCTATAATAAACTTTCTGTAAAATCCATCATGCCCTAAAAATTTTCTAATGTGTCTTATGGTAGTGGGTATGATAGTGTGTAAATAAAATCAACTTTGGAATTATATAATTAAATTACAAATTTATAAATTATGTTCCCCAAAAAACTTCCTTTTTTCCACCATAAAATGGTGATTTTAAAAATTCAAAGCCATGTTTTTCTTAATACATATTTTTTTTAAAAAATTCAAAGTCTCCAGACAACATTGAAAACAATTTCCATAGATATTAAATTCATTAAAAAATAACTCCAAGATATTTTCAATCAAGTCTGAGAAGATACTTACCATACAACACTGAAAGGTAGCCATGGAATTTGAAATGCCAAAAGCAATACATTGATAGGAAAATGTACCAAATGGACATGTGAAGGTAGTTCTACCTTAGTCCTCCTAAACAATTAGAACCTAAAACTAATAAAAAAATCCATCATGGTAATAATAAAAACCCTTCCCATATAGACTCTATAACATTTGGTCTACAAATGGTATGTGAAAGTTGTATTTATAGGTCACATGGTTCAATATCCTATAGTCTATGTAGGCTCTCTAGCTATTCTGGATTCTTATGGGAACTAGTTCATTGTTTTAATTTTTTATAATTGTGCATCTAGTTTTATTTGGGATATTTTCAATGGGATTAACCCATTGGGAATATGAGATGGGGTAAATTATTCCAACTCATATTAGTATTTATACTTATTTTTTAACTACTTTCAGAAGGATCAGTTTGAGCCTTCTTTGGGGTTGTCTCATTAGTTTGGACTCACTTTCCAATATAATTTTATGTATGAAGGTTGTAGGGATAATCCATATAATGTCCCCTAATGTCCATCCTATTTCTCTGATATGTTTTTCAAAAATTATTGAATTTAATATCCTTTATTGGGTTTTAAATGATTTGAAATTTTTACTAACAACTTTCAATTTTCTTTTAAATTGGTATATTTCAAGTTTGATGGCCGCAGTTTTAATTCCAATTCATGGGTATTCAAATGATTTTTTAAGATTTTTTCTCCATATTAGAAACCATCACATGTAAATAAGGATTAATTGTAACACATTCTAGTAAATAATCAAAGTAACTTTCATTAATTTCTTCAAATTCATCAACACACAAAATTTTATCTAGATTAAGTTCATTTTGAAAAATAGATTCATCAACAAAATAAGGTGTATCCAAAGCTTCTCCTAATATAATTATGTCACCAAACATTTCAATTTACTCCCTAGAAAACCAAGGTAGTTAAAAAAAATTAATATAAAAATATATTTCTCCTAATTTCGGTATTCTATTGAGTTAAGAATGTTGAAATCCACTATTTACTCACTAAAAGTCATGGAAACAATTACTTCATTGAAATTTATTATATTTTTAGAATCCATGATTAATTTTAATCCTATAATGATGGGATAGTCATCATTACTATTTACTTCTTCCGTTTTGTGAGTGTAGAAGTCATCATGGAATTAAAACCCATGTACACTTACTAAGACGTCTTCACGAACACCTATTAGGTAGGCAGTGGCTTAATTGGAGAGATGTACAACCACTCATGTGGGTTTGAATTATCTTGTTTATAGAGAATAATAAACTTCATAAGGTATTATGTTTATTGATGCTCCTAAATCACATAGTTCATTAGAAAAAGCAAGCGCTCTGAATGTATGGGGATAGTTAAAGTACCTAGATCATGAAAGTTATTAGGAATTTGTGAGGTAAAAAGGGAGATCACATTTTTACTTAATCTTACCTCTTTATTTCCTTATAATATTCTTCTACCAGTGCACATTTCTTTGATTAATTTTTCATTATTAGTAATTTGGAGTATATATTATATTAAGGGGATATTGATCTTGACTTTCTTGAATATTTCTATAATCACTTGTTCTAGTGTGACCTCACTAGGTTTCATGGGTTGTTTAGTCCTTATAAGGAAGGGTGGATAGGGTTCTCTTGAATCCTCTATTCCATATTTCCCTTTATATTTCTTTATAGGGGGTGTTTATACTAGTTCTTCGTAGTTGGTTATCTATTTATAGATCCCTCTTGAGATAGTGATTCTTTGTAGCTTCACAAATCTTTTCCACTCCTTAAAGTAATAGAAATATCATTTCTCTTGGGGTTAAGAATGGATTTAGTGGAAATCATACCTCATCCTTGTTTCTTAAAATCATTTATGGAAGTAATAATTTAGTTTTATTATCCATGTATCTCTTTTAGTGACAATATATGGGTGTTCAGAGTAGTTTTTTGAGTGGTGTGAGATTCCAAAAGATGTTTCAATAACTCTTTCATGGTGGTCTCTTGATTCTTCTCTTGTTTATTGATTTTATAGGTATGATAACCACCTCTTTCTAAGGGTGGAGGTTGGAAGGATGTTTGAAAACCTTGATATAAATATTCTATTTGTTTCTATTGTTTTCTAGCTCCAAAATGAGTACTATAAAATTCACTTAATCCTTAGTTGTTTTATGGTTTCTGCAAAAACTATCTCTGGTACATAGAATCGTAGCTCTTTATTTCTTTTACTTGAGGGTATCAATTAGTGAAGAGATTATGAGAATAGAAACATAGGTATACCCTTAGAATTGTTGGGGATAATGTTTCATGCACTTTTTTAATAGCTAGCTATCTCTCAAGAGATATTAGATCTTTAATTTTATTTTCATGTAAAGGGGAGTTATAAATTTTTAACTTGTGTTCTTTGCTTATTATGGATGTTTTACTGAATTGTTGATAATTTTGGTAGATCCTATCAATCGGCTCTTTGACTTCAATGGGAGAATTTTCTATTAATTCTCCTCTATAAGAATATTCTAGCATATTTTGATCATTTTCCACCAACCCTTGGAAGAATAATACCATGAAATTGTGATCTTTAAAAGGTTGATGTGGGAAGGAAGCCATTAACAGCTTTAATATTTCCCAAAACTCATATAGAGTCACTCTACTTTCTTGATTGATCCCATATATCTATTTCCTTTTTATATTTATCCTTAAGGTAGTGAAGTAACTCTAGAGTAGTGCCTTCTACAGCCCATCCCATGTGGTAACTTCCCTAGGAAAGAGGTTGTAAATGCATATATTGGATTACCCTTCAAGATATAATGGGAGGATATTTCAGCTAACTTGATCTCTTGATACTCATTTCAGATTTAAATTAATAAAAACATTATAAAAATATATTTGATATTGGTTATGGTCCTCTCCTACCAATCCATGAAACTTTTGTGGGATTTGAATCATACCAGTACTTATTTCAAATTATTATTGATTATTAGGTCCTTGATGTTGACTGCCAATATTAAAATTAGGTGCATAAAGTTCTCTCAAAGTTCTATTCAATTATTCTAAATTTTATTCCATGTTTCAAAACCTAAAGTTACTATGGTGGAAAAAAAAGTTGAGGATTGTGATATTTTCAATGGTACTATGAAAAAAACCTCTCCTCTTATTCTGTGATTTTTAGTATTATCGGTTTCTACAGAACAGTTTATTCAGACTTTTGATCAAAACTAATGTGGTGAGATGAACTATATCTGATCATTTTTTAAAATAATTTTAAAATAAAAGTAAAAACACAAATATTTTTCTCCCTAAAAATAGAATCAGGCTTTATGAAAACCTATTTTGGGGTTCTCAGAAAAATAAATTTGGAACCCAAGTAAAATGTATTAGTTGTGGGAATCAGGTTTTCTCTTAGATAGGAAATTATTATGAGTGTGTTTATCTATTTTTTGTATTTGGTTTTGTGAAAAAAGTTTTTGATATTGATTGGATCAATTTTAAAACTAGTTTGGGAGATATTTTTCTAACCATGGTTCATCCCCTTACTTTTCTTGAAAAATCATAATTCAATTCTAAATTTCTTTTATTATCTTTTGAACTTAGTGAAACCTCACTTAGATTTTATCTCCTATAATTCTTTACTTCATTAAGGGAGTACAATTATCATTTTAAACCCAACTATAACCTCTCTTAGTGACTGAATATCTATAATCACCATGGGCGTGCAATCCATAGATTGAAGGAAGATATATTTTAAGAACATAAGTAGAAGGAAATATCCTAAAACCTAAATACTTTCAAATAAATCTAGATATATCAATAAAAGAGATAGTTTAATATAATATTGAATCCATTTATAAAGGTAAGATAAATCTCCTTGACTATTCTAAAAATATATTTGTGTTATATAACTAGATAATAATAGTAAAATAAAATAATAATAAATCAATATAATACAGCATAATCTCTATTTTGAAGATTGTAGAAAACACCAACATTATCTAGTGAACAGTTTTTTAGTGTCCATGTAGGATTCAAGTATCAGTAAGAGGGGAGGGTGAATAAATGATATCTTTTTCTTTTAATTTTACTTCTAATGAAACAACCTTTTCCTCATCTTAAATATTTCTTTCCCTAGTAAAGACAAATCAAACAAACATCCAAGGGAACACAATAATTTAAAAGGTTCAATGCTCAATAAGAGTAGTTACATCCTTGGAATGGTATGGAAACAATCTAATACCACAAAATATACTAGAAAATAATCATTTGTGTGGAATAAAATGAGTAGGATATTACTTTACACTCGTGTATCACTATGTTCAATACAATATTGAATGTTATATTTATAGAAAAAATGACGCAATAAAATTTGTGTAACAAACATGTTAGGTGTTTCTTGATTAACATTCAAAAATATGTTCTTCAAAAAAATTATTCACTTTGTTATCCAGTAATAGGCAAGAACTTCATGGACTTTATAATGATACTCAGTGTAATTATCCAGTCTGATTCCCATGTCTGGTTGCTCAATACAGAAAATATAGATCTGTCAGAATACCGTAGAAATAATTCTAAACTTATTCTTCCTCAGTCCAGAAATCATAATATGATTTTCTTGATATGATTATCCATACTGATATGATAACCAGTTGAATATGATCTTTTCTATTCCCCTTTCTTTCTTCTATCAAAAAAACTTCCTCAGATAAGCACAATTCAAAAACATATTCTCCCTATAATTTCATAGATTCTATCTCTTATCTTTGAATAGTACTCACATCAGTAAAGTAAGAAGTACTTACACTATTTATAGGTGAGACAAATATGGTTTGGGTGGGATTCTGAAAATGTTCCACGCTTAACCAAATCTCCTTGAACATTAGTTTCCCTTAAATTTCTGGAACATATTTGACTCATTTAGTGATTATAAACTCTTCTCGAATCTTATCACATCTTCATATTCCTTCATGCATTCATAAAAATCTTCAGTCCAATACTGTTTTTTCATTCCAATTTTCTCATTACAATGGATGTATTTAGTTACTCCGATTTTCCTTGACCAACTTTCAAATTCAACATAACTGAAGACTTACAATTAAAATTAACACTTAAAGATATTAAAACCATTCTTATTTTTTCATTATGATAAGGAAAATAGATTCTTTATTATGTTTCTCTACACTAAAATAAACATATAAGAATGGAATTTATTCTCATTATGATGGTATCACTTTAGCATTAGCTTCAATTCCTCTTTAAAACATCATCTACCCTTGACAATTCTTTCTCCAGAGTTCTTATATCACTTAAACCTCCTCAAAAACTCTAAAAAATATATCAGAGTCCTTATTTTCATTTTTAACCAAATTTTTAATGAAATTATTCTTCTACATGACTGACTCAAAAAGAAACCAAGAATTAATCTTTATGGAAATGTATTACCACATTATTGATTGATCTATAATCCAATTTTTCAATGGTCTTAACAAATTTGCTTCTTCTATTTATTTTTCATTGGCCTCAAAAATTCCTAATAAAAACAATCCTAACTCCTATTGATCGGTGGAAATCTTAGTCCGATAGACCGGTGTCAGTAGCTTTGACTTCAAAAACTTCATTCCTTATCTAAATATAATACCAATGAACTTACATTCTCTAAAGATTTAAATATTTTGGATTGTTGTTCTGATTGAAAACCAGCACCTACATCTTCACATTTTCTGGCCAACCTTCAGTAGCGTCAAATAACTCTGCATCCATCATTCTCACCCTGATGGACTGAGACCAAAAAACTTTGGTTTCAAAAACTTTCTTATTTTGCAGACTTCAACTTGTATCATGAATTAATCATGACTTTAAATACAATAAAGATTAGAAAAGAATTTTATAACTTTCGTTGAGAAGTATTATAACTTTTATTTCTCCTAGAAAAATATTTATTTTCTATCAAGTCTGAATACGATTGGAAGCACTCCCCATTTCCTTCATAAGGATAGCATCAAAAGATTCTCATAAGACTTATGATTTTTTTTGAAATAAAAAACAACAAATAATCATCAGTTATACATTCGATCCATGCAAAATCTGATTATCTTCCTCATTGGGGTCTTCATTTCATTACAAACCCAAAGTGAGTCTAATGTACCTTTTCTTCTGAAAAAAATATTCCCAATCCAATAGAATTTCATAATAATTTTTTCGTCTGATTTTCTGAATATTATGGTTTGTCCAATCACCCAAATCTTTTACAAAGTGAGGTGATTTATTTTCTTGGACAAAAAAAGACAACAGCTACAAAAAAACAATCTTCCTGAATATTATAGTGAGTCTAATATTCTGGCTGATGGTTCTAGGTTTGATTCATAGCTTTACACACAACTTCCTTCAATAAATATTTCCATTAACTTTCTCAATAAGCTCTATTTTTTCAACATAATCAACATTTTGATCTTTTGACAACAAATACAACCAAAAGACAACTTGGTCCAAACTGTATCCCCATTTGTGATTTAATACTAAAAAATCATTCTTTAGAAATGATAAAAATGGATTTTATCAGTGGTAGAGAAGTTATGACTATTAGAGTGAGATTAAAAGCCTGGGCCTTTTATCAGCGCTAAAAATGTGCTGATATAGGGGCATACAGTAGTGTGTTTTAATAGTACACTCCATCACTAGTGCAGTGTGATATAACAAGACACCACAGCACCAAAAACACCACTAAATAAAAAACATCAAGTATGAATATAGAATTTAAATGAAGAGTAAACAATCTAGTCTTGTTTTCTTGGTTTTAGCAATGTGATCTGTGTTTTAAACTAAAATGATACTTATATATTAAAAAATCACTTGGATTCATTCTAATCACACTTTGCATTATATTGAGGTGTATATGATTCTTAAAAGTTTCAAATGACTTATGGGTCATTTTCCAAAATTATCAAAACAATCTTATTTTTTTCATAGTTTTGAGTACGTCACTTGTATTTTTTACTAAAATGACATTTTAAACGAAAAACATGCACTTTGACTCATAATTGTCACATCATTTGTTGGTTTGATATGATACCAATTAATAAATATAAAAAATGACTTATGAATCATTTTCATAAATTATAAAGACAATATGAGCATGTTTTATCAGTTTTCAGCTTGTGACACTTTTTAAACTCAAATGTTGATTTTAAACTGATAACGGATACATTGAGTCATACTGGACACACCATGTATCATATTGACGTACTGATGATTCTTACATGTCAAAAATGACTTATGGATCCTTTTACTAAAGTATCAAAACATTCTGAATGCATTTTCTTAGTTTTGAGTAGGTGAGTTGTCCTTTTTACTAAAATTGATGTCAATTTTAAATAAAAAGACACACTTGGATTCATATCGGTCACACTATGCATTTTATTAAGGTGAGGATAATTACTACATGTCTAAAATAACTTATGTAATTTTTTCTAAAGTATCAAAACAATTTAAATGTGTTTACTTGGTTTTGTGTATATCACTTGTCTTTTTTACTAAGATGTCATTTTAAACTAGAAACACACACTTTGAATCATACCATTCACATCATGTATCAGTTTTATGTGAGACCAATACCTACACCTCAAAAATGAATTATGAATCAATTTCCTAAATTATCAATAAAATCTCACTATGTTTTCTCCATTTTTAGTGAGTGACATTATTTGAACTAAACTGTCGATTTTAAAAATATAACAGACACATTGAGTCATACCGGGAATATCATCTATCGGATTGAGGTACGATTGATTAATACACATAAAAAATTACATATGGATGATTTCCCTAAATTATCAAAATAATATGAATGTGTTTGATCAATTTTGAGTAAGTAAATTATCTTTTTTATTAAAATTGATGAAATTTTTAAATAAAAAGACACACTTTGAGTCATAACGGTCACACCATACATTGTATTGAGGTGGAAATAATTCTTACACATCTCAAATGACTTATGGATCATTTTCATAAAGTATCAAAACAATATGAATGTGTTTCCTCAGTTTTGAGTTCGTCACATTTCCTTTTTTTAAATGGATTTCATTTTTAAATAAAAAGACACACTTAGAGTCATACTAGTCACACCATGTATTGGATTGAGGTAAATCTGATTCCTACATGACTCAAATGAATAATGGATTTTTCTAAAGTATCAAAACAATCTGAATGTGTTGTCTTAGTTATGAGTACACCACTTGTTTGTTATACTAAAATGTCATTTTAAACAAAAAACACACACTCTGACCTATACTGATCACACAGTGTATCAGTTTTACATGAGATCAGTTCCTACACATCACAAATGACTTATGAATCAATTTATTAAATTATCAAGAAAATATAATAGTTTTTTCTTTATTTTCAGTGAGTGAAATTTTTTGAACTAAATTGACAATTTTAAACTGATAACGGACACATTATGTTTTAGTGGTCACTATATGCATCAAATTGAGGTGTGTTTGATTCATACACATCTCAAATGACTTATGTATAATTTCTATAAATTATCGAAGTAATTATAATGTGTTTTATCAGTTTTGAGTATGTGATTTGTCCTTTTTACTAAAATTAATGTCTATTTTAAATAAAAGTAAGAAATTTGAGTCATAGTAGTCACACCATGTGTCGGATTGAGGTATGGATGATTCACATCCCAAAGTATCAAAAAAATCCTAACTATTAATGTTACCATGTTTCCATTTTCTTTCTATGTCGAACTTCCAACACTGCATATTGACTAAATGTTCTTATCCAAAAAACCTTTCTTGTTGTTGAAAGTCTGAAGAGCAGAGGATTTCAACAATGAGAAATTTTTTTTAGCTAATAACAACGAATCAATATCCATTGTTGGAATTTTGACATATAATGGAAATTAATATGGAAAATGTGGTTACATTAGAAGAAAGAATCAGGTTATCTATTTTGTAGATTTTTGTTGAGAGTTGAAATCAAAATATGACTTCCAAAAAGATTTAAGAAAAAAATAAGTATTAAATAAAAATGATAAGTAAATTAAGATACAAATATTATATAATATGATGAAAAATTAATTAAATAAGTAGTAGGAATTCACCTTTCCTTGATGGTTGTATGCACTCCTGACGTATTTCTTTATTTTCATCATCTCAGTTATAGTCTTAAATTCCAATCCCTCACAAGCATGAGTAGCTTCAAACAAACCACTCCAAATCGAACAAAAGAATCCACCTATACAAGAAAACAATTATTATATGAGTAATACTGAAAATAAATAAAATAAAAAATAAATATGAAAAAATACACTAATTTTGTGGATAATGATTTTATGGTGAAAACATTGTTGTTCACAAGGATATGACGATGGTAAAACAATAATGATGATAAAAACGCAAATAGATCTATCCAAACAATCAATAAATGAGTGATGTGGATGAGGAAAAAAATTATATACACTAGATTTAATCATTGAATCATCCAATAGAAAGTAATGTTATCTTATTAGGTTCATAAAAGTTTAAATTTTTACATAAATAAATAAATACACATAAGTTATTCATTATCAAAGGTGAATGCCTCCCATTTGTTAGAATTACATGGATGGTAGTCAGAGATTCCTAAGGGTGGAACCAAAAGACAATGTTAAAAAATCATCTATTTTTATATGGATTAAAGTAAAACATACATAGTGTTTATTATATGTGTACTGAAAGAAATGAAGTGATTTTTAATAATTATTAACGAGTGGGATATTATTTCAAATATGACTATATTTTTATCAACTGTGGGAAATACAAGTAAGGATGAAATCAATGAATAAAATATCGTTTTTAATAAGAAAGTTTTGATGAAAAATTGAATGAGTAAGACTCTAAAAAACCTCTTTTTTTCTCAAGTAGATCCTAAATCATTTGGAGAGGCTAAAAAGGATAATAATTGGATCAAATCTATTCATGATGAGCTTGATCTAAATAAGAAGAATTAAGGATTCTTATGGATCAAGTTCTTACATATATTGTTCCAAAAAATGTGAATTAGTTTAAAAATACATGAGTTTTTTAGTTATTTTTTTCCTAATTCTAATAAACTCTCATCATAAAATATCATGGTAATGTATTGTAATGAAACATTTTTTATGTCATGTAATTGAGATGGTCACATATGTAAGGCATCATATTACCACTAGAAGGACATAAAAAATGGAGTTATGTTTATGTTAGTAAACCAAAAAATTCAATAGAATTAAGAATACATAGTGAGCATAGAATTTTATTAAATTATTAAATCCAAACTAATAAATTTGAGATGAATTGGGATTATAAAGGTGTATTGATTTTACCCATGAAAAATAATTTTTATTTCAACAAAATAGATTCAATTAAAACTTATTTATTAAATTTACATCAATCAATGTTAATATTTTATTTTATCAAAATTATTTAATTATAGTGGTATAAGATTTATTCTTGAATGATTTAAAATATTCTTTAAATTTTAAATAATAGAAAACTTTTCTTATTAAATATGTTAATTTTCAAAGAAAATATCAAATTTATATAAATTTTGATTAATCATAAAGGATTGGGAACAATAAATTCAATCAAGAATGTGCTCTTCTTCTACACCATGTAATGAACAATGTTTTGTTTCTTAAAACACCATGATACTGAGGTTTTCCTAGAAAATGACTCATTCCATTTGTTTATTTTCTGACTATATTTCAATAGCCAAAATCAAAATATTAATTACATTTTATCTCGAAATCATTTTTTCCTATATAATATAGTCTAAGGATTATAGAACCTTAAACCTATTTGATTTTTCTTTTTATATCATTTAATTAATATTATTTAAATTCAAATTGAAATATTTCAAAAATAATAACTGGAAAAATTATCTTTTTTCAAGAAGTAGTTAAAAAAATAAAACAACAAATCAGACATATATAATGGTTTTTTATCATCTGATTTTACAGATCCATCATAATTATATAATTGTTACATTTAATAAGTTACCCTAAATCTATCTCAAACATCATAAAATAGTTTATAATTATCCTAAATAAATCCATCAATTTTACACCATATTTCTGTTCTCATTATCTTCGGAAAATATTTCATGAAAAAATCATTATACAATTATTCCCATGTGTCAGATATTTCATTATTCATTTTTTGGAAAAAAATTCTAGAATAACCTTAAAAATAGAAGGGAATAAACCTATATTTCAGTTCCTCCTCACTCAACACTCTCAGTTTCAATTTTTGCATGACATAATATAAGACCCCAATGATGTCAGATATTTCATCATCTAATTGATTTTCAATGTAATATTCCAAACCAATGACAACACCGACAGCTATATGGATGAATTTTTCAAAATTTGATGATTTAAAATAGGTATATTTCATTTAATATATGTATTGGGAGCCTATTAAACCTCACAACACCAATATCCAACATTTGGTTTGATATATTTTAACTGACAGAGTACCAATGTTGTCCCAAGGAGACCCACATGATATCAGGGAATATGATAATACAATATATCTAAGAAACAATGAATTTTGGGTTGTTTTATTATATGATAGTGCAACAATACTTTTTGGGACATGGATGTGGGATGATAAGGTTCAGGGGATAACCGAGGGAAATTAGAGATATTGAAAAACCTAGATTTTGTTTGAGTTGTGGTTGTGTTCAACCCTTGAATTTCTTGAGACTTGGATTCGAGCCTTGGAATAGTTGAGGCCTTGATTCTAGCCTAGATTCAAGCTTGGATTCAAAAACATGGAGCACTAGTAGTTTTTCTCTTCTGTGGAGTGCTTCGGATATCAAAATTTGGTTTGTGATGTTTAGGGTTCTTAAAATAGATCATGGCACTTTTATCAGCACTTCAAAAACGCACTGATAAAGATAACTTTTATCAGTGCTAAGTTAAAAACAGCTGATAAAATGAATCTTTATCAATACTAAGAAAACTATGATAAATACTTATAATATTTTTTTTAAATAATACTTTTAAAAAAATATAATTATTATACTTATAATTATACTTTTTATAAAATAATAATTTTATAATTCTTTGAATATGTAATTATTTATTTATAATTATACAAAAAAAATTAAATAATACTTATATCATTATATATGTTTATATAATTATATATATATATATAAATTGTAAATATATTCATTATTTAAATAAATTATAATTTTATAGTTATTTATTTTTAATTCTATAAATACTTTTAAAAAAATATTATTTATTTATTTATAATTATAAATTTATAAAAATAGTAAATATATATTTATAAATATATTTATTTATAAATATATTTATTTTCCTATATATTTTTATAAATGTATTTTTAAAATTATTAATGAATATTTAATCTTAAGTCCATGCATGTTAAAATGAGTAAAATTGATTAATTAAATATGCATTCAATATTTAAAATTTGGATAAGTTTGATTGATATAAATCATTAAGAATTGGATATATATTGAAATATATATGAATACATATTGAAAATATTAAAACATAATAAATATATATATATATATAATAAATAATATAAATTGATTAAATTCCAAAAAAAATTGTGTGTGTGTATGTATATAAAAATTAATTCGTTGCGTATATGTGAAATTAATATAATAAGTTTTATTTATGTTATAAATTTAAAAATAAAATAACATTCAATTATCTTCACTACTCGATACAATTAGTCAATATTTTTAATTTATAATAATTTTTAATTATAAACCACCATTCACTAAATATATTACTATATAATGTGAAGCATAAATAATATTTATATAAATTAATATATATATATATATATATATTTAATATATACAAGTTTTTAATATTATCAATAATCATCTAATTAATAAAATATTTTATATTTTTCTCAATTTACTTATTTTTAATTTTAATTTGTTTAATTTTAATTTTGAATTTATCTATATATTTAATACATACTATTTATTAGTATTTATAATTTATAAATAGTATAATAAATTTATTTATTTTTATTAATAATTATTTAATTAATAAAATTTGTAATATTTTGTTTAATCAACTAATTTTTTATTTTTTATTTATTTAATCATTTCATTTTATTTATTTGGACTTTTATCAGTGCTAAAAAAGTACTGATAAATGATTACTTTATAAGCACTAAAAGTATAGCATAGATAAAGGGTACTTTTTATCAGTTCTAAAAATAATGTGCTAATAAAGGTTACCCTTTATTAGCCCCACAAATAAAGCGTTGATAAAGGGACCCTATATCAGCGATAAAAAAAGTGAGGATAAAGGGTTAAATTTATCAGTGCTTTATTTATCACTAATAAAGATGTCATTTATCAATGCTTTTTTCTAGCGTTGATAAATATGAGTGTTGTTAAATACCTATTTGGTGGTAGTGATAATTGTCAATACCCAATTCAACCACTTAAAAACACTTCCCATTGTTTTTTTCTCATTTTTTCTTCTCCCCATTTCTTTTTTTCTCCCCCTATTTATTTTCTCTCCCCCTATTGAAAATAAAATTCAAAGGGTCCATCGTGATAATTTTCCTCCATTATTGAAAAATGATATCATTTTCAAGGGTTTTAACTTTTCATCTCAAAATATTGAATATATTTTTCAGGATAATATAAGTATCACATGAGTTTCTTAACAAATATCCTTTAACTAAACAACTCTAATTTTATGTGGGCGATCTTAGTGTAGAAAAAAGAGTGAATAATCAAGGTTTTCAATGTAGTCAATTAAACAACTTTCTTGTAATACCTTTTTTGTGTTTCTTTAAACATTCTCATGACTCGAGAAATCTTGAAAGGATTTTTTTAAGATAAAATTAACCTACACCCATCTCAAAAAACATATCTAAAATTTAATGTGAATAAATACAACTTTCCAAAAAATTATATTTTTTATAACCACATTACTTTCTTTTACAAGAATAGTAAGAGACTCATTAACAAAAAATTCCTTATTTGAAAACATTAAATTTCCTAAAAAATAGTACAGGTGTAAAAAATTTTGGGAATAAGGAGGAACCTCAGTTGATTGTTAGAAACAAAAATCATATTGAGCGTCCTCAATCAAGCTTTAATTTTTCTTCTTTTTCTTGGATTTTTCATTAGATGTGTTTTCTTCCTTTTGTTCATCCTTATCAGATTTTATATGAACATTATTATCATCTATAGATTATTATGATGAGGTTTTAGACTTATCCTCAACTTTAGTAACATATTTGTTTCGATTAGTTCATAACATATTATTCGGGTCTTCTTATTGGGATAGAAAGATATTCAAATAAATTTTAATAACATGCACATCTTTATCACATATCTTTCAAATTTTATGATTCTTCAAATCTCAATATGTTGATATCTTTTTATAAAATTTGTTCTCATTTTCAAAAATCTTTTTCTTCCCTTTTTCTTCAGCTGATTTTTGTGATTCTTCCAACTTTTTATCCATTATAACTTGTTATATCCAAATAACTAAGCACTATCTCTTTTCAAAATCAGTTTTTTTATTTTTATCAGGTTTCAAAATACCTTTATTGTCTTTTTCCTTTGATAGGATTGGATTACCCTCAAAATTTCATTTCTCTAACTTGTGGAATAGTTGTAATACTGTTGGTTGAACCAAAATATATTATCCATTTGTCTAAATACAATACAATGCTAGAAGCACCCATATAAGGAATACCTTCCTATGTAACATCCATACTATCTATAATCGTTGACATATTTCTCAAAAACTTTCTTAACATTCACATCAGAACTTATTGACAACCAACATTTTTTTATTAACTGAGATCTTCCTTTTCAACTCAATTTTTGTTTTTATCCTTATCGTAACCATAAGCAGTAGAAATTTTTTCAGACTCGAGATTTTTAGAAACTTCTGACTCCCTAACTTTATTGGTCTTGGCCACATACATAGAATTATTAGTTTTCTTCTTCTTAGATACAACTTTAGATTTCTTCTACACCTTTGAAGGTAAACTTTTTCCCTCTCAGGTTTACCCTTTCTAGAGATTTCACCAACTTTAGAGATATAATTTTTGTAACTTGTAACCCTATGTTCATATTTGGAAAGTTTTGTTTTGGGATAAGTTCCCACACTTATTTTTTTTACTTAAAATTTACTTCTAGATGTTTATTATGATTCTTTTATTTCTCTAGATGTTTATTCAAATAATTAATCTCTTCCAGAATATTTAATTTATCATCAATAAAATAATATTTATTTTTAGTTGAAGAGTATTCACTTTTCAACTTCCTGGTTTTTTTATTAAGCCTCCCAATCTTCCTCTGACATGCTTTCAATTCTTCTTTCAGATGAAATTATAATTGAATTTATTCTTCTTTAGAACTTATTATTCTAAATTATTCAACATTAAATGTTTCAATGAAAATATGATCTCTATCCTTTTCAATAGAATTTATTGATTCAGCTTCATTGTTTTCCTTTTCAGAACAACTACTTTCACTACTAACAAAACACTCCTCATTAAGTACTGAAATAAAAGTATTTCCTTCATCACCTTTTGTAAATTATTCAATATCATCATCTTTAGACAAAAAAACTTCTCCTTTTGTATTTGTATAACTTCTTATATTTCTTCTTGGAATATAATTTTTTTCTATCACTATATTTCTTCAAAGATATTCTTAGCCTTCTTCTTTCTTCATCACTTTCTTCTTGATCACATTCTTCTTGATCAGCTCTTTATGGATAATCGGAAACAAAGGTCCCATTGGATTCACATCCAAAACATTTCAAGGGAAGTTTCCCTTTATACTTTAATATACCACTTTTCACATTTTTAGAAAATAAGGATAAAATTTCATTAATATTTTTATATACCTCGTTTTTAGAATTAGATTCACCACATTCTTGTTCAATAAGAATATTCTTTGACTTTTCTTTCTTAGCATCCTTAAAAGACATTTCATGAATAAATTTTTTTCAATTCATAATTTTTTTCCTTATCATTTCATAAGTAATGATAGTTCTATGAAAATCATCTAGATATAAAGTTTTTTGATCTCTATCTTCTAATGAGGAAGCTTAAGCATTAAACTTGTTAGGAAGTATTCTCAATATCTTTTCAACAATAGTATAATATTCCAACTCTTCACCAAGACATATAATAGCTATAACAATATCATTTACCATGGTTACTAAGTCATCAATAGATTCATGCTCACTAATCTTGAGATCTTCATATTTCAATCCCCAAATTTTTAACTTTTTCTTCTATACTTTTGTATCACCTTCATAAATATTATTTAGATTATCCAGGATACCTTTAGTAGTGGAAAATATTTTTACTCTCAGAAACCTACTTTCATAAAGTGGTGAGAGTAAAGAATTATTTTTTCTTTCATCATTTTCAAGTTTTTCCTTGTCATCCTTTATAAGAGGATCATTCTCATAACAATGGGGAAAACAATCTGTAAAAGATTTTGAAACATCATATCCATGGTACATAAGATATGGAATCATTATACCTTTCTAGATATGATAATTCCTATCATTTAAGATTGGAATCCTCATACTATGAACACAATTCAGCTTCTATATCACAACTTGTCTTTCAAAACATCAATAAATAGTAAAAAAAGGGAACCTTTTCTCTAATACCACTTGTTAATGTTTAGGAAGGATCCAATTATCACTGAGAGGGGGAGGGGTGAATCAGTGATATATTTTTATTTTAAGTTTCCTTACTAATCAAACAACTTTTGCCTCATTTTAAATATTTATTTCCCTGTTTAAGACAAATCAAACACACATCCACATGAACACAAGAATTTACAAGGTTCACTACTTAATAAGAGTATCTATATCCTTGGTATAGTATAAGAAAACTATGATACCACACAATACACTAAAAAACAATCCTTTTGTTTAGAATGAAATGATTATGATATTCCCTTACACTCATGTAACATTATATTCAATACAACAGTGTGTGTTATCTTTCTAGAACAAATGATGTAATACAATTTCTATAAAAAAATATGTTATTGTTTTTCTTAATCAAATTTTAGAAATATTTTCTTCAAAAAAAATCTTCACTTTCTTACTTAATAGTAATAAATAACTTCTTAGACTTTGTAATGACACTTATTCTGATTATCCATTGTGATTCCCAAGTCTGATTTCTCAATATAGAAAATATAGCTCTTTCAGAATACCTATTAAAAAATTATAAACTTCTTCTTCCAAAGTCTGTAAATCTCAATAAGATTTTCTTGGTCCAATTATCTAACCTAATATGATAACCATATAGATATGATCTTTTCTAATATCTTTTCCTTCTTATGTATGGAAAAATTCCTCAGGTAATAATAATCTATAAACTTATTCTCCCTATAATTTCAAAGATTCTCCCTCTTCTTTTTGAATAGTACTCATGTCAAAAAAATTATGAATTACTTACACTATTTATAGGTGATCTAAATATGGTTTGTGTGGGACTCTAAAAATGTTTCCTGCTCAACCAGATTTCTTTTAACATCAATTTCCCTTAAATTTAGGGAATATCTTTGAATCCTTTAGTGCTTCTTAACTATTCTTGAATCTTCTCACATATTTATCTCCCTTCATAATTTCTTTAAAATCTTCATACCAATTCTTTTTTTTTATTTTTTTATTTTATCATTACAATGGAATCATTTTGTCACTCTGGTTTTCCTTGACCAACTTGAAAATTCAACAAAACTAAAAACATCCCATTATGATGACCACTTGAAGATATTAAAACCATTCTAATTTATTTATTACAATGAATATAACATATTATTCATTATTTTTCTCTACACAAAATGAAACATATGAGAATAGAATATCTTATCATTATGATGGAATAACTTCAGTATCAGCTTCATGTCTTATTTAAACTTTGAGATCCCCTTGAAAATTATTTTTCCATACTTATTCTTTATCTTGGTCCACTTGAAAAACTATGAAAAATATATTAGAGTCCTTTTTTCCTTTATTAACCAATATGTTAAGGAAATTATTATTTCTCTTGACCCACTCCAAAAAAAACCACCAATTCATCTTGAAGGAAATGGTTGACTACATTGTTGATTGATCTTTGATCCAATTTTTAATTGGTCTTAACAATTTCACTTCTTTTATTTCCTTTTCATTAGTCCCAAAAATTACAAATATGAACAATACTACCTCTGATTGATCAGTGGAACTCATATTCCAATGGACCAGTGTTAGTAGCTTCGACTTCAGTGACTTATTTCCTTCTCTAAATATGATATAATGAACTTATATTCACTTAAGATTTAAGTCTTTTGGATTATTGGTATGATTTAAATCTAGCACCTACATCTTCACCTATTCTGATCAACCTTCTCACCCTTTAAAAAATTCCACATCCGATGTTCTCACACTGATGGATTGAGAATGGAAAACTTTAGTTTCATAAACTTCCTTCTTTTAAAAGTTATGTTTGTATCATGACTTTGAATACTTTGAAGATTGGAATAGAATCATATAAATTTTATTGAGAAGTATAATAACTTCACTTTCTCCTAGAAACATCTTTTTTTTTACTAAGTCTGAATACAATTGGAAGAACTCCCCCTTTCCTTTATAAGTCTATCATCACAAGTTTTGTAGAATAATTATGATTTTTGCAAAAAATGAAATAGAAAACCATCATCAGGTATACATTAGATCCATGCAGAATCTAATTCTCTTCATCATTACAATCTTCCTTTCATTATAGACCCAAAGTGAGTATGATGTGCCTTTTCTTCTAGAAAACATCTTCTCAATCTATTGGACATTATTAAGAATTGTGAATTTAATTTTCTAAATACAATGGTCAATCTAATCACCACTTTTAAAAAGTGAAGTGATTTATTTTCTAGGAAAAAGAAGGAAAAACCTAAAAAATAAACATCTTCCAAATATGATGGTAAGTCCAATATTCATGTCAACGGTTCTGGGTCCAATTTACACCTTTACACAAAACGTTCTTCAATCCTTATTTCCAGTACCTTTCTCAACATTCTATCTTTATTCAACATAATCAAGATATTGATCTATTGAAAAAAAATAAAACCAAAAAACAACTTAGTCCTAATACAGTTCATATTTTATAGAAAATTATTAACGTTATTCAATCTTACCTTTCCATCCATATAATTAGCATGTTCTTCCTTCCAATGAACACAACAATTTTGAATTATTACTCAAATTTTGATTATAGTTTCTTCTCATCATATTATCACCACATGCACATCTCAATGGTTGGTATTTCTAAAAATTAATATACTCAAATATTTTTTCATTAAATAATTATCCTCCCATGATAGAGTTCTATACACCTTCAAATAGATGATTAACACATGGAATGTTTTTTGTAGCATTCCTTAATTTGACCAAAATCATAGAATGTGAAAGTGATACCCATTTAAAAACTAAACACTCTTGGTATATTATAGACATACATTTATTTGGGGTTCTTTGATGACCTTGACATAGCTCTTGAAACACTAAACAAACCCTTATATGGCTATGAATTACCATTATGTGGATACAGATTTGTGATTTCGCACTTACATAATAGCCAATTACCCTTACGTGGATGCGTATTCACAGTTATAACCTTAGAAAGCTCTCAAAACTCATTTTCCTTGTGTGAGGGTGACATGATTTACCCATATGTGAGTTTCTATTTCAATAAGTGTAATGGGTTGGGGTTTTATCTTCGATCTTAGTTTCATATCCTCTATTTAGGGTGGAATAGTTTCATAGTTTTAGTTACCGAAATATCTTTTTATCTTCTTAGATGGAGATATTCCACAAAATTCATATCCTATATTTATTTTATCTGTGATAAATGGGGGACACTTTGGTTATATGGGGTTGCATTCTTCAGTTCTTGCATGGAAATCATTATCTGACTTTGAGATTCTAGGTTCTTTATTTTCTTCAATCATGCAACTTGAATATTTGGATTCCTCAAAAAGATTTAGGTATCCCCAAATTTATTTTCCTTGATAATATTAATAGTTGAATTCAACCTCATCTGGTTCATATTCTTCAAATTTCAGGAAACCAGGTAGTGAAAATTGGGTCTCGATTGGTGGCGTGTCACCATCTCATCTCCTCCAGTAGTGTGTCTTCTTCTAGTGGTTCATCTAAGGCGAGATCAAATTTTTACTAATGATCTTGTATGGAATCTGTAGTGGATCTTGGCTTATTTATCTATTTATCCTTGCCTCAATTTATTTGTAGATCTAAGATTTTTGCCTTACCTAACTTTTATTTTAATCTTTAATGGTTTAGGTTCAAGTTCCATTCTCATCATTTTCCCCAGTTCGAGCTTTGGATTTGGTTCAATCTTGGTCGTTGGTGTTCTGGTCTTCTACATGAAACATTTTGAGCTTAGTATTCTTTGGTTTCAGTATAGGATTTTATATTAATGATTTTGGGATAAGGTGATATCATCCACGAAGAGGGACTAATCGACTGTGAGAAGGGGGATATACAGTCGAACCATCCCTTTTCTAAATATATAGTTTTGGTTGATTATCCATGGTCAATCATGGACTTTTCTGAATTTTTATTATAGTATATTTCCACATTCGATCATGGAGGGGGAATGGTCACTTGAAAGGAGGATTTTCATGGTCACTTGAAGTGTAGTGGTGCAGTCGATTGAGGGGAGTGGTCACTTCCAATAGACCATATAATGGGGTGAAAATTTGTTTATGTGGTCACTTCTTGACTTTGCATTTTTTAATAAAGTTACCTATATGAATGGGATACATGGATGATTCAATAATTTTCATTTCTTCAATTTCTTGATCATCTAAATGAGAACTAGAGGGAATAGTTGCTTCATTACTTAGAAAAATTCTTGATTCCATTACACAAAAAATTGATTTTTTTAAGTGCAGAAATTTTTTTCAAATTAATTTCAGAAATCAAGAAATTGATTAAAATAAATAATAAAACCATTAAAAAATTTAATTACATATTGAAATTAATAATTAATTTTCAACATTTAAATAAAAAATTTACTTCAAATTTTAATTCAAAAAATTTAAAAAAATCATTAAAATGTGTTTTCAACTAATTAACAATTATGTTTAGAATTCAAAAAGTCACAAAAAACACTAATTTGTCCAATATTTTATGAATTAATAGGGATAATTTTCAGTGAAAAATAGATAAAAATTTAAAAAATTTAACTCACATCCTTCATCCACCAAATTATTATGTTCACATCATATTAATATGCAGCTCTATACATAACCCATGGTTTTTTTAATCATCCAAATGTAGAATTTAAACATATTCACATATATACAAATATATATCATGTAAATTTTACATGAATATTTAATATAAATTTTTATAATTTTATAACATTTATAGTATTCATATGGGTAAGCTTGAAGCCACTGGTAGCTAACCCCCACCTTTCTAGAGTATGGCATAATCCTCTAGGATAGTGGGAAGCCCAACCTAAAGTTCTTCTACCTAGAGATACTTTACTCAAGAGAAATTAAAATTCATTATAACTCTATAAACAAATATATATATATATATATATAAACTATATTCAATAACTAAATTTTTTCTAATATCTTTAGTCACAATTCAAGGTTAAGGTAAATGAAAATTTAATCATATATTGTTATACCTATCATGTAATGTATATATTGACAATTTTTATGAATAAATTTATCACATAAATTAAGCATAAATAAAATTAAAATTTCATAAAAAATTATAAAAATGAATATTAAAATTGAATAAAAAAATAAATAATCATTTTATTTATTTTCCAAACATGAGATGTATATGTGAACATTTCAAATTTTATTTAGGAAAAAAAATTCAATTTATAATTCATAAAACTTATCATTTATAAACAATTTATAAACTACAACCAAATATAAAAAATATCATTTTTTATCATTTAAGATTATATCATGTTCTATGATAAAGATGTTTTGTTATCTATCATAATCTTCTTTGTATATTGTAACATCATAACCTAGATTACTCTACAGTAATCATATCGGGTCACTACATAACCTCAGGTCTACCTCCCTATATGCTAGAGGTTGTAGACTAGTAAAAATAGTCCATAGTGTGACTATGGAGAGACAATCATATCAGAGTTCCCAGTAAAAAGAGAAATAGCTTGGTAATTCCACAATAAATTAACAAAAATATCATGTTATAATAATGAAATGAAAATAGATAAACTCATGTTCATGATATCTTACAAATAAAAAATATACTAAAAATAAAGAAAGTATCTATAGTAATGCTTATCCATACCTCATCCTGATCACTAGTACCATTGAGTTTTAATGCTCAATCAACACAACAATGGGACTCTTACCAACTAGTAATTGTGAATAGTAAAGTTTTCCTAGGTACCCAAGTTACATGCCTACCTTAGTAGGGTGTGAGTGCAACTTAGTAGGTAAACACCAACATAGACCCTAAAAACCTATTACACTTTGTGTGTGTGTGTGATATTTTCAAAAAGATAAAATAGATTGATAAACATAAATAAATAACCATTATTGATCCTTGGGTTCTAAGGAGCCCATGGTACTAACAATACCTACATTGTCTAGTGCCGGAGTGTCTTTGAGCATGCCACCTATCAATAGAATGATACAGGACTTGTATTAGATCTCATGAACATGCCTCCATAGATATGTATATCGGATCCTAGGGAATATCTCCAGAATTCTAATAAATATAAGAGACTCAAATCGTACCCTATATAGTATCCTATGAATCCTATCACATCATGTATAAATATTGAATCTAAAGAATCACTAGTCACTAGGTGTCATAATTCATCACTGGATTCGAGGGAAGAAATACCTGTAATCCCTTTATCAATTATAACAAGATCCTATCAATGTAATCCCCAGCATCCCTTTTTCAATTATAACAAGATCTTGGGTAGGTAATCCCTATAATCCATTTTTTATTATATCTAGATACTAATGATGTAATTCCATGTGTACCTTTATCAATTTTAACTAGATATTAGGGTGGTAGTATCTCGAATCCCTTTATCAATTATATTTTGATTCTAGGGAGGTAATCCCTCATATATATCATCTTGTACATAAGGGATTGAATACACTTGATAACATTTCAATATAATAATAATAATAATAATAATAATAATAATAACAAAAATAACAACAATAAAAATGACATAGTTTATCACCTTTACCAAACCATTTAATATATCCAAGTTCATCCTATCAAGTTCACAATTGGTCACTAAAATTATAGCCATGTTAGGCTCAAAACATTAATTTGAGTTCTAAGGTGACACTAGAAACCTTCTATCCACAACCATGAAAAATCCCACACTAGGGTCAACTCATCATTGGGGGTACCCACTGAGGTCTCCTAGGTATCATCATCACACGGACACCCTTCATGGTTTCTAAGATCCATATCTTATCTCTCAATTTGATCACATCGCCCATAGGGAATATAGACCCTTGGAGATATCATAATCACATTAGGCCTCACTGGACTCATGAGGAAAACTACACATGCATTATTAAATTAAGTGATGGATTAATTCTCATCACATGTTTCCAGTAATCCCAGGTAGATCCATTCCCTTAACCTATTAGCCTACCTAGGTCCTACTCTCCCTAGTTCACACATTCTAATGGGTTTGATCACTCACCCACACTTAAATTAATTATCCCTAAGGCTATAACGCACCACACATATCCATCATGGACTACCAGGGAAAATCATTCTAAATTCAACACTCTCTTATATGGTATGGTTTCTAAGGAACCTATACTAAGGGATACTACATTTTAATTAATTCATTTAATACATAACCCTCAAAGTATATATAATTCATTATTTTGGGAGGAGGAACTATAGAAACACAAAAAACTCCTAGGATATAGGTTATATAAAACTACCCTTCCACTCAACAAAAATCAAAAATGAATCATTCTATAGATTAACTTCACAAAAATAAAAATAATCTTAAGGAGACAACAATAAAAAAAGACACAACCCAGAAAAATAAATTGGGTAAAGATAAATTAAATAGAAATTTACATGGTTTAGGACATTACGGTCATACTCTATTGTAAGAACACCAACCCACTCTCTTTTTATTATGAAAGGATAATAGTGATAGCTAATGACATAAATCCAAGGAATAAAAAAATAAAGACAATAACCATAGGCTCTACACCCGTGCATACAGATTCTGAGAAACCAAAATAAAAATTCAAGGGAAAAAATCAAAAATAAATAAAATAGAAACCCATACTAAAACCCAATTACCAGGGCTTGGTCTCACCTACTGAAAAAAAATCATAAAAACATTTTGGTGTCTTCTTCAATCTTACTCATATATCACAAACAACAATATCTCCACTAACATAATAATAATGTAATATTTCATGATCATCTATCATCAACAAAGTCATGAATAATCCTCTCCCATATCTAGATCATCTCTTTCTCCTTTGATTTCCCTTATCTCTCAACCTCCTAATCACTTGCTCAAAACTATTCAAATCAGGATGAAAGTCATCAAGAACATAAATTTGAAGCACTTGACTCCTCTAATAGATCCAAGGACATATGTTCAGTAAAGTGACATTGTAAAATAAGTCATTATAATAGACCCGTACATCTGGCCAAAACCATTTACTTAATAGTAACTCACCTCACTTTTTAAAGGTCACATGCCCAACACTAAATAAAATTCAGCTCATCCCTCTATATAATGGTGGTTGGATCGACCGTGGGAAGTGACATAGTATGAAAATTGACTATGTGATATGATAGGGTAACACTCCCCATGATCCAGTTGTGTAATGGTGTATATTTCATTATACACTTCATATAAGGGCAATTAGCCTCAAATTCCAACTACATATAGGTAATACAACTATGCTCCCAAATAGATAAGGGCTTTCACAAGCCTCATGTAAGGGTGTCTTTCCCAATTCCCTAGCCACACAAATGTAATTATGTCCTAATGTAAAGATAACACTACTACATATAGAGTTATATAAAGGTAAAAAAAATCCTTCACATACGGGTAAACACACCTTATATAAGGGTGAAATAAAAAATCTAGAATGTTTCCATACTGAGATCTTAACATACCAAAACTAAAATGAAATAAAAAAAATAACATGAACATGGAATAAATAAAAATTTTAATTTATAAAAATAAAAAATTATAAAAAAAATCTTCACCTTAAAAAATAAAATGTAAAACGTAGGGTTGATGTTCTTATAGGCCTATAATAGCCTAACTTACCAGCTTTTTTAGATAAGTTTTACTAATAGAAATACTAAAAATATATCATGATCAACCCAACTCAATCAACTCATTATCCTACACAGTAGTTCTATAAGTATGTCTATACCAACACATATAATGATATTCAACTACTAAAAACATTATTAGAAAAAAAATCATCATAAGTAAGAGAATTAATCATAACTTTCAAACCCATTTACTTGTCAGTTCCCAAAAAAATGGTTCTAGTATGAATCTTCAACAGACAATGGTATCATTCCTTCCAAACATCACTAGAACCTGTAAAATAATAACAAAAAATAATAAGTATACATTTCCTTAGAAGAAATATAAAATTAAAACAAATCATAGATGTATAAAAGCTCAAATGAAAGTAATAAAAACATAAAAAATATACAGGAAGCAACATAACAAGATGACAGGAGGTAAGTATCTACCAAAGGTCAAACAAATTATATACTAGCCCTACTCTCACCCTTCGTTACATATGGGGGACATAAAAATCACATGAAAATACAATCCTAGGATTATAGAAGAAATAAAACATAGAGATATACATAACTCTATTTTAAGATATGTAGAAAACAACTCATAGAACTTCAGTTCTAACTTAACTAGGGTATACGACATTGTTCAAGGCTATATTATCCCCTAAGTTATTCCCAAGCTAGTATCTCTTAATGTGGTTGTATTTTCCATACTATTTTCATTTAAAATGTTTGAACCAACTATTATTTTTCTTTTATTTTATACTACACTTTGGTTGACCCTTCACACAGATAAACTTAGGTCCAACATTCACTCTAATTCCCTCTATCTTCAAACCATGTATTGAAAATTCATAGATAAGACTATATACTTCACTTCCTCAAAAGTAATTGAATCCCTAATATATGTAATTGAAAACATTTTAGTATTAAATTAAGCATACAAGGAATTTAATAACAATAAGGCTTGATTCTCATCCAAAATTTGACCATCTACATTGGATAAATCTAATATTATCTTATTAAATTGATCTAAGTGATTTTTCATAGATGTGTCAAGGACCATTTTGAAATTATAATGATTCATTTTTTTCTACAACATACCAAGAAGAGACTTAGTCATGTAAATATGATCTAACCTCATCCATATGGAATTGATAAGTGTTTTATAGACTAATTATCGTGAGAATTTATAATCTAATTTCAAACACAATATATAATTTTACTTCTTTAAAATATCAGGATTAACTTCAATAAAAGAGTTTGAGGACAACACAGTGATAGAAATAGTGGTGGTAATTTTCTTTCGACCACCCAAAGAATATTTAAGTTCAATATGGACAAGAAGAGATTTCATCATCACACTATACATACTAAATTCATTGTATCTATGGCATCCCACCTTTTTATCACACAAACATTCATTACATTATACAAAACTGAGGATCTTTAAGGTTTAGTGTCTTGGAAACCAGGAACTTATTACATGAGAAAAAATCATTCTTCTTAAACACTTGAAAGGCTTCTTAATTTGTTCATCCTAAGTTCATTACAGAATCTCATAACCTGGGAGCATACATTAAATGAAAGGGTGAGAAAAAGTCCCAGTAAGGGAAACAAGGGAAACCTTTAACATGAGAACTTGAGATACATAAAAAGTTATGAAAAATAACTTTAAGGAATGAGAAAGAGACTATGATGCATATCATAATAAAAATAATGTGTTTCATAACTTGAAGATGTGGCTAAAACATTTAACATAGAAAGTCAATTCTGTTTCACCAAGGTCCATCCCCAAGGTGTCATTAAAAATTACTAAGGTTATTCACCAAGGTATCAGTCAAAATGGTCATCTCTAGAGATTAAGTCTTTACCCAATGCATTGGAGCGCTATCAGGGTGCACCCTTAAATTTGTATCTATTTTAATGTGATCCACATATATCATCATCAAAAATTTCATAAACAAACCATATAGAATAAAATAAATGGGTTTCCTTTTATAATCATAACGTTTTAAAAACTGCTTTAAAGACATGATCTTTATGTCACTTTAAACCCACGGAAAGGGAAAGAGGGTCTCATGTATGTAAATCCCAAAATTTGAAATAGAACATTTTGGTATATATGTGAATAACCCTATATAAGATAGATATTTGAGTATTCACTTAATAAAATAAAATAACTTTAGAAAAAGAGAGAGACATTTTGAGACGGAAATTCTGCAGCATAACAGCTATGTTTCGGGGTTTTAGAAAACATTGAAAAGAGAGGGGAAATAGGTCAAACATTCATAAATGACCCATAAAACCGTATAGGGACATAATATAAAGGATATATGAACATGGTAATGAGATTTGAAAGACATACCATATGAAATGAAAAACATGGAGGGAAGATAAAAATAAGATTTCTCTTATGAAAATTTGGCAGCCTAACGGCGTCACTAAAACTTAAACAAAATGAATTGAAGAGATCAAATAGGGTCTATAATCATATAAAAATAGAAGGTAAGTATTATAGATATAGATATCATACCCCAAAATAATAAAACGGAACTTGAAAGACTTGACATGAAAGTAGAACTTTGAAAAATGAGAAACGTGAAAGAATCCCTTAAACATTTGGCAGCCTAACGGCGCCACTTAAACTTCAAAAAAAATGAATTAATGATATCAAATAGGGTATATCATAAAAGATCAGTATGATAGATATATATATCATACCCCAACATAATAAAAAGGAACTAGAAATAGTTTACATGAAAGTAGAACTTTGAAAAATGAGAAAGGTGAAAGAATCCCTTAAAAATTCGGCAGCCTAATGGCGCCACTTAAACTTAAACAAAAATGAATTGACAAGATAAAATTGGATCTCTCATAAAATATTAGTATGATAGATATATAAGTCATACCACAATATAATAAAATGTAACTTGAAATAATTGACATGAAAGTAGAACTTTGAAAAATGAGAAAGGTGAAAGAATCGCTTAAAAATTTGGCAGCCTAACGGTGTCACTTAAACTTCAACAAAAATGAATTGATGAGATAAAATACGGTCTCTCATCATATGAACATAAAATATCATTATGATAGATATATATATAATACCCGAAAATAATAAAAGGGAACTTGAAATACTTGACATGAAAATAGATCTTCAAAACGAGATGGGTGAAAGAATCTGTTACAAAAATTTCGGCTTGGGTTTGGTCCAGAGCAAAGCCCAGTGGTGATACCTCCTTCCCAAGTTCCATTAGATGGGATTCGATTGGACCGAGACTACTGTATGAGGCCATCGAATATTCTTTCTATATTAATTAACCAAGATCACTTGTATTTAGAGACAAAAATCAAAACGTTTAGTTTCCAGCGGTTATATTGAACAATGGTCACATAACAGTCAAAACCCAACAGTCTCATTTTAATTATACTCATGTTATCAAATTAAACAGTTTTGTTGAGTATATAAATAAAATAACACAAAAAATGATGAAACAATATTTATTCAAAATTTCGGGTCGTTACAATCTTCCCCCCTTAAGAAATTGCGTCCTCACAATTTTTAAAATTGGGTTTTGAAATTTCATTGAAAGTCCCACATCGGAAAAGGATTCAGTAAAACTATTAATTTAAAAGAAATAAATGGAAGTACAAAGGTCACATGAGTTAACCCACACTAGGATTCCATGTAGGAAAACATAGACATTGACGAGAAAACAAAGGGTCATGTTCTGAGGGAGAGAGATAGAAAACATGATTAGGATAAAGTTAACAATAAGAAAATCACAAACTTATGATGGGTAAAATGGTATTTGATTTCCTAGTAGGAAACGTTAACAGAAAAAAAAAATTTTTTTCATGTTCCTTTTCATAGTTTTGAGGAATTCATTTACTACATAGAATAAAAACATAAGGAAATATACCTACCTTCAAGTAGAGTTTAATCCTTTAATAAGTTTCTACCAAAACTAATCTTTTCTCCAAATGATGAGCATTCAAAACACTTGGTCTCATAAAAACACAAGAATAATCTTCTTGAGAGTCATGTAATCTACAAAAGATTAACTATCAATTTCTTCTATCTTTAAACATTATCCCAAAAACAGAAAGGGTAAGATAAAACAACTCTTCAAAAAGAAAGAACCCCATGGGAAGGGAAACTACTTTAAATCTTCAAAGTTCCATGGTACTACCCAAAGTTTATCATAGACCATTCCATAAATAAGTTTCCTTAAAATTCCTAAAAATAACCCAAACTAAGGTTGAAACCCAAATACAAGAAGGATTTGATAACATAGTCTTCCAAGATAAACTTTATCGTTCATCTCCAAACAACATCAAGCACTCCTAACATCTTATAACAAAAGTAACTAACCTAAACATATTTTCCCCAATATAGGTCAATCATTTCCATAAGTAACCTATAATACCATAAGTTCACCTTAAATTCATCGATTTTTCAAAATATAAGTCAACCTGTATTCCTCAAAGAAAATACCATAGTAATCCATTTACCTCAATCATAAAGGGTTCCCAAAATAGTGAATGTCTTCCAAAAATAATAATCATAATTCAATCCCATAATCAACTTTATCAGATGAACATCCTTGAGACTTCCTCTTCTTCTTCCTTGATGAATTTGGGCATTCAACTAGTTACCAATTATTAATTGTGATTTTTTGATAGCTGGTTTGGCATAATCACAATATGTTCAACTTGATCTCTCGTCATCTCTGTCATATTAATAGGGAAATATTCACATTTTCTATCACATTGGTTGTTGGTACATGTTCTTCCATTTCCCGTTATTAACTAAGAAAAGAAAGTATAATTAGGGGCTTAAATACTTAGCCAATAATCATGAAAAGGAAACTCTAATAATAGAAGGATAAACTTGTAGAAGAAAAGTATATCCTAACTTGTGATACCATAGGTTCCAATCTAGGTTATCTATGATCATATATTCTTATGTGAATCTTTATTTTATTTTATCTTTGTTCCTTTAATAATGGTTCAAACTAAGCTTATGAATTTTCCAAAGCATATCCCCCGGGAGTGTCGTAACCAAGAGTGCAGCAAGGATCATTGTCGTGTACCAGTTCCCATTCGAGTCTAGCTCAAAGTGGTGTTTTCGAGTTTTACCCCTATGTACATCTGTTCTAGAGCTACCTCTACCTGCTCGTATCCAGACAGGAATGTATTTTCTTGGCAACCCCTTACTCAATACTCACCAAAATACTAGGGAGATTTCCTATATTTAAACTTTTCTATAGGCCTCTTCCTAAAGTTTTCATATCCTAATTTCCACAAATAACTAAACCATCCTTTGATACCAACTATGGAATCCTGCCTTTTTATCACATAAACATGCATTACATTATACAAAACCGAGGATCTTTAAGGTTTAGTGTCTTGGAAACCAAGAACTTATTACATGAGAAAAAAAACATTCTTCTTAAAAACTTGAAAGGCTTCTTAATTTGTTCATCCTAAGTTCATTATAGCATCTCATAACCTGGGAGCATAAATCAAAGTAAAGGGTGAGAAAAAGGCCCAGTAAGGGAAACAAGGAAAACATTTTACATGAGAACTTGAGATACATCAAAAGTCATGAAAAATAACTTTAAGGCATGGGAAAGAGACCATGAGGCAAATCATAATAAAAATAATGTGTTTCAAAACTTGAATATTTGGCTACAACATTTAACATAGACAATAAATTCCGTTTCACCAAGGTCCATCCCCAAGGTGTCATTAAAAATTACCAAGGTTATTCACCAAGGTATCTGTCAAAATGATCATCTCTAGAGATTAAGTCTTTACCCAATGCATTGAAGCGCTATCAGGGAGCACCGTTAAATTTTTCTCTATTATCATGTGATACACATATATCATCATCAAACATTTCATAACAACCCATATAGAATAAAAGAAATGGGTTTCCTTTCATAATCATAACGTTTTAAAAACTTCTTTAAAGACATGATCTTTATGTCACTTTAAACCCACGGAAAGGGAAAGCAGGTCTCATGTATGTAAATACCAAAATTTAAAATAGAACATTTTGGTATATATGTTAATACCCCTATAGAATAGAGAGCTTTGAGTATTCACTTAATAAAATAAAATAACTTTAGAAAAAGAGAGACACATTTTGAGACAGAAATTCTGAAGCATAACGGCTATGTTTTGGGGTTTTAGAAAACATTGAAAAGAGAGGGGACATGGGTAAGACATTCATAAATGACCCATAAAATAGTAGAGGGGAATAATATAAAGGATATATGAACATTTTAATGAGATTTTAAAGACATACCATATGAAATGAAAAACATGGAGGGAAGAAAAAAATAAGATTTCTCTTACGAAAATTCAGCAGCTTAACGGCGTCACTTAAACTTCAACAAAATTAATTGAAGAGATAAAATAGGGTCTCTCATCTTATGAACATATAAGATCAGTATGATAGATATAGAGATCATACCCCAACATAATAAAAAGGAACTTGAAAGACTTGACATGAAAGTAGAACTTTGAAAAATGAGAAAGGTGAAAGAATCCGTTAAAAATTCAGTAGCCTAACGGCGCCACTTAAACTTAAACAAAAAATGAATTTATGAGATCAAATAGGGTCTCTCATAAAATATAAGTATGATAGATATATATATCATACCCCAAAATAATAAAAAGGAACTTTAAAGACTTTACATGAAAGTAGAACTTTGAAAAATGAGAAAGGTGAAATAATCCCTTAAAAATTCGGCAGCCTAACGGCGCCACTTAAACTTCCACAAAAATGAATTGAAAAGATCAAATAGGGTCTCTCATAAAATATCAGTATGATAGATATAGATATCATACCAAAACATAATAAAAATTAACTTGAAAGACTTGACATGAAAGTAGAACTTTGAAAAATGAGAAAGGTGAAAGAATCCCTTAAAAATTCGACATCCTAACAGTGTCACTTAAACTTCAACAAAAATGAATTGACGAGATCAAATAGGGTCTCCCATAATATGAACATAAAAGATCGTTATGATAGATATAGAGATCATACCACAACATAATAAAATAGAACTTGAAAGACTTGACATGAAAATAGATCTTGAAAACGAGAAGGGTGAAAGAATCTGTTACAAAAATTTCGACTTGGGTTTGGTCCAGAGCAAGGCCCAGTGGTGCTACCTCCTTCCCAAGTTCCATTAGATGGGCTTCGATTGGACTAAGACTACTGGATGAGGCCATTGAATCTTCTTTATATATTAATTAACCAAGATCACTTGTATTTAGAGAAAAAAGTCAAAACGTTTAGTTTTCAGCAGTCATATTGACCAATGGTCATATAACAGTCAAAACCCAACAGTCTCATTTTAATTATACTCATGTTATCAAATGAAAAAGTTTTGTTGAGTATAAAAATAAAATAACACACAAAATTAGGAAATAAGATTTATTCAAAATTTCGGGTCGTTACAGTATCTATCAAACTTCTCAATATCAAATTTATTAGAAGGCATCTCTTGACTTAATGAACTCATAAAAAAACTAATTGTTGGGGGAAGGAACCAGAGAACCAAATAAAGATCCTTGGAATGAGGTGTGTAGAACACCCTTCCACTAAACCGAACCTAAAAATTATTTAGGATAGAGATAAACTTCAAAATAATAGAATAAAATAAAAGATATAATAGTAAAAAAAAGTAACAAAAAAGGAAATTGTGGAAAGATAAAGAACATAGTTATTTATGTGATTTAGACCACTGTGGTAACTACACTACAAGAACACCACCAGACAAACTTTTTATTATAAAAAGATAAAAATGGAACCTAAAATAGAAATTAAAGGTAGGAAGTCATATATATATATATATAGTAACTAGAGGTTTTAAACCCATTCATAAAGAGTTATATAATTCATATAAAAAATTAACAAAAAACAATCAACAAGAAATAAAACAAAAACCCATATCAAAACACCCTTACTAGGGATCTGTATCTCCTAAAAACCCTAAAACCTTCATTGTATAATATTTGATCTTAATAAAATATTATGAATAAAAATATCTTCATAATAAAAGTATTCTCATAATCCCATAGGATAATTTTTCATCAACCTGGACACAAATAAGGGTATATCCTTACTAGATACTCTTTTTATCCATTGATTTATCTCATCTTCCCCTTATTAGATAACATTCTCAAAACTCAGAAAATAAGAAATAAAATCATATGGAACTTAAATATAAATCACTTAACTCATATAAAATATCAAGGGACACATGTTAGGTCAAGTGGAATCGTTGAATAGTCCATTGTAACAAACTCATATAGCTGGTGAAACCAACTTGCGAAATGATAAATTCCTCCTCTATGTAAAGTTCACATATCCAAAACTATAAAAATTTCAACATGGACTTATATATAAATTTATAAGGATTTACTTTGGAAATTAATTTGGTAAGATAATCAACCATGATCTATTACAGGTTAACACGCCCCACGCTCTAACTTCGTAAAGGTGGATCTATCGTTGCACACTTCACTTAAGGGTAATCAAACATGTGCTATAGATACATAAAAGTAAGAAAACTCTACTAAAATATATATAAGTCTCTTATAAAGACTCACATAAGGTTAGTTTTCCCAATTATTTGTCCATTTAAAGGCCATTTTTCCCTCACATTAAGGTAAAACTACTACACAACAAGCTCTATAATGGTAAAACATTCCTCATGTAAGGGTAAACACACCTTATGTAAAGGTAAAATAAAAATCTAGAATGTTTCTATTCCAAAATATAAAAATATAAAAATAAAATGAAACAAAAAAACACAAATTGGAATTTAAAACATGGAATCAATAAACATTTTAATTTTTCACAATCAAACATTCCAAAAACAACACAAGATGTGCATTAGATTAATGGATCCTTGGTCCTTGGCAGCTAAGGAATCATAGTCAGACTCAAGTTCCACAAAGTCCTACTAGATCCACTCACTATAATTCACCACTATTTTTTTAATAGATGAGATAATGTCACCTATTCTAATTTCTTCTACATCCTATTCATTATATGTTATTTAATATATACCCCTCAAGGGGGACCAAGCATCTCGAGATTTAATTACTAATAAAATTCTAAACCATAGGTGAATGAGAAAATAAATTCTATCTAAGGGTCCATATTAACACTTGGAACTTGCATTATAATCATAATAATTTCATTTAAATAAAAAATTAATTAATTTAAATGTTCAATATCTCTTGACAGTGAGACGAAAAATCACATGTAACATAAAAACATGCATATAGAAAACTGGGTATGCTTGAGGGGCCACCTACCCCAATACTAGAGTATTTCTATTTAATCATCACCTAACCATCTTAGACGAGCCTTATCCAAATCTACATGGACACCATACATTAAAGAGAGGTCATAATTCCATTTAAAATTATACCAGATTAATTTTAATTAAATTATAAATTATTTATACACTCTTTAATTAATTACCGATAATTTATAAAAAATATAAAAAATCATTTTTAATTAATTTTACCACCAATTTATGAATAATAATTATTTATTTATTTTCCATAAAATCACCTTTTATACCTCAAAATAATCCTATAAGAAATTTTAATTTTAATTTTTTAATTTTTTAATTTTTTTTTTGAAAACCATCTACCCTTACGCAAGGGGGTCACCTGCAAAAGGGTAAAACCTATTATCCTTATGCACGAGGGAGGTCTCTATATAAGGTCAACCCATTTTTCCCTTATAAAGTAACAAATTTATATATATATATATATATATATATATATATATCCTTTTCCACTTTCCCTCTTCTTCTTCCTCACTTATTTTTTACACAACACACATAGAAAACCTACATCCAAGAATTTTTCATACTTCATCAAAACATAGAAACAACATAACCTCATAAAAATAAAACCTCAAAACACTCCTTAATAATCCTCAGACAACATGAAGAAACTCATTTTTCACCAAATAATTGAAAATGGTGATTTAAAATGGATTTTAGAAAGAATCAAAACCATGAATTTTCTCATGGAAAAATCATTGATACTCTAATATTAGACTCAATAAATATTATTTTTGTCTCCTGATACTATTTAAATCGAGATTCCCATTGATTCCCCTCTCCAATTTCCCTTCTCACTCTCTCTTAGTTCAACCACATAACATTGGGACAAACCTATCCACCCCTTTAGAGTACAAGGTAATATAGGGTAGGGTAAATAAAAAATAAAAGTTTCATTTAATATAATTAATAAAAAAATTATTCTAAAATGTGTTTAAAATAATGGCATCGGTCCCTAAACTTGGGCCAAGTTTATAGCCAAATTAGGTATAACCTATCATTCTAGACTCAGATATGATGTTATAATTTCAATCTGGTGATCTGTTTAAAATATATCATTATTTACATCAACATAATAATTAAATTTTATTGAATAAAATTAAATATTAAAAAATAATTTTACCGTCTCATACTCTCACTAAACTACAACCCAAGGGTAAAAACCCCATTATAAGATCATAAAAATTCATAAAAATGTTTTAAATATCATTTTATAGGGAACTTTCCATTTCACCCCTCACAATCATCAAGAAATTAAAAAACATAATTTTCCCAAAAATTTATAGCCTGGAAAAATATGGAGTGTTACAACCTCCCCACCATAACATTTATCATCCCTGATAAGCCTCCATGATTTTTCATCTGTACAACACAAACTACCATTTCAATAGATTCATCACTGGATAAAAGTGTTCCATCCTAGAATATTGATTAATTTTCCACTATGAAATTCTATTCATCGGGTGTATAATTTGTTGAAATCTAATCCACCCACTCATCACTATTACTGATATTGATATGGAACTCAACCATATTTTTCTATCAAAATAAACCAAGGTGTCTACAACCAATTATTCCTTGATATTATAGTGCTCCCCATCATAAGGATCAACTCATAAAGGCCAATCCCAAACCATGGTTCTCGCCGCTGTAAAAATCACATACTAAAATACATTCTCACCACACCACCAACATGCTTAGTGTGTTTTACATATAATTACACTCAATCATATGAAAATAAATAGGTTGATCACCATGTAAATGACCATTATAAAATTTTATCAATCGCACACATAGATGCTCTAGTTCAATCACTTACTCATGATTCCCAATTCCTCAGAGGAATCCTGAGATCATCCAAACACCCACAATGAATTAGGAACCCATCATCTAAATAATTTCATGGTTATAGCATCAACCAACAACAATAGATACCATGCTCTCATTCTGATCATTAGAAAATCCATAATCCAACTCACACTCAGATAAAATAAAATTTATCCCAAGTATGATACCACACTCAGACTCTATCCAACACCATATCTGAATTTCACATTTATAATTCACTAAGGAATCTTGATGGATTGGAATATTTCTACACACCAGCATCCCAATTCCATATCTATTATCCAAATACCAGTCTCAAAAAATCAATTTTCCTTCCAACACAAGGTTTTTTATTTCAAAACTGACATAATTCTCCTCACTATAGGAGTATCCATAACATCACTCTAATGAATCAAAATTCCCTCTCATGCCTAAGTATTAATATGAAATTCACATGCTACTCATTCATGGTTCACTAGGAATTTAATCCATAGAATCTACTAAAATTCCATTCATAACAAAGGTAACAACCTTAAATAGCCTATGGTGCACTCCTTTTCATGTGTATTTCCTTACACCACATCCTAAGAAAATCTCAATAAGTTTCATCATCATATGTATGTGTCACTCTTTTTAATCCAAACTTATCCTCTATCAACTCTTGAAACTATTCCATTTGAAATTATCATCAAATCGTTAGGAAAATAGTATTGTAAGAATCTCATCAAAACCATCAGTCCTTAGCTGGTTCATGGACACTATTTGATTTACTTTTCAATTAAATCGTGCATAACCAGAACATATTACCCAAATTTTATCTAAATCCAATAGGTGTATTCTTCCATACAATCCAATAGTAGAGACTAACACATTATTCAATTATTTTAACGTAATCATTCATAGGCTCATGTTACCAAACAAATTAGCATATATTATTTCACATAATTCTCATCTAGCCAGAAGCACCCTCGATGCTTTCTTCCTAAAACAAGGAATCTCACACATTCCAAGTCTATCACACGATAACCCTCCAATTTGGTTTCATTCCAAAATAAAAAATTCCTACTCAATATTACACATCCTAGATTTAACCATATAGGGTAACTATCCACTATCTCATTGAGAAACACACCTAAAGAATTTAGTTCTAAAAATTCAACTGATTCTACCCTCTAAATATAGTATTGATTCCAAAATTACAAAAAAAACACATTGATTTTCATCATTAAGAAAAAGAAACCCCACAATACTATGCTTGATATCTAATAACACCTCATGTATATAAATTTAAAACATGTAAAACTATCAATGATTTATGTCTTTAAGAGAACTCACAAGCTCGATACTACCCATATCTTGAGTTACCCTCACTATCACAACTTTTCAGCTCACCATTATCTTGATCCACATAAAAATTCCACTGGGACCTATCACATAACCCATAAATCACATACAACATAAGGCCACAACTCATGAAGCGTTATCTATAATCCTATCTTAAATATCATATGGAAACTCGCATGAAAAAACACCCATCTAGGGTACTCATATACATATATATATGTGTGTGTAATCTCCTAAAAATCATCATCCTACTCACGAGTAGCGATTCTCACAAGGTATCTTCATATGGGAATACCGCCTTTAGAATCATGATCTTATCCAGGTATTGATATACATAACTGGTATTGCCTCATGATGATTAGTATGAAATAAACAATGATCCTATAGTTTCTTTAAGTATATTGATGCTAAGAATATATATGGGGAAAAACATATAGGTTGTTGTTAACATTATAAATAACTTAACCTAATTTCTTAATTATCCATGAGGTATTTTTCAAAAGGGAATCCAATCCCTATAACTACCTACTATGGACCACCATATGTACCTTACAAAAAGTAATGTATAGAGATATCTTTTTAACATTACATCATAGGATCCACATGCTTTGTCATTAAAAGAAAATAAATTTTGATTTAATTGAGTATAATTCCACCAACAAGTTATATAGAAAAACATAATATGAGTTTTTATTAACACTTTAAACCATTCAATCCTTTGTTTTCAATAAAATTGCAACACGTAAAAATAGTCAAATGTCATGTGATCGTATGTTTCTATCATGATTCATTCATACACATCTCTCTACAATGGTCTAAGATCCAAAAAAACCCTAATAAATCATAAATATCTAAAACTCAATTATGTCACATGATGTGAAATTGTACAATTGTAGCATTAAAATCCCATAACAACAATCTCATTCCCATAGTAACCTAAACTTCCTATTGTAAAAGGTTTTTATGATTCACCCATACAATATATGTCGTAAGACCTAATGCATTACTAGATGTATTTTCAACCATATCCCTAACCAGTGATACAAAACACAAATTCTCTAATACCAGCCTGTAACCTCCCAACCCAACTCACTCTTTAGTAACTTGATCGGGTTGCCACTTGACCTCAAGCATTCCTCCTTATACACCAGAGGTTATAAACTAGTAGGGATGGTCTAATTTATGACTATGGGGGTACTTTAACCTCATATTATAGTGTTAAATAATAAGGACACTAACTAGTAAACATCATAATAAATTAAAAAAAATCATTCTATAATAATAAAATGAAAACAGAGAGACTCACTGTCATGTTAGCATACAAATAAACAAGATAATCAAAAATAAATAAAATATATACAAAAATATCAATCCATATCTCATCCCAATATCCAATACCATTTATATATTCCACTCAATCAATAAAACACTAGTTATTCCCACTATAACCTATGAATAGTTAAGAATGCTTAAGTTCCCTAGTTCTATAGTTGCCTAAGAAGAGTGTGAGTAAAACTCAATAGGTGACCACCAATGTGGTCTCTAACACACTTAGTATTCAACATGTGTGTACATGTGATATGATAATAATGATAAAATATATTTTTGAACATAAATAAATAACCACAATTGATCATCAGGTTCTAAGGTGCCACTTGGGATTGACCATACCTACTTCAGCCCAAGCCAGAGTGTCTCTGACCATGCCACGTATCAATGGAAGTATACAAGTCTTACCGAACATTCCTCTATATATATTAATATTGGATCCGAGGTAGTATCTTAGTAATCATAATTAATATAATAGACTCATGTCATATCCTAGGTAATATAATAGGTATCCTATCAAGTTAAGTATAAGCTTCATATCCTAGGAATCACTAGGTATCCCTTGTCATAATGTAGCACTGGATCTGAAGGAGTAATTCCTTTCATCCCATGGTTTCAAAAATAATTATTGTATATAAGGTAATAAATCCCTAAAATCCCACCATTAATCATATATGGATCCTAATGAGGTAATCCCTAGCATCCCTTTACCAATTATAACTAGATCTTAGAGAAGTAGTCCCTAGCATCCCTTTTTCAATTATAACTGGATCTCAAGGAGATAATCACTTTCATCATTTTTAAATAAAATTTATATCCTAGGGAGGTAATCCCTGGAATACCATTATCAATTATAACTATATCCTATAAATTTAATCTCAGATATCAATTTATCAATTATGTATGGGTCCAAGGGTGGAAATCCTCATACAGTAGGGGTAGAAGCTCAGTGGAGATTTATCCTTTAATTTTACATTAGTTTCAAGGTAAAAAGCCAGATTTCCTCATGTTTGAGAGTTTATTGGTGACTCATGTGGGAATCGGCAGTGTATGTACATCAGGTGGAGGGTTATGGTAGATGATGCCTTACAGTGGTTCAACACGGTGGAGGCCACTGTCTCTTGATGGAAATGGTGGGTACGATACCAAAAAAGGATATCCTTAGTGGTGATCATGTCATCAGAGTGGGGATAGTGGATAATAGTATGTATTTGGTTGACAGAGGATAATAGAGAGGAGTTGGCTTCAGTGATGGACAATGGTTGGCTTTTCAGAGCTTCTCGGCTGATCACAATGGGCCATTAGGTGGTTGGGTCTTAATAGAGGATGGTTCACAGTAGTATCTTGGTCATGAGGCATGATCTGACTGAAGGTTCTATGCATATAAAACATGGTAGTAGGGTGCATGGTGGATGGAAACCCTGATGTTCTGGTCTTCAAATCATATTTGTTCAGCTATTGTGATGGGTTTCATACCCACTGGGCCTATGGTCCATGTAATGGGTTCCCTCCACTCATAATAACAAGAGTGTTTTTGTGTTTTAATAAAAAAATGGATTTCCCCTCTAAATATGACTGCATATGCAATGCTCCACAAACATAGTGGTAGGGGGAATGGTGGATGTAAGACCTGATAGTCTGGGATTCAGATCAGATTTGGCCAGCTGCTATGATGGGTGTCATACCCACTGGGTCTATAGGCCATTTAATGGGTTCCCTCTTCCCATAATAATTAAATTCTTTCTTTGTTTCAATAAAAAATAGGGGATTTCCCCTCTACTTTTTAAAAAAGGGAAAAAATCACTAGCATCTGGAATATTATACCTAGGAGACTACATCCACCAAGTAATATATTAGAATAAAAATAATAATAAGAAGAAGAAGAATAAGAAGAAGAAAAACAAAAACAACATGAGTTTTCAAATTTTCCAACCCACTTAAACTAAGAAATGTTGGTCTCTCAAGTACACAATTGGTCACTGCTATTATAACTATATCAGGCTCACACCATCAATTTGAGTTATAAGGTGAAACCAAAGACATCTATCTACATCCCTGCACAATCCCTATCTAGTTTCAACTCATCCCTGGGGAACCCACTATGGTCCCCTAAGTCTCATCATCATACGAACACCCTATATGGTTTCCAAGATCCATATCTTATCTCTTGGGCTAAACGCACCACCCAAAGGGTGAATCAGCCATTAGTGTTATCATAATCACATTTGGCCTCACTGAAATCATGAGTAAATCCATATTAGAATTACTAGATTAATTGATGTCATAATTCTTATCACATGTTTCAAGACATCATTTTTTGATCCACTCACCCAACCTATTATAATTTTACCCATGATCTACCCTTCTGAGTGAACATTTTCCAATGGGGGAGGATCAATCTCCCACACTAGAATGAATTATCCCTATGGTTCTAAGTCATTTCAAAAATCCATCATGGAATACTAGGTACAATAATTATAAATCCAACACTCTCTTCTAAGGGAAGGTGTCTATGGTAAATACACTAAAGAAATCTTGGTTTTAAGGAAATCATTTAATATATACCTCTCAGGGTCTATATATTTTCTGACATGCATCATATTAATGAATCCTTGACCCTTAATTCCCAATGCATAAATATTTAACTCAAGGTATACTAAGTCCTACTAAGGACACTCCTCTAATTAATCATTCTCCACTATATAGAGGATTTAAGGGAACTAGTTTTAAGGGCATCTATATCCTATTAATTTAATTTAATTTAATTCATAACTTTCAAGGGATCCCAAGCATCTCAGAAATCCATTACTAATCAAATTATTGACCATCCACAACCAAGATATCAATTTTTATCTAATTTTCCATATTAACACTTGGAACTTTCATTATAATCATAATCATTTCAATTAAATAAAAACTTTATTAATTTAAAATTCCAATATCTCTCAATGGTGATACCACATATCAAATGTGACAAAAAAAATATACAAATACAAAAAAGGGTATACTTGAGGGGCCAACTGTCTCAATAACAAAGTTATTCTATTTAAGAATTGCATGGCCATCTTTTCCTAGGCTCTTCCAAGTATTCATGACCATCATCCATTAAGTAGAGGCCAAAATCCCAATTAAAATTCTCCCAAATTAATTAAAATTTAATTTTAATTAATTTAAAAAAAACTTTATTTAATAACCAATCATTTATATGAAATATCATAACTCATTTATAATTTATTCCACCATTAATTTATGTATAATAATTAATTATTTATTTTTTTATAAAATCACATTTTTATATCTCAAAGTAATCCTATAATAAAATTAAGAAAATTTTGGTTTTTGAAAAAAAAAATTGAAAACCAACTACCCTTATGCAGGGGGGGGGATACTTAAGGGTTAGTCATGTTGCCCTTATACAGGGGGGAAGGGGTTCCTTATATAAGAGTAACCTATGTTACCCTTACACAACCTCCTTTTGCTGAGTAAGGGTAATGCTGGTTACTCTTACTTAGTGGTTGTTTGTTATGTACGGGTAAAAAAATTTACCCTTACGCAGCAACAGTTTGATATATATAAATTCTCTTTTCTTATTTTTATTCCTCCATTTTTGTTCACATGACACACACAGTAAACCCACCACTAGTTCAAAAAAATAGGTTTTTTACATCATTTTTTGGATATTTTAATAGATATAATTGCAAGCAATGCGGTAAATATATTTTCAATGTCATTTTTTATTAATTGACTTAAAAATCATTATTTCAAAAAAACAATTTTAATGTGGGTTATGAAAATAACTAGAATTTAAAGTTTATTATACCATCTATTATAAAAAAATTGATGTTATAATCTATTTTATACATCAATTATTCTTATGCCCGACGTTGAATGTGACAAATAAAATTGATAATTCAACATATGTTACCAGCTTGGTAGATAATATAATATTGATAAGGTATAAAATTTTGAAACCAAATAAAAACCATAAAATTAAACATAAATATTTGACATCAATTCCTTGATTGTTTCAGTGTAAATCATCTTATTTTATGGACATAACTCATGAGGCAACCTCTTTTACAGTTGGGGGGAATTTAAAACTATTAATGATAAATCTCATGTGTAAGTTTAATAATTTTAACTTAATAAGATAAATTATTCTTCAACATAAAAAATAAATTATGAAAAAAATTGATTATCAAATATAATCATAAAAAAGTAATTAATGAGATAATAATAATAAATACCATGTTGAAATAATTGAATAAAAAATAGTGGAAGGATGGTATGGATCAAAGAAGTAATAGGGATAAAATATAGAAAAAGAAAGGATAAAAAATTATATATAGTTCTTGAAAACAGTTTTTGCAACCTAATAAATTTTAGGTTGGATTTTAAAAGTTGAAATTCACATTCTAAAAAAATTGAAACACTGCTGGCATGAAATGAGATTTTTTTACTTTCATTGTCATTTATTCAGATAACCGATGCGAAAAATATTTTCTCATATAGTTTTGATGTTGGCTTCTAAAAATTTTATGTTGAAACATAAGATTTAATATTGGTTTTTAAAAATCTAACATTAAAATATATGTATTTAACATTGGTTTTTAAATAAATCGATGTTAAAACACACCATGAAATGGATTTAACATCAGTTATATAAATCATGGATGTTAAAACATTTTTAACATCAGTTATTCAATAATAGAAATTAATACCTTTATATGAAAGTTATTTTTTATACTAGTGAACTTCTATAAATTTTTAGGATTCATCAAACCATAGAAACCACACAACCTCATAAAAATCAAAACTCATAACAATCTACAATAAGCCTCAGCCAACCTGTAGTAACTCATTTTTAACAAAATAATTGAAATGAATATTTAAAATGGATTGTGATGTGAATCAAAACTAAATATTACATAATAATTATATTTTTGAATCTCTAATCTCAAATTATCTCAATATTATCTTTGTGTCCTAATCTAGCTCTAATTGAGATTCCCAGTGATTATCCTCTCCCATTTACATCCTTCCTCTCTCTGGGATTGAATGCACAACACTATCACAAACCCCTAATCCTCTTTGGATTATGAGGGGAGATAGGGGAGGGAAAATAAAAAAAAAAATTCCATTTAATTTAATTAATATTTTTTTATTTTAATACAGGTTTAAAAAGCCTGACCCCAGTTACGAATCATAGTCCAATTTTATAACATGTATAGGTAAAACTCCCCATTTCAAACTCAAACATGATGTCAAAATTTTATTCTATGTGATAATTTAAAATATAAAAAAATTTATGTTAATGGAATAATTAATATTTATTTAATAATATTAAATATTTCCAAAAAACATAATGATCTTGGAATATCACCAAACTCTATTCTAAGGGTAAATGCGACCTTCTGAGATTAATTGAATCATCAAAAATATTTTTTAGATCATTTTCTTTAAAAAATTACAATTTATTCCATTGTAAGCATTGGAAGAATAAAAAACCAAATTTCCTCTGAAATTTACTTCCTAGAAAAACACATGGTGTGATTCATATGATAAGAATTATTGTACAATAATAAAAACCTTGCATATTATGTAATGTCTTTTTCATACATAAGAAAAATTTTCCCTAAAGAAAAAATCATTTCAATTGGGAACATTTATTATATATTAAAAATATCTTATGTATCACTATAAATCTATATTTTTTGAAAACTGAATTATCTTATATATAGGAAATCTATTAAGGAATTATCTTATGAAAATTTTTTATATGTTAAAAAATATTATGTATCAAGTTGTATTTTATGATATACATTATATCATCTTTATGACACAATACTCTATTTTTGTTCAACCTGTGTTCCTTTCATAGCTTACAATATCATATATCTTATCTTATGACACTGAAAAAAACCATGGGTTTTCAATATATTGTATATTTTGATTATATTAGTCGAAATGTATGAATAATAAAATATATAATTATTATATATTATATTATAAATCTAATTGATCCAGCAGCTAACATTTATTCATGACATAAAGTATGATACAATATAGCCTTAAGTAAATTATGATATACATATTATTCATGAAAGCGGTAAAGAACATATGGATTAATTTATGAGAATGGATTTTATACCAATGATATATTTTAAATGATTATTATATGATCAATGAAATGGAATAAAACCTTTTAAATAGGTCGATCTATCATTAGAAAAACAAGCATGTAAAATGAAGAACATAAACATAAGCAGTCATACTTGAAACATTGTAAACTCCCTATTATTCTCTTTGATGGAGTGTGATTGATCAATATCCCCAAGTGTAAACCAAATATTTCTCACCATCATAGGTGGTACACCATACAATAAGATCCACACATGCAATAAGAGTACCTTCAAACACTTCTTACACCTTCTTTGTGAATGTAAATGGTGATTAGGGAAGTAAAGACCTTCATCTATAGCTCGTAAGTATCATACTACTCCAATGGGGAAATTTTATCCCTTTATATAGACTCTATATATTATATATAGAGATTCAATTTTATTTTATCTTCATAAGGAATCCATCATGTGTTATGATAAATAATTCCCACTATAAAATAAATAATTGTTGAACGTTTCAATAATTATATCATGCATGTACACCAAAAATGCATCACCTATTTGACTCATAACTAAATTAAATTGTGGCACTCATAAGGCCATTTTTATGTATTTATTTTTTATTTTAATATAATTTTATTTATTTTTGAGTTCCCAAAATATGTAGGTTGGTATTTGGAAATCTAGGAAAAACTGGGTGGGATGCATAGTTAATACTTACCATGTGTTAGACCATGTGAATGGGATTTTTTAGAATCAATGCTATTTTTCATGGGTTTTCAACTATATGAAACTCTCTAGGTAACTTGGTGGATTAATTATAAAAGGAGAGGCAATGTGAATGGTTTACCAAATTATGTGAACTGCCTAGTTTTACTAAAAATGAAAATTTACCACTTTACCCCTTTTGAAATTTTAACCCTCTCACCCTCATTTATCCTATATTGTATGACTAGACCCCTCTCCCAGTCATAGCCAGATTTCTTCCTTGGTTTCATGGTGATATCTATCTATTTTTTTATTTCTTCAAGGTATGGGTGAATTTCTTCTAGCTCTATCTACTATTCTTCCTCTTCCCCTATGTTCTTCCATTTTAATCATGTTCTCTAAACATAATAGATATAGAATGGAATAACTAAGATTTTTATTTGGATATTTAATTAATTTATTTGTTTTTTAGCTTTATGAGGATCACATTTCTTTATACCTATAAATTTCTTTTACTGGTGACAAGTTCCAATAGGTTTTGAGGTAGGTCTTTCTATATATAGGAAATTTCTTTTAGTATACCCTTTGTTCTTGATATTTTCCATTAGTTTTTTATTTGAAAATGATATAAAATTATGTGTATAAGGGCTATGTTTTTTGATTCTTTTGATACATTGGATAAGTATCGGCCTAATGCTCATTTTCCTCTTAATTTCAATTGAAAATAGATTTATGCCTGTTTAGTGTTTGATCAAAAATTTAAAAGGGAATCTTGGTTTTATAAAGGAATTTTCAAAGTTATTTTAACAATGAAATGACTTTCTGTACATGTTATAAATGTGGTGTATTTATTTATTTTGAAACTAGATGATTTTTTCTGGTGATATATAGTGGTACATGGGTAATAATTATAGGTGTGAGGGTAACATAATGGGTACTACTAAATATAGGTTTCGGTTATATAGAAGTTATTTTCGGAGAGACATGAGGGGTCCTGGTACTTTTTTCCCAATTTTTTAGGTTCATGTAGCTCATCCTAGTGATCTGTGAGTGATTTTATTTATCAATACACTTTAGCTTGTAGATCCCCCATGTGTTCTTGACATATTCTTTATATTTTTCTTTACCTTCAATGCCACTTTCATATTTTTACTTGTGAATTTTTAAAATATGATAACTCCATCATTGCATAAATTTTTTTAATAGGTTGATAATTTTTTATAAACATTTCATGTTTTTTCAAAACCTAAGGATTTACAAAATAATTTATTTTTCTTATAAAGTACTTTTTTTCTAATAAAATCATATTTTTTAACTATAACACGTGATTTGAAAATTGAAAAACATTATATATATTCATGGTGGCATCTTACTATTCTTTTTCCCACACCCTGCACATACCCTAAGGTATACACAGCCTTGGTTTTATCTGATACTGGTAATGGTATGGGACTTGTTACTCATGGTGGATATTTTTTAGGGATTTTTTCCTTAATTTGGATGAGTGATGGTGGAAAAGGCCCACATGGAAATGATCATTTTAGTAATTTTGTGATTCTCTTGATTTTGGGTATTTTAGTTTTGGATTTGTATCAACTATTTTAGATGTGTATATATAATTTAGGATCTTAGAATTATTTATATGATGTAACAGATTATTCATTTTTATTATATATATATGTGTGTGTGTATTTGTAATGATATTTAGGTATTTTTTTATAAAAAATTTGTTTTAGTTGGGATGTTTATTTCTTTTTATTTAGTGGCACAGAACTTAAATATCAGGATAGGTCATGTCAAATTTCTCAAAAGGTGTCTGCTTCTTATTTATGATATTAAGGATTGAAAACCATTTCTGATGACTTATCTTGGATACCCAAGTACTAGTCCCTAACTAGGAGTGATTAGGAGCATGCCTTGGGTCATGTGTTGGGATTATTTGAGTTACATGGAATATTGGCATGGGTTATTTCTTTAAAAAATGGTAACAAAGCACCCTCGTTTTATTTTGGAGTAGATGAATAGTTAATATAAGACCATTGGTGCTTGAGATGTAGGTTTGGTAAGTGTTTTTTAGTTCTTCTTAATACCTAAACCTTAGTTATTAGGTTTGGTTGGGAAATGTGTCATTTATTTGAGTAGATTTTTAGACTTTTTTATTTATATTTGGTGTTATTCTGTGATTATTGAGGGATATTTTGGTGAAATTTTTGTTTTGGGGAGAAATTAATAAGGAGGACATGGGTGAATAGTTAAGTCACATGGTCTGGAAAACCATGTGGAATCCATGTGACCTGGTCTATAATCCTTTTAAAGGTTCTTCACATTGTTGGAACATGGTTTTCCAGACTCTGTGTCCAAATTGTGTACGATAGGAAAAAGTTTGTAATTTTGGTATTTGTACAACCTTTTGTGTTTAAAACACATTTTATTTATATTATTTTTTATTTTAGATTAATTTACTTAGTTTTATATGGTTTAATTGATGATTTTGTATTTTTATAACTTATTGATTAGGTTTTATGTTTTAATATTTATAGTACATGAATCTTGTAAGAGTCCTTAGGAGTTTAGGGGAGGAAACTGTGAAGAATACACTACAATCCAACCTTCAAGTGGATCCATATGTTTTTTAATATTTAATTAAAACTACCCAATCACAAGGGAAATGTAGCAATGTAGTATAGGCTTAAACAGTGGATCATGCCCAAGAATTCACTAAAAATAATTTTCCCACATTCTAAGGTTACTAAGGACCTTAAGAACCTGAAGAATGGATGGAGAAGATCTCGTACATCTTCCATTTAATTAAAAATGTTAAGATGTATATAGTGGGTTTTTTCACTTATATAGTAAAAGGTTCAATCCAAAAACTATGGGAATTAGTTGTGGTGGCCAATAATCATAAATACCTCTCTTAAACTTAATTTAAAGTGAAATTTAACTGGTAATTATACCCTAAGACTTTGAGGGTGGATAAATATAAGGATATTAAGATATTAGAGTAGAAGGGTCATTCTATTATAGAGTATGGAACTTAGATTTCTGAGTTGGTTTATCTCTCTCTGAGCTCCTCACAATCAATTATTTGATGGATCGCCATTTTGAGATGGGATTGAAGTTATAGATCTTATCAGGGATCATTATTATGTGTCTACCAACCTATTCTGAGGTGGTGGAAAAAGAATAGATGGAAGTGGAAGATATGGATAGTATGATAGGTTTGAGTAGTACTATTTTTGTTACTATATGGATCCAATTAATCTCATTGAGAAAGAATATGGAGTGGGAAGAGACATGGGAGAGTAGTGGAGGTAGTATGAAATAACCTAACATATATTCTGACACATCTCCAAGATGTAATTATGTGATATGTTACCAATTTTTAAGGCCTATTGATACCAATTAATCATGTTATAAAGATCCTAGAACCTACCACTCATGAGGAATTCTAGGAAACCTCCATCGATCTTATAAATTCTCTCTTTAGGGTAGTGAATCGGGTTCTTTCTAGACTAGGGATTCCTAGATTCAGTCAGATGCTTCTAAAGTGGTGGAACCTTGCACATACGAAAAGGGGGACTCCCATACCAGTAGTAAGGCTAATGAGGGGCCTAAATATTAGTAATTATATATGGTAGATCACATTTTATAAGAATCGTTCATTATAACCATGATAGTTTGAGGTATGGTGTTTATTGCATCATATGTAATTCTGGATTTGTTTGACACTGATTCTTCTTGTTCATTTATTTTATCTAAATTGATTGATGCCTTGAGTATATGATCAAATTTTATCCAATAAGTTATTTATCTTTTTAATCCTCTAGGAAGGATGTGTGACTAGGGTTATAACGACCCATACTTTACATACATTGTTAATACTTCAAAATTGAAGTACACTTATTACAACATATAACAAAACCATGAAAGGACCGTATAGGTATAGTGTCTTTAGAAACTGGGAAACATAAACAACTGGTTCATAAATATTCTACGTTGTCTCCCATTTGTTTCATCATATCTAGAGTCCCTTTTTGGAATATCCTACTTAATAACCTTCTTCCTGACCTGGGGAAAGAAAACATACAAAAGGGTGAGCTCAAATGCTCAGTAAGGGTAAACAAAAGAAATATCAATCACATCATATTCAAAAGAACATATCATTTTGGAAATCTTAACCTGCAAAAGAGATCATAATTTCATAACATGGGATAAATCATACTAGTGAAATGTAATCCCAAAAATCATAACTTAAAACATGGAACTTTGTGGAATACAAACATAATCATAAGGAATCATTTCTTAGTAGTCAAGAATCATTGCCAAGACTATGTTAGCGGACAAATTCCATTTCTGAACCGAGTTCACTCCTCGTTTCAGTCCTATTTCACTAAACCGGATTAACCTACCATTCCAGCCATGTCTATCTCATGAGATATAAATCATTACCCAATGCATTGGAGGGAGGTATAGGTCCCACCCATATCATAATGATACCATTCTTATGTGTGCCACAAATCATAAATCATACATCATAGCATAACCAATGTAATAAAAATGGGATTCTTAATCATCATGCCATCATAACATAATCCATATAAGATAAAAGGACATCATAAAAATAATTACATCATAACATAATCAAAAAAATGTAAAAATAGGGATAGAAATAGAACCCTATTTTATCTTAGATGGAAAATAATTTTGATAAAACACTTGAACTCCATTCTTGAGGAAAATATCCTTTCAACTTCAAAAACATTTTCCTTTATTAACATGTCATATAATTTTGAACTAAAAGAATTTGATTAAAAATAAACTTGAAAACTTTTAAAGTAATATTCATGGAAAATTTTTTCTAAAAATCCATTCATGTCGTATAAGTTAAAAAAAACATTCTTCTCATACTTTGGCCGGAAAAGTCAAAAAGTACCTCGTACGAAAAATGACAAAAGATTCCTTTAATATCTTTTACTAAAAACTGACCGAAGGGTAAAATTGGATTTAAAAAATTATAGGAGGATAGAAATAATATTACATATTGAAGAAACATGTATGTGGATGTTAAATATTCCCCAGTAAATTCTAAAATATAAACAATCTCGGATAAAAATTGAGATTGCGAAATTTTCCCTTACCTTAGGTCCGATTTGCTTCGTAAGTGTCCGAACATCCTGTATAATGATTTAAATAATTTCATTGACTTATTATAGAATCATAATTATTTTTATTATATCATATATGGTCATATTCTTAGCTTCTTATTAGTAATATTTCATTGCTACTTGTTATTCGGGTGTTTATTACTTTTTGTTCTTATGCGTGTTTTGTCGAATAAATTCGTATTCTTCTTTTTAGGTTATAGATATATCATTTCCAGAATTTTATTAGTGTAATATATATCATATTAATTCATTCAATTCATTTATATAATCATTATGCAATTAAGATCATGTAGAATGAGTCACATCACATCGTGGAGACGGTATTCCGTACGTACCCACGAGCGATGATATCATTCCCATGATTGTGGAATTGTATTGGAGTGTATGTATACTATTTCAGAATCAATATCACTTTAAAATAATAATATATATTTATTCTTTACACCATTATACCCATCCAAGTAATGTGGTGGTGTAAAATAGATTACACCACGGCGTAGAGACGGTATTCTGTACGTACGCACGTGCGGTGATTTTGTTTTCTGTAGGATGGATAGATGGTGAAATAGGGTTGTTTCATACATATAATTACATATCAGTATATGATTGATACTGATGTTATTACTTCATAATGAAACAACTAAAGAAGAAGAAGTGAAAGAAGAAATAAAGTTGAAAGAATCGGTAACGGACATTACCTCTTCTTTGAAGCGCCTCTTTGAGACCTCCTTTTAGGGCACTAAAATTGGTCTTTGAAGAAGACCAGGACCTCTAGGATGTTTCTAGGGAAATGTAAAAGAGAATTTGGTAGGGTTTGGCTAAGCCTGAAGGCTCAAAGTGGTGTGAGTAAGAGAGGGAGGAGGTGCACTTTTATAAGAGAGGAGAGGGGCACCTTTGGAAAAACTAAAAATATTATTTTATTATAAAGTCATATTCGGTTTTTAATAGCTCCAAATTGATTTATTTCAAATCTAAGGTGGGTATAGGTCTCAATAATCTCATCTAATAGAATTTAGACAAGTTTATATTTCTATTTTAACCTTATCATTTAGATTTAACTTTAAGTTAGATAATTTAACTTTTACTATGTCTTCTTGTTTTCTTACACTATAATGTTAATAAACTTACTATAACAATCCAAAAGAACACCAAGTTGTTTATTATTAATATATATAACCTTATATAAATCATTAGGACTAACCTTATATTTTTAGGAATAAAATAACAATTAATAATATAATATGTTTTTTAAAACCTATTTTATGTCAATTTTGACACTATTTGGTAATTGATTTTTTTGAAACTCATAACAGAAATATTAGTTCGAAAAAACTTAATTACATAAATACTAACATGTAATATTAACATATAAAATTATTTTAATTCATAAAAACGTCTCAAATTACATTTATTTGGGAATTTATAACATCAATTATGTCAATATTTCATTAATAATATAATTACTACATCATCATTGTGTCATAAATAAATTAAATTATTTAAAGTCTAAAAATTACAAATAAATTATCATTATGTAGTAAATCTCTTGATCTTTCTAATTGATATTTATAGTCGAATTTATCTTATGTATAACCCTATATTAAAAATGATTTATTTATTAAACTTGGATTTTAACTATTTTAACCCTTCTTTAAATAAATTAATAATAAATGTCCTAATCTAATCCAAGTGGGCCTAAATGGTAATATGTTATTCCTAAGGTTGTTTTTGGTCGAATTACACTTATCCAATAGAATTGGGACATGTTTTAGGGTAATAATAATATCATTTTTACCCTTAATTACCCTATTTACTTTTAGTCGTGGTAAAAAAAAGTAAAAAGTTACTATTCGCCAAAAATTATTTTCATCTCATTGAACCAAATTTTAGTCCCTGATATTAACCGTTTCTCTCTGATTTTCAAAATTCCACTCACAGAAGCGATAAAATTAAGTTTTATGTGAATTTGGAAATTCTCCTAGGAGGTGGTTAAAAGACGGTGAAAAGTTCAATAAAATTTTTATATATCTAAAATTATTATAAAATGACTCCAATGAATTGAATTGAACTTATATAGGTATTATGTATCAATTTTGACCTAAAATAAATTTAAATAAAATAAATAATTATTTAAATAAAAAGTCGGTTTTTAAATAGTAACCTAGTGTTTTCACTATTCATCAAAAATTGAAGGTTTTCATAAAAATACCAAAATTTCACCCTCGGCTAATTTCGATATTTTAAATCCAAAAATGAAGTTCATTTTGAAAAATAAAATTTACAAAATTTCAAAAAGTGGGTATTAATATTCATAACGGCTAGTTTTAATAATATTTTAATAGCATATCGTTGTTTAGTGAAACTCGGTATTGCGTATGACGCAAGCTATCGAGGAAGGTCGCAATTGTGTGTAAAGCAAGCCAAGATAGTGTTGTGTGTAGTGAAATATTCCTTTGATAATTTATATAAAAACAAAATATTTCTCATAAAAGTCTTGGGTGTTACATTCTACCCCCCTTAAAATGAATTTCTCCCTCGAAATTCGTCACTTTGTAACAAATAGATGAGGATACCTCTCCCTTATCATATCCTCAAGCTCCCATGTAGCTTCTTCTAATTGGTGGTTCCTCCATAAAAATTTCACCAAGCGAGTGGTCTTGTTCCGTAGGACTTTTTCACTACGATCGAGAATCTCTATTGGTTGTTCTTCATAAGAAAGATCTTGCTCCAGCGGTTTAACTTCTGAGATGAGTACATGTGAAGGATCAGGTATGTACTTTCTCAGGAGAGATACATGGAACACATCGTGAACTTAAGAGAGATTTGGTGGAAGTGCCAATCAGTAAGCTACCTTCCCAACACGATCCAGTATTTCTAAAGGACCGATATATCTAGGGCTCAGCTTTCCCTTCTTTCCAAATCTCATTACTCTCTTCCAAGGAGATATTTTTAAGAACACTTTATCACCCACTTCAAACTCTAGGTCTTTTCTTCGATTGTCGTCATAACTTTTTTGTCGACTCTGAGCAGCTCTATTGTGTTTTTGAATAGATCTGACCTTTTCTGCCATCTCATCAACAAGATTAGGTCCTAATAGCTTTCTTTCCCCAACTTCATCCCAACAAGTTGGAGTCCTGCATTTCTTTCCATAGAGAGATTCATAATGAGCTATCTGAATACTGGATTGAAATCTATTATTATAAGAAAATTCCACCAAAGGTAGGTGTTGATCCCAACCACCTTTGAAATCCATAGATCAAGCTCTCAACATATCTTCTAGAGTTTGAATTGTTCTCTCAGACTGACCGTCTGTCTGAGGATGATAAGTAGTGCTGAAACTCAACTCTGTATCCAGAGTATGCTGAAGACTTCACTAGAACTTCGAGGTAAACCTTGGATCCCGATCAGATATAATAGAAAGTGGTACTCCATGCAATCTTACCACTTCCTTCACATATATCCTGGAAAGCTAATCCAGAGAGAAATCCTCTCTAATAGCAATGAAGTGTGCTGACTTTGTAAGACGATCAACTATGACCCAGATAGCATTATTTCCTTTGGATGTTTTAGGAAGTCCGGTGACAAAGTCCATAGTGATGTTTTCTCATTTCCATTCTGGTATGGGTAATGGTTGTAACATCCCCTTAGAATTTTTTCTCTCATCTTTAACTTGCTGACAAACCAAGAATCGAGAGACATATTCAGCAACATCACTTTTCATGCCATCCCACCAGAAATACTCTTTCAGGTCCCTATACATCTTCGTGCTTCCAGGATGAATAGACAATGAATAACTATGAGCCTCATCTAGCAGCTCCTTCTTTAATTCTGGGATGGGAGGAACCCAAACCCGATTCCTGAACTTTATTATACCATCACAATCAAGGTTTAATTCAGGAACATTTCTCACCTTCTTTTGTAACTCTACATCTTCTTTCTTTTCCTCTTTAATCTTCACATGTATAGATGGTTGAACATTCATTTGAGAAAGATACGATTTTCCCCTTCCATTATAATTCCAAGATCCATCCCTTATAAATCCATAAATATTGGATCTTTTGTGATCCTCATCATGGATAAGCTAGCATGGTCTTGTCAACTTAATGCATTTTCCACCTTGTTTGCTTTCCCAGGGTGGTAATGAATTGAGCAGTCGTAATCCTTAATCATCTCCAACAATCTTCTTTGGCGCATATTCAGATCCTTTTGTGTGAAAATATACTTTAAAATTTTATGATCAGTATAAATATCACACCTTTCTCCATAAAGATAATGCCTCCAAATATTTAATGCAAATATTACCGCAGCTAACTCCAAATCATGAGTTAGGTAATTTTGCTCATGGATTTTCAACTTTCGTGAGGCATAAGCTATCACCATATCATTTTGCAGAAGAACACACCCCAGACCCTTCTTTGATGCATCACTATAGATCACAAACCTTTCTCCACTACAAGGAAGTGTGAGTATAGGTGCACTGGATAACCTTCTTTTCAACTCCTTGAAATTCTCTTCACATTCCTCCGTCCAAACAAACTTAACTACTTTCTGAGTCAACTTGGTGAGTGGATTAGATAATCATGAAAAAAAATTCACAAAACGTCGATAATATCCAGCCAAACCAAGAAAAATTCGGATCTCGGTTACTTTTGTTGGTCTCGACCATCTTTCGATAACCTCTATTTGTGTTGGATCCATAGATATCCCCTCTTTTGAGATTATGTGAACCAAAAATGCAACTTTTTGAAGCCAAAATTCACACTTGGTAAATTTGGCATAAAGCTTCTCCTTTCTCAGGGTCTTCAATATAATTCTCAAGTGATCTTCATGTTCTTCCTTGCTCTTTGAATATACAAGAATATCGTCTATAAAGACTACCACAAATTGATCAAGATAGTCTCTAAAGACTCTATTCATTAGATCCATGAAGATATAAGGGGCATTAGTAAGACCAAATGTCATCACTATAAATTCATAGTGTCCATACCTTGTACGGAAAGCCATCTTTGGTATATCCTCCCTTTTGACCCTTAATTGATGATACCCTGAACGAAGATCAATCTTGGAAAAGTATTAAGCTCCATGTAGTTGGTCAAATAAGTCATCAATGTGTGGGAGAGGATATTTGTTCTTGATAGTGATCTTGTTAAGTTCTCAATAATCAATGTAGAGTCTCATTGATCCATCTTTCTTCTTAACAAACAGAACAGGTGCTCCCCAAGGAGACGCACTAGGGCGTATGAATCCTTTATCAAGATTCTCTTGGAGTTTTTCTTCAATTCCTGTAACTCAATTGGGGCCATTCTATAAGGTGTATTTGAAATAGGTAAAGCACCCGGTACGATTTCTATTGAAAACTCAACTTCATGATTTGGTGGAAGACCCGGTAATTCCTCCGAAAAGACATCATCAAACTCACGTACAATGGGAATATTCTTAATCTTGAGTTTCTCACCAACCATTTGAGATAAATAACCTTCATTTAGTGGAATCAAGACCCATAAGATGGAATAAATTTCCACTAGAAGGTTATGTTCATCCTTGCATCGATAGACGATCATAGATTGATTTGGAATATGAAATGTGACTTCTCTTCTTTGGCAATTGATATGAGCTCCATATAAAGAAATCCAATCCATGCCAAGAATCACATCAAATTCCACTATAGGAAGGATCACAAGATTTGTAGGAAGCACATTCCCACAAACTTCAATCAGAGAAGAATTATAAATTTTTTATGTGACTGTTGTGCCATTAGGGGTTGTCACAGCTAACTCAACATCTAATTGTTGAGGTAATACGGTGATACCCTTAGAAAATTCTTCAGAAATAAAAGTGTGGGTGGATCCAGAATCAAATAAAACATTTTCTACTTTAGAGTGGATGGTAAGTGTACCTTTCACCAATTTGTTATCATACTCCACATCGCTGATAGAAATTGCATGTGAATTTCCTTTGTCTTTAGCCTTAAGAGTTTGTTGACGTCAATCATTATCAACAACCCTTGGATTAGGGCATTGATTAGCATAATGCCCCATTTCCTTGCACTTTTAACATTGAAGTGTAGGAGGTGCACTCTGTATAGCCTTTTCTTTGTTCGCATCACTAGAAATCTTCTTCCCATCATTGTGGCATCCAAATGCCCGATGACCTTCCTTTCCAAATTTGAAACATTTACTTGTCCCTTTAAGACAACTCCCTCCATGTTTCTTTCCACACTTTGAGCATAAGGGAAAACTCATCTTCTTTTCAGTGTGCTCTTTAGATTTTCCTTTGAATTCCATTTTCCTCTTCTTATCAAACCCATATGACTGATGGGTTACTCCAATATCCATCTCAACCTTGAGAGCACATCGAACGATTTCCTCGTAACTATTGAAGTCCCTTATGTATAATGCCCTTCGAAGACTTGGTTTTAAGCCACTAAAGAATCGATCGATCTTACTCTCAGGTTGGATAATAATCCGAGAAGCGTACCTTGAAAGTCCTGTAAAATTTTCTTCGTAGGTACCAATAGATTCATTATCCTTTTGCTTTAGTTCAAGAAACTCCATCTCCATCTTTGTTTGGAGAATACGAGGGAAGTACTTATTGAAAAATAAGTTCTTGAACTCGTCCCATTCCATGGACTCAATTTCATCCCTCTGCCACGTATTCTTGATAAGATTCCACCATTGATCAGCTTCACCTTCCAAATGATTAACTGCTAAGATGACTTTATCATGTTAAGAACATTGAAGAACTGAAAATATCTTTTCAGTAGTACTGATCCATTGTTCAGCCACTAATGGATCTGTAGACCCGCTGAATGAGGGTGGACGCTGCAGCATGAAGGATTTTACAGAATGTTTCTCCTTCCTTTGCTCGTTTGGAAGTCCTACATGATTCATAGCTTGAGAAAGTTGTGTGAGCATGGCTACAAGATTTTTCATTCTAACCCCCTTAACGTTTGGTTGCTCACAGGGACAATCATTTCATTGCTCATCGCATTCCGCATTAACATGGTTCCTTCGGGTTCCATCCATTGACTAAAACCAAGAAGAATAGTGTGAGAAACACTAATTATAATAGGAAAAATACATAATCAAGAATAAAATTTCACACTTAAGGTCTTATCATAGGTTGTTCATGGCCATTTATAAAACACTAAGATTGTGTTCAATGCTTAGACATATCCTTAGGTTTCTTACTAAGGCTTCCACATCCTAGTTTCCAATGGTTGACTATACCTTTCCTCTGATACCAACTATAACGACCCATACTTTACATACATTGTTAATACCTCAAAATTGAAGTACACTTATTACAACATATAAAAAAACCATGAAAGGACCATATAGGTATAGTGTCTTTAGAAACTGGGAAACATAAACAACTGGTTCATAAACCATCTACGTTGTCTCACATTTATTTCATCAAATCTAGAGTCCCTATTTGGAATATCCTACTTAATAACCTTCTTCCTAACATGGGGAAAGAAAACAAACAAAAGGGTGAGCTCAAATTCTTAGTAAGGGTAAACAAAATAAATATCAGTCACATCATATTCATAAGAACATATCATTTTGGAAATCTTAACCTGAAAAAGAGATCATAATTTCATAACATGGGATAAATCATAGTAGTGAAATGTAATCCCAATAATCATAACTTAAAACATGAAACTTTTTGTAATACACACATAATCATATAGAATCATTTCTTAGTAGTCAAGACTCATTTCCAATACTATCTTAGCGGACAAAGTCCATTTCTAAACTGAGTTCACTCCTCATTTCAGTCTTATTTCACTGAACCGGATTAACCTGCCGTTCCAGCCATGTCTATCTCATGAGATATAAATCATTACCTAATGCATTGGAGGGAGATATAGGTCCCACACATCTCATAATTATACCATTCTTATGTGTGCCACAAATCATAAATCATACATCATAGCATAACCCATGTAATAAAAATGGGATTTTTAATCATCATTCCATCATATCATAATCCATATAAGATATAAGGACATCATAAAAATAATTCCATCATAACATAATCGAAACAATGTAAAAATAGGGATAGAAACATAACCCTATATTATCTTAGATGGAAAATAATTTTGATAAAACACTTGAACTCCATTCTTGAGGAAAATATCCTTTCTACTTCAAAAACATTTTCCTTTCTTAACATGTCATATAATTTTGAAATAAAAAAATTTGATTAAAAATAAACTTGAAAACTTGTAAAGTAAGATTCATGGAAATAATTTTCTAAAAATCCATTCATGTCGTATAAGTTAAAAAAACATTCTTCTCGTACTTTGGCCTGAAAAGTCAAAAAGTACCTCATACGAAAAACGACAAAAGATTCCTTTCATATCTTTTACTAAAAACTGACTGAAGGTTAAAATTGGATTTAAAAAATTGTAGGAGGATAGAAATAATATAACATATTGAAGAAACATGGATGTGGATGATAAATATTCCCTATTAAATTCTGAAATATAAACAATCTCAGATAAAAATTGAGATTGCGAGATTTTCCCTTACCTTAGATCTGATTTGCTTCGTAAGTGTCCGAACCTCCTGTATAATGATTTAAATAATGTCATTTACTTATTCCAGAATCATACTTATTTTTATGATATCATATCTGGTCATATTCTTATCTTCTTATTAGTAATATTTCATTGTTACTTGTTATTCGGGAGTTTATTACTTTTTGTTCTTATGCGTGTTTTGTCGAATAAATTCTTATTTTTTTAGGTTATAGATACCTCATTTCCAGAATGGTATTAGTGTAATATATATCATATTAATTCATTCAATTCATTTATATAATCATTATGCAATGAATATCATGTAGAGAGAGTCGCATCACATCGTGGAGACGGTATTCCGTACGTACGCACGAGCGATGATATCGTTCCCATGATCGTGGAATTGTATTGGAGTGTATGTATACTATTTCAGAATCAATATCACTTTACAATAATCATATATATTTATTCTTTACACCATTATACCCATCCAAGTAAGGTGGTGGTGGAAAATAGATTACACCACGGCGTGGAGACGGTATTCCGTACGTACGCACGTGCGGTGATTTTATTTTCTGTAGGATGGATAGATGGTGAAATAGGGTTGTTTCATACTTATAATAACATATCAGTATATGAGTGATACTGATGTTATTACTTCATAATGAAACAACTAAAGAAGAAGAAGTGGAAGAAGAAATAAAGTTGAAAGAATCGGTAACGGACATTACCTCTTCTTTGAAGCGCCTCTTTGAGACCTCCTTTTAGGGAACTAAAATTGGTCTTTGAAGAATACCAGGACCTCTAGGATGTTTCTAGGGAAATGGAAAAGAGAATTTGGTAGGGGTTGTCCGAGATTGAAGGCTCAAAGTGGTGTGAGGAAGAGAGGGAGGAGGTGCCCTTTTATAAGAGAGTAGAGGGGCACCTTTGAAAAAACTAAAAATATTATTTTATTATAAAGTCATATTCGGTTTTTAATAGCTCCAAATTGATTTATTTAGAAGCTAAGGTGGTTATGGGTCGAAATAATCTCATCAAATATAATTTATACATGTTTAGATTTCTATTTTAACCTTATCATTTAGATTTAACTTTAAGTTAGATAATTTAACGTTTACCGTGTCTTCTTGTTTTCTTACAAAATAAGGTTAATAAACTTACTATGACAAGACAAAAGAACCACAAGTTGTTTATTATTAATATATATAACCTTATATAAGTCATTTTTTCGAACCTTATATTTTTAGGAATAAAATAACAATTAATAATATAATATTTGTTTTAAAAACTATTTTATGTCAATTTTGACACTATTTGGTAATTGATTTTTGTGAAAATCATAATAGAAACATTAGTTCGAAAACTGTTAATTAAATCAATAATAACATGTCATGTTAACATATAAAATTATTGGAATTCATAAAAAGTCTCAAATTACATTTATTTGGGTATTTATAACACCAATTATGTGAATATTTCATTAATAATATAATTACTGCATCATCATTGTGTCATAAATAAATTAAATTATTTAAATTCTAAAAATTACAAATAAAATATCATTATGTAGTAAATCGTTTTAGATTTCTAGTGAATATTTATAGTCGAATTTATCTTATGTATTACCCTGTATTAAAAATTATTTAGTTATTAAACTTTGATTTTAACTATTTTAACCCTTCTTTAAATAAATTAATAATAAATGTCCTAATCTAATCCAAGTGGGCCTAAATGGTCATATTTTATTCCTAAGGTTGTTTTTGTTCTAATTAAACTTATCCAATAGAATTATGACATCGGTTAGGGTAATAATAATATCATTTTTACCCTTAATTACCCTATTTACTTTTAACCGTGGTAAAAAAAGTAAAAAGTTACTATTCACCAAAAATTATTTTCATCACATTGAACCAAATTTTAGTCCTTGATATTAACCGTGTCTCTCCGATTTTTGAAATTACACTCACAGAAGTGGTAAAATTAAGTTTTATGTGAATTTGGAAATTCTCCTAGGAGGTGGGTAAAAGATGGTGAAAAGTTCAATAAAATTTTTATATATCTAAAATTATTATAAAATGACTCCAATGAATTGAATTGAACTTATGTAGGTATTATGTATCAATTTTGACCTAAAATAAATTTAAATAAAATAAATAATTATTTAAATAAAAAGTCGGTTTTTAAATAGTAACCCAGTGTTTTCACTATTCATCAAAAATTGAAAGTTTTCAGAAAATACCAAAATTTCACCCTAGGCTAATTTAGATATTCTGAATCCAAAAATGAAGTCCATTTTTAAAAATAAAATTTAAAAAATTTCAAAAAGTGGGTATTACTATTCATAACGGCTAGTTTTATCAATATTTTAATAACATATCGTTGTTTAGTGAAACTCGGTATTGCGTACGACGCAAGCTATCGAGGAAGGTCGTGATTGTGTGTAAATTAAGCCAAGATAGTGTTGTGTGTAGTGAAATATTCCTTTTATAATTTATATAAAAACAAAATATTTCTCATAAAAGTCTTGGGTGTTACAAGGGTTTTAAATACCCTTAATGTCATAGAGTAATATCTGAGGTTTCAATTCTTTAGGATTTCATAGTGATGGAACTCGATATCTTTAATCTCATTTTTTGTATGGATTGGTTAGTGAGTATCAAGGCTTGTATTTATTGTTACACCTATAAAATCCTATTTAATACCATTGATGGTAACACTCAATCATTTTAGGGTAAGTGGGACTCAAGATCGAGTAGGTTAGGACCTATTGTTCTGGTGGTTGGATCCCCCTCCTGTTAGATATCTAGATTGTTCCTTGATGTTGTTAATTTTGGTGAAAAAATATTAGTTACATACAATTGTGATATAATAACCTGAGGTATTTATATAGGACATTTTAGGTTTTCCTCCCTTGAGGAGGTATATTTCACTAATTATAGACTCCCTTGGATGAGCCTTATCTCTTTACCATCTTATTATATGGCTCCTACTGAGCTGAAAGAATGAAATATCCAAATTGAGGACCTTGAGGGTGGTTATTCTCTCTATAATTTCACTATGGAAATTACCAGTGCATTTATCCCAGAAATAAAAGGAATCATTAGGATTTTTTGGATTATTGGTTGCTTTATGCAGTAATAATTAAGAATAAATACACTATACATGGAATTAATAACTTATTTGATCAACTAAAAGGGTCTAAGTGGTTTTCAAAACATGATATTTGATTAAGGTATTAGAAGTTATGGGTAAGGGAGGTAGGTATAAAAAAACTACTTTTAAAAGTGGGTGTGGTAATTATGAGTATTTTTTTATGCCTTTTGGTCTCAGGTATACCCCAGATGTCTTCATAGCCTTGATGAATTATATATTTCATCAGTATCTTGACACAATTGTGTTAGTGTTCACGGATGAAATCCTATTATATTCTAGGACCAAGGTGGATCATAAGGATAACTTAGGTATTGTTTCATACACCCTAACAGATCACCATATTTATGAAAAATTGTTTAAGTCCAAATTTTAGATCCAATAGGTAAAATTTCATGGCCATTTTATATCTTAAAACATTATATAGGTGGACCTGGATAAGATTCAAGTTGTTATGTTCTGGTATAATCCCAGTAATGTTTTTTAGATCATGCATTTCTTAGGCTTGGATGGATATTATAGGTTCTTTTTTTAGGTTTATTCTAGTTTGGATTATCCTTTAACAAATCTAAATCAAATGGGTGTGATATTGAACGGGATGAGAAATGTAAAAATTCATTTGAGTAGTTTCCTTTGCTGGGATTCGGATATGTTATGTACTGTAACACTTTTAGGAGGGTGAGTTTTGATTTAGAGTGATAATTTTTTAGCTTACTACTCATGAAATTTATTCCCTCATGAGAGGAATCACCCCACACACAACCTGGAGTTAGCAGTTACGATGCATGCTCTAAAGACAAGGTCCCACTAAGTATATATTCACTTAGAGAGACCTAAAACTCACTATTTACACCCATGAATTTGGAACATGAAAAAATTGGAGAAACCAATCATATGTTTGGAAAAGTAAGAAGATAAAATATGATCTCAAGTGGAAATTCTGGGTTTACAAGGTGAAGTAGGTTCAACCAGGTGGATCACATCGCTTCCATGTGATCTCCTAGTAGGGGAACCACATTATCATTTTTTACCACTTGTAATAGAAATGTAATCCTTGATGCCATATTTTAACTCTCTTATCTCCTTCCACCAATTATATTCCCTATTTAGGCTACCACATGGCTAGCTCAACCATGTGCACCATTGATAGAAGACCCATGCACAAACTCGAAACACTTATTTTTGAGGACCATGTGATCAAATATAAGGAACAATACATGATTAACATAGAATAGGAGAAGTGGTAGTGGAGACCTTTATTCCCTACTCAATGAACCTACTTTTTAAGACTATGTGATCACCATCTTGTTGATCCATGCAATCTCAGTACCTTCACCGATGAATTCATCCATTAATTATACTATTCATGTTGGCCAAATCCAAAGGTCCAGTACCTAGTCTATACCTATCAATTCCCATTTACATTCATAGAATGAAATGGGAAAGAAGGATAAAAGAGGAAACCACATCATCCATTTATTACTTCTAGGGATACCAATAGGTAATTTCGAATATTAAGATAATGATACTACATGAATGGTTGTTGGAGAACACTGCTAGTACTAAAAGAATTATCGAGCTTCTAAGTGAATTACAAGTTACCATGATAATTTTACTTGTACCAGGTTAATTCCAAGTTATGAAGTCAATTTTCATTCTACCAATCTAATTTCCATTCTACTCGGTGAATTTCCATTCTACTTGGTGAATTCTACTTTAATTAAGACAATTATTATTACTAGGAGTGAAGTATAAACATATCATATTGGAATTCATAAACCTATGTCACATGGAATGGGTGGACTCTCTTATTTCACAACCCTTTTCCAAGATATATGCTTGGGTTTAAAGAGTCCAATATTCTGAATATTCCCAATCTAGACCTCCTCCTAAGTCACCAAACAAATAAGGTCGAAGTATGTGCATCAGTGTGAATCCCTTCGATCATATATTCCCTTGATAAAATGAGGCTCTAGTTCATTGGAATATATTAGTTTAATCCTTCATGGAACCATAATCATTAATTCCTTTTATAAAGAGGATCCCTATTGGGAAGACACCTAAGCAGTTTCCCCTGGCTCGATGGTGTATTTTTTCTCCATCCTGTAAGTTGGACCAAACTAGGTATCCTTCTTGGAGTATTCCTCTAGTATTTATTTTAGGATTTCATATCCCTCTTAACATCCATATCCAATACCAAATAAATAAAAAGTAAATGATTATATTCATCATGGGTGGCCTCATATGTGTATGCCCCATTCAAATCAAGCTTAATTCTCCTGTTCAATGCATCTAATCCTCCTGTATCTCTTATTTATCACACCAAACATGAATCATGTGGTCTTAGAGATCTAAGTTGATCACATTTTTTTCAAAATGCATATCTTATTTTATTCCACCATATTAGGTGTAATCCCTAACACATCTCTTAGTTTATTCCACTTTCTGAGTTGTAGTCCCCAATAACCATATCTTCTTCTCTATAAAGGGATATATTCCCTATGAAGCTTTCCAAGGAAGATTCATATATGTTATACCCATTCAATTATCTATTTTCAAAACCTTTCATGGAATGAAATTCCTCATAATACAATATTAAACGACATGGTAAATGTCCTTATCAAGTGATATAAAACTCCATGACAACATCCTTACCACATTTTATTAAACTGCATGATATGGTCCTATCACACAACCTTAAACTACATCATTAAACTACATAGGCTCTAATTATTATAGCCAATAGGATAAATAGGACTCGTTTTCAAGGTTTTAATCCAAAATCCCCATATCTCTATTTATTCATAAGTTCCCCAACTAGAATATAGTCACAGCACATTCATCCTCTTTCATTGAGGTATATCTCTAATGACATTATACCCCCATTTGAATAATCATATCCTCTCTAGTGGTCACTATATTTCATTCATTAGTCCATATTAATAATGATATAATAATTATTTTTAGTATTCTATATCCTTATTGGTTTACCCATCCATACTCATTGGACCATATTCCCCATTGAGGGCTCTAGAAAGGGTTTCCAGTGCGTAAGTCCCACACCAACCATTGTTAGGAACCTTTTGCCTAGTCTTACTAAACACATGAAATTATACTACATGTATTGGTCCTTATAAAATGAACTTATAATCTATTAAACATCCTGTTAAGTAACACGGAACTATGTGAGTTTTGATTCCCTTCATGGGGATACATAGGAATCCCCCCTCCAATGGGGCCCGATCCTAAAATTAAAACATTTTCCTTCCTATATAGAATTAAACTAAATAGTTCCCAGCTATGTGGATTTAAACCATTACATGAATCATATATATAATAGTGTTTTATAATAATTATTAATATGATCAATACATTTAGATCACTAACACAATGGTAATCAGTCTCACATTAGGATTTTAGGAAACCTTCATGAACATGGATTAAATTCATAAGAGAGTCCCGAAGTAGAAAATAATTCCCCAATAAAAGGGTATGATGCACCCAACCTACTATCCTCTTGACTAATGTGCATCCTAAGTGTCAAGGGTAAAGTCCCAGTGACCACCTTCCTTTAGAAAGTTGGTTCATCCGGACTCCAAAAAATTTGATTAGATCACATTTTGGGTGTTTCTAATTTTCCAAAGAAATGTTTTAGAAGAAAAAATATTGAACCTAACATGAATATAATGAATCTTGAAAATTCAATAGTTGAATCCACTCCTTTTATAATAAATAATAGAGTGGTATCGAGTGTTAGCTTCACCCTTTGATTTCATAAATCTTAAAAAAATGGTGAACCTAATGTGAATAGAAGGGATAATGAAAATAGATATCCAATTCCACTCAAATGATAATATATATCAGGTTGGTAACAAGCATCAACTACACCCTTAGATGTCATATGATTCAAAATAAAAATGGTGAACATGAAGTGAATAAAATGAATCATGAAAATTAAATGGTCAATTCCACTCCTGTGATAATAAATATTGGGGTGGTATCGAGTGTCATCTTTACCCTTAGATGACATATTCATAAAAAAATGGTGAACCGAATTTAAATAGAAAGAATCATGAAAGGTTGATAGCCAATTCCACTCATATGAAAATAAATATCAGGGTAGTATCGATCATCGGTTTCACCTTTCGATTCCATATTCATTGAAACAAAAAATTTAAATCCAAAATAAATATAAGGAAGCATAAAATATGATGGTCAATTCCACTCATATGATAATAAATACTAGGTTAGTATCAAGTGTCAGTTTCACCCTTTGATGTCATATGTTTTGAAACAAAAATGATGAACATAACAAGAATGAAGAAACGTTACTTAGACCAACATGTGCATGTATATACATGAATGTATATATATGTGAGTGTGTTTGTGTGTGTGTGTGATAATATTACCCAAAAAGTATTAAAGTGATTGATTGAATTTATTTCTATTAGGGATCTTGAAATTATCAGTTTCTTGTTTTTTTTCGTTTACTAAAACAAGACTTCAAGGAACCTGATTAGAGCTCCCTTCCATCCAAACCAATGGAATCATCCTCAAGTAGGTGAATGCACACTATCAATTTATCCATGGTCATGGACCTCCCAATGTTGTTGTGACACCCCTAGATTTTATGGTAAGTCTCATTTTAAATAAATTTAATCTCTTTGATAGCTTGTGTTACACACAACACCGAGTTCAAATGAACTGAAATCTATTATTATGTGACTATTATATCATAATTGTTAAATTAAAAGATATAAATGGGACTAAATAATTTTTTTTCAAAAAAATATGTTTTATACATTTAAATAATAAATTCATTGGTAATCAATTCATTATAAATAAAAATTTTAAAAAATTAATTAAAAGAAGTATTTTTCTGAAAAACTATTTTTGTACGCGCAATATATTTATATCATAATAAATTAAATTAGTCACTATTTTGGAATTATTTTAATTAAATTTATATATTATATAATAAATTAAATTTTTTAACATTCATATAATATTTTTATCATGTATGGGATAAGAATAAATCCAGTTTTATTCTTAAAAACTGCATTTTCTAAAAATCGGTTTTTGTCGCATTTTGCACAATTATTTTAAAATTAATTTATTCCACTTATAGATATTAAATTTGATAAAGGTAATTAAATATTTATAATCACGTTTTTTAAATTTAGTAATTGGTCCCCTTTTATTTGTCAAAATGAATGGTAACTTTGGTAAAATTTATCTCCTCGGTAAAGGTTAAATTTAGTTAATTTAGGTTAATGCTAAGTGATGAGGCCATAATTATTCATAAAAATTATTTTTGGATAAATAATACTTTACCCTTATCACTTTATTCTTTAATTGGAGTTTTTTAATGGATATCTTTATAGTAAAATTACTTCTATATTATTTAAATCAAAGATAGTTACAAAATGTCACTCTCTTTGTTTTTAATATCTTTTATGTGTCCACATAGATAAAAGAGAAATATTTGAACAAAAATAAAAAACTATTTTAATATTAGTGAAATTATTTTAATTTTATAAATTTATTATTAATTTTTATAAATTATATAATTACCTTAAATGCTTGTGCAACGCTAATAAAATATTTATTTAATTAATGGAAAAATATAATAAAATATATTAAAAATAATAAATTTGATATAATTTGAATGATTTAATGTTTAAAAATAATTTTCAAGAAATATATGACAAATTATAGAGGTTTTAAATCATTAAATTAGAATTTCCCCTTTGTATTGATGTATTTGAAGTCAGATTAAATGAATAGTCTTAAAATTGTCATTAATAATAATTTATCGAAATAATATTTTATTAAATTATTTAAAATTCATAAAAATATTATTTTTGGACAATTGAATGTAATATAGTTTTAAACATCATACATGGTATATTTATGATTCATTTTACCATTTAAAGTTACATTATTAACCTTAGATGATTTAAATAGTGGTTACAATGGTTAAGGTCAAAAAATAATTAACTAAGGGGTTAATCAAAATGATAATCTTTAAAATGTCACAAAAACTTATATAAGTTTTATTTATTGATGGTATTACAACCCTATACTCCATTATATTCGATTAAATTACCATTTTGAGGAATTTTGGATGATATTTAATTTATTATAATTTAATATTTTGAGAAATTCCAAAAACAATCCCCTCACCTCAATTATAAAAGGGAACCTCCTCCTCTACTTCATCACACCAGATTTGTCACAACCCTTCCTCGGGGCTTGTGTCGTGATTACCCCAAGCCCGCCTTCCATAGGCCAGGGGCTGGCGACTAGCACCAAAGGTGTAAATCCCGATAAAAAGGGAAGGCATTCCCTTTATATAATTAAACAACACAACAGAGGACGCAAGATGAAGTAAACACAAAGTGAACTGAGTAAAAAAGTAAGTGCTGAAAAGTAAATGGGCCAGAATACAAACCCAACTGAAGTTACAGTACAACTGAAAAGAAATTACAGTAGCAGTAAAGTAAATCAGCAACCACTGAGTCGTCCTCCGGCTATCCCACCTGAAGGGTGGGTACATATGGTCTCCTCAGATCCTTGGGTCTGGCCATCTTCTTGGTGTACGTCCTACCTGATATTCCACCTCCGGATACCATCCCGCTCCTCAAGCCTCAATCACGATCACCGCTTTCCGTCGTCTGTAACCAACAACACGTAGTGCGGGCATAACTCATGTAGGGGTGAGTATACAATACTCAGTAGGGACCCTGAGACTTCCGAAGGTCTCCTAGAATTCACAAAGGATAAACCACAAAGGAAAGATACAATTATGAAGTATCAACAAACTCAACTTAGGTATATTCCCATACATATAACTAAGTCATCAATTCTAGTTCGGCTCTAACTCACGAGCCCAAGTACAACCCAGTCCACATAGGAAAGCACAACCCAATCCACACAGGAAAGCAAGTCAATCATATCGATGATATTGATGAAAGTCAAGACTCAGCTCACATAGGTATACTACTCATGAAGAGAGGTGGAGATGATTAGATGTTGCCTCTAAATCATCTCCCCTGCCGAACCCACGTAGGATCCCAGTACAGAAGTCGTCGCTACTGAACCCACATAGGATCCTAGTACAGTAACCATCGCTGTCGAACCCACGTAGGATCCAAGTGCAGTCTTTATCGCTGTTGAACCAATGAAGGATCCAATTACAGTCGTCCTCATTGTCGAACCCACGTAGGATCCAAGTACAATCATCATCATCGTCGCAGTCACATCCAGATCTAGGGTTCCCGCACATAGCTAACTCAATTTCCAGAGGGTCCGATCCTCGAGTCAAAGATCAATACATCAACTGTCATAAAGTCCAGAGTTGATTTATCTCATAGTTCCATCCCACGTTATAGGGGGAAAACCAAGTAAAACGTTCCCAAGTCACGGAGAACAAGACGACCAAGCCATTTCCCTAAAGTATACGGCGTGTAGGTAAGCAATACAAGTCGTGTCATCAGACACTGGGTACTGCCCGTGTGACATGGCGCGTGTCGTAGGGATGGTCATGTAGATAAGTAAGTACACAGCATTTGGTATGGTTACATGTTGTGTCCAAACCTCTAGGGTCGGTTCCATGTGCGCTGGCCATGCCTGGCCGTGTGGTGGAGTATATGCCCGTGTACTCCACCATGTGTCCGTGTATTCCCAGAATACATGCCAAGTCATCACGAAGCCGCTTCTTCCATGGTGAAGGTAGTACACACTGTGCCTCTTGGTCGTTTGGTTCTGCCCGTGTCCGTGTATCTCCTAGATTACACGCCGAGCCTCGCGAAGCCACCTCTGCCTTTCTATAAAGAGAATACACGAAGTGTTACCTAGTTGTGTATTGTTGTCTGTGTCCATGTATTTTCCTTGAATACATGCCATGTCCATCAAAGTCTCCTCTGTCAAACAGTGTGGAGATTACACATCGTGCCTCTAGAGTCACACACCATGTGTTACTTTTCTAACGTCTGAAACGGAAGCCACAATATGCTTGTACTACACGGAGTGTGCTCCTGGAGGACATGCCATGTATTCTAGAATTTTCCAGAAACGACGCCTCTGGCCAGCACGCCTCCCGAGGTGTCCGTTCTTCCTTCTGATGATCCTATTTCTACAAAACTTCTGCTTCTAGGAAGCCCTGACTCTCTGAGGTCGTTTATAATCTTTTTGTGCCTCTGATTGGATCCGAAAACATAGATTGATTTACTGCTCAAGAACGGCTGAAGAACTCCACATATTCACAAGAACGGTGGAGGAATCGGACCGTGTTAGTTTGGTAAGGTCCCTTCCACATTAGTCTGATATCAAGCAGTTTAAGAGGAAAAACGACATGGAAGGAAAACCAATAATTACTCAAACCAAACACACCCTTACCTCGAAGGAAGTTCATGGTTGTCAAGTGCTGCAGACAATGGCATCGTTTCCCTCGTCATCGGTGTCTCCTCCCATGTCACGGAGGAAGAAGAGGATGGAGAATCTTAGCCACCGAGCCGACGTTCTTTGTCATAGAGTTGGCGTTCTTCGTTGGAGAAGAAGTTCTTTAAAAAGAAACTAGAGCTCTCTCCTCCAATTCTCAACACAATAAGCCAACCCACAAATAAAATAAGGCTCCTCTTATTTTATTAAAACATGCCATGAATTCAAATTACAAAATTTAAACACTTAATTCAATTAATTGATTAAGTGTTTGTTGGCATGAATTAATGTGGGAGAGTGGAGAGTTACCTAATTAAATACAAGGGTTTAATGGGGGGTTTAATGAATGTGAAGGGTTAGGGATTGTGTGGGCCCCACCCCACATTTATCCTCACATGGGTAGTTAGGATGTTAGTGGGTCGCACCCTAACTCCCCCATGTAGGATAAAACCACCATATAATTATAAATAAAATTGTACACAATTTTATTCATTTTTTATTTAATCCACATTTTTTTAAAAACTCCACAAAAGAAAACGCATCTTCGATAAAGGTCCTCTTAAGAAATTATCGGGGTTGCGATTCCATCGGTGCCCTCGTATTTCAATTCTGATCACTGGTTCAAAAGATATAAAAACCCGCTTGTTCGTTCACTGAGCGTACCTGAGATAAAATTTAGAAATTGATTCCGGGCACACCGGGCCTCAGAATCAGGTGCCGTCAGAAACTGCGTACTCGTAAAATCCCAAAGAAATTAAGAAAAAAATTTCCTTGATATTTATGGGTCTTTACATTACTCCCACATCATGGATTTAAATCCCCGTAAAGCTACATCAAAACCTAGGGAAACAAATGAGGGTATTGTACACGCATCTGAGGCTCCCGCTCCCATGTGCTCTCCTAGAGGTTCTCGTGTTGTCACCTGATGCGCACTAGAGGAATTGACCATCCACGTAGGACCTGCTCCTGTCGGTCCTCGATCTCCACTGGGACCTCCGCAAAAGTCACCCCGTCATCGATGTCCAGCTCTTCGTGGTAGATGATATGCATTGGTTCTTGCACGTATCTCTTTATCTGATATACGTGAAATACGTTGTGCACCCGGTGCAACTGAAGTGGAAGATCCAGGCGATAAGCCACATCGCCTATCCTACTGAGAACCTGGAATGGTCTGATGAAGCGTGGAGTAACTTCCCGCCCTGGCCAAATCTCTGTAACCCACGTCGATGTGAGACCCATAAGAAAATGTGGTCGCCATCCACAAACTCTAGTGGTCTCCACCTCTTATCAGCATAGGACTTCTGTCAGCTCTGAGCAGTCCTCATCTACTCCTGGATGATATGCACCTTCTCTGTCATAGCCTGAACCATCTCTGGTCCTACGAGTGCTGACTCCCTAGGGTCATTCCAGCACATAGGTGATCTACAAGGTCGGTCGTACAATGCCTCATATGGTTCCATCCCAATGGTGGAGTGGTATATGTTGTTGTATGCAAACTCCACCAAATGTAGGTGATCCTCCCAGCTAAAACCAAAGTCGAGGTCACATGCATGGAGCATGTCCTCGAGAGTCTGAATGGTCCTCTCCGTCTGGCCATCCGTCTAAGGATGCAAGGTGGTGCTCAGGCGTAGCTGCGTCCCAAAAGCCTCCAGCAACCCCTTCCAAAGCCGAGAAGTAAAGCGAGCGTCTCGATCGAAGATGATGGATGATGGAACACCATGAAGCCATACGATCTCCTGAAAGTAGAGGCGTCCCAAGCTCTCCACTGAGCCCTGCTCTCTGATAGGTAGGAAGTGGGCCGACTTGGTGGGTCGGTTGACAATCACCCAGATGGAGTCGTGTCCTCTAGATGTACATAGAATACCTATCACGAAATCCATAGATATCACGTCCCACTTCCACTTTGGGACTTCTAAGGGTTGTACCAAGCCTGTTGGTACCTGGTGCTCTGCCTTCACCTACTGGCAGGTGAGGCATCGTGAAACGAACTCTGCCATAGCCTTCTTCATACCCAGCCACCAATGCTATCGTCTGAGATCCTGGTACATCTTTACCACTCCTGGATGTACCGCCAAATGGGAAGTGTGAAAATCCCTCACCACCTCCTCCTGTAATGCAACTGGTACCATGGTATGTCCTCTGAAAAGGATGACATGCTCTCCTCCTACAGAAAATCCATCAGGTGCTTGTCCTATGGATATCTGTGCACGTCGCTTCTCACAGTCAACGTCCCCATGTTGTGCCTCCCTAAACCACTGAAGTAGTGAAGGAGTGACTATGAGAGACTGTATAAAGTCTTCCCCATATCTATCCACGAAGGATATCTGCAAAGTGGCTAACTCCTCTGTCGCCTCTCCAAGTAGCTGAATGCTTGACCTCCTTTTGAGAGCATCAGCTACTACGTTCCCCATCCCAGGAGTATAGACTATCTCAAAGTCTTATTCATGGAGGAACTCGAGCCATAGTCGATGTCTCAGGTTTAGGTCCTTCTGCGAGAATATGTACCTGAGACTCTGGTGGTCAGAGTAGACTATAAATCACTCACCCATCAGATAGTGTCGCCACATCTTCAAGGCAAATACCAATGCTGCTAACTCCAGGTCATAGGTAGCATAGTTATGCTCGTTCTTCCTCAACTGTCGTGAACCATAGTTGATCACTGCCCACTCCTACATCAGGACACACCCGAGTCCAGTCCCTGATGCATCATAGTAAACTACGTATCCTACACCCTCCTCTGTTAGCCTCAAGATGGGTGCACTGGTCAATCATTGTCTCAACTCATGGAAGCTCTGATAACATCTATATAACCACCCAAAGGGTTTCCCCTTCTTCATAAAAGCTGAAATTGGTGCTAAAACTCTAGAGAATTCTTCAATGAATCTCTGATAGTACCCAGCCAGATCTAGGAAACTCCGCACCTCAGTCACGCTCCTGGGTGGCTCCTAAGCTAGTAGTACCTCGATCTTCGCAGGATCCACCACAACTCCCGCCTTAGAGATGACGTGCCCCAATAAGTGGACCTCTCGAATCCAGAACTGGAACTTCGAGATCTTACCATAAAGATGGTTCTCTCAGGGTATATCCAGTATAACCCGCAAGCGGTAAGCGTGCTCCTCCTCAGTAGTCGAGTAAATCAAAATGTCGTCGATAAAGACTATGACAAACCAATCGAGGTAAGGCTGGAAGATCATGTTCATGAGACTCATGAACACTGCTGGAGCATTGGTTACTCTGAAAGGCATAACCAAGAACTCATAGTGTCCATACTGACACTTGAAGTCCATCTTCTGAACATCCTCGTCTCGAACTCTGAGCTGATGATAGCATGACCTGAGGTCTATCTTCGAGAACCAAGGTGCTCCCTTGAGCTGATCAAAGAGGCCGTCAATCCTCGGAAGTGGATACTTGTTCTTTAAGGTCACCTAGTTCAAGCGACGGTAGTCAACACACAGTCGCAAGCTCTCGTCTTCCTTCTTGGAGAACAAAATTGAGGAAGCCCAGGGTGAAACACTGGGTCGAATGAATCCCTTGCCCTGCAAGTCCTCCATCTGTACCCGTATCTCACGAAGCTCAGCAGGAGACATCTGATATGCTTGAGTAGATATCGGGGTTATCCCGAGGTACAGGTCAATGTAGAAGTCTACCTATCTGCGTGGAGGTAGTCCTAGAACATTGTCAGGAAAAACGTATGCATACTGATCCACCACAACAGAAAAACTCGGACTCCGCACATCAACTACTCCTAGGATGAGACTAGCCAACTGATGGGTGATCGGTTGTCCTCTCCTCTGCGTGAGTCCATCCTGCGCTGCAAAGGCTCCCTTCTTGCCAGTGAAGGTTAACCTGCTCCCATCGGTGCGGACACACCGCACCTTGCGCCTAATATAGTCGATCTGAGCATGGACCATAGATAACCAATCCATGCCCAAGATGACGTCGTAAGGCCTTGACGCCTCTACAAGAAGATCCCAGCCAAATCTCTCACCTCCTAGAGTAAGGTCACACTGCTGGCACCAGTACATAATCATCGAGTCTGCTCTCATAGGAGTCTCTAACCATAAAGATCGAGCCAACGGCTCTGTCGGAATCTCCAAGATCCGAACAAGGGCAGCGACAATGAAAGAATGACTCGCTCCTGTGTCTATAAGAACTGCAGCAAGGGTGGAGTAGACACAGATAGTTCCTAGAATCATCTCAGGTGCGTCGTGGTCATAAGACTCCACTACCTAAAGCTGATCCTGCCTCTGTCCGCTAGCTCCCTGTGGTCGGGGTGCTCCTCCTGTTGGTGGTGGTGGTAGAGCCTCAAAGCGTCTCCCACCACCCACTGCTCGGCCAACTCCTCTTCCTCGTTCTCCTGCTCCCTACGGACCACCATGGTCAAACCTCTGCCTCTACATGGGTGGTCCCTCAACCATCTACGGCTCCTCTGCATGGTGGTTCAGTCAGTTACGAGCCATGTGGCCTTGCCCGCCGCATGCATAGCACTGCCTGCCTCTCGTATGACTGGCTCTACAACGTGTGCCCCGCACATCTGAATCAGTATCCTGAGGTCTCTCACCTGATGGTCTGGTCCGCTTGGACCTCTACATCATCTGTCTATTACCGGCTGTATAAGACTCTTCTACGTGTCACCCTGCGGTATGCCTTGCTGTTGGCATAGGCTCAGCAAAGAATCTCTCCACAAGAAGGGCTCGCTTCAGTACTCCTACCTATGTCGGAATGCTGAGGGAGATCATCGAAGCCCTGATCTCATGCCTCAATCCCTGCTCGAAGGTCCGGGTCTGGAAGAATGGTTCTCGTACCATGTTCGTGGAATAGTGTGAGAGGTCGGTTAATCTTGCCGAGTACTGGGCTACTTTCATGCTACTCTGCCGCAGTTGTAGTAACTTCTGGATGTGCACCGCATGGAGGGTGGCTAGAACGAAATCTGAGCGAAAGAGGCTCTCGAAGTCTGTCCAAATTAGAGATTCTTCATTGTGCACCTGGAGCATCAGGCTCCACCATATACCTGTTGATGCGTGCAGGAGACTCGCCACAAGGATCACCATAAGATCTGCTGGTGTCCCTACCAATCTGAAGACTCAGACAACAGCCTCCAGCCAATCCTCGGATACCTGAGGGTCCGTCTCTCCGCGTAACCTGGGTGCCCTCTGACACTAAAACTCATGCAGTGCACTCAGGCGATGTGCACTCTCATCTTTAGGGCTGGTGGCATCGGTGGCTCAGCTGGTAGAGGTACCATCGGTGCCTCTGCTGTAATGGGGCCCTGCACTGAGGCCTCGTCGCTCGGTGGGCTGCCATCTCTCACAAAGCTCGTAACCCGAGCTAGTTGCCATCGTGGTTCCATCCTGAAAGAAATAGGTGTGCCACAGTTAATACAGTATACTTGGTGAGCTGACACTAAGTAATCACAAAGAAAACTTTTAAATCACACATGAAATCAATGTTTTCATGCACTAAGTCAGAAATCAGGAGTCAGGGTCCTGGTGTATGGATACATCGGCCGTCGCACCAACACTGGACTCCCTGGACTGATAACCACACTCATTACCCTTAACACTATTGCTTCACAAAGAACAAATTATCAGAGTCCTGAGTTCTGCAGTAGAACCGACTCATATGATACCAATTTGTCACGACTGGTCCTTGGGGCCCATGCCGTGACTGCCCCAAGCCAGCCTACAATAGGCTAGGGGCTGGAGACTATCACCAAAGGTTTAAATCCCGATAAAAAGGTAAGGAATTTCCTTTATATAAGTAAACAACAAAATAGAGGATGCAAACTGAAGTAAACACTAAGTGAACTAAGTACAAAAGTAAGTGCTGAAAAGTAAATGGGCCAGAATACAAACCCAACTGAAGTTACAGTACAACTAAAAAGAAATTACAGTATCATTAAAGTAAATTAGGAACCACCGAGTCTTCCTTCATCTATACCACCTAAAGGGTGGGTACAGATGGTCTCCTCAACTCCTTAGGTCCGGTTGTCTGCTCCATGTACGTCCCGCCTGATAGTCCACCTACGGATATCTTCCTGCTCTTCAAGCCTCAACCATGATCAGAGATGTCTGTCATCTGCAACCAACACCACGTAGTGTAGGCATAGCCCGTGTAGGGGTGAGTATACAATACTCAGTAGGGACCCTGAGACTCCCGAAGGTCTCCTAGAATCCACAAAGGATAAACCACAAAGGAAAGATACAAATACAAAGTATCAACCAACTCAACTTAGGTATATTCCCATACATATACCTAAGTCATCAATTCCAGTTCAGCTCCAACTCACGAGCCCAAGTACAACCCAGTCCACACAGGAAAGCACAACCCAATCCATACAGGAAAGAAAGTCAATCATATCGATGATATTGATTGAAAGTCAAGACTCATCTCACACAGGTATACTACTCATGAAGAGGGGTGGAGATAATTAGATGTAGTCTCTGAATCATCTCCCCTACCGAACCCATGTAGGATCCCAGTACAGAAGTCGTCACTGTCGAAACCACATAGGATCCTAGTACAGTAACCATCACTGTCGAACCCACGTAGGATCCAAGTACAGTCATCATCACTACCGAACCCACAGAGGATCCAAGTACAGTCGTCCTCACTGCCGAACCCATGTAGGATCCAAGTACAGTCTTCATCGTCGTCGCAGTCACAGCCATCTCTAGGGTTCCCGCACACAACTCGCTCAATTTTTGGAGGGTCCACTACTAGAAAAATGATCTATAGACATAGACCTATAGCCACAATTTTATAAGTCTATGGATATAGGTTAATTTATTTCCATGCCTAACTTAAAACATATGGAAATTACGTTTTGATCTTCGGTCATTTCCTCTTCTCCGCGCGACCCCCTCACATTACCCTCACCTCTGCATGGCCCTCCTTCCCTGACGGTGCCCCTCACAAGCTCTCTTCTCCCCCGAACCTCCTCCCCCAACGGTGCCCTTGTGATATCTCTTCTCCTCCGACCCTCCTCCCCTGATGGTGCCCTCGCGACGCTACCCCTCGCTGCAACCCCATTGCGAACTCTCATCTTGGACCCTCCTCCTCGGGCGCTGCCACCGAATGTGTCGCTGCCCTCGCGATGCTGCCCCTTGCTGAAACCCCACCGCGATCTCTCATCTCCGACCCTCCTCCCCAGACGCTTCCACTAAACGTGGACACCTCACCTCCCCCTGTCGATGCTGATCCTAGGTTTCCACCCCACCTCCTCCTCTGGCGCGCCTCCGACGCAGCCACCCCCCTCCTGGCGATCCTCCTCCTTCTTGCAGATCTCGGCCGGTCACAGCTCCTGAATTTGCTTACCCACAAAGGTATTTAGTATTCTATCTTCTATGTTGGGTCCCTCAGATCTCAATATATCTTTTGATTTATCTTATCACAAGTCATACTCATGTAAATAAGGAGTGACAGGTCATCTTAGAGAACCCTTGGTTTTGGGGAAGATACATCCTGCTAATTTCCACGATGGAATAATGAAACCAAATAAGGAATATGTATAATAACACTATGTGAGAAGTTTAAACCACATGGTAGAGATTAAACAATGTAATGCAGTAGCATGAGGATATATATGTGATGATATGATTATGTGACCTCATGATACAACCATATTCCAACAGCATACAATGAAAGTATAATGTGAATGTGTGATTATCATTTATATATGATCACACCGACTGGTCATGTTGGAATATATCATGTGTATGTCTCATGTATAATTACTTTACATGGGATTTTCATATATTCTTTCTTATCTATCATATTTTATGATTGAAAACCCATTTTAAAATATTAAAGCTTAATATATTGAGTTTTTTTGAAGGCTTTGTTTCACATGATTACTTAAATTAGTCATAGTTTTTAAATGTTGATAATTATGTAAGACTTTAATGATGATCAAGGTGATAACTACTAGAATTTTGAGATATAGCCATGGATTTATAGCCACAGTTTATAAAAACCATGGCTATATCGAACCTAATGTCATGATGGTCATGGCAGGGGGAGGGTGCAGGTGGGGTGCAGGGAAGAGGGTGAGATAATTTGAATATCTAGGTGATGAGATTTCAGATGTTAAAATTTTTGACAGTCTAAGGCATCATTAAGGATGAGATAATTTGAATATCTTTTGAAAAACACTTGAATTCATATTTCTGAGTTGGTATCACATATTGCATTTTTTATGTATAACATTATGTCATCCACTGATTGTGGCTTGGATCCTTTGAGGATACCGGGGTGGAGAAAAAAGGATCCAGTTACAACCTCTTATTCTACTTTATACTCTTTTTATGGTTCACAACCTGCTAATAGTGTTGATGTCATTAGTTCTATAATGCTTTGTAATTTGAATCCTACAGACCCAACCATTAAAACTTCATTAACTCATACTGCTATGAGATCTGTTAATCACTTCTCTGTCATATCTAATAATAATAATACTCTTGAAATGAAGTTGGTAACCATAAATTTAGAGAAGGATTTAGCTCCTTCTCCCCTTGCGCACTCTAAATCTATTACGAGTTATGTAGAATTAGGGAGTCATATGAGTATTTTTAAGGCTGTTTCAACTGATACACATACAATTACTTTTAAAAATATTAAAAATGATGTATAACCTATCAAACCTACTTGCACCTCCTCGGTACAGGACCCTAAACATATGTAGGCATGTAATATTTCCTTTCCATTGAATCCATACCATCCAACAGATCTGGATACTGCCTAACAACAGATAGTGGATACTTCAATGTTTTCAGGTACTTCTATTTCTACATCTATAATTAATGATGATTTCTCTATGAAATATGGAAACTTTAATTCTAATCATAATATCAATTCTTTGTCGATCTGTTCTAAGAATTCTGTAGACTCACCTACGAATGATCCAATTAGAAAACCTACAAAGAAGATTCTAGTCACATCTAGGAATGAGCAAGAAAATGACACTAAAAATAACCTAGAGGTTAGATGGACTACTAGAAAAAAAGGCTCTGTAATAAAGAGAAAAGGGTGTTCTAACTCTAAATTCAGGTTTAAATGATGATCCCCTTATGGAATTTTCAGGGTATCGCTAACTATGACATGTTCATTGTTTCAAAAAGACCATCATCCTATGTTATTTTCCATCGATAAACCTAAAATTTTGTTTTCCTATGTATAATCACATTTATGCCAACATAATTATGTTTTTACTGGTGCAATCAATAATACACTCAATGATGATTCTTTATAGATTTTTTCACACTTTTATTTACACAATGTTAGTGTTTTCAATATCTCTGTCCAGATATTTACTTGAAACATTAACATTTATGGCACACATACTTTCTACTCCTTTTTCAATTCTAAAAATAAATATCAAGAAAGAAGAACTATTTGGAATGATCTTTCATCCCTAGGCACTAACATAACTACCCCTGGTTTCTAATTGGAGACTTTAATGCCATTCTTAACTCAAGAGAGAAAATTGGACCTTCTCATGCTTCTATTTTAATGAAATAATTTAAAGACTCGATTGAAGACACTAATATCATTGAAATTAATCTCACCGGTGTAAAATACACTTGGTATAGAATACATTACAACAAAATAGTTGCCTCCAAATTGAATAGAGACTTCATGAATGTCCCTACTATAGATTTATGGGACACTATCTCCAGTACCACTCTTCATAAGCTGAATTTTGATCATCATACCATCTTGGTAAATGTTTCCTCTAATGTCATGAAACCCCGATTGCCTTTTATATTTAACAATGGGTGGTTCTCTGATGATGATTTCACCCATATCATATAGAACTATTTTTCTTCAATGTCTCATAATAATGATACCTTTGCCTGAAACCTCAAATTGAAACATCTCAAAAAGACTCTAAAAACTTGGTGCAGCTCTAAAGCCAAACAAGTTAACAATGACATCATGATTCTTGAGAAAGTCCTCAATGATCTACAAAACAAAAACACCAGCTCCGACCTCATCACTGATCCTACTCAAGAACTAAACACTATAGTCAAACTCAACTCTTTGCTCACATTCAAATAAAATATTAGAAAACAAGAATTTAAAGTTTAATGGTTAACCGGTGGTGAAGGAAATACCAAATTCTATAACTCTCTTCAAAGAACCAGGAAGGATTTTAGGTCGTTAACCTTTTTAAAGGATAAGGACAACCTTCTTGACAATGAGGGGCAGGGGGTGCAAGGGGAAGGGGGGATGTCTAGGAGGGGGGTGAAGGGGTCTGGGAGAGCAGTGTGCAGGGGGCAGGGAGGGGGGCAAGAGGTGTGGGGGTGCAGGGGTAGGGGGGCTGTCCAGGGGGGTCAGGGGGCTGCCTTGGAGGGAAGGGGGGGTGTCTGGGGGGCGTCCAAGAGGGAGGGGGAGGGGGTTCCCATCATAGAATTATATAAAAAAACATAATAGGTCATTTTTTATGTAGTAGTTAAGTTTTATTATTATTATTATATTGAATTGTATCTTCCCCTGATGCGACCATCGTACCTCCTCGATGACGCTGCTATGAGGTAGCCCCTCCAACTCCTCTGGCACACCTCCAATGGTATGTAGTCCAATTTTCCATTTTTTCTTGAGGCGTCCCCTCTATTAGTTTCACTAATCATATTTTGAGTTTGATGACTTGTATTGGTGTGCAGGATAGGGATGCATGCCATAGCAGAGAACCAATAAGAAAACATAGCTGATGCAATTGATTTACTCCCACGACTTGCAATCGGGATTGAAGTGAATATAAAATTCAGGAGGTAATGCTTATTTTATACCATTTTTTCCATCGTGATTTCCATCGGGTCTTTCTACGGTACCAACTGCAATTTTTAACTTCCGTATACTCCATTCCCTACTTCGGCATTTCCGACTCACGATTTTAGCCGCACTATAAATTATAGAGTGATCCATAATGTGAGATCATGAGAAACTCATGCCATATTCAAGAATCCTAGGAATTATAAGGTATGTGAAAAGATCTTCATAGGTTATATTTTTTAGATGCAAATAGAAGAATATAGGGTTGATATATTCCAATATAAGGTTATTTATAAGGTACATTCGTATCTGTATAGAGTTGACGGAATTCCATATATAGTTCATAAAGAGCTTTATTTGAAATGTTGTGATAAATTTGGGTGTTTCTAAATATCCTTATAAGACTATTCATGCACTACCAGAAGCCATACTAAAATAATCATACTTCATAAGGCATTGTATGGAATAACATATGACTTTGAATTGAAATACTTTGAGGAAATTTCATAAGACTCGAACTTCATAAGACTTTGAGGGAATTATGTAAGATTTTATAAATTATAAGACTTATCTGAAAGTATTATAAAATTATGCTTAGAAAAAGAAAATGAAATATGATAAACTAAATTTGATGATTTATAGTGATTTGTTCTTCATCGAGATAAATATCGTAACGAAATATTGTGATTCATGCTTCCATTTAATAACTTCATGTTTTACAGAAATATTTACACCATGAAATGAGGAGATGAAACCATGAATATTTTTATATATAATTTATGCATACATGGAGTTTTTTATGATTTGGTGTCTACATGTCTGTATACAGTTACAAAAAATTGTGAAGAGAAGTAGTGGGAGTTTTGAAATGTCAAGATATTAGGAATTTTGAATATTTGAGAATTATAGTAATTAAAAATGTAGTATTCACATGGTATAATGTTTACATATAATAGAGAAGGAATAGAATTAATATAATGGATATTGTTTCATGTATCATATATATATATATATATACTTCATGTCAAAGAAATTGTCTGTTTGAGACTGTCATTCCAAGAAAGAAAAATCCTTGCATCAAGAAGAGATAACTGATATTGAATCCTATAGACAAATTCCTTAAGTATTGAAGGAGAGAATAGATCCAAAACTGAATATATTCTGAATAAGTTTTATGGATTAAGGATAATGTAAATAGGATATCTAATGCAGATTGGTTTCATTAAATAAGAAGAAGAATATGAAGAGGGAAAGTAAGGTGAATATATCCATCTTGAAATTGATCAAACATTTAGTACTATTCAAAATTGGATCATTATTAATTTTTAAAACTGCAGTGTCTCCTTGAAGTTTAGAAAATCATAGAAGGTTTTGAAGAATCTTCTATAATTATCACTTCATCAAAATCTGAATTCTGGAAGGTGATTGAAAAAGGTATTATTGCAAGGTTATGATTTCATAATATCTAATTCTTTCTTAAAACAATATAACAATTCTATACAGGGGTATAATGTTTTTAAATTAGTGGAATATTTATGAAATATTTAATAATTTTCGGGTCTGTTTTCTTTAATTCAAACATGCTACTTATTAAATGTTTTGGAATTTTAACAACAAAGACTAACAATATTTCATGTCACATTGTAAAATATTTTAAACAATGTTAATTTAATTTTATTTTAAGAGACCTATCTTGTGGTGCTTTATTTTGGTTGATATGCAATTTATTTTTTGGATTTAAATACATTTTAGGGCTTAATTATTTACTTGGAAGTGTTTTTTATCATTGCTTAGGTTTTCCTACATGGAAGCCCTCCCTTGGAGTGTTATAATTTTAAAATGAAAATTTTATAAAATATAGAATGTTATAGATAGGTATGTTTTAGTTTAGTTTTTATTTTATTTTCTTTATCGCATTGGCCACTTAGGTCTTTTACTTCTTTCTGTGGACAAAGGGTAATTAGATTCTGCGAAGGGGGGAAAATGGGGTTCAAATTGATTCAGTCCGCCGGCTTTGATCCGAGGTAAGATTATATGGTTACTATTTGTCTCGCACCTCATGTATTTGGGGATTTCAGTGTTTTTGACTCCATATTATGTTTTCAGTAGGGAGTTGGATCATTTCGTGTTGGTTCGGGTGGATTTGGTTCTCCCAATCGAGGTAAGGCTTTAATGTCATTGGTTGGTTTCTCACTAGTTATGTAGCATTATTTATGTGTTTTAATGTTCCTAATATCCTTTGTGTAGCGCATTGATCCCTGCTCATTGGTTTTGAGTAGCCAAGTTAAGGGAGACTCACCTGCGTGTGCATAGGTAAGAAAGTACATGTATGTGGGTTCCCCCGTTACGTGTATAGTCAACCATGTAAGTGATTATGAACGTATGGGTCTATGTGTTCCCATGTATATATATATAAATGCATACGAAGGTGAGTGGATACTGGTATATGCATATAAGCATATGTGCAAGGATCCCCTTGCCCTCATGGCCATGTGGGTGTGTGCATAGGGGATAGGTGTCCTTGCATGTGTGTGAAGGTGCGTATACTCAGTGGGGGAGCATCAAATTTTAGTTAGAAAGATCCAAAAGCCGAAGTGGACGGTTTGGTTCCACCTTGCGATAGGATCCCTCTTCTAGCCTCTTTAATTCAAAAATGATTTAAATTGAATTTAGCTTCTTTCTTAATTCTTCTTAATTATATTGAATTACATATCTTGAATAAGTTTTCTTTAATATAATTGTTTCATTTGATAAATAAATTCATGTTTTTATAATAAAACCTCTCCAACGGAGATGCGTTGTCTACGAAAACTCAAGGTGATAGTTATGTTGATCTAGTTTCTTAAATTATTGCATTTGATTTGTGCTGAATGAGTTTTAGAATAAATGTTAAATATAATTAAATGAATTGTGTGATAAAGAAATGACATGATTTTATAATAAAACCCCTCCAATGGAGGTGCGCTATCTTCTAAACCAAAGAGTAGTGATAGTTATTTATATCATGTTTAGATTTGGTTTGAGTCTTTCATATGTCTCTTGTTGGTGTTTGTTTTGTGGCTAGTTAGTTTTTGTTTTCTTTGAATAATATAAACTAGCTTATCATACTCATTTAACTCAAAGGACATTGCCCGAGTAGGCATATGCCTTGACCATGACACTTTCATTTTCACGCTTTGAATATTATAAATAAAATTTCCATGTTTAGGAAAAGTGAATGAATTTGTAAATGGTTTTTGTAGGGTGTCTGATTCTTTTTCGTCGTTTTGTTTCCCTTTAGATGTTGCGTCATTGCGATACTCGATACAACCTTCTCTGGAGATCCCTTGTTATAGCATATTAAATAGTTGATCTCTTCTATCATTTGTTAGTGGGGCGACGACTGGAATGTTGCCCTGCCTCCTCCCACTCCCCTCGCTCCTGGACGGAAGATGCTTCCCCGCGGATGTCACTGGACCGGGCCAACACACCGCAGTCACGCCACGATAATGTTGTGATTTGGCCCTACTCTAGCCACATCCAGCCCACACCACCCCCCTTCCACCTTCATTTCAGCCCACTGCCAACAACATTCCAGCCCGCAACAGCCCCCCCTGCCACCTTCGAATCAGCCTGCACCATATCCCCAGCACCTGCAACCAGCCCCCTTCCACCAGCATTCTAGCCTCCTGCCTCTCCCTTTGCTCCTGGCCGAAAGATGATACCCCGTAGATGTTGTTGAACCGGGCCAACACGCCGCGGTCACGCCGTGGTCACGCTGCGGTCTCGCCGCGGTCACGTCGTGATTTGGCCCTGCTCAAGCCACATCCATCCCACACCACCCCCCCCCCCACCACCCTTCCACCTTCATTTCAGCCCGCTTCCACCAACATTCCAGCCCGCAACAGCCCCCCCCCCCCCCTGCCACCTTCGAATCAGCCTGCACCATCCCCCCAGCACCTGCAACCAGCCCCCTTCCACCAGCATTCCATCCTCCTCCCGCTCCCTTCACTCCTGGCCAGAGGATGATGCCCCACAGATGTCGCTGGACCGCGCCAACACGCCGTGGTCATGCCGTGGTCACGCCGCGGTCACGCCGCGATCACGCAGTGGTCACGCCATGATTTGGCCCTGCTCAAGCCACATCCATCCCACACCACCCCCCTTCCACCTTCATTTCATCCCACTGCCACCAACATTCCAGCCCACAACACCCCCCCCCCTTCCACCTTTGAATCAGCCCGCACCATCTCCCCAGCACCAGAAACTATCCCCCTTCCACCAGCATTCCAGCCTCTTCCCGCTCCCTTCTCTCTTGGCTGGAAGATGCTGCCCCGCAGATGTCACTGGATCGGGCCAACACACCGCGGTCACGTCGTGGTCACGCCGTGATTTGGCCCTGCTCCAGCCACATCCAGCCCACACCAGCCCCCTTCCACCTTCATTTGTATCCTAAAAATGTGATGGAATGTGTTTCCAGGCCTGGATTTCCTTGACTCAGGGGTGGAATCAATATGTTATAGTAAACAGTAGTGTAATCATGAGTTGATGGGAATGAATTAGTGAATGATAATTCACGTTGTGGTTACATGCGGGGTCCATTGAAACGATAGAGTGAGGTGGTGAGCTGACCATTGAAAATGTTTCTATTTATTTGGTTGATCTCCAAGGAGGTGGTGATAGTAGGTCACTGGGGAATTTAGTTTAGGGTCACCCATATAGTTGGCAACCGACATGTTCAATGTGAATATGATAGCGCTTGGTATCCCAAAGGAGTGTGTGTGTGCAGATGTCTCTGTGGTGTAAGACAACATCAATGATAGATCTAGGTACCATTTTGCGATTGACGGTAGTTTTTCATTTATTAGAAATACTATGGCTTGAAGTAGCAGAATGTATGAGTGGATAAAAACTATCTAGGTCAAAATTCATATCCCACACCTAGGTTACTAAAAGTCAAAACTCATGTCAATCATTGAATGTAGTAAGTTTTGTTCTAGGTAATCTAGGTGTATACAATACTTGGTAGCATCTTAGAAATCAAGTGTGAATTGAAAATCATTTTTAGTCATTGCGTTCAGTGTAGGACTAGTCGAGGTCTAGTTAGAATGATGTGAGTGCTATGAGGTAACAATAATTATACAATTATGGTGGGGATTATCAACCCAGTTTCATGTTAAATGACCTCTCTTGTGGGAAGGTTCATGGTCTTGCATAAGAATGACCCTTGGATTATCTTGAAGACTCCATAAGACCAACATTAAATAGACCTATGAATATATGGTTCCATGATGAATGCCTAATTATTGATTCAAATGTAGCACTGGATGGAGTCCAGATAATGGCTTTAGACTCCGGAGGAAATTTGTGCAAACTGAGAGGGGAGGATGTTCAGGGGGGATTGGATGGGGGGCTTTGCAGGGGGTAAATATTTAGAAAATGAGGGGGTCTATCTAGGAAGGAGTGGGGGGTCTGTCCCGAAGGAGTGATATTTCATCTGTCCAGGGAGGGGGGGCTGTCCAGGGGGGCTGCAATGGGGGAGGGGGGTGGGGGCTGTCCAGGATGGAGTGGGGGGTCTATCCGGAAGAGAATTCTTGGAACTTGGATATTCTAACCAAATAGCTTGGGATTCTTATTTCTGGAAGTGCCAATGTCTACCCATGTGCTGCAATGAAGCTAGTATGGGTCCCCTTACACACAAATATATTTAGAGACATATATATAAGAAATTAAAATGGAAACTAATAGTCTCCCAGTTGACAAATAGGTGTTCACCAAAGCCTCATTGCATTTCAAGGGAATTTGGTTAGCTTTTTTATGGTTATAGTCATAGTAATTAGAAACCATTCCCTCCCCTTTTTGGCTCAACAGAATGCAGTATTGTGGTACAAATTTTGAAAAAGCTATGCATGAAGCTGGGGGGTTCTTAAATGAAAGTTTCCTTGTTTGATTGAATTACTATATTGGGAATATTTGTTTCAATAATGATTAATCCTTTAGTTTTCAGGTCTGTTATCTATATTAATAGTTGTAGCATATGATGACTGAGTTGTTGGTTTATTGGTTGGATATGGTTCTATCATGATTAGTGGGTTCATGTTTTTGGAAATGTAAATGCTAGGTGGTAGAGTTTTGTTTTGTTTTCTTGTTTTTTTTTTGTGTCTCGTAAATATCAAGTGGCCTAGACACATGTCCAAGGGGGTGCAGGGTGGGGGGGTATGTCCAGTAGGGGCGGTCTGCAGTGGGGGCCTGGACACATGTCTAGGGGGTGCAGGGTGGGGGGTATGTCCGGTAGGGGCAGTCTACAGTGGGGAGCCTGGACACATGTCCAGGGTGGGGGGTATGTTCAGTAGGGGCGGTCTGTAGTGGGGGGGGTCTATCTAGGGTGGGAGGGGGGGTCTGTCTGGAAGGAGTGGGGGGAGTATGTCCAGGGTGGAAGGGGGGTTTCAGGGGGATAAAGATACAGAAAATGTGGTAATAAGGCCGGTAAATGGTATTTCACCAAGGAATCCTCTCATTTCTGAAATGCAGAGGAAAATATTGATCATTCTTGGCATGACCCATTACAATAGAAGTTACATCCCCACGACACAAGCTACCGAGCTATCTTCCTAGTTTTTCATCCCCATAGATTTCATATATACCCTATTTTAGAGGCAGTGGGAAATATGGAGGAATTATCAGCCTATTGATGGGATCTGAAGTTTCCTTCAAGAGAAATAAATAATTTTGAATGGGTATTGAGAAATTTCCATGACTTAGAACATTTCTTACATGAATCATCCTGATATTGTGTAAGCATACATGCTGGACTTAAAAACACCTACATTTATAGTTTTAAATATATGAACTCCCTCACATGTCCAAGCTCCATCACCACTCTCCGTCCACCACATCTCATTGTCAACATGTCTAACTCAAACTCACTTTAGGGGTGTCCATTAATCTCCCCATCTTTTCAACAAATCATCTTGGGAAAATTACACACATTTTGTCAAAAAATACAACACAACCCAAGGGGTGTCAAAATGCATCATTGTCCCCTCATATCTTTCATGTTTCCCATCGATAGTGGTGCAACCTACTCCATTATGGAATACTCAACAGAGATAGAATAATATTACTCCAACGCTTCTGTTGTGTATGTATTGAATGAAATTGGATTTCATTTGAACAAAAAGCCTTTATTAACGATCATGTTATTCAGTGTTGGGATTTACATATCAATCTGAATATTCTTTGTTCATTTTTTATTATAGATTTATGTATCATTTATCATGTAAAATTGACACATTGATCACACATATATAAGAAGTTGTTATATCTCACTCTTTTTCCTATTATTTACTTATAGGTGGTTACTTATGATGAGGTCGATTCTACCCACCACCATAGAAGGCAGTGAGTTCAAAATCGGATTCAGGTAAGGATTCTTCCATTTTTATTCTTTGGCTCAATTTTAATTAGTGTTTTTGTGATTTTTGGGTTCCCTATATTTTTGCAGTGTGTTTTGGATATTGTTGAGGACAGTGAAGCACCACATGACTGGGATATTCTCTCAACCTGCGGGCATGAGGCCTTCTAAAAGTTCATCACAAGGCCCGGCTCCTTGGTTCAGTTTGAGCTAGGTTAGGTTTTCTAAGTTATTTTTTATTGGGTTCATTTTTTTGGTTTATGTCAATTTTAACAGGTTCATTTTGTTCGATTTGGGGCTATTTCTGTTCAATTAAATTAATTTTAGATCCAATCAGGTATGTTTCATTAGTTTCATTTTTTCATGCTCAATTATGATTTATTGAAGTCATTTTGGATTGGTTTGAGTCAATTTGGTTACATTATTTTCATTTTGGTTCAGTTTTATCTTTTTCAAAACCATTTGGTTTGGTTCCACTTTACTCAAATTAGCTTGATGATGTTTGATTTAGTTCTAGTCATATTAGTATGTTTTTTATTAGTGTAGTTAATTTGACTGGAATTTTTTGTATAATACCATATATTAGCATGTTTTTGGTTTTTTCAATTCAATTGCCCCGCCTCCTCCCGATCCCTTCACTCCTGGCTGAAAGATGCTGCCCCGAGGATGTCATTGGACCGGGCCAACACGTCGCAGTCACGTCGTGGTCACACCGCGGTCAAGCCGTGGTCACACCGTGGTCACTCCGCGGTCACGTCACAGTCACGCCGCAGTAATGTTGTGATTTGGCCCTACTCTGGCCACATTCAGCCCACACCACCCCCCTTCCACCTTCATTTCAGCCCGCTTCCACCAACATTCCAGCCCGCAACAACCCCCCTACCACCTTTGAGGTTGAGGTAAGTTTCCTCTGCCTAACCCTTTAATTTGAATTCTATAATTGCTCGAGTATTTTAAAAACTTTTTTTCATTATTATATAATGTGTATATGCTATTCAAACTGGTTGTGGCTCTTTATAATGACTTTTTCACCTGTTTTACATGATTTCCCTAAGCCTTCAACGTGGACTAGTAGAATGTTTCAGCCAACACAATAGTAGAAAATAAAATTTCCTTCACTTTAGAGATGACAGTGTCCTCATTTTGAGAAAACATCAACCGATCATTCTCATAAAAATATAAAACTTAAAGAAAATATTTGTTTTCATTTCATCAAACACAGACAACCGGCTTTGAAAACTTTCTTCAGTCTCATCATTCTGAAACACTTGACCCAGAAAAAGACAAAATTTAACCTATTAAAATAAATCCACCTAGGCAAGATTCACGGTGTGACCATGGGTTTCACACCATGAATCCCTACCCCTGGGAATTTCATGGATTGAATTGAGGTTCACAGCTGTAAATGTTCTAGATAGGGGTTTCACCCCTCAACTAAACATAATGATGCTCTTAACCATATGAATTTTCAACTGAGAATGATCTTCCAATGGTCTATCAACCTGGTAATTGGATTTTGAAAAATGATCTCAATGCGGTTTTCATCTCACTGCATCCAACCCCACGAAAAACACCAGTATGTTCTCCTCTAGATGAATTTTCCTGAAATTTCTTGGTTTCAGCCACTGGTGTGCTATCGCATCTCTCAATCAATATTAGATGATTCCCTAAGGTCATATTAAACCCAAGATCCATTGATGTATTGAACACAATCTTGAAGTATATCCTCCAATATATGTGTCATCTACTCTTAGTGTCTGTCTATATATTGATGGTACGTTGTGCTCGATATTAGATGATTCCCTAAGGTCATATTAAACCCTTTCCAAAAATCATGGCATAATATGTGCATCTCTCTCTGATATAATTCTTAAGTGAAATCCATTATAGTATTAGTCTTCACAGATATAAAACATTCCTATATTTTCTACGAGGTCCATGGCCACCAAAACAGACACCCGAATTCATCACCCATATTTGTCTCTCTAGGATTCAGAAACCACAGAGGTATGACAGTATCTCATAAACTATTCACAAAATAATTCAAGAACTATAACTCTTATAAAATTGTAACACATCATCATCAAACAGTGAACACTCAAGTGTCATTTTACCACTTTATAGTTGTTCCCGCATCACATTAAACACATGGTTAAATTATATACTAACCTTCCCATAGCCTATATGAGATGATATGGTAACTAATGGGGAAAAATAAATTGATTCATGGTCATTAGAATCATCCATCCTCCAATTAGCGTACATGATCATAATGTGTTATTATTCTTCAAAAGGATTTTAACCAGGTTCCAGGGGGGAAAGGGGTAAGGGGTGTGCTGGGTTCTTTTGCAAGGGTAAGGGGTAGGGTGCAGGGGGGTGTGATGGGGGGTGGTGTGCAGTGGGATGGGGGCTGGGGGGTGCAGTGGGTATGTGAAGGGTGGGGTAGGGGGGAAGTGCAGTGGGATGGGGGGAGGGGAAGTGCAGGGGGAAGGGGGTGTACAGTGGGCTGGGGGGGAAGTGCAGTGGGCAGGGGGTGTGTGCAGGGGGGGACAAGGTGAGGGGGCAGGGGGTGTGTTGTGGGGGTGGTGTGCAGTGGGATGCGGGGGTGTAGTGGGTATGTGCAGGGTGGGGCAGGGGGGGAAGTGCAGTGGGCTGGGGGAGAGTGCAGTGGGCTGGGGGGAGGGGAAGTGCAGGGGGCAGGGGGGTGTGCAGTGGGCTGGGGGGAAGTACAGTGGGCAGGGGGGAAGGGTGAGGGGGTAGGGGTGGTTTGCTGGGGGAAGGGGGTGTGCAGTGGGCTAGGGGGGAAGTGCAGTGGGAAGGGGGAAGTGCAGGGGCAGGGGGTGTGTTGGGGGCAGGGTGTGTGTGCAGGGGACAGGGTGAGGGGGCAGGGGTGGTTTGCTGGGGGTAGGGGCAGAGGTGTGTGCAGTGGGATGGGGGGAAGTTTAGTGGGCTGGGGGGAGTGCATGGGGCAGTGATGGGGAAGGGGGCAGGGGGTGTGCAGGGGGCAGGGGGGTGTGCTGGGGAAGGGGGCAGGGAGGGGGATGTTTTTTTATGGAATGGGGGGACATATAGCCACAGTTTTAAACCGTGGATATAGGGATATATCCACAGTTTAAAACCGTGGAAAAAGGACTATAGCCACGGTTTTAAACCATGGCTATATATATTTCCTGGCTTAGGATTCTGCCACGGTTTGAAAATCGTGGCTATAGGTTTTTCCCTATAGCCACGCCAATACCAGCCACGGTTTATGAAACTGTGGCTATAACCTATATCCATAGTTTTTGGGCTTATAGACACGGTTCCAAACCATGGATATAGCCTTATTTTGTAGTAGTGGTCTGCTGTAAAGACCCGTAAAATTCAAGGAAAATTTTTTCTTAATTTTCTTTAGAATTTTACAAGAGCGCGGTTTCAGACGGCACCTTATTCCGAGGCCCGGAGTGCCCGGAATTAATTTCCGAAGTTTGGCTCGGGTACGTTCAGTGAACGAACGAGCGGGAATTTCTAACTTTTGATCTGGTGCTCGGAATTGAAATCCGAGGGCACCGATGAACTCGCAGCGCCGATATTCGCTTAAAGAGACCTTTTCGGGAGTTGCGTTTGTTGCGAGTTGAATTTTAGTTTTGGGGTTTTTCAGTTGAGTTAAATAAAATTTGTTTAAGACAAATTTTATTTTAACTTATTAAAAACCTACCAAAGGAGGTTGGAAGTGGGACCCACACCCACTTAACCTCCCTTGGGAGGTTTAAGTGTGGTGGGGCCCACACGAACCCCTTTTTCTTTTCAAATTCCCTAACCCCTCTAAACCCCCTCTTAATTACGTAACTCTTCCCGACTTTATTTCTTGCCAACCTATCTCTTCATTTAATTTTGTCAACTCTAGATTTAATTAATGAATTGATTTCAACTTTTGAATTTTTGAAAGGTTGGCAAAATGAAAATAAAATAAGGTGTAGCTTATTTTATTTTGGGTTGATCGTTTGTCTTCTTGAGAGGTAGAGAGCTCCTCTTCTTCTTCTTCAAACTCAACGAAGAACGCGAAGAACGTCGTTCTTCAACGAAGAACTTCTCCTCCGAAGAACACGATCCGTCCGCGACGCCGTATCCGCGACGCGACGTACTTCTTCTGCGTCTTCTCTTCCGCGACGGTTTTCCGCGACGAACTCCTTCGACAACGACTCTTCCTCCGACGTCAAAGGAATCGACACCGATATTCCACGACTCCGTCAACGTGCGACTATCGAGGTAGAGATTCTTGAGTTCGTTGTTCTCTTTATAATTTGACTTTCCTCAAGACTTGACGAGGAACGCCCTTTTTCCGACGAAGAACGCCGCACCGCTCTTCTTCGTCTTCGGTGTCAACGAGAGAGAACACCGCACCTTCCTCGGACAACCTTCGTCGGCGTACAAGGATTCGCCAACGACGTGCCTCTTCGGACGCGTCTCTTCGTCAACGGAATTGACGAACGACTACCGCGACGCCCGATCTCCGCGACGTCGACTTCCGCGGACATAGTCAAATCCTCGAACTTATACCCGAGGTAGGGGATTGTTGTTTCATTCTTAAATTATTCCATTTCTTGAACATGGATCTGGCATGTCTAACATGAGGCTTTGAATGTTCATGTTGAGTTTTTATTTAACGTGAGGGGGGCCGGACCGCATGAACACGGCCGAACCCCCCTCCAACGTTTATGTTGATTTATCTTGCGGGAGGAAGCAAGTGGCGTGGTGTCGTCGCACCACGCGGATGAACGTGCAAATATCTTCGCGATGCCGTCGCACGCACCATGGTAGAAACAACAGAAACGCGACGCCGTCGCGCCGCGTTGAATGAATATCAAGCACGGCAAAGGGGCGCGGTGCCGTCGCACCGCGCCGGACGACGAACGCCGCGGCCGGTTCCGGGCCGCGGCGGGACGAGGAGACCGCGGCCGGTTCCGGGCCGCGGCGGAAAGGAAGACCGGCGGCCGGGCCGCCGGCGTCGGAAGCCGAAGAGGGGACCGGAAATTCCGGTCCCGTTGGAGAAAACCGGCCGGCCGGCTGGCCGGCCGGATGCCGTTAAACCGGGGAATTAATTCCCCGGCCAGCTGGCAAAACCCCCCTCTTAAAGAGGGGGGCGGTTTAATTTTTTTAAAGGGAGGGGGCCGGCTGCCCCCTCGGATCCGCACAAGAAGGCCCCCCTCATGTGAGGGGGGCGGTTTACTTAAAATCGGCGCGGCTAAGCCGTGCCGCCAGAAGAAAGCGGGGGCAATCAAGCCCCCCGCGTGCGGCTCCCCGTGCGGCGCCAGCACCAGCCGCCGCGGCCCGCTGCCGCCACCGCGGCCCGTCGCCGCCGCCACCGCGGCCCGCCGCCGCCGCCGCCACCGCGGCCCGCCGCCGCCGCCGCCACCGCGGCCCGCCGCCGCCGCCGCGCCTCCGTCGCCGCCGCCGCCGGCCGCCGCGCCGCCCCGGGGGGGGGGGGGTCGGGCTGGGTCGGCCCGGACCCGGACCCCCCCGTTTCGAACCAGTTTTGGTTTTTGGCTCATAACTTGAGCCTCGGACCTCCGAACGACGAACCGTCTGCGGCAACGCGATCCTTGGATCGAGACGGTCGTTTCGGTATATTGAACTCAAGGTTTCGGATTACTTTGAGTTCGGCCGGGTTGGTTCGTTCACGAAACCAACCGGGCCTTCGGTGCGGAAACGCTCATATCTTGAGCCACGAACGTCCGATTGACGCGCCGTCAGTCGCGTTGCATTCCTCTTAATGAGACGGATCTTTTGGCATACTCTGCCCGAGGTTTGGACGCAGGTGGAGTACGGTCGGGTTGGTTTTGCCTTAAAAACCAACCGGGCCCCGGAGACGAAAATGCCAATAACTCACAGACCGGGCGTCCGATTGACGCGCCGTCTGTTTCGTTGACTTCCTCTTGATGAGACGGAACTTTTGACATACTCCGCCCGAGTTTTGGATACAGTCGGAGTATGGCCGGGTTAGATTGTACTCGAAATCCAACCGGGCCCTTGGAACAGGAAAGCTGATATCTTACAGACAGGACGACCGCTTGACGAGCCGTCAGCGGCGTTGGTGGTTACGTTGAGTAACGGTCCCTTTGAGTTTACCCTATGGGAGTTCGGGGTACAGTTGAGATACGGCCGGGATTGGTTTCGCTCTCGAAACCAACCGGGCCCCTGGGACGAAAAGGCTAATAACTCACAGACCGGGCGTCCGATTGACGCGCCGTCTGTTGCGTTGAGACCCCTGTGACGAGACGGACTTTTGAGACACTTCTTCGTGGGACTTTGAGATACTTGGAGTATCGACCAGTAGCTCGTGGAGCGGACCCTCCCGGAGACGAGCGTGCAGAGTACGGAGACCGTGTAGCCGGCTGAGACCTGACGACTGCTTGACCGACTCGACTTGGAGTGAGTCGACTAGCCCAGTGGACGGAGCGCCGGTATTTGGCTGCAGACCCACGGCGGACGGAGCGCCAGGTAGATGGCAGCAAACCCGCGGTACTCGACAGGAGGAGTACCTCAGTAGGCTATTTGGGCGAGCGCCCGGTATTTGGCGACAGACCCTCAGCGGACGGAGCGCCAGGTAGTTGGCCGCAAACCCGCAGTACTCGACAGGAGGAGTACCTCAGCAGTCCTAGGTTAGTGAGCGGCAGCCTCGGAGTCGTGACAGGACCACTGTACACTCTAGAGACGGAGCTCTTCAGCAGTTACGGTTTCGATAATGAAAATCCTGGTTTGAGCTGAGACTTTTGACCTTGTGTTTACTTCATGATTGAGATGGGTCACTTGCTAACTTTGGTATATGTATGGGCATATACCCGGGTAGTGTTTATCCGTCGATTTCACAATCCTTGTGTTTCCTCATGATTGAGATGGGTTACTTGATAACTTAGGTATATGTATGAGCATATACCTAAGTAGGGTTTATCTGTTGAGATATTCTTGTGTTTATCCTTGTTGGTTTTAGTGAGACCTTGAGGGTCTCGGGGTCCCTACTGAGTATCGTTATACTCACCCCTGCACGGGCTATGCCCGCACCTCGTTGTGTTGGTTGCAGACGACGGACAGTGCTGACAGAAGCCGAAGGTTCAAGGACTGGACGGTACCTGGAGGTGGACTATACGACGAGGCGGTACCCGGAGGTGGACACTGGGCGGGACATACTCGGAGCGGATGGCGGGACCCGAGGAGCAGAGGAGCTATCTGTACCCACCCTTCAGGTGGGATTTCCAGTGGACATCTCAGCGTAGCAGCTTTACTTTTCAGTCGCTGTTTTCCCTTTCGAGTTGTACTTTACAGTTGGGCTTGTATTTCCGGCCCCTTTTACTTTTCAGCTCTTCTTTTTGAACTTAGTGTTTTACTTCCGCTTACTTACTCTGTGGTGTTTGTTTACTTTACAAAGGCAATGCCTTCCCTTTTTACTGGGATTTACGCCTTGGTGCTAGTCGCCAGCCCCTGGCCTATGGAAGGCGGGCTTGGGGTAGTCACGGCACGGACCCCGAGGGCGGGTCGTGACATCTGCTCCTCGAGTCAAAGATCAACACATCAACTGTCATGAAGTCCATAGTTGATGTATCCCATAGTTTCGTCCCACATTATAGGGAAAAAATGAAGAAAAATGTGCCCAAGTCACGGAGAACAAGACAACCAATCCATTTCCCTAAAGTACACAGCATGTAGGTAAGCGATACACGCCATGTCATCAGACACCAAGTACTGCCCGTGTGAAACGGCCCGTGTCGTAGGGCTGGTCGTGTAGAGAAGTAAGTACATGGTGTGTGGTATGGTTACATGCCGTGTCCAAACCTCTAGGGTCGGTTCCATGTGCATTGGCCATTCCTGGTCTTGTGGTGGAGTATATGCCCGTATACTCCACCATGTGTCCGTGTATTCCTGGAATACACGCCGAGTCATCACGAAGCCACTTCTTCCATGGTGAAGGTAGTACATGCCATTCCTCTTGGTCGTGTGGTTCTTCCCGTGTCCGTGTATCTCCCAGATTATACGCCGATCCTCGCGAAGCCTCCTCTACCGTTCTATGAAGATAATACACTTTGTGTTACCTGGTTGTGTATTGTTTTCCATGTCCGTGTATTTTCCCTGAATACATTCCATGTCCATCAAAGTCTCCTCCATCGAACAGTGTGGAGAGTACACGCCGTGTGTCTTGAGTCACACGTCATGTGTTAATTTTCTAACATCCGAAACGAAAGCCACAGTACGCTTGTATTACACGGAGTGTGCTCCTGGAGAACACGCCATGTATTTTGGAATTTTCCAGAAATGACGCCTCTGGCCAGCACGCCTCCCGAGGTGTCTGTTCTTCATTCCGATGATCTGATTTCTACAAAACTTCTGCTTCTAGGAATACCCGACGCTCTGAGGACATTTACGATGTTTTCGGGCCTCTGATTGGCTCTAAAAACATAGATTGATTTACCGCTCAAGAACGGCTGAAGAACTCCACATATTCACAAGAAGGGCGGAGGAATCAGGCCGTGTTAGTTTTGTCTGGTCCCTTCCGCATTAGTCCGATATCAATCGGTTTAAGAAGAACAACAACATGGAAGGAAAACCAATCATTACTCAAACCAAACACACCCCTACCTCGAAGGAAGTTCATGGTTTTCAAGTGTCACGGACGATGGTGTCATTTCCATCGCTGTCGGTGCCTCCTCCCATGTCGCGGTGGAAGAAGAAGATGGAGAATACGAGCCGCCGAGTCGACGTTCTTCGTCAAAGATTTGGCGTTCTTCATTGGATAAGAAGTTCTTTAAAAAGGAACTAGAGCTCTCTCCTCCAATTCTCAACACAACAAGCCAACCCATAAATAAAATAAGGCTCCTCTTGTTTTATTAAAACATGCCATGCATTCAAATTACAAAATTTAAACACTTAATTCAATTAATTGATTAAGTGTGTGTTGAAATGAATTAATGTGGGAGAGTGGAGAGTTACCCAATTAAATACAAGGGTTTAATGGGGGGTTTAAGGAATGTGAAGGGTTGGGGATCGTGTGGGCCCCACCTCACATTTATCCTCACATGGGTTGTTAGGATGTTAGTGGGTCCCACCCTAACTCCCCCATGTTGGATAAAACCACCTTAGAATTATAAATAAAATTGTAGACAATTTTATTCATTTTTAATTTAATCCACATTTTTTTAACAACTCCACAAAAGCAAAGGCATCTTTAGTAAAGGTCCTCTTAAGCAATTACCATCATTACAGTTCCATCGGTGCCCTCAGATTTCAATTCCGAGCACTGGTTCAAAAGATAGAAAAACCCGCTCATTCGTTCACTGAATGTACCCGAGCTAAACTTTGGAAATTGATTCCGGGCACACTGGTCCTCAGAATCAGGTGTTGTTAGAAACTGCATACTCATAAAATCCCAAAGAAATTAAGAAAAAAAATCATTGAAATTTACGGGTCTTTATAAGATTAATCCATCTATCTTGACCAATGATTGAAAATTTTTCTTCTAAACATCATTATAAAGTATATATAGGTTTTGGTCTCCCTAAAATACCAATCTTAATTCCCTTACTAAAGGAACTAAAGAAGGTCTCTCAAAGAAGAGGTGATTGTCTCACCTGACCTCTTTCAATTTATTCCTTTTTATACATATTATAAATATATAGAAGTTATTATAAAATAATAACATCATTATAATAAATATTATAAAATGTTGATTTTATTATGAAGACAGCATTACCCACCCTATTTCTCATCAAATGGGAAGTGAAAGTATCGCTTGTGTGTACATACGACTTACCCTATCCACATAGCAATACAATTAATTTTTTATTACCACCTTTTATAGATGGGAATTAAGATAGTTTTAATATTTATATATGATATTTATAAAATAATTATATTTCTTAAATAATAATATCATATCTACCTTATTACTTTCCAAACTTTTTAAAAACTATAATGTTGCTCGTGCGTACGTGTGGACTACCACCGCCACGAAGTGATGTGATTCATTTTTTATTTATATTTTACTTGTATTATCATAAGGATGGTTTTTATGAATATATATTTTTATATTATATAATAATTATTTTATAAATTATTATTATTATTTACCTTTCTTTTGTTCCTTCTATAGAATAATGAAAACAACATTCATGCGTACGTACGACCAACCATCTCCATGAATAGTGTAATACATTTTTCTATGTTTACCTATAATGGATTACTTTAAATACATATATAATGAATATATATATATATGATATGTATATAATTATTAAAATTTTGGATATGATTTAATCTTAATCAAATTATAATGATCAAAACTACCAAACCAAAACATACATGAAAAATGAAGCAGTTATTACACAAAACAGTGATTTTTAACAATGATTTATTAAGAAATGAGTGATATAAGATTATAATTATGTCATAAATGGTATAATATATATTAGTATGGTTCTTTAGAATCTATATAATAAATATATTTTTATTATAAAGGAGGTTTCAACACATATGAAGGTGTTTAGACCTAAGGTAAGGGTTTATTTCACAATCTCATCATTATTCGGGAAAGTATATGGTTAAGTCTCCATTAAGGAATATTTCTCTTCCATGAACATGTTTTTTAAAAAAATTATTATTCTACCACATTTTTTTAAAATAATTTTTACTCATGTTTTAATTTTAACAAAATGGTTATAAAGGAATCATTTCATCGTTTTCCAAACAAGTTACTTTTTGAATTTTCTTATAAAAATATGAAAGGAATATTATTTAACTTATAAATAATGAGTGGATTTTACTAACATAGTGATGCATAAATTATTTTAATATTAATTTATATGTTTGGATTTTTTTCAAAAAAATATTCCTCTTTAAGTGCAGCAGTTTTTAAAAATAAGTGATTTTTAAAGTGAAAATGTTATTTTCCTCAAAATGATTTCAAATAAATTTTATGGTATTTCTATTCATCAATGAAAAAAACCCATATTTTACACATGATACACTATGTACATGTTATTATTATACCATTCTTATTATCTCTCTAGATGGTTTATGATCTATTTTACTAGGGATGCACTCGTTTGATACCATTCACCTTATTGATTTGGATGGTTTATGATTATTTTTATTGATTGGGGAAAATTATTAACATTTCATATATTAGTTTCAATGTGGATATTTATATTGATAATGTTTCATCTCTATCAAATGAGGAATGCAATGGACTTAGTAAGTGATGGTCAAGGTCTGTTATATCCCCCTCGATGCATCGGTATGTCTCAAGAGACAAATAATCTTGGGTATTATTTGAAGTCTTACCCATTTATGTAAGATTTCTTGGAACGAGGCCTCGATGGTATGTTTATGATGTCTGGAATTATGAATTTCCATCAATATAATATTAGTTATTTATTTCTATGTGATTATTTGATTAGTTATGATATCAATGGAAAAGTTTTTAGCTTATATGATTATGGAATTATTTGATTTCCATTTATTTCCTCCCATGTTATTCATTCCTTATTTAGAATTCATTATACGCATACCCTTACTGAGCATCTGAGATCACCATTTTTCTTTTGTTTATGTTTTCCCCAGATGCCAATAATTTTTTTATGATTGATATAGAGGGATAAACTAGTAGAATAAGGGTGTTCTCAAAGGAAACACAAATTTGTATTTATGTTCTTTATTGTAATATAAGATTCAAGTATCTAACTAGTTTTATAATACTATTAAACTATTTGGTCCTTTGGGATGTGATTATTTATATATAAATCCAATGTAATAAAGTAACCAATGACTCTGAGCAACTCGGGATAGGATCTTTATAGTTGGTATTAGATAAAGTTTAGTATAATCCCTGGGAACTAGATTTATGAAAATATAGATTAAAGAAATGTAACTGTATAATGGACTTTGAGAATATTACCAAAGAAACCAATATAATGATTTTGATATTTTTTATACTTAAATTTACAATTTATGTTATGTGTTTCACTATTTTTGAAATTATATGTTATGATTCATAATATAATTTAGTGTATTATATTGTCTATAAATTGTGTCTAGTAGAAGGAATGGAAACCATATCAATGAACACAATCCATGTAGGGATTTCCCTCTTAGGCAAGATAATGATACTACATCTAGAGCTGAAACTGGAGATGAAAAATTTATAACTATATTGGGACATCTGACTCAGTTTATGAGTAATAACCTCTCCTATATGGAATAGCCTTCTGATACACAATGTGGTGTAACAATGTTAGACAAAATCATGTGTCAACAACCTCTATCATTTAGTGGGACTAAAAATTCATTTATATTTGAGCGATGGATAATTTCCTTAGATAATATATTTATATATTTGAGAATTAATTAAAGGGATAATGTTATCATGGAATTCTTTCATCTCTGATTAGATTTGAATCAATGGTGTTCATTGATTCAAAACACTAAAGATAAGTAGGAAATATAAAAAATATAATAGAAGGATTTTAAGGAACTTTTCTTGGGAAAATATTTTTCTCATGAAAAGCGATCGAATATAGGGAGAAATTTATTGATTCTAAGAAAAAAATAGGATAAGAATGTTTCCAAGTATGAATCCTATTTTATAATGCTATAAAATCATGCCATAAACTATATACTTAATCCACATAGAAATATTTATCGTTTCCTTGATGGGATTAAGACAATTCATTGAGGGGAACTAGTCTCCCAAACATTATTTTCATATGAGGATATAGTATCATGTGATATAAATACAAATAAATAATTCTCCAAGTATTATGGATTTTAAGGGAAGAAATATAAGATTAGACTCATTGAGTTCTCTGAGAAAATAAATGAGGAAAAGGGGAAGAAGGGAAGGGTGAAATTTTCAACTTGAAATAAATTTGGAAAGAAACATCATGGAACATGCCTATTTAGATTGGAAGCTCAATAAAAGTGTGGATAAAAGTACCCCAGTCCCATGATTTCAATAGAAATAAATAATCTATCAATGAGTAAGTCTTCAGATATAAGTATATGGAAAAATATGAAAAATATTTCCTAATGTTCTATAAAACTTTCCTTAAAAATGAAAAGTGATAAAGGGTGAGATTACATGATCATAACAGCTAATGTTGAATTTCCAAATGATGCAGTGTAAGGTACTTTTATTATATCCTCAAATTTAACTAATCCTTTATTTGACTCTAGATCATCTTATTCTTTTATATCTTCTCAATTTTAAAAAAAAATATACATTTACCATTCCCATTAATAAGTTAGTTGTCACTCAAAACTTCTAGTGGAAACCTAATTTCAATAATAATGTGTCAAGAAGTTTATATTATGACACCTAAACATGATTTATTTTCTGATTTTATTATCATACCTATGGTGAACATTTATATAATCCATGGTATGGACCATATTTCAAAATATAATTAAAATATTTATTGAAAATAGAAGGAAATTATGATTCATGATAAATATATATAAATACTTATATTTATAGGTGAGACTTCATCATCTGATTCATGTATAGATCTACCTAAATTATCCCTTATAAATGATATTTTTAGAGAATAAGAGCTGACACAACTTAATGATGAAAAAGGCAATCTTTAAATTGATTATATACCTATTGTATAGGAATACATTAATGTATTTCTAGAGTAATTACCCGGATATCCACCAGAGTAGGAATATGAGTTTTCCATTGATTTAATACCTAATAAAAAACCTATTTCAGAGACTCTATATAGAATGGTCATTATGGAGTCAGTGGAGTTGAATAAACAATTATAGGATTTGAGTGGTAAGGTATTTATACACCCTATTTTTTCATCATGGGTATCCCTTATTCTTTTCATTAAGAAGAAATATGGATCTATGAGGATGTGCATTGATTATATGGGAATCAATGTTATTAAGATAAAGAAAAAGTATCCTCTACCTCTCATTGATGACCTATTCAAGAAGCTTCACATTCAAAGATTGATCTTTATTTTTGATATCATCTATTGATAGTAAATAAGGAAGATATTTTCAATACAACATTTCTAATGTGGTATGGACATTATGAGTTTACTGTAATTCCATTTGGATTGACTAATCCAATCTCAGTTTTTATAGATCTAATGAATAGAGTATTCAAGGAATATCTTGATAACTCTTTTGTTGTATTTATTGATGATATCATAGTGTACTCCAAGAACTATTAGGACCATTATAACCACTTGAAGGTCATTCTTGAGACACTCAGAAGAAAATTATTATATGAAAAAATTAACAAGTATGAATTTTGGATTCAAAAATTTTTATTTCTTGGATATATTATCGCTAATGATTTAATCCCAGTTGATCCTATGAAGATAAAGGCAATCCAATAATGGCTTATACCAACAAACATAACCTAGGTACGTAGTTTCATTGATTTGGATGGTTAATATCAATGATTTGTTCAAACAATTTCCCAATTACCTAACAATTTAACCAAGATTACTCGTAAAGGGGTTAAGTTTATTTGGATAAAGAAATGTGAAGAATGTTTTGATTAATTGAAGAGGATAATGGTAAATGCTCCTATTTTAACTCTACCATCATGAAATGGTAGATTTGTGATATATAGATATGCATCAAGAAAGGGACTTCGTTTTGTTTTTATGAATAATGATAGATTTATTTCCTATGCATTAATTCAATTAAAAATTCATGAACAAAACTTTCAAACTCATGATCTTGAGTTCTTCCATAATATTAGTTCTAAATATATTGAGACACTATATATACGGTGAAAGATGTGAAATATATATAGATCACAAGAGTTTAAAATAAATATTCTCACAGGATTCACTCAACATGAGGAAGAGGTGGTGGATCTAGATACTCAAGGATTATGATTGGTAAATACACTACCAACCAGGGAAGGTAAATAGGGTATAATATTCATTGAGTGGGAAGAACCATGGAGTTATGAATAAAATGAGGATTAACAGGGGTATTTTTTCATGGATATAATAAATATATATGGGAATTATTAAGGAAGGGTAAACATCACTCCTATTCAAATGATTTCCAAACAATCATTATTGTAAAATATAAAAAGTTCCCAATATGATGATGATGATTTTAAAAATAAAATTAAATCTGTGAATGATGTGAAATTGGCATACTTTGTATATGAATATGGTGTTATAAAAATTTGTAAATAGGATTTCTTTCCCTCTATACTCTGGATAAAAAGGGAATTATTGTATGATGCTCATAGTTTGAATTTCTCTATGGATCCTGGTAACACCAAGATGTATATGTATTTGAAAGAATATTTTTGGTGGGATAATATGAAGCAGAAAATTATTGTTTATGTGCCAAGATGTTTGGGTTTTCAACAAGTGAAGGTGGATAGACAACATATTAGAGGAGTTATAAAACCTCTACTTATTCTTACATGTAAATGGGAGGATACTGATATGGAATTGTTTCACTGGATTACCAAATACTATAAGAATTAATGGTGTGATATGGGTTATTATTGATCAACATACCAAATCTATATATTTCCTCACTAAAAATAATATTTTCCACTGGAGAACCTTGAAAGACTCTATATTAATGAAGTGTAAGACTTCATGGTAAGCTTCGTTGAATTGTGTCTAATTGTGATCCATGATTTACATTGAAATTCGGGAAAATTCTTTCTAAGGCTCTTGATACCAAGCTTCACTTGAGCATTGTTTATCACCCTCAAACCAATGGGAAGTCATAAAGGGAAATCCAAAATTTAGAATACATTTTGAGGTCATAATCACTTAACTTTAAAGTTATATGGCATTAGTATTTACCTTTGGTATAATTTTTCTATAATAATATCTTCCATCCAAGTATTCAAATGGTTTTATATGAATCGTTATATGGAAATAGATATCATAGACTAACTTCTTGGGATGAAGTTGATGAAAGGAATCTTGTAGGCCCGAAACTTGTAGAGGAAACAGTGGAAAAGGTAAAGATGATTTAAACCCATATCAAAACATCTCAAAGTAGAAAAAAGATCTATGTCAATAACTGAAGGAATTATTTGTAATTTCAAGTGGGATATCACATTTTATTAAAGGCGTCTCAATGGAAGGGTTGTATAAGATTTGGTATGAAAGAAAAACTGATCCCTAGGTACATCAGGACTTTTCAAATCCTAGAAATAATTAGAGTTATGGATTACTATTTGGAAATAACACCTATAATTTCTAAAGTATGTGATGTGTTTCATATATCATTATTAATGGAGTAGATTCTATAACTAATACATGTTCTCAATTATGAATTAATATAATTAGACCCTAATTTATCTTACTTTGAATAGTATGTCCATATAAAGAATAAGTTTTATGAAATCAGATGAGTCAACTGGTAAAGTTACTTTGAAAAAATCATAAGATATAGGAGTTTACATGGGAACGTGAGAAAATTATGATTAAAAACTGTCCAAATCTATTAATTAGGTGACATTATAGAACTTTAGAGGAAAAAAGTTTTTGAAGGAGGGAAGAGTTTAACACCCTAATATTTTATGATATGTCTATTTTTAAATAAATTTAATATATTCAATATTTTTTGTGGCACATGACTATAATGTTCTAGTTTTTTACATGAAATATTTTAGAATATTTCTAGGCATATTTCTAGATATATGCATTGAGACATATTTATATTTCAAGACCCTATGAGCCCAAAATTAAGTTTTGAAATATATTAAATATATTAATATCACGCACATACATTTTCCCTAAAAAGGTGGAATAACTCCTGAATAGTGGCTCAAATTTAAAATATGAGGTCACAGTTGAGTTCAAACGTGTTTTTATGCTAGGAATGACATAACCATTGTCAACGTTGGGTGTTTATCAAAAATTTATCACAGACTTAAATAGTAAATTAATTAATTAATTTTTATTTTATGATGTAAAGACCTAATAAACCCAGTTATAACCAAATTTTAGGGTTTACCTCATAACCTTGTAATTTGAGAGGGGATCCAGTGGAGGATCTTTTATGGATGAATGTCGACGGATCGAGCTTTGGTGATCGTTGTGCCAATGAAAATCAAGGATCTTGTCAAAGACAATAATGTGTGGTCATTCTTCATTAGTGGTTTATCCAATCATGGTAAGATTTTTTATTTGTGGGTTTATACTTGTCCTATGATTTGAAGAATACCAGGTGAAAAATCATTGTACATTACGTATTTGGTTCAATAGATCACTACCATGGGTTTAGGATAGATATTCGATGATATGATTGTGATATACGACTATGGTAGAAGTTCTATGGATGGATCAATATGTGTTCTTCTCAGTTTGGGCATGTGGCATCGGTGAGATGTGACAATAAAGGTTTACGAGCTACAAATACTGCCAGAATCCTACCATCAACAATGTTAGGGTGTGTTCACCCCTATATCCACAATGTGAATCATGAGTCCTAAGGGAATTGATGGGTTTAGAGGCTTATATGAAGACGCATGAGTGTTCTGGAGTTTATGTGAAAAAACATACAACATTAAGTGTAATCCTATAAACACATTTTGTGTAGTTCCTTCTTATCGATGCTAGTGTTTAAATGCAGAGATAAGTTTCTCACATCATGTGACATATTTCACATGTTGTGTGACCCATGTCACATGTTGTGCGTGTATACAAGGGGGTACACACCTAGTATTACATGTAGTGTTTCACGTTGTGTGTGCCTATTCACAAAATGTGTAAACACGTGGATGATGGATCGACATGTATAGGGAGTATAGATCCAAGTGGCCATATGATCCCACATGGAATGTACTTGGAAAGTACATGGAAAACAAGAGTACACTGGAAGATTTGTGTACTCGGACATGACCAAGTACACAGACATGGTCCAGTGTGCATGGGAATGGGAAAAATGATACGTCGAGTTCTAGGGAAACTTCTGTACACCATATACCTAAATGGACATTCCATGTATTTTAGAAAAGTGTATTCCATGTAAACGTGAGACATGGGTAGTTCCAGGCTAAGTGATACACACCATGTACCCCCAATTAAACATCATGTACTTCTTTGAGGATAGGTTGGATTCCTATTTCTTCTCAGTTCAGCTCCATTGGGAGCGTGTGTGAGCTTCTCCAAGCTATTATCAGTTGAGTGTGTTCCCCGGTCCATTCCTATAAGGGTTCGGTGTGATTTCTAATTCTCATCATAGAGGATGACTTCTCTATAGTTTCCAAATGATCTATTCAGTGAGGGAAAGTTCCCTTATTCTAGAGTGAGTTGTCTCATACCTCTTCGGCTACTGACTCAACAGGTTGGAGCATGTATCCCTCTCAGAGGCCCAGAGTGATCCTCATTTCCCTTCATGGTTCCTTAGATAGGTTTTTTTGGAATTGACATGAACAATATTTACACTAACATTGACCCCTATCTAAGGGGATGTTTCCAATAGGGTTTGGTGTCCCCCAGTGAGACTTGGGTGTTTAACCCCTATGTGTGTATTGAGATTTGATCTTTCTGAGGAGGTGTATCCTGATCGAGTTTGAATATCGGATTAACCCTCTTAGATTTCTGAGTTTCATCATTAGTAGTATGACTCATGGAGTGTGTTATCCCAGATTAGTGTGACCTCTAAGATGATTATCAGTACTGGCGATATAGCTTGATGAGTATTTCTTTATGGATGAGTGTTGTATGGAATCTTTGAGTAGAAATCATTGGTTAGCTTTTCGGTTGTGATCTTACCTTGATATTGTGTTTCTACTTCAGGTATATCTGGATGTTTTATTGTATGTCTCACATTATATTTGACATGTCATGTGATGAGATAACTACTCTTCATTCTTTATGTTTGGTGATTTTGGGGTGTCGTATTGGGTATTTTTATACTCACCCATGCAAGAGAACTTCTCACACGTGTCATGTCTTATGTAGATGATGGACCTTTTTGCAGATTCCTTGGTGGACTAGGAGCAGGTGGAGCTAGTTTGGTCTAGATAAACCGAGGTGTATACTGGTGTTTCATCTGAAAATAGACCCATCATTCTAAGTAGGTCAAACTTTATTTCCTGAATTCATTGGTCTTGTATTTAACCCCTTTTTATTCTTTCTGGTACTTTATTTAATACTCTTATTATGGGATTATAGGTGTTTTAAGAATATTTATTAGTTGTTTTACATTAAAACATTTTTTTAGTCTTGTAAATGTGTTCATTCATACAGGTAATTTAGTTTAATGCCTCCCATGTGTGTGATATGACTTCTTGGTGCTAGTCACCAGCCCTTGGCCTATTGGAAGTGGGTTTTGGGAAGTTTCATTTCAGGCCCTATTGGGTCGGGTGGTGACCGAATGGTATCAAATAAATCCCATCCAAAATTGTTATGAAACATCCTATGTTTTGGATCGAAGTTTGGAGTTTCTTTTATCTAGTTGTGAGGTTTGGTTTGGGAACTAGGGAAGAAGTGTTAAAGTGTTTCGAGTGTGACTCTCAGGCTAAGGTGTCTAGTGTTGGTGCAGTGGTCGACATATCCATTTCTTAGGACCTTGATAACATGCTTGTTGACTCAGTATATATAGAAACTGATTATAGGGAAAACTTTGGTACATGAATCATATATTAATTGGTGGTGGTTTTGATGTCCTTCTTGATTCATCTCACAAGATAAATTCATCGATCATGGTATGCCTTGATAACCTTTAATATGACTCATCTATGACAAGAAGCTAAGATTCTAGGACAATGTGGTGTTGAATACTATATGAGTGATGAGGTTTCAGTTCATGGACCCACTCATGAGGTGTTTTTCTCTAGGTGGGCACCAAGAAGTGATACCCCTTATTGATCAGCACATGGATCCTTCTGCAGATCAAGAAGATGATCATATGTGTGTTTAGCATTCAATAGCACTAGTAGGATAGGAAAATGGTATGCACATGCTTAGCGTGTTACACCATCTCTAGTGATGAAGATTAATTAGGTTCCACGATGAGATAAACCCTCGGTAAGTAAAGGTTTTGACTCAAGGTGATGCTCTGGGTTTCCAGCATCTGTGGGCTCCAAACAATTAGTCGGTTTCACTTTCAACCCATTTTCTTCATAGAGTAGCAGTTGGATTTGTTAGTACTAGAAGATGAAACACTTATACTAAGTGTGTATATTGAGTTCCAAAGTTAGATATCACCTAGTTTACATTGTGATCCGGACCCCCTTTTCATATGTAAAAGGAATTGTGTGAGCTTGTGGTGTGAATTTCTTGTTTAGATAAGACCCCCCCTGATGGTGGTCCGGGAAGTGAGATATCTCTAGGGTGAAATAGGGAATTGATAGAGATGTGTGTTGGGGATGAAATTATTTGACTCATGTGGTTAAGTTTACTTGTTCATTAAGGTTTCATAGAAATCCCTAGTTGTGGTAAATAGGTGGGATAGATAAATAATGAGTTCTAAGTGGTAGGAACTCACAGAGGATTTGAGTGTAGTTTTAAGTGTGATGTGTTTCTTCATTGCCCCAATTGTTGTTTTCATATGGAGTTATGAGATATTTTTCATTGAGTGTAACCCATATTCAATACCAAGTGATACTAGTGGATCACTTTTTGCTTGACCCTTGTTTTAGAGTCTCCGGCAGAGAGAATCAGTGATTGCATGCTTCTAACGATAGTATGACCTGACTCTAGGAGGATATAGAGACCCATGCATGGAATCTATTCATAGTAGTGGTAATAACCTACAATTTTTTCATCAATATGGATTTTTTTCCCACCATACATTCTTATATTATTGATATTGGTAAGAGTAACAGTGCTTCTATTTTGTTGGGATGGAGTTTTCATCCTTTGATAAGGAGTGATCCCTGATAAAGTAGGATGAGCTCTTGTGTAGGATGTTGTGACCAACTTCCTATAAATTGGATAATGATACCTTCATAGTAGTATATTTTATGATATTTTAGTTCCTATGATGGTGGATGAGTATGATGGAATCCTTCTTGAGGATTATTTGGGTTTAACATAGCATTGAGAGTTGTCTTTGCACCAAGTATGACCTGATATTTGTGCTAACATATTGGATGACCTCGTGTAGCTATGAGAGCTGGAGGTGTGGTTGGAGGAGTTTACAAAGTAAGGGCTTCTAAGACCCAATTTGTTTTACTGTTAATCCACATGTTGTTCTCCTGATAGGTGAATCAATGATTGAGGTTGGATGTGCATTGGTGTCACTTGTACCATGTGATATGAGGGAAAATTTCCACTTGTGATAATCAATGACCTCTTCTCCCAATGGACGGAGGAAAAGTAGATCTCAGATATTGACCTCATGGTGGGTTATCATCAACTCCATGTTTTATATGTGGATGTACTGAGTGTGGATTCCTAGAACCATTATAGTTTCCTTGAGTTCTTATTGCTACACTTTGGTGTGTTGAACTCCACGGTATAGTTCTAAATACTTATGAGATAGATCCTTAACATTTCTTAGATCGGTTTGTGGTAGTCTTTTGTGATGGTACCCTCATTTTATTAGCATCAGAGTTGGAGCATGCAAGAGATAAGAGGATGGTGTATTATACCTCCATTCAATAGTTTTTACCCTTCTCTTCTTATGATATCTAGGGAGGTGCGACTTAGGGATATCGATTGTGAGATGTTGTGTGACTAGAAATCCACTGGATATTTTCCTGGTAAATTCCTTGAAGAAGGGAATCACTCCATCATTTTTCCTATGAAGGAGGTTATTTTGGTCATGATTCAAGAAGTGGTGTTGAGGAGGTTGTTTTCCCTTAGTAGTACATCTAGTGGAGGTGAGAATGTACTAGGGTCTCTTGGAATCAGTTGGATAGCCAAGCGAGTTATAGAAATTTATTGAGTTAAACTCTTGTTGTTTAATTTGTCTATGGGTGATGTCCAAAAAATATTTTTGGAGATTTTGGGACACTTATGAATGTGGTAGGTAATCCAGATTCATGGAATTCCCTCGATGAACATTGTAGACTAGGATGCTTACTTCACAACATGATTAGGGATAGGATGCAGAAAGCATTTGGGGAATCAATTGCAGTTGTGAATAGTGTTTTACCCCAGCCATCTTCCAGGTAAATTAGACTGTTTAGGTTCTGTTGAACATGCTTCAGATTTTCATGTCTTTTTTTTTGAGCCACATTTGGGAGGATCATCTACCATTAGCGGGGTTTGCGTGTCATAATGAATACCACTCCACCACTAAAGTATCGCCTTTTGGAGGATATATATGAGAGACCTTCCAAGATACTATTATACCGGTTGGATATAGTGGGTAACAATTCTTGGGTCCTAGTTATGGTTCTAGTGATGGTTGTAAGGGGTGCAGTACATATAGGGTAGGATGAGGACTTCCCGGTAAACACTAGGAGACCTCAGTGGCCTATTTAATTAAAACTTTGGTGATGGGGAGATATGGAGCCTTATCCAAGGTGGTAGTATATCTTCATGAACCTAATTCCCTTTCATTTCCTACTATTATATTGGGTTATCAATGTGGTGTACCACTTAACCTTATGAACATAGTAGTTTTGGTTACTTGGTGTTCTCTGCATGTCGCAGTTGGAGAGGTATGTTCATGATTCATTGTACGATGTTAACATGGGTAAGCTAGGTTGTGGGAGTAGAGTTACCTCTTCCAAGGATCTAGTCGCATTGATATTTGGTAGAAGGATGACCCTTTGTGGGTAAGATTTTTTGTTGGGATCAAGTTTTTTTATGGAACAGAAAACCATCGGGAGATCTCAAGGGAGTGGGAGATCTGGTTGAGAGCTCATTATCCCCATTTTTTACTTAGATTTTTCTTTTCGAGGATGAAAATACTTAAAGGATGTAACAATTTAATGTCCTAGTTTTTTTCATATAAGAATTTGGAATATTTATAGGAATATTTATGGAGTCAGACATTGAGACAGTGTGATATTCCAAGGCCCAGTGATCCAAGAATTAATTTTTGAAATTTATTAATATCACGCACATAAAATTTCCCTGAAAAGGTGGAATAACTTATTAATGGTGGACCGGATCGGAAATCATAGTTCATCATTGATCTAATAATACAAGTTTTACCCTAGGAACTACATAACCTTTTTCGGTATCTGAAGTTTGTGAAAAATCTATCATAGGCATAAATAATAAATTAATTTATTTTTATTTGATGACACAGTGACCTAATAAACTTCATTATAAACCTGGTTATAACCAAATTTTACATTTGGCCACATAACATTGGAATTTTAGAGGGGGTCTAGTGGAGGATCTTCTCTGGATGAACGTCTATGGATTGAGATTTGGTGATCAGTGTGCCAAAAAAAATCAAGGATCTCACAAATGATAACAACATCTGATTATTATTCATCAGATATTGATCCAAATGAAGGTAGGATGGGTTTATCCCCATTTTTTATCCCATTATGAACATAATTTAATCCACTAACATATTGATTATGGATCAGTATTTTTGCGGGTTTGGGTTATTTTTAGGATTTGGGGATATTTATTAGTTGTTTTTTTTTGTTGATTTTTATACCTATTTGTTCATATTTACTATAAAAATGGATTGTGACCAAAAAAAATAGATGAGGTCTGTTCCACACGTTTATGATTTGTGCATTCCTCTCCTCGTTCTACATGCATTCATCGTTGTCATTTTATTTTGGCCTATGATTCGATTAATACCCAATGATTGATCATTGTGAATTCAGTATTTGACACAACGAATAGCTGCAATGAGTTTGGGATGGAGATTCAATGACACTATTATAGTATATGAATACAAAATTAGATCCACAAACATATCAAGATTCTTTTTACCGGTTTGGGCATATGGCACCAGTGAGATGCAGTGGCGGTAGTTTCTAATCTATGGATATGACTAGAATCAGGCCAACAACAGAGTTATGGTTCATTTAACACTAGATCGGTGACGTAAGTTGTTATTACCAATAGAATAAATGGGTATAGAGTCTTAGAAAAAGATGCATGATCATTCTATAGTTTTTTTGAAAACCATACTACACGACCTGTAGTCCTATGAAAAAACGTCAAGCAGTCCCTTCTGTGTGGTGATAGGATTTTAGTGAGGAGATAACTATCACACATCATGTGACCCTTATCTAACCATGTTATCATGTATAGGGGGTACATGTCCTAGAGGCCATGTATTTTTTCATGTTTTGTGTGTCTTGTCACACGATGTGTAAACACATGGAATTTATCTTAGAATTTACATCGATTACATGCCCAGAAGGCCATATGGTCCCACGCTCTATGTACTTGGGAATTATACAGGCAGAGTCATGTACTTGGAAATGACCAAATACATGGACATGGTCTAATGTACACAGGTATAGGAAGAAATTCAAGATGAGTGGTAGGGTGACTTCTACACACCGTGTACCTTAAGGGACATGTCTTGTATTATGGAAAATTGCATGGCATGTGAGCATGAGACATAGTAAGTTCTAGGATTAGTGAGACATGTTGTGTACCCATAGGGGCACACCTTTTACTTCTCTGAGGATAGGTTTGATTCCACTTTCTTCTCATATTAACTTTGTTGGGTTCTTGTGTGAGCTTCCTCATACCTATATCGGTTGAGTCTATTCCCTTGGTACATTCTTATTATTTTTCAGTTTAGTATCCCATTATCATCATAGAGGGTGGCCCCACTATAGCTTCTTGTTGATTTGTGCAATGAGGGAGAGTTCACTAATTTTGGAGCAAGTTCTCTTAGACCACTTTGACTACTGACTTAGCGACTTGGAGCATGTATCCCTCCTAAAGGCCCAGAGCAATCCTCATTTCCCTTCCTCATTCCTTATATAGGGTTTTTCAGAATTTATATGACCAATATTTACATAGGAATTGATCCTCTATCTAGGAGTATGTTTCAAGTAAGGTATGGTGTCCCCCAGTGATCCATGGGTGTTAACCCCCTATCTGTGTGTTGAGATATGATCTTTTTAATGAGGTTTAGTATGATTGAGTGTGTATCTTAGATGAACCCTCTCAGTTTCCTAAGTGTCATTATTTTTAGTATAGCTTGTGGAGTGTGTTATCCTAGATGAGTGTGACCTCTAGGATGAGTATCAGCAGTGGCGTTATATCTCATGGAGTATTTCCTCTCGGATGAGTGTTGTAAGGAACCTTTGTGTAGGAATCCTAGGATGGATTTGTGGTTATGATCTTACCTTGAAACGGTGTGTCTACTAGGAGTATATCTATATGTTTTATTGTATGTCTCACATTATGATTGACATCTTCTATTATGATCTGAATACTCTTGATGCTTTTTATTTTGTGATTTTATGGTATCCTACTATGTATTGTTATACTCACCCCTGCTTGGGATTTTCTCACACATGTCATGTATTATATAGAAAATGAACATTGTTTCATAGTTTTTGACGCTTCATTCCATCACAGAGTCCAAATATTGACTAAGAGGAATACCTCGAGCAAAGAAGAAGGAAGATTCATCAAATATTGCAAAGGCATTAAGGCATGCAAGTATATCTATGCGCCCTCCTTGGGCGCACAAGTCACTTGCATGCCAGACATGAGGCGTAAAAGTCACTGGTGCACCCTAAATCAAATTTCACCCAAACCTCAGGTGGCCTATAAAAACCCCTGTGGGCCCCACATTTTGAAGACGAAAAAAATCCAAATCTCAGATTCAAGCTCTGGTCTCCCAAGTCTCTGTCTGAAGTCTTCCGAACACTTATAAGGTAATTTCTTACCTATAATGGAAGATCTAAAGAGGAATAATAAGTCTTAAGTGTTAGAACTCATCAATACTTGCGCGCCTAAGTGTCCATCCCTTAAAGGAAATGAAAACACTTGCGTGCCGCCTTGTCCTCTCATGGAAACTTGTGTTCCGCCCTTATGGAAGCATCTAGGGATAATACTAAGGGCTTGAGCCAAGTCTCTCCCAAGTATTACCCTACAGGTTCTTCGTCACCCAAGTGAACTCATGTCGTGAAAGTATACTTGCGCAACTAGGACTTGCGCACCAGACCAATACTTGCGCGCCTCCTTCCAATTCACTTCCTTTCCTCAAATCCACCTTTCCTCTTCAAGATCTAGCCTTCAAAACCCTCTTCAAAGCCACTTATGGCATGGTTTCTTTGTTGGATTCCTTATCTGAAAGGAGTTCTATGGAATATCTCCCAAAACCTTGGGATTTATATAACTTTATATCACTACGGTTAGAGTTTCCCTTCATTCAACCTCATCCCTTAATATGAGAGAATCTTTGATCTGGGCATCCTTCTCAGGAGTAAGCCCCAATCATAAGTCCCCTTTAATCTGGACATCCTCCTTAGAAGTAAGCCCCAAATTAAGAATCTAAATCTCTATACAGCACAAATACCTTTATAGACCCTATTAATTGGCATCCTCCTTAGGAGTAAGCCCCAAGTCCCCCCTAATTTGGTCATCCTCCTCAAGAGTAAGACCCAAATTAGAGTATCCAAATCTCCATAAAGCACGAATATATTTATGGACCTTGTTTCTAGGCTTCTTTCCGGAAGTAAATCATAGTCTTCACCTACTTGGGCAGTCACACATACATAATCCCCATATCATTCCTTGTGACTGCATATTTCATGGCACAAATCATCAGGTTTACTAATACCTCTTGTTTCTCACACCGAGCATGACTCACGTGAGCTTAGAGTGTAAAAGTAACTACGACACATCTCTTTGGGCCATTAATCATATGTAAGCCCCACATTTCTTAATCTAACTACGTGTACTTTGATCTCTTCCTTAAAAGTAGAGTATATAGGAAGGATTTCTAAGGTTCAAGCCCATCACCCATTAATTCTCATACGTACCATATGACTTTAAACCATATCTTAATTCCCAAACTACGTGGGTTCTGATTCCTCTTTAACAAGGATACGTAGGTAGACCATCTGCGGGTATGATCCCAACTCTAAAATAATCCTTGTCCTTCTAAATGACAATAAACTTCAAGTGCCCCACTGAGTGGATTTAAAACCAGTATGGTCATCATAATGACCAAGAGATTTCTATATAATGTATTGAAGGATACCATTGACTAAGGATCTCTAATACATACAGATGATTCTCCATCGATGAAGAACCTCAAATACATATAAAATATTCTCTAAATCCTAAACATATCATTCATTGATTGCAAAATCTAAAGAAAAACTCATTTTCATACTTGGTGAATTAATAAGGATTCGTAAACATACCTTAAATCTATGAGAGAGTCCCGAATTAGGCAATAATTCACCCCAAAAAAGGTGTGATGAGCTTGACCTCCCATCCTCTCAACCAATGAAAATTATTAAGCCTCATCGGTCCACAACTAATGAGAACCTACCTTTGGAAAGTAGGTCCAAATGAATATATAATCATTGTATGTTTCCGAATATATGAATAAACCCGTTAGAAATTGATTGGAAAGTTTGAACCTTAAACAAACAAGGTCATCCCCATTTTCATAAGAAACAAAAATGGTGAAACCGACGTGAATCCTTAACAAAGTTAAATTATGTTTTACTTATTTGTTAGGCCCCTATTTAACTTAATTTGAGGGCCAAAAAAGAAATCAATAACATATGTGCTCATCCAAAAGATGTAGTCTGGTCAAACTTATATTGATTATGTCTGTTATATCAAGTGGGCACCCATTTCCAAGATCTCTCTGCATTATAGAAATGGATTCTTTAAAGTACACACCTATGAATGCGTCATCCACTACTCCTAATGGATCCTTATCCGCTCTGAGGATGGCATCACCTACTCAGTGTCTTCAACGCTGGGTCTCAAATGCATTAGTTAAGGAATACCGTCAACACGGTACCATTCCAACTCTAGAGGCTGCTCTACAAGCCCTCCAAGTTAACAACTCACCCTGGTTGTCCAGATAGAAACAACCAGTGGTCAAGAAGCAGGTGGTTCCAACCACCATCGCCAACCGTTTCGGGTCGTTATCCCCAGAACGCAATCACCAGTCCCTCCCATATTATGGGGAGGTGAATGAGAAGGTCACTCAAGGCCTTAATTCAAGAAGACAGGAGTCCTTCCTACGGTCTCCCATAAACAATCGCCACTATACTCATACGGTAGTGCACCCCCAACATGATGAGGGTATCGCCTTTAGGGGTTCGGTTCAGGTTCCTCATACCCGAGCACGCAAGACGAACCGTCAGAGGCAAAATCCGGTAAATAGGGAGCAGGTTCTTACTTCTGCCCCATCCAGAGAAGTCCATCAAGACAACTTGATGGAAAAAATGAGTAGGAATATACACCCATCCGTCCTGATGTTACTTCCCTTCAGACTCATTTGGCAGTAACATGTCAATCCTGCTAGGCAATTCCGGCAGAGTATTATAGGCAGGCATATACACCTTCTTATAATTCATCACCTAGTCAGCAGGCTCTTCTGACTGAAACCAAAGAAACTCGAAAATAAAATTTGGTGGGGAACAATCAGCATGAACATACACCTACAATTCATTAGGCTAACCAACAGTCTCATTTGGTAGCACCTGGAGATGTCAATTAGAAAGCTCCAATGAAAAGCAGGAGGCAGACACAATTTTCTACCCCCACACATGAGTACTATCAGAATTCACTGACAGGAAAAGGAGGACAGGAGCAGGAATACACACCTACTTCAAGCATGGAATGGACGTATATTCTCGTTCTGGCAGTTGAAGTCACCAAGAACATTCTGACAATGGTGAAAGAGCAGAAGCAAATCCATGCCCATATTCTGGATGCCTGTCAGAATATTATAACTTCAGCAGCATCACAAAAAAGAATCATAAATCTATCCCTATCAGTGGAGTGACTCATCAACATATCACTCTGGAACATATACACACCTCTGTTCCAGTCCAGGAGGGTTGTGGGGCATACTCCCCCATGTCATATGGACAATCAATTCAGGCACATACGCCCGATTTGAATGGAGATAATTAGCCTAACCTGACCATATCTCCTGATCAGGCACATACACCTGCCCATAATAAACACTTTTTTTAACAAGTGTTTTCAAAAGTGAGTAATAAGGAATCCAAGAAAAAGACCTGTCTAGTATAGTCAAGAAATCAAGATCCAGTCTATAATAAGTCCTTTCTCGATGCTGTAGTTCTTGAAGCCCTCAGACAAATATTTGTTGCAAATCAAGATTCTACTATTTGATTTTCAAATTCCTAAAATAACAACAATAATTTTGAAGGTCTTCATCAGATACTTCCTCATAAAGTCTTTCTTCATGATTGTTCTGTTTATCTTGAAGTATCATCTTCAGGTGAGATCCACGATAACCCTATGCGTGGCCAGAAGATTAAGGAGTAAAATGTTTCATCTTTTGTTGTAACCCACCATGGTGATACTCCCCATGATGATGAATTTAGCTGTGAAAGTCCTCTCCGTAAGAGTAATTCACATTGCCTGGAAAATTCTTCAATGGACAATGCAGTGACGAGAAAGCCCTCTTATCTTGAGGCACTTGCATATGTGAAGCCAGTCATGTATGATGCCTTACCACTAGCAGGTGAAATAGTTTCTCAACCAGAAGATAGTCTGGGGTATAGGTCATTCTCCAAACCACCCCTGGGTCATTCATCTTCTAATTTTATAAATGAATTCTCTACCAATCTTTTTGAATCTAATAAAGCAACAAAGAAGCACCAGCTTTGGTCTAATCAGGTAGAAGAATCTTCATCGAATGAAAAAGAGGAAGTGCTGAATATGAGAAAACAATTGGAGAAAGATGAAATACTAGTCATGTTTTTCCCTTGTCTGACTCTTAGTATGATATTCCAGAAACGTTGATAGAATATTGTATTCACGATACTCGTCTCAACATATGGAAAACTCTTTGTCACTTAAAAGAGAAAATATTATCTTATGATGAATATCAAAATCATGTCAAGATAATAGAAAGGTTGCAACACCAAATTGACTTGGAATCTCTCTCAGTTTCCCGACATCCAAAGGTTGAAAAGCATGAGAGAGCCCTTCAGTGTTCATGCCTTGGCACGTTAAAAAGGTTGCACCAGTTAATTACCAATGCCCCATCTGGTATTCATATCAGGGGATGGGGTGTTCATGGAGAATTTCATTTTACTATGCTCTATATCCAACAAATCCCGAAAAAAGTGGTCTCATGCAATGTTATTGCCCATGGCTAGCCACATCCAACTGGTTTTGTGTATAATCAAATGCTTTCTCAAGAATAGGTCTCAACTAGTTCTTCCCAAAGTCAGGCATATAAAGAAAAATTTGTTGAATTACTCTTGCATCAAGAAAATGATAATATCGAATAGACTTCTCATTTAGAGCAGGCACATCATCAAGTGACAGAAGTGTCAGAAATAATACAACGGTCATCTGAGCCAATTGATTTGAGTGGATGTAGGATGATGCATCCGGCCAATTTCCAGACTAAAGTCTGCAAAATCAGGATAGATTTTAATAAAGTTTCAAATATAGCAGCTCAAGAGCCACCTCAACTTGATAGACTGGGGACTCTTTTAACTCAACCCTCTGGATCAACAGACAGGATTCGAGGAATTGAGTAGGAAAAACGGGAACAACCCCAGTCCACTAGACTGGGGAATTTTTCAAATTCTCAATCTCTTCCTCAGTGAAAGACAGTCTTCTCTCGATTAGGGAAGAATCCACAAGAGGAACGCAGAACCGGATTATCAGGAGATTCCCTCCAAATTACGGTTCATCAAGAAGTTCCTGAGGGATCAACCAAACAAAAGGCAATGTCTCATAAAGGACATGGAAGAAGATAGTATCGCAAAATCACTGACAGAAGGGTTGCAATGCATTATGCATCGATAAATTTCATCATTGTCGTTGTCACTGATCCCCCAGAACATGAGGCTCTCTCATATGAATCGGATGAAGAATTTCATGTTCAAGAGGTTGTATACACAGAGGAAAATGAAGAAGTTGTGCGTACCCGAAATCAAAGGCTTACCTAGAATCTATGTATTCCTTCAAAAAACCAACTCCCCCCTCTCTGAAAGGTTTCCAACCAAGGGAAATGAAAAAATTCAGGTTACATTCCACCCTACCTCAAGAGAAGGTCAATAACTCTTATTAGAGTAAAGGTTAACATAGTAAGAGGAAGAAATAAAGGAGTTAAAAAGGTTAAATGCATAACTACTTCAAGGTAGTATTCCTCCTAAGCATGCTGGAGTTAATCACTCAAGGGAATTTTTTGCAGCTACTGGGATGGATCAAGAATATCCCCCTTTACAAGTACACCCTCACAGGTCTATTCATATGGTTCATGCATGACAGCAACCGGTAATACTACCATCAGTGATAGTACTGGTCGCCACACCCGTTCAAACTCCAGTTCTTGCACTTGCACAGGTCCAAGATCAACCAGATGTTTCTAAAAAATTAATGACTACCATTGAGTCATTAACAGATTGGTTGGAAGCTATGGAAGGAAAGCATGCACTAGTTCAACCGGGGAATAAATCTTACCCTGAATGGGTGGATGAAATTCCTCCCCTGTCAAATTTTGTGAGTACCACATTCCCAATTTTTAATTGTTCGGGAGATCCAGAACAACACTTAACACATTTTGTTTCTTGTTGTCATTCGATTATGGGAACTCCTCAACAACAATAAGTAGTTAATATCAGGTTTTTTGTGAAGTAATTACAAGGACCAACTTTCGTCTGGTATATAAGCTTGAAATCTCGGTCAATTATTGGGTGGGAGGATCTCTATCAAAAATTCCTTCTTCAATTTAGCTCAACATTTCCAAAGACGACAGTTTTTGATCTTACCAATTGTAATCAAAGGTAAAATGAAAGAGTTTCTAATTTCATTGCTCGCTAGAAGGGATTAACATATTCCTTAAGTTTATCACTCCCTAAAGAAGAGTTTCTGCCAATCTGTGTGGCAAATTTGCATGATGAATTATGCACACCGTTGATCCCTGTGAAATACACAGGAGGGTTTCGAGAACTTACATAAATTTCTCAATAGATAGAGGACTCTCTTATAAAGACTAAGGCTAAAACTCGTGTAATTCCATTAGTTCCAGGAAGAAGAATAGGGAAAGCAGAGACTGCTATAGTTACACTTAAACAAGCATTTTTACCTGCTTCCACTTCAAAACCTTCATCATATCAAAGGGCTCCACCTCCTGAGTGTCAACAACAACGGCCGCCTTGTCAAGATGATAAAAGAGATTAAAGATAGAAACAGTTTGAAGATTTTAAGAACAAAGTTTATTCTTTCCAGAATGAACAAGTTCCTGGCTATTTCATCTCGGCTCTAGAAAAAAATATGGTTCAGTTTCCAAGGCCCAAAAGGCCGAACAAGGAAGGATATGAAGACCTCTCCAACTATTTTCCGTTTCATCATATGTTGGGGAATCCCATTCAAGAGTGTTTTGTCTTCAAAGACCTCTTGAAAAAGATGGTGGAATCTGTAAAAGTGAAACTGAAAGGTTCTTCAGCCCAGGTAGCATGTGTTACTACTACTGATCCAGAGGAAGAAGGCGAGTGGCATGATGTCAAAAGTAAAAACGCGCAGAAATATGATGATTGGATGGTCAGGAAAACAATCAACCGAACTCATGCTATTTTATGAACACAATTGAATAAACCAATTGTGTCTTCTACTATGAATTCCACAGCAAAACCCCCTTCATCATAAGGAAAATCTTCAAATAAGCAGTATAATTTGAAGAAAGAAGAGAAGTTAGAAGAATATGAGTTCGTGTTAAAGCCTAAATTGCCTTCGACTCTGGAAGATTTCATTCCATCTACTTCAAAACCACAGGCACCACCCCACCAAACGGCATAGCCTGAACTGGCCAATCAGGAAGAATCTTTATCAGATGAAGAATTGATCTTTGATTCTGTTAACATGATTCATTTAACAGATCCTTATGCCAATAACAGTTTGTATTATGATGAGCCTAAGTTCCCTGTATCTAACAGAGGAATTATAGGAAGATACCGAGGTCTAGGATACAGGGGAAGATGTGGATATTCCAGAAACCACTATTTCAATCCTACCCCTGCTAAAATTGTATATGTAGTAGAGACACGTGGAAAATCCCTTTAGCGAGCTCAACAGGAACAAGAAAGTTCTTCCACACATGGTAGATTCAGTCCTGATGCAGTTATTTTGGAAGATCGGTTAGAGGTCACCCCTTCTTCCTCTCAGCAAATAGATAGACCCAGTCAGTATAATCTACTGAAGCCAGGAGTATTTCCAACTCCTACCCTGATACGGGATGCATCTACTTCCAAAGCATAAACTTCCAAGGCACCTACAAAACCACATTTTCCTGATGGGAAACGCAGACCTTTGGACCAAAAGTATGATGTCTTGAAACATTTGGCCCATGTACCAGCCAAGTTATCAATTCTGGATTCCTTGAATCTATCAAAAGATCTTCGGGATGCACTTATTGAGGCTTTTTCAAGTCCTCAAGAATTCAAAACTAAAATTGCTGCGGATGAAGTCTACCATATAGAGAATGATCCTATAGAATTCCATTCAGTGATATCTTTTACAGATGAAGATGAAGATGATGTTGTACATGGACATATCAAACCTTTGAATCTATCTGGAAAATTCAATGATATAGACATCTGACGAGCTTTCATTGATAATGGATCAGGATTCAATCTCATTCCTATTTGTGCACTTCATCGATTGGGCCTTGCCGAATCTGATTTATCTCTTTCTACTTTTATGTTGCAAGGATATGATAAGAATGAACAAAAACCAATGGGTGAAATTACACTCAAAATTCAGTTTGGAGACCTTGTATCTAATTCAAATTTCGTGGTTGTTCATCAGGACACATCCTTTAACATTTTTCTTGGAAGACCTTGGCTACATCAACATGTGTTCGTACCATCGACATACCATAAATGTCTCAAATATTGTTTCAATGGTCAAAATGGGACATTATATGGCGATAAATCCCCATTCAAAACATGTGAATCTCAATACATTGAGGTATAATTTTATCACATGGAGGGAAAGGAAAAATCCACAATGAAGAAGGTCAGAAAAATTAATGCTACATATGGTTTGGAAAAGATTCCAGTAAATCCATTAATACATGTGAGTATAGATTATGTGTTGCCTATCAGTCAAATTGATGGGATAGACCCAAATCCAAACACTCTTATGGAAACTTCCATAATGTCAATTACGGAAATTGAGCCATACAGCATGGGAGAAATTTTTGATTGGCCAAGAAATTATGAAAGATTAAATGGAGATGTCTTCATTTCATCCGCTGAAATCCAAAAATTCTATACTTCACCAACCAGGTCAGAAGAATTTATAGCAATACCAGAAGAAAACAATGATGGAGATTTTCAATCCATCATCTCCTCTCTATCACCCCAGGAAGATCCTTCATCATCAATAGGGTCAGAAATGGAAACCTCTTCTCTAAGATGTACAATTTTTAACTTCTCCCCTGACCATAGAAGTTCTGCTTCATTATATACTATGAAAGTAGAAATATAGGAAGTAACACATATTAAATAAGAAGAGGAAGATCTCAGAGATGCTCCTTCAGCATTTGAAGAGGGTATCTCTACCACTGTGGATGAACTCAGAGAAATAAATCTGGGTACAAAAGAAGATTCACGCCCCACGTTAATTAGTGCGGCCATGACTCTTGAAGAGAAAGAAATGTATACTTCATTTTTAAAGAAAAATCGAGATTTATTTACTTGGAATTATATAGAAATGTCAGGTCTTGATCCTGATGTTTCCACTCATCATATGGGTTTTCTAGAAGAACATCGAGGATTCAAGCAAGCCGCAAGAAGAACACACCCAACTTATGCCTCCAAAATTGAAGTTGAAGTTGATAAACTTATCAAATCTAACTTCATCAGAGAAGTTCAGTATCCCAAATGGTTGGATAATATTGTCCCTGTGAAAAAGAAGAATGGAAAAATTAGAGTTTGCATTGGCTTCAGAGATCTTAATCGGCATTGTCCCAATGATGACTTTCCAATTCCGATCATAGAACTCTTAATTGATGTAACAGGTAGCTACGACGCTCTTTCCTTCATGGATGGTTATTCTGGGTACAATAAAATACAAATAGCCCCATAGGATGAGGATTATATAGCTTTAAGATCTCCTCAAGGTGTGTTTTACTATCGGGTAATGCCATTTGGCCTGAAAAATGCAGGTGCAACGTATCAATGTGCCATGCACCGTATCTTCAAACCCTTTTTAGGGAAATTTTTTGAATGTTATGTGGATGATTTGGTGGTTAAATCCAGACAATTTTATAATCACTCGGATGATTTAGAAATAGTATTCCACAAACATCGACAAAACAATTTGAAGATGAACCCCTTGAAATGTGATTTTGGGGTAACCTCAGGAAAATTTCATGGCTTTGTTGTACGCCATAGTGGTATCAAAGTTGATCCTGAGAAGACAAAATCAATCCTTGGTATGTCACCTCCTCTAAATTTGAAATAATTGAGAGGAATTCAAGGACACTTGTCCTATATTCAGCGTTTCATCACCAATCTGGCAGGAAAATGTTTGCCCTTAACCAAATTAATGAAGAAGGGAGTCACTTACCAGTGGACTGAATAATTTCAAGAAGAATTCAATATTCACAAGAAATATCTCTTGAGTCCACCAATATTAATACCACTTATTGAAGGAAGACCACTTATTCTCTATGTGATAGCTTTAGAGCGGTCATTGGGTGCCTTCCTTGCCCAAAAGAATGATGTTGGGAATGAAAACAACCTTTATTATCTCAGTCGGACTATGCTTGAGGCAGAAACTCAATATTCAAGTATTGAAAATCACTTCCAAGCGTTAATCTTTGTATTTCAGAAATTGAGACACTACCTGAAACATTATGAGGTCCAATTGGTATCTCGAAATAACCCGCTCAAATTTATCCTTAGTCGTCCAATTATTACAGGACGTCTGGCAAGGTGGGTAGTTATTTTTCAGCAGTTTGATATCCAGTATGTGTCTCAAATGGCAATAAAGGTCCAAGATCTAGCTGATTTCCTTGCTGAACACCCTTCAGTAGAAGATACATCATTAAATATTGAACTTCCTGATGAGAAAGTCTTCTCTATTCAAGATAATCTTCAGACATGGGAAATGTACTTTGATGGTGCTTCCAGAAGTCCAATAGGGAAGAAAATGGAAGATCCTAAATTCAAAAAAGTTGGGTTAGGAATCGTACTTATTTCCCCAGAAAAGTTAGTGCTACCCTATTCCTTCTTATTTTTGGAAGGTGGTACAAACAATGAAGCAGAATATCAAGCTCTCGTCACAGGCTTGGAATTGGCGCTTCAGGCATAGGTGAATCACTTGAAAGTAAAAGGTGATTCAGAATTGGTAATAAAACAAGTAAATGGGTACTATGCCATCATAAAAGAGGAGTTAATACCTTTGTATGATTACATCATAGAGTTAAGGTCGGAATTTCCCTCGGAACCGACATTTTCTTATGTCTCGCGATCACAAAAAGCTCATGCTGATGCACTGGCTAATGTAGCCACAGCCCTAGAAGATCCAAATCTGGACGAAACAATCATCAGTATTTCCCACCGTCGTGTAGTTTCACCTTTTGTTCAAATCAGAACAGAGGAAATTAATGAAATTAGTCCCATTTTTTAACTATATAGTCATATTACAGGATGGATGACACCTATCAGGGAATACCTTCAAAATGGAACAATCCCACCTGATAGAGCCGGGAAAGAACAAGTCTGGTGACGTGTGGTCAATTTTACTCTTTATGATAGCCCAGATCGCCAAAAAATACTCTACAAGAGAGGTTTTGATGGAATTATCTTCAGATGTATTGATGGTGAAGAGACAATAGCTTTCATGAATGAAGTACATGTAGGAGTCTATGGTGCCCACTAGTCTGGACATAAACTGTCTGATCAAATTCGAAGACTTGGACACTTTTAGCCTTCAATGATACAAGATTGTGATGCTTTCACTAAGAAGTGTCATTCTTTCCAAGTATATGCCAATTTTATTCATCAACCCCAAGAGTTTCTCCATACAGCTAAATACTCATGGCCATTTGCCACATGGGGAATGGATGTAGTAGGACCTTATCCTCCGGCTACATCCAAGCAGTTTAAGTATATTCTTACTACTGCTGACTTCTTTTCCAAATGGGAAGAGGCAATACCTCTCAAAGAATTTAGTTCTAAAAGCATTTTTAGATTCGTTAAGTATAACATCATTACCATATCTGGTGTCCCTCATACCATATTGACGGACAATGGCACCAACTTCTATTCATCCGAGGTGAGAAAGTTGTATCAAGAATACAACATCAAATCCAACCATTCATCTCGGTATCATGCAGTGGCCAATGTCCAAATAGAGTCCTTCAATAAGAATCTTTCAAACATACTGCAAAAGATGGTGGATAAAGATAAGAAATCATGTCCTGATAAACTTTTTCATGCTTTATGGGATTATCGGACTACCACCCGCATTGCTACGCGGTCAACTCCATATTCATTGGTATATGTAACATAAGCAGTCTTTCCCATTGAGGTTCAATTACATTCGCTCAGAGTAGCCATTTTTTATCATTCATTTACAGATGAACAATCTCAAAAGAGATTGGATGAATTGGAATGATTAGATGAGAAAATATTGTGCACCCTGCACCACTTAGAAGTCTATCAAAATCGAATAGCATGGGATTTCAACAAAAAAGTTCATCTTCGTTCATTCATTCAGGGAGAATTAGTATTAGTCCTCAGAACTCCAATGATACCAGGAAAGAAACCTCCAAAGCTTGAGTCAAAGTGGGAAGGACCTTACTCAATACATAAGGTCTACTCCAATAGATATTATTCTTTAATCTCAATGGATGGAGAACTCATCATGACTCCAACCAATGCCAGATTTCTGAAGAAGTATTTTGTGTAACACAAATACATATTTAGTCCTTACTATAAGACTTTAAACTGCATGGTCCCTCCATTGTCCAACATGATGTTAAATTGTGTTCAGTCCCTTATATTTCCTACATGACGTTAAACTGTGCATCGTTAGAGTTGTTGTTGCCTCTTGTTTCTCACACCGAGTATGACTCACGTGAGCTTAGAGTAAACTTCAACCATAATACCCTTTCTGGGCCTCTAACCATGTGTAAGTCCCAACACCATTTTTAGGTCATTGTCCTCAAGTACAACTCGATCACTAATTCATTTTCAATTGAACTACGTGGACTTTGATCCTTGCCTTCTAGACTAGGTACGTAGGCAACCTCCTGAGGTTCAAGCCCAAAACCAATATCTTCACATCGGTTCACCTCCATCTCATATGATTTTGATCCATGAAGCCCCCCTCTGAAACTAATATCTTCACATTGGTCCACCATCGTCCTTTCTATATGACGTTAAACTATACAGTCCCCCATTTTCCTCACTACAATACATTAAACTAAATAGCAATATGTCTTAGCTACATAACACTAAACTATGCAGCACCGGTCCATGCATATGACCCTAAACTATTCGTACTTTTGTCCTATATGAAAATAAACTACCACAGTCTTTGACACCCTCACCTGAGAGGGAATAATTATTGACATTGATCTCTAATCATGTTATATTCCAAAGACTACATGCATACATGGCAATTCCAGAACCTTTAATCTCATATCCAACCATCATTGCAGTAAAGTCCCCTTTCACCCTTCACATGTACGAACCAAATCTGTACAGTGGGTATTTCAAGAACTACGTATGGCTTGATTCACATACTTATGGGATACGTAGGAACGTTTGAGTATCTCTTGAATCTAGCCCCAAGTCTTTGAGCCTAACCCCAAATTCCACTTTCAGTCCCTTGGCTAAAAAGTCCTCCTGTGAAAATATGAATGTGGTATGAAAACCCTGGTCTTCATTCACATCAGGTTTATAAAACACACAATGTGTATTCCTCATTATGGTCAGAGCTCTATGACCCTAAACTAAGATCTCCTACATTCTCCTCCCACATGATGTTAAACTGTATTTCAAGAACTACATTTGGCTTGATTCTCATTCTAATGAGATATGTAGTGAAGTCCATCATCTCAATTCAGGACCTAGCGACAACATGATTCTGGTTAACATTGGTTTATGTATCTCCTTCATGCATTGGACAATACCCATTTTCATCTGTCATACTCCTAACCTTAAATACTTCCAGATCTCCATAACCCTTTTATTGACTTCTGGTCACAAAATGTCTAATACCCGGTAATTCTTTTTCCTAACTATGCAGCACGTGACCTTAGGCGGCCTTGCATAAGTTGTCTACATAACGGACATGTCAGCTAAAAGATGCTATTATTTGACTATACAGCCAATGCCCTTAAGTGGCCCTGGATAATTCAAACCCCTAACGGGTTTTTCAAATAGTGGTAATTTCATTATTGGGAGGAAAACCCCTTTTTCCTTATTGGTCTTAACGACAATATGTAGGGATCCGCAAAAAATAGTCATCCTTAACATATTTTTCCCATACTCTTTTTCATGATATGAAAGTATTCAAGTCTATGGTTTATGTTTCCCTTCCCTACGTTTGGGTCAGACCTTCATAGGAGTGACATTCATCCAATTCTTTGAAAAATCTTGATTGGGAATATCCTCTCCATATTCAAGTACCCCTCTCCATACAGCAAACTCTATGCTTTAGAAATTTTGAATATCCATAAAACTTCCACTGGATTTTTAGCAATAGAAAAGTAAAATTTTTGAGAGTTCATTTTCCTAACTATGCAGCACGTGACCCTAGGTGGCCTTGCATAATTAGTCTACATAACGGACCGGTCATCCAAAAGATGCTATTATTTGACTATGCAGCCAATACCCTTAAGTGGCCCTGCATAATTCAACCCCCTAACAGGTTTGTTAAATAGTGGTAACTTCACTCTTAAGAAATACTTCCTCTAATTCCTTTTAGCCCTTTTTTCATATCATCCCCCAGATTCAAAATTTCTTAAGTCATAGTTTACATGCTTTCCCCCATACTTGAATGTGGTAATATGTTTTCAGATAAATTATCAAGTAATTGAGACAATTTTAATCCATTCGTTCAAAGCTATTCGACCTTAAACATTATCCTTTTTATGTCTAACATGCATGACATTAAACTGCCAACAAAAGATAGGGTACTCGTTAAATTGGGAACTTATAAAAGGAACTCTGAACAAAATTTGAGTCCCATCTCGCTAAACATACATATTGTATGATTTAGGCAATATTGAGAAACAAAAGATGAAAATTTTGTGGGGTTGTTTGTATCACCCTAGCAAAAATAAAACTATGCTTACTAGGCCCATTGGCTTAGGTAAAATTAATTAAAGCAAATAGAAAGAAAATGCAGGCACAAATGATTGAAGATGAACTGTCTTTTTCATTGATGCACAAAATTAGAAGGACATCCACAGACTGGAGTCTCTTCTCTTTTTCAATAATTACAAGAGGATTTCAACATAACTCTTCATTTGATTTACGGCATCCCGAGCTTCATCAGCAGCCACCTGGAATTCATTAATTCAACTGAATAAAATAAGAGACGCAGTGATAATAGATCTTCTTGGAACAATTGTAAAAGAATGTTCTTGAGTACGGTTTGAGAAAATTTTCTACTGATCAAACAGTGATTCTGTTTCTGTCCAAGAGACTTGGAAGATGGATACATGGATTTGAGAATGGATCATTGGAAGTAAAGAGCCATTTGGAGAGAGTACTCTTTTAAGATATTGTTCTAATGTCATGATAGTCTTCTCTCCACTAACTGGTAGTGAAAAACATATCATCCCATGGGTTTTCAATTTTCATATCTTCAAGGAAATGTAATGGAGGAAAAATTTGAAATTTCACACCATTGTTGTTGCTCTTAATGAACAGCATAACTGAAATAGAGGGGTAACAGTGCAGCTACATCTTGGGCATATAGTTCTTTGCATCTAGAATGTTGACTCCTTGTATATGACCATGTCCATATAAAAGAAAGTAAATACTTTGTGGGAAATTGACATGATATTTCTTCAAGTACTTGGCCAAATCTGGGATAGTTTTGTCATAGATATCATAGTAATCATGGCCAATGATTTTCATCATGTCATCAATCCGCTTGCTAGCCAACTCAACAGCCAATCCAATTATTTTGGGAGACATTGAATCTGCACAAAGATCGAATAATTAACTTTTAAGTAAGTTGGGTTTTCATAAAATTTTTGAATAAATCGAAAAAAATGGTTGAGGCATTAAGGAGTGAAAGTCTAATATTGGCGTGAAAGTCTAAGCTGGTCGCGCAAGTTATACCACGCTAGTACTGGAGTGCAAGTCAAAAACAGGCTGAGGAAGCGTGACGTAACGAATAGAAGCACAGATGAGCAAAAAGCCAAGACACCCGCAAGATGAGATCTCACTTGCACGACGAGAGCTCACTTGCACGACGAGAGTGAGAAGCATTCGAAAGCTAGATTCTTTGTGCGAAGTGACACATAAATTTATAGGCGGTCCATAAACTTGCGCACCGTAACCTGCGCGCCTCAAACCTGCGCGCCTCTGGACCCTGGTTTCTCCTTTACCTCAGAGTTAAACCCTCTTTCCTTTTTTAGATCCAACTCTGAGGGGGGACTTTTGTTGATGCTCCATTCTGTCACAGAGTCCAAAGATTGACTAAGGGGAATACCTCGAGCAAAGAAGAAGGAAGATTATTCAAATATTAAAAAGTCATTGAGGTGCGCAAGTATACCTATGTGCCAAACTTGGGAGCGCAAGTCACTTGCGTTCCAGAAATGAGGTGTGCAAGTCACTTGCGCACCCTAAATGAAATTTCGCCCAAACATCAGGTGGCCTGTAAATACCCCGTGGGCCCCCCATTTCGAAGACGGAAAAAATCCAAAACTTATATTCAAGCTCTAGTCACCCAAGTCTCTGTCTGAAGTCTTCCGAACACTTCTAAGTTAATTTCTTACCTAGAATGGAAGATATAAATAAAAATAATAAGGCCTAAGTGTTAGAAATCATCAATACTTGTGCGCCTAAGTGTACAGCCCTTAAGGGAAATGAAAACACTTGCACTCTGCCTTGTCCTCTCATGGAAACTTGCACGCCGCCCTTCTGGAAGTATCTAGGGATAATACTAGGGGCTTGATCCAAGTCTCTCCCAAGTATTACCCTACACGTTCTCTGTCACCCAAGTGAATTCATGTCGCGCTAGTATAATTGCGTGACTAGGACTTGCGCGCCAGACCAATACTTACATGCCTCCTTTCAATTCACTTCCTTTCCTTAAATCCACCTTTCCTCTTCAAGATCTAGCCTTCAAAACCCTCTTCAAAGCCACTTATGTCATGGTTTATTTTTTGTCTTCCTTATCTGAAAGGTGTTTTGTGGAATATCTCCCAAAACCTTGTGATTTATATAACTTTATATCACTATCGTTAGAGGTTCCCTTCATTCAACCTCATCCCTTAAGATGAGAGAATATATGATCTGGGTATCCTTCTCAGGAGTAAGCCCCAGTCATAAGTCCCCTTTAATCTTGACATCCTCCTTAGAAGTAAGCCCCAAATTAAGAATCAAAATATCCATACAGCACAAATACCTTTATGGACCCTGTTAATGGGTATCCTCCTTAGGAGTAATCCCCAAGTCCCCCCTAATTTGGGCATCCTCCTCAGGAGTAAGCCCCAAGTTAGAGTATCCAAATTTCCATAAAGCAAGAATATCTTTATGGACCTTGTTCCTAGGCTTCTTTCTAGAATTAAATCCTAGTCTTCACCTACTTGGGCAGTCACACATACATAATCCACATATCATTCCTTGTGACCACATCTTTCAAGGCACAAATCATCAGGTTTACTAATACCTCTTGTTTCTCACACCGAGCATGACTCACATGAGCTTAGAGTGTAAAAGTAACCACGACACATCTCTTTAGTCCATTAATCATACGTAATCCCCACATTTATTAATCGAACTACATGGACTTTGATCTCTGCCTTAAAAGTAGAGTACATAGGAAGCCTTTCTAAGGTTCAAGCCCATCACCCATTAATTCTCATTTGTCCCATATGACGTTAAACCATATCTTAATTCCCAAACTACGTGGGTTATGATTCCTCTTTAACAAGGATATGTAGGTATCCCATCTACAGGTATTATCCTGACTCTAAAATAATCTTTGTCCTTCTGAATGACAATAAACTTCAAGTGCCCTACTGAGTGGCTTTAAAACCAGTAAGGTCATCATAATGACCAAGATATTTTATATAATGTATTGAAGGATACCATTGACTAAGTATCTCTAATACGTACAGATGATTCTCCATCGAATAAGAACCTCAAATACAAATAAAAGATTCTCTAAATCCTATACATATCAGTCATTGATTGCCAAATTTAAAGGAAAACTCATTTTCATTCTTGGTGAATTAATAAGGATTCGTGAACATAGCTTAAATCTATGAGAGAGTCCCGAAGTAGGCAATAATTCCCCCCAAAAAAGGTGTGATGAGCTTGAACTCTCATCCTCTCGACGAATGCAAATTCTTAAGCCTCATCGGTCCACAACTAATGAGAACCTACCTTTGGAAATTAGATCCAAATGGATATAGAATCATTGGATGTTTCTGGTTCTACGAATAAACCCGTTAGAAACCGATTGGAAAGTTTGAACCTTAAACAAACAAGGTCATCCCCATTTCTAGAAGAAACAGTAGTCCTTGGTGGACTAAGAGAAGGTGGATCTAATTTGGGCTAGACAGACTGAGGTTTATACCAGTTTTACATTAAAAAGTAGTCCCCTCGTTATGAGTAGGTTAGGTTTTATTTATAGTATTGGTTGGGGTTTTATTTTTCACCCTTTTATGCCTTCCATTACTTTATTTCATACTATGATTGTGGGATTATATAAGTATGCATGCATTGTTATCATTTGTTTCACATTTCAGTATTTTTTGGGGCATAGAGATGTGTACGTGCATGAAATTACTTTAGGATAATGCCTCCAATGTGTGTGATATGCCTTCTTGGAACTAGTTTCTATACCCTAGTCTATTAAATGTTGTATTAGGTTAGTTTCATCTCAGGCTATGTTAGGTCGGGCCTTCACATAACATCGAGTTCAAACAAACTGTGATCTGTTATTATGTGACCATTATAACCTAGTCATTAAATTGGTGGATATAAATGGGACTAAATAAATTTTTGGAACAATATATGGTTTATTAATTTATAGAATAAATTATTTGGTTATCAATTAATTATAAATAGAAAATTAAAAGAAGCATTTGTCTGAAAAACAATTTTTAAGCGTGCAATATATTTTTATCATAATAAATTGAATTATTCACTATTAGAAAATGGTTTTAATAAAATTTATATATTATGTATTCAAACAAATTTTTTAACATTCATGTAATATTTTTATTATGCATCAAATACTAATATATCCAGTTTTATTCTTAAAAATGTCATTTTCAAAAAAACAGTTTTTGTCACGTTTTGCATGATTATTTTAAAATTAATTTCAGCCACTTATAGGTATTCAATTTTATAAAATTAATTTTATATTTATAATCAAAAGTTTCAAATTTTTTGATTGTTCCCCATTTATTTTTAGTTAAAATGAATAGTAACTGTGGTAAAATTTATCACCTCGGTAAAGGGTAAATTAGGTGAGTTTATGTTAATACTAAGTAATAAAGACATAATTATTCATCATAATTATTATTTTATGAATATTATTATACCATTATCACATTAGTCTTGAATTTGAGTTGTTTAATGGACCATTGTCCATGAAATTTACTTATATATTTTTTTAAATCAAAGATAGTTACAAAATTCCACGCTCTTTTTTTTAATATCATTTATGTGTCAACATAGAGAAAAAATGATATGAATGAAAATAAATGTATATTTTGATATTAATGAAATTTTTTTATTATATAAATTTATTTTTTATTTTTAGAAATTATATAATTACCTTAAATACTTGAGCAATGTTAATAGAGTATTTATTTAATTAACAAAAAAATAAATGATTTTAAAAATATTAATTTTGATATAATTTGAATTATTTAATGTGTAAAAATAATTTTCAAGATCAATATGAAATATTATAGAGGTATTAAATAATTATATTTTAATTTACACTTATTATTGATTTATTTTTAAGTCAAATTAAATGAATAGCGTTAAGATTGACATTAATGATAATTTATCAAAATTGTATTTTATTAAATTATTAAAAATTAATAAAAATATTATCTTCATACAAGTTAATGGAATATATTTTAATACATAATGCATGGTTCTTTTATTATTCATTTTACCATTTATAGTAACATTATTATCCCTTTATGATTAAAATAGTGATTACCACGGTTAAGGTCAAAAAATAATTAACTAAGGGGTTAATCAAAATGATAATGTTTAAAATAACACCAAAAATTGTCTAAATTATATTGTTTTATATTATTATATCTATAAAAACATTATATTCAAATAACTTTCCATTTTTAGGCATTTGGTATGAGAATGAATTTATTATAGAGAAATTTCAAAAGTGCCCCTCACCTCAATTATAAAAGGGAACCTCCTCCCTCACTTATTATCACCACATTTATCCATATATCTCAACCAAGACCTTATAATTTATATTATAAACATACTTATACAACTTTTATAAGTTTTTGTCTCCCTAAAATACCAATCTTAGCTCACTTAAGAAAGGATCTAAAGAAGGTGTCCTGAAGAAGATGTAATTGTCTTACCCAACCTATTTAAATTTATTCCTTATTATACCTATTATAAATCTCTATAAGTTATAATAAAAAAATCAATTAAGTATCCAAAATATTCTTAAATTTTATTATTATTATTATTAAACCATAATTACCCACTCTCTTTCCCATCAAATGGGAAGTGAAAGTATTGCTCTTGTGTATGTATAGCTTATCGTCTCCATGTAGCGATACAATTCATTTGTAATTACCACATTTTATGGATGGTAAATATTAAAGGTTTAATATTTATATATTATATTTATAATATAATTATAATTATTAAATAAAAATATTATCTCTACCTTATTACCTTCCAAACCGTTGGTAAATGATAAAGTCGCTCATGCGTATGTGTGGACTACCACCTCCACGAAATGATGTGATTCTTTTTTTATTTATCTTTTACATAGATTATAATAATAATGGATTTTATGAATATATATTATTTATATGATATAATAATTATTTAATAAATTATTATTATTATTTAACATTCTTTCGTTTCATTCGTATAATAATGAAAACAGTGTTCATGCATGCGTATGACCTACTGTCTCCATGAATAGTGTAATATATTTTTCTATATCTACATTTAATTGATTAATTTAAATATATATATATACATATATATATAATTAATATATATTATATTTATATCATTAGTAACATTGTGGATATTATAGAATTTTAATAATATTATAATGCCTGAAATTACTAAACCAAAACATAAATGAGAAACAAAGTAGTTATTACCCGAAATAGTAATTTTTAATAATGATTTGTTAAGAAACGGGTGATAAAATATTATAAGTATTTCATAAATGGTATGATATATATCATTATAGTTATTTAATTGCTATATAATAAATCTATATTTATTATACATGAGGTTTTAACTCGTATGAAGGAATTCGGACCTGAGGTAAGGGTTTATTTCACAATATCATCATTATTCAGGATTGTTTATGTTTAATTCTCCATTAAGGAATATTTCTCTTTGATGTCATTGTTTTCTAAAAATGTTTTTACTATTTTAATAAAATTATTTAAAATAATTTTTACCCATATTTTATTTTTTATAAAAAATTTTGAGTGGAATCTTTTTTATCATTTTCCAAACAAGGTACTTTGTGACTTTTTTAATAAAAAATACAAAAGGAATGGTTTTATTAACTTGTATATAATGAGTGTATTTTACTATTATCATGAAGCCTCAATTATTTTAATCCTAATTTATAATTTTACAATTTTATTTTCAAGGAAAAAATTTTTCATTATAGGTGAACGAGTGTTTAAAAATAACTGATTTTTAAAGTAAGAAATTAATTTTCCTCGAGAATTTTTTTAAAGATATTTTTATAGTATTTATATTCATAAATGAAAAAAACCATTTTTTTACATATGCTACACAATTGATATGTTATGATTATACCATAATTATTATCTCTTTATATGGGTTATGATCTATTTGATTGGGGATGTACTGTTTTTATATTATTCTCCATATTAATTTGGATAGTTTATGATTATGTTTATTGATTGGGGAAAATTATTAACATTCTATATATTAGTTTCAATATGAGTGTTTATATTGATTATGTTTCACCCATTTTATATGTGGAATTCATTGGACTTATTAATTTATGGTAAGGGCCTATTATAGATCCTCAATGCATCGATAGGTCTCATGAAACAAACTAGATTAGGTATTGTCTGAGGCATTACCCATTTATGTAATATGTGTTGGCATGAGACCTCGACGACAAGTTTATTATTTTCATTATTATGAATTTCCCTCATTATGAGATTATTTATTTATTTAAATGTGAGTATTTTATTAGTTATGATATCAATTGAAAATTTTTAAGCTCGTGTGATTATGGAATTATTTGATTCCCATTTATTTCCTGCCAAATTATTCATGCCTTATTTAGCATTTGTTATACACATACACTTACTAAGCATCTGATATCACCCTTTTTCTTATGTTTATTATTTCCCAGGATTCCAATAAGTTCATTATGATTTATATTTAGGGATAATATAGGATAATAAGGGTGTTATCAAATGAAATATTATTTTTTATTTATGTTTTCAATTGTACTATAAGATTCAAGTATGTATCTAGTTTTACAAGACTATTAAACTATTTGGTCCTTTTGGATGTGATTATTTATATATAATACCAATTTAATAAAGTAACTACCAACTCTAAACTATTGGTTTTGGGGTCTATATAGACTTTGTCCCCACCATATCACCTTCAACAGTAGATGGTCAACAATTTGGTTAGAGAGTATCTCCTTAAGGACATGATCTTGACCTTGGAAGTGGAACATTGATGCCTTGAAGTGGTGAATACACATGAACTATATAGTGTATATAAGATTATCATGTCTAATAAGTAAGTATTTTCCACTAACAAGTCTAATAATTTTGGGAATCTCTCCTTGGAATGATGCAACAGGATCCTCCCATATCTAAGGGAGTTTGAAAATGAGGGAAACTATGCTATCCTAAAAATTAAAGGGTTTCTAAGGAGGGATCATGTTTATGACCTCTATAATAACTATTTTTGTGTACCCCATATTCCTTGATATTTTTTATATTAGGTCTATCCTAAGTCCCTATCCTTGATCATACAAGATAGGATTCCCCATAGGTCTCGTTAGGGGTGATGCATAGTACTAGTTAAGGAGCATATGGATATCTCTACTTCCTCTAAAGTGATTGGTGGGAATATTTTAGTATCAAAAAATGGATCAGATCATATTCTAACCCAAACCATATAAATCATCCTTTAAAAGGTGTAAATTCATGAGCAAGTGAATATTTCTAGTTCCGTATGTTAGTATTGTTGACATGTCTCAAAAGTTAAATAAAATAAAAGTGGTCTCATACCCCTAATTCTATTAAATATATTTATTATAATATTCTAGAAACATATGAGTATGCACATATTTATATCCACAGTATTATAAATGTACAACATATTCTATTATCAAAAAAATAAATCTTATGGAATATTCTGGTGATTATCTAGCAATAGGCGCATATTCCTGCTCCCATCACTGAAGTAGATTATTCATGTATTAAAATTGATACTCAAAGAAAATCACATATCCATGGACCCATTAAGGAGGATCATAATCATATTATAATGAATAATGTGGTATATTATTGAGTTTATATTTCCATTCCAACCGAAAACCTTTGGTATATTCTAGAAATTACTTTAGGGTAGACACATACACCAATAAAAATTATATAGGATAGACAGTAGCATATTCCAATGGTAGATGGAAATCATGGGTGGTTACATATTCTCATACCTAATGAAGAATATTTTAATCATATTATGATGGAGAACTTATTGTAAGACTATATCCCTAATAATGTCTAGAAAATGTATCAATATATCCTAGTTTCAATGTTGGAATACTACCATCAACATATCTCAATGGATGAAAGTATTCATGTGTATATCCCTTCCCCTATGATAAGTGGTTTCCTTATCATCTTTTAAAAATCCTTTTAAAAGTTGTTAGAACTTAATTTATGTGTTTTGTTCCTTTTTTATTCAAATTTGATCGGGTGTGGAGTTATGAGGTAATTCTAGATTGAGGAAGATTGTTGAAGAAAAATCTCAACTATGTATCGACCCCTAGGGGGTCTGGCCAAGAATATGGTAGATCCTACCCATGGACATCGTAGAGAGAATATAAAATCAAATTGGTGCACCAGTGCATGGGAGTAATGTTTGTGCAGTAGTGGGAGGATATCTTCAATAGTGTGGAGTGAAAATGGTGGTATTAGGGGTTCTCCAACTCCAATCCATCTTGATGTTTAGACGAAGGAACAAAATCACTTAAATAATAGAAAAAACCCATCTAAAAATTTTATGTGGTTCAACACTCCTGATCCCATGCTATAGAATCTACTTTTATTCTGAAAAATGAGGAATATCGACTTAATTGAAGAACCAATCTTTCCCGAACTATAGCCTCATGCATATTCCATGGAGGGTTAATTTTTGGTAGTGAAGTATGTTTTAATGTGTGAAGCATCTACGTCACAGTGGCACACCCAAGCCATAGGGAACCCAAGACTCATTCAACTTCGATCCAACCACAAACACGTTCTTAGGGTCTCCGGGTAACAGTCTTCAGTCATTTGAATTTCAAATTCAATAATTAATATCCATTCCATGGAATAAGTTATTACAAAATGTTCAGTGTGAATTTCTTTTCTTCATGAAACATAATGAGGATATTGTGTTGTGAGACACCTTAGTAATTTAATTAAATATTCATTCAACTTTAAATTGGGGTTTTATAAGCGAGTAAGGAAGGAAGTTGTGGGAAGTTAAATAAAGTGAGAATAGAGCATTATTCCAAGGGATAATACTACTTCTTTTTTAATGAAAAGACAGTTTTATTTCTTATAGAGATATCAGTGGATTTGGAAGTGAATTATTTCTTATTTATTTCAGATAATTTTCCATAATATTTTCATAATTAATCCTCTACCCATGAAATCATATATTCATCTCTTGAAAGAAAATCAATCTAACATGAGCAGGTAGTCATTTTGGGGATAGAAAATCAAAGTAATGGGGAGTGAATGTTAATGTTTTAATGAATAAATAGGTGGTGAATCAACAGTGATATATTTATACTATGTTGTGTTCATTATACCTATATTATCCCTCAATCATCTAATGAAATTTATGATTATCAAGAGACAAACCCCATCTTAGTAGAGGGGGATGGGTGAGTGAAGGACGACCTCTTTCCATGTTTTCTTTAGTAGATTCCCCTAATGCATCTATGTCTAATTAATCACATAAACAAAAAGGATAAATAGATTTAGATGGTACTAGTTTGACTGATAAGTAAAACTAGTTCTTCCTAAGAATCTGTGTAATTAACCATCACTTCTTAATTATCAAAATTTTTTATCATTATTTCTTTGAATACCCCCCCCCCTAAATTGATACACCATCTATGTTTTATCTAAAATTGTTTCCACACATTAAACTGAATTATTTAATATTCCTTATTAACTCAAGTTTAACCCTTTACTTTTGTTTTTCCATCAAATTTTGTGATTTTCATCAAAATTAAAATCAAGAAGAGTTGGTTTGGGTAGGATCTTTATGGTTCCTTTAGGTTCAACCTTGAGACTCTTTTCATCAATACTAATTTATAGTAGTGTTATGATATTAGAAAATTAGTGTTTTAATTTCTAAATTATATCATATGTTCCTATTAATTGAAGACATCTAGAAATGCATCAACTTTTTAGCATCATTTTTGGTGATTCTTGGTAGTGGAACTACTCCCAAAACCTAGTATTGATTTCTTATTTTATTCTATTATTTTCCCTTTTATATTTTTTACTTTTATTTTTATTTCCTTTTTACATTCATGTGTGTTATTGTATTTATTTTTCCATATTCCAAGTTTATGAGCCAAGATCCTCGTACAAGGTCAAGGAGTGTGAATTTCAAGGAACCACTAGATTTACATTCTGAGATTGAATGACATATTTAACATCGGATAGAATCAATTAAGAATAATCAAGGATCTCATGTTGTATTATGTGAAGAGTTGGAAAATATTGTTGGGGCTATGAAACTAGAAAATCTTAAGATAACTCTCATAGATTAAGAAATTCTATCCATAAATAGAGATGCATCAATTATTGTGTGGCCTACCATAAATGATAATAATTTTAAGTTGAAACCATGAATTATTTAAATGATAAAGAATGCTAGACAATTTGGAGGCTTGTAACATGATGATCCTCATAGTAATATCTCTAACTTCTTGTATATTTTCAATACATTCAAGAAAAATGTATTTTTAAATGATGAAATTCGTCTTAGGGACATCCCATTTTCATTTCTGATGCATAGTAAGGTTTTTTGGAAATCATATCCACCGAGATCCATCATTATTTGGGAGACTCTTTCCCAAAAATATTTAGAGAAGTATTTTCCCTCGGTCAAGAGAGATAAACTCTATATTAATATTCAGAACTTCTCCCAACATTATAGCGAGTTGAAATATAAGGTTGGAGAGATATTCAATTAGATTATATAATTTTTCCAACATCATAGAGTGACACTATGGATGCAACTTCATACATTCTTTTTTAGTTTACAAAATAATTCAATATCAATTTTTGATTCAGGAGTAAGTGTATGAATAATACGGAAGACACCTACAATGGATCAAATAATTCTATATGATTTGGATGATAATATTTCATAGTGTAAAAGATAAAGAGGATTATTCAAGTGAATATTCCTCCATTTTTAAGTGACTACCAAGTTGGATTCTCAAATAGAAGTGATGTCAAAAAGAATTTCTTTGTTCATGCACCATAATCCATCATCATCCTTAAATATACCTCAAGTACTATCATGTGAAATATGTGGTGATTCACACCTATTCCAATATTTTTATGCTAGTATGAAGGTCTCTATAGAAAATTAAGTAAACTTTGTTAATTACAACTATCCTCAACTATAAAACTAAAACCATTTTGGGAAAGGAATGAGGACATACCAACATAATATGGGATGGAGAACGATTTATGGTAAGAATACCTTTCTAAATCAAGTTCCAACTAGTTTTCCTCAAGTCCATTAGCAAATGAAACCTACCAGAAGACAATTATAAAATTCCTAACAATAATTTTAGTTTTTATTTCATAAATAACTATTATAGGATCATTAGTTGTATTTTAGGGAACTAATGATGCAATATGTTAAGAAAAATTACTAAACAGTTCCTAGAAGTGGAAAAAAATTCTAGATCATAAGAAATATTTATCAAGAAATGAATTTGTGATAGGAAACATAGAATTTCATCTATGGAAAATTTCTTAGAAATTTAATGAGCATCATCTCAGAGTTATTCTAGGGAATATTGAAGCACCTAAAGAATATGTGAAAGTGATCATGTTACAAAGTGGATGAGAGATATAAGAAAAATATTAAGCTCATGATAAACTATCTAAATAGAAATAATAATATGACAGTTAAATGTAGGATATTCCATAAAAATATGATAATAACATAGCCCGAATGGCCTAAGGGCCTTATTTTTATTGATTTTTGGATAATCCCTCTTTTATGGGTTTAGAGTGAACCCTTAAATGACCCATAGGACTAGTGGCATAAGGCCTAGCACATGACCAGAGGCCCAAAGCCACAATTCCAAATACATGACCCAAATACCCAACCCACTAGAAATGACCCTCCCCAACATCGACATAATTTAAGTTTCTTAGCTCCCCACCTCGCATTGTTTATTGGCTAGAATTTACCCATACAAAGCTGCACGGTGCTTAGTTCCGATGGAAATTGCCATACCCTTTCATTCTTCCAATCTGGTTAGCTCTGCTCTGGTGGATTCTACTTTTCTATGAATCCTCTTATGGGACTGATTTATACATAATTTGGGTTGCTCCAAGGTCTTTGTGGCCCGAAGGCCCTGTGGCCCAAAGGCCTTTAGGTGTCCCAAAGGTTCTACAGCCCGTAGGCCCAAAATGCTAGCCTGAAGTCCCAAATGTATGAATATTTCCTGATTCAACAGTACCACTACAGTACCTACTATAATACTTCTATAGTAACCTAGAAATATGCACCCAATAGGATTTGATCTTGGGTTTCATGCAGGCTGGCGGGGTGTGTTAACCACTTGAATACAACCCCATTTGCATATGATAAGAACATAGAACAAGTGGATCATGATAGTAGAAAGTGGAGAAAAACAAACCTGGTGAGAATCAACTAGTGAAGAAGGCTGATGTTCCCCTGTATTATCTACCCCCACCATTTCAAGAAAGGATGTAACACAGGATGTTGGGGGAACAATAAAATGAATTCCTTGAAAATTTCAAACATTTAAAAATTAATATTATATTTACTAAGGAAATTTATCAAATACACAATTAAAAAAAATTCTCAAAGATTTTCTATCAAACAAGAATAAAATAGAATATTTGGGTATGATATATTTTAGTGATAAGTATTTTTCAGTGGTATAGAGGAAATACCCTCCTAAATTGCATGGACAGAGTAGTTTTTCAATACCATGTACAATTGTTTCATGTACTTTCAGTAAATCCTTGTTCGACTTGAGAGTAAGAATAAACCTCATGCATTTTAATTTATTTAAGGATATTAAATTAAGTGATTTGAAACTAACATGGATTTCACTACAATTAGGGGACAGATCAATGAAATATTTGTGTGGAATTGTAACAACCCAAAGATTATATATGATATTTTTCTTTTAAAATAAATGTGTGTTATAATATACTATATAGTATTTTATACATACAGATAATGAAAAAAATTATTTCACTAATAAATATTATTACATTAATCATAAATTAAACCAATTAAAATTACAAACATTACAACTTGATAAAAAATATAAAATATAAAAGCTAAAATGGAAAAATATAGGTTTCCCCAATCTACTAGATTCATCGCCCCCACTGCCAACACTATAGAGAAGAAACAAAATATTACTAAACCAATCAAAATTATATAAAATGGAAATATAGACCCTTGATATTAATTGATTTGAGTAATTAATAAAATAATTTTGAGGTATTTATAGGAGGTAATGTGACCATTAGAATAGTAATGTTATCATTTTTTTAAAAAATTGGGTACAACCGTGAAAGGGACACACGACGCAAGGAAGAAAATTGCATTAAATTGCAATCCCAAGGACTTGACCCCACGACCTACCCCTCACCCCCCCAAACCCTTACCACCCCACCACCAACGGTGGGGATTAGTAATGTTATCATTGAATAGTAACTTGGTCGTTGGGAATAGTAACATGGCTGTTGGAAAAGTAATTTTACCTCAAAATAATAAATTTTGACAAAAATAATATTTATTTTGATTAATTTATGTAAATATAAATATTATAATTCCAAAAAATAAATATCAAGATTAAAAAGTCAAAGAAAATATAAACACATTTTTAATAAACTCTGTTTTAAAGTATTTCATAAAAATCATAATTTTTATATTAAGATTTAAAATTACCTATTTTAGAAAAAAAATTATAAAATTAACCTCATTTTTTAAATCAACAAATCAAAATTTCTCAATTATTTTTTTTTAAAATTTTTTGAAATACTTTATTTTTCATGCGAATCGTAAAAATACAGTTTTTCACATAACCAATACATCTTAAATTACATCATTTATGATTTAATATTGACGCAATTATTTATATAAATTGAATTTAGTCCATGATATATTTTATTTCATAAATTATTTATTAAAATACAATAAACTTAATTTTCAAACATAAAAAACTTTCCAAAACCTAAAGTCAAAAGTAATTTCTTAAAATAACAATTTCTCTTTTTTCCACTTTCCTTTTTAATAAACTAATGAATTATAATTATAAATGGGATTTAAATTCTTAAACACATTATATTATATTTATATATGATTTTTATGGTCAAAATTTCACTATTACATGTTTTACATTTTATATAATATTTTATTCAATATTTTATTCTAAAAATACCCTTCTCTTAAAGTATAAATATTCTCTCTCCCTCCCCTTGGAAAACCACTCATCCCCCATATTCCAAAGCCTAACCTCTAGAAAAATCCTCCCTATAAAGCTCATTATAATACCTAGGGATGTTTTTTAGTAAACCAACTCTGAACATCAATTGATTTATAGTGGTGTACAAGAGAATCTACACTGAGGATTAAGTAAGTATCGATCAACTCTTCTTCATTTTATTTCTTCTTATTTTTCTCTTTAATTTTTTTCACCACCCATTTCACAAAAAACCATATAAGATTAATTAGGAATTAATTTAACATTATTTTAATTATGTTAACCTACTATAATTATCACATTTACTGTCTATATAAATTTCAAACTCCCCTTTCCTACTCTCCCGATAATGTCCCATCAAAGGTCGTTTAACCACCTATAAAGACATTTCCATGTCAAAACATATAACCATAATCATGTATGTATATTATAAACTATATATAATATATAAACATGTAATTATATGAATTATAAGATTTTGGGATTAATTATACTAATGTATAAATTACATTTATCAAAATAGTGAAATCGAGGAAAAACATGAAATTTTTAAGTAAAATGTGATATCAAAATGACTACCATATAACCAAGGAAATTAATAAATATAATAAAATAAATATAATTTATAAATAGTGGTTAAAATTAAAATTATTAAATTTTGCATCAATGTTTTAATAAATCTATTATTAATATTCAAAATGCACAAAAGTGAAGAAATAAAATAGGAATTAAGGTAAGGGGATTCTCGAACCCAACACCCTTTATTTGGGACTTCACTCATTAAAATAAATTTCAGTATGGATATTAATTTAATGTTACTTAAATATAATTTCATTATTATTCAATTTTATTTTGGGAATATGCATTTTTCTACCTTTATTTTAAGATAAGTACAATGATTTCCCAAAAAAGACATTTTGTTCCAAAACAAATATTCAACTCCTCATGTGTTGTTTATTATCCAAAGAAATATGATATATTATTCCAATGTATGATATCCCTTTTCTTTTGGTAACCCCAAAGTTTATTTATGAATGTGTTATTTATTAAATCCTTATGAAACCAATACCTTTCCATGGTTCATTTTATGACTTCGATTCTTATATGTTCTAAATGGCATGAATGTTTGCGTAAATATTATGATGTGACGGGTGGGCCCAGAATTATATAGCATTCCAATCCATTTGTTAATGTAATTTATCTCATGATATAATATGTAATATGCATGAAAATGATGCTACCTTTGTTCACAATGATAATGTTATGATTATGCACATATTTTATGTGTGAATATAATGTTAGATTTGTTCACAACTATGTATGGTATTTGACCACTGTGACATGATGTTTCATCTTTATTTATTGCCAAATTACATGCCTTTGTCACATGTATCCATCATTATTTTTATGATGATCCTATTCTTATTATTTCATGATGATCATTATACTCACTGATGCTATATTAATTCATTTCCATTATTCATCCTTTTGTTGGGATTTTAGATCGCCCATTTCATTGATGTATAGCCACATGTGATTACTTGTACTAAGGATAAAAATAGGGTCACTAAGAATAAAGAGAATAAAAAAATTAAAACATTCTAATGTTTTATTATGTTCAAGTTATGTATGATCCTAATTTTCCCAAGACACTAAACCCTTTGATCCTAGATTTTTATATCTATTGTGTTGTTTATCCTAAAAATTATGTAGTAGTAACGTAAGAAAAAGTATGGTCTCTATAGTTGGTAAAAGAGCAAGGTTTAGTTAGTTTGGTAATTAGGATTAGAAAAAAAATAGTGAAATCATAATTATAATTCTATGCATAGATAAAAAATCTTATAAGAATATTTTTAGAAAAAGATAAACATAGGGATCCCATAAGATATAACTTTAGTGTTAATTTCATAAAAGAATAAATTATTCATGATTTGTTGACTAAAATTTTATTTAAACATTTTCTATTTTAGAAAATAGTGGGAACTATGAGAAACCATGCCAAAAACCTATGTGAGGGGCAATGAAATTATTTCCCAAATAACTCTCCCAATGCCTTGGGAGGTGGAGTTCAAAAATCCATGACAATTATTACCCAGTTGTATTAGGCTATAAATAATAACATGAACCACATGGATCATCCTCCCTCACCCAAGAAGGAGAAACTACCCATTGAGTCCTTTATGTGGAAACAACCATTTATGTTTAGTGTAACTTCTTGTCCACTTTTCATAAAATAGCGAGTTAACTCGATGAAGAAGATATTTTCTATACTCCACTATTATACGAAGTATAATGTGACTCTTTCCATTTATAATTTAGATTGTGAAGCCAGTCAATGGTAGATGTTGAAAAGAACACCAAGCTGAAGGATGAAATAGAAGATATAGAGTGGTAAGACATTAATAAAATATTTATTAAAAATTATTTCCCTCAAACTCTTTAAAAAAATATGGAGTGATAATTCAAATATCAAAAGAAAAAGGAAAGTGAATATATCATGGATTATGAATAAAAATTCACAAGTATTGTAAGATATATCTTGTTTTTTTATCAATAATGGTATAAAATGGATAGGTTCTTTAGTGGTTTAAAACCACACCTTAGAAAGGCTCAAGATATCCAAGACTTTGGGAGTTATGAAGAATTGGTTTGATGTTCTCTCAAAGTAAATATGGATTTCAGAGAATAGTCATATGGTTATGGAGATAAGAAGAGAAGAATGGAGTTTCAAGCTGGTGGGTCAACTGAAAAATGACTAAATAGATTCAAACTACCCACATGCTAAAAATGTGGGAACAAATATCATGTTAATTGTATAAGAGGGATGGGGAAGTTATTAAAGTGTGGGAGAGATGGCCACCAAACTCATTAATATTGAAGAGACATTAATAATCCATCCAACATGATGGATGAAAATAAGGAACGACCTAATGCACCACTCATAGTTCAATGCTTCAACTATAGGGAGCAAGGGAACTATGAAATCTAGTGCACTAAACCATAGGTCTTTGAGGGTAATCCGGATCAGTAACCACCAAATCCAAAATATCAAGTTAAAGCTTATTTCATCACTAATGCTGAAGTGGGTCATGAAAATGAAGTCATAAAATGTAAACTTATTATTCAATCAAGAATGGAAAAAAAAATTATTTGGTTATAGTTCTAAATATTCCTTTATATCCTGAAATATTTCTATAATTGTTGAATCAAATCCCTAATAACTTGAAATATAGATATCCATAAAAACACCAAGTGGTGCAATCATTGCAACCCCAAGTGTTGGACACTTCTCCTATAAATGTCTATGGGAATAATCTTCCAATGAATCTCATAATACTTCCCTCAGTTGAATTTGACACTATAATGGTAATGGATTGGATCTTATTATATAGAGAAGGCATTATCTATTAGGAAAAGTAAATCTATTTTCATATCTTGAACCATCCAAAGGTCCTATATAAATGCAAGGAATATCATGAATATCCTTTGTAAAATCCCTCAATGGTATAAGTTTTGATACCCTATGAAAAAAATTCCTAAATGGTAGATTCAAAGGAAGGTATCAACTTAGAGGAAATTCTCATTGTTAGGGAATATACTGATGTATTTCTTGAAGAGTTACCCAAACTTCCCCCAGATCATGAGGCAAATTTCTGAAAATATCTCAACCAGAATCCACTCCTATCTCAAAATTCTATTATAGAATGGACTTGATAAAATTGGATGAGTTAAAGAATAACATGTAAGATAATTTTGAAAAGGTGTTCATACACCCTAATTTATCACCTTGGGGTTCACTAATTATCTTTTTAAAAGAAAAGGGATGGATCAATGCATGTGTGTATTGATTAATGGGAGCTCAAAAAGATCACCATAAAGAATTAGTATCCACTTATAATGATTTATAACTTTTTTGATCAACTATGAGGATCTCAGTACTTCTCAAATGTGGATATTTTTTCTATATATCATCAACTTAAGGTAGTAAAGGAAGATATTCAAAATACTACTTTTCACATAGGGTATGGGAACTATGAGTTCATAGTGATTCCCATCAGACTTACAAATGCCCCTAAAATCTTCATGGATTTGATGAATAGAGTCTTTAGAGACCACATCAACAAATTTTTGGTAGTTTTTATCGATGATATTCTCATTTACTCCAAGATAAATTAGGAACATGAAGGGCCTCTAAGGATTTTACTAGGGGAATTAAGGAAGGAGAAAATGTATGCTATATTCAGCAAGTGTTACTTTTGGATATATTAAGTCACATTCTTGGGGAATATGATCACAAGTGAGGGGATTTCTATGGACCCTTAAAGGAAAATGGAAATTAAGGAATGGCCCAAACCCACTAGTGTCACATAAATCCATAGTTTTCTTGGATTAGTTGGGTACTAACAATGTTTTATGAATAATTTCTCATGATTGTCTAGCCCTATAACTAAGTCAACATAGAAAGGGGTAAAGTATGTATGGATAGAAGAATGTGAGGAAATATTTAAGGAGATCAAGAATAGGCTAATCACTATTCATATAAACAAACTACCAACAAGTGGAGAAGGTTTTGTGATATATGGTGATTCTTCAAAGAAATTCTTGGGTTTTTTACTCATACAGAATGATAAATTGATAGCCTATGCCTCACGATAGTTGAATATCCATGAGAATAACTACCCACTACATGATCTAGAGTTATTAGTTGTGATATTCACTCTAAATATTTGGAGGCACTACCTCTATGGTGAAAAGTGCGATATATATACTGATCATAAGACTCTAAAGTATACATTCACATAGAAGGATATCATCATGCATCAAATAATATGGTTAGATCTGATCAAAGACTGTTATTTCTCTATTAAATACCATCTAAGAAAGGCCAACAAGGTAGATGATGCTCTTAGAATAAAAGAACCTAAACCTCTATCCATGATGTGGATTGAGAAATACCCTATATTTATGGATATGCAAAGGATGGATCTTGAAATCATAATAGTAGGGACTAAATCCTACCATGACCAAATTATTACACAACCATATATCCATTTTAAGATCAAGGAGGCACAAAGGTATGATCTTGAGCTACAAAATAAGGTGAAAGTAGTAAATAAATGGAATCCGCAAGAGTTCCACATCGATGATGACAGTGTGATTAAGTTTGGAATGAGGATTTGTGTTTCTTTATAACCTGATATAAAGAATGATATATTGGATAATTCACATAGACCACCTTTATTTGTCCATACAGGAAGTACCAAGATGTATTGTGATCTTAGAGATCACTTCTGGTGGGAAAATGAATAAGGATATTGTGTATCATATATCAAGGTGTTTGGTATGTCATAAAGTTAAAGAAGAGAAATATAAATCTAAAGGTATGATTCAACCATTTTATATACCCATTTGGAAATGGGATAATTTAACTATATAATTTGTCACTAGTCTCCTAAAAACATCCAAAGTAAACAATTAAATATTGGTTTTGGTGGATCAATTCACCAAGACTGCCTACTTTATCGCCATTCAGAAATATTTATCACTTGAAAAACCTTCCAAGATATATGTGAATAAAGTGTTGAGGCTATATGGGGTTCCAATTTTGATCATATCTAACCACTATCCAAGGTTCACATCTAAATTCTGGAGAATTATTCAACATGATTAAAGTAATTAATTAAATTTTGGCATGGCCTATTTCCCCAAAACTGATGTATAATCTTAAAGGACTATTGAGAATATTTAGGACATGATAAGATCCTACTCAATGGAATTAAAAGGTGGATGGGATTAACATCTCCCATTGGTTGAGTTCTCATATAATAATAACTTCCACTCAAGTATTCCAATGGATTCATATGAAGCACTGTATGGGAAGCGATGTAGAACTCCAACTTGTTAGGATGAAGTTGAGGAATGAAAGCTACATGGACCTAATATTGTGCAAGAGATAAAAAAAGGTTCAATCCATACAAAAACATATAAAAGCTGCTCAGATTTGGAAAAAGAGTTATGTTGATAATCATCAAAGGGACTTAGAGGTTAATGTTGGAGAACATTTTTCCCTTTAAATATCACCATCAAAGAGAGTCATGTGGTTTGTAAAGAAATGGAAAATTATCCCATGGTACATTGGAAACTTTGATATCCTTAACCATATAGGAGTAGTATCCTATCGGATTTCACTTCCACCAATAATGGATCAATTTCATGACATGTTTCATATATCACTCCCGAGGAAGTACATACCTAATCCCTCACATGTAATGAATCTATAGGTGGTACAAGTAGATAATTACCTCTCATATAAATATCATTTGGTAAAGATCTTGGACTATAGAGAAAAATTTCTACACAACAAGATAACTCACCTTGTCGAAGTGTTGTGGAGGAACCATAAGTATGAATAGGTGACATAGGAACTAGAGGAAACAATGAAACATAAGAACCCTGACATATTCTAAACCAGTAATATGAGTTGATATTTTAAGGATACAATTTCTAAATGGGAATAATGTAACAACCTAGAGTTTATAAATGATATTTGTCTCTTGAAATAAATACGTGTTATAATATATTATTACTATTGTATACATAAAGAGACTAAGAAATATTTATTTCGTTAATAAATACTATTACATTAATCATAAATGAAACCAATTAATAGTCCAAACAATACAATTAGAAAAAAAATATAAAATATAAAATATATAATGGGAAAATATGGATCGCCCTAATCTAGTAGAATCATCACCCCCACTACCAATATTATAGAAAAGAAAAAAAAATATTAGTAAACCGATCAACATTATAGAAAATTGATATATATAATATTTAGAATAATTTAGTCGAATAATTAATGATGGAATTTATAGGTATTTATAAAAGGTAATGTGACTGTTGGAATAGTAACCTAACCATTGGGAATAATAACTTGACATTTGGAATAGTAATTTTACCTCAAATTAATAAATTAATATATAAATAATATTTATCTTGATTAATTCATGTAAATATAAATATTATAATTCCATAAAATAAATATCATGATTAAAAAACTCAAAGAAAATATAAGAACATTTTTAATAAACTATATTTTAAAGTATTTTTTAAATGACATAATTTTTATGTTAAAAATTAAAATTACCTATTTTAGAAATTTAATTTTATAAAATTAATATAACTTTTGAAATCAATACATCAAAATTTCCAAAGGGTGATTTTTTTGTAATCTTCTACAAAACTTTATTTTTCAAGTGAATAGTAAAAATACAGTATTTAACATAATCAGTACATCTTAAATTACATTATTCATTTTGTAATAATGAAATAATATTTTATAGAACTTAAATTTCGGCCATGATATGTTTTATTTACTAAATTATTCATTAATATACAATAAACTTAATTCTCAAACCTAAAAATATCTTTCCAAACCCTAAAGTCAAAATTGATTCCTTAAAATAACAATTTCTCTTTTTCCCACTTTCATTTTAAATAAAATAATGAGTTCAAATTTTAAAGGTTATTTAATGTATTAAAACCATTATATTATATTTATATATAATTTATATTTTCAAAAATTAACTATTACTTGTTTTACCTTTGATATAATATTTTATTCAATATTTTATTCTAAGAATACCTCTCTCCTCAAGTATAAATATCTTCTTCCCCTCCCCTTGGAAAACCACTCATTACCCACACTAAAAGGCCTAAAATATTCCAAATTCCTCCTACCAAATACCCTTAGAATACATAGGGACGTTCTGGAGTAAACTAACTCTAGACATCATTGTATTTTTAATGGGGAACAAGTGAAGCTGCACTGAAGATTAAGTATGTATCGATCAACTCTTCTTTTTTTATTTCTTATTCTTCTTATATTTATTTTTTTCACCACCCCTTTCACAAAAAAAACCATATAAGATTAATTATGTAGTAATTTAAAATTATTTTAATTGTGTTAACCAACTATAAGTATCATGTTTACTATATATATAAATTTCAAACTTCCCTTTCCCACTCTCTTGATAATGTCCCGTCAAAGGTAGATTAACCACCTACAAAGATATTTCCATGTCAACACATATAACCATTATAATATATGGATATTATAAACTATATATAATATATAAAAATGTAATTATATGTATTATAAACTTCTATAATTAATTATACTAATATATAGATTACATTTTAAAAAATAGTGAAATCGAGGCAAAACAACAAATTTTTAAGTAAAAAATGATATCAAAATGACTACCCTATAACCAAGGAAATTAAGAAATGTAATAAAATGAATATAATTGGTAAATAGTGTTAAAAATTATAATAATTCACTTATGTATCATTTTTTATTAAATCTATGTTTATTATTCAGGAGTTACATAAGTGATGAAATAAAGTGATAATTAAGGTAAGGGGATTCTCGAACTCAACTTCATTTATTTGGGTATTCCCTTATTCGCATAAATTTCAGTATGGACATTCCTTTAATTTTCCTTAAATATAATTTCATTACTCTTACCTTTTTTTAGGATATACATGTTTTTACCTTTATTTTAATCCAAATGCAATGATTTTTTTAAAAATACATTTCTTTCCAAAACAAATTTTTGAATCCTCATGTGTTGTTTCTTATCTAAAGAAAAATGAACTCTTATTCCAATGTGTGATATATATTTTCTTTTTGGGAACCCCAAATTTTATTCAAGGGTTTATTATTTATGAAATCCTTATGAAGACCATACTTTTCCATGGGTTATTTCATAACTATGATTGTTATACGTTCTATGTGGCATGCATGATTATGTAAATATTATGATGTAATAGGTGGGCCTGAAATTATATATCCCTATAATGCATTGGGTAATGTGATGTATCTCATGATATAATGTGTAATATTCATAAACATGATTTTATCTTTTTTTACAATGATGATGTTATTATTATGCACATATATTATGCATGAACATGATGCTATCTTTGTTTATGACTTTGTGGTATTTGAAAACTATGACATGGTGTTTCATTTTTATGAATTTCCACATTCCATGTATTCTTCACATGTATCCCTCATGATTTTTATGATAATCCTATAATTATGATTTGAGGATGATGATTATGATCACTCGTGTTATATTTATTCATGTCCCTTATTCATCCTCTTATTGGGATTTTAGCTTTCCCCTTTCATTGATTTATATCCTTAGGTGATTACTTGTACTAATAAGAATGTGAGGGCCATTAAGAAGATATAGAAGAAGGAATTAAATAATTTTTATGTTTTATTATGTTCAATTTATGTATGATTTTGATTTTCCCAAGACACTAAACCTTTTTATCTTTGATTTCTATCTATATTATGTTTATTATCTTAAAAATGATGTAATAGTAAGGTAAGAAAAATTAGGGTCGCTATAGGAATCTTAGAAGATGTTTTGGTAAAAGTAGAAAAGTTTATATTTCATGTGGATATTCTTATTTTATAAATTAAGTAAAAAAGAGAAGTGACCATGATTTTGGATCAACCATTCTTGGATACTAGAAAATAACTTATTTATGTTAATCAAGGTCAGTTGAACTTACATGTGGGTGATGAGTAGGTTAATTTTGACCTAAATGAAGTATTAAAGCATTATTAAGAAACTAAATATTGTTATTCTATCACCACTATAGAAGATAGTTATAGTTTATTGAAGTTTTAATCTAAATAATGTGACATTTTTTAGGAGATAGAGGTTGTTTTTAAAGATAAAGAGAGTGAAAACTTAGAGGTTGAGTCTAGTTTCCGTATTGTAGAGAATTTTACTAGGGAGAGTTTTCCATAAGTTATCCCCAAAATTTTTAAAGAACCACTATTGTACTTAAATCAAATTATAACCATCCTTAGATATATCTTTTTGGGAGACAACAAGACACTCTTGGTCATTATAAGTAATGGTCTTACTGTTGAACAGGATAATAGGCTTCTCAAATTGTTGAAACAACATAATAATTTCATTTCTTCATCGCAAATATCAATAGAGTAAGACTTCTATTTTCACTCATATGGTCAGACTTGAAGATGGGAAGAATTTGATAAGACAACCCCAATGAATATTGAATCCTCTAATGAAGGAAGTGGGAAAGGAGGTTTTAAATCTTTTAGGTGTTGGTGTTATTCATCCTATTTTAGATTGTAATTTGGTGAGTCCATTGTAGATTTTCCTAAATAAAGGAGGGATTATTGTGAAAAATAAATATTATTAACTCATTTATACTCAAATAGTGACAATGTGGAGAGTCTATATTAACTATAGAAATTTTAATGATGCAACACAAAAGGAATATTTTTCTTTCTATTTGTTGATCAAATGTTGGAGAGACTTGCTGGAAATGATTACTATTTTTTTGGATGTTTACTCAGGCTACAATCAGATTCCTATGGTAAGTCATCTTATTCAAGGACCACTTTCACATTACCCTATAAAAATTTTACTTATTAATGTATTTACTTTGGTATATTCAATGCACCCACTACATTTTAGTACTGCATGACATAACTTTTTCATGGAATGGAGGAAGAGTTCTTGGAAATTTAAATGGATGATTTCTCATTTTATGTAAGGTCATTTGATATGTGCCTTATAAACCTTGACCTCGTCCTTGAAATATGTGAAAAGGCATGTATTGTTTTCAACTAGTAGAAATTTCTCTTTATGGTGACTGGGGGAATGGTTCTTGGCCACTGAATCTCTATGGTAGTAATTAATGTTGATCTAACTAATGTGGTAGTAATTAAAGAATTAAAAGACCCCAATATACTATGGGAAATCAGGATCTTTCTAGTTTATAGAGAATTTTATCGATGGTTTATTAAATATTTCTCATATATTACCTATTTTTTCACTCATTTATTAGAAAAAGATGTGAAATTCAACTTTGATGGCTTATGGAAGATGGATTTCAAAGAGATAAATAATAATTTAATCACTACCCCAATAAGGAATCCTCTCAAATAGGAGGAACCATTTGAACTAATGTTTGATTCTAGTGATTATGTAGTAGGAGTGGCTCTTGGGTTGAATAAATACATAATTCTTCCAACCAATATATTATTCCAATAGAACTGATAGAAGCACAACTTAGTTACACAACCATAAAAAAGTAACTTTTAGTTGTAGTATTTGAATTTTATAAGTTCAAAATATATCTTGTTCTTTAAAAGGTGGTAGTACACATTTATCACTACACAGAAGTACTTGTTGAGTCAAAAGTACTACTTATTACTTTTCCATTACTTTAGTTTTGGAAATCAAAAACACTTTCTTAAAAACATGCTTACTAAATTTTTATGTCCTGAGTGTTTTAGAATGTTTTGGTAGAAATAATTTCATTTTAAAAAACTTATAATAAGTTCTAAAGTATTATGGATATAAACTTTACATTCTTCATTAAGATTATCATAATGAGTATGTTTCCAATTAATTAGACTAACTTTTATCAGATCATAAGTTATATTTAGTCATATCTTTTGTACTATGAAAGTTTTAACAATCAAACTGATACTAGTACTGATAACATTAGACTGACAATCATAAATATTATCATATTGACATTGTTAATGAAGTCTATAGGACTAACTGAGCTTATAATTAGAATAAAAAGGATTATTTTTAGGTTAAGGGATATCTTAAACATTGTAATGATGTTTATTCAATACGATGTTGTACATTTAGTTACTCTATATCTGTATGAGCTTTCAAGCACCAGCTATCCAAATTTGTTGCAAGAAACATGGAAAATATGACCATTGGGAGGATGCCTATAAATACTAGGTTATTTGAAGAGTTTTTAGATGTTTTATTTCTTTTTCTCTCATATATTTATCTTCATGAACCACTCTTTCTTATTCAATGTAATTCTTTAGAGTGTTTTCATTCTAAGGAAACCTTTTCAGGTTGTCTCTAAACGTTTTTAATTTTAACTAGCATCTGATCATTGTTACAATCAAGGGATTATAGGTATAGGAAGATAGAGACCTTGATCCATTGGATTGAGGGCTACCTTGGATAGGTAGACAGAGCATATCTGATCGTCGTATCAATGGATTCTTAGGATAGGAAGACAGAGTCATCTAGATCTTTATATTGAGGGATTTCCTGGAAATAAATGACAGAGTTTATTATAATTATAAAACATTGGATACCTTTATTTAGGTTTATTTACTACCTTACTCTTATGATTAAAATAGGTTTATCTTTTAAATAGATTTTAATTCATTCTTAAATTTTTTCTATTGTATTACTTGTTGTTTAAATGTTTTATATTCTACTACACATATAATAGAAAGTGAGTCATTGTATTCATCTTTCTATTCTATTTGTTTTATCGTATTAACTCATATTATGATAATAAATCTTATATTAATTGAATCTATAGTGATATTGATTTTCACTCTAATATAATTGTAATGTTTTGTTGTTCTGATTTTGTGACTTTGTTAATTGAACTAAGGGCTGATTATGATAAGCTACATTAAGAGGCTTTGGGTTTTTTTTAGTTTAAACTTCTTAAAATAAGTTTTGAAGCTAAATCCCCCCACCCCCTCTTGTAAGTATTTTCATTTGAGTAGATCTTAAAATCATAAAATTCATATCAGATTAGGATTCTATTGTTCAAATACTTTCTAGGTTTTTACTTTCATTAATATTGAAAGTTGTTGAAGTTTTGATATAAAATTTTTGTTTTATAAACTTTGTTTTACACCAACATGTATTTTTAAAAAAATAATATCTATTGTTTTAAATATGGAAGGTATTAATTTTAGATCTATAGAAAATCTAAATCCAAACAGACCACCAATATTTAATGGTGTTGATTATGAGTAATGGAGGGATCGAATGAAAATTTTTGTTATCAGCATAGGAGTTGATAATTTGCTAAGCTAAAATGAGACTATAAGATTCCAGATAAGGAAGTAAATGCTTTTACTCATCAATAAAAACAAGATTATCAGTTAAATTATAAAGTAGGGAATACTTTGTTATGTTCTTTGATAATAAGTGTTTACAGTCAAATATATTCTTGTGGAGATGCCAATAGTATATGGAAAAATATTTAGAATACATATTTTGGTACATCTAAAGTTGTAGATACTAGGAGAGTTATGCTTAGAGTAGACTATCAAGCACTTGATTTCTTACCTAGAGAATTAGTTTCAAAAATGAATCATAGATTCATGACTATCATAAATAGTTTACAATATATTGGTGAGAAAGGTCTTGATGATGATATCCTTGTGGAAAATATAATTAATATCATTCCCAATGGGTGGTAATCTAAATAATGGATGTTGATGAGACTATAAATCTAAATAATATTACCTTGGATTATCTTATTAGTACCCTTATGTAGTATGAGGGTAGAATTAAGAGAGGTTCTGAAAAATCAAAAAAGAAAAATTGTGTTCTTTCCTTTTCTACAACATTTACCTTATCTTATAAAGTTAAATCTGAAGAGAAAGTTGTTATGTATTTAAGAAATAAGAAAGTAGTTGTTCAATATGATTCTAGTACTTCTGAACATCCTAAAATTGAGTTAGAAAACTTGGATAGAGGTATTAAAAAAATTAGAAATAAATAATTTAGTATATATTTAAAAAAATGTCATAATGTGAGAAGTGATAATAAAGATGAAGTCACTTATTATAAATGTAAGAAATTTGGACACATCAGATCAGATTTTCCAAAGCTAAATAGGAAAGATATAAAATAAAACAATTCAAAAAGGAATGCCAAAAGGTATTATAAATCTAAATTCAAGAGATTTCTAAAAGTTTCTAACACATGGAGTTCTAGTGGAGGTGATTCTTCTGAAAGTTATACAAATAATTAAAGTTCTAGACAAAGTAACATTGGTCTTTTTTCCAATGTACCTAAAGTTAATCAATTTTTCATGGATAAGGTACGAATAGCTAAAAACCTTACCTTCATGACTTTAAGTTCTAATTATCCTGATGAGAAGGATTATACATATCCTGATGAATAATCTTTCTCCTCAGAAGATAATTATATTTTTTCTTATGATGAAGTTTTACATTTTTCTAAATTTCTTGAGAATGAAAATTAAAAAAAATATAAAAAAAACTTAATAATGCTAGGGTAAAACTTGCTCAGGTTGATTCAATAAAAAATGTTTTGAAAAATTAAATATCATATATTTGAAAATATATTGAAGAGAATATTTCTAATAAAGAAACTATTTCTAAAGATTTTGAAAAGGTAGTTTCTGAGAAAAATGTTTTAGAAACAAAACTTACTTCTAAGAATAATACTAATAAGGATAAAAATTTAGTTGTCAAATTAAAATCCTAAATATCTAGTTTGAGAAAACTTTTATCAAAATTTACCACTAGTAAAGAAAATTATGATAAAATTTATAAACAAATTAGATCTCATGGTAGAAGTACCGAAATGGGTTTTACTAGTTAAAATCCTATTTTTAGTAATAGTCTTTTTATTCCTAAAAGTAAACCTTTTTACACTAAGTTTGAAAGTGGTGGGCACTAGAAAATGAATTTTTCCTTGAATAGAGTACAATACTTAGGATTTCATAAGGCATATTTCTCAAAAATATCTGACTCAAGAAGGTTTGGGTGCCGAAAAGCTAATATTTTTTAATTTTAGGATAAAAAAGGTAGTACCAACAAAAAAACATATGGTACATGGATAGTCAATGTTCTAGACACATGACTATAAATAAATACTTCTTCAAGAAGATTATCAAAATAAAAGGTGGAAAAATAACTTTTGAAGATAACGCTTCAAGGAGAGATTATTGGTATAGGTAATATTGTTCTTCTTGGAAAATTCCTTATGTCAAATGTTTTGTTTGATGTAGGACTTAAGAACAACCTTATAAGAATGATTCAATTATGTGATGGAGGTTAACTTGTGAGATTTAGGAATGATAAATTTTTAGTACATACTTCCAAGGATTAATTTATTCTTTCTTCCAATCGGCATGAGAATGTCTACACACTTAACTTAAAATACCTTAGAATCCAAGACATTCCTTGCCTTAGTGAAATGGAAGATAAATATTGGTAATAGAAAAGAAGTTTAGGACACTCTAACCTTAGAAAATTATCTTTGTTGACTAAGAATGGACATGTTAAAGATCTAATAGAACTTAAGTTTGATATTTCAAAAGTCTATGACACTTGTCAATACAGTAAGCAACATAAGTACAGTTTTAAATCTATTAGTAAAGTATCAACTTATAATGCTTTACAGTTAGTGCACATGGAATTACCAAATATTTATATGGACTTAAACAAGCCTCTAGAGATTAGTATGATAGATTAAATGGTTTTTTCTTAAAAAAAATTTTTAAGGGATCTGCGAATATAATAATTTTTATAAAATAAGTTAATAAAAACATTATTATTGTACAAATATATGTTGATTAAAATATATTTAGATCAACTCAAAAATATTTAATAGATTCCTTTTTGGATCTCATTAAATATGAGTTTTAAATGAGTATTATGGGTGATTTAACATATTTTCTTGGTTTTCAAATTTCACAAAAACTATAAGGAAATTTTATATCTCAACATAAGTACATAAAATATCTTCTTAATAAATTTGGATATGAAAATAATAAAAATTTATGCACTCCCACCGATACATCAAATACTTTAGATCTTGATGAGGTTGGGAAACTAATTGATCAAATGATTTTTAGAGGTATGATTAAATGTTTACTTTACTTAACTACTAGTCAACCATATTTAATGTTTTCTATATTCTTATCTACAAGATATCAAGAAAATATAAAGGAATCCCATATAAAGCTGTAAAACTAATTTTTCATTATCTTAAGGGAACTATGTATTTATAGATTTTATATTATTGCATAAATTTTTTTTATCTTAAAATTTTTTTGGATACTGACTTTGGTGGATTCATAATGTATAGAAAAAGTAAATATGAAACATGTAATTTATTAGGAGATTATCTAGTTTCTTAGTCATGTAAGAAACAAAAATTAGTAGCACTTCCCACCGCTGAAACTGAATATGTGGTAGTTGGAAGTTATTGTGCTCAAGTGTTCTGGACTCAACATACACTCACTAACTATGGTATGAATTTTACTAAAACTCAAATACTTTATGATAATACAAATTTCATTTCATTAATTAAAATCCCAATATGTCACTCATGTTCTAAGAACATAGATATAAGACACAATTTTCTTCAGGAACACACACCAAAAAAGATATACTTTTACAATTCATCAGAAAACAGGATCAACTTTCTAAAATTTTTACTAAAACACATAGTTATAATATATTTGAATATATTAAATAGAATCTAGTTATGATTTATGTAAAGTAATAATTCATATATACTTATTGTTAACCTATATCCTTATATTAAGTTAATATTTTTCATAGGGGGGTATATATGATTTATGTTTTTAAAAACTTTTAGTTTTTCATAAAACTTTTAGTATTATAAAAATTAAATTTTTCATAAAACTTTTATCATAATGAGTTTTCTAGACTCATGTTTATTTATAAAATTTTTAGTGTCATAATTCTCAAAAGGTTCCTTGGACTCGGAATTGTTATAAAATTTTTGGACTCAAATTTTGTAATAAATTTTAGGAAATAAAATTATCATAATTATTTTTTCAAATGAATATATTGTAATTAATTTTTCTACTAAAACTAGAGTATTCAGTATTTATTTTTAAAAACTATCATAATCTGTTTAGTTTTTAAAAACCAAGAAGAACCGGTTATTCATACTGATGAAACTCTTCACTTTGAAAGTCAATATTATATTCTTTTTAGTTTTTACACTATTTTATTATGTAATCTCCTTAATTTTTGTTGTTATAATTTTATTTTTTATAAAAACTTTATTTTGTTTTCGAAATTTTAAAATTTTTCCTAATCATATTCATCATCAATCTGATAAAAGCTTTTAAAAAACCTCAAGAGTTCAAAAATTGTTTTAAAACTTTCCTAGAACTAATCTTAACCATCAGATCAAAGAATTGTTCATCTCAACCATTGATTTTGTTGTGGAATTCAAACTTTCACACATGATTCCTATATAAAGGAGAACCACCCCCCCCCCATCTCCCACATCGGTTATTCATACTTTTCGATCCTGACTTGTTGCACCCTATATGTTTCTCAGTATAAAAGATTTACATTCCATCTAATTATATAGATTTAGTTTTAGAATCTGATGGAAACCAAGGAGGGTTTCTCTAAATGGTTCATATTCAGATAAAGTTTGATAGAGTGATCATGGTTTTAAAAATATGACTCAAATATAAAGAATATAATTTCCTTTCAAGGTTTGGAATCTGTTTGTGTTGAGAAACTAGATAAGGAATTTTATTTATTCTATCCTAATGTGTTTCATGGATTTTATGAATCTATTAAGTTTTTCAAGTAGGATAGTAAAGATACAATTTCTTTCACAATGTATGTAAAGAGATATAAATTTTCATATAAGAAACTTGAATAGTTAGTTAGAATACCTTCTGAAGGAGAAGTGTATTTTCCATCTCATAAGTTTCTATAAAATCTTGGTACATTTGACAAGAGAAAACCTACAGAATCTTTGTTTTCAAAATATGAAAAGGTTACAAACAATTACCATATCACTCTAGATAATCGTGTTTTTTCTTTATGGTTGAAAGGATTTTTAATAATGAGTAAGGTAGATGGAGATACATTAAAAGTATCTGATGTTTTCATATTGTAAATTTTAGTAAATATGGGAAGGATATATCTTTTCAAATTCATCCTTATCACAGACCACAACATCAAAACTAGCACAATCAAATCAAATATTATTAGGTTTTCTACTTTTATAAGAAAGATGATTATTGAATGTAAGAAAGTTTTCAAAGTTTTAAACAATTCATATCCAATAAGAGAAAATATTTCATTTATCAATGATGATATGAAGAATAGGATGAGGCTGGTCTTTGATAGTAATTCAAAGAAGTTTTTAGAGAAATTTGATGGAGCTTCGTCATAGGTAGAGCCATCAAGAAAATTAAATAAGTATGATAAGAAAAAGAAAAGGAATTTTGAGACCTCTCTGCATAAGAAACAAATAAAACAGAAAAATATGGCTGATGAAGTTTTTTAGGAGATAAAGATAAAGAAAGTTGATAAGAAGAACGGGGATCCAGAGTTTGAAATAAAACTTGCTGAAGCAAAGGATTTGAAAATACATGTTTCCAAAACTCTTGAAGAATAAGCTAAGAAAAATAAATAAAATAAAAATTACAAGAATTTCTGTTATGTAAAAATATTTTAAAAGGATTTGAAAGAGATTCCAAAAAAATTATGCTCAAATATCCTAAATTAGTCAGGTAAATATGGAATCGGGCTTAGTGTTTGAAGAAATAATATTTTTCATGCCAAAAATCCTTCATTTATTTAAAAGGGAATGGAAAATTTTGTTGAAGAATAATTAGTTCCACCAGTTCAATAGAGTCAATCAGAACCTGAACTAGTAGTAAAGCGAGCTATCAGAACTCAAAGACAGTTAGAAGAAGAGTTAGATAAGAAAAATGATGAATAATTTAAAGGAAAAAAATAAGTCAATGATAATGAAGAATAAAAAATTGAATATAAATAAATAGAAACAAAAATTGAAGAAGAGGAAAAGGTAGAATAAGGAAACAAAATAGATGATAGTGAAGAAACTCACACTAATAAAAAATCATTGGATTCATCATCACCATCATCATCAGATCTACCATCTAACACTGATAAAGATAAAAATCTAAAATATATAAAGAGGAAGAATCATTATCCAAAGAATAATCTCAATCATCATCATAGAAAGAAGAAGATAAAAATTCAAAAAAAATTGATGATAAAGTGGTGACCGATAAGGATATTGACATCCTTGAGTTATCTGATGACAAGGAAGTTTATAACAATAAAGTTTTTAAGGAATTTGATAAATTTTTTAAAAATTTTGATAAAAATAAAGTTAAATAAGAAGATGTCAGAACAAGAATAATTAAACCTTATGAGGTTTAGTAAGATCAATTGGAATCTACTAGAGCCATTTCTCTTGAAGTAATTGAATATATTGTTTACTCTTTGAAAAGGTTAGAATGAACAATTCCTTATTTAACAAGACTTGAAGTAATGGGATATCTTATTCAAGAAAGTCCTGAATAGATATCGGAATCTCTAAATATTTTAATAGAGAATTTCATTCGAATTGAGGCAGAGTTAAAAAAATTTCAAGAAAGTTCTCAGTCTCAAAAAAAATAATTCAATCAGATGGTTAAATGGTCTCATCAAGTTGATAAATATATTTTTAGGTATGATGAATATTTTTATAAATTTAAAAATCTTTTTGTAGAATCATTAAGTTATTTCAATGAATTATCATCACATATGGATAAAAGAGTAAAGTTTTTGGAAGAATTCAAATATGCCACCGATGAAATAACTGAGAAAGTTAATTCTCTAAAAAAGAATGTCCAATAAATGAAGTTAGAGATGACCAGAATCTGATTTGTTGAAGATGAAATTTTATTTTTCAAGGAGAAGAATACTAATATTTTGGAGGAAATCAAGAAGCTAGGGACTTTACAAGAAAAAGTTTAAAATATGGAGAAAGACTAAAAGGATTTCAAAAAATGAAGTCCCTTTTTAAGATCTTAATGAAGAAAGAATGAACTTTTTTATTTTTAACTCTTGTAGTATTTGTTTTTTAAAAACATTTGAATTGTTTATAATATATGAATTGTATTTTCATCCAAATATAAATTATTTAAATGTATTACAATTGCAATTTGTGGAATGTTCTTTCATATTATAATGGATTATTAGTTAATTCACTATATTATTTTGTATATAATTACCTTCTCTAACATTTTAGGAAACTATGTATTTTTTCCCATACCTTTTTTAAAGTAATAAAGGGGAGAAGATTTTGTAAAAGGGTAGAAGATTATATAAAGGGGGGGTTATTTCACAAAGTAGGGTTATTTAATTAAGGGGGAATATGATCCTTAGGGTATATATATTCTTAAGGGGGAGAATTTATCTTAAAGTAATAATTATTCTATTACTCCATCATATTCACAATCGTATTCAAAAGAGTTAAAACTCAGGTGGAGTTAAGTTTTAATGAATAACTCTAAATATAATGTTCTTAAAATAATAAATCACTGTAAGTTTTTCAAAGTTTTTTAATTTAATTTTTTGGATTGTGCTTTCCAAAAAGGGAGATATTTTTGAGTCATAATTTCTACTTCTTGCTTTTCCATTCCTTTTTTTTGGAAATCACAAACTCTTTCTTAAAACCATATTTTATAACTTTTTATGTACTAATTATTTTAGAATGTTTTCTATAAAACATTAATTTTTACCATACTTAGAATAAGTTCTAAAGTATTAAAGATATAAACTTTACATTCTTCATTATGATTATCATAATGAGTATGTGTCCGATTAATCGGACTCACCTTTATCAAACCAGAAGTTATATTTAGTCATGTATTTCATACTGGCAAAGTCTTAACAATAATATTGATACTAGTACCTATAACATCAAACTAAAACTCATAAGGATTATCATATTGACATTGTTAAAGAATTCCATCAAACTGACTGGGTTTATAATCATAATATAAAGGATTTTTTTCTAATGTAAGGAATATCTTAAACATTATAATGGTGTTTATTCAATACTACATTATACATTCAGTTATGCCAGATCAGTATGAGCTGTCAAGCACCAACTATCTGAAGTCATTACAACAAAATTATAAAATATTACCATTAGGAGGATGCCTATAAATACCAGGTCATTTGAAGAGTTTATAGCTAGTTAACTAAATTCACTCTTGAATATTTCTCTGCATGAACCGCTCATTCTTAGTTAGGGTAATTATTTAGAGTGTTTTCATTCTAAGTAAACCTTTATAGGTTGTCTCCTTAAGAACTTTTATAATTGTTACTCATGTTCAGTCATTGTTATGATTTAGGGCTTCTAGAGATAGGAATATGAATAATTTGATCTATCAGATCAAGGGTTATCGAGGCTAGGTAGACATAGAAAATATAATCATCATATCGAGGGATTATGGGGATAGGAAGACATATCCATAATGATCTTCATATCGAGGGAATTCCTTGTAAGGAAAGACAAACTTTACTATAAGTATAAAATAGTGGATACCTTTAGTTGGGTTTATTTACTACCTTATTATTAAGGTTGAAAGAGTATTATATTTTAAATATATTGTAACTCATTGTTAAATTTGTTTGTTATTTTATTACTTGTTGTTTACAAGTTTTATATTTCACTTCACATATAATAGAAATTGATTCATCGTATTCATATTTATATTATGTTTTTTATCATATTAACTCTGATTATGATAATCACTCTAATATTAATCAGATCCATAGTGATTCTATTTTTCAATCTGATATAATTGGACTATTTTGTAGTTCTGATTCTGTGACTTTTTAAATCAAATTGAGGGTGGAGTCTGATAACGTACTTTAAGAGGCTTTGGGTTTTGTTCAGTTTAAACTTCTTAAACTATCTTTTTAAACTACAATTCACCCCCTGTAAGAATTTAAATTTGATTATATCTTATGATCCTACAAGTACTTGATTATAATAAAAGATGAAAAAACTTATTTTATATGTTTTATTTTTCTACTTCGAGAGTTTGATGTTGAAATACAAGACAATAAATGCTTGGACAATGTGGTGTCTAACCATATTTTTAGTATGGCCTTCCCTTATCTTTTTTGGGAAAAAGAAGCTAAGATTCATGATAAATTCCTAGATGAACATCTCTTCATATTTGACATCATAGAAAATCCATAGTATGTAGATATTGATAACTACCTAGACACTAGAGTGATTTATACACACTTTTCATACCATTAGAAAGATATTTTTTATCTAATTTTAGATATTATTTTTGGGATGATCCACTTATCTTCAAGAAGTGTGAAGATGGAATTTAGATAAGGTGTGTGGCTGGGAATGAGATTGACAATGTGTTAGAGTTATGTCACTCCTCACCAATAATAGGACATCATGGCCCAGATCAAACAAAAATGAAATTTTTTTGAAGTGGTTTTTTTCTAATTTACACAAGGATGCAAGAGATTTTGTAACCACATGTGATCATTTCCAAAGAACATGGAACATTGGAAAACATTATGAAATGCCTCATAATTCCAATATGGAAGTTAAATTATTCTATGTATCATTAATTAATGTTATGAGGATGTTCTCTAGTTCAAAGGAAAACATATAAATTTTGTTTTATGTCGATTATGTTTCTAAGTGGTTCAAGGTTGAATCCATTATTGTCAACACTGCAAAAGTAAACTTCATGTTTCTGAAAAATAACATCTTTTCTTGGTTCATTCCTTTTAGAAATTTCATTATTGATAAAGGAACCCACTTCAATAATAATTTACTATGGGAAGTGATTAAGAAACATGGAGTTTGTTATAATACAAGAACCCCATATCATGTACAAACAAGTGGATAAGTGAAACTTTCAAATCATGAGCTAAAGAATATTCTAGCAAAGACCATCAATACTAATTGGAAATATTGTTCAATAAAAATTTATAATTCCTTATGGAATTACTGGGTATATTTTAAAACACCATTAGGAATGTCCCCATTTTGATTTTTGTATGGTAAACCCTTTCATCTTCCAGTGTAACTTTCTTATAGATGTTTTTTGGAAATAAAGATTATGAACTGGAATGAAGATATTGTAGGAAGGAAGTAACTATTGTATTTAGATGAACTAGATAAAATATGGAGAGAAATATATTATAATGTAGAAATTTACAAGGAGAATACAAAAATGTGGCATGACAATATTATTCAAAGAAATAATTTTCAACTAGGTGATAATGTTCTTATATTTAAATCATGCTTTCATTTGATTCCATGAAACCTAAGTTTGAGAGGGCCTAGACCATTCATCGTTGTTCTTTTTTTTCATGGATCTGTGGAAATTAAAAGGGATGAGGATCCACCTTTAAAATTCAATAAAAATCATCTCAAGGTTTACTATGATCTAGCTCAGGAAGGAATCATTAAAACTCTGTAATTTTAATAATATAAAATCATATACATTGAGATTTTGACTCTAAATAAAGAACTAATTGGGAGGAAACCAAGGTATGTTTTATCTTTTAATTTCATTCTTTATTTTTTGTGTTTTCCTCTATTATTTTTTTATTGAGTTATGGGTATCCTAAGAATCTAAGATGAGTAACCCTAAAACTCCCCATGAGTTTCCAATCTAGTTAGATAACCCTCTACATAAATTTTTATAGTAGATTTATTCCTATAAAGTGAACCATTTTTCTATGCCATAGTGGTATTTTAATAGAATATTCTCATGGAACTACATTCTATCTATGCCACAAGCTCCTCTAGAAGTCTGGATTTCATTTTTGGTCACACTAGAAAAATAAACACTTATGCGCCTGATTAGACACTAAAATGGGATAAAATTCATTGATTATATCTTAATATTCATGTGTTTCAAAGTCTATAAGAATCAATTTTAGTTCATTTTATAAATTGAATTTCATTTCTCATCTCAAGTTCAATTCATGTTTAAAGTGAAAATTTCGGCCCAATCAATTATCTATTTGTGGAATTCATTTATTTAATTTTTTTAATTTGATATTTTGGGATATTATTGATCACTTTATTTGGAACACTTATCTTTTTAGATCGATGGATGAATCAGAATTGAAGATGAATATTTTTAGGCATGAATGCGGAAAGTTTCTCAACAAAGCATAATGGGCTTAAGGCCCATCAAACAAAATTGGGGGCCGCATTACAAGACCATTGATGATAAAATTTGAACTATATAAAAATAAAATTATGGGGATCATTTCATTCAACTTTGTCCAGGGATAATTCTAAATTTTTCATAAAGATAATGGGAACCCAAGTTGACATTTAAATGGTGGGATATATTTGAACTCCCATAAATTCATCCCACTAGATCAAGCATAACATCCAAAAAGCTAGTCAAATTTTCCTGAAATTTTGAAAACTATTAGAGGATACATGTAAGAAGATATTTTACTTATACTAACCCTTCTGATTCAGCCATATTCAGTTACAAATTCCTATTTCAAGAAGGGGGTGAATCTGGTCTTATTTTTGTGGTCAACATTGTAACGTCTAATTTATTTTATTTTCACCCACCATTTGACTCTTCTAATTAATAATATGGGGAATTGATTATTGGGGGTATACCTAAGGCTCATAATATGCCTATATAAGGAGCTGGTGGTGAAGGTATTTGGGGGTGAAAGTTTTTATTTCAATTGCAATTTACCTCTTTTATTTTGTAATTGCTTCTTCAATTTCTCTAATGTAAGTTTCTCATATCACATTAGTTTCTTAATAAAAGTTATTCTTATTTTTTATTATTATTCATATAAAATTTATATCATTTCCTTATGGAGTGAGGTTATTCAAAACATATTTTTCCAAATTTCTCACACAATGGTGGAGTTATTTTTATTTCAATGTTTTTCTTCTTCAATCCTGCTCCTTTAAGTTGACTTTTTGCTACCAATGATGTAATAGAATCAATGGAGGGATAATATTTTATGGATTTTTACTAGGGAGTTATATGGTGTGTATGTGATTTTATTTTTTGTACTTGAATTATTAAATTCAATGTTATGGTTTGATATTTCCATTATTTGACTTATTTCTAATTATTCTTTACCGACTTTAATGACAACACGTTTTGAGTACTAGTACAATCCAGTTCCTTAGAGTGATCATGAAAGTGTTTCTATATGTTAATTGGTGATTATCCTGAGAATTTTTTTAGGATTAAATCATAGAATGATATTGTGAACTTATCTCATTAACTGAATATATCTTGAACTAGTGAATGGAAAAGTAATAAGAAAACAATTACATTCCTTCTTTCCCTAACAATGACCTAGGATCATCCCATCAATTTTAATTAATTTAATTCAATTAATTTTGTTTCTTTTATTATTTTTTATCAACTGGTTAGTTCTTAAAATCAAATCAATCCAAAAATTTGTCCACTTCATATCCAATCCTTCCATCAAATATGAGTGTCTCGAGTTCTCTTTTTCAGTCCCTGTGGATTCGATCCCTACCTGTACTACAACAAACACTAATAATTGTAGGGTAAATTTTGGAACAACCAAATTTTAGCACCATTTATAGGGACCCAAGTAAGTACCTTAGACACTCATCTTCTTTTCTCACCCAAAATTCTTTATACTCACCCTAACTTCTCTTCTCTATTCCCTTTTATGTTTCTATGTGTCCAAAGAATCCCAAAACCAAATTTCAATCAACTCCAATGGATTATATTCCACAATACCCCTTTATAAAATAATGCTATAATAAAATTGGAAATTAATATTGGGAGTCACCTCACGTAGGGAGTTTCTTTGACCAAGCCATAAATTATTGCACCACACCAGATGAGATGTGAAATCACATGGATGATGATTGTTTTAAGGATCAATTTCCATCCCTCTCAAGGATTCTTGAAGAGATCAATCCTAAGGATGTCCAAGATGTCCAAACTCTTATCCATATTAATCTAAAACAACTTCTTGAACAATATTGTTAGAAAATGAATTTGTAAGTTTCATTATTTAGATTAGAACTAAAAGGAATTAAAATGGATATGGACCCCATTCTCACTCAGATTATCCCTTCCTCAAATTTGATATAAGAATCTTATTGTATAGAAACCCCTTATGAATTTACTTAAGAATAATTCTTTTTAATTGGGATATATTAATAAAATTGAGGAATTGTTTAAGGGTCTTTAAATAATAAGGAAATTTGTTTTTGGGTTCACAAGAGGGGAATTTATCATCATAGAATGAGTGCTCTGAAATTATCCCCATCGATGATTTTTCAATACCACCAATCACTAATCCATTAGAATAGATCAGAAACATTGATTTCATACCCACTCCTAAAATTTAATTAGCTAATTTGATAGATGAATCATGTTTTCAAAATGAACCAATTATTTCAAAAAAAATGGAGAAGAAACATATTTTGATTCAAATTTCCATTCTTCTTAAGAAAATTTCAATCAAACCAAACTCAAAATCATTGTCCTTCCTTCCCCACTCAAGTATACCATAATAGGTGATAACCAAAACCTTTATTTATTCATTAGTTCTTCTCATGAAACCAATAACATTGGAATGATCCTTGATGTCATAGGCAATACAGAAAAAGAAACTAGATCAACTTTTTATGATATTCCTTGTACTTTCACATTAATTATTGAACATTGGATTGTACATGAAAAAAATAAAAACAAAGAATCAACATAAATAATTTAGAAGTTGACAAAAATTGAGTCCTTAAAATGTTTAAAGTTGGTATTGGATAATTTTTTGGGGTCCAAGTTGAGCTATAGACTTTAAATTAATCACTTTCTGAGAGGCAACCCGGGTTCTGCATTTTTTTTATTTTATTTTTTATGTTTTTGTGTTTTTTTTTTAAGGGAACCCCTTGGGGTTTCCAATGTGATATAATTTCTCTTGTGTGTGATATTTAGGAGTTGATTTATTTTAGTATTTCAATATAAAAACCTTTCCTTATAAAGTTCAAACCCATCCATCAATCATCCTCAAGGAGTCTACATGTGACATGAATCCAAAGTAATAAATTTATTATTGATGGGTCATCAACTGAAAACCAGGTGGTTTTATTCCATGGTTTAATTTAAAATCACATCTCCCCTCTTTATTTATAATTCTAATATCTCTCTTTTCTTCTCTTTCAAAACTGAGGGTAGTTTCATTCTAAGTCAGGGGGAGTGAAAATATGGGATTTCAAAAAATAGGCATTTTATGAAAAAAAAAATCAATTCAATAAAAAAATCAATTAATTATCATTTAATGCATTAATTTATATTTTGAAACATTAAAACTGAATTTAAAATTATTTTTAATTCCTTGATTTTGATTTGAATTCATGTTTAATTTCGTGAGCATAGTTTTTTGGAAAGTTCAGTTGTCCAATGTGATTTTTCAACGATTTCATTTTCATCCTCTTAATAAAAATGTCATAATGAACATCCATTGGATTTGGGGTGTAATTTAGATTTATTGGGTCCCTTTTATCATACCATTGGGTTCGGGGCCACATTTATTTTAATTTGGGAATCAAAAAAAACAAAAACAAAATGACCACATAGATCAATGTTTTTTTCAAATGTGTGGAATCCGAAACTTGGGGATCGTGACTCTATAGTTTTCTTTACCATAGTTAGGCTTTATATATCTATTTTAGATCATGGAATTGATAATATGTTTGGTGTTCAGCACTTAGGGATCATGACTCCATAGTTTTCTTACCCATAGTTAGTCTTTTCATATCGTGGTTAAAAAAACAAAAAAAACAAAAAAAAAAGGATAATCATCTTAAGTTTTAATATGATTTCCACCTAGAACTTCCATTTGTTTCCCCTTGAACAAGAAAATAGTCCCCATGTATTTTGATATACACAACACATCATCATTCTTAATGGAAATCGGATGAAATGTGGTAATGAATTTTAATGAAAGAATGGTCTTGGGATTGGTATATTCTTGTGAACCTATATTATGTGAAATCATTTTGATAGGTTTCATGATTGTTTGGAATTATTTATTTTGGTGATCAAGGTATGTTAAAATGTTTTTGAAAAATGGAATTCAATTTCATATTTTTGAGATATTTTTTGCTCACGACTAGAAAAACTCAAGTTGGGGGGTTTGATTAGCCATTTAAATGGGATAATATTAATTTATTATATCTTAATATTAATGTGTTTCAAATTATATAAAAATAAATTTTAGTGCATTTTATAAATTGAACTTCATTTCTCATCTCAAGTGCAATTCATGTTTAAAGTGAAAATTTTGGCCCAATCAATTATCTAATTGTGGAATTAATTTCTTTAATTTTTTGAATTTGATATTTTTGAATATGATTAATCAATTTATTTTGAACATTTTATCTTTTAGGATTGATGGATGAATCCCAAGCTAGGATGAAGATTTTTTGTCATGAATGCTGATAGTTTCCGGACAGATCATAATGGGCCTAAGGCCTATCAAACAAAAGTGGGGCCCACATTACAATCCAAATGAAGATGAAATTTGAAATTTAGAAAGATACAATTATGGGGGTTATTTTATTCAACTGTTTCTAGAGCTAATTCTGAATTTTTCATGAAGATAATGGGAACCTGAGTTGACATTTAAATGGTGGGCTAGATTTGAACACCCATAAAGTCATCCAACTAGATCGAGCATAACAACCAAAAGGATGGTCCAATTTTCATGAAATTTTAAAATATATTAGAAGAAACATGTAATAATATATTTTCCTTATATAATACCTTTTGATTTGGCCATATTCAGTTACAAATTCCTATGTAAACTAGGGGTGAAACTAGTCTTATTTTTTGTGGTCAACATTGTAAAGTCCAATTTATTTTATTTCAACCCAACTTTTGACTCTTATAATTAATGGGGAGAGAAATTTATTGTTGTGGGGGTCTACCTAAGGATCCTAATATTTCTATATAAAGAGCTTGTGGTGAAGGTATTTGGGTGTGCAAGTTTTTATTTCAATTGTAATCTACCGATTCTATTTTGTAATTGCTTCTTTAATTTCTCTAATATAAGTTTTTCATATCACATTAGTTTATTAATAAAATTTATTCTTATTTTTTTTATTCATATCACATTGATACCTTGTCTCTAATGAAGTGAGGTTATTCACAACATATTTTGTGAAATTTCTCACACAACGGTGGAGTGATCGTTATCTCAATGTTTTTCTTCTTCAATCCTGCTTCTTTAAGTCGACATCCCACTTCCAATGATGGAATAGCATCAATGTAGGGATAAAAGTTTATGGATTTTTACTAGGGAGTTTAATGGGGTGGATTATATTTTATTTTATGTACTTAAATTCTTTAATTCATTATATGTTTTGAGATTTTCATTATTTCACTTATTTATACTTCTTCTTCACTGGCTTTAAAAACTACACATTTTAAGTTCTAGTAAAATACAATTCCTTAGAGTGATCATGAAAGTGTTCCTCTAAGTGAATTAGTGATTAGACTTGGAATTGTGTGAGGATTAAATCAGAAAATGATATTGTGGAATTATCTCATTGATTGGATATATCTTGGACTAGTGAATAGAAAAGTAATAATAAAACAATTACATCCCTTCTTTCCCTAACAATGACCTAGGATCAGCCCATCAATTTTAATTAATTTAATTCAAGTCATTTTTTTCTTTTATTGTTTTTTTATTAACTTATTAGTTCTTAAAATTAAATCAATTCAAAAATCTAGCCACTTCATAGCCAATCCTTCCATCAAATATTAGTGTCTCAAGTTCATTTCTTTGGTCCATGTGGATTTGATACCTACCTCTACTACAACAACTGCTTATACATGTAGGATAAATTTGGGCACAACCAATGCCACATAAGTAACACCATGTTTCAATCACTTTTGTATTTTCCCTCATTGTAAATTTTGGCCCCTCCACTTTGTAGCTAACCATTTTTCACCATGGGGTCCTGGAGTCCTATTTTTGACACATCTTGGACTCCCTAGAAAATTCAAACCCTCAATTCCATGGTATTTAGGTAATTTCATAGGGTTTTTTTAAGTTTAAAATTTAAAATTTTTGTGTCACTAGATTTTTGGTACCCCCTACACCATAAGAAGACTCGTTATTCCACATGGTGTCTATCCTTCTTAAATTTCATAACCAAACCCTATTTGTTTACATCACAGCCCCTAAAACCTCCTATGTTTGCACATATGATGGTTCCTCTCTTCATCCATGGATTGGGTCTTCCTAATCTCTACTCAAACAAGGAAACCATTTCCTCTACTTTATTATATCCTCATTTCCCTATTCCCCTGCATTTCTATTCTCCCTAACTTACCCTTTTTCCCCATTCCTTAAAACTATCACACCCCTTGTTTTTATTGAGTGTTTCAGTTTTTACCATTTCCTTACACCCCTTTTTAATCTATTCCTTTCCACCCATTTTATTTTTATTTTTGTTTTCATTCGCTATCATGGTATAAAGGAAGCATTCCCTCTCACCCTATCCTTCTTCTAAGGAATATTCCACCTCTACTCTTGAAACCTTAGAAGAACACTCTGCACTCCCACTAACTTATGAGCACACGCCACCACTTATGCTTCCTTAAACAACCCACCTCTTCCTCCTAAGCTAAAAAATTACAATCCCATGATTCTAAAATTCATAATAAACCTTCATCCTATTAACCACATTACCCTACTCCCTCTAAATCCAAGGCCCTAACTTAACCAAAATCTACCTCAAAATTCAAATACCCTTCCATTCCACCTCATTATCAATAAAAGAGAGCCTCCAATACTATCTCGCAAACCCCATACACCACCCAACCTACCCCACCTCTGATTTACCCTACCCTTGTTCTATATCCCCAGTGACATACATGACTTTCAATTGAGGATGATACATTTATTCCATTGATAGAGGCATTGAAATAGAAGAATATGAGGACCAATAAGACCTTATATTTATCCATTATATAGAAGATCAATATAGATCCCAGTATCATTTAATATTTGGAATCTAATCACTTAGAAAATATTATTAAAGTTTGAGGGGAGAGTTATTCTCAACTTCTAATGGAATTCTTGTCTAATCATGATTTTGAGCCTGGGAATGTCCTATTTCAATTGGGCATAGAAAATTAAAGACTAACTCTTACTGATTTTGGTGTTGGACTTACTATCTATTTCTTAAAAAAATTTACTTATCCAATATATGAGACATTGGTTGGTGAACCAAGCAGCGATAATGTGCAAGAAATGTGTTGAAATTTCATATTAGACCCAAACATTCCCCATGATGCAACTCAGACTAAGAGTACTCAACTGAAATCTACCCTTCTTTAGATTATTCATCAGACCATAACTCATGGGTGACTTGATAAAGTTGATTCTTAGTTCTTAGTGATCCAATTGGATGTATTGATTCTCTTTTAAATTTATGTAAAAGAAAAAAACAACATGTCCCCCTAATTTATTATTTATTTTCAGAACTTTAAGAAAAAGGTAAATGGTACTATTATGGGTGGTAATTTCATTACCCACCTATTCAAATATCTCAAGGTTTTTATTGGATTTATCATCCTCACTTCCCTAGGACCTTAAGAGTTCATTAATCTCCCTATCATAGAGAAGATGGACCTCCTTTACAAATATAGAGATACTTTTGTTTAGGAAGAGGATTATGTCATAGCAGATTCAAAGGAGGGTGTATACAGTCACTCATAAGCCACTTCCAAGTCATGGGAACCTCCTTCCCATTCTATGAAAGATTACCCCTTTCAACCCATGCCCAATTTCAGATGGTTTGGACTAACTTTTATGGTGAAGCCTTACATTTAATTTTCAACACTTTGGGATATATCTATCATTATTTGGGGATGGATTGTGTCACACATCAATATCTTCCACCACCAATCCCAATAACTACTCCACCTCTCGACAGTACACAAGTGACCTCTTCCACTCTTAGTAAAAATTAGTGTGTTGCGGCCTCTTCATATGATTCTTAATAAGGGTCACCACTTGTTCCTTTAGAGCACACATATCATAGTATACCTTGGAGATCTATCAATCCATTAGTCTTAGTTTCCTCTGTAGACCAGGATGCTCATGAGACATAGAGAAAGTAGAAATGGAAGATTCCTAAGGCACCCTCTGAGATTCCATTTTTTTATTCGAACTCCCTTTACTTCACTCTATTTTATATTTGAAAACCACCCCATATGTTAGAGATTGTAAATAGAGTTATTACTCATTTACCTATCTCTCTATTCAGGTGGCCACTAGTTTCAACTGCACTATCAGTCCTCCCTTTTCATCCAATAGGGATCCAGGAAAAGCTTCTTGGGTTGTCACAAGAGCACTCAGTGGAGCCTTAAGGTTCCCAATTTTTTTCTTTTGTGTATTCTACTTGTTTTTTGTGTTTTTCCTCTATACTAGGATTTATTTTTGATTCATTGTGACTTTTTTACTTAATATGAAAATAATTTATTTCCTTTTATAATATTTTTTTTTGTTTCACTCTATGTTATGCCTATTCTATTTTTCATTGCAGTTATCTCCTTTGATATATTGTTTTAAAAAAATCACACTTTTTTATGGAGAACTATTTATTAATTTTTACTTTCTATCCCATGCTATTTTTTCCTGATTTCATTATGTTTCAATCACCTACATTGGGGACAATTGGTTTTTTAAGTGTGGGGGGGATCTTCTGACCCCATTTGAATTTTTCCCCCTTAGCTAGAACACTAATACATCATCACTTAGGTAATATACTTTGGCATGTGGAAATTTATTAATTCATCATGTTCCAAAAATTAGACAATTGAGGTGATAATTTTCAAAAATTCAGTTTTAGTCCAATTATAGGATTCTCTTACATGTTTTTTAATAATGTTTTCAATTCTTGACTTTGATTCTTGGAAAATCATGTTTATTAAACCAATTTTTTATGAATATTCTATGAAATTATTTTCCAAATCTTTAATTCTCCATAATATAAGGATTCTAAACCTATGTTTTCCATTTTCATTTTGATAATCCCTTTCTTGAGAGAACTCATGATGTGTGAAACTACTAGAATTTACCTATATATCTCATCAAATCATGATGATCTTTTATTACATTGAAATAATTAAGGAAATAAATTGATTTCATTTTATCCCATTTGACCTTGAGACCTACCTTAAATTAATATTCTATGACACCATAGATACCATTAAACTATTTAATAGGAAGCTACATTGTAAACATTTTATCCTTCCAACCCTATTTATTTGAGTATAAATGAATGAATTTTTATTTGATATTATAGGTTATTTGGGTATTTTCATTAAAATTCTTATGTTAAAATAGTATATAAGGTTTGTTTCTCTTAGTTTATTAGGAAAGATATCCATTTTTTGTCATTGTGATTTATTACAGCCCCTTATTTCTTTCTATAAAAACAATTATGTGTTTAGAGGGTCAAAAATAACAATTACTTGGACAATGGTCTTAATCATTTGGGGTTGGTTTTTCGATTTGAGACTTGTCTCAAGAAAAAACATTTAAAAAAACAACAAAAACAAAAATAAAGAAAGAGAAATATGGTATTTTTCAATGATTTCAAAGTTTTTTTAGCCTCACTCTAAGTTCAGGGAGTGGGATGTTATCCTTAAAGGGATTAAAAGAGGACCATTTTATATATTGTTTTACTTAAATTTAATGCATTGTTCTTAAATATTTTAACCATACTCTTTAGCCTCCAAATTTTATTTTCACTTTATAGGTCACCAACCTCAAGCCTCAGAGTACATTTGAATCATAATACAAAATACATAATGATTTTTTTAGTTAAAATTATAAGTTCAGATTGAGATAACTTGAAATATTATAGATAAAGTGAAAATTTATTGATATGAGCATAAATCTTGTTCAGAAAAACTTTTGTGAAGAGTGGAATCCCCATTTTTGGTAATGTAGATCATTTTTTGGAATTTCATTAATGATAAGTTGAATAGTGAAATAAAAAAGAGGAAATTTATCTTGAATTGAGAAATTATAAATGAGGCATGATTTGATATTTTGGTATTGGAATAATTTTGATTCTTTCAGAATCTTTAGTCTTAATTTTATTTCTTTTTATGGGAATCATGGTTTAAGATGTTCCCTTGATAGATTTTTGATCCTCTATGATTTTATCTTGAGGGTTTTTCTTGGGGAAAATTAATGATTCAATTGTGGGGGAGCTTGATAAACAGTTCCCTTATCTTCTTTTGATCCTAATTTTACAAGTTTTCTAAACTCAATATAGGATTTTATGCCTTTTTTCTTTCAAATTTTATCAAGTTTAGAGTTTTAAGGTAATTCTAGATTGAGGAATATTGTTGCACAAAATGAGCCACCATGTTACATTCACATCACTATGGGGTGGTTTTTGGAATACATATTCCCTATGGAACATGGTTTACTATCATGTAGAATCTCTTACACATGAACCACAAGTATTCCAAGATATGGTATCATAGAAAGCATGGCCACACTGCATCCTTCAACAATTAAAATAAAACAATATAGCCAATGTCTGGGGATGGACATCAACCATGCCATAATCCCCATATATAACCCATAAGGGTGGTCGGCTAAGTAGTCGGGAGAGCCTACCCATAGGCATGATAGAGAGGAGTGCAGGTCAAGAAGGCTCACCAACGCATAAGAGGAAGTTCCATGTAGTATTGGGAGGAGAGATTCACTGATTTAGGGTGGCATTCAGTAGCTTTAGGGGTCCTCCAACCCCATTCCATATTGATTTCTGGCTAAAGGGAAGGAATAACTTAAATAGTTAATAAAAACAATTTAAAATTTTGATGTGGGAGAGAACTCTTAATCCCACACCACATAATCCTCTGTTACACTGTAAAATGAGAAATATCATCACAATTCAATATCATAGTTTCCCCACACCGTAAACTCATTCCTATGCCATAGAGGGTCAATGTTTTGTAGTGGTTTATATTTTAAAGTGTGGAGTATCCACATAATAGTGGTATGTCCATGTCGTAGGGAACTCGAGACTAATTCAACATTATTTCAACCACAATCATGTTTTCAGGGATCTTCAGGCTATAATCTTTGGTCATTTGAATTTCAAATTCAAAATTTAATCACCACACCACAAAAGAGGGTATTACACCATGGTTATTGTATATTTATTTTCTTCTTTCACTATAATGAGGATTTTGTGTCATGATACACCTCAGGTATTTAATTAAATATTTGGAAAAAAATTGGGGTCGTTTTTAGAAGAACATGATCAAGGAAGTTGTGGGTCATTAGAGAAGGGAAGAAGAGATAATTGTTTTAGGGGAGAAGAATACTTCTTTTTAAAGAAAATACTATTTAATTTTATATAGAGAATACAATTTATTTTAAATTAATTATTTATTATTTATTTTATCTCACTTTTTATCATCTTCCCATAATTAATCCTCTGTCCATGAAATCCTCTATTCATATCATGAAAGAAAATCAATCTAACATCAGTGAGTAGTTGTTTTGGGGATGGTGGATCAAGATTAAGGGGGAGTGAATGTTAATGTTTGAATGAATAAATGGATAATGAATCAATGTGAGATATTAATAGTATATTATTTTCATTGTACCTATACCATCACTCAATCATCTAAAAAAAGTGATTTTGATCAAGAGATTAACCCCATTTTAGTAGAGGGAGATAAGAGAACAAAGGATGGACTCATTTCACCTTTTTCTTAGTGGATGACTCTAATGCGTCTAAATCAAATTAATCACCAAAATAAAAGGAATTAATAGATATAAATAGTACTTTTTATATTGGTAATTAAAATTAGTCCTTTCTGAGAATCAATGTAATTAAACACCATTTCTTGATCATCAAAAATTTTTATCATTATTTATTGGAATCTATTTCCCTTGAAACTGATCAACCATCTATGTTTTATCTAAAAAATTTCTACCCCTTGAACTAAATTCTTTCCTCTTCTTTATTGAAATGATTTTAACCCTTTAATTATGTTTTTTTTATTAAATTTTTTGATTTTAATCAAAATAACAATCAAGAATAGTAGGTTTGGGTATGATCTACACAGTTCCTTTGGGTTTGACCTCAGGACTCCTTTTAGCTATACTACTTTCTAGTGGCGTTTTATGATTAGGATCTTTGTGTTTTCATTTATAAACTCTAAACCATGTTCTCTTGAATTGAACATTCCTAGGAATGTGTCACCCTTCTAATGAATACAATGATCAATGCATTTTAGATGCTACATAAAATAGGGAACATATTCCGTCTACCATTCTGGAGGATCATTGATGTGTTTTGATGAAGAATAAAAATATGGATCAGATATATATTCTCATTCTAACTAGGGTTCATCAGTATATATAGACAATGGTTTCAGGGAATGACCATATTCCCACTAAAAACTCTGAGGTCCACTGGTATATTATGGAATCCATTCAACAATATGTGCATGTTCTTATAGAAACAGAATGTTTTCATCATCATACTCTAACAATGAATAAATAGAAGTCTTATATACCTCTTTAATATCATATATCCAATTTACATATTCCAAAAACAATCCAAGGATCTTCCAAATGGGTTTCCATCCAAACATACCACTATCATCCATATGCATCATCGGTTTCTCAACATAAAACATTGATATAGAGTTTTGGTCAAGCGTAGTACATGTATCAAGAGAAGAACTATATTCCCTCTTTGATTAATTCTAGTTTCCTCAAGGTTATATAATGTATTTTTGTGAAAACACAGGGATACACTTTTCACATTTTTAAAATATTATGATAATACCCACTATAGAGATCTTCCCCATGATAATGTGTAGGTTGGTCATGGAAATCCTCTCTATGGATCTTCTTATGGTATGCATTGTGAAGATTTTTTTTTTTTGAAATAGTTGAGGGTCAATCCCCCTTTATTGAACATAAAAGATAAAACCTCTTTTAGGAATGAGAAAGAGGGAACCCATTACAAGAAGGGAAAAAACCTTAAGAAAAAAAATAAAAGTCAAAAGGACCCTATAAGTCCAAGAGAAACAAACATCCAACCAGAAAATAGCATCTCATCTTTCATCAGTAGTTTCATATCCAGGATGATGAACATTTAGGATAAATTAATAGCTACCAATATCATCTCATATTCCATCATTATTTTCCTATTCATGATGATGAACATTCAGGATAAATTATCAGGAAATAAACCTATATGGTCAGATCTGGTAGAGTACCCGTCCTTTGATGATGAATAGGATTCCATCAATATGTGGAAGCATATGGATGGTGGAAATATGTCTTTCATGTTTTGGCACATGGTCAGTGCTCATTATGACCTTTTAGAGGCATTAAGTATTGAATACATCTAATATATATGCCTTAGCTTCTTTAATACCCTTCATCGTCTCAAATAAGGCCTAATTATTTTTTAATGATATGCCAACCATGTCTTTATAATTGATGAGATATTCCATAAAATCAACTTGGATTCCCATTTAGTGGACCATACATCTAAATTTAATAAGAAACATGAAAATATTAATCATTTTTCCTTGATAGTCTAAAAATTCATCAAAAACTTCTCATGAATTCCATGTTTGATGTGTGTATTCATGGATGGTGATAGTATGGAGTGTTTCATTTCACTCCAATACTAGGATATAAGAGTCCCCCAAAATGGGCTCATGTAATATTATCACATCAAACCAAATTCTAAGATCATAAGGTTCATATACTAACATTTACATACAGTAAAATCCTATTACCCCTATGCTTAGAAAAAGTGTGACTAATAGGAGTGAGGAATGGATATAAATCTACATCAAGATGTTAGGAATGTTAAGGAAACTTCCCAACAAAGAAGAATGGAGTCCCAAGATATAGGGAAATACCTAGTATTAGGGACCTCATATTCATGTCATTCTTTTCATATTGACTATTCCCAAACTAAATTCAATAAAATTAAGAAGTTAGTAGTGGTAGCAACCAGAAAAATGATATAAGAACTGACCCAACCCATAGGGCTGGAGGAATTTTCATCCTTTCTACTACCACCATTGCCTTTGGGACTATAAAACCCCAATAGTAAAAGGATAAAATGGTATTAGGACCAAGTTAAATTCATCCTGCAAGTATGAGGGAATTTTTACCCAATCCACCTCCTTTAAAGAAGTTATTGTTCTCAATATTAAGGCTAATCATGTAGTAGTATCCTTCTTAGTTTCTATTAATGCATGATTCCCTATGGCCACTAGGGGAACATTTGATTGAAATTGTTATATAATAACTTTTAATATCCACCATTATACCATTTATAAGGGTACAATTATAAGTAAGGATGAAATCACAAAGAGGGCGTCAGCTGAAGCAGATCATCAAAAAGCAGAACATCTATTAGCCTTTTCATGATGAAGATCAGGATGACGGTATGACTTGGGCTACTCAATTTTTTTTCAGTAAGTGTCATAACCATCAATCCTATGGATGACACAAGTCGGGATACATACTCTAAGTAACAAAATAACAAGGTGTTTATGAAAGATAAGTTGTGTAGTGAAGTGAATGAAAAAGGTATACACACCAGAAACCAAAGACAAATGAAAAACATACCAGCTCCTGATCTCTAGTTAAAATATTTGTGGCATACATCGAATAAATATAAAGATAAAAATGTGGATAAATTCCCTAAACTACCCAATAAAGTTAAACTTATGACTATAGATGAATTTTTTTTCCAATATGAATCTGAATTAGATAAACTAAAATAGCTCAATGATGAGTTACTTAAATTCAATAATCTTGCTGAGTATAATTTGTAGGATAAGGTGAGAATTCCCTAGACAATTAATCTTTCCAAAAAAAAGGATATTCCCAACTATTACTAGAAAATATAAATATCACTACCATCTCCACCCTCAAACATACAGTCTATCTAAATCTAATTACTGAAGATGAATAAGGATTCCCCTCACTACCTCAATGTTCATATTTACTCTGTAAAAGTTTTCTATGCTCTGCCTAAGTGGAATATCAACATCTAAAACCTGAGGGAAAACAACATTAGGACACTCTTTTGTAGTTTTTAGCATAAATTAAAGTTACTTTAAATATATATGATTCAATTTAGTCTATTTTCACTCCGGTGGAAGAAATAGAGGAATATCTTTTGCTTGTGTGACCAAAGAGAAAACCCCATCCTAAGTGGATTGATATAACTCCTCCTCTACAAAATTTTGGGAATCCAACTTTTCCTATGTTAAATGACACCTATTTTCCAAAGAAACACTTAACATATTTCATGTATCATTGTGGACCTATGATAATAACAATGGAGAAGCAAGTGGCAGTCAATCTATGATGTTTTATTCAGACTTAGGAAGGTCCAGTCTAAATATGTTATAGAAATCAACCAGATAAATCTATAACTAGAAATTAATATTTTCATTTTAAATTTATTTTTCAGTTAATATCCACATTGAGAAAAATGATCATCCTTGACCTATCAAATCATAAGAATTACGACAATGATAGAGTCTCAAATTTCATTTTCAGGTGGAAGGTTATCACTTATTCCTTAGAAATGCATCACCTGAAATATTATTTTCTTAATATATGAATGAAAAATATTTAATATGGGTTAAAAACACCACTAATCTTGCTAAATTTTCCTAGAGTATTCAAGGATTTGGAAGTAATGGATCAACGTTTGGAGGGAACCATCTAAAACACTAGATCTAGAACTCGACCAATGTTAGTAGCTCAATGGAAAAGTACCGGTAATGAAAAAGCAGCAAATATAACCCTCAATCCATATCTCACACTACCCCAGGCCCCAAATCCTATTCAATATTATGTGGTACCCCCTTTTGAAAAAACATGAAAACAACTGGGATCTCTCCAAGGAGGGAAGGAGTAAATCCATCTGAGTTTCAAAGACCAAAAGAATAAGAACTATTCATTTTAGAAGGATCAGGTTCCAGAATATTTTCTTAATAAAATAGAAAATAACCTTCCCAATCTATCATAATCTATGAATCCTAAGCATGTTGGTCACATTAACCACCCAGATTATTTCCCCTATCACTATATTTTTGTGTATAATATTCAATATTTCTTTGTACTTAAGGAATTTATTTAGAAAATGGATGATTTGGGGGGAGTAAAGCTAGGAAATAAATTGGAAAAAATAACATATGTATCCATAATTTTTCAGATAAGTAAAGAGAGTGATAAAAAATACCTAATAGGAATGCCCAAAAGTTTTATTCTTGGATGTCCTAAAAAAGGTTTATCAAGAACATTCTATACTTAGGGCATAGGTGAATAAATCATTTTTACCCCATTTCCCTCTATAACACCTGAGTCTTTCCATTTGATATCACAACCCTTTAAAGGAAGGTGTAAAAGAAAAAATAGGATCAGATAACAAGAATAGGAAATCTAACCAATTTTCAATCCAATCCAACCCCTTTGGTATTTCCTACCTCCAACATTGGAATAATGGGTGTCGTCCCACTAAACAGTCAAATATCAATCATCCCACCAAATAGAATACCCTATAGACGAATAGTCATAATATGAATCAGTAAATATCATTCATTTGAAAAATACCTTCTCTGATAAAGAATATGTATATGAGCCTCAACCCACCCAAAATTGGGGATGGAGAGAAAGAGGCCATAAGGGTCATTGAATATGAGATCACAAAAGGACATGATAATTAATAAGAATCTATAAAGATGAAATTAACACCACTGAGAATCATAAACTAGTTCTCTAGTGATAATAAAAACAATGGAAGAACAATACTGAGCCTTTAGGAGCTCTCTTTACTCTAATAATATTGGAAGATTAACTGTCAAGAATCCATTTTTCTAATCAAGTATGAGAAATAGGTAAGTAAATAAAATATGTCCTAAAAATGTTACAAATTCCTTCTAATATAATACATGTATAGATGTCTCTAGTAAAGACACCCATAATATCAAGACCTTGACCAAAATAGCAACTCCCTCTAGGGAGACACAAGTCACTGGTTTAGAAATATGATATATTAAAGAAAATGGCCAGCATCCCAGCTAATTTTTCAATAATTAATTATATCTATTTTTCAAAAAAGCTTCAGGAAACCTTTATTTAATCTCTTTATAGTCCTCAAGAGTTTGATACTGAAGTGAATATGGTAGAGATATATATCTTAGAGTTCAATCTGAATGGATTTCAGGTGATCATATCATTCATGGAATAAGACCTTGAAGATGTGTTGAAAGTCTACATTAGACCTTTATATATATCAAGAAAGCTCAATGAATTCAATTTTCACTGAGATTTAGTGTTCAATGGTTTTATAATAAATCTCATTACAACCCAAACACTTATAAGTTGAGGTTAATCTAAGTTTTATTTGTCTATATCCTAGTTAACCATTCAAGGGTATAATAAAAGTGATTAAAATACTCTTGGATAGATCAAGTTAAATACCCAATTCAGATATCTCCTCTCTGAATCTAAATTCATAGTGGTTCGACTAGACATGGCATTCAATGTTTTTCTAGGTAGTCCATGGCTCCATATGCATGTCATCATACCTTCATCATATCATCAATTTCTGAAGTGTTCCGTCAATAGGAAAGTTGGAGTATTGTACAGTTATAGATCCCATTTTGATTCTTGTGATGCATGTTATATGGATGCAGTCTTCTATAAGAGAGAGGTGAAATAGCTGGTGATAAAGTATATAGTCCATATTGAGAGCCCAAAGGGTTTGAAAACCATTATCGTAAATCCATGGTGTACACTTGGTGATGAATTTGTAATCTCTGTCAACTATATTGATTTTTAGACTATGGAGAAACGTTTTAAATAGGTTACATGGATATCATAATATATACAGATATATTCCCCACCATAATAATATATATTGTGTCATGTGATTCACATATAAGTTGAAATACCTCCAACATCTATTCCTTAAGGTTATCTCTTGAACCTCAAGGGATTTATGAATTATCTAATCTCACTATGCATCCCTAAAGGTAGCATCTCACCTAGTAGTTCTATGTTTCTGTCTCTAGAACCATTAAGGGGAAAAACTTCCTTAGCTTTTTCCAGTGAAAATTATTTTGATTTTTATACTCCGACCCTCTCACTTATCCTCCATATTGCAGAAGAAGAAGAGGGGGGATACTGGGTGAAAAAATAAGAAGAAGATATTATGGATACCTCCCAAAATTTTAGGAAGGTGTCTCAATCACTATGTATGAACTAAAATAGGTGAATCTCAGTATGAAGGAGGACAAATGACCCACCTTGATCAATGTAAACATGTCCCCTAAAGAGAAGGATGAATATATATCCTTCTAAAATAAATTTTGAAATGTTTTTTCCATTAACTACACTAATATACTCATATTATACCATTAGGTATCTACCCATCATCTAGGGATGCCTAAGTATCACCATGGTTATAAGTAGGTAGTGAGTATAACACATCCAACTCTATAATCCAAAGTAAAAAATGAGGTTGATAAGATTATAAAGGATATATTTATTTTTGGTAAGTTCAATACCTAAAGTGGTTATCCAATATAGTCCCAATAAAAAAGAAGAATGAAAAAATCTATGTCAAAATTGACTTTATAGATTTAAACTAGCATTTTTTCAAAGGGTGATTTTCCTATCTCAATCATATAATTGTTTATAAATACTATATATAGATTTTAAGACCTCTAATTTATTCATAGATACTTCATATATAACCAAATATATGTGGATTATGAAGAAGAATAATCAACTACTTTCATAGTACCATAAGGGGTTTTTTATTACCAGGTGATGTCATTTTTCTTGAAGAATATTGACACTACATATAAATGTTTCATGCATTAAATTTTACAACCCCTTATAGGAAATAAATTGGAGTGTTACGTGAATGAAATGGTGGTGAAGTCACTACTGTATTATAATCACCTTTACAACACCAAGATAGTTTTTAACAGACTTTGACAACACTTCCTAAAGGCGAATTCACTTAAATGAAATTTTTGGGTTACATCAGGAAAGTTACTCAACTTCATTGTATGCCATCATGGAAATTAAGTCGATCTTGAAATGGTAGTGGAAATTATTAACAAGACCCCAAATCAAAATCTCAAGGAATTTAGGGGACTCAAAGGGTGGATCGGCTATATTTGGTGCTTCTTCACTAATCTAGTCTGAAAGTGTGTAACGTTCACCAAACTGATGAAGAAAGGAATCACCTATTAGTCATATAAAGACTATCCAAAATAATTTGATGGTATCAAGTAGTATCTCATGCACCCACCATTCCTGATTCCACTGATTGAAGGGAGTCAACTCATTCTTTATGTGGCATCCCTAGAGTAGTCAGTTAGTATGCTTCTTTCCAAGAAAAATAGAATCAACAAGGAAAATAGCCTATATCATCAGAGTATGATAATGTTCAATGATGAGACATGATACTTAAACATTGATAAGAGTTACCTCGGGGTGATATTTTAAGTGAAAAAACTGAGACATTAATTGTAACACCATGATATCCATATAGTGTCTCATATTAGCCTTCTCAAGTCTATCTTGAGCCATTTGATGTTGATTGGTTTCTTAGAATTATGGGATGTCACTTCACAATAATTTTATATTTGGTTTGTATCATAGAATTCAGTCAAAGGAAAATCCTTGGAAGAATTTATTACAACACATCCCACTTTGGAAAAAACATTGGTGGATACAAAACTCCCATATAAATAGGTGCTCGTTGTTTGAAACAATCCCCAAATATGGGAGATGTATTTTTATAGTGCCTCCATAAGCTCAACAGGGAAAAGAATCAAAGATCTAGAGCACAATTGAGTATGCCTTGAAATTTTCTTTATCTCCCTAACAGGTGTTTTTCTTCAATATTCATTCATATTGTCTGGAGGCTGCTCTAATAATGAAGTTGAATACATATCCCTCATTACTGGTCTAGAGATGTCTCTTTATATATTAGTGGTTTGAATATATATCAAAGGTTAATCAAATATAGTGATAAAACAAATTAATGTTCAATACACTATAAAGAAATAGGAATTTATTTCTTTTACTGATTATGATTAGTATCTCATAGAACCACTCCATCTCACACCAATTTTGACTCTTGTCACATAATCACATAACACCCATGCTAATGCACTATCCAATATAGTCACAGACTTAGTAGATATAGATCAGGATGAATCAATTATCATCATTACTCATTGATGGATCATCACCCCTTTCATCATTCAAAATATAGAATAAATCAATTAGATTCACAAATCCCTTGAGCAATAATATATGTTTCTATTGTAGCCAGAAACAACTGATGATTGGATATCCCTGATAATAGAATATCTTCAAAATGGAAAAATCCATTTGGATAGGGATGAAAAATAAAAAATATTCCACCATGTGGTCAACATCACCCTTTATGAAGGGAAAAACCTCTAGAAGGTTCTCTACAAATGATATTTTGATAGAGTCCACCTTAGATGCATTACAGGGGGAAAGATCCCACTATTATGCAAGAAGTCCAAGAAATTCGGCACCCACAAATTAGGGTCTAATCTCTAATATCAAGTTAGTAGGTTGTGATACTTCTATCCAAGATGAAAAAGGACTATATAGAGTTTACAAAAAAAGTTCCATGCATGCCATACACATTCTAACTCCATTCATCATCCTCCAGATCTGCTGCACACTACTTGATATTCATACCCAATTTTTATATGGGGAAGGGATGTTATGGGGTGGTATTCCCCAGCTACAGTTAGGTAGTTCAAGTACATCCTTAATTTTATTGATTTATTCTCTAAGTGGGATGAAGATATACCCCTCAAGGAGGTTAGAATAAAAGTTATTATTAGCTTTATTTTGTAGAATATAATCACTAGGTTTGGTGTCCCTTGCATGATATTGTTAGAAAATGGAACCAATTTATGTTCCTTTGAGTTTAATAGGCTTTATCAACAATAAAATATCAAATCCAACCATTCCTATTACTATTATACATTTTAAAATGGGAAGATATCAGCCTTTAATAAGACTTTGTCTAATATCCTTTATATGGTGGTGGATAAAAATAAGAAGTGTTAGCCAAACAAGATCTTGCATGATTTATGGGATTATTACACTATAACCTACACTATTGTGAAAGAGAATCCGTACTCACTTAAATATAGGATAGAGGTAGTTTTTCCCATTCAAGTTCAACTACCCTCACTCCATGTCTTCGTCTATAACCATCTATCTAAAGATGAACAATCCCTGAAATGGATGGATGAATTGGATAAACTTGATGAAAAGAGATTTTTCACAATACATAATCTAGAAATATATCAAAATATGGTTGATAGAACATTTAATATAATGGTCCACCTTCATTAATTCTTCTAGGGAGAGCTCAGGTTAGTTCTTAGAGATCCAATGATACTAGGGAAGAATCCTCTAAAATTAAATCCAATGTTGGAGGTACCTTACATCATAAATGAGGTCTACCCTAATGGGGAATACTCTTAGATTACTATGGAAGGTGAGTGCATCATGCCTCCTACTAATATAAGGTTTCTCAATAAGTTTTTCTCATGATATATCACATGTAAATGAATTCTAGGCTATTAGACTCTAAACTACATAGCAACAAAGTCTGGGTTGTAAGACTCTAAACTACATAGAAATAAATTCTAAGATAAAAGTATCTAAAATGTATAGAAATGTTCCATTCTAAAAGACTTTAAATTTCTTGTAAATTATCCTAGTCACATGATGTTAAATTTTAAGTCAACATCCTAACTAAACAGTGTTAAAACTTCATAGTTTTGGTCCATAGCACATGACATTAAACTTCATGTCATCCAGGTTCAAATTGCATTACTTTAAACTGTAGCACATGTTGTCCTATCCATTATGAGTTTAAACCAAATGCCCCTAAAACCCAGAGTTTGTGACTTTTAAACTGATCAAAGTGGCTCGATCCATGAATTATCTTCCTTCCCTGCATGATAGCTTGATCTATGTAAAATTATTTAGCATAAAATCTATCACTACCTTAGATAATAAATTCCCCTTATTCCTTGAATATGAGTTAGATATATGTAAGGAACATGTTAGTTCCACTAGGTTAGATACCTTGAGAGGGGGTTGAATCAGGTAATTCCATATTAAAACAACTGCCCCTATTGATCTTGTTTCGTTGTTAAGAAAAATATCTTCTCTATCTTTCCTCTAGAAAATTATAAACATAAATTAAATCATGAACATGATATATAAATTTTTACTTGATTCACCCTAGCTAGGATATGTCTATGGATTATACACTAGAAATATTCTGATGTACCAAATCCACTAAAAGCACACTATTGTTTACAAAGTTTGGAGCAGACTCACTGTCCCTCCTAGTTTACAACCACTCACAATTTGAAAGCTCACTAATCTCTCAACTGAAGTGTGCTAACTGCTTCTTCATAAGATCCACTCATAGTTTAAATACTTTTATGTCCATTAATTATCACAAATGAATGCATCTTCCTATGTATGTAGATGCTTTGTTGAAGTTCCACTTTCATTCACTAATGAATACAACTTTACCACAGGTTTATCGGGAAATCTTTTAATTTTTTCACAACCCTAGAATGATCGGCACACTTCTCCAATATTGGAACGCAAGTGTTACCAAACCACTTATGTGACACTCCCTTCTTTAACTCAAAACTTGGGTGACTCACTCTCTTTTACGCCTAAACCAATATTGGCATGTAACTATCAACTGGCGTGCAACTTATGAATAACTTTATACTTGCACGCTCAAACCACCACTTGCACGTTCAAACCACCTATGAGACCAGAGCTCAAAAACTCTCTAAGCGCTGAGCTTCATGAAAAATGAGGAGGTTATCCCTCTATTTATAGGAATTTTGGGCAACTTGAGCATCGCGCGCAAGTTTCCTCCCAGCGCGCAACTCCAGCCCCCTAAGCCTCTATTGCCCTAGTCACCTTGTGCACCTAAACCAAAACTTGGGTGCCCCTATTTCCATTTACATATTTTGATGTTATGATCTTGAAAAAAATATGGTACGAAACTTTAAAATCCTCCAAGAACCTTGCGCGCAAGTCCCTTTTCCCAAAACACTTTTATCCATTTGTCGATTTTGAGGCCCAAAAATTTGGAGAACACTAGAAAATGGAGTCACCTTGTATCTATTATTTTTTTAACTCCTACAGATCATCCATTCCTTTTTCATGATTCTTTGTCAACATATGTTGTCAACAATATCACTTGAACTCCACAAATTACCATGGAAACCCTCTTTTTCAACAAACAAACCAGCTTTTTCAACAAACACAAACACCTCAAAAATGATTCAATGTTACCTTGAGGGGTTTTTACCCAACAATCTCCCCCTTTGAGTTTGTTGACTACTCTTATCATAACAAATACCTTCACTTTGATACTTCACTGAATCTCCTTCCATCATCAACCATCATTCGCCTCTTGTGATTTATATAATGACTAAAGATCCACTCACCACGTACTCTAAGCCCACATGAGCAATGCTCGGCATGAGAAACAAGAGTAGTATGAAAATTTAATCAATGAATAACTTCATTTCTAACACTAATTTTTTATACCATACTAGTGCCAATAAACTACTTTCATCATGGACCTCAGCTACCATGATATATAATCTTTGATCAATCACTTCAATCATCGTCATATTTAATACTCTCCTTCTTCACTTATTGGGTTCTTGTGTTGTCTAAGATAAGCTCTGGTAGATCAATTCGAACACCACATACTCCCATCATGGTGCTCTCCCTGTCAGCTTCTTCACATGTATTTATAAACTCACCCTATCCTGCTGCTCCACCTGTCAGCTTCTCCTTGTGTCAATGAAAAAGACATTATCTCCCTTTTATAGCCATAGTTTCTCCCCCTTTAGGAGTCACTCTTTCTCCCCCTTTCTCAAAGATCCCAAAGGTTACTTCTTTGTGGTCTGTGATAGAGTAGATAGCACATATTAGTATAGTAAATAAAACACACCATACCTCAGGAAGAGGGGGGTTCCCACATCCACACTTTTTCAAGTTCAGAGAGTCGACTGGACTCCCAGAGCCATCTGATGCCTATAAAATACATCCTTGGGTAAGGCCTTTATTATAATGATCGCAACCTATAGCTCTATAGGCACATACTCCAACTTCAAAATCCCTTGCTCCACCTTATCCATGATAAAATGATACTTGATTTCAATGTTCTTTGTACTTGAGTGATGTACTAGATTTTTTCTGAGTTTCATAGCACTCAAATTATCACACTAGATTCCGATCAGAGACTTCACTTCAACTCCTATATCATTAAGTTGTTTCTTCATCCATAATAACTGTGTGCATGCTTGAGTGGCCATAATGTACTTATCTTCTGCAGTGCTTAATGAAATGCAATCTTGATTCTTTCTTATCCATGAAATACATAATCCAACAAGATAGAAAGAACCTCCTGATGTTGATTTTCGGTCATCCACTGAATCGGTCCAATCTGCATCTATATATCCCAATAGCTCCGGATGAGATTTTTCATTATAAATAAAACTGAAATCCACAGTGCCCTTAATATACCAAAGTATTCGTTTAATTACAATCATGTGGATTTCCTTAGGATTAATTTGATATTGCGCTACTTGGCATGTATAGAAAACAATATCAAGTCTTGTCGTTATCAGGTATAGTAAACTCCCAATAACCTATCTATATTCTGTTATATTAACTACCTTTCCATAATCATATTTTAATAATTTCATCTGGGTAGCAACTGAAGTCCTTGTCTCTTTTTAATTTTCAATTACAAATCTTCTCAGAACCTTTTTGGTATATTTGGATTGAGAAATGAAAGTACCATTCCTTCCTTCTGATACTTGTAAACCAAGGAAAAATGTCATCTCTCCAATCATTGACATTTCGAACTCACTTTTCATGAATTTGGAAAAATTTATGCACTGAGCTTCATTTGATCCACCAAATATTATGTCATTGACATAAACCGGCACCATCATCCTTTGATTACTATCATTGTTTAAATCGAGATTGTAATAAACTCCACCACGCTGGAAACCAAGCTTCTTTAAATACTGATCAATCCTTGAGTACCATGCTCTTGGAGTTTGTTTCAGCCCATATAATTCCTTCTTCAGGAAAAAAAACCTTATTCTCATCCTCATGAATGAGAAAACCATATGGTTTCTTGATATACACTTCTTCCTCTAGAACCCCATTCAAGAATGCAGATTTTACATCCATCTGGAATACTTTGAACTTTCATTGCACTGCAATGGCTAGGAATAATATGATTATCTCCAGCCATGAAATTGGTGCAAATGTTTCATCAATATCTATTCCCTCTATCTGAGAGTATCCTTTATACACAAGTTTTTCTTTGTTTCTAATCACTAAAACATCATCATTCATATTGTTGTGAAATACCCATTTAGTCCTAATGAAATTCTTATCTGCTAGCCTCGAAACAATCTCTTGTGTCTGATTCTTCTCAATCTGATCTAGCTCTTCATTCATAGCCTGAACCCAGTTTTCATCTTCAGATGCATCAGTAAATCATTTAGGCTCTACCTAAGATAGAAAATATGTCTTCTATAGTGATTTCATTTTTCTTGTATGAACTGGAGCTGACTGATCACCAATGATATTATGCCTATCAATTTCAGCTCAACTCCTTGGATTCTGTATAGATACAAGTTTTACTTACTCATGCTCATTATCAGTATCTTCTTCAGAATCAGCATCAACCACTTCTTCTCCCCCTACATTTCTTTCGTCCTTATCAATTTCATCAGGAAATTATTCATTGTTCTGTTGAATGCTCTATTCATTCTCCACTACAGTGACATCATTTCTCTCAACTACTTTTCCCAGCCTCTTATTAAAACATTTGTATACTTTTCTTTTTTTAAAGTAGCCAAGGAATATCTCCTCATCTCCTCATGACTCAAATTTCTTGTTTTTTTATTTTTTGAGAATAAAACACTTACTTCCAAAGATTTGAAAGTACTTCACTATTATCTTCTTTCCATACCACATATCATATGAATTCTTTCCTTCCTTTAGACACAACAGATCCCTATTAGAAATATAGACTGATGTCAAAACTGCTTCCTTCAAAAATTTCTCTGGTAGGTCTTTTTCAATGAACATTATTCTGGCCATGTTGTTGATGATCTAATTTCTCCTTTCGACCACTTTATTATATTGGGGAGTTTTGAATGAAGAAAATTGATTCCTTATCTTGTGTTTCTCAAGATATTCTTCCACCTTAATATTTTTGAATTTCATGCCATTTTCAATATGAAACCTCATAATTTTCTACCCAAGCATCCTTTCAGATTCCCTCTGATAATATTTTAGGCAACTAAACACATTGTACTTATGGTAAATGACAAATACCCATGCCATTATTCTATAATCATCAATAAAATAGAACATAATACTTATTCATGTTAATGGATCTTGGTGAGATAGGTCCACAGACATCAGCATGCACCAATTAAAACACTCTTATTGACTTATTTTCCTTTTCTTTGTACGTCTTTCTGATTATCTTCTCTTATTTACAAGAATTGAACATATGTGTATGATCACGTGATAGATTTGGTAGGTCTCTAGCTACATCAAAATTCACCATATCTTCTAGGGATGGTTGGCATAGATGACCAAGTTGTTTATTCCCCATCTTGTTTTCTTCCAATCTAGATAGAAATCATATATCTTCCTCTCCACTTACCAGGTAGATATTTCCCTTTGTCCTTCTTCCCTATAGAACCACTGCACCATATTTTCCTTTGAAGATATACATCTTCTTAATAAACCTTATTGAATTCCCTGAGTCACATAGTTGGATGACGCTAAGTAAATTGTGACTGAGACCATCTACTACTAAGACATCATCATGTCTCATCTCTTTGCCCCCAAACCTGGCCTTTCTTGAGCCAATAATATTCCGGCGTTCATCATTTCCAAAATTCACAACTCATTATTTGTCGTACTTTATACCAGTGACAAGATCCTCATTTCCAGTCATGTGAGATGTGTAACCACTGTCAAGGATCCATACACTAGAACGGTCTGATGCTTTAAGGGAAATTTATGCCACCACTTCCTTCTCATCCTTTTTTTTATCCAAGTATTTGACTTCACACTTGGAGTAGTTTGAAAATATTTATCTTCCTCGGAGTTTGATGGCCCAGATTCATCTTATAGAGTTTCAAATTGATTTTTCATTTTCAACTCACCTGTTGGTTTGTTGATTTGCTGCTTGCGACTACTTTGGTTCTACCTTGGCACATTCCTCTGCATGGTTGATGTACAATATCTGGCCATGTGCCCAAATTCTCTTCACCAAAAACAATTTCCCTGAAAGTATGTTCTATAATATCAAGCTCTTTTTGGCTACCATTGTTGTTCTTTTGCCCTTATATATCTCTTGTATATGGAACACACATATTGTGAATGTCCCATCTTTCCAAAATAATAACGCCTGATATAGGGTTCACTCATTTATGTCACTTCTACACTGATAGTTTCCCCTTGGTATCTCTGCATATTTTGATTCTTCTTTGTTCCCAAATCAACTTTCAATATTGGAATGGGTTCTTGTGATCTAACTTCAACTTTCACATCTTTCTATTTTTAGTCAATCCCCACATCAGTCTTAACATCCGAACATGATTTTTGCTTCTTTTTACTGGACCGCTATTCTTCACTTCCTATTTTTCTATATTTTGAGTGATCTTATTTGTCGATGCCCTATCAGGAGTCAGGATTTTTCATTGATCCTTAAATTTTTTTCACAGTCTGATGACTTCTTCTTCAAGTTCTCTGATATTCTTGATTTTATCTTTTACTTTGTTATTAAAGACATCGATCTCCATTTTTTGTTCTTCAACCTTGATCTTATTCCCCTCAACCTTTTCTGAGCTCTCTGGCCTGGAAGACTTAAGTTTTACAATTTATTTCACCAGCACATACTTCTCTTCTTCCTGTTGTTTCATGTACATTTTGTCATCATGTACCACTTTGTTGGCTTTCTTTGTTTTTATTCTCCAAAAATATATCTCTTCAATACCTTATTTTAATTCATCTTCCATGTCCACTCTTCCTTCAAATTCTTCTTATTCTTCATCAGTGTCGGTTTCCTCCTTTTTTTGAAAACTACTGAAAACTACCACCATTTCATTTTCTCTATGATCTTTGCAGTTTTCTATCTCTTCAACCTCTTTAACCTCAGACTCATCCAAACTTTCACATTCTTGTGAAAGGATATTATTCATCTTAAAGAAATTTTTCTTTAACTGGTTCTTTCCTTTCACATAGGCTGAATAATTCTTCTTTGTAATTTAAAATTCATCATCATCATTATCTTCTTGGAACTTTTTAGGGAACCTTGTCGCAAGATGACCAACCTTTCCACATCTAAAGCATGCAAGTGGAATTTTTACTTTAAACTTTCTTTTTCATCTTTGAAGATTTGAGGAAAGGAATGAAATCACCTCATATGTCTCTTCTTCTTCCTGAGAATCTTCAATAGTGATCTTCTTCATAGCTTTGAATGCCACCTCTTTAGATTTCTCCTTTTCCACAGCATCATTATCATCATTTTGCATTTCATATGCAATAAGGGTACTATAAAAGTTATCTAGTGTCAGCTCTTTTGGATCATTTTCTTCCAATACTAAAACCTTTGGATTGAAGCGAGGTGGAAGTTTCCTCAGGATACACTTCACAATATTTATGTCTTCAATGACTTCTCTAAGACCTTGTATGTCTTCCACTAAAACATTTACCCTGTCAAAGAATGCATCAACAAAATCATTCCGATTCATTCTCAGATCTTCATAATTGTTCCACAACACTTGAATCATTTCCTCTATGACCTTTTAATCTCCTTAATATATGTTCAATAACTTTTCCCGCAAAGAATTTGATGTTTTTCATGAAATCTCATTCGTATATATAGCATTGGATATGGCTCCCCCTAAAGCATTGATTCCCTTGGAGTCAGTATCCAATTCTATTCATTTAGCTTCTGATAATGCACCACTATTAATATCAGTAGTTATACCATGAATTTCTAGTCTAAACACATACATTCCCAAAGATCATAAGTAGTGTTACATCTAATTCTTCCATAGCTAAAATTTGTTCCTGTCGAAGATAATAATCCCTTTATGATTGATGACCTCCATTTGAGAGAGAAACACTGATATCAAAATTTTCCTCTGATACCAATTGTTAGGTTCACTAGGTTAGATACCCTGAGGGGGGGTGAATCAGGGTATGAAAGATTAAAACAACTTCCCATGTTGATATTTTTTCATTGTTAATAAAAACTCGATTCTCTCTCTTTCATATAGCAAAGTATAAACAGAACTTAAATCATTCACATGACACAGAAATTTTTACTTGGTTTACCCTCGATAGGATACATCCAAGGAGAATACACTAGCGATGTGTCAATGTACCAAATCCACTAAAAGTGCACTGTTGTTTACAAAGTTTGGAGCAGACTCACTGTCACTCCTGGTTTACAACCACTCAAAATTTGAAAGATCATTGCTCTCTTAAATGAAGTGTTCTCACTGATTCTTCAGAATATCCACTCACAATTTAAAGACTTTTAGGTCCCTTTATTATCATAAATGAATTCATATTCCTATGTATATAGATGCTTTATTGAAGTTCCACTTTCATTCACTGATGAATACAACTTTACCACGGGTGTACTGAGCAATCTTCCAACTTTCTCACAACCCTAGAATGACTAGAGCGCTTCTCCAATAATAGAGCGCAAGTGTCACCAAACCACTTGTGTAAAACTCCCTTCTTTAACTCAAAACTTGGGTGACTCACACTCTTTTACTCCCAAACCAATATTGGTGTGCAACTTATGAATAAATGTATACTTGTGTGCCCAAACTACCACTTGCGTTCCCAAACCACCTACATGACCAGAGCTCAAAAAATATCTAAGTGTTGAGCTTAATGCAAAATGAGGAGGGTTATCCCTCTATTTATAGTCATTTTTGGCACCCTGAGCATCTCGTGCAAGTTTCCTCCCAGTGTGCAAGTCCATCAGCCTAAGCCTCTATCACCCTAGTCACCTTGCATGCCCAAACCAAAACTTGGGTGCACCTCTTTCCTTTTCCATATTTTGATGTTCTAATATTGAAAAACATATGGAGTATAACTTTACAATCCTCCAATAACCTAGTGCACAAGTCCATTTTCCAAAAACACTCTTCTCCATTTTTTGATTTTGAGGCCCAAAAATTTGGCAAACACTGGAAAATGGTGCCACCATGTATCTGTTCTTTTTGTACCGCCTCCAGATCATACATTCCTTTTTCATGATTCTTTGTCAACATGTGTTTTTGATAATATCTTTGGAACTCGGCAACTCGACATGGAAACCCACTTATTCAACAAACAATCCATCTTTGTCAACAAACAAAAACACCTCAAAAATGGTTCAATGTTACCTTGAGGTATTTTTTCCCAACAGAACACATAATCAATAACTATATGTGTCTTTATTTCTATTAGTATAGGATACATAGTTAAATCAATATCCCTTATCTCAAGACCAAGTGTAAATTTCATCAGTTATAAATTCCATCACCCCTATGTAAGCACGTGATTTTCATAAGAAATTTTTATATAAGAACTATGTGTGGATTGATTCCTATCCAAAAAGGATGCATAGTAATATTGAGATCTTTTATCCATGGACCGGCTGTAATATCCAAATAAACTTCCTCTTATGAGAACTACATGTGTCTGGATTCCTATTACTTCAAGGTATATAGTGACACCTGAGCCTCTTTTCCTAAGCCTAGACATGTTTTAAAAAATTATATCATACCCCTTTTCCTTGTATATGATCCAGATCAATTAAGGGGGCATATAATCAAGAACTATGAGTGTATTGATTCCTAATTCCTTGAGATATATAGTGACATTCATGGTAATATAACCTAGAATAGCCTACAACATATGACTAGACTCTCTGGTGTCTAAATTCTAGCTCCATACTAGCATGTGTCATGATGGGAAACACCTCCATATAATGAGAGTCTATTTGTGGAGAGAAAATATCAAATGTACTCTATATTTTGGGTTCCTAATTTTTCATATACTCTCAAAAAACAAGGTTTTACCCTCAATTGCCTCTTATTTCTCACATCAATAATGACTTGTGTGAGCTTAGGGATTTTTTGGATCTTTTCTTAGGGAGAATAATCAAGATATACAGCCTTGGAAAGATAGAAAAACACATCCTCACCACATAACATTAAACTGTGTGGCATAGGTCTAGGATGTAATACCTTAAATTACATAGTATTTTCTTGATATCTATATATGGGTTATATTTATGTAGGATTATTCAACATGATCAATAATCGTGTATGGTTTTATTCCACTTTTGTGGGATATGTAGTGACACCTAGGCTCTATGCCTTAGGCCCATCCATGGACTCTATCTTCCTCAAACCATTTGATATAGGGATTATTCCTTATGGTATCAAACTACTTAGGGATATGGATATAAAATAAGACAATTTAGACCATCCTTATGTATAATCTAGATCAATGTATCATCCTTCAGTATAGGATTATTTATTCATGGACTTGTTCTAGGATAATTCCCCCATATCATAAGAACTGTGTGTGTCTTGATTCTTATTAACCCAATATAAATAGTGACATCTGGATCTTATATACTCTTGACTCATCCACAAACCACCATCCACATTTAATCATTTTAAAAGGAACACATAAGACTATACACTACAAGATATGGTCCATAGTTCACCTCCATCACCTCTTTCTAATAACCCCTTTTCTACAGGTCACACTTTGTTTATCAAGTTTCTTAGATTTCTATAAATATTACATGGATATTAGTAGTGAGAATATCCAACCCCAAGGAATACTTCTATTTATCTATTCATAAATTCCTCAATACAGTTCTTCATATGCACCACCATTTTGGCTCATCAACTATAGGAATCTCATCCTAAGGGGAAGAACCTATAATATTCTTATGACCTAAAAGCATCATAGTATAACCTTCATTCAAATATGGTTAGTGGTAATACTTTATATACCTAACCCATTTCATCATTCTAGATCCAAGAACATTGAATATTAATTTATGTCATCATCATCATTGGTCCTTGTTCAAAATGTGTTGGGGTGTCTTTGGTTCTCAAGACCTATCTAAATTGTCACTTTTATGTTTTTCATTCACTTTAGGTCAAAGTTGTATGACCTTAAAATCAACAATTTAGGTCAAATTTATATTACTTTAAACTCAATCCCTTAAAGGTCTTGATCGCACAACCTTAAACTACATGTGAAAATGACAAAAAAATTGTTAGGTAAAAACCCCACAATGGGTTTCATGAGAAAAAGTCAATTATTCACTCATTAATCTTACACTATATGAATGTTTAGGAAAAAAAGATTAAATCATAAAAACATAATAAAAAGGCATAAAACTTTTGGGTTCCATCATATGACACTAGAATAATTTTAGTTATGCTCATCAAACCCCCTTCTTTGGTAAAAGCGAGATCAATGATATATTATATTCCCCCACTTTGATTGTGTGATCAATACACATCGGTGAAAATTATAAATTTCTATAACTCTTCATGAATAGCTCTTCATCACATAAACATATTTCATTTCATAAGTGTTTATACCTCTATAAAAATTCCATGGATATTGAAAATAGGTGTATTTGGATTGGAGGTGAACTTCTACTTGTCTAGGAATACATTCCCCAATATGAGATCACATATATATTTCCCATATATACTTCCATACAGATGTATTTTTTTCCTGAAGGGAAGGACCTATATCACTAAATTCCCTAGAAGTATCACAACAGAACCTATCATCCTAATCATAGTTTGTGGTTATCCCTTTTTTTCCTACCCCACAATCCTTTATTTATACTCCTTGAGTTATGATTTATACAATCTACAATCTCACATATTCAAGTGGATTTTATACCCTTGTTGTTATGACTTTTTTCATTTTTCTCACTTTCAAGACTATAGTATAATTCCCCATTCTTTAACCATTATTCTAGAACTCATTCTAAATCAGTCTAAGTTGTATAACCTTAAACATAAAGAATATTTTTTACAATTTGTGTGACCTTAAACAACATCCACAATGCTTATATTTCTAAAAAAATAAAGAAGGGTCATAAAACTTTTTAGATTGAAAACCCACAAAGTGAAATCTTAGAATAAGACAAGTCATTTCCTGCTAATTCCTCCCCTATATAAAAATTAGGTTGATGTTAGGGTTATAATACAAAAGTCTCAATGTTTATGGGGACCACTATATGACCCCATAAAAATTCAATATATACTCTCTATGACCCTTAGATTAGGAAAAAGTTAGGGAACTCCCTTTCCATAAAATAATGACCCAAATCATTCCTTTGATCTAAACCATTCATCATTTATTTCTGAATGGAAAAAATCTAGTGTAGAAGTTATGGTTTCCATGTCTACACCCATCCATGATTCATGCCCGGGAAGAGTTCCATATGGTTTGGAATCTGATCTGGGCTAGTTTAAACTATGAGGTAACTCAATTCATTTGGGTGAATCATAGAATATTGAATCCTAAAAATATATCTAACAAAAATAAAAGTATTATATAATAATGCAGATAATGAGACAAAATTTTATTTTATTGATAATCAGAAGAAAGGAGCATCCAGAGAATTGTTTTCTCTTTCTCTATTTTGTGAAACAAGGGAAGTTATACAAAGTGTTTTGTGAAAAATAATAAACACATCTATTTATTTACAATTTTTTTATAAATTATATTGTATTTATTTAATCTTAGTGGATTTATCTTTATTAGTAATTAAAATCCTCTCAACTTCTATTGTATCACCCCTTCTTCTTTGTTCCACTTACTTCAAGAGTTTTCAGTGCACTATGAGTTTTTAATTGGCAGTTACCAATTACTATTCAAGAAATTTAACCATGAAAACCTTCCCTTAGATAATTCATTGTTGTTCCTCAACTAACACTATGTATTTTTACTCTTTTTGAATTGTTATATCTTGGATAATAGGGGGTGTTAGTGTTAGCATTTCTTTTAAAAGAAGTTGGTGTGATGTTTTTCCTTTTTCTCTATATTACACAATTTTCCTCATAGTCTGATGAATATCGTGATAGTCAAAACCACCAAAGCCTAAGATAATGAATATCTAGTAAAGGTGTTGTAACTAGTTACCTAAATATGTAAGGGTTTACCAAAAACATCAATATTCTCCTCCATACTCATTGTTGTTGTCTTTGGGGAGATGTTGTTTCCTCCAAGTTAGAATCAATATATATTTAGGTATCATCTTATCCAAGTGAATAGATATGAATCACTAAAAATAATAAGTAATATGTGGTGTCTTATTTATAGGCATTGAACTAAAAAATATACCCAAGTCATCACAGACCATGTGGTAACTATAGAGGCTCCCATCAGTTCCTCAAAATTGGTTCATTCTCATTTTGAACAAACTTAAATTTGAGGGGGGCATTTTTTGATGCCTAAAAATTAAAAACATGAAAAAATGGTAAAAACCAATCCAAAGTTTGGAAAAGTAATAATACTAAATATGATCCCAAGAGAAGATCCTAGGCTTACCAAGAAAATTAGGTTTGACCAGGTGAATCACTTGGCTACCACGTGATCGACTCATCGGGGAACCACATGATCAAATTAAACCAAGGATAACGGAAATGGAATCTTCATTTCTGGAGTTTTACTCACCTAACTCTTTCCACCAATTAGATCACCTGGTTAGGTTACTACATGACTAGCTAAACCATGCATATTATTGACAGATGCCTTCATGCATGAGCTCAAATCACCTACTTCAAAGGACAACATGATCACAAATCGAGAAATATTTATGTTTGGTGTGGATAAGGAAGAATAATGGTAGATTATTTTACATACCACTCAATTCACCTACTCCTAAAGACTACATGATCACCATATTTCTGAGACATATGATCATGCTACCACCATTGCTGAAGTTTTCTGCTAATTTCACTAGGTGTACCCACCAATTATGAAGGCCTAGTACATGGTATCGGTATATAAATACTCATTTAACTTCTTAGAATGAAATGTGAAAAAATGAGCAAGAAGGATACAACATCAATCATTTCATTCTTCTATAGATACTAATAAGTGATTTTCAACACTAAGTGAATGATACTACGAGAATGGTTGTAGGAGAACTCCATAAGGAAAACTATGCTAGTACTAAGAAAATTACCCAAATACTAAGTTGATTCAAAGTTACTAGGAAAATTTTTCTTTTACCTAGAAAATTACAAGATACAAGGTGAATTTCCATTCTACAGGGAGAATTCATATTCTACCATGTGAATTTCCTTTCTACTAGGAAAAATATAATCATACCAAGAGAATACCACTTAATAAGTGTAAAGTAAATACCTCTAATATTATAATTATTGAACCTCACTCACATGGGATGGATGAAATATATTATTTAATGACCCTTGTCTGAGATCTATGTCTGGTTTAGTGGAGGAATCCAAAATTCTAAAGAGGCCCAATCCAGACCTCCTTTAAAGCCAATGGACAAAAATGGTTGAAGCATGTTTATAAGTGTGCATCCATTTGATCATGGATTCCCTTCATAAATAGAGGCTTCAATTCATCAACCCAGTTAGGAAAAATCCTTAAGGTAACCATAATCATGTATTACCTTGATAATTAGGATCCCTATCAGGAAGACACCAGATCAATTTCCCACAGTTTGATGGTGTATTTTTTATCCATCATACAAGCCATGGTATAATGGGAATCCCTCCTGGAGTAAGACCATATAATTTCTTGCAGGATTCCATATCCCTCCTACTTTCCATAATCCCTCCCTCACCCATCACTGGGTAGGAACTATACTCATCATGGTTGAACTCATGTGTAATTCCCATTCAAATCCATCTTCACTCACCCATGTAATGTGTCTGATCCTCCCTTATCTCTTATTTCCCACACTGATCATTAATCATGTGGGGTTATAGATCTGATTTAATCACACCATTTTCACCACACATATCTCATTCTGGGTATCCTCCTTAGTTTTAATCCCCAACACATCTCTCATTATGGGCCTCCTCTTTAGTTGTAATCCCCAACACATATACCATCTTGGGCCACCTTCCTAAGTGTAAGCCCCAATAAATATATTATATTCTCCTAAAATGTATATATTCATGATAAATATTTACAAGGAAACCTCATATTCATAATATCCACTTAATTATTAGTTTTCATACATTTCACAACACAGACATCCCTATAGCATGACATTAAAATACGTGTCTAGTGTCCATGTCACACGATGTAAAACTATACAAAAATTTATTTATCGTATAATGTTAAACTGCATGGTATGGTCCTATCACACAACCTTAAACTGTGTCACCAAACTCTATGGGCTCTAATTCCTACCTTCGGTGGGATATTTAGGATTCCTTTTAAATTATCAAACCTAATATACCCATATCTCCATCCATTTATAAGTTCCCACACTAGGCCATCTTCCTAGAACAGTAATCCTCCTTCATCAAGATATATCCTCAATGACATCATGAACCCCGTCTGGAGATCCATATCCCCTACAAGTGTCACTATATTTCCACCTCTAGTTTATATTTCTAAAGAGATCATACTTATTCTCAGTAGGCAATATCCTTATCAGTTGACCCCATATATCCTTATTAGTTAATATTCCTCATTAAAGACACTAGAAATGTCCACTCATGTATAAATCCTACACCAACCATTATTAGGCCCCATTTTCCTACTCACCCTAACTACGTGATGTTAAACTACATGGATAGGTCCTCGTCACACAACCTTGAAAGGTATGACATGTCCTGTTAAGTGGAACCAGACTGTGTGGGTTCTGATTCCTTTTATAGGGATATATAGGACCCCCCCCCCCCAATAGAGCCTCACCCTGAAATTAAAACATCTTCCTTCCTAGATACTATTAAACTCTAGAACACCCAGTTGTGTAGCTTTAAACCATAGCATAAATCATGGATAGAATATTTTTAAATACTGAATATTATCATGATAAACTCAACCAGATCGCTGACACAAGTATAATCAATCCCATGCTAGGATTTTAAGAAACCTTTATGAACGTGACTTAAATTCATAATAGAGCCTCAGGGAAAGAAATAATTCCCCGTCAAAAGGGTGTTGATGATCCTGACCTCCCATCCTCTTGAGGATGTGAATCCTAAGTGTCACTCTTAATGTCTTAGTGACCATATACCATTGGAAATCATGTACTCCCTAACTCAAAATAATGTGATCGGAACATGTTTCAGTTTTTTTGTGTTTTATAACTAAATTTCATTGAAACACTCGCACAAATAGGATGGGTGGAGTACCCTCAGATTTTATCTAGTGTGGAAACATTTTGGAAGAAACATAGAGAAGAAAATTACCAAATCAGGATTTAAAATACTCATAAGGGGAATAGTAGTTGATGATATTTCCAGTAGATCTATATGTGGATACTCAAAAGGAGGATGATAAAGTATCCTTATCTAGTGTAAATATTGCACCCACTCTCAATGAACGGATCATACTAGGGAAAATATAAAATTTTCAATGTTATCATATTATTATAGTCTTAAATGGTGGGGAGACCAAGATTGAATTGTCTTATTCTCTTGAGGGTGATCTCCTTTTCTAAAAGTGATTAGTGGTCCCTGAGATTATGAGGTAGGAGGTTATGGATAATGGGTATCATTTTAATTAGGTTGTTCACCTTGGGTCCACCAAGATGTTTTATGATTTAAAATGATGGTATTAGTTCCTCAGGATGAGATGATCCATAATTTATTTTTTTCTAAATTCCTGGTATATCATAGGTTCAAGGTTGAGCATTAAATATACATGGGGTTATTATAGCAACTACCTTTACCAGTATAGAAATGGGATGAAATTTATATGGATTTTGTTATTGAGTTTCCATGAACTCCTAGTGATAAAAATGTAATGTGGGTGATTATTGATCAATTGAAAAAATATGTTCATTTCTTACCCATTAAAGAGTCGATAAAGGTATAGGGTCATAAATTCTTATATGTCCAAAAGACCATGAAACATCATGGGGTATTTTTTCTATTATCACTGATGAGGACCCTAACTTCACCTATTTATTTTGGTCTGGTCCTTAAGAATCTTTGGGTTCCCAACTAAAACTAAGTACAACTTACCACGCTCAAACTAAAATCCATACTGAGTAAGCTACCCAGATTCTGGAAGATATACTTAGGGCTTGTGTGTATAATTTTTGTGGCTCATGGGAGATACATATATAGCTGGTTGGGTTTTATTATAAAACAATTACCAAGCCTTGATTGATATGGGTCCTTTTGAAGCCTTATATGGGTGTTTGTGTTGGTCTCCTCTCTATTGGACTGAATTGGATGAACGTTCAATGTTGGGGATAAGCCTCATCTAGGATACGATGAGTAAATTTCCAATGATATAAACAAGTTTAGAGACATCTCAAAGTTTCCAAAAGTCATATACAAACTAGAATCATTATACTTTTGAGTTCTTAATGGGGATTGGGGGTTTCTTTGTATTTCACCTAGATTGGGACACCTCTATATAGGTAAGAAGGGAAAGTTATCACCTAGATATGTTTGGCTGTTTGAGATTATTTAACATGATGAAAATGTGGATTACCATATATCTTTAACACATCATATTTTATAAATTCATGATGTGTCCCATGTATCCCAATTGAATAAGTACTTCTCAGACCCATCCCACATAGTTGAGTGGGAAGAGATAGAGTTGGAACCTAATGTTTTTGTGGTTGAGCAGCCAATGTGAATTATGGATCATCTGATTAAAGTGATTTAATGGAAGTTAATTCCATTAGTTAATTTTGTTTACTAGAATCATTAGGGTAGCTAAAAAAGTTGTTATTGTAAGGATTTGGTGAGAGATCAATGGCCTCACCTATTCTCTAAATCAAATCCTTAGTGACTTCATGGGATAAAATGTGACATGGTGGGGATAATTATGGAACCCATTAGGTCTCTAGTAAACATTTATTTTATATTTTAATCCCATTTTATTTATTTTTCAAGTTCACTGAGGTTCAAAGTTAGAATTTTTAAATTTGGGTAAAATTGGTTGGGACTCATGATTAGCGCACGATTAGTACAAACCGTGAGTTGAACCATGTAAATGATGTTTTTAGAATCAATTCTATTTTCCATAATTTATGCATGGTTTTTTAACCATATTAGACTCTCTAAGTAATTGTGTGGGTTAATTTATAAAGGATGGGTGACCCACATGTTTGGCGTATGATTGACTAAACTATACAAACTACTTAGTTTTCTTCTAAATGGAAACTTACCACTTTACCCCTTTCAAAATTTTAACACTCTCACCCACATATCTCATCCCCTACATAACCAAACCCCTCTCTCATTCATGGCCTATTTTATCCCTTGGTTTCATGGTTATATCTCTTTGTTTTTTTATTCAATGTATGTGTTAATTTCTTTAAGTTCTCTCTTATATTCTTCCACTTCCACCATATTCTTGAATTACCCTCATGTTCCCTACCCTAATGGATATGGAAGGATGAACATGGGGTTTGAGTTGGGGAATTTATGGATTTATTTGGGTTTTAGGTGTAGGAGGATCTCATTTCTCCATACCTAGAGTTTTTCTCAAAAGATAAAAATTACAATGAGTTTTGAGGTAAGTGTTTCTACATATATGGAATTTCCTTTGGAATACCCTTTTTTATTGAGATTTTCCTTTTTTTTGTTTGAAAATGATTAAAAATTAAGTTTTTGAGGGATGTTTTTTTTTATTCCTTTGATACATGTGATTAGTGTTTTCATAATGCTTATTTTCCTCTTAATTTCCATTGAAAACTAATTTATTCCAATTGAATGTTTGATGAAATATTTAAAAGGGATTATTGGTTTTTTAAAGGATTTTTCAAAGTTGTTTTAACTTTTTAATGATTTTATATATATTTTATAAATTTGTTTTGGTAATTTTTTTTGAAACTAGATGGTTTTTTCATTTTATTTATAGTGGAACATGCGTAGGACCTATAGGTTGGAGGGTAACATGATGGGTGCTACTCTAGTTAGGTGTGTGTTATATATGGGTCATTTCCAAGGATACCTACATGGTATTGGTATTTTTTAGTGTATTTTTTAGGTTTATATAGTTTGACCTAGTGACCTGTGAGTGAGTATAGTTATCAAGAAACCTTAGGCCAAATCTCTCACATGTGTGCTTAACACGTGATTAGTTTTATGCTTTAATTTCATTCCCTCTTTCATATTATTCCTTGTGAAATGTTAAAATATGAATAATCCCTAATTTCATACACTTTTTCTATTATGTTTATAATTTTTTATAAATATTTAATGTTTTTTTCAAACCCAAGGATTTATGAAATTATTTCCATTTTCTTATAAAGGAAAATGATTTCTAATGAACTCTTATTCTCAAACTAGAACTGGTGGTTTTAAAAGTTAAAATAATTATGTAGATTTATTTTGGTATTCTACTAGACATTACCTCATGCCCTGTATATTACCCTGGGCATATGAAAACTTGGTTCTATCTAATAAAGGTAAATTTAAGAGATTTTATACTCATGGTTAAGCTTCTTGGTGTATTGTTGCCTTCATTAGGATGAGTTTGTAAGACCCTATGATTTTCTAAGTTGTAAAAATGAGTATAAATTTTAATTTTTTGTTTTAGATGATCATGAAGGGTAAAATGATCATTTTATCCTAACATATGATCTTAGATAAAATAAATTACAACTTTTTTGGTCCCAGAATAAAGTGTTTATCCTAGGATAGGATTTTGGTGTAATTCCAATCCATTTGAATTTTCACAGAAAAATAAATATTTAATTCACTAAATATTAATTTATTCATTCACATTTGAATATTGATATATTTTTAATGGAGTGTTAGATTGATATTTTTACTATGAATTTGATCCAGAACAAAGGGGTTTTACCTAGGTGGGGTATAACCTCGAGTCAGGCATTGGAGCCAGGCCTAGACCATTTTTCTTTTTCTTTTTTTTTACTTCTATTTTTTTCATTTTTCCTTTTATTGTATCATATACTACCTTTTATTATCAATTAAACCCCTTTGGTATTCCCTCTTCACATCCTATATAAAGGGATAGGTAGAGAGAGTGAGGTAGGGAGAGGGCAGTGTCACTGCAAAGCTCGGGAGGATCCAAATCGTCATCCAAGAGCTGTGGAGCGTGGATCGAATCAAAGCATCAATGGTTTCCACCTAGAGGTAGTAAAATTTTCTATTTAAGAATTATATCCTATTAAATTAATTTTTTAGCTTTTAAATCCCTATTTTTATTATTGGGGAACCTATGGTGATCAATTTTAGCTATTTTGGAGAAAATAGGGATTTCAGACTGATTGCATGGGTTTCTATTCAGGAAATCCCAATCACACGATGTGTGGTTTCAAGAAAAAGTTTCATAAATTTTCCTATTCATAGTATATTTATTTTTTATACCATCTATTTAATACTCTAAGTACACTCTGTGTAGTGGGATATGGCCTTGTGGTTGGGTATTTGGGAAGACACCCCGTGTAAGGGGGATATGGTCATGTAGTAGTACATGGACAAACCCTAGGTGTACCCAAACTGTGCAGTAGTACATGGCCAGACCTTGGGTATAACTAATCCATGTATTAGTAAATTTATATACCCTGGGTGTACCCAAGACATGTATAAGTACATGGAAAAGGTGGAGATTTTGGAGTACACATTGTGTACTCGAGGCATGCATCGTGTATTGGTCCATTGTTACCCATTTTATGGTTTTGCGTAATTTTTAACCTCAAATATACAATTAGACACAAGATGAGTTAATTTTGAGATTTTTCCCATGTATAATGTACTGGTTTAACCCTTCGGGTGTTTTATGGACTTCTAATAGGTGATTCAAGGTAAGCAAGAAACAGTGGAAAGGATCCTCCTCTAGTAAACAAGACCATATGTTGTTTGAGGGAGAGATGGGTTAAGAACCAGATGAGGGTCATGATAATGGTTGATGGACATGGAATTGGATCATCAATATACTCATTTAGGGTTCACATGGGATAGAACCTAGTTAAAGGAATTGGGATCCGACTTGAGGAGATGGATAGTTTGGTTGTTCAGACTAACCTAGAGTGACTTAGAAAATGGATGGGCTTGAGGAACCCTCCCTTATGAGGTATTCCCTTTTAGTATTTTGATTTCATGAAATGTTGGATACTAGGTTGTGGAATTTTTTACCCCTGAGATATGGGTTTTTTTCTGAGAGATTGGTTTCAACCGAGGATCCTATGAGGGATACCTCTGCTTATGTTTTGACCCAGAGTATCCTAAGAGGGATTCCTATACTTTCATACTAAACCCAAGGATCCTGAGTGGAATTCCTCTACTTATGTACTAACCTCTAGGATCCTAAGTGATTTTCCTCCACTATAATGGTGGCCTAGGGGACCCCTATGGCTTCCCCTTTAAGAGATGACCCTAAGAAGGTGTGTTTGGAAAAGGGTAGAGATGGTTAAAGGTGTCACCCTAGAACTCATACCAAATGTGTGATCCTATGGAGTTTTAAACTAAGTTAATGGTATTAGGCATTCATCCAACCCCTATATTTTTTTATGCTTTTACTTTTTTACTGATGATATAGCTATGGATTCCCATGTGTGTTTCCTAGTACTCAGCTGATGGGCCTAATGAGCTATGATGGTGATTTGGGGGATCTCAAGAGTTACTTCCTGGGATCTAGAATTGGGAATCATGTAATAAATATTTGAGATAGATTCTATGTTTAACATAATTTTGGATTCTTAGTACCACCTAGTATTTTGTTGTTGATCCTCATAAATAATGTCCAATATGCTGAGATTAAACCTCAAGTGTATATGGGACTCCCAAGAAACCATATGTCTCTAAGATACCTAACATGTATAGTATCCATTCATTCAGGATAAGGGATTATGATGAATATGATTATGATATTCCTAGGTCAACCATGTGATATGTACAATCAATCCTTATTAAATTATTTGTTTCTATTTAGGATTCCAAAGATGTTTGGGATCTGACCATTTTTCATGGTGTCATGGAAACATACCTTGATTTATATACTTCTTGGGATACCTAGGAATTATATTTGATCTATTTGTTCTATTAGATTTGGGATAGATTTATAGGACATCTGAGATTTGGTTTTTGAGCCATTAATCATGAGTTATTGGCTATTTGAGCTCATGTATTACTGATTCCTAGGTGTCATGCTAGGATATAGAATTTATATGGAGGCACGATCATCATGACGTGATTAGAGACACCTCATAAGTTGATGAATCAGGCATGGTTAATTAGGTTTACAGACCTAAGGATCGATGGTGGTTTTTTATTTGGTTTATTTTAGTTATTTATTGGTTTGGTTGACCATATAACATTGCACATGTATGTTATTTACAATAGATCATAGGACCGCTGTTGGGGGTGGTCTACTGAGGCTTAAGTTCTCACCCACTTTACTGACACTTTAGTGCTTGTGAAAACCTTATGTATGATTTCAGGTTGATCATGAGACACACAGTGGTTAGGGATAAGGCCTAGTATTTCATAACTGAGAAGATTTTCTCATGTAAAGTCTTGGATCGAGTTGAAGCATTTTAATAGTCTTAGAGGTCGATTGTGTATCTCAACTCTGAGTTATAAGTAGAGCCTAATGTATTTATTTTTTTATGTTCATTTTATTTTATATATGTGGTTGTCCCAGTGAGTGACCAATTGATGTGTATAGCATTACCATTTGAGTTGTATATTTTATTTCACTTTATTATGGAATGTTTAGTTTATTTAATATTTATTTGTACTATGATTTATATGATTATTAATTATTTTATCCATTAATACACAATTTTATATGAGGATATAGTCTATTTAAAGTACCACCTTAAACCCTCACTACTAGTTAGCAGCCTCTGGCATATGAGGAGGAGTGCTTGAGTTCTAGTGGTGAATTGAGTCAGGGCACCAGTCAAGTGGTCTTTGGACCAGGGTGTTACAAAGTGGAATAGCATTCTTTTTCTTTTGTATTACTATTTATGGTTTTAGTAGACAATAGATAAAGTAATTTATTGGAGACTTTTATGGATAACAAGACGGTGCATCATAAACACCATTACTGGTATGAAGTCTAAGTTTCCAAGGATGGGAGTGATGATTTGTATTTGAGATGTTATAGTTTTATATGATTTTCACCTCATCTGAGGCACATGGTGCTTGATATTAATGATATATTTATGGATTTTTTTCTCTTGTACCATTTTCTAGAATCTAGATACAGATTTTAATCTTGTCCCATGGAGGTAAGAGGTATCTCATGCATCATGAGTTGGAATTTAGGATTCACATGCCATGTAGGGGCCTGATAGTGTGATTGTTATCACTGAACAGAGGTTTAACTATTTAAAGTGTTAGTAATTGCTCATAAAACATTTTCCCATTTAAGTACTTGGTGTAATTATACTCAGTTAGAATGAAATTTATATATATTTTCTTCTTATGGTAGATCATGTGGATCTACGGTGATATTCTCAATGATAATGACAGATTCCCTTGATGTGTGGGATATAGAGTGACCCTAGTGGGTCAATGTAGTAATTTTATTCCTTAATAGAAAACCCCTTGTGGGTTTTTATCATCCAAGTTCAATTATTTAAAGTGTCAGTAACAACCTGTATGGTTTTTTACCATATATATTGGAATGAAATTCTAATTAGTTGATTCAGTGGTTGTACTTTCCTTGGCACGAATCATCCAAGATTATTTCGTTGGTTATGGTTTATGTGATTGATGAGATAGGGTTCTTGAATGATCTGTCTCATAGTTTGATTTATGGTAAGAGTTAGTGCCTGAATAGTCTATTGAGTTGGCATGGGATATTGTTATTGATTGTTTTGGGCATAGAAGAAGCATGTGGTGGTGGGTGATATATTAAAATTTCTTTTAATATTGAGTTTCCCAAAACACTGAGTGATGATCTTGCACATAAAATTTATAATTATTTTATTCAATATCAAAAGAAATGAATACCTGATCTGAGGATTGTTTCTTTGAAATATATTTTGATCATTTGAAAATACCATTTTGGTTTTCCTTCATTGTGTTGTGAGGATCCAATAATAGAATCCCTCTAGTGGTGATCCACACATTCTCCTTTGATCTCTTAGTAAGGCTAATTGATCTCTAGGTGCTAGTGCAATGAAGTGATTGTATTACATTATTCATGTTGATCGTTTAACCTTCAATCTTTAAGGAATCTATCTTGTGCTTCTCATTCTTAAGAGGGATAGAGGGGGAGTCGAGAGAGAATTTTTTGTGTGAAAAAGTTGTCTATTTTTTATTTTTGGATTTAATACACAATATACATAACCATCTATTTATAGAGTTGGGGTTTATGTTAAAATATTATTTAATTGTACGTAGGTCCTTAAATAATATTATAATCTTTAATAAACCTCATTCTATATAATATTATTATTATCATTATCATTATTTTTTTCATGCACCAACTTGTGCAATAATTATTATTATTTAATCATATTGTTAATTAATATTTTTCATCGGTCACGGTCTTGGTCTATTCAAACTCCTCTAGCATTTATTGAATAACTTAATAAATATTTAAATATTTCATTCATAAATAAATATTTTTGATCGATGAAATGTGACTAAAATTATCCATTGGTCTTGAGAATAATATTTATTCAATTAATTAAATTCAAATATAATTTAATCAATATTATTGGAAACACTTATTTTGTGACCCTCAGGGATTATTTCTTGTTGGAATTAGGTGGGATTACCTAAATTATAATATTACTATCTAGACACAATTTAAGTAACCCAAGAATAATTTAATGTTTCAATGATGAAAACCACATATTAACACTCGTTGTGTAATATAATCACTTTATCACAATGTATCAGGAAGAAAGTTTCACATCCATATCACCAACCTATATTCTTGATATATATTTCTTTGACTATCTAAAATAAACATGTCATTACACCATGGACATGGAATTTATGGTGACATTTCTATTCTAATAAAATGACCAATATATTATCTTCCATAAAGATAGAAGGGTAAACCCTTCCTTGAAATATCCAGTAATGACATGTCAATTGTGATTCACCCAACGTACCCTTCTTCACCGCAAACATATGTAATCATAGTTTTTGTCATAAAATATAAGTGCACGAGTCATGAAATGCATTAATTATAATATTAAAGTCTAAGGACCATTACACATGCTCACAAATAATAATATCTAATAAAACCAAAACATGTGGAATTCCTACTAGCGAATCTATTCTCATAATATATCATCTTATAGATTACCAAGTGTGAACTTCAAGAGAAGATTCTTCATCCTCTTATCATTATTTGCACCTGATAGTTAATGTACTATGTGTCCCATCATAGTAAGTTTTCAAATTATGGAACATTATTTAAGAATATCTTCATAGAACTTCAAGTTCCTCATCATAGTGAGGAACTTATATGACCTTATCAATGGGATGTATATTCTAGGACATTGTTACTTTGGATTCCTAAAGAACAGTGAATAATATGTAATAATAAGTTTTATTAATATTCAATACATTGAATATAAATGTAATAAAAGTACAAATAGTTGGTCCTAGGACATGAACTCCAACGGTTATGGGTATGGGACCCTTGAGAGGGTGTTTGGAATATTGGATGTCATGGTTTGTTGAGATGAGAGCATGGATGACATCTCATGATATGTGACCTTCTATGAGACTATACCAAACATTTGGGCTAGGTGGGAGACCTAAAGATCTTAATATTTGGCTCATTTTTTAGTGTGTTAGTGGTATTTTTTATCAAGTACAAACTACAAGAGAGGTTGGCCCGGATTTGCGGGAGCCTTTAATCTAGGGAGCACAGGCATGTGCTACATTTTAAGATTGATGCAAGAAAGGTGAAATAGAGGTTGTGGTATAGGAATGGATATGCCTTGATCTTTTTTTCATGGTAATAAATCAAGTTCTATTGATTGGGAATGTGTATCACCAAGAGTTCCTTAGTATCAATGTGATATTTTGTGGGAAAGACTGGTCGGTTTTCTGGACCTATTGATGGGATGAATTGTAATATGTGGGTGAGAGTGTGGATGGATGCTCATGAATTTTAATAGCATCATATGGTGGATAAGTGTGTATTTAATTTTTTAATAGGAGATATGTCAATTTTTTAATAGGATTTTTGAGAGTTCTTTAGCATGTTGGAACTGGCCTGTGTGAGGAAAATGGTCAGTGAGTTTAGGTGCATTAGCCAAGGTTCTTAGTTCGTGGATCATGTGAGCATGAGATCCTGTGAAAAGTTCCTAAAGAATCACTCTTCCTTGAGGATATTGGATTTTATCATGTATTTTTGGGATAAATCCATGTTTCTTAAACTCATTTGCATGAAAATATTTCGCAGTGCCGGTGGGACTATGTTCAAATCGGTTAAGTTTGATCGGGTCTTAAGGAAACCCGAGTGGTGTATCTATGGTGGATATGTTATGGTCAATAATTAAGGACCAATTTAAGGATAATCATATAGTGGGAATAATCATATTAGTTATGTTGATATGAACCTTATGTATGTAGGGTCAAGGATGTATTGTGAACCACTTTAATCAAGTTAGAGGATCGTTGAGGATGTATTATGATAGGAGATTCTAATGGTAGGGAGCATCAAAGATCATAATTTTCTATTATGGGTTTAGTTATATCGTGGGGAGAACCATGAACCTGATTATTAATTATAGATTCCATTATGACTTCTCAGTATATATGGGTGTGGTGAGACACCATATTATAATTTTTATGATGGTGGAAAGAGGTGGATTAACCTTTGACGGGTTTTACGCCTTGTATTGAAATTGTACAAAGGAAACTTGGTTGTCGTTTCAAAGTATAATGCAATTAGTTGATGATGAATTAATGACTGAGGTGGGTCAAGATGTGTGGTTGGAAGACCACTGAGGATTCTTGGGGATGATAAGTTTTCACTACAAAAAAAACATTATATTAGTGGTGGTTATTTAGAGGGGGTTATTCACAAGCCTCTTTAAATTCATTTTCTATATAAATTAGAGGGGGTTGTGAACAACCCCTCATAATCATAGAATTTAGAGAGGCTTTGAACCCCCTATAAAATTTTTATCATTATTTTTTTAATATTTAGTTGGATTTTAGAGGTGGTTATACCAAAAACTACCACTAATTGAATAATTAGTGGTGTTATATATTCAGTTGGATTTTAGAGGTGCTATATATATATAATATTTGGTTGAATTTTAGAGGTTATATATATATATATATATTATGGAATATATTTTAATAAAATATTGGGGGTTCATAAATTCCACTAATCTCAATGATTAGTAGTGATTCCCAACCCCCTTTAATATCTTAAATTAGAGGGGGGTTTAAACCCCAACTATTTTCTTAAAAATAAAATTCCATTTAATACAATATATATATATAATTAAAAAAACAATATATAAATTTATTTAAATACATTATATGATCATATATTATAAAAAAAACAAGTGTATTTAGTAGTGTTTATTTAGAGTGGGTTTTAACCCCCTCTAATTTTTTTAAATTTTTTAAGAATAAATCCAATATATTTTAGCGGCATTTTTTCCAAAAACGCATCTAATTTATATGGGGTTTATTTAAAACAAATAGAGGGTTTTATAACCCCATATAATGTAAATCTCTTATATAAATGTATTTAGAATCCATTTTTTATTTTTCTTAGTTTTTTAACCCCTATAATTTTTTATTTTTCTTAAAAAATCAAATTTTATAACATATGTGTGTGTCTGTGTGTGTGTGTTTTTTTTTTGTGAATATATATGTGTATATTACATAAAAACATTATATAAATGTATTTAATTAGATTATAAACACACACACAGAGACATATATATATATATATATAAAGATATTATATAAATTGTAAGATCCTATTTTTTTCAGGTACGTTCCTCTTTGAGTTTTTTTCATTGGACTATGGTGGCTGAGTCTTGTTCAGAGATAGATAGCCTTTTGAGGGAAAATAAGAGAAATTTTCTGGATTTGTGTTTATTTTAATTAATTGAGTCCATGTATAAACATGTTAAATGGGTTTGTGATGGTTTTCTATACTTTGGAAGGCTTTGGAAGTGGTTTGGTTTCTTTTATAGAAAATGGGCTGAAAACTATTCTTGGATCATTTACACACCATATATGAGTTAAAAGACATGTAACTACCACCAGAAATGGGTTGTGAACCTGTGTAGGGTGTGAAGCAGTTACAAGTTGTGTAAACCATTCACATCGTGTAAAAGTTAAGCAGGGTAAAATATTACCCCAAGATGATAGGTTTTTCAGCACATACCTTTAAAAATAAATACACAATGTGTAAATGGATTACATGCCATGTAGTTATCGATATAATTAGTTTAAATTGGGAAGTTTGGGTGATTATTTTTTTCATTCCTTTGTCATATCTCCTCATCTCAAGCCTTAGGTGACTTATAGAGATTCTGAGGCAATTTCATCACCTCTAGACATCATGGTTTGGTGTTTTATCCCTAGTTCCTTCTTATGATTTTCCTCACATTCGTTTCATCGGCATTACTTGATGTTGGTTTTGTTTAATTGATGGATTAACGTAAGGATCTAAACCTTAAACCTATGGTTTTATAATTATCAAGTATGTGTAATATTATGATTGAACTAATGTATCATGTGATCTAATTAAATTAATCATTAATTAATTGTAAATCATGGAATAGAATATTGGTTGGATTCAATTATTGATGAAACATAACTTATGGATACCAGTTTTATGAGAAAACCCTTGATTAAAATTTAATTGTATAATGAATTAAAGTGTGTTTATTATGATATGAGATTTTAGGTGATTTCTTGATATATAATCACCTTGGAAATAGATTATGGGCTATTGGCATGGCTACTGGTAATTTGATATATAAATTAAAGTGTAATTGAAAGACAAATAGTAATGTGCATTATTAACCATTGATGTTTATGATGTGATATTGTGACATCCTTGTTGTTATGAATTGTTGAGTACATGTCATAATGCTTATATATCAGGCTATGACCTGAATCATGCTAAAATACTTATATAGAGGGTTACTCCAAGTGACACGTGTTATAAGGATTATATATTGGGATATTACCTAACTCATGTTGTAATGATTATATAGCGATCTATGCCCAGTGACACATGTTTTAATGCTTATATATAGAGTTATTCCCTAACTCATGTTGTAATGTTTATATAGAGAACTATGTCCAGTGACGCATGATGTAATGATCATATACTGGGTTATACCCTAACACATGCTGTAATTATTATATAACAGCCTGGGCCCAGATTTGTGTGATTTACCTATGGATATATTGTTATGGTTTTCATGGTTTTACTGAATTCTCAGAGACATTTTGGCATGGTGTTTAAATAGGTTAATTGAAGTATTGTATTAATTGATTAATTAATACACATGTTTATCAATTTATTTCACACACTTGATATCAATATAGTTTTTCTAGACATGGTGGTGTCGAACTATGGATTTTTACTCACACCCTACTCAAACCATTGTCTGGTACTCAAGTAGATTTCATGGATACAAGTTTGGACAAGGGAAAGGGACCTTGTTTCTGATTTTTGTTGCTTGATAGATGGGCTAGAGTTTGGAGAAAAGACCAACATGGGGTTTAAGAATAGGGTCTTTGATTTTATTTTTTTAGATGATTATTTTATTTTTATTGTTATCAGTTAAAATTTATATACATATCATCATGTCATTACATGGTTCACTATTATTTGATTATTTGACTCTTCATTTGTTTCCCAGTTGTATGATATTTTGTTTCCACTATGTTCCTTTACTCTAATATTCATTTATATTGTTTATTTCCACTACATCATAACTCTATACCATGGGGTATAGTCTTGCCACTATATTGATCACACCCCCACTTCTAGTTGGTAGACTCTGGTGTATGGGGAGTTGTAATTGATGTATCATAACCAACCCTTTCTAGCCATGTGAGAGAGTGTCAAATCGGGGACATTACAAAGTGGTATCAGAGTAGAAGTTTTTTTCTTTTTGGTTTCTTTACTATTTGGTAAAGTTATAAAGGATACTATGATGTTTCAGGATTTGGTAATGATCTTGTGCATGGGAATAGCTAACCCATGTATGGGGAAAAATCTAAGTTCCTAGGGATGATATTGTTTTTTATGTTGTTTGATTGTTACAGTTGATGTTATTTTACCTTGGGTGATTCACATGTTGTGTGATGTTATCATTCATTGAGATTTATACCCATGGCCTGGTATGGAATGAGATGTGTATTCATGCATTATGATAGGCACATAGGGATATATATTGACATGCATTGTTCGTGATGGGAATATATTAATTCAATTTTTTATATAATTTTCTATATGAATTGTGATATAAGATACATGTTATATCTAATAAATGAAATAAATGAATTGATATGTCATGTTAAAACACTTGTAAGGCATGTTTAGAGAGACCATGAGTTGTTGGTTCTCTATTGTTGTCACCTATTGAGGTTGACCCTATTGTTTAGCTAGTGTTCTAAGGAGTGTGTTTGTCTTGTAGAGAAAATGTCTCCTCATCCTATTCAAGTTGAGTGTTATGATAGTGGAAATAAAAAACACTCTTAATACAACTGATCTGGAGCTTCCTTTGTCTCCTTAGTATTATATGGATGTTAATCTTCGCGATAGATTCATGAGGGTTATGTGATCCATTGAAAGGGATAATGTTTGCACCGCTCCTTCAATGTCTAGGATGATGAGAGCGTTCCAACTATATCATCCACCTACATTCACTAGGGAGGGAGTCCCCTAGGTAGTCAAGTCCTAGATTGATTGGTCTTGATGATCTTTAAGTATTGTGATACACCTATAGATAGGAGGGTGAATATTACTATATATATTCTCTATGGATCTACCAAGCATTGGTAGGATATTCTAGAGTATTCTAAGCACCAGCAGTAGTTATATTTAAAGTAATTCAAGGAAAAGTTCTTGAGAAACTTCTATCTAGATACATTGAGGGATGATAAGGCTCAAGAGTCTATGTATCTAACACAAGAGGGCATGTTAGTGATGGACTATGTTGAACGTTTCAACAACCTATAACAATTTGTGCCATATTTAGATATTGATGATATCTCTATGGCAAGTCATTTTTAGGATGGACTTTTCTATGAGATCAGGTCATATGTGAATGTTTACTGTCTGAGCAGTTTTGAGGATTTGATAAATCAGGCACTCATCACGGAATGGGATCTGAGATAGGCCCCAAGAAGTGTTTAGTATTTTTTAGCATGGGAAACTGTGAACTCTTCTTTTAGTGGAAAGAAGCATCACTATGACAGTTTTTTCCAAGGAAATAGTAGGAATAGAATTCAATATGGTGGGAAAAAACCTCAAGAATGTGTTCCTTTATAGTGATATCAGTGTGGAAATATGGTCCATATGTGGCCTCATTGTTCATACCCTACCTTGGAGTGTTGGTCTTGCGGCGGGATGGACCACCTACAAAGGTTTTGTAGGGTCATGAAGCAACATAGCAGTGGTATGGGATATGGGAAAGTACCAGATTCTGGTAAGGACTCAGCTACTCCTTGTAAAATAGGTATTTAGAGCTCCACCAGATGTTCAATTTGAGGCAGGGGACATGGTACCCCAGTGCAGGAATGACAGCATCAGGCAGAGGGAATGGATCAAGGGAGTCAGACTAGGGCCCAAGGTACAGGGGCTAGTCAGTTTCACATTATGCAGACTACTCCAGCTATTGTGAATGCAAGTCCATCTACTGTTAGAGGTATGATTCTTGTATTGTCTACCATTTCTTGCAGTTTTTTTGATATAGAGGCATTGTATTCCTTTTTATCCTCTCTTTTTATAAACTATTTTTGATTGGTTATGGAAATATTGTATGGTGATTTAACCAACAATACACCATTAGTATATTTATTGAATAATATAAAACATTACAAGGAGTGTTATCTAGAGATTGGTGGTTATCATTTCTTATGGTAACCGTTTGTGCTAGAAATTATATTTCTTTTATTTGATTCTTGGTATGTATTTTTTATCTTTATACCAAGATCGTATTGACTATTACTGGAGGAGAGTTATCTTTCTATCTCCATAAGAAGATGTCTATTTTCACTAGGGTGAGTGGGATCTCCAAACTAGTCGTGTCGGACCAATTCAGTATTGATTGGATTGTTTCATGGATCAGATAGCAAGCCTTATTATAGATTATAGTGAAAATATAGAAGGATTATTGTTCTCTATTTGTATACCATTTTTAGGATGTATTTATTGATGATTTATATGGTTTAATACCCAAGCGATATATCAAGTTCAATATCGAGTTGGTTTTGGGAGAAGAGATAGTTTCTATTCCACCTTATAGAATGGCACTGACAAAGATTTGGAAGTTGAAAGTTCAGTTGAAATATCTAGAAGCTAAAGGTTTCATACAGCCTAGTAAGTCTCTATGGGTTTCTCTAATTCTTTTCTCTAAGAATGATGATGGTACCTTGAGCTTATGTGTGGATTATCGGATATTGAACTAGATGGGGGTTAAGAAATGGTACCCTCTTCTACATATTGATGATCTCTTCGATCAGTTTAGAGGTGCTATGATATTATCCAATATCTATTTGAGATATGTATATCACTAGTTGGTGTTGATAACTTCAGACACACATAAAACTGCTTTTAGGAGTAGTTGTGGCTTTTATGAGTTCACAGTGATGTCATTTGGTTTGACGAACGCACCAAAGGAATTTATGGATTTGATGAATCAGATCATTCATCCTTTTCAAGACCAGTTTTTGGTTATTTTTGTTGATGACATATTAGTTTACCCCCATTCAACGTACAATCATTCCAAACATCTTGACATCATCCTGAGTACATTGAGAGAGCATCATATTTACACTAAGCTAACCAAATGTAGTTTCTATATTGATAAAGTTCACTTCTTGGGCCATGTTATCTCAAAGTAAATAGTTTATATGAACCCATAGAAGGTTTTATCCATGTTATATTAGGAGTGACCTAATAATTTTTTCATGATACGGAGTTTTTTTGGGTTTAGTTGGTTATTATCAGTGCTTTATCTAGGACTTCTCTCATCTAGCAGCACCAATGTCTCAGTTGACCAAGGAAGGGGTGAAGTTTCTTTAATCAGATGATTGTGAGGGATATTTTAAGAAGATAAATAGAAGTTTGTACTCAACACATATCGTCACTTTACCTATGATGTTTAAAGCATATACCATGTACTGTGACGCATTTGGAGTTGGGCTCAGATCAGTTATAATGTAGGAGGATCGAGTGGTTGCTTATGGATCCAGAAAACTGAGACTACATGATATGAATTATCCTACTCATGATATGGAGTTATATATAGTGGTATATTACCTAAGATATTAGAGAAACTATATTTTGGGTGAGAGTTTTGTGGAATACATAGACCACAAGCGCCTCAAGTACACCTTTTCTTAGCGGGACCTGAACCTTTGATAGAGAAGGTGGTTCGAGTATCTATGATCTTTTGAATTTGAGTTGGATTATACACCTAGAAAGGGAAACTTCATTGTCAATTACCTGATCAATAAGACACAGAAAAAATAGTGTGGGAGTCTTTTGATGAGTGGCGGATGATCGTACTCTTTCAAGACATGCATCTAGATGTTTAGGAGTCTCGGTGATGAGTATCTATGACTTCGATGTTTGGAGATAGAGAGCCTTTGTTGGTGTAAATGACCTAAATTTTAGGGTTGTATGTTTATTTTAATTAATGGAGTCCATTTATAAACATTTTAAGTGGGTTTTTGAGGGTTTTCCATGCTTTAGAAGTCTTAAGAGGTGGTTTGGGTCCTTTTTTAGAAACTAGGATGAAAATTGTCCACGGATCATTTACATGTCATGTACAAGTTACATGATATGTAACTGTCGCCAGACACATATTGTGAACCTATGTAGGGCATGAAGTAGTTACACATTGTGTAAATTTTTTACTTTGTGTAATAAACGAGTAGGGTTAAATATTACCCTAAGGCGATTTTTTTTTGATGTATCCCTTTAAAAAGAAATACATGATGTGTAAATGGATTACACACCATGTATTTATCATGATTAGTGGTTTTAAGGGGGAAGTTCAGATGATTATTTTTTGTATTCCTTCATTGCGACCCATCCTCTCAATCCCTAGGCAACTTATGGTGATTCTAAAGTGATTTCATCACCTCCATAATTCATGGTTTGGTGTTTAATCCCTGGTTCCTTCTTGTGATCTTCCTTACCTTCATTCTGTCAGCACTACCCATTGTTAGTGTTGCTTAATCACCATATTATGGTAGGGGTATAAACCTTAATCATATGGTTTGATAATTGTAAAGTATGTGCAATATTATGATTGTACCAATGTATTGTGTGCTCTAATTAAATTAATCATTAGTTAATGGTAAATCATGGAATGGAATATTCTTTGGATTCAATTATTGATGTGCCCTAGCTTATGGCTACCCATTGGATGCGAAAACACTTGATTAAAATTGAATTGTCTAATGGTTTAAAGTGTGTTTAGCATTATATGATATTTTTTTGATTTCTTGATATATAATCACTTTGGAAATATCTTATGGGATATTTATATGGTTGCTGATAATTTGATATATAAATGAAAGTATAATTGAAATACACATGGTAATTTTTATAATTAACCATTGAGGCTTACAATATGATATTGTGATATCCTTTCTGTTATGACTTGTTCAGTACATGTTGTAATGCTTATATACTGGTCTATGCCCAGACTCATGCTAAAATTATTATAAAGTGGGCTATGCCTAGTGACTCATGTTGTAATTCTTATATATTGGGTTATGCCCTAACTCATTTTTTAATTATTATATAGTGTGTTATGCACAGTGACACATGTTTTAATTCTTATATACTAGGTTATTCCCTATAGCATCCCGCCTTTTTATCACATAAACTTTCATTACATTTTACAAAACCGAGGATCTTTAAGGTTTAGTGTCTTGGAAACCAGAAACTTAAAACATGAAACAACAAAAAAAACAAAAAAAAACATTCTTCTTAAACACTTTAAAGGCTTCTCCTTATGTTTATCCTAGGTTCATTATTGCATCTCATAACCTGGGGACATACATCAAAGGAAAGGGTGAGAAAAAGGCCCAGTAAGGGAAAAAAGAGAAACATTTTACATGTGATCTTGAGATACTTCAATAAGGGCATGAAAAGAACTTTAAGGCATGAGAAAGTAATCATGAGATACATCATAATAAAAATAACATTTTTCATAACTTGAAGATGTGGCTGAAACATTTAATATTGACAATCATTTCGTTTCACCAAGGTCCATCCCTAAGGTGTCATTAAAAATTACCAAGGTTATTCACCAAGGTATCAGTCTAAAAAGTCATCTCTAGAGATTAAGTCTTTACCCAATGCATTAGAGCGCTATCTGGGCGCACCCTTAAACTGTAATCTCTTGTGGTTACATCATTATCCAATGCAATGGGGCGCTATCAGGGCGCACCCTTAAATTTGCCTTTATTATCGTGTGAGCCACATATATCATCATCAATAATTTCATAAACAACCCATATAGCATAAAATAAATGGGTTTCATTCCATAATCATAACGTTTTAAAAACTGCTTTAAAGACATGATCTTTATGTCGCTTTAAACCCACGGAAAGGGAAAGAGGGTTTCATCTATGTAAATACCAGAATTTAAAATAGAACATTTTGATATATACGTGAATACCCCTGTAGAAATAAGAGCTTTGAGTATTCACTTTATAACATAAAATAATTTTGGGAAAAGAGAGAGAGGCACTTTGAGACGAAAATTCTGCAGCATAACGGCTATGTTTCGAGGTTTTAGAAAACATTGAGAAGAGAGGGGACATGGGTCAAACATTCATAAATGACCCATCAAACAGTAGAGGGAAAAAATATAAGGGATTTAAGAACATGGTAATGAAATTTGAAAATATACCATATGAAATGAAGAACATGAAAGGAAGACAAAAATAAGATTTCTCTTATGAGAATTCGGCAGCCTAACGGCGTCACTTAAACTTCAACAAAAATGAATTGACAAGTTCAAATAGGGTCTCTCATCATATGAAAATAAGAGTCCAGTATGATAGATATAGAGATCATACCCCAACATAATAGAAAGTAACTTTCAAGACTTGACATGGAATTAGAACTTTGAAAAGGGAGAAAGGTGCAAGGACCACTTAAAAATTTAGCAGTCTAACGACGCCACTTAAACTTCAAAATACTGAATTGAAGAGATCAAATGGGGTCTCTAATAATATGGTCATAAAAGATCATTATGATAGATATATATATCATACCCCTACATAACAAAAAGGAACTTGAAATAATTGACATGAAAGTAGAACTTCAAAGCGAGAAGGGTGAAGAACCACTTAAAAATTCTGCAGCCTAACGGCGCCACTTAAAACTTCAAAATACTGAATTGAAGAGATCAAATGGGGTCTCTCATCATATGGTCATAAAAGATCAGTATGATAGATATAGAGATCATACCCCAACATAACAAAAAGGAACTTGAAATAATTGACATGAAAGTAGAACTTCAAAACGAGAAGGGTGAAGAACCACTTAAAAATTCGGCAGCCTAACGGCGCCACTTAAAACATCAAAATACTGAATTGAAGAGATAAAATGGGGTCTCTCATCATATTATCATAAAAGATCAGTATGATAAATTTAGAGATCATACCCCAACATAATAAAAAGGAACTTGAAATACTTTACATGAAAATAGATCTTGAAAAATGAGAAGGGAGAAAGAGTCTGTTACAAAAATTTCGGCAGCCTAACGACGCCACTTAAAACTTCATAAAACGAAATAATGAGATTAAGAGGGGATATCTCATTATATGAACATAAAAAGGGCAGTAAGAGGATTATAAAAGAACATCCTCCAACATAAGAACATGGATCATAAAAGGAATGACATAAAAGAGATCACTTGAAAAGAAAGAGAGGGGTCGAATCCCTTACCTTAAAATGTAACTCTTAAACCTCAAAGGATGGGACCTTGAGGGCTTGGGGAACCTTGGGAGGACTCCTTGGGAGTTAATGAGACCCTAAATTTGTTGGGGAAGAGTGGGGAGTCGAATGGATGATAGGAGGGCTTGGTATTTATAGGGAAAGTGAGGGGACAAGGCATTAATGGCCAAGGGATACCTCACATGTGCTTTTCTCAAACCCATGTGCTCTCCCTTGGCATTTACCATGGAGTTAGGCCACATGGGGCCCCCAAAACAATAATTCATCACCCTTGTCCGGCCAACCCTTAAAATATCTCATGACATCATCATGACACAGTTATGATGTCATTAAACATACCAAAACCCTAAAACTGTATTTTCACTATTCACCGAAAATTCAACTTTCTCAGAAAGATCTCAAAATTTCACCTTAATCAAATATCAATGCTATGATTTCAAAAATGAACTCCATTTTATAAAAATAATTTTCTAAATATTTTTAATTTATTTTTTAAATAAATACACTATTCACCGAAAATTCATTTTTTCAGAAAAAACCACAAAAATTACCATAACATAATATCGGTGCTCTGAGTTCAAAAATGAAATCCATTTTATACAAATAATTTTCTAAATATTTTTAATTTAATTTTTAATTAAAAAAAACTATTCATCTGAAAAAACTAATACTTGAATAATAATTTATGAAACCGTTATTTAACCATTTTATTGAATCACATTACTTAATCAAGGTGCCTAGATTATTTTAAAACTTTCTTTAAGTGAGATTACTAATCCATTTGGTCATATTACTTATCCTAATCATAAAATCACTATTCATAATTTACTATTCATCAAAAATCAAGTTGATCTTATTAAACTCCAAATTTTGTACTGAACATAATTGTAGAAGACCATTTTTTGAAAATCATTACACATTTTTAATTATTTAAGGTTTACATAAACATTTTTAAAATATCCTTTTTCTAAAATTCATCAAAAATATGCATACTATATTTATCCGGTCATTTGAAAATTCATAAACATCATCATAAAAAGAAATCCCAATTTTTATTTAAAACAAAGGATTACACAAGGAAGTTACGGTCTTCTTACATAGCCCCTTATCACACCAGCATAGGACCTAAGTGTAAGGTGTGTTAAGGTGAGAGAGTCCGAGGGAGGCTCGGCCAACATTGCCCGAGTAGTAATTTCTATCAGTTTGAACTTCTCGCGAAGGCGATTCCGTTCTAGCTTCACATGATGAAGTTCGGCATGGGTTTGGTCCAGAGCAAAGCCCAATGGTGCTACCTCCTTCCCAAGTTCTGTTAGATGGGCTTCGATCGGTCCAAGACTACTAGGTGAGGCCATCGAATCTTCTTTCTATAATAATTAACCAAGATTACTTGTATTTAGAGACAATAATCAAAACATTTTGTTCACAGCGGTCATATTGACTGATGTTCATATAACAGTCAGAACCCAATGGTCTCATTTTAATTATAATCATGTTTATCAAATAAAACATTTTTGTTGAGTATAAAAATAAAATAAAATAACACATGAAATTAGGAAACAAGATTTATTCAAAATTTTGGGCCGTTACAATCTTCCCCCCTTAAGAAATTGCGTCCTCGCAATTTTAAAAATTGGGTTTTGAAATTTCATTGAAAGTCCCACATTGGAAAAAGAGTCAGTGACACCATTACTTTAAAAGAAAGAAAAGGAAGTATAAAGGCCACTCGAGTTTACTCATACTAGGATTCCATGTAGGAAACATGGACATGGAGGAGAAAACAAAGGGTCACGTCCTAAAGGAGAGTGATAGAAAACATGATTAGGAGGAAGTTAACCACCATAAAATCCCAAAATTATGATGTGTGCAAGCGGTCTTTGATTACCTAGTAGGAAACGTAAACCAACAACGTTTTTGTTTTACGTTCCTTTTCATAACTTTGAGGAATTCATTTACAACATAGAACAAAAACATAAGGAAATATATCTACCTTCATGTAGAGTTTCATCCTTTAATAAGTTTCTACCCAAAACTAATCTTTTCTCCAAACTATGAGCATTCAAAACTACTTGGTCTCATCAAAACACAAGAATCATCTTCTAGAGAATCACATAATCCACAAAAGATTAACTATCTATTTCTTTTATCTTTAAACATTATCCCAAAAACCGAAAGGGTAAGGTAAAACAACTCTTCAAAAAGAAAGAATCCCATAGGAATGTAAACTACTTTTAAATCTTAAAAGTTCCATGGTACTACCCAAAGTTCATCATAGTCCATTCCATAAATAATGGTCCTTAAAATTCCTCAAAATAAACAAACTAAGATTGAAACCCAAATACAAGAAGGATTTGATAACATAGTCTTCCAAAATAAACTTCATTGTTCATCTCCAAACAACATCAACCACTCCTAACATCTTATAACAAAAGTATCTAACCTAAACATATTTAACCCAAGATAGGTTAATCATTCCCATAAGTAACCTAAATTACTATAAGTCCACCTTAAATTCATAGATTCTCCAAAATATAAGTCAACCTTACTCCTCAATGAAAATACCGTTGTAATCTATTTACCTCAATCATATAGGGTCCCCAAAATAGTGAACGTCTTCCAAAATAAAAATCATATTTTAATCCCCTAATCATCCCTATCATATTAATACGACAATCGTCACATTTCCTATCACATTGGTTGTTGGGACATGTTATTCCATTTCCCACCATTCACTAAGAAGAGAAAGCATAATTAGGGGCTTAAGTACTTAGCCAAAAATCATGAAAAGGAACTGAAAGCATATAAGGATAACTTGTAGAAGAAAAGTATACCCTAACTTGTGATCCCCTAGGTTCCAATATAGGTTATCAATGATCATATATTCTTATGTGAATATTTATTTTATTTTATCTTTGTTCCTTTAACAATGGTTCATACTAAGCTTATGAATTTACCAAAGCATATCCCCCGGGAGTGTCGTAACCAAGAGTGTAGCAAGGCCCGTTGTCGTGTACCAGTTCCCGTTTGAGTCTAGGTCAAAGCGGTGTTTTCAGGTTTTACCCCTATGTACATCTATGCCAGATCCACCTCTACCTGCTCGTATCCAGACAGGGATGTATTTGCTTGGCAACCCCTTACTCAATACTCACCAAAATACCAGGAAGATTTCCTATATTTTAACTTTTCTATAGGCTTATTCCTAAAGTTTTCATATCCTAATTTCCACAAATAACTAAACCATCCTTTGATACCAACTATAGCATCCCACCTTTTTATCACATAAACTTTCATTACATTTTACAAAACCGAGGATCTTTAAGGTTTAGTGTCTTGGAAACCAGGAACTTAAAACATGAAACAAAAAAAAACAAAAAAAAAACATTCTTCTTAAACACTTGAAAGGCTTCTCCTTATGTTCATCCTAGGTTCATTACTGCATCTCATAACCTGGGGACATACATCAAAGGAAAGGGTGAGCAAAAGGCCCAGTAAGGGAAAAAAGAGAAACATTTTACATGTGATCTTGAGATACTTCAATAAGGGCATGAAAAGAACTTTAAGGCATGAGAAAGTAATCATGAGATACATCATAATAAAAATAACATTTTTCATAATTTGAAGATATGGCTGCAACATTTAATATTGACAATAATTTCGTTTCACCAAGGTCCATCCCCAAGGTGTCATTAAAAATTACCAAGGTTATTCACCAAGGTATCAGTCTAAAAAGTCATCTCTAGAGATTAAGTCTTTACCCAATGCATTAGAGCGCTATCTGGGTGCACCCTTAAACTGTAATCTCTTGTGGTTACATCATTATCCAATGCAATGGGGCGCTATCAGGGCGCACCCTTAAATTTGCCTTTATTATCATGTGATCCACATATATCATCATAAATAATTTCATAAACAACCCATATAGCATAAAATAAATGGGTTTCATTCCATAATCATAACGTTTTAAAAACTGCTTTAAAGACATGATCTTTATGTCACTTTAAACCCACGGAAAGGGAAAGAGGGTTTCATGTATGTAAATCCCAGAATTTAAAATAGAACATTTTGATATATACGTGAATACCCCTGTAGAAATAAGAGCTTTGAGTATTCACTTTATAACATAAAATAATTTTGAGAAAAGAGAGAGAGGCACTTTGAGACGAAAATTCTGCAGCATAACGGCTATGTTTCAGGGTTTTAGAAAACATTGAGAAGAGAGGGGACATGGGTCAAACATTCATAAATGACCCATAAAACAGTATAGGGACAAAATATAAGGGATTTAAGAACATGGTAATGAAATTTGAAAATATACCATATGAAATGAAGAACATGAAAGGAAGACAAAAATAATATTTCTCTTATGAGAATTCGGCGTCACTTAAACTTCAACAAAAATGAATTGACAAGTTCAAATAGGGTCTATCATCATATGAAAATAAGAGTCAAGTATGATAGATATAGATATCATACCCCAACATAATAGAAAGGAACTTTCAAGACTTGACATGGAATTAGAACTTTGAAAAGGGAGAAAGGTGCAAGGACCACTTAAAAATTTAGCAGCCTAATGACGCCACTTAAACTTCAAAATACTGAATTGAAGAGATCAAATGGGGTCTCTAATAATATGGTCATAAAAGATAATTATGATATATATAGATATCATACCCCAACATAACAAAAAGGAACTTGAAATAATTGACATGAAAGTAGAACTTCAAAGCGAGAAGGGTGAAGAACCACTTAAAAATTCGACAGCCTAACGGCGCCACTTAAAACTTCAAAATACTGAATTGAAGAGATCAAATGGGGTCTCTCATCATATGGTCATAAAAGATCAGTATGATAGATATAGAGATCATACCCCAACATAACAAAAAGTAACTTGAAAGAATTGACATGAAAGTAGAACTTCAAAACGAGAAGGGTGAAGAACCACTTAAAAATTCGGCAGCCTAACGGCGCCACTTAAAACATCAAAATACTGAATTGAAGAGATCAAATGGGGTCTCTCATCATATGATCATAAAAGATCAGTATGATAAATTTAGAGATCATACCCCAACATAATAAAAAGTAACTTGAAATACTTTACATGAAAATAGATCTTGAAAAATGAGAAGGGAGAAAGAGTCCGTTACAAAAATTTCGGCAGCCTAACGACGCCACTTAAAACTTCAAAAAACGAAATAATGAGAGTAAGAGGAGATCTCTCATTATATGAACATAAAAAGGGCAGTAATAGGAGTATAAAAGAACATCCTCCAACATAAGAACATGGAGCATAAAAGGAATGACATAAAAGAGATCACTTGAAAAGAAAGAGAGGGGTCGAATCCCTTACCTTAAAATGTAACTCTTAAACCTCAAAGGATGGGACCTTGAGGGCTTGGGGGCACCTTGGGAGGACTCCTTGGGAGTTAATGAGACCAGAACTTCGTTGGGGAAGAGTGGGGAGTCGAATGGATGAGAGGAGGGCTTGGTATTTATAGGGAAAGTGAGGGGACAGGGCATTAATGGCCAAGGGACACCTCACATGTGCTTTTCTCAAACCCGTGTGCTCTCCCTTGGCATTTACCATGGAGTTAGGCCACATGGGGCCCCCAAAACAATAATTCATCACCCTTGGCCGGCTAACCCTTAAAATATCTCATGACATCATCATGACATAGTTATGATGTCATTAAACATACCAAAACCCTAAAACTGTATTTTCACTATTCACTAAAAATTCAACTTTCTCAGAAAGATCCCAAAATTTCACCTTAATCAAATATCAATGCTCTGATTTCAAAAATGAACTCCATCTTATAAAAATAATTTTCTAAATATTTTTAATTTATTTTTTAAATAAATACACTATTCATCGAAAATTCATTTTTTCAGAAAAAACCACAAAAATTACCATAACATAATATCGGTGCTCTGAGTTCAAAAATGAAATCCATTTTATAAAAATAATTTTCTAAATATTTTTAATTTAATTTTTAATTAAAAAACACTATTCACCCGAAAAAACTAATACTTGAATAATAATTTATGAAACCGTTATTTAACCATTTTATTGAATCACATTACTTAATCAAGGTGCCTATATTATTTTAAAACTTTCTTTAAGTGAGATTACTAATCCATTTGGTCATATTACTTATCCTAATCATAAAATAACTATTCATAATTTACTATTCATCAAAAATCAAGTTGATCTTATTAGACTCCAAATTTTGTACTGGACATAATTGTAGAAGACCATTTTTTGAAAATCATTACACATTTTTAATTATTTAAGGTTTACATAAACATTTTTAAAATATCCTTTTTCTAAAATTCATCAAAAATATGCATACTATATTTATCCGGTCATTTGAAAATTCATAAACATCATCATAAGAAGAAATCCCAATTTTTATTTAAAACAAAGGATTACACAAGGCAGTTACGGTCTTCTTACATAGCCCCTTATCACACCAGCATAGGACCTAAGTGTAAGGTGTGCTAAGGTGAGAGAGTCCGAGGGAGGCTCGGCCAACATTGCCCGAGTAGTAATTTCTATCAGTTTGAACTTCTCGCGAAGGCGATTCCGTTCTAGCTTCACATGATGAAGTTCGTCTTGGGTTTGGTCCAGAGAAAAGCCCAATGGTGCTACCTCCTTCCCAAGTTCTGTTAGATGGGATTCGATCGGTCCAAGACTACTAGGTGAGGCCATCGAATCTTCTTTCTATAATAATTAACCAAGATTACTTGTATTTAGAGACAATAATCAAAACATTTTGTTCACAGCGGTCATATTGACCGATGTTCATATAACAGTCAGAACCCAATGGTCTCATTTTAATTATAATCATGTTTATCAAATAAAACATTTTTGTTGAGTATAAAAATAAAATAAAATAACACATGAAATTAGGAAACAAGATTTATTCAAAATTTTGGGCCGTTACATTCCCGAACTCATGATGTAATGATTATATAATGGGCTATGCCCAGTGACACGTGTTGTAATGCTTATATAACGAGTTATGCCCTGATACATGTTGTAATGCTTATATAGAAAGCTTAGCCCATATTTGCATGATTTGACTATATATATAAGGTTGTGGTTGGCATGGTTGTGTTACATGCTTAGAGACATTCTGACATAGTGTTGAAACAAGTCGATTGATGTATTGTATTAATTGATTAATTATTACACTTGTTTATCACTTTATTACATACACTTGTTATCAAGCTAGTTTTTTTAGACATGGTGGTGTCAACCTACTGAGCTTTACTTATATCCTACTCAGGCCACCGTTTGGTACCTGATCAGATTACATGGATGTAGGTTTGGACAAGGGCAAGGGACTTTGTTGTTGATTTTTTATTGCTTGTTGGATGGGATGGAGTTTGGAGATGGGACCGACATAGGGTTCTCGATTAGGGAATTTGAGTTTATTTGTGACATATGATTATTTTATTTGTATTGTTTTCAATTGATATTTAGATACATATCATCTTGTCATTACATGGTTTACTATTATTTGATTATTTGATTCTTCCTTTATTTCCTCATTTTATGATATTTTTTTCCATATGTTCTATTACTCTGATATTCATTTATATTGTTTATTTCCACTACATCTTAACTATATACCAAGGGGTATATTCTCCCCACTATACTGATCACACCCCCGTTGTTAGTTGGCAGTCTTGGGCATACGAGGAGGCGCTCTTGAGGTCTCATAACCAACCCTTTCTAGTCACGTGAGAGAGTGTCGGATTGGGGGATGTTACATAAATACTTTAAATAAATACTTATACATATAAATAAAAATCTATACATAAATAAATATTAGTATACATAATATAAATGTAATTATAGATATATGTATAAATATATTTATTCAAATATATAAAAATTATATGTGGTTTTATAAATACTGTAAATTTATTAAATACATTTATATTATGATTTATATTATTCATATATTATATTAAATATATTTGTGTTATATATTTATGTATAAAAAAATTTATAATATATTATGTATACAAATATATATATAATATAGAAAAAATAAAATATACATATAAATCATTATATAATAGATAATTATATTATAAATATTTTATTATATATAAATTTATATATATATTATAATTATTTTAAAAATATTTTTATATATATAAATTTATATATATTATATAATTATATTATATATATATTGTAGTATACCATATTAATTATAAATTAATATAGTAAATATATAATATATTATTTAATTATATTATATATATTTATAATTATATGAATGTATTTAATTTTGTGTGTATGTATATATTTTTATACATGAGATAATATAAATTTATATAATTAAATACATAAATATGTAATATAAATGTATTTAATATAATATATATATGATATAAATCATAAAATAAATGTATAGAATTTATAAAACCATCATATAATTTTTATAGTTTAAAAAACTGGTGAAATAATAATAATAATAATAATAATAATAATAATAATAATAATAATAATAAATAACATTATTGTTATCATTCACACAAACCCACACACACACACATATATATATATATATAAGTATATAAAAATAATTATATAAATACATAAACACACACAAATATAAATGAATTTATAAATATATATTTATATGTGTAAATATAATTATTTATATTATATATATATATATTATATATATATATATAAATAAACATGTATATAATATATAAATATGTATTGAAGTATATAAATAATTTATATGAATATATTTATAAATATATAAACATATGTGTATATACATAGCATAAATAGAATTATAAATATATGTAAAAATATACTTACTCAAATGGATGTAAATATACATATAAATATATAGTTTATATAAATTTATATATTGGTTATATATTTAATGTATTTAAATATATTATGTAAATAATATTTATTTAAAAATGATGAAAAGTATATAAATAGACTGACGTGTATATAAATATTTGATATTAAATTGGAATAGTGGTAGGATGTGGGGGTTGGAGAGCGCTCCTGGTCAACTGATCATGGGTTCAAATCCCTTCAAGGGATATTTTACATAAAGGCTTTGGCAATCGGGTGGCACACATGCGGGAGGAGGGTTCTATTAGGGGAAGGGGGCAGTGGAGTGGTGTGGGGGCCAGAGATCGACTAGGAGAGAACTATAGGGGAATGGTAGGGGGACAGTGGAGTGGTGTGCAACTGGAATGTGGGTGAAATAGATGTGTGGGGTCCCGCAGGGGTGGTAAAAAAATAAGGTCATACTTTGGGGTGGTTCAAACCACCCTTAAAATGCTAAGTAATTAGGGATTTTACATTGTGTCTTTGGTGGTCAGGTGGCACGTAGGTGGGAGGAGGGTTCTGTCAAGGGCAAGGAGGCGGTGGAGTGTTTTCAGGGTTGTGGCTCGATCATGAGAGAACTATAGGGGAACATTGGGGGTAACAAGAATGGGACGACCACCAGGAGAGAATTGGATGAGAACAGTGGAAGAAAAATGGGATGTGGGGATGGGGAGTGACCAAAATGTGGGTGAAACAAAGGTGTGGGGACCCGTATGGGTGGTAAAAAAAATAAGGGCATATTTAGGGGTGGTTGAAAATTGCCTCTAAATTTTCCCTTCAAAAGAAATTAGAGGTAGTTCTACCCTCCCCTAGATTATGGGACATGGACATGTATTTGGGAACTTGGGCAGACACCCCATGTAAGGGAAACATGGTCGTCTAGTAGTATATCACCAAACCCCAGGTGCACCCAGGCCATGTAGTAATACACAGACAAACCCCTGGGTGTACACAGGCTATATATAAGTACAAAGATAGTCCCCATGTATACCCAGTCTGTGTAAAAGTACATGGACAAGGTAGAGGTTTTGGAGTACACATTTTGTACTTGGGGCACACGCCGTGTATTGCTCCCTTATTACCCATTTGAGGGTTTTGGGTGATTTTGTACCCCAAAGCTAGAATTTGGAATAATAGGAGTCAACTATGAGAATTTTATCATGTAAAATGTGATGGTGGATCCCTTTTGGTGTTTTGAGGACTTCTAAGAGGTGATTTAGTGTGAGCAAGTTATAATGGAAAGTCTCTTCCTCCAATAAACAAAACCAAATGCCTTTTGAGGGAGGAAAGGGATAATACCCAAATGATGGTCATGAGAATGATTTATGGATGTGGAATGGGATCTCCAATATCCTCATTTTGTGTTATTATGGGATATTCCCTTGTTATTGGTACTAGGATGCAACTCGAGGAGACAAATAGGTTGGGTGTTCGGGCCAACCTAGAGTGACTTGGAAAGGGGGTGGGATTGAGGCCACCTCCCTTGTGAGGTTTTCCCTTTTAAGACTATGAGGTTGTGAGATGTTAGAGATTGTGTTGTGGGATGTTTTACCCTTGAGATATGGGTGTTATCCTGAGAGACTGATTATGACTGAGGAAACCAAGAGGGATGTCTTTGTTTATGTTCTGAGCCATATGATCTAAAGAGGGATTCCTCTACTTTCATACTGAATATGAGGATCTCGAGTGGGATGCCTCCATTTACATACTAACCTCAAGGATACCGAGTGTGATTCCTCCACTTAAGTGATAACCTAGGGGACCCCCATGGGTACCCCTCCTAGAGATGTCCCGGAGAGGGTGTGTTTGGAAATTGGTGGAGATGTCAGCATGTGTCATATTAGAACCCATATCAAACGTTTAGGCTTGTGGGATTGTCAACTGAGGTAATGAGATTAGGAATTATACTAGCCCATATATTTTTTTATGCTTTTACTTGTATATTGATTATGAAACTTTGGATTCCCATACATGATTTTTAGGACCCAGCCAATGTGCCAGATGAGATGTGATGATGATTTTGGGGATGCCCGGAGGTGCTTCCTAAGATCCAAACATGGTAATCATGTGATAAAAATGTGATACAACTTGGATGTTTTATGTCACCATAGATGCCCAGTGTTTCCTAGGATTTATCTATTGAGCCACGTAAAGAATGCATGGGATGTCGGGATTCAACCTCGAGTCTATATGGGATGACATAGATGCCATGGGTTCCTAGGATTCCTAAAATGTATAAGATTGATCTAACCAGTCAATCCCTAGGTCATCCCTATGATGATGGTGGTGGTGGTGGTGATGATGATGATGATGATGATGATGATCCTAGGTTATCCCTATGATCCAACCAGTCAATACTTATGGAATTACATGTTCCTGATTGAGATTCCTTGGATGCCTAGGATCAGGATATTTGAAATGGTGACAATGAGACTATATTTGAGTCAGAGACTTCCCAGGATTCCTGAGAATTATCTTTGAGTAGTTTTTTATATTGGAGTTGGGATAGATTCCCAAGATTTCTGAGATATGGTTACTGAGTTGTTTATCTTTTTCATCATTCGAGCATGAGTATTAGAGATTCCTAGATTACACATTAGGATCTAGTATTTATAGAAATGCATAATCATCCACTACTACACATAAGGCCTTTAAGAATGTTATAACATGGATTTTTCAGTGCAAAAAAAAGCACTGAAAATCCTAGCACCCTTAAAATCCCTAGTCCTTTATCAGTGCTAAAAATAGAATCGATAAAGGGGATCCTTTATCGATTCTAGTTTAACGCTTATAAAGGATCCATTTATCATCATTTTTCCTAGAACTAATAAATAATACCTTTAACAATTATTTTTCTAGTTTTGATAAAGGATCTCTTTATCAGCACTTTTTCTAGCACTGATAAAGGGGAATACTATTACAGTGTGCTATAAAAATTGCAGCACACATTAGTAGAAAAAATAAGGATTGACAAAACACTACAACAGAAAAAGTATAAAGAAAATCTAGAATTTAATTAAAATAAAACTTACAACACAAATACAAGAAAAAAACTATATTATAGACATTTCAAACATTGGTTTTAACAATTACATGAGTAAGTAAAATTTATCACAGACATTCAAAAACATTAATGTTATTTTGTATTTGGCCCCTGACCACTGGTCATTCTATTAGTTTCTGAACAAACCAACTCATATCAAGAAAAATAATTCATCTATATAAGAAAAAATCATTATGTTAGTAATCCTATAAAGAAATAAATTAAACAAAAAGTGAAAATTTTAAATTAAAAACATATACTTTGAGTCATACCAGGAATAATGTGTGTTGGATTGAGTTGTGGATAATTCTTACACATCATTCTATTTCTTATTATTCTCAAAATTAGGTGTTCTTGAATTGGTTTACATATGTGGTGATAAAAAACTAACTATGGATGTGATCCAATTCAAGAGCACGTTCTTTTTTAGGAGAAGCATTCAAATGTCACACCATTTCCTATTCATCTTCCATCATTATCTCTATGAAAACTAAATAAATAATTATTAGATAAAAAATGTGATCCAATTCAAGAGCACATTCTTTTTGAGGAGAAGCCTTCAATTGTCACACCATTTCCTATTCATCTTCCAACATTATCTCTATGAAAACTAAATAAATAATTATTAGATAAAAATGATAAGGATATTAATCAAGTAATATCAGATTAAATGTTAAGAAAATAATCTAAGATTTTTATGCTTAGTTTTCCCAATGTGATGTGGGTTTTAAACTAAACTGACACATATATGTTGAAAAAATTCACTTCAAGTCATACCGGCCGCATTGTGTGTCAGATTTATGTGCAGTCAATTTTTACACATATAAAATGAAAAATGGATAATTTTCCTAAAGTTTAAAAGAAAAATGAGATTTTTTTCTCATTTTTGGCTAGTTATGTGTGTTTTAAACTAAAATGAAACCTTTATATTGAAAACACACACTTTGATTCCTATCGATCATATTGTGTGTCGAATTGATGTGTGGTCGATTCTCATATGTTAAAAATAAATTATAGACCATTTTTCTAAAGTTTAAAAACAAACCAAGATTTTTTTATCAGTTTTGGATATTTAATGTGTGTTTTAAACTAAAATGGTACTTTTGTATTGAAAACATGCACTCTGCATCATATTTACTGCATCGTGTGTAGGATTAATGTGTAGTGAATTACTATATAACAAAAATGAATTATGGATAATTTTATTAAAGTTTGAAAATAATATGAGATTATTTTCTTGGTTTTGGAAATGCGACATGTGTTTTAAACTAAAATGACACTTTTGTATTAAAAACACACACTTTGAGTCATACCGACCATGTCGGGTGTTGGATTGAAGTGAGGTCAATTAATACACACCAAAAATAAATTATTGATCATTTTACTAAATTTTGAAAATAATACAATCTCATTTTCTCATTTTTGGCTATTTGATCTGTGTTTTAAACTAAAATGACACTTTTGTATTTAAAATATGCACTTCAAGTCATACTGACCACATAATGTGTTGGATTTATGTGTGGTCAATTCCTACACATCACAAATGAATTATGGATTTTTTTCCTAAAATGTTAAAATAATCTAATCTCATTTTATTAGTTTTGGATATGTGATGTGTTTTAATCTAAAATGACACTTTTATATTGAAAACACATACTTTGAGTCATACTGACCAAATCATGTGTTAAATTGGTGTGTGATCAATTCTTACAAATGAAAAATGAATTATGGATCATTTTCCTAAATTTTGAAAATAATAAAATGTTGTTTTATTAGTTTTGGTGATGTGACATGAATTTTAAACTAAAATGTCACTTTTATATTGAAAACATGTACTTTGATTCATACTGACCACATCAGGTTTCGGATTGATGTACGGTTAATTCCTACACGTCACAGATGAATTATCAATCATTTCACTAAAGTTCAAAAAAAATTAGATTTTGTTTTCTTGTTTTTAGTTATGTGACATGTGTTTTAAAGTAAAATGATACTTTTATATTGAAAATAGATACTTTGAGTCATACCAACAACATCATGTGTTGGATTTTCATGCAATCAATTCCAAAATCTGAAAAATTAATTATGGATCATTTTACTAAAGTTTAAAAAAAAATATTATTTCATTGGTTTTGGATATGTGATGCATGTTTTAAACTAAAATGGTAATTTTATATTTAAAACACATACTTAGAGTCATACCAACCACATAGGGTGTCTAATTGATGTTTGATTGATTCATACACATCATAAATGAATTATGGATTATTTTTATAAAGTTTGAAAACAATCCAATATTTTTTTCTTAGTTTTAGTGATTTGATGTGTGTTTTAAACTAAAATAGCACTTTTGTATTGAAAACACGCACTTCGAGTCATACCGACCACACGTGTGTCATATTGATGTGTGTTCAATTCCTACACATCAAAAATGAGTTATGGACCTTTTTCCTTATATAAAAATAATATGAGCTCATTTTCTTGGTTTTAGTGATGTGAAATGAATTTTAAACTAAAATGAAACTTTTATATTGAAAACACACATTTCAAGTCATAATGACCACATCAGAAGTCAAATTGACATGTGGTTGATTCCTACACATCAAAAATGAATTATGGATCACTTTCCTAAAGTTTGAAAATAATATGAGCTTGTTTTCTTGATTTTAGCTATGTGGTGTGTTTTAAACTAAAATGACACTTATATTGAAAACATACAGTTCGAGTCTTATTTACCACATTGTGTTTTGGATTGGAATATGGTCTATTCCTACATGTGAAAAATGAATTATGGATCTTTTTCCTAAAGTATGAAAACAATATGATCTATTTTTCTTAATTTTGGCTATGTGATGCTTGTTTTAATCTAAAATACCACTTTTATATTGAAAACGTGTACTTTGAGTCATACTGACCACATCGGTTGTTAGATTTATGTGAGGTCAATTCCTACATGTTACAAATAAATTATGGATCTTTTCCTAAAATTTGAAAATAATCTGATCTCTTTTTCTTAGTATTGGATATTTGATATGTGTTTTAAACTAAAATGACACTTTTGTATTGATATCATTCACTTTGATTCATACCAACCACATAGTGTGTAAAATTTATGTGCATTAACTTCTTATATATCAAAAATAAATTAGGATCGTTGTCCTAAAGTATCGAAACAATCTAAATTTATTTTCTTGGTTTTGAGCATGTGACATGTGTTTTGAACTAATGTTTAAATTTTAAAAAATAAGTGTTAGATAAAAATAAAAATGAAATTAACTATAAAATTTAGATTAAATTCTAATAAAATTAACTAAATAAGTAGTAGGAAGTAACCTATTAATAATGTCTATATACATTATGACACCATGTATTCTGCCCATTTGTTTCTAAACAAATCAATTTTCTCTATTATACTTATCCTTGAGAAACATGTTAAGAATAATATATAATCATTACAATGTTAATGATTTACATACCAAGTGTATATCTAAGGTCATATCCCATTCTAGATCACAAAAATAATATGTAATCACCTAAATTTGATGTTGGTAAGCATATAATACCATGTACTCTACCCACTCATTTATAAACAAATTTACTTATTCATTTGAGTACGTAGATTGTTATTAATTATGGTAGTACTGAGAGAATATAGATGAACAAATTATTAAGAAATATTTTTAATGAAATTATAATTACCTTCAAAAATTACTTATTCAGGGATACTGGTCTTTCGATGGTATATGATATCTTTCACAAATTTTCAAACATAATATCCATAATTTTTGTTGTTATCTTGCTTCGTAAATTGTATAAACATTAACCAAAAGGAGTAAATTGTTTTAAAATATGTTTTAATAGTTAAAAACTTCTATATATTCCTTAATATATTTCCATTTTAATAAATCCACAGGCTTCTTATGTTCAGTCACTGAACTCATACCATGATTTATCATTTATTTATAGATCACCCTATCATAATAAAATTATTGTTAAAACACAAATTGAAACATATAATTAGAATTTTATCTATAAAATATTTATTTCAGTGCATTATAAATTCACAATACACATCATGTGTGGTCATTTTTATGGAAATCCATGCATTGTATCCAAAAAAAATAAACATTTAGAGTATCCAAATTTATTGCGATCAGCATCCAGTGCTTCCCAAAAAACATAAACAAATAAGTAATAAAAATATATTTTATATTATTAGATTGTAGAGTTTTACCACTACATTATAAGAATCAATAAGAGTTTGTCTTCTATTATTTTCTTCTCAAACTCATTGCTTAGATCATATTTTTTCTTGTCAGTTTCTTCAAACCCCAAATAAATTTCTTCTGTAGAAATGATATAGGAATTAATGGATCCAAACCATGCTTCACAGGGTTTTCCTTTTATATAGTAGTAATATAAACACCTATAAAAAATATGAATATTCATTAACTTTAATGGGAATATTATGTCATTTTTTAGATAGGTGAATTATAAAAATATACCTCATGCATGTATTCACAACTGAGTCTCCTTTCCATTCATACTTAAGAATCTCATTTATAATCTATAGATTAACTACACCTATAATGACACTTATAAATATTTATTTTTCGTGTTAAATTTAGTACATATATTCATCATTGAATGTGGTGGTTTCATGAACTTGTAATGTTAATATATGCAGTAGTGGAACTAGTAGGGAGAATGTACTTCCGAAAGGTCCTTTGTTTTCATGGTCAATTCACTAATTATCATGATATGACCTTCCTTTTCCCCTTTGTTTTATATATATGTAATAACATACCTCATATTATCCCAACTAGGTTAAATACCCTGAGGGGGGATTGAATAAGGCAATGACAGATTAAAATAATTTCCCCTTCAGATCTTGTTTCATCATTAAACAAAACACTCTTCTCTACTTCTCCCGTAGAAATGTATGAATGGAACTGAAATCATTCATGAGACACCACAATTTTACTTGGTTCACCCTCACTGGGCTATGTACAATGATCATGCAATGGTAATGTGATGATGTACCAAATCCACTAAGTATCGCTACCAAATTACAAGGTTTGGGATAGATCACTTCTATTCCCAGGATCACTACTTTTACAATGTTTAGGGTTAGCTCACTACTTTCCTAAGGGTCACTCCCTAAGTATATTTATCTAGCTCACTACTAGTGGAAAGTATTTCCATCTTCCTCTTCCTTTTCTCACTTTTCTAAAAAGGATCCACACATAGTTTATGGACTTGTAGGTCCCTTCATTTGAATAAATGAATACATCCACAATTATAGATAGATTCCATGTTGAAACCTCTATTTTTTCATACTTTTAGTTTGTGGAAATTTATTTCACGAACTATTTTATTCCATTCATGAACTATCTCGCATCCTCTGTGAACTACCTTGAATCCTCTGTGAATTATGTTGCAATGTGTGGTATAAGTGATTCACGGTCGTCTTTTTCTTTGAGGACCACCCCTACTATGTGTATGGATGATGCCTCACGGACCACCTTTACTACACTGTCCCTTTTCCTTTTTAGGCTAAAAATCCCCACAAAACCCTTTTTGTTAACTATTCTCGTGAACTGCTTCCTCCTTCACAGAATCCTCCCTCGTGAACTCTTATCCATCATAGAATTATCCCTTGCAAACTACTTCAAACTTCACCAAATTCTTCCCAGAGTGGTGATATTTTCTAATGAAATTCTCTCTCTCTCTAATGATCTAATTATGGGTCTTTATATAGGAAAATAGATCTGTAAACCCCAATAATCTGATTTACCCAAAGCTTTGATGAGGTATAGCATTCACCACAAACTACTATGTGGTACGCATCACGCCTTTCTCTTTTGTGATGGTCAATGTCTTCTGCAAATGAAAAACCCTTTACAGCGGCCATAATCACCACCTCATTTCCACAAAAGAAATTCCTCCCATGAACTGATGAGACTCCAGTGAACTACAAGCCTCTTATAAACTTTTTTCCCCTATGCGGTCTACGTAGTGTGCTTTACGATCTACATAACACTGCTATATGGAAATCTTTCTTTACCGATTTTCCTTTTTTGTTCCACGTACCTTCTTTGAAGTCCGTGAACTATGATTCATGAGATCCTTTATAGAAAACCTTCATTTTCCATAAAACAAACTTCTGATTTTAATTCCAAAAATTTAGAAAACACTAGGAAACTACGTTACCTTAAATATCTACTTTGGCGACACCAACCATCCTGATTCATGGTCACCTATCTTAAAACACTAAAATAGAACTTTGATATTTTTTCCCCAATAATATCACCCTTTGGGTTTGTTGAAAACTCTTCTCATTTTGATACTTCATTTAAATCTTCTTTCATCATATACCAGTATTTTCTTCTTACGATTAAGATGGAAATCAAAGATTTACTCAACACGTACTCCAATCCCACGTGAGTCATGCTCGGCGTGAGAAACAATAGTATAATGAAAAGTTCATTAATGAATCACTTCATTCCAATACCTCTCAACTTATTTCATCATTAACTTTATATTTCATGATATCTAATCTTTGATTGACCACCTTTAGAATCATCAGATTTTATACTCCCCCTACTTCGCTACTCACCCTATCAGTTACTCCTCCTTTCATCTTCTCCCACTATCTTCATTAAGATATTTTCTCCCTATTTTATAGCCATAACTTCTCCCCCTTTGTCAACAAACCTGAAGGTCACTTCATTGTGTTATGCAACAAGGTAAAGAACATAGATCGACGCATTAGGGAAAAACACACCATACCTCAGAAAAAGGGGTTCCCACATCCACACTTTTCAAGTGTGGGGAGTCTAATGGACTCCAAGAGCCATTCCATACTATTCAAAAACTTCTTTGGGTAAGGAATTTTTTAGAATTTCCACAACCTATAGTTCTGTAATCACATAATCCAACTTCGTAATCCCTTTCTCCGACTTCTCCTTGATAAAATGATACTTTATTTAAATGTGATTTGTCATTGAGTGATGGACTGGATATTTTATAATATTTATATCACTTGAATTGTTGAAATGGATTTCTATTGGGGGATTTACTTTAACTCCCATATCATCAAGTTGTTACTTCATCCATAATAACTGTGTGCACACTTGAGTGGCCACAATATATTTATCTTCTGTGGTGATCAATGAAATGCAATAATGTTTCTTTCTTAGCCAAGAAATAAAAAACCTTCCAAGATAGAATGCACTACCTGAAGTTGATTTTCCATCATCTGTTGAACTAGCCCAATTTTAATATATATAGCCCAATAACTCTTTTTGAGATTTATCATTATACAGAAAACTGAAATCCACCATACCCTTGATATAACAAATTATATTTTTCACTATAATCAAGTGGTTTTTATTTGGATTACTTTGATATATTGTTTCTTGACATGGTGAAAAACAATATTAGGTCTTGTCATTATCAAGTACAATATACTGTCAATTGTATTATGTAACATTTACTACATTTCCTTCATCAACTCATGATAGTTTAATCTGGGTAGCCACTAGAGTCATCATATCCTTGGAAATATCCATTCCAAATCTTCTAAAAATCTACTTATCATATTTATATTGATAAATGAATGTGTCATTATTTCCTTATGTCACCTATAAAGCAAGTAAAAACATAATTTCACCAATCATTGACATTTTAAATTCACTTTTCATGAATTTTGATAACTAATTGCACTGTGCTTCATCTAATCCACCAAATATTATGTCATCAATATACACCATCACCATCATTATTTGATTACTATCATTGTTGAAATATAAATTGTAATCAAATCCACCACACTGAAAGTTGATCTTCTTTAAAAATTGATTTATCCTTGAATACCATGATCTTGGTGCTTGATTCAACCCATATAAATCCTTATTCAGCTGAAAAAACTCTATTCTCATCTTTATGAATGAAAAAACCATTTGGATTCTCAATATAAACTTTTTATTCCAGAAACCTGTTAATAAATGCTGAATTGAAATCCATTTGGAAAACTTTGAACTTTCTTTGCACTATTATGCCCAAGAATAATCGGATTGTCTCTAGCAATAGGTGAAAATTTTTCATCAACATCGATACCCTCTATTGGGAGTACCCTTTACACACTGATTATGCTTTTTTTTGAATCACTATACAATATTCATTCATCTTGCTGTGAAAACCCCATTTATCTCTGATGACATTCTTATCTGTTAGCCTCGAAACAATATCCCATGTCTGATTATTATCAATTTTTTCAATCTCTTCATTCATTTTCAGGACCTAGTTGTCGTCTCCAGTTTCTTTCTCAAAACATTTAGGCTCTACCTGTGATAAGAATGATTCTTGTTGTAGAGTATTCATCCTCCTTGTTTGTATCAGTGTTGTCTGGTCATTGATTAGGTTATGTCTATCAATTTCAGCTATTCTATTCAATATTTGTTTAGAAACTGGTTCATATTCATCCTTTTCATTATCTAAATCTTCTTCTGAATCAGCCTCTAAAATTGGAACATACCTAGATCTTCTCATCTCTTCATCACTATCCTCATGAGACTGATCATGTATTTGATGAAGATTCTTCTCATTCTCTACTATATTTATATCATGTATTTCAAGTAACTTTCTTAGTCACTTATTTAAGAATTTATATTCTTTTATTTTCTTTGAGTATCCAATAAATATCCCTTCATCTCCATGGGATACAAACTTCCGGTGTTTCTCCTTATTGATAATTAAACACTTACTTCTGATGACTCAAAATTAATTCAACTTTGGATTCTTTCCATACCATATCTCATATGGTGTCTTTTCTTATTTCAGACATAATAACGCTCTATTTGATGTGTAGACTGATTTCATCACTTCTTTTTTCCAAAACTTATTTGGAAGGTCTTTCTTAATAAGCATTGTTCTATCCATGTTATTGATAATTTTATTTCTTCTCTCAACTAGTCCATTTTTTATGAATTTCTTATTACTGTCACTTGGTGACTTATCCCATGTTTCTCAAGATAATCCTCCACTTGGATATTTGTGAAATCTATTCCATTATCTGTTCGGATCTTTTGGAATCTTTTACCCATCATTGTTTCAACTTCCCTTTGATAAGTTATGAAACTAAACACCTCATATTTGTGGGTTATGATTGAAACCCATGTCATTCTACTAAAATAATCAATTAAGAGAACATAATATCTCCTCCCATCAATATCTCTTGGTGAAATAGGTCCTCACACAATAATATATACCAACTCAAGCAGTTTTTTTGACCTTTACTCTTTTTCCTTATATGTCTTTCGAATGATCTTTCCTTGTTGAAAAGCATCGCAAGTATGATTACGATCACATGATAACCTAGGGAGGTCTTGAGAAGCATCATATTTCACCATATCTTCCAAGTATGTTTCACTCAAGTGACCAAAACGTTTATTCTATAACTTGTTTTCTTATTCCTTGGACAAAAAGTGCATATCTTCCTCTCCACTCAAAAGTTAGAGATTCCCTTTTGTACACTTTCCCTTCAAAACTACTGAATCATATTTTTTCTTGATGATACATAATTTCTTGGAAAAGCTTATGGAATGTCCCGAATTGTATAATTGACTGACACTTAGTAATTTGTGACTAAGAACTTCAATAACTAATACATCAGCACGTCTCATGTCTCTTCCCCCAAACTTGTATTTTCCCAAGACAATAATATTCAGGCCTCAATAAATACCAAATTTTATGATACCTTTCTTATTGTACCAGATTTCAGTCACTAGATCCTTATTTCCTATCATATGAGAGGTTCTCCCACTATTAATGATCCATATTCCAGTGTGATCTAATACTTTAAAATAAATATCTACCAACACTTCCTTTTCATCTCTCTTCTTTCTTATCCATGTATTTGACTTCATAATTAGTGTGGATTGATAGTCTTGATCTTCCTAGAAGTATGATAGACCAGCTTCATCTTGTAATGTTGCAAACTGATTTTTTATTTTCAACTCATTTGATGATACATTGAATTGCGGCTTATGACCACATTAATTATTCTTCAGCACATTTATATGCATTATTGATGAGAAGTATCTTTCAATGTGCCTGAATCCTCCACACCTGAAATAGTGACCATCAAATTATATTCTAGAATATTGAGTTCTTTATGGCTTCCTATTTTGATCTTGTTCCCTTCGATACCTATTGGTTATGGAATAGATATTTTTTTAGTTTCCCTTCTTTCCACAATAATAACATCTCATATGAAGTGTATTCCTATATGGAAATATTGCACTACTGGTTCTCCCTTGGGTTCTTTGAATCTTTTGGTTTTGATTCATATCCAAATAAATATTCAACCTTAGAGTCAGATATTGTGGTCTAACTTCAACCATTACTCCAATCTATTTGTGATCAAGCCCCAAACTAGTTGAATCATTCTAATAAATCATTTTCCTTTCCTGACACTCCTTTTTATATTTCACTGGAACTATGAATTCTTCTTTTACTTTTTTTGTTTCCTTTGTATCCTGCTTTTCTATAATCAATATGTTCTCCTGATCTTTCACTTTTCTTCACATACTGACAACTTCCTCTCCAATTTTATTGATATTTTTGATTTGATATTTTCTAGTATTAGTCAAACTATCAATCTCTCTTTTTGTTCTTCATTTTTTGAGTTTGTACTAAATAACATTTTCTGAGTTATTTGACATCAAATATTTAATCCTTTCAATTTCAGAATTTAGCTCAGACTTTCATTCTTCCTATTGTTGAATATAGAGTTTGGAATCATTAACCAACCTATTGGTTTTATTTATTTTAGATCTCTAAAAATCTATTTCTTCAAGTGAAGATTCTAATTTTACTAGAATAAAAACTCTTCCTTCAATTTATCCTTCAGAATTATCACTATCTTCCTCTATTTGGGAATTTTTGAAAACTTCCACCATAGAATCTACTTCACAATCCTTGTAGTCTTCCAATTCTTCTACCTTATATTCTTTTAAACTTTCATCTTATTTTGAAATCATGCTATTCATTTTGGAAAAAAATCACTTTTTACTCCTGTTAACTTTCACATTGACTGATTACTTATTCCCAGGAATTTCATCATTGTCTTCATCATCATATTGAAACTTCTTAGGACACTTTTCTGTAAGATGTTCAATCTTTACACATCGAAAGCATGCAAGTGGAATTTTACCTTTAAAATTTCCTCTTCTAATTTATATATTTGAGTAAAAAAATGACATGACATCATCAATATTATCGTATTTCTGACTATCTTCATTAGTGAGCTTATGCATGTCCTTGAATGCCACTTCTTTGGACTTACCCTTTTTCATAGTATCATTATCATCATTTCTCATCTCGTATGCAACAAGAGTACTATGTAAGTAATACAACATCAGATCCTTCAGATTTTATCTTCCAATACAAAAACTTTTAGATTAAATCGTGTTGGTAGTTTTCTCAATATTTGATTAATAATATTTATATCTTCAATAATTTATGTGAGAACATGCATGTCTTCCACAATAATATTCCCCCAGTAAAATAATATATCAATAGATTCATTTGGGTGTATTCCCAGATCCTCATACTTATTCTACAGGACTTTTAGTTTTGATTCTCTCACTTTTGAGTCACCCTCATAAATTTTTAGCAACTTTTACCACATATAATGTGATGACTTACACGACATCACATTTATATAGATTGCATTGGATAGGTATCCCACTAAAGAATTAATTCTTTTGGCATCAGCATCCAATTATCTATGTTATGGTTCTAATAAAACATTACTTTCTGTACTAGTATAATTACCATACATTGAAGCTATAAATACATCTATACCCAATGATAAAAAGAAGCATTGCATTCGATTCTTCCATTTCTAAAAATTGTTTCCATCAAAGATCAGAATCTCTTTGTGATTAACAGCTTCCATTTATTCAAATGAGAGAGAACCACTAACTTTCAACCTAACCCTCTGATACCAATTGTTAGCCCAACTAGGTTAAATACCCTAATAGGGGGTGGATTATGGTATGACAGATTAAAACAATTTTCCCTACAGATATTTTTTTGTCATTAAACAAAACATGCTTCTCGCCTTCTCTCATAGAAATTTATGAACAGAAATGAAATCATGCATGAGACACAATAATTTTACTTAGTTCACCATCACTGGGCTATGTCCAAGGAGCATACAACAATGATGTGTCGATGTACCAAATCCAATAAGGGTCACTTCCAAATTACAAGTTTCAGGCTAGATCACTTATATGCCCAGGATAACTACCTTTGTAATGTTTAGGTTCATCTCACTATTTTACCAAGGTTAACTCCCTAAGTCTCTTTCTCTGGATCACTACTGGTGGAAAGGATCATCTTCTTCCCCTTCCTTTTCACACTACTCTATAAAGGATCCACACACATTTTATAGACTTGTAGGTCCCTTTATTTGAATGAATTAATACATCCTCAGTTGTAGATATATTCTCGGTTGAATTAACTCTTTTCTATGTACTGTTAGTTTGCGGAAAATTATTTTTTGAACTATTTTAGTCTCTTCATGAACTATCCTTCATCCTTTGTGAACTTCCTTGAATCCTCTGTGAACTGCATTGCAATACGTTGAGTGAGTGCTTCACGATCGCCTTTTCCTTTACATATTTCCCCTACTTTACATACAGTTTATGCCTCATGGACCGCCTCTACTACAAGATCTCTTTTCCTTTGTAGGATATAGATCCCCAAAAACCCATTTTGTGAATTTTTCTCATGAACTACTTCCTCCTTCATGGAATCCTCCCTCACAAACTCTTCTCCTTCGCATAATTCTCCCTCATGAACTACTTCAAACTACATTGAAGTAACCCCAAATTGATGATATTTTTATAATGAAATTCACTCTCTCTATTGATATTATTAGGGGTCTTTATATAGGAAAATAGATCCGCAAACCCCACTAATCTAATTTACCCAAAACTTTGATGTAGTACAGTCATCACCACGAACTGCTATACGGTCTGCATAGTATCTTTCTTCTTTGCGGCAGCCAATGTCTTCCACAAATGAAAAACCCTTTGTGATGTTCATAATCACCACATCATTTCTTCAAACGACATGCCTCTCATGAATTGAAGGGCCTTCCATGAACTGCGAGCCTCCTATGAACTATTTGTCCCTACATGGTTCGTGTAGCACAGTTCGCGGTCTGTATAGTACTACTATGTAGAAATATTCCTTTTTTGATTTTCCTTTGTTATTCTACATACCTTCTTTGTGGTCCGAAAACTATGCTTCACAAACTCCTTTGTAGAAAACCTTTCTTTTCCATAAAAATATCCTAGTTTTGAGGCTAAAATTTTTGGCAAACACTAGGAAACTACGCCACCTTAAATATTTTCTTCGGCAACACAAACCATACTAATTTGTGTTCATCTTATTTTGTCAAAAAAATACAATCAACCCAAAAATACTATAATGTAAACTTGAAGTATTTTTTCCCAAAACCTCACTTCAGACCTTTTTTCATCAACTGTTATAGGTTTTTCAATTGGAAAAAAAATTATTAAGGACGTAACTCATGTATCTTTATAATATTAGATGACTATTCTATGAAATTTATAATATAATTTTTGACCATTGTAATATATGGATCATCAAGTAGAATAGACAAATCAGTTCTTAGATCTTGAGCTACTTCAATACCCACTCTCATGAGATCTTTTGGGAGTTATTTTTTGTGTAGCATGTCTCCTAGGATATTATACATTGTACCCCTCATAGAAAAGTGGTGTGTGGGTGTTGATAGATAGAAATCACATAAAACTTCACCCTATATAATTTTAGTAATATAAAATTATTGGAAGTTGTTTGATTCACATTTTGGATAAATGGTAATGAAAAATTTGATTATATTGGGTAAGGTATGTGGTTGAAGTGAATGGATAGCCTCAAATCTAGTGGGGTCATTTGTCTCTTCATGTATTGATCTTTGTTCCAATACCAATTCGCTTTGATCCTTTCACATATATTGTTTTTCCAAACTAGACTGGACAATAATACATTTCAAAGCATTTATTTATGTCGTCATTCCTTTCATTATTTGATATGTGTCTTCTTACGGCTTTGTCTTCTTGAAATATGTTTTAGGTGACACTCTAAAACCTACACATCTAACGTGACTATATTATTACAGACACTTCAAAGCTACTGAAAGTAGATTTTCTTTAGGTACAATAATTTTATCTAAAACATATAACAAACATATGAACATAAATAGATATTTGTATGTAATATTGTTACAAAGCATAATGAATTACTATTATGTCATACACATGTTTCCCATAATTCTTTTATGTTTTCATCAACTAGTTTACCCTCTTTATTTACACAGGATACCATTCATAGTACATGATTCGAGATGAAAGTGGATTCGAATTTTGATTCATCAATATACATATTAAAAAAGGAACATATTTTGTTTCATATCACATACAACTTTTATTGTAGATTTAAAATACATACCATATTCTTATCTAGTGAAGTGTACCCCACCTTTCTTTGTGATTGGGGTATATTTTTTTATGCACATTGTTTATTTTCAGCACTTTATTATTGTTTCATAAATTAAAAAATTTGAATCAAATTGGATAAAATAAATAATTTCAAATAATATATTATCGACTACAATGCACAAAAAATGATTTTTCATCATGGAAACTGATGAAATCATTCTATGTTTTATTCTTTATAATATGTGCATACATAAATAGTGGGTGGGGGTTTACTTTTCCCTCATTATACCTAAGATGAAGCTTGGTAAGAACTGTCTCAAAGCCTCTATGGGATTTTCCAATTTCCATTAAGACATTTTTTTATGGAAATCATCTAAAATAAATGAACTTTGTAAAGGATAATGAAAAGTAAATCAATGTTTCATTATATAATTCTTCAGTAAAATAGAGAAAATATATTGTAACATTATCTTAATATCTTACTAAAGGGTTTACTTCATTAGATGATAGACATAGATTCATAAATCTATATCAATTGGCACATTCATTCTAATTTTTACCCTATCATAACTAATGAGCATTGGATTTTTGGGGTCAATATGTCAGTCGCATTGATTCTAGTAAACCTCAAATTTTATACCCTTCTTCTTTACTTGATAATTTTAGTCAACACAGTGAAGTGACCTCATTCTTATTTTTTTCATCAACATGTTGTTAATACCCTAATAATTCTAGAGTTTTAGAATCAATTATCTATTTTTCCTTGAGATTGGTAACATCATTATGTACAGAAGTCACTATCTACATGTGTAGTAAAACATTTAATTTATATTATGTTAATATAGTAGAGAATAGATTATATTATGAGTAAAATCATAGTATATTAAAAAACAATTTAAATTTATCATTGAAGTCTCTTTATTTTCATTAAAGGATTAAAGGATTTATATCCTATATCGAGAATCAAAACCCCCTCTTTGTGGTCCCCTCTAATATACAATAAATTATCTACATTAGGACCATCGTGAAATGATTGTGATCTCATAATAAAAGGGTTATACTTGATTTAATTTTCATCTAACCCTATAATTGTTTTAGTCACTAGCAAGATAATTTACCAATTCTTATTTTATAGATCTGAGACATAAAATACCTACATTTATTTTGATTCCATTATAAATGGCTCTTCCTTATACCTTTATACACTAAAATTCACCTTCACGAAATCTATTTCATTAACTTTTACTTCACTCCTATTGTAAACCCATTTTTAATAGAAAATCAACACTTGAAATGTTGTATAATCCAACTTGTATATCTATTCTATGATGTCGAAATATGAAATATTCACATAAATTGTATTTTTATCCTTGTAACCATATATATGAATCACTTACACCACAAGAGAAACTCCACTTTTTGGCATCATACTATGGTCATTATGTTATTTTGTATAGAATGTATAACCATTAATTACAAAACCAGTCTATGATATAACATTTACATTTGGTCCTCTAGCTAGACATTGAATTCATTTAGCAATTGAATTCATATTTTTAGATAAATCCTTATAAATATGATATTAGAACCACCCTATAAACTATTGATTATGTGTATTTGATATCCATCCTTCATCCCTTGATGGATTAAAATGTCTAAGAATTATTTTGTGGGATTCAACATATGGATCAACATCTTCACTATTATGTAAAATGTAAAGGTGAGATTTCTCCCACTCTATAATAATAATTATAATAGAATATCTTCTGAAAATATCTTTACCCATAAGGAATCCACTATAATGGTACTTTAGGATACTGATTCTATCAACATATAATGGGTAATTGGTACATAATTCAACAGCTTCTTCAACAATATATCATTCTGTAATACAACCTTCTGGATGACTTTTATTCTTGATATACCTTTTCAAAATCTCCATATAACATTCAATGGGGTACATCCATCTATAATAGACAGGACCACATAGTTGAACCTCTCTAACCAAGTGAACTATCATTTGGACCATTGTATCAAAGAATGATAGTGGGAAAAACATATCTAATTCACATAATATGACTGCAACCTCCTTATTCATGACTGGAAACTTTTCTAGGTCTATAAATTTACTACATATGTATTTGAAAAAGAAGCAGAGTCAGGTTAATTTATGTCATAAATTTTTATGAAGAATGAAATATAAAGCAATGAAAATCAAATCTTGTATCAAAATATAACGATCGTGTGATTTAAGTACATATAACTTCCAATTAGTTATTGACATGACATTCTTGATATTTTATGAATAACCTTATGGAAATTTTACACTATTAAAGAAAATGAAAAATTGTAATTTTTATTATCTTGATAGAGTGTAAGATACTGGAGAAAGAAAATTCAACATTTTACCCTTATTTGATGCCAACTTTTCCCTTACCCCCATGTCAATCATGTCCAACCAAGTCTTGATGTCATCTTTCTTTTCAAAAAAAATTAGTAACACTTCAATAACACTATCAAATGCATCTTTTCTACATGCATGACATCAAGAAAATGTATGATGTATAAATAATTCCAATAAGGTAATTTAAAGAAAATTGATCTCCTTTTTCAACCTGATTTCATAAGGTTTTTTGAAAATGGTCTACTAAAAATAGTGTTAATATTTTTACTTTATAGAATAGTTGATCACCCATTAGTGGAGATGGTGTTGTACCTTTTTCGATATTCCCATTGATTATTTTCATCCAGGATCGGTATTTATGTCATTGTAGTAAAAATTCTTGATGTCCTAAAAATAAATTCATCAAGGAATGTTTCAATTGAACTGAGTGTGTGCATTCTTTACAAATGTTACACCCCAACATTCCTTTAATGTTATAGCCTGAAAATTTTCCATAAGTAATAATTTCATTTATCATCTCATAGAACATGGCCCTTAATGTGAATTATTCACTTCTATGAGCATCATACATTATAACACATGTTTCCCATATCAATTTTAGATCTTTGATCAATGTATCCAAATATAAATCAATATATTTACTGGGTTTTTTTGGTCCAGATATAAGAAAATAAAGCATAATGTATTTTTTTTCATCATGTATAACCATGGAGTAAAGTTATAATTTACCAACATAATTGTACATGTACTATGAGTACTACTCTGGAAACCAAAAGGATTTATTTCATTAATAGATAATGCAAGATGGAAGTTTCTCATCTCATTTCAAAATTCAAGATACTCATAATCAATTTTCTTTCACTAAGGAGAGTCTATTGGATGACATAGTTTCCCATATTTAATTCTTGTATATGTGTGTCATGTCAATTTTTTTGTGGTTTCCTAAAATACATATAGTCATTTAAACCATGGAAATATAGGAATGTACCATATATATTTTAAAGTACTTGATTCATCCTTCATGTATTGATTTGTTCCACACTTAGTTCATTTTATGAGTGATTCATGGTCCTTGTGAAATAATATGAAATCATTTTTAAAAGCATGTATTTTTTTAAAGATTGTGACCATTTAATATAGCATTCATCTAGCATCATATTTTTGACAAGGAAGTTCATTTTATTCTAGTATCATATCATTCAGGAGACCAAGTAAATCTATAAAGTTAGTGTCTCCCCATCTGTTGCCAACTTTCAAATTATATAACTTCAATACAGCTAATAATGTTGTTTATTTAGCACAACCAGTATGAAATGATCTATTATCACATCTATTTAACTTATTAAACAACTTTAGATAATTATTAATTTCATCATCAATTTTCATTTCCATTTCCTCCATACAATCTCTATCACCATTTACACTGGTATTCATGTCAAATGATCCATAAACCGCAGTATCATCCCAATTGGTGTGAACATTCAGTTTTTTCCCATGTTTTGTCCAATATTTATAGCTTTGATCTATTATGTGACAAATAAAATGTTATTCTAACTCTTTTGTACCAATTTTTCTTGAATAATAACAATGTAAACATGGAAAAATGATTTGATAAGGGTTATGTGCATGATCTATTGAAAACATGATGAACTCTTTAACTCCATCTTCATACTCCTTTTTCATACGATTAGCATGCATACATTTTCAATTCATATCCATCCTATTAGGTTCATATAATTTTCATTTTGTATAAAAAATAAATAAATACACATAAGATATTCATAATAAAAGGATAAAGTTATAGATGATTATAATAAGGGGAACCCAACATTTGAATATTATCAGTGATGATTCCTGAAAAGTTATCATTTTACACAAGGGAGACATGAAAAGATACAACCAAGGGAAAACATGTGGCTATTGTTCTAGATTAATAATTTGATGTTGTATGGGACAAGAAGATAGTAATTATAGGATAGTTTCTAAAACCTTTCTAGATGGGAGTCCAACAAGAGAGAGGATTTTATGCTTATTCATTTCTTCACTTGGTATGTGATGGGTCAGGTAGTGTTTCATTGACAGCCTAAGTGGAGCTTTAAAGGAGTGGGAAGGTTCAGGTGACTATCACTTATAAGTGGTCGAATGCCATGTATGATTAATTTGAAGATCTATAAAAAGAAGCCAGTAATTGAAATCATGTGGAACATTTGACCACTAAAAAGTATCAATCAACCCTTTATCCTTATTTCCTTTAATTATGATATTTTACCAATTATAGGTAGCCACCTCAAGCATATATGTTTCCTCTATCATTTATTCATATTTACCATGTTATGATACACTTTACATTATAAATCAAGGGATTTCATATCATTATTTCATGTATAATTATAAAATATATTATTAACAATGTTAATAAAATGGATTTTTCACTCAACTAAATCACTTACAAGCATATATTAATCTAATCATCACTATAAATATGTTGGAAACAAAATTTATTTATTATTATATAGAAGACTTCCCTTGGAAATTCTTATTCTTTATTTCCATTTAATCATGACCTGGATTTCTAAATTTGTGTAAAAATATATTTCCTTGGAATATACAAGGTCATGTAATTGTCAGATTTTGACATAGATTCAAGGATCTTGGAATTTCATGAAATGAATGGATGAAACTTTTATTAACATAAAAAGTGAAGTTGGATTCCATGTTACTCTCTTTTTCTATAGATTATTCTAGACCATATATTATAGGGATACCAAAAAAAATATTTATATTATACCCCACTGACGAACCCTATTTCAAAAATAGTAGATTTATCAATCTTAAGTATATTTTACATATCCTATAATATCCAAAACTACTGTTCAATTTTCTTAAAAAGTGAACAAATACTTTCTATTAATAAACATTCCAAAAAATTCAGTTAGCATGGATTTCACATCATTGAGATCCAAAAAATTATGATTCCACCTCTAACGGATAGTGGAATACATTATATAAATTTACTATTACTAAAACTCTGTTATATAGTTTATTAATTACATATCCCTGTATATACATAATCCCAATATAGGTATATTAATACACTTATGGTCACCTCAATTTATATTAAAGGATTCAAAAATATATTAAGTAATTTATTGAATCCTTGTGGTTTTTATGACTTATAACCAACATAAACTTACCAATATCTAATTTTACTATAATTTTGGGATAATATATTTGTATATTAGAAATATTGAAACATGAAAGAAAAAAATTTCAATGAATGGTTTTCCTATTTATCAATATATAAAATAAAGAAACCAAAGTTTATATGAAATTTATGATAGCCTTCATTGACACCATATGAAATTATCAAATTATATATAAACACATAATTGGTTACAAGGTCACATAAAAATTACATAAAAAATTAAATAAAATCATGGTCTTAATCTCAATAGACAACCTACTATTTAATCCACCACCACAATGACACTTATCACTATAAGTTATCTCCCACATCTAGTAGTAAAAACCTTCATAGGTATATCCAAAAGAGTGTACTCATTGTTAATAAAATACATACCACGTGTATGGTTAGGAGAGAGTATAATAAAAATTTTAAAATTATTCTATTGTCTTATAACCCTATATATGTCTGAGATAAATGTGTTTTAAATTAGATATTTTTATAGGTGAAACTAAAACCATTCCTAATGATACGCAATAGATCAAAATAAAAATATTATTATATACATGGATTAATCAAAATAAATAATGTTTTAAATAAGAAGATGAAACTTATAAATACCCACACACCTCAAACCAAGACTAAATTTTTCCTTGTCCATCCCTAATATTTAAGGTAACTAGATAAGAAAATGAATTTGAAAAATCATTTTCTCAATATCTATATTAACCAAGGAAAACTCACAGCAACATCAATCCTAGAAGTCCTATTCTAGTACAAAAAGAAATAAAACACTCTAAAACACATTAAAACCTCCCTAATAATTTGAAAATCCATTATATAAATATTTACCAGTGTAAGGTGAAAATAGGTTGAATCAAAAAAAATGATTTTGTGTCCTCAAATAATCAAAAAACAGCATGCCCTTTCAACTCTATCTAAACATGATGTAAATATTATAGTATAATATCATAAATTTTATACCTCAAACCTTATATATTAACATGATCATGTCATAAAACCTAAAATAAAACACATGTTAAAACCCTAAAAGAAACCCATTTAATATGTCTCTCAAATCATAGATAAGTTTAATCAAAACCTTGCATTTACATTTAAAACAATATATTCTTATTTTGAACTCTAAAAAAATTAATTAAATATTTCTTTTCTTAAAAAATAACCATTTATCCATTTAATCAAGTAATCCCTCTAGAAACCAATTTTATAAAATCCTTGACTATTCATATTCATTTTGAAAACTAGTTCACTAAATCAAATACAAAACCATTTCATAGAAAACACCATAAAATAATAAAATTTAATTACCAACCTATTTTATAATTTTAAAACCACAAAAATCAATTCTTCATTTTAAAAGATTTTCAAAATCAATAGTAAAAAAAGATATATTGAGTTTTGAATCTAAATAACCCAAATCTAGAATTTTATAAAAGTATAAAATATACCTTTAAATAATACATATAAGAATATAACTCCCCAAAAAAAGAAAAAACATATTCATTACTTTAATTAAAATCACATTAATTATCATTAATGTTTTGGAACAACTAACTCATAAACACATCACTAAAATAAAAATTATAACATTCATTATGTGATGATAAATAGATTATAATTATACAATTTCAATTTAATTCACCAGTCTCTGATATCTAAATAATTAGAATAAGTATAAATAAAATATAAATTAAATAAACATAATTTATATTTATCACACATTTACCCCAAATCATTAAGAAGAGTTGTGAAGCCCCAAACCCACGCTTCCGAGTTCAGTATATAAAAATGTTGTGTATTTTTTTTAAAAGAAAACTGAGAAATAAACAAATCATTTACACTCTAGGGAATTTTTTCGGCCTAGGTTTTTTAGTATTAGACAAACCTTACATTTTTATTAGATCTATACAAAAATAAAATAAAATAAATAAAAATAATTTGTATATGCTAACTCTGTAAGAAAAATGAACGCCTTCAGAAAAATTTATTAAACCTGTAGAAAAATAATTTAAAACAAGGGGTGAGAATTAATTTTTCTGGTAAGGATTTCTCTAAAAGACTAGTGAAAAATACCTTTTCAAAATTCCTTTATAAAATATTATAATACATTGAAAATAATTATACTTTGAAAAGGATTTAAAAATAATCTAGTGATTTTTGGAAAACATTAAGCGAGCTTTTGAAAACAAAACTATGTGGTCACTTGAAACATTGAAGGTTGTATGGGCCTACCCACTTTACTAAATTATGGGTTTACTTCCCACTTCTTATTATTTTTACAATGTATAAGTATCAATATTTATAAAAAAATTATCTTTATTTTCATATATATACATTTTTTCACTAGATTTTTTTTTACAATACATTAAATACACATACACAATTATATTTATTTATGAATATAAAAATATTAACTTTCTTAGGAAATCACTTGTGAGTCTTGATAAAATCAAAACTCGTGTCAATTTAGGCTTTTTATGGACTGTTAATAATAATGAACATCCATGTATTCAAACTTTAATTCATTGATTCATTAAATACATTTTATATAAATTGATAGATTTTTTCATTTAAAAACTCAATCTTTAATAAAAATATTAAATACACATTTACTTAATTGATTCAATGCATGGCATGAAGGTATAAACCCTTCACATAGAAATAGTAAATTTTTATTCACTTATCTTCTTAATATAATCATAAGCAATAAGAAAATTTGTATCACACATAAAATTATCCAAGTAACATTTTTAAAATAAACATTCATCCTTGCACATATATACATATATATATACACACATTCATAATTATAAGCTTGAAATTATAAAAAATGATATTGAAATTGAAAATAATAGATATATGTATATGCTTAAATAGAATAAACATAAAATCATAAATTAATATATACATATATATAAAAACATGGAATTTCAATTAAGAAAACTTTACTTACATAAACATTAAAACACTTTAAATCATAATTAGAATATTTAAGAATGATTTCAACACATATAAAAATATATAAACACCTACATGAAGAATACGAACCTAATTTTGAAAATAATTTATGAATAAAGAAATTTCCCTTACAATAGGATTGACATGAATTATAATTATCACATAACTAGATAGGTTAAAATAATTAAACATCCCTTAATTATAAATTTTTTGAAGTGATTTCAATATTGAAATGAAAATGTTTTAAAGAAAACTCTTACATCAGAATTTAATCATATTTAAACATAATTTTTGATAAAAATAAATATAATCCCTTAGAGAATAATAATAATAAATAATTTAGATAAAATAAATAAAACCCCTTAAAAATTATAATTTCATGAATTGAAAGATTTAAAATAAAAATAAAAGTAATCCCTTGCCTCAAAGAAATGAACCAACAGCTTCCCAATACTTGGAGACACCAGAAAAATGCCGAAATTGATTTGGTTTTTCATAGAATAAAGACGTGCATACTACACCCTTCTAAAGGGAGTCCATAATTTTATTGTCAACTCCTCTATTAGAATAAATTTATATGTATACAAGAGAATTTGGTCTTGGTTTAAATCTTTTCAAGTAAACTGAACTGAGTGAAATACAGTGATGCCAAACATAATGATGGTAAAAAAATATATACATTTTTTTATTCAATATGTCAAAGAAGATTGGAAAAGGTAATTTGTTTTAGGTTTAGTCTAAACTTCATCATGAATCTTCATATACAGGTCTGCACAAATTGTTGACAAAATGGAAGAAAATAATTTTCAGATTTTTTTACAGACATTAAAAATAAAATAGTGTCAAACAATGACATCGGGTGGAAGAAAAACTAGGTAAATGATGAGCAGAGATTGACGAATAAAGAAATAAAACTACATTCAAATCACTATTAACTGAAAAATATCAAGACACCTACAATAGAAAACAAAAATATACCTCTTTTAGGTTGAAGAAAACTAAAATCAAAACCCTCAACATGGATCGGAGTCCATCGTCAGCATCTGAACCCTAATATGCGCTTGGATCTCCATCGACGTTAAAATATCGCTCGATTACCTCAGTCAAAACCCCCTAGCAGCTTGATCTCCATTGCTCTTAACATGACTCCCTCAAGGCATCACGATCCCGATGCCCGCGACTTCGACCACTACACGACCTCCTGAGGAAGAACCCTCTCCACTCGAGTTTTCAAATCCCTCAGTCTGAGGGGTCGAGACGATCAACACACTAATATTCTTCTTCTTCTTTTTTTAACTCGTTTTCATTTTTTGTATTCATTACATTTTTATATATATGAAATTTGGTTTTAGTGATACAATTATATATATTTATAATTTCAAAATTTCATAAAACTTATTCATAATTTATAATTTTATATAATAACTTTAATAATTATTAATATCAATTATTTAAAAACTATTATATTACCTTTAATATTATTTAAAAATACATATTATATTTAATAAAAACAATTATTTCATAAATTATATTATCTTTAATAACATTATAAGTTTTTTTTAGAATTTATATAACTTTATGTATTTATAAATTATAAATTATTGTTAAATGTAAAATTAAAATTCCCATAAATTATTATATATATATACATATTAAATTATATACTAACAAACATTATTAATGAAAATAATTTTAATTTCAAAAGTGATGTATTATTTTAAAACAAATTTCTATTGTTTATAATAATTTAATAAACTTTTGATTTTATAATACAACTATATATTTTTAAAAAATATATATTTTGATTAAATAAAAGCACTTTGTATTATAAAATATATTTCATAACATTATTTATTTAAATTATAATTCATTTATTAATTATTTATAAATTTCTAGGATGTTACAAGAGTAATGGATACACACTTCATATCACATCTATAAATCGATTTACTTATATTTTTTCTATCATAATCATCACAGGACATCACCCTTATAAAAAAACTTAAATCATATAATAATAATTTAACGAAAATTATATATTAAATGGTAAAATATTGAAGGCAATACCTAATGTGAAAATATAAAATCTTGAATCCAATCTCCCACTAGAATGGCTTGAAAAACAAGTCATTCAACAAAAATTTGAGACAACGGTGGTGGAAAGGCAGACAGGAAGGGGGTAGAGGAAGTATTACTGAATCGATCGGTTGAGGGATTGAAAGATGGGGAAATGGTGGCTATCAGAGTGTTGTTTCATGATGTTGGGTGGTCGGCTCAGGCTGAAGACAAGGATGGCAGAGAGGTGGTCAACGGAAAGAAATAAATAAAGGACACAAAAATATAACATGGTTTGGACTAGGTATGCGTGAGTCAAGTGATCGACGACACTCATAAACGAGAGAGGAGAAGAAATAATAACATACCTTATATTTAAGAGAGTTGATTCATCCAAGAGAATGTCTAGGGGGAGCGGCGAGAGAGCTAAACTTCTGTGAGAGCTTGAACGGTGCGAGGGAAATTAGTTTAGTTAGGGTTTTGTTTAAATGAATAAATATTTAAAATCTATAAATTATAAAAAAATGGTAAACACATGCTTATCATTATCAATAAATAAATTATATTAAATGAATTCATGTTAAAAATAAGTGAAATTTAATTATATATATATATATAATTAAATAATTAATATACTTTTTATAATTAATAAAAATGAATAAATTCATTAAATACTTAATATACTAATTAAATGATTAATATACTATTTATTACTTTGTATATATTAAAATTATTCTTTTTTTAATAATTTTATTCATTTTTATTAATTATAAACATTATATTAATTATTTGATTATATATATATATATATATATAATTAATATACTATTTATTACAATATATAAATTAAATTTAATAAAATTAATTATAAAAAATTTGATGGTTGTCCCGATTCAGAATGTGAACCCGCGTGAATATATGTTTAAATAAAAATGAGTATATATTAATTATGTAAATTTAACTATATTAAAAACATTAAATGTTAAAGAACACTATTAAAAAATTAATAAGGAGATGTGTATTAATAAAAATGAATAAATATAATATATATATATATAATAATAATAAATAGTATATTAATTAATTAATTAGTATATTAAGTATTTAATTAATTTATTCATTTTTATTAATTATAAGTAGTGTATTAATTATTTAATTATATATATAATATTTTTGTTATTTATTAATTTTTAATTCAATAATCAATATACTAATTATTATTATATATATATTAAATTTAATAAATTATATATATATAATTAAATAATTAATATATGATTTTTTAATATATGTCAATATATATTTATATATATCAATATTTAATATATATCAATATATTTATATATATATCAATATATATTTTTTATATATTAATATTTAATATATCAATATATATTTTTATATAAGATATTAGAATTTAATTTAAAAAAATGAATAAATATAAATAAATATTGAAGAGGATTAAATTTTAAAAAATATTAAACAAATAAAAATTAAAAACAAAAAAAATAATATATATATATATATATATAATATTCATATATATTTTTATATGTGAATTAAGAATTTAATTATAAAAAAAATTGAGTATCTTAGCTATCCCTAAACCTAATATATATATATATATATATCAATATATATTTTTATATATGAAATAAGAATTTAATTATAAAAAAATTAAAAACTAAAGGGTCATCCATTTAGGCAGCCAAATAGGAAAGTCGGCGAGCAAAGAGTGGGTCGAGGCCCGTGGGGGCCCATGCGTATAGACACCATCCCACTTAGGTCTATGGAGAGTGTATATGAGAGCTCGTCCCTACAACAAACTTATATTGGTATGATGCCACAAAATCATATAAAAAGAAGTGATCGAATGTCCGTATATTCGATATGGGACCCACACACACGATCGCTTTAGTTTTATCAGTGCTTTAACTAGCACTGATAAAGATCGTCTTTATCAGCACTATAAAAGGTGCTGATAAAGGTGTCATTTTATTAGCATGTTTTTAATGCTGATAAAAGGTACCATTTATCATCATTTTTCACTGGTACTGAATAAACTCAAATCTGTAGTAGTGATCATGACGTGCTCAGAGCCAGCCCGACACTACCTGAAGTAGGTATAGTCGATTGGGGTCACGAACCTAATGATAGAAGGTGGTTTTGTTTTATTTATTTTATTCCAGTTATTTGTTATCAAAGCTATGTGTATTTCATTGCATGCACAGGTGATTGATAGCGAATCATAGGACCACTATTGGGGCAGCTTACTGAGGATTGTATTCTCACCCCTTATAAGGTGTAAGATCCCATATTTTCTAGGTACGTCTCTCTCTGAGTTTTTCATTAATATTTTCTTTTGATTATGTTTTCATCTTGTGAGTCTATCATTTGAATAAAAAAAATTCTTGGGTTTCAAGGAAACTTGAGAAAGACCAGAGAGTATCCATGAGGAGATCTTTGTTAGAGAAAATGACCTAACGTTCTAGGATATATGCTTGTTTGAATTAATGGACTCCAGATATAAATGGGTTAAGTGTTTCATGGTTTCTTGGTGAGATGAGAAACTTTAAAATAGGATTGGATTGTTTAAAATTAAAATGGGATAAAAAATCAATTGCAGAACATTTACACGTCATGTAAAGGGATTACATGTTGTGTAATTGTTCAATGGTTCTAATAAAATTAATTTGAGGTGACGTATTTTTCAGTGTATTCCATTAAAAACATTTACATGACATGTAATCACATTACACGACATGTAAATGTATGACTTGTTATTTTAAACATGTTGTACAGCTGAATTCTCATTGTTTTAGCTATAACTCTTCTCCTCTCGACCCTAGGGATATCTCCAGGCAATTTTGGGGTGCCAACTTCCCTCTTGGATGTCCCATTTGTGTGAGTGATCCCTGATAAGTCTTTTCTGTTAGGTTTATTCTTTCTTTTCCTTTTTCTCTAACTATTGTGGTAAAATCCTTTGACCAATTTTGTTCTTGGTTTTGATCTTGATCAGTTTTGATCTAAGAACCTATTTTCAATCTTCTACACCTTCTTCCTCATGTGTCATTGGAAGCATTGTTAGAACATCAGTTAACGGCAGGGGGTCTAAATCTTAACCCTATTATTTTATAATTTCCAAGTTTATGAAATATTTTTATTGAGACATTGTTGTGTGTGCCCAAATTAATTAAATAAACAAATGAAATTATTCCTTGAATCCCTTTGGTTTCAAATGGATTTTTAATTGGCTTATGGTTACCCATACGGTGTGTAAACCATGATTATAATTGAATTTAAAAATGGCTTAAACTATGTTTAACATGACATATTACCTAGAGTGATTTATTATTATAGAATCCCTAAATTGTGGCTTATTGGTTATTGATATAATTGTTAATCAAATGTGAATTAAATTTTAAGTGGCATATGAAAGAAGAATGGTAATTCTCATAATTAACCATTGATAATTGTGATGTGATATTTTAATATTCATGTTGTATGATAGAAATTGTGTTCCATGCTGTAATGCTTATATATCGGGTTCAGCCCTGGCACTTTCACACTTATATGTTGTAATGCTAATATTGAAAGATCTCGGTATAGTCCCATGTTGCAATGATTATAGAGAGCGGTTTATTCTCAATTCCATGTTGTAATGCTTATATAGGCTTGGACCTGGCACTTGCACACTTATATGTTATAATGATGATATTGAGTGGTCTATGCCCAGTGCCATGTTGTAATTCTTATAGGGATTGACCTGGATGTTATAATTCTTATAGGGATTTGACTCATATTATTGTGACTATTCCAAGGTCATATGGTTGTGGTTGGTATGGTCATAAGACATGCTCGAAGATATTATGGCATGACGTCGAAGTAGGTTATTTTACCTTGGTTATATGGTTGTGGTTGACATGCTTGTAATACATGCTTAGAGATATTATGGTACAGAGCTGGAGCAGGTTGTTGTTGTATTTTATTAATTTTTAAATTAATTAACACACCTGGTTATCGTTTTATTGCATACACTTCTTATCAGGATAGTTTTGTGTAGACATGGTGGTGTCGTCCAACTGAGTTATACTCACACCCAATTCAGATTTTTGTTTGTTACCCGATCATATTTTGTGGATACAAGTTTGGACAAGGGAAAAATACCTTGTTGATTATTTGTTTGTGGATGAGCTAAAGTTTGGAGATGGGACTGACATGGGGTTCAGGAATCGGGACTGAGTTTTTTATTTGAGTCTGCTGGTATTTTCTTATATTGTTCTAGCATGACATTTAGCTACATTCCATCACGTCATTACATTATTACTTATTATTTATTGAATTATTCCATTGGTTTTTGTTTTTATCTTCCTCTATGTCTTTACTTTTATTTTTTCTATTCTATTATGATTCGTTTTTACTGCTATGACACTTCATACTAGGGGGTATAGTCTCTTCACTATACATTTCACTCCCTCACTGCTAGTTGGCAACCTCTGGCATATGGAGAGGTGTGATTTATGTCTCGTAACTAACCATTTTTGGTCACATGAGTGAGTGCTAGATTTGGGGACATTACATAAGGTTACTTTTGTGATTGTTTAGACCTTATTTTTTCTTTCATGTTGATCATGGGACACAAAGTGGTTAGGGCGGAGGCCTAGGCTGTAGGTTCTAGATGCAGTGCATGTGTGCGATGGGAAGTGCCCAACTTTTCTTTTTTCCATATTCGATGATCAATCCAAGATCAATATGATGATGAACTCCATGATCCACATAATTTAATCAAAGAAATAGACAATTGATAATTACACTAGAACCAAATATAGGATCATCACATGTTATTTATAATTATTTCAATTAAATAAAGAATTTAACTTTAATGAATTATTTCTTCATTGATGAATCTGGTGGCAGATATGCGTTCCACCATCATTACATTGTAGAAATGAAGTATATATTTCCTCTAGTAGTGATCCACACATGTTCCATTAATCCCCATACATCACTGAAGGAATATTCGAGTGATAGCATGGCAGATCCTTGCGCTTGTGTTGTCCATCTTTGATCTCTTTGAGAACCGCTTTCAAAGCATTCTCCTTGATCTGGTGGAGGAGGATTGCTCTCTATTCTTGGGAGAATTATTGGATAAGGGATATCTCTAGTCTTGAGAGGATTCTCCAAATCCATTTTGCACAACTAAGACAAATAAATTGGTTATGTTGAGAAAATAACATAATTGTGTATTTATATTACTATAGCTAAAATAAAATAATTACACAAGTGTCCTTAATTATTTATTTAATCCTAGAAAAACCCCATGTCAAATAATAATATTATTATTATTATTTCTAGACATGTAATTAAATTGAGAATTAAAATTAAATATTATTTAATTAAATAATATTCAATATTTATTATCTATCACTGGACCATTAAACTCAGTCCTTCATTCCTCCAAAATATTTATCAGGCCTTTAATAATGTCTATTTATTTATTAAATAAATATCACCGCATTATTTTCCAATAAATAAATAAATATTATATTCACTAAATAGAAAATAAATATTTATATGTGATAAATCATACATGAATAATTATTACACCATGTATGAGAATAATATTTATTAAACCTATTAAATAATAAATAATAATATATTATTTAACTGAGATTCTGTATATACTTAGTGTGTAAACCTCTAGGCCTCTTTCTCAGTGGCACTAGGATAAGCAGCCTAAAGTCCAAGGTTAGTGTATAGAAACACATCAAGGCACCCATAGAGAAATAATTTAATGTCACAATTACATGTTACCTCATAGATCTGCTTATTGTGTAATATAATCTTTTTATCTCGATATCTCTAATCATGCAGGTTTCATGCTAGTGTCATCAACCTATGTGCTCAGTTTCTCTTTCTTTGACTTTTTTGGAAAATGAACTTTCCTTTTGAACACCATGTACATGGATTTATTTAGTTTATATCATTTCCATCAAAGGGTTATAGATATCAACTTTCATTAATAAACATAATAGACAAATCCTTTATCGCATTATTCATTAATTCAATATTACTCATGATGCACCCAACATATCCTACTTCACTGCGAACAGATGTCCTCATAGTTTTCATCAATACATATAAGTGTATGAATTATAATAATCATTAATAATAATCTTAAAGTCTAAGGACCAATACACACATCCACATATAGGAACATACAATGACACATATAATTGTGGATTTCCTACTGGGGGATCTTATTCTCATAATATCCTACTGGATATTACCAAGGGAATATAGCATGAGAAGGTGCCTCAAATTCCTATGAGTCTCCATATCTGATATCCTTTATCATCTGTGTCCCTCAAATGATATCATCCGGCTATAGAACATATATTCAAGAACAATTTCGTAGCACTTCCGGTTTCTCATCATAGCGAGGAACTACTATGATTTTTTAGTGCGACGACTACTCTTAGGAAATTATCATATACTATGTCATGAATAATAAAAATTATGATGTGATAGGTAGTTTATTTATATTCAAAACCATTAATACAAGTTATCATAAAGTACACAAAAATTTGGTTCTAGGGAACCAACTCTAACAAACTCCCACTTTCACTAGATCCAACTGCTAACAACTTTCTGTCTGCTAGCTCTCACATGATACTCATGCTTCTACTGAGATAGTCCTTTATTAAAGGGGTCGACCATGTTCTCTTTCATTGTTACTTTTCTTACTACAAATTCACCCCTCTGATAGAAATCCCTCAAGAGTTGATACTTCCAAAGTATGTGCTTTGTCAGTTGGTGTGACCTTATCTCTTTTGCAATAGCTAATGTTATAGTATTAGCATAATACAATGTGATGGAGTCTTTATTTCTAGGTACAAAATCAATCTCTTGGAAAAAAATTTGAATCCAAATGGATTCCTTGGATACATCGGAAGCCACTATATACTTAGATTCCACTATAGAATCAGCGACAACTGGATTCTTTGAAATCTTCTAGCTCATAGCTCCTCCATTGAGATAGAAATAAAATCTTATTTGCGACTTCAGATCATTCTCATCTATCTAAAAACCAATATAAATATAACCCCTAATGGATATCTTCTCATCTCCTCCATACACTGGGAACATGTCCTTAGTTCTTCTTAGATACTTAAGGATAGCCTTAACAGTAGTCCAATATTTTTCTCCTGGATATTCTTGATATCTTCTTACCATGCTCAGTGTATAGGAAAAATAAAATCTAGTACATAACATTGTATGCATGATTGATCTTATCGCTAAAGTGTATAGGATCTTACTCATTCCCTTTTTCTCTTATTGTGTCTGAGGACACATTTTCATAGAAAGATATAAACCATGTGACACTGGAACCAATCCCATCTTGTATTGTTCCATACTATATCTCGTTAGTATCTAGTCAATATATTTACTTTGACTTAGTCCAAACAGCCTCTTGGATCTGTCATGAATGATATTGATCCCTAGAATATAGGTTGCTTCACCTAAGTCCTTTATAGAGAAACATTTTTTTAACCTATCCTTAACTAACTGTAAGACTGTTATATCATTTCCAATAAGTAATATGGCATCAAAATATACTACTAGGATAACAACCACATTCCCACTAAACCTTTTGTAAACACGCATCTCACATTCATTCTTTATGAAATCAAATTCATTGATGGATTCATAAAATTGAATGTTCCATGACCTGGATGTTTACTTTAATCCATAAATGGATCTTTGTAGCTTGAAAATTCTTTTGGAATTACCTGGAGTCACAAACCCTTCTGTTTTTTTCATATAGACATATTCCTAAAGGTTCTCATTAAGGAATGCAATTTTTACATCCATCTGTCAAATCTTGTAGTCATGGTAAGCTGTTATATCAAGTATAATTCTAATGGATTTCAACATGGAAACTAGTGAAAATAATTCATCACATTCAATTCCTTTATATTGTTTAAACCTTTTATCCAATATCCTTGCTTTATAGGTACTTATTTTATCTTCCATGTCCAATTTACTCTTGAATTCCCATTTTCATTCAATGGGATTTACAATAATTGGCGCATCAACCAGAACCCAAACTTGGTTCTAATACATGGAATCTATTTCAGAATTCATGATTTTTTTCATCTTGAATCTTGTGATATTTCTAGTACCTCCTTGTAGGATATAGGTTCATCATTTTCAAACAATAATTAGTCACCATATTTAGTGACTATAAAACCATATCTCTCTATTTCTCTTACCTCTCTTACACTCCTATTAAATACTTATGTTTTAGGAACTACTTATTCCATGGGGACCTATGGAATCTGTTCTTATTCCAACTCTTATGTATCTTGAGCATCAACTTCATCGAAGTCAGTCTTTCACCCACTATCCTTTTTTAGGATGTGTACCCTCTCAATAAATATGGCTTGTATGATGATATTCACTTTCTTTTCTAAGGGGTTGTATAGGTAGTATCCTCTTGTTTCTGTGGGATACCCTATAAAGATACACTTCATGCCCTGGGTTGCTATTTTTTTCCCTAGAAGGCCTTAACAAACACCTTGCAACCCTATACATGTGTATGCGACAAAATGGGTTTCTTTCCACTTCATAGCTCGAAGGGAATTCCATTTTCCACTTTAATTAGAACTCAGTTTAATTTGTATACCACGGTTTTTAATTAATATCCCCAAAAGGATAATGGAAGATCTACATGAATCATCACTGAACTTACCATGTCTAACATGGTATGGTTCTTCCTTCCACTAACACTATTTCAATATGGTGTATAAGGTGGATTGAGTTGAGATAGAATCCCAAACTCCCATAAAATGTCGATGAACTCTTAGTTAAGATATTCACCACCTCAATCTGATCGAAGCTTCTTTATCTTCTTACCAAGTTTATTCTCTACTTAATTCTTGAATTCCTTGAATTTTTCAAAGGATTCAGACTTATACCTCATTAAGTAGACATATCCATATCTACTCAAGTCATCAGTAAAAGTTATGAAGTAAGAATATACACCTCTAGATTCTACTAGAAATGGTCCACACACATCAGTGTGTACCAATACTAGAAAATTTTTGGACCTTTCACCCTAATCGTCAAATGGTGTTTTGGTTATTTTCCCTTGTAAACAAGCATGACATCTATCAAGTGGTTTTATATTAGAAGAGTCTAAATAACTATCTTGACAGAGATTTTTCAAATACTTCTTGTTTACATGACCAAGAAGGTGATTCCACAGATGGTTGTTATATGAGTCGTGATAACATGATTCATTATCGATTTCCAAAACTTGTTTTTCATAATTTAATACATAAAGACCGGTAGTTAAATGTTTCATACATAACATATGTTTTCCTTATAAAAGAAACAAATTTTATTTCCAAAATTGAAAATAAACTCATTTGTATCTATGAATGATATAGAAATTATGTTTTTGGTAACTTTAGGTACATAATAACAATATTTAAAAACCAAAATCATTCCTATTAGAAATGAGAGGTGGTAGTCACCAATGGATAGAGCATCTAGCCTTGCACCATTAGCATCTCTCAGATCCACCTCTCCTCTGAAAATCTTTCATAATCTACTTGGTTCCTTCATTTGAATATAGATTTGAGCCCTACAAGATGTATCTAATATAAAATGTGTAGATATTGAAAGATTACACTCGATAACGAACACAACTTTAGCTTCCCCTTACTTTTGGGTGTAGTTCCACTTCCAGTGTCATGACTTTACATATAAAAAACATATTTCCTCCTTTTCCTTTCCCTTCCTCTGGATCTTCTTCTTCTTGGAAGGATGGTTCTTGAAATATTTAAGTTTTTTATAGGTCTTGGGCCCATTTTCCTTGTTATTCATTTTCTTATTCACCATAAGTATTATGGGTTTGTCACATACCATGTCCTTGTCCTATTTGAGAATTAAATTAAGAAGTTCTGAAAGACTCTTCTCATTATTGTTCATATTTTAATTAACAATAAAGCTAGAAAAGGTCTTGGTCAATGATGAAAGTATGATATATGTGCAAAAATCAACTGGGAATTTAATCCCTAAGATGTATAGACATTTGATGTAGCCAACAAGCTTGACTACATGAGGCCTAGCTAGCATAGACTCTCCAAGATTAGTTGTAAACAAAACATTAGAGATCTCATACCTCTCTTATCTCACCTTCTCTTAATAGATATCCTGAAGGTGATACATTATACTATAGGCATCCATATCCTCATGTTGTTTTAAAATATCATTGGACATGGATGATAGCATGAAACACTAAATATATATAGCATCATTCAGATGTTTCTCACAGATAGATAATTCTTCATCAATTGCCTCATTACAAGGTGCAATTGGAAAAGGTTCTTCTAGCACATATAATTTCCATTAATAGAGAAGGATGACACATAGGTTCCATTTCCATTCTTAGAAATTTTTTCCAGTGAGAAGGTTTTCCTTCTCAAGTATGGATTACAATGATATGTTTTATGTCATTTTATTATCATTTCTACAAAATAATATAAGCATAATTTTAGTACTTTATCTCATAAAATTTAGACAAATAAATAAATATTATATTTATTAGTCTCCAACTATTTTATCGAAACCCAATAGCCCTTGCAATTGGATTTGAAATATCATGTTTCTTGGATATTCAAATGGAAAAGATCCATATTCCCCTTCTCATTACCCCAACTTGGGTTGGTCAAGAAACTTTAATGGTTTTAGGTAGGCATTCCAAATTCCAACTACATTAACTCACAGTTCTTTGATCCGTTGAGTGGACTCCCCAATCCTGAAATCCTTAATTGTATTTCTTCAACCTTTGCCTCTTAGTTAAACCAAGTCATGCTTTGGCAGTCAACCCTTGATGTAAACTAAGTTAAGTCAACCCAAAATATTAAGTTATAATTACCCAATAATTGAATGCACCCCAACTTGGGTTGGTCAATCACTTTGAACTATGGTTTGATTTTAACTGAAGTAATGGAAGATTATACTGACTTAATATTTTATTGATGGATTTTATCCTTTAATGCATAAATTTCCAATTATTATCTTTATCACATTATTGTTAATATTGAGTGGATTTACTTAAGTGATTAACCATGTCTTAGATAATATTTACGCATAATCCAACTTATTTTATTTATATCTTGCATGCTCATTAATTTCATTAATCCATGTGATTGTGAAAAAAACATCCATAATGAAATTACCATGAAACTGATAGGAATAAAATAATAAAGGGTATTATCATGATCTTATACTAATGTTAAATTTATCTAGTTGTTGATAAACTGGCCATTGGCCTAGGGGAAAACACCTTGAACCAATTAAGGTTCATATTTACAGCTTTCTACCTGTCCACCTATGTATCTCCTTATATTGGTTTCACCTCGAATCCAAACTTAAACTGCATCCACTAGCTTGTGAGTTTCATCCATTACATATTCCTTTTACTCACATGTGGGTGAGGGGAAAAGGGGGTTTACATAAACGAAATTGTAGTCATGAAGACCCTATATAATAAGAAGAGAGAAGGAACATAGTCCAACTGTTAGGCCCAAGTTGTGTTTTGGTTATATTTGTTGTCAATCGATCAATATATTGAAGAAAGAAAGTATGTTGAGAAATATGATAGATGTAAATCGTATTGATCATTTTTTTCAAAAGAATCGGACTCTCATTTTCAAAAGAATCGGACTCTCTTTCTACATTGTAATGAGAAGAATCTATTTGGAAGAAATGGTTCTGATCGAACTCACCTTGGGCCCGGAGTGGGAGGAATTGATCATAATCAGATACGCACTGAGTCCAGAAAGAAATTATCAATTTCATTAAATGTGTATCTTGCTGGAAGTAAATGTTCATCAGATTCAATCTGAATTCGGTGTGTAAGAAGAGGTTGTTTTGATGGAGAATCAGAGTCTCTATGACTTCAATAAAATAAATTTGATGATTCTTTTCTGATTTTTATTTAATATAAATTATAATTTGATTGGAGAAATTATTATTCAATCTTGATGGAAGAAAATTGAAAATAGGTATTCCAAATCATATCTAGATTTATCGTATCTGGGTGGAAGAGAAGAAAGAGATGCTACCAATTGAAAAGGAATCATACCTAGTATAGTTGTATCCAGGTGGAGGAGAAGAAAAATGAAGCTGAATATTGTACTTAGAAAAGATCATATCCAGGACAATCATAATCAGGATGATCGTACCTAGAATGATCGTACTCATAAAGATCGTAATTAGAACAATCATATTCATCCTAATTGCATTTGATCCAATTGTTTTCTGAATAATCGTACTCGGATGAGAAGAAAAGAAAGAACTAAAAATAATGGAAAGTTATGATACTTTCTAATGTAAATTTGACGATTCTGAAGCTTTTCTCAAATGGATTCAAATTCATGAATGAATTTATGATACAAGCACAAGTTTTGGAATGAAGAAAGTTGTTGAAGTTGAAAGTTTTTGACACCGGTCCATTGTATTCGGAATTTCATCATACTCAGGAAGAATGGATTTTCAACCATGTCTGATGGAAAATGAATTGAGAAAAATCTAATGAATATCGTAATGACAGGGACCAATCAACAATGTAGTAAACCATTTAATATGGTTGAATGAATTACTGAAGGAAGAGATAGATGAACTCTGTTTTTTTTTCAAATGTCTTCATCAAGTGGGTCAAGAGTTGAATTAAATTGTTTCATTTTCAAGTGAATTTTTCAAGTGGTTCAAGATAATAAGTTAATAAGTATAATTGATTTGAAAGTAGAGATGAAGGAGTTTTCTGAATGTGCTTGACATTCAAAATAATGGTTGTATTCTATTGATACAGAGTATCGTATTCAGCAATTAGAATGGTATCCATTTCTTCACACATTTACACTCAATTGATATAGTGATTTGATTTGAAGAAATCATATTGATATGAAGAAGATATAAATTTTCAAGAAGGTTTTATAAGGATAAAAAATCATTGACGAAGTCATAAATGCACCCTAAATTTTAGGGGAAATTGATATTTGGGTGAATTTGTTCGAGCAAAAAAGGTTTTGGGATTCCTACCAAAACCTCTTATGGGTACATCGTACTTTTCTAATGATTAATGTATTGTTCACTACAGAAGAGAGAGAAGCTCTGATTTTTAGAGAGAAGAAGAAGTTTTTTTATTCAATTATGTTGAAGAAGTTTTGACGGATAAGTAAAATGAGAAGAGACAAGATCGTGACGTTGTATTCAGTTGATCATTGTATTCAGTGATTATCATATTCAGTTGATTACCATATTTCTCTTGTCAATCATATTCAGCTGATCATCGTATCAGGTTGGATTATCATATCAGTATTTATATTCTGGTATTTCTGGACTGAGGAAGAGGAAGTCTAAATTGTATCGATCGTACTTAGAAAGTGATATATCTTTTCATATTAGGAAATCGTATCGGGAAGAATCAGACTCAAAAGAATCGGGCTGAGAGAATCATACCGGGAAGAATCGTATCGGGGAGAATCGTACTCAGAGAAATCAGGCTAGGAAAATTGTACTGGAAAAATTAGACTTAGTTTTTCCTTAACAAAGTCCAAGAAGTTCTTACTATCTTTTTGGTAAGAAATTGAAGAATTTTTTTAAAAGGAATACATTTGTAAAATTGAAAATAATCACAGGTAACATGAGTTGTTACAAAAAACTTTGTATTACTCTAATTGTGCTAAGAGGGTGTACACATACTTTTGGATTGTCTTCAAAGTACTACACAAGTGAAAGGGAATATATTACTCATTATAATCCAAGGATTGTTTTCTAATGGATTGTATGATATTGGATTATTTTCAAACCATACCAAGGACGTAGCTATTCTTAGTGAATAGTGAACCTTGTAAACTTTTGTGTTCCTATGGATGTGTATTTAATTTATTTTCAGCAAAAAAAATGAAATCTTTAACAGGAGGTGAAGGTTGTTTCAATTGAAAAGAAACATAAAAGGAAAACGTATCACTAATTCACCCCCCCCCCTCAATGATACAATTACACTGACTAGGCACTTTCACCAACAATTTAATTTAATAATAAATTAAATGAAACCAATCACATACAAAGGTCTATTCTAGATTATGATCATCCACATGCATGCAACGAATTAAACATTTAATAAAACTAGTATTTAATTCTTAATCATTCTTATTTAAGAATAAATTGCACTTGAATCAATTAATTATTATCTTTAATTAATCAATTATTTTATCTTGATTGTCATCCAAATTTCCTTGAGATTCTCATCCATTAAAATTTTAAACAAAATAAATAATTTAATTTAAAATTAATTGTATACATAAATATACCTTGGAGTCAACAAAGTGAATACCCGTTTGATTCTACCCAACATATATTATACACATATATTATTTTAATCTTGTGACATATGGCATACATGACTTATCACTTACTTTCACAACATGTACTTTATAGATGATTACATAAATTACATGATTTTTTGGTCACGTTTTATGCTTAAATACACATAGAGTAGAAACTTGTAATATGACTCATACATGATATGTAGATCTGAACATTATGTGAATATTAATTAAACATTTAAATATTTATGTATATTAAAACCTATCACATGGCGTGTCCTGTCTTTACAACCACACGCAAGTACATATCTCAAGGTTTACATAGTAAAATAAATAAATTTTAAATTTGCGTAACTTGGTATAAGTACACGATGTGTGAATCTGAGCCACACGATGTGTACATCTCTCACTGTCTATCTAAGGTACATGCCTAGCGAATCGGCATGTGAATCGTACCTCGAAAACTGGAGTACATGACATGTCCAATGGGCTACATGTTGTGTGATCTCCAAATTACATGGTCACCAGGAAGGTTGGTTGTGTATTGAAATACACAACCCATCTTTGACTCAAAGGGACTACACGTCATGTACATGGGCTACACACTAGGTAATCCGGCTGACTGTGTGACATAATGTTCTGGTCAACACGTAGTGCAATTAATGTGTGTAACTAATACATAATCTTGAATTAATTTCAGAATCAATTCTGATGCATTGAACATGACTACACGACGTGTAACTCTGGTTACACTGTGTGTAGTCCTGTGTTGTCTACCCAAAAACCTTGGCACCTCCGGATGAGTTCTTCGATTTTATTTTAATCATAAAATTAATCGTCTTGCTTAGATCTACAAGAAACGAAAGAGGAATAAGAATATCTCACAATTCAAATTAAAATAACGATTAAACATGAATTGAAAAACTAAATTATAAATGTGTAAATCACCAATGATATTTAAATGATTATAAATAATTATGTGACCGCTCTGATACCACTTAAAGGTTTCGAGTGCAGCAGAAGTGTGCGATGGGCGATGCCCGGATTTTCATTTTTCTATAATTGATGATCAATCAGAGATTAATATGACAATGAACGTTATGATCCACGTAATTGAATAAAAGAAATAGACAATAGATAATTGCACCAAAAACAGAGAGAGGATCATCACATGTTATTTATAATTAATTTAATTAAATAAATAATTGCCTTTAAGGAATTCTTTCTTCATTGATGAATCCAGTAACAGATCTGCGGTCCACCGTCATTGCGTTGCAAAAACCAAGTATAGATTTCCTATAGCGGTGATCCATACGTGTTTTACGAATCTCCAGACGCTGCTGAAGGAATCTCTGGATTCTAGCATGATAGATCTTTACACTTGAATCACCTACCTTTGATCGCTTTGAGAACCGCTTCCAAAGCGTTCTCCTTGATCTAATGGAGGAGGATTTCTCTCCATTCTTGGGGGAATTATTAGAGAAGGGGGCTCTCTAGGATTGAGAGTATTCTCCAGATCCATTATGCACAACCAAGACAAATGGATTGTCTCTCTTGAGAAAATAACATAATTGTATATTTATATTTCTAGGGTTAAAATAAAATAATTGCACAAGTGCCCTTAATTATTTATTTAATCCTAGAAAAAACCCATGTGAAGTAAAAATAATAATAATATCATTTCTCGACATGTGCTTAACTTGCGAATTAAAATTAAATATTGTTTAATTAAATAATATTAAATATTTATTATTTCTCATAGGATCATTAAAATCAGTCTGTCATTCCTCTATAATATTTATCGAGTCTTGAATAATGTCTATTTATTTATTAAATAAATATCACTGCATTATTTTCCAATAAGTAAATAAATATTATATTTGCTAAATAGAAAATGAATATTTATATGCGATCAAGAATACATGAATAATTGTTAAACCATGTATGGGAATAATATTTATCAACATATTAAATAATAAATAATAATATATTATTTAATTTAGATTCTGGACACACTTAGTGTGTGACACACTAGACATTTTTCTCAGTAGCATTAGGCAAAGTAGCCTAAAGTCCAAGGTTAGCGTCTAACAACACATCAAGGAACCCATAGAGAAAGAAGTTAATGTTGAAACAATATGTTACCTTATACAGATGCTTACTGTCTAATATAATTCATTTATCTTGATATCTCTAATCAAACAGGTTTCATACTTGTGTCATCAACCTGTGTACTCTATTTCTCTTTCTTTGACTTTTCGAAAAATGAACTTTCCTTTAGAATACCATGGCCATGGATTTATTTAGGCTATATCATTTCCATCAAAGGGATTGATATACCAACTTTTGTTAATAAAAATAAGGGACAAATCCTTTCTCGCATTATTCATTAATGCAATATTACTCGTGTTGCACCCAACATATCCTACTTCACCATGAACATTTGTCGTCATGGTTTCCGTCAATACATCTAAGTGCGCGACTCATAATACTCATTGATAATAATATTAAAGTTTAAGGACCGATACACACATTCGCAGATAGGAACATCCAATGACACATATAAATTTGGATTTCCTACTGGTGGCTCTCATTCTTATAATATCCTACTGGATATTTCCAAGGGAGTACACCATGAGAAGGTGCCTCAAAGTCCTACGTGTCTCCACCCATGATTTTTTGTATCACTTGTGTACCTAAAATGATATCATCTATCTATATAACATATATTTAAGAACAATTTCATAGCACTTTTGATTTCCCATCATAGCGGGGAACTACTATAACCTTTTAGTGTGACAGCTACTCTTAGGACATTATCACATACTATGTCATGCAGAAGAACAATCATGATGTGATAAGTAGTTTATTAATATTCAAAACCATGAATACAAGTTATCATAAAGTATACATAAGTTAGTTCTAGGGAATCAACTCCAGCATAGGGTTGTGTTAGGTCCACTAGGCTAGATACCCTGAGAGGGGGATGAATTAGGGTATGACATATTAAAACAACTGCCCATTTGATCTTGTTTTTCTGTTAGTCAAAACTCTCTTCTCTCCCCTTCCCATTGAAGAGTATAAAAAAATCTTAAAGCATGCACAGGACACAGCAATTTTACTTTGTTCACCCTCACTGGGCTACATCCAAGGAGCATACACCGGCAATGTGCCGATGTACCAAATCCACTAAAAGTGCACTGATGTTTTCAAAGTTCAGAGCGGACTCACTATCCCTCCTAGTTTAAAACCAATCACAATTTGAAATCTCAAAACTCTCTCAACTGAAGTGAGATAACTTCTTATTCAGAATATCCACTCACAGTTTATAGACTTTTAGGTCCCTTCATTTTCACAAATGAATACATCCTCCACTGTAATTAGATGCTCTATTTATGCCCAAATTTCATCCACAAATGAATACAACTTTACCATAGTATTACTGGGAAACTACAAATATTTCACGCATCCCTTACTACGTCTTAAGTGCAACTTTAATGCCTTGCACACAAGATTCCACTTTTGTTTTGAAACACCCCTTGCACACAACTTCAATATTACGTGCAACTCAAATCTTACGATCAACTTTCTTAGCTTGCGCGCAACTCAAAATCTTTCGCAAAACTCCCTTTGCTCAAAATTCTTACGCGATCCAGATCTCAAATTCTCTCTAAGTGTTGAGCTTTTTAGAATGAGGGGGTCACCTCTCATTTATAGGTGTCGCCAACCCCTGCGCAGAAGATTCATCGTACCGCACAAGATTCTCTTTGAGTGCTCAAAACCTCATTTAATGTTGCATTTGGCGTGCAAGTTTCTTTCACACAACCTCATCTTTCACGCACATTTCCATATATTTCGTGAACTTCATGACTTTTACATTTTTCGATGTTCTACTCCAGAAACATGCCTTACGCACATGTTTCCAAACCACCTTCAATCTTGTGTGCAAATTCCTTTTCCAAAAACACGTTTTTCCATTTTATGATTTTGAGGCCCTAAAATTTGGAAAATACTGGAAAACAACACCACCTTGTATTTGTTCTTTTGTACAGCCTCCATATCGTCCATTCCTTTTTCATGGATCTTTGTCAACATAGGTTTTCAATAAACACAATCACCCCAAAAATTCTTCAATGTTACCATAAGGGATTTTTTCCTAACAATATCCCCCTTTGGGTTTGTTGATAACTCTTCTCATAACAACTCTATGCACTTTGATAGCTTACTAAAGCTCCTTTCATCATCTACCATCATTCACCTCTTTTGATTCATATAGAGACCAAAGATTCACTAACCACATACTTTAAGCCCACATGAGTAATGCTCGGCGTGAGAAACAAGAGTAGTATGAAAACTTCATAAATGGATCACTTCATTTATGACACCAATTGTTGATACCATACTGATACCAATAAACTGCTTTCATCGCAAACCTCAGCTGTCGTGATATCTAATCTTTGATCGATCACTTCAAGCATCGTCAGATTTAAAACTCCTCCTTCACTTCTCAAGTTCTTGTATTGTCCAAACTAATCTCTGGATGATCACTTCGAACACCGCATACTCTCATCATAATGCTCCCCCTATCAGATTATTCACCTATCTTGATAAACTCACCCTATCTCACTGCACCACTAGATAGCTTCTCCCTGTGTCTTTGAAAAAGACATTGTCTCCCTTCTTTAGCCACATTTTCTCCCCCTTTAGAAGTCACTCTTTCTTCCTCTTTGTCAACAAACCCAAAGGTCAATTTTTTGTGGTCTGAAATAGGGTAGAGAATACAGATCAACACATTAAATAAAAATACATCATACCTCAGGGAGAGAGGGATCCACATCCACACTTTTTCAAGTGTGGGGATTTGACCAAACCCCCAGAGCCAGTCGATGTCTTTCAAAAGATTCATTGGGTAAGACCTTTGTCAAAATGTCGGAAACCTGTAACTATGTAGGCACATCCTCCAACATCACAATTCTCTACTCAACCTTCTCCTTGATAAAATGATACTTTATCTCAATGTTCTTTGTCCGTGAGTGATGGACGAGGTTTTTTCTGAGATTTATAGCACTTGAGTTATCGTACTGGATTCCGGTTGGAGACTTCACTTCAACTCCCATATCATCAAGCTATTGCTTCATCCACAATAACAATGTGCATTATTGAGTAGCCGCAATATACTCAGTTTTTGTGGTGCTTAATGAAATGAAATCTTGCTTCTTTCTTAGCCAAGAAATACACAATCCACCAAGGTAGAAATCACCTCCTAACATTAATTTCCTGTCATCCGTTGAAACGACCCAATCTATATCTGTATATCCCAACAACTCCAGCTGATATTTTTCATTATACATTAAACCAAAATCCACAGTGCCTTTAATATACCGAAGTATTATTTTTACTACAAGCATGTGTATTTCCTTGGGATTGCTTTGATATCACGCTGCTTGGCATGTGGTGAAAACAATATCAGGTCTTATCGTTGTCAGGTATAATAAACTTCTAATAACCTGCTTGTATTTTGTTACATTAACTACCTTGACATTATCATCTTTTCATAATTTCATTCGGGTTGCAACCAGAGTCTTCATCTCTTTGGAATTTTTCATTCTAAATATTCTTAGAACCTCCTTTCATATTTGGATTGAGGAATGCAAGTGTCATTCCTTCCATGTTTCACCTGTAAACCAAGGGAAAACATCAACTCTCCAATCATTGACATTTCGAACTCACTTTTCATGAATGTGAAAAACTATTTGCACTGAGCTTCATCTAATCCGCTAAATATTATTTCATCGACATAAAATAGCACCATCATCATTTGATTACTGTAGTTTTTTGAATAGATATTATAATCAACTCCACCATCCTAAAATCCAAGATTCTTCAAATAATGATCAAGCCTTGAGTACCATGCTCTTGGTTCTTATTTCATCCCATATAGCGCTTTCCTTATTCAACAGACTTTTTTCTCATCTTCATGAATGATAAAACAATCTGGCTGATCAATATAAACTTCCTCCTCCATAACCCCATTCAAAAATATGGATTTTACATCCATCTATAACACTTTGAACTTCCATTGTACTGTAATGGATAGGAATAATTTGATTGTATTCAACCTTAATACCGGTGAAAATGTCTCATCAACATCTATACCCTTTGTATGGGAGTATCCTTTACACACTAGTCGTGCTTTGTTCAGAATCACTGATCCATATTCATTCATCTTGTTGCGAAAGACCCATTTAGTTTCGATGACATTCTTATCTACTGGCCTCGAAACAATCTCCCAAGTCTGATTCTTCTCAATCTGGTCTAACTCTTCATTCATCGCCTGAACCCAGTTTTCATCTTCAGTTGTATAAGAAAAACATTTAGGTTCATTTTGAGATAAGAGAGATTTCTGCTGCAGTGACTTCATTATTCTTGTATGAACTGGTGTTGTCTAATCACTAATGATATTTTTCCTAACAATTTCAGCTCGACTCTTTAGATTCTTTGCAGATATAGACTTGAATTCTTTTTGTTCATCATCAGTGTCTTCTTCTGAGTCATCATCTTCTATTTATGCGCCCCCTATATTACTTTCCTCTTCATCACTTTCATCAAGAAACTGTTCACTGTGATGTTGAGTACTCTCTTCATTTTCCACAACAGTGAAATCATTTCTCTCAAATACTTTTCACAGCCTCTTGTTGAATCATTTGTATGATTTTCTTTTTTCTGAGTAGCCAAGGAATATCCCCTCATATCCACATGACTCAAATTTTCTATTTTTTTTATTTGTTTAAAATGAAGCACTTACTTCCAAAGATTCAAAAGTATTTAACTGTTGGCTTATTTCTGTACCACATCTCATACGGAGTCTTTCCTTCCTTATGACATAATAGATACCTTTTAGAAATGTAGACTGACGTGAAAATGGTTTCCTTCCAAAACTTCTCTAGTATGTACATTTCAATAAGCATCGTTCTAGCCATGTTGTTGATGATTCTATCACTCCTTTCAACCACTCCATTATATTGGGTAGTTCTCACCGAAGAAACTTGATGCCTTATCCCATGTTTCTCAAGATAGTCTTCCACTTGATTGTTTGTGAATTTCATACCATTATCAGTACGAAACTTCAAGATTTTCTGCCCAAGCATCCTTTCAGATTCCCTCTGATACTGCTTTATGCAACTGAACACATCGGTCTTATGGGAAATGACAAATACTCAGGCCATTATACTATAATAATCAATGAAAAGTACATAGTACCTTTTCCCGTCTATGGATCTTGGTGAGATAGGTCCACAAACATCAACATGCACCAATTCGAACACTCTGGTTGAATTCTATTCCTTTTCCTTGTATGTATTTCTGATGATCTTCCCTTGTTAACATGCATCGCACATATGATTATGATCACATGATAGTTTAGGGAGGTCTCTAGATGCATCACACTTAACCAGATCTTCCATGGATGGTTGGTATAGATGACCGAGTTTCTTATGCCACAACTCTTTTTCTTCCTCTCTGGATAAAGATAATATATCTTCCTCTCCACTTACAAGGTATAGATTTCCCTTTGTCCTTTTTTCCTATATGACAACTACACCATCTTTTCCTTTAACAACACACATCTTCTTGGTAAATCTAATAGAGTTCCCAGAGTCACATAGTTTACTGACACTGAGTAAGTTGTGACTAAGACCTTCTACTACCAAGACATCAGCACGTCTCATTTCTTTTCCCCCAAACCTGGCCTTTCCCGAGCTAATAATATTCAAGCCTTCATCATTTCCAAACTTGACAACTCCTTCTTTTTCATATTTCATGCCTATAACAAGATCCTTATTCCCTGTCATATGGGATGTGCAACCACTGTCAAAGATCCATACACCAGAACAGTCTGATGCTTTAGGGAAAATTTCCGCAACCACTGCCTTCTCATCCTTTTTCTTTTTTATCCATATCTTTGAATTCACACTCGGTGTGGTTTGAAAAACTTGTTCTTCCTCTGAGTGTGATGGTCCAACTTCATCTTACAGAGCTGCAAATAAATTTTTCATTTTCAACTCACATGTTGGTTTGTTTATTTACTACTTGCAACTACTTTGATTCTGCCTTGGCACATTCTTCTGCATGGTTGATGTACAATATCTAGTCATGTTCCCAAATTCTCCACACCAAAAAACAATATCCCTCAAAGGATGTTCTATAATATCAAGCTCTGTTTGGATTCCATTTTTGTTCTTATTCCCTTATGAATCTCTTGGATATGGAATACACATACTGTGAATGTATCATCTTTACACAACAATAACACCTGATATATGGTGCATTTCTGCATGTCACTTATGCACTGCTAGTTACCCCTTGAGATATCTGAATATCATAATTCTTCTTTGTTCCCAAATAAACTTTCAATCTTAAAATGGGTGCTTGCGGTTTGACGTCAACTTTCACAGCTTTCTATTTTCATTCAAGCCCCACATCAGCCTTAGCATATGAATATAATTGATTCTTCCTTTCTACTGGACTACTATTCTTCACTTCTAATTTTTCCATCTTTTGAGTGATTTGATTTGCCGATGTTATATTGGGATTCAATATTTTTCCTTGATCCTTAACTTTTGATCGCAGGCCAATGAGTTATTCTTCAAGTTCTTTGATACGTTTTATTTGATCTTTTACTTTGTTATTCAAGCCATCGATCTCCCTTTTTTTTCTTCAACCTTGAGCTTATGTCCATCAACGTTTTCTGAGCTCTTTGGCCTAGAAGACTTAGGGTTTTCAATTTCTTTTACCATCTCAGACTTCTCTTCTTCCTGATATTTCATGTAGAGTTTGAATCGTGTACCACCTTATTGGTTTTCTTTGTTTTTGCTCTCCAAACATCCATCTCTTCAAGATCTGCTTCTAATTCATCTTCCATGTCGGCTCTTCCTTCAATTTCTTCTTCTTTTTCATCAACGTCAGTTTCTTCCTTTTTTTGAGAACTATCGACAACTGCCACCATAGAATTATCTCCATGGTCTGTGCAGTTTTCATCTCTTCAACCTCTTCAACATCAGACTCATCTGAACTGTCACATTCTTATGAAAGAAGATTCTTTTTCTTAAAGAAATTTCTCTTGAATTGTTTCTTTCCTTTCACAAAGACTAAAGTATTATTCTTTGGAATTTCGATTTCATCCTCCTCATCTTCCTGAAACTTCTTGGGGGCCCTTGCTGCAAGGTGACCAACTTTTCCAAATCTAAAGCAAGCAAGTGGAAGTTTCCCTTTGAACTTTATTTTTCCTCTTTGAAGATTCGAGGAAAGGAATGACATCACCTCGTCTGCCTCTTCTTCTTCCTAATAATATTCAATGGTGAGTTTCTTTATGGACTTGAATGCCACCTCTTTAGATTTCCCCTTTTCTGCAGCATCGTTATCATTATTTCTCATTTCATATGCAACAAGGGTGTTGTGAAGGTTATCCAATGTCAACTCTTTCAGGTCTTTATCTTCCAAAATGGAAACTTTTGGATTGAACCAAGATGGAAGTTTCCTCAAAATGTGCTTCACAATCTTTATGTCTTCAATAACTTCTCCAAGACCTCACATGTCTTACACTACCACATTTACCCTGTCAAAGAATGCATCAACAGACTCATTCGAGTTCATTCTCAGATCTTTATACTTGTTCCAAAAAACTTGCATCTTTGACACTCTGACCTTTGAATCCCCTTCATATATGTTCGATAGCTTTTCCCACATAGCATGTGATGTTTTTCATGACATCACCTTCGTATATATAGCATTGGATAGGGCTCCCCCTAAAGTATTTATTCCCTTGGCGTCAACATTCAATTCTCTTTGTTCAGCTTCTGATAATGCACCACTATTAATATCGACAGTTATATCATGCATTGCTGTTGTAAACACATCCATTCCCAAATATCATAAGTAGTGTTGCATCTGATTCTTCCATAGATGAAAATTGTTCCCGTCAAAGATCGGAATCCCTTTATGATTGGTGACATCCATTTGAGAGAGAAACACTGATATCAACTTTTCGCTCTGATACCAATTATTAGGTTCACTAGGATAGATACCCCGAGAGGGAGGGTGAATCATGGTATGACAGATTAAAACAACTACCCTTTTGATCTTGTTTTGTTGTTAGTCAAAACTCTCTTCTTTCTCCTTCTCGTTGCAGAGTATAAACAAATCTTAAAGCATGCACAACACACAGTAATTTTACTTGGTTCACCCTCATTGGGCTGCGTCCAAGGAGCATACACCGGCAATGTGCCGATGTACCAAATCCACTAAAAGTGCACTGTTGTTTACAAATTTCGGAGTGAACTCACTATCCCTCCTAGTTTACAACCAATCACAATTTGAAAGTCCACTGCTCTCTCAACTGAAGTGATCTCACTGCTTCTTCAGAAGATCCACTCACAGTTTATAGACTTGTAGGTCTCTTCATTTTCATAAATGAATGCATCCTCCATTGTATGTAGATGCTCTATTGATATCTCACTTTCATCCACTAATGAATACGACTTTACCACAGTATTACTGGGAAACTCCAAATCTTTTGCGCAACCCTTACTGCGTCTTGCGCGCAACTTTAATGCCTTGCACGCAAGATTCCACTTTTGTCGTGAAACACCCCTTGCGCACAACTTCTATCTTACGCGTAACTCAAACCTTACGTGCAACTTTCTTAGCTTGCATGCAACTCAAAATCTTTCACGCAACTCCCTTTGTTCAAATTTCTTATGCGATCCAAAGCTCGAATTATCTCTAAGTGTTGAGCTTTTTAGAATGAGGGGGGTCACCTCTTATTTATAGGCGTCGCCGACCCATGCACGAAAGATTCACCATGTTGCACAAGATTATCTTCGAGCACGCAAAACTTCATTTGATGTCGTATTGAGCGCGCAAGTTTCTTTCGCACAACCTCATCTTTTGCGCACATTTCCAGATCTTTCACGTACTTCATGCATTTTCCATTTTTCGACGTTCTACTCCCGAAACATGTCTTGCGCGCATGTTTCCAAACCACCTTCATTCTTGCACGCAACTTCCGTTTCCAAAAACACATTTTTCCATTTTTTTGATTTTGAGGCCTAAAAATTTGACAAACACTGGAAAATGACATCACCTTGTATTTGTTCTTTTGCACCACCTCCAGATTGTTCATTCATTTGTCATGGTTCTTTGTCAACATAGGTTGTTAACAAACACGATCTGTAACACCCTGAAATGATAAAGGGTTAAATGACTAAATGATATGACTCATGTTAGCAAGGTGCACCTTCCTTTTCGGGAGCCTACCTGATTAGAATTCCATAGTTAAGCGTGCTTGGCCTGAAGTAGTGATCAGGATGGGTGACCTTCTGTGAAGTTTCTCAGGGTGTGTGTGAGTGATGAAAAAACACACTGGAAAGGGCATGTGTTGGCCTGTGGGGACTTTCATTAGTCAGATGACCCGTTCGAGCACGTGGGTGGGCCCTAGGGTGGGGACCACGTGTCTGTGGGGCAACTGGTGGTACTTGGCGGGCCAGGACCCGACGACCATGTTAAGGCGGGGTGTTTGTGCTGTCATTGAGGCCCAGTTGTCACATTTGGTATCAGAGGTGGTACACAGCCTTAAGTGCAACGCACTGCCTGGGTTGAGATGTAGGGCCCACAATGAGGACGTTGTGCTCTAAAGGGGGGTGACTGTAACACCCTGAAATGATAAAGGGTTAAATGACTAAATGATATGACTCATGTTAGCAAGGTGCACCTTCCTTTTCGGAAGCCTACCTGATTAGAACTCCACAGTTAAGCGTGCTTGTCCAGGAGTAGTGATCAGGATGGGTGGCCTTTTGGGAAGTTTCTCAGGGTGTGTGTGAGTGAGGACAAAACACACTTGAAAGGACATGTGTTGGCCTGTGGTGACTGTCATTAGTCAGATGACTCATTCGGGCACGTGGGTGGGCCCCAGGGTGGGGACCACGTGTCTGTGGGGCAACTGGTGGTACCTGGCGGGCCAAGACCCGACGGCCATGTTAAGGCGGGGTGTCTGTGCTATCACTAGGGCTCAGTTGTCACACAATCACCCAAAAATGCTTCAATGTTACCATGAGAGATTTTTGTCCAACAGGTTGCATGACCGAGCAGAGACACTCGGGTAGAGTCTTAGATCGAGTTAGAGCAGTTCGACAATCTTGGAGGTCGGGTATGTAGCTCGGCTCAAAGTTGGCAGTAGAACCAAATGTATTTTTTCCTGTTTGTTTTATTTTGTATATGCGGTCAACCTAATGTGCATGCAATTGATGTGTGTAGCATGACCATTCGAGTTGCATGCTGCATTTCATTTTATTATGGCATGTTCATTTTATTTAATGTTTCTGCATGCTCTGATGTATATGATGTTTGGTTATTTTGTCCGTTATCACGCACTTTGATATGAGAGTATAGTCTCTTCACAACACCACCTCAGACTCCCGCTGCTAGTCGACACTCTCTGACGTACAAGGAGATTTGCCTGAGGTCATTTAGCGAACTGGGCCAGGGCAGCAGTCGAGTGGCATTCGGATCAGGGCGTTACAAGTTGGTAGTGACAAAGGGCTGCATGAAGATGATCATTTTGGGCAATTTTGGGATTCTCTTGATTTTGTTTATTTTGGTTTTGGATTTATATTGGCCATTTCGGCCATTGATGCGTATTTTGGGAGCTCAACCTTTTTTATGTGATGTAGTGACATGTTTATTTTGATTACATATTGATGTTTGTCATTCAATTTCAGTATTTTTTTATACCATGTTTGGTTTAGTTGAGATATTTGTTTTTGTTTATTTAATGGCACGAACATCCAACATTGGGACATGTCATACGGGATTTCCCGGAAGGAATCCTCGTTTTATTTATGGGATTAAAGAGGGAAAAATCATTTTCACTGAATTTGCTTTGATACCCTGGTGCTAGTTGCTAGTTTGGGGTGATCAAGAATGCACCATGGGTCATGTGGTAAGCAAATTTTGGTGATGTGGCATGCTGTTCCGGGTTGGTTTGTTACATAAACCGTATATGAAGACATGGCAAAATGCATTACATATCAGAGTAATGGATAAAATAAGTGATCCAAGATAATGTTATCCCGAAATCCCGAAAACCTAATAAGGATCCGTCCAAAACTCCACCTGGGTGCCCGAACAAACCAACTGCTAGGCCTACCATCCAGACCCGGACCGAATTCAGGCCCGCCGGTCCTCCTGCCAGGCCCAGCCCCGATTCACCGAGTTTCAGATAATCGACGGCGATGGTGTTCGGTCGAAGTTCCCATTTTAGTTATCTAGCTCGACGGAAACCCCACTCTTCTCCTCGGTGCCATGTTCGCGAAACGAACCCTAGAACAATCGTCGCAGGGGAATCCTATATCAAGATACCCGAATCCTCAAATTCTTCTCCACTATGGAATCCCGTCTACTGCATCTATACTTGCTTTCGATCATATTCAGCACCTCCTCGCAATTGGCACATTGGATGGTCGGATCAAAGTGATCGGCGGTCACGGCATTGAAGGCCTTCTCATCTCTCCCAAACAGCTGCCGTTCAAGTATTTGGAGTTCCTGCAAAACCAAGGTATTCTGGTCAGCGTCTCGAATGCAAATGAAATTCAGGTTTGGAATTTGGATGAAAGACGTGTGAGTTCTACTTTTCCATGGGAATCGAACATAACTGCATTTTCTATTATCACTGGCACTAATTTCATTTATATTGGAGACGAGTATGGATTGCTGTCTGTGTTGAAGTATGATGCTGCGGAGGGAAAGCTTCTGTGTTTGCCGTATCTCGTTACGGCAAATTCTGTAGCTGAAGCTGCTGGAATTTCCTGGCTTAATCAGCATGCTATTGTTGGAGTTCTTCCATGTGCTTGTTCGCATGGGACTAGAGTGCTGATTGCCTATCTGAATGGATTGATCGTTCTGTGGGATGTTTCCGAAGACCGAGCTGTTCATGTAAGAGGCCAGACGGACCTTCAGCTCAAGGATGGGGCTGCGGATGATCATAATGATGTAACAAAAGATCATTTGGTCGACCAGGGAGACAAGGAGATCAGCTCCCTGTGCTGGATGACCTCAGATGAATCAGTTATAGCTGTGGGTTATGTTGATGGTGATATTTTGCTATGGAACCTATCAGTAGCTGCATCCGGTGGGGATCCACAAGCTCAAAGGAGTTCTCATAATGTGGTGAAGTTGCAGCTATCATCAGCTGAAAGAAGGCTTCCGGTTATTGTTTTACATTGCCATGAAAACTCATTGCATAATTCTCACCGAGCCCAACTCTTTGTCTATGGGGGTGATCAGATTGGATCTGAAGAAGTTCTAGCAATTTTGAGTATTGATTGGTCATCAGGCATAGAAACTTTAAAATGCATCGATCGGGCATACTTTCCACTGAACGGGTCTTTTGCGGACATGGTTTTACTGCCAAATCATGGATCTGTGGGGCATCAGCATTCCGCTTCATTCTTTGTATTAACAAGTCCTGGGCAATTGAATTTTTATGAGGATGCTTGTTTGCCTGTGCTAGCCTACCCGATGGTTATATCTGTTGCTGAACCTTACATGATGGTGGGGAAGCTCGTTTGGGTGGATGCTGGTGAGAAGCTTTCGAGGGTTTTGGAGAAACTTTCAGCTTCACAACACTATGGTAGAGCAAGTGTGAAGTGGCCTCTAAGCGGCGGAGTTCCCAATACGATCTCCTCTGCCGAAGATGATAGCAGTAAGAGGTTGTATATAGCGGGTTATCAAGATGGATCTGTTCAAATATGGGATGCCACATTTTCAATCTTGTCACTTAAATTTGTAATAGGTTCTGAGGTGAAGGGAGTCACATTTGCTGGTTTAAGTGAACCAGTGTCAGCATTGGATTTCCACCCCACAACTCTCAAATTAGCTGTTGGAAATGAATCTGGTCTTGTTTGCTTATTTAAGCTGCTTGGAAGCTCAGATGAATTGAATCTGCACTTTGTAACAAAAACTGAACATGAAGTTCACCAATTGGATCAAGGAAATGGAGCTCAATACACAGCTGTATTTTCCGTCCTCAATTCTCCTGTATGCACCCTCCAATTCTTAGATTCTGGAAATAGGCTTGCTGCAGGATTCAAGTGTGGTCGGGTAGCAATGCTTAACATCAGCTCGTTATCAGTTGTGTTTGTAACTGAATGCGTATCTGTAACGAGCTCTCCGGTTGTTTCATTGGCTGTACATAGTTCGACCGACATCCGAGAAGTCCCCGAATCTAGATGCATAGATTATAATGACAAGTGGGTCTTATTTATTTTGACCAGAGATTCACACATTGGAATAGTAGATGCCAATACTGGTAGTTCCATCAGTTCTTCAGCCCTACTGGAAGAGGACTCAGCTGCAACCGCAATCTCCATGTACCTTTTCGAGGGCGGCTTACCTGTTTCTCAGGCTGCAACAGAAAACCAGTCAAAACCATCTAGTCTTGTTTGTTTATTCTGTTGTGAGAATTCCTTATCCTTGTGTTCTTTGGAGTCCCTGAATCAGGGTAAATGCAACTCCATTAAGAGAGTGGTTCTCACAAAACCATGTTGCTGGTCCACAATCTTCCAAATGGATGAGAAAGAATGTGGGCTCATTGCACTTCATTGCATTGGGGTCATTGAGATTAGGTCTTTGCCTGGCCTTGAATTGGTGACTGAAATTTCATTGATGTCAATTCTGAGGTGGAACTCAAAGACCAGCATGTGCAGGACGATGAGTTCTACCAGGTGCGGGGAGATTACAGTGGTGAACGGTTTTGAATTTGCTATTTTGTCACTTTTGGCGATCCAGGAGTCTTTGCCCTGTTTGCATGATAAAGTCCATGATGCTGATCAGAGGAAGAAACAAGGCATTGTCCAAGGGATTTTAGGTGGCATCATGAAGGGATTCAAAGGTGACAAGGAGGCTCGTACCAGTAGCATCGAACAATTAGAAGGCATATTTTCAAGATCATTAGAGTTTACAGGAGAAACGTCTGATGATCCAGTAGCGGTGGAGCTCGACATCGATGAGATTGAAATTGACGAAGCCGTGACCTCGTCTTCATCTCATATGATCAGGAAGGATGATCAAGAAGACAAGGAAAGGGGAAAGTTATTTGAAGGTGCAGCGCCAAGAGTCAGAACACCCGCAGAAATCATCGCCAAGTACAGAAAGGGCGGGGGCGCTTCTGAAGCTGCTTCGCATGCGAGAGAGAAGCTCGTACAGCGTCAAGAAAAACTGGAGAGACTGGGCAGGCGAACTGAAGAACTGCAAAGCGGGGCTGAGAACTTTGCGTCGATGGCGAACGAACTTGCGAAGACGATGGAAAAGCGTAAATGGTGGAATATCTGAGTTAGGTTTGACTACGATTCTTCTCCGTCTCGCTCGGCATTGATTGGTATTCATGGCAGGTTTTCCCGACTGGTAAATTTTGGTCGTTAATGGGAACGGGATTCTGTACAATTTCGTTACATTTGGCTGTAAATCATGTCGACTCGTTATAATTAATTAATATACATATTTATTAATATATGTGTCTGTATATATAGTTTTACCTTTTTTTTTCCTTTTACTCAGACGGATTTTAAATCTGTTCTAGACAAGTATATCTGAGATAGATATTAAATCCATCTAAGATAATTCATCCCAAAAAAAATTATGTATTATATTTGAGATTGATTCATCCCCAAAAAAAATATGTATTATATTTGAGATTGATTTGACATCCGCCTGTTTCATCCCAAATATCCATTTTTATTTTAATGCATTGAAAACAAAGCGAAATATCTCAACTTATCATGAAATTTGGAATAATGAATCACATGTGGGTCATATTTCCAAAATGGTCATAAAAGTGTGTTTTAACAATTAAAATCCACTTTTAACTTGGAAATTAGTATATGACCTTCAAAATTGAGCAACTTAGCTCGCATTGTTGCATAAATTCAAGAAAAAATATTATCTACCCATTTGTGACCTATATCAATAAACAAAATTCCAATATGTTGTCTTATGTGTTTAGAATGATGGAAAATGTATTTTGATAATTAAAATGTTTTTAATTGTTAAACTTGTATCAAATGATAAAAAATGATCAAATGAGCTCAATTTATCATTAAAATTTAGGAAAATGATCATTTGGTCAATTTGTTGTTCTTAGGAACTATGAATGAATCAGACGTGTGACGTAAATAAAATGATTGAAAATATTTTTAACTTGAAAATTAGTATGGGACATTCAAAACCGACAAAAAACACTATTTTTCATAAAAATTTAGGACCGTGATTGACCTACAAGAAGACATCTCATGTTAATATGATGTTGAATGTTTTCGTAATGACCAAAAACACATTTTTTAGAATTAATTTTTGGAAGTATCAAATGTGTGCTAAATGATTAAAAAAACAAGTAAATGAGCTCATTTTGTTATTAGCATTCATGGAAACAATTCTTGGGCCATTTGTGGCCTATAAGAATGAACCATGCATGAATTGGATGTTCCATGTGCTCAAAATGATTGAAAATGCCTCTTAACATTTAAAATTCATTTTTAATGAGCATATAATGTTCAAAGGTGGGGGAATGATCTTGGTTTATCATGATTATTTAGAATCACTGTCATAAACCGAATCTGGTCATTGTCAAAACCGGCACCAAACCCAGCCCGTGACAAGGTCCGGAGGGCGTTCCCGATCCTCACGGGCTGACACAAGTGTCTGGGTATCATAAAATGAAAATTGGAAACGATTTACCCGAGTTTATAAACTTAAAACTACAAAAGAATCCAATAAAACGAATCTAGATTTTTCAATCCAAACAATCTTTTACAAAAAAATCAGAAATGAATTACATATTTTAAAACAACTCAACAAGACTATAACAAAGGTACAAAACCAAAAGGGAACAACCCAAAAACCCTCATGGCAAGGGGCACCACCCTCAAGCCATCTCCACAAGACTTCACCACCAAGGACCTGCTAAAAACCCGAACCACTGGAACTAAAAACTGTACCCAACCTGCGACAAAAAAAATAACCAAGTCTACTTACACCCAAGGGTGTAAGTAGGGTGTGAGCCAAAGCCCAATAGGATACCTCCACTAATAGATTCCATGTGATAAACATTTAATAACGAAAATCATGCATGTTTTCAAAAACATGAAATGCTAGTTATAATTTCTAAAAGATGCAACATTAAATAAAAACAGTTTTCAAGTGGGCTAATTTAAAGAATAAATAATTTTAAAATAAATACCAAAGCTACTGAATTTTCCAGCCACTCATACCGTATGCCGACGGTAAGCACAAAATATCTAGTGAACACAAGCAATGAGAAATAACCCCTAGGCACTAGCTAGCTGTGGGTCCCAGGTACCTCGTATCTCGGTGAGAGTAACCATCACAAATATCTGTTCTCGTGCACGAGCCACTAGTAGGGAACATACTCATAACCTAGTGGTCCCCAATCATCATCATCATAGTTTATTTAGAGTTGTAAGAGTCAATCTTGCTAAGTGAAACTGAGGCCAAACCCCACGGATTCACTAGCATACTAGTACACGTCCATCCACCTAGATACCCGGGTTTTCCCTTTGTGCTCAAACAAGTTCAACATGTCAATGAATATACCTTTCACATGCAAATATCATTTTCATATCATAAATTCACCAAACAGCCCGCATGTATACAACACAAGTCACAAAAGTCCACTTTTCATTTAAATTGATTTTGAAATCCGACTCACACCAAAATAGCCCACAACACTTTTCACATTTCTTTTACACTTCCTCAAATCCATTAAACAATTTTATAAAACCATTACAATATATTACAACTCTCATAACATCCCACTCACTTGTTACATAATACCCTTTTTACCTTTGAAATCATTTTATTATCAAACTTACACGAAACAACCCACAAACAAGTTTCGCTCCAACATCACAATTTAATAAAACATTTCAGAAATTTACAAAACATTCTAAAAATGTTTGACATCTTTAAACATCACTTCACATTTCAAAACCCCTTAATAGGTGAACACACATACCAAACAGTACATATGCACACTTTTCCCACTTTGTTTAACCAACTAAAACATTTACAATTTTTATAAAAAGAACCCAAGTGGTGTAAATATGTCTTACACACAAAACCCATTTCAAAACCCCCATTTAAGACCAAAAACCATACCAATTCCTATCCAAAACAGAATTGGAAGCCCTAGAGACATTTATAAAATCACTTTCAAGTTTTATAAAATCACCTTGAATAATACAACAAAAGATCCAAATGAAAACACACATTTTCATAAAATGCTCTCAAGAAGTATACAAATATTTTACACATAAAACCTATTCAAAAACCCTCTTTTTAGGCCCACATGACACTAATACATTACCAAACCATAATTGTCAGGTCAAACAAGATTTAGTAAACCAATTCCATATGTTATAAAATACACCCAAATAATACCCCACGAGTAACACATGAAAACACCCAATTTCAAGTTAAAATGCAACTATAAAATTAAACACTTAACCAAATCAATCATAAACAGTTTTCGCACCACACCCAACATATGAGGAATATGAAAAATGAGTAAATACGGAAAGCTAACTCATCAATAATTGTTTACACATGGAACCACCTACCGAAAGTGTCGAATCCCTCAAAACTTGGTGCGAAACATCAACCGCACCACCGCTGCATCACAAGGATGATAAATCCAGCCCTAGACCACAATATTTAACCAAAAAGACACCAAATCAAACCATAGGTTAGAACCCCAACTTCTGGACATTTTAGAATATAATGAAAGAGGGAGGAAACCCTAAGGAGAAGGAAGAAATTGAAGAGAGAAACACTTACTCAAAACAATCTTGAATAAAACGACCCAAAATACACTAGTATCTGAATTTGAAAACATCCAACCATTCAAGGGAGGTTCGAACAAGGATTAGGAAATCATGTAGGAACTGGAATGGGAGAAAAAGAGTAAAAATAGGATTTATGAAAGAATCAATTTACCTCTCCAAATCTGGGTGATTTCTGAAATCCAGAGAAGTTTCGACAAATTTTGAGATTCTATTGATCTCCAAATTGAGGGAGGAGAGAATGGAGGCGCGCCTTAGGTAAGTGGGCTCGAGTGAGAGTTGGAATCACCAAAAAAAGGTAAATATTAAAGGAGATATTAAAGAATTAAAATTTATTTTTAATGCAGAAAATGGGCTTTCAGGAAGGCTCGATCCCTTGAATAAAAACCCATATCCACCATGATTATGGATTCCTAAATGGTCCAAATTAATATGGTGGTGTTAATAGGTTAGGGCATGACAATTAGGAATTGTAATGGCTGAAAAATGTTAAGAAATGAAGGAGTTATAAAGGAATCAAAATTTATTTTTAAATCTGGAATTGGGCTCACGGTTTGGCCCAATTCATGAAAACTCACCCATTCCTCCATAAAAGCATGGAAAACCCCCAAAACAAAGCATGAATGCAAATTAAATGGAATTTAACTTTAAAATAAGTCATGTATGTAACAGTCACTATATTAGATTCATTTGTGACTTGAAGAAATAAATCGCATATTAATATGATATCTGATGTGCTCAAAATGAACGAAAGTGTATTTTTTAAATTATAACTCTTTTCTAAACAAACGTAAAATGTTCAAAAATGAAAAAACAAACTCGGTTTTCTTTGAAAAATTTACTACACAATTTTTCGAGTCAATTGAATTATAGGAACATGCAATGTGTGAATCTGACTTCCAACGTGCTTGAAACAATTGAATATGCATTTTTAGAATTAATTTTTTTATGTGTCAAACATGTGTATGAAATTTCTTAGAAGGACATATGATTAACACTTAGAATGAGGGTTAAATTAGAGTTGGTTTTTTATGAGTTCCCCACAATTTTTAGAGTAATTAAATCTCTTTCAACCTGCTTAACTCACATTGTATGTAAAAATTAAAGTCAATAGAGAACTCATACTTTTTTATAAGGTTTATCTCCCAGTTTGTAAGACTACATCCTTCCGATACATGGTAAATCCTAGAACACATTGATCCACTTATTTCATAAAGTATATTACAATATGGTAGATATTATCTTCAAAATCCTATATTTTTTCTAATATCACATCAATTTTCACAACCATCCCACTTGCACCACTAGAGTCTATCCTGCATTATTCAGTTTAGGTATAACACCAATTGGTGAAGAAACTCCTCTTTGATGTCTTCTAGAGCAATAACCAACAACCATTGGAATCTCTCCTTAAAGGAATGATTTAATATGGGTTTATAAGAATTAATACCCATCCTCCTCTTTCCTTAAAGTCATGCATGAACATGCACATAAAATAATAGATTCAAGAACTCTTCTTCAATAATATGACTCTTCATTGGACTCAGATGAATCTTTTTCTTCTCCTTGATTGTATTGAATCAACGAGCTCTCATCAAACTCTCTCATAAAATAAAAAAAGATTCTTCTTCAAAGAGTTCTCTTAATCTCCACAACTTTTCTTCTCAAATCTTCTCTATTTTTTACTTTCCATCACAAATAAATTATTTTAATTTTATTCTCATAAATATCTTCTAAAAATATAATCACTAATTCACTTTAAATTCCTGTAATAATAGGATATGATTTGACATGAAATATGGAAACTCATTTCCATAACCATATCTAATATTATGGTCGGTATATTCCTCCATATTTCTCCATGTATCTTGACCACCACATCTCTACAAACATCTACAAAATTAGCTCCTTTTTAATTCATTTTTCATTCAAATAATCACTAAAAAACCACTAAGAAATCCTTTAAAAAATATCGAAATATATTTAGTAATTAAATAATGGAAACTGATGTAAGTGAATAAACCTGTATTTCCATTTAACTCAACACTTTTATGCATTAACATCTTAACACTTATGTAACCCATGAAATATTTTATTCACTTTCACGCATCTTCAGCTCAACTCAGCTCAATTTCATGGAACCTTGGGATAACTATTATCCATCATCATCAACCTTTAGACAAATCTTACACAACTTCTATTCATTCTTATACAACATTTATACCATACATTCTTAGATAGTGGAAATTGTATTTCAATATTACGCAACACTCTAACAACTCTTACACAACGCTAACCCAATGTTACATAGACATTTCATTTTGATATTCATTGTTATGAAACCCTTAGAATCTATAACTCAACATTACAAAAAATTCCAAAATATCATATAACTATTACAAATACTTTATATCATTGTTACATATTTTTTTAATTTTGAATTTCAATTTTACGCAATCAGTTCAAACTCGGCTTCACTCTTACTTATCTCCTTTAAAATTTCATCTTCAACTGTAACCATAAAAAAATATTAAGAATATTAAACTAAACCTTATTTAATATAGTTTAGTAGTAATTTGACAATTCATAATGACCCCCAAGTTTCTCTAATTATAAAGATCCTCTATGCATCATCATGAAAGTTCTTCCTTGGTCTCTACATCCTCAGTGAGTTGTCATCATCCTCAACTTCATCTCCCGACATTACTGCATCTTATTTTGAAGTCATAAACCTATGTATTAACTTCAACATGTGTAAAATGTATTAACACATTATCTATTGATAACCATATATATTGATAATAAGGACAAAACATTCAGTTAATCAATCCATGGGCACTTCAATATCCTTTTCTGTCAGGGGAACTTCAATCCCCCCATGGATTTGTTATCAATACCAATTCCTCCTTCATTTTTTATAAAAATTCTTACCACAAATTCCTTATCATACCAATTCCTTTAAAGCATCAATGTAATAACTCTTCTCAATTAGCACTCTTTTCATCGCCAACTTCTTTCCCCACTATTCCCCCCTTATTCATTAGTCATTTATCCCCCTCATTGATACTAAATTCAAAGGAGTGAATTTTAGGATACCAACAAAAAGTATTTTTAGAATATAACCTGTGTTTACTCTTTGACAGACTCCCCCCTTAATGTTTTGATTCTTCACCCCTCCTTGAGTATTTTTACACTTTGGATCTTCTGAGTATTTTCTCATATCTTTTCTAAGTATTTCTTTCTAGTTTTAGTTATATGTTATCCTTGAAGTTGTGGGTGCTAATTTTGTATCTAGTGTATGCATGTTTGGTTCCCACTCAACCTAAAGTGGTCTTTTCTTAAAAGAATAATAGATTTGGATGGTTGGATAGTCTTCAATATCCCTTTGTCAATATGAACCAAATATCAAAATAAGGAATGAGAGTGGGATATCGACTCATAATACCAATGAATATGTCACGCACATGACATATTTTAAAGTTATTTTTCATTTAATTTACATCCTTGATTTGTTTTGGGGGTTTTCCATGCATTTTTGAAGGAAATGGTGGGTTTCCAAAATTTGGGCCAACCTGAGAGCCCATTTCCAGTTTTGAAAGTACATTTTTTTCTTTAATAACTCCTTCATTTTTCAACATTTTTCACCCATTAAACTTCCAAAATGACCTTCATTTTACTATTAAAACCACCAAAGAAATTTGGTCCCCTTAAAAATTTATTAGCATCTTGGATTTGGGTGATCAAATTATGTTAGGGCCAATAGGGGCCTATATACCCTGAGAGGGGGGGTGAATCAGGGTATGGATATTCTTTTTCAAAGTTCTTTCTGCCCCACTGGATCTTGACCTCTTTGTTACAAGGGTCACTTTGTTTGCACTTGTGTGATTACTGTGATCACTTGTCTCCTTTACCTGATGATGATGCTTTGAATGCAATGCAGGGAAGTAAGCAGACAGACACAGAGATTTTTACTTGGTTCACCGCTAAGGGCTACGTCCAAGGAGCATACGCCGACAAGTTGCCGGTTCGTACCAAATTTCACTAGTCTTCACTAGCTGTGGATTACAATGTTCGGGCTAGATCACTTCTATGCCCAGGCTCACTGCCTTTACAAGATTTAGAGTCAGCTCACTGCTTTCCCAAGGGTCACTCCCTGTTTCTCTCTCTCTGGCTCACTGCCGGTGGAGAGGATCACCTTCTTCCTCTTCCTAAACTCACTGCTCTTGGAAGGGAATCCAATCACAGTTTATAGACCTGTAGGTCTCTTCATTTCCATTAAGGAATGCATCTTTCTCTGTATGTAGATGCTCTGTTGAAGTTCAACTTTCATTCGTAGATGAATACCTCTTTGCCTCTGAACACTGGGCAAACTACCTTTGGAAAGACCTTCGCAAAGCACCCTACAATGCGAGGCTCCCAATTTCGCGAAGCTCAAACAAGTCTTCGCGAAGCTCCTGCCTTTTCGCGAAGCTCACTCGCGAAGCTCACTCGCGAAGCTTTCTCGCGATGCTCAAGCCGTCGCAAAGCAACGACCCTCGCGAAGCTAAGTAAGCCAACACGGAGCTCGCAGGTTTCGCGGAGCTACAATAGCCGCCGCGAAGCACCTCTTTCGCGAAGCACACTGGCTCCGCGAATCACCTTCGCAAATCAAGAGTAAAGTATTTTCTCTGAAAATTCTCTCTACTTCGCTCGAAGGGGTCGGCCTCTATTTATAGGCGATTCCACCGACCCTCGAACTTTCCGCGTGAAGTCAACACCACGTCATCTCAAATCGTGAAGCTCCAAAGTTTCTGCCGGAATTCTATCCAAATCGCGAAGCTCCACGGCAAACTTCCATTCGTGGAGCTTGACGTAGTCGCGATGAATCACCGTCAACTTACCTCCGCGGCTTGCGCCTTCTCCGCGAAGCTCCCTCGCGAAGCCCAACATACCTTCGCACCTTCGCCGCGAAGCTCTCTCGCAAAGCTCTTCTCCGCCGTGATGTGCTTTAGCATCTGCCGTTCGCGAAGCTTGACGTAATCGCGAAGCATCACCACCTCCATTCTTCTGGTCTTCACGATTTCCAAACCATGCATCCTATCTTCGTGAAATTCATGCCTTTGCCATATTAAATTATGCTCTTCATGGAAATCCTCTTTTCGTGATGCTCACCAAACTCCAAATTTTGGACCCCAAAAATTTGGCAAACACTTGAAAACGGCGCCACCTTGTACTGCTCTTTTGTACCGCCTCCAGATTGTCCTTTCCTTTGTCATAGTTCTTTGTCAACATGTAATGTCAACAACTTCTCGGGAACTCGACAATTCTCCATGGAAACCTGCTTTGTCAACAAACACAAACAACCCAAAAATACTGTAATGTTACCTTGAGGGATTTTTGCCCAACAATCTCCCCCTTTGGGTTTGTTGACAACTCTTCACAACTCTGCTCAGAAATATTTTCTGCACTTTGATACCTCACTGAGTCTTCTTCCAGCTGCTACCACCATTCGCCTCTTGCGATTATGATAGAGTTCAAGGATTCACTTAACACGTACTCTAAGCCCACATGAGCAATGCTCGGCGTGAGAAACAAGAGTAGTATGAAAAGTTCATCAATGAATCACTTAATGTCAGACCCCAATTGTCGATTCCACCCTGATACCAATTCTTAAAATAAAATCAGTTGTTGAACCACACTGATACCAATTGGTGAATTCTTAAGTTGATACCAATTGTTGATAGCTAGACACCGTCTCACACCATTCCAACACCACTGTTCTGCTTTTATCACGATCCTCAGCTGTCGTGATTTCTATGATTTGATCGATCACTTCAAGCATCGTCATATTTAAAACGCTCACCCCCTTTTTCATTGCTCCCCCTTTCTGGCTGCTCCACCTGTCAGCTTCTCCCTGTATCAATTATGATTTATCAAATATCCGCACGATTTTCTCCCCCATTAACAAACACTTTTCTCCCCCTTTGTCAACGAACCCAAAGGTCACTCCTTTGTAGTCTGTAACATAGTAGAGAACACATATCGGCATATTAGGGAAAAACACATCATACCTCAGGGAGAGGGGAGATCCCAAATTCACACTATTTCAAGTGCGGGGAATCGACTGAACTCTCAGAGCCAGTCGATGCCTTTAAAAATCTTCCTTGGGGAAGGCCTTTGTCAGGATGTCTGCAACCTGTAGTTCTGTAGGCACATACTCCAACTTCACAATCCCCTGCTCAACTTTCTCCTTGATAAAATGATACTTTATCTCAACGTGCTTTGTCCTTGAGTGATGGACAAGATTTTTGCTGAGATTTATAGTACTTGATTTGTCGCACTGGATTCCGATCGGAGACTTCACTTCAACTCCCATATCTTCAAGCTGCTGCTTCATCCACAATAACTGTGTGCAGGCTTGAGTGGCCGCAATATACTCAGCTTCTGCGGTGCTCAATGAAATGAAATCTTGCTTCTTGATTAGACAATAAACACACAATCCACCAAGATAGAATGCACCACCTGACGTTGATTTTCTATCATCTGCTGAACCAGCCCAGTCTGCATCAGTATATCCCAATAACTCTGTCTGAGATTTGCCGGTGTATGTTAGTCCGAAGTCCACTGTTCCCTTGATATACCGAAGTATTCTTTTCACTGCGAGCAGGTGACTTTCCTTGGGATTACTCTTATATCTCTATACTTGGCATGTGGCGAAAACAATATCAGGCTTTGGTGCAGTCATGTACAACAAACTGCTGATAATCTGCCTGTTTTCAGTGAGATTAACTGCCCTGCCACAGTCATCTTTTGATGATTTCATCCGGATAGCAACCGGAGTCTTCATCTCCTTGGACTTCGCCATTCCAAACCCACATAATTCCTTCTTCATCTGAAAAGCCTTGTTCTCATCCTCATGAATAAGAGAACCATATGGTTCCTCGATATGCACTTCTTCTTCCAGAAAATAATTTAGAAATGCAGCCTTTACATCCATCTGGAACTCTTTGAACTTTCTTTGCCCTGCAATGTCTAGGAATAATCTGATTGTCTCCTGCCTTGAAATCGGTGAAAATGTCTCATCACCATTTATTCCCTCTATCTGGGAGTCTCCTTTGCACATCAGTCGTTCTTTGTTCCAAATCACTGTGCCATATTCATTCATCTTGTCTTAATAGACCCATTTATCCCTGATGACATTGTTGTATGATGGCCTCGAAACAATCTCCCAGGTCTGGTTCTTCTCAATTTTGACCTATCTCTTCATTCATGGCATGTCCCCGTTTTCATCTTCAACTGTATCAGCAAAGCATTTCGACTCAACCTATGATAGTAGTGATGTCTGCTACAGTGATTTCATTCTTCTTGTCTGAACTGGAGCTCACTGATCACTGATGATATTCTGCCTGTCAATTTCAGCTTGATTCTTTGTCATTTGTGCAGATAATGATTTTACTTCCTTGTACTCATCATCAGTATCTTCTTCTGAGTCACCCTCAGCCACTTCTTCTCCCCCTGTGTTGCTTTCTTCCTCAACACTTTCGTCAGGAAATTGTTCACTAACTCATTTTTTAGTGGCTTTATTTCTTTCAGCTACTTTTCTGTATTTCATTGTTCAATGAAATCATTCCTTTCAACTTCTTCTCGCAGCTTCTTGGTATCCTGAAAACAGTCAGCTGATACCACAATGTTAGATCAAAATAAATAAGCATGAAATGCTTGATCACTGCTGTTTCTCCCATAGTATGTCTTCTCTCAATAGACAACACTTGAGCTGGGTCATCCAATTATTTCCTTGATGGATATGGCATCTGATTTTGTTGTTGAATGCTCCCCCTATGTTATGCAACACTTCCTGGGGTTAGACCCACTGTTTATACCCATAAACGTCATTCTTCTCCTGCATCATTCATTCTTATCTTCCACCTGTATGATTTATGCCAATCTAGCACTCATCATTGAGCCATTAACCAAATCTCTAAGCCTACTGAGTTGGAACTCGGTGTAGGAAACAAGAGATAAAGCTAATAACACAATCAATTTTAATTGTGCTCAGTTTCATCTTTTCTTCTTCAACACTGGTTCCTGATTTGAATCAATTGAACCTGTAGAGCATATCAGATCTCCACTTCGCATCCTTAGATGCCACTTCCCCATGGATCGTATCTCCCTAGAACCTGAAACACATGAACCATCAGTTAATTGCATTTATATACATAGGGAGAAGGGGATCCTTCTGGACTCCTCAAGATGAGGACTGTGGTTGATCCTGATGGGTCAACCCTTTGATTCTTTCTTGGAGAGCATCACACTCCTTTCTTGCTTCCTCCAACTGCCTAGCCAACTTCAATTGTTCTGGCCATATGACTAGGCATTCATTGCCTACAGTCTGAGCCTTTTTCTGATATGTAGATTTGGTAGGCTCAGCCTTTCTCACCGCTTGGGGTATAAGCCCGCTGGTACACATTTCCTTCTTTGAGGTTCTACCAAAATTCCACTTTCCTTGATTATTTATCTGAGTAGAAACCTCTCTATTTAGCATCTTCCATTTCTTCTTCTCCCATCTTAGGGGTCTTCCTCTTTCCTTCACTTCTCGCTGAGAGACACGACATGTGGATTTTTCGATGCATTCTTTTCTTATCTGCCTTTTATCATATTTATGGGTCACCACCATATTTTTCATTAGTGGTGGGTCCTCCATTGAATGTCCATTCTTCCTTATCACCACTGCAGTAGATCTCCCCTTAATCTTCCAGGTTTGCTCACATTCTCTCCTTGAGATCTGTTGTGAGTATGACAGAGGAGGTGACTGATACACCTTTCGTTCAGATCCATGTGATTTCCCCGAGGCTCGAAGCCTATTCTTCTCCTTACCACTTTGTCTCCCAGTACAGGCTTCTTTCTTGTACACTTCCTGTGGTGGAGATCTCTTTTCTTGTTCCTTTCCCTTTCCTGCTTTCTTTTTACTGCAATGTCTTGCCATGTGCCCATAGTGAGAACATATAAAACATTTTCCCTCAAAGGCATACCTCATTTTATCATATCTCTGCTGAGATGTTGATGCACCTTGAGTTCTTCCTCTGATATTGTTCTCCTGAGCTTCCTGACACATGCTCATGGTGTGTCCCATTCTTCCGCAGTAATAGCATCTAATATATTCTTTCCTCTGAGAAGCTCTTCTTTCTAATTTCTCATGATGCTTCTTCCTGTTATCAGATTTATTAATGTTTCTCTTTTCACAGACTGAAATGTACTCCAGAGCCTCTGTACAGAAGCTTGATGTGTGGCCATGAACTTCGCAGAAATAGCATATATCATCACTCCTTGAAACTATCCTCATAGGCCTATCTCCAGCACCTACAGGATTTTTCTTACCTTTGTAAATTTTCACTGCATTTTTCTTATCATCCATAGGAGTGGGATTATCATATCCAATACCAGCATTTCCAAAACTTGCTGGTCTTTGAGATGAGAAAATATTATGTTGTTTCTCTTCAGAAACAACATATCTGTTCTTCATTTTATCATCACTTGTCGAAGGATGATCAAATAGCAAGTGCAGTGCATCCTTCAACTTGGGCTTATCTTTGGATTTAGACTTCTCTATTTCCGGATTGACTGATTCTAGCTCTTCTACCAACTTTTGAATCTTCATATCCCTTGATTCAAGTTGGACATCATGTTTTTCCTTGAGAAGCTTCCCTCTGCTTACCTCATCTTCCAGTTCATGCTTCATCTTATCAACCATGTCATTTTTATCCTTTACCTTCAATTTTTCTTGAGCGACAGAGTCAGAGAAACATGCATTATCTTGTTGTAGCCTTTTATTTTTCTGAACTTCTGCAGACAACTGTGCTAATAGATCATTATTTCTGGCTTTAAGATTCTGTGCTTCATCTGACTTTTGACTCTCTTCATAATCACCAGCCTTTTGTTTTCCTTTCATTCTGGCCATCTTCTGCAGCTCTTCATCACGTGAATCATTCTTCTCTGTTAGGTCAGTAACTATATCAACAAGCCTTTGATTTAAGCCTTTTAGCTTGTTGACCTCAATCTCCAATCCCTTGATCCGGATATCTTTAGATTTGGCTTCTTCAGTGTTTCCAACGTCACTTGGAATATTCGGTTCTTCGATGATTTTTAATTGATCTTTCACTTTTCTATTAAAGCCATCGATCTCCCTTTTCTGTTCTTCAATCTTAATCTTATACTCACTAACTGATTCTGAGTTCTCTCGTGTGGATAACTTGAGTTTCTCAATTTCTTCCATCAACTCAGACTTCTCCTTTTCCTGCTGCTGCATATAGAGTTTGTCATCTTGAACAACTTTGTTGGATTTCTTTGTTTTTGCTCTCAAAACATCTATCTCTTCAAGAGCAGCCTCCAACTCAGCTCGCATATCTATTCTTCCTTCAATTTCTTCTTCTGTTTCAGCATCACTCTGATGCTCATGTACTTCACTCATTCCAACATCATGATTGAGTGAATCAATCTTTTCCCTATCAGATTCATCCAGACCTTCCTTCAGTAAGCTGTTTGATTCATTTAGTTGAATCACACTTTTTCCGAAAACACTTCCACACTGAGGGAATTTACCTGACTTCTGATTCTTCTTTGATGATTTTCCTTTTCCCATGGAAGATTGAGAGATAATAGAAAAATGTATCTTCAACCACACAGATCGACTACACTATGTCGAAGCAAACAAATCTGATAAAAGAAACCTATCCCTCTGATACCAATTGTTAGGGCCAATAGGGGCCTATATACCCTGAGAGGGGGGGTGAATCAGGGTATGGATATTCTTTTTCAAAGTTCTTTCTGCCCCACTGGATCTTGACCTCTTTGTTAAAAGGGTCACTTTGTTTGCACTTGTGTGATTACTGTGATCACTTGTCTCCTTTACCTGATGATGATGCTTTGAATGCAATGCAGGGAAGTAAGCAGGCAGACACAGAGATTTTTACTTGGTTCACCGCTAAGGGCTACGTCCAAGGAGCATACGCCGACAAGTTGCCGGTTCGTACCAAATTCCACTAGTCTTCACTAGCTGTGGATTACAATGTTTGGGCTAGATCACTTCTATGCCCAGGCTCACTGCCTTTACAAGATTTAGAGTCAGCTCACTGCTTTTCCAAGGGTCACTCCCTGTTTCTCTCTCTCTGGCTCACTGCCGGTGGAGAGGATCACCTTCTTCCTCTTCCTAAGCTCACTGCTCTTGGAAGGGAATCCAATCACAGTTTATAGACCTGTAGGTCTCTTCATTTCCATTAAGGAATGCATCTTTCTCTGTATGTAGATGCTCTGTTGAAGTTCAACTTTCATCCGTAGATGAATACCTCTTTGCCTCTGAACACTGGGCAAACTACCTTTGGAAAGACCTTCGCAAAGCACCCTACAATGCGAGGCTCCCAATTTCGCGAAGCTCAAACAAGTCTTCGCGAAGCTCCTGCCTTTTCGCGAAGCTCACTCGCGAAGCTCACTCGTGAAGCTTTCTCGCGATGCTCAAGCCATCGCAAAGCAACAACCCTCGCGAAGCTAAGTAAGCCAACACGGAGCTCGCAGGTTTCGCGGAGCTACAATAGCCGCCGCGAAGCACCTCTTTCGCGAAGCACACTGGCTCCGCGAATCACCTTCGCAAATCGAGAGCAAAGTATTTTCTCTGAAAATTCTCTCTACTTCGCTCGAAGGGGTCGGCCTCTATTTATAGGCGATTCCACCGACCCTTGAAATTTCCGCGCGAAGTCAACGCCACGTCATCTCAAATCGAGAAGCTCCAAAGTTTCTGCCAGAATTCTATCCAAATCGCGAAGCTCCACGGCAAACTTCCATTCGCGGAGCTTGACGTAGTCGCGATGAATCACCGTCAACTTAACTCCGCGGCTTGCGCCTTCTCCGCAAAGATCCCTCGCGAAGCCCAACATACCTTCGCACCTTCGCCGCAAAGCTCTCTCGCAAAGCTCTTCTCCGCCGCGATGCGCTTTAGCATCTGCCTTTCGCGAAGCTTGACGTAATCGCGAAGCATCACCACCTCCATTCTTATGGTCTTCACGATTTCCAAACCATGCATCCTATCTTCGCGAAATTCATGCCTTTTCCATATTAAATTATTCTCTTCATGGAAATCCTCTTTTCGCGATGCTCACCAAACTCCAAATTTTGGACCCCAAAAATTTGGCAAACACTTGAAAACGACGCCACCTTGTACTGCTCTTTTGTACCGCCTCCAGATTGTCCTTTCCTTTGTCATAGTTCTTTGTCAACATGTAATGTCAACAACTTCTCAGGAACTCGACAATTCTCCATGGAAACCTGCTTTGTCAACAAACACAAACAACCCAAAAATACTGTAATGTTACCTTGAGGGATTTTTGCCCAACAAATTAGGTATTGGGCCAACCCGAAAGCCCATTTCCAGTTTTTTTTAATTCTTTCATAAAATATTCATTTTTTATTATTTTTAGGTGATTCCACCTCTCAACTTCTCCCATTGTACCTGGACGCACCCACAACTTCGTTTCCCCCTCTTTGGAGATTGTATCAGTCAGGAATTAGGGACGAACTTTTCAGGTTTCTAAAATAGTCCAGATTTCTCAAGTAAATGACTATCCTTCTAAGTTCTTTCCTTTTCCTTAAGCTTTTTTTCTTGAATCCCCAAATGTCAAGAAGCTAGGGATTCATACCTAGGGTTTCATTTTGAGTTTCTTGGTCCAATCCTCTAGTTTTAGGTTTGATTTCACTCCCTTGTGGTGCGGTGGTGGTGCAGTTGAAGTTCCGCACTAGGATTTGTGGTTCTTGACTCTTTTGGTAGGTGATTCCATGTTTATGAAATATTTGTGTCTTAGAATGCTGTATTTATCATACCTTAAGGTTTATCTAATTTTATTATTGCTTCAAAAATTAGTTTTATTGGTGTTTGTTTTGCAAATGAATTTTTAAATGCAAATTTCATGTGAAATGGGGGGGGGGGGGGGTTCATGGGAATGTTTTATTGGTTTATTTGGGAATCCCCTATTAATACTTAATTGATTTTATTGAACTATAATAGGGATTCCAATAATGTTTTTAATTTTATCCCATTTGTTTGTTTTTGTGAAAATGGGTTTTAATAGTGTTTGTGGAACATATGAACTTTAAGTCCCATGTTTGTGTAAAAATAAAGGTTTTTCAAAGTTATCATTTCTTGGTTCACAAGGGGATGCCCTAAAAACGATTTGTTGTTTTAATAGAAATTTATTGGTCTGAATTTTCTGTTTTGGTAACTTTATGGTGTGCACATAGTGTGCAAGTTTGGTTCTTAAGGAGTTTGGTGTGTGAAACATTACGGGATTTGGAGGAATTGTTTTATTAAAAATCTAAGTGTTTTATTGTGTGTTTTAAGTGGTATAAAATGTGATAGATAATGTATTATTTTTGTGTGACCAGTAGTGGTGTGTTATATGAAAATATATTTATGTTTCATGATGAAATTGATTGAGCACAAAAGGGGAAGCCCGAGTACCTAGGTGGGGCAGATTTGTACTAGTACGACAAGTGGACCAGATGAGTTTTGTCCCTGTTTCACTTAGCACTTGGATAACGACAACTCTAACTAAACTATGTGGATGATGATTGGGGACCACTAGGTTATGGGTATGTTCCCTACTAGTGACTCATGCACGAGAACATATTTTTCTATGGTTACTTTACACTGAGGTATGAGGTACATAGGGCCCGAGACAACCTAGTGCCTAGGGGTGTTCTCGATTTTGTTGCTCATTGGATTTGTGGTATTTACCCATATACTAGTGTGTGTTTGGAATTAAATTAAATTATATAAAATTTTTATTTTAATGTGTTAACATTCTGAAATTCTCGGATTGAAAACTGTTTTCAATTGAAAGTTGCATTTCTTGGAATTTTAAAACTATTTCACCTTGTGTATTAAAATTGCCTATTTTGTTCACATTGTATTGCATGCTCTTTGGAATCATCTGGTGGTATCCTATCAGGCTTAGGATCACACCCTACTTACACCCCTTGGGTGTAAGTATACCTTCTTATGCTTGACTCAGGTAAATGGAAGGCTAAGGGTGATGGCGGTTCAGGGTGTTAGTCCCCATCGCTGGGGCGGAGTTGTGGAGAAGGATTGCGGGCGATGAACCCATTGTCATGTTAAGTCCATGGGGATGTCTTGCTGTTGTAATTATTTGTATTTGGACCAATTTTAGTGTCTTTAAACAAATGTATTCAGATCTGGTTTTTTTAAGAATTGTTTAGCATGAAAATTTTAGATTCTAATTATTGATTGTTTTTTTATGTTTTATGCTTTCATACTCAGGTAAATCATTTCCAAACCAGATTTTTTGATACCCGGTCATGTCATGGGAGAAATCGAAGAATGTCTTCGAGATCAGGAGTTTTCTTGGCTTGACTAGTTATTACAGGAGATTCGTTCGGGATTTATCTCGGCTTGCTTCACTGATGACTGCCCTCACCCAGAAAGGGGTGAAGTTTTTATGGGGTCCAGAACGCCAGGTGGCGTTCGAGGAGTTGAAGAGGTGGTTGACTACCGCCCCCGTGCTGATTTTGTCAGAGGCTGGAAAGGGATATGTGGTCTATTGTGATGCTTCAGGTATGGGTCTTGGGTGCGTGCTTATGCAGAATGATCATGTGGTCGCGTATGGATCTCGCCAACTTCGACCACATGAAAAGAACTACCCGACCCATGACTTGGATTTGGCAGCGGTGATGCATGCTTTGAAGACATGGCGTCACTACCTCTTTGGGGAGAAGTTTGTGGTATAATCTAATCACAAAAGATTGGATTATATCTTCTCGCAGAAGGACCTCAACTTGAGGCAGCATCGCTGGATCGAGTACTTGCAGGGGTTTGACTTTGACATTGTCTATACCCCAGGAAAGGGTAATGTAGTGGACGACGCCTTGAGCAGAAGGGTTCCAGTGCAGGATTTGAGGAAGTCTAGTGATGAGTGGGCATTGATGGATATCTTTTCTCAGATGCATGTGGTGACCAGGGAACACAGTGGAGGGGAATTCTTGGTGAGCGTTCAGTTGAATCCTTCTCTATTGGAGTTGATTCTGTGGGAACAGCCCAGTGATGAGCTTTTTCAGCATTCTAAGCAGTTTCTTCATGGTGGGGAGACATCCTCTGATTGGTCGTCATCTCCCAAGGGCATCTTGTGCTTCAAGGGCCGTTCAGTAGTGCCATTATCTCTACGGAAGGTAGTGATGTAGGTTATCCACCAGTCTTAGTGGTCTGTCCATCCGGGTTCCACTAAGATGTATTATGATGTCTGTCGATATTTTTGGTGGCCAGATATGAGATGGGACACAACAGACTTTGTTTCGAGATGCTACACATGCCAACAGGTGAAAGCAGAGCACCAAAGGCCTTCTGGTTTGCTCCAACCACTACCCATTCCTACCTGGAAGTGGAACGAAGTCGCCATGGACTTCATTTTTGGATTACCTCATACACCTTGGGGTAAGAATGCCATTTGGGTGGTGATTGACCATCTAACCAAATCAACCCACTTCATTCCGATAAAAGATACAACTAAAGTGGATGAGTTGGGCCATTTGTATCTTCAAGAAGTGGTGAGACTACATGGAGTACCATCAGCAGTTGTCTCAGATAGAGACCCCCGCTTCACTTCTCGATTTTGGGAAGGCCTTCAGAAGGCCTTGGGGTCTCAGATTAAGATGAGCACGACATACCACCCTCAAACGGATGGTCAGACAGAGTGAGCGAATCATATTTTGGAGGACATGCTTCGTGCATGTGTCCTAGAATTTGGAGGTTCTTGGGATATCCATTTGGTATTGGTTGAGTTTTCATATAATAACAGTTACCAATTCTCAATTCAAATGTCCCCTTTTGATGCTCTCTATGGTCGACCATGTCGGTCCCCCCTATGTTGGGCTGAGGTAGGAGAGACTTCACTGTTGGGGCCGAGCCTTATGTAGGAGACTTCTGAGAAGGTCAGGTTGATCAGGAAGTGCTTATTGACAGCTCATATTCTTCATAAATCTTATACTGACCGGAGGCATCAAGACCTAGAGTTTTCTGCGGGTGACAGGGTATTCTTGAAAGTGGCCCCTCGTCTGGGCCATCGTCGATTAGGGAAGCAAGGTAAGCTGATTCCGCGGTATGTCATGCCCTTTGAGATCACCGAGCATATTGTAAAGGTGTAATACAGGTTGGACTTACCTTCTCAGTTGACGTCCATCCATGATGTCTTCCACGTCTCTCAGTTGAAGAAATACAACCCGGATCCGTCCCATGTGTTGAGTTAGGAAGAACTGGAGATAGAGCCTGACTTGTCTGTTGTTGAGAGGCCGATGAAAATAGTGGAATCCCAAGAGAAGATACTTCGAGGGAAGTCTATTCCATTAGTTCGGGTTCTATGGCAGCATAGGAATGATACACATGAGACATGGGAGCAAAAGTCATGGGTCGAGGTAGAGTACCCGTTCTTGTTTTCCAATCAAGCTTCATGTTGACTTTACGGGGTGGAAAGTCCTTCATGGTGGGGATAATAGTCACATACATGACATATTTTAAAGGTAATTTTCATTTAATTTTCATCCTTGATTTGTTTTGGGGATTTTCCATGCATTTTTGAAGGAAATGGTGGGTTTCCAAAATTTGGGCCAACCCGAGAGCCCATTTCCAGTTTTGAAAGTACATTTTTTTCTTTAATAACTCCTTCGTTTTCAACATTTTTCACCCATTAAACTTCCAAAAGGACCTTAATTTTACTATTAAAACTACCAAAGAAATTTGGGCCCCTTAAAAATTCATTAGTATCTTGGATTTGGGTGATCAAATTAGGTATTGGGCCAACCCGAAAGCCCATTTCTAGTTTTAATTTTTTTTAATTCTTTCATAAAATATTCATTTTCTATTCTTTTTTGATGATTCAACCTCTCAACTACTCCCACTATACCTGGACGCACCCCCAGATTCATTTCTCTCTTTGGAGATTGTATCAGTCAGGAATTCGGGCCGAACTTTTCAGGTTTCTAAAATCGTCCAGATTTCTCAAGTGACCATCCTTCTAAGTTCCTTCCTTTTACTTAATATTTCTCTTTTTTTCTTGAAACCCCAAATGTCCAGAAGCTAGGTCTTCGTACCTAGGGTTTTATTTTGAGTTTCTTGGTCCAATCCTCTGGTTTTAGGTTTGATCTCACTCCCTTGTGGTGCGGTGGTGGTGCGATTGAAGTTCCGCACTAAGATTTGTGGTTCTTGACTCTTTTGGTAGGTGATTCCATGTTTATGAAATATTTGTGTCTTAGAATGATGTATTTATAATACTTTTAGTTTTATCTAATTTTATTATTGCTGCAAAAATTAGTTTTATTGGTGTTTGTTTGGAAAATTAATTTTTAAATGCAAATTTCATGTGAAATTGGGGGGGGGAGGGTTCATGGGAATGTTTTATTGGTTTATTTGGGAATCCACTATTAATACTTAATTGATTTTATTGAACTATAATAGGGATTCCAATAATGTTTTTAATTTTATCCCCTTTGTTTGTTTCTGTGAAAATGGGTTTTAATAGTGTTTGTAGAACATGTGAACTTTAAGTCCCATGTTTGTGTAAAAATGGAGGTTTTTCAAAGTTATCATTTCTTGGTTCACAAGGGGCTGCCCTAAAAATGATTTTTTGTTTTAATAGAAATTTATTGGTCTGAATTTCCGGTTTTGGTAACTTTATGGTGTGCACATAGTGTGCAAGTTTGGTTCTTAAGGAGTTTGGTGTGTGAAACATTACGGGATTTGGAGGAATTGTTTTATTAAAAATCTAAGTGTTTTATTGTGTGTTTTAAGTGGTATAAAATGTGATAGATAATGTATTATTTGTGTGTGACCAGTAGTGGTGTGTTATATGAAAATATATTTATGTTTCATGATGAAATTTATTGAGCACAAAAGGGGAAGCCCGAGTACCTAGGTGGGGCGGATTTGTACTAGTACGACTAGTGGACCGGATGGGTTTTGTCCCTGTTTCACTTAGCACTTGGATAAAGACAACTCTAAATAAACTATGTGGATGATGATTGGGGACCACTAGGTTATGGGTATGTTCCCTAATAGTTACTCATGCACAAGAACATATTTTTCTATGGTTACTTTACACCGATGTACGAGGTATATAGGGCCCGATACAACCTAGTGCCTAGGGGTGTTCTTGATTTTGTTGCTCATTGGATTTGTGGTATTTACCCATATACTAGGGTGTGTTTGGAAGTACATTAAATTAGATAACATTTTTATTTTAATGTTTTAACATTCTTAAATTCTCAGATTGAAAACTGTTTTCAATTGAAAGTTGCATTTCTTGGAATTTTAAAACTGTTTCACCTTGTGTATTAAAATTGCTTGTTTTGTTCACATTGTATTACATGCTCTTTGGAATCATCTGATGGTATCCTATTGGGCTTAGTCTCACACCCTACTAACACCACTTGGGTGTAATTATACCTTCTTATGCTTGACTTAGGTAAAGGGAAGGCTAAGGGTGATGGTGGTTCAGGGTGTTAGTCCCCATCGCTGGGGCAGAGTTGTGGAGAAGGCTTGCGGGTGATGAACCCCTTGTTGTGTGAAGTCCATGGGGATGTCTTGATGTTGTCATTATTTGTATTTGGACCACTTTTAGTGTCTTTAAACAAATTTATTCAGATCTGGTTTTGTTAAGAATTGTTTAGCATGAAAATTTCAGATTCTAATTATTGATTGTTTTTTTATGTTTTATGATTTCATAGTCGGGTAAATCATTACCAAACCAGATTTTTTGATACCTGGGCACTTGTGCTAGCCTGTGGGGATAGGGAACGCCCTTTGGGCCTTTCCACGAGCCAGGTTTGGTGCCGTTAATGGTGGAGAACAGATTCGGTTTGTGACAGAATACCACTTGATATAAGCTCTAATACTAGTTTAAAAACCAATACCAATTACAGAATTAATTATAGCTCATTATAGAGAGACAATGTTATGTCCCTTGGTATGAAAATAGTGACTAGAGAGGGGTGACTAGTCCTTTTCAATTTATTATTACAAATATTAATTTATCATATTTATAATAGTGTTAAAAGGTGTAGTGGAAATAAAATAGATAACACATGATGTTTTATAGAGGTTCAGATCACCGCAATCCTAGTCCTCTCATGAATATCCTATACCCCACAAGAAGACTAGAATGCACTAAATCCTTACTTTTTAATGGGAGTGATAACCCGATTATAAAAAAATTACAAACATACCTTTTTCATACATGGTGGTATAGCCCCCGACTTTTGAAGGAGTCACAACCTACCTTCCTTTTGTCTGGGAGGAACAACCTGACCTTCTTTTTAGATGGAAGGAATAACCCAATGAAAACTTTTAGATAGGAAAATATTATACCAAAATTCTAGAGGAAAACCATGTAGTAAGAAGTATTACAATGGAGAAATAACAGAAAACAAATGAAACAATAGTTGAGAAGATGATAAAGAAATTCGGTGAAACTCATGTTCTTTGATCACATCAGTGTAAGAAGATGAAGGCGCTAAATATTATTAGGAATCACACTAGAACAGTAGAAGTAGAAGAAGTTTCTTGATCAATTTTTGAGAGCAATAAAAAAAATATTATCGTATCTTTGTGAAATTGATCATTTTCATTGGTACATGTGTTTTATCCTTGAAGCAACTCCTGAAACAATAAAACAAAGATCTACAAAAGTGTGTCCGCATCCAATGTCTGCATGACACTTGTTGTGTATAAAAATATTATAATATGGTCGTTACCTTATTTTTTTGAAGCCACACTGAAAACAAAACATAATCGGGCTTATATTTATTCATGAAATATTAAAATAAACATTTAATATATTAAGAATAATAATTTATAAGAAAATAAAAATTGAAAAACAATTGAAATTAAAATACAATTATGCATATTATACATATAGAAAAATTCTGTGAAAAATATAGCATCGTATGAAAAACAATATGTATAAGCAAGAGTCACTAAAAATGTTACAATTATTTTTAAATAATTTTTTAATTATATTTCAACATAAAATAAGAAAACATTTGAAAATGTAATTTATTTTAATAATATTAACTAAACTAAAGAAAATAAAAATTTTAGAAATTTTTTTTAACTAACGATGGGTTATGACTTACCGTTGAAAATAAAGAATGGCGAGTCATTACTTACCATTGGAAATGTCCAACAGTGAAAAAACATAGTATTACCTACTATTGTAATTTTATGTAAAAATAAAAGTAATTAAACAAAAATAAAATCAATTCCATGCATCTTAACAAAAAATGTGTTCTTGAGAACAATAAAAAAGTTACCTACTGTTGGATATCCAATGATGGGTAGATTACCTATCGTTCGATTCCAAAGGTAGCTCATATTAAACATATCCAATCAATCAGAATGGACTTAAAAAAAGAACTTAATGAATATTATTCAAACAAGCATAAAATAATAAAAACAATAGAATGATAGGAAAAATAAGGTGCTACCATACTTTAATAAATCTTTAGAAACAAAAAACCACAAAGGAGAAACATATAAACAAGATTAAAATATTCTGAAATAAATAAAAATACAAAGTTAAAATAATTACAAAACAAATAGAATAAGACACTGCATAAGAAGGAATAAAAAATAGCTTTAGTAGGAGGTTGAAGAAAGATTGGTCAAGGCATAAAACAACAAGAAGAAAAAAATTGTGAGTAAAAATATAACCCACCATTGATGTTCAACGGTGGGTAAATTTACCTACCATTGAAGTCCAATGATGAGTAAATTTACTCACCATTGATCTCCTAGCGCTGGGTCAGTGACCCACTGTTGGGTTCCAATGGTGGATAAAAAACACTCACCATTAGAAATTTTACAACGGTAGAATGAATGAGGCACTATTTTTAAATACCAATGGTGACTCGACAAAAGAGATTTACCAACAAGAATGGCTTCGAAATAGAACAAAATAAATATGATGGAAAAACTTATAAGAAGATGAAATGCTGAAGGTCGAATCATTGTGAGAAAAATATATAAAGAAAAAACTGAGACTAAAAGAGATAAAATTGAAACTTTGAAGAAATAAATAAATAGCACATCAACTAAAGATGAAACAAGCAGAAAAAACAAGGAAAACTGGAAGCTGAAGAAATACTAAACATGCATAGCAACCATAGGCATGTAAAAAAAACTTGAAGAAATGTAAAAAAAAGTTTATGAATAAAAAAATTATAAGAAATAAAAGAGAACCTGATAGGAGGGAGAAACACAGGTGTAGAAACCATCGATGTGGAGAAAATAAGGACATAAAAAAGATAGAAAGATGAGTAGTCATCAGAATAGGATGGAGGAATTTAGAAAAACAGAATACACAGGAGATCAAAACATAGATTCAAGATACGAGGAAAGATCATACAAATGAAATAAAAATAAAGGAGATCCGTCAATTGAGATTAAATCTCAGTTTATAAGTTTCATCCCACATCAAATTGATCATACGGTGAATCACTGATATATAATACAAGACACGCTTTTAATCGGTAAAAAAAAAACACAATTCACACACTTAGCCTGCAGGCCATGTGGGCGATCCATGCCCAACCTAAGCGGGCACACTCCTTGGTCCTTATGCACGAGCCTATACACATGGTGCATTTACTATGCTTGAACCAGGCTCTGTGCTAGCCTCAAAGGTTGGACCTCCCACAAGGGTAGACCTCCGAGTCCCCTTAAAAGTGGTAGTTGGTTAAGCTTGAAGGCTTACATAGAAAACCTTATTTTTTTAATAACAAAATAACAGAGTATAAATAAAAGAACAACCAAAGATCACAAGAAATTATTAAACCATGCTAATAATAAATAATATTTTTCGAAACAAAATTATATTTAATTAAATGTTATGAAAGTGTAATTTATCAAAAAAAGAGAGAGATAAATTATTAATACCTAATTAAAAACAATCTCCCCCTTTTTTAAATTATAAAAATATAATATTTATTAAATTTTCAAACAACTTAATAGAAAATTATTAAATATTAAAAAATATAAAAAAAATTCTTTAAAAAAAATCAATAATAGTGAAAGAAGAAAAATAAAATATTCCATTTAGATAAAATATTTTTTCAAAATAATACAATGTTATTGTTTAACAATGAATTTTTTTAAAACATTATGATCTAATTATCATTTAAGAATAATAGAAAATAAAAACGAGATACATAACTATTAAAATATTAATAGATAGTTGCAGTGTTCAAATAGGCGGTGTTATTTAATAAGAAGTAATCAGAGTGTAAAAAAATATTAAATAGATTTATCAAAATAGAAACTATAATAATAAAAAGTTAAGCTTCCAGCAAACCCAATTCAAATTTTCTTTTCTCAAATTTAACAAAATACAAGGGTTTTGTGAAAATATCAGCTAATTGTTTCTCAACAGGAACAAATTCTAAACATATATCACCTTTATTTACATGATCCCTAATAAAATAAAATCTAACATCAATGTGTTTAGTTCTTGAGTACTAAATAGTATTTTTAGAAATTGAAATGGAACTAGTGTTATGACAATATATAGAAATTTTATCAAAATTAATATTAAAATCATACAATATTTCTCTATCAAAATACTTTATAAGCATAAACTAGCAACATCAACATACTCAGCCTCAACTGTTGATAGTGCTACTGCAATTTTTTTCCTAGAGCTCCATGAAATTAAACTTTTTCCAAAAAAGCGACACACACCTAAAGTGATTTTTCAGTCAAGTATGAAATCCCCAAAGTCAGAATCAGAGTAATATAGTAAATCAAATCAATTCTCATTATAATAAAAAAGTATAGTACTAACATTACCTTTGATATACCTAATTATTCTTTTAACAACCTTAATATGACTTTCTTTGGGATTTGAATGATATCCAGAACATATACAAATAGAAAACATAATATCTAGCCTAGAAGCAGTAAGATACAAAAGACTTCCTATCATGCCTCTATACAACTTATCACAAATAGACTTTCAAAATTCATCTACATCCAGTTTAGAGTTTGTACTCATAGGGGTTCTCATAGTTTTACAAGAATCAAGTCCATTTTTTTAAAATGTTCTTTAGAATACTTCGCTTGATTTAATAAAATACCATTTTTTCTTTGATTTATTTGTAAACTAAGATTTTTTTTAATTCCCCCATTAGGCTCATATCAAATTCATTTTTCATTAATTTTGAAAACTCATTACTAAGTTTATCATTTGTAGAACCAAATATAATATCATAAAAATAAATATGTATGATCATTATATTATTTGAAATACTTTTTTATGAATAAGGTTGGATCAACCTTACATTTAATGAAGTCATTTTGAATTAAAAATTGAGTTATTTTTTCATACCAAGCATGAGGATATTACTTAAGACCATATAAATCTGTATACAATTTGAAAACATGATTTATAAATTCATTATTTTCAAAACCAGGTTGTTGTTTAACATACAACTCTTCTAAAATTACACCATTTAAAAAATAACATTTTATATCCATTTGAAAAAGTTTAAATTTTTTAAAACTTTCCAAAGCTAATAAAATTATAATGGATTGTAATCTGGAAATTGGCGCAAATAAATCTTCGAATTCAATACCTTCATATTAAAGGTATCCTTGGGAAACTAATCTTTCCTTATTTCTAACTATATTACCAGATTCATCCAATTTATTTCGAATAATCAATTTGGTTCCTATAGACATTGTGTCTTTAGGTAACTCAACTAGATTACACACTTAATTTCTATAAAACTATTCAAGATCATCATGAATGGTATGGACCCAATTATAATCTTTCAAATAATATTTAATATTAATAAGAAAAAAATCATCTACAAAGGAATAATTAGCATAGAAATTTAAAACATAATGACTAGTTCTAATTCCAAATTCAAAATTTCTTATAACATTTTATATAGAGTGATATTTATGATATTTCCAAATTAAAGGTTCAGATTTAGGAAGATATATTATCCCCCCTCAACTGATGCATCATTATTTTTAGGTTTATCTTTCATCAAATTTGAATTATTTAAAATCTTCAGCATTATCAACAGAATCATTACTGTGATTAACATTATTTTCAATGAATTTAACATAAATAGATTCTTCCATTTTCACAGTTCTTTTATTATATACCCCATAAGTCTTACTATTATTAGAGTATCCTAAAAATATACCTTCATCATTTTTTAAATCAAACTTTCCCATATTATCTTTAGTATTTAAAATATAGATATTACATCCAAAAACTTTAAAATAACCAAATTTGGGTTTCTTATTCTCAAACAGTTCATATGGAGTTTTCTTCAATAAGGGTCTAATGTAAACTCTATTTAAGATATAATATGAAGTGTTAACAGATTCAACCCAAAAATATTTTGGAAGGTTGAATTCATTAGGCATTGTTCTTTCCATTTCTTGAATAGTTATATTTTCTCTCTCGACAACACCATTTTATTATGGTGTTCTAAGGGAAGAAAAATTATGAAAATAATCATTAGTTTCAAATAATTTTTCAAACTCACAATTTACAAAATCTTCTCCTTTATCACTTATAAAAGAAGAAATTATGTGACCTTTTTGATTTTGAATTTTCTTATAGAAAGTAAAAAATTTGTTTAAAGTTTCAGTTTTTTGAGATAAGAAAATAGTCCAAGTAAATCTACTGAAATAATAAACTATTACAAAAACATATCTTTTAAAACCTAAAATAGCAGTTCTCATGGGTTCATAAATATCAAGATGTAGAAATTCTAAGCATCTAGCAGTATTAACCATATTTATAGGTCTAAATGATTCTTTGTACTTCTTACCTTTTAGATAAGAACCACATATATAGTACTTACATAAAATGTAATGACCTAGACTTTTTTAATGATAACTGTTACCTGAAAATGTGTGTGTTATATTATTTTATACTCAACAAAACTATACCTAATTAATAATGAAGTGAGTATAATTTGAAATGTGACCATCAAGTTTCAAATGTTATATGACCATTGGTCAATATGACTATTGGTCAATATGAATATTGGTTAATATGAGTGTTGGAACAATACTCTTGATAAATTTTTGAACATTATAATTAGTATCTATAAGTAGAAATGAGAAAGGATAATTAATATATAAAGAAGGAACAATGAACTCAACCAGTAGATTCGTGTTGTATGAAACCCATTTGTCAGAACTTGGGAGAGAGGTAGAGTCACTAGGCTTCACTCTCGACCAAACCCAAGATGATATTTAACAAGTGAATCTTGAATAAAATCACCTTTGGGAGAAGTTCAAGTTAGTGGAAATTACCACTCAGGTTATGTTAGCTGAGTCACCCCATGAATCTATTTTCATCGCACACCTTACCCTTAGGTCGCATGAGGTTGTTATAAGGGGTTATGTTTCAAGACCTTAGTTACTTAAAGTGTCATCCTTCTGTATAAATAAAATTTTTATTCCATCAATTCTATTTTGAGAATAGTTTTTATTAAAAATATGATGAATTTAATAAATTGATTTTTCAGATAGAAATTGTACTTTTCAGAAAAGATATTATTATCATAAAATAAGGTATTATTAATAATGTTTATTTTAATGAAATATTATGATCAAAAAAATTCCTATTTAAATATAAATGAATAAATATATTTTTTCAAGTGTGAGAAATTTCACTATGCATTTTCTATCTGCTATTATTTTTAATAAATAAGGATTTTTATATTAAAATGTTAAAATTATCATATTTATAAAATTATTATTATAAAATAAATATCATTTTTGAAATTATCACATAAAAATTAGGTTAGGGTGAATTTATGATAATTTTCTAAAATACTTCAGTTTTTCATGAATAGTAAAGATACGATTTGAGCTTTTTAGTAAGTTTAAGGACTTCATTGTTATGTCATATTGATGTAATAAGTAATATAAAATTATGGTAGACTTTTGTGGATTAAAATAACATAATATGTGTCCTAAGTGTCTAATACCATGGTAAAGACCATGGTTTTTTATTTACCACTACCTAGGTGTCTATGGAAATTAATAAACAAATCCCCCTATTTTGCTATAAATACCCAACCATTTCTCCATTTTATTTCACTCCCAATTCATCCTCTATGAATATATGATAGTTTTACCTACCAATTATCCCTTTCAAGGTTTCCTTAAGCCCCTAAGGTCCCGATCCTCAATTTTTAGGATAAACTCTTCAAGGTAAGGGAAATCTCAATTTCTCTTTTCCTTTCAAGTTCCTCTTTTATGTGGTATGTCTTTAAAATTTGAAAAATATGTTATTATGTTTATTTTAGTCTATCCATTTTCTGTATTAATAGTCTTTTATGAATAGTATTCTCTTTTTACTGTATTTTAAAACCTTGTTTCATACCTATTATGCTGCTGAATTTTCTCCTCAAAATTTCTCTATTTTTTCTCAAGAAATTCACTTATTTTATTTTGTTAATGCCCAAAACACTTTATTTTCAAGGGGTATTCACCTATATGTAAAAATATCTATTTTATTATGGTATTAACATACATAAATCCCAACTTCTTTTTTTGTGGGTTAATAATGACACAAAGATCTTGTCTTTAAGCACTTTTTTAAAACGCCATGATTTTGATATGAAACCCATTTATTTTATTCTCCACAAGTTATTTATGAAATATTTTATTATGATATATGTGGATCACATTAATTAAGACATATTAATAGTTTTCCTTGATAGCACTCTAATGCATTGGGTAGAGAATTTAATCTCTAGGGATGACATGTTTTACAATACCTTGGTGGATAACCTTGGTAATATTTATGACACCTCAGTGAAAAACCTTGTTGATATACTTATGAATGTATCATTTAAATTTTATAGACACATTTAAATTTTATGATTCAATTAATTTTTATTATAATATTCTCCTTTTTTCTTTTTCTCATGCCTTTATGATATTCCTCATGTTCTTAATGATATTTCCTCAAGATCACATACAGATTGTTTCTCTTATTTTCCTTTACTAGGACTTTTTCTCACCCTTTCCTTTGATGTATGTCCATTGGTTATGTGATAATATAAAACTAATTAGGATGAACCAATGAATAATACTTTCATGTTGTTTATAATAATTTTTTAAGTTTTCATGTATTATGTACCTTTTTTCCAAGAAACAAAACTTTATAAGATCCTCTATTTGTACCGTGTAAATGAAAAGTTATGTAATAAAAAGGCAGGATGTCATAGTTGGTATTAAAGGAAAGGTTTAGTTATTTGTGAAAATTAGTATTTGAAATTTTTTGAAAGAACCCTATAGAAAAGTTAAATATAGGAAAACATCCTAGTATTTTGTTGAAATATTAAGTTAATGGTTTCTGAGAAAAGAAATCCCTATCTGGATACAAATAAGTGGACGTGGTTCTAGCACAAATGTACCTATGGGTAACAACTCTGACAAGGTGTGTTAGGCCTGACTCAGTGTAACCTAGTATATGATAATAGACCTTACTACACACCTGGTTTGATACTCCTAGGGGATATGTTTGGTTAATCACAAGATTTTTATGAACCATTATGAAGGATTTATAGAAAATCTAATTATTGTTAATGAGAAGCATATTTAAGAAAGATGTTTTAAGTCATAAAGTTCTTATATAATTATAATATTCTTAAAAGAAAAATGTTTCTCACAATGTTTTACTTCTTTTAGAAATTGGTGGGAAATAGGAGAAACCATGTAAATGGTGAGTGCAATGGACCGTACACTAATGGACCTCCGATGGAAGCTGGAATAGAAAAATTAATGAGAATGATGAATCAACTTACTCGAGTTATGAAAAATAACTTGAATCAAGCTGAGATATAAGATTCATCTCAAAGGAAAAAACTTTCTGTTGAGTCTTTTATGCATCAATGACCACCTTCTTTTAGTAGATATACCGATCCATTTATTGCTGAACAATGGATAATCTCTAAAGAAAAGTCTGTTATTTAGAATAATAGAAATTACCATGGATATTTACCGCTCAGAGGGATAATCTAATAATTGGTGGGAACTGATTAAAAATATAAATCCAAGAGGGGAGATCAATGTTATGGAGTGGTAAGAGTTTAGGGGAATCTTTTTCAATAAGTATTTACCTCATTCATTGAGAATGAAAATGGAGAAGGAATTCCTAGATTTGAAGTAAAATGAAAATGAATCCATGGGAATCTAGGAGATGACCTTCACAAGACTTTCCTATTACACCTCTATCTTTATCATGGATCATAATGGAAAGGTTTATATATTCTTCGGTGGGATAAGACTCCATATTCAGAAGAATCTAGCCAATTGAGACTATGATAGCTATGAGAAGATAATGCAAAGTGCTATAAAGTTTGAATTGGAGTTTGGTGAGATGTAGTGGTCTCAGAAATCGAATGAACAGAAGAGATATTTAGAGACGAACTTGGGGAGTAACTTTGATCATGGAAGATAGGGAAAGCAAGTGAAACTTCCCACATGCAAAAAATATGGGAAGAAGCACTCATGGAACTGCTTGATCGGGAGTGGAAAATGTTACAAGTGTGGAAGAGATGACAATATAGCTTGGAATTATCATAGTGAGGTGAAGTCTCAACTTCTCAACACTAATGAAAAAGTGAATATGGTGTAGGACCAACTTGAAGTCCAATGATTCAAGTATGGATATCTTGGGCACTTTTCTAATCACTGTCTAAATATGAAGTTAATGGAGGGGAATTACCATCAACTTCACCATAGGCTAAGAGAGACAGGTCTGGATTTTTTTTATCATGAGAGATGAAGTTGAATCTCTAAATTATGTAGTGGAAGATACTATTGTTGTTCTCTCAAAGCTAGAAAGTACTTTGTTTGATTCATGTTCTATGAATTCCTTTGTTTCCTTCAAGTTTTTAAAGAATATAATATCAATCCTTGAACTGATAAAAGTAGAAATATTAGTCAAGACTCATGGAGGGATTATCCAAGAATCAATAGTGTATAGAAACTCTAGTATTTACTTTATATTTCATAATATCATCACAAATCTAGCAGTCATTCCCATGCTAGAATTTGATATTATACTAGGATGGACTAGATTTCAAAGTATAATACCAAGATTAACTGTATAAGCAAGGAAATATTAGTAGTCTTGAATGGAAAACCTATAATTGTTTCAAAGGAGAGATATCCCAACCCATGCTTTGTCTAGAAGCACCTCCCATAGCCTTCTTTATGGAAATTATTGGTGAAGATGAAGAAGGAAATAAAAGTTTACGAATATAAAATTCCCCCATCATTCATGAATATATTAATGTATTTCCTAAGGAGTTACCTAGAACTCTCCCATAAAGATAGGTAGAGTTCTCCATTGATCTCAAACCTAGTTCCAAGATGATATCAAATACCCCACATAGAATGGAAAACGTGGAGGTGGAGGAATTAAAGAAACAACTCCAAGAACTTTTAGAGAAGGGGTTTATCTGACCAAGTGTGTCTCCTTGGGGAGAACCTATTCTCTTTATAAATAAGAAGAATGGATCAATGTAGCTATGCACTGATTATAGAGAACTTAATGGGATCATAGTGAATAACAAGTACCCTCTTCGAAGGATTTATGATTTATTTGACCAGATTTGTGGGGCTCAATTATTCTCCAAGATTGATCTTCGATCTGGTTATCATCAATTATGGGTGAAGAAAGAATATATTCCAAATACTACCTTCCAATAAACATATGGGAATTACAAGTTTTTTGTTATTCCCTTTTTCTTGACTAATACTTATGTTCTATTTATGGAAAGTTCATAAAATGTGAATTTTGGTTACAACAAGTTACTTTCTTGGGTAACATTGCAACCAATAAAGGAATATTAGTTAACCCTACAAAGAAAAAGTTTATGGAGGAGTGGAATCATCCTATAATAATAAATTATATTCGTAGTTTCCTTGGTTTATAAGTATATTATAGGAGGTTTGTGAAAAAAATTTCATGACTTTCTAATCCACTAACCAAGTTAACATGAAAAGGGTCCAAGTTCATATAGATAAAGGAGTGTGAAGAATGTTTCTAAGATTTGAAGAACAGATTGGTTACTGCACCCATGTTAACTCTAACCTATATCAAAGAAGGATTTTGTAGTTCTAAAGGATAAAATAACAACTGAGAAGGAGGGGAGGGTTTGAATCAGTTGTTCACTTTTTATAAATTTCAAAACTTTTAGAAACGTAACCCTTGCAACCTGTTAAGATTTATTTCATTATCAACTTTTAGTAAATAATCATGCATGGAAAATTATGAAATAAAGTAAAGCACATAATATTTAAAATGTTTGACCTCAGTGTGAGAACATACATCCATTTCATATCCACTCCCATGGGTCTATGAAAATCCACTATTATGAATAAATGAATACAACTTGTTACAAATCTCATTAGACACATTCTATCTCCCAATAAGAATGATTATACTGAATCCTATAATTTTATAATGTTTTATTATAAAATAATTAATCCAAAAAAAGAATAAATACCTTTTTTAAATTGTTCCACAATTTCTCAATATGAATCCTCAGTTTGATTTAGATAGACCTGATTTTCTCAATCCAATGAGTCTGGATCTGATTCTCTAAAAACAATAAGTTTAGATCTGATTCTCTCAATATGATGAGTCTAGATCTGATTCTGTCAATAAGACAGACTCAATATGATAAACCCATTCTAAATCTACAAAACTCAAACTCTACTCAAATTCTTAATATGATCTTCTTCAGTCCGATTGACTGAATACGATCTTCTTAATACGATCTTGCTCAACCCAGTTAACAAAAATTTGGCTATTTTTATCCTACTCACATGATATCTAGACAATAATTACTTCCATTTGATTTCTTCAGCTCTCTTACTTTTCTTTTTGTGTGAAAAATCATAATGAATGAATGATCTGAGAAAGTATTTATAGGTTACTTAGAAAAAAAAGTAGGTAACTTGAAAACTTTTCTTGCTTCCTCAAATTCCAAAATCTTTGAAGATATATCACATTTAAACTCCAAATTTGACTTCTTCAATCCTCCTTGGATTTCTCCAAGATTTATGAAAAACTTGAAATTCAAGTTTATCCTCTTCAAATCTTCATAAAACTTATAGAATTTTTTTTGAGTCTTTTTCATAATCATTTTATTACAATCTATTTTCTTCTCATCTCATTACGACCTATTTTATTCTTAGTGATTATGAATTTTGTTTCCTTCTCACTGATTACAAATTTTGTATCCTTCTCATCTCATTATGATCTGTATCCTTCTCAGTGATTATGAATTCTGTTTCCTTCTTAGTAATTACAAATTCTATATTCTTCTCAGCTCATTATGATCTATTTCCTTCTCAGTGATTACAAATTCTATTTCCTTCTCAATGATTATGAATTTTGCATCCTTCTCAACTCATTACGAATTTCCTTTCTTTCTTAGCTCATTATGATCTGCCTTTAGCTTCAACCTAATGAAATCCTCATAATGATGTAATTCTCATTACAATAGAATTCCCATTATGATGGATTTTACCATTACGATGGAAATCCCATTATGATGAAATTCTTATTATGATTGAATATCCATACTTCAACTTTGAAATTATTCAAACTTCATCAGCTTCACACATTCTAACTTATGGATCCAATCTTCTAAAACATTCTACCTTTAATGGATTTCTTCATAATAATAGAATCCCCATTATGATAAAATTCTCATTATGATATAATTTCTCATTATGATGGAATTATTCAATCTATAATTTTGATTTTCTTCAATCCTCTCCACCATTTATTAAAAATATTTTATCATGAAAGTTTTCATGGGTTGTGAGAACTTCTTGATTATAAAATCATCACCTGATTTGGTTTAGAAAGTATTAAAACTTTTTAACTCCTGACTTAACAATCTTCTTTCAAAACTCTTCAGCAAAAATATGAATTCATTACTTATAAAATTCTTTCTTTCTCTGATTATGAAAAAGGTAAACTTCCAGTAAACAACAATTTTTGCCTCCAATTATTTTGGATCCGATGATCTGAATCCAATTTAGATGAATACAATGATCTAAAACCGATACTGGTTAGTCCGATTATCTCATTATGATGGACTAGGTTTGAAACTCGAAAAAAAAACATTCTTATATAAAAAGTTTAGTTGTCAACAAATACAAAAACTTTGTTAAAACAATTCATCAAAAATTTCCTTCAATATCTCCCTTTGGATTTGTTGAAAACCCTCATTAACAAATTTTCAAACTCTCAGAATTTTTTTAGAACACAAGTTTTTTGAATTTTATCAAAACATAGCCTTTCTAAAAAAAGAGTGTCCTGACACCACGCTACTGGAAAAATTAATGTTTTTGAAGGAATTCCATCACTCATTGGAAATAAAATTTTGTGGACATGTAAAGAAAAACCACCCCTCACTTTTATCTTTTCCTCTATTACTTTTTTTTTCTCTCACTTTTCTTTTTCTCTCCCCCATTTTATAATAATCATAGATTCAGATTCATAAAAGAAAGATAAGTAAAGACTTCTTACAAAGTAAAAAGTCCTTACTTTATATCCCCATTTATCAAAATAATCTAAAGCATAATGGGGGTACTTCCTTATAAGGTTTATGTAGACATGGGAGGAGGCTGAACATGAAGTTATAGCCTCGATTTCACAAAATATTTTTTTGACATTGATTTTGTAAGGATATCAACAATCTAATACTTTGTTGAAATGTATTCCAGAAAAAAATCTCCAACAATGACTTTATCTTTTATAAAGTAAAACTTTATATAAATGTGTTTTGATCTTGAATGTTGGACATTATTCTTAGAAAGATCAATTTCACTCTGATTATCACAAAGTATCTTCAATGGTTTAGAAACTTTTACTTTCAAATATTCTAGCTGAACTTTAACCCACAACATTTGAGTAAAAAATTTAATAGGTGAAACATATTCAAATTAAATTGTGATCAAAGCTACTGAACTTTGTTTCTTACTATTCTAACTCAAACAAAATTCACCTAAGAAAAATGTTCCTATGGAGGTTGATTTTCTATCATTACAATCTCCAGCCCAATCGGCATCAGTACAACCATGAAGCTTCATCTCACTATTTTTTTGTATAACAACCCATGTGAATTTTTTCCTTTGACATATCTTAGAATCCTCTTTTCTGCCAACATATGTGATTCTTTCAGATTTCTTGGATACCCGACACACAAAGTCACAACATAAACAATATCATGCCTTGAAACTATATGGTAAAGAAGACTTCTTATCATCTTTAAAAATTATATTTGATTTACACTTATTTTGGATTCATCTTTACTCAACTTTGTGCTCAATGAAATAGGAGTTAAAACTTCTTTGGATTTTTTTCATCCCAAACTTCTATAAAAATTATCTAGAATAATTTTATTGAGATAAGAAAATGTATTTTTCCTTTTTTGAAATTGTATGCTAAGGAAGAAAGTAAATTATCCTAATATAGGCATTTAAAAAATATTCTTTATTTCCTCAAAAAATGTTTTAACAACATATTATCTATTCCTAGAAAAATTATATAATCCACATAAACAATTACAATTAGAGCTCTAGAGTCAAAATATTTCACATATAAGTTTCTATCAAGTTTTCTTTTAGAAAAGTTCAACATTATCAATAAACTTTCAAGTTTTTAATACCAAGCATGTAGAGATTTTTTCATCCCATACAAATCATTCTTCAATTTTAAAACTTTGTTTTCATCATAATCAAGTAAAAAACCACAAGATTTTTTGATGTAAAATTCTTCCTCAATCTCACCATTTAAGAAAGATAAATTTATATCCATCTGATAAACTTTTTAATTCCAATGTGAATCCACTAAAATAAACATTCTCATAGTTTATAATTTTGTAACTAGGGAAAAATTTTCTTTAAAATCCACACCTTCCACCTATGCATAGCCTTTACAAACAATCCTAGCTTAGTTTCTTGAAACTTCTCCATGTCCATTTAACTTTATTATGTAAACCCAATTAGTTATGGTAACAGTTTTATTTTATGGCCATGAAACAAGTTCCCATGTTTCATTCTTCTCAATTTGATCCAACTCTTCATTCATATCATCCACCCATTCTTTGTGTTGAATATCTTATAAAACTGATTCCGGTTCATCTTTTGAGATAAGTAAAGTTTGATTATCTAATCTCAACTCTATTAATGTATAGACTAGAACCTTATGATTCCCAATAATGTGTTTTAATTCAACATATTTTTGTAAGTTAGGAAATTTCAAAGTTTCTTTCCCAGCTAAAATTTCCTCATCACTCAATTCTTCTGAATCTTAATAAGGATGTTTTGAATTACTTTCACTATTATTGGAATTCTCCAGTTTATCCTCCTCAACATTCTCAACAACTTTTGTTAAGGAAATTTTATTTTCAATTACCTTCACATCATATGAATCCACCAATTTTTTTAAATGTTTGTTCCAACATTTATAACTTCTTCCATATAGTGAATAACCCATAAAAGTTTATTCCTCATATTTCTCATCAAACTTTCCCAAATATGGTTTTTTGATTTTGAGAAAACATGGACTTCCAAAAACTTTGAAGTATTTAAATGAAGGTTTTTTTATACCACATTTCATAAGGAATCATGATATTTTTCGGTCTTAATAAACATCTATTTTGAACATGTACAATAGTACTAACAACTTCTCTCTAATAGAATTTTGAAAGTTTGTATTTTTCTAACATACTTATTCCCATTTCCACCAAACTTATATTATTTCATTATGATAATCCATTTTTTATGGAGTATAGTGAGAAATATACTAACATTTGTTACCATTATTTCTTAGATAATTTTAAAAATTATTGTTTGTGAATTCGGTACCATTATCTATTCTCAACTTTTTTATGGAAATCCCCATTTATTTCTCAACATCTTTTCTCAAGAATTTGAACATTTCAATAACCTTTGACTTGTGCTTCATAAACATGATGTTTTTCATTAGAGTGAAATCATAAATAAAATTAATAAAGTATAAATATCCTTTTGTTGATTTATGTCTCACCGAACCACATAAATCAGAATGAATAAGTTCAAGAGGTTTGGTATATTGAATCTTAATTTTCTTATGACTTTTGTTAGTCATCATTCATTTCTGTAAAGTAATACAAACATATTCATCTATTATTTTAAATTCTAGAAAATTATGAATGGAATCAACTTTATAAATTTTCTTCATACTTTTCTATCTAAGGTTCCCAAGTCTATGGTGCCACAATTTATTTTCATCTTCCGTAGAAGTTGTTGAATTATCATATTTGGAAGAGATTCCAAATGGTTATTTATCCTTTTTTAACAACCTTTCCATATTTAACACTTTTGATGATAAAAAATATTTCTAAAAACAACTCCTTTTCCATCATCACAAATTCGAATTATACTAAGTAAGTTATGTTTTATCCCATCAAAAAATAAAACTTCCTTATATTTCAACTTTTCTACTTCAATCTCAGCTATTAGGATTCCTATGATTTTTAAGGAATTATCACTACCAAAGGTAACTGATCCCCCATAATGACTTTAAACTTGTTTTAGGATTTTTATATCACCTTTTATATGTGAAGAACAACCATTATCAAGTATACATGGTTTTTTCCTTTTACTTGCTTTCAAAGCTATCTCAACAACAAAAGCTTTTTCCTCAACTTTCTTTTTTTCAGCTTCCTTTTCTTTTCTATCATAAGAAACTTATTCTAGAAGAAGTTTCATACATATTTTAGCATGATGACCAGCCTGATCACATATTCTAAAAACTTCTTCCAAACATTCAAATTGATTTTTTTAGAAATTTTCTAACATCTTGATATTTCACCTTTTCAACTTTTTATAAGTTATGAAAGTTACTCATTCGAATTTCACTATTTTTTAAATTTCTCTAAAACCTTCTTATGGGTTGAGATAAGTTGTGACAAAAATTATAAGATTTATTACCATATATTCCGAAACACCAGTAATAGCCATCAAATCTTTATTTTTTATTTAAGAAAGATCTTTCTCTATTGAAACTTTGTTGAGGTTGGTAACTTCTTTTAGCTCTAACATACTTAGGATGTGGATCATATTTTATTTTGAGTGAGTTTTATACTTTTGTAGATTTTATAGGTTTATCACATCCTTTATACACCAAATATTACCTAATACTTTTTCTGAAACCTAAAATGTAAAAATAATTAGATGAAGCATTATTTTTGGTAAGAGAAGATTTCACCTGATTCTCATATTGAGATTTCTCAGCAACTTTAGAAATATCATATTTGTTTAATTTTTCATTCATCTTACTCAAGGTAATTTCAGACTTAATAAGTCTTGATTAAAACTTGTTAACTTCTTCTTCCTTGGCTGTCAACTTCTTACTAATATCTTCAATCATCTTTCCCTATTCAGTAATTCCAAGTTTGTAACTTAAAATATACTCGATGTATTCTTCCTCATACTTGATGACATATTTTCTTCCATTAGAAAATTCTTCATAATCTTTATTCATAACTTTAATTTCTTTTTTGAGAGTTTTTTTTCTCAAGACATTAAAAAAGTTCTATTCTGAGTTGATACTCTCTATAAGATTCTTCACCACCTTCTTCACTATCTGAGAAATCTTTTTTTTCTCAACTTTTGAAATGAATGTTTTGAATTTTTCTAAACTTTTATCTTCAGAAGAATTGTTTTCAATTGGGTCCGATTCAAATTTATTACTCAACATACTTATTTTTTTCCATTAAACTTATTCTTATATTTTTTGGAAGAATTTTCTTCTTTATCATTTTTATTCCACTTCTTCTATCAAGGTTTTTCATCAGAATCATCTCGATATTCCCCAAATTTCTTCTTAGGTCAATTCATAGCAAGGTGTCCGATTCCACCACCCTCAAAAAATTTAAGAGGAAGTTTACCTCCATACTTTCCTCTTCCTATTGATTACTTCTTAGATATAAAAGACATGATTTTTTTCATTAAACACATAGTCCAATTTATCTTCAGAGTCACAAGGATCAACATCTTCAAAATATTTAATTTTCAACTTTCTCATAACTTCAAAATCCTTTTCATCTTCTATATTATTTTTAATCATTGGATTTTTCCTCATTTCACAATCAATAAAAAGGTTATGCGATTCATCAAGATATAAACCATCCTTATCTTCTAAAGAATAAATTTAAGAATCAAAGCTCTCAAAATTTTTTTTATAAGTTTCTTCACAATTTTAGAATCTTACAAGACATCTCCAAATCCTCTAATGTTGCAAACAATTTCATTTACTCTGGTGAAGTATTCATAAATTGTTTCTTTATCTCTCATTCTGATTCCTTCATACTTAATATGAAAGATTTGTATCTTTTCTTTATTAACTTTTGTATTCCCTTTGAAAACACTTTCCATCTTGACCCACATACTTTTTTAAGTTTTGAGATCCATAACCTTCTGAAAAATATTTTCTAATAAGGACATGAGAATAAAATTTCTAGCCTTTCTATCAACTTCTATATTTCTCTTACTAGAAAAGTTCATTGGAGAATATTTCTCAATAGGTGAAAACCCAATAGTAGCAACATCAAAAACTTCAAGTCCAAGAGATAGGAGATAAGGAATCATCCTATTTTTCCATCCATAATTTTTTTTCCATCAAACATAGGAATTCATCTACTATTGACATAGTTGATATTATCCATGATAAGGTTTCAATAAGGGAACATTCATATGATACGAATTAAAGTTCCAAAGGATCGAATAACAAATAAGAAGGTGGGATGGGGGGGGGGGGGTGAATCAGCTATTCAATTTTTAGAAATTTCAAAACTTTTAGAAACTTAACCCCTAAAATCTATAAAGATTTATTTCTTTATCAACTTTTAATAAATAATCATTCATAAAAAACTAAGAAATCAAGTAAATCCCACAAGATTTATAAGGTTTATCCTCAGTGTGAGAAAATACATCCTTTCTATAGCCACTCCCATGGGTCTATGAAAATCCATTATTATAAAGAAGTGAATACAACTTGCGGCCACTCTTTTTAGAGACCTTCTATATCGAGATATGAATGATTATACCGACTCCCATCAGTTTAAAATGTTTTATTATAAAAAATTGAGATAAAAAAATAATAAATTCTTAATTTAAACTTCTTCAAAATTTCTTAGTTTGAATCCTTAGTCTGATTTGGCTAGATCTGATTTTCTCAATCTGATGAGTCTGGATCTGATTATCTCAAAACAATCAGTCTGGATCTGATTCTCTCAATGAGTCTAGATTTGATTATCTTAATACGATGGACTCAATACGATAAAAAAATTCTCAATATGATATTTTTCAGTCTGATTGAATCAATCCGATTGACTAAATGCGATCTTCTCAATATGATCTTGCTCAATCCAGTAAACAAATATTTAGGTGTCTGATCCTCCTCACAAGATCTCTATATAGAAATGAATTTCACTTGATTTCTTCAGTGCTTCTCCTTTTCCACTTGTGTGAAAAATCATAATGAATGAATAATCTAAGCAAGTATTTATAGGAAAATCAGAAAACAAAAGTAGAAAACTTGAAAACTTTCCCCTCTTCCTCAAATTTAAAAATCTCTGAAGATCTCTCATATTTAAACTTCAACTTTTAGTTCTTCAATACTCCTTGGATTTCTCCAAGATTTATGAAAAAATTTAAATTCAAGTTTGAACTCTTCAAATCTTCATAAAACTTCTAGAATTTTCCTTTTGAGTCTTATTTGTAATCATATTATTATGATCTGTTTCCTTCTCAGCTCATTACGATCTATTTCCTTCTCAGTGATTATGAATTTTGTTTCCTTCACAGTGATTATGAATTCTATATCCTTCTCAACTAATTATGATATATTTACTTCTTAGTGATTACAAATTCTATTTCCTTTTCAGTGATTTTGAATTTTGTATCCTTCTCATCTCATTACGATCTGTTTCCTTCTCAGTGATTACACATTTTTTCCCTTCTCAATGATCATGAATTCTGTATCCTTCTCAGCTCATTACAAATTATCTTTCTTTATCAGATCATTAAAATATTTCTTTAGAATTATCCCGCTGGAATCATCATAATGATGGAATTATCATTATGATGGAATTCCATTTATGATGAATTTTTCCATTACAATAGAATTCCCATTATGATGAAATTCCCATTATGATGCAATCTCAATTCTTTAACTTTGAAATTATTCAAACTTCATTAGCTTCAAACATTCTAACTTCTAGATCCAATCTTATGAAACATTATGCCTTCAATGGATTTCTTCATAATTATGTAATCCCCATTATAATAAAATTATCATTAGAAAATAATTTCTCATTATGATGGAATTATTCACACTGTAATTTTTAATTTCTTCAAACCTCTCCACCATTTATTCAAAATATTTCATCATGAAAATTTTCATGATTTATGAGAACTTCTTAATCAGAAAATAATCATCTGATTTGGTTTAGAAACTATTAAAACTTTCTAACTCCTAACTTCAAAATATTCTTTAAAAAATCTTCAGAAACAATACAACTTCTTCACTCAGTAACTTCTTTCTTTCTATGATTACAAAAAAAAACTTCCAAAAAACAACAATTTATACCTCTGATTCTTTTGGATCTATTGATTTGAATCCAATGAAGGTGAATTCGATGATCAAAAACTGATTCTAGTCAGTCCAATTATCTCATTATGATAGACTCGATCTATTTCTTGAAAAACAAAAACATTCCTATTCAAAAATGTTAGTTGTCAAAAAATACATTTTTTTAAAACAATTCATCACAAAGGTCTTCAGATTTTTTATTTTTAGTGATGAATATATGAAAGTTATTGGGTGCATCCTCATGAAAAATGATAAGGTGATTACTTATGTATCTCGATAGTTAAAGGCTCATGAGTAAAATTATCCTACGCATGATCTGGAGTTAGCTACAGTTTTTTTCTTTGAAGATATGAAGGTACTATCTTTATGGGGAGAAATGTGACATATACCAAGACCACTAAATTTTGAAGTATATTTTCACACAAAAATAATTGAACATGAGATAAAGGATATATTTGGAACTTCTTAAAGACTATGATTGTTCAATTCATTATCACCACAAAAAAGAAAACAAAGTCACTGATGCATTAAGTAGGATAGAACCTGTTGTTCTAGCAATGACGAGGATTCAATGAGATACTTTTATCAAGGACCTAGTAAGTTTGGACATGGTAATCATGGGGGAAGGGAAACCATCGAACCTATCCCAAATGATTTCTCAACCATCAATACTAGAAAAGATAAATAATTATCAAAGATAAGATACTTTTTTATAGAAGAAGATAGATGATGTGAATAATGAGAAGTTTTCTAAGTTTAATATCGATCAAGATGGCGTAATGAAATTTTGTACAAAGATATGTGTTCCATATATTCCAGAAATAAATAAGGAGCTAATGGTTGAAGTTCATAACTCTACATTCTCTATACATCCTAGAATCACTAAAATGTATAGAGACCTTCATGATCAATATTAGTTGGATAAAATGAAAAGGGAGGTTGCTAACTGCACTACAAGGTGACTGGTGTATTAACAAGTGAAGGTTGAGTGATAACTTCCTAAAGTAGTATAACAACCGATACCCATAATAACATGGAAGTGGGAAAATATCACTATGAACTTTATCACTGGTCTCCCGAGAACATCCAAAGGAAATAATGTGATATGGGTTATAGTGGACCATCTCACCAAGAATTCCAATTTTATCGCTATTCAGGAAGACTTATCTCTTAACCAACTTTCCAAGATTTACATAAAGGAAGTGGTAAGGTTTCATGGAGTGCCAATTTCTATCATATCAGATCATGATCCAAGGTTCATATCAAAATTATGGAGAATTCATCAACATGTTCTGAGTACTGAATTGAATTTTAGTATGACCTATCACCCCTAAACTGATGGCCAATATTAAAGGACTATTTTGACACTCGAGGAAATGATGAGAACATACTCAATGTAATTTAATGGTGGATGTGATCAAAATCTCCCATTAGTTGAGTTTTAATACAAAAAACAACTTCCATTCGAGTATTCAAATAGAACCCTATGAAGCTTTATATGAGAAGTGATGTAGAACTCATACTTGTTGGGATGAAGTTGGTGAGAGAAAGATTCTTGGTCTGATTTTGTGGAAGAGATGATAAAAAATGTTCATACCATCCAAAAAAACATAAAGGCTTCTCAGAGTCATTAGAATATCTATGCTAACAAATGTTGAAGGGACTTTGGGGTTTGATGTTGGTGAAAAAATTTTCCTTTGAATTTCACCATGGAAGAGATTCATGAGGTTTGGAAAGAAATAGAAGCATAGCCCTAGGTACATTGGCCCCAATGAAATAATTGATCACATAAGATCAGTGGCCTATTAGCTTGCATTTATTACAAATCTAGCTCAATTTCATGATGTATTCCATGTATCTCTCTTGAGAAAGTACATACCTGACCCTTCACATGTATTGAATCATGAGGTGGTACAACTAGAACATAAAATCTCTTATGAGGAGCAAACAATGGAGATCTTGGACCATAGAGACAAGGTTATACACAACAAGACTACCCACCTTGTCAAAGTGTTGTGGAGGTTCCACAAATATAAATAACCGATGTGGTAACCATAGGAGACAATGATACATAAGTGCCCACACCTTTTCTTAACTAAGAGCACAAGGTGAAATTTTGGGGATGAGATTTATTAAGGGGGGAAGAATGTAATGACCAAGACTTTTTGAATGATAAATTTTTCTTGAAAATGTGTGTGTTATATTATTTTGTACTCATAAAACTATACCTATTTAATAATTAAGTGAGTATAATTTGAGACGTGACCATTAGGTTTCGACCATTATATGATCGTTGATCAATTATAACCGTTGTTCAATTATGACCATTGGTCAATTATGACTGTTGGTCAATAAGACCATTGTTTAATATGACCATTGGTCAACATGACCATTGTTCAAGATGAACATTGGAACAATACTCTTTATAAGAATTTTAATGTTATAATTAGTATTTATAAGCAGAAATGGTAAATTATAATTAATACAGAAAGGATGAACGATGACATAAACCAGTAGAGTCATGCAGTACGAAGCCCATTTTTCATAACTTGGGAGGGAGGTAGCATCACTAGGATTCAATCTTGACCGAGCCCAAGCCGAGATTCAACAAGTGAAGTTTGAATAAAATCGCCTTCAAGATAAGTTCAAGTTAGTGGAAATTACAACTCGGACGATGTTAGCTGAGCCACCCCATGAATCTATCACCATCACACAACTTACCCTTAGGTCGTATGAAGGTGTTATAAGGGGTTTTGTGTTGAGACCTTAGTTACTTAAAGTTCAATCCTTTTGTATAAATAAAATTTTTATTCCATCAATTCTATTTTGAGAATAGTTTTTTTAAAATATCACGAATTTAATAAATTGATTCTTTGGACAAAAATTATACTTTTCAGAAAAGATATAATTATTATAAAAAACTAAGGTATTATTAATAATATTTATTTTAATGAAATATTGTTATTAAAACACTCTTATTTAAATATAAATGATAAAATAATTTTTTTCTCAAGTGTCAGAAATTTCACTATGCATTTTCTATCCGCTATTATTTTTAATAAATAAGGATTTTTATATTTAAAAGTTAAAATTATCATATTTAGTTAATTATTATGATAAAATAAATATAATTTTTGAAATAATTATGTTTAAATTAATTTAGGTTGAATTTATGATAATTTTCTAAAATACTTTAGTTTTTCCTGAATAGTAAAAATACAGTTTGAGTTTTTTAACAAGTTTAAGGACTTCATAATTATGTCATAATGATGTAATAAGTAATATAAAATTCTGGTAGACTCTTTTATATTAAAATAACATAATAGATGTCCCAAGTTTCCAATACCATGGGAAAATACCATGGGCAATCCCATGGGTTTTCATTCACTACTACATAGGTGTCCAAGGAAATTAATAAACAAATCCTCCTCTTTTTTCTACAAATAACCACCCATTTATCCATTTAATTTCACTCCCAATTCTTCCTCCAAGAATATTTGATAGTTTTACCTCCCAATTATTCCTCCAAAGGTGTCCTCAAGCCCCCAAGTTCCTAAACCTCAAGTTTTAGGATCAACTCTTCAAGGAAAGGGAAATCTATACTTCTCTTTTTCTTTTAAGTTCCCCTTTTATGTGGTATGTCTTTAAAATTTCCAAAATATGTTATTATGTATATTTTATTATACCCCTTTACTATATTAAGAGTCTTTTATTAATGGGATACCCTTGTCCCCTCTCTTTTTACCATCTTCTGAAACCATATTTCATTCCTGTTATGCCACCCAATTTTCTTCTCAAATTTTTTCTCTTTTTCTCAATAAATTCAATTATTTTATTTTGTGAATAACCAAACCTATTTCTTTTCCATGGGTATTCAAATAGACATAAAATATATACATTTTATTCTAGGATTAATATAGATTAATCCTTGATTCCTTTTTCATGGGTTAATAATGACACAAAGATCTTGTCTTTAAGAACTTTTTTAAAACACCATGATTTTGATACGAAACCTATTTCTTTTATTATCCATGGGTTATTTATGAGATGTTTTATTATGATATATGTTTCACACTTTAATTAATACATATTAATGGTGAACCCTGATAGCGCTCCAATGCATTGGGTAAAGAATTTAATCTCTAGAGATGACATGTTTTACGATACCTTGGTGAATAACCTTGGTAAATTTTATGCCACCTCAGTGAAAAACCTTAGTAATATGCTTATGAATGTCTCATTTAATGTTGTAGAAACATTTACATGTTATTATTAGAGTAATTTTTATTATGATATTCCCATTTTTACTTTGTTCATTCCTTTATGATATTCCTTATGTTATTAATAATTTTTCCACAAGATCACATGTAGACTGTTTTTCTTGTTTTCCCTTACTAGGACTTTTGATAACCCTATCCTTTGATGTATGTCCCAAGTTTATTATATGATATAAAATTTATTAGGATGAACTAATGAATAATCCTTTCACATTGTTTATAATAATGTTTTATGTTTTCATGTATTATGTACCTTTTTTATAAGAAACTAAACTTTAAAGGATCCTTAGTTTGTACCATGTAAATGAAAAGTTATGTAATAAAAAAGAGAGATACCATATAAAATGAGATTTTGAAGTTAAAAAACCTGTTAATGTTTATCCATCTTGAAAAAATGTTGAAGATGAACATTACCCAACCTACTATTCCATAGAATGTGATCTGTATCTACAACATTTAATCATTTTATATTCTGCTGGGTCAGTTCTGAAAAATAAATAGAATATATATTTTATTTTCTACTAACATAAAATAAAACTTTATTATCTTTATAAAAAAGAAATTTGTTATCTTCAAATTTTATATTCATGCCATCATTACAATGTTGTGATATACTGATTAAGTTTTGTTTTAATCCTTCTACAAAAATTACTTTAGAAATTATAACAAAAGTTAATATACCTACTTCTAAAAAACCTTTAACCATACCTTTAGAGTTTTTACAAAAAGTAAAAGTACCTCCATAATAATAGTTAAAAGATAAGAATTTATAAGTTTCACTAGTAATGTTCCTTGAATACCAATTGTACATATACCATGTGACTTTGGAACTCTTCAGATAGGTATACTACAAAACAAATAAAATAGATGATTGTTTTGGTACCCAAAATAGTTTGGGTCCAACTAGATTAGTATAAAAAGTTTTAGGTACCCATATAGATTTGAGACATTTATTTTAGGGTAATATAAAAGAATTTTTTTTTATAAATAAAATTCTTATTATAGCCTAAATACTGAGTATACTTTAAATAACATTTGTTTGTATAATTACCTTTCAAGTTATAATTAAAGCACATGACATTTGAAATATTTCCATGTATGCCTTAAAAAAATAGTTCTAAACATCTTAGGAACCTAATTATTATATCCATAACCATTTTTATCATATTTAGGTTTTTTCATAGAAATTATTTTATCAATTTTCTCTTAAACTCAAACAAAGACAAATAAAGTTTCCTTTTAACTAGTAATCTCATTTTTAAGGTTTTCATTCTCTTTTTGAATTACTTCTAGGTCATCACATATTTTATCATTCGAGCATGATCCATAATTGTCTAGTTTTTTATTTTCATGTTTAAGATGCTTACATTTATTTTAAAATTTATCTAAATAATCACAGACTAATTTAAATCTTATATGTTGATATTAATCAGTTTTTGAAAATAAATATTTTATTTTTATATTCTCATCTTTAAATTTGAATAGTTCAAAATCTACAACATTTTTATGTTCTACATTACTTAAAAAAATTATTTAGTTTTTTATTTTCTTTTTTAATCTTCTTATTTTCTCTTTTTAGTTACTTATATAGTTCAACCATTCTTAAAATGTCAATTCTCTTTAACTTCAATTTCAATATCATATTCATAAACAAAATTGTAATTATAGTTAGAGTGTACCTCATTTACATTAGTAGCCATAAAAAATAGATTTTTAGATTCTTTTTCACTTTTAGAAGCAACATCACTTGAGTCTGACTCTTTTTTACAACTCCATCCCGCATGATATGTCTTTCTTTGCTCTTTCTTGTATTTCTTGTCTTTTCCATATTGTTTTAATTTGGGATATCCTGACTTTATATGCCCCTATACTCATATCATATTAATTTAGAAACATCATATTTACTAGTTTTACCTCTTTTACTACCCTTTCTATCATTCTTAGGATGCTTCTTAAAGCATCCCTTACCCTTCATTTACTTGTAAACACCTTTGGTGAAATTTTCAATTTCATCCTTCTCACTTTGCTGTAACTTATAATCATAAGAATTAGAAATAACATTTATATTCATTTTAAATACAATACATTTCCTTTTATCATGGTCATCAATATTTTTATTCATTATTTCCATCTCATATTAAATAAGTGATCCTATCAAATCATCCATAGGATATTTAGTAAGATTCTTACTTTTTTTCAATAGAAACTTTCTTTTAATTTCATCTCTTGGGTAGATCTCGAAGTAATCTTTTGATGAGAACTTAATTCTTCATGGTCTCTCTGAGAGAAAACATGCTATTGACAATTTTTGTGAATCTATTGTACATCTCATTTATGATTTCTTGACCAATCATCTTGAATTATTGAAACTCAGATTTTTATATACCCAGCTTGGTTCTTGGTAACTTATCACTTCCTTGATGAGTGAATTTGAAAGTCCTCAAAATGTCAGAAGTAGTTTTATAGGATGAAATTTTAATATACATATTTCTACTTAGAGAGAAGTATAATTAATTCATAACTTTTTAATTTAAAACACATTTTGAAGCATCATTACCAGCAAGAGTTTCTAAATAAACTTCAATAAATTTATATGGTTTGACATTATAGCCTAATAATAAAGACCTATATTTTTAATAAATACCTTAATTATATCCTTTCAGTATATATAGTCACTTATATTGAAGTGATGTGGTCTAATGGGATTCAACATCTTGAAATTATGATTATCCATAACAAAGTAGTGGATATTTTCCTTAGTCTTTTAATTCTAGGATAATGGTTAGTACAGAAATAGATAATGGAACAACTAAAACCAAATCCTTAAAAAGGAACAACACTCTGATACCAATTGTTATGTCCCTTGGTATGTCAGTAGTGACTAGGGGGGGATAAATAGTCCCTTTTGATTTATTATTACAAATACTAATTTATCATAGTTATAACAGTGTTAAAAGTTATAGTGGAAATAAAAAAGATAACACAATATGTTTTTATAGAGGTTTAGATCACCAATATCCTAGTCCTCTCATCAATATCTTTTACTCCAAGAGGGGACTAGAACATACTAAATTACCATTTTTAAATGGGAGTGATAACCTGATTATATAAAAATACAAATGTAACCTTTTCACACATGATGTTATAACCCCTAACTTTTGAAGGAGTCACAATCTACCACCCTTTTGTCTAGGAGGAACAACCTGACCTTCATTTAATATAGGAGTAATAACCAAATGTCATATTTTGGATGGGAAAAGGTTAAACCAAAACTTTAGAGGACAACTGGGTAGTAGGATGTATTATAATAGAGAAAAAATAAAAAACAAATGAAATAACAGTTGAGTATATGATAAAGAAATTTTGTGTAGCTCATGTTCTTTGATCACTTTAGTGGAGGAAGATTATGGTGATTGTCACACCCCGACCTCAGACGTCTATTTATTTTATTATTATTATTTTAATTTTTTTTCTTAGTCCTGCGCCATTTGGATGAGGATTAGTTGGGTCCCGGTTTGATATTTTCAATGTTTGATGTTTTGGTAGGCCTCGAGCCGGTGCGCGGTCACCATACCACTAGCGGTGATCGTGCATTTGGTCGTAGTGAATGCACTGTCTCCCGATCGTTCCAATAAATAATAAAATTATATGAATAAATTAAATTTACTGAAAAAAAGATAAATAAAATTTTAGAACGATAAAACATGGTTAACGTTTAACCCATAATCAAAATAATATTATCGTGCATATGATAACTTTATTATTATTCAATCTAGTAGTAATACTATTATTATTAAATTTTTATAAATATAATTATTAATGAAATGTAATAAAATTATAACCTTAATTATCATTAAGTGTGTTATTAATTTATTTTGTTGTTTTAAATATTTTTATTATCATTTTGCTATTAATATTATTACTAATATTATTATTGTAACATTGATATTATTGTTATTATAATTACTTAAAATAAAACTGATAAGAACCAATTCTATTTATTGGGTTTATTAAATTTTTTTGGTTCTATTTTTATTATAATAATAATTATTACATTATGTTTAGTATGTATATATATATATATATATTATTTTAACCCTAATCTACTATTTTCCCACACCCCTATTCCGGTGCCCTGCGCAAGCCGCCTCCCCTCCTCCCTTCTCTCTTGCGGCCCCCATTTCCCCTCAAGATCCCGCTGCACCCAAGGCGGCCAACCCCCTCCCACAGCACCTGCCTCCTACCTTGACGCCCTCCTCTGGCTGTACCGACCGACCGCGATTCCCTCCTCTTGGTGCATTGACCGAACCGCTCACCCTTGCTCCTCTCTGCGTTGTTCGACCATAGAGGCTCTGCCACCGCCTCTAGGCCTCCTCACTATCTGCCCCATCATGACCGGCGCACCTCAGCATGTCTCCCTCACGTGACCTCGTTTGGTGTGCAGTAGGCTCCAAGCCAATATCCCCTCCCCCTCGGTGTGACCATGTTCCCTTGTTCCGATGCATCACAACTATGCCTTGCTCCGACCAGCAACTCCAATGACCCTCCTCTGGCTTTGTTCTTCCTTTCTTGGTGTGCGACGGATCAACCCGATCCCCAACCTGCACTCTGTTTCGGCGTGACCCGAACCCTATTACTCAGTGCCTCCGCCCGACTCCGACGCGACAGTGGTTCCCCTCGCCGTCAAAATACAGTTTGTATCTCATTCTAATTTTGGTGTTTCCTTAAATTTAACTAAACCTTGATGTCTCATTTTGTATTTAACACTTTTAATTTAGTGTCTTAGTTGTGTTATGAAGTCCTGATATTTTATTTGCAGTGCGGATAATTATTTGGATGGGACCTCGGCTTGCCGCGTGTTTTCTTGGTTCGCCGCCACCATCCAATGTGAGGGTTTTACTATCGCGCACACTTTTATTTTATTGTCGTTATCATTTTTTTGATTCCTTATATTTTATTTTTAGTATGAATAATTATTTTGGTGTTGTTAAATATAGGGTTTACATGAATCTTGGTTTAGGCCTTGTATATGATGCCTTTGGTGTTTGTAAATTTTCCACTTGTTCTTTTTGGGTGAGTTTTGGCGTAAAAGCCTTGCAGTGTTATTTAAAATTGTATTATAAACTTTTAACTGGTTTATTAAATATTATATGTGGTGTGAATTATGTTTCGGAAATATTTTTGAGGTGCGCTGGTTTTAAAAATGGATTTTTGACATGTGGGTATTTTGTTAAGTTGTGTAATTTGTTATTTTAACTGTGCAAGTGGTGTGCATTCTGATTTGGTATGGTGCGAGTTGTGTTTTGAAAGCATGTGGAGGTGGTATTTGCGCCGTTTGTTTGTTTTAATTGTTTTTATTCCATGTTTATGCATTTTAGTTGTGCGGTTGTTGCAGCCTGTCGGCGAGGAAGAACCGAGATACTGCGGTCGTCGGCTTGCGCATGTTTGTTTATCTGTGCGAGGCATGACGTGCCACTATGTTTGGACTGCGAGCCGAGGTAGGTCCCCCACTGCACTCACATTTAAATTTAGAATTTATTAATTTCTTGATGTTTTATTAATTTTAATAAATGAGAAATAATATAAGATAATTAATTTTTAAACGATTATTTGGTTTAAAAAGAGCTGTTTATTTTATACACGACACTTGAAACATTTTCTTGACGAGAAAACACCCAATATTGAAAGAATGCCCGTTTGTACTTTAAACATAATTCACAGAATTTCAAATGTGGTTCTGGTTTTAAAGATAAATGATTTTTTTCTGAACAAGTGTTTTGGGTTTTCTTGAGAAATGAGGTTTTTCTTTAAAGTTGGTGAAGGCCCGTTGGGAACTTTATAAAAATAAATTATTTTAAAAAAACTCACTTTGGGGTTAATAAGGGGTGATCTTTGGTGTGTGTTGATTACGTGAATTGTGTGTGATATTTGTGCATCGTGACTGATTGATTTACATTATGGACGCACCCCTTTTTATTGCATGTGTTGACATGGGAACCTGACATATTGAGTAATTCTTCTGAGAACGATTGCTGCACTAGTTTAGATTACGCACTGGCTAGTGACCCCATAGCAGGGGAATACTGAGTTATTGCTGCTATGGGGATTAGGCCCCTCGGTTAGTCCATGAAGGGATATACCGGGTGTTAGGACGTTATGATGTCATAGAGTTAGAGAATTCTTTTAGGATGAGTCACATTTATAGTACGTTCTGGATTGTTCACGATCTCCTAGGTTCGACCCATGTTTCTTTTAGTGTTTATTTGTATGTGGTGAACAATTGAGAGGTCTAGTTCGGTTGCTGGCCCAGTGCGCCACTTTTTTAATTTCCCTTAGTGTGTGCTGTGTGTGGTTTTCCATTTGACCAACAACTAAAATTTGGATTTCTAAATTGTTCGCAAAAATATTTTAAAATGCAATGCACCTGTTCCTTTCAAACATTAAAAATTGTTTTTAAATTAAAAAAGGCGATGGGATGTTACTTGTTTTAGAAATGAAATTGTGTGTGGAAACTAATATTTTATATAATTTAGTTCAAACCGGGAATTAGTAAATTTTTTTATTTAAAGGTAGTGCATTGGGAATAGATATCGGGATAGTCTACTGAGTTTTAATACTCACGCCTATAGTTATTTTTTGTTTTTAGTGTTTGTGTAGGCTACAAATTGGGTGCAATCGCCTTGGGTGACGTTTGGTCGTGAGTTGGAGAGTGACCCGAGAGGTCACACAGAGATATTGGTTGTCTCTTTCAGTTAGTTTTATTTTATTTTGTTCTTGTTTAGTTACTTTACTCTATTTATTTATCCCGCACTGCTCTATTTTATTTCTACTATTTTATTTATTTATATTGGGCGAAATCGTTCCCACAGCCTCTATTGATGCCCTGGCGCTTGTTGCTAGCCCGGGAGGATTGGGAACGCCTCTCGGGCCATGTCACGGACCAGCTCGGGTGACCAGTTCAGGGTCGACCCGGGTTGGTTCGTGAAAAAATTGTATCAGAGGGAGGTTCTTGTTATTTGGGGTGTCTGGTAGAAGGAGACTAGGACTGTCAGGGCTCAAGAGGTATGTTACGGGTCAGTGCCTGATCACCACCACTCGCAATGAGACCTGAGTTACCAGGGGTAGTATGGGATTTGAGTCTTTTGTCTTTGGTTGTTTTGGATTGATGGATGACAATGGAGGTGAATCGGTTCATGTTGCAGTCTCACATGGGGTGGTGAACCATGTAGAGTCTAAGTGCCCAGTTTGAGGTCCTCTTAGTGTTGTGACTTACTTGGGGCATGACTCACCACCATGTCGCCGGGTTAGGCACATACACTACTTCCTCATTCCGATGGTTTATAGTTGGTTATGTTTCATTCTGAACTTGGTCGATGTGTGTGTGTTGAAAATGAAAGTGATCTCGAAATGAAAAAAGGGGGTCTCTTCCAAATTGTTTTTGAAATTAGTAAAGTGTGTTTTTAAAGAGAAAGTGTTTCAGTTTGGAAAAACTTGGCATGTGTTTAGATTTTGGTAAGGAAAAAGAAGTGTTTTAACCTTGACACTCCTTATGGAAGGTCACATGTGTGTGGGTATGTATGGAGAGTGCGTAGGGGCACTTGTTTGCAGATGATGTGAGCGAGATTGAATGAATGCACATGTGATGGTTCATAAGGTTCTATAGGTGGGTTTTAAAATTTTAAAGAAATGATGGTTTTGGAAAAGTGATTAATGTTTGTGTTTGTATATGTTTGGATTATGAGCATGTTTCCCTTGGCTTGTGTTGTTTCTTTGATTGAGTTTTGGATTGATTCCAGTTTCGATTGTGTTTTTAGAGTTGTTATGAGTATGCCGCCGGGAGAGCCTCCAAAAGTTGTTAATGAGTTATGACCAATCCCCAGTTCTTTTTGCGTGTTGCCTGATTATTGAGGTAATCAAATTCTGTTAAAGGTAGTTGTATAGTTCATAAATATAGCATGCCTTCAGGTTGTTGGGAAATCCCAGGGTAGTTAAGGCTCGTACCATCTTAGAATTATTTTAGGGTTCAGTTTTGGACTAGTAAAGATGAGATGTGTCATCGCCATTAGAGTTTTGGGTGTGATTAATGGTGGTTGACCTCCGTGAAGGTCCCACTTCTGGAGAGAAGTGCGGGCCGGTGAAACCTGTCTTCAAGAAACCATCCTCTTCTGTACAGACTCCAAGATTGTTGGACCGTTCTCTCACATACCACTAGTGTGGCCAGTTCAGGCATTTTAATCCACCTTATCGGATCCCCCTGAAGTCTTACTACCGTCCTACTGTCTGGGACACCAGAGAGAGTTCTAAAAAAAACATCATTCGAGAGGAAGGAGTTAGGGACTGGAGGACGAAAATGCCTGACTGTGAGGCAGAAGATGCTTCAATCATCAGGGCCCCAACCACAAGTCTCGAGGTGAAGCTCGCGCACAACTAGGAGTTGTCGAGGGTGTGTGGAACCTCGGTCTGGATAATGTTTTCATCTTTGGAATGGAAATATCCAAAATTTACTTGATCTATTCTTGTCACCGTCGTAAGCTTATCCTTGTTGTGGGGGCATGGTGAGATCGTTCCCCCATGATCCAAGTGGTCTTATCGGCACCCAGTGTGGTTTTTAAATTGTTCGGTCTCTTTGAATGGTGTGGGCCATGAATGGATGGACCAGTTCTGATTTTGAGTTGGTCTCAGTTGTGTTTTTTAGGGGGGGGGATGTTCGTTTCGTGAAATTTATGGGAGGTGTTAAGTAAATTATTCATCCTTAAGTTGCTAGGTTGTTTTGTAGCAAGTTTTCCAACAAGGGCTCAGGTGTGTTATTTGGTCCATGTTGGGAAAACGAACGAGTTTGGGTTGGGAGTGTTGGAACCAGGTTCTTCAAAGCATGATTTGGTGTATGGTTTGTGTTTGTTGTCAATCCTCAGTGAAAGTTCAGGGTGTGTACCAACAAAGCGATCATACCGTTCAAGCAGAAAACAGTTGTGAAGGTGGCGCTGTTTCCCAGTGTTTGCCAAATTTTTGGGCCTAAAAATCGGCCAATAAAGTAAAGTGTTTTTGGCAAAGGTACTTGCGCGCCGTGCTCTTGGAGGATAAAAGACTTGCACGCCATATGTTTTTGAGGATCAGAACATCAAAATTTGGATAAGGAAAGAAGGTCGCGCAAGTGTTGGTTGGGTCGCGCAAGTGAGTTGCGCGACAGAGTTTATTGAAGACAAGACTTGCGCGCCGTCGAGGGACTTGCGCGCCGTCGAGGGACTTGCGCGCCGCCGCGCAGGGGGTCCAGTTTGCCTATAAATACTGGACCACCCCTCCTCATTTCTAACGAAGTTCAAGGCCGAGAGATTGTTCGAGCTCTCGTCGCGCAGGTGGTTGAGTCGCGCAGATGGTTGTTTTGTCGCGCAAGTAGAGCTTGCGCGCCGGTGTTTGGCTGTGCACCCAAGGTGGTTTGGAAGAGAAAGGAAGTGGACCGCGCAAGTTTGTAGTTGGGGAAGGAAGAGTCCCGCAACTGTGTTGATGACACTTGCGCGCCAGTGTGGACTTGCGCGCCGTAGTGGGACTTGCGCGACTGTCTTGGAGAAGCACGCCTGGTTTTGCTGAATCCCACCGGTGTGTTTGGAGCTGCACGAAAGCCGAGAGACTGCTCGGTTCATTCGAGGAAAAGTGATATTCTTCTTCTGGTGAGAATCAGACTTCAATAGAGCATCTACATACAACAAAGGATGCACTCCTATGCAAATGAAGAAGATACCTTCACGTCTATAAACTGAGTGGGACTTCACCAACGGCAGTGAGCCAGGGGGAGTCAACGGGAGTGACCCGAGGGACGCAGTGAGCTATCCCTGAACTATTGTAAAGGCAGTGAGCCTGGGACAGAGTGTCTGTACCCGAACTTTTGTATCCGCAGCTAGTGAAGCATAGTGGATTTAGGTACGACCGGAAACCTGTCGGCGTATGCTCCTTGGACGTAGCCCTTAGTGTTGAACCAAGTAAAAATGGCTGTGTCTTCTCTGTGCATGTGAATGTTTTCATTTTGATCATAATCATCATACAGGTTCAACAAGTTCCTACCAACGTGGGAGCAAGATCCAACACATTAAAAGAAAAAGTGGTCACCCTGATTCACCCCTCCCCTCTCAGGGTGTCCCGGGGTCCTTCAAGTGGTATCAGAGGGTAAAGGTTGCTGGTGTTGAATCTGACCTTCTTCATCATGGAAAACGCCGTCAATGTCAGGGGAGTCCCTCACTTCTATGGAAGCAATTTCCAGATCTGGAAGAACAGAATGAGATCTCATCTAAGATCTCTTGGAATGGAAGTTCTTTTTTCTACTGTGCAAGGAATACATGTCACTGATCCAACAGGTCTGGCTATGACTGAAACAGACAGGAAACTTCTTGATGCAGATGCTAAAGCACAGAATGCTCTCACTGCAGCCCTTTCTGATCAGATTTACCTGAAGGTGATGAATTGCACCTCAGCAAAATCTATGTGGGATAAACTTGAGAATATTTATGAAGGTGATAGCAAAGTGAAGGAGGAGAAACTACAAGTGCTACACAATCGGTTTGATGATATGAAGATGCATCCAGACGAGAATGCAGACTCTTTCTTCAATCGAATTACTGAAGTGGTTGGAGCAATTCGGGGTCTAGGCGAAGAAATCAAAGACATTGATATTGTAAAGAAAATATTAATAAGACTTCCAACTCTGTATAATGCGAAGGTGTCAGCTCTTGAGGAAATAGATCTTTCCAAACTTTCTCTAGATGACTTACTGAGCAGTTTGGTAGCATATGAAATGAGAGTCAAACCAGAAGATGCTACGACTCGGGTGAGCAAGGAAATGGCATTCAAGGCCATGGATAAGTTGAAAATCTCAAAGGATAGTAGCGGTGATGATGACGAAGAGAAAGAAATTCTTTCTCTCATTGCAAAGAAGTTCCAGAAGGGGAAAGGGAAATTCAAAGGGAAGTTACCTCTCGCATGTTTCCGTTGTGGAAAAGTTGGGCATATTGCCTCTCAGTGCTTGAAGAATATCAATGATGATGACAGTGAAGACGAAAAATTCAAGAAGCCTCAAAGAAGGTTCTTCAAAAAGGGAGACTTCAAATCTGGTAAGCAAATGCAAAGGAAGAGTTTTGTCTGTGAAGAGGAAGAAGATGACAATGAATTCTGTGATGAAGAAGAACCAGAATTCAAAACTGGGAACCATGCGTCTATGATGGCCACTGTTGAAAAGTCAGAAGATACTGATGGTGAAAAACAACTGAGAACTTGTGTAGATCCTGATGTGCAACTTAAGGATGCAGTTAGTAAGCTTAAGATTAAATGTAAGAGCTGCAATAAGTGGAAATCAATTGTAGAATAATCAACTGAATATGTTGATCAACTTGAAGCTGAAATTGAACGACTGAAAGAATTTGTGAAGGTACAATCTAAAATAATTGAAAGCAATGATGATGCAGTTGATCTGAAGCTGAGAATTGAAGAGCAGGAAAAGGTCATCAATGACCTCACATCCAGACTGGATGAAAAATCCAAGACTGTTGAGGGTCTTGAGGAGGAAGTAGTTACTCTAAGGAGTAAAATGGAGACAGAATCAGTTCCAAAAGAATCGAGGAAGAAAATACAGTTCGGAAGATTCTCAGATGCAGAATTACTTGCAAGAGCCAAGTGTGGTTCAGATGGGGTTGGAAAAGTCTTGAGTGATCAAAGACCTGCTTGCATGGGAAAGAGTGGAATTGGCTGTGAGGCTGAGTCATCAACTACTGGAAGTGAAAAGATCCAAAAGAAAGACAAGATGAAAGTTGAACATGATGAAATGTTACCTAGAGTGCTGAAAAAGGAACCCTCAATCCAAACTAAAAGGAGACCTGAAAATTATCCTCAAACATTCAAAAATGACAGACAGTCCTACTATTCTCCCAAGGAAGAAGGTATAAGGAGAAATTCAAGTGAGAAGACATTTCCTCTCAAGAAGTGTCAGTTCTGTGGCTATCTGGGCCATACCATGTCTTATTGTGAAGAGGCAAGAAGCTATCTGAATGGAGAAGATATAGATGCTCAACAAAGGAGAACAATCTCATATCCTAATTCTCATAGAAGAAATAATTTCTATGGATATTGTTTTTTTTGTTCTAACTTTGGTCATAAGGCCGTTAATTGCAGGCAGAGAAGAGACATAGACACCTCATACCGAAGTTCAAGACAAGTCAAGTCCCGTCAGCAAGACAGTGTTGCTCTTTTAAACAGGTTCTCACCTCTCACAGAAGACTTTGACTATGAAGAACCTGGGTATGCAGAAGAGATAGTTGAAAGGCCATCAGTCCTATATACTCAATCTAATGTCTCATGGAAGGAAAGGAAGAAGATTGAGAAATCGAACCTTGCAGAGGTAGCCCTCAAAGCTACAAAGAACAACAGTACCTGGATTCTGGATAGCGGTTGTTCATCTCATATGACAGGTAATGCCGGCCTACTAACGAATATCATAAAGAATGTTGATGGTACAGTAAGATTTGGTAATGATGGGACTCTGAAAATCAAAGGAAGTGGAAGTACCCAATTAGCTAATGGAGAACTAAAGAAGACTGAAGTCCTTTACGTAGATGGCCTACGCCATAATCTCCTTAGCGTGAGTCAACTCTGTGACTCAGGGCTTATAGTTACTTTTAATCAGAAAGGCTGCACCATCAAGGGAAAAACCGGCAATTCACTTATGAAAGGATGCAGAACAGAAGGCAACTTGTATCAGGTTGATAGTGAAGAAAATGTATGTTACATGACTGTTGAAGAAGAAAACAATTTGTGGCATCGGAGATTGGGACACATCAATCAACAAGACATGGAGAAAATATCAAAATTGAGAATTGTCATGGACATCCCCAACTTGAAGCGTGAGCGTGAAAAATCCTGTGATGCTTGTATTCGTGGGAAGCTGGTCTGCAGTTCATATCGGCCAAAGAAGAAAAAGGCATCTCACCTTCTTGATCTGATTCATACAGATGTTTGTGGTCCAATAAATGTTGCCGGAACTCATGGAGAAAGGTACTTTGTCCTTTTCATAGATGATTATAGTCGAATGGCATGTGTGATGGTCATTCACCAGAAACGACAGGTGCTTGACTGAATGAAAACATATCGGCGAATCGCCGAGAATGATACTGGACGAACAATCAAAGTGTTGCGATCTGACAATGGAGGAGAATACACGTCCATTGAATTTGAAAATTATCTGGAGAAGCATGGGATACAACATGAGGTAGCTGCTGTGAGAACTCCACAACAAAATGGAGTTGTTGAACGAAGGAATCGACAGGTGAACAACATGGCACGAACTATGCTGATTGAGAGTCGTATTCCACGACATTACTGGAAATAGGCTGTTCAAGCTGCAGTGTACATTCAGAATCGAACAGGACTTTATATGGGTGAGACGAAGACACCATATGAATTGTGGCATGGACGGAAGCCTTCTCTAAAATACTTTCGTGTCTTTGGAAGTAAGTGCTTCATCAGGAACAAAGAAGGAAATCAGGGGAAATATGGTGACAACGCAGATGAAGGAATCTTACTCGGTTACTCAATGAACAGCAAAGCCTACAAATGTTTCAACAATCGTTTGGGAAGGATTGTGGAAAGCAATGATGTTAAGATAATTGAAGAGAAAACCACAAATGCTTCACGGACGTCATATGCTGATGTGATAGAAAGTCATGAAGAATGTGGACATGAAGAAACTACAAATGCAGAAATAGAGGAAGCTATTCAAAACACTCATCAATCACATAATGATGATGACTCAGAAGAAGAATCTGAAGAAGAAACTATGGCTGAAGAGAATACTACTGAACCTCGCAGGATAAATTGAAGAGCTGAGATTGATCCATCCAACATAATTGGGGATAAGAGTGCACCCACTCAAACCAGAAGGATGAGGAATACCACGCAATCTGCATTTCTATCAGTTTTAGAGCCATCCTCATTCGAAGAAGCTGCAAAAGATGAATCTTGGGTGAAAGCCAAGAATGATGAATTAGATCAGATTTATAAGAATCAGACATGGGATCTTGTCCAGAGACCCGAAGGTCACAATGTGATTGGTACCAAATGGATCTTCAAAAATAAGTTTGATGAGCATGGAAGTGTCATCAGAAACAAGGCACGACTGGTATGTAAAGGATACTCTCAGATTGAAGGCATTGATGTTGAAGAAACCTTTGCTCCAGTGGCTAGACTGGAGTCAATCAGGCTTTTCCTTGCCATGGCACTCCAAATAGGATATAAAGTATATCAAATGGATGTCAAGACAGCATTCTTGAATGGTGTACTCGAAGAAGAAGTCTACATTGAACAACCAGTGGGCTTTGTCTTGAGTACCGATGAAACAAAGGTCTGCAAACTAAAGAAAGCTCTATATGGTTTGAAGCAGGCACCACAGGCGTGGTACTCACGGCTAGATTCATATCTCAAGAAGTTGGAATTCAAAAGAGGAGGAGTTGATCACAATCTCTATGTGAAGAATTCTCTAAAAGATCAATTCATGGTTCTTGTCTACGTTGATGATATCATATTTGGTGGCAGTAAGAAGAAATCAGTGGATGAATTTGCCAACCACATGAAATCAGAATTTGAAATGTCTATGATTGGGGAGCTCACATATTTCTTGGGGCTGCAAGTGATTCAAAAGAAGGAATACACATTCATTTCTCAGGAAAAATATGCAAGAGAGCTGCTGAAGAAGTTCAATATGCAAGACTCCAAACCAATGTTAACTCCGATTGCAGTTGGAACTAAACTTGGAAAGCATGAGGATGGGAACTCTGTTGATCCCACCTTGTACAGGAGGATCATTGGCAACCTACTGTACCTGACAGCGACAAGGCCAGATATTGTCTTTGCAACATGCCTTGCGGCCCGCTTTCAGAGTAATCCAAAGGAGGAACATATGGCAGCAGTAGAAAGAATCATGAGGTACATTCAAGGTACACATAACTTCGGGTTATTTTTTGCTGCAGGCAGGGACAGTGAATTATCAGCATTTTCTAATGCTGACTGGGCTGGTGATGTCGTAGATAGAAAGTCCACTAGTGGTGGAGCTTTCTATATTGGGCAGAAATGTGTTGGCTGGTTGAGCAAGAAACAAGAAAGTACTTCTCTTAGTACTGCTGAAGCTGAATATATCTCCGCCACAAAAGCATGCACTCAACTTCTTTGGATGAAGCAGCAACTAACAGATATTGGTGATAAGGTGCAGCAACCAATGGTGATTTATTGTGATAAAAAAAGTGCAATTGATCTTACGAAGAATCCGGTTCAGCATTCTCGTACAAAACATATTGAAATACGGTATCATTTTATCAAAGAAAAGGTTGAACAAGGTGTGATTAAAATGGATCATGTTGGAACTAATGAGCAAGTGGCTGATGTCCTAACCAAGCCATTGTCCGCGGCTGTGTTTGAGAAGCATCGGTTGAACCTCGGTGTTCGACCACCTCCTACTGCATAAGGAGGCTCCGGAAGTCCCCTCTCCCCATTTGTTTTAACTGTTTTTATCTGCCTATGGTTGTGATGCAGGTTTATGGGGGAGATACTATCCAGGGGGAGTATGGCTTGAGCTGAACGTTGAACAAACTTTTTGATCTTTGGTTTTATTGTCAATGGGGGAGAAAGGAATAAATTCAAGGCAAGAAATTCTTCTGTGATGAGAAGTGTAAGATTATGATGAGAAGTTTAATAAGAATAACATCGGGCGTCATGGAGAATTTCAAAACACTAAGACCCAATTCAAGCTTTCTCTCTTGTTTTCTACACCGAGCACTGCTCACGTAGACTTAGAGTGTTGGCTAAGTTGATTCTTGCGTTTTTGGATTTGCTCATGGTTGGAGATCTATTGAATTTATTCTGATTGCCAACAAACCCAAAGGGGGAGATTGTTGGAACCAGGTTCTTCAAAGCATGATTTGGTGTATGGTTTGTGTTTGTTGTAAATCCTCAGTGAAAGTTCAGGGTGTGTACCAACAAAGCGATCATACCGTTCAAGCAGAAAACAGTTGTGAAGGTGGCGCTGTTTCCCAGTGTTTGCCAAATTTTTGGGCCTAAAAATCGGCCAATAAAGTAAAGTGTTTTTGGCAAAGGTACTTGTGCGCCGTGCTCTTGGAGGATAAAAGACTTGCGCGCCATATGTTTTTGAGGATCAGAACATCAAAATTTGGCTAAGGAAAGGAGGTCGCGCAAGTGTTGGTTGGGTCGCGCAAGTGAGTTGCGCGACAGAGTTTATTGAAGACAAGACTTGCGCGCCGTCGAGGGACTTGCGCGCCGTCGAGGGACTTGCGCGCCGCCGCGCAGGGGGTCCAGTTTTCCTATAAATACTGGACCACCCCTCCTCATTTCTAACGAAGTTCAAGGCCGAGAGATTGTTCGAGCTCTCGTCGCGCAGGTGGTTGAGTCGCGCAGGTGGTTGTTTTGTCGCGCAAGTAGAGCTTGCGCGCCGGTGTTTGGCTGTGCGCCCAAGGTGGTTTGGAAGAGAAAGGAAGTGGACCGCGCAAGTTTGTAGTTGGGGAAGGAAGAGTCGCGCAACTGTGTTGATGACACTTGCGCGCCAGTGTGGACTTGCGCGCCATAGTGGGACTTGCGCGACTGTCTTGGAGAAGTGCGTCTGGTTTTGCTGAAGCCCACCGGCGTGTTTGGAGCTGCACGAAAGCCGAGAGACTGCTCGGTTCATTCGAGGAAAAGTGATATTCTTCTTCTGGTGAGAATCGGACTTCAATAGAGCATCTACATACAACAAAGGATGCACTCCTATGCAAATGAAGAAGAGACCTTCACGTCTATAAACTGAGTGGGACTTCACCAACGGCAGTGAGCCAGGGGGAGTCAACGGGAGTGACCCGAGGGACGCAGTGAGCTATCCCTGAACTATTGTAAAGGTAGTGAGCCTGGGACAGAGTGTCTGTACCCGAACTTTTGTATCCGCAGCTAGTGAAGCATAGTGGATTTAGGTACGACCGGCAACCTGTCGGCGTATGCTCCTTGGACGTAGCCCTTAGTGGTGAACCAAGTAAAAATGGCTGTGTCTTCTCTGTGCATGTGAATGTTTTCATTTTGATCATAATCATCATACAGGTTCAACAAGTTCCTACCAACGTGGGAGCAAGATCCAACACATTAAAAGAAAAAGTGGTCACCCTGATTCACCCCTCCCCTCTCAGGGTGTCCCGGGGTCCTTCAGGGAGTTCCCACGATGGCCCCTGGGAGGGTAGTGTGTTCGAGTTTTGAGGGCTTCCATGTTAGAGAATTCTTGTGGTGGGGATAACCCTCCTGTGTTATCCCCTCAACTTTGGGCAGTGATTGTTCATGAGTTGGTCGGGTGTGATGTGTGTTGGTAATGGTCACCCTGAGCCCCTTGATTTTTTTCTAGTTGGGTTTCGGTCATGGACTCTAGTTGTATCAACTGTTAGTTTGGTGACTTTCTGGGGGAATAAAGTGTCTTTGGTGGTGATAATTTTCGCACCTCGACCTCGGACGTTTATTTATTTATTTTATTATTTTTTAATTTTTTTTCTCAGTCCCGTTCCATTTAGACGAGGATTAGTTGGGTCCTGATTTTATATTTTTGATATTTGATGTTTTGGTGGGCCTCGGGCCGGTGCGCGGTCATTGCGCCGCTAGAGGTGATCGTGCATTTGGTCGTAGTGAATGCGTTGTCGCCCGATCGTTCCAATAAATAATAAAATTAGATGAATAAATTAAATTGACTAAAAAGAAAAGCTAAATAAAATTTTATAATGATAAAACATGGTTAATGTTTAACCCATAATCAAAATAATATTATTGCGCAGATGATAACTTTATTATTATTCATTCCTAGTAGTAATACTATTATTATTAAATTTTTATAAATATAATTATTAATGAAACGTAATAAAATTATCACCTTAATTATCATTAAGTGTGTTATTAATTTCCTTTGTTGTTTTAAATATTTTTATTATCATTTTTCTGTTAATATTATTACTAATATTATTATTGTAACATTGATATTATTGTCATTATTATTACTTAAAATAAAACAGATAAGAACCAATTCTATTTATTGGGTTTATTAATATTTTTTGGTTATATTGTTATTATAATAATTATTATTAAATTATGGTTAGTATATATATATATATATATATTATTTTAACCATAATCTACCATTTTCCCGCACCCCCATTCCGGTGCCCTGCGCAAGCCGCCTCCCCTCCTCCCTTCTCTCCCGTGGCCCCCCCTTTCCCTGCAAGATCCCGCTGCACCCAAGGCGGCTAACCCACTCCCGCAGCACCTGCCTCCTACCTCGACGCCCTCCTCTGGCTGCGCTGACTGACCGCGACTCCCTCCTATTGGTGCGTCGACCGAACCGCTCGCCCTTGCTCCTCCCTGCATTGTCCGACCATAGTGGCTCCGCCACCGCCTCTCGGCCTCCTCACCATCCTTCCCATCACGACCGACATGCCTCGGTGTGTCTCCCTCGCGCGGCCTCTTTTGGTGTGCAGCAGGCTCCGAGCCAATTTCCCCTCCCCCTCAGCACGACCATGTTCCCTTGTTTCGATGTAGCACAACTATGCCTTGCTCCGACCAGTAACTCCAACAACCCTCCTCTGGATTTGTTCTTCCTTGCTTGGCGCGTGACCGATCAACCCGATTCCCAACCTGCACTCTGTTTCGGCGCGACCCAAACCCTATTACACAATGCCTCCGCCCAGCTCCGACTCGACCGTGGTTCCCCTCACCGTCAAACTATAGTTTGCATCTCATTCAAATTTTGGTGTTTCCTTCAATTTAACTAAACCTTGACGTCTCGTTTTGTATTTCACACTTTTAATTTAGTGTTGTAGTTGTGTTATGAAGTCCTGATATTTTATTTGCAGTGCGGATAATTATTTGGATGGGACCTTAGCTTGCCGTGTGTTTTCTTGGTTTGCCGCCACCATCCAATGTGAGGGTTTTACTATTGTGCACACTTTTATTTTATTGTCGTTATCGTGTTTTGGATTCATTATATTTTATTTGTAGTATGAATAATTATTTTGGTGTTGTTAAAGATAGGGTTTACATGAATCTTGGTTTAGGCCTTATATATGATGCCTTTGGTGTTTGTAAATTTTCCACTTGTTCTTTTTGGGTGAGTTTTGACGTAAGAGCCTTGCAGAGTTATTTAAAATTTTATTATAAACTTTTAAATGGTTTATTAAATATTATATGTGGTGTGAATTATTTTTCAGAAATATTTTTGAGGTGCGATGGTTTTAAAAATGGATTTTTGACATGTGGGTATTTTGTTAAGTTGTGTAATTTGTTATTTTAACTGTGCAAGTGGTGTGCATTCTGATTTGGTATGGTGCGAGTTGTGTTTTGAAAGCATGTGGAGGTGGTGTTTTCTCTGTTTGTTCTTTTTAATTGTTTTGAGTCCATGTTTATGCGTTTTAGTTGTGCGGTTGTTGCAACATGTTGGCGAGGAAGACCCGTGATACTATGGTCATCGGCTTGCATGTGTTTGTGCATCTGTGCGAGGCGTGACATTCCACTGTGTTTGGACTGCAAGCCGAGGTAGGTCCTCCATTGCAGTCACCTTTAAATTTAGAATTTATTAATTTCTTGATGTTTTATTAATTTTAATAAATGAGAAATAATATAAGATAATTAATTTTTAAATTATTATTTGGTGTAAAAAGATCCATTTATTTTATACACGACACTTGAAACATTTTCTTGACAAGAGAACACCCATTATTGAAAGAATGATCATTTGGCCTTTAAATATAATTCACAGAATTTCAAGTGTGGTTCTGGTTTTAAAGATAAATGATTTTTTTTCTGAACAAGTGTTTCAGGTTTTCTTGAGAAATGAGGTTTTTCTTTAAAGTTGGTGAAGACCCGTTTGGCACTTTAATAAAAATAATTTATTTTGGAAAAACTCACTTTAAGGTTACTAAGGGGTGATCTTTGGTGGGTGTTGATTGCGTGAGTTGTGTGTGATATTTGTGCATTGTGACTGATTGATTTACATTGTGGACGCACCCATTTTTATTGCATGTGTTGACATGGGAACCTCGAATATTGAGTGAATATTCTGAGAATGATTGCTACACTAGTTTAGATTACGCACTGGCTAGTGACCCCATAGCAGGGGTGATTCTCTCTCAAATTTACCCAAGAGAAGAAGGTAGGACGGTCCTTGTAGTTTAGCTTGGGTTGTCGAATCCTCAGAGACCTAAGAAGAAACCTATAGACATGTACATTCTATGGACTGTTTTTGGATATGAAGTGGCCAACTTGGGTTTATTTTCGATGGGTTTAAAAGAAATATAAGATAATTAAGTGAATTCAATTTAAAAGAATGAGTTGATCCTAGGTTATCACTTGGGGTGGATTAGACGTATTTCCCTTTCAATGATTTCAATTTCTTATATTTGAGATGGGTTCATTTAATAAGATAAAACAACATCATCACTTATTGGTTTAATGCCTAAACCCTTTGATAATAATCACCTATACACTTGAAGGATAAAAGTTTTGAGCATTTCAAGGTAAAAGTTCGTATTAGCACTTGAAGCGCGTGACCTTAAATTCAACAAGGACGATGGAGTTTAAAAATCATCAAATAAAAATCTCAATTAAAGAAGTGATTAGACATTATTGGGGTGATAAATAACATCCAATACAACCCCTTTCTAATCCCTTGGATCAACCCATAAGTTGGTTATCCCTCCATTGATGCTATGGTTTCAATGGAAGCGGGAAGTATACTCATGAGGGAGGAATTAAAGAAGTAAAGAAAACAATAAAAGAAAATGGTCACTCCACCATTGTGTGAATGATTTCACAAGGTTTGGTGTGAATAAATTCACACCTTGAGGAAATGGTATCAAAGTGATATGTATAACAATAGAATAAGAGGATAAGAAGAACTTTTATTAAGGAACTAAAGTGAATTTAACAACTTATATGTGAAAGACAAACTTGAGACAACAAAATCGCAGCAGAACATTACAATTGAACAAAGCACCCAAGATCCTCAACTCCTCCACCACCATTGCCTTAAATAGGAATTTTTGAAACCTTGTGTATATCCTTCAATAGTCCAAGTATCTTCAATTAATTTTGGTAGGACATAGGTGGGTGGAAAGTTGAGAGAGAGTTGATTTTTCCACCCTTGACCCGAGGTGGCATCCAACTTTTATCCACCGAACAGACGCTCTTATAAGACCTTTTAGATGGCCGAATTAGAGTGGGACATAGAAGAATACAATATATCTCTGGATGTATCCTAACCGCATGTAAAATTTGTGCCCATTTTGAGTTGTGTATTCTGAGATATGATTAGATTAGTGGGATGTTTTTCTGGGCTGTAGAATCTGGCTTAGAATTTTATCTCTAACATGGGCTGCCTAAATGACCACAATGGAGGCCGAATTAGCACTGAATAATGAATAATTATTTGTTCCTATATATGTATTCTAGCCTCCAACCAAATTTGGGATTCATTGGGTTTGTAATGTGGGTCCCACATTCTCATCAGTGGGATGGTGTCCAATCTGCCTTCTCTAGAATTGCTTCCTTTCATCACAAAATATCCTCATCTTATTCCATGAATTCTTCATTGATCCATGAATGAAACATGTTAATATTAAAGTATCGATAAATTTCCCAAAATATAAAATTAAAATATGTATAATTACATTCCTTAAAATTAGATGAATCACTGGGTACTTTAAATGATGTTAAAAAATGTACCACATAATAGTGCATTTTAAGAAGGAATTACAATCATAATGTGAAATGATGTTCAAAGTGTAAAATTCACTAAAATGGTGTTTATTAATAATAAATCACATAAATATTATATATATTAAAAATTAATATTAGCCTCATTTAGTGGCTAATCACACCCCCAACTTGAGTTTTGCTAGTCCCGAGCAAAATATATCTCAACAATATGAAATTCAAATTCCCTTTTCCAAAAACATTTTAATACACAATGATCACCAAAAACACTCATACAAAACAATCATGAAACCCATAAAAATATTTTAATACATGATAGTTTCATAAGAAGTTCCCAATCCCAAGCCCATTCCTTTGTTCAAATTCATTGCCATATTTCATCCAATATCAATTAAGTATGAGGATGTGTTGTGTATCACAATAGACATGGGGGTTCATCTTTATTCAAGGAGGAAATGATGGAAGCACTAGGTGGAATCCCATTTCAATATTAATATGAGTATTCAATTTTTTTGTATTTTTTTTTGTTTTTGCAATTTTTCCATGGTAATTGAAATTGTACTCAAAAGAGTCAACCAGTGTAGCGAGACTTTGCCGATGACTCCCAGGCTCAAAGACCTTAGGGCACCAAGTGAATCCCACATACTCAAGAATAATGTCGAGTTAACTCAGTCAAAAACAAATTCAAATTACCAATAATAGAGATAAAATTACTAACTCTGGTCCAGACAACTATGGAGTCATGATCCCCAAGTGCCAAAAACCACGCATTAAGTCATTTCATTGCTCTACGAGCGAATTTATTGTTTTTTTTTAATTTTTTTTATTGAATACTCATATTAAAACTAAACTGATCACCAAAACTATGCTATTTATTTGGGGGACCCCATGAACTCAAACTAATACCCCACTATCCAAAGGACATGCATTGTGATCTTTTTTTTGATGAAAATATAAACAATAAAATATCACATTGGACAACCACACTTTCCAAAAATCTATGCTCATGAAATTATAGAAGGACTAAAATCAGAATCAAGGCATGCTAAATTATTTGATATTAAGTTTCAAAGTTTGAAATGTGTATTACCATGTTCAAAGTTAAAGGAATTTTTCCTTCCATTTACACAATTGTTTTTTCAAATCATTCATTTTTTTGACATGAAAGCATTTTTTTTATTTTATCTCCCCCGAAATTAAAATAACACTATCCCCAGTGTTTAAATAAAATAAAATTTAGAAGGGGGTAGAGTTAGAGAATGGAAGTTCAAAAAGGAAATTGAAAATGAGGATCATGGAATGAAGTCACCTGGTGGTTGAAGTTGAAATTATTGCTGCTCCAATTTAGTCCTTTAATATCCATGTCACTTTCAGAGTTCCCTAGTAGAAAAAGGAAAAAAGAAAAAAAACAAACAAACAAAACAATATATATATATATATATATAATAAAGTAAAATATAAGTACATATATAAAAATTATAGAATAAGGAAGCACAAAAATCCATAGGTCAGTGGTAAGTGTGCGCCCCTGTCTCCCTTACGTCCTGGGTTCGAATCCCCGCAGCTTCACCAGATGTGATGGGGTTTTCCCCATGACCTACGATGTGGCCTTTTTTTATTATTATATTTTTATTTATTTTTTTTGTATTTTTATTTTAACCTACAAACTTATAAAAATAAAATAAATCAAACTGATGATACATTGTCTTCTTTTTAAATTTCTGGGTAAGGTATTACTCAAGGATCACACCATGTGACACAGATGAATATGGAGCTCCCCTTTCATACCCATCCATACTCATTATAGAAGAACATGTCAAAAATTTATTTATTTTTATTTCTAAATATCAAAATGACTCATTAATCCTATTTAAAATATAAAGTCGATTAAAACAACAAAATGATTGGAAACTTGAAAACCATGGGTTGCCTCCCATGCAGCGCTTTGTTTAACGTCATTAGCCCGACATGGATCCTAAATCTATAAATTTTTTCATGGTTCATAGGTTGGCTCAGTTAACTCAACCTCTATTTCCTATTTATTGAATGATTCAATGAATGGTTTTAACCTTTGACCATTGACCTTGAAAATGTAACCACTAGTGGGATCTTGAATCTCTACTTCCCCATTGGGGTACGAATGATGCACTATGAAAGGACCTGACCATCTAGACCTTAACTTTCCTGGGTGTAAATGAAGTTTTGAACTATACAAGAGCACAAGTTTTCCCAGTTCAAAATGTCTGACCTTGATATTCCTAGATTAGTAGGCTTGAACTCTAGCTTTATTGATCCTTGAATTTTCATAATCCTCCATCCTTAGTTCATCCAGTTCATTGAGATCTAATTTCCTTTTCGTTCTGACCAATGAGAGGTCATAATCTATTTTCTTAATTTCCCAAAAGGCCTTATGCTCAATTTCAATAGGTAAATGGAATGCTTTTCCATAAACCAAACTATATGGTGACATTCCTAGGATGGTTTTGAATGCTGTACGATATGCCCAAAGAGCATCCAAGAGTTTCTCAAACCAATCTTTCCTAGAAGGATTGACAGTTTTCTCAATAATTTGTTTGATTTAACGATTGGCTAACTCAGCTTGACCATTGGTATGTGGGTGGTAAGAAGTGGACACTTTGTGAGAAATTCCATATTTTTCCATGAGTGATGAGAATGGACGATTGAAAAAATGAGTTCCACGATCACTAATGATAGCCCTAGGAATTCCAAATTTAGAGAAGATGTTTTCCTTGAGAAATATAATCACAGTTTTATGATCATTGGATTTTTTAGGAATGGCCTCAACCCATTTGGAGACATAATCGATAGCTAAGATAATTTAAAGATATCCCCTAGAGTTTGGGAAGGGACCCATGAAATCAATTCCCCAATAGTCAAAGATTTCAACCAATAAGATGGGAGTGAGTGGAATTTGATTCCTTTTTGTGATGGACCCTACTTGTTGACACCTAGGAAAACTTTGAAAAAATGTGTAGGAGTCCTTTGATAGGGTGGGCCAGAAGAGACCACATTGAAGAATCTTAGCAGATGTTTTCTTAGAGGAAAAGTGACCTCCACATGCCTCACTATGACGGAATTTAAGGATGGACTCTTGTTCAGATTCTGGTACACACCTCCTAATGACTTGTTCAGGGTAGAACTTATAGAGGTATGGATCATCAAACACATAGTTTCTAACATCAAAAAGGAATTTCCTTCGAGCTTGAGACCCTAAGAATTTTGGAATGACTCCTGTAACTAAGAAATTGGCTTTGTCAGCATACCAAGGGCATTCACTCATCGAGTATAGGTGTTTATCAGGAAATGAATCAGACACAGAAAGGTGATTGGAGTTATCTTTTAATTCCATTCTAGAGAAGTGATCAGCTACAACATTTTCAACACCCTTTTTATCCTTGATTGTGAGTTCAAATTATTGTAAGAGAAGGACCCACTTAATCAGTCTAAACTTAGCATCTTGTTTTTGGAAGAGGTATTTTAGTGAAGAATGGTTAGTGAACACAGTGATGGGGGATCCTAAGAGGTAGGATCTAAACTTCTCTAAAGCAAACACAATAGCAAGTAACTACTTTTCAGTAGTGGTGTAGGTGATTTGGGCATCATTTAAGGATTTTCTTGCATAAGCAATGACATAAGGAGTTTTATCACAACATTTTCCTAACACAGCTCCTACAGAAAAGTCATTGGAATCACACATAAGTTCTAAAGGAAGGTTCCAATTTAGAGATTTCATAATGGGAGGAGAGGTGAGATAGTATTTGAGGGTTGAGAATGATCCCTCAGAACTTTCTGTCCAAACAAATGGAGTATCCTATACTAAGAGAGCACAAAGGGGACGAGATATTGAACTAAAGTCCTTGATGAATCTTCTATAAAAACCAGCATTTCCTAATAAATACCTCACTTCCTTGACAGTTTTGGGTGATGGAAGGTGACGAATGATGTCAACCTTGGATTTATCAACTTCAATCCCTCTACCTGAGACTAGATGGCCTAGAACTAGTCCCTCTTTAACCATGAAATGGCATTTTTCCTAGTTTAGGACCAGATTTTTTTCTTCACATCTTGACAATACTCTCTCCACATTATTCTGACATCCCTCAAATGTATCCCCAAACATAGAGAAGTCATCCATGAAGACCTAACATGTCTGAGAATATTCCCATCATGCACCGCTGGAAGGTTCCATGGGCATTGCATAAACCAAAGGGCATGCGTTTGAAGGAAAAGGTGCCGAATGGAAAGGTGAATTTTGTCTTCCCTTGATTCTCTAGGGAGACCTGAATTTGATTATACCCTGAGTACCCATCTAAGAAATAGTAGAAGGCATGACCTACCACTCTCTCAAGGACTTGGTCAATGAATGGTAAGGGGAAATGGTCCTTCTTGGTGAATGAGTTTAGATTCCTATAGTCAATGCATACCCTCCATCCACTACTCACCCTTGTTGGAAGAATCTCTCTATCCTTATTGGTTATCACTGTGATTCCAGCCTTTTTTAGAACCACTTGGATTGGGATCACCCATTCACTCTCAGCTATGGGATATATGATACCAGCTTTTAACAATTTCAAAAGTTCTTTCCTTAATAACTCCATGAGATTAGGATTGAGTCATAGTTGAGGTTGACAACATGGCTTTGAATAAGATTCTAGAATAATCATATGAGTCCTAATAAGTGGGATAATCCCGGGAATATCAGATAGGGTCCAACCAATGGCTTTCTTATGTTTCCTACGAACATATAGAATCATCCTCTAATGATTGGATTCAAGAGAAGAAGAAATGAAAATAGGATGTGTTTGATTGTCCCCTAGGAAAGCATACTTGAGTGCAGCAGGAAGTTCCTTCAATTCAAGATTAGGTTGGTTCGGAATTTCAGCAGAAGATTGGGAAATTGGATCAAGTTCAATTTATTTTTTTAGAGTTTCAGATAGGATTTATTCCCCACATGTAGAAGTTTCAGCTACTAGACTGTCTTGATCAGATTTAGGGAAGGAAGTTGGATTGGTCTCCATGAAAGTGGTTTCTTGAAAGGTTTCACTGATTTTTGGACCTAAGACTTCATCATAAGAGAAATTTGAAAATGATTCAAGCCAAGGAGATAAACTTCCTTCATATGAACAAAGGAAATCAATCTCATCCTGACTTAAACATCTATCAAATATTCCTTGATGTTCTATGGATTCATTATCAATGGTTCCTATCATGTTTACTTCATGAATGTCCTCGTCATCCCCTATTTGTGAGCTTGAATTATAGATGTTCAAGTCTAGAATCATGTTTCCAAAGGTGATGGTCATGTTCCCATTTAGGACTTGGATAACAGAGTTTATTTTTTCAAGGAAAGGATGACCAAGGATGATTGGGGTTTGTTTCTTATTTCCTAAGTTTATATGGTTGTCAAGGAAAATGAAGTCAGTAGGGTAGATGAAGTTTTCAACCTTTACTAGAACATCCTTTAAAATCCCCTTTGGAACCCTAATGCTACGATCAGCAAGTTGAAGTGTGAGAGATGTGGGTTGGAGTTCTTCAAGTCCTAACTAGTAGTACACAACATAAGGGATGAGATTAAAACTACCACCTAGGTCACACAAGGCCTTGACAACTTTGCTCTCTCCTAGTTCAAAATTGATGTAAGGGAAACACAGGTCTTTCAACTTAGGAGGAATGGTCCCTTGAATGGTGGTACTCACATTAGCAACCAAAAGTACTTTGGTTTTATGTGAAATTGAGTAGAAAGGTATGGTTTAGATTGCATCGAGAAGGGGAATGTTCAACTTGATTTGTGAGAATATTTATCTTAATGTTTCACTTAATTCAGGATTGGTTTTCCCCTTCATGCATTGAGAAAATGGTGCATGTTGTGGGGTTGTTTGTTGAAGAGTTGTTTCTTTGACAATGTTATCGTGTTTTTCAGTTTGATCATTTGGTTCATTTGAATTTTCATCCAAGTTTGAATATTCAGGTGGGTTCTGAATTAGTTGTTCAGGTTTCTCAATTGATTTCCCACTTCTTAAAATAGTCACGGCCTTTAGTTTTTCATGAGTTCTTTGAGTACAACTTGACTCTCACCTTGAAGTTGAGGATGGAACCGCCTGAGTAGGCATGGGTGCCTTTCCAGTTTTTATGCTTTGAAGTTCTTGTTTAAGGGAAGATACTTCCGAGTTCATCCTTTCCATTTGTTTTCACAATTGTTCTAGTAGGCTTTGTGGAACAGTTTGGGTTGGTGCTTGAGAAGATTGGTTTATCCCCGGGGATATTTTGGAGGTGGGATGTTTTATTGAAAATGGACCGGTGGCTGTTGGTATTGGATAGGTTGGGTTTGGAACTGGTCATGGGTTTGGTAGTTCTGATGGGGGTAAGGATTTTGTCCCTTTGGTTGGCTAGGTTGTTGGTTATCTTTCCAGCGGAATCCTGGGTGGTCATTATACCTTAGGTTGAAGTTGTTTTGGTATTGAGGCTTTTGAAAGTTCAAAGCATTTACTTCCGATGAGGGTGCTTCTAAAATAACATCCTTTATGGATGTAATGGTTGGGCAGTTGTCTATCTTATGGTCATGTTTGTCACAAATTGTGTAAACAGGGTCTACAGTTTGGATTTCACGGACTTTCCTAGGGTCTATCTCTTCAAACATTCTAGAGAGTGCTACAAGTTTAGCCCTAAGGCTTTCCTCTTATCTAAGTGTATAAATTCCAGTAGTTCTTTGTGTCTTTTCAGAATAAGGTAAAGTTCCCCATGTTTTTTTGTTCAGAAAGGCTTTCTAGATACTCGTAAGCATCATTTGGGGCTTTGTTTTTAAAGGTTCCATTACCCATCATGTCAATGAATTGTTTGTTCCCCGGACCCAAACCTTCATAGAAAATTCTCAATTGTTCAGGAATAGAAAAACCATGGTGTGGAACCATGTTTAGAGTGTCTTTGAACCTCTACCATGTTTCATATAATGACTCTCCCTCTTTTTCAAAAAAGTTTTGGATACTCTTTTTAAGTGCAATTGTTTTGTGGTGGGGAAAGTATTTTTTGTAGAATTTTCTTTGTAGTTGGTACCAAGAGTTTATAGATGATGGTATCAAATTATTTAGCCAATTTTTAGCTTGATACTTTAAAGAAAAAGGAAATAGCCTCATATTATCTGATTCTAATTGATGTGGGAGACACATGGTTTCTACAATGTCATTGAACTCCTTAATGTGAAGGTAGGGAATATCAGACTCCATTCCATGGAATGTGGGAAGATGGTTTAGGACATGGGGTTTAAAGATGTAGTTGGAATATATTAGGGAGTTATGTCTAATTCATGAGGGGGAATTGGTACAGGAAGGTGTGAGGTATTCATTCATGGTTTGATCAACTGCATTCCCCAAGTTTGGGGCTACCTCATTTGGGTTTCCATTTTGGTTTCCACCCAGGTTTATGAGTTGGTTTCTTTGAAGACCTTCTGAAAGAGCGTTGTCGCACGCGCTCTCAAAAGAACTTCAAAAGTGAGTTACGTTGGATAAAACTCCAAGCACAACACTCTATGAAGCTAATGTTTAGTTTACTTGGTGTAGCATAGGGGGCTAACCAAGGTCGTCTCTCAAAGGAGGAAGTGAATTAAAACATCTTATTAGAGGTATTCTAAAAATAAAATAAAAGAGAATAAAAACACTACTAGAAAAGGATGGGGGTTGTTTATAGTTTATGAATCTAGAAGAAGTTTGCTGGAAGAAGATTGTATTTTTTTTGTTTTTAGTTTTGAAATGAATTCCGATTAAAATAACACAACAAGAAGATGTTTTTTTTTAGAAAATATTTTAAAAGGCGTAATCGATCTAACTCTACCTCTTCATTTACATATTAATCATTATCATTTAAATGAATATCCACTTAATTATGATCCTCTAATTTGTTAACCCTCGAACCCTACAAGAGTTAACTTAACCACAAAGATGGAATTACTTAAACCCTAGGCTAGCTTCGGAACATGCAATCGCAGAACCCTGCTTTGATTGTTGTTCTAAGGTTAGCTTATGGTCAGTGGTTAATTAGAGCACAAATCCATTCTGGAAATGAGGATGAGTTGTGTTTAGGGATTATATTTGAACTCTACAAATTTATCCCAAGTGGTCTTGTATTACCGATTAAGCTCGCACTCTCACAATTTACACAAAATCTCGACCTCGCGTGTTTTTGTATTAATTGTTCTATTGCTTGCTTAGTTTATTAAAATTTAAAAACATAATTCATGGATCATATTAAGTGAATTACAGTAGGCTCAATGATTCAAAATAATTAAATGAAGAGGGTAGAAGATAGATCGATCACTAAAAATTACTCTTCCATGGGTGGCGTAATCATCGTAGAAGCGTTTTGCATGTGCAAAGGTTTATAATGGGTATAACCCAATATCGCTTCTACTCAAGAATTCCAGCCCCAAGAGGAAGATTAAGAGAAGAATAAATTTAAATAAAACAGAGGAAAAGAGAAGAAATAAAAGAAGAACAAAGAAGTTTATTACACAAACAAAACAATTACAACATGAAGGAGAGAAGGAGACTTCGATGAGAGGATCCTTGCTTCAAGAGCTACCTCTCTTACAATGGTTGTAGAATTTGGTTGAAACCAATTCTCCTCTGCCTCCAATCTCCCAATGCACGAACCAGCCTCTCCAAATGAGAAAATCACTAATTTATAGAGTGGAGGGGAGGCTAGGTTTAAAGTGGTTTCAAGTGTGAATGCAAAATCTCGGCCAAATATTTTAATGAAACTTGAACCGCCCATTTGACCTCCAAAAAGCGTGAATTGACCGGCCTTCCAGAAGGATGATTTGTGCCACATCATGTCCCCGAGCTTTCCTCAAAATTTGGACTCAATCCAAGCCTGTATGTAGAGGATATGGCCCAAATACAGAACCTTCTCCATTCTGGCGAGCCCAGCCCATCTTTGACTTCATGGCCCAATTTCAACAACCAAATTAACTCTTTAGCTTTAGTGTCCTGAATAAAAGTTGTAGATAATTAAGTTAGGAACACTGTTACAAAATTTCAAATTCAAATAATAAATATAAAAATATTTATCTTTGAAATAATACAGTGCACTATTAAGGGTAAAACTGGAATTTTCACCAAATTTTCAAATGAATGATCAAATCCCAAATATTTTATAAATAAACATATTTAACACAATGTGAGGAAATTATATCATTTATTATCAATAAAATATTCAATAAAATAGTGTTTTATCAACTCCCCCACACTTACCCTTTTGCACACCTGGGCAAAACCTCATATCAAGTAAACATCAATATCAAATCAAAACCAATTTTAAAACACATATCTTTAAGATCAATCAATTTCACACCAAGAATAAAAAAGATATCATGCCTCATAAAAAAACCTTATTTCAGGTTCTCCATTTATATCATTCAATATATTTCCACTTCATTTATCCACCCATGCACAAAACACTTACCTCGCTTGAATTTTCTCTCATCACTCAAATATCATTTTTTTTGCAATGTCTTTCTCATCCAAACTCATACAAGGGTCACCATAGGCTTGATAGATTCCTACATCGCTACCCGATGTGAGTCAAGGACATATGTTTATCATGAGGACTTTTCAGGGTTGTTCTGTGGCTTTCGGTTGGTAGGATTAAGATGTGAAAAACTCTGAGGCTGAATGAGGAGGGCTTGACTCTTTTAAAGAAAAATTGCATTAATCTAATTTTCACTTAAATATGGTCTTCTCTTCAATCCCCATAGTATCAATTCAGCTCCATCATCATGAAAAGTCATGAAAGGTTTACACCATTCATCATTTCAGCATAAAAAAATGTCAATCTTCTAGAACTTGATTTTCTTGAAAGCTCCAGATGGGCACAGCTTTCCACCTCAATTAGAAGCTCCAGAAAAGGCACAGCTTCACTTGTCATGAAAGCTCCAGAAAAGGCACAGCTTTCAATATAATGACTTTCTTTAGCAGCAAACACATCTCTTCAGAATTTAATTTTCCACCCAAAGTATCACATAATTTGGTGGCACAACACAAGACATATTCCCCCACACTTAAGCTCAACTAGATTATGCAATTTCACTTCAAGAGTTGGTTGGATAGGGAAAATTGGCTTGTAATGTGGCTTAACCTAACAGGCTGTGCATGGCTTCTAAGGGCTACACGGATTAAATATTCAAGGTAGGCCATTATAAAAAAGGATTATTTGAAATAGGGGTTTTAATACCAAACAAATGCCTCAATCATTTAAACACAAGTACCTCAAACCCTCAAGTTTTGACAGGAATAGATCAAATTCTGGTTAAATCAAGTATGGTTTGGCTCTCTCAAGAAGTGAGGTGAATGTAAAGAATATGAAAATAATGGTTTAGAAGCCTCACAGGAAAGTGATTTCAAATATAAAGACAGTGAGATTGGCATGGGATTCAAAATTCAGCGTACTTTGCATGAAATTACTAAATATTTGAACTTGAAACAAAGTCATTTTAGCATTCATTTAAGCTTAGTTTCAAGGGGTAAATTGTTTCACTTATTGATATGGATTTAAAAATGGTGATGATAATCATTTCAGCTCAAAAGTTTCAAAAACACACAGAAAATTGTAAAATAAACACACAAATTTTGAAAAACACACAATTTTTGTTTTTTGGTTTTTTTTTTAACAGGAAAACAATTGAAATTACTAAACTAAAAGGTTCCCTCCCCCACACTTAAAATATTGCATTGTCCTCAATGTGAACCCGTGAGATGATATATGCACATGAAATGCAGAATTTTTAAATAGGACAAATAATATAAAAGTGAAAGGGTTAGGAACAGCCTGATGTGATCAAGTGATGATGGGGTCATGCAGTGTGATAAAATCCACTGCATCAGTAGGATGTCCCTCAATGTATCTCTTCAAACGTTGCCCATTGACTGTAAAGCTCCTTCCAGTGTCCTCTTGTGTGATCTCCACTGCACCATACGGAAAAACATTAGACACAATATAAGGACCTAACCATCTGGAACGCAACTTACCAGGCATCAACTTCAGTCGTGAACTATAGAGAAGGACTTTCTCTCCAATATGAAACTCCCTTTGTTGGATCATTTTGTCATGAGATGCTTTTGATCTTTCCTTGTAGAGCCTTGAGTTCTCATATGATGACAGGCGAATCTCCTCAAGCTCTTGAATTTGCAACTTCCTTTGAATTCCAGCTTGGGCCAAATCCATGTTACATTTCTTTATAGCCCAATATGCCCGATGCTCGACTTCCACGGGGAGATGACACGCTTTCCCAAAAACAATCCAAAATGGGGACATACCAATGGGGGTCTTGTATGCTGTCCTATAAGCCCACAATGCATCATCCAAGCGCTTGCTCCAATCCTTCCTATTTGGCTGCACGGTTTTCTCCAAGATTTGTTTCAACTCACGATTTGAAACCTCAGCCTGGCCATTTGTTTGGGGGTGGTATGGTGTTGATGTTTTGTGTGTAGCCCCATACTTCCGAAGGAGGGAAGCAAAATTCCTATTGCAAAAGTGTGTCCCTTGGTCACTGATGATGGACTTTGGTACTCCAAACCTGCAAAAAATCTGTGCTTTGACAAAATCCACAACAACATGAGAATCGTCAGTCCTGGTGGCCTTGGCCTCCACCCATTTACTCACATAATCGACAGCAACAAGGATATACAAGAAACCAAATGAACTAGGAAAAGGTCCCATAAAATCAATTCCCCAAACGTCAAAAATCTCACAGAATAAAATGGGTTGTTGGGGCATCTCGTGTCTTCTTGAAATGTTTCCAGTGTGTTGGCAACGAGAGCATGACTTACAAAATACATGGGAATCATGGAATAAACTAGGCCAATATAATCCTGAGTCTAAAACCTTCCTAGCTGTCCGTTGGGGTCCAAAGTGTCCACCACAAGCAAGTGTATGACAGAAATGCAAAACAGACTCAAACTCATGATCGGGAACACACCTCCTAATGACTTGGTCACTACACATGCGCCAGAGGTATGGATCATCCCACACATAATACCTAGACTCACTTTTTAATTTTTGGACTTGATGCTTCTTCAAATTTACTGGGATTTCAGAGCCAACAATGTAATTAACTAAATCAGCATACCAAGGATGCTTACCTGAGATGGTATAGAGATGCTCATCGGGGAAAGTGTCCCGAAGTGGTACCTGGTCCAAGGTGTCACCCTCTAGTGTGTGAGTAAGCCTACTCATGTGGTCTGCCACCAAATTCTCTGACCCCTTCTTGTCCTTTATCTCAAGGTCAAACTCTTGAAGAAGTAGCATCCAACGGATAAGTCGTGGCTTTGCATCTGGCTTCTTTAGGAGGTACCTCAAAGCTGCATGGTCAGAAAAAACAACTACTTTAGAGCCCAATAAATATGAACGAAATTTATCTAAAGCAAATATAACAGCAAGAAACTCCTTTTCTGTTGTGGTGTAGTTTGATTGGGCTGAATCTAGTGTCCTCGATGCATAGGCGATCACATGTGAACGTCCCTCCACCCTCTGAGATAAGACAGCTCCAACCGCGAAGTTGGAGGCGTCACACATAAGCTCAAAAGGAATCTCCCACCGTGGGGGCTGTATGATCGGTGGAGTGGTCAGACACTTCTTTAGCTCATCAAATGATACCCTGCATGAATCATAAAAATTGAAGTCAATATCTTTTTGAAGCAATCGAGATAAGGGTAGAGCGATCTTACTAAAATCTCTGATGAAGCGTCGATAAAATCCAGCATGTCCAAGGAATGATCGAACATCATGCACACATGAAGGGTAGGGTAAGGATGAAATGATTTCTACCTTAGATCTATCAACCTCTATCCCATGTTTTGACACTACATGCCCTAAGACAATGCCATGCTCTACCATGAAATGACACTTTTCAAAGTTCAGGACTAGATTCTTCTCAATACAACGATTCAACACATTTTCCAAACTACTTAGACATTCATCAAATGAAGATCCATACACTGTAAAATCATCCATAAATACCTCCATGCAGGTCTCAATAAAATCAGAAAAAATACTCACCATGCATCTCTGGAAGGTACCTGGGGCATTGCAAAGTCCAAATGGCATCCTCCGATAGGCAAATGTCCCAAAGGGACAGGTGAATGTAGTCTTCTCCTGATCCTCCGGAGCTATAGGAACCTGAAAATATCCAGAAAATCCATCCAAGAAACAATAGTGTGTCTTCCCAGCTAGTCTCTCAAGCATCTGATCAATAAATGGGAGGGGGAAATGATCTTTGCGAGTGGAATGATTTAGTTTCCTATAATCAATACACACGCGCCAACTGTTTTGTACCCTCATTGGAACTAACTCATCTTTCTCATTTTTAACAACAGTAACACCACTTTTCTTAGGCACAACCTGAATAGGACTTACCCACTGAGAATCTGAAATGGGATAGATTATACCTGCCTCGAGCAATTTTTCAACCTCTTTTTTAACAACCTCCAGAAGGGTTGGATTGAGTCTCCTTTGTGGTTGCCTCACCGGTTTAGCTCCATCTTCCAAAAGAATCCTATGCATGCAAATGGAGGGGCTAATACCTGACATGTCAGCCAAGGTCCACCCGATTGCCCTGATGTTCTCCCTCAAAAGATTCAAAAGTTTTTCTTCATGTTCAAAAGAGAGATTGTTAGCAATGATAACAGGTAATTTTTCACCACTTAACAAGTATGAGTATTTGAGATTTGGTGGCAATGGCTTTAGTTCCAGTGATGGTGGCTGCTGAATGGATGGAAGCATGAGTGGCGTAGACATCTGTGCACAATCATACATATCATCTGAATGAGAGAACAATGCATCAAATCCATCAGAAAAATTAGCAGCCATATCATAATCAGAGTATACATGCTCAGAATTCGAATATGATTGGACAAATGAACCAATCCCAAGATCAGAAAGATCATGAATTAAAGGGGATGAAGTAGAATGAGACATCAAGTTGGACCCAATACTCATTATTTCATTAAGAAGTGAATAGTCCCCAAGAGATTGGGAATCAAAAATAGAGGGACTATCACATGGAGACTCAGAATGAGAGAGAAAGAATGCTGAGTGTTCCTCTGGTGGGTACTTCATAGAATCCAGGATTTTAAACCTCACGATTTCATCCCCGAATTCCATGGAAAGAGTACCCTCATGAACATTGATAATGGTCTTAGCAGTTTTGAGGAAGGGTCTACCAAGAATGATAGGGGCATGAGAACTTACCTGGTCATCTTCCATGTTTAGTACATAGAAATCAGCAGGGAAGATCATGTCCTTTACCTTTACCAACACATCTTCAAGGACACCAGCCGGATATGCTGTAGCTCTATTCGCTAGCTGCACCACTACCCTTGTAGGCTTGAGCTCACCAATCTGCAATGAAGAGAAAACAGAGTGAGGCATCACATTTATTGAAGCTCCTAAATCACAAAGAGCATCAGAGAAGTGAAACTCCCCTATGGTGCATGGGATGGTGAATGTACCGGGATCCTTGCACTTTGTTGGCATTGATAGAGTTGGTGTAATGAGTGCTGAGACATTCCTTCCAAGGTTGATCCTCTCATTTCCCTTGAGCCCTCTTCGATTGGTACAAAGTTCTTTTAAGAATTTGGCATACCTTGGGATTTGCTTAATGGCTTCGAGTAGAGGAATGTTGATCTCCACACGCTTGAATGTGTCCAAAACCTCCTTTTGCATTGCTTCTTCAGCCATCTTCTTGGTTTGAACAACCCTGTTTGGAAAAGGAAGTGGTTTAGGAGGAACATCATCAATCTTTTTCTTACCTTTATCTTTCTCCTTGGATTGTTCATCAGTTGGTATGGAATGTGGCTTCTCTGAAGTTGAGGTGAATCCCGGTGGAATGGTAGGTACAGCTGTATCGTTCATTTGCTTCCCACTTCTCAATGTTATGGCACTAACATTCCCCTTTGGATTTGGAGTGGGTTGGGAAGGTAGATTTCCAGAATTCTTACTTACAAGTTCATGGAGGGCGGTGGCAATCTGGCTCATTTGAGTCTTCAACTCCCTCAGCTCCGAACCTTGACTTTTCAGCTCATTCTGTTGATTAAGAACAATTTGTTTCAAAAGATCATCACTGTTAGAGTCTACCTTGGGTTGGAGATTCCCTTGTTGCTGACTTGTTGATGTTTGAGCTTCAAATCTCCTTTGGGGTTGTTGGAAACCCTGTTGGTAAGGTGGAGGCTGCTGGAAGTTTTGTTGAAATGGGGGCCTTTGTTGTTTTCCAGAGCCATACCTCATGTCCAGATGATCTTTCCACCCTTGGTTGAATGTTGGATCGAACTTCTTCTGGGGATATGGTTGTTGCTGCTGCTGCTGATATGGTCTCCCAGGGAACACTGCTGCACAATCTTCTGTTTCTTGGAGTTGTGGGCAATAGTCAGTTGGGTGGCTTGTCTCAGTGCAAATACCACAAGGCCTTGAAGGAGGAGGTAAAGATGTCTTTTGTGCCAAAGCAATCTGCCTTACCATAGTTGTCAATTCTTCTAACTTGGTATCAATCAAATGACTCTCAAGAGAAGAAGGACTTACCTGATGTACTCCCCTGACATGTAGTGTACCTCTATCGCCAAATTGTTGGGAGTTTTGGGCCATCTTGTCAATCAATGCACGTGCGGCTATTGGTGTCTTGTCCACCAATGCCCCTCCAGCTGCGGCATCCACCATGCTTCTCTCCATAGCTGTGAGTCCTTCATAGAAGTACTGAATGAGGAGTTGCTCACTGATTTGGTGATGTGGACAGCTTGCACACAACTTCTTGAATCGCTCCCAATACTCATACATGGACTCCCCTTGTGCTTGCTTGATCCCCGAGATCTCCTTACGAATGGAAGTGGTCCTCGATGCTGGAAAAAATCTCTGCAAGAAAAGTCGTTTCAAATCGTTCCAACAAGTTACATCTTCAGGTTGTAAATAATACATCCAATCTTTTGCAGCTCCATCAAGTGAGAATGGGAATACTCTTAGTTTGATTTGATCTTCAGAGACATTTTTAGGTTTTAGGGTTGAGCAAACCACATTAAATTCTTTCAAATGTTTATTCGGATCCTCACCAGAGAGGCCATGAAACTTTGGAAGTAAGTGAATTAACCTTGATTTTAGTTCAAAGTCCGATTCGAGATTTGGGTATGCAATACAATTTGGTTGATAGTTAATATCAGGTGCAGCCAATTCTCGAATGGTTCTATTAAGTTCATTTCCATTATTATCAGCCATTGGTTCCTCTTTTATGTTTGAATTTGAATTGCTTCCAATTTCAATGTTCTGATATTGGAGTAATTCTCCAACTGGTTGAATGTTGAAACTTCCCGTAGACTGAGAATGTCTGATTCGTGCCCTAAGGCTACGTTCAATATCAGGGTCAAGATCTAAGAGATCACCGGGATTAGTTCGTGTCATAGATCAAATAAAAATGAAAAGAAAGAAGGTGGACCATAGTAAAATAAAAATGAGAAGTTTGAGTTGATGGTCCACAAAGAAGTAGGAGAAAATAAAAGAAGAGGATGAAAAATCAGATTGGGTAAAGAAGGAAGAAAGAAGAGAGGAAAATAATAAAATGTAAAATAAAATAAATACCTCTAGTTGGTTGAAATAATTACTTGCCTCCCCGGCAACGGCGCCAATTTGAAAGAGCATTGTCGCACGCGCTCTCAAAAGAACTTCAAAAGTGAGTTACGTTGGATAAAACTCCAAGCACAACACTCTATGAAGCTAATGTTTAGTTTACTTGGTGTAGCATAGGGGGCTAACCAAGGTCGTCTCTCAAAGGAGGAAGTGAATTAAAACATCTTATTAGAGGTATTCTAAAAATAAAATAAAAGAGAATAAAAACACTACTAGAAAAGGATGGGGGTTGTTTATAGTTTATGAATCTAGAAGAAGTTTGCTGGAAGAAGATTGTATTTTTTTTTGTTTTTAGTTTTGAAATGAATTCCGATTAAAATAACACAACAAGAAGATGTTTTTTTTTTAGAAAATATTTTAAAAGGCGTAATCGATCTAACTCTACCTCTTCATTTACATATTAATCATTATCATTTAAATGAATATCCACTTAATTATGATCCTCTAATTTGTTAACCCTCGAACCCTACAAGAGTTAACTTAACCACAAAGATGGAATTACTTAAACCCTAGGCTAGCTTCGGAACATGCAATCGCAGAACCCTGCTTTGATTGTTGTTCTAAGGTTAGCTTATGGTCAGTGGTTAATTAGAGCACAAATCCATTCTAGAAATGAGGATGAGTTGTGTTTAGGGATTATATTTGAACTCTACAAATTTATCCCAAGTGGTCTTGTATTACCGATTAAGCTCGCACTCTCACAATTTACACAAAATCTCGACCTCGCGTGTTTTTGTATTAATTGTTCTATTGCTTGCTTAGTTTCTTAAAATTTAAAAACATAATTCATGGATCATATTAAGTGAATTACAGTAGGCTCAATGATTCAAAATAATTAAATGAAGAGGGTAGAAGATAGATCGATCACTAAAAATTACTCTTCCATGGGTGGCGTAATCATCGTAGAAGCGTTTTGCATGTACAAAGGTTTATAATGGGTATAACCCAATATCGCTTCTACTCAAGAATTCCAGCCCCAAGAGGAAGATTAAGGGAAGAATAAATTTAAATAAAACAGAGGAAAAGAGAAGAAATAAAAGAAGAACAAAGAAGTTTATTACACAAACAAAACAATTACAACATGAAGGAGAGAAAGAGGCTTCGATGAGAGGATCCTTGCTTCAAGAGCTACCTCTCTTACAATGGTTGTAGAATTTGGTTGAAACCAATTCTCCTCTGCCTCCAATCTCCCAATGCACGAACCAGCCTCTCCAAATGAGAAAATCACTAATTTATAGAGTGGAGGGGAGACTAGGTTTAAAGTGGTTTCAAGTGTGAATGCAAAATCTCGGCCAAATATTTTAATGAAACTTGCACCGCCCATTTGACCTCCAAAACGCGTGAATTGACCGGCCTTCCAGAAGGATGATTTGTGCCACATCATGTCCCCGAGCTTTCCTCAAAATTTGGACTCAATCCAAGCCCGTATGTAGAGGATATGGCCCAAATACAGAACCTTCTCCATTCTGGCGAGCCCAGCCCATCTTTGACTTCATGGCCCAATTTCAACAACCAAATTAACTCTTTAGCTTTAGTGTCCTGAATAAAAGTTGTATATAATTAAGTTAGGAACACTGTTACAAAATTTCAAATTCAAATAATAAATATAAAAATATTTATCTTTGAAATAATACAGTGCACTATTAAGGGTAAAACTGGAATTTTCACCAAATTTTCAAATGAATGATCAAATCCCAAATATTTTATAAATAAACATATTTAACACAATGTGAGGAAATTATATCATTTATTATCAATAAAATATTCAATAAAATAGTGTTTTATCACCTTCCATTGAAATGAGATCAATTTTGGAATCTGGAGTATTAGGAAGATTGGGATCTAATGGAAAGAGTTCCCTTGGTGTACTTGACTCCCCAACCCTAGGACTATCCACCCTAACTAGATGGTTTGATTGATCGCGAGTGTAGGCGGACATGCGCCAAAGGAAAAAAAACGAGAAAGGGACAAGATAAGAGAATTTGGATGAGAAAATAATAAATAGGGGAGAATAGAATGGGTGTTTAGATAAATTACTTGGGTCCCCAGAAACGGTGCCAAAATTTGATTCTCGCTCAAATTTACCCAAGAGAAGAAGGCAGGACGGTCCTTGTAGTTTAGCTTGGGTTGTCGAATCCTCAGAGACCTAAGAAGAAAACTATAGACACGTACATTCTATGGAATATTTTTGGATATGAAGTGGCCAAATTGGGTTGATTTTAGATGGGTTTAAAGGAAATATAGGAGACTTAAGTGAATTAAATTTAAAATAATGAGTTGATCCTAGGTTATCACTTGGGGTGGATTGGATGTATTTCCTTTTCAATGATTTCAATTTCTTATATTTGAGATGGGTTCATTTAAGAAGATAAAACAACATCATCACTTACTGGTTTAATGCTTAAACCCTTTGATACTAATCATCTATACACATGAAGGATCAAAGTTTTGAGCACTTCAAGGTAAAAGTTCGTATTAGCACTTGAAGCGTGTGACCTTAAATTCAACAAGGACGATGGAGTTTAAAGATCATCAAATAAAAATCCCAATTAAAGAAGTTATTAGACATTATTGGGGTGATAAATAACATCCAATCCATCCCCTTGATACTCCCTTGGATCAACCCATAAGTGGGATAGCCCTCCATTGATGCTATGGTTTCAATGGAAGTGGGAAGTAGACTCATGAGGGAGGAATTGAAGAAGTAAAGAAAACAATAAAAGAAAATGATCACTCCACCTTTGTGTGAATGATTTCACAAGGTTTGGTGCGAATAAATTCACACCTTGAGGCAATGGTATCAAATTGATATGGATAACAACAGAATAAGAGGATAAGAAGAACTTTTATTAAGGAACTAAAGTGAATTGAAAAACTTACATGTGAAAGAAAAACTCGAGACAACAAAATCGCATCACAACATTACAATTGAACAAAGCACCCAAGATCCTCAACTCCTCCACCACCACTGACTTAAATAGGAATTTTTAAAGCCTTGGGTTGAGACTTCAATAGTCCAAGTCTCCTCAATTAATTTTGGTAGGCCATAGTTGGGTGGAAATTTGAGGGAGAGTTGATTTTTCCACCCTTGACCCGAGGTGGCATCCAACTTTCATCTACCGAACAGACGCGCTTTTAAGACCTTCTAGATGGCCGAATTAGACTAGGAAATAGAATAATAAAATTTATATCCGGATGTCTACTAACTGCATTTAAATTTTGGGCTCATATGGAGTTGTGTATTAGGAGATATGATTATATTATTGGGCTATTTGTCTGGGCCGCAGAATCTGGCCCAGAATTTTATCTCTAACATGGACCACCTAAATGACCATAATGGAGGCCGAATTAGCACTGGATCCTGAAAAATTATTTATTCATCTATATATATTATATCCTACCACCAAATTTAAAATTCATTGGGTTTGTAATGTGGGTCTCACATTCTCATCAGTGGGCTGGTGTCCAATCTGCCTTCTCTAAAATTGCTTCCTTTAATCACAAAATATCCTCATCTTCTTCCATGAATTCTCCATTGATCCCTGAATGAAACATGTTCATATTGAAGTGTAGATAAATTTCCCAAAATATAAAATTAAAATATGTATAATTAAATTCCATAAAATAAGATGAATCATTGGGTACTTTAAATGATGTTAAAAAATGTACCACATAATAGTGAATTTTAAGAAGGAATTACAATCATAATGTGAAATGATGTTCAAAGTGTAAAATGCACTAAAATGGCGTTTATGAATAATAAATCACATGAATATTATATATATTAACAATGAATATTAGCCTCATTTAGTGGCTAATCAAGGGGAATACTGAGTTATTGCTGCTATGGAGATTGGGCCCCTCGGTTAGGCCATGAAGGGCTATACTGGGCGTTAGGACGTTATGACGTCATCGAGTTAGAGCATGATTTCAGGATGAGTCACATGTATAGTACATTATGGATTGTTCATGATCTCCTAGGATCGACCCATGTTTCTTTTCGTTTTTATTTGTATGTGGCAGACGATTGAGAGGTCTAGTTTGGTTGCTGGCCCCGTGTGCCACTTTTTCGATTGCCCTTAGTGTGTGTTGTGTGTGGTTTTCCATTTGACCAACAACTAAAATTTGGATTTCTAAATTGTTCGAAAAACTGTTTTAAAATGCAATGCACCTGTTCCTTTCAAACATTAAAAATTATTTTTAAATTAAAAAGGGCAGTGGACTGTTACTTGTTTTAGAAATGAAATTGCGTGTGGAAACTAATATTTTATATAATTTAGTTCAAACCAGGAATTAGTAAATTTTTTTATTCAAAGGTAGTGCATTGGGAATAGATATAGGGCTAGTCTATTGAGTTTTAATACTCACACCTATAGTTATTTTCTATTTTTAGTGTTTGTGCAGGCTCAACTTGGGTGCGTTCACCTTGGGAGACGTTTGGTCGTGAGTTGGAGAGTGACCCGCGAGGTCACACAAAGATAGTGGTTGTATCTTTCGGTTAGTTTTATTTACTTTTGTTCTTGTTTAGTTACTTTACTCTGTTTATTTATCCTGCGCTGCTCTATTTTATTTCTGCTATTTTATTTATTTATATTGGGAGAAATCATTCCCACAACCTCTGTTGATGCCCTAGTGCTTATCGCCATCCCGGGAGGATCGAGAAAGCCTCTCAGGCCATGTCGCGGCCCGGCCCAGGTGACCGGTTCAGGGTCGACCCGGGTTGGTTAATGACAATGATGAAGATTCTTAGTGACCATAATAGAACAATAGATGCTGAAAAAGTTTCTCAATCAATTTTTGAGAGCATTAGAAAAAATATTATCATATCCTTGTGAAATTTATCATCTACACTAGTACATGTGTTTTATCCTTAAATCAATCTCCTAAAACAATAAAATAGAGACCTATAGGAGCGTGTCTACTTCCAATGTCTACATAAAACTTGTTAGTGTATAACAATATTATAATATGACTGTTACCTTATTTTTTTGAAGTTGCAATGAAAAAAAAACATAATTACGATTATATTTATTCATAAAATATTAAAATAAAAATTTAATATATTAAGAATAATAATTATTAAAAAAATCCTAATTGAAAAACAATTGAAATTAAAATATAATTTTACATATTATACATATAGTAGAATAATGTGAAACCAGTGAATCATATGAAAAAAAATCTGCATGAGAAAGATTCACTAAAAAATGATATAATTATTTTTAAACAATGTTGCAATTATATTTCATCATAAAATAATAAAATATTTAACAACATAATTTATTTTAACAACATTAAATAAAATAAAGAAAATAAAAATTTTGGAAGAAATTTTTGACTAATGACAGTTCATGAACTACCATTGGAAATAGATAATGGCAATTCATTACCTATCATTGGAAATGTACAATGGTAAAAAAACATAGTATTATCTACCATTACAATTTTATGTAAAAATAAAAATAATTAAACAAAACTAAAATAAATTCCATGCATATTAATAAAAAATGGATTCTTGATAACAATATAAAAATTACCTACCATTGGATATCCAATTGTGGGTATATTACCTACCATTGGGTTCCAATGGTGGCTTAGAGTAAACATATCCAATAAATCCAAATGAACTTAAAAAAAGAAGAACTTAACCACTATTATTTAAACAAGCATAAAATAATAAAAACAACAAAATGATAGAAAGAATAAGGTGCTACCATACTTAAATACATATATATTAACAAAAAACCATGAAGGAAAAACATATAAACAAGATTAAAATATTATGAAATAAATAAAAATAAAAAGTTAAAACAGTTATAAAACAGAGATAATAAGACACTGCAAGAGAAGGAATAAGAAATAGATTCTCCAGAAGGTTGAATAAATATCGAATAAGGTTTATAAAAATAAAAAGAAACAAATATTGAGTAAAAATATAACCCACCATTAATTTTCAAAGGTGGGTAACTTTACATACCATTGAAGTCCAATAATGAGTAAATTTACCCACTGTTGATCTCCCAGTGGTGGGTCAGTGACCCACTGTTGAGTTCCAATGGTGGATAAAAAAACACCCACCATTGGAAATTTTCTATTGGAGACATAAATGAACCACCAATAGTAAATAACATTGGTGACTTGAAAAAAGAGAGAAAAAAATAATAATAATGGATTTTAAATAGAACAAAACAAATATGATAGAAATACTTTGAAGAAGAAGATGAAATTTCAAAGGTCAAATCACTGTGAGAAAAAAACATAAAGAAAAAATTGATACCAAAAGAGATAAAACTAAAACTTTGAAGAAATGAAGAGCTAGTACGTCAACTAAATATGAAACAAGAATAACAGAAAAGAAAAACCTAAAGCTAAATAAATAATAAACCTACACAGAAACCACAAGAATAAAACAAAAGAATAAAAGTCAAACAAAAAACAAGTTTATGAAGAACAAAAGAGAGAAGAAATAAAATAGTAATTGATAGGAGGAAGAAACATAGGTGAGGGAACCATTTATGTGAAAAAATAAGGATGCTGGTGAGATATAAATATGGGCAATCATTTGAAGATGATGAAGGAATTTTGATAAATAGAACGTGTGGGAGATCAAGACACAAATACAGGATAAGAGGAAATATTGTATGGATGAAATAAAAATAGAGGAGATATATTGGTTAATATTAAATATTAGTTTATAAGTTACACCCTACATCGAATTGAGCATGTGGTGAATCAACAATATATAATACAAGATGCATCGTTAATCGGCCAGAACAAAACACAAAACACACACTCGACCTACATGCCATGAAGGAATACCACGCCTAACCTAAGTGGGTGCACTTCTTAAGCCATATGAATAGGACCATACACATGGTGCATGCACTATGCTTGAATCAGGATCTGTGTGAGCCTCAAAGGATGAACGTCCCATGAGGGTAGAACTCTAGGTCCCCTTAAAAGTGGTAGTAGGTTCTATTTTAAGGCTTTCACAAAAATACTTATTTTTTAGCAACAAAATAAAAAAATATAAATAAAAGAAAAACCAAATATCATAAGAAAGTATTAAACCATGTTAATAAGAAATAAAATTCTTTGAAAAAAAATTATATTTAATTAAATGTTATACAAGTTTAATATATCAAAACAAATAGAGAGATAAATTTGTTAATACCCAATTACAAATATATACAAAATCTTAAAAAATATATATTAATCAATAAAATCTAATCATAATTGAGTAAACTCAATGCAGAAAGAAAGAAAAATTAACCAATACTCAATGTTTTCCATTATCACCTTTATCAAGTCTTAATTTTCTGTTGAAAACTCATTTCTACCTCAAATATATAACGACATATATATTTAATTTTTTTATCCTTATCACATACAATATAATCACCCTAGTTTTTCAATCACCATTAAAGAAAAATAGTGGGAAGGGGTACTCATCCAATTGAACTCAAGTCTGGAATGAGGTATGATACCACTTGAACCTTTTCAAATATATTTCTTTAATGAAATAATATTATTTTATAAACCATTACTAATAATGATTTATTTTTAAAATTTACTATCATTATCAAATAATTATTTTTCCATTCATTTCAACACTATATTTTTCTTTTCACACTTTAGATATATCAAATAAATTTAATAACGAAGCCCTAAAGAGTGACTACTAATCAAACTCTATTTATTAATGGTACATTTTCAATCACGTGTCATGAATTAGTTTCTTCAAATTAAAAATAAAGTGAGATACATCAAAATAATTCACTGTGTCATAATATAAATGCTTTTGTGTACTCTACTCAATGCATCAACTCTAAGTCCTTATTGTCTTTAGTTTTTTATACCAGAGAAAAAAAAATTAAAATTGCATGTTTCATATATTTTTCAAAAATCTTATATCAATATCTTACATTGATTTATTCACCTTAAAAACCCTTTATATATTAGTAAAACAATCAAAGGAAATAAGGAAAGTTCTAACAAATACATTTTACAAAATCATGAGTTTGAGAATGTTTAATCAGCCCAAAAACTCTTTTCTTTTTCAGGACTATTCTTACTAGTTATTTTCATAGAAATATTCTTTTCCCCCTAAACTAAATTAATTCTACCAAAATTGTTCTCATTCAGTTGCATTATATTTTTATTCTCCATCTATCTCTCTCTATCCTTATTGACTATTTTTAAATTAACTCCCATTAGTATGGGTTTTCACTTATTCCTTCACATTGAGTGTACTTAAACATTTAAAATTTCATAAGAAGATTTTTAATATAGGTTATAGTATTGTGACTATATTTATCACATCCTATGCAACACTTCTAAAAAAATTCATATTTTAAATTTATCTCTTCATATTTATATGATTCTTCCACTAAACCAATTTTTATTCTTTATAGATTGATAATATTTCCTTCTCTATAAAAATCTCTTTATGGATTTACATTAAATGATCTTATAAGATAAAGTTGGATCATATATGTTATCCAATAATTATCCCAAGTTTAACACATTATCAATTTCAAATTTATCATTCTTATTAAATGATCTTTTTTATTTAGCATCGTGTTGAAAATTTTTAGAGATTATATACTCACATTCATCCATATAATTATTATCCAAACAACAACTTTCACACTTTCTATTTAGAAAATATTATTTTTGGTTCTAACTCATATCATTCATCTTCCTCACAATATGATTCACTTTAGTAGAATCCTTATTATTTATAGACTATCTCCACCTTTCTCTATACCTTCTTTATATTCCTTAAAAAGTCATATTATACCAAAAAATATATAATATTTTTCCTATATACTTTAAAACATTAAAATTATAATTTAAATCTAACTTTTAAACTTTGAATTATATTTTAACCATATTTTTAGATTGTTTTTTAGATGAACATGTCACATATTGAACCACAATTGAGGAGATTTTTTTTGGAATGAATAAAAACTACCATGAAATAACTATGAATTTACAAAAACTTTTATGAGCCTCATTTTTTAAATAATTGATTTTCAATATTTCATTGATAATAAAAAACAACGTTGTAACTATACGAAGATTCAAAGATAGATTTTACCACCTTCACTTGTGGGGTGGAACTAATCATCTATATATCGAATCCATTACCTTTATTTCCTTTAAAGTGAGGTATTTGAAAGTTAAGAAATTTCTATTCTTTGTTTATTTCCATGATTATATTCTTATTATTCTTGGAAGATTCAATATAAAGATCTTATTTTTTTTAAATCATTTCTTAATTTTATCAATGTTTTCTCAGTATCAAGTAAATTGAACTAAATTTTATTCTACTAATTTTATTTAGAAACAACCTCATCATCAAAAAACTTTTTTATTACATCATGCTGAGAAACATGAAATTTAAAATTATGAGTTCTTTAATATAAATAGATTCTCTTAATTAAAAATCATATCCATTTATTTAATTCTCATCAACTTTTTTTAGATTTTCAATATACATGTTGAACATAATATTATGATCAAGGTTGAATTCAAGTTAAAATTTAAGTATATATTCCATAAAACCTTTATCATATTTACTATTAGAAAAATTTTCCAGTGTGATCACAACTGAAACTAACCACATTTGGTTTAATATTTAAAATAAAATTTCTTCTATTATCCAAATATTTTTATATTTCCAATTTATAAGAATCCATTTTTCTCACATTCCTTTTCACATTCCTTACTCAAAATTATTATTATTTTCCTTGAAAATATTTTACCTTCAATGGTTAATTTATTCTATTTTCTTGAATTATAATAATTTTCAAAAATATTCTTATAATAGGAAACATCTTGATATTCCTTTTTAAAATAAACATTATCTTTATCATTATGTTTCTCCTTTGGGATACCAGTTACAAAGTTTCCAATTCCACTACTTAAAAAATAATTGAAAAACAGTTTTCCCTTTTACATTGCTTTAATTTTTTTTAAAGTTCATTGAAACAAGATATAATACCTCATTATACGTCTCAAAACCGTTATAAAACTTATATTACTTCTCCTTGATATTTATATTTTTCATATCCTTAAATCCAATATCCTTTTCATTTTGAATTTTCTTTTTAAAAATAGAAGTCTTATTTAGTTAATATGAAATTAATATGATATGTATATTTTTTGGATCATTATAAGTATGGAAAAAAGACTAGAGGGGGGGGGGGGTGAATAGTTGTTTTAAAAATTTAATCACAGTTACCAGTAATTATCAGAGTTTATAAAATCAAACCTTGTGGGTGCAGCTTTCTTGTGAATAAATGGATGTAGTGGAAAAATAAAGAACATGAACACAAATAATTTTTATAGTGGTTTATATATAAAGATATTAGTCCACTCATAAATATACTATACTCCTCGAGGATATTAGTACCCACTAAACCTCACTTTTAAAGGCATGATAACCTATTATAGAATCTTCCTTTTACAACACTTGGAGACACAACCTAGTCTTTACTACGGGATACTACCCTTATTTATTACCCAAACTTTTGTTTGGGAGTCACAACCCAAGAATTATTTTTGGGTGGTAGAATAACCATATAATGATAAATCCTAATTTTAAGGGAAAAAAGAATAAACCATACACAGAATAATTACAAATAGAAGATTACAGAATTACACGATTTAAATAAAAGCAATGAAAAGCAGCAGACGATCTGATTTTTGTTGATGTATGTAGCACAAGATCATGGGTCCCTTGAAGGAACATATATAGAATATGTATTTTTTCTTGTGATCATAATAAATGGAGGAGGTCATAGATGATTACGAAACAATTTTTAGAGCAGTATGTATTTTTGAAGTATCATAGTTTTCATCGTATTTCAAAAGAGAACTCTTTATCTTGAATGATCTACACAACACTTTTTATAGGAGTCCCTTTGAACGGTTTTTAGAATACACAAAATGTGTATCTAAATTCAATCATTACATGACACTTGTTAAAAATAACATAAATAATTCCGTTACAATAAGGTGATACAAAAACAGGGTGAATTCCAAAATAAAATAAACGATATATTAAATCACATGAAATATTAATCAAAACAATTAATATAACTAGTAACACACTATTAATAAAATTATAATTGAAAAAAATTGAATTAATAAATTGAAATAACTATTTCAAACATGCAGAAAATATGAATTAAAATAGAGCATTGTATGAAATATTAATCTTCTTGTATAAAGTCTTATAAAAATATTTTAACACATTAAAATAATTATTTCAATCATGAAATAATAAAAAAATTATTCTAAAATCCAAATAATAAAATTTTAGACAATAAAATTTAAAGAATAAAATTTAACTAAGTAAATTTATTTATCAGTGGATGACCCACAATTAATCATTTAATATACCGTTGCATGAAGCCAATGGTGACTCATTTGAGATACCGTTGCATGAAGCCAATGATGACTCATTTGAAATACCTTTGCATGAAGACAACTATGGATGGAAACAAGGACTCATTTCAAGAGTAACTCATCTCAATGGTGACTCGTGTCAACTATGACTTGCCTCAATGGTGACTCGTCTCAAGGGTGACTAGTCTCAACACTGACTCATCTCAATGATGACTCGTCTCAACAACGACTCCTCTCAATGGTGACTCGTCTAAATGGTGAATCATCTCAATGGTGAATTTTTCAATGGTGAATCATTCCAACAGTGTCTCATTCCAATGTTGGATCATTTACAAGATTTCCGAAAAAAATTGAATATTTAATGTACACAAATTTAAAGTAATTTATTAAGACATAATTTAAAAGAGAGAAAATTAATTTAACACTTTTAAATTATTTTAAATCCTAACAATATTATCATGAGGAAATTTATTTAAATATGTATATTCAATGGAGTAAACTATTAGGACTATGAGTGTCTTTAATGAGAGATACCTTGAGAGAGGGGTGGATCAAGGTTTGCTACTTATTCCAAAATAAACCACTTAATCCTCTAAACTCTCACAATCATAAAAGATCTTGAAATCATGATTAGTAGGGTTATTTATGAATATCATAGGTTCAAATATTTTATTAATAATTAAATGTTTTAAAACTCACTAATTAATTATTTAATATCATATTTTACATTTTTAGGTTTTTGGAATAATTTTAGATTGATTGTGAAAATGTCTTATTTTTGTTATTTACATGAAAAAAAAGCTTAGCAATTCTTACCTAACTTTTTATAAACTAAAATAAAGTGTTGAATTAATTTTTTTAGCCTTTAAAAAATTATTGGATGCATTTCATTCAACCGGACCAGGATCTTAATCCAACCATAAAAGGCCTAAATAAAGCTCACAATTCAAACCATGAAATCCATGCTTAGTTTTGAATAAGTCTCAATAAGAGCTCACTTATCACACATGGATGATCAAAATAAGATTAAATTTCATATTTTTAAATAAAAGAGGATGTGTATCATTTTATTTAAATTTTTAACTTCATGATTCATCCTCCTTCATGGTCATAAATGCATAGGAAATTAGTGTATTGAAATATGAACAGTCTTCCAGTCCAGAAATTTTTTCTTTAATGATGCATATATAATTTTTTATACACATATAAAAAGAGGCTTAAATTTTGTGTATTAATGTGAAGTAAAATGAGGAATTTTTTTAGAATACCATATTCCCATATTATTCTATGAAATCAGTAAAAAATGGGCAAACATTCAGAAGAAAGATTTGAAGTCAAAATATTTCACCCCACTTGCATATAAATTTGCATCTATATTACCTTTAAAAGAGTTAGAAATTTGATTTATCCATTTTTAGTAGATAATTAGATTTTATTATGATATAATATTCTTATATATTTTCAATATATATTAGTTTCTCTTCCTATTTTCTCTTTATTTTTATCTTTTTTGTTTCCCCCATTGTGCTTCTTTTTATCTCTATGAAAATGGAGAAATAACCCTAACTATTGTTCAGGGGAGGGGGGAGTGGTGATGTTTTGATTTTTTTCTTCTTAAATGATTTTATTTATTCTATTATAATAATTTAAATAGTTTTTAAATTGATTATGGTAAGGATTTCCCCAATTTTTTCACCATTGTGTTATTTTTTACATTCATCTTTATTTCTATCATTTGTAATCATAATGATGCATGGAGAGGATCATTGTAACATTATGGTAATTATGTGAGGGAGATTATCCCACACTCAAAGAGTTAGTTTAGGATAATAATAATTCAAACTATAGTTTTTTTAGTGACAATGTTTATCTCCGCACTGGATAGAATATTGAGAATTAATATTTTTAAAGAACAATGATATCATAACCATGAATTCATGAGAATAGAAGCTTATTTTATCTTCAATAAAATTTACTCTCAGTGTTTCATATTTTACATGAATCTATATTTTTATATAAATATATATATATATATTTATATCATACATATTTTAAACCTACTACTATATTATAATATTTCTTTCAAAATATAATTTAGATTTTAAATAGTGACAATAGAAGAAAAATGTTTTGTGAGTGGTATCCTCATGAGATCGACCCTAGGTGTGTACTTTACTACATTCCTGAGTAAAAAAGAATTTATTGATTAGATATTCGTAGAAATTATCTAATATTATTTATTTTTAGTCTCTTATTATGATAGTGATCTTATTGGTATACCTTTTATCATTGCCTTGATCTATGTTTTTCAATTCTCACTTAACCAACACGTAAATTTATGCCCCGATGAAGATATATAAATCATGTACACAGGACACAAGAAATTACCCAGTTCTCTTGCACTGGGATACATCTAAGGATCATATAAATACAATTTTATGATGTAAAAATATCCACTAAATCAATTTTAGTGGTGGGTTTAGGAAAGGTCACTTCAAGACAATAGTCACTCCCTTTATAAAGGTTTTAGGATGGTGCACTACTTCCTAAGGGTCACTACCCAGTTCCAATACTTATGCTTACTACCCAAGAAATTATAAATAACTTGGAACTATGGGAATCTAAAAATACAATTGAAAAATTAAATCAACCAATCACGATAAAAAATACAAGTTTTGGGAAGAGCATGTAAACCTGAACTTCTATATGTGCACAAGTGTGGACTTCCACTCACATTCCATTGTATAATTCCACACACACATAATAATCTAATTCAACTCATGAAAATCAGAATTAAATGTAACAAATATTATACCGAATCCGCATTCCATGAGCATAGCTAGAGGCTTTGGGGAATTGAGAACTACACAACCACTTCCATGATAGTGCTAGTTTTATGTCACACCTAAGACATTTGTGTGCACACAAAAATTTTCATGATTGTATCCAAACTATTACACATGATTTTCTTATGTCAATAAATACCCTCAGAAGATAAAAATTTAGGTTTTGGATAATTTTATCCACATAGTTAAGGAATTTCATTCCCAACTTGTGAAACCCATTATTTTTATAAAAGGAATTCCACAGACTTACTCGAGTGAAGATCTAAAATCACAACTGACTCCCTTGATTTCATATTCACTCCAAAACAAAAGAAAACAGGATAAAAACTTGTGCTCCAAGAATCTTATGCAGGTTTCCCATATGGTATTTTCACTCAATACCACGTAAAGTATGAATTTAGACACTTATGATCAATGAACCTAAGGATATATGAATCAAGGCACTTACACAAAATATACACTTGCATGATCCCATGAACATGGGAATTTTTGAGCATTACTTCCACACACCATGACCAAGTTCCAAAACACGAGATACTATAACTTTCATACCAAGTGTCAATTTTTAATAAATACCATGTGCATAATTTATGAATATAAAGTGATTCCTTTGATAATAGATCCCCATTTTGAACAATGAAGAAAAACCTTCATGCATTTAGGAATGAAACTTTATTAAAGGTGTTTCACCTCTTTCATGAGATCTCTCTCACCCATTTTCATCACACATGGACCAAGGAGTTATCCAAATCAATTTTGAGAAGTTTATAATATTTTTCCAAAGCTCACCAAAGGCCCCAAAATCCATGATTATTTTTCATAATCCCCATATATATTATGTGATCCCATCATGTGTCTTGTTACCAACCACCTATCACCATTTAACATTTAATTCATATTAATAATTTTATATATAAGCACTGATCATGTTATGTAGGCTTCATATACTTACCCCCATTTTTGGAATTCCCAACATTTGGAGTAAGTATTTAGAATGGGTTCTTAATTTGGTGTAATCCCCATGCCTATATTCATATTTTAAATCTTATAGTAGTTGGAAACCTTTATTATCATAACTCCCCATACTATTATCCTTCTAGGTTATTTTGAAATACCTTAACTTGGATTCTAATCTGGTGTAAGACCAAATTTTATACCACTGGTTCATAACACTTGTGCATCTAATCATCCCCTCACATAGTAACCAATATAAAAGAGGAAACTAAACATGGGAAACCATTATAAATAGATACCTCTATACCTTTTATAAGTTCACTAATGAAATAAAGACCTAATTCCTCTTACCTAGTGTGATATCCATACCTTGACCTAAATCACATGTCAGAGTAAAAATAGAAAAGGTCCACTCATTCATAATTCTCACACCCAAGATTTATTGGTTACCTTTCACATAATAGTCCACTCCACATGACTCTAAACTTCCTAAAAAATGTACCTAGTCATATAACCTTAAACTTCAAGACTCAATGGACCTAGATGAATGAACATAAAAAATAATTCCAATAGTCATGGATTAATGAAATTAAAATGAACCACTGTGGTCCTTGTCACATGAACTTTCATCATATTGTGCCAAACTACTTGGGTTTTGATACCCTTAAAATAGATTGAGATTCCCTATAGGACACAAGTATGATTTTTTTTCAAGCATTATTTATCTCTTGTGTGGTTCGAGAGGATTTTAAAAGATGAGACTTGAAAATTTTGAGTTTCAAGGAAAATAGTACAAATGAATGGTTTAGGCACATAGTTAGTGCTAGCCATGTGGTGTCATGTGATATTTATCTATGAGTTCCAGTAGTGATTTTTATAGTTTGAGCATGGTTTATATAACCATTCTGGTCACCAAGAAAACCATGTGAGAGGATGGGTTTTGTTCCAAGGTATATCCCATATCTTGAGCATAGTTTTTCTAACCATGATTCCATTCCTAAGAAGCTATGTGAATTGGTTTATCAAGGGAAAATTGCTACCATATTTTTAGTGTATGGTTTTTAAAAACATGTGGCCTAATCACGTGACTCGATCAAAATTTTTTAAAATAGAAAATTACCCTGATTACCTTGGTCATTTTAACTATAATCTCTTCCTAATTCATCATCATCTCAAACTAGGCTCTCCATGACACACTAGAGTCTTCTTTCTTTGATTCCTTTGTGATCCTTGGTTGTTTTGGATGGATCTCATCAAGTCATGTTTTATTTTTCTTTTGATTTATCCAATTTCCCTTGATCTATCCTATATATATTTAAATTGATTTTATGGAACGAAATTAGGATGTGATTTTCAAGTCTAAGGTCATAGATAGAGAATTGTTTCTTTTCACTATATATCTAGGATCGTATGGACAAAATCTCTTCATTTACCATCATCAGTTTTCAAGGAAATAACGTTTTCTTTGATCTTGAGGTAAGTATCTCTATCTTATGGTATATCCCTTGGAATACCTTATGTTATTATGTTTTACTTTGGTTTTAATTGATGAAATTGATGATTTTAAATATACGAGAGGTGAATTGATATTTTATTTTTATAGGAATGTTTTATAAAAATTATTTTTTTTAAAATTTCATTTATACACATGGTGTTTGATAAATTGGATCAAAGAAGATTTTGAAATGGAAATGGTTTTCTCAAACATGGAAGAAGTGTATCATCACTATAGAAAATGTTTTTATGGAAATATGGTATTGGAAATGTAATGGATTTTACCTTGGAATTTTTTTTGAAATATGAATTTATTTCTTAAAAACAATGATGATGTAATAGAACATTGAAAATACCTTGGAGTATGAAAAAAATAGACACATACAATCCCTAGTGTAGTTATATATCACTAGGGGAGGTTCCAAAGGGTATCTTTTTTGTAGAACCAAGGTTACTAGACTTAGAGTTCACTTATGCCAGCTAGTCTTTATAGTTTGTCTTAGTTGTGTATAACCTTGTGGTATAATTTTCCCTTTAGTGATTTGAGGTTACATTATGTTCATATATATTGATATGATAAATTAACCAATTGATATGGATATTTATTCTTGAGACCTATTTAATCACCTTATTATGACTTATAAATATATGTTATGTCATATTGCTTTGTTTATTGAATATTACTTGTTTTTTAAAATAAAAGAAAGGGATAATTTTATATGGAAAATTATTTATTAATTTTTTTTTAATAAAAGAACTAATAGATTAACATGGATAGAAATTTTATATATTCTTGGTGTTATCCTACTGAGCATTAGTGCTTACACCCTACTTTTTTGATTTGAGCATTTGCGGGCATGGTTTTGTAGGATATAGGTAAAGGTAATTTATTCATGTAGAGGAAAACTCTATTGGATCATGTTTCCTCCAGTGTGTTTAGATGAAGGTGACATATGGTCATGAGTAGATGGAACCATGGGTTACTTCAGGTTCCATCTAGTTGGTATTTTGTTTGTTTATCTAAAATTTGATATCCAATTTATTGAATGTGCCTTTATGGTTTGGTTGTTCTTGATATATGATGTATCTTTAGTTATCTACTATGATATTATTTTTGTTTCTATCTTATAATTTTTCTTTTGTGGGTGAAATAATTACCATGTTCTTTTTATGATACCCTGTCACTTGTCAACAACCCTTGGTGATCGAGAATGTGCTTCGGGCCTTGTGGCAATCCAATTCAATTGGCTTTGTTGGTAAACCCAGGTTACTCTATTAAAACTTGGTATCAAACAACCAAGTTATTGATAAATACTATGATCATGCTTGTGTGTAACCCTCTTATGTTTGGGTATTATTGATATAATGAAGATAGGACTATAAAAATTCAAGAGGTAGTGTGGGAGTGTGTCTGACCAGTTCAATTTTATCAAAAACCTCAAGTTACCATGGGAAGTCTAGGTTTGTCTAGTATACTTGTTGTTAGTTTTATCCTTTTTGGATTCATTCCTATAAAATTTGGATTATGATAATGGAATAAAATTTTGTTCTTGATGTTTTATTTCCTACTTTTTTTATAGATTATAAGTATTTAAAGAAGAGTTTCCTTATATGCTAGTGAGGAAGCTATGATGTGAGTCCCATAGAATAATCCTCTGGTTGACTCATTGTTGGTTGAAATAATAGTCCAAGTGGTCTAGTCCATGGGCAAAGTCACCCATATTGAATCAAAATAGAGGGTGGACCATACTTCATAATTCACTAAGTAGCATCCATCGATCTTTCATGGTGCCAAGGGAACCTAGGAATATAAAGAATGGATTGGGTGGATTGAGAGGTTTTTACACATCCTGAAAAATTCAAAAGACTCCAAGGTTGGTTTTTCTACTTAAATGATTGGAGGCATAGGAAGGAAGTGGTGTAAATATATTATACAAGACATGTTGCACAAATATATCACATGTACCTCTTTTAATAAGTCCTTCAATCAATAATTATATGTTGAGACACTAATAGAAGAAAAAGCACATGATATCATTTCTTTGGAGTAGGGAGATTTTTTTACCATGGATTATTCTACTTAGTTTTCTAAGTTGGTGAACCTATCTTGAGAGTTTCTTTTCAATGAATATCTCAATTCACAAATGTCTGAAATGGGTTTGAGGCATAATATTTGGTTTATACTGATTCCTATATGCCTACCCACCTTTACGAAGGTCATGCATGGATAAGGAAGTTATGGATGAGGCGAATATAGATGGGAAGAAATGACTCTTTAGAGCATCAATGACAAAAAGACATAACTATGGTTCATTTCCTAATCAGAAGAGGAAGTGGTGTGACCAAAACCAAGGTAGTGGTAGGAGTGTGAAACATACATTGAGGTAGATTTAGGTAGTCTATTATCAGTGTGGGAGAAAAGGACACCTCAAACCTGATTTTAAGGAAACAGCTAGGGAGTATCATGCATGTGGGCAATCTGGTCATCTTTAGTATTTTTATGAGAGACCATCCCAGGGAAGTAGAGCTAGATCCACCTTCACAAAGGGATCCCATTTTAGATATGACATAAAAAAAGTGGCGGGATATCAACCTCATTCCAAGGATGATACATAGGTTATGAATAAAGGGAAAGATTAAGTTTGAAGTATTTATACAGTGGAGTAGGCACCAAAGGAGTCATAGGCAGGGATGACTACTGTGAGATGTATCATTTTTTATTACATCCTATGTAGTTATGAATTTATTTGATATCAATGCAAATCATTCTTTTATATCATTCAATATTATTGACATGTTGGTATTGTGTTTATATCTTATACCTTTTATAATAACTTTTCCAATCCTTTGGGAAAGAAATAGGATAAGAGTTTCAGATGTCTGTGATGTTAGGTAATTATTGCTGACCACGAAACTATATGAAATTTTTTAGTTCTTGATCTTGACAACTTTAATCTCATCATTATAATGGATTGGATGATTATCTAAAAATATGATATTGATTTATATCATCACTAGGTGAAATTTATTTCTTTCGATGAGATCAATCATGCCTTTCTGGGTGAGTGGGATCCTAGACATGGGATATTAGGTCCCAATTCCCTTATTGTTGATATGATCTTACACCATTTGTCAAAAATGTTTATTGATGTTTTTGATCCACATCTTAGTGGCCCTATTCCTATGGTGGTGAGTGAGTATCCTAACATATTTCCAAATTATTTCTTAGGGTTTCCATACTAGAGGGAAGTCGATTTTTATAAATACTTTATTTTGGGGATGAGTCCAATATATTTATCTTCATATCATATGTAACCTAAAAAATTAAAAGAAATAAATTTTTAGGTAGAGGATATTATGGAAAATGGATTTATTCATCCTAGTGTTTCACCTTAGGGATCACCAATTCTATTTGAAAAGAAGGCATACAAGAGTCTTGAACTTTTTGTTTATTACTAGAAACTCAAATGTGTGATGGTTAAGAACAAATATACCTTTCCTAATATTTATGACCTTTTTGATCATCTCAATAGAGCTCATTGGTTTTCAAAGATCAATATAATTTCAGGTACTATCAGCTGAAGTTTTGAGGGAAAGATATTACTAAGATGGAGTTCAATATTAGGTATGAGAATTATGAGTATTTATTCACATTTTTTGGCCTTAATAATTCTCCTATGATGTTTATGGGTTTGATGAATTGAATCTTACTTAAACTTTTGGATCCTTTAATGGTTATATTTGTGGATGATATCCTTGTTTACTCAATACTAGAGTAGGATCATGTGGAGAATTTTAATATAATCCTTGGAATCCTAAAAGAACAACATCTATATGAGAAGCTATACAATTTTCAGATTTGTATTCAAAAAGTGAAATTTCTAGGCCATGTTATTTCTAATAAAGGTGTATCAATTGATCATAAAAATGTTCAAGTGGTGGTGTCTTGGGAGAATTCAAAAAATGTGTTTGAGATTCATAGTTTCTTGGTATTAACTGGTTATTATAGGTGCTTTGTTTGGTACTTTTCTAATCTTTCATCTCTTATGACTGGGTTGACCCATAAAAAAATGAAATGTTTTTAGAGTGATAAATGATGGAGATATTTTGAGGATTTTAAAGTGATATTAACTTCAATAGTAGTATTGATTGTTCTTGAGATGGGTGTTTATTTTTATGTTTACTATGACACCTCAGGTATGAGTTTGAGTTTTATTCCCATGTAATGGATACATGAAGTATATTATGGCTATCATAAGTTATAACATCATGAGAAGAACTACCCTATTAATTATACTGAGTTTTTGGTAGTGATTAATGATCTTAATACTTGGTTCCCTTATCTCAGTGGGGAGAAATTTATAGCGTATTCAAACCATAAGAGTCTAAAGTATATCTTTAAACAAATGGATTTAAACTTGATAAAAATATGAAAGGTATATTAATTACCTTCATAACTCTGATTTTGATATTGCATAAACACCCCCAAAAAGAAAACATGGTCACAAATGCTTTGAGAAGAAATTTTCCAACTTAGGTAATGAAGGAATCAGTGGAAGAGTGGTGCTTTATGGTCCTACTTACTGATATGCACTTGAATGAAGGGAGAAATGATGGATAGGTATTCCAAGATTATGATTGGGTTAGATCAATTAGGGATGATAAAATTTGACTTGGAAATGTGGAGGATGAAGAATGTTATTGTTTTAGTAGGAATCTTTATAGTGGGGAGACCTATAGTGAGTGTCCTTGATCTCTCAATGGAGTGTTTCACTTATAAGGTAGCATGGTTTCTTTTATGAATTTGAAATAGGCATAGATAGAAGATGGAAAATGATACATTTGGTTGTTCACCCTTGAGTTACCAAGATATATCATGACTAGAGACATCATTAATGGTGGCTAGGATTGAGATGACCGATTGCATATTTTGAATCACAATGCCTTACATGTCAGAGAATTAGGGTAGATATTAGAGGCCTTTTGGTTTACTTCAACCTTTAACCATTCTAGAGTGTAAATGGGATGATATATCCATGGAATTTTTGATTTTTATATCTCAGGCTCATAGTGGTAAGGATATGATATGGGTGATTATTTATCAACATACAAAATCAGTTCATTTTCTACGTATTAAGGAGTTGATGAAGGTTAAGGATCTTAGGCTCTTGTTTGCATGTGATATTTTTAGACTCCATTGTGTACAATCAGCTACCACATCAGATTGATCCTTTTGCTTTATATCCTAGTTTTGGAGTGGTTTATAGATATCAATGGGTTCTCAATTGAATTTGAACATGAATTATCATCCCTAGATATATGGCCAGTCTAGGATATCCATCCATATTCTTGAAGAAACACTTCGGGAATACATGATTGAATTTAGTGGACATTGGGAGAAACATCAACCATTAGTGGAGTTTTCATATAAGAATATTTATCAGGAATCAATCTAGATAGCTCTATTTGAGGCATTTTATAGGAGGCATTGTAGATCACCTATTTATTGGGAAGTGGTTGAACAATAGTCCTTAGTTAGACTGAGTATCAACCAAAAGATGATGCATATCATGAAATTGACAAAGAAGAGATTAGAAACAACCCAGAGTCACTAGAGATATTATGTAGATCAAAATCACCATATATTGGAGTTTGAGGTAGGTGATCGGTATTTACTCATAGCTTCACCTCAATTGAAACATAGACATTTTGGGAGGTAGGGTAAGTTAATATCTCATTATTTTGGTCTATTTGAGACTGTAGAGTGACTTAGGAAGCTGTCTTATCTATTAGACATACCTACTTTTTTGACTTCTATCCATGATGTGTTCCATGTTTCCAAAATGAAGAAGTATCAACTAGACCTATCCCACGTGATTGAGTGGGAGGTAATTAAGATTGAACCTGACACCTCATTGGTTGAAAGTCCTATTTAAATAGTGGAATTAAAAGATAAGGTGATGCATGGAAAGAAAATCCCATTGGTTTGAGTGATATGGAATTGTGGTTGGGGAAACCATGAGACATAGGTGTGTAAGGCCTTGATTATATAGAAATGACATTATCTCTTTTCAGTTTTGTGATCTTAATCCTTTATAGGGATAAAAATAATTAATTTTGGTGAGAATTATGACACCCTTTGAGTCACATTTATGATTTTTTTTAAGCTCAATTTATGTTTTGTGATGTTCTAGTGGATTTCAAGAGTTGAGAGTTGAAAACTTGGAGTTTTAGGTAAAATAGTCCAAGAGCATGGTTTAGGAAAAAAATTATTTCTACCCATGCCATAACCATTCGTTATGGATCTTGGAGTTCCAGTGGTGATTTTCACTATTTGAGAACATTATTTATAACCGTGTGGGTCACTAATAAAACCATGTGATAAGATGAATTTTTGTCTAGGGGATGTCACATGATTTGAGAATGGTTTGTCTAACCATGAGGATATTCTCAGGAAACCATGTGAATTATTTTTTCAAGGGGTAGTGGTTTCCACATGGTTAGCACATGATTTTTATAACCATGTGGCTTAACCATGTTACCTAATCTGAACTTCTTAAAATAGAAAATTACCCCAAAACCCTTGGTCATTTTTGACTATAATATCCTCTTAATTTATTATTAACTATAACTATACCCTCAATGATACTATAGAGTCCTGTACCTTCAATTCATTATCAATCATTAGTTGTTTTGGGTGGATCTCATCAAGGTACATTTAGTTTTCCCTCTATTTCTCATCTTTTCCCTAGATCTATCCTTAATATCTCTTTTCCTTGATAATTTGAAACCTAATTGGGTTGTTATTATCAGGTATAAGGTTGTGGATGGATACTTGATGATGTTATTTATATATATGGGATTTTGAGGACCAAATATTTTCATTTCCCATCACCAGGTTTCAAGTAAACTAGGATTTATTTGATCTTGAGGTAGGTGTCTCTATCATATGGTATATCCTTTGAAATTACTTATGTTATTATGATTTTCTTTGGTTTTAATTAATTAAATCGATGATTTGAAACCCATTAGATGTGAATTTATCTTTGATGGATATTATAATGTTTTATAAAAAGGGTTTTTTTAAAACCACATCTATACACATGATGTGTTTGATAAATTTCCTCAAAGATGATTTTAAAATGGAAATATATTTTCAAGCATGGAAACAACGTGGTATCACTATAGAAAACTCCTCTATGAAAATATGGTATTAGAAAAAAATGGATTTTTACTTGGAAAATGTTTATGTAATATGATTTGATTTCTCAAATTTATTGATGGTGTGATAACACATTGGGAAGACCTTGGCGTATAAGGAAAAACTAAATGTATGCGAGTCCTATTAGAGTTAACTATCACTAGGGGAATTTCCTAAGGGTATCCTTTTTGGGTAACTGAGGTTCCTGGACCGAGATTTCACTTATTCTAGCTAAGGTTTATTATTTTTCGTAGTTTTTTATATCCTTATGTTGTGATTTTACCTTTGGTGATTTGCAGTTACATTATGTGTATATATATTTATATTCTTATTTTACTAATTTATATGGATATTTATTCTTGAAATTTTTTTACTCATAATCTTATGCCTCATGGATATATATTCTATCATATTATTTTTTATTAAATATGGAATGTTTTTTATAAGAAAACCAAAGGATGATTTTATATGGAAAATGATTTATTTTGGAAAGTTTTTAAAAATATATTTTATAAAATTACTAATATATTCATGTAGATAGACATTGTATATATTATGGGTGGTATCATACTAAGATTTAGTAATCTCACCCTAATTTTTTATTTGGGTGTTTACAACCATTATTTTGTAGGATACAAGTAAAGGGAAGAGCTTCATATAGAGGATGGATCTCCTGGATTGTGTTTCATTCTAGTGGGTTGGGATAAAGGTTATATATGGTCATGAGGATATGGACCCATGGGTTTATTTTAGTTCAATTTTTTTGGTCTTAATTTTTTTATCTATACCTTGGTATTCAATTTTTTGGATGTACCTTTATGGTGTGGTTGTTCTTGACATACGATGCAACTTTGGTTAATCTACTATGATAATTTTTTTGTTTTTATCTTATCATATGTCTATTAATGGTGAAATCATTCTTATGTTCTTTGTATGATACCTTGGTACTTGTTTCCAGCCTATGTAATTCGGGAATGTACTTCAGGCCTTATGGTGGGCCAATTTGGTTGACATTATTAGTTGACTTGGGTTAGCCTCTTATATAGATATATATGATGCCCCTCTCATGGCCCCAATGTCAATACAACTTACCAATTAAATTTCTTTAAATAACTTTAATTCCTCTTGGGTTACCTTAAACCCATCATAACCTTTAACCCCTCTTGAATGACATAAATATCCTATCTGAACTTAAGTTCTCTTGGGAGACTTTAAACCTTGAAAAACATTTATGGATTCCTAGATTACATAAATATACATCAAAATTTATTCATTTTTTATTCAACTAAATGGTTACATACCCTAAAATATCTTCACAGGTGACTAGCCAGTGAACCCTTAAACCCACTGGTTATGGTTCAATGACATCCCAACATAATATTTAATCCGTTCCAGAAGGAATGAAACTCTAGTGTACCTTCAAAATCTGAAACTTCTCTAAAAAGTACCTTATATGATCCCTTATATTTTTTAAAATAAAGTATATTAATTCATTGGTGATAATATAATAAACCCATATCTTTATTAATGATGATATAATGGGACAATCCACTAGTAATAATCCAATAAACATGTATTCCTACCAGTGATGACCCAATAATTAAATTTTTCTTATAAAAATCCAACTAACCAATAATTTTTATTGGTGATAAGCTAATAAAATAATCCTCTAGTGAAAATCCAATGAATAAATATCCATATTAACGATGATCCATTATATTATCCCACTGGTGACGAGCTAGTAAAATTTTAATTTCCCTAGTGATGATGATACAGTAAATTAAAATGCCACCCTAAATAAAATTAATTCAAGAGTTCCCCTATATATGGATTTAAACTATAAAATCAATACACACATTCAATTACATATGCAATGAGAATGAGAGTCCCCATGATACTGACATGGGATGATTAATTTTAATTGCACTATCTATTCAATGTTCTAATTGATCAACCCCTTTCATAATGGGTATTCACATTGTTGTGGTAGTTAGTGATGTAAAAGAAACCAATATTTTTATTGATAATGGTTTTGTAAATATACGTTAAAATCTAAAATAGAGTCTTTAACTAGGAAACATGATCCTTAGTGAGATGATTCAACTTCCCATCCACTCAATTTCAATGCGTAAGAGCTGAAAGGACTAAAATGGTCCTACAAAACCAAAGCATCATAAATAAAAAATGGAAAACCTGATGTGAAACAATTTTTCCATTAAAGTGATTGATTGATTATATTTTATTATTTATGTTGATTCATTTATAGGTATGTTGTTTTTATTTCATGTACCTTAGCATAAAAAATGGTTTTAGTTAGAAACTAAGATGCATCGAGTATTAACATGCATAAGGGTATATTAAAGGATGGCGATGGACCTATGATCCCTGAATATCCCTCCATGACTCACCACACCTATTTCACCACTATTTTTATCACTTATACATCTCTTGGGTACCACCTCACTCTCTCTCCCACCCACCATCTCTATTGAAAAATGGTAAATTTACTTCTATGAGGGAACATGCAGGCTGGTGTAATCCCAACATGATTTTCTACTCTAGAAAACTAGGATATAATAATGTTTCACAATATGGTTTGATATTTTAGAGATAGTATGGGGAATGTGACCCCCATCACCACTCACTACAATAAAATTAATTTTTAGCAGATTTTCCAAAAACCAATACTAAATAATTGAATATATGATTTCTAATAATTTATTTTAAATGAATTGTTATATTATGAATTTAATATCATTTTTTATTGAAACCATAACTAAATATTCTTAAAAACCCCCACTCCCTATTCCCTTACCCATCAATATAAAAAACAATCACATGTTAGAGCCATAACTATGCACACCTCCATTGCAATTAACCTTTTTTCCTTTATTTTGATGTCATCGCCCTCACTTTGCTAGCCTCCACACCATTGAATTCCTAGGGTATAGCTTCCCCTGTAGTTATATAAGGTTAGAACAAATAGTTTAATTCAAAGTATTTTATAATGATTATTCATGATTCTATTCAAATACGAACTTTAATGGTTAAAGAATGTTTCCTCATTTTTTAATTTTTATGATTCTCCAAGTGAAACCCCACATCACCAGTGATCCCCAACCTATTTAAAGGGGTAGGATATTGAAGATTGAACAAAAAACATTCATATTAATTTATTTCCAGTAGTATGGATTTAATTGAATACATTTTCTAATTCGTATAGGATTATGATACATATGTTGAAATCATTTAATTATTATAAATTTTTTAAAGTTACTATTTTAAACTAGGAAATGGATTAAGAGAGAGTGTGTGAGATAAACTAGATGGGGTTGAGTTTGAGTGAATTTGAAATGATTTTCATTAATTTTAAATCCATGATAGAAATTTTTATACGATACCATAGGGTTATGAGTGATGGAAAATAATTATAACTATAATTTTGGATAAATTAATTTGGGTGAATAAATTAGAATATGGATATAATATAATTGATTGTGTTGATTATCTTATTAATTTTGATTCATCATGTGATTAATTGTTTAATATATGTGGTTATTTTGTGATATTTTTAGTCATGATATTGACTAATTTTTTTTTTCTTTTATAGTAAAGATGTTAATTATGGAAAATATTTCAAATGATTATAAAAATATGATAATTATTGAATTTAGATGTTTATAAAACATGATATGTGTTATAATGTGAAATGAATTCTTAGCTGATTAAATTTATTATGATTTATATTTTGGAATATGTTATGAACTAGGAAATATATAAAAAAGGTGATACATGATTGTTTCATGATTACTTTTGAGGCTGTTTTATAAAAAAGAAAATATTTTGAAAATGGAAATGGTGAATTTTTATTTGACTTTGTCAGTGATTATAATTTCTTGAGCATTATGTTTTGAGTAAATAAGATATTATCATGTCATGTGTTTGATTTATTTATAATTGTGAAAAAATGATGTGGAGGTGAATTAATGAAAAAATAAAGTAAATGAATGGGTTTGATATTAATTGAATATATTTTTCAATTCATTTAGGATGATGATGCTTGGGTAAAAATAACAAAATATGTGTTTTTGGAGCATCGTTGTAATTTCCCCATTGTTTTATATTATTAATTTGTTTTGGATATATAATATTATTATGTTTATATTATTTTTGTGAATGAATTCATTATAGAAGTGTTTACATGTTCAAAATTTATTAATACATAATGCTGTTAATTTAAGTGGACATTATGAAGGTCTATAATTTTTTTATATTAAAAGTTAATCATAATAAGGAAGAATGTTTAACTCTAATTTATGATCCTTGATTTCTAATATAGTTTCTAATTATAATGATTCACCTTGATTATAATTTGAAAATAATATAAATATGGAATGGTAGGTGAACATGGGGGAAGTTAGTTGGGATACGAACTACACTGGGGGGGGGTAATCAATGTTGGTGACTTTTAATCTAATTTAAACTTTTATCCATTTTATTTTTACCTATGTCACTGGTTAAAGTAACTGAGTTTCTTAGTTCTATTTTATCATATATATTTTTTCATGAAACACAACCAAATACACACAAAAAAAGAGTACAATAATCTATAAATTTCACCTCTCAGTATGAGAAGGATAGTCCTTGGTGTGATTCGGTAAATCCCATGGTCATAAAATCCACTAATGAAACCCTGTGAGTATCACACTATTGTCTCCAAAAATTTTAGGTTGTGCATCCAAAACGATTTTTTTGGTGTATACCACAATAAGGTGAATCTAATACCTTTATAATGAATTTCAGGGGTAATAAAAAGATACCATGACACCAATTTTGAATTCAATCTTGTTGTTGATGTACTGATTATTTCTTCTTCTTCTTCTTCTTCCCTTGAATAGTAGAAAGTAACTTATTATATTTCTTATATTACTTGAATAGAAACATGTAATAAGCACTTCATATTATTTTTTTATAAATAATTATGTGAACACACCCTATTCTTTCTTCTAAACAATAGTAAACTAAGTTCTACCTTTATTATTACACAACAAAACTTCTTCCTGTACAAATACCAGGTTAAAAAACACCTAATTATTCTACAAAATTCATGGATAAATTGACTAATTATTATTTAACTCATATATTACTCTTTTATATAAAATAACTACTAACTCAGACACTTATTCTTACTCTTCCCGCTTCCCTCTTCTTCTCATTTAGTGCACAAAAAACTACACTAGATCTTCTCTTTTCTCTACTAGATTTGAAACATATAAGTTCTTTCAAGAATATAGTAGTATCAGATATTTCTTTTTTTCTTGGTACACACAAAATTATTTTCTCTTAGATAATAATTCTTAACCATACCAACACCTATTTTGACACACAGATATATATATATATATAGAATTATAGTAGTGTCAGTTATCTCATACTTTCTCGCATCCATCTTTATATGTTTATTGAGTGACATGTAAACACATTATTTGGATGAAAATTCCATTTTTTATTTTAAAGATAACTGCTATAAGGATAACCAGTACCCACATACAACATGCAGGAATCAAAAGTTACAACATCTTAAATGAAATTTGAAATTCAAAACCCATCACCAAACCCGAGGAGGCCTTGAGCCAAGAGTCACCATGTCATTCGAAATCATGCGTAAACACATTATTTGAATTACCATGATTTTTGATTGTTAATATTATTTTAAATCCTCAAAAAGTTACTTAGAATAGATCCAAAATTCATAGTTTCTTAAAACCTCTATATAAAATCCATATATATATTTGAATTTCTCTATATCTATATTTAGGACATGTAGGTAACTGCTATAATTATTATTCAAAACTGATTCTTCCATTCATAATATCCAATTAATATTAAACACCTGTAATTAAGTGTATAAATAAATAATTTGAATTCATAAAACAACTACATATGTTCCTTTATCATTCAACATGCAAATCACATGAATACACATTCCTTCTTTAATTTTGGAATTCTTCCTAATTATTCCATCGAAATTGAATCTATTTTTTCTATGATATTCCATGAATTTAAGATCCCAACGTATTAATGAAATAATGAACATTATTATCATGGCCTAACTCTTCTATCCACAATAAATCACATGCATTAATAACTATATATTCATGAATACGTTCATGGTATAGTTATGGTTATGGATTCCTTAATTTGTGGTATAGAATTATCCTTATTCTTTTTTATACCTAACTAAATCATGATAGTATTATAATTATGTTTATTTTCATTTAATAACACTCAACTTTCAAACTTCTGAACTAATATTTAGAAAAAAATTATAGAAACACTGGATTTTTGAATGGTAGGATCCTAAAAAATTCTAAAAGTATGAAATACTCACTTTTTGAAAGGATTGTGTTGGTATTCAAAAGACTTACATTTAACATGTTCATAAGAATTAATGTTAGATTAAAAATACTTATTAAATTTTCTTTTCTTCAAGACACCTCAAAACTTCCTATTATAATATTTTTGTAGGCATCATAATAAAAATGATATATGTTTCATTTAAGAACAACTTACTTTTAATCATATGAATCAAAACATGTAGTCACTGAACTGACCATGAGGATTATGGTCACTTGATTAACTGCGAGTCATTCAACCACTTGATTGACCATGATAACTTGTTTAGATCGACCATACTATATCAACCATATGAATAAATCTATCAACCATGAGGCATATGGTCAACAGATCAACCATATTATTTTGATCAACCATATCTCTTAATCTTCTCTCATCCTTCATTATGTTCTTTAAAACCTCTTGTAATCATGCATAAAATTTCTACGTTCTTTGGAAGTTTATCTCAATTTTACTTCTGCTTCAATAGAGTTATACATCTTGATGATAACCAATATGTATTAGTGATTAACAAAGAATAAAATCAACAATACATAGATCAAGTTCAATCCCAATAATTCACGGATTTTAAATTATGAATAGTGTCATTCTTATGATATCCCTCATTGGATCTCAACTCCATATTATGTTGACTAATAATCCCATATACTCCATAAATATTCTAGGAAAATATTGAATGGGTGTTGGTTCCCACCCTATGGCCTCCCATGCTATCCCGTACTTGAGAGGCTAAGAAAAAAATCTCCTATTTCACTGAACCATGATATCACACACCTATTCCAACCCATAAAGGATTATAATTATTTTGAACACCACTCTCAGATGTCTAGATCACATTTGATCTTAGTCGGGTAGTCTCTTTGGGATAGCCTAGATGCTCAGATGCCTGGATAGCCTTGAGTTGGGAATTATTTTTGGAGAACTCCCTTAACAATTTTCCTTTTTAAATATAACCACTCCATCAATGACAAGCATAAACCAATTATTCTTTCCAATTATTTTATTCTATTTTTAATCAATACTTTATCGTCATAATCACTAAATTCAATCTTAAATCATCTTTTTCCTTAATTATATATCAAAAAATTCTAATGAAATAACTCATTAACAATTTAAAATATCAACCATCCAAGATATTTGAAAAACATAATACTTATTCTTGGGAGATTCTTCTTCTACACATTGATATCTCTTGTTAACAAATAAAATCCACACAAAGTGGTCTCAATAAATCCCCATTTTTATTTGTTGTTCAATACCTTCTAAATGATATATCAATATGTTATTTTCCATTCATTCCTTCTATCCCTCTTTATTATATTTCATTTCACTTCCTATCCCCCTTATTAACAAGAAATAAAAATTACTTAGGAAATAGGTATCAATTAATTCTTAAGAAAAGTTCCATCAAACATTACACTCTAAGTCTACTTAAGATATGATTGGTGTATAAAACAAGAGGTTTTTATTTAGACAACAATACCATCCTCTATAAAATGATACCAAATTAAATGACACAAATCAGAAATAATATTAAAGGGATGTTAAAAATATATTAGGATGTGTTAATTGATAATACCAAATTAGATACAAATATCTCATGAAATATATAAACCTGAATTTTCTTACACCCACTTTAATACAAAAATTAGAACATTAAAACATATTAGGTTTTACAATAGCCTTGATGATTCTTTAATATTCTACTATATTTTCATTGATTAATTTAATTTCCCCCCCTTTATATTAGAATTTTATTTTAATTAAGAAATATTGATAGAATTAAAAAACATACATTTTAAATGAATTCCTTTAATAAAATTATAGAATAATTAGTTTTCTATGAAGAAATAATCCTTCTATCCTTTTACATATCTTCTTAACATGTCTACCCTCAAGGAGACACTTCAAAAAATATTCATAATGATAAATATATTCGAAGGATGAATCACATGATATTTCATGTTGAGAATACATAAAAAATGTATATTCTTCATGTTACTATCCAAATTTAAAATATTCCACATATTCACCAAGGATGATCTACTTTAACACATATTCTTTTGAAAAAATATGAGATCAAACTAGAATGGTATCATCTTTACTTTTTTTTGAGTATTTATAACACACATTTCATCTTAATCAAAGATAATTATCCATTATATTTTTAAAAAATACTAATTAAGATATTAAACTTATATTTTTACTTACTTATATATATCCAGTGTTGATATAATTTCCAATTTCTTAGGTTCTCCTCATGAGAACATGATTCACATTCAATTCAATGTATTTTAAGTATAAATAAAAAGCAAAATGTTTAAGGGAATGAGGTGGATCTTCTTGATCCTAAATGTGAACAACATGGTTGAGAATGTTTTATCAGCCAAGATTGTCTATTATTTATGATTCCATATATTTTTTTCAAAACTGATTTTGTACTGTAGCAGGTACTATAGCAGAAACTGTGCAGAACTGTAGCAGGTACTGTAGCGGGAACTGTAGTAGGCACTGTTTGACACTGTAGTAGCTAGGAATATTCCCCTGTTTGGGCCTTAGGGCCACCAATTTGGTCCCTGAGTCCTTTAAGGCCTTCAGGCCACCCAGGCCTTTGGGTCAGTAAGGCCTTCGGGCCACATCAAGGCATTCAAGCCACCTTAAGTGCAGATTCAAACCAGACAACCTATAAGGAACAAACTTCAGAAGGAGGAGGATCAAAGAGATTTCACCATAACAAAAGCTAAATGGATTGAAAGAATGATAAGGTATGGCACCTGCCATCAGGATAAGCCTGTGCATGCACGAGAAAGCCTAGACAAATAGCTATGTGAAGGTTGAGACCTGATTTCATGATAAAGATGCTAGGGAGGAGCAGTTCGAAGTAGTTAGTCTGGGTTGTATGTAATGTTTGATGCCTACGGGAAATAAATTCCTCTAAGGCCTATGATCCATGTAATAATTATGCCTATGAGCCTTGTAAGGGTTCCACCTCACCCCTTGAAAGGTGGATTATCAAAAATCAATAAAACATGAAGGCCTTCAGGCCATTGAAGGATATAAGAGTTTTCTTTTGTTGAAAAACTCTCATGAAATTCAATTTATTCATGTGAAATATATCCTCCTCCTTGAGTACTATCTTTTTCATGCACCTCTTCCATTTTTATGCAATCTCTAGATCTAATGTCCAAATTACTAAAATGTTTCTAGGAATATTGGAAGCTTGTTTGGGTTCTATGCTGATTAGATATTTTTCATGATCCACTCTTCATATAATTCTTGGGTTTATTTCCTAAGGATCACTCATCTATCTTCTTTGAAAATTTATTGGGAGTATTTTTATTTAAAATTTCCCTATATTTCATTTCTAAGGATAATTTTTATTTCTTTATTAAATTATGTTGAATTATTTTCTTATTTTAATATGATATATATTGATATGAGCATGAATTTTTTTTGTGAATACAAACTTTGCAAACATCACATAATCTTCAAGTTCTTTGAATCTCTTTGAATAAAACAGATTTATTTTTATCATTTGTGGATACTTATCCTTATCCAAGTTTCCCTTTTGAAATAGGATTTATTTTAACTTAATTATTTAAATGATATTACCAATAATCTACTGCATAGTTTCCAAACCTATTAAAAAACTAAAAAAGACCTAAAAACCTTGATCTTATTTTATTCACTGCATGCTATCTTGAATTTTGAAACACAATGAGCATATTGTTTTTGGGTATTATGAATTATCTATTGGGATCATATTAGGGGATCATCTTCTTTATATATTATTCTACCCACCAAGAACATGGTAGTAGGATTCTCTTCCCTTTGATTCATCCATAATTATACATATTTTAATTTTAATCTGGCACTGTCCATGAAAATGGATTTAGAAAAATCATTTCAAATAGGTATGGATAATTCCTTATCCCTTGAGTATTCTTGATAATAATTAGAGGATGATGTATTGATCTTATTTCCACTCAATATAGGTCTTTTAATATCATAATTCTCTTTTTAATATCCTGTGATAATAGATCATTTCTTCTTCAAATGTGAATACTGAATATGTTTCACTTAAAATATGGCTAGTTTAACTTTAAATTCTAGAAACTTTACATTAAGACCATTACTATAATCTTCAATGAATTTCATCTTCTCTTCACAATATTTTTTCAAACTTTCAACTTCACCATCAAACACTTTTACCTTTTCTTGTAACAATGTGTCAAGATGTTTAATCTTATCTGATCTAATATCCAATTATGCATTCTTTACATCAATTATAACTTTCAATTTCTCTTCTAATGCATCGATATTATTCTCAAAATATTTAGTGGCCTCATATTTCACATGGGTTTTATTGAGACAATATTCTTAAAAATTAGAAAGTTCATATTTAAGATCCCAATTTATATCTTCTTTGAAATGAACTTTTTTAGATAGATTTATTCAAGTTATAAATCTTTTTATTAAATATTTTTATAAGTTATCTACCTAAACTTATAGTTGAGTGATCTAATTCTATTATCTTTAAAAAATCCCACAGATAAAAGAAATAATTTATTTTAGAAAATAATAATATATATATTTTAATGTTCTAAAAGTTATATATTGTGAATTATAAAGCATATGACACTCCCACTGATGGTTGGATCTTCTTTAAGAGTGTTTGACCCAGAATTTCTACATTCCTCAATATCAATTGACTTCTTTGATCCCATTGAATTTGAGGGACCATAAAATACCTTAGTGGTACATTGAACCACTTATTTTTCTCTATAAAGATTAAATATATCTTATTTATTGTTTTGTATTAGAGAAAATAAAATAGCTTCTTCTTTAGACAAGAGGGACATATTTATAATATTTTTATTCTCTTTCATTTTCTTGTTAATCAAGGTCTGGGTAGAAATTGAATTCTAATATGAAATAAATAATGATTCACCAAAATTATACTTTACCATAAAATAGGAAAGAAATAAAAAAATTTCAAAAGAGGGCAACGTAAAAAAATAGAGAATCCAATCATAGGTTAACCTAGATTTGATACTAATTGAAGGGACTAGTTGGGGCATGAATTACACTGAGATGGGGGGGGGGGGTGAATTAGTGTTGGTGAATTTTAATCAAATTTTAATTTTAATATTTTATCCATTTTACTTTTACCTTTGTGATTGGTTAAAGTGAAAGGGTCTCTTAGTTATCTCTTCTCAACTTTGGATTCACATGCAACACAACTAAACACACACACACACACACACACACACACACACTCAAAATGATACTTTTTTACAAGTTTCACCTATCATTATGAAAATAATAATCCTTGTTGTAATATGGTAAAACCCGAGGTTACACAACATCCTATTAAAATCACATGAGTGTTACACTATTCTATCCTAATAGTATATATTGTGTATCCCACACAATTTTTTAGTGAATCTCACACTAAAGAACATACTGTACCTTTACAATAAATTGTAGGTGTAAAAAATATATATATTCTAACACCAATTTATAATTATGCCTTATGTTGACATGCTGTTTATTTATTCTTTTTCTTCCTCACTTTCATAGTATCAAGTCACTTATTCAATTTATTCTCTTAATTTAAAAACAAAATGTTGGAAATTGTTAAGACCAAAAGGGTCTGAGATACCCTAGGGGGGGGGGGTGAATCAGGGTATGCATATTCTTTTCAAAATTATCCTTGCCCTACTGGATCTTGACCTCTTTATTATAAGGGTCACTTTGTTTTCATTTATGTTTTACTTTTGATCTTATTCTTCCATTCTTTATCTGATGATAATGCTTTGAATAAAATTCAGAGAACCAAGTAGGAATGCACAAAGTTTTTTACTTGGTTCACCCTCACCGAGTTATGTTTAAGGAGCACATAATAATGATGTGCCGATGTACCAAATCCACTAAAGCTCACTGCCAATTTACAGTATTCGGGCTAGATCACTTCTATGCCCAGGCTCACTGCCTTTACAATGCTTAGGGTTAGCTCACTACTTTCCCAATGGTCACTCCCTATTTATCTCTCTCTGGATCACTGCCAGTAGAAATGATCACCTTCTTCCTCTTCCTTTACTCACTGCTCTAGAAAGGATCCACTCACAGTTTATAGACTTGTAGGTCCCTTCATTATCACAAATGAATACATATTCCTCTATATGTAGATGCTCTGTTGATGTTCCACTTTCATCCACTAATGAATAAAAATTTACCACGGGTGTACCAGGAAATCTCCCAACTTTCACGCAACCCTAGAATGTCTAGCACGCTTCTCTATGCCTGGTGTGCTTATCTATGCTTTGGAATTCTTCTCCATGATTTGGTGCGCTTCTCCAAGCCTGGAGTATAAGTGTCACCTAACCACTTGCAGGACACTCCCTTCTCCAACTAAGAACTTGGGATACTCACACCCTTTTACACCCAAACCAATATTTGCGGACAATTTTCAATTGACACACAACTTTTAAATAACTTTATACTTGCATGACCAAACCACCACTTGTACGACCAACCCTACTTGTGCGACTGGAGCTCAATGTTTCTCTATGTGTTGAACTCTATAAAAAATGAGGAGGGATAGACCTCTATTTATAGGAATTTTGACCACATTGAGTTCCACACGCAAGTCTCCTCCTGGTGCGCAAGTCTAGCCGTGTATGCCTTTGTCGCCCTAGTCACCTTGCACACCCAAACCAAAACTTGGGAGCCTCTCTTTCCTTTACCATATTTTGATATTATGATCTGGAAAAACATATGGAGTGAAACTTTCCAAGACTCCAAGACACCGGCGTTCAAGTCCCATTTCCAAAAATACTTTTCTCGATTTGTCGATTTTGAGGCCCAAATATTTGGAAAACATTGGAAAACAACACCACCTTTTATCTGCTCTTTTTGTACTACCTCCAGATCGTCCACTACTTTGTCGAGGTTCTTCAATCAATCATGGATTATCAACAACATATATTTAACTCAAAAACTCACCATAGAAACCCCCTTTGTCAACAAATTGATCATCATGATCTGTTTTATCAACAAACACGACACAGAGGCCAACTTTGTCAACAAACACAATCACCTCAAAAATGATTCAATGATACCTTGAGGGATTTTTCCCAACAAAAAAAAATCATCTTTTTTTGTATGCATAGTGATGGGAACACACCCTCTTTTGTATTCTTCACAACAGTGAACTAAGTGATTTCTTTCTTATTAGACAACAAGACTTATTCCTACAAAAATACTAGGTTTCAAAACACCTTCTTATTCTATAAAATTTATGAAAAATTATCTAATTATAATTTCACTTATTTATTATTCTTTCCATGAAATTCACGGCCAAATCAACCACTTATTCTTCCTCTTATCTCTTCTCCTTCTCCTTCAATGCATGATAAACTTTACTAGATATTATATTTTCTCCACTGAATTCAACACATAAAATTTATTTCAAGAATATAGTATTTTATGATAATTATGTTTTTTCCTTGGAACACAAAATTATTTTCTCTTAGATAATAGTATCAAATCACACAAACACCTCTTTCGACCCACAACAATATATATAAATATATCTATGAAATATAGAAATTTTGTTTATCTAATTATTTTTTACATACATATTCCTATGTTTAATGAGTAATGTGTAAACACATTATTTGAATAACCATGATTTCTAATAATTAAATACCTTTTAAATATTTAACAAGTTCCATCCTCCAGATCCGCAATTTTTCATTTTTTAAAACCTTCATAGGAAAACTTTGTATATTTTAATTGCTCCAAGTCTATATTTAAGACATGTAGGTAACTGCTATGGTTATCCATATAAAATCATCCTTACATCCATGATATATACATCATATCAAACACTTATAATTAGGTTCATAAATAAATATTATTCATACATACATTAGCTATGGACATAGCTCCATCATTCTCATTATAAAGGATACAAATACTTCTTCCTTATTTAATCGTGGAATTATTCCACTTTATTACATAAAACTTCAATCTCTTTATTTCCATGATATTCCATGAATTTAAGATAACAACATATGCATGAAATAATTTACATTAGCATCATGGAAATCCCTTTATCACCATAATAATTCACATGAATTCATAACTACATATGCATGAAAACGTGCATGATATAACTATTATCATGGATTTCTTCATTTTTGGTATATAATTATTCCAAAAACTATTATTATACTTTTATACCCACCAAAATCATGATATTATGATAATTATGTTTATTTTAATTTAATAACACTTCACCAGGAAACTTATGAATTAATATTAAAAAAAATATTTTTGGAAACACTGAATTTTTAAACAACAAGATCCTCAAAAGTTCTGAAAGTATGAAATAATTACATTCAGAAGAATTATTATGGTCTTTAAAAGACTTATGTTCAGAATATTAAAAATAATTACATTTATCTTTTAAATAATTTTAAAATTTCCATTGCTTTCAGACACCTCAAAACTCCCCCTCTTCTCTATTTATAGGAATGACAATAATAGTGATATATGTTTAATTTAAGAATAACTTACTTTTCATCATATGAATCATAAAACGAGGTTAATAGATCAAATGTGAGGATTTAATTCATTAAATCAACAATGATTCATGTGATCACTTGATCAAACATGAGAACTAGTTTGGATTGATCATACCGTATCAACCATATGAAGAAATCTATCGACTATATGCTTTTGATCAACCACATATATTCTTGTTATCACCTCATTCATTATGTTCTTTAAAACCTCTAATAATCATTCATGAAGTTTATATTCTCATTATAAGTGCAACATAAATTTACTATTTCTTCAATAGAGGTACATGACTTGATGATAATCAACATGTATCAATGATGCATAAAGAAGACAATCAATAATACATGAATTTATTTTGATCTTGATAATATGGGGGTTATAAATGATAAATAGTTCAATGTTTACACTACCCCACATGAAATATCAAATCTACATGTCACTACTTAATAATTATGTGTTCTCTATTAGTCTTCTAGAAAAATAATGAATGGCTACCAATTCTATCCCTACGGCCTTCTGTGCTATACCACTTGTGAGAGGATAAACACCACCTCTCCTCATGTTCGGACCCATGTTCTCACACACCTATGCCTACCCACATAAGATTTTTCTTCTTTCTCATATAGCTATTAGCTAGATGGATCACCTTTTATCTTATTCAAGTATTTACTCTAGGATAACTTCCCTACTAGGGTTTTTGGTTAGCCTTGATTTAGCTATTTTTTTGGAAAACTAAATGAACCTTTTTATTTTAAAAATATAACCAGTCAAATAATTCCATGCAAAAACCAAGTCTTCTGACCACTTTTATTATTATATTTAATCAATACTTCATCATCATCATTACCAAATTCAATGACAAAACATGTTTTTCCTTAAATATATTTCCAAAACTTTCAAGGAAATAACTCATAAAAAACTTCAAATACCAATCATAAAAGATATTTGATAATAATAACACTTATTCTTGGGATATTATTTTTAATTATATTTACATCTATTAAAAAAACCATACACGAAACATGGACTCAACACATGATAATTTTGAATTTAAAATGATTTTTCATTCATGTATGGATTTTTAATGAAGTTTTAAGATGTATAGTTATAATTTTTACCCTATGTTTTCTATTGTGATTTGTATAGTCATATTTTTTACCCTTTAATTTTTGTTTTCATTCATGTATGGATTGTTTGGGTGTTTTATTTAGGGATGTATTGTTATTTTAACTAAACTATTTTATTTTATTCCTATATATTTGTACAACTATACTTTTTTATTTAAAAATGTAGGGAATTTATGGTGTATAGATAAAATTTGGACTATATTACCTGAGAAAATATCTTAGTATATCAAGGGTTTGGAGATTTATTTAGATTTTTCAATTTAAAATTGACTTGTGGATAAAAGAATAAAATTTCCATGTCCTAAATGTAAATTCAAATGATGGATAAAGAGAGATGAAGTGTTTGAGAACTTGATAATGAAAAAAATTCCTAATCAATTTGTGTGGTGGAATTTTCATGGAGAATACTATCACGAACCAGGCCGGGTTGCCATCCGCCCCGACGCCCGACCCGGTCCGCGACATGGTCCGAAGGGCGTTCCCGATCCCCACGGGCTGGCATAAGTGCCCGGGTATCAAGAGTAACCTGTGGGAACGGTTTACCCGAAATGGTATACGCAAACACTAACAAGATAATAAAAATGAAACTAGGAATTGACAACCAAAGAGACCATTAAACTGAAATCAAAATTTAAAGGTTTACAACTAGAACCAACATCCAAAAATAAACGACAACAAAAGAGACTAAAACTATAACTCAAACCTCCAAGCGACAAGAGTGGTGTAGCATCCGTACACCACAACACCAACCTGCATGAGAAGGCCACTAACAACTCGAACCACCATCGCTGAGCATGATGTCACAACCTGGAATACACAAGAAACAAAGTCTACATACACCCGAAGGTGTATGCAGGGTGTGAGCGAAAGGCCCAGTAGGACGTCACCCAATAAAAAGGTTCCATGCCACAACATCAAAAGGACAATTTAATGTTCTTATTCAAGTTATACTTTCGAAATGATTTTAAAGAAAACATTTACAAACCAAATTCTAAAGGAAAACACTAAAAAGAACTCATTTCACAAACACGATTTTAAAGAGGAAGAGAAAGGTTCATTATGGTCACACAAACACACTCTCTCTCACACACACACACAGACTCACACACACGCACACACACACACACACACACACACACCCAAGTGGTCCTCCATATGCCGACGGAAGGCACCACGCCATCGATGGTAGAGCACTATGGGTAAATCCCCTAAGGTTCATCTAGCTCGAGTGGGACCCTAGAACCTCGTGTCTCGGTGAAACGTGGCTTGGAAGGCCACGACCCTCAAAAAATGTGGCTTAGAAGGCCACAACCCTCAGAACACGTGGCTTAGAAGGCCACGACCCTCAGATATCATATGTTTAGTTAGTGTTGCAACCGTCAATCCGGCTAAGTGAAACAGGGACGATACCCATCTGGTTCACTAGCGCACTAGTTCTAGTCCTCCCACCTAGATACCCAAGGTTTTACCTTGTGCTCAATCAAGTTTCACATTCAAATAGTATATTTCAAACAAGATATTTCACACAAAAGTCACCATTTTCATACCCAAACAACATTTCAAAAACTCACTCACACCAAAATACCTTTCCAAAAATACATCTGTCATTACGTAATCATTTCACAAATCCCCATTTGGCAACACTCAAAGAACATAAACAATTAGAACAACTTAGAAAGCATTATTAAAAGAACACAACAAGGGTCGACACAAATAAACACACCCAATTGAAAACAAGAGAGTCGTTCAAACCACTTGCTTAATAAATTATCCTTAAAACTAGTTTCACACCAACTACACAATTATCTGGACCATCTGCACCTAGAACCCAACTTGAAAACATTGCACCAAAACATCACAGATTTTATGTGCAAAGGCCATTTTAAAATCAATTTAACACTCAACTATTCTAAAACCTCACTTGCACCATATAAAAATTGATTAAAAAATTTTAGGATTTACCCCAATAAGGTCGAAATGAAAAACATGATCATTTCTAAAGAAAGAGAAATTTTCAAAACGCATACATGTCAAATAATTTTTTAAAGGCATTTCGCACAACTTGCAAAGCACGACCAACCATTTATACAACAACAAACATATAAACAACAAGACCATACTATTTTGGAAATTCGATTTCATCAAACGAGCATTCCAAACCATTTTAAACATAGATCACATCACTCAATTAAATCATATAACATATTAAATTAACTAAACAACCAAATTAAATTATACAGAGGATGTCAAGGCATGGAACCACCTACCTGTGTGAAGACTTTCCCAAAAACTTGTGTGAAACACCAATTGCACCTAATGCGTACCGCAAGGGAGCCAAAGGCAAACCCTAAATAACAATATGAACCAAGACAAATTAAGATCAAACCCTAAAATATGAACTCATACCAGCTGAAAAAATTAATAATAAAAAAAACTCAAATACTGAGGGGGAAAAATTATCCGAAGGGGGAAGCAGGAGATGTTCGGTGGCTGGAACTAGGTTTGGCGCTACGTTTGTCTTCCAGAAATAGGCAGGGTGCCAAGGGGGGGTGTGATGGAGGGTGTCTGAGAGAGGTAGCGGGAGTCAGGGTTTAGGGCGAGGCAGGGGTGTGGCTGGTCCGGCGAGCCGGGCGCACGACGACGATGATTGCTGTGAGAGGAAGGAGGGCATGTCACGAGGTTGGTTCGCCTGCTGAGGTGTCCAGCAAAAACTTCAGATCGGGAGGGAGAAACCTCAGTAAGACAGCAGGGAAGATCCAGGGCATAAGGGTTTCAAGGGGGGAGTTGGGTCGTGCGACGGGAAGGGTCGGACAGAGTAGGAGGGGCGCTGGGGGTCACCAGATAGAGGGAGGGGGGTTCCGGTGGGGTTCAAGGTTGCCGGAGGGGTGGCGCTAGCCATGGAGGGGAGTCGCACAAGCAGGACCTCGGAAGGGGGGGGGGGGCTACGTCAGGGGGAGAAAAAAAGAAACGGGGGAAATGTGTGGGGGGGGGGTAGGTCTCAATGCAGAAAGAAAAAAATAATGAATAAATAAAGAAAAGAAAAATAAATAAATAAAAAGAAAAAAACAAAACAAATGGTAATAATAATAATAATATTAATGATAATAATTAGCATAATAATAATAAAAGTAAAATTAACAAAACAATAATAATTGTAATAAACTAAAATAGAAATAATAATAATAATACCAATGATAATAATTAGCATAATAATAATAAAAGTAAAATTAAAAAAACAATAATAATTGTAATAAACTAAAATAGAAATAATAATAATAATAATAATCTCAAATGACATTATTACGATTATTATTATTAAAAAAATTGTTAATTTGTTTTATTTCATTAATTAAACATCGGCAAGGCATGCGGTGAACCGGGCGGGGCCGCGCGGCGACCCAAGCAAGGCCGCGTAGCTTCGACCGCGTTGCGCTGGACGCAAACAAGACCAAAACACAAGGGAATCAAAATCTTAAGTCATGTTTCGACCCGAAATACTCGACGCAAAGAAGATTAATAAAATAAATAAATTAGAAAAGACGGGTGTGACAATTCTCCGCACCATAAATCTTTCCGTCCTCGGAAAGACATAACCAGAACCAAACTCCACAGCAGAAAACCACAATCCCTTTAGATTCAAAGGGGATCCCCACAAACATCAAGAAAAGAGAGGAAAAAACATCAAGCTTAGAGAGAGTGACTCAATGATGACTTAAAGAAATGCGTAAAAAGACTTTTTGATATGTGTCGCCCGACCCAAAAACCTAGAACACCTCCAATTGATTGATCAAGGATAAGGACTCTCGTGCTTCTGAGAACCAACTTCACAAACCGAAACACCTCAAACATTACTAAACAAAAACCACACCATTTGTATATAAAGAACAACAAGGTCAAACCATGTCCATGGAATATTCTTATCACTTATCACCAAGTCATCTTTAGAAACAGAACCAAAAGGTCAATGTGGGGGAGCTCGAGGGGCTCCCCACCATTATGAACCTACTAACGCCCAAGACGAGACTGGAAAACCGACACGGATAAGTTCGAGTGGACTCCCCGCCATTAAAGAAAAGTCCAACACTGATTCATTCTAGAGACATTTGTGTGAGACCCAATGTGGGTCTCCCCACCATTAAGAACCTACCGACGCCCATGGAGAGAGTAGAAAACCAACATGGGGAGGTCCGGCCGGACTCCCCACCATTAAGGAAAGGCCAACACCGATTTATTCCAGAGACCTTTGTGTAAGACCCATCATGGGTCTCGCCGCCATTAGAACGAATAGAGGATATAGAGCTTTGGAAAATTCTCGATGGTGACCAAACACCCCACCACAAGGGGCGGGGAGGGAGGGGCCCGACTACCGGGGTGTCACAAGCATGACCTAAGACAAACCAGCATTTCCACATTCCTGGATGAGCATTATTTAAATTTGAGACAGATTTACCCAACAGACTCCCATAAGGACCACTAAAGCGATTGCATCCAGTGGGATGCAACCCCCAAGACTTTAAGGCAACGAGACGAACATTCCTCTACATAGGCACTGAAACCTTACGCAACCAGAAGGTTCATTCGAAACGGAAGAACCATAGAAAACAATTTAAGCTGATTTTACTTTCAACACCGATGATAGAAATAAAGTTGGGGTCCCATACACTCCCGGGGTTCCTGAACACGCGCCAGCTTCACTCTGAGGCCTATGGCTGGAGCCCTGATGTTTGAAGCATATCCTGCCTCGCAGTCAGGTATTGAGGACTCCCGAGCGGATCTTCCCCTTCTGGTGTCACACGAAATCATAATGCACCCGAGGCAACACCAACAAACATAACACACCATGGCATCCAATTACTCTCACATTGAACATTCACCAGAATGAGAGCTTAGATGGTACACACGCATCGCCCATTGTTACACTGAATGAGAACATGACACCACAAATCGTCACCAAGCATGATCATTGTTGTCGAGAGAAATATTGCGCTGAGAAAGACTTTAAACTGCATCTTGAACAACAAGTGATTCCTGAAAACGACCCTAGCAGCCTCATACGACTGGGTCTGCCAAACTAGTAGCCTAACACGACCCTTTTCTTAAACGAAACTATCGAAGGACCAAAGGTCATTTAAAACAAAAGCCTGCACCGACAACCCCAGGTTGCTCCAACCTTTGCACTTAGAAAATAACTCACACTGCAATTGGTCACCAAACATGACCCTTGCAGTCGATGAAAACACTACAACCCATTCAAGACATCGGTAAGCACTGATAACTCTGAATCGCCTTCACCATTCCCCGCTAGAATTTCTTTCACCACTTCCAGGGGAACCTTTAGACACAACGATGTTAAACTTCATACCCTATGACTCAAACAACTCAAAGAGACTGAAACTCCCTTCAACTCCCCTCACATATGTCATCCCACTGTGAGAGAATCTACTTAACCGAAAGGAAAAAGGAAAAGGCTTAGCATTGTCACCCAAAAGGAAGAGTCCTTACTTTAATCAACTGGAGCGTTGGCCAACGACGAACTGCCTGTGGCCACATTTCAATTACATGTTAACGCTTTATGGTGGGGGGGCATACACCTATCAAGAAAAGAATCCACGAACCCAATCAAACTGGTCCAATGACCAAGAAATATCACAAGTGAAATCCAAACGTGCAGGGGAAACCACTACAAGGGCTTCCCGCAACTCTTTTCAAAAGAGATCATTAACCACACGCTTGCTTACCAAACTACAAATAAGAATTCACATATGGGACACAAATCATTCAAAAAGGATCCTCGGCTCAAAACGCCTCACATCTGACATTTCCAAAACACAAGGACATGCCACACAAACACCATTTACTAAAACACCAATTTTTTTTTCCTTTAACAAAAAATTTTGAAAATAAGAAAAGCTTGTGGGTTGCACAAACACCAATGGTGTCCCATGGTCCTCACACATGCATGTTCCCGTGCCACACCGGTGACCACCTCATGTCCATCCATGCACTCATCCTCTCATTCCATTAACCCTTTCTCTTTCCATATACACTCATGCATGTGGTTGCCCATGAAAACACCAAGGATCAAAACCAGAACTTTCCATTTTTTTCAAAACCAAAACATCCAACCCACACTTTCCAAACCTTTCAAATCATTTTGTTTTTAAAACGTTTCATTTCAAAACATTTTTGAAGACCAAATCATTTTTACTTAAAAAACAAATTTCCATGAATCCAAAACAAGGAGACGAGAAACAATGCAGGAGGAAACTAGTGTCAGCGGGTGATTGGAGCATATGGTTGGCGGCCATACGCCAATCATGCCATTGGCCACGGAGAGTATTTTAGGACAGTGTCCCCAGTTCCACAAGGATTTCCAGACCTTGTGAGCTCACTAAGACCACTAACCTTACTCCCTTTTCATTTCCCTTAGACACGATCATCCGCAAGGACCAAAAACTCAGACAAACCTCAACATACTTTGGTAACTTGAGTCCCGCCATGAGGTGTACTGGCCAGGAACCTTACTCGTAGCCAGAACACCAAGTCCCGACAACCTTAACTCAAGTCTACCGTGACTCTATCTAAAAAGAAAACAACCCAAGAGATCAAACCTTGCCCTATGATACCATTTTGTCACGAACCAGGCTGGGTCTCCATCCACCCCGGTGCCCGACCCGGTCCGCGACATGGCCCGAAGGGCGTTCCCGATCCCCACAGGCTGGCACAAGTGCCCGGGTATCAAGAGTAACCTGTGGGAATGGTTTACCCGAAATGGTATACGCAAACACTAAAAAGATAATAAAAATGAAACTAGGAATCGACAACCAAAGAGACCATTAAACTGAAATCAAAATTTAAAGGTTTACAACTAGAACCAACGTCCAAAAATAAACGACAACAAAAGAGACTAAAACTATAACTCAAACCTCCAAGCGACAAGAGTGGTGTAGCATCCGCACGCCACAACACCAAACTACATGAGAAGGCCACTAAAAACTTGAACCACCATCGCTGAGCATGATGTCACAACCTGGAATACACAAGAAACAAAGTCTACATACACCCGAAGGTGTATGCAGGGTGTGAGCGAAAGGCCTAGTAGGACGTCACCCAATAAAAAGGTTCCATGCCACAACATCAAAAGGACAATTTAATGTTCTTATTCAAGTTATACTTTCGAAATGATTTTAAAGAAAACATTTACAAACCAAATGCTAAAGGAAAACACTAAAAAGAACTCATTTCACAAACACGATTTTAAAGAGGAAGAGAAAGGTTCATTATGGTCACACAAACACACTCTCTCTCACACACACACACATACTCTCTCTCTCTCTCTCACACACACACACACACCCAAGTGGTCCTCCATATGACGATGGAAGGCACCACTCCATCGATGGTAGAGCACTATGGGTAAATCCCCTAAGGTTCATCTAGCTCGAGTGGGACCCTAGAACCTCGTGTCTCGGTGAAACGTGGTTTAGAAGGCCACGACCCTAAAAAAACATGGATTAGAAGGCTAAAACCCTTAGAACACGTGGCTTAGAAGGCCACGACCCTAAAATATCATATGTTTAGTTAGTGTTTCAACCGTCAATCTGGCTAAGTGAAACAGGGACGATACCTATCCGGTTCACTAGCGCACTAGTTCTAGTCCGCCCACCTAGATACCCAGGGTTTTACCTTGTGCTCAATCAAGTTTCACATTCACATAGTATATTTCAAACAAGATATTGCACACAAAAGTCACCATTTGCATACCCAAACAACATTTCAAAAACTCAAGCACACCAAAATACCTTTCCAAAAATACATCTGTCATTAGGTAATCATTTCACAAATCCCCATTTGGCAACACTCAAAGAACATAAACAATTCGCACAACTTAGAAAGCATTATTAAAGAACACATCAAGGGTCGATACAAATAAACACACCCAATTGCAAACAAGAGAGTCGTTCAAACCACTTGCTTAATAAATTATCCTTAAAACTAGTTTCACACCAACTACACAATTATCCGGACCATCTGCACCTAGAACCCAACTTGAAAACATTCCACCAAAACAACAAAGATTTTTATGTGCAAAGGCCATTTTAAAATCAATTTCACACTCAACTATTCTAAAACCTCACTTGCACCATATAACAATTGATTAAACAATTTTAGGATTTACCCCAGTAAGGTCAAAATGCAAAACATGATCATTTCTAAAGAAAGAGAAATTTTCAAAACGCATACATGTCAAATATTTTTTTTAAACGCATTTCGCACAACCTGAAAAGCATGACCAACCATTTATACAACAAAAAACATATAAACAAAAAGACCATACTATTTTGTAAATTCGATTTCGTCAAACGAGCATGCCAAACCATTTTAAACATAGATCACATCACACAATTAAATCATATAACATATTAAATTAACTAAACAACCAAATCAAATTATCCAGAGGATGTCAAGGAATGGAACCACCTACCTGTGTGAAGACTTTCCCAAAAACTTGTGTGAAACACCAATTGCACCTAATGCGCACTGCAAGGGAGACAAAGGAAAACCCTAAATAACAATATGAACCAAGACAAATTAAGATCAAACCCTAAAATACGAACTCATACCAACTGGAAAAATTAATAATAAAAAAAACTCAAATACTAAGGGGGAAAACTTATCCGAAGGGGGAAGCAGGAGATGTTCGGTGGCTGGACATAGGTGTGGCGCTACGTTTGTCTTCCGAGAATAGGCAGGGCGCCAAGGGGGGGGGGGGGTGCGATGGCAGGTGTCCGAGAGAGGCAGCGAGAGTCAGGGTTCAGGGCGAGGCAGGGGTGTGGCTGGTCCGGCGAGCCGGGCGCGCGACGACGGTGCTTGCCAGGAGAGGAAGGAGGGCGCGACATGAGGTCGGTTTGCCTGCTGAGGTGTCCGGCGAAAACTTAAGATCGGGAGGGAGAAACCTCAACGTGACAGCAGGGAAGATCCAGGGCATAAGGGTTTTAAGGGGGGTGTTGGGTCGCGCGACGGGAAGGCCAGACAGAGCAGGAGGGGCACTGGGGGTCGCCGGACAGAGAGAGGGGGGTTCCGGTGGGGTTCAAGGTCATCGGAGGGGTGGCGCTGGCCATGGAGGGGAGTCGCGTGAGCAGGACCTCGGTAGGGGGGGCTTCGTCGGGGGGAGAAAAAAAGAAATGGGGGAAATGTGGGGGGGGGGCTAGGTCTCAATGCATCAAGGATAAAAAACAAATAAATAAAGAAAAGAAAAATAAATAAATAAAAAGAAAAAAACAAAACAAATGGTAATAACAATAATAATACTAATGATAATAATTAGCATAATAATAATAAAAGTAAAATTAAAAAAACAATAATAATTTTAATAAACTAAAATAGAAATAATAATAATAATACCAATGATAATAATTAGCATAATAATAATAAAAGTAAAATTAACAAAACAATAATAATTGTAATAAACTAAAATAGAAATAATAATAATAATAATAATAATCTCAAATGAAATTATTACAATTATTATTATTAAAAAAATTGTTAATTTGTTTTATTTCAATAATTAAACATTGGCAAGGCGTGCGGTGAACCGGGCGGGGCCGCGCGACGACCCAAGCGAGACCACGTAGCTTCGACCGCGTTGTGCTAGACGCAAACAAGACCAAAACACAAGGGACTCGAAATCTTAAGTCATGTTTCGACCCGAACTACTCGACGAAAAGAAGATTAATAAAATAAATAAATTTGAAAATATGGGTGTGAAAAATATAATGTTACAGAACATTTGGACAATTATATTCAGTATCAAAATGAACAAGTTAATACCCCAATGGTCGATAATGAAATTCAGAACCTGATAAATGTTCCTTTTTTCATAGTAAGACAAAACGATCATGATCTTAACTCATATTTAGATTCACATATTGATGTTTTAAATATTAATGATTCTTATAAGACCACATGTTAACGTGATCAAGATTATAACATTTTAACAAATGATGTTTTAGAGATTAATACAATAAAAAACTTAACTAAGAAAAGAACTACCTTTTTTGAATTAGTCAAATATAGAAATCAAGAATCATATGAAGGTTGTTTCATGAATTAAAAACTAAATTTTTTGATGAAGTTATACCACATCAAGTGACTATGCAGAATTATAAATAAGGAAATTTCCAAGATACAATAATTTTTTCATGATTAATTTTACAAAGCTAATATCCCCACATTATTTTATGAGACGAATAAAGTTATTATCAATCTTAGAATTAGTTATAAAAAGACACATGCATGTCCCAATGATAACATGTTACATTAGGGAGAATATTCTAATAGATAAGAGTGTAAAATATGTTTCATTTATATATGGAAGTAAAACAACAATGATCATAGTTTTCATTAACACACCACCACGAAGAAACAAAAACAAAAATTCAGAAAAGGTTTAATATTACTTTCCTTTAAAACAATGACTATAAATATTGTTTATTTTATTTAAAATTGTTGAAAATAAGAAGCATAATTTATTGGACAATAAAAAAAATGAGTTCATGAGACATCCAAGAGATTCAAAAGCATGGAAGACCTTTTATTCATTATATCCCAATTTCTATTATGATTATAGAAATTTTAATTTGGGATTTAAAACTAACATATTCACCTCTTTTAAGTATTTAAGTAAAAATTACATCACATGGATTGTTTTTTTGATCCCTTATAATTTATCACCCATGATTTTTATGAAACAAATTTCATTCATCATATCAATTATTATTCCTAGAAAATAAATTCTTGGAAATAATATTGATGTTTATCTTCAAGATCTTATACAAGAATTAGAGGAGTTATGGAATTATAGTGTAGAAACATATGATGTATCTACCATGAAAATGTTCAAAATTCATGCTACCCTAATGTAGGCCACTTGTGAATTTCCTAGACTAGGAAATTTATTTTGTTGGAACACACACACACACACCAGTTTTTATTTTACTATTTGTAACATTTTTTTAAGAATCAATAACCAAATTATATAAAAAATTAGTCTTCCAAGTTTTATAATCGATTCCATTATAAATCTCATTAATTTAATTTTAATAAGTCATGATTCAATAAGTAAATATATTTGATGATTATACCAAAGTTATTATCTATATTAGAGATATTAAAAAATTATAAATCATCATTACAAATTTTGGAAAATATTTTTAGATAAATAAATGTGAGAAAATAATTTTAACTCTATTAAAAACAAGTGAAACACAACAATGTAAGAAAAATGGTATATTTTTGGATTTTTTATAATGTCAATTTAATTTGTTACGCCATAATCTTGATATTATGAACATTGAGAAAAATGTGTGTGAAAATTTTATTTATACAATGATTAATGAGTAGGGGGAAATATAAGGATCATTTAAATGATCATAAGGACTTAGAATTACTGAATATCAATCATATATGGAAAAATGAGAATGCAAAATATTCAAAAAAAATTTGCAATGAAAAATCAAAAAAATATGTTTTCCTTTGATGATTAAAAATGTGAAAGTACCTAATGTATATTCAAGTAACATTTCAAAATGTATCAATTTGATTCATCAAAAATAACATGGAATAAAAATTCATGGTTTTTGTCTTCTAATGGAGTGGTTTCTACCTTTAGGAATGCACAATTTATTATAAAAAAAGTTGCAGTTTTAATTAACATTTTCACTGTTTTCATATAGATTTTTGAGAAGACCTTAAGACTAATTGAATTGAAAAAACATTAAGAATGCATTATATGAACACTATTTCATTTGGATATGATATCCCCCTCATTTTTCACTATTATGATTCATTTTACTATTCATTTGGTTAATAAATCTAAAGTTGGAGGACTTGTATTGAATTATGTATCCCATATAAAGGTACTATATTTTAATTTTCTTCTATTTAAGGAATTATAATTGTCCAAATCAATACCTTTAAGGTTTATTTATTTATTTATTAATTTTTTTAATGAAGTATCTTGTCTATTTTAAGTCATATGTAAATAATAAGGCTTAATCAAAAGGTTTTATTACTGAAGGTTACCTTACTAATGAGTTCTTAAACTTATGATCAAGGTATTTTTATTTTATGGAGATAATATTTGATCGAGTAGGATGTGTAGATGATAATACAATTCATCCTTAGGCCAATAATAAATCATCAATCTTTAAAACTTCAGGTCAAGGAGTTGTAAAAGTCTCCTCATTTTCATTGATATATTTTTGATTAAGGTAATCACATAGATATGTGTTAATCAATACTGATATTATCGATCCATATATCAAATAATTGTGTACACAAGTGAAAATATGTCTTAAGATTCGAACTCAAAATGAGGTAGGGATAAAAAAGAGGTTAACAATGTAATTATTAATTTGTTTGAACATTGTGTAAGTTCTGAACCTAATATATATTTTGAATATCAATATGTTAATTATCTAATGTGTATGAAAATATTTTATATCAATTTTCTATATGTAACCAATGATGATAATAAAGTCTAACTATCATAATATTTGAATTATTTAGATTAAGGTCATATAAAGCATTCTAGAAGATTCAATGCTTTAAATATTATTGGTTTCAAGTTTCATAATTTAGATTTTAAAGATGGTTTGAAAAAAAATGATATATTTATATCTGTAGATTAGATTTACTATGGAAAGTTTATTGACATTATTGAGTTAAATTATAATGTTAAATTTTCAATTGTGTTATTCAAATGAAAGTGGGTTAATATTAACAATGGTATAAGGAAAGAAATATTAAAATTTACTTCTATAAACTTCTCTCATATGACCGATAATGGTGAATGTGAAGAATAAAATCCCTATATTTTCTCTTACCATGAAAAAATGGTATATTATATAATTGATATTGTATATTAAGGGGGGGAGTGTTGTTTTCCACATGAAACAAAGAGACATGTATAATATGGGTGAAAAAGGTGAAGTAATTTATGATAGAAAACCCACTGAACAATATTACATTGAATTTTTATTCCATAAAGATATTTAAAATATTGGTCTTGTGATGAAGGGTAAAAAAGAAGAATAAAAAGAAACAATGTTCACAATAAAAGCTGATAATAACATTAACAACCAAGAATAAACTAATTGTAAGATCAAATATGAATAATTTTTTTAATATTTAATTGTATAAATATGAATGTAATTACTTATAATTGAATTTTAGGTCTAATTGAATTAGTTGTTTTATTGATGCTTTTTATAGGAATGCCACATGTGAATATGTTTCGAGATGGTAGCAGCTCTACGACACATGATTTACACTTTACTCATACTACCCAGAGTACACCAAGAGTACAAGAGAGTTTATCTACTAATTCTAAGAAGGTTATACTTAATCACATAACTCGCATACTTTTTATTACTATATTTACTTGTCCTATTGTGATTTCATTCATTGGTATGTCTACTATTGGGGATGTTTGGGTATTAAGAATTCAGACCATGGCTCAATTACCATTAAGAGGCTACCAATATGTCACTATGATTGGTATGTATTGTAATAAGATAAAATTAGATTCTTAAAATTTATAAATTTACAGTTACATTGAACAATTTCTTTATTAATTTTTTTTAATAGAGTATCCTCATTCGCTGTACAGACATAAACACATAAGAATAAAACAAAATTTATTTTGTTTAGCTTAATTAGTGATGCATTAGTTCTTTTTGAGAATATTTTTTAGCAAAAAATTGAACTCCCTATTAACCCACCTTGATTATCATTTCAAATTACTAATATATTGTTATTAGATGATAAAAAAATATTACTTCACTTAGAAAATTTATCATAGAAAGTTTATTAAATAAATATGAAATAATATTCATACAAAAAATACCTCTTTAACATAAATCTTTCCACCATAAATAATTATCTGTATATCATTATCCTTTATGAACCATGATAATTATTTCAAGGTGGTACATTCAATATATTCTCTAAGAATACTTTATCAACTAACAACAACACCTAAAATTATATCCCTTATATGTAGTAAGTTCTTTTGGGTGTAAAAATAGTTCATAGAATAAATTATCAATTTTGGTGACTTCAAACATAAGATAAAAACTGATTGCTAATAGAAAAATCACTATCATAACATATATATGTTAAGGAAAGGTAAAATATTATCCTCTTAAGTATTATAATTCATTTAAATCAAATTTAAAACTTAAATAAAGTCCCAAAATTTGTACACCATGATCTTTTTCATAATTTATTTCTTTCAGTTTACTTCTATTCGACTAATGTCATTTCAATTTTTTTGTTTCAATTCTATTAGGTTATATTTTATTATTATTTAATTGGAATATTATATTCTATATAGTTATATTTAGTTTATTTTTATTATTTTTTATTTTCCATTGTTTGATTAGGTTAATTTAATTTTGATTCATTTAAGTTTGGCTGGAGTCATGTTCAATCAGTTAATTTCACCACGACCAACTAAAAACATATCAAAGTAATATAAAAACTCTATAAAATAAGATAAAATTCACTATGAAAGAAAAATTCATAATTCATCTATCAAACTATACTCCACACATCAATTATATTTCTAAATCATCAAAATCATTATTCAACTATCATTTTTTTGAAAATCACCTCGGGACACCAATGTTTTAGCATACCCTTATTCAAATTAATTGTATTTTCTCATGGTAAAAATTTTATAATATCCATTTAACCAATCAAAACTTAAATTATTCAATCCAAAATATGCATCAATAGGGGGTATACAACTGTTTTTAATTTTTAACTAACTATAACACATTCAATTAAATATTATTCTATAATAATTAAAAGGGGAACCATTCAAGAATATAATTACCCCAAAAATTGTACAAACTATCCAAACATGCCTTAAATTGACAGAATAATTTAAATTTATCTAATTAAATAAAACCATATATTAAATAAATAATTCCATTTCAATTTAAACCAAATATCAACTAAATAAAAAAAATTCCAAATCAGTCTATAACATTCCCTATTAATTGAATCCTATTATGCTACAATGTTAAACTATCTTTAAACAAAGTTATATAAACATAAAAAGAAACCAAGTCATAAAAATAATAGGATAATATATTACCATAAAATAAATAAATCATTAAGTAACATGAAATATTCCCCCTACACAATGAAACAATAGAAATAATATTCATCATACATAATGAAACAATATAAATGATATCAAGTAACATGAAATATTTTCTATACATATAAATTCTATTCTTTGAGTTGAAGGTTTTCTTAGGTATAATTTTTGATGACTTGAAAGATGGGATTATCAATTTTGTAAAGTATACTGATATATATGATATCCCACCTTTAGTAAATAATTTTAGTCTCCCTTAATGGGAATCCATTATTGGGTAAACATTGTCTTTATTCACTTTTATACACTTGATGTATTATTATTTTTCTATAACATAGATATATTTTAATAGAATAGAAGTGTAGACTAATAGATTATAAATATTTTTATAGTATGTTTGTTAATAATTTGAATTTAACTACTTTAAATACAGGCACCTAAGGAAGGAATTGGGAAGGATGTGATGAGAAACATGACCCATCTGGTGAGAGTGAAGATAAGGGGTGATGATGTTTTTAGATAATAACTGACTAATTTTTTTTTTTATTAATCAAATTAATGTTTAAAATTTTGTTAATTATAATATAATATAGTTATGTTAAATATTTTTTTTTCTATTTTTACATTAGGGAATCGTTTTTACTAATATGTTATATTAGCTAGATAATTTATTGCGCATCTATTTTTTTATAGGTGGACTGTATCAGAGAAAATGTTTGATATTGTTTCTCTACAATTATATATTTAGTGGTGGTTAAAGGTTATGATAAATATGGTACATTAAGGATAAATTTAGTGTCAGTTATATAAATTTACTCTATATATGTAACCACTATGGAAAAGTAGTAGCGGTTTTAACCACCGCTAAACAAGGTGCATTGGGGACAACTTAATTGGATAAATCACAACTAAATATAGAAGTGGTTTAATAAACTAACACTAAAGAAGATAAAACATCATGAATTATTTTTTTCATTATGGTTGATAAAAAACATAGAAAAATAATTATTGATGTACAACTTAGCGGCGATTGTTCTCAACCGCTAAAAAATGATTTATTGGCAATTTTAACCACTATTAAATTGAAAAAAACTACCTCTAAGAGTGAATTTTATTATAATAATTCCAATAGTTTTGAGGTTATATCTCCTGAATTCAACAACACCATCCTACCCTAATTTTATTTGGCCAATGAGGGTGTCACTTGTATTCCCTCAGATACTCAGGAGTCACCTAGGATTACTCACACTTTTTAATACTACCATCAACATTGAATAGTCCCAACCACCCTTGAGACTATAAAAGATATCCCTATTAGGGTTGTGTGGTATCACACACCAAGGAAGAGTTTTTTCTAGATACATGTGTAACAAACTAACCCGATTCAACTAGAATATCCACTCGAGTTATCCCATCACAGTGGTGAGGTGCAACAAGATAACAAAAATAAGTATCATATAAAGAAACAAGACATACAACCAAAGTACAAAGTATAAAAAAGAGATACATCTAAGATCCATAAAATCCAATCCAAACTGTGAAAACTATAATGCATGACAAAAAAATACCAACAAGACTTCATGTGGACAACCATAATCTCAAAACTATCCCACTATAGTGGTAATGGTGAAAATTGAATCTGGCATGCTATAAGACACCCATTCCATTACTTAGGTTCTACAAAACAACATCTACAACCTCCAAAAGAAAAAATTAGGATGTGAGAAAAAAATCCTAATAGGATACCACCATAAAGTATATACAAGGTCTAATAATAATAATGCAATATTTCTATCTTTTAAATCCAAAAATAGTTTTATAAATCATTTTCATAAATCCAAACTCATCTGTAAATCATTTCATTTGGGTTTCATTAAATCCTTTCATATTAAAAAAATCTTGGAATATGAAAAGTATATGTGATAAAAAAGTAATTCACATCCACACACCATAATTTAGGTAAACACATATCCATGAAAGAATCCATCATGTGAAACCATGTGATACAACCTCATGTAAAAAACATGTGAGAAATAATCCATGAAAAAATTCATCATGTGATAAACAAACCATAAATAAAAAATCACACATATTTGTCCATAAACTATGGGAATATATACTATAAATAAATTAATCATAAACCATTCATATGTTTTTACTACCCAATATCGAGTCTCACCACAATCCATCAATATCACAAAACCTCTAGTGTAATTATGCACATTACGAGTGACATGTCTGTTGCCAATTCACCCAAGGTTCTCAATGTTCCAAGTTTGAAAAAATCCATTTAAAAACATTGATCAAAATTTATAAAATATTTTCAAAGCCAATAAAATCACATTTATTGTCTTAAAAATCATTTCTGAACCAAAACCACCGTTCAAGAATTTAATTAAACAGTTGGTGTGCAAACACCCATTTTTAAAGAAAATTCCCTTTAAAAAAATGTATCTTTCCAAGAAATCCCTTGAAACCCAAAATAAATTAAATTAAATACAAATTAATTTTAGAAAAAGGATAATAAATTCATAGAATTAACCCATTTTATATAAACACCTACCTCAAGAATGGATGTAGAACTAATTGCCTTTGAAAACGGTGATCAGGGAAGAGTAGATTAGGTCATGATCCTAGATATAAAAGAAACATATAAATGATATGTCAAAACCATTGTATTCATAATACATATCCCCTTCAGGTTTTATAAGTTTATAGGATAAGATATTCAATGAGGATATAATAATAAAAAGTAAAATAGGATAAAAAACACAATATACCTTGAGACGATCTATAAAAAATGAAGGTTATCCACCTATAATCTCAAGAGAGAAGACTCTAGACCATTGGGGAAGGATTAATTCAATAACATATGAGATTAGGTGGTCATTAGAGTTTAAAATGTGGTCTCATGTATTTTTAATTAAAAATTTGGTGAATTAAAAACTCGCCCGCATGGTTTGCTATAGAGTTTGCATGGTAAGGAGTAACCATATGACTTAACTATACACCCTATATAGAGATTATATTTGGGGTTCATAGTTTGGATGCATTGTTTTGATCATGTACCAGCTGTGCATAACCCCTTTTCCTAGGGGTTTATGTTTTGGAGGGGGTAACTGCACGATTTGGACAAACTGTGTGACTCCTTCCAGTAGACCATGCTTGGATGAAAAGTTTCCTTAAAAAAACCTCAAGGTTTTCCTTATTCATATTCCAACTATGCAAAACCCCAAGGGATCCCAATTTGTTTTTGAAAACATTTTAAACCACCCCAAAGAAAGACCAACCAAATAATTATCAAAACAAGGGTTAAGAAGTTACTAAACAAAAGTAATGGAATGTTACAATCACCTCACCATAAAGGTTTTTTGTCCCTATAAAGTTCTCAAGTTTCTAGACTCACAAAAGGATAATTCCAATATAACTTCATTAATGATTCCTGCTCCTACATTTCATGGATACCCATCCACACTACCACAATACTTGGACAAAAGGAATCATTTTATCATGCAGAACCTTATCTTAGAAATCCATAATCTGAACTATTTTCTCAATAATGGTGATATCGAGATCAAGATCAATATCCTCCAATTAAATCACATGGAAAGGATCCGGAAGATACACCATCAGCTAGAAAACATGAAAAATGACATGGATCAAAGTCAAACAATATGGTAATTCCAACTGATATTCCACCTTTATGATTCACTCCATGATCTTAAAGGGACCAACAAACCTCAGTACCAACTTACCCTACTTAACAAACTAATGATATCCCAAGTGAGGTGAAACTCTATAAAAAACTCAATCACCAATATCAAAATTTAGTAGCTAGGATTGATGGACCAAATAAGATTTATGACCACTCTGTGCTGTGACCAACCTATTCTAGATCAACTACACTTTTTTCATCATCTCCTGAATGAGACTTGGCCCAAACAAGGACCAATATCCTAACTCTACCCAATATAAGTGAGATATACATGTATTCCCATACAATACATCAAATGTATTCATATTTATCGAATAATAATAACTTTTTTTAGAAAAATTTGACCATATGAATATGATTTTCCCAAGTTCCACCAAAATCAAGCACACAAGACTGAAGAATATCCTCTAGAACCCAAATATCTCTCTCTATCTGTCCATCCATCTATGGATGATAAACCATTCTCAATTTAAATTGGGAAAACATTTCCTCTTGTACAAATTTCCAAAACCTAGATGTAAACCTAGATTCTCTATCAGAAACAACTATAAAGGTAACCCTATGAAGTCTTACAATCTCTTATAAGTACAGGCCTCCAATCCACTATAATTTTTTCATCTCCTTTAAATGTAAGAAATGTGATGATTTCATAAGTCAGTCAATGACCACCAAAATCATATACTTTCCACTAGGAGTCCATGAAAAACCAATGATAAAGTATATGGAAATATCATCCACTTTCATACCAGAATGGGTAATGGTTACAAAAAACTAGTAGGTCTTTGGTACTCGACTTTAATTTTTTGATAAGTGAGACACTGTGATACAAGGTCTACAACCGACCACCTAATCTATAACTACTAATACCGATGTCTCAAGTCTTTATACATATTTTTATATCTAGGGTGTACAGACTAAAAAGACCGATGCCCACTTTCCATCAACTCATGCCTCAGAGAATTTAGAACAACTAACCTGCTATAAAAGCACAAAGCTCCACTGGGAGACTAAGACCATTCACCTGAGGTCTCCCCACCATAAAGGTTTTTATTGAATAATTTACAATCACTGTCTACCACCTTATTTAGATTAACTTGATCATAAAAATATGATTCAGCTTTCATCAAATCCAAGAAAACTTGTCCACCAACCTCTTCCACTCCCAATACCAACTTAGCAAACAAACTCATCAGATACCACTCCTCAACCAATTACTTCATGACTTGTGTTGGTAATTTTCTACTCAATGCATAAACAACCATATCCCCTTTCCTAGGAGTGTATGCAATATCAAATTAAAAATACTATAGATACTCCACCCAACATATTTGTCTCATGTTGAAGTCCCTTTGAGTAAAAATATATTTCATGCTCTTATGCTTAGAATACACTATAAAATTCACCTAAAAGAGACAGTGATGCCATTTTTTGAGTTCATGAATAACTCCTTCCAAGTAAAGATTTTGGGTAGTGTTGTTCTTATCATGAGGATATAACTAGAGATATCTATAGGTCACCACATATTTCCCTAGTATCAAGACACATCCCAAACCCACACCAGAAGCATCACAAAAAAAATCATAACCTGAACCCGGTTCCAGAAGAATCAAGACTGGTGCTGAATTCAACCTCAAATTTAGCTCCTAAAAATATCTATAACATTTTTCATTCTATTCAAAATTCATACCCTTATGAGTTAATGTTGTCATTGAAGATGTGAGCTTAGAGAAATCCAAAACAAACTATCTATAATAACCAGTTAAACCCAAGAATATCCAGATCTCAAATAGATTTCTATGATTCTATTAGGATATAACAACCTATATTTTCTCAGGATATACTGAGAAAAAACTCTCAGATATTAAAAGATATAGAAAATTTACTTCCTAGATCCAAAAATCACATTTTTAAATATTACCACATAGATGATGTTCTTTCAATGTTCGAATAATGATATCTAAATGGTCCATATGCTCCTCCTCTAACTTGGAGTACACTGAAATATCATCCATGAGCACAACACCAAAAGGGTCTAAGAACCAATAAAAGATTAAATTCATCAAATCCATAAATACCCTAAGAGAGTTGGTGAGACATAATGACATAAATAGAAACTCAAAATACCCATATCAGATTATAAACACTATCTTAGTTATATTATATTCTTAGATTATCAATTGGTGGTACCCTAACCAAAGTTAAATCTTTGAAAACCAACATTACCCACTAAGATAATAAAAAAGATCATCCATTCTAGGTAAAGTATATTTTTTCTTAACAGTCACCTGATTTAACTCTTGATAATCCACAGAAAGTATGAGACTCCCATTAACTTTTTTAGTAAATAGGAATGACTAAGCCTATGGTGGCACACTAGGAAGAATAAACCCCTTAGCCTTTAGATCCTCAAGATGGACTTTAAGTTCCACCAACTCATAAGGTTATATTCAATAAGATGACATAGAAATGGGAATCGTACCAGGGAGAATTTCAATAATAAATCAGACCTCTCTTTATAATGGTAAACTAGGAAAATCATCCAGAAAGACCTCTGAGTATGCACTCACCACTTCAGGAAGAATTATGTCCAAATAAGGGTCAATGAAATAGAGAAACATATTTTACAACTAGAACAAGATTACCCAAGCATAGGGAACACCATTACCCACCCTTACCAATCTAGAGTCCCACTAACCCTGAAAAACATGAGTGAATCCATCATAATACAAAAACTAAAACCGATGATGATAAAAGTCTATCTCAACCTTAAAACTGATCATCAAATCCATGCAAAATATTAGGTCAAATATTTCAATATCAAGAACTAAAAAATTCCATATCACCTTGTAGTCATCTATCATCACTCAACATGCAGGACACTTGAAACCTTGTTCAGACCTATTTCCAAAAGGTGTGGAAAATTAAAAAAAGATCTAAATATGTTCCAATTTTAATCCCAACATGTAAAATAAATTTGATGAAATAAAATAATGAGTATCACCTATATCAAACAAATCTAGCACCATAAAATATGAAATAAACATCATACCTCTAACAATATCTGGTTTTGCTTTAGATTCCTCTAGTGCATAATCTTTCACATAAACTCATCTGATCTTAGCCACATGAACATCCCCCTTATCCTAAGGATTAAATCCACCACCCTTACAATCATCGGTATGAACCTATGAACCCTTGGTAAAATTGGATCCTACCTTACTTCCCTGAGATATCCTTTCACTAAAACACTTTAGGTGGCCAAACTATTCACAACAATGATAAGTACTATGATCCTCCACACAGTTAGGCTTAGTATGACCACACCTTCCACACTGGTAGCATACGACCCACTGATACCCTGATGAATCCCCTAAAACCAGTCCTGAAGAAAAATGATCTCCCTTGCGCTTCCTTTTCTAGCCAAAATCACACCCTAGATAATAACTGTACCAACTGAATCTCTAACCAAACCAGCCTTTTCAACTATGTTTGCCTCAACCAAAGATTATTTGTAGACTATATACATGAAGGTTGGAAGACACATGAGAATCAACATTGACTGAATATCCAACCTTAATTCTATCTCAAACCATTAATAATTTAGGTATTCATTAGTGAAAAGATATGGTTCCAAATGTACCAACTTAGTAAAACAGGTGGAATACTATAGAATGGTACACTCCATTTTCTCCAAGGTTAGAAACTACAGGGTCTTCATTGCATGTAACATCTTGGGATAAAACTTCTAATTAAATATTTTCTTAAAATAATTCTAGGTAAGATCATCATGTAACTTAGCTATCATAAAATAATCCCACCATCTCCTTCCTGGTAACTTGAGCATATATATGGAAAAATCCACCTTAAAGTCACCAGGATCCTTTAAGAAGTTTAAGATCATCTCAATTCACTCAAACCACTGTTCATATTCTTGGGGTCCCTTGTCACCATGTAATATGGATGGATGTTTCTTAGTAAATTAGGAGCCATGATCCATTATTCGTACCAGGTTCCCGAAACCCACTTGACCTAGAGTTTGAATTGTATGGATTACAGCTTCAACCAAAGAAGGGTCAACTGGAGGATTCACCTAAAGATCCTATCTCGCATCTTCCTCTATCACATTTGGAAGAGCTCTTCTCAAATTCATTGTATGTTAAGCATAAGAAAATGACCAATCAGATTTAGTGCTTGTTCTGAAATCTCAAGATCAACTTCAATAATTCACATCCATGTTTTAAAAAATCAGGAATTTAAAGTGATATAAATTATTTGAATAAAGAATACACCCTAATAAAATAACAAGCCCATTTAAATAAAATTCCCATATAGTTCATTCAAATGACCTCAAGAAATAAGTCACAAACCTGGTAAAATTTTAAACTAACCACCCATGGTAACTTGGGTTCCGAAATGAAAGTGATCTGGCTAGGCCCCTTACCAAACATACTACTCAAATCATAATAGTACTAACTTCTGTATAACTAAGGAACAAAACCACAATTAGGCCATGTTAACACAATTCAAGATAAAACACCCTCTGATACCATTATAGAAAAAACCAACTCGAGTCAACTAGATAAGCTACTCGAGTTGACTTTCCATGATGGTGAGGTACAATAAAATAATTGAAGAGAGTATCATATAAAACTAAACAATACATAAAAATAGAGTACAAAGTGGAAGAAAGTGAAACATCCAAGATATATACAATCCATGAAAAATTTGATAAACTAGAAATTATGAAAAGAGAAGACCAAAAAGTATCAATGTGACCATCTGTCCCCTCCAAACCATCCCACTACAAAGTCAATGACAAAAAAGAAGCCAACATGCTACAAGATGCCCTTACCTTTACCTGGGTCCTAGAAAACAATGTCTACAATCAACCAAAGGAAAAAGTAGGGTGTGATAAAAAATAATAGTAGGATACCACCATAGAGTATATACAAGGTATAATAACAAGAATTAATTAGTTCTATCTTTTAAAACCAAAAATAGTTTTACAAAGTATTTCCATAAACCTAAACACATTTAAAAATCCTTTTCTTGAGTTTTCAAACAATCCTTTCATATTCAAAAATCTAATAATATGAAAATTATAAGTGATAAAAAAATAAATTATATACAAACACTATAAGTTAATCAAGTAAAAACATATCCATTAAATAACCCATCATGCAAAAACCATGTGAGACAACCTCATGTAAAAAACATGTGAGCAACAATCCATGAAAAAATACATAATGAAAGAAATAAACCATAAATAAAAATTCACACCATATTAGAACCTATACTATGGGAATACATACTAGACATAAAATAAGACTAAACCAAGCATATGTTGGTACTAACTAATATCAATCCCTACCATAGTCCATTGATATGACAAAACCTTTAGTATTATTACACACACTATGAGTGACATGTTTGTTCTTGAGGCACCCAAGGTTCCTAATGTGCCAAGTTTGTCAAAATCCATTTCAAAACAATAGGAAAAATTTATAAAACATTTTCAAATCCAACACAATTCACACTAATTTTTTAAAACCCATTTCTGAACCAAAACCACCATTCAATATTTTAATCAAACACTTTGTGTGAAAAAACTTGTTTTTAAAGACAAAACCATTTAGAAACATGTATCTTTCCAATAAATCACTTGAAATAACTGTTTCCCTCGGAATTCAGGGATGACCTCCGGGATGGGAGATTCAAACGTTCCGATCGGTTTATAACGAGTTTGTTCGTAGAACTGGAAACATCCAATGATTCCACATCCATTTAGACCTACTTTCCAAAGGTAGGTGCTCATTAGCTTGTGGACTGATGAGGATTAGGAATTTTCATTGGTCGAGAGGATGGGAGGTCGGACTCATCACACCTTTTTGAGGGGAATTATTGTCTATTCCAGGACTCTCTTTATAGATTTAAGTTATGTTCGTGAATCATTATTACATTACCAAGTATAAAATGAGATTTTCCTTTAGTTTTGACAATCAATGATTAAATATGTAAGAAATTTAGAGAATCTTTTATATGTATTTGAGGTTCTTCATAAATAGAGAATCATCTATATCTATTTAGAGATTCTTGGTCAATGGTAACCTTCAAAACATTCATATAAAAGTCTCTTGGTCATTATGATGACCAGGCTGCTTTTAAAGCCACTCAGTGGGGCACTTGAAGTTTATTGTCATTCAGAAGGACATGAATTATTTCAGAGTTGGGATCGAACCCATAGATGGGCTACCTACACATCCTTTGTTTTGGAAAAGGAATCAGAACCCACGTAATTCGAATGGAAGAGTATGATGTTTATGATTGATGGCTCAAAGCAGGATGTCATAATTACTTTTACCCTCTAAGATCACGTGAGTCATGCTCGGTGTGAGAAACAAGAGGTATTGGTAATAAAATAGACAATTGAGCCATGAAAGATGTAATCATAAGAAATGGTTTGGGGATTATGTATGTATGACTGCCCAAGGGATTTACTTTAGGGAGACAATCCAGGAATAGGGTCCATAAAGGTATATGTGCTTCATGGAGATTTGAAAACTCTAACTTGGGACTTATTCCTAAAAAGGAAACCCAAATTAGGAGAGGATTGATAACTGGGTTTTACTCCTGAGAAGGAATCCCAGATCAAACGTAAATTAGGACTGGTTAAAGAGAATTTAAGGGTCTTGGGGCTTATTCCTAAAAAAGGAAGCCCAAGATTTAGGACTGGGACTTATTCCTGAAAAGGAGACCCAGGTTAGGGGACTTGGGGCTTACTCCTGAGAAGGAAGCCCAAAATTATGACTGGGACTTACTCCTGAAAAGGATGCCCAGGTTAAGGATTAAGGTTTGGGGATTACTCCTGAAAAGGATGCCCAAATTAAGGATTAAGGTTTGGGGCTTACTCCTAAAAAGGATGCCCAGGTTAGATGACTTATGACTGGGGATTATTCTAGAAAAGGAGACCAAGGTTAAGGATTCTCTCATCTTAAAGGATGAGGTTGAATGAATGAACTCTCCATATTTAGTGACATAAGGATATTTAAATCACTAGGTTTTGAGAGATATTCCACAGAATTCCTTTCAGATAAGGAAGTCAAATCAAGAAATCATGCCATAAATGGATTTGAAGAGTGTCTTGAAGACTGAATCTTAAAAAGGAAAGGTGTAATGGATTAAGAGGGGTGGAATGGGCAAGAAAGGCACCCAAAAAGGAAGGGGCGCGCAAGTCTTGGAATGCGCGCAAGTATTGCGGGGGCGCGCAAGTATTGGTCGCGCATGTATACCTGCGCGACACGTGGTGTACTTGTGCGATGGTCAACCAGCATTGAAATACTTGAGTGAATCTTTATTAAAGCCTTTATAATTCTCTTTAGGTTCTTCCAGAAAAGGGACGTGCAAGTTCTATCGAAGGAATAAGGCGGCGCGCAAGTGGGACCACTTCCCTTAAGGGCTGGCTACTCAGGCGCGCAAGTGTTGATGAGTTTCAACACTTAGGCCTTCCTCCCTCTCTTTAGATCTTCCATTCTAGGTAAGAAATTACCTTAGAAGTGTTCCGGAAGATTTGAGAAGAGACTTGGGCGTCGGGAGCTTCAATCCGAGTTTCTGAAAAAAGATCCTCTCGAATGGGGGGCCCACAGGGTCTATTTATAGGCAGGAGAAGACCCCGGGCGGTTACCGGGCAGTTATCAATTAGGTCGCGCAAGTCACTTGCGCGACAGTGATATAACTTGCGCGGTGCAGTTTCTTTTGATCCTTTGTTCATGCCTTTGTCGATTTTTGATATTTTCTTCAGAGGTTGAATCACTTTGAGCTCAGATATTCCCCTTTTCCGATTTTAGATTCTGTGACGAAAGGAGCATCAACAATAACAAATATATTAAATTAAATGAACAAAACAAATAAATTTTACAGGAATGATAAGAAATTAATTTAATTAACCTATTTTATAGATCACATACCATAATAATGAAGGTAGAACTAACCACCTTCAACAACGGCGACCAAGAAAGAGTAGATTGAGTCCTAAAGATCCTAGATCCAAAAGAAACATATAAATACACTATTAAACCCATTTTATCCATAATAAATAGAATCTTTGGTTTTTATAGGATGATAGGAGAGTAGATCCAATGTGGATCTAAAAAGAAAAGGAAAAAATATATAAATCACAACATACCTTGAGATGATCCATCGAGAATTAAGGAGATCTACATAGAATTCCAAAATAGAATCCTCTAGAATATTGGGGAAGGATTAGGTTTAAATAATATGTGATTAGAGGTTTATTAGATGTTAAACTGAGGCCATGAGGATTTTTAATTAAAAACCCAAAGCATTAAAAATCCGCTCGCATGATTTGTTGGAGTGGCCGCATGGTTAATAGTAAATGTATGCTCCATATAGAGATTCTATTTGGGATACACCATTTGGAAGCACAAAGTACTTTAACCATGTTCCGACCATGAATAACCCCTCTACCAAGGGGTGTATTTTTTTAAGGGGTGGCTGCACAGTTTGGACAAATCATGCACTTCCTTCTAGTAGACCGTGCTTGGCCACATGATTTCTTGGGCCAAACTGTATGATTTTACCTAACTTCACTCCAAACATACATATCCTCAAGGGCTCCTAATTTTTTTTAAAAACTTATGAAATGAACCCAAATCAAGAACAAACCAAATCATGGTTAAAAAAGGTCCCTGAAGTGCCTGAATTAAAGTAACAGAATGTTACAACATGTCAACCCCAGACTCTTTAGGGACACCACCTCCTCTGAAACTAACGAAACCCTCAATGATTTCCTTATAATTGATGTGGAAACCCTAGGGGAATCTAATTTTTATGTGAGATAAATTTTAAAAATTTTATATGATTTTTTTGGAAATTAACTTCATAATTTGTTTGGACCCCTGAGTAATTAAATGCTATTGGATAATATTGTGGATCTAGAATTAAATTACGAAATGTATTAAATATTAATTTTTAGTGTTTTATTAATTTTTGGGATTAATGATAATATATACTTTAATTTTGAAATATCTAATTAAAAGTTAAAATGGAATAAATATTGAATTTTATTTGTTTGAAAAATTTTGTAATTTATTTTTTGATTCAATTATTTTTTTATAGTTTAATTCTAAAAAGCTTAAAATTATAGTTTTTAATGTTTTTAATAATCTTAAATTTCATGAATAAATCCTACACTAAATTGGGTTCTCATTTTATAGGTTAAATTTGAAAAAAATTGGAAAGGAAAGTGACTGTGATACCTCCTTTATATAGAAGATAGACCAACCATGATAGAAAATTCCATAAAGTCACTAAGATTCCACATGTTGAAATTAAAGTGACCAAATGAGGAGATTTTGACCAATGATAAGTAACCATATCATGGTAGATCAACCTTCCACATCTTGATCCCAACCTATATTAAAGAAACTCCCAATCTACCATGCACCTCGATTCGACGAAACCCATGGTCGAATCTGCCACATGTGGGATTCATTCCTCCTCATTAAGCCCCACATCGTTGTATAGTAACTCCACCAGCCACACTCTAATATCAACATATCATGACCCTTATTAACCTACTAGGGAGACCTTAACTAATTTTTTTTATGAAAAATAGATCAAATATGAGCCTCCATTTGATATATCAATGTCATAGGTTGATAATTGATATTGGATTCATGACCGAACCTAATTGAGTTCATGACATATTAAAGTGTTGATCAACCCAATATCGAAAAAATAGGTGATTAAATTCAGTTCCAATAGAAACAAAAAATGATGAAGATGATTAATGGAGGTGAATTGAAGAAAAGGAGAAGTTCCATCCTGGCCAAGTCTCATCGAATCCATACCAACTCGATTCCAATAAACCAAATAAGATGATGATTTTGATTCATGTTTGATGAAATAAAGATCTATTACCACTTGTGTTCGTTCTCTACATAGAAGATGACCAAATATAGAGGGGGGGGGGTCTTTCTCTCCTAGTGAACTAGTTTTGAAGGTGTAGGATGATTCAAACAAGATTCTTGTTGAATTTATATACTAAAATCTTAGTTGGATGACCCTTGATCATGAGTATTTGATCCCAAGCTTTAATCCTACTTGGAATAGAATATTTTCATCCCTATCGTATGAATTATAATTCCTAACCATGCCACCATTAATGAAGCTAACCACAACCCGATGCACCTACCACATCTCACATCTTTGTACCATACTCGGCATTGATCTCAAGACCCCACTACAATTGATCTAGTACCCATCATTAACCAAAATCCCTTACAAGGACACACTAGGCCACACCTTCATCTATCCAAGATTCTAGAACAGAGATACTAAAACAATTAAAAATATATATTCACTCATCCACATAATACCACATGTGATCTCAAATCAAGGGATTCTAAGAAAAGACCACACAAGGAAGAGATCCAACCAAATCCATGGAAATAAATTCACTATCCTTATACCATACATCAAAACTAGATCATGACCAAGACTATTTGAATCCCACTTCCAAAATCGTCCCAAGACTATTTCACTAAAAACTGTGCACAAAAGTCCCATTCACACATAATAGAATCTATCTTACACTATATTGTGACGCAGTTGATGATTCATAAAGTAACTAGCTAAATGGATATGGATCATCAAGCTTTACACATGGTACTATTGAAGCAAAAGAATCTTGACACTGAAATTGAGGTATATTCTTGAAGGAATTGAAATTATTAGAGAATATAAATAAATATATGATTCTTAAATGAGTGAAAATTAAAGCATATAAGTAACCCCTGATCATTCTACTACAAATAAGGAACTATTCACTGAGAATGTGGGCTACTTTTGTGATTACTTGATTAATATCAGAGCCTCTCTCTTTCTTTATTTCATTTCTACTTATTGTAATACTCTGGAGATAGAAAAATAAGTCCCTAGCAGATTATATGAGGATATTATCCTTACCCATTTTAATTAATTACATTATTTAACTGATTATCTCTTATTTTAATATCTCTGTATCTATTTAAACTATTTATAAATTAGGATATTTCCTTATTTCTTTTTATTTTGGATTCATCTTCCCTATTCCATTAGAGTACACCCACATACCACTTAGGTTCACTCTATAGTTGGTGATTATGAGTAGTGGGATAATGTAAGGGTGATTAGAGATCTCTGATCACTAGGCTAGGTGAGGTTAGTGGTTTTAGTGATCATTGGATCTAACTGATCAAACCAAAACCACTAGGTGAGGGTGATTGAGTGAGATTTCACTTTATTAGAGAGAGAACATGAGAGAAAAATATAGAATAATAACTTAAAAGGGGTGTGAGGGGATATACAAGGATATTAAAATTTCTTAAAATTGTATTTAGAACCAACCTAATTCAATAATTTTTTATATACTAAACCCATCAATAGGATAAAACACACCCAAAATGCTCTCATCTCTGAATACAACCTGATTCCACTACTACTACATTTAAACTTCAGGTTCAAATTTTATTTATTGGGGGACCTGTGATAGGACACTATTTCAGACAGAGAATCGTTGTTCCTAATGATTGATTAAAGGGGTTTGAGTTTTATACAATCATTTATTTCGATTTTAATATTTAAAACAGTTTTTAATGGGTTTGTTCATAGAACCAAAAACACCCAATGCTTCTATATCCGTGAGTGATTTGATTTCCAAAGTTAGGAACTCATTGGAGAGTTTAACCAATGGTACTTAAGAACTCACATTGGTTGATATGATGTAAGTTCGGGATCATCACACCATTTTGGGGGGAATTTTTTCCCACTCTGGGACTCTCTTATTGATTTAAGATATGTTTATTAATCCTTCATTAATTCTCAAGTATGACGTGGGTCAAGCCAAAATTAACAATCAATTACTGTCATGTGTGGGACTTAGAATCATCTATTTTTATCTAAGGTTATTCCTCAATGTATATATCTATATGTATTCTAGGTTCTCCATCAATGGTATCCTCTTATGTACTAATCATAGATTCTTTGGTCATTATTACGATGATTCTATTTTTCATCCACATAGTGGGGCCCTCTGGAGTGTATCATCATCTAGGGAGATGGGATTTATTTTTATGTTGGGATAAGACCCATAAAATGGGATTCCTACACATCCTCATGAAAGAAATCATAACCCACATAGTTTGGTACCAATTAATGAGGCACACCATACATTTTAAGGTCATGTGATAAGGACTAAACCATTTAGTTTAACGTCATGCATCTAGGATCTCCAGGTGAAAGGTTCCTAGTAAAAGCTTAGTATTGGATTATTCCAAAGTATTATAGGGAATATAGAAGGGATATTGACTCCCAGATTGAATTAAACCCTACTAGGAATGTGGAATAGAGATAATAGGGTTGATTTGGGGTGTTGGTTTTGGACCTCATGGAGGATTCCTACATATCCCATTTGGATGAGAATTGAAGTCCATGTAGTTTGGTGGTGAGGAAATACACTTATGGAGGCTATATTAAGGTTTGTCTCATAGAGGAGTATGACTATTTGAGAGCATTAAGTTAGTCCTTACTCCTATGGAGGATTCCCTTATTAATTTTGGGTCCATGAGAAGTGACTAGACTCATAAAGATTTAGGGGTTTGGATTGGGGATTACACATGAGGAGGATGACCTTGTATAAGTATGGTGATACGATTAGGGTTTATTCTTGAATAGGAGGACCATGAATGGGTTTGGGGGCTTAATATTGAGAAGGATTCCCATGATATGATGTTGGGTCTTATATGAAGTAGGAGGCCCTTGGATGGGTCTGGTTGGGGTTTACTCTAAGAAGGATACCCAAAAGGTTTGGGATCATGTGGATGTCATGACCACCACTAGCCTCTAATCCCACGTGAGTCACAATCTTTTGAATATGTAAGAGAAAACGAAAGATACAACGAACCAAATAATCCACTTTTTCTCGAGGTTGGATATATGGCCTTGAGGAACCATGCCTATGGTGGCCCTCTGGAGGAAGGCGAGAGGATGACCCAAAAGAATATTCTATGAAAAACCATGCATCTGATCATACAGTACCCATGATCTTGACTAACCTCTAAGACCATATGAGTCATGATGAGTCATTATTGAATTTGAGGAACAAGAGTAAGAAAAATATACAGCAAACCACACAATCCCTATTATACTGGTGGAAGATGCTAGGGTGATGGGAGAAGAATATGGAGCTTGGATGTGCCCATTCCCTCTCCCATTACATATCTAGGATAGTCACATCAGACTATCCATCTAGACATAACCTAGGAGTCAAAGAGGAGAAAGAGTGAAACATCCCATAATAAAGGCTATGGGATTACTCTAAGAGGGATTCCCTCAAATTGGTTCCATGAAAATATACGAGGATATCATTCCCTGTTAAAAGGAAATACAAGTGTGATCCTCATTATATCTTCTTGGAACCAAAGGCTCTGGGTCTTATAGTCAACTAGAGAAGAACAACATCCTAAACCTATTACCCAAGACTAAGAAGTCCCTAACACCATCCCCAGGGTCAGGGTCCTCATGACCGTAGGGATGCATACTCACATTCACCCCAAGGACCCTAACCATCAGGAAGGATAAGTGAGGGAAACCTATGACTATAGGAATGAATACCCAAATGGGATAAATGATGGTGTTACTTTTTCTATAGTTTTTAAAGTTTAGAGGCTTAAGTGAAGGTTTCAAATTGGTCCCTCTCTGATAAGGTATCCAAAGGAAAATAATCCTTTCCATTGGTGGCTTGGAATAGGGATCAAAAGGGGGCTCACACAGGTCCTAGATTAGAGAGAAAAGGTACCTCACATAGGGCATGGGAGGAAATAAAGGTGCTTCATGGGGTATATACATGTGTGGGATGGATATAACTTAGGTATTGGACCACTTGGGAAACAACATTTGGGTGAGGCTTTATTCTAGGCACCATGGGTCTCCTCAAGTGTCCCTAGATGGGTCTCGCGTAGGTCCCTAATTAGGGAGGGTGTCCTTGTGCATGTGGTTTTTTAATAACGGATAAGGGGTACTCATGAAGGTGTTTTGTGTTTCAGACCCTTAAGGGACTTTTATCTCACTTATCCCCGTTAATTATCTCTTCTCTTAGTTTTTGGAGATATACATGAGGAATTTTTGGAGACCTGGGAGAAGGGGATGCACGACCAAATCTTAGAGTCTTCTTCTAATTTTCTAATCTTTCAAATGAGGATCCTTGGGGTCCTATTTATAGGAAAGTATGGAACATTGGATGAAGTATGTTTCTTTTATAGGTCTCAGTCATGGGTTCTTGGTTCATGTGTCTCGTGCTAGGGTGGAACGCCTTTCAGTGCCACTCATGGGGGCTATGTAGGCCTTCTGATGCGCAGTGGTGTTCACATAGGATGTTTTGGGAAAACCACTTTGATTATTTGTGGTGATATTCACTAATTTAACATGCTTAAGGTTATCTTCAAAATATTTTCATCCTCCTGGAAAAAATGGAGTGTAAAAAAAATCCCCCTCAAGATTGGATCCGATTGAAAGAAGAGGGTCTAGTCTTGAGGTAGAACAGGGAAAATATTATGAAGTTGGAATTGGTAAACCACATAGGGAATCCATGTAAGTCAATGTAATAGGAACGATGCACAATTATGGGGCACAAATAAATGGCGCAACTCCACAGTGCAGGTCTGGTGCGCAGGCTAGCGATGCCTTTGAATACCGCTGGCTCATTTTCCAATTTCTCAAATTCTATGTTAGTGTTTTTTATATCATCATATAGGTATTCTATTCAAAATTTCCATGATTCTTATTTTATGGAGGTATCCCAGATAATCTCTTATGGAACATCCCATTGGGTGATGATTCTGTGTGAATTCACCTTGACAAGGATCCTAGGCGAGGTATCTGGTCTAGGGGTTCATGTGAGAATATTGGTCAAGGGGGCTACATGGGGTATCTAGTCAAATGAATTGAAAGATTCCTTTTCCAAAATTTTTAATTATTCCAAGTCAAAAATTTAAATTTTCCAAGAAATTATTTTAACTTAATATGATAAATTAATGCCTTCTTGTAGGTTTTCAATGGATTCCCTGATGACTTCTACTAAACAAGCTACCACACATTCTTTTGAGATTATCAAAGCTATTAGGATAGATTACTGTGATGTGGTTGAGCCTGCTTTGTCAAATCTGGTGAAGTATTTTGAACCATACCAATGAGAGTACCCAAAAAGTGACTACTTGAATTTTTATGATCATAGAATATTGAGGGACACCTTTATCCTTGGGGTTTGGAGATACTTCCCAAATTCCTAGTTTGTGAAGAACATCAACTGCACCTTCGTAAACATTTCCTCCACAGATTCACATATTAAGTAAGAAACGATTCCCACTGGATGCTTCATGCATCCTAATAGTTTCAATATGAATCTAAAGACACATATCCTATATTAGAAGCCTCATTGTTATGACTCAACTTTACACACTTCATAGACATATTATATGTATGGTTGGAAGGGGGACTAATTATTTTTATTACAGAGGGGGAGTTTGGATCAAGTGAATATGGGTGTACAGGGTGCACCAGACTTGTGAATAATTAAAAAAGGAGATGTAAGATATATATATCTATTATTATTTTTCGGCAAAGAAAAATTATGTTTACAAGAATTGAGATATCATTCCTGATTTGCTGAGTTGATGGAGTCTACAGAAAAATTCTTTCTATTTGTTGCATGGTGAGGTTACCATTAGAATATGAGATTTTTACAAAATCTATAGGGCCCCCATTATTGGGGAGATGTATGAAAGGTTAATCCCACTAATGAAAAGTGGGATGATGCTGAAGGGACACCTCTCTTAACCCACGATCTTTTCAAGTTGGGAAAAGAAATTACAAAACAAAGATCCCCACCCCAATGAAAAAATCCATGCTAGAACATGGATGAAGGATTTTATAGAACTAGAATGAGAAGGTCCCACTTTCAGTATCCAAATATGATTCCCCACCTTAGATAATTGGGGTGATACATGCATATTATATCCTACATTGGAGAAGGGATAGTTTACTCTTTGGGGTTATAAGGTTAATCCTGAAGTTGATGCGAAGAATCGCCTGGATGACTTCCTTGTAATGTGGAAAATCATTTATCTACTTCTGTTATGTGAATACAATGTCAGTGTGGGGATAAATACTTTTTTTATAGTGGAAAAACTAGCATAGGGGAGGTAACTAGGTTTGGTTTCCCCTATCTTGTAGATAATTTATTGGTTCTTGCTGCATACATACAACATGAAGTATTTTTTTATAATTAAAGGTCTATTTCAAATGATATGGGGGTATATTGAAGCACACATCAGTTCATATGTGGTGATGATCTCAGTCAAAGTCCTCAAAAACCGATTTCGCAAAAATTCTCAGGCTATTTTTGGAATCCAGCCTATGAACCTAACGTATGGAGAAGTGCTGAGGATACTAAATGTGTCGAGAGAATTAAAATTATTTTCATATAGTAACCCACTGATATGGATGTTCATCAAGTACAAAAATAAAATGAATAATGAACTGAGTTCGTACATGATAGAATTCAGAGATAGTGTGCTAGAATTTCACATTGAAAGCGAGATTGTTTGTGAGTCTTATACTCCATATAAATTTTATTTCCAGTTTAAACGTCTTCAATAGTCAAGTATCTTCCCCCTTTAAGAATGTTAGGTTATATATTCCTCTGATAGTAGCCTGAAAGTTTTGGATCCTGATAACCATGGTGGTGTACAAAATATTAATCATACTACCTCTGTCAGATGCATCAATCAGGCTGGAGGCTGGGTATTCCAAGGTTTGGATCTCTTCATACCCTCAGGGGGTATTGACTAAAGGCATTTACCAGTTTTCAGCCACAATAACTACTGGTCTAAGTATGTGTGGTAAAAAGGCTTGAACTGAGGGTGACTATGTTAAAGCTCCAGATCCTTTTAGGAGATCTTGGGTAAAGACCACCAAGCATGCTAGGGTTGAGAAGACCATGCATCATGTGCCAAGGTGGTCTGACCACTACCATTGAGAGGAGACTCATGTTCCATCCACCCATTATCCCATTAGAGTAAAGAGGATCAAAGAGGATTATAAGTATAAAATTTTTGGGTCTTCCTCACAACCATCCACATCAGAGGAAAATTATATGTGGCCTATGGAGATCTGACCTTGTCAGAGAGTAACTTTAGATGTTAGAGATGCATGTACGTTTCTACAAGATGGCATATGAATCCCATAGTTTAGAGATACCAGAGCACCCTCTAATATCCACCCTGACAATGATTTGGCTAAGGTGGAGAGGTATATTCCGGAGTTGGAGGCCATGATATATGAAACTGATGATCATATCTTGATCAAAAAGTTAGTGTCTAACATGCTAGACCTAGGAGATATTGAAGGGGTAGCTGGTCATCCTTAAGATGAATGGGACAAATACCTTGACCTTAATGGTGTATTTATCTTGTTTACATTCCCTTTTATACTCTTCCATATGCTATTATTAATCTTTATGGGACTTATTTTGTAGCTCAGAAGAGAATAAGAAGAGGTAAAAGGATAATAATAAGCATCATCAAAGGTGCTTGAGTTGCCAATGTATGGCCCCATGGGGAGCTCCATTGGGGTAGTGGATGAAGCTCTTGGATCTACAGAACTATCCCCATGCTAGAGGAACATGATGCAAGAGATATTAGAGGTAATTCCTTGAACATCACCTTAAGTATCCGAATCTAAAAGGACTAATATGGGACCTTTTCCATCTCGAGAGAGGAAGTGAAAGTGGGAAATAAAGTTGTCCTAATGTATAAACTGCAGTATGTCTCTATGCTTTTATTTAATATCATTACTTGTTCGACACAATATTTATGACCGTACTTGTCTTTTTCAAAATCAACATCACTTTCCTCCCTTAAGGTTTTTGGTACTGATCCTTTAAGGATTTGAGAGGACACCCTAGAGGATACATAGACCCATGTTGATGAATCCATCATTTTGATGGATGAAGCATCAAGAGATGCAGCTGTGTATGACCCCATTCCCGAAAATAGGAGAGAGGATATGGTAATGTTAGACACAATCCTTTAGGTGTCATGTGATGTTTCTGAATTTCATCTTCTCATGATATTTCAGTTCCATTACCTACATTGGAGGACCTTACAACAGTCAACTTTGGTCTCATTTTCACTTAGTAAGGGGATGACAAGGATCTTGAATGGTCCGACAAAGGTGCTGATGCTGACCCCAACTATGTAGGGTCTAAAGATGTTCTTTCTACCGAGAAACTGGCCAAGGGGATCAATGGAAGAGCAAATTCAGGTCCTTATAAATGCATCTCGGATACCCATAATGGTGAGGATGATGTGACACTTTACTCTATGCATCATGAAATGATTGATATAATTAATAAAAACCTTGATATTCTAGGTTCCCTCAAGGATTTTGAGGATTTCCATAGGGAATCAGATAGACGTGAGTTTTCTTGTCCTTGTATTTTCTAAACACAATTGACTTTATTTAACCTAATTATTTACATAAAAATTCAAATTGTGTAGCTTTGTATGAATAGAAAATTTCCAAGGCACTTCACGGACAAGGAATCCAAGTCCACCCTAATTCTATTGCTAAGGGAGTGATGGTTGAGAATCTTCTTGAGTGCCTTTAATCTCGGCTACAAAGAAAACTCAAGAGGATTCTCCTCATTTGGAGGCTCTTGCCCTATGAGTTAAGGGTATGGTCACTTAAGAGGTATCAATTCCAAAGGTTGTCCCAACAAAGGGTGTGTGTTATCAAATATTTTGGTCACTTCACTGCCTTTTCAATTTATTAATCTTCTAATGTTAATGATAAGTTTCAATTTATATTCAGTATCGTTAGCTTTAGTGATTGGGCCTAATATGGTGGCTTCCATTCTAGTTCCACCAAAATCTATAGGCGGAAAAAAGGATATTTTGGAGGGAGTAGAACATGATGGATCATTGAGTGCACTAATACCAGATTATGTATCTCCCTCCAAGAGTAGCTTTGAGTCTAATTTGGAGATGTAGGAGGCTTTCCAAACTATACACCTTTTGGTATGGCGGGAAATTTGGAAGATAATTGAGGAGACGCCTATTGAATCCATGTTTTCATTACTTCTCTGAATTCCATTCAAGATTGGAATTCTGGGTCATGGAGGATTTAATTACCATGATATCCATGATGTGATGAAGTTTATCATCAAGAAAATAGAAGAGGAGAAAATATGGAATCAAATCGAGGTGCAAATTATGCCTCAATTAGAAGTGTCTCCAAATGATGCATCTTAAAGAATAATTAAATGCCATAAAATAATAGGTATTAAAATTCCACCAATCCTTTGCAGGATATTTGGCACAAAGAAGAGACGCTGTTGGTGTAGAGCAAGAGAAGATCTATAAAGATAAGGTGGCCGCCACTACATAAATGGATAAGCTTCAGAAATCTGTAGAAACTGATCGAGGTACTGTTAAACTTATCAAAGCTTATGTTGAGTAAAAACAATAAAATTTAGCAGGAGGCTCAAACATTTGGAAGTTAACCAACACTTTGAAACATAAATAAAAAGTATTTTTTATCCCAATAACATGTTATTTCATTTATATCATTACTATAATTGTAATACAACACTGAAAAATGACTCATTTGATTGAATTCCATCATGTTATAATTACAATGACAAGGATGAGAGAGTGGTCTAATTTTTTCCTAATCTATAGGTCCTTATTAGAATGATTTTACTATTTATAAGATTATATGAACAACATTACAAACTTTGTGTCATTTTTTTATCAACTTATTTTTTCTTAAGTCCAATTCGAGGATGACTTAGCAGGTGAGACTTGTGTTTTTCTTAGGCCACTCTTTTTTGAGATTTCAGCCTAACAAGTTTTATGCCCATTTCTTTTCATTGATCAATTTTTTTCCTAAACCACATAGAGTGTGGGTATAGTGAGATGAGACTCAACTTTTTTTCCAGAGTTCCCTTTGAATGTTTTCAATTTGGTGAGTATTGTCTCTCTATTTTATGGGATGTTTAAAGTCATGTAAGTTGGACTAATGTCACTGGTGTTTTAGGTCAAATATATTTGACCAAAAGTTTTGAAATAATGACCCAAAAAGACTTATGGGCTGAGAATGTTCCAATATTCTTCAGATACCCGATGTGGAATTTTGAGCCATGATTTTTTGGTTCCCAAATATAAAAACATGATATTCGTGAATAGAGGAGGTCTCTACTGAGAATGAAGTTACTGCTGGATGAAAAACCCATTTTGTGAGATAATTTGTGAAAATAAAACTAGGTATTATTACAACATAGTCAAATAGAAGAATACTTTGGTTTAAAAACCTATTTTGTGGGCCACTTTATGCATGGACAATTGGGGAATATTACTGCATAGTCAGGCAAGAGAGTTCTCAAGAATTATGATGTTCCATTGGTTATGGCCGAAAGAAGTTTATGAAGATTCAAATTTCTCAATACCATACTGGGTGTTTTTTGCTAAGGGAAGATGTTTTAGGATAAAGGGAGAATCTTTATTGATATTGGACATGAATGGAAAATTTATCCTACAAAAATTTGGATTGTGTGAAGGAGGTTACATTTGGTTAAATTACTTATGTTAGGGTGGGAAGTCCCTTTTCTAACAAGGGTTGAAACATCATATGGTTTAATGTTGTGCGATGAAGATGTTGACTATGTATTTTAACATCGCATGATAAGGATGTTGTTTCATAGTTTAACATATTATGACTAATTAATTATGATATGTAGTTTAATTTCATACAACGAGAACATTTTGATTTGTAGTTTAAAGTCCTATAATAAGGACATTATGGAGTCTATAATTTAAGGTCTTTAGCTTTGACTGAAAGGTTAATAATTCTACCCTTTTATGGTAATCTATTTGGGAATGCACCATAAATTTTAGGTACGAGGAGGGAAATTTTATAATCTATAATCTAGATATTTTTTTAGATCCAAAGAGTGGTACAGGGAAAGGGAATATGGTCATAGAGGAGGTCTCTCCTGAGGACAAAGTTATTGCTGGTTAACAAACCCATTTTTGAGAAACTTTATGAAAATCCAACTGGGGCATGTTACATCATAGTTAAATAGTGGAATCCTTTGTCTAATAAACCTGTTTTGTGGGATAATTTATGTAAATCCATTTGGGTATGTTACAACATAGTCAAAAAAAGTAGTTCTCATTAATTCTGAAATTCTATTGCTTATTTTTGAAGATTTTTATGGATATTTTCAGATTTCTCTGGGCAAAGATCCTGGTTCCTGGAAGGAAAGTACCTGAATATGGGAGGATAATTTTAAATAAAAATTACATGAGAATTGGGGGAAAAGGATCCCTATGTAGGTCTGACCCAGGAGAGAGAAATATGGAACCTATAGTTTTAGGTCATACGAATAAGACCATAACATTATGGAAAATATAGGTGATATATGGAATATCAGACAAAAAAGGGGGCATGTCTATTTCCTTGGTGGACTCCCTAATGAGGGGAACATAATTAAGATGTAGAGACCTAATCTTTACATACATGGAAATTACATTTCTTTTTAGGAATACTTAATATATGACACAAATAGATGCCCAAATATCGTATTAGTTTAGTGTCTTTGGAAACTTGGAAAAAAATATTCTAATCAGGGTAAAAGATCTTCAACATCTCCCATAAAGATCTTCCCATTTTTTTCCTACCTAAAACTATTCTTTATATCCTGGGGAAAAGAAAACATAAAAGGGTGATCTTAAATGCTCAGTAAGGGTAAACATGGAGAACATAAAACAAACCATAAACATTTGAACATAAAAAGTGAACATAAAGTTTAAACATGAAAATCTTGAGTCATGAAATAAATCATGGCAATATGTAAGGAATAGATCTTAAAGGAAAATTAATCATGATAAAATAGCATGGGAATAAAAAATGTAATTGTGGAAAACCATTAAGCACATAAAATAGTTTCCATAGTATCCAAGGCATTGTTTCCAAGACCATCATAGTGGACAAATTCCATTACTAAACCGGGTTTACTTTCCATTCCAGCCATGTATTACTAAAATAGATTTACCTATCATTCCAGTAATGTATATCTCATGAGATATAAATCTTTACCCAATGCATTGTAGGGAGATATAGGTCCCACCCATCTCATAATAAAATCATTCTTACATGATCCAAAAATACATAAATCATTCATCATAGCATAACCCATGAAATAAAATGTGATTCTTATAACATAATCCATATAAGATAAATGGAATTCATAAAAAATAATTCCATCACAAAAACAACCAAATAAAATAAATAATGGGGATAAAAACATAACCCTATGTAATCTTAGATGGAAAATAATTTTGATAAAATACTTGAACTTAGTTCTTGAGGAAAATATCCTTTCTTCTTCAAAAATGTTTTTTTCTCAAAATGCCATGCAATTTTAAAAGAAAAGAATTTAGTTGAAAATAAACATGAAATAGTGTATAAGAAGCTTTGTGGAAATAAGGAACTATGAAACCATAAAATCCATTCATTCTGTAAAAGTTAAACAAAAACATTGTCCTCGTACTTTTTCTGGAAAATAAAAAAAATACCTTGTATGGTAAACAAAATAAATATTCCTTCAATACCATGTAATAAAAGTCAAAAATGGAGAAAAATGACTTAAAAAATACATATAATAATAGAAAACATTTTATGAAAACATTTTTGAAAAACATGGACATGCATGATAAATATAACCCTAGTAAATACTTATGTATATGCAATCTCAAATAAAAATGAGATTGCAAAATTATCCCTTACCTTAGGTCCAATTTCTTCCGTATGTGTCCAAAACTCCTGTATAGTGGGTTTAAACATATTATTTACATTTAAAAGAACCATAATAATATTTATGATATCATATATGATTCACTTACGAATTTATATTACCCATTCATTTGTCAATTCCATGTAAAATCAACATTTTGGGTAATAATCGTTTCATTTATCATACGTGTTTGGACTTGTTATTCTTAATATGAATACTTAGATCATAATTTAATTACTTAAAAAATGTAAAACATGATTTATATATCATATATATTCATTATATAAATATATATAATAGATCAATAAATGGAATTGAATACACTGTTCATAGAGATGGTAGGCCGTATGTACGTAAGAACGCTATTTTTTTTCCTAATTAAATTGAATGAAAGTAAGTAAATGACACACACACACACACACACACATATATATAAACACATAAATCCATTAGAATTATTATTTCATATATTTTATGATTATTTATTATATATACTTTATAATCATTCTTGAATGGTTAACATGGAGAATGAATTTGATCACGTCGTGGAGACAGTAAGCCGTACGTACGCACGAGCGACGATATCGTTCCAATAATTGTTGAAATATATTTAAGTGGATGGTGTATAATATCTCATAATTAGTATCATGTTATAATAATCATATATAGTTATTATTTCTACTATTATACCCATCCATGTAAGGAGGTGGTGAAAAACAGATCACACCACGGTGTGAAGACGTTAATCTGTACGTACGCACGTGCGGTGATTTCATTTTTCATAGGATAGATAGAAGGTGAAATAGGTTTGTTTAATATTTTTAATAAAATATCATTATATTAGTAATAATTATGTTATTACTTTATAATTAAACAACTAAATAAGATGAAGTAGAAGAAGAAATAAATTTGAAAGAATCAGTAGAAGAGATTACCTCTTCCTCGACGTGCCTCATTTAAATTTCTACTTAGGGTACTAGAGTTGGTATTTTGAGACTAGAATGTAACTAGAGAAGTTTATCAGAGAAATGGTCAGGGTTTGGAAGATATTTAAGGCTCAAAATGGAGTGAAGAGGAGAGGTAGGAGGTGCCCTTTTATAAGAGAGGAGAGGGGCACTTTAGGAAAGTTCTAAAATATTAATTTATTATAAATTAAATTTTGATTTAAAATGGTCCAAAACTTATTTAATTATAATATAAGATTATTTTAGTTAGAATAACCATCATCCAATAATTTTTTTGAAAAGTTTTCAATATTTTTTTATCCTTATCTTTTTTATTTTACCCTTATTTTACCCTTTTTAATCTTTCCGTGATATCATTTTATTTACACATTATGGGTTACTGTAATTACCATATTATGTAAAAAAACACTTAAAAAGTTATTTATGACATATTTGGGCTTATATTAACCATTTTTCGGAATATTATATTTTTAGGAATTTAATATCATTTAATAAACTATTTTATGTTTTAAGTTATGAATTGTGTCAATTTTGGAAAATATTCATACTTGACTTTTTTAAAAATTCATAACAACCTTATTAATTTGAAAAAAGGAACTGAATCAAAGCTAATATGTCAATATTATCTCTAAAATTCTTGGATCACATCAAAATAATAAAATTACATTTTTTTAATATTTATAAATTCATTTATTTGAATATTTCATTAATGAGGTAATCACTACATCATAATTGTGTCAAAAAATAAATATATTTATCTAATATCTAAAAATTATAAATAAAATACCATGATGTAGGGAATATTTTTAAATTTATAATGACTATTTATAGACAAAGATATCTATTATATAACCCCATATTAAAATTGATTTAGAAAAATATATATGTTTAGGTTATAATTATCTTCACTTTAAATTAATTATTATAAAGTGTCATTTTGACATCCAAGTGAATCCATGGGGTCCCAAAATCGACCCAAGGATACCCATTGTCAGAAATATCTCATCAAATAATATTAAGTCACATGTTAGGGTTGTTTAATATTATTATAATATTATTTTTTACCCTTATTTACCAGATTTACCCTTTAACCATGATAAATAAAATAATTACTGAAGTTACTATTCATAATGTCCAAAAACAAAAAGTACCTATTTAAAAAATTTAAAACTATGGAATGAATTTTTACAAATTTAAAACACAAAATTTTCAGTAATTAATTTAAAATTAATCCCGTTGTAAAAAAAATGGGTTTTTCCATAAAACATTGCAAAAGATTGAAATGTTTTTACATATGACTTCATTGTAAAATTAATTAATATAAATTAAATTGTCTTAAAATATAAAAATATATTCTATTTATACTTTAAAACAATTAAATAATATATTTTAACCATATAAATTATTTTGATGAAAAAAGTTGTTTTCAATTAAAATTTAGCGTATTTTCACTATTCATCAAAATATGAAAGTTATCAGAAAAATATCAAAAATTTATCCAAAGTAAATTTTTATGTCCTAATTACAAATAAGAAGTTTATCTTGTCAAATATAACTTATAAAAGTGTCAAAAAATATATTTAAAATAAGTGTGTCATCAAAAGGTGGTAAAACTGCATTTTTTTTGAAAAATACTTCTTTTATCTGAAAAATTGATTTTGTTCTCATATCATGTGTAATATGAATGATAATGTTATATAAAATTAAAAATTTGGATAAAAATATTCATAACCGCTAGTTTATATAATATTTTAATAATATATCGTTGTTTAGTTAAACTCGATATTGCCTACCACGCAAGCTATTAAGGAAGGTCACTCTTGCGTGTAACACAAGCCATGTTAGTGTTGCATGTAGTGAAAGTTTCCTTTGGTGTTTTTTATATCATAATCCAAACATATTTCATTTATAAATTGAAAAAAATCTATACTCAGTGTTGTGTGAAATATATTCTATCAAAAGAACTTGAAATTGTGTGCAACACAAGCCAAGAATAGTGTTTCATATACTACAAGCTAATACGGTGTTTCATATAGCGCAAGATAATCTTGGTGTAGTGTACAACACAAGACATTAAATAATATATCTCATAAAATCTCCAGGTGTAACATTCTACCCCATTAAAATGAATTTCTCCCTCAAAATTCATCGGGGTTATAAATGGTTTTCTACTTGAAAGTTTCTTTCATGGAAGCCCACATCGTAAAAAGGGACACTAAGAAATCCTTTTAAAAAGGAAAGCTAGAAATGTAATGGTTACCCAAAGTAACTCATCCCTGGATTTCCACATAGGAGAACATTGGTGGGAAGTGAAAACATGGATATGGAAGAGAAATCTAACCATCAAGTTCTGATGGATAGTGATAGAGAATAAGGTTTAGAGAAAGTTAACTACCAGAAATCCATAAATCTGTGATGATTTAAGGGACCATATAATTCATCAGATAAAAGGGTACTAGGATAACATTTTTGGTTTTTAAGATCATTTCCCTAAAGTTGAATATTTTTTGCGCAAGGAGAAATACTTACTTGATTTCTGTGTAATATCATCGTTGGTCATTCTCTGAAAAATATCCACTTTATCTCTTATTTAAAGATATGAAGTTGAAATTTTCATTCTTAAAGTGTTATAATATCATATGATAGAATGATAGTTCATTCCATCTATCTAAAAAAACAGGTTAGAATAGTTTATTAAATATGCATAAGTCTACCTATAGTGAGATACTACATTAATCTAAAAACATTCAACCATAATAAAAATCATACTATACATAAATGGATAATATTACAATCTGTAAAAAACTAAAAATATAAAACTTTAGAAGGAGGTGAACTAAATAGACTTAACATTTGTCTCCCACATCTCATTTGGTAGTTCTTGGTTGTCACATTCCAAACATCTAAATACCTTAATCATGTATTATCTTTAAATAATATAATAACATAAATTACCATAGATCCTTAGTGACAATATGCATTCTATCAAAATTAACTTTTTACACACACCAAATATACCAAAAGTTCTATATACTCAAACCATGATACCACTTTTTCCCTTTTATTAGTCATGAGCTCATTAATACTATCAAACACATTATTTTCTCAGTATCCCTTCATTATGCACATATCAACTACTTTCCAAAAACATTTCAATCAATTTTCATGGTTACCGGTACCATATAATTATTAAAAACCATAATAGACCAATAAATAGATATTCCAATATTCCATAATACTATAAATGAGATTCCACAACACTATTTTGAAATCCCATTACATAAACACTTAATCATTCCAATACTTCATTGTCATACTCAACATCGCTAATAGTGATCACATGTGACTTCCCTTTGTCTTTTTCCTTAATAGGTTGTTGATGTAGATCATAATTAAACCTTGTATTAGGGAATTGGTTAACACAATGCCCCATTACGTTTCACTTATAACATTGAAGTTTTGTTGGTTCGTTCTCGGTAGTCTTTTCTCCATTCACATCATTAGAAACCTTTTTCCCATTACTTCGGCACTCAAATGATTGATGACCATCCTTTCCACACTTGAAACATTTTCTAGTCCCTTTAAGACAATCTACACTATGCTTATTTCCACACTTTGAGCATAAGGAAACATTTATCTTCTTTTCACCATTGTTTTGAGATTTTCCCTTAAACTTCATCTTTAGTTTCTTTTCAAAACCATTATATGGATATGTAACAACAACTTTCAGTTCTACCTTGATAGAACAACACACAATATCTTCATAGCTACAAAAGTCTCTTATAGATAATTTCCTTCAAAGACTTTGTTTTAAGCCACTAACGAATCAATTAACTTTACTTTTAGGTGGGATGATAAAGCCAGAAGAATACCTTTCAAGTCTTGTAAAATTCACCTCGTATGTACCAACAGATTCATCATACTTTTTCTTAAGCTCAAGGAACTACTTTTCCATCTTTGTTCGAGGAATACAATGGAATTACTTATTGAAAAATAAGTTCATGAACTCATCCCATTCCATGGATTCAATTTCATCTTTCTGCCTTGTATTATTAATTAGAGTCCACCACTGGTCTGCTTCACCTTCTAAATTATAGACATCCAAAATGACCTTTTCATGTTCCAAACAATGAAGGATAGAAAATATCTTTTCAATTGTATCGATCCATTTTTCAGAAACAAGTGGATCAGAAGACCCACTGAAAGAAGGTGGACGTTGCCTAATTAAGGACTTAATAGAATGTTATTCACTTATCTAATCATTTGGGAGGCGAGAATGATTCATATCTTGTGTAAGTATAGAAAAAAAATTTTTCATTCCATATCCCATAACATTTTTATGTTTAGGAGTAAAATCATTGCATTGCCTAGTGAATTGATCATTAACACTATTCCTTTGAGTTCCATCCATTTTCTAAAACCCAAAAAGAATAGCATGAGAGGCGAAAATCATATTAGGAAAACAACATAATCAAGGGGGAGTAATTTCAATATCTAACATCTTAAGTTTAATCCTAGGTTATTCGTGATCATTACCATAATTCTAGGACTATAACCTATAGTTAGACTTACCCTTAGGGACATCCCTAGACATACCTTAGAAATATCTTTAGAGATCTCACTAAAGTTTTCACATCCTATTTTCCAAAGGTTAACTAAATCTTTGCTTTGATACCAACTATAGAGACCCAAGATTTACATACATGGAAATTAAATTTACTTTGTGGAATACTTAATACATGACATAAACAAACGCCCAAATATCGTATTAGTTTAGTGTCTTTGGAAACTAGAAACAAAATATTCTAATCATGGTGAAAGATCTTCAATATCTCCCATAAATATCTTCCCATTTTGTTTTACTATCTAAAAACTTTATTTATATCTTGGGGAAAAGAAAACATAAAAAGGGTGATCCCAAATGCTCAGTAAGGGTAAACATGGAGAACATAAAACAAACCATAAACATTTGAACGTAAAAACATTAACATAAATTTTAAACATCAAAATCTTGAGTCATGAAATAAATCTTGGAAGTGAATAAGACATAGATCATAAAGGAAAATTAATCATGATAAAATAGTATGGGAATAAAACATAGAATTACGGAAAACCATTAATCACAAAATATTATTTCCATAGTATCCAAGACATTGTTTCCAAGACCATCATAGTATACAAAGTCCATTGGTGAACTGAGTTTACTTGCCTTTCCAGCCATGTATTACTGAACAAGATTTACCTGATGTTCCAATCATGTCTATCTCATGAGATATAAATCATTACCCAATTCATTGGAGGTAGATATAGGTCCCACCCATATCATAATGAAATCATTCTTACATGTTCCACTAAAACATAAATCATTAATCATAGCACAACCCATGAAATAAAATGGGACTCTTATAACATAATCCATATAAGATAAATGGACTTCATAAAAAATAATTTCATCAAAAAAAACAATAAAATAAAATTAATAATATGGATAGAAACATAAAACTATGTCATATTAGATGGAAAATAATTTTCATAAAACACTTGAACTTAGTTCTTGAGGAAAATATCCTTCCTTCTTCAAAAACATTTTCTTTTCTGAAAATGCCGCATAATTTTAAAAGAAAAGAATTTAATTGAAAATAAACTTGAAATAGTGTAGATGAATATTCATGGAAATAAGGTGTCTTAAAATTGTAAAAATCCATTCATTCTATATAAGTTCAAAAAAAAAACATTCTCCTCGTACTTTTTCCAGAAAAGCAAAAAAAAGTATCTCGTGTGGTAAAAAAAGAAGGATTCTTTCCATACCATGTAGTAAAAGTCAAAAATGGGGAAAAATGACTTAAAAAATACATGGAAGAATAGTATACATTTTATGAAAACATTTTTGGAAAACATGGATATGGATGATAAATATAACCCCAGTAAATACTTACGTATAAGCAATCTCAGATAAAAATGAGATTGCAAAATTATCCCTTACCTTAGGTCTGATTTCTTCCATATGTGTCCGAAACTCTTGTATAGTGAGTTTAAAAATATTATTAACTTATAATAGAACCATAATAATATTTATTATATCATATATGATTCACTTACGACTTTATATTAACCGTTCATTTGTCAATTCCATGTTAAAGCAACGCTTTGGGTAATAATCGTTTCATTTATTGTACGTGTTTGGACTTGTTATTCTTCATATGATTACATAGATCATGATTTAATTAATTCAAAAATGAAAAACATTATTTATATATCATATATATTCAGTATATAAATATATATAATAGATCGATAAATGTAATGGAATACACTGTTCATGGAGACGGTAGGTCCTACGTACGTATGAACGCTGTTTTCGTTTTTCTTATTAAATTGAATGAAAGTAAGTAAATGACACACAAAAACACACACATATATAAATAGAGTATAATTATTATGTAATATATTTCATTATTATTTATTATATATACTTTATAATCATTCTCGAATGGTTAACATAGATAATGAATATCATCCCATCGTGGAGACGGTAAGCCGTATGTACGCACAAGTGACGATATTGTTCCCATAGTTATTGAACGGTATTGAAGTGGATGGTGTATAATATCTCAGAATTATTACCATGTTATAATAATCATATACAATTATTATTTCCACCATTATACCCATCTAAGTAAGGTGGTGGTGAAAAACAGATTACACCACGGTGTGGAGACGGTAATCTGTACGTACGCACACATGATAATTTCGTTTTTCATAGGATGGATAGAAGATAAAATAGGTTTGTTTCATATTTATAATAAAATATCAGTATATAAGTGATAATGATGTTATTAATTTATAATTAAAAAAATAAATAAGAGGAAGTAGAAGAAGTAAGAAATTTGAAAGAATCAGTAGAAGATATTACCTCTTCCTTGACGTGCCTCCTTTAAATTTCCACTTAGGGTACTAGAGTTGGTATTTTGAGACTAGAATATAACTAGGGAAGTTTATAAGAGAAATTTTCAGGGTTTGGGATAGATTTAAGGATCAAAATGGAGTGAAGAGGAGAGGGAGGAGGTTCCCTTTTATAAGAGAGGAGAGGGGCACTTTAGGAAAGTTCCAAAATATTAATTTATTATAAATTAAATTTTGATTTAAAATGGTCCAAAACTTATTTAATTATAATATAATATGATTTTTGTTCGAATAACCATCATCTAATAATTTTTTTGACAAGTTTTCAATATTGATTTATCCTTATCTTTTTGATTTTACCCTTATTTTACCCTTTTTAATCTTTTTGTGATATCATTTTATTTACACATTGTGGGTTACTGTAATTACCATATCATGTAAAACAAAACTTAAAAAGTTATTTATGAGATTAAAGTCTAAAAATAGAGTGAAGAGGAGTGGGAGGAGTTTCCCTTTTATAAGAGAGGGGAGGTACACTTTAAGAAAGTTCCAACATATTAATTTATTATAAATTCAATTTTGATTTAAAATGGTACAAAACTTTTTTTATTATAAGATAATATGATTTTGGTTTGAATAACCATCATAAAATAATTTTTTTACAAGTTTTAAATATTTTTTTATCCATATCTTTTTGGTTTTACCCTTATTTTATCCTTTTTTATCTTACCGTGATATCATGTTATTTACACATTGTGGGTCAATGTAATTAACATATCATGTGAAACGACCCAAAAAAAGATATTTATGACATATTTGGACTTATATTAATAATTTTTAGGAATATTATATTTTTAGGAATTTAATTTCATTTAATAAACTATTTTATGTTTTAAGTTACGAATTGTGTCAATTTTGGACACTATTCATACTTGACTTTTTTATAAATTCATAACAAACTTATTACTTAGAAAAAAAGGAATTAAATAAAATATAGTATGTCAATATCATCCTTAAAATTCTTGTATGACATCAAAATAACCAAATTACATTTTGTTTAAATTTATAAATTCATTTATTTGAATATTTCATTAATGAAGTAATCACTACATCATAATTATGTCAAAACTAAATATATTTATCTAATGTCTAAAAATTATAAATAAAATACCATGAATTAGGAAATATTTTTAGATTTCTAATGAATATTTATAGAAATAGATATTTATTATATAACTACATATTAAAATCGATTTAGTAAAAGATATATGTTTAGGTTATAATTATCTTTACTTTAAATTAATTCTTATAAAGTGTCATTTTCACATCCAAGTGAATCCATGGGGTCCCAAAATTGACCCAAGGATTCCCATGTTCAGAAATATCTCATACAATAGGATTAGGTCATGTGTTATGGTAGTTTAATATTATTATAATATTATTTTTACCCTTATTTACCAAATTTACCCTTTAACCATGGTAAATAAAATAATTATTGAAAAAAGTTATTTTTTAAAACCATTCAATAATATATTTTAATTATATAAATTATTTCTATGAAAAAAGTTATTTTCAATTAAAATTTAGCATATTTTCTCTATTCATCAAAATATGAAAGTTATTAGAAAAATATCAAAAATTTATCTATAGTAATTTTTCATATCTCTCTTCTAAATAAGAAGTTTATATTGTCAAATATAACTTATAAAATTGTCAAGAACTAGATTTAAAATGGGTACGCCATCAAAACGCTGTAAAATTGCATTTTTTAAAATATACTTCTTTTATCTAAAAAATTGATTTTGTTCCCATATAATGTGTAAGATGAATTCTAATGTTATATAAAATTAAAAATGTGGTTAATACTATTCATAATATCTAGTTTATATATTATTTTAATAATATATCGTTGTTTAGTGAAACTTAGTATTGCGTACCATGTAATCTATCGAGGAAGGTCGCTCTTTCATGTAACGCAAGTCATGTTAGTGTTGCGTGTAGTGAAAGCTTCCTTTAGTGTTACGTATAAAATAATACAAACTTAGTTCATTTATACATTGAAAAAAATATATACCTAGTGTTTTGTGAAATGAATTCTATCAAAAGAACTTGAAATTGTGTGCAACACATGTAAAGAATAGTGTTGCGTATACTACAAGATAATATGGTACAACATATAGAGCAAGATAATCTTGGTGTAGTGTACTAAAAAAGACATAAAATAATATATCTCATAAAATATTGGGGTGTTACATTCTACCCCCCTTAAAATTAATTTCGTCCTCAAAATTCGTCGGGGTTACAAATGGTTTTGTACTTGAAAGTTTCTTTCATGGAAGCCCAAATCATAAAAAGGGATACTAAGACATCATTTTAAAAATGAAAGTTAGAAATGTAACGGTTATCCAAAGTAACTCATCACTGGGTTTACACATAGGAAAACACATGTGGGAAGTGAAAACATGGATATGTAAGAGAAATCTAACTATTAAGTTCTGATGGATAGTGATATAAAATAAGGTTTTGGGAAAGTTAAATACCAGAAAGCCATACATCTGCGATGATTTAAGGGACCATATGATTCATCGGATAAGAGGGTAATATGATAACATTTTTAGTTTTTAAGATCATTTCCCTAAAGTTGAAGAATTTTTACATAAGGAGAAATACTTCCTTGATTTTAGTGTAATATCACCATTGGTCGTTCCCTGAAAAATTTCCAGTTTGTCTCTTATTTAAAGAAATGTAGTTGAATTTTTCATTCTTGAAGTGTTAACAGATCATATGATAGAATGATAGTTCATTCCATCTGTCTCAACAAAAAAGTTAGAATAGATTATTAAATATTCATAAGTATACCTATAGTGAGATAATACATTAATCTGAAAAATTTCAACGAGAATATAAATTATACTATCCATAAATGGATAATATTACAATTAAACAAAAAACTAAAAATATAAAACTTTAGAAAGAGGTGAAATAAATCTACTTAACATTTATCTCCCATATCTCATTTGGCAGTTCTTGTTTGTCACATTCCAAACATCTAAATACCTTAATCATGTATTCTCTTGAAATATGATAATAACATAAATTACCCTAGAACCTTAGTGATAACATGCATTCTATAAAGATTAACTATTTCCACACACCAAATATACCAAAAGTTCTATATACTCAAACTATGATATCAGTTTGTCCCTTTTATCAGTAATGAGCTCATTAATACAATTAAACATATTATTTTCTTTTTATCCCTTCATTATACACATATCATTTGCTTTCCAAAAATATTTCAATCACTTTTTATGGTTGCCGATACCATATAATTATGGAAAACCATAATAGACCAACACATAGATATTACAATATTACACAATACTATAAATTAGATTCTATAACACTATTTTGTAATCCCATTACATAAACACTTAATCATTCCATTACTTCGTTTTCATACTCATCATCACCAATAGTGATCGTATGTGACTTCCCTTTGCCTTTTTCATTAAGAGGATGTTGATGTAGATCATTATTAACCCTTGGATTAGGTAATTGGTTAGTATAATGCCCCATTTTCTTGTACTTATATCATTTAAGTGTTGGTTGAGAATTCTCTGTAGTATTTTCTCCATTCACATCATTAACAACCTTTTTCCCATTACTTCAGAACTCAATTGCTTGATGACCTTCCTTTTCACACTTGAAACATTTTATAGTCCCTTTAATACAATATCCACCATGCTTCTTTCCACACTTTGAGAATAAGGAATCATTTATCTTCTTTTCACCATTGTTTTGAGATTTTCCCTTGAACTTTATCATCCATTTATTGTCAATACCATGAGAAGGATATGTAACAATGACTTCCAGTTCTACCTTGACAGCATAACGCACAATCTATTCATAGCTACTGAAGTCTCTTATAGATAATTTCCTTCAAAGACTTGGTTTTAAGCCACTAAATAATCGATAAACATTACTTTTGGGTGGGATGAGAAAGCTAGAAGCATACCTTGCAAGTCTTGTAAAATTCACCTGGTATGTACCAAAATATTCATCATAATTTTTCTTAAGCTCAAGGAACTCCTTTTCCATATTTGTTCAAAGAATAAAAGGGAAGTAATTATTGAAAAATAAGTTCTTGAACTCATCCCATTCCATGGATTCAATTTCATCTCGCTGCCTTGTATTCTTAATTAGAGTCCACCACTGGTCTGGTTCACCTTCTAAACAATAAACATCCAAAATGACCTTTTCATGTTCTGAACAGTGAAGGATGGAAAATATCTTTTCAATGGTACTGATCCATTGTTTAGAAAAAAGTGGATCATAAGACCCACTAAAAGAATGTGGATGTTGCCTCACGAAGGACTCAATAGAATGCTGTTCCCTTATCTGCTCATTTGGGAGTCCAAAATGATTCATAGCTTGTGTAAGTATAGAAATAAGATTTTTAATTAAATCTCCCATAACATTTGGTTGTTCAGGATGGAAATCATTTCATTTCCTGGTGGATTGGTCATTAACACAATTCCTTCAGGTTTTATCCATCGTCTAAAACTAAAAAATAATAGTGTGAGAGATAAAATCATACAAGGAAAAAAACATAATCAAGGGGGTGTAATTTAAATATCTAACATCTTAGGTTTAATCCTAGGTTATTCATGATCATTACCATAATTGTAGGATTGTAACTTATAGTTAGACTTACCCTTAGGTACATCCCTAGACATACCTTAGAAATATCTCTAGGGATCTCACTGAAGTTTTCGCATCCTAGTTTCCAAAGGTTAACTAAGACTTTGCTCTGATACCAACTTTAGAGACCCAAGCTTGACATACATGAAAATTAAATTTATTTTGTGGAATACTTAATACATGACATAAACAAATGCTTACATATTGTATTAGTTTAGTGTCTGTGGAAACTTGGAAGAAAATCTTTTAATCATGGTGAAAGATCTTTAAAATATCCTATAAAGATCTTCCCCTTTTGTTTTACTACCTAAAAACATTATTTATATCATGGGTAAAAGAAAAAAAAAATGGTGATCTCAAATTCTAATTAAGGGTAAACATGGAGAACATAAAACAAACCACAAACATTTGAACTTAAAACATGAACATAAAGTTTAAACATCAAAATCTTGAGTCATGAAATAAATCTTGGGAGTACATAAGGCATAGATCATAAAGGAAAATTAATCATGATAAAATATCATGAGAATAAAATATGGAATTATGGAAAACCATTAATCACATAATATTATTTCCATAGTAGCTAAGGTATTGTTTCCAAGACCATCATAGTGGACAAAGTCCATTGCTGAACCGAGTTTACTTTCTGTTCCATCCATGTATTACTGAACTGAATTTACCTTCCATTCCAGTAATGTTTATAACATGAGATATAAATATTTACCCAATTCATTAGAGGGAGATATAGATCCCACCTATCTCATAATTAAATCATTCTTACATGTTCCACAAAAACACAAATCATTCATTATAGCATAACCCATGAAATAAAATGGGATTCTTATAACATAATCCATATAATATAAATGGAATTCATAAAAAATAATTCCATCACAAACAAAATACAATAAATTTAATAATATGGATATAAACATAACCCTATGTCATCTTAGATGGAAAATATTTTGATAAAACACTTGAACTTAGTTCTTGAGGAAAATATCCTTTCTTCTTCAAAAACATTTTATTTTTTCAAAATGATGCACATTTTTAAAAGAAAATAATTTAGTTGAAAATAAACTTGAAATAGTGTAGAGGAAGATTCATGGAAATAAGGTTTCATGAAACCTTAAGAATCCATTCATTCTATACAATTTAAACAAAAACATTCTCCTCGTACTTTTGCTGGAAAAGTAAAAAAAAATTACCTTATATGGTAAAAAAAAGAAAGATTCCTTCCATACCATGTGTTAAAAGACAAAAATGGGGAAAAATGACTTAAAACATACATGTAAGAATATTAAACATTTTATTAAAACATTTTTTGAAAACATGGAAATGAATGATAAATATAACCCTAGTAAATACTTACATATAAACAATCACAGATAAAAATGAGATTGCAAAATTATCCCTTACCTTAGGTCCAATTTCATCTATATGTGTCCAAAACTCCTATATAGTGGGTTTAAACATATTATTAACTTGTATAAAAACCATAATAATATTTATGATATCATATATGATTCAATTATGACTTTATATTTACCGTTCATTTTTCAATTCCTTGTTAAAGCAATGTTTTGGGTAATAATCGTTTCATTTATCTTACCTATTTGGACTTGTTATTATTCATATTATTACTTAGATGATGATTTAATTACTTCTAGAATTTAAAAAATGATTTATATATTATATATATTCAGTATATAAATATATATAATAGATCGATAAATGGAATGGAATACACTGTTCCTGGAGATGGTAGGCCGTACCTACGCATGAATGCTGTTTTCATTTCCTTATTAAATTGAATAGAATTAAGTACATGATATATATATATATAAATCCTGTTGTATTATTATGTCATATATTTCATCATTATTTATTATATATACTTTATAATCATTCTTGAATGGTTAACATGGAGAATGAATCTCATCGTGTCGTGGAGATGGTAATCCGTACGTACGCGCGAGCGATGATATTGTTCCCATAGTTATTGAATGGTATTGAAGTGGATGGTGTATAATATATCATAATTATTATAGTTTTATAATAATCATATATAGTTCTTATTTACACCATTATACCCATCCAAGTACGGTGGTGGTGAAAAACATATTACACCACGACGTGGAGACGATAATCCGTACGTACACACGCGTGGTGATTTTATTTTTCATAGGATGGATAGAAGGTGAAATAGGGTTGTTTCATATTTATAAAAAAACATCATTATATGAGTGATACTGATATTATTAATTTATAATGAAACAACTAAATAATAGTAAATAGAAGAAGAAATAAATTTGAAAGAATCGGTAGAAGAGATTACCTCTTCCACGACACACCTCTTTTAGATTTCCTCTTAGGGTACTAGAGTTGGTCTTTTGGGAATTCCATCACCTTTATAATGTAACTAGGGAATTTTATAAGATAAATGGGCAGATTTTTTCTGATCTTGAAGGCTCAAAATTTAGTGAAGAGGATAGGGAGGAGGTTCCCTTTTATAAGAGAGGAGAGGGACACTTTAGAAAAGTTCCAAAATATTAATTTATTATAAATTTAATTTCATTTTAAAATGGTCAGAAACTTATTTAATTATAATATAATATTATTTTGGTTCTAATACCAATAATTTAATAATTTTTTTATCAGTTTTGAATATTTTTTTATCCTTATCTTTTTGGTTTTACCTTTATTTTACCCTTTTTAATCTTACCGTGATATCATTTTATTTACACATTAATTACAATATCTTGTCAAATGACCCAAAAAAGTTATTTATGACATATTTGGGCTTATATTAACCATTTTTATGAATCTTATATTTTTAGAAATTTAATATCATTTAATAAACTATTTTATGTTTTAAGTTATGAATTGTGTCAATTTTAGACACTATTCACACTTGAATTTTTTAAAAATTCATAATAACCCTATCACTTCGAAAAAAAGGCATTAAATCAAATATAATATGTCAATATAATCCTGAAAATTTTGTGAATGACATCAAAATAACCATATTATATTTTTTTAATATTTATAAATTCATTTATTTGAATATTTCATTAATGAGGTAATCACTACATCATAATTGTGTAAAAAATAAATATATTTATCTAATGTCTAAAAATTATAAATAAAAAACCATGATATAGGAAATAATTTTATCATTATAATTAATATTTATATACATATATAACTATTATATAACCCCATATTAGGACCGATTTAGTAAAAGATATATGTTTAGGTTATAATTATCTTTACTTTAAATTAATTCTTATAAAGTGTCATTTTCACATCCAAGTGAATCCATGGGGTCCCAAAATCGACCCAAGGATTACCATGGTCAGAAATATCTCATCCAATAAGATTATGTCATGTGTTAGGGTATTTTAATTTTATTATAATATTATTTTTTACCCTTATTTACCAGATTTACCCTTTAACCATGGTAAATAAAATAATTACTAAATTTACTATTCAGAATGTCCCAAAATAAAAAATTAACTCTTTATACAATTTAAAAATTCTGATTAAAAATAGCGAATCCATTTTTTCCAAATTCAATACACAAAAATTGTAGTAATTAATTTAAAATTAATCACATTGTTGAAAAAATGGGTTTTTGTTTAAAACATTGCAAAAGATTGAAATGTTTTTACATATGAATTCAATGTAAAATTAATGAAAATGGCTTTAATTGTATTAAAATATAAAAATATATTCTATTTATACTTTAAAACCATTCAATAATATATTTTAACCATATATAAATTATTTTGATGAAAAAATTTGTTTTCAATTAAAATTTAGCGTATTTTCACCATTCATCAAAATATAAAAGTTATCAGAAAAATTTAAAAAATTTATCCAAAGTAAATTTTTATGTCCTAATTCCAAATAATAAGTTTATTTTATCAAATATAACTTATAAAAGTGTCAAAAACTATATTTAAAATGGCTGCACCATCAAAAGGTGTTAAACCTGCATTTTTTTGGAAAAATACTTCTTTTATCTGAAAAATTGATTTTGTTCTCATATCATGCGTAAAATGAATTATAATGTTATATAAAATTAAAAATGTGGTTAATAATATTCATAATAGTTAGTTTATATAATATTTTAATAATATATCATTGTTTAGTGAAACTCAATATTGCGTACCACACAAGCTATCGAGGAAGGCTGCTCTTGCAGGTAACACAAGCCATGTCCGTGTTACGTGTAGTGAAAGATTCATTTGGTGTTGCATATAACATAATCCAAACTTAGTTCATTTATACATTGAATAAAATATATACTCATTGTTGTGTGAAATGAGTTTTATCGAAATAACTTCAAATTGTGTGAAACACAATCCAAGAATAGTGTTGCATATACTGCAAGCTAATACGGTGTTGCATATAGCGAAAGATAATCATGGTGTTGTGTACAAGAAAAGACATCAAATAATATATCTCATAAAATCTTGGGGTGTTACATAATAGATACTACATAGATCCTTATTTTTACATAAGAGAGGGGTAATTTTTATTTGTGATGTGGCTGAGACTAGGGAATGAGGACCAGGTGTCGCTATGTATCTCACTAGAATGAGAATCAAGTCACACAAAGTTATTGAGGTACCATGTAGTTTAAAGTCATGCGGTGAGGACATAAACTATGTAGTTTAAAGTCATGTAGTAAGAATTAAGGTGACTTGACTTGATTTCAAATAGACCTGGGTATAGGACCCAAACATCACTACATATATTTTTGGAGAAAGAATCAATTCAAACGTAATTATAAAATAAAGACCCCCCATATAGATCGAATTCATGTGTGGAGGAAATGGGATTTGTTTTGAATACAGGATCATGTATAGGGTAAGAATCTGTATTGGATCATCTCATGCCGATCTGAATCATACATGGGAGAGTGGGTGAATTTACCATATTTTGTTACAGATGGGCCTAATATTGAAGTCACTACATATATCACTGGAATTAGAATCAATACACACATAGTTCTTGATAAAATCATGCCGTTTATTGTCATGTGATGAGGAAATATAGTGTGAATTTTAAGGTCTTTCATCTAGGACCATGATAAAAACAACATGAATTCATATTCCCTACTTATGAAGGGAACTCTTTTACCAAAACTTCTAAGCCCACATGAGCTATGATCGGTTTGAGAAACAAGGAGTAGCCAATTTTTTTCCTACCAAAATAAGTCAATTAAAGTAAATGATTGAGGAATTTATAATTTTGAGGTGGATGGTCCAGGAGGTATGATCCGGGAATCGCTATGTATCTCATTAGAATGAGAATCAATCCACATGTAATTCTTGAGAGATTCCCTATGCACATTTGACCCATACATAGGGAGAGGAAAATTTTCATATTTTGTTACATCTGGTTCCAGGATTGGAGATCTAAGCATCACTATGTATCTTGCTAAATCAAGAATAAATCCTCACCTAGTTCTTGAAATCCCATGCAGATTAACATTATGCGGTGAGGATAAAGATAAAACAATATGAAAGAGAGGGATGCTGCAGATGTGCCCAATGATGGAAATTTAGGCATCACTACATATACTATGATGGAAGGGATCAAGCCATACATGGTTCTTAAAGACTCCCTGTGTAGGTTTGACTCATACATAGGGAGTGGGGGATTTTTTTTCAGCTGGACATGAGATTGGAGACCTGGGTGTCACTGCGTATCTCATTGGAATGAGAATCAAGACACACATAGTTCTAGGAGACTGTGAAATTTATCACCATGTAATGAGGATATTGGATGTGTAGTTTAACTTCTTGAGGTAAGGATGTGGGTCACATGACTGGGAAAGAAGTATTCCAGCTAGAACAAGGTATAGGGCCCGAGTGTCACTACATATCTTACTTGGGGAGAGAATCAAGACACACCTAGTTATTGAATCAGTTTTTGATGTGGGGAAAAGGGGCTTTGATATTTTATAGAATGATGGTTGGGCCTCAAACATGAGGTCTATACATCACTAAGTATCTCATTTTAATGAGAATCAATCTATATGTTCTGGAAAAGTTCCCTTTGAATATCTAATTTGTATGCAGGGAAAAGGGGTATTTGATTATCCTTTATTATGGTTGGACCTAGGATAGGAGGTTTGAGAATCAATACACATCTCATTGGAATGAGAATCAATCCACACATAGTTCTTGATGATCATGCAGTTTATCATCATGTAATGAGGTCATTGGCTGAGCAGTTTTATGTTATGAAGTAAGGGCATGATAATTTTAGGTCTTATACCTGTAAAAGGGTCCCAAATAGAACTATAGATTGGAAAAAATGTGAGTGGGACTTACACATGGGAGTTTCCCATACTTTCTTCCTCATGTTTGGCCAAGAGGGCATCTCGACCCGCTGAGGGGTTAGAGGGATGTTATTGGGACTTACACCCGATATAGAGGCCCATATTTAATGTACTAAAAGGAGTGCCTCAACTCATGGTATTTTATATATTTATTAACATTGATTGATAGGGATGTTATCCATGCAGTTTAATGTCATGCAGTGAGGAAAAATGGTGTCTTTCAGTATTTAGTCATATGCCAAGAACCATATGTCATGTAGTTTATCATCACATGATAAGGACCATGATGCTATGCAGTTTAAAATAGTGAAGCATGGATGCTGGGTGATGCCTTTTAAGTTTATGGGACAAGGACCAACTATGCAGCTGAGACTTTGGGTTATTCCTTTTAATGTCATACGACAAGGACAAAAAATGCAGTTTAACATCTTTCATCTGAGATGTAGATCATGTGATTACATGAAGTATTTCTTCAATAAACTTTCATTGGTTGGGGTCATAATGATCTCCCTATCTATTGAGATCAAGGAATAAGATTTTTTAGAGTGGACCTTGTGAATAGAGTAAGGTCCCTCCCATTTTGGTTCAAGATTTGTAGGCTTCTTTCCTAGTATCATTGGAGTCCTGAGGACCAGTACCAATTCTCCATGGATGAATGAATGGAGGTGAAACATCTTATTAAAGGCTCGTAATATCCAATTTTGATAGACTTATAAGTGATTCAAGGTGAAAAACTTTTCTTATCGATCCTCTCCAATTCATCCAGTTGTTTTTGGAATAGATCATATGTAGATAACTGTTCAAAGATGTCAACACGAAGCAATAGTAACTAGACCTCAATGGGAACAACTACTTCCATTCTATATACTAGTAATTACAGGGTCTCCCATGTGGAAATACATGTCATAGTCTAGTAAGAATATAATTCATACAAGATCTTTTTAGGCCATTATTATCCCTATACACAATATTTTAGAGTATATTCTATAGTCTTGTTGAAGGACTCTATCTTCCCATTATTCACTTCATGATAGCGGGATGAATGATGGGATTTGTTATTGTACTCCTAATATAGCTTCTCCACCTTAGTAGAATATAAATTAGTGCCTTTTTCCATTATTATTGTATGAGGGACCCCAAATCTAATAATGATGTTAGATTTTATGAAGCTGACAATGATTTTGGACCTCACGTCTTTGAGGGGTATTACCTTTGCTCATTTAGAGAAGAAATTGGTAGTAGTTAGGATGTATTTGAACCGCTTAGCTGTAGTAGGAGGATATATCCCTACAACATCCATTCCCAATATGTAAAATATCTATGAGTATTTGGATATATATAGAAACTTTGGGGGTTGATGTATAAAGTTGGCATAAACCTGAAAGGAATGATATTTCTTGGTGAATTATATACAATCATGTGTCATTGAAGGCCAAAAGTATCCAAGCCTTTATATTTGGTCATAAATTCTATAATCTAACTGGTGGGAACCATAGGCTCTCTCATATACTTATTTCATTATAGACGTAGTCTCTTCTCTATCAATACATCTGAGAAGGACTCTATCAAAGCCTTATTTATAGAGGACATTCTAGTGATTTGGTCCATCATAAAGAGTGAAGTTGATTTCTCACCACTAGATTTGTTATTTCCCAGCTTTGTCTGATTAGAGTATCCTATTATATAGGAATTACATGATGGGTATCATCCACCAAGTGGTAGTACCATATGGTTCCTAGATAAGACTAACTTTGTTGATCGATTCCATTCTGACTTGAACAAAAGGTGAGACCATTCTATAATGGGCAATGTTGATGAATATTTCATCCTGATTTGGATCTTCCAGAGCTGTAGCTCCATTTTCCAATGCATATACCAGGGCATTTTGTGATCACGTGACATGAGTAAATGTTAGATCTAAAAGGAATTATTTAATTAACCCTCCGACACAATCAAGAAGAGGAATTAGTTCCTCTTTTTTGATAGCATAGTCCCTGCTAATATGTTTGATTACCAACTATATGTTTCTTTTTACCAACAAGTGTTCCAATGGTATTTAGAGAATTAGTTCCAGTCCTACAATGAGGGCCTGATATTCCACCTCATTGTTGGTATGACCTTCTCATAATAATATGGAGTAAGTCAAGACTTCCTTTTCTAAGGAAATGAGCATGATCCCTAACCTTACTTTGTTGAGTTTAGCGTATTCCATTATATTCCATATTGGGATCCCAAATTCATCATAAAAATAAATCTCCCACATTTTGGGGTCATCATTAATAGAAAATATATCTTCATCAGAAAAATTAGTATTCAACAATGTTGTTTCTGTAGATGGGTGTTATATAAGGAAGTATGCCAAGGACTAACCTTTAACTGCTTTTGAAGCATGAATTATAGATCAAACTAATGCAGGATAAACATCCACCATGACATAAGTCCTACCAAAATAGGATGGAAAAGGATATATTTGATTGGGTTATTGTGAGAGACCAACTGGACATTATGGTTCTACAGGTAATGCCTCAGTTTCTGAACTGCAAAGATTAATGTTAGGTATCTATTCTCTATGTTTGAATAATTAGTCTCAATGTTGATCATGGTTATAATGAGATAATAAAGATTGTTTTAATTCCTAAAATCATTATTTTGTGCATGGAATGTTCCTATTGATCTCTCCAGGTCCTTCACATATAGAATGATCATATTTCCCTCAAAAAGTGGAATTATTATTGGTGGTATCAAGAGGCATTTTTTTAGTTTGTAAAATGATTCTTGAAAATCACTGGTCTATTGATATGTGCCACTCTTCTTTATCAGTTTGGTCAAGGGAAAACACTTTCCTTCCAGGTCGGCTATGGAGCATCGGATGTAGGCCAGATGTCCTTGATGTCCACTTAACTCTTTAAGGTTTCAAGGAGGTGACATCCTAAGGATGGATTTTTTTCTTGGGGTCAAATTTGATGCCACAATGGTGTATGAAAAAGGTGATAAAATTTCCCGAGGTTACCCTAAAATAACATTTTAAGTAGTTTATCTTTAGGCTATATTGTTGTAGATTGTTGAAGATGGTTTCTATGTCATCTATGTGGTTAGAACATTGTCAGGACATAACCACTAGATCTTCAACATAGAATTCAAAAACATTCCCCAAAAAGGTTTGAAGATGTGATGCATGACATGTTGGTATGTGACACCAACATTTTTTAAGACAAATGGCATTAATCGATCATAGAATACTCCCTAGGGGGCCCTAAAGGTAGTGAATTCTTCATATTCTAAGGCCATCCAAATTTGGTTGTACCTTGAATATCTATACATGAAAGAGAGGGATTGATAACCATCCATCACATCAATTAGGAGTTCTGTGATTAGAAATAGGAAGTCATATTTCATACAGTGTTTGTTGATATCTTTGAATTCATTGAAAACTATGATTTTCCAATTATTATTCTTCAATGGTACAATGTTGTCTTTTTTATTTTGGATACGATACATATCATATGAAGTCATACTTGATGAGTTTTTTCACTTCATCATCAAATTTTTAGGTGTGGGTAGAGTGTGTCCTTATAGAAGCCTTTTTCTATCATTGATGTTCCTATGAAAAACCCAAGTGATGGGTGGCCACCTCAGGATAGAGCCCTGGAATCTTTATGTAATTTCAAGCAAACACATCCAGGTGTTGTTTAAGGGAAAAAATATATATGTCCTATTCTTAAGAAGTCATGACCGCTCTAATAAAATTGGGTTATGGATCTTCATCCGTACCCATATTTATTTCTTTGAGTTCATCGACAGTGGTGGATAAACCTTCCTAAAATGACGGAGGGTAATATCCGAGGTCTTTCTATTCTTACTCTTCTTCATGTTTTACCTATTCTATCTCTTCCTAGAAATTAGGTGATGAATCAAGTTTCTCAGAGTTATGGGAGGAGTCTACATTTGGAAATCCATAAAATGAAGTAACCATTTTCGAATCAATTAATGGAACAAGGAATTTTTGGAGCTCTAAAGGGGAGATAAGAAAATGAGAATGAGACTCTTCATCTTTTCCCATTAACATGAAGAATTATTACAGCCTAGATAATAGAATGGGGATGTGTTGAAGATTGGGGGATAGAATAAAGGCATTTTCATGTAGGATTTCATTACTGATTAGAGAGTTGGAAACTTATCCGCTGCTTTCGTGCTCATTTTTCACAATTGAAATCATGGAAGTCATTGGATTTTTTATTGAATTTCAACCAACCTATTCAATTTGGTTGATGGGGGAATGTAATATGCACTAATATATTTGAAATATTAGCTAGAATCATATCCAGACCATTCAGGGCATTAATCTGAGCAACATCATCATTCATGGACCGTTTTCCTTATTCACGATAGAATCTCGTGTCAATGTACTATAATTCATAGGATTTAAATGGGGGTTTGTCACCATGAAATTTACTAATTTTTCTATTAATACAATATTTGGGGAATTGGTGGTATGATGAAGGGATAACCGCATGATGATGTATCTAAGGTCTTCCCAATAGAACATTAAAGGCTTCATCCTGCCTAAAAACCATGAATTCTGAGTCAAACACAAGATCTCCAAACTGGGTTGTAAGATTTATTTCTATAATAGAATTTTTCTCATTCTTTTCATAACCCTGTAACATTAAAGTGGATGGAGACAAGTTATATTCATTAAATCCCATTTCAAGAAGTGTTCAGATTGGGATGAGGTTGAATTCCGAGCCATTGTAAATGAACCATCATCGAAAGTCAACATAATTTATCCCGCTAGATATATACAAGGGTCTAAAATGTCCCTGTATGATAGAATCCTCATCATGGTTTATAAAAGATATTATCATGTGGAATTCGGTAGGATTATTCTTTGAATGATACACTTTGGTAGAGGAAACCATAACTCAAAATTCCTGAGGGCTTGACAAGGACTCCATGAGTGCTTCCCGGAGGTCTTTTGATAGACTCATAACATCTAGTATTGATAAAATAGCTAGAACCAGACCTAATTTCTTCAAAACATCATACTTATGGTCCAAAGTTCTTTATTTTATGGCACGAGGATGCTCTTTTGTAGGTACTTTAAGATCTTAAGTACTTTATGTGGATGGATTAGCCATTGAGATAGGAACAGAAGGTGCTTCTTCCCTTGGTGGATGAGGTCGGCTAGGTTTGCCTACATGGTGAGATTTATTAGATGATGACATATCCACAATAAAATATTCTAGGATGATTGTGTTAGAAAAAAATTTGAAATATGTGGGGGAACTTTCTTACTCCTATTGATCTCACTAGAGATCTCTCCCATGAGTTTCAGTCATATAGATGGTTCGAGTAAGGACATGATTAGGTTAGTGATTCCTGGAATGACCATGTATTTCCCTATATCCTAAAATCATAAGGCCTCTTCCCCTATTTTAGGAATCAAGTGTTGGGAATTTGGGTTCATAGTATTGCTAATCATCTAAAAATGGATCCATTAAGAGAATAACATTAATGGATCTGAAGATCAACTCCTTATCTGATTAAGATTCCGTCTGGCAGTGCCAGTGCTTTTGAGACTATTGGCATGAAGTCCGATAAAGTCAAGGAATAATTTGAACTTGAAAATGGATCATCCTCATACATTTTCTTATTTCTCTTCTATCCATTTAATTTTTTTAAAGACTATTTTTCAATGGATAGAGCTGCTGATGGAGTCAGCTGTGTTGTAGCGAAAATAGCCGAGTGCATAGTTGGGTGTTGCAACTATTCTCAAAGGATAACATGAGTTTAGTTGATCATTTTAATGAACATATATTCAATGAACTTCTACGTACCCTTTATGTTAAATTCCTTCCATTCATTCTCATCCTCCAGATCGATATTATAGACACATGCTACTTAGTCATGTGGTTTTCCCAACTTTATTTGCCCTAATTTCACCATATTTTTCAAGATATATTTCAAAATAAAACACTATTGGATATTCTGCCCCAATACTTAATGGAAGGGGACATATTTTGGTAGATATTTTTTCACTATATTTTCTAGGATTACTAGGATTTGGAAACTTAATCAAGTTGTTTTCTAGCACCGAGATAAAAGAACTGTGGAATTGGTTATTTCAGAAAGAATAGAACTTGTTTTACATATCCTCAAAATATTTTAATCTCTTATCCATTTGATCATCTTGATGAGGTGGGTATTTTTTCTTACTCTCATGAGGCAGAAACACATGATATGGTGTAGGATTTAGGTAATTAGTGGGTACATGGTCCTATTTAAGTGTAAAAGTGGAAGCCTTTGATTTCCCTGTTATCCTCTCTTGAGTTGATTGAATTGTCTGGGAGTTTGATTTGGTCTCTATGACAGAGTCTTCCACTCTTTGAGAAATTACAGCATGGTCCTAAAACCCTCATGTGTATTTAACAGGGATAAGTAGCATGTGTATATCATCATGAATATTCTCTATATATATGAGAAATAAGTCTTCTTGAGGAAATGATAGGTTTAAAAATTATTTCAATATTTTCTACCGAGTAATGAAATATGAGACCCTTTAATTTTTCCACTATTTATAGTTTAAAAGGTCTAGGACTATTATATTCTATAATTTCGATCTAAATTGAAAGAGAAAATTATGAAAAAGGTCTTCCTGCCCTGTAATTAAATGATTCGGTAAACTGGTGTACTGAACAACGGCTGGTCCTTGCAATGATTTCACAAATCACATGAGTTTCACTACCTCCTGTTGTTCATGGGTCCCCATAATGGGATCAAAGTGAGAGAATAAATGCATCAGATTATGCAACGGGTCTCCCGAACCATTAAAAATTGGAATTATAGGATTCCCAAAGTTTGTAAGGGGAAGAATTAGATCTACCCATTAGGGATAAGACTTATTTTCTAGTTTTGTTAGCATGCATCACTTTTACATGGGTTCCAATTGTGTCATGAGTGACTCAAGAGTGTTCATGATCCCTCAGGGAATGTCTATATGGGCCATATCTTAAATAGGCGTAGCGGATGGTAGGGAAATAGGTGGCAGTATCACTGGTACTTACTGTGGTTATCCCATAGGGGTAGGCCTATAAGGATGTGCTTGTCCCTCTTTTGGTTGTGCACCCAATGAATGGAGTTCCCAATCTGCTATTCTAGGATCCAAGTATATTGGTGGTTAGTATCCCACATTGATCAAACATTTCAGATCCAATTAGGTAGCTATAGAGAACCCTCTTTGTTGTGGAACACTATTTGGGAGTGCGATTTTAGGATCTACTTATAGAACATATACTATTGGAATTTGGGAGAGGCACACTATTTCCTTATGTGAAAGGAGATTAAACTCTCCAGGAGGTGGGTGAGGCACAATATGAACCCTACCCTTTTCTTTTTTGGAGTCATTTTGAGAAGGTAATGTTGGATTATTGTAGGGAATGCCCTAATTCAGGGAAGTCATCTAGTTTAGGGTACACAGACCTCCTTCAATCATTTTAGTGTGTACCATATTTTGAACCAAAAACTCCTTCTCCAGCTCCTCCTCTAAATCGGCCTTGTGTTATATAGGATCTTTAAGGTTGGAATTGATGACATTCATTGATGCATAGTTCATTGGATAATTCTATCAGTGTATTTTCAAGACCACATTTTTCTACACTCTCCACAAGGCTTGATCCTCCCCTTCATTAATTCTATGGGATCCATTTGGTAGATGATAATATGAATGGAATCTCTAAATAGTTTAATCATGCATGTTCCCAAGGAGAATATTGGTCATGAGATGAAATGAACTGTGAGGATCCACTTTGTGGAATTTCTCCTAATTGGGATAAGATTGATATCTACTGAGGAGGATATTTATGAGGTGAAAAATCCCCTAATCCTGAGGTCTGGGGCTGTTATCACTCCACTTTCACAACTATTCAAACATTTTTTGCTAACCTAGAAGGTTGTGTTAAAAAACCCCCAACCCTTTGGGTTGGGGTTTGTTCTTGGACTGCCGTGATTACAACTAATGTGGCTTCCCTTTTGATTCTATGGATTTTTGTGTGAGCATAGGTTGGGTGCATCATTTGGTATGCATCTGAATCACACACTTACGAAGAACATTGAACTATTTTTGACATTTTCACTATATAAATATTGAATTACCCTAAGAGATAGGTTTATTAAATATTTTTAGATACTTGATTCAAGAGTCTCTAAATAGAATTCTTTCTTCTATATTGGTGTTGGCAAGAGTCGGCTGGGGCCTATATTTTGGGCATATCTTTGACTATAAACAAGGTCTGCTTGTTAAATCTAGTCTGAAGCTATAACATTTAATGATTCAACTTTTGATAGTCTTTGATGGTTGGGGAGTATAGAGAAATTTAAGTCTCCATTTCCACCCCATCCTATGATATTAAAATTGAATGGGACATTGGTGATCAGCTGTCACAATATTTATAACATGCCAAGGAATGCATGTTGAAGGGCTCCTTCTATTTCTCAAACTTTGGATGTCATGCATCCAAGAGAGCCGCCAATTCAATTTGAAATTTCATTCCTTCTATCACCTTTATGTGACTTAGATACTTTTCATAGGGTAATAATATTCTCTCAAGTGATGAAGTGTTTTCCATATATTGAGATGGATGTCGTGCACACAATATTCCAACAACACCTTTGGGATACTATATTAGGGGGTGACAAAAGTCTATAACAAGACTGGTATGTCGTCTTTAGCCATCCATTTTCTCATGTTAATCATGCCATCTTCATCTTTTTATAGAGGCTCATCTACTTGATCCGACCAATGTGGATGGTATATTTTTGATTTATCATAAGAAATAATATTGGTAGGGAATTCCTCTATCATACTAGAAGACAGATGTCCCATGGGTGGTTTAGATAATGACCATAGCTTTGAGATGTCTTCCGATTGAGAAATAATTTCACTTGTCAATGAAAAGGCATCAGATATGAAGGTACTTGTTTTCGCAAGTGCCTCACGGTAAGAGGTATTTCTCGTTACTACATTTTCAATGGGAGGAACCTTATGAAAAAGAAAAACACTATAATAGAGAGAAATTTTGCAGCAAATTGCATCATGGGGAAGAATACCATGGTAGATTATAGTAAGAGAAATACCCTATTTATCCTTGATATTCTAGCCATATATAGGGCTTTCATGACTTTGATCATGATATCGATCAAATTATGGTCATGAATTAAGACTTCATAGTGAATTTTTCAAGGAGGAACTTCAGAATTACTGATACTACTCCCATAATTTAGTAATGGGATAATATGATCTTGATCCACCATATATAATCATATGAGGGCTTCAAAAAATCCAGTGTTAAGTAAATAGGGATCATATATCAACTCTTCATTTTCAAGTTGTCTCTAGTGAGTATTATTTTTGGATGTCTTATTTTGAGTGATTGAGTCCACTTGTTGGGGGAAGTGGTTTTTGGGTATGAAAGTTTTCTTAACTAGATCCTGTGTTGCTACTGTAATTTTCTAACAGGATTTTGGAATTTTGGCTGGGGTTTGTGCCTACCTCAGAGTGCCATTAGAATGGGACAATTTCCTCATGTTGGAATGAGTGTGTTTTCCTGATCTAGTTGTCTATATATCGTGGGGAAGGTTTTCCCCATAACCCTTCTGGATGAGAGTAGAGGTGTATGTCTTCTCTGAGGAGGAATGCTGATGAGCCACCCCATTTGTGGGGATGGAGCTATGTGTCCATCCCCTTTTCACTACTATTGTCACCTTTATGATGTTTTGGATGGTCTGTAGGATGTGGGTATGGAGTTGGGTATTACCTCTAACCATTTTCAAGATATTCTTGGCCACTTTCGTGACTAGAATGAGGATATATTCCCATTCTGTATCTAGAGAAGGGGTATGTGCCTACTCCTATCCTCCCTTTACTGATAGTTTATACTGAAAATAATCAAATGTGGGGGTAGAGAGTTGGGTCTTACCTCTATTAATATTATTCACTTTCCTACTGACTTCTCTAGGTGTTTCTAGGAAAAACTACTGGAATACTTGATGAATACAAAAAGGTGAGTGTGACCACTTGTGGTTTTCCACCAAACAAGGTTGGCAGACTTCTTTGAGTGCTTCAAGATGAGTCTGATGGAAGGCTTGATGAATACAGGTAGGGGTTTGTGCATGTTCACCGTGGGACATCATATTTGGCTGGTGAGATTTTATGAGTGCTGCTAGATGATTCTACTGACAGGCTTGGTGGGTGCAGATAAGTGTATGTTCCTGGTCATATTGTGCCTGTAGAGTTGAATGAAGGGCTTCCTCGTATGTTTCTAGGTGAGTCTTCTAGCTAGCTAAATTAGGGTGGGTAGGTGTATGTTCCCGCTCTCAGTTTTACACCAAATTTGATTAGTGGGATTCTCCAAAGGTGAGAGGGGTGTGGCCCTGCTACCTATCAGATGTTTTCATCCCTTGGTGGGTCTTCATGCGTGCTCGAGTTTGGATGACCTGGGATGGACTACTGAGGATGGAACCCTCATCTTGTGGAGTCTTCACTACTGCACGATATTGGAAGCGATCACTATTGAAAGGATCCCTTTGGAAGGACCCCTGTGACTTCTATACCAGGCCATATGTGGCCTCTTGGTACACAACTGTAAGATAAGGTAGGGAATGATTGTTGTGTTTCAGGGATAGACTCCCAAAATGATTGATGATGAAAATAGGTGCCTTATGATTATGGACCACCAACCATTGATGACCTAATGATCGGTGGGGGTTAGAAAGCTGGAGGGTCTGTCAGGAAGCCTCTAGTGTCATGATTGTACCATTCTGGTTGTACTCTTGGACTAGCACATTCGAGACCCAATGTTGGAGATGTTGGGTTAGCGATGACATCCTCTTCTTGAAAAAATACCTTACATCAATGGTATATGGGGCATGTATTGATGATATTTGGTACAATCCCATTAGATTGAAGGAAGTTCTGAGAGAATGTGCCTAAATATTAAAAAAACAAGAGAACATCATCAAAGTATCATTTAATTTAAATGAACTCAATCATGATTGATTTTGTTTTTTGAACCTCTTTCATTATGAGAGTGAAATGGTCGTAATAGGCAGGTGACACTTCATCTTGGTTAAGGATTCACATCTGATTTTACATTTTTTGTTTTCTATGGAGAATCATTGTACTTGATGATCGATTGTGGGGGGTTGAGTTTTGTGCAATCATTTACATCTAGTTCACTTTATTTGAATGGTTTTTAATGGATTTGTTCATGGAATGTGAAACATCAAACAATTATATATCCATGAGGGACCTTCTTTCCAAAGGCATGAAATCATTGGGAAGTTTATTCAATGGTACTTAATAACTCATATTGGTCGAGAGGATGGGTGGTTAGTCTCATCACACCCTTCTGGGGGGATTTTTTTCTTAATATGGGACTATCCTATAGATTTAATATATGTTTGTGAATCCTTCTTTAATTCACATGTATGACACGAGTTAACCCCAAATTAACAATCAATTATTAGCATGACTTAGAATCATCTACATGTATCCGAGGTTCTTCCTCAATGGAGATATCTATATGTATATGAGTTTCTCCATTAATGGTATCCTCTTATTTATTTATTAGATATTCTTTCATTGTTATTATGATGATGTTATTTTTCAGCCAAATAGTGGGGAACTCTGGAGTGTATTGTCATCCAGGGAGATGGGAGTTATTTTGATGTCAGTATCAGACCTATAAAATGGTATTTCTATATATCCTCATGAAAGGAATCAGAATCCACAAAGTTCAGTTCCACTTAACGGGGAACATCATAACTTTTAAGTTCATGATATAAGGACCAAACCGTACAATTTAATGTTATGAATCTAGAAAATCTAGGTGAAAGGTTCCTAGTCAAATATTAGTGTGAGACTTATTACAAATAATCTTAGGGAATTTAGAAGGGATATGGACTCCCAGATTGAATTAAACCCTACCAAGAATGTTGAACAGAGAGAATAAGGCTTATTTGGGGTGTTAGGTTTGGACCTCAGGGAGGCTTCCTATGTATCGCATTTGGACAGGAATCAAAGCCCACATAGTTCGGTGGTGAGGAACCATGCCTATAGAGACCATATGAAGGTTTTTATCTGATATCCCCACATGTCGTCATTATTTCCCTACAGTGATATACAAAAATAAAATTTATAAAACTCAGACAATCCTAACTCAAAGTGTAGTATCTATTAAGTCTGAGTGTCAAACCCATAGAGATGATTCATATGTTCTAAATTAATTAATAAATTGAAATTGTGATTGATTGGTTATTTCAATAAAAGAGAAATAATCGTAGGATTGGTTGGGTTTTTGAATCAATATGGGAGCCATTCCAGATTCAATGATTTTCAGGTTCATGTGATAGGGTTTTACTTGAAAGTGTGTTTATTCAGTTTTGGTATCAGAATTAAGTCAGTAGGGATCATTGGTCCTGGTGTCCCATACTAATCTTATGATTACACCTTTGGAATGATCATCTACTTAGTTTAATCACGAAAATAGGCAACCCAAAACCATATTTAAACATAACTGACCTAAGTTTCAAAATGGTCATTGGAAAAGTAGGCTAATTTATCGATACAACAAAATGAAACACCTCAAATCGCATACAATGGTCATGCAATATGAAAATAAGACGAATTGTAATTGATATAATGAGTTAAAACAATACAAAAACATGAATAAAATATAAAAAATAATCCCTATCATTACATCCCCCTACAAATCACACCACCCAGCACTATGGGACTACTCGCTCATGGTGGAGGTCAACATATTTGGTTCTAGAGGTAGAATGGAATCAAAGAATGGATCTGGACCATTACCCATGGTATAGAGGATATCCCTTGATGTTCTTTGGCTTATTCTGCCCCGGAGTATGTTGGAAGGGTGAATGGACCCCTCCTTTTATAGGAAAACTCATCTAAAACCCGTGGCCCATATCACCTTATTTTTCTCTACGCGTCAATGCCTACCCAACGTGTACTTGGGGTACATGACATGTACCCAAGATCCTCTTTTTCCTCTGTCACATTGAATCCATGAAAATCTCATATGTTGGTTTGACTAACGTCATGTCGTGTAATGGTGGTACACGATGTGTACTTGAAGTTCACATTGTGTTCTGTCATTATGACTTGTCCTCCACAGTTCTATTTCACTTGAAATTATCATGAAGTGTACTTGTGGTACACGACATGTAGTCAATTTTTCTTTAGTTTTTAATCTCTTATTCATCTGCAAAATTCAGTGTCACAACACTTCTGTTTTCTCACGGTGCAAAGAGTTGTTCGGCTCATATTTCCTCTCATTTTCATTCTTTTTTCACAAATCTGTTATTTCCTAACAAAAAACATAAAACTAGTTAATTTGATCAACACTTTAAAAACAATATAATTGAATTATGCAAATCATCATATTAAAATATTCTAAAATAAATGTATGAAATACATGTATCAAACCCCCCACACTTGAATTCAGCCTTGTCCTCAAGGATGGAATCTCAACATAATACAAAAGACTTTCACCTTACCTTGATTCAAACTGAATTTCAATAAAATCAATTGATAAAATGGAAAATTAAATGTTCAAGCATCACATGGATAAATTCATCAATGCCTCATTTTTCAAATAAACAAATCAACCATGTATTTTACTTTTTCTCTCTTTAAAACAGCCAAGCCTTGTAAATCATCTATCTTTATTTTTCAATTCATTATCAATATGCATGCCACTTGAAATCTACCTCACCTGAATTTTCTTCTCATCATCAGGGTAAAAATATAAATATAATGAAGCACATACCTAAAAAACCTATAACTTACCATAGGATTGCAAGGAATATATCATCTCCACTGTGTAAATTCATAAATCACAATTGATCATGAGGGATTCAACATTAAGGATAAAATGTCTCTGAGGATTCAGGTTTTGTAGGTAAATTATTTAAAATGTATAAGATCAAAATGGAGGTTTAACACTAAATTATTTTTCATGATAATCAAAGATAATCTCAGTGATTGTCTCCATTTACAAATGTCAATTATTCCTTCCCCCTAAAACTCAAAGTGGGACCATTATACATATAAACACAATGAATGAATCAACTTCTCATTCCTTTTTTCTTTTTTCTATTTTTTTAAAAAGTTATGCTTAGGACAAATCTCACATCCATCACCTAACCACATACGATAAAAAATCGTTGGTATGAAAAATGGTTATTTGTGATCCTCCCAAGACACAACCCATTTTTTTTCATTATTATTTTTTTGAAATGTTTTTTAGAAGAGACATGAGCTGTAAAATATAATGAAAGATACATGGCCTCTCCTAGATCACAATAAAAATCCCCCCAATAACATATCCAAAATAAAGTGCATCCTGACACACTAAATAAAGTTCCTCCCCCACACTTAGTCTGTATCATGAAAAACATTTAGATGATGTTAGGAATGGATAAAATAAGCTCGTATCGTGGCTCATTTCCTAGAAAGGAAATTCATGGATTTTACAGGCTTAAAATGATTAATGCAAGGTGGGTCTCAGGATAAGGGATAACAAAAATAATGCCTCAATCATATTAGAAGTGATTCTGTTCAGTCATATCTTCAATAAGATGCAATTAATTTTGTAGAAGAAAACACGCATGAGTTTCTCAAGAAATATACTATATATAGAATAGAAAATATTTGCTTAATGGATGTCTCGATAATGAGAAAAATGGTTGGGTAAATAACTTATGTAAATGCATAAAAATAATTAAATAAATTAATGAAAATTTAAAAAATTCAAAACATGAAAAAATATCATAAAAATTTTATTTACAATGATTAAAATGCTCCCTTAAATTTGGATTTTATAAATCCTAATCCACATATTTTTCTCTATTAATTATTTTCTCCATTTTTCTCATTCAAATTTATTTTCAAAAAAATCTAAATACATGGAATAGTAATTTTCCTAGGTAGTTTCATGTCTCCAAGATCATTTGAGTAAATAATAAATCTAGTGCGGGGTATGTGATTGAAAATTAAAGCTCTAAACAATTGAAATGTGGGAATATAGTAGAAGAATACAAAATTTAAACTCTTACTCCTCTTGTAATTGATGCTTTGAAATTAGGATGTATAGGTTCTTCATGATCCCTTTCATGACGTGTAAGTGACCTTAACAAGGTGTAACTCCTCTACAGTTTCTTATGTATTCTACCTTGATGGTTATGCAAAAATAAAAATCACAAGTGAAATCACATGCCATAGAAATTAAATTAAAAAATTATTAGGGATGCGGATCTTCCTAAAAATAGACAATAAATAATGAAAAATACTAAATACTCAGGTTGCCTCCCAGAAGCACTTTTGTTTACTGTTGTTGGACCAACCTTACCACTTCATCTCAGGTGATCGATGGTAGGAAAGAGGTTACATGATCAGGATCTAAAAAAATGTAAAATCCTTGATTCCTCCATGTAGATTGGTCCTCTTCCTTTTTCTAAAACTAACTTCACTCTTCCATTGTTTAATACTTTATCTTTCTCCATAGGCCCAATCTAGTGGTTCTTGTCCCTTAATACATTGCCAAATAGAAATTCACTAATTTCTCAAACTTTCTATCCTTCTTTGAATTATTTTTGTATGAATATCCCTCTGATATTTTCATATTTTCCAACACTTTTTGGTCTTTCTTCAGTTTGTTCTTACTTCCTTCTCCAGTCTCCATAGAAGAGACTTCATCTCTCCTTACATAGAAAAAATCATCCCATTCTTTCATCAATTAATGTATTTAAAAATCATTAAATGGTTCATATGACTTCTGCATCACTTGGTGCAGATTGAATTTTACCTCTGATCCTCCTACTCTCAAATTCAGCTCTCTATTCTGAACATAAATTAGTGCCCTTCCTGTAGCTAGGAACGGTCTTTCCAAAATTATTGTCACCTTCTCTTTATCCATTTCTATCAAAAAAAAATCTTCCAGAAAATATAACTCATCCACTTTTACGATGACATCTTCAAGCAGTCCTCATGGACGTCTCACTATTGTATCATCTAGTTTAATCATGACTCTAGTTGTTTTCATCTCCTTCAATCCAAATCTTTTAAATGTTTCATATGAAATTATGTTTACACTATCACCTAAATCACATAAATATCTACTAAACTCATTAGTTCCAATGGTAATTGGAATATAAAAAATATATGGATCACATTTTTACTTTGGTAGAATGCTTGAAAAAACTGCTACAATTTCTCCTTCTTGTGGAATGGTAGCTAAATCTTTAAGATTGTTCTTATTCATCACCAACTCCTTCATGAACTTTTCATACACTGGCATGTTTTCAATTGCCTCAACGAATGGGATTTTTATGTGTATCTTTTTGAAAATTTATAAAAACTTTTGATTTTTCTCATCAATATTCCCCTAATTTTCCTAATATGGATATGGTAGTAGTGGTTGGTATGGTGGTGGTGCTTCATCATCATTATATTTCTCAGCTTCTCTGTTCTTCTATTGAATTACTTCAGCTGGTGGTGGTTTTTTTGTCCTCCAAATTTGATGCCACTCCCTCATGTCTTCTTTAAACTTATAAGAAGTATGGATTTTACATCTGTATGAGGGTGATGTTCTGAACATCCTGGATGTTATCCTCTCTATCTTTATCTAAGTGTTTCAGCAATCTGACTGACTTATACTTCCAAGCTACTTAATGATGATTGTTGGTTTTGTGAGTTATTTCTCTGCTCTCTAATTTCAGTTCCATGATCCTTTGAGTATACAGTCCTCTCCTTAAGTGAATCTCCTTTTATGATCATAAAATTTTCCAGGGTCTCCTCCAGTGAGTGGAATTGATCGGTTAGTGTGGCCCCTTGATGTTGAGGTTGAAAACTTTGCCGTCTCGGCTGAAATCCTTGAACTTGATTCTTATTTTTAGGTTGTTGTGGTGGTTGTGGTTGGGGCCTCCATCCCTACCCATAATTTAGACGATTATAATAAATATAATTTACATCTTCATATTTTATACCTTGGGGATTTTGGTGGGCCATCATTGCATCCATCTTCCCTATCATTATCTCCATTTGAGAAACCATCCATGTATTTTTCACCATATTTACTTATTTTAATATTCCTTCTTCAAGATTCCATTGAAAACTATTACTTGAAATATCCTCTAGTAGCTCGTAACTTTCTTTTGGTGAATTTCTCCATAGTGAACCTCCTGAAACAACATCTACAATCGAATGATTTCCATACAATAATCCTTTATTAAATGTTTTAATTAACATGAACATTTTGATGCCATGATGTGGACATCATCTTATCATACCTTTAAACCGATCCCATGAACTATATAAATAATCTTCATTTATTTTCTCAAAATTTAAAATTCTTTCCTGCAAATCCATATGTTTTAATGGCGAGAAAAACCTTGTTAAAAACATCCTTACTAGATCCTCCCATGTTGTAATTGAATGTTGGGGTAGAATTTGGATCAACTCCTTTTTTTCCTTCAGTGAGAATATAAACAATCTCATCCTTACAACATAATTTGTAACATTCGAGAATTGGAACATGTCACAAATCTCCAAAAAACTTCCTATGTGTGAGTTTGGGTCTTCGTGTGTCAGCCTAACAAATTGCAGTGAATGCATAATCATCTGAACGACTACCAGATTGATTTCTAAGTGTTGTGAAGAAATAGGGGGTATGAGAATGCTTGGGTTGACTCCCATGTTTGAGGGTCTCCCATAGTTGATTAGAACTTGTCCTCCTTGAACTCTTCCTTGAAACTGTGGCCCAATTGGTTGGCCTAGCTCTTGATTGGCTCCTTAAAATTGGTTCCTACTAGCCATTTTGTTCTGTTATTATTCCTTTATATCTTCCTCTTTTTTATTCTGACATAGAGTCTTCTCCAACTTGGGATTGTACACAATATCTTCAGCTTTTTCCTTTCCTTGAGTGGAGTGGTTGTGCAATCAATTACTACCTGCAACAACAACATAAAAAGACCAAGTGTAAAATAATGAATGAAAATAAAAACAATTATCTAAATTCCTAATTAATTTAAACATAAAAAAGCCTTCCCTATAAATGACTCCAATTTTGATAGCCCTACATGGCATTGTTATTTCTCTACGATTCTGTGCAAAAATAAAATTTATAAAACTCATACAATCCTAACTCAAAGTGTAGTATTTAGTAAGTCTAAGTGTTGAACCCACATAGAAGATCTGTATGTTCTAAATTAATTAAGAAATTGAAATTGAAATTGGTTGGTTGTTGTAAGAAAAGAAAAATAATTATAAGATTGGTAGTGGTTTTGAATCAATATAAGAGGCATTCCAGGTTTAGTGATTTTTAGGTTCATGTGATAGGGTTTTAATTTAAAGCATGTTTATTCATTTTTGGTGTCATAATTGAGTTAGTAGGGATCCTTGGTCTTGATATATTGTCCTAATGTTATTATTGCAACTTTGGAATGGTCATATACTCAGTTTAATCACAACAATAGGCAACCCAAAACCATGTTTAAAAATAACTAACCTAAGTTGCACAATGGTCATGGTTAAAGTAGGCTAATTAGTTGATGCAATGAGATGAAACACCTCAAATCACACACAATGGTCATGAAATACTTAAAGAAGATGAATTGGAATTGATATAATGAGTTACAACAATCCAAAAAACATGAATAAAACATAGAAAATAATCCCTAACATCACATCCCTATAAAAATCACATCACCAAGAACTATGGGACTACTCTGTTATGGAAGAGGTGAGAATATTTGGTAATTAGGGTAGAATGGAATCAAATAACAGCTCCGTATCATCACCCGTGGTCTGGAGGAAGTCCATTAATGTTCCTTGTCTACTTCTTCCCCAGATTATCTTGTAAGGGTGAATGGGGTCCACCTTTTATAGGAATAATCATCCAAAACCCATGGCCTACATCACCTTATTTTTCTCTATGCGTTGATACCTACATGATGTGTACTTGGGGTACACGACGCGTACCTCAGATTCAATTTTTCCTCCATCACGTTGAATCCGTGAAAATCTCATATGATGGTTTGACTTCCATCACATTGTGTATTGGTGGTACATGACGTGTACTTGAAGTTCACAGTGTGTTCCGTCATCATGACTTTTCCTTCATGGTTCTATTTCAATTGAAATGGTCATGATGTATACTTGTGGTACACAATGTGTAGTCAATTTTTATTCAGTTTTCATATACTCTTCATCTAAAAAATCCAGTGTCATTACGCTTTTCTTCACTCATGGTGTGAAGGGTTTTTCGACTTATATTTCCTCTCCTTTTCATTCCTTTTTTTCAAAAATCTGTTACTTCCTGACAAAAAACATAAAACAAGTTAATTTTCTCATAACATAGAAAACAATATAATTTAATTACACAAATCATCAGATTAAAATAATTTAAAATATATGAATGAAATACATGTATCAGTCTCGTAGGGTAGTATGAACCTTTTAGAGGATTAAGTTGGAGATTACTCCTAAGGAGGATTCCCTAACTGAGTTTGGGGCCATGAGAAGTGACTTGATTCAAGGAGATTTGGTTGTTTTGTTTGGGGATTACACCTAAAGAGGATTCTATTGGATGAGTATGGTGATATTATTAGGGAATATTCCTTAATAGGAGGCCCATGAATGGGTTTTTTGGGGCTTAATCATAAGGAGGATTCCCTTGATAATATTTTTGGGCTTATACCAAGTAGTAGGCCCTTGGATGGGTTTGGTTGGGGCTTACTCCTGAGGAGGATGCCCAAAAGGTTTGGGATAATGTGGATGTCATGACCACTATCAACCTCTAAGCCCATGTGATTCATGATTGATGTGAGAAACACTTGGAAATAGAATATTGAACAAACCACATAATCCAATTTTTCTTAAGGTTGGATACATGGTCTTGAGAAAATATGCCAATGGAGGTCCTCTAGAGGAAGGAGAGATGACGATCCAAAAGGGAATTCACTACCAAAACATGCATCTGATCATGTAAAATCCAGGATCATGACTAGCCTCTAATACCACAAGAGTCATAATGAGTCATTCATGAATGTGAGAAACAATAGGAATTTGAAGATCTAAAAAACCACACAATCCCACTTCCACTGGTGGAAGAGGTCAGGGTGACGGGAGAAGAAGAAGGGGCTTGGATGCACCTGTTCTCTCTCCCGTTGCATATCTAGGATAATCCAATTAGAATATCCATCTATAAATAACCTAGAATGTTAATAGTATCAAGAGTTAAACCTCTGACAAGAAAGGATAAGGACTTACTCCAAGAGGTATTCCCTAAAACTTGTTCTCTGGTAGGAGAGGAGGATCTCATTCCCTATTAAAATGAAATGAAAGTATGATCCCCACCCTCCCTGCTTGGAACCAGAGGATTTAGGTCTTAGATATAACTAGATAAGAACATGTTACTAACCATATTTAATAAGTCTAAGAACTCCCTAACACTGTCCCCAAGGTTGGGGTTCTCATGACCATAGGAATGCATACTCACATGCACCCCGAGGACCCTAATCACTAGGTAGGATTAGTGTGGGAAACATTTGACCATAGGAATTCATAACGAAATGGGAGACACAATGGTGTGCCTATTTTCATGGTTTTTCAAGTCCATAGGCTTTGGTGGAGGTTTCAAATTGGTCCCTCTTTGAAAATGGATCCAAAGTAAAAGGAGACCAACCATTGGTGGCTTGGAAGAGGGATCAAAGGGGGGCTAACACAGGTCCTATGATAGATAGAAAAGGTGCCTCAAACAGGTCCTAGGTAGAACTGAAGGTGATTCAAATAGGAGGTATAGGCCTACATGAGATGAATATTCCTTAGGAAATGGACCGCCTGGGCAGACACACTTAGGATAGGCTTTTGCCTAGGCACCATGAGTCTCCTTGGGAGTCCCTAGATGGTTCTCGTGCAGGTCCATGATTAGGGATGGGGGCCTCACATAGGTGGTTGTTCACTAGTGGAGAAGGGTTCCTCATGTAGGTGTCTTGTGTTTCACACCTTTATGTGATTTTGTTCTCATTTATCCACCCTGAATTCTCTATAATATTTGGTTTTGGATAGATACCCGAGTAATTTTTGGAGACTTGGGTGAAGGGGTTGCTTGACTTGAGCTTGAAGGATTATTTCAATTTTCAAGTCTTGAAAATGAGGAGTCCTGAGGTCCTATTTGTAGTAAAATAGAAAACCCTGGTTGAAAGGGGTTTCCCACGTAGGTCCTGGGTGTGGGTTCTCAACACAAGTGTCTTGTGTAGGGGTGGCCCATATTTTAGTGCCATGCAGGGGGCTACACAGGCCTTCTATTGCACAGGGGTGTATGCACATGCTGGTTTGGGAAAATCTCTTTGACAATTCTTGGGGATATTCACTAATTTAACATGCTTAAGGATATATTTATAATCTTTTCATCCTCCTTGAAAAAATTGAGTGTCAACTTTCTATCATTAAACTAGATCCATTGATGGGGAGGCTAATGTTTAGTTTTTACCTTTGTTTAAAAATTAATTCAACACATGACCGGGTATAATTCATCTCACATCATTTGATCTTATCAAGAGGTTGAAAACATTATTCCAAAAATAGTCTTTTCCCAAAAAATACTTAATAATTGGAAAGAAAAATTGTGGACTAGAAGAAAACAAAAAATTTCTTACTTCATAGTTTTTGAATGTGAAGTATTCATCATGAATACCAAAGTTCAGTTACATAAAGTTGATTCCAAAATCGATGAAGGAATTTTTATGGGTTATTCTATAGCTAGAAAGGTTTATAGAGTTTTTAATTAAAGAACTAATAATTTTGAGGAAATAATTCATGTCAAGTTTGATGAAACCGATATTTTTTTAAAACCCTAAGGATTTCAAAATACTGATAAAATTTTCAAAAGTTCTTTAATTTCCTTACCAAAATTTATCTAAAACTAAAAATTAAAAATCCTATAGAAGTAAGTCTAATGTATTTTAAATATTCCTGAGATATTCCAATGGAATATGTAAATCCAAAAAATGAATATAATATTACCACTTTACCCAAAAAATCAGTTGATATTAAGGAATCATCCTTATGATTATATGATTAGAGATATAATTTATCTAGTAAAAACTAAAAGTAATTTGAGAAATCATTACGGGCATCAAGATTTCCTATCAAAATTTGAACCTAAAATAGTAGATGATGCTTTAGGTGTTGAAATTTGTATAAGGTCCTTGAAAGAAGATCTAAATCATCCTGAATGGAACCAAGTTTGGACCTTAGTTGAACAACCTATAGATCTATCATTAATTGGACTAAAATGTATTTTTATAAAAAAGTGTGATGAAAATAGAATAATTATTAAAAATAAATATAGAATTATTGCTAAAGTTTTTTTATCAAGAATAAGTAATAGATTATGGTGAAACGTTTTCACTAGGTGAAATGTTAGAATCTATTTGAATATTATTATCCTTTATAGGACATATTAATTTCACTTGATTTCAAATGAATGTGAAAAGTTATTTCCTTAATGCATATGTTCAATAGAAATTTTATATTGAAAAACATCATGGTTTTGAAGATACAAATTTTCCAAAAAATATATTTAATCTTACTAATGTTCTCTATGGATATAAGTAAGCCACAAGATCTTGGTATGAAATAATTTTTGGATATTTACTTCAAAATAACATTTTTAAAGGAAATTATGATCAAACTATTTTCTTAAATAAAATTTTCAAAAACATCATTATTGTTTAAATCTATGTTGATGAAATCATTTTTGGTTCAAATCGTAAGTCTATTTCAGAACAATTTTAGGAACTTATGAAAAATGAGTTTGAAATAAGAAATACGGGAGAACTCAACATTTTCCTTAGTTTTAAGTATTTTAAAAAACCAAAAGGATATATTTTGACTCAACATAAATATATTAAATATTTAATCAAACACTTCAGTTTTATCAATTCATCAAAAATTAGTGCCCCTATTGTAACTTTTATTAAACTTGATCTTGATGCAACCAGAAAATTAGTAGATCAAAAAAAATTTATAAGTATGATTAGAATTTTACTATATATTACTGAAATTATACCATAAATAATGTTTTCAGTATGTTTATGTATAATATTTCAAGATAATCCAAAACAATCTCACTTAAAATAAGTTAAATTTAATTTTTGATACCTCAAAATTACTTTAAAACATTTATTATTTTATTTATCTAGAAATGATTTTGTTTTAAAAAGTTTCTTAGATGTAGTGTTTGGAGGTTGTATATTAGATAAAAATTATACTTAAAAAACATGTCATTTCTTAGGAGAAACTTTATTATCTTATTGCAAAAATAAAGAACATTATTTAGCACTTTATTGTGCTCAAGTGTTATAGATGTAACACAAACTCATAGATTTTGGTATGTGATTTACTCAAACTCTAATTATTTTTGATAATACTAGTTCCATTTCCTTATCTTGGAACCCAAAAAGTCACTCTCAAGCTAAGAACATAGATGTAAGTCACCATTTCCCTAGGGACCAAACACTAAAAGGAGATACCTTTATTGACTTTATCAGAATATGAAACCATCTTGATGACATTTTTACCAAACCTATCACTTATGATAGATTCAAACTCAATAAAAAGAAGTTGGGAATAATCAATTTTAAATGATCTTCAGTCAATTATTTATCTCTTCTATCTCCTTACATTAAAAACTACTCAAAAAAAAGGTGATATTTTGTTTTCAAATTTTAAATTTATTTGTTTTTCAAGATTACATTATTTAAAATATTTTCTAAATTTTAAACTTTTTTGAATTTTAAAAATCGAACTACTTATATTTTTTTTCAAACTTAACTATTTTTAAAACTCATGATTTATCATTACTTTTCTATAAAATATTTATATTTAATTTATAACATGTAATTTAACTATCCTATAAAGACAAATATCATCCATTATTCTTGGAATATAAATTCACGATAGTTTAATCCTTTTAACTATATCTTTTACTCTTCTATAGAATTTATTTTATAATATAGATGGATATTTTTTTATAAAAAAGTATGATTTTTTAAGAAATTTGATTTTAATTTTTTAAAAGGTAATGTTTTATTTTTTATTTAAAGTATTTCTTAATTCAATTCTAAATAAAGTTTTTAAAACATATGTTTTTGAACTTTCATTTTATAAGCAAAACTTGTGAACCAGTCATACTTAAAGGAAAATTCTTTGTATTTTCGAAACCTCAAATTCCTATATAAGGACTTTAATATCAAGAATTTTTATCTGAAATATATTTATACTTTAAATTTTTTTCTGAAATATTATCATAGGAAGTATCTTTTTGAAGAAGATATTATAAGTATACTTCCTTATTAGAATACAATATTCAGATGTAACTGAAACAACTTTTCAAGTTATTAATGAATAAGGAGAAGTTCAAAGTATGATAATATTGATTCATACCTTTTTTCATATAGAGATTATTTATAAGATCCATGATAACACTAGATAAAGTTAAGTTCAACATGAAATCAAATAATTATAATATCTTATCAAATAATAAATCATGGTCAAAATGGAACGGATGTTGACAAGTTCAATTACATTAACCACACTAAAAATGACTTTCTTGATGATATAGAACTGTATAAGTTACAAAGGAATCCCAAAAATATGATCAAGAAATTTATAAAACCGAATTTCTAATTTATGATTGCATTTTTATTCTATATTCCTTTTTTAAAATCACAAAGGGGAAGAAATTTAAGTATTTTTTAATGTTGTTAGCTAATTTTTTCATATTATTTTAAAAAATTAGTGGGGAATTTTTTAAATGGGGAGAAATTATTTTACTTGGAAGAAATAATTACAATTAATAAATATTTATATATTCTCTATAATTTTTAAAGGAATATTGTTGGGGAGAATTATCTTTTTTTTAATTAAGTTTTTTAATCTTTGTTTCAAGAAAAAATGAGAGAAAAAAAGAAAAATTCCTTATCATAAAAACAAAAGGTAAAATTATTTATAATTTTAGTTCTTAAATTTAAATTTTATTTAGTGTTTTGTGATTTTAAAAAGGTGGGAGATTTTTTAATATATTATTAATTAAAAAAATAACTTATCTATTTATTTCTGATATCAAAATACACTTTATACAAATATGATCTAACTTATGTTTCTATTTAAGTTCTTAAGTTTTTATAGAAAAGAATTCTAGTAACTGATTTACGAAACATTATAACTTTAACAAATTTATAAAAATCCATGAATCTGAAGTTAAATTGATAGATTACTTCCATAGGATTAAGATGCAATATAACAATGATGAAATATCCCATCATTAGATGAAGAGAAGTGCTAAATTCATCTTGAGAAGTTTCTAACAATTTTATTACAACTAATCCAGAGTTTTTTGGAATCTGACCATTGGAGTTTTTAGAATGTTTCTTATAAATAAAACCCCAAATAGAGTATCATAATTATATTAAAATATTTCAAATATATACAGATCGATATTTCTAAAAGTTTGTCTTTTGAATCTTTTTAATTTATTATTGGCGAGTGTACTTTCGATTGATATAATTTTTCTTTATAAGTATTTCATATAAGTGATACCATTTTGTAAGAATAATATTTTTAACCTATTATAATTTATATTGTAATCATACTTGTTTTGATCCTATGCGATTGAGTGATTATAGGGATATGAAGATAGAGGAAAATCCAATCATCTGATTGAGGGCTTTCGAGGCTAGGAAGACAGATCTTAGGAGCTTCTAATGCTGGGTAGTTTAACTATGAGTTTCTACTAATAGTTATAGTAAATTTGTTCTTGGGATAAGAAGAAATACCTTTAAATAGGTATAAAATTAGGGATACCATAGGACAATTTGAAAGCAACATATCCCTCAGACTAGGTTTACAGGTCTACATTTCACTTCAGATGAAAGTGAGGTTTTTTAAAATATCCTTTAAATGTGTTTTTGGTTTTATAACCAATACTCCTTATTTTTTTCTTTACTTCATTTGAATTATTTTTACTAATTTCATTTTATATAGTTTAGATTGTTTAAAGTTCAACTGTTTAACTATTTTATTGATATTTTAAAATAACAATCATTCTATTTCTGTTCAGAAATATATATTTTGATAAAATAATTATTTGGGATACTTTGATATTTTATGTCATAGAAAATTAAAAAAATTATCAATATCATATTTCATTGGTAATATAAAAATATAATTATCTTAATGCTTTAAGTGGAATAAAAATGTATGTTTTTTTAAACTACAATTCACCTCCCATATTATATTTTGTTCACCATCACACCCAAAAACATGATGTAATAATTTTATTTCATTAAATTTATATTTAAACTACATGAATCTTTGATTTTATCAATAATATGAAAAAAAATCAACTTAATACTTGAAGGTGATAAAAATTATAAGTTTCTTGAATATATAATTCACCCCTCTTAAATTTTATTTACCATATCACCTCCAAAAAACATTTGGTATGAGTGGTAAAATTTACCTTGATTCTAAGACTTACTAGTAAACTTTAACCTTATTATATTTTTTTTTTCAGTTTATCAAATTTTCAACTTAGTTTCCCTACACTAACTATGCTGGTAGAGGATAAATATTTTGTGATCACAGGTGTATCTGTTAGAACAATTGAAAACTTAAATCCAACCATTACACCTATTTTTGATAGAGATGATTATGATTACTGGTATGATCTTATGAAATCATATATCATTAATACTAGAGTTTATAAATTTATCTTGATGACTGGAAAATATAAATTTATATATAAGGATATCATTCAATTTTCTCAAGAATAAAAACTAAAATATTAGATAAACCATAAAGTTTATAATACTTTATTGTTTTCTATGACCATGCACATCTATATCCAGACATATTCACGTGGAATGGAAAATAGAACTTGGATTGAGTTTAATATTACACATTTTGAAACTTAAAAAGGTCTAAAAACTCACAGAGCTATGATTAGAGCTGACTATCAAGCCTTTAACGTTCTGTATAGAGAAACCGCAACACAAATACATCAATTCTTTATTTCTATAGTAAACCATTTACAATATTTGGGTAAAAAGAGTTATCATAAAATCAACTCATTGAAAATATTATTGATATTATGTCTAAATAATGGGAGTACAAGAGGACAATAATCGATGATACTAAACATCTAACAAAGATAATTTTGGATGACTTAATAGGAACACTAATACAGTATGTGAGAAGAATTAGTGAGGATAAAGAAATATTGAATTAAAATAATGGATTATAATTTGATTCTAATTTAGGTAACTCTAATTATAATGTATTTAATACTTATATTAACACTTCTAAAGCTATTGTTTCAAAGAGAAAATGTAAGAATTTAGATCAAATTAATACAGATGAAAATAAAAATGAACTTACCCAAATTAAAATATGAATGAATAAGATTATCAGTAATTCAAATTTTCATAATATTCATTTAAATATAGTAAAGATAGAAAATACAAGAAATAATAATTATATGTTCTATGATATGAATATAATAAGGATGGTTATATTAGGCATTATTTTCTAAAACTAAAGAAGAAAAATAGAAACCTGATATGATATTATAAAATTAAATGAAAACAATCTTGAAAGATTTAGATACCTAGAGTGCGAGTGAAAGTAACACATATTCACATAGTTCATATGAATATAGTGGAATAGAAATATTGAAAATAGTTGGGTTCCATTCAGATATTATAAATAGAAAAATGATTCATGAAAAAAGTAACTGTAAAATACATTTCAAACCTAAGTATATATTTAAAATTCACTTATAATAATAAATATAAATTTTCAACTTCAAAAAAATATAAAAAATATAATCCATGTAACGTTTAAAAACTCAATTCACTATTAGATGAAGAAACCTTTCCTATTATAAATAAAATTTCAATATTTGTTACTCTTATGAATAAAGAGTATAATAAACTTAAAAGTTTTTATGAGTTTACTTAAGAAAAACCTATTAAATATAATATAATAATTTCAAAATTAACATTAGAAATTTTAAAGATTTCAATTGAATTAGATTCAAAAAAAAATTCTTGTATGAATTCTATTGATAAAAATTTAGTTGATCATAAATTCAGTGACAACGTTTTAGATAATAAGAATTTGATTATTAAACTTAAATATGAAGTTTTTTTCCAACTTTACTTATGGTAAATAGATTTTTGATAAAACGAATAAACAAATAAGAGAATCTATACCTTCAAATGGAATCTATTTTACTTTTTATAAAACTTATTCAGAATCATACTATTTTATAACTAAAGATGCACTATTTTGTACTAAGTTTTGAAGAATAGGTCATTGTACTAAGTACTATCCTCTAAAAAATATTAGTATTTTGGTTTCTAAAAGGCATTTATTTTAGAAGTAATAACAGATATATAATATAAAAGAGTTGCTAAATGCGGGTTCTTAAAATATTTTTTTTCTAACATAACTAGACCCAAATATATGAGGGTACCAAGAACTTAATTTTCTTTTTTCAAGAAAATAAACTATGTTACAACAAAAAAATAGTACATAGATATTGGTTGTTCTCGATATATGACTAGAGACAAGTCAAAATTCTTAAATTTTAATAATTTTAAACTAGGATAAGTTACTTTTTGTGACAATGAATAAGGTGAAATCATTGGAATCAATGATGTTTCATTTCTTGGAAAATTATTATTTCAAGCATTTTATATATTTTATGTCATAAAAAAACCTTATCTGCAAAAGTCAATTATATGATGAAGGATATCTTGTGAACTTTAGGAATGAAAAATACATTGTTCAATGATTATAAAGTAATTTCATTTTATCTATCAATAGGTAGGAAAATGTTTACACACTCAACTTATATTAATTAAGTTATTAGAATTTTCGTTATTTAAGTGAAAATAAAGACTTATTAAGGTTATGGAGTTGGATACTAGGGAAATTTAACTTATAGACTTTAAATAAACTTAATAGGAAATGAAATATTTGGGATCTACTAGAAATTATGTTTAATTAAACTAAATAATTTGATCCTTATCAATTTGGTAACTATCATAAGTTAAGTTTTAAATATAAAAGTTAAGTCGCAACTACCGAATCATTATATTTAGTGCACATGGATTTATCTTACACAAACTAGAAGTGTTGGAGGAAAATACTATACACATGTCTTGGTTGATTATTACACTATATTTGTTGTGGTCTATTTTCTCACTCAAAAATCTTAAGCACCTAACCATTTTAAATTTTTTCCTACTTTTGTAAAAAATGAGAAAAACCTACCTTTGGTTACTATCCAGTGTGATCATGGTGGTGATTTTTCTAAATCTGATTTGGAATTTTTTTTGTAGTAAAAAAGGTATTACTCATGATATTTATACACCAATAAGACCAAAAAATGGTAAATTTTAGTGATGAAATATAATTCTTAATTAAATCACCTGAAATTTGATAAGTTTGTATTCTATTACTAAATATTTTTGGGATGAGTTTGTGAGTACTGATTATTATTCCATAAATCTGATTTTACTCAGAACATTTCTTAATAATAATATTATGAGTTATGGATTAGAATAAAACCAAATATTTCTTATTTTAGAGATTTTTGGGTGAAAAATATTAATTCCTAATAAAAAATTGAATTACATAAATTTTATCCAAAAATCGATGAAGAAATTTTTATGGGTTATTTTTAAAAAAATAAGGCTTATAGAGTTTTTAACAAAAGAAAAAATCTAATTAAGGGAAACATTCATGTAAATTTTGATGAATATGATCATTTTTTTATAAAACCATCAGAAATTCATAATACTGATGAAGTTCTCAGAAATCCTTTAGTTACTTTATAAAAAGATAATTTACTTCCACTAATTGTAAATCCTCATGAATTAAGACCATCCAATTTTTAATATCTAAGAGCTACTTCAACAGAAGATGCATATTCTTTAGTTGATGATCATATTACCAATTTACCCAAAAATCAGTGAATTTTAGAGAAATATCCTTTTGAATGCATTATTGGTGATGTAATTCAACCATTTAAAATTATAATATCCCTAATAAATCATTGTTAGAATCATGTCGTGCTATCATAATTTGATCCTAAGATAGTTTATAATGCCTTAAGTGATGAAATTTGGATAAGGGTCATGCAAGAAGAGCTTAATAAATTTGAAAGGAAACTATTTTTTACCCTAGTTGAATGTCTTAAAAATGTACCAATAATTGGAGTAAAATGGGGTTTGAAATAATGTGATAAAAATGAAATCATTATTATAAATAAATACAGACTTGTTTCTAAAGGTTATTTAAAAAAATAAGGGATATAATATGGTTTAACATTATTACTGGTCACTATGTTAGAATCTAATAGGATCTTATTAGACTTTTCATCTCATTTAAATTTAAATTTATTTCAAATAGATATAAAAATTTATTTCCTTAATGGTTATGTTTAATAGGAATTTTATGTTGATCAAAATTGTAGTTTTGAATATGTTGATTTTTTAAAAAAGTATATAAACTTACTAAATTGATCCATTGATTTAAATAATCCCTAATAGATTGATATGATAGGATTATTAGATATTTTCTTATAAATAATTTTGTTAAAGTGTTGATCTAACCCTATTCATAAAGAAAAATTTGAAAAAACCCTTTGTTGCTCAAATTTATACAGATGACATTATTTTTTCTCAAACCTATAATGAATTTCTGGTAGTTTTTATGAACTTGTGAAAAATTATTTTAAAATAAGGATGATGTGGGAACTTAACTTTTTTCCTTGGTTTTCTAATTTTTAAAAAACTAAAAGGAAACATTTTAAGTGAAAATAAATATATTAATGATTTCCTCAAATATTTTATTTTTAACAATACATCAAACATAATTACTCCTATGGAAACTTCTACCAAACATGATCTTGAAGAAACTGGTAAATAAATATAGCAAAACTTCATAGAAGTATGATCAGAAGTTTAATTTATATTACCTAAATTTGTCGATACATAATGTTTTTAGTCTCATGGTTCAGTAGGATACAATATTCTATAGTACTTTACACTACTGAAGTAAAATATATAGTAGATAGAAGTTTTTATGCTTAAATGTTATGGATGAAGCATACACTCACATATTTTGGTATGATTATTACTCAAACTACATCTAGGGAAATACATTCCCACTAATGTTTGATGGGGTTTGGATTCATTATTAAATGAATAACACATTCCATGATGAAAACTATCTCACCCACAATGGATAATATTTAACCATAAATCCAATGGATTATAACATCCCCATGATAAAAATAATTTTGGGATCCAATAGTGGATAACAAGTACATACCCAAGGTAGAGTTATATAGTTTCATCATTATCACCCAAAGGTCCCATTAAAAACTCTTACCACCAACATAACCTCATATTTTCAATATAATTAAACTTATCATCCACATAATAAAAATATTCGATTTGGGATGCACTGACTCACCATCATGGATTTAAATTTTTCCATTAAATAATGCGTCTTAGTGGGGGAAGTGTTCCTCATTATATCATACTCAAATCGATGTCACATAACAACAAATCATGGGAAACAAAAATAATAGTTAAGTTAGATTGAAGGAAATTTAATAAATAAAAATAGTAAATAGAAAACTCAAACTATGTCTGGAGAACCTTGATTCGAATCCCACACTGGTAGCCCTCATATTCCAGCATGATGGATCATGAATTAATTCAAATATTGACCTTGACTTCCACATGTAATGTTTTGTCCAATTTTTTTTCATCGGAATATTATTTGAGGATTCCTAGATTAAGAACCTTCTTGTAGACCAAGTCTATTGTGCTCTCACTACAATGAAAACTGACACGTTTGATACCTAGCATGAGGAGTTCTCCTGTGCTAAGTCCCTGTCAATATTTCCTTCTAGATGCTACCTAAATCATTGATCTACAATGAGAAATATCAAAACCAGTATCCAAATTCTAAATTCAATGGTATATCTCTATATTCCATGATTTCTAATGAATCTCCTGACACTGTAGTAGTGGTCTTGTTGGGGGATAAAACACAATATGAAACATGTGATCTAAATATTCCCAAGAGTGAGTCATTCTATCATACTATAGGGAAACTAATCCCCATAAAATACTCCCTACATCATTGAATAGTTCAGTTTCAAACAATACCATTAATGTTAGTGGTGTTTGTATAAAGAGGGATACTGAAACTAGATAATCTAGACATGTCACCTCCATAAGATGTTCTATCTCACACAAAAATCATAGTGGTATCAGATCCTCAAACTCTAAAAGAAGGATCAGTCTATGTGCACTATGTTCCTGACCAAATAGGATAGATGGAAGTAATATTTGGTGTGAAATATCATGTTATCCCACATGGAGTGAGTCCTAACATAACACAATGGGATGAATCACCAATAGATGCCCATATCACATAAATAACTTGAGAATGTGCTCATCAACGAGAGCCTAGTTACTATCATGGATATCACAGTTACCCTAAACCAGGGTGTCCTCACTCAACTATTTATTATCATGCCCCTAAACATGTATCATTCATACCTTCCATGATGTGGATGTCTAGAAAGTTTTCGACACATACCATGGTTTGATAAGAATATATATGTTGAGCTTACTCAATAAGGAAACTCATAGGTCTCAATAATATATGATTAATGTAAAAATTTTCCCTATACTTAATGTATAATTATTTCTATTTGATTAGAATGTGGTTAGATTCCCAGTGAATGAAAATATTAGTTGTCACACCATCACTAGGACACATACCTTAAAATATACCTTGAAGGCGCATTGAGAGCCTTTCCATAAGTCCCCATAAAATCCCCACCATGATTCCCACTACAACACTAAACTAAGGAAAGACTCCACTAACACCAATCTACAAAAACCCAACCCCATAGGGCTTACCTGGACCAAAAAATTATAATCCAAGACAACTCATATCCTTCCACAAATTGATTAGGGGCTAGTGATAATCACCGAGAATTCATAATATAAAACGGTTTAACTTAGACTAATTAACTGTATGAATGAACCCAACCATCACAATGCTACAGTGTATAGGGACAATAAAAATAGTAATCACATAGAGAAACTAGATGAATGAAGTAACCTATATGGAAAACATCAAAGTATTTAAAATTATAACCATATTAGAAAGGTAAAAAATACATGCCCCATCACAAATGAATTCTCAAGCTAACAATAACTACAATAAAATAAATATGATAGATACCATATCATAATATTCAATTCTTTTTGAATATACACGGTAAACACACAAATTTATCCCTATGATCCAATAATGTCTCTTTCCACCAACCTATAATCTTAATAATGCATAAAATATCCAAGAAAATCCCATTAATGTGTGGGTATATACAATCCATGTAGAACACCCTGAAATCCGAAAATGGACAAATGAAAAAAATAATATTATTGTAAACTCAACCAAAAATAAGAGGGAAATGATAATCCAATATATGTATATAATTATAATTAAACCAGTAGAGATAGAAATGGAATCTCTATATCATTTCTCAACTAACAATGATAACTAATCAAACCAATCCAAAGGTCCACCTCCAATACCATTCATTAATAATAACCACACAAGAATATGTGTGGAGGGTCCTGCAACTATCCACTAAACATCATAGTTGAGGGAGCCAAAATTATAGTCAACCATCCTTTGTATCATCACCAAACACTAACGGGAGGGGCCCACACCGTGTAAGTAAGATATACAGTTGAGGGAGTTAAAAATACCATGGAGAACCATATATCCACTAGAGATCAAAGATGGTGGGGGTGAAACACTAGTAGTTAGAGGTCCTAAACCCTCGATAGTATGGGGGTTTACAAATCTAGATAAAAAATTAATATATGGTTTCCATCCCTTGGATATATAGGGAATTTATAACATTGGAATCCCTTTGCTGATCTTTCTCGACCACTACCATCACCTGAAATCACCCGAAGAAACATACCTTTTGTAAAAGCTGTCATCATATATCCAATGCAACAACGATGAAAACCATCATGTTCTATGTGGATAAATATCATGTTGGGATACTCATGGTAAAATATATGATTCTTTAAGAATTAAATGTAGTTGGAATAAGTTTCTAGGAAAAGCACACATCATGTTTGGTGTCAGTATGGCATGAGACCTTACCTAATAACCTTCCCTTCGTATACTATGGAATGCATTTGGAAGCCTTCTCATAAGAAATTATGTCTATATGTTGTACATTGTGTGTTTCATGCACTCAAGACTACTTTTTTCCTCATATTAATTCACATTTAAAACTGTTCATTCCCATATATTGTTGTAGTGTACCTTCCTATGTAATAGGTTGTCTGTCTGGACATGACCATTATTGTGTACTCCTAGATTACATGATGAGTCCACTAATATGAGGTCCTGGATGGGTTCTATTGTAACCTGGATATTCCACCCATGTTAGTTCACATGGTTTTTGGAATTAGATACAAAGTTTGTGATACATAACCCAACTAAAACCCTATCCACCATAGGGGCCTGGGCTAAAAGATGTTTGTTATAACGAGTTACATGGAATATAGTCTAAAATTTTATAGAAAATTATGTTCCTTCACATGGATCCTAGATCCATCTTCTCCATTGAAATAATATTCACTTGACCACCCAAAATCTGAGGTATCCCCTTCTTCTATCGATTACTAAACTACAGTAGCCAGAAATTGTAACATGATCATCCACCATAATCATGTCACAAAAAAGATAGTCGTTTGGGGTTTTAATAACTAAATTATAAACCTTACACAATGATCCATCAACAAATAGATAATCCTTATATATTTTTACCTCTATCATGTATATGATATTTCAAACATAGTCAGACTCAACCTAAAAAATTGAACCATTTCCAAACATTCCAATGTCTAATAATATGACAAATATAGGGTATAATTTCATAAGAATAAAGTGAAATACATTATTAGATACGTTTTCTTGGATGATGATTAAAACATTGAGGATTTATAGATTGATATCATTGTATATCATGATTAAATTGGACTAAATAATTTAATTTTTGTATTAGGCAAATGAAAAGAACTTGATATCATCAATAATTTTTTTTATGTAAAATTAATTCTTAAAAATTTTTATCAAGAGGGAGGAATTTGTAAATAACAATTCCAACCTTGATTTGGTATTGGTCATTGGTGAACATTGTATTCTCCCATGATGAAATTTATTTTCATTTCCTACTTATTTTTGATCCACCTTGGTCCAATCTACGATCATCCTCTTATGTATTCCACCAATGATGAACATCCCATGGTCCCCTCAATTCTCCTAGGGTCATTTGGATAAACAATTAGCATTTATATAGAGGTTTATTTATAGTATAATTTATTTTATAATATGAAATAATTTATTTTATTTTATTTTATTTAAATAACATATCTTCCATTGAGAATCCTATATGGAACTCCATAAATTAACCCATGTTATATCACACCTATGATAATACCCATTTCTTGGAGTCCACCATGGTATCAGATTTTCCATATAAGGTCTTGAACAATGAGAATGTCTATTTTCATTAAAATGGTTCATAAAAATGCATTAAAATATATTAATATTTTTAAAAAGTTAATTCGTGGGTCCCAAGACACAAAAACACACCACTAAATTCGAGGAGCGATTTAGTTATTTAAAGATAAATATTCCTAGGAATAATTGAAATAACTAATTTCATTACCATAATTTATTTGAAAATTTTTATTTATATAAATAAATATATATTCTATAATAATGAATCATTAAATCAATATTCACATGATAATAATTAATCATTTATCCATCATCTTACTATTTAAAATTCATAAAAAAATAAAATATGATTTTTTTAATTTTATTCCTATAAAAAATATATATCATCAATAAAAATAATATCAATATTGTAAGTATGAAATGAAAATTTTAGATTTTCAAAATTATAATATTTATAAAAAAATGTATATAATGTAAAAATAAAGTATCTAAAAAATGAAACCCCTGGTAGTTTAGGATTTTCATATTTACCCTTTTTTCCATTATATTCCTTCCTTTATCTCCACCATGTTCTGAAAAAATAAAAATTCATGAGAGAATCTACAAGATTACCTCTATTAAATTTCAAAAATTGAATGATGGTTTTGGATTTATATTATAAACAAATATATAATATTCATATTATCTATTTCATATGGATGAATTAATAAATACATTATATATGATATGACCATTATTTTATATCTTTTTGTGTGACACTAAATCAACATGAAATGTAAAACATGGTAGTAAAAAGTCAAAAAATCTAGATAATTTAATATCTTTACAATTATTCACAAAAAATATAAGTTTCCTTAGATCATACAAAACAATATTTAATATTAGTTAAGGTAGCATGTTATTCACCTAAACTTACATTGGATGAATCCACTAATTTTTATTTTATTGAAAAATGACAATTTTTAATTTATGAATTGACTAAACATGGTATACCTAATATATATCAACTTTTATAAATTATTATATACTATAATAAACCACCTAAATAAACATAATATTCGTTTTTTTATTATATTTTTTATTCACGGATCTTCCTCACCGTATTACTTTCATTCTTCTCATCAATGGAAGAAAAATCATAAACCCTAATATTTTCATAATGAATCAATACCACAATTTTTTAATCAAAATTTTTCATTACCCAATGTATGATAACAAATAACTTATCAAAACAAACTCTTAATTACAACTTCCCATTTTAAATATCAATGGATTCCACTCTTGTTTGTAAAAATATCCATCTCGGTATAATGGGATTTTTCTACTCATTCACATTGAGAATATGAAAATATAATTGAATGTAATATGTACCATCGTTAACTAAAACACCCTTAAAAATATTTCATAGATATATCACCATTTAAATTACAAATTATAGAAAAAACCTGGTAGGTTTCATCCCCGCCAATCTCAATAATTTGTTTTTTTATTTAGAAATTATGTTCACACTCAAGCCTAAATCACATAACACTCTTAAAAAATAAAAAGATCCAATATTAATGGAAAATAATAAATAAAACTAGATATTATTTCTTCTTATATAAATTATTTTATACCACCATCATACACACTCCCATTGATGTTATTGTACACGTATCCTCAATATTTATCCAATTTAAAAAAACCTATTTGATAAACCATGTATATTTGGGAATAAGTGATAAAAATTTTATAATGAAAATGTTAATAAAATACATCTTTATAATTTTAGGAAACATAATTCCTTTTTCCTTTAAACACAGTTGTTTAATATTTTAAATAAATGGAATTAGGATATTTAAGTAGTTGAATATTATACCATAACATCCTTCTCAATTTATTTTTCCATCTCCCTCATAATTTCCTTCACTTTTATATCATTTTATAAAAAAATTTCATACTATATTTTCTTTATTTTATCAATATAGGTCATGTTTTTACACTCCTTATAGTGACAGATTAGACATTAGTACATGGGATGATCTTTGTGTCAACCGAAAACACTCTTTGTTGACCTTTATTTTAGTTCCTTAATAAATTATACAACATAAAATAAAAGATTTCATATAATATATGTTTTTATATTTAATTTCACATTATTCTATATTTATTAATTGATTTTAACATTGGAGCATTTATCTTTTTTTTATGGGAATATCAAGACTCATTCTATTAATTGATAACCTTTATTTACTTATGTTCATTATCATGATTTTTTTTTTGATAAATACAGTCAATAAAATCCACATCAATTTTTTATAATGAATTGGTTGGTTCAAGGATATTATTATATTTATATTCTTTGCCGAGTATTCCAATAATCAAGTCATATATCTATTTTACTTGACCTTGTGAACTCCTCTACTTTGTTGAACTCAACACCTATCATATTAGAAACTATTTTTTGATATTTCATTTTTCAATCTTCTAATATTTCTTTAATCAATAAACCTCTAATGATATTTTCAAAAATAAAACTATATACACAAGGAAATATTTTGTTGATTAATTAAATTAGTAAAAAATATATATGATTTGATGGTGATACATCCTTAAAAATTCCTTAAACCTATCACATGTAAAATAGACCAATTCATCATAAACATAATTAGAATATAATATATTATGGAGGAATTTTTTTAGGAAATGTCTCAGAATATCAACCTATGATATAATGGAATGAGGTTCCACTATTTGTAATCAATTCCTTTTAGTTGTCTCTTAATTTAAATATTATTATTCTAATCCATTCCATGTCATTAGAAACATCGACAAATAAAAAATTAATTTGGAGATCATGATAACCTCAATCATGTTCCATTGAATCATTATTTGGTTTTCCAATTAAATAGATATAATTTTATGTTAAATAATTTTTTTAGTGATTGCATATACGAGAATATTCAGTTGTACACCAACACTTTAATTTATACCATGTGTATAAATTATATTTACCTTGGTTATTCTCTATACATAACCTTTTCCCAAACCCGTACCTGATTTACTTAGGTAATTTTCTCTTTATTCATATATCTCCCCACAATATTCTCAATAATGTTATCATACTTATTAATATAATTTATATATTTCTTAAATTACTTTTAATTTTATTATAGATTCATGCATATGAATAAAATTCAAAAGTAAAAAATAAGAATATTATAAATAAAAAAGAAATAAAATCTATAATGAGAGAGTGGATAAGAATATATTAATCTTAATTTATTAATTAAATGAATTTACTATATACACATGTCATTAGAAATGATTCCTTAAACATTGACTTCACCTGATGAATTTCAAATTCAATGTGGTGATTAGGTTTATAAATTATTGAAACACATTCTTAAAAAAATCATGAGGATAATAATGTCCAGTTTTAGGGTTGAACCCATAGAGACTACTATTAACTGGCATGAAACATCAAGTAAAATGTTATAATTGAATTTTTATATGATTAAATTGAATCTGAAACTAATTTAAAAATATCAAAATAATAATGTTTTACTGATAATATAAAAATCATATACCATGAAATAGATAATAATTTATTTTTTCAATGAATAATATTACTCTTATTAGAATAGGTTCTATACAAATACTTGTTAATAAAATTTATTCTAATACTATTAAAATTTTATATTGTTATCCTTATGTTCATTAAATCATTATATAACCAGGTTACCTAAAGATATTTTAATATATATCAAATTAAACACACATAATGATCAATAATGAAATCTAGTTTCTAGTTATAGAATTAAAAATAAATTATATAAGAGTTAATAAAATGTATTTTATTATCAAAGGATAAAAACAAGTACAAAAATGATAGAATAAAAATTTCCTAACAAAATAACCATTAAAAAATAATATCATTATTAAATAATGAAACAATTTAACATAATGAAACTACAACTTATTGTTTCATATGTAATAGAGACTTGGTAATTATTAAACATGAAAATGGGTCCAAAATTATACAATTTAGGAAAAAATAGTTATAATTTATCCTTATAGTAAATCCATCTATTGACTTGTTCATAATTTTTTTTCATTGGCCCATTTAGTTATTTCCTTGAATAATGCACTTTAATTATGAGAGGATGAGAGGGAAAATTATCTAATTAATGAGGGTGTTTCCTATTCTATGATTCTATTACCTCCTTAATGTGGATTTCTCAATTATGAATGGAAGTAACATTCTAGGATACATTTCAAAGGTTAATACACTTAATTTAATCCATCATATGACCATCACATGTAGTGTCTTATTATTTTTTATAGATTTTCATTATTCAATACTAAATTATAATAAATAATATGGGAAGAAATTTTTGAAATTATTTTCATTTAGGATGGTCTGGATGATAATGATCCACAGTTCAAAGATATATGAGATAACATGATTGGTTAAATTGGATTTAAGTAGTCCCATTAAAATTTAATTTTTTTCGGTTTTTAGTGTTATTCAGTAATTATAATTAAGTTACATATGTATTTGATATCTCCTAACAATAATTATGTAACAATGGAAAATATATTCATCTAATATGTGAATTGGGTTATAATATAATTTAAAATATCATAGGAAAACATATGGTTACATGAGTGTTTATTTCCATCATGGATGGAATAATGGAAAAAGGGGGTATAAGGTGTGATAATTTTAGGATTGGGACCATGAAAGGGAATCCAATATATATTTATAATGGGAAGAAAATCCCATTAAGATCATTTTTAATTAACAAGTCTCATTATAAATTTTATTTTAATTTTATAAGGATTATAGTGGATTCTTTTTTGTTCCGTTATTAATGACCATGTTTTAACCTTTTAGATTTATTACCAAAGTCTAATGATGATCCTTTTAAAAGTGAAATTTCTTTAAACATTAGTATAAATTCTTATGATTTTGTTTCTTGGAAGATTACATAATTTTTATAACGTTAATATGTTTATAAATATTTGAAAAATATATTCCTAAAAAAAGTTTATTATGGGACATATGAATCTCTGGACCATTATTGATTTTCTATGAGAACTGGGCTAGGTCAAGGAATTTGTATTACACTATTTTATAGGTCCTTAAATATTGATTTATGTTTTTTACTCAATGTATATATATAATGTATGAACTATAATGGTGAACCATTTGTAAAAATATCATGTTTATTAGAGAAAAGATATGGAAAAGACCTCACAATCCTTGAAATATAGAATCTAGAGGGAGAATTGTTGTAGATATACCAGATGGAAAGTCAGGGTAATTATTTATATTGTGTCGTTATTAGTTCTTATAGGATGTGTGACTATGAAAACATCATATAAATTGAGTAGAAATAATAGAGGGAATATTGAAAACAGTTTAGATATTTTTAAGAGTAGGCCGATAACCCATAGTAAGAAAGAGGCACATAACATGTGTTGGAATTACAGATCTAGTTTTTGGGGCTCTTGGTAAACATGTTGAATGGATGGTGACCTACCAAGAGATGTACCATAAAACCCCTTTTTCCATGGGATATTAACCTTTAAGAGAGATATCTCAAGGAAGCTGATGATTCCATTTTGTAAAGGTTAAAAAACTAATGTGTTAATGATTCACTATATTTTTATAAATTTATGACATATTATCAAAGGCATCCCTTGATGATCATCATATCTATACATGGTCCAAATGTGTATGTTTAAATTTTAATGAAATTTAGTGTTTCTAATCATTATAATCCTCAATACAGTTCATGGAATCTATGTCATAGTATTCCCATGCAATATGGATTATACAATTGTATTTATTATATATTTTCATTGATTTATAAATCACTGGGTGTATCTATTATTGGTTATATATTACATCATTGATCATATATCATATATTGAGAACTTATTAAATTTAATATATATATATATATATGTTTTTCATTCTTTTCCATTATTCTCTATAAAATATTCAAATGGGGAACACAACTTGATTAAAAAACCCCTTTATAGATTTTATATAGAATTCCATTCATATTAATGATATGTGTTCTCATTATGGGGGGGTGGGGTGGGGGTTATTTATCTATGATTAAAAAAAATTTAACCCCTATGATTTCCAAATTCAATAGTATTTATAGATGAATGACCATCATGCATGGAATTTATCACTTATGTGCACAAATTCATTCATGTGTTCATATGTTAGGAAATGAGAGAATATGTTTCTAGACATGTGAAAAATTATTGGGTGTGGTATGGAATATATTCTTCCATTAAATTTCATGAATGGTAGGGATTTCTCTTATAATAGAGCCCAAGACCTGCACGCACAAATCCTGTGATGAAATCATGAACCTTACATTTTTTCTATGATGTAAATAATTGTGACACATATTTTCCATAAAAACCTTACAATGCCAAAAAAAACCCAGATCACTTACATTCTAAACTAATTTTTAGGTTTATAGTTTCTGATAATTAGGAAAGTCATATATAAAAAATACCCAAGATGTGAAATTATCATTTCTACCATTTACCCAATTTTCATATTTCACATCAGGTCATCAACATCCTCATTATGAAATAATTTATAAAAATAAATCATTAATCATAATTCTTTACAACATTGAGAAACCAAAACATAATATGGGTGTTCTCAAATTAAATGTAAAGTAAAATGTAAAACAAACAAAATAATTTCATAAATGAGCATATAAAAAACATAATACTATGATGACATGATCAAAGTGAATAAGTGAATAATAAAATAAATCCTACCCATCAATACATTGATTATAAATTATGATAAAATTCAATTAGGTTTTAATAAATAAAATAATCATAAGAATAAATAATCATGATCCATGTGATATCAATCATAACCTAATGAAATATAATACAAAAATTACAAAAATCACAACTATTTGTTGTTATCATTGGAAATAAATGGTTTTCATGTTAATATCACTGAAACAAGATTAACCCGTGGAATAGAAATGTGTTCCATGAAAATATATTTCAAACAATTATTATCTATCTAGATAAATAATGAGGATGGTATCAATTAAAAATATCCATGTTGGAGGGTATGTATAAAAGGTGTTGCTGACATTTGATGAATAGAAACACCATTAAATGATAATTAAAAAGTTTCTTGAGGAAAATACTTTCTTCATTTTGGTAATTACTTTTTAAGACATGAAATATTTTGAAAATAATTTTAATTAAAAATAAAACATATGATGTTTTAAAAATTATTTAAAATATTTATTGTAAAAAATATCCTATCGGATATAACAAAATTAAATTATATCAAAAACAATTTTAGAAACATAGATTTCGAAGAAGACAATATTATGACTAAATAGAGAAATAATGTAATATTTTATTAAAAAAAATTTCTTAATCATGTACTGTAACAAATTATGTATACATTGTAAAATTAAATGAATATATCCTGAATATCCATAATAGAGTATATTTCATTCGAATTATAATATTTCCTCATTGGAGACTTATCTATACACTATCCCATTAAAAGATGAGATTTTACGAGTTAGGTAACACTAAATAAAGAACCCCAAGAAAATATTACATTAAATGAAATGTAAAATTCCATGATAATAAATAAATTCTTGTTATTACAAGTCAAATGGGATGTATATACACCTCATAAATGATTATAGGTTTATAGTATTACACAAGTCTCAAACATGGAATATTATGAGAAAAATCAATTAGCACGTCGATAACATTGAATCCATAAATCCGCATAAAGAGAGTTCCTAGAATGGATATGAAAATTCGAATAAATTAGATTATAATAATACAAAAATTAATTCATTATTATTATATAAACCACCAAAAAATATGTGGTAAGTATGAATTGTATATAATTTAAATTAATGTGATACAATAAAAATCATACTTTGAGTCTGATTCATCAACCTTATTCATTATTGTTGGGTCTTGAAACCACCATAAAAAATGTTGAGGTATCCATAAAATTTTCAATTTATGGAAAGGAAATCCATGAAGAAGATTTATGGAAATTTTCAAATGGGAGCGACTGTGACGAAAAAAATCCTTTGTCGGCTAACGTTCCACATGGAATTCTTCCGCTCTGTGAAGTACCCATAAATGAAAATCGTCTGCAGAAAGGGTGGAACCAGTGCCTCCCAACTATTATTGAATGATATTTGTGGGAAGAGGTGGTGATTTTTTCTCCCACAAATGAAGGCTCCCCATGAACTAATTCATTAATGGGGAGATGTGGTATCATCATCTTCTACAAAAAAATGGTGTCATTTTTAGGGATAGGAGGGGATTTCATTGTCTGAAAAGAATGCACCCTGCTGACTAAGTACTTCATTGGCTCCTGCAAAAGATGATCTACGGCCCACTATGGATAAACAATGATATTGGTATAGGGTCCCTCCACTCTACTATAAATACACCATGAGGGGAACCTAAAAGATGATGGAAAAAATGGATAATTGAGAAGGATCAGATGATCTAAACTTAGGAGAGCTGGAGGAACATGCCATTAAATATAGATCCCTTTAATGACTTCTTTCTAGTAAATCCCTCTGTATAACATTAAAGTTTAAGTAATAACTCATTTGATGGTCTGCAAACCTAAAAAACCATGAATACCTAATAACTATGAGGCATAAAACTAATGCTTCCTTTATGAATTGGAAACCTTAATAGAAAAATAGTCTTTAGGTGGAACCCTTCCCTAAGTAGTAGAACACTACATGGAATAAAGTCAACCTAGGATAGGAAAATGCTGTGCTGGTAGAACTTGACCCCGCACAGTTAAACACAATGTGGGGTGTACCCAGATGCACATAACACAATGGTACATTGTTTTAACCCTCATCCACGAAGCAATAGGCTGTGACGAGGAAACCCCGCCCTACATAATAAAATGCTACACATATGGGTGAATCCTTAGGTGATCTACTCTCTATCTCCAACTATTACCTTTTATCATTTTATCCCCCATGTTGGAACCTCCATGAACCATTCTAGTGGACTTAGAATAAGGCCCCTTCCAAATCCACATGACATGTTTGATGATATTATCGAGAACATCAGTGTGCACTTTTGGGTTTATAGACCTGTGGTCAGCAGAGTCAAGTGGTCAATCTCAAAAAAATGGAAAACCCTCATAATATCCATGAGTTTACATTCCCATAGTAACATGGGTTCCAACTTTTTGATTTCTATATGAATCTTATCATTATATGAAACTATATATACTTTTAACCTTTCCATTCAATGAGGGACACAGTTTAACATTACTCTATTACCTATAACTGATCTCATGGAACTCCTCTAGATGTAAGCCCCAAGAATATCTTACAAGAGGATTCAATATTACTCTGATTCTCCTCTTCTTGGGACATATTTTTATAGATCTCCAAATGTGACTATCCTTTATATGAAAAGAAGAGATGATATTGGTGCACTTAAATCCATTTCTCTCTCCCTTCAGGCTCATGTACCGCCCATCAGTAGATTGGATGAGATCTTGTGATCGTTAGTCCTACTACTTCCTCTTGTTTCTTACACTGAGCATGACTCATGTGGGATAAGAGGTTTGTGGTGATAAATACATCTGTATGATCCCTAATCTCAAGAGGGCCTCCTATATATTATATGTCCCTAAACTGTACACAAAACTACAATGGTCCATTTTTTCAATAAAGAAGTACAAAATGGGAAACTCCCACGCATTAGCCCCTGGGAAACTCCCATGTGTATGTCCAAATCAATCTTCTCAAATAGACATCTCCCATGCATATTCCCCAATCATTACCGCTTAAATGGTCTTCCTCTATGATTTAAGTCATAGTCATACTGAAATACAAGGTATTTGATTTGTAACTATATGGGATACATAGGAATCCTCTCTATGGTCCAAACCTAACACCCAAATCACCCAAATCACCCAAATCACCCAAACATTTTTTGGGATACATTTATGATAGGGGAATTTCCACCAAAGGGCCCACATCTCTTCTAGAGCCTCATGCTACCTTGGAATAAGTCCCACACCATCCTCGACTATGCATAATTTTTTTAGATGTCTTTATCATATAATGTTAAACAATATGGTTGGCTTCATGTCACACGACCTTAAAAGGTGATGTTTCTAGTTTGGTGACACCGATCTACCTAGGTTCTGATTCCTCTAATGAGGATATGTAGGAAGAACATCTTATGGGTTCGATCCCAACATAGAAAAACATATGTCCCCCTGGATGATGATAAAATCACGAGCTCCTCAGCATGCCTCTTAGAACCACCATCGTCCTAATAAATGACCAAGGAATCCATGATCTATCCAAAAAAGGGTAACATTGATGGAAAAAATCATATACATATAAATGATTCCAAAAAAATGCATGGTTAATATGAATTATTACGTAGGGGTAATATTTGAACACATACATGGGAATGAATGAAGGATTCATGAACATATCATAAATCTATACTAGAGTCCCTGAACAAGAAATAGTTCATCCCAAAAGGGTGTGATGAGCCAAAATTCCCATACTCTCATCTAATGTCTTTTCATAAGTGTTATTGGAAAAGTTATCCAATGAGATCCTTAAATTGGAATTTAAGTCCATGAATCATGGATGTGAGATACATTGTGTGTTTTTTCTCTACGAAAAAAACTTTTTGGAGACCATTCAAGGAGATTGTACCCAATGTGAGTGACTTCATACAATTGAACAACCTAAAAATCCACCATACGGGCCAAAAAAAACCTTAAGGGGAAATTAAATGGTTAAATTAATGTGAATGACTTGATTTGTAAAATAAACCATGAATTAAAAAGTATACACTTCCAATCATCATTTCACCCTTTAATTCTATACCCAAACGAACACTTTGGTGGAAAAAATGGTTAACCTGACATGAATCCATAACCATGGTGGTAGTGTTACCACGCATAAATCCCAATTTATATAATAAAATGGGGATAAGAAAGACCATAAAATATGGATGTGTTCATGATATGATACATCAATGATGATTTTTTTTATACTTATGACATACATTTTTTGCACTCATTAGAGCTTCTGTAAATCCAATAGAAACTTAGATGTTTTAGTAGACACAAACATTTACCACTACAGTAGTCGAGTCCTATATACAGAATAAGACTCCACAGCCAACCCATCATCTTCAAATCTAAGTCTAAAATGATTTTTTTATAGTAAAACTATAAGGGTACTCTCTATACACTGTAGGAAGATAAGAAATCCCTCACTGAAATAACACTCCACCATCCATCTTCCCAACGATGGATGAAATTAAAGAATCTACAACTCTACTAGCAATCTATAACTATTTAAAGAGCTTATTCCCAGAACATTACATTGAGTGACTCCCTGATCATAGGGAGGTTAATGAATTCATCACCAAATATTTCATCCCTATAACATACCAGACCCTCTCAAGGGTCCCTATTGGAAGTTTTCACTGCTTATTCCATCCACCCCAGTATTCTCACATCGAGGAGGGTATCACCCTAAGGTCCCCTGATGAAGTATAACAGACCCAGGTCCCCCAGGATGGACACCATGGGTGACTATTGGACTATAAATAATAGGTCATCAACCATGTTCTAGAAGAAGATATCCTCTAGGAAAATACAGTGGAAATCTATGGGAAGATGTATATTCCTGATCCCTCTTTTAAATAATTCCATGTAAATACGGTGGAAACTTATGAGTAATAAAAAATTCCCACAAATTATTTTAAGCATACCATGCCTTTAGGGTGGTGAATAATAGGTATATTAAAATCCATTCCAATGAACATGATGAATGTCAGCCAAATTTTACTGAAACTATCTATGAGAAGATGCAAATTTCTATTGATAAATATCAAGACTATCATCCAAATAGGGTGGAAAATGATAATTCAAAAATTCATACTCACAAATATTAATCTCATCCATAAAATATGGGGAAAAAATAAAGGTAGACTCAAATAGAAGATGATGCATATGAATAACATTAGTCAAATAAAAAGGCACCCAACGAATAGATACAAATTTCAACTCGTTCATATCAATCCCCTCAGAAAAATATTATGACAAATAGAGAAATCAGATTTCATATCAGACCTATAAACCCAGGGAATACTCATTCATCTTCCTCCAAACTAGAGACATGTCAGTACATAATAAAAATAACTGGAAGACTAGAGTGGGAACATATTCCTTCTCTGACATCAATATGGGAATATATTCCCATTCCAGTGAAAGATGTCTCACAACACTTATTTTTGATGATGGAGGATCAAACATCAATTCCTATCAATATCCTATAGAATGTACTATATATAATAATGTATGAGGATATTGCATGGAGTTTGGTCCACAACCTCACCTCCCCTTGTTGGTTGAATTTTCCACAAATTGGGATGTCACTCTAGAGCAGAAATACATCCCTTCTCCCATCTTGGAGGTTCATAAGAAATATTATATAATAAATGGACCACTAGATGGGGGAAAAATATCCACTTCAAATGGGGGACACTGATCCACCATGGTGGATACTCTAGGGTATCCATATATCTATTCTATAACATCGTATGTTCTTCGCCATATCCCAGTAGAACCACAGTAGAAACTGAAATCAGAAACCTTATAAGAATGTCGTCACCCACAAAAAAATAGTTCCCGTTTCCCACAAGAGATTTTCCAAAAATTAAATTATGCCAATTTTTAACATAAATTTTTACCACAATGAATAGTAAAAATAATAGACATTTAATCCCCCAACTAAGGTGAAAACAAGTTTACTGAGTGGTTAAACTAAAAGTCCATCCCTTCTCTTCTAGTCATTACATATTCAAATATAATTTTATATTCCATTTACAACCAAAATTGTTCCATAAATCTATCCAAAAATCTTATATCCCTTACTTTTAGAATAAATTTATCATATGGATACCTTTGGTTATTACCTAATTTTGTTGTCCAAAGAATATGTATCATACTTAACTGAGTGTCTTCATATCATTTATTATACAAAATCCATAAAATATTTATAATTTATGGTTATATAATAAATAAATTATCTAAATTATTATAATATTTTATTACCATAATAAAAATATTGAAATCCACATATGCTTCCATTAAAAATACTTGAAATAATCATTTATATGGACAGGAGACTATAATCTCGTGAACTAATGTTAGTCGTTTACCATCATCGCTAATCATCGATTGATACAATTATGGATTAAAAGTATATATATTTATATATATAACATATTCATACATTATGAAATAGTATATAACATATACCTTTTTTACGTTCCATTCGATGGTGGATACGATAACTTCACTCATGTATATAGAGGGAAATCACCTTGTATTGTAATGTGGTTCATTTTTAACTAATCCTTTAGATAAAAGTTCATATATATAATTTTAATAAATATAAGTGATATAAATGACATATTTATGATATTCATGAAATATTTAACATTTCTGAAAGGATAATTTATAATTTCAGTCTTTCATGGAAAAATGATAATGTCAGTCATGATGATGTGTGCACTACTGCCTCCATGAAGTGATATTATTCTTATATCATCACCAAAAAACAATTTTTATACCTCTATAAGTGTATATAAATAAATAATATATTAATTATGATAGGGTGGTATTTATAGAGAGATAAAATACTACTAACATAACTCCTATAATTATTTTTAATAAATGCAAATGATACTCATGCGTACATATACCTACCGTCTACATGACTGAAAAATAAGTATGTTCACATAACTATAATGCATTATTGGTTTTAAAAATATCATTGATGTATAAATATGATAAATATTTAATTACTATAATTCTCAATATGTTGAAATATTGAACTATTTGAACTTGTTCAACACACTAAATGATGATCATGCAACATATCAGGCAACACCCTGAAATTCTAAAATAATAACATTATATTTAATAGCCTTCAAAACATGAAACACCATGCATATATGGTAATATAACATCCAAAGACATTAAAATATATTTATTATTTTAAATAAATTAAATATATGATATAACATTCAATGCATGACATAATGACTTTCTTCTATGGCTTATATTATACAAAAGATTGAGTTTTATGTAATACTATTAATAATATTACTTAACATGAAAATTAAATCCTACATGTTAAATTTGATGCTATGAGTAGTATTAAAAAATATAATAAAATATATTTTTAAATTAATAAGTTATTACTTAAATAGAAATGAATATAAATAACCAATTTAATAATAAAGAAATGTTTTTGTAAGAAAAATATTTTTTTTTCTAAAAGAATTTCATCGAAATAGATTAAATTAATTACAATTACTGAATGATATTAATTAAATTAATACATTTTATGAATTTTTTTTCATTAATACAATTAATTTGATAGGCATAATATAAGATAAAATCTAATTTTATATACAAAAATGATGAATTTTTCTAAAAGGTAGTTTTGTTGCCTTTTATTAGAACATTTACTTTAAAACTATATTTTTATACTTTAATAAATTTTATTTGGAAAAATAAACTTCAATTCCTTAAATCTTAATTTCAAAATTATCTTATGTTTATTTTTTAATATTTTTCTAAGAAGTTTAATTTTTTAAGGAATAGATAACAATATTGAATTATAATTAAAAACTAACTTTTCTCCAATTTTTTTTAATGATACATTATATTTTAAGTTGGTTTTAAAGTACAATTAGATAAATTATACATATTTTAATCCAATTTAGGTCAATTAAATTATTTTTACATATATTTAGAATATAAAATCTTAGAGATCTTTTGAGCATTTTCAGTTTAAAAACCCGATTTATCATCCCATCTATGGGAGAAAATGTAAATTAATTTATCCCTATTTAGTGATATTAATTTGAAAAAATATAGTACCCATTTTTAATAAAAATTAATTATATTTTATAATAATAAAAAAATATTTTATGAAGAATGTGTTTGGTTAAATTATTTAAAATTAAATAAATGGATAATGAGAAAAATGAGTTTACTTAGTGATTAAACATAGAATATAAGGTGTAATAATGAACCAAAAGTTGTCCATCATCCATTGTATGGGAATATTTCGACACTTAAACAACTTTAGTTAATTTTTTTGTATTATAGATGATAATTTTATGTAATATCATGGGTACACATGACTTCTTTTAACAAATATGAAGTGTGTCCTCACACCCGTATATAAATGGACACACCCTCTACCCCTTATTCACACATCTCAAAACAAATAGGATCCTGCAATACCTTCCATAATCACTCCAAAGCATCCATCCCATTATACTATGTTCATTATCATGGTAAAAACTACATCATAGGAAGAAATTAGTGAAAACCTAATAGAGACACCTAAAGAAGGGGTAATCATATTCTGAATGTGTTTTTATTTTAATTTCTTCTCCACCTACTTCAATTCAACTTATATAATTATTATACAATATCCTAGGTTTATTCAATATATAGATATGTTTTCATTCAATTGTTACAACCTAAAACCACAAAAACTTCCATAAACAGGGATATGAAATCATCGATTGTGTGTATGGAGGACTACCACCTCATAAACCGAATCCATTTGTTCAACCATTACCATATTTCATGGTTTGGAATAATGATGGATTAATAGATTATATATGAAATATATATATCATATTTACATTTTATTTATGGATTTTAAATAAGTTAATATCTAAAACCATTACATAGGTTAATAATGGGTGTTCAACCAGAAGGAAGCATATGTTAGGATATTTTATCTCAATTTAATTTAATTACATCATATTGTAATTTATTCACCTAGATTAATTTATGTGGGGTAAAAAATTCCACTATAAAATTTAATATCATGAATAATTCATTCTAGATATTATTTTCAGTTTAAATTTTAATTATTTTATCTATGTGGATTTGAACTTAATTTTACCAATTAATAAAAATATTCATAGCTTAATTCATTTTCCATAGGTTATATTACATACTTTGTGTTTTTAATATTATATAATTATGTGTATAATTAATTTTGAATATCTGTCGATGTATTTCTACCTTTTTTATATGAATTTGCAGTTGATACACATAATAGATCCATTTTTTAATTCTCACTTCAACGTTATGATCTTCTTAAGTGTTTATTTCACAATCTCATTTTAATTGACAAATTTTATTCATTAAATTCTATTAAATTAAATCATATTATCATCATTTAATAAATAATTTCGAATTCATCTCCCCTTGTTATTCATGACCTTTTTTTGTGATGATACAATTTTTTCCACTCTTTGTGAATTAATATTATTGAGATTTTTTTAATAATAAACGTCCTCATTTCTATCTTTATTATGAAATATGTCTTATTTTAAAACCCTGTAAAAAAGGGTTTATAAAATATTTTCATTAACCCTTTCAGTATTATTTATAAAAATACATTTTTAACAATTTTTTTTTTGTTTTTAGAAATGTTTTCAATGCAATATTCTTATTGATTAATGAATAAGGAACTTACTTCTCTACCCTTTTTTTCTTGTAAAAGGAATTTTCATTTTACCTTGTAAGACATGAATGGAGTTACCCATCATTATTTAATTGATGATTCTATGATAAATGGGTCCCGATGATTGCACATACATCCCACTTTAACTTGGCCGTCGGGTCCTAGCCCGCCAGGTAACACCTGTTGCCCCGCAGACATGTGTTCCCCACCCTGGGGCCCACCCACGTGCCCGGACGGGTCATATGACTAATGACAGTCCCCACAGGCCAACACATGTCCTTTCTAGTGTGTTTTTTCCTCACTCACACACACCCTAAGAAACTTCCTAGAAGGTCATCCATCTTGATCACTACTCCAGGCCAAGCACACTTAACTATGGAGTTCTAATCAGACAGGCTCCAGAAAAGGAAGGTTCACCTTGTTAACATGAGTCATATCATTAATACATTTAATCCTTTATCATTCTGAGGTGTTACAATTGCCCCCTTTAGATCACAATGTCCTCGTTGTAGACCCCACATCTCAACCCAGGCTGGGTACCACCTCTCAGAACAAATGTGACAACTGGGTCTTGGTGATTGCACAAACACCATGCCTTAACATGGCCGTTGGGTCCTGACCCACCAGGTACCACCAGTTTCCCTACAGAAACGTGGTTCCCACCCTAGGGCCCACCCACATGCCCGAACAGGTCATCTGACTAATGAAAGTCCCCATAGGACAACACATGTCCTTTCTAGTGTATTTTGTCCTCACTCACACAGACCTTGAGAAACTTCTTAGAAGGTCACCCATCCTGATCACTACTCCAGGTCAAGCACGCTTAACTATGGAGTTCTAATTAGACATGCTCCTGAAAAAGAAGGTTCACCTTTTTGACATGATTCATATCATTAATCTATTTAACCCTTTATCATTCTGGTTTGTTACTGCTTCATTTTCAACTTTAGATGGATATTTATAGAGAAATGTTTTTAGAATGATATTTTAAAGGAAAATGAATTAAAAAATAAAAATAGAAAATATATTTTCCTCAATAATTTTTTTTAAATATATTTTTATGGTAATTTTATTCATCCTTGAAAACAACACTAATTCATACAATAATGGATATAAAATTTATTAACACCATCCTTATTCATCCTCTAGATGTATTATGATTATTTTGAGCATGGATAATATTGGAATTAAATTTCTTGAATAATTTTCATAATAATTTACTTCCATTTCATTTATTTTCATTCCAGTGATCATGGAATATAATATTTATACTAAATAACCAAATTATTCTTCATTGATATGATTATTTCCGAAACTGTTTATCATTTTTACATACAATTTTTATTTTGAATGATATATGATTCTCTTGGGAAATAAATATAAATATGCATCCTTTAATCAATATATAAAATTGTTAAGGGATTTTCTATATGGATTAAATTTTTTATTTGACACATGTTGAATTATTTGGACATGTAAGACCAGGATTATGGACTATTTAATGTAATACCTGTGATGAAAATATAGTCTCATGGGACAAATAAGTTTAATATCCATATCTAATTGGTTTTTACCTATTATGTTTTAAATTTTATTGAGGATAAATATTTATGGATATGATATCATTTCTCTAGGAAGCATGACATATGTAAATTAATCATTTCTATCATTTAGATTTTATTATTAATATCAATTAGATTTTCATTATGAGAAAATATTTATATGCATTTCATTCCTAGTTTATTGATTAAATATAATGTGTTTTTAGCTATTTAGCTTTCCATATTGATTCTCCCTTATATTATCATGATATTAAATTTAGTTAAATGTAATTATTTATTATTTATTTAAAAATCAATATTGTTTATGCACTTCGTTCTCCTTTTAAATTTTTACATGGAACGTTTGTTTAGTTATCTACCTTTACATACTTATTATGCTCATTGATTAATTACTTCTTCAACTATATTTAACCTAAAATGAGTATTTAATCCCAAACATATTTTATTTCCATTATAATGGAACTCAGAATGATTACTATTAATGATATTCGTGGATATGATTGAAGGAATAATGATATTTTTAAAAAATAATTATATTGTTATTTGTGTATTCAAATTCAATATATATATATTGTAGCTATCTATATTAAAACGTATACTAAGCATATTGGTCCTTTGGGATGCAATTCCGTGTATCTAATTCTAATTTAATGGTAGAATTCACAAGATATGGACTTCTAGGATTGGGGATGCTAAATATGGTATCTGAGAAAGCTTTGTAGAAACCCTAGGGACTAGATCTAGGAAACTTTAGATTACAGAACATAATCCTAATAAATAGTTTGATGGTATATATATAGAAACAACAATTTTTTTTACAATTGTGATAATTTGGGTCTTCCTAACAATAGAACCCTATCTGGACACTATATGTGTACGTGGTTATGATACAAGTATACCTATGGGTGATTATTCCAAAAAGGGATCATTGGTCTTGTATAAGGCCCCAACCTTAAAAGATTACTTAATCTTGAGTTAAATAAATAATTAACATTAAAGGTCTTTTTAGGTTTAGAGTTTTAGAGAATTAGGCCATAACTATTACATTACATCTCAAATATTACAAAGTAGACACTTCTACTTAGTAATCATTTTTTCATAAAATAAAAACTCTTAAAATAAAACAAGAATTATTTTATTGATATAAATATTCTTGAATTATTCCTTTCTATTACCCTCCCTTATACCCTGTGAAAAAAATTTCAAAAAAATTGGATGAGCATAAAAATCTCAGTAAGGGTTATAAAATAAAGAATAAAAAAATTATTCCATAAATACATAAAAAACACAAGCTCTTTAATATAACTCATTAAATCATAATATTTATGAATAACACATAGAAATCATAAATAATAAAGGTATTTTGTGTCATCCACATCATACTTACATTGTATCTTTCAAAGCTACATAGAGAGTTACGTTTGTAATACCCATCAAAGTATATTCTCTAAATATCTTACAAGAAACATTAACATTTACCTATGTCATGTTACCCAAGGAATTAGAGAGCTATATTGGGCTCACCCTCCCCAGGTTTATCATGGAACCACCTGTGTACATAAACAATTCCCAAGAACCATAACATAATCATAACATATAAAACATGCATAAAAGAAAGATAACATTTCCACATTGTAATCAAAATATATCATTTCAAGATTTTTACATAATCAATTGTTTCTAAAAACCATTTTCAATACCAAAATACATAAAATGGTTTATGATATTTATTTTTCTTTTAAATACAATACAACTTGTTAAGGAAACAAAATATCAAATAATGATCATGGCAGCAGAAAGGTCCTTATCATCGCATACATTAAAAACATTTATTTTGTAGTTTATTAAAACAATTATTAGAAAAAATATTCCCTTTTAATGAAATTAAAAGTCAAAGGGGTTTATTATACATTGTGTAAAATAAAGGCATGTATAAATCAAAATATGCCTCAATGAAAGGAGATTGAGACGAAGTCCCTTACCTTGTGTCTGAATTGACTTATTCATTATTTAATTTACTAAATAATAAACATAAGATAATTTATAATTTATTTAGAACCTTTTTAAATTTTATAATTCTTGTTATATCACTTATCACATTTCTATAACAATCATATAATTATTCAAGTTTATATCAGTTGTTTTGTCGATGTTCGGTATTTGGTCAAAAATGAACTTGTTATAATTACAAATTGTCCATGTGATCAAAAGTAAATTATATACAAAATGATATTCATGATTTAGATATCATATATATCATATATATCTATTATATATATATATATATATATATTTAGAATAGTACTTAGCATTTGTATATAAGAAATTAAATGCACCGTTAATGGAGATGGTAAGCCGTACCTACGCATGGACACTATTTTAATTTCATTTTTATATTTAAAGGAAAGAAAAATAAATTATAGATAGGTATATTATAATAACAGTATAATATATATGTTATATATAATTCATAATCCCATTAATTACATCCTTTATACATTCCATGTATATCATGAATGAGCCATATCACTTTGAGGGGGCGGTAGTCCGCATTTCTTCAAATGAAATTATTGAATTTATAAAACATGAAAAGAATAAAGGTATGATATAAATGAGAATTAAATAATCATAGAAATAAAATAAATATCATTAATATCATATATAATTACAGTTCCATCATAATGGAAACCATAAGATGTTGTATGAGAAGATTGAATAATCATCATTTCGTGAGGCAGTAGTTCATCGTCCACAGATACAGTATGTTCTATACCCATTAGATGGAGGTGTGTGTAAGTGTAGTTATATTAATTCTCATAAAAAAATATTATATTTAGGATACTGGTGTAGTAATTAAAACAAATAATAATAAGAGCATCAGGAGTGGAGAAGGAAAAATAATGGAAAGAAACTTGAGAGAAGACATTACCTCAAATCGGGAAACTTCTTTTGATTTGAGCCAAATGGATCTATTTAATTGCATTATGGATATTGTAGGCATTCTAGGAGGAATATAGGGATGTTGGGAGATTATTTGGGTAGAGTTTGGATGATCCAATGGGTTTGAGAGGCATGAGTAATGGGTTAGAGGTGATTACCTTTTATAAGGGGGAGGAGGGGCTCTTTAGGAAAGTTTGAAAGTATTATTTTATTATAAAATTATTTTCAGTTTCAAAAGGTCTAAAACTAATTAAATTCAAAGATAAGAAGACCATTTTATGAAATGAAATCATACAATAATAATTGGATAGTTTTTGGATTTTTTTTAATCCTTATCTTTTTTATTTAGCCCTTTTTTAATCTTACCATTTTATCAAGCATTTAACACATTGAGAAACAAAAGTAGCTACAAAAACATTAAAAATATCCACTTAAAGAGTAAATAATACAATTTAAGACTTATGATAACTATTTGGATAAATCTTAGATTTTTTTGGAATTATATAATATTTAATAAAATATTTTATATTATAAAATATGAATTATGTCAATTTTGACACAATTCGTATCATGACTTTTTAAAAATACATAACAACATGATTGATTAAAAAAAATCATTAATATAAATAGAAAATGTAACAATAATCCATAAAATTCGTGTATTACATCAAAATAACAAAATTATATTTATTTTAACATTTATAATATCATTTATTTGAATCCTTTATTAATGAAGCAATCAATGTGTCATCACTAGGTCATCATTAAATTTATTTATTTAATCTCTATAAATTATAAATAAAATTACATGATTTAATAAATATTTTTATCTTTATAATTAATATTTATAGTTGAAAATATAACTTATATAACCTCATATAAAAATTGTTTTCGTAAAAGACATATGTTTAGGTTATATTTTCCTTAACATTAAAATAATTTTTATAAAATGTCATTTTCCCTTACAAGTGCCTACACGGGGTCCCAACATAGACCCAAGGATGACCATGGTCAGACCTATATCATTCAATAGGATTAAGACACATGTTAGAGTAGTTTTATATTATTATAATATTATTTTTTACCCTTATTTACCAAATTTACCTGTTAACCATAGTAAATAAAATATTTACTGAAGTTACTATTCATAATATCTAAAAATAAAAGCTACCGATTTACAAAATTACGACCTTATGATTCCAAATACTAAATCCATTTTTCAAAATTCAAAACACAATATTTTTAGAAATTAATTTAATATTAATTCCCATTGTCAAAACTAAATGCGTGTTTTTAAGAAATAATAACTATCAAAAGATTGACGTGTGTTTATTTCTAATTAAAAAGTGAAATTACTTACAATGACCAAAATTAGATTAAATGGTAAAAACATAATTTAATTAAACTTTAAATCCAATTAAAAAGAAAATCTAACCATATAAATAAATTAGATGAAAAGACAATTTTGACTTAAAATGCAGTATTTTTCACTATTAATTAAAACATGAACTTTATCAGAAAAATACCAAAAATTTACCCAAATTAAATTTTGACATCACTTTTCTAAATTAGAAGTTTATTTTGTCCAATGGAATATATAAAAGTGACAAAAATTAGATTTAAAAAGGGTTCTCCATCAAAAAGAGGTAAAACTACCTTTTAAAAATACTATAGTATTTATGCTTAAAATTGGATTCATTCTCGTTTTAAGCCTATAAATTTTATTGTATAAATATAAAAAATTTAACAAACATGTTTAATCATAATATATTTAGTTCTATTCATTCCTTCCAATACAATGGCTAGGCGTTAAATACCATTTAAAATAATAATAATATATTATTATTTTTTTCAGTATGACTCAGCATTGTGTGAAATATAAAATTTCGGAGAAAGCCATTCCTATATGTCAGGTAAGCCATCAAACATAGCATCCACTTTAAAGTAAAATGAATATTCAATTCACAAATGTTAATAAATATGAAAATTTCATATTCTTTATTTACCTGGGATGTTACAGCCTTCCCTTCTTTTGGAAGTTGCATCCTTGAAATTTTATTCACTTATTAAATAAATGGGGGTATTTATCCCTCATAGAATTTTCAAATTCCCACATTTACTCTTCAACCATGTGGTTTTTACAATAAACCTTTACCTGATGAATTAACTTATTTTGAAATACATGCTCTCTTCGGTCTAGAATCTGGACAGGTTTTTCCTCATAAGAAAGATTGTCTTCCAACTAAACTACTTCTAGACTCAAAACATGAGATGGATCTGGAATATACTTTCTTAACATTGAAATAGGAAAAACATTATGTACCTCAGATAAAATTGGAGGAAAATCAACTCTGTAGGCAATTGATCTAACTTTATCTAGGATTTTGTAGGGTCCAATGAACCTTATACCCAACTTTCCATTCTTACAAAAATGCATCACACTATTACATGGAGAAACTTATAGAAAGACATGATCACCTACCTAAAAAGAAATATCCTTACTCCAGTTATTTGAGTAACTTGTCTTCCTGATCTGAGCTATTGTCACGTGCTTCTAAATCAACTGAACTATTTCTTCCATCTCTTCTACTAATTATAGTCCCATCAACTTCCTTTCACCTACTTGATCCTAAAAAGCTGGAGTTTGACACCACTTTCCATGTAATCCCTTGAATGGTGCCATCTGTATACTAGAATTAAAATTTTTATTGTAAGAAAATTAAACCAAATAAAGATGTTGGTACCAACTTCCCTAATAATCCATTGAGTAAGCACGTAGAAAATATTCCAATGTTAGAATTGTTCTTTTTGACTTCCCATATTATTTTGGATAAAAAGATATACTTAAATTTATTTCAGTACCCAATGACTTCTGAAGGACCTTCCAAATGTTAAAAGTGAACCTGGGATCACGATCAGATATAATGGAGAGGGGAACTCCATGTAACCTAAATACCTTTTTAATATACAATTGATAAAGTTTATCTAGAGATAGAGTATCTTGAATTGAAAGAAAATGAGAAGATTTAGTTAATCGATCAACAATAAACCAAATTTCATTGTTACCTCAAGATGTTTTTGGTAATCCCATGATGAAATCCATGGACACATATTCCCATTTACACTCTAGAAATGGAAAAGGATGAAGCATCCCCTTTGGTAACTTCCACTCTTCTTTAACATGTTGACAAGTCAAACAATTCCCCGTAAAGTTAGAAATATATCTTTTCAGTCCATCCCACCAGTAATACTCCCGAAGATCTTTGTACATCTTAGTACTGCCATGGTGAACTAAAAAAGGAGAACTATGAGCTTCACATAACAACTCTTTATTCAACTATGAATTACAAGGCACACATAATATCTTACCAAATCTCAAAACACAATCTTTATCAATGTTAAATTTAGGTAACTTACCCTTCTGAACCAATTTTACCTTTTTTTGCAACTCATTGTATTCTTTCTCCTCTTTCTTAATTCTGTATGATAGAGATAATTTCACTACCATGTAACGCCCCGACCCCAACTACCCAGAGCCGGTGCATTACTTCGTAACATTGGCATGATCACAAAAGATCAAGTCTCGAAAGACCGATTAGTTTATTAGCCTTGGAAACACTAGATACATCCATAAGTCTTACATTACATCATAAAGTGAAAAACTAATAACAAAGTCTTCATAGTCCACACTCATATCCTCTTCTTACTATCCTTGCAGGTCATTCATAAAATAATTCTTCACATCCTGGAAAATATTAAAAAATTGAAAGGGGTGAGCTCAGATGCTCAGTAAGGTTAACAATATAGCGGAAGCTTTCATAAATAAACATTAACATTTAAGGCAATGTATAACTAAAACAAAAGCCTTTTAAACTTGAACTTCAACATAATATGGCAAAAGTAAAATGAGATAATTCCATTCACTTCTTCACATGGATATTCTACTGGTCGAATAATCACATGCAATATCAATAACCACTTTCATAATGAGGGAATGTATAATGCCAGACATTCTGAAACATTTTGTCAAGGCCTCGGCCAAGACGTCTAAAATGATTAAGGCCTCGGCCAAAACCATAAATCAAATTGGGAAAGGGCATCAGCCAATTCCACGTCTAGTTTTCTCATGATACCTACCGATGCATCGAGGAGCTATAGCAGGCTCCACCCATCACTTATTAAGTCCAATACATTCCTCATATGAATAGGCTTAAACATATCATAAACCATAACATAATCGTTTCACATAAAACATGCATAAAGGAAACATAACATTTCCACATTTCAATCACAAGATATCAATACAACACATTGATATAATAAAAACGCTTTCAAAACCATATTCAATACCAAAATAAAATAAAGTTAAAACTTTGTATTTATTTTTCATTAAAGAAAATGATGGCTTGTAGAGGAAGCCGAAACTCAAATAATGGTCACGGCGGTAGAGAAGTCATTGTCTCCGCATAAGTACGGAAAGAAAAACATTCCCTTTTGTCATTTAGAAAAACGCTTCGTATAGAAAAGATTCCTTTTGAATAAACGTAAAAGTCAAAGGGGTTTATACACCGTATAAAAGAAAGCTGTGTATAAAACCAAATATGCCTCAATGAAAGGGGATTGAGAAGAAGTTCTTAAAAAGATAATTTTTTTTATAAAGTAGGTCTATTATGTGTATTCACTATAATTACACATAAATAATGTAAAAATACAAGATAGGACATAATAATATCATGACATAATTTGAAAGTAGGAGATTAACCCAAAGAATGGAAGTTGGGTTAAGAAGTTCCCTTACCTCGTGTCTGACTTGACTCAACCGTTCTTTAACCTCCTGAATAATAAACTAGAGTTAATACATACCTTATTAAGAACCATTTTCAATTTCATTATCCTTTTTATATCACTTATTACAATGATATGAACATTATGTAATTATTTAAGTTAATAACGGTCATTTTGTCGATCTTTGGTACTTGAGTCAACAATAAACTTATTATAATTACAAGTTGTTTATGTGGTAGAATATCCATTATCTCCAGAATTATATTCATGATTTAGATGTCATATATATCATATATATCCAGTATATACATTCATTTATAACATTACGTAACATTTAGAGGTAAGAAATGAAATGCACCGTTCATGGAGACGGTAAGCCGTACGTACGCATGAACGCTACTTTCATTTATATTTCGTATTTAATGGAACGGAATCATGATGATATAAATTTATAATATAATTACAGTATAATATAGTGTATAATACCATTTAATCCATCCTTTATACATCCCACATATGGCATTAACGATTCAAATCACTTTGAGGGGGCGGTAGTCCGCACTTCCTAAAATGAAATTATCGCGTTTTACCCATAATGGAAATCATAAAGTATGCCATAAATGAGAAATAAAGAAGCATAAGTAAAACATAAACACATTATATATCATATATAAAAATAGTGACATCTTAATGGCCACCTTTGAAGGTGTTATATGAGTGTTGAACAATCATCGTTTCGTGAGGCAGAAATTCGCCATCCACAGAAACCGTATGTTCTTTAACCATTAGATGTAGGTGTGTGTAAGTTTAGATCGAATACTTATTATAACAACATCCTAGTATATTGAGGATACTGGTTTTGTTACAAAATAAATGAATAAAAAGAGTTTAGGGGGTTGGAGAAGAAAAATAAAACAAAACAACATTAGAAAAGACATTACCTCAAAATCGGGTAACTCTTTTTGATTTGAGCCAAAGGCTTCCTTGGGAAGAGTTCTGCCCAAAGTGAGGCTTCTAGGAGTAAGCGGGGGATGTTGGGAGAGTATTTGGGCAGAGGTTGGCCGAGCCAAATGGATTTAAGGTGTGAATAAGGTGGGAGAGGTGGGGGCCTTTTATAAGTGGAGAGGAGGGGCTCTTTTGGAAAGATTGAAATGTTACATTATTACACAATGCTTTTCGGATTCTAAAGGTCCCACACTTGTATAATTCGTGGATAAGGTGATAAGGGTTCGAAATCTACCCATCCAATAGTCTTTGGACAAGTGTAAGCCTTGGATTTTACATTATCTTTTCATTTTATTAAAATCGTTAAATAATGAGGTCATCGCTGCATTATAATGATGTCATAAATAATTTAATTTATTTAATGTCTAAAAATTATAAAAAAAATACTATGATGTAGTAAATCTTTTTATCTTTCTAATGAATATTTATAGTGAAAATTTGGACTTGTGTAACCCCACTTAAAAACTGTTTTAGTAAAACAACTCATGTTTGTGTCAATTTAATTTTAACATTAAATAAATATATATTAATGTCATTTTACAACTAAAGTGGCTCCATGGGGTCCCCAAGTTGACCCATGGGTTGTCTTGGTCGGACATGACTCATAAAATAGGAATAGGACAAGTTTCATGCTCATATCATATTATTAAAACATTATTTGTACCTTAAACTACACTAATTACCTCTAATCGCGATTAAGAACTTAAAAGTTACTATTCACCAAAAAATTATTTTAATCTCATTGAACCACATTTTACTTCTTAACGACAACCATGTATGTCGGATTTTTGAAAATCAAATCATAGAAGTGGTAATATTTCATTTAAATGAAAAATCAGTTATTTAACTACCACTTAGTGGTTTCACTATTCATAAAAAATTGAAGTTTTTCAGAATAAGGCCAAAATTTCACCCTAAGATATAATTGATATTCCGAATTCAAAAATGATGTCAATTTTAAAAAATTCCAAACATATAAGTTGCATTAATTAATTTTATAATTAATTCTCGCTGTTACGACAAATAGCGTGTTTTTAAGAAACAATTTTTATCAAAAGATTGGCAATTGTTTATGTCCAATTTCAATGTTAAATTAATTCTAATGACCACCATTGGATAAAATGGTAAAAATATATTCTAATTATACCTTAAAACCACTAAATAGTATAATTTATCACAATAAATTATTTTGATTAAAAAAGTTGTTTTAAAGTATTTTTCACTATTCATAAAAAATTAGAAGTTCTCAGAAAAATACCAAAAATTCAACATAGGCTAATTTCGATATTCTGAATCCAAAAATGAAGTCCATTTTGAAATATAAAATTTCTATAATTTTAAAAAGTGGTTATTACTATTCATAATGGCTACTTTGATTAGTCGCGGTGTTTTAGAACTCGAAGTTGCGTACAATGCAAGCTATTGCATTATTGAATGAGAAGCGTATCGTGGAAGCTCGGGGTGTTACAACCACCTATAACAAAATAGAGGAATCTTGTAGTCCAAAAAATTTTATTCCAAATTTCATCATATTGTTAATCAAAGGATCTTTTTCAAAACATAACATGGTTAATGTAGCATTACTCTTTCAGCTCACAGCATCAACCAATTTATTTTCCTTTCTTATATGGTAATGGGTCATGAAATCATAATCCTTTATTAATTCTAACTATCTTGTCTGTCCCATGTTTAATTTATTCTGAGTGAATATATACTTTAAACTTTTGTGATCAGTATATATTTCACACATTACTCCATACAAATCATGCCTCCTAATTGTTAAAGAAAAAACAAAAGAAGTTAATTCCAAATCTTATGTAAGGTAATTTAACTCATGAGGTTTCAACTAAAGTGAATAATAAGAAATTACCTGATCATTCTACATAAGTACACAACCAAGTTCTTTTAATGAATCATAACTGTAGATAACAAATTAACCATCTATGTAAGATAATGCCAAAACTGGAGCATTCACCAATAATTTTTTTCAATTCTTGATACCAATTCATTTGATGTCCCTACATCTACTGAAGTAGTTGAAAATAATTTCACTACCCCTTTCTACATGTAGTCTGACTGCTTTCCCTGAATTGAGTTCTTAATTGGACACTCATTTGCATAATGACCCATTTCATTGAACTTCTAATATTTTAATGACTATAAATTATAATTTGTCTTACTATTACCCTAATTTTTTTCAATGCAATTATGAGCCTTATGTTTCATTTTACCACATCAGAAGCACTTATACGAATTCAAAAGGCATTCCCCAATGTAATTTTTACCACTATTTTCACAAACTGTAAACTTAAGTTTCTTACCATAATAATTTTTTGAAGAGTTCTTCCCCTTTTTATGACACCTTGACCTCTTATTCTATTGTTTTTCAAAGAACACCACATCATTATAAAACCCCATTTCCACCTTATCCACACATCAAACAAGTTTTTCATAACTTGTGAACTCATAAGAAGCTAAATCACTTCGATACTTTTGCTTTAATCATGAGTAAAAACGATTGATTTTACTATCAAGTTCTCATATGAAATCTGGAGCATACCTTTCCAGTTAAGTGATTTTTTTCATAATAAGCCACTGAGTCATCCTCCTAACTCAATTATAATAATTTTTCTCATATTAATCCAAAACACTTTAGGAAAATATTTATAAGGAAACGTACCTTTGATTCCATCCCCATCAAGAGCATAAGTCTCCTCGCTATCCCTGATATTTTTAACCATTAACCACCACTGATCAGATCCATCTTCAAAATGGTAAACAAAAAGACCAACCTTTTGATTTTCTAAACACCCCATGACATCAAACAGATTTTATAATGCTTTATTCCATCCTTCATCTAGAACAAGGTCATATGATCCTCTAAATGATGGGGGATGTTGCCTTAGAAAATGCTCCACTAATTTCATGTTCTTTTTTGGTTGACATGACCGATCTTGTGCATGGATACCACAACCATTTATAGTCTGAGTAAACTGTTCCATCACTACAACAAAATGTTCAGTTATGATTATGACCATCTCAGGTTACTGATTTGGAAGGTTGTTTTCCTCTTGATTTCATCCCATAATAGTTGGCTTTTTTCCTCTACAGAAAACCATTCTGAATATGGAAATATCTTTGGTGAAGCAACATGCTAATCTGTAAATTCCATATCATTTCAATCTTACCATAAATTAATTTATGGATATTAATTTAATTATATCCTAACTCCTAAAGTTGTATAAACCTACCTATGATACCAAATATAAGTCCCCAACCTTAAAATATTACATAATATTGAGTTAAATCAATAATTAACATTGGGGATCATTTTAGGTTTATAGTTTTAGATAATTAGGCCATAACTACTACATTACATCTCAAATATTACAAAGTAGAGACTTCTACTAAGTATCCATTTTTTTTATAAAATAAAAACTCTTAAAAGAAAACAATAATTATTTTTTTGATATAAATCTTCTTGAATTATTCCTTTCTCTTAACCTTCCTTATATCCTATGAAAAACATTTCAAAAAATTTTGATGAGCATAAAAATCTCAGTAAGGGTTATAAAATAAAGAAATAAAACATTAGTCCATAAATAAATACAAAACATAAGCTCTTTAAAATATCTAATGAAATCATAAGATTTATGAATAACACTTAGAAATCATAAATCATAATGGTAACTTGTGGCATCCATATAATACTTACATTTTAGCTTTCACAGCTACATATGGAGTTACGTTTGTAATACCCATCACAATATATTCCTTAAATATATTTGGATAAACATTAACATTTACCTCTGTCACGTTACCCAATTCGTTAGAGAGATTTATCAAGATCACTTTCCCTAGGTTTATCCTAGAACCACATATATACGTACACAATGCCCAAGAACCATAACATAATCATAACACATAAAACATGCATAAAAGAAAGATAAAATTTCCACATTGCAATAACAATATATCATTTCAAGATATTGACATAATCAATGATTTATCAAAACAATTTTCAATACTAAAATATGTAAAAAGTTTATATGTTATTCATTTTCCTTTTAAAAACATTATGTCTTGTTAAGGAATTCAAATATCAAATAATGCTCATGGTGGTGGTAATATCCTTATCGTCGCATAAGATAAAATCATTTATTTTGTAATTTATTAAAACACTTTGTAGAAAAAATATTACCTTTTAATGAAAGTAAAATTCAAAGGGGTTTATTATACACCATGTAAAATCAAGGCATGTATAAATCAAAATATACCTCAATGAAATGAGATTGAGATGAAGTCCCCTACCTTGTGTCTGACTTGACTCGTTTGTTATTTAATTTCCCGAATAATAAACTTAAGTTAATTTATACTTTCATCAAAAACATTTTTAATTTTATCATTCCTTTTATATCAATAATCACCTTTCTATAAAAATTATATAATTATTCAAGTTTATATCAGTTGTTTTGTTGATGTTCGGTACTTGAGTCAAAAATGAACTTATTATAATTAAAAAATGTCAATGTGGTCAAAAGTCCATTATCTTAAGAATGATATTAATTATTTAGATATCATATATAATATATATATATATATATCTAGTATATATATGTATTTATAATAGTTTATATCATTTGGATATAAGAAATAAAATGCACCGCTCATGGAGATGGTAAGCCGTACGTACGCATGAACGCTACTTTCATTTCTTTTTCATATTTAAAGGAAATACAAATAAATTATACATAGGAGTATTATAATTCTAGTATAATATATATGTTATATATGTTACATAATTTCATTAATTCCATCCTTTATACGTTTTATGTATAGCATGAACGAGTCATATCACTTTGAGGGGGCGGTAGTCCGCACTTCCTCAAATGAAATTATTGTATTTATACTACATGAAAAGAATAAAGGTATGTTATAAATGAGAATTAAATAAGAATAGAGATAAAATAAATACCATTAATACCATATATAATTACATTTACACAACAATGGCCACCATAGGAGGTGGTAGGAGAAGTTTGAACAATCATTGTTTCGTGAGGCAGTAATTCACCGTCTAGAGAAACAATATATTATATACCCATTAGATAGAGGTGTTTGCAAGTTTATTCCTAATAAATCTCATAAAAACAACCTAGTATATTGATTATATTGGTGTTTTTATGTAATAAATAATAATAGGATCATATGGAGTGTCGAAAGAAAAATAACGGAAAGAAACTTGAATGAAGATGTTACCTCAAATCGGGAAACTTTTTTTTGATTTAATCCAAAGGGCTCTCTTAAATTGAATTATGTCTAAAGGATGTATTATAAGAGTAATAGAGAGATTTTGGGAGATTATTTTGTAAGAGGTTGGATGATCCAACGGGCTTGAGATGTTTGATTAATGTCTTAGAGGTGATGGCCTTTTATAAGGGGGATGCGGGTCTCTTTAGGAATTGTTTTAAAGTATTATTTTTTTATAAAATTATTTTCGGTTTCAAAAGGTCCAAAACTCGTTAAATTAAAATATAAGATGACTATAGTTATAAATAAAATCATCCAATAAGAATTGGATAGGTTTCGTATATTTTTAATCCTTATCGTTTTTAATTAACCCTTTTTTACTCTTACCATTTTATCAAGCATTTAACACTTTGAGAAACAATAATAGTCACCAAAACATGAAAAACATCCAATTAAAGAGTCAATAATAACAAATTAGACTTATGATAACTATTTGGAATAATATTATATTTTTTTAAATTTTATAATATTTAATAAAATATTTTATATTTTAAAATATGAATTATGTAAATTTTGAGACTATTCATATCATGACTTTTTAAAAATCCATAACAAATTTATTGATTAGAAAAAACTTCATTAATAAGAAGTTAACAAGTATCTATCTTCCAAAAAATTATTTTATGACATAAAAATAACCAAATTAAATTTATTTAAACTTTTATAATATCATTTATTTGAATCCTTTATTAATGATGCAATCACTACATCATCATTGTGTCATAATTAAATTTATTTATTTAATATAAAAAAATTATAAAAAATACCATAATTTAGGAAATATTTTTATATTTATAATTACTACTTATAGTATAAAATATAACTTATATAAGCCATATAATTTGTTTAGTAAAGGATATATGTTTAGGTTATATTTTCCTTAACTTTAAATTAATTTTTATAAAATGTCATTTTCACTTAAAATTGGCTCCATGGGGTCTGAAAATCGACCGAAGGATGCCCATGGTGGTAAATGTATCATCAAATATGATTAGGTCACATGTTATGGAAGTTTTATATTATTATAATATTATTTTTTACCCTAATTTACCAAATTTACCCTTTAAACATGGTAAATAAAATATTTACTAAAGTTACTATTCAGAAAGTCTAAAAAAACATACATGTTTACACAATTTGGACCTCATGATTCAAAATATTGAATCTATTTTTCCTAATTAAAAACACATATGTTTCAGAAATTAATTTAAAATTAATTCCCATTCTCAAAACCAAAAAAAGCGTGTTTTTAAGAAATAATTACTATCAAAAGATTGACATGTGTTTATGTCTAATTAAAATGTGAAATTACATCCAATGTAAAAAAATTGGATTGAATGGTAAAAATATAATCTAATTATCCTATAAAACCAATTAAAAATATAATCTAGCCATATAAATAAATTAGATGAAAAGATAGTTTTGACTTAAAATGCAGTATTTTTCACTATTCATTAAAAATGAACTTTATCAGAAAAATACCAAAAATTTACCCAAAGTAAATTTTGATGTCCCTATTCTAAATAAGAAGTTAATTTTGTCAAATGAATCATATAAAAGTTACAAAAAATATAATTAAAAATGTTTCTCCATCAAAAGGCGGAAAAACTACCTTTAAATATATTAGAGTATTTATGATTAAAATTGGATTGATTCTCATTTTAAGCCACTAAATTTTATTGGATAAATGTAAAAAGATTTTAAAAACTTGTTTAATCATAATATATTTAATTCTTTTCATTCATTCCACTACAATGGCTTGGCATTAACTACCATTTAAAATAAAAATATTATATTATTTTTTTTAATACGACTCAGCATTGTGTGCAACATAAGATTTCAAAAAAACCCATTGTTGTGTGTTGGATACGCCATCAAACATAGTATCCCCTTTAAATTAAAATTAATATTAAATTCAAAAATATTAATAATTATGAACATTTCATATTCTTTATTTACCTGGGATGTTACAACTTGAATTGAGTGTAACTTGGTACATGACACCAAACCTTATTGTACACTTGGTTTTAAAATCATGGGGGATATGATTAGGATAATTAAATTTTTTTATACAAACATTATAAAATATTTCAATAGATAATAAAAATTAAGGACCTCTATTAAACCCTGTTTCTTAGTTCCTTGAAACATGTGTTCTAGTTTTAAGAATCACTGCTTCCAGGAAGTTTTCATTGGATTTATTCATGGAAATGGAAAATTCCAACAATTATTTATCCAAAAGGGACATACTTTCCAAATTTATTCATTCATCAAGTTTTAACTTTATGATACATAGTAACATGCATTGGTTGAGAGGATGGGATTTCAGACTCAAAACACCCTTTTTGGGGGAATTATTGTCTACTCTGGGGCTCTCTTTAAATTTTAAGATATTTTTTTGAATCTTTATTAACTCACCAAGTATAACATAAGTTTCCCTTGGAATTTTCAACCACTTATTAAGCCGTGTAAATTTTATAATCATTACTATGTATTCAAGGTTCTTAATTAATGGATATTTACGTATGTATTCTAGGTTCTCCATCAATGGTATCCTCTCATATACTATTTAAATATTCATTTAATCATCGTTATGATGATAAAGGGTTTTAATCTACTCAGTGGGGAACTCTGGAATTTACTATCATCCAAGGGGATAAATGTTTGTTTTGATATTGGGATCATACCCATAAAATGGGCAACCTACGTATATTTGTGAAAAGAATTAGAACCCTCATAGTTCGATGCCACATAATGGGACACATGATACCTTTTAAGGTCATGTGATAAGTACCTAGTAATACAATTTATTGTAACGTGGTATAGACATCTAAGAAAAAGGTGCATAGTCAAAGTTTTTTCATGGGACTTAAGCCTAATAAGCCAAAGGAACTTGGAATGAATATGGGTTTCCAAGTAAGATTAGAACCTATTAGAAATATAGCCCAAGGAGAATAGGGTTGATTTGAAATTTTGGGTTTGAAAATCAAGGAGGCTTCCTATGTATCCCATGTGAATGGGAATAAAAGCCCGTGTAGTTTGATAAGTCTCATAGGAGAGTATAGTCCTCTGAGAGAAATGAGTTTGGATTTAATTCCTAAATAAATTGCCTTGATGATTTCAGGGTTTAATTTGGGGCTTATTATTAAGAAGGATACCCAAATTAAAGGAATTAGGGTTGGATTACTAAAGAGGATATCCAGTGAGCTCGGGCCCTGAGAAGGCTTCCAACATATCTTGATTATGGTGGGAATCATAGTTCTCATAGTTCATTCACCATGGGTTTTTGTAATTTTTTTTAAATCATCACAAATCTATAACCCCCCGTTAGTCATGATCGGTGTGTGAAACAAGAGGATATGAAAGATTCAATAATGACACACATACTTTTACTCCTCTAATGATGGAAGAGGGCACACCTTTGGTGGCGACGGTGGATGTGGTCGAGACGACCTGGGTAGAGGGAGAGGTGACGAGCCCTCCCTATATTCAATTTACATTGGACAAGGGTCCAATGAATGGAATAATGGATGAATTTTAGGGGCTTATACTAGAATGGATTCCCTAAAATTGATCTTGTTAGGGGAGGGAGATTTTTCTTTTTTCTTGCATGGAAAAGTAAGCGTGAACCTTACCTTCCCTACCAGATATCTAAGGTTCCATCTCTTTGAGAAGGGAGAGGTCTAGACCAAAACCCTTATTCTAAAAACCAGGAACTTCCCAGCACTATTACTGGGAGAAAGGTCCATGTGACTGTGGATATAAAACCCACAGACACTCCATGAATATAATCCCATTGTGAAACAAATGCGGGAAACCTCTGACTGTGGATATACAAACCCAAATAGGAGACACACTGATCTGACTTTCCCAAAGGTTTGATAATTCAGGAGGTTTTTGTGGAGGTCTCAACATAATCCCTTTAAAAAAATGGATCCAATGAAGAATAATCCTTCCCATGGATGGATTTGAAGAGGACTTGATGGCTTGTAGACTGAAGAGAGTAAGTGAATCAAATAGGGGAGCCCAAGTAGATAAGGTCATGCAAGTATGGGCGCACATGTAGGCTTGGGAGACCTGATATTCACTTAAGTGACGGGAAACCTATATGGTAATACATGGTCAAGACCTAGCTCAATCCTTTAGGAGTATTCACAGGTGATCCCAGAAGTGTGGCGCTCAAGTTTCTGTGAAAGGAATAGGTGACACTCAAGTGTTTCTAATTTTGGGAGGTTAGGAGCTTTAGGCACGCAAGTGTTATGGATTTAAAACACTAAAATTACTTAAGTACTAGGATCCTACTTCAATTCCTCTACTTTATGTGTTAAATAACTACCTTGAAAGTTTCGATGGACATGGGAGAAGTATTAGGATGACCAGAGCAAAAATTGGGTTTTGGGGAAATTCTTCTATACAGTTAAAGGCCCCAGGGGTCAATTTATAGAAAAATATAGAACCCTGGGTGAAAAGAGATTGGGCACATAAGTGACATGTGTGCTAGAATGTGGTGTGAAAGTACCTTGTGCACCAACAATGTTTTGTCTAGAGTAAGGTGACACTTTGAAGACTTAGCCAAAATAAATAGTTCAATCAACTACATCAAGGGGGAACACAGGTGTTTGCACATAGGTACCTTGGAACCTCCTTAAGGAATTAGCTACATTTATTATTCCATATGGCGGGGGCTGCACCCACGCACCCCTACTTTGGATCAGTGCCGAACTGCGGTCCTGGCCCTTCGGGTCGGTGCCTTCGCTACCATCACTTACCCCCCTTAAAAATGCAGTGTCGCATCACGAACTTTTTGATCCCAATTGAGGATATTTTTTTGCATAAGTGTATGGAACACATTTCATGGTGTCTAAAAAACCCCCCCTTAGAATTTGATTCATTCAGAATGAAAATAATCTTTATCTAAGGTAAAATTAGGGAGATTTGATGCATTCCAACATCATTTGGTAAGATTTGGAGCTATGTCAAGTTCAAAAGGATGCTTTAATTTTTTCCTAATCCATGAGACCTAGAAAGCATAGTTTGATCTTTGATATGGTTATATGTACAACCCTAAAAATATTGTATCTTTCAAATTTTCATTACTCAATATTACCTAAATCATTCAAAATGTATATTTAATGAGCTATGACATGATGTTTGTTCAGAGTTCCCTTTGCAGGTTACCAATCTGGTGAGTACCATGTCTCTTGTTATTGTCAGTTTAGAGTCATGCATGTTAGATTATGAAGGGATAATGTTTAAGGTCGAATATCTATGACCATAAATTTTGAAATTAGATCCCAAACAAAACTAAGTGGCTAAGAATTGCTTTAATATTCTTTAAATATTTCCAAGGGAAATCCTGAGCCATGATTTTTATGGTCACAAAATTTAAAACTTGTATCAGTATAAGGGGATTCTCCTCCAATAATAATTTTACCATTATTTGAAAAAATCATTATGGGATTTGTGTTATGCAGGGCCCACTAGGATATATGATGCATATCCTAATAGTGGCATCTTTTGACTGACATGCCCATTTTGTAGGCAACTTATACAAGGACACCTATGGTCACATACTGCATAGTCAAGCAAAAGAGATCTTAAGAATGTGACATTTTACTTTTGATAGAAAAGATAAAATAAGATTTTGGTGACTCAAGAACAAAATTGGTGGTTTTTCCAGTGAAAATAATTTTTATAATAAAGTGTTATCTATTCGACATATGTCATGAATAGGAAAACCATTTATATACAAATTTTATGTATAAGGAATGGTTAAAATTTATCTAAAAGGGGAATTTTTGATATCAAATTGTCTAGTTTTAAGTCATACATTAAGGACATTGTATTGTGTAGTTTTAAATCATGCAATGAGGACATTGTACTGTGTAGTTTTAAGTTATGAAATGAGGACATTGTACTGCCTAGTTTTAAGTCATGCAGTGAGGACATTATACTGTGTGATTTTAAGTCATGTAGTGAGGAAATTGTACTGTACAGTTTTAATTCATTCAGCGAGGACATTGTGTGGCTTTAATTTAAGGTCTTCAGCTCTGAACAAAGGTATGAGACTCTCCCAATTTCTTGATAAATTTTTTGGAAACATACTACCATATTCAGGTATGGAAGGGAAAATTTTAAACTGTGATTTGGGAATTTCTAGATCTGAAGAATGATATGGGAAAAGGTATAAAAATCATTAGAGGATGTATCTTCCAAGAATGAAGTTACCATTATCTAACAAACTCATTATAAGAGTTGTGTTATGCAAGGACAACTAGGGCATATGATTCATATCCAAATAGTGGTATATTTTGACTGACTAACCTATTATTTAGGAAAATAATGCAAGGCCACCTAAGGTAAAGTACTTCTTAGTCAAGCAAAAGAGCTCTCAGAAGTTTTACATTCTATTTCTAAAAGCTGAGGAATGTTTATGGAGATTCAGATTTTCCGAAGCACATATTTTGGTTTATGTAGAAATGTACCTGAATATGGAGAGGTTATTTCCAATCATTATTTCCAAAGAATCAAAGGAATAAGGTTTCTATAAAGGTCTGACCCAAATGTAGGGAGGATGGTGTTTTTAGTTTTTGGTCATACAACTAAGACTAGAAATGGAAACAATATATGATATGTGGTTAAGTGATCCAAGGTTATTTCATATTAATTTTAACACATGGAGAGAGAGATGTGTAAACCATGGTCTTGAAGACTTTCAGATCGAGAGAAAGATAATGGGACAAATATACCTGAATGAATATTTTAAAATAAAACTTCTTGAATATTGTCATCAAAGTTTGAAGGGAAAAAAGACACTATAACCAAGAATCAAATTACCATTACTTGAAAAACCCATTATGGGGGCTGTATTATGTAGGTCCAACTGGGACATATGATGCATAACTAAATAGTGACATCTTTTGACTAACATACCCATTATATAGGCAACTTATTCAAGGAAACCTAAGGGCACATACCATATTGTTAGGAAAAAAAATTTTCAGTTATTAGAAATCCATCACCATAAACCGTAAGAATGATTATGAAGATCTATAAATATTCAATATTAAGAGTGTGAAATATAGAAGGGGGTTATGATCAATGCACATGATAAATATTTGAATCAATATTGGCCATGAGTTTGAAGTCCTTTACATAGATATGAATAATATGTAAAATAGATAATTTTTTTGTTTCCTTTGAATTAATACTGTGATGTTCATTTTAAAGTCATGAAACGATGACATAATACTATGTAGTTTTAAGACATGTAATGTGGACATTGATATCCCCATAAGAAATTGATTCACCTTATTTATATATATAATCCTTTTACCCAATTCCTAAGCCCATGTGAGCCATGATTGGTGTGAGAAACAAGGAGCAGTAAGGGTTTTTTCTATAACACAATGGTGACACAAGTGAAGAATAGGGGTGTTATATTTCCATGCAGTTTAACATCATGCAGTAAGGAATAAGATGAACCGATGTGAAAAGAAAGACATATTGTAACTGGACTAAGGGATAAAACACAAGTGTTACTATGTGTCTTGTTGGGGGCAAGAATCAATCCATACATAGTTCTTTAAACATTTCCTATGCTTGTTTGATTCTTATATAAGGAATGGGGGGGGGGGGGGTTATATCATGGATGAGCCCAAGATTTAAGATCTAGGCATCTCTACATATCTCATATAGATGAGAATCAAGTCGTACATAGTTCTTGAAACATTTATTTCTTGCACCAATCGAGTTTGACATGGGAGATAAGGGGATTTAACAAATTCTAGAAGAATGATTAAATTTAAGACACATTATGGAATGAAAATAAAATAATGTATCTTAAAAGAACACTCTGCATAGATCTAGTTCATATACATGAGAATAAAAGGGAAATAAAAATTTTGTGGTTGTAGCTAGGCCCAGGATTGGAGATCCATGTGTCTCTCCATATCTCAAATTGATGAGAATCAAGCCATACATAGTTCTTGAAATGAGGACCCTATGCAGATCTGATTCAGACATAGGGAAGAAAAGAACTCAGGTGCTACTAGGGATTAGCCATGATATCAATGATTCTTGCATATAAAATCTCTTAACATCTAGTAGAGAAGATGTTAACCGTACAATTTAATGTCATATAACAAGGACAAATGGTGTCATGCAGTTTAATGTCATTTAGAAAGGACAAAGATACTATGCATTTTAACATCATGCAACATTATGCTTATAGTTGTTCTGCAGTTTAATGTATTGAAACTAGGACTTTTTACTGTGCAGTTTTAAGTCTTGCAGTGAGGACATGGGGGCTGTACAGTTTTCTGTCTTACAGTGAGGACAATGTTTGTAACTACACAAAGTATTTCTTCAAGAATCTCACATTGGTTAGAGTTGTAATAAGCTCTCCGTTCATTGAGATTAAGGAATAAGCTCCATTTTATTAGACCTTATGTATAGAATAAGGTCCTTCCCACTTTGGCTCAAGCTTTGGGGGTTTCTTTCTTAGTATCATTGGTGTCCTGAGGACCAATACCAATTCTCCTTGAAGAAATTAATGGAGGTGAACTTTATTGTTAAAGGATCATGCTATTCTATTCTGATATAAATCTAAAATATGAAATGTATGAAATATTTTCTCATCTAATCGTTCCAACTCATCAAACTGTTTCTAAGACCTCTCATATGTAGACAACAGATCACATATATCAACTCTGTGTGAAGGCAATTTCATTTCAATTGGAAAAACTGCTTCTGTTCTGTATACCAATGAATATGGAGTTGCTTGGGTGGAAGTACGAGTAGTAGTCCAATAAGCTCATAAAGCATGGAAAAGTTTATCAGGACAAGATTTGTTATCTTTATCCACCATCTTTTGGAGTATATTTGATAGGGTTATATTGAAAGCCTCTATCTGTCCATTGGTCCCTGCATCATATCAAAATGAATGGTTGGATTTGATATTGTGCTCTTGATATAACTTCTTTACCTCAGCAGAACAAAAATTTGTTCCATTGTCCATCAATATAGTATGAGGGACAAAAAATCTGGTGATGATGTTAGTTTTGACAAAACTAACAATGATTTTGGCTCCAATTTCTTTGAGAGGAATTTCCTCATCCCATTTAGAGAAGAAGTCAGTAGCAGTAAGAATATACGTGAACTACTTAGCCATAGCTAGAGGATAAGGTCCCAATATATCCATTCCCCTTGTGTAAAATAGCCCGGAGTATTTAGATGTATGTAGCAATATCGAGGGTTGATGAATGAAGTTGTCATGCACTTGGTAGGGATGACATTTCTTAGTGAAATCTTTAAAATACTACGTTATTGAAGGCCAAAAGCATCCAAACCTTCAGATTTGATCAGAAATCATATGCCTAGACTGGTGAGCACCACAAAATTTTGAATGTACATCTTTCATGAAGGTTTCGGTTTCTTCTCCATCAATACATCTGAAGAGGATTCAATAAAATCCTCATTTTTAGATGATCTTCTGGTGATCTAGACTATCATAAAGAGTAAAATTGGCAGCTCGTCATCAGATCTTTTTTTTCCATCCCTATCTAGTGGAAGTACTCCATTTTGAAGGTATTCCATAATGGGTATTCTCCATCCCATGGTATGACCATATGGATCAGAAATGGGGATAATTTCATTAATTTAATCCATTTTGTTTTGAACAAAAAGTGAGACCACATGACGATGGGCTATGCTGGTGATTGTATCATCCCGATTTGGATCTTCCAGTGCTATAACCGCATTATCCAGTGCATCAACCTGAGCATTTTGTGATCATGGGACATAAGACAATTTCAGATCTAAGGGAAATTCATCCATTAATCCTCTTACGTAATCAAAAAAGGGATTACCTCTTCTTTTTTGATAGAATATTCCCCATTTATCTGTTTGATTACCAATTTTGAATCAACTTTCACTTTAAAGTGATTCACTTGCACCTAAAGTGCCAATTCCAAGCCTACGAGGAGATCTTGATATTCTACTTCATTTTTGGTAACGACTTCTGAAAACAAGAAAGAATAAGACAACACTACCTTTTTTAGGGAGATAAGTACAATTCCTAACCCAAATTTGTTGAGTTTAGGGTTTTTCATTCTCTTAGCTGTTGGACTTCTGGAGGCACCATCAAAGTACATCTCCCATGTTTTGGGATTATCTTGAATAGAGAATACCTCTTCATCAGGAAGTTTAGTATTCAATGATGTATCTTCCTCAGATGGGTGTTCAACAAGGAAGTAATCCAGAGATTGGACCTTTATTACCTTTTTAAGCACAAACTGAATATCAAACCATTGCAAAACAACTTCCCACCGTGCCATACGCCCTGTAATCATAGGACGACTAAGGATAAATTTGAGCGGGTTATTGCAAGATACCAATTGGACCTCATGATATTGCAGGTAGTATCTCAATTTATGAACTTCAAAGATTAATGCCAGGTAGCATTTTTCAATACTTGGATACTGATTTTCTACATCAAACTTAGTTTGAATGAGATAGTAAAGGTTGTTTTCATTCCCAAAATCGTTCTTCTAGGCAAGGAAGGCACCCGACAATCGCTCTAAAGATATCACATATAAAATAAGTGGTCTTCCTTAAATAGGTGGCATTAATACCAGTGGACTCAAGAGATATTTCTTGAGGGTATAAAATTCTTCTTGGAATACTTCAGTCCATTGATAGGTGACTCCCTTCTTCATTAATTAGGTGCATGGGAAAAAATTGCATGCCAAATTAGCGATAAAACGCCGAATATAGGCCAAGTTTCATTGGATTCCTCTTAATTATTTAAAATTTTGAGGAGGTGACATGATAATGATTGATTTTTTTTATCATGATCAACTTCGATACCATGATGGAATACAACAAAGTCGAGGAACTTTACTAAGGTTTTCACGAAATCACAGTTTAAGGGGTTCATCTTCAAACTATGTTTCTAAAGATTATTGAATATGGTTTCCAGATCAGCCAAGTGATTTGAACGTTGTCTGGATTTGACCACCAAATCACCCACATAACATTCACCAATTTCCCTAAGGGTTTTATGATATGGTGTATGGAACGTTGATATGTTGCACCTGCATTCATTAAGCCAAAGGGAATTACCCAATTGAAAAACACATCTTGAGGGGATATAAAGGCAATATATTCTTCATACTATAGGGCCATAAAAATTTGATTATACCTAGAGTATCCATCCATGAAGGAAAGGGCTTCATAACTAGCTATTGCATCAATTAAAGTCTCTATGATTGGAACTGGAAAGTCATCTTTAGGAAAATTCCAATTAAGATATCTAAAATCAATGAAAAATATAATTTTCACTTTATTATTTTTCACTGGGACAATTTTGGCTATCCATTTGGGATATTTAACTTCCCTGAAAAGTTATCCTTTATATGCTTATAAACTTCAACTTCGATTTTAGAGGCATGAGTTGGGTGGGTTCTTCTTGCTGCCTGCTTGAATCCTTGATGTTCTTCTGGAAAACCCAAATGATGAGTGGATAAATCAGGATTAAGTCTTTTAATTTCTATATAATTACAAGAAAATATATCTCTATGTTGATTTAGAAATGAAGTATACACCTCTTTCTATTCATAAGTCATGGCCACACTAATTAGAGTGGGGCATGGATCTTCTTCTGTACCCAGATTTATTTCTCTAAGCTCATCCACAGTGGTAGAGACACCTTCCTAAATTTTTGGTGGAGAATCCATGAGATATTTTTATTCTTATTTATTACGTGTAACTTCTTATATTTCTACTTGCATAGTAGATGATGAAACAAAAATTCTAGAGTTAGGGGAGGAGTTAGTATTTGAACATCCTGAAGAAGAGGCCACCATTTATGACCCTACTGATGATGAAGGGTATTCTTGGGGTACTTAAGAGGAAGTGATGGATTGAGAATCCAAATCATTATCTTTCTCTAGAATCACTACAACTTATTCTATTTTGATTGAAGAAGTAGAGGCTTGCTGCAGTTCGACAGATGAAATGAAGACATATCTATTTAATCTTCCATCACTGCTTGGTGAATCAACAATTTCTCCCATGCTATCAGGCACAATTTACACAATTGAAATTTTGCAATTTATTGTATGAGTGCTTGGATTTGGATTTACCCTTTCAATTTGATTAATAGGAAACACATAATATGTACTCAAATGTATGAATGGGCTTTGTTGGGATCTTTTATAATACATTCAGAGCATTGATTCTTGTTACCTCCTTTTTCATGGACCTCATTCCATTTAAATGATAAAACTTTGCATCAATGTATTGAGATTCACACATTTTGAATAGAGCCTTGTAACCATATAATTTCCCGATTTGACCATTGAAAAATTACTTAATACATTGGTGGTATGACGAAGGTATGGACACATGTTGACGTAGCCAAGGCCTTCCAAGCAGAATGTTGAAGGCTGTGTCCTGACAAATAACCATGAAATCTGAATTAGAAACAAGATCTCTAAAATGAGTTCTGAATGCAATCTAACCTAGAGGTTCTTACACATTCTTATCATATCCTTGCAAAATTACAGTAAAAGGAGATAAGTTAGATTTAGTAAGGCCCAATCAATGAAGTGTACGAATGAGAATGAGGTTGACTTTTGAGCTATTATCAATGAAGGCTCGTCGGATGTCTATGTAATTGAACTTTCTAGATAGATACAAGGGCCTAATATGTCCATGTACAACATCATCTTCATCTTCATCCATAAAATATATGACTGCATGACATTCTGCAGGATCATTCTTAATATGGTAAACCTCATAAGAAGCAACTTTGGTTTCAAACTCTTAAGGACTTAACAAAGCCTCAATATGTGCTTTTTGAATATCTTTTGATAGACTCAAGGAATCCAAAATTAATAAATTGACCAGTAATTGGGCCAAAACTTTCAAGACAACATAATTTTGGTCTAGTGGTATGTGTTTCACAGCATGGAAATGTGGTTTTTCAAGTAACTTAGAAGTTGACTCTCCTGATGTAGATGTACCTTATGTCGGAGTAGAAGCTAGAAATACTCCTAGTATTGGTAGATTAGACTGACTAGGTCTATCTACTTGTTGAGAGGAAGATGGTGTGACTTATAATAGGTCCTCTAAAATAATCATGTCAGGACTGAACTTGTCTTGCATGGAAGAAAATCCTTGTTCTTGTTGAGCTTGATGAAGGGCTCTCCCGTGAGTTTTCACTCCATATATGGTTTGAGAAGGGGTAGAGTTAAAATAGTGGATTCTATATTTTTTACATCTTCCAATGTATCCTCTAACTTGGCCCCTTCCTATAGTTCCCCAGTTAGGTACAAGGAACTCTGAATCATTATAATCAGAATCACCATTGTCATAAGGATCTGTTAAGTGGATAACATTGAAGGAACCAAAGATCAATTATTCATCTGATGAATATTATTGTTGATAGGTTAGTTCTAGTTGTGCTTTTTTGTGGAAAGTTTCACATAATTTTAAAATATATGGCATGAAATCTGTGAAGGTCAAGGAATACTTTGGACTTGATATGATCTCATCTTCTTTTGACTACTATTTTTCCTTCTGATCACATCTCTTCATTGAGGATTTACCTTTTTATAAAGGTTGTTTTGCTGTGGAAAGAGTGGTGGAAGACACAATCAGTTGTTTCAACGGTGTTCGTAGAATGGCATGATTTAGGTTGATCATTTTCCGGATAATCCAATCATCATATTTCTGCACATTTTTACTCTTGAATTCCTTCCATTATCTTTCTTTCGCTAGATCAGTAGCAATAACACATGCTATTTGATCTGATGAATATTTTAGTTTCACTTGTCCAAAGTATTCCATTTTTTGAAGGAGTTCCTTAAAAACAAAACACTCTTGAATGGGATTCCCTAACATCTGGTGAAAGGGGAAATAGTTTGAAAGATATTCATATCCTTCTTTGTTTGGTTTCTTCGGCCTTGGAAACTGAACCAAATTTTTTTCCATAGATGAGATGATGTAATCAGGAACTTGTTCATTCTGTAAGGAATAAATTTATTCTTTAACTCCTAAAACTATTTCTTACATTGATCTCTTTGATCATCTTGAGAAGGCAGTCATTGCTATTGATGCTCTGGAGGCAGATCCCTTCAATATGATGGAGGTTTTGAAGTTGAAACAATTACATGTGCTTTATTAAGTGTAACTATAGCATCCTCTACATTCTTTATTCTCCTTCCCATAACTGATGGAATTGCACAAGATTTATCTTTATCTTATACAATGAAATCCTCCACCTGCTGGGAAATTGAAGATAGGTATCGAAACCCTCCTGTGTATTTCACAAAGATCAGTGGTGTATGTAATTCATCATATATATTTTACACACAAATTGGAAGCAACTCTTCTCCAGGGAGCGCCAAATTTAATCAATATGTTAATCCTTTCCATAGAGAAATGAAATATAAGACTCTTTGATTTTCCCTTTTTTACAATTTGAGAGATAAAAAATTGTCATATTTGGTAGAATTGAGCTAAATTGAAGAATTAATTTCTGACGAATACATTCCCATCCAGTAATTGATCTAGATCGTAAACTTGTATACCAGACAAAAGCTGGTCCCTGTAATGATTACCAAAACACCTAAGCTTTACTACTTCTTGTTGTTAAGGAGTCCCCATCATAAGATCACAATGAGAAAAAAATGTGTTATGTGTTGTTCTGGATCTCTTGAACTATTAAAGATTGGGAATGTGGTATTCACAAAATATGGAGGTAGATGGATTGGATCCACCCATTTGGGATAAGCTCTCTTTTCCAACTGAACTGGTGAACGTCGTTCCTCTATAGTCTCCAATCGAGTCATTAATGCCTCAATTATGTTCATAAGAATTTGGGGAATATTCAGATGAGCTAGGACCTGTGTAGGTACAACAACTAGAGATTGAGCTAGTGCAATGACTCGAAAAACCACTGGTGGTGGTACTTGTATTTTCCTTGGATAACCCATGGGAATAGGCCTATAATCATGTGTTTTATCCTTCCCTGGCTATGTACCCAATTGAGGTAATTCAATATCCACATATGTATTTACCACAAATCATCTTTTCTGAGGAGGTCCTACAAGATGTGTAAGTTGAGGATATTCCTGGGGAGTATGTATAACAGAAATGATGCTTTTAAGTAACTCTATATTGAGTCTTTTCAACTCTTTCATATCATCTTCTTGCTATGAAAATATTTCTTAAAGTGAAAGAGATTGACCTTATCCAGTGGAAAAGTGAGATACAATCTGAATTTTACCTTTCCCCTTGTTAGATACCTTTCGTTGGGGGGTGGGAGTTCATTATTTGAAGGTATACCTAGACTCTTGGAAAGACTCTAATTTCAAGTTCGTACACCTTATTAATTTTTTTAGTGTGTACCGTATTATGGATAAGAACTTCATATTTTGATTCCCCTAAACTAGACTCATTTTCTAGAGGATATTTTTTAATGGTGTTAATGAAATTTACTGACGCATAATTCATTGATGGAATTCTGTTAGTATCATTATATGATCATCTCGCTCCGTATCTTCTATGAGACTCTGATCTCCTATATGATGGATTCTCAGGAGATTTTTGATGGACAGTAACCCGATTGAAATCCTTGGATAGTTTAGTTATGCACTCTCTTTGTGGTTTCTTCACTAATTGGGAGAAAATTGACTTCTGTTGAGGAGGGGATTGTAGATGTGAAAAATCCCCCAGCTCTGCAGGCTGGGGCTACTCCTGTTCTTCTTCTACAAACCTTTGAACTTTTTTTAATGAATTTTAAGCTTTAATTAAATGATCCCCAATACCTGCAAGCTGGGGTTGCTCCTGAACTGCTATAGATGAGATTTACATAGCTGCTCTTCAAATTTTAAAAATTTTGGTTCGTACATTTTCTGGGTGCATTATCTGAAAACCACTCAAATAACACATTTCAAAAGATTTCTATGCTATTTCAAACATTTGCATTATCTGATGGATGACATCATATAAGCGGGAGGCCTGATCAAGATTCTCATATTCTTGATGTAAAAGTAACTCAACAACTTGTTTTCTTTGGGCCTGACTCCAGTGAGAGGTATTTGAGGCCTGTTCTTGAGCTTACATTTGATTACATACAAAATCTGTTGATCTTGGCCGACTGTGGGCAATAAAATTACATGAGACCACTTTTAGAGGACCACTGATTCAGGAGTGTAGTGAAATGAAATATTCCATGTGCACCCCATCCTATGATACGAACACCATATGGGGCATCACAAATTAACTGGAATATCCACTTTAAATAATTAAGGCATGTACACTGAAGGGTCCTCTACTGCTTTTCAACCTTTGGATGTTGGGAAACTGAGAGAGATTCCAAGTCAATTTGGAGCTGCAAACCTTCTACTAAATTTACATGATTTTTATATTCATCATATGATAATACATTGGTTTTTAAATGATGAAGAGTCTTCCATAAGTTGAGGTGGATATCATAAATGCAATCTTCTACCATAAATTCTGGAATATTATATTGAGAATTTTCCAAAGTCCAGAACATGACTAGTATTTTTCTTTTAGCCAATTGTTTTCTCGTGTTTAATATATCCTCATAATCTTTCACTAGAGGTTCCCCTACTTGGTTTGACCAAAGTGGATGCTCTATATTAGAATACAAATGACTCAAGAAATGTTCATAGAATAACTGTTCCCTTAAGATGTCTTCTGGTGGATAAATTATTTCCCCTGTTAATGACAAGGCATCAGACATGACTGGAATTGTATTGGCAAGTGCCTTGAGATAATAGGGCTTTCACATCACTAAATTATCAATTATAGAATTATCATGAAAATGTGAAATAATACTAAGAAGTGGACTTTTACAATGAATTCCATCATGAGGAGGACCACCATGGTGGATTACAGCAAGGGACAAATCCTCTTCTTCTTTGTTTTTCTAGACACACAGAGGGTTTTTGTGGCTCTCATCCAGAGATAGGCTCTTTGGATTGACTGAATTTTCATGAATAAAGCCTTTATGATGAAGTGTCCGATGGGAAACTTCAGAATTACTTCTACTACTCCCACAATTTAGTAATGAGTGGGTAGGATCTTGAGATGCAACCGATAAATGTCTGAGGGATTTAAGAACTCTAGAATTAAGAGGATCCAAATTGTAGCTTGACTCTTGATTTTCCAACCATGTTTGGAGAGACTTCTTATTAAATGTTCTCTTACACTTATTAGGGGAAAATTTCTAGGAGAATAGGTTATCATGGGCTGATGTATGTGCCTGCCTTGGAGTGGTCACCAGAATGGACCGATTACCTCCAATTAGAAAGGGTGTATGTTTCCGATTCTATTGTCTATATGATATGGGAGAGTTTGCCCCATGACCCTCCTGGACTGGAACATAGGTGTGTATCTGCTTTGGGAGATCATGCTGATGTGTCATCCTATGTGTGGGGATAGATTTATGTGTCTGTTCCCATAGTACCACTGAAGTAGTTGTTATAATATCCTGACAAGCTTCCATAATATGGGTAGGAATTTATGTCTTACCTTTCACTATTAATAAGATGTGATTGGTGAATTCAGTGACAGGAATGGGAATATACATACATTTTGTATCGGGAGTAAGTGTATGTGCCTACTACTATATTTCTTTTCCTTTCAATCGGTATTGACATTACTCATGCATGGGGGCAGAGAGTTGGGTCTACCCCAGATTTGTCATCAGAGCTTTTCAAATGACTTCTCTGGCTTCTACCAAATGAGACTGTTGGTAGAATTGATGAACACTAGAAGGTGTATGTTCCTGCTACCTTTTTTCCATCAAGTATGGTTGACGGTGTTCCTTCAATACTGGAAGACACGACTTCTAGAAGAATTGGTGATTGTAAGTAGGTGTATGTTCCTGTTTACTAGTTGACACAAAATTGGATTGGTAGACTTATTTAAATGTAGTCAGACGAGAAACCTGACAGGCTGATAATTTGTAAACAGGTGTATGTGCCTATTCATAGTACTCCACTAGATCATTCTAGTGTGATTGGCGGGTTCCTTCAAGATGAGTCTGCTAGGCAGCAGAATTAGGACGAATGAGTGTATGTGCCTACTCGTTGATCTCCATCAAGTTAGGTTGATGGAATTATTCGGAGGGGTAAGAGGTAAGAACCTACTCCTTATTGATCGGATGTTGTCCCTGACAGTTTTTCTTGCATGCCTGGGTCTGAGAGACCAGAACCAAACATCTAGAGGCAACACCCCCATCATTCTTGGGGTTTACTACTACACGATTATGCTGGTAGAAATTGTTAGTGGGATTCCTTAGGAATGAACCCTGTAAACATGGATTGAGGCCATGAGTGACCTCTTGATCTACCTCCCCGTTGTATGGGAGGGTTTGGTTGTTGCGTTCCGGGGATAAGGACCTGAAATGGCTGAAGACAATGGTTGGAAGCATCTGGTTTTTGATCATCATTCATTATTGGTCGGACGATCTAGGATTGTTATTGACATGGAGGGCCTGTTGTGTAGCCTCCAAAGTTGCGATTGTTCCATAATTATGGTGCTCCTTTACTAGAATGTTGGAGAACCAATGTTGAAGATGCTGGGTGGGTGATAACATCCTTCCCATGGATGAGGATCCAGCCTGATCATCGGTTGGGAAGTTCACATATGTCATCTTAAAGAAGTCCATTTTGGACTGAAGGGAGTTCTGAGAAAAAACTTGAAACAAAAATAATATCCATTAAAGTGACATCTTTTATATGGATATATGCATGATTGATTACTTTTTCTAGAATTCCATTATCAATTTATAGGGGCCTGACAGGTGGGTAAAATTATTTAGTTGGTTACAGATTCACTTTGGGATCACCATTTTTGTTTCGTAGTTCCTTGAAACGTGTGTTCTAGTTTTAAGAATCACTACTTCTAGGCGGTTTTGATTGGATTTATTCATGGAACCATAAACTTCCAATAGTTCTTTATCCAAAAGGGACCTTCTTTCCGATGGCATGAATTTTTCATGTTTGAACTTTATGATACTTAGGAACATGCATTGGTCGAGAGGATGGGAGGTCTGACTCATCACACCCTTTTGGGGGGAATTATTTTCTACTCTGGGACTCTTTTAAAATTTAAGATATTTTTATGAATCCTTATTAATTCACCAAGTATAACATAAGTTTCCCTTGAAATTATCAATCACTTATTAACATGTATAAAATTTAGAATCATCAGTATATATTCAAGGTTCTTCATTAATGACAATATCCTTATGTATTCGAGGTTCTCCATCAATGGTATCCTCTCATATACTATTTAAATATTATTTTAATAATTGTTATGATAATACTAGTTTTTAAGCCACTAATTGGGGAACTCTAGAATTTACTGTCATCCAGGGAGATGAAAGTTTGTTTTGATATTGGGATCATACCCATGAAATGGGCTACCTACATATCCTTGTGAAAGGAATCAGAACCCTCATAGTTTTCTGTCGCTTAATGGGACACATAATACCTTTTAAGTTTAAGTGATAAGGACCTAGTCGTATAGTTTAATGTCAAGTGGTATGGACATCTAAGAGAAAGGTTATTAGTCAATGTTTGGTGTGGGACTTATGCCTAATCATCCTAAGGAACATGGAAATAATATGGGTTTCCAAGTAAGATTAGACCCTGTTGGGAATATGGCCCAAAGAGAACTTGGTTGATTTGAAATGTTGGGTTTGAACCTCAAGGAGGCTTCCTACATATCCCATGTGGATGGAAATCAAATCCCGCATAGTTTGATAAGTCTAATAGGGGAGTATCCTCCTCTGAGAGAAATGATTTTGGACTTACTTCCTTAAAAGGATGACTTGATGATTTTGTGGTTTAATTTTGGGATTATTCTTAAAGAGGATGTCTAGATTAAAGGAATTAGGGTTGGATTCATAAAGAGGATATCCAGTGATCTCGGGCCCTGAGAAGGCTTCCTACATATCCCGATTATGGTGGGAATCAAAGTTCTTGCAGTTCATTCACCATGGGTGTTTGTACAAATGTTGTAATCATCACAAATATTTAATACCACATGAGTCATGACCAGTGTGAGAAACAAGAGTATTTTAAAGATTCAACAATGACACACACACTTTTCCTCCTCTACTGGTGGAAGAGGGTACACCTACGATGATGATGGTGGATGATGTCGAGACGACTTGGGAAGAGGGTGAGGTGACAATCCCTCACTATATTCACTTTACATTGGATAAGGTTCCAATTAAAGGATGAAGGTATGAAGGTTAGGGTCTTATACGAGAATGGATGCCATAAAATTGATCCTAGTAGGGAAGGGATAATTTTATTTTTCTTTCATAGAAAATAAAGAATTAACCTTACCTTCCCTACCAGAGATATGAGGTTCCTTCTCTTTGATAAGGGTGAGGCCAGGAACCATATTCTTAAAAAATGGGAACTTCCTAGCACTTTTATTGGGAGAAATGTCCATGTGATTGTGGATATACAAACCCAAAGACACTCCATAAATCCTAACCCCATTGTGAAACAAATGTGGGAAACCTATCACTTTGGATATACAAAACCAAATAAGAGACACATTGATGTGCCTTTCCCAAAGGTTTGATAAGTTAGGAAGTTTTTGTGGAGGTCTCAATAGAATAACTTTCAAACAATGGTGCCAATGAAGAATAATCCTTGCCATGGATTGATTTGAAGAGGGATTTATGGCTTGTATATTGAAGATAGTAAGTTAATCAAAGAGGGGTGCCCAAGCAGATAATGGCGCACAAGTATGGAAGTTCAAGTAGGCTTGGGTGACCTGATATTCACTTAAGAGATGAACAACCTACATGGTAATACTTGGGAAAGACCAAAATCAATCCTTAAGGAGTATTCACAGGTGATCCCAAAAGTGGGGGGCTCAAGTTTATGTAAAAGGAATATGTGGAGTCCAAGTGTTTCTGATTTTGGGAGGTTAGGCACTTTAGGCGTGCAAGTGTTATGGATTTAAAACACTAAAAGGACTTAATTCCTATGATCCTCCTTAAATTCCTACACTTTAGGTGTTAAATAACTAACTTTAAAGTTTTGAAGGACTTGGGAAAAGCACTAGGGAGACTAGAGCATCAATTGGGTTTTAGGGAAATCCGTCTGTGAAAATGAAGGCCCCAATGGGATATTTATAGGAAAATATATAACCTTGGGAAAAAAGATATTGGTCACACAAGTGACTTGAATTCCATAATGTGGTGCACAAGTACCTTGTGCACTGACGGTGTTTTGGCTAGACTAAGGTGACACTTGGAATACTTAGCCAAAATAAATACTTCAATTAGCTCCAGCAAGGGGGTGTACAGGTGTTTGCGCATAGGTACCTTGGGCACCTCCTTGAGGACTTAACCATATTTTTTGTTCTATACCATAGGGACTACACCCCCACACCCCTACATGGAATAAATTCTATATTGTGGTCCCAGACCTTCGGGCTGGTGCCTTCACTACCATCACTACCCCCCATGAAAAATGCAGATTCACACCACTAACTTTTTGAGCCCGGTTGAGGACATTTTGCAGTGAAGTGCTTGGAACACATTTCATGGTGTTTACAAACCCTATACCAAGGAAGGACATGTATGGAATAAAAATGATGAATTATTTATGTATTGGAATTTTAGAATTAAATTATATATGTATTTTTACCAATTTTAATTTTTATAAGGATCATTAAAGATCTAACTAATGAATTAAATTTTAGAAGCAATTGGGTATTAATTAACATAATAGTTATGGATACCATAAATGTTTAATGATATAAATATTAAAAATAATATCATTGAAATAATGAATATTTAGGTGTTATGTGATCATATTCTTCCATGATTAAGGATATTGTGGGAAATATTTATAGTGATAGAACACATTATTTAGTACTGGTTTTAGTGGGATTGTTATTTGAAGAATAATAACTTTATATTTTAAATGATATTTTTAATGTTATTGATGGCCTTTAGGGTTGATATTATCATTAATTACATTGTAATAATAGTCAAACAAAATTATTATACTTTGTGAAAAAATATGTTTTATTTAATACCCTATAAAATTGGTTATAAAAGGATTATCTTTATTTCAAGGATTTCCATTATATGGTTTGAAAAAATATATGAATTATATTTATATAAAATATAAAAATAACAACTCTCATGCATGGTGAAAACCCATTGTATCTACCAAGGTGGTGGGTCTTGAACCAATGACCAAAATATTATAAGGGTTTCACTTGAACCACTAGCCTACGTGAAGTCCTTTTTAATGTGACATTGTTTTTATCTAAACAATTTGATGAATATATATTAATGATGAATTGATAGTGTTAATTTTGAGGTTTTGAGATTAATTTATTAACCATATTTCTTTTGGAAAACTATCATATGAAAAGATGTTTCATTCTATTAGGGTTTTTTAATCAATTAAAATTAAATTTAAATTTATTAGTGATAATAAAAAACCTTTTTTTGATATTTATTTCATGGAAGAATTAGTGAATATGATGGAAGAACGACTAGCAGATGAAAATTTTCATATGAAATAGCAATGTATAAACTTATTATTTTTTCATTTATTCTTAAAATAATTCCACCACATTTGAAAATGGATCTTCAAATAAAATGTTATCATATTATCATCATTTTTTATGATATCAATGGCCTTTTCAAATCTAGAATTTTTTGTTTTTAGATCCTCATCATTCCAATGATCGGAACCATTCTCGTGGTCAATGGACTAAATGAATCTCTATAAATATAAATTATTTTCCTAAATTTCAATATCTTTACATGAAAACAATATTATGAATCAAATACACCTATTTACATGTTATCAAGATGACTTTCATGATTCATTATCTCTCTTATTATTATGATATTTTTTTATACAGACCCTATCTTAAACATTAAATAATCATATAAATTCATTTAGAATTCATATCATTTTATTTTCAAAGATATTTTAGGTTTAGAGTTTAATAAAGTTATGACATAATTCATACATAAAAAACCATATGTACATAATGTGGATAAAACTAAAACAATATCCATTTTTTCATAATAAAATATTTTTTAAGGAAAACATGAAAACTATTCATGAAAATTATTCACTACATTCATCATGGAATCTATATTTATCTTACCCATACTTAAACCCTATGAAAGACATTTTAGAACTTGGGATGAGAAAAGAAATATGATTAAGGGATATTAAAAGGAGAGAAACTGTTAGTACATGAAATCTTATAAATATATGAAATTGTTTTTGTGAAGACATTCTTATCACCCTATGAGAACAACATAGTTACTTTGTGAAAACATGATATTTCCATAAAACATAAGAAAAATAAATAAATCCATAATTTTATCTTGGGGAATTACTTACCTGATATTTTAACCCTCATGGATGCCAAATGATTTGTAACCCTCAATGTTACCTTACAATATAACCCTCATGGTTACCATATGGTTTAATCACCGTAATTACAAGTGGAGCAACCATACATCCAACCTACAAGTTAAACATAACCATTACATCGAAAGGGAGATATAGGTCCGAAACTTTATTATAAACAATACCCAAGAACCATAACATAATCATAAAACAATAATTCTTGCAAAAAAACATTACATTGATTTTTTTAAAAAAATATAAAAATTTAAGGGGATTTTTAAAGAAATCTCATATAGAAATTTCTTATAATTCAAGTGACAGTTGATAAAAATAATTTAATATCTTTATAAGCAATAATCACATGTAATAAATCATAATATAATCAAAATTTATTTCACTAATAATCTTAGTACCATATATTCAATGAAGTATAAGGTCAACCCAAAGAACATAAATTGGGTTAAGAATTCCATTACCTCAGGGGTATCTTACTTCAAAAGAGTTTAAGCCTCTTGATTAATAGTTAAAAAAATGTGGTTAATATTTTAAAAAAACATATTAATTTTTATAACAAATTATATGACAATTTTATAACATCATTACACCCATTTGTTAATAATATTTTTTATTTCCATTATTTTAGATGCATTATTTACATGGTTTCCATGGATAGTTCATAAAAGATATTCCTTTCAAATTGATGAGAAACTCCAGAAGTGGAATTAAATGGAATAATATTTTAAAAAAATATTAACTGATACCATAAATAATTATGTTTTCATATATTATGATTAATAATTAACATATTAATGATATTTATTCTGATCATTTTGGAAGCTCTTTGATAATCATGAACTAGTTTCATTATATAATTTAATATTATGTATATATGTTAATTATTGAACATAAAATAGTTTATATAATAAAAATTATAATATGTTTCATACATTAAATTGTTTTTATTACCATTCATGAAAGATGCATTGTAAATTTAGAACACATCATCCATGATGTCCGTAAATCGACACATCAGAGAAGATGTTTTAATTTTTTAAAATAAAGGGGGAGGATAAGAAGTATGATAATGAAAATATCTGTAAACATGATAACATTAATATATATATATATATAAGATACTATATTTTTATTTACTCTTGGATAAGGTGGTGAATTGAGTATAAGAAACTAAAATGAATTGAAAATAAAATAAAATAAAATGAAAGAGAATATTAACCTCGTGAATTCTCTTTCTTGATAACCTCATATTGGTAGTTGGTTTTGTAATTTAAATGAAAAAGTGAAAATTTTATGTTATTAAGTGGTTTTGAAAGGTATTTGGGAAGAAATTAAGCATTATAAAAGGCTTTGAGATGTGGGGATAATAGGCCCTAAGGGTGGTATTTATAGTGGAGGAGAGGAGTGTTTTCTCATTATTATATTCATTAGTTTATTAATTTGGATAAAGATTATAAAAAATTTGATAATTTTAATAAAATATATTAAAATAATTAAGGTAAGTTCTATATTATGGTTCTTATATCATTCATGAATTAAGGAATAGTGTATTTATCTTATAATGTATATATACCGTAAAATACCTCATTTCACTATTTACAAAAAATCACATATTTCAGAAAAATACCAACAATTCACCACAAACATTTTTCAATATGTAAAATAAAAATATGAATTATATATTTTTGAAAATATTTTTCCAAATATTATATATTTATGTTTCAATTAAAATTATAATTTATTAGAAAAATACTAGTTTTAAAACTATAAATAATTTTATAACACTTTGATAAATTAATTAAAGCCTCATAAAATTATCTTATAATCATAAGAAACAAAAAATAAAAATTCATGAATATAGTTTATAAAAATAAATTTTATTTTAAATCATTTTAGTAATTAGAAAATTTTAATCAATTTTTTATGACTAACAAAAATAACAAAACTTAATTTATCATTTGAAAAACAATTATTTACTAATTCCATGATATAAATACACCATGATTACCCTTATAAGATACAAAATTTTTATTTATATTCTCATAGGTGATGTTAAAACTCTAGTGGCCAAAATTAATATTGATAATTATTATTTTACTATTCATATGGTCAAGTTACTATTAAATCAGTATAAATTTCTTAATTTATATACATATAAATTATTTCATTATAAATTTATAAGAAATTTTAATATTTAATTCCATAATGAAAAAAATTATTTTTTAAGTAACTTGGTTGTTACATTCTCCCAACCTTATTTAAATTTCATCCTTGCAATTTATATTTACTTGCTAAACAAGTGAGGGTATCTTTCCCTCAGATCATTTTCACATTCTAATGTTGCTTCTTCATCCACGTGGTTTCTCCACAAGACTATAACCTCATGAATGACCATATCCCTCAATAATTTCTCTCTAACATGATGAATCTAAATAGGCTCTTTCTCATAAGAGATGTTTCCTTCCAACTTAACTACTTTCAGGCCCAAAACATGATATGAATCTAGAATATACATTATCAACATCAAATCATAAATAACATTTTGTTCCTAAGAGAAACTCGAAGACAAAGCTACTCAGTAGTAGAATAATTGAACATTATTAAGGATTTAATAAGGTCTAATGAACCATGGAATTAACTTTAATTTCATCCAAAAAATTAATAACACATTTCCATTGTGAGACTCAATGAAAAAACAAGACCAACTGACTCAAAATCGAATCCTTTCTTCCTTTTATTTGTATTACTTTTCTGCCTTCTCTAAGCTAACTTCATGGGTTACTGGATCATCATCACTTTCTCAGCCACTTCCTCTACTAATTATGGTCCCATAAACTTACTTTCCCTAACTCCATCAAAAAATATTTTAGTTTTACACCACAACCCATATAATTCCTCAAAAAATTCCATCTGTAAACTGGAATGAGAAGTATTATTATAAGAAAAATCTATTAAAGAATTATGTTGATCCCAAATTCCATGATAATCCATTGAAGAAGCTCAAAGTATGTACCCCAATGTTGGAATATTTCACTTTTTATGTCCATAATATTGAAGTTTAAAAGTAGTTATAAAGTATAATTCTATGCCTAATGACTTCTAAAGGACATTCCAAAAGTTAGACGTAAAACTATGATCTCAGTTAGATACAATAGATAAAGTAACTCAATGTAACATGAAAATATATTTGAGGTATTGTAAATAAGGATGATACAAAGTCATATTATCTTGAATAAGAGTGAAATTCATATATTTAGTCAGTCGGTCAAAAATAAACCAAATTGGATTGTTACCTAGATATATATTTGTTAGTACCACTATGAATCCCATGGTTCTATTTTCCCATTTCCACAATGCCAATGGAAAAGGTTGAAGCATACCCTTTGGTACATGTCTCTATGATTTTACCTTTTGACATGTCAAATATTTAATGCTAAAATATAAAGTATCTTTTCATTCCATTCAACTAGTAATACTTCTGAAGGACTCTGTACATCATTGTGCTTCCAGGATGAACTGAAAATGGATAACTGTGAGCTTCACACAACAACTCTTTCTTCAATTATAAATCACAAGAAACTAATAATCTCCTAAAAAATTTATAACACAGTCATTATAAATGATACATTCTATCAACGTACCCCTTTTATCCAATTCTACCTTTTTATAACTCATGGTATTACTTATCTACTTTAATTCTGTATGATAGAGATGATTTCACTAAAACCTAAAACAAAATATATGAATTTCTTTTACCAACATCTACCAAGACAAAATTCATCCAATTATTCATTGAGGGTTCTTGTTCCAAATACCTCATGATTAATGATGCATGATTTTTTCAACTCAAGGAATCCACCACTTTTTTATCTTTTACAGGATGTCAATTGATCGTGAAATAATAATCCTATATCAATTCAAGAAATCTTATTTACCACATGTTTTATTTATTTTTGAGTGAATATATAATTTAGACTTCTATGGTTAGAATATATTTCTCATTTGCATATATATATAAATGATTCCTAATAATTTTCAAGGAAAAAACATTACAACTAATTCCAAATCATTATGGGATAATTTAATGCAAGAGGTTTTACTTTTCTTCAATCATAAGCAATTACCTGACCATTCTTCATCATAACTCAACCCTATAACTTCAATGAAACATCACTATAGATGAAAAAAATCACAATTTACTGAAGGTAGGGACAAAACAAGATCATTCTTCGATCTTTTCTTCAATTCTTGAAAAAACATCACATTATTCTATCCAAATAAATTTAACCTCTTTTCATTCCATCATAGTTTCAGGTCTAGATAACCATGAAATGTTTTTAATAAATATTCGGTAATAACCTGATAATCTAAGAAAACTATGAATCTCTATAAATTTTTTTGGTATTTTTCATTCATCAACCACTTTTTTTTAGAAGGATCAAATTTTATTCCATTTTTTAAATGTTTCCAATAAATGAAAACTGTTGCAACCAAAAATCACATTTTCTATTTTTTTGGTATAACATTTTTTCTTTGATATTTTGCAAGAAAATACTTAAATGTTTTTCATGATCCTCATAATTTTCTGTAAATTGAAAAATTTCCATAGTAAAAACCACAAAAGACATATCCAAATATTTATAGAATATTCTTTTCATAAAATATATGAATATAGAAGGAAATTTTTTAAAATAAAAGGCATAAAAATAGACTCAATATGACCATATCTATTGAAAAAATATTTTTTGGGATTTCATCCTCATTCACCTTCAGTTGAGGGTACCTATATCTCAAGTCAATCATGAAAAAATAATGGTCTCTCAGGAGCTAATCAAACAAGTCATTAATATGGGGAAAATGATACTTATTATTATAAGTATTTTTTTTTAAATTCTCTATAATAAATGGAAATTATCAAGGATCCATCATAATATTTAATGAAAAAGACATCAGCAATCCCTTTTTAATGAAAAAACAATAACACCCCATCATAAAGTGCTATGACTAATGAAGCCTTTATCAAGAAAATTATGCAACTAATATTTAAATTCAAGAAGTTCCACTTCAGCTATTTGATAAGGGGTTTTGAAATTTTCTATGAATTATGAACTGATTTAATAGAAAATTCCACATCCCAATTAGGTATAACACTAGGAAAATCATCAGGAAAAACATCTAAGTCTTCATTTACCACCATACGATAATTAATCTCAACAGTTCCATTGATTCCAAAAATAAGATCAATACAACTTTTATTTGAATATTTTAATAGTTTTTCATCTTCTTGATATTTTATCAATTGTATGGGTTCATTATTGTATAAAAACTATAAGAATTTATAAATAACAACTTTGTTAGCTGAAGAATAAATCTTATCATGGTAACCAAAAATACAATACATACCCATAATGAAATAAAACTCTACCAATGGAAAAAACAAGGATTAAAGGTAATTTATTTCCATATACAACAAGAATAAGATTAAAATAATGTATTTTTCCTATAATATATCTCCCTAGTGTTTCAAAAATATGTTCTGGTGTCATTTATTATGGTGCAATTTCCAATTTACAATATTTTTTTTGAAATAAAGGGAAGTGTAGACCCTGTATTGAACAATACATTAGGGAAATATGGGTAAACAAACAAAGTCCCTGATAAAACTTCATTGGATGGACCAAAATATATTTATTATGTCTCAAAGGATCTCACTTCACCTTTATACTTATTACCAGGCTACTTTATATCATTCAGATCATTCTTTGGGTTGGTATTTTCATAATAACCCATCTTGCCACATTTAAAACACATTATAGTTTACTTATATGGATTAATATTAATATAATTTTCATTAAAATCTTGGGCCATATGTCAAAACATAACACATGAAAAACACTTCCTAGTTTTGTTAATTTATTTCCCATTATGCTTTTTACCACACTTTTCACAAACTCAAAACTGGACATTCATACCATTAGATTTCTTTGATTGATTCTTACCCATCGCTTTCCATCTAAACCTCTTATTCGACTTGCTTTCAATGTACATGTATTATAAAAAAACATTATTTCTACACTCTCAGAATATAAAACTAGTTTCCCATAACTTTTAAATCCATGGGAGGCCAGTGCCCTTAAATATCTTGGCTTCAATCCTAAGTAAAAATGATTGTTTTTTCTATCAAGATCCTGAATAAGATTCGGAGTGTACCTTTCCAATCGGGTGAAGTTTTCTTTATAAAATTCCACTAAATCCTATTCTTTTTTCATCAATTCAGTTAATATATTTTACATCCTATGTCGAACCACCTTAGTAAAGTACTTTTGAAGGAAATGATTTTTAAATTCATCCCATTCCAAGGAATCAATCTCATTATTATCACTGATTTTATTGACCATTGACCACCATTGATAAGATTCACCTTGAAAAAGATAAATGGAAAGAATAAACTTTTTATTAATTGAACACACCATAACATTGAATATCTTTTTAAGGGATTTAATCCACCTTTCATCTACCACTAGGTCTGAAGATCAACTGAAAGTAGGAGGGTGTTACCTCATAAAATGTTCCACTATAATAATGTTATTTTGTGGTATCTTTGGTTATTCTCTTGCATGGATTCCACCATAATTTATAGAATGATTCAATGGATACATTAGTATAACAAAAATTAATGTTCCAATCCCCACCATTCCTAGTTTTAGATTTAGAATGATATCATCCTCTCAGTTCCTTTAAACATCAGCTTTGCTACTTCTTCTGCGGAAAAGAATTTTCAATAGACTTATCGTATATGAAGATAAATGGTAATATTAAAATTCAATATCATTTAAATATAAGGTAAATATTTTTTATGTAATTCTATTAATATCATCCTAACCCCTAAAGTTATCTAAAACCTTATTTGATACCAACTATACGGACCTGAGCTTAAACTTTACATAATATTGTAAATTCCATTAGAATTCACTTCATTACATCCCCAAAGATAATTTTGGTTTAGATTTATATAATGTTAGTACATAATTCATACATATCAAAAAATAAACATAAAAAGTTTACACTACTAAAATTATATCCTCGTTTTCATAATATAATTTTTTTAAAGAAAAACATTAGAACTATTCATGAAAAATATTCAAAACATTCATATTGGAATCCCATTTTCTCTTACCTATTCTCAAACCTTGTATTTTTTTTAGAATCTGGATGTGAAAATAATCCTTGTAATGGATATAAAAATAAGTAGAGAAACCGATATCACATGAATTATTATAAACACATGAAATCATTTTCACAATGATATACTTCTTAGCCAATGAGTATCACATAGATACATTGTTAAAACACGAGATTTCAATAAAACATAGAATAAATAAATAAAAACATAATGGTATACAGGGTAAATACAAAATTATTATTGTAACCCTCATAGATTCCATATTATTTGTCACCCTCACAACTACCTTACTATATAACCCTCGTGGCTACCTTATGGTGTAACCTCTGTAGTTACACTTGGAGTAACTATATGGCCGACCACTAACTTAAACATCCCCAATTAATTTTGAGGAGAAATATGTCACAACCTACATCATAAAAAATTTCCATTAACCATAAATTAATCTAAAACAATAATACATGAATAAAAATATTCCCTTGAATTTTGTAAAAAATAGAAATTTAAATAGTGATTTTTAAGAAACATGCCTTACCAATTTAATATAATTGAAGTAAGAATTGAAAAAAAGAATAGAATATGTGTATAAAATTTAAATGATAATAATAAAACATAATATAATAAAAATTCATTTCACTAATAATCATTGTACAATATATACAATTAATTTCAAGGTCATCCCAAAGAACAGAAGTTGTGTTAAGAATTCTTTTACCATGGGTTCATCTTACTTACAAAGTTTTTAAACTTCCAATATAATGGTTAAAACAATGTTATTACTATTTTAAAGATCTATATTCATTTTTATAACACCTTATATGATCATTTTATAACATCATCCCACCCATTAATTAATAATATTTTATTTTTTCCATTGCTTCACGTGTGTTCTTTACATGGTGTCCATAGTCAGTTCGTAATGGATTTTCTTATAAAATGGAAGAAAAAATTCCGAATTTGAATGAAATGGTATTAATATGTTACTAGAATATTAATTTATACCATAAATAATTTTGTTTATAGACACGATGATGAATAATTAAATCATTAATGATATTAATTTAGACCGTGTTTGCAGTTCTTCAATAATCACAAACTAGTTTAATTATATAATTTAATATTATATATATACATTAATTTCATAAAATAAAAGAGATTATATCATAAAATGTAAAATATTTTTCATCTAATAAAATGTTTTCATGACCAAACATGAAGCCAATAATTGAAACTGATAACACATCATCCCTGATGTCGGTAAATCGACAAATCACGGATGATGTTTTTTAATTTTTTTAGAATAAAATAGAGAGGAGAAGAAGTATTATGATGAATATTTCCATAAACATAATAAAATTATAATACATATAATATAATTAATTTTTCATGACTCCTGTATATGTGGGTTGAAGAGACTATATGAAATGAAATATAATTGAAAAGAAAAGAAAAGAAAATGAAAGATTTTTTTAGCTCATGAATTCTCTTCCTTGATAAGCTCATTAAGGCCCTTGGTTTTCGGATTTTGGTGAGACCAGAAGGTATAAGATGTATTGAAGAGGATTGGGAAGGGATTTGGGTAGAAATTAAGAAATATAAAGTTCATTCAGATGTGATGAGAAGAGGTGGTGAGAGGTGATTTTTATAATGGAGGAGTAGGGTATTTCCCATTATTATATTCATTAAACAATTAATTTGGTTGAAGACAATGAATAGATGAAGAATTTCCATAAAATAAATAAAAATAATGAATGGAATTTCTAGATTACAGTTCTTACATCATTCATGACTCAAGGAATAGTTTATTTATCTTATAATGTATATATAGTGTAAATTACCACATTTTACTATTCACCAAAAGTTCCATTATTTTAGAAAAATCCCAAAAATTAACCCATACCATTTTTCAATATGTAGAATTAAAAAATGAACACCAATTTTTTAAAATATTTTTTATTAAAATGAGAAAATTAATTTTTAAATAAATTCTTCATTTATTGGAAAAATACTAGTTTTAATACTATAAATAATTTTATAACACTTTGAAAAATTAATTAAAGTCTAATTAAATTATCATATATTCATAATAAAAATAAAATAATAATTAATAAATATATTTTATGAAAATATATTTTCTTTTAAATCATTATGTAACTTATAAAACTGTGATTAAATATTTATGACTTAGAAAAATACCTACTCTGAATTTATCATTTCCAAAACCATTATTTACCTATTCCATTATAAAAATACACCATGATTACACATATATGATAAATAAATTTTATTTATATTCCCATAGGTGAGGTTATGATTCTATTGGACAATATTTCTATTCATAATGGTCATTTTACTATTCATAAGGTCATGTTATTATTCTATCAGTATAAATTTCTTAATTTCTATAAATATTGATAATTGAATTATAAATTTAAAATGATTTAAAATATTTAATTCCATAATGATATAAATTATTTTATAAATACCAGGTTTTTAAAATTATTAACTGTTTTATGATTTGTTTTTTACGAAAAAGTAATTTTAAATATTATAATCTATTTTACCCAGACCATGTTTAAATTGAGAGGACACAATTTATTTAAGTTATGGAGAATGTAACACACCAAAATTATAAAAGTTTAACATTTTATTCAATAGACTGATTGAATAAAAAAAATCTAAGCCTATAAATGAATATTAAATAATGATGTATTATTATATATTTATTATTTTAAAAAATACTATCTCTAATATTTCTTTCAATGCACACAACAATGACTTTTTTTACTTTTTTACATGGAAGACCGAGTTTTACTGAACAATATTAATATTATTATTTAACATGATAATGATATCATTATTATTAAGTTAGTGGTTATAAATAGTATTAAATATATTATAAAAATATATGGGTGAATTAATAGTTTACCAAATTATTTTGAAAAGAATACAATAAAACAATTAAATATAAAGGATTTTTTTTATAAAAACATTTTTAAGCCAAAAGTGTTTCATCTTAATAAATTAACTTAACTAATATTAGTGTATAATATTAATGAAATCAATATATTGAATTAAATATTTTTAAATTCATCCAATATATTTTTCAATAATAAGATAATAAATAAAGAGATTTTTGTAGATAAAATTATGAAATTTTCTAAAAAGAATTTTTACGGCGTTTAATGGAACACTCATTTTAAATATATTTTTAATAAATTTTATAAATTTTAATTGAAAAAGACATCATTTTTAAATCATATGGTCTAAATTAGCTTTAGGTGAATTTTTGTTCCAGAGAAAATTTAATTTTTAATTAATAGTAAAAAATACTGAATTTTTATTGAAAATTTACTTTACAAATAAATAATTTATAATTTAAATTTTATTTTAATTTTTTTAAAAGTAAAATTAGATAAATAATACATATACTAATGTAATTAATTTCATTTTAATCATTTTAATATTGAATTTTGATATAAAACATATTAATCTTTTGAACATTTTTACATTAAAAAGTTTCTTTTTCATCCCGTCTGTGGGGTTAATTTTGATTACTTTTTCTAATTATATTATTTTAATTTACAAAAACGAATTTCATATTTTTAATATTCATAATTTATAATTAATAAAATGTTGAAATTAATTTTTGACCAAAATTAGTAGTGAATGAAGTTAAAATTACTTACATCGATTTAGAGAAAAAAGATTTTACTTAATTGTTAAACATAGAATATAAGGTGTAATACTGAACAAAAACATATAAAATACCAATTGGTTGAACATAATTTGACCCTAAAACGTCTATATAAAAATTATTGGTAAATTTTAATACTCTTTTTAGGAAAAAACGTGGGTACACCTAACTTATTTTCAAAAATACCATGTGTGTCCTCTCACCCCACTTATTAAAGGGACACACTATATTCCCCTTATTCACTCCTCTCATACCAAATTGAATCAACCATGATCTACGAAAATAAATCCCCAACATGCCTAACCTCTTTATTGAGTCATTAATTTGTGCATAAATACATATTAGGAATTAATTAGTGCAAACATTAGGAGGATACTAGAAGAAGAGGTAATTGTATTCTAAAAGAGTTCTTATTTTACATCATTATCCACATCCTTAAATTATTATTATTTCCTGATTATATAAGAACCTAAGTATATTAAATATACTTGGATATTTTCATATCATGTTAATGATGTACAACCTCACACACTTCCATCAAATGTGACCTACAATCACCATTTATGTGTTTGGAGGACTACCGCCTCATAAACTAATGTTGTTTATTATTTCATTACCACCATTACAGGATTGAAATAATTATGGATTTATAATTTATATATGATATATATGAAATATATAATTTATTTATGGTTCTAGAATAATTTTATAACATCATTAAAACCATTATAGTGGATGTTAAATGGTGTTGAAACAAAAGGAAGAACATTGCAAGGTTTTTGTACTAAATTTCATTTCATTGAGGAATATTGTAGTGTTATGTATGATGTTTCTTTTATATTACATATATACTTCCCCAATGGAAATTTATATCATGAATAATTAATTATTCATAATGTTTTTATTTTCTATTTTTATTATTTCATCTAAGTGTATTTGAACGTAAAATTACCACATGGAAATGAATTTTCATAACACAATTTATTTTCATTGAGTTATATTATGTACTAAATGTAATTAATATTAAATGATTATGTGTATAATGACTTTTTAATATATATTGATGTATTTCAGCTTTGTTAGGTTGATTTATAGTTCATTCACATAGTAAATTCACCAAATAATTCTCACTTCAATGTAATGATCATTTTATTGGTTTATTTCACATTTTCATTCTATTCAAGATTTTTATTATTTATTTCATAAAAAATATATATATAATTATCATTTAATAAACCCACTAATTTTCATATCCTTTAGTTATTTATGATTTTTTAATGTAATAGTATAATTTCTTGCACTATTTTGTACTTAATATTATTGATGAAATGTTTTAGTAAAAACAACTTCATTTCTCTCTTAGGTTGGAAAACAGATTTCTTAAAAAACACGTTTTCTAAATATGTTTTTAAATATTTATTCTTTATCCCTTTCAAAATGATTTATTAGAAGTCATTTTTTACATTTTTTCATTTTTAAATTTTTTTTAAAGTAAAGTTCTTGTCACATTCTAAACAAGGAACCTTTCTAACATTTTTAACTTCTAAAAGTAATTTCGATTTTACTTTGTACGAAATGTATAGAATTACCTAACATCATTTAATTGAAATTTATATTGAATTTTTACAATGTGATTTCAAAGAAAATATTTTTAAATAGTTATTTTAAAAGAAATTTTTTTTATTTTTTTTGAAATGAATTGGATATTTTCCTTAAGAATGTTTTTACTGATGTTTTTATTGTAATTACATTCATTAATGACAACAACCCTTTCTATTAATTTAATGTGAATACATTGTATTCATACCATCCATATTCTTCCTCTATATATATATATATATTTTGTTTTGATGAAGTATAGGGTTGAATTTCACTTCGTTGAATCATTTTCTGGGTTATTTAAATCCCCTTCAGTTGTTCACTTTCCAGTGACCACTAGAAAATAAATTTATCCTATATATCTACATTATTTTGCATGGATATTCTTATTTCCTAAATAATATATAATTTTTAAATACATCGGATATATTGAATGTTATACAATTAAATATGGAAGTACTGATACATCAATATCAGTAAATCAATATGGATATTTGATAATGCATATTGTTTATCGATTAAATCGATTATTTTATATATAAGGAATCCTTTGGACATGCATGAAAAGTGTTGTGGATTCGATAATTCAACCCATTGATGCATTGGTTTTCCCACAATAAAAATTTATTCGGTAGCCTTAACTAATGTGTTTTCACCATGTATATTTTAATCAATATTGAGGATATGTATTTAAGGTAATAATATTATCTTCTTGGGAAAAATGAAGTCTAAAAATTAATAATTGTCATCATTTCATGTTGGTTATTATTATCAATGAGATTTTCACTATGAAAAAAATAATATGATGTATATCATTATTAGTTTTTTATTAAATGGAAAATTTTTTCTATTATTCTCCTTTTCATATTTATTTTTCCTTACTTTAACATGATAGTCAAGTCATTTAAATGGAATGTGCTTTTAGTTATTTAATTTCCATATTTTTACACACATCCTTCAATGTTTATTCATTCCATGGACTGAGTGTTATGTTATTTACCTTTCCAAATTTACTGTGTTGATTAATTCATTAATTCTTCTAGTGCATTTAACCCTTACCAAGGATCTAATTACAAACTTATTTTTTTACTTTCCTTACGAATCTATGAAGTTAGATAAATATGATATGTAGTGACATATAAGAAGGAATAATGTTATTTATGGAAAAACATTATGTTTTAATTTATTTATTTAATTGTAATATGTGAATCAAGTATGTATCTAGTTTACCAAAACTACTAAAATACTATTTAAATTATGATGTGATTCCTTTTATCCAATTATAGTGGCATGGTAGTAGGCACCATTTCTAGTCATCTAGGATTAGGGTCACTACATGTTACCAATTGTTACCTATAAACCATTAGAAGACCCTTATGATGTAAAATTAGAAATAGGTTTAAGCTCCATGTGATCATATATGTGTTTCACTAAAGTAAAGTGGTCATTTGCTTCATATGTTCAATTTAATGACCATATGAGAACCCTAAAATAATTTCATCAATGCTACGTGAAATCCATTGGGTATGTCTAGATCATTATGAGAAGGCCCTCAAAGTCATCTATTTGATCAAGCACTGAAGCTTCCAATCCATCAACAAGAGAAGTTTTTCCATGAAAATTCTCACACCACATTAAAAAATCCACTATTAATCATGTGGAACAACACAAACAATTATAGAATAATTTTGTGAAAATGATCACACATAATCAAGAGATCTATTTTCTATCATGTATTGAACCTTAAAATCTATAAACAAAAGGATTTTTTTCGAGACAATTCTCAGACACCACTCCAAAATTAAGTATTTATCATGATATACAACACAAAAAATTAGGAAATCCTTCCAAGTAAATGGGCACACATAATCATGAGCTTCATTTTTGATTAGTTGATAACCAGCTCAAAAATAAATCTAAAATTGAAAAAACATTGAAAAATAAAGAATAAAAGATGAAAAATGTTGTACACTCATATGAATGCCCTCTAGTATTAAAATTTTATCTCATAAAGGGGAACATAAAAGTCTCCCTCAATCATGTTAAAGAATCTTCAATAGGAATCATGAACTCATTAAGGATCCCTGATATATCATCCTGATCATGAAAAGTCCCTTTGACATGTTGATTTGATTATGAGAAATTCCTTTGAAATGAAATGGGTCAAATAAATATTATAATTAATGTGTGATTACATGGTAATTGTAAAAAACATGATATAAGGATAACATTCTAGATGATCCATGAATGGATCATTTGAAATGCATGATTCTCTACCAACTAATACCGATATATGTGATATACATGACATGAGACCCATCATAGAACTAGGGAGGAGAGGCCTATAATTCCCCCTGGAATAGAAAATAAACCCATGGGATTATAGTGGTGATAGCGCACTTCTCAGAGTTGAAGGAAACAAAATTTCAAGGTTCTTACACCAAGAAAACCTGGGGAAAAACATAAAGGATTGTATAGTGTATATATATATGCTCCACCAGATCACTATATTGATTCAGAAAAGGACATACGGTGTGAATTCTAGATTATGAGAATGTCTATTTACATATTAACTTGGACATGAAATTTCCCAACAAGCCAATTACGGATTAAAAATTTATGAATTTTTGAAAAACGGTAGACAATGATAGAATACATACATGAATAAGTATACACAAATGTTCATATGAAGGTGGAATGTGCTTCTGATGACAAATAAAGATAATTAAATAGTACCTGAAAATGTCATCCATGTAAATTGTGGTTCTATATACTTTTTACTAAGTCATGTGAGGTCCTCTGGACATTTCATCCAAGTTAAACCATGTTTTACAAAAAATTTATCCTTTTTACATGATGTACTCCATACATAATAGTGAATTCATGGAATCTCCTCCAAAAATATCAGTCAGATCATGCGACAGCCCTGTGATATTTCATCCTCGATCCTAGAAAACCCCTTGATGTGCCTATGTATATCTTGTGAAGGCACCCTAGATATGTTTGTTAAATCATATGTAAACTATCTAGAAATCCTTCTTCAATCATCCTATGCACCTGGGATATTCCAACCTTGTCATTTGGTTTCCCCAATACGACTCAATTGAGACATTTTAAATCCCTATAACATGTGTTCTTCAATCATACAAAGTGTATTGGAGATGTTAGCCTTTCCCCGTTAAAGACCTTTGAAAAGTCAATTGAATCCAGTGGAATACCTCCGACATGTGTTCTTCAATAATGAAAAGCACTATGGACATGTTAACCTTTTCATGCATTTGACCTTGGAAATGTAAGTTTGATCATGCATCAGACACAAAAAATATGTCTATAATGAGTCATTAAATATTTCAAGAAAAATTCCAGGACATGTAAAACCATCCTTATACATGATAGGAAGAGTACATGAATGTGTTCAACAGACATCCATGACATGTCAAACATTTTAGGAATTAACCCTTGACATATCAAGCATTTTAGGAAGACACTCTTAGAAATGATAAATGTTTCGGAAAGAAACACTTGTACACACACACCTATCATACTATGATATTTCTAATTTCGGTCTAAATAAGATACATTGGATTTATTTCTTTGGAAGAAGATTTAATTAGTCATCCTCATTGGTTTAAGTCCAACCCCCAATATCATACTATATTACCCATGGGAACCAAAAAATCATATGGTTTTATTATTATTCCCCTCCCATCAGTGGATTAAGGATCTATTAAACTATTATGACTCTCATTACTGTAATAATAAGGGAACATATGATGCATTCATATGTGTGTATATCCACACCAAACACCCTTGTAGGGATTCCCTACTATGTACATCCCATTTCCAAATGTAGTGGTCATAATAACTATCTATCCCTTGAATCTCACATCGATGATGATGCATATGGGATTATGGATTTGAAATTATCATATAAATTTCCTCATAAACATCCCCCGGATATAGAATCCTACTTTTGTAATCCCCTCTCTGTTACATGATAAGATTAGCCCCATTCATGGATACCAACCTCTGTGTAAGTCCCAATGGAGTTACATACTGGTAATTCATGAGGACATAACCCTCACAGTAATTTATTATCCACTATTACACTTAATTAGGTTGGGATAAAATCAGACTATGATGAATTGGATTCATTATATAACAATTATACATAGGACCTCTTCATATATATTGAGTTATATTCCTAGTGCCTAAGTGACTCCATATATATCATTTCCAAATGACCATAAACTACATGGATTGTACTTCAAGGAAGTACATGGTTTTAGATTCATGGTATTAACATGATATATTTGATTCCTCATAAATGTTTAATCCCTTCATATAAACACCAATAGTCTTCCTAGATGGCATTAGACTTCGGAGTGCCCAGTTATATGGCTTCAAAATATAATCATCTACCCATTTCTAACAAATAATTGGTAATACATAGAGATCATCATATATATATATAGATGAACACAATAATAGAACCCCAACATATATAAGGATTCAACGCATTATCATTTTTTATGGTAACTAGTAATATATCAGGATTTGGAAGGGAATCATAAAGATATCTTAAATATATACGAGAGTCTCAAAATACACAATAATTCTTCCCACTACAATATAGTCCTTTTAAAAATGCTAAAAATTGAATTTATCAACACTATAGATGTGTTGAATATGAGAGTGAGACTCAAATCCCTAGGATATTATCAGTACTAAAAATCACTGATAAAGGGTTCTTTTATTAGCACTAAAAAGAGCACTGATATATGGCACAATTTATCACTGCTTTTATTAATCATTGATAAAGGGGAATTTTATTAGTTCTTATAGAATCATTGATAAATTATACCATTATCAGCATTTAGAGAATAAAGGATAAAGGTGTTCTTTATCAATGATTTTCAAAACATGAATAATGGGGCATACTACTGTTTTTTTAACTGCACAATGTAGCACCGGTACAGTTTGCAGTAACAGTACATCGTACCACCATAAAAAACACCACATATAATCAAAATCAAGTACCAATATAGATTTTAAATTAAATTAAATTTACTACTTAAATATAATAAATTAAACTATATTATATATATTTCAAACATCAGTTTATACGATTAAAAAAGTAAAAATTATTTTATACATTAAAAAATAAATGTTTCTATATATTTTGATCCTAACCCCTACTCATGCTATTTATGAACAAACAACCACTTCTGAAAAACAAAATTCACGAGTATAAGGGAAATTATTATGTTATAAATAATATAAAGTAATTAATTAATTTAAATCATCAATTTTAAAATAAACATTAAAATAGACCAGGAACACTCTGTATCAAATTGAGTAGCAGTTGATTCTTGCTTGTCAAAACATTTATTGTTCATATTCAAGAATTACCTCTATGAAAATTAATTAAATAATTATAATATTAAAATGACAAAGAAATAAATTAATTATACCAGATAGAATAATGAGTAAACAATCTAGGATCGTTTTCTCGGTTTTGGAAATGGGATTGGTGTTTTAAACTAAAATGAAACTCATCTATTGAAATGATTCACTTGGTGTGATACATAACACATCATGTGATAGATTGAGGTTATCATCATTCCTATATTACCCAAATAAATTATTTAAAATTTTCATAAAGTATCAAAATAATCCCAATGTTTTTATCTATTTTTAGAAACTCACTTTTCATTTCTCAAAAATGTCAATTAAAGATAGAAACACACAAAGTTTGACTCATTCTTGTCATATCATGTATCAGTTTGAAGTAAGACTGATCCCAATAAGTGACAAATTACTTTTTAATTTTTTACAAAATTATTAACAAAATAAAAGCACATTTTCATTTTTTTCAGTGACTAAAACTTTTTGAACTAAAATGTCTATTTTGAACTGATAATATAAATTTTGAGTTATATCGGGCACATTTTCTATTTTATTGATGTGAGGATGATTAATATATGTCCAAAATGACTTATATATAGTTTTCTTTAATTATCAATGTAATACAAATGTGTTTTCTTGGTTTTTTATAGGCAAGATTTACTTTTTACAAAAGTTGATGTCAATTTTAATTACAAAGATAATCTTGGAGTCATAACAGACACACCATCCATCATATTGAGGTGAGGCTTATTCCAAAACCACTCAAATGACTTATTGTATGATTTTATAAAGTATTAAAATAATCGAAATAATTTTTCTCAGTTTTTAGTATTTCATTTATCTTTTTAAGAAAATATAAATTTAAACTACAAAGATGTAATTTGACACTTACTGGTCAAATCATATATCGGGTTTTTAGATCAATTCCTTCACATCAAAAATCATTTATGAATCATTTTCATACGTTATCATAACAATATGATCATATTTTATTGTATTTCGATAAGCAGCACTATTTGAACTAAAATTCCAATTTTTAACTAATAATGGACACCTAGAGTAATATCAAGAACAACATGACTCATATTGTGGAGATACTGCTTTTTACACGTCACAAGTGATATATATATATATATCATTTTACAAAAGTATCAAAATAATATGAATTCATTTTCATAGTTTTGAATAAGTCAGTTTTACTTTTTAATAAAATTGATGTCAATTTTAAATATAAAAGATTCACATGGAGTCATACAGGTCTCACCATACCACATATTGAGGTAAGGATCATTTCTACACACATATAATGACTTATAGATCCTTTTAATAAACTATTATATTAATCCAAATATAGTTTCTTGGTTTTGAGCAAGTCACATGTCCTTTTACTAAAACTGATGTCAATTTTAAATAAAAAGACACAATTTTTGTCATACCACTCACACTGTACATCAAATTAACATGTTTTTAATTCCTACATGTCTCAAATGACATATATATCTTTTTATAAAGTATAAATAATATAATTTTTTAGGGTTTGAATATGTCACTTTTCTTTTTTAATAAAATGTTATTTTAAACTGAAAACATACACTTTTACTCATAATGATCACATCATGTATTAGTATGATGTGAGACTAATTCTAGAAATTCAAAAATGATTTATGATTTTTCCTAAATTATCATGAAAATTCGTGTGTGTTTTATCTATTTTCAGTAAGTGACACTTTTAGAACTAAAATTTCAATTTTAAATTAATAACAGACAACTTGAGTCATAAAATGAAAATAATTTATCAAGATTGAAGTGTTTATTATTTCTTCACAGCTCAACTGAATTATTTATTTTTTTCCAAAATTATCGAGACAATATGAATGTGTTTTTTTAGTTTTGAGTATGTCACTTTTTTTTATTAAAATGTCATTTAAAATTGGAAACATTCACTTTGACTATTAACTGTCACATCAAGTTTTGGATTTACATGAGATTGATTCCTATTCATAAAAAAAGATTTATTATTCATTTTCCAAAATTATTAATAAAATCTCAATGAGTTTTCTATTTTTTCATTGAGTGAATCTTTTTGTATTAAAATGTTTATTTTAAACAGATAACAATCACATTGAGTCATACTAGGAACATCGTGTATCAAACTATGGTGTTTCTGATTTATACATGTAAAAAATTATATATGAATTAATTTCGTAAAGTATAAAAAAAATCTAAATGTGTTTGATCTATTTTAAGTTTTTTAGATGTATTGTTTACTAAAGTTGATGTCAATTTTAAATAAAAACAAGGACATGGAGTCATAATTGTCTCAATATGTGTCATATTGAGGTGGAACTAATTATACATGTCTTATATAACATATTTAACATTTTATTAAATTATCAAAATAGTCTTTATACATTTTCATAGTTTTTAGTATGTCACTTTTTTTACTAAAATGTTATTTTAAACTAGAAACATGAATTTTTCTCACACATTTCACATCATGTATTTTTATGATGTGATACGAATTCCCACATTCTAAAAATTATATTTGAACCAATTTCATTAATTATCAATATAGCTTGATCATGATTTCTTATTATTTAGTGAGTGATACATTTTTAACTCTTATATTAATTTTAAATGGATAAAATTCACTTTGAGACATACTAGGAAAATCATGTATCAAATTGATATGTGGATGATTCCTAAATGCCTAAAATGACTTATGGATAATGTTCTAAATGTATCAAAAAAAATATTAATTTGTTTTATCGATTTTCTATAGGTTTTATTTTTATTAAAATTGCTGACAATTTAAAATAAGGAGACTCACATGGAATCACACCAACCAAACCATGCATCAAATTGAGCATAAAATGATTCCTACACATCTCTAGTGAAATATAGATCATTTTTCTAAACTATAAAAACAATATAAATTTGTTTTATTATTTTCGAGCACATCACCTGCCTTATTTACAAAAATTTCATTTTAAACTGGAAACAATAACTTTGACCCATACCAGTCACATCATGTATCATTTTGATGTTAACAAAATTCTTACATGTCAAAAACGATATATAAATAATTTTCCAATATTATCAAGGCAATATGATTTTGGTTTCATAGTTTTCATTGAGTGAAATGTTTTGAAATAAAATATTTATTTTAAACTGATAATGGACACTTTATGTCATTTTGGGAACATCATGTATCATATTGAGGTATGACTATTTCCTACACATCAAAAATGACTTATAGATTTTTTTAATAATGTATCAAATAAATAAAAATATGTTCTCTCAGTTTTGAGTATTTTATTTGACCTTTTCACTAAAATTGGTGTCAATTTATAATAAAAATAAGAACTTTGAGACATACCGGTAACACCATATGTCATATTGATGCTTAGTTGATTCCAAAACATCCCAAAGTCTCAAAACAATTATATCTACCAATTTTACCATTCTTTCCAATTGTTGTTTTTGTTGAACTACCAAACACATCATATTAGCTCCATGTTCTTACTTAGAAAACATTTTTTCTCTAATAACATCGACTCAATATATAGTTTTTCAGTTTGAATAAAAAATTTAATTTAAAGAAGGGAAATATTGGATGAAATGAATTTTTTTCTATTTTTTTATTTCTTTTTGATAGTTGAAAGAAAAAAATATGACTTCCAAAAAGATCTAGGAAAAAAACTAAATATGTATTAAATTAAAATGATAAAGAAATTAACTTGAAAATTTCATATAACATTATGAAACATTTAATTAAATAAGTGGTAGGTATTAAACTATACTAGTCAGTTTTAGGAATTCTTGATGAATTTCCTTGTTTTAATTATCTTTGTTAAAATATCAAAGTCTAATCTCTAATGACGATTAGTAGCATCATACAGATCACCCCAAATTGAAAAAAAGAATCCAACTATAAAGGAAAATAGTTACTATATGAGTAAAACTAAAAATAAATAAACTAAACCTAAATATCAGAAAAATACATAATTTTATGGACAATCATTTTACTATGAAAAAATAATAATACCTCTATGAATGATAAGTGGAAGTAACTTTAAGGAAAAGTATAATTTCCAACAATATAGGGGTGAAAATGATTTTAGGGAGATGAAATATATATAAGTTTTGGTGTAGAAAGGCTTTAATGAAATATAACAATATTCTAAAACATAGGAACTATGAAAATATGAATTCCAAAAAATCAGTGAAAATAACTAAATAATTATTAGATTAAACTGATAATGAAATTAACTTACAAATAGTTTATAATATGGTAAAAATAATAATAAAATAACTAGTATTAATTTTCCTTTTCATGATGATATAATACATTCATAACCAATTTCATTTTTCTCATTCTCTTATGTACATCCATGAATTCCAATATCTCATGTGTATGAGTATCTTGGAACAAACCACCCCAACTTGAAATTTATAATCCACATGTATAAGAAATTAATTCTCATGTAATTAATATTAAAAAGAAATAAATTAAACATAAATATTAATTATTAAGTTGTTTTAATGGACAATGATTTTACTATTAAAACATTAATAATGCCACTTTCATTTAGTAATTGAGGGAACTTGAAGGAATGTGATAAATGATAACACTACAGGACTGAAAATGATTGGAGGTAGAAGAATTATGTGGATGGTTTGGTGTAGAAAGGGATTAATGGTGGAAAAATATTCTAAAATAAATGAACTTAGTAAGGAATACTGAATATTAAATAAAAATTTCATTATATAAACATTAAGTGAAATAGATAAAGTATATCACAAAATTTCATTTAAATTTTATCAAAGTGTTTCCATCATGATATATTATTCTTAGGTAGGATTAGTAATAATATCATGTGTAGAAAACAATTTCTACCTGAGTTTTCAAATATTTAATTTAGATTATGTGAATGCAGTAGAGAATAGGTAATATTATGAGTAAAATCACAGTATATTAAAAAACAATATAAATTTATAATTGAATTATCTTTCATTTTTTATTTATTTTTTGGATTTGTTTCCTATATTGAGAATCTATGTCACCTAATTATTGTCCCCTATAACGTACAAGACATTGTCTACATTGGAAAAACCATGAGCTTGTTGTGATTTCCTAATGAAACGGTTATCCTTGATTGATTTTTCAACTGAACTGATGTTTTTTCATCACCAGTAAGACAATCAAACAATTAATGTTTATTATATATAACACATAAAATACATTCAATTATTTTCATTCAATTATAAAATACTCGTCATATACCACTTTGGAACTGAAATTCACTTTCACAAAGCCCATATCATCAACTTTCACTACACTCATATTGTTATCAAATTTTAAATTGAAAATCATCACTTGAAATGATGTAAAATAAAACTTATATATCTATTTGATAATACCAAATATGACATATTTTCATGATTTGTTTCTACCCATGGAACTAGATTTGTGCAGTGCTTCCTCTGTAAGTGTAACATCACTATTTTTCATCATACTACAGTTATAAAGTTCTTTTGTATAGAATTTATAACCACTAATTACCAAATTTCTATATGATATTACATTTTCCATCACCCCCTAGAAATCCATCGATGTTGATCGATGATTGAATTTATATTTTAAGATAATTCCTTATAAATTTGATGTCAAAATCATATTATAAACTATTCATTATGTGTATTTGATATCCATTGTTAATCCATTAATGGGTTGTACTCTCTATGATTTTTTATGGGATTCAATATATGGATCAACTCATCACTATTATGTAAAATGTAAAGGTTTACATGCAACCTATCTATCATGGTAATTATGACAAAATATCTTCTAGAATTCCCTTTACCTAGAAGGCATCCATTATGACTAGACATTGGGAGACCGATGATGTCAAAAACTTATAGGTAATCATTATAGAAGTCAATAACTTCTCCAAAAATATATCATTCTGTGATATAACCTTTTTTTTAACTTCGATTATTGAAATACCCTTTCAAAATTTTCATATACCATTCAATGGAGTATATCTATCTAAAATAGATAGGACCACATAGTTTAAAATCTACGACCAAGTGAATCATTAGGGGAACATTATATCAATGAATGATGGTGGGAAGAAAAGATGTAATTTGCATAATATGACAAAAATATCTTTATTCATGATTTGGAAACTTCATCAGGTCTATAAAATTACTGCATTTGGATTTAAAAAATAAGTAGTCTTATGAATGTATATAATACATTTTGAGGTAGAATATAAAAGAAAAAAACATGCATCAAATCATTCATCAAAACATGAAAATATTGTGATTTAAATCCATATACCTTTAAATTTGTCTTTAAAACAACATTCTTTATAATTCATAAATACCACGATGGAACTTTTACACTATTAAAGTAATGAATAAATTGAAATTTTTCCCGTATGGGTAGATTCTAAGGTACTGCAGGAATAAAATCAACTCTTTTCCCTTTACTGGTTCTAACTCTTCATTTATTTCCATGCCAATCATATCCATCCTGTCCTTGTTTCAATATTTCATTTTTCTAGGAATAATTTGCAATGTTCCAATAATACTATAAAATACATTTTTTCTACATGAATTCCATCAATACAATATATAAAATACAAAGAATTATAATACAATACTTCAAAGAAAATTTATCTCTTTTAAAAACCTATCACCATTAGGTTTTTTGAAAATGTTTTACAAAAAAACAATTAAAATATCATTTAATTTATTGAATATTTGATCACCCATTACTAGAGATTGTGTTGTACCTTATTTTATATTACCATTAAATGTTTTCTTCCAACATATGTATTCATGTAATCAAGGTAAATTTTTTTTTAGTTTTAAAAACACAATCTTTTGGGAACATTTTAACCAAATTAAGTGTGTGTGTTTTTCACAAATGGGACACCCAAAAATGTCTTTATTGTTATCGCCTGATAAATATCCATAAGAAGGGAAGTCATTTATCATCCCATATAACATCAAAATCAATTTAAATTCTTTATTTCGATGAGAATCATACACTATAACACATGTATCCAAAAAAAATGTATATCTTATATCAATGAATCTAAAAAGACATCAATATCATTACCAGTTTCATTTGTTATAGATATAAGAAGAGATAACATAATGTATTTGTGATTCATGCATAACCATGGAAGAAATACATAATTAACCAGCATGATGGGTTATGTACTATGAGTGCTACCCAATAAACCAAAATGATTTACTCAATCTGTAGATAATCAAGATGAATGTTTCTCAGCTAATTCCCAAATTCAGGATACTCAAAATAAATTTTCTTCCACTGAACAGAATCTATTAGTTGACATAGGTCCCCATCATAATTTCTTATTTTTTCATGCCACGTCAATTTCCTTGTGGTTTCCTGACATCCATATTGCCTTCTAAACCATGGAATGATAAGAAAGTACCATACATATTTTGACATTCTTGATACATTTTTCTTGTATTGGTCTTCGCAAAACTATAGGGATTTAATGAGTGATTCATGGTCCTTGAACAACAATATTCAATCATTTCTAAAAAAATATTTTTTAGAGAAAATTCCCATTGAATTCAACATTTTTAGCTTAATATATTGGACAAGGTATTTCATTTTCTTCTAGTATCATATCATATAGGATACCAATTAGCTATATAAAGATGGATTCACTCCATACACTACCAACTTTCAAATTATATAACATCAATACAACTGACAATGTCATGAATTTATTACAACCAGTATATAATGGTTAGAGAGAATACTTAATTAATTTCTAAAACAACTTTGGAAAATAATTAATGCCATATTCAATTTTCTATTTTAATTTGATTCATGTGATCTCCATCATCATTTAGCCTAGTATTCATATAAATTGATCTATAAATTGTAAAATCATCCAAATTAGTGTCTATATTATATTTTCCTCCATGTTAACTCCATCATTTATATCTATAATTTATCCCCTATAAATTCAATGTTCTTATAACTCTTCTGGACTAATTTATCTTAAATATGAATAATGTAAACACTGAAAAAGGATTTGAGAAGGGTCATATGCATGCTCTATTACAAACATCATGAATTATTTAACTTTATATTCATAATCTTCTGTCACATGATTATCATGCATCAATTTTTGATTCATATACATACTCATTTTTTTCTAAAATATATATTTTGAAAAATATAAAAAAAAATAAAATGAATATATTAATTATCAAATGATAATTTTATAGATTATTATAATAAAAAAACCACAACATTTGATTGTTTCAATGAATATTAGTATGATTAATAGGAAATTCATAATTGAATTTTAGAAAAGAATTATTCTGCTATTTTAGGTGTTATTCTATAAATTCATTAAAATGTAAAACTTATATATATATTTCATCCTCATCATCTCATCTACTAAATATTTATCATTTCATTTTTTTTGTTTTTACATTAATCCTCCATCTTTTATAGAAATGAAGTTGTGATTCTTTATATACTCATAGTACTAGTCATCCATGGGTTGAATACTTCTTTGAGTAGTATAATCAACTTAAAAGAGATAACATATAAGACTCAAGAAAAGAAACCCAATAATAATTTTTTAGGAGATGAAGTTGATGGGGATGACAGTTGTACTAAACTATTTTCTCTAAAAGGGGTAATTAATGTATCACTAAAATGAATAATACCTAAAAATAATTTCTAATAACTTTTCCAAGATATATATAATTTGATAAAATCTATTTTATTTTTTGGAACATGTGGTGTAACAACCTAAGTAATTATTGAATTTAATGTTAATGGTATATCAAATATTTGAAAACATCTCAAAATTATAATTTCAATTTCAATTCAAAACTGATAAGGAGTGGGAGAAAATAAATTTTGGAAAATAATATACCTAATACTGATAAAGGTTTTCAACAGCTCAAAATAATTAATTAATAAATAGATTCAAGAATTATGTCTATAAATGTTGAAAACAAGAATTATTTTCAAGTAGATGGAGAGTAGTGTTTATAAGAAAATTATATTTTCATGACTATTAAGGGTTAAATAATTATTTTGGGAACATAATATAAAATTTTATTCATAATGAGATAAATTATAGAAATTATAGAGATATTGAGGTTTTATGTTAAAAGGGAGATGATCCACTCTTAAAAAAATAAATTTTTAGGTGAGAAAATTATTAATATTTAATAATTGATGATGACTTTCAACCATTGAATGATCTATATTTAATATGTGAAAAATTAAATTTTTGTCTGAAGGATTTTCAAGACTTTATAAAAACAGAGTTATATGTGAAGAAATAATAATAAACACAGTACACAACATGTAATATAATGTAAGAGGAATTTAATATTTATATCCCCCTAAAGGATTTAAAAAATAAAGATCCTTTCATATTAGATATTGTTTTTTATTTTTATTTCAATTATATTTCATATTTTCTATATTACACCTTATTTTTAAAATTTCCACACTTTTATCTCATTAACTCTTATTACAGAATTTCTAACTTTTATTTTGATGCACAACATAAATTTTATGTTTGAAAAATAATAAATTTATTTTTTTATGTTACTATAATAGATTTTATGATTATCATCCCCTCTTTTATATTTATACTGTAAATTGTTTACTTGAATATAAACTTCCAGTGGATCAAGAATTTAGTGATGATAACACTCCTAACCATTTTTTGATAGGCTAAATGATTTTTTCTTAATTTTTGGATTCTTCATTACAAAGATTCCTAGGAGTCCTCGACTATATTTTTTTTTTCAAATTTTAATTAAATATTCACTACATAAATAATATATAGCACCTTGGTTTCAAGTAATAGTTTTGTTATTATTTTTAAGTAAGTAAATTATTTAGGTAATTTTCGAGATGGTTTGGAATACTTTGGATGTTTTTAAGAATTTTATAAACTTTCACAGTTTTAAAAATCTTATTAGAAACCTTTAAAATCCTAAAATAAACCATTGATATCCAAACATAGACATCTGGTAAGGTACAAAGTTAGGCACTGGGTTTGGAAAGACCGTGCAACCACCCGGGAGAAACCGTGAAAAGTATGATAAATGTATTTTTCACAGTTGGTGCATGGGTTTTCTAATTATGTGATATAATCAAGATAGGTACCTCTTAATTTAATTGTATGTGCATGGTTAACGCACAATTTTCATAACTATATGACTAACTATGCACAATTTTAATGTTAGATCCGAAAAAGTGGATCTCACTTGTTTTCTCCACTAAACCTCCCCCTTTTATCTATTTTATCACTATTTTTTTCTTCCACCCATAGGATGTGGAGTCTCTCCCCAATGAACATGAAGCAATATGAAGGAAATTATTTGTGTTTTGAATCCCGATTCCCTTGGAAACTAGTCATTTTTGGTTGTTTTTCTTAGATCTAGTTTCCTTAACTCAATCGAAATCATAGATCTAGTCTGATGTGGATAGATCTGTGATGGTTTATTACAATAATGATGATATTTTATAGTGTGGATTTTAGAGAATGAGTCCTAATGCGGGGTTTCTTAAATTCATCCAGGTTTTGATGATTAATTCATTTCATTCATCATTTTCACCATAATTCTCATGGTATGTGTCTTCACTTTATAAAGACCTAAACCCGAAACCCGGGTTCACCCCTTACAAGTGATGTGTAATTTTTTTATAAAATAAACTTGAATAAATACATAGCATTAAATACAATAGAGTAAATTTTACTAGTTTAGGTTATGAAAAATTATATACAACACTTACATTTAAAAAAATATACAAATTTAAAACAATGATTCTTCATCATATTGCTTCCACAACAAAGTTTCAACACAACAAGTATGATAAAATTGAAAAGTGTTTATAATATGTAGGGTGAGCATAAAATTACCAATAACAAATTTTTAAAACAATTAAATTATTTTTGAAACATTCCATGAAAATAATTATACATACCTTAAATTAGAGTTTCAAAACACTTGAATATTTATACACATATAGGGAAATAGTATAACACAAAATAATTATACTTAAAAATACATTGGGAATTCTCTTTTGAAAATATTAAGTTTCTTGTGGGTCATTAAAGGTACTTGGAAGTCCATGTCAAAAATCCATACCTAAGGACACTAGTCATTTTTTAGACTTGCGAGTTCACTCCCTGGAACATCAATTATTTCACATGTTCCAAATTTTTAGAATTTTTTTTCCACGAACCCGCCTTTCACTTTTTGTCCTCAAAACATTTCAAAAATTCTTACACAGTATAAACTTCCATTAAAAGATTTTCATCGACGTATTTAAACATAAGTATCAAAATCTCTTAGAGATAATCCCATGCTTGAAAAAATTTTATTAATTAAAAACCATAATTGAAAAAAACATGGGTTAAATGCATGTATGGTTACACAATGCTGATAATGACATGAATGAACTAGGTAATGACCATACTATTTATGCATGACATTCTAAGAGATGCAGATGTAAGATCATACAAGAAATAATAACTTTACCCATAACTACACATACAATAATAATAATTATCACATGCAATTATGTAAACAAGGTGAATATATGAAATTATTCATACATAAATCTTTAAACACTAGTTTGGTGGTTGATAAATACCACTTATAACTTCTAAGTAAATAAGAAAGAACAAATCAACTTAATGTGTTCATACTTGTATGCATGTATATGTGTACATATATATGTATATATAAATATTTATATATATATTCACATGTATATATGTAGTTTGAAAACATGAAACCCTTGAAAACATAAGATTTTAGGGGAAAGATCATTTAAAACAAGAAGACTTATCATATATATAAATTGGATAAAAAAAGATATGGTTTTACGCACACACAAATATATATATATATATATATATAACTATATATATGTTCACAAAACAAACGAAAAATAATCAAATCCCTTACAAATTATAGTTGATAAAAAATACCTTACTTGGCACTGGAAAACCGAATAGGGAAGACAACTCCTACCCACTGGAAGAACTTGAACCAAAGGAGTTATTTTTCTCGGGTCTTCCATTCACGAGGGAAGGGTTCTCCCTAAGTCTTGTATGATTATATAAAAAAAGGTGTCATAAGCTTCTTTGAGAAGCTTATTTTTTTAGCATGTTGGGCCCCTCCCATTTAAATCCATTTTCTATTTTGTGTTTTTTGTATTCAATTTAGTTTTTTTATCTCCCTGCATGTCACGGGGTTTCCCCGTTTGGTATTCTTAACTTAACTTTATCAAAGCAATCAGCATTGTTAATATTATATATTTTTATTATATTTTATTCGAATCATTTTATTCACTTTTTTTTGACCTCACCCCTTTTTCATTCAGACTAATTTATCCATTTTAGCTTCCCAACACCCCACGTTCAGACTTTTGTGTTTGTCATGCAATTATTACAATTTTATATTATCTTTTTTGTCAACCCATGTTATCATTATCACTATTATATTATCATTTTTTATATTAATTAATCATTATATTAACAATCCACCCCTTTTTTATGTTTTTACATTTTATTACATTATTATTTATTACATTGTTTTAATAAAGTAATGTTATATATTTATACTCATTTTTTATAACTAACTCCAAGAAAAACTTTTTATTTCTTTAAAAATACAAATCAATTCACAAATAATATTTTTTTATATATATGAAAATAAAAAAATTGGTAATTATGTATTTTTATAAAACACACACACATATATATATTAAATCACATTTATATATATAATAACTATATATATTTACAAAATATTTAATTTATATTTTCAATTCATATATGTATTTTTAAAACATTTCACATTTTTAATTTTTTTTATTCTTTTAAATCCGTTTTTATATGTTTATATATAATTTATAATTCTAAAAATTTATAAGGAAAAAATATATTATAAATTCATATATTTATGAAATTTCATAACATAAAAATATTAATAGTTTCCATAAATTTTTTTTAATCTTAAATATAAAAAAATTATAATTTTTTAGATTTTATTTATGTCAAGATACACTTTTAAATAAATTAATAACACATTAAAAAAAATATTTTTTATAATAATATATTCAAAACATTAAATATTAAAATCATACTTATAAATAAATAATATATTTTAACTTATTTAAAAAATTATTTAATGAAAATAATATTTCATGAAAAGTAATATTTTATAATCTTGAATAAAAACTTTTCTTTATTGCAAAAAATAATTTTGTTACAAAATAAGTCCTAATTAAAAATCCTTCAAAATAAATATTTAATTAAAATGTAATTACTATTTGAAATTCATGGGGTGTTATAATATCCCCTCTCAAAATAATTGCATCCTCGCATTTCATTTGTATACATAGGGAAAATAATTTAACACAGAAGATCTAATTTTCTAAAATTATCTAAACCGTTCCTCTGATACTGATTATGAAGACCCGAACCCGAAACTTAGGTTCGCCCCTTACAAGTGATGTGTAATTTTGTTTTATAAAAGAAACATGAATAAATACATAGCATTAAATGAAACATATGACCTTTTACCAGTTTAGGTTATGGAAAATTATATACATCATTTACATTATAAAAAACCAAAATATTCAAATTAAAAACAATGATTCTTTAGTGTGTTGCTTGCACAACAGATTTTCAATGAAGAAAGTATGCTAAACATGAAAAGTGTTTATAATATGTAAGGTGAGCATAAAATTCCCAATAAAGGATTTTTAAAACAATTAAATTCTTTTTGAAACATTCCTTGAAAATACTTATACATAACTTAAATTAGATTTTCACAACACTTGAATATATATATATATATATATATACATATATGGAAATAGTATAACACAAAATAATTATACTTAAAAAGCCATTGGGAATTATCTTTTGCATATATTAATTTTATTGTGGGACATTAATGGTACTTGGTAGTCCTTATCTAAAAACCATACCTAGGGACACCAGTAATTTCTTAGACTTACAGGTTAACTCCCCGCAACATCAACTATTTCACAAGTGCCTAATTTTTAGAAAAAACATTTTCCACAAACCTTCCCTTCCCATATTTTCCCCAAAACATTTAAAAAGTTCTTACATAGTATAAAAATGATTTAAAATAGTTTCATCGACGTATTTAAACATAAGTATCAAAATATCTTAGAGAGAATCCCATTCTTGAAAAACTTTTATTAATTAAGAACCATAATTGCAAAAAACATGGGTTAAATGTATGCATAGTTACACAATGATGATAATGATATGAATGAAGTAGGTGATGGACATACCAATTTATACATGACATGCTAAGAGATAGAGATGCAAGTTCACACATGAAATAATAACTTGACCTATAACTACACATAAAATAATAACAATTATCACACACAATTATGTAAACAAGGTGAATATAGGAAATTATTCATACATAAATCTTTAAACACTAGTTTAGTGGTTGATAAATACTATTTATAACTTCTAAGTAAATGAGAAAGAACAACTCCACCTAATGTGTTCATATTTGTATGCATGTATATGTGTACATATATATGTATATATATATATACACACACATGTATGTATGTAGTTTGAAAACATGAAACCCTTGAAACCATATGATTTTAGGGGAAAGATCATTTAAAATAAGAAGACCAACCATATATATAAATTGCATTAAAATGATACGGTTTTACACAAACACACACACACACACACACACATATATGACCATATATATTTTCACAAAAAAAATAAAATCCCTTAAAAATTATAGTTGATAAAAAAACCCCTTACATGGCACTGGAAATTTGAAGAGGGAAGACAACTCCTTCCTTCTGTAAGAACTTGAACCAAATGAGTCATTTTTCTCAGGGCTTCTATTCATGGGGAAGGGTTCTCCCCATGTCTTGTATGTTTATATAAAAAAGGTGTCGTATTCTTCTTTGATAAGCTTAGCGTTTTTAGCAAGTTGGACACCTCCCATTTAAATCCATTTTCTCTTATGTGTTTTTTGTATTCAATTTAGTTTTTTATCTCCCTACATATCAAGGTTTTCAAAATTTGGGATTCCCACCTTAACTTTATCAAAGCAATCATCACTGTTAATATTATATATTTTTATTATATTTTATTTGAATCATTTTATTCACTTTTTTGACCCATTTCACCCCCTTTTTATTCATACTAATTTCTCCATTTTAGCTTCCCAACATCCCATGTTTGGACTTTTGTGTTTGTCATACAATTATTACTATTTTATATTATATTTTTTGTAAACCCTTGTTATCATTACCACTATTATATTATAATATTTTTTATATTAATAAATCATTATATTAACAATTCACCCATTTTTTATGTTTTAACTTTTTATTACATTATTATTTATTAATTTTTTTTAATAATGTAATGTTATATATATTTATATTTATGTATTTGTTTTCTATAAATAACTCCAAAAAAATGTTTTGTTTTCTTTAAAAATACAAATCAATTCACAAATAATAAAATAAAATTTATATATATAAGAAAATAAAAAAAATTATAATTATGTATTTTTATAAAACACACACACATATATATTAAATAACATTTTTAAATATAAAATATCTATATATATTTATAAATCATTTAATTTATATTTTTAAGTCATATATTTATTTTTAAAACATTAAACATTTTTTTCAACTTTTATTGTATTCTTTTAAATCCATTTTATATGTTTATATATAATTTGTAAAGACCCGTAAAATTCAAGGAAATTTTTTCCTTAATTTTCTTTGGGATTTTACAATAACGCAGTTTCTGACGGCACTTGATTTTGAGGCCCGGTGTGCCCAGAATTACTATCCGAAGTTAGCTCGGGTATGTTCAGTGAACGAACGAGCGAGAATTTCTAACTTTTGAACCGGTGCTCGGAATCGAATTCTGAGGGCACCGATGGAACCACAGCCACGGTAATTGCTTAGAAACACCTTTTCCGAAGTTGCGTTTTCACGAGAGAGGTTGATAAGAATTGTGGAAGTTAAAATAAAAATTTAACTACAATTTTTATTTTCTTTAAGTGGATTAAGCTTTGGGTGGAAGTTGGGGAAAACCACCCAACTTCCATTTGTAGGTTATGAAGGTGGTGGGGCCCACAAGAACCCCACCCCTTCACTTTCTTAAAACCCCCTCAGCTCACCATTATGGATGAAAACCTGTCATGAATTAATTAAGTGGAATTAATTCAAACTCTTAAAATTCAAAAGTTTATGTTATGTTAATAAAATAAGAGATGAACTTATTTTTTTTGGGGTTGGAACGTTCTTGTGGTGGAGTCTTTGGGAGAAAAGGGCTAAGGACATGAGGAACTTCTTCTTCTTCGACGAAGAACGCGAAGAACACATCGGTCTCCGACGAAGAACGCCGAGTTCTCGGAAACCGATTACGCGACGCCGTGTACTGCGACACCGTCGATGTCTTCTTCCGCGACATATCTTCCCACAATAAATCCTCATTTAACAAACCTCCGTTCAAGCTCGCACAAGGTAGGGGTTTATACGATTTATTTTCGTGATTTACTCCTATTCATTATCCACATATAATTGGACCACATGCTACCATTTAACGGGAGGAGGCCGGACCACACAAACACGGCCGACCCCCTCCCTTTATTTATCTTGTTGTTGCGGTACGACGGGAAGTGACGCAGTGCCGTCGCACCGCGTGGGAACGAATAGAAAGAATGCGCGATGCCGACGAGCCGCGTTTTTAAAAATATGAACCAAGTCGCGACACCGTCGCGCCGCGCCGGAGAACCGCAAAAGCACCGCGGCCGGAGAGGGGCCGCGACAGAGGGGTACGGCATAGTCTCGCCGCACTGGACGAATGAAGGCTGCGGACGGTACTGGGCCGCGGCAGAGCGTGGGAAACGACGACCGGAAATGGGCCGCTAGGGTCAGATCAGGACTGGCGGCCGGAAACGGGCCACCGGTGTCGGAGCAGGGAGGGGACCGGCCGTCGCCAGTCCCGTTGCAGCAGAAACCGACCGGTCGGACAGGAGAGAAGCTGGGGGTTCAAACCCACGGCCGGCCAGCTAGCGGGCCCCATTAAGGGGGGCTGCGGTTACAAAACAGGGGGGGCAGCGCCACCGCCCCCCCCCCCCCCCCCCCGCAAACTAAACGGCTCGGCCATTCAGCCGAGCCGGCTGGCACCACGTGCCAGTGCGCCGGGCCGCCGAGTCGGGCCGGGCCGACCGGGACCCGGTTCGGGTTGGTCCGGGCCCGAAACCCCCGTTTTCGGACCCTTTTTTTATTTTGCCCATATCTTGGGATACTGACCTCCGATCGACATTCCGTTAGTGGAGATGCGATCCTTGGATCGAGACGGTCGTTTTGATATATCGCACTCAAGGTTTCGGAATACTTTGGGTTTGGCCGAGTTGGTTCGTACACGAAACTAACCGGGCCCTCGGAGTAGAAACACTCATAACGTAAGCTCTGGACGTCCGATTGACGTTTCGTCGACTTTTATGGATACCTCTAAGTGAGACGGATCTTTTGGCTTACTCCACCTGAGGTTTGGGTGCAGGTGGAGTATGGTCAGGTTGGTTTTGCCTTAAAAATTAACCGGGCCCCTAGGACGAAAAAGCCAATAACTCTCAGACTGGGCGTCCGATTGACGCGCTGTCTGCGATGTTGAGTTCCTGTTGACGATACAGAACTTTTGGATACATAAACTCTGGACTATGTGTCAGTTGATGTATCAGCCTCTCGGCTCGTGGAGCGGACCCTCTCGAACGAGCTTTCTGTGTGCGGGAACCCTAGTGCTAGCTGCGTTTGCGACTTTGACGACGACTGTACAGAGATCCTCAGTGGATTCGACGGTGACGACTACAACACTCAGCGATCCTATGTGGATCAGTGCTACCAATCCTGTGTGGGTCCGATCCTGTGTGGGTCAGCGCTCAACGGTTCTGTTTGAGCCAGCGCCTACAGATCATGTGTGGGTCCGATCCTGTGTGGGTCTTTGCGGGGGTTAGTTACCTATCGATCCTTTGTGGGTCAGATCCTATGTGGGTCATTGCGGGGGTTAGTACCTATCGATCCTTTGTGGGTCCGACGGCTTAGATGAATCAGTAGATATATATGATCATCTCTATCGTCATACGAAGAAGTATACCTATGTGAGCTGAATCCTGTTTTTCTTTCCTATGTGGATTGTGTTGTGCTATCCTGTCTGGATTTACGTTTTTCTTTCTTGTGTGGATTGGGTTGTAATTGGGCTCGGATGTTGGAGCCGAACGAGAATTGATGACTTAAGTATATGTATGGGCATATACCTAAGAAGTGTCAGATGCTATTTCGTGATTGTATCTTTCCTTTGTGGATTATCCTTTGTAGATTTAGGGAGACCTTTGGGGGTCTCGGGGTCCCTACTGAGTAGCTTATACTCACCCCTGCACGGGCTATGCCCGCACTACGTTGTGTTGGTTGCAGACGACGGACATCACTAATCGTGGTTGAGTCTTGCGGAGCAGGATGGTACCTGGAGGTGGATCACTGGACGTGACATACTCGGAGCGGACGACTGGACCCGAGGAGCAGAGGAGGCTATCTATACTCACCCTTCAGGAAGGATTTCCAGTGGACAGCTCGGCGTTGCGGATTTAGTTTTCAGTTGCTGTTTTCCCTTCTAGTTGTACTTTACTTTCAGTTTGGGTTTGTATACTGGCCCACTTACTTTTCCGCACTTATTGTTGTATCAGATTTTACTTAGTGTTTACTTCTTCTGCTTTCTTGCTCTGTGGTGTTTGTTTACTTTACAAAGGCAATACCTTCCCTTTTTATCGGGAATTTACACCTTGGTGCTAGTTGCCAGCCCCTGGCCTATGGAAGGCGGGCTTGGGGTAGTCACAGAATGGGCCCCGAGGACGGGTCGTGACAAATTGGTATCAGAGGAGTTCGGTTCTTCTACAGAATTTGGGACTCTGATCTTTTTCTATGTGAAGCAATAGTGTTAAGCATATTGGGTGTGGTTATCAGTCAATGGAGTCCAGTGTTGGTGCGGCGACCGACATATCCGTACACCAGGACCCTGACTTCTGATTTCTGACTTAATGCACGGAAACATTGATTGCATGTGTGTTTCAAGTTTTCTTTGTGATTACTTTGTGTCAGCTCACCAGGTATACTGTTCTGACCGTGGCACACTTGTTTTCTTTTCAGGATGGCCCCACAACGGCAGCCAGCTAGGGTTCCGAGAGTTGAGCGTGATGACAGCCCACCGAGCGACGAGGCCTCGGTGCAGGGCCCTTTGACAGTTGAGGCACCGTCGGTACCTCTACCCACCGAGCCACCGATGCTTCCAGCCCCAGCCGCTGACGATGCACGTCGCCTTAGTGCACAGCATTAGTTCCAGCGCCAGCAACCACCCAGGTTCCGAGGGGAGACGGACCCCCAGGCAGCCGAGGACTGGCTGAAGGCAGTGGTGAGAGTTTTCAGGTTAGTGAGGACACCAGCAGACCTCATGGTGATCCTCGCAGCGAGCCTACTGCACGCGGCAACAGGAAGATGGTGAAACTTGATGCTCCATGTGCACGATGAGGAATATCTTCTCTGGAAGGACTTTGAGAGCCTCTTCTTCTCGAAGTTCATCCCAGCCACCCTCCGCGCGGTGCGCATCTAGGAGCTTCTTCAGCTGCGTTAGGGCAGCTTGATAGTCACCCAGTAGTCGGCGAGATTTACCGATCTCTCACGCTACTCGACAGACATGGTACGAGACCCATTCTTTCGGGCCCAGACCTTTGAGCAGGGATTGAGGCATGAGATCAGAGCATCACTGATATCCCTCAGCATTCTGACTCAGGTAAGAGTACTGGAGCGAGCCCTTTTGATCGAGAGTTTTCTTACTGAGCCTTCTTCAGCAGCGAGACCTACCGAAGGGCGGCACGTAGCAGAGTCTTCTACAACAGGCAGTCGATGGATGACTCATGGGTCCAGGCAGACCAGACCCTCAGGCAGACGACCTCAGGACACTGGCTCAGCAGTGCGGGGCACACAGCGCGGAGCCAGTCTTTCGAGAGGCAGGCAGTGCTAATCACGCGGCGGGTAGGGCCACATGGCTCGTGACTGCCCGACCCGTCGTGCCGAGGAGTAGCAGACGGTTGAGGGGCCACCCAGGAAGAGGCAGACGGTCGACCGTGGCGGTACGTAGGGAGAAGGCAGACGAGGCAGAGGAGCTGGCTGAGAAGTAGGTGGTGGGCGACGCTTTGAGGCTCTACCACCACCACCACTAGGAGGTCCACCCCGACCACAGGGAGCTGGCGGGTAGAGACAGGTACAGCTCCAGGTAGTAGAGGCCTACGACCACGGTGCACCCAAGATGATTCGAGGTACTATCTGTGTCTATTCCACCCTTGCTGCAGTACTTATAGACACAGGAGTGAGTCATTCTTTCATAGCCACTGCCCTTGTTCAGAGTTCGGAGATTCTGACAGAGCCGTTGGCTCGATCCTTACGTCTAGAGACTCCTACAGGAGTAGACTCGACGATTACGCACTGGTGCAGACAGTGTTAGCTTACTCTAGGAGGAGATAGATTCAGCTGGGATCTTCTTGTAGCGGCGTCGAGGCCTTATGATGTCATCTTGGGCATGGATTGGTTGTCTACAGTCCATGCACAGATTGACTATATTAGGCGCAAGGTGCGATATCTACGCACCGACAGGAGCAGGTTTACCTTCACCGACGAGAAGGGAGCATTTTCAGCACATGATGGACTCTCGCAGAGGAGAGGACAACTCATCACTCATCAGTTGGCTAGCCTGATCCTAGGAGCAGTTGACGTGCGGAGTCCTAGTTTTCCTGCAGTGGTGGAACAATATGTGGACATCTTTCCCGATGATGTTCTAGGACTACCTCCTCACAGATAGGTAGAATTTTATATTGACCTGTACCCCGGGACATCCCTGATATCCACCCCATCATATCGGATGGCCCCCGCTGAGCTTCGAGAGCTATGAGTACAGTTGGAGGACTTGCAGGGCAAGGGATTCATCCGACCCAGTGTTTCACCCTGGGCTTCCCCGATTTTGTTTGCCAAGAAGGCGGACGAGAGCTTGCGACTTTGTGTCGACCATCGGTGCCTGAACCAGGTGACACTAAGGAACAACTATCCGCTACCGAGGATTGATGAACTCTTCGATCAGCTCAAGGGAGCACAGTGGTTCTCAAAGATAGACCTCAGGTCAGGCTATCATCAGCTCAGAGTTCAGGACGAGGACGTGCAGAAGACGACCTTCAGATGTCGGTATGGCCACTATGAGTTCTTTGTTATTCCATTCGGCATAACCAATGCTCCAGCAGTGTTCATGGCCCTCATGAATATGATCTTTAATCCATACCTTGATCGATTTGTCTTGGTCTTCATCGACGACATTTTGATTTACTCGACGACTGAGGGGGATCACACCTACCACTTGCGAGTTGTACTAGACACACTCCGAGAGCATCAGCTTTATGGTAAGCTCTCAAAGTGTCAGTTCTTGATACGTGAGGTCCACTTCTTGGGACACGTCATCTTTGAGGTGGGAGTTTCAGTGGATCCTACTAAGATTGAGGCAGTGCTAGCTTGGGAGCCACCCAGGAGCGTGACGGAGGTGCGGAGTTTCTTGGGACTAGTTGGATACTACCGGAGATTTGTGCCAGACTTCTCCAGAGTTGAGGCACCACTCTCAGCTTTTTCGAAGAAGGGGAAACCCTTTGTGTGGTTAGACAGATGTCAGCAGAGCTTTCAGGAGCTGAGACAGAGATTGACCAGCGCACCTATCTTGAGGTTGCCTGAGGAGGGAGTAGGGTACATAGTCTACTGCGATGCATCAGGGACTAGACTCGGATGTGTCCTGATGCAGGAGCGGGCTGTGATCGCCTATGGATCACGTCAGTTGAGGCCGCATGAGCAGAACTATGCTACCCATGACCTGGAGTTAGTAGCAGTGGTCTTCGCTCTGAAGACATGGTGACACTACCTGATGGGTGAGCGCTTTATAGTCTTTTCTGACAATCAGAGTCTCAGATACATCTTCTCTCAGAAGGACCTAAATATGAGACAGCGGCAATGGCTCGAGTTCCTCCAGGACTATGACTTTGAGATAGTCTATACTCCTGGGAAGGGGAACGTGGTAGCCGATGCTCTCAGCAGGAGGACGAGCATTCAGCTACTTGAGGAGGCGACAAAGCAGCTAGCCTCTTTGCAGATATCCTTCATGGATAGAGATGGAGTAGCCTTCCTTCAGTCTCTCACAGGCACCCCTCCACTACTGCAGTGGGTCAAAGAGACACAATGCGGGGACACTGACTGTGAGACGCGGCGTGTACAGATATCCTCAGGTTAGGCACCTGATGGTTTCTGCTTTGGAGCAGAGCATGACGTCCTTTTTAGAGGACATACCTTGGTACCAGTTGCTTTATGTGAGGAGGTACTGAGAGAGTTTCACACTTCTCCTTTGGCGGTACATCCTGGAGTGGAAAAGATGTACCAGGATCTTAGACGACATCACTGGTGGCCGGGCATGAAGAAGGTTGTGGCCGATTTTGTTTCTCGATGCCCCACCTGCCAGTAGGTGAAGGCAGAGCACCAGGTACCAGCAGGCTTGGTAAAGCCCTTGGAGGTCCTGGAGTGGAAGTGGGACGAGATATCTATGGACTTTGTGACTGGACTTCCACGCACTTCCAGAGGTCACGACTCCATTTGGGTGATTGTCGACCGACTCACCAAGCCGGATCACTTCTTACCCATCAGAGAGCTGGGCTCAGTGGAGAGCTTAGGACGTCTCTACATTCAAGAGATTGTATGGCTTCATGGTGTGCCATCATCTATCGTCTCCGATCGAGATGCTCGCTTTACTTCCCGGCTTTAGAAGGGGTTGCAGGAGGAGTTCGGGATGCAGCTACGTCTGAGCACTACCTTTCACCCTCAAACAGATGGTCAGACAGAGAGGACCATTCAGAATCTCGAGGCCATGCTCTGCGCATGTTTCCTCGACTTTGGTCGCAACTGGGAGGACCACCGACCCTTGGTGGAGTTTTCGTACAACAACAGTTACCACTCCACCATCGGGATGGCACCATACAAGGAGTTGTATAGCCGACCTTGCAGATCTCCTTTGTGCTGGACAGACCCTAGGGAGTCATCACTTGTTAGACCGGAGATGGTCCAGGCCATGACAGAGAAGGTCCAGGTCATCCACGAGTGGATGAGGACAGCTCAGAGCCGGCAGAAGTCCTATGTTGACAAGAGGTGGAGACCACTAGAGTTTGAGGATGGCGACCACGTCTTCTTGCGTGTCTCACCACGACATGGATTACAGAGATTTGGCTGAGGCGACAAGTTATCTCCATGCTTCATCGGACCATTCTAGGTCCTCAGCAAGATTGGCGAGGTGGATTATCACCTGGCTCTACCACCTCAGTAGAACCAGGTTCACGACGTCTTCCACGTATCTCAGTTGAGGAGATACGTGCACGACCCGACACATATCATTGACCATGGGGAGCTAGACGTTGATGATGGGGTGACTTTTACGGAGGTCCCAGTGGAGATCGAGGATCGATAGGAGTGGGTCCTATGTGGACAGTCTATTCCTCTAGTGCGCATCAGATGGCAGCACGGGAATCTCTAGGAGAGAACTTGGGAGCGGGAGGCTCAGATGCGTGCTCAGTACCCACATTTGTTTCCCTAGTTTTAGATGTATCTTTATGGGGATATAAAGCCCTGAGGTGGGAGTAATGTAAAGACCCGTAAAATTCAAGGAAATATTTTTCTTAATGTTCTTTGGGATTTTACAAGAACGCAGTTTCTGACGGCACTTGATTCTGAGTCCCGGTGTGTCCGAAATTACTATCCGAAGTTAGCTTGGGTACGTTCAGTGAACGAACGAGCGGGAATTTCTAACTTTTTAACTGGTGCCCGGAATCGAATTCTGAGGGCACCGATGGAACCACAACACCGGTAATTTCTTAGAAACACCTTTTCCGAAGTTGCGTTTTCATGAGAGAGGTTGATAAAAATTCTGGAAGTTAAAATAAAAATTTAACTACAATTTTTATTTTCTTTAAGTGGATTAAGATTTGGGTGGAAGTTGGGGAAAACCACCCAACTTCCATTTGTAGGTTATGAAGGTTGTGGGGCCCACATGAACCCCACCCCTTCACTTTCTTAAAACCCCCTCAACTCACCATTATGGATGAAAACTTGTCATGAATTAATTTAGTGGAATTAATTCAAAATCTTGAAATTCAAAAGTTTATGTTATGTTAATAAAATAAGAGATGAAATTATTTTTTTGGGGTTGGAACCTTCTTGTGGTGGAGTATTTGGGAGAAAAGGGCTAAGGACTTGAGGAACTTCTTCCTCTTCGACGAAGAACGCGAAGAACACATCGGTCTCCGATGAGGAACGCCGAGTTCTCGGAAACCGATTACGCGACGCCGTGTACAGCGACGCCGTCAACGTCTTCTTCCACAACGTCTCTTCCCACGGCGAATCGTCGTTCAACGAACCGCCGTTCAAGCTCGCATGAGGTAGAGGTTTATGCGATTTCTTTTCGTTATTTAATCCTGTTCATTATCCACGTATAATTGGACCGCATGATACCAATTAACGGGAGGAGGCCGGACTGCACAAACACGACCGACCCCCCTCCCTTTCGTTTTCTTGTTGCTGCGGTACGACGGGAAGTGACGCAGTGCCGTCGCACCACGTGGGAACGAATGACAAGAATGTGCGATGCCGATGTGCCGCGTTTTTAAAAATATGAACCAAGTCGCGGCGCTGTCGTGCCGCGCTGGAGAACTGCAAAAGCACAGTGGCCGGAGAGGGGCCGCAGCGGAGGGGTGCGGCACTGTCGCAGCACACCAGACGAATGAAGGCCGCAACCAGTACCGGGCCGCAGCAGAGCGTGGAAAACGGCAGCCAGAAATGGGCCACCGGCGTCGGAGCAGGACCGGCGGCCGGAAACGGGCTGCCGGCGTCGGAGAAGGGAGGGGACCGGCCGTCGCCGGTCCCGTGGCGGTAGAAACCAGTCGGCCGGGACGGGCATGCCGGACATGAGAAAATCCGGGGGTTCAAACCCCTGGCCGGCCAGCTAGCGGCCCCCATTAAGGGGGGTCGCAGTTACAAAACACGGGGGGGCAGCCCCCCCCCCCCCTCCCCCCCCGCAAACCGAACGGCTCGGCCGTTCGGCCGAGCCAGCTGGCGCCGCACGCTAGTGCGCCGGGCCGGGCCACGCCCCACCGGGCCGGGCCGACCCAGGGGGTCTCAGGCCGGGTCGGTCCGGGCCCGAAGCCCCCGTTTTCAGACCATTTTTGGTCTTTTACCCATATCTCAGGATACGTACCTCCGATCGACGCGCCGTCAGTGGAGATGTGATCCTTGGTTCGAGAAGGCCGTTTCGGTATATCGCACCTAAGGTTTCATAATACTTTGGGTTTGGCCGAGTTGGTTCATACATGAAACTAACCGGGCCCTCGGAGCGGAAATGCTCATAACTTAAGCTCCGGACGTCCGATTGACGTGCCGTCGACTTTGATGGATACCTATAAGTGATACAGATCTTTTGGCTTACTCCGCCCAAGGTTTGAGCAAAGATGGAGTATGGTTGGGTTGGTTTTTCCTTAAAAACCAACCGGGCCCCTGGGATGAAAATGCCAATAAATCTCAGACCGGGCGTCCGATTGACGTGCCGTCTGCGACGTTGAGTTCCTGTTGACGATACGGAACTTTTGGATAAATCAACTCTAGACTATACATCATTTGATGTATCAGATTCTCGACTCGTGGAGCGGACCCTCCCGAAAGAGCTTGTTGTGTGCGGGAACCCTAGTGCTGGAACCCTAGTGCTGGCTGCGTTTGTGACTGTGAAGACGACGACAGTACAGAGATCCTCAGTGGATTCGACGGCGACGACTACAACACTCAGCGATACTATGTGGATCAGTGCTACCGATCCTGTGTGGGTCCGATCCTTTGTGGGTCAGCACTTATCGGTTCTGTGTGAGCCAACGCCTACAGATCCTGTGTGGGTCCGATCCTGTGTGGGTCTTTGCAGGGGTTAGTTACCTATCGATCCTTTGTGGGTCAGATCCTATGTGGGTCATTGCGGGGGTTAGTACCTATCAATCCTTTGTGGGTCCGACGACTTAGATGAATAAGTGGATATATCTGCTCGTCACTATCGTCATACGAAGAAATATACCCGTGTGAGCTGAATCCTGTTTTACTTTCCTATGTGGATTGTGTTGTGCTATCTTGCGTGGATTTACGTTTTGTTTTCCTATGTGGACTGGGTTGTACTTGGGCTCGGATATTGGAGCCGAACAAGAATTTATGACTTAGGTATATGTATGGGCATATACCTAAGCAATGTCGGATGTTACTTCATGATTGTATATTTCATTTGTGGATTATCCTTTGTGAATTTAGGGAGACCTTCGGGGGTCTCGGGATCCCTACTGAGTAGCTTATACTCACCCCTGCACGGGCTATGCCCGCACTATGTTGTGTTGGTTGTAAACGACGGACAATGCTAATCATGGTTGAGGCTTGCGGAGCAGGACGATACCTGGAGGTGGATCACTGGACAGGATGTACTCGGAGCGGTCGGCTGGACCCGAGGAGCAGAGGAGGCTATCTGTACTCACCCTTCAGGTGGGATTTCCAGTGGACAGCTCAGCATTGCGGCTTTACTTTTCAATTGCTGTTTTCCCTTCCAGTTGTACTTTACTTTCAGTTTGGGTTTGTATACTGGCCCACTTACTTTTCCGCACTTACTATTGTACCAGCTTTTACTTAGTGTTTACTTATTTTGCTTGCTTGCTCTGTGGTGTTTGTTTACTTTACAAAGGCAATGCCTTCCCTTTTTATCAGGAATTTACGCCTTGGTGCTAGTCTCCAGCCCCTGGCCTATGGAAGGTGGGCTTGGGGTAGTCATGGCACGGGCCCCGAGGACGGGTCGTGACATAATTTATAATTTTAAAAATTTATAAAGAAAAAATATAATATATAATTCATATATTTATGAAATGTCTTAACTGAAAAATATTAATATTTTCCATAAAAAATGTTTTACCCTTAAATATAAAAAATTATAATTTTTTAGATTCTATTTATGTGAGGATATACTTTTAAAAAAATTAATAACACATTTAAAAAATACTTTTTTATAATAATATAATATAAACATTAAATATTAAAATCATACTTGTAAAGAAGAAGTTAATTGAATATTATATATGTATGCTGAATTAGAATCATCTCTTAAAGATATAGATGTATTGGAGTTCAAAAATGAAGATTTCAAAAAGAGTATCCTGTTATGAAAAACATTATATACAGTAACAAGAGGAGAAGATGCTTGATCTACATGAAGAAATTTAAAAAAATGAGCGTTGAATGTCATAGATCTCAGAAAAGGATATTTTATACATGGTAAAAATCAATGAAATGAAAAAGGTAAATCAATAGTTTGAATAACACTATAAATGATAAAATCAAATATATCAAAAAATTGATGTGGAAGTTCTCATCCTATGAAATAAACTGAAAGATAAATAGGAAGATTAGATATGTATACTGAATTAGAATCATCTCTTAAGTATATATATGTTTTAGAGTACCAAAATGAAGATATCAAAAAGAGTAGCCCATTATGAAAAACATTATATGCAGTAACAAGAAGAAGAAAATCTAGATCTACATGAAGAAATTGAAAAAACTGAGTGTTGAATATCATAGAGCTCAAAAAAGGATATTTCATACATGGTAAAAATCAATGAAATGAAAAAGATGAATCAATATTTTGAATAACATTATAAATGATAAAATCAGACATATCAAAAAATTGATGTGGAAGTTCTCATCCTACGAACGAAACTGAAAGATAAATAAGAACTCTTGACTCCAACAAATAAGGTCAAAAACAAAGAAGAAAATGAAATGTATAGATCAATGACTTGGTAAAAAAATGGAATATCAAGAGAAGAAACTGATATATTTGAAAGATATAACTTGTATATATCTTGATCTAAAATATAGTAATAGTTCATTTTATAAACCAAGGACATACTCCAAGATTGAAGATTTATTTTAGTACAAAATAGAATTAGAGGATTCAGAGAACCCAATGGATAACCAGTTGTGTTTTATTGAAAAACCATAATGAAACCCTCATTAGATGTTATTGTCATGGAAGGATGGGACACTTATAATATATCCATTACATATACAAGAGGTACCAAAGGGAACAATACCAACATAAGAATCCATACAGATCTCAATATTTTAGGATATCATTTGATGGTTACAGTTTCAGATGGAGAAGATTTAGACATATGGAAAGACATTTATCACCATAAATGAAAAGTAATGTACCAAAGTAGATGGAATGTGGTCATAAAAAGTAGCTCAATGTATCATATGATCAGAAAATGGAAAATCATTTGGAAACTGTAGAAGATAAATATGGTATATCATACTCTGAGGAAGATCAAGATTATTAATCCATGTTGGGTATGAAGTCAAAAGCATGAATAAAAAAATAGTGAGCAGAGCAGTATGTTTTTGTGGAGATTTCCCATAAAGCATCATATCATTATGATATATGGATTCATGATAATTTATTAACATCCCATTGGATAGATGATTATTATCTAGTTATAGGCATAAAATATGACATGATGGGTGTTGTAAAATTTGGAAATGATGAAGGCATTAATATTATTGGATTAGGAGAAGCCAAATTTGGGGGAAAATAAATGAGACGTATTTATGTCTTATTTGTTGAAGTTCTATTTCACATCATTCTTAGTGTAGGAAAATTATTTGACTTGATTCATGTTATAATCTTTACATAGAGGAAGTGTATCATTAGAGAAATATATGGTGTAGTTTTTCTATAGGAAAAAATAAGGAAGGGGAATCTCAACATTGTGAGTGGAGAATATGATATGTGATTTTTATCGAGAGAGAATAGAAAAATGGTGTGGATAAAAGACCATGTCTTCTATGCTAATAATCCCTAGATGAATTGGTCAATTGTGTTGTTGCTCAATATCTCCCTAATATATCATTTGATTGTACCAATATGTGTCATTATTTTCAATAAGGAAATAATATTAAAAGGGATACATTGAAAAAATAAAAAAAAATCAATCAGAGTTCTTGAATTAGTGCATGAACATGTTAGTGGACCTATCTCACTATGAACCATTGACAAGAAGAGGTATTTCATTCATTTCATTGAATATTTTAGTATGTTTGAAAGGGTATTTCTAATTTTCCAAATGAATGACGTGTTCAGTTGCATGAAACCAAATTTTAAGAAATCTGAAAGGATACTTGGATATAATATTTTAAAGCTTCATACTAATATTGATATGTAATTCAAAAAAATTCAAGAGAAATATTATCACAAGAAACATGGTAAAAGGAATCATGTCTTTGTAAATAGAACTCCACAACAAAATAGAGTGATTGAGAGGAGAATGAAGGTTTTATAAAACATGGACATAATAGTGCTTACTAAAAGGAACATAAAAATGAAATTTAAGAAGTAAGTATTCTTGAAATTGGTAAAAATATTTAAAAGATATTTTCTGTTTCAAAAAGAATAAATGACTCCATATACATTGTGGTATGGGAAAAAACCAATGTTGAAATAATTTTGAATCATTGGAAGAAGATGTTTTATTCACAATATGGAGAAATATAAAAAAATTTAATCATAAGGAGAAGAGGGGATAATTCATTAAAATTTAGGAAAAGGAACACCATATAATTATTTAAAAAGAGAATAGGAATGGTTTTTGAACGTAATGATTTCCCTATAGTAGTGAATCAAAAAATTCATTAACAAAAAAGTGAACAATTCCATGATGAAATTGATGTGGATGTAAGAACCTAATGTTTTGTATAAGTGGAAAATGGGAAATCAATAGAAGATACTAATTATTAATAAGTTGAATTTAAATCTATATTAGCACGAAAGATGAAAATTCAAGAGGAAATTCATAGGGAATATATAATTGCTGATAAGGTAGTGCTACTTCAAACACGGAGAATAAATCCTTTATAGAAGGAATCATTCCAATCTCAGATAGAGCCAATATATTTGAAATAAGAATCTTTTTATAATAAATTAGATTATGATATGTAGGGTCCTGAAAAATACGCAAAGGAGAATGAGAATCTCCTTTAATCCAAGGGAGATTTTACCCAATTTCCCCCACAAAGAATTAGGGAAAAGTGTGGAGAATACTCAAAGGAAGGCACAAGATGAACCAGTCCACAGACCGGTCCAATGACAACAGAACGCAGCCGGTTCCGCGAAGCACCCCCTCCGCGGACCGTTGTTGTTCGCAGAATGGAGGCGAAGATCTTTTGCGGGTGAGAAGCAGGACGGGCGCCAGACCAGTCCACCATCACGAACCGCCCCAGCCGCAGACCACGTCGACCTCCCCAGGCCACATCTGTTGTCGTTCGAGAAATGGAGGGGGAACCCTCCTTGGCCGCGAAGCACTCCTCGAGGTTGATTTGGTTCTTAGGGGAGGTACTTTCAATGTCCCCCACGAGTTGTGGATTGACCAAGTCATCTGTAAACTGGGTTTTCGATCACGGGCTTCCGTAAAAGGTGCTGCATGAACACAGATATATCTCTTTACCCACTCTATAAAAGGAGACTGAGGGGGAAGAGGAAGAGGAGTATTTGGGGAGATCAACCAGATTCGGGTGGAAGGATTTTGAAGGAAGGAGCTTAGGAGTTCGTAAATAGCGAAGTTCCAGTTCGTGAACCATAATTAGTATGAAGTTGAAAGTGAATTAATAAGGAACTGAAATCGCATAATAACTTGGTGAACTGCGAACTTAAAATAACAAAGAAAAGAAGACCATGAACCATGACCCCTCCACGGATGCACTCCACGCTAACCAGGGAGTTTATGCCCTTTTTTCGATCTGTCGCACCGCGTAGCACCCTCCTACGCAGGCGAAGCCCCAACCGACGAACCCCGAACCGGCGCCACCCTTGGCCGCTGCTGCTCGCATGGATCCCTCCACGTACCAACCTGGTACGTGGGCCGAACCTGAAGCCGTGAACCACCCCGGTTCATGGGATTCCCACCAAGATGTGAACCACCCTGGTTTGCGAGATGCCCATCAGTCCGCGGACCACCCTGGTTTGCAGACGGCCTCTCCAGTCGTGTAGCACCTCCCTACGCGAAGGGCGCCACTCCTCGTACACCCATGTGGCCCACTAAATCCTTTGAAGTTCCCATTCCCCGATCCAGATAAAATCCTCCCAATCTGGCCTGATCCTCCACAGCTCCCTCATTGGCCCATTCATCGGCCCCGAGCCGATGCCTCCACCGAAGCCACCAGACCCGTGTGATGTAACCTTCAGGAGAATTAGCGTGCCGTTTTGAGTTCACATACCCACAGTAAGTAGGGGCGAAGGGGTTGCTCTGACCCTTGGGCGGATTCCCAAAGCATTCCTAGGTTTACATTCCCACGGTAATGCGGAATCCGAGCCTGGGAGCCCCCTTTATGCCCCTCCACTTGTTAGGATTGGGGCACTTCTCCCCTCCCCGAGGCGTAGTGGGATACCCATCCGAAGGAAGCCCCCATGAACCTCCATAGTTCCCCATGTCCATGCCCAAGGAAGGGGGTAGTGGGAAAGGGTGCTGCTCTGTTCTTCTTAGGGGCCAAGTCCCTCTCCCCCGACGCTTTGTTGCCATGGGCATCCATCTCGGAGTAAGACCCGACTTTATAGGCCGTCTCTATGCGTAAGACCCACTCCAATTCCCACAGACGCACCTTTCACAACATGATCATCTAGTCCCTGTTGCCTCTTATTTCTCACACCGAGCATGACTCACGTGGGCTTAGATTAAGCATCGACCATGACATCCCACACCATGGGACTCCTCAGAGTGTAAGCCCCATGCAAATGCGAACTACGAGGACTTTGATTCCCTACCACAAGGATACTTAAGAAGCCTCCATGAGGTCCAAACACGATCACCATCGGACCCCTAGGTCCACATTCACGTCGGTTCTCTGACACTCCTATTCGAAATACGTGGAATTTGATCCCTGTCTCACAGGAACGGTATTTACGAAGCCTCCCTGAGGTTCAATCCCAACAACCGGTCGATTCGACTATCTTCACATCGGTTCACCACGCCACTACTAATGCCACCTCAATGAGTCCAGATTCCTCGGGGTCATTAATCCAACAAGGGATGGTAAACCTCATGCATAAATGATTCCGAACCCCTGCGTCCAGCTAACCATTCCCAACCAGGTGTAATCCGTGGATACTATGTTTGGGTATAAAAAAAAGATTCACGAACATATTAATACGTCTTAAATATATAAGAGAGTCCCAGAACATTCAATAATTCCCCCAAAAAAGGTGTGATGAGCCCGACTTCCCATCCTCTCAACCAATGTGAGTTCTTAAGTGTTGCTGTCCAAACCACCCAGCGAACACCTGCCTTTGGAAAGCAGGTCCACGTATCGTCGGATACAGAATGATTGGGCATTTCAAAACCGATCTGAAACAAACAATGGTGAACTCGACATGAATATTTAACCAAGAATGATGGATTTAACCTAATCCCACCCTGTTCCCCCTTTATACTTGTAAGGAGGTCCAAGAAAGGACATTAATTTTGTATGGGGTCATGAGATGCTGCTTGGACGAGTTTTTTTTTGTATTTGTTAAAACATTCTACAGGTACCACACAAAACTCCCTTCGATCCAATGGAGTCATGAAGGAACTCACAGGCGAGTGCTTCCAACTATGCAATGACAGGACTTCCTCACCAATGGAGGACCCTGTCACTTACCCAATGTATTCAACGTTGGTTCTCAGATGCATTGATCCAAGAGTACCACGTTAACGGTACTCTCCCGACGGTGGAGGCGGCCATACACGCCCTCCAATCCAAGAGTACTTGCCAGTAGCCTGCCCAACAGTGGCCGCAAAGGCAGATCTTGATGGCCCTTGTGTTGTCTCCAACCGTTTCGGGAGTCTATCCCTGGAACGAGACAATGCGTACCTCCCTTATCTCAGGGAGGCGGATGAGGTCAATGCTGAGGACTTCATCCCCACTGAATGGGGGTTCTGCTATAAGGCCCCTTCCGAAAGACGTCATCACAGTCACACCGCGACTCAACATCCTCACACTTAGGAGGATGTGGCCCCGATGATCCAGGCCCAGGCTCCGACCCCTCAGACTACCTGAAGAGGGTGGAAAACTTACAACCAGGGACTGGTTATTACCCTTGTCCCTGAGGAGGAGCTCTGCTAACCAGTCACATAGATGCATCACGAACAAGCACATACACCTATTCTCTCTTCCAAATCCTGTCATCCAGACATGGTGGCCTGCAATCTGGACATGGAGACCTCATACGAGCAGGCGCACATCCCGCCGAGTTCCACCATGCCCGTCGCTCACACATGACGGAACCTACCCGGTAGGAACCTCTCCCTGCCCAGGGTCGTGAAGCCTACCAACCCGACGTGGTGGAAACCCAGCGCCTGTAGGTCCAGCTCCTAGGAGATGCTCCTGATGCCTACCATCCCGATATGGTGACGATCAACAAATCTCTCCACCCAAATGTGGTGGCAACTCATAGGAAGTCACGTCCCCCCGCCAATAAAGGCCACCGACTCGATACAGTGGGAAACCAACATATGAAGGGCCAGCTCCCTGTAGATGCACATAAATTCCGCCATCCCGATGTGGTGGAAAACGGAGAGATAGGCCTGCATATCCCGACCCAGGGGCAGATTCGTTCACCTTCCCTGACACAAGAGAATTGTCAGTACCCAATGACCACCGAAGGACCGGAGCAGGATATTCCTACTCCGATACAAGAATGGGAATTCATACCCATTCTAGCCAAAGATCTCTCTTTTCATATCTTGGCAATGATGGAGCAGCAGGTATCGATCCCAGATCATATCTTGCAGACTTTCTAGAATGTGATTGCATCAGCGAAAATAGGAAGGACTCGGGCCTGTGAGCCCATCTCCCCAATTGAGGCGACTCATCTAAGAGATGAGATAGCCACCTCGGAGCAGATCTGCATCCCTACTTCCGCCCAGGAGGGTCTCTAGCTATATTCCGCGATGCAAGGGAAACCAGATCAAGAAGCTTCACTCTTTCCAACTGGGGGACACTCGTCCATCACAGTGGATTCTCCAGAGCAGGCATATATCCCTTCTAAAAGTAAAGATGTTTGTCGTCATATCCCGAAAACATCATGGGACCCAATTAGATAGGGAACCAAAGGTGAAGGACATTGTCAAAAGCAGACGGTCCCCATTTCCCGCAAGATAGCGCCCCTAACGCGCTGAAAGCAGCCGAAAAATAAAGAGCGGGTTCATGACTCTGCTTTGATAGAAGATAGGGTTCCCAAATACGCTAAGTGCATATTGAAGGCTCAGAACCCTTCCCACCCATTACCATATATGGGAGTGGTAGTAGCAGTTGCGAAGGTCCTCCCCGCAATGTTTCTACCAGCAGCTCTAAAGGTCCTCCCCATAGCACCCATGGGGGCCTCCCCCATGGGCATATAATGATCGATAACGAGAGCTCCTCTTCTGATGAGAGTCACGGAAACCCTCCATGTGACCAGAATATCGAGCAGTAAGAAGGTCCTCCACTTACTGCAGTCCACCCTGAAGGTCCTCCCAAGGGTATACGCTACAAACACTCTCCATGCAGTGGGACCACAGAATATGATAGTAGTCCTCTGTATCATAGTCGCAACTGCGGAGGACCTCCCCACAGTGACGTCTCATCACGACAAGAAGGCCCTCCCCTTGTTGTGTCCTGCCCTGAAGGTCCTCCCCAGGGGTCACGTTGCAACGAAACTCCATGCAGTCGGGAATCAGATCACCGTGGTAGTCCTCACCACAATGATAATAGAGGTCCTCCCCATAGAGACGTCAAACAACGAGAAGGACCTCCCTTAATTGCGGTACATTCTGAAGGCCCTCCCCAGGGTGTAACCCGTAGATATTCTCCCTGCGGTAGCTGTAATGGTTGTCCTCGCCATTGCAGCAATTGTGATGGTATTCCTCGCCACCACAGCCGCCATTGCGAAGGTCCTCCCTGCAGTGGCCCCAAGCAACAATAAGGTCCTCCCCTTGTCATAGTGTGTATTGAAGGTCCTCCCCAGGATACACATCGAACGTCAAACCATGATGGTCATCCTCACCATGATGGCAGTTGTTGCGATGGCCCTCCCTATAACAACACTACATAGCCAGAAGGTCCTCCCCTTGTAGTGACATGCCTTAGAGGCCCTCCCCAAGGTATGCACTAAAAAAGTACTCTATCCAGTGAGGCGTCAAGCAGTAATGGTAGTCCTCGCCATTACGACCACCATTGCGAAGGTCCTCCCCGAAATGACATATCATATCGACAGGAAGGTCCTCCCCTTTCCAAATCAAGCACGAAAAAACCCTCATATGATGAGGCACTCAGAAGGATGGGATCAAGCATGTCAGATTCCCAGTCAATCTCTAACGACACCCTTCTTAAATCGGAAGATGTTCTAGGGCCACTTTCATCTTCAAAACCGCCCCGGAATCACCCACATGATAATACAATACCTACCGGTCCCACTGCCTCCGACCACACTGACAACGAGCGTCTTAGTTGGGATGACTAGGTAGAGGAATCACTATCGGAGGAGTATGATGACATGTTTAACTTGAGGAAACTACTAGACATGGATGATATACCAGTTATGTTTTTTCCCACGACCACCTCTCAGTTCGACATACCCAGAGAGTTGTCGAAAGAATGCATGCACGACATCCGCCATAAAATATGGACAACCCTCCACCGACTAAAATCAATCTTTCTGCACTACGATGGGTATGTAGACCATGTCAAGATAATAGGAGACCTCATGTGTCACATCGACCTAGAAGCTCTTCCGTCATCACGGCAATAGAGACCCGAGAAGCGTAAAGGAAACATGGAGGTAGCCTGCCTCCGTGCGCTGCACCAGTTGCGCTGCCTCATCGGTGACACCTCGATGGGAGTCCATATCAGGGTATGGGGAGAACATGGAGCTCTGCATTTTACGCTGCTCCTCGCCCAAGAGAACCCGTTCGGCATGGTGTCTTGCAATGTCATCACGTCAAGACAACAATCGAGTGGTCTCCTCAGAGTGTAAGCCCCAAGTTATTACGAACTACGAGGACTTTGATTCCCTACCACAAAGATACATAAGAAGCCTCCATGAGGTTCAAGACCGATCACCATCGGACCCCCGGTTCCACATTCATGTCGGTTCTCCGACAGTTCTATTCGAACTACATGGAATTTGATCACTGTCTCCCAGGCAGGGTACGTAGTAAGCCTCCCTGAGGTTCAAGCCCAACAACCAGTCGATCCGACTATCTTCACATCGGTTCACCGCGCCACTCCTAGTGCCGCCTCAATGAGCCCAGACTCCTCAGAGTCATTAATTCAATGAGGGATGGTAATCCTAGGGCATAAATGATTCCAAACCCCTGCATCTAGCTGGACATTTCCAACCAGGAGTAATCCGTGGATACTATGATTGGGTATAAACCAAAGATTTGCGAACATATGAATGCGTCTTAAATCTATAAGAGAGTCTCAAAACATGAAATAATTCCCCCCCCAAAAAAAAGGTACGATGAGACCAAACTCCCATCCTCTCGACCAATGTGAGTTCTTAAGTGTCGCTACCCAAGCCACCCAGCGAACTCCTGCCTTTGGAAGGTAGGTCCACGTATTATCGGATACGAAACCATTGGGCATTTCGAAACCGATCCGAAACATGATATTAATGAATTTTTTGAAGAAAATGATAAGAATCCAACACAAGATATTATCCTAATAAAAAAAATAATGTTAATGATACCAAATGTATATTTCATAACAAGATTAATAAATATGTAATAATGATTTGAGGAAAAATAAATTTTAGTGTGAAAAGGGTACTCGTATATAGAGGGTATTGATGTTGATGAAATATTTTCACCTATTCTGATCCTAGATACAATCAGATTATTCATGTCCATATTAGTGGAAAAAACATTCAAATATTTCTATATAGACACAAAGAAATCATTTCAGAATGTGGTTATGGAAAAAGGATGATGGTTTTAGTACACATTGACAACATTATATTTGGTGGAATAGAGGAATCATAATGAAAAAAATTCACATAATTCATATAAAGTGAATTCTAAATGTCAATTATTGGTGAACTGACGTTTTCCTTCATTTAGAGGCATCATAAAGATGAAATATAACATTTATTTCTAAATACAAATATTCCAAGGATCTTTTTAGGAGATTTCATGTGTCTGATTACAAGAATATGATGAATTCGATTTCTACTAGGATGAATCTATCATGAGATAATGACGGTAAAGTGGTTAATGTCATAGAATATAGGAATATCATTGGATTCTTGTTGTAATTAATATAAACACGTGTCACGACCCATCCCTCGGGGCCCTTGATGTGACTACCCTAAGCTCTCCTTCCATAGGCCAGGGGATGACGACTAGCACCAGAAATGCATATCCCTAAATTGGAAAGGTATTACCTTTTAACATGTAAAGAAACACAGTTGAAGAACACAATAAGAAGTAACCACGAAGTAAACTACTTTAGTAAAAGTATGTTGAAAGTAAAGGGGCTAGAATATAATCTCAATTGAAAAGCACAAGTACAAATGGAAAGTAAAATTACAACTGAAAAGTGAAAAACAACTCTTGGATCATCCACCGAGGATCCTACCTAAAGGGTAGGTGTAGCTCACGATCTGTAGTCCCTATGTCATGTCACTCCAAATGGTCCACCTCTGAGCACCGTCCAATCCTGGATCCCTCATCCTCGATTAATGCTGTCCATAGTATGAAAAAGACACAACAAGGTGTGGGCGTAGCCCATACAGGGGTGAGTATAACGATACTCAGTAGGGACCCCAAGAACCCCATAGGACTCTCAGAGTTCCACAAAGGAAAAACCACAAATCAAGACCTCCATCTCAAGCACGAAGTGATAGACATTAACTCTACTTAGGTATATGCCCATACATATAACTAGGTTATCAAGACAAACTCATATAATACAAGAGGGAAGAATACTACAAAGGTAACACCACAAAGGTAGAAGTACCACACAAGTAATACCACAAAGATAGAAGTACCACACATGGAACTCCATGAAGAAAACACCACAAAGGTAGAAGGACCACACAAGTAACACCACAAAGAAAACACCCCGAAGGTAGAAGTACCACACAGGTAACACCACTAAGATAGAAGTACCACATAGGTAACACCATGAAGATAACACCACAAATGTAAAAGACTCAGCTCACAATCAGGTATAACTTAAGTACAAAAGTACTTATGATTAGTTGTAAGCTAGATCATATTATTCTGTTAAGAGGCACTACGTTTGACCCACACAGGGTCAATAGATAATAACCCCTGTTGACCCACATAGGATCTGACCCACACATGATCGGTGTGTGCTGACCCACACATGATCTCTAAGCGTTGACCCTCACAGGATCTGATAGATGCTAACCCACATAGGATTGACAAATGCGGACCCACTTAGGATCAATGTTCTTTCTTCACGTTACAACCTTCCAGAAGATTCTTCGCACCTAGTGCGCTCGAGTTCCATAGAATCTGCCCCTCGAGATATCGGTCATACCTCAAACGCTAGTAAGCACCACAAAGGAGTAACCCAAAGGGCCTCCATGTCGTAATGGTTCTAACACGACAGATGGTGCGTCAATCAGATGCCCGGTCTGTGAGTTATAAGCGTTTTAGTTCTGAAGGCCCGGTTGGATTTGAGTTCGATCCAACCCAGCCATACTCCAACTGTCTCCAAAACTCAAGTGGAGTATACCAAAAGGACCGTCTCTATCCAAGGATCCTGTAACGGCCCAAAGTTTTTCAATGGAAATCCCCTTCTTATATTTATGTCATAAAATCACATGAAAACACAACATAATGAACTACTAAGTGATAAGTGACCTTTAAACATAATTTTTTCACTTATGTGTTTGGAATTTCAAAAATCCTGCATACATGGTTGTGTTCAAGATGTTTTTTAGAGTCTAATAAACAAAAATAATTTTTGGTGAATAGTAACCTACCCCAATGAATAGTAACATAACCTTATGAATAGTGATATACCGTAATGAATAGTAACCTCACCTATGATAGTATAAAAATAATATTCAAGTTGGAAGTACAATCTACCTATGTTTTAGAATGAGTTAATGCATGTTTTAAATCTGGTTTTTGATAATAAATTATGATTTTAATTAAATATTAAAATAATAATATTTAGAAAATTATTTTTGAAAAATGAACTTCATTTTTGGATTCCACACGTCGAAAAATGGTTATGGTGATTTTTTGGGTTTTTTCTGAAATACTAGAAATTTTGATGAATAGTAGAATCCGATAATTCACAATAAATGCTAAATAATGGATTAATTGAGTAATCAAGGATGTTATGCTGATGTAAGCCCACTTGTTTCGAATTCACATGACCCATTTACTATTCTTGGTCATGGAATAATTACTATTCCATGTCTTTGGAAGAAATAATAAATTAATTATTATAATATCAAGAAATCCCTCCTCTCCTCCAATTAAAAACCCCCATTCACTCTCTCTTCTCTCTACTCCTCTCAAGCTCCAATCCTTCTCTAAATTCTGCCCAAATCTCTCCCCAAGGTTCTCCCCCATGTCCAAAATCTCTCAGACTCCTCAAAATAACAAAACCTCTCCCATTAAGGGGTTCTCAAAGGAGGAAGTCTTAAGAGGTAAATTCATCTTCCCAAATTTCTTCTTTTCTTTTAAGTTCTTTTCTTTTTAATTTTCTTTCCTCACCTCCCTTAACCATAATAGTATGATAAATCTAGTAACATACATGTACTGGAATTTATTCATGGTAGTGGTATATTTAATTATCTTCTCCCCTTTCCCCACCTTTTTTTTGAAATAAATGAAGGCACTGTTTTTAGATGTGCTAATTTAGCACATTCAAGGACAACAATTTATCAATTTATATTATAATCTTTAATTATGGTCATGTAACCATTTATGTTACGGTTGAACCATATTATTATATATGTAATATATCATATTTTGGGTTCTGTAATCTTTTGGTACAAATGGAATTAAGTTATAATGAAAAACAAATTATTTGTAATCAAATCCACCGATTAACAAAAACGGTTACCACTAAGGTTATATATATAATAATTTTACATCACTCTAAGTAACCTAATTAAAATTAAAACCATGTAATCTCTTGGATATGAAATAATTAATGTAACTTTAATTCTGGACAACCACTTTCATCTTTCATATAATCCAAACTTGAATATAAGTGAATCGATCTTTTAAAGCCATGCAAACAAACGAGCCCGAACAATGAAATTGAATCTTATAACTAATAAAAAAGGATATTAATGAACTAAAAAGGGTTATAATAAATAAATTACATATAGAAGATGTTCTTTAGTTATGAATTAATAATCCTAATTTTTTTTATTCAGGTCATAAATAACAAGTGGAGAACACCACCAGATTTGAGGTAAGGGATCCTCCCCTTTCACTCTTAATCAAGATTGTTCTCTATGATATGCCTTTTTTGTGTAATAAAAAGTGATGGGGTATGTTTATAAAACATCCCCAAACTTCCCTAATGTTTTATAAGTGATGATAAGCCCCTTCTATCTCTCATCAAGCCCTCTTGGTTACACCTGTCACCATGCCAGTAAAATCTTAACGAATTCTACCCAAACCTTCTTCGTTCTTTCTGGTTGACTTATATTTCTTTCAAAATGGTCTTATCATATCTATTTATGTGAATCCTATGAAATCTGTATAGTTTTAAAATATTCTAATATCAAGACCCTTTCATAACTTTTTTTGGGGGATATACATGTTTTTAAAAGATTCCCTCCTTAGAACTTTTCGATAAGCAAACCTGTTTTAAGGGGACTTCCCAAATTTTTACCCAAATTTCATGATCACTCTATCCTCTATTTTAAGATAACATTGTATTTATAAAATCAGTATTTTTATTATGAAAATTTTATGGTTCAATTCCGGTTTTATATAAAAGAATGTCCTCTTTTATATTTGAAAAACTCTAGAGTGTTTTCTTTGAAACCACACAAAAATGTTTTAATGCTAATGTTCTAAAATACATTTACAATATATTGTCACTTATGTTTGATGCCACTTACCATGTTATATGCCTATTTTACCCTATGAACGTCCATGTATTTTCTAATTATTTCCTTACATGGACACTTTCATGATACACCCATTGGTTATGATTTATGTCATGATTGTGGTACCCAATTATTTCCATGGGTACCCTTATGTTTGTGTATGCTTGATTATGTATGATTGTATATGTGGTAAGAATATTTATGTGGCAAGAATATCCATGAAAATGTTGATATGGGTGCACCCAGATAGCGCTCTAATGCATTGGGTAAGGTTAAGTCTCATGAGATCTGATGTGAAATGGGATTGGCGGTTAGCCTTGACCCGTACTGAAATGGGAAACGGGATTAGTGGTTAAACTTAACCTGTACTAAAGATATGATTTATGATTCTACCACATTTATATGATTCCTTGTTTATGTGATCCCATTATTATGTTAAATGATTTTATAAGTTTCATGCTTTGGATATCTTTATGTCATGCCTCCTAAATCATGTGCTTGAGATGTATCCTTATGTTCATTCCCTTACTGGATATTTTTAGCTCATCCCTTTGTTCATGTGTTCCCCATGGTACCCTATGAATATTTAAGAGCTCAAAGAAAGTTATAATCTCTTTATGGAGATTAAATAAAGAAGTTTTTTAGCCCCATGTTTTATGTTATATGTACCTAGTCTTCCAAGACACTGGACTTAACGATCCTTGGCTTGTACTCTGATGATTAATTATGCTTGAAATAATTAAATGTTATATGTAAAATACTCAGGTCGCTATAGTTGGTATCAGAGAATGGTCTAGTTATTTTTTTAGATTAGGAATAGAGCACCTTAGTGAGAACCTTAAAGATGATACTAAGTATATGAAAACAATAATAAATTTTGGTGAGTATAGAGTAAGTGGTTTATTAAGCAAATATATCCCTGTATGGATACGAGCAGGTAGAGGCAGCTCTGGCACAAATGTATCTAGGGGTAAAACTCGAAAACACCGCTTTGAGATAGACTCGAACCAGAACTGGTGCACAATAACCGGCCTTTCTTCACTCTTGGTTAAGACACTCCCAGGGGATATGATTTGGTAGATTCACAAGATTTGTACAAACCATTATTAAGGGACAAAAAAAGCCCCTAAGAATATAAGTTAAGAAATAGATCGAGGAAAACCTAGATATAAACCTAAGGAATCACAAGTTAGGATGTACTTATTCTTTATAAGTTTATCCTTTTATATTCAAAGTTTGTTTTTTTATGCTCAATAGCTAAGTATTAAAGACCTCTAATTATATGTTCTTTTTATTAGTTAATGGAGGGAAATAGAAGAACACGTTCCAACAACCAATGTGATAGGAAATGTGATGATTTTCCTAATGAAATGCCTGATGTGACAGAAGAGGGTGATCAAAACTTCATGGCAGTACTTGCTCAGCTGGCTCGAGTTATGAATAATAACTTGAATTAGGTGGAACATCCCCCTCCTCCAAGAAAAGAGCAAGTTTCCATATAATCCTTTATGCAGAAATGGACTCCCATGTTTAGCAGGTCTTCTGATCCCCTCCTCGCCGAACAATGGATTAACTCCATTGAAAAGATTTTATCTATCCTCCAGTGCTCGAAAGAAGAGAAATTTGTACTGGCAGTCTGTCGTTTTGATGGGGAAGCTGATCAATGGTGGACACTAATCAAGAATACGAAGTCCCAAGAAGAAATTGATTCCATAGATTGGGAGGAATTCAAGAGGATGTTTTTCAACAAATATTTTCCTCTAACTCTCCATCTCAAGATGGAAAGAGAGTTCCTTGGACTCAAGCAGAAGGAAGATGAGTCCATCAGGGTGTATGAAGCGAACTTTACAAGGCTTTGAAGGTATGCCTCTGGCTTTTTCATGAACACCAAAAGCAAGTTGGATCGCTTCTTTAGTGGACTAAAGCCGAGTCTACGAAAAGTGTTGGAAATTCGAGACTTCGACAGCTATGAGGAGATTGTCCGTTGTGCCCTCAAGGTTGAAATGGATATGGGAGACTCTAAGTTGTCTCATGGGACTAGTGAAAAGAAGAAGAAAATGGAGAACAACATGGGTGGTTAATCAAACAAATCCCATGATGGAAAGAAGCCTCACTTTCCCCTTTGCAAGAATTGTGGGAAGAAACATCTTGGTGACTGTCTCAAGGGAACCAAGAATTGATTAAAATGAAGAAAGTTTGGTCTTATGGCCAATAACTACTGAATGGATATGAAAAATACTGCTAATGTTGAAGAAGAACGGAAGGTTCAGATCAACACTCAGCCTGCAGTGCAGTGTTTTAACTATAAGGAGCTTGGGCATTATGTGAACAATTTCCCCAAGCCGAGGGTTGTTAGAGTCAATCAGCAACAACCTCCAAGGCAACAAGGGCTTATAATATCACTACTGCTGAGGTGGAGCCTAAAAATGATGTGGTGATAGGTACGCTTGTTATTCATTCAAGAATAGCGAACATACTATTTGATTCTAGTTCTACAAATTCTTTCATATCTTTCAAGTTGTGTAGAACTGTTCAAACAGCACCTCAAAATTTGGAGGAAAAGTTATCTGTGAGAACAGCGAATGGGGAAATTATTGCATCAATAGTTTATAACTCCTCCCTGGTTAATGTTTGTGGACTGAACCTCCCAGAAAATCTTTTCATACTTCCTTTAGTGGAGTTTGATGCTATCTTGGCCATGGATTGACTATCTTTGTATAAGGCCACCATCAACTGCAAGGAAAGGGAGATTACTCTTCACATCCCGAAGCATCCTCTGATTCTTTACAAGTGAAAGGAGGAAGATGAGTCTCCTTTAGAATATTCATTACAAGTTTGGATATTTCTTCCTTATGAGCATGCATACCTAGCTCAAATGATTGAAACAAAGGAGAGAATCATGCTTGAAGACATACCCATCATGAGGGATTACATTGATGTATTCCTCGAAGAGTTTCCTGGTCTTCCACCTGACCGAGAGGTTGAGTTCCTAATTGAACTTATCTCTGGATCTCTGTCAATCTCAAATACACCATATAGAATGGACACTGTAGAGATAGAAGAGCTGAAGAAGCAGTTATAGGAGAATATGGAGAAGGGTTTTATACGCCCGAGTGCTTCACCGTGGGGTGCTCCAGTCCTCTTCGTCAATAATAAGGATGGATAAATGCACCTCTGTGTTGATTATTGTGAGCTCAATAAAATCACTATAAAGAACAAGTATCCCCTTCCATGGATAGATGACCTATTCGATCTGCTTTGTGGGGCCAGTTATTTCTCTAAGGTGGACCTTCGGTCGGGATATCACCAACTAAAGGTGAGGAAGGAAGATATTCCCAAGACTGCCTTTTGAACGAGGTATGGAAACTATGAGTTCATAGTGATGCCCTTCAGACTCACTAATTCTCTAGAAATTTTCATGGATTTAATGAATAGAGTATTTAGAGATTATCTCAACAAATTTGTGGTGGTCTTTATTGATGATATTCTGATATAATCCAAGAGCAAGGAGGAACATGAGGAGCATTTGGAAACTATGTTAAAGACTTTCCAAAGGGAGAATTTGTATGAAAAGTATAGTAAATGTGAGTTCTGGATGGAGGAACTATCATTCTTGTGGCATTTTATCACCAGGAAAGGGATATCTATGGACCCTTCCAAGATGAAGGAAATTGAAGAGTGGTCGAGGCCAACTTCTGTAATGGAGATCCGTACTTTTTTAGGTCTAGTTGGGTATTATCGATGATTCATGAAGAAATTTTCATGATTTTAAAAACCAATAACCATGCTTACACAGAAGGGAGTAATGTTCCACTCGACACAGGAATGAGAAAGACTGTTTCAAGGAGTTGAAAAAGAAGTTTATCACTGTGCCGGTACTCACACTCCCTTCAAGTGGAGAACTCTTTGTGGTGTATAGTGATTCTTCTAAGAAAGGATTAGGCTATGTGCTAAATAAAAATGATAAAGTGATAGACTATGGCTCAAGGCATCTGAAAATCCATGAGAAAAACTATCCCATGCATGATTTGGAGTTGGCGGCTGTGATATTTGCATTAAAAATCTGGCAGAATTATCTCTATGGGAAAAAATGTGAGATATATACTGACCAAAAGAGTCTCAAATATATATTCATAGAGAAAGAGCTTAATATGCACCAGAGAATATGTATAGAGCTCATCAAGGATCATGACTGCTCAATCCACTACCATCCTAGTAAGGCCAACAAGGTGGCAGATGCTCTAAGTAGAAAGGATCCTGCATCTTTATCAATGATGAGAATTGAAAAGGATCCGATCTTATTAGATTTGCAAAGGATGGAAATGGGAATCATTAAGGGAGGAACATCATAAATCCTTTATCAAATGATTACTCAACCATCCCTCATGGAGAAAATAAAGGTTACTCAAAGAAAGGATGTGGAAATTTAGAAAAGGGTGGAACTTGTTAAAAATGGGAAATCCTCTGATTTCAGAATTGATGAGGAAGGAGTTGTAAGATTTGGGACACGATTATGTGTACCATCTGATCTAGAGATAAAGAAGAAGGTATTTAATGATGCACATAACTCAACCTTCTCTATCTATTCTGGGAGTACCAAAATGTACCGTGATCTCTGAGAACACTTCTGGTGGGATAACATGAAGAAGGAGATTGCAGAATATATATCAAGGTGATTTGTATGTCCTCAAGTTAAATTTGAGTGAAAAAAGTCCAAAGGTATGATTCCGCCATTGCCTATACCCATGTGGATATGGGAAAATGTTACTATGGACTTTGTCATGGGTCTCCCGAAGACGTCGAAGGGAAATAATGCGATATTGGTTGTGGTTGACCGACTCACCAAGACATCCCATTTTGTCACTATTCGAGAAGATCTCTCGCTTGAACAACTTGCAAAGTTATATGTGAAGAAAGTGGTGAGACTGCACGATGTTCCACTCTCAATTGTCTCTGACCATGATCCAAGGTTCAAATCTAAATTCTGGAGGAGCCTTCAACATTCATTGAGTATTGAATTAAATTTCAGCATGGCCTATCACCCCCAAACTAATGGCCAGTCTAAAAGAACTATTCAGACTCTTGAAGATATGCTTAGAGCCTGCTCTCTAGAATTCAATGGTGGACGGGATCAACATCTCCCATTGGTTGAGTTCTCATACAACAATAACTTCCACTCGAGTATTCGGATGGCCCCATATGAAGCTCTGTATGGAAAGCGATGTATAACTCCAACCTGTTGGGATGAAGTTGGAGAAAGAAAGCTACTTGGACCTAATATTGTTCAAGAGATGATAGAGAAGGTTCAAGTCATCCAGAAACACATCAAAGCTTCTCAAAGTTGGCAAAAGAGCTATGCTGACAAACGTCAAAGGGACTTGGAGTTCGATGTTGGAAAAAAATTCTTCCTTAGAATATCTCCATGGAAGAGATTCATGTGATTTGGGAAGAAAGGGAAGCTAAGCCCAAGGTATATTGGACCCTATGAGATCCTTGACTACATAAGATCCGTGGCCTACCGGCTTTCAATTCCACCAAATATGGATCGAGTTCATGATGTTTTTCACGTATCACTCTTGAGGAAGTATATACCTGATCCCTCACATGTACTAAACTCAGAGGTGGTGCAGCTGGAAGATGATCTCTCCTATGAAGAGCAGCCAGTAAAGATTATGGATCGGAGAGATAAGGTTCTACGCAACAAGACAACCCATCTTGTCAAAGTATTGTGGAGGAACCATAAGTTTGAGGAATCAACATGGGAATTGGGGGAAGTAATGAATGAAAAGTACCCGCACCTGTTTTTGGCTTAGTATGTAAAAAGAAATTTCGAGGGAGAAATTTCATAAGGGGGGAAGAATGTAACGGCCCAATGTTTTTTGATGGAAATTCTCTTCTTATATTTATGTCATAAAATCACATGAAAACACAAAATAATGAACTAATAAGTGATAAGTGACCTTTAAACATAATTTTGTCACTTATGTGTTTGGAATTTTTAAAATTCAGCATACACGGTTGTGTTCAATATTTTTTTTGGAGTCTAATAAACAAAAATAATTTTTAGTGAATAGTAATATACCCTAATGAATAGTAACATACCCTTATGAATATTGATATACCCTAATGAATAGTAACATCACCTATGATAGTATAAAAATAATATTCAAGTTGGAAGTACAATATACCTTTGTTTTAGAATGAGTTAATGTATGTTTTAAATCCGATTTTTTGATAATAAATTATGATTTTAATTAAATATTAAAAATAATCATATTTAGAAATTTATTTTTGAAAAATGGACTTCATTTTTGGATTCTACACGTCGAAAAATGGTTATGGTGAATTTTTGGGTTTTTTTCTGAAATACTAGAAATTTTGATGAATAGTAGAATCCAATAATTCACAATAAATGCTTAATAATGGATTAATTGATTCATCAATGATGTTCTACTGATGTAATCCCACTTGTTTGGAATTCATATGACCCATTTACTATTCTTGGTCATGGAATACTTACTATTCCTTGTATTGGGAAGAAATAATAAATTAATGATTATAATATCTTGAAATCCCTCCTCTCCTCCACTATAAAAACCCCCCTTCACTCCCTCGTCTCTCCACTCCTCTCAAGATCCAAGTCTTCTCTAAATTCTGCCCAAATCTCTCCCCAATGTCCTCCCCCACGTCCAAAAGCTCTCATCCTCCTCAAAATACCAAAACCTTTCTCCTTAAGTGGTTCTTAAAGGAGGAAGTCACAAGAGGTAAATTCCTCTTCCCATATTTCTTCTTTTCTTTTTTATTTTATTTCCTCACCTCCCTTCACCATAATAGTATGATAAATCCAGAAATATACATGTAATGTAATTTCTTCATGCTAGTGGTATATTTCATTATCTTCTCCCCTTTCCCCACCCTTTTTTGAAAGAAATGAAAGCACAGTTTGAGATGTGCTAATTTAGCACATTCAAGGACAACGATTTAACAATTTTTATTATTATCTTTAATTCTGGTTATGAAACCATTTGTGTTATGGTTGAACCAGATTATTATATATTTAATATATTCTATTTTTTAGTTCTGTAATCTTTTGGTACAAATGGAATTAAGTTATAATGAACAACACATTCTTTGTAATCAAATCCACCGATTAACAAAAATGGTTACCACTAAGGTTATATATATAACAATTCTACATCACTCTAAGTAACCTAATTAAGATTAAAACCGTGTAATCTCCCAGATATGAACTAAGGAATGTAACATCAATTCTGTAAAACCACTTTCATCTAGCATATAATCCAAACTTGAATATAAGTGAACCGATCTTTTAAAGCCAAGTAAACAAACGAGCCCAAACATTGAAATTGAATATTATAACTAATAAAAAAGGATTTGAATGAACTAAAAAGTGTTATAATAAATCAATTACATATATAAGAGGTTCTGGACTTATGAATTAATAATCCTAATGTGTTTATTCAGGTCATAAATAACAAAGTGGAGAACACCACTAGATTTGAGGTAAGGGATCCTTCCCTTTCACTCTTAAGCAAGATTGTTCTCTATGCTGTTCCTTTTTTGTGAAATTCCAAGTGATGGGGTATGTTTATACACCTTCCCCATACTGACCTAATGTTTTATAAGTGATGAGAATCCCCTTATCTCTCTCATCAATCCCACTTGGGTACACCTGACACCATGCCAGTAAAATCGTAACGAATTCTACCCAAACCTTCTTCGTTCTTTCGGGTTGCCTTATCTTTCTTTCAAAATGGTCTTATCATATCTATTTATATGAACCATATGAAATTTTTATAGTTTTAAAATATTCTAATATTAATACCCTTTCATCACTTTCTTTTGGGGATATACATGTTTTTGAAAGATTCTCTCCTTAGAACTTTCCGATAAGCAAACATGTTTTAAGGGGACTTCCCAAATTTTTACCCAAATTTCATGATCACTCTATCATATGTTTTAAGATACCATTGTTTTTATAAAATCAGTATTTTTATTATGAAAAACTTTTTGTTTGAATTCAGGTTTTATATAAAAGAATTTCCTCTTTTCTATTTGAAAAGATCTAGAGTGTTTTCTTTGAAACCACGCAAAAATGTTTTAATGCTAATGTTCTAAAATACATTTCTAATATGTTGTCACTTATTTTTGACACCACTTAACATGTTATATGCCTATTTTACCCTATGAAAGTCTATGTATTTTCTAATTATTTCCTTACATGGACACTTTCATGATACGCCCATTGGTTATGATTTATGTCATGATTGTGGTACACAATTCTTTCCATGGGTACCCTTATGTTTGTGTATGGTTGATTATGTATGATTGTATATGTAGTAAGAATATTTATGTGGAAAGAATATGCATGAAAATTTTGATATGGGTGCGTCCAGATAGCGCTCCGATGCATTGGGTAAGGTTAAGTCTCAGGAGATGCGATGTGAAACGGGATTGACGGTTAGCCTTGACCCGTACTGAAATGGGAAATGGGAATGGCGGTTAGCCTTAACCCATACTAAAGATATGATTAATGATTCTACCACATTTATTAGATTCCATGTTTATGTGATCCCATGATTATGTTAAATGATTTTATAAGTTTCATGCTTTGGATATCTTTATGTCATGCCTCCCAACTCATGTTCCTGAGATGTATCTTTATGTTCATTCCCTTACTAGGAATTTTTAGCCCATCCCTTTGTTCATGTGTTCCCCAGGGTACCCTATGCAGATGTAAGAGCTCAAAAGAAGTCAGAAGATCTTTATGGAGATTAAATAAAGAAGTTTTTTTAGCCCCATGTTTTATGTTATATGTACCTTGTCTTACAAGACACTAGAGTTAACGATCCTTGACTTGTACTCTGATGATTAATTATGCTTGAAATAATGAAATGTTATATGTAAAAGGCTCAGGTCACTATAGATCCCATCACCGTATATGGTTCGTCAAAAATATGTCTGATTCCTAAGATATGGCCCTTTAAGTGTTTCTGGGTCCAGTTTGGCCCGGGTCCGACCCGGCTGGGCTAGGTGACATCGGGCTCGGCCAGCTGGCCCACGGTCTGTCTCGGTCCGCAAGGGGGGCCCGACTCGCTAGGTGTGCAGCCCGCTGGGTACCTGGCATGACTGCGTGAGGCTTGGACAACGGCTGGGTGGAGCGGCCCGCTGTAGCGGGGCCCGCCCTAATTGCCACCCAAGGGAGTGACCCCCAGTTTTCACGAATGGCCGCGAGGGCCGTTCGGTCTCCTCCATAGAGGCAATGCCACATGGTGCCGCTAGGTGGAATGCAGGACCCACTGGAGCGGTTCCTGCCTCTCGTCCTAGACGGACGGTGCCGACAACCGTCTCCAGTAGCGCGTGACGGTGCACCGCTCCGCCACCCGTGGCCAGCCGGTGTACCGGCCCTCTCCTTCGGTCCACCGTGGCTAACGAGACATGGAATGTGTCCTCTGGAAGCATGCTGGTCATGCTACCCTCCTCTTCCATGGCCGACCGGTGTGCCGACTGTCTCCTACGACCATGAGAGCTGACGAGTGACAACCAGTTCCTCTGGCGTCGCGGGTGCGCCACCTCCTCCCTCGCGGTCGGCTAGTGCCGACCCGAGCCTTGTTTCCTGCCGGTGCTGACGCCGGTACCGCCGTGCCAGCGGCCTTTCACGGGTCACCGGGTGAGGTCATGTGGCCCATTTTTTCTTTAGAAGGTGTCGTTAAACCTCTTAGGACATCACTGTCACTTCTATCCAATCAAAATAGGGTTCCGTCAATCCCAAAGAATCTCTAGCAAAGAACACACAAATTAATCAAGATAGAAGAGGGGCCGGGCCTTGTTTGTTTGGCCTGCGCCCTCTACATTATCTTGATAGAAAAATGTTGAAGAGATTGAATAATTCATACTTGAAATTAAACGAGTTCAAATCCCTACGTAAAGAATGATGGATAGCGCCCACGATTGAGGAAGTGGGTTGGTGTTCATTGTCCCCGCAACAAGCCGCCAAGGTTGCCACTCAAGTGTCGTCCTTTGGTTCGTGATTCAGCATCACCCATCACCAACTACTGGTTCTGGCTCCGTCCTCCAAGGTTGGCGTCGTGGAACTTTATCAGCACTTCATTTCTTGGTGAAGCTGTGCCATTACCTCTCCCCAAGCTCCATATAAATAGTAGAGGGGAATGGTGAGGAACACTGGTAGAATTCTTGAGGGTTCATTTAATAGGAACCTTCCTAAATTCTAATGATGTTATTATATAGGATTTGAAGGGTCAAACCATTTAATGGATTGACACACCATTGGTCCCACACTACCATTTTTCCATTGGAGGAAAATAATGAAAGAAATAAAATAAAAAAGTTATTTTATTATTCTTTTAAAATGTCCAAAATCTAACTTTTTCTCCATACCTACTGCAGTTGAAGTGAAGTATTCCTTAAGAGAATTTCGGTGCTGCGGATTCAATGGTTCCATTATATTTTTAATCCGAGCATCGGTTCAGAAGTTAGAAAACGCCGTTCACACGTTTATTGAATGTACCTTAAAAAAAGTTATTAAATTAATTCCAGGCACACCAGGCTTTGGAATCACATGCCGTTAATTTTCAAAGACTCGTAATAATTCCATATAATTAAAAAAAATAAGTGGAAAATCTGGTTCTTTACAACACGACTGAATATTTTATTTTCCAAGTTCTATGTAGCACGGTATCAAAGTAATCCCAAAAAAATAAACAAAATTTCATTAATAATAATACTTAAGTATATCAAGTCCATGATGGATTGGGTTTTCCATTCAATGATAAATATCATCAAGAGTTATTGGGCTAAATGGATGCACAGTGGGCCAGATTAGTAAATTATAGAAAATCATCACCTAGTGTTCCATTATATCTTGGAAGACTTTTTATTTCATGTATAATAAAGAAAAAAAATTCAAATTAATTGGGAAATGAAAAAATAGAGTATATTATAGCTAATAAACCATGAAAGAAATTATTTTGTTTAAAGAATCAACTTTGGGATTTGAGAGACGAAGTGAAGTGTCTAATCATAAATGATTATGATAATACATGTTGTATAAATCCTATAAAAAATATAGTCCATTACTCGAGTACAATGAAAATTTAAATCAATTATCATTTTATCAAGGATAAGGTGGATAATGGTTTGGTGATGTAGGAGTATGTTCCTATAGAAATACAGGTTCCACACCTCAAAGGGGCCACATTCGGGTTTATTGACGGGGGGGGGGGGGGGGGTTGGCAAATGAGGGAAAATATGTATTAATCATGATAAAGGGAGAATCTAATAAGGGATGAGTGTAATATGTGGAATTTTAAATATGATAATTATAATGATGATTGATCCAAGTTCATATATCATGATAGATGAGGGGTTTGGCAACAACAGTTGTCAGGTTCGGTAATGAAGTGCTTCATTGATGAAAATTTCATGATATTCTTATTTCTAACATATAGAATGGATAATGTGGTATTAGAGTTTGTGTTGAGTAAATAATTTATCACTTTTTTAATTAAAACAAGTGTATATTGGTATAATATTGAAGCTTATATAATTAGATATCAAATGTTATGAGTTTTTAAGAAACCCAAAGGGGGATATTATTTGGAAAAATCCCACAAGGTAACATTGTTGTGCTTTTAGTATGATTAATTTTGTTGACAATGTAAGTCACTAAGTTATTTTACAGAGCATTAAAAATCCATGATGAAAAGATTGTATAACTTTGTGACTATGAGAACCTTTACTAATTGGTAAATTTACCCAGATGATCACAAAAATATTTAGCATCGTGAATGAGCTTCGATATCTTCACAAAAAGGTGATGATGAGAATGTAATATTATGGAATGGGAAGAAATTCCTATAAATAGGAATCTATGAACCTTAGTTGCTTAGATAAAACTTTAACAAAAATACAATGGCTATAACTTTTTATGGAGAATTTTGATGTTTTTTCTTGAAAAAATGATTGTCAAGAATGTCGGTTCATGAAGGATATGAAAGATAAACAAAATATGTAATCATCAAAAAATTATTGAAGTTTTTTAATGATATAAAAAGATTACTGAAAGTTGTGAGCTTATGAAAGGATCAGTGATCTTCAAATTTTTTTTGAGCTTCATAAAATTATTGTTCTTCACAAAGGATAGTCGACATTAAAAATGTAGGTGGGATTCATAAATTTTGTGGGGGTTCAAAAAAGGAAATATATACTTGTGAATAATTGTGTAGTTTAATAAAGGATTTGTATGATTCATTAAAGTAGTAACCATCAATAAAATATTAAAAAGGGACTACACAATAAAATTGTGGTAAAGTGATATTCATCAAGTGTATGATAGTAGAACATAAAAATTGCATATACCTTCAATTAAGGATGTATTAAGTATTTTTAATGAAGGTGACTGCATGTCTATAAAATGTGTATAAATCCTTTCTGTAGTAGTGAGAATATAAAGAGGACAAATCTTATCCTTTCCACCGATAGTTATCCATCGAACATGTTGGGAAAAAATCCCTCAAGGTAACATTGAAGTTTTTTTTGGGTTGATTGTGTTTATTGACAAAGCAGGTTTCCATGGAGAATTGTCAAGTTCCTGTTGACAATCCTTGTTGACAAAGAACGATGACAAAGGAAAGGACGATATAAAGGTGGTACAAAAGCGCAGTACAAGGTGGCACTGTTTCCCAGTGTTTGCCAAATTTTTGGGGTCCAAAATTTAGAGTCTGGTGAGCATCACGAAAATATGATTTCCATGAAGATCATAATTAAATATGGCAATGGAATGACTTTCGCGAAGAGAGGCTTCATTGTTTGGATTTCGCGAAGACCATAAAAATGGAGGCGGCGATTACAATGAGCTTCGCGAACAGCAGAGGCTGAAACACATCGCGGCGGTGAAGGGATTTGCAAGGGAGCTTCGCGGCGATGAAGAGAATTGAGAGAGAGCTTCGCAGAGAAGGCGCGAATGAATTGATGGGATTCTCCGCGATTACGACGAGCTCTGCGAATGGAAAATTGCCATGGTGCTTCGCGATTTGGACAGAATTCTGGCGGAAACATTGGAGCTTCGCGATTTGAGATGACGTGGCGTTGACTTCATGAGGAAAGTTCGAGGGTCGGTGGAATCGCCTATAAATAGAGGCCGACCCCTCGAGAGAAGTAGAGAGAATTTTTAGAGAAAATCCATTGCTCTCGGTTTGCAGAGGTGGTTCGCGAAGGAAGTATGCTTCGCGAAAGGGGAGATTCGCGGAAGCTATTCTAGCTCCGCGAAAGGCGTGTGCCCCACGTTGGCTCAGTGAGCTTTGCGTAGAGGCAGGAGCTCCGCGACGGCCTAAGCATTGCGATTGTCTGTACATCGCGAGAGTGCTTCGTGATAGAGCTTCGCGAAAAGGCAGGATCTTTGCGAAGGCTTGTTTGAGCTTCACGAAATTGGGATCCTCACGAAGTAAGGTGCTTTGTGAAGGTGTTTACAAAGTGAATTGCCCAGTGGTTAAGAGGAAAAGTGGTATTCATCAGTGGATGAAAGTAAGACTATAATAGAGCATCCATCAACAGTTAAGGATACATGTATTCATGCAAATGAATAGACCTATAGGTCTATAAACTGTGAGTGGATTCCCTTCCAGAGCAGCGAGCTTAGGAAGAGGAAGAAGGTGATCCTCTCCACCGACAGTGAGCTAGAGAGAGAGAAATAGGGAGTGACCCTTGGGAAAGCAGTGAACTGACCCTAAACCTTTGTAAAGGTAGTGAGCCTGGGCATAGAAGTGATATAGCCCGAACAATATTGGCAGTGAGCCTTAGTGGAATTTGGTACGATTGGAAACTTGTCGGCGTATGCTCCTTGGACGTAGCCCAGTGAGGGTGAACCAAGTAAAAATCTTTGTGTCTGCCTGCTTGCTTCCCTGCATTACATTTAAAGCATCATCATCAGATAAAGAAGAAATGAAGTGGTCATAATGAACACACAAGTGCAAACAAAGTGACCCTTGTAACAAAGAGGTCAAGATCTAGTGGGGAATGAATAATTTAGAAAAGAATATCCATACCATGATTCACCCCCCCTCTCAGGGTATATAGGCCCCTATTGGACCTAATAATTCGTATCAGAGGCAGGTTGCTTTTATCAGATTTGTTTGCTCCGACTTGGTGTAGTCGATCTGTGTGTTTAAAGAATCAGTCTGCTCTTATCTCGGTGAGCCATGGCAAAGGGAAAAACATCCAAGAAGAAGCAGAAGTTAGGTGGTATTCCTCAGTATGGAAGTGTGTATGGAAAAAGTGTGATTCAATTAAAAGAATCAAACAGTTTACTGAAGGAAGGACTGGATTAATCTGATAGGGAAAAGATTGATTCACTCAAGCATGATGCGGGAATGAGTGAAGTACATGAACTTCAAAGTTATATTGAAACAAGTGATGAAGAAGAAGAAAGAATTGAAGGAAGAATAGATATGAAAGCTGAGTTAGAGGCTGCTCTTGAAGAGATAGATGTTTGGATAGCCAAACCAAGAAAGGTAACAAATTTGTTCACGATGCCAAACTTTATATGCAGCAGCAAGAAGAAGAGAAGTCTGAGTTGATGGATAAAATTGAGGAACTCAAGTTATCAGCACTAGAGAACTCAGAAACAGTTGGTGAGTATAAGATTAAGATTGAAGAACAGAAAATGGAGATCGATGGCTTGAATAGAAAAGTGAAAGATCAAGTCAAGTGTATCGAAGAACCTGATATTTCAAGTGATGTTAGAAACATTGATGAAATTAAATCTAAAGATATTCGGATCCAAGCACTGGAAACTGAGATCAACAAGCTAAGAAGTTTGAATCAAAGGCTTATTGACGTTGCTACTGATCTGAGGGAGAAAAATGATTCTCAAGATGAATAATTGCGAAAGAGATCGGAAAAGGTTGAAAAATCAAAAGATGATGTCAAGGGAAAGAATCTGAACACAAATGAAATTCAGAATCTCAAAGCCAGAAATGATGATCTAGCTACACAGTTGTCTGAACAAGTTCAAAAGAATCTCAGAAGGGAATTCAATTCCCAACTTAAATCAAGTTATATGAAGATTCAGAAGTTGGAAGAAGAGATAAAATCAGTAAAGAAGGAAGTGGATAAATCCAATGCTAATGGAATTCCAAAAATGAAGGATGCATTACACTTGCTATTTGATCATCCTTCGACAAGTGATGATAAAATGAAGAACATATGTGCTATTTATGAAGAGAAACAACCGAATATTTTCTCAGCTCAAAGAATAGAAAGTTTCGAAAAAGATGGTATTGGATTTGATAAATCACCTCCCATGCATGATAAGAAGAGAGCCGTGAACAGTTCCAGGAGTGTAGAAAAACCTGTCCGTGCTGGAGATAGGCCTAAGAGGTCAGTTACAAAAAGAAGTGATGACATGTGATATTTATGTGGGATTCATGGTCACACGTCAAGCTTCTGTTTAGAGGCTCTGGAATACATTTCAGGCTATGAAAATAGAAACTTTGATAAATATGAGAATAAGAAGAAGCATCATGAGAAAATAGAGAGAAGAGTCTCACAGAGGAAAGCATCCATTAGATGCTATTACTTTGGAAGAATGGGACACACCATGAGTATGTGTCAGGCAGCTCAAGAGCCCCATGTCAGAAGAAGAACTCAAGGTGTATCAACATCTCGACATAGAGGTGACGAAATGAGGTATGCATTTGATGGAAAATGATTTATATGTTCAAATTATGGGAATTTGGAAAGAAATTGTAGCAAGAAGAACATAATAAGGGAAAGGGTACTCGAAAGGAGATTCTCGACTCCAATGATGCATAATTAGAAATTCTACACTGAGAGACAAAGTGGGAAGGAGAAGAATAGGCTTAGAGCCTCAGGGGAATCACATGGAGCTGAACGAAAGGTGTATCAGACACCTCATCTGTTATACTCAAAATAGATCTCAAGGATAGAATGTGAACAAACCTAGAAGATTAAGGGGAGATCTACTCCAGCTACGATAAATAAGAATAAATGTTCAATAGAGGAATCACCACTAGTGAAAAAGGCTGTGGTGACTCAGACATCTGATAAAAGAAAGATGAACAAAGAATGTAATGAAAAATTCACAGGTCGTGTTCCACAGTGAAAACTGGAAGAAGATGCAAGATCCTTGCAATGGTGGAAGAAGCAAGGGAAGATGGAAAGAAAAGATATTCCTTCTCAGAGTAGGAATCAAGGGAAATTGAATTTTAGTGGAACATCAAAGACGGAAATGTGTACTAGTGGGTTTAAACCCCAAATGGTGAGAAAGGCCAAGCCTGCAGAATCCACATACCCGAAAAAGGATCAGCATGCGGTTAATGAATGCTTAATCATATGGCCAGAGCAGTTGAAGTTGGCTTGGTAGCTAGAAGAAGCCAGGAAGGAGTGTTATGCTCTACATAAAAGAATCAAAGGGTTGAACCATCAGGATCAACCGCAGTCCTCATCTTGAGGAGTCGAGAAGAATTCCCCTATCCCTATGAATATAAATTCTATTAACTGATGATTCATGTGTTTCAGGTTTTAGGGAGATACGATCCAAGGGGAAGTGGCATCTAAGGATGCGAAGTGGAGAGGTGATATGCTCTAGAGTTTCAATTGATTCAAATCTGGTACTAGAGTTTAAGAAGAAAGGGAGCAACAGAGCACAATAGGAAATGATTGTGTTATTAACTTTATCTCTTGTTTCCTACACCGAGTTCCAACTTAGTAGGCTTAGAGATTTAGTTAATGGCTCAATTCCAAGTGGAATATGGGAATAGAAGATTCTAGAGGAGAAGAATGGTTATGAGTCTAAACAGTGGGACTAAACCCAGGAAGTGTTTCACAACATAGGGATACCAAGAAGCTAAAGAGAAAATCAAAGGTGTTTCAACAAAAATCTGAGAGAATATGTTCAAAGAAATAAAGTCATTGAATAGTGACATAGAGAAAAGTAGCTGAAAGAAATGAAGACACTGAAAAATGAATCAGTTAGAAAATAACTGATGAATGTGTTGAGGAAGAAAGCAACAAAGGGGGAGCATAAGTGATTGATGCCAATTCGGAAAAGAATTTGACGTGGGAGATTGTTTCGAGGTTAGCAGATAAAAATGTCATCGGGACTAAATGGATCTTTCACAATAAGATGAATGAATATGGAACAGTGATTTGAAACAAAGCACGAATGGTGTGCAAAGCATACTCCCAAAGAGAGGGAATAGATGGTGATGAGACATTTGCACCGATTGCAAGGCAGGATACAATCTGATTATTCCTAGCCATTGTAGTGCAAAGAAAGATCTAAGCGTTCCAGATGGATGTCAAGACTGCATTTCTAAATTGGTTTCTGGAAGAAGAGGTGTACACTATGCATCCAAATGGTTTTCTCATTCATGAGAATGAGAACAAAGTTTTCGGGCTGAATAAGGCGTTGTATGGGCTGAAACAAGCACCAAGAGCATGGTACTCAAGGCTTGATCAGTACTTGAAGAAGCTTGGTTTCCAGCATGGTGGATTTGATTAAAATATGTATTTCAACAATAACAGTAATAAAAGGATGATGAGGCTGGTCTAGGAAGAAGACATACTATTTGGAAGATCAGATGAAGCATAGTGGAGACAATCTTCTGAATTCAAGAAACATGAGTTCGAAATGTCTATGATTAGTGAGCTGATGTTTTTCCTTGGTCTACAGGTGACACAAAGAAGGAATGGAACATTCATTTCTCAATAAAAATATGCCAAGGAGGTGTTAAGAAGGTCTGGCATGGAAAATTCCAAGGAGATGAAAACTCCAGTTGCTAACCGGATGAAATTATCAAAAGATGAGGATGGCAAGGCAGTTAATATCACAGAATACATGTAAATTATTGGAAGTTTGTTGTACTTGACCGTGACAAGGCCTAATATTGTTTTTGCCACATTCCAAGCAGGGAGATATCAGTGTAATCCCAAGGAAAATCACATGCTCGTAGTGAAAAGAATAATTTGGTATATCAAGGGAACAATGGACTTCGGCTTAACATATAACGACAAATATGAGACAATGTTATTGGGATATACTGACGCAGATTGGGCCGGTTCAGCGGATGATAGGAAATCAATGTCAGGTGGTGGTTTTTATCTTAGTGGATTGTGTATTTCTTGTCTAAGAAATAAGCAAGATTGCATTTCGTTGAGCACCGCAGAAGCTGAGTATATTGCGGCCACTCAAGCATGCACCCAACTATTATGGATGAAGTAGTAGCTTGAAGACATGGAAGTTGAAGTGAAGTCTCCGATCGAAATCCAACGCGATAACTCAAGTGCTATAAATCTCAGCAAAAATCCCATTCATCACTCAAGGACAAATCACATTAAGATCAAATATCATTTTATCAAGGAGAAAGTGGAGAAAGGGATTATGAAGTTGGAGTATGTGTCTATAGAGTTACAGGTTGAAGATATTCTGACAAAGGCCTTACCCAAGGAATCATTCGAAAGGCATCGAATGGCTCTGGGAGTTCAGTCGATTCCCCGCACTTAAAATCATGTGGATGTGACACCCCCCTCTCCCCAAGGTATGATGTGTTTTTCTCTAATGTGCTGATATGTGTTCTCTACTCTGTTACAGACTGCAAAGGCGTGACCTTTGGGTTCGTTGAAAAAGGGGGAGAAAATAGTAATTGTTCAAGGGGGAGACATTGTGGCAATTTGATACATCATGATTGATACGGGGAGAAGCTGACTAGTGGAGCAGCCATATAGGGGGAGAAATGAACAAGGGGGAGATTTTTGAATCTGACGATGCTAAAAGTGATCGATCAAAGCATAGATATCACGAAAACTGAGGATCATGATAAAAGCAGAAGAGTGATGTTGGAATGGTGTGAAAAGGTGACCAGCTATCACCAATTGGGATCAGTGTGGTTCAATAATTAGTATCAATTTATGAATTGGTATCAGGTTGGAATCGGCAATTGGTGTTTGACATGAAGTGATTCATTGATGAACATTTCATACTACTCTTGTTTCTCACGCTAAGCATTGCTCATGTGGTCTTAGAGTACGTGTTAAGTGATTCCTTGAACGCTATCATAATCGCAAGAGGCGAATGGTGGTAGTGGCTGGAAGAAGACTCAGTGAGGTATCAAAGTGTAGAAAATCATTCTAAGCAGAGTTGTGAAGAGTTGTCAACAAACCCAAAGGGGGAGATTGTTGGGCAAAAATCCCTCAAGGTAACATTGAAGTTTTTTTTGGGTTGATTGTGTTTGTTGACAAAGAAGGTTTCCATGGAGAATTGTCTAATTCCTATCGACAATCCTTGTTGACAAAGAACGATGACAAAGGAAAGGACAATCTGGAGGCAGTACAAAAGAGCAGTACAAGGTGGCGTCGTTTCCCAGTGTTTTCCAAATTTTTGGGGTAAAAAATTTGGAGTTTGGTGAGCATTACAAAAATAGTATTTCCATGAAGATCATAATTAAATATGGCAATGGAATGAATTTCGTGAAGAGAGGCTTCATGGTTTGGATTTTGCGAAGACCCGAAGAATGGAGGCGGTGATTCTTCGTGATTACGATGAGCTTCGCGAACGGTAGAGGCTGAAGCGCATCGCGACAGTGAAGGGATTTGTAAGGGAGATTCGCAACGATGAAGGACATTGCGAGGGAGATTCACGGTGAAGGCATGAATGAATTGATGGGATGCTCCACGATTACGATGAGCTCTGCGAACGGAAAATTGCCATGGTGCTTCGCGATTTGGACAGAATTTCAGCGGAAACATCGGAGCTTCGCGATTTGAGATGATGTGGCGTTGACTTCATGTGGAAAGTTTGAGGGTAGGTGGAATCTCCTATAAATAGAGGCCGACCCCCTCGAGAGAAGTAGAGAGAATTTTCAGAGAAAAACCATTGCTCTCGGTTCGCAGAGGTGGTTTGCGAAGGTAGTGTGCTTTGCGAAAGGGGAGATTCGCGACGACTATTCTAGCTCCGCAAAAGGCGTGTGCCCCGTATTGGATCAGTGAGCTTCGTGTAGAGGCAGGAGCTCTGTGACGGCCTAAGCATTGCGAAGGTCTATGCATCGCGAGAGTGCTTCGCGATAGATCTTCGCAAAAAGGCAGGAGCTTCGCGAAGGCTTGTTTGAGCTTCGCGAAATTGGGAGCCTCGCGAAGTAAGGTGCTTTGCGAAGGTGTTTCCAAAGTGAATTGCCCAGTGGTTAAGAGGCAAAGTGGTATTCATCAGTGGATGAAAGTTGGAATATAACAGAGAATCCATCAACAGTTAAGGATGCATCTATTCATGCAAATGAACAGACCAACAGGTCTATAAACTGTGAGTGGATTCCCTTCCAGAGTAGTGAGCTTAGGAAGAGGAAAAAGGTGATACTCTCCACCTGCAGTGAGCCAGAGAGAGAGAAATAGGGATTGACCCTTGGGAAAGAAGTGAGCTGACCCTAAATCTTTGTAGAGGCAGTGAGCCTGGGCATATAAGTGATCTAGCCTGAACAATATTGGCAGCGAGCCTTAGTGGAATTTGGTACGATCGGCAACTTGTCAGTGTATGCTCCTTAGACATATCCCAATGAGGGTGAACCAAGTAAAAATCTTTGTGTCTGCCTGCTTGCTTCCCTGCATTGCATTTAAAGCATCATCATCAGATAAAGAAGAAAAGAAGTTGTCATAATGAACACAAAAGTGCAAACAAAGTGACCCTTGTAACAAAGAGGTCAAGATCCAGTGGGGCAGGAATAATTTAGAAAAGAATATCCATACCCTGATTCACCCCCCCTCTCAGGGTATATAGGCCCCTATTGGCCCTAAAAAAACAAAATATTTATGGACTGACCCTTGGGAAGATGTGAGATATCCCTAAACATTATAACAACATTGATTCTAACCATATTAGTTATCTAGGAGGAAACTCATTTTTGGAGTGATCCTTAGTGGATTTGTTACATTGATACATTGTATTTGTAAACTTATTGGACGTAGCCTAGTGATGGTGAACCACATAAAATTGATTTGTCTCATGTATCCATTAATTTATGTTTATAAAGTTTTACATGAAATTGATAGTAGTGTGTTTTTTAATGGTGAATCAATATTTGAAGGGATAGTCATTTTGAAATGTCATACCCTGATTCACTCACTCCTCTCTCTTGGTATTTATCCTAGTTAGTCTAATACCATTACTGGGAATTCATTTGGAAGAATCAAGTCCAGTTAAGTGATGAAGATAGTTCTCTCTTATCGATGACCGACTCTCCCAAGCCTCAAGTGAATTTTAAGCATTCTTCCACAACACTCTGGATAATGGTATAGAAACCCCACACTAAAAATTCACTTGATATTAAAAAATCTCATATGGTTTCTCAACAATAGAAAAATATTTATTTAACTAAATTAATTCCTACCTTAGAACAGGAGAAGAATGAATATGTAATTTATTAATCTATGATATGTGAAACAAATTAGGAAAAATTTTCAATTCTTCTAGTAATGGAAGAAGATATATAACATTCCCAAGCTTCTCAATTACAAAAAATGGCCTATCATATCTCTCAGCCAACTTTCCCTTTTTCATAGTGATAGTGACCCAATCGTAGAGAAACATTCTATAAAACACTTTCACCTACTTAAAAATATAGTGGATAAGGTTTTTGGTCCACATAACACTTCTACAGATTCTACATCATAACTAGAAACCGATATATATCTTAAATCCTCACAAATATCTCATAAACAAAACTCAATCTCACAAAATAATATTTTCCTCCTCTAGCCAAAAAAGAGAAAATCATCAGGGGTGACCATACAATACCTCTAAAGGAGTCATTTTTATTGATGAATAATAACTATTTTTAGAAGAAAACTCAACTAGTTTCATATGTCTATCCCAATATCCTAAAAAATCCAAGACATAGGAAAAAATAATATCCTATAGAATATTAATAACACGATCTATTTGAGCTCATGTCTATGGATGAAATGTGGTAATCAACTTGAAGAGAGACCCTAAAACATTATGAATAAATATTTAGAACCTGAATGTTATCCTAGTATCCCCATCTAAAAAAACATAAGAAGGAATCCTGAGTAACATCACATGTATATTCATAAACATCTTACCCATATATTTACCTTTTATGGTGTCATTGATTGAAATAAAATGAGACAACTTCTCCAAATGATCAATAATCGTCTAGGTAGTGTTTTTTACTCATGTATTCCATGGTAATACAACAAAAAAATATGGATATATCTTCCCATTTTCGATCCGGTACTAGAAGATTTTGAAAAAAACTGGAAGTTTTCAACTGTTATTCCTTAACATGTTGGAAACATAAACAACATGACACATAATCTACATTTTCATGCTTCTTACCCAATCACTAGAATCACAGTCTTAGGTTTCAATACATCGTCATAGTTATTGGATGAATTTTCCCTAAATAACTATGGAAATCACACATAATTTGTCACTTCATAGATTAGGGAATGAAAACATGACCTTGAAAACTGCTTATACAATCTGAAGAGAGAGAGAGACAAACCCAAAATGTTCTCCTATTATATATTATTTTAATAATTACGCTGAACCCATCATCCTATATATGACTACGCAAAATATATTCATGGATAGATGGTGTTTGTTAGATAGTAGTCAAATCCATTTCTGAAACATCCTGTTGAGAATCTAGATGCAACTGATTAAGAATCCCTATAATGATCCACTCTTCCTTCCCAAAACTGATTGTGATGGAACTTTCATACTAAGAGTATCTGCAAAGACATTACACTTCCCTAGGATACAGATGATATAAATTTCAAAATAAATAATGTATTCCACCCACAACCACTATATAAGATTGAATTCTTTCTGAGACACGATATATCTCAAATTATTATGGTCAGAAAATATTTTCAAGATTTCACCAAAATGATAATTCAACCAAAACATAAATGATTTCATAAATGCATCAAGCTCGAAATCAAGAGTGGGGTAATTTATCACATGAGTTTGAATCTAATGAGATCCACAAGTGACCACCTTATCATCATTTAAGAAAACACAACCCAAACTAGTGTCAGAAGCATCATAGAAAACACAATACAACTTATAAGTCTCCAGTGAATTCAAAAAATGATATGATGGATGAAGGATTTCAATATCATCGAAATAAACATGAATCATTTAGTACCATATTATTTTCATCCCTTACATGACATTATAAGTCATAAGTGACACCATATTTGATAAATACTTGACGAACTATTCATAGTATCCAGAATGACCAGGAAATATATGAATCTCAAATAAATTCTATGGTTTATCCCATTAAAAGGAATCCTTTATCTTATAAGGATCAAATGATAAGATATTCTTATAAATCATGTTCCCTGTTAATTTCACTAACTAAATAAAAAATTTCATTTCCAAAGTATTCCAACAAAATGTGGAATACAATATATTTATAAGACAAAAAACACATGGTAATTGTTCTCATGATATGATATTGGATACAATAAAATATTTCCCATTGACACTACAAAATAAGTGATGACATACTAATAGAGTATTTGATTCATCAAATTCATAAAAACCGCAGGTGTGTTTTTCATACCAAATAGAATCACATGATATTCACAGTGAAAGTACCTACTATAGAATGCTTTCTATGGTATATCACACTCTCAAACCCTGATCTAAATATAACCTAACTGAAGTTCAATATTTGATAACCAATTTACCCCTACAACTAGTCAATAAAATATTCCACTTGAATAAAATGATACTTGTTCTTAACTATTATATGGTCCAACATCCAATAGTCCACACACAATGGGCGTGAACCACCAACCTTTTTAGAAAAGATAATAGAGAATGAGTAAGGAGAAATACTATTTATATCAAAAAACCTTTTCACCAGATAATCATACTAAATCATGAATTAGTTTAGCTCATTTAGTGAAATATGATAAGAAGGTATCGATATCAGCTGCACACTAGATACCTGTTCGTTTATAAACATTACCTCCCCATCAAGAGGAATCCAAGGGAAAGCTTATCTGAAAACATTAGGATAACCCTGAACAATTTTTTAAGATCAACAACATATGAAACATCATCAGGAACAACAACTGCAACAGAAAAAAAAAATTTACCTCTTGGTGGTAGGGTCCTGCATGACCAGACCTCAGACACCACTCTCCCCAAAACACTCATGAGATGCAATCAGTTATAAGGAACAAGAAATGTAAATGATAACAATTAGACTCATCCTAATATGAAACATGAAATTCTATCATAATAACTACACAAAATAAATATATATTTATAACAAAAAAATCTCAGAGTAACTCTACATTAGCTATCGATAGTTCCCAAGAAGGAAATTGACACCCCTTATCTTTACTCATCCAATGTGGTGTCACTAAATCCATTGAAAAGGAAATGAGTTCCACAGAAATTTTTGGATATAAAATAAATTTTCATATAAAAATTAGTGGGAATCACCAATATAAGATAATTAATCCACCATAGAATAAGAAATATAAATTGTACCTCTCACTATCAGTGGACCATCATCTTAATATGCTTGAAACTCATCTACCATGTGATGGTACTTTCCCTCATGAGTCATATAGATGTATAACTATAGTATTTGAATCATATAACTGCATCATAGTATCCTTTTGAGTCGTTGATCCATGAACATATAGAGGGGTATACATTGCCTAACATAAGTGATGCATATGACCATAACACCAACATATGTGACACATATTTTCTAGATAATGACAAAAATTTCATGTGTGTATGACCATGCCACATGGATTAAAAGTCATAGGTACACCACTATCTACAACTAGAGGTGCCAAATATTCATACTATAAGGAATAACCTCGATCACTCATGTGATGATCCTTCCATATACTTTTTTCCCTATAACACCACTAAATATTCCATTAGGTGAAAGAAAAGGGGTAGAGTATCCATTATTTACAAACATATTCATCTCTTCCATAAAATTATTATCCATTGTATCCATCTATTTTGAAATATTCAGCATAAATATCCATGATTTTATATACATCCACAATTCTAGTATATACTTTGAGCATTTGGTTATTCATTCTTGACAACCTCTGGTGTAAAACAAACCAATTCAGTAAGCTAATTGGTATAACATGTCAAAAAATTCTCTCCCTGATGCAATGATAGGAACTCAAGAAAATTTCCCATCATTATTGACACTAGAAAATAGATTTTGAGGGACATTCATAAAAAACTTCTATTATATGCCCACATGACTATCTTCTTGTACTATTAAATCTCACTAATGTTTTCTTGGAACCCCATGTATGAACTCTACACACATCAAATTAATATTCTAAAATATATCCAAGAAGTTAAAAATTAGATAATTTATTTCAATCAAGTCCTCCACCTCTTTTGGATAATTCATACCTTTAAAGGATGGAGGATTATCATGATAGAACTCCCGCGATCATTCTCTTTCTCCAACAACTCTTAGATGTACCTAAAAAACTATGTTATGAGCTTACTGACCATTTTTTTTCAATTTCATGAACTTATATAATTATATTTTTGATGAAATTATGATCCATAAAAAGATTTTCTTGATGGGAATCAACAAAGCCACCCTAAGGGACTCACAGAACACGTAATATAGGAAACCATATACACATCGAATAAAAATAAATGATTATAAAATATAAATTCTTAGTTCAAACTAGAAAACCCATAAGAAAAAACATAGAGTAACATCAATATCTCAAAATATGAGACAAACATCCCATCATCCAATTGTAATGTGAGTATTATCCTAGTATGATTTGTCCAAGAACTACCTTCGATATACCTATCAAGTTCCATCAATCTTATCATAAGTCTATTAAACTTTCCAAGATATGGAATTTTGAGGAGAAGAAATTTTTTATACTATTATTATACAAGAAGACCGAAATAACCTCTCAAACTGGTAACTAACTTAATACTCCACACAACCAAAGGGAATTCCCAATCCATTTAGAATAGTGACTATCACCCAACCATCAAACAATAATAAATGTGTAAAATTTCACCCAACCTAAAATGAAAACATGGTGTATATATACAATATAGGTAAACATATGAAGATTTCATTATATTTAATACCAAAAACAAAAAATTAAAAACCAAAATAATCAGTAGTAGAACAAATATCCTTATTCAAGTCCATCCCCAAAGGATGACCAACATATGAAAAGTAACTATACTATGTCGAAGTGTGTGAAAACGTATACCATCTCACCACAAGTACTCTAACCGGCTAATAAAAAACCTCAACTCCTCCCTACAGTGCCTTAAATATCCTTACATCGAAAGACAAAAATAGTTCTATGCACCGCCAATGGGGTATTCCAGTTGTGAACTGGCAGGACAAATATAGACTCAACCAGTTGTTCCATAACAAGTTTCTAAATAATAAACCACACAAGCTCAATATTCAAAGAAAAAAAGGAATGCTAACATTTTATTAGTTTTATAACAATATCCCTAAAGAAAGATTAATTTTTCCATTTAGAACATTTACCAAATAAAAAATTTAAATATTTTTCAAAAAAATTCATAACCATATAGATTAGATGATATATAATTTCAAAACAAATCAAAGAATGAATCGTATCACAAATCAATTCCATGTAGGGACAAAAAAGTATTACTAATTAAAAAAATCCCATATCTTCTAAGAAGCATATGTGGAAATAATAAAAGTATCACAATAGATCATTATAGCTAAGAAACATATAACTAAAATAGAAAATCACATACAAATAAAGACCTTAGACATATGAATTTTGTCTATAGAGTATAGGGAGACCCCTTAAAGTTGAATTTTAAAGAGGTCTAACAAGTACCTAGAACAACATGCCTTGGGGTAAAGGAAATCCCCATGAGAAAACCCCCAAAATAGTAGATTAAAACAATTATTATACCTTCTACCAAAGTAACAAAGGATTAAAATCTGATCTATTTCCAATAAAGTATGAAAGCATTTCTATTAAACAATTATTATAAAATACATTAAAAAAAATTCTCAATATTTTGAAAACCCTTTTCCCACTTACCAAAACTATGGGAAAAAATATTTTCTAAAAAAATCGACAGACAAAAAAAATTCATATGTTTCCATTTAATTTAATAAAATAGTTTATCAAAAATAAAAAAAATGAAGTTCACCAACACTATATAGAGATGGAGAAAACTACCTCATAACATGGGGTCACACACACTGGAAAATGAACCATCTATATAAAGATCAAAAAATAACAACGGGGGACCTAGAATCAATATAATCAACATAGATTTGATTTAATTAAAAAATGTTCAAAAAAAGAGGAAAAAATACATACCATAAGAACACAGACGTACCACACAACAAAAAATAAATGAATCTACCATTTGAATAAGATTGCACAATAGATCTAGAAGAAATAAATTAGAAAAATACCCATTGATTAGTGGATATGATAACACAAGACAATGAAGCTACCACAATAAAAGCAACATAAAATCACAAAGGATCACTCACCCAAATATATGGAAATCAACTACGAAAGTACTAATCAAAAAATGAATAAATCTGGTTCGAACATAGAATCACATAATTGTCAGACAAGACTCCTAGGTCGATATCCAAGAGATCCATGAATAAATGAATGAAACATTTAGCTAAAGAGTTTCCCTAAAATAAAATACTTTTATATTTATAGGTTTGGTAATCTATTTACATGTTATGAAATCCTCAAGGACTCAAATACACTGAAAAAACCTATCCCCTTTTCATTAAAAATAGATCTATTAATAATATATGGCATGTAATCCGTAAATTGTGTTTAACCACTTCATATTGTACGTCAGGTTCACAAAATATACCTTATAGAACATACACTTCAATAACTACCATTTCAAAATGTGTATTTATCGATAAACTATGAATACTACATCTTGTTACATAAAAACATAGAAAAACTCGAGCATTCCCTGATATTGGGGAGAACACCTCCAGTACATTAGATATTTATTCCATGACTCAATTAATTAAAAAACAATAATATACATAATTTATGTCATTTTATGTGAAAATGTTCTCCATCCTCTAAAGTCCCATAAAATAAACAATTATTTTGAAAAAAGATAAAATAATATAATTACTTAAAGGTAGGTAAAATGATGTTACAAATACAATTCAACTAATTTTTTAAATTATTTGTTATTAAATGTTATTTATGAAACATGTTTCACTTAAACATGTTATACAATTATAAAATTTATATAAAACCTACTTATTTTTTCATGTTTTATGCGTTGATGCAATAATTAAATGATTATGAAACTTATTTCTTTTCTATAAATTATTTTATGATGAAATATTTATGAAACCCCATTCATTAAATGAGTTATGATATGATGAATGTTTTATGAATTAGTGGCACACATATGTATTATTTTTATTTTATGATGTATTGGAGCTATATCCTCAACAAATTAATTGGGTAATGATTAACCATATATGATCTAAAAGGGTTCACGTGATGTTTTATAAATCACAAAAGTTGGTACACAGGAGGTCATCCCAATCCCAAAGTAGGCAAATGGGTTGTAATACAAAGACTAACAAATTAATAATGTCTTGGTTGGTTTCATTAATATATGATTTAGTGTATTCCATACATCTATGTCTTATTATAACTTTTTTACATCATTCATCATTTTCATTGATTTCCTTTTCTTCCATGTCTTGTGAACTTCCAATATTTATTCCATGACTCAAGATTATAGCCTTTGATATGTAGTCTCTGGTTTTCAAATGTGATGCTCATGTTCTCATAACCCTATATTCATATTACGTTTACATGTCTATCTAGATTAAGATTACTCAGCATATGAGATCACCCTTTTTTATATTTATATTCCACTAGATATGAATGAATTTAATATATATGAATTTTATAATAAGTGTAATTGTTTTAAAGAATATTGTGGGAGATGTTTTAGCTAACATATGGACTATTTGTTTATATTTTAGGTATCTAAAGGAACTAATAAATTGTGGTCCACCAATAAGTGTTTTGTGTAATGTAATGTTTTCATCTAAAAAGATTCAATAACAATTAATGAAATGACTAGATCACTAGTATTTTAATTAGAGGAAAGGTAAAGTTAACCTTTTGAAACTATAATGAAAAAAACATAGTGAGATTCTTAAAGAAACGTCTATAGATATGTCTATAAATGAGTTAATTTATAGAAAAATATAATATATTTTTTAAAAGGATAGAGAGAGTGATTTTCGATGAATTACATCAACGCTAATATATTTCCAGTGGATGTGGATCTAGGATAGAGTTACCTAGGGGTAATAGATTTGAAAATGATGTATTGAGGTAGAATCGATGGTCACATGGTTCACAGAAACATGCCATACAACACACCTAGTTTGAAAATACTGAGAGATATGCTCTAGAAATTCACAAAAAACTTATAAACCATCATGAATGATTTATATAGATGATGATTAATTCCATAGGGTAAAATAATGGTTAAATATATTTAACATAATATTTTAGGGTTTATACATATAATAAGTTATTTTTCAAGATTATATGGTTCACCACCATGAATATTATTCCCTACACTATGTTTTTTAGTTTTAGTTAGTGGTTGTAAACTTATGGAACCATGTTTATATTGAGTTTTATGGACAATGAGACAATTCTCCTCTTCAACATCAAAAAATTTTGGTAAATGGAATAAAAAATACCATTACAAGGATCATGTGAGTTTCTGAAGCCATGATTCATGTCAAAAATTCAAATTATAAACAGAAGAAACAACATTCTATTGATTCCTACCTGAGGAAACAACCACCAAATTTTAGTGGGACCACAAACAAATCAGTTTCAAAACAATTGACCAGTACCTCTAAAATGATATTTTCCATTCCCCAAGGTTTTTATTAAGAAAAATTCATTTTGTTTGTCTACCCTTTGGAATGTGAAGCTGATCAATGATGGAATATTATCAATAATAGGATGAAACTTCATGAAATTGTCTCCATGGATTAGGATGGTTTCATGAAATTATTTTTAAATAAGTAAATTCTTTATATTATTCATATAAATATTGATAAGGCATTACTTTATCAAAAAAGGATGATGAATCAATTGGTACCTATGATAAAAAATTATAAGGTATGATTTTTTTATTATTATCCAACATGAATATATGGTTGATAAAATATTTATTGGAATAAAACAATGTCTCTAATAGGTTCTAGGTATATTAGACATTAGTAGTTATAATTATATTGTTAGATGTGAATTCATTGTGAAAATGGAGGTTGGTGGTATGTATCCGCCTCTTGATTTTGAGATGAAGAAAAAATTATAATTCAAATAAAAGTTTGGTAATCATGGAAAAAAGAAGAAAATATTTTTTTTATCCTCAATGTCTTGAAAGAATAACTGAGAAAATCATTTTAAGGGGATACTAAATATTTTATGTATAGAAGGGATAATCACAGAGCATTATAATGCTGAAGTGATAGGGATAAATTATCTAATGCTAAGATGAATAACATATGACCACAGAATGAACCCCTCACACTTCAATGTTTCAAACTCAAGTAGTTTGGTCATTATACTAACTATTCCAAAATATGAGGGTTAATGACCAAGGCCAATGCCAACTACACCTTAATCCATGTAACATGGGTAAATCACATGAGATCACTATTTTTATGGTACTTTTGATAAAAATATGGGGAAAAGTTACACATACCATTAACTATATAACTAATAATTTGTTATTTGACTTTTTATATCATTCATATCTAAAAAAATTCCAATTGGTTTCAATATTTCTCCCAAATGATTAGATGTATAATTAGAAGTGAAATAACCTAATGGTACAATGATTTCATCTAAGGTATATGATTATTATATATTGGATTTTATTAGATTCCTAAAAAGATAGTCATTATTCCTTTTGATGAATATGATTTAATATTATGAGTGGATTATATTTCTCTACGTAAATCCCACATCAATTATTGAAAAATGGAAGTCTCATTTGATATTTCAAAATAAAATGTGATAATATATCAACATGACTACAAGTATTAATTTATAGTTGAGAACAAACCCATTGTATGAGCATTTAATCCCTTTTATAAGGGTTTTTATCTCAAATGGTTAGGGAGAATCTAAAAATCAATGATATCCCTATTATTTAGGATTTTTATGATGTCTTTCCAAAAGTGTTTCTTATCCTTCCATAAAAAATTCATGTTGAGTTCCCAATAAGAAACTTATATGTAGCCTTAACAATTTAAAATAATACCCATAGAATGGACCTAGAGGAGATTCATCAATGAAAGAAGAAAATATAAGAAGAAATTGACTAGGTATTCATTCAGCCAAGGGTTTCCCCTCCAAGTGAACCTATTATTTTTTTAAAAAAACATGGATGAATGTGAAATAGTATTTGTTATGAAGAGGTGAGTAATATCATGATTATGAACCAGTATCCTCTCCCATATACTTAGACTTGTTTGATCAACTATGAAGAGATCAATACTGTTCCACGATTGATGTTCGTTATGGATTTCATCAATTTAGGGACATGAATGAGGACATACAAATGAAATATTCTGCACAAGGTATGAATAATATGAATATATAGTGACTCAATTCATTATTTCCAATTCCAATTCTATATTCATTGTTTTAATGAATAAATTGTTTAGATATTTCTATGATTATTTTGTGGTAGTCTTTATGGATTATATTATTATCTATTCAAAGAGTATGAAGGGCATGATAACACTTGATAATTGTACTAAATACCATGAGGAAGTAGGAACTATATGAAACTTTTAAAAAGTGTAAAATTTTCAGAAACTTTTTATAGTTTTTGGGTAATATGATTTAATGAAAGGGTATATTGATAGATCCCTAAAAGACAAAGGATATTGAATGTTATTCCATACCAACCATGGTGACTGAGAACCATGTTTTCATTGTTTATCCAGATATTAATGATGGTTTTTGCAGAATTTCTTTGTAATTTATAATATAATCACATAAATAACAAATAATAGAGCCGTGTTCCTAGGGTCATATGAATGCGAGAAAAATATTAAGGAACAAAAGATATGGTTATTCAGTAAAGCTATTATTACATTACTATGTAGTGGAGAAGGGCCTGTATTCTATAGTGATCTTTCTAAGAAATGATTGGAATTTTTTATTATATAGACAGAAATCGAAATAGATTATACCTCAAGAAAATTAAATATTCATTATACAAATAACCCAAATCATGGTAAGGAATTTTCTACAGTAAAATTTTCATTAGAGAAATAGACCCTTTATGTTAATGAAGAAAAGTGTGATATATATATAAGTCATACAATATTGGAGTATATATTCACAGAGGATTTGAATATGGTCAAAGAAGATTGTTATAGGTGATTAAATATTATAACTACCCAATATATTACTCTCTTGGGAAATGTATCAAGTTGGATGATGTTATGAGTCTATATGATCATAACATCTTATCCTTGATAAAGATTAAAAAAGATCCAATATTTCTCAGTTTTTATGGTTGGATCTATAAATCTAGAAGGATGTGAAAAAATATTATATTTCCAATTTAATATTAAACCATCTATCCATTTGGATATTAAAAAGGCGTATAATATAGATATAGAGATGAAAAATAAGGTTATAATGTTTCATGATTTTAACCATGACATTCTTTGTACGATTAGGATCAAGAATCGTGTGTGTGTTCCATCTATACCAGAATTGTATAAGGTGTTATTAGAAGAAGTTCATAGTTCTTTAATCTATATTCAACAAGAAATTAAGAATATGTATAGATATTCCAAAAAATATTTTTGGTGGGATCACATAACAAGATATATCAAAGAGTTTGTATCTCGATGCTTGGTGTGTCATCATGTTAAGGCTGAAAGAAACGATCTATGGGGTTGATACATCCATTACCCATACCGAAATGGATATTGGAATACATCACCACTAATTTTTTCAGTATACTTCCCAAAATTTCTATAGGTAATAGTGTTATATTGGTTTTAGTATATCACCATACTAATTCAGAACACTTCATTGCAATAAGATAATACTTATTTATATATTATATTTAAATTATATACCTCAATGAAGGGGTAAGGTTTCATGGATTACCACACCCCATTTTTTATGATCGGTATCAGAGGTTTAACTCAATATTCTATCAATTATGTCATCATTCTCTTGATATATAGTTCTGTTTCAGTTCTGTGTATCATCCTCAAAAATATGCCTATTCAAAAAGAAGATATCCAAACTTATATGATATGTTGAGATCATGTTATTTGGATTTAAAAGGTTTTTGGGATATACATATTCATCTAGATGAGTATTATTACTATAATTTATGTTACTCTATAATTTAGGTACATCCTTATAAATCCCTAAATGGAATGAAATATAGATCTCCAATGTATTCGAATAATGCTGGGGATATAAATCTATTGGTATCTGATGTAGTTGAAGAAATGGAAATAAAAGATAGGAACATTTAGAAACACATCAATGTAGTTCAGATTCATTAGAACCAATTTACTGATAATCACCATTGTGATATATAATTTGAATTTGGTGACAAGGTATTTCTAATATTTTAACCATACAATACTATTATGAGATTCAATGAGAAATGGAAAATAATCCCTATGTATATCAGATCCTTTGAAATTATTGATTTTATCAGGGTGGTAGAATATTAGTTGGTAATAAGCGAAAACTTATCTCAAGTTCATTTGTTACATGTATGTCACCTAAGGATGTATTTACCAAACCCCTAATATGTACTAAACTCAGATATCATACCACCAGAGCATTATCCTTTGTATAAGGAATAAACAATGGAGATTTTGGGCCATTCTGTTAAAGTTCAATGAAACATGATCACTCACCTAGTAAATATATTGTAATGAAACCACCATGTTGAGGACGTTTTTTGGGTCCTTGAGGATAATATGATAAAGAAATATCCTCATTTTTTCATATTAGGGTGATGAATTTCAATGTAGAAATTCATTTCAAGGGGTGAAAAATATAAAACACTAAGTATTTGTGAATTATTATTTTCTAGATAAATTAAATTTCCTTTATAGAATTAATTACACACAACCCAATGTTAATATTTTGTTACACGGAAAACTAGGTTATCTTCAGTTATATAAGACAATGTGTTTTAACAAAACCTTGATATATTATTAATAGAGTTATTTAAATATTACCATTATAACATAGCTGTTAAAAATAAAAATATGAATAGTGGTAAATAATTTTTTGAATAATAATTATAATTTTTTATATAAATAAGAAATATTGATATGAAATAATATACATTTCTATAAATTCTTTATATGTTTCTATAATACAATTCTCTAAAAATATTATTTTTAATTATTTTTGTGAACAATAATAAAGTTAATTTTTTTTAACATTTATAATATTAATTTTATAAAATAAACATCAATTTTTTAATATTTAATTTCATAATTATCTTAATGTCATTTTTTTGATTTTTTGAAATGTTTGATTTTTTGATGAATAGTGAAAAAATATAAATTTTAATTGAAAAATTACTTTTCATTTATTTATTTAGAAAGTTAGGTTATATTTTAAATTGTTTTTGAAGTAAAATTAGTTTAACAATACATGTAATTTTCTTATTAAGGTAAAAATAATCAATTTGATAGTAAATATTTATATAAAAACATTTATAACATTTTAAGATGTTTTAAACCCACGTTTTCATCGAATTTGTGGGATTAATTTTAATTTAAAATTTTCTAATTCAATGAATAAAATTTTAAAAAATAGATTTCATATTTTTAATCATTATAAAGATTATTATCAAATATGTTTGAAAATTTTTTAGGAAAATATATTATAAGTGAAAATAGGTTAAATTATATAATGTGGTCAAGTTAAATACCAGTTTACCAATATGGTAAATTGAAATTATATGGGTTAAAATTACTTATAAATTTTTCTAAAATATTTTATATATCCATATATAGTCCTTTTCATGTTTAAGGTTTTATTTTATCAACTTTGGACTCTATTGGCTTATAAAAAATTTGTGTAATCATTTTCTATCAATAAATAACAACTGTACCACTCACCTCACTTATAAAAATCCACACCTTCTCTTATATTATTCATACCATAAAACCCAATTTTCCAATACCTACCCATATTGAATCCAAAAATATCTTATCTAAACCTATCATCCTTAGTTTGGATATAATTCAAAAATAGTAAGGATTTTAGTGTAAATTCAGGGTGGATACCCAAATAAAAAGTATCATATATCAACAAGAATTTTTATTTTATTTCATTAAAAACTCCTTAAATTATTATTATAACAATATGATATAATAACATCAGTATCAAATGTACATTTAGATGTTTTTTTATGTACATGTCCTATAACCTTACCAAGTTTAATCAAACTGTTTATGAAATCGTAATTCGTGTGTTCAGTAGACTACCGCTTGGCAAACCGATGTCATTCGTTTGTTTAATTATTACATATAAATACTAGATAAAGTGATTTATTTATTGTTTGTATATATTATTTATGATATTATTATTCTTTTGAATTATTATATCAACCATACATTTATGACTTCTATTTTGTGGGAATATGATAACACCGTTCGTGTGTATGGTGCATACCACTTCAGGAAGCGATGGAAATTTTTTACGCATTACATAGATGGTAATATGGTTGTGTTTAAGGACTAAAAATTATATCTATGAAATAAATATGAATATGGAATTATAATATGTCATTTAACTTTATTCCATTCAATCTGATAAGAAAATGGAAACAATGTTCATGTGTACGTATGACCGATAGTCTCCATGAAACATGTATTTCATTTTCTTAGTAAATGTTATGTATTTCTCTAAATTACCATATAATGAATATATAAGATATTAATATAATAGTTTAAATTCTGAATATTATCAGATAATGTTTAAATTAATAAGACCATAAATAAGAAATCTGAACTTATTTATAAAAGAGACTACTTATTTCCTAAAATAAGATATTTACATGGAATTATAAATAAATGGGTAATAAAATATCATAAGTAAAAAAATTTATTTAATTTATAAATATTTATGTTTTGGTAATATATTATTAATAAATTTATATTTTTATAAATATGTGATTTGTCTAATTCATGATATATGGTATGTGATTTCTAGTATCTCTTTTATTTCTAAGGTACATATGAAAATCCACAAATCATTTATTTTGTGTTTTTTTATAATTCTACTTTCAAAATTGATATCATTCATACCATTATTTTCATGATATTTACTATTTAATTTTATTTTTTGATTTATTGGTGAATAAGATCTAGGAGATTACCAAAGCTATAATCGATTTGTTTTTAAATTTTCATTATTTTAGAAGTACATTATGTTATAAACCTATATTACTTCACATGGTTTATAAACATCCCCTTTTAAATGTAATATCATGAATTTATTTATCCTTGTTATACATTAAATTTCATTTAATGTTATTCCTTCGTGGTGTTTATGATTTAATGTTACCAAATTGTTAACTATTTTACGTTCCAATATAATCATTTATTTGTATTTTTTGTGATTATTTTTCTTATAATAAAATATTGTGATCAAAATCAATATAAATTAATGATAATTATTATCCTATAGTCAATCAAGAAGTTAATAGTTTCATTTTTCCATTCATTTATACATAAAATAATTGATTCAATTTGTTTATGAAAGTCCAACTTTATCTCTCTCCTTGCCGAAAATCTATTTTCCTCAAAAACCATATTTTCCCAAAATAATTAAAAAATGTTTTATTATTATCCTAATATTTTAATAATAAATTTTACCCAATGTTGATTTTTTTTTAATTTTTTAGGATTCCTCATTTCTTTTTAAAAACAATTCCTATTTTTCTATTACTATAAATATGAATGGAGTCATTATTTAAGCCTATAAAACATGAAAAAAACATCCCATCATCAAGACCATTATCTGATTTTATGAATCCTTTATATGTTTATATGTTTTTTAAAATAAAATTATTTTAAAAATAATTTATTTTTTAAATTATTTTTAAATGTTTAAATGTTAATTTCCTTGAAAAAAATTTCAATGAATTTTAATACTTCTTTTATAAGAATTCAAGGTTGTTATCTAGGAAATATAATATCAAAAGGTTTTATTCATTAAAGAAATTATTTTCAATTAAAATTTATGTTCCTCAAAAAATGTTATAAATGTTATTTAAAAATAAAATTTTATCTAATACTATGTATATTGATGTTTCCTATGTTTTACTGGTGGTATGAAAAAAGGATAATAAAGTTATTATTTATCCTAATGGTTTATTATGAAGATTTGTTTTTGAATCCCATTTCTTTTTTCTTGGATATTACCATGATAAAATTCATATGAATGATTAAAAATTAATTTTTTAATTTATAAAATAAATTTAAATTATAAGCGAGAACCCATGAAAGTACAATAACCAAAACATCAATAACCATACAAAATTGAAGATTCATTAAAATCTAATTCGTACCAATTTGATATATTTTCTTTAAATAATTTCTAGTAAATATTGATTACCACTATATATGGGTGATATTTGATAATGTCTTCAGATAAATATGCCATATTTTCCCACTTTTTAATGTACTTCTCCAACATTAATTTTCCCACATTGAAGCGTATTTCCAGAATAAGGTCATTCTTATTGATCAACTCTATCTACTCCTTATTGGTATCCACAATTAGTGGTACCTCTAAAATATTATCTAAATCTTAGATTGGGTGATTAATCAAAAGATAATCATCCAGTGTTTATTCCTCATATTGGACAATTATCTCTTAGAGGTTGGATGGAACTTCTTTACAAGCCCCCGGGTGGTCATTAGGTGAACCTATAAAAATACCAACTTGGTCAGTGTTATTCTCAACAACAACCACCAAGTATTATATCACCTTATCCATAGTTTCATGGTCACTCACTTTAGGCCTCCACTTCTTGGAAGACGTTGTCTCCATTTGTTTTGGTTGGTTAGAGTAGTCCTTGGGTCCTTTAATTTTTTTTGTTTTTTTAAGAAACTACCCGAATCATTATTTTCTTTTTACCCCTTCTTCTATCTCCTATTCTGGTTCCCTCTTCCATGGTGAACCTCCACAATAACATCTGAAAAATTACTAGAGAACCCATCAATAGACATAGCCTTGAGTATGCATTGACCTTCGTCAGAAACCTTGGCCGAGATCAAGTCTGGATGATCAATATTCAATCCTTCATCAACAAGTCCATAAAATATTTTTCCTAGTTGAAACGGAGGTCAAGACCTTGGATTTGTCCATTTATCACAAAAAATAGAACCCCCTATGTATGTTTCACCATTTATAAATTTTTTCCAGTTAATTACATCATGAAAAGGCGCTTTCAGTACCTCATTGAGTGAAACACCCCATCTATCTCTTATGACCTCTATATATGAAGCTACATTGGATGAGGTAGGAGGACCAAAGACATATGATCCCTCTAGCCCCTTGTCCTAGAAAAATCCTATTTAAATAAACCTCACAGATCATGATGCAAAATTTTAAACACATCGTCAGCATTGGGTTTAACCTCTCTCAGATGAACCTTATTTTTGGTGGATAGCATGTTTGTTTATTCACCCTACCTCATAGACCGACTTCCTTACTAGAGATGGGAGGCTGGGAATCCTGATGGATCCTCACATAAAAATTGGTCCCCTCCCCAAATGATGATTGAACATGTTCCTTTACCTTCTATATTCCCATGCCTTTACCTTTCTTCGGGTCCATACCACACTTGAAACACCTCCAACAATAGACGATCCACTTCATTTTCTATTAGTTATTCTAAGATGAAATTATTAGGAAACATGTTTCCTTTGCACATGTTATATTTTGATGAAATATTTATGAAACCTAAATAATTTCATTTTTTATGATATGATGACTACTATATTATCTTATAGAACAAATATTTATGATTTTCATGATGTGACAGGTGGGAACCATATCTCCCACTAATGCATTGGGTCATGATTAATGTTATATGAGATAAATTTGTATATGGGAAGTTATCTAAATTGTCACAAACCAGGCCAGGTCACCATCCGACCCGGCGCCCGACCCGGTCCGCGGCAAGTCCCGAAGGTCGTTCCCGATCCCCACGGGCTCGCAAAAGTTCCCAGGTATCAAATATTACATGGGAACGATTTACCTGAAATAAAATACAGGAAAGAAACTAACCAAATAAATAAATTGAAACTAGAAATAGTCAACCAAACACGCCTTTAAACTATGAACAGGTTTAAAGTCTACAACTCGAACCAATAACTAAAAAGAAAAGGCAACAACAGAAACTAAAACTCTTACTCAAACCTCCCAGAAAAAGTGGGGCCACATCAACACCACTCTGCATGACAATACCAACTGCAACCTGAACCACCATCACTGAGCACGATGTCACAACCTGGAATGCACAAGAAACAAAGTCTACATACACCCAATGGTGTATGTAGGGTGTGAGCCAAAAGCCCAGTAGGATGTCACCAAATAAAAAGGTTCCATGCCACAACATCAAAAAGACAATTTAAAGTTATTATTCAAAATTATACTTTTAAAATGATTTTAAAGAAAACATTTACAAGCTAAATGCTAAAGGAAAACACTAAAAAGAACTCATTTCACAAATACAATTTTAAATAGGAAGAGAAAAATTAATTATGGGAAGACACACGTACTCACTCACTCTCACACACACACACACTCACACCCAAGTGGTCCTCCATATGCCGATGGAAGGCACCCACGTCGTAGATGGTAGATCATTATGGGGAATTCCCCTAAGGTTTATCTATCTAGAGTGGGACCCTAGAACCTCGTGTCTCGGTGAAACGTGGATTAGAAACCACGACCCTCAGAAACGTGGATTAGAAGGCCACGACCCTTAGAAAACGTGTCTTAGAAGGCCACGAACCTCAGATGTCATATGTTTAGTTACTGTTGCAATCGTCAATCCAACTAAGGGAAACATGGAAGATACCCATCCGGCTCACTAGCGCACTAGTTCTAGTCCACCCACCTAGATACCTAGGGTTTTCCCTTGTGCTCAAACATGTTCCAAATTCACATAACACATCACTTTCACATTTTAAAAACCAAACATGACATTACACAAAAAAATTCACCACTTTCATACCAAAGAACTATTTCAAAGACCCACGCACACCAAGGACATGTCTCATTTTATAAAAATACACCACTTTAAAAATTAATTCGTATTCAACTCCTTCAAAGTACCATTTTAGAGTCATATAAATGTACCAATAAATCATTTGATCTATTATTGAAATCATTTCAAGAAAAACCAAGAAAACTTTACACAAAAAACAACTTGATTTTATATAGAGGCGTCACTTTAAAACTTGATACACAAGGTAACCATGTAAAAACTTGTTTTCCATTATTCAAACAATTTTTCATTTCAATTTCAAAAGTACACAACAAGTCAAACACCCCAAAAGTGATTCATATACTTTGAAAATGTCTATTTAAATACACAAACACCTAAAGTGACTTGAAAACACCTTCACACCTACCAAAAAACCCTCAAAAACCTTTCAACCATGTTTTTCACTCAAAACACCACTTAAATAAACAACTCTTGAACTTATAAAACATATCTCATGAAAAAGAAACCATTACAAAATCAATTTAAAAAATCAACCCTTATAAAACCTCATTGTCATGCTATAAACAATTATTAAACACCTCTAAAATATACCACAATAGAATCGAAAGGAAAAACATGACAATTTCTAAAAACAAGTACAATTTTCATCATGCACGCATGTCACAACATTTTTAAAATGCATTTAGCAAAACCTCTACAACACTACCAAGCATTTTTACCACAACGGACATATAAATGAAAAGATTATATCACTCCCCAAAACCCATTTTTTTCAAACGAGCATACCAAAACATTTTAAACATAATTCGCATCATGAAACTAAACCATAGAACATATTAAGTTTAACTCAACAAACAAATTAAATTATCTAGATGATGCAAAGGCATGGAACCACCTACCTTGTCATAGCAGACTTCACAACCATGGTGCACAATGGCTGTCACACGTCAACCTCACCTTAAATAAAACCAAATCAACCCTAAATAAACAATTGAACCAAAACATCAATAATTAACCCAAAAATTTGATGCAAAACCCCCATTTCATGATAAACACACCTGGAAGAAGACCAAACACAACCCAAAAGATCAAATTAAAACCCCTAAAATCAGAACATAAACCTTCTAAAAAACAACAAGAAGAAAGACCTAACCGGGGGGTGTTCGCCGGACGGAGCAGGGTGGTGGCGGTTCGGCTCTTCGCCAGATGAAAAAGGAGGGCAGCGGTTCGCAGCACCGGAAGAGAGAGGTCGCCAGACATAGGCGCAGGCAGGAGGGAGGTCACGGTGGAGTGCAGAGGCCAGCACGACGAGGGAGCAGGGGTGCGGTCTGGCGAGGGGGGGGGGGGGGTCGTGCAGTTCCGAGCGGGGCAAGGTGCGAAGGGAAAGGGAGAGTGAATAGGGGGTTGCGCTTCGGCTGGAGAAGGGAAGTGGGGGAGGGTTCCGTGCGGCGGTGCGTGATGGTTGCTCAAAGGGGAGGCGACGATGGCTTTCGGAGCACAGAAGGGGAGTCCGAAGGTCGATCGAGAGAAGGGGGGGAGACTTCGACGGAGAGAAAAAAAATGGGGTATAGGTGGGGGAAGCCCGAGGGGCTCCCCACCATTAAGAACCTACTAATACCCAGGATGAGACTGGAAAACCAACATGGGGAGGTCCGAGTGGACTCCCCACCATTAAGGAAAGGCCAACACCGATTTATTATAAAAACATTCGTGTGAGACCCATCGTGGGTCTCCCCACCATTAGGACTGTCAGAGGGTACAAAACATTGAAAATTCTCCAACGGTGACTAAACACCCCACCACAAGGGGCGGGGAGGGAGGGGTCTGACTACTGGGGCGTCAAAAGCATAACCCAAGACAAACCAACATTTCCACATTCCTGGATGAGCATTATTCAAACTTTGAGACCGACCTAACCAACATACTCCCATAAGGACTACTAAAGCGATTGCATCCAATGGGATGAAACCCCCAAGACTTTAAGGCACGAGATGAACACGCCTCCACATGGTCACGAAAATATTATGCAACCAGACGGCTCATTCGGAGCGGAACAACCATAGAAACAATTTAAAGTGACTCTACTTTTAACACAGATGACAGAAATAAAGTCGAGGTCTCATACACTCTTGGGGTTCCTGACCATGTGCCAACTTCCCTCCGAGGCCTATGGCTGGAGCCCTAATGTTTGAAGCATATCCTGCCTTGTAGTCAGACATTGAAGACTCCTGAATGGAGCTTCTCCTTTTGGTGTCACATGCAACCACACTGCAACCGAGGCAACACCAGAAAACACAACACATTACGACATCCAACTGATCATACATGGAACATTCACCAACAGAAGAGCTAAAATGGTGCATTCGCATCACCCTTTGTCACAATGGATGAGAACACGACACCAAAAATCGTCACCTAAACATAACCATTGTTGTTTATAGGAACATTATACGGAGAGGGACTTCAAACTGAGTCTTAAACAACATGTGACTCCTGCAATTGGTCATAGCATCTCCATGTGACTAGTTATGCCACACTAGTGTCCTAACGTAGACCCTTTCTTAAATGAAACCAATAAAAGACCAAAGGTCATTTAGAATAGTGGCCCGCACTGACCACTCTAGGCTGCTTCCACCTTTTCCCCACTAGAATCACCTTTATCATTTCCGAACTGAAATTTCAAATTAATGAAGTCAAACTTCACCCTTGACAATCAAAGAGAACTTACACTGCAAGACATAACCAAACATGACCCTTACAACTGATGAAAACACTACAAAGCCCTTCAAGACACTAGTCAGCACCAATAATTCTGAACCACCTTCACCCTTTTCCACTGGATTTCCTTTCGCCATTTCAAGGGGGAAACTTCGGACGCAAAGACGTCAAACTTCATACCCAATGAGTCAGACACTCAAAAGACCAAAAATCCCTTCAAATCCCCTCGTATCTATCATCCCACTGTGAGAGGATCCTCTTAGTTGTAAAAAGGAGGGCTGGGTTAAATTCTAGAATTTAAGAAGATATTCTTATGATCAACTGGAGGGTCGTCCGATGACGAATTGCATGTGGCCACACTTTGGTCATATGTCAACACTTTATGGGGGGGGGGGGAATACACTAGTCAAGAGAGATAACTGCGGAACCAATCAAACTGGTCTGATTTCCAAGACATATTGCAAGAAAATGCTAAACGTGCAGGGGAAAGCACTACAAGGGATTCCTGAAGCACTTTTCAAAAGAGACCATTAACCACATGCTTTCACACCAACTGACCAACAAGAATTCAAACTCAAGACAAAAATCAGTCAAAAAGGATTCTCGGCTTGAAACGCCTCACATCCAACCTTTCAAAAATACAAGGACACACCACACAATCATCGGTTATATAAAAAAAACCAAATTTTCCTTTAAAAAAACATTTTGAAAATAAGTAAAGTCAGTGGGTCGCACAAACACCAATGGTGTCCCATGGGCCTCACACATGCATGTTCCCATGCCACTCCAGCACCCACCTCATATCCATCTATGCACTCATCCACTCGTGCCATTAACCTTTTCTATTTCCATATACATTCATGCATGTGGTTTCCTATGAGAACACCGAGAATCAAAACCAAACCTTTCCATTTTCAAAAATCAAAACATCCAACCCACACTTTTCAAACCTCACACACCATTTAATTTTTAAATCGCTTCATTTGAAAACATCTTCTAGGACCAAAACTTTTTTACTTAAAAACCAAATTTCCACAAATCCAAAAAAAAGAGACGAGAAACAACGCAAGAGAAAACTTGTGTCAGCGGCTGACTGGAACATATGGTTGGCGGCCATACGCCAGTCACGCCACCGCCACAGAGGGTATTATAGGACATCGTCCCCGGCTCCACATGGCTTTCCATACCCTGCGAGATCACTGGGACCACTGACCCTAATCCCTTTTCATTTCCCCAAGACAAGACTAACTGCAAGAATCAGAGACTCAGACAAACCTCATCTTACATTGGTAACTTGATTCCCGGCACGAGGTGTGCTAGCTAGGAACATTGCTCGTAGCTAGAACGCCGATTTTCGACAACCATAATTTTTTGTCTACTCTGACTCTATCTCAAAAGAAAACAACCCAAGAGAGAAAACCTGCCCTCTGATACCATTTTGTCATGAACCAGGCCAGGTCTCCATCCGACCCAGTGCCCGAACCGGTCCGCAGCAAGGCCCGAAGGGCGTTCCCGATCCCCACAGGTTGGCACAAGTTCCCAGGTATCAAACATTACATGGTAACGATTCACCAGAAATAAAATATAGAAAAGCAACTAAATAGATAAATAAACTGAAACTAGAAATAGACAACCAAACCCGCCTTTAAACTATGAACAAGTTTAAAGTCTACAACTCGAACAAATAACTAAAAAGAAAAGGAGACAACGGAAACTAAAACTCTTACTCAAACCTTCCGACAAAATAGGGGCCACATCAACACCACTCTACATGACAATACCAACTGAAACCTAAACCACCATCACTGAGCACGATGTCACAACCTGGAATGCACAAGAAACAAAGTCTACATACACCCAAAGGTGTATGCAGGGTGTGAGCGAGAATCCCAGTAGGACGTCACCCAATAAAAAATTTCCATGCCACAACATCAAAAAGAAAATTTAAAGTGATTATTCAAAATTATACTTTCAAAATTCTTTTAAAGAAAACATTTACAAGCTAAATGCTAAAGGAAAACACTAAAAAGAACTCATTTCACAAATACAATTTTAAAGAGGAAGAGAAAAATTCATTATGGGAACACACACACGGACACACACACACACACACATACTCACACCTAAGTGGTCCTCCATATGCTGACGGAAGGAACCACGTCGTAGATGGTAGAGCACTATGGGAAATTCCCCTAAGGTTCATCTAGCTCGAGTGGGACCCTAGAACCTCGTGTCTTGGTGAAACTTGGCTTAGAAACCACGCCCCTCAGAAACGTGGCTTAGAAGACCACGACCCTTAGAAAACGTGGCTTAGAAGGCCATGAACCTCAGATGTCATATGTTTAGTTAGTGTTACAATTGTCAATCTAGCTAAGTGAAATAGGGACGATACCCATCCGGCTCACTAGCGCACTAGTTATATTCCTCCCACCTAGTTACCCAAGGTTTTCCCTTGTGCTCAAACATGTTCCACATTCACATAACACATCAATTTCACATTTTAAAAACCAAACATGACATTACACAAAAAAATTCACCACTTGCATACCAAATCACTATTTCAAAGACACACGCACACCAAGTACATGTCTCATTTTATAAAAATACACCACTTTAAAAACGAATGTGTATTCAACTCCTTCAAAGCACCATTTTAGCGTCATATAAATGTACCAATAAATCATTTGAGCTATTATTGAAATCATTTCAAGAAAAACCAAGAAAACGTTACACCAAAAACAACTTGATTTTATATAGAGGCGTCACTTTAAAACTTGATACCCGAGGTAACCATGTCCAAACCTGTTTTCCATTATTCAAACAATTTTTCATTTCAATTTCAAAAGTATACAATAAGGAAAACACACCAAAAGTGATTCATATACATTGAAAATGTCTATTTAAATACCCAAACACCTAAAGTGACTTGGAAAAACCTTTCGCACCTACGAAACAACCCTAAAAAACCTTTCAAACATGTTTTGCACTCAAAACACCACTTAAATAAACAACTCCTGAACTTATAAAACATATCGCATGTAAAAGAAACCATTACAAAATAAATTTCACAAATCAACCCTTCTAAAACCTAATTGGCACGCTATAAACAATTATTAAACACTTTTAAAATTTACCACAACAGGATCGAAAAGAAAAACATGAAAATTTCTAAAAACAAGTACAATTTTCATCACACACGCATGTCACAACATTTTTAAAATGCATTTCGAAAAACCTCTACAGCACTACAAAGAATTTTTAGCACAACACACATATAAACGACAAGATTATATCACTCCCAAAAACCCATTTTTTTTCAGACGAGTATACCAAAACATTTTAAACATAATTTGAATCATGCAACTAAACCATAGAACATATTAATTTTAACTCAAAAAACAAATTAAATTATCTAGATGATGAAAAGGCATGAAACCACCTACCTTGTCATAGCAGACTTCATAACCATGGTGCGCAACGACCGTCACATGTCAACCGCACCTCAAATAAAACCAAATCGACCCTAAATAATCAATTGAACCAAAACATCAAGAATTAATACAAAAATTTGATGAAAAACCCTCATTTCATGACAAACACAGTGCAAGAAGACCAAACACAACCCAAAACTTCAAATTAAAAACCCTAAAATCAGAACATAAACCTGTTAAAAAAACAACAAGAAGAAAGACCTAACTGGGGGGTGTTCGCCGGACGGAGCAGGGTGGTGGCAGTTCGACTCTTCCCCAGATGAAACATGAGGGCAGTGGTTCACAGCGCCAAAAGAGATAGGTCTCCTGACATAGGCGCGTCCGTGAGGGAGGTCACGGTGGAGTGCGGAGGCCAGCGCAACGGGGGAGCAGGGGTGCATTTCGGTGGGGGGGGGGGGGGTCATGCGGTTTTGAGCGGGGCAAGGTGCGATGGGAAAGGGAGAGCGGACATGGGGGTTGCGCTTTGGCTGTAAAAGGGAAGCATGGGAGGGTTCCGTGCGGCGGCGCGTGACGGTTGCTCAAAGGGGAGGCGGCGACGGCTTTCAGCGCACAACATGGGAGTCCGTAGGTCTATCAAGAGAAGGGGGGGGGGAGACTTTAACGGAGAGAAAACAAAACGGGTTATGGGTGGGGGGCTAGGTCTCAATGCAGCAAGGGAAAAAACAAATAAATAAAGAAAAGAAAAAAATAATAAAAAGGAAAACCAAAACAAATGGTAATAATAATAATAATACTAATGATAATAATTAGTATAATAATAATAATAGTAAAATTAACAAAACAATAATAATTTTAATATACTAAAATAGAAATAATAATAATAATAATAATAATAATAATCTCAGATGAAATTAATATGATTATTATTAAAACAATTGATAATTCATTTTATTTCATTAATTAAACATCGAAAATGCGTACGGTGAACCGAGTGGGGCCGTACGACGACCCAAGTGAGGCCGCACAGCTTCGACCGAGTTGTGCTAGATGCAAAAAAGACCAAAACACAAAGAACTCTAAATCTTAAGTCAGGATTCGACTCGAACTAACCGACGTAAAGAAAATTAATAAAATAAATAAATTAGAAATGACGGGTGTGACATAAATCCTGAAATAGGGTATCAATGCAGGAATCCCAGTCCCAAATTAGTTACACATGTTATTTTACAAATCCTAAAATGGAATGAATGTATTGGTGGGTATCCTTGACATAATAGTTTTTATTCTTATGTATATTCAAAAAATCTATGTCGTTTGAAAATGGTATGCTCTCATAGATAATGTTAATTTATTTCCTTATGATTCATGTCTTTTAAAAAACCAAATATATATTGCATGACTAAACATTATTATCTTTTAAATGTTGGGTATGGTTTTCAAACGTTATTCTCAAGTTATCATACCCTTATTTTCATGTTATGATTATCTATCACCCTTATTTACTATTGACATACATCTGAGATCATCCTTTATTATGTTTCCTTTACCCAAGATATGAAGAAATATATTATGTATGATAGGATAAAAGGGTCCTAGTTATGAATAACCTAGCGGGGGATGATAAAAATCACTTATGGAACACTTTTTTTCCTGATTCCAATGGTCAAAAAACTATTATGATACATAGGAATTCATTTGTATATTTTAATGAATATTAATCTAAAATTATGTAAATTATCTATATGAATATAGTAGGTCACTATATTACAGTCCTATTATAATAATATTGTAATAATATTATAACTTTTATTTTTATTCTCAGCCATAGATTATATCATGTTTTTTTGTTTGGCTTGGTTTACTAACCCAATCAAATTATGTTATAATATAATATATTACAAGAAAATGGAAACATTATTACTATTAATATATGATAATAAGTGTTACATTATTTTATTTATATAGTTATTGAAGGGTAAGAAAAATAAATGATCTATATAGAGTTAATCATCATTATTTTTAAATTACTTGAAATATTTTCCTCTTGAATTAATTTTTCAAAAACCATGCCCCTGACATACATCAAATGAAAATGGGACTACAAAAATCAATAAAACAAAATTATTAAACAATATATACCAATATATTAATGATGATCATAATGAATAAATTAAAACCAATATATCAATAAAAAACATGATGAAAACATGAAAAACTATTAAAATCCAAGGATTGAAATAATCTATATAGAACAAATATTTATGAAGAAAAGTTTTATATGTAATGAATATAAATGTAAAAATATCGTGATAAGGTTTTGAATTTTTTTATATATATTTTTATTGTAAATAGTAAGTGATTTTCTTCACTCAACTCCTTTCATTGAGTTGAAATAAATTATCATTCACTGTGACCATGTAAGATTGTTTTATTTTATCATGTGATTATGTTTTATTTTATTACATTTTTACATCCAGAAAATATTTTTTATGGATTTCCACTTTCATTAAAATTTTACATTTTTAGAATAATTTTCATTGTTTATAATGGATATTTCTCTTCTAGTTCTATATTATTTCATTCATAAAATTATTTCAACATCAATTTATAAATATATAAAAGTAATAACTCTGTTACACCTCATATTTCTCCTCTACTTTTTTCAAAGTGATATTTTAAAATTATTTTATTGATGTGGGGTTTTCACTAAAAATTCCATAACTCATTAAGAAAGATGTTCCATTTTACTTTCAATAATTTTGTATCATCCATATCATAATTCCTAACAGTAAAATTATTTAATTGAAATGCTCCGTTATTGAGTAATTTTTAAAAAATATTTCTTCCAACAAATATTATTCTTTACTTCTAAGAAATTATTATTTTTAGTTACTCATAGAATAATATTTTTACTATAATTTTGAATTTGTTTTATAAAATATATTTTGATGGTTTTAATTTTATTTAACTTTATATCCCAAAATATTGAGCTCTTATAGATTATTTTTCATGATCAATATTTTTGTTCTTCTACAATATATTTAATTTTGTAGAATGGTTTTTTTATCAAATTATCTAGCTCATGAAGTCATTATTTAATACCTTTGAAAATTGTACGAATATTATATTCAATCTATAGGATTTTATATGACATGATATATGACTGAATTTATATGGAGGAAATATTTAGGGTTATTCATTGAATTATTGGTGGGGTAATATATATAACCCCAATGTATTGGTTACAGATTTATTTCTTATGGGAAGATGAATATATGCATTGATTTTGTTTTATTTTTAAAAAATTATTTGTGTGAATTTTTTATTTCCACAAAATTATTTGTGATAGTTTTTTTTATGATCAAAAAATGAAGTGTATCCATTATTGATATGTTCAAAAGCATATATGTGGAACTATTTTTAGTTTTTATTGTCCATAATTTTATGATTCTATTTTTTTGTTTTTCTTTATTTTCTACGACCAATTTATATGTTACATGATTTTGTTATAATATATATACGATAATTATTTTCTCTTTTTTATGTAATGTTACACTATAGTAAATGTTTGAAAAATTGATGCTATATTTCATTTTTCATATATAGACGTATATTATGGTTCTATGATCATTTTAATCATACATGAATCTCATATTCATGTATTATCACATATTTATGATATGAACCTTTATAAATGGTTAATATGATTTACTTTATTGAAAATATTAACTCATTCCATCATTTCTTCATTTCCCCAAGGTATTATATGAAATATTAGTATTACAATGATTTCATGTGCTGTGAATTTTGTGTAATATTTTGATGAAATAATTCATACTAATATTTTCTTCTATAGAGTCTCCATATACACTAAAACTTTTTGATATTGTATTATGAGTTTTTTGTGATATATAATTCTTAAATTATGAATATATTGTAGAATAAATTTAATATAATTTGTTTTTTAGAAAATTATACATGATTGTATCCTCAAAATATAGAAAAACCCACTAGTAATTTCTAAAGAGTCCTTAAATGTGTCCCTAAGTATGAAAAACATATATATATATATATAACTCTAGAAACTCACCAAAACATGTCAAAGAAAATTTCATTCCTGAAAACATATATGGTCATAATGTAATTACACAACTCAATGGGAATGCGCTTGATGAAAAAAACTACAGATAGAAAAGATGAATACTACTTTTCCTTCCCATTTTAAATATACAACAACTTGATTGTAACATGATTACCTATCATGAAATATGTAGAAATTTTATCCCCCCACATTATCAAGGAATTATTCCTGAATGGTGAAGGAAATAATATTTCTTAGTTGCAATAGTCAACATCCTTTTGTCAGTGTACAATATATATCCATTACACTCCCTTGTTCGGATAAAATCACCACAATCATTAATTAGTTTAGGAACTCCAAACATCTTCACAACCACTTGAGTTAAGATTAAAAACTCACTCTTAGAAATATGATATCTAAATATCACTTTCAAAAATAGAAGGAGTAACTCCTATAGGACATCCATTAGATTTTGTTTGAACTATTAATATAGGTATTATTAAATTTTAGATGAAATATGAAGTATTATACAAGTGTTATAAATTATATGAATAATAATAAAAATATATGAAAGGTTCAATCCAATATATTTTATATACATGATCACTATGGATGAAAACATTTTATCTTGTCTATATTTAAAAGGAGAATAAATTTTGCGGTGAATTTTCTTGTTTTCCCCTAAAAATGATTACATGAGTTAATTTTTTTGTAATTTTAATTCTAGATCCACATGTAAAAAATTAAATGAATCATACTAAAAATTTTAATCAGACACGTTTTCTTTTTTAAAAATTATAGATATAAGTGGTTCAATATGAATAATAATTTTAGTAACAAAATCTTCCAAATTAATTAAAAGAATGGAGTCTTTTAACAAAAATATTCATTATCACAATGAGTATGACAAATGTTGAACCATAAAAATAAATATGGGAGCTATTTATATAAGATTCGATAAAATGAGATGAATTTAACCCATAAGAATAATGGAAATAAATCTCTTCTATATTTAAAAAATAATCAAAACTTCTTGAATTTTCCTCTTGATAAATATTAAAATTACCAAAAAAATTACACACATGAACCAATCCAACACCCATAATATTAAATAATGAATTATATATACAATGAAAAAGGGTTATGATCATGATGTTTATTTTTATGATCCCATTATAATCATGGATAATTAGGATGATTTTTTTAGGGTGGTATGAGCATGGATGATGATAATTTTCTCCCATGGATCATTGTTTTTATGATAGTAATGGATAATGAAGTGGTTATAGTAACTTATAATTTTAGGTTTTACCATAAAATCCCTTTTGATACCATTAGGTAACTACAAGTACTTATCCATGAGTTCAAAGTGAAATAGGTATTTTTGATTTTCTCAATGTGGAAAAGAATATAAATTACATATGTAATATGATAATCACTATCCTGCTGATCACCAGTGTCCTTGAAAACAATTCACCCTCATAGTTTCACTTTGATGTGTGGAAGTCATAGTCCTTTATCACATGATGAATTATTCCTAATGTTCTCCTGTAGATGATAGCCACCAAAATTATTTTTAAAAATATAATTTTCTTTTTAAAGTAATAGAGTTATTAAGTTACATAGAGTTAAACATTATGGTCTGTATTTTATCAATAAATGGATTGCTGAGAATAACATGAATGGATATTTAAATCAATGTTTAAGTCAAATTATCTTTTTATTTTCATCTCAATATATATAAATATAGTGCATCCTATTAGAATTAAATGGGAAGTGATGGTTTCCACACATTCTAATTAAATTTATCCAATGTTAGGGGTTCTTCTTTAGCACTTTCATGATTTTTTGAATTTTTAAACTGTGTTGCTGTAACTCTCTAAAATTTTTGTACATATTTACTATTAAATAAACATAATCTGTTCAATGTATTATCGTTCATGAAAAAATAATATAAAGTAAATAATTATGCGGTATAATAAAATTTATAATATATTAAATGATAGTGATATGAAACATTATTTTTAAAATATAATATTATTATGGTTTTATTTCCCATATGAAATACCATTGATTGAATAGAAATTATTTCTTTGAAACAAATATTTCAATAAATTTTGAAAAGCTATATCAATTAAATGTTTTCAATTATATTCAATGAGTAGAATATAAAATAAATTTATAAAATACAAAATATAATAAACTATAGGGATTACTATATTAAATACTCATAGATCAATAAAAAATATTTGTTTTTAATTATTATTTTAGTATATATTATATATGTTTTTAAGATAAATTTTCCATACTCGAAGTATGTTGTTTATTAATATTAATGGTTTATATTTTTATTTAATAAATTAATAAATATCATTTAATTGTTACTATATGATAATTAATACACTTAAATTCAATTTTTTAAAAATAAATTTTCTATTAAAAAACTTTTACATTATGGGAAATTATTTAAAAAAATAATTCCTATCACCATTAGAAATTTCATTTTGAAAAGATGTTTTTATATTAAAAATTATTAAAATAAAAGCTATAAATAAGGTTAATTTAAATTTTAGGAATGCATATATATTACTAAGGTAATTGTTAGTAATCATGGTAATGGGAAAGATGAGGTAAATGTATCAAAATAATGAAGAAGTAAAAAAATTCACAAATAATTTTTATTAAATGGGTGTGTGAGGATATGATAAACATCTCCTCATCATATATTACATATTAACAATTTCAGATCCACATGCTAGGAATATGAAATTCTTTTTAAATTGATAAATGAGTTTATAAAAAACATCCACCCCACTCAGTTAGAAAAGGACCCTTTCCCCCACATGAAAAAATACTTATAATTTTAATTCCTTTAAATAATCCACCATATTTACTTCACCAATATTCTTCTACCACTCTGGGTTGCATTTGGACCCAATATATTAGAATATAATTACCTAAAAACCAATGCAGTTTCGAAAAGGATATCCAATTTCTTCTCTATAAGTAATAATTTTTTATCATTCATATTACCTTATTATCCTCATATAACTCTTGTAATGATTGAATCTTCACCATGATACCATTTAAGAGATTTATTTGTACTTATATCATTACTATATTATAATAAAGTCACTTCATAATCATACTCATTCATTAATTATCATATTTTTTTTGGTTTCACTACTTACATGAACGATGCTATAAATTTCAATCACAAATTACTATTGAAGATCAATTAATAGAAATATATTATATTGAAATTTAGATTCTTTTTTTGAATGATAATACTAATTTTTAAAATAATTATTAATAAACCAACTTTTATTCATTAAAAACCACATAAATGAGTGTCTTGTGGTTTTTTGTGATGAATCACACTTTAAACTTCCCAAGATTAAATGTAGAACTTAATTTATCATTATAGAAATTCAATTATAGTTCCATAAATATTCTAGTTATTATTAACTCATGTAAATTAAAGGGAGATCATTAATTTATTAATGAAATTGACTTGTAATGATTGAAACTACTACAAATTGATGTTGATATAATCTAAAAATAAGTAATTATTTTTTATATATTAATTTAAATGAATAAAAAAGTTAATATGAGTATGTATAATGTAGTTCACTAATGAGGATTATCAGGTTATATATTAATATAGATCAATTTATACTAATATTTAATCTATGGTAATTATTTTCTCATCCTAATTTTCAATTCTTTATGAATAGACATCATATTCCACAATTATTTTTTTGGTGGTGTAAATTCATTCCTTGGAAATTTTAAACATTTTTTGTGCAATTTAGTGTATTTAAATATCCACATTTGTTCAAATAATTCATGATATTTTGATACAATTTTTACACACAGAATACGTGTTTATTTTTGAATATCCCATTAAAATTGATATTATTTATGATTAAATTCATTTTTAGGGAATTATATGTTCTTTAACTATTAAAACCTTTCTATATTCTTATACTATGGTTATATATTGGTTTCAAATTTCATCACATTTGTTAAATTCAATTTTTTCACAAATCTATTGCAAGAATTTTTCTAATTAGGATAAAAAATATCTCATCTTTTCAGTTATAAATATTGTCATCTATGTCAATATTAATTATATTGTTCTATGAATCACCTTATATATCAATAAATGGGTTAATAATAATTTTTTATATTATATTTCACATTATTTACAAATATTTGATAATTTGATTTTGTAAAATTTTCTATAAATTCAATATTTTATTTTATTCATAAAATTATACAAAAGAATATTTTTAATCAATTTGAACATAAATTAATTTTCCCACAATTATATCCATCCTTATTTATAAAACATTATCTCAAATTATTTAGTTGTTTTCAAAAAATTGTTCATATTGAAATGTAAAATTTTCATTTTTTAAAAACATTTATCAAGTTATTTGTATAATTTTTCTTGCTTTTCAAAAAAATTAGGTTTTTATTACAGATATTTTAAAATATATCAACATCCATTCATTATTATTTTATTTCCCTATAGGTCCAATATTAATATTTTAAGTATATATACATGAATATAATTTATTTCCTAGCGGTTAACTATTTTAGGTTGAAATTAGGAATGTTTTTGTGTTCTTATAGAACACATATATATGGATTTTTATTATGTAATGGGGGGGATCCATTATAACCCTCCAATTAATTTTATAATTATATATAAGTCATGAGATAATGGTGTTGTGTATTAAGAGGATGATGGGAAACTATGATCCCAATATAGTGTGTGAAAACTATTATGAGAAGTTATGAGTATATGATAGTGAGTGACATAGATTTCATGTATCTATCTAAACAAGTTTGTGCATGAATTAAATTGAAATATGATTTAATCAAATATATATGCATTAAAATTACTATAGAAATGGTTTCCACATTATTAAGATTCAACATTGATATTATTATACCATATTTATAATTTTATGCAATGAGTCGTGCTTGAATTTCTAGAAAAATGTGTGAAAATAGTACCTTTTAAATTGCATTCCACAATTACACATTTTCACAGTTTTTTATCCAATTTATTTTATCGAGATTCCTTTATATGTCATTATTAAAAATAATTTATATTAATATTATATTTTTAATTTTTAATTTATAATTATTTTTATCAATCAAAAATGATATTTAATCCTGTTTTCAAATAAATTTTCAAATATTCTTATAAATGTGTTTTTATGTATGTTTCACTGGGAATATTCCACAATTATTGCTACCAAATTATTTATATTTATATATATTTATAATGTATTACTAATGTTTTTAGAAGACTAGTTTATTTCCGTTGGGATGATTAATATATAGTGGGATTATGATAGGTTTTAATTTATTATGTAATACATGTGTATGAATTTTTATTATTTTATGGGTAGACATGTTATAGCCCTCAAATGCATAGGGTGATGATTTATGTCTCTTGGGATTATATTGTTGTACAAGAAAAATATTTTGAGTATAAATGTTTAAAATATGGTTTGAAAACATGTTTTTGAGAATATATGTCTATAAGATTGTTGATGAATAAGATTAGGGGAATCTATTTTTACTAGTATATGGATAAATAAAATAATGGGTAGATTTTTCCACGTTTTTCCATAGAAAATATTGTGGTTAGATATTCCATAGGGTTATTATTTCCCATGATTATACTTATATATCATTTCTAATTTTACACAACATACATATTTTATGATCTAATAGATTTTTTTATTAATTCATATTTCTACACTATAATGACCCCTGATTTATGTTATTAAAAATTCCTTATGATGGTATTAATGATTTATTTTATATGATTTTTTGGTATGATCTATTTATGTCACATACAAGTATCTTTAATATGTTCTTATTACCACATGTATATATCCCTATGATACTCAATTGTTATTGGTTATGGTTATCATTATTGGGTATTTAAAATAATCCATTCTTATTTTTCCACTCCTTAGGTGTGAAATAAGGATAATTAGTATGTTATTAGATGGGTTTCATGTGATAAGACTATTTTTGGGATATCAAGAATAATTAATAAAGAATAAAACATCTATGTAGCTAATGTAAAATGACACTAAAACTCTTATTAATATGATTTCATAAATCATGAAATTTAATTACTAAAATAATGTAATATATATAAGAGTCAGGCATTATAATTTTACCTTTTAATAAAAGACATTATATAAGTAATGTATTTTTAGTACCAGATATAACAATATATATTTATGGTGCTTTAGTTGGAATCATACTAGGGTTTAGTGTTTTATGGGTATTAGATAATAAAGAAATAGATTTTAGAGCCTAAAAAATCCTATGATTTACAATAAGTGACCTATGATGAACTAAAAATTCCATACATTGAAAAAAAGTTCTATAAATTTGGGCATCATAGAATATTTTTATCATATGATGCCTTACACTTATTATTTCATTATATTTAGACAACCCCATTGGTTTCAATTAAATATTTATTAAAAAGAGGGACTAAGTTAAAAATAGTTCTTATGTACAATATTAGGATTTTACAAATTAGAAATGGAATGGGATTTGAGAAGGAATAAAAACGATAATAGAAATTACATCTCATGTCATGGAAAATAACATGAACCATGGTAAGGTCTTAAATTATCCATAAATGGGAATTTTTTTTATTGATTTTTCATGTGGAAATATATATTTTAATTTGTGGGTTACTAATCCACTACTTGTTAAGTAGATGTATTACAAAATAAAAATGTTATCACCTAGTATCTAATGCACAAAGTATGAAAATATCATTTTTTGTATCTATCATTTAGAAAGTTAATCTGATGGGTGGTGGAAATATAAAATAATGAGATGCATGAGAAATAAATTAACTTCATGGAATGGTAGTATTTTAATATATTTTTTCTAATAATAAATTTTTGTGAACAATATTTAGTAAAATAGAGATGGAATTCGTGTTATTGAAATAAACTAATGATAATTTGATTAGTTTATACAAGTGAAACATTATTATATTGTCAAGGTTTGATTTAATTTTAATATTTATCATGAAATATATATTTATAATTTCCATTGTTTCTTAAAATAATGTCTTCAAAATAATGTTTCTATAAAGGGAATTGTTAGCAAAGAAGATATGATTCATTTTCTAGTAAAGGTTGAAACCAAAAATGGATACTATCATTATGATCAAGAAACTATATATATGAAAAGGGAAATGTATTTTATTGTAATCATAAATGATAAATCACATATGGAAAAGATACCCCCCGCACCACATGAAAAAACATTGATTAAATAAACACCGAAAACTTTTATAAAAGGAACAGGTAAACAATTCATGTGTGAAACTGTTATACATAAAAATGATGATTATAAAAGGTGTATGAAGTTTCTAGTAAATACAATGGAGGATAATATTGTCCCATATAATGTAAAACTCACACTTAAAATATTTAGTATTATGAAATTTTATCATTACTAAATTGAATACCACATCCTAATGGGAGATGAAGAAAATAAACTTAGAAACCTCTTAATAAAATAGATAAAGTGAATAATTTTACAGTCAATACCACCAAAAATGGGAATAAAAATTAAGAGTGAAGTTTATAATAAACTTCCACTAAAGAATATTGATTGGCATACCTAATTAGTTTTCTTTCAATTCATTATTATCTCTAATTATTTTTAATATCATCAAATCAACAACTCAAAAACTACAATATCAATTGCTAGTGAAAATAAAAAAGGTGTGATGACTGTATCACATGTATCTAAACATTATAAAATTACTTTTTTTAGGAATTATATTCTTAAAAATATTGTTATTATTTATTTAGTTGAACATGATTTTATTTTTTTCGTTGATCGGTTCTCTTTATATAGTGATCATATCAATTGATATGGTAATGAAATAAAAATTTATATTAAAATAAATCCATAAGTTTCAATTTATATAAGGCTAAATATGAACTAACATGTAAAATAACATCCATTTTTTGTGTCATAATAACCAATGTAGTGGGGTATTTATATCATATGTTCTCGGAGAAACTCAATATTAGGGACACGATAATTTGTGGGGAAAGATAAGTTTCCTAGAATGACACATAGTGAGGATGATATCTTATTAGAAATTAGATATTGAGTTCTCTATTTGTTGTGGATTCCCATATTATTTATCCATTGAATAATAAAACAAAATGTTGAGGGGGTAATTTATTTACATGGCACAAAATATATCACCTAATTATTTTATTAGGTATTTCAATTTAAATATATCCATCATATTTAATAGCATGTGGTGAATGAAATACTAAACTATAGTAAATAATTTTGTAGTATAATAAAATATTCAATACAATAAATGGTAGTTGAATGATTTTTTTCCAAAAAAAATTATTTTAAAAGGTTTTACTTCACTTAAGAAATAACATAGGCTCGAAAAAATAGATTCTATGAAATACAAATTCTTATTAATTTTAGTAAATGATATCAACATCCATTATAGAAAAAAATAAAGAAAAAATTTGAGAAATTATTTATTTCCATAAAATAATTAATGAAGTAACAATTTGGATTACTAAAAAACTCTTCATGTTTAATTTTTTTTAAAACATTTTTTTAAAAACATTTTATTTTATTATATATTATATATAATATAATTTGAAAATATAATTTCTAATAATTAAATTATTCAGTATAATGAAATTATCATTTTTTATATTTTTATTAAACAATATCTATAATAATATAATGATTATTTTCTTGTATTGAATTTGTGTAATTTCATTATTTTTATTTAATTGTGTTTTTTTACAAAAAAAATATTTTATTGCGTTATGTGTACTTATATAAAAATCAATTCCTATATCAATTGGAAATTAATATCATAAAATGGTTTTTATATTTTGAATATGTTAGTCAAAATTTATTAGTAAATTCAATATATTTATAGGTATAAAAATTTGTAACTTAGGAAAAGGTTAGTCATCAAGGTAAAGAATAAAATAAGGTAAAAATGATAAATTGAGGGATAAGATCATAAAATATAATGAAACTTTATCATTAAATGTTTTTATAAGATAATTATAAACCTAACCTCATTATATAACACTACATTATTAATTCTAGATCTACCTTCCTTGAATATGACATTCCTTATACATTAATAATTGGGTATTTATAAAATGTCACCCTTATCACTTATAAAAGGACCCATCAACCACCCTATCCAAGAAATAACTAAAATTAAAATTCTAATATATAATATAACATATCACTCCCATAATAATATTCCCCAACATTGGGTAGAATAGTTTATGAATAGATTTCACTAATTCCATTGAAACTATGAAGACTTGCACAGTAACATCCTAGGTATTTATAGAATAATACATTTTCATATCTATTAATATTTTTCAATTTAATATTAATTTTAGTTTAAAGGGGACACTATGTATGATAGTGTACTCGACACACAGTAATGAGTTTCTCCAAAATCTTATGTTTCACACAATATTGAGTTATGAAAATAACCATACAATAATAATATTATTATTTTAAATGGTAGTTAATGCCTAGCTGTTGTAATAGAGGGAATGATTATAACTAACTATAATATGATTACATGTGTTTTTAAATGTTTTTACATTTATCCAATGAATTTTATAGGTTTAAAATGAGAATGAATACTATTTAAGCACAAAATATTCTAATATTTTTAAAAGGTAATTTTAACACCTTTTTATGGTGAACCCCCTTTAAAAATTGTGTTTGTGACTTTTATATATTATATTTTAAAAAATAAAATTCTTCTTTAAAAGAAGGAAACCAAAATTTACTTCGATTGAAATATTGGTATTTTTCTGATGAAATTCATATTTTTAGGAATAATGAAAATACTACATTTTAATTCAAAACTGAATTTTAATATAATTTATTTTTATAGTTACATTATCCTTTTAATTAGTTTTAAAGTGTAATTGGTTTTTTTATCATTTAATCTAATTATGGTCACTGTATGTAAATTAAAATTTAAATTTGACATAAACACATGTTAATCATTTGATAGTTTTTACTTCTTAAAAACCCACTTTCTGGTTCTGACAAAGAGAATTAATTTTAAATTAATTACTGAAAATCTTGTATTTGGATTTTAAAAAAAGCGTATTCCATATTTTTAATCATAGGGTCCAAAATGTGTAAATAGGTACCTTTTATTTTTGGACAATATGAATAGTAACTTTAGTAATTATTTTTATTTACCATTATTAAAGGATAAATCAGATAAATAAGGGTAAAAAATAATATTAAAATAATATAAAATTGCCATAAAATGTGTCCTAATCCTATTGTATGAGATATTTCTAACCAGGAGTATTTTTAGGTCCAACTTTTAGCATTTGATAGCCACTTGGGCGTGAAAATAACATTTTATAATATTTAATTTAAAGAAAATGGAAATATAACATAAACATGTATCTTTTAATAAAAATATTTATAATAAGGATATATAACTGATATATTTGACTTTTAATAATCATTATATATATAAAAATATTTCCTACATCATGTTATTTTATTTATAATTTTTAGACAATAATAAATAAATTTCTTTATGACACAATGATGATGCGATGATTAATTTATTAATGAAAGATTCAAATAAATGATATTATAAATTATAAAATGAATTTAATTTGAATTTTTTCATGCCATAAAAGATTTTTTTTGGATTAAATTGAAATTTTAGTGATAATATAATATCTTTTTTTTATGGAATCAAGTCCTTATGACTTCAACAAAAATATATTTCTAAATTGATTCAAAATTGACATAAATGAGTTTTTAAAACAAATTCTATTTTATTAATTGATATAATAGTCCTAAAAAATATAATATTTTTACAAATAACTTATATAATGTAAATAATTTGATTAATGATCCACTTGTGGTTCTATTGGAATTTTATAGTAACTATAGTAACCATATATTATGAAAAATCAAGAAGACATGGTAAGGGTTAATGTTTTAAACTAAGGCTTAAAGCTAAAAGATATGGTTAATATAGTGGCCTAAAATGTCTAAAACATACTGGTTGGAATTAATTTTACCCATAATCATCTTATCAAATAATTATATAACTTTTTTGTCTATTATAATTCTAAAATCAATTTTTAATAAAATAATATTTCAAGACTTCCCTAATGTGCCCCTCCTCCCTCTTATAATAGGACACAAACTTTACCCACTTACTCACACCTCTAAACCCCATGTATTGTCAAAATTCTTTTCAAATAAGCTCCAACATACTTCCTTTAATCATATATTCCACACCATGGTTAGAAGGAAATTCAAGAAATCCTTTTGGCTCAAATAAAAAGAAGCTGCCCGATTTAGAGGTAACATCTTCCCTCAAGTTCCTTTACATTATTTTTATTCTCCATTACCTATGATTTTTTATTAGATGATTAAATAAAAAAATCAGTATCCTCAATAAAATAGGTTGTTTTTATGATAATTTTTCAAACTAAATTCACACACATCTCTATCTAAGGGACACGGACATACTTTTTCAGTGTACGGTGAATTACTACCTCACAAAACGATGATAGTCCAATTTTATCCTACAACCTCTCATGGCGGACCATATGATGGAACTGTATTTATATATGATATATATTATATTTATATTGTCTCAATATTTCTCTAATTTTTATTTACAACATACCTTTATCCTTTCCATAATGTGTAAATACTATAATTTCATTTGAGGAAGTGTGGACTACCGCCCCCTCAAAGTAATATGAATCGTTCATTCCATACATGGAATTTATAATGAATGAAATTAATAAAATTATGTAATATATATAACATATATATTATACTTTAATTGTAATACACATATGTGTATTTTAGTTTTTATTCCATTAATATGACATAGAAATGATAATAGTGTTCATGCATACATATGAACTACCGTCTCCATGAGCGGTTCATTTCATTTAATATATACAAATGATATGGAATATTATAAATTAGTATATACTTGATATATATGATATTTAAATAATTAATATCATTCTTGAAATGATTTACTTATAACCACAGGGACAATTTTAATCAAAACATCTTCATTTCTTAGTCAAGTAAAAAACATCGACAAAACATCCAATATGAACTCAAATAATTAACTAATCATTATAACATGGTAATAAGTTATATAAATTTAATAATAAAATTTACAAAGGTTCTAAAGAAATTATAAATTAACCTATGTTTAATATTTAGTAAATTTAAGAATGAACGAGGCAAGTCAGACTCAAGGTAATGGAATTTCTATACAAAATTTCCACTCATCTGGTTTTATGCATACTTCATTGATTATATTATGACAAGATTGTGTGTGGAGTCACTGTTTTTATGTTGTAATTTATACTTCCCTTTTTGTGTATATACTATTTCTACACATAATAACCCCATTGATAAATTTTTATGTCATTTATACGAACATTTTTAGGGAAATATTAACCTAATCTCTATTCATTGAGTTGAATATCCATGTCATAGGTTTTTTATTTTCCAAGATTATGTGTGAATTTCTTGTGATTATTTTACACTGAATATCCACATATATTCGGTTTATTTATATTTTTCATACATAATTATTTCATTTATTTATCATTATTATAAGGATACAATCTTTGTATAGGATTTTATCTCAATTTACATTCCATTGAGACTTATTTGTTGTTATTCACCAATTCACTTATATATAGTGTATATAAATCCCTTTGAAATATTATATCTGGAATCTCCTTATTCTCATAATATTATATGTTTGGTTTAATTTTATTCTCTAATTATTTTTTTCATTTCTTTTCTCAAGTAGTAAGAGACTCTTTTTAGTACACCCTAGTTATGGTATGCAACCCATATATGATGATATTTATGGTTATAAAGTTTAAGGGTGTTGGATGGGAGTGTTGGGAGAGTTTTGGAAGTAGTTTTGGGAAAAAATTGAAGTCGCACGTGTAACGCACGATTTGCCTAACTGTGCCTCCAAACCCTGCGCAATGGTCCTCTTGAGGATGAAGCTCCACAACGGTTGGATCGCGGTAAGAGAGACCATGCAAGGAAGCCATGAGAGGGTCTACATAGGTAGTATCTAACACACGGTTAGCACACAGTTTGTCTAACTGTGTGAACTAACCGTGCAGATGGTTTATGTGAGATACTAAAAAAGTGTATCTCATACATTTTTTCCTCTAAGTGGATATTTTTTTCTCCTAAGTAGGCATAACACAGGATTCCTCCTCTTTGAAGGTAGGAGAAACTCTACCAAGAATTTTGGGGTCAATCTAAAAGCTTTACTTGGTGAATCGAAGATGAATTCTTGAGGTATGTGATCGTTCTTCTTCGTTCTTAATCAATTTCTTAGATCTAGTTAGATCTACTTATCCTACTCTCCTAGTTTCTTATATCTACACCCATTATGGGTAGATCTAGGTGTGTGGAGCCAATTATTATAAAATTTAGTCTTGATCTCTTAAGGAGAATAGATTTATGGTGGGATCTTTAAGAATCGACCCTGTTCTCCTGTGTGTTCTTTGTTCCTTGGGGTTTTTGTCAAAACCTTTGAGGTAGGAGACTTCTTTCTTGACTCCACTTAGTAGTACTTATTGGAATTCTTTCAAATTGAATTTATGGCATTTAATTGATTTTTATTTTTTTGTTAAAACTTGTTGGAAAACCTTTTGAGTGATGGTTGTGAAATTTGAAATATTTAATGTTTGAGTAAAGTTATTTTACTGATGGTTTTGAAATATGCATTTTAAAAAGGGGATTTTTGAGATTTTTTGAACATGAATTGGTTATATGTTTTCAATAAAGGGTATATTTTATTGAAATGAAATGTTTCTTTGAAATTGGTTGTGCTTTGGTTTTCAATAAAAGTTCAGTTTTATTGGAGTGGTTTTTTTTGGAAATGAAAATATTTGGAATATATGGTGTTGCTATGAGTTCATGCTTAACATGACCTTATTAAGGGATGAGTACCATTGGGGTACAAGGTACATGACCTTGGATCTGGGGAATGTGTCATTAGGACACAAGGTAATTGGACGAGAGACTGCTCATGAGTGTGGAGCTGTCAAACAAAGCATGCATTTGTGGGTGTGTTGTGAACCATGGAATCGGTATCCCATATGATAAGAAGAATTGTTTTTAAAGCTCTGATTAGTTATTTTTCTGGAAAAATTACTTGCTGAAAATTGGTTTCATTTTGTTTTGTTTTCACTTGGTTGTAAACGTATTTTGAAACTTATTTATATTTGGTTATAAACTATTTTGGTAAATTGTTTTATAAAAACTATTTTATATAAATGTGGATAACTTTTCTATCCTAGTGGAGTGAGTAGGGATGTCATTGGGGAAAATCTACTGAGTTTTATACTCACCCCTACTTTGGTACTTTGGTGATTTTATAGATTTTATCTTCCAGGGATGGGGTAAAGGTAACGTTTCCCACAGTTTTAGCACTACCTCGTTATTTTCTAGATGTTCGATGATTGTGGAGCTTGGATCTTGTGGATTAGAGAGTCTTGTGGACTCTTGAGAGTTTTGAGTTATTCATCCATTCTATACTTTAATACTGGTTTGGTCTTCCACTATTGCAAACTTTGATATTGTTTTTAGATACATTAAGTTGTTTAGTTATCTTTATTTGGATCATGTATTATTTAGTAAATGGTTTGGTTGTGGTTTGTTGTTTTATCGGTATATTTCGTAAAGGGTAAATCGTCCCCCAATTTTATGTGAAACCCTTTGAATTTAATTACACACTTTGGCATCTCAGGAATGTCTCTTAAGACCATGTAATGACTCATTGTTCTCTCAAGATAATGAGAATGAGAGGGTCATTACAAATGGTATCAGTCTGGTCCTTCATTTGTGGTATAAATGTTATCAGCTTGTTCGGTCCTTCCCTAACAAGTGGTCATCAGTGTTCTTGGTTTGGGAGTTGAAATTTCTTTTTGTCTATTCTTTGGGCAGAAATCTTAGTCAGGAGTAGGATTATCGGAACTTGAAATGTATCACACAAAAATATGTAGCTAAACATTTTATGTTGAACTTCATGTTACCAGTGAGTTGTGTATATAAGTGTTTGGAGACACTTTCAAGATTTCGGTATCTCATTTTCATGTGTTTAGCTAATGAGACGTGCGTGAAATGCATTGTAGATGAATTAATTATCACTAGGATTTCATATTTCATTTGGAGTAATGATTTATGATATTTTTAAAGGTGTAAATATTTAAAAATTGCATAATTTTTTTTCAAATGAAATATTTTTAAAAGAGGATATTTGGTGTATTTTGAAAATTGTTTAATTTTCAAAAATAATGAATGATTGTTTTCAAAAATGGTTAAACATGGAATAATATTGTTTTGAAAAACAATTTTGTGATAGTTGATGTGGTATAATTTGAAATGAGAAGCCATCAGTTTCTAAAGAGTGAGATTTACAGATTTTATTGTTGGTTTAAAAAATGGAACCTGGTAGGTGTCGTTGAAACCAACCCAAAGAAGCTGTGGAGAATGTGGTTTCACCTGAATGATGTGTAAAACGAGATATGGTTCAATGTATTTTCAATGATTTTCAAGATGTGGATTTAGGGAACCAGAGGAATGAGCCAAGGCTTGTGGATCATACCCTCCAGTTCATGAATCAGAATCCACCCATCTTCCGAGGTGATTTTGAACCTGAAAAGGTGGAGGTATGGCTGAGTAGGATAAATCGTATCTTCAACTTCATCGGCACACCGGTAGTGCTAAAGGTGAAAATTGCGATGTATATGCTCAAGGATCTTTAATGTTAGTGGTGGGAATTAGCAGTGAAGGTTAAATTGGATGAAGTTATTACATGGGAGGATTTTGAGGAATTTTTCAACATACAATTCTATGCTGACGCATGATCTAGAAAATGACGAAATTATTTCTCTTGAAACAAGAGAGTCTCTGTGTCACAGAGTATGCAGATAAATTCATGAATTTAGTATGATTTGAACCTAAAGTTTTGGCAAGTGCATCTTTGAAGGAACATATCCTAGAATCAGGGATACAACATGAGATACGATAAAATATTTTTGTGCTATATATTACAAATTATATAGAGATGGTGAACAAAGTGACTGTGGTTGAACATGATGTCTCCAAATCGATAGTAGGAGGTATGATGATACATATAGGGAATGTTGGGAACTGAAATTCTGGAAGCAAGCAGAAAAGGGACACCTATTACCATTATGGAAGTGGATTTTAAAATCAGACAGCTGGATCAGTTAACCTTCCTCCATGACCCCAGAGCAAAGCAGTTTACTTTCAATGTGGTTCTCCTGACCACATAATGTGACAGTGTACAGAAAAACCAAGATCATGCCATAATTGCAACAAGATGGTACGTATTCAGTGATATTGTCTCAATTATCCAAGGTCATGTGCTTAAGATACTTCTCAGGCATCGTAAGCATCATATGCCTCGAAAGGACGAGTATAGCATAATTAGTCTCATCAGCAGAACATAGCTAGCCATAGAGATTCTAGAAATAACATGACTCTTCAACCAAGGAAATATCAGCAAGAAAAAAAGGAGAACATCGTAGTGACAAAGCAATTGTATGGAGCTGAGCAAATGAATATCAATGATCAAGATGGAACATCGACAATGAGTAGTTCAATTACTATGAATTTGACCCTTGTGAAAGTGCTCTTCAATACTGGTGCATCACATTCTTACATTTCTCCTCGTGTGTTTTATTTTATATGTTTAAAGTTGGAAATGATGCTTCTGTTTTAAAACTACAAACTCCTCTTGGGGAAAGATAATGCCAATCATTTTTTGTAGAGAATGTACTATAAAGTTTGATAGAGAGGAGTAGAAATGGGACTTCTCAATGTTGGGCATGGATTTCTATAATTTAATCGAGGGTATGGATTGGTTGACAATGTTTAAGGCTCAAATCGATTGTTATAGAAGAGAACTGAGTTTCATGATTTAGGACGACATCGAGCATCTCTTCATAGGATAGAGGATGGTAAACAAAGGTGTAAAGAGTTTTTTTGGCACCGATGGTGGGAACAATATCTTATTATTTGGAAGTGTTGTCTTTGGAATCAATTGAAGATATCATGGAAATTAGTTTTTCAATAGTTGCAGATCAATTTACAGATGTATTTCTTGAGAAATTATCATGGTTACCACCTATAAAGAAAAGTGGAGTTTACGATTGATCTCCTTTCGGGGACCAGTCTTATTTCCATTCCGTCTTATATAATGGAATTAAAATAGTTACAAGAATTGAACATGGGGTTGGAGGAGTTGGAACAAAAGGGTTTCATTCAACCAAGTACGTCTCCATGGGTATCACTCATTTTGTTTGTGAATAAGGCAAATGTAACTCTTTGGATATGTGTTGATTATCCTAAGCTTAACTAAGTTACGATAAAAAATTGATATCCACTTCTATGCATTGATGATAGTTTTGATAAATTTAGGGAATCTCAGTGGTTCTCCAAGATTGAATTGAGATTAGGATATCTCCAATTGCGAGTTTAGAAGGAATATATTCCAAAGACATCTTTCAGAAGCCGATATGGCCACTATGAATATGTATTCATGCCTTTCAGTCTGATGAATACACCAGTGGTTTTCATGGATTTGATGAATTGGATATTCCATATATATATTGACTCCTTTGTTATGGTGTTTATGGAAAACATCATAGTGTATTCAAAGAGAAGGACTGACCATGAGGAGAATCTGGAAATAGTGTTAGAAATCTTGTTAGATCACTATTTTTATGCCAAATTTTCAATGTGTGATTTTTTGATACATGAAGTACATTTTTGTGGCCATGTAATTTTTGAGAAATGCATTTCTATTGATCCTAAAAAGATATAATCCATTATCTCATGGAAACCACTGAATAATAACTTCAAGATATGATGTTATCTTGGTCTAGCTGGTTACTACTGACGCTTTGTGCATGATTTGTTAAGACTATCTTCTCCAATGAGAGCTTTAACAAAGAATAATTCTACATTACAATGGACGGAGGAATTTCAAAAGTATTTCTAGGTACTAATAGTTCATCTTACATCGACACCCATCTTGATTTTTACAGAATTAGTATTGATGTATGTGGTGTACTATGATGCTTTGGGATCATGGTTGGGATGTTTTCTCATTAAAGAAGACTATGTGGTTTCTTATGGTTCAAGGATGTTGAGGGTTCATGAGAAGAATTACCCAAAACATGATTTGGAATTAGCTTTAGTCACCCCTATATTGAAAACATGGAGACACTATCTCTTTTGTGGTAAATTCATAGTGTTCACAAACCACAAAAGCTTGAAACACATTTTATCACAGTGAGATTTGAATCTGAGGCAAAAGAGATGTATGGAGTATTTCCAAATTTTTGAATTTGACTATATTTATACACCAGGAAAAGAGGAATTCGGTGGCAGATGCATTGATTAGAAATTCATATGCTCAGATGGAAAAAGAAGCATCAGATGAATGGAAGTTGATGTTGGTCCTAGAAGACATGCGTGTGGAATGTGAAGACCGATATGATTTTGTGATTTTATCATCACCTAGTCTTGTTCATGATTTAGTAAATATGGTCAAAGAGGCACACACATTTTATAGAGATTTTTTGTTTATGAGTTCAAAACTCAATGGTTGGGAGACATTTGAAGGCTGGAACATGATGTGAGTTCAGTTTTGTGCTTTAAAAATAGAATGGTTGTACCAATTTCTTTTTAGGAACAAATCCTTCATTCTTACCACCATTCAAGTTGTGATGTACATCCAGGTACACATAATATGTATAAGGCATTAAAGGCATAGTTTTGGTGGAGCGGAATGAAAAGGAAGGTGTCCGAGTTTATCTCTAAGTGCTCAACTTGTCAGCAAGGGAAAGTTGATCATCAAAGACCTGCAGGAATGTTGCAGTCTTTACCTACTCCATTGTGGAAATGGGAGCAGATATAAATGGATTTTGTAACAGTTATTTCAAGAACGGTCTGGAAACACTATTTCATTTGGGTGATAGTGGATCGTCTTACCATGTCGGTCCATTTCATCCCTATTCATGAAACTCATATGGTGAAGGATATATCAAAAATATATATCCTAGAAGTTGTAAAGATTTATGGAATATTAGTTTTAATCGTCTTCGAAAGAGATATGATGTTCATGTATCGTTTCTGGAAATCCATACAGCAAGCCTTTGTGACTTAGTTGACTATGAGGATGGCGTATCATGATCATTTGGATGGGCAATCCAAGCAGATGATACATGATTTAGAAGACATGGTGCAGGATGGTGTAATGGATTTTGGTGGATCATGGGGAGAGAATATACCATTGTTGGAGTTATCATATAATAACATCTATCAGTCCTCGATACATATGGCTCTGTTTAAAGCATTGTATGGTCATCCTTGTCATTCTCCGCTAAGATGGGTGGAAACTAGAGAGACTTCACTAGTTGGGCTGATCATTTTCCACGAAACAATGGAGAAGATCTAGTTGATTAGAAAGAGTATAGAGATGGCTCAGAGTCATCAGAAATATTATACGGATAACTAGAAATGGCCACTATCATTTTTTGTGAGTGATCATTTTTTCTTGAGGATCTCTCAAAGACTTGGACATCATCATTTCAGAAAGAAGAGAAAGTTATCTCCTAGAAACATTGGCCCTTTCAAGATACTGGAATAGGTTAGAGAGGAAGAATATTTGTTGTCATTAATAGTATGGTTCAGTTTGGTGCATACTGGGTTCCATGTATCTTAGTTGAAAAAGTATTATCATGATCCTGACCAGGTGATCAGATGGGATCACATCAACTTAGAGCCAAATTCTTTGTTTGTACATATCCTAGTGAGGATTTTGGATAAGAAAGAGAAAGACTTGTGTGAAAAAAAAAATAGTCTAGTGAGGGTTTTATGGGAGCATGGTCGGATTTAGGAAGAGACTTGGGAATAAGAGAAGGAGATGAAAGAGAAATGGCTGAAATTTTTCAGATGGGTGAGGGTTTTATACTTTATAATGAAGGAAATACCAATGGTGGGGATAATTTAGTACACCCAGTATATGGTATGTAACCATTACTTGATGATTTTTATGGTTATAATGTTTATGGGTGTTCTATGGGAGAGTTGAGATAATTCTGAAAGTTGTTTGGGGAAAAACTTGATGTTGCACGAGCAGCGAATAGTTCTCCTAACCATACGGAGAAAACATGCACAATGGTCCTATAGAGGCCAAAGCTCTAGCATGGTTAGAGAGACCATGCGAGGAATCCATTTGATGGTCTTCATAGGTAGTATCTAATTCATGGTTAGCACACACTTTTTCTAGCCGTGCGAACTAACTGTGCAGATGGTTTAAGTGAGATCCTAAAAAGTGGATATCACTTTTTTTTCCTTTTAAGTGGCTCGTTTTTCATATTAAGCCAACATAACTCAGGATTTATCCTACTGGAAAGTAGGATAACCTCTCCTAAGCCTTTTTGAGTCAATACAAAGTCTTTCCTTGGTGAATCAAATCTAGATTCTTAAGGAATGTGATTGTTCTTCTTCGTTCTTGATCAGTTTCTTAGATCTAGTTAGATATACTTATCCTCTTATCTTGATTTCTTATAAATACTCCTGTTATGGGTAGATGTAAGTGTTTTGATTCCGATTATAATGAAATTTAGTCTTGATCTTTCTAGGAGAAGAGATCTATGTTGGTTTCTTGGAGAATTGACCTGGTTTTCTTGTGCGTTCTTTGTTCGTTGGGGTTTTTGTAAAAACCTTTGACGTAGGAGACCTATTTCTCAACTCCACTTGGTAGAACTGATTGGAATGATTTCAAATTGAATATGTGGTGTTGAATTTATTGGTATTTGGCTGTTGAAAAATAATGGGAACCTTTTTGAGTGATGGTTGTGAAATCTAGAATTCGGGTGTTTGAGTAAAGTGATTTTTTTCATGGTTTTAAAATATTCATTTTAAAAAAGGGATTTTTCTGTATTGTGGCACATGAATTGGATTTGAATTTTTCAATAGAATGGAAGGCTTTATTTAAATGAAATGTTTCTTTGAAATTGGTTGTGCTTTGGTTTTCAATAAAAGATTATTTCTTCTGGAGTGGTTTTTTTTGAAATGGAAATATTTAACATAAATGGTGTTGGTGTGAGTTCATTATTAATAGGCCCTTAATAAGGGACTAGTACCATTGGGGTATAAGGTAAGTGGCCCCGGATTGCGGGAGTGTGTCAATAGAACATAAGGTAATTTGATGAGAGACCTCTCATGTCACGACCCGTCCTCGGGGCCCGTGCCGTGACTACCCCAAGCCCGCATTCCATAGGCTAGGGGATGGCGACTAGCACCAAGGCGTAAATCCTGGTAAAGGGAAGGCACTTCCTTTGTAAAGTAAACAAGCACCAAAGAGTAAGTAAGCGGAAAAAAGTAAACACTAAGTAAAAACTAGTACAACAGTAAGTGCGGAAAAGTAAGTGGGTCGGAATACAAACCCAAACTGAAAGTAAAGTATAACTCGAAAGGGAAAACAACAACTGAAAAGTAAAGCCGCAACGTCGAGCCATCCACTGGAAGTCCCACCTGAAGGGTGGGTACAGATAGACTCCACTGCTCCTCGGGCCCAGCCGATCGCTCCGAGTACGTCCCACCCAGTGGTCCACCTCCAGGTACCGTACTGCTCTGCAAGCCTCCACCACGATCAGCGCTGTCCGTCGTCTGCAACCAACACAACGTAGTGCGGGCATAACCCGTGCAGGGGTGAGTATAAGCTACTCAGTAGGGACCCCGAGACCCCCGAAGGTCTCCCAGAATCCACAAAGGATAAACCACAAACGAAAGATCCAATAATGAAGTAACATCCGACACGGCTTAGGTATATGCCCATACATATACCTAAGTCATCAATTCTCGGTCGGCTCCACATCCGAGCTCAAGTACAACCCAGTCCACACAGGAAAGCAAAACATAAATCCACACAGGATAACACAACACAATCCACAAAGGAAAGTAAATAGGATTCAGCTCACACAGGTATACTTCTTCGAATGACGATATAAATGATCACTGATCCATCTAAGCCGTCGGACCCATAAAGGATCGATAGGTACTAACCCCCACGATGACCCACAAAGGATCTGACCCACAAAGGATCGATAGGTAACTAACCCCCGCAAAGACCCACACAGGATCAGACCCACACAGGATCTGTAGGCGCTGGCCCACACAGGACCGCTGAGCGTTGACCCACACATGATCGGACCCACACATGATCAGTAACACTGACCCACAAAGGATCTCCGAGCGCTGTAGTCGTCGCCGTCAAATCCACTGAGGATCTCTGCACAGTCATCGTCGTCACAGTAGCAGTCGCAACCAGCTCTTGGGTTCCCGCACATAGCAAGCTCGTTCGGGAGGGTCCGCTCCACGAGCCGAGAGACTGATACATCAACTGACACATAGTCTAGAGTTGATGTATCCAAAAGTTCCGTATCGTCAACAAGAACTCAACGTCACAGACGGCGCGTCAATCGGACGCCCGGTCTGAGAGTTATTGGCCTTTTCGTTCCAGGGGCCCAGTTGGTTTTTAAGTCAAAACCAACCCGACCGTACTCCACCTGCGTCCAAACCTCGGGTGGAGTAAGCCAAAAGATCAGTCTCACTTAGAGGAAAACAACAAAGTTGATGACACGTCAATCGGACGTCCGAAGCTCAAGATATGAGCGTTTCCGCTCCGAGGGCCCGATTGGTTTCGTGTACGAACCAACCCGGCCGAACCCAAAGTATTCCGAAACCTTGAGTGTGATATACCGAAATGGCCATCTCGATCCAAGGATCGTATTTCCGCTGACAGCACGTCGTTCAGAGGCTCGTAGCTCAGGTTATGAGCAAAAGACCGAAAAGGTCCGGGAACGGGGGTTCTGGGCCCGGACGAACCCGGCCCGACCCCCCCTGGGTCGGCCCGAACCGGGTCGACCCAACTCGGGTCCAGGTCTGACCCGGTTTGGCGCGACTCGGCCTAGCCAGGGGGTCCCGGCCCGACCTGGGCGCGACCCGGCCGGCAGGTCGGCTTGGCTCGGCTCGGCCGAGCGGCCGAGCAAAGGGAGCCGTGGGGCGGCTGTCCCTGCGGGAAGAGGAGCCGTGGCCCCGCGTGGGGCCGCGCTTGGTCAACGGACGTGGATCTGCCGCATCCCGTGTCTCGCCGGACCCGCGCGGTCGCGGGTCTGGTCGGCCACCGTCGCCACTGCGCCGCCGGTGGATTCCGTGGGCCACCGGAGTTGCTCCGGTGGTCCGATTCCACTTCCATCTACGCCGTCGCTCCTCCCGGGTCCCGTTCTTCACTGCGAAATCAAAAAATCGCCTCTGCGGCCTGTTTTGTCATCGTCTTCTATTTCTCACATCAACGATGAACTACGGAGGGTTGTCAGGCCGTGCTTGTTTCGCCCGTACCCTCCGCGTTAGGTGATAACAATCGGGAAATAAAGATCAACACATGAAAACATAACAAGATACAATTTTAATAAATTAAAATTGCACTTTGATCCCGGGCTCTTTGTTTTAGAAGGAAACAACTATGGGAATAAAATAATATTTTCAAATAAAAATCCCTACCTCGCCGTAGTCGTCGAGTGAGCATTCTACATGGAATTGATCGTCGCGGTAGGAGGTGATCGTCGCGTCGTGGAAGGACGTCGCGTCGTTGCGGAAGGGCGTCGCTTCGACGATCTCCGAGGGTTAAAGAAACACACGGATTTAATTATAACAATTAAATCCATGTTGTTTTCATATAAACCACAAATAATTAAAAAAAGATTCGTAAAATCCTACCTCAAACGGATGCTCGAAGATTTGTCGCGGAAGAAGGAACGTCGAAGAAGAACGTCGCAGGAGGAGAATCATTGGCATCTCGGAACACGGCGTCGCGTCATCGATCTCCAAGGGTTCGGCGTTCTTTGTCGCCTTTCGTCGAAGGTCGGCATTCTTCACGTTCTTCGCGTTCTTCGCAAAGGAGGATGAAGATCTCAAGCCTTGGAGTCTTCTCCAAATCCTCTAAACGAGTAATCCTCAAAAGAAAAGTGTTGGTCTTATTTTATTACATGCCAAAAAACGAAAAACTAACTAACTAACGACCCATTAATTCATAGAATTAATTCAACGAATAAACCTCCCAATTAATAGGAGCGTTTAATTTTTTAAGGAAATGCCCCAGTTGACTTTCATTTAATAGGGGTTTTTGCTGGTGCGTTACTTAGCGGAAAAGAAACAGTGGGGCTCATGCGGGCCCCACCTCACAAATATCCTACCCACTTGGTAGGATATTTTTGGATAGCACCCTATCTGCATCAACTCAGCTTAAGAAGCTTTAAGTGGCTTTCAAGTGGCTTTATGTGAAATAAAAATAAAGTTGTCGCACACTTTATTTTATTTCTTAACTTAACCCCAAAAATTTAAAAACCACACCCGAGCAAACACAACTTTGGAAGAGGCGTTTCTAAGAAAATACCGGCGCTGTGATTCCATTGGTTCCCTCAGAATTCGATTCTGAGCACCGGTTTAAAATCTAGGAAAACCCACTCGTTCGTTCACTGAACGCACCCAAGCCAAACTTTGGAAAATGATTCCGGGCACACTTGGCCTCAGAATCAGGTGCCGTCAGAAACTGCGTTCTTGTAAAATTTTAAATAAAATTAAGAAAATAATTCCTTGAAATTTACGGGTCTTTACATCACTCCCACCTCAGGGATTTAAGTCGCCGTAAAGATACATCAAAAACTAGGGAAACAAATGTGGGTACTGAGCACACAACTGAGCCTCCCGCTCCCAAGTGCTCTCCTGGAGGTTCCCGTGCTTCCATCTGATGCGCACTAGAGGAATCGACCATCCACGTAGGACCCGCTCCTGTCGATCCTCGATCTCCACCAGGACCTCCGCAAAAGTCGCCCCATCATCAACGTCTAGCTCCCCATGTTCAATGATATACGTCGGGTCGTGCACGTATCTCCTTAGATGAGATATGTGGAAGACGTCGTGCACCCGGTGCAACTGAGGTGCTAGAGCTAGGCGATAAGCCACCTCGCCAATCCTACTGAGGACCTGGAAAGGTCCGATAAAGTGTGGAGACAACTTTCCGCCACGGCCAAATCTCCGTAATCCACGTCGAGGTGAGACACGCAAGAAGACGTGGTCGCCATCCTCGAACTCTAGTGGCCTCCGCCTCCTGTTAGCATAAGACTTCTGCCGGCTCTGAGCTGTCCTCATCCGCTCCTGGATGACCTGGACCTTCTCTGTCATGGCCAAGACCATCTCTGGTCCCACAAGTGCTGACTCCCCAGGGTCTGTCCAGCACAAAGGAGATCTACAAGGTCTGCCGTACAATGCCTCGTATGGTGCCATCTCGATGGTGGAGTGGTAGCTGTTGTTGTACGCGAACTCCACCAAGGGTAGGTGGTCCTCTCAGCTACGACCAAAGTCAAGGACACATGCGTAGAGTATGTCCTCGAGAGTCTGAATGGTCCTCTCCGTCTGATCATCCATCTGAGGGTGAAAGGCGGTGCTCAGATGTAGCTATGTCCCGAACGCCTCTTGCAACCCCTTCCAAAGTCGGGAAGTAAAGCGAGCATCTCGATTGGAGATGATAGATGATGGACCACCGTGAAGCCGTACAATATCCTGAACATAGAGACGCCCCAAGCTCTCCACTGAGCCCTGCTCTCTGATGGGTAAGAAGTGAGCCGACATGGTGAGTCAGTCGACAATCACCTAGATGGAGTCGTGACCTCTGGAAGTGCGTGGAAGCCCAGTCATGAAGTCCATAGATATCCTGTCCCACTTCCACTCCGGGATCTCCAAGGGCTATACCAAGCCTACTAGTACCTAATGCTCTGCCTTCACCTGCTGGCAGGTGAGGCATCAAGAAACGAACTCTGCCACAACCTTCTTCATTCTCGGCCACCAGTGCTGTCGTCTGAGGTCCTAGTACATCTTCGCCACTCCAGGATGTACCGTCAAAGGAGAAGTGTGAAACTCTCTCATCACCTCCTCTCGTAAAGCGACTGGTACTAAGGTACATCCTCTGAAAGAAATGTCGTGCTCTGCTCCAATGGAGAAACCATCAGGTGCCTGTCCTAAGGATATCTGCGCATGCCGCGTCTCACAGTCAACGTCCCCACACTGTGCCTCTCTGACCCGCTGTAGTAGTGGAGGGGTGACTGTGAGAGACTGAAGGAAGGCTGCTCCATCTCTATCCACGAAGGATATCTACAAAGCGGCTAGCTGCTCTGCCACCTCCTCAAGTAGCTGAATTCCCGTCCTCCTGCTGAGAGCATCAGCTACCACGTTCCCCTTCCCAGGAGTATAGAATATCTCAAAGTCATAGTCCTAGAGTAACTCGAGCCATCACCGCTATCTTAGGTTTATTTCCTTCTGCGATAAGATGTACCTAAGACTCTGATGGTCAGAAAAGACTGTAAAGCGCTTGCCCATCAGATAGTGTCACCATGTCTTCAGAGAGAAGACCATAACTGCTAACTCCAGGCCATGGGTAGCGTAGTTCTGATCATGCGGCCTCAACTGACGTGATCCATAGGTGATCATTTCCTGCTCCTGTATCAGGACACATCCGAGTCCGGTCCCTGATCCATCACAGTAGAATACGTACCCTACTCCCTCCTCAGGAAAACTCAAGATAGGTGCGCTGGTCAATCTCTGTCTCAGCTCCTGGAAGCTCTGCTGACATCTATCTAACCACACAAAGGGTTTACCCTTCTTCATCAAAGTTTAGAGTGGTTCCACAACTCTGGAGAATTCTGGCACAAATCTCCGATAGTATCCAGCTAGTCCCAAGAAACTCCGCACCTCGGTCACGCTCTTAGGTGGCTCCCAAGCTATCACTGCCTCGATCTTCGTAGGATCCACTGGAACTCCCGCCTCAGAGATGACGTGCCCCAAGAAGTGGACCTCACATATCCAGAACTGACACTTCGAGAGATTTCCATAAAGCTGGGGATCTCGGAGTGTGTCTAGTACAACCCGCAAGTGGTAGGCGTGCTCCTCCTCAGTCGTTGAGTAAATCAAAATGTCGTCGATGAAGAATACGAAAAATCGATCGAGGTATGGGTGTAAGATCCTGTTCATGACTCCCATGAACACTGCTGGAGCATTGGTTACGCCGAATGGCATAACCAAGAACTCATAGTGGACATACCGACATCTGAAGGTCATCTTCTGGACGTCCTCATCCCGAACTCTAAGCTGATGATAGCCTGACCTGAGGTATATCTTCGAGAACCACTGTGCTCCCTTGAGCTGATCGAAGAGATCATCAATCCTCGGTAGCGGATACTTGTTCCTCACTATCACCGGGTTCAGGCGACGATAGTCGACACACAGTCACAAGCTCCCGTCTGCCTTCTTGGCGAACAAAATCGGGCAATCCCAGGGTGAAACACTGGGTCCGATGAAACCCTTTCCCTGCAAGTCCTCCAATTGTACCCGTAGCTCTCGAATCTCAGCGGGGGCCATCCGATATGCTGGAGTCAATATCAGGGTGGTCCCGGGGTATAGGTCAATATGAATGTCTACCTCTCTACGAGGAGGTAGTCCTGGAACATCGTTGGGAAAGACGTCCGCGTACTGATCCACCACAGCAGGAAAACTAGGACTCTGCACGTCAACTGCTCCTAGGATGAGGCTAGCCAACTGATGAGTGATGTGTTGTCCTCTCCTCTGCGGAAGTCCATCCTGTTCTGCGAAGGCTCCCTTCTTGCCGGTGAAGGTGAACCTACTCCCGTCGGTGCATACACATCGCACCTTGCGCCTAATACAGTCAATCTGTGCATGGACCGTAGACAACCAATCCATGCCCAAGATGACGTCGTAAGGCCTCGAAACTGCTACAAGAAGATCCCAGCCGAAGCTCTCACCTCCTAGAGTAAGCTCACACTGCCGGCACCAGTGCGTAATCTTCGATTCTGCTCTCGTAGGAGTCTCTAGCCAGAAGGATCGAGCCGACGTCTCTGTCGGAATCTCCGAGATCCGAACAAGGGCAGCGGCTATGAAAGAGTGACTCGCTCCTGTGTCTATAAGAATTACAGTATGGGTGGAATAGACATAGATCGTACCTAGAATCATCTCGGGTGCACCGTGGTCGTAGGCCTCCACTGCCTGGAGCTATGCCTGTCTCTGCCCGCCAGCTCCCTGTGGTCGGGGTGGACCTCCTGGTGGTGGTGGTGGTAGAGCCTCAAAGCGTCGCCCACCACCTGCTGCTCGGCCAACTCCTCCGCCTCGTCCTCCTCCTCCCTGCAGACCGCCACGGTCGACCCTCTGCCTCTGCCTGGGTGGCCCCTCAACTGTCTTCTGCTCCTCGGCATGGTGGGTCGGGCAGTCACGAGCCATGTGACCCTGTTCGCCGCATGTGTAGCACTGCCTGCCTCTCGAAAGACTGGCTCCATACTGTGTACCCCGCACTGCTGAGCCAATGTCCTGAGGTCATCTGCGTGAGGGTCTGGTCTGCCTGGACCCCTGAGTCATCCGTCGACTGCCTGCTGCGGAAGACTCTGCTACGTGCCGCCCCGCGGTAGGTCTCTCCGCTGGAGAAGTCTCAGCAAGAAAGATCTCGATCAAAAGGGCTCTCTCCAGTACTCCTGCCTGAGTCGGAATGTTGAGGGAGATCAGCGATGCCTTGATCTCGTTTCTCAATCCCTGCTCAAAGGTCTGGGCCCGGAAGAATGGGTCCCATACCATGTCGGTCGAGTAGCGCAAGAGATCGGTAAATCTCGCCGAGTACTGGGCGACCGTCAAGCTACCCTGCCGCAGCTGGAGAAGCTCCTGGATGCGTACAACACGGAGGATGGCCGGGACGAACTCTGAGCGGAAGAGGCCCTCAAAGTCTGTCCAGAGGAGAGATGCCTCATCGTGCACCTGGAGCATCAAGCTCCACTATCGGCCCGCTGCTTCCTGCAGTAGGCTCGCTGCGAGGATCACCATGAGGTCTTCTGGTGTCCTCACTAGCCGGAAAACTCGCACCACTGCCTCTAGCCAGTCCTCGGCTGCCTGGGGGTCCATCTCCCCGCGGAACCTGGGCGGTCGCTGGTGCTGGAACTCATGAAGTGCACTGAGGCGACGTGCATCGTCAGTGGCTGGGGATGGAAGCATCGATGGCTCGGCGGGTAGAGGTACCACCGGTGCCTCCACTGTCAAAGGGCCCTGTACCGAGGCCTCTTCGCTCGGTGGGCTGTCGTCACACTCAAGGCTCAGAACTCTATCTGGCTGCCGTCGTGGGGCCATCCTGAAAAGAAACAGGTGTGCCACGGTCAGAACAGTATACCTGGTGAGCTGACATATAATAATCACAAAGAAAACTTGAAACACACATGCAATCAATGTTTTCGTGCATTAAGTCGAAAATCAGAAGTCAGGGTCCTGGTGTATGGATACGTTGGTCGCCGCACCAACAGTGGACTCCCTGGACTGATAACCACACCCAATACGCTAAACACTGTTGCTTCACATAGAAACGATCAGAGTCCGCGTTAGAATCGAACTCCTCTGATACCAATTTGTCACGACCCGTCCTCGGGGCCTGTGTCGTGACTACCCCAAGCCCGCCTTCCATAGGCCAGGGGCTGGCGACTAGCACCAAGGCGTAAATCCCGGTAAAGGGAAGGCATTGCCTTTGTAAAGTAAACAAGCACCACAGTGTAAGCAAGCAGAAAAAAGTAAACACTAAGTAAAAACTGGTACAACAGTAAGTGTGGAAAAGTAATTGGGCCAGAATACAAACCCAAACTGAAAGTAAAGTACAACTCGAAAGGGAAAATAGCAACTGAAATGTAAAGCCGCAACGTCGATCCGTCCACTGGAAGTCCCACCTGAAGGGTGGGTACAGATAGCCTCCACTACTCCTCGGGCCCAGCCGACCGCTCCGAGTACGTCCCACCCAGTGGTCCACCTCCAGGTACCGTCCTGCTCCGCAAGCGTCCACCACGATCAGCGCTGTCCATCATTTGCAACCAACACAATGTTGTGCGGGCATAGCCCGTGCAGGGGTGAGTATAAGATACTCAGTAGGGACCCCGAGACCCCCGAAGTTCTCCCAGAATCCACAAAGGATAAACCACAAAGGAAAGATCCAATCACGAAGTAACATCCGACACGACTTAGGTATATGCCCATACATATACCTAAGTCATCAATTCTCACTCGGATCCACATCCGAGATTAAGTACAACCCAGTCCACATAGGAAAGAAAAACGTAAATCCACACAGGATAGCAGAACACAATCCACAAAGGAAAGTAAACAGGATTCAGCTCACACAGGTATACTTATTCGAATGATGATAGAGATGATCACTGATCCATCTAAGCCCTCGGACCCACAAAGGATCGATAGGTACTAACCCCCGCGATGACCCACAAACGATCTGACCCACAAAGGATCAATAGGTAACTAACCCCCGCAAAGACACACACAGGATCTGACCCACATAGGATCTGTAGGCGCTGGCCCACACAAGACCGCTGAGCGCTGACCCACACAAGATCGGAACCACACAGGATCGGTAGCACTAACCCGCAATGGATCGCTGAGTGTTGTAGTCATCGCCGTCGAATCCACTGAGGATCTCTGCACAGTCATCGTCGTCACAGTAGCAGTCGCAGCCAGCTCTAGGGTTCCCGCACATAGCAAGCTCGTTCGGGAGGGTCCGCTCCCCGAGTCGAGAGGCTGATACATCAACTGACACATAGTCCAAAGTTGATGTATTCAAAAGTTCCGTATCATCAACAGGAACTCAACGTCGCAGACGGTGCGTCAATCGGACGCCCGGTCTGAGAGTTAATGGCCTTTTCGTTCCAGGGGCCCGGTTGGTTTTTAAGGAAAAACCAACCCGACCGTACTCCACCTATGTCCAAACCTCGGGTAGAGTAAGCCAAAAGATCCATCTTACTTAGAGGAAAAAAACAAAGTCAACGACATGTCAATGGGACGTCTGAAGCTCAAGATATGAGCGTTTCCGCTCCGAGGGCCCGGTTGGTTTCGTGTACAAACCAAACCTGGCGAATCCAAAGTATTCCGAAACCTTGAGTTTGATATACCAAAATGACCATCTCCATCCAACGATCGCATCGCCGCTGACGGCGCGTCATTCGGAGGCTCGTAGCTCAAGTTATGAGCAAAAGACCGAAAAGGTCCGGGAACGGGGGGTCTGGGCCCGGATCGACCCGGTCCGACCCCCCTGGGTCGGCCCGAACCGGGTCGACCCGAAACAGGTCCGGGTATGACCCGGTTTGGCACGACCCGACCTGGCCTGGGCGCGACCCGGCCGGCGGGTCGGCTCGGCTCGGCTCGGCCGAGCGGCCGAGCAAAGGGAGCCGCGGGGTGGCTGTCCCCTCGAGAAGAGGAGCCGCGACCCTAAAATAATTATGATATTATGAATTAAAAAATGAATTCCATTTTACCAAATTCAAAACATAAAATCTTTATCTATTAATTTAAAATTAATTCCTATTGTTAAAACCAAAAAGCGTATTTTTAAGAAATAATAACTATCAAAAGATTGACACTTGTTTATGTCTAATTTCAAAATGAAATTACTTACAATGACCAGAATTGGATTAAATGGTAAAAATATAATCTATTTATACTTTCAAACATTTAAAATGTATAATTTAACACTATAAATTAATTTTATTAAAAAAGTTGTTTTCAGTTAAAATATAGTATTTTTCACCATTCACCTAAATATGAAAGTTATCAGGAAAAACTCCAAAAAATTATTGAAACTAAATTTTTCAGTCCCGATTCTAAAGAAGAAGTTTATTTTGTAAAATTGAATATATAAAAGTTTAAAATATTATATTTAAAGAGGGTTTTCCATTAAAAGGCAGTAAAATTGTATTTTTTTGAAAAATACTTCTTTTATCTGAAAAAATGAATTTGTTCTTACATTATGTCTAAGAAACTCACAATATGGATTCTAAAATTATAAGGATTATATAAAGTTCAAATTTATGTTAATTATATTCATAACCGCTTCTAAACGACTAGTTTGGTAAGTCGTGGTGCGCTTGAACTCGGTGTTGCGTGTAGTGCAAGTTATTGAATTACTTTGAAGAAATAACGTACTATGAAATATTGGGGTGTTACATTCTTCCCTCCTTCAACAAATTGCATCCTCTCAATTTGAAATTGTTCTTTGAAAATAAATGTTTGAAAATAGAAAATATCTTTGTGGGAAAACCCACATCAGAATTGGGTTAATAAAATTTAGTCTTAATAAGAGGAAGAGGGGAATGAAAAAGTCACCACCAAATTATGATCTAGATTAGGAGAACATTGGTAGCTATTGGAGACATATAATTGGATGGAAAACATAAATATTTATAGGGAGTGATTGAGGTCATCAGTCATAAACAATTGTAGAATTGAAGGCCTCAAAGCCATCAATCTATGATGATTTAAAATATCATCGGTTCAAAAAAATTTAAGGTATTAGGATAACACATTTTTAGTTTTAAGACCCCTTACCTAAATTTTAAGAATTAATTTCTTCATAGAATAAGAGAAGAAAAAAATATATACTTGAAAAGTAGAGTTCCATCCTTTAACTAATTTCTACCACAAACTCATCTTTCACTCTAACAGATAATAGAACTTAAAAAAATATTATATTTATCCTATTCGTATAGGGTTCAAAAAAAATGAATTTATACTTGACCTATAATACCCTTTTAAAAAACTAAATTATAAAATTTAGGGACTTTACATAGTCCAGTGGTAGGATATAAATCCCAATAGCACTATGTTTGTGGGTTTGATTCCCGCAGGTTTGTCTGACGCAACAGATTATCACACGGTCTACGTGTTGTCCTTTTTATAAAAATCCATAAATAACCTTAACAATAGTATCCAATTTTAAACTTAATCAATTCCAACATTTAAACTTATACAAAATACTTCTATCCAAACTCACAATCCAAAATTTATAAGGAATTTAAACACAATGAAGATCCGTTTTGCCTTTTAATAACATGTGAACAAATTCATCATGTATTATTTTAAAACATGGTGACACCCTAAATTACCATAAAACCTTATTGATTAAATTAATTCCCCCTTATCCTTTATATAATACTGAAGATATTTCTTATATCCAAAAATATTGAATATTTTAACAATGATGAAATAAAAAATCTATAAATCAGTTCCAAGGAAGTCACTAATATCCAATATAATTTATCCAAATCAACCATCTATTATTCCAAAATCACTACCTCATTATCAGGACCATATTAAGGATTACATTTCCTTCAACTATGTATTTTTCCAAAAAAGTGTAGATTACTATTAAGTCACTTTTCTTAGAACCATATAATCTCAAATCCTCAATAAAATAGTACTGTAGTACAATCCTTATTTATCTCAATAATTCATATAACCAGTATATTGTTTATACAACACTCAAATAAAATAATTATATAATAACAACTTAAGAACACTAGTCATTCATATTCATATGAGGTAGTATCATAAGCTGATTATTATCTAATATCATCATTTAAGGTATACTCTGATGACTGGGACATTGATTCACGTAGTGTCCCAACGCCTTGCAGATGAAGCATTGTACATTTGAAACTTTTTTCTTACCCTTGAAATCACGTACTCAGTGCCCTTTTTCTCCACACTTATAACAAACTCCCATTACCTTAAAGTAAGCACCAGGGTGTTTATTCCCACATTTACTATAGGATGGATATTCAAATTTTCCTTTCTTCCCCTTACTTCCATTCCTTCCACTAGGCGCCATTTCTAAACAATGGCATAAACTAGATTAGTTTATGAATCAAAATACATAAATCCAAAATTTTAAAACACTTAACATAAATTGAACAGTTTATGGATATAATCCATAATCATAAAAATGTTTTATTTTAGGAAGTATATACTCATAAACCCTTCATAATGGGTTGTAAAGAAAATGATAATTATCTTAAGCATATCCCTCATGAGTGTCGTAACCAAGAGTGCAGCAAGGCCCATTGTCGTGAACCAGTTCCTGTCGAGTCTAGCTTAAAGTGGTGTTTTTGGGTTTTACCCCTAGGTATATCTGTTCAATAGTCCCCTCTACCTGCTCATATACAGACAGGGATATATTTCTTGGAAAACTCACAAAATCTCTACAATACCAAAATTCTAGGAAGTTCTTCTATACTAATCCTCAAATTCAATCTTAAGGCTATGTGATCTAATCAGAGTTTATCTAAATCTAGTTTCCAAGGTTATTTCTAAACTTACTTTGATACCAACTATAACGCCCTGACCCTAGATTCCTAGATTTGGTGCATTATTTTAATACATTGGCATGATTACAAGGAATCAAGTCCCAAAAGACCGATTAGATTAGCAGTCTTGGAAAATAGATTACATGCATGAATGTTTCATTACACTTTCTAACATACAAAAAAAAAATAATCCTTTGATAATTCCATTGTTCCCTTAGATTAACCCTTCGTATCAAACATAAAACACTTCTTGGGATCCTGGGAAAATAAAACATAAGAAAGGGTGAGCTCAGATGCTCATTAAGGGTAAATAATTTAGTGGAAGCTATAAAATTTAATGCAAGATGTGAAATAAAAAAACAATAGCCTTTTAAACATAAACTTGAACATAATATGGAAAAAATAAATCAAACATTACCATATAAACATGCACATGGATATTCTACTAGTATAATAATCACATGTAATAACTAATTTCATAATGAGGGAATGCCTAACGCCGGACATCATTACCACATAGTCAAGGCCTTGTACCAAGACTACAAATAAAAGTTTTGTAAAGTCCTTGGGAAAAGACACTAGTTTGTCTCATGAGAGCTACCGATGCATCGAGGAGCTATAGCGGGCTCTACCCGTTGCTTACTAATTCCACTACATTCCTCATATGAAAAGGTTGAAATATAACATAAACATTTGTATTATATCTAGTATAAAAAATGTCAATACTTTATCCATAAACCATGAATGGTATAAAAATAGCACATCTACATTCAAACATATCATAAATCCTTTAATAAAATATGGAATATTTTTATCATAATAAATCAACTTCAAACAAGTTTAAAATCCATCAAAGGATGTTGACATAGAGGAAAATGATTTGTAAAACTCTTTGAGAGAAATATCGCTTTTTCCTGAAAAAAATTTAAAAGTCACAAAATTTAAAAAGGAAGACATTTAAAGAAATTTTTGAATAAAAGTGTTCCTTACCACTTTTAAACTTTTCAAATGAATTAAAATTTTGAAAACAATCATGTCCATATAAATAATTTTTTAAAAACAATTTTGAAAACATGGACATTAATGAGAACGATTTAGAAGAATAAATATTTCAAAAATTTAAAATGAAGTTTTAGTAAAAAGTAACTTAAAAATAATCCCTTTTAAAACTCTTTTATGAAACATGAACATGGATAATAAATATGTTCCAGTATATACTTACGTAAAAACAACCTCGGATAATAAAGAGATTGTGAAATTAACCCTTACCTTGCACTTTCCTGTAGTTGAGGGTACGTTTAACATCCTGTATGAAGACCGTAGTGTGTTATTAAATTATACCAGAACCACATTAATATTTATGATATCATACATGATTCATTTATGACTTTATACTACCCATTTAATAATAATTTCCATGTTAAATTAACATTTCGGGTAATAATCGCTTTCTTTGTTGTACGTGTTTTTACTTGTTACTCTTGATTGTATCACTCAGATCATGATTTAAATACTTCCAAAATATAAAACATGATTTATATATCATATATATTTAGAATATAAATATGTATAAAAGACATATATATGAAATGGAAAACACCGTTTATGGAGACGGTAGTCCGTACGTACGCATAAATGCTCTTTCCGTTTTCATATCATGTTGAATGGAACTAAGTGAATAAGATATATGTAAGTATATATATATATATATCTACAGTATAATTATTATTTCATATATTACATACTTATTAATGATATATATTTTACAATCATTTTTGAATGGTGACTGTGGAAATGAATCTCATCACATCGTGGAAACGATAATACATACATATGCACGAGCGACAATATCATTATATTGATGGAAAAATAATATGTAATTGGAGGTTATATCATATTTAAAGAATAATTAACATGTTATATTTATTATTTACATCAGTTATACTCATTATTATACCCATACAAATAATGAAGTGTTTGAATAAGAAACTACACCACGACGTGGAGAAGGTAATCCATACGTACGCACGTATGGTGACTTTGTCATTTATAGGATGGATAGAATAATGAATATTGTTTTACCATTACTATAATAACATCAAATTATATAGAATATACTTTTATTATTATTTCAAAATGGAAACATAAAAGAAAGATGAAGTGGAAGAAGAAAAGAACTTGAGAGATGTGATGAAATATTTACCTCTTTTTGGAGTCCTTCATTTTGATTTGATCAAAAGGGCTCCTTAGTTCGGATTTCTGACCAATGTAAGGCCTTTAGGATGAAGGGAGGAATGTTGGGAGGATATTTGGCTAGGGGTTTTTCGATCCAAAAGGATTTTGAGGTGATAATTTGAGAGAAGGTGAAGTGCCCTTTTATAAGAGGGGTGAGGGGCACCTTAGAAAAAACTTAAAATATTATTTTATAATAAAGTAATTTTCGGTTTATAATGGATCAAAAATCAATTATTTAATGGATAAGGTGGGGATGGGTATAAAAACACTCAACTAATATGTTTTAGACAGGTTTAGGTCACCATATTAACCTTAAAGGTTAGATTTAACTCTTAGTTAAATAGTTTGACATTTACCATGTATCTTTGTATTTTTATATTATATGGGTAATAAACTTACTATAAAATGACAATCAAACCCCAATTGGTTCATTAATGTCATATATATTATTATATAAGTCTTCTTTCCGAACCTTATATTTTTAGTAAAATTACATCAATTAATAATATAATATTTGTTTTAAAAACTATTTGATGTCAATTTTGACACTATTTGGTATTTTTTTGTTAAAATCATAACAACATGATTACTTTAAAAAAAATTGATTCAATCAACACTAACATGTCATATTAACCTATAAAATTATTTTGATTCATCAAAAGTCTCAAATTACATTTATTCGGGTATTTATAATATCAATTATTTTAATCTTTTATTAAAAAGGTAATTACTGCATCATCATTGTGCCATAAATAAATTTAGTTATTTAATGTCTAAAAATTATAAATAAAACACCATTATGTAGGAAATATTTTTATATTTCTAATTAATATTTATAGTCTAATTTATCTTAATTATAACCCTATATTAAAAATTTTTTAGTTATAAAAACTTGAATTTAAAACTTTTAACTCTTATTTAAATTAAATAATAATAAATGTCCTAATATAATCCAAGTGGACCTAAAAGATAATATTTTTTTACTAAGGTTTTTTTGGTCGATTTACACTTATCCAATATAATTAGGATATGTGTTAGGGTAATTATGATATCATTTTTACCCTTAATTACCCTATTTACTTTTAATAGTGATAAATAAAAGTCAAAAGTTACTATTCAAAAAAATTATTTTCATCTTATTATAGGAAATTTTACTTAATAATATCAACAGGGTCTCTCAGATTTTTGAAATTCAACTCACAGAAGTAGTAAAATTATGTTTTATGCAAATTTACAAATACTCCTAGGAGGTGGGTAAAAGACGGTAAAACGTTCAACACAATTTTATAGATCTAATTTTTTTATAAAATGACTCCAATGAATTACATTGAACTTATATAGGTATTATATATATATTTTGACTAAAAATAAATTTTAATAAAATAAATAATAAAAAGTTGGTTTTAAATAATAACAGAGTGTTTTTCACTATTCGTCAAAAATTGAAAGTTTTCAAAAAAATACCAAAATTTTACCCTAAGGTTACTTTGATACTGTGAATTCAAAAATGAAGTTTAGTTTACCAAATTAAAAAAATATAAGCTTCATTTATTAATATAAAAGTAATTCCCGTTGTCCAAACCAAAAAGCGTATTTTTAAGAAATAATAACTATCAAACGATTGACACTTGTTTATGTCCAATTTCAAAGAGAAATTACTTACAATGAATAGAATTAGATTAAATGGTAAAAATATAATCTATTTATACTTTAAAACCATTAAAATTTATAATTTAACACTATAAATTATTTTGATTAAAAAATTTGTTTCCAGTTAAAATATAGTATTTTTCACCATTCACCCAAATATGGAACTTATCAGAAAAACACCAAACAATTATTGAAACTAAATTATTATGTCCCAATTATAAAGAAGAAATTTACTTTGTAAAATTGAATATATAAAAGTTTCAGATATTGGATTTAATGAGGGTTCTCCATTAAAAGTTAGTAAAATTTCATTTTTTTGCAAAATACTTCTTTTATCTGAAAAAAATGAATTTGTTCCTACACTATGTCTAAGAAACTCAAAATATGGATTATAAAATTATAAGGATTATTTTAAGTTTAAAATTATGTTAATAATATTCATAACCTCTTTTGAATGACTAGTTTGGTAAGTCATGGTGCACTTGAACTCGGTGTTGCGTGTAGTGCAAGTTATTGAATTACTTTGAAGAAATAACGTACTACGAAATCTTGGGGTGTTACACATAAAATTGTGTAAAAACTATTGGTTGAGAGTATTTAGACCCATACTAATCTTATCCTCAAATTATATCACTTTGTAACCATTATAATTCTAATATCAATTGTTAATAAAATAATATTTCATGACACTCCAAAAGTTCCCCTCCTCCATCTTATAAAAGGACACCAAATCTACCCACTTACTCAAACATATAAATCCCATTTTCACATTATAATTATGATAAAATAATCTCAAAAAATCCATCCATTTCTTTTATAATCCTTACCTTGTGCATATTGAAGTTCAAGAAATCAGTTTGGATCAAATAAAAGGAATTTACCCGATTTAGAGGTAACGTATTCCCTCAGGCTCCTTTCCTTTATTTTACGTCTCCGCTACCTATTCTCTTATAATTATATGAATAAATAAAAAAACAATATCCTAAGTATATGAGGTTTTTTCCATGATAAGGATTAAAAATACACTTAGACACACCTCCATCTAATGGATATGAACATATTGTTTCTAAGTACGGCGAACTACTACATCACGAAACGATGATTATTAAATTTTCTCCTACCACCTCTTATGGTGGACATTATGATGGAAATGAATTTATATATGATATATATTATATTTATATTTTATATTTTGTTCTAAAATTTTTTATTGACAACATACCTTTATGATTTCCATAATGTGTAAATACGATAATTTCATTTGTGGAAGGGTAGACTACAGCCCCCTCAAAGTGATATGACTTGTTCATTCCATACATGGAGCATATAACGGATGAAATTAATGAAATAATGTAACATATATAACATAAATATTATAATATAATTATAATATACCTGTGTATCATTTATTTTTCATTCCATTAATATGACATAGAAATTAAAGTAGCGTTCATGCGTACGTACGAACTACCGTCTCCATGAACGGTGAATTTCATTTATTATTTCCAAATTATATAGTCTATTGTAAATAAATATATACTATATATATATATATGATATTTAATTAGTGAATAAAATTATTTATATGATGGTCTTATGAGCACATGGACAATTTTAATCAAAAGAAGTTCATTTTTTACTCGAGTACCAAACATCGACAGAATGTCCGATATGAAGTCAAATAATTAAATAACTGTTATAACATGGTAATAAGTGATATAAAAAGAATAATAAATCATAAAATGGTTCCTAAGAATGTATAAATTAACCTATATCTATTATTCATGAAATTAAATAATGAATGAGACAAGTTAGACTTAAGGTAAGGGAATTTCTATGCACAATTTCCACACATCTGGTTTTACACAAAAATCGTTGACTATATTATGCCAATATTATGCATGGAATCATTATTTATTTATTTATTTTGTATTTTACACTTCAAATTTTGTGGATATATTGTTTCTACACATAATCTCCCCAATGATAAATTTTTACGTCATTTATAGGAACTTTTTAAGGGAAATCTTAACTCAATATCCACTCATTAAGTTAAATATCCATGTAATTGGTTTTGTTTTTCCAAGAACATGTGTGAATGTACTATGATTTTTTTAAAATTAATATCCACTTATATGGGGTGTAATTATATTTTTCACACAAAATTATGTTATTTATTTATCCTTAATCTAAGGATACAATCTTTGTAAAGTATTTTGTCTGAATTTTCAATCCATGGAGACTTATGTGTTGTTCTAAAAAAATTCACATTTTTATGGTGTGTATTCAGAAAATTGAAATATTATATCTTGAATATCCTTATGCTCAAGATATTATATGTTTTGTTTAATTTTATTCTTTATTTATTTTCATTCATGTATTTTATCAAGTGGTAAGGGACTCTTTGACTAAAACATCATTTTAAATGTTTTAATGATTTATTCTTATCAAAATTTATCACTAATTTACATGTTTTCAATGTTGTTTTAGTGATTTATTTATGTGGACATTAGTGTTTTAATGTGTAAATTTATTTCAAAAGTTTCATAGTTGTGTGGGAAGCACTGATTCAATACTCTTATTTTTTAATGTTTTAAATGAAGTTATAATATCAATATATTGAAATTATATCTTGTTATTGAAATGGGGAAATGTTATTTTACCTTTATTCTTATTTTATGTGTTATGATTAATTTATGGTTCATGGGAATTGATTATGTATATAGGTGGTTCCATGATAAAACGAGGGTGGGTGAGACCGTGATCGCTCTCCAATGCATTGGGTAACATGATAGAGGTAAATGTTATGGTTTATCCTAATAGATTTGGGGAATATACTCTGATGGGTAGTCCAAATGGAAACATTAAGGTTACTCCCTATGTTGTTGAGAAATCTACAATGTATGTTTGATATGGATTCCAAAAGTTACCTTTAATTTTTATGATTTCTATTAGTCTTTGAAGGAATATATTTATTACATGATGAAAAATGAGTATTTTATGTTTTATGGGTGAAATTTATTATTATTTTAAAATATTTTCATGGGTGTTAAATTTTAATGGAAAAAGATTTGATTCCCTATTTTATATTCCTTACAGATCTTTTTATTCTCATCCCATGTTTTTGAAAGGTTTTTAATAGGTGATTTATGAAAAATGTAAAAGAAATATGGCCCCTCACTTTCCAGGTTTTATGCTCTCACCCTCTTCTAGGGTTTGAAGAGTCTTCTAGTGACGATGCTTTTTCCCTTTGCCTCCTGCCTCTTTGGCCTTTCTATTCTCCAGTTTTCTTCCAGATCTCTTCTAGATGTCGGCTCTTTAGGGGTTTTCCCCATCTTTTCTTTGGAGGTGAATCGACTCTCTCCAGGTTTGTGATCACTCCCCTTGCTTCTCCTTTCTAGGGTTCCTCTTAATGCCCTTTATGTTATTTCCTCTTCTTATTGCTTTGTCTCCTCACTTTAGTGGTTGGTCCTGTCCGATGAAGGAGTAGCCTTTTCCCCGGCTTCCTCTCCCCACCCCGACCTCACGTTCCTGCGATCCTCTCCAGGCCTGTTCAGGAGAGTTAGATTATTGAGGTTTTGGGCTTAACAGCTTGGTAGCCATCGATCTTTAAGGCATCTTCATATCTTCTCCCTTGGGTTCCAGCCCCTAGTCTCCCCTTAATCTTTCTTGGTTTTGTATTTTACTTGGGTTTCATCCTCTGTTTCTTTCTATTTTCTACCTTTTCTTCTTCCTCGACTGCCTAAAACTTGCTCTGACCTAGCATTTCACCACTCCTCTCCAGGTTGGATTCGTAGCGGTGGATATGCAGGGGGTTTTGGGCCATATGGTTTGGCGGCCGTGAATTTTTCATTCAAGGTTTCATTCCCTTACTCCTTTAGGTTTTCCCATCCAGGTTCCTTCAGGGCTTGTTCCCTGTTTCATTTTATCCCTTTTTATTTTTCTTCTGTGAAGGGTTTCGTGTTTTAAGGTGTTAGGGTTTTTGGTCGATGTGATTTCGCTGCGGATGGCTCTGGTTTGGAGGTGGTTCAGATTTGCATTTTTGGTCTGGTTCTATTCGGTTTTGATAGTGGACATCGATGTGTGTTTGGATGGAGATGATGACATTTCTAATTGGGGAATTAGTGAAGGTTTCCGGAGTGATTCTCGCTGGCGGGCTGGTGAGGCGATTTGTACGGTGTGTATGGGTGCGCGGCGGGAGGTGATGCGGTGAGCGGGACAAGAATGATGATGGGTTTTTGATTTTTGAATTCTGATTTTCCTCTTTTTACTATTTTGTTATCACGACTGGTGATTTGGAAGCAGATCAACTAATGAGGCAGTGACGACGACATGAATGGTTGATGACATTCAGGCGGGTGTTTTTGAATCTGGTCACGATGGTTTATGTTTGTTGATACATTTGTTTTTATAGATTGTTATGTTTGTATTTTCATTATGATGTGTGCAGTTCCCACTAAACCACAAAGTGGATTCATGAAAAATTTAAACAGATATTTTTAGTTTTTAATAGGTTATAAGTATGGGTAAGAGAAAATAAGAAGTCAAGAATATTTTTATCAAGAAAAATAAATCATTTTTTGTTTAAAGGGTTTCCTTTGGTGTAAAAAGTAGATAATGAGTGTAATTGTCCACATGTAATATATGGGCCTATTAGGTAATCATTGTGGCCTAATTCTCTAAAAATATAATCCTAAAAATATCCTTAATGTGAATTATTTACTTAACTCAAGATTAAGTAATGTTTAAGGCTAGTGCCTTATACTTGGTATCAGAGGTTTGTTTAGACACTTTTAAAGATTATGATATTTTATTAATAGTTAGGGATGTCATCATCAATTTATAATTTTATGGTATATTATAAGTTCAATGAATTAGAAACCCCTTTTGAGTATTATATTATTTCATGGTGATTCACGGTATTTTTGGAGACATTCAACTTTGAGAAAATTATTGGTTATTACTTTTTTGGATGCAAAATGCGAGGAATGAAATAACCTTTAAGGTTAAAACATGTTATGGTTATTTTTGAGGATTTTAGATCATTTTTTAATGTTATTATAATTATATACATTTTGAAAAAGGTCAAAATGAAGACCATGTGACAACCAGTTGCATCAGACATAACTAAAGGAATCGAACCCACAACCGATGTGCGACTGAGATTTATCGCCTACCACTGGACTACATGAAGTCCCCAGTTAACATGACTTATTATTTTTAGTTAAATGATTTTATGGATTAATAATAAGTTTATTTTGGGAACTTATGTTTATACAATGTTATATCCTTAGTATAAGAAAATGACATGGTGATTAAGTGATAAATGTTATTTTGGAAGACGTTCTCTCTTTAGGGAAAATTTTATTCCAAATGAAATAAAATACTATGGGATTTCTTTTTTGGAGTACTGGTTGAATTTTATTTTAGAAGAATATATGTTATTATAGTGTACATATGGGGATTTGGGTTATTTATAGAAATGGTTAACTTATCAGGGAGACTATGTGATTTAGTTAATTCCTTTTCAGTATGAAACATTAAGAGTAGTCATTGTTATTTTGAGATAAATGTTATGATTTATTATGGAAGAGTATGAGATCAAATCCTTCAAAATTTCCCATTTCAATCATAGATTGGATTATTTTGAAGAATTCTAAGGAAATTTTTTTATTTAATGGTATCTGTTGAACATTGAGTCCTTGTTGGGAAAAAATACCTCAAGGCATCATTGAAGCATTTTTGTGGTGATTGTGTTTGTTGACAAAGTGGGCCTCCGTGTTGTGTTTGTTGACAAAGAAAACCATGATGTACAAATTTTTTTACAAATGGGATTTCATGGTGGCATGTAGAGTTCAAGGGATGTTATTAATGATCCATGATTGATTCAAGAACATCAACAAGGGAATGGTCGATTTGGAGGCGGTTTAAAAAGAGAAGATAAAAGGTGGCGCCGTTTTCCAGTGTTTGCCGAATTTTTGGGCCTGAAAATTGACAAATGAAGAAAATTTGTTTTTGGAAAAGGGAATTCCATGCCGATGACTAGGAGGCTTGGAAACTTGCATGCCACTTGTTTTTCAAGATCATAACATCAAAAAATGACAAAGGAAAAAGGGGCGCCCAAGTTTTTGGTTTGGTCGCACAAGTGACTAGGGTGACATAGACTAGGTTGACTAGACTTGCGCACCAAGAGGAAACTTGTACGCCGTCGCTCATGGTTTCCAAATGCCTATAAATAGAGGTCGACCCCTCCTCATTTGGTAAAGAGTTGAAAACTTATAGAAAATCAGATCTCCAATCATGTAGGCGGTGTGGTCGTGCAAGTATAAAGATATTCAGAAGTTGCACGCCGGTTGATAGTTGCGCACCCAAAGTGGTTTGGGTGAGAAACGGTGTGAGTCACCTATGTTTATAATTCAAGAAGGGGGTGTCGCACAGGTGGTTTGGTGATACTTGCGTGCTAGTCTCTGAAGAAGCGCGATAGTTGATAGTTGCATGTCAAAATTGGTTTGGGCGTAAAAGGGTGTGAGTCGGGAAAGTTTGGAGTTGATGAAGCATGTTTCGCGCAAGTGGTTGAGGTGAAATTGTGCGACATCATGAAATTGCACACTGAAACTTGAATGCTGACTTGAAGAAGCGTGCTAGGTATGGTAGAAGCACACCAGTCATTTTAGGGCTACATGAAAGCTGGAAAATTTCCTGATACCTTCGGTGCAAAGAGAGATTCATCTACGGGTAAAATTTGGTCTTCAACAGAGCATCTACATACAAAAAAGGATGCATTAATTAGTGATAATGAAGAGGCTTACATGTCTATAAACTGTGAGTGGATCCTTTCCAGAGCAGTGAGAAAAGGAAGAGGAAGAAGGCGATCCTCTCCACCGGCAGTGATCCAGAGAGAGAGAAACAGGGAGTGACCCTTGGGAAAGCAGTGATCTGACCCTAAACTTTGTAAAGGTAGTGAGAATGGGAATAGAAGTGATCTATCTCGAACTTTTTAAATAGCAGTGTGATTTTAGTGGATTTGGTACATCAGCACATCTCCGGTGTATGCTCCTTGGACGTAGCCTAGTGAGGGTAAACCAAGTAAAAATCATTGTGTCCTGTGCATGCTTTATTTTTTGTTTATACTTTACTATAGAAAATAGAGAGAAGAGAGTCTTTCTTAACAGCGAGACAAGATCAATATGGGAAGTGGTTTTAATCTGTCATACCCTGATTCACCCCCCTCTTAGGGTATATAACCTAGTGGACCTAACAATTGGTATCAGAGCAAAAGGTTTTTATCAGTGGTTCTCTCTCAAATGGAGGTCACCAATCATTAATGGATTCTGATCTTTGACAGGAACAATTTTAAGCTATGGATGAATCAGATGCAACACTAATTTTGATCTTTGGGAATGGATGTATTCATAGCAGCAATGCATGGTATAATAGATGACATCAATAGTGGGGAATTATCGGAAGCCGAGCGAAGAGAATTGGATTCTGACGCCAAAGGAATAAATGCTTTATGGGGAGCCCTATCCAATGCTATCTATATGAAGGTTATGTCATGTAAAACATCACATGCCTTGTGGTAAAAGCTTTTGAATATATATGAAGGAGATATAAAGGTCAGAGAGGAAAAGGTACAAGTACTATGGAATAAGTATGAAGATCTGAAAATAAACCTAAATGAGTCTGTTGATGCATTCTTTTACAGGGTAAATATTGTTGTGGAAGATATTCGTGGTCTTGGAGAATTCATTGAAGACCTAAAAATCATAAAGCGCATCTTGAAGAAACATCCACCTCGGTTCAATCTGAAAGTTTCAGTACTAGAGGATAAAGATCCAAAAGAGCTGACAGTGGACAATGTGCATAGTACCTTGGTTGCATATGAAATGAGGAATGACGATAATGAGGTTGTGGAAAAGGGGGAATCCAAAGAGGTGACATTTAAGTCCATGAATAATCTCACCATTGAAGATTCTCATGAAGAAGAAGAGACAGATGAGGTAATGTTATTCCTTTCCTCAAATCTTCAAAGATGAAAAGGAAAGTTCAAAGGAAAACTTCCACTTGCTTGCTTTAGATGTGGAAAAGTTGTCCATCTTGTCGCATGGTGCCCCTAAGAAGAAAATGATGAAGATGAAGTTGAAATTCCCAAGAAGAAATCTTCAGCCTCTGTGAAAGGGAAGAAGCAGTTCAAGAGAAATTTCTTCAAGAAGAAAAATCTTCTTTCACAAGAAATAGAAAGTTCATATGAGTTTGAGGTTGAATATGTTGAAGATATTGAAAATTATAAAGATCGGGAGAAAATTCAACAGTGGATGTTGTTGGTAGTGCTCAAGAAAAGGAAGAAACCGACACTGATGAAGAAGAAGAAGAAATTGAAGGAATAATTGACATGGAAGCTGAATTAGAAGCAGCTCTTGAAGAGATAGATGTTTGGAGAGAAAAAAAAATAAAGACAACAAGGTGGTACATGATTCCAAACCCTACATGCAACAGTAGGAAGAAGAGAAGTCTGAGCTAGTGAAAGAAATTGAAAACTTTACGTCTTCCAGGCCAGAGAGCTCAGAAAAGGTTGACAAGCATAAGATTAAGATTAAAGAACAGAAAAGGGAGATCTATGGCTTGAATTGATAAGTGAAATATCAAGTCAGGTGTATCGAAGAACTTGAAGAATAAGTGGTCAGTCTGTGATGAAAAATAAAGGATCAAGAATAAATCTTGACCCCCAATTTGATATTAGGGAAATAGGTCATTCAGAAGACAGAAAAGATGAAAGAGTAGGCTAGTAGTTCAGCAGGAAAGAAGTAGTAATCGGGCTCAGATGCTTAGGTGGAATTGGGGCTTGATCGAAAAAAAGCTGTAAATATTGATGTCAGACCGCAAGCACCCATTCTGAGATTAAAGGTTGATTTGGGTAGAAAACAGAATCAGAATATTCAAAAATCAAAAGGGGAAACTAGCAGTGTAAAAGTGACATGAAGAAATGCACCTTATATCTGGTGTTATTATTGTGGAAATATGGTATATTCACAGTATGTGTGTTCCATATCCAAGAGATATTGAAGGGAATAAAAACAAAGGTGGCATCCAAACAGAGAAAGGTTCTCTAGAACATGTTTCAAAGGGCACTGTTTTTGGTGCGGAGGATTTGGGCACATGGCCAGATACTGCATATCGACCATATAGAAGAATGTGCCCAAGCAGAACCAAAATGTTCACAAGTATCAAATAAATGAACCAACAGGTGATTTGAAAAAGAAAAATTGATTTGCAGCTTTTCCAGATGACCATAGTCCATCATATTCTAAGAAAGATCCGAAATCTCAATCTTTGCCGAGTGTGAGCACAAAAATATGGACCAAGAAGAAGAGATAAGAGAAGGCAGTGGTTACTGAAATTTCCCTTAAAGCATCAAACCGTTCTGGTGTTTGGATCCTTGACAGCGGTTGCACGTCTCACATGATAGGTAATAAGAATCTTGTTATAGGTATAAAATATGACAAAGAAGGAGCTGTCAACTTTTGAAACGATGAAGGCCTGAAGATTATTGGCTCAGGAAAGGCCAGGTTTGGGGAAAAAGAAATAAGACATGTTGATGTATTGGTAGTAGAAGGCCTCATTCACAATCTGCACAGCGTAAGTCAACAATGTGACTCATGACATTCTATAAGGTTTACTAAGAATATGTGTATCGTTAAAGGAATAGATGGGGTGTTGGTTCTACAGGGAAAAAGAACAAAGGGAAATATCTACCTTGTAAGTGGAAGAAGATGATATGTGATTTTTATCCAGAGATGAATAAAACAAATTGTGGCATAAACGAATTGGTCATCTATGTCAACCATCTCTAGAAGATCTGGTAAAGTGTAAAGCAACAAGAGACCTCTGTAATCTATCACGTGATCGTACACATACATGCGATGCCTGTCAACAGGGGAAGATCATCATAAATACATACAAAGAGAAGGAAAATAAGTTGACAAGAGTGCTTGAATTGGTGCATGCTGATGTCTGTGGAACTATTTCACCAAGAGCCATTGACGAGAAGAGGTATTATGTTCTTTTCATTGACGATAATAGGTATTTGTTATTTCCCATAAGTCAGATGTGTTCAGATTCATAAAACAGTACCGAAGGTAATCTAAAAGGATTCTTGGACAGAAAATTCTTAAGTTTCGTACAGACAATGGTATGGAATTCACAAATAGTCAGGTGGATGAGTATCTCGAAAAAACATGGGATAAGTCATCAAGTTTCTTCAGTAAGAACTCTCCAACATAATGGAGTTATTGAAAGGAGAAATCAGATCATAAACAACATGGAAAGAAGAATGCTTATAGAAAAATACCTAACAGATACATTTTGGAAGGAAGCAGTATTGACATCAGTCATCATTTCTAATAGAGCTCTGTTGTGTCTGAAGGAAGGAAAGACTCTGTATGAAATGTGTTATGGAAAGAATCCATCAGTGAAATACTTTCAAATATTTGGAAGTAAGTGATTCATTCTCAACAAAGAAAAGAATAGGAAGTTTGAATCACATGGAGATGAGGGAATATTTCTGGGCTATTCAGGAAAAAGAAAAGCACAAATGATTTAACAAGAGGCTGGGAAAAGTAGTTGAGGGCAATGACTTCGCTATTGTGGAAAATGAAGAGAATATTCAACAACACAATGAATAGTTTGTTGATGAATGTGATGAAGAGGAAAGTAACAACGGAGGAGAAGAAGTGGCAGATGCTAACTCAGAAGAAGACACTGATGATGAACAAGAAAGTGTCAAGTCTGTGTATGCAAGGAAGACAAAGAGTCTAGCTGAAATTGATAGGCAAGATATCATTGGTGATTAGACAGCTCCAGTTTAGACAAGATGAATGAAGTCACTATAGCAGACATCTTTCCTATCCCAGGTAGAGCTGAAATGCTTTTCTGATGCAGCTGAAGATGAAAACAGGGTTCATGCTATGAATAAAGAGCTTGACCAGATTGAGAAGAACCAGACGTGGGAGATTTTTTCGAGACCAACAAATAAGAATGTCATCGGGACTAAATGAGTCCATCGCAAAAAGGGGAATGAAGATGGCATAGTAGTTAGAAACCAATCATGACTAGTGTGCAAAGGATACTCCCAGATAGAGGGAATAGATATTGATGAGACATTTGCACCAGTTGCAAGGCTAGAGACAATCAGATTATTCCTAGGAATTGTAGTTCAAAGGAAGTTCAACGTTTTCCATATGGATGTCAAATCTACATTCTAGAATGTTGTTCTGGAGGAGGAAGTGTATATTGAGAAAACAGATGGTTTTCTTATTCATGAGGATGAGAAAAAGGTTTGTAGACTGAAGAAGGCATCGTATGGGTTGAAACAAGCACCAAGAGCATGGTACTCAAGGCTTGATTAGTACTTGAATAAGCTTGGTTTCTAGCGTGGGGGAGTTTATTACAATATATATTTCAGCAACGATAGTAATAAAAGGATGATGGTGTTTGTTTATGTTGATGACATAATATTTGGATGATCAGATGCAGCTCAGTGCAGATAGTTTTTTGAATTCATGAAAAGTGAGTTTGAAATGACAATGATTGGAGAGCTAACATTTTTCCTTGGTCTACCAGTGACACAATGAAGGAATTGAACATTCATTTCTCAATCCAAATATGCCAAGGAGGGTTTGAAAAGGTTTGTAATGGAAGATTCCAAGGAGATGAATATTACAGTTGCTAACCGTATGAAACTGTCCAAAGATGAAGATGGAAAGGTAGTTAATATCATAGAATACATAAACATTATTGGAAGTTTTCTATACTTGACCGCAACAAGGCCTGTCATTGTTTTCGCCACATGCCATGCAAAAAGATATCATAGTAATCCCAAGGAGTGCCACAAGCTTGAAGTGAAAAGAATACTTCGGTATATCAAGGGCACAGTGGACTTCATCTTGACATATAATGACAAATCTCAGACAGAGTTATTCGGATATACTGATGGAGACTGGGCCAGTTCAGTGGATGATATGAAATAAACTTCAGGTGGTGATTTCTATCTTGGTGTATTGTGTATTTATTGGCTAATCAAGATGCTATATTGCATTTCATTGAGCACTGTGGAGGCTGAGTATATTGCGGCCACTCAATCATGCACACAGTTATTGTGGATGAAGCAACAACTTGATGATATGAGAGTTGAAGTGAAGTCTCTGATCGGAATCCAGTACAATAATTCAAGTGCTATAAATCTTATAAAAAATACCATACATCATTCAAGGACAAAGAACATTGAGATAAATTATCATTTTATCAATGAGAAAGTTGAGCAGGGAATCGTAATGTTGGAATATGTGCCTACAGAGCTACAGGTTGCAGACATTCTGACAAAGGCCTTACCCGAGGAAGCGTTTAAAAGGCATCGACTGGATCTGGGAGTTCAGTCAACTCCCCGCACTTTATCGAGTGTGGATGTGGAACCCCCTCTCCCTGAGGTCTGATGTGTTTTACCCTAATGTACTAATATGTGTTTTTACCCTATTACAGACTGCAAAGAAGTGCCCTTTGGGTTCATTGACAAAGGGGTAGAAAACAATGAATGTTCAAGGGGGAGATAGTGTGACAATGTGGCTACTTTTCGAATCATAAATGATATGGGGAGAAGATGACAAGTGGAGCAGTGAGATAGGGGGAGCAATAAGAAAGTGGGAGAGTATCAAATCTAACGATGCTAGAAGTGATCGATCAAAGAATAGATATCACGATAGCCGAGGATCATGATAAAAGCAGAAGAGTGGTGTTGGAATGTGGTAATAATTTTTCCAAAAATTGGTATCAGTTTGGTATCAATAGTGGTTGTCAGAGTTGAAGTGATTCATTGATGAAATTTTCATTTACTCTTGTTTCTCACACTGATAATTGCTCATGCAGGCTTAGAGTATGTGTTGAGTAAATCCTTGATCACTATCGGAATCGCAATAGGAATATGGTGGATGAAGAATTAATGATGTATCTTTTTATGGAAGAGTTTTCAAAAAAACCAATGGGGAGATTGTTGGTAAAAAATCCCTTAAGGTATCATTGAAGCATTTTTGAGGTGATTGTGTTTGTTGACAAAGTGGGCCCCCCCCGTGTTGTGTTTTTTGACAAAGAAAACCATGACGTACAATTTTTTGACAAAGCGGATTTCATGGTGTAATGTCGAGTCCAAGGGATGTTGTTAATGATCCATGATTTATTCAAGAACTTCGATAATGTAATGGTAGATCTGGAGGCGGTTGAAAAAGAGAAGATACTAGGTGGTGCCATTTTCCAGTGTTTGCCAAATCTTTGGACCTCAAAATCGACAAATGGAGAAAAGTGTTTTTTGGAAAAGGGACTTGCATGCCGATCTCTTGGAGGCTTGGAAACATGCACGCTGCTTGTTTTTCAAGATAAGAACATCAAAATATGGAAAATGAAAAAGGGGCGCCCAAGTTTTAGGTTTGATCACGCAAGTGACTAGGGTGACAGAGACTAGGGAAGCTGGACTTACGCGCCGAGAGGAAACTTGCATGCCAGCGCTTAGGGTGTCCAAATGCCTATAAATAGAGGTCAAACCCTCCTCATTCAGTATAGAGTTCAACACTTAGAGAAAATCAGACCTCCAGTTGCAAAGGTGGTGTGGTCGCACAAGTATCAAGATATTCAGAAGTTGTGCGCCAGTTGATAGTTGTGCGCCCAAAGTGGTTTGTATGTGAAAGGGTGTGAGTCGCACAAGTTTATAATTAAATAATAGGGTGCCGTGAAGGTGGTTTGGTGACACTTGCATGCTAGTATTTGAAGAAGTGTGACGGTTGATAGTTGCACGCCAAAATTTGTGTGGGCATAAATGGGTGTGAGTCGTGCATGTTTGGAGTTGATGAAGTGAGTGACGCGCAAGTGGTTGAGGTGAACTTGCGCACCAGATTGAACTTGCATGCCGGAACTTACACGCCAGCTTGAAGAAGCGCACCAGGTATGATAGAATCATGCCCATCATTTTAGGGCTACACGAAAGCTGGAAGATTTCCTGATACCTTCGGTACAAAGAGAGATTAATCTACGGGTGAAAGTTGGACTTCAACAGAGCATCTAAATACAACAGATGAATCATTCATTAGTGATAATGAATATACCTAAAGGTCTATAAACTGTGAGTGGATCCTTTCCAGAGCAGTGAGAATAGGAAGAGGAAGAAGGTGATTCTCTCCACTGGCAGTGAGCCACAGATAGAGAAACAGGGAGTGACCATTGGGAAAGTACTGAGCTGACCCTAATCTTTGTAAAGGGAGTGAGCCTGGGAATAGAAGTGATTTATCCTGAACTTTGTAAACAACAATGTGCTTTTAGTGGATTTGGTACATCGACACATCGCCGATGTACGCTCCTTGGATGTAGCCCAGTGAGGGTGAACCAAGTAAAAATCGTTGTCTCCTATGCATGCTTTTGTTTTTGTTTATACTTTGCTACATGAAAGATAGAGAAGAGAGTATTTCTTAACAGTGAGACAAGATCAATAGGGGAAGTTGTTTTAATCTGTCATACACTGATTGACCCCCCCTCTTAGGGTTTCAAACCTAGTGGACCTAACAGTCTTGTTTGTTGAATTTTGGAGTTTTGTAGTAGTATTTATTTTTATGAATTATTATTCTTTTAGGGGATTAAATGATCTTGTACTAACAATTTTTGTTTTGGTGAATGTCTAAAAGATAGGGGAAATATATAGTTTATCGTTTGTGGATTATGTGATTCTTTAAAAGTCAATTCTACTTCTTCACGTGTGACTAATTCATCTTGAATAATCTTTGTTTAGAGAAAATATGAGTTTGTAGTAGATATTTATTGCAAGATGAAATTCTACTAAACATGTAAGTATGTTTCCTTATGTTCTAATTCAAGTTTATAAATAACTTCCTCAACATTTTGAAATGGACTATAAAATAAAAACATTTTCCGTTCACTTTTTCTATTGGGAAATCAAATACCGTTTAACCTATCACAAGTTTATGGTTTTCTAGTTGTTAACATTCCCATAATCAAATTTTCTATCACTATACATTAGAACAACATGGTTATGTTATCTTCCATATCCATGTTTTCAAAAATCGAATCCTAGTATGTATTATCTCAAGTGAACTTTTTAATTCTCTTTATTTATTTTAATGTGATTGTTTTTTTGATCTTATTTCTGATAGGAGATTTTAAATGAAGTTACCGAGTCAAATTTTAACATTTTGAGGATGAAATTTCAAAATAGGGGAATGATGTAACATCCCAAGTATTTATTGAATAATACATTTTCATATCTATTAATATTTTTTAACTTAATATTAATTTTAGTGTAAATGGGAAACTATGTATGATTGGGTACTCGACATGGAACAACAGTTTTATCTGAAATCTTATGTTTCACACAACATTGATTTAATTACTTTCATTCAGAGGAAATGATAAGTTATGAATTTAACTAAAATAAATTTCTAAATAGTTTCAAAATTGAGATAATTGAGTTTTTAAAAGAAATTATATTTTATTAAATGATATAATAGTTATAAAAATATAAGAATCAACCAATTAAAATTTTCATTAATGATCCAATTGTGGTTCTATTGAAATTTTATAGTAACTATAGTAACCATATATTTTAAAAATAAATTAAGAAAAGGTATGAGTTAATGTTTTTAACTAAGGGTTAAAGCTAAAATATATGGTTGATTTTGGTTGAGAGGATTTAGACCCATCCTCATCTTATCATACATTTATATGACATTGAAGATATTATAATTCTAAAATAAATTTTTAATAAAATAATATTTCAAGAAATTACTAAAGTGCCCCTCATCCCTCTTATAAAAGGCCTCCACCTCTTCCCACATACTCACACTTCTCAAGCCCCTTGGCTCATCAAACGTATTCTCAAATAATTATCTAATTTATATAAAATGGTAATAAGTAATATAAACTGAGTAATAAAATTTAAAAAGGTTCTAAATAATATAGAAATTAACCTATGTTTATTATTTAGGAAATTAAATAATGAACGAGACAAGTCAGAATTAAGGTAAGGGAATTTATTTACTCAATTTACACTCATCAGATTTGATTCATACTTTGATGATTATATTATGCCATGATTATGTGTGGAATCACTATTTACTTATTTATGTTTTAATATCCACTTCCCTTTTTGTGGATATACTATTTCAACACATGATCAACCCATTGATAAATTTTTACGTCATTTATAGGAAATTTATAAGGGAAATATCAACTCAATCTCCATCCATTGAGTTAAATATCCATGTCATTGGTTTTGTTTTTCCATGAATATGTGTGAATGACCTTTGATTTTTTTAAATTTAATATCCACTTATATTGGGTGTATTTATATTTTTCACAAATATTTATTTAATTGATTTATCTTTAATATAAGGACATGATCTTTTTAATGGATTTCATCTCAATTTACATTCCATTGAGACTAATTTGTTTTTTTTGCACCAATTCACATTTATACGGTGCATATAATTCACTTTCTATCATTATATCATGAATCTCCTTATTCTAATGATATTCTACATTTTTTTAATGATATTCTTTAATTATTTTTATTCAAGTATTTTATCAAGTGGTAAGGTAATATATAACTAAAACATCATTTTATATGTTTTAAAGATTTATTATTATAAATATTTCTCATTAATGTCCATGTCTTCAAAATTGTATTAAGGATTTATTTATGTAGACGTTAGTGTTATAAAGTGTATATACCTTTCCAATTTTTCAAAGTGGTATGGGAAACATTGATTCAAATTCTTTTTGAATGTTTTAAATGAATTGATTATATCAATATCTTGAAATGATATCGTGTGATTGCAATGTGGAAACTTTATTTTTCATTTATGATTGTTTTATATGTTAGGATTATGTTATGGTTTATGGGAATTGTTTATGTATATGGGTGGTTCCATGATAAACTAAGGGTGTTTGAGCCCATGATATCTCTCCAATGCATTGTTTAACATGACAGAGGTAAACATTAAGGTTTCTCCAAAGAGATTTAGGGAATATACTATGATGGGTATTCCAAACGTAACCATGAAGGTTTATAACTATGTAGTTGTGAAAGCTACAATGTAAATATAATATTGACTCCAAAATATTCCGTCACGTTTTATGATTTATATGATGTTTTTTAGGAATAATATGATTACATGATGTAAGCTAAGTAGTTTATGTTTTATGGGTGAAAGAATTATTTTTTTCAAAAACAAATCATGGGGTTTAAATATTCATAGACCAACGATTTTATTCCTTATTTTATATTCCTTACTAAGATATTTATGCTCATCCCAAGTTATAGAACTATTTTTCATAGGGTATAAGGATGTGTAAGATAAAGGAAGAAGTCAAAAATATTTTTATCAAGAAAAATAAATCAAGTTTTTCTTAAAGGGTTTCCTTTGGAGAAAAAAATTAGATACTGAGTGTAACAGTCCACATGTAATGACTAGGCCTATTATGTAATAGTTATTTCTTAATTATATAAAACTATAAACCAAAAAATATTATAAATTTGAATTATTGACTAAACTCCATATTATGTAATGTTTAAGTTGGGGCCTTATATGCTTGAAGAGAAATGATTTCTTCTTTATATGTAATAAATCTAATGGTTCTTTTCCATTTTTTATATACATTCTTCTCTTATAATGTTTTATTAATATATTAAATAAAATATAAATAATATACAACACTTAAATAAGTATGATATAATAATAAAACGCATCATAACTATACCCATTCAAGGATTATTATGTGTTATTGTTAGGATCAGTTTTACGACCTACATAAACAAAGCTACGAATTTTTATCACGGACTAAATTAAAAAATATACTTCTTTTAATATATAATTTTAAAGAGAAAATAATGTTTTCATTTTGGTCTTAGAATGGAATATTTTATATTTTGATTCATAATTAATTTATATAATTTTATTAATTAAAAAATATTTAAATAAGATAGTAATTGATTTAATTTTTAAGTACCATATCGAAACCACCGAGGGATGAACATATAAATTCATAAATCATTATAGAAATTATATTTAAAAATATTTAATGTTATTGATATGAAAATCTCAATAAAATTTAATAACTATAGAAAAATTTATCAAATAAAATATAATTAATAGTTGAAACAATTAACAACCAATGATAAATACAAACAAAACATAAATTAGAAGATTAAAATAGATGAATAAAAATATTAATAAAAAATTAATTAATGTGAGTAATGTTTGGAAATAGTGGAAGAATGAGGTTAAATTTATTATACCTAAATATAGATCAGGTCTGAATAAGTGATATTTATTGAAAAGAGTTTTCTAAACTCTAATTTCAATTCCTTGAGATAGGCATCAGATTCACCACTTATTTCCATTTTAGTGGTATATATACATTCCATAATGTTTTATTATAATTTATATGTTAAATTTAATACATATAAAAATCTAGATACATTGGACTATTTTAAGGGTTTTCATACAAATTTTTGAAAATTTAAAATGGATTATATTACAATATAACATTTAATTAAAAATTATTTATATCTAAAATAATATTTATTAGAATAATTTATTATTTCACTCAAATCCAAATATTTATTCTTATCCTATAGTAATTTATGGATTCACAATGTCTCTATATCATATATATTGTAGTTTTTTCACAAATCAATTATAAATGTGCTTCTTAGTGGAACTGATATTATCTCATATTTTCAGTTGGGAAGCCTTTTCCACTATGTATATATTTTTTCATAGTTTTGTGAATTTAATTATGTATAATTAAAATATTTATATTGGCTATTATGTATTTTCTTTATTTTCATTAAAAAATATATTAAAAATATATTAAATATTTTTTCATTGGTAATTTTTTTAATTTAATTAAAATAATGCTAAAACAATTTTTTTAAAGAATATTCACAATGTGAATTTATCTCAATATTATATCCAATAATATTTATTTAGTTTCCTCTTATAGTCTTCATTTATTTCGAATTTATTTTACATTACCAAATTTTATTTTATTTATTTTTTTATGTTATCCAAATAATATAATGTTTCTTAATTTTTTATGTAAAATTTTCAATATTCTTACAATTTTTTTAATCTATAGTAATATCATTGGTGGTTTCAAATGATTACTTGGGTTTATAATCTAATTATATCATCTATTTTATTTCTCAGGATGGATTATTAAAATATTTTACTAATGTTTTAATGAAACTGATTTCCTCCCTACATTCTATCTAAACTATGCAAAAATTATGAAGGTTTTAAGGCTTATATAGAATAAATTTTATTTTTCATTAATATGCGATGGATGGGTTCATTATATATCACCATATCATTTATTAAAAATTTTGGACTAATGAGATAATGTTTCTATTTGTTATTAGGATTTCGGGTCTTTATATTCACAAGGCTATGCATGAACGAGATTTCAAGAATCTATTGTAACAATGAGGTGGATGAAATTGATAAAAGCAGAAATTTAAAAAACATTATGTGATAACATGATTTTTTTTATATTTTTCGATAAGTTCATACATGGATATGAATTTGGATATCATTGTTTTCAATTTTATAATTTCCATAATTTTTTTATTCCCCTTTTATAACTATACACAATGAGTTCTTTTTCAAATTTTATACTAATGTTTCAAAAGAAAACTTTTGAAAAACTTTTTACATGAATAAATTTTAGAACTTTTATATATGTTACTCTTTATAATGTGTCCATTACATCTATTCATATTTTTTCAATGTAATTTATACTCTAATATTACTTTATTTTTCATTTTAAACTGATATGTTTCAAAAGAAACTAATAATTTTTATTCTTTCTAATAGATATTTTATAATTATATTATATAATTTTCTCCATCTATGCATCAGTGGGGATATTATAAAATGATTATATCCACATTATTTAACTTAAATTACTATGAAAATTAATTAATAAATGATTCATGAAGTCCATTTTTTCTGAGGGGTTAGTTAATGAATGTTGGAATTATTATGGGAAGTTATGTTATACCACTCTATTGAAATGATTTTCATTTTTTGTCTCATTATATAATGGATATGTGCATGAAAATAATTTTGGGTTACCATGTTCACAGAAAGGCCTATGAAAATGATTGTGGGAATCTATGTTCATAAGACAATGCGTGAAAAGGATTATGGGCAATTATGTTAACAAGTCAGTAACAATACAATATCATGAGTATCTTAGTATAGAAGTTTGAGAAATGATATTTTTTCACATAGATTTATTACCAATTTTATGTTTTTTCATGACTACTCATATTCTATATTTCCAATGTTATGCAACAAACCTATGTTATTTTTCATATAATTAAGATAATTAACTCATTTTACTAGACTCGTATGACACATGTTTTATGTTATTATAATTCATTCTGACATGATTCATTGTTTTTTATCATTGTTTTATAGGGAATGGTTCCATTATTTCATGTAAATGTATCATGACTATAATCTCAATAAAATTAGTGAATATTATGATCACTAATGCTATTAAATTGGTATTAATAGTGATTACACTTACTCAGAAATTGGGATCACAATTTCTTTTGGTTCGTCTCCTTGGGTGTTCAGGAATGGTACATATGATGGAGACAAGGGAATCATTTTAGAATATTATATTTTAGAGATATTGGAGAAAGAATGTGGAATACTATATATATGTATCCAATATATGAAGAAACCAATCCTTTAGATTTTATAATTTTATATTTTATGATATGTAATTAAGGAAAAGGTGTAATATATATTTCTCTCATACACAATATGAAACAATTATTATCAAATATAGTATGTAATGCATATGGTCATAAAACTTTATCATTTATTATGAGTTTATCATTCGTAGTTTGTTTTAAAAGGAATACTATGTTTGAAAGCACACATGATATGTCATATAAAGCTTAGAAGAATAACTAAATATTATTATTTAAATGTTACCTTAATAACATATCTATTAGAAGATAAGGATTGAACCTTATTAACTAAATAATTAAAATAGATTTTAAAAAATATTTATATAATGATTTATGGGTTACCAAATTAATTATGAATGTAAGTAAAACCCAATTCAATATAAAGGAAGTGTTTTTTTGAAAAACTATTTAAATGTGCACAATTGTTTTCTTGTTAAAAAAAATAATAAAATCACACATTTTGGGTTATATTAATGATATATATATATATATATTAATTATAATTTCTCAAATTCATATTATATGTCTTATAGGCATTATTTAAGAAAAAAATCAATTTTATGCATAAAAAGAGTATTTTTCAAAAAAACGCAATTTGAATTCCTTTTAATTGAGAACCCATTTTTATATAGTTTACGACACTTTTATAAGTTAAATTTGAAAATATAATATTCTTATTTGGAATTCGAAAATAAAAATTTAATTTGGTTATACTTTAGGTATTTTTTGATAGGATTCATTTTTTAATGAATATTAAAAAAAATAAAGTATTTTAATTAAAATATTCTTTTTCATCAATTTTTTTATAGTGTTAAATAATATTTTCAAATGGTTTTAAATTATTATTAGATCAATTTTTTATCATTTATCACATTTTATTTAATTTGAATATATTTCAAATTGAAATTGGATATATACAGTATGTGAACATCTGAATAGTTTTCTTTAAAAACTCATTTTCTCATTCCATAAAATATATTAATTTTAATTAATTTACCCCAATTATATATTTTGAATTAAAAAAATAATTACATATTTGAAATAATAATCTCTAAATTATTTAAATAGTTTCATTTTATTTTAGGACAATATGAATAGTAACTTTAGTAATATTTTTTATTGCCACGGTTAAGGGTAAATATGTTAATTAAAGGTAACAATTTTGTTATATATATATATATTATAAAATTACCATAAAACTCGTTATAATTTAATTTTATGAGTTTTTTACAATAAATATAATCTTTAGTTCTATTTTTTTGACCCCTTGGTTCCACTTGGATGTCCTTAATGCATTTATAATATTATATTCCAGAAGAATACATATTTTCCCTCATCCTTGTTTTTTTTCAAGTAAAGTATTTTTAATATGGGGTTATACAGGGTATCTCTTTAACTTTAAATACTATTTATAACTCTAAAATTATTAAATATATCATGGTAATTTATTTATAATGTTTGGGTAATAAATAAATAAATAAAATTCTTGCACAATGATTATGCAGTAAATGTATCATTAATGAAAGAATCAGGTAAATGAGATTTAAAATATTACAAAAAATATAAATTGATATAATTAATATCATACAAAAAATTATGGTGACATTGAAATGTTTTATATTTCTTAAATTGGTTGGATAGAGTTTTTCTTTTTATTATCATAGTATTAAAAATTCAAGTAATGAATAGTGTCAAAATTGACATAGAGATATTTTAAAATAAATAATATTTTATTAAATGATATAGAATTTATAAACATATAATATTTATCTAAATAGATTTTAGAAGTTTTATAATTTCACAAATAACTCATTTATTGGACTTTGGTCATGTTATTTTAATTTTATTTACCCTCAACTGTAAATTACATGATATCAATGCAAGAGTTAAAAGGGTCAATTAAGGATTAAAGCAAATAGATAAGAATTAAAAACTACTCAAAATGTGTAAAATTTTTATTAGATGAAGTTAATTACACCCAATATCATCCTACCTTTTAATGAAATAAAATTTTACCGTTTGGAAAAGAACATTAATTTATATTAATTTAACAAATTTATAATTTCCATGAGTTCCCCTTCCGTATCGTTTAAAAGGGATCCCTTTATTATTTATTATTAACACCTCAAACCCAGTTTGGTTTCAGAAATATCAGGTCAAAAACTCTTCTTATAATCCTTGCACGTATTCTAGAGCTCTTACTTTAGGCATAACACTCACTATAGAGGTCTTAAAGTGAAAAACGAAGGAGATAATTTGAGGAAGAGGTATTGTTTTTAATTAAGTTTTTATGATTTATTTCTTCTTCTAAATCATTCAAATAATAATCATGTATGATTAAATAATAACTAAATTATACTCAATATAATTAGTGGTTATTTTTTTAAAATCATCACCTAAATACATCTCTAATTTCATTAAAAGTGAAATGATTTAATCATTCTTATGTTTGTTGGATTACCACCAGCCAAACCGATATTTTTTTCCAACACAATAACTCATGACTGGTTAAAATGGTGGAATTGTAGTTTATATATTATATTCAAGATATATTTTTAACCACTAAAATTATAATACACTATTTATGTTCTTACCTTTCCAGACACATAAAAATTATAATGTCGTTCATGCGTATATGTGAACTATCACCTCCACGAAGTGATGTGATTAATTTTTTAGCAACACATCATATGGATAAAATATATAAGTATATATAAATTATTAAATATGATATTATTATAATAATCTATTAGTAATATATTACTTAAATACTTTCCATAATGATTATTGAAAAATGGAAACCTTACTGAAGCATACATATGAATTACCCTCCATGATTATAACATTATTCATTTTTCATAACCATACATAAATGATTTTATTTAAAAGTATAATTAATGTATAAAAGTAATTATTATGTTTTGAATATTATTCTGGAGATCATATACTTATTACAATTTTGACTCTTGACCTCATACGAAATTAATTTTGGACTCATATACCAAATATCTATAAAACATTTTACATGAACATAAATGGTTATTAAATTATTATAAGATGTTAATAAAAGATATAATAGAACAAAAAATAGAATAAATTTATTAAGAATTTAAATAGTTAATCTATTATTATTACTAATGAATTTAATGATTTTATATGATGATTCAGACTTAATTTAACATATTTCATCGTAATCTCCTTTCATTGAGGTATTTCATGATAACATGAACATTTATGAATTTATAAGGTATATATGACGATAAAATGAGATTTAATATCCATATATAATTTATAATAATGTTAATTAATGTTTTGGTAAATTTATTATTTCATGGAGATTATTATTTAAATGTTTAAAGTGGTATGGGACACTTTTAATGTTTAATGATTTATTTATTGAATTCATTTTCCATGTCAATATTATTGATTTCATTTTACGTATTTATTAATATGGATATAAAATGATTATAAAATAAATTTCATGCCTATTTATAATTTAATTTAAAATTTTCCAAAATAGAATCTTTTTAGGTTTTCAGTATGTAAAATTTGACATTATTTTTTTAACATATTTAAAAGTTACACTTCTAATATTTTTTTAAAAAAGACAAAAGAAATGATTTTTAACTTATATGGAATGATTGGATTTTCCCTTTTATTTTTCTTTAATGTTTTATTTCTTAATTTAAAAGTTTATAATATTATTAAAAAATAAATTATTTTCATTTATTATTGTGTGGATTTGTAAAAATAAAATGTGATTTTAAAGTGGAAATGTTATTTTTTACTTTATTTTTTTATATGTGTTATGATTATGTTAATGTTCTTGGGAATTTTTTTATGTATTTTGGTGTTTATGTGATGAACTCATGGTGGTTGAGACCGTGATATCTCTCAAATGTATTTGTTAATGGGGTATAGTTATCCAGTTTGATTTCTCATAAGAGATTTTGGGAATATACAAAAAGGGTATTTATAATGTGACCATAAAGGTTACACACTATGTAGCTGTGAAAGATAAAATGTAAGTATAAAATTGATCCAATAAGATAAATTTATGGTTTATTTTTTCTATGTATTTTTATAAGAATCATATGATTTCTCTAGGTTATTTAAATATCTTTTCCTTTTTGGAAAAAATATAATTTTGTGAAAATGTTTATAGGAGTTCAAAATATGAATGATCTAGTGGTTTCATTTCTTTTTTATGTCCCTTACTGATATTTTTGTGCTCCTACCATGATTTAAAATGTTTTTCAAAATTAATAAGGATGGGTAACATAATGTAGGAAGTCAATACGAATTTTATAAAGATTTTTTATGAAAAATAAATCATTTTTCCTTTTAAAAGATTTATATTTTGGAAAAAGTGGATATTTTTTTAGCAGTACCAAAATTTTATTAATTATAGATGTTATGTATGAATGATTACACACTTCTATAAAACTATAAACATAGAAAGGTATTCAATGTGAATTCTTGATTTAAATCAACATTATATAATGTTTAAGTCAGGTCTATATATTTGGTATGAGAGGTCAGTTTAGAAAACATTAAGGATAAAGTCATTTGGTTAAAAATATGTTAAAATTATATGTATATTATTTTAGTTAAATAATTGTTTGGTATCTCTTTATAATCAAGAAAAGTCAGATAAAAATTGAAAGATGAGAATCTCAAACAACTTTTCTATCTCTTCCTGATGACATGATTTCCATAATTATTGAGAAGTCTTGTCCTGATGATTTTAAAACTTAACTAAACATAAAAATCGCTTTCAGAAAGTTTAATGAGATATAAAACACCTCTTCTATACCTTGATAACATAGTGTATCCTCATTTTTTTAATCAAATCCAATTACCTCAATATTCTCATATTTGTTTAAAAAAAGTTAAATATTATCTATTCATTTTCATATATTTTACCTTTTCAAAACATTTTGAAGAATATTATGATTTTTAAAAATATGCTGAAGAAGGGGGCCCTTTCACAACATATTTATATATTCTTAAAACTTATAAACATCGAACATAAATATAAAGTATTTATTAAGAACCTTTGATTGAACATTTCAATTCAAACACGGTCCAAATGTTTTATTAAAATCATGTTTTTCATCTGTTTTGAAATTATATGTCATACATGATTATTTTACAAAACAATTTTACTGAGAACACAGATACGACCAAAGATTTACAATGTTAGTGTTTATAAAATAAGAAAATGGGTTTGAAAATCACTAAATAATTGTTGTAATTAATGGAAGTTCTATCCATGTGAACAAAATGGTGATGAAACTAGGTGGACACCACGATCACAGAATGAACATTTTTATTTTTGAAATAAATTTATTAAATCATAGAGAGATGAAATGAAAAATTTCAATATATAAAAGAATTAAGGGATAAATATGTTGAGGTAATTTATTTTTTGGAAATGAGTGAGAGGAAAAAGATAACCATTGATGTCAAATAATTCAAGTAAAGTACGAAACTCTACATTTAATGTATGTTTCATTATGTTTTTATTTGAGGAAGTAAATTAATTCCTCAAAAAACTAAATTGGATCTTGAAACAAAAATATTATCAGTTTACTTTTGTGAAAGTCCCATGACCCATCAAATTTTTATGGTTTTGTGATGGTAAAAATTCCAATGATTATGTTATATATATATATATATATATCTATTAGTATTTGATAATTATTATTATCTTCCATTAACAAGTTTTCCATCATGGAAACATGATATGTGTTATCTCATGTGACCATCATAGTTCCTTTTCAATCTTTTAAAGTTCAAGTATATTTAATAATTTTTTCAATGTGGGATTTAAATAATGGTATTTTGAAATGTCAAACCCCTATTTTTTGATCCTGAGATTCAAATTTTTATGACACAATTTATTAAAGCGGGGTTTAATATAACATCCAATTTTTTAAATATAATATCATGGAAATTCCATGTAATTTTTTTTATATTGAATTATTTCGAGACTAGGCATTGTGTCGACGTGTGATTCTGAGCCCCAAAGTGTCCAGAATGATTCTTCAAAAAATGATATGTTTTAAATATAATAAGTGAGAACCTTTCCTAAAAAAGTAAAATAACTGTTAAACGGGTGCCCAGATCATAAATCCGTGGGAATCATTGAATTTACAATGGCTTGTTTATCCTAGGCATGACTTATGTTTAGTTGGCACATGCCTCCAATGAGAAGACCTTAAAATGAAATAACTTAAATAAAATTATTAAATAAAATTATTTTATTTTTTTAAATTCTTATAAATCCCAAATGGTGACTTAGATTTAAAATATGAGACTACTGCTAAGCTCATGAGGGTATTCCTTTTTTAGGTAGAGCCTCATGTTTGTCAGCACAAGTTAACAATGGAAGTTAGTTTTTGGCCGTAAATAAAATAATTAAGTAACAATTATTTTATTTTCAAATCATTATAACTCTAAAAATGTAACTTGGATTAGAAATCCAAGATTACCATTAAGATCATGAGGGATTGTTTCCCTTAGGGGGAGCTTATCCTCAAACGACGCGAGTCAAGGGTGAAAGAAACTTTTTGGAACTTTTTTTTAAGTGAATTAAAATGTTGCATGTGCACAGTTGTTGAATCTTCTAAATGGATGTCTGGATCAAAATTTTGAGGGCACCACTGCATCCGGAATGCTGACATTACCTAATAATATACAAAACCTTGACCGACATAGGAAAAGGAAAAACTTAATTTTCTGACTTTTTTGGAAGATAAATAAAATAAATTAATTTTTTTTCTTTTCCTCACTATTGGGTAGTGGCACGCTGGCACTGCAGTGCAGTGACACACCAATTTATTGAGACTCATTAACTGAATTGAAACAAATACTCTATTTAATTAATGAAACTTCATAACGATGTGGCGATGCAGCATAACAGAAACACTGCGACCTGTTTTCTTATAATTGGTTAACACATTGGAGTAATCAAGATCAAAGAGTGTAATTTCATTAAAAAACCTATGACAATAATTCTCTCAAAAAACAAACAAAGAACACTAGTGAATCACCAGTGACATCGACGCACCTCGAAGAACGGTCCCAGAAAGCATTGAACGCTAACAGAACTTGAATCCCCATGGACGGATCACTTCAATGACGAACTCCAACGAGGTATGGGTTACTTTTGAATTTATTAACTCGATATTATTTCTAAAATAAAAAATTAATATCATCCCAAGAACAGTTTGATCTGTATATCTTCTGTTCCTGTAGAAGGGTTCCATTTTTTTTGTGATTCTTGTATTCAGATTGATTAAATTTTGATAGAACTTCAAATCTATATCCCATGTTTTTAATCCTCTAATGCGAAGGGCATGAGCTGACACAAACAAGACCCAAGCCCCTTATCATTGTGCATTTTGTGCATTCTTAGTATCCTCATATTTGAAATGGCGACAAGGATGATTTGAGGAAATCTCAGTGAAGATGGCATCCTCAAGATGTCGTAGGCATAATCGGCGTGAAGAACGAACCACTGGATTGGACCCGGTGGTCCACGGAAGAACCCACCAGTGCATCAATGTCAACAATCACCAGAAGTGACCTACATAGGCATGCGACGGTGGCAAAACATAATAATATTCGTGAATGGATCCGACTTTTATGGTGCAATAGGAGCCACAAACCTCTGTGACGTAGGTTGGTGGTAGGCGGATGCGACCACCCAACCATGACGGTGCACCATGGACACCACACCACACTACGTCACACACTGAAAAGGGCCACGTAAAATTGACCGCGGTGGTGGAAGTGGCCCTGTGGATGACCCGTAGGATAGGGGATGCAGACATGACTTCTGGGGGCATCACGGGAAGGAAAGACCTAGCCCGCCCTTAGCGGACCGGGTAGGGTGTGGCAGCCCCAGCGAGTCAGACCTTGGCTTTTCCTGATCCTGATTGGGTGAGTGGGCCCCATAAAAGGTCATGTTAGGTTATTTGAAAAATACATGGGCATGTGGGTCCCCTCAGGCTTCGTTGGTTGGGCCGGTCCGACCAGGCCCAAACGCAACCAACCCCTATTTAGTAAAACACCAACAACATACAAACCAGGCGTCTGATTGATGAGCCATTTTTAGAGATGGAAATTAGACAATGAGAATGATATTTTGGAAGAGTCTAAAAAGTATTTCACAGAAATTTAAATTTGAATAATGAATTGGGGAGTGGATATACTAGAATCAAGCGCACTACGTGCGGAAACCCTGTGGTTGGATGAGACCCGAAGACTGATGACAAGCGACCCTATGCGGATAAGCTACGATGGACCAGTGGGAAGCAGCTATGTGTGACCTTGAAGGAACACAACTGGGAGTGGCTCTGGGCGACTCGGTAGACCCATGGTACTCTACAAGAGAAGTACCTCATTATGACCAATGTGGGAAGTGGTTCTTTCTGACCCAGCATGCCCACAATGGGGAGCAGCTCTGTATGACCCATCATACCAATGGTAATCATCAGGGATGAGTACCAAAATAGTTCAAGGTTAGTGGATTGTGGATATTTGTGATCCGAAAGACCCACTGTACTCATTGAGGTGGATTTCTCCAGTATCACTCAATAAATACGATATGACCAGTGCTCCAGGGCCTAGACCTATGATTGAGAAGTGTTTAGGGACGTCTAAGCCATAACTATTCATTTATGCATTCCTACTTATGCTATTATGATAGAAAGAACATTTGTGTTTGAAGGTCCTTTGGATGGTAAGATACAGCCAGTGGATGTCAGTTGTGTAAAATTAAGCAGCCGGAATTATTCTTAGGGATTTGGACATGTGAGACGTTCTGAGAAGAAGTTCCAAGATAGGCAATCTACAACTCATGGCTAATAGGGTGAGTCCAGTCAAACTAGAAAGAATTAAGGGTTTCCAATAGATGGAACAAGACATCTCGCTAAGTTATTTTCCATACCATCATGCTGATAGTGAAATGGTGGATCTCGTAATGATTGAGATGATACTTTCTTGGGAACCACCCAAGAGTATTATTGAGGTGTGGAGTTTACATGGGTTGGATAGGTACTATCAAAGGTTTTTACCTGACTTCTCTAGAGTATCATCAACCATGAAAGAATTTAATATGAATAAAAAACCCATTGTGTGGACAAAAGTATGTGAATAGATATTTCAACAGTAGAGGTAGAGCATGACCACTTATCCTATAGTGATGTTTCCAAAGGAGGGAACAAACTACATAGTTTACTTTGACACATCATGAACTGGGCTTGGGTGTGTCATGATGTAAGGGAAAGTAGTGATTTCTTATGGATCACGATAGTTGAGACTACATGAGTAGAACAATGTGAATCATGACCTTGATTTGGAAGTTTTAGTCGTCTCACTAAATATGTGGTGACAATACCTTATGGGCGAATGATTCATCATCTAATCTGACCACAAGAGTCTAAAGTATATATTTTCTTAGAAGGATGTGAATATTAGACATCAACGATGGCTAGAGTTCCTCCAGGGCTATGAATTCGAGATAGTATGTACTCATAGGAAGGGGAACATGGTGAAAGATGCTCTCAGCAAGAGATCAAGTTCACAGCTACTGAATGAGGCCTCAGAGAAGTTGGCATCGCTTTAGATATACTCTGTGGATAGAGATGAGACAACTTATCTACACTTGATGGTAGTTTCCCCTCCACTCTTATAGTGAGTCAGGGAGGTGCACCATATAGATGCCAGCTACGTGGCTGTACATTACTAGATGTCCACAGGGCATGCCCCTGATTGATATTAAAAATGTGGGGATCACACCATCCTTTTTAGAGGACACCCCATTGTACCAGTGGCGTTACAGGAGGAGGTTTTGATGGATTTATATACATCCATTTTTGTCAGTACATCTAGGTGTGCAAAAGATGTACCAGGACCCCGGAAATCAGTACTGGTGGCCAGGGATGAAGAAGGAAATGGCAGAGATTATCTCGAGATGAGTCACTTGTTAGAAAGTGATGGATGAGGACCCGATTCTCACAGGTTTTTCACAACCCTTCGAGGTACCAGAGTGGAAGTGGGATGCAATATCAATATACTTTGTGACATTCTTACCAAGTACATCAATGGGTCATGACACCATTTGGGTTATCATATATTGACTCACAAAGTCGGCCCACTTCTTACCCTTTGGAGAGTAGGGTCCAGAAAAGAGATTGGGATACCTCTACATGGAAGAGATAGTTCATCTCTTTGGAGTCCCACGTACAATATTCTCAGATCATAATGCATGATTTATATCCCAGTGGTGGAGAGATTGTAGGAGGCATTTAGGACTCACCTGCATTTGAGCACAACCTTTCACCCACAAATGAATGGTCAGAAAGAGAGGACCATATAGACCTTGGAGGATATGATTCGTGCTTGCATTCATGATTTTGGTCATAGTTGGGAGGACCAACTATCACTAGTGTATTTTTCATACAATAACAACTAAAACTATACCATCGGTATGGAACCGTTCAAGGCACCATACAGACGACCATGCATGTCATCGATATGCTGGACAGTCCTAGGGGAGTTAGAGAAATTTTTTCCAGAGTTGGTATGGGATACCACTTAGAAGGTGAAGATCATCCAGGAGTGGGTGAGGACTGCACAAAGTAGACATAAATCATATATATATATAGAATACACTGGCCCTTGGGGTTTGAGGATGAATACCATGTGTTCTTTTTGGTCTTACCCCAATGGAGATTGTAGAGATTTGGCTGAGGTGGAAAGTTATCTCCGAGGTTCATCAGACAATTCTATATTCTTAGTAGAGTTGGCGTTGTGGTGTACCACTTAGATATCGCCCACATATGCACCGAGTGCACTGCTTTTTTCACATGTCACAGTTGACAAGATTTTTTCATGATCCATTACATGTCCTCAGCTGGGGTGAGATGGAAATTGATGATGAGGAGACATTTGCAAAGTTCCCGGTGGAGATATAGGATCGGCATGAGTAGGTCCTTCATGGATGGTAGATTCCTCTGGTTCAAATTTGGTGGAAGAATGAGAATCTTTAGGAGAGCCCTTGGGAGTGGGAGGCTCAAATTTGTGCTCAGTACCCCATTTTGTTGTTTATACTTGTGTTGGCTTACATGGATGTGAATCCCTAAAAGAAGGGTTGATGTAATGTCTTGGAAAGTGCATGTGATTTTTTTATTTAAATAGAATTATTTCGAGACTATGAGATGAGATGACGTGTGATTTCAAGGACCAGATTTACTGAAATTATCTATCAAAAAATGTTATGTTTTAAATAGTGCATGTGAGTGTTTTTCGAGAAAAAGTGGAATAACTCTTAAATGGGTGCCCGGATCAGTAATCTAAGGGCATCATTGTATTTAGGATGATGGTTTTACCCTAAGAATGACTTAAGTTTATTCATCACATGCCTCCTATGAGAAAACCCAAAAAATGACATAACCATAAATAAAATAATTAATTTTTTTTAAAATTATTATAACTCTTGAATGGGTACTCATATTGATAATTAAATACCACCGTTGAGCACATGATGGTATGCTTTCCTTAGGCAGAGCCTAACCTTGGATGACGCCGGCCAACAATGGAAGTTAGTTTTTGGCCATAAATAAAATAATTAAGTAACAATTATTTTATTGTCAAATCATTATAACTCTTAAAAGGTAACTCTTATTTAAATTTAATAGAACCAATGAGATCGTGAAGGCATATTTACCTTAGGTGGAGGTTATCATTGATCGGCACAGGTCTAGGCTAAAAGATAGTTTTTATAACATTTTTTAAGAAAATTAAAAATGGAACGTGTCCGCAGTTGTGGAATTTTCTAAATGGGCATTCAGATAGAAAATATGAGGGTACCGTTGCATCTGGAATATCAACTTTACCTATGAATGGACCTAAACTAGAAAGACACAGGTCAAGGGAAAAAATTAATTTTTGGACATTTCAGAAGAGAATTAAAATAAATTAAAAAGTTATTTTATTTTCTATTCCTCACCGTTAAGTGGTGGCACGCCGACACTACTGTGTGGTGATGAGGTAGCATCTAACTACATTATAGAGACTCTTGAACTGAAGAGAAATAGATATTCTATTTAATTAATGAAACAACATAACGACGCATTGATGCATTATAACAGAAATTTTGTCACGTGTTTTTTAATGGTTTAACACATTGGATAAATAAGGATAAAAGTAAGAAATTTCAATGATTAACCTATGAGAATAATTATCTCCAATGATGAACGATGAAAGTCGGAGAATCTCTAGCGACATCGATGCACCTTGAAGAATGGGACCAGAGAGCATTGAACACCAATGGAACTTGAATCTTTGCGGACAAATCACTTCAACAACAAACTCCAACATGGTAGGGGTTATATTTGAATTTATTACTACGTTATCCTTTCTAAAAAAATGAATGCGGATCAACCAATGAACAATTTGATCCAAGGATCACTTGTTGTTGTGGGAGGGTGCCTTTTTCATGGGATTTGTGTATAAAGATGGATTAAATTGTGATAGAACTTCAATTTGATATCCCATGTTTCTAAAATATCTAACACAGAGGTCATGGGGTGAAACAAACAAGGCCCGAGTCCCTCCTCATTGTGTATTTTGTGCATTGTTGGTGGCCACATCTTTGAAATGGTGACAAGGAAGATTCAAGGCCATCCCAAGGAAGATGGAATCCCCTGGAGGCCGTAGGCATATGCACCACAATGAACATACCACTAGAGGATACCCAATGGTCTGTGGAAGAACCCGTCGGCACACTGACAGGAGGCAGCACACCAGAAGAAGTGTTGCAGCTGGATCAGGCCGCGATAGTGTAGAAGGAGCCACTGGCCACCATGATGGTGGCTGGAGGCAGGTGGATGCAGCCACCCATCCATGTTAGTCCACAACGTATGCAACACCATGATGCGTCACACCTGGGAAAGAGACACTTTAAATGAACCACAATGGAGGAGGTGGCCCTGCGGATGACCAGTGTGCACTTCATGACTAATGTACACAAATTTAGGTCCAATGATTCATCTGAATTTAAGGAATTTAATTATCCATATTTTAATATTTTATTTTGGGAAATGGATATACACTTCAATATGAACTTTTTTCATTCAAGGATCAATAGAGGATTCATAAAGAATGATGGGGATATTTGGTGATGAAAGGAAACAATTCTATAGAAGGTATATTGGACACCAACCCACTGATGAGGACGTGGGGCACACAGTATAGACCCATGGATGCCCAAATTCCATGAGATGCTAGAATAAATATATAAGAACAAATAATTATTTAGGATCTAGTGATAATTAGGCCTCCATGGTGGTTATTAAGGCACAAAAAATAGAATATCAAAATCTAGGCCAGAATCTATGGCCTAGAATGTTATCCCACTAAATCGGCCATAACTCCCAATCCACAAATCCAAATGGGCCTAAATTTTACAGACCTCTATATGACATTCGGGGACACAAAGGACTCTTTTATGACCCACTGATATTCGGTGTTATTCTTTCCCATACAGAATGATCTTTTTATGGGAGACAAGGATGATAAAAAGTAAAGGAGGGAATCAATTTCTCCCCTACTTTCCACCACCTTAAGGCCGAAATTAATTTAATAATTGGGTATACATTGATTGAGTCACATCCTAAGTCTTTTAAATTTCCTATTTAAGGCAGTGGCGGTTATGGGGAAGAGACCTATTGTAATTTATGTAATTTTATTATGCCAAATTTCCGTTGTAATGTTTTCAATAGTCATGTATGTTTCTTTTTTTTTGTATTTCAATGTTATTAATCAACATATTTCTCTTATATTATTCCCCTTTCTTTCATTAAAACTATATAATCAGAAATCATCGTTATATACCTATTTTATAGTGAATTAGTTCACACATAGGTGAGAATTTCTTTCACACACATGGAGGAGTGCTCATTATTTCCGTCGTTTTAATTTCTTCACTCCAAATATTATAATCCATCTTCCACCCACAATTGAGTGTATAACATAAATGGAGGGCAAACCCTTTAATGGGTTGATCATAGGAAGATGAAAAGGCTAGATTGAATGTTATTTGATGAAATAATTTTTGTTAATTGGATAACTAATGTAATACTTCCATTATTCAGTTATTTCCACTCTTCATCTTCACTGTGTTTGAGGAAGCTAAATCCAAGTACTAAAATGACCATATAACATAGAGAGATCATGAATTTGGTTCTTTATGCATGTGTGGGGTTATTAATTGAGCTTAGTTAGCATCAAACCAAAAAATGATGAAGGTAGTGTTATTTTGAAGAATGGATTCATCAATAATTAATAGAACTAAAATTTTCTAAAGAAGTAAAATTCATTCAATCCACCCCGAGCATAATCCTTAGATCAACCCACTTTCATTGAATTAAATTCACTTAGGTTTCTTAGTTTTCTTTAAAAACATATAAAATCAAAACCATGTTGGCCACTTCATAGCCAAAAATCCATCTCATTGGTTGTGTATCTTAGTTATCATCTTAGGTCTTAGTGGATTCGACAACCCAAGCTAAACTACAAGGACCGTTCTACTTTAATCTCTTGGGTAAATTTTAGTGTGAATCAAATTTTGTTTCCCTTTCCAGGGAACAAGTAAGCAATTTAGACAAAAACCTTTTTCCTCACCCATATTATTCTATTCTCACCCAATATATCTTATCTTGTCCCTTTCTCACTTTTTTTCCTTTTGGCGCATGTCTACCAACACCCACAATAATTCGAACAGACTAGTTAGGGTGAAAAGTCCTAGGACAGTGGAGTCAAGTGAACCTAGGGGATTTTTTCCATTAGATCTTAATCTTCTTGATACTACAGAATCAAAAATTGAATCAATTCTAATGGAGGGTCTTCGAAAAAATAAAATTGAAAATCTTGGGGGAAATCAAATGGGAAACCAAAATCAAGAAGCTCCAAACCTAGGGAATGTATTCAATCAAATCATGAATGACTAATTCACTCCAGCTTAGACTAATGCCCTCTCAAGAGTTAGAAACAATTACCTAAGAGATACCAATTATATCCCTAAACCCCATGTCCTAAACCATCTTCAAAAATTTCACTAGATGGAGACTGAGATACCCTACCTTCATGTTAAGGATTTCATTGACATTATAGAAACCATGTGTCCCCCACATCAACTAGAATCAACTAAGATGAGGCTCTTTGCTTTTTCATTAAAGGATAGAGCTAAAAATTGGCTAAAAATCTTTATACCTACATCAATCCACTCATGAGACCAATTGAAAATATAATTCATCAAAAAATACTTCCCTCGTCAAAAATAAAATTCCCTTAAAAAGTACTTTCAAATATTTTTTGAAAAATAGGGAGAGTCTTTATATGAAACATGGGAGAGGTTTAAAGACACTCTAAACATGGTTCCACATCATGGTTTTTCTATACCTGAAAAAGTGATAAGTTTTTATGAATGGTTGGCCCCTATGAAAAAAACAATTCATTGACATGATGTGTAATGGAACCTTTAAAAACAAAGCCCCAAATGATGCTTACGAGTATCTGGAAAGCCTTGCCGAACAAAAATGAACATGGGGAACTTCAAATTATTCTGAAAATCCATAAAGAACTTTTGTAATTCATATACTTAGAGAAGAGGAAATCCTTAGGGATAAACTCATAGCACTATCTATGAATAATGAAGATATATACCTTAGAAAAGTCCATGAAATCCTAAATGTAGATCCTATTTTCTCAATTTGTGAATAACATGACCATAATACCAAAAACTGCCCAACCATTCCATCCATCAAGGATATTATTTTAGGAGGAACCCTAGAGGAAGTAAATTCCTTAAACTTTCAAAAGCCTCAATACCAAAACATCATCAACCCAATGTATAATGACCACCTAGTCTTCTGCTGGAAAGATAACCAACAACTTAGCCAACCACAGGGACAAAATCCTTACCCCCATTATAAATACCAAACCCATAACCAGTTAGAAACCCAACCTATCCAATACCAACAACCACCTGTCCATTTTCAACAATCCATCCCACCTCCAAAATATCCCCCTAGGATAAACCAATCTTTCTAACCACCTACCCAAACAGTTACACAAAGCCTACTAGAGAAACCATGAAAACAAATGGAAAGGATGAACTCAGAAGTATCTTCCCTAAAACAAGAACTTCAAACCATAAAAACTGGAAAGTCACCCATGCCTACACAAGACATTCCACAAAAAACAGTAATGGGAGAGTCAAGTTGCACTCAAACAACTCATGAACAACTAAAATCTGTGACTGGTTTAAGATATGGGAAATCAATTTAAAAACCTGAACAAATAATTCAGAACCCATTTGAAGATTCAAACTCAGATGAAAATTCAAATTAACCAATTGATCAAACAGAAAAGCATGATAACATTTTCAAAAAAACAACTCTTCAATGAACAACCCCATAACCTGCACCATTTATTCAATGTATGAGGGGGAAAACCAAGCCTAAATTGAGAGAAACATTGAGGGAAATCTTCTCATAACTCATGTTTAACATTCTCCTTCTCAATGAAATCCAAACCATACCTTCCTACTCAAAGTAACTTAAGGAATTTTGCACTTTTAAAAGAAAAGTTTCACATAAAAAACCTAGTCCTTTTGGCTGATAATGTGAGTACCAGCATTCAAGGGACCGTTCCTGCTAAGTTAAAAGACCCAGATTTCCCTTACATTAAAGTTGAACTGGGAGAGTGAAAAGTTTTCAAGGCCTTGTGTGACCTAGGTGCCATTGTCAATCTCACCACCTATGCTGTGTACTGCCAGTTAGGCCTAGATGAGCTCCAAACCACATCTGTCACACTTGAACTTGCTGATCATAACATTAGGCTTCCAAAGGGAATTTTAAAGGACATTATGGTAAAGGATGAAAAATTTATCTACCATAATAACTTAATTATCCTTGAAAACCATCCAAACATAAGAAATAATGATCAAACCCCAAGCATCCTTGGTAGTCCTTTCCTTGAAACAATAATATTTGTAATCTGAGTTCAAAACAGGAACATGACCATCACCTTTGAAAAAATGACTCTAGACTTGAACATATATAATTCAAACTCACGAATAGGGGATGACGAAGACATTCATGAAGTAAAAATGATAGAAATAATTGAAAATGAATCCATAAAACATCAAGGAATAATTAATGGATGTTTAAGTTAGGATGAGATTGATTTCCTTTGTTAACATGAATGAAGTTTATCTCCTTGGCATGAATCATTTTCAAATTTCTATTATCATGAAGTTGTAGGTCCAACAATCGATGAAACCTTTCAAAAAACCACTTTAATGGAGACCAATAAAACTTCCCTAAATATAATGGAACCAATATTATTGCTAAATCTTATACACATGGGGATTTTATACTATCTAAAACTCTAGAAAAAAAAAATTGATCTTGATCCAATTTCATAATCTTCTTCTGAAATTTTTAACCAAACTAATCTTCAATTGAAGGAACTTCCCACTGAAATCATGTATGCCTTTCTAGGGGATAGTCAAACACATCCTATTATCATTTCTTATTCTCTTGAAGCCAATCATGAGAGGATACTTCTAGATGTCTATAGGAAACATAAGAAATCCATTGGTTGGACCCTGTTTGATATTCCTGGGATTATCCCACTAACAGAGATTCATAGGATTATTCTAGAATCCGATTCAAATCCATGTCATCAACCTCAACAGAGGCTCAATCCTAATCTCACAGAGGTAGTAAGGAAGGAACTTATGAAATTTTTAAAAGCTGGTATCATCTATCCCATAGCTAAGAGTGAGTGGGTGACCCCAATTAAAGTGGTTCCCAAGAAGGTAAGAATCACATTCATTACCAATAAGTATAGAGATATTCTTCTAAATAGGGTGAGTAGTGGATGGAGGGTCTTTATTGACTATACAAAGATAAACTCATTCCCCAAGAAGGACCATTTCCCATTACCATTCATTGACCAATTCCTTGAGAGAGTGGAAGGTCATGAGTTATATTGATTCTTAGATGGGTACTCAGGGTATAATCAGACTGAGGTCTCCCTTTAGGATCAAGGGAAGACTACAATCACCTATCCATTTAGCACATTTTCCTTTAATCTCATGCAGTTTGAGTTATGTAATGCCCCAGGAACCTTCCAACGGCGTATGATGAGAATCTTCTTAGACATGGTAGGAGATTTTCTTGAGGTATTCATGTATGACTTATCTGTCTTTGAGGATAAATTTGAGGGATGTATTAGGAATGTGGAGAGAGTTTTGTTCAGATGTGAATAAACGAATCAGGTCCAAAACCGGGAAAAATGCCATTTCATGGTTAAACATGGTTTAGTCCTTGGATATATAGTCTCGGGTAGGGGTATTGAAGTTGATAAATGAAAGGTTGACATTATTCATCACCGTCCATCACCCAAAACTTTTAAGGAAGTGAGGTCTTTCTTAGGAAATAATGGTTTCTATAGAAGATCCATCAAAGACTTTAGTTCAATCTCCTGTCCCCTTTATTCTCTCCTAGTAAATGATGCTCCATTTTTTTTGGATAGATAACTGTGAGGGTTCATTATCAAACATAAAATGCTCTCTCACCTGTACTCCTATTATGAAATCTCCAAATTGGAACCTTACTTTAGAACATATGTGTGATACCAGTGACTTTACTTCAAGAGCTGTGTTAGGACAACGTTGTGATAAAACTCCTTATGTGATTTCTTATGTAAGAAAATCCTTAAATGATGCCTAAATCAACTACACCACCACTGAAAAAGAGTTACTTACTATTGTGTTTTCCTTAAAGAATTTTAGGTCCTACCTCTTAGCATCCCCCATCACTGTGTTGATTGACCATTCTGCATTGAAATACCTCCTCAAAAAACAAGACGCTAAGGCTAGACCGATTAGGTGGGTCCTTATCTTACAAGAATTTTACCTCACAATAAAAGACATAAAGGGTGTTGAAAATACTGTAGCTGATCACCTATCTAGGATAGAATTCAATGAAAAATTTTCTCACCTCTATGTGTCTGCTTCATTCCATGATGGACACCTATACTCCATGAGTGACTGCCCTTGGTATGATGACATAGCGAACTTCTTAGTTACACGGGTCATTTAAAATTTATTAGGGACTCAAAATAGAAGGAAATTAGTTTTTGATGTCAAGAACTATGTTTTTGGTGATCCATAACTATATAAGTTCTGTCTTGACCAACTCATTAGGAGGTGTGTCCCAGAATCTAAACAAGAGTCCATCCTTAAATTCTGTCATAGAGAGGCTTGTGGGTGTCACTTTTCCTCTAAAAAAACATCTGCTAAGATTCTTCAATGTGGTCTCTTCTAGCCCACCCTCTCAAGGGACTCTTAAATTTTTTTTCAAAGTTGTCTTAAGTGTTATCAAGTAGGGTCCATCACAAAAAGGAATCAAATTCCACTCACTCCCATATTAGTGGTTGAAATCCTTGACTGTTGGTGAATTTATTTCAGGGGTCCCTTCCCAAACTATAGGATATATATTTATATTCTCATAGCTTTTGATTATGTCTCAAAATGTGTTGACTCCATTCCCACACAATTCCATGATCATATAATTGTGATTAGATTCCTAAAAGAAAACATCTTCTCTAGATTTGGAATTCCTAGGGCTATCATTAGTGATCGTGGAACTCATTTTTTGCAATCTTCTATTCTAATCACTCATGGAAAAGTATTGAATTCATCACAAAGTGTCCACCACCTACCACCCACAAACAAATGGTCAACCTAAGCTAGCCAATAGAGAAATTAAAGAAATTATTTAGTAAACTCTTAATCCATCTTGGAAATATTGGTCAAAAAAACTCTTAGATTATCTTTGGTCCTATCAAACTGTATTTAAAACCATTTTTGGAATGTCCCCATATAGGTTGGTTTATGGTAAAACCTGCCATTTTCTAGTGGAGATTGAACATAAGGCCTTTTGGGAAATTATGAAAATGAATTATGACCTCTCATTGGCTGAAGAAAAAAGGAAATTAGATTTAAACAAACTTGAAGAACTTAGGATGGAGGCTTATGAAAATTCAAGGCTTAATAAAGAATAAGTACAAGCCTACCAATCTCAAAACCTTAAAACCAAATAAATTGAACTGGGAAAACATGTTCTTTTGTATAATTCTAAACTTCACCTACACCCCAAAAAATTTAGTTCTAGATGGTCAGGTCCATAAATAGTGCATAAGGTATACCCCCATGGGGCTGTTGAAATTCAAGATCCAACCATTGGTTAAAAATTTAAAGTTAATTGTCATAGAGTCAATCCATTCATTGAACTATTCCAAAAACATGAATTTGATGAAGAATTGTGTGAACCTACATTAGATGATGAAAATAAATAATCAATTAGGGGTCCAAGTAGAGAAAATGCCTTTAAAAAAAGTGATACATGGGAGGAAACCTGTGGGTTTCAAGTTTTAAATAATTTTGTTATTTTAATCAACTCTCTATTTCTAATAAGATTAGTGGATCATTTTGATATAATTTTAATCTACCTCAGACTATTGACCTATTTTTCTCTTATGAGTATGGATGGGTATAAAACAGGAGCATCGTATTCATCTGTGTCAAGCGGTGTGATCCCTGAGTACTTCCTTACTCAGACTTTAAAAAGAAGACACACTATCATCAGTTTGATTTAAAAAAACCAAGAAAAGGAAAACCATAAAAATGATGAGACTTGGTATTAAATAAATTGCTGGGTTGTTTGTTGTTTCTAGTTTTGTCTTGTTTTTATGGTTCAAGGACTATTTTGGCTGATACATATTCAATCAAGGAGGTGCCTACATTTCCCATGAGAATAAAGAGTGATTTGGGAGCACCATGATCATCATTATAAATCCACCATGTAAACTTGTTCCAATCCATTTCCAACTCATTCCCCCCACCCTCTTTATACCCTCATTTATTTTTAAGAAACTAGGGACAGTTTCACTCTAAGTTGGGGGGGGGGTGTGGAAACAGTTATTAAAAAAATGAGAAAAAAATAAGTAAATTTACTTTATCATTAATATAATAACATCTTTTATCACATTAAAACTACATAGAAAATAATTTTTATTTCTTTGACTCTTAATTCAATTCATGATTATGTTTACAAGAATTTATTTTGGAAGATTTGTTGTCTAATGATAATTTTCATCATTTTTATTTTCATCTATTAAATCAAAATGCCACAATTCACGTCATCTAGATTGTGTGGTACAAATTTGAAATCTTGGGGTCTAATAATAAATAGCATAGACTGGTTTGTTTTTTATGAATAATATGAGTATTCAAAAAAATAAAAATAAAATATGTTTTTGCGTGTAGAGAAATGGATTGCTAAAATGGGAGGCTTTCGGCACTTGGGTATCATGACTCTAGAGTTTTCTTGACCTAAGTTATTCACTCTATCTCTATTTATGGTAATTTGACTTTGTTTTTGATCAAGTTAACTTGAGATGATGCCCGAGTATGCAGGCTTCACTTGGTGCCCTAAGGCCTTTGAGCCTGGGAGTCATCGAAAAAATCTTTCTACATGGGTTAATTTGATTAACAACAATCTCAATTACTAAATCAAAATTACAAAAAAATAAAATATAAAAAATAAAATATAAAAAACGAAAAAAAATCGAAAAAAGAATTCTCATATTTGGATTAAATGTGATTTCACCTAGCACTTCCATGATTCCCCCCTTGAATGAAAATTAACTCCCATATCTATTCTGACTCACAACACATCATTTCACCTAATTGAGTTGGATGAAGTATGATGATGGATTTGATAAAAGGAATGGGATTGGTATTGATATCTTCTTTTAAATTTATCTTCTTTTAAATTATTTTGATAGGATATAAAGATATATTTGTGTGTAGTTTACACTGTGAGCACTGTTTGTTATAATGTGTTTGAAAGAAAAGAATTAAAATATAATCTTCGAATTATTTGCTTAGGACTAGAAAATATCAAGTTGGGGGGTGTGACTATCCAATAAAAACACATTTTAATTACATTTTAATGGTATTAAATGTTCATTTTTGATCCCATGGGCATGAGTTAGTGGATTTTAATTATGAACATCCATTCTCATCATTTGTGCACTTCAGGCCTAATGTACACCAATTTGGGCCCAATGATTCATATAATTTTAAGGAATGTAATTCTCCATATTTTAATTTGATATTTTGAGAAAATTATCAACACATAAATATGAAATTTTTTATTAAGCGATCAATTGAGGATTCATAAATAATGATGGGTATATTTTGGCGATGAAAGGAAACAATTATGGATAAGGTAGATTGGAAACCATCCAACTAATGAGGATGTGGGGCCTACAATACAATCCCAATGAAGCCCAAATTTCGTGGTTTTATAGAATAAATATATGGGAACAAATATTTCTTCAGGAGCCAGTACTAATCCAGCATCTATGGTGGTTATTAGGGAGAACCAAATAGAATATCAAAATATGGGCCAGAATTTGCGACCCAGAATGTTAGCCCACTAAATTGGCCATAACCCCCGACACACAACTAAAAATTAGACCATAATTTACAGAAGTATAGAAGTCATCAGAGTACACAAAAGACTCATGTATTTCCCACCTAGATTCGGAGATATGATTTCCATTATAGGAAGATCTTTCCAAGGGAGAAAAGGTGGATAAAAAGTAAAAAAGGGGATCAATTTCTCCACTACTTTCCACCACCCTAAAGCCTAAATTAATTTAATAATTGGTCATACATTGATTGAGGCTCATATAAGGCTTCCCAATTTCCTATTTAATGTAGTGGTGGTGAGGGGAAATATACCTCTTGTTTTTTATGTAATGTTATTATGCCAAAGTTCCTTTGTAATGTTTTTAATTGTCATGTAAGTTTTTTTGTATTTCTGTGTTCTTAATAAACATATTTGTCTTATATTCTTCCTATTTATTTCATTAAAAATATATAATAACAAATAACAATGATATATCTGTTTTGGGGTGAATTATTTCACACATGGATGTGAATTTCGTTCACACACACGGAGGAGTGGTCATTATTTCCGCAGTTTTAATTTCCTCAATCCAATTCTTGTAATCCATCTTCCGACCACCATTGAGAGTATAAAATCAATAGAAGGATAATAATTTAATAGTTTTATCATAGGAAGATTAAAAGGCTGGATTGAATGTTATTTTATGAATGAATTGTTGTTAATTGGTAACTAATTTAAGACTTCCATTCTTCTATTATTTCCACTCTTCATCTTTACTGTGTTTAAGGAAGCTAAATCCAAGTACTAAATTGACCATATAACTTGAAGAGATCATGAATTTGGTTCTCTATATTTGTAGGGGATTATTAATTGAGTTTATTTAGCATCAAACCCAAAAATGACGAAGTTAGGGCTATTTTGAAGAATGGATTCATCAAGAATTATTAAAACCAAAATTGTCTAAAGAAATAAAATTCATTCAATCAACCCTAAGCATAATCCTAAGATCAACCCATTATCATTGAATTGAATTAACTTAGGTTTTTTATTGTTATTTAAAACCATCTCAAATCAAAACTAAGTTTTCCACTTCATATCCAAAAATCCATCTCATAAGTTGTGTAGCTTAGGTATCTTCCTAGGTCTTAGTGGATTCGACAACCCAAGATAGACTACAAGGGCCGTTCTACCTTTATCTATTGAGTAAATTTGAGCATGAATCACTAAAACATGTACTAATTTAGTTTAATGGATTTATTCCTACCAATATCATCCTTGGGACAATTTTAGGACATCCTGGAGCCACTTGGATGACCTTAATGCTTTTATAATATCATTTTCAAAGAGAAGACAAATTTTCTATGACCCCTATTTTTATCAGGTAAATTAGTTTTAATATGGGGTTATACATTGGATATATTAAACTAAAAATATTCATCAAAAAGATAAAATTATCACTTACATCATAGTAATTAACTTATAACATTTAGGGAATGAATAATTAAATTAAATTATTTCACAATGATGATGTAGTAATTATCTAATAAATGAAAAAATTAAATAAATCATATTAAAAATATTATAATAAATATAATTTGACACAGTTAATACCATTCATGAATTTTATGGAAGAATTTTTCTGTTTATAAATGATTTTAGGGGTTCTTTAAAATTTTTATTGCATTTTATGATAGTTTTAAAAAATCATATGAGGAATAGTGTCAGAAATGATAATATAGATATTTTAAGGTAAATAATAATTTACTAAATGATATAGAATTTTTAAAAACTAAAACTAATAAAACTAATTTTAATAATCATATAATATCATAAATGGCTCATTTATCAATCTTTTGGCGTTTAATAGTAATTATATTTACCGTCAAAGTGTAAATTACATGATATAATGGTAAGAATTAAAATAGTTAATTATGGTTTTAAATAAAAATATAAGGATTAAAAATAATCGAAAAATTATATTTTTAATTGTATGAAGGTTATTTTACCCCAAATAATTCTATTATAATTAAATAAATTTTGAGGCTTTTGGAAAAGAGGATTAATTTATAATAATTCAATATTTTAAAGATTTCCATTAGTGCCCCTCCCATCTCTTATAAAAGGGCACACATTATTATATATTCTTCACAAATCAAAACCTATTTGGATTGGCCAATATTTTCACAAATAAATTCCTATAATCAATACCCACATTATAAATATCATAGTTTAGTTAGAACACAAACCATAAATGTGTTAAATTTCTAATCAAAGGAGATCATCTGAGGAAGAGGTATCATTTTTAATTAAGTGTTTCGATTTTATTTCTTCTTCAACTTACTTAAAACATTCTTAATCCATCATGAAATAATAAATCTAGTATCCCCAATATACTGATATTTTATTATGTTAACATAATACCATAAATACATCTCCAATTTCCTCAAAATGGAAATGAATTATTAATTCATGTGTATAGTGGACAACCACCTCACAAAATTATATAATTCATTATCCATCACCGTCTCCCATGAATGTTTATAATGATGTAATTAATGTTTATAAATTATATTAATGAAATATTTATCATTATTAAAGAATAATAGAAAAGTTAATTTCGTAACTTTCTATGAAAATAAAAATGATAATGTCATTCCTACGTATGTGTGAACTATCATCTCCATGAAGCGATGTGATTCATTTTTCAGAACCACATCACATGGACGATATACATATATATATATATATATATATATAAATGATTAAATTTTTTACTATTATCATTACCAAGAAATTTTGGGTCTGGTATTTCCAACCCATAAATTTATTAATGAAATATATAGTTACAAGATGACACAGAGTAAGGGGACTTTGGCCGAGAGTGGGATAGTCCCATCATGTCATCCTCCACTCAAGAAGTAAAAAAACTAGGGGTACAAGAGGACCACTAACGACCCACAGTGTAGGTGTATATGTGAACCACTACAACCTAGGCATCCGAGCGATCCCAATGCAACTCCATCAGCATTTGATTTTGAACAGTAGCCAAGAGGCTCCAGTAAAAGTTATAAACCATGGATGACTGCTTTTACCAACCTGCGATTCCCAGAAACATAAATTCCTAGAAGTAAGTTTTTCCATAGGGATAATTTTCATGAGATAAACAACATATCGATAATGATACAAAGTAAACACACCATCATGCGTGAGAGGATCCATTTACGTGGGAGTAGCAGCATATCAACATAGGTGAGAGGAGCCATGGTTCCAAACAAGATCTCACTTTGAGCTATCCAGACAGCAGAAGGATCCACTGTAATATCAATAGGTGGAGCCACTACAACATGTTTTGAAATAGGTCCATCCTCCTAGTGAAAATTGTGTTGGTCCCTAAGTCTTCAAGGGGAGTTTACAGTGGCAGGAGTGAGCTGCTCTATGAGAGTCATCATTAACCAGTGATTCATATAAGTTAGGATCTCTAAATGACTACATTTTTCCTAGTTCCATTATGGATTTCCTGGATAGGGAATCTGCTACTTGATTTTCCTCTCTATACACATATAAAATATGCATATTAATCTTATTGACTCGATTGATGTATTCAATCCAATATGGTATATGCACCCGTAGAACATTTTGGGCACGTGTCATAAGATCCGTAACCACGATTTCAGAATCTGATTCACTCAATCGCTTGGTACATTGATATCAGACCGCATGGTTCATGGAAATGATAATCACCCATAATTTAGCATTATAAGCATTCTCAAATCCAATGTTGTGGTATAAAAAACCCATGAAAAATCCACGATTGGTTCAAAAAATACCTCCACACTCTAAGGGTCCGAGCGTTCCCATGTCCACACCATCTACATTGAATTTATCCCAAGAGACAATTGGTGGGATCCATCACATAGATTTCAGATCCAGAGGTGTCTTGGGATGACCTACAACTCCCAACAATCGAAGAAACATTAGATCACTAACTAGGTTATTCATGCCCCCAATTTTTACCTTGGTAGCAGCATGCACCTCCCAATGCATGTCGAGAATTCCAAGGTGAATTATTAGTATATGAACCATGAACACTCCTTCTTTCATTTCACTCTAGATTGATGCAATCACAGATTAATTTGTTGCAAGAAAGAGATGGTGCACCTTCAGGCTCTATTTAGAATGGGAAACTAAGTCAAGAAAGTCCAGGAGTTCTCTACATGTTCCCATGTTAATGGAAAATCTCTAAATAACATATTGCCACAACTTATGTTCATAATCACAGTCAATGAACAGGTGTTGTAGACACTCTTCTGCCTTGAAATAAATAATTCATAACGAAACAATGTTTTGGGTGACTTTCTTCAGCTGATCATGTAGTGGTAGTCAGTTTTTCTAGATTCACCATAGTAGAATATACCTTGAGGGCTGACTAAAATAATATTTAAACTTGGACAACCATGTGGGTTCCATGTTGGTGCTTTCACATTCCAACCAGTAGTAATATTTGAAATTATATCGGCCACTAGTACTTGATGTACAGACAAAAGTTTTAATATCAATGAAGGAATGATGCTGAATTTCAAGTTTAACTAGCATGGGAACAAAGTCAAGAACACTGTGAGTTTCCATAAGCTCACTGATTGTCATTTTTAATCATTCAGTAGGAATAGACAGTTGATCCCTTAGCAGACTATCCAGCCAGAAGGTGTTCCAACCATTCAATTCTGATTGCTTGGAGACCAACCATTTGGTGCTGCGCATAATCTTGTTGAAAGATTATTTGAGAGATGGCCACACCAAAGACCCAAGATAGAAATTATGATCATCAACCAGACTCCTCTTGAACCTGCTATCTATGAAGCTACAGAAGGGCTCATTTTTGGTCAACAGGTCCTATACGAATTTACCAATGAGGCCATCATTGAAAATTCACAGGTCTTTAATTCCATGGACCCCCATTTCAATAGGCTTAATGCATTCCCTCCATGAAACCATGACAAGTTTCCTTTTGAGAACCTAACTTGTCCAAATGAAATTCCTACTCATACCATACAACTCTTTGAGGAGACCTCTTGGCCATATGTATAAAGAAAAAGTGTAAACAAATTTAGAGGTGATGACTAAGTTCACAAGGCACACCCTCCAAACTTGCGACATTGATTCCACTTTCTAGCTGGCAAGGTGGGTAACAGTTCTAGAGTTTATTCTTCTAAGGAAGTGACTTTTGAATTTTCCTCAAAACAATTGGGACACCAAGGTATGTGAAGGGTAGATACCCTTTCCTCACTCCAAGACTTCATGAAATTATGTTCTTTCTTCCCACCTTGAGCCCATCACCAAACACAATGAAGGATTTTTTCCAAGAGATCGCATGCCCTACCACTTTTTTATAGTGGATGAAAAGGGAATGAATGAAAGAGATGGTCCTCCAGGAGTCCTGACCAAAGAGAAGAATTCATCCACATAAAGGAGGTGTGACAGAATAGGTTTACCTCTACTAGCATTGGTTTTCATATATTGGACAAACACGTTAAGATCATTAAAGCATCTGCTCAGATAATCTTCCGCATTGGAAAATAAGAGGCTCAAGAGTGGATCACCCTTCCAAAAACCCCTTGTACACTGAAATAATCCCCTAGGAGACCCATTTATGAGAATGGAAAGCCTTGATTATGAGATAATGACTTTAGTCATTTTTAAGAAGTCACCAGAGAATCCAAATATTTTAATAATGTTGAGTAGAAAATTAAATTTAAGGGTATCAAATCCTTGGAGATATCAATAATCGAGGAAAGGTTTCCTTAATTTTCATTCTTCCTCAAAATGTTCACACGTTTTGAAGTTGCGAACAAGCAATACTATATGCACTGGCCAGGGAAAAATCCATATTTATTTGCAGTGATGTGCTCCTAGATTATTACCCCCATCCTTAGCATAAGTATTTTGTGATGACTTTAGGGATGGTGTTCCCAAGGGAAACCGACCTAAAAACATTGACATCCACTACAACACTTTTATTGGGGATTAAAACAATGATGCATGAGTTCAATCCTTATGGCATGTAAGGATTCATGAAGAAGTCCCTTACTGCATTGACCATGTCATCTTGTAAAACATCCCAATAAAACATAAATAATGTATTTGAGAAACCATCAGGCTGGGAATCACTTTCCATATTGAGGGAAAAAGAGTCTTCCTAACCTCTTCTTTGTCTGGTGGTGAGACATGGTGGAAATTATGTATCTCATTAATGAATGAGGTGATATTTTCAGCCATTCTCAAAGTGTAATCAGACCCATTATCTATGTAATACTCATGGTAGTTGTCAATGAAAACTTTTGAGATGTCATTCTCAGTGGTATGAAGCTTCCCATTAATGCATATGGTGTTGTTCCACATTTTTGATCACCTCTCCTTGTGTAATATATGGATGAAGCTTGAGTTTCTCTCTCCTTAATTCAACCATTTCACAATAATTTGATTCCTTTATAGCCTCTATTTAATAGTGATAAGATCCTATATATTTTCTTGGGCATGGATATCATTCCTAAAAGGAGTATATTGCTTCTGATTTTCATCATGTACCTTAACTAGATACAGTCCAGCAACGTTAATATGTGTATCTAACATTGAGAAAGAGTTTTTTCTCCATTCCCTTAGCAGCTTCTTAGTATATTTGAGTTTATGTGCAAACCTCTGGAGTGGGATTCCCATTGGAAAATTTTTCCAATCATGAAAAATGGTTTCCCTAAATCTTTGATATATAACCCATCCATTGTTAAAGTGAAAAGGTAGGGGGAAAGCCTCATTAAGAAAAAAACCACAATGATGGGATTATGGTCAGAATGGTTTCTGGGAAGATTGTATCCTGACAATCCATTAGGAGAGATCCTATCAACCATATGGAAAAAGAACCTATCAATCTTTATTTTCTTCCTTCCATTCATGGTATGTCAGCTCTAATGAAATCAACCCCTAAAATTGGAACATATACAAAGTTGCATTGGTCAATGTAAGAACCAAATTCATGAGCAACTGTTCTGATAAAACTTGATCCATGTCTTTCCTCAGGTGTCCAAATAGTATTGAAATCACTAAACATAATCGATTTTAAGGAATCATTTAATGATATTTTCTCTAGATCCTTCCACATATCTCATCTCTGAAGATATGATTCCAAGGCATAAACAAATGAGATCTGAGCGTTGTGTCCTAAATTGCAGATGAAGACATTAATGAATTTATCTCTCTTAGAACATGTGATCACTTGGACACTGTCATTCCTAAGGATCTAAAGGTGATCTGTACTCGAGTTTTGAAGATTCTTGGAGAAAAAATTGTATCCCATAGATTCCCATTTGAAGCTCTTAAAATTTCCAAACAACATTTTTGGTTCAGCAATTCCAATAAGAAATGGGTTCTTTTTCATAATAAAATACCTAAGGGTTTTTTCCATATGGGTATTCCCTAACCCTTGGAAATTCTAGTAGAATATATTCATTATTTGAGGGCCATGCCCCTTGTGAAATTTCATTCATCATGGGACTAATTATTAAGGCCTTTCCCTTTCCTCTTTCTACCCTTCTTTTTTCTTTCTTTTGGGGCTGAGTCTATACTTGGGCCTTTATTTCTCTCTATGTGATTATGTTCATCATTCATTTCCTAATTTCCATCAGGTTTCACAGGGGAATTTTCTTCATACACATGATCATTCCAAAATCATCCACTTAGCTGGGTGAAGGTGTTGTCGGATGTCATGGGTTCAGGTGACTTGCCTACTAGGGAGGTTCTTATAGAAGTTTCTGATTGGGTAACCTCAAGGAAAGTGTCCCCTGATTTGGAGTTGTCAACATTCTATGAATAATTTGTGATGACATTGACTAGAGAGGGAAAACTGTCCGAAAAATCCATTCCAGCCTGCTACACTACCTTCTGTGACCCAGGATTGTCCAGGGGGTTGGGGGCATCCTGATGGCTTCCTACTTCTAGGTAAGGAGCGCAGTCCCTAATAAATGAGAGCACCTCCTGCCCAGTTCTGGGCGATGCATGAAACTGTACGAGCTGTCCTAGACCTGATGCACATGCAGCATGCACATTCTTATCCTTGGATACCTACTCAGGTATTTCCATTGGCCTCATGTGTAGTGTGTCTCCATTCACTTCAGAAGTGAGTTTATCATGTGAATCATTTTCCCTATTTTCATGATAAGGTCCTTATCTAATCATTATTATTTCATTAGTTCCACTGGGGAACTCATCTGACTGGGTAAGTCCATCTTGATCATTACCAAATTCAACAGGTATATTCCTAGACTCACCCATAGTATGAAACTTCACCTCTCATACATAAGTGGTATTCCCAAAAATAGTTTCAGTGTGATGAGGGTCTTCACAAATCCCAACCACAGTTGATTCCACATTCACAATTCCCCCTGACTCTACACTAGAGGGGCTAGAAGCAGTGGGATGTCCTGTAACAAGGGGTATGAAAGCCTCTTTCCGTTTCTTCCTCCTATAATGAGCATCAGTGTACCCCCTCATGTGGAAGATTCCACATTCCATATCTCTCACACATTCAGATACGATATTCCCAAATAATTTTCACTTCGTACAAAATTTTGGCTTCCTCTCATAGTGAATGACTAAGGTGATGGTGCCATCCCTTGTAGTTAGCACCACCTCCTCTATAAGAGTGTTGTCCATGTCAACTTCCTCTAGTATCATTGAAAAATGTACATAGCTGGGGTTATCATTCTGTCGAATTCTACCTGTATTCTTGGGAATTTTTTATGTATATGGGAAGTTCCATGATAAAAAGGGTGGGTGATCCAATGATATTTCTCCAATTCATTAGGTAATGAGAAAAAGTTATTGAGTTGGGTTTCTCCTAACATATTTATGGAAAACACTATGAAGGGTATTGCAAATGTCACCTTGAGAGTTACTCCCTATATAGCTTTGAAATCTATAATGTAAGAATGATATGGATGAAACAAGTTACCTTTATGATTTATGTTTTACATAATGTTTTATAGGAATCTTATGGTTTCATGATGTATTATAAATAGCTTATGTTTTACGAGTGAATGTATAATTTTGTTAAAATGTTTTCATGTGTTTAAAATGTTTATGGTCTAATGATTTCATTCATTCTTTTATTTCCCTTTGATTTATTTTCTCATCCCATGTTTTAAAATATTTTTCATAGGGAATATGGATGGGTAAGATAATAGAGGAAGACATTTTTAGTTTTATGATTTTAATCTATGAAAAAGAAATCATGTTATTTAAATGTTTTATGTTTTGGATAAAGTGTCTACAATTTTAATAGTACCCCAATTGTATGAATGTTGGATGTTATCTTTGAATGATGAAAAAAGTCTCTAAAACTCTAAACATGAAAAATCCTAAATTTTAATTCATGAATTAACTGAAGATTATGTAATATTTTATAAACAATCCTTATAATGAGTTAAGGGTTCATTATTTTTAATGGTCCATTGAATATTTTTTTGGATATACCACACCATAATATTTTCAAATCATACATTTATTTGAGATAAGATAATGGGAAGCAAGATTATATCCTTATAGTTAATGAATGAAAATATATATTGGAATGGGTGAGTTTTAAATTTAAATTATATTATTTATTTTTTATGGATGAGATATGGAATTTCATTCCATCCATTTTAAAAAATATTTTTTTCGAAAAAAATACCTCAAGGCATCATTGAAGAATTTTTGAGGTGATTGTGTTTATTGACAAAGTGGACATCTGAGTTGTGATTTTTGACAAATCAAACCAGGACATACAAATTTGTTGACAAAGGGGATTTCATGGTGACATGTCGAGTTGATGATCTGTGGTTAGTGATCAATGTTTGATTCAAGAACTTTGACAAAGGAATGGATGATCTGGAGGTGGTACAAAAATAACAGATATAAGGTGGCACTGTTTTCTAGTGTTTCCCAAATTTTTGGGACTAAAAATTGACAAATGAAGAAAAGTGGTTTTTGGAAAAGGTACTTGTGCACCAGTGCCTATAAGGATTGGGAACTTGTGTGCCATTTTTCCTTCTTGATCAGATCATCAAAATATGGCAAATAAAGAAATGGCACCCAAGTTTTTAAGTTGGTCATGCAAGTGTCTAGGGTGACATAAGACTTGTGCGCTGAAACTTGCATGCCGAGGGGAGACTTGCGCGCTGTCGCGTAGGTTGTTCAAATGCCTATAAATACAGGTCGAACCCTCCTCATTCTGTATGAGTTCAAGACTTAGAGAAAATTATAGCTCCCGTCGCGCAGGTTTGGTGGTCACGCAAGTGGTGCTGGGTCGCGCAAGTAGGATTTGCACACCTGTTTTGAAGAAGTGCGGTTGTTGTTAGTTGCACGCCAATATTGGGTTGGGCATAAAGGGAAGTGATTAATGCATGTTTGGAGTTGTAGAATCTTGTGTCGCGCAAGTGGTTGAGGTAGACCTGGGGGCCAGTTATAACTTGCGCGTCGATACTTGTGCGCTGCCTTAGACAAGAGCGCCAAGTAAGGTTGATTTTTAGCAGTATTTCAGGGCTACGTGAAAGCTAGAAGATTTCCCGATACCTTCGGTGCAAAGTGAGATTAATCTATAGGTGAAATATGGAATTCAACAGAGCATCTACATACAATAGAGGATGTATTCATTTGTGATGATGAAGAGACCTACAAGTCTATAAACTATGAGTGGATCCTTTCCAGAGCAGTGAGAAAAGGAAGAGGAAGAAGGTGATCCTCTCCACCGGTAGTGATCCAGAGAGAAAGAAACATGGAGTGACTCTTGGGAAAGCAATGATCTGACCCTAAACCTTGTAAAGGCAGTGAGCCTAGGCATAGAAGTGATCTACCCCGATCCTTGTAAACAACAGTATGCTTTATTGAATTTGGTACAACGACACATCACTGTTTTATGCTCCTTGGACGTAGCCTAGTGAGGGTGAACCAAGTAAAAATTTCTGTGTCTTGTGCATGCTTTACTTTCTGCTTATATTGTGTAATGGGAAGAGAGAGAAGAGTGTTTGTTTAACAGCAAAACAAGATCAGAACGATCTATAATTTTTAATTATTCATACCCTGATTCACTCCCCTTCTCAGGGTATTCAGCCTTGTGGACCTAACAATTGGTATCAGAGGGAAAAGTTGATATTAGTTATTCTCTCAATGGAGGTCAGAAATCATAAAGGGATTCCGATCTTCGACGGGAACAAATTTCAGCTATGGAAGAATCAGATGCAACACTACTTCCGATCTTTGGGAATGGATGTATTCACAGCAGCAATGCATGGAATAACAGGTGATATTAATTGTGGTGCATTATCAGAAGATGAACGTAGAGATTTGGATGCAGATTCCAAATAAATTAATTCCTTAGGGGGAGCCCTATCCAATCCTATCTATACAAAGGTGATGTCATGTAAAATTTCACATGCCATGCGGGAAAAGCTATTGAATATATATGAAGTAGATACAAAGGTCAAAGAGGAACCGCTACAAGTGTTGTGGAATAAGTACGAAGATCTGAAGATGAATCCGAATGAGTCTGTTGATGCATTCTTTGATAGGGTATATATTATTGTGGAAGATATGATATGACTTGGTGAAGTCATTGAAGACATAAAGATCATAATGTTCATCTTTAGGAAGCATCCACCTCGGATCAATCCGAAAGTTTCAGTACTAGAAGATAAAGATCCCAAAGAGATGACACTGGACAATTTTCACAACACCTTGGTTGCATATGAGATGAGGCATGATGATAACGAGGCTGTGGAAAAGGGGAAATCCAAAGATATGGAATTTAAGGCCATGAAAAATCTCACCATTGAAGATTCTCAAAAAGAAGAAGAGATAGACGAGGTTATGTCATTCCTTTCCTCAAATATTCAAAGAGGAAAAAGAAAGTTCAAAGGGAAACTTCCACTTGCTTGCTTTAGATGTGGAAAATTTGGTCATCTTGCTGCAAGATTCCCCAAAAAGTTTTAAGAAAAAAATGATGAAGATGATGTTGTAAATCCCAAGAAGAAATCTTCAGCCTATGTGAAAGGGAAGAAGCAGTTGAAGAGAAATTTCCTCAAGAAGAAGAATATTATTTCACAAGAAATAGACAGTTCAGATGAGTCTGAGGGTGAAGAGGTTGAGGAGTTTGAAAATTTTAAAGATCATGGACAAAATTCAATGGTGGCTGTTGTCGGTAGTGGTCAAGAAAAGGAAGAAACCGATGTTGATGAAGAAGAATAATAAATTGAAGGGAGAGTTGACATGGAAGCTGAATTAGAAGCAGCTCTTGAAGAGATAGATATTTGGAGAGCAAAAAAAAGAAAGCCAACACGGTGGTATATGATGCCAAACTCTACATGCAACAGTAGGAAGAAGAGAAGTCCGAGCTAGTGAAAGAAATAGAAAACCTTAAGTCTTAGAGGCCAGAGAGAACATAAAAGGTTGATGAGTATAAGCTCAAGATTAAAGAACAGAAAAGGGAGATTGATGGCTTGAATGGAAAATTGAAAGATCACATCAAGCGTATCGAAGAGCTTGAAGAGCAAGTTATCGGTATGTGGAGAAAAGTCAAAGACCATGAAAAACCATTGATTCCTAACACATTCTTGGGAAAGAAGGTTATTATGAGGACTGAAAATATGAAAGAGAAGCCTAGTAGTTCAACAGGGAAGAAGAACCAATTGAGCTCAGACATTAAGGTTGTTTTAGGGATTAGTCAGAAACAAAAATCTTAGACAATTGAAGTTAGACCGAAAGCACCAGTCCCAAGATTGAAGGTTGATTTAGGCACAAAGTAGAATCAGAATATTCAAAGATCCCAAGGGGAAACTTGTAGTGATGATGTACCATGAAGGAATGCACCATATATTAGGTGTTATTATTTCTGGAAGATGGGACATTCACATTATGTGTGTTCCATATCCAAGAGATATCAAAGGTAACAAGAAAAAATGTGGTAGTCAAATAGAGAATGGTTCTCCAGAATATATTTTGAAGGACATTGTTTTTGGTGCGGAGGGTTTGGGAACATGGCTTGGTAGTGCACTTCAACCATATAGAGGAATGTGCCAAAGAAAAATAAAAATGTTCGCAAGTAGCAGATCAATAAACCAACAGGCGAGTTAAAAGTGCAAAATAGATTTTTAGCTTTGCAAGATGAAGCTGCTCTATCACACTCTAAGGAAGATAAAATTCTCCAAACCACAACAAGTGTGAAGTCAAAGACATGGATCAAAAAGAAAAATAATGAAAAGGCAGTAATTGCAGAAATTTCCCTTAAAGTTTCAGATCATTTAGGAGTATGGATCCTTGACAGTGGTTGCACATCCCATATGATAGAGAACAAGGATCTCATTAAAGACATAAAATATGAAAAATAAGGAGTTGTCAAGTTTGGGAATGATGAAGGCCTGAAGATTGCTGTTTCCGTAAAGGCCAAATTTGGGGTAAAAGAAATGAGACGTGCTAATGTCTTGGTAGTAGAGGGTCTTAGTCATAACTTACTCAGTGTCAGTCAACTATGTGACTCTGGGCACTCCATCCGATTTACCAAGAATATGTGTGTTGTGAAAGGAAACGATGGAGCGGTTCTCCTACAAGGGAAAAGGACAAAGGGAAATATTTACCTTGTAAGTGGGGAAGAAGATATGTGCCTTTTATCCAAAGAGGAAGAAAACCAGCTGTGGAATAAGCGACTTGGTCATCTATGCCAACCATCCGTGGAAGATCTGGTAAAGTGTGATGCTGCTAGAGACCTTCCCAAACTATAACGTGATCGTACTCATACATGCGATGCTTGTTAAAAAGGTAAGATCATCAGAAATACATATAGGACAAAGGATAAAAAATCAACCAGAGTGCTTGAATTGGTGCAAGCTGATGTATGTGGACCTATCTCACCACGAGCCATAAATGGGAAAAGGTACTATGTCCTTTTCATTGATTATTATAGCAGAATGGCTTATGTATTTTTCATTACCCATAAGACATAAGTGTTCAGTTGTATCAAGCAGTATAGGAGGGAATCGGAAAGGATGCTTGGGCAGAAAATTTTGAAGTTTTGTATAGATAACGATACAGAATTCACAAACAGTCAAGTGGAAGAATATCTTGAGAAACATGAGATAAGGAATCGAGTTTCATTAGTGATAACTCCCCAATAGAATGTAGTTGTTGAAAGGAGAAATCATATCATCAAAAACATGGCCAGAATAATTCTTATTGAAAAGGTCCTACTAGAGAAATTTTGGAAGGAAACAGTTTTGACATCGGTCTATATTGTGTCCGAAGCAAGGGAAGACTCCGTATGAAATGTTTTATGGAAAGAAGCCAACATTGAAATACTTCCTAATCTTTGTAATTAAGTATTTAATTATAAACAAAGAAAATCACAGGAAGTTTGACTCATGAGGAGATGAGGGAATATTCCTTGGCTACTCAGGAAAAAGAAAAGCATATAAATTCTTTAACAAAAGGCTGGGAAAAATTGTTGAGAGAAATGATGTCACTATAGTCGAAAATGAACAGAATACTCAACGACCTATCGACCAGTTTCTGGATTAAAGTGATGAGGAGGTAAGCAACATAGGGGGAGTAGAAGTGGAAGAAGATGAATCAGAAGAAGATAATGATGATGAGCAAGAGGAAACAAAGTATGTTTCTTCAAGGAAGCCAAAGAGTTGAGCTCAAATTGATAAGAAGAAAATCATTGGTGACCAGGCAGCTCTAGTTCAGACAAGAAGAATGAAGTCACTGTAGTAGACATATTTCCTATCTTAGGTAGAGCCGAAATGTTTCTCCGATGCAGCTGAAGATGAAAACTGGGTTCATGCAATGAATGAAGAGCTTGATCAGATTGAGAAGAACCAGATGTGTGAGATTGTTTCGAGACCAGCAGATAAGAATTTTATCAAGACTAAATGGGTATATCGCAACAAGATGAATGAAGATGGTGCAGTGGTTTGAAAGAAATCATGACTAGTGTGAAAAGGGTACTCCCAGATAGAGGGAATTGATGTTGATGAGACATTTTCCCCGATTGCAAGGCTGGAGAAAATAAGATTTTTTTAACTATATTAGTGAAAAGAAAGTTCAAAGTGTTCCAGATGGACATAAAATCTGCATTTCTAAATGGGGTTCTGGAAGAAGAGGTGTACATTGAGCAGGCAGATGGTTTTCTTATTTATGAGGATGAGAACAAAGTTTGCAGGCTAAAGAAGGCGTTGTATGGGCTGAAACAAGCACCAAGAGCATAGTACTCAAGGCTTGATCAGTACTTGAAGAAGCTTGGTTTCTAGCATGGGGGAGTTGATTAAAATCTCTACTTCAAAAAAATAGTAATCAAAAGATGATGGTGCTAGTTTATTTCGATGACGTAATATTTGGTGGATCAGATGAAGCTCAGTGAAAAAAGTTTTCTGAATTCATGAAAAATGAGTTTGAAATGTCAATGATTGGAGAACTAACATTTTTCCATGGTCTACAAGTGACTTAAGGAAAGAATGGAACATTCGTTTATCAATCTAAATATTCCAAGGAGGTTCTAAGAAGGTTTGGAATAGAGAATTCCAAGGAAATTAAGACTCTGGTTGCTACCCGGATGAAATTATCAAATGATGACATTGGCAGGGCAGTTAATATCACTAAATATAGGAACATTATCTGCAGTTTACTGTACCTAACAATAACAAGACCTGATCTTGTTTTCACCACATGCCAAGCAGCACGTTACCAAAGCAATCCAAAAGAAAGTCACATGATCGCAGTGAAAAGAATACTTCAGTATATCAAAGGCACTGTGGATTTCAGTCTGATGTATAATGACAAATCTCAATCAGTGTTATTCCGTTACACAAATGCAGACTGGGCTGGATCAGCAAATGAAAGAAAATCAATGTCAGGAGGTGCATTCTATCTTGGTGGATTGTGTATTTCTTGGCTAATCAAGAAAAAAGATTGCATTTCAATGAGCACCGCAGAAGCTGAGTATATTGCGGCCACTCAAGAATGAAAACAATTATTGTGGATAAAGCAGCAACTTGATGATAAGGGAGTTGATGTGAAGTCTCTGATCAGAATCTAGTGCGATAACTCAAGTGATATAAATGTTAGAAAAAATCTAGTTCATCACTCAAGGACAAAGCACATTGATATCAAATATCATTTTATCAAGGAGAAGGTGGAGAAAAGGCTTGTAATGTTGGAGTATGTTCCTATAGAGATATAGGTTGCAGACATTCTAACAAAGGCCTTACCCAAGGAATATTTTGAGAGGCATCGACTGGCTCTGGGAGTTTAGTCGACTCCCCGCACTTAAAAGAGTATGGATGTGGAAACCCCATCCCCCCTCTCCCCAAGGTATGATGTGTTTTTCCCTAAGGTGCTGTTATGTGTTCTCTACTCTATTAGAGACTGTAAAGGAATGACCTTTGGGTTAGTTGAAAAAGGGGGAGAAAATAGTGATTGTTCAAGGGGGATACAATGTGGCTATTTGACAAATCATGAATGATATGGGGATAAGTTGATAGGTGGAGCAACGAGATAGGGGGATCAATGAGAAAGGGGGAGCGTTTGAAATATAAGGATGCTATATGTGATCGATCAAAGAATATATATCACAACTACTGAGGATCGTGATAAAAGAAAAAGAGTGGTGTTGGAATGTGGTAAAAATATTTCCATCAAATTGGTATCAGTTTGGTGTAAGCAGTGGGTATCAGAGTTGAAGTGATTCATTGATGAAATTTTTATTTACTCTTGTTTCTCATGCCGAGAATTTCTCATGTGAGCTTAGAGTATGTGTTGAGTAAATCCTTGATCGCTATTGGAATCGCAATAGGCGAATGGTGGCTGAAGAATTAACAATGTATCTTTTTATGGAAGATTTTTCAACAAACCCAAAGGGGGATATTGTTGGGAAAAAATCCCTCAAGGCATCATTGAAGCATTTTTTAGGAGTTGCGCGACTGCGAGGTAGGGATTTCTTTGGATCCTCACCGGACACGGGTTTCTTCCTCCCTACAATCGACGTTGCTCTAAAGGTACCTGGGTGCATTTCAGGTCAACCTATTGTCCCGGTCTTAGTAAAGAAATTCCATGAAGCTTCAGATTTACTTTCCTCGGTGCTAATCGTGAGGTTTACGAAGCGGCGACCTCTGGTGGAGCACTTCGACAAAGCAATCAATACGGAGTGGGGTTTGAAACACCATGCGCTTGTAAGTATACTGGGACCACGTCAATTCCTTATGTTATTTGCAGATGAGGAAGATTTGGGAATGGCTTGGTCGTGAAAGAGGATTCCTTTCTGTGGCCTCCAGTTCCACTTACTGCACTGGTCCATTGAGGCGCACATGAACTGGACTCATGTTACACGGCAATTTGGATACAATTTCCTGGACTTCCTCTGCCTTTTCAGAATATTGGGTTATTGAGATCAATAGGCAACTCGATAGGGCGTTTTGTATGCAGTGATCAAAGAACAGATTCCATGTCTCATCCCTTTTCGGCTAGAATTTGCGTGGAAATGGACCTTGCAAGAGTGCCTCCGGAGCTTGTCTGGATTGTAATTGAAGAAGAGTACAAGTACGCTCAATCAATAGTCTATGAATCCTGGATCCCATTCTGCTCCTTTTGTCACAAGCGGGACATGATGAACATGGTTGTCGAAGGAGGTTCAGGGGTGGTGGAAGTTCTGATGTTCCAGCTGTACCGGCGGGTGTTACTTCAGAAGGAGAAGTGGTCACCATTGGTGCCGAGAAAGGCAGCGATCAGTATTCACCTGCAGGCAGGCCTCAAGTTTGTCACTCTCCCTCCAAACTAGTTGGGGACTTTGAGCCGATGGTCTAGGGGGTGCTGTCAGAGGAGGTAGATGTTCCTTTGGTAGGAGTACAAGTGGAAGTGAATGAATCTAGGAGAAAGGAGAACATATCAGGGGTTGTGGTGTCTACCCCTCCAGAGGTTTCTGGATTGGCCAGCCGGGAGAATGGTAATCATAATGAACTGAGCCTTGATGCTGCAATCAATATACAGGGCCAGGACGTGGATGGGGTATGTAATCTCTAGTATATGGGCATGGGACTTGAGCTTCAACAGGGCTTAAGTGAGCCTGAGATGCCAGACCAGAACACCTCAACAAATCTGATTAAGGTTGGGGTGGATGAGGCCATTCCTTGTTCCCCAAACCAATTTGCTTTACTGGAAAATCCAGACGTTGTTTTGGACCATGCTGGGGAAGATGAACCAATACCTTGCCATCAACAGAATGAAGGTGATATAACTAATTGTGGTATTTCCCATGGAACGATGGTTAGACAGTCTGGTGGTGGTGTGGCTGATTCGGAGGGAGTCAACATGGCTGCATCGGATCAGGTGATTGAGGGGGTTCCAACTTAGAATCATATTATGAGTTGTAAAAAGAGGAAGGGGAAAAAAGATTACTCCTTTCTTCCCCCTCCATTGGAGACCCGCTCTGCGAAGAAACTACCGGTGACAATGTCCAATGTGGTGAACCAGGCTTTAAGCAAGGGGAACATAGATGAAATGGAAATTTCTACTGGGAAGATAGGGACTAGAAAGGAACCCATCCTTAGTTCTGAGGAGGATATGGTCGAGGAGTTCTTGTATGTTGACATTCCACAGGAAGAGGCTGACATGATGGGAAGGGCAGTAAGAGTGGAAGTCGATCAAGAACAGGAAAAGTGGATTGACAAACAAGACTTGATCTTAATGAGAGGATTCAATGACAAGAAAATCAGCAAAGGGGAATATATCCGCACTTGGGACAAAATGGCGAACTATTTGGAAGATGTTATTGGAGAAGATCCTGGGGCTAAGGTATGGATTATACATTGGAATCTCTACAGGGAAGAAAGTAATAATAGGCTAAGGTTGTGTTTTGGTAACATTTCCTTTTATTATGAGGATTCGCCCCCGGTTTGACTTGGGAAGTGCAGTCGGGGCATCTCATTGGGCTATATCACTCTACCATTTCCTTGGCAGGTCATTTGGGACATGGCTGATTCGGAGGGATGGAAACATCAGGAGGGACCATGCTTGCATGGGATCGCCGAGTGTCCAGCTTAGGGATGGTGGTGTTGTTGTTGCGTGTATGTGGTAGTTACTGCTCTTTGTGGTGTTTTTTGGGTTTTTTTGGCTGTATTTTTGGACTTTTGGTTTCTCACTTTTTCCAAAAAAGTGTTTTCTTAATAAAAAAAATAATTGTCAGGAGTTGTGATTGTTGACAAAGCAAACCATGAAATACAAATTTGTTGAAAAAGGGGATTTCATGGTGACATGTTGAGTTCAAGAGCCGTGGTTAATGATCAATGTTTGATTCAAGAACTTTGAAAAAGGAATGGATGATCTGGAGGCGGTACAAAAAGAACAAATACAAGGTGGAACCATTTTCCAGTGTTTGCCAAATGTTTGGGCCTGAAAATCGACAAATGAAGAAAAGTGGTTTTTGGAAAAGGGACTTGCGTGCCAGTGCCTAGAAGGATTGGAAACTTGTGCGCCATTTTTACTTCTTAATAAGATCATCAAAATATGGAAAATGAATAAGGGGCACCCAAGTTTTTAAGTTGGTCATGCAAGTGTCTTGGGGGAAAAAAGACTTGCGCGCCGAAACTTGCGCACTGAGGGGAGACTTGCGCGCCGTCGCGTAGGTTGTTCAAATGCATATAAATAAAGGTCAAACCATCCTCATTCTATACAAGTTCAAGAATTAGAGACAATCAGAGCTCCTGTCGCGCAGGTGTGGTGGTCGCGCAAGTGGTGGTGGGTCGTGCAAGTAGGACTTGCACACCTGTTTTGAAGAAGTGCGATTGCTGTTAGTTGTGCGCCAATATTGGTTTGGGCGTAAAGGGAAGTGAGTCGCGCATGTTTGGAGTTACAGAAGCTTGTGTAGTTCAAGTGGTTGAGGTAGACTTTCACACCAGTTATAACTTGCACGCTGATACTTGCGTGCTGCCTTAGACAAGGGCACCAAGTAAGGTTGATTCTCAGCAATATTTTAGGGCTGCGTGAAAGCTGGAAGATTTCCCGATACCTTCGGTGCAATGTGAGATTCATCTATGGGTGAAAGCCGGACTTCAACAGATAATCTAAATAAAATAGAGGATGCATTCATTTTTGATGATGAAGATACCTACAGGTCTATAAACTGTGAGTGGATCCTTTCCAGAGTAGTGAGAAAAGGAAGAGTAAGAAGGTGATCCTCTCCACTAGCAGTGAGCCAGAGAGAGAAATAGGGAGTGAACCATGGGAAAGCAGGGAGCTAACCCTGAACCTTCTAAAGGCAGTGATCTTGGGCATAGAAGTGATCTAGCCCAAACCTTGTAAAAAAATTGTGCTTTAGTGAATTTGGTACTATGGCACATCACCGTTGTATTCTCCTTGGACGTAGCCCAGTGAGGGTGAACCAAGTAAAAATTACCGTGTCCTGTGCATGCTTTACTTTCTTCTTATATTGTGAAACCGGAAGATAGAGAAGAGTGTTTTGTTTAATAGAAAAAGAAGATCAGAACGAGCTATAATTTTTAATTAGTCATACCCTGATTCACCCACCCCTCTCAGGGTATTCATCCTTGTGGACCTAACATAATTTCTCATGTATTTTGTAACAACCCTACCCCAATATCCTAGAGTTGGTTTTTATAACTTTATAATGGTATGTATACAAGAGATCACACCATAAAGGTTCAATAAATTTAGTAGACCTTAAGAATATATATATATACATATATATATATATAAAGTTAAGTTATTACATTGGTAATTAAACCTACAATATGTCAAAGGAAAATAAATTTATTTCATGAAACATTAAATGATTTCATCATATAACCCAAAGAATGGAATCAAGTAAAACGGTCATCTCAAATAATTATTAGCAGTTATTTACATGAGAGACATGAATCAAGTATACGTTAAGCATAATTAATTTGTAATAATAAATATGTAAAGTTGAGTAATTGAAAAACTTATTTCATTTAGTAAATAAACTAAAAATGAAAATGAATCCATAGATTTTGTCATAGTAAAAATAGAATGGATAAGAATAAATGAATACAAAATGGAGGAGATGATGAATTATTGTATATAATGTATATGGAATCCAATCCACTCCCTTCAAGACCATTTACATAGAATTTTATGTCTTTTTTTAGAAACCCGTATAATTTGACTTGGAAATAGACATGAATGGTTTTCATCAACTATTTTATCTCATGAGACCTATCGATTCATCAAGGGGGAAAATAATGATGGGACCCACCCATAATAGCAAGTTAAAATATTTATTCATATATATATATATATTTAATTCATGAATTGTATTACTTATCAAAATATGTATATTGAGTAGCGAAAACATATATATTAATATTTCCCAAATAATCAAAAAAGATTTAAAGTCAAAATTATATGTTAAAATGGTATATGGTTTAGGAAATAATAATTTTCATGATATAATTAATATTCATATTTAATAGAAACATAATTTGAAATTAAAAATGATCTCAAAGGGGTAATATATAAACTATATAAAATTGATTAGGTGCACAATACCATGTAATTCATAATTAAATTGAAAGTGAGATGAAGTCCCTTAAAACTTTTGATCAGTCAAATCGTATTCCACATAAAATTTAAAATCATCAAATAAACCTTGAATAAAATGATTATAAATAGAATCATGATATGAAATATACAAGGGGAAGTACAATACTTAAAAATTAATAATATATAAATAATGCATATATCACACAGAAATCAAGGTGAGACGAGAAAACCCTTATCTCATGCTTTTTTTGGTTGTATGTCCATTAATATCATGTAAATTGGTTTTAAAAATGTTATGAACACATTAAAGAATAATATTCGAATTTATTATAACACATATGACCCTATTATATCATTTAATCACATGTTTTTTAATAATATTTTTTTATTACCCTTTTCTGGGTGTTAACTACTTCATTTTTCTATGAATATTTCAACATGTAAGTAGAAGTTGATGTGAATATCATATAGTTACATCTTCTAAATAATAATATTAAGATCATAGATTTCATATTTATTCATTATATATGTTTTTACACTATTCATGAGTAGTGAAAATGGAAAATGATTTTGATCGCGTCATGGAGACTGTAGGTCGTATGTACTCATGAGAAATGATATCATTACCTTAATGGTAAATGAGTAAGGAAGATGTTGGTATATATATTTTTAAAGGATAAAAATAATTTCATAATTATCATATATATTCATTATTTCCATCATTAAACCCATCTGTGTATTTTGGTGATGGGAATAAATTACACCACAACATCGAGATGGTATTTCGTATATACTCACATGGGGTGATTTTGTTTTTATTAGGATGGGTATAACGTTTAATATGGTTGTATCATAAAAAAATAACTTCTTAGATTATATATGATATAAGATTTTTTATTTTATCATAAAAACAAAACAAGAATATTAATTAAATTTAGAAATAAACTTGAAAGTGTGAGTAAGAAAGATTTTATCTTCTTCGAAAAACAACCTTTACATATCTTCTTAAGGGGAATAGGGTGGGTATTTTGGAAGGAAAAAAAACCCATATAAAATTTATAAGGATTTATTAATATAAATATATAGAGTTTGGTATATATTGAATGATCAACATAGTGAAATTAAATGAAGGACGTAGTGACCTTTTATAATTGATGTGAGGGGAACCATTGGAAATCCCCCCAAAAAATATTGTATGATAAATTCATTTTCTATCCAAATACAAACAAATTACCAAGAATATAGGATAAGGATTTAATCAAATAAGACAATAAAATGCTAAAGAATTTTGGTTTTACTTTAAATCATATCTTTTAGATTGACTTTAGTTAAAATATTTTATTTTAAATTAGAGTAACAATTTTTTTAATTTTATTTGGTGGTAATGTTTACATATAAAATATCAATTGGACTATAAATGAATAATTAATGAAATTTTAGACTAGATAATATTATATTTTTTAAATAAATATCAAGTATTTTTAAATAATTTAATATTATATTACTTTGATAAAAAATCATTAGTCACAATTTTGACACTATTCATTATTTTGGCCTATGGGAAAACTAGAAATCAAGATAAATTCAAATAATTTTTTTTTCATAGGTAGATGATAAGTTATATTTGTCCATAATTTATTTGGATCACATTATTTAATTAAATTATATTTATTTTAATGTTTTCAATATAATTTATTTGATTCTGTCATTAATAAAATAATTACAACATTGTAGTAGAATAATTATATAACGTATCTAATTACGACTTGAAAATTAAAAAAATACCATGATTTATATAAATTATTTATATTTTAAAATAATATCTATAGATTTATATATCTTATGAATATATAAATATTAAAAATAATATATTTATTAAATATATTAATGTGACATATTTTTTATTTCATTAAATAAAATATTATAAATATCATCACCACATCGAAATGACTAAAAAATTCATAAATAAATATATATTGTGAAATAATGTTTATCAAGTTAATTTTTTTATTAATTCATTATTTTAATTGTTTCTATTGTAGACACAAAAGAGATATATAAGACAACAGAGGTGACATTTTTTAAGATTCATTTTTTTAAATATTATAAAAGTCCTTTTTAGGGAAAAATATCCCATAAAAAATCCAACTTGATTCTTATGTGTTATGTGTTGAATTAAATTCATTAAATAAAAATTGAAAAAAAATTTAGGGTAATTTTCTAATCCTTATCATATTATTTTTTTAGCAAATTACCCGATTTACACTTAACTACGATAATAAAAGTTAAAAATGTTACCATCCAACTTTTCCAAAAACAAAATTGAAAATTTTAATATATTTATAAATTATATATCCAATTATGAAATACATTTTTCAAAATTAAAAACAAATATATATTATAATTTATTTTAAAATTATGCCAAAAAACTGAAACTAAAAATACTTTTCTTGAAAAATTCATTTTTAAGAACAAAAATGAACTTACACCATAATATGTTATAATGATGATTAAAATGAAATATATTATGTTAATTATAACTGAATTGTATTTAAATTTTATTTATGTCAAATTAAAATCATAAGTATACTTTTAATATAATGGAATTGTTTGTATTATAAAAATCGGTAATTTTAACTATTCAATGGAAAATAAATATTTTTTGAAATATATAAAAAATCATCAAAATTATATTTTGATATTAATCATTAAGAAATAAAGTGTAAAATTTCATATATGGTTTATAAAAGTGAAAAAAATTTATCTTTAAAATTAGTACTCCATTATAAGGAGGCAAAACTACCTTTAAAGAAATATACATTTTTATGCCTAACATGAGAATTATATTTATCTTATGCCTAGAAAATCTATTGTATGAATGAAAACAAATTATTGTGCATATAATATATAAATTTCATAATGTGACTAATATTATTCATTCCCTCCAATTCAATGACTAATTTAGTGTTTATATGTTAATATAATAATATTACATGTATATAGTGGCTCATTTAATCTTATTGTACCATGAAATGTAGGATATTGAAGAAATTAAATTTATATAAAAAGATACTAGAAAAAAATCTTGAGATATTACATTAGTCTATCCTTAAGATACTTTTTACTCTCAATTTTAAGATGAACTTCAAAAGTCAATGGTTTTTATTCGAAAATTCATTATTGGGAAACTCACATTTTATACAGGCTAAATAAAAATTCCATGTAAACAGTGGGAAAGTAAAATGATAAGGTCAACCAAAAACTTGGATTATAAGTAAGAAATAATTATTGAAAATCATAAAACTCTAAATGTATGTGAAATTTAACTATCATGTTTGGATGGAGAGTAATATAAATATAGTCATTTGAAAGTTAACCATAACAAAAACATAATTTTTTATCTATTAAATGACCATTTATTTTTTAAAAAGAAAAGTAAATGAAAAATTTGTTTATTCCAAAATACTTTTTATAGAGTTGATGAATTCATTTAATTTCTATATAATCACTTGATAAAATAAATTTACTTGATTTAATTCAGTTTTATAAGAATAATCTCCTCTTTTGGTTGTGCTGCGATCTATTTTAGCTTCATCTCTTAAAATGTGAAATGGATTTTCAAGAATAATTTTTCATGCTTGACGAACTTTTAATGAATCATTTGGTCCTAATGTAATTACGTTTTCTTATAAATATTGAAAAAATAAAAAATGGATAGAAAATTTTATTTATTATTATTTATTAACCTAAAAAAATTATTTCTGTATATTGAATCAATCCATTCTATACGTGGGTTCATTAAGACTCATCCAAAATTCATCTTTCCATTTTCAATGTTCAGAAACATTGAGGTAAGGTTAAATTTTTCGAAAATCAACATAACATTAGATTTTCCAAATAAGATATTGTGTTTCTCATTTTTATATAACATATATATGAATACCCATATCATATTTAATCCACCATGAAAACATGAATGTTTCCAAAAGTAAAATTTCAAGTTGTTGAATATATTCCACATATACAAAATTTAATTACTCCAAAAATCACTACCCAATCTCATGGTTGCCAATACTCTCAAATAAATATCTATTTATTATTATCTCAACATTAATAACATATTTAAGATTATCATTCCCAAACCATACTTTTTTAAAATATAAAATTATAACAGAACCATCTCACTGGATTATTAGTGATATTATACAAATGATTCAATTTAGATCAATACGAAGTATTATATTAGAATACTTATAAATATCATCATCCTTAAAACCATAGCATTACTAATAAAATACTCAAATAACATAATTTGTGAAATGATCATTCCTCTTCATCTATAGTAGAAGAATAAACTTTACCTGGAACCATTATCCACTTTTGTGGTACATTTGTTTCATCCTTTAGAAATTTATTTGTGCATATCCAAATCTCTATAAAGTTGAATCAATTGAAAATAGAAAAAATCTTAATCATTTAATCACCAAAACAGTGGTCATATTTTCACACTTGTAGAAATATCCCATTCCATTGAAGAAATTACCAGAGTGTTTCCTTACAAATGTATAATATATGGTAACATACTTCTTTCTCTAATTTTCTATATCATAATTTCTCATAGATTTACTCATGTTATCATGATTCCCTATAAATCCATAATACAAATAGAATTATTTTGTTCTCTTGTTATCACTTGATACTATATCCTCATATGGTGGAAATGATTGGGATAATTTTACCTTCAAAAGATTGGTAGAAGACCATAAAATATTTCAACATACTTCTTCTTTAGATCATGTTCATTGGTGATGTTATCATTCCTAGATAAAGTATCCATTTATAAATTAATACATATACTATTTTAGATCATATCATAGTGAAACACAATTTATAATCCCAATACCATTGAAAAAAAATGATAAATTGAACATTTATGCATATATAATCTCACAATATTGGTTTTTTTGGGATGTTATTAAATAAATATCATCAAATTTTATCTTTTGGTCGTGTTCCATACTCTATGATTACCTAAATCTAGTTCCCATGTTTTCAAAAAATATTCATATAATGAAAACTATCACAAGACCAACCCCAGTAGCCCACAGTCTGTAGTTATTTTATTAAAATGGCATAGATACAAGAGATCATATCACAATTTATTAATCAGTTTAGTAGTTTTTAATAACTAGATACATACATGGATCCATTACTATATAGGTAATTAAACATATAACCTATCAAAAAAATAATGAACTACTTCCTTGACACTTATTCAAAGATTTCATCATCATAACTGTGGGATGGAAAAAAATAAAAGGGTAATATAAATATCTTAGTAAGGGTTACATACAAGAAAAACAGTAATCAATGATAATTTAAGAATAATAAATAAGGTATAATCAATATGGAAAGAAAAATAAGTGAAAAATATGAATTTTTATCAATAAACTCAGAATGAAAAGGCATCCATATATTTTTTTCATTGTGAAAATATCGTGGATAAGAATTAATAAATACTAGATAAAGGAATTAATTAATTATTTTACATCATTTATCATTAACATGAACTAATATAATTAATACCTTTCATAGTACGGTTAAATATTTTGTGTAGAAACCTATCTGATTCATCTAGGGGAAGAAATGTGAAGGGTTTGTCACCAAATTTTTTGTCTTAAGAGATAAGTTGATACATTGATGGGATATATAATGTCGGTCCCAACCCATCTATATATTTCCCAAGCATTCTTCATATATAGAATTAATTCATGAACAATATTAATTATAAAAATATACGTATATAATAGAGGGTTCATATTTATTAATATTTCCCTAGATAATCAAATTATATTTAATGTAAACATCGTATATAAAAATGATATATTGTTTTGGACATACTCATATATATGATATAAATAATATGGATATTTAGTAAAAAAATAATTTCAAATTTAATATGATCTCCAATATGTAGTAGATAAAGTGCTTAAAAATTATTAGGTGCACAATAAGAAGTAAGTCTCGATAAAATGGAAATTGAGACGAAGTCCCTTATAAGTTGCGATTAGACAAGTATTATACCCCCTAAAATTAATAATAATAAAATGAAACATTTAATGCCATGAATATAAATATATTCATGATAATATATACCAAATGGGTAGTACAACACAAAAAAATAAATATGTGCTGAAAAAGGCCTATACTCAAGGGAATAAAAGTGAGATGAGAAAACCTGTACCTCATGATTTTTTTGGTTATAAATAATTTAATCTATTTTATCTTATTTTTAAAATTTTATTAACTCATATGATAATATTAATTTTTATGATATCATATCTGATCCTATTATATCATTTTATCTCCCTTTTGTTTGAAATATCTTGTTTTTACCCTTGTTTTGAGTGTTAACTAATTCATTTTTCTATGCAAGTTTTGTGGTGTAGGTCCGGTTTATTATGAAAATGATATAGCTACATCAAATACATAATTAAATTAAGTTAATATATATAAAATCTCATAATTATATATATTTTTATTATATTTGATGAATGGGGGACATGAAAAATGAATCGCATTGCGTTATGGGGACTGTAGGTTGTACGTATGTAATAGTGATGGTATCATTCCCTTAATGGTGAAATGGTATGTAATTGAATGTAATATAAATTTTTACAGAATAAAAATATTTCTTAATTACCATATATATATATATATATATCCATTATTTATATCAATATAACCATCTTGATGAAAAACAAGTTACCCTACGAAGTGGACATGATAAGGCGTACCAATGATCGTGTCGTGGTTTTATTTTTCAACGGATGGATAAACAGTAGAATATGGTAGTTCTATAATTAGTATAAAATATTAGTATATATATAATACTAGATCTATTAGTTTAGCTTGGAAAAAAACATAAAGGGGCAGTAGAAGAGGGTGTAAACCTTAATGAGTGAATAAGGATTATTACATCTTTATTGGCAAGAATCCTTTAAATTAATTCTTATAAGATCCAGGTCTGGACATTTTAAAGGAACATGATAAAAAGAACTTGGATATTGATGTTGGGAAGATAAATTGAGAGAGTTAGGTTACTATAGATGGCTCGGGGTGCTGAAATGAAATGAATGAAGGTGTTACTTTCTACAATTGAGGTGAGGGGAATCCTAGGAAATCCTCAGAATATTAAATAATATAAAACAAACTTTATATCCAAATAAAACCAAATGGAAGAATATTTTAATATTAGATGAGATGAGGTTTTAATATCCTCATAAAATAAGTTTTTAGATTTTTTGGTTTTACTTTATGTAATAAAATTTTGATTGACATTAGTTAACATATTTTACTTTTTAATTATGGCTATAATATATTTAATATTAAAAGGTGGTAATTATTACTTATAACTTTTTCTGGAAAATAAATTAAATTTATGGTAATTTATACCAAATTAGAATCAAATTTAGTTTAATTATTTTTTATTATTTTTAAATAATTTCACAATATTTTATTCTGATAAAATATCATTATTGTAAATTTTGAAACTATTCATTACAATAGTGTTAAGGAAAACTAGAAAAGAAGATAACATCACGAGAAGAAATATATTACACCCCCAATATTTCATTATAATACATACAAATTGTGGGGAGTGTAAATTAATTCAAATTAAATTTATTTTAATATTTTTAGTATCATTTATTTCATTAATTCATTAGTGAAATAATTACAACATCATTGTTGTATAATAAGTTAAGGTAATAATTTCTTCACTACAAATTAAAAATGAAATACCATGATATAGTTAATGCATTTATCGTTAAAAATAATATTTATAGGTGAAGATATATTATGAATTATTCCATATTAAAAATAATATAGTTATTAAATATATGAATGAAACATCTTTGTATTTTCTATAAATAAAATATTAAAAATATCATAACCTCATCCAAATGAATCCAAAATTAAAAAATAATTATATATTATAGAATAAATATTATCTTAAAGATTGATAAATATATTATATCATTACCTACATTTTCCCTATGTTGACACATAAGAGATATATAAGACAACAAAAGATACATTTTGAAACTTTCTCTGATTTAAATAATATATAGTCATTTTAATAGAAACATTTCCCTTAAACCAATAAAATTAGATAATTTGTCATTAATCCTCGAAATTAATTCATCCAAGAATTTTTTTACAAACTTTAGGGTAATTTTCTAATCCTTATCATATTATTTTTACCCTAAATTACCCAATTTACCCATAACCATTGTAATAAAAATTACTAAGGTTTCTATTAATATTTATAAAAAATAAAAGGTAACAATTTAATAAATTTTAAAAATATTAATTTATATATGAAATATATTTTAGAAAAATTCATAACATATAATTTAATTTTTTAAATTTAAAATTAAACTGATAAAACACAACTAAAATCATTTTTCAAGAATTTTTTTTAATTCCAAAAAATGTACCTATAACATAATAATGGATAATGATGATTTAAATAAAAAAATTATTTTATTTAGAACTAAATATTAGTTAATTTACATAGATATCTAATTAAAATCATAAATATCCTTTTAATCTAAATAAATTGATAATCTATAAAAATGGTATTTTTAATATTCACTAAGAAATATATATTTTCTCCAATTTAACTGCTAGTTTATAAAGTCTTTATAAAAATAATAATATTAATAGTATATCATGGTTAGTTTAAACATGGTGTTCTGTGAAACATAAGTTTTCAAAGAAAATATATTTCTTTAAATAGATTCGAACAACTAAATATTGGGTTATTAAATATTGGGAGATTGATATATTAAATAGGGGTTGAGAATGTAGTATTATATCGGGGCTATATTTATACTATAGGATAAATAATTTTAAATTCAATATAGTAAGATTTAATGATTTTGGATGGGATTAATACTCTTTAAGGGATATAAAACATTGTAGAGGGAAGTTATTTAGAGCATGAATTAGATTTATTATTCATTATCCCTCTAAATAATTCTAAATAGTTATCATACCTTATATTGATATTCTATTGGTACTATGAATTATAAATGTTTTGAACATTTACATCATAATGTGGTTCTACCAGAATCACATACTCAATGTAAGGAATTGTTGTGAAGTTATTATATTAATGGTTATGTGTGTCACAAAGTTTGTATATTAGGTTAAAAGGATGGATTTTATGATGGGATTAGGAATTATCTCCGATGTAATCCAATTATTGTATTAAATTTTAACCCTCAGGAATTAAAAATCCCTATAATTGTGAATATTATATGATTTTGGTGTCTTCTAATATTTTTAGTAGTTCCTCTGGTTTGATTTTTTTTCAGTAAGACATTACAGATACTCATAAATATAATTGGGGGCTTCATTTTTTATGTTAACATTGAACGCCATTCCTATTATTTTTTTTATCATAGACCATAACCTTCATAAATATTTGATTTTATTATATGATTGAAAAAAATGTGATATACCAAGCATAGGATATCAATAACCCTTTTCTATGTTTTAAAAAAATAACCGTCGTCTATGTCAAAACGTTTCTTGAAATGTTTTTATATAGAATATTCTTATAGTGTAAAATTATCTATTATAAAAAAAAATTTAAGACATGGGGATTGAATAAATAATGTTCTTATCCATGGGAAGGATATTTAATTAAAGAGGATTCATTGGTCTAGGTAGCTATGAGTTATTCATTTATAGTTTGATATAACACATTTCTAATGTTTTAGGCAATAATATTTGGACATCTAAATTAATTTCCAATAATAATTATGCTTTGTTTATATAGGTGTCCATTTATAAAAGTATACTCAATTTTATAATCCATATTATAATTAAAATTAAGTCTTAGAGGAAGAAAAACAATAGGTTTTCTTGATATTCTTCCCCACATTTATCTATACTAACATGATTGTGGTAATGATTTAATATATAATAACAAAATACATCATACGATAAAATGTTTAAAAGAAAATATAAATGATAATGGATATGTAAAATGGTTTTACAATAGAATAAGAGTATATAGGATCAGATCATTGGGTCCTCATAAATGATTCAAATATTATATTTGATAAATTATTGAAAAAGGATGGAGTGTCCAGTCAAAACATAACAAGAGATTTTTTTATTCCAAAGAGACTTAAGAAACAAAAAGAAAAATTGTTTTCAAAGATATTAATTTTTTTATTAGTGGAATATTATATCAATGTGTTGATTTAAAAGAATATAACACACTAAAATATAACTAACCTTGATTTTATAGAATGGGTTGAACCAAGGTTATTTCTCGCGATATAATGTATAAATTTTTTTGTTAGAAAATTTATCTTTTTTAATTAAATAAGGACCCATTCAATAGGATATATAATAAACTCATCATTAACTAGTTTTATATACATCAAATTCTATGGATAATACTTTAAACACATATAGAATCAGTTACATGAACAATCTATGGTGATTTTTGGTACTACCATACAAAATATTCATCTATAATATTATATGAGGATAAATAAGAAAATAAATAATTCAAAAAAATTATAGTCAAAAATAGATTACAAGTTAATAGAAAAATAAATGGAATAAAATATAGCATTATGATTTACCCTTAGACCAACCAATAATATAATTATAAATATATTGATGTGGGTTTCATAATTGAATTTTCACATTAACTAATAGAGGTCTATTTTCAGAAGGGAAGAACTGAAAATATCAAACACTCGACATTCTGTGAAGAATTTAACTACGTTTTTGTTAATAAATTAACTCCATGAGAATGTGGTATCATTATACTATTTATATTAATAAAATAAGAGAAAGATAATAACATTTCTTAAGAATATAGAGTGGGCCTGGATAACCAATAATTGAGATATATGTATATATTAACAAATACAAATTATTACATTACAACTAAAAGAAAACCTAAATTCCTTCCATACACCAAAATTAAATAGATTTTTTCATAGGCTTGGATCATTCCCCAACATTCCCATGACATCCTTATTGAATAAGGTATCCATAAGTGGGGAAAAAGTTAATATATTATGGGGGATTCCACCGTTAAAAAATAATAAATGCATGTTGTTTTCATCTTATTGATTAGAAAAAATGGCCATATATATTTATTATTTTTGTATATTCATAAATGATTACAATTTATCTCATGATATATTCCACCATAAAAAAATTAAAAAAATTACATAATCTATGACTAAAATTTCATACTAATGGTGGAATATTATTGTCAACCCAAAATTTTTCAGATAAGAAATTACCTCAAATTTGTGTGACCTATATCACCCTTATAAATTCCATCTAACAATGGACCATAAGAAGAATAATATGTTACTCACCATTTCATATAACTGTAGAAAAAAAATTAATCATTAGGATAAACATAATCCAATTACTATGTTATTTTTATTTTCTAGTTTTCCAGTTTACTTTTCCTATGAAAGTATGAATTTATGGCATAAAATGATCATATTGCCTTATAAATCTCACATTACTATATAATTCTAAAATTATCCGAATAAATTGAGGAACCATGGAAAAAAATTCCATATTTATTTGAATATTAGTGGCTATTTTACAATTTTAAGAAAAAATTACATGTGATTAATGTAATTTAAAAAAAAATCATAAACACGATTTTAAATTTAGTTTAATTATAATGTAACATTATCTTAGTATTATTGAAAAATGAATATCATTTAATTTTTTCAAATAAAATGAATATTACCCTATCACAATGGATAATTAGAAACCATGTCTATAAAAATTTAAAAATAAATAAATTAAAAAATGTATAATGTAATAACTAAAATTAGGGGAATTAATTAAAAATTCAATATTGAATGGGGAAATGATATTATTCTAAGAAGACATTATTTATTGATTTGATTATATTATTAATAATATTAATGTACAGGTAATGGTCGATGTCAATGTACCCCCAAATTTTGTTCCTTAATAGAAACATTGAGTATAATTGAAGATATAAGTGGTGTAAAAGAAGAGTCTAATAAGTCTTATTCCTATACATTATCAAAATGAAATAACTCTTAAATATAGTAAAATATATATAAATAAAAAATAGAAAAAGTATATGGTTAGTGTGCATAATTTGATTGATAATATGGTGGAAATGGGAACAGATTATGAATAATTATTATGAGTAAATCTCAAGAGTATGTAGTCTATATAGTATTAATATTAGTTAAAACTAAATTTATGAAGTTAATTATTACATGATGTGTAGATACTTGAAAAGCTTTAATTTATATTATTTATAAAATTAATATAATATGTTAATTATTTTAGAATGTGAAAATATCAATTGATGAAGTTAAATATTTTTTAATTAATATTGAACATATTTTGAAAGGATTGTATTTAGTAAATTTATTAGATAATTATAGTGATAATTATTTCTATTATTTTTATACATAATTTAATTATCAACTCTAATAAAATAAAAAAATTATTTCAATTATATTTATACATTCAAAATAAACTTGTATGATGAAAATTTCATCAATATATTTATATATATATATTGTATGATACCTATACTTTAGATAGTAAGAATATATTTGGTACAACATTACATTATCACTTATTTAAGTTGAATTATAAGGATATCCTACTATATAACTGATAAAAATGAATATTTAAGACACTATATGACATGGATTCCAACATATTGAATGAAAAATAATCACCACGAATAATAAATATATAACATAAAAAACCAAACATATCTATAGAAAAAGGAATTCTATCAAAGAATGGTGTGTAAAATAGTGGTTCCCAATCATGAGAATTGACCAAGTCTATCTATATAGAAGACTAAGAAGAGATATTTCAAGAATATTATTAAACAAATTCCATGGTTCTGGGTTTCTAATCGCAACACCACATCATAGTAAATTCAAAAAATACCTCATTACCCAACACATAAAATAGAAATTTATTCTAAAATATACAAAAATCATCAATTTTAAAACATAAAACTAACAAAAAACCACATTAACTTATTCATGAATTAAAAATCTAAAAAATAATAAAATGTTAGAGTTTTTTAATTATGTAGTGGTATATTAAATAACTATCACATAATATATCCCAATAAATCTTAGTGATCATCATGTTTGGTTAATTTTTTGTTGATTTTAAAAAATGTTAAAAAATCATAATTATAAGAATTATGATAATAATTATATTCATTGATAAGAATGTGTTAATAAAGTCTAATCCTAATGATATAATTATTATTGACATAAAATCAATGGGGGATTTTATAGGGGATAAAATTTTAAGATATATTTAATGTTCAGGATGCATTATTGGAATCCTCATCCATATATTTCATAATAGGATGAAATTGACAGTTCTCATTAAATGTTTTTCAAATTCTTAATATAGAAGAAAAAATACGATACAATTGTTTTCATAGATGATAAAAGTAATTAGAGTTTTCATTTATATTCTTATCTAGAAAATTATTGAAATTGTGTTCAATAATGGGTTAAAAATTAATGATTGGGTACATTATTCTTGTACTCATAAAGTTATTATATTATAAGTTTAATCAGGATTGGATATATACAATTTTGGATTTTCTATAACAATTTCTTGTTAGAGTTATGGGATTTAGTTTGAGAATCATCCTTATAGGTCAAGGGAGAAGTAAAACCTTTTAAAGATTAATATTAGTATAAGGAAACATTAATAATTAAGTATCAGTGATATCTAAAAAAATCCATCAAATTATTCCTTTAAATTTATGACCTTATAATATATAGAGGACACTAGTGGAGGGTTAGTATCCTCCCAATGGTTCTTATAAGTAGGATTCTCAAATAATGAAGTATAAAAAATGTGTAAATTACTATTTAATTTCTATGATTTGAGCATTAGATAAATTTATGATTCATTAGATCCAATTTTATTATTTGTAAAATATATAAAAATTATAAACATTAAACCATGTCAGATGTTATAAAAAACATTCAGTAGGCGTAATATATTTATATGTTACCAATTATATAACCTATAAATCTATTTTAAATTACTATAAAATGGGGAATATTTTTAGGTACATCTTACTCAATGAAAATCATACACACTAATGGTTATATAAAATTAAATGTGGGGATATAATTAATGTAAGGATATTTAATAAGTATCTCCAAATCCATCATTATAGGGCACAAAATGGAAACAAAGATATAATTCAACTGAACCCCATGTATTGAAAAAATGGGGAATCAAATAAATGGTTCAAAATTGGTGTGAAATTTAAATATTTCATTAAAAATGTCACTCCCCAACCATGAAAACTAGTTATTTTATTCATTTATTGGTCTCACGTCATTTGGATTAGATTTAGTTGGGTCCCTCTTGTAACTTTTCCAATGTTTTATATTTTTGGCGGGTCTTGGGCTGGTGCGCGGTCACCGCACCGCTAGCGGTGACCATGCGTTCGATCCTGGAGATTGCGCGGTTGACTGATTATTATTAATATCTAAAATGAAATGAAAAAAAATATTTCGTTTTAAATACCATTTAGTTTATATTAGTACTATTTGGTTGTTATTAATATTATTAATATTATCATCTTCTTTTTACTATTATTATTGAGAAAGAATTTTATTTTAATTCTATTGTAGTTATTATTATTATAATTATGTGTAGGTTATTATTATTATTATTATTATTATTTTTATAATTATTATTTGTTTTATTATTATAACTATTGTGATTATAATAAAAAAAACTAAACCCTAGACTACCCGGTGCCCCCCTTTCCCCCTTTGCTGGCCGCATGCCGCACCCCCTTCCCCATCACTCTCTCCCTCCGCTATTCCACTCCCCTTTCCCCCTCTCTCGTACGTCGCACGATAGCCCCCTCCGCCAGATTTTTGATTCCCTACTGTCGCCGATCCACACTCGCACATTACCTCTCGCCCTCCCTGTTCGGCCTATGGGATGCCGCCACCCCCCTTCCCAGAGGTCTCCTTCTCTCTAACTCGCCCTTCGCCTCCCCGTCCGGCTCTCCCTCTTGCTCCATCACCCCCTTTCTCCAATCCAGCTGGCACAAGGACACCAGACCCCCTTACCAGTCCTGTCAATGCAAGAACACCTTACCCCCTCTTTTTTTATTCCCTTGGCACCACCCACCAGTGACAACTTGCTTCCACCCTTCTCGGTGCGATTCTGGCCAACCCGGCCCCCTTCTCGGCATGCTTCCGGCGAACCCTTCCCCTGCCATTTGAAGATCTTACAACACTAACCCGAATTTCATGGCGCATCGCCTTAGTGTGATCCGACATGGCCACAAATTCCCTCAATGGGTTCGTGAAGGGTGTCTCAGGTCATGTCGGACCCCGTTTCGTTCGCTGCTGCCGAAGGCGAAGCGATTCAAATCTCTTCAGATCATCTGCTATTATTTGCAGGGCACGTTTGGCCTCGCCGCATGTTTTGGTTCACCTCCACCATCCAAGGTAAGAGTTTTGTTATCACATGCGTGTTTATTTTTTATTTTCGTTATTGTGTTTTGAATTACTTATACTTTATTTGTAGTATGAATAATTATTTTGGTGTGCAATCTTGCTTTGCCGTGTTCTCATGATCACTACCACTATCCGAGGTGATGTCTTTAATCCCTTTCTTTGTTGAAAACTTTTGGGTTGTGTTTATATCTTTGAGTCCTTGATTTTTATTGAGAGGTGCATTGATCTGTGCGGCCTTATGTTGGGTACCTGAAATTGTTGCAGGGAGTTGAGATCATTTCCGAGTGCGCACACATATTTTACCAGGTATGAATATATATATATATGCCTTCTGAGTGCGTGTTCCCTCAAGGATCAGGGAAAACGTGCATCAATTTAAAGATATATATATATATATATATATGGAAGTGTGTGCGCGCGTGCAAGCGAGGTGTTGCTTGAGTTAGAAAGTTTCGACTGGACTTCCTTGAGGTAGGAAAATCCATGCATTTACTTTCCATTGATTTTCCTTTATACTTGAGGTTTTTGTTATATTATTATCTTTCCAATGATCTTTATGGTACCCCTTTAAATCTTCCTGTAGAGTTCTAAACTTATTTGGTGTTGTTAAAGATAGGGTTTACATGAATCTTGGTTTAGGACTTGTATATGATGCCTTTGGTGTTTGTAAATTTCAACTTGTTCTTTATGGGTGAAATTGGATGTTTGGGTGGGGTGTTTCCCATAATTTTTTTTGATAAATTGGTCTGAAATATGTTTTGAATATCATGTATGAAATATGATGTTTTCCCTGGTTTTGGTTTGGTGTTTGTATAAAAATAGGCTTTTGGTTTATGAACTTGTGTGGTATTTTATAAGCGAGTGATATGATTGTTTTTGGGTTGAAAGCAAAGGGTATATTTATAAAAACTGGTTTCAAACATTTTGGTTGGTTTTGAAGTGTTCCTATTTGGTTGGACCGGTTGGCCCTGGAAACATACTAGGGAGAGTTGTTGGAAAAATGAAAGGGGGTGTTTGTAAATTTTGGGGTGTGTTTGGGTGAAAGTGGATGTCAAAGCCCTTTTGGAACTTTCTTAGGTGTTGTTGTTTTAAATGGGATTAAAGTGAAATTGGGAAGGTTTTGGTAAATGTTTTCTTTAAGGGGATGTTTGGTCACGTTGGTATAAATATAGTATTTGTGGTTGTTTTTGAATGGGTTAAGAAATTTTTTGATAAAAGGATGAGCGTTGTGAAGCTAAAGGCCCGTTTGGCATTTTAGATTGGATTTTTACAAAAGGATTGATATGTGTGAATTGTATGAGGCCCGTTTGGAATTTTTGAAACTGTGTGTTTGGAAAACCCCTCTTCGGTTGGGCCCCTTGCCACATCTTTCAATCATGTGATAGGAGGTTCCACGGTATGGGCCTTATTTTGAGAATATTTATTTTAAGGCATGGGACTAACCTTGAGGTGGTTTTGGTGGTGCCGGATTGTGTCGCATGCTTGATTATATATATATGGATTGTTATTTGAAAGCGTGGTATACCTCTTTGTGAACATAGCATGAAAACTTATCTTAGAAAGCGTGATTTACCGAGAACGATTGCTGCACTAGTTTAGATTACACACTTGATAGTGGCCCCTATTACGAATGACACTCTACTAGGGGATTGGGCGTCTCGGTTAGGCCATGTAGGGAAACACCGAGCATTAGGGCGTTATGACGTAATCGAGAGTAGGCATGCCTCTAGGATGAGTCACATGTATAGTACATTCTGGTCTTCCTCTGAGTTCCTAGGTTTTTCGTGATCCTTTGATGCGAGAAGTATTAGTACCATTTCCCTTGCTGTGTGTAGAATCATACCCTTGAACTTGGTTTTGGAGTTTTCTTGGAAACGTTTTGTGTGTAAAGTTGGTTTTAAAATGAACTTCAAAGTAGCTGTTTTGGAAAAATTTATGTGAGCCCCTCTTTTGGTTTCTTTTCCTTGTTTTTGAATTATAAGGGAAATGGAATTGTGATTGTTAGTTTTCAAACATAAGTGTAAATATGAAAACCTTATTTTTATAACTGTAGTTCAAACTAGTATTTTTAGGCTATTTTGGAATTGAAAAATGCATGGATTTTGTGGTTTACTTTTGGCATTCCTACTGAGTATTTTAATTCTCACACTTGTCTTATCTTTTCAGATGCAGGTTCAGCTGTTTTGTTCAGGTTATTGTTTTGTCTACCTTTGCGAGGTAGAGTGTTAGTTGTTGAAGGTGACCAAGAGGTCACATGGAGGTATGTGCAGTCTTGTTTTCTTTCCGCTGCTAGTTTTCTTTCTCTTTGTTTAGTCTTTAATATTTTATTTGTCTTTCTTTTATGGGTAAAATTGTTCCCACCTATTTAGTTTTGATGACCAACACTAGTTTCCAACCCTTGGGGATCGGGAACGCCAATCAAGCCATGCCACGGGCCGACTTGGGTGACCGGTTCAGGGTCAACACCGGTTGGTTCGTGAAAAAATGGTATCAGAGGAGGGACTTGTTATTTGGGGTGTCTGGTAGAAGAAGATTAGGACTATCGGAGCTCAAGAGGTATGTAACGTGTCGGTGCCTGATCACCACAACTCGCAACGAGACCTGAGTTACCAGGGGTAGTCTGGGATTTGAGTCTTTTATCTTCGGTTTTTTTTGGATTGATGGATAATAGTGGAGGTTAATCGGTTCATGTTGCGGCCCCACATGGGGTGGTGAACCATGTGGAGTCAAATTTCCTAGTTTAAGGTCCTTTTAGTGTTGTACCTTATTTAGGTAATGACTCACCACCATGTCTCCAGGTTAGCCAGATACACTACTTCCTCATTCTGATGGTTTATAGTTGGTTATGTCTCATTTTGAACTTGGTCAATGTGTGTGTGTTGAAAATGAAAGTGATTTTGAAATGAAAAAATGGGTTTCTCCCAAATTGTTTTTGAAAATTTTAAAGTGGGTTTTTTAAAGAGAAAGTGTATTGGTTTGGAAAAAATTGGAATGTGTTTGAATTTGGTAAAGAGAAAAAGTGTTTTAACCTTGTAACTCCTTATGGAGGGTCACACGTGTGTGGGTATATATGGAGAGTGCGTATGGGAACTGGTTTCCAGATGATGTGAGTTAGATTTAATGAATGAACATGTTACTATTCATAAGGTTCTATAGGTGGGTTTTAAAATTTTAAAGAAATAGTGGGTTTGGAAAGTGATTTATGCATGTGTTTTTATATGTTTGGATTATGGGAATGTTTCCTTTGGATTGTATTTTTTATTTGATTGAGTTTTGTCTTGATGTTGGTTTCGATGTTGTTTTTGTGTTGTTATGAGTTTGCCTCCCAAAAATCCTCCAAATGTTGTTAATGAGTTATGACCAGTCCGCAGTTCTTTTTGTGTGTTGCCTACTTATTGAGGAAATAAATGTCTGTTAAAGGCAGTTGTATCGTTCAGAAAGATAGAGTGTATTCAGGTTGATGGGAACTCCCTGGGTAGTTAAGCTTCATACCGTCCCAGAGTTATTTGAGGGTTTAGTTCTAGACGAGTAAAGGTGGGATGTCTCATCGTCATTAGAGTCTGGGCATAGTTGGTGGGGGTCGGCTTGACTCCCAGTTTGTTGGACCGTTCTCTCACATTCCACTAGTGTGGCTATTTCAGGCACTCTAAGTTGCCTTGTCACATCCCTCTGAATTTTTGATACCGTGCGACTGTTCGGGCCACCAGGAAGAGTTCTATAAGAAGCGTCGTTCTGGAGGAAGGAGTTAGGGACCGAGGGATGAAAATTCTTGACTGTGAGGTAGGAGATGCTTCAGCCATCAGGGCCCCAATCGCAGGTCTCAGGGTGAAGCTCGCGCACAGTCAGGATTTTCCGAGGGCGTGTAGAACATCCGTCCGGATATTGTTTTCAGTTTTGGGATGAAAATATACGAAATTTCCTTATTCTATTCTCGTCTCTGTCGTAATCTCATCATTTTTGTGGAGGTTTTATGAGTACTTAATCTCACAATCCAAACTGTCTTATCTGCTCAGCGTGATTTTTAAATTGTTCAATCTCTTTAAATGGTGTGGGCCATAAATGAATGGGCCAATTCTTATTTTCTGTTGGTCTCAATTGTGGTTGTTATGGGGATGTTCATTTCGTGAAATTGATGGGAGGTGTTGAATTAATTATTCATACTTAAGTTGCAAGGTTGTTTTGTAGAAAGTTGACTAACAAAGGCTCAGGTAGGTTATTTGGTCCATGTTGAGAAAATGAAAAAATTTAGTTTGGGAGTTCCCATGTTGAACCCCCTGGGGGGGTAGTGTGTTCGAGTTTCAAGGGTTTCCATGTTAGTGAATTATTGTGGTGGGGAGAACCCTCACGTGTTCTCCCCTCAACTTTAGGCAATGATTGTTCATGAGTTGGTCAGGTGTGACGTGTATTGGTAATGGTCACCCTGAGCCTCTTGGTTTCTTATAGTTTGGTTTGGTCGTGGACTCAAGATGTGTCAACTATTGTCTTGGTGACTTTCTGGGGGTAGAAAGTGTCTGTGGAGGGGAGAATAGTCACACCCCGACCACGGAAACCAGTTATTTTATTCTTTTATTGGTCTCACATTGTTTTGATGAGGTTTAGTTGGGTCCTTGTTTGAACTTTTCTGAATTTTTATATATTTAGCGGGTCTCGTGCTGGTGCGCTATCACCGCACTGATAGCGGCGACCATGCGTTCAGTCCTGGAGACTGCATGGTTGACCGATTATTATCAATATCCAAAATGAAATGAAACAAAGATTTCATTTTATATACCATTTAGATTATATTATTACTATTTGGTTGTTATTAATATTATTAATATTATCATCTTCTTTTTACTATTATTATTATTATTATTAATATTATTGAGAAAGAGTTCTATTTTATTTTTATTGATGTTATTATTAATATCATTATGTGTATGTTATTATTATTATTATTATTATTTTTATAATTATTATATGTTTTATTATTATAACTATTGTGATTTTAATAAAAAAACCCTAAAACATAGACTACCCGGTGCCCCCCTTTCCCCCCTTGCTGGATGCGGGCCACACCCCCTTCCCCGTTGCTCTGTCCCTCTTCCATTTCGCTCCCCTTTCCCCCACTCTCGTTTTCTGTGTGACAACCCCCTACCCCAGCTTTTCCATTCCCTCTCATCGCTGACCTGTGCTCACAAAGCGCCCCTCTCCCTCCCTGTTCGGCTTGCGCAACGTCGCCACCCCCCCTTCCCAGAGGTCTCCTTATCTCTGGCTCGCTCTCCGCCTCCCTGTCCATCTCTCCCTCCTGCTCTACCACCCCTTTCTTTTCTCCAGCCGGCTCAAGGCCACCCGACCCCCCTGCCTATACAACTGATGAAAGAACCCCTTACCCCCGCTTTTTTTCTTCCCTTGGCGCAACCCACCAGTGATAGCTTGCTTCCCCCATTCCCGGTGCGATTCCGGCGAACCCGGTCCCCTTCCCAGCACGCTTCAGGCAAACCCCACCTCGGTCGTTCAATGATCTTCTGAATAAAACCTGATTTTTGTGGCGCAGCGCCTCAGCATGCTCCGACGTGGCCATGAATTCCCTTGCTGGGTTTGCGAATGGTGTCTCGGGTCATGTCAGACTCCATTTCGTTCGCCACTGCTGAAGGCAGGCGATTCAAATCGCTTCAGATCATCCGATGTTGTTCACGGGGCGCGTTTGGCCTCACCGCATGTTTTGGTTTGCCACCACCATCCAAGGTAAGAGTTTTTTTATCGCACGCAAATTTATTTTGTATTGTCGTTATTGTGTTTTGAATTCCATATACTTTATTTTTAGTACGGATAATTATTTTGGTGTGCAATCTTGCTTTTCTGTGTTCTCATGATCACCGCCACTCTCCGAGGTTATGTCTTTAATCCCTTGATTTGTTGCACACTTGTGGGTCGTGTTTATTTCTTTGAGTCCTTGGTTTTTACTGAGAGGTGCATCAATCTATGCCGCCTTATGTTGGGTGTCAGAATTTGTTGCAGGGAGTCGAGATCGTTTTTGAGTGTGCACACATATTTTCCAAGGTATGAATATATATATATATATATATATATAGATAGATACGCCTTCTGAGTGTGTGTTCCCTCATTGTGCGGGGAACACGTGCATCGGTTTAAAGATGTATATATATATATATATGGAAGTGTGTGCGTGCATGCAAGCGAGGTGTTTCTTGAATTAGAAAGTTTCGATTGGACTTCCTTGAGGTAGGAAAATCCATGCATTTAATTTCCATTGTTTGTCCTTGATACTTGAGGTTTTAGTTATATTATTATCTTGATATTCATCTTCATGGTACCCATTTAAATCTTCTTGTGGTGTTCTAAAATTATTTGGTGTTTTTAAAGATAAGGATTACATAAATCTTGGTTTAGGGCTTGCATATGATGCCTTTGGTGTTTGTAAATCTCCACTTGTTCTTTCGGGGTGAAATTGGATGTTTGGGTGGGGGTTTTCCTATAATTTTTTTTTGTTAAATTGGTCCGAAATATGTTTTGGATTTTGTGTATGAAATATGGTGTTTCCCTAGTTGTGGTTTGGTGGTTTTCTAAAAATAGGCTTTTGGTTTATGAACTTGTGTGGTATTTTATAAGTGAGTGATATGAGTTATTTTGGGTTGAAAGCAAAGGGTGTATTTATAATATTTGGTTTCAAAATTCTTGGTTGGTTTTGAAGTGTTCCTCCTGGTTTCGCCCAGTTGGCCCTAGAAACATGCTAGGGTGAGTTGTTGGAAAATGAAATGAGGGTGTTTGTAAATTTTCGGTGTGTTTGGGAGAAAGTGGAAGTCAAAGCCCGTTTTGCACATTCTTAGGTGTTGTTGTTTTAACTTGACTTAAAGTGAAATTGGGAAGGTTTTTGGTAAATGTTTTATTTAATGGTCCGTTTAGCCATGTTGGTATAAATATAGTATTTGTGGTTGTTTTTGAATGGTTTAATAAATTTTTTGATAAATGGATGAGCGTTGTGAAGCTAAAGGACCGTTTGGAATTTTATATTGGATGTTTACAAAAGGTTCGATATGTGTGAATTGTATGAGGCCCGTTTGGAATTTTTGAAACTGTGTGTTTAGAAAATCCCTCTTCAGTTGGGCCGTTTGCCTCATCTTTCAATCATGTGATAGGAGGGTCCTCGGTATGGGCCACCTTTTGAGAATATTTATTTTAAGGCATGAGACTAACCTTGAGGTGGTCGGGGTGGTGCCGGATTGTGTCGCGTGCTTGATTATATATATATATGGCTTGTTATTTGAATGCGGGGAACGCCTCTTTGTGAACATAGCACGTAAACTTAGCATAGAAAGGGGGTTTACTGAGAACTATTGCTGCACTAGTTTATATTACGCACTGGCTAGTGGACCCTAGTATGGATGACACTCGGCTAGGGGATTGGGCCCCTTGGTTTGGCCATTTTGGGAAACATCAGGAATTAGGGCATTATGACATCATCGAGAGTAGGCATGCCTTTAGGATGAGTCACATGTATAGTATGTTCTAGTCTTCCTCCAAGTTCCTAGGTTTTCTGCGATCCTTTTATGTGATCACTATTAGTACGATTACCCTTTCCGTGTGTAGAATCATACCCTTGAACTTGGTTTTGGTGTTTTCTTGGAAACGTTTTGTGTGTAAAGTTGGTTTTAAAATGAACTTCAGATTAGTTGTTTTGGAAAAGTTTGTGTGAGCCCCTCATTTGTATTATTTTCCTTGTTTTTGAATTATAAGGCAAATGGAATTGTGATTTTTAGTTTTCAAAATTCAATGTAAATATAACAACCTTATTTTTATAACTATAGTTCAAACTAGTATTTTTGGGCTGTTTTGGAACTGGAAAATTCATGGATTCTGTAGTTCAGATTTGGAATTCCTATTGAGCATTTTAATTCTCATGCCTATATTATCTTTTTAGATGCAGGTTCAACAGTTTGGTTCAGGTTCTTATTTCATTTTATCGTGAAAGTCAGACTGTTAGTTGTTGAAGGTGACCAAGAGGTCACAATGAGGTATGTGCAGTCTTGTTTTCTTGACACTGCTAGTTTTATTTCTCTCTGTTTATTCTTTATTATTTTATTTTTCTTCCTTTTATGGGCCAAATCATTCCCACCTGTTTAGTTTTGATGCCCAACACTAGTTTCCAGCCCGTGGGGATCAGTAACGCCCCTCGGGCCATGCCGCAGGCCAGCTCGGGTGACCAGTTCATGGTCGACCTGGGTTGGTTCATGATAAAAAAACCCTTCAGTATTCCAATTATGAGAATCTAGTAATGTTAATATTCTATGAAAAAATATAAACTCAATGAATATGGGTGTTATTTTTTAGGCTAGTCAAATGTTTGATAAATCTTATTCCATTATTGTATTTATTAATTACCACATTTATAGGGAAACCAGTGAACAATTTAACAATTAATGAAAATTGAAAAGGTGTAAATAACATGAATCTTATCTTCATTGAAGTAAATCATATATAAACCATTCTTTCTATATGATGTTTATAAAATGATATTCTATAATAAGATAATTTCAAAACTGATATAATTTTATAATTAATTTATAATGGAATCATCCCAATCATTTTTTGGAGTAGTTAGAACTATTAGGTCCATGAAATAGGGAGGATGGGTCCTTGATTATGGTTCCCTACATATCTATCTTAGAATAAATTAAGATAGAATAAAATCAATTATTTAATAAAATCTTTAAAATAACTATGGTAGTTCTCTAAAATATATTTTATTTTATTATTATTGTGAAACTAATTAGTTTTGAGGTACTATGTAAGTATCCATGAATCAAGATTTCGAGTGCAACTGAGTTTGAAAAAAATATATTTGAATTCATAATTTTTAATTATGAAGCATATTGATTTTGATGACATCTAATAATTATTAAATTCTTATCCAAACATACCATGAGGCACTATAAGTTATACCATGAATCTAATTTTTCATATAATGTGGTCAAAAATACTCTACAAATTATTAAAATAAATCTATGTCTATTCAACAATCCATGACTATATTACAACATCATGTCATATACATGTGGATCATATCACAGTCTCCATGAAAATATTTAGACCTTATGTTTTGGAATCATAAAATGAAACCCTCAAAATAGGATTAAATCCAGAGGAAATAAATCCAATCTTAATTTATGATTTTTAACCTTGATGTATTCCTTGTGTATTTGGTAGATTCAAGGCATTGATAATAAAAAATAAGGAATTGTAAGAAGTTTATGAATACTCGTGTTTTTTTACAATTTCTATTTTTAAATCTCAAGGTGTTTCCTAACAAGAAAAGAATAAAAAACATGAATTTTTTTACTAAGAGGAGATACTTGAATTATAGATTTTGTTACCATGATAAGGATAAAAAATCATGTAATTTTAATTAACAATGGTAGAATCTCAACCTCTACATTTAAATTTTCATAATAAGAATATATACTCAAGGATGTTTTTCTAAGAAGGGGTCCTAACTGATGAAATTTTTTATTAAATTTGGAATCACATCACATAGATTTAATACCATGAGGAGGATCTCAACTCATTTAAATTTTACCCAAGTAGAGGAGCAGAAGTAATTGAATTTATTTATCATAGTGAGGATATGAATAATTGTACTTAAAGTAAAAACAGGAAAATCTAAAAAAATTAATTTTAATTACCTATTGGATAATATCATCTCATTTATTTTAATTAAAATGAGGATAATATTATTTCATGGAATTTTGTATACAACTGAAAAAATAAACATACAAAACTTTATACAAAAATTCAACTCCTTACCAATCGATATGAAACTAATTATTTCACATAGTTGATATTATATTGATGCATTTTATCGTTTTCCCATTTATTTATATCTAGTATTTCTTGATCATTTTTATGGAAGTTTTCTATTTTGTATTAGAAAATTGGTTCCCATGTTTGGCACACAAGTTGAAGAAACTGTAGACCATCACCATTGACACTGTGTGCCCTGGATAGTTGGATTGTCCAGGAGGCACCATATTTCTTACAGGTGTATAACTAACTGGGTTCCCAGACCAGTGCTTCTATCTAGGTAACACAGTTGATATTATGGTAAAGGGGACTTACCCCAGGAACTACGATTCCTTATTCCTCTTTGGACAAAGTGGGATGAATTATTATGACAAATTTTGGTAAAACATAAGGCTAACCATGTGGGAAACCTAGAACAAAACAATATTGGATTTATTAATGTACCCTCCACCTAATTTAACTCAAAATCCACCTAAACTCATCACCCTTAGGGATTATCAACCATATGTTCATATCCATCTCCTCTTGGATCCCTAGGATACATAAATTTGGGTTGGTTTTGGTGTGAATCCTTCACGAAACATCAAGTAAGTCCCTTTATTCAACATTTTCATCCTTCTTCTTGGGTCCTTCTTCTTAATTATATGGGTTCTTCTTTTTCTAGTGGATGGGCTTTCCTAGGGAGTGTTTAATACTAGTTTCATGACATTAATATTTATGTTTATGGTGTGATATTTCTATTATAGGTTCTCCTAGTGGTAATGATGGTTTTTTAAACTATATTCCAGAAGATCCCAATATTAATGAATATGATTCTATGATTAAAAATTATTGGATGATATCATATTCTCTTTATTCAGTATAAATATGTTTAATGAATTTTTTGGGTGGTGTGAACTTTAATTTAAAAAAATGTTTATTTATGGATGGGTAGAAATATTATATTCTAAATGAAAATGGTTGGTTTTAATAGATGTTTCTAATGCTGAACAAGTGTGTGTAAGGGTTTTGAAAATGAAATAACTTTTGAGAATAGATTTTTGGATTGGGTATTTTCAATGATGTAAGTGTGATTATGAACATTGTGGTTTATGTTACTTGTGATGATGGAATTAAGATCGAAGGAAATCCTTGGATACATTATAAGAGGACTAGGCCTAGTACTCTAGTCAGATCAGTGGGGATAATGACCAGTTCCCTCCAGAATGATTGACACTACAACCGTAACAAAACATTTAATGATTATTAAATACCACTAATCCTTGGGAGGCATTCTCGTGTAGTGTCTCATGTATAAGGAATCATTGGTTTAGAGTTTCTATAACATGTAACTGAGATATAATTTTCCTAGGGCACTACTAACTCTAGTGCCTTAGGGATTTATAGTTGTTATAATGTGATAAATGGTCACCATCTACATATATTGGATGTTACATTCATATTTTATTTATAAAGATTTTTCCCTCTAAAAAAATTTCTCATGTATCTTGTGAAAATAGTCATGATGATTTGTCCCATAATTTTATAACATGGAAACTTTATTTGGGTGATATCATATTAGGCTTTGCCTCACACACTATTATACACCCTCTAGTGTATTTTAACCTTATTATGTTTTTCTTAGGTAAATGAAATATGTTTCTTAGTGGTGACGGTGTATCTAGTTTCTATTGGTCCTCTCTTTAAAGGTGGCAGGGGAGCTGGCTTGAGGGCGTTGACCCTCTTGCTGGTTGGAGCTTTTTTGTAGTGTAGTTTTTACCACTAATTTTGATGTTTTTTTGTTTATGGATGTAAATGATTTATCATGTGCTATTTTAATTTATTATAGTTATGTTAGCTGATCATGTGGTGATGTTTATTTCTTATTATATTCATATAGTTTAAATTCATGGGTGGAATAATTTATATTGTAATTTTTGTTACAATGAACTAGTTTCCTTCCCATTGGGATTGGGAATTCCCATTAGGCCAAGTCATGGGCCATTTTGGGTATCGTGTCAAATGGATTCCCAAACTATTTTTCAAAATAATGGTATCAATGCATGGTTTCACAATTTATACGATTCATTTTTGGGAGATTATCGATAGGTAGGACCTAGGAAATTGTAGGGCTTGAGGTTCTAGTTGAGAGTTTTGTGTCCAGATAACACAGCTCATACCAAACCTTTGGTTACCAGGGGATGTTGAGAATTTATTTTAACTTCTCCTCCATGTGATACTTATAGGCTACAGAATGTGCATGGAAACTAGGATGGGGTGAAGTGGGTTGTCTTGTTATTGTCACAAACCAGCCAGGGTACCATGGTAAAATTATTATCAATCCGGCCCAGACATATCCTGAACGGTCTTCCTGATCCCCATAGTTCGATGACTTGAAGCTTGCATCATATAATGTGAAAGTGGGAATGATTGTTTCCCAAGACATGGAATAAGTAAGTCAAAATGTCAATATTCACTTAAAATAAACTACATTGGAAGTAAAATACCAGAATACAGAAACACATAAAAATCACAATGTAATACATCAAAAATATCTAATGGGGAAAATTATACAAAGGTCCCTAAGGACACAACTCACCGTGACCAAAGTTCAACAACTAGATCCTCCTATAAGAGATCATTTTCCCATTCTCAAACCTAGAATAAAAAAAATACACAAACACCTGAAGGAAAAAGTAGGGCATTATTTTATGCCTAGTAGGATACCTCCAATGAGTCCTTAATAGATTCCAAATATATATTATCCAAATAAAATATTTTAATTTTAAAATAAAATAGATTTTGAAATTCAAGAACATATTTAAAAAAAGACATTTTAATGCTTCAAAATGATGGTAAAATACTTTTAAATCACATGATTTACTTTACAAGAGATGGCATATTTCAAAAACAATGGATTAAATAAAATAGTTACATAAAATAGTTTATGTAAATCCAAAAAAGGTATAAAAGGTATTTTCTCAACAATAGTATACATTTATATATATTATATAAATAAACAAGCGAGCAAAATGGTTATCAGCAAAGTAGGTATGATAGTATTAAAAAACTATAGGATCTTTCACTCTCTAAGTGATCTAGTAAAAATGATTATACCCACTTCCCCTGATATTGTCAAGAGGTGATTCATTACCCTCCAATCAGAAATGTGACATGCAACCGATGTGTTTTGCAATTTTGTAATAGTGTATAGTGTATCCAAATAACTCCACAACTTCTTAAGGCATTCTTGTGCTCTTACATGATGTTAAATTTGTTTTAATGCTTCTTAAAATTTTATTAAATCCAATTCATCCATTTAAAATTCCAATTTTACATTTAAAACCAAAACAGGTTTTAGTAAAAAACATTCTCTTTTCACAAGATAAATCAACCAGGTTTCTATCAAATCATTTTAAGCCATTCTTAAATGTTTTAAATCCATTAAAAACCAATTCCATCATTTTAAAAAATCATTTCCACAATTAAATTCAATAATTTAATTGAAAACATTCGAACCAAATCCAAAATTTAAATTCAATAATTTAAATCCTCCAATTTCCATAAACTGGCCCCATTTCAATGGTATTGGTGGTTTTCCAAATTTTCATGCCAAAACCATTTCAAATCATATCTTTCCATGGAATATGATTTTTTATCAAAAAAATTGAATAAAAATTTGATAAATTTATTGTAAATAAATAATTAAAATTAATCAATAAATACAAGAATAATCAATTTGTCTAATCGAGGTGGAACCACCTTCCTCTTCTCAAAATTCAAAACTCATTATGGCACCCCTTAAAGAGAACAAATATTAATAAGACCTCAATACTCAACCTAGAGGCAAGATCCAACACCATAAGGAATTGATACATTGATTCCAAGATGATATATTGAAAACCCAAAATAGGATAAATAATGATAGATGAATAATAATGAATAATGCTTACCCAAATATCACCCGACAATGAAAGGATGATCGAACCCCAAATGAATGGATTCTGTAGTGTTGGAAGGCTTCAAGAATAATTTGGGAATGACTTGGGTCAATGGAGAGGAAACCGAAGAAGTGTATGTGAGAAATTCCAAGTTTAATACTAATTTTATAGGCTATTGTTAGGTAATTACATGGTGTTTGATCTAGTAAATGAAATGAAATATATAATTTTCATAATGGTGTACCCACGTCGAATCTATAAAACCCATTAAAATGTGGTATTACAAGACATGTAACCCCTGATCATATTGTGTAATTACATGGATTCATAACTGATAAAATACCCATTGTTAAGCATTTAAAACAATCGGAAAATACTTTACATCATATAAAGGGAACTCACGTAGTGTACCCATCACACTGGGAACCACGCTTCATAACTTGCACCTAGCTAGAGTTATATGGAGTGTAACCTGGTAACACGACATGTACTTTCCTAGCAGTTTACAAAACACCATGTTTAAAGTTGAAATATTCAAAAAGCTTCAAAAATTACCATTAAATGTATCTTACCCTTCCAATCTTAACCATTACACAATGAAAAGGAAAACCATGATAATGATTAAAATTTACATATTAGTTCAGCAATGGGATGTTACAGCCTCCCCACAAGAAAAACATTTTATACCTAGAATGTTTACGAAGAAGCTTACATGACAAATAGATGAGGCCACTGCTCTCTCATCAGTGCCCCATGTTCCCACATCTCTTGACTATCATAACCATATGACCATAGCACCTGAACCAAATGTATCATCCTCCAATGAAATACCTTGGTCTCATAATCAATTATCCCGACTTGTCACCCAGTCAAAGATAAATCAGGTTCAATCACAATATTACTCCATCTCATAACGTGAAATAGATTAGAGGGATAATTTCTCATTTGTGACACATGGAATACGTTATGTTTCAACATCATATGTGGTGGAAGTGATAAAATGTGAGAAACCTTCCCCTCATGCCCAACAACCTAGAAATGTCCCACAAAATGAGAGGAAATATTCCCTTTCCTCTCAATCCATCAATGACCCAACCTGGTTGAAATTTCAAGAACCCCTAATCATCAATTGGAAACTCCAATGGCCTATGGAATTGATCAAAATAGTAATTATATTGTCTTTGTGCCCACAACATTCTCTGATGAATCATCCAATTATTAGCTATAATCTCATACACCATGCTTGGTCCAAACAAGGAACTTTCACAATCCTCCAACCATCACAATTGAGATTTACATGTTTGTATGTAAAAGGCTCAAAAAGGATCCAACCTGAACATGGAATGGTAACTATTGTTATAAATAACTCAACCATCCCAAAGGGATCATCCCAATCCTGGCTGAAGTTGAGAACACATGTGTGAAGAATATCCTCAAGAATATGTATAGATCTCTATATCTCACCATCTGAATGTTGATGGTAGGCCATTCTAAAATGAACCTGAGATCCTAGTGCCTCCTGAAGGCCTCTTGGTCTCGCCCAAATTTACCCTACAGGTATGCGGTCGTTGTAGTATAGGTAGGGGTCGAATCCACAGGGACCGAAGAAGGAACCTAAAGACAGTCAGATCTTGGAAGGATTTGGCTATGAAGTGGCCAACTATTCAGATTGAATTGATTTGAATAACTACTGATTTAATTTAAAGAAAATAAATTAAAACATTCAATTACTTAGTCTAAAACAATTAATGGAGATGAGTTGATCCTAAGTTGTTACTAGGGTTAGATTGGATGCATTTATTTTCTTATAACATTCATTTCACTAATTCTAGATGTATCCACGAAATGATATAATTCCTCAACATCATTCACCAATTTAATCCCTACACAATTCCAAGGCTAATAACCAATGCACTTGTAGGATCAATTTAATGATCACTCCAAGGAATTGGATCGCAGTAGCACTCGAAATGTGTCATTGTTAAAGTTGGCAAAGACGAAGAAGGAAATAAATCATCAAATGGAAATCATAAAATAATGAAATCATTACAGAATTTTAGATCATAAAATAACATCCAATCTTCCCCATGCAACTCCCTAGGACCAACCCATAAGGGTTTAGCCCTCCATTTATGCTATTAAATAAATGGAAGCGGGAAGTTGACTTAAAGAAGCGGGATTGGAGAAGAAAAAAATACAACAATGAAACGATCACTCCACCGTTGTGTGAATAAATTCACAAGTTCTGGTGTGAATTAATTCACACCTTAAAGCAACGGTATCAAAGTGATAAGAAGAAGAAAAGGAAAAGCGGAAATGAAGAACTTTTATTAAGAACTAATGTGATTCAAACAACTTACATGAGAATGAAGAACGATTACAACATCAAATGGACAGCATAACATTATAATGAAACAAAGCACCCAACCTCCCAAAATCCATCACCACTAATGCCTTAAATAGGAAAAAATGAAGCCTTGGCCGAGCCCCCAACATCCCATGTGCCTTTAATTAATTATGATGGGGAAAGGTGGGTGGAACATTAATGATGAGAGACTTTTCCACTTCTTGCCCCGAAGTTGCAGCAAGCTTGCATCCACCGGAAAGACGCGCCTCAAGGACCTTCTAGAAGGCCTAATTGGAGTGAGCCATAGAAGACTTAAATGAATCCCCGGATGTCCCCTAACACCATGTAAAATTTCAGACCAAAATAATTTGTGGTTCGGGAGATATGATTGAAATGGTGGGCTACTTTTCTGGGCCGCAGATTCTGGCCCAAAATTAAATCTTCCACTTGGGCCGCCTTGATCACCACCATGGAGGACGAATTAGCACTATCTCCAGAAGAAGTATTTGTTCCCCTATATGTCTTCTATCCTTCCAAAAATTTTGGGCTTCATTGGGCCTGTATTGTGGGCCCCATAGTCCGATCAGTGGGATGATATACAATCTGCCTTCTCCAGAATTGTTTCCTTTAATCGCCAAATATCTCCCTCATACTTTATTAATAATCCATTGATCCCTGAATAAAAAATGTTCATAATTAAGTGAATATCAAATTAAAACATGGATAGTTACATTCTTTAAAATCAGATGAAACATTGGGCCTAAATTGGTGCACATTAGGCATGAAGTGCACAAATGATGAGAATGAGTGTTCAAAATGTAAAATGCACTAAAATGGTATTTATGAATAGCAAGGCACATGAAAACTACATATATTAGCAATGAATATTATCCTCTTACAGTGGCTAATCACCTCTCATAAAACAATAAGTAAATTGAGGATCCCTATAAGCGACTAAAGAAGATGTAAATCCATGAAAACAAATAATTTCTATCACATAGACTTCCCAACTCATTAATTTTTTCTGTATAATTAATGGGTATAATATGATATGACCTGGTCAGTCTATCAATCGCAACCCATATCACATTATCCTTTATTTGGGTACGAGGCAACCCAACCACAAAGTCCATATATATCTCATCCCACTTCCATGTAGGGACTGTATGTGGATGTTGCAAACCTGAAGGATTATGGTGCTCGACCTTAACCTGTTGGCATGTATAATAAGTCAAGACAGACTCATTAATGTCTTACCTCATCCCTGGCCACCATAACTGTAACACACCATGTTTTTATAAAAATAAATAGAAATTCATGGAACTTTGTTTTAATGTAGATATTTATAGCTATCCTTTAAAACATAACTTTTCCACTTCTATGTTTTGAATTTCAAGAAACTGCTATCTATAATTGTGTTCAGTATGTTATTTGGAGTCTATTGGAACCAACTTGTTTTTTTGGTGAATAATAACATACCCTTATGAATATTAATATGACCCTAATGAATAGTAAATTTTATTATTATTTTATTTTCTTAAGGATTTAAGATAATGAAATCTTGATTAATTTTTCAATGTAATATAAAAGTAGTTATAGTTTTTAAATAATTAATTTTTGAATTATGTATGATTTTTTTAAAAAATTAAATTAAAAATATTTAAAAAAATATTTTAAAAAACATTGAATTCATTTTTGAAATCTACAAGTCGATAAATGGTTAAGGTAAATTTTGGTAATTTTTTTGAAACAATTGATTTTTTAGTGAATAGGAAAAAATACAGTTTTTAGTTTCGCAGTGTTAATGTCATCATTAATGATATAATAATGATGTCATAAATGTTGTTGACTTGGGTATAGTTAAATAATATGTGAGGTGTCCCATGTGGCTTATACTGAAAATGCCATGGGAAAGCCCATGGTTTTGCAAATACCACTCATGAGGTGTCCCTTGGAAATTATTAAAATATTCTCTTACTTTTCCTATAAATACAAACCCATTCCTTCATTAACATTATTCCCAATTCCTCCTCAACAAATATATAGACTCCTTACCTTCCTATTAGTCCTCCCAAGGTTTCTTAAAGCCCCAAGATCCCAACCTTCAAGTTCTAAGGGTTACTCTATAAGGTAAAAAAATTCTGAATTTCATTCTTTTTCAATTCAAGTTCTCTTTTATGTGGTATTACTTTCAAGTTTCCATACCATGTTCATAATTACTTCATATTATTTATCTACTCTATATTATGATTCATTTATGTATGGGTGACCCTTGTCCCCTCTCTTTTTAATATTTCCTAAAACCATGTTTCATAGCCGTTAGGCTGCCGAAGTTTTGGAAGGGATTTCTGAATTATTCTTTTATTTTGAGTTCCATTCTCATTCTTTCTTCATCTCTTATTAAAATATTGGCATGAAATATCCTGAAATAATTTATATTCTGGATTTTTCCATATTCATGGAAAATTAACCATCATTATTTTTCTTCTCTTCCACTTATTCGAGGAATAAAAACATTGACCGTGATGTGTCGAATTACCGACATCGTGGATGATGTGATTTCAATTTTCATTAACTCTTTAAAGTATGCTCAGGAAACAATTTCTATGGTTTAAACAGGTTATAATATATGTATAATTTCTCATAAATGTTTATGGAATTCTTTTGTACACATGGTATTAATTTATAAAACAAAATGAGGTCGTTATTATTAAGGAACCACAAGAATGATCTAAACGAACATCATTAATGTTTTAACTTAAGAATCATCCTAAAATAAAAAATGAAATTGATTTATGGTATAAATTATGGTACTAAAATTATTTAAATACCTTTCCATTACAATTCTGGAGTTTCACTTCCAGTCGACAAGAACATCTATCATGACCCGATAATTAAAATTAGTAAAGAACTCACCCAAAAACAGTGCAAGGAGAAGAACACTAACAATTAAAGGGTGAAATGATGTTATGAAATGATAACATAAGATGTTATAAAAATAAAAATGTTTATTTAAAATACTAATAACATTCTTTTAACCATTATACATGAAGTTTAAACATGTTTTAAGTAAGACAAACCCGAGGTAAGGGAATTCTTAACCCGATTTCCATTCTTTGGGTTAACCTTCTACTTCTTTATTTATGTTCTATTTAAATTGTTTGTGTGATGGGTTATATTTATTTTATGTTTTATTATGAGTATTTAAAGTATATATAAATACTCCATCCACAATATTAAGTCTCTCTTCAATTATATGATATTTATAATTGGATTTTCTTTAAAAATCCTCTTTTTAAATTCAGTTTTACGAAATTCCAAAGAAATGTTTTTATGGAATTATTCATGTTGTATGATTATGTTTTGGTTATTTGGAATTATTTATGATGAATTGTGGGACCTATATCTCCCTAAAATTTATTGGTTATGAGTAAGTTGGAGTTCGGACATATGGTTACTCCAAGTGTAACTATGATGGTTACAGAAATTGTAATGTAGCCGTGAGGGTTACAAATTATAAGGTAGCCAAGAGGGTTACAAGATTATGTGAGTAATTCCACAAGATACCTATATGATTATATTTATGTTCTAATGTTTTTTTGGATATTGTGTAAATATCATGTTACACAAAGTAATTATATATGAGTGACAAGAATGTCTTTTGTAATTAATTTCATACATTATGAGTATTCATGGAATAATGTGCTCTTTCCTTCATTTCCATCCCTTACTGATATTTTTTGATCATCCCAAGTTTTTAAATGATTTTCACAGGTTAATGGACGTGTAGGACAAGGAAGGAATCCATTTTAAATGTTGAATAAATTTCAAGGAGTCATGTTTAAGTTTTAATGTTTTACATTTAGAAAAAAATGGAAACTATTATTATGGTATCCAATCTGTAATAATGTGTAGTGTTTTTAATGTATTTTCCTAATTATCTAATGATATAAAACTTAAAAGATCATCAATGTAAAAGGAAGTTTTTATCTCAACTAAATTCAATATTATTTATTTAATAAGGTCGGGTCTTTATAGTTGGTATCAGAGGGAGGTTTAGATAACTTTATTGGTAAGGGTGATGTTAATAGAATACCATAAATTATTTTCACTCTGTTTAATTTGAAATGTTATAGCATTTAAAGATTACCATTTTGCTTCATCTAAGATATGTTTATTCAGAAGGGTTATAAGTAGAAGGAACATTGATGTTGAAGAGGATAGGCACCGACAGAATGACCTCCTTCCGGAACTACATCCCGGAATGGTAGGGATTAGAACCGAACAGTTTGTGATAGTAATGGCTCAGCTAAAAAAGGAAATAAATGGTGGTGGAATCCATGCAAGAGAACCAATAGAGGTACCACAATAGAAAATGAAAGTAGTGGAACATTTTTTCAGACAACATCCTCCGGTATTCAATGGATCTTTTGACATAGTAGCAGCTGAAGGATGGATCAAAACCCTTGAAAAGATATTCGATGTTGTGGGATGTTTAGACAATAAAAAGGCAAGTCTTTCCATTTATCATTTTGAAGGGGAAGCTAATCAGTGGTGTTCAATGGTAAGGAATATTAGGGGTAGAGAGTATTTTGATAGCTTAGAGTGGAATTAATTTAAATGTCTTTTCCTTGAAAAATATTTTTCTAAGGTGGTGCGACTTAGAATGGAGAAGAAATTCCTTGAATTGAAACAGAAGGGGGAAGATTTAGGGTCTTTGTATGAAGAGAACTTCACCCGACTGACAAGGTATGCTCCAAATCATATTTTGGATCTTGTTAGAAAAATCAACCACTTTTATAATGAACTGAAGCCAAGGTATCGAAGGGCATTGTCCTCCTATGAATTCAAAAGTTATGAGAATCTTGTATGATGTGATAAGATGGAATAGATGGAGTTTGATGATGATCACGTTGATTTTGGAATCAAAGAGAAGAAGAGGTCCAAATGGAATGAAATGGATAAGAATCAACCAAAGAAATCTAATGGTAAGAAAATCCAATTCCAGTTTGTGAAAAGTGTGGAAAGAAGCACCCTGGGAATGTCCTAGAAAAACTCAGAAGTGTTTTAAATGTGGTAAGTTTGGACATATTTCCCGATATTGCTATGAAAATGATCTTAAGACTAATCCTGATAAGAAAACTATAAAGTGTTTTAAATGTGGTGAAATGGGTGATTATGCAAATGCCTTCCCAAATAGAGATCTGAATGATGCAAATAAGGCAGAATACAAGTAGAAAGGTGTAGTGAGATCCTTTGCGACTACATCAGCAGCTATCGGGACATCCAATAAAGTTGTATCAGGTACTTTGTTTGTTCACTCAGATTTTTCCAATGTTTTGTTTGATATGGGTTCTACACATTCCTTCATCTCTGAGAAAGTTTATGGTAAATTGGAAATATCACCTCAATAAATGAGACCCGAACTTGTTGTTAAAACACCAGGGGGAAATGTTATAGAAATGAGAATTTATAAAAATCTTTCTATTTTGGTCTGTGGAAAGACTTTACCTGAAAACCTTATTGTTTTACCCTTAGTCTAGTTTTATGTTATTCTGGAAATGGGCTGGCTTTCTGATTATCATGATAAGATTGATTGTAGAGCTAAAGACATTATTTTTCAGAAAGAGTTTCAGTTTGTATACAAGAATTAACCCATACAATTGATAACATATCAGGAATTTGGGAATCTATTTAACAAATGAAATGAAAGTTATCTTCCTCATATTGTTAAAAACAAGGTAACTATTCAAATTAATGATGTGCCATTGGTAAATTAATATCTTGATGTTTTTCTTGATGAGTTACCCAATGTCATACCTGATCGAGAAGTATAATTCACAATTGACTTAGTTCCTAATGTTAAGACACTTTCAAAACCTCCATATCATATAGATCCAATAGATCTTCTTGAATTAAAAAATAAGTTGCAGGATTTTCCTGAAAGAGGATTCATTCATCCTAGCACTTCACCATGGGGAGCTCCTATTTTGTTTGTTAAAAAGAAAGATGATTCCATGATACTTTTATTTGATTATAGAGTTTTGAATGACATCACTATTAAAAACAAGTATCCTTTTCCTCACATCAATGACTTGTTTGATTGGATCCAAGGAGTTCAGTACTTTTCCAAGATTCACTTGAGATCCGTATACCATCAGTTGAAGGTGAAGGAGGATGACATCCTGAAAATATCCTTTTGTACAAGATATGAGCATGATGAATTTTTTGTTATGCCTTTTGGATTAACTAATGCACCTGCTATATTCATGAATCTTTTGAATAGAGTATTTCATGAGTTCTTGGATAAGTGTGTGGTTGTATTTATTGATGACATTCTGGTATTTTCTAAAAATAAAGAGGAGCATGAAAAACATCTAAGGGTTGTTTTACAGACTTTAAATGACAAGAAACTGTATGAAAAATTCAGAAAGTGTGATTTTTTGGTTGCAACAGATTTCTTTTCTTGGGAACATTATAAATAAGGATGAAATAATAGTTGATCCTACCAAAAAAAAAGTAGATGATGAATGGAAAATACCCACAAATGTTACAAGATTCTTAGTTTTCTTGGGTTTCCAGGTTATTACCGAAAGTTTGTTAAGAACATTGCATGGTTATCTATCTCGATAACTATGTTAACATGTAAAGGGGTTAAATTCTTTTGGATAAAGGAATGTGATTTTTGTTTCTAGGAACTGAAGAAGATATTGGTGAATGCTCCAGTTTTGGCCTTTCCTTCTAGAAAGGGTGAGTTTTTCATCTACAGTGATGCTTCTTTGAAGGGACTTGGTTGTGTTTTGATGAAAAATGATCAGGTAATTGCCTATTCTTCGAGACAATTTAAACCTCATGAGCTAAATTATCCCACACATGATTTGGAATCTGTAGATGTGGTTTTTGATTTGAAAATATGGAGGCATCATTTATAAGGAACCAAATGTAAAATATATACTGACCATACAAGTATGAAGTATATATTCACTCAGAATGAATTAAACATGAGGTAGATAAGATGGCTAGAACTAATAAAGGATTATGACTGCATGCTCAATTACCATCCTGGGAAATCAAACAAAGTGGGAAATGCCTTAAGTTAGAAACATCATGCATCATTAACCATGCTACATCAGGAACATGATCCGTTGATTAATGATTTGATGAATTTTGGATTAGAAGTTGTTGGTGAAGGGAATACATATATTTTGTTTCAGGATTCAATGTAGTCTTCGTTGTCAGACATAATTAAGCAAGCGCAAAAAATAGACCTCAAGCTACAGAAAAAGGTAGAATTGGTTAAAATGGCTATGTTTCTAGAATTAAATCTTGATAAATACTGTGTTTTAAGATTTGGTAAAAGTTTTTGTGTGCCCTGTGATTCCCAGTTAATGAAATAATTGTTATGCGAAGCTCATAGTTCCCCATTTTCAGTTCATCATAGCAGTACTAAGATGTATCGAGACTTTCGAGAGTATTATTGGTGGGATGGAATGAAAAGAGATATTTTTGATTTTACCATGAGATGTTTGGCATGTCAATAGGTTAAAGAATAGTGATAGTTACCGAAGGGGATGCCTCGGACTTTTCCAGTTCCAGAGTGGAAATGGGAGAATGTATCCATGGACTTTGTGGTGGGACTACCAAATAATTCTCGAGGTAACAATGCGATTTGGGTTATTGTTGATCGGCTAAGAAAATCTGCACATTTTCTTTCTATTCAAGATACAATTTCTTTGGATCAGCTTTATAAATTGTGTCTCAAGGATATTGTCAGGTTACATGGAGTTCCTATTTCCATTATATCTGACTGAGATACCAGGTTTACTTTTAACTTTTGGAAGGGACTTCAAAAGTCGTTGGGCATAGTGTTAAATTTCATTACAGCTTTTCATCCTAAATCAGATGGGCAGTCAGAACGAATGATACAAACTTTTGAGGATATGATTTGAGCTTGTTCAATGGACTATTAGGGATGTTGGGATCAACATCTTTCTTTAGTTAAGTTTTCTTATAATAATATTTTTCATTTAATTGTTCAGATAGAACTTTTTGAGGCCTTATATGGGAAGCGATGTCAGACTCCAGTGTTTTGAGATGAAGTTGGTGAAAGAATGTTGATGGGGCCAGAATTAGTAGAAGAAGTGGCTAAGAAAGTAAGGATGATCTAGAAGCACATGAGGATAACTCAGAGCAGGCATAAAAGTTATACAGATAACATAAGGAAAGACTTCTCTTTCGTGGTAGGTGACCATGTTTTCCTTAAAATCTCTCCTTGGAAAAGTGTGATGCGTTTCGATAAGAAAGGGAAGCTAATTACATAGTTCATCAGTCCTTTCAAAATCTTGGAGAAAGTTGGAACAGTGGCATACCGCGTAGCTTTGCCTCTGATTTTTTTTCTGGTACACAATGTTTTTTCATGTTTTGATGTTGAGAAAGTATGTGCCAGATTCATCACATGTGTTGAGCCCAGAAGCAGTTCAGTTAGTAGAGAACCTTTTTAATGAAGAGAAAGCAATTAGAATTCTTTATTGAAGGGAATAGGTATTGCGGAATAAGGAAATCCACCAGGTAAAGGTTTTGTGGAGAAACCACATGGTTGAAGAAGCAACATGGGATTCTGAAAATGCTATGAGGGAAAAGTACCCTCAATTATTTAATATGTAAATAAAATTGCGATGACTTAATTTTCAGAAGGTGGGGATAATGTAACACCCCATGTTTTTCTAAAAATAAATAGAAATTCATAGAGCTTTGTTTTAATTTAGATATTTATAACTATCCTTTAAAACATAACTTTTCCACTTCTATGTTTTGAATTTCAAGAAACTGTCATCTACAATTGTGTTCAGTATGTTATTTGGAGTCTATTAGAACCAACTTGTTTTTTGGTGAATAGAAACATACCCTTATGAATAGTAATATGAATAGTCATATGACCCTAATGAATAATAAATTGTATTATAATTTTATTTTCTGAATTCTTTAAGATAATAACATATTGATTAATTTTTCAATGTAATATAAAAGAAATTGTAGTTTTTAAATAATTAATTTTTGAATTAAGTATGATTTTATTTAAAAATTAAATTAAAATTAAATTAAAAATATATAAAAAATTATTTTTTAAAAAATGGACTTCATGTTTGAAATCTACACATCGATAAATGGTTAGGTTGAATTTTGGGAATTTTTCTAAAACAGTTGATTTTTCGGTGAATAGTAAAAAATACAATTGTTAGTTTCGGTGTGTTAATGAAATCATTAATGATATAATAATGATGTCATAAATCTGTTTGACTTGTGTATAGTTAAATAATATGTGAGGTATACCATGTGGTTTATACCATGGGAAAATACCATGGGGTTTTGCAAATACCACTCATGAGGTGTCCCTTGGAAATTATTAAAATATTCCCTCACTTTTCCTATAAATACCAACCCATTCCTTCATTAACTACATTAAAAATTCCTCATAAATGAAGTTCTAGACACATTACCTTCCTATTAGTCCTCTCAAGGTTTTTTCAAGCCCCAATATCCCAACCTTCATTTTCTAAGGGTTACTCTATAAGGTAAGAAAACTGACAATTTCATTCTTTTTCAATTCAAGTTCTCTTTTATGTGGTATTTATTTCAAATTTCCATACCATGTTATTATTTCCTTCTTATTATTTATCTAATATATATTATGATTCATTTATGGATGTTTGATCCTTGTCACCTCTCTTTTTAATATTTTCTAAAACCATGTTGCGTAGCCGTTAGGCTGCCGAATTTTTGTAAGGGATTTCTCAATTATTGTTTTATTTTGAGTTCCTTTCTCATTATTTATTCATTTATTCTTACCTAAGTGGCATGGAATCTCCATAAATAATGTATATTCTTGATGTTATCATGTTCATGTAAAGTTAATCATCATTATTTTTCTCCTCTTCCACTTTTTCGAGGAATAAAAACATTGTCCGTGATGTGTCGAATTACCGACATTGTGAATGATGTGATTTCGATTTTCATTAACTCTTTCAGGTATGGTAATAAAACAATTTATATCGTTTAACCCGGTTATAATATATGTATTACTTCTCATCCACGGTTCTTGAATTCTTTTGAACACATGGTTTTAATTTATAAAACAAAATGAAGTCGTTATTATCAAAGAACCACTGAAATGATTTAAACGAACGTCATTAATGTTTTATCTTAAGAATCATCCTCAAATAAAAAATAAAATTGATAAATGGTATAAATTATTGTACTGGAAATATGTAAATACCTTTCCATTACAATTATGGAGTTTCACTTCCAATCGACAAGAAAATCTATTACGAACCGATCATGAAAATCATGTAAAGAACTCACCCAAAAACTGTGCAAGGAGAAAAATACTAACAATTAAAGGGTGAAATGATGTTATGAAATGAAAATATACGATGTTATAAACATTAAAATTTGTTTTTTAAAATACTAATAACACTATTTTAACCATTATATAGGAAGTTTAAACAAATTTGAATTAATACAAAATGGAGGTAAGGGGATTCTTAACCCGATTTCCATTCATTGGGTTAACCTTTTACCTATTTATTTATGCTCTATTTAAATTATTTGTGTAATGGGTTCTATTTATATTATGTTTTATTATGAGTATTTAATGTATATATACGTACTCCATCCACACTATTAATTCTCTCTTCAATTGTATGCTATTTATAAGGGGATTTTCTTTAAAAATCCTCTTTTTAAATTCGAATTTATGAAATTCCAAAGCAATGTTTTTATGGAATTATTCATGTTGTATGATTATGTTTTGGATATTGGGAATTATTTATGATGAAGGGTGGGACCTATATCTCCCTCAAATTCATTGGGTATGAGTAAGTTGGAGGTCGGCCATATGGTTACTCCAAGTGTAACTATGATGGTTACACAAATTTTAAGGTAGCCGTGAGGGTTACAAATTATAAGGTAGCCGAGAGGGTTACAAGATTATGTGAGCAATTCCCCAAGATACCTATATGATTATATTTATGTTCTAATGTTTTTTTGGATCTTTTTTAAATCTCATGTTACACAAAGTAAGTATATATGAGTGACAAACATGTCTTTTGTAAATACTTTCATACGTTACGAGTATTCATGGACTAATGTGCCCTTTCGTTCATTTCCATCCCTTACTGATATTTTTTTATCATCCAAAGTTTTTAAATGATTTTCACAGGTTAATGGATGTGTATGACAAAAAAGGAAGCCATGTTAAATGTTGAATAATTTTCAAGGAGTCATTCTTAATTTTTAATGTTTTATATTTGGAAAAAAGGGAAACTTTTTTTATGGTATCCACTCTATAATAATGTTTAATGTTTTTAATGTATTGTCCCAATTCTCTAATACACTAAACCCTAAAAGATCATCAATGTAAAAGGAAGTTTTTTTCATGACTAAATTCAATATTATTTATGTAATAAGGCTGGGTCCTTATAGTAACTACCATCACACATCATAGAACAGTTTTTCTATTCCTGGGTGTACTGCCCACTAGGAATTATAAACACCCCCATCAAAACCATCCTTTCCACAAAAGTAACAATGAAGAAATTATGATAGCATAGAACAACCACTTTGTATAATGACCACTGCGAAAATATATCCCCACTATAGAAAGAGTCCCTAATGCTATTGAATTCATCATCAAGATGCTGATCTTGATGAATCATCTCAAGAAGAGTCGATGATAAATGAATGCTTGCTAATGAAACTACAACCCATTTCTCCTCAAATATAATTTGAAACTGTTCAATGAAAGCCATCAAATTCCACTCTTCTAAAGATTATTTCACTATCTGGGTTAGAATTTTCCTTCTTAACACATCTTTAATGACATTCCCTTTACCCGAGGTATAAGAAATGTGAAAAGAGAACGACTGCGAGTAATCCATCCAACATCTCTACCGATAGTTAAATTCATTTTGAGAGAAGATATGACTCAATATTGTGTGGTTTGAAAACATGGTAAACCCTTCACGATAAACATAATTCTTCACACTCTTAAGCACAAGAATCCTCTCCCCAAGTTCATGATCATGTGTAGGATAATTATTCCCATGTGGAATAAGCTGAAGAGATCTATAAGCTACTACATGTTCTACCTTTATAATCACACAAACCATTATTGAAATTGAAGCATCACAAAAGACAACATATACCTTTCCAACCTCCATAAGAGTAAACACTTCTGCATTAGTCAAAAGATGTTTTAACTCAATAAAGGAATCCTTGAATTTATCATCCCAAACAAAATTCACCCCCTTCTCAGTTATAATAGTAATTGGATAAGCCAACTTTGATAATTCCTTCAGGAACATGCAGTAGTATCCAACTAAATATAAGAAGATTTGAATCTCTAATACATTCCATGGTCTCTCTAAAGTCATAAAAACCTTCACATTCTCAGGATAAAATGATATACCATGTTTAGACACCACATGTCCCAATAATTTCACTTCCCGAATCAAGAAATAAAACATTATGATCTTATCATATAGTTAGTAAATTCTCAATAGACTAATAACTATTCCCAGATTATACATATGTTCCTACTCTGATTTAGAGTAATGAATTCTGTCTTCCAAAAAGAGGGATACAAAAGTATCTTGACACTCTTGGAATATCTTTTTCATCAAAGTCATTAAAAATGAGAGAGAATTTTTATACCAAAGGGAATAAGAGGGTATTCATAATGGTTGTACCTACTTCGAATGGCGATTTTATAAATGTCAGATTTCTTTATCCTCAATTGATGGAAACCACAATGAAGGTCGATCATTGAAAATCACTTAACACATTTTAGCTGATAAAAAAGGTCATAAATCCATGGTAATTTATACTTGTTCTATATCGTGAATATATTGAGATTCTGATAATCAACACATATGAAAAGATATCAATTATCCTTGTTAGAAAAGAGAACCAAAACTACCCAAGGTGACACACTAGGGTGTATAAATCCTTTCTCAAGAAGATCTCCCAACCAGGAATTCATCTCTTTTAGTTCCACGGGTTCTAGAGGTATTATGGAATTGAAACTAGTTGACTACTAGGTATTAATTCAATTGAGATTTCAACTTACCTTACTGGTGTCATACTAGAGAAATTTTAAGAAAAACATTAAGAAACTCAATAATTAATACAGGGGGATTATTGATCAATGATTCTCAGTCCATATCAAAATTTAATAATAATATGAAATTCCTAAATGCTAGATAAGAAGGTCTTACTCTACATGCCCTTGAGTCCCAATCTCCTTGAATGATAAGAGATACACCACTAGGTGCAGTAAAATAGACACATATAATATAACAATCAATCATAGAATAATTGTAAATGATCTAATTGATCTCAAATATAATGTTAAGGGATTTCATGTTGAGAAACATAAAAATCCAAGAAATCTCAAAATCTAATAGATAGAAAAAACAAGCGGGACTATAGACACCCTACTCTCTCTTTGTATCAAGGGGTGTAGTAATATCCATTAAACAAGTTAAAATATCCATTGTATGATTAATTATATTAACATTATAGGTCGAAATAAATGAATGAGATTCACCTGTATCAAATAGAGAAGTCACTAATAATAATTCTATAGTAATGGTACCTCTCACGGTCATCCGACCCATGTATGATTCTTCTAGAGAAGCATCCATAATGTGAAGAAAAATGTTTCCAGATTCCTATGGCTATGACCCTTTTGTATGTAAAGCATTTGGTTTCCCCATAGTTTTAGGAGGAGATGATGATCTTGTTCAACTACGCAGAGTAGATAAATGATGGCAGAATCTTTGTATGTGCCTTGAACGTTCGCAGGAGCTATAGGTCTTGGGTGCCTCAGTGATAACCCTCTAAGAATATACTAGATTTCCACACTAATAGAAAGTCCATGAACATACTACTGGTGTTTTAGGAGGTTTTTAATTACTCTTTCATCAAGAACTATCATAAGAATAATCTCACATACATTTTACTTTTAAGGGACTAATGCTGTCACTAGGATGAAAAGAAAATACTGATAATCATGACTTGCTAGCCAATTCCATCTCAACCATCATCGCTCTATCCATTAGAACAACATAAGTGGGTATCTTCACTAATAAAACATGAGAATGTATATATGATCTAAGTCCTAAATCAAATCTTCTAGCCTTCATCCTTTTATTAGATACAATATCAGGTGAAAACTACACCAAATCAACAAAACAATTTTAATACTCAATCATGGTTCGGTCAGCCTTCTCAAGCTTGAAAAACTCCAAAGTCATAGCCAACACCATTGAATCTAGATAAAAAATTTACTGAAATGATAATTTATTTCCTTCCACTCTAAGCCCTCAGGATTTCTAGCCATCACCATAATGTACAACCATATTCTTCTTGTTCCTTCCATATCAAAGGTGAAGTACTTTATGTTGATCACATTTGGTGTTTACAAGAACTGAAACAAACATTACATATTTCTCAACCATTCCTCATCATGTTGAGGATCAGGGGAAACATTGAAAATATGTGGCTTCTAGCGAAAGAACTCATGGGAATTATTTCTAAGAACATCCCCCTAGGGATCCACAAATGGAGCCTGAACAGAAACTAAAGGTGGTTCCTAATAGTGTGCACGATCAGCTAAACTAAATTTGGGTCTACTAGAGGATTATATTATTGTGGTTCAGTAGAAACTTCCTCTTGGATATAATTTTCATGTATTATTAGAGTCATGATGTTACACAACATCAGTAGATATAAGGAAAGAATTAGGTAATCCTCAAATAGATCAATGAGGGAAATTAATCCCAAATGATGTAAAAACAAGATATGAATTCCACTCTATCTAAATAAAAATAGGGAAATTAATATAACTAATCCTTAAGACATACTTCCATAACCACCCCTAGTGAATTATGGTTTATTCTGGTAGGAGATAGATAGGCAATTAATCCAAAGTACCTCTTAATTCCAAAAAATATTTAAAAAATGCATACTAACATCAAGACAAAAGCTCAACAACCTTCTCTGATACCACATTGTCACAAACCAACATGGGTTCCTTGGTATCCTAATAACCGATATGGACCCCACATAGCCCGAAGGGAATTACAGATTCCCATGGGGCGGTAAATAGCACCTGGAATCATATAATGTGCATGTGGGAATGATTTTTCCATGAGACATAGCGGAAGTATGGAAAACTAGTCAATATAAACATAAAAGAAACTCCACTAGGAATAATTTAAAAGAATATAACAAGGTATAAAAAGCTTAAAGTATTACAACCAAAGTACCAAGTGGGGAAAAGCATTTCAAGGTCCCTAAGGACCCATCTCCCCATGACCAATGTTCAATAGTTGGATCCTCCTCCAAAATACCCTTTCCCATTTCTCAAATTTGGAATAATAAAATCTACAAAAACTTAAAGTAAAAAGTATTATGTGGGAATATTCCTAGTAAGATACCACCAAATATTCCATAATAGATTCCCAATATAGATTATCCAAAGAAAATCATTCATTTATCAAAATAAATATGTTTGGAAATTCAAGATAATATTTAAATAAACATTCTATAGAGATTCAAAATGATGTAAAGTTATTTTTAAAGCACTAGATTTACATTAGAATAGATATAATATTTCCAAAAATAGGATCAAATAAAAATGTTTATGTAAATTTTGAGAAGTCATGTAAAGTTGTTTTTCATAATTGGCATACATTTATATCTCAAATATAAATAAACAAGAGAGTAGCATTGTCAAATACCAAGTTGGTACGATAGTATTAACCTACTATAAGATTACTCACTCTCTAAGTAACCTTAGAAAAATGATTATACTCATGTGCCCATGTAATTGGCCAAGGGTGAATCGTCACCCTCCCATTGGGGATATGAGACACCGTATGTATGTTTTAGAAAGTTGTAATGGCATTGAGTGTATCCATATAACTCACCAACTACCTAAGGATTTCATGTGATCTTATATAATGGGGAATTTATCTTAGGAATTCTTAAAATACAATTATTTCACATTCATCCATTTAAAAATGATAATTTTCCATTTACAACCAAAATGGGTTTTAATTAGAAAGATTCACTTTTCATAATATAATACCACTAGGTTTCCGTCAAATCATTTTAATCCATTTTACAAGTTTGAAATCCATTCGATACCAATTCCATTCTTTTCACATCCCAATTCAACAATTAAATTCAAATATTTAGTTGAAAACATTTACATCATACCTATAATTTAAATTTTTCAATTTAAATCATCCAATGCCCATAAACACAACCCAATTCAATGGAATTTGGGTTTTCAAAATTTCTATGCCAAATCCATTTCAAATCTCCAGATTCATTGGAATTGTTTTGTTTTCAATTTAATTGAAAGAAAATTTGAGAAATTTATTTATAATCAACAATTGAAACAAATAAATAAATTGAAGGATAATAAATATATATATAATCATGAGATAACCCCAACCTCTTTCCAAAACTGAAAACTCACAATGGCACTTGTCAAGGAGAAAGAAGGTGAAGAAGACCACAAAACTCAAGCTAGATTAAAGGTAAAACACTAAATGGAATATATCCATAAATTACAAGATAATCCATTGAAACCCCAAAATTGGAGAAAGAGTGATAGTTGAATAACAATGAATAAAACTTTTTTGGATATCACCCGCTAAAGCAATGAAAATTGAACACCAAAGGAATGGATCAGGTAGAGTTTAAAGGATCCAAGAATAACTGGGGAAGGCCTTGGGTTAGTGGTGAGGGAACCTGAGAAGAATCTGAAAGAAATTCCAAGTTCACTAAAACTTTTATATGCTGTTTTTGAGACATCACACAACATATAATCCTGGTAAATTCCATAAAATATTTAATATTCATAATGGTGAAGGCACGTCGAATATATAATTTCAATTTAAAAACTGGTGTATTACAAGACGTGTTCCCCCTACTCACATAGTGTAATTATTTTGATTCATATAAAATGAAACCCCCATAATTACACATTAAAAACCAATCTAAAAATACTTTACTTCATGTGAAGGTAATTCACAGCATGTACCAATCACAATGTGAACCACGCTTCACGGCTTGCACCAAGATGCAGTTACACGGCATGTGACCTAGTCACATTGCATGTAATTTCTGTGATGTTTACAAAACAAACTATTTAATGTTAAGACTTCCAAAAAATTTCAGACTTTCCCATTATAGGTATGCTCTCAATCCAAACTCAACCCTTACCCTAACAACAAAAAAGAAAACCATGACAAGGATTAAGAAATACATGTCAGTTCAGTAACGAGATTTTATTTTTATTGGGTTAAACAAGGTTTTGATTTTGTTTGTTGATGTTTTTTTATTTTTTGGGGTTTCAGAATATTTTATAAATTGTTTATTTATGGTTTTCCTAATGTTTCTTATTTGATAAATGGATATGCCTCTCCAACAACTTCTTGTGAAATCACATGAGGAGGTCAGAGAGAGTTTTACCACACCAGTTGATCCAAGACTAGTGGAAGCTGTGTTTTAGGCGATCCAAGCATTGGGTCAGGGAGTGGGCCCTAGTCTCACTCGGGTTTGGGAAGACTATCTAGGTCTATGCATGTAAAAATATTAATATTTCTTAAAGAACATGACTCCATCCTTTTTGGGTTACATAGACCCCCATGAAGGTAAGGATTTGATTGAGAATATAAAGAGGATATATGGTTTTTTTGATAATCAGGAGGTTGTTAAAGTCTACATTCTTATTGGAAGGTCCCAGTTGAAGGTTGTGGGACTCATTGATTCAAGTTGAGAAGTAAGAGAAGATGGGATAGAAAGAATTCAAGGTTATATTCAATGAGAATTATTTCCCTAATAACTTTTCCTTCACCAATACCTAGGAGTTTTTTGATAACCATAAGAGGGATCCAACCATGATGGACAATTCCATCAAATTCTATGTGTAAGATCATTTTGAACCTAATGTGGTTTCTAATGAGCAGCATAAGGACAAATGATTTGAAATAGTTTTTCAAATGGATATTTTATCCTTGTTTTTCCTATTCAAGTTGAGGCCATATTTTTTTTGGTTGACTGTGACTTGATTGTGGAGATAGAATTTTCTGGAAGGTTTGGGATTTTTATGGTAGATTTAATAGGGGTCCATGGTTGTGGAAGTTCATCTGAAAATAATAGGAAGTTATATAAGAAGTAAAAATGATTATGTTATATTTGTAAAACAACCTTACTGAAATTTGTAGTAGGAAACATCATATGTTGGGTTACTCTTATGCCACCAATGTGGGAAGGATGGGCATGTGAGGTATACATGTTCAGATCTACCTAGACCATTCAATTGGTGTGGAATTATAGGAAACATTAATCATTTTTAAAATGTGTCATTCAAAAGTTTAGGTCGTTCATAATCCATAGCTTCCAGGGGAATTTCATCATAGTTAGAACCATCCTGGATAGTGGGTTCTCATTTTGGTGGTCATGGTGGTAAAGATGGATCCACTTCATAGGGGATTCAGCTTATGGAAGGGCCATTGGTCAGGAGTTGTCCCTAGGATCATGAATTGATGAGTAACCCTTAAATTATTGATCATGTACAAGAAGAATCAAATTCATGACCTATGATAGATTGATGTAATATTATTATTTCCCCATCTAATATTTTTTATTTATTTTGTGTAACATAAAATATCATCATATAATGTGGATTTGTTGAATATTCCATAAGAATTTATGATTTATGTGATGGAGTTGGTGAAAAATCATGGAAAGAAGATAGAGAAGGATTTTAGGTTCTCGTATTGTTTACTCACCATGTTAGTATTCGATCATGAATGGGATTTATTTGTTTTATAGATAGACCTATTTTATGTGATCCTTCATATGTATTGTTTGGTACATTTTCAGGGGCACACCAATTGTTATCACCGATGAGATATTTTTTTCACAATCTAATGGACGCTCTACGCTCTGTCTAGGTGAATGGGATCCTTGGTCTGGAAGTGTTTGACCTCCACTTTTGGAGATGGGTAGTGTTTTTTTCAGTTCTCATCAGTCATGTTAGAGGACAATGATTTTTGTTCTAATGAGGTATTACCTCATGTGGTAGATAATTTCCAAGATGAAATCCCATGGGATTTCCTAGGGTAGCCTCCAGAGTGATATGTAGAGTTCACCATAAACATAGAGCTGATAATACCACTGATATCTCTTCCTATATATATTACAGACCACACATAGATGAGGGGATTAATGATATTGATAGTTGATTTGGAATCTGATGGATTCATTCACATGAGTTTCTCACCTTTATCCTCCCAAGTTCTATTCTTGAAGATGATCGATGGATCTCTCTAGTTTTGTGTCGATTACTGATATTTGAATAAGGTAATGTTAAATAATAGATACCAATTTCACTTTATTTATGACCAAATTGAACATATTTAGGGGGAAATGTGGTCCTCATATATTTACTTGCATTCCAGGTGTCATTTTGTAAAATTTAGAGTGAATTAAATTCTTGAAATAGCGTTTTGAAATTGGTACATCCCCATTGAGTATTTGGGCACGACTTTCATATTAATGAATGATATAATTGTTTTCTTGGAACTCATGAATAGGTTTTTCCATAAGTATCATAGTTCATTATTTCTGGTATTTTTGGATGAAATACTAGTCTACTCTAGGAATGAAGTAGAGAATCAGAGTAACCTGATAATTATGATATGCACTTTTTGAGATCATTATCTCTATGCTAAGATATCCATGTGTACCTTCTAGTTCATGTATGTGAAGTATTTTGGGTCATGAAATCTCATAACATGGGGTTTTGGTGGACACAAAAAAAAATTATTTCATTATTTCATGGGAGAACCAGAATAAATATTTTCAGATTAGAGAATTTTTAGTTTGGGATGGGTATTACAGGTGGGTTGTTCAATAAATATCCTGAATTGCTTCACCAATGACTGTTCTTACACAGAAAGGTGTATATAATTAATAGATAATAGGATGTCATATATCCTTGGAAGAGAATATGAGGCGGTTGACCAGTACCAGTATTGGGATATATATAGTTTTTTTAAGGGGTTTATGGTCTACTATGATTCCTTAGGTATGGGTATTTGGTGTGTCTTGATTAATGATGAACATGTTATGATATATGGTTCCATCCATTTCTAACCATAATAAATGAATTTGCAAAATCATGACCTAAAATTTTTAGTAGTAATTCATGCCTTGAATACATGGAATCATTACCTCTACAGGGTGACATTTATAGTATTCTCATACCTGAAGAGCGTGAAAAAAAAATTCCCCCATAAGGATTATAATTTGAGGCACCTTTGGTTGATCGACTATCTTCAATGGTTTGATTTTGATATCACATAAACACCTATTAAATGTAATGCGGTAGAAGATTATTTGACTAGATATATTCCAGAAAAGAAAGTGAAATAGTGTTTTGATTAATGGTCCTTAATTTTTTATTTATTTTTAGATGCATCATGAGACCAAAGAGTACAGTTGAGGTGTATTCTTGGCAAGTGTTGAGAAATAACCCTCCCTATGGGAGTTTATTTGGAATGATAAGATGAGTTATGACTTGTTACACCATTATATATATTTTCTAAAAGGTTGGGAGGTGTCCACCGATTAATTGTTTCCTTTAGATATCTTTATTTGATTCAGGGGTTTTGTGGTGTTGATGTTGTCAATACAGAAGTTAGCGACACATGATAACCACTTGCATATATGGTCCCATCATCCCATAACCACCAATATGTTTTATGATCTATGTAATTAGTTCTAGTGGCTGTGCATGAGACATGATATAGATTACTTCATATTTAGGTGTCATATTTTTCAACATGTTAATGAAGGCACCAAAATCACTATAGTTTTCTTCACCCACTAACCATTCATACCTGTATGTTGGATGAAAACAAAATTTATTTTATTATTGGATTACCATGTACACATCAGGGAAAAAAATCAATTCATGTGGTGATTTACCATCTTAACAAATTGTCGCATTTCATTCTGAGCATGGACTCAAATAAAGTGGAGGAGTTGGGTCAGTTGTTTTATTAGGAGATAGTGATGCTTCAGCATATTATATCTAGTAATGTTTCACCTAGGGACCGCAGTTGTCACAACCCGCCCTCGGGGTCCATGCCGTGACTACCCCAAGCCCGCCTTCCATAGGCCAGGGGCTGGCGACTAGCACCAAGGAGTAAAACCCAGTAAAAAGGGAAGGCATTGCCTTTGTAAAGTAAACAAACACCACAGAGTAAGCAAGCAGAAAGTAAACACTAAGCAAAAGCAGAGTACAACTGGAAGTGCGGAAAAGTAAATGGGCCAGTATACAAACACAAACTGAAAGTAAAGTACAACTCGAAAGGGAAAACATCAACTGAAAAGTAAATGCCGCTACACCGAGATGTCCACTGGAAATCCCACCTGAAGGGTGGGTACAGATAGATCCACTGCTCCACGGGTCCCGCTGTCCACTCCGAGCATGTCCCGCCCAGTGGTCCACCTCCAGGTACCGTCCTGCTCTGCAAGCCTCAGCTAAGATCAACGCTGTCCGTCGTCTGCAACCAACACAACGTAGTGCGGGCAAAGCCCGTGCATGGGTGAGTATAAGATACTCAGTAGGGACCCCGAGACCCCTGAAGGTCTCTCAAATCCACAAAGGATAAACCACAAAGAAAGGTACAATCACGAAGTAACAACCGACACTGCTTAGGTATATGCCCATACATATACCTAAGTCATCAATTTCAAATACACTCCAACCTCCGAGCCCAAGTACAACTCAGCCCACACAGGAAAGTAAACGTATTCCACACAGGAAAGCAAAACGTAATCCACACAGGATAGCACAACACAATCCACACAGGAAAGAAACAGGATTCAGCTCACACAGGTATACTTCTTCAAATGACGATAAAGATGATCTCTGATCTATCTAAGTCGTCGGACCCACGAAGGATCGATAGGTAACTAACCCCCGCAAAAGACCCACACAGGATCGGGCCCACATAGGACCTGTAGGCGCTGGTTCACACAGGACCGCTGAGCGCAAGGACCCACACAGGATCAGACCCACACAGGATCGGGCCCACACAGAACATGTAGCACTGATCCACGTAGGATCACTGAGTGCTGTAGTCGTCATCGTCGAATCCACACAGGATCTCTGTACTGTCGTCGTCGCAGTCACAGTAGTAGTAGTAGCAGTAGTAGTCACAGTCGCAGCCAGCACTAGGGTTCCCGCACACAGCAAGCTCGTTCGGAGGGTCCGCTCCACGAGCCGAGAGGCTGATACATCAACTGTCACAAAGTCCAGAGTTGATGTATCCAAAAGTTCCGTATCGTCAATAGGAACTCAACGCAATAGACAGCGTGTCGATCGGACGCCCGGTCTGAGAGTTATTGACATTTTCGTCCCCGGGGCCCGGTTGGTTTTTAAGGCAAAACCAACCCGACCGTAATCCACCTGCGTCCAAACCTCGGGCGGAGTATGCCAAAAGATCCATCTCACTAAGAGGAACACAACAAAGCTGACGACACGTCAATTGGACGTCCGTAGCTCGAGATATGAGCGTTTCCGCTCCGAAGGCCCGGTTGGTTTCGTGAACGAACCAACCTGGCTGAACTCAAAGTGTTCCGAAACTTTGAGTGCGATATACCGAATCGACCGTCTCGATCCAAGGATCGTGTTTCCGCTGACGGTTCGCCGATCAGAGGTCCGTGGCTCAAGTTATGGCCAAAAGACCGAAAATGATTCGAAACGGGGGGTCCGGGTCCGGGCCGACCCGGGCCGACCCCCCCTGGGTCGGCCCGAACCGGGTCGACCCGACCGGCCGGTGGCGCGGCGGCCTGGCGCTGCACGGAGGCAGCACGCGGGGGGCAAAGCCCCCGCTTCCAGCTTGGCGGCGCGACTTAAGTGCCGCGCCTTTTGGAGATCCGGCCCCCCTCGTGGGGGCCTGCTTGAAGAAACCGGGGGGCCGCCTGCCCCCCCTCAAAGGAACCGCCCCCCTCATAAATGGGGGGGGGGGGTTTGTTTCTCACGGAATCCGGGGATGACCTCCTGGACGGGAGATTCAAACATTCTGATCGGTTTCTAACGGGTTTGTTCGTAGAACCGGAAACATCCAATGATTCCATATCCGTTTGGACCTACTTTCCAAAGGCTGGCGCCCATTATCTTGTGGACTAATGAGGCTTAGGAATTTGCATTGGTCGAGAGGATGGGAGGTCGGACTCATCACACCTTTTTGAGGGGAATTATTGTCTACTCCGGGACTCTCTTTATAGATTTAAGTTATGTTCGTGAATCCTTATTACATTACCAAGTATAAAATGTGCTTTCCTTTAGGTTTAACAATCAATGATTAAATATGCAAAGAAATTTAGAGAATCTTTTATATGTATTCGAGGTTCTTCATCAATAGAGAATCATCTATATTTGTTTAGAGATTCTTGGTCAATGGTATCCTTCAAAACATTTATATAAAAAGTCTCTTGGTCATTTTATGATGAACAAGCTGGTTTTAAAGCCACTCAGTGGGGCACTTGAAGTTTATCGTCATTCAGAAGGACAAAGATTATCTCAAAGTTGGGATCGAACCCATAAATGGGCTACCTACGTATCCTTTGTTTTGGAAAAGGAATCAGAACCCACGTAGTTCGAGTAATGGAGTATGATGTTTATTATTGATGGCTCAAAGATGAATGCCATAATTACTTTTACACTCTAAGCTCACGTGAGTCATGCTCGGTGTGAGAAACAAGAGGTATTGGTAAAATTTAGACAATTGTTCCATGAAATATGCAATCATAAGAATTTGTTTGGGGCTTATGTATGGATGACTGCCCAGATAGATGAAGGTTTAGGATTTACTTTTAGGGAGAAAATCCATGAACAGGGTCCATAAAGATATATGTGCTTCATGGAGATTTGAATACTCTAATCTTGGGGCTTACTCCTAAGGAGGATGCCCAAGTTAGGAGGGGACCTATGATTGGGTTTTACTCCTAAAAAAGGAAACCCTAATCAAAGGTAAATTATGACTGGTTAAGAGAAATTTAAGGGGACTTGGGGCTTACTCCTAAAAAAGAAGCCCAAGGTTATGACTGAGTCTTATTCCTGAAAAGGAGACCCAGGTTAGGGATTAAGGTTTGGGGCTTACTCCTGAGGAGGATGCCCAAGGTTTGAGGTTGGGGCTTATTCTTAAGAATGATTCCCAAGATTAGAGGACTTGATTGGGGCTTACTCCTGAGGAGGATGCCCAGATTAAAGGTTTTATAACTGGGGGTTATTCCTAAAAAGGAGACCCAGGTTAAGGATTCTCTCATCTTAAAGGATGAGGTTGAATGAATGAACTCTCAATCTTTAGTGATATAAAGATGTTTAAATCACTAGGTTTTGAGAGATATTTCACAGAATTCCTTTCAGACAAGGATGTCAAATCAAGAAATCATGCCATAAATGGCTTTGAAGAGTATCTTGAAGACTGAATCTTGAATAGGAAAGGTGAAATGGCTTAAGAGGGGTAAAATGGGCAATATGGGCACCCAAAAAGATAGGGGCGCGCAAGTCTTGAAAGGCGCGCAAGTCCTGCGGCGGCGCGCAAGTATTGTGGCGGCGCGCAAGTATTGGTCGCGCAAGTATACTTGCGCGACATGAGGGGTACTTGTGCGATTTTTAACCAGAACTGAAATGCTTGAGAGACTCTTTATTAAACCCTTTACAATCCTCTTGAGGTTCTTCCAGAGAAGGGACGCGAAAGTTATATTGAAGGAATTAATCCGGCGCGCAAGTGTTTGATAAGTTTCAACACTTAGGCCTTCCTTCTTCTCTTTAGATCTTCCATTCTAAGTAAAAAATTACCTTAGAAGTGTTCTGGAAGCTTTTAGAAGAGACTTGGGTGTCGGGAGCTTCAATCCGAGTTTATGGAAAAAGATCCTCTTTAATGGGGGGCCCACAGGGTCTATTTATAGGCAAAAGAAGACCCTGGGCGGTTACCGGGCGGTTACCGGGCAGTTATCACTTAGGTTGCGCAAGTCACTTGCACGACCATAAGGCATCGCGTAAGTACTTGCACGACCACTAGGCGGCGCACAAGTGTACTTGCGCGACCATGAGGGAACTTGCGCGACCTATGGGCAATGTTCTCCTTGTTCATCCCTTTGTCGATTTTTGATGTTTCTTCAAAGGATGAATCACATTGGACTCAGATATTCCCCTTTTCCGATTTTTAGATTCTGTGACAAAAGGAGCGTCAACAAAAGTCCCCCCTCAGAGTTGGATCCGGAGAGAAATGAGGATTTGACTCTGAGGAAATTGAATCCATCAAAGGAAAAGGGGGCGCACAAGACTTTAGGGCACATAGGGCAGTGCACTAGTGTGCTTGAACTTGAATTTTATTCATAGTTCCTTTGTCTTTTGTGGGCAGTTTAAAGTCATGCATGCCGGACATAAAGGGGATAATGTTTAAGGTCGAAATAGCTTTGACCTAAATGGATTAAAATGGATTCAATTCCTTGACAATTTATCTGAAAAACATATTACCATACTCAAGTATGAGGGAGAAAAAAAATGTAAACTATGGCTTAAGAATATTTGAATCTGAGGAATGATATGAAAAAAGATCTAAAAGGTATTAGAAGAAGTAGTTTCCAAGAATGAAGTTACTATTATTTAACAAAACCCGTTAGGGGGTTGAAATATGCAGGGACACCTATGGGCATTGGCTGCATAGTCAAATAAAATAGCATCTTTTGGCTGACAAGTCTGTTATGTGGACTGTTTATGCAAGGCCACCTATGGGCACGTACTTCATAGTCAGGTAAAAGAACTCCCAGAAATTTACTTTCCTAGTGCTAAAAGCCAGTGAAAGTTTATGGAGATTCAAATTTTCTAAAGCATAGAGTTTGTTGTATGGAAAGAGGTACTTGAATATGGAGAAGATATTTCCAAATAAGAATATCGAAGAACTGGATGAATATCACTCCTACGAAGGTCTGGCCCAAACATAGGGAAGAAGAATAAACCATAGATTTGAATAATTTCAGATCATGAAAAAGGATATGGGACAAATATGTTAAGGATGGCTATTTTTTTTCACGGATCCCTACATATTGTTGTTTTAAGACAAATAAGGACAAAAGAGGCATTCTTCCCAATAATGAAGTTACCATTATTTAACAAACCCGTTAGGGGGATGAAACATGCAGGGCCACCTATGGGCATTGGCTGCATGGTCAAATAAATAGCATCTTTTGGATGACAAGTCTGTTATGTGGACTGTTTATGCAAGGCCACCTATGGGCACGTGCTGCATAGTCAGGCAAAAGAATTCTCAGAAGTTTGACATTTTTGTGACTAGAAGTCATGAAAAGGGTTATGAAGATCTGAAAATATTTAAGGTTAGGATTATAATACATAAAGATGGGTATTGTCCAATGTATATAGAGATACATGGGTCAATGAAAACCATAATCATGTTGTGGCTGGGTCCTGAATTGAAATTTTGGACTTCACTACGTATCTCATAAGAATAAGAATCAAGCCATACGTAGTTCTTGAAATGCAGTTTAACGTCGTGCAGGACGAAAGTATGAGTGATCTTAGTTTAGGGTCATAGAATTCGGACCATAATAATGAATACACAGTGTGTGTTTTCATGAGGACTTTTCAGCCAAGGGACTGAAAGTGAAATTTGGGATTAGGCCCAAAAGACTTGGGACTGGATTCGAGGGACACTCGAATGTTCCTACGTATCCCATAAGGATGGGAATCAAGTCCACGTAGTTCTAGAATTACCCTTTGTACAAATTTGGTTCGTACGTGTGAAGGGTGAAAGGGGACTTTAGTGCAATGATGGTTTTACCTGAAATAAAAAGTTTAGGCATTACCATGTATGCATGTAGTCTTTTGAAAATGAAAACCATGATTGAAAAAATCAATGTCAATAATGGTTCCTTCTCAAATGAGGAAATCAAAGAATATTGTAGTTTATTGTCGTACCAGACAAAAGTGTTGTATAGTTTAACGTCATATAACAAGGACGAAAGTGAATCAATGTAAAGATATTGATTCCAGGGGGGGTTTCACAAATCAACATCATATGTGGTTGTGGTGAACCGATGTGAAGAGATTGTTTTTTGGCTTGAACCTTGGGAGGTTGCCTACATACCTAGCCTGGAGGGCGAGGATCAAAGTCCGTGTAGTTCAATTAAAGAATGAATTAATGATCAAGTTGTTCTTGGGGACAATGATCTAAATAAAAAAAAATGTTGGGACTTACACATGGTTAGTGGCCCAAAGGGAATGTTATGGTTGATGTTCGCTCTAAGCTCACGTGAGTCATACTCGGTGTGAGAAACAAGAGGTAATAACAACCTTAACGATGCACAGTTTAATGTCATATAGGACATAAAAAAGGGACTATGCAGTTTAAAGTCTTGCAGTTAGGACTATTGGTGCTGCACAGTTTAGTGTCATGTAGCAGGGACAAAATACAGTTTAATGTCATGTAGGACATATCAAGGACTTTCTGTACAGTTTAGCGTCATGTAGTTAGGACGATGGGGAAAAAATAGTTTAACGTCATATTGGACGAAAGGGGAATTGTGCAGTTTTAATGTTATGTAATAAGGACAAAAAGAGTGTACCATTTTAACGTCATGTTGGACGAAAGTGCGAATAGTTTAAGGTCATATGCATGGACCGTGAATGGTGCAGTTTAATGTCATACTGGACCTTTGAGATTATATAGTTTAATGTCTTTTCGGACGTGAGGGACTTTTATACAGTTTAGCGTCATGTAGTTTAGGACGTCACAGTTTAACGTCTTGCTGGACATAAGGGACTTGCAAAATAGTTTATGGTCATATATATGGACCAGGGATGATGCAGTTTAAGGTCATACTGGATGGTTTAGGGAACTTTTTCACAGTTTAATGTCGTGTGGGACGATGGACCATTGTTGTACAGTTTAAAGTCATGTAGCTAGGACTAAGGTGAACCAATATGAGGATATCAATTCTGGGGACTTTTTTACAGTTTAACGTCATGTTGGACGTTGGAAGTGCCACACAGTTTAATGTCATGTTGCTAGGACACAATATAGTTTAATGTCATCTCGGACAATTTAAGGTGACACAGTTTAACGTCATGTTGGACGAAGTTGCAGTTTAAGGTCATACTGGACCATTGCTGTATGAACCAATTGTAAGAGTCTTGGTTCTGGGAACAATATTTTGTGTTTATACAAAATACTTCTTCAGAAATCTGGCATTAGTTGGAGTCGTGATGTGTTCTCCATCCATTGAGATCAGAGAATACGCTCCATTGGAGTAGACCTTATGTATTGAATAAGGTCCTTCCCATTTTGGTTCAAGCTTGGGAGGCTTCTTTCCTGGTATCATTGGTGCTCTGAGAACCAATACCAATTCTCCCCGAATGAATGAACGAAGATGCACTTTTTTGTTAAAAACTCGTGCTATCCGATTCTGATAGATTTCCAAGTGGTGCAAAGTGCACAATCTTTTCTCATCTAACGGTTCCAATTCATTCAACCGCTTTTGGGATTGCTCATCTGTTGATAACTGATCACAAATGGCTATTCTGAGTGAGGGCAATTGAACTTCAATTGGCAAGACTGCTTCTGTTCCATATACCAATGAATATGGAGTAGACCGCGTTGCATTGCGAGTGGTAGTCCGATAAGCCCATAAAGCATGAAAGAGTTTATCAGGCCATGACCTCTTATCTTTATCCACCATATTTTGCAGTATATTTTAAAGAGTCTTGTTGAAGGCCTCTATCTGGCCATTAGCCGCTGCATGATATCGAGATGAATGGTTGGACTTAATGTTGTATTCTTGATACAATTTCTTTACCTCAGAAGAACAGAAGTTGGGGCCGTTGTCCGTCAATATGGTATGAGGGACACCAAATCTAGTAATGATGTTAGACTTGATGAAGCTAACAATGCATTTAGAACTAACTTCTTTGAGAGGTACTGCCTCTGCCCATTTGGAAAAGAAATCAGTAGCAGTAAGAATGTACTTAAACTGCTTGGCCGTAGCTGAAGGGTAAGGTCCCACCACATCCATTCCCCATGTGGAAAATGGCCATGAGTATTTAGCTGTATGAAGCAACTCTGGAGGTTGATGAATGATGTTGGCATATACTTGGCATGAATGACACTTCTTTGTGAAATTAACACAATCTTGTATCATTGAAGGCCAAAAGTATCCAAGCCTTCGAATTTTATCAGACAATCTATGTCCAGACTGGTGGGCACCACAGACTCCTGCATGCACTTCTTTTATGATAGCCATTGTCTCTTCACCATCAATACATCTGAAGAGAACTCCATCAAAACCACGTTTGTAGAGAATTTTCTCGAGGTGGTTTGGACCATCATAAAGAGTAAAATTGACCACACGTCGCCGAATTTGTTCTTTCTCGGCTCTATCAGGTGGAAGTGTTCCATTTTGAAGGTATTCCTTGATAGGTGACATACATCCTGTAGTATGACCATACGGTTCAGGAATGGGACTAATTTCATTAATTTCCTCTGTTCTGACTTGAACATAAGGTGAAATTTCATGACGGTGGGCAATACCGATGGTTGTCTCATCCCGATTTGGATCTGCTAAAGTTGTGGCTATATTAGCCAGTGCATCAGCTTGAGCATTTTGTGATCTTGGGACATAAGAAAATGTCGGTTCTGAAGGGAATTCCGACATTAACTCTCTGACGTAATCATACAAAGGGATTAATTCTTCTTTTCTAATGGCATAATCCCCATTGACTTGTTTGATTACCAGGTCTGAATCACCTTTCACCTTTAAGTGATTCGCTTGTGCTTGAAGCGCTAACTCCAAGCCTGCAATGAGAGCTTGGTATTCAGCTTCATTATTGGTACCACCTTCCCACAACAAAAAGGAATAAGGTAACATTGCCTTATCTGGAGAAATGAGCACAATTCCTAAACCAACTTTGTTGAATTTAGGATTTTCCATTTTCTTCCTTGTTGGACTTCTAGAAGCACCATCAAAATACATTTCCCATGTTTGAGGACTCTCTTGAATAGAGAAAACTTCCTCATCAGGGAGTTCGATATCTGAATACGTGTCTTCCACTGAAGGATGTTCAGCCAGGAAATCAGCCAGAGCTTGGCCCTTAATTGCCTTTTGAGACACATACTGGATGTCGAACTGCTGTAGAATAACCTCCCACCTTGCCAAACGTCCTGTAAGCATTGGACGACTAAGGATGAATTTGAGTGGATTATTAGGAGATACCAATTGGACCTCGTGATGCTGCAGGTAGTGTCTCAGTTTCTGAACTACAAAGATTAATGCTAGGCAACACTTTTCAATACTCGAATACCAGGTTTCTGCTTCAAGCATAGTTCTACTGAGATAGTAGAGACTATTTTCATTCCCAGCATCATTCTTTTGAGCGAGAAAGGCACCCAATGATCGCTCTAAAGCTGTCACATAGAGGATAAGAGGCCTACCCTCAATAGGTGGCATGAGTACTGGTGGACTCAAGAGGTATTTCTTGAGAACATCAAATGCTTCTTGACATTCTTCAGTCCACTGGTAAGTGACTCCTTTCTTCAATAATTTGGTAAAGGGTAAACTTTTGCCTGCCAAATTGGCGATAAAACGCCGAATATAGGCTAAGTGTCCTTGAAGTCCTCTTAATTCTTTCAAATTCTGAGGAGGTGACATACCAAGGATTGATTTGGTCTTCTCAGGATCGACTTCAATACCACGATGGCGTACAACAAAGCCGAGGAATTTTCCTGAGGTTACCCCAAAAGCACATTTTAAGGGGTTCATCTTCAAATTATGTTATCGAAGCTTGTGGAATACGACATCCAAATCAGCCAAGTGATCAAAACGTTTTTTGGATTTAACCACCAGATCATCTACATAGCATTCAACAAATTTCCCTAGAAAAGGTTTGAAGATACGATGCATGGCGCGTTGATATGTTGCACCTGCATTCTTTAAACCAAAGGGCATCACCCGGTAACAAAACACACCTTGAGGAGCTCTGAAAGCTGTATATTCCTCATCTTCTAGGGCCATTCGGATCTAATTATATCCAGAATATCCATCCATGAAAGAAAGTACTTCATAGCCAGCCGTCGCATCAATTAAGAGTTCTGTAATCGGAACTGGGAAATAATCTTTAGGACAATACCGATTAAGATCTCTGAAATCGATGCAAACCCTAATTTGTCCGTTCTTCTTCTTTACAGGGACAATATTAGCCAACCACTTGGGATATTGAACTTATCTGATGAATTTATCTTTGATAAGCTTATCCACTTCAGCCTCGATTTTGGAAGCATAGGTTGGGTGTGTTCTTCTCGCGGCTTGCTTGAATCCTCGATGTTCTTTTGGCAAACCCAAATGATGGGTGGGAACATCAGGATCAAGGCCAGGCATCTCTGTATAATTCCAAGCAAAAATATCTTTATTTTTCTTTAGAAAAGAAATATACATCTCTTGTTCTTCAAGGGTCATGGCCGCACTAATTAAAGTGGGGCGTCGATCTTTCTCTGTACCCAGATTTACTTCTCTGAGTTCATCTACAGTGGTAGAGATACCCTCTTCAAATGCTGGAGGAGCATCTCTAAGATCTTCCTCTTCCTCTTCATCATGTGTTATTTCTTCCGTTTCTACTTGCAAAGTAGATGAAAAAACGAAATTCTCATGATCATAAGAGATGTCAAAATTTTCACATTTTGAAGAAGAAGCTTCCATTTCCGACCCTATTGATGAAAAAGGGTCTTCTTTGGGAAATAAAGAGGGGATGATGGATTGAGAATCAACATCAATATTCACCTCTGGTGTTGCTATAACTTCTTCTAGCCTGATTAGCGAAGTATAGACTTGTTGGATTTCAGCAGACGAAATGAAAACGTCACCACTTATGCTTTCATCACTGCTTGGTAAGTTACTAATTTCTCCCATGTTGTCTGGCTCGATTGCCGTAATTGACATTATGGATCTTTCCATAAGATTATTTTGATTTGGGCCTATTTTGTCAATTTGACTGATAGGTAACACATAATCTGTACTCACATGTGAAAATGGATTTATTGGAATTTTTTCCAAACCATATGGGGCATTAACTTTGGTAATTTCCTTCATTGTAGATTTTTCTCTTCCCTTCATGTGATAAAATTATGCCTCAATGCATTGAGACTCACATGTCTTGAACGGGGCCTTATCACCATACAATGTTCCAACTTGACCATCGAAACAGTATTTGAGACATTGATGGTATAATGACAGAATAACTGCATGCTGATGTAGCCAGGGTCTTCCAAGCAAGATATTGAAAGCTGAGTCTTGATCAACAATCATGAAATCCGAATTGGAAACAAGATCTCCAAACTGAGTTCTGAGCGTAACTTCTCCCAGTGGTTCTTGTTCATTTTTATCATATCCTTGCAACATCATGGTAGAAGGAGATAAATCAGATTCCGTGAGGCCCAATCGACGAAGTGTGCGAATGGGCATGAGGTTGACTCCTGAACCATTGTCAATAAAAGCTCTTCGAACATCTATACCATTGACTTTTCCAGATAAGTACAAAGGTTTTATGTGCCCATGCACAACATCATCTTCATCTTTATCAGTAAAAGATATCACTGCATGGCATTCTGCAGGATTATTCTCTATGTGATAAATTTCAGCTGCAGCAATTTCAGCTTCAAACTCCTGAGGACTTGACAAAGCTACGATGAGTGCTTCCCGAAGATCTCTTGATAGATTCAAATCATCCAAAATTGATAATTTGGCTGGTACTTGGGCCAAGTGTTTCAATATATCATACTTTTGATCTAGAGGTCTGCGTTTCCCAATAGGAATATGCGGTTTAGCAGGTACCTTGGAAGTAGATGCCTTGGAAGCTGATGCATCTTGTATTGAAGTTGGCAACATCTTTGGTTTTGGAAAATTAGACTGATTAGATCCATTTACTTGATGAGATAAAGAAGATGGAACCTTTAATCGGTCTTCCAAAATAACTGTGCCGAAGCTGAGTTGGCCATTGGCAGAAGAACTTGCTTGTTCTTTTTGAGCTCGCTGAAGGGCTCTACCACGAGTTTCTGCTGCATATACAGTGCTAGCAGGGGTAGAATTAGAGTAGTGGCTTCGGAAAGATCCACATCTTCCCCTATATCCTGAACCTCTAGAACTTCCTCGGGTTCCCTTATTTGATACAGGGAATTCAGGCTCATCAAGACTGGAATATGAATCTGTTAATTGAATCATATTAACAGAACCAAAGATTAACTCTTCGTCTGATAAAGACTTTGCCTGGTTAGCCTGTTTAGGCTGTGCCGTTTGGTGGGACGGTGCCCGTGGCTTTGAAGTAGATGGCATGAAATCTGCCAGAGTCAAAGACAATTTAGGCTTTGATGCATACTCATCTTCTCCTGATTCCTCTTTCTTCTTTGAATTGCGCTTCCCTTTTGAGGATTTGTCTTTTGATGGAGGCTTTACTGCAGCTTTTGTAGGAGACACAATTGGCTTCTTCAATTGTGTTCGCAAAATGGAATGGGTCCGATTGATTGTCTTTCTGACCATCCAATCATCATATTTTTTCGCAGTTTTGCTTTTGACTTCCTGCCACTCGCCTCCTTCTTCTGGATCTGTAGCGGTAATACATGCTACATGAGCTGAAGAACCCTTCAATTTGACTTGTCCCAAGTCGACCATCTTTTGCAGGAGGTCTTTAAAGACAAAACACTCATGGATGGGATGCCCCAACATTTGATGAAAGGGACAATAATTGGGACGGTCTTCATCTCCTTCCTTGTTTGGCCTCTTCGGCACTGGTAATTGAACCAAATTATTTTCCAGAGCTGAAATGAAGTAACCAGGAACATTCTCACTTCAGAAAGAGTATGTTTTACTCTTCATATCCTCAAATTGTTTTCGTCGTTGATCTTTTTGATCATTTGGACGAAACAACCTTTGTTGTTGGCGTTCAGGAGGTAGAGCCCTTCGAGAAGATGAAGGTTTTGAAGTAGAAATAGGTACAGGTGCCTGTTTAAGCATAACTGTAGCAGTTTCTGCTTTACCCATTCTTCTTCCTGGAGCTGATGGAATTACACGAGATTTAACCTTAGCCTGTATAAGGGAATCTTCAATCTGTTGAGCGATTGAAGTAAGGTCTCGAAACCCTCCTGTGTATTTCACAGGGATCAATGGCGTGCGTAATTCGTCACGCAAATTTTCCACACAGATTGGAAACAATTCCTCCTGAGGGAGTGATAAACTCAAGGAATACGTTAATCCCTTCCAACGAGCAATGAAATCAGAGACTCTTTCATTCTCCCTTTGCTTGCAGTTTGTAAGATCGAAAACTGTCGTTTTTGGAAAAGTTGAGCTAAACTGAAGAAGGAATTTTTGACGAAGATCCTCCCATCCGATGACTGACCGGGATTTCAAGGTTGTATACCAGACAAAAGCTGGTCCTTGAAAGGTTCGCACGAAGCATCTGAGTTTCACTTCTTCTTGCTGCTCTGGAGTTCCCATTATAGGATCACAACAAGACACGTAATGCGTCAAATGTTGTTCAGGGTTGCCTGATCCATTGAAAGTAGGGAAAATAGGGTTTCCAAAACTGGATGGAGGAGAAATTGAATCTACCCATTTAGGGTAAACTTTCTTTTCAGGTTGAACTTGCGCCCGTTTCCCTTCCATAGTTTCTAACCGAGCTGTTAATGACTCAATAGTAGTTATTAACTTTTGAGAAACATCAGGTTGAACTTGGTTTTGGGTAGGTGCAATGAATGGAGCTTGGACAGACGTGGTGGTTGGTGCTGCAACTGATGGTAGTGCTGCCAACCGTTGTTGCGTTTGACCCGTAGGATTAGACCTCTCTGGGTGTACTGACAAAGGAGGATATTCTTGATCCATCTCAGTAGTTACAACAAATTCCTTCGGCTGTCGGACTTCAGCATTCTTAAGAAGAAGACTACTCTGAAGTAGTTCTGCATTCAACCTTCTTAATTCTTTCATTTCTTCTTCCTGTTGTGCAAACCTTTGCTCTAATGAGAGCGATTGACCTCCTTCAGAGGAAGGGTGAGAAGTAACCTGATTCTTTCCTTTCCCCTTATTGGATCCTTTTCGGAGAGGGGGAAGTGGGTTACTTGAAGGAATACCCAGATTTTGGGTAAGCCTTTGATTACGTGTGCGCACACCTTCTTCATTTAGGTCTGTGTGCGCGACTTCTTGAGCAGGAACCTCTTCGTCTGATCCCTCTGATTGAGCCTCATCTGGTGAATCAGCAGCAACGACATTGATGACATTAATGGATGCATATTGCATGGAATCCTTTCTATCAGCATTTTTGTGATATTGTCTCCTTCTATGTCCATTATGAGACATGGCATTCCGTTGACTTGATCCCTCAGGAATTTCATGGAGAACCGTCACTTGGAGAGAGTCTCCTGACAGCTTGGATCTTCGTTCCTCTTGAGGCTTATTCCCTAATCGAGAGAATACTGACTTTCTCTGAGGGAGGGATTGAAGATTTGAAAAAGTCCCCAGTCCGGTGGACTGGGGGTGTTCCTGTTGCTTCCGCTCAACTCCTCGAATCCCATTCGTTGACTCTGAGTGTTGGGTTAGAGAAGTCCCCAGTCTGGCAAGCTGGGGTGTCTCTTGACATGCTATGTCTGAGATCTTCTTGAAATCTCTCTTGATCTTGCGAATATTAGTTCGGAAATTAGCTGGATGCATTAACCTGTATCCACTTTTATCACCTGGTTCAACAGACCGTTGGATGATTTCCGAAACTTCTGTCATTTGATGACGTGTTTGCTCCAGACGAGAGGCTTGTGCAATATTCTCTCCTGCTTGATGTAGGAGAAATTCAACAACTTGTTCTCTATATACGTGATTTTGAGAGGAACTAGTTGAAGCTTTTTCTTGAGAAAGCTTTTGATTATGAACAAAGCCCATTGACTGTGGCCGGCCATGGGCAATAACATTGCATGAGACCATTTTCGACGGGCTTTGCTGACCGGAAAGCACTGTGAAATGTAGTGCTCCGTGAACACCCCATCCTCTGATATGAACATTAGATGGAGCATTGGAAATTAACTGACGCAATCTTCTTAGTGTGCCAAGGCATGAACGTTGAAGGGTTCTCTGTTGCTTTTCAGCCTTCGGATACCGAGAGACTGATAGAGATGCCAAATCAATCTGGCATTATAACCCTTCTATTATCTTAAGATGATTTTCATATTCATCGTAAGATAATACCTTCTTCTTTAATTGACAAAGAGTTTTCCATATGTTGAGACGAATATCATGGATTCCATCATCCGTCAACATCTTTGGAATGTCGTACTGGGAATCAGCCAAAGGCCAAAACATGACTGGTACTTCACCTTTTGCCAGTTTTTTCCTCATGTTCAGCATTTCCTCTTTATCATTAAATGAAGATTCTTCTACCTGTTTGGACCAGAGTTGGTGTTTCCTTGTTGCTTCATCGGATTCAACAAGATTGGTAGAGAAATCACTATTCATGCTGGAAGATGAATGACCCAGGGAAGGTTCGGAGAATAACCTGAACCCCAGGCTATCTTCTGATGGAGAAAGAGTTTCACCTGCCGATAGTAAAGCATCAGACATGACTGGTTTTACGTTTGCAAGTGCCTCGAGATAGGAGGGCTTTCTCGTCACTACATTGCCTTCTGAAGAATTTTCGAGACAATGTGAATCACTACTGCGGAGAGGACTTTCGCAGCGAAGTTCATCACCATGAGGAGGACCATCATGATGGGTTACAGCAAAAGATGAAATCTCTTGCTCCTTGGCCTTCTGACCACACAGAGGGTTCCTGTGGCTCTTATCTGAAGAAGAAACTTCAAGATTGACCGAATTTTCATGAAGCAAGTCTTCATGAGGAAGTGTCTATTGAAGACCTTCATAATTAATGTTCCCGTTATTGGGAACTGAGGGAGTAGAATCTTGAATTCCGACAGATAAATGTCTGAGAGCTTCAAGAACTCCAGCATCGAGCAAGGCTTGGTTACAGATTGGCCTTTGATCTCCTGACTGTGCTGGGCGGATTTTTTCTTAGATGCCTTCTTACTCTCTTTAGAAACCACTTGATGACGAAAGTGATTTCTCTGAGCAGGTGTATGTGCCTGATCAGGAACGATGGTCAGGTTAGGCTGACGATCATCACTCAAATCAGGTGTATGTGCCTGACTTGGTTGTCCGTATGATATGGGGGAGTATGCCCCATAACCCTCTTGGACTGGAACAGATGTGTGTGTCTGTTCCGGAGTGAATTGTTGATGTGTCACTCCACTGCTAGGGATAGATTTATGTGTCTGTCCCTGAGATGATGCTGAAGATGTTATGATATCCTGGAAAGCATCCAGAATATGAGCAGGAATTTGCTTCTGCTCTTTTACCATTGACAAAATATGCTTGGTGACTTCAGCCACCGGAATGGGAATATACGTCCATTCCGAGTTTGGAGTAGGTGTATGTGCCTGCTCCTGTCCTCCTTTTCCTGTCAGTGAATCCTGACAGTACTCAAGTGTGGAGGCAGAGAGTTTAGTCTGCCTCCTGTTTGTCGTCGGGACTTTCCGACTGACTTCTCCGTGCGCTACCAAGCGAGACTGTTGGTAGGCTTGATTAGTATTAGCAGGTGTATGTGCCTGTTGATTACACTTCGCCAAACGCGGTTGATTAGATCCATCATATGTAGTCAGACGATCCTGCTGACTAACTGGTGATGTATAAGCAGGTGTATGTTCCTGCCTATGGTACTCCGCCGGAATTGCCTGGCGGGATCGGCTTGATGCTGCCAGACGAGTCTGCTGGACAGCTGAATTAAAACGGGCAGGTGTGTGTGCCTGCTCGTTGTTTGCCACCAAGTTAGGTTGGTGGACTTCTCCGGAGATGGCAGGGATGACAACCTGCCTATTGTTAACCGGATTCCGTCTCTGGCGGTTCATCTTGCCTGCTCGGGTTCGAGGAACCTGAGCTGAATGCCTGGAGTCAGTACCCTCATCATGTTGAGGGCGCACTACCGCACGAGTCTGGCGGCGATTGTTGATGGGAGCCCTCGGGAAAGACTCCTGTCTTTTTGAATTAAGGCCCCGAGGGACCTGCTCATTCACTTCCTCAGAGTAAGGGAGTGAATGGAAATTACGTTCCGGGGATAACGACCCGAAATGGTTGGAGACGGTATTCAGCACCGCCTGCTTCTTGATTGCTGGCCGCCGTTGTCCAGATGACCAGGTAGAATTGTTAACTTGGAGGGCTTGACGAGCGGCCTCCAGAGTTGGGATAGTACCATTGCGACGGTACTCCTTAACCAGTGCATTAGAAACACAGCGTTGAAGACGCTGAGTTGGTGATGTCATCCTCAGAGCAGATGACGTTCCAGCAGGAGTATCAGCATTGGTTTTCACAGTAGCAGACCTCACAGTAGAGGTGTTCACAGCAGCAGTATTCACAGGGGTGAATTTATGGAAAGCCATTTTGCAGAAGATCTTGAGAAAAGAGTGCCTATTCCATATAACAGACATAATCAAGATGAATCCAGCCACTGCATCTTTTGGATGAGCACATGTCAATGATTGATTTGTTGGCCCAAGGGGCCTAACAAATAAGAAAAACATCACTTTAACTTGGTTAAGGATTCACGTCGGGTTCACCATTTTTGTTTCGCACGGAATCCGGGGATGACCTCCTGGACGGGAGATTCAAACATTCCGATCGGTTTCTAACGGGTTTGTTCGTAGAACCGGAAACATCCAATGATTCCATATCCGTTTGGACCTACTTTCCAAAGGCAGGCGCCCATTATCTTGTGGACTAATGAGGCTTAGGAATTTTCATTGGTTGAGAGGATGGGAGGTCGGACTCATCACACCTTTTTGAGGGGAATTATTGTCTACTCCGGGACTCTCTTTATAGATTTAAGTTATGTTCGTGAATCCTTATTACATTACCAAGTATAAAATGTGCTTTCCTTTAGTTTTAACAATCAATGATTAAATATGCAAAGAAATTTAGAGAATCTTTTATATGTATTCGAGGTTCTTCATCAATAGAGAATCATCTATATTTGTTTAGAGATTCTTGGTCAATGGTATCCTTCAAAACATTTATATAAAAAGTCTCTTGGTCATTTTATGATGACCAGGCTAGTTTTAAAGCCACTCAGTGGGGCACTTGAAGTTTATCGTCATTCAGAAGGACAGAGATTATCTCAAAGTTGGGATCGAACCCATAAATGGGCTACCTACGTATCCTTTGTTTTGGAAAAGGAATCAGAACCCACGTAGTTCGAGTAATGGAGTATGATGTTTATGATTGATGGCTCAAAGATGAATGTCATAATTACTTTTACACTCTAAGCTCACGTGAGTCATGCTCGGTGTGAGAAACAGGAGGTATTGGTAAAATTTAGACAATTGTGCCATGAAAGATGCAATCATAAGAATTTGTTTGGGGCTTATGTATGGATGACTGCCCAGATAGATGAAGGTTTAGGATTTACTTTTAGGGAGAAAATCCATGAACAGGGTCCATAAAGTTATATGTGCTTCATGGAGATTTGAATACTCTAATCTTGGGGCTTACTCCTAAGGAGGATTCCCAAGTTAGGAGGGGACCTATGATTGTGTTTTACTCCTAAAAAAGGAAACCCTAATCAAAGGTAAATTATGACTGGTTAAGAGAAATTTAAGGGGACTTGGGGCTTACTCCTACAAAAGAAGCCCAAGGATATGACTGAGTCTTATTCCTGAAAAGGAGACCCAGGTTAGGGATTAAGGTTTGGGGCTTACTCCTGAGGAGGATGCCCAAGGTTTGAGGTTGGGGCTTATTCTTAAGAAAGATGCCCAAGATTAGAGGACTTGATTGGGGCTTACTCCTGAGGAGGATGCCCAGATTAAAGGTTTTATAACTGGGGGTTTTTCCTAAAAAGGAGACCCAGGATAAGGATTCTCTTATCTTAAAGGATGAGGTTGAATGAATGAACTCTCAATCTTTGGTGATATAAAGATGTTTAAATCACTAGGTTTTGAGAGATATTTCACAGAATTCCTTTAAGACAAGGATGTCAAATCAAGAAATCATGCCATAAATGGCTTTGAAGAGTATCTTGAAGACTGAATCTTGAATAGGAAAGGTGAAATGGCTTAAGAGGGGTAAAATGGGAAAGATGGGCACCCAAAAAGATAGGGGCGCGCAAGTATTGAAAGGCGCGCAAGTCCTGCGGCGGCGCGCAAGTATTGCGGCGGCGCGCAAGTATTGGTCGCGCAGGTATACTTGCGCGATATGAGGGGTACTTGCGCGATTTTCAACCAGCATTGAAATGCTTGAGCGACTCTTTATTAAACCCTTTACAATCCTCTTGAGGTTCTTCCAGAGAAGGGACGCGCAAGTTATATTGAAGGAATTAATCCGGCGCGCAAGTGTTTGATAAGTTTCAACAATTAGGCCTTCCTTCTTCTCTTTAGATCTTCCATTCTAAGTAAAAAATTACCTTAGAAGTGTTCTGGAAGCTTTGAGAAGAGACTTGGGCATCGGGAGCTTCAATCCGAGTTTCTGGAAAAAGATCCTCTTTAATGGGGGGCCCACAGGGTCTATTTATAGGCAAAAGAAGACCCTGGGCGGTTACCGGGCAGTTACCGGGCGGTTTTCACTTAGGTCGCGCAAGTCACTTGCACGAACATAAGGCATCGCGCAAGTACTTGCACGACCACGAGGCGGCGCGCAAGTGTACTTGCGCGACCATGAGGGAACTTGCGCGACCTATGGGCAATGTTCTCCTTGTTCATCCCTTTGTCGATTTTTGATGTTTCTTCAAAGGATGAATCACATTGGACTCAGATATACCCCTTTTCCGATTTTTAGATTCTGTGACAAAAGGAGCGTCAACAGGGTTTTAGAGAGTTGACCGGGGGAATTTATTCCCCCGGTATTTGACCTTCCGGCCGGCCAACTGGCCGGCCGGTTTTTCTCCAACGGGACCGGCAAGCCGGTCCCCTTCTGGTTTCCGACGCCGGCGGCTCAGCGTGCCGCCGGTCTTCCCGTCCCGCCGTGGCCCGGTACCGGCCGCGGTGTTCGTCGTCGGGCGCAGTGCGACGGCACCGCGCCTCTCCGCCGCGCCTTCAATTCCCTTCGACACGGCGTGAAGGCGTCGCATTCTTGATGATCCTTCCACGGCGCAGCGCGACGGCGCCGCACAATATAAACGTGCAAATATCCGCGTGGTGCGACGACACCACGCCATCTTGTTTCACCCGCGAGATAAATCAATCAAGAACAAAGGAGGGGGTTCGGCCGTGTTCATGCGGTCTGGCCCCCTCACGTTAAACAATAACACATATTTAAAATCCTCACGTTAGTCATGCTAGAACCACGAACAAGGATAAATAAATAAACAATTAACAACAACCCCTACCTTGGGTTCAAGTTCGAAGATTGTCAACGACCCGCGGAAGACAACGTCGCGGAGGTCGGGCGTCGTGGTAATCGTTCATCGAATCCGTTGACGAAGAGGTACGTCCGAAGAGGTACGTCATTGGAGAATCTTCGTATGTCGACGAAGGAAGTCCGAGGAGGAAGCAGCGTTCCCTTTCGTTGACACGGAAGACGAAGAAGAGAGGAGCGTCGTTCTTCGTCGGAGCTTGAGCGTTCTTCGTCAAAGCTTGAGCATTCTTCGTCAAAGTTTGAAGAAGAAGAAAAAGCTCTCAAATCCTCTCAAGATGGCTAAAGAGTTCTAACCAAATAAAATAAGATAGAGTCTTATTTTATTCACAAACTTAACAAATTGAATTTCAAAAGTTTTAAATTCAAATAAGATAACTCCAAAATTAATTAACAAGTTGTCATGTTAAATAAAGAGGGGTTAAAGGAGTTTTGAGAGGAGATGGAAGGTTGGGTTTAGTGTGGGCCCCACCACACTTAATCCTCTCAAGGGAGGTTAAGTGGGTGTGGGTCCCACCCCTAACTTCCTTTGAGAGAAGTTAACCAACAAGTTTAAATAAAAATTTGTAATCCGCAATTTTTATTTAACTTGTTCTAAACTCCCAAAAACTAACTCTCATCCTGAAATAAACGCAACCTCGGAAAAGGTCTCCTTAAGAGAATATCGGCGCTGCGAGTTCATCGGTGTCCTCAGATTTCAATTCCGAGCACCGGATCAAAAGTTAGAAATTCCCGCTCGTTCGTTCACTGAACGTACCCGAGCCAAACTTCGGTAATTGATTCCGGGCACTCCGGGCCTCGGAATCAGGTGCCGTCAGAAACCGCGCTCTTGTAAAATTACAAATAAAATTAAGAAAAAATTTCCCTTGAATTTTACGGGTCTTTACATTACTCCCACCTCAGGGCTTTACGTCCCCGTAAAGATACATCAAAAACTAGGGAAACAAATGAGGGTACTGAGCACGCATCTGAGCCTCCCGCTCCCATGTGCTCTCCTGGAGATTCCCGTGCTACCATCTGATGCGCACAAGAGGAATCGATCGCCCACGCAGGACCCGCTCCTGTCGATCCTCTATCTCCACCGGGACCTCCGTAAAAGTCGCCCATTCATCAATGTCAAGCTCCCCATGGTCAATGATGTGCGTCGGGTCGTTCATGTATCTCCTCAGCTGAGATACGTGGAAGACGTCGTGCACCCGGTGCAACTGAGGTGGCAGAGCCAGGCGATAAGCCACCTCGCCAATCCTGCTGAGGACCTGGAAAGGTCCGATGAAGAGCGAAGATAACTTTCCGCCTTGGCCTAATATCCAAATACCACATCGAGGTGAGACCCGCAAGAAGACGTGGTCGCCATACTCGAACTCTAGTGGCCTCCGCCTCCTGTCAGCGTATGACTTCTGCCAGCTCTGTGCTGTCCTAATCCGCTCCTGGATGACCTGGACCTTCTCTGTCATGGCCTGGACCATCTCTGGTCCCACAAGTGCTGACTCCCCAGGGTCTGTCCAGCACAAAGGAGATCTACAAGGTCGGCCGTACAATGCCTCATAAGGTGCCATCCCGATGGTGGAGTGGTAGCTGTTGTTGTACGCAAACTCCACCAAGGGCAGGTGGTCCTCCCAGCTATGACCAAAGTCGAGGACACATGCGCGGAGCATGTCCTCGAGAGTCTGAATGGTCCTCTCCGTCTGACTATCCATCTGAGGGTGAAAGGCTGTGCTCAGACGTAGCTGCGTCCCGAACGCCTCCTGTAACCCCTTCTAAAGCCAGGAAGTAAAGCGAGCATCTCGATCGGAGATGATAGAAGATGGCACACCGTGGTGCCGCACAATCTCCTGAACGTAGAGACGTCCCAAGCTCTCCACTGAGCCCTGCTCTCTAATGGGTAAGAAGTGTGCCGACTTGGTGAGTCGGTCAACAATCACCCAGATGGAGTCGTGACCTATGGAAGTGCGTGGAAGTCCAGTCACGAAGTCCATAGATATGCCGTCCCACTTCCACTCCGGAACCTCCAAGGGCTGTACCAAGCCTACTGGTACCTGATGCTCTGCCTTCACCTGTTGGCAGGTGAGGCATCGAGAAACGAACTCTACTACAGCTTTCTTCATGCCTGGCCACCAGTGCTGTCGTCTGAGGTCCTGGTACATCTTTGCCACTCCAGGATGTACCGCCAAAGGAGAAGTGTGAAACTCTCTCAGCACTTCCTCTCGTAAAGCGACTGGTACCATGGTACGTCCTCTGAAAAGGATTTCGTGCTCTGCTCTAAGGGAGAAACCATTAGGTGCCTGTCCCGAGGATATCTGTGCACGCCGTGTCTCACAGTCTGCGTCCCCACGCTGTGCCTCCCTGACTCGCTGCAGTAGTGGAGGAGTGACTGTGAGAGACTGAAGGAAGGCTGCTCCATCTCTATCCACGAAGGATATCTGCAAAGAGGCTAGCTGCTTTGTCGCCTCCTCAAGTAGCTGAATGCCCGTCCTCCTGCTGAGGGCATCGGCTACTACGTTCCTCTTCCCAGGAGTATAGACTATCTCAAAGTCATAGTCTTGGAGGAACTCGAGCCATCGCTGCTGTCTCAAGTTCAGGTCCTTCTGTGAGAAGATATACCTGAGACTCTGATGATCGGAAAAGACTGTAAAGTGCTCGCCCATCAGATAGTGTCGCCATGTATTCAGAGCGAAGACCACTGCTGCTAACTCCAGGTCATGGGTAGCGTAGTTCTTCTCATGCGGCCTCAACTGACGTGATCCATAGGCGATCACTGCCCACTCCTGCATCAGAACACATCCGAGTCCGGTCCCTGATGCATCGCAGTAGACTACGTACCCTACACCCTCCTCAGGCAACCTCAAGATAGGTGCGCTAGTCAATCTCTGTCTCAGCTCCTGGAAGCTCTGCTGACATTTGTCTGACCACACGAAGGGTTTCCCCTTCTTCGTCAAATCTGTGAGTGGTGCCGCAACTCTAGAGAAGTCTGGAACGAATCTCCGATAGTATCCAGCTAGTCCCAAGAAACTCCGAACCTCAATCACGCTCCTGGGCGGCTCCCATGCTAACACAGCCTCAATCTTCGCGGGATCCACTGCAACTCCTGCCTCAGAGATAACGTGTCCTAATAAGTGGACCTCACGTATCCAGAACTGGCACTTTGAGAGCTTACCATAAAGCTGGTGCTCTCGGAGTGTGTCTAGTATAACTCGCAAGTGATAGGCGTGCTCCTCCTCAGTCGTAGAATAAATCAGAATGTCGTCGATGAAGACCACGACAAACCGATCGAGGTATGGCTGAAAGATCCTGTTCATGAGAGCCATGAACACTTCTGGAGCATTGGTTACACCGAAAGGCATAACCAAGAACTCATAGTGGCCATACCGACATCTGAAGGCCGTCTTCTGCACATCCTCGTCTCTGACTCTGAGCTGATGATAGCCTGACCTAAGGTCTATCTTCGAGAACCACCGTGCTCCCTTGAGCTGATCAAAGAGGTCATCAATCCTCGGTAGCGGATACTTGTTCCTCACTGTCACCTGGTTCAGGAGACAATAGTCAACACAAAGTCGCAAGCTCCCGTCCGCCTTCTTGGCGAACAATATCGGGGAAGCCCATGGTGAAACACTGGGTCGGATGAACCCCTTGCCCTGCAAGTCCTCCAACTATACCCGTAGATCTCGAAGCTCGGCGGGGGCCATCCGATATGCTGGAGTGGATATCGGGGCTGTTCCGGGGTACAAGTCAATATAAAAGTCTACCTCTCTGCGAGGAGGTAGCCCTGGAACGTCATCGGGAAAAACGTCCGCAAACTGATCCACCACTGCAGGAAAACCAGGACTTCGCACGTCAACTTCTCCAAGGATGAGGCTAGCTAACTGATGAGTAATGGGCTGTCCTCTCCTCCGCGGAAGTCCATCCTGTGCTGCTAAGTCTCCCTTCTCGCGGGTGAAGGTGAACCTGCTCCCGTCGGTGCGTACACATCGCACCTTGCGCCTAAAACAGTCAATCTGTGCATGGACCGTAGATAGCCAATCCATGCCCAAGATGACGTCGTAAGGCCTCGACACTGCTACAAGAAGATCCCAGCCGAAGCTCTCGCCTCCTAGAGTAAGCTCACACTGCCGGCACCAGTGCGTAATCGTCGAGTCTGCTCCCGTAGGAGTCCTTAGCCGTAAGGATCGAGCCAACGGCTCTGTCGGAATCTCCGAGCTCCGAACAAGGGCAGCGGCTATGAAAGAGTGACTTGCTCCTGTGTCTATAAGAACTGCAGAAAGGGTGGAATAGACACAGATAGTACCTCGAATCATCTCGGGTGCGCCGTGGTCGTAGGCCTCTGCTGCCTGGAGCTGTGCCTGCCTCTGCCCGCCAGCTCCCTGTGGTCCTCCACGGTCGACCCTCTGCCTCTGCCTCAGTGGTCCCTCAACCGACTGCTGCTCCTCGGCACGGCGGGTCGGGCAGTCACGAGCCATGTGGCCCTGCCCGCCGCACGAGTAGCACTGTCTGCCTCTCGTAAGACTGGCTCCGCGCTGTGTGCCCCGCACTGCTGAGCCAGTGTCCTGAGGTCGTCTGCCCGAAGGTCTGGTCTGTCTGGACCCCTGAGTCATCCGTCGACTGCCTGCTGCAGATGACTCTGCCACGTGCCGCCCTGCGGTGGGTCGCTGCGCTGGTGTAGACTCAGCAAGGAAGCTCTCGATCAGAAGGGCCCGCTCCAGTACTCCTGTCTGAGTCTGTATGCTGAGGGAGATCAGCGATGCCCTGATCTCGTGTCTCAAACCCTACTCGAAGGTCCGGGCCCGGAAGAATGGGTCCCGTACCATGTCAGTCGAGTAGCGCGAGAGATCAGTAAATCTCGCCGAGTACTGAGAGACCGCCATGCTGCCCTGCCGCAGCTGAAGAAGCTCCTGGATACGCACCGCACGAAGGGTGGATGGGACGAACTCCGAGCGGAAGAGGCTCTCAAAGTCCGTCCAAAGTAGAGATGCCTCATCGTGCACCTGAAGCATCAAGCTCCACCATCGTCCTGCTGCTGCGTGTAGTAGGCTCGCAACGAGGATCACCATGAGGTCTGCTGGTGTCCTCACTAGCCTAAACACACGTACTACTGCCTCCAGCCAGTCCTCGGCTGCCTGGGGATCCGTCTCCCCACGAAACCTGGGCGGTCGCTGGCGCTGAAACTCATGCAGTGCGCTGAGGCGACGTGCATCGTCAGCGGCTGGTGCTGGAAGCATCGGGGGCTCGGTGGGTAGAGCTATCGCCAGTGCCACTGCTGACAAAGGGCCCTGTACCGAGGCCTCATCGCTCGGTGGGCTGTCGTCACACTCGACTCTCGGAACCCTAGCTGGCTTCCGTCGGGGGGGCCATCCTGAAAAGGAAACAGGTGCGCCACGGTCAGAACAGTATACCTGGTGAGCTGATATGAAGTAATCACAAAGAAAACTTTGAAACACACACGCAATCAATGTTTTCGTGCATTAAGTCGGAAATCAGAGGTCAGGGTCCTGGTGTACGGATACGTCGGCCGCCGCACCAACGCTGGACTCCCTGGACAGATAACCACACTCAATACGCTAAACATTATTGCTTCACATAGAAAATATCAGAGTTCGCGGTAGAACCGAACTCCTCTGATACCAATTTGTCACGACCCGCCCTCGGGGTCCGTGCCATGACTACCCCAAGCCCGCCTTCCATAGGCAAGGGGCTGGCGACTAGCACCTAGGCGTAAAACCCAGTAAAAAGGGAAGGCATTGCCTTTGTAAAGTAAACAAACACCACAGAGTAAGCAAGCAGAAAGTAAACACTAAGCAAAAGCAGAGTACAACTGAAAGTGCGGAAAAGTAAATGGGCCAGTATACAAACCCAAACTGAAAGTAAAGTACAACTCGAAAGGGAAAACAACAACTGAAAAGTAAATGCCGCTACATCGAGCTGTCCACTGGAAATCCCACCTGAAGGGTGGGTACAGATAGCTCCACTGCTCCACGGGTCCCGCCGTCCACTCCGAGCATGTCCCGCCCAGTGGTCCACCTCCAGGTACCATCCTGCTCTGCAAGCCTCAGCTAAGATCAACGCTGTCCGTCGTCTGCAACCAACACAATGTAGTGCGGGCAAAGCCCGTGCAGGGGTGAGTATAAGCTACTCAGTAGGGACCCCGAGACCCCTGAAGGTCTCTCAGATCCACAAAGGATAAACCACGAAGAAAGGTACAATCACGAAGTAACAACCGACACTGCTTAGGTATATGCCCATACATATACCTAAGTCATCAATTTCAAATACGCTCCAACCTCCGAGCCCAAGTACAACTCAGTCCACACAGGAAAGTAAACGTATTCCACACAGGAAAGCAAAACGTAATCCACACAGGATAACACAACACAATCCACACAGGAAAGAAACAGGATTCAGCTCACACAAGTATACTTCTTCAAAGGACGATAAAGATGATCTCTGATCCATCTAAGTCGTCAGACCCACGAAGGATCGATAGGTAACTAACCCCCGCAAAAGACCCACACAGGATCGGGCCCACATAGGACCTATAGGCGCTGGTTCACACAGGACCGCTGAGCGCAAGGACCCACACAGGATCGGACCCACACAGGATCGGGCCCACACAGGACCTGTAGCACTGATCCACGTAGGATCGTTGAGTGATGTAGTCGTCGTCGTCGAATCCACACAGGATCTCTGTACTGTCGTCGTCGCAGTCACAGTAGCAGTAGTAGCAGTAGTAGTCACAGTCGCAGCCAACACTAGGGTTCCCGCACACAGCAAGCTCGTTCGGAGAGTCCGCTCCACGAACCGAGAGGCTGATACATCAACTGTCACAAAGTCCAGATTTGATGTATCCAAAAGTTCCGTATCGTCAATAGGAACTCAACGCAACAGACGGCGCGTCGATCGGACGCCCGGTCTGAGAGTTATTGGCATTTTCGTCCCTGGGGCCCGGTTGGTTTTTAAGGCAAAACCAACCCGACCGTACTCCACCTGCGTCCAAACCTCAGGCGGAGTAGGCCAAAAGATCTGTCTCACTAAGAGGAACACAACAAAGCTGACGGCACGTCAATTGGACGTCCGTAGCTCGAGATATGAGCGTTTCCGCTCCGAAGGCCCGGTTGGTTTCGTGAACGAACCAACCTGGCCGAACTCAAAGTGTTCCGAAACTTTGAGTGCGATATACCGAATCGATCGTCTCGATCCAAGGATCGCGTTTCCATAGACGGTTCATCGATTGGAGGTCCGTGGCTCAAGTTATGGCCAAAAGACCGAAACTGATTCGAAACGGGGGGTCCGGGTCCTGGCCGACCCGGCCCGACCCCCCCTGGGTCGGCCCGAATCGGGTCGACCCGGCCGGCGGGCGGCGCGGCGGCCTGGCGCCGCACGGAGGCAGCGTGCGGGGGGCTAAGCCCCCACTTCCAGCTTGGCGGCGCGGCTTAAGTGCCTCACCTTTTGGAGATCCGGCCCCCCTCGTGGGGGCCTGCTTGAAGAAACCGGGGGGCCGCCTACCCCCGCTCAAAGGAACCGCCCCCCCTCATAAATGGGGGGGGGGGGTTTAGAGAGTTGACCGGGGGAATTTATTCCCCCGGTCTTTGACCTTCCGGCCGGCCACCTGGCTGGCCGATTTTTCTCCAACGGGACCGGCAAGCCGGTCCCCTTCCGGTTTCCGACGCCGGCGGCTCGGCGTGCCGCCGGTCTTCCCGTCCCGCCGCGGCCCGAAACCGGCCGCGGTGTTCATCGTCCGGCACGGTGCGACGGCACCGCGCCTTCAATTCCCTTCGACGCGGCGCGACGGTGTCACGTTCTTGATGATCCTTCCACGGCGCGGTGCAACGGCGCCGCGCAATATAAACGTGCGAATATCCGCGTGGTGCGACGGCACCACGCCATCTTCTTTCACCCGCGAGATAAATCAATCAAGAACAAAGGAGGGGGTTCGGCCGTGTTCATGCGGTCCGGCCCCCTCACGTTAAATAATAACACATATTTAAAATCCTCACGTTAGTCATGCTAGAACCACGAACAAGGATAAATAAATAAACAATTAACAAAAACCCCTACCTTGGGTTCAAGTTCGAAGATTGTCAACGACCCGCGGAAGACAAAATCGCGGAGGTCGGGCGTCGCGGTAATCATTTGTCAAATCCATTGACTAAGAGGTACGTCCGAAGAGGTACGTCATTGGAGAATCTTCGTATGTCGACGAAGGAAGTCCGAGGAGGAAGCGGCGTTCCCTTTCGTTGAAACGGAAGACGAAGAAGAGAGGAGCGTCGTTCTTCGTCGGAGCTTGAGCGTTCTTCGTCAAAGCTTGAGCGTTCTTCGTCAAAGTTTGAAGAAGAAGAAAAAGCTCTCAAATCCTCTCAAGATGGCTAAAGAGTTCTAACCAAATAAAATAAGATAGAGTCTTATTTTATTCAAAAACTTAACAAATTGAATTTCAATGGTTTGAAATTCAAATAAGATAACTCCAAAATTAATTAACAAGTTGTCATGTTAATTAAAGAGGGGTTAAAGGAGTTTTGAGAGGAGATGGAAGGTTGGGTTTCGTGTGGGCCCCACCACACTTAATCCTCTCAAGGGAGGTTAAGTGGGTGTGGGTCCCACCCCTAACTTCCTTTGAGAGAAGTTAACCAACAAGTTTAAATAAAAATTTGTAATCCACAATTTTTATTTAACTTGTTCTAAACTCCAAAAAACTAACTCTCATCCTGAAATAAACACAACCTTGGAAAAGGTCTCCTTAAGAGAATATCGGCGCTGCGAGTTCATCGGTGTCCTTGGATTTCAATTCCGAGCACCGGATCAAAAGTTAGAAATTCCCGCTCGTTCGTTCACTGAACGTACCTGAGCCAAACATCAGTAATTGATTCCGGGCACTCCGGGCCTCGGAATCAGGTTCCGTCAGAAACCGCGCTCTTGTAAAATTCCAAATAAAATTAAGAAAAAATTTCCCTCTAATTTTACGGGTCTTTACAGCAGTTTTACTCCTTCTTTTTTGGAAGTCTATCATAAGTCAGGGGGATCAAAAGTAATGCTGAGAATGACATAAAATCGTGTAATGGATAATTAGACAAAGAGAGAAAATAAAATCATGATAGGATTTCTTTGATTGTGTTTTTATGTTTCTGGGGATCATAGGATAGACATTTGGGGTTGTTGGATTATTCCTTTAATAATAGTCACTAATCCTTAATATTAATGGATCCCTTAGAATCTATTTATGGTTGTTCATGTCAATATCTATTATTCTAGGAAGAGGTGCGTGAGACCTAATTGTTTGGAACTATGGCAACCCTAGTTTTTATTACACAATTAAACATGATTTATTTCATAAAAATTCACTTAACAAAACCTAGAATATTTTTAGGTCTAGTGTCTTTTTTTATAGGAAATTTACATGAAAACATAAGACATAAAATAAAACATCTTTATTTAACACTTCTTTTACATGACCACAACATTCCTTCGTATATTACATTTCATGGGATAACTTGAGGACATACAGAAGAAAATGGTGATATAGAAATCCTAGTAATGAAATAAACAAGGAATACCATGAAAAATAAAATACATGTTTTGAAATAGGGATATAAATGGATTACAAGAGAGACAAGAACATAGTGGCATGATATAACATGATTTTCATAAGATGGAAATGTTGAAAAAACTTAAAACATTGCCTCATAAACATAAAGGAATCAGGTAAAACCATATACCAACATGGTGGAAAAATGTAATAAAAGAAATCATGTAAACCCCTATCCCAACAAGATGAATAATGATTCTATAAATTACCCAATGCACTGGAGCACTATTAGGGTGCAACCTTCACAAACATTTCAATATCATGCTTAAGTGTGCCACATAAAAAATATAACATGGATTTATTCTGCATCATAATTTATTCCAAGATAGAGGAATCTAGAATAAATATATGAAAGTATATAATAAATAAGTATATGTTCATAAAGGCGAATACCCTTGATAGAGAAATGGTCATGATATTCACTATATGAATATTTTTCCATCGAAAATCATGGTGAAATTTGGGCAGCATAAGGGAATCACATGGGGATTCATAAAATAAGTTGATGAGATATAAATGGGTATCTCAAAATTTTGACATTAAATGGTCAGTAATGGGGTCATGAATCATAATATACCAACATATGAAATCGAACTTGAGATTCATAATATAAGAGAAATGATTGAATGGAAATGAAGAGATATAAACCTCTTACAGAGTTTTGGCATGATAATGGGTGTACGTTGAGGGGATTAATGAGAGTGAAATAGGTCTATAATCATTAAAAAATAACATGGGAGGTATGGGGGAGGTATGAAAACATACCCTTTCATTTTTAATTTATAATTAAAATGGTATAATAATATAAGGAATCTTGGAAAAAAATGAGAATGGAAGGAAAATGATGATCCCTTAGTTGGATATGTGATCCAAACTGCTTGTGAGAGGCTTAATGGGAGCTTGGGGTGCCTTGGTAGGGCACTTGGGAATAGATAGAAAAGTGAGGATGATATGAAAAGAGTTTTAGTGAAAATTAATGGGTTCCATGGTGGGTTTATATAGGAAATGATGGGGAATTAATTATTATTTAGGTTCTGGACACTACACACTAAAATACTCAGAATCACAAACCGTCCCATAGTTTTTTACCTTGATTTCTAGAAAAGTGGATGGTAAAACATTATTTTATATAGACATGGGCCGATGAGATTAAAATATTTTCCTTTATTTTGTGGAGGTGAGTCACACAATGAAATAAATGAATTAAATATCATAAAATATATTATAAATTTTTATGGATTCCCTAAGGCATTATAAAACAATTCAAATAAATCGGAAATAACATTATGCTAAATTTAATACATAGATTTGGTCGAAGATACATTTTATGGTATTTATTATATCACTACTATGTCATTATGATGTCCTAAAAAAACTATATATTTATATATTAATGAAATTTTACAAAAAAAATTCGACTGCTTTAGAAAAATATGAAAAATTCACTTTTGGATAATTTAAACATCATGATTCCAAAAATATTATTAATTATATATAAATATTTTTTAAATATTTGAATTTTCACTTTTAAAATGAGAACCAACATTTATTGAAAATTGATGGGTTTGGACAAAAATAGTTTTTAAACCTTAATAATAATTAAAACTAGATTAATTAAAATAATATACACATTTAATATAAATAAAAGTAATTTTATAATAATATTTTATGAAAAAATTAATTATTTTAAAAAATAATTAAATTAAATTCTTTAAAAAAACACTTTTTATTTTATCATGTGAAAATATAACTCTTATCAAACTGATTACCTAACCATTTATAGATAAAGAACTGGAATAATCATCATTTATAAATACAAATTATAATATAAAAAACTATAGTTCAATATAATATTGTTTATATTTCTCAAAAGTACAATTTTTACCCAAAAAAACAATTTATCAAATTCATAATTTTTTATGAATGACTATTCCCATAAAGTAATTGAAGGAATAATAATTTTATTTATATAAATGTATTAAAAATATGTAATTAATACATTGTTATGTAACCCCTTATAACAACCGCATAATACCTAAGGGTAAGGAGTGTGATGGTGACAGATTGTTGGGGTGGCTTGGATAACATTGCCTGGGTGGTAATCACTATGAACTTGAACTTATACCATAGGTGATTCCATTCTAGATTAACGTGTTGAATCTAGGCTTGGTCTTGGTCAAGTGAAAATTCTAGTGACACAAACGTCCTTAAAATATTTGAAAAATGAGCATTTTATGGCCTGGGTCTACTGGTTGAGGCTATCCACTACTTTTCCTATTTCAAATGGATTTTATTTAAACCATATATTTATATAAGTTTTGTTATCACTGTTCAACCACTATACTATCAGTGGTAAATATACTTAAGTGTCATTTAAAACTAATAATTAGAAAATAGTGCATGTTCTTTCTATATTTATAAGACATTAAAAAATAGAATTTTATTCATAAATGTTATGGTCATTACAACCTTTTCCACTTAAGAAATTTCTCCTTCAAAATTTCATTTTCCCATACTAAAATAGTTTAGGGTAACTCTGCTGCATCACTTCCTCCAGTTCCCACATCGCATCTTAAAACTTTAGGTTTCTCTACAACACTTTGACAAGGGGAATTTTCTTATTTCATAGAAAATTTAACAAAAAATATATGATCTTAACCAGATTCACTTCATAAGGGAGGTAATTATCCAATGGTACCATCCCTGGATTGAGTAAATCAAATGGGTCTAGTATGTACTTCCTTAAGAATGATACATGGAATGAATCATGTATTTTAGACAGGTTTGGTGGGAGTTCTAGTCAATATACCACTATCCTGATGCTATCCACGATCTCAAAATAGACGATGTACCTTGGAATAAGCTTTAAATTCTTCCCAAATCATATAACTATCATCCATGGATATATACAAAGGAAAACCAAATATCCAACATCAAACTCTAGGTCTCGTAGATGGTTGTCATTATAACTCCTTTGTTGACACTAAGCTGCCTTGGTGTGATATTGGATGGTATTTACCTTCTCCACCATTTCTTAGAAAATGTTTTGACCAAAAAGTTTTCATTCCCCAAATTCATCCAAACATGCTGCTGTTATACATATCCTACCATAAAGGGATTCATAATGAGATATTTGGATTCTATAATGGAAAATATTGCTGTAAGAGAACTCCATAAAAGGAAAATATTCGTCTCATCCACCTTTGAAGTCTATTGAGAATTCTCCTAACATGTCCCCAAGTGTCTCGATAGTTTGTTCATATTTACCATCATTTGGAGGGAGATATGCCATGATGAAGTTAATATCAGTGTTTAGAGTATAATGGAGACTCTTTCAGAACATAGAGGTGAATCTTGGATATCGATCAGACATAATAGATAGTGGTACTCCAAACAGACTTACCACTTCCTTGATGTATATCCTTGCTAGTTGATGCAATGAGAATTCCAATCAAATTTCAATGAAGTGTGCAGTATTTGAACGAAAATCCACAGCAACCCAGATGAAATTATTTCTTCTTTATGTCTTCATAAGTCTAGTAACAAAGTCCATGGTGATGTTTTCCCATTTCCATGTTGGTATGGGTAACAGTTGCATCATCCCCTTAGAATTCTGCCTCTCATACTTTTCTTACTGACATACCATACACTTCTATATATACTAAATGATCTCATTATTCATGTTATACCACCAATAATTCTCTTTCGTATCTTGATTCATATGTGTGTTTCCAGGTTGAATTAATAAGTTTAAACTATATCCATCATCCGAAATTTGTTTATTTAACTCCAAATTTTATTAAACCCATAGTATAGCCCCAAATTTCATAATTCCTTATTCATTAACATTGATCTCCAAGGATTTCTCTTTATGGATAGATTCCACATTTTTCAGAATTTTTACATCATATTTTTGAGAAACCATTACCCTTTCCAAAATAGATTGTTGAGAAATAATTTGTGAATGGATTGATGATGTTCCCTTTTTTATGATTCCCATGTCCATCTTCATCAAATATAATAAGATTGGATCCTTTTACATTCTCATCAAGGATACAATCATTGGGATATTTCTACTTATAGCATATTCCACCTTTTTCTCTTTCCCAGGGTGGTAAGGGATTGAGCATTCATAATCCTTGATAATCTCTAACCATATTCATTGGCACATATTTATCTCTTTTTGTGTGAATATATATTATAGACTTTTGTGATCCATATATATTTCACACATTTCTCCGTAGAGATAATTTCAACATATTTTATAATTCAAAGATCACAACAACCAACTCCATATCATGCATGGGATTGTTTTTATCATGAATTTTCAACTACCTTGAGGCATAGGCGATAGCATTTTCATGCTACATCAACGCACCACCCAAGAACTTCTTCTAAGAATTACAGAAGATTAAAATAAGATCCCCACTTGTGTGTAGTGTGAGCATAAGGTTAGTGATAAGCCTCTTAATTAACTCCATGAATCATTCTTCACATTCATTATCACTAGAAAACATGAATCCCTTCAATGTTAGCTTGGTAAGGTATAAAATCATGAGAATTTTCTCACAAATTAGTGATAATATCCAGCTTACCCTAGGAAGATACAAATATCAGTAACATATTTTAGCCTCATCCATCCTTCAATTTGTTTTGGAAGGATCCATAGAAATTCCATTGCTTGTGATGATATGCCCCATGAATGAAACTTCCTTAAAACAGAACTCACACTTTATGCACTTTTCATATAGATTTTACTTTCTCAAGGTCTCTAGTACAATGATTAAATTCTCCTCATGCTCTTCTTTTGTTTTAGAGTATATTGGAATATCATCTATAAATACTGCCAATTTTTTTTTCAAGGTAATCTCTAAAGACTCTATGCACAAAGTCCATGAATATTTCTAGAGAATTAGATAGTCCAAAATGCATTACTATGAATTCATAGTGCCCGTACCTTGTATGAAAAGTAGTCTTGGGAATATCCTCGTTCTTCACCCTTACTTAGTAATATATGCACCATAAATCCATCTTGGAGAAGTATTGTGCTCTATGTATCTAATCAAAAAATTCATCAATTATTGGAAAAGGATAGTTTTTCTTTATTGTGATTTTGATGCGCTCACGATAATCAATGAAAAAGCGCATTGACCCATTGATCTTCTTGACAAAGAGGACTGGGGAACCCCATAGTGAAGCACTTGGTCATATAAGCCCTTTATCCAAATTCACCTATAATTGTTTCTTTAGATCCTCAAGCTCAACAATAAACATTCTATATGGAGTATTGGATATTCTCAATGCCCCAGGTATATGATAAATTGATAATTCAACATCTCTTCTAGGAAGAAGGAAAGGAAATTTTGCAAGAAACACCTAAGTGAATTACCTCACAATCGGAATGTCTTCGGGGACAGTTCCTTCCTTAGACTCCATCATCTGAGAATTATATTCATGCTCATTGAGAATTAATACCCATGCCTGAGATGATGGTTCTAACTAAGATTCATCCTACTCTTTGTACATGTACATAATTGGGGGTTTATTCACCATATGAAGATTGGTTTCCCTCTTGCGGAAATTAATGTTGGCTATATATATGTAAAATCCAATCCATTCCATTAATTTAATCATGTTCTACCATGTTAAGTATGATGAGGTTCCTCGGGAAGTTGAATCCAAAATTTTTGACAAGGGAGGAGTTATATGCTTGGAATGATATAATTTCCCCATTTACCATTCTAACTGATATCTCTACATCCATTATTTGTGGTGGTGTTTGGACCATTCTATTAAAATTTTAGGATATAAAAGAATACATAAACCAAAATTAATAAGTATGTTACCTATTCATGAATGAATAACTAGTGTACATATCTCCAATTCTTTGTAGGGATTCGCTTCAGTGGTAGTGATGGAAAAACCTCACCCTTAATGCCTTTGAGGTTGTTGGTTGCCTTCGAAAAACCTTGGAATAGGGTAGAAGTTTGAAAAGTTCCATTCCCTTTTGCAGTTATAGAAATGAACAATGGGCTGAGAATAAAATAGAGTGCTCCTTTAATCTATCATAGGAGTGGGTTTTCCTTGTCAAAAATCGCTAGCTTGGTTCCCTTCCTTCTCGTACCTAAATCATTTCCTCATCCCCTTCAGAAAATTTCTATGTTGCTTCTTTTCACACCTTTAGCAAGTGGGATGCTAGAATATCATAGCACCATTGAATTTATCCATCAGGACAATATAATTAAAGTCCACTTTCCACTTATTATCTCCATGATGACCTTGAAATTATCTGATCTCCATCTCAAATTTAAGGGCACATCAAACAATCTCCTCATAGATGTCAAAGTCTCAGGTTAATAGGTCTTTCTATAGGCTAGGTTTTATCCCCACAAAGAAGTGGTTAACATTAAATTTTGGGGTAACAACAAAACCATAGGCTTATCCTGTATGTATTGTGATGTTTTCCTCATACACCCCAACATATGCATCGTCATTTGGAAAGAGTTCAAGGAAATATTTTTCCATCTTTTTTGGAGGGAGTGTGGGAAATATTTATCAAAATATATTTTTTGAAAATTATTCCATCCCATCGCCTCGATCTCTTACTTAGGAATCGTATTTTAGCACAATGTATACTATTGATAAGATTCACCCATCATATGATAAACATCTATAAGAACCTTATTTGGTTCAGAACATTGAAGGATGAAGACGATCTTCTCAATGGAGTTGATCCATTGTTCCAGGATTGAGAGATTAAATGATATGTTGAAGGTAGGAGGGAATTGCATCATGATGCTCTCGATTAAGACTTGTTTTTTCTTGGGGGGGGGGTGGATGTTCATCTTGATACATGTTTCTAATAAACAAACATGAGTAAATTGAGAGAGTATCATGGAAAATATTGTGATTTTTTTCTTCCATCATATTGGGCATCTCAATTGAACATTCATCACATTGATATTCACATCGATTGTTAGAATGAGTCTCCCTATTACCATAAATTGGATAAAATAAAAGGAAAAATAGCGGTAATTATTTTAAATAATTAATCACATATAGTGTAATCCAATGAAAAAGGGATGGCTTATAAATTACATTTATTTCCTTAACTTGTGAATTTACAGTCTTCAATCTAAGTCATCCATGATCTATTTCCTAACATATATTCATATGGTATTTTTTCATCCTACTGTAACAATGGTTTATTCTAATCTTATGAATTTATCAAACAATATCCCCTATTATTGTCGAACCAAGAGTTCATCAAGACCCATTATCGTGCACCAGTTCTAGTTAAACTCCATCTCAAAGCGGCGTTTTCGGGGTTTACCCCAAGATACATCCGCTCCAAATACACCTATACTTTTTTGCATCAAAAAATGGATTCATTTTCACAATAAACAACTTAATATATTGTAAAGAAGATTTAGGGATTCATTTCATTAGGTTTTTCCAATCCTAATCCCAAAAATATCTAAACTTACCCTATGATACCAAATATACAAAACCTGGTCTTTTTTACACATTTAAGCATGATTTATTACAGAAACCTAAACTTAATACAACACATAAGATTTAGAGGTATAATTTCATTGGGGGTTAGGAACATAAATGGGAACTTAACACATAAATTACGACACATTTATTAAAAACTTCTTTTACATTACCACAACATTCCTTCATACATAGGATTGCTTGAGATATCCTGAGGACATAAATAAGAAAAGGGTGAGATATAAATCCCACTAAGGGAGTAAACAAGGCCTAATATGAAAAATAAAATACATGTTAGAAAATATTCTTTTTTATGGATAAAATTAGAAATATGAACATAAATTCATGATATAAAATGATTATCAAAACATGAGATGTGGCAAGAACTTAAAACACTACATCATAAACATAAAAGAATCAGGTAAATCCTTATCCCAACATAGTGGAAAAATGTACTAAAAGGAATAAGGTAAAAACCTATCCCAACATGAGATATCATGATACTAAACATTACCCAATGCGTTGGAGTGCTATCAGGGAACATACTTCATGACCATTTTTATCTCATGGTTAAGTGTTCCATATATATCATATAACATGGATTCATTCAACATAATAATTTATTCCATGATAATGGAATTTGGAATATATATATGAAATTATAAAATCAATTTTTATATGTTCATAAAGGTGAATACCCATGATAGAGAAATGGGCATGGTATTCTCCAAGTGATGATTTTGGAATGGACAATCCTAGTGGAAATTGGATAGTATAATATCATCACATAGGGATTTATATAATGGAGTGATGATAGAGAAATGGATATATCATCATTTAGACATGAAATGGGAAATAAGGGGGTAATGGAGAATAATATCCCAACATATGAAATGGAATTTATATGCATAATATATGATAAATACTTTAATGGAAATGAGGAGAGAGAAATCCCTTACTGAATTTTGGCATGGTAACTGGTGTACATGGGAGGGATAAATGAGAGTGAAAGGGGTCTCTCATCACTCAAACATAACAAGCGTAGTATATGTGTGGCTGAAAAATATACCCTATCATTTTTATTTGGAAAATAAAAGGGTATAACAATATATGGAAATGTGGAAAAAATGAGAAAGGAGGGAAAGTGAGGATCCCATACTTGGATGTGTGATCCCAAAAGATTGAGAGAGGCTTCTTGGAAGCTAGGAGTGCATTGGGAGAACTATAGGGAGTGGAGATCATAGTGAGGACGATCTTCATAGAGTTTGAGTAAAGATCATGTGGTGATTAGGTGGGATTCATTATTATATCGGTTTTAGACACTACACACTAAAATATTCAAAACCAAAAACCAACCCATGTTTTTTGAAAATAGTTTCTAGCCGAGGGTAGTTGGAAAAATTATTTTATAATTAAAAGGGAAAATGTCATTAAAATATTAGTCTTGATTATGTAGAGGTGAGTCACACCATCAAGTAAATGAATTTAAAATCATAAAATATAATATACATTTTGGAGGATTGACTAAGGAATTATAAAATAAGTCAAATAAATCTAAAATAACATTATTTTAAAGATAAAACATTTTTTGGTCAAAAATCCATTTTATGGTGTTTATTAAATCACTATTAGTTCATTATGATGTCATAAAACACTCTATATATTTATATATTATTTAGTTTTTAACCAAAAATTGTACAATCTTAGAAAATTATTAATAATTCACCATTGGATAATTTCAACATCCCGATTACCAAAATAATATTCATTTTATCTAAATAATTTTTGAAATATGTTAATTTTCACTTTTAAAATGAGAAATGTTTTTTTTTTGAAAATTGATGTGTTTTAACAAAAATAGTTGTTAACCCATAATTAAAATCAGTATTGACATCATAAAAATTATATACTCATTTATTATTATTAAAATTAATTTGATAATAATATTTTATAAAGATATATTTTTAAGAAGGTGGTGCCTCAGTCAAGAGACCAAGGCACAATATATTGAATATTAAAGAAAGGAGTTACATATATTTTTCATAAAAATGATGAAATTTAAGAGACAGGATATCAGACCATGTTAATTCATGGTTCATACCTTTGTTGGAAAGAGAATATGCAATCATGTTAACCTCCCAATATGCATGCATGACAATGTAGTTGATATCCCAAAGCATATCAATACATCTCATCTAGAGGGTGGTAAGTGGCCAAGAGAGATGAATCAACCCATTCGAGATAGCCTAAACGATTGTGGTCGAATCACTCTCGATCCAGATCTTCCTCCATTCTTGTTGATTAACAAAATTGACATCATATATTGCATCCATCATTTCTACTTCAAGGGAGGAGGATGTGCCACAAGTAACATAAAATCATCCATGGCATTGACCCAAGTAATCTCTGAAAATAACTCCACAACCCGCATGGCCTGGATTTCCTTTCGAGGTGCCATCAATGTTCACTTTAATCCATCCAGGGAGCAGGACTTCCCAGAAATCATCAAGGGTACATTTTGGTTTCTTGAAGATTCTAATAATCCGAAGTTTGCGAAGAATCTCGAAGTCCTTAATAAAGTTTTTATGGTTCGCTTTCTGGATTTAAGGTGCTTATTTCACCACAATTAGAATTCTAGATTTACCTTCATTGATAGTTAGTGTGCCTTTTTTGTGAATAAAATTATTTATACCATACTTGATCACGTGCATCAATTCTGCAACTGCAGTAGATAACACGTTCTTAATTTTCTAAGAGGCATCTTGATTGACACATATTTTAATTTGAGAGATGATAGAGTCATTAAAAGTCCATCTACAATTAAAAATGTCCAAGATGTAATTAAAAAGAGCAAAGGGATTGGAACATGAAAGAAAAAGATGATTGATGCCTTCCCTGTGTTGATTGCATAAATGACACATTGTGCAAAGATGAATACCGAAGGATTGGAGACGCAATTCAGTAAGAATTCTGTTGTGTGAGATTCTCCATATAAGAGTGAGTCTCGAAGGTTTGATCCAGGGCTTGTTAAAAGCATTCAACCATCCAAAACCATCAGTGGAGTTCAAAAAATTATGATTGTAAAAATTTTTAGAGTCAAGAATGTCATTTTGAGCTAGTTCCCAGATCAGGAAGTCTTCAGAAGTCGATAAGGGGTAATTATCAATTATGAAGTTAATTTTATCAGGAATATCTTGTCTGTTCGAGTGAATAACATCTTTAATGGAAATATTTATGTTTTGAGGAGAATGGTTGGGAGGCAACAAAGAAGATAAGAAAGAACCCATCCAATTATCAAATCAGAATTTCAAAGAAGAATCACCATTAGCTAAACATCTAGAATTGATCATGATATTATGATAAATATTTCTAATATAGGGATAGATAGATGACTGAAAATAATTTAAGTTGCCTTTTTGAAGTTTTTTGAGAAATCTTTGCTTGAGAAAATCAATAGCATTATTGGCATTATGAATCATTCTCCAGAAAAGCCTGGCTTGCAAAGCATCGTTAAACATTTCACGATTTTTAATTCCAATAGAGCCTTTCTCTAAAGGTTTACAAAAATTCTTCTAAGGAACCATTATAAGACTTATTTCAAGGATATTATTGGTCCAGACAAAATTTTTAATGAAAGTATTATGTTTTAATGCTACTATAAGGCCATTTGAAAATCATGAACGAGTAAACCATTTTAGAGATGATGGTAGATTTAACCAGTAAAATTCTACCATCCATGGACAAAGATTTACCTTTAAAAGTAGAGAGATGATGTGTGATTTGATCAACAATGTTGGAAAAGTAACTAGATTTGGTTCTTCCGCAAAATATTAGAACCCCAAGATTGGTTAACGAGAGAGAACCCTCTTTAATACCAAGGTTATTGATAATTATAGATTTTCTTATCGAAGGGTATGTTTTCCCAAAAAAAATATATGACTTATTCCAACAAATATCTGGTCCTAATACATCATCATAATGAGAAAGTGTAGTTTTGAGCACTTGCATATTTCTTTTGTCACATTGAAGAAATTGGATGATATCATCAGCATAAAGAAGATAAATGGGAACATTCAAGTTCCTAGAGGCTTGAATAGGTCTGAGTTTGTTCTAATCAACAAGTTGCAGAATCAATCTGCTGCGGTAGTCTCATCAATAGAAAATATAATAGAAGAGAGAGGATCCCCTTTTCTAACACCTTTTGAGCACTTAAAGTATCCTTTGGGAGAACCATTTATCAGAATGGAGATGTGGGCGGAGTGAAATAAAGTATTGATTTTCTCGATGAAATCATCATTGAAGCCAAAATTATGAAGAAATTTAAAAATAAATCCCCTGTCAATAGTATCAAAAGCTTTCCTAATGACCATCTTTATAGCAACATTCCCACCACTGTTAGTTTTGTTTAAAATATTTGTACATTCCAAGGAAAGACAATTGCAATTTTGTATAGATCTACCTTTGATAAATCCAAATTGATTCCTAGTAACAATCCTATAACATATTGAAATAAGATGATTAACAATAATTTTAGTAATGATTTTATAGAAGGCATTGATAAGGGCAATGGGATGGAAAATCTGAATTTCAGAAACATTATCCACATTAGGTATTAAAGAAATAAATTGAGAATTAAGGCCATGTGAGAGATGTCTAGTGTGGAAATAAGTCTTAACAAGTTTATAGGCATCAGTGTGAATAATGTCCCAGTAATTCTAAAAGAAACCATTGTTGAATCCATCAGGACCTGGGGCATTGTTTGGTTTTAAGCTAAAAACAATATCTTTTATTTCATGGTCAAGACGTATAGAAGCAAGGCAAGCATTATGAGCTTCCTCAACCATTGGGGGAATGACATCATGTCTATGCTCTTTATTTAAATCAGGTCTATTAAAAATGTCATGAAAATAAGATACGACATGATTAGAAATACTCTCTTTAGAATCTATAAGAATGTCATCATGTATAAGAAAATTAAGAGGTCGATTAATTTTCCGGATTCTTTGTAAAGAGTTGTAAAATTTAGTGTTTCTTTCTTTATTAGAGAGACATTTATTTTTGAAAATTTGTTTTCATAAGTTATCTTTAATAGATAGTAAAGAGGTGAGCTTTAAATTTTTATTGATCTCTAGTTGGGGATCCAGCGAAAAATCAGAGCTAGTCTTTCTATTTTGAAAATGAGTGAGGTCAAGTTCCAAAGATAGAATGTCCTTGTCAATATGTTTTGATTTGGTTCTACCACAGTTGTTTAAGGCCTTTTTATGAAATTTAAGATTGTTAATACACGCATATGGATCATATTGGTGGATCATAGAGCTCCAAAAAGTTTTAATAAAAGAGTCACAGTCAAGGTCCTCAGACCAATAATTGTTGAATCTGAAAGGGAGAGGGGGTTTGTGCTATTAGTATGGAGGTTTACAAGAATATGATGATGGCCAGAGTTTATTCTGGGAAGCATGACACTAGAAACATTGTCCCATTTTTCAAGAATGTAAATATTAGTGAGAGCTCTACCATGTTTTCTAGAAACAATTTTATTATAGTGTCTTCTGTACTAAGTATATTTAGAATCCGAAAGATTAATTTCCAGACGATTTCTATCATCAATAACAAATTTAAATTCTTGGGATGTGATAGAGGAATGAGCCAGTCTGATTTTTTCAATGGGATAAAGAATAAAATTAAAGTCCCCGATTAAGACCCAAGGGTCTTGGATAGAATTAGATAGATCTATAATGTCATCCCACATCGGCCTTCTATCCGGATATCTATTCTTAGAATAAATCACAGTGAAAAATATGTGTTTATTATCATAAGTAAACACACAAGTGAACAATTGATTATATATTTTGATATAAGAAACATTTTAAAGATATTTATGATAAAATATCCATAAATATTACACAGTGGTACCATCTTTGGAGGAACCCAAGAAACTGTAACCATAAGTACTAATGTGTGCAAAGATTTTCGAAAAGTTCACTTTCAGTTCAACAATAGAAAAATTTTTAGGACTGTGAGTTGTTAAAAATATTTTAAGAAAAACAATAGTGTCAGATTTCACAATCCCCTGATAGTTCCAAAAAATCAGATTCATTTGGAATGATGCTTTGGGTTAGAACCCCCTTTTTGGATTTACCTGAGCTTTTATTTCTTTTAGATCTTTTGACATATTGAGGTGAGATATTTTTCTATTGATCTCCTGACTAGGAGTGCTAATTGGTTCTGATTTAATATTTGTGTCATTCATAATAGCATTAGGAGAAGAACATTTAATTTGATTATCATTTCTAGGACTATCCTATTGAGATAAGGCCAAAGTAGAACTTGAATTCTGTTCCAGGAGTCCAGATTTTTGGACTGTTTGTGTCTCAGACATAGGTATTTTAATAGAATCCAAGGAAGAAGTAGGGACAACTAAGTTCTGCACAACTTCCTGTGTAGGGGAAAACATTTTTTGTTGTAGGAACATTATTATTTGAACCATCAGGAGGTATCAGACACAGTTGAGAGACATATGGGTCAGTGTGTGCAAAGGAAACTCTGTTATTGTATTGTTGATTCACAGGACAGTTATGGGAGACAGTATTGATACTGTGATCTTAAACTGTGCTCCTAGGATTTGCATTGGAAAGTACACAATGTACATCATTCACAGAATTAGCATAGAAGTCAACATGAATAGGATTACATCCCGAACTAGATAAGACAGTGCATCGAAAATGCATTAATAATGAATTACCAGATTTATGCATGTTAGAAAGATTCAAATTACTGCTTTGCTAAGCATTAGGATTGAAATCAGTAGTGCAAATTCTACTTTGCATCCAGATTGGGAATTTTTTTCATGCCATTCTGGAATCATTCTTTCCCAAAATCATGTTTGTCAAGCATTCATAACTCATTTTTATCTATTTCATCCAAGTTAGATATAACAGGATCAATCAAAGTATTTTAGGAGCTGTTGATTACTGGCTCATCATGTTCATTATGATTTTTAATCATGTCAAAAACCATGTCCTTAATCTCATCATGTAGAGACTTCCCTTCCTCATCCTCAACCATATCTTCCCACAATTTATCAGAAGCATGTTTAAGAGGGGAAAATGTGTTTTATTTTGTAACCCACAATTGATTTTTAATCTTGTTAGTTTCATGAATTTCAGGAACATGTGATTTTCATTTTCTAGTGTTTCTAACTTCTTTCCAATCATTTTGAACTGGTTTGGAAACCTGTTTCCTAATATCCCTACAATTGGTTAGATTATTCCCAACAATATTGAACACTTCACAGTATAGAGGCACTCTTTCATATTTAATTCTAATCTCACTTTTTAATCTTTTTCATTGAAAGATATAACATTAGGAAGTTCTGTTCCAAGAGTAACCTCTACCATAACCCGGGAAAAAACCCCCAAATGAACATTAAGAGTTCTTTCATCTATTTTAATTGGGGAGCCAATGCAAGAGGTTATATCGTTTATGACTTGGGATACCAGAAAAACCAGTTAAACCCATGAAATCTAATCCACACTTGAGAAACATTATTTCTATGTGTTCTAGGATTAAAATAATAATCCCATTCAGAGAGTCTAAGGCTTCCAAGTTTCAAATGTAAGCTCCCTATTTTCCAGACATGATCAAGATGTTCTTGTGTGATATATAAAATGTTAAAGTACCCCTACCCACTAGAACTAATTTACTGTTCTGGAAAACCCAACAGTGAGCTAATCTACCTTTTAAATTAGTAATGGGACAAAGAGGATCACCTTTTTCATAAGAAATCCTTCCTAGGAGCGAATATTTTCATATCTGAGCCCTCTATTGCACATCATCCAAATCCGTTTCTACTGAAAATTTTCCATCCTATAGTTTCTTGAAAAAAGAGGGATTAGAAGTATTCATGGAGTTTAGATCATTACCTTTATGTGATTCCATGAAGGAGATCCACTTTAATTTTCCAGCATAGTTTTGTTTGGATTGACCATTCTCAGTCGTTCCAGATACCTTGCACATCGCCCCAGAGAGTGAAAATCTAGCTTCTCTGGAGGGATCGAAACCTGCCATGAACACTTAGTAGGAGCTGATGAAACAGTCATGATTAGGAAGGGTTAGAGATTGAGAATCTATGGGTTTTGTAGGGTTTTCCCGATAATCGCCCGACGAGATATCTCCCATCTTTTGGAGACCTTTTATAACAATATTAATTATTTCAAAAATTACTTAAAATAAATTCTTTAGAAATAAACATTTTATTTTATCATATAAAAATATAACTCTTATCAAATTGATTACCTAACCATTTATAGATAACAAAAAAAATCCTCATTTATGAGAGTTTTTTAACAATAAAAAAATCATATTTCAATATAATAATGTATATATTTCTCAAAAGTACCATTTTTACCTGAAAAATATAGTTATCAAATTCATCATTTTTTAGAAAGACTATTACCATAAAAGAATTAATGGAATAAGACTTTTATTTTTAGAAAGGGATTATACAATAAGTAACTAATACCATTTTACATAAGCCCTTATAAAACTTACATAATACCCAAGGGTATAGTGTGCGATGGGGAAAAACTCCTGGGGTGGCTCAAATAACATCACTCGGGTGGTAATCTCTATTAAATTGAATTTCATCCGCAAGTGATTGAGTTAAAACATAACGTGTTGAAGCTCAGATTGGGATTGGTCAATAGATAATCTCATTGATGCTACCTCATTTCTAAGATCTAACAAATGAGCTTCATCTGACCTGAGTCTACTGGATGAGGTTATCCTCTCATTTTTCTGTGTCGAACGGATTTTCTTAAAACATTATATTTATATCAATTCTATGATCACTATTACAGAACTATAATATCAACAATAATAATACTTAATGCTCATTTAAACCCAATAATAAATAATAGTGCATGTGTTTTATATATCCATAATGCAATAAAAGAAAAGAAATTTTATTCATAAATGATCAGGTCATTATAGGAATGATTATTGTATAAGAGAAATATAATAAAGAATAACTGATCTATATGTTTCAATTGATAGAATAAAGTCAGCATAAGTCTCCTTTGGGCCAATGGCACTGATCCTTCTAATTATCTATTTTTTATCATGTGTTATTAAGGTGGATCATTTTTTAGTTCACAGTCATATTTATAATAATGGTAAGCTTTTTCTGTGGTATGTCAGATATTTTGAGATTACTCAGAGAGTAGGTAATGTGGAATATTAGTTATATTTATCATTTCATTTGAAATCTTGTCATGGTGTGTTCTATGCCTCTCTGTTGGGAAAGTTTAATCTGTCCATATACAATGTGTTTAATTAGAACGACTTGGTTCTAGAACCAAAGCAGTCTGTGTTTGATCAAGTTGTAAGGATTGATGATTTCCTTGAAAACGTTCTTCTTTATATGTATATACCACTGGTTATGTTTCGTGGGAAGAATGGAAACAATGAGCATGAGACAAGGGAGTGGATGTATTTGTTTGAGGATAAGCACACAATTTAGTTATGTGATCAGACTTCAAGTTTAATTATTTGTGGCGGTGCGTTTTCCTGGTGAGGAGAATTGTCACATCAATTATATGATATTTATGTATTTTATATTTTATTATTGGTTCAATATTTTTCTATTTTTATACCGAGGGGTTTTTGGTGAAAAATATACGTTTTCAACCTAAAAGCAGATAGTACATAGTTGGAACATGATTAGTAGAAACTTTGTGCCAACCCAGTAGAGACTATGCACCTTTGATAGTGGGAGTATCTAGGAACAACTTCATTCCACATGGGTGTATGGATATCCATGTTCCTTGACATGTCGTTTTATATATGGTGCATAGTTGAATGAACATGCATACAGCCTTCCCCCTGTAACTATGTGGCCTCATTCCACATTGGATAAAGAGGAAATCAAATTAGTCTCACAGTTTAGTATATCGTGTGGACAAACTGTGAATCCTACTGAGAACAAATTAAAATGGAATTTCCTACACTACACACCCCACCAAAATATTACACGAAATCTTCCCAATATCATCCAATTTAAGATTCCCATCCCTAGGTTCCTCTCTATCTTCTCTTCTCCCCTTTGGATCCCCAAATTTTCATTGGTTTTGGTGTGGATCCAACAATAAACTTCAAGTAAGTCCTTATATTCTTATTCTTCTTTATCCTTGATAGATAATTCTTCCTCCTATGGGTTCTTCATTTTATAGAAAATGGTTTGACCTTTTGAGGTTTTAATCATGGTTTCTTGAGTTTAATCTTGATGTTTATTGTATTTATTACTATTTATAGGGCCTCCTTATGGTACAGTTGTGCTTTTCCATTGGATTATGAGAGTTTCCAAGATTATCGAAGGTGATTACATGGTTTAGAATTATTGTATGATTTTGTTATTCTTGTTATGATTTATAAATGTAACCTAAGGATCTATTGGGTGGTAGGAACAATGATTTCAAAGGATTTGTTGTGTGTTTGGGATGAAATATGGGTTTAAAAAATAATATTGTTTATTTTCATTTATTTTTCTAATGTAAACCATATGTGTGTTTATGGGGTTTGGAAAATGGTTTTCATATTCAGAATGGATTTTTGGATTGGGTGTTTTTAATGTTTTAAGTGTTTTTAGAAAATTCGTGGTTCATGTGACATATGATGATGAAATTGATCACAGAGGGAGTCCAATGTGACCATATGGGAAGACTAGTACTTGTAAGTTATTCAAATTAGATGGGAAGAAGCCTAGTACCATCTAGAATGATTAATAATACAACACCAATTAATTATTTAATGTTGATTTGAGACCCCTATATGTTGGGATGTTCTCCCCTCAAGTGGATCATGCACAATAAATTTGTTGGTTATGGTCTTTATACCATGTCACCAATATATGTGGTTCCTAGGGTATCACTAAATCAAGTGCCTTAGTGATTAACCATGGTTCTCATGTGAAGTTATTCTTACTTTCTACATACGGTTAACTTAATATTCATCTATGTTTTCTAAATTTTGTTCCCTATAGTTTTTTTAATATCTTTCAATTGAAAATGTTCATGTTTATTTGTCTTATTATGTTATAGCAGATAATATTTATTTGGGTGATTTAATACAAGCATTTTTCTCACACTATACATACTACCTTGGGTATATTTAGACCTTGTTATGTTTGATCTAGGTAAAGGTATGTCGCTCTGTGGTAGTGATGTTGGATCAAGATTCCAGTGTTCCTCTCAGTGTTAGTGTTGGTGGAGGTGGGTTATGGTTTTTGGACATCTTGTTTTATAGATGTTTTTGGTATTATAATTTTCCCTACCTTTTTATGTTTTTTTATTTTGTAAAATAACTAAATTGTTATAGTTGTGATTATTCTTATTATGGTTTTTGATCATGTTGTTATTTTTTATTTCATGTTGAATGTCTACAGTTGAAATTCATTGGTTAAATCATTTCCAAATGTAATTTTTGATTCCTTGGAATTGGTTTACAGGTTGTGGGGGTTGGGAATGCCGTCCATATAATGTCACTAGATGATTCAGGTGTTGGGTTATATGGAAACCAGAGCTGGTTCATGAAAAAATATAAAATCTAGACTCAATGAATTTTTTAAATTGCATTTGATTCAGAGTTAATAATTTGTTTATAATGGTAAGGATCATGAATTTTGGGAATCTTTATGAAGAGGAGGATCTGGACATAAATAATTTTATTTCATAAAGTTGAATTCTCAAATATGATATGGTGCATGAATTGGATGTGATGAATTTTCTTTCATGATGAAAAAACTAAAAAATGTTTTAAGTTGTTGTTTTTTGAGAAAATTTAATACATATATAATGTATAATGTCGAAATCATAACATAATAATGCCCAGGATTAAATAAAAATAATTGAATCTAGGATGATATATATTTATGATTTGTAATATGGATACCACCAAAAAATTATTACTAAATAGAAAATGGAACATGGGGGAAATTAAATCTTCTATATTAAAATTATCTTTCAATCTACTTGGATAACCATATTAAATTCTTTCAATGGCCAAAATGATGGGGTCTATTTAGATGAATCAATGAACTCACTATAGGTTTTCACAATATTATTTCATTTCTAAGGATGTATTACTATGAAAACCCTAATAATAAAAAAAATAAATTCATCTTATGATTTATAAGTTTCATTTTATGTATTCATATTCATCATGGGGTTTTTAAATAATGTAATATAACTTTAAAATAAAAAATATATAGTTATATTTAACTAAATTGTTTTCCATGAATTATATGGTTTTTTAAAAGTTAAACTTTTGAGATATATAATTTAAAATTATTAAAATGGTATTCATTTTTTATTATCATTTTAAAAATGATCTTATGATAAGTTTTTTTGGATTTATATGAAACAATATAATTGTAGGCGAGTAGTGATAAATGCTTATTTTTAAAATACTATAACTTTTATGATATTATCATGATACATGAATGAATTGAGTTTTTATGAAACATTATCAATAGAATAAATATATATTTAATAATTAATATTTTTAATTTTCGCATATAACGTTTATCTAATAATATTATATTTTACATTTTTATGTATATTTATTGTTTTTATTTTAATTAAGAGTATTCTTTTAATCTTACATTTTGTTAATTTATTTAGATAGTTTCTTTAAATTTTTATTTTTTTGAAAATAAAATAATTATAATTTTATTAATCATTATATAATTAATTCAATGGTAATAATTATTAATCCTTATTTTTGTATGAAATCAAATTTATTCTTCAAATTGGCATTTTTCTAAAAATGTTTTTTCATTTCATTATGCGTACATATTGGAAAATTATTTTTCACTCCATATATTAATTTAATATTTAAAATAAATTGCATATTAGTAATAAAAAATATAAAATTAATTTAAAATTTTCATTCTATATTGATCATATAAAAAATTTTACTTCGTAAAAAATTTGTCACTACTGCGATGGCCATACAAGTTAAAAAGGTTCTAGATTTGTAATAATGTCACAAAAAAATTTCAAAAATATTAATACATGAGTTAATTTAACAAGAAAAATATATTATATTCTATTATTATCCATTTTGAAGAAATTTTCTTTGAATGTCAGTGATCAAACATCACATTTTTGGGAGAAAAATAGTCTGAAGCAATGATATTAGTCTCTAACTATTATTCATCATTGAGTAATTGAATGTTTTTAATTAATTAATGTAATCTGAGTATAATTTGTATTTACATAATTTTTTTATTCATTTTTATAATAAAATATCTATGTATTTACAAAATACATCAGAAGAAAATTCTATATTTTATTCTAATTTTTTATAAATATTAGTATTGTTTTCAGAAAAAGAATTTAATTTTCATCAATAATATTAATTTTAATTATTTAATACATAATTGTTTTGATGAAAATTACATGATTTGTAATGTATTAAATTAAATGAGATGAAAAATTCATTATCTATCCTCACTTCCTCGTGGTTGACTCTCCTAACTCCTATAGATCTCTTGAGTGACCGTGACCAAGAATGATACTATGATCTCTCAAAGAAGATCAATCGAAAACATCTATTAAAATTTCAAGAAGAATCTATTTCAATCAATATATAGATAATTTTGTTATGTGACCAATCCCCCATCCATGATATAATAATAATGAGATTAAACCCATCATAAACTCTTGAACATACTATATGAATCCATCAATCATTCGCAAGTGCACAACCCAACATACAACAAGAATAAAATTAATGTTATAACACCTCTACCTCTCTAACTTACCAGATGAATATAGTTCAATATGGACCACAACTGAAACCTATAGATCTAAAATTCTCTAACAATACATTAAATTTCATGCCTTGTTAAAATTGCATCATTAATCCTTTCCTCACTGCATCATTAGGAAAACCATAGAGGTTGATCCTAATAAATCATACCTGATACACACCCTAAATAACACCAATCCAAACCCAATGGTTCTATCCTCCAAGAAAAAACATTAAAGACCAAAAAAATCCTATATAACATCAATTTTTCCATCTAAAAAATGGTTCTTCACATTAGTACCTCATGTTCGAATATATCTAAGCCTCGTCCCAATTTATTATACATCACAACCCTTCACAAATGTATACATTCCATTAAAAGACACTTTAACATCACAACACACAAATATGATTTACTTGAATATTTATTTTCTTTAATCCAAATTTTATCTTATCTAAAACAATATAAGGAAGATATCACAAAATATGAAGTAATGAAGATCCTGTGAGCCTAATTTTTATTAAAATTATGGTGTTTGAGTTAATTTTTTTTCATTTAAAATTTGTTTCTTCCATATATTGAAGGTAATTATGCCACATTCATCATACATTTACTAGTTCTGAATAAATATAAGATCATACACATGGTTCTTGAAAACATTCCCCTACAAAATGAAATCTCTTCATGGTTTATCCATTATTAATGTATCATACACTCATTCCTGTAGTAACTCTATGAATGTTGTTCCAAAGCTAGCAGGGAATGAACCCACCCAAATGACTATATCTTTAGAACATCACAACTTGATCATTAAATATTATTAATAATCAATACATTCCAATTATAACTCTCATCATCATAGAAAATTAGTAGATACCTGAAAAAATATTCTACAAGCCAAAACACTCGTATCCAATGTGAGGTAAAAACAAGATGAAACATAGATACCTATAAAATTATTTCATATAAAAATGATAATTATTGATTTAAGTAATTTGACAGGCTCTAAAAATTGAAGTATTTTATCACTATATATCAATTATTTCTCTATGTGTATGTTTAGTGATGGAGGGACATTATTCCTTAATAATTTTTTGGTTGTGAAAATGAAGGTCGACTCAAAAAACAAGCTCGATTAATTTCCCCACCAATGTTATCTATGTATGGGCCTCTTTAAAAATATTCAATTGATACTATCACATGCTACATAAATTCCCATGTATAGTTCTGAAATACAAACTAGAAATTCAGTAAACATTACCATCATTGAATCCCACTAAAAAAAACCAAACAGGATGGTACGTTGTTCATGACTATCAATCCTTCCATCTCCATTACAAATAAAAACTAGAAAATTCTTCACTCTAGATCATCCTTACTTGAGGCCCACACTCCTTATTTCTAATGCAGTCATTAATTACTTGAAATATTATTCTCTAACTCTTTATAAGAGCAAATGGAGATTGATTATGGAGAAATTGTTTATATCCAGAATGACTTTCTCTATATAATTTTATAAAGGTAAGTGAGGTAAGCCTTTTTAAAAGGTGATGGGGGGATTGAGAGTAGAATTTTTCTTCCATGGGATTATTATTCTAATTCATAATTTATTTTAAAATTTTCAATATATTTAATAAATTTTTATTGAAATTTTATTCTCTTACTAAAATATATTTTTGTTTTTTGGTACCTTATTCATATTTTTCTAATCTCCATATTCTATGATATTATATTACTACCTCATTTATTATTACTTAATGGAGATCACATGGGAATTGAAAACCAATATCATGAATTTTTAACTGAAACACTCATCCTTAATATGAAAGTGAATGGCAGGGAAGTGGATAAATGGTCACTATATTCTCTTACAATTTTAGGCTGTGTTCTCTAATTTATTATATCATCTATCCCTATCTTAAAATGTTCTATACATCATAATAATAATTTTTTTTGAGATTATAGTATGATCAAAATATGATTTCATTAGGGTTAAGTGTGGCACATTATCTCTTTTTGGGAGATAATAATCATATTAAATAGTGGGGGAGGTGATATGGACAAGAATATGGGGATATCCTATGTTTTATTAGCCTTTTAATTTAGATAACAATAGATAGCTATATATTTTTTAGATCATGGTTTGATTATTTTTCTGTTGTTTTTCTCCTAAAAATAAAAAAATTATATTCCTTATATCTAAAAAATAAATATTTTACTTTGTTAAAATAAATATAATGAAAAAATAATTGATTGTTTTCCCTAAAAATGGCTTATGAGAAAACTATTTTGAAAAAATAGATTTTGAATAATTTTATAATTAATCTTCTTGATCTGGAATAATATAATGCACCAAAGATTTATAAATGGAAATCCATTCTTATAATTATTCCTTATATTATAATCATATTAGGATATAAAATGAAATGTTACTAAATACCATGTGATAATTAAACATAATTTTTCCACTTCTATGAATTGACTTTCAAAAATATGACATAAACAGTTGTGATCAATAAGATGTTTCATGTCCGATGGGACAAACTTATTTTTTTATGAATATTAACCTACCCTTATAAATACTGATATAAACCTTATGAATAGTAAAAATAAGAAATCGTATTAACCTTACCCATGAATGATTAATTAAAATTTATGCATCTTGTAAGGGATAATATGACCATAGTAAAAATATTCGTATTTTTTTAAGTCATAAATAATAAATTATAATTAATTAATTAATTTAATAGAAACTTTATTCTCATAAAATGTTTTCATAAATTAATAATTCTATGTCTTCTGGTTTTAGGATAATTTTATATGACCATATATAATTTTTGAAAGAATTATAAAATTAGTTCTAATTTTAAAAACTGTATTTTCCAAGAAAATTATGATTTAATTAATAATTAAAATAATCATATTTATAAAATTATTTTCTGAAAAACTAATTCATTTTTAGATTCTCCACGTCAAAAAACAGTCAGGGTGAAGAGACTAGTGCGGATGGTGGTCCCTTGAAGTTTGTGTATGATGTGAGTAAAGGATCAATGAATGATGCTGGTGGTGTCACAACAGTGATTGTCGAGGGGTAGAGCGGTATGGCACTGATCGAAGCTGGCGGAGCGAGTCATGCGATTAGACCCATGCTAGTGGATACTGGTGCGGGCGGTGCACATGGAGTAGAATTTTTGTTGATGTATGAGGATGGCGGCAGGGGTGGTGTGGCCGGGTTTACTGTGGTAGCTGAGGCAGAGCGTGCTTCTGCAATGGATGACGATTTAATTGATATTACTATAAAGAAATCAGAGGTTGAAAGACCGGCTTTGGCTGGTGATTTTACCCCTGAAGATTCAGTTTTTGGAGATGAGGCGACACACCCACCTAAGTGTTTCCCTAAACAATTGGGAACTCTGAGGACTAACAAGTTCCAATATATCATTCTAAACCATAGGTATTTTCATAGGTAATGGATTTATCTCCAGAGAAAATGGTCACGAAAGGTGACACTACATGTGTGACTGCTAACCGAGTAATGATTCTTAACACATTTAAAATCTGGGAATTCTCCGTAATCACTTGGCCTATTCTTCCAGCTGGAGGTAAGTCCTAGAAACTTGATGATTTAGTTTGAAAGTTGGTCTCTATAAGGGGGTTTTCTAGCTGGAGATGTATACCCTTGGTTTGTGGTTTCTTTGACACCGTTTTTTAATCTGAGGACCTAAAGCAAAGGGCATGTGGGAGCAACTCAATTTCCTTGAAAATAGGTATGATATGTTTTCAAGAGTGGGATTTTTGTTTTAATCCCTTTGCAATAAAGAATACTAGAGTCCAGGTTTGGATCAAAATAATTGGTCTTAATTGGAATTTGTGGCATCCTTAGATCTTATTCGATATTGCCTCTTCTGTGGGAATTCTGATCAAAATATATATGAATAATGAGATTGCTAAATTTTGGAATTATGTGAGGGTATTGGTGGAGGTTGATTTGAGCTCTAGCTTGATACATAATGTTGTTTTGTCGTCATTAGATGATGATATTCATTTAAAAGTGGAGTATTAAAGACTTCCTATCTTTTTTGAAGAGTGCCAAACTATTGGTCATGTTAAAGATAAATGTCATAGGAATGTGATTTTATTCTTTGTTTTCCTTTAAAAGTCCACCATGAGGCTTCTTGTAAGAAGAAAATGAGGAATCAAACCTCAAAAACCAATGTAGTCCCACCTAGTGATGGACAACCCACTGGAAATTTGGGTAAGGTATTGTCACATGAGACCCACGGGTAATGGGGGATGGCCATTATGTTAGTGCCGGAAGCGATTGAGGGTGACCCCATACCAGGATCGACTCCTACATTTGATGGAAAAAAATATGAGTAATGATGGGAATATTTCAAGGATCCAAGAGTAAATCAATAAGTTAAGGGAAACCCAGGGCATCCATAGAAATGGGATAATATTGAGGATTATTCCCCAGAGAAATCATCTTATATTTAGGTATTGTCCAAAGGGAAAAATGTTGTTGCAGATGATGAAAGTTTTAAACCTGTTCCTCCAAGGAAACTAGGACGTAGAAAATATTACTCTTATTTGAAGCCAACTATGGTTACCATGTCTCATGGCCCCATTGATTTTGATTCTGACTGGTATGGTGATTATGATGACTCCTATCAACATGAGAATGATTTTAGACTTTACATGAGGGAATTGATGCTTTTGTGACCCCAAAATTCTAATTTATATATTTTATTTTACTTAATAAAAGGGCTCTGTCCTAACCTTTCTACAATTAAGAGAATGCCTCTCCCCTATACTATAAATACCATCCTTCACACCCTCATTTCCTCACACCTTTCAAGATTCAGTCCTTGTCTATACTCTTACAATAAAAACATCCCTAGATTCTCCCCCACATAAAACAGCTTCTGGTCTCATCATAAGGCCAAGCCTAGGTTCCTTAAGGAGGATCTCAATAGAAATATTCAATAGGTAATTCCTCTCTCTTTCTGTTTACCTTTAATTTCCTTTCAATTTCAGGTTATTTTCTTACTTTATCACCACTTATACTCATCCACCTAGTATGGTAACTCCAATATCTCAAATATAATAGAATTTTATGATACTAATTGTATAATATATCATATAACCCCCCTTCATCTATTATTTTTATTTTAGAAAATAAAACGTTGTTCGTGAGGTGTTAATGTATCACCTTCAAGAATGATTTGTTTTCTTTTTTTGATTTACCTCATTTAGATATGGTTATGAAATAATTTTTATGGTTGAACAAGATTTTTTATATGTATTATATCCTATTTAATATTATAGAACTATCTTATGAATATATTACTAATTGATTAAACAAAACATGTTCGTTGTGGTTGCAAAACCACCTGAATTGACCAAAATGTTCATCATTAAATTTTAACTAATGATTCATTCACTGAGTATATGAAATAAATCATTTAAATATCATTTAAAATCTTGTGATATCATTAATAACTTGAAATATCATTTTTAGATGTTTATCCATGTTCTACACGATCTTCCATTCAAGAATACAAGTGAACAATTCAAGGAAACCATAAAAACGGTCATTCCCGAACAATGTATGTAAACAATAATTCTCATCCAAAAGACCATAAAATAACTTAATGAAACCATAATTAACCATGTTAATGTAAAAACGGTTCTAGATTAATTAATTAATTAATATAATGTGGTTATAAAGGACACTAATGTGAAGTAAGTGTTTAGATACAAGGTAGGGGGAAATTCTCGAACCCATATTTCTTTCTTAGGGTTCTCCCTCTTTCACACTATGTTTGGTATGGGTTCTCCTTAATTTTTTTTGTCATTATCATACCTTTTTTTGGATATATATATTTTCCACTAGATTTTATGTCAAAAAAATGTTTTCTAAAATAACACTTCTTTCAAAAACAAACCTTTTACTTCTCACTCAAGGTTGATAGTTCTTGTATCAAGTATGTTATTCCCAAATTATTTTCTAAAAACCCAATATTTATGAATGTGTTCTTATGAAATGAAAACAATTCCTTACCATTGGTCATTTATGTTCATTTTTGATATATTTTATACATGGAATTCATGATAATGATAATGTTATGATGTGATAGGTGCACCCAAAATTATAAAGCACAAAATGAATGTTATGATGTGATGGCTGCACCCAGAATTAGAAAGTGCTCTAATGCATTGGGTAAAGTGATGAATCTCATGATTTAAAGTGAAATGATGTGTGAAAAAGATTCTATCAATGTTCACAGCTATTTTTTGTAGCTTTCCACTAGGGGATGGTGTTTTATTTTTATACATTTCCACATTTCAAGTCTTTTATTAATGATTCCTCTCACATTCTTGATCCTTTTCATTTTCTATGATTATGCTCTCCCATTGTTAAATTTTTCCTATATTTCCTCCTACTGGGATTTTATCTCACCATTTTTTGATGTATATCATTAGGTGAATATGTTTACTAAGGATATTACAAGGGAGAATAAGAGGATAGAGAGAAATGAATTAACTAAATGTTTATTCTTGATGTTGTAAATGTTATATTTGGTCCTATTTTTCACAATAAACTAATCCTATGGATCCTAATGATGTAATACTAATATTTTTTTATATTTATAATGAATTAATAGTAATATAAGAAAAGTTAGGGTCCCTATAGTTGGTATCATAAGAAAGGTTAAGTTAATTTGGGAATAAGCATTAATGAACCCTAGAGAAAACCTATAGTATGAGACTAAGTACAATTATCCACAAAATAATACTTTTTAAATATAGAGTCCAATAATATATTATTTTTGTGTAATTTCACAAATTAATAAGTTATTTATTCATTAATTGACAACTTATGTTTTGTTATATCCTTTTTTTATTTTAGAAAACGGTGGGAACCAGGAGAAACTTGGCCAAAAACCCATGAGAGGGCCAATGCTGTGATTCCCAAAATGAAATCTCCAATACGATGAGAGTTTGAGTTAAAAACTTAATAGAGATGCTTAAAAAACTATCTAAAGTTATGAAAAATGAAAAGAATAATGGGTAACGTTATCCTTCAACAAAGAGGGTGAAACTGGCTATCGATTGTTTTACGCAGCAACGACCATCGATGTTTAGTGGATATTCCGATCCACTAGTTCCAAAATAGTGGGTCAATCCATGGAGAAGATATTTTCTATGCTTCACTTTTCTGAGATGGAGAAGGTGACACTAGAATTTTATTTTCTAGATGGAGAGTCCGATCAATGGTGGTCTTTGATTAAGAACAGCAATCCAAGTGAAAATATTGAAGACCTAGAATGGGAAGACTTTAACATCATGTTTTTTAACATGTAATTCCCATGAAATATCCATAAAAATATGGAGAGAGACTTTATAGAGCTCCAGAAAAATTTAGAATAATCATTCTCAACCTTCAAAGAAAATTTCACTAGGCTTGAAAGGTATGCTTTTGGTTTTGTTATCAACAATGATATCAAAATTGATAGATACTTTAGAGGGTTAAAACCACAACTTCTAAAGGCCCTTTCAATTGAAGACTTTGGGAGTTATGAAGAAGTATTTCGGTGTGCCCTCAAAGTGGATATGAAGTTTGGAGAATGGTCCCATGGATATGGTGATAAGAAAAAAAAAGATGGAGTTTAAAGCTGGAGGATCTAATGATAAAGGTGGGTGGAAAACTCAATCACCCACATGCCAAAAGTGTGGAAAGTTTCATCATGGAAACTACCTCAAAGGGACAGGGAAATGATTCACATGTGGAAAAGAAGGCCACCATTTTCAAGAGGGTCAAAAATACATTAGAAGGAAGGAAAATGTGGTGGAAGAAAGTGGAGCACAACCCACGGTCCAATGCTACAACTGTAGGGATGAAACGCACTATGCAAGCTAGTGTACTAAACCTCGAGTACTTGTGGTTAAACAACATCTACAACCACCAAATCCAAATGAAAAATTCAAGCATTATGCCATCACTACTGTATAAGTGGAGCTTGACAGTGGATTCATACAAGATACACTATTATTCACTCAAGAATGGAAAAAGACATATTTGAATCCAGTTCGACACATTCATTTTTATCTTGAAGGTTTTCTTGAACTATAGAATCGAAGCCCCGAAACATTGAAGTAGAAATATCTATAAAAACACAATGTTGTGAAATCATTGAAAACCAATTGTTTGAGTCTTATATTATTGGAGTATGTGGGAAGATTCTTCTAGTGAATCATATAATACTTCCCTTGGTGGAATTTGATGCTTTAAAGGGAATGGACTGGCTGTCGTTATATAAAGAAAATAAAAATTTTTAGGAAAAATAAATATCATTTCATATTCTAAACCATACCATTCTGTTAAATAAATTCAATAAAGATCATGAATCTACTTTGAAAAATTCTTCAATGGTGTGGGTGTTGATACCCTGTGAAGAATCATACCTCACCCAAATGGTTGAGTAAAAGGAAGGTGAGAACCTTGTGGAAATTCCCATCATGAGAGAATATAGTGAAGTATTTCCTAAAGATATACCTGGAATTCCCCCGGATTGTGAGGAAGATTTCTTAATAGAACTCATAAACAGAGATACTCATATATCATAGTGTCTGCATAGGATGGCTCCTATTTAACTAAAGGAGGTAAAGAAGAAGCTACAAGAGAATTTGGACAAAGGGTTAATATACCCTAGGGAAACACAGTCAGGTTCGCTAGTGCTCTTTGTGAAGAATTAGGATGGAATAATGCGAAGGTGTATCAATTATTAGGAACTCAATAGGACCACCATAAAGAACAAGTATTCTCTTCTAAGGACAAATGACTTGTTAGATCAGTTAATAGGACCTCAATACTTCTCAATGGTAGATCTCCATTCTATATATCATCAAGTAAGGGATAAGAAAGAAGATATTCAGAAGACTACCTTCCATAAAAAGAATGGACACTATGAGTTTCTGGGGATGCCCTTCAAACTTACTAATGCCCATGAAATTGGCATGGATTTGATGAATCTAGTCTTTAGACATTACCTTGAAATTTTTTTGGTAGTGTTTATCAATGATATTCTCATATAATCCAAGGGAAAGGAGGGACATGAAGAATATCTAAGACTTGTGTTGGAGACATTGATAAAGGAGAAGTTGTATGCCATGTTCAACAAGTGTAACTTTTGGATGAAGAAAGTCATGTTCATGGGACATGTGATGACAAGAGAGGGAATTTATTTGGACCCTTGAAGAACAAAGGTGATTTAAGAATGGAACAAGGCCTCTAGTGTCACCAAAATATGTATTTTTCTTGCAATAGCTAGGTACTACTGATGTTGTTTAAAAAAGTTCTCACGATTGTCAAGCACATTAACTATGTTAACAAGGAAAGGGGTAATGTATGTTTGGACATAAGAATTTGAGGGAAGCTTCAAGGATCTAAAGAAAAGGCTATTCACTACACCTGTATTCAAATTACCAAAAAGTGGAGAATGTTTTGTGATATATGGTGATTGTTCAATGAAATTCTTTGGTTGTGTACACATGAAAAATGATAATGTGATAGCCAACACCACACGGTAGTTGAAGATCAATGATCAGGACTACCCGATGCGTGATCTAGAGCTATCAGCCGAGATTTTTGCCTTGAAAATATAGAGCCACAACCTTTATTGTGAGAAGTGTGACATATAAACTGACCACTAGAGCTTAATGTATATACTAACACAAAATGATATCAACATGCGTCAAAGGAGATGGTTAGATATAATCAAGGATTACGATTGCTCTATTCACTATCATCCTAGAAAGGTGAAAAAGGTAGATAATTCTATAAGATGAAAAGAAGTTGCTACTCTATCCATATTAAGGATTGAAAAAGTCCTTATATTCTTGTATATGAAACATATAGATTTGTAAATCAAAGTGGTAGGGAATACATACTACCATGCCCAAATGATTTTGCAACTATCAATCCAAGTGCTGATTAAGGAGGCACAAAGGGACGATATGCAGTTACAAAAGTAGGTTAATGCATAATGGAAGGGAACCTGCAAGAGTTCCATATTGATGACGATGATGTGATTTAGTTTGGAACATAGATTTGTGTGCCTTCATCACCCAGTATAAACAAAAAGCTATTGTAAAATGCACATATCTCAACATTCTCTATCCTTCCTTGTAGCACCAAGATATACCGAGATCTCTGAGAATACTTTTGGTGGGATAACATGAATAAAATTTTTGCAGAATATATATCATGGTGCTTGTCATGTCAGCATGTTAAAGCATATAAAAAAAGTACAAATGGATGATGAAACCATTTCATATACCCATGTGGAAATAAGATAATGTCACTATGGACTTTGTAATGGGTCGCCCGAAGACGTCGAAGGGGAATAATACTATATGGGTTGTGGTTGAATGACTCACTAATACATCCCATATTATCTCAATTAGATAAGATCTATCCCTTGAAAAAAATTAAATGATATATGTGAAATATGTGGTGAGACTTCATGGTGTCCACTATAAAGTTGTCTCTGATTGTGATCCAAGTTTCACATCTAAATTCTATAGGATTATTCAACATTATTTGAGTACGGAATTAAATTTCATCATGACCTATCACATCCAAACTAATTTCCAAAATGAATGGACTATTCAAACACTTGAAGATATTCTAAGATCCTTCCCTTTATAATTAAAAAGGTGGATGGGATCAACATCTCCCATTGGTTGAGTTCTCATACAAAAATACCTTCCACTCGAGTATTTAGATGGATCCATATGATGCTCTATATGGAAAGTGATTTATAACTCCAACCTGTTGGCATGAAGTTGGATAAAGAATGATACTTAGAACTGATATTTTACAAGAGATGATAGATAAATTTCAGGTCATCTAGAAACACATCAAAGCTTCTGGGAGTCAGTAAAAGGGATATGCAGACATACGTTGAAGAGACTTGGAGTTTGATGTTGGAGATAAAGTATTCCTTTTAATATTATTATTGAATAGAGTCAAATGATTTTTAAATAAATGTAACCTACACAATGAAATGATACTAAATACTATGTGACCAATAAACATGATTTTTCCACTTTTATGTTTTTAAATTTGAATACTTGACATACATGGTTGAGATCAATAAGATATTTAGAGTCTAATAGGGCAAAATTATTTTTAATGAATAGTAACCTACCCTTATGATTAGTAACATACCCTTATGAATAGTAATATGACCCTTATGAATAATAAAAATCTGAAATAATAGTAACCTTACCCATGAATGTTTAAATAAAATTTATGCATCTTATAAGTGATAATATGACCATAGTAAAAGTATTTTTATTTTTGTAAGTGATAAATAATAAATTATACTTAATTAAACAATTTAATAGAAAAATTATTCACCTAAAATGTATTCATAAACTAAAAGGTGAATGTCTTATATTTTTATAATAATTTTATAATACCTTATGTAATTTTTGAAAGCATTATAAAATTAGTTTTAATTTTAAAAATTGTATTTTTCAAGTAAATTATTATTTTAATTAAAACGTAATTTAATCATATTTAGAAAATTATTTTTGAAAAATAGACTTCCTTTTTGGATTATACATGTCAAAAAATAGTTAGGGTGAATTTTTATATTTTTCTGAAATACTTTATTTTTTGGTGAATAGTAAAATACATTAATTTACCGTATAAATATATTATAATTTAAACCCACTATTCATGACATCACAAGTGATGTAATGACCAAAATCTCAAACTCAAATGACCTATTTAAAATTATTGGTTCTATAATCTTCACTATTTCTTATCTTGGTGGAAATTAATAAATTAATGATTAAAATATTAAGAGAACCCCTCGCCCCTCCACTATAAATACCACCCTTCACACCCTCATTTCCTCACACCTATCAAGCTTCACGACTTTTCTAAAATCAACCAAAACAACATCCCTAGAAACTCCAACACGTCTAAGATCTTCTAGTCTTATCATTATTCCAAGATAAGGTTCCATTTGGAGGATCTCAAGAGGATGATTCAAAAGGTAATTCCTCTCCCTCCTTTCCTTTAATTTCCTTTAAATTTAATGCTCTTTTCTTAATCTCTCCCCACATATCCTCATAAAAATGGTATGGTAACTCTAGTATCTCACATATACTAGAATGGTTTGATAATAACGGGATAATATTTCATCCAACCCCTTCTCCTCTACTTTTTATTTTAGAAAAGAAAACATTGTTCATGGGATGTTAATTTAACACCTTCAAGAATGGCATGTTTCCTATATTACATTACCTCCATAAAATATGGTTATGAAACCATTTTTATGGTTGAAACTGATTATTTTATATGTATAATATACAATTTAATGTTATAGAACTACATTATGTATATATTACTAAATGATCAAACAAACCAAGTTTGTTGTAGTCAAAAAACTACCCGAATTAACCCAAACGATCATCACTAGATTTTTACTAATGATTCATCCACATGGTATATAACATAATTCATTGTAAGATAATTTAAACTCATAGAGTATCATTAATAACTTGAATGAGCATATATTTATTTTCATCCATGTTCTACACTAACTTCCATTCATAAATACAAGTGAACCATTTAAGAAAACCAAAAAAATAGACTTTCTCGAATAATGGATTTAAAACCTAAAACTCATCGAAAGTCCAGTGAAATAAATTAATATAACCATAATGAACCATATTACTGTAAAAAATGTTATCGAATTTTTAATTAAAGAATATAATGTGGTTATACATGACTTTAAAGTGAAGAAATCATTCTGATACATGGTTTGGGCAAATTCTTGAACCCATATTTCTTTATTCACATTCTCCCTCTTTCACTCCATGTTCTGTATGGGTTTTCATTAAAAATTCATTTTTTCATAATTATATTACCTTTTCAGGTATATAAATTTTTTCCACTAATGTTAATGTAAAAAAATTCTTTCTATAAGAACTCTTTTTCAAAAACACAGCCTTTATTTCTCACTTATGGGTGATGGTACTTGTATCAAGTATTTTATTCCCACATTATTTTGGGAACACAAAGTTTATAAACATGTTCTTATAATATGAAACCATTTACTAAAAATTAGTCATTTATTTCTATTTTTGATATATTTTCTATGTGGAATTCATGATAATGATAATGTTATGATGTGACAGGTGCACCCAGAACTATATAATGTAAAATGAATGTTATGATCTGATAGGTGCACCTGGAATTATACAGCGCTCTAATGCATTAGGTAAAGTGATTAATATCACGAGTTAAAGTGAAATGATGTGTGAACAAGATGCTATATTTGTTGATAACTATGTGTGGTAGATGACCACTAAGACATGATGTTTCATTTTTATGCATCGCCACATTTCAAGTCTTTTGTTAATGATTCCTCTCATGTTCATGATCCTTTGCCTATTCTATGAATATTCTCAGCCATTGTTATATTGTTCTTATCTACCCTATTACTATGATTTTATCTCACCCATTTTTGATGTATATCCTCAGGTGAATATGTGTACTATGGAGATTACAAGGGACAATAAGATACAATATAAGAATGAATTAAATAAATGTTTATGCTTGATGTTGTAAATGTAATGTTTGGTCATAGTTTTCGTAAGACACTAAACCTCTGGATCCTTGTGGTAAAATAATATTATGTTTTTTATATTTATAATTATTTAATATTAATTTATGAAAATTCATTTTTTCTATAAAGAATATATTCAAAATTTACTCACCCATGATAAACTGATAGATCATATTCAGATGACCATATATAATTATGCAAAAACATAATGGTTTAGAGGTTGAAAAGGGGAATAAGATTGAAATTAAATTTCAATTTATCTATTTTAAATTTTTTTAAAGAACATGAAGAGGTTTATATTGGGGTTGAAGTGTCATTTTTTACTCTTGAACTCATCACTCAAGTTTTACTATAGTTTGTTTGAATTTAATGCTAAAATAATTGATAGAGGATTCAAATTTCGATTTTATTCCCATAATTTTATTGACACTCATCTATCTATTGATATTTATTTTTTGAAAAAATATATAATAATATTAATTATAGAAAGATATTAATGATGAAGAAACAGATGACATATGGTGGCAATGTTATGATGAAAATATTTCTGTCTTAGTTGTTTTTAGATCTAAACTAAAATATTTATAAGAGATAATGTAGAAATACAAAAAACTTCATATTGATTTAAAAATGGGGGAATAATTAACATTTAATACAATTCATTCCAATTTTATTTTTCAATATTTTCATTCTATCTTCCCTTTATTTAAATTTTTAGATTTAGTTATACAGTCAACTTCCCATTATTGCTTGTAATCAAAAAAGGAAATTATAGTCTTTGAAAAAAATTTGATCGAACCATAACCCACTCCTATTGAAATCATCTAGAATTCCCTCATTGAAAATCATGTTATTGAGTCTGATCCATAAAAATGAGGATATATTTCCATATACTCTATTTCATTTAATTTTTATAGTAATTGTATTACTAATACAATTATATTGTAATTAATCTTGATGTTAAATATAATTTTGTCTAATAGATTAAATAAAATAATATGGAATTCAAATTTGATAAGTGTTTGTAGATAAAATTTAATAAAACACCTCCAAACATTCATTGGAAGAGATATATGAAGATTTTTTTTTAAATTTTATTAAAGTTTTTTGGTTGAGGAGTATATATAATATATATAAGGGGAATTGTGCCTCTTGTTCTAGAGAGAAAAATAAGAGGTCCTCCACCAAAATAAGGTTTCAAAAGACATTGGAGCAAGAAAAAAGATTTGGTTGATACTAAAAAATCCCAACTAATCAATAGGGTTGGGATAATCCAAATAATTCATAGTTGTGTATAGTAAACAATTTAGAACTTCTTAGGGGTTTTAATCGATGCTTATTCTCTCTTTTCTGCAAGATCATATTATTATCACTTATATGATTTATATTCTAAATAAATGGATAAATTATATTTTTTTATTTGAAAGATATGATATTGAATATTTCTACAGGAGATTAATGATTATATATTATAATTTAATAACATTTGGAATCCAAACTCCCTAGGGTTGTCTAAAAGAAATAAATAATTTCACCCATGTGAACTCCATCGGTCACACTATTTTTACAATCATATTTAAAATATTATTTATATTCATATGATCATTCATTATTTCAAATCAGAATATAGTGGAAATAAATATTGGGTTAGGGGTAATTGTTGGTTGTTATGTATAATACTTTTGTTTTATGTGTATTAAAGTGTTTTTAAAATGAAACATAAAAAATTATTGTCATTATAATTTTAACATAGACAATTTTTATATATTTTATTAGTTAGTTTTATTTTTAATATGTTTAAATGATATATTGAAATATTTTTTTTAATCTATGATGATTTAGAGGTATTTTATGTTAATATTGAACCTCAAAATTTCAAGTGAATTATGATTTATTTGTCTCATTGTTAAAATGAAAAATTATTTTTAAATCTAATAAAATGAGTGTGTGTGAGGAATCATTATGGAATTGAAATTATAACACAAGGAAACATGAATTTGTTTATTCATTAAAGCTAACATAGAATTTGGTAATAAACAAAACAGGAATAAAACACAATATAAATCAATATATTTACATTGAAACTGGAGTAAAATGGGACATTGGGATCTAGAAATTAATCTATTAGTCATTAGGCCCTATTTTTTTGAGTATAAATTATTTTATTATATCAAATATTTCCTTTCACAATCATTTTTGTATACATGGATAGAAAAAAATCAATAATTCACTAACTATCAAAATATAATTTATTTATGTATGTGGAATATTGGTCCTTGATAAAGGAAAGAAAAATTTGATTATATAAAACTCATCTAAGATGTGTCATGGAAGTAAAAAATTAGAACTCTGGATTAATAAAATTATGATAAATGCATAAATGGTAGAGCTTCTTGTTAAAATAAAAATTCCAATGATATATATATATATATTTCACTAATGAAACTAGATTTTTTTATTGAATTTATTTTCCTTTAATAGATAATATTAATTAAAAAATCATTATAAATTTTTTAGTGACAAAAACCAAAAGAATTTACGTTGTATTTGGAGGAAAAATTGGCAATAACCATTCAATTTTAAATTTATTGATTTAATTTCATAATCAAACATAAAATAAACAATATGTGTCAGTTGTGAGAGTCTATAAATACTTTGATAATGTAATATGATAGTGTAATTATACTTTTAAATCCATCCATCAAGTATATTTCAAATGGATCATTAGGATTCAATTATTCAAATTTCTGAAAATTCATTGAATTTTTTTCGTGGCCTGAAATATTCCATGATTTATAGTGTGATTGAACATCAATTTTTGAAGAGAAAATAGAATTCATTAATATTAACACCAAAATATTATTAAAAATCTTGAAATTGGGTTGTTTTTATTACACCATGTCATTAGGGTAGAATTTTTAAATAAATTAAATTTCCTTTTATTTTCGACAAAAAAATCATTAATTTTTTTTAAAACATGAAATGAAATTACAATTACTTTTATCAAAATTATATATAATATTAATTGTCTTTTTATTAAAATTTAATTTAGTTTTAATTTGGGATTTTTACTGGAATTACATGGTAAAATAATTTATTTGATGAAAATAAATGGCTACATGGAGAACAAAATATAAATATGTGAAAACAAATCAAATCAACCCAATACCTCACTATCAGATAACAATATACATGAAGATATCCTGATTAAATGTTCCCATAAAAGCTATATTTTCCCTCTCATAGTAGACCAATAATCCAAATAAGCCCAAAATTCATTTCTAAATCATCTATAACCGATCTCACCTTTAATTCTTTGTGCAATAATTCCTCTATCAAAGGTACAACATGAAGGAGATTTGACAATATGAGAAATATCGAATATACCACACAAATCCATCTTGATGTCCTAAGTGGACCACACAACATACGACATGAAAAAACATACTTCCCCTCTTACTTAACAAAATAAAACATGCATTGTATTCATGATCGACTAGAATGAATCTTGGTGATCATTCCTCGAATATCATGATAGTAAAAAACAAAACTAATTATGGTTGTAGCACACCTCAGCCACTAACCACATCATATCATATACACTTAAGGCCAAGAAAGATCCATCCATCTTGGAAAACCCATATTTCACATTGAACAAAAAATAGGTTTTTAATGTCCCTAATGTAGCATGAAACATTGATAGAAATGTCTAGTTGATTAACTATACATTCAATAATATGTGATCATACCTCAGTTCTATATCAACTAATTTAAATAAGCCTCACCTAAGAATCTCAAGAATCATATAATAATCCCTAATGTTTTCCTACATATCCAATCCACTTTAGGTTACTATTTTTTTCTAGTTATGTCTATAGAATAAACATCATGTGTTTTGATATTGTCAAATTTGAGTCAATTCAATGGAATGGAACACTGAATTCAAAGCAGTGAACTGACACCAAGCATGAGTTAAAATAATATGATAGACTCCAACTCGAAAATTAAAATATGATTGATAAATTTCATTCTCCATGTGAAGATCTGATATTGAAAATGATTTGGTTTCCTTTATCTCCCATTCACCAATGTTAATTTATATAAGGTATTACCCATATTTCTTGACAAAATAACAAAATCAACAAGAATCATTTCAACGTTGATCCTATTTACAAATATCATTTGAATAGCTTATAAGAACCGGGATCAATTCTACATCATTCGAAATCAAGTGTGAGATGAACCATACCAACCAACTATTGATCAATCTCATCACTACATCCTCATGAAATTTATGAGATCATCATTTACCCACAAATTCATCTCTCCCAATCTAGTATGGAAACATTATTCAAACCCTATTCAATGATAATACAATCAATTATATACCCCAAACAAATACATACAAAACTAATCATATACAGCTGAAAAAGTCTTGTAATGAATTCACAGGATAATTGATTTTAGTGAATCTATATACCAATTAAAAATCATGTATTTTTATTATAGGTTATCAAATATTTCTCCATATTTCTATTTAATGATTGTGATACCTAATTTCTTACCAATGGTTTAGATGTTAAGATGAAGGTCAACCCACATGGTATACTCGATGAATTGTCCCACTAATGCTCTCTAGGGACACACATCCATCATATTCCCATATCGGTAAAAGTGAATAAAAGTATAGTACCCATTTACATTTCCAAAACCCAAAAAATATAAGAATTTACCAATCCCGATATCAAATAACACTTAGAAAAAATATTTTGATGATGTATTTTAATTATAATAACTCTGGCCTATAATTAAATTCCAATTCTGTATAAAAAAGTTGAATCTATCCAATAATTCATCAAATAGGGATTAAAATTTTGATATCCACTATAGTTGTGAAGAATTCAATCTATTTATATCGAACTCTACTCAAATTTTTATTGAGATTGATCATGGTGGAATTATCTCAATCCAAAATAATCTATTATTAACTCTATTAAGAAAGGGGGTGGGTTATGTTTTATTTAAAGGGTATGGGTTATGAGAAATTGGAATTTTCCCTTCATTTGATGATTTTTATAATTCTATCTTAATTATGTAATTTAAAAAAATTTTAAATCTTTATTTAGTGAAATTTTATTATCTTCGTGAATTATTTAGGTGTTTTGTTATATCTACATTCATTATGTGATTTTGACCTTGAACTTCTGTGTTTTTGAAAGTCTTACTTGAGGACTTTACCACGAGGAATATCACAAGGGAATTTAGAATAACTCTCATGATTTCATTAATTTGTAATTTTAATCATTAATGTAGTCATAAATGAGAGGTATATAGATATATGGTAGTCATCATCTCTTCATGTTTTCAAATTCTTTATCCAATGTAATAGATCATCACTCCCACATTATCTTTATCTACACATCATACGAATAGAGTTATGTGGATTTAGGGATGAAGAACATACAATTTCATTGGGGTGAATCCTAGTGCATTATATCATTTGGAGAAATATTCATCATCCAAAATAGTAAAGAAGGCGAGATAGACTTCAAATGGGATTTCTCCCATGTATGATAAGTCTCATAATCTATATAGGGAGGTTTTTTATGTTTCTGGCAGTAACATTATTATTTGATAATAAAAAATTTAATAATCATGAACATCCTATGATAAACCCCATACCTTTCCATTTCAACATGAAAATACCTCTTTCATTTCTATTTTCAACTTAAGATACCTAAAATTAAATAAAATGAATGTAAAAAAGGTCAACCAATTTATTACATTCAATATTTATAAAAAACATATTAATAAGGGATTGATATAGTGAAGAACCAACACATGAATCCTCATGAACAACCCTGATCAGTCTCACTAGATTGAATTATTGGTTAATAATCTTTTTCAATAAAATATTGTGATATCCATTCAAATTATTGACATTATTACTATTTCAAAACATTGAATAAGTGAAATAGTGTAACTCCCCATGCTTATAAAATATTCACATCTCCCCAAACATATGAAAACACCATGATCAAATTAGCATGAAAATAATTTACCCCTATCACTTACCAAATTTCCTCCCCATTTAATAGATTTCAAAGTATTTCGAAATCAATAATACTAGAATTATTATCGGGTAATTCGTATAAGGATATACATGGAATTTCAATTTATAAATTAATTATTTCATGTTTATTCATTCTTATACCACCATAAAATATATTAGAACGATGATAATAGAATTAAATAATTACATTTAATGAAAATAAATAAAATTATGATGAATGAATATTTATTTTCTATATACATTACATACTATGTGAAATGAAAATGCCTCTTATATATACTACCAAATCTACAGAGTGATATATATTTATATTCGTCACTTCCTCACATTGATAGATATAAATATGTATTTAATAAATATATATATATATATATATATAAATGATATTTTTAAAATAAAAATGATTTTTGAAATATTATATATAATCTACCATCATAAACTCAAATCCATTGGTAAACAGAATTATAGCTTGTGGGTAAATGAAAAATATCGCTTCCTTAAATAAAACAATTATATTTCATTAACATGCCAAATTTTTAGTCATAAAGGTTTATATAAAGAATAAATATTATATTTAAAATATTTTTATGATTTGTAAAGGTACAAATTTATCTTTGATGATTCCTTTTCATCTATTAGAAAATTGAAAAAGTCACTCTTGTGCACCTACATACTACTACCTTTATAAATTTGGAATATCAATTTTCATCACCACCATACATGGATAGTTTTAAAATTATATTTAATATATAAATATAACATTTAGTAGTTGAATAATATTTAAGAGCCATTAAAATTTTTAGTTATATTTATCATCCTATTTTTTTTTAAATGTAATGGATCAAACTACCTAAAAAAGAATCAAATAAAGCTAACTAATATAGTAACTCAAATAGAACATGTTAATAATTGAAATAAAAAATTATAAAAATAAGGGAAGGAAAATAAAGATGTTTTAAGGAACATATATAAATAATATAATTTTTTTCTAGAGTTAGACATTATATGATGTAAGACAGGACTCAGGGTAAGGGATTGTTCATAAAAAACTTGGTTTAAATATATTGATGTTTTTTATCATATTAACTTACCTAAAAATACATTTTCTTTAAAAAAATTATGAAATTTCACAATTAGATACAAAATATTGATAATTTTCATTTCATAATATTTTATAATGTAGTTACAATGTTATTGAAAATAATATTATTAGGTTTTTTTATATTATCTTTTTTTTCTTTGAAAAAAATTAAATGAATTTTTATAAAAGTCACCACATTTACAAATCTTCCTATTATTATAGATATTATTCAATATCAAGATTCATAGATAATTTTTCAGTCCATAAAGAATATAATTTTTCCATGTATCGTAGAATTTTTTATTTTTATGTGTAAAGAAATGAAAAGGCTGTTTCTAATGATTCTTATATGAATATAAAAGTAATTTTTCTAATGGGTTAAAATTAAATTTTCAATATTTTTTTATATAAACCATGAGAATATTATTTTTTATTTCATGATATAGTAAATGGGATTTATTGATGATGAATGGGTATCCAAGGATATATCTCAAATTATTTAGAAATGATTTAGTCTCTAGAGATAGAATGTTGGGGTTACAATACTATGTTACTCATAATGAATGAGATATATAAATGTGTTAACCTCGATTATCAATATGATTCCTCAAGAAATATTTATGGAATGTTATGTGTAATAATGGATTTCAAGAATTTAATTATAGAATATGTCATTATCAAATGATGTTAAGAATTTTTTACATGTTAAAAGATTATTTTCAAAGGGTTAAATGTTTTATATGTTTTATTTTTTTCACTAAACAGATAGTTTTACATTATTTTTATCCCATAATGGGTTTTTTCTCTTCCGTTATTTGTTAATGTCTTTTATAGGTTCTAAGAAAATTTAGAAACTATAGAAATAAAAATCATTCTGATATCACGGATAATCATAAATGATGGAAATGCTTCTTCAATGAAATAATATTTTACATTTACAACCCTATTTTTTGGATAAAATGTAGACTACGTGTTAGTGTTAATTTTTTTAAGTAATTTTAGTTTCCAAATTATATTGTAATATAAACATAAAAATTCATTATAATATATCAATGTGAAATCATTACTATTAAAAACACAATTATTGGTTGGCTATGATGGGGTTGTAATAATTATAATGTATAGAGTCATAAAAACTCTCCTTTAGAATCATAAAGATGAATTAGGGGCTAATTAGAAGTTATTATGCAATTTTTCTTTTTACCAAATAAAGGGGGTCCATTCAGATGAGTTGATGAACCCTTTTTTAAATTTTTGTAATGTGTTTTTAGGATGAATGAGGTGTTAAGAATATATATTGAAATTATTTGTTAATGTCAAAGTGTCACAAAGGGTTTGAGATCCTGGTAGATTACATAACCACCTATAGGACTTGTTATCACAGTGAACATGATGGATAAGGGTAATACTTGAGTGTGGTGAATCTAAACCAAAAAGGATACCTTACTCATTTGGAGTAAGTGACCCCAGGATGATTTTTTTTAAACAAGATGTTATATGTTTCATTAGAGTTTTTCAATATATTTTTTAATTAATAAAGAGTATGGGCATTATCTAATATTTTCCTATAAATGAGGTTCATTTTGGGAATTTATGAAATATTACTCAGACAATTTTAGGTCTCTAAAATATTTTTGGATATTTATTTTTTTAATTTCACTACATTGTATAAATTGATAAGATGTTTTCTTAGAATTTAAATAATCAAATTTCATAAGAACAATCACTATGTGCGTTAAAAAAATAAATTATTATATCATATTATTTTATTGTTTATGTTCTTGTAGTTTGGAATAATTTATAATCTATTGTTTCTATATTTTTACAATATAAAATGAAAGGTAGATCAATTATTAATTTTCTTAATCTTGATAATAATATGGATGAACATTTAGTTCATACAATATTGGCGATGAAGGATGTGGGATTTACCATAATTTGAAAAGATAAACATATCATGAATAATGAAACCAATGCGGCAATAAACAATACAAGAAGAAAGTTTTATATATTTTATGGTCATTCAGCTCATACAATATGATATATCTTCATTAAAATTCAGTTATTTTGAACCAATGGGTTCCTTATGTTTTTATTTGTTAATATTATTCCAAAGTATGAATACTGTAAAATATAAAACATGTTGTAAATTAGTGGGCCCATAAACATGGTTGGTTTAAAATATAAAAATGTATATTCAACTTTTTGTGAATTTCCTACATGTGGATATAGATCATACACTTGAGGGGTATTGGGATTTATTACTCTAATGTCCTAATTTAATTTTTAGTTCACAAGGAAACTCAATGAATTTTAACAATTTATAAAAAATTTATTAGAGAATATTATTTGATGTTACATGGAAATAAATATAGTGAAAATAAATAGTTTAATTTAATAGGGTATTAATTATATAGGTTCTTATGGTTTTGTTTCACATAACATAAAAAATAAATATTTGTTTCGATTAAGTTAAAATATCATGGAACATAGTGATGTAGTTTATTCTCTAGTAACAAATTGTATAATCCAATAGATAATAGGATACCCAAAATGGGTGGTTATTCTCATGACATGGGCATGTCTAGATCGAAATAAACAAGAAAATTGAATTTTATGAAAGTGGATGACCAAAAGAGACAAAATAATATGATGGAGTCATAACATGTATGTGGAAATGAACTACTTCTTAGGCCTTAGATAATGGATATATACATCACTAAATATCCTTTCAGGAAAAGAATAAAAATTTACATAGTTATCGAATGTGAGACTTTATATATTGGGTAATGAAATTTACAAATTGGTACCATTTATATATTTGACTCTCACAAAATATCAGTTTCATAATTTAGTGTCATATTATGTGAGCCTCTATATGTATTTTTACATTGTTGGAGGTGGATGTTGAACTATGATATAAAATATAGGAAATGAACTTATTTTTATTTTTTATAATTTTAGTTAGATAAAAAATAGTAATTAATTTACATTGGAATGATGTTTTCCTCCATGATCTTTACATATTTTTTCTTTCTAAATAAATCTTTTGAAAAACACCTCTTGTTATTGAGTAATGAGAGTAATTACCTGAAACATTATAAGGTATCCATTTTTTTTGTTTTCTAGTTAAGAGGTTTTATATAATTTTTTTTCATGATCAAAGGTCATATTATCATAACCAAATTTTCTGTCTTAGTTTAATTTAATAGAGGATAGACCATAACACGATTTATTTTTTTATGTTCATAATAATTTTTCTAAGTGGTTTATGTTATTTAAGTATTTATGTATTATATTTAAGGTGGCTTGATATTTATTTTCATATATATCAAACTAAGATTTTATTCTTGATTAAGGCCATATATATTATATTATGTATTTCTGGAAATATATGGTTTTATTATTTATATAGTTAGAGTAACTCCATGTTTATGTTTATTAAGCTACAACTATATTTTCAAATGATTTATTCATCCAACTTGATGATTACCAACACAATGTGAATAAAAATTGAATCAATTTTTTGAGTGACATTTTTTGTGTATTAATTATAATTTTTCTTTAATATATTAATCTCTAGAATATAAAATTAATTTTTAAGTCTAAAATTCATCCTCAAGAGATTTCTATCTTATTTGTTTATATAATACTATTTTTAAGATACAACATGGTCTATTTTAGTGGGGAAAGATTTTAATATTTATATAAAATCCCTTTACATGTGTTTGAACTGATATTTTGTTGCCTTCTTTAAAATTTAAATTCATTCATAATTGACCTGATTTTTTATTGAATTTATAGTCACGTTGATTAAAAAAAATATTGATAAAATTATAAAGGTCTTATTTATTTTTTCAAAATTTCACTAAAACTTTAATTTAATATTAATTTGACCAAAAGATTCAATAATATTTTGTACATATATCTTTGACTAGATGGTTTAATATAAGATATATAACATTTAAATCATACAAAAATGGTAAATGATTAACAAAAAATATGGTGATAACTAAGAAGATTTTAATAGAGTGAAATATACAGGTGAGTGACCTTTTTGTGACATTGTACTATGTTATACATATATTTTTAGGATTGGAAAGTGAATCTCAGATTATTATATGATAAATGACACATTTATAAGCATTATACATTATTATTGTTTTATTTTAACACTTTCTATGGCCATATAATTACAATACTTAGTGAACAATGTAGAAACCTTGACCCCAGTAACCCAGAGTCTATGCCTAATATAATTATGTTTTTATATGATATAAGTAATCACATCTGAAAGTATAGAATAGTTTAGTTGTATTAATTGGCAATATACACACAAGAATCAAATATTACATTTTAAAGAAGAAATTACAACAATTGTATTTTGAAAATAACTTTATTCCATGTATAATAGCCCTGTAAATTAGTCATAGTAAATTTAATTGAATCCTAGGGAAAGGAAAAAAATTAAGGTTGGCCTCAAATTCTTAGTAAGGGTTAAGTAAACAAGATGGAATAATGAATCAATTATAATAGTCAACATTAAAATTAAAATAAGTAAGAACATATAGAATTAAAATAACTTTAATTCATGGATATATTATTCATAATCAATATGTTAAGGTAAATAAATAAAAGCACAAACCATTTTATTAAAAAATATGAATAAAATCAATCCATAAGAATTATAAATGAAAAAATATCTTGGATAATAATGACTGAACTCTTAAGAGTGTATATGCTAAATTATTTGATTTAATGTATCAATCATGTTAAAACCTTTACTTACAAGATTTATCAAATAAAAATTTTAATACTAGAGGAGAAAAAATGTTTAATTTGGCCAAATAATTTTTCTCATGAGATCCATTAATGTATCAATGATATTTAATTAAATGGCCCAAAAATTAGTGTATTTTGTGTCCAAATAAGTCCTTATATGTATATATATTAATTAATTAAACTCAAAAACAATGCTCATTATTAAAAATATATATTCATGAAAAGATACAAAATTATAAATAATTCCTTAGTCAATCCAATAATTTCCAAAGTAAACATCTTCTATGAAAATGGTATAAAATATAGAAAATAATCATATCCATCACATAAGAATATGGATAGTCAAAATAAATTTAGTGTCAATTGAAAAATGGTTATAATAAATTGATTTTTTAAGATAATGTTTACAATCAAAAAAGTAAGTGATATTGCATAATAAGTGATACTATTTAGAAATTTCCTTGTTAAATCATTATTGATGAAATAATTAAGATTGAATCTTATAGTACCATGAAGAATGAATTATTCTTGACATTTAACGTAAATGTGGTCTTATATACACCTTGTTAATTAATATAGGTGCCTAAAATATATTTCATCAAAAATAAAACAAATTCAAAAAAAAATATCTTACCTCCAGCTTATTTTTCTTTGAACCTAATTTAACCCCTTCTTATTCAGGTATCATTCTTATTTTCACTAAACCCTTCATAGGGTGTCTTTATTTAAAAAATAAGTCTACCAGAAATAGGTAAGGGGTATTGGGAAGTTATTTGGGAAGGGATTGGATAAATCAAAGTGGTTTGAAGGTGTGAAGTGGAGATGAGAGGTGGTGTACTAATATTTGTTAGGTGAGTGGCACACTTGTAAAATTTTAAAAATGTTAATTCCAACCACATTTAATAATTTTTATAGGGCCCAATATTGGTTAATTATTGAACATAAAATGGATTAGATTTAAATATTTCAATCCAATGAGTTTTGGAAATGTATTTTTTCATTCTTACTCCTTATATTCCAAATTTTTTAATAATGTAAACACCATCCAATGGCCCAAAGGCCTTCAATATTTTTTTATAATAAAACCCCCTTTTAAGGGATGAAGGGGAAAACCCAACATAATTCATGAACTTAAAGAATTATAATGTAAACATAATATTACTGTAAGAACTTTAATTAATTTTTTCACTTTTCACTAATAATTATGGTAAATATTAGTTTGAACACATTATATAAAAAAAATTATTCCTAATCCTAATATTGAGTCAATTTTGAAAAACTCAATTCAAATAAGTGATAAACTTTAATTTAAAATTAATCTCACAAACGTGATGAGATTGTATGTATTTGTAGTGAAAATGTTCAAAAGTGTAAAATATTTTTATATAAAATTTCAATATGAAAATGATACCAATGACCGAAAAGTTATTAATATATTTATAATTGAAATGTTTTTACTTTAAAATCAATTTATAATAAAATTATCCCCTATAAAATTTTATTTGAAATATATGTATTTAATTAAAGTCTATTATTTTTAAATAATCATCAAAATAAAGAAACTTCTAAGAAAAATTCCCAAAATTCACCCAAAGCTAATTTTTTTATTACGATTTTTAAAATGAGGATTAATTTTCAAGATAAATTTTCTAATAGTGTTAAAAATAATTTTAAATTATACGTGCTTAACATGACTAAACTTGCTTTTAGGAAAACAAAATTTCTTAAAAAAACATTATTTTATTTTAAATGATTGATATTATTATTATTAATTAATAGATAACCATAAAAATTGGAAATATACATTTTTATATGATAGTTAATCTTATTAATTCCCTTCCATACCAAGTACTAGGTGATAAATATCATATTAAATAAAAATATTAATAATAAATTGTTTTCTGTAAACCATAGTCATCCGTTAAATACAAGATATCAAGAAAACATGTTATTTAATCTAACACAAGATAAACTATATTTCTTGTTCATTTAAAGCAATATAGTGTATTTTATTTTTTTTAAATGGTAAATATATCATAAATTAGCATGATGTTATATTACTTTTTACAAAGTGTATTGGATGTTATAGAGTCTATCGAATATGATGTTCATATTTTAAAATTATGGAGTGTTATATTAGACCCTCCGCATATGAATTTCATCCTTATAGTTCAAATTTGAAAAAAAGGATTAATTTGTTTAAATACCACTGTTTAAAAACTGACATTGTATGTGAGTTAATAAAATATCACCCTAGTAATAGAGAATGGAAATTATTGTGGTAAAATGAAATAAAAAAATCAAAGTTATTAAGTGTGTGGACATTGGTCTAAGTGATGATCTTTACATGAAAGAAAATAATAAATATTTATAGAGAGTTATTGAGGCCATTGATCAAAACAAAATTAATGATCAAAGTAAAGTTTAGGGAATGAAATCCATAAATCAATAATTATTTAAAAGACCATTAATTCAACATAAATGAATGTATTAAGATATAATTTTTTTCAAGTTCATTTTCCTAATACTCAGTAATTATTTTACTACCAAATAATATAGAGGAAAAACTTACTTAATATATTTCTACTTCAAAAAAATGATTTCGTTCTTTTGGTTCTGCTTTGACAAAATTCTAGTTCTTCCCTTCAGGAAAATAATATCAAAAAATTATTTTTTACACATTAAGCACCAAACATAACTTTAAATATCATAAAATCCATAAAAAGTAAATTGCATTTCCACTTATCTCTATCTATTTTCCAAATCCAATATTCTTCGCACAAGTTATCCAATATAATATATAAATATATAAAATAAAAAAATCATCACTACCATTTCGTCATTTGTATTTAGAAATAAATTAATTAGCTCAAAACAATGACATAATTACTAGGATATCATGTAGGCTAAAAGTAGGCATGAAACTCTAATCAACCTTCAGTCATGGTATCAGGCCCCACCACCTTTCTGAATGCAATGGGGAATCACCGATACATGCTTTTTTTATTTTTATAAACTATAAAATTATTAAAATTTCCCCAAAAATATGATGGGGTTCGTTAAATTATATATAATAATTAAATGAACATTTTAATAATGTTTTTAGCATATATTTTTTTATTTTTTTAAATTTCCATTAATCATATTTGACTAATTTTATAGTGTCATTAATGATCCCTAATGGTTATAAATGTTTTCAAATGTATGCTTATAAAATTTAGAGACAATATTCTTTAAATAATTTTTCCTCTAAAACATATTCTTATCATAAATTTCTCCTAAAACATCCTTCGTCCTGTTACATTCCTACCACATTATACCTTTAATAATGTTTTTATGAATTTTCATATATGATATATCATAAAATAATAAACCCATGATTTAATTAATAATTCAAATTTTAATTAATAATAAATATCTTAAAAAATGTAACAGAATACATAGATATTTAATGATTCATCTAAAGAAAATGCTATTGAAAATGAATCAATAATTTAATTCTCAAATCAAAATATCTAAATAATTAAACAATATTATTTCCACTAATATCCTTCCATGGTCTTGAGGGTACCGTATAGAGGAGGGAATTGACATAATAATTTCCTAGGTTCCAACATTTATAGAAATGAACTATAAATGGATCCATATGATGATATTTATTTCCCACCATTATAATCTTCAATTTTCATTGAAACTTCTTATTGTTATTTTCTTCTTTTCCACACATAATTAATTTCATGTTCCATTAAAACACATCACAACCATTATCCATCCACATTTCTTAAATGATGGAAGTATAACCATCTTTTATACATGTTCTACACCACTTGAAATATCATAAAAAGTTATACTTATCTTATTTATTGAGTCATGGAGTTTGTTAAGGTATATTTTGTTAATCATATTTGAGGAAATCAGATTATAAGATAATCACAATATTTTTACTCCAATATTCTTTTCATTTTCCTACTCATAGTCACCACCTTGTTCTTAATAATCCATGTTAGCATGAATCCTTTGCGACCCAAACAATGAGTTAAACCAGAAATCACAGTGTGAGTAATAATATTCATATTTGGAAAACCATATAATCATTTTTACTATGTCAAAATATTGACACATTAATTTAAATATAATACATCATAGGTTTATCCTAGGACATTCATTTACATCATTTATTTAAATCCATCTTAATGGTTTGTAAATAAAATTTATATTATCTTTATAATATCCCCCCGAATTGTAATCTAGGTGTGTATAAAGGCACATCTTAGTGCAACGGTAATGCTTGATTCCATAATGATTCAAATTTTTTGAATTTATTAACCCTAATAACATACATTATAGAACTATTTACACTTTCAGTATTAAGATACCAATATATTTAAAGGAAATACCATACAATATATACTATAAAAGAACATTACTATGATATTCTAGGCATATCCTTAAATTCAATCATTGGGATTTTTACACAATAAATGTTTTCTTAAATAAGGTGCCCAATATTTCTTCTAAACTATCTCTAATACAAAATATAGAAACCTGACCCCTATATCACAGGGCAAGTTCCTGCTACCATTACATCAATATACGATTGAAGGTATTGCCTACTCGAGGTAAGAATAGAATAGTAGTCTTGGTAAACTTTACACATTCATGATTCACATATTAAATTGTAAATCATGAATTAATATATATATATATATATATATATTTGAGAATAAATTTAATCCTTATAACTAATCCCAATATACCATTCAATGTAATATTTATGGAAAACTAGGGAATAAAATCTAAATAAGGGTGATCTAAAATCCTCAGTAAGGGTTAAGTACAATGCAATATATAATTAATCAATGGGAATAATAAACATGGCCTGGTATATTAATGATCAAACATTCCATTAAAATAGATTTCTATATTTAATAGAAAATGGAGAATCAATATGGAAAAGTAATCGTATATATTTTTTAATTTAATTACTAAACTAAGAATAAAGTGCATCAATAGATAATATCATATTGAAAATATCATGGTTAATAATGAATTAATTTTAAAAGAAAAAATGGATAATTACTAGAGGTCATGTCTCAAGCACATAAACACCACTATTTTCATAATATATCATCTAAACACTTTAAAACTACTTATAGATACCTTTTTAATTTGGTCAACTAAATTTCCTCAGGAGACATTTTGATTCATCAAGTGGATTTCATTAACTAGTCCCCATCATATGTATTGCAAGTCCAAATATTTATTCATTAATTTAATAATCAATTTAACTCATTAAAAATGTTCCTTCTCTAATATATGTGATGTGTAAGGGATTAAAATTTATAAATATTCATCCCTATTAATAAAATAATTTCAAAACTAAACATCTAATGTAAAAATGTTATACATTATAGGAAATAATCATATCAATCAAAAAATAATATGTAATTTTAAGATAAATTCAATATATATTTTAAAAAGGTAACTATAAGGTGATTGGTTCAATATAAAATTATCAATCACAATATAATGGGGGATTTCATAATAACTCTAACGATTTGATAATATTCCAGTCAAATATCCTTGGACGAAATAAATAAAATTGAAATATAAAATACCATTAGGAATGAAGTATTCATGATATTACATGTCAAAGGGGTTATATATAATCCTCATAAAATAATATATGTTCATATTAAATTTTACCTCTAAAGGAAGAAAAATTAAGAAAAAAATACCTTACATTGCACTTACTTGAGGTTGAATGTGACATAACATCCTCTTATTTGAGTATCATCATTTGGTTGGCACTAATACCTACCTAGGTTTTATTTATTTTTTAAATAAGTCATCTATAATGAGGGAAAAAATGTTGGGAAGTGATTTTGGTAGGGATTGGATGATCCAAAGCTGTTTGAAGGGTTAACATTGAGATGAGAGGGTACCACCTTTTATAAGTGAGTTGGGTTGCACAATTGTAATTATTTGAATTAGTGGATTCCTAAAGCATATTTATCAGGACTTAAGGACGGAATATTTTTTTTATTCTCAATATTATATTGTATTATTTGTAAATATAGATAGAAAATGGGTTTTGGATAGGTTTTGGGCCATTCTTACACATTATAATCTAATTTTAACAACTAAGTAAACTCATTTTAACATTAATCACTCTAAATATGATTAATTGTTTCCACTAATTATATTAGTAAAAAAATATTTTAAACATATTAGTTAATACAAATAATTAAAATTCAAAATATGGAATCCGTTTAGCTGAAGTAAAATCATAAAGGTAGAATAATTTAATTTAATATTAATTCTACAAATGAGAAGTGAATGTGGGGTTTAAAGAGAAAATGTTCATAATGTTCCAATGTTTTTATATCAAATTTCAATATAAAAATGATTTCAATTACCTAAATTTGATTAATATATATATATTATTGAACTATTATTACTTTTAAAAAAATTGTTAAGATAATTTACCATTACAATGTATTTAGATGAAAATGAAATTTTCAATTAAAATATATTATTTTTCACTATTCATCAAAAAATCAAACTTCTACGAAAAACCCTAAAAAGCCACCATAAGATAATTTTGGAGTTGTTATTTAAAAGTGTAAGTTTATTATTTCACAATAATGTTATGAATGTATTAAATATTTATTTTAAATTATTTTCACCAATCCTGACTAAACAATCATCTAGGAAAAAACAATTTCTATAAAAACAGAATGTTTTATTTTAAATGATTCTAATTTTTATTTATAATTAGTATATAACCAATTTTTTTATAAAATATATATTTTCATAAGTTTGATAATTTTATTCATATGTTTCATTCTAATAGTTAAGAGATGACTATCATATAAAATTGTAATATTAATATTATATTTTTTTTCTATAAAATTATGTCTTTCATGTAACATAATGTAATACCCCAAGATTTCATTGTATGTTATTTCATTAAAGTAATTCAATAACTTGAGCTACACACAACACTAAGTTCAATCGCATCACGACCTATCATTATATCCGTTTAAAAAGTGGTTGTGAATAGTATTAACCATTTTATGAATTATATATATATATCTTATATAATTTTAACATTAATATTTTGTGTTTCTTAGATATAATATAAGGAAAAATTCAATTTTTAGATAAAAGAAGTATTGTTCAAAAATATGGGTTTTACGCCTTTTAATAGAGAACACTATTTAAATACTATATTTGAAACTTTTACATATTCAATTTAATGAAATTAAATTATTCTTTCAAATCGAGACATAAATATTTAGTTTGTATAAACTTTTGGTACATTCCTGATAACTTTCATATTTTGATGAATAGTGAAAAATAATAAATTTAAATTTAAATTTTTTTAATAGAATTAATTTAGTTTGTTAAATTATATATTTGAGAGGTTTTAAAGTCTACTTAGATTATATTTCTATCATTTAACATGTTTTAGGCCATTGGATGTAATTTGACATTTAAATTGTATATAAACACTTGTCAATCTTTTGATTGTTTTTACTTCTTTAAAACCCACTTTCTAGTTTTGACAATGAGAATTAACTTTAATTTAATTAATTATTATAATATGTTTTGAATTTGGTATAATTAACATCATTTTTTAATTTGGGATATCAAAATCAACTTTGGGTTAATTTTTTTTATTTTTCTGAAAACATTCAATTTTTGATGAATAATGAAAAACACTGTGATATTGTTTAAGACCGACTTTTTAATTAAATAATTATTTTTCATTAATTTTTTTAAAATAATAATAGAGAAATGATACCTATATTACTCCAATTTTATTGATTGATGTTATTTTATAATAAAAATAGATGTATAAAATTTTATTGAACTTTTTACCGTCTTTTACCCACCTTCTAGGCACATTTGCAAATTTTCATAAAACGTAATTTCACCGCCGCTGTGAATTAAATTTAAAAAATATGAGAGACACAGTTTAAATCGTTAAGTAAAATGTGTTTCATTAGGATGAAAATTATTTTTGGTGAATGGAAACTGTTGAAATTTATTTACCATTGTTAAAATTAAATAAGGTAATTAAATGTAAAAATGATATTATATTTTCCCTAACACATGTCCTAATTCTATTGGATAATTGTATTTCGACCAGAATCAAGCTTATGACAAAAATATGATCCTTTTTTATCCGCTTGAATTAGATTAGGAAAATTATTATGTTTTATTTAAAGAAGAGTTTAATGTGTTAAACTCAATGTTTTATAACTAAAATTTTTTTAATATAGAGTTACACAGAAGATAAATTTGACTATAAATATCCACTATAAATATAAAAATATTTCCAACATCATGGTATTTTATTTATAATTTTTATTCATTAAATAATTAAATTTATTTATGACACAATGATGATGCAATAATTACATTATTAATGATAGAATAAAATAATTGATGCTATACATTTTAAAGTAAATATGAATTTAAACTTTTTATTCCATGCACAAATTTTATAGTTAAATATGACATGTTATGGTTGATTAAAATTATTTTTTCAAATTAATAAAGTTTTTATGACTTTAGAAAAACAAATACTAAATAGTTTCAAAATTGACATAAACGAGTTTTTTTTAAAACAAATACAATTTTATTAAATTACATAATAGTCATAAGAATATCAGGATCGGCCAAAGGACTTATAAAATGATAGATATGTCATTAATGAACCAAATTAGGTTCTCTTGGATTTTTAATTTATGTTTATTAACCATGTATTATAATAATACAAGAAGACATGGTAAAAGATAATCTATTTAACTAAGTGTTAAACCTACAAGATAAGTTTAATATGGTGAACTAAAATTATCTAAAACATATTTGTTGAGAGTATTTCGAACAATACATACCTTATCCTCTAAATAAATACATTTTGATCTGTTATAAACCAGATATTATTTTATTATAAATTAATATTTCATGTTTTTCCTAACGTTCCCCTCACCTCTCTTATAAAAGGGTACTCCTCATTCTCTTAACATCACACCTGAAAATCCATTTGTCTCAGCCGAACCCTGATAAAATCTTCTCCAAAATACCATAAATTAAACCTTGAGGCCTTTATTTTATCATAAATACAACTTATGTATCCCTTTAGTTCAAATCAAAAGGAAACACCAAAAGAAGAGGTAATTATTTTATCACCTCTTTCAAAGTTCATTTCCTCTTGTACTTCCTCTTTATTTTTTGTTACCATACTAAAATAATAAATACCATACCTTCTACATGTGTATATGTTATTATAAATATGTTACAACCATATTTATTATTATATCCATCCTATGAATGATAAAGTCACCATACGTGTGTACTTACAGTTTACCGTCTCTATGTTGTGGTGTAGTATTTTTATTCAACACTAAATTATTTGGATGGGTATAATAATGAGTATAATTAATTTAAATAATAAATATAACATTGAAATTATTCTTTATTTGTAATATACCATCCAATTAGACATCATTTCACCATCAATATAATGATACTGTCACATGTGCGTACGACGACTTACCGTCTCCACGACGTGATGAGATTCATCTTCAACGATCATCCTTCAAGTATTTTTTATAAAACATATATATATTGGTTAATTATGAGGTATATTAAATAATATATATACTCTAATAATATATATTTATGTTTATAAATATATGTTTTTACTTACTTCCATACTATACAATAAGAAAACAGAAATAACGTTCATGCATACGAACGGACTACCGTCTCCATGAACTGTGCTTCCATTTCATATATCTATCTATTATTCATATTTATATTCTGAATATATGTGATATATAAATCATGTTTTATATTCTCGAATTATTTAAAGCATGATCTAGGAGACACGATCAAGAATTACATGTTAAAACATGTATGATAAAGAAAGAAATTATTACCCAAAATGTTATTTTAACATGGAAATTATTATTAAATGGGTAGTATAAAGTCATAAATGAATCAAGTGTGATATAATAAATATGATTATTGTTTTTTTATAATTTAATAACATACTATGGTCCTTATACAGGATGATAAACGTACCCATGACTAAAATAATGTACAAGGTAAGGGTTAATTTCTCAATCTCATTGTTATCCGAGATTAATCATGTGTAAGTATTTACTGGGACATATTTATTATCCATGTCCATGTTTCATAAAAGTGTGTTAAAAGGTTTTTAAGGGACTCTTAAACTAAAAAAACATATTAAATGTTTTAAATATTTATTATTATAAATCATTCTCTACTGTGAGTCATCCGATCAACCCTTTGTTTTGTGTCAAGGTTGATATATCAAGAAATCTGGTGGAATGGATTTGGGTTTTGGTGGGTGAGGAATTTTGATGGAAGAAAGCTATTATTTATGAATCCTGGACTGATTACTTCTCAACCTGTAAGAAATTAGGGCACTTAGGTTCGAGGTGTCATAAATGAGCCATGATCAGAAGTTCACCAGGTCTAAGAATGAGGATAAGAGATAAGAGTAATGTTGTGGATTGGCTTGTCATGGCTACTTCTCGGGGAATTTGGGATGCACCGAATTTTAAAAAACATGTAGGATCCCCTCTTAATCCACTAGTTTCTTTTCTGTTAAATCGTATTAGACATGATAAGAATTGGAGGAATGGTACACAGGGAACTGTCGCCAAGGGTGCTGCTGATGGTGGTGTGGCATGTTCTTCAGGTGAAGTTGTGATTGCAGTAGGTAATCAGCTAAAGCCAGAAGCCCCTGATTAGTAGGAAAAAGATGTTTTTTCCCTTATCGAAATCAATCGGCTTGAGGGGTTGATGGTGTGGCGAATCAGAGGAAGGGGAGCAGTAGTGGTGATGTGAGAAAGGGAATGCATGGGTCTAATTTGGCTACATCCAAGGGTAACTGGTGGTCTCATGCAGTAAATGAGATGGAATCTACTGTATATGATGCTGGTATAATGGTGGTGGTGTAAGTGGTCTTTGCTGATGGGTTCAATGGATAGGATGATGATCATGGTGGTGTGATGATCACAATGCCCATAGGGAACCTGTTTCAAGGGTTGGGGAGTGAGGATGTAGAGGATAATTTGCCATTGCATGATGGTGTCAACATGAAGACTGGGCCTAAGGAGGATGATACAAGTAAAGTGATAGAATATGGGATATGTTGAGATCAGGAAGTGGTGGAACACCCACATTTCCTAGCTATGATTGATATGAACTGTTAGTTTCATCAAAACCAGTTTTTAAAGTATAAAGTGAGTAAGATCACTAAAAAATGGGGGGATCTTTCTTAAAGTGGTAAGGAAACCCAATGGTGACATGATAATTCCATCATATAGTGACATTATTTAGGGGGAAGGATATTTTTTCTGGGAACTAGTAGGATATGATTTCTTCTCTGTGAAGAAAGCCAAGGAAGGATTACTCATATTTTCCAAAGCCAATTTCTACAAGATATTCTGTCATGAAAGAAGGAGGGGCAGTCTTTGGATCCAATAAATGTATACAATCAACTAATGAGTTTCTTTTATTGGAGTAGTTGAATCTTATAAGGAATTACTCCCATGTTCTAAAGCACCATGAAAGTTTTTAGTGGTAATCAGTGACTACGGAGGATGTTTTTACCATGGAGGTGGTGATAAATTTTATTTTTATGATCTGTAATAGCTATTTTAATTATATGGTACTTGTTTTCTAAAATTTTATTTTATTTTAATAAATTTTCAGAGGGTTTTTCCTCTTGGTAATATTTTCTAGTATATTTATCTCAAAGAGTTTTACTGATCATTTTCAACTATGTAAACATACTTTACAAGATATTATTCTTGTTTGAGTTTGATTAATTATAATACAATATTCCATATTATATTTAATGAGTTATGATATGTTTGACCATGGATGCACTATTTTTATATCATTCATGGTTTATGGTTATAATATTGAAATTTCTTATGCTAGTTTTAATACGAATGTTTATGTTTTGTTTGACCCTTTTCATATGAGGAATGAATTGGACTTAGTAAGTGAAATGCAGGCCCCACTATAGCCCCTCGATGCCTCGATAGGTCTCATGAGAAAAATTAGTGTCCTGGCACAAGGCCTTGAATTTTTTTTATTTGTAGTCTTTGCATGAGGTCTTGACTATGTGGTTAGGATGTACCACAATGTGCATTACCTCATTATGAAATTAGTTATTATATGTAATTATTTTTCTAGTATAATATCCATATGCAAGTTTATATGGTAATGTATCGTTTATTTTTCCCATATTATGTTCATGTTCATGTTTAAAGGTTTTTTTTTCATTACACATCTTTACATAAAAGTTTGTAGCTTCTGCTAAATTATTTACCCTTACCGAGTATCTGAGCTCACCCCTTTCTTATGTTTTGTTTTTCAAGGATTCCAAGATGTGTATTATTATTGATTTGTATGGTTAATATAGAGTAATAATGGCGTTCTCAAAGTATTATTTATGTTGTGTTTTATGTTTGAATGTGTAATGTAATGTTCATGTATATAATCTATTTTCCAAAACTACTAAACTGATCAGACCTTTGGGATTTAATTCCTTGTAACCATGCCAATTTCTTAAAATAATGCACCGGATCCGGGCTTCTGGGGTTGGGGTGTTACAATTGGTATCAGAGAAAGTTTAGAAAAAACATTGGAAAAATATTTAGATAAACTCTGATTAGGAAACAATACCCTAAGATATGAATTAGGGATTGTTATATAAGAACATACAAATTTTTTGGTAATGTATATATTATGTGGGTTTTACAAGAAATAAATTTCTTTTTTGGATACTAATTGTGGATATGGTTCTTGAAAAAATGTACCAAGGAGTGGAAACTCTAAAAAAGGAGTCTCAGGCTTGACCCGAGATATCCTGGTACATGACAACGGGCCGTACCGCACCCATGGTTTGACACTCCCAGGGGATATGCTTAAGATAATTCAAATTTTCATTAAAAACCATTATGAATGATTTATGAGTCAATATGTCCACGAAGAAACCATTTTTATGATTATGAGACTAGATGTGTGAAAATATCAATTACTGTTCAGAATTTTTCTAGTTTTTGGATTATACATAATGATATAATCTAACCTAGTGTATTTAATAATTTATAAATTGCGCTTAATATAATGAATGAGAACTCCAGCAATACGCATGATCAAAATTGTAATAAGGATCATATATTTCGTGGTGTTAAATCAAAATTTATAAGGGAAATAGTCTCCCACATATTCTCATCATATGAAGAGATTATATCATGTCTTAATAAGATAAGTCAAAAATTCTTTGATCCATATGGCTTTGAAGGGAATCCAGAGAAGAAGAGAATGGTATAGAGAAAGATATATAAAGGGAAGAATGGATAGGATAATTTTATCATATGTGATAACTGTAGAAATAATCCCCCTGGGAAGTGCTTGAAAGAAATGAGAGTTTGTTATAAGTGTGGAGAAAAAGAACACCAAGTTCATGAATGCAAGGGTAAGAAAAAGGTTTTAAATGTACAATGATTCATTTTAAAGGAGTTAGGACACTACATGAATCAATGTAACAATCATTAGAGTATTCCTTAAATGATGATATTGGATGATAATCACGTTATGATACTACCAAAAATGAAGAGTAATTATTAATTTTCTTAAGTTGTTATCAAAGAATTGTTTTATTTGAGTATTTTATTAATGATTAACATGTTATAATAATTATAGAGTATATAAGGATTGTAATGAAGTAAGATTTCCTTAAGGATTTGAGATTTTATCGTACCAAGTAAATTGACATAGTTTGAAGTTAAACATTTTGGAGAATATATGGTTGGGGGAAATGTAACCATTAATATGTTTTTGAAACTAAGATAATTATTTTAGAATAAGATATGATTGATTTGGAAAAATTATATTGGATATTCTTGACTACCGTGAAACTAATTAACTGATTGTTTATTCGATCATTGTTGGAGTTTACAAAATTTTTGGATTTAAGTTGTATATACATTATTCTATAAGGAATAAGGGAGGATGAATGTAATTAATATGGTATTATGGTATTTAAGGGTGTTACCATGTTTTATTAGAATACATGATGAAGGTATTCACATGTTATTACAACCAAAAAGATATCTTCAATATGTTTACCTTACTTATAAATTTTGGACATTGAGTTTAGAAAAATGTATTTTGGATAATTCTAAAGGTTGGAATGAATTAAGTTGGACATTGGATAATATTTTTTAAGGTTAAAAAAATTCTTAATATTATTTTGGATTGTTATAAAAAGGACCACCTAGAGGTCAGGCGACAACCCATTAGGTCCAGCAAGGCCACAAGAATTGAACGTACAACTGAAGGTTGACAAGGGTGTATCGCCTACCACTGGCCTACATGATGTCCTGGTTTGTATAATGTAGTTATTTTAAAAAAATGGTCTAATATATAAATTATAAATTCATTTTTTTGGAACCCTATACGATTATGGTAAATATAATATTTTTGATTTCTATTATCTTTTTGAGTGGAAGATGAATTTGTGGTAGAAATTATTTGAAGGATGGAACTCTACTTTTAAATTATATTTTTATTATTATTCTAAGAAAAAATTAATTCTTAAACATTAGGGGAAGGATATTAAAACCAAAAATGTGTTGTCTTAATAAGTTATGTTTTTTGAACAAATGATATTTCAAATCATCATAGATTGGTGGCTTTGAGGCCCTCTATTTTACATTTATTGTTCACTTATTTATGATTTATGACTTTAATAACTCCCTATAAATATTTATGTTTTCTATTCTAATTATGTGTCTCTAATGGACACCAATTTTCTCCTATTCCAAATCACAATTTTTTGGTGAATTTTTCATTTATCTTTCCCTCTTATAAGACTAAATTTTATTAACCCTATTTCTGATATTGGTTTTCCACAAAGGTATTTTCTATTTTCAAACTTTTATTTTATAAGAACAATTTAAAAATACGAGCACCCAATTTATTGAAGGAGGGGAGAATGTAATACCACAAGATTTCACAGTACGTTATATCTTTAAAGTAATTTAATAACTTGCGCTACACGCAACTCTGAGTTCAAGTGCATCATAACCTATCAAACTAGCCATTTAAAATGTGGTTATAAATAGTAATAAAAATATTTTTAATTTTATATATATCCTATATAATTTTAACATTCATATTTTGTGTTTATTAGACATAATATATGGAAAAATTCAATTTTTCAGATAAATGAAATATTTTTGCAAAAATGTAGTTTTTTCGACTTTTAATGGAGAACTCTTTTTAAATCCAATATTTAACACTTTTATAAATTCAATTTAATGAAATTAAATTCTTCTTTAGAAGTGGGACAAAAAAAATTTAATTTGGATAAATTTTTGGTACTTTTTCTGATAACTTTCATATTTTGATGAATTCTAAAAAATACTAAATTTTAATTAAAAACAATTTTTTTAATCGAAATAATTTATAGTGTTAAATTATATATTTGAGTAGTTTTAAATTATAATTATATTATATTTTTATAATTTAACATAATTAATGTCATTGGATGTAATTTACCATTTAAATTGTACATAAAAACATGTCAATCTTTTGATAGTTTTTATTTCATAAAAAACCAGTTTTTGGTTTTGACAATGAGAATTAATTTTAATTTAATTAATTCATATTCTATGTTTTGAGTTTGGTATAATCCAAATCATTTTTGAATTTGGGAAATCAAAACTATCTTTGAGTAAAGTTTTCGTATTTTTCTGAAAACATTCAATTTTTTATGAATATAGAAAACACTACAATATTGTTTAAAACTGAATTTATATTTAAATAATTATTTTTAATTTAATTTAATTTTAAAGTCAAAATAGATACATAATATCTATGTTATTTCAATTTAATTCATTAAATTAATTTTATAATAAGAATAGATACATAAGAGTTTATTGAACTTTTTACCGTCTTTTACCCACCTTCTTGGAATATTTGCAAATTTATATAAAACATAATTTTATCACTTCTATGAATTGAATTTTAAGATTATGAGAGAAAAAGTTTACATCAGTATGTAAAATTTGTTTCAATATGATGGAAATAATTTTTGGTGAATAGTAACTTTGGAATTTTATTACCACGATTTAAAGTAAATAGGGTAATTAAAGGTAAAAATGATATAATAATTATCCTAACACATTTACTAATTCTATTGGATAAGTTCATTTCGAAAAAAATAATCCTTAAAGAAAATATGATCATTTTTGATCTACCTGAATTATATTAGTACATTTATTATATTTTATTTAAAGAATAGTTAAAAGTGTCAAATTAAATGTTTTATAACTAAAACAATTTATTACAGGGTTACACATAAGATAAATTTGACTATAAATATTATTTATAAATATAAAACTAATTATAACATCATGGTATTTTATTCATAATTTTTTGACATTATATAATTAAATTTATTTATAACACAATGATGATGCAATAATTACATTATAAATGATAGATTAAAATAATTGATTTTATAAATAATAAAATAAATATAAATTTTAACTCATAATGACATTAACGAATTTTATAGTTGAATATGACATGTTATAGTTCATTAAATTAGTTTTTTTCAAAGTAATAATGTTTCTATGAGTTTAAAAAAAATACTAAATAGTGTCAAAATTGACATAAATAAGTTTTTAAAACAAAAATTATTTTATTAAAATATATAATAGTTCTAAAAATAAAAGTTTCTTCCAAAGGAATTATATAATGATATATATGTCATTAATGGACTTATTTATGATCTCTTGTAATTTTATTTTATGTTTATTAACCATCTATTATAATAACACAAGAAGGAATGGTAAAAGTTAAACTATTTAACTATGGGTTAAACCTAAAATATAAGGTTAATATGGTGACCTAAAGATGTATAAAACCTATTGGTTGAGATTATTTTGAACCATACCCACCTTATCCTTGAAATAAATCTATTTTGAGCTATTAAGAACCGAAAATTATTTAATAATAAATAAATATTTTGAGTTTTTCCTAAAGGGACACTCACCTCTTATAAAAAGTTACATTCCCTTCTCTTATCTTAATACCTTCCAAGCTATTTGGCTCGAACAAAACCTACTCTAATATTCTCCCAAATACCCTCACATAATCCTATATGCATTACTTTGATCATAAATCCATACTAAAGGTCCCTTTTGTTCAAATCAAAAGGAAACACCCGAAGAAGAGGTAATTATTTAATCACCTCTTTCAAATTTCTTTTCTTCATCTAATTATTATTTCTTTGTTGTTACCATACTAAAATAATAACTCTAGTACCTTTTACATTATGATATGTTATTATAAATATGGTATAAACATATTCATTACTCTTTCCATCCTATGAATGATAAAGTCACCATATGTGCGTACATATGACTTACCGTCTCCATGTCGTGGTGTTGTTTTTATTCATCACTACATTATTTGGATGGGTATAATAATGAGAATAATTCATTTAAATAACTAATATAACATGGTAATGATTCTATATATGTAATATACCATCCAATTAGACATTATTTCACCATCAATATAATGATATTGTCCCTTGTGTGCACGTATAACTTACCATCTCCATAATTTGATGAGATTTATCTTCAATGATCACCCTTCAAATATTTATATAACGATATATATAATGATTAATTATGAGGTATATTAAATAATATATATACTGTAATAATATATAATTATATAGATAAATATATGTTGTTTTCTTATTTTCATACTATATGAAAAGAAAACGGAAACAACGCTCATGTGTACGTACGGACTACTGTCTCCATAAATAGTGTTTCCATTTCATATATCTATCTATTATAAATATTTATATTCTGAATATATATGATATATAAATCATTTTTTATATTCTTTAATTATGTAAATAATTATCTATGTGATACTATCAATAATAACAAGTTATAACATGTACGATAAAGAAAGCGATTATTAACCGAAATGTTATTTTAACATGGAAATTATTATCAAATTGGTAGTATAAAGTCATAAATGAATCAAGTATGATATCATAAAAAATAATATGGTTCTGGTAAGATTTAACAACATACTATGGTAATTATACATGAGGTCAAATTTACCCTTGACTAAAGGAAAGTACAAGGTAAGGGTTAATTAATGAATCTCATTATTATCTGAGATTGTTCATGTGTAAGTATTTATTAGGACATAATTATTATCCATGTCCATGTTTCATAAAAAAGTTTTGAAAAGAATTTTAAGAGGATATTTAACTAAAATATCCTTTAAAATGTTTTAGATATTTATTCTTTTAAATCTTTCTCATTAATGTCCATGTTTTCAAAATGGATTGAAGGATTTATTTATATGGACCTGAATGTTTTAAAATGTTAATTTCTATCAAAAGTTTCAATGTGGTATGGGAAAGTTTGATTCAAAAATATATTTTAAATGTCCTCCTTTATAAATGGTGTATCTTTTAAATTATTTCATGAAAAATGTATATTTCTCTCAAAGAGTTTTAATGATAATTTTCAACTATTTCAACGTCCTTTACTAGATATTATTATTGTTTAAGGATGAATTATTATAATACAGTATTCCACATTATATTGAATGAGTTATGATATGTTTGACTATGGATTTGGTATTTTTATACCATTCATGGTTTATGGTAAAATTATTTATATTTTGTATTCTATTTTTAATACGAATGTTTATGTTATGTTTTACCCTTTTCATATGAAGAATGAAATGGAATTAGTAAGTGACGGGAGGGCCTGCTATAGCCCCTCTATGCATCGTTATGTCTCATCAGACAAATTAGTGTCTTGGAACAAGGCATTGAATAAATTGTATTTGTAGTCTTGTCATGAGGACTTGACTATGTGGTTATGATGTCTGACCTTATGTATTCCTATGTTATTAAATTAGTTATTACATGTGATTATTCGACTAGTAGAATATACATGTGCATGTTTATAAGGTAAGGTTTGATTTATTTTTTCCATATTATGTTCATGTTTATGTTTAAAAGGATTTTTCTTTTATTACAATCCTGCTTTAAATTCTTACAGCTTTTTCTAAATTATTTACCCTTACTGAGTATCTAAAATCACCCCTTTCTTATTTTTCTTTTTCCCAGGATTCTGAGAAGTGTATTATGATTGATATACAAGGTTAAGTTAAGGGAATATTGGTGTTCGCAAAGGATTATTTATGTTGTGTTTTATGTTTTAATGTGTAATGCAACGTTCATATATGTAATACTTTTTCCAAGAATGCTAAACTGATTAGTCATTCAGGACATGATACCTTTTAATCATACCAATATATTAAAATAATGCACCTGCTATGGGCTTCTAGGGTCGGGGAATTACACACAATCTATAGATTTTTTTTTTGAATTTAATAAAATCTAAACTTATTGTTGACTGAAATGCAAGATATATAATGTATTTAATTTATTAAAATTGTAAATATATCATTAATTCTCATTATTTTATATTCGTCTCTAAAATTGGTGATGCATGTCGTACACACTAAAGAATATGATTTTTGTATTTTAAAATTTCATGATGTTATCATGAATTTTAATTAGGATTCTTATTATGGGGTTTCAACATATTGATTGTTGAATGAAATTATATTTTGTTTACAGTGGTACAGTTTTACCAGAATTGGGCACCCATATATGGTAGTACAACATAGAAAAAATATATGATTTATAGTTTATATTCATATGGAATTGACCAATGTTTAGAGAATTTTATGATATTAAAGAAAAAGACTCGATCAGATATATGATTTTTTTTCAAGATATGATATGAATGTTATCATGATGAAAATGTGGATTAATCCTAACATTACTAAAAATAAATAATTTAATTGGGAATGATGGATATTTTTTGAAATCTAAAAGGAGGATAAAAATTTACATTGAATCGCAACATTATTTTTATGTAATTAATAAGAAACAATATTATAAAATAATATAAATTTAATTTTTTTGAAATAAATAGATTCATGGGGTGAGGTAAATAATTAGATGATATGTTGGATTTGGTGATCAGGGAATTAAGACTATTAAGAATAGGTGGAACCTTGTTAATGGAGAGAACAAGACAACTCCATTAGATAATAACATATATAATTATGAAAAATCATTTATAAGGTAGTAAAAATTACTTAAGATGTCACTTTGTAAAAGATATGAAATTATTACTTCCACCTATATTTATGAGGGTTAATTCAAATGATTTTATTTTCCAATTAAAAATTACATGGGAGGATACATGGTGATATAAACCTACAATAAAATATATATGGTTGATATCAATAAATACTTCTAAAATGTATTTGGTTATAATATGATTTTATATCATTTAGTATTTTTTACCCATTATTGGATAAAAGGATGTGAATAAATGGTAATTATTCAAGGTGAAGAACATATTTATTTTATTGGGTTAAATTAAAGGTAATATTTACTTGAATGGGATGCTAAGTTGTATTGTAGTCACCTTGACATGTAAAGATAAATAGAGAAATAAAAAGGTATGGGAAATATGTGTATTGGGATGGCTAACCCTATTACCATAATGTAAAATTGCATACACCAAGATACCATCATTAAATTAAATTATGTCTTATACTATGATATGATGATTATGAATAACTATGTATACAATAATAATAATATTCACGCTATTCAGATTTTATCAAAATGGGAATTTTTATCATAGGATAGATTGACCTCAATATTAGTGATTGTAATGTTAAATATTAAATTGAAATTTTTCTTTCTAGTATGATGATACTGTAGAGATCACACTAATATATGAGGAGTAGTATAATGTTCATATACATCCTATAAACACAACCTAAAATTAATTATATTATCATAGGTTAAATATCTTGATAATGTTTTTACATTAATGTTTATGAAAATTTGGCCAAGGTGTCACTTAGTCTATCCCATTTAATTATGACCGACGACCTATGTTTTTTAATGTCATGTGATGATACTAATGAACCATGACGTCATATTTAGTGATATATATTATCTAGAAATTTTTCTGTAATCTAAATTCATAGCTGGCATAACTCAATTTTTTTTGTTATATCATTACCCATGTGATTTGAAACTCATTATTTTTATGATGTATATTTTTGTTTATAAAATAACGTATGAGTCTTACAATAAATTACTTTACTTTTATTAAATATTTAATTTTTGGTTATCAATCTCATATGTTTTGGGCATATTTCTGTGTACCTTAATGCCTGGTAGTTTTCACCAATGTGGTTCTCCTAGTTTAATGTTATATAGATAATAAATAATTCATTATTTATAGTTTAATTTCGTGGTGGTTGAAAACTATTTCACAATTTATATACTCATTTGTCATAAAACAGTGGGGAGGATTCCGCATGAAATATTTGGAAAATATCCTGACATGAATGACAATTTTTTATAACACTAATCTAAAAATTTAATATACAAAAATACTAGGATGGAATATAAAAAAAGATTAATTATTTTTTTTGGTTGATTCTATGAAAATAGATATGTGTGATAATAATTATCTTCAGGTAATAGGAATAAACACATATAATGGTTTGAAAATATTTGACCTTTTATCATATGTTTGATGAATATTCATATTGCAAGACATATTATATCATTATTTATGTATGTTCATTGGTGGTGGTGGAGTATTATATATATTATGTACTTTTATACGGAGGATTTTACAGATTGTTGTTTTATAGAATTGATCATATGGTGTGATGTTTAATTTCATGTAATGAAGACTTTCAGATACATTATAGTTTAAAGATGTAATTGTTTAAGAGTTGTGTTGAATAAAAACCCATGTCTTCTATAGAAAGTATTTCATGATTCAGAACATAATAATAGACATAATAAAATACCCAATGATTGAGAGGACCAATGTAATAGTGTAATTAGATTCAGAGTATAATAACATGAAACATAGTAACAATGAAATTACTAAAAAACTCCTTAACATTTCCTTAAATTCCATTGATCTTCTGATATTTCAAGGGATGACCTGGGGATGTTGATAAGAAATGGGAGATCTATAAATCTATAAATGATAATAATTAAATCATAAAAAATATTAATTTATTAAATGTATTTTATAAAAATAATATAATAAAATTGAAAGGGGATAATCATAATCATGAACCTCAAATAATGATTTAAGATGATAACATCCTGACATTACAGTAGTGTGAGAAAAAATAAAACAAGACATCATTATCATATGTCAATATTAATAGGAATGAGACCATAACATAGAGTAATTAAGATTTGTACACTTGGACCATACATGGTCTCATGAGATAAAAACATTACCCAATGTATTAGATAACTATAGGATTTGGGTCCCACTTTCCACATTCATATCATGTACATGTATTTGGGTTCCACGTAGGTCATATGACATTAGAATTTTTTTAATAAATTTTAATCCTAAAATTATGGAGTGATTGATAAATACATGAAATTACCACATAATTAAAGTTTATGTATAGATAGGTGAATACCCTTTAGTTGAAATGTGGATGTATATTCAGAACACAATAGTTTTCCATGATAGATAAAAAATAATATTGGTAGTGTAATAGGTGTACATAAAGGATAATAAAAGGGATTAATGATAGTGAAAGTTGGACACTAATTACTTGGGAAGAATAATGATATAAACAAGATGTGTAAAAACTCATTACAATATAATGAAATTGAAATCAAAAGGATATGTACAAATATGTTTCTTGAATGGAATGGATGGGAGAGGTAGACCCCTTACATCAGTATAGTAATAGTTGTGGTAATTTTTATAATAGGATAGGATATATAATCACTAATTTATTCAATATAAATTATATTTTAGAGGGATATTCATAAAAAATCATTATAATAAGATAATTTGATATTTCAGGGGAAAATTACAAAGGAGGTACTTAAAGGATGAGTGAAGAGAATAGAATCTCATATAATCATATGGTGATTCTTATAGATTTAGTGGAGCTTGTTAAGAGCATTGGAAAACTATTGTAGGTAATTAGTGTGTGATAGGGAGAAGAAACACCTTCTAAATGGGTTCCTAGTAAATAGGACATGGATGTTGGGTGTGAATTTATAGAAAAACATTGAAGAATTATTTAATAATTTCTAGACATAGGTTATGGAAATGTTGAAATAAAATATTCAAAACCACAAATAGTCACTTGGTTTTCCCTATGATTTCTACAAAATAATAGTGCTTTCTAATATTTTTCAGTTTATGAAATGAATTCATTAAAATAATAAAATCCATGATGTAAAAGTGTGCCATATTCATGAGTAATTTTTTATAAATATAATATAATATAGGGTTTTAAGGATTCATTATAAGTTCACAAAAATAATAAAATAACTTGAAAAAAAAATTATTTGGAATGTAAAAGTCAATTTTTGTTGTGGATTTACTTTTTTGTATTTATTATCACACATTGCTTTTGTATTATCATGTCATAATGCATAATTTATATTTATATTGTATTTATTTCTGAAAAAATGTGATTCTCTTTAAAATTTATAAAAAATCACTAGACACTAAATTCATAATGCTGATTGTAAAAATTATATTAATTTTATTGAAATAATTTTCTAAATATCAGAATCTACTAATTTAAATTAAAATAACTTTTTTTAATTTTTTTATTTTTTTCGATAAAAACCTTTATGACCATATAATGAAATTACACGCGTCATCACTTATTAATAATACCCCATATATTTAAATATATATTAATTAATTATATATTTAAAGAAAACAGCATTAATTTTTTACTCATTGAATTATAAAGAATTGGTTTATAATTGAAACTATATATTTACCAAAATTATAAAAAGAATTCGTTTTTTTAAAATATTAGTATATAAATTAATATTGAAAAGAAAAAAATATAATAATTAGATTATTCAAAACAATAATATAAATATTTATAAAACTATGGTCGAGATACATAACCCCTTATTATCATAGTGTACTTTATAAGAGAAAGGTTTGTATGGAAGTACATTCTTGGGGAAGTTCAATGAATTTACTTTGAGTGGTGATATCTCCATGAATGAATTTCTCATATAAATGATTTCACTATAATTTTATCTATTGTTTATGGGTTTGGTTATTTTCTATGAAAAAAACTAGTTTGTAATCTCCTTTAAAAGCCACGATGAATGGAATTCCTAGGGTAAAATTCTATTGGTTAAGGTCGTCTCCTCTTCCTTCATTATCAATTATGTTTTTTATAAACATTATTATATCCTGATATGACTAGTCACTATAAAATTACTATTTTTACAATATTTATGATGTTTAATGGTATTGTAATACTAGGGAAAATTATGTCTATCATTTATAATTTTCTAAATTAACAAAATAAATATTGTGGGTTTTTTATATAATTTCATTAATTAATAATGAATTTATATATTAAAAATATAATTTCATTTCTAAGAGAATGGATCATTAATTAACCCCCCTTATAAAATTTAACAATATAAATTAAACTAAATATTGTAAAATATATGATGTTTATTCTATTCCATCACCTCTTCCAGTTAACATGTTGCCTCATAAAACATGTGGTTCCATCATAGTATATTAACATGGACTGTTTTCTTACATAATATAAATTATTCTTAGTCATCTATGATCTTCAATGGATTTTTATGATATGAATAATATTCCATCATAGGTAAAAACACTAGATTTGGTATATATGTTGGGTTTGAGATATTCTTCATTAAGTGGGTCATATAGAACATGTCATGTACACGAGATAGTTTAGTTTTAATTCCTAGTGGAAAATCCAAAAATCTAATGAAACTAAAGACTTGAATGTGTTTAATGTAACTAGAACAAAGAAATACATTTTCCACAAACCTTATGACATTCATCAATGTTGTAAAAAATAAAACCTTATCTCTGACTTGAAACTTTATTTCTCATTGATGATTTTCTTCATTGAGTTTTTTTATAATTCAATGGAATTCATGTAAAACCTAATGATTTTAAAAATAATAAAAATCCATTTTATAATATGGGGTCCCATTATGTTTTTCCTTCCAACACCATCCCTAAAATTCAGAGTATAATGACTCTTCTCATACAAAGCCTTATAACATTCCATTTGAATTCGATAATGGTTACTATTATTATATGGGATCTCCATTATTATAATTTTTTGATACCAATATGTTTGAAAAATCATTCAACTTGATATTAGCATACCCTCTTGATTGGAAATGGTTTCTCTAATTGACCATCCATGTGAGGGTGAATATTAGTGTTGTAACATAGCACTACATCCACTGCGTGTTTAATGATTCTATAGAATATCTAGGGAAACCATATAACTCATTATGATATAGTGGATATTAGAATATCGTGTTGTTTTATCACTTATCTTATGTCTATCTCTGCAAGTTGATCGAGAGGTAAATATTCATCCACAGTAAAGAAATGCATGGAAATTTTAAAGTGACTAGCTACCACCCTAATGGAATTATTTTCTTTAAATATCATGTGATTCCCTATGGTAAAATCCAGGGTTATGATTTTCTATTTCCATACACGTATGGTTACTATTCATATTATACCCTTATGCTACTATTATTTATACTTGTCTTAATGACATTCCAATAATGGAGATACATATTTTTAAATCTAAATCTTAATGATATCACAAGATATGTTTTTTAGATATCTATTTATATTAGTTCTTCCTGGATAAATAGAGATGGATGAGTAATGTGCAACATCCATAATTTTCCTCTCATATTTTCATATTGATGGGAAACATATATGGGTTCCTAACCATATAAATATATCTTTATCAATGATGAACTATATAACATCCACTACCATTCTATATAGATCCTTATAATATTTTTTGGCCTCTTTGATTCTCTAAATAAAGTATAATTGAAAAGAAATTTGATAATGTTAGTATAACATTATTTAAAAATTATCCATTATTTATATTTCATGTCTCAGTATATTGTATTCCTTTTAATACAACTCAGGGATAGGGTTACATGATAATTTTTGGTCATTAATTAGAAACATTATTCACTTTTGCAGGATCATAATGGATTTAATAGTCATAATTCATGATCAACTCTAACCACAATCATTGGTTCATATTGAGATATATTTTAGGAATATATAATTTATGTTCTTATAATATTAATATATGTCACAATACTCCATATAGAGAAAATTTACCAACTATTGTATGCAAGGATCGCTCTATCAAATTCTAGATCAAGCATTTAGTAGTTTTACTTATGGTTATTTAGTTTAAAGTGGGAGATACTACTCACGTTTTAATTTTGTATGGGTGGACATACTATACCATTATTTTATTAACCAATGTAAATATTTTTTTTAAATATTTAATATTGTGAGGATATGTGAATTGATTAACCTCATATTTTTCATATTAAATCACTACACATATTCATCAGTCAAGAAAGTCATTACTCCCTTTTGAGTTATATTGGATAGTGGGTTTGATAGTCATGAGTAATTTCTCAAAAATTAATTATAGTATATAGGATATCATTCAAAATTATGGATCTCTACTATAGATTTTCATATGTGTCATCATTGAATTTCCTTTGTCTTAGAAGGATTTGTAGATATCCCTTTTTTGGTGATAAATTTCTTAAGGAATGTTACATGATCCATATAAAACTCTCCTTTACTATACATTTCATATAATATTTTTTTCACAAGTTTATTAGAATATAATTCAAATACTCTACATTTTTAACCATTAATTTGATGTAGATAAGAATAAAATTTAAAAATACTACCAAAAGTTTTTCAATAAAATACCAATATACCTATTAATTATCTCTATGAAGATATTGGATCATTAGTGAGTCTCAATAAAATAATTTTGAACTCCTAGTGTAGGAACATATTATATTATTACTTATTGGGGATATCCTCAACATTTAACATCATTAGATAATATCATGACTAAGGAATAACTATAGAGATGTACTGGGATACAAATATATAATCTATCAAGTCATCAATACATTGAAAATGATACTTCTTATACATCATGATATTTTATAGATCATTATAATAAATTTAGAGACACATTGACACATAATTTATCATAATTAAAAGGAATGACACATCTCTATGGTGAATAACTTGTCCCAATAAATACTTTATCTAGATTCTCTTGATGTTTTTATTTAAGTATTCAATTTCAATAGTGGATATTCAGAATGGGGTATTTTATATTATATAATATCTTTGTGTAAGTTCCATTATGAACTCCAAATACAGGCTATGATGGAGACTAGACAATTCATAAAGTAATAAATTAGTAGATTTTATTATAATGGGATTCTCATCAAGGATGATATTTTCCGTATTCCAAATCATTTTATATGGAGACACATTATCATTATGAAATAATATCCATATATGAGGTAATGATTTCAAAGGAGATTGATCCTCCTCCTAATACATGTATTGAATCATATGATGATTCATGATATCCATGGTGATTTTCTTATACCATATAATTAATGATTTATCTATACAAGAAAATCTAATTCATACCTAAAATTTCATTGAATTATTCTAACAAAACTATGACAATGTTTGATGGTATTTTCATCCCAAAAATATTGAATGTGGATAAGTTATATTATTATGATAAAATAACATACCCATATCGTATTTTCAATAATAACCTGAATTTAATATTTTGAGTTTGGTGTGGAATAGTTATATTAAAAATTTGTGACATATAAGATTATATATAACTAGAATAAAATACTGATTTCTCCGTTCATAAATGATTAACAAGAATAAATTTCAAAAAAACCTATTCAGTATACAACTCAGCAATTGTGATGTAATATTCATTTCAATTCTCTCCAAAAGATGGAGGTTGTTTCCAAAAAATATATATGAATCCCCTTTGATTATAGAATTATTATTCGACGAATTATGGCTTCATGAAGTTAAAAAATTAGAAAATAGGTTGAGGGTTCATAATATAATCACTTTTTTTCTTCACATTAATGGGTTTCTCCAGTAAACATTCTATAGAATAGTGACCCTCTCTCCCACACCAAATATTTTTTATTTTCCCATTCATAAGATTTATAGTAGGCTTCTACCCATTATTTTGACAATTAGCAAGATATACTTTGTTAGAATAATTATATCTATCCATCACTCCCAATAAATTAAATGCCACTCTAAACTTCCTATATCCATCTATATGAGATCCTTGAGATTCACTAATATCCATTTCAATATTGAGGGAACATCAGATAGTTTATTCATCATTTCCAATGTCTTAAATTTCTAGATATTCTCATAAATTCATCTTTATCCCAGTGACTACAAGGCCAATATTACTTTTAGTGTACTAATAAATCCTGAGGTGAATCATCAAGTCTTAGAAAATTTTACCCATTCTCCTCAAAAGATTGTTAATATATCTGAATAAACCAAAGTAACTCCATTTCCATTTTATACTTGTGTATTGGAGTAAAATTTTTATTGAAAATAATTTTCATAAATTCGTAGAACTTTTTTACTTCAATTTACTCTATGGGATTTATAATCACGATCAATGTACATTATTGATCAGTTTTTTCCCTCTGACTTCTTCACATCAGACACAATTTTCTCATGAAAAAAATAATTGAAGAACAAACAATATATTTTCAAATTAGTTTTTCCATTATTCTATTATTAATGAATTATAATATCTACTATTTGTTTGAAGAATTTGACACAAAATGTTCTAAATTGAATATTACTATAGGGGTTTGGTGGTTTAAATGATTCTAGTTTCTATTAAAAATTGAGTTAATTAAGAATGTATTGTCATGATTTTCTCAACTCCTTCTCCCATATTTGGGCGTCTAATGTTTTCAATCATCACATTTCCCATAAACTGTTTCTATATTTTTTTGTCATATTCTCTGAAATATAGAAAATTAAGGGAAAATAAGGGATGATATTTTCCAAATTATTAAACATATAAAACTAAAACTGTGAGCATTAAATGGCTAACCCATCAATAAAATGCATTTCTTAAATAATGAATTTCATAGTTTAAATAATATAATTGCAATAATTTCTTCATAAAATTAAATTACAAAGGAATATTTTTACCCTTCAATATGGATTATAAAAAATCATGTGGTTAAACAAACCAAACCAATCCAGAGTGTCTGTCATTGTGTGAATTCATGTGACACTTTGTTATGAACATGTAAAATATGATTTAATAACCAATGACTCTATTTAGAGTTACCATACCAATGCATATTTTTTCCTATAAACATCCAAATACTATTATATATAGAGTGGTTTATTTTCATTGAAGACCAATCACTCTCTACTTTATGAAAATTTAGATTTTTTTATTTATATATTCATATTTGAAAAGATTTTATTGTGGTTTATCTAATGTCGATCTCTAAAAATAACTAGACCATGCCTTTGATACCAAAAATGCCAACACATATCATTAATATGCATTATTTTATGATTTATAACATAACAATACAGAAATTAAAATCTTACAATATAGAGTGTCCTAGTTTCTTTTAGAAATAAGATACATATAATAATAACTTTAAATAGGGATGTAATGATATTATCTAAAAACTACATAACATTCACATAAATACTATTTCACTTCTAATACATCCTCTCATAATGTGGAGATGTATATAAGAAAGGGGTGAGCTATAAAGATGTGTAATATAATAATATAGGCATAAAATAATTTAATGTAGTACATGTTATTCACGAGGAATGACATGATGACATAGAATGGTTATAAAAATAATTTTGATCATCAAATCCCAATATAAGATGACAACATCAAGGCATCATAAGAATGTGGTGAAAATACTTAAGATGAAATCATAAGTATATATCTAGGCCAACCACTATGACATCATAATATTATGTGAATAAGATATTGTCTCTAGCACCATAAAATGTATCTCTTGAGATAAAAATGTTTCTTAATATATTGAAGGGATATATAATTTGTACTAAACAGTCACACTCATATCATGTACACGATATTTTGTTTCTTATAGATCATACATCATAATGTAATCAATATTCATCTATAATCCCATGACTAAAGACTGTTAGTAACATAAATTAGAGTACCCATTCAATGAAGGATAGGTATGAAAATTTCAATACCCTTGAGTGGAAATGGGGATGTCTATTCACAACCTAAATTTTTAGTATGTAAAATCATGAAATAATTTCAAAATCATAAATTTTTTATATAAAGGATCATGAAAGGGATTAATGAGAGTGATATGTGGTATCACATTATGTTTTAATCGAAATTAAAGCAAATGGAGGTGTAAAAATATATTAATGAATTATAAATTGAAAATAAAATGGATAATAATAAATAATTTTCATAAATTAAATGGATGGGATTAAGGGAACCCTTTTAAGATAATTAAAATTTCATAGGTAATGGTTATATTGATAATAGAGAAAAAACTTATCATTCAAGAATAGAAATTTGACTGAAATGGGTATTTTTAAATAAATTAAAAAAATTAATCGAAATTTGAAAGTCTAATCATAAATTAACTACTTAAATAAATATGGAAAATAAAATATTTCATTACCATAAAGGGGTGGACTACTAAATGATTAGGAGTAGAATAGTAAGTTATTATGAATAATATGGGTATGATTTAGAGTTAGAGAGAGTTGAACATTATGACCATTATAATTTTAAATAATTTGAAAGGAATATTGGGTGGTTATTTATAGATAAAGATAAAAGATTTCTTAATTAGAGTCTAAAAAAGGTTTTTGGGATTATATAATAAAATAATAAAATGCACAAATCTTTTAACAAATTTTGACCATGTTTTCTACCAAAGAGGACTGTATTAAAGTATTTTGTTACATTAAGAAAAAATTCTCATAATGATTTCATTACTATCATGGAAGTAAGACATTATCATAAATTATTGTTATATAAATCATCAAAATATAATATGGGTTATTAGGGATTAATTTTATGTTTTTAAAATTAATCTAAAATAATTATATTAAAGGGAAACAATAATCATGGTCTTGAATTACTTTTATAGTATTCATTATATAATAACCTGATTCTTATTCTTGAGGTATGGGCTTTATTTTTTTCCTTTTCCTTAAGTGTTTTTGAGAAATCAAGGGAAATGTGGGAAAATTCCCAAATTTATGATTACATGCCATGTACTTTTGTACAAAGGCTGTGTATTTCAGCTGTGTGAGATGAGAATACAGGGCATGTAGTCTTGGGTGTAAAAACTAACTACACACAGTGTAATATTGTACACACACCATGTACTTTGGATGTGTGGGAGGAGAACATAGGGTGTGTAGAATTCTCGGCAATTAATGGTGTAAAAACTAACTACACGCCTTGTAATTTTGTACACAAGCCATGTACTTTGGCTGTGTGGGAAGAGAACATAAGGCATGTAGGCTTGTCGGCGATTAAGGGTGTAAAAACTAACTACACACCATGTACTTAGTAATACATGTCGTGTAATCAGTTAGCAGATGAACACTGAGGCGGTGGAAAGTAGCCACCCGAGGGAAAATTAAAACCATAGTTCACGCGGTGTAATTAAAAGTACACACCGTGTAGTTATGTTTTAAAAAAAAGGAAGTAGTCTATTCATTTGGCATAGGAGGCAGAGGGATCACAAAGAGTAGTGGGAGATGAAGAAGAGGCTTCGAGGAGCTCACGATCGCGCACTGAGACTCTGATTCTTCCTCCATCAATCTCTTTTGAACCGCATGGGTATGGTCTTCCCTCTTCTTTAATATTTCCTTCTGATTATTTCCTTAAGGGAATTTATTTGGTTTTTAACGAGTAATTTTTTATCTCAGATATATATCATTCTTGGTTGTTTTAGGAGGCGCCTTTCATGTATATCGATCAAAAGAGATTAAGGTAGGTGGTCTTGTGTTTAATTGCAACTGTCATGTTGATTTTGTGTACTGTTTTTTCATGAACCCATGTTTTGGGAGTTGTACGAATGAGACTTTGACTATTGAGATACCTAGAATTGCATAGGTAATTTAATTAATAAGTATAAAATAAAATCTGGGATCATTTCTTTGATCAAAGGCCACCTAGAGGGTGCGTTTCCAATGTTTAGACGTTTGTCCAGGATACCCACAGGTATGTTATGACATTAGCATGTTATGAGTTTTCTTGAGAGGAAACATATATAAATTGATTTATTATTCATTGGGATCCACCTAGTTATTTGATTTTCCTATGGAACACATGAGGGTAGTGTTTTGTTTAGCCCAAGGGAAGGGTTTTGTTTAGACCGTGGGCATGGTTTTTCTTTTCATGAGGGAATGGTTTTGTTTAGAATAAAAGAAAGGTTTTGTTTAGCCTGAGGTCAAGGGTTTTGTTTAGCTTGAGGGTAAGGTTTCTTATGCTTGAGGGAAGTGGTTGTTTAGCCTGAGGGAAAGGTTTTCTTTAGCCCGGGGGAAATGGTTCTTACACCTGAGGGAAATATTCATTATGCCTGAGGGTAGTCACCTGAGGTTTTTTTTCTGTTTTCAAGAGGGTAAGGACTTACATGTGTGAGGACAATGTATACTTGGAATATTCACTGGGGTGATTTTTTATGTTGTACCTTCCAAGCTTAAGAACATGCTTAGTATTATTATTATTGTTTACTTGTTAGATAGCTTTTTGTGGTTTCTGCTGGGCACTGGTGTAGGAGATTTTCTATCAAGTCTGAGTATCAGAAAACTCATAATTTAATTATATTGAATTGGTAAATAACTATTAAAATGGAAATTTAACTGGTAAGGATGGTTACTTTTGAGTAATTCCTAGTTTACTGCATTTTATTATTGCACACTATTGTTGAACATTTTCACTAAAAATTGGGCACGAGCCTTTAAGTGTTTTCCTACTAGGATTTATTTGTCACACCCTGTTTAGGTCATGTCTTGGTCCCAAATAGATTATATTGTTATTAGTGTCGATAATAGAAATAGTCCCTTCATAGGTACATGATTATTGTAGACGAGTAGAAGAGAATGGGACCGTGCATAGGCTTGTGATGCTGTTGTGTTCCTATTACACTACTTTGGTTTAGCTTTACTGTACTTTGTTCCTTGTTCTGTATTGTATCATATTACAGTGTATTCTGTTTTGGATTCTTTCTTAGAATTAGAGATATGTTGCATCATCATATATATGACTACTGGTTATGTTTTACTTCAGTTCCGTTGTCCATTTTCATGTCTATATTGTTTACAGCTTCCGTTTTTGAATGTTTATATTTATTTTTTTATGCGGTACACTTTGAAGAAAAGGAGGGCATAGTTTCCCCACTATCAGTCCAAGGACCTCGCTGCTAGTCGGTAGCCTCTAGAGTTTAGGGAAATACGCTGGAGGTCATGTGACCAACTGGGTTTGGGGCACCCGTTGTGTGGCACTTAGATCTGGGACATTAAAAAGTAGTATCAGAGGAGTTTCTTTTGTTTGACTTACTATTTGGAGCCTATATCCAGGGATAGGATAAAATTGGTACTTGGAAATAAGTTGTGCCCGGGAGTAGCTAACCTGTGTACAGGGAAAATCCAATCTACCTCGTTTAATTTCAATTTTTCTGGTTTGTAATTTTAGTGTTGATTTGATTTTAACCATTGGGTGACACAATTTTGGGGTGCTATAATTTATAATTAGGTTATATTTATTTGCAACCCGATGATATGAGGGAATGCCATCTCATGCATCATTTTGACACATGTTAGATTCACATGTCATGCATAATTTCCATGCCATGTAGGTGCATTATAAATTTCATGTTGTTGTGATAGATGTTATGCTAGAAAATGCATGCTGTGGTGATAGATACCTTGATAAATATGCCTACTGTTGATATGGGATTGTTTGTATGATGTTTTGTTTGAATAAATGCCAAACATTGGTTCTTGAGGTGTTATGGGCCCTCATTGACCAGAATTTGGCGGATCATTGACTTGTTTACCTTGTTATAACATGTATAAGATGCCATGTTTTGATTCGTGGGAATTATGGCCCCTCACGGATTGAAATTTGGAACTTTGGTGTTTTTTTAGTGTTTTTCTCGGCATCAGAGTAGTTTCTAAGGCTTACTGTCTGAAAAAATGCAGAATACATGCCGTGTAGTTTTGAATACACGCCATGTGTTCTTATATTTGGGAAGAAAGTATTTTCCCTAAGTACACACCGTGTAGTCTCTAACTGTGTCAGAGGATGTGTGTGTAGAGACATGGGATAAAGATGTTCTTTTGGGAATATTCCATTTACCGATTGTACACGCCATGTAGGGTTGACCCTGTGTCCGCCCGTGTGACTAACAACACGATTGGTGAAACCTTAGGTGATACATGCCGTGTCAGTTATAAATAGGCCGTGTTGTGTAATCTTGGAATCCGACCATGTAACTAGCAACACAGGTTAGTGTTACCATTTTAATACATGCCGTGTACCTGTGGGACACCCCGTGTAGTCTTGACTGATGAGAGACCGTGTGGGCATGGCCGTGTGGTTGGGGAAGCATGGTGGTGTACACGCTGTGTACAAGTGTAACACGCCATGTACCTAGGGTTCAGACATGCCCAAATTGGCATCAGAACATGACCATGTGAGGGATTAAGGGTACACGTCGGGTAGACCTTATACACGCCGTGTAGTCTCTTTTTTCCAGTTGTTGTGTATCTTTCTTTTTTTTTCGTTGGAACTCTTAATCAGAGAAAAGAATCCTTGACATTAAATTAAACTAAGGTGTGTGATTGATTTGCAGTGTCATGCCATCGAGGAGACCAAAAGTTGTTCACCAAGAGGGTGGTGATGATTATACTCTTGAGATGGTAGGCCATGGGATACCAATGGATCCTCCAGTAGTGCCAGATAAGGCGCTAGCCGTTATACTGGATGTAGGCATGGATGCGCAGTTCCGTGAAGACTTCATGCGGTTCATGTAGACCTTCCAGGGAGCACCACCGGCTGCCACATCAATGGCAGTGCTGACAAGTATATTCTAGAAGGAGCATCCACCTACGTTTCTAGGGGATGGTGGAACACATGCTATGGAGTCATAGATGGGTTCTATGCAGATGATCTTCAAGCATCTAGAGATGCTTTGGAGGAGGAGGGTCAAGATCGCTACTTACATGCTGCGTTATTCGACCAAGAGATGGTGGGATGTTACCACCCAGACTGAGCAACACAGAGACATGGCGTGGGATGATTTTCAGGAAGTCTTCCATGAATTTTTCTTTCCAAAGACACTAAGGGTATATCAAGCTCGATAGTTCTAGAATTTACAGCAGGGCGCCATTTTAGTGATGGACTATTCTTCCCACTTCGCTGAGCTACAACGTTTTCCACCTATGTTGGTGGGTGATGAGACGTTGAAGGATATACGCTTTGATGATGGTCTTTTATATGAAATTTGGGAACTGTTGAATGTTTTCAGGTTGCCTACACTTAATTATTGTTAACTAGGCATTGATTACTGAGTAGAACCTGTGGGAAGCTAGTGGTGTAGACCGGGGCAGTTCGACACCGGTCTCTATTACTATTTCTATTGGAAAGAGGAAGAGGCAGATGGATTTATCTCACTATGGATGTAATAGCCAGAATAATTCTTCAGGTGTCTAGATAATATGCTACCAATGTGGTAAAGAGGGGAACGAGAGACCTTAGTGTCCACGTGACCTAGTGGAGTGCCACGTTTGTGTCAAGATGAGATATCTTCAGCATTTTTACAGGGCGTTTCTACTAGTGACTAGTGAGAGGGGTTCTGTGTAGACTCCGCATGCGGGAGTAGGGCCAAAAGCTTCTTACCAGTTAGGGAATTAGAATACATCAGGACGCTCTGGACGAGGTGGTGGTCATTTCCATGGTATCCAGACACTAGGATCTCATAGATAACAGGGTGGATCAGCTAAAGGTAGCTAGCCTGTGTCATAGGGCAGCGACACTGGGCAGACATATGTAGTGCAATAGACCCAACAGGAACAGGACCCCTGACCTTCAACTATCATAGGTACTATTCTAGTTGCTTCTATTTTATCTTCTGTATTTTTTGATACGTGTGCAACACATAGCTTTATATTTGTTCCCATTGTGGAGAACCTTGGTCTCTGTGTTTCTTCTTCTTTGGATATCTTGACGCTAGACACTCTGTTGGGAATTAGAACGGAATGTTTGTGTCAGTGCAAGGAGTGCCCCTAGAGGTTGGTGGGTGTCACTTTCTATGGGACCTCTATGTCTTAGAGATGACAACCTCTGATGAAATTCTTAGGATGGGATGGTTGGTACCCTTTCGAGCCTTTGTGGATTGAAATCATCGTAGGGTGAGTTTCAAGTAACCAGAGGGTGGAGAATTTCTATACAAGTGTGAATGGGTTGTTTAGGCAAGCCGAGCTGGACCCGAGCATCATGGACGAGGTGGATTGAAAACCCAGATTGTGAGTTTATATCTGGATGACTGGGGAACATGTCAGAAGGACGTCCCTCCAGTAGTTAATCATTTTAGGGATATCTTCCTGGACGAATTTTCAGGTCTACCTCTAAAGCGAGAGGTGGAAACCTCTATTGAGCTTGTGCCAGGAGCGACACCATTGACCATTCCTCCTTATTAGATGAATACACCAGAATTGCAGAAGCTCAAGAGGCAGTTAGATGAGTTACAAGCCAAGGGTTTTATCCAACCCATTATTTCTCCCTGGGGTTCTCCTATCCTCTTCGCTAAGAAGGAAGATAGTACCCTCAGACTCTGTGTGGATTATCCAAAACTGAACCAGTTGATGGTTAAGAACCAATATCCCTTACCGAGGATTGATGATATTTTTTTATCACCTTTGAGGAGCAAGAGTGTTCTTGACGATCGAATTGATGTCTAGATATCACTAGTTTCACATTAGACTATCAGATATACTAATTACAGCCTTTCAGAGTAGATATGGTCTATAAAAGTACTTGGTCATGCTGTTCAGACTCACAAAAGCACCATCAGTTTTCATGGCTTTCATGAATCTTGTATTCCACCCATATCTGTATTCATTTATGGTAGCCTTTGTGGACAATATCTTGGTGTACTCTCACAGTCGACATGACCATTCCACCCATCTTTGGATCGTACTGAGTACACTGAGAGAGAATTAGTTATATGCTAAGCACTCAAAGTGCCACTTCTGGATAGACCATATTCACTTCCTAGGTCATATTATCTCAGAGGCAGGAGCTGTGGCAGACCCATAAAATGTGAGAGCAGTAGTTTTCTGGGAGATTCCTAAAAAAGTGTTTTAAATAAATAGTTTCTTAGGACAGTTTGGTTACTACAGGTGCTCTATATAGTACTTCTCCAACTTAGCAGTGCCGTTTATGGGTTTGACTAAGAAGGGTATGAAGTTAGTTTGGTCTGAAGCATGGGAGACAACCTTTTAGAAGCTAAAGGGAAGGTTGACATCAGCACTGGTACTGATACTTCCAGAGCAAGGGAAGAGATGTACAATTTACTATGATACATCAGGTATTGGGCTTGGAGTAGTGTTGATGTATGGAGATTGAGTAGTTGCGTACGGGTCTTGGCAGTTGGGGCCACATGAGAAGAATTACCCGATGCATGACCTCGAGTTGGCTGCAGTTGTTCATGCGTTACGCTATTGGAGACATTATCTTCTTGGAGAGCATTTTGTGATTTTCAGAGACCACAAAAGTCTCAAGTAAATCTTCACCCAGCGTGATCTGAATTTGAGGCAGCAAAGGTGGGTTTAATACCTTCACTATTTTGTGTTTGAGCTTGCCTATATATCTGGTAATGGTAATGCAGTAGCTGATGCACTGAGTAAGAAGACTCAAATACATGCAGTGCAGGATTCCAGCGGCAGCTTATGGATTTGTTCTCTAAGATGCATTTGGATGTTCACCATAGTTAGGGGAGAACCTATATTTCATCCTTAGATGTGAATTATACCCTCCTAGATAGAGTGAGGATGAGACATCTATCACATTCAGAAGGCCTTGTTCTATAGGAGTCGGTGGCAAGGGCGGACCCTCCTTCTGGTTGGACGATAGGCGATGACGTGGTACTACAAATCCATGGAAAATTGTGGGTTCCACAGGATATACGCGAGGATTTGGTGCAGGAGTTTCACATTTCAACTTGGGAAGTGCATCCTGGAGTTACCAAAATGTACCATGACTTGAGACATCAGTATTGGTGTCTGGGTATGAAAAGAGAGGTAGATGGTTCTGTTACGAGTTGTTCCACCTGTCAGAAGGTGAAGACTAAGCATCAGAGGCTAGCTGAACTGTTACAACAGTTACCCATTCTGGATTGGAAATGGGTTGATGTCGTGATGGACTTCATGACCGGGCTGTTGAGGTCACATCGAGGCAATGATGCTGTATGGGTTGTTGCAGATAGACTTACAAAGGTAGCTCACTTTTTTCCGATCAAGGAGACCTTCGGTGTTGACGAGATCAAAAAAATTTATATCCTATTGGTAGTAAGTCTTCATGGGGTCCCTCATTCTATTGTTTCATATAGGGACACCCATTTTACGTCTCGTTTCTGGAATCTGTTTTAGAGGGCACTGAGTACACGGGTGCTTCTAAGCGCAGTTTACCACCCTTTGACTAATGGACAGTTAGAGCTTACAATACAGGTGATAGAGGACATGCTGTGTTCATGCATCTTAGACTTCGTGGGCTCTTGGGAGAAGCACAAACCCCTGGTCGATTTTTCCTACAATAACAGTTTTCAAGAAACTATTGAGATGACACCTTACGGGGATTTATATGGTAGGCCATGCTGATCACCCTTGTACTGGTTGGAGGCAAGTGAGGCAGCTTTACTAGGACCACATATCTTGCATGAGACTTCAGAGAAGGTACAATTGATTTGGAAGTGGATGGCTATATCACAGTCTCTTCTGAAATCTTATGATGATCACTGCAGATGACCCTAGGAGTTCATGGTCGGGGATCAAGTTTTCTTGCATGTTTCACCAAGGTTGGGACATAGGGAGATCAGGAGACATGGTATACATTCACCGAGGTATGTAGGGATGTTTGATATTTTTGAGAGAGTCGGGCCGGTAGCCTATCGGTTGCAGTTACCACAGAGGTACCAGTCCATGCACGACGTCTTCCATGTATCTTAGCTACATCGTTATCACTTAGACCCATCTCATGTCCTTCATCCCGAGGAGGTTGAACTTCAGGTTGATGCATCATTTGAGGAGCATCCGATTCGTATTGTCGATAGGAGCATGAATGTTCTTTGAGGCCGTTCAGTTCCTCTCATACAGGTGCTATGGCAGTATGGCCAAGTGCATGACGAAACCTAGGAGCAGGAGACCGACGTACGTGCTCAGTGGCTAGAATTATACTCATATTTATCTACATAACTCTTGTAAGGGAAATTCGGGGACGAATTGCTTTAAGGGGGGAAGTTTGTAAGAACCCAATTCTTATTCACGAGGGAGGGGTTTATTCTTTTCCTTTTCCTTAAGTTTTTTTGAGAAAACAAGGGAAATGTGGGAAAATTCCCAAATTTATGGGTACACATCGTGTACTTTTATACATAGGTCATGTACTTTGGCTGTAAGGGATGAGAATACAGGGCGTGTAGGATTGGGTGAAAAAAAAACTACATGCCGTGTACTTTTTTACACACGTTGTGTACTTTGGATATATGGGAGGAGACCACAGGCCGTGTAGACTTGTTGGTGATTAAAGGTGTAAAAACTAACTTAACACCGTGTACTTTTTTAAACACACCGTGTACTTTGGCTGTGTGGGAGGAGAACACATGGAGTGCAATATTTTCGGTGATTAAGGGTGTAAAAACTAACTACACACCATATAATTTGTAATATATGCTGTGTAATCTGTTGGCAGATGAACAATGAGGTCGTGGAATGTTGCCACCAGAGGAATAGTTAAAAAAATTGTACACACTAGGTACTTGTAAGTAAAGGCCGTGTAGTTATGTTTTTTTGTTAAAAACATGCAGTAGCCTCCTCATTTAGTAGAGGAGTTAGAGGGCTCACTAGGAGAAGCGAAAGAGGAGGCTGAGGCTTGGAGGATCTCCCGATCGCACACCGAGACTCTGATTCTTCCGTCGTCGATGTTTTTTGAACCATGCTGGTAAGGTGTTCCCTCTTCATGAATCTTTATATCCAATTTTGACCCTAAGGGAAGTTATTTAAGTTTTAATTGTTAAACTTTTATCTCAGATCTATGTCATTATTGTTTGTTTTGGGAGGCGCCTTTCACATATATCGATCAGAGGAGATGGAGGTAGGTGGTATTGTGTTTAATTCCAACTATCGAGTTGATTTTGTGTACCGTTGTGCCACACGACCATGGTCGGGTTGTCATACGGATGAGACTTTTACTATTGAGTTACATAGAATTGCATAGGTAATCTAATGAATAAGTATAAACTGCTGTTTTGGATCGTTTCTTTGATCCCGGGCCACCCCGAGGGTGTGTTTCCCTTGTTTAGCCGTTTGTATAGGATACCCAGGGGTATGTTGTTATTATAGCATGTTTTAAGATTACTTGAGAGAAAAATTATATAAATTGCTTGATTATGCATTGGGATTGGCCCATTTATTTTCTTTTCCTATGGAATGCCCGCGGGCAGTGTTTTGTTTAGGCCGAGATCAAGGTTTTGTTTAGCCTGAGGGATAGGTTTTGTTTAGCCCAAGGGCAAGGTTTTTTTTTGCATGAGGGCACATTTTTATTTAGCCTGAGGGAATGGTTATATTTATCCTGAGGTAAAGTGTTTAGTTTTGATTGAGGGAAATGTTTCTTATGCCTGAGGGTAGTGGTTGTTTTGCCGGAGGGGAAGGTTTTTTTTAGCCTAAGGGAAATGGTTCTTATGCCTGAGGGAAATATTCATTATGCCTGAGGGCAGTCACCTGAGGGTTTTTTTCTATTTGCCTGAGGGTAAGGACTTACATGTCTGAGTACAATGTTTACTAAGAATATTCACTAGGGTGATTTCTTATGTTGTAACTGCCAAGAAAAAGTGCATGCTTGGTATTTTTATTATCTTTTATTTGTTAAATAGCTTGTTGTGGTTTCTGCTGTGGCACTGGGGTAGAATATTTTCGGTCAAGACCGAGTCTCAGAAAACTCATAATTTAGTTATATTGAATTGTTAAAAAATTATTAAAATGGAAATGTAACTGGTAGGGGTGGTTACTTTTGAGTACATCCTAGTTTACTGCATTTTATTATTTCATACTGTTGTTGCACATTTTCACTGACAGTTGGTCATGATCCTATAAGTGGTTGCCTAATGGGATTTATTTCTCACACCCTGTTTGGGTCATACCTTGGGTCCAAAGAGATTATATTTCTGTAGGTGTCGATAAGGGCAAGAGTCCCTACACATGTACATGATTATTGTAGAGGAGTAAGAGAGCATGGGACCGAGCTTAGGCTTGTGATGCTGCGATGTTCTTGTTGCACTTCACTGGTTTATATTTTCTGTACTTTATACCTTGTGTTGTATTGTATCAGATTCCAGTGTATCCTGTTTAGGCAGATTTCTTGTAATTAGAGACATATTGAATCATAATATATATAACTGCTGGTTATCTTTTACTTTAGATCCGTTGTATATTTTCTGGTCTATATTGTTTTCTGTTTCATATTTTGTATGTTTATATTTATTTCCATTGCGCTACACTTTGAAAAACGAGGGCATAGTTTTCCCATTATCAGTCCTAGGCCGTCGCTGCTAGTCGGCAGCCACTGGCGTTTGGGGAAATGCACTTGAGGTTATGTGACCAACCAGGATCGGGGCACCCGTTATGTGGCACCCGGATCTGGGACATCAAACATTACATCACTTTTGGTATATAATTATGTCAAAATAAATAAAATTTATCTATAATATATTTATTTTTTACGAAGAAATTATATTGTATGTAAATATTATTACAAACTCACTAATAAATAATTTCGAATTAAATATTTTAAAAATGAAATTTATTTTAAGATAATAATTTTATATAAATAATAATTTCACTTATAATATAAAATCCTTATTTATTGAAAATAAATTATTCTATAATACAAGACACATTCTAGACCATTAAAAATATAACAAAGGACTTCAGTTAATTATTTTACAATTTATATTTTAATAAATATAATTCAATATGAATGTTTCATGAACATAAAATTTATTTCTAAAATCATGGATGTATAAAAAAATTTATTTCAATTGAAACAATATATTTCTCAAAAAATAGATTTCAGTTTCTTCATATCAAAATATTTTAATAAAAAATAATATTGAAAAGTGATCAATATAAAAATAATTTTTTATAAAAGAAAAATTTTAAGTTCATTCTACAAGGTTTCTAATACCTGACCCATGAATACTCTAGGGTATTCTATATAAGAAAGGTGTTTGATGGTTCTATTATCTTGGAGTGTTTCATATATTATGGTTTGGGTGGTGATATCTATAATCTTTAACTTCTACTTGAAATATTTTTGATTTATATTTATTTATTAAGTATCTCTTTAGTGTTGGTCAATAGAAATTCTTAGTGATTACATATTCCTCAAATGCTCTAAAAAATTTTCATTATTGTGTATAAATCTACAAATTGAGTCCCTTTATTCTTACTTTTTGTTCATTTAGATTTTATTATAACCCTTAATATATACTAATATTAATAGTCACTAATGAATGACTATATTTACAAAAATTGTTATGTATAATGGTAATTTATTAATGGTAGAACATTTGTGGCTATAATTTATATTAATAAGCAATAAAAAAATATAGGGCATGATTCCTATATAAATACATTAAATAATTTTGATTTTTTATTTAGAATCTAATTTCAAATATAAATTCATTGATCGATAAATGTTCTGTAGCTTTCACTCATGATAATGAGTCTACAGTTGATCTAAGTAAATCCCCCAATAGAAAGAAAGATAATTCTGTTTACCCAATAAAAGAGCTCAAGTGATAGAGAAAAACTTAACATGAATTATATGAAATTTTATATCAATAGTGTGCATAATATATAAAATCTTGAAATACCATGTTATTATAAATCCATATTAACATATTGAAGTTGGTTAAAAAAAATCATGCTGTGATTTTTCTAAACTGATGAAAATAGAATCATGATTTGGGGGAATGTGATGACCATTTTTAATATAGAAACCACATATATACCTTTATAAAATATCCTACAAAATAGTCTTAAAAGTAAATTAGTACCTTCAAAATGCCTCAGGTGGTTTCTTGAAAACTTTTATGAGTTTATTCTAATCACCTTTATTTAGGGGGGTTCATTATAAATAGTTTATTAGCCTTTTGGAAATAGAAGATGAAGTTTTTTGGAGATAGAGGTATATGAGAAATAAAGTTGGCTATATGGATGGGATAATATCCAAAAGGATTCATAATGATCTTTAGTGATACCCATATATGGTGGGGAATCAAATATTTTAAAAATATAATGTGACACAAAATTTGTTTTTAATTTAAAATTACTTGATCTTAGAGGATGGTAAATTAAAAAAATATGAAATTGATTATGTATTATGATATAATGGGTTTTGTAATTTGTTTCATGTGTTTATGTAAATTATTCAATTAAGAGAGGTAATGGGATGAAGCATGATTCAATTTTTTTAACAGTGTATAAAAATTATAAAATATCATAGTTTCAAAATTTAGGTGTTGAGGAACTTATGTTACAATGATTTTATGTTATGTGATTATAAGATTATGTAGTTATATATTTGGTATTGTATTTCATACCTTATGTCGGACAATTTATGGTCTTACAATAAGTACATTAATAATCTGATCTTAGCGATCATGTGTGATATTGTTTTTAGAGAGTCAAGATATAATAATTATATTTTTGATGAATCCAAGGTCTATATAAATTTATCTATTCACCATCATTGATATTTTTTATTATTTCATTAATGATAAATAACTAGTTGATTTAATACCCTTTACATTGGTTTTATTTGTAATAATTAGGACAACCCTTCAATACCACCTTCTCGGGCTTCATAATTCCTACAAAAGAAATTATGTAATTCTATATTGAATAATTGATATAACAAAGAACAATACTTAGATATAAGTAATACAACCCATTTATTTTCAAAATTATAGATTAATTTATCACGTAAATATCAAATTTAATTATCAGGAAATTACATAGCTAAATCACATGTCTTGAAGATTGATCCAAGAACCTAATATATTGGTTAGTAATGCATCAAATTACTATTTTATAGGAAATAAATTGTGTTACCCATATTTTCATGTCATATTAAATTATTGGAGATTTTTTTATTCCATAATTTTAGGGATGATGACAAGAATTTTGGAGAATATGTTTTGTTTTTTAAAATTTATTTTACCTGGATATAGATATGTTTTTATGGGATTTTTGATTATCAAAAGTAATGTTTGATTTTGTATTGGCACTAAAAATTACTAATATATATGTATATTCACGTTTTTGGAGTAGTTTATTTTTAATTCATTGTAACTTTCGGTAGATATGGATTATTTTAGTTTCAGCATAAATAATATTCGGTAGTGTTTTTAAGATTGGATTAGAATTGTGTGGTGTTGTTTTTTATATATGTAATCATAATCAGAGCTATTTAAAAATGATTTCATTCTTAATAGAAATCATTATTATGTCCTGTAAATAGAAACATATAAAACATATATATGTATCTCATTTCCATAATCATCCTTTTTCACCTCTTTAATTATGTTCATCAAAAAAATAATTTTTTCTTATGATGATATATATTATTAATGGTTAAATATTGGAATTATGATATTGGGTAGTATGTTATAATGATAAATATTTATTAATTTGGATAAAAAATCATCATTTTTTCTATATTCATCATGTTTTAATAATCATGATCCTTTAATATTATTGTTATATAAGATATTGAGATAATGTATCAACTAATAGTTGATCATTATATGAGTTTATACCACACCACAAGGGAGATCACCACATCACAAATTCATCTTATCATACATACATATAAGGAATTTTAAAAAATAATGTCATAAATTTGATGTGGATATTAAATGATAATTATTTAATATAATATGTGTGATGATGATCTCAAGTCTTAAGGTGCGTTTAAATGAAATCTTCATCAATAATTAATGAAATTAAAAATGAGAATGTCACAACTGAAATTAATGGATAAATTTCATGTCTATTATTGAAATATTATTTTTATGACATTTATTATATTATTTGAGTATTTAAAATTTAAAATATTCTTGATAAATTGTTCTGAGAATTCTAATAAGGTGTTAATACATAGTTTCATTATATAATATATTCAGGAGAAAGAAAGAAGAACTCTGGTTGATCAATATGAACTTTTTTCTTGATGTATAATGTTGTCTTGGATGGGAGCTCATACTGCATCTAATTGAACACTTTTTATGAAGGAAGGATATTTTTTCATTCATATAGTCTCTGAAGTATGATAATATCATCATATAAATTTTAACAATGATTCTAATCTCCTTTATGACATAATATCAAAAATCTAGATAACTATATATTCACTTAATAATATCATATCATTAATGTTTTAATCTCATGAACTCTAAAAATGATGTTATCCAATTAATATTAAAAATATATTCTTGAAGAACAATTTAATCCCACCTAAATAATGATATATATATATATAAATAATAAGTATATGATACATTCTATTTATATATGTTTTCAGGGAAATATCAAAACTTGATTTCAATATGTACAAAATTTGTGATGACTAATAATTTATAGTGATAACGAAATATGATGATCAATCAGTATTAAACACATTAATCTGTAGGATATAACAATAATAATGAAAATTGTAAAAGGTATTTCATGTTGTTTTTATTTATTATTTCAATATATGGGTGACAAATAAATTCTATATATAGAATAAATAATTTAATCAATTATAATGGATTAATTCTTGGGAATTTATTTTTTTAAATAAATATTTTATAACAACACTGATCTTTATTACACATATAAACATGATTTATTAAATAATCATGCATTTAAGAAAACTCTAAGGATAGAGAGGTCTATTTTATTGAGAAATTAAGAAAATTACATAACAAATTAGAACATAAAAAACAATATATTTATTGAAAACTTTTTTACATGACTCCAACATTACCTCGACCTTAGCATTACATGGGATAACCTGAGGACATTCATAAGAAAAGGGTGTGATGTAAAGCCTTGTAAGGGAGTAAAAAATTCATAACATAAAGAATAAAATACATGTTATCCAATATGCATATCAATTTAGCATAAGAGAAACATGATCCTAAAGGCATGATATAGCATGATTATCATAACATAGAAATGTGGCAACAACATTTAACATGATATTAGCATGACCCAAGTCTCATTGAACATGGATCATGAGAAAAACCTCATTGCACTTGAATTATCATTAATAAACCCTAATTTCACTTGAATTATCATGATACTAATCTTTACCCAATTCACTGGAGCTCTTTCAGGGCGCACCCTTTATAAACATTACATTTCATGCATAAGTGTTCCACATGGATCATATAACATGGGATCATTCAACATCATAAGATATTAAATGATTTAAGAATGTGGAATACATACATGTAAGTAAAATTAAAAAAGAATATGTTCATAAATGTGAATACCCATGATAGATAAATGGGTATGGTTTTTACTAAATAATTATTTTGTCTTGGAAAATTGCGGTGCAATTTTGGCAACACGATGGCGTGACATAAAAATTCATAAAAATGTTGATGAGGGAGAAAGGGGTATCTCATCATATGTACATGAAATGTAAAGTTTTGGGGTTATATATATTCATGTTCAAACACATGGAATTTGGAAATATAAGGTGAAACATATAAATAATCTTGAAGAAAGAGGAGAAGGGGAATAACTCTTATAAAATTTCAGTATGGTAACATGTGTAAATGGGAGGGATTAATGAGAAATAAATATGTATATCATCACTAAAACATAATTATGGTTTTATGTAGAGGTGATAAATCATACCCCAACATTTTTAGTTGAAAATACAAGGGTATAACAATATAAAGAAACATGGAAAAAATGAGAAAGGAAGAAATCAGTTATGAAATTTCGACGTGGTAACAGGTGTACATGGGAGGAATTAACGAGAGATATATGGGTCTCTTATAATTCAAACATAAGGTGGAAATTAAATGTGGGTTCTAAATCTTGAAAAACATTTTTAATTTAAAATAAAAGGTGAGAAATAATAATAGAAAAAATGGACATAAAAAAGGAAGGAAGGAAAATGAGGTTCCCTTACATGGAAGTGTGATCCAAAGGATTCAGAGAGGCTTGATAGATGATTATTAGGAGCTTGGGGTGACTTGGGAGGATACTACATAGATGATAGTAAATTAGGAACGTGATCCAAGGGTTTTTAGTGAAGGGAAGTTGGAGTTTGGGTGGGGTTATATAGGAAAAGAGAGGGAATTGTTTATTATTTAGGTTTTGGACAACACACATTAAACTAATCAAAACCATAAACCATTCCAAGGGGCTTTACCATGGTTCTTGGAAATGTGTAGTGGAAAAAATTATTTTTTAATGCCAATGGCATAAGTTCTTATAATATTAGGCTTTATTATGTGCCGGTGAGTCACACTATCAAGGAAATCATTTGAAAATTTAAAATGATTATAAGTCTTGGAGGGTCCACTAAGGCACCATAAAAATAAAATAAAAATATAAAATTACATTATTTTAAAGTTAAAACATTTATCAGACTAAAATTATTTATATATTATTTTATTACATTACTATTGGGTCATTATTATTTCATAAAACACATTATATAATTAAACGGTATTTAATTTTTACTGAAAATTAAACTTTCTCTGAAAATTATGAAACATTCACCGTTGAATAATTTCTACATCCTAATTCAAAAAATAGTAATAATTTTATCTAAATTTTTGTATAAAAATTTGAATTTTTAATTTTAAAATAAAAACCGACATTTATAAAAAATTCTTGGGTTTTGACGGAAACAACTTTTAAACATTAATAAAAATTATAATTGTATTTATAAAAAGTATACGATCATATATACTTAACAAAAATTCAATTAGAAATTTTATTTAATTAAAATATTATTTAATTAAAAAATCCATTAGTTCAACAAAATAGATTTTTTAATTGAATATTAACAAAAAATACTATTTTTTCTTTAAAAACTATTTATAAAGAAACAATAACAAAATAAATGTATATTTTTTATTCTATAAGAAAATAACTCATAGAATCATAGTACTAGGGTATTGTTATATAACCACTTATAACACTAGATAAGGCCTAAGGGTAAGGTGTGCGACAATGATAGACTCTTCTGGCGGCTCAAATGACAATGCTTGGGTGGTAATCTCTATCAACATCCACTTCACTTGTAGGAAGTTCTGTTTGATCTTAACATGTTGAATCTTGGCTTGGGCTTGGTCAAGAGCGAAGCCCAGTGATTCCACTTCCTTTCAGAGCTCTGACAAATGGTCTTCGTACAGAGCAATTCTACTAGATGAGGCTATCACTTCCTTTGTCTGAGTAAATTGGATTGGTTAAAGCCATATATTTATACTGATATTTTGGTAACTATTCAATGACTATATTAGAAATTGTCACAATTCTTAATGGAATTTTGAAATCCCTAAAAATAAAACCATGAAAGTGAATACTTTATAAAACCATTTTACACAATAAGACATTTAATTATATCAAGAGGAATTTTCATTAATAAATTTTGGGTCATTACAATCTTCCCCCGTTAAGAATTTTCTCCCTCAAAATTTCATTTTCCCACACTAAACAGATATGGGTAACTCTGCTTTATCACTTCCTTTGATTCCCATTTTTCCTCTTCAAAGTTGTGATTTTTCCACAACACCTTGACATGGGGCATTGTATCATTTCTTAGAACTTTTTCCCTATGAAATAATATGGTCACCGACTTCTCTTCATAGGAGAGGTCATTATCCAATGGTACCACCTCTGCATTGAGTACATGTGATGGGTCAGATATGCACTTCCTCAATATTGATTCATGGAATACATCATGTACTTGAGATAGGTTTGGTGGGAGTGTTAGTTGATAGGACACTTCTCTAAAAAGATCAATGATCTAAAAAGAGCCAATGTACCTTGGACTAAGATTTACCTTTTTCCCAAATCACATAACCCTCTTCCAAGGTGATATGTAGATGAATACCATGTCTCCGGCATCAAACTCTAGGTCTCATCAATGATTATCAGCTTAGATATTTTTTTTGACTCTGACCAGCTATAATGTGCTTCTGGATGGTCTTAACCTTCTCCACCATTTCATCAACCATTTATGGAACTAAGAGTTTCCACTCCCCAAGATCATCCCATCATTCCAGCGTTCTGCACCTCTTCCCATAGAGGGATTCATAATGATCCCTTTGGATGCTGGAGTGGAAGCTTCTATTATAAGAGAACACAACTAGAGGAAGATTTGGATCCCATACTCCTTTTAATTCCATTGATCATGCTCTTAACACTTCCTAATTTATTTAGATAGTACACTCAGATTTTCCATCAATTTGAGGATTATAATCCATACTAAAGTTCATATCAATATTCAGAGCATGTTGAAGACATCTATAATATAGAGGTGAATCTGGGATCTCGATCAGATACAATAGATAGTGGTAATCCATGCATCCTTACCACTTCTCTGATATATATCTTTGCCAGTTTATCCAATGATAAATGATCTCAAATTGCAATGAAGTGTGCAGTCTTTGTAAGACGATCCACAACAACCTAGATAGAATTGTTTGTTTGGATGTATTAAGAAGTCCAGTGAGAAAGTCCATTGTGATGTTCTCCCATTTCCATGCTGGTATGGGTAATGGATTAATAACCCCCTTATACTTCTGCCTCTATGCCTTTACTTGCTGACCGGGAAATTTGATGTATAATCAGTGATCTCTTACTTCATGTTATCCCACCAATAAGGATCTCAGATATCTCAAGACATCTTTGTGTTTCCAGGGTGAATGGAGAATTTCGAACTATGTGCATAATCCAAAAGTTCATTCTTTAACTCCTTATTTGATGGAAGAAATAGTCTTTTCCAAAATCTCACAATTCCATCTTTATTAACAATAACATCTTAGAATTTCCCTTCTCTGATAGTTTCCAATTTCTTCTGAATTCCCAAATCATCCTTTTAAGCATACATTAACCATTCCAAAAGATACGGTTGAGAAATAATTTGTGAAAGTATTGATGATGTTCCCTTCTTTAGAATTCTCATGTCTATATTCATCATATCTAATAATATTGTATCATTTTTAATTCTCAATGATGATAGAATCACTGGGAACTTTCTATATAGAGCATCCACCACCTTGTTTGCTTTCCCAGGGAGGTAATGGATTGAGAATTCATAGTATTTGATCAGCTCTAACCATCTTTGTTGGCACAAGATCAACTCTATCTGTGTGAATATATACTTGAGGATTTTTGGTCCTTATATATTCCACACCTTTCCCTAAAGAGGTAATATCACCAAATTTGCAATATGAATATTACTGTAGCCAACTCCAGATCATTTTTTGGATAGTTTTTCTCATGAACTTTCGATTACTTTGAACCATAGGCAATGGATTTTTCATTTTTCATCAACACACATACCATACCCTTCTCTGAAGCATCACTGAATACCAAAAACAATTCACCACTTATGGGTAATGTGAGCATGAGAATAATGATAAGACTAATTTTCAACTCTTCTAATCCTTCTTCTCATTCATCAATTCATAGAAATTTTACTCCATTCCAACTTAGCATGGTAATAGGGTTGTACAATCGTGAGAAATTTCTCACAAATTGGAGATAATATCCAGCTAACCCCAGGAAGCAATGGATATCCGTTACTGATGTTTGCCTCATCCATCCCTCAATTGAAGTTTTCTTGTTAGGATTCAAAGATATCACATTTCTTGTGATGATATAACCCAAGAATTAGACCTCCTTCAACCAGTACTGACACTAGATATAATTTTCATAGAGCTTATCCTTTCACAAGGTCTCTAGTAAATTGCTTAGATATTCCTCATTATCCTCCTTGGTATGGAGAATATTATAATATCGTCTATAATGACTACCAAAAATTTGTCGAGGTAATCTCTAATGACATTATTCACTAATTCTAGGAATATTTATGGAGCATTAGTGAGTCCGAAAGGCATTACAATGAATTCATAGTGTGCGTACCTTGTACAAAAATTAGTCTTGGGGATATCCTCCTTCTTCACCCTTACTTGGTAATACCCTGGCCAGAAATCCACCATGGAGATGTATTGTTCTCCACATAGCTGATTGAACAAGTAATCAATTCGTGGATGAGGATAATTTTTACTTATCATGATTTTGTTGAGATCAAATTAATCAATATGAATGCACATCGATATGTCCTTTTTTGTGATGAAGAGGACTGGTGCACCCCCTGATGAAGCACATGGGTGTATAAACCCTTTATACAGATTCTTTTATAGTTGTTTCTTTAGTTCCTCATTTTCCACAATATTAATTCTATATGGAGTCTTGGATTTTGGAAATGCACAAGGTATAAGATCAATTGAGAATTCAAAATCTCTTCTAGGAGGAAGACCGAGAAATTCCTTGGGAAACACTTTAGCGAATTCAGTTACAATGGCATGTATTGAATATTTGTTGATACCATAGACTCAATCCTCTGAGAAGGATACAAATTCTCATAGGGAAGTAATTTCCACTCTTTATATGTTGGTGTTAAGGAAGATTCGTCCTCCTCCTTGCACTTGCACAGAATCGAGGGTCGATTCTCCATATGGTGGCTGATTTCCCTCTCACAGAAATTTATGTTGTATATATATAAGGAAATCCAATCCATGCCATGAATTGAGTCAAATTCCACCATATGAAGTATGACGAGGTTCTCAGGGAAGTTAAATCCACAAATTGTGACTTTGGATGAGTTATATTTATGGGTTGCAATGATTTCCCCATTTTTCATTCTCACCGACATCTTTACATCCATGGTTTGTGGTGGTGTTGGTATTGTTATGCTAAACATTAAAGATATAAAATAATGCATAGGAATTGAATCAAAAAGTACGTTCTATATTAATGAATGAATAAATAGTGTACTTGTCACCACTTTGTTCTTGGGGTTCACTTCGGCGGTAGTGATGGACAAATCTAGCCCTTGCTACCTTGGAGGTAGTTGGTTGCCTTCGAAAACACTTGGCTTAGGGAACTGGTTTTCAAAGTTCCCTGGATATTTTCAGTTGAAGCAATGAAAAATGTGGTGAGGGTCAAATAGAGAGTTTCTCTCCACTCTCACTTTTTCGGGGTTTTCTTGTCGGCCCTTATTGCCCATATTCTCATCTCTTACACACCAAAAGAAATTACTCATCCCCTTTAGGTAGTTTTTGGGGTGCTTCTTTCCACACATTTGGAAAGTGTGGTGTTGGATTTTATTAGCACCGTTAGATTTATCCATCAGACTACCAGAATTAAAGTCCACCTTATGATTATTATCCCCATGATACCCTTGAGATTCTACGATCTAAATTTTGACTCTGAGGGAACATCAGATTTTTTCCTCATAGCTCTCGAAGTCATGGATCACTAGGTAATTCTGTAGGATAGGTTAGCCCACCAAAGATGCGGGAATCCTTGAATTTGGGAGTAATGACAAAGCCGACGGTGTATCATGCAAGCCTTTTAGAGTTTTCCTCATACGCTCTGATGGATTCATCATCATTTTTCTTGAGGAAAAGGAAGTTTATTTCCATCTTATGTTAGAGGGTTTGAGTAAAATATTTATCGAAAAATATTTTCTAGAAATCTGTCCATTCCAACCCCTTGATCCGTTCCTCAGGTTTTTTATTTTTGATCAATGCCCACCATTTATCATCTTTACCCTCCATATGATATGTATCCATAAGAACCTTATCTTGTTAGGGACATTTAAAGATGGAGAAGATATTTTCAATGGATTTGATCCATTATTAGACAATTGGGGGATCATATGATCCATTAAAATTACAAGGATTTTGTCTCATGATTCTCTCGATTGCAAATTTTTCTTTATTAGGGGGGGGGGTGAACGTTCCTCTTGGACCATGTTTCTATTACAAACTTTAGTAAACTAAGAGTGTATCATGAAAATGATCGTGATTCCTGCTCCCATTGGGTTGGCGTGTCATTAGAAAAATCACCACTTTGATCGTCACTTCTGTTGTTAGATAGGGTCCTCTTATTAATGGCCATTGGTTAGAACAAAAGGAAATTTAGGGGTAACACATAAAGGGTAATACAAAGACAAAAACAAATGACTTAAAAATTACTTTTATCTCTTTAACTTATAAATTTATAGGGTTCAATCTATGTTATCCATGATCTACATTCAAAATCATATTCTTTGCGGATTTTTATTCCCTTAACAATGGTTCATACTAATATTGAGAATTTACCAAAGAGTATCCCCTTGGAGTGTCACTACCAAGAGTGCATAAAGGCCCATTGTCTTGCACTAGTTCACGTTTGAGTGTAGCTCAAAGAAGTGTTTTTGTGTTTTTCCCCTAGATACATCTGTGCCAGAGCTGCCTCTACCTGCTCATATCCAGACCTGGAATAATTTTCATGATAAAACACTAACTCATTACTCACCAAAATTTATTGATGTTTTTATTATACTTAGACTTAACCCTAAGGCTTTCAGTAGGATTTTCTAATCCAAATCCCAAAAATAACTAAACCTATTCTCGGATAAACACTATAATAAACTTGCTCTTTATTACACACATATACATGATTTATTAAATAAACATTCAATCAGGACAAATCCTGTGATATAGAGGTCTAGTGTCTTAGGAAATTAGGAACATTACATAATAACATATAACATAATACACAATATCGTTTTTGAAAACATTTTTTATATTACCACAACATTCTTTCATACTTAGCATTGAGTGGGACAACCTGAGAACTTTCATAAGAAAAATGGTGATCTATAAAGCCTAATAAGGGAGTAAAAAATGCATAAAATGAACAATACAACAAATTTTAGGAAATAGGCATATCAATGGAGCATAATAGAAACATGAACAAAAAGTCATGATATGTCATGATTATCATAATATGTAAATATTACAATAACATTTAACATGATATTAGCATGATCCAAGGATCATTTCACATGGGACATGAGTAAATCCTCCTTGAAATTGAATTAGCCGGATTAAAACCTAATTGAACTTGACATATCATGATACTAATATTTACCCAATGAATTTGAGAGATATTAGGGAACAACCTTTATAAATATTTCATTTCATACATAAATGTGCCACATGGATCATATAACATGGAATCATTGAACATCATAAGATATTATATGATTACATAATGTGGAATACAAACATTTAAGTACCATTAAACATGTATATGTAAAAAATGAATAATAACCTTGATATGGAAATGGGTATGGAATTCACTACACAATAATTTTGGCTTTGAAAATCGTAGTTCAATTTCTGCAGCATAATGGCGTGACATAAAAATTCATAAAAAATGTTGATGAGGGAGAAATGGGTATATCAGCATATTTACATGAAATGTAAAGTAAGGGGAAATATATATACATGTCACAACATGTTTAATTTGGAAATATAAGGCGTAACTTAATAAAGAAACTTGAAGAAAGAGGAGAAAGGGAAGAACTCTTATGAAATTTCGGCATGGCAGCAGATGTACATTTGAAAGATTAATAAGGGATAAAGAGGTATCATATCACTAAAAATTGGATGGAAGTATGGGGGAGGTGAGAAATCATACCCCGACATTTTTAGTTGAAAAGAAAAGGGTATAACAATATAAACAAACTTGGAAAAAATGAGAAAGGAAGAAATCCCTTTTAGAATTTCTACATGGTAACAGGTGGAAATGGGACGAATTAATGAGAGATAAAGGGGTATCTTATCATTAAAACATAAGTAGTGATGTATAGGATAGGTTAAAAGTCATATGTGAACAGTTTTAATTGAAAATAAAAGGGTAATAACAATATAAGGAAACATGGACATAAATAAGGAAGGAAGGAAAGTGAGGATCCCTTACATTGAAGTGTAATTCGAAGGCTTGGGAGATGATTGAGAGAGGATTCATGGGAGCTTGGGGAACCTTGGGCGGATAATAGAGAGAAAAGGGAATATTAAGAAAGTGATACAAGGGTTTTTAGTGAAGAGTTGTGGGATCTTGGGTGAGTTTATATTGGAAAGAAGAGGTAATTCTTTATTATTTAGATTTTTGACAACACACATTAAACTAATAAAAAACACAAACAAAAAGATATTTTTTCCCATGGTTTTTTCAAAATTGGAGTTTAAAAAATTATTTTATATGGCCAATGTAAGAAATTCTTAAAATGTTATGCTTGTTTATTTGGAGGTTGGTCATAGTCTCATGGAAATCATTTTAAAAGTTAAAATGTTTTATAAGTCTTGGAGGGTCCACTAAGGCTCCATAAAATTAATCAAAAAAATATAAAGTCACATTATTTAAAAGGTAAAACATAAATTCTCTGAACATAATATTTATATAATTTTATTACATTGCTATTGGGCCACTATGATGTCATAAAACACATTATATAGTTTAATAGTACATAATTGTTCCCCAAAAATTCGACTGTCTCAGAAAATTATGAAAAATTCACCATTAGATAATTTCAACATCCTAATTCCAAAAATATTATTCATTTTATCTAAATAATTTTATAAATATGTGAATTTTTAATTTTAAAATTAAAACTATCATTTTTTGAAAATTCACAGGTTTTCAAAAAAACATGTTTCAAACCATAACAAAAATTACAATTGTATTTATAAAAATTATATGATAATCTATAATTAATAAAAAGTAATTTACAAATAATATCTCATTGATGTATTATTTAATTCATAGATCCATTAATTCATCATAATATATTTCTTAATTGAATATTAACTAAAAATACTATTTGTGCTTTAAAAAACAATTTACAAAGTAACAATAATAAAACGAATGTATATTATTTATTCTATACAAAAATAATGGACATAATCATAGTGCCTAGGTATTTTTACATAACCCCTTATTACACAGGCATAAGACCTAAGGTTAAGGTGTGCAATGGTGAAAGACTCTTGGGATGGCTAAGATAACATTGCTCTAGTGGTATTATCTATCAACTTCCACTTCTCCGGTAGGTGGTTCTAGTTGAGCTTAAAATGTTGAATCTGAACTTGGTATTGGTCAAGAGTGAATACCAGTGACTCCACCTTCTTTACGAGCTCTAAAAAATGGGCTTGGTATGGAGAAATTATACTATATGAGGCTATCTCTACCTTTATCCTAGAAAACTATATGTGTTAAATATATATATTTATACTAATCAATTGGTCACTGTTGAACGTATATATTAGCAACAATAATAATTCATAACAGTATTTTGAAATCTAAAAACACAAAACGAAGGATGTTCATATGTTATAGAACCATTTTACATAATAATACATTTAATTAGATTAAGTGTAATTTTCATTAATAAAAGTCTGGGTTGTAAAAAATTTGTTCCACTGATATGACATTTTCTAAAAAAATTATAGATATTGAAGGGAAAAATAAAAACTTACATAAAATAATAGTTATTATAAAAACTTTTTGGATGTCTTTTTAAGTCTCACGGAATACCTTCAATTGTGGTATAAATATAAAATCATATATGGGGGAAATATCAAGAATATGGAATCCAAACTAAAAAATGTAGCTTATAAAAATAGATATGTTATAATTTCTAAATATGAATTTTTAATGTCTATTTAACTGAGGTGAATGATATCGTTAGTAATATGAGTGGTTTTGGATAAAATATGGTACATGACACAATTATTTATCATTTAATAAGTAACATTTCATACATATTTGATCTAAAACATTATACTACTAAAGATAGTAAAGATTTATCTATATATGGGTTACACAATACTTATCTTAATTATGAGGTGTGAAATGGTCAATTATTTAATAATATTGCTGAAGAGGATACACCAATTAAATCCATGAATATTTTAAGGATTTGAGAAGGTGTTGTTAAATATTTTAGTAAAACTAAATAAGATAATGAGAGTGATGATAATATCAAAATGTTTACTGATTTTATCTCTACACTGTTAAAAAGATGAGAGGGGACATATAAAGGCAAAATCCCACCCCGAATATTTTGTGTGGGGAGGAATTAGTGACTTTTCTTCTTATTATCCTAGAATAATGAATACTTTTGAGTGTTATAAGGATATAGAATAATATAATCCACAATGATGTTATAGTGTCATGGAAAACAAATAATATAATTGTTATAATAAAGGATGGAGTAGAATTCGATGAAAAAAGAAAATAATATTGATATGTAATGAGGAAGAATATTATTTTCATCATGTATTGAATAAAAGATTATTATGTTAGAAAACATTACAAGGGAAAGGAATGTTATAAAATAATAAATAATATCTCAATATTTGATGAAGAACAATTAGCTGAAACCTATATATAACAGATATTTAGTACAAAGATTAAGGTGTTTCTTGATAGAAATAGTAAACTAAAAAGGGGATATTATAAATTATTAGTATGATTTTATCATGTTTCATAATGTTAGGGATGTGAGTTAATAAAATTAATGTTATGAATTTAATGAAATAAAAATACTCATTATGATTTGTGTTGAGCAATAAACAATAAAAAAATATTGAAAGAATGGGAATGGGTATGAAAAACTTATTAACTGCATTAAAAAAAGTTTCTAAAATATATGAATATTGTTTTAATAATAAAATCCATTACCTCAGGAATGAATTCATTAAAATGTGTTCAAATCAAATGTATAATGGTTTAAATAGTGTTATTAATTTATTACAAATTTATATTCATATTTATAATACAATACATAATCTTATTATAACATATTTCTGACCAATTATTAAAAATACTTTGTAACTTCCTTTTTTTAGGGTGCCTTCATTTTATGATTTCAGGGTTGGTTCATTATGGGTTTTCCTATAAAATTGAAATAATACCCCAAAAAGAAGAATATATATATATATATATATATATTTGTGTGTGTGTGTAAATTAAAGCAATTATAATTTAATTTAAACTTTCCCTGAATGTGTTAATGAGAAATGAAAACACATCGTCCAAGAAGGTGGTGAGTTAACACATCATGGGTGAAAATTTTGTTTTTAAGAATTAATGAAGAAAATAAGAGATTTGATGATGGAAATTTGAAAATAAAAATAAAAAATTAGAATAAATATGATAATGTAGGTATAATTCAAATTTGGATAGGGGAGGATAAGGAATAAGTGAGAAATAATTTAAAATTGAAGGAGGAATTTACATCTTGGATATTTCTCCTTTAGAACTCCTTAGAAACTTGAAATTTGATTTTTTGTGAGACTAGAAACTATATAATGTTTGTTAGGATGATGATTAAACAATATGGCTGAGGATATACAAATAGGAAGTCATATAGTGATAAGATTAAAATATAGAAAGAGTATCTTTATATAATTTAGGTGAGGGGGGAAATTAGAAATACATATAATACTAAAATATGATAATTATTATATATGGGTAAAGACAACAAAAAAGCCTTAAAATCCTAGGAAATAAAATTTTCAACACAATATTTTCCTAGTTGGGAATATTCATGATTTTTGATATTTTTAAATAATTTAATAATATATATTTTTTTTTCAGGAAATATCGTTTTTTCATATTTTAAATTATTCATTAATGTTACTTTATAAACATCAAAAGAAATTGAAAAATTAGAAAACAATATTTTATTATACCCTATAAATGTAATTTTCATCCATAGAATTCAAGGATCACCTTAAAAATGTAATACTATATTTATTTTAATATTTTTAATATCATTTATTTTAGTTTTTTATTTATTAAATAATTTCAGAATCATCTTTGTGAAAGACATTAAGGGATCAATTTATTTCAGAAAAAATAAAAAAATTTCCACGAACAGTATTAATTTTTTATATTCAAAAATAATATTTATAGATGAATATATATCAGGGATAACCATAGATTAAAATAATATACTAATTAAAAACTATAGAGTGAGCAACTTAAATTAATCTTAAATAATATATTATAAAGGGTCATAATCATATTAATGTGGCTCCAAATGATCATTATTTGAACCATTAGAGAATAATAGTCTATATGTAATCAACCAATAATATTCATCCATGTTATGGGTCATTTAATGGTTATTATAATTATAATGATAATCATTTTATTGATTTTTATTTTACATGTACAAGAACGTCATCAGTGTTTCATAAGTATTGAAGTCAATTATTTCATATATGATAAATAAATAAATAATTTTAACTTAAAAATAAATAAATTACCTTCATTATAATAATTTATATTCTTTAATCATGTTTATTTAAGCATATCCATATATAGAAAACTTTATTAATTTTTAAAATTGTATTTTGTTGCCTTTATAAAGAATTGAACACTCATTTGGATAATACTTGTATTATATAACTCTAAAATTATAAAAAAAAAGACAAAAAATCTGTTATAAATAATAATTTAGAAAAATTGAATATACATTTTAGCACTAAATTGGTATCTATAAGAAACCAAAATTAACTTTTCGAATACTGTATAGGCACTACGTCATTAATAATAATGAATTTTTATAATTATCATGAAGTAAATTGTAATTAACATGGTATGAGTTATTTTGGTTGAATATTTATATTATAATATAATTATTTAGTTATTCAATTAGTTTAGTAAATTTTATATCATAATTATCCCTGTACAATGTCACAAAAATATTGTATTGTTTAAATAAATTACTACTCACCATAAATTTCATTTTCTTGAAAATTATAAAGAATCCATACTAAGATAATATTGAAATTATGAATTAAAATATGAAATTAGTTTTTTCAAATTAAAATCTTATAATTTTGAAATTAATCATTTCAATATAACAGAATATGAATCTGGTTAAATCACATTATCTACATTAAAAAATTATTTATTTTAATAATTTCATAACATAATTAATATATAATTTTAATTATAGAATACTATTATAAAGAATTTATCCTATTTATACCTTGTTTGTAACATTCTAACCACCACATTAGTAAATTTCCTCACAATTTATTCAACTATTAAAAAAATGGATATACCTCTTCCCCATTATATTTTTGTATTTCTACATTACTTCTTCAACCATGGTTTTTCTCCAAAAATCCATAATAGAGTGAATTTCATTATTTTGATGTTCATTATCTCTTATATAAATAATTTTAAAAGTATTTTACTCATATTAAATGTTATTTTACAGATGAACGACTTATATTATGAATACATTATACGAATTTTTCACATAAATTAATAACATCCAAACATGAAAAACAATATATACCTCGGATAAAATCATAGGAAAGGCTACTAGGTAGGCAACTATTATAACATTATATTTGATATAAAAAGATTAAATGAACAATGAAATTATCTTTTCTTTCATACCATAATAGATAACACTTTTACATGGACATATTTTACAAAAAACTTGATCCGCTACCTCATTAGAATGTTCTCTCCTCCTATTAAATGCATAAATATTCAATATTTTATCATATTTTCTCATATGTTATAGGATTATCATAAATTTATCTACCACATCCTCTACTAATTATTGTCCCATCAAATTAATTTTCTTATCTTCCTCCTAAAATTATATAGTTTGACAATATTTTACAAACAATTACTCAAAAATTTTCTTTTGTATACTAGAATGAGAACTATTATTATAAGAAAACTGAACAAATAAAAGATTTTAATCCTCAGTTCCATTGTATTATTTTTAAAATGTTCAAATAATATCCTCCATTGTGTGAATTGTTTTCTCTAATTTCCCATCATATTGATGATGAAGACCAATGATCAAATATAATTCAATTCCCAACAACTTCAATGGCCTTTCCAAAAGTTAAAAGTGAACCTGGAATCCAAATCAGATATAATGTAGAGAGTAATTCCATGTAACATAACTATCACATTATGATACAACTATGAAATTTGATCTACAATTATATTATCTTGAATATGATGAAAATGTGAATATTTTGTCATCCGATCAACAATAACCCAAATCAAATGGCTGCCTCAATATGTCTTTGGTATTACCACCATGAAAACCATGTATATATTTTATCATTTGCACTCTAGAGATGGAAAATGAAAAATAATCCCCTTTTTTAGTTGCCTCTATGCTTTAACACGATGAGTAATAAAAAATTTTATTCTTAACTAATCAATATACATTTTAATTACATCCCACCATTAATACTCATGAAGGAAATTGTACATCTTAGTTCTACATTAATGAATTTTAAATGGAGAAATATGAGGTTCATTTAATAGTTATTTCGTCATATGGTAATTATAAGGAACACATAATCTATTTTCAAATCTCAAGAAACGATCTGTATCAGTCATAAATTAAAAAAACATAACTTTATTAATGAACCCTAATATTTTCTATAACTCACAATCACCTATATGAGCATTATTTATTATTTATATCAATGATAACTGTACTGACACTGGAAAAAAATAGATCAATTTTTTGAAACCCCATCATCCAAGGAAACATTCATCAAATAATTAGTCAAATGCTTATTTTCTGGACATAACATGGTTAATTATGAATGATATTTTGGACTAAAGGGATCCACCACATTTTATTGTTTCCTTATATGGTAATTTATCATGAAATCATAATCATTTATTAGAAATATCCATATTCCTCGCCTCATATTCAATTCATTCGGAGTAAATATATACTATAATCATTTATGATAAATATATATTTTACACTTGGATCCAAATAAATTATTTCTCAAAATTTTTAAATAAAAAATAACTGAAGCTAGTTAAAATTATTGTGTATGTTAATTTATCCCTTGTTGTTTTAGTATTCATAAAGAAAAACAATTATCATGTCATATTTCACTAGAACATAACCAAGTCACTTTCATGAAGCAAAATTTTAGAAAAAAAAAATCAACATTTCTATAAGTTAGGGAAAATACTAGAGCATTCACCAATTATTTTTTGTTTTCTAAAATGAAACGAAACATTTTTATACAATTAAATTGAACCCCATTTTATATAAACTTTGTCAGGGGGATACATAACCCGGAAAATCTTTTAATAAACTGCTGAAAATCTTTTATTAACACAATAAAACTACCCATCATAATAAAGATTTTAGGACTTGGCCATTCCTAAAAAAAAATTTAGTAGGATTAACTGTTATGTTATCATTGTTTGTAATGTTCCAATGAAAAGAAATATGATGTAACCAAAAAATCAGATGTAGTAAATTTATCGTATAACATCATTTTTGTGATTGTTTATAGGGAAATACATAATTTTTTTCTTGATTCTCATATTTTTTTGAAAATTAAAAAATATAATCAATAAATACAACAAAAAATATTTCCAAATATTCAGGGAATATTATATTTATAAGATTATCAAATACAGTAGGGGAATTTTTTAAAACAATTGGAATAAAAAAACTCATAATCAACATATATAGTAAAAATGTTATTTTCAATATGTAATCATACTACACCTTCATCTGATGGAACCTGAACCTCAATTCATTCTTGGAAAACAATGAGCTCCCCAAAGTTGATCAACCATGCAGTAAATATGATGCAATGGATACTTATTTATGACTTTAATTTTATTCAATAATATATGATATATTAAATCCTCATGGATCCATATTTTTTCTACAAAAAATGGAAACCCCATGATGATGTTCTAGGATGAATGATACCATTTTCAAGAAACTCCTACATCTATTTTTGAAAAATTAAATGTTACACATATTACATTTGATAAGGGGGTTTTCAAATGGTCTTAGCATTAAAAACTGAGTAAATATAAAATTCACTTTTTCGATTAGGTGTAACACCGTGAAACTCAACAGGAAAATCATCCTGGTATTCATTAACCAAAATCACATTATTAATCTAAAAGTTTCACTTTTTTCAATAATATGTGACAAATAATATTTATTTATATCTTTTAATAGTTTCTATGCTTACTAGCATGTTATCAATTGTATGTGTTTATTCTTCCATAAAAATGGATACTTTTTTTTAAAAAAAATAACTAATTTTGATCTAAAATCAATATTATCATTGTAAAAATTTACCATTCCATACCCATTATGACATCGAACACTACTAAGGGTAAGAAATAATGTTTTTAGGGAATTTATTTCCACATAAAAATAAAGATTATTATAATTTGATTTTTCCTTGATATTTTCCCCTATAATTTTTACCATATTTTCTGGTTTCATTTTTTGAGGTGAAATTTTAAAATTAACTTAAACTTTTTTAGAAATAATGGAATTATTACACCCCATATAAAAAAATTAGTTATCAATATCTATGTTGAAAGTTTACCTAATACTACTTCATCAGATAAACCAACGTATTCTATAGTATTAAAAAGGATTTATCTATAGTATTATACTTAATCTCCAGATTCCAATCATCATTTAGATTACTCTATTGGAAGGTATGCTCATAATTCCCAATCTCACCACACTTAAAACACATTACTATTTTCATAAAAGAATTAAATTTAAGGTAATTGTCTTTTCAATCTATGGCCATATGTCGAAGCATACCACCTTAGAAAAACTCCTCATATTTTTAAATTAATTCCCTAAGTATCTTTTTACAACACCTCCCAAAAAATGGAAAGTAGATTTTATTACCTTTAGATGTCATTGATTGATTATTACCCATTGATTTCCATATGGTCCTTTCATTGGGTTATTTTTCAATGTACATGTAATCACTAGAAAACTACATTTCTACCCGTTTAGCACATTGAAAAAATTTCTCATAACTTTTTGAATTCACCAGAATAAAATTACCATTAGTATATTCACTTCTTTCTTGAGGTAAAAATGATTGATTTTACAATCAATATCCAGAATAATATTTGGATCAAACCATGACAGTCAATTGATGTTTTCTTTATGCACTTCCACTCAATCTTCCACCTTTTGTTTAAATTCCATGAATTTATTTTTCATCCTAACTCAAAACCCATTAGGAAAATATTTTTCAAGTAAAATATTCTCAAATCCATCCAATTATAAGGCTTCAATCTCTTCTATTCAGCTAGAATTATTGAATATTGGCCCCCACTTATCGGTTTTACATTCAGAAAGATAAATAGAAAGAATAAAATATTTATTATCTGTAAAACACACATTTCATAAAATATCTTTCCAAGTGATTAAATTCACCTTTTATAAATTATAGGGTAAAAATATCCACTAAATAAAGGATATGTTTCCCTTATAAAATGTTCTAATATCTCCATGTTACATTGTAGTATCTATGAATGTTACATTTCTTGGATGAAATATCAATTTTTTTCATTCATAAACTGATACATTATTGTCACAAGCTAATCAATTCCAATTCCCACCATTCTAGGTTATAAATTCGGAATGATATCATCCTCTCAGTGTCTTCCTAGGTTAGTTTCCCTATTCATTTTGCAGAACAATATTCTGAAGAGACCTATATTAGAGGAAGTAACATGGTTGTATTCAAATAATACATCATTTCAAACAAACCATAGAGTAAAAATAATTTATGGTATTCTATTACCATTATCCTAATCCCAAAAATAAAATCTAAACCATTCTATGGTATTAACTATAACGTACCAGGGTTAAACATTACATATTATTTTTAATTCAACTAGAATGTAATTTTTTTACATTCCCAAAGATATTTTGTTTTTATAATTTTAAATAATAAAGTCATATTTTATAAATAAAAACACACAAACATAAAATATGGATGCTATTAAAATAGGTTGCATTTTTTCATAATACAACAGTCTTTAAAAAATAAAACATGATTTCATTTTAGGAAAAAATCGTCACAACATTCATCATGGATTGTTATTTTCTATTAACCAACCATAAATATTGGGAAACCATTTTCAAATATTGGATGAGAAAAATATTCTAAGAAAGGGACATGAATGGAAGGAAATAAACCATTAGTTCATGAATAATTATAAACATATGAAATCATTTTCACAAAGATATACATCACACTCTTTAGGTAACATATCAGTAATTTTGAAAACATGTGATCTCCATCAAAAAATATATAACCCATTTAGGTAACTTGGGTATCAATTTATTAAAAATAATAATTATTATTATAACCCTCACAACTACCGTATGATTTTCAACCCTCATGACTACCTTGTTATGTAACCCTCTTATCTGCCATATGATTTAACTATTACAATTACATTTGTAAAAACCATTATGGTCAACTTTCAAAATACCCAATTAATATGAGGGATATCATGGAACCCCCATATTTTTGTTTGTAATTGTACCACCCATCATCATAAACAATTACCAAGAACCCAAATATAATCATTAAACATGAATAATTTCAACATCAAAACATTCCATGAAGAAAATCACTTAATTCAAAGGAATACTACTAACATACGAAAGAATTAATTTTATTCTAAATAGGAGATGAAAGATTATAAACAAGGAATAAAAAATAATATTTCATGAAATACGTAAAATATTCTCATTCCATATAAGTTAAAAGAAATTATTAATTTTAAATTTCATAAAAAGTGACATTAAAGTGGTTTTTTAAAAAGTATGTCCCTAAATTTTGGTTCATCTTCTTTAAAATGTCTTCAAACCTCATGTATAATGGTTAAAATAGTGTTAATAATGTATTATATAATTACTTTCTTATTTATAACATGTTACATAATATTCTTATAACATCTTTTTACTCATTTATTAACAATTCTTTGTTATTTCCATTGTGTCACGTGTGTTCGATCTACGGTTCTAAGGTCTGTTCATTATTTATTTCCATTCAAATGGAAGTAATAATTTATAATAGAGAATATATATATATATATATATATATTGGTCATTTTAAAAAATTATATGTGAATTTAAAAATTCCATGAATGTGGTAATGAGAAACAAAAACTCATCATCCATAAAGGCAGTGAATTGACACACCATGGCCGACTTTTTAATTTTTAAGAATTAAATGAGCAAATAAGATATTTTATGATGCATAAACCATTAACAAAATAATATTCCAGTATATAAATTATACTATAGATATCAATAATCTTTGGATAGGGGTGAGGAAAAGGTAGAAATGATAAAGAATTTAAAAGATAAAAGTGGAAATTTACCTCTTAAAACGTTCTCCATTAGAGCCCCCATAGGCACTTGAAATTAGTCTTTTTATTAGGAAAAAACACTATAATGATGAAATGGGTGAGTATAAATAAATTTGGTAGAGTATGTTCTAGAAATAAGTCTTAATGTGTTGAGATTAAGTGAAATAATGATCCTATTTTTATAATTGAGGTGAGGGGGAAATTAAGAATTACTTAAAATATTAAAATTAAATAATCCTATATAAGGGTAAATACATCCAAAAGACCTAAAAATATCATGATATTACATTATAGACACAATTTTATCCCATTTCTCCTTATTATTTTTTTTATTTTTTAAATAATTTAATTAAATACTTTATTCAAGAAATATCATATTTTTAAAAATTTAACATTATTCATTAATATGAAATTAGGAACATCACAAAATTGTAAATATTTATAAATAAATATTTTAGTATATCATTGAAATATAATTTGAGTATATATAATTCATGTATCAACTTAAAAATCTCAAATTTTATTTATTTTAATATTTTTACTATCATTATTTTCATATTTTAATTAATTAAATAATTACTTCATCACCGTTGTGAAAGTCATTAAGGTAATTCATTTTTCCCTAAAATTTAAAAATAAATTTTCAAGAATAATTTTACTTTATTAAATTTTAAATGAATATTTAATATCTTGTATCTCTACTAGAAAACCATATAATAAAATATTATACTAATTAAAAACATTAGTGTAAACAAATGACTGTATTTTAATTAAAACATTATAAAGGGCCTTAATAATAACCATGTGGATCAAACTGGTAATTAATTAGACCATTGAAAAATATAGTTTATATTTAATCAACAAGTACAATTTATCTAAGTTTGTGGGTCATTTATTTTTTATTATAATTTTTATTAAAATCATTTCATTCCTTTTTCTTCTTGTTTCACAATTAGTGAATTAGCGTTTAATATGCATTAAAGATAATTGTTTCATATATAAGAATTAAAAATAAATTCCTATCATAAAATTAAAATAAAGTGGTTCAATATAATCATTTATATTCATTCATTATGCATATTTAATCAAATACAGGTCATTATAACTTAATTAATTTGTAAACATGACATTTCTTACCTTGAACATGAATTGTATATACACATGGATGAGACACATGTTATATAACTATAAAATTACAAACTATTACAAAAAATATCAATTATATATTATAATTAATAAACATGTAGATAATAGACTTATTTTCACCAAATTATTTTCTATAAGGAACCATATTTTACATTTTCATGTTGCATATGCACTACGTCATCGCTAATAATGAATTTTTTAAATTTATCATGAAGTAAATTAAAATTTACATGTTTTGAATTATTTTGGGACAATATTTTCATTATAGTATAATAAATTAGATATTTAATAAGTATAGTAAATTTATGTCATAATTATGACTTGATGATATCCAAAAAATACCGTATTTTTAAAAAACTCATTTTTTTACTATTTACGGAAAATTTAAATTTTTAGGAAATTATCAACATTTTATACTAAGATAAATTTGACATGATTTTTTTAAAAATGATTTTTTTAAAAAATGTATAACCCTATAATTTTAAAATTAGTAATTTAAATATATCATTATAAAACAATAGTTTAATTAAATTAGTTACTTTAACAAAAGATTTATTTTAAGAATTACATAACATAATAAAATTAAATATATAATTCAAGAATTAAAATAAGGAAATAAAATTTTTCCCTTTGTACTTGGGTTGTTACATTCCTTCTTATTGTGCATATGAATAATACACATGTTTATATAAATTGATTTTCAAAAATAGTCATAAGATGAATAATATAGGTCATGCAGTAAAGAACTATAAAAGAAGGAAGTTTTCTTTATAAATTTGAAAAATTAGGATTATCTTAGAGTTATAAAATAAAATTATTTTGTATTTTCACTCATTAGTATTACGAAAGATAATGTTTCAAGTGATAGTAGTAGTGTACTGTCGCATATAAGAACAAATACTTTATTTTATATTTTAATATGTATCTCTATTTTAATTAAACAACAATAAAATTTTGGGTTATATTATTTGAAAATATATGCAACAATTCCATGGGAAAAGATAATGATAATTTAATACCACCTATAGTTCCTATCAAATATAGGTTTTATAGGCTCAAGGATATTTATTATAAGGACCCGGCCTTGAAACATTACATAATAATGAATTAAATCAATAATTCACATTGAGGATCTTTTCAGGTTTAGAGTTTTAGAGAATTAGAACATAACTATTACATCTCGAAGATTACAAGGTAGACACATCTACTTAGTTTCCATTTTATTTCCACAAAATATAAACTCTTGAACAAAAGAGTCATATCTAGTTCCATGTTTTAGACATCATGACATTTCCATGATCCCATCCTTGACCGTATTCCACATTAAGTCCGGTGGAAAAAATTTCAAAAAATTGGGATGAGCATAAAAAGCTCAGTAAGGGTTATAAAAATATGGAATGAAAACATTAGTCCATGTATACATAAGAATCAATGAAATCATTCTTTACTCATAAAACACAAGCACTTTAACATACCTCATTAAATCCTAAGATTTAGGAATAACTCATAGAAATCATAAGAAATAAAGGTAACTTGAGGCATTCATAAAATTCTTACGTAGGGAGTAACCCTCATGGTTACGTTGGGAATACCCATAACAGTATATTCCCGAAATCTATTCGGAGAAACCTTACCATTTAACTCCTTCATGTTACCCAATTCATTGGAGAGCTATATCAGGCTCACCCGCCCTTAGTTTATCACGGAACCACCCATCTTCATAAACAATGCCCAACAACCATAACATAATCGTATCACATAAAATATTCATAAAGAAAACATAACATTCCCACATTGCAATAAAAATATGACATTTTAAGATATTGAAATAATCAATCCATTCTAAAAACCATTTTCAGAACCATTTAAAACATTTAATAAAGAGATTTTTGAATCAAAGTGTCCCATACCACATTCAAGATTTCAACATTTTAAACCATTAATATCTATATAAATAAATCCTTAAAACCATTTTGAAAACATGGATATTAATGAGAAATTTTTATAATAATAAATCATTAAAACATTTAAAACGATATTTTTGTCAAAGGGTTTTTAACAAAATGAGAGACACTTGAATACAATAATTGTGGAATAAAATTTAATCAGAACTTGATCATGTCATGAGAATAAAGGTATTCATGATATAATATTTAAAAGGTCAGTATATACACCATATAAGAGTTAATTGGGGCATAGAAACAATGAAGTCTCAATAGAATTGTAAAATGAGAAGAAATCCGTTATAAAAAAGGTATCCTTAAATTAAGGACAAATCAATCTCATAATTATGTGTGAAAAATATAAATACACAAAATATAAGTTTATATTAAGTGTAAAACAATAAAATCTCATTCACACATATTCAAATGATGACATATTCAATAACTACATGTTATACCCAAAGAAATCGAGATTGGGTTAAGAAGTTCCCTTGGTAAAATTCGACAGCATAACGACATCACTTTAAAATTCATAAAATTATTTTATGAGAGAGAAAATGGTATCTCATAACTTAGACATACAATTTACATCAATAATGATATATAAGAACATATCCCAACATAAAAATATGTAAATTAAAATACATAACAAAATAAGTCTTTAAAAAAGCGGAGTGAGAAAGGTTCCCTTACCGATTTGGGAAACTTTCGAAACATACACCCCATGAAAGAAGGGTCATAAAATGAAGATGTAAATACCCATAATTGAGAGTATATTATACAAATATTAAAATAATTGGTAGTACATACACCACACAAACGGAAATAGTGGCAAATGTAGCATGAATCTCATGTGAATAAAAAGTGAGATGAATATCCCCTTATGAAAATTCGGCAGCCAAACGACGCCACATAAAACATCCAAAAATGGATTGTTGAGATAAAATAGGGTCTCTCATCATATTAACATAAAATTTACAGCAATAGGAATATAAAATAACATCCCCCAACATAAGAAATATGAGCTTAAATTAAGTTACATAAAAAGGAGTACTTAAAAAGAAAGAGAGAGGTAGGATCTCTAACCTCGTGTCCGACTTGACTCGACCATTCTTCAATCGCCTGGATAATAAACTAGAGTTAATTTATACTATCTTAAGAAACTTTTTCAAGTTAATTTTTCGTTTTATATCAATTATTACCATGTTATTAACATTATTTAATTACTTAAGTTACTAACGGTCTTTTTTTGGATCATTGGTACTTGAGTCAAAAATAAACTTCTTATAATTACAAGTTGTTCATGTGGTAAAATATCCATTATATCCAGAATTATATTCATGATTTAGATATAATATATATCATATATATCTAGTAAATACTTGAATTTATAATATTACATAACATTTATAGGTAAGAAATGAAATGCACCGTTCAGGGAGACGGTAAGCCGTACGTACGCATGAACACAACTTTCATTAATATTTCTTATTTAATGAAATTAAAACTAAATGAGATATATATATATATATTATAATTCCTGTATAATATATATTTTATATATGTCACATAATTTCTTTAATTTCATTCTTTATACATTCCATGTATTGCATGAACGAGTCACATCACTTGAGGGGGCGGTAGTCCACATTTCCTCAAATGAAATTATCGCATTTGCACAACATGCTTAGAATAAAGGTATGTTTTACATGTAAAATACAGAAGCATAGAGAGGAAATAAATATAATATATATAATAAATAAATATAGTTCCATCATAATTTCCACCATGAGAGGTGGTAGGAGAAGATAGAACAATCATCATTTCGTGAGGCAATAATTCGCCATCCACAGAAATCATATGTTCTTTAACCATTAGACGGAGCTGTGTGTAAGTGTTGCTCGAATACTTCTCATAAAAACATCCTAGTATATTTATGATACTTGTTTTGTTACAAAAGAAAGGAATAAAAAGATTTTAGGGGGTTGGAGAAGCAAAATAAAACAAAAGAACATAAGAGAGGACATTACCTTTAAATCGGGTAACTCCCTTTTGTTTGAACCAAAAGGGTTTTTTGATGATCTTTCTGCAGAAGTTAAGGCTTATATGATTAAGAGAGGGATGCAGAGAGATAAAATGAGTAGAGTTTGGTCAAGACAATGGCTTGAGAGGCGTGGGTAAGGGGGTAGAGGTGGGGGCCTTTTATAAGAGGGAGGAGGGGCACTCCTGGAATGTCTTGAAAAATTACTTTATTATAAAATTATTTTCAGATATTAAAGGTCCCAAAATTATATATTTCGAGGATAATGTGATAAGGGTTATAAATCCACCCATACAATATGTTTTTGACAAGTGTAAGTCTTATATTTTACATTATCTTTTCATTTTATTTAAATCGTTTATTAATGAGGTAATCACTGCATCATCATGGCATCCTAAATAAATTTATTTATTTAATGTATAACAATTATAAAAAAAATATCATGATGTAGGAAATAGTTTTATATTTATAATGAATATTTATAGTCAAAAATATGACTTGTATAACCCCATTTAAAAATTGTTTTAGTAAAAATATACATGTTTGTGACATTTTTATTTTAACTTTAAATAAAAAGTTATTAATGTCATTTTCCTACCAAAGTGGCTGCATGGGGTCCCAAAGTTTACCCATGGATTGTCTTGGTCGTCCATGACTCATCCAATAATGGTAGGACATGTTTCAAGGTCATTTCATATTATTATAACATTATCTTTACCTTAAATTACACTAATTACCTTTAATCGCGATTAATAAAAATTAAAAGTTACTATTCACCAAATTTTTTTTTTAATCCCATTGAACCAAATTTTACATCCTAATGAAAACCATGTATGTAGGATTTTTTAAATTCAAATCACAGAAGTGGTAAATTTTCATTTAAATGAAAAATCAGTTTTCTAACTACCACTTAGTGGTTTCACTATTCATCAAAAATTGAAGTTTTTCAGAAAAATACCAAAAATTCACCCTAAGCTATATTTGATATTTCGAATTCAAAAATGATGTCTATTTTAAAAAATTCAAAACATATAAGTTTCATTAATTAATTTAATAATTAAAACCTTCTGTCAAAACAAATAGTGTGTTTTTAAGAAACAATATCTATTCAAAGATTGACATTAGTTTAAGTCTAATTTCAAAGTGAAATTAATTCCAACGACCACCATTGGATTAAATGGTAAGAATATATTATAATTTCACTTTAAAACCAATTCAAAATATGATCTAATCATATACTTAAATTAGATTAAAAAGTTGTTTTGAGTTAAAATACAACATTTTTCACTAATACATTAAAAATAGACTTTATCAAAAAAATAACAAAAACCTACACAAAGTAAATTTTGATATCCCGATTCAAAAGAAGGATTTTATTTGGTCCAATATAACAAATAAAATTGTCAAAAAGTGGATTTAAAAAGGGTTCGCCATCAAAAGGAGGTTAATCGACCTTTTAAAGAACATTAGAATATTTACGCTTAAAATTGGATTCATTCTGTCACGACCCGTCCTCGGGGCCCGTGCCGTGACTACCCCAAGCCCGCCTTCCATAGGCCAGGGGCTGGCGACTAGCACCAAGGCGTAAATCCCGATAAAAAGGGAAGGCATTTCCTTTATGAAGTAAACAAACACCACAGAGCAAGCAAGCGGTAGAAGAAAACAGTAAGTAAAAACAGAGTACAACAGTAAGTGCGGAAACGTAAGTGGGCCAGTATACAAACCCAAACTGAAAGTAAAGTACAACTGGAAAGAGAAAAAAAAACTGAAAAGTAAAGCCGCAATGTCAAACTGTCCACAGAAAATCCCACCTGAAGGGTGGGTACAGATAGCCTCCACTACTCCTCGGGTCCAGCCGACCGCTCCGAGTACGTCCTGCCCAGTGGTCCATCTCCAGGTACCGTTCTGCTCCGCAAGCCTCAACCATGATCAGTGTTGTCCTTTGTGTGCAACCAACACAACGTAGTGCGGGCATAGCCCGTGCAGGGGTGAGTATAAGCTACTCAGTAGGGACCCCGAGACCCCCGATGGTCTCCCAAAATCAACAAAGAACAATCCACAAAGGAAAGATACAATCACGAAGTAACATCCGACACTGCTTAGGTATTTTAACATACATATACCTAAGTCACCAATTCTCGTTCGGATCCAACATCCGAGCCCAAGTACAACCTAGTCCACACAGGAAAGCAAAACGTAAATCCACACAGGATAGCACAACACAATCCACAAAGGAAAGCAAAACAGGATTCAGCTCACACATGTATACTTCTTCGTATGACAATAGAGATGATCATATATTGCCACTGAATCATCTAAGCCTTCGGACCCACAAAGGATCGATAGGTACTAACCCCCGCAATGACCCACATAGGATCTGACCCACAAAGGATCATTAGGTAACTAACCCCCGTAAAGACCCACACAGGATTGGACCCACACAAGATCGGTAGCACTGACCCACATAGGATCACTGAGTGCTATAGTCGTCGCCGTCGAATACACTGAGGATCTCTGCACATCCGTCGTCGCAGTCACAGTAGCAGTCGCAGCTAGTTCTAGGGTTCCCGCACACAGCAAGCTCGTTCGGGAGGGTCCGCTCCATGAGCCGAGAGGCTGATACATAAACTGACACATAGTCTAGAGTTGATGTATCCAAAAGTTGCGTATCGTCAACAGGAACTCAACGTCGCAGACGACACGTCAATCGGACGTCCGGTCTGAGAGTTATTGGCTTTTTCGTTACAGGGGTCCGGTTGGTTTTTAAGGAAAAATCAACCTGACTTTACCTCACTTGGGTCCAAACCATGGGTGGAGTGAGCCAAAAGATCCGTCTCACTAAGAGGAATCCAACAAAGACGACGACACATCATTCGGACTTCCAGAGCTTCAGATATGAGCGTTTCCGCTCCGAGGGCCCGGTTGGTTTCGTGTACGAACCAACCCGGCCGAACTCAAAGTATTCTGAAACCTTGAGTGCGATATACTGAAACGAACGACTCGATGCAAGGATCAGATCGCAACTAACGGTGCGTCGACCGGAGACCCGTAGCACATGTTAAGGGCGTCCGACCGGAAAAGGATCGGTATTAAGGGGTTCAGGCCCGGTCCGACCGGCTCGGCACGACCCGACCTGGCCGACCGGCCAGGCGCGGCCCAGCCTGGCGGACCGGCCAAGCAGCCGGCCTGGCCTGGGCACAGCGCGCCTAGCGCGCTGGCCAGGCACTCGGCCAACGGTCGAGCCGTTTGGAAAAGGCGGGGGGGGGGGGGGGGGGGGGGGCTGCCCCCCTGGTGTAATCGCGGCCCCCTTTAATGGGGGCCATTTTTGTAGGCCGTCCGGGGGAATTAATTCCCCCGGTTTCCCTTTGTCCGGTCGTCCCGCACCGGCCGGCCGGTTCTGCCAACAAGGACCGGCGATGATCGGTCCTTCCTCTTTCACCGACACGGGCGGCCCGGAACCGGCCGCCGGTCACCCTTCTCCGCCGCGGCCCGAAACCGGTCACGGCCTGGTTCGTCCGGCATGGTGCGATGGCACCGCGCCCCTCCACCGTAGCCCTGCTCCGGCCGCGGTATCTTCCATTCTCTTTGACGAGGTGTGACGACGTCACGTCCTTGTTCAACTTCACGGCGCGGCGCGACGGTGGCGCGTCCTCGTTCAACTTCATGGCGCGACGCAACGGCGTCGCATCCTCGTTCAACTTCACGGTGCCGCGCAACGACGTCACGTCCTCGTTCAACTTCACGGAGCGGCGCAATGGCACCGCGAATTACTTGTCGTACGATTCCCGCGTGGTGCGACGGTACCACGCCATTCCGTTTCATCCATATTAGAAACAATATCAATAATGGTGGAGGGTTGGCCATGTTTGTGCGGTCCGACCCCCTCTCGTTAATCGATAGAAACTGGTTGTAAATTCACTAAGGATGACAAGGTAGAATTCACGAAAGAAAATAAATAAATAATTTAAACCCCTACCTGAGCGTAGCTAGAATGGGGGTTCGCCGCAGAAAACGACGTCGCGAGGTGAAGCTCCGTAAGTTGACGGAGAACACCCAAGGAGGAAGTGGTGTCTCCTTTTCATTGATACAGGAAGAAGATCGAAAGAGGGTGCACCTTCAATCTTAGGAAACACACCGGCTACGAAGAGGAGAAGAGACGACACATCGATCTCTTCTTACGGTGACGGCGTTCTTCGTCGAAGTCTTGGTGTTCTTCATCGTGTCTTGGTGTTCTTCGTGATGAAGATGAAAACACCCAAGAGTTCCCTCCTCCAATGTCCATACACAACAACCAACCCAAATAAAATAAGGCTCATCCTTATTTTATTAACTCAAGCCACAATTCAAAATTCAAAAGTTATATTAATTAATTGAATTGGGTGTTGGCATACTTAATGAGAGGAGAGGAAGGTCACCCAATTAATGTGAAGTTAAAAAGTTATAAGAGTTATACAACTTAAGTGTGGGGGTTAAGGGGAGTTATGGAGTTAAGGGAATTGAAAAGGTGGGGGCCTGTGTGGGTCCCACCTCACCTTTAATCCACTCAAGAAAAACAAACAATCAGTGGGTCCCACCTTAACTCCTACACTTAGGTTCTAACTCATGGAGAAGTGAAATAAAATTCTTAACGAAAATTTTATTTCACAACACATAATCCACAAATTATAAACAACTCATAACGGGCAAACACAACTCTAGGATAGGAATTCCTAAGCAATTATCGGCGCTGCAGTTCCATCGGTGCCCTCCGAATTCGATTCCAAGCACCGGTTCAAAAGATAGGAATTCCCACTCGTTCGTTCACTAAACGTACCCGAGCTAACTTCGGATAGAAATTCTGGGCACACAGGGCCTCAGAATCAAGTGTCGTCAGAAACTGCGTTCTTGTAAAATCTCAAAGAAAATTAAGAAAAAATTTCCCTTGAATTTTACTGGTCTTTACATTACTCCCACCTTAGGGCTTTACGTCCCCATAAAGATACATCATAAACTAGGGAAACAATGTGGGTACTGAGCACGCATCTGAGCCTCCCGCTCCCAAGTGCTCTCCTGGAGGTTCCCGTGCTGCCATCTGACACGCACAAGGGGAATCTACCATCCACGTAGGACCCGCTCCTGTTGATCCTCGATCTCCACTGGGACCTTCGCAAAAGTCGCCCCATCATCAATGTCAAGCTCCCCATAGTCAATGATATGCGTCGGGTCATGCACGTATCTCCTCAGCTGAGATACGTGGAAGACATCGTGCACCCGGTGTAACTGAGGTGGTAGAGCAGGCGATAAGACACCTCACCAATCCTGTTGAGGACCTGGAATGGTCCGATGAAGCATGGATACAACTTGCCGCCTCAGCCAAATCTCCATATTCCACGTCGTGGTGAGACACGCATGAAGACGTGGTCGCCATCCACGAACTCTAGTGGCCTCTGCCTCTTTTCAGCATATGACTTCTGCCGGCTCTGAGCTGTCTTCATCTGCTCCTGGATGACCTGGACCTTCTCTATCGTGGCCTGGACCATCTCCGTTCCCACAGGTGCTGACTCCCCAGGGTATGTCCAACACAAAGGAGATCTATAAGGTCGGCCGTACAACGCCTCGTATGGTGCCATCCCGATGGTGGAGTGGTAGCTGTTTTTGTACGCTAACTCCACCAAGGGTAGGTGGTTCTCCCAGCTGTGAACAAAGTCGAGGACACATGCACGGAGCATGTCCTCGAGAGTCTGAATGGTCCTCCCTATCTGACCATCCGTCTGAGGGTGAAAGGTTGTGATCAGACGTAGCTGCGTCCCGAACGCCTCCTTCAACCCCTTCCACAGCCAGGAAGTAAAGCGAGCATCTCGATAGGAGACGATAGATGATGTCACACCATGGAGCTGTACAATCTCCTGAACGTAAAGTCGTCCCAAGCTCTCCACTGAGCCCTGCTCTCTGATTGGTAAGAAGTGAGACGACTTGGTAAGTCGGTTGACAATCACCCAGATGGAGTCGTGACCTCTGGAAGTGCGTGGAAGTCTAGTCACTAAGTCCATAGATATCCCGTCCCACTTCCACTCCGGGACCTCTAAGGGCTGTACCAAGCCTGTTGGTACCAGGTGCTCAGCCTTCCCCTGCTGGCAGTTGAGGCATCGAGAAACGAACTCCGCCACAACCTTCTTCATGCCCGGCCACCAGTGCTGTCGTCTGAGATTCTGGTATATCTTCGCTACTCCAGGATGTACCGCCAAAGGAGAAATGTGAAACTCACTCATTACCTCCTCCCATAAAGAAACTGGTACCAAGGTAAGTCCTCTGAAAAGGATTTTGTGCTCTGCTCCAAAGGAGAAACCATCAGGTGCCTGTCCTGAGGATATCTGCGCACGCCGCGTCTCACAGTCAGCGTCCCCATGCTGTGCCTCTCTGACCCGCTGAAGTAGTGGAGGGGTGACTGTGAGAGACTGAAGGAAGGATGCTCCATATCTATCCACAAAGGATATCCGCAAAGTGGCTAGCTACTCTGTCGCCTCCTCAAGTAGTTGAATTCCCATCCTCCGGCTGAGAGCATCAGCTACCACGTTCCCCTTCCCAGGAGTATAGACTATATCAAAGTCATAGTCCTGGAGGAACTCGAGCCATCGCCGCTGTCTCAGGTCTAGGTCCTTCTGAGAGAAGATGTAACTGAGACTCTGATGGTCAGAAAATACTGTAAAGTGCTCACCCATCAGATAGTGTTGCCATGTCTTCAGAGCGAAGAGTACTGCTGTAGACTCCAGGTCATGGTTAGCATAGTTCTGCTCATGCGGCCTCAACTGACATGATCTATAGGCGATCACGGCCCGCTCCTATATCAAAACACACCCGAGTCTGGTCCCTGATGCATCGCAGTAGACTACGTACCCTACTCCCTCCTCAGGAAACCTCAAGATAGGTGCGCTGGTCAATCTCTGTATCAGCTCCTGGAATCTCTGCTGACATCTGTCTGACCACACGAAGGGTTTCCCCTTCCTCCTTAACATTTTTCAAACCTGCAAAGATTTCTCCTTTGCCGAAAAGGGAAATCCGGTCTCATCCCCTAGATGAACCACGTTACTTGCCTAATATAGTCAATCCCTTCATGATTAGTTAATTCATGGCATGGATGACGTCGTAAGGCCTCGACGCTGCTACCAAGAGATCCAATTGTTACTCTCACCTCCAAGGGTTGAGTGACACTGTCGGCATCAGTGTGTGGTCACTGGGTCTCCTCCAGTAAGAATATCTCAAGTGAGGGTCAAGTCAACAGTTTTTAACCAACACCACTTAGTAATAACAAACAAAAGAGAAGAAATCAAAAGTCACCAATGCAAGTGTCTTTTATTAATTCAACTCAAAGTAAAAGGACACAAGGCAACACAAACTACGAAGCTAGAGGCATTATGGGCAAAGGACTCTATGCCTGGAGCTAGTCCCGCACTAGTCCACCCGCTTCTGGAGCTCCATGATCATAAGATTCCGTGCCTGAAGCTATGCTCTCCCCTGAGGTCGGGGTGGACCTCCTAGTGGTGGTGGTGGTAGAGCCTCAAAACGTCGTCCACCACCTGCTGCTCGACCAGCTCCTCTGCCTCATCTGCCTGCTCCCTGCGGACCGCCACGGTCGAACCTCTGCCTCGGCCTAGGTGGTTCCTCAACTATCTGTTGCTCCTATGCATGGTGGGTCGGGCAGTCACGAGCCATGTGGCCCTGTCTGCCGGATGAGTAGCACTACCTACCTCTCGAAAGACTGGCTTCGTGCTGTGTGCCCCGCACTGCTGTGCCAGTGTCTTGAGGACGTCTGCCTGAGGGTCTGGTCTGCCTAGATGCATGAGTCATCCTTCGACTGCCTACTGCAGAAGACTCTGCTACGTTCCACCCTGCGGTGGGTCTCGGCGCTGGTGTAGACTCAGAAAGAAAGCTCTCGATCAAAAGGGCTCGCTCCAGTTCTCCTGTCTGAGTCGGAATGAAGAGCGAGATCAGCGATGCCCTGATCTCGTGTCTCAATCCCTGCTCAATGGTCCGGGCCCAGAAGAATGGGTCCCGTACCATGTCTGTAGAGTAGCACGAGAGATTGGTAAATCTCGCTGAGTACTGGGCGACCGTCATGCTGCCCTGCCGCAGCTGAAGAAGCGCTTGGATGCGTACCGCACGGAGGGTGGCAGGGAAGAACTCTAAGCGGAAGAGGCTCTCAAAGTCCATCCAGAGAAGAGATGCCTCATCGTGCACCTGGAGCATCAAGCTCAACCATCGGCCCGCTGCTGCGTGCAGCAGGCTCGCTGTGAGGATCACTATGAGGTCTGCCGGTGTCCTCACTAGTCGAAAAACTCGCACCACTGCCTCTAGCCAGTCCTCGACTGCCTGGGGGTCTGTCTCCCCACGGAACTTGGGTGGTCACTAGTGTTGGAACTCATGCAGTGCACTAAGGCGATGTGCATCGTCAGCCGCTGGGGCTGGAAGCATCGGTGGCTCGGCGGGTAGAGCTACCGCCGGTGCCACTGCGGACAAAGGGACCTTACCGAGGCCTCGTCGCTCGGTGAGCTATCATCACGCTCAACTGTCGAAACCCTAGCTGTTTGTAGTTGTGGGGCCATCCTAAAAAGGAAACAGGTGCGCCACGGTCAGAACAGTATACCTGGTGAGCTGATATAAAGTAATCACAAAGAAAACATGAAGCACACATGCAATCAATGTTTTCTTGCATTATGTCGGAAATCAGAAGCCATGGTCCTGGTGTACGGATACGCCGACCGCCACACCAACAATGGACTCCCTGTACTGATAACCACACCCAATACGCTTAACACTATTGCTTCACATAGAAAAATATCAGAGTCCCAAGTTCTGTGGTAGAACCGAATTCCTCTTATACCAATTTGTCACGACCCGTCCTCGGGGCCCGTGCCGTGACTACCCCAAGCCCGCCTTCCATAGGCCAGGGGCTGGCGACTAGCACCAAGGCGTAAATCCTGGTAAAAAGGGAAGGCATTGCCTTTGTAAAGTAAACAAACACCACAGAGCAAGCAAGCGGTAGAAGTAAACACTAAGTAAAAACAGACTACAATAGTAAGTGCGGAAAAGTAAGTGGGCCAGTATACAAACCCAAACTGAAAGTAAAGTACAACTAGAAAGAGAAAAACAGCAACTGAAAAGTAAAGCCGCAACGTCGAACTGTCCACAGAAAATCCCACCTGAAGGGTGGGTATAGATAGCCTCCACTACTCCTCGGGTCCAGCCGACCGCTCTGAGTACCTTCCGCCCAGTGGTCCACCTCCAGGTACCGTTCTGCTCCGCAAGCCTCAACCACGATTAGCGCTGTCCTTCGTGTGAAACCAACACAATATAGTGTGGGCATAGCCCGTGCAGGGGTGAGTATAAGCTACTCAGTAGGGACCCCGAGACCCCCGATGGTCTCCCAAAATCCACAAAGGATAATCCACAAAGGAAAGATACAATCACGAAGTAACATCCGACACTGCTTAGGTATATGACCATAAATATACCAAAGTCACCAATTCTCGTTCGGCTCCAACATCCGAGCCCAAGTACAACCCAGTCCACACAGGAAAGAAAAACGTAAATCCACACAGGATAGCACAACACAATCCACAAAGGAAAGAAAAACAGGATTCAGCTCACACAGGTATACTTTTTCGTATGACGATAGAGATGATCAGATATTACCACTGAATCATCTAAGCCGTCAGACCCACAAAGGATCGATAGGTACTAACCCCGCAATGAACCACATAGGATCTGACCCACAAAGGATCGTTAGGTAACTAACCCCTGCAAAGACCCACACAGGATCAGACCCACACAGGATCTGTAGGCGCTGGCTCACATAGAACCGCTGAGCGCTGACCCACACAGGATCGGACCCACACAGGATCGGTAGCACTGATCCACATAGGATCACTGAGTGCTGTAGTCGTCGCCGTTGAATCCACTGAGAATCTCTGCACAGTCGTCGTCGCAGTCACAGTAGCAGTCACAACCAGCTCTAGGGTTCCCGCACACAGCAAGCTCGTTCGGGAGGGTCCGCTCCACGAGCCGACAGGCTGATACATCAACTGACACATAGTCCAGAGTTGATGTATCCAAAAGTTCCGTATTGTCCACAGGAACTCAACATCGCAGATGGCACGTCAATCGGATGCCCGGTCTGAGAGTTATTGGCTTTTTCGTTCCAGGGGCCCGGTTGGTTTTTGAGGAAAAACCAACCCGACCGTACTCCACCTACGTCCAAAACTCGGGCGAAGTAAACCAAAAGATCCGTCTCACTAATAGGAATCCAACAAAGTCAACGACAAGTCATTTGGACATCCAGAGCTTAAGATATGAGTGTTTCCACTCCGAGGGCCCGGTTGGTTTCGTGTACGAACCAACCCGACCGAACTCAAAGTATTCCGAAACCTTGAGTGAAAAATACCGAAACGACCGTCTCGATCCAAGGATCACATCGCAACTAACGGTGCATCGATCGGAGACCCATAGCACAAGTTATGGGCATCCGACCAGAAAAGGTTCGGTATTAAGGGGTTCGGGCCCGGTCCGACCCGGCCCGATACCCCCGGGGTCGACCCGAACCGGGTTGACCCGAACCAGGTCCGGGTCCGGCCCGTTTGGGGGTGGCCCGCCTCGGCCCGACCGGCGTGGCCCGGCCCGGCCTGGGCGCGGCCCGGCCTGGCGGACCGGCCAAGCGGCCGACCCGGCCTGGGCAAAGCGCGCCCAGCGCGCTGGCCAGGCGCTCGGCCAACGGTCGAGCCGTTTGGCAAAGGGGGGGGGCACCTGCCCCCTGGTGTAACCGCGACCCCCCTTTAATGGGGGCCGTTTTTGTAGGCCAGCCGGGGGAATTAATTCCCAGGGTTTCCCTTTGTCCGGCCGGCCCGCACCGGCCGGCCGGTTCTGCCAACAAGGACCGGCGACGGCCGGTCCTTCCTCTTTCGCCGACACCGGCGGCCCGGAACCGGCCGCCGGTCACCCGGATCCGCCACGGCCTGGTTCGTCCGGCGCGGTGCGATGGCACCGCACCCCTCCACCACGGCCCCGCTCCAGCCGCGGTAACTCGGTTCTCTTTGACGCGGCGTGACGGCGTCACGTCCTTGTTCAACTTCACGGCGCGGCGCGACGGCGGCGCGTCCTCGTTCAACTTCACGGTGCGGCGTGACGGTGTCGTGTCCTCGTTCAACTTCATGGCGCGGCGCGACGACGTCGCGTCCTAATTCAACTTCACGACAGGGCGCGACGGCGCCGCGCATTACTTGACGTATGATTCCCACGTGGTGTGACCGTACCACGCCATTCCGTTTCATCCATATTAGAAACAATATCAATAATGGAGGAGGGTCGGCCGTTTTTGTGCGGTCCGGCCCCCTCTCGTTAATCGATAGCAACTGGTTGTAAATTCACGAAGGACGACAAGTTAGAATTCACGAACGAAAATAAATAAATAATTGAAACCCATACCTGAGTGTAACTAGAATGGGGGTTCGCCGCGGAAAACGACGTCGCGAGGTGAAGCTCCGTAAGTTGATGGAGAACTCCCAAAGAGGAAGTGGTGTCTCCTTTTCATTGACACTGGAAGAAGATCGAAAGAGGGTGCGTCGTCGATCTTCGGAAACACACCGGCTGTGAAAAGGAGAAGAGACATCATGTCGATATCTTCTTACGGTGACGACGTTCTTCGTCGAAGTCTTGGTGTTCTTCGTCATGTCTTGGTGTTCTTCGTGATGAAGATGAAAACACCCAAGAGTTCTCTCCTCCAATGTCCATACACAGCAACCAACCCAAATAAAATAAGGCTCATCCTTATATTATTAACTGAAGCCACAATTCAAAATTCAAAAGTTAAATTATTTAATTGAATTGGGTGTTGGTATACTTAATGAGAGGAGAGGAAGGTCACCCAATTAATGGGAAGTTAAAAAGTTATAAGAGTTATACAACTTAAGTGGGGGGGGGGGGGGTTAAGGAGAGTTAGGGAGTTAAGGGAATTGAAAAGGTGGGGGCTTGTGTGGGTCCCACCTCACCTTTAATCCACTCAAGAAAAACTAACAAACAGTGGGTCCCACCCTAACTCCTACACTTAGGTTCTAACTCATGGAGAAGTGAAATAAAATTCTTAACGAAAATTTTATTTCACAACACTTCTTCCACAAATTTTAAACAACTCATAACGAGAAAACACAACTCTAGGATAGGCGTTCCTAAGCAATTATTTGCACTGTAGTTTCATCGGTGCCCTGAGAATTTGATTCCGAGCACCGGTTCAAAAGATAGGAATTCCCGCTCGTTCGTTCACTAAACGTACCAGAGCTAACTTCGGATAGAAATTCCGGGAACACCGGGCCTCAGAATCAAGTGACGTCAGAAACTGCATTCTTGTAAAATCTCAAAGAAAATTAAGAAAAAATTTCCCTTGAATTTTACGGGTCTTTACACATTCTCAAATTAAGCCTCTAACATTTATTGGATAAAAGTAAAAATATTTGAAAAAAATATATAATCATTTTGTAGTTAGTTATATTCATTCCCTCCATTACGATGGCTAGGCATTAACTACCATTTAAAATAATATTATTTTATTATTAGTGTGCAACCTAAGATTTCCAGGAAAATCGTTCTTGTATATTGGGTACGCTATCGAGCATAGGGTTCCCTTTAAATTAAAACTAACATTTTATTCCCAAATATGGATAAATATAAAATTTTCATATTCTTTATTTCCCTGGGGTGTTACATCCTTCCCCCCTTTTGGGAATTGCGTCCTTGCAATTTTAAAATTGGGCTCGAAAACTTCAATGAAAGCCCCACATGGGAAAAAGAGTCAGCAAAACTATCACTTTAAAAGAATGAAAGGGATGTATAGAGGTCACCCGAGTTAACCCATACTAGGATTCCATGTAGGAAAACATGGATGTGGATGAAATAACAAAGGGTCATGTTCTGAGGGAGAGTTATAGAAAACATGTTTAGGAGAATGTTAACCACCAGAAAATCACAATCTTGTGATGGGTTAAACGGTATTTGATTCCCCATTAGAAAAAGTTAGCAGACAACATTTTAGTTTTAAGTTACTTTTCATTGAGGAATTTATTTATGAGATTAACTTAATCATAAGGAAACATACTTACTTGTCATGTTGACTTTCAACTATTACTATATTTCTTACACAAAATCATATTTTCTCCAAAAGACGATTATTTAGGATGACTTGTTCACATTAAGAGCGCTACAATAAACTTCTAGAGAATCACCTAATCCACAAAAGTAAACTATATATTTCCCAAGTCTGTAGACCAAAACCAAAACCAAAACTGTTAGTACGAGATTAGATAATACCCAAAAAGGATAATCCTTTATAAAAAGAAAATATATTCCTAATCTCCAAAATTTGTCTAACAAGACCCAAAGTTCAACAAAGGCCATTCAATAAACATCTATCCACAAAATTATTCAATGTAATCTAAACTAAGATTGAAACCCAAATCCTTGAAGGATTTAATCACGTAGTCTTCCAAGATAAACCTTAACATTTATCTCCAATCATTAGTTACTCTTAAAGTCTCATACTGAAAAGTAATTAACCTAATCACATATCCTTCATGATAGGTTAATAATTTCCATAGATAACCCAAAATCAACTTATTCTTGATTCATATGATCATCTAACTAAAAAGAATTAGTCAAACTAACTAGGGACTTCACGTAGTCCAGTGGTAGGCGATAAATACCAGTCGCACATTGGTTGTGGGTTCGATTCCCACAGCTTCATCCGACGTGACATTTTGTCACACGGTCTAGAAGTTTTCCTTTTTCCAAAACTACATAATTCTTATAACATTTCCCAAAAAGCGATAAAATATTAAAAAATAACAATAACATAATTTAACCTCATGTTTATCTCATGCCTTTCATATTACATCATATCATGTAGTAACCCATAATTACCTCAAAAGTAAGGATCATATAAACCCTAATGGTTACCTTTATAATTATTACCTGAACTTACACATCGAGTTGGATCTCTCATACATGATGTATTAGAGAACTCACCAGGGTTCAAGTGGTTAATGATGACTCCTTGATAGATGGTTTAAAATAACCACGAGATTCATCATTGAATCCCCCATTTCATCCAGTCTCTTAATCAGAGAAGCAACACAATTTCCTTCAAACCCATTGTCACTTTGGCGCCTTCTAGATCCATCCCTTTACTAAAACCAAAAAATGTCAGTGTGAGTATATCAACAAAATCATCATGTACAAAAGAGGAAGTTAAATAGTAAGATATAATTATCCAAGTTATCTCAAAATTATTCGAACATTCATAAATAACAAGGACTCTATCTAATATAATTACCATTGTGGTTATACACAACTTGTCACTTAGGCTTAAACAACACTATAACCTCTAAAGTTATCTAAACCGACCTTTGATACCAACTATAAGGACTCAGCCTTAAAACATTACATAATAATGAATTAAATGAATAATTCACATTGAGGATCTTTTCAGGTTTAGAGTTTTGGAGAATTAGAACATGACTATTACATCTCTAAGATTACAAGGTAGACACATCTACTAACTTTCCATTTTATTCCCGCAAAATATAAACTCTTGAACAAAAGAGTCATGTCTAGTTCCATGTTTTAAAAATCATGAAATTTCTATGATCCCATCCTTGACCGTATTCCACTTTAAGTCCTGTGGAAAACATTTCAAACACTTGGGATGAGCATAAAAAGCTCAGTAAGGGTTATAAAAATATGAAAAGAAAACATTAGTCCATGTATACATAAGAATCAATGAAATCATACTTTACTCATAAAACATAAGCACTTTAACATACCTCATTAAATCATAAGATTTAGGAATAATTCATAGAAATCATAAGACATAAAAGTAACTTGAGGCATTCAAAACATTCTTACATAGGGAGTAACCCTCGTGGTTACGTTTGAAATATCCATTATAGTATATTCCCTAAATATCTTCGGAGAAACCTTGGTACATAACTCCTTCGCGTTGCCCAATGCATTGGAGAGCTATATCGGGCTCACCCATCCTTAGTTTATCATGGAACCACCCGTCTTCAAAAACAATTCCCAAGAAACATAAAATAATTGTATCACATAAAACATGCATAAAGGAAACATAACATTCCCACATTTCAATAACAATATAACATTTTATGATATTGAAATAATTAATCCATTCTAAAAACCATTTTCAAAACTATTTAAACCATTTAATAAAGAGATTTTTAAATCAAAGTATCCCATACCACTTTAAAGATTTTAAAATTTTAGACCATTAATATCCATATATATAAATCCTTAAAACCATTATGAAAACATATATATTAATGAGAAATATTTATAATAATAAATCATTAAAACATTTAAGATGATATTTTAGTCAAATGGTTTGTAACAAAATGAGAGACACTTGAATACAATAATTGAGGAATAACATTTAATCAGAACATTATAATATCATGAGAATAAAGGGATTTATGATATAATATTCTAAATGGCAGTATATACCCCATATAAGAGTGAATTGGTGCATAACAACAATGAAGTCTCAATAGAATTTTAAAATGAGATGAAATCCTTTATAGGGAAGGTATGCTTAAATTAAGGATAAATCAATCTCATAATTATGTGTGAAAAATATAAATACACCCAATATAAGTGGATATTAAGTGTAAAACAATCAAAGGTCATTCACACATATTCAAAGGATGAAATATTCAATAACTACATGTTGAACCCAAATAAATCAAAATTGGGGTAAGAAGTTCCCTTAGTAAAATTCGACAGCCTAACGACGTCACTTTAAAATTCATAAAATTAGTTGATGAGAGAGAAAATGATATCTCATAACTTGGACATAAAATTTACATCAATAAGGAAATAGAATAACATATCCCAACAGAAAAAGATGTAAATTAAAAGACGTAACAAAATAAGTCTTTAAAAAAGAGGAGTGTGAATGGTTCCCTTACTGATTTGGGCAACTTTCGAAATGTGCACCCCGTGAAAGAAGGGTCATACAATGAAGATGTAAATACCCATAAATGATATTATATTATAAAAATAGTAAAATAATTGTCAGTAAATACACCACACAAAAGGAAATAGTGGCAAATGTGGCATGAATCTCACGGGAATAAAAAGTGAGATGAAAATCCCCTTATAAAAATTCTTGCAGTGTAACAACGCCACATAAAACTTCCAAAAAATGGATTTTTGAGATCAAATAGGGTCTCTAATAAAATTAAAATAAAATGTACATAAAGAGGAATATAAAAAAACATCCCCCAACATATGAAATATGAGCTTAAATTAAGTTACATAAAAAGGAGTACTTAAAGAGAAAGAGAGAGGTAGGATCCCTTACCTCGTGTACAACTTGACTCGATCGTTCTTTAATCTCCTGAATAATAAAATAATTTTAATTTATAATTTCTTGAGAACATTTTTAAAGGTCATTATTCCTTTTATATCAATTATTACCATGTTATGAACATTATGTAATTATTTAAGTTAATAATGGTTGTTTTGTCGATCATTGGTACTTGAGTCAAAAATAAACTTCTTATAATTACAAGTAGATCATGTGGTAAAATATCCATTAAATCCAGAATTATATTCATGATGTAGATATAATAGATATCATATATATACATTAAATAATTTCATTTATAATATTACATAACATTTAGAGGTAAGAAATGAAATGCAACGTTCAAGGAGACAGTAAGCCATACGTACTCATGAATGCTACTTTCATTTCTATTTCGTATTTAATGAAATTAAAACTAAATGAGATATATATATATATATTATAATTAAAGTATAATATATATATATATATTATATTTACAGTATAATATATATGTTATATAGGTCAAATAAGTTATTTAATTTCATTCTTTATACATTCCATGTATTGCATGAACGAGTCACATCACTTGAGGAGGTGGTAGTCCACACTTCCTCAAATGAAATTATCGCGTTTGCACAACATGAAATTAATAAAGGTATGATTTAAATATAAAATAAAGAAGTGTAGAGAGGAAATAAATATAATATATATCCTAAATAAATATAGTGACATCATAATGGCCACCGTGATAGGCGGTAGGAGAAGATAGAACAATCATCATTTCGTGAGGCAGTAATTCACCATCCACAGAAACAGTATGTTCTTTAACCATTAGACGGATGTGTGTGTAAGTGTATCTCGAATAATTCTCATAAAAACATCATATTATATTGATTATACATGTGTAGTTAAAAAATAAAGGAATAATAAGAGTTTAGGGGGTTGGAGAAACAAAATAAAACCAAAGAACATAAGAGAGGACATTACCTTTAAATCGGGTAACTCCATTTGGGTTGAACCAAAAGGGCTTCTTGAAAAGCTTTCTGCCTAAGGTAAGGCTTCTAGGATAAAGAGAGAAGGATGTGGAGAGATAAAATGAGCATAGTTTGGTTGATCCAAAGGCTTTAGATGTTTGGGTAAGGGGGAAGATGTGGGGGCCTTTTATAAGAGGGAGGAGGGGCACTCTTGGAATGTCTTGAAAAGTTACTTTATTATCAATTTATTTTCAGATATTAAAGGTCCCACAATTATATATTTCTAGGATAAGGTGATAAGGGTTATAAATCCACCCATCCTATCGGTTTTTGACAAGTTCATGTCTTATATTTTACAATATCATTTCATTTTATTTAAATCGTTTATTAATAAGGTAATCACTACATCATCATGGTGTCATAAATAAATTTATTTATTTAATGTATAAAAATTATAACAAAAATATAATGATGTAAGAAATATTTTTATCTTTCTAATTAATATTTATAGTTAAAAATAGGACTCTTATAACCCCATGTAAACATTGTTTTATTAAAATAATACATGTTTGGGACATTTTTATTTTAACTTGAAATAAAAAGTTATTAATGTCATTTTCCTACCAAAGTGGATACATGGGGTCCCCAAGTTGACCCATGGATTTTATTGGTCAGCCATGACTCATCCAATAAGGGTAGGACTTGTGAAAAGGTCATTTAATATTATTATAACATTATCTTTACCTTAAATTACACTAATTACCTTTAATCACGATTAATAAAACATAAAAGTTACTATTCAACAAAAAAATTATTTTAATCCCATTGAACCACATTTTACATCCTAATTACAAACATAAATGTTGGATTTTTGAAATTCAAATCACAAAAGTGGTAAAGTTTCTTTATAATGAAAAATCAGTTTTTTAACTACCACTTAGTGGTTTCACTATTCATCAAAAATTGATGTTTTTCAGAAAAATACCAAAAATTAACCCTAATCTATATTCGATAATCCGAATTCAAAAATGATGTCTATTTGAAAAAATTCAAAACATACAAGTTGCATTAATTAATTTAATAATTAATTCCCGCTATCAAAACAAACATCGTGTTTTTAAGAAATAATCTTTATTAAAAGATTGACACTAGTTTAAGTCCAATTTCAAAGTGAAATTAATTCCAATGACCACCATTGGATTAAATGGTAAAAATATATTCTAATTTCACTTTAAAAACAATTAAAAATATGATCTAATCATACGCGTAAATTAGATTAAAAAGAGGCTTTTAGTTAAAATACAACATTTTTCACTTATTCATTAAAAATGGACTTTATCAAAAAAAAACAAAAACCTACACAAAGTAAATTTTGATATCCCAATTCTAAAGAAGGATTTTATTTGGTCTAATATAACATATAAAATTTTCAGAAAATGGATTTAAAAAGGGTTCGCCATCAAAAGGCGGTTATTCAACCTTTTAATGAATATTCGAATATTTACGCTTAAATTTGTATTCATTTGCATTTTAAGCCTCTAAATTTTATTGGATAAAAGTAAAAATATTTGAGAAAAATATATAATAATTTTTTAGTTAGTTCTGTTCATTCCCACAGTTACAACGGCTAGGCGTTAACTACCATTTAAAATAATATTATTTTATTATTAGAGTGCAATGTAAGATTTCCAAGAAACTCGTTGTTGCATACTGGGTACTCCATCAAGCATAGAGTTACCATTAAATTAACATTAATATTTTATTCACAAATATGGATAAATATAAAATCATCATAATCTTTATCTACCTGGGGCGTTACATTTATAGATGACGTTACAAAAAATGTTACTATATAGAGAGGGGTTTATCCATGAATATAGGTAAATAAAAACAAATTTCAAGAGAAAACAATTAATAAAATAGAAAAATATATAAAATTAACTTATTTTGATCTTTCAAAAAAATCAACTAAAATTATAAAAACGTAGATACTTGAGTTTGGTTGGATAGAGGACACGTAACACCCTGAGATGTTGTTCATTTTTATTTTTTGAACTACATTAGTATTTTTTATATTTTCACTTCAGGAGAAAAGGAATATATATTTTTATTACTATATTAAAGAACTATGTTTGGAATATGTTATACACAACACTATGTTATGCTTGCGCTTCGCACAACACCTACTTGTCTTGAGTTAAACACAACAATTATTTTATCTGAAACAATAGTTTATTATTATAATTATTTAAATGATATATATATATATAACCTAGAAATTTAAAAAATTAATATGAATACTAATAAAAATATTCTAAATGTTTTTATATTTAAAAATAAATTTATAATGAAATGTTTCATTTTTGGTAATGTGTTTATATGTTTAAAAATACTATTTTCTTTAAGGAACAACTTTTTTATGTTCTTCTATGAACAATAATAAAAATAATTTTAGACACATGTATACATTTTATTTGATAATATAAACATCATTTTTTAATTTGTATTTTCAAAATTAAATTAGGGTGAATTTTTAGTATTTTTTGTGCAGTTTAATTATTTCGAGTAATAGTTTAAAATACTACAGTCTAGTTAAAAAATAACTTTTTGTATAAATAATAATTATATTTAAAATTATTTTTAAAAGTCACAAAATATTAATTATACATATATATATCCTATTTAGGTCATTGTAATTTTTTAGATATTGAAATTAATTATAATAATTTATCGATGTTTTAGACGTTCTTTGTATATGTCTGCTCGCCACATCCGAGGTATTAGCATTGAACATTATTTATTCATTTTTGTGATTTGAATTATGAAAAATGGATATAAAATGTTGGAATCAGTATTATATTTATATTCCAAAATATCAACTTAATATTTTTGATATTATGAATATTAATTTTAGTGAATTTCCATTGTCCAAGGTTAAGTGTAAATTTGATAATTAACGGTAAAACTAATATTATAAAATTATAAAATTACCCTAAAAAATGTCCCAATATCATTGAATGAGTGTGTTTTGACAAAAATAAACCTTATTCTAAAGTTATAACCTTTTTATTACACTTGGAAAAGAATATTACATTTATTATTTTATATTTACAGATAAAATAAAAATTTTCTACCCATGATATTAATAAATAAATTATTTTTAATATATAGTAATATAAGATAATAATTTATTTTAAATATATTAATTTTAATTTTAATAAATTTAACTTCATAATTATAATTTTTTAAATTTTATATAATAATTAAATTGATTAATGGATTTCATAATGATGGTGCACTGATTTTTTAATTATTGAAAATACCAATTAAATGTTATAAAAATATTAAAATACAAAAACATTTATCATTATTATTGACATACAAAAATTATCAATAAATTTAACAAATTAGTTTTATATTTGAATTGGGTTTTCATTTTTATCTTGTTAATATGATAATTTTAAAAATACAAATAATAAATAAAATATAAATTGACAAAATTGATACTTTAAAATAAATTATAATTTAAAATTTGAAATAAGATTAAAAAATATATAACAACATAAAAAATAACCATAAAAAGGTTACAATGTCATCCATTATCCATTTGGGGGTTTTTTCATTTTATAGTAACTATATTAACCCTAAAGCTTAAAAATCCAAGTTGTCCTGGTGAATGTTAAAGAGATTAACTAATGGTTAAATCCAAAAGGTAGGGTCAATATTGTGAAAAAAATGTCTATAAATCATTGGTTGATATGATTTAAACCCATAAAAAAATTATCTTTGAAATAACTAACATATGGGCTATTTTAGATCTAGAATAAATTTATATTATTTAAATATTTCAAGTGTTTCCTAAAGTGACCGTGTAACGTCCCGAGTCCGGAGCCCCTCCACTGGTGCCCCGTACCCGGTTCGCCACATGACCTCAAGCACGTTTCCCCGAACGCCAGAGGCTTCCGACTAGGAGCGAGGGCCTTGGTGAGTCAGTGGGGAAACTATGCCCTCATTCGGTAAGGTATACAAGGTAAGAAAACAACAACAAACTACGGAAGTAGTAAACAACATGCATACCAACAGAAACCAGCAGCAGAAGTAATGTGAATATATAGCTATGGTGACAATGATGCAGAAGGTACAAGTGTCTAAGGAAAACAGCAAACACAACAACGTGCTGAAATACAACTGAAACCAAGTGCAAAAGAAAAAAAAGTAAGCTCCTCAGTATCGCGAGCCACAGCTCTGTCCCATGCTCCCCAGCTCCTGGTGCAGTCAAGATCCTGAAGTAGAAGGGTGTTATCCCTTGTCTATACCTACAGTAACATAGTCTTATTGGGGCCAAAATCATGGTCCAAACAGGGTGTGAGATACAATCCCAGTAGGAAATCACCCAAATATTTGTGCCTAATAGTCAATGAATAGAAGGCAAGTAATAAACCAACAAACAGTGAATAGGAAAGCACAAGCAGCTACACTCCACAGTTCTAACAAAAGAAGTGCACAAGTAAACAACCAGTAACAATGGAAAAAGGTAACCCTCTGGGTAGCTCTCACAAACTAACCCCTATGGATCAACCTATAAATACTAGAAACCCTCTAGGTGGCACACATAGTCTCACCCCTCTAGTTCAATTATGTAATTAAGCAGACTCTCTGGGGAAGCACTCACCGTCAGTTCCCCCTACAGTCTCGTATCATGCTAAAGGCTCTTTGGGGAAGCAATCAACGTCAATTCCCCCTATGGCCCGTGTCGTGCTAATGGATCTTTGGGAAAGAACTCAACGTCAATTTCCCCTATAGCCCGCGTATCGTGATTAAAAGACACTCTGGAGAAGCCCTTCCATCAATTCTCCCTTAGTTCTACTACTCTAGGTTCTCACAGTCCTGATTATAACTAAACATGCTCAGCATGTGTATATTGTCCAAGTAAACTTCAAGAACTACTTGGCTATCAACTAAGGCTCAACAACAATAATAAAACAACAGTTACACTATCCTACGACTAGGCATGGAAACTGGAAAAACTCCAAACAGGAAGAATACGCATGGAAAAGAAATTTGAGCACAAAAAAAATACTCTAATCACAAGCAATAACCTCTACTAAAGCTATCAAGAAAAGCAGACAAGCAACAAGGGAAAAATAGGCAACACGCAATACCCCTTTCACGGGTATTGGTGGAATTTGTACATAATATTCATCAACTTTCAATGGAAAGGCACAAACCAACTACCTTGATCCTAGGAGATAGATAAATGTGAACCTCGATGACAGATTCCCCTTGGAACGATGTAGATCCGAGAAAACGCACAAAACGATCAACCTACGATAACTTGGAAACGAGGAGGAAACAAGAAACAAGGTTAAAACAGAAGGAAGAACTCACTGCTGCGCTTCCAACGCAACTGACCGTGCTCAAATCGGAGAATGGATGGTGAGGCGGGAGTTTGACGATGATTCGGCCGTACGGGTCGCTTCAGATGGGTGAAAACTGAAGAAGAAGATGAATATGAGGGTTAGACGCAACCCTGGTCAGTTTCATGAAAAAAAAGAAAGTACACGGCGTGTACTTTTAGAGTACAGGGCGTGTACTTCTAATTTTTCCGTACTCCAAAATAACCGTCCTCCACCTCAGCCTGACACACCGTGTGCGTGGCCCGGACATGGCCAGCACATGGATTCGAGCCGGGAAAGAGTACATGGCATGTACTCATAAAGTACACGGCGTGTACTTCTAAAATTTCTAGAAAATTCATTTTTCTCAAAAAGTCTAGAAAAAAGGAAAAACATTCCTTAAAAGAGATCCAGGTTCTTACAAACTTCCCCCCTTAAATAAATTCATCCCCGAATTTCCCTAACGAGGCAGAGAAGGAGAAACCCCGAATAGCTCCGGCCACTACGATCGTACATTGGTCTCCCTCTCCCAGGTCTCATCCTGTACTCGTCCGTGCTGCCATAGCACTCATACCAGAGGAACAGACCGCCCACAGAGAACCTTCGTACTACGATCGACAATCCAGATAGGATGCTTCTCGAATGATGCATCCTCTTCAAGCTCGACTACCTCGGGCTGAAAGACGTGAGACGGGTCTGAAAAGTAGCGTCAGATTTGAGAGACATGGAAGACGTCGTGCATGGTCCAATACCTCTGAGGTAGCTGCAACCGATAGGCAACCAGCCCCACTCTCTCCAAAACCTCAAATGGCCCGACATACCATGGTGAAAGATTACCCTGTCTCCGAATACTCTTGTGTCCCAACCTCGGTGCGACACGTAGGAAAACTTTATCACCGACCTCGAACTCTAGAGGTCGTCTCCACTGATCCGCAAAAGACTTCTTCCGAGACTGTGCTGTAGTCATCCTCTTCCGAATCGTCTCTATCTGCTCGGAAGTCTCCTGAACCAGATGAGGTCCCATAAAAGTTGCCTCTCCTGCCTCCAGCCAGCATAAGGGTGATCGGCATGGCCTACCGTACAAAGCCTCGTATGGTGCCATCTGAATGGTTGCCTGGAAACTATTGTTGTAGGAGAACTCCTCCATAGGAATATGCTTCTCCCAAGAACCTCCAAAGTCCAGGATGCAAGCCCAGAGCATATCCTCAAGCACCTGGATTGTGCGCTCGGACTGGACATCAGTCTAGAGATGGTATGCTGTACTCAAAAGTACCTGTATACCCAAGGCCTTCTGAAGTCCCTGCCAGAACCGAGAGGTACATCACACATCTATGTCTAAAATAATAGAGAGTGAAACACCATGCAGACGAACGATCTCTCTGATGTAAAGTCATCCCAGGTCATCGACACTGAAGGTTTCTTTGATCGGAAAGATGTGAGCAACCTTCATCAGTCTGTCGACGAAAACCCAAATAGCATCGTTTCCCCGAGGTGACCTCGGCAACCCGGTCACAAAGTCCATCGCAACATCGTTCCACTTCCACTCCGGAATGGGTAACTGCTGTAAAAGGCCTGCGGGTCATTGATGATCTACTTTCACTTGTGGACAAGTAGAAAACATCAAGACAAAACCAAAAACATCCTTCTTCATACCAGGCCACCAGTATTGGAGATGAAGGTCCCAATACATCTTGGTGACTCCCGGATGAACTTCCCAAACAGAGGAATGGAAATCCCGCATCAGCTCCTCGCGTATGTCTGTTGGCACCCATACACGTCCCTAAAAGCGCAAGATCTCATCCTCACCCACTATCCATTCAAGAAGAGGGTCCCTTCCTGACAAACTCTCCCATAGGACTAAGCCTTCTAAGTCTGATAGCTGCCTCATCCGTACCTGATCAAGTAGCGTGGAGGTAACAGCTACAGAAGATAGAAATGTCTGTCCCCATCTCTTGTGCACCTCCAGATGCATCTCAGAGAACAGAGCCATCAGCTTCCACTCACTACTGACCTCCTGAACTGCCTGAATCTGAGTTCTCCTTCTCAACGTATCCGCCACGGCGTTGCCCCCTCCCGGCGTATAGGAGAGCTCGAAGTCAAAAGACTGAAGGTACTCGACCCACCTGCGCTACTTGAGATTCAGATCACGCTGTGTGAAGATATACTTGAGACTCCTGTGGTCAGTGAAAACCACAAAGTGCTCTCCCAGAACGTAGTGTCTCTAACAGCGCAAGGCATGAACAACAGCTGCCAACTCCAGATCGTGCGTAGGGTAGTTCCTCTCATGTGACCTCAACTGCCAAGACACGTACGCAACGACTCCATCTCCCTGCATAAGCACATCTCCAAACCTGATACCCAAAGCATCACAGTAAACAGTGTAGCTCTTGCCTAACTCTGGCAAGACTAGCATCGGTGCTGACATCAACCTTTCTTTTAGCTCCTCAAAGGCTGACTCACAAGAATCTAACCATAATAACTTCACCCCCTTCTTGGGCAGACCTGTAAAATGTGATGATAGATGAAAAAAGTCATGAATGAAGTGTCTGTAGTATCTAGCCAGACCTAGGAAACTCCGTACCTCAAAGATGTTCTTCGGATGCTCCCAGGAAACTACAGCTCTCACTTTCTCTAGGTCCACTGTTACTCCTGACTCTGAGATGACGTGACCCAAGAAGTGAATCTGGTCCATCCAGATGTGGTACTTCAAGAGTTTAGCATAAATCCGATGCTCTCTTAGTGTACTCAGAACGATCTCAAGATGTGTGGCTTGGCCGCATCGAGTGTGAGAGTACCCCAAGATATTGTCCACGAAGACCATGGCGAAGGAATCCATGTAAGGATGGAACACCCGGTTCATCAGTACCATAAAAACTACAAGTGCATTTGTGAGTCCGAACGGCATGACTGTATACTCGTATAGACCATACCTGCTCTTGAAGGCTGTCAGAGGTATATCTGATGGTCTAACGCGCAACTGATGATAACCAGACCTCAAGTCGATCTTTGAGAACACTTGGTCTCCTCGAAGATGATCGAAAAGGTCATCGATCCGCGGTAAGGGATATCGGTTCATGACCGCCAACTGGTTCAGCTTCCGATAATCCACACAAAGCCGAAGGGTATCGTCTGCCTTCTTCGCAAACAGAACAGGCGAACCCCAAGGAGAAGTACTGGGCCGGATGAAACCCTTAGCTTGTAGATCCTCCAACTACTTCTTGAGCTCCTACAACTCATGTGTGGCAATCCTATATGGAGGAATGGACACCAGTTCCGCTCTTGGCATGAGCTCAATAGAGAAGTCTACCTCACGCTCCAGAGGCAAACTCGAAAAGTCCTCTGGAAAGACATCCCTGAAGCGATCCACCACTGGAGGAAAGTCCAACTGTGGAGTTCCCTGATCATACAGATAAAGACTGGCAATATGGGATGTCACCCCTCCTATCCCAAGATGCTCGAGTCCCGCCCGACTCGCCCGAACATCCCATTCACCTCTATGAAGGAAAGATTCACCTTATGGTGAAATGAAACTGACTCTGTGGTGATAAAAGACGATGACTGCCTGAAAGGGAATCAACCAATCCATGCTAAGGATGACATCATAGCCTGTCATCTCTAGGACATATAGATCCCATAAGAAGCGATACTCTGCAACCTCGAGAGGGCACTCTCTACACTGGAGTACACTAGATGTCCTTATCCCCAAGGGTGTGTCTAGTGTCAACGAGTCAACAGAAGAAAAGATGCCGAGTCCAAGGCTCTCCACAACAGCAACATAGATAAAACTATGCATAGCACCCGTATCGAAAATTGCTGAAGATAAAACTGAGGCTACTAAAATCGTACCTCGAATAGTAGAAGGGCCGGAATACTTCTCATGATAAGTCTGCTCCACAGAGAAAGACTGGCCTGCACCGCGGCCCTGCGCCCCTCAATGACCACTCTGAGCTGAACCTCCCTACTGGTGATGAGGGACTGGTGGCTGACTGCCACGGCCTCGACCTCCACCTCGGCCCGAATGGCCGGAAGAACTCCAGTTCCCTTACTGGTGAGAGAATGGTGGGGTAGCTCCTGAACGAGGAGTCATGGAAGAACCCCGGTCACCTGATGCTTGTGGGAAAACCTAGCAGAAACGCTAAAGGTGACAAAACGTGCTGCAAGATTGGCACTCCACGGGGTCTCTATGGAACTGCGGCCTCGTGTGCCCTGCCCGGCCACACTGGTAGCATGTCACCTGACTGCATGATGATGTGTCTCACTTCCTCGAATCACCGCGCGTAGGCTCCCTACGACACTTCTTGCTGTCATCCAAAGGAAAGCTATCTCTGGAAGCAGAACCACCATGGCACACAGCTCCAGAGTCTCTCAGATTGCGCTCCACAATCAGTGCCTGGTTGACGATGGATGTAATGGAAGTTAGCTGGAAGATGTTCACTTGTGAGAGAATCTCCCTCCTGAGTCAATCCTCAAACATACTCACCAAGAACACCCCACTCCCATACCGAAGGGGTGTAAAACGCTACATCTCAGTGAAACGAGAGGAATAATCCATGACAGATAGGGTACCCTGCTCCAAGCTCATGAACATCCGGGCTCAATCGACCCTCAGGGTCTCCGAGTAGAAGTAGTCGTAAAACACGCGCTGGAACTCCACCCAAGTCATAGCCTGCTGCTGACCCACCTGTGAGATAACGTCCCACCACCTCTTGGTGGAGTATCAGAGCATGTAGGTGGCCAGCTTGACCCACCTCACTGGAGGCGTCTCCAGATTCTCTAATATAGTCAGCATGGAATCCATCCATGACTCTACAGACTGAGGTCCTTCCTCCCCCAAGAATGTGAGATGATGCTGCTCCTGGAAAACCCGCGTCAAGTCTGCCATAGACGTGCCAGGAGGCAGTGCTCCATGGAAGGCCTACATCATCCCCATGAAATCTTCCCTGAACTGCACATCAGCGCCTGCAACTGGTACGACAACCGGTTCCAAAGCTGGCTCGGCTGGGGGATCGACAGGAAGTCTATTATCAGCCATATCCAGCGTCTGATCACTGCCTGGCTACAGACGTAAGACCAAAGGAAGTATTGAAGGCATAGCTCTGAAAGATCAAAAGAACACCTTGGATCAGGAAAACAAGGACAAAATACACAAGATTACAAAACGGGAACAAGGTAAGAAAAACACACAAGATTGCAAAACATGACTACACGGCGTGTCTTTTAAAACCACTGACATGGGCGTGTAATCCTTCCCTACAAGTCATGTACACTACAAACTACACGGCGCGTTGTCCCCCAAACATGGCATGTACTTGAAAACAACTCCCCTGCCCGAGTCTCCTTACACGGCTAACCCACACGGTCCGACTCAACCCGAGACTACACGGCGTGTTCGAAGCAAACACGGCGTGAACTAGACAAGGCTCCGGCGGTCCTTGTTGTTGAGTACACGGCCGTCTACATGGCTGGACCTTACACGGCATGATCCAAACAAGCACGGTGTGCATAGGAGAAGGTGACACCGTCCCATGTTGTTCGTGACACGGTCGGGTACCTGGAAAGACTACATGGCGTGTTACGAACAAACATAGCGTGTGGAAAGGAAGGTCACACTGACCCGTGTTGTTCGTGACATGTCCAGGTACCTGGACATGACTACACGACATTTTCCCTACGGACACAGTGTATTCTACCCGAGCTTCCTCAGCCCGTGTTTTTTGTGACACGACCGGGTACACGGCTCCGAACTCACACGGCGTGTACCAATGGTACACGACGTGTTCCCGAAGTTACTCCTACGACACCGTGTTCTGCTCACACAGTCAGTGACGTGGCCTGAAAACTACACGACGTGTGCCCGAGAAGTACATGCCGTGTATTCTGGGTTTTTCTGGGCAGTAGCTCAGAAACTGCGCAGAATTCCAGAAACACTAAAACGAGGGAAAAGATGCCAAATTCCGATCCGTGAGGGCCCACAACACCTCAAGAACCAAAAATTGGCATTCATTTTAAGAAAAGAACAAGACAAATAGTTTTCTAACATAACAGCCGAGAATCTATCAAGCCACTATCACAACAGCATGCATAATCTACACAGAGTCTATAACAATAGCATGCAATCGCTAATGCACCCTAGATGGCATGACCAGAATGCATGACATGTGAATTATACAAGTGACTATATGATGAATGATATGGCATACCCTCATCTCATCGGGTTGCGACAGAAATAGAACCGAAATATCAAAACAATAACCGCACAAGTCATGTGAATCACTCTAGGTGAAAACATATCAACCATAAAATATCATAACCAGAAAACTACAATTAACGTGGTAGTATGGCCTTTCCCTGTACACGGGTTAGCTACTCCCGAGCACAACTTAATACCAAGTACTGAATCCATCCTATCCCTAGATAAAGTCTCCAAACAGTAAATCAAGAGAATATAACCTGCCTCTGATACCACTTTGTAACATCCCGAGTCCGGAGCCCCTCCACTGGTGCCCCGTACCCAGTTCGCCACATGACCTCAAGCGCGTTTCCACGAATGCTCGTGGCTACCGACTAGAAACGAGGGACTTGCTGAGTCTTTGGGGAAACTATGCCCTCATTCAGTAAGGTATACAAGGTAAGAAAACAAAAACAAACAGCGGAAGCAGTAAACAACATGCATACCAACTGAAACCAGCAGCGGAAGCAATGTAAATATATAGCTATGATGACAATGATTCAGCAGGTACAAGTATTTAAGGAAAACAGCAAACACAACAGCGTGCTGAAATAAAACTGAAACCAAGTGCAAAAGAAAACAATGTAAGCTCCTCAGGATCGCGAGCCGCGGCTTGGTCCCATGCTCCCCAGCTCCTGGTGGAGTCAAGATCCTAAAGTAGAAGGAAGCTTACCCCTGTCTATACCTGCAGTAACATAGTCTGCTTGGGCCCAAAAGCATGGCCCAAACAGGGTGTGAGATATAATCCCAGTAGGAAATCACCCAAAGATTTGTGCCTAACATTCAATGAATACAAGGCAAGCTATAAAACATGAAACAATGAACATGAAAGCACAAGAAGCTACAATCCACAGTTCTAACAAAAAAAGTGCACAAGTAAAAAACCATTAACAAAGGAAAATAGTAACCCTCTGGGTATGTAAAGACCCGCAAATTTCAAGGAAATTTTTTTTCTTAATTTTCTTTGGAATTTTACAAGAGCGCAGCTTCAGACGGCACCTGATTCCGAGGCCCGGTGTTCCCGGAATCAATTTCCGAAGTTTGGCTCGGGTACGTTCAGTGAACGGACGAGCGGGTTTTTCTATCTTTTGAACCGGTGCCCGGAATCAAATTCTGAGGGCACCGATGAAATCGCAGCGCCGGTATTTGCTTAGAAACGCCTCTTCCGGAGTTGCGTTTTCTCAGACGTGGTTTTTAAATTTTGCGGCTTTAAGTCAGAAATAAAATAAATTTGTGCGACAACTTTATTTTATTTCACTTAAGCTGCTTGGAAGCCACTTGAAGCCACTTAAAGGCGGCTTGAACTGTGTTGAACTGGATAGGATGCTATCCAGAAATATCCTACCCCCATGATAGGATATTTGTGAGGTGGGGCCCGCACGAGCCCCGCTGTTTCTTTCGCTAAGTAACGCACCCGCGAAAACCCGTCAAAGAAACTGAAAAGTCAACCGACGCGTTTCTTTAATTCTTAACAGACCATTTAATTGGGCGGTTTCTTTCGTGAATTAAATGGGCTGTTTCGCTCGTTGAATTAATTCAACGAATTAAATGGGTCGTTACTTACGCGTTTTACGTTTGTTGGCAAAAATAATAAAATAGACAAACTTGTCTATTTTGGAGGATTGCTATCGTTGTGCAATTCCTCTGAGCCTCCACCCTCTCCGCGAAGAACGCGAAGAACGCGAAGAACGCGAAGAACGCCGAACCCGGAAGTCGACGACGCCTTCGCCCGAGACGTTCTTCCGATTTCCGATCTCCGATCACCGACCATTCGAGGTGAGTGCTTTCGGATTTCCTCTCAAGTTCTTTTCTTTGGTTTTAAACGAAACACAGATTTAAATATTAATAATTTAAATCTGTTGTTCTTGATTCGTTGAGCTCGCCGGCTCAACGCCGGTTTCTGCGACGACGCGACACCTTCCCGCGACGACGCGACGATCGATCTCTTCCGCGACGATCTCTTCCGCGAAGAACGCCCGCGCTCGACGATCATCAAGGTAGGGATTTATTTTGGAAAAGTTACCCCTTTTAAATTTTCTCGTGAACGTTCTTGAAAATTTAAAAAGTCGGTTTCAAACGAACAATTATATCTTTAAATAAAATTGTTGGATCATGTGTTGATCATCTTTTTCTTTTCTCCCGTTGATTATGGCTAACGCGGAGGGTGCGGGTCTAACGAACAAGACCCGACAACCCTCCGCCGATCTCTTTTGTTGTGCGGATATGACGGACGACGACAAACCGCGCGGCAGGGGCGATCCGTTGATTCCGCAGTGAAGGTCGGCATCCAGGAGGGGCATCGGCGCAGACGGGAGGCAAAACGGGCCACCAGAGCATCTCCGGCGGCCCGCGGAAGGCAGCGGCGGCGCGGGTCGCCGGCGCGGCGGCGCCGGCGACCGGAGGCGGCGGCGCCCGGCGCGCCGCCGTGGAGGAAGTCCGCCGCGGCTGAAGCCGCGGCGGCGGTGGCGGCCGGTTCTGCGGCCGCGCGGAACCGGGAACGGACGCGGCGGCCCGGCCGCGTCCGCGTGACAGGCGGCCCCCCGCGGGGGCCGCGTTTCTTCAAATGCCGCGGGTCAAACCCGCGACGGCAGCCTGTTCGGCCGCTCGGCCGAAGCCGAGCCGGCCGGTCCGGTCGGCCGGGCCGCGCCCCGGCCGGACCGGACCCGGCCGAGCCGGTTCAGGCCGGTTCGGGCCGGCCCGGTTCGGGCCGACCCGGTTCGGCCGACCCCAGGGGGGTTCGGGCCGGGTCGCCCCGGGCCCAGAACCCCCGTTTTCGGGCCCTCTTCGGTCTTTCTCCCATATCTTGGGCCTGGGACCTCCGATTGACGAACCGTCAGCGGCTACGCGATCCTTGGATCAAGACGGTCGTTTCGGTATATTATACTCAAGGTTTCGGAAGACTTTGGGTTCGGCCGGGTTGGTTCGTACACGAAACCAACCGGGCCCTCGGAGCGGAAACGCTCATAACTTGAGCTACGGACGTCCGAACGACGTACCGTCAGCTGTGGTAGTTTCCTCTAAGTGAGACGGAACTTTTGGCATACTCCGCCCGAGGATCGGACACAGGCGGAGTACGGTCGGGTTGGTTTTGCTCTAAAAACCAACCGGGCCCCTGGGACGAAAATGCCAATAACTCTCAGACCGGGCGTCCGTTTGACGCGCCGTCTGTCGCGTTGAGATCCTGTTGTCGATACGGAACTTTTGGATACATCAACTTCGGACTACGTGTCAGTTGATGTATCAGCCTCTCGGCTCGTGGAGCGGACCCTCCTAAACGAGCTCGCTTTGTGCGGGAACCCTAGCGCTGGCTGTGACTTCGACGACAGAGCAGAGATCCTTCGTGGACTGCGACGACGACAGAGCAGAGATCCTCCGTGGACTGCGACGACGGCAGAGCAGAGATCCTTCGTGGACTACGGCGACGACTGTGCAGAGATCCTCAGTGGACTGCGTCGACTACTGCACTCAGCGATCCTACGTGGATCAGTGCTACAGGTTCTGTGTGAGCCCGATCCTATGTGGGTCCTTACTACCGGTTCTGTGTGAGCCACTGCCTACAGGTTCTGTGTGAGCCCGATCCTGTGTGGGTCTTCTGCGGGGGTTAGTACCTATCGATCCTTTGTGGGTCCGACGACTTAGATGGATCAGTGATCATCTTTGATGTCATCTGAAAAAGTATACCTGGTTGAGCTGAATCTTATGTTACTCTCCTTTGTGGATTGTGTTGAACTATCCTATGTGGATTTACTATTTACTCTCCTTGTGGATTTGAGTCTTGCTTTCCTTTGTGGATTGAGTTGTTCTTGAGCTCGTGAGCAGAGCTAGAATTGGGGACTTAGGTATATGTATGGGCATATACCTAAGTCGAGTCAGATGTTACTTCGTGATTGCATCTTTCTTTTGTGCTATATCCTTTGTGGATTTCAGGAGACCTTCGGGGGTCTCGGGGTCCTTACTGAGTAGCTTGTACTCACCCCTGCACGGGCTATGCCCGCACCTTGTTGTGTTGGTTGCAGACGACGGACAGCGCTGATCACGGTTGGGCGTGGAGCAGGACGGTACCTGGAGGTGGACCACTGGGCGGGACGTGCTCGGAGCGGACGTGGGACCCGAGGAGCCTGGAGGCTATCTGTACCCACCCTTCAGGTGGGATTGCCAGTGGACGACACGAGGCCGCCGTCTTTTCTTCAGTTGCTGTACTTTACTTTTCAGTTGTACTTTACAGTTGGGCTTGTATTTCCGGCCCCCTTTACTTTTATGCACTTTACTTTCCGCTTGCTGACTCTGTGTGGTTGTTACTTATAAAGGCAATGCCTTCCCTGTTTACTGGGATTTTACGCCTTGGTGCTAGTCGCCAGCCCCTGGCCTATGGAAGGCGGGCTTGGGGTAGTCACGGCACGGGCCCCGAGGTCGGGTCGTGACAAATTGGTATCAAAGGTGGTCGGTTCTACCGCAGACTCTGATCGTCCTTTCTTTCTATATGAAGCAATAGTGTTTAGTGTATTGAGTGTGGTTATCAGTTCAGGGAGCCCAGTGTTGGTGCGGCGGCCGACGTATCCGTACACCAGGACCCTGACTCATGATTTCCGACTTAATGCATGAAAACATTGATTGCGTGTGTGTTTCGAGTTTTCTTTGTGATTACTTGTGTCAGCTCACCGGGTATACTGATCTGCTTTATGAAAGTCTCAAGTTTTCTTTGTGATTACTTGTGCCAGCTCACCAGGTATACTATTCTGACTGTGGTGCTCTTGTTCTCCTTTTCAAGGATGGCCCCGCGACGACTGCCAGCTAGGGTTCCGAGTGTAGGGCGCGACGGCAGCCCACCGAGCGACGAGGCTTCGGTGCAGGGCCCTTTGCCAGCAGTGGCACCGGCGGTAGCCTTACCCGCCGAGCCACCGATGCTTCCAGTACCAGACGCTGACGATGCACGCCGCCTCAGGGCACTGCATGAGTTTCAGAGCCAGCGATCGCCCAGGTTTCGCGGTGAGGCGGACCCCCAGGCCGCCGAGGACTGGCTAGAGGCGGTGGTACGGATCTTCAGGCTAGTGAGGACACCAGCGGATCTCATGGTGATTCTCGCAGCGAGCCTCCTGCAGGCGGCGGCAGGACGATGGTGGAGCCTGATGCTCCAGGTTCACGATGAGGCATCCTTGCTCTGGGCGGACTTCGAGAGCCTCTTCCGCTCTGAGTTCGTCCCGGCCACCCTCCGAGCGGTGCGCATCCAGGAGCTTCTCCAGCTGCGCCAGGGCAGCATGACGGTCGCTCAGTATGCGGCGAGGTTCACGGACCTATCTCGCTACTCGACCGACATGGTACGGGACCCCTTCTTCCGGGCCCGGACCTTCGAGCAGGGCTTACGACAGGAGATTCAGGCGTCGCTGATCTCCCTCAGCATTCCGACCCAGGCGGGAGTGCTGGAGCGAGCCCTCCTGATCGAGAGCTTCCTGGCAGAGCCTTCTTCAGCGGCGAGACCTAGCGCAGGGCGGCAGGTAGCTGAGTCTTCGGCAGCAGGTAGCCGACGGATGACTCTCGGGTCCAGGCAGACCAGACCCCCACGCAGACGGCCTCAGGACACCGGCTCAGCAGTACGGGGCACACAGCGGAGTGCCAGCCTTCCGAGAGGCAGGCTATGCTACTCCTGCGGCGGGCAGGGTCACATGGCTCGTGACTGCCCGACCCGCCGATCAGAGGAGCAGCAGACGGTGGAGGGGCCACCCAGGCAGAGGCAGAGGGTCGACCGTGGCGGTCCACAGGGAGGAGGCGGACGAGGCAGAGGAGCTTTCCGAGCAGCGGGTGGTGGGCGACGCTTCCAGGCTCTACCCCCACCACCACCAGGAGGGCCACCTCGACCACAGGGAGCTGGCGGGCAGGGACAGGCCCAGCTCCAGGCAGTGGAGGCCTACGACCCCGACTTGCCAGAGATGATTCGAGGTACGATCTGTGTCTATTCCACCCTTGCTGCAGTACTTATAGACACAGGAGCGAGTCACTCTTTCATAGCCTCTGCCCTTGTTCGGAGCTCGGAGATTCCGACTGAGCCGTTGGCTCGATCCTTACGGCTAGAGACTCCTACGGGAGCAGACTCGACGATTACGCACTGGTGCCGGCAGTGTGAGCTTACTCTAGGAGGCGAGAGCTTCGGCTGGGATCTCCTTGTAGCGGCGTCGAGGCCTTACGACGTCATCTTGGGCATGGATTGGCTATCCACGGTTCATGCCCAGATCGACTGTTTTAGGCGCAAGGTGCGATGTGTTCGCACCGACGGGAGCAGGTTTACCTTCACCGGCGAGAAGGGAACCTTTGCAGCACAGGATGGACTTCCGCGGAGGAGAGTGCAGCCCATCTCTCATCAGTTGGCTAGCCTCATCCTAGGAGCAGTGGACGTGCGGAGTCCAGCTTTTCCTGCAGTGGTGGACCAGTACGTAGACGTCTTTCCCGACGACGTTCCAGGGCTACCTCCTCGTAGAGAGGTAGACTTTTACATCGACTTGTACCCCGGGACAGCCCCGATATCTACTCCAGCATATCGGATGGCCCCCGCCGAGCTTCGGGAGCTGCGGGTACAGTTGGAGGACTTGCAGAGCAAGGGGTTTATCCGACCCAGTGTTTCACCCTGGGCTTCCCCGATTTTGTTCGCCAAGAAGGCGGACGGGAGCTTGCGACTATGTGTCGACTATCATCGCCTGAATCAGGTGACGGTGAGGAACAAGTATCCGCTGCCACGGATTGATGACCTCTTCGATCAGCTCAAGGGAGCGCGGTGGTTCTCGAAGATAGACCTCCGGTCAGGCTATCATCAGCTCAGAGTTCGAGACGAGGACGTGCAGAAGACGACCTTCAGGTGTCGGTATGGCCATTATGAGTTCTTGGTTATGCCGTTCGGCGTAACCAATGCTCCAGCAGTGTTCATGAGCCTCATGAACAGGATCTTCCAGCCTTACCTCGACCGTTTTGTCGTGGTCTTCATTGACGACATTTTGGTATACTCGACGACTGAGGAGGAGCATGCCTACCACCTGCGAGTTGTGCTAGACACGCTCCGAGAGCACCAGCTTTATGGAAAGCTCTCAAAATGCCAGTTCTGGTTACGTGAGGTCCATTTCTTGGGACACGTCATCTCTGAGGCGGGAGTTGCAGTGGATCCCGCGAAGATCGAGGCAGTGCTAGCTTGGGAGCCACCCAAGAGCGTGACAGAGGTGCGGAGCTTCTTGGGCCTAGCCGGATACTATCGGAGATTCGTGCCAGACTTCTCCAGAGTTGCGGCACCACTCTCAGCGTTGACGAAGAAGGGGAAACCCTTCGTGTGGTCAAACAGATGTCAGCAGAGCTTCCAGGAGCTGAGGCAGAGGTTGACCAGCGCACCTATCTTGAGGTTGCCTGAGGAGGGAGTTGGATACGTAGTTTACTGCGATGCGTCAGGGACTGGACTCGGGTGTGTCCTGATGCAGGAGCGGGCCGTGATCGCCTACGGATCACGTCAGTTGAGGCCGCATGAGCATAACTACGCCACTCATGACCTGGAGTTAGCAGCAGTGGTCTTCGCTCTGAAGACTTGGCGGCACTATCTGATGGGCGAGCGCTTCACAGTCTTTTCTGACCACCAGAGTCTCAGGTATATCTTCTCTCAGAAGGACCTGAACCTGAGACAGCGGAGATGGCTTGAGTTCCTCCAGGACTATGACTTTGAGATAGTCTATACTCCTGGGAAGGGGAACGTGGTAGCCGATGCCCTCAGCAGGAGGACGGGCATTCAGCTACTTGAGGAGGCGATGGAGCAGGTAGCCTCCTTGCAGATATCCTTCGTGGATAGAGACGGAGCAGCCTTTCTTCAGTCTCTCACAGTCTCTCCTCCACTTCTACAGCAGGTCAGAGAGGCTCAGCGTGGGGACGCTGACTGTGAGACCCGGCGTGCACTGATATCCTCAGGTCAGGCGCCTGATGGTTTCTCCCTTGGAGCAGAGCACGACATCCTTTTCAGAGGACGTACCTTCGTACCAGTCGCTTTACGAGAGGAGGTGCTGAGAGAGTTTCACACTTCTCCCTTGGCGGTGCATCCCGGAGTGGCGAAGATGTACCAGGATCTCAGACGACAGCACTGGTGGCCGGGCATGAAGAAAGCTGTGGCAGAGTTCGTTTCGCGATGCCTCACCTGCCAGTAGGTGAAGGCAGAGCATCAGGTACCAGCAGGCTTGGTACAGCCCTTGGAGGTCCCGGAGTGGAAGTGGGACGACATATCTATGGACTTCGTGACTGGACTTCCACGCACTTCCAGAGGTCACGACTCCATTTGGGTGATTGTCGACCGACTCACCAAGTCGGCACACTTCTTACCCATCAGAGAGCAGGGCTCAGTGGAGAGCTTGGGACGTCTTTACGTCCAGGAGATCGTACGACTTCACGGTGTGCCATCGTCTATCGTCTCCGATCGAGATGCTCGTTTCACTTCCCGGCTTTGGAAGGGGTTGCAGGAGGCGTTCGGGACGCGGCTCCATCTAAGCACAGCCTTCCACCCTCAGACGGATGGTCATACGGAGAGGACCATTCAGACACTCGAGGACATGCTCCGTGCATGTGTTCTCGACTTTGGTCGCAGCTGGGAGGACCACCTACCCTTGGTGGAGTTCGCGTACAACAACAGCTACCACTCCACCATCGGGATGGCACCATACGAGGCGTTGTACGGCAGACCCTGCAGATCACCGTTGTGCTGGACAGACCCTGGGGAGTCAGCACTCGTGGGACCAGAGATGGTCCGAGCCACGACAGAGAAGGTCCAGATCATCCAGGAGAGGATGAGGACAGCTCAGAGCCGGCAGAAGTCATATGCTGACAGGAGGCGGAGGCCACTAGAGTTCGAGGATGGCGACCACGTCTTTTTGCGTGTCTCACCTCGACGTGGTTTACGGAGATTTGGACGAGGCGGCAAGTTGTCTCCACGCTTCATCGGGCCTTTCCAGGTCCTCAGCAGGATAGGAGAGGTGGCTTATCGCCTAGCTCTACCACCTCAGTTGCACCGGGTGCACGACGTCTTCCACGTGTCTCAGCTGAGGAGATACGTCCACGACCCGACGCACATCATCGACTTTGGGGAGCTGGACGTGGACGATGGGGCGACTTTTGCGGAGGTCCCAGTAGAGATCGAGGATCGACAGGAGCGGGTCCTACGTGGGCGGTCGATTCCTCTTGTGCGCATCAGATGGCAGCACGGGAACCTCCAGGAGAGCACTTGGGAGCGGGAGGCTCAGATGCGTGCTCAGTACCCCCATTTGTTCCCCTAGTTTTTGATGTATCTTTACGGGGACGTAAAGCCCTGAGGTGGGAGTAATGTAAAGACCCGCAAATTTCAAGGAAATTTTTTTTCTTAATTTTCTTTGGAATTTTACAAGAGCGCAGCTTCAGACGGCACCTGATTCCGAGGCCCGGTGTGCCCGGAATCAATTTCCGAAGTTTGGCTCGGGTACGTTCAGTGAACGGACGAGCGGGTTTTTCTATCTTTTGAACCGGTGCCCGGAATCAAATTCTGAGGGCACCGATGAAATCGCAGCGCCGGTATTTGCTTAGAAACGCCTCTTCCGGAGTTGCGTTTTCTCAGACGTGGTTTTTAAATTTTGCGGCTTTAAGTCAGAAATAAAATAAATTTGTGCGACAACTTTATTTTATTTCACTTAAGCTGCTTGGAAGCCACTTGAAGCCACTTAAAGGCGGCTTGAACTGTGTTGAACTGGATAGGATGCTATCCAGAAATATCCTACCCCCTTGATAGGATATTTGTGAGGTGGGGCCCGCACGAGCCCCGCCGTTTCTTTCGCTAAGTAACGCACCCGCGAAAACCCGTCAAAGAAACTGAAAAGTCAACCGACGCGTTTCTTTAATTCTTAACAGACCATTTAATTGGGCGGTTTCTTTCGTGAATTAAATGGGCTGTTTCGCTCGTTGAATTAATTCAACGAATTAAATGGGTCGTTACTTACGCGTTTTACGTTTGTTGGCAAAAATAATAAAATAGACAAACTTGTCTATTTTGGAGGATTGCTATCGTTGTGCAATTCCTCTGAGCCTCCACCCTCTCCGCGAAGAACGCGAAGAACGCGAAGAACGCCGAACCCGGAAGTCGACGACGCCTTCGCCCGAGACGTTCTTCCGATTTCCGATCTCCGATCACCGACCATTCGAGGTGAGTGCTTTCGGATTTCCTCTCAAGTTCTTTTCTTTGGTTTTAAACGAAACACAGATTTAAATATTAATAATTTAAATCTGTTGTTCTTGATTCGTTGAGCTCGCCGGCTCAACGCCGGTTTCCGCGACGACGCGACACCTTCCCGCGACGACGCGACAATCGATCTCTTCCGCGAAGATCTCTTCCGCGAAGAACGCCCGCGCTCGACGATCATCAAGGTAGGGATTTATTTTGGAAAAGTTACCCCTTTTAAATTTTCTCGTGAACGTTCTTGAAAATTTAAAAAGTCGGTTTCAAACGAACAATTTTATCTTTAAATAAAATTGTTGGATCATGTGTTGATCATCTTTTTCTTTTCTCCCGTTGATTATGGCTAACGCGGAGGGTGCGGGTCTAACGAACAAGACCCGACAACCCTCCGCCGATCTCTTTTGTTGTGCGGATATGACGGACGACGACAAACCGCGCGGCAGGGGCGATCCGTTGATTCCGCAGTGAAGGTCGGCATCCGGGAGGGGCATCGGCGCAGACGGGAGGCAAAACGGGCCACCGGAGCATCTCCGGCGGCCCGCGGAAGGCAGCGGCGGCGCGGGTCGCCGGCGCGGCGGCGCCGGCGACCGGAGGCGGCGGCGCCCGGCGCGCCGCCGTGGAGGAAGTCCGCCGCGGCTGAAGCCGCGGCGGCGGTGGCGGCCGGTTCCGCGGCCGCGCGGAACCGGGAACGGACGCGGCGGCCCGGCCGCGTCCGCGTGACAGGCGGCCCCCCGCGGGGGCCGCGTTTCTTCAAATGCCGCGGGTCAAACCCGCGGCGGCAGCCTGTTCGGCCGCTCGGCCGAAGCCGAGCCGGCCGGTCCGGTCGGCCGGGCCGACCCGGTTCGGCCGACCCCAGGGGGGTTCGGGCCGGGTCGCCCCGGGCCCAGAACCCCCGTTTTCGGGCCCTCTTCGGTCTTTCGCCCATATCTTGGGCCTGGGACCTCCGATTGACGAACCGTCAGCGGCTACGCGATCCTTGGATCAAGACGGTCGTTTCGGTATATTATACTCAAGGTTTCGGAAGACTTTGGGTTCGGCCGGGTTGGTTCGTACACGAAACCAACCGGGCCCTCGGAGCGGAAACGCTCATAACTTGAGCTACGGACGTCCGAACGACGTACCGTCAGCTGTGGTAGTTTCCTCTAAGTGAGACGGAACTTTTGGCATACTCCGCCCGAGGATCGGACACAGGCGGAGTACGGTCGGGTTGGTTTTGCTCTAAAAACCAACCGGGCCCCTGGGACGAAAATGCCAATAACTCTCAGACCGGGCGTCCGTTTGACGCGCCGTCTGTCGCGTTGAGATCCTGTTGTCGATACGGAACTTTTGGATACATCAACTTCGGACTACGTGTCAGTTGATGTATCAGCCTCTCGGCTCGTGGAGCGGACCCTCCTAAACGAGCTCGCTCTGTGCGGGAACCCTAGCGCTGGCTGTGACTTCGACGACAGAGCAGAGATCCTTCGTGGACTGCGACGACGACAGAGCAGAGATCCTCCGTGGACTGCGACGACGGCAGAGCAGAGATCCTTCGTGGACTGCGGCGACGACTGTGCAGAGATCCTCAGTGGACTGCGTCGACTACTGCACTCAGCGATCCTACGTGGATCAGTGCTACAGGTTCTGTGTGAGCCCGATCCTATGTGGGTCCTTACTACCGGTTCTGTGTGAGCCACTGCCTACAGGTTCTGTGTGAGCCCGATCCTGTGTGGGTCTTCTGCGGGGGTTAGTACCTATCGATCCTTTGTGGGTCCGACGACTTAGATGGATCAGTGATCATCTTTGACGTCATCTGAAAAAGTATACCTGGTTGAGCTGAATCTTATGTTACTCTCCTTTGTGGATTGTGTTGAACTATCCTATGTGGATTTACTATTTACTCTCCTTGTGGATTTGAGTCTTGCTTTCCTTTGTGGATTGAGTTGTTCTTGAGCTCGTGAGCAGAGCTAGAATTGGGGACTTAGGTATATGTATGGGCATATACCTAAGTCGAGTCAGATGTTACTTCGTGATTCCATCTTTCTTTTGTGCTATATCCTTTGTGGATTTCGGGAGACCTTCGGGGGTCTCGGGGTCCTTACTGAGTAGCTTGTACTCACCCCTGCACGGGCTATGCCCGCACCTTGTTGTGTTGGTTGCAGACGACGGACAGCGCTGATCACGGTTGGGCGTGGAGCAGGACGGTACCTGGAGGTGGACCACTGGGCGGGACGTGCTCGGAGCGGACGTGGGACCCGAGGAGCCTGGAGGCTATCTGTACCCACCCTTCAGGTGGGATTGCCAGTGGACGACACGAGGCCACCGTCTTTTCTTCAGTTGCTGTACTTTACTTTTCAGTTGTACTTTACAGTTGGGCTTGTATTTCCGGCCCCCTTTACTTTTCTGCACTTTACTTTCCGCTTGCTGACTCTGTGTGGTTGTTACTTATAAAGGCAATGCCTTCCCTGTTTACTGGGATTTTACGCCTTGGTGCTAGTCGCCAGCCCCTGGCCTATGGAAGGCGGGCTTGGGGTAGTCACGGCACGGGCCCCGAGGTCGGGTCGTGACAGGGTAGATCTCACAAACTAACCCCTATGGTTCAACCTATAAATACTAGCAACCCTCTAGGTGGCACACACAGTATCACCCCTCTGGTTCAATTATGTAATTAAGCAGACTCTCTGGGGAAGCACTCACCGTCAATTCCCCCTGCAGTCTTGTATCGTGCTAAAGGCTCTCTGGGGAAGCACTCAACGTCAATTCCCCTTATGGCCCGCGTCGTGCTAATGGCTCTCTGGGAAAGCATTCAACGTCAATTTCCCCTATAGCCCACATATCGTAATTAAAAGACACTCTGGAGAAGCCCTTCCATCAATTCTCCCTTTGGTCTACTACTCTAGGTTCTCACAGTCCTAAGTATAACTAAACATGCTCAGAGCGTGTATATCGTCCAAGTAAACCTCAATAACTACTTGGCTATCAACTAAGGCTCAACAGCAATAATAAAACAACAGTTCCAATATCCTACGAATAGGCATGGAAACTGGAAAAACGCCAAACATGCAGAATACACATGCAAAAGAAATCTGAACACAAAAAAATACTCTAATCACAAGAAATAACCTCTACTAAAGAAATCATGCAAAGCAGACAAGCAGCAAGGGCAAAACATGCAACACACAATACCCTGTTCACGGGTATTGGTGGAATTTGGACATAATATTCATCAACTTTCATCAAAAAGGCACAAACCACCTAACTCGATCCTAGGAGATCAATATATGTGAACCTCGACGACAGATTCCCCTTGGAACGACGTAGAGCTGAGAAAACACACAGAACACTCAACCTAAGATAACTTAGAAATGAGGAGGAAACAAGAAACAAGGCTAAAGCAGAAGGAAGAACTCACCGCTGTGCTTCCAACACAACTCACCATGCTCGAATCGGGGAATGGACGGTGAGGCGTGATTTCATCGAAGATTCGGCCGTACGGGTCGCTTCGGATGGGCGAAAACTGAAGAAGAAGATGAATATGAGGGTTAGAGACAACCCCGGTATGTTTCATGAAAAAAAAAGAAAGTACACGACATGTACTTCTAATTTTTCCGTACTCCGAAATAACCGGCCTCCACCTCAGCCTTACACACCGTGTGTGTGGCCTGGACACGACCAGCACACAGATTCGAGCCGGGAAAGAGTACACGACGTGTACTCAGAAAGTACATGGCATGTACTTCTGAAATTTCCAGAAAATTCATTTTTCTCAAAAATTCCAGAAAAAATGGAAAGCATACCTTAAAAGAGATCCGGGTTCTTACAGAACCACATCTCTTGTTTTAAAAGGGAACCTCCTCCTTCACTTCCTCACATAACCTTGAGCCATATAGCTCAAACAGACCATAAAATTTCCCTTATAAACATACTTCATAAAATTCTATAGGTGTGGTTGTTCTCAAAATACAATCTCTAATATCCCTAAGAGGAGATCTAGACGGCGATTGTCGAAGAATATGTAATCTCTATACCATCTCTTTGAAAATTGTTTCTTCTTATACATTCTATTCATGTGTTCATTCCATTATAAAATCATAACTATAGTGTCACATATATTATGAGATGTTATAATGATTATGGAACATCCATATTCCACTTTCTATTCATCCTACAAAAAACTGAAGTACCACATGGTTTGCATACATCTTACCGTATCCACACTGCAGTGTAATCAATTTTTCACCACTACAAGATTTGGAAGGGTATAATGATTTATATAACGTATATAAATAATAAATATTACATTATATTGATTAATTATTATTAATATAACATCTAATTATTCATTCTTTTATCAATAAGATAATGATATCATCGCCCGTGCGTACGTATGGGATATCTTATCCAAAACAATATGTGATACATCTTCCACGCTAACAATTTCATGGATGATAATAAAAATTTATATAATGGATAATTATGATATATATGAAATAATAATTCTAAAATAATATATATATATATATATATATTATTGTATGAAATTTATCTTCTACCATTCATTGCGATAATAAAATGGAAACAACATTCATGCATACGTACGGCTTGCCGTCTCCATGAATGATGTATTCCATTTCCAATAAAAATAATATATATATAATAAAAATATATGATATGTAAATCAGTTTTTACATTATATAAGTTTTTAAATCCTGATTAATGTAATAGGATGAATAATTACAATTCAAAACACGTACGATAAACAAAGCAGTTATTAAATGAAACATTGATTTAACTTGGAAATGCTAATAAATTGGTGTTATAAAGTCATTAATGAATCATAAATGATATAATAAATATTATTATGATAGTTTTATAAGGTATTAATATGTTTAAAACAACTTTAATGGAGTCTCAAACATGTACGAAAGAAATCATACCTATGGTAAGGGATTCTTGTCTCCCCTTTACTTCTGTGAGACACATGCCCCATACACTACTAGTTTCTTAGACATGGTGTATATATAATACAAATGAATGTATTTTATGAGTCCTAACAAATTTATTAGGTTATTTTTATATCTATATAATTTCTATTATTTTATGGGGCATATTATTCTTCAGATTATAATGTATTATGGGTTAATTCTAAAATCTCATTATTATCAGGATTATTTCTACGTATGTATCTTATGGGAAATATTTATCTTCCATATCCATGATTCTTAAAAAGATGTTCCAAAATATATTTAATATTATTTTATAATTGTTAAATTTCATTTTTACCCATGTATTAATTTTTATTAAATGTTCTAAAAGAGATTTTTCTCATTTTCCCAAGGAAGAAATCTTTTAATTTTCCTGATATAGTATGAGAGTAATGTTAGATTTTATCTTATAAAACATGATTATATTTTTTAACTTCTGTGACATCATAATCCCATGAGTCTTACCTTATAACATTTCAAGGTTATTTTTAATAAAAGTTTTCATTATAATATTTTTTGGAATTTTAATAAACGAAAAATATTTCAAAAAAGAAAAGATATCTTCTTTAAGAACATTTTAAATATTGTTTCATGATTACTTTTATGTTTTAAATGTGGTTTAAAAAAAAGGTTTTGAAAATGTTTTATGTTTTAAAAACACATTCAAGGGAAATTTTTATTCCAAGTGATCTTTCAATATACTTCCCAATATAAGATGATGTACTTTTTTAAAGTTCAATAATACCATTCACATTCTTTCTATAAATGGTTTATGTTTTGATATAATAATGGTTAAAAAACAAATTTCTTTTCATGGGTTATTCTTAGGAGGAAATGATTATGAAACATATCTATTTTCCAAAAGTTATGATATGATTACTTATTTTTGACACCAATTCCAATATATTGGTTATGATATGATTTTTATGATATTGTGTCTCATGTATGTATGATTTAATTATGATATGGGTGGGACAAATTTCTCCCACCAATGCATTGGGTAAATAATTATATCCCATGAGATGAACATTAAGGAAATTGTCCTCCAAGATAGTTATGAGTGTGATCCATGACAACCATGATTTTTATAGGATTAATCCATAACTACCAAGATGGTATGGGAAGTGAACCCTTACAAATAAGATAAAATTCATAGTGGTTCCTTTAATAATTTAGAAATAATTGTATATGCTTATGTGTATGGCACAAATTCATGTGTTATTCTTTTGTATGTATTTCATGGATTGTGTTCTTTGTTTCATTATGATTCATGTCTTATGAACTGTCAAACATTATATCAAGATTCATTTTTATAATCTTTATTATGAAGAGTATTATATTCTATTATCAAGACCATGTTCTCATACCCTTATACACATGAATATTCTTACATATCTCCCTTGATTACCCTTAATAAGTATTTCATATAATTATTTTTATGTTTCCTTTAACACATATTATGATTATAGGTATTATGTTTGTGGTTTATAATAAGGACTCTAATAGGGAATATCATAGTAGGAGATAATGTATATCACTTATGTAATAGTGTTTAAGTTCCCATCATTCCAAAGAAAATAGACTAATACAGTTATTGGGTATTTTTTATGTAATTTGTTAAGTACTCCACAAAATTCATGTATGTTCCATGTATGAAAATTTTGGGTAATTATAGTTAGTTTCAAAGAGAAATTTTAGTTATCCATTGGAAACTTAGATGAGAAAACCACAGTGAGAACCAAAAGGACATGTCTAAGGGTATGTATAAGAATAAATAAAACTATTCATATATTTATTGGAATTTTTCTTAATGATAGAGAAAGTCGATTCCAAGATACAAATATCCATATGGGTACTATATGTGGATGTTGATCTGGAACATATATACGTAGGGGTTACAGCTCTGCAAATGTGCATCATGACTAACTCGATCATAACTTGTTACAATATAATAGGACTTAGTGTCCACCTGGTTTGAAACTCTCAGGGGACATGATTTGGGAACTCAAAAAATCAAAATGAACAATAATTAAGGATTTAAATATAATTTGTCTGTGAATAATCCATGATGAACCTGAAGTGTCATAGATTAAGGTAAATGTCATTATTTAGACATCCTATAATGGAATTTTCAAGATTATGTGGTTCCTTATTGTGATAATTATTTCTTATTCTACGATTTAGGTTCAAGCCAATGTCTTGAACCTGAATGAACCATGTTAATGTTAACTATGATGAATAATGAAACAATATTATTTATGATCAACCAAATTAGATGGGATATGGAATGAAATAACTCATTTATATGCTTAACCATCCTTCCCAATCTATGAATCGTATTGTACGTCCAAATTAGTAACCTAGGGAACAACATTCTTTTGAGTCCTTTTTGAGCCGACATCCACTTTATTTTAACAGTTCAAATGTTCTAATTGTTTCTTAATAATGGATATGTACCACCCAAAATATATTCTATGTTCTCTAGTTTTCTTAAGGTGATAAATTCATTTAGGATGTTTATTGATTAGATGGAGAAGCATACCTGTGGTGGACTTTAAACAAGAATATGAGGGGTTAGGTTGACATAGACTCCATGGATTGAGATGACAAAAAGAACTTATTTTTCAATATGTAATATACTAAAATTATCAATACGAAAATGTAGATAGTGTTTTTCAATTTAAATTAATGAGATAATGATTTTGTTGGTACTTATGAATCCAATTTCACAAGACTTGAGAGGTACACACCAACAATTAGAATCCAACATGAAAGTGAAAGACATGTTCTTAATTGTATAGTTTTTATTTTTGGAAGGTATTTAGATATAAGATTATTACTAGCTATGAATAGATTGTTTTTAATAAAATAAAAGTTTAAATGGAGGCCGGTTTCATGCACCAATATCATTATTTTGACAAGTAGTGGGAGGTGGAGTCTAAAGATAAATATAGAAACCATGAAGAGAATGGGTGGAGATTTACTTTATTCTATATGTCTAGGAATATTCATAGAAGAAATTTTATTATGGGGCCTAAATAAACGTTTTATGTGTGGAATGGATGTTCATCGGGCTTTTGAGTGCCGAATTTATGGGAAAAAGTTATCTAATAATTCGAATGGAGAAAAATATGCTCATAATGAATCTCCCCACTTCAATGATACAAGTGTAAGGTGAATGAGAATTATGTTAACTAGTTCAAAAGTCCAAGGGTTACCAATAATGATCATCATCAACAACCTCCTATGGACAACGTAAAAAAGTAAAATATCATGTGATCTCTATTGGTGATGTGGAGTATGACAACGAAGTTATGGAATTATTGAGTTTTCATGTAGTGAAATTCTTGAATAATGTCCCATATTTACTTTTCTGGTATTATGGAATAATAAAAAATCATTATAATTTTTCTCTCTAGTTTTTACATAAGTATTTATGAGGATATGTTGAATTGTAATGGTAGCTATGAAAAGTTATTGTGATAATAGAGTTATATTTTTTAAAAAATACATGATTAAAGTAAGGAAAAACCTCATATGTTCATGATGCTGATATAATAATATTTTGACAAATATATGTTGGATATGAGTAAGTAAATTAGATGGTGATGAATTCCTTGGAACTGGTTAATTATTCATCTGAATATAGTTTTATGCTTTAATAGAATATGATTACAACATTTTGGACTAATGGAATTTATTCAAAAAAACATTTGAATATAGAAATATGAATGTTTTAAATAAGGATTTATGGTAATTCAGGTTTTTTCCATGTTTTAATATAATACATGGTGAAGTTATTCACATTGATTGAATGCGATAACCAAGATATACCATATGATATATTAGAGATAAATGTTACATTAATTTAGTGCACTTATTTCTAATGTTTTTGATTTTAATATTTTAGAAGGAATGTATACTTATCCATTTATGGAATGTTTATGTTAAACTTTAGATAAGTTTGTGATATTATTTTATTATCTATCCATGGGTGTATTTATTTATATTCAATAACGTGTGCTAAATGTTTTTTATAATAAAGGAAGATGGAATAACCTATCATTTTATTTGTGATCTGCTAACGTTTTGGGATTTTCAATCTAAAATATGTTTTTTAGAATAAGAGATGAATTGGTAATTAATCAAGGCATTAAATTTTTTGAGATTATGATAAAATAAATAATTTATATATTCTCTTAAAAAATATTAAACATTAGGAAATTAATCATGATTTAATTTTCATCAAGTTACCACCATTCTTGATGATATCAATGACCTTTTCCAAGACACTTTCAGTTATTATTTTTTGTTGTTAAAATTCTGTTACCATGTTATCTATCATTCTCCATTAAAAATTAATTATTATATATCTATTTTATGTTAATGTTTTCACTAGCCAACAATTTTATCCTTTGTGGAAACCTAGTAATAGTTTCATTAGGTAACTGTTATGTTTCTAAATTTCAATTTTAAAGGAGGTTTTTATATTTCTATTTTAGATGAAGGTTTTTATAAAAAAAAATATCTCATTTTAAACCTTTTATAATCAGATGAATTTCACGATAGTAATTCATTTCAATGCAGGGGTATAACACAACACAGTTATATTTTTTGAATTATTTTTTTGAATTAATATAATCGTTTTGCTAATTTTAATTCACAAAACACTGAATATCGATTTTTATTATTTAATAAAATAATTAATTTTGTATTAAATTATACCCAATATTATCTTATGCTTATGCTACATGCAACATTGACTGGGTTTGCGTTACATGAAACACTGAGTTTCAGTAAAACAACACATTATTATTATAATTATGTAAATGAGATAGTTATAAAATAGCCATTAAACTTCATAATGTTATGATAAATAAATAATTTTTGAAATTGATCACAAATATAAAACATATATATTTTTAAATGTCTAATTTTTGGTAAAATCATTATATGTCGAAATGTACCATTATATTAAAGGATCATATTTTTTTGTCATTCTATGAATAATAATATAATTAATTTTAGATATTATAAAAATTTAATTTGTTAAAATAATAATCATTTTTGAATATGCAGTGTTAAAATTATTATAGGGTGAATTTTTAGTATATTTCTGAGATCTTTCAGTTTTTTATAAATATGGAAAAATATTGCATTGTAGTTAAAAACTCTCTTTTCATTTAAATACTTATTATATATTTAATTGATTTTTATATTCAAAATAGATTAGTTGAATATATACTAATAAAATATATTTCATTGGAAAAATTTTTATATTGAAATTAGATATAAAATATTATTGAACTTTTCAAAGATGTTTTTGTCAAGTCAATATGGTTTTCTTTATGACATTTCCATTCCTTCATGTTTGGGGAGATTGTTAAGTCAATAATGTATCCTTACAACTCTATCATTCCTACTTTTTTTGAAAATCACAAACACCTTATTTCAAGGATAATCTAATTGTACCCTGTGTTTTACTTCTATAAGGGAAATTTTCCTTCCCCAAGGAAATTTATCCTTACAATGTTTTACATTGTTCATTATCTTGTCTAAGTGTAAAATTTAGTTTCATATCTAAAACCTCAAAATCATATAATACATAGATAAATAGGATTATGTTTTCAGACTCCTAATTTAGACAGCAAGTTCTCTGAATTCAGACTCCGAAATCTTTTGAGTTCTAACTCAGAGTTCTCTTAATTCAGACTCCAAAATCTTCTGAGTTCTTACTCCAAATTCTAATGAATTCAGATTCTGAAATTTGTAAGTTTAGACTCCAAATTCTCATGAACATTGACTCCGAACTTTTAAATTTCTGACTCTAAATTCTCTTGACATCTTACTCCAAACTTTTTAATTTCAGACTCTGAATTTCCATGAACTCTGACTCCGAACACTGTAAGTTCTAACTACGACTTCTTATGAACTCTGACTCTAAACTTTTTAAGTTCAGGTTCCTAATTCTTGTGAATTTAGATTCCGAATTTCCTTGAAATTCAAACTCTGGAATTCTATATAGTTCAGGTTCCAAATTTCTTAGAAAAAAGAATATGAATATCCTAGTATTATAGACACCAAATGTGTTTTTGGTTAGACTCCAAAGTTTTATTTGATTACATTTTGAATATTTGATTTAGGTTATGTAACCAAATTTTTTCTTACACATTTTTTTATTATAAAATGATGTCGTGCATTTAGTTACTAACTAACCATTTTTTGAGTAACACGTGTACAGGTCCCTCTGTAATTCAAGGAAAAATATGATTGTTGGAGCAGGGATCTGACCATTGAAGCCATGCCTATAAATAGAAGTTCATTTGAAATATTTCAAAAAACATTGATGAACTGTTCTATGACTCTAAATATTACATGCTATTGATTTGATTTCTAAATAGAGACTCTCAAGCTTAGTGCGTAATGAACTTCTTGTTCAGATTTTCTTTGTGTGTCTCCGGTTGTTTCTATGTACAATCAAGGGCTTCCGGGGATAGGAAGACATAGGTGTCGACTACCTTGAAGTTGGGGGCATCCTTACCGAGGAAGAAAGAGTTGCCGAATACTTGATGTTGAGGGCTTGCGGTGATAGTAAGAAGACTCTGATCTTATTATCAAAGGCTTACCCTGGTGTGGGTAAGACATACTCTCTTGAAAGTATAAATCAAGGGACCATTATCCAAGGTTGTTGGATACCCTTCTATTTGGGTTAAAAGATTTACTACTTGTGACTTGTTTTATTAAAAGTTTTCTGATTAATTTTATTTTTTGAGGAATGTAAAACTATCTTATACTACCTTATACTTGTACTTTGATATATTAAGATTCTATACGCTTTAAGGTACAATCATTATCGTAGTAAACATTCATTAAGTTTAATTTTCTGGAACCATCTTTCTAAATTCACTTTCTTAGAATCATATTTCCAGAATCTAGTAAGTGTATAGAACGTAGAGGTTTTGGGAATTACCTTGTTTAACCTTGTTAAAAATAACCATTTTTAAAAGTTCAAATGGAATTTCTTTAAACTCTACAATTCACCCACTCTTGTATAGTGAACATCATTATATACGTTATTCAGTATCTCTATTATTTCGATCCTACATTTGGTATTATAAATTATATCCTACTTTCACATAGTATCTCAACAATTGGTATTAGAGGAGGTCTCCAAAATACTTATATTCACATATAAGTTTTCCTTGCTCAGTTTTCATTGTTCTATATTTTTCCTTTCTTAGGAATTTTTTCATTGAATCTGAACATTTTCTTTTAAAAAGTTTTTTGTGGAAAGAGTTTTCTTTAAGATGGCAGGAATCAATGTTGGTTGCATAGAAAATATCAATCCAACAAGACCACATATTTTTGATGGGAATGATTAAAAATATTGGAGAGATCACACGAATACATTTATTATCAATATTGGAGTTGATAATCCTGTTATGCTTACTGGAGTGCAACACCTCGAGCTTCTACGATACGCTTCTCATTCAATAATGCAATAACTTGCATTGTACGCAACTTCAAGTTCTAAAACACCGCGACTAATCAAAGTAGCCATTATGAATAGTAATAACCACTTTTTAAAATTATAGAAATTTTATATTTCAAAATGGACTTCATTTTTGGATTTGGAATATCTAAATTAGCCTATGTTGAATTTTTGGTATTTTTCAGAGAACTTTTAATTTTTTATGAATAGTGAAAAATACTTTAAAACAACTTTTTTAATAAAAATAATTTATTGTGAAAAATTATAATATTTATTGGTTTTAAGGTATAATTAGAATATATTTTTACCATTTTATCCAATGGTGGTCATTAGAATTAATTTAACATTGAAATTGGACATAAACAATTGTCAATCTTTTGATATAAATTGTTTCTTAAAACACGCTATTTGTTGTGACAGCGAGAATTAATTATAAAATTAATTAATGAAACTTAAATGTTGGGAATTTTGTAAAAACGAAATCATTTTTGAATTCAGAATATCAATTATATCTTAGGGTGAAATTTTGGCATTGTTCTGAAAAACTTCAATTTTTGATGAATAGTGAAACCACTAAGTGGTAGTTAAATAACTGATTTTTCGTTTAAATGAAATATTACCACTTCTGTGATTTTATTTTCAAAAATCCTACATACATGTTTGTCATTAAGAAGTAAAATTTGGTTCAATGAGATTAAAATAATTTTTTGGTGAATAGTAACTTTTAAGTTCTTAATCGCGATTAGAGGTAATTAGTGTAGTTTAAGGTACAAATAATGTTTTAATAATTTGAGATGAGCATGACACTTGTACTATTCCTATTGGATGAGTCAGGGCCGACCAAGAAAACCCATGGGTCAACTTGGGGACCCCATGGAGCCACTTTAGTTGGAAAATGACATTAATATATATTTATTTAATGTTAAAATTAAATTGACACAAACATGAGTTGTTTTACTAAAACAGTTTTTAAGTGGGGTTACACAAGTCCAAATTTTGACTATAAATATTCATTAGAAAGCTAAAACGATTTAATACATCATAGTATTTTTTTATAATTTTTATACATTAAATAAATTAAATTATTTATGACATCATTATGATGCAGCGATGACCTCATTATTTAACGATTTTAATAAAACGAAAAGATAATGTAAAATCCAAGGATTACACTTGTCCAAAGCCTATTGGATGAGGAGATTTCGAAACCTTATCACCTTATCCTAGAATTATATAAGTGTGGGACCTTTATAATCCGAAAATCATTGTGAAATAATGTAACATTTCAATCTTTCCAAAAGTGCCCCTCCTCTCCACTTATAAAAGGCCCCCACCTCTACCACCTTATTTACACTTTCAAGCCATTTGGCTCGGCCAACCTCTGCCCAAATACTCTCCCAACTTCCCCCTATTACTCCTAGAAGCCTTACTTTGGGCAGAACTCTTCCCAAGGAAGCCTTTGTCTCAAATCAAAAAGAGTTACATGATTTTGAGGTAATGTCTTTTCTAATGTTGTTTTGTTTTATTTTTCTTCTCCAACCCCCTAAACTCTTTTTATTCATTTCTTTTGTAACAAAACCAGTATCCTCAATATACTAGGATATGGTTATAAGAAGTATTCGAGCTACACTTACACACACCTACATCTAATGGTTAAAGAACATACGGTTTCTGTGGATGGCGAATTTCTGCCTCACGAAACAATGATTGTTCAACACTCATATAACACCTTCAAAGGTGGCCATTAAGATGTCACTATTTTTATATATGATATATAATATGTTTATGTTTTACTTATGCTTCTGTATTTCTCATTTATGGCATACTTTATGATTTCCATTATGGGTAAAACGTGATAATTTCATTTTAGGAAGTGCGGACTACCGCCCCCTCAAAGTGATTTGAATCGCTAATGCCATATGTGGGATGTATAAAGGATGGATTAAATGGTATTATACACTATATTATACTGTAATTATATTATAAATTTATATAATTATGATTTCATTCCATTAAATACGAAATAGAAATGAAAGTAGCGTTCATGCGTACGTACGGCTTACTGTCTCCATGAACGGTGCATTTCATTTCATACCTCTAAATGTTACGTGACATTATGAATGAATGTATATAATGTATATATGATATATATGATATCTACATCATGAATATAATTCTGGATATAATGGATATTTCACCACACGAACAACTTGTAATTATAAGAAGTTTATTTTTGACTCAAGTACCAAAGATCGACAAAACGACCGTTATTAACTAAAATAATTAAATAATGTTCATAACATGGTAATAAGGGATATAAAAGGAATAATTAACAGGATAAAGGTTCTTAAGTAAATATAAATTAACTCTAGTTTATTATTTAGGATGTTAAAGAACGGTCGAGTCAGGACAGGATGCAAGGTAAGGGAATTTCTTAACCCAACTTCCATTCTTTGGGTTAATCTCCTACTTTCAAATTATGTCATGATATTATTATGTCCTATTTTGTATTTTTACTTTCTTTATGTGTACCTATAGTGAATACACATAATAGATCTATTTTATTTTAAAAATGATCTTTTTAAGGACTTCTTCTCAATCTCCTTTCATTGAGGCATATTTGGCTTTATACACAACTTTATTTTTTACGGTGTATAAACCCCTTTGAATTTTATATTTATTCAAAAGGAATCTTTTTTATACGAAGCGTTTTGCAAAACGACAAAAGGGAATGTTTTTCTTTCCGTACTTATGCGGCGACAACGACTTCTCTACCGCCGTGACCATTATTTGAGTTTCGGCTTCCTCTGCAAGCCATCATTTTTTTAATGAAAAACAAATACAAAGTTTTAACTTTCTTTTATTTTGGTATTGAAAGTGGTTTTGAAAGCGTTTTTATTATATCAATGTGTTGTATTGATATCTTGTGATTGAAATGTGGAAATGTTATGTTTTCTTTTATGCATGTTTTATGTGATACGATTATGTTATGGTTTATGATATGTTTAAACCTATTCATATGAGGAATGTATTGGACTTAATAAGTGACGGGTGGATCCCGCTATAGCTCCTCGATGCATCGGTAGGTCTCATGAGACAACTAGACGTGGAATTGGCCGAGGCCCTTTCCCAATTTGATTTATGGTTTTGGCCGAGGCCTTAATCATTTTAGACGTCTTTGCCGAGGCCTTGACAAAATGTTTCAGAATGTCTGGCATTATACATTCCCTCATTATGAAAGTGGTTATTGATATTGCATGTGATTATTCGACCAGTAGAATATCCATGTGAATAAGTGAATGGAATTATCTCATTTTACTTTTGCCATATTATGTTGAAGTTCAAGTTTAAAAGGCTTTTGTTTTAGTTATACATTGCCTTAAATGTTAATGTTTATTTATAAAAGCTTCGGCTATATTGTTAACCTTACTGAGCATCTGAGCTCACCCCTTTCAATGTTTTAATATTTTCCAGGATGTGAAGAAGTATTTTATGAATGACCTGCAGGGATAGTAAGAAGAGGATATGAGTGTGGACTATGAAGACTTTGTTATTAGTTTTTCACTTTATGATGTAATGTAAGACTTATGAATGTATCTTGTGTTTCCAAGGCTACTAAACTAATCGGTCTTTCGAGACTTGATCTTTTGTGATCATGCCAATGTTACGAAGTAATGAACCGACTCTGGGTAGCTGGGGTCGGGGCGTTACAGTTGGTATCAGAGGCAGTTTAGTACAAACCTTGGAAGCTAGATTTAGATAAACTCTGATTAGAGCACATAGCCCGAATAGAGAATTTAAGGATTAGTATAGAAGAACTTCCTAGAATTTTGGTATTATAGAGATGTTATGAGTTTTCCGAGCAATACATCCCTGTCTGGATACGAGCAGGTAGAGGCGGCTCTGGCACAGATGTACCTAGGGGTAAAACCCGAAAACACCGCTTTGAGCTAGACTCGAACGGGAACTGGTGCACGACAACGGGCCTTGCTGCACTCTTGGTTACGACACTCCCAGGGGATATGCTTAGGATAATTCTCATTTTATTTACAAATCATTATGAAGGGTTTATGAGTATATACTTCCTCAAAGAAAACATTTTTATGATTATGGATTATATCCATAAATAGTTCAATTTATGTTAAGTATTTTATAAGTATGGAATTATTTATTTTGATTCATAAACTAATCTAGTTTATGCCATTGTATAGAAATGGCGCCTAGTGGAAGGAATGGAAACCGTATCAATGCACGAACTCCGTGTAGGGATTTACCTCTTGCTCAAGATAATTATTGTGGAGCTGGTGATGCAACTGGTGCCGATCAGCTAATCACCATACTGGGACAACTTACTCAGGTTATGAATAATAACCTTACCCGTATGGAGCAACCTGATCCACAGCGTGGAGAATCAATATTAGACCGCTTCATGAGGCAACAACCACCAAACTTCAATGGGAGTACAAATCCTATAGTAGCTGAGCAATGGATAAATTCCTTAGAGAAAATATTCCATGCCTTGGGGAGTAGTGAAAGGGAGAAGGTTGTCATGGCAGTTTACCGCCTCACTGGAGATGCCGATCAGTGGTGGTCGCTGATTCAAAACACAAAGGAAGATGATGACGTATCTAATATGCAATGGAGGGAGTTCAAAGAGCTTTTCTTAGAAAAATACTTTCCTCGTGACCATCGAGCAGATATGGAAAGGCAATTTCTGAGTTTGAGGCAGAAGGAGGATGAGAATGTCGCAAAGTATGAGGCTAACTTGACAAGGTTAGCGAGGCATGCTGCCAATTATATACGTAACCCAAGGAGTAAGATTTATCGTTTCTTTGATGGGTTAAAACCATTTCTCCGTCGAGCTTTAGTATCACAATCCTTCTCATCATACGAAGATATTGTCTCGTGTGCTATCAAGACAGAAAAGGAATTCTCTAAGTCTTATGACAACAAAGTAAAGCAAGAGAAGAAGAGAACGGTGGAACAAGAGACAGATAAAGGGAAAAAGGGAAAGAAGGATTTTACATTATGTGATAATTGTAGGAAGAATCACCCTGGTACTTGCCTAAAAGGAATGGGAGTTTGTTATAAATGATGAGAAAAGGGTCACCAGGCTCGTGATTGCAAGGGAAAGAAAGAGGCTGTCAAAGTTGAATGCTACAATTGTAGGGAAACAGGGCATTATGCAAATGAATGTCCTAAGCGTCAAGGAAACTTACCTCAGAAAAGGCCAAGGGATCAAGGCCAATCTTATGCTGTGACTACAGTTGAAGCAGAATAATTAATGTATTGGTGCTTTTGGACTCAAGGATTATATTCTGGTTATAAGAATAATGTGATATATATATATGGATTGTACTGCAGTACTTGTTGATTTCAGTAAGGTTTTAATATGATTAAGGTAATCATATTTTTAGTATGTGACAATAAGAGAAACTTTTCTTTGTTTGGGGAATCTGAGGTTACAATTGATTTTGGAATTTAGAGACCTTTTAGAGAAAGTCTGGACGGAGGTATTTTGGATAACTATTAAGGTTGGAATGGATTAAGTTGAACCATGGATAGTATTGTTTAAGGTTAAAGAATTTCTGAAGATTATTTTTGGAATATTATAATACTATAGTTTTAGGAAAAGGATAACCTGCAGGGTGGGGAATAACCCGTCGCGTCGGACAAAGCTGCAGGAATCGAACCCACAACCATAGTGCGACAAGCCTTTATTTCCTACCACTAGCCTACAGGAAGTCCCTGGTTATTACAAAATAGTTTTACTAATCTAAATGGTATGTGTTAACATTTTGAACCTTATACAATTAGGATAAATAGAATATTTTTGAGTTCCGTTACCATTTGGAGTAAAAGTTGGGTTTGTGGTAAAAATTTATTAACGAATGAAAGTATACATAACAAGTATGTATATTCCCTTACGTTCTTAGTAAATCTCCTAAATAAATTCCTCAACATTATAAAAGGTAACTTAAAACTAAAATTTTGTCGGTTAACTTTTCCAACTGGGGATTCAATGACCGTTTAACCAATCACAAGTTTGTGATTTTCTTGTGGTTAAACTTTCTCCTAATCCTGTTTTCTATAACTCTCCATCAGACCTTGATGGTTTGTTTCTCCTCCATATCCATATTTTCATATAATCCTAGAATGGGCTATATCGGGTGACCTTTGTACTTATCTTGTTTTCTTTTAATGTTATATATTTATTAACCTTATTTCCGATGTGGGTTTTCCTCAAAGGTATTGTCTCTTTTCAACCTTTTATTTTTAAAGAAAAATTTCAAATTGCGAGGACGCAATTTATTGAAGGAGGGGAGAATGTAACACCTCAAGCTTCTACGATACACTTCTCATTCAATAATTCAATAGCTTGCATTGTACGCAACTTCGAGTTGTAAAACACCGCGACTAATCAAAGTAGCCGTTATGAATAGTAATAACCAATTTTTAAAATTATAGAAATTTAATATTTCAAAATGGACTTCATTTTTGGATTCGGAATATCGAAATTAGCCTATGTTGAATTTTTGGTATTTTTCTGAGAATTTCTAATTTTTTATGAATAATGAAAAATACTTTAAAACAACTTTTTTAATCAAAATAATTTATTGTGATAAATTATACTCTTTATTGGTTTTAAGGTATAATTAGAATATATTTTTACCATTTTATCCAATGGTGGTCATTAGAATTAATTTAACATTGAAATTGGACATAAACAATTGTCAATCTTTTGATATAAATTGTTTATTAAAACACGCTATTTGTTGTGACAGCGGGAATTAATTATAAAATTAATTAATGCAACTTAAATGTTTGGAATTTTGTAAAATAGAAATCATTTTTGAATTCGTAATATAAATTATATCTTAGGGTGAAATTTTGGCATTGTTCTGAAAAACTTCAATTTTTGATGAATAGTGAAACCACTAAGTGGTAGTTAAATAACCGATTTTTCGTTTAAATGAAATATTACCACTTCTGTGATTTGATTTTCAAAAATCCTACATACATGGTTTTCATTAATAAGTAAAATGTGGTTCAATGAGATTAAAATAATTTTTTTGTGAATAGTAACTTTTAAGTTCTTAATCGCGATTAGAGGTAATTAGTGTAGTTTAAGGTACAAATAATGTTTAATAATATGAGATGAGCATGACACTTGTCCTATTCCTATTGGATGAGTCATGGCCGACCAAGACAACCCATGGGTCAACTTGGGGACCCCATGGAGCCACTTTAGTTGGAAAATGACATTAATATATATTTATTTAATGTTAAAATTAAATTGACACAAACCTGAGTTGTTTTACTAAAACAGTTTTTAAGTGGGGTTACACAAGTCCAAATTTTGACTATAAATATTCATTAGAAATCTAAAAATATTTACTACATCATAGTATTTTTTTTATAATTTTTAGACATTAAATAAATTAAATTATTAATGACATCATTATGATGCAGCGATGACCTCATTATTTAACGATTTTAATAAAATGAAAAGATAATATAAAATTCAAGGCTTACACTTGTCCAAAGCCTATTGGATGAGGAGATTTCGAAACCTTATCACCTTAGCCTAGAATTATATATGTGTGTGACCTTTAGAATCCTAAAAGCATTGTGAAATAATGTAACATTTCAATCTTTCCAAAAGTGCCCCTCCTCTCCACTTATAAAAGGCCCCCACCTCTACCACCTTATTTACACTTTCAAGCCATTTGGATCGGCCAACCTCGGCCCAAATACTCTCCCAACATCCCCCTCTTACTCCTAGAAGCCTTACTTTGGGAAGAACTCTTCCCAAGGAAGCCTTTGGCTCAAATCAAAAAGAGTTACCCGATTTTGAGGTAATGTCTTTTCTAATGTTGTTTTGTTTTATTTTTCTTCTCCAACCCCCTAAACTCTTTTTATTCATTTCTTTTGTAACAACACCAGTATCCTCAATATACTAGGATGTTGTTATAAGAAGTATTCGAGCTACACTTACACACACCTACATCTAATGGTTAAAGAACATACAGTTTCTGTGGATGGCGAATTTCTGCCTCACGAAACGATGATTGTTCAACACTCATATAACACATTCAAAGGTGGCCATTAAGATGTAACTATTTTTATATATGATATATAATATGTTTATGTTTTACTTATGCTTCTGTATTTCTCATTTATGGCATACTTTATGATTTCCATTTTGGGTAAAACGCGATAATTTCATTTTAGGAAGTTCGGACTACCGCCCCCTCAAAGTGATTTGAATCGCTAATGCCATATGTGGGATGTATAAAGGATGGATTAAATGGTATTATACACTATATTATACTGTAATTATATTATAAATTTATATCATTATGATTTCATTCCATTAAATACGAAATAGAAATGAAAGTAGCGTTCATGCGTACGTACGGCTTACCGTCTCCATGAACGGTGCATTTCATTTCTTACCTCTAAATGTTATGTGACATTATGAATGAATGTATATACTTTATATATGATATATATGATATCTACATCATGAATATAATTCTGGATATAATGGATATTTCACCACAAGAACAACTTGTAATTATAAGAAGTTTATTTTTGACTCAAGTACCAAAGATCGACAAAACGACCGTTATTAACTTAAATAATTAAATAATGTTCATAACATGGTAATAAGGGGTATAAAAGGAATAATGAACATGAAAAAGGTTCTTAATTAAATAGAAATTAACTCTAGTTTATTATTCAGGAGGTTAAAGAACGGTCGAGTCAGGACAGGACGCAAGGTAAGGGAATTTCTTAACCCAACTTCCATTCATTGGGTTAATCTCCTACTTTCAAATTATGTCATGATATTATTATGTCCTACTTTGTATTTTTACTTTATTTATGTGTACCTATAGTGAATACACATAATAGATCTATTTTATTTTAAAAATTATCTTTTTAAGGACTTCATCTCAATCTCCTTTCATTGAGGCATATTTGGCTTTATACACAACTTTCTTTTATACGGTGTATAAACCCCTTTGACTTTTACGTTTATTCAAAAGGAATATTTTTTTATACGAAGCGTTTTGCTAAACGACAAAAGGGAATGTTTTTCTTTCCGTACTTATGTGGTTACAATGACTTCTCCGCCGCCGTGACCATTATTTGAGTTTCGACTTCCTCTACAAGCCATCATTTTTTTTAATGAAAAACAAATACAAAGTTTTAACTTTCTTTTATTTTGGTATTGAAAGTGGTTTTGAAAGCGTTTTTATTATATCAATGTGTTGTATTGATATCTTGTGATTGAAATGTGGAAATGTTATGTTTCCTTTATTCATGTTTTATGTGATACGATTATGTTATGGTTTATGATATGTTTAAACCTATTCATATGAGGAATGTATTGGACTTAATAAGTGACGGGTGGAGCCCGCTATAGCTCCTCGATGCATCGGTAGGTCTCATGAGACAACTAGACGTGGAATTGGCTGAGGCCCTTTCCCAATTTGATTTATGGTTTTGGCCGAGTCCTTAATCATTTTAGACATCTTGGCCGAGGCCTTGACAAAATGTTTCAGAATGTCTGGCATTATACATTCCCTCATTATGAAAGTGGTTATTGATATTGCATGTGATTATTCGACCAGTAGAATATCCATGTGAAGAAGTGAATGGAATTATCTCATTTTACTTTTGCCATATTATGTTGAAGTTCAAGTTTAAAAGGCTTTTGTTTTAGTTATACATTGCCTTAAATGTTAATGTTTATTTATGAAAGCTTCTGATATATTGTTAACCTTACTGAGCATCTGAGCTCACCCCTTTCAATGTTTTAATATTTTCCAGGATGTGAAGAAGTATTTTATAAATGACCTGCAGGGATAGTAAGAAGAGGATATGAGTGTGGACTATGAAGACTTTGTTATTAGTTTTTCACTTTATGATGTAATGTAGGACTTATGAATGTATCTAGTGTTTCCAAGGATACTAAACTAATCTGTCTTTCGAGACTTGATCTTTTGTGATCATGCCAATGTTACGAATTAATGCACCGACTCTGGGTAACTGGGGTCGGGGCATTACATGGAGGATATAAAATCCCTGACAAGGAAGTTAGTACCTTCACCAATCAAGAAAAGCATGAGTATCAACTGAATTATAAGGTACACAATACCTTGCTTTGTTCTATGACTAGAAATATATATATAAAAATTTCATCTTATGAAGCCGAAAATTGTATTTGAAAGAAACTTGAAGTTACTCACTTTGGAACTTCCAAATACATTAAAACAAGAAGAGCCATGCTCAGAGCTGAATATCACGGGTTTTTCTTTCCTTATGGAGAACCAATATGTAAGGTGAAACAAAGATTCATGACTATTATTAATAGTTTACAATCTATGGGTAAGAAAGGATTAGATGATGAAGCTCTTATTGATAAGATCATAGACATTATGCCCAATGAATGGGAATCCAAGAGGATTGCTATTGATGATAACAGAAAGGTTACTCAGATTTCTCTTGATGGAATTTTTGGAACTCTTCTTCAACATGAGACCAGAATGAAGATATATGATAATAATGTAAAGAAGGAAAATGGGAATGGCAGTGTTGATTATACTATAACTTCAATTCATATGAAATCCAAGACTCCTGAGAGAGTTACTAGATCCAAATCAATGAAGGTTGTTATTCAATCAAAATCTAGTGGAAGTGAATCTTCAGAAAATGAGTTAGCAAATCTTGATCAAAGGATGAACAAGATTGTTGGACAGAATAACTTTCAATATAGATATAAGAAGAATGAAAGGAAAGACATGAAAGATTCAAGAAGTCACATGTTATGAATGCAAGAGATCTGTACATATAAGGCCTGATTTTCCTATGCTTAAGAGAAATTAAAGAAAGGCAAATGATTCTGAGAGAAATATAAAGAAGTAGTACAAAGCTAAAGCTAAGAAAGTCTTGAAAGCTAATGAAACCTATAGTTCCAGTGGTGGTGAATCTTTAAATGAATCATCAGATTACAAATCTTCTGGACATGAGAATATCAGTCTAATAGCCAGAATACCTATTGAAAATCATTGTTTGATGGCTAAGGTACACAATGATGAATCAATGACCAATGATTCTTTAAATTGAAATCATATTAATGATAAATAATATAACGTTTCTAATGAATAATCTTATTCGGATGAAGATAACACTTTACCTACCTATGAATAAGTTTATAGGTTTGAAAAACTCCTATAGATTGAGAATTCAAAACACTTGAAAAAGCATGATAATGAAAATTTATAGAATACTATTCTTACTATGGAAATATTAGATCTTTTTAATGATCTTGATAAGAAAATTTTTGATTTTGAAAGTATTTCAAAAAATCTTGAGGAAGTAAATTCTGAGAAGAATAACCTTTCTATGGATATAGAAAATGCAATTTCTAAGAAAGATATTTTCGAGCCTAACTCTAGTTCTAAATCAAATGTTTTAGAAGACAAGAAATTGGTTATCAAACTAAAATCTGAGATTTTTTCATTGAGGAAGTTTTTGTAACACATTACCTTATGTAAAGAAAATTTTGATAAGTTGTATTCACAAATTCGACCTCTATGGAATAATTCTGGATTTGGTTATACTAGTTCTAAATCAATTTTTAGTAAAAAATATTTTGTTCCTCAAAGTGCTTCATTCTGTACTAAGTGTCTGTGCGGTGGGCATTGGGTAAAAAATTGTTCCTTAAACAAAACTCAGTCTTTAAGAATTCATAAAGCCTATTTTTCTACGAAAATGTGGATGCCTAATATTTTGCTTTTTAAAATTTCTAGATCCAAGAAGGTTTGGATTCTGAAAGTCTAACTCTTTTGTTTTCATGAAATTAGAGAAAGTACCAAGAACAATACTTGGTACGTGGATAGTGGATGTTCCCGACATATGACTGGTAAAAAAAATACTTTGAAAAGATTATCAAGATGAAAGGATGGAAAGTAAATTTTAGAGATAATGCTCAGGGATAAATTATTAGTATAGGTAACATCGTTCTTCTTGAAAAAACATTGATTTCATATGTTTTCTTTTTTAAGGGCCTTAAGGAAAACCTCATTAGCATAAGTCAATTATGTGATGAATGTTACCGTGTGAATTTTAGGAATGATTAATGCCTAGTACACAATTCCAAGGAATATTTTATTCTAACTGCCCATAGGCAAGAAAATGTATACACACTAAACATAAAAGACCATAGGAGCCAAGATCTACCTTGCCTTAGTGCAATGGAAGATCATTCTTGGTTGTGGCATAGAAGGTTAGGTCACTATGACCTTATAAACCAATTAAAACTTTCGAAGAAAAGATTAGTTAAGGATCTACCAGAGCTTAGATTTTATTCATCAAAAGTTTGTGACCCTTGTCAATATAGTAAGCAACATAAATCATGTTTTAAATTAGTCGGTGAAGTCTCAAATATTGATTAATTTTATCTATTTCATATGGATAACTTTGGTCCTACACAAATTGGAAGCATTGGAGGCATGTTTTATGTATTTTTTTAGTTGATGATTACACTAGATTTACGTGGGTCTATTTTCTAGAAAATAATTCTGAATCCTTCTTGTATTTTAAAAGATTTATAGCCCAAGTTAAAAATGAGAAAAACACTCCATTGAAATCTATTAATAGTGATCATGGTAGAGAATTTCATAATTCTGCTTTTGAATCTTTTTGTAGTAAAAAAGGCATTACTCAGAATTTCTCCGCTCCAAGAGCTCCTCAACAGAATGGTGTTGTAGAAAGAAGAAATAGAATTTTTAATGAGATAACAAGAACAATGTTGAGTGAATATTCTATAGAAATACTTTTTTGTGATGAAGCTTTAAGTACCACTTGTTATACTATAAATCAAGTTTTTATTAGACCTTTTCTAAATAAAACTCTTTATTAGTTATGGAATGGTAGAAAACTTAGACTATCCAATTTCAAGGTTTTTGGTTATAAGGTATTAATTTTGAATACTAAAGGTAATATACACAAATTAGAACCAAAATATAATGAATAAATTTTCTTAGTCTACTCCCCAACCTCTAAGGCTTATAGAGTTTTCAATAAAAACACTTGTACTGTTGAAGATACAGTACATGTAAAATTTGATAAAACTGATCCCTTTGATTTTAAACAACCCCAATCTACATATTTAGATGTATTTTTAAAAACTGATTATTTACCCTTGATATAAGATCCTTCTGATAAAGAAAATTCCCAAGAAAATGTTTCTGAAGCATTTACCCCGGATGATTTCAAACCCTATGTTGATGAATAGGTTTTACAAAACCCAAAACAATTGTTTCTAAAGAATCATCCCAGTGATAGTATGATTGGTGATGTGAATCAAACTATAATGACTAGAAGTTCCTTATGAAATGAAGTGGAACATCTATCATTCCTTTCCCAATTAGAATAAAAATAACTGATGAAGCATTAGGTGATGATGATTGGATAAAAGCTATGCAAGATGCGCTAAATGAATTTGAGAGGAACAAAGTCAGGACCTTGGTTAAAAAAAACTAAGGAAACATCTATTATTGGAGTTAAATGGGTTTTTAGAGATTAGTGTAATGAAAATGGAATCATTGAGAAATAAATCTAGATTAGTTTCCAAAGTCTATAATCAACAATAAAGAATGGACTATGAAGAAACCTATGATCCAGTATCTAGAATTGAATATATTGGTATCTTAATTGACTTTGCAGCATTCTTTAAGTTAAAACTTTTTCAAATGGATGTGAAATATTCTTTCCTTAATGGTAATGTTCAAGAGGATTTTTTTGAAAAACCTCCTGGTTTTGAAGGTACAAAAAATCCTGATCAGGTTTTTATACTTACCAAAGCTTTTTATGGACTTAAGTAAGACCCTCGATCCTGGTATGATAGACTAACATAATTTTTTATACAAAATATTTATTTTAAGGGAAATGAAGATCCAACCCTTTTTATAAATAAAGATAAGAAAAATGTTTTGATTATTCAGATTTATGTTGATGACATTATATTTAGTTCAAATTAGCAATATTTAACTAATTCCTTTACAGATCTAATGAAATTTGATTTTGAAATTAGTATGATGGGTGAGTTAACATTTTTCCTTGGTTTTCAAATTTCTCAAAAACCAGAAGGAACCTATATATCCCAAAATTTGTATATTAAAGATCTTCATAAAAAGTATGGATATGACAACACTAAAAGTATTAGTACTCCCATAGATGCCTCAAATACACTTGATCTTGATGAAGCTAGGAAACCAGTAGATCAAACAACTTTTAGAGGTATGATAAGAAGTTTACTTTACATGAAATCCAGTCATCCATTATTAATGTTTTCAGTATGCTTATGTGAAAGATATCAATCCAATCCTAAGGAATCTCATTTAAAGTCAGTGAAATGATATTTTCTCTACATAAAAGGAACCATGGATTCAGTACTCTTCTATACATCTGGAAATGATTTTTTTGAAAAGTATTTCAGATGTTGACTTTGGTGGATGTAGGATAGATAGAAAAAGTACATCTGGAACCTGTCATTTATTAGGAGATTAATTAGTTTCTTGGTCGTGCAAGAAGCAACACTCAGTAGCACTTTCCATTCCTATAGTTGAATATGTAGTAGCTGGAAGTTGTTGTGCTCAAGTGTTGTGGATGCAACACACACTCACAGACTATGGTATGAGTTTTACCAAAACACAAATTTTGTGTGATAATAAAATTTCCATTTAACTTAGTAAAAACCCTTCCTATCACTCTCGTGAAAAGAACATATATATTAGGCATCACTTTCTTAGGGATCACTCACAAAAAAGAGATATCATTCTTCAATTTATCGGAACGCAAGATCAACTTGCTGATATTTTTCACAAAATCTTTACCCTCCAATAGACTTGAATACATTAAACAGAAGTTAGGAATAATAACCATAAAGTAATAGTCCCTATTAACTTTATGTTGAACAATATTATTAAAGTAATAAACTTCTTTTAATAGGGGGAGTAAATTTTCTTGTTAGTTTTTCAATTTTTTCATAAAGAAGTTTTTCAAAAAATTTCATAGTTAGAATTTTCAAATCTTTCCTAATGAAAATTTTCATGGTCTAAAATTTTCATACTCAAAATTTTCGTAATAAATATTCTCATACTCAAAATTTTTGTAATGAACATTTCCATAATGGATTTCTTCAAAAATTCTGTAATATTGTTTTTCATATACTTCATAATAAATATTTTCTATGTTTTTCGTAATGTAAATTTTTTTAGTTAGTTTTTTAAATATTATTTTCATAGTCAAGTTTTTTTTCTCAGAATCTAATTTTCTTCAAGAATAATTTTTCATCACTAAGAATAATTTTCCTGACAATATGAAAGGTATGTTTTCTTTCTTAAGTTTTCATAATGATCATTTACTTGCTTGTATTTTCTTTTGTGTTTTAAATTTTTTGGATTATAGTTTCCTTAAATCCGAATGTTTTTCATAAAAACATCAAAATATTGGATTCTAACAAGATTTCCGTGAGACTATCATATCAACCTTCAGATCTAAGAAGAAGGATTTTCAGACATTGGATTGAGTTTGGAAGATGAATCTTTGTTTCCAACACCTATATAAAGGACCCCTAAACGGTTGTACCACATCGATATCAACCTCTTGCATGCTAATGTTCTGACCTTCTACTTAAGCCCATTCTGAACTTCTTAGAGATTTCCTACTCCAAATGTATGCAGAGGAATCATCTCATAAAGATATGTCTACCATCAAGCCAATTCTGGAATGGAAGGTATATAGAGAAAGGCTGGTGCATCCGAATTTCTTCAACAAGTATGATTCGATTATTTCAAAGAATATTTAGTTGAATGGATGGGAGAGTGTTTGTATATCAAATACAGGTGCTCAAGATTTGGTGTATCTCTATCTTATTATTGAGTATTTTGAATCAGTCAGTTTTTCAAGGAAGAAGGCAGAGAAAAGTTTTTTTTTAAAAGCTATGGAAAAACCTCTGCTATATCATATACAAAGTCAGCTAGTTTGGTTAGAGTGCCATTTTAAGGGGAAGCTGAGTTATGTTCCTATAAGTTTCCAGATGTTCAAGGAAGTTTTTTCAAGATTAATGATATGGAGTCTCTCGGTCTTATAGATGTTAAGACTCTGAATAATGCTCACCTCTCTGTAAATAACCAGATCCTTGAATTATGGGTTCAAGGTTTCATCATTCCGACAAAAGGTGATAAGGACACCTTGATGAAAAGTGACATGTAAATCCTACATTTTCTGGTCAATATGAGGAAGATAGATTTTGTCAAGCATATTCCAGTTATTATAGAGAATATCAAGCACGGAAATCTGAAGACTCAAATTATAATGTATCAGGCTCTTCCTTCCAAGTTGATTGTTCAGTGTCTGGAGTCTTTCAAAATCCCTTGCAGTTCAAAGATGAGGAATTGAAAAGTCATGCTGATTAGTAATGATACCCTGAAAAGGATGAAATTTGGTTTTTCTATGGAATCATGAGTATTCTATGAACTACTAGTAGAAGAGGCTGAAGCTATTCCGAAAGAACAAGAAGTGCATGAACCATCAAAAAAGGCTGGAAAGAATAGAAATTTGAAAGAAGTAGAAGAGGAAGAGAAAACACCAAAAGCTATGGAAGCTCAATCTGCACCTCCAAAGCTTAAGAAGCAATAATCCTATCTGGATGAGGTTGTTTCAAAGTGGAGGGAAGACAAGAAATATCATAAGGAAAGAGAGGCATGGTTTGGCATGGATCCTGTAGAAGCTAAGGCTTTAAAAGAAAATACAACCTATGATATTGAGAATCAAGCTAAGGAAAATAAGAAAAAGAAGAAGATGTAAGATGATGAGATTGTTCAATCCGTTATGAGGGATACTGAGAGAGAATATGAGAATATCCCTGTATCGAAATCCTTCTTGTTAGAGGCCTTACCTGAGACATCAGGGAAGAAATTTCTCACTCCGAAAATAGTACATGAAAATATTATTGAAGAAAAGGAAGCTGTGGAATAAGTGAAAGAAGAAGAAAGTAGTGGTGACATTGAGGAACTCATAAATAAAGTTGAATACTTTCATGATATGGAAAGTGCAATCGAAAAAATTGTCAATTCATACCTCTCAATCCGGATCTTCAAAGATTGTTACTCATAGGGTAGATGAAAAAGTTGGTGATAAAGTGAATATGTTCTCTGAGGAAGAAAGTTATAATCATCATTTCATTCAATCTAAAGATGATGAGGCAGGACCTGAGAAGGAGAAGATAGAAGAAGATAGAACTGTTCAGCTATCTGACAGTGAACATGAATCTCTGGATGAGGAAGCTATTCTGAGAACTAATAAGGGGAAACATGTAGTTGTGGATACACCTACTGAATTTTTTTTTAAAGAATAAGGAAGCTGGTGGATCATCCATGAGAAAACTTGTTGAGATAGAGAAATATCCCTCACCAAGAAAAGTCTCAGATTCAGAATCATCATCCCTAGGAGATGATTTCGTCATTCAATCACTAAAGAAGCTTGTTGACACCATTCTGATATTTCCATGCATTGAATCAAGATGTCAGATGCTCCAGCACAGCTTGAATCAAAAATTGGATTAAGTATCCATGGTGACAGATAAATGTCTAAAACATGAGGCTGATTTTAAGAACTTCTTCATTAACTATGATGCCATAAAAAAATCTTGTAAGAAATTGATTATCTGGTAAAAGAAGATAGTTGAAGATTTGAGAGATCATGATGAGATTCAACATGATGTTAAGGAATCATTTGATATTGAAGATGATAGAATCAAAGATTTCTCGACTAGCTTGGTGGAAAAGATATCTATTGAGCAGAATACTTAGATTCAAGAGGTAATGGATCTTAATGAGAAGTTATATTCTGTTTCCCAAAGCTGGAAGAGAGAAAGAGAACTTCAGGTTGAGATTGAAGAAAAGTTTGTTATGAAGGAAGAAGTCTTAAAGGCTCAGACAGAGGTTCTTAAGGCTCATGATGAAGAATCAAGGCCATTTAGTAGAAACATGAGGAACATGATTATCTCCTAATGAAAGATGAGGAAGACCAAAAGGAACTCAAAAAGATGAAAACCATAGAGAAGTAATGGATACCCAAGGATAAGGAAGAAAAGTATATCCAATACAAACTTTTGTTATATTATTTCCTGGTATAAATTCATCCTATCATAATGAAATTTTGGTTGCTTGTTTTTGTTTGGATGCTTTGTAATAATATTTTAGGTACAATAGTTTCTTTTCCATTCCCTCACATTATTTTTGAAAATCACAAAGGGAGAGAAAGGAAAATGAATACTAAGAAATAAAGAAATATAATTAACAAAGGGGGGGTTTATATAAGGGGGAGTTTTCATTACATATATTTTCATACTCAAGATAATGAAAAATCTCATTCCGAAAATCTAAAAATCGATCCTTAGTGTTCAAAATACTAAGGAGGAGTTAGTCATATTCATCTTCAACCACATTTTAAGTTAGATAAGTTTTATTTTCAAAGTCTAGAAAAATATTTTCCAAGTCCTTTTATACTTTTCCGTATGAATGTTTTTGCTTTCCAAAAAGGGGGAGATTGTTGAATCAATAAAGTTTTCCTTATGACTTTTCCATTCCTTCATGTTTGGGGATATTGTTAAGTCAATAAGGCATCCTTATGACCCTATCATTCCTTTTTTTTGAAAATCACAAACACCTTATTTCATGGAAAAACTCATTGTACCCTGTGTTTTAATTCTTTAAGGAAAAGTTTCCTTCCCCAATGAAAATTATCCTTACCATGTTTTTCATTGTTCATTATCTTTTCTAAGTGTAAAATTTGGTTTCATATCTAAAACCTAGGAATCATATAATTCTTAGATAAATAGAATTATGTTTTTAGACTCTAAATTCATACTCCGTGTTCTCTGAATTCAGAATCCGAACACTTTTGAGTTCTGACTTTGAGTTCTATTAATTCAGACTCCAAAATATTCTGAGTTCTGACTCCGAATTCTAAGGAATTCAGACTCTGAAAATTGTAAGTTCAGACTCTAAAATCTCATGAAATTTGACTCCAAACATTGTAAGTTTTGACTCCTAATTATCATGAACTTTGAATCCAAACTTTGAATGTTTAGACTCCAAATTCTCATGAACTCTAACTCTAAACTTTGTAAGTCCTGACTCCAAATTATCATAAAATCTGACTCCGAACATTGTAAGTTCAGGTTCCGAATTCTTGTGAATATATATTCAGAATTTCTCTGTAATTTAAAATCTAGAATTCTATAGTGTTCAGGTTCCTAATTCCTTAGAAAACAAAATCCTAATATCCTTATATTGAAGACACCGAATGTGTTTTTTCTTAGACTCCGAACTTTTATTTGGTTCCATTACGAATATTTGATTTTTGTTATATAACCATAGTTTTTCTTACATTTTTTTATTATAAAATGACATCGTGCGTTCAGTTACTAACTAACCATTGTTTGAGTTACACGTGTACAGGTCCCTCCAAAATTTAAGGAAAAATATGATTGGTGGAGGAGGGAGCCGATTGTTGAAGTCGTTCATATAAATTGGATCGCATTTTAAAGAGCTCAAAAAACATCGATGAACTTTTCTATGACTCTAGGAGATTACATTCTATTGAAGTGATTTCTAGAGAGAGACTCTCATGCTTAGTACGTTATGAAATTCTTGTTCAGATTTTCTTTGTGAGACTCTGATTGTTATTGTGTACAATCAAGGGCTTTCGGGGATAGGAAGGTAGAGGTGCCGACTACCTTGATTTTGATTCATTGCTGAGGAACATTGAGGTGCCGAATACCATGAAGTTGGGGCTTTTAGGGATAGAAAGACAGACTCCGATCTTCATATCGCAGGCTTACCCTGGTGTGGGTAAGACATACTTTCTTGAAAGTATAATTCAAGGGACATTTATCCAAGGTTGTTGGATACCCTTCTCTTTGGGTTAAAATATTTTCTACTTGTTACTTGTTTTGTTACAATTTTTCTGCTGGATTTTATTTGTTGAGGAATTTATAACTATATTATACTTCTTTATACTTGTACTCTGATATAGTAATATTCTATACGCTTTAAGGCAGAATCATTATCGTTGTAAACTTTCATTAAGTTTCATTTTATAGAACCATCTTTCCAGATTCACTTTCTCAGAATCATATTTCCGGAATCTAGAAAGTGTATAGAACATAGAGGAATTATGAATTACCTTGTTTAACCTTGTTAAACATAACCATCTTTGAAATTTCCAATGGAATTTTTTATAGTATACAATTCACCCACTCTTGTATATTGAGAATCATTTTATACTTTATTCAGTATCTCTATTATTTTGATACTACATTTGGTATTATAGAGTATATCATACTCTCACATACCATCCTAACACTTTTTACCCTCTTCCTTGTCACGTCTGTGGGATTATCATTAAACATAATTTTTCTATTTCTTTTATTTGAATTTAGAAAAATGGACATATGTGGTTATACTAAGTATGATATTTGGATTTTAAGAGTATAAAATTATTTTATTGGATATTATGAATAATAAATTATGTAAATAATTATTTACCAAAGTTAATGGTAAATTAGAAAAATAATGTTAAAAATAATATGATAATATTATATAATTACCCTAAAACTAGTCCCGAATAAATTTGATGACTGGTTTTAGACTTAGTTAAACCTTAGGTAGAAATTATAACCATTTTTTGATACTTTTTTTAGAATATGACATTTATAATATTTTGATAAAAGATAAGTTAAAATTCTTGTACTAATAAGTATCATAAAAAATAATTTTTGATACATGGTAATATTAAAGATAAATTCAACTATAAATATTCATTTGAAATCAAATATATTTATATTTATTATTATAATGTATATTGAATTTTTATTTAAGAAATAATTTAATTAATGAATTTCATAATGATGATGCAATAATTGTTTAATTAACTGAATTATCAAATAAATGATAATCTAAATCTTAAAATAAATAAAATTCAACATAATTAATGAAATAAAAGAATTTTCTATAAAAAATTTAAAAGGTAGTGATATATTATATGTTTTTAGAAGTTCTTAGGATAATATGATATTTTGTAAAAGAAATATAATGAATACTATCAAAATTGACATAAATGATACTTTAAAATAAATAAAATATTTTTCAATGGTATAAATTTAATAAAAATACATATTTAACCAGACTGACTAGAATAAGGATAAAAACTTCATTAATTATCTAGTTTGGTTCATTAAGAATTTATAGTATCTATATTAACCATAAAGAGTTAATATCCATGTTGTCATGGTAAAGTTAAAATGTTTAACTAAGGTTTAATGCCAAAAGATAAGGTTAATATTGTGGCATAAACATGTATAATAATTCGTGGTTGAGATTATTTAGACCCATACTAAACTATGATTAGAAATTACATAATTTTGAGCTATCATAAATCAAAAATAAATTTATATAAATTAAATATTTTAAGAGTTTCCTAAACTACCCCTCACCTCAATTATAAAAGGGTACCTCTTACCTCCCTTCCTCACACCTCCTAGATCCATATATCTCAATAGAACCATTCCTCACTTTTAAAATCCCAAGTAATTATAGAATTATTTTTGTTATCAATATTAATATTTATGGATTAGATAGTAATTTTACCTTAAAGGGATGTTATTTCTGATTATGTACCCAACACACAACATTGGGTTTCTCCAAATTCCTATATTGTATGTAAGACTGAGTTATACAAAATAAAATAATTTACCGTAATATTTTTATTTTAAGTAGTAGTTATATCCTATAAATTTCAATGGTTGGAACGAAAAATGTTAACTAAATTTTGAAAATATTGCTTACAGTTTTTTATATAAGGATTCATTGGTTACCAAATAAACTAAAAATGAAACTAAAAACCAATTGAATATAAAGGATGTATTTATAATAAAAACTAGTTTAGTATAGATAATTTTGATTATAAAATAATATAATCATGCTTGTTGGATTATATTAATGAAATATAAATTAAATATGATGTCTAAAATTCTTCTTATTTTTATTCCAGACTTTATTTAAGAACAAATTTAATTTTATGCTTAAAATAAGTATTTCTCAAAAATGGAATTTTTAACACCTTTGACGGAGCCCCTATTATAAATATTGTTTTTGAAAATTTTTGTAGTTATATTTCAAAAAAAAAATTCTTATTTGGAATTGTGATATCAAAATTTACTTTGGTTGAATTATAGATATTTTTCTGATAAATTTTATATTTTAATGAATAGTGAAAATACTGGGTTTTAATTAAAAAATGATTTTTCATCTAATGTATTTATATTATTATATTATCCTTATAATTAGTAATAATGTATAACTAGAATATTATTTATCATTTAATATAATGTTGGTCGTTGGGGAAAATTGTTATATTGAAATTAGATGTAAAACATATGTAAATTTTGAATGTCTCTTTTACCCACCTTCTCACCACATGTGCATGATTAATATTCAACCTAATTTAAAAACTTCATTGAATTGAGTATTTAAAAATTGAAATATATGGTTTTAATTAGTGTAAAAAAAAATTTATAATAGGATCAACATAATTTTTGGTGAATACTATGTTTTTTATTTTATTTAATAGAGTTAAGGGTTAATCAGGTTATTAATGATTAAAACATAATATTATAATATTATAAAATTTCCATAACACTTGTCCTAATATCACTGGATGAGTGGGTATCCACATTAATCAACATTGGGATGATATTATACCATTTTAAATCAACTTGGGTATTAATATGAAATTTATTATATTTTATTGAAATATAAGTTAAAAATTTCATAGTCCTTTTTTTAAATAAGTGAATCATTTTTAAAATAGAGTTATATATAACATAATTTTGATTATAAATATTCATTTTAAATATAACATTTTCATATATATTATTATATATTATTTATAATTTTTATACATTTAAAACTAAATTTAATATGATAAAATTATGGCGTAGTAATAGATTTATTAAAGGATGGATCAAATAATTGATATTAATAATATTAAAATAAATATAATTTGAAATATTATATACCATACACATATTTTTTGATGCCTTTGACATGTTATATATTATTTATAGTAGTTTATTCGAAGGAATCGATTCTTTATGTTTTTTTTAAAAAAAGTCCAAATACGAATAGTGTCAAAATTGAGAAATTTCATATATTAAAATATTAAATATTTAAGTAAATGAAAAATTTTTATAAAAATCTAGGATTTATCCAACAAGTTTTATAAAGTATAAAACATTTAGTGATTACTCAATAATTAGTTATCTTGCATGATTGGGTAAATATTTTAACCCTCAAAGTGGAAATTATTTGATACACGGTAAGAGTTATTAGGGGTTGAAACAAAAAGATAAGGATTAAAAAAAATATTTAAAACTTTACAACATTTAATTATATTATTAAATTTATACCAATAATCATACTATATTATAAGAAAATTAATTTTGACACATTTGGAATAGAAAATGAATTTATATTAATTTAATAATTTTTATAATTCTAAGAGTACCCCTATTATCTCATTTAAAAGGGAACTCATTATTCTCTGTTAATAACACATAAAAAAACAATTTTGTTCTCAAAAAATCATCCCAAAACCATTATTTTAATACCTACCCACATTTTAGAGGCATTAGTTCAGGCATAACACACTACTTATAGGTGTTATGTTCTTATGAAATGTGACCTTTTAAAGGAAATGCAATGATTTTATTTAAGTGTTTCTATTTTATTTTGTCTTCCAATTTACTCAAATATTCTTTATCCGTGATAAAATAATAACTATAGTAAACTAAATAAACATAGATGTTATTATTTTAATATTATCACCTAAATCCATCACTACATCTAACAAATAGAAATTTAATTAATCGTTTGTTTGTACGTGTGAACTATCACCTCCACAAAGCAATATAATTCATTTTCCATAACTGCCAATCCATGATAGTTATAGTGATGGAATTAATGTTAATATGTGATATTCATGAAATATTATTTATTATAATATAATAATATATCAATTAAATTATTAAATTCCATAAACATATAAATAATAACATCATTCGTGTGTATGCGTGAACTATCACCTCCATGAAGTAATGTGATTCGTTTTAAATCACTAAATCACTTGTAAGATACATATAAGTTTATTTTAATTATTATTATGATATTACGTAAGTCATGATCCTCCTAGAAATATAAAATAATAATTAACTTCTTTCCATAATGATCAATGAAAAATGGAAATGTTATGCATGCAGACGTACGACCTACCATCTCTATGGTTATAACATTGTTCATTTTCAATAACCATAATAAATAGTTTAATTTAAAATTATAACTAATGTATAAAATTAATCATAATTTCATAAATATTATTCTATATATGATGTAATCATTACCAATTTTACAAAGGAAATCAAACAAAGTGATCTTGAATCGAAGTACCAAATAATAACAAAACATCTGACGTGAACATAACTTAGTATGAAATTTCTATAACATTATAAATAAGTGATTTAAAGGGAATAAAAAGATTGATACATGTTCCCAATAAAGTTAAAATTAACTGAATTTTATTATTAAAGAATACAATGAACATGAAAAATGAGTCGAACTTGAGTTAAGGGACTCTTTAACAAAAACATCATTTTAAATGATTTAAATATTTAACTCTATAAATTTTTCTCATTAATTTCCATATTTACAAAATAGATTTAAATATTTATTTATATGGAAATGAATTTTTAAAATTTTAATTCCTTTCAAATGTTTCACTATGTTATGTGACACTTTTATTCAAAAATATTCTTTTTCAATATTTTAATTTTATTTTAAATGTTTATTGTTTATTTTAATAACATTGAATTTTTTTTAACAAATACTCCATGAATAGAATTTATCACTTTCAAGATTCTATTATGTATTGATATTTATTTTAAAAGTTTACAATTATATATTAAAATAATGTGTTTTCATTTATGTGGGAATGGATTTTAAAAATGAAATGTGTTTTCAAAGTGAAATGTTATTTTTCCTTTATGATTATTTTTGGTGTTGTGATTATGTTATGGTTCATCTAATTTTTTTATATATATAGGTTGTTACATGATAAAATAAGGGTGTGAGAGTGCATTATATCTCACAAATTCATTGGGTATTGGTATGACATTAACTATTTGGGTTTCTACAAAGATATTTAAGGAATATACAGTGATGGGTATTCCAAATTAAATCATAAAGGTTACTACATATATATCCATGAAAGCTACAATGTAATATTGATATGAATTGAATAGGTTACCTTTATGATTTATGACTTATATTGAGTTTCATAAGAATCTTGTGATTTCATGAGGTAAGATAAAGGGTTCATGTTTTATGGGTGAAAATTATGATTTTTAAAATGTTTTCATGAGATTAAAATATTCACAGACTATTGGACTATTTCCTTATTTTATATCTCGTACTGGGATTTTTGTGCTCATAACATGTTTTTGAAATTTTTTTCATAGTTCATAAGTATGGGTAAGATAAAGGAATAAGTCAATATGAATTTTATGAACATTTTTATCAATAAAAATAATTCATTTTTTTTATTTTAGAAATTTTTACTTTGAGGAAAAATGGATAGTGAGTAGAAGTGTATACATTGTAATATTTGAGTTTTTATGTAATAGTTATGGTCATATTCTCTAATATAATAAAATTTAAAATAACCTCAATGTGAAATAATTAAATTCATGTGTAAAAATAAGGATTAGGTAATTTTTTCGGCTGGGGAATTATAGTAGGTATGAAAAGAAATGTTTAGAAATATTTAGGGACTATGAGTTTTGGACAAACATATTGTAAGTTTATATGTCTATTATTTCTGGTAAATCCATGTTCTATAAATTTTATAGATCGAGTAAGGTCAGTTTGAAATGGAAGGAGGAGGATCTCAATCAACATATCAATCTATTTCTCATGACATCAATGCAATTAATATTGAAAAGTCATGTCCGAATGATTCTGAAACATTTTTTAACATACAAATATTTTGTAATCAATTATATGAGATATCAAATACCACTTACATACCTCGATACTATCGTGGATCATGGTTTTTTTAAGCAAATCATGTTTTCTAAATATTCTCATATTTTTAAAAATGGGTAAATATTATCTTGTAAAATTTAGATATTTTTTATTATCAAAATATTATGATGAATATAACTAATTTGATAAATTAGATGAAGATGGAGACCCTTGAATAAACTATTTATATTTACTTTTAACTTATAGTATTAAAGCACATAATTCTGGTATTTTAAAAGGATTGCTGAATGATTATTTTAAAGGAAAATCAGTCCGAATGGTTTTTAAAATTCAAGTCTTAGATGATGTTTTGAAATTATATGTCATAAAATATTGTTTTCCCAAACTATTTATCTTTGACCAAACATATTAAACAAGTTAAACAAGGTGTATTTGGACAAATTAAGAAAGTTATTTTTGATAATATCAAAATCATTGTTTCATGGCATGGACCTTCCATCTACATGAACAAAGTGATGGTTAAACCCGATGGACACAATGATCTTGGTACAAAATATGTTGTTTTTGGGAATAGTTTAATTTAATAATATGTAGGTTATATAAAAAAGTTCAATAAATATATAAGACTTCATGAATTAAGATGACGAGGTAGTTATGAATAGGATTCAACTGAGAGTTATATGAAAACCATTGAGGTTAAAACATGTTATTGTTACTTTTGAGGATTTTATCTCATTTTTTATTGTTATATAAGTAATATAGATTTTGAAAAAGGAAAACCCAAATGAATGGTGAAAAACCGTTATATACTACAAATAGTTTATAATTAAAAACAAACCCCATGGGAGACAATGGTGCATGTTAGGTCTATTAGGTAAAATAACCTGAGAAGAGGGGGGGGGGGGGGGGTAAATCATGGTATGACCTTTTAATACAACTTCCCATTTTGATCTTTTTTGGGTGTTAAAAAACTCTCATCTCAATATCTATTTCCTATATAAATTTATGAATAGAAATTAAATCATGCACATGAAACAATGATTTTTCTTGGTTTGTCGTCACTAGGTTACATCTAAGGAGCATACAATAAAGATGTGACAATGTACCAAATCCACTAAAATTGCACTGCTATTTAGGATGTTTGTAGTATGCTTACTGTTACTTCTCATTTAAAACCAAAAACAATTTGAAAGAACACTAATCTCTCAAATGATGTGTTCTCAATACTTCTTCAAATCATACACTCATAGTTTAAAGACTTATAAGCCATTTCATTATCTCTAATGAATGCATCATCTACTGTATATAAATTCTCTATTGATATCCCACTTTCAACTAATGATGAATATTTCTTTACCATATATTTATTGTGAAAAATAAAATATTTTTTTAAACCCTTACTCCACTATGAACGCACGTTTTATCCTTTTCGCGAAAAACATCCTCTTATGCACAACTTCATTCTTACACGTAACTTCCTTAGCTTGAACATAACATAAATTACTTCACGAAAATCCATTTGCATGAAACCCATACATGATTTGGAGCTCAGATTCTCTAATTGTTGTGAGCTTTATCGAATGAGGGGGTGGTCACCTCTAATTTATAGGCATATATCCCTACATGAAAAATACTAATGCATCATGAAGAACCATATTTGAGTGTGAAAAACCCAATTGGACATCACATCGGGAGTTCAAGACTCTTTCAAAGAACTTAGGTCTTTCGCGCACATTTCCAAATAATTCATGCACCTTATTACTTTTCCATATTTTGATATTTTGATCCCAAAACATTCCTTGCAAATAAGTTTCCAACCCTTCTACAATCTTCTGCACAACATCCTTAGCCAAAAACACATTTCTCCATTTTCTCAAATTTGAGGCACAAAAATTAGAAAACAAAATAAAATGGTGCCACCTTATATATATTATTTTTGTACCACCTCTAGATCATAAATTCCTTTTTCATGGATCTTTTTCAACATAATATGTAAAAAATCTCTATATAACATCATTACTTATCATAGAAACCCGTTTTTTCAACAAACACAATCAACCAAAAAATGATTCAAAGTCACCTTGATGGATTTTCCCAATAATAAGCCCATTTAGGTTTTTTGAAAACTAATTTAAAAAATTGATACCTCTTTAGCTTCATCCATATTATAACATCATTCGCTTCATGTGATTTAGATAGCGGTCACGAGTTTACTTAAAACATACTATAAGTCCACATTAGTAATACTAAACATGAGAAACATGAGAATAGTGAAAATTTAATCAATTAATCACCTAATTCCTAACACCAATTCTTGAAACCAAACAATGGATTTCATCTCGAACCACAACTATCATGATATGTATTCTTTGATTGGTCACTTCTAGCATCGTCACATTCAACACACCCCCAATCATACTACTCACCCAATATCATTGTCCACCTATCATATTCTTATAGTGTCTTGATATTAAATTTTTCTCCCTTTTATAGCTATAATTTATCCCCCTTTGTCAAAGAACCCAAAGGCCACTACTTTGGGGTGTAAAATATTGTAAAAAACACATTATTAAATATTTTAATGTACACCATACCTTAGGGATAGGGGTCTTTCATCAACACTTTTTCATGCGTAGGGAGTTGAATAAACTCCTAGATCCAATCAATGCTTCTCAAACACTTCTTTGGGTAATGACTTCATCAGAATATATTCATCTTGGTGTTCTATAGGCAAAAACTTAAACACAAAAATCCATTTATACACCTTCTCTTTGATAAAATTATATTTTATTTCAATGTTCTTTGTCCATAGGTGATATAATGTTTTTTTATAATATTTATACCACATGAGATATCATAATTGATTCTGATATAAGAGAACAAATCAACTCTAATGTCATGAAGTTGTTGTGTCATCCACAATAACTGTGTGTATTCTTGAGTAGTCAAAATATATTTTGATTTTATCGGTGCCCAATGAAATAAAATTTTGTTTCTTTATCCTCCCAAAAATAAAAACTCCACCAATATATAAAGCTGATCCTAACATAGATTTTTTGTCATCAACTGATCTAGACTAATCTCTATATGTGTATCCCAAAATCTCTAGCGGATATTTTTCATTATACATCCAACAGAAATCCATTTTTCCCTTATTATACTGATGTATTATTTTCAATTCACGTATGTGGATTTCCTTGGGATTGCATTGATATCTCGTTTATTATCATGTGGAAAAAAATAATATCTGGTATTATCACTTTCAGGTGTATTAAACAACTAATAATTTTCCTGTATTTATGTATATTGACTACCATTACATCATCATCCTTTGAGAGTTTTATCCAAGTAGAAAATGGAGTCTTTTTCTCCTTGTAATTATCCATTCTATAAATTATCTAAACAATCAAGGAATATTTTGACTGAGAAATGAATGTTCTATTTTTTTGTGTGCCCTCTAATCTAAGGAAAATTATTTGTTCAATAATCATTGGCCTTTAAAACTCACTCTCCATGAATTCATAAAACTTTCTACACTATGCTTCATCTGACCCGATGAATATTATGTCATCAACATATACAAACATCATCATATTTGTATTAATATCATTATTCACAAATAAATTGTAATAAAATCCAAGAATCTAAAAACAAATATTTTTCAAAAACTAATCAGGACTTAAATAACATGCTCTTAGTGCCTACATCAAACCATATAACAACTTCTTCTGTTAAAAAACAATGTTATCATCCTCATGAATGAGAAAACCATATGGATTCTCAATATTCACTTCTTATTATATAAACCCATTAAAAAATTTAGATATGAAATCCATTTGGAAAAAATTTATCTTCCATTCCACTATAATTTAAAATAATAATATGATTGTCTTAAATATTTCAATAGGTGAAAATTTCACATCGACATTGATACCCACTATCCAGGAGTAACCCTTTCACACTAGTCATTATTTTTTGGGAATCAATACACCATATTCATTCATCTTATTGTGAAAAACCCATTTATCCCCAATGAAATTATTATTTGTTGTCCTAGAAACAATCTCCCATGTCTGATTTTCTCAATTTGGGCCAACTTATCATTCATTGCATGAACCTAGTTTTCTTCTCCTGTTGCATCGAAAAATAATTTAATCTCTACCTGAGATCGGAAAGTTCCCTTATGTTGTATATTAATTATTATTGTTTGAACTCTTGTAGTATGATCATCCATGATATTTTTCTGGTCAATTTCAGCTCTAATCATTAACTTCTTCATAGATACAGGGTGAAAATATTCTTGTTTATCATTAGTATCTTCTTCAGAATAAATATTTTCCACTTCTTCTCCCCCTATGTTCCTCAAATCTTCATAAATTTCAGTAGGATATTGTTATTTGTGTTGTTGAATATTCTCTTCATTTTCCACTATAGTGACATAATTTCTCTCAACTACTTTTCCCAACTTATTATTATAGAATCTAACTAATATTTTTTCCTAAGTAGCTATGTAATATTCCCCCATCTCCATGTGACTCAAATTTCTTGTGTTTTTATTTATTTAGAATATGGAACTTACTTCCAAATATTTGAAAGTATTTTAACATTGGATTATTTATCTACCAAATCTTATATAGGGTTTCACCTTAATTAGACATAATAGATCCCTGTTAGAAACATAGACCAATGTTAAGACTACTTCCTTCCAAAATTCATCTGATTGGAATTTTTCAATAAGAATAATTCTATCCATGTTGTTGATGATTTAATTTAATCTCTCAAACATTAAATTTTATTGTGGAGTTCTCTCTAAAAAACATGATACCTTATCTAGTATTTATAGAGATAGTTTTACACTTGACTGTTTGGTAATTTCATACCATTATCAGTATGAAACGTCGTATTTTTCTATCAAAGTACACATTCAAATTTCATTCAGAACTACTTTATACAAATGAACACATAAATATTGTGGGAAATGGTAAATACCCATTAAATTATGCTATAATCATAAATTAAAAGAACACAATATCCCTTCCTGACAATGGATCTTGGTGAGATAGGTCCATATAAATCAGCATTCACCAACTGAAGCACTCTGGATGAATTCTTCTCTATTTTATTGGTATGGATTTTAGATGATCTTACATTATTTAAATGCATCACACATATTAGTATGATCACCTAATATCTTAGGGTGGTCTCTACCTAAAATAAATTTTACCAGATACAATATTTATGGATGACATAGATGACCAAGTCATTTATTCCATAACTTGTTTTCTTCCACTCTAGATAAAAAGTGCATATCTTCTTCCCTACATACAAGGTATAGATTTTCTTTTGTTATTTTCCCTTATTGAACAACTACACCATATTTTACATTGACAATACATATCTTCTTAGTAAATCTTAGATAATTCCATGAGTCACATAGTTGACTGAAACTAATCAGGTTGTGACTGATACCATTTACAAATAAGACATTAGTGCATCTCATTTCTCTACTGCCAAATATGGCCATCCCTAAGAAAATTATCTTCAATCCTTCATTGTTTCCAAATTTGAAAACTTATTCTTTGTCATATTTTATGTCTATAAAAATATCTTTATTTCCTGTGATATGGTATGTGCAACCACTTCCATAGATCTATACACTATACCGATATGATGCCTTAAGAACAGTTTCTGCAACGACGTACTTCTTAGCTCTTTAATTTTTGATCAATTTTTCTGAATTCACACTCAGTATAGACTAAAAATAATGATATTTATTGGAATACAATGCACGAGAATCATCTTATAATGCTTCAAATTGATTTTCTATTTTCAACTCACATGTTGAATCTTTTATTTTCTTCTTGTGAATACATTGATTATTCTTTGGAAGATTCCTTTTAATGGTTGATGTACAATATATAACCACGTTACCAAATTCACCTCACCAAAAATAATGTCCATTGAATGATATTCTAGAGAATCGATCTATGTTTACCTACCAATGTCGTTCTTGTTCCCTTTGATATCTCATTGTTATGAAACACACATTTTTTGAATGTCCCATTTTTACACATCTATAAAACCAGATGCAGGGTTTATTCCTACATCTCACTTACATAGTTCTAGTTGTCTATTGGTTTCTTTGAATCTTTTGATTATTCTTTGTACACAAATTAAATTTCAATCTTAGAGTGGGTGGTTGCATTCTAACTTCAAATGTTACTTCTTTCAATTTTTTATAAAGCCCTATACCACTCTTATCGCTAATATTTGACTATTTATTCTATTCTTATGGTCCACTATTCCCCACTTCTATATTTTTATTTTTTTGAATGATCTACTTTCCTAATGTCAAATTGGGAGTCATGTGTTTTTCATGATCCTTAAATTTTTATCATATATCAATAAATTCCTCTCCATATTCTTCTATATGATTGATTTGATCCCTTCTGGTGTAATTCAAACTATCAATTTTTATTTTTTGTTCCTCAATTGTTTTCTTCTAATCAACAAACTTTTCAAAGATCTCTGAATTTAGAGACTTAAAATTTTCAATTTATTCTAACAGCTCAGGTTTCTCTTCATCTTACTGCTGCATATATATTTTTTCACCATAAACAACATTTTTGGATCTCTTCATTTAGGTTTCCAAACATCTATCTCTTTAAGACTGGCTTCTAATTAATCTTTCATGTAAACTCTTCTATCAACTTCCTCTTCATCGTGTTCACATTGTTCCCTTTCGGAGTAATTTTGATGACTAACACAACATCTTTTCTTCCACAAACCTTAAAATTTTCTATCTTTTCAAAATTAGAATCAATTGAACTGTCACATTCTTGTGAAAGAATATTCGTTTTCTTAATGAAATTTCTCTACAATTTTTTTTCCAATCGCATAGGTTGAATACTTCTTTATAGGGATTTCAACTTAATCCTCCTAATCTTCTTGGATATTTTAGAGAACCTTGTTGTAGGATGACTAGCCATTCCACATCTGAAGCATGAAAGTGGATGTTTGCATTTGAACATTCCTTTTCCTCAATGATGATTTGAGGAACAAAATAACATCACCTCACCTGTTTCTTCTTCTTCCATAGAATTTTAAATGGTGAGATTATTTATGACCTTAAATTCCACTTATTTATAATTATTTTTTTCCACATAATCAAGGAAATCATTCCTCATCTCATATGCAATGAGAGTACTCTGCAGGATATCCAATGTGAACCCCTTCAGAACATAGCCCTCCAACATACAAAACCTTGGATTTAACCGAGGTGTAAGTATTATCAGGATATGATTGATGATATTTACATCTTCATTAATATCTCAAAGACCACGCATGTATTTCACTACAACATTTATCCGATCAAAGAATGGATTAATAGATGGATTTGGATTCATTCTCAGATATTAAAACTTGTTCCATAGAACCTACAATGTTAATTCTTTTACCATTGAATCACCTTCATATATACTCAAGAGCTTCTCCCACATAGCTTGTGATCTTTTACAATACATCACCTTCATATACATTTCATTGGATAAGGATCCCATAAATGGAATGATTCCTTTGGAGTCATCATACAATTCCCTTCTGTCATCTTCTGATATAGAACTATTAAACATGTTGGCTAAAAAGCATCCACCACTACTATAAATTCATCTGTTCCTAAGGATTAAAAGTGTTGTTGAATCTGATTTATCCATAATTAAAAATTATTCCCATTGAGGATTAGAATTCAATTGTGATTGATGACTTCCAAATGTATAGAAAGAATAATATTAATCTTTCATTATGATACCAATTTTTAGGTCCACTTGGTCAAATACCCTGAGTGGGGGTGAATTAGGGTATGAAATATTAAAAAAAATATGTCACGACCCGCCCTCGGGGTCCGTGCCGTGACTACCCCAAGCCCGCCTTCCATAGGCCAGGGGCTGGCGACTAGCACCAAGGCGTAATTCCCGGTAAAAGGGAAGGCATTGCCTTTGAAAAGTAAACACACACCATAGAGTAAACAAGCGGAAAGTAAACACTAAGCAAACAGAGTACGACTGAAAGTGCGGAAAAGTAAATGGGCCAGAATACAAACCCAAACTGAAAGTAAAGTACAACTCGAAAAGGGAAAAACAGCAACTGAAAAGTAAAGCCGCTACTCCGAGCTGTCCACTGGAAATCCCACCGGAAGGGTGGGTACAGATAGCTCCTCTGTTCCACGGGTCCCGCTGCCCGCTCCGAGCACGTCCCGCCCAGTAGTCCACCTCCGGGTACCGTTCCGCTCTGCAAGCCTCAGCTAAGGTCAACACTGTTCGTCGTCTGCAACCAACACAACGAAGTGCGGGCAAAGCCCGTGCAGGGGTGAGTATAAGCTACTCAGTAGGGACCCCGAGACCCCTGAAGGTCTCTCAAATCCACAAAGGATAAACCACGAAGAAAAGTACAAACACGAAGTAACAACCGACACTGCTTAGGTATATGCCCATACATATACCTAAGTCATCAATTCAATTACGCTCCAACCTCCGAGCCCAAGTACAACTCAGTCCACGCAGGAAAGTATACGTTTTCCACATAGGAAAGCAAAATATAATCCACACAGGATTGCACAACACAATCCACACAGGAAAACAACAGGATTCAGCTCACACAGGTATAATTCTTCAAGGACGATAAAGATGATCACTGATCCATCTAAGTCGTCGGACCCACGAAGGATCGATAGGTAACTAACCCCCGCAGAAGACCCACACAGGATCGGGCTCACACAGAACCTGTAGGCGCTGGCTCACACAGAACCGCTGAGCGCAAGGACCCACACAGGATCGGGCTCACACAGAACCTGTAGCACTGATCCACGAAGGATCGCTGAGTGCTGTAGTCGTCGTCGTCGAATCCACACAGGATCTCTGTACTGTCGTCGTCAAATCCACACAGGATCTCTGTACTGTCGTCGTCAAATCCACACAGGATCTCTGTACTGTCGTCGTCAAATCCACACAGGATCTCTGTACTGTCGTCGTCGCAGTCACAGTAGCAGTCGTAGCAGTAGAACAGTCGCAGCCAGCACTAGGGTTCCCGCACACAGCAAGCTCGTACGGAGGGTCCGCTCCACGAGCCGAGAGGCTGATACATCAACTGTCACGAAGACCAGAGTTGATGTATCCAAAAGTTCCGTATCGTCAACAGGAACTCAACGCAACAGACGGCGCGTCGATCGGACGTCCGGTCTGAGAGTTATTGGCATTTTCGTCTCCGGGGCCCGGTTGGTTTTTAAGGCAAAACCAACCCGACCGTACTCCACCTGCGTCCAAACCTCGGGCGGAGTATGCCAAAAGATCCGTCTCACTAAGAGGGACACTACGCGACTGACGGCACGTCAATCGGACGTCCGTAGCTCAAGATATGAGCGTTTCCGCTCCGAAGGCCCGGTTGGTTTCGTGAACGAACCAACCCGGCCGAACTCAAAGTAAACCGAAACCTTGAGTGCGATATACCGAAACGACCGTCTCGATCCAAGGATCGCGTTGCCGCAGACGGTTTGTCATTCGGAGGTCCGAGGCTCAAGTTATGAGCCAAAAACCAAAACTGGTTCGAAACGGGGGGGTCCGGGTCCGGGCCGACCCGGCCCGACCCCCCCCTGGGCGGCGCGGTGGCCGGCGGCGGCGGCCGGCGGCGGCGGACGGCGGCGGCGCGGTGGCCGGCGGCGGCGCGCGGCGGCGGCGGCGGCGGGCCGCGGCGGCGGCGGCGGCGGGCCGCGGCGGCGGCGGCGGCGGGCCGCGGCGGCGGCGGCGGCGGGCCGCGGCGGCGGCGGCGGCGGGCCGCGGCGGCGGCGCTGGGCGCCGCACGTGGTTGGCACGCGGGGCTATGCCCCGCGTTTCTTCAGAAGGCGGCGCGGCTTTGCCGCGCCGTTTGCAACAAAATCGGCCCCCACGTGGGGGCCGGTTTTGAAATTGGCCGGGGGGCTGCTGCCCCCCTCTTCCATGGAACCGCCCCCCCTCATTATGAGGGGGGGGTTTTAAGAACCGGCCGGGGAATTAAATTCCCCGGTTTAAAGGTATCCGGCCGGCCAGCTGGCCGGCCGGTCTTCTCCAACGGGACCGGAAAATCCGGTCCCCTCTTCGGCTTCCGACGCCGGCGGCCCGGCCGCCGGTCTTCCCTTCCGCCGCGGCCCGGAACCGGCCGCGGTCTCTTCATCCCGCCGCGGCCCGGAACCGGCCGCGGTCTTCTCGTTCCGCCGCGGCCCGGAACCGGCCGCGGCGTTCGTTATCCGGCGCGGTGCGTCGGCACCGCGCCCCTTCGCCGTGCTTCGATTCTTTTCAACGCGGCGCGACGGCGTCGCGTTCTTGAAGACTTTTCCTCGGCGTGGCGCGACGGCGCCGCGTAAATTAATTGAACGATCATCCGCGTGGTGCGACGGCACCACGCTACTTGCTTCCACCCGCATGAATAAAACGAGAACTAAGGAGGGGGGGTTCGGCTGTGTTCATGCGGTCCGACCCCCCTCACGTTAAAAATAATAACATAACTAAAGAAAATCCAAAAGCCTCACGTTTAGTCATGCTAAAATCCATGATTCAAGAATGGAATAAATTAATCAATAAATAACATCCCCTACCTCTGGTTTGAGATTCAAAGAATCTTCTACGTTCCGCGGAAGACGGCGTCGCGGAAGTCGGGCGTCGCGGTCGTCGTTCGTCAAATCCGTTGACGAAGAGTTACGTCCGATGCGACACGTTGTTGGCGGATCTTCGTTTGCCGACGAAGAAGGCCCGAGGAGGATGCGGCGTTCCCTCTTGTTGACACCGAGGACGAAGAAGAGAGGCGTCGTTCTTCGTCGGAGTTTGAGCGTTCTTCGTCAAGATGAACGTTCTTCGTCAAGATGAAGAAGATGGAGGAGGAGCTCTCAAATGAAATCCACACAAGTTGGATAACAAAATAAAATAAGGTCTCTCCTTATTTTATTTACCAAGCCTAGGAATTCAAAACTTCAAAATTCAAACATAACACTTAATTAATTAACATGTCATGTGTAATTAATTTGATGTTAAGTTTACAAACAAATAAGAGGGAGAGAGGGGAGTTTAAGGGGGAAGTTGAGAGGTTTAGGTTCGTGTGGGTCCCACCACACTTAATCCTCTCAAAGTAGGTTAAGTGGGTGTGGGTCCCACCCCCAACTCCTTTTGAGAGGAGTTAACCTACAAAAGTGAAATAAAAAGAATCCACATTTTTTTATTCAACTTTTTATAATTCTCCCAAAAACTAACTTTCGTCCCGCAACAAACGCAACTCCCGAAAGGGTATCTTTAAGCGAATATCGGCGCTGCGAGTTCATCGGTGCCCTCGGATTTCAATTCCGAGCACCGGATCAAAAGTTAGGAATTCCCGCTCGTTCGTTCACTGAACGTACCCGAGCCAAACTTCAGAAATTAATTCCGGGCACTCCGGGCCTCGGAATCAGGTGCCGTCTGAAACCGCGCTCTTGTAAAATTCTAAAGAAAATTAAGAAAAAAAATTTCCTTGAATTTTACGGGTCTTTACATTACTCCCACCTCAGGGCTTTACGTCCCCGTAAAGCTACATCAAAAACTAGGGAAACAAAAAGAGGATACTGAGCACGCATCTGAGCCTCCCGCTCCTATGTGCTCTCCTGGAGATTCCCGTGCCGCCATCTGTTGTGCACAAGAGGAATCGATCGCCCATGTAGGACCCGCTCCTGGATGACATGGACCTCTTTTGACGTGGCCCGGACCATCTCCGGTCCCACCAGAGCTGCAAGATTTCTCTTTTGCCGAAAAGAGAAATCTGGTCTCATCCCCTGGATGAACCACATTCTTTTCCTAAAACAGTCAATCCTAACATGGATGATACTAATCCATACTAAGGATGACGTCGTAAGGCCTCGACGCTACTACTAAGAGATTCAACCGTTACTCTCGCCTCCAAGGGTTGAGTCACACTGTCGGCATCAGTGTGTGGTAACTGGGTCTCCTCCAGTAGATGTCTCACAAGTGAGGGTCAAGTCAACAGCCAAAACTGGAACCTCTTAGTAACATTACGATAGAGGACAGGAACGAAAACATCACAAGGTATGCGTCTTTTATTATTGCAGCTCGTAATACAAGACGCTACACAAAAGCAACAAGGAACCAGAAGTACAAAGGATGTAACCACTAGTTCTGCTCCTGTCCATCGGCTCCCAGAGCTCCATGATCGAAGGCCTCGGCTGCCTGAAGCTGAGCTCTCCCCTGCGGTCGGGGTGGACCTCCTGGTGGTGGTGGTGGTAGAGCCTCAAAGCGTCGTCCACCACCTGCTGCTCGGCCTGCTCCTCTGCCTCGTCCGCCTCCTTCCTGCAGACCGCCACGGTCGAACCTCTGCCTCTGCCTAGGTGGTTCCTCAACCGTCTGCTGCTCCTCCGCATGGCGGGTCGGGCAGTCACGAGCCATGTGGCCTTGCCCGCCGCATGCATAGCACTGTCTTCCACTCGAAAGACTGGCTCCGCGTTGTGTGCCCTGCACTGCTGAGCCAGTGCCCTGAGGTCTGGTCTGTCTGGACCCCTGAGTCATTCGCCGACTGCCAGCTGCAGATGACTCTGCCACGTGCCGTCCTGCGGTGGGTCTCTGTGCTGGTGTAGACTCAGCAAGGAAGCTCTCGATCAGAAGGGCCCGCTCCAGTACTCCTGTCTGAGTCGGTATGCTGAGGGAGATCAGCGATGCCCTGATCTCGTGTCTCAAACCCTGCTCGAAGGTCCGGGCCCGAAAGAATGGGTCCTGTACCATGTCGGTCGAGTAGCGCGAGAGATCGGTAAATCTCGCCGAGTACTGGGCGACCGTCATGCTGCCCTGCCGCAGCTGTAGAAGCTCCTGGATACGCACCGCACGAAGGGTGGCTGGGACGAACTCCGAGCGGAAGATGCTCTCAAAGTCCGTCCAAAGAAGAGATGCCTCATCGTGCACCTGGAGCATCAAGCTCCACAATCGTCCTGCTGCTGCGTGTAGTAGGCTCGCAGCGAGGATCACCATGAGGTCTGCTGGTGTCCTCACTAGCCTAAACACTCGAACCACTGCCTCCAGCCAGTCCTCTGCTGCCTGGGGATCCGTCTCCCCGCGAAACCTGGGCGGTCGCTGGCGCTGAAACTCATGCAGTGCGCTGAGGCGACGTGCATCGTCAGCGGCTGCTGCTGGAAGCATCGGGGGATCGGCGGGTAAAGCTACTGCCAGTGCCACTGCTGACAAAGGGCCCTGCACCGAAGCCTCGTCGCTCGGTGGGCTGTCGTCTCGCTCGACTCTCGGAACCCTAGCTGGCTTCCGTCGTGGGGCCATCCTGAAAAGGAGACAGGTGCGCCACGGTTAGAACAGTATACCTGGTGAGCTGGCACAAGTAATCACAAGGAAAACTTGAGACTTTCATAAAGCAGATCAGTATACCCGGTGAGCTGACACAAGTAATCACATAGAAAACTTTGAAACACACACGCAATCAATGTTTTCGTGCATTAAGTCGGAAATCAGAAGTCAGGGTCCTGGTGTACGGATACGTCGGCCGCCGCACCAACACTGGACTCCCTGGACTGATAACCACACTCAATACGCTAAACATTATTGCTTCATATAGAAAAGATCAGAGTTCGCGGTAGAACCGAACTCCTTTGATACCAATTTGTCACGACCCGCCCTCGGGGTCCGTGCTGTGACTACCCCAAGCCCGCCTTCCATAGGCCAGGGGCTGGCGACTAGCACCAAGGCGTAATTCCCGGTAAAAGGGAAGGCATTGCCTTTGAAAAGTAAACACACACCACAGAGTAAACAAGCGGAAAGTAAACACTAAGCAAACAGAGTACGACTGAAAGTGCGGAAAAGTAAATGGGCCAGAATACAAACCCAAACTGAAAGTAAAGTACAACTCGAAAAGGGAAAAACAGCAACTGAAAAGTAAAGCCGCTACTCCGAGCTGTCCACTGGAAATCCCACCGGAAGGGTGGGTACAGATAGCTCCTCTGCTCCACGGGTCCCGCTGTCCGCTCCGAGCACGTCCCGCCCAGTAGTCCACCTCCGGGTACCGTTCCGCTCTGCAAGCCTCAGCTAAGGTCAACACTGTCCGTCGTCTGCAACCAACACAACGAAGTGCGGGCAAAGCCCGTGCAGGGGTGAGTATAAGCTACTCAGTAGGGACCCCGAGACCCCTGAAGGTCTCTCAAATCCACAAAGGATAAACCACGAAGAAAAGTACAAACACGAAGTAACAACCGACACTGCTTAGGTATATGCCCATACATATACCTAAGTCATCAATTCAATTACGCTCCAACCTCCGAGCCCAAGTACAACTCAGTCCACGCAGGAAAGTATACGTTTTCCACATAGGAAAGCAAAATATAATCCACACAGGATTGCACAACACAATCCACACAGGAAAACAACAGGATTCAGCTCACACAGGTATAATTCTTCAAGGACGATAAAGATGATCACTGATCCATCTAAGTCGTCGGACCCACGAAGGATCGATAGGTAACTAACCCCCGCAGAAGACCCACACAGGATCGGGCTCACACAGAACCTGTAGGCGCTGGCTCACACAGAACCGCTGAGCGCAAGGACCCACACAGGATCGGGCTCACACAGAACCTGTAGCACTGATCCACGAAGGATCGCTGAGTGCTGTAGTCGTCGTCGTCGAATCCACACAGGATCTCTGTACTGTCGTCGTCAAATCCACAGAGGATCTCTGTACTGTCGTCGTCAAATCCACACAGGATCTCTGTACTGTCGTCGTCAAATCCACACAGGATCTCTGTACTGTCGTCGTCGCAGTCACAGTAGCAGTCGTAGCAGTAGAACAGTCGCAGCCAGCACTAGGGTTCCCGCACACAGCAAGCTCGTACGGAGGGTCCGCTCCACGAGCCGAGAGGCTGATACATCAACTGTCACGAAGACCAGAGTTGATGTATCCAAAAGTTCCGTATCGTCAACAGGAACTCAACGCAACAGACGGCGCGTCGATCGGACGTCCGGTCTGAGAGTTATTGGCATTTTCGTCTCCGGGGCCCGGTTGGTTTTTAAGGCAAAACCAACCCGACCGTACTCCACCTGCGTCCAAACCTCGGGCGGAGTATGCCAAAAGATCCGTCTCACTAAGAGGGACACTACGCGACTGACGGCACGTCAATCGGACGTCCGTAGCTCAAGATATGAGCGTTTCCGCTCCGAAGGCCCGGTTGGTTTCGTGAACGAACCAACCCGGCCGAACTCAAAATAAACCGAAACCTTGAGTGCGATATACCGAAACGACCGTCTCGATCCAAGGATCGCGTTGCCGTAGACGGTTCGTCATTCGGAGGTCCGAGGCTCAAGTTATGAGCCAAAAACCAAAACTGGTTCGAAACGGGGGGGTCCGGGTCCGGGCCGACCCGGCCCGACCCCCACTGGGCGGCGCGGTGGCCGGCGGCGGCGCGCGGCGGCGGCGGGCGGCGGCGCTGGGCGCCGCACGTGGTTGGCACGCGGGGCTATGCCCCGCGTTTCTTCAGAAGGCGGCGCGGCTTTGCCGCGCCATTTGCAACAAAATCGGCCCCCACGTGGGGGCCGGTTTTGAAATTGGCCGGGGGGGCTGCTGCCCCCCTCTTCCATGGAACCGCCCCCCCTCATTATGAGGGGGGGTTTTTAAGAACCGGCCGGGGAATTAAATTCCCCGGTTTAAAGGTATCCGGCCGGCCAGCTGGCCGGCCGGTCTTCTCCAACGGGACCGGAAAATCCGGTCCCCTCTTCGGCTTCCGACGCCGGCGGCCCGGCCGCCGGTCTTCCCTTCCGCCGCGGCCCGGAACCGGCCGCGGTCTCTTCATCCCGCCGCGGCCCGGAACCGGCCGCGGTCTTCTCGTTCCGCCGCGGCCCGGAACCGGCCGCGGCGTTCGTTATCCGGCGCGGTGCGTCGGCACCGCGCCCCTTCGCCGTGCTTCGATTCTTTTCAAAGCGGCGCGACGGCGTCGCGTTCTTGAAGACTTTTCCTCGGCGTGGCGCGACGGCGCCGCGTAAATTAATTGAACGATCATCCGCGTGGTGCGACAGCACCACGCTACTTGCTTCCACCCGCATGAATAAAACGAGAACTAAGGAGGGGGGGTTCGGCCGTGTTCATGCGGTCCGACCCCCCTCACGTTAAAAATAATAACATAACTAAAGAAAATCCAAAAGCCTCACGTTTAGTCATGCTAAAATCCATGATTCAAGAATGGAATAAATTAATCAATAAATAACATCCCCTACCTCTGGTTTGAGATTCAAAGAATCTTCTACGTTCCGCGGAAGACGGCGTCGCGGAAGTCGGGCGTCGCGGTCGTCGTTCGTCAAATCCGTTGACGAAGAGTTACGTCCGATGCGACACGTTGTTGGCGGATCTTCGTTTGCCGACGAAGAAGGCCCGAGGAGGATGCGGCGTTCCCTCTTGTTGACACCGAGGACGAAGAAGAGAGGCGTCGTTCTTCGTCGGAGTTTGAGCGTTCTTCGTCAAGATGAACGTTCTTCGTCAAGATGAAGAAGATGGAGGAGGAGCTCTCAAATGAAATCCACACAAGTTGGCTAACAAAATAAAATAATGTCTCTCCTTATTTTATTTACCAAGCCTAGGAATTCAAAACTTCAAAATTCAAACATAACTCTTAATTAATTAACATGTCATGTGTAATTAATTTGATGTTAAGTTTACAAACAAATAAGAGGGAGAGAGGGGAGTTTAAGGGGGAAGTTGAGAGGTTTAGGTTCGTGTGGGTCCCACCACACTTAATCCTCTCAAAGTAGGTTAAGTGGGTGTGGGTCCCACCCCCAACTCCTTTTGAGAGGAGTTAACCTACAAAAGTGAAATAAAAAGAATCCACATTTTTTTATTCAACTTTTTATAATTCTCCCAAAAACTAACTTTCGTCCCGCAACAAACGCAACTCCCGAAAGGGTCTCTTTAAGCGAATATCGGCGCTGCGAGTTCATCGGTGCCCTCGGATTTCAATTCCGAGCACCGGATCAAAAGTTAGGAATTCCCGCTCGTTCGTTCACTGAACGTACCCGAGCCAAACTTCGGAAATTAATTCCGGGCACTCCGGGCCTCGGAATCAGGTGCCGTCTGAAACCGCGCTCTTGTAAAATTCTAAAGAAAATTAAGAAAAAAAATTTCCTTGAATTTTACGGGTCTTTACAAAATATATTGATTTTGATCTTGTTTCACTGTGGAACAAAATTCTATTCTCTCTTTCATTTATCTAGAAAGGTATAAATAGAAATTAAAACATGAAAAAGACAAAAAACTTTTACTTGGTTCACCCTCACTAGGGGACATCTATGGAGTATACAGTGACAATGTGTAAATGTACCATATCCACTAAAATCAAACCATTGTTTACAATTTTTTGAGCGGACTAACTATCCCTTTGGGTTTACAACCAATCACAATTCATAAGTTTGTTGATCTCTTAACTAATGTGTTCTCACTACTTATTCAAAATATATAATCATTGTTTATATAACTTTAGGTACTTTTATTATCTATAATGTATGCATCTTTTACTGTATATAGATTTTCTATTGATGTCACACATTCATTAACTAATTAATACAGATTTTCCTCATATCTACTAAGAAACATGAAATCTTTTTCTTAGTTGTTATTGTGACTCGCATGAACATTTTATCCTTTGAATAAAAAAACTCCTCTTATATACTACATAAATCGTATGAGAAAGTTCAATATTAAACACAACATCTTTATCTTGCATGAAACATGAATTCTTCTATGAAACTCCCTCTTTAATAAAATCATATTGCATTTAGAGCTTAGCTTCCCTCTATGTGTTTAGGTTTTTTGAATGAGGGGGTCACTTATTATTTAAATGAATCACTGAATCTACATGCAAAATACTGACCCATCACGAAAAATCCACTTTGAGAACACAAATCCCAATTTTATGTCACATAGGTCAAGCAAGCCTCTTTTGAAAAACACACATCTTTTGTTCACATTTCGAAATATTTAATCCACTTCTTACCTTTACCGTATTTTGAAATTCTGATCCTTAAACATTACATGATAGAATGTTTTCAATCCTTCTTCTATTTTGTGTTAAACTTCCATTTCCGAAAACAAATTTCCCCATTTTCCCGACTTTAAGGCCTAAAAATTGGAAAACACTGGAAAAAGGTGCAACCTTATATCTATTCTTTTTTCCTACATCCAGATCATCCATTCTTTTATCATGGATCTTTTTTAACGTACCTTTTTAAGAATCACTCTGGGACTTTACAACACATCATGGAAACCCACTTTGTCCATAAATACTATCAACCCAAAAATGCTTCAATGTCACCTTTGAGTGATTTTTTACCAATAGTGTATAACCTACCAATGGCCTACATTAAGTATCAGATTAGTATGACTATTTATTTTGGGTTAAATGAGTTTATATAATAGGAATATGTTAATTTTTGGGATATTTATTTTATCGAAGAGATTTCCATGAGATTGGGAAGTGATCTAATAAATATTTGGTTAATGTTATTTCAGAAGATGTTTGTTATTTTAGGAATACTATATGATCATGGTAAATAGAATAATATGGAATTTTATTTGAGTGAAGGTATAATTATATTATGGATAAATCTATTATTTTATTATATACTTATATTGATTCGGTTTATTTATAGAAAATATTAACAAATATTGGAAAGTATGTAATTTTGGATATTAAATTCTTAATATGTGATATTATGGGTGATCAATTTATTTGGAGATAATTTAAAAAATTTACCTTGGAAGACTATGTAATCAAATAAGTATAAATTTGGGTTTTCAATATTAGTTTTAATTATTTGAGGGATTTATTGTTTTAATTTTCTATCTAGTACTTTTGGTATTATAGTAGTTTTGGATATTAAAAGTATTTTTTCATCATCTAAATTTTTTATTCTTTTTGTAAGGTTTATTTTATCACATCCTAACTATTTTAATTTTTTATAATGTTTCAATACAAGAGAAATAGAGATATTATCTTTTTTAGAATATTTTATTCTTTGAATGTTTATTCTATTGTATTGATCACAAAAAATGCTTCTTGTATACTCATCATTTAGGGAAAAAAGATGAATTTGTGGTGGAATTTGATAAATGTTTGAAACTCTACTTATCCTGTAAGTATGTATCCATATTTTTTAGTCTAGAATGTAAATGTATTCCTCATCTCTATTAAAAGGATCTGAAAATAAAAACATTATACATTTATTTTTTCTCAATGTTCTTTTGACCCATCAAATATTTATGGTTTATGATGGATATCCTACCAATGATTATGTTCTCTATTAGTCTATATTAGTCTTTGAGAGTTAATTTTATCAGTCATGTCCATGTTTAACAACATGAGAACCTATTATCTCTTATATTAGGTGAATAAAATCTTTATCTTTCTTTATTTTAAAGTGGGTGTTTTATTGACGTTTTAATCAAATGTGGGATTTCAATTATTTAATATTTAAAATTGAAACCTTATTTACAGAGCATGAATATAAAATTATTGGATGAAATTTCTAGAAGGGGGTGGATGCAAAATACTAAGTAATTGTAGAATAATACTTTTTTAGATATATTAATATTTATGAATTAGATATTAATTTTAACTAAATGGGTTTCTAAGTCTGATAGTGTACACAGTAGGCAACAATAGGTTTTTCTGAAATCATAAGATGCACATAATATTGAGTAACACAAAAAACAAATATGATGAAATATTATTATTTTTATTAGTAGTTATCACATATCTATTATAATGGTGGGAATGAAAAAAGTAAACTTAATTATTAAAATATTTTTACACATGTCTATGAAATGATTCATTGGTTACCAAAATAACAAAAAAATGGAATTGAAAACTAATTGAATATGAAGGATGTATTTCAATGAAAACATATTTTAGTATAGATAATTATTTTTATGAAATAATAATGTCACCATATTTTTATTATATTATTTAAATTTAAACTCAATTTAATATTTAAAATTTGTCTTATATTTTTTCTATACCCAATTTAAGAACAAATTCAATTTTATAAATAAAATGAGTATTTTTAAAACAAAAAACAATTTACTGCCTTACAACGGAGAACCTATTTTAAATCAACTTTTGAAACTTTTATAAGTTCAATTTTACATAATAAACATCATATTTGGAAAAGGGACATCAAAATTTACTTTTTTACTTTTGGTATTTTTTTATAAATTTCACATTTTAATGAATAATGAAAAATTCTGTGTTTTAATTCAAAAACTATATCTCATATAATTTATTTATTTTATTACTTTATCCATGTAATTAGTTTTAAAAAATAATCAAATTATGTTTATATAATTTAATCAAATGTAGGTAATTGGGGTAATATTTATATTGAAATTAGATATAAAAACGTATTGAAAATTTGAATGTCTCTTTTACCCGCCTACTTGCCACTTCTATAGGATTACTGTTAAAAATAATTTAACCACTTCTGTGAATTGAGTTTACATAAATGGAAATACATTATTCTAATATGTATGTAAAATTTTATTTAATTTTATCAACTATATTTTTGGTGAGTTATAACTTTTGTATTTTATTTACCATGTTTAAGGTTAAATTAGTTAATTAAAGGTAAAAAATAATATTATAATATTTTAGAAATAACATAAAATATTATTAATTTCATTGGATGAGTGTTTTTAGACCTAAATAATTTTTTTTGATAAATTATTTACTTTTTAAGACACTTGGGTAAGAATATGAAAATTATTACATTATAGTTAAAGAAAATATAAAAATGTTATACTTTTATTTATAAAATGAAAATAAATTTTATTACAGGGTTTGATAGAACATAACTAGAATATAAATATTAATTTGAAAGAAATTTTTATACTTATATTATTATAATTAATTTCTAATTTTTAGACATGAAATAAGTAACTTTATTTTTGGAACAATGATGATGTACTGATAGATTTTTTAAAGGGAGAATCTAAAAAATGATTGTAATAATATTAAAATAAATATAATATGAAATATTTTATACAATTAACTAATTTTATAGAAGACTTATACATGTTTTAGATGTGTTAAAGTAGTTTTTCTGAGTGAATAAAATTCTTATTATTTTTAAAAAGTCAAATAATGAACAATGTCAAAATTGACAGAATTCATACCTTAAAATATATAATACTTAATTAAAAGATATAATTTTGTTAAAAATATAATACTTGGACACCTATTTTAGTGAATTCAATTTATATCATTATTTACTGATGGATTGGTATTTTGGAATGATTTGGTAATTATTATATCCCAAAATGTATAAATTAATTGATAAAATGGTAAGAGTTAAATGGGGTTAAAACAAAAAGCTGTGGATTGAAAAAATTATATTCTATGCCCTTAGAAACCATGGGAAACAATATAGTTAAAAATAATTATATTCAAGATTTCCTTAAAAAATAATATAATAAGAATTTTTCATGATTAAATTTCATGTTCAAAATATGGTTAGTCTTGTTTTGTGACATTATTTGGAAAAATAAATAAATATATAGGTCTAGTGTGATGTTTTTTAATTTCTTAAATGAAAAATAGGATCACATTATTTTTTAATTAATATCAATTAACACCATTATTCCATTATTAATCTGAAATTAGAGTTATTTTAAAAGAAAGAAAAAAATAGAGAACACTAGATTACATATTTTTTAAAGTTTGTATCAGAAAAACATTATATTTTGAGTACTCTTCCTATAACGCCCCAACCATAAACATTATATATTATAATTAAATTATTATATTATTAACTTTATTAAAAATAATAGGACCTATTTGGGATAACGTTTTAGATAATTATCCCAATATATTACAATGTAAACACATACATTACTATTGAAAGCTTATACAATGTGTCCATATATTTGAATGGAATTATTAAAAAATAAAATTCTATTTCTTTAATGATAAATATTAAAATATTTAAATCATGTCCTCACCCTTGTCTATTTCCATCCTTAAACCCTTTGGAAAACATTTTATAAATGTGGTATAAGAATAAAAATATTAGTAAGGGATATAAAAATAATAAATTTTAACTCTAGTGAAAAACCTGAAAATTGATTGAATATTACCTTTATAATAACGTTATTTGTGATGGTGAAATAAATAATTTCAATATGAAAACTACATAAACATTTATCTCAAAGATAACAATAAAAATCATATATAGAAAATAAAAACCCTTTCAAAACCTTAGATAATCTCATTAATATCTTGATTTAAAACTATGTTAGAAATATATATTACCCAGTTAAAGTCATAGTGTAAACTCATTAGTAACTCTGTATTTCTTTCCTTAAAAGGAACTAATAAATATCCAATGAATTTCATTACTATATGAGCACACCCAAAGGTATAAAAGGATCACCTAGTGTTGTTTGGGTTCATTCAATGTATAATCAATATTAGGGTATCTCATGTGATATAAACAAACTATCACTTCATATAATCTATATCGAGGTCACCCTTTTCCTATATAATTATCCAGTATGATATGTTGTGTAACACATTTTACTCCTTCACTTTTCAACAAAAAACATTTGAAAATCTCTAAAAAAATATTATGTAAAATAGTTTCTAGTATCAAAATAAAATTTTCTTACAAATCCCCATTTATAATACAAAAATACCAAAAAAAAAGTAAATAGGTTTTTTATGGATAAAGGATAACGTAAATTTATTTTTGAAAAAAAAAATATATTTCTATTTTTAAAACATTTATCTTTCACAATGATGTGCACAAATAATTGAAAAAAAATTATTTAAAAATAAACTTGAAAAACATTATTGGTTTTTTTATTTCCTTGAGATGTCATGGTGGTGATAAAATATTTTCATTCGATATAAGTTTAAAAAGTCATTCCTTTTTTACTTTTTAATGAGAATCATTAAGAGAATATTTTTAAAAGAATGTCACTTCCACAGAGTCGGACTCATTACGAATTTTATTTATCACCCTCAATAATATACATAGGATAACTATTTATAATCATTAGAAATGTTTTTAAGTTTATTGTTTTTTATTTTATATTTTTCATTTTTATAACAATTACATAATTATTTTCCTCCTCATGTGTTTTGATGATATTTTATACCTATGTCAAAAAAGACTTTGGTTGGATGACTATGGTCAAATAGGTGAGAATTCCGTAATACCCAAAGTAATATCAATGAAGTAATTATCAATTTTAAAAATTAATTTCTTTTGAAACCAACTTTGAAATATGGTTATGAAAAATTAATAATGTTACAAGAATTGTTATGGTAGGATATACTTTTTCATGAGAAACATTTATATTTTAAATTATAGTAAAGGAAATACGGTAAGAATTATTTTATCTTTATTAAATCCTCATTATATCATCTTAATTAATTAAATATACTTATATATATCATGCATGTAATGTGGTGATGAAAAAATATTCACATTTCTTCATGGAGGTGGTAGTCCACACATAGCCATGAATAAAGTTACCATTTTATGGATAATGATAGGTAAGAAATTAAATGATATATTACCATTTCAATATGAACACAAATATAATGAATATAGAATATAAAAAATATGTCTATATTTATAACCAGTCTTGAGAGATGGTGATCAGAAACGAATTACATCACTTCGTGAGGTGGTAGTCTTCTGTACACATCGATAAAGAATTATTTCACCGTTTGATGTAATAAGAGAATTATAATTATCATTCCAAAAACATAAAACATTTATGTTTATGGAGGATATTATATTTATTATTTTATAATTGTTCAATAAAGATTTAAGGATTTGGAATAAGAAAAAAATACTAAAACATGCAATTAAAAACTATTCATCTTATTTTTAAAATAACACTCATTAACACTTTAATCTTTCTATATTTGGTTGTATACCAAAAATAAGGCCTCTAGATTGTGAGGAGAGATTATAATATGTAAATGTTTCTATGTTTTAGATGAAAATAAAATGTTTTCAAGAGTTCTGTAATTGGAAGATGAGATGAAATTTTATAAGATAAGAGCACTCATAGAACTCCGGAAAATAATAAATTAATAAAATTTAGTAAATTATAATCAAGTTTTAAAAAATTTAATTTCAAAGATAATATTCATTTGGTTCAAAACTACCTTATTCAATAAAAATTATATAGTGTTTGAATATATTTATACCCTTATATTTTGGTTTTAACTCTTATTTAATCTCTTTAACTCTTACCGTGACAATAAAGAATTTTACAGTTTGAGGTTAATATAGTCATAATAAATTGAAATAAATAAAATAAATGGAACATTGATGTTATTTTAATACATTTACAAATAAATGGACTGAATTTAATATTTTCATAATTGTATAACATTTAATAAAATATTATTTATAATAAAATACAACTACTTTAAAATTTTAGCACTATTAATTACATTGACATTAATAATATCATGATAACACATATAATTAGAAAACAAATATCCCATTATATCCATAACATTTAATAGTAATATATAAATATTTTTTCACATTAATGTTTCCAAATTATAGTTTTATATATTTTTTAATCTCATTTATCTGATCTCTCGATTAATTAAATATTTACTTCACCAATGTCGTGGAATAATTTAAAGTAATTATTTTTTCCATAAAAATTAGAAATAAAATACCATGAAGAAGACAAGTCTCTTATAATTCATTCAAATATATTTAGTAATGTCTACCCACCTGATAATACCATTTTTAAATATTTATGGTATTAAAAACAAGGGTGTGGCATGTTTGATATTTCATGAAATAAAATATTATAAAGCTCATAATCTTATCTAAGTGGACCCAAATGTTCATATATGAATTTATATTGTTAAAAATATGTCTATTATGATAAAAATATTCATTTATATTTATTAATTTTCTAACTCATATCTACAGCATAAAAACACATTTAATGTGTAGTTTCGACTTTGTTGGCTTCAAGTAGGCGTTTGACAAGAATTTTGATAATCCACCTGTAATATAACTCAAAATATATATTTTTACAATAAAAATAATCAAAAATAATTTTTTTTTTATAAATGTCATTAAATTTCTAATCTTATCACAATTATTATTTTAATGATATCTATTTTGAATTTTCCAATGTTGCGCAGACTCTCCTTTATCATTGAAAATGGTTTTCAAGTTTATTATAGAGTAACATATAATATATTTGTTTGAAAATACTTATTAATTAAATTTAGAGAATTATATAATAAATATTCATTATTAAAATTAAATAATGCTTTATATTATTTCTATTTCATGGAGATTTCATAAAAGATATCATATCGCATAAAATATGGTATTTTTTCAATATTACTAAAAACTCAACTTCTTCAAAATAAAGTAAAACAATTACCTAGAAAAATATATATTTATGAATCAAAAAATAAAAAATAAATAGTGTCATTAAATTCCGATATATGATAATAAGTTTATTTAAAATAAATTTTTTAAACCACTTGAAGCTCCCTTATTAGAAAAATTGTTTCTATGAAATATTATTATTTATTTTTAAATATATGATTTAAAAAAAAATAATGATAAAAATTATTTCAATGAAAATAAGGAAGTTATTCATAATATTATTGAAATAAATTTTCCTTTAGACCACTTTAGAATAAAACATAACTTATCAAATGGTGGAAACAAAAATAAAAATTTCAGTAAAACTTGGAATTTTAATTATTAATAAATAATGTCAATAATTTTATAAAAATATTAAAAATTAATCTTTATATAAATTTTCATGATGATTAAAAAATGATATTTATTTTTGACAACACATTTTATAAGGATTCTAGATATTAATTAAAATATTTACTTATAAAATGAAAGAAAACATATTTTTTGATGAAAAAATATTTTATAAAGAATAAAATGACTTTAATAAATATCCGTGATTATGTTTTTTGAATAATAGAATAAATTAATATTGATTTTATATTTATAATTATTTATTAAATAATATATTTTCAGTAATACTCTCCATATTAGTGGTTAGGATAAAACATTTGTAAAATAATATTTTGTTATTCACTAAATATTGACGTAAAAAATAATTTACAATATTAAACATAGTGTCTCCTTTTAAAATATCTTGATTCAATATTGTCCCCCCCCCCTTAAGAAATTATGTCCTCATAATTTTTAACTCGTGATTGGACATTATAAGAATTATTTTTCCAATTACCTTTTTTAAAATCACACATTGTAAAAATAGACAACAAAACATCCTAATGTAAAAAAGGGAAGTATAAACGTCAACTAATATAACACATACTGGGTTTCCATGATAAAAGAATTGGAACAGATGAAAAAACCAACTCCCAATGTCTCATATACAGTGATAGATAACATGGTCATGAAAATGTTAACCATAAAAAATCTCAAATTTTTTGTGAGTTATATTTTCCATTCGCTTATCATTGATAAAATTAAACATATATTTTTTTCAATAATTTTCCTAGAGACAATGAATTGAATTTCATTATATAATCACAAAAATGGGATAATATATTTACATTAATGTAGAATTATAAATATTAATCATTATCCACCAAAAACAAATCTTTTTCTCCAATTAATGATTTTGAAGTTTCTTCAGTGAAGAATTAGATTAAAATTATAAGGATCAAAAAATCCACAATAAAACAATATTAACTAAAAAATTATAAGGATAAGATAATATAATTATCCAAGAAGAATAAACCTTTATTTTATGAAATTCTTATATTGTTTTAAAAATTCAATTGTAATGCAAAAATTTCAACATATACCTTTTAAAAAAATATGTATCGAAAAAATTCCAAAACTTTATCATAGACTAAGATTTAAACAAAAAAAATTTAAATTTGATTACATGATCTCCCACTATATTGTTAATGATTACTTCAAAATCCAATCAATGAATATTATTGTCTCATGCTAAAATATAATTTCCCAAATAACATATAATTTTTGAAATGATAACCATTTACAATAATCACCATAAATTAACAATTAAATAATATATATTCCCAAAATATAATTCAATATTTATTCCTAAATTAATATCATACAATATTTTTTATCTTGATATTATTGTTTTTCCAAAATAAGGAAGGTCATAAAAATAACATTAATCATTTAATGAAAAAATCTTATTTCAATCCACTATTTTTCTTTTTGATAAAACATATATATGAAAATTAAATATAACAATTATTTGAAATATAATTTAAATATTAATATAAATACATATGCACTGTGAAATCATGTAGGCTACTGGTAACCGATTCACCCTTTTTGACCGTCGGTTGAGGGTTTAATCCTTGAGGCCTATTCTAAAATAATGAGTTTTCAAACATCATTGGAGTTTCTTTTCTCTAAAACTATATTAATATAATCCATATAAAATTCCAAAAATATAAGAAACATATTTTAAATAACCACTATATATTAAAAATAATATATAATAGATGACTTCAATGGCTATCTCATATATTTCAGTTTCAGTCCCAAAACTTTGTAAACGTTTTCCTACTCAAATAATACATTACATTAAACCTAAGGGCTACATATATGTAAACCCAATAAGCCTTCTACCAATAATAAATTATTCAAATCAAAATGTCATTACATAAATTCAAATAGGGGGTGATCCAAATCATTGATTTTATATTCAATATTACACTTATAAACCCATGATAATTTCCCTAACTCTTAAGAAAAAAAGGAAAAAAATATAATCTCTAATTTTTTCAAAACCATTATCTTATACCAATTATATGGACTAAGATAAATTTATAATAGAATTAACATTCTATAAATTCAAAGGATAATTTTGTTTTATTGTTTTAGATAATTTAGGAATAATATTTTGATATATACCTATATATTACAAGTGGTTGCTTCTACACAGTGTCAAATATTTTTAATAAATAATCATATATTAAAAATACATGATTTATTTTTATGATAAATATGAAAAAATGTATTAGGATGTCATCTTTGTCACAATTCTCCCTTATACACTCTGAAAAATTTTTAGTAACATTGGTTGAGAAAAAAAATATGATTATGGAAGAAAATATAAAGAAATATGTGTGTCCATTAAAAAAATGAAAAATCATGATAATATTACTTTTAAGTAAATGGTAATTGAGAGGATTAAATACATAATTTCCATATGAAAATTAGACATAATGTTTTATCCATGAAAACATTAAAAAACATTTAAATCAAATAAAAGACCATTTTATAACTTTAGATAATCTCATCCATAAACCAATATAAACTGATGTCTCAAATAATAGGATCCATGGAAATTACATAGGTGAAACCCTTTGGCAACATCATCTTCTTCTACTTAAAAAATAACAAATACCTTCAGATTAAATGGAGATCTTTCTGGGTACACACAAAGTTATAAAGGTATAACCCTATGTTGTCAATGTACACTCACCATATTTTCTCTATAGGGCTCACCCATGTGCTATAATGGTATTAAACATTCATATAGTCTATATTGGGCTCACTAATTTCACATATAATGCTCATGTACCATGTCATGAATAAATCATTTTATTATAGAACTATTCATAATGAATCCATTAAAAAAACTTGAAAATCCATATGTATCAAATATTTTTTTATAAAAATAAAATTTTATTTTAAAACCTCACATTAAATTCCAAATTACCCAAAAACTGTAAAGAAGGTTTTTCTATGAAGAAATTATAACAAAAAATAATTTTTGAAGAAAAAAGTTTCCATTAAAAAAATAGTTTTTTAAAAAGATACAGACCTATAAATGAAAATATTTTCTAAAAAAACAATTATACATGTAAAATAAGATACAAATAAATTAGGGTTCGTGATGGTTAAAAAAACCCTCTCATAACATATAATTTTTGAAAACATTCATTGTCACTTTTTAAAAAGGAAACATTAAAATAATTTTTTTTTAAAAAATAATTTCTCTTACCTTGAGTCATAATTATCATATATGTTTTTTATATTCCAAAATAAAAAATTGATCAAAATTTTTAATCCCTTGAGTTATTTTTTCAGTTTTATTATTTCATTTATATTAATTATATACATGTCATAACAACTTCATAATAAATAAATTTAAATGTGGTGTTTTGATGATATCTTGTACCAAAGTTCTTAATGAAGTTAGTCATTAAAACTATGGTAAATGTGGGAATAATTACATAATATAGAAAGTAAACTTCATTAAATAATTATCAAATTTATGTATAAATTATAATTTCAAATTAACTTTGAATGAACTATGTTACAATCATTGAGAGGGTAGGCTAAATGCATGAATAAGTAATGATTCCATTTTTCAATGGTCATTATAGAAAAGTGGTAATTATTATTTTAATGTAAAATAATGATAATAATATCATATAAATATCATTACTTATTTAAATATACTTATATATATCATCCATTTTATTTCGTGCTGAAAAAAAAATTGAATCACTTCATGGAGGTTGTAATCCACATGTAAGCACAAATGACGTTATCATTGTTATGTTCATGGGCATGTAAAATTTTTAAATATATATTATCATTAATATATGAAAAATATTTAATTAAAATAATATATAAACATAAATTAAATCATTATACCCGATATTTAGAGACTTTGATGTAAAATGAATTACATATATTTAAGAGGTGGTATTCCACCATACACATTAAATATGAATTATTTTCCCATTTAAGGGAATAGTACATGGTTATGGGTCCTTAATAAAACAAAATAACAGCTCATTATATGAATGAAATATTTTTTTATTATGTTATCATGGTTTAATATGGTTTTAGGGATGTTGAAGAAGAAGAAAAACTAAAACGTGCATGAAAAAACTATAAATATTATTTGGAAAACCACTTTTGATTAACAAATTAAGAATTATATGGTTGGAATTATACCTAAATTGATGACTTAATACTATGTGAATTGTTTAAAATAATTTATTCCATTTGGTATAAAAAACAAAAATGGTTTTTATTAGTGAAGGAATGGGAAGAAGAGGTTCCCATTTAAAATAGAGATGAAGAGTACTCTACGAACTTATCAAAATAATAAATTAATATAAATTAATATTTAATACCCAAAGGATAAAAACATGTAAATTTATTTTCTAGTATTTTTATGTGTCCAAATTACCTTATAAAATAAGGTATATTATTTAACTATATTTTACACTTATATTTTTGGTTTTACACCTTGTTTAACCCTTAAATGCTTATCATGAAAACATGGATTATAACATATTCTGGGTTAGTATAGTCACAAAAAATTAAAAATGTACAATAAATGGAAATTAAATGACATTTCAAAACTTATCCTAAACACTTAGATAAAACTTTGTTTTTAATAATTATATATTAGCTAATAAATTATTATTTTTACATAATGTATATAATGTCAATTTTTAGAAATATTCATTACTTTGACATTAATCATATAAATATAACAGCTATAGTAAAAGAAATATTTCCTTATACCCCTATTTTTTCAATGAAATTTATAGTATCAATTGGTCACATTAATTATCTCAAATTATACCTATTTTTAAACTATTGAAATCATTTATTTTACTTTTATCGTAATTTAATAATTACCTCATATTATTGTTCATGAATATAATGTATTTATTTATCACATAAAAATTAAAAATAAATTCTATTCTTGACGATACGTATTTTATAATTCATATTCATACTTATAGTTTAATATATCTTCTGGATAACACCTTATTAAAGTATTTTACTAATAATAAAAAAGTGTGTAACATGTTTGACATTTCTTTAAATAAATTAATATAAGAGACATAATCTTATCAAAGTAAGCATAAATGGTAACAAATATTTTTATATCATTAAAATAAGTTTATCATTATTAAAATATCCATTTAAATTATCAAAATAATTATTTTGACTCATATCTATTTCATTAAATAATATTTAATCTGTTCTTTAACTTTTCTTAACTTGTGCATGCATTGATCCAGAATTTTGATAAGGGAGTTTCTATTTAACTCTAAAACATGATTTTGACAACAAAAATAATCAATAATTATTATTATTTAATAAAAAAGTCTTGAAATTTTACTTTTCTAGTGTTCTGTTGGCTATACATTGTCGTCGAAAATGATTTTCATGTTTATTATTGAATAAATTTTCTTAAATATGATATAAAATATATTTAAATAATATTTATAGTATTGAATCACACATTATTCATTCAATAAATTTCTTAATTATTTTTTATTATTTATATTTCTTGTAAATTTCAAAAATTATTTCGTATTTCATAGAATAAAATGTTTTTCATTATTCACTAAATATTTAAATTCTTTATAATTTTATTCAAAACATATCCAAGGATATATTTTTATTTAAAAATCCAAAAATAAATTCCATTTAATGAAATTAAATTCTTTTAATTATTGAGATAATTTTAATTTAAGGGCAAAAACCATGATAAAACCACTCTTTATAAAAATTGTTATTCTTAAAAATTACTTTTTATGTTTTTAAAAAATGATTATTCACAAATATAAATTATAATAATTATTTTAGTGAACATAGTTTTTTATTAATAATAAAATGGAACTATTTTTTCATTGAAACAATTTTCTAATAAAAACAAAAACTTTTTAATTATTTGAATAAACCATAGAGTTCTTAATAAAAATTATCATTTTCACTATTCACATAGAAAATCACTTTTTTCTATAAAATTAAAACAATATCCCCTATATATATATATTTATTATAATTTTAAAAATGAAATTAAAATTTTAAAATAAATTTTATAAACATTCATCAAATTAATGGTAATATTCACTCAAAAAAAGAAACCTCGTTTTTTAATGATATGTTTGATTAAGAATAAAATAGATTTACTAAAAATTGTGAGATTATTTTATAAGAATATTCAAATAAATTAATATTACGCTGGTACTATTAGTTTATTATATAAAAAATTTATTCTTATTCTTACTCTCCAATTAAACAACTACGTTATCAAGATCACATAATAATATTTATTTTTTTGATTATTCTCGATGTGGTGCATCATTTACTTTATAAAATATAGTGTTTCTTTTTAAATTATCAAGATGATACATTCTCATCCTATTGGAAATTCTTTACATGAAATGTTTATCAAGTAATTTAAAACTAGAGGTTTGATGTTTCAAAATACCTTTGTTGAAACCCATCATCGTAAAATAGGACAATAAAAAATCCACTTTAGAATAGTAAAATGGAAGTAAAATGGTCAATTCAAATTACACATACTAGGTTTCAATGTAAGAAAAATTGAAATGTAATAGAAAACTCACTTATAATGTCTTAGAGAGATTGATAGAGAACATAGTCATGGGAAAGTTAACAATCACAATATCCAAAATCATTGATTAGTTAAATATGTCATTGATTGTTTTATAATAAATGTTAGAAGATAAATTTTTTATTCTAAGATCCTATTCATAGAGTTGAAGAATTACATTTAAATATATAGTAAGAAAATAAGAAAATTTTACAATCTTTATAAGTATATTTTGTTTACTTAGTCAATTTCCACCATAGACTCATCATTTTCACCAAATGGTGATTATGAATTTTCTTACCCAAAATAGTATATTCAACTTCTATGGATAAAAAAAATCCAATAATTAAAAAAATATTTTTCCAAAAACTAAAATGGTTTAGATATGATAATATAATACTCAAAAAATAATAATCCATTAGATGATGAAAGAGAATATTTAGTTTAGAAAATTCAAAAGTAACAGCCAAAGTTCAATATATATCATTGTAATGAAAACAATGCTTAAAATTACTAAAAAATATTATAGAATATGATTCAATCCTAAACTGAATAATTATATTATCATAATTACTTCTATGATAATTTTAATTCTTATATCCAAAGAATATCATTGACACTCAATGTATCATCACAAAATATATTTACCGAAATTATATAATCTCCATGATATAATAACCATTTACATAAATTTCCATAAATACACAGTAAAATCATATATTATTATATAATATAAGAAAATATTTATTCCTCATATAAAATTCAGTAGTAGTTTTTTACCTTAGTCTTTTGGGGATCCAAAAATACTATCCATCTTCTGAAAGAACATTAATCTATTAATCACTAAATAAGATTACCATCCCATGGTTATGTATTAAATAAAAAATAAGATCTACAAATTTACATAACATATATTCATCAGATATTTTAAAAAACAAAAAAAAAATTCATACTAATCAGGACGTCACATAGGGCTGAGGTATGTTATTTAACATTATCTCCCTTCGATTGTGGGTTTAATCATCACGACCTTGCCATATAAAGAAGTTTTTTTCCCATCTTGTGAGTTTTCCTTTATATAAAATAATATTAATATAATACATATAAAATTATTTAAAAATTATAATCATCTTCAAAAATAACCTTAATATATTCAATAATAAAAAAGTTTAAACTTTATTGGACATATCATACCTTTAATTTCCAGTGTAAAAATGTAAAGGTATTCATTATCAAATTATAAAAACAATAATACTAAGTGTTACATATTCCTAAACATAATAAAACATGTCCAAATACAATTTTAATCAATAAAAAATTTCGATTATTAAATCCTTAAAAGGTGTTATTAATAAAAATGATCTTATAATTATCTTTAAACATTTAAACCCATAATAATATTTATATATCTCAAGAAGAAATCATTAGAAAACATTTTAATCTCCAGTGTTTCATAAAAAAACATTTGATAATAATTTTGAGGACCTAACTATAAAAATTGTATATTGTAATGATAGTTGTCAATAATTTACTTTCATAAAATTATGAGAGTCTTTTTGGTTTATAGATTTAGATAATTAAAACAAACACATAAAAAGTAAACCAATATATTACAAGTCGACACCATTAAATAGTATCCATTGTTTCATAAAAATAGATTCTTTAAATATATAACACGGTTTATTATCATGATAAATCTTCAAAATTTTAATGTTGACCTCATCATTGTTGATAATTATCTTTAATCCCCCTGAAATTTTTTTTAAACTTATTGGATGAGCTCAAAAATCATAGTGAGGGATATAAAATTTATAAATCTGTTTCTACAAATGAAAAAAATATAATCCCATAAAATGTTTAACTTTATCACAATTCTATTTTATAGGATTATATAAATAATTTACCTAATAAAATCACAAAAAAAAATTTCAATGAAAACATTATAACATATAGAATGAAAATGAAAATTCATTTATGAAAGATAGAGTATCACATTCAAAACCGGTTTGAAAACCATTTCAGAAATAAACCTAGTGTAGTTAAATCAAAAGGATAAACACTTCATCAACACCACCATTCATTTATTTAATGTCATAAAATAGTATGAAATTCATTGGAGCGGTATTTGAGCCCATCAAAATCTATAATTGGCCCACCTTGTGCTATTTGGGTAAACCTATATGTAAGATTTTTCACGCACACCCGATATCTATAATAGTAACAATCCTTCATATATGCTATATTCTTGCTCACCCATTTCACATATAATGTTCAAATAGAATATCACAAAAAACATTATACACTTCCCCTTGTCATACTAAAACAAAAGAAGGACTCCTCAAAACTGATATGTAAATCACATTAAGGTTTCAAAACAACCTTATATTTTAAATAATCTTTTTTAATATAAAAAAATAAAAAATAAAAAATCAGGGTTTCTAAAAAAAAGGTGAATAAAAACTATTTTCTTGAAGAATAAATTTCTATTTTGAAAATATTTATTTTTTAAAAAGACATGCGCTCATAAATGAAATTGTTTTCTTTGAAACTGAACATTAATCATGTAATGTGTTATTCGAATAATTAGTGTTTTATGAGGGAAAAAACTACAATCAATCAATATAAGTAAAAAAAATATGTTTGACTTTTTGAAAAAAACATTAAATGAAGAATCATTAAATAAAGCCACTTAACTTGAGTTCAAATCCTAATTTACGTTCTTCATATCCCAGAATAATAAAAATTGGTTAATTGTTTAGATTATTGAGATCCTCGATTGTCTTTATTATTCCATTTATTTTAATTTTTAACATGTTATAACAATTACATACATATATATGTTCACATCTTTTATTTTGATGATATTTATTAATAATTTGAAAAATTAATGTAGTAAATTTACAATGGTCAATGTGGTCTAAATTCCATCAAACACAAATTAATATTCCTGATATAATTATCAATTTTATTCATCATTTCTACTTTTAAACCAAACCATTCTATATGGTTATGAAAAGGGAACTATGTCACATTCATGGAGACGGTATGCAGTACGTATGCATGAGTAACGTTTACAATTTTCAATAATAAATAAATAATGAGTATTAGTGTTATTTGATCATTATATAACTTTCATCATATAATATATATCATATTACTTAAGAAAATATACATATATCATCATTTTTTATGTGAGGATGAAAAAATATCGCCTCACTTCTTATACGTGGTAGTCAACATGTACACACAGGAAACATTATATGATTTTCAAGGAGAGGTAATAAATTAAATCATTTTTAAATTTTAATATTGATAAAAATGACATGAATATCATATATAAATGTTAATTCCATCATTATAACCAGTCACAGTGGTGGAAAATGAATTGTTTTTGTTATCAAGGCTATAGTCCACCGTAAAGAGAGACGAAATATTCTTTTCCAATTTTTATGTAGAGGTGATGATTATGGTTCATTAAAAAAAATTATAAAATGTAATATGTATTATACTATAGTTAATTTTTTATCATGGTTGAGTAATTTTTTAGGGATGTGGAATGAAAATAAATACTAAAACATTCAAATAGCAACTATACCTATTATTTTAAAAAACACCTATGATTAACACCTTAAGACTTATTAAGATAGATTTTTGTACTAACTAAGGCCCCAATAATATTAATAGGGTTTCTTAGAAATTCATTGGTCATGTATTGGTAGATCCAAAAGGGTTTTAAATGTGACAAAATTTGAATAATATTTTCTTTTTATAATAGAGGGTAGGGAAAATCTTAGAAGATCTCAAAATAATAAATTAATATAAATTAATATTTAATAAAATAAATTTATAAAAAATATATACATTTAAGATAATACTATTATTAGTTTATTTTCCTCATAAAATTATGATAATAAAAAAAATTTACAACATTTCTACCCTTATCGTTTTTTATTATCACTTATTTAACCCCTTTAACTCTTACCATGAAAAAAATATATTTCTAAAATTTGATGGATAATATAGTCACTATAAATTTAATAACATCAAATAAATGTAAAATGGTTGATATTTTAATTATTATACTAATAAATTGTCTATAATATATATTTATTTTTAATTTTATATCATTTAATAATTTAGTATTTATTATAAAATATGAATAATGTTAATTTTTAGAACAATTCATTTCATGGACATTATAAACATCAACATAACACATAATTCAAAATAGAAATTACATAATTGAAATTTCACATTAATCTATAAAATTTTTATATGACAATAATAATCATAAAAAATATCTCATAATATTATTATCGTCATTTATTTTTTTCCCATAAATTAAATAATTACTCTATCATTGTTGCGCAAAAAATTATGGTAATTATATAATAGATGAAAATTTAAAATAAAAACATTTATGAATATAAGTATTTTATATTCCAATTAAACATTTATAGTAAATGATATCCTCTTTATAATACTAAATTAAACTATTACACTTATTAAAAACAATATTATGAAATGTTTGACTTTTCATTATATAAAACACTATAAAGGTCATAATCTTATCCAAGTTACCCAAAATGGTCATAATTAAATTTATATTATTATTATAATATTATTATGATCAAAATATATATTTATAATCTTTCAACATTTATTTCAAATCAAATGTATATCATTCTTACACAATTAATGTGTTATTTTGAATTTATTGTCCTTACACAAGCGTTCTATAGTAATTTGGATAACCAAAATGTTATATTACTCTAAAATTAATATTTAAACATAGAAAAAATAAATAATATTTAATATTTAATAGTCAGGTCAATTTATAACAAATCTCATCTAATTTTTTTTGTTATGATATTAAATTTTATTTTTTCAGATATGTGAAAGTTATGGGTCATTAATGAAAATGATTATCATGTTTATTATGGAATCATATAGGATCCAAATGTTTTAAAATATTTATGAATTTTATTTATATTATTTTATCATACATTATTCATTCCATAAACTTTATAAAATTTTATATTATTTTAATTTCTTTTCAATTTCATAAAAGAAACTATATTTCATAAAAATGTGTAATTTATCAAAATTTATGAAAAATTTTACTTAAATTGAAAAATTTAGTAATGAAATCCTAGAATAAATTAATATTTAGAAAAAAAAGTTGAATTCATTAAATTAAATTCTTATAACTGATAGAAATTAATTTTAAATAACACCCAAATATGCAATGATAAATACATTTGTTTGAAAAAAGTTCCTTATCAAAAAATGACTATTTGTGTGTTAAAAAATAAATTTATATGAACTAAATTATTAAATTTATTTAATAGAACTTAATAAAATTATAATATAATAATTGAACTAATTTTTACCTGAATCCACTTGAAAATGAAATGTAACTTCTCAAAATGTTTTAAAAAATATAATTTTAAAACAAATTTTTACTTTTTCAGTAATCACTTAGAAAATCATTCACAATAGAAACATATGAAAATATGAACCTATGTTAATTTTCTTTATGCTGATTTGATAAATTATAATCATTTTTCTTGTGATTTTTTATAACATCTTACAAATAACAATAATATTCACTTATGAAATGCATGAAGATCCATTTTTGATGGAAATGTATTTTTTAAAGAATAAAAGGAATTTTCTTAAAATTGTATGATTATTTTATAATAACATACTGAAAAATTTATATTGGGTTAGAAAATTGATTTTTTTCCCATTAATTAGTGATTCATATTCATATTTTTGAAATTAATGGTTATGTAATATGTTCATAGAATGATATTTAGTTTTTCATTTAGGCTTTATTTGAAATATGTTGCACTCTATCAAACCGTATGTATTATTTTAAAACCTACATATGTTGAACTATTTATTCATCAACTTATCATGTACTCAACCAATAATGGAAAAAAATGTTGGAGAATTTTTTGAAATGTGAGTAGCGGAGTTTCTTTTGAAATGTGCATAGTCAAAGAATGTGTTTGTTGTTCTTCTGGTGGTTTAAAAATATGAACATGGATAGAAGGATATAAATGGATGATGTTTTGGGCTATTCAGATATTGAAATGTATAGGTTTTACAATGTTTTACCAAGGACACAATATACTCTGATTAAATATTATTGAGTTGTATAATAGAGATATCTCATTAAATAATTACATAATATGTGAATTAAGATATGATTGTTAATGGGGATTTAGTTGATGAAAATATTTAATCTAAATGTGTTATTCTATTTGAGATATTTAGGTAAAATAAAAAATTTCATCACATTTGGTCCTATATGTATTCATTAGTTTGGTCAATTTTGGTCATTCAAACTAATTATTGTCTATCGGAAGAAAAACTGAAATTAGTTAGGGAGATGGTTGTATTGATGAACTAACACCACCAGTTCCACTAGTTATTTTAGTTTTATTTTTCCCACTTTACCTCATAAGTCATTCATTATCTTAAACTACTATAATTTTTCATCCATCAGGAAAATAGAAGAGTTATTTAGAAGGGTAATGTATTTTTAAACTAAATGGGTGATATGTTTTCAATATATATGAATTGTTAATAAAATAAATCATAACTACTCAATTAATTAATTAAAAATTTGAAGAAATTACATTAGTACCCCCCAAATATAAACATTATAGTGACCTTGTTGAAAAACATAATGATTAATATGGATTAAAATAAGGTTGGTGACTATAATAATTATTTTAAAAAGTAAAGAAAGTAGAAAATATTGATGCAATATTTTGGATAAATTCACTAACTACAAAAACAAATGTATTACAAAAAGAGTTATAACTCTTTATTTATTGATAGAAATAAGAATTATTTCTTCGATGGAATATATTCATATATTGAATATCATCTTGGAATGATTATAAGCACATATCTAAAATGAAACTTTTACCAAACTATTGCACCTTTAATAGAAATAAACATATATTAGTTGTTTTATTCATTGTACTATTTATTTTCATGTATATAATATTAGATTCCCTCTATTTTGAATAATATGGGCCTTAATAAAATGATCATTCACTTAAAAAATGTTCTTAGGAAACTTATTAAATGAAGGTATGTAAACAATTCTTATAAACATAAATAAAAAATAAAAATATGTGAATCAATGGGAAATTTTTTTTGGATAATTTTTCATTTTTATATATAATGAAAAATAATTCTTTTCAAGATTGATACATTAAAATAGTTTTTTCAACTTAACTAGTGTGTTTAAATTTTATATGGTTACTCATTTACATTAATGCAATTCTCGTTTTCTATAAGGAGGGAAAATTACTAGATTGAAAAAATTAATAGAAATGAATTTTCTAATTTTCATTATTGTAATCATTACCATAAATTGGATTTTAATTCAAATAAACTGTGTATTTATCATTACTCTATATTTAGTATTTATTAATAAATTTAATGAATATTTGAGTTATTAATGATTTTAATGGAATTTATAACAATTTTATATATAATATTTATATTGGGGAACTATAATTGGTTTTAAATTTTCACTTAAAGGTAATGATTTAAATAAAAAATGGCTAGGGGAAAAATAAATAATTAATATCAAATATGTGTAATTATTATTATTTTTGATAAATGAAATGTAACTTTGTTGATAACTATAAATGATGAAGTGATAAATCATGAGTAGTACAATATCATATAAACTACCAGTGAAATGATCAAAAAATTCACAATTATCTAGATAGACCTATATACTATTTTGATATTTAATATTATCTAATGGATTTTTTGTAATTGATATGGAAAATAACTAACTGTGACGTGAGTTAGAATGCTTTTGAATACAATTATCTTCATTTATGGATTCTTATATCAGTAGGTATAGATAATTAAAATGTAATAAAGGGATATATCAAAATTTTATGAAATAAATAATTATAAATGGAAGTGGTATGTCATCATTTTTGAAAGAATATTATTATTAATTATAACGAATCTGTGTGCAGTAATAATGGAATGTCATTTCCAATTATATAGATGAAATGGATTTCATTAAATTATTGAATTGAAATTTATCCGTATATGAAGTAAATATATAACTGTAACAATATGTATCATAAACGTTGAAAAAAATATTATAAATTCTAGGTAATCACAACTTGTGAATGAGTATTGAAAATCGCTCAACATAAATATTATTTCTTATCTAGAGATGTTAAGGTGAAACATTTACATGGATAAAAAAAACCACTGTTAAATATTGAAATACATAATATTTGAATAAAAGATCCTGAGGGTGGAAAATTATGATTTATATTTGTCTATAATTGAATTAAAAAATAAAATAAAAAATAAAGATAATTTTTTATTAAATTACGGGATAATGGATCAAGGTATTATGGGAAAAAAATCAAAACTATTTTTTTTACTCAGACCCAAGCTGAAAATTAATGAGAATATCAAATGATCCGAAGTATATGTAGATAGATCAAATGTTATTTCATTATGATTATAAATATTGATGGAAAATATATGTTTATGGTGATATAATCTATGATAAAAAATAATAGATGGTGTCTAAGAATAATATTTTAGTGGGATAATTGTATTTTAAGGGATACCATGTCATATTCTTGAGGTTTCTCAAATTTGAGATAAAACATCCTTGGGATTTGGTGAAAAAGATCATTCAGAATTGTATTACAACACATGTTAATATAAATTATAAATCTATTATGCATAGAGTCAATTATCTAGATCAATCAATTATCATGTATTTTTTACTACCGAAAGGTCCAAAGCCTTGGGAATTTGAAGAGCTATTAAAGAGAATCTATTTTTCATGGGAATTATGTGACTGGAAGTTTACTATGATAGGATGTGTATTATTTAATATTTTATTCCCATATAAAGATATTATGTGGAGTGAATGGTTGTTATAACTAGGTTTTTTGGAATCTAGGAACACACGTAAATCATTAATTGCATTTTTCTTTCATTCCATTTAATGCCTAAAGAAATGCGTATTTAGTAAAATGTTTTCAACCCATCTAGTACTATTATTATCCTATTATTCTTCAGGATTTTACTTCATCAGTTAGAGTACCTTTAAATATAGGTTCAAAAACTACAAATTCCATATATTTATGTTATTCCATGATTCTAGTTCATGTTTATTTTGGTATCAACAAGCTGGAATGAAGTTATTTTATCCACTGATGATGAAAAAATAATTTTTAACATTTTGTATGAGAATATTCGAACATTTTATAAATTTGTAAAAAACTATTTGGAATAATGATAAGTATTTATAATGAAATAAATATATTATGTGAATGTTTTTTCAATATTTATTTCCATCAAGAGTTATATTGTTGGATAATAGTTTGGTTCCAAACAGATAAAGGAAATAAATTTCTCAAAACTAATGGTTATGTGGATCATATTGCGAGTTTGGATGAAATAAATATTATTTAAGGTTGGATGTTTGTCCTTATATGGGCCTTAATTTGAATATCTATTATGGTTTTCATGATCAAGATGATGCGAGAAACTTGAACTCTCCTTTTGGACTAGAAAAATAAATTGAGATTAGAAATATTGATATACCAATAATAAATCGACTGGAAAATTTGATGGGCATGAAAGATGGGGATATGCAAAGTGATTAAGTAAAAGGCCACTCTAATATAGAGGGGAGTTAAAATAATGATAAAAATAAAGAATTTAGTTTACATATGATTCATTGAAATGATGATAGAAATGCTTCTAAGCCTGATGAATACATGGAAAAGGATAAACTTTTCTTTCATTCATGTAATTCAATAGGAAAAATGATTAGCATAATGATGGGTTATACCAATTGAAAATTAATACCCCAAAGAATGATAACTCCCACATGAATGAAAATATTGTAAAATGAACATACAAAAATTAATCTATAATTTTCCATTTATTTATAATAATTAACAAGAAAAAATTTAAACAAATAAATGCATTCCAAGGTGATATCAATGATAAATTTGATACATTTTAAATGGTAAATATGAAAGTACACTCAGAATATATGAGTATATACTAATTTATTTTTCTAAAAATATTAATATCTATGAAATAATAGTGTCAATGATTCATAATATAGTTATAATTAATTAAAATTTAGATTAATTCCCTTTCATGGTATTAAAATTTCAACAATAAGTTGGTAACAAGTTTCAGATTAGATGGCTTAGATATGGAAAAATGTTAATGTTACTTATGTAATGGTAGGAAACTTGTCCACATATTGGATATAGAATATTGATTAAATAATACAATTCTCTCACATTCAAGGGTTGACTTTAATTTCATTGATTCTATTATGGAAATAAAATGTTTATTGTGGGAATTGTTCCTACATATGTGATTAATAGATTTTCTAGACTAGAAAAATGATGTTTTTTTATTGACACTAAATTATAGAAGAATGAGGGAACTTTTTAGAAGGTTTATTTTTTATCTTGTATTTTATATCTTCTACTTTTAGGGAATGTATCATCGATTCAATTTGGTATTTTTCGATAATTTGAACATACTAATCATTATTCAATTTTCATTTTTTTATTTCGAATAAATTTCTCAAGCCTTATGGAAATAGTTCTCCAGATCCACATATAATTAAATTTAATATATCTATGATATTGTTTTATTTCCAATTCATTTTTTAAAATGTAGTTTTATTGGGGATGGGGTGATTAAAACTCTTCAATTATTGTTAAATAATTGTACATCATACCTCTTTAAATATTCTTCATGGATTATATTTAATTAATTCACACTATATACACTATAGTTTATGGAATTATGAAATGTTCGTTAAATTTGTATGTATTCTGGGATGTTCTGCATGGGTCACTAATTCCTCCTAAATACATCAGTAAATCAATATTCTTCCAAATAGTGGACTCTTTGAAATAAACAAATTAGTTTATTACTGTTGGAAACTTAATGGTACATAACATAGAAATATGGGGCTCAATGCACTCAAGGACAATTATATTTTGCGACTTAAATGTGAGAAAATAGTTATGGGTGAAAAAATTCTCATAATAGAGTTTTAAAAATAATTTGGATTGTGATTACGTAATCTATGATTTAATATTCTTGGTTCTTTGTTGTGGTGTTATCTATTATTATTATAATTAATGTTTCAATTTAATTTATGTTTAATTTTATATATTTTTTAAAACTAAAACACTCATATTTTAGATTTATCTACATATAGCACCATTTTAAATAAATTTAGTGAAAAAATATATGATTGAATGTTTGAAATCCTATACTAGTGGATACCAATGTATTTTTGTATGGTTAATTAATCATTAATTTAATGTACAATTAGTGACCGATTTGTTTCATGGTTGCTTACATCAACCCCTAATTTGGCGACTACATCTATTGAATATAAATATTTATCAAACTAGAGATTTAATATATAAATCATTCAAACATCTCCATGAAAATATTTCAAATTTAGGAAAAAATTCAAAACTTTTTAAAATTAGTTATTTTGGAATTAATTATTGACAATTATAAAAATAAGGACGTGAATAATTTAAATTATTTATAGAATTTTAAAAAATATAATAAAATCATAAATTTATGGTTTCTAATGATTATTTGAATGTACTATAGATAGGTAATTGACAGTTGATATATATACAAATATTATTATAATGAATCACAAGAACATAATAGTAATAAAAAATGCCATTATTGTGTATGATTTAAATTGGAGGCCCAAATGATGTGTATTATTGACATAAGAAAAATGAATCCTTCACAACTATTTTTAAAGAAGTCATTTCATATGTATGAGTAAGTAATCAAATATAAAGGGTACTGTAACATTTTATTTGAATATATTTTAATGAGAATCATTTGTAAAAAAATTAATTGATTTATTTTGTTATAATGATAAATAGTCATATAAATTAAGGATGTTTCATGTATGGGTTAATATAGCTATATAATAATTAACTTGGAGCAATGAAACTAAAAAACTAAATTCAAATATCTTTTAAGATTGATATATAGAAATATAATTAAGGATGTCTGGGAAATGGGTGCACGCTAAATATCCCCACAAGGAATTCATGAATAGAATAAGGGAGAAAAATATTTCCTTATATTGTTTTCCAGACCAGTTTGGGAAATATTATATAAATCTATGTCATTTGTACCCATATTACATGGAATACAGAGAATATTTCATATACTAAAATCATTTCATGTGATATTGGTAAAGAAGTGGAAATTGATGCTTCACTACAATGAATAAGAATAATTGATACAAGTATACAAAATATCTAATGATCTAAATTTCCTTATAATTATATGAGATATATAAAAAGAAAAAATGTATATGGGTAATAAATTTATAGATTTTAGGACTCCCGATATTTTTACAAATCATAGTTATTAATTTTTATCATTTTATTTTTCCTATCTAAATTAATGATTATATTTTATAATCAATGGGGGAATAATAGGAACTTTATTTCATGATTGTATCGTAATTCTATTAAATTATTTTGTTCTTTTTTGTTATAATAAATTTTTAATAAATAAATTATTGTATTGATTAGAAATTTTTAACTTTTATTATTTTTAACTCAATAAAAGTTTTTCTATCACTATTACATTATTTATTCAATTTATATAATCATCCATCATATGATAGATATTAGTAGCTATAAAGGGTGTTATTTAGGATTAATAACATGAATTATGATATGAAATACATGTGATTACAGTTCCTTATAAACTTCTCTCTTGATTGAAATGATTTAAATAGAAGAGAATAATTATGTAACTAGACTACTCAGTGATTTCTGATATATCCATACTCAAATTATTTAGAGGATAAATAGTAAAATATACACATGGTTCATAATACATTTATTATTATTTGAGAGAAATAAATATGTGTGAATAATAAATTATATTTAGTGGATTCAATGATATTGGATAAATCATGATGAAAAATTAATAAGTTATATGAATGAAGATACATATGGAATAACCACATTAAGATACTTTTTATTTTCACGGAAATTTTAGATTTATAAAATTATTACTAGATATAATTCTTAATCCAAATTCTTTTCAATTTTTTAGGAAGAAAAAAATGTTATAAGTCACTACAGTGATATAAAACAACATCAATAAAATTAATTTTATTATAGGATAGACTATGTTACAACAATGGATCACAACATTCTCCATTAATGTATGAAAATTTTAATATATCCCAAATATAATGTAGTTTCAGTAGAATTATAAATGCTCAAATTATAATACATATGATATGAAGACAAAATAGGTAAAAGAATTACTGAACTATAATTATTATTTATAAAATTGATATAAGTGGAAAACAATTTTTGGAGGGAAAATAAAAAATCAATATAGACCATGAATAATACATTATTATAGTCAAAGAAAAATAATAAAATCTTGCACTACCTATAAAAAATTATTTTATAGAAAACCTTCATGTTGATGGGTAAAATGGAGTTTACAATTACCATAACTTTTTTTATTTTCATATGATAATTGGAATTCATTGTTTCATTTCATGAAATTCCAAATATAGAACATACCATGATTTATATATAAGTGGATAATGATGAATGAAAAATATACATATGAATTTATTTTACTCAATATTGGTGGAGTCATATAATTTTTCCACTAAGGAATATATTGAATTAGTATTGAAATAGAATGATCGATGGAATAATATTCCAATGATAAAGAAAATAAGAGGCTTACTAATATAAATTAATAATATATAGAACATGGGATAATAAAAATGTAAATTATTGTTTCCTTATAATACCCATTATTTAATATCTGTTAGATTTTGTTCGCATTATGGTATATAAAACAATATATTCATCATAACTATTTTAATATGTTCTATAAAACACATAAAAATATATGTAAGCAATATAATCATAATCTATTAAGGATCATATTAATAATTAAAAAATATGGTCAATATATTTATGTTAATTATGATGAAAGAAATAAGAAAATTGATATGAAATTTTATAATCTAAATATATATGTTTGAATGGATTAAATTTATAAGAAGAGATATATGATTACTGGAATCATTCCATTTAAAATCATGTCATTATTATTTAAATATATAAATGTTGACATATTTGTAAAATTTATGTGTTTGATGAAATATATAACATAATTTCCTAACAATATAACAAAAAAATAATTTTATTTGTTTTTAAATTTTAATATAATAAAATATATATTATTATCATAATTGTAAATAAATATTTAAAAAGACTATTTTATTATTTTTGGGCATCAAATGTTTGATTATAAAATACTCAAATATTTATAATTAATTAATAAAATTATAATATATAGAAAATATCTCTCAAGGGGACCTCAAATTTAGAATAATAAAATTTAAATTATATAATTGTGAAATTGTTATATTCTTATATGGGTATCATATTTTTAGGTAAATAATAGAGTACAGTAGGCATTATGGATTCATTATGATGTAAAAAAATTGATTTCATAGTTAATATAAAGGAATAAAAAACCAATAATATATCAATTTATTAAAAAAATATTATTAAAGTACTATAATCAATTTAAAAACTAAAATGGACTCTCAAACATCTATAATGTAAAATAGGGGTTTAAATAACAAAACATTGGGAAACAAATTCACGACCTATGTTATATTTAAAATGGATTTGTATTAGTTAATTTAATAATATGTAAAATCCTGACTCTAATTTGAAATATAATGGTTTAGACCTCTTTAAAAGCTCACGAGTTTTAATTTTTGAGAAACATTATTTCCAAACATTTAGACCTGTAACAAATAATAAATTCTACTATAATTACTATAAAAAACAACACATCCTCTCACTCCCATTAATTATAATAATATTGATAACAACTACACAATACCTTTACATCCCATTAGTCCCCTAATAGTGCTATTAAGTAGCAATGTAATTTATTCTCTTATTATAGGAAGATAATAAGCATGGTACGGGTACCTAATAACTTCATTTCAATTATTTATTGTAGACCATTCCAATTCATTATTATTAAAATTTATAATGATTTTTGTTCCTTATTATAAAGTATCTATTATAATATTATGAGTTAACATTATTAATTCTCATAATAACACATCTATTATTCCTTATAATGTTAAATTATTTCATTTAATAAAACCGAATGATCTAAAACCCTAATATTTACTAAAAGTTGTTAAATAATGATTGTATTATCTCTATGTTAAAGAAATTTTTATATGTAATGATGATGGTGATGTACCTAATGTATATTGATAATGTACCAAGTGTATTGAACGTGATTTTGGAACAATTTATCCTTCTCCATAAATGATTAATCACTTGAAATTTTTAATTGTTAAAATTCAGTATCTGTAATTCATATAAAAAATGTGTGACAAATACTGAAAAATTTTAGAGGGAATTTTTATATAATTTATTTGTTATCATATTTTTATAGAGTTTTATAATCATTGGTAAATCATTACTAACATACTTATGTTATGATTTTATTTCATCCCACCATTTTATTATTATCCTGTTGATAAGGATACATTCTATTGTATTGTGAATATATAATATTTTTTGGATTTGATAGCTTGATATTCAACTAGATAGATATATAATTCATTTGATGAGGTAAATATTTAATAATTGTATTTTACTAATATATATATAAATATAAACTTCGTGCTGATGATTATGTATGAGGTTTTGTAACCTTCACTCTTATATTTTTTATTATCAAAGACATTATTTATTATTATAACCATTTCATTCAATGTAATTTTAGTTATTAAGTTTCCATAACATCTTTGGTATTTGAATAATCACTGAAAGGTTTAATAATATATTTATTTTAGTATTCTGAATTCCTTTCTAAGTAATAATTCAATATTTATAGGGGTAACCACTAACCAACCCATGAGAAAAGTAGTAGCTTTTCACAATTTATGGTCTCCCAAGACATCTGGGGATGTCTCATAGCTAGACAATGGATCTATCATTGAATGTAAAACTAATTATTGTAAATTTATTTATTTTTACCTTATAAACAGTAAATGGATCTTAGCTACTAACAAAACATCCAAAGAAACCATGTGACCCCTAGAGTATATAAATTGAACCCCAAGAATCCATGAAAACTACTGGTTACTTTAATGGATTCACATTAGCTGGGTTACTTCTTACCATAATGTAATCAATTTCCCCATCATTATTTTTCCCTATCTATATATTTTTATATATAAATCCTATTGAGATAACATGGAGTGTGTTTTAAAATGTTTTTCCATATCAAACTAATTGTTTTTCTTATTCATGGTAGTATAAAAATATAAAATTGAGGGTACTCAGTTTACTACATGGAATCTTTGCAAGAAAATGTATTTGGTTTTTTTATTAAAAAGAAAATTTCTCCTAATTTATCATGGTTTCCATTAAGGAACAATGATTATAGACCCCTAAAGAATTTATTGTGAGGAGACATATCTAATAAAAATTTTCATTAGTTTATCTCCTTTATTGTCATGCATTACACTTTTATGCATTCACCATTCCATTAACATTAATTTTTTATGATATTTCTCTTTTATTTTATATATCCTATAATATTATAAATTTTTTAATTTAATTTTAAAATATTAATCCTATAATATTAACATCCTAATCTGACTGAGAATTGGTGTCAAATTTATCTTTTATTTTATTCCTAAACTAGATTCCAAAAAATGATCAAAAAATATTTCAAATTTTTCAAACACACATGGAGCTCCCAATAATATAAAATGAATCAATATACATTATTTGATTGATAAAATTGTGTTTATTGGAATAATAAAATGTATAAAGTTCATATAATCATTAGTTATACAATATAGAATAGTTCCACATGTGGTTATACACCCATTATGGAATCAGAGGCCAAATTGACAATCGACGATATTCAGACCATTGAACATGATGAAAAATCCTTAAATTCCTTAATTTTGGGTTTGAATGAAATTAATTGAATAATATGTCAACCTTAAAAACTCCATATTAAATATTAATACTTATTAAGCCACACATGAGGTGTGAGGCCCCAACCATATTCATTACTTAATCTTGAGTTAAGTCAAGAATTCACATTGATGGTCTCTTCAAGTTTAGAGTTTTAGAGAATTAGGACATAAGAATAACATAATAGACCTAGACATTACAGGTGGATAGTTACATTCAGTATCCACATTTTCCACCAAAGTAAACCCTTTAAACAAAACATTATTTATTTTTCATGATAAAAACTTCTTGAATTATTCCTTTGTCTTAACCTTCTTTATAACCCATGAAAAATTTTCGAAAACCTGGTTTGAGAATAGAATGCTTAGTAGGGGATATAAAATAAGTGAATAAAACATTAGTGCATTAATAATTACAAATCAAATAAATCATAATTTTCAATCATAAAACATAATATCTTTAACATAACTCATGAAATATTAAAATTTATGAATAACAGAGAGAATTAATAAATCATGAAGGTACCTTGGGGTATCCATAACATACTTACATTTTAGAATTCACATCTACTAGGGAGTTATGTTTGGAATACCCATCACAGGTTATTCCCTAAATCACATAGGAGGAACGTTAATGATTACCTCTATCACATTACCCAATGCATTGGAGAGCTATATTGGGCTCAACCGTCCATGGTTTATCATGGAACAACCCATATATTTAAACTACTCCCAATAACCATAACATATCTATAAAACATAAAACAAGAATAAACGAAATATTACACTTCCAAAATGAAATCACAATATATTATTTAAATATATTGACATAATAAATGCATTTTCAAAACCATATTTAATACCAAAATATATAAAAAGGGTATATGGTATTTATTTTCCATTTAAAATACATTATGTCTTGTTAAGGAAGCCAAATATCAAATAATACTCACGGCGGGGGAACGTTTGTTGTCACTACGTACATTAAAAAACATTCCCTTTCTTGTTTAGTAAAATGATTCATAAAAGAATATTCCTTTTGATTGAAATTAAAATTCTTAGGGTATTTATACACCATATAAAATAAATTCATGTATAAACCAAAAAATGCCTCAGTAAAAGGAGATTGAGACGAAGTCCCTTAACTTGAGTCTGACTTATATCGTTTGTTATTTATATTCCTGAATAATAAATGTAAATTAATTTATAAATTGTTTAAAAAAATTTAAATTTATAATTAATTTTATATTTCATTTAAATATGTTATAAAATGTACATAATTATTTAAGTTCATATCGGTTAATTTTTTGATATTTTTTACTTGAATCGAAAATGAACTTTTTTTATGTAAATTGTTCATGTAGAAAAAAGTGAAACAAGAAAAGAATATTTTTCATGATTCATGATTAATATATATCCAATATATATGTATTTATATCCAGTATATATGTATTTAGAATAGTCTAAAAAATTTGGAGATATGAAATAAAATGTATCGTTCATGGAGATGGTAAGCCGTACGTACGCATGAACCCTACTTTCATTTCTTTTTCATATAAAAGGAATGAATAATATATAATAAATAGTTATTTTATAATTCCAATATCATATATTATTTTTTATACATTACATATGTTCATTAATTCCATCCTTTATGCATTCTATGTATGGAATGAATGAGTCATATCACTTTGAGGGGGCGGTAGGCCGCAGTTCCTCAAATGAAATTATCGTATTTAAATATTATGGAAAGAATAAAGGTATGATGTAAATAAAGAATATAGAAATATAGGGACAATATAAATATAATATATTTCATATATACTTAATGTTTTATCATAGTGGGCACTATGAGAGGTGCTTGGACAAATTTGAACAATCATCATTTCGTGAGGCAGTAGTTTGATGTCCACAGAAATAGTATGTTTGTATCCATTAGATGGAGGTGTGTGTGAGTTTAATTTGAATGATTCTATTAAAAAATACTATTATATTGAGAATACTGGTGTTGTTATGTAATAAAATAATAATAACATCATAGGTAGTGGAGAAGGAAAATGAAGGGAATGTCTTTGAGAGAAGATGTTGCCTCTAAATCGGGTAAATTCTTTTTATTTAAGCAAAATTGATTTATGGAATTTAATTATTCCCAAGGTAAGGAATTAATGAGGAAGGGCTGGATGTTGGGAGATTATTTTAGAAGAATAAGGATTAGAAATGGGGCATGGGAGGTGTGAGTAAGTTGGCAAAGGTGGTGGTCTTTTATTAGAGGGAGGAGGGTCCCTTCAAGAAGGTCTTGAAATATTATTTGATATAAATTGATTCCTATTTTCAAATCTTATAAAACTAATTTATTTCAAATATTAATGTTTTTTTGTCGAAAAAATATCAACCAATAGGTTTTAGACATGTTTATGGACCAAAATTAACCTTATCTTTTAGCATTAACCCTTTGTAAAAAACATTATCCCTTACCATGTCTTCGTGCATTTTCATAATATATGGTAAGTATATTTACTATAAAATACCGGGAGAACCATAAGAGGATAATTAATGAAATTATTAACAATATATAAGTCAGTTTTATGAATATTATATTTGTAGGAATGTTATATCATTTAATAAAATAGTTTTTTAATAACTCAATTATGTCAAATTTGACAATGTAAAGTAATTGGTTTTTGTTATAGTCATAACAACTTGATTACTTCAAAAACATCCATTAAATAAAATATAATATGAAAGTATCATCCAGGAAATTCTTTTATGAAATAAAAATAATAAAATTACATTTATTTTAATATTTATAATATCTGTTATTGGAATCCTTTATTAATAAAACAATCACTCCATCATCATTGCGTCAAAATTAAATTAATTTATTTGATATAAAAAAATTATAAATAAATTATCATGATTTAGGAAATTTTTTTATATTTATAATGACTATTTATAGTAGAATATATCAACTATATTACCCCATATAAAAAATATTTAGTAAATAATACTTGTTTATGTTATATTTTTATTTATTTTTGATTAATTCATAGAAAATGTCATTTTCACACCCAAGTGGATCCATGGGGTCCACAAATAAACCAAAGGATGCCCATGGATGGAACTATTTCGTCCAATAGTATTAGGATATGTGTTAGGGTAGTTTAATATTATTATAATTTTAATTTTTACCCTTATTTAATAGATTTACCAATTAACCAAAGTAAATAAAATAATAACTGAAGTTACTATTCATAGTGTCCAAAATTAAAAGGTACCTTGTTACATAATTTTTAACTTACGATTAAAAATATGGAATTCATTTTTACAAATTAAAATCACATAAGTTTCAGTAATTAATTTCAAATTAATTCCCCTTGTGAAAACCTAAAAGCGCATTTTTATGAAGTAATACCTATCTAATGATTGTCTTCTGTTTATATCCAATATAAATTGAGAATTACATAAAATCACTAATATTGGATTAAATGATAAAAATATATTCCATTTATAAATTAAAACCATCAAATAATATGATTTATGCATATAAATATTCTCGATGGAAAAAGTTTTTTCAATTAAACTATAGCGTATTTTTATTATTCATCAAAACATGATAGTCATCAGAAAAATATCAAAAAATCATCCAAATTACATTTTTATGTACCTATTTTAAATAATATGTTTATTATTTATAATATAACATATAAAGGTGTCAAAAACTAAATTTAAATAGGTTTTCCCATCAAAAGGCGGTAAAACTTCATTTTTAGGAAAATATTTATTTTACTAGAAAAATTGATCTTATTCTTATATAATTTCTAGAAAACAAATAAGATGAATTTAAAAATTAAATTTAATATATAACATAAATATTTCATTAAATTAAAATCTATAAATAGTTATATGATTTTAAAGACACTATTATTATCTTTTAAATCAGTTTTTATAAAAACACATCATTAATATTCAATTAGTTTTTTTATTTCTATTTATAATAAAATTGGTACCCAATGAATTATTATTTAAACACGTGTATAAAATATTTTAATACTCCATTTATACTTTTAATTTCCACCATTCCAATAGTTATGTGTTAAATAACATTTAAAATAATAATGTTATATTATTTTTTGTTATAACTCGACATTGTGTACAACATAAGATTTCAGTGAAACCTGTTATTTTGTGTTAAGTACTCTATCAGAAAAAGGATATCCTTTAACGTAAAATTAATATCTTATTAATAGAAATTAATATAAAATAAAATTTATTATTCTCTAAATACTTGGGTCATTATATCATTCCCCTCTTTTGGAAATTGTGTCCTCACCATTTTCAAATGGGGCTCATAAATAGCATTGAAAATCCCACATCTGAAAAAGAGTCTATAAAATAATCACATTAAAAAAATAAATAAAATTACAAAGGTCACATGAGAAAACACATACCAGGATTACATGAAGGAAAACATGGATATGGAAGGAAAACTAGCCATCATGTTTTGATGGAGAGTGATATAAAATAAAATCAGGAGAAATTTAACTACCAGAAAACCAAAAACATGGGATGGGTTAAATAGTATTTGACTCCCCAGTTGGAAAATTAAATGGGAAAAGTTTTTTAAGCTCATTTTTATAAAGTTGACGGATTAATTTATGAGGTTGACTATGATCATAAGGAAATACACTTACATTTCAAGTGGAGTTTCATCCTTTATCAAATATCTACCACCAACTGATCTTTTCTCCAAACGATGAGTATTCAAGATGACTTTGTCAAACCTAAAGTGCAATAATGAACTTCATGATAATGAAATAATCCATAGTACATGAACTATATATTTCCTAAATTATTAGACATTAACAAAATTCAAGATGGTTAGTACAAGATTAGATAATCTCCAAAAAGAATAATCCTTTATAAAAAGAAATACTACTCTTAATCTCCAAAATTCATAAAACAATACCCAAAGTTAGCCAAATACTATTTAATACACAATTGTTCTTAAAATTATTCAAAAATAGTGCAATCTATAATTGAATCCCAAAATTAAGAAGGATTTGGTCACATAGTCCTCCATGATAAATCAAAACATTTATCTCCAAATAACATAATTACTCTTAAAGTCTCATACTAAAAAGTAATTAACATAATCACAAACTATCTATGGAAGGGTAATCATTTCCATATTAACCCAAATCACCATATTCCCGCCATATGAAACATATATTCTTAAAAAATAAAATACACCCACTAATCCTCAAATAAAATCCAATAGTACTCTATTTTTCTTAGGAATATAGTATATCCAAAATAGATAACATATTACAACATAAAATTTATCACTTAATCCCCAAATCATATTCCAATACTAATGATATCTATTTGATAAAACATAAGTTCCCAAAATAAAATTTTTATTCATTCATATGATGGTTTTACTAAAAATAATCATTCATACTTACCAGGGACTTCACGTTGGAGAGTGGTATGCGATAAATCCCAGTTGCACTTTGGTGGTGGGTTTGATTCTCGAGTCTTTGTCCAACACAATGGGATGACACATGGTCTGCGTGTTGTCCTTTTTAAAAATATATATAATTTTATAAGATTCCAAAAAATGAGATAAATTCTTTAAAAATAACCATAACATATTTCGACCAAAAATGTTATCTCATACTTCACATTTGCATCCAAAAAATTAATAACCCGTAATTTCCTCAAATTCAAGGATCATATAAAATGAAATGAATCATTATAACTATATGCTAAAAATAAATATTATTATTCTTCAAATATAATATTCCCATACCAAACATCAGGGTTACACATACAGGAGAAAAGTATTATATAGTAAACCCATCAACAAAAGATCATTAATAATTTTAATAATTTTATCACCTAGATTTCAAACATCACTCTCAAATTTATAAAATGTAGAAATAATAATCATCCAGCATTCATCATGATCCCTTAAAATAATTTTTCCAACCTATTCTGTAATAATTAATTCTGATAAACAAAATCACGAATCATATATTATGATTCAATAATTTCAAAACATCAGCTAAGAAATAATGCATACCATTTAGAGGTCATTATAAGTTTCCCCATCCCCAATTGGAATGTAAATAAGTATCGGTAAACATATATTTATATGGTCCTGCAAATCCCATTCCCAAACCTTATTCTTATGACATCTATTTGTGTAATGACTATTCACACCACATTTAAAACATTCAATTAATCCATATGAAATAACTTCATTCCCTTTACTAAAGTCAACTGAACGATTCTCTTTTCCATGAAAGATTATTGATTTTTGACCATCGTTACAACATCTATAACATCATCCCACACCTTTTAATAGTTTTCTAGGTTTTTTATTTCCACATCCTTGACACATTGGTTTTTTAATATACTTATCTCTATGATTATTACCTGAAATTCCCTAGGGATTCGTTTCTCGCATATATAATGACTTAGAAATATCACCAAGGTTCCTATGGTCAATCATGACTCTATATATTTGGTTAAGAATAACTACAAGAGTTCTCATTACAGCTCTTATTTCATTCGAATTCTTATTTAGAAAACCACCATAGTTTCCATAACATACATTTTTACTTTGGTGACTAATATATCCAACCATTTACTAAAACCAAAAAGGTCAGTGTGAGTATATCAGTAAAATCATAATATACTATCTTATAAAGAGGATAAACATTAAAATATACTTATTCATGTTATCTGAAACTCATTCAATTTATCTAAAATAACTATGACTCTTCCAAATATTCTAACCATTATGGTTATGTCACTTATTCTTAAATAACACCCTAACCTCTAAAGTTATCTAAACCGACCTCTAATACCAACTATAAGTCCCCGTTAATAATCATTTATTAATATTTAGTTAATAAAATAATTCACATTGAAGATCTTTTTAGGGTTTGAGTTTTAGAGTATTAAGCCATAAATATTACATAATAGACCAAGACATTACATTTGGACAGTTATACTGAGTATACACTTTTTCCAACAATGAAATCCCTTAAAACAAAAAATGATTTATTTTTCTTGATAAAAATATTCTGGAATTATTCCTTTATATTACCCTTCCTTATACCCTGTGAAAAACATTTCAAAAACATCGGATGATCATAAAAATAATAGTAAGGGATATAAAATAAGGGAGGAAAACATTAGTCCATGAATACATACAAATCAAAGAAATCATAATTTTCTATTAGAAAACATAATCTTTTTAACATAAATCACAAAATAAATAGATTTATGAATAATACATAGAAATCATAAATAATAAAGGTAACTTATGGAATCTATAATATACATAAATTATAGCTTTCCCGGCTACTAGGGTGTTACATTTGGAATACCCATCAAAGTATATTCCCCAAATCTCTTAGGGAAAACATTAATGTTTACCCTTATCACGTTACCCAATGCATTGGAGATATATATCAGGGTCACCCAACCATTATTTATCACCAAACCACATGTATACTTACACAATTCCCAAGAAGGATAACATATCCATAATACATAAAACAAGCATAAAGGAAAGATAAAATTTCCACTTTGCAATAATAATATATCATTTCATGATATTGACATAATAAATGATTTATAAAAACAATTTTAAAGACCAAAATATTTAAAAAGTACATATGGTATTTAAATTCCTTTTAAAAGCATTACTGTTTGTTAAGGAAGCCAAATGTCAAAAAATAGTCATGGATGCAGAAAGGTTATTGTCATCACCTATGTTAAAAAGAAATAGTCTCTTTGTAATTTCACAAAACTATTCATAAAAAATTATTCATTTTGAATGAAATTAAAGGTAAAATGGGTTTATACACCATATAAAATAAGGTCATGTATGAACCAAAATATGCGTCAATGAATATAGATTGATACGAAGTCCCTTACCTTGAGTCTGACTTGTCTCGTTTTTTCTTTATATTCATGAATAATAAAATTAGGTTAATTTATACTTTATATATAAGCTTTTTCATGTTTATTAATCATTTTATATTACTTATCATCATGTTATATAAATTACATAAATATTGAAGTTCATATCGGTTGATTTGTCGATATTCAGTACTTTAGTAAAAAAAGAACTTTTTTTGAGGTAAATTGACCATGTATTAAAAAGAACATCATTAACAGAATATTATTCATGATTTAAGTATCATATATAAAAAATATTTAATTATTTTGATCCTATATATATATATTTATAATATTCTATAACATTTGGAGAAAAGAAATGAAATGCACCGTTCATAAAGACGGGAAGTTGTACGTACACATGAAGGCTACATTCATGTCATTTTCATATTCAAAGGAATAAAAACTATTTTATAAATTGGTATATTATAATTATATTATAATATCATATTTTATTTAGGCTTTCCTTTATACATTCCATGAATGGAATGGACGAGTCATGTCACATTGAGGGGGCAGTAGTCCACACTTCCTCAAAGGAAATTATCGTATTTGCACATTATGGAATACCTAATGGTATGATATAAATATAGCATAAAGAAACATAGAGGAAATATAAATATAATATATATCAATTATAAATACATTTCAATTATAATTTCCACCATGATAGGTGGTAGGGGAAATTTGAACAATCTTTGTTTCGTGAGGAAGTAGTTCACTTTCCACAGAAAGAGTATGTTCATATCCATTAGATGGAGTTGTGTGTAAGTGTAGTTATAATCAACATCATAAAAAAATCCTAGTATATTTAGTATAATTTTTTTTAATTTAATCAAATAATATGAATATCATAGTGAGTGGAGAAGGAAAATAAAGGAACAGAACATAAGAAAAGAAGTCACCTCTAAATTAGGAAACTTATTTTGATTTGAGCCAAAAGGATTTATTAAATTACCTTTTTTCCCAAGTTAAGGATTATAGGATAAAGATAGGGATTTTTTGAGCTTATTTAAGCATATTTTGGATGATAATAGGGGCTTGAGTGGTGTGAGTAAGTGGGTAGATGTGGTGGCATGTTATAAGTAGGAGGGTCCCTTTTGGTAGGTCTTGAAATATTATTTTATTATAAATTTATTTTCGACATAAAATTGTTCCAAACTCATTTATATAAAATATAAAATTATTTGGGGGTTAAAAAACACTCAACCAAAAGGTTTTAGATAATTTTAGGTCACAAAATTAACCCCACATTTTGTATTTAACTCTTAGTTAAAAACATCAACTCTTACCATGTCTCCTTGCGTTTTCATAATATTTGACAACTATATACACTATAAAATTCCAAGAGAACCCATATTGGATAATTAATGACTTTTTTTACATTAAATATGTCAGTTGGAAGAATATTATATTTTTAGGACTATTATATCATTTGATAAAATAATATTTGATTTAAAAACTCACTTATGTCAATTGTGACAGTATAAAGTAATATATTTTTGTTAATGTAATAACAACTTTATTCCTTCAATAAAAATACATTAAAAAAATATAAGATGAAGATATGATCTATAAAATTCATAGATGGAATCAAAATAATCAAATTACATTTATTTCAATTTTTAAAATTTAATTTATTTGAATCCTTTATTAATGAAGCAATCACTACATCATCATTTTGTTATAATTATTATTTTTTCAATAATGTGTAAAAATTATAAATAAAATAGCACGATGTATAAAATATCATTATGTTTATAATTAATGTTTATAGTCGAATAGATAAACTATATAATCCCATATAATATGTTTAGTAAAAGAGACATGTTTATGTTATATTTCACTTTACTTTAAATTATTTCTTATAAAATGTCATTTTCCCACCCAAGTGAATCAATGGAGTCCCAAAATCGACCCATGTATGAACATGGGGAGATATATATAATCCAATAGGATTAGGACATGTGTTAGGGTAATTCAATATTATTATAATTTTATTTTTTACCCCTATTTACCATATTTACCTTTTAAACAAGGTAAATAAAATAATTACTGAAGTTACGATTAGTCGGGTCCAAAAATTGAAGGTACCAATTTACATAATTTTGAACTTAGAATTCCAAATACGGAATCAATTTTTCAAAATTAAAAAAAATGATGTTGTATTAATTAAATTAAAATTAATTCTCTATGTTAAAAAGTAAAAAGTGGGTTTTTTTGGAAGTCATAACTATCAAAAGATTGGCATTTGTTTATGTAAAATTTCAATGGGAAATTACATTCAATGAAAAAAATTGGATTAAATGATAAAAATAAAATTCATTTAAATGTTAAAACCATTAAATAAAATTATTTGACCATATAAATTATCTCAAGGGAAAATGTTGTTTTTAATTAAAATTTAACATGTTTTTTACTATTCATCAAAACCTGATAGTCATTAGAAAAACATAAATAATCCATCCAATTTAAAATTTTAAGTCCCAATTTTAAATAAGAAGTTTATTTTATCAGATAGAACATATAAATCTGTAAAAAATTGAATTTAAAAATTGTTCTCTATCATAAGGCGGTAAAACAACATTTGGAGAAAAATACGTCTTTTATCTGAAAAATTGAATTTGTTCTTATATAATATCTTGAAAACATATAATATGAATTTAAAACATTAATTTGAATATGTAACATATATTTTTTAGTAGAATAAAATTCCATAAAGAGTGATATGATTAATAAACAAAATTATTCTCTTTTAAATCAGTTTTCATAAAAACACATCCTTTATATTCATTTGGTTTTTTATTTATATTTATAATAAATTTGGTAACCAATGAATCATTATTTAAACATGTTTAATGTATATTTATTAATTCGTTTTATTTAATTCATTCCCTCCATTCCAATATCTAGGCATTACCTATCATCTAAAGTATTATTAATATATTATTTTTCGGTATAACATGACGTTGTGTGAAACCTAAGATTTCAGAGAACCCCATTATTGTGTGTTGAGTACGCTATTAGAGAAAGCGTAACCTTTAACATATTATTAATATATTATTCATAAAAATTAACAGAATATAAAAGGTATTATTATTTAAATACCTGGGGGCATCACATCATTCCACCCTTTTGGAAATTTCATCCTCGCAATTTTAAAATTGCATTCGAAAACATCATTGAAAATCTCACATCAGAAAAAGACTCAGTAAAACTATCATATTAAAAGAAATAAAGATAAGTATGAAGGACACCAGATATAACACATACTAGGATTCCATGTATGAAAATGTGGATATGAAAAAAATAACCATAATGTTCTGATAGAGAGTGATAGAAAGCATGATCATGAGAATGTTAACTACTAGAAACCATAAAATTGTGATGAGTTAAACAATATTCGATTCCCTATTAGAAAATGTAATTGGAATATGTTTTTGTTATAAGTTTCCATTCATAAATTTGAGGAATTCATTTATGTTATTGACTAAGAACATAAGGAAATGAACTTACTTTTCATATAGAGTTTCATCCATTAATAAATTTCTACAACCAACTCATGTTTTCTCCAAAGGATGAGTATTCAAGATGACTTGGTAATACTTGAAGAGCTAGAATAAACTTCAAGAGAATCACATAATCCAAAAAAGATGAACTATATATTTCCCTTATCTTTAGACATTAACTAAAACCAAAATGGTTTGTACACGATCATATAATCCCCAAAAAGGATAATCCATTATAAAAATAAATACTACTCTTAATCTCCAAAATTCAACAAACAACTCCCAAAGATAAATAAAGGCCATTCAATACAATTTTTTAAATTATTCAATATAATATAAACTAATTTTGAATACCAAAATTCATAAGTATTCGATTATATAGTCTTCCACAATAAATCTTAAAATTTATCACCAAATAAAATCAACTACTCTTAAAGTTTCATACTACAAAGTAATTAATCTAATAAAATATTCACTACGATAGGTTAATACTTTCCATTATAACTCAAATCAATATATGTCCATAATAAAAAACATATATTATTCCAAAATAAAATTTAATAATTAATCCTAACAAAAAATCATATTTTTCTATTTTCCTTCGGCATATAGTGTTCCCAAAAGAGATAACGTCTTCCAAAATAACGTTTATCACATAATCAAAAAATCATTTTCCTACAATAAGAATATCAATTTGATAAAAATAAGTTCTCAAAATCTACTTATTCATGATCTATAAAATCATTCAAGTAAAATTATTAAGTCATACTAATCAGGGTCCTCATGTAGGCCAGTGGTAGGTGATAAATCACACTCACACTATGGTTTTGGGTTCGTTTCCAGCATCATTGTCCCACACGACTGGTTGTCAGACGGTCTATGTGTAGTCCTTTTTCAAAAATGATATAATTTTATAACATTGAAAAAAAATTAGACAAATTGGTAAAACATAACCATACCATATTTTAAAATAAAATGTTATCTATACCTCGCATTTACATGACCAAAAGTAATAACTCGTAATTGCCTCAAATTTAAGGAACATAAAAGAAAAAATGTTTTTTATAACTATATCCACCAAAGAAAAGATAATTCTTCCTTGAATAGAATTTTCACATAACAAACATTAGGGTTACCCATATAAGAGAAAATTCATCCAAAGTAATCCCATCAACAAAAGGGAATTAATACTTTTAAACATTTCATCACCTAGATATCTAACATACCTCCCAAATTTGAAAAATTTAGAAATCTTAGTCATCTAGAATTCCTTCTGATTCCTTAACCTGTTTTTTCCAACATATTTCGCAATACATCTTTCTGACAAAAAAAATCTTGAATCATATCTTAAGATTGAAATATGTTAAAACATCCACTAAGAAATAATCCATACCTTCCATAGTTCATGTAAGTTTCCCCATCATCAATTGCAATTTAATTAGGGATTGTTAATAATATATTTGTATGGTACTACTAATCCCATTCTGGACCACCTTTTTAGTATATCTATTTGTGTAATGGTCATACACACCACATTTAAAACATTCAATTGATCCCTATGAAAGATCTTATTTCCCTTTCTCAGAGTCAACCAAACGATTCATTTTTCCATGATATGTTACTAATTTATGACCTTCATTACCACATCTATAACATCTTACCATCCCTTTGAATAATTTTACTAGGTGTTTCATTCCTTATCACTGAAACATAGATTTTTCATTATACATAGCTTTATGGTTATTACATAAACATCCATAGGGATTCGTTTCTCACAAATACGATGCCTAAGAAAAATCACCAAGGTTCAAGAAGTAAATCGTGACTCTAGATAGTTGGTTAAGAATAACCACAATATTTCTCATTATATATCCCATTTCATTTTGTTTCTTATTAAGAAAACCTCAACCGTTTCCTTATCATCCATTTTTACATTATCACCATCTAGATCAATCCATTTACTAATACAAAAAAGGTTAGTGTGAGTATATTAGTAAAATCATCATATACTATCTTACAAGGAGGATAAACACTAAGATATAATTTTTCATGTTATTTATACCCATTAAATTTTTCTAAAATAACTATGAAACTTTATAATATTCTAACCATTGTGGTAATGTCACTTATGATGAAATGACACCCTAACATTAAATGTTATCTAAACTGACCTCTAATACCAACTGTAAGGACCAATCCATTATCATTACATAATCTTGAGTTAAGTCAACAATTCACGTAGAGGATATTTTTAGGTTTATAATTTTAGATAATTTGGCCATAACTATTACATAATTGACACAGACATTACATGTGAATCGTTACAATCGGTATCCACTTTTTTCACCAAAGGAAACCCTTTAAAAAAATCATGATTTCTTTTTTTTGATAAAAATATTCTTGACTTCTTCTTTTATCTTACCCTTCCTTATACCCTATGAAAAAATTTCAAAAACATTGGATGAGCATAAAAATCTCAATAAGAGAGATAAAATAAGGGAAGAAAATATTAGTCCATGAATACATGGGAAATCAAAGAAATCATATATTGCAATAATAAAACATTAGATCTATAATGTACTTCATGAAATCATAAGATTTATGAATAACACGTAGGAATCATAAATCATAAAGGTTACTTGTGGCATACATAAGATACATACATTGTAGATTTCACAGCTACTAGGGAGTTATGTATGAAAACTCATCACAATATATTCCCTAAATATCTTATGAGAAGAATTAAAATTTACATCTGTCACTTTACCCAATCAATTGGAGGGCTATCTTCTGCTCAACCACCCTCGATTTATCCCAGAACCACCCGTATATGTAAACCATTCCCAGGAACCATAAAATATCCATAACACATAGAAAAGCATAATGGAATGATAAAATTTCCACATTGCAATCGAAATATACTATTACAAGATATTGACATAATAAATTTTTACTCAAAAAAATTTTAAATACAAAAATACGTAAAAATGGAATATGGTATTTATTTTCCATTTTTAAAAAATTACGACTTGTTAAAGAAGGAAAATATCAACTAATACTCATGGTAGAAGAAAAGTCATATTCACTGTGTATGTTAAAAAGAAACACTCTCTTTGTCCTTTAGTTAAATTCTTCATAATAAAATATTCCTTTAGAAAGGAATTAAAATTAAAAGGTGTTTATACACCGTATAAATGAAGTTCATGTATAAACCAAAATATGCCTCAATGAAAGGTGATTGAGATGAATTCCCTTACCTTTAGTCTGACTAGTCTCGTTCATTCTTTTTATTCCTAAATAATAAACATATGTAAATTTTTACATTCTTCAGAACCAATTTAATGTTTATTATTCATTTTATATTACTTATCATCATTATGTAAAAATTAAATAATTAATTAAGTTCATATCGGTTGATTGGTCGATGTTCGGTACATGAGTAAAAAATGAACTTGTTTTCATATAAATTATCCATTTATTCAAATTTCCATCACCAAAAACTATTATTTGTCATTTAAGTATCATATATATCCATTATATATGTATTTAGATCTAGTATATATGTATTTATAATAGTCCATAACATTTGGATAAAAGAAATGAATGCACTATTCATTCAGACAGTAATTCATACGTACACATGAAAGTTACATTCATTTATTATTTATATTTAATAGAATGAAAACTATATGACAAATTGTTATATTATATTTCCATTATAATATATTATTTTATATATATTACATATTTTCATTAACTCCATCCTTTATACATTCCATGAACAGAATGAATGTGTCATATCACTTTGAGGGGGTGGTAGTCCTCACTTCCTCAACAGAAATTATCATATTTACACATTATGAAATGCATAAAGGTATGTTTTAAATATATAATAAAGAAACATAGAGATAATATAAATATAATATAAATAATATATAAATACAGTTCCATCACAATGGCCACCATGATAGGTGGTAGAGGAAATTTGAACAATCCTCATTTCGTGAGGCAGTAGTTCTATGTCCACAAAAATAGTATGCTCGTATCAATTAGATGGAGGTCTATGTAAGTGTAGTTATAATATCTCTCATAAAAACATACTAGTAAAATTATCATACTAGTGTTGTTATGTAATCAGACAATAAAAAGATCATAGGGCGTGGAGATGTAAAATAATAGAAAGGAGCTTGAGAGAAGATGATACATCTAAATCGGGTAACTTCTTATGATTTGAGACAAAAATATTTCTTGAATTGACTTATGCACAAGGTAAGTATTATATGAGGAATATAGGTATTTCGGGAGCTTATTTGGGATGAATTTGGATAATATATGGGGTATGATTGGTTTTAGTAAGTGGGAAGAAGTGGTGGCCTTTTATAAGAGGGAGGAGGACACTTTAAAAAGGTCTTGATATATTATTTTATTAAAAATTAATTTCTAATTTCAAATGATCAAAAAATAATTTATTTAAATGATAATTTTCTTTTCGGTGCATAAACTCTCAACCAATAGGTTTTAAACATGTTTAGGTCACAATATTAACCGTTACTTTTAGCTTTAACACTTAGTTAAAAACATTACCTCTTACCATGTCTTCTTGAATTTTCATAATATATGGTAACTATATTTACTATAAAATTCCAAGACAACCATATTTGAATAATTAGGGACATTTTTAACATTATATAATCTATTTGGACGAATATTATATTATTAAGACTATTATATCATTTAATAAAATATTATTTGTTATAAAAATTTATTTATGTCAATTTTTGACACTATAAGGTAATTGATTTTTTAAAGTCATAATAACATGATTCTATAGAACCAAAAGCATTTAATAAAATATAAGATGTATTATCTCTATTAAATTTCATTCATTTCATCATAATAATCAAATTACATCTATTTAAAAATTTATAATATCATTTATTTGAATCCTTTATTAACGAAGCAATCACGACATCATCATTATGTCATAATTAATTTTTTTCTTTAATGTATAGGAATTATACATATAATATCATGATCTAGGAAATATATGTATATTTATAAGTAATATTTTTAGTTAAATTAGTATATTAAATAACCCCATATAAAAATTGTTCTGGTAAAATATACATGTTTATGTTATGTTTCTCTTTACTTTAAATTAATTCTTATAAAATGACATTTTCAAACCCAAGTAGATCCATGGGGTCCCAATATCTACCCACAAATTCCCATGGTCAGGAATATGTCATCCAATAGTATTATTACATGTGTTAGGGTAGTTTAATAATATTATAATATTATATTTACCATTATTTACCAAATATACCCGTTAACCATGGTAAATAAAATAATTACTGAAGTTACTATTCATAGTGTCTAAAAATAAAAGATACATATTTACATAATTTAGATCTTATGATTAAAAATATGGAATCCTTTATTCAAAATTAAAAATATAGATGTTTCAGAAATTAATTTATAATTAAATCTCATTGTCTAAACCAAAAAGCTGGTTTTTAAGAAGTAATAACTATCAAAATATTGGCATGTGTTTATGTCCAATTTCATTGGTAAATTACTTCCAATGACCAAAATTTTATTAAATTACAAAAATAAATCATATTTATACTTTAAAATAGTTGAATAATATGATTTATCAATATAAATTATCTCAATGGAACGAGTTGTTTTCAATTAAAATGTAGCATATTTTTAATATTCATTGAAATATGATAGTTATCAGAAAATTATAAAAATTTCATACAACGTAAACTTTTATGTCCTAATTCTAAAAATGATGTTTATTATATCGAATAGAACATGTAATTGTGTGAAATACTAAAATTAAAAGTGGTTCTCCACCAACAGACAATAAAACTACATTTTTAGAAAAACACTTCTTTTATTGAAAGAATTGATTTTTTTCGTATATAATATCTAGAAAAAATATATGATTAATTTAGAACATGAAATTGAATATATAAAATATATTTTTCATTAAATAAAAATAAACAAAGAGTGATATGATCTTATAAACACAATTATTCTCTTTTAAATAGGTTTGTAGAAAAGCACATCCTTTATATTTAATTGTTTTTTGTTTATATTTTTAATAAATTTGGTATCCAATGATTCATTATTTAAACTTGTTTAAACCATATTTGAAAATTAATTTGTTTCTTTTCATTCCTGCCATTCCAATGGTTAAGAGTTAACTACCATTTAAAATAATAATAATATTTTTTTAGTATGAATCGATGATGTGTGTAACGTAAGATTTCGGAGAAACCCATTATTATTGGTCGAGTACGCTATAAAAAAAGAGTACCCTTTAACATAATATTAATATCTTATTCAAAAAAATTAATTGGTAGGAATATGTATTATTTTTTAAATACATGGTTCATTACATCATTCCCCCCTTCTGGAAATTGCATCCTAACAATTTTAAAATTGGGCTCAGAAACTTCATTGAAACCCCCACATCATAAATAGAGTCAAGAAAAATATGACTTTAAAAGAATGAATGAAAAGTTCAAAGGTCACCCGAGATAACACATATTAGGATTCCATGTAGGAAAACTTGGATATGGAAGAAAACTAACCATAATGTTCTAATAGAGAGTGATTGAAAACATGATCATGAGAATGTTAACTACCAGAAAACCATAAACATGATATGGGTTAAATAGTATTTAATTCCACAGAATGAAAAGTAAACATAAAATGTTTTTTTAATATTCCTTTTCATAAATTTGAGGCTTTCATTTATGAGAGTGATTAATAACATGATGAAATATACATACTTTTCAAGTTGAGTTTCTTACATTAATAAATTTATACCACCAACTCATCTTTGGTCCAAACCATGGGTATTCAATATGACATGGGCATAACTGAAGTTCTAGAATAAACTTCTAGAGAATCACATAATCCAAAAAAGGTAAACAATATATTTCCCCTATCGTTAGACATTAACCAAAACCCAAATGGTTATTACAAGATTAGATAATCCACAAAAAAGATAATACTTTATAAAATGAAATACTAACCTTAATCTATAAAATTCAACAAACAATACCAAAAATTAAACAAAGACCATTAAATGCCCAATTGTCCTTAAAATTATTCAAATTAATCCAAAATAATATTGAAACCCAAAATTCATAAGGATTTGATCACATAGTCTTCCACAATAAATCTTAACATTTATCTCTAAATAATATAGAATACTCTCATTGTCTCATAATAAAATGTAATTAACCTAATCACATATTCTCGATGATAGGTTAATCATTTCAATAATAACTCATATCACCATATTTCAACAATAGTAAAAATAGATTCTTAAAACAAATTCAACCATGACCCATAAAATAAAATCCCATGGTATTCAATTTTCTTTAGACATATAGTGTTCCCAATAGAGAGAACATCTTCCAAAATAACATTTATCACTTAATCGCCAAATCATTTTCCTATACTAAAGATATCCATTTGATAAAACATACGATCTGAAAATCAACAAATTCATTTTCTATACAATCATTTAACAACAAAGAATAATTCACACTAACCTGGGACTACACTTAACCCAATGGTAGGTGATAAATCTCAGTCGCACATTGGTTGTGGGTTCAATTCTCATAACTTTGTCCGATGTAACGCCCTGATTCCGGGAGCTACCTAGAGGTTCCCCGAACCTAGTTGGTCACATGGCCTCAACCCTATTTCCCCAAATTCCAGAGGCTTCTGACTAGCAGTGAGGGTCTCAGGTGTGAAAGTGGGGAAAGTATTCCCTCATTGGCAGAGTAAAACAACGAAAGTAAGACAGATAACAATAGAGGAAGCAGTAAAACATTCAATAAGTAAACAATAGAAGTAATGAAAAAATGAAGCCCACATATATATATGATTCATGATACATATGTATAGGAAAGTAGCCAGAAAAATCACAATACTAGAATACAGTACTAAACTCAAGTACAAAAGAAAAACGAGTAACAACTCTACAACATCGCAAGCCTCAGCTTGGTCCCATGCTCTCTAGCTCCAATGAAATCAAGAACCTGAAGTAGAAGAGCGCTTACCCTTATCTATACCTATATCAATATAATCTATTTGGGCCCACAAGCACTACCCAAATAGAGTGTGAGACTAATCCCAGTAGGCAACCACCGAAAGATCTGTTCATAACAGTTAGTGAATATATATGGCATGCAATAAGAAAAAAGAAGCAGTAAACAAGGAAATAATAAAGGGGAAAAACCATACTATTCAATGCATTGAGTTTAATATATCAAGTAAGTAGCTAATCACAAACATGTATCCCTCTGGGAAGTACTCATATCCTAACCCCTCTGGTTCAACAAAACAACACAAGCAACCCTCTAGGACGTACACACAATCTAACCACTATGGTTTAGCTTTAGCAATGACACTCTGAGGAAGCACTCACTGTTAATTCCCCCTATGGTATCGTATCAATAACTAATAGGCACTCTGAAAAAGCACTCAATGTCTAATTCCCCCTTGGTCCTGTATCGAGGAAACTAGAGACACTTGGAGGGAGCACTTACATCAACCCCCCCCCCTCACGGTCTCGCAACATAAAAGTAAATAGACACTCTTGAGAATCCCTCAATGTCAATTCTTCCTATGGTATACTACACCAGGTTCCCACAACCCTGTGTAAGTCAATCATGCACAAACGTTGTGAAGAAAACCAAAGTAAACCTTAAGAACTACTTGGCTAAACAATCTACAACATATCTAAGAATTTCAAATAATAATCAATCCATGCTAACAATACTAGGCACGTAAGGTAAACTTCCAAACAAGCAAATCTAGACCAAACAATCCAAATTCACACAAACATGGGAAAACACATCCATTACAAGGTAAATAACACTATTCAAAATCATCAAACCACTACTCAAGTACACAAGGAATAACATGCATATAACTGGGCTAAAACCATAAACAAGCAATACCCCGTTCAAGGGTATTGGACACTTTTGCACATAAAATTCAAAGACTATCTACGTAAAGGAACAAACCACCTACCTCAGCATTGTAAGATCGATATACTCTGGTGTCGACCCTTGTATCGACTTAAAATGTGGTAGACCTAAAAAAATGTCTAAAAAATTCAACCAAGGATAACAAGAGAGAGAGGAGAAATCAAGGAATGAGGATCAAGAAAAAATGAGAACACACCGAAGTGATTCCAATGCAATAGACATCTATCGAATAAGAGAACAGATGGTGAGTCGAGGGACCAGAGAAGATTCACGGCCATACAGACGCTCTTGGATGAGATATTCAAAGAAGAACATGGTTCTATCCATTAGAAGAGACCCTGACTAGTTTAATGAAAAAAATAAAGTACAGGGTGTGTATTTTAAAAGTACAAGATGTGTACTTGCCTTTTCGGGCCTCCACTTTAGGTGGTCTCTAGGTCACCACACACAACCATGTACTCGGCCAATGCTCAACTAGTACACGGTCACACGTGGAAACCGAGTACATGATGTGTACTCCTAAAATTTTCAAAAACTACTATTTTTCTAAAAAACAACCAGAATGAAAAAATGTACCTGAAAATAAGATCTGGGATCTTACAAAATTCCCGCATTAACTAAATTCATCCTTGAATTTCCCTATCAAGGAGGAATAGAAGAATAAACCTTGAACAGATCTGACTACTACGATCGTACATCGACCTCCCCCTCCCAGGTCTCATCCTGTACTCGCCCATGCCGCCATAGCACTCGTACTAGAGGAATAGACCGACCAAGCATAAACATTGCACTTCGATCAATAATCTAGATAGGATGATCCACGAACGAGGCGTTCACATTGAGTTCAACATCCTTAGGTTAAAAAACATGAGACATGTCTAAGAAGAAATGTTGAAGATGAGAAATGTGGAAGACTTCATACATAACCCGGTACCTCTGAGGTAACTATAGCCGATAGGGAACCAGTCCGACTCTCTCCAAGACCCCAAATGACCCGATATACCTCGAAAAAATCTCACCCTATCTCCTAATCCTCTTGTGTACCAACCTTGGTGTGACATGTTGGAAAAACTGATTTCCGACCTCAAACACTAGGGGTCATCTTCGTTGTTTAGCATAAGACTTCTATCATGACAGTGCAATAGACATCCTCTTCCGAATCAACTCTATCTGCTCTGTGGTCTCCTAGAAAGGACGAGGTCCCATCATAGCTACCTCTTCTTTTTCTAGCCAGTATAAGGGTGATCGGTATGGCCTACTGTACAAAGCCACATAAGGTGCCATATGAATAGTATCTTCAAAACTATTATTGTAGGAAAAGTCCACAAGAGGTATGTGATTCTCCCAAGAACATCTAAAATCTCTGATCCATGCTCGAATCATGTCCTAAAGCACCTGAATCGTATGCTTAGACCAGTCATATCTCTAGGGATGATAAGTAGTACTAAGAAGTACCTATGTACCCAAATCCATCTGTAATCCCTCCCAGGCCTGAGAAGTAAAACAAAATCCCTATATAAAATAGTGGAGTGAAGAACTCCATGTAAACATACAATATCTCAGATATACAACCTTCCTATCTCATCAACACTGACGGTATCCTTGATCATCAACAAGTGAGCAACCTCTGTGAGACTATCAATGACAACCCATACTGCATCATTCCCTTGAGGAAACCTCAGAAAACCTATCATGAAATATATTGTGATATCATTTCACTTTCACTCGAAAATGGGTAACGACTGCAAAAGCCTTGCTGGTCATTGATGCTCTGCCTTCAATTGATGACAGGTGGAACACCTCATGACAAAACCAACGAAATATCTCATCATACCTGGCCACCAATACTGACGATGTAGATCTCGATACATCTTGGTGACACTGGGATGAACTACCCAAACTAATGAGTGAAAGTCCCACAGTAACTCCTCATGTATGTCTACTAACACCCATACGCGCCCCTGAAAATGAAAGATCTCATCCTCACCAATGGTCTATCTAGGAATAGGTTCCACTCCTGACACACTCTCCCATAGAACTGGGCCTTCTGAATCTGATAGATACCTCATTAAAACTCGATCAAGAAGAGTAGAGGTAACAACTACTGAAGAAAGAAATGTCTGCCCCTGTCTATTGTGCACTTCCAAATTCATCTCAAAGAATAGATCCATAAGCCCCAATCTTTTCTAGCCTTCTAAACTACCAGTATCAAAGTCCTCCTGCTCAGTGCATTATCCACAGAGTTTCCTTTCACAGGCATGTAGGAAATCTCAATGTTAAAGGAATGAAGGTACTCAACCCACCTTTTCTATCTAAGATTTAGATCATACTGAGTGAAGAAATACTTGAGACATTTGTGGTTTGTGAAAAAAAATTCTCTCCCATAAGGTAGTGTATCCAACAACATAAAGAATGGAAAACTGTAGCCAACATGATATTGTGGGTTAGGTAGTACCTCTCATCTGGAATCTAGTTCCAAGACCTGTAAGAAATGAAACCTTTCCCTTGCATAAACATATATCCCAACCCAATAACTTATGCATTACAGTAAACAATATAGATCTTGAACAGCTTTGGAAATACTAATATCGGTGATGAATTCAACCTCCCTCTCATCTTCTGAAAATTTGACTCAAAAGAATCTGACCACAAGTACTTCACACCCTTCTTAGTTAGGCCCGTCAGTGGTGCTGCTAAGAATTGAAAGTATTTTATGAAATATATGTTGTAACTTCTCATCCCTTGAAAACTTCACACCTCAAATATGTTCTTCGGCCGCTCCTAGGAAACTACTACTCTAACATTCTTTAGGTCTACTGATACTCCTGTCTCTGAGATAAAATGACATAAGAATTTAATTTTCTCCTTCCAAAAGTGGAATTTTGGGAGCTTATCATATAACTGATGCTCTCTCAGGGTACTCAAAACGATCTCAAGATGGGTAGCATGGTCATGTCAAGTGTGAGAATACACCAAGATATCCTACATGAAGACTACCATGAAAGAATCTAAGTATGGATAAAAAAATCAGTTCATAAAATCCATGAAATCAGCTGGCACGTTTGTGAGACCGAACGACATAACCACATACTCGTATTGACCATACCTATTCTGGAAGGCTGTAAGATGTATATTAAATGGTCTAACATGCAACTGATGTTTCCTGGACCTCATGTGAATCTTCGAGAATACCTGGGATCCTCGAAGCTGATCAAAGAGATCATTAATCCTTGGAAAGGGTTATCATTTCTTGACTGTCAACTGGTTCAACTTCCTATAATCCACAAAAAGTATGCGGGTATCATCTACCTTCTTCGTAAATAGGACAAAAGAACCCCAAGGAGAAGTATTGGGTCAGATGAAACCCTTTGACAGGAACTCCTCCAACTGCTTCTTGAGCTCCTCAAACTCTGGTGTAGCCATATAATAAGAAGGAATGGACATCAGTGCCGCTCTTGGCACAAGATGTATAGAAAAATCCACCTCTCGCTCATGAGGAAAACCTGAAAAGTCCACTGGAAAGATGTCTCTTAAATGATCCACCATTGGAGGAAAGTCCATTTGTGAAGTCTCCTGGTCATCCAGATATATACTAGTAATCTGGGCTGTAACTCTTCCCAACCCATGATGCTCAGGTCCTGCTCTACTTGCCTGAACATACCATTCGCACTTATGAAGAAACGATCTGCCCTCGGGAGATTTGAAAATCACCCCATGGTGATAGTAGTTGAAAACAACCTAGAATGGAAATAACTAGTCCCTTCCAAGAATGACATCATGTCCCATCATCTACAAGGCATAGAGGTCCCAAAATGAGTGACACCCACTAACCTCAAGAGTGGACATCTTGAACTGATGCACCCTAGCCGTTCTAGTCCCCAACTGAGTTTCTAGCGTTAACTTATTAGCATAAAAAAAGCTATATAGCCTAGGTATCTCCACAACAACAATAGATATAAAATTTTTGGAATACCCTATATTAAGAAGATAAGAAGATAAAACATAGGAAACTAGGATTGTACCTCTAACTGTAGAGTGTCCAAGATCCTCCCCATACTAGGTCTGATCCCCCGCAAGAGTCTGACCTTCACTGAGGCACTATGACCCTACCTGACCACTCTGATCTAACCCACCCTGTTGTCGCTGAAGGCCTGGAAACTGGCTACCACGACCACAAACTCCACCTTGGCCGGAATGACCGGAAGAACTCTAGTTTTCTGACTGATGAAAAAATGGCAGTGCTACTCCTAAACGCAGAGTCATAGAAGAACCCTTTTCATTAGTTTTTGTTGATAAGAACTGATATAAAAACTGAAGGTGACCCATCTTGTTGTAAGATCGACACTCCACTAGGTCTCTCGGGCAATGTGACATGGTATGCCCGCTCGTCCCGCACTGGTAGTACACCTCCTAGCTACCAGAATATGTCTCTTTCATCCTCATATCTCCATGTGTAAACTCTCTACGACACTTCCTACTATCATTAGGAGGGATACCAACTCCAGATATCGAGCCAACCTTGCTCAAAACTCCAGAATCTCTCAAATTTCACTCCGTGATCCGCGCCTGGTTGACTATAAATGTGATGGAAGTCAACCAGAAGATGTTCACCTAAAATTGGATGTCGTTCTTGAGACCATCCTCAAAATTCTTTTCCAGGAATAAATCATCACCTCATGGGATGGGTGTGAAGAGCTGCAACTCTTTGAAGCGAGATGAATAATCCATAAAAAAAAGAGTACCCTGATCCAGACTCATGAAATCTCAGGATCGATCAGCCCCCAATGTCTATAAATAGAAGTAGACATATAAGGAATGCTAGAACTCATCCCTATCCATGAACTGCTAGTGTCCCGCCTGTGAGATCACATCCCACTATCTTTTGGCGGAATCCTTAAGCATATAGATAGCAAGATTCACCCTCCCTTCTGGATGCATCTCTAGATGATCAAAAATAGACAGCATGGCTTCTAACCATGACTCTACAACCTAAGGTCCTCCTTCCCCTGTGAAGGTGGGAGGATTCTACTGCTGAAAAACACACATCAATTCTGCCATAGACGGGGAAAAATGTAGTACTCAATGGAAGGTCTGCATAAACCACATAATTCTATCTCAGAACTGTGTGTCAGTACCTGTGTTTGGAATGACGGCTGGTGCCATGATTGGTACAAATGGAGGATATGATATTAGTCCCTAATCAGCCTGTCTAGTGTCTGATCACTGCCCTGTAATTGGCGTACAACCGAAGGACGTCTTGGTGGCATGACTCTGCAAGGTCAAGCACATACCTTAGATCAAGATTAATAGGGACTGAATCTCAGTAGTGTAAGAAGGGAACAAGAGAAGTAAATCATTCATGATTTTCAAACATGGATAAAAGGTGTGTATAATGACTACACGATGTGTTCCCTTAGAACTTCACATGGGTGTGTACTTCTACAAAATCTGGTCATGTAACACCCCATACACATGGCCTGTTGTCTTATCCCACAACGTGTACATTAATCCTCTTCCACTGCCCATGTTTTTCTACACATCTAATCCACATGGTTCTCCTAGAACAAGACTACACGACATGTTAGTTCTAGAAACAGTGTGTATTAGATGAAATTCACAGACCCGTGTGGTTAATCACATGGCTAGTTACACAGATCACTCTACACGGCTTGTTCCAAATGGAAACGACATGTACAACTTAGGTTTCAACTTCTCATGTTGTTAGTCACACGGTTGGACACACGGTTGGACACACGGTTGACACTACATAACATGTTTATTTCTGACATGGTGTGCAGTAGAAGGATTTCACCAGCCCGTGTCGTTTACTACACGAACGGATACATGGGTTAAACTACATGGTGTGTTCAACCTTGACACAACACATTAAACTTATGTTTTATCCATCTGTGTCATTAGTTACACGGGTGGACACGTGGTCAATACAACAAGGAGTGTACATCCGGAACATGACATGTTCCACCAAAGAATTCCCAACCTCATGTATCTACCCGCATAGCTAGTGAAATGTTTAGATACTACACAACATGTATATATAGTACACAACGTGTACTTAAGAAAAACAATTCATTCCTGAATAGAAGGACATATATGGTGGATGTATCATTACATGAAGTTTATTCTGGGTTTTTTCAGGCAGAAAACCTTATAACCTACTCCATAACCCCATAAAAACACCGAAATAACATTAATAATTCAACATTCCGACCCATGCTGGCCCATACTCCCCACGGATCAAATCTTGTTATCATATACATGTCACATACAAGGCGAAAAATGCAATGATCAACCAAATTCTGATCCATGAAGGCCCATAACACCTATAGAACTAATGTTTGGAATTTATTCAAATAAACCTTACACAATTCAATAATCTATCAAAAAGCAGGTATTCTATCAAGGCAGCTATCATAAAAAGATGCATATCTAACACAACATCTATCACAACAACATGCAACAACTAATTCACCCTAAATGGAATGAAAGGAATGAATGACAAGTGATTTCTAACAAGTTCCTATATGATGCATGAGATGGGATACCCTCATCTCATCGGGTTGAAACAGAAATAGAACCCCAATAATATCAATAATAACATCACAAAACATGTGAATCACCCAATGGTGAAATCAAATCAACTATAATAATTGAGAAACTAGAAAATTTGTAATAATGAGGTAAATTGGATTTTACCTGTACAAGGGTTAGATACTCTCAGGTACAACATATTACCAAGTACCGATTTCCATCGTATCAGTGACTATAGGCTCATGAAATCAAGCCCAGAAGAAAAGAGTTCCTCTAATACCACTTTGTAATGCCCTGACTCCAGGAGCCACCCAGAGGGGCCCAATACCCGGTTGGTCACAAGGCCTCAAGCACATTTCCCCGAACGTCAGAGGCTGCTGACTAGTAGTGAGGTCCATGGGTGTGATAGTGGGGAATCTATGATCTCATTGGAAGAGTAACACGGTAGAAGTAAGATAGAAAACAATAGCGTAAGCAGTAAAACATGAAATAAGTAAACAACTGAAGTAATGAAAAACTGGAGCCCACACACACACACACACACACACACACATATATATATATATAATGCATGATACATACATCTTGGAAAGCATCAAAACAAATCCCAATGCTGGAATATAGTACTAAACATAAGTAAAGAATAAAATCAAGTAACAGATGCACAGTATCATATGCCTCAGCTTGGTCCCATGCTCTCCAACTCTAAAGCAATCAAGAACCTGAAGTAAAAGGGACGTTTCCCTTATCAATACCTGCAACAATATAATCTGTTTGGGGCCAAAAGCATGACCCAAATTGGGTGTGAGACTAATCCAAGTAAGAAACCACCCAAATATATGTGCCTAAATATTAGTGAATATATATCTATTGACGCTCCTTTCCATCATAAAGTCTAAATTACTAAAAAAGGGAAATACCTTAGTCCAATGTGATTCATCCTTTGAAGAAACATAAAAAATAGACAATGGCACAAATACGAATTTCTTCCCACTTGGGTCACACAAGTTTCATCATGGTCACGCAAGTCTACTTGCATGCCGTATAGTGGTTGCGCAGGTGACTTGCGCACCCTCTTTGATTTTTTTCACAAGGTCTTCCCTTGCCTATAAATACCCCTTGTGGGCCCCCCATTTTAGGATAGAGAAATTAAAAAACATAGATTCGAGCTCCCGGTACCCTAGTCTATTCTGGAAGTCTTATAAACACTACTAAGGTAATTTTTTAACTATAATGGAAGCTCTATATAAGGTAAACAAGGCCTAAGTATTGAAACTCATCAAAACTTGCGCGCCTAAGTTGTCAGAACTTAAGGGAAATGGCCACACTTGCACGTTGCCTTATCCCTTTAATAAAACTTGTGCGCCACTCTTTTGGAAGCCTTTAGGGATAATACTAAGGGCTTGAGGCAAGTCTCACCCAAGTACTACCCTAAGTATTGACCATCGCGTAAGCACCCATGTGTTGTGCAAGTATACTTGCGTGGCCAGGAGTTGTGCACCCACGTAGGACTTGCACACCTCTCTCTTTTTGGGTCCCCCTATTTCCTATTCACTTGCTTTCCTCAAATCCACCACTCATCTTCAAAATTTATCCTTCAGAACCTTCTTCAAATCCATTTATGGAATGGTTCCTTTATTGGCTTCCTTATCTAAAAGGAATTCTGTGTAACATTTCTCAAAACCTAGTGATTTACATGTCTTTATGTCACTATGGTTAGAGATTTCATTCATTCAACCTCATCCTTTAAAAATGAGAGGATCCTTAACCTGGGCCTTTTCTTCATGAGTATGACCCATTCATCAAGTTCCCTTAATTTTGGGAATCCTCCTCAGGAGTAAGCCCCAACCATAATTCTTTTAATATGGGCATCCTCCTCAGGAGTAAGACCCAAGTTCACAAAATCCAAATTTTCTTAAACTGGGATTCCATTTCAGAAGTAAGCCCAAGTCATTATTCTCTTTATCCTGGGCCTATTCTTCAGGAATAACCCCCAGTCATAATTAATCTTAACCATTCTTAATTTAATTTTGATTTTGGGCTTCCATCTCAGGAGTAAAACCCAATCATATGTTATCTCTAATTTGGGAATCCTTCTCAGGATTAAGTCCTAATTTAAGTATCCAAATATCCATAGAGCACATATACCTTTATGGACCTTGTTCTCAGGTTTCTTCCCTAAAGTAAATCCCATTCTTTATCTATCTGGGCACTCATAAATACATAATACCCACACAATTTCTTATAATTGCAACTTTCATGGCACAATTGTCTGGTTTTACCAATACATCTTCTCTCTCACACCGAGCATGACTCACATGAGCTTAGAGCGTAAAAGTAATTATGACTTATTTCTTTGAGCCATCAATCATGCATAAACCACATACTTCTTTATTCGAATTACGTGGCTTCATATTTCTTTTCTAAAACAAAGGATACGTAGGTAGCCCATCTATAGGTACAATCCAAACTCTGAAATAATTTATGTCCTTCTGAATGAAAATAAACTTCAAGTGTCCTGCTGAGTGGATTTAAAACTAGTATGGTTATCAAAATGACCAAGATATTTCTATATAATGTGTCAAAGGATACCATTGGACAAGAATCTCTAACAAATAAATATGATTCTATATCAATGAAGAACCTCTAATACATATAAAAGATTAAGTAAATCTCATACATATTAATCTTTGATTGTCAGATCTTACGGAAAGATCATTTTCATACTTGGTAGTGTAATAAGGATTCACGAATAGAACTTAAATCTATAAATATATTCCTGGTGTAGACAATAATTCCCCCCAAAAAGGTGTGATTCGTCCAACCTCCCATCCTTTCGACCAATAAAAATTCTTGAGCCTCATTGGTCCACAAGTAATGAGCGCCAACCTGTTGAAAGTAGGTTCAAATGGATATAGAATCATTGGATGTTTCCGGTTCTACGAAAAAACCTGTTAGAAACAGATTGGAATATTTGAACCTTAAATCAAGGAGTTAATTCCCATTTCAAGCAGAAACAAAAAATGGTGAACCCAACGTGAATCCTTAACCATGTTAAAATGATGTTTTTACTTATTTTTTTAGGCCCCTATTTAAACTCAATGAGAGGTACAACAAAATAGTCAATAACATATGTGCTCATCTAAAATATGTTGTGGCTGAAAATAACTTTATTATGTCTGTTATATCAAACAAGCACTCTTTTCCAAGATCTTCATTGTTATAGAAATGTCTTCTCTAATGTTCACTCCTGTGAATACCTCTGTTTTGAATGCCTCTATAGCTACTCCTGCTGGATCATCGTCCGCTCTGAGGATGATATCACCTACTCAGCATCTTCAACGATGGGTATAAAATGCGCTCGTTAAGGAATACCATCAAAACGATACTATTCCGACTCTAGAGGCCTCTCGACAATCCGTCCAAGTCAATAATTCGCTCTGTTCATCCAGATAGTGACAACCAGTGATTAAGAAGTAGGTGGTTCCAACCACTGTTTCCAACCGTTTCTGGTTGTAATCCTCGGAACCAACAACCAGTCCCTCCCATATTTTGGGGAGGTGAATGATCAGGTCCCTCAGGGCCTTAATTCAAAGAGACATGAGTCCTTCATGAGGGCTCCCATCAACAATCACCGCCATACTCCCGTGGCAGTATGCCCTCAACATGATGAGGGTATTGTCTCCAGGCGTTCGGCTCAAGTTCCTTGAACCCGAGAAGGAAAGATGAACCACCAGAGGCAACGAACGGTCAACAGTGAGCAGGTTCATATCTTTGCCATCTCTGGAAAATTCCACCAACCTCACTTGGTGGCAAGCAATGAGCGAGAACACACAATTGTCCGTTTTAATTCCGTTATCATGCAGAATCATCTGGCAGCAGCACACCAATCCCATTAGGAAATTCCAGCGGAGTACTATAGAAAAGAATATACACCTGTTTATAAGTCATCATCTAGTCAGAAGGCTCGTCTGAATTCATATGATGAAGCCCACCAACCCAATGTGTTGACATTTGATAAACATGCAAATACACCTGCTTACACTCATCCATCCTGCCAACAGCCGTGTCTATCAGTATTGAAGGAAAATCGTCAACCACGTTCGGTGGAGTGCAATAAGTAGGCACAAACACCTACCAATATTGATCAGGCCTACCAACAATCTCATTTGGTAGCACCCGGAGAAGTCAGTCAGAAAGCTCCGGTGACAAATAAGAGGCAGACTCAAATCTCTGCCCCCACACTTGAGTTCTGCCAGAATTCACTAATAGGAAGAAGAGGACACGAGCAGGAACACACACCAACTCCAAGAACGGAATGGATGTATATCCCCATTCCAGTAGCTGAAGTTACCAAGCATATTCTATTAGTGGTGAAAGAGCAAAAAGAAATCCCTAGTCATATTCTGGATGCCTGCCAGAATATTACAATAGCTTCAGCAGCATCATAGGGAATGAAATGAAAATCTATCCCTACCTGTGGAGTGACACATTAATATGTCACTCCGGAACAGACACACACCTCAGTTCCAGTCCAAGAGGGTTGTGGGTCGTACTCCCCCATATCATACAGACAACCAAGTTAGGCACATACACCTGATTTGAGTGGAGATATTCAGCCTAACCTAATCATTTCTCTTGAGCATGAAAATACACCTATCAATAATGACCACTTTCGTCAACAAGTGGTTCCTAAAGTGAGTAAGAATGCATCTATGAAGAAGACCCACCCATCAGAGTCAAGAAATCAAAGGCCAATCTGTAATAAGTTCTTTCTTGATACTGGAGTTCTTGATGAACTCAGAAAATTATCTGTTGCAACTCAAGATTCTACTCTCTTACCAATAGTGGGAAAATTAATTCTGAAGTTTTTCATCAGACACTTCCGCATGATGGCTTGCTTCATCACAGTTCGGTCGATCTTGAAGTTTAATCTTCAGATGAGAGCCACAAGATCCCTATGTGTGTCCAGAAGATCAAGGAGAAAAATGTTTCATCTTTTTATATAACCCACCATGGTGGTCCTCTCCATGATGATGAATTTATCTGTGAAATTCCTCTCTGCAGTAGTAATGCACATTGCCTAGAAAATTCTCTAATGGACAATGTTGTGATGAGAAATCCCTCTTATCTTGAGGCACTTGCAAAGATGAAGCCATTCATGTCTGATGCTTTACCAATAGAAGGTGAAATAATTTCTTAATCAGAAGATATCCCAGGGGTGTAGGTCATTCTCCGAACAACCCCTGAGTCATTCATCTTCTAGTTTGATAAGTGAATTATCTACCAATCTTGTTGAATCTGATGAAGCAACAAAGAAGCTCCAGTTTTGGTCGAAATAGGTAGAAGAATCTTTATCAAATGATAAGGAGGACGTTCTGAATATGAGAAAACAACTGGAGAAAGTTGAAGCTCCAGTTCTGTTTTGGCCTTTGGCTGACTCTCAGTATGACATTCCAGAGATGTTGATGGAAGATGGAATTCATGATAATCGTCCCAACATATAGAAAACTCTCTGTCAGTTGAAAAAGAAAATATTATCTTATGATGAATATAAAAATCATGTCATGATAATAGAAGGGTGACAACGCCAAATTGACTTGGCATCTCTCTCAGTTTCTCGATATCAAAAGTCTGAAAAGAAGCAGAGATCCCTTCAGTGTTCATGCCTTGGCACACTAAAATGATTTCACCAGTTAATTTCCAATTCCCCATCTGGTATTCATATCAGGGGATGGGGTGTTCATGGAGAAATGCATTTAACTATACTCTCTAGTCAACAAAGCCCACCGAAAGTGGTCTCATGAAATGTTATTTCCCACGGCCAGCCACAACCAATTGGTTTTGTTTGTAATCAAAGGCTTTCTCATGAACCTACCTCAACTAGTTCTTCTCAAAATCAGGAATACAGAGAACAGGTTGTTGAATAACTTTTGCATCATGAAAATTAGAACATCGAACATGCTTCTCATTTAGAGTGTGCACATCATCATGTGACATAAGTGTCAGAAATCATCCAATGGTCTTTTGAGCTGGGTGATAAAAGTGGATGTAGGTTAATACATCCAGCCAATTTTCGGACTAAATTCCATAATATCGGGAGATATTTTAAGAAGGTATCATATATAGAATCTCAAGAACCACCCGAGCTTGCCAGACTGGATACTCTTTTAACCCAACCCTTAGAACCAACAAATACGATTCAAGGAGTTGAGCAGGAACAGTAGGAATAGCCCTAGTCCACCGGACTGTGGAATTTTTCAAATCTGTAATCTTTTCCTTAGAGAAAGTCAGTCTTCTCTCGATTAGGGAGTAATCCCCAAGAGGAATGAAGAGACAAATTATCAGGCGATTCCCTCCAAATTACTATTAGTCATGAACTTCCCGAGGGATCAAATCCGCAAAAGGTAGTGTCTCAATAAGGACATGGAAGAAGAAAATATCATAGTAATGTCGATAAAAGAGATGCAATGTGTTATGCATCAATTAATGTCATCAATGCCATTTTTTTTGATCCCCCAGATGAGGCTCACCTAGAGGTATCAGATATGGAAGCTCATGCTCATGAGGTTGTACGCACAAACACAAATAAAGAAGGTGTGCGTACATGAAATCAACGGATTACCAAGAATCTAGGTAATCCTTCAAGTAACCCACTTACCTCTCTCCGAAAGGTGTCCAATAAGGAGAAAGGAAAGAATCAGGTTACATACCCTTCCTCTGGATAAGGCCAATCACTATCACTAGAGAAAAGATTCATAGAACAAGAGGTAGAGATGAAGGAATTAAGGAGGTTGAATGGAGAACTACTTCAAAGTAGTCTTCCTCCTAAACGTGCTGGAGTCAGTTAGCCAAGGGAATTTGTTGCAGCCACTGAGATGGATCAAGAGTATCCTCTTTTACAAGTAAACCCTCATAGGTATAATCCTATGAGTTATATGCATAAAAAACCGGAAATACTATGATCAGTGGCAATCCCGACCACCACACCAATCCAAGCTCCAGTTATTGCACCTACACAACTCCAAGCTCAACTAGATGTTTCTCAAAAGTTAATGAATACCATTGAGTCATTAATATCTCAGTTGGAAGCTATGGAAGGAATGTGTGAAGCAGTTCAACCGGAGAAGAGATCTTACCTGAATGGGTAGATACAATTCATCCCCCATCAAAATTTGCAAGTACCACATTTCCAATATTTAATGGTTCGGGAGACCCAAAGCAACACGTAATACATTTCGTTTCTTGTTAATATCCTTGATGGGAACCCCTCAACAATAGGAAGCAGTTAAACTTAGGTGTTCTGTACAATCATTATAAGGGCCTGCTTTTGTCTGGTATACATGCTTGCAATCCTGGTCAATTACCGGGTGGGAGGATCTTTTTCAACAATTCCTTCTTCAATTTAGCTCAACTTTTCCAAAGACAATAGTTTTTTATCTTAAAAATTGTATTAAAAGGTAGAATGAAAGGGTTTTAGATTCCATTTCTCACTGGAAGGGATTAACATTTTCCCTGAGCTTAGCACTCCCTCATGAAGAGTTGTTTCCAATTTTTGTGAAAAAACTGCGTGATGAATTACGCACGCCATTGATCCCTGTAAAATAAAAAAGAGGGTTTCGAGACCATACTTTAATCGCACAACAGATTGAAGACTCTCTTATAAAGACTAAGGATAAATCTTGTGTAATTACATTAGCTCCAGGAAGGAGAATTGGTAAAGCAGATACTGCTATAATTATAGTTAAAGAAGCACTTGTACCTGCTTTCACCTCAAAACATTCATCTTCTCAAAGGGTTCCACCTCCTGAGCATTAAAAACAGCAGCCATTTCGTTAAGATGATCAAAGAAATCAAAGACGAAAACAATTTGAGGATCTGAACAGTAAATCTTACACTTTCCGAAATGAAAAATTTCCTGGTTACTTCATTTCGACTCTGGAAAATAATTTGGTTCAACTGCCAAGGCCAAAGAGGCCAAAAAAGCAAGGAGATGAAGATCGTCCCAATTATTTCCCATTTCATCAGATGTTGGGTCATCCCATTTAGGAGTGTTTTTTCTTCAAATACCTTCTGCAAAAAATGGTGGACTCAGGAAAAGTCAAGTTGAATGGTTCGTCAGATTAGGTAGCTTGTGTTGCTACTACAAATCCAGAGGAAGAAGGCGAGTGGTAAGAAGTCAAGAAAAAAATGTGCAAAAATATGATTATTGGATGGTTAGAAAAATGATCAACCGAACTCATGCCATTTTTGCCAACGCAATTGAAGAAACCAATTGTGTCTTCTGCCAAGAATTCCACAGCAAAACCCACTACATCAGAGGGAAAATCATTAAAAAACAGAATAATTCAAAGAAAGAAGAGAAATAAGAAGAAGATGAGATATTGCCAAATTCCAAATTGTCTTTGACTCTGGCAGATTTTATGCCATCTACTTTGAATCCATGAGAACCACCCCACCAAAAGATACAACCTAAATTGGATAATCAGGTAGAGTCTTCATCAGATTAATAGCTAATATTTGGTTCTATTAAGATGATTCATTTAACAGATCCTTATGCCAATTGCAGCTTAAATTTTTATTAGCCTAAATTTCCTGTATCAAATAGAGGAATTAGAGGGAGTTTTAGAGGTCTGGGATATAGAGGAAGATGTGAATATCCTAAAATCCACTATTCTAATTCTACCCCTACTAGAACTGTGTGTGTGGTAGAAACTCGTGGAAGAGCCCTTCAACGGGCTCAACAAGAACAAGCAAATTATTCCACCAATAGCAGACTCAATCCTGGTATAGTTATTCTGGAGGATTGGTTAGAGATTTCACCTTCATCCTCTCAGAAATTAAATAGGACTATTCGGTCTAATCTTCTAAATCCAAGAGTATTTCCAACTCCTACCCTGATACAAGATGAATCTACTTCCAAAGAATCAACTTCTAAGGTACCTGGGAAACCACATGTTCATGTTGGGAAATGCAGACCCTTGGATCAAAAGTATTATGTATTAAAACGCATGGCCCATGTACTGAACAAGTAATCAATTTCGGATTCCTTGAATCTATCCAAGGATCTTCGGGAGGCACTCATTGAGGCTTTGTCAAGTCCTCAGGAGTTCAAAACTGAAATTGCTGCGGCTGAAGTCTACCATGTAGAGAATAATCCTGCAGAATGCCATGTAGTGATATTATTCATAGATGAAGATGAAGATGATGTCATGCATGGACATATATGACATTTATACTGATCTGAAAGGGTTAATGGTGTAGACATCTGAAGAGATTTCATTGATAATGGTTTAGGATTCAACCTCATCCCCATTCGTACACTTTGTCGATTAGGCCTCACGGAATCTGATTTATCTCCTTCTACTTTGATGTTACAAGGATATGATAAAAATGAACAAGAACCACTGGGTGAGATTACACTCTGAGCTAAGTTTGTATATCTTATATCCAATTTATATTTCATGGTTGTTGATCATGATACAACCTTTAATATTTTTCTTGAAATACCTTGGCTACATCAATATGCGGTTATAACTTCATCATACCATTAATGTCTCAAATATTATTTTGATGGTCAGATTAGGATATTTTATGGTTATAAATCCCCCTTCAAAACATGTGAATATCAATACATTGAGGTGTAATTCAATCACATGAAGGGTAAGGAGAAATCCATAACAAGGGAGGTTACCAAGGTTAATGCTCCATTTGGTTTCGAAAAGATTCTTATAAATCTATTTACACATGTGAGTGTAGATTATCTATTGCCTATCAGTCAAATTGACATTATAGACCCAAATCCAAATACTCTTATGGAATCCTCAATAATGTCAATTACGAAAATTAAGCCAGACAACATAGGAGAAATTGGCGATTCACCAAGAAATGATGAAAGCTCAAATGGGGATGTCTTCATTTCATCTGTTGAAATACAGTGATTGTATACTTTGCTGACCAGGCTATAATAAGTTATATCAATGTTAGAGGTGAACGATTTTGTCGATTCTCAATCCATCATCTCCTCTTTATTACCCATGAAAGGCCCTTCATCATCAATCGGGTCGGAAATGGAAGCTTCTTCTTCAAGATGTTCAAATTTTAACATCTCTTCTGATCATGGAAATTCTACTTCATCATCTAATATGCAAGTAGAAATAGAAGAAATAACACATGTTGAAGAAGAATAGGATGATCTCAGGGATTCTCCTCTAGTATTTGAAGAGGGTATCTCTACCACCATGCATGAACTCAGAGAAATAAATCTGGGTAAAAAATAAGATCCACTCCCCACTTTAATTAGTGCGGCCATGACTCTTGAAGATCAAGAGATGTATATTTCATTTTTAAAGAAAAATAGACATATATTTTCATGGAACTATATAGAGATGTAAGGGCTTGATCCTGATGCTGATACTCATCGATTGGGTTTTCCATAAGAACATAGAGCATTGAAGAAAGCTGCAAGAAGAACACACCCAACCTATGGTTCCAAAATTGATGCTGAAGTGGATAAGATTATCAAAGCTAACTTCATCACAGAAGTTCAATATCCCAAGTGGTTGGCTAAAATTGTTCCTGTGAAAAAGAAGAACAGACAAATTTTAGTTTTCATTGATTTCAAAGATCTTAATCGGCATTTTCCTAAAGATGATTTTCCAATTCTAATAATAGAACTCTTAATTGTTGCAGATGCTGGCTATGAAGAACTTTCCTTCATGGATGGATATTCAGGATATAATCAAATCTGAATGGCTCTAGAGGATGAGGAATCTACATCCTTTAGAGCCCCTCAGGGTCTGTTTTTCTATTGGGTAATGTCCTTTTTCCTGAAGAATGCAGGCGCAACATATCAGCGTGCCACACATCGTATCTTCAATCCCTTTTTAGGGAAGTTTGTTTAATGTTATGTGGATGATTTAGTGGTTATATCTAGGCAACGTTCTAATCATTTGGCTGTTTTGAAAATCATATTCTACTAACTTCAGCATCATAATTAAAAGATGAAAACCATAAAATGTACTTTTGGGGTAACCTCAGGAAACTTTCTCGGCTTTTTTGTATGCCATTGTGGTATCGAAGTCCATCCTGAGAAGACAAAGTCAATCCTTAGTAAGTAACCTCCTAGGAATTTGAAATAATTGAGAGGACTTCCAGGAGACTTAGCCTATATTCAGCGTTTCATCCCAAATTTAGCAGGAAAAAGTATAACATTCACCAAATTGATGAAGAAGGGAGTCACTTACTAGTGGACTGAAGAATGTCAAGAATCATTCGATATTTTCGAGAAATATCTCTTGATTATACCGGTATTAATGAATTCTATTGAAGGAATACCACTTATCCTCTATGTGACAGCTTTAGAGTGATCATTGGGTGCCTTTCTTACTTAGAAGAATGATGTTGGGAATGAAAACAACCTTTACTATCTCAGTCGGACTATGCTTGAAGCATAAACCCGACATTAAAATAGTGATAAGTGATTCCTAGCATTAATCATTGCAGTTCATAAGGTGAGACTCTACCTGCAACATCATGAGGTCCAATTGGTATCTCGTAATAACCTGCTCAAATTCATCCTTAGTCGTCCAATGCTTACAGGATGTCTGGCAAGGTGGGCAGTTATTTTGCAGTAATTTGATATTAATTATATGTTTGAAAAGGAAATAAAGGGCCAATATCTAGATGATTTCCTTTCTGAACATCCTTCAGTTGAAGATACATCTTAAGATATTGAAATTTCTGATGAGGATGTATTTTCTATTCAAGATAGTCTTCAAACATGGGAAATGTACTTTGATGGTTCTTTCAGAAGTCCAACAGGGAAGAAAATGGAAGATCCTAAATTCTATAAATTTGGGTTAGGAATTGTACTCATTTCCCTGGAAAAGGAAATTCTACCTTATTCCTTCTCATTGTTGGGAGGAGGTACAAATAATGAAGCAGAATACCAAGCTCTTATCGCATGATTGGAGTTGGTACTTCAAGCACAAGTGAATCACTTAAAGGTGAAAGGTGATTCAGACATAGTAATCAAACAAGTTAATGGGGATTATGCAATTAGAAAAGAATAACTAATCCCTTTGTATGATTACCTCAGAGAGTTAATGGCGGAATTTCCTTCAGAACTGATATTTTATTATGTCCCAAGATCACAAAATTCCCATGCTGATGCACTGGCTAACATAGCCACCGCTCTGGCAGATCCAAATCAGGATGATATATCCATTAGTATTTCCCACAGTCATAAAATTTCACCTTATGTTTAAATAAAAACAGAAGAAATCAATTAAATTATTTCCATTCCTGAACCATATGGTCATACTATAGGATGGATTACACCTATCAGGGAATAGCTTCAAAATGGAACACATCCACCTGATAGAGCTGGGAAAGAAAAAATCTGGCGACGTGTGGTCAACTTTACTCTTTATGATAGCCTGTATCACCTAGAGAAAATTCTCTACAAGAGAGGTTTTGATGTAATTCTCTTCATATGCATTGATGGTGAAGAGACAATGGATGTCATGAAAGAAGTGCATGCAAGAGTCTATGGTGCCCACCAGTCTGGACGTAGATTATCTGATCAAATTCGAAGGCTTGGATACTTTTTACCATCAATGATACAAGATTGTGTTGATTTCAAAAAGAAGTGTCATTCTTTCTAAGTAAATGCCATCTTCATTCATCATCCCCCATATTTTCTTCATACAGCTAAATACTCGTGGCCATTTTCCACATGGAGAATAGATGTAGTAGGACCTTATCCTTCAGCTACATCCAAATAGTTTAAGTACATTCTTACTGATACTGACTTCTTTTCCAAATGGGAAAAGTCAATACCACTCAAAGAAGTCAGTTATAAATGCACTGTTATCTTCATCAAGTCTAACATCATTACCAGATTCGGTGTCCCTCATACTGTATTGACGAAAAATGGCACCAACTTCTGTTCATCTGAGGTGAGGAAGTTGTATCAAGAATACAACATCAAATCCAATCATTCATCTCAGTATCATGCAGTGGCCAATGGCCAGATAGAAGCATTCAACAAGACTATTTCAAATATAATGCAAAAGATGGTGGATAAAGATAAGAAATCATGGCCTGATAAACTCTTTCATGCTTTATGGGCTTATCGGACCACCACCAGCACTACAACATGGTCAAATCCATATTCATTGGTATATGGAACAGAAGAATTCTTTCCCATTGAGGTTCAATTACCCTCACTCAGGGTAGCCATTTGTGATCAATCATCTACAAATGAACAATCTCAAAAGCAATTGGATGAATTTGAACGCTTAGATGAGAAATGATTGTGCACCTTACACAACTTGGAAGTCTATCAAAATAGAATAGCATGAGCTTTCAACAAAAAAGTTCATCTTCGTTCATTAGTTCGGGGAAAATTGGTATTGTTTCTTAGAACTCCAATGATACCAGGAATGAAACCTCCCAATCTAGAGCCAAAATGGGAAGGTCCTTATTCAATACATAAGGTCTTCTCCAATGTAGATTATTCTTTAATCTCAATGGATAGAGACTTATCACTACTCCAACCAATGCCATATTTCTGATGAATTATTTTGTATAAACACAAAATACATCCATGTTCCATGCATATGACCTTAAACTATTTTCATCCATATCGTCCAACATGATGTTAAAATGTGTTGTCCATGCTGGAAGACTTTAAACTGCATAGTCCCTTATGTCCAGTAAGACGTTAAAATGTACCATCCTCGGTCTATGAATATGAACATAAACTATTGGCACTTACATCCAACATGATGTTAAACCATGAAGTCCTAACTACATGATGCTAAACTATACAGAAGTCCCTTACGTCCAGCAAGACGTTAAACTGTGCCATCGTCCAACATGATGTTAAACTGTGAAAAAGTCACTAATACGTCCAACATGACGTTAAACTGTGTCCTCTTTTGTCCTTACTGCATGAAAATAAACTGCACAGTCCCCCTTTCATCCAACACGACGTTAAACTGTATTGTCCTTATTATCTTAGCTACAGGACGCTAAACTGTACAACACCCTTACGTCTAACATGACGTTATACTTTGTCCCTATATTTTTCCTACATGACGTTAAAATATACTGCTCATTCATCCTACATGACGTATAACTGAACAAAGCCCCTTAATTTGTTCTAAATGACATTAAACCGTATTTTTTCCCTACTACATGATAGTAAACAATACAGCACCAATAGTCCTCCCTACAAGACTTTAAACTACATAGTCCCTTCAAACGTCTTGCATGACCTTAAATTGTGCATCGTTAAGGTTGTTGGTACCTCTTGTTTCTCACACCGAGTATGACTCACATGAGCATAGAGTAAACTTCAACCATAGCACACTCTCTTGGCCGCTAACCATGTGTAAGTCCCGACACCATTTTTTAGGTTGTTGTCCTCAAGCACAACATGATCACCAATTCATTCTTTAATTGAAGTACACAAACTTTGATCCCTGCCTTCTAGGATGGGTATGTTGGCAACCTCCTGAGGATCAAGCCCAAAACCAATCACTTCACATCGGTTCACCTCCATATTATATGATGTTGATTCATGAAGCCACCCCCAAAACCAATATCTTTACATTGGTTTACCTTTGTCCTTGCTATATGATGTTACACTGTACAACACTTCTGTCCTATATGACAATAAACTACAACATTATTTGATACCCTCACCTGAGAGGGAATCATTATTTACATTGATCTCTAATCATGTCATATTCCAAAGTCTATGTGAAAACATGGCAATGCCTGAACCTTTTATCTTCGCTCAAACCATCATTGCACTAAAGTCCCCTTTTCACCCTTCATATGTATGAACCAAATCTGTACAGAGGGTATTTTAAGAACTACATGTGGATTGATTCGCATCCTTATGGGATACGTAGGAACATTCAAGCATCCCTTGAATCCAACCCCAATTCTTTGGTCCTAACCCCAAGTTTTACTTTCAATCCCCTGGATGGAAAGTCTCTATGAGAACACACACTATGTATTCATTATAATGGTCCGAGTTCTATGACCCTAAACTGAGATTTTCCATAATTGCATCCCACATGACGTTAAATTGTATTTCAAGAACTACGTATGGATTGATTCTCATCCTTATGGGGTACATAGTGAAGTCCAACATTTCAATTCAGGCCCCAACCACAACATGATTATGGTTAGCATTGATCTATGCATCTTTTTCATGTATTGTACAATACTCATTTTCATGTGTCATACTCCTAACCTTAAATACTTCCAGATCTCCATAACCCTTTTATTGACTATTGGTCATAGTATGTCCAATTTCTGAGAGTTCATTTGCCTGACTATGCAGCACGTGCCCTTAGGCGGCCTTGCATCAATAGTCTACATAATAGACTTGTCATCCAAAAGATGATATTATTTGACTATGCAGCCAATTCCCTTATGTGTCCCTATATAATTCAACCCCCTAACGAGTTTTATAAATAATGTTAACTTCATTTTTGGAAAGAAAACCTATTTTTCCTTTATTAGTCCTATCAAAAATACGTAAGGATCTGTAGAAAATATCCATCGTTAACATATTTGTCCCATGTTATTTTTCGTGATTTGAAAGTATTCAAGTCTATGTTTAATATTTCCATTCCTTACATTTGGGTCAAACATTCATAGGAGTGACATTCATCCAGTTCTTAGACTATCTTGTTTGGGAATATCTTCTCCATATTCAGGTAACTTTCTCCATACAGAAAACTCTTTGCTTTGGAAAATTTGAATCCCCATAAGCATCCACTGGCTTTTTAGCAGTAGAAATGTAAATTTCTAAGAGTTTTTTTCCTAACTATGCAGCACATGCCCTTAGGCTTCCTTGCATAAGTAGTCTACAAAATGCACCTATCTTCCAAATAATGCTATTATTTGACTATGCAGCCAATACCCTTAGGTGGCCCTACATAATTCAACCCGCAAACCGGTTTGTTAAATAGTGGTTACTCCATTCTTGGGAACTACTTCTTCTAATTCCTTTTAGACATTTTTCATATCATTCCTTATATTCAAAATTTCTTCAGTCATTGTTTACATATTTTCACTCATACTTGAACATGGTAATATTTTTTCAGATAAATTATCATGGAATTGAGTCAATGTTAATCCATTTGGTCAAAGCTATTTCGACCTTAAACATTATCATTTTTATGTCCGAAGTTCATGACATTAAACTTTCCACAAAAGAGAAAAAAACTATGAATAAAAGTCAAGTACCAGCTCACTAAACATACATTTTTTATGATTTTAGGTAATATTTAGAAATTAAAAGATTCAAATTTTTTAGTGTTATTTATAATAATCCTACAAAAAAAATTGAACTATTCTTACTAGGCCCATTAGCTTAGATAAAAATTTAAGGCATATAGACAAATAAAGAATGCACAAATGATTGAATATGAAAGTGTTTTTCATTTTATGCACCAAATTTAGAAGGACATCCACAGACTGGAGTCTCTTCACTTTTCCAAGAATTACAAAAGTCTGTCGACATAAATATTAATTTGATTTATAGCATCCCGACCTTCATCAACAGCCACTTGAAGCTGATGCACTCGACCAACTTCACTCTTTTAAGCATTATGGAGTGCATTCTTGGAATCTGCGATGGATTTCATACCATTTGTCTGAACTCCTTCCAGTGAATTTTTTAGTTAGTCAAGTTCCTCAGTAACAACATCCAACTATTGCTGAAGGTGAATTTTCTGGAAAACCTTCTCCTTGATCTTATGCTTCAGCTCCTTCCACATGGCAGCATGATCAACCTCAACTCGGGATACCGCAACCTCAAATTCACCAATATTGGCTGACAGCCTTACTCTGGTCAAATCTTGATGGTACTTTTTCTCCTGCTCCTTTCTTAAGATGACTTGTTTTACCACGACATGGATCATTTGAAATCCAAACCCGCGAAGTCCCAACTTGACAAACATGGATGGTAGTTGGGTAATCTTCGATGATAGCTCTTTTAAAGGCATTTTGGATATGATCATCCATATGTTTTTCCATGCCTTGCGTCGTGAAAATTGGAGCACCTTTTGCATCTCCGGGTCTGAGTCAGCATCACTGTCACAAGGGGAAATATAATCCGGGATTAATGCACATTGGGAAGTTCCATGTTCTGCTCCTTTCCCCCTGACCCATGTTTCTTCACTTTCTATTCCCGTTGGGGTGGAAGCTGAGGCTTCACCTCCAGATCTAGCCACTGAAATTGATGGACCTGCATAATCTATTGAAATATTTGGTTAGTTTCAAAGGGTAACAAAAGTTGATTGGTTGTCATGTAAATTATGTACAGTTGCAAAAATTGTTATCTCTTACCCAATGGTAGATCGGTAACTTGAGAAGGCTCCTCCCTGTATTTCCAAGATTCAACAGGATTTTCAAGACTTGTTTCAGGAAGCTCTGCCATGTTAAGCTCTTCTTGAGCTAATGTATCCGCAATAGTAGGGTTTTCTGTACCCCCTTCAGGCATTGGCAGTTCACCATCTTTCTCAGATAGAACTACACATTTCAAATGATCGTGATTGGAGATGTAATAAGTCATTTTTAATAGGACGAAGGATATAACTCACTCCCATAATCTTCTAAATTACATGGTAATTTAACATGATCTAAAAAATCTTCAAAATATGCTCCAACTTCGATCATTTCATCCAATGTAATCTCATAATCCGAGTTAATCTCACCAGTGGAAGAATTCAATATTTCTTCTTGGCGACCTTCATTCTATGGCCTCTGACCCTAGACAGCTTCTTCAGAAAAAATAGTGGCATTAGTTGCAATGGCCCCTAAAAGATCTAGTGAAGGGGTTGAACCTAAAGTATCACATAATGGAAGTAAGTTGATGTTTCATTCAATATTTTATGAATCATTTTTAACTTACCAAAAGTGGGATCTTCTCTTCTTGCAACAAAAGCAAGAGTGATACTGGGAAAAGACATTGGATCTTCTCCAAGAGCAGCCCAATCGGACTGAACTTGTGATTATTCACCAGTACCCTCTGTGGTCCTCAAAGAATGGTCAATCCTCTCCCTTAGAGGGGAAACTGAAGAAGCCACTACAATCCCAAAAAGTATGAGAATCCTTTTCATGTGTTAAGACTCATGATAACACGAAGGACTTACCACTACTGATGAAGCGTTTAGTTGTGGACTTATTCCTTCAATGACTTTGTCTCTTTGGTTTTTTGGGAGTGTCGACAGTCTCCTTTACAGGTACATGAACTGGATAATGGAAAGCTATGCACAACTCCTCATCCATGGATTACTGAACTAGAGATATATAGCCAGACACGCGGGTAGATTCATTTGCCCCGATGGTAGTACCACCAGGGCTATACCGTGGTGAAGGAACCTCAGCACTTCCATTCTTTGCAAGCTCCAGGATAAAGAAAATAATTTCCTTGAGTAGAAAATCTTTGACTGAAATCAAGTTGCAAATAAAATAAGTAAAGAGACTTACATTTTCTAGATCCACGTAATCGTGCCACTCCTCATCTCCAAGAGCACCAATCCCCTCAGTGGTGCCACGATCTATCATTTCCTTCACCTGCTTGGTGACAGGAATGGATTACTCGGTGGCATATATGAGAATTTCCATCTCTCTAATGTAAGCCTGTACTTCATCGGTGTTATCCTTGTAATGGATATCTGTATCAAACAAAAGATTCCCTATCCTGGGGTGGTGTATCCCCTCGCACAAATCCCGACAGGCGGTTTCAGCACTACAGTATAAACTCCACCATGTCTGGACAACCTCTGGTCATAGATATTCAGTATGTGTACTAGAAGGCTGCGAGGAAGGTCCTAAAATCTTGGACTTCAGATTTTTCCCAGCTCCTGCAACTATAGATAGAGAATAAGAAAATAAGACTTGTTCCTCTATAAATTAATGGTGATTAAATTTCCTGAATAAAGTAACTCACTAGGAGTCGATGGAGTCGGTCTCTTGATTCTGACAAGGGGATTATATCAGGCATGAGGCAGCTTTTCCGCATGTTGTGCCTCATCATCCCCATCTTGAGAATCCGTAGAATCAGCTTCAGGTGTTGTAGAAGAATCACCTTCCGTATTAAGTGTTTCTTTCTCTACAAATCTTTTACTTTTCCCCACCTGATAAACCGAGTGATTCAACACCCCTCGAGGGTATGCTTCTATCCAGTTATCATCATAACATGTAGTCAAATTAATCTCTGTTTTATCAACTGGTAGATCTAACACTGCCCCGGTCTTCTCCCTAGATGTCAGAAACCATAGTTATTGGGAAACCACTGGATGTTTCTCTGACCTGACATGCACAGGGGTAGATACAACAATCTACAACAAACACTTGAATTGATGTGAAAACCTGTATGGAGCATAGGTCTCGCATAGAATCTCTCTATCAATCCTGGTGACCAGTACACCATCTCTTCAGGCCAACATGTATGCCCTCAATTCCAGGCTGGTTGTTCCATCATCAACAAACCACCCGGTTGGTAGGTTTCCATAAGAAAAGAAATTGAATTCCTTATACATGCTCATCCTCACCTTCATGTGATAGGAATTGAGAGCTAGCATAGCAATTCTAGAGAATGGCTGCACTGATGTCCGGAAATAGCTTCCGGGGATCTGTACTCCATTTTGTACGTTATATGTTCTGAAGTGAGTGGTAATCCATCCCCACAAAACATGGAATGGTCCCACTATTCTCAAAGGAGACTTACCCATGAAGAAATGGAGTAATCTCTTGTGAATATTTGCTAAAATAGGGGTAGCCAACCCAACCATTTTCCCCTCAGCCAACTTGGATCCAACAACGAAGTTCCCTGGCCTGCCGCCTCCCTTCGAATACCTGACCGGAAAAAGATAAACACTGATACACAAGTCCAAGAAGCTCGTCAGACGAGTATTTTTGGGATTATCTTATTCACTTTGTATCCACACTTCTCAAATTGTTCTGCTTCTAGAGTCGGTCAGAATGTGCCAGGAGCACCCCTCTTCTCTGTTTTGGGGCAGGAGGTAGGACAAGTGCAGCTGAGCCCCTTCTCCTTGGGCCCCTTCCCCTTCAATCCATTTTCCTTCAACTCCTTCTCCTGCTTCATGGTAAGAAACATATTCATCCACTTCTATGGATGAATATCCTTTCTAGAATGAGTTAGGGAGTTCTTTGAAATATTGAGCTTGTGGAAGATTTTCAATAATTCCCGATCTAAAGACGAAGTCTTCTTTGAATCATTCCATGTTGCCTTCGGGGGAAAGAATTCATCATACATATCAACCAAAATTGGAGCCCCTAAGATCTTGTGGAAATCCCACAGACTGATGCCTACTTCTCCAGGAGTTAGAAAGCAAGAATTGGTTTATGGACTCCAATGGCTGAGTATCTCCGGCACAAAGTCATCATTCCTGTATACATATGTTTTCCCAGCCTAGATGACTTCATATATTGCAACTCCTTTTAAATCCTCAAAAAACTCTATGCAAGTTTTTCGTAACTAGTATGCCCACATTCAAGTTGGCTTCACACCTCCTCCAGGACGAAAGTCCCAACTCTTCTTCCAGCCTTTGGATTGATCCATCTGAGAGTTTTGGAAAATTGAGGGATAACAATGTTGTTGCAGCTTAGGCTTGTGAGGTTTCAGATCTGAGGTACATTGGCTATGATGCATTAGGTAGGCCTTCTCCACTGTTCCGGTATTTATAAATGCTCCTCTACCTGAGATATTTGCTGATGCAAAATTGGTGTAATTCTGAAACCAAGATTTTGGGTGATAGTTCTTTGCCTCTCGAATGGTGACTTCTCGCAGATGACCATAGCCATACAAAGGTAGATAAATACTCTGTGTGAAGTCAAGATGATACTTCTTCAGATACATGGCCAAATATGGAAGAGTGATGTCACATATAGTATACTAGTCATGGCCAATGATGCTCATCATATCATCAATTCTCTTGCTATCCAGTTCATGAGCCGTTCCGATTCTCCTGGGATCCATTTATGCTGCACAAAGGTCGAATAATTAACTTTTAAGTAATTTTATTTTTCATATATTTGTGAGGAAAATTGAAAAAAATCACATTGGAATTAAGGCGCGCAAGTCCCAAAGTTGGCGTGCAAGTATATGTGCATCGCGCAAGTTTTGGCACACAAGTATCACCACGCAAGTCCAAATACCTCTACAACAGCGTGACAAAAAAGGAAGCAGCGGAAAACTGAGTAACTTACGCGGCGAAGGAAACTTGTGCGACGAGAGCTCAGAAGCATTCAGATATGGTGCTTTGCACGATAATGAAGACATATTTATAGGCAGGGATGCAACCCTGCATGCTGAAGCCAGCGCGTCGAAGCCTGCGTGGCGCCATCTGCGTGCTCAACACCTGCACAACGTCATTTGCAAGCTCAACACGTGCGTACCACATGTTCCTTGGTTTTATTCTTTACCTCAGAGTCACATACTCATTTATTTCGGATCCAAATCTGAGTGGGGACTTTTGTTGACACTCCTTTCCATCACAAATTCTAAATTACTGAAAAAGGGAAATACCTTAGTCCAAAGTGATTCATCCTTTGATGAAACATCAAAAATCGACAACAGCATGAAGAAGGATTTATTCCCACTTGGGTCGTGCAAGTTTCATCATGGTCGCACAAGTGTACTTGCACGCCACATAGTGGTTGCATAGGTGACTTGCGCGCCCTCAAGGATCTTTCACCCAAGGTCTTCCATGGCCTATAAATACCCCTTGTGGGCCCCCCATTTCGGGCCGGAATAATTCCAAAACACAGATTCGAGCTCCCGGAACCATAGTTTCTTCTGGAAGTCTTCCAAACACTTCTAAGGTATTTTCTTACCTATAATGGATGCTCTAAATATGGGAAACATGGCCTAAGTGTTGAAACTCATCAACACTTTCATGCCTAAGTGGTCAGCTCTTAAGGGAAATGGCCACACTTGCGCACCACCTTATCCATTCAATAAATCTTGTGTTCCACTCTTTTGGAAGACTTTAGGGATAATACTATGTGCTTGAGCCAAGTCTCGCCCAAGTATTACCCTAAGGATTGACCGTCGTGCAAGTACCCATGTGTCGCGCAAGTATACGTGCACGACCAGGACTTGCGCACCCACACAAGACTTGCACGCCTCTCTCTTTTTGGGTGCCCCTTCTACCTATTCACTTCTTTTCCTCAAATACACCTCTCCTCTTCAAAATATACCCTTTAGAACCCTCTTTAAAGCCATTTATGGCATGGTTCCTTTATTGGATTCCTTATCTAAAAGGAATTCTGTGGAACATTTCTCAAAACCTAGTGATTTACATATCTTTATGTCACTAAGGTTAGAGATTTCATTCATTCAACCTCGTCCTTTAAAAATGAGAGGATCTTTAACCTGGGCCTCCTTTTAAAGAGTAAGCCCTAGTCTTCATGTTCCCTTAATTTTGGGCATCCTCCTTAAGAGTAATCCCCAACCATAATTCTTTTAATATGGGCATCTGCCTCTGGAGTAAGCCCCATGTTCCCAAAATCCAAATTCCCTTAAACTGGGCTTCCTTTTCAAGAGTAAGCCCTAGTCATAATTCCCTTTAACCTGGGCCTCTTCTTCAGGAATAAGCCCCAGTCATAATTACTCTTAACCAGTATTAATTTACATTTGATTTCAGGCTTCCGTCTCAGATGTAAAACCCAATCATAAGTCCTCTCTAATTTGAACATCCTTCTCAGGATTATATCCTAAGTTATGTATCCAAATCTTCATAAAGAACATATACCTTTATGGACCTTGTTCACAGGTTTCTTCCCTGATGTAAATCCTAATCTTCATCTATCTGGGCATTCATACATACATAATCCCCACATAATTTCTTATAATTTCATCTTTCATGGCACAATTTTCTGGTTTTACCAATACCACTTGTTTCTCACACCGAGCTTGACTCACGTAATCTTAGAGTGTAAAATTAATTATGACTTCTTTCTTTGAGCCATCAATCATGCATAAACCTTATACTTCTTTATTCGAACTATGTGGGTTCTGATTCCTTTTCTAAAACAAAGGATACGTAGGTAGCCCATCTGCGGGTATGATCCCAACTCTTAAATAATCTATGTCCTTCTGAATGACAATAAACTTCAAGTGCCCCGCTGAGTGGCTTTTAAACTAGTATGGTTATCATAATGACCACGAGATTTATATATAATGTGTCAAAGGATACCATTGACCAAGAATCTCTAACAAATACAGATGATTCTCTATCAATGAAGAACCTCAAATACATATAAAAGATTCTCTAAATCTCTTACATATTAACCATTGATTGTCAAATCTTAACGAAAGATCATTTTCGTATTTGGTAGTGTAATAAGGATTCACGAACATAACTTAAATCTATAAAGAGAGTTCTAGAGTAGAAAATAATTCCCCCCAAAAAGGTGTGATGAGTCCGACCTCCCATCCTATCAAACAATAGAAATTCTTAAGCCTCATTGTTCCACAAATAATGAGCACCTACCTTTGGAAAGTAGGTTCAAAGGGATATAGAATCATTGGCTGTTTCCAGTTCTCTGAACAAACCCGTTAAAAACCGTTTGGAATATTTGACCCTTAAATCAAGGAGGACATTCCCATTTCTGGAGGAAACAATATCGTAGTCAATAAGAAAAAAGAAGTCATAAAAAAGGAAGTACTCAAGGTAGTCAATCCTAGAGTTCAATGCATTCAGTTTTATATATGAAGGAAGCAGCTAATCTCAAACAGGTAACCCTCTTGGAAGTACTCATAGTATGACCCCTCTGGTTCAACTAAACAACACAAGAAACCCTCTGGGAAGTACACACAATATATCCCATCTGGTTCAGCTTTAGTAAAGACACTCTGAGGAAGCACGCACCATCAATTCCCCCTGTGGTCTCGTATTAGTAACTAATAGGATCTCTGAGAAAGAACTCAATGTACAATTAACCTTGTGTCCCATATCAAGAAAACAACAGACACTCTGAGGGATCACTTACATCCATCCCCCCTATATTCTTGAAAAGTAAAAGTAAACAGACACTCTAGAGAAGCCCTCAATGTCAATTATCTGTATGGTCTACTACACCAGGTTCCCACAGCCCTGTGCACGTCAATCACGCACAAACGATGCAAGGGTATCCAAAGTAAACCTTATGAACTACTTGGCTAAAAAATCTACAATATATCATAGAATGTAAGATAATAATATCTTCATGCTAACAATCCTAGGTATAGAAGGTAAAAAACCAAACATGAAAAGCTAGACCAAATGGTCAAAAATCACACAAACATGGGATAACTCATACATTACATGGTAAATAAACCTATTTTCAATCACCAAACCTCAACTGAAGCACACATGGTATAGAAGGCATATAGATGGGCTAAAACTATAAGCACAGAATACCTCGTTCAAGGGTATTGGACACTTTTGCACATAAAACTCAAATACAATCTTTAGAAAGGTACAAACCACCTACCTCGACATTGTATGATCGATATACTCTAGTGTCAGGCCTTGGATCATCCTAGAATGCGGTAGATCTACAGAAACGTCTATAAATTCAACTGAGGATAACACGAGAGACAAAAAAATCAGGGAAAGAAGTTTAGGAAGAATGTATAACTCACCGATTTGATTCCAACACAGTCGATGGTGGTCTAATCGGAGAACGGATGGTGAGTTGAGGGCTCAGAGAAGATTCTTGGCCGTACAGATGCTCTCAGATGAGACCTACAAAGAAGAATATGGTTCTGTCCATTAGACACAATCCCAGTTTATTTAATGAAAAAAATAAAGTACATGACGTGCATTTTAAAATTACACGGCGTGGACTTTCCTTTTTCCGACCTCTGCTTTAGGCGGTCTTCAGGTCACCACACACGGCCATGTACTCGGCCGTTAACAGGCCAGTACATGATCACCCATGGAAACCGAGTACATGGTGTGTACTTAGAGTACACCCTGTTTACTCCTAAAATTTCCATAAAGTCCTCTTTTTCTCCAAAGTAACCAGTAAGAAAAAACATACCTAAAGAGAAGATTCATGTTCTTAAATCTGACATGACTTATTTTCACATGGTCTACTTGTTGTCCTTGTTCAAAAAATATATAATCTTATAACATTCCAAAAAATGATATAAATTCATCAAAATAACAATAACATATTTTGACCTCAAATTTTATCTCATACCTCACATTTCCATCCCCAAAAGTATTAATTAGTAATTTTCTCAAATTCGAGGATCATATAAACTATAATGGTTCTTTATAACAATATCTAAAAAATAAAATACAAGACTTCCTAAAATATAATATCCACATAACAAATGCTAGGGTTACACATATAAGAGAAATTTATTCGAAATTAATCCCATCAACAAAAGAGCAATTATACTTTATAACATTTCATCACCTAGATATCTAACATAACTATCTAATTTCTAAAATGTAGACATCTTAATCATCCAAAATTCTTCATGATCCCCTACCCATTTTTTCCATATTATTTCGTAATACCTCTTTCCAATTAAAACACTGCATCACACCCTATGATTCAATAATTTCAAAACATTAGCTAAAAAACAATCCATACCATCCATAGGTCATTTTTAGTTTCCCCATCATCAATTGGAATGGAATTAGGTATTGGTAAAAATATATTTATATGGTTTCATTGATCCAATTCCTGAACCATCATCGTAGGACATATATTTGTGTAGTAACCATGCACACCACATATAAAACATTCAATTGATCACTCATAACAAAATCTTTTCCCTTTCTTGGAGTCAACTGAACACTTCCTTTTTCTAAGACATGTTATTTCTTTATGACCTTCATTACCACATCTATAAAATATTCATGTCCCATCGATGCATTTTATAGGTGTTTCTTTCCACATCCTTGTAACATTGGTTTTTTAATATACTTAACTTAATGATTAATACCTAAACATCCATAGGAATTCGTTTCTCGCATATATGATGCCTTAGAAAAATCACAATGTTTAAGTGGTCAATCATTACTCCAGATAGTTGGTTTAGAATAAGCACAAGAGTTATCATTGAAGCTCCCATTTCATTTGGTCTCTTATTCAGAAAACCACCAAAATTTCCTTCACATACATTGTTACTTTGGTTCCTATTAGATCCATACATTTACTAAATAAAAAATGTCAGTGTGAGTATATCTATAAAATAATTTTATACTATATTATAAGGAGGGTAAACATCGAGATGAACTTATTCATGTTATCATAAGATTATTCAATTTATCTATAATAACTATGAATCTTTCTAATATTCTAACCATTATGATTATTTAACTTTTGCTAAAGTAACACCGTAACCTCAAAATTTATCTAAACTAACCTCTGATACCAATTATAAGGCCCCAACCTTAATCATCAGTTAATCCGGATTTTAGTCATGAATTCAAATTGTGGATATTTTTAGGTTTAGTGTTTTAGATAATTATTCCATAACTATTACATAATATAACAAGACATTACATGTGGATAGTTAAACTCAGAATCCACTTTTTCCACCATAGGAAACCCTCTAAACAAATCTAGATTTATTTTTCATGATAAAATTTTTCTTTAACTCTTACTTCCTCTTAAACTTCCTTATACCCTGTGAAAATCAATTAAAAACTATAAATGAGAATAAAAATATTAGTAGGGGTTATAAAATAATGGAAGAAAACATTAATCCATTTATACATACAAATAAAAGAAATATTATTTTTCAATCATAAAACCTAATATCTTCAACATACCTCATAAAATCATAATATTTATGAATAACACATAAAAATATTAAATCACGAGGGTAAATTTTTGAATCCATAACATACTTACACTATATATTTCACAACCACTAGGGTTTTACATTTAGAATATCCATCATAGTATATTCACTAAATCTCTTTGTAGAAACATTAATGTTTATATAAAAACCAAGATTTGTATTACACACCTAAAAATGATTTATTACATAAAAACCTCACTTGATTCAACATGGAATATTGAGAGGTATAGAATATTTTGGGCTTAGGAACATTACATAATGACTTAAAAAATGAAACAAAACATCTTTATTGAAAACTTCATTTACATGACCACCACATTCCCTCGTACATAGCATTTCATTAGATAACCTGAGGACATGCATAAGAAAATGGTGGGATATAAAGCCCAGTAAGGGAGTAAAAGAGGAATACCATGAATAATAAAATATGTATTAGTAAATAGTAATATCAACAGAGTATTAAATAAACATGAAACATAAGGCATGATATGACATGATTAATGTAACATGTAATTGTGGTAACAACACTTAACATTGAATTAGCATGAGCCATGAATCCTTGCACATGGATCATGAGTAAAACCTCATTGAACTTGAATTATAAAGAGTGAACCCTTAATTTACTTTAATTAGAATGAGTATAACATCATTGAACTTGACGTATCATGATACCAATCTTTACCTAATGCTTTGCTCTGCTATTAGGGAACACCCTTATTAAACATTTCATTTCATGTAGAAGTGTTCAACATGGATCATAGAACATTGAATTATTAAAGATCATCATTAATTACAAGATAAAGGAATGTTTAATAAATACAAGAAGCTCTAAAATCAATAAGTAAATGTGACTAAAGGTGAATAACTTTGATAGAAAAATGGGAATGATATTCATGACATAATGAATTTGAATTCAAAAATCGTGGTGCAATTTCAATAGCATAACCACGTGACATAAAAATTCTTAAAAATGGTCGATGAGAGAGAAAGTGGTGTCTCATGATATGTATATGAAATGGATAGTAAGGGGGTCATATATATACATTTAATAACACAAGTAAGGGAATGTTATATTTATAATACTAAAGTATTTCTCGAATGTAAATGAGGAGATATAAATTCCTTTTGGAATTTTATCATGGTAATAGGTGTAAATAGGAAGCATTAATGAGAGAAAAAGGGGTCCCTCATCCTCCAAACTTATATAGGGAAGTATGAGGGAGGTGAGAAATCATACCGAAACATTTATATTTGAAAATAAAAGGGAATTACAATATTAAGAAACATGGAGAAAATGAGAATGGAAGGAATCCCTTACTTGGGTGTGTGATCCCAAAGGTTTGGGAGGGGCTTGAGAGAGGATTCTTCGGATCATGGGGCTACTTTTGATGATTATGGAAAGATTAGGGCATAGGTTTCAAAAACATAAAAGTCTTCGAGTGAAGATTATGTGGGATCTTGGGAGGGTTTATACTGAAAAAATGATGGAATTCATTATTATTTTGGTTTGGAACAACACACATTAAACTAATAAAAACCACAAAACAGACCATGGTTTTTGCTCATAGTTTTTTCCAAAGTGGATTGAAAAACATTATTTAATAATTAAAATATCCCATCTTCTTAAAATATAAGGTTTTCCTATGTGGAGGTGAGTCACAGTCTCAAGGAAATCAATTGGAAAAGTTAAAATGTTTTATAAGTCTTGAAGGGTCCACTAATGCTTTGTAAAATAAATCAAACAAAACTAAAATCCGATTTTTTAATGGTAAAACATATATTTTACAAAAATAATCTTTATTGTATTTTATTATATCACTATTGGATCATTATGATTTCATAAAACACATTATATATATTAAATAGTATTTAATTTTTACACAAAAATTCGACTATATTAGAAAATTATGAAAAAATCACCATTAGATAATTTCGACATCGCAATTCAAAAAATAATATTCATTATATCTAAATAATTTTCAAAATATGTGAAATTTTTACTTTTAAAATAGAAATTGACATTTGTCGAAAATTCATGGGTTTTAACAGAAATCAATTTCAAACCTTAATAAAAAGCACAACTGTATTCATAATAATTATACTGTAATTTATATTTAATAAAAAGTAATTTAGTGAAAATAGTTTACGAAAATATTATTTAATTCAAGAAATCCATAAATTCATCAAAATATATTTCAAAACTAACTAAAAATGCTATTTAAAATAATATTTACAAAGTAACAATAATAAAATGAATGTATATTCTCTTTACAAAAATATTGTTCAGAATCATAGTATTAGGGTCTCATTACATAACACCTTATAAAATCCAAATACAATCGATGTTTAAGGTGTGAGATGGTGACATACTCTTGGGGTGGCTCATATAACAACGCTCGGGTGGTAATCTCAATCAACATCCACTTCTCCCGTAGTCAGTTTCATTCGAGATTAACATGTTGAATCTCATCTTTTCATTGGTCAAGAGGGAAGACCATTTAATCCATCTCCTTTCTGAGCTCCTAAAAATGGGCTTCATATAGGGAATGTCTACTAGATGAGGCCATCACTTCCTTTTTCTGAGTAAATTGGATTTGTAAAAAGCCCCATATTTATACTAATCTTGTGATCACTCTTCAATGTCTATATTATAAACAATAACAATTCATAGAATTATTTTTCAATCCAAAAACATTAAACTAAAATAAGTGCATTTTTCGTATAACAATTTTATGTAATAAAACATTTATTTAGATATATATGAATTTTCATTGATAAAAGATTGGGTCGATAAAATCTTCCCCCCCTAAAAAAATTTGCCCTCGATATTTCATTTTACCACACTAAAACTGATGTGGGTAATTATGCTTCATCACTTCCTCCAATTCCCATGTTTCTTATTCAAACTTGTGGTTTTTCAAGAGAACTTTCATGAGGGGAATTGTCTTATTTCATAGAAAATTTTCCCTATAATCTAAGATCATCACTGGATTCTATTTATAGGATAGTTCATTATCCAATGGTACCACCTATGGATTGAGAACATGAAATGGATGAGTATGTACTTCCTTTAGAGTTTTACAACGAATACATATTTTACATGATATAGTTTCGGTGAAAGTGATAGTCGATAGGCCACTGATCCAATGCGATCAAGGATCTCAAAAGGGAGAATGTACCTTGGACTAAGTTTTCCCTTCTTCCAAAATCTCATAACTCTCTTCCATAGTGATAAAAAGAGGAATACCATGTCTCTGAAATCAAACTATAGGTCTCATCGACAATTATCATCATAGAAATTTTGTCAAATCTGAGTAGCTTTAATGTGAAACTGGATATTCTTAACCTTCTCCACCATTTCATTTTCCATTTACAGACCTAGGAGTTTTCTCTCCCCAACATCATACCAACATGCTGATGTTCTGCAGCTCTTCCCATAAAGGACTTCATAATGTGCCATTTGGATTCTTGATTGGAAACTGTTATTGTATGAGAACTCAATAAGAAGAATATTTTTATCCAATCCTCCTATGAAGTCCACTGAGCATGCTCTCAACATGTCCTCAACTGTTTGGATAGTCCACTTAGACTGGCCATTGGTTTGAGGATGATATGCTGTGATGGAGTTCATCTCAGTATCAAGAGCATGTTGAAGACTCTTCCAAAACATAGAGGTGAATATTTTATCTCTATTAGATACAATCAATAGTGGTACTTTATTAATCCTTACCATGTATCTGATGTATGTCCGTTCCATTTGATCCAGTGAGAAATCCTCCTAAATTGTAATGAAGTTTGTAGTCTTTGTAAGATGATCCACAAAAAACTAGATAGCATTGTTCCATTGGATGTATTTGGAATTCTAGTGACATAGTCTATGGTGATGTTCTCCCATTTCCATACTAGTTTGGGTAATGGTTCCATCATATCCTTAGAATTATGTCTCTTAGGCTTGACTTGGTTACATACCTAGAACATTGATGCATACTTAGTGATCTACTTCTTCATGTTATCCCACCAATAATTCTCTCGCTGATCTCAATATATATTTGTGTTTACTGGGTGAAAAGAGAAATTTAAATTATGTTCATTATCCAAAAGATCTATCTTTAGCTCTAGACATGATGGAACACATAGTATTTTCCCAAATCTCACAATTTCTTATTCATTAACATTTATCTCTGAGGAATTCCCTTTTATGATAGTTTCCACTTTCTTCTAAATTCCAACATCATCATTTTGAGCATCCTATAACCATTCCAAAAGAGACAACTAATCAATCAATTGTGAAAGGACTGATGATTTTCCTTTCTTTATGATTCCCACATCCATCATCATCAAATATAAGAAGAATGGTTCTTTTTCAATTCTCATAAATGATATAATCACTGGTTCCTTTCTACTTAGAGAATTCTCCACCTTGTCCGCCTTCCTAGGGTGGTAATGAATTGAGAAGTAATAGTCTTGGATCAGCTCTAACCATCTTTGTTGGTTCATATTCAACTCTTTTTATATGAATATATACTTTAGGATTTTGGGGTCCATATATATTTCACCCTTATCCCCAAATAAGTAATGTCACCAAAATTTTAATGAAAATATCATGACAGCCAACTCGATATCATGTGTCGAATAGTTTCTCTCGTGATATTTCAATTTCCATGAAGCATAGTCAATGACCTTTTCATTTTGCATCAACACACAACCCATGCCCTTCTTTGAAGGATCAATAAATACCAAAAAACATACTCCACTTGTGGATAGTGTGAGCATGGGCGTAGTGATAAGACTCTTTTTTTAACTCCTTTAAGATCTATTCACATTCATCATGCCAAGAAATCTTCACTCCCTTTCGAGTTATATTGGTATGAGGGTTTGATAATCGGGAAAACGTTTCTCAAAAATCTTCTATAATATCCAGCTAACCCAAGGAAAAAACATATATCTGTTGCCGATGTTGGCTTCATCCGTCCCTCAATTGCAGCTATCTTAGAGGGATCTACAAATATCCCATTTCTTATGATGATAATACCCAATAATGTGACCTCCTTCCACCATAAATAACACCTAATGTACTTTCCATAGAGAATATCCTTTCTCAAGGTCTCTAATACAGTTCATAGATGCTTCTCATGTTCCTCTGTGTTTTGTAGTATATTAGAATATCTTCTATAAATACTACCACAAATTTGTCAAGGTAATCTCTAAAGACTCTATTCATCAAGTCCATGAATATTTCTGGAGCGTTAGTTAGTCTGAAAGGCATTACGATGAATTCATTGTGCCCTTATCTTGTACAAAAATCATTCTTGGTGATATCTTCCTTCTTCACCCTTACTTGATAATACCTCAACCAAAAATCTACCTTGGAGAAGTATTCTGTTCCATGAAGCTGATCGAACATGTCATCAATTCATGGAAGAGGATACTTGTCATTTAACGTGATTTTTATGCTCATGATAATCAAGGAAAAGGCTCATTGACCCCTCTTTCTTGAAAAAGAGGACCAGTTCGCCCCTGGGGAAGCACTTAGGGGTATAAACCATTTTTCAAGATTATCCTATAGTTGTTACTTTAGCTCCACAAGATCCACAACAACCATTATATACAGAGTCTTGGATATTGGAAACTCCCCAAGTGTAATATCAATTGGTAATTCAAAATCTCTTCTATGAGGAAGACTATGAAATTTCATGGGAAACACTTCAGTGAATTACCTTATAATAGACATGTATTCAAGGATGATTTCTTCCATGGACTCAATCATACGAGCATAATATGCATGATCATAGGAAAATAATATCCACACTTGAGACGGTGGAGCTAAAGAAGATTCATCCTCCTCCTCACACTTTCACAGAATAGGGGGTCAATTTCCCATATGGAGAGTGATTTCCCTTAAAGGGAAATTTATGTTGGCTCAAATTAAGGAATGAAAATACATGAAAATAATTGCATCAAATTCCACTACAATGATTATTATGAGATTTTTCGGGAAGTTCAATCTACCATTTTTGATAGTGGTTGAGTTATATTTATGGGATGCAATGATTTCCCCATTTTCTGTACTCACCGAACTCTTTACATCCTAGATTTGTGCTGATATTGTGATTGTTCTACTAAATATTTGGGATACAAAAAAATCCGTAGAACTAGAATCAAAAGGTACAATCACTATTCTTTAATGAATAACTAGCATACCTATCACCACTTCATTGTCAAGGCTCACATCGGTAGTATTGATGGTAAAAGATCACCCTTGATTCCTTGAAGGTAATTGGTTGCCTCTGAAAACCCTTAGATTAGGGAATTTATTTTCAATGTGCCTTGGTTATTTCTAGTTGAAGAAATGAACAACATGTTGAGGTTTGAATAGACCATTCCTCTCATCTGTCGCAGCCATGGGTTTTTCTTGTTTGTAGTTCACGACTAGTTTCCCTTACCTTCAACACCTAAATAAATTCTTCATCCCTTTCAGGTATTTTTTAGGGTTCTTCTTTCCACACCATTGGCAGGTGGGGTGCTATATTTTCTTAGCACCATTGGATTTATCCATCGGACCACCAAAATTAAAGTCGACATTGTGTTTCTTATCCCCATGATACCCCTAAGATTTTATGATCTACATTTCAACCTTGAGGGCACATCAGACAATTTTCTCATAGCTATCGAAGTCATGGGTTTCCATGGTTTTCCGTAGGCTACGTTTCATCCAACCCAAAGAGCGGTCAACCTTGCATTCAGGGCTAACGACAACGTCAGAGGCATATTTTGAAAGCCGTGTAAAGTTTTCCTTATATGATCCAATGGATTCATCAACTTGTTTTCTTGAGGGAAAGGAATTCCCTTTCCATCTTAATTTAGAGGGTGTGCGGAAAATATTCATCAAAAAAAATCATCCAAAAATCCATCCATTCTAATGCCTCGATCTCCTCCTCAGGATTCATATTTTTGATTAATGTCCAAAAATGATTAGTTTCACCCTCCAGACATTAATCATCCAAAATAAAATTATCTTGTTTAGGACATTATAGGATAGAGAATATCTTTTCAATGGTGTTGATCCATTGTTCAACAATTGAGGGATCAGATGATCGATTAAAAGTAGGAAGCCTTTGTCTCATGAATCTCTCAATTGCAACTTGTTATTTCTTAGAGGGGTTAAATGTTTCTCTTGAGCCATGTTTCTATCCAAATATTGAGTTTTCTTAGAGGGTATCATGACAAAGTTCATGATTCCCGCTCTTATCTGGTTGGAAATATTTTTAGAACAACCATCACATTGATATTCGAATTAGTTGTTATCCTGAGTCTTCCTATTACCGGCCATTTCCTGGAATTAAAGGAATGTTAGGGGAAAAAAATAAAAGGGTAATCCACGGAAAAAAAATTATGAAATATAAATAGATATTATTTCCTTAACTTACAAATCTATAACTTTGATCTAGGTTATCCATGATCTACTTTCAAACATATATTCTTAGGGGAATTTTATAATTCCGTTAATAATGGATCATAATATTCTTGTGAATTTACCAAAGAATATCCTCCGACAGTGTCAAAAACAAGAGTGCAACAAGGCCTGTTTTCAGGTACCAGGGTTCCCTAGGTCAAGCCTGAAACTCCTTATTGGATTTTTCAATCCTAGGAACATCATTGCCAGAGCTGCCTTTTCCTATTCATATCCAAACATGGATATATTTTCCTAATAAATTACTTACTCAATACTCATCAAAATTTAGGGATGTTTTTATAATAATTATTCTTACCTCTAAGGATTCTATAGGGTTTTCTGATCCTAATCCTAAAAATAACTATATCTGTCATCTGATACCAACTATAACAACCCTTCTTTTTATTACACACTTAAACATGATTTATTACATAAAACCATCACTTGATACAACTTGGAAGATTGAGAGGTATAGTGTCTATAGGGATGAGGAACATTACATAATGACTTAAAACATGAAACACCACATCTTTATTGAAAACTTCCTTTACATGACCACTACATTCCCTCGTACATAGCATTTCATGGGATAACATGAGGACATGCATAGGAAATGGGTGAGCTATAAAGCCCAGTAAGGGAGTAAACAAGCCATAACATGAATAATAGAATAAATTTTAGGCAATAGGTATATCAACGGATCATAAAATAAATAGGAACATAATGTCATGATATAGAAGGATTATCACAACATGGAAATGTGGCGACAACACTTATCATAGAATTAGCATGAGCCACAGCTCAATGCATATAGATCATGAGTAAAACCACATTTCACTTGAATTAGAATGAGTAAACCATCATTTAACTTTAATTATAATGAGTATAACCTCATTGAACATGTTGTATCATGTTAATAATTTTTACCAAATGAATTAGAGAGCTATCAGGACACACCTTTCTTAAAAATTTCATTTTATGAATAAGTGCGCCACATAGATCATAGAACATAGAATCATTAAAGATAATAATTTATTCCCAGATAAAGAATGTATAATTAATAAATTAAACTCTATAATCAATAAGTAAACGTGGATAATGTTGAATATCCTTGATAGAGAAAAGGGAATGTTATTCACGATACAATAACTTTAGCTTGGAAAATCACGTGTAATTTTAGCAGCATAACAGTGTGAGATCAGAAATCATAAAAATGGATGATGAGATAAAAGGGAGATCTCATAATATTTACATAAAATGGAATGTATGGGGGACATATATATACATTTCTAAATATAAGTAATGGAATTTTAAATTCATAGTACAGAATAATTTCTTGAATGTAAATGAGGAGAGAGAAATTCCATACGAAATTTTTTCCTTGTAACAGGTGTACATGAGAGGCATTAATGAGAGTGATATGGGTCTATTATCCTTCAGACATAAATAGGGAATTACAGGGGTGGTGATAAATCATACCCCAACAATTATAATTTAAAATAAAAGGGTATAACAATATTTAGAAACTTAGATAAATTGAGATTGGAAGGAATCCCATACTTGGAAGTGTGATCCAAAAGTCTTGGGAGGGGTTTGAGAGAGAAATATTGGAAGTTTGGTGAGCCTTGGTAGGATTCTAGATAGATTAGGTCAATGTTTGGGTGAATTCCAAAGGCTTTGAGTGAAGAGAAAGAGGTAGCTTGTTTGGGTTTATATATGAAAAGGGAGTGAATTCCTTATTATTTAGATTTGGGAAACCACACATTAAACTAATAAAAACCACAGACCAGCCCAGGGTTTTTCTTAATAGTTTTTTCCAAAGGGGAGTGGAAAAAATTATTTTATAAGGCCAATAGATGAACCCCTTAAAATATTAGGTTTTCTTATGTGGAGGTGATTTCCACTCTCAAGGAAATCAATTTAAAAAGTTAAAATTATTTATAAGTCTTGAAGGGTCCACTAAAGCATTGTAAAATAAATCAAACAAAACTAAAATCACATTATTTTAATGGTAAAACATATATTGGCCGAAAATATTGTTTATAGTATTTTATTATGTAACTATAGTGTCATTATGATGTCATAAAACACATTATATATTTAAACAGTATTTAGTTTTTACCATAAAATTCGACTGTCTTAGAAAAATATGAAAAATTCACCATTAGATAATTTTGATGTCCTAATTCCCAAAAAAATTCATTTTACCTAAATAAATTTCTAAATAAGTAAATTTTTATTTTTAAAATAAAAACCGACATTTATTTAAAATTCATGGGTTTTGACAGAAATATCTTTCAAACCTTAATAAAAATAATAATTGTATTCATAATAATTAAACAATCATTTATATTCAACAAATATTAATTTAGTGATAATATTTTATTAAAATATTATTTAATTCAAAAAATCCATCAATTCATCAAAATAAATTACTTAATTAACTAAAAATTCTATTTTTTTTATTCAAAAAACTATTTACAAAGTAAAATAATAAAATGAATATATATTCTCTATACAAAAATAATGTATATAATCAATGTACTAGGGTCTCATTACATAACCCCTTATAACACCCCCATAAGACCGAAGGGTAAGGTGTGTAATGTTGACCGACTCTTGGGGTGGCTCGAATAACATCACTCAGGTGGCAATCGCTATCAACATCCACTTATCCCGTAGGCGATTCTTTGTAAGCATAACATGTTGACACTCAGCTTGGGATTGTTCAAGAGTGAAGCCCAATGACTCCACCTCCTTTCTGACCTCTGAAAAATGGGAATTTTATGGAGAATGTCTACAAGATGGGGCCATCACTACCTTTTTCTCTATAGATTGGAATTTTTAAATCCCTTTGTTTATACTAACATGTTGTCACTGTTCAAGGGGTATATTTTCAACACTCACTATTATTAATAGTATTTCAAAATCCAAGAACATAAAACCAAATAAGTTCATATGTTATATAAACATTTTAGATAATAGGACATTTAATTATTTCAAGATGATTTTTCATTATTAAAATTTTGGATCATTACATTTTACCTCAGTCACATTACCCAGGGCATTAGAGAGCTTTCTCAGGCTCACCCACCACTGGTTTATCATGGAACAACCTATAAACGAAAACAATTCCGATGAACTATAACATATCCATAACAAATAAAACAATTATAAAGGAAAGATCACATTTTCCACATTGTAATCGCAATATATCATTTCAAGATATTGAAATAATAATTGCTTTCTCAAAATCATTTTAAATTAAAAAATACAGAAAAAGTTTTTATGTTATTTATTTTTCTTTTAAAAGCATTACTTCTTGATAAGGAATCTAAATATCAAATAATACACTTTACCAAGGAAAGGTTTTTTCACCAAGTACGCTAAAAATAAAAATTCCATTTATCATTTAGTAAAAAACATCATAAAAAAGACTACTTTTGTATGAAATTAAAAGTCATAGGGGTTTATAAACCAAATAAAGGAAGGTCTGGTAAAACCAAAATATGCCTCAATGAAAAGAGATTGAGATGAAGTCCCTTACCTAGAGTCTGATATGTCTCATTCATCATTTATATTTAGGAACAATAAACTTAGGTTAATTTCTACTCATTTCAGTACGTTTTTCAAGTTTATTATCAAATTTATATTAATTATCATTATTTTATAAAAATTACATAATTATTGAAGTTTATATCAGTTGATTTGTCGATATTTAGTAGTTGAGTTGAAAATGACCATGTTTTGATGTAAATTGTCCATGTTGTAAAAATTACATCATGATTGTTTTATGATTTATGTATCATATATATTCAGTATACATGTATTTAAATCCATTATGTATATATTTGTAATAATCCATAACATTTGGGGATACGAAATGAAATGCGGTAAGATGTATGTATGCATGAACGCTACTTTCATGTATTTTTATTATTTAAAGAAATCAAAACCAAATGATACATGGGTATATTATAATTCAAGTATAATATCATATTTTATATATATTACATAATTTCATTAACTCCATCCTTTATACATTCTATTTATGGTATGGAAGAGTCATTTCACTATGAGGGGGTGGTAATCCGCACTTCCTCAAATGAAATTATCGTATTTACACATTTTGGAAAGAATAAATATATGCTATAAATAAAGGATACATAATCATAAAGAAAATATAAATATAATATATACCATATATAAATAAATTTCCATCATAATTTCCACCATTATAGGTGGTAGGGGATATTTGAACAATCCTCATTTTGTGAGGCAGTAGTTCGCCGTCCATATGAACAGTATATTCATATCCATTAGATGATGGTGTGTGTAAGTGTAGTTATAATAATTATCATAAAACATCCTTTTATATTTAGGATAATAGTGTTGTTATGTAATCAATGAATATGAAGATCATAGGGAGTTATAAAGGAAAATAACGAAAGGGAACTTGAGGGAAGATGTTGCCTCTAATTGAGGTAACTTCTTTTGATTTTAGAAAAAAGGCTTTGTTTAATTGCCTCATTCCCAAGGTAAGGATTATAGGAGGAAGGGATTGATGTTTTGAGGTTATTTGAGTCTAATTTAGATGATACAAAGGGGTTTTAGTGGCATGAGAAAGTGGGTAGATGTGGAAACCTTTTATTAGAGGGAGGAGGGAACTTTAAGAATGTCTTGAAATATTATTTTGTTATAAAATTATTTTCATGTTAAAATGGCCCCAAACTCAGTTATCTCAAGATAATATAATTTTATGTCAAAAAAATCTAAACTAATTGGTTTTATACAATTTTAGGTCACAAATGTAACCTTATCTTTGTAATGACCCGTAAATTTCAAGGAAAATTTTTTCTTAAATTCTTTGGGATTTTACGAGTACGCAATTTCTAACAGCACCTGATTCCGAGGCCCGGTGTGCCCGGAATAAATTTTCCAAAGTTTAGATCGAGTACGTTCAATGAACGAACAAACAAGGTTTTCTATCTTTTGAACCGGTGCTCAGAATTTAAATCTGAGGGCACCGATGAACTCGCAGCGCCGTTAATAGCTTAAGAGGACCTTTACTGAAGATTCATTTGAACGGGAGAGGAAGTTATTCTTTGTGGATTAATTGAGTGGTGAATAAAATTGTGGGACAAATTTTATTTTAATATCTTAAGTGTTTATAACCTACATGGGGAAGTTATGGTGGGACCCACTAACAGCCTGACTACCCATGTGAGGATAAATGTGAAGTGGGACCCACAAAAGCCCCAACTCTTCACATTTCCATAACTCTCATAAACTCCCCCTTTAAAACTTGTTAACCCACTTTAATTAAGAAACTCTCCCTCTCTCCCTTTTTGTTGCATGCCAACACAACCATTAATTAATTAATTGAAACTCTTCATTAGTTAATTAAGTGTTTGAATTTTGTAAATTTGAAGGCATGGAATGATTTAATAAAATAAAGGAAGCCTTATTTTATTTTTTGGTCGGCATGTTGTGTTGAGATTTTTGGGGGAGAGAGCTCCAGTTTTATTTGAAGAAATTCATCCTCAACGAAGAACGTCAACTCTTCGATGAAGAACGTCAACTCTTCGATGAAAAACTTCGACTCTGTGACCCCAGTTTCACCTTCCACTTATTCCTCTGTGGAAGGGGAGGAGACACCGACGCGAGAACTCGCCAACGACGTCACACCTTTCAATCTTCTCTCAGTGAAAAGAAGGGGAGACTCCACTTCCTCCTTGGACGCACTCCGTCGAAGTCTACAAACCCTCATCTCGCGACGCCATCAACCACGATGCCAACACTCGTCATCTTTTCGAGGTAGGGTGTGTTGATTAAATTTTATTGAGAATAAAATTGTTCATTGTTTTTTGTGAACCTTGTGCTTTCGTGGCCATGTGTATTGTCTAACACGGAGGGAGTGGGAAGAATGAACACAGCCCGACAACCCTCTGCTAGAACTTTATTCCTTTGTAATTGGCAACCAGAGGCAGAGGAAAAACACGGCACTGTCACGCCATGCCAGGATCGTGACCAAGGGAACTGGTGCCGTCGCGCCTGTTGTGCGGAACAAACCGCGACCCTCTACGCGGGCTGATTAAGTGGAAGAACCGGTCGGACAATCGGCCAGCCTGGCGAAGAGAAGCTGCGGCGCCACCGGTGTGGAAAATTGGGGGGCTGCGTCCCCCCTTGGAACTGCTCGGCTTCGGCTGAGCCAGTCGGGCCGCACCAGGCCTGGCTACACTGGGCCGGGCTGAGCCGGGCCGTGCCCCTTCGGGCCGACTTGTGTAACCCTTCGGACCAGACCGACACCATCCTGGTTTGGACCCATCAAACTGGGTCAACCCGACCCGTCGGCCCACTGGGCTAAATGGGTCGGGCCCGTTATTCACTTAAACGTGAATAACTTAAGGACCACACGTTCGATCGATGTGAAGTCTCCGGCATTGGGACTATTTTGACGAGACGTTCCTTTTTAGATACTATAAATGAGTTTTAGATGAATTTGGATATCATCCATGTTAGAAACGAGCATATTTCTAACCGGGCCCCTGGGATGGAATAGCCAATATCTCTCAGACCGGGCGTCCGATTGACGTTCCGTCTGTCGTGTTTAGTTTCTATTGACGAGACGGAACTTCGGGATACATCAACTCTAGACTTTGTGACAGTTGACGTATCTACCCTCTTGGCTTGTGGTGTGGACCCTCCCGGAATCGAGCGTGCAGTGTGCGGGAACCCTAGAGCTGCATGCGACTGCGACGACGATGACGACTGTACTTGGATCCTACGTGGGTTTTACAGTGAGGACGACTGTACTTGGATCCTACGTGGGTTCGTCAATGGGGACGACTATACTTGAATCCTACGTGGGTTCGGCAACAATGGTTATTGTACTTTGATCCTAGGTGGGTTCGGCAGCGATGACTTCTGTACTTGGGTCCTACATGGGTTCGACAGGGTAGATGATTCAGAGGCTACATCAATCATCTCCTCCCCACTTCGTGAGTAGAATACCTGTGTGAGCTGAGTCGTGACTTTCAATAAATATCTTTGATATGATCTTCTTGATTTCTTGTGTGGATTGAGTTGTGCTTTCCTGTGTGGACTGTGTTGTAATTGGGCTCTTGAGTTGGGGACGAACTATAATTGATGACTTAGGTATATGTATGGGCATATATCTAAGTAGAGTTGGTTGATACCTTGTGTTTGTTTCTTTCCTTGTGGTTTATCCTTTATGGATTCTGGGAGACCTTTGGGGGTCTTGGAGTCCCTACTGAGTATCGTATACTCCCCCCTACATGGGATATGCCCGCACTGCGTTGTGTTGGATGCAGGCGACGGACAACATTGACCCTTGGTGGAGTCTTGTGGAGCGGGATGATACATGGAGGTGGACCACATTGTGGTACGTACATGGAGCGGACGATCGGACCAGAGGAGCCGAAAAGACTATATGTACCCACTCTTCAGGTGAGATATCTTGAGGATGACTCAGTGGTTGCTGTTTACTTTACTGCATCTGTTCATTATTTTCTGTTGTACTGTACTTTCAGCTGGGTTTGTATTCTGTCCCATTTACCTTCCAACACTACTTTCGTAGTCAGTTTACTTCATCTTACATACTCTATTGTGTTTTTTTACTTATACAAAGGCAATGAATTCCCTTTTATCTGGATTTACGCCTTTGGTACTAGTCTCCAGCCCCTAGCCTATGGAAGGCGGACTTGGGGTAGTCACAACACAGGCCCCGAGGATGTGTCGTGACAAATTGGTATTAGAGGAGTCGGTTCTACCACATAAATCAGGACTCTGATAATTTCTCTGTGAAGTAATAATGTTTAGATTATTGAGTGTGGTTATCAATACAGCGAGTCCAATGTTGTTGCGGCGACCGACGTATCTGTACACCAGGACCCTGATTTCTAACTCAGTGCCCGAAAACATTGATTTCATGTGTGTTTCAAAAGTTTTCTTTGTGATTACTTTGTGTCAACTCGCCAGATATAATGTATTAACCGTTCCACACCTGTTTCTTTTGAGGATGGCCCCACGATGGCAGCCAGCTTGGGTTCCCAGTTACGTACGAGATGACAGCCCACCGAGAGACGAGGCCTCGTTGCAAGGCCCCATTAAAGAGGAGGCACCAGCAGTACCTCTACCTGCTGGGCCACCAATACCACCAGCCCCAGCAGCGGAGAGTGCACGTCACCTGAGTGCACTGCACGAGTTTCAGTGTCAGAGGCCACCCAGGTTCAGCGGAGAGACGGACCCTCAGGCAGCTGAGGATTGGATGGAGGCTATCATCCAAGTCTTCAGATTGGTAGGGACACTATATGACCTTATAGTGATCCTTGTGCCGAGTCTCCTACACATATTAGCAGGTAGATGGTGTATCCTGATGCTCCAGGTACATGACGAGGCATATCTACTTTGGACGGGCTTCGAGAGCCTCTTCTGCTCAGAGTTCGTTCTAGCCGCCCTCTATGTGATGCACATCCAGGAGTTACTACAGCTCCGGCAGGGCAGCATGACAGTATCCCAGTACTCGGCAAGATTTACTGACCTCTCACGCTACTCCACAAACATGGTACGAGATCCATTCTTCCAGGCCTAGACCTTTGAGCAGGGACTGAGGCATGAGATCAGGGCTTCAATGATCTCCCTCAGCATTTTGACGTAGGCAGGAGTAGTAGAGTGAGCCCTTCCTGTAGAGAGCTTCCTTGCTGATCCTATGCCATCAGCGTGGCCTACCGCAGGGCGACAGGTAGCGGAGTCTTCTGCAGCCGGTAGTAGATAGATGACGGAGAGGTCCAAGAGGACTAGGCCATCAGGTGGGTGACCTCGGGATATTGGTTAGTATGTGTGGGGCACACACATTAGAGCCAGTTATACGAGAGGCATGTAGTGCAATTCATGTGGCAGGCAGGGCCACATGGATCTTGACTACCCGAACCACCATGCAGTGGAGAAACATATTGTTGAGGGACCACCTAGGAAAAGGCAGAGGTTCAACCATGGCAGTCTGCAGGGAGCAGGCGAACGAGGCGGAGGAGCTAGCCGAGCAGTGGATGGTGGGCGACGCTTTGAGGCTCTACCACCACAACCACCACCATGAGGTCCACCCCGACCACAGGGAGCTGGCGGAAAGAGGCAGGCTCAGCTGCTGGTAGTGGAGGCTTAAGACCACGATGCACCCCAGATGATTCGAGGTACTATCTGTGTCTACTCCACCCCTACTATAGTTCTTATAGACATAGGAGAGAGTCATTCTTTTATTGATGCTTCCCTTGTTCAGAGCTCGGAGATTCTGACGGAGCCTTTGGCTCGATCCTTACGGCTAGAGAATCTTATGGGAGAAAACTCGATGATTACACACTGGTGTCGGTAGTGTGAGATTAATCTAAGAGGTGAAAGCTTTAGTTGGGATCTTCTTGTAGCGGCGTCGAGGCCTTACGACGTCATCCTGGGTATGGACTGGTTATTTGCAGTCCATGCCCAGATTGACTGTATTAGGAGAAAAGTGCGGTGTGTCCGCACAGATGGGAGCAGGTTCACCTTCACCGGCAATAAGGGAGCCTTTGCAGCACATGATGGGCTTACGTAGATGAGAGGGAATCCGATCACACATCGGTTGGATAGTCTCATCCTCGGAGCGGTTGATGTGCAGAGTCCGAGTTTTCATGTTGTGATGGATCAGTATGCAGACATTTTTCCTGACGACGTTCCAAGACTACCTCCTCGCAGAGAGGTAGACTTCTATATTGACATGTACCTCGGTAAAACCCCGATATCTGCTCCAACATATCGGATGGCTCCTGCTGAGCTTCATGAGCTATGGGTACAGTTGGAGGACTTGCATGGCAATGGATTCATCTGACCCTGTGTTTCACCCTGGGCTTCTCTGATTTTATTCACCAAGAAGGCGGATGGGAGCTTACGACTATGTGTAGACTACCATCGCCTGAATCAGGTAACCGTAAGGAACAAGTATCCACTCCCAAGGATAGACGACCTCTTCGATCATCTCAAGGGAGAACGATGGTTCTCGAAGATAGACGTCAGGTCAGGCCATCATTAGCTCAGAGTTCGAGACAAGGATGCACAGAAGACGGCCTTCAGGTGTTGGTATGGCCACTATGAGTTTTTGGTTATGCCTTTCGGAATAACCAACGCTCTAGTAGTGTTCATGAGTCTCATGAACATGATCGTCCAGCCTTACCTTGATCGGTTTGTCATGGTCTTCATCGACGACATTTTTATTTACTCTAATACTGAGGAGGAGAACACATACCACTTGCGGGTTGTACTGGACACACTCCGAGAGCACCACCTTTCTGGTAAGCTATCGAAGTGTTAGTTCTAGATTTGAGAGGTCCACTTATTTGGGAACATCATCTATGAGGCGGGAGTTTCTATGGATCCTGCGAAGATCGAGGTTGTACTTTCTTGGGATCCACCCAGGAGCGTGACAGAGGTGCAGAGTTTTCTAGGTCTAGCTGGGTACTATCGGAGATTTATGCCAGACTTCTCCAGAGTTGCAGAACCGCTTTCAGCTTTGACGAAGAAGGATAAACCATTCGTGTGGTCAGATAGATGTCAGCAGAGCTTCCAGGAGATGAGGAAAATATTGACAAGTGTACCCATCTTGAGGCTACTAGAGGAGGGCGTAGGGTATGTAGTTTATTGTGATGCATCAGGGACCAGACTCAGGTGTGTCCGGATGCAGGAGTGGGCAATGATCGCCTATGGTTTATGACAGTTGAGGCAACACGACCATAACTACACTACCCATGAACTGTAGTTAGTAGCAGTGGTCTTCACCTTGAAAATGTGGCAGCACTATCTGATGGGCGAGCGCTTTACAGTCTATTATGAAAACTAGAGTCTCAAGTAAATCTTCTCACAAAAGGATCTGAACCTGAGACAACAACAATGGCTCGAGTTTCTCCCAGACTATGACTTTGATATAGACTATACTCCGGGGAAGGGGAATGTAGTAGCTGATGCTATCAGTAGGAGATTGGGAATTCAGCTACTTGGAGAGGCAACAGACCAGCTAGCTGCGTTGCAGATATCCTTTGTGGATAGAGATAAAGCAGCCTCTCTACAGTCACTCACAGTCACTCCTACACTACTACAGTGGGTAAGAGAGGCACAATGTGGGGACGTTGACTGTGATACGCGACGTACTCAGATTTCCATAGGGCAGGCACCTGATGGTTTTTATGTAGCAGGAGAGCACATCATCCTCTTCAGGGGACGTACCATGGAACCTGTTGCATTACAAGAGGAGGTGCTGAAGGAGTTTCACACTTCCCCTCTACCGGTACATCCTGGAGTAGTGAAGATGTACCAGGACCTCAGACGACAGCACCAGTGGCCATGTATGAAGAAGGATGTGACAGAGTTCGTTTCGCGATGCCTGACCTGCCAGTAGGTGAAGGCGGAGCACCAGGTACCAGCAGGCTTGGTGCAGCCCTTAGAGGACCCGGAGTGGAAGTGGGATGGGATATCCATGGATTTCATGACATGCCTTCCACATACTTCTAGAGGACACGACTCCATCTGGGTGATTGTCGACCGACTCACCAAGTCGGCCCACTTCCTACCTATCAGAGAGCAGTGCTCAGTGGAGAGCTTGGGACGCCTCAACGTTCATGAGATCATATGGCTTCATGGTGTACGATAGTCTATTGTCTCTGATTGAGACGCTTGCATTAATTACCGGCTTTAGAAGGGGTTATAGGAGGCATTTGGGACGCAGCTACGCCTGAGCACCTGTTTTCATTCTCAGACGGATGGCCAGACCGAGAGGACCATTCAGACACTCGAGGACATGCTCCGTGCATGTGTCCTTGATTTTGGTCACATCTTGGAGGACCACCTACCATTGGTGGAGTTTGCGTACAACAACAGATACCACTCCACCATTGGGATGGCACCATATGAGGAATTGTATGGACGACCATGCAGATCACCTCTATGCTAGACTGACCCTGAGGAGTTAGCACTCGTAGGACCAGAGATGGTCCAGGATATGACGGAGAAGGTGCAGATCATCCAGGAGATGATGAGGACTGCAGAGAGCAGACAGAAGTCCTATACTGACAGTAGGCGGAGACCACTAGAGTTTGAGGATGGCGACCACGTTTTCTTATGGGTCTCACATCGACGTGGATTACGGAGATTTGGAAGGGGCAGAAAGTTATCTCCGAACTTCATCGGACCATTCCAGGTCCTCAGCAGGGTAGGCGAGGTGGCTTATCTCTTAGCCCCTCCACCTCAGTTGCATCGGGTGCATGACATTTTCCATGTATCTCAGCTGAGGAGATACATGCATGACCAAATGCATATCATTGATCACGGGGAGCTGGACATCATTGACATGGAGACTTTTGCAGAGGTCCCGGTGGAGATCAAGGATCGACAGGAGCATGTCATATGTGGACATTCGATTCCTCTGGTGCGCATTTGTTGGCAGCACGGGAACCTCTAGGAGAGCACATCAGAGAGGGACGCTCAGATGCATGCACAGTACCCTATTTTGTTTCTCTAGTTTATGATGTAGCTTTATGGGGATGTAAAGACCTGAGGGGGAGTAATGTAAAGACTCATAAATTTGAAGGAAATTTTTTCTTACATTGTTTGAGATTTTAGGAGTACACTGTTTCTGACGGCACCTGATTCTGAGGCCCGGTGTTCCCAGAATAAGTTTTCCAAAGTTTAGCTCGGGTACGTTTAGTGAATGAATGAGCGGGGTTTTCTATCTTTTGAACCAGTGATCAGAATTGAAATACGAGGGCACCGATGAACTCACAGCACCGATAATAGCTTAAGAGGACCTTTACCGAAGATGCGTTTTCACGGGAGAGGAAGTTACTTTTTGTTGATTAATTGAGAGTTGAATAAAATTGTGGGACAAATTTTATTTTAAAATCATAGGTGGTTATAACCTAGATGGGGAAGTTAGGATGGGACCCAATGACATCCTCACTAGCCATGTGAGGATAAATGTGAGGTTGGTCCCACACGAGCCCCAACCCTTCACATTTCCATAACCTTCATAAACTCCCCCTTTAAAACTTGTTAACCCCCTTTAATTAAGTAACTCTCCCTCTCTCCCTCTTTATTGCATGCCAACACACACATTAATTAATTAATATAAACTCTTCATTAATTAATTAAGTGTTTGAATTTTGTAAATTTGAAGTCATGGCATGATTTAATAAAATAAGGGAAGCCTTATTTTATTTTTGTGTTGGCATGTTGTGTTGAGATTTTGTGGAGAGAGAGCTCTAGATTTATTTGAATAAATTCATCCTCAATGATGAAAGTCAACTCTTTGATGGAGAACTTCGACATGGCGACCCCAGTATCTCTGTCCTCTTATTCCTCCGTGACAAGGGAGGAGACACCGACACATGAACTCGCCATCGACGTCACGCGTTTCAATCTTCTCTCCGTGACAAAAAGGGGAGATGCCACTTCCTCCTCGAACGCTCTCCGTCGATGTTTACGAACCCTCATCTCACGACGCCATCAACCGTGATGCCAACACTCGTCATCTTTTTGAGGTAGGGTGTGTTGATTCAATTTTATTGAGAATAAAATTGTTCGTTGTGTTTCGTGAACCTTGTGCTTTCTTGGCCATGAGGTACCATATAACGCCGAGGGCACGGGTCAAATGAACACTGCCCGACAAACCTCCTCTTGATCTTTATTGATTTTTAATTGGCAACTGGAGGCAGAGGAAAAAAAAGACGCTGTTGTTCCATGCCGGGATTGTGGTGAAGGGAACTGGCACCATCGCGCCGGTTGTGTGGAACGAACCGACACCCGCAACGTGGGCTGCAGCGGTGGAAGAACCGGCCGGCCTGTCGGCCTGCCGGGTGAAGAAGAGCCACGACGCCAGGAGGGCGCCGTGTTATAGGACCGGAGGCCTGCCCATGTGGGCCTCGTGTGCAAATATCGGCCGGTCTAGCCAGCCGGTTTGCGGAAGGGCTGCGCCGCCTGGCACCCCCGGAGCGCAAAACCGGGGGGGGGGGGGGTTCCCCCCTTCACTGGAACCGCTCGGCTCCAGCCGCGCCGGGCCGTGCCCCTTCGGACCGACATGCGTAACCCTTCAAATCAGACTTTTACCCTACTGGGTCGGACCCATCAAACTAGGTCAACCCGACCCGTCGGCCCACTGGGCTAAATGGGTCGGGCCCGTTATTCACTTAAACGTGAATAACCTAAGGACTGTGCATCTGATCGACGTGCCGTCTGCGGCACTGGGACTCTTTTGATGAGACGGTACTTTTGCGATATTCTAAGTGAGTTTCGGGGGAATTTGGATATCATCCGGGTTAGAAACAAGCATATTTCTAACTGGGCCTCTGGGACATAAAGGCCAATATCTCTCAGACCGACCGTCCGATTGACGCACCGTCTGTCGCGTTGAGTTTCTATTGAATAGACGAAACTTCGGGGTACATCAACTCTATACTTTGTGATAGTTTATGTATCTATCCTCTTGAATTGTGGAGCGGACCCTCCTGGAATTGAGCGTACTGTGTGCAGGAACCCTAGAGCTGGCTACGACTGCGACTACGATGAAGACTGTACTTGGATCCTACGTGGGTTGGGAAGCGAGGATGAATGTACTTGGATCCAACATAGGTTTGACAGTGAGGACGACTTTATTTGGATCCTACGTGGGTTTGGAAACATTGCTTACTGTACTAGGATCCTACGCGGGTTCAGTAGCGACGACTTCTGTACTTGGATTCTATTTGGGTTCGACAGGGGGGATGATTCAGAGGCTACATCAATCATCTCCACCCCTCTTCGTGAGTAGTATAACTGTGTGAGCTGAGTCTTGACTTTCAATCAATATCTTCGATATGATTTTCTTGCTTTCTTGTGAGGACTGAGTTGTGCTTTCTTGTGTGGACTGGGTTGTACTTGGGATCTTGAGTTGGAGACGAACTGGAATTGATGACTTTGATATATGTATGGGCATATACCTAAGTAGAGTTTTTTGATACCTTCTGTTTTTATCTTTCCTTGTAGTTTATCCTTTGTGGATTCTGGGAGAATTTCATGGGTCTCAGGGTCCCTATTGAGTATCGTATACTCACCCTTGCACGGGATATGCCCTCACTATGTTGTGTTGGATTCAGGTGTTGGACAACACTAACCCTTGGTGGATTCTTGTGGAGCGGGATGATGCCTGGAGGTTGACCACATGGGGGGACGTACACGGAGCGGATAGCCGGACCCGAGGAGCCGACAAGACTATCTGTACCCACCCTTTAGGTGGGATATCTGGAGGATGAGTTAGTGGTTGTTGTTTACTTTATTTCAACTATTCTTTCTTTTCTGTTGTACTGTACTTTCAGTTGGGTTTGTATTCTGGCCCATTTACTTTCCAGCACTTCTTTTGTACTCAGTTTACTTAGTGTTTACATCAGCTTGTGTATTCTGTTGTGTTTGTTTACTTATACAATGGGAATGCCTTCCCTTTTATCGGGATTTACGCCTTTGGTGCTAGTCGCCAGCCCCTGGCCTATGGAAGGTGGGCATGGGGTAGTCACAACATGAGCCCTGAGGACGGGTCATGACAATCTTTTAGCTTTAACCCTTAGTTAAAATCAATAACTCTTACCATGTATTCTTGCATTTTAATAAAAAATGGTATCTATATTTACTATAAAATACCAAGAGAACCATAATTGGATAATTAATGAAATTTTTAACATTATATAATCTAGATGGATGTATCATTTATTTTTAGGACTGTTATATCACTCAATAAAATAATTTTTTAAAAAAACTAATCTATGTCAATTTTGAAACTATAAAGTAATTGATTTTTTTAAATCCATAAAAACGTAATTACTTAGAAAAAAGGGATCTAATCAAATATTATATGAAAATATTATCTTGAAAATTAATTTATTGAATCAAAATAATCAAATTAAATTTATTTTAATATTTATAATATCATTTATTTGAATAATTTTTAACGAAGAAACCACTACATTATCATTGTGTCGTAAGTAAATTTATTTCTTTAATATATGAAAATAATAAATAAAATATCATGATATAGGAAATATATTTAGATTTATAATGAATATTTATAGTAAAATAGATCGATTATATAAACTCATATAAACACTTTTTTCATAAAAGATACATGAGGCTGGACACTCTACCCGAATGGATCCAATGAGTTCTTTTTATTTGGTTTTTTTGGATAATCCCCATTTTAAGGGTTGAAGGGGAACCCTTACATGACCTGTAGGACATAAGAATAAGGACCATACATGATCCAATACATGAAATTATTTCCACAAGACTATACACACTGGAAACATACCCTCATTAGTATCTGCATCATGAAGGTGCCAAGCTCCCCACCTCACATGGCTGATCAACTAGCATTGCCCCGTGCAGGGCCGCACGACACCTGGTCTCGATGGAAGTTTCCATAAGCTCTAATTATTTCCACCTTCTTAGCTATGCTCTGGTAGTTTCTTTATTTTTCTATGAATCCTCTTTTGGGCCAGCTCCTGTGTGGTATGCGCATTGTTGGTGTTTTCTGTGGCTGGAAACCCCTCTTGCCCGATGGCCATTAGTGGCCTGAAAATAGATCCAAGGATTCATATGGTAATAAATATCTCATTCAATAGGATTATTACATGTGTTATGGTAGTTTAATAATATTATAATATTATTTTTACCCTTATTTCTAAGATTTATCTTTTAACTATGGTAAATAAAATAATTACTGATCTTACAATTCATAATGTCCAAAAATAAAAGGTACCTATTTTGAAAATATAGAACTTATGATTCCAAATACGGAATCCATTTTTCCAAATTCAAAATCCAAATGTTTCAATAATTATTTTAAAATTAAATCCCATTGTAAAAACAAAAAAGTTTGTTTTTAGGAAGTATTAATTATCAAAATATTGGCATGTGTTTATATCCAATTTAAAATGGAAATTACTTCCAATGATAAACATTGGATTAAATAATAAAAATATATTACAATTATACTTTAAAACCCTTAAATAATATTATTTAAACATATGAATTATCTCATTGGAAAAAGATTTTCTCAATTAAAATTTAGCGTATTTTTACTATTCATCAAAAAATGTTAGTTATCAGAAAAATATAAAAAAAATCATCCAACGTAAATTTTTTATTCTTATTCTAAAAAAAATTTAGTTTTTAAAATAGAATATATAAAGGTGTAAATATCTAAATTAAAAAATGTTTATCCATCAAAATTGGGTAAAACTACATTTATAGAAAAATAATTAATTTATCTGAAAAATTAAATTTGTTCTTATATCATATCTAGAAAACAAATAGGTTGAATGTAAAACATATCCTTGAATATATACCACATATTTTTCATTAAATAAAAATTCATAAAAAGTGATATGATTTTATAAACACAATTATTCTTTTTAAATATTTTTTCATAAAAACATATCCTTTATATTCACTTGGTTTTTTCGTTTTGATTTCCAATAAATTTGGTAACAAATGAATCATTATTTAAACTAGTTTAAACAATATTTTAAAATTAATTTCATATAATTTATTCCCACAGTTCAAATGACTAGACATAAATTACCATTTAAAATAATAGTGTTATATTATTTTTCAGTATAACTCGATGTTGTGCACAATGTATGATTTTAGAGAAACCTGTTATTTTGTTTTTAGTATGCTATCAGACAATGTGAACCCCATAAAGTAAAATTAATATCTTATTCATAAAAATTAATAGAAAACAAAAGGTACTATTATTTAAATACCTAGTTTATTACACGGGGGGACAAAGAAGGTCAATAACACTAGACATGATATGTATTTTTAAGATTTTGAACATTTTAACATGCTTAAATAAAAATAAAATAATTAAATATATACCCTATTTACTAACATTTCCGGTTGAAAAGAATATCTCAGTGACGTTCTAAATATATAAATTCTTCAAATGAATTTTTTTTGGTGTTTCAAATTTCAGGGTCTCTTTAGGTGACATTAATTCCAGAAGAAAATGATATATAGAATATTGTTTTAGAAGAACTCATTGGATCTATTAAGAAAAATATATTTACAATGAATCATAGATCTTAGTAGGAATCCAAGGAATTTAAGGAAATCATGGAAAATAATAATATTACCATTATGGTAAATGTTGAAGATAATTTTAGTCATGGCGTAAAAATTCATCACTTCAGCAAGATTATGGAGAAATTATCATAGAAGAGAAAATATTTTCATAATAAAAAAAGAAGTATCCAAATGGTGTAGTATAAAAAATAAGATATTAGTACAAGAATAAGGGAAAATAAAACTACAAGTCACCGTATTTATATAAAATATAAATGAAGTTATGATATTAATAAATTCCATTAAAATTTTAAAATTGATTTTTAGTGATGAATTCCTATAGTCAATCAAATCATGTGATGATAGAGGAAAATAACCCAAATTAAGATATATGTCGAGTTATGTTCTTATGATTCATTTTATTTTTCAAGTAAATTATATTATTAAGATATTAAATATGATATTGATCATATTTGAAAAGTATTAAATGAAAATACTAAAAAATAAGATATAAAGAAAACGAAATGTATCTTGTAATTAATCATAAGCGTCAATTCAATAAAAAAATAACGATTTTTCCTTAAAATTAAAACTGAAAAATTATAAAAATAAAAAACCAATATTCTAAAGCTTATTTTTTTTCAATAACTCCCAAGGTGTTAAAAATTTATATAAGATAATGGGATCCAAACATCCATGGAAAAATATTTTTTTCACGGTCTTCCAAATAATGCTTCTACGTCTATAAATTCTACTTCTATTAGAGGATTCTCTCCAAAAATATATTGTGTTATTTTATGAAAATTGGGAATATTATTTAGTTATTTTATTTCAACAATTACCAAATTTATGGACCCAGAATTTTACATCACCCTTATAATATTATATATAGAAAACATTCAACCAAATGAATATGTATTCTAAATTTTTGTATAAAATAAGTATTTTTTAATGTAATTTTTCCGCCTTTTGATGGTGAAAGAATTTTAAATATATATTTAAAAATTTTCGTATTCAATATTTAAAAATAAAATTCTTTTTTAACACATAATTTAAAAATTAACATTGCTGTAATTTTTGGTATTTTTATGATAAATTTCATTCTTTTGATTAATAGTGAAAATAATAATTTTTATTGAAAACATCATTTTCTATGAAAGATAGTAAAATTAGGTTATTTATTGGTTATAAATTTAAATTTTTTATATTTTATCCAATTATGGTTTTAAAAATAATTTTATACATTAATTTATTATAAAAACAATTTCCATTAAAAATGGGGATTTTTGTAAAAAAAATCTTTTCTTAATACTTTACAGGTTTTATTTTAACATTAATTCAGAAAATTTTGTGTAATTGTTTTTTAAAAATAGATTTTAAATTTTGATTTAGAAGGTCTAAATTTGGTAATTAGGTACCGTTTATTATTAACTAATAAGAATATAACCATGGTAAATTTTTTTACCACGGTAAAGGGTAAATAAGTTAATTTAGGTTAAAAAGAAAATTATAATGACAAAAAATGACTAAAATAAATGAAAAAAAATATTATTTTCTGAATTTAATGGGACCAAAAACACATAAAGAGAGAAATTATGTCATTTAATGGACACTTTTCCATGAAAAGGACTTAAATAATATTTAAATCAAAGAAAGACACAAGTGTGATTTTCTTTGCCTTTAATATCTATTATATGTCCACATATTTACAAATGGGTTGTATCAATGAATATAAGTGGAAATACATAACTTTATAAACATATTCACCAAAATTGAATTTGGTTTTGATGTTTTCGGGCCATTTGAGAGATTTTATGGTATTTATAATATTTTATTTAATGGAAATTTAAAAATTTCATGTTCATGTTTTAAATAATATATCATTTTTAAAAATAAGGTTATACATATGTTTTATTTGAATAAAAATACTCATTTTATTAATAAATTATTTTTATTTATCAATGAAATTTATTTTTAATTTTTCAGATATAAATAATTACCTTAACCTATTATAAATTGATGATGCAAATTTATTTAATTGATGAAAAATCAATGAATTTGTATTATTAAAATGATAATAAATATTAAAATACCAAAACACTTGAACTAGTATTATTGGTCGAGTAGATTTCTACCATAATCATCCATGTATCTAGTTAATGACCATTTGGAACCTTATAGAAAATTTTGTGACACTTATAATATTTTATTTAATGTTATGTTAAAGTTGAGACATTAATAATTTAATTAGTATAACATTTTAAATGTTGGATTTTCGAGAAGAAAAATTCTATTACATATATTCCTATGAAATATAGTAGATTTAACTTCATCATAATATTATATATTTAATTTTTATTCATCCAATATGTATATTGAATAATTTCATGATATGCCTTAATGGCCCGAAAGCCTTCATTTTTTATTGATTTTGGATAACCCCCTTTCAAGGGATGAGGGGGAACCCTTACAAGGCATGCAGGCTCAGAGATTACATGGCCCATAGACTTAGGAGATTACATGACCCAAAGGTCTTAGAGACTTCAACCAGACTATCTACAAGGAAATGCCCCTCCCCAACATCTGCATCTTGATAGTAGCTCTCCACCTTTTCATGACCATCTGGCTAGGCTTCCCGTGCAAGCACTGGCTGGTACCGATGGCATAGCCATACCCTCTCATTCTGACAATACATTTGGCTCTACTCTAGTGAGTGCACCTGCTCTGAATCCTCATCTGGGGAAGCTCCTTTTTTATAGTGTGTCTAGAGCCTGCATTCATGTGGCCCGAAGGCCTTGGGGTTTCCCGAAGGCCTTAAGGTGGCTGGAAGGCCTTGAGAATCAACTGTCCCAAAGGCCTTGGGTGGCTTGAAAGCCTTACAGGACCCAAGGACCAAACTTGTGGCCCAAAGGCCTAGGTGGATAAATTTTTCCGACTACTACAGTACCGAAAAGTACCTGCTACAGAACTGCTACAGTAATCCAGAAATGTGCCTCCACCTGGATTTGAATTGTGACAATTTTGACATCATTGTTGTTTTTTAAAAACGATGATTTATTAAATTTTATAAAAAACATAAATATTTTAAAATGTATATGGTAAATATGATATGGTCTAAATTTTTTAATTAATTAATTATTATTTAATATAAATTAAATACGTAAATACTTCACCCTATTAATATTGAAATAATTGTTACCCTTGTTAAAATGAAAAAGATTAACTAAGTGTTCTTTTAAAATGATAAGGTTAAAATTGACAGAAAAACATGTAAATAATTTATTGGTTGATGATATTACAACCATATCCCATATATTATAGGATGCTATAATATTTTGGAGTTTTTGGGATGTAGTGTAATTTTTTTTAAATTAATATATTTAGATATTTGAAATGTGCACCTCACCACTATTATAAAAGGGCACATCCTCCCTCACAAAATCAATTTAATTTGATCCTATGTGCTCGGATGTACCCTAACCATTTCAATTACAGACTTCCTTAGTTAGATTCTAGATGTTAGGGTTTTCTTAAAACACTAACTCTAGTGCCTTTAAGAGGGAAACCAGAGGGAGCTTGTCGAAGAAGAAGTAATCTCCTCTACTGATTCTTTCAAATTATTTCTGCTTCTAAATCTTATCAATGATATGTTTCCATTAAAAATTAATGAAATCAGAATGACATGTATACTAAGATATTTTTAATATTATGGAACAACCATTTTCAACTTCTTATACATCCTACAAAAAATGAAATCACCATGCCTATGTTTGTATGGGATACCATTTTGCACACTGTGGTGTGATATATTTTTCACCAACAGTTAACTTGGATAGATATAATGATGGAAATAATTACTACATATGATTATTATAACTAATTATTTGTTATGTAATAATATATATACCATCAGCTTCCATACCATTTCATTATTAATGGAATGATATTATCGATCGTGCGTACGTATGACCTACCCTGTCCACAATGTGTTGTGATTCATTCAACATGATATCCATTAAAGATTGATTATAAAAATGTCAGAAATAAATTAATATGATATTTATTGTCTTAATATTATATTTATTGATATATATATGACATAATATAGATAATAACGATTTATTCATAAAAACATGCATAAGAAAATAAAGTAGTTTTTACCCAAATAATGAGTAATAATGATCTATTGTTAACAAAAGAATGAAAATATGATCATATCTGATATCATAAAAAAGATTAGGATTATAAAATACTTCAATGACATCATTTAAATCATTATACAGTTTTTTAGATACATAAAATGGATAAAGGACCTATGACAAAGGATAATTTTTCAATATAGTCATTATATGCGAATGTTTATTAGTAAGTATTTACTGGGGTATATTTATAATCCACATCCATTTTTCCCAAATAATTTTTTAAAAATATTAATTAAAACCTTATACAATTTGTTTAAAGTGAATGTTAACTATTTTTGAATGTTTATAAAATGGTATGAATGGATTCTTTAGTCATTTTCCATACGAGGCACTTTTTGAATTTTCAAGGAAATGTAGAAGGAGAACATTTTTTAACTCATAATTCATGACCGTATTTTTTTGTGTTCACAATTCTTTGTTTCCATGAAGATTCCTCTACACGATTTCATGATTATGTTCAAATAAAATACTTTATTTTCAAAATTGTGCTGTATTTTATGAAAAGAAAACATTTTTGAAGAAGAAATGATATTTTCCTAAATAATTTAATTCAAGTGCTATATCAAAATTATTTTCCACCCAAGATGGAATTTTTTAATAGAGTTACATTTTAACTATAATATTCTTAATTGTCCTATGATTTTATTTTTTTATGATGGAATTATATTTATGAAATCCCATTGTCTTACATGTAGTATGTTTTGGTGGAATGATGTTTAAAGAAACTCATTTTATTCCTTGGTTTATGATGAGTGAATTCTTTTATTATGGCATATGTAATAATGATTTTACTATGAGATGTTTGAGACCTATATCTCCCTACAATGAATTGGGTAAAAATTTATATCACATGATATAGATATGATTAGGACAATAATTAAATTAAGTTTAGTGTTACAAGGTTGAAATGGAAAGTAAATTTGGTTCAGTAATACAGGAATGGAACGAGGAGTGAACTCGGTTCAGTTTTGCAATTTGTCCACTATGATGGGCGTAGAAATGAACCATGGATAATATAGAAATTATTTTCTATTATTATGTGTTTTTTCTCAATTCTATTTCTTATTCAAATTATATTTTATCATTATTCATGTTTCTTTAGGATTAATGTCTTATGAACTATTAATATATATTTAATGACTCATGATTTTGATATTTAGAACTTATCTTCATGTTTTTACATCATCATGTTTAGGTTATGACATTCTCCATGTTTACCCTTACTGACCATTTTAGCTCACATTTTTTTCTTTTCCCCAGGATATAAATAAACTTTTTAGGTAGGAATAATAAAAGTGATTATATTTATGTGATATTTTGAATATATTTCATTAAGTTATCATAATGTTTTCTTAGTTTTCAAAGACACTAAACTAATACTATCTTTGGGAATTTACTTGGATAATGTAATAAATTTTCTGGAAAAATGATGTAATTTCCATGTATGTCAATCTTGGGTCGTTAGACTTGGTATGAGAGTGAAGGTTTAGTTAACCATTGGAATATACAATGAGAAAACTTAATATGATCCCCATATATATTTATAAGGATATGTCTAGGGATTCCCCAAATATTTAAGTCTTAATATAGGTTATTGTTCTAGAATTATCATAATGACCATGTATAAACTAGGATTAAACCTAAGATGTTAGATATTGAGATTACTCCCCCTATATTATGTTGTTTTATAATATGATTTTTCCTCTCACACTATTCTTTTTGGGTTTTAGAGAATGGTTGGAACCCAAAAGAACCACATTAATGATCACTACAATTATAAATGAAATGATTTTACTCTGGAAGAATGAAATGTTATGGGAAATGGAATGAAAAATATTATCTCTATACTTACACAAGTTATGAATTGTTTTGGACTTCCAAATGATTATATAATGGAATAAAATTTTGATCAGGCTCTCATGAGGAAGTGTCCTCCTTCTTTCGATTGGTCTTCAGATCCACATGTTGTTAAAAAATGGATTAGTACCATTGAAAACATAATTTTCATCCTTTATTATTAGTAACATGAAAAATTAATTTTGGTTTTATATAATTTAAAAGGTTAATCATACTCGTGGTAAAATCTAATCAAGAAGAAAAGGAACCAATGTGAAATTGAATCAATGGAATGGGAAGAGTTCAAGAACTTATTTTTCAATAAGTACATTCCACATATCCTTCCAAAGATGATAAAAAAAGGAGTTCATAGAGCTCAAGAAAAAAGGATGATTATTGTGTTGGTACATATGAGGAAAATTTTACAAGACTTGGTATGTATGCTTCTTGCTTTATTATCCAACCTAAAAGTAATGTTGATCGATTATTCAGTGTGTTAAAACTAAGTCTTATAAGGGTGTTAACTATAATAGAATTTAATATCTATATATTGTGATTTGTTCTATCAAGGTAGGAATTTACGATGCGGTTACATATAAATCTCATGGTTTTGATGAGAAATAGAAGATGGGGTTCAAGGGAAAATCTCAAAACAATGTTGAAAATAATATGATCATTTCTTTATGCTCAATGTGTGGAAAGAAGAATGGTGTAAATTTTCATAAATCAATAAGTAAATTTTTTAAGTGTGGAAAAGAAATTCATTCAGAAGTTGAGTCTTGAATTAATAAGAAAAAGTTCTCTAATGATGTGAATAGAGAAAAATCCAGATATAATAAACCTGACACACTTCAATATTACAAGTTAAAAGAAAATTGGCCATTATACTAACCAATTACCTAATCCAAGGGTTATCAAGGATGATCGATGACAACAACCTCCTAAGTCCTAATACAATGTAAAATCACATGTGATCACAATTGGTGATGTTGAGTATGACAACGAAGTTGTGGAGTGATTTAGTTTTTATGTAATCGAATCCCAGAATATTGTTGTAGAATATCATTTACAGTATTATGGAATATTAAAATATCTTCATAGTGGTCCACTATGGATTTTTACACGTATTTGAATGTATAAGATGAGTGGTACTGGTAGACATGAAATGTTATTGGGTAATAAGTTGATGTTTTTTTAGAAAACATGTGATTAAGGGAATTATAACCCTTAATATAAGCATGATTATGAGATAATGATAATTGGATAATGATATATTGTATAAGACTAAGTAAATTATGTTATATTTGTAACATTGGAAATGGTAAAGGATTTATTGACATGTAACTTATGCTATCAAGGATGAACTTTACATCTTCTTGGACTTATGAATATGGAGACATGGATGTTTCTATAAGGATATAAGACAATTAAGGTCATTACTATGACATAGGAGAATACATGATGAAGGTGTTACCGTTTTTTTGAATACGACCAACAAGAGATATGTTATTATATATGGTAGAAAACCACTAAGCCAAGTTAGTTATCCTTTTTAAATAGTTTTGTACTTTCATCTTTCAAAATGATTTTAAGGTTATCATGTTATGGAAAGTTTATGTTAAACACCGGATGAATTTTTGTAGAATAATTTTTTTCTCACCACAGGTTGAATTATAGATATTTCATTACTTATTTTTATGCTTTTTCGTGTGATAAATATTTATGGAATAGAATATAAATATATTTATGGATTTCACATTCTTTTATCACTTCAGGAACGAATAATTAAACATCATTTCAATGAATAATTGATGAATTGGAATTTTTTTCAAGGCAAGAGAAATGGTAAGATTGTATTTAAATCATGTAAGTATTTCATCCAATGTTCTTAGACATTAGGGGACAGATCTGGAAAACATAAATTTTTATCCTAGTACCAACTTATTTGATGAGTCAGATGGCCCCATAAATCATTATAGATTTGTGGCATTTTGATTATTAATTTTCTCCTAAACATTTTATCTATCACTCTCCATCAAAACATGATGGTTAAATTTATCATCCATATACATGTTCTCATATGTTGATACACAATGATTAGTTACTTCGGTTAACTATTTTGTTTCTAGCATTCCATTTCTAAAAATATGTTCTATTAGTCCTTTTTATGACGCGGGTTAATATGAATGAAAAATCCATGTATTAATCCTTTTATAACCCCCAAATAATTTTGATGGAAAATTAAATTTAAATGGGGTACAATGTAACACCTTGATATTTTTATTTAACATATATTTTTTCAAAATTTAATTGATGTATTTTGTTGTACAAAACACAAATATAAACATGTACTATATGCAACACCGACATATATTACGGTATATAGATAACTATGCTTGGTTTTTCTAACACACAATTTCATGGTATTTTTACAGAACTAGCTTCACATAAAAATAAGTACAAGTTAATGACTAAATATTATAACCGATTCATTATAATGGAAGGAATGAATAGTATTAACTTTCTTCTAAAAAACTACAGAAATTCCAATATGTGCCATATATAAATAGTATTAACTCTCTTCTAAAAACTATATAAATGAAAATATGTGAGCCTATGAAACAATAAAATCATTCTTGAAGGATTTTATTAGAAGAAAAATATATATTATATATTCAATATAATGTTTAAAATTTATATTATATCTTTTCTTGAAATTATATAAGAACAAACTCATTTTTTTTATAAAATATGTATTTTTTTTAAAATGCAGTTTTGACCCCTTTTAATGGAAGACCCATTTTAAATATAGTTTGAAAACATTTTTTATATTAAATTTCAAGAAATAAACCTCCTATTTTAATTCTTAATATAAAAATTTACATTGGTTGAATTTTATATATTATTCGGATAAATTTCATTTTTTTGGATGAAAAGTGAAAATATTAATTTTTATTGAAAATTAAATTTTCTTTTAATGTAATTACATAGTAAAATTTTGGTTTGGATTGGTTTAAAATTTCCATTTGTTAATTTTAATCCAATTAATGTTTTTAATGTAATTTTATACACAAATGTATTATAAAAACATTTTCCATTTAGAAAGATGTATTTTTCCAAAAAAATAGCCTTTCATGACATTTTACAGGTTTTATTTTAACACTAATTAAAAAACGTATATGTTATGAATTTTGAAAAAGGGATGTAAAATATTGATTCATAAGGTACAAATTTGTTAAGTAGGTTCCTTTTATTTTTGACCAATTTGAATAGTAACCATTGTAAAAAAATTTCCATAGTAAAGGGAAATTTAGGTTATATAGTTTAAAAATAAAATTACAAAGATTATGAAATATCCAAAATAAATGAATAAAATCTATTTTATGAGTTTAATTCTACCCTTAACACTTAGGTATCTAAATTAAGTAATATAATGGACACTTGTCCTTGAAAATGACTTAAATAATAATCAAATAAAATAAATAAATAAGATTCATTTTCTTTGTCTTTAATATCCATTATGAGTCAATATATGAAAAATGGGTGCTATCAATGAATAAAATTGTAATATTTAACATAATACACCTATTCCCATAATATAAATTTAATTTTGCATTTTTTGGGGCCATTTGAGAAATATTACGGTATTTATACTATTCTATTTAATAAAAATTTAATGATGTCACATTCATGTTTTAAATAATACATCATTTTTCAAATAATGTAATAATGAAGATATATTAAACTATAATTAATCTTGTGAAAGATAAAATGTTTTCATTTTACAAGTATTTTGTTTAATTTTTTGGAAATAAATAATTATATTAAATGCTTATAAATTGATGGTGCATTTATCATTTAATTGGTGAAAAATCAATAAATTTTTTATTAAAATGATAATAAATATAGATATATAAATTAAAATGACACAATATTATTGGTTAAGTATATCTTGACCATAATAATACAAGGTTCAAGTTAGTAACCAATGAGAGCCGTATAGAATTGATTGTGACACTTATATTATTTTATTTAAAGTGATGTTAAAGTTGTCATATTCAAACTTTAATAATTATAACATCATAAATGTTGGATTTTGCTGAAGATAAATTATAATACATATATTAATATTACATCTAGAATATTTATCATTATCTTAATATTTTGTTTTTATTTTCTATTCCACAAATATTTATATTAAATAATTACAAAATACTAAGGTAGTAATTATTCAATTAATGGAAATATCAAAATAATATTATTAAAAATATCAAAATAAATAAAATTTTGGATAATTAATATGTAAATTCACTTTTATATATGACCTATACCCATTAGGGATATAATAATTTTTTTAGGGATAACATCTTATCTCTATATTTTTAAAAATCAAAGAATTGAATAATATCAAAATTCAAACTATTGTAGTTTTGTCAAAAAATGGTTTATTAAATTAATTTAAAAACCATAAAACACTGGGATATAAAAATTATGATAGCATCTAAAAGGATATTATTTATTTATTTATTATTTAATTTATATTAAATAATTAAATATTTCACTTTTTTTAATATTAAATAATTATTACCATTGTTGAAATGAAGTAGAATAACGAAGTGCTAAATTAAAATGATAAGGATTAAATTGAAAATAAAAATTGTCCAAAATTTATTGGATGATGATATTATAACCTTATCGTATCATATCTATGAAACTATGAAATTGTGGAGGTTTTGGGATGTGCTGTTATTTTTTCATAAATTAATATTTTTAGAGATTCTAAATGTGCCCGTCAATTCAAATATAAAAGGGAAAATCCTCCCATGTAATTTCTTTTCACATTAGGACTTCATTATAATCCATCCCCTATCCATATCCCTTATAACCTTCTTATGTCAAATAATTGAGGTTTTTGTCTTCTCAAAATACCAAATCTTGTGCCTTTAAGAGGAGAACTAGAGGGAGCTCATGGAAAATGAAATAATATTCTCTATCAATTATTTAAACTAATTTATCCTTCAACTTAAAATTCATGAGTTATTTACATTATAAATTAAAGAATCCAATATTAGTTTTATACTGATATGTAATTATTTTATTAAACAATCATATTCCACCTTTTATCTATCCTACAAAAAATGAAATCACCAAGTATGCATACATACGACTTTCTCTCTCCATGCTATGGTGTAATATGTTTTTCACCACTAGTTGAATTGGATGGGTATAACGAAATAAACAAAAACTATGTATGATTATTATAACAATTTATTTATTATGGAAGAATATATATACCATACAATTAAATTCCATTTCATTATTAACATAATGATATCATCACTCGTGCATCCGTATGACCTACCCTCTTCGTGATGCAATGAGATCCATTATACATGATATACATTAATGAATGATTATGTAAATTTAAATAATAAATAAAAACTATAATTAGTATGTTAATGTTAATTTTTAAAGATATAAATATGTCCTAATAAGGAGAAATGTAACTTATTCAGAAAAACATGTATAAGAAAATTAAGCAGTTTATACCCAAATAACGAGTAATGATGAAATATTATTAAAAAATTGATAAAATGATCATACATTAAATCATAAAAATTACTAGTATTTAGGAAAAATCAATTGAGTTATTTAAATCATTCTACAGGAGGTTCATATACATAAAAATGATAGTGGGCCTAAGGTTAGTGATACTTTTTCTATCTCATTATTTTCTGAGAAATTTTATTTGTATGTATTTACTAGGGTATTTTCACTATCCACATCCATGTTACACAAAAAAATATTTCAAAATTTTATTTACATCCTTCAAAAAAATTTAATTTCAATTTTACCCATTGGTGAATTTTTATTAAACTGTATGAAAGGAATCTTTTTTTGTTTCCTATAAGAGATAATTTTTGACATTTCTAGAAAACGTATCAGTAGAATTCATTTTTAACTTATACGTCATGATAATATTTTTACATGTTCCTATCACCGAGTTTCTAAGAAGATTCCTTTACCCTATTTCCGGTTTATTTTGAAAAAATTATTTTCATTTAAAAATTTTGCATTTTGTTTCATATAAGAATACATTTTTTAAGAAGAAATAATATTTTTGTCATGAATTAATTTCAAGTGTTATATTAAAATTATTTTCCATCTAGGATATAATTTTTAATAGGGTAATTATTCAAGTATAATATCCTTATTGTTATTACGATTTGATTGTGTTTATGGTGGAATTATATTTATTATATCTATCTATTTTATATGGATTATGTTATGGTGGAATTATGTTTAAAGAGACAAATTTTTTCCTTAGGTTATGAAGAATGATTTCTATTATTGTGGAGAACATAAGAATGATTTCATTATGAGATGTGTGGGACCCATATATCCCTCCAATGCATTATGTAAAAGTTTATATATTATGAGATATACATGATTATAATGAAAAGTAAATTCGGTTCGGTAATAAAAGGTCGAAATTAGAAGTAAATCTAGTTCATCAACACAGGGATAGAACAAGGAGTGAACTTGGTTCAGTAATGGACTTTTTATGATATGATGGTCTTTGAAATGAGCTGTGGATAATTTGGAAATGATTTTATATTCTTATGTATTTTACACAATTCAATGTCTTATGCCAATGCTATTTTATCATGATTCGTGTTCCATAATTATTTTTGTCTTACAAAATACAAAGATTTATTTCATTACTCATTATTTTGATATTCTGAATTTACGATCATGTTTTTACATTTTTATGTTTATGTTTGGTTTGATGTTATCAATGTTTACCCTTACAGAGTGTTTTACCTCACCCTTTTTATGTTTTCTTTTCCCCTGTATATAATGAATTTTTTTAGGTAGGAAAACTAAAAGAGAATATATTTATGGGAGATGTTGATGGTCTTCTACCAAGTTAGTAGAATGTATTCTCTGATTCCAAAGACATTAAACTAATACATTCTATGGGAATCTATTTTGTCTAATATATTTGTTTTTAATTAAAAGTGATTTAATTTCCATGTATGTTAATCTTGGGTCGTTTGATTTTGTATGAGAGTGAAGGTTTAGTTAACCTTTGGAAACTAGGATACAAAAACTTTAGTAAGATCTCTATAAGCATTTATATTGATATGTCTAGGGATGTCCCTAATGGTAAGTCCAAATATATCTTATAGTCATGGAATTATGGTAATGATCATGAATAATCTATTATTATACCCGGGATTTTAGATATTTAATGTACTTCCCCTTGATTCTGTTGTATTTCTAGTATGATTTTTGCCTCTCATACTATTCTTTTTCTGGGTTTTAAATAATGGTTGGAACCTAAAGGAGTCATGTTAATGACCATTGTAATTGGAAATGATAATATTGTCCTCCTGAATGGCCAAATGTTGTGGTATATAGAATGAAAAATTTTATATCTATAATTACACATGATATTAATCATTATATACGTTCAAATGAGTGTAGAATGGAATAAAATTTATTGAGTAATTCTTAAGGAAACATCCACCTTCCTTAAGTTGGTCTTTTGATCCACTTATTTATGAACAATGGATCAATACCACTTAAATGATATTTTCAATCCTTCATTGTTCAAAACATAAAAAATAATTTTGGTAGTATATCATTTAGAAGGTGAAGCTGACCAGTGGTGGACTCTAATAAAGAATAAAAGGAACCAAGATGATATTGAATACATGAAATGTGGTGAGTTAAAGAACACATTTTTCAATAATTACATTCCTCATATCCTTCAAATGAAGATTGAAATGGAGTTCCCCAATCTTAAAAAAAAGGATGACTAATAAATTGGTACTTCCGAGGAAAATTTTACAGGACTTAAAAGGTATGGTGTTTACATTATCATCCAACCTGAAGGTAAAGTTGATCAATTCATCAGTGTCTTAAAACAAATAATTAGAAGGGTGTTAACTATAATCATCACTATTAGATATTAATATATTTTCTATTGTGCTATCAAGGTAGGAATGAATGTTTTTGTCACATATCAATCACATGGTTTTGACAAGGAATGAAATATGAGGTTTAATGCAAAATCTCAAAACAATAGTGAATTGAATATGAGAACTTCCTTATGCTCAATGTGTGGAAACATTCATAGTGGAGATTTTATTAAAGGAAATAATAAATGTTTTATGTGTGGAAAAGATGGTCATCACGAATTTGAGTGTTGATGTAATGGGTAAAAGGTAGTTAATGATGTGAATAGGTAAACAGATACGCAGAATGATTCTTTTATACTTAAATGTTACTCGTGCTTGGAAACGGGGAATTATTATAATCAATTCCATAATCCAAAGGTTATCGATGATGTTCTACATCAACAACATTATAAGGAAAAAGAGAAAGGAAAATCACATGTGGTCACTATTGGTGAAGTGGAGTGTGACATCTAAGTAGTGGAATGATTGATTATTTATATAATTGGATCCTATAATAATGTCGTAGAATGATTTTAATAGTATTATGGTATTTTTAAATATCTATGTAGTGGTCCACTATGTGTCCCCATATGTATTTTAATGATTATACTAATTGGTATTGGTAAGAATGAAAAGTGATTGAGGTAATATGGTGATGTTTTTGGAAAACCCTTCATTAAGGGAAGCATATCCCTTAACATAATAATGATGTTCAGATAATGATATTAGGATTATGATATATTGGATAAGAATAATTAAATTGGATGAAATTAGTTAACTTGTAACTAGTTAAGGATTCATTGACACGTGGGTTATGATACCATGAATGATGTTTACATATTTTTAGACTTATGAATATGGAAACATTCATGTTTTCTATAAGGATATATGATTATTCTGGTTATTACCATGGATCAGGAGAATATATGATGACTCTATTCACATTTTTGGAATGTGACTGACAAGATATACCTTATGCTATATAGGGGGTAAATGTTAATCCTTGTTCATGAACCTTTTTATATAGTGTTGGATTTTCATATTTCACAAGGATTATATGGTTATCAATTTATTGAACATTTAGGTTGAAAATTTGACGACGTTTGTTAGAATAATGTTCTATATAACCATAGGTGGAATTATTCATATTTTATTACTCATGATAATATTTTCATGTGATAAAGATAGATAGAATGACCTATCATTCTATTTTTGGACCACACATTCTACTAACACTTCAAGAATGAAAAATTCATCTTTATTTCATTGAATGAGAGATGATGTGCAAATTGATCATGGAACAACCAATGGTCAGATTGTACTAAAATAAATAATGTATTTATTATCATGTTCTTCAAATTTAGGGAATGGATATCGAAAAAAAATTTATCTAGTACCTTTTTATTCGATAAATCAGATGCCCCCTAATTCAACATAGATTTATGGCTTTCTGATTGTTATCTTTATCTTAAAATTTATCTTTATCACTCTTCATCAAAACATGATGGTTAAATTTCTCTCCCATATCAATGATCTCCTATGATGATATAAAGTGATGAGTTACATTGGGTAACCATTATGTTTCAAACATTCCAATTTTAAAATTATTTTTTACTATTATTTATAATGATGTGGGATTTTATGAATGAAACATTCAGGTATTACACCTTTTATAACCTTGAATAATTTCAGGGGAGAAATTAATTAAAAGGGTTATAATGTTACACCTTGAGAGTTTTATATGACATATGTCCCATGTTGTATGCTACAACAAGATAAACTTGCTCTATATGAAACACCAACATAGCTTGTGGCATACGATACACTATGCTTGATTTGTGTTACACAAAATTTCATGTTCTTTGGAAATAATAACTTCACTTAAAACCAAGTACTATTTAATAACTAAATATTATAACTCATTCATTATAATGGCACATATGAATAGTATTAATTTTCTACTAAAAACTTTTTAAATGTCAATAAGTGACTCTACAAAATTTTAAAATCACTATTTATGGATTTATTTTAAGAAAAATTTATATTAAATATTCAATATAATGTTTAAACTTCATGTTATATGTTTTTATGTCATGATATAAGAACATCTTCATTTTTTGGACAAAAGAAGTATTTTTTAAAAAATGTAGTTTTTTCCACCATTTGATGGACAACCCATTTTAAATATAGTTTTTGAATTTTTTTATAGTACATTTGAAAAAATAAACTTATTATTTTAATTAGGAAAATAAAAATTTAATTTGGTATAATTTGTGATATTTTTAGGATAACGCTCATTTTTTGATAAATAACTAAAATAAAAAATTTTATTGAAAAAATTATTTTATTTAAAAGTAATTTCATAGTAAAAGTATGTTTTGGTTTTATTTTAAATTTTAAAATTTTAATTTATATCCAAATATGGTTTATGAAAATATTTTTATACAATAAATTATTATAAAAACATTTTCCATTTAAAATTGGGTATTTTTCCAAAAGAAACTATTTTTAGTGACATTTTATAGGTTTTATATTATCATTAATATGGAAAATTATTTATCAAAATTTTTGAAAAATTGATGTCAAATTTGGATTTAGGCGGTCCAATTTTTTTATGTATGTACATTTTATTTTTTACCATATTGAAAAGTAACCATTGTAAATTTTGTTACCACAGTAAGGGTTAAATTACATAATTTAGGTTAAAAATAAAATTATTATATCTATAAAATGACCAAAAAATGAATTGTATTTATTTTATTAATATAATACGACCCTTAAATCTTAGGGATATAAAGTATGACATTTAAGGGATACTTGTACATAAAAATGACTTAAGCATATATTAAATCAAAGAAAGACACAAGTTTAATTTTATCTGTCTTTAATATCTACTATGTGTCCACATATGAAAAAATGGATGGTTTAAATAAAAATAATATTATTGTTAATGTTATAAATATATTCTCAAACTATAAGTTTATTTTTAATGTCTTTGGGCGATTTGGTAGATATTTTGGTGTTTATAATATATTAATTAATGAAAATTTAAAGATGTCAAGTTCATATTTTTAATAATATATCATTTTTAAGATGATGATATATAGAAGATATATTATACAATAAATACATATTTGAAATATTTTTTTTAAATTATTAAGGTAGTTTATTTTTAATTTTTAGGAAATAAATAATTACCATAAAAGATTATAAAATGACGATTCAGAAATTATTTAATTAAGGAAAAATCAATAAATTAATTTTCTTAAAATGATAAGAAATATTAAAATACCAAAATCCCAGCTCCAATATTATTTTATGAGTATACATCGACCATAATCATCCAAGGGTCAAGTTAGTGACCATTTGGATCCTTGTAGAAGCGATTGTGACACTTATATTATTTTATTTAAAGTGGTGTTAGAGTTGTCTCATTTATAATTTAATAAATATAACATTTTAAATGTTTGAATTTATAGAAGATAATTTCAACTAATCCAATTCCATTTAAATATAATAGATTTATATTTATCATGATAATTTATTTTTAATTTTTATTAAAAAAATAATTATATTAAAATATTACACAATACTGATGTAATAATTATTTTATTATTGGAAATATTAACTTAATTTTATTAAAAATATTAAAATAAATATAATTTTATAGAATTAGTATGTAAATTGAAATTTCTAGATGACTTATACCCCTTATAGATATAATAAAATATTTTTTGAGGATAAAATCTTATCATAATATTTCAAAAAATCCAAGTATTGAATAGAGTCAAAATTGACAGTGTTGTTGTTTTATTAAAACGATGTTTTATTAAATCATTTTTAAATCATCAAACATTTTTTAAAATATATAATAATTGTGATATGGACTAAAAGTATATATGTTAATTATTTATGAACTAATTCACATTAAATATGTAAATATTTCACCCTTTCCATGTTGAAATTATGATTACCCTTGTTAAAATGAAAGAGAATGACTAAGTGTTAAATTAAAATGATAAGGTTTAAAATGACATAAAAAAATTTTCAAAAATTATTAGTTTATGGGATTAAAACCTTATATCATATCATCTAAAAAACTATTATATTTAGAGGTGTTTTTTATGTTATTTTATTTTTTTATAAATTTATATTTTTTTAGATTCCAAATGTTCACCTCACATAAATGATAAAAGGGAACATCCTCCCCCTAAATTTTAATTCAAAATGAGACTTCATGCTCAAGAAACCCTTGAAAAATTCACTTCTAGAAATCCTTATTCAGATTTTATAGGTTCGGTTCTTCTAAAAATTTCAACACTGGTTCCTTTAAGAGGAGAACTAAAGGGAGTTTGTTGAAGAAGAGTCAATATCCTCTACTGATTCTTTTAAATTATTTGTCCTTATAATTTCTATTGATGAGTTGTTTCCATTATAAATTAATGAATACATTATCAATTTTATATTAATATGGTATTAATATTATAGAAAATCTATATTACACATTCTATTCATCCTACAAAAAATAAAATCACAATGTTTGCGTACGTACGTCTTATCATCTCCATTATGTGGTGTAATCTTTTTTTCACCACCACTTGACATTGATATGTATAATGATAGAAATAATAACTATATATTATTATTATATCATTTTATTTATTATTTAACTAAATATATACCATCCTCTTTGATACCATGTCATTATTAAAGGAATTATATCATTGTCTGAGCATACGTATGGCCTACCGTCTCCAAGATGTGATGTGATTCATTCTACAAAATATACATTAAATAATTATTATATAAATGTACAGAATAAATTAATGTTATATATATTATGTTAATATCATTTTTAATGATATAAATATTACATAATAAGAAGAATTGGATCATATTCAGCAAAACATGCATAATAAAATGAAGCAATTTATACCCAAATAATGAGTAATAATAAAATATTATTTCTATAAAAATTATAAGATGATCACATATGATATAATAAAAATTAATATGATTCAGTAATACTTCAATGAAATCATTTACGTCGTTATACAGGAAGTTAAGATATATAAAATGATATTGGACCTATGATTAGGGATAATTTTGCAATCTCTTTGTTATATGAGAATGTTTATTCACAAGTATTTATTGGGGTATATTTATCACAAATATCCATGTTTTATAAATAATTATTTAAATTTCTCTTTCTATCCCACTATAATTTTTTAAATTAAATTTTAACTATTTAATAATTTTTATTAAATGGTACGAAAACAATATTTTATCTTTTTCGATACGATGTACATTAGGAATATTTTGGAAAAAGTGTGAGGTGGATGATTTTTCAATTTATACATAATGATCAAATTTTTATATATTCATAAATCCTTGTTTCTATGAAGATTATTCTACACTATTTCAAGTATATTTTAAAATTAATTATTTTATTTTTAAAAATGGGTTGTAATTTGAGAAAAGAAAATGTTTCTAAATAATGAACAAATATTTTCTTGAAGAATTAATTTCAATTATTATATCAAAATTATATTCCTTCTAGGATAGAATTAATTAATAGGTTTATGTTTCAAGTATAAGATCGATATTATTCTAATGATTTCATTATGTTTATGATTGATTTCAATTTATGAAATCCTTTTTTACATTAGTTATCTTGTGGTGGAATGATGTTTAAAAAACCCGTTTTATTCCATGGGTTATGATGAATGATTTATGCTATTGTGAACATGTAAGAATAATTTTAGTATATAATGGGTGAGAACAATATCTCTCTCAAATTAATTGGGAAAAGATTTATATCTCAGGATGTATACATTAATACACTAGAATGTAAATATTGTTCAGTAATACTGGAATGAAATGACAAGTAAATGTAGTTCAGTAATAAATGTTTGGAACAAGGATTGAACTCGGTTATGGGATGGTATTGTTCCACTATGACGATATTGGAAATGATCATTGTATAATATGGAAATTATTTTTTATTTTTGTGAGTTTTAAAACATTCTATGTCTTAGGCCAATTCTATTTCATCATGGTTTGTGTTCCTTTAGGATTTCCATAATACAAATTGCCAAGATTCATTTCGTGACTAAATATTTTGATATTTTGAATTTATGTTCATGTTTTTGAATTTTTATGTTTATTTTTTATGTTCTCCATGATTGTCCTTATTGAGTATTTGATCTCCCCATTTTATGTTTTTGTTTCACCAGTATATAAAGAAAGTATTGTTGTATTAAAACTAATGGGAATATAATTATTGTAGATATTGAATATCATTCACCATATTATAAACATGTGTTCCTAGTTTCCGAAGACACTAAGAGAATATGGTCTTTATGAATCTATTTTTTAATGTATTAAGTATTCTAAAAAAGTTATGTAATGTCCATGTGTGTCAAGGTTGGGTTTTTAGAATCCCTCACCCCCAAAAATAATAATCTTGATCCTTTAGAAATTCAAGAACTGAGTATGATTTAACTGAACAATTAATTGAACCCAATGTTATTGATATCTCTCTTACAAACAAACAATTGACCATATACATAGACATTGATTTCTTGAATCAAATTTTAGAGGTCACCATTGATCATTGGACATAAATTATTCTCACATGGAGAATAGGAATATCCACACCCACATTCATACACCATTATAAAATTTATATTATCACTTTTAAGTCTGCAACCTTTAACATACTGAGGATATCTCCATGTAAATTCTTAATAGGTTTCCATCCTTAGTCCATAAACATTATTAGTTATAGAATTTATAATGATTTAAACAACCATATTACCCCATATTATATATAGGTGTTGTACTCAAACCCTTTTCCCAAAAATTATAAACGTCCCTACTAGTATTATTTAACCTAGAGGAAGACCCAGAAATATAATTTACCCCAATCATAGTACATGGAATCTTGATATTAATGGAAGGCATAGTAGGTGAATTCATGTGATAAAATTCTACCATTAATTCCTTTAATCTAGAGTGTTGGGAATCATATAAGATATCTCTATCCTCCCTAATGTATCTTCAACATACTTCCATAATCCTGGAATATAGAATTAATTTATTTCTGGGATTGACACCTTAACACACAAAATAAAAGTTTCTTACAAATACCGTTTTATGACCAAAAAAAGATATTATTATATCAATTAACATTAATCCTTATAGAATAGGAATTAAAAGAAACCATATTGAAATTTTATGCATATTATCATTCTAGACTTCATAATTCACCACTTTGGATCTTAATAATAACATAGTATTGTTAATCCACCAGGAATAAGTTTGATTAAACAAGAATCATCTAATTCCCCAAGAAAACTATCAAATGGAATGTTTCCAATGATCTATGACTATCTCATTATAATCCTTACATAACAAGCCTATTTTATATCTAAATGATTTATTATCACTCTAGGGATCTCATAGAGTTAAAACTATATAAAATCATGTGTGATCCCCTATGAATATTTTTACCTAAGAATGCTTTTAGTGTACCAAGAAAAAAATACGAATATTGACATATCTCACATACACACAAAGAATATTCCATGTATAAGGAATAAGTGATGTAGAATAAAAAATCATGTTATACCATTAATAATAAGAAATAATTTAGTAATGAATGGATAATTTGGACCTATACACCAATATACATTCCCTTCTACCAAAGGGGTGTAATCAACTCACCCACATCCACAATTTATGGACTCGAGATATCTCAAATACCATTATAATTAGAATTAAATGATTTCATCAATCCCTTATAAATGTATATAATTAAAATAACTTATTTTGAAATAAACATCCTAGATCACATATCTTTATTAAAAAGAAAACTATTTTTTTATCATCTTAAAATAATCTTATTGAAAAACTTGTTTCATTATAAAATAATGAGGTATTAATTACACACAAGCTTCTTCAATTGACTGATAATATATAGGATTTAATCAGTAGGGTCACTCATGTTCCCAATGTCGATATTGTCTTCTATTTATAATTAAATCTTATAATATTATAAGAGAAAACCATCTTATTTACCCTGAGGGGATATAATTTTTGGGGACAGACAATCATCTATTTTCTTCACAATAAGGATTCATATCAATAATCATGTGGTGTATATTCATGAGGTCAAATGAAATCATAATGGGATTATTTAAATGGACACCAAATATCTAAAACTCTAAGTGGGTATATAATTTACAGTTATTGAGGCATTAAAATCAAAGGGACAACAACTTTTTATAATCTTTAATTACATTGGGTTGTTAATCTAGTGTAATACAAAATTCAAAAGGATCAGTCATGTTAAGTTGAAAATATAAACATTTTGTGGAACCTTTTATTTTGTATTATATCATACATGAAATTAGACTATCTAAAAACATTCTTATTTATATGACCAGAAACTACAAGATATTATGTCCATTGTAGATCCACATTAATGGGAAATATAATGCACATTGCTATATGACCATAAAATGTATTATGTGCCTCCAAAAATTGAAATAAAATATATAGAATTTAATTTCCATAAAATGGATAAAAATTAAGGTCATAAAATATTCCAAATACTAACATAAATGAAACATAAAAATATCATTTGTGGTAATCCAATGGAACTATCTTTGATTGAACGGTTGGTGGAATCCATCAATCCATTGGTGATAGGAAAATAATTTCCATCCCAACCATTAGTCACATATCAGTGTTGTATAACTAGTTTTATGGTGGCAATCTAGTCGAATCCATCCACCCAAATGTTATTTTCTATGAATCCATCAAAATTTGGGTTACATAATATCATAATAAATTCATTTAATATGGATTGGTAGTTGAAATGAATTCATTCATCGATGACAGTTTGATGATGAACATTTATCGACTAGCGAGAGACAAGCGGCATGCATCTAACTTGATGATGATATGCCAAAAATATATATTCATATTTTTATTAAATTATATTTAAATTTACCCCCAAATTAGTGAAATTATATTCCCAAAAAGTAATCAATTAATTACAAGAGAAATGATAAAAAAATAAATTTGTTCATGGGGATTGCAATCATTAATCACCTCTCAGAATAGTGTTAAACTATAAAGTTTCTATGTGTCATGTATTTAAAAAAACATCAAATTTTTTTCTTTTTTTGTATCATATTTTTAATATATCAACTAATAAATCCATTTTAAAATGGTATTATCACTGCTATGAAATTAGGTTTTGTAAAATAAACTGATATTGTTGTTTCGGTGCGGATGTGCGTCGGGTTACGCTGTTCCGCCAGGACGCGTTCGCGCGTGCACCCTTCGACCCGAGGGGATAGGCGCGTGGCTTGTGGCCCCGCAGTCCCGCTTTCCAAGGGCGGGCGGCATTCGTCCCTTATTCAGGGGCGTCTGCTCCTTGATCGAAACCGGGATGATGGGACGTCGGCTCCCCCTTCCGTGGACGTCTCCTCGGAACTCGTCGCCTAATCCGGGTCTCCCTCATAGATTAAGAATGTTCTTGAATCTCGTTCCCAGCACCATATCTACATGGACACCGGTTAATTACGCTGCTTCCGCCCGGACCCTCCAAGGAGTCTGGTCGGGGCAGCAACCTGCGGTGAGGAGACCGAGTGGCTCTGGGTGTCGGGGGCGTGTCTTAACACTGCGCCTCTGCATGTCTGCCTTCCGTCCCTAATAGGGCTTCTCGAAGGCGTGATGGCCTGAGGCATCCCGCACTGGGTGCGGGGAACTGTGTTACCTGAGGTTTTCCTCAGCTTCCCATGTTTAACACGGGGTATGCCGCGAGTTTAACGTCCTGCAGGGACGACATCGGACTGATCAACACAAAGAGTGGATCAGATGACAGAACCCCTTGCGGGGAACCTCCGACGCTGGGGCCAGCACATGGGCGGCTTCCAAAGTGATGTGGAGTGGAGAGAAGTGGCATGACCCCACCGGGATGTGGCGGCCCGGGTAAGGATCAGGATGGATGACGGCGTGAAGATCTTGGACCCCGTAGGGGCTTCCTACGTACCGCGCGGTAGCGCGGATCAAAGTCAGTGTAGTTCGGATATGCAGTTTAACGTCATGATGGACGTCGGCAAGCCGACTCACGAAGAGATCGAGGCCGCCGGGCGGAGGATTGAACCGAACCACCTCGCACAGAGGGGGATGGAACGGCCGGGTGGATCACAGTTTCACGTCATGCTGGACGTTGGCAAGCCGACTCACAGGGAGATCGAGGCTGCCTGAAGAAGGATTGAACCGAACCACCTCACACAGAGGGGGATGGAACGGCCGGGTGGATCACAGTTTCACGTCATGCTGGACGTTGGCAAGCCGACTCACAGGGAGATCGAGGCTGCCTGAAGAAGGATTGAACCGAATCACGTCGCACAGAGGGGGATGGAACGGCCGGGTGGATCACAGTTTCACGTCATGCTGGACGTTGGCAAGCCGACTCACAAGGAGATCGAGGCTGCCTGAAGAAGGATTGAACCGAACCACCTCGCACAGAGGGGGATGGAACGGCCGGGTGGATCACAGTTTCACGTCATGCTGGACGTTGGCAAGCCGACTCACAGGGAGATCGAGGCTGCCTGAAGAAGGATTGAACCGAACCACCTCGCACAGAGGGGGATGGAACGGCCGGGTGGATCACAGTTTCACGTCATGCTGGACGTTGGAAAGCCGCCTCACGAAGAGATCGAGGCGGTGGGGAAGCACAATGGAGATACACACGTGCAGTCCCCCACAGAGCGGATTCATAGGTGAATCGACGCAAGTGTGAACCCAGGAGGGGTCCACTGATGGACGAACCGACGTAAATACGACCGGGACGACCAGGTGGCGGGCTTGAACCTCGGAGAGGCTTCCTACATACCCTGTTTAGAAGACAGGGATCAAAGTCCACGTAGTTCGTTCTGTTTGCAACACTCTACCCCCGTGGGTGAAGGCCACTCCAATCCCGACATCCCTGCAGAGACGAGCGGGTGGGGGCCACATCCAAACTGGGAGGACCCTGCGTGCGGGGCACGGGATCGGGTGATGTGGACGATTTAACGTCTTGCCAGAAGAAGTACAGTTTAACATCGTGTGTTGAGGACGAAGCAGACGGTTTAACGTCTTGCCGGACGAAGTACAGTTTAACGTCGTGTGTTGAGGACGAAGATGCTTGGCAGTTTAACGTCTTGCAGCGCGGACGTGGGGGCTAGGCAGTTTAACGTCATGCAGCTTGGACATACGCAGTTTAATGTCGTGCAGGACGTATAGCGTACAGTTTAACATCTTGTAGCTGGGACGAGGAAGGCTAGGCAGTTTAGCGTCGTGCAGCATGGACGTATGCCGAACAGTTTAACGTCTTGTAGCTCGGACGAAGTAAAGTTTAACGTCGTGCCGGATGTGGCACAGTTTAACGTCATGTTGGACGTATGCAGTTTAACGTCATGCCGGACGTTGAAGCCGCCGATAGGTCTGTGTCACTTCGCGCAAGCCTAAGGGGGCTGCACGGGAAGACGACGTACGGTGCGGGCACCTGGGATGAGGGTCATCGGGCACCACGCAGGCGGGTACCCAAAGGGGGTCAAAGGGGGCGACCCCGGCGGTTTGCGCGCAAAAGAGGAGCTTTGCGCGCAATACCGCGGGTCGGCGCGCAAATTGGGCGGGCTGGCGCACAATTGGGCCAGCGCTTTGCGCGCGGAAGGTAGAGATTGCGCGCACCGGGCTTCGGATAGCGTGCGGGGGCAACGGCTCATTCTTTAATCGAATGGCCACTTTGAAAATGGGGGGTGGGCGCAATCGGGCTGGATTGCGCGCACCCGGGGCAATTGCGCGCAAGAGGCTTCTTTTGCGCGCAAATGCCTTTGAGTGAAGGGTTATTCAAAGGAAAGGAGCCAAAGGGATTACGCGTGAAGGCGAACCCCGAGGCTTTCTTGCGCGAAAGAAATGAGGTTACCTGAAGATCGGCATTGCGCGCGGAAGGGGTTGGATTGCGCGAACGAGCGATGCTTCGGATTCCGGAAACCTTCAAAACGTCGAGGGTCGCCTTATATTTATAGGCAACCCCGGGCGCGGAATTTGCTTCGCGGGCACGGAATTCCCTTCGCGGGCGCGGAATTCCCTTCGCGGGCGCAGAATCCGGACCCGGCGCGCAAAGGAGTCACGGGGGCTCGGGGCGCGCAAAATTGCGCGCTAGCCCTGCGGATTGCGCGCATCCCAGGAGGATTGCGCGCCGCGTCTCAACTTTGCGCGCGGGACTCTAAAATTCCGCGCAAGACCTCCGGGCCCTCCGGAACAAGCTTCTGACTCCAAATATCACTTCGCTTTCCGCATCCGGAACTTCGTTTGGGAATCAACGGACTTTTCCGGCGTCTACAAAAGCCCCCCCTCAGAATCTGATCGGCGAGAGGTCGCAACGATCGGGTTCCGAGGGAGACGCCGGAATGCCGAACTCCTGGGCGGCGCGAGACTTAGGCGCGCAAAAAGGTGCGTCGGGCGCGCAATTCGCGGTCGCGCAACCGCGCGTCCCGCGCGGCGCGGAATCCTGGCCTCGTCTATAAATAGGGGTCCAGGGTCCCGCGTTCCGTACACAGGCCTTCCGCGCGAGAAGCTCCAACGCTCTCGTGCGCGAAATTGCCTTTTCCGGCGCGAAATTCGCCCGATCGGCGCACAAAACCGTCCGGATTTCGCCCTGTCTTTACGCGAAAACCCGGAACTTTACACGCCATTCTTCCCGATTGCGCGCCGTCCACTTGGATTGCGCGCCAACCTTCAAACTTTTCTACCAGCCTCGTCCGATCCCGCACGCTTCATCCCTTTACCCGCACGACTCCCAGAGCTCCTGAGATGGCCGCGAATCAAGGAAATGAGGGGGATGCCGCCATTCGCAGAGCAGAGATGGCGGCGAACGAGGAGGTTTACGGAGCCAAGGAGATTGTTTCCAACAATCAATCCTTGTTCGACTTGCTGACGCCGGACCAGAAGACATATCCACTGTCGGACAACCTGCCGCTCTGGAACTTCGGCATCCTAGATGAGGTTCCGGTGCCAGGGTTCGAGGTTGATGCGCCACGGACCTGGGTGACTCGGGAGGACGAGCTTCCCCGCTATAACATCACCAACAATGGGCATCTTGCCAGGGAGACCAGACACTTGGATGTCTATGTCCTGAACCCGAGGACGCGAACCATCGCCGAGAGTGAGCCTACTGCGGAGAACTCCCCAGCCCTCTACTCGAGCACATATCGCCAGAGTGTCACCGACGACACCAAGGGCTGGCTGAAGGACTGGGACTTGCGGTCTGGGGGCAATTTCACCAGTGAGTGGGCCTGGGCGTTCTGGGTACGTCACACCTGCGATCACTTCGCGGAGGAGCTGCGGTACATCGGCCTGTTTGAGGCGGTGTGGACATCGCAGTTCCACTTCTACCAGCAGTCCGAGCTCGGGCTGGAGCTGTTCACCCGCTGGTCCCCGGATACCAACACCTTCCATCTTCACCATGGGGAGGTCGGCATCGGCCTCTGGGACATCCACTACATCAGAGGTATCCCGCTGGAGGGTTACCAATACGATGAGTTCCTGCCTCCGAAGAACATCTGGGAAGACAGGTCACGGACTCCCATTCTGACCTGGCATCTGCTTGACCTGGCTACGCAGCGGCTCGGGATCAAGGACTTCCAGAAGGACATAGCCTACAAGGATTGGTTCGGCCAGTTGTTGGAGCATGACCCGGCGGTCAAGATGCCAGGCAGGGGGAAGCGGTGCCCGACCGCGGCTTAGAGGAGCCGGAAGGGGTCGTACTGGCGGGTCCTGGACACGGGCGACTACCGCTCATGGGGGTACCGCGTCATCGAGGCCCGGGACCCAAATGTCCGGTACGCGGTGTTCCTGGCCGCCTTTCTGAGTGGGTGGCTCCTGCCAGTGCGAGACGCGAGAATGGGCGTCCGCCCGGCGACACTGGCGATGGCGGGCGCTATGGCTGCCAATAAAAGATACAACCTCGGGGTACCAGTACTGGCGAAGCTGTATGCCATCCTGGGACGCATCTCACGAGGGGGGTCACCACGAAGGATCTGTGGGCCCTTTCAATTCTTCCACGGCTGGGTGGCTGCTCACCTTGGTGGGTACACGTTTCCGAACGCCATCATTCCTCCGAGCAACGGCCTGCGACCCTCCCTGCTGAACATTACGGGGTCGCTCCGATGACCCTGAATGAGGAGGGCATGAGGATTCGGATTGGCAATCACGCCAATTTCAACTTCAGCCCGTTCCCCACTCCCGTCGGCCAGATGATCGACAATGGGCAGGGTCCGCTGGAGCAGCACGAATACTTCCTGAACATGCGAGGCGGGGTGCTCGTGGCTCGGATCGACGGGAATGTGATCTGCGAGCCTTACGTGCCAACCCGATTCGCCAGGCAGTTCGGGTGCCTTCAACGGATGCCGAAGAGGGTATTCACTGCTGTCCAGAAGGAGACGAACCCTGGCGTCCTTCGTCAGATGTGGCTGATGTTTGCCGCCTTTGGCTCTGGCGACGTCATCACTCTCCCTCCTACCGGGGTTGACGCAGGCTTGGCAACCGAGTACGCCGAACACTGGGCCATCGCGTACCCCGAGGGGCTTCTACGGAAGCCAGTTCGGCGGCTCGAGGTCACCCGTGCGGAGACCGGGCATCAAGGAAGGAGGCGAAGCGCCGCCACACGGGGGAGAACGGAGGCGCGCCAAGCAGCGGAGCCGGCGCGAGCAGGGACATCGGGGGCGGGTACATCGCAGGCTGCCGCTACGACCTCGGCGCCCAGAGAGGGGGCGTATGCGGTGGTCGAAGAGCGGCCCGGGAAGCAGGTAAGGCGTCTGCTCGAACCCTCCCACGATGCAGTCTTCCCGGCGCTGTGGTCGGCCTGGATGACCCTGCGGCAGTCACTGGGGACCGACGTCATCTGGCGAAAGATACTCAGAGAAGGAATCTATCTGCCAGAGGTCGGGCGCCTCCAGATCGCCGACAGGGTGGACTTCAACCGGCAGTATGCGTATCTGACGGCCATGGACGAGTACGCGCGCCAACGTGGTCGGCGCGCGGAGCCATCCCTTCTGGTGAAGGTGATGCTCAGTCTAGAACCCGCTCCAGAACAGATGTCCCCGGGAGAAGATGACAGTAACGACTCCGAGGAAGAGGAGGAGACGGGGGAGGATGAAGGCTCCGAGGGAAGGTCCCATCGGGGGAGCCCGCGAGAGAGCGGCGAGGTAGCCGGCTCTGACAATGTTGATGTCACTGAGCTCCTCGAGGTCCGCTTCTATCCCTACTCAACCTGCTTCATCCATTCTCTTATGCAGCTTCTAACCCATTTCTCCACCTTTCTCAGGAGCACACGGATGTTGGTCAGGTGTCCTCAGCGGGAGTAGGAGAGGCACCAGCAGGACAAGGCGGGGGCCAGACACCCATCATTGAACTGACAAGCGCTGAGGGGTCCCCTGCTGCAATTGTTCCTGCGGCGACCGGGATAGCGGAAGATGACGCTCTGAACTCCCGTAAGTCTCCTTACTTTACTTCTGGTGTCTGCCGTTGACGATCCGTGACTAACCACGGCATGCCCTGCGCAGTGATCTCAGGACTGGAGGCCCGTCGGGTTGCCGAACCCGGGCCATCCACGAGTGGATCGGTGGCAGACATACCGCCTGCTCCGGAACAGACTTCTCACACCGAGCCGGCCCCACCAACTGCTGATCAGGGGGCAGCGGACACCGGCGGTGCTGCCATCGGAGAGAGATCGGGGGCTGACGAGGGTGTCAGCACCGCTGGGGCGAGAGAAGAAGGTCGCCCAGGTGTTGGGGAACCTATCCCCCATGAGGACATCCCAGAGGCGGACCCTGCAGCAGACCTGCTGGCTGCCTTCCCTGCCTACCGGCCTGCCGACCCCGAGGAGATGGACGAATCAGACGCGGAGGCGGTCGAGGAGAGCCGGATAGCGCGCCGAAGGGGGTGGAAGTGCATCCAGCGCTTCCTCAAGCGAGACCCATCGGAGTGGCTGGGGCGCATGGGGTCACTCCAAACCTGGCTGCGCTTCCTGTGTGCCGGGGGAGCTGATGCTCAACGCCTCCATCTGACGGTCCGTGATTTCATGGCCGAAAAGATGCGCGAGAGCCGCCGGCGTGCCGACGTCGCACAATGTTGGGACATGTCGGTGACCACGCGGGCGCTCCTCGCGGCGGAGCAGGAAGTCCGGCGCCTCGAAGGGCAGGCGGCAGAGAAGGAGGCCTTCGTCGCAACGTGCACCGAGCTTGTGGAGCAACTAGCAGCCCAGCTGGTTGACGCCCAGGTACAGCTGACGGAGGCGGGCCAACAGATGGTCACAATTCAAGTCGAGCGGGAGCATGCACAGGCCAGAATCGACGAATTGCGTGCTGCGACCGCCGACGAGGAGAGGGCACGCAGAGAGCGAGAAGCAGCTCTGGAGGCCGCCAGCCAAAGGGTAGCGACGTTAGAAAGACTTATCCAGCACGCTAATCCCTAGGGGCTTTGTTTTTGCCACTCCCAGAACATTTGCTTCCGCTACTTAATATTTCTATCCATTTGTATGAACCAATATATTTATCTGCATCTTTTGGCTTAACATGCTCAACCACAATTCATTGTCTTGCGGGAGCGTCAACCAAGCTTCAGGTATCCATAATTGGGCCTGGATTTCTAGATAAAAGAGGGAGGTCATTCCTAGGAAAGGAGACCTCAAGCCTAATCAATGTATCATACCCCCAACTTGTTCCGAAACACGAGCGGGACAACGCTAGGGGCGTTGAGATTTTATCCGAACATAGGGAAATGAGAAAGGGTGAATCGTGTTTCCCGAATTCAGAAATCCACAATGGTCGGCCTTCCAGGAAGTGCCCAAGACGGCAAGCGGACAATGGATCAATCAACCATACTACCGCAATAGAAGGACCGAAGGTCATCATTTATATTACAGGAGGCGGATCACATGTCATCATCAATGCCGCTTTGGGGTTCCTTCAGGCACGAGGGTGGAAATCCAGATCAACAGGGCATGCGAAGCGTGGGGTGAAGTGATGATTTGTTCGGACAGAATCCAACGCTCTCAAAATTGCGCCACCGTGGGGAAAGCGTATTAGGCGGATGCACTAATCTGGCCGTGAATCACCCCAATTCTCAGATAGAACCTTTTTGACGAGGAAACTGTCGCTTCCCATCATTGCGATGGGGCATCCCGAGCTGAATCGGGGAGAATATCACAACTGCACCACTCTACCTGGAGTTAGGCCAGACGGTCGGCGACGAGGAGGGGCGGGACATAGCGATCCCTGCGGCTGGACCCGAGTCGGAATGCCCGGGCGTTCCTACGTACTCCATCAGGCTGGAGATCAAGCCACACGTAGTTCTGAAAGTGCAGTTTAACGTCATGCAGGACGCAGAACCCCGATTAGGGGAGATCTTAGTTTAAGGTCTTAGAGCTCGGACCATAGGGGTAGATCTTAGTTTAAGGTCTTAGAGCTCGGACCATAGGGGTAGATCTTAGTTTAAGGTCTTAGAGCTCGGACGATAAGGGGAGATATTAGTTTAAGGTCTTAGAGCTCGGACCATAAGGCTAGATCTTAGTTTAAGGTCTTAGAGCTCGGACCATAAGAACCTCAAAGTACGCCGCATCGTGGTCCTATCCCCTGGATATGCAAAGATGCACTGAGGGATAGTGTCAAGAGTGTCGAGATTTCGCCTGGTCAGAAGGGGAGGTGGAAAATGTGATGTGAATCATGCGGCCATTCACTCAAGGACTGGGGGCACCGGCGTAACGACATGGGAGTACTGCCGACCGTGGCGGAAAAGCAGCATCAATATCGCACTAACCGTTGATGGAATGAGGCAGCAAACGAGCATCGACCGCTCAATCGCAGGATTCATATCGATTTGCTGCCCGAGGCCATTGGGGGCACCAGCCCGAGTCGGTGGGAGAGCACTGAGGCATTGTGTCCAAACCGTTCACGGGGGCTCCACCCATGGCGTAGGCGATGGGTCCGAATGAAAGGGAGCATGAAGCCTGAAAATGGAAGGAACCTGACCAAGCTGAACCTGACCCTCCTGGCAATAAACCAGAGTACTCTTGACACCAGTGGACCACTGCAAGGGGTCGAGGGACACGCCTTGAGGGTGGCCTGAAGGCGGCGGATTCCCCAGAGAAGGGGGAATCTCTAAGAGGTGGGGGCTGGACCCGGAGTTTCAAACATCCGGACGTTCCTACGTATCCCATAAGGATGGGAATCAAGCCATACGTAGTTCTTGAAGCGCGGTGCAACACAATCGGGCACCAGCGCGGGGAAGGGTGCAGGTCTGACCCTCGCACACAGAAGAAGCGGCATTTGATATTTCTTGTTTGTCCTTAAAGATGGATGGTTTTTCTTTGTGCAGCGACATGCCTGCGATTAAGGAATCCCTGGCGTCGCCACAATAATCAAGCCATGAAAGGCATTGATGAATGACGTGGTTATTAACCAGCGCCCAACGTGAGTGTCCCCTGAGGAGAACATCACGATGCAGTGCCGTTTCTCGTCGGGCGGCCAAGACGATCACAGTTTTCGGTCGTGTTGTAGGACCAGAAAACACAGTTTAAGGTCGTGTGGCTCGGACCATGGAGGAATCCTCTTATCGCGATACGGCGGACTCAGCGGAGGTGGGAACATACCCAGCCCTGCGGTCACGCACGATTCCAGGAGAAGGATCCTGGGATAGGGGCCTGCGTATGTCCATCACCCGAGGGGCAGAGATGCTTGCCTCCAGATATACTGGGCCCAGAACGCGATTGTTCGGGCGACTCCTTCCTCCTTATGGGGACGAGGGTCCAGCTACACATCGCCCTTAGGGAGGACATCAGCATATATCCTTGGTGCTCAGATCGTGGGAGCCTCGACAGACACCATTACCCTGGTTGGCCTGCCTAAAGTGTAAAGGTGTACTGAAGGTCAGTATGAAGAGAGTGTCGGGATTCCACTACAACGCACAAAGGCGGAGCGTGATGAGGACCGCGCAACCAATGTTCGGAGCCTAAAAGAGCCGACATGGCGATCAAGGATGTCGCTGACCATATTCGCCACACAACATCCGATCGTGTCAGCCTAGAACGGGGCAAGAAAACGAGCATCAACCGCTCAATCGCAGGATTCATATCGATTTGCGGCCCAGGACCCACCGGTAAATCGATCTGGAGTGGTAGGAGAGCACTGAGGCATCGTACCCAAACCGCTAACGAAGATCCCTTTGAGTGAAGGCCCGAACAAGAGGAAGCGCGAGGCCCGACAAGCAACACAGGACTTTTCAGGATTGAATCCGACACTACGGGTCATAGACCAAAGTACCCAAAACATGTTAACAGGTCACCGGAAAGGGTCGGAGGACTCACCCTGAGAGCAACCAAAAGACAGCAGATCCCCGTGATCAACCAAAAGACAGGGCTGGACCTGAAACACAAGCGTCCAGGCGGTCCTACGTATCCCATAAAGATGGGAATCAAGCCGTACATAGTTCTTGAGAGGCAGTTTAACGTCATGCAGGACGATGAGGGGTGTGAGGTAGTCCTACACACGGGGGGAGGCGTACGGCGCGGCCAGTAAACCTACGTGAATGAGGGCATAGCCCCACGTTCACACCATACGCCGCATAGCCAGAGGCAACTAGGCCAAGGGCCCGAGATGGGATGGAAATTCCCGAAAGATGGGACTGGGCCTGAAACATGAATGTTCAAGCGGTCCTACGTATCCCATAAGGATGGGAATCAAGCCGCACATAGTTCTCGAGGGGCAGTTTAACGTTATGCAGGACGAATGATGAACAGTTTAACGTCTTGTAGCTCGGACGTAGTACAGTTTAACGTCATGTTGGACGAATGCCAAACAGTTTAACGTCTTGTAGCTTGGACGAGGTACAGTTTAACGTCATGTTGGACGAAACACTTGGCAGTTTAACGTCTTGCAGCGCGGACGAAGTGCAGTTTAACGTCGTGCGAGACGTATGTACACTCAGGCAAAGTACTGCTTGAGGAACCTAGCGTTGGTGGGAGGAGTGACACGCTCACCATCCATAGTCGCTAGGGAGTACGCGCCATTGGGATAAACTTTGTGGACGAAAAGAGGTCCCTCCCACTTGGGCTCCAACTTGGGTGGCTTCCTGCCGGGGATCATTGGCGCTCTTAGGGCTAGCACTAGGTCACCCTGCAGGAAGGAGCGGAGGCGAACCTTCTTATTGAAAGCTCGAGCCATTCTGCTTTGATGCCTCTCCAAGTTGTGCAAGGCGCGGAGTCTATTTTCATCCAGTGCTTCCAACTCGACCAGACGGGCTTCAGCAGCTCTGTCCGGCGCTTGCTGGTCGTAGACCGCAGTGCGCAAGGATGGTAACTGGATCTCGATGGGCAGGACAGCCTCAGCTCCATACATCAGGGAATAAGGGGTCATCTGGGTGGAATTGCGAGTCGTCGTCCGGTAAGCCCAGAGGGCGTTGGGGAGCTTGTCCGGCCAACTCTTCTTGTTCTGACCAACCATCTTTTGCAGAATGTTAGAGAGGGTCTTGTTAAACGCCTCGATCTGTCCATTCGCCTGCGCATGATAGCGAGATGTATGGTTCGAGCGAATGTTATACTTGGCGTACAACTTCTTCAACTCGGCTGCTCGGAAATTGGCTCCGTTATCCGTGAGGATAGCGTGAGGCACCCCAAATAAATGAATGATGTTGGAGGTCACGAAGTCAGCGATCGAACAGGATTTGACCTCTCTGAGCGGAATCTCCTCTACCCATTTGGAGAAGAAGTCAGTGGCGGTTAGAATGAACCGGCACTGGCGAGCCGTCGCCGGCGGGTAAGGTCCCACGACGTCCATCCCCCAGACTGCAAAGGGCCAAGAATACCTGGCGGTATGGAGAGGCTCCGGCGGCCGATGCACAAAGTTCGCATGAACCTGGCACGCATGGCACCTCTTGGCATACTCGATGCAGTCATGGATCATGGAGGGCCAGAAGTATCCCAACCTCCGAATCTGGTGGGACAGCTTCGGCCCAGTCTGATGGGCACCGCATAAACCAGCATGAACCTCTTGCATGACTCGTGGGATCTCAACTCCCTGAAGGCAATGGAGGAGAACACCATCAAATCCGCGTCTATAGAGGATCTGCTCCAGGCCGGGACTGCTCTGGAGGACAAACTGCGATGCGCGGCGTCGAACTCGCTCGCGCTCGGCCCGATCCGATAGGAGAATGCCATGTTGGAGGTACTCAACCAAAGGCGTCCTCCAATCAGGGGCTGATTCGACTGCCATATCTGGGGTACTCGGGGCTCCGGGCACAGGGGCAACCGTGGTGAGATTAATTACCGATGGGCCGCGATCTTCCTCCGGGATAACGGGAGCGATGAGCCTGCGGTGCGTCACGCGAACGATCAGGTTGTCCTGTTCAGGCTCTGCAAGTGACGCAACAAGGCTGGCCAAAGCATCTGATCGACCGTTCTGCGACCGGGGAATATGAACAATTTCTGGCCGAGAAGGGAACTGGGCCATCAGAAGGAGGGTGCACTCCAGCAATGGCACAAGTTCCGGCTTCCGGACAACATAGTCTCCATTGATCTGCTTAACAACTAGCTCGGAGTCCCCTTTCACGCACAGATGGGGCACGTCGATCTCGAGAGCTAACTCGAGGCCTGTGATGAGGGCATGGTATTCCGCCTCATTGTTGGTACAGCCCTCTGACAACAGGAAAGAGTATGGCAGTACGGCTTGCTCCGGGGTAATGAAGACGATACCCAAGCCCACTCTGTTGAGCTTAGGATTATCGAGTCTTCTACCGATGGGGCTCCGGGAGGCACCGTCAAAGTGCATCTGCCAGCATGGATCGGCTCGATCGACCGAGAGAATGGCCTCATCAGGAAATCCTAGATCCAGCGGCTGATCCGCGGAGGTCGGGTGAGCAGCCAGAAAATCAGCCAATGCTTGCCCTTTGATGGCCTTCTGAGGCACATACCTGATGTCGAACTGCTGGAGAATCATAGCCCACCGCGCTAGACGGCCAGTCAACATAGGCCGGCTCAGGATATATTTCAACGGGTCTACCCGAGAAACCAACTGTACCTCATGGTGCTGCAAGTAGTGCCGTAATTTCTGTACGGCAAATACGAGCGCCAGGCAGCTCTTCTCGATGGGGGAATACCTAACTTCCGCATCGAGGAGCATGCGACTGAGGTAATAGAGGCTATTCTCTATTCCCTCGTTGTTCTTCTGGGCGAGAAGGGCGCCAAGGGACCGTTCCAGGGCGGTCACATATAGGACCATCGGCTTCCCGGATACAGGCGGCATCAGGACCGGAGGTTGAAGCAGGTACTGCTCGATTTCCTCGAAAGCGATCTGACACTCTTTATCCCATACATAGGTGGCACCTTTCTTCATGAGCCGAGAAAAGGGCTTACACTTGCCGGCCAGATTCGCGATGAATCGGCGTATATAGGCTAAGTGGCCTTGGAACCCTTGCAGTTCCCGGATGTTACCTGGGGGAGGCATCTGGCTAATCGCCCTGATCTTCTCTGGGTCGATCTCAATACCCCGGTATCTTACCAAAAATCCAAGGAACTTTCCGGAGGTGACCCCGAAGGCACACTTCAACGGGTTCATCTTCAGGCAGCGAGACCGGAGGAAGCCGAACACTTTCTCAAGATCTTTGAGATGGTCCTGACGTTGGCGCGATTTGACTACCAAGCCATCGACGTAGCATTCCACCAGTGTGCCGAGGATTGGCTTGAATATGCGGTGCATCGCCCGTTGATAGGTGGCACCTGCATTCTTCAGGCCGAAGGGCATGACCCGGTAACAAAAGGTACCTTGGGGGGCCCTGAAGGCAGTGAACTCCTCATCCTCAGGGGCCATCCGGATTTGGTTGTATCCGGAGTATCCATCCATAAAGGAGAGGGCTTGGAACCCTGCCGTGGCGTCAATCAACAGCTCTGTCACTGGAAGGGGAAAATCATCCTTCGGACAGTGGCAGTTGAGATCGCGGAAGTCGATGCAGACTCTGATCTGCCCGTTCTTATTCCTGACCGGCACAATGTTGGCCAGCCATTTGGGGTACTGAACTTCCCTCACGAAGTTGGCTTTGATAAGCTTGTCAACTTCGGCCTCAACCATGGCACCGTGGAATGGGTGCATCTTCCTGGGAGGCTGCTTGAACCCGCAATGGTTCGCCGGGAGACCAAGGCGGTGGACGGCTACCTGAGGATCTAGCCCCGGCATCTCGTCATAGCCCCAAGCGAACACATCACGGTGCTGCCTGAGAAAGTCCACGTACTGCTGCCGCTCCTCAGGGGGCATGGCGGCACTGACCAATGTGGGTCTCAGATCTGCTTCGGTTCCAAGGTTCACTTGTACTAACTCATCGACCGTGGCGGGGATGCCCTCCTCAAAGGCTGGGGGTGCATCTTCCACGTCCTCTCCACTCGGGGAGGGATCGTCCACAGGAGAGACTGCGTTGGCAACTGCATTGGGGCTACCAGATCCTGCTGGGCCGCTGGTGCTGGCACGGGCGGTCGCGGTCATCTCATCAGGAGACTCACAAGCCGTCGAGACCATGGCTACGTCCAACCGATGGATCAGGAGGACGTAAGCGTCATCCAAACTTGCCCAAGGATCACTTTCAACAGCGACAGGCTCGACCTCACCTGCCAGGATCTGCTTATCCTTGCTCTTGTAATAGTCCGCGTCCAGATAGCGGGCTTCACATGAGGCAAAAGGAGAGGCATCTCCCTGAAGCACGCCTACTTGACCATTAAGGGAGTATTTGAGGCATTGGTGGTATGACGAGGGAACCTCCGCATGAAGGTGGAGCCATGGACTACCCATCAATGCGTTGTACGCAGTGTCCTGAGAGACCACCATGAATTCGGTGTTGGAAACCAAATCACCGAACTGGGTCTACAGGCGTATCTTGCCGACCGGAGTTTGCTCGGTGCGGTCGTACCCCTGGATCCTGAGGTCGGAGGGAATCAAGTCGTCCTCAGACAACCCCAATCTCCGGAGCGTCCGAGTTGGAATCAGGTTAATCCCGGACCCCGTGTCGACAAGACAGCGCCGGACTTCAAGGCCATTGAACTGGCCAGTAACATACAGCGGGCGAATGTGCCCCTGTATAGGAGGGTCTTCATCCTTACCAGAGAACGAGATAACTGCCTGGCATTCGGCGTCCTCAATCGTTTCGGCGTGAAAGGCCTCTGCAGCCGCATCCTCTGTCTCAAGCTGGAGGGGGATCTTCAGGGCTTCAGCGAGTGCCTCGCGCATTTCAGATGACATGCGCAGAGCCTCAAGGATGGAGAGTCTCGCTGGGATGTCGGCCAAGTGCTTCAGGACATCATACTTTTTGGCCAAGCGCGAGCCCCTGGTTGCAGGAGGTTGCTCTATGGTTGGAAGCATGACGGGCCTTGCCGGTTGGGCCGGCGGCCGGCTGGTGCTTGGCGCATCTCGCTGTTCATTGGTTGAAGCCCGAGAAATGGTCACCGTACTGGGGCCAGGAGGCCGGGATGGACTCGTGGCAGGGCGGAGCTGATCGCGACGCGGCTGAGGCGGTTCTACCTGGTCCCACACCATAAACAGTGGCGGAGGATAATCCGTCATCCCCGGATGGGGGGGCTGCGCACGCTAAGCTCGGTTTTGAGCCTGCTGCCTGGTCTCAGTGGCGTGCACGGCCTGGCTGGAGGTACCAACTGCTGTGCCCCGGCGACTCCTGTTGTTGCGGCTCCTCCGACGGTGGCGACGACCGGGGACACTAGGGAGGTCCACCTGGTGTTCTTCAACGTCGGGAACCGAAAAGGGATTTACCAGCTCGACGGTATTAACCGAAGCATACCCAACACTTTCATCGGACGAATCATCCATCACCGGGCGGATCCGAGGAGGGATCCCCATCTCCGGGGGCATGAAATCGCCAAGAGTGTGGGATAGCGGCGGAACTGGCGGGGCGCGCTCTTCCTTCTTGCGCCGCCGCCGTTTGCTCTTCTTGGAAGAGGAAGGCTGGGATGACGATGCCGAAGCAGCACCCGCAGGTTCTGGGGGCTCAGGCTGATTCAAGCGCGCACGGATAATTCCATGGGCGCGAATGATCGTCTTGCGGGCCATCCAGTTTTTATACTTCTGGGACCCGCAGTCGGAGACCAGCTGCCATTCGTCCTCGTTGCCGCTATCGTCATCTGATCCCACGAACACGCCCGCCACTTGTGCTGGAGCTGGGCCCAACCTGATTACATTGTTGTTAATCTGGTCTTGGAGCCAATCCTTAAACACATAGCACCGCTGGATGGTGTGCCCCAGGGCCCGATGGTAGGGGCAGTAGCGGGGGTTATCCGTGAGATGTGCCTCCTCTGGCCTCCAACACTCAGGCAGTCGCACAATCCTCTCCTCCAGGGCGCTCCGGAAATAGCCGGGAACCTGATCCTCGTGAAATGAGTAAGTCAGGTGTCGCGGGCCCCTGGGAGCACGGCCTTGACGAGGGGCTGGAGGGGCCTGCCGAGGAGGTGGACCCTGATTATCTCGCCTGGGTTGTGGCGGTACATTACGCGGAGGGGCCGGCCGGTTCTGAGGCTGCCGCTGCTGGGCCGGGAACTGAGCCCATGGAGGCGGATTCCTGGGAGGCTGTGGAGCTGGCCTCACCGGCAGTAGCTCCAATGGCCTGGGGGCCTCTATCTGGGCAACAGCAGCGGGCTCAGCCCTGCTGGCTCTCCTTGCAGGAATCATAGGAGGCAGCGGGTGTGCCTGGCTGGCCTGTTGCAGGGCTTCCTCAAGACGTTGAGCTTTGTCTGAGAAGTCCCTGAACCCTCCAGGGTAATTCTGAGTGATCAGGGAAGGGACCAGCTCGGTCTTGACGTTCCCGACGCACATTGTCAGCAACTTCTCCTGAGTCAATGGCATGTCAAGGGAATACGTGAGACCCTTCCATCGGGCGACGAAGTCCGCGACTCGCTCATCAGGCCTCTGCTTGCACTTGAAGAGGTCTGCGATACTCGTCTTCCAGGTCGTGGAACTGAACTGGTAGAGGAACTGCCTACGAAGGTCCTCCCAGCTAGTTATCGACCCGACGGGGAGCTGGCTGTACCAGACAAATGCTGGCCCTTCCAGTGTCTGGACAAAGCAGCGAAGCTTAGCGGCCTCTTACTGTGCCGGAGTCCCCAACATAGGTCCGCACCTCGAGTTTAAATGGGCCAAATGTTGTGGCGGATCTCCAGTCCCGTTGAAGGGGGAAAAAGTGGGATTCCTAAATCCCGGAGGCGCCGGCATGTCATCCACCCATGCTGGGTATGGCTTGCCGTCCGGTGGGATCGCCACTTTCCGAGTCTCCAAGGCCTCCAAGCGGGCGATGAGTGCCACCATCGGATCGTCCGGACATGGGTTCCAGTCCTGGCGAGGATCTCTAACCACGAGCGCATTGCATGGCCCTTCAATCGGGTCGTCGACCGGGTCGTCGAACTCGGCAGCGCGTGGGATGGCGGGCGGAGCGGCCCTTGGGGCAGCGGGAGGAATCCGAGCGGGGTCTCTCAGGTGGTCACGCCGCTCGGGAGGGTGCGGTGAAACATACCGCGCCCTCTTGCCATAGGCGATGGCCTCTCTCCTGTCGGCGAACACGGCATAATCACGGTTTCCCGGGAGAGTCTCATCGAGGGGTGGTTGTTCCTGTCCCTGCTGTCCTGACCTAGGATCACCGTAGTCAGGCCGCCGTTCTGCAGCGCGCTCGGCGAGGAGCTGGTCAACCAGCTTCTTCTGTTCGGCGAGCTGCTGATGTAGCGTAGCCTTCTCGGGATCCTCCTCTTCCCTCTGCATGGAGGTGGATGGGTCGGCGGGCTTCACGGCCTCGCTGTGCTCTTTACCTTTGCTGACATTTCGGCTCAACGTCAGTGCTTCAGTGGGTGCGGGGAGTCCCAGGAGGTTCCTCTGGTGACGAGTAACTCTCACCGATGGCTCTAACGACGGCTTGTCTTCGGGGGGGGGGGGAAGCCCCCGTCGAGAAGTTCCAAGTCGTTCTCCTCTTTCGACAGGTCAGCCATATTGACCGTTTCCGTCCCTGGGGATATACCCTCAAGGCCACCCAGTGAATCGGGCTGTCGGCGAATCGCACTGAAGCGTAGGGCAGCGTACTGCCCCCATCCACGGATATACACATGGGGAGTGGCTTCCTCGATAACCTTGCGGAGTATTTGAAAACACTAAACGCATCGTTGTTGGAGGGCCTCGTGGTGCCCAAATGACCCGGGGTGCCGAACCGCGGGGAGCGTGGCCAGGTCAATTTGACGGCACTGCTCACCAATATCCTCCAGGTGCACTTGACTCCCGGGATATGGCATTTGTAGGCGGTGAAGATGGGAGTGAGTCTCCCGGAGAGTTCGGCGAAAGCATTCGAACTCATCCGGGGTGAGCGATTCGGGTGCATCAAAGTCCGGTCCTGCGACTGGCCAAAACTTCTCGGGGAAGTGGCCCTCTGCAAGGATGGTCCAGAAGCTCCACGACTCAAACTCGGGACTCAGGTCTCCTTGGCCCTCTTCAACGACTGGGAATGGACGGGGAACCGGCAGTGGTGCCGAGGCGGGCCGCCGGGCCGACGGGCTGGCCGGCGGTGAATACGGCGAGCAGACCGATTGGCCTCCATATCCCGGGCCGCCCTCTGAGGGTGGCGGTGCCCTGGCTACCACATCATGATAGGACGGGCCAGCGAGCAAACATCCTGCCGTAGCATCGGTGCTCGCCGAGGGTGCACTAGATCGTGGTTCGACCGTCGGTCCCCAGAAAAGGTCTCTGGCTTCTCCGATCGAGGCAGAAGGCGCTTCCAGAGGGGCCGGTACCAACCGCAAGTTTGATCCTTGGGGGTCTACCAGGCCCTCGCTACTCCGGATATACCTTCGGAGAGAAGCGGGGATCGTATCGATCTCGCTCTCGGGAAGTACGAGGCTGACGTGCCGCATTCCTACCCCTGCCCCTGACTGGCGGGATTGGGGGGATGGCTCTGTCGCCGAATCATACTCCGCCTCCGAATCAGAGAAGCGAACCGGTCAGATCTCTGTCCGGAATTCCGCAACATTCTTCCCTCGGCGTCGACGCCTCGTTTTCCTGCCCCTGGGTGGTTCTTCGGGGCAGGGCTGATCTCTATCCTGGCGTCCTCCGGCCGCACTAGTGCTGGGGCCAAGAGGACTAGAAACCAAGGTGCGAGGGGCACCGGGACAGATATCGAAGGGGACGCGGGGAGAGATGATTCTGGGCAGGCCTCCGGGCCGGGATCGGAAGGCGGGGTGACCCATGCCTCTTGGATCGGCCACACGGAGTAAATCCTGTTGGTGAATAGCGCTACCGCGAGGTGGTCCGTGGTGGCTATTGTCGGTACCAGCAACCGGGAGAGTCAACCCAACCTGCCTTAGGGGCGGTCGGGGCCTCGATCCAGGTCGGGCATAGAAGTGCCCCCTCTCAGGATGCGCAGGGGCCCGGTGACTGGAGCCAGCAGTGGCTTGAGCCAACGCGGCTGCTGTTGCCATGGCCCCAAGGTGGGCATCCTCTTCCGCTCGTGCCCGACGTTGGCGTCGGGACAAACGAGTCGGGGTGAGCGGCGCGGGCAGGTGGAGAGCCTGTTCCTCGACTTGAGGGGCCTAGCGGCGGTGTCGCCGTGGCCTGGCGGGAGCCCTTATCATGGATCCCTGGAGCGGACCTCGGATAGGGTAGTCCCGGGCATCTTCCACCTCATCCGCATAGGGGAAGGAGTTGTCGGAGCGCTCCGGGGATAAGCTCCCGAAGCGGTTGGACGTCGAGGTAGGCAGCAGTGCCTCCCTGCGCGGCCCTCGGGGGCGGCGTTGGTGGCGAGGTGCAGCCTCCTAGAGGTCTAGGCGAGCCATGTCCCTGGTGGGGATGACTCCCTCTTCCTCATATCTCCGCACCAAGTTGTTGATCACCTTTCTTTGGATGACCGCCGAGGGGGAGAGAGGGCGTGGTTGCCCCGCAGCTGCGGCTGCTGGGACGGCTATGGAACGGGCGGGACCGCGCGGAGTAGCCGCGTCGGTGTTTCCCCTACCCCGGCGCCAGTGGGCGGGTGGCGATCGGGCACTAGATTGGGTGACTTGATTCCTGAAAGCAGGGAGAAGAACCCATTAACACTGACAGGAAAAGGAATCGACAACCAACCATTAGTGCCACGACGCCTTCCGTGGGGGGGACCCAGGCCATCGACGTCGCGAGACGGAGTGCCCGAGTTCCCTTCCCCAGCCCCTGGTGGGTAAACTGAATGCTCGGTCGAGCAGCATGCTGGTTTTCCAACACCTCTGAAAGCCATCGGTCTTCATATTGAGGAGAAGAGATTCACGTCGGGTTCACCATTTTTCTGTTTCGGTGCGGATGTGCGTCGGGTTACGCTGTTCCACCAGGACGCGTTCGCGCGTGCACCCGTTGACTCGAGGGGATGGGCGCGCGCGGCTTGTGGTCCCGTAGTCCCTCTTTCCAAGGGCGGGCGGCATTCGTCCCTTATTCAGGGGCGTCTGCTCCTTGATCGAAACCGGGATGATGGGACGTCGGCTCCTCCTTCCGTGGACGTCTCCTCGGAACTCGTCGCCTAATCCGGGTCTCCCTCATAGATTAAGAATGTTCGTGAATCTCGTTCCCAGTGCCATATCTGCATGGACACCAGTTAATTACGCTCCTTCCGCCCGGACCCTCCAAGGAGTCTGGTCGGGGCAGCAACCTGCGGTGAGGAGACCGGGTGGCTCTGGGTGTCGGGGGCGTGTCTTAACACTGCGCCTCTGCATGTCTGCCTTCCGTCCCTAATAGGGCTTCTCGAAGGCGTGATGGCCTGAGGCATCCCGCACTAGGTGCGGGGAACTGTGTTACCTGAGGTTTTCCTCAGCTTCCCATGTTTAACACGGGGTATGCCGCGAGTTTAACGTCCAGCGGGGACGGCATCAGACTGATCAACACAAAGAGTGGATCAGATGACAGAACCCCTTGCGGGGAACCTCCAACGCTGGGGCCAGCACATGGGCGGCTTCCCAAGTGATGTGGAGTGGAGAGAAGTGGCATGACCCCACCGGGATGTGGCGGCCCGGGTAAGGATCAGGATGGATGACGGCGTGAAGAGCTTGGACCCCGTAGGGGCTTCCTACGTACCGCGCGGTAGCGCGGATCAAAGTCAGCGTAGTTCGGATATGCAGTTTAACGTCATGCTGGACGTCGGCAAGCCGACTCACGAAGAGATCGAGGCCACCGGGCGGAGGATTGAACCGAACCACCTCGCACAGAGGGGTATGGAACGACCGGGTGGATCACAGTTTCACTTCATGCTGGACGTTGGCAAGCCGACTCACAGGGAGATCGAGGCTTCCTGAAGAAGGATTGAACTGAACCACCTCGCACAGAGGGGGATGGAACGGCCGGGTGGATCACAATTTCACGTCATGCTGGACGTTGGCAAGCCGACTCACAGGGAGATCGAGGCTGCCTGAAGAAGGATTGAACCGAACCACCTCGCACAGAGGGGGATGGAACGGCCAGGTGGATCACAGTTTCACGTCATGCTGGACGTTGGCAAGCCGACTCACAGGGAGATCGAGGCTGCCTGAAGAAGGATTGAACCGAACCACCTCGCACAGAGGGGGATGGAACGGCCGGGTGGATCACAGTTTCACGTCATGCTGGACGTTGGCAAGCCGACTCACAGGGAGATCAAGGCTGCCTGAAGAAGGATTGAACCGAACCACCTCGCACAGAGGGGGATGGAACGGCCGGGTGGATCACAGTTTCACGTCATGCTGGACGTTGGAAAGCCGACTCACGAAGATATCGAGGCGGTGGGGAAGCACAATGGAGATACACACGTGCAGTCCCCCACAGAGCGGATTCATAGGTGAATCGACGCAAGTGTGAACCCAGGAGGGGTCCACTGATGGACGAACCGACGTAAATACGACCGGGACGACTGGGTGGCGGGCTTGAACCTCGGAGAGGCTTCCTACGTACCCTGTTTAGAAGATAGGGATCAAAGTCCACGTAGTTCGTTCTGTTTGCAACACTCTACCCCCGTGGGCGAAGGCCACTCCAATCCCGACATCCCTGCAGAGACGAGCAGGTGGGGGCCACATCCAAACCGGGAGGACTCTGCGTGCGGGGCACGGGATCGGGTGATGCGGACGGTTTAACGTCTTGCCGGACGAAGTACAGTTTAACGTCGTGTGTTGAGGACGAAGCGGACGGTTTAACGTCTTGCCGGACGAAGTACAGTTTAACGTCGTGTGTTGAGGACGAAGATGCTTGGCAGTTTAACGTCTTGCAGCGCGGACGTGGGGGCTAGGCAGTTTAACGTCATGCAACTTGGACGTACGCAGTTTAACATCGTGCAGGACGTATAGCGTCAAGTTTAACGTCTTGTAGCTGGGACGAGGAAGGCTAGTCAGTTTAGCGTCGTGCAGCTTGGACGTATGCCGAACAGTTTAACGTCTTGTAGCTCGGACGAAGTACAGTTTAACGTCGTGCAGGACGTGGCACAGTTTAACGTCATGTTGGACATATGCAGTTTAACGTCATGCTGGACGTTGAAGCCGCCTATAGGTCCGTGTCACTTCGCGCAAGCCTAAGGGGGCTGCACGGGAAGACGACGTACGGTGCGGGCACCCGGGATGAGGGTCATCGGGTGCCATGCAGGCGGGTACCCAAAGGGGGTCAAAGGGGGCGACCCTGGCGGTTTGCGCGCAAAAGAGGAGCTTTGCGCGCAATACCGCGGGTCGGCGCGCAAATTGGGCGGGCTGGCGCACAATTGGGCCAGCGCTTTGCGCGCGGAAGGTAGAGATTGCGCGCACCGGGCTTCGGATAGCGCGCGGGGGCAACAGCTCATTCTTTAATCGAATGTCCACTTTGAAAATGGGTGGTGCGCGCAATCGGGCTGGATTGCGCGCACCCGGGGCAATTGCGCGCAAGAGGCTTCTTTTGCGCGCAAATGCCTTTGAGTGAAGGGTTATTCAAAGGAAAGGAGCTAAAGGGATTACGCGCGAAGGCGAACCCCGAGGCTTTCTTGCGCGAAAGAAAGGAGGTTACCTGAAGATCGGCATTGCGCGCGGAAGGGGTTGGATTGCGCGAACGAGCGACGCTTTGGATTCCGGCAACCTTCAAAACGTCGGGGGTCGCCTTATATTTATAGGCAACCCCGGGCGCGGAATTTGCTTCGCGGGCACGGAATTCCCTTCGCGGGCGCGGAATTCCCTTCGCGGGCGCAGAATCCGGACCCGGCGCGCAAAGGAGTCGCGGGGGCTCGGGGCGCGCAAAATTGCGCGCCGGCCCTGCGGATTGCGCGCATCCCAGGAGGATTGCGCGCCGCGTCTCAACTTTGCGCGCGGGACTCTAAAATTCCGCGCAAGACCTCCGGGCCCTCCGGAACAGGCTTCTGACTCCAAATATCACTTTGCTTTCCGCATCCGGAACTTCGTTTGGGAATCAACGGACTTTTCCGGCGTCTACAATTGTTATATGTATGGATATCATAAATATGACATAAATTGAAATGAGAGTCATAGAATAGATAAAAGATTCCTAATGAGATGATTTAATTTTATCATCATCTCTATTTTAAGGGATATTATTCTAATTATCCTTCATAACTATCTAAATATCACATGAAATTTAAATGCGGGAATGTAATTTAATACACCGTCAATAAAATAGAAACAATATGGTGAATGTGACTTGAAATATATGTCTCATAAAAAATAATTATTGACCATGTTTCAGTATTTATAATATTGAACATGATGGGTATTTTTTATTTTCCCTTAAAATCATAAGATATAATTTAGTGGAGATGAAGATAACACAACCGCTCAAAGTTATTCTATAGTTTATGAAAGTTATAACATGGTATATTGTTTGCTTAGATTCTTTTGACTACTCTATTTCATTATCTCCATACAGAGAATGATAAATTTAACGAATACATAAAATATTTTTTATCCCATAATTTACATATACTATAGATTACATAGAATGGATTAGTCTACTCAAACACACATAGCATCTATGTTTAAGTAGGGTCCAGGAAAACCTAATCCCTATTTCTAAATACATTGGATTATCCCCTATGAAGAAAAACTATAATAAACCGAAAATTTATAAATGATATTCCCTTTTTAAAATGATTATATTCATTATTATGAAATAAAATTAAAGAAAACACATTCATTTCATTTGTTATTTAATATTGGTAAAATATTTCTCATGTATGATTTAATAGAATTTTAAACATCATAACCATTGGTTGTGTAGGAATTATACATTGATAGTATGATTATATTATATTTATGGTTATGATAAATCAATTTTAAATTGAAAAAGAATGATATGAACTCAACTAGTGGGATCCTAACAATTGATTCGCATTTATCAATGTTTCAAATGGATATAACATCATTAATATTCAAAATTTAAAATTCAAATGAAATGATTAACCAACTAAATAATAGTTACAACCATTTATGAGAGAAGCTGAATCTCAATGAGATCATGGACCAAACCATGTTCGCCAATGTATGCTATGAAAATATAACCATTATACACTTTACCATTAAATAATTGGATGGTGAAATAAAGATCTATGTTTGAAGACCCCAAAAGTATTAATTTATAATATTTTTTTAAAATAATAATTATATTTGTCATTATTACTTTATAATGATTAATAAATTTGTTAGATAAAAATTAAATTATGATATGATGAAATTCATGTTGTATTTTTTGTAAATTTATTTTTCTATCAAGAAACCCTTTCTAATGATTTCAATAATAAATATAAATATACTTTATTTAAGTAAAATTCCATTATTACTTAATATTGTTTTAATATAAATTATAATATTATTTTGGAAAGTCAATATTTATTTATCTAAGGGTCAGAAAACTGTTACTATGAAAAAAATAATTACTATTACATAAATATAAATTTTTAATTTAAAAAGTGAATATAATCCTATTTAGAGAGTAATTTAAATATAATAAATTTATTTTTTTAGTGGTCACATAGATAACATCCTTCTTAAAATTTTTCATTATTTTCTAAGAAAGGTGACTTTTTTAGTAAAAATTAAATATGATATAAATATAAGTTAAGTATTATAACATCATAATGAACCAAATGTTTTTAAATATATTCAATAAAAGGTATAAAAAACCAAATATATATTTACCCTTTAATATAATTATTCTTTTAGGTTCTTTTATTTATTTTAAATACCATTAATGATTTAATAAACTGATACTTTATATTTTATATATTTAAAATATATTCTTTCTAAACATAACTCACTTACACATTAACAAAAATATTATTTTAAGGATTTAAAATAATGAACATATGAAATAATTATATCCACTCTTATGTGATAATAAAATGTGTAATATAGTGGGAATATTATTGGTTTAGATAATTTTATCTTAAATAGTATGAAATATATGTGTATAAATTAAAAAATAATCCATACTTCTATGTCTATAAATACCCACAAAACCACCGAGTCATATTTATAAAAAAACAATTGATCATGAAGTAACTATAAAGTCTATTTTATGATCCATCAAAAGGTTCCCCAATATTTTAATAATCTCCTCCCAAGCTCTTAGAATCACCCTTTCCTAGTAATGGATTCTCTCATTACACCAATTATTAAAGAACCATATTTATATTATAGTTTTTGATTTCAAACTTTTCCGGTTGGGATATGTTTTTAAATATCAAATATTACTATCCTTATTAATTACATGTGATTTTATTATCTATTTGATCACATTATAACATTCCATAAATATTTTTATACCCTCATCATACTACAAAAATTATGGTGTGATTTTCTAGGACAATAACTTGTGTTGTGAATACCCATTTACATTTAAACAATATGGTTTTCCCCAATATGTACATATAATTAATTTATTGATTAATTAAACGTATGCGAATGACACTCCTTAAACATGGTATTATATGTGGTTAAATAAAATTTTCTATTGTATGATCTTTGTGGAACACTCATTTATGTACATTATATGAACATGATATGTGGGTCCACAATTATATAGCCCTCTAATGGATTGGGGAATATTTTTTTTTCATGAAAGATTATGTTTGGGACCTAGGAGTTTATTTTTAGAACAGTATGTTATGATTTCTTCCTCATAATTACAGATATATTGTTAATATGTCATTTATATGTTTATTATGTATTATGATATTTCTTTTATATTATTGTATTTTATCTTTCTTTGATAATCATGATTATAATACTCACCCCACTTATTTTCCAATATATTTTTATTTAATAACTTAAATTAAATACATTATGTTAGGATTTTATTATTCACTAAATGAGATTTATATCACCCCCATTTCTTATATATATTCCCAGGTTATCAGATGTAGCTTTAGAAGATAATGGAAATTTTAGGGAATCTTATCAAGATTTAGTTTTTTTCCTCGTATTTCAATTTACATTAGTTATAATATATACCTAATTACCCAAATACACATGGCCATAAGATCTTATAGGGTTTTATTATATATATCGTTAAATATTAAATCAATAAAGAATGTGTTTGATAGTCACACGTTATGAAAGTTGGTATCAAAGAAAAGTGTAGTTATTTTGTGGGACTGGGATTGGAAAAATATTATGAAATAATTATGGATAATAATAAAAATATTAACATATCCTTAAATTTGGATATTGTATACTATAATTTTATATAGGAAAATAAATTCTTGTTGGGATACTACATGAGGATGAGGATTAGGCACATTTTTATGATGTGGAAATAATCTAAAAGTGTTTAATTCTACATGACTGATTTTCACCCAATGTCTAAAAAAATATTTTTTCTAAACATGGTATGAAAATCATGGAGGATATTTTTTGTAATTCATCATATCCTTAAGAACCATTTTATGGGAATAAGAATTCCTATATGATTTAATTTTTTTAAATAGATCGTAGATAATATATATTGAAACATAAAATTTAATAGGTGAAAAATAGATGTCAATAATGATATTTAACATAAATTTTTATATGATCACTTTTATGTGATTAATAATATTAAAATATTAATCCTTAATTTTTCCCTATATTCTATTTAATTAATATGAATTAGAGGATGTGAGCCAAAAAACAATGTGATGGGAAATGTTATGAATTACGAAATGAGATTCCCACCCTACTAGGAGCAACAATAAAGATAGTCATTGAAATAATTTTCCAATTAAAAAATGTTTTTAATAGAAACATTAATCAAGGAGAACATAATCGTCCCCATAAGAAAGTTAAAGTTACAATAAATATTAGACTTCTTAATATCAGTTGACCATTCTATTCCTTAATTATAGAATAATGGATGAACTCTATTGAAAATATATTATTTATCCCTCAATTACCAAATCATGATAATATAATCATGGATTTTTTTTTCAATGGGGGATAATATGATAATTTGTTTTCATGAATATAATGTATGAGGATGGTATTGAATAGATACAGTGAAATAATTCATGAATAAATATTTCAATAAATATATTCCTTGTACTCCAGAAATTAAAAGGGATTCATATTTCATCAGCCTCAAGTAAATGGATGTAAAATAAATTAGGGAATACAAGGAGAACATCACCATAATATCACAGGATGCCTCCAGTTTTATCATATCCATTGAAATTATTTTTAAATGACTCATTCATGTGATAAATACAATTCAAAGAATATATTTTCTCATTCGATACTTTGAGTTCTTTGTGAACATTTTCATATATTACCTCAATGTCGGAATGTAGATCATTGAATATTAATGGTTACTTAGTTATAGAGATAAGAAGTCGATAATAAATTTTAATATTGGTAATGCTATAGAGAAATCCAACGTGGCTATCAAATTCCCACATCCCACCTATCAAATGTGCAGGATGAAGACTACCACAAATTTACTAAATGTGACAAGGATATTCATTAGGTGTGGGTAGGAATAAAAAATAGCTTAAAATTACTCAGTGGATAAACACACCATGTGATGGAAGAAATGTATTTTTTAGTCAACTATCTACCAATTTCCCAATTTTTTACTATGGGAAATAAGGAAACTATGAAAATTTATTTACTAAACTTGGGGTTGTTAATGATAACCTAAAAAACATAAAGTCCTAGAGATAAAGGGTGATAATATTTCATCAAACCATATTATTGGGATCCTGAAAAAATTATGGTGATAGGTACTCTAATTATTCATTCAATGATATATAATGTTCTAATTGATTCTAGTTCTTTATAATTATTCATTTTATTCAGGTTTAGTAGAAATACTCAAACACCACATTAAAACATGGATGTAGATATATTGAAAAAAATAGAATATATGGAAATTATTTAATCCCACGTATATGACATCTACCATGTCTTAATTTTTGGACTTAATTTCACATCAATCCTTTTGATACTCCCTTTAAAATAAATAAATTTTTTGTAGTTATGGACTTGTTTTAATTGTATAGAGAAAATAATTTTTTTGAAATGAAAGAAATAACCCTATGTATGGAAAATTTACATCTAGTTGTATCTAAGTGAAAGTGGGAGGATGAATATCATTTCATAGCGTGATCTCATGAATTGGTATTATTGACTTGTGAGTAATTATATCGAGCACAAATGATTGAGAATACTGAATGGGTCATCTTTTATAACATGGCCATTATCAGGGGATTTTCTAATTTGATTACTAAATAATTTCCTAAACTTTCCCTATCTAATAGGTTGATTCCCAGATATATATTATATTCAAATCATTTACAATAACCAAGAATTCATATTGAATGGCTAATATTGAACATGAGGAGATAAAAGATAAACTAAGGGACAATATTGATAAAAGGTTCATAATCCAAAGTACTTCACTATGGGTTGATTTGATCATTTTTCTATATAAACAATGATGGGTCTACCTATATCTACATTAGTTTTAATGATCCCAGAAATATCAAGTTAAATAATATGTATCATATATCATGGATTGACAATCTATTTAATTAGTTATTAAGAAAACATTAATTCTCTAAGGTGATCATTGGTTGAGATATTTTTATGTAATTTTGAAGAACTGTGTTTTAAAAAATTATATATTATTTAAAAATAACGAGAACTTTGTTTTCATAGTGACATAATTTCAACTAACAAATTATCTAGTTATCATTATGGCCTTTATAAAGAGATTACATATGGATTTACTCAATTAATTTCCATCATAATTATAGGTGATATACTTTTATACAAGTATGGAAGGAGGAAAAATGGGATAATTTTCATGTAGCACTGAATAACATTCAGAAGGAAATTTTATATAAGATGTAAAGTAAATCAGATTTCAGAATAAAAAATATTTCATTCATATGGAATGTTATCATCAAAAAAGGGATATAGGTGGATCATTAATCAAGATAGTAAATTGATGAAAATACTGGATGAAACTCTATAATGGATATTTTACCCTTGAATTAGAAAGATAATATTTTGATTTGTGAGAAATATATCATCATTTAAAATCCCACTAACAATGATAACTCAAAATATGGTCATTATTTTTTGGAACTATTAATTCAACGTATGAATTAATGAGTTTAAGAATAGGGCAATCATTGCACATGTGATAACATTACCCATCTGGGGCGAAGGATTTTTTAGCTAGAGTAATGCATCTAAAAAGTGTTGGGATTTTTAAGCATGAAAGATGAAATAACTATATACTATACCTTCTTAAATCTAAATATACATATGAAGAACTACCCAATGCATGATGTAGAATTGGATGCATTGATATTCACGCTAATTATTTGGTAAAATTATATATAGGGAGAATAGTGTCGTATATATGAAACAAAAAATCATTATATATATATATATTCACATATTAGGAGATGAATATCCTCCAATTATGGTCCTTAGATATGATCATGGATTGTGATTTTTCAATCCATTACCATCTTGGTAAGTTAATGTAAGTGAAAGATACTTTGAGTAGACATGATTTTGTGACCATATTAATGATGATAATTCCAAAGGATCTAATATTTTTTTCTTTATAATGGATAGATATAGGAATAACAAATGATTATTAACCCTAAATTTCTAAACACATTTCAAAACTATCTATTATATAGGTGATCAATGAGGTTTAGAAGGATGAGGAGGTTGTATAGAAAAAGGTAGAAAACATCATAAAGCTCAAATTTTCTAAATTTAGAGTTATGAATTTAGGAACCGTTACTTGTGTCTCGTCAAAACTAGAGCATAATAGGTAAATTTAAGATGACATGCATTGCACATGATTCTTTATTCATGTAGGAAGTACTAAGGTGAAATTTTATTTAAAGAAAAACTTGTGGTCATATATTAAGTAGAGATATGTGGAAAAATATGTATATCAATGATTTATATGTGAATAAGTTAAGTTTGAAATACATTATTATAGTTGTATGATGCAACGATTTTCTATAGAAATATAGAAATGGGAAACAATAACCATGAATTTCATCATGGGACTCCCTAGGGCACAAAAAGGTAGTAAAACCATTTGGGTAGTAGTTGATCAGCTAAAAAATTTAGTGCCTTTACTTATTATCAAAGATGAATTACCTATCGACTAACAAAAAAATATAAACATATATATAGGATATGATATGAAATCATAGATAAACACTATATATTGAATCTTATATATATATAAGGATTACCTCAGTTTTTTGGAGAATACTTCATCAATCATTGGATATAAAAATGAACACTAGCAATAAATGTCACCCTCTGTAGTGAGTTCTTTATCAAAGAACCATTGAAACCCAATAGGATATGTTGATATCATATTCAATGGATTACAATGGATATTGGGATAACCACCTTCCCTATGTGTAGTTCTCATTCATCAATAGTTTCAAATCGAACATTCAAACAAAACCTCATGAAGTTTTAAATAGGAATTCGTGAAATAATTCAAAATGGTAGTATGAATATGGAAGGTGGAAGATTATGGGACCTGATATTGGGAAATATATGAAGGAAAATGTTCAAAATATTCAATGAAATATAGAAAAAATATACAGAAAATCATCAAAGTTATCTAGGGTTTTTGTCACAGATTATGTGTTACTTCTCATATCATCATGGAACAATTTTAAGAGGTTTTAGAATAATTAATGTCTTTATCTAAGCTACATCGGCCCATTTGATGCCATTTTTATCATTGGAGTTTTGGCCTATCGACTAGAGAAACCACCTAATAAATATCATGTACATGATTTGTTCAATGTACCCCTTTGTGGAAGTCCAAATGAGACTCCTCGCATTTATTGAATTATAGAGGTAATTAAATTGGATAATGGTAGTTCATAAATGGATAAGAATGAATTTATGTTAGATCATAGATACAATGTATAATGAAACAATATGAACCACCAGGTCCAAGTTTTTTGGTAGGACTACAAGTTTAAGATGAATTTTGGTAACTAGAATATGTGTGAAATAGAAGTACCCTCATATGTTTTTGTATAAAATTTAGGGGTTTTAAGGTTAAATTTTATAAGGGTGAATAATGTAATTTCCTAAAAATTTATAAAATAAATGTCCTTTTTAGGTGAATAAATTCTTCATTAAAAATGAAATGTTGGAAAACAAAATTAATATTTTTTTTATCTTGGACAATTATAAGTTATATTTTCTCGGATTTAATATTCCATTATGTATTGTAATAAATGATATTATAGTTGTTATAAAATAATCATATTATTCACACGTAGATAAAGGATTTCATGCCCTCCAAAATTATTATAATTCCTAATAGATATCATTTATTGATTTCCTAGAGAAACATAGTGTCACTATCATTTTCATTTGACCAATCCCATGCTTCGATTCTGGAAATAAGGCCTGAGTGAAATCATTTATGGTAGAAGTTCATGATCATTGAGATCATGTCCAAAAACATGTTTATCAATGAACCCCAATAAATTCTCACCATCCCAAAAAATACCATTTTTTAATATACTATTTTAATAATGTGATATATACATATATAATAGTTTTTAATTTTATATATTTTAATAAAACAATTATTATAATTATTGTTATTATATTTTATTATTTAATAATAATTTTGATAAAAATTAATTTTTTATATGATGAAACAATAATTGTATTTTTGGTAAATATATAGTTTTAATCATAAAACTACTTTTGAGGAATTTCATAATTTTACGAAATAGATTATATTTTAATGAAATATTATTGTTAAATTATAATTATTTTATATCAATGGTATCATAATTTCAATAAATAAAATGTAATTTTTATAACGGTTAGGAAACTCATACTATGAATAAAATATTTTTCAAAAATATAAATATTTTATTCAAAAGATTTTATTGTCTTATTTAAACAATTATTCTAAGGAAAAATATTATTTATTTTGAATCACTATATTGAAATTATCCAAAACTAAGATTTCATATTTTTCAAAGGAAGCATAAATTTTGGTAAATATACATTATTTATTATGACATAACAATGGAAAACGTTATTTAATATATTCCAAAATTGGTTTTCATAATAAAATATATACTAACCCGTAATAATAATGAATTTTTATGGTATTTTATTAAATTTATAAATAATTAATGAATCCCCCAATTCTTAGATTATAATTGTTGGTTTTAAAAGAAATTCTTTATGAACAATACTCACTTCCACATCATTAGGAGTATAATTTTAAGGATTTATATTATATCCATATAAAACAACTAAAAGAACTATTATTTTTTAGAAACAAAGAGAAAATCTTTTTAATGTATGTGGTTTAAATAATATTATCTTATAGACCCCAAAAACTCTGTGTATAAATGAATCAATAATTGCACTATCATTTTCCACAAAAACCCACCCAAACACTTAATCATCATCACATAAAACCCATGGTAAAAAGTTTTCTAAATAAATTCCTTAGAATATTTCTCTCATGGTGCGTCCAATCTCATAAAAATATATTCCCATGCTTTGAGAATAATCCACTAATGGTAAGGAATATATTCATCATTATTGTAGAACATTATTTATATTATATGATTTGATTTCAAATAGATCTTGTTGGGATATGTTTTTAAAATTAATTTTACTATACTTATAATTTCAATGTGATTATAGACACATTTCACTATAATTAAACCATTCAATGATTCCTTATGTAACCCTGTTATGATGTAAAAAATCACCTATGATTTTATATGGAAAAATTATGTGTTGTGAATATCCATACCCATTTAACTCAATGGTATTAAACTCAATGTACATAGCATTCATTTATTAGAAATTTCCATTTCTGTAACCTAGAAACCTTAATCGTGGGATTATTTTTTTAATGGTATCCTTATGCTTTATGATCAATCTAGAACAATTATTCTTGTACATGATACATGTGTGACTAGTGGGTCTGATATTTTATACCCCACCAATGTAGTAGATACTATTTTTTTCTCCTTAAATGAGATGTTTGATTAATTTAAGTTTATCCTAAAAACAAAATATTATAATGTCTTGGATGTTATCTATAAATTTTCCTTATAATTCTATTATTTATGTTGTTTCCACATTCTCATGTTGGTATTATGTTATCAACTTTTAACATGATTTCATGTTTATTATTCAATCCCCATTATGGCACCCTACTATTCCTATTGAGTCACATGTATTATATTAATCATGTAATTATTTTATTATTACCTTATTGAGATTTATATCTCATCCCTTTTTTTACATACATACTCATGTTATATCATGTAGTTTTAGAGGATCAATGAAATTTTAGGGAATGTTATGGTGTTTTAGATGATGTCTACTTATTAGTGTTCCATGTTATTATTCTATGTACCAGGTTAACAAAATATAGTATTCCTCATGATCATCTATGGTTTAATTTATTATATCTTTTGAAAATAATTCATGATATAATGTTTATTAAATATATGGTTTTTATAACAACATTATCCCATGCATGGGGGAGGTTGTAGATGATTTCAAAAACATAAAGATTACAAAATTAGAGTATCCAAATATTCCCCCATTCATTAGATCTATATTATATTCCAAATAAATAAATATTCTATATATGTGTTCAGTGAAGTGTTGATATTTGTTTTTTAGACAGAGAATAAGAAAAAGGTCCCACCGTAAGCACAAAATCCACACATATCCTAAGGGAGACACATATTCAGATGAACATCATAGGATCCTTGAAATCAATCCTTCTATAATAGTGTCACCAAAATAGTAACCAAATTATTTATAGACAATATTCCCCAATAATATGTTTATGGAAAATGGATTTCCCCAATGTCTTCTTATTCCCCTCCAAATAGTCTCACTACTTTGGTGTTCCAACCTATGAGATCCCCATTATATAATGTGACAAACATGTTTATTTACTATAAGTCCTTGACGTTAAACATTACTTATTCTTGATTTAAGTTAATAATTCTGACTTCAGATCATTTCAGGTTAATAGTTTTAGATAATTAGGTCATAACTATTACATAACAACTCAAAAATTAAAAAGTAGTGAAATCTACTCACTATCGATTTTTTCACAAAATGGAAATGCTTAAAAGAAAAAATGGATTATTTTTATTGATAAAAATATTATTCACTACATTATTTCTTTTTCCCATCCTTATACATTATTGAAAATAGATAAAAAATATGGGATGAGTATAACCTGCTGAATAAAGAATATAAAATTAGGAATAAAACCATTAGTCCATGAATATTTAAAACCCATGAAAACATTTTAACAAAATCATAATTTTCACCTATAAAACATATACTATTTATTTTACATAATGTAATCATAAGAATCATAAAAACATCATAGAAATTATAAAACATAATGGAAACTTCTGGAATCCATATAATATTTACATTGTAGCTTTCATAGCTACATAGGTTGTAACTTTCATGGTTACGTTTGGAATAAACATCATAGTATATTACCTAAATCTCTTAATATAATCTATAAAGTTTACCTACATCACGTTACCCAATTAATTGGAGAGATATCACTAGATCATCCACCATATGTTTATCACGGAACCTCTCATATACACAAAGAATTCCCAAGAACCATAACATAATCATGACACATAAAACAAACATAAATAAAAAATTACATTTCGACATTGAAATCGCAATATATCATTTGAAGATTTTGATATAATCAATTCATGAAAAATGTTGATAAATCTGATTTTTTAAACAAAGTGTACAACACCACATTAATTTTCTTTAAAGTAATTTAAAATGTAAAACAATATTTTCCATAAAAATAAATCTTTAAAACCATTGTGAAAACTTGAAATTTATGGATTAATATTTAAAAGAAAAAACAATTTAAACATTTAGAATGATATTTTAATTAAAGATTCCTTCCCCCCTTGAAAAAATACGTGAATAAAAAAATTAAAAAATAAACTTAAACAAGACTTATAATATCACTAGGATAAGGATATTCATTATATAATATATCCAAGGGAAGTATATATACAATAAAAATTGTAATTCATTCATAAGAACAAATAAGACTCAATGGAATGTAAATTGTGACGAAATGAATTAAAAATATCGTATCCATATATTAAATAAAAATAAATTACATAATTATGTGTAAAAAATATAAATAAACACAATATTAGTGGGTATTAGTTTTAATGAAATCCGAGGTCATTCAAAAATATTCTTCAAAAACAAAACAAATGACATGGATATTTTACTCAATGAATCGATGATGAGTTAACATTTCCCTTACATAGTGTATATAAATAACGTAGGAATTTTTCAATGTGTTGTTTATGTGTAGAAATATTTTATCCATATAAAGGGAAGTATAAATTATAACACAAATTAATAAATTGTTTTTCCATATATAATATTTTTCATAATATAATCAATGATGTAGGCATAAAACCCAACCACTGGAAATTGGGTTAAAAAGTGACCTTATAAAGATTATTTTGTTGATAAAATAGATGGATTATGTGCATTTACAATAAATAAACATAAATTAAGTAAAAATAAAATATAATATATCAAAATCCATTTTTGACATAATCATAGCATAATATAGTCAGGAAGTAGAATATTAAGCTAAAGAATGGATATTGGGTTAAGAAGTTCCCTTAATTTGAGTCTGAATTGTCTCATTAGTTATTTAATTTGCTAAATAATAAACTTAGATTATTTTATAATTATTTTAGAATTTTTTTAATGTTTTTTAATTAGTTTATATCACTTATTACCAGGTTATAACAATTATTTAATTATTTGAGTTCATATCATACATTTTGTCGATGTTTGGTACATGAGTAAAAAAGAAATTGTTTTAATTAAAATTGCCTATGTGGACATAAGTCCATAATCTAATGAATTATATTAATTATTTAAATATCAGACATAAATATATAGTATATATGTATTTATAATAGTCCATAAAATTTATAGATAAGAAATGAAATGCACCGTTCATGGAGACGGTAGACCGTACGTATGCATAGACGTTGCATTCATTTCTATGTCACATTAAAGGAATGAAAACTAAATGATACATCGATATATTATAATTACAGTATAATAACTATATTATATATGTTGAATATGTAAATTATATCCTTACTTTATATGTTCCATGTATCGAATGAATGAGTCCTATCACCTTGAGTGGGCGGTAGTCCTCACTTTCTCAAATGAAATTACCTTATTTACCCATTATCCAAAACATAAAGGTATGTTGTAAATAGAAATTACAGAAGTATAGATACAATATAAATATAATATTTATTTAATATTTTTTCATTTTATTCATATATATAATCATTATTTAATGAATATCATGTAGAATTAATCGCATTGCATCATGGAGATGGTAGGACATATATATGCAGGAGTGACTATATCATTCACTTAATGGTTAAAAGGTATATAATTTAACATTATATTAATTAGAATGAATAATTATCATTTTAAATTTAATATTTAAATCCATTATACACATCTTTAAACCCATAAAAATTAAGTGTTATTGAATAACATATTACACAATGGCATGGAGATGAGAATCTGTATGTACCCACTCATGGTGATATTGTTATTTTCAGGGTGGATAAAGACAGTTTAAAGGATTTAACCTAAATATAATAATATCTTAGGATGTATAGGATAATGTATTAATTTCATTAGTATGATAAGTACATTATAAAATGATGTATAATAAGAAAATAATTTTGAAATAGGTGATAAAACAAATTCCTCTTCTTCATGTATCTCGTTTTGTTTTTTTATAAAAGGATTTCTTATGATGGATATATGCCCAAAGTGTGGAATCTAAGAGAAAAGTAGGGATGTAAGAAGATTATGTGATTAGAATTTGGATTATCCATGCAGCTTGAGAGGTGTGCGTAAGTGGGTAGATGTGGTGGCCATTTATAAGAGGGAGGAGTGGAACTTTACGAATGTCTTGAAATATTATATTATTATAAATTTATTTTCAGATTTATAATAGTTAAAAAGTGATATAGTTCGAGTAAAATTTCATTATTGGATAAAATAATCTCATCCAATTGATTTCTACATCTTTCATTTTCAAAATTAACCTTATCCTTTACCTTTAACCCTTAGTTAAAAACATTAACTCTTACCATGTCTTCTTATATTTTCATAACACATGGTTACTATATTAGCAATAAAATTCCAATCAAAACACATGTAGATCATAAATGAAATATAAAACATTATATATGTAATTTTCCTGAATATTATATTTTTAATAATATTATATCATTTAATAAAGTAGTATTTGTTTTAAAAACTCATTTCTGACAATTTTGACACTATTTATTAATTTTTTTCTAAAGTCATAAAAACTTGATTCCTTTTAAAAAATAGCATTAAATCATCGCTAATATATATATTTAAACTATAATATTAGTTTATGAAATAAAAATGTTCAAATTAAATTTATTTTAGTATTTATAAATTCATTTATTTGAACCATTCCTTAATACGGTAATCATTGTATCATCATTGTGTTATAAATAAATAATTTTTTTACTATCAAAAAATTATAAATAAAATAACACGATATAGGAAATATTATTTATATTTATAATTACTACATATAAACTTACATATAAATTATATATCCCTATATTAAAATATATTTTGTAAAAGAAACATGTTTATGTTATATTTCTGTTTTCTATAAATTAAATATTATAAAATGTCATTTTCATACCCATGTGGCTCTTAATGCCATAGGTTTGGCATAATGATTATCAGGGTCTAAAAATTCTCATTAAATAGTATTAAGAAACGTTTTAGGGTAGTTTTATATGATTATGATATTATTTTTGACCCTTATTTACATAATTTACTCATTAACCACGGTAAAAAACATAATTACTGAAGTTACTATTCATAATGTCCAAAAAAAGATACCAGTTTACACAATTTGGAACAAATTATTTCAAATCTAGAAACCATTTTTCTAAATTCAAAATTCAGAAATTTTATTAATTAATTTAAAATTAATTCTTATTGCCAAAACCAAAAATCATGGGTTTAATAAGTCAAAACTATCAAAAGATTGACATGTGTTTATATACAATTTCATTGTGGAATTATTTCTAATGAAAAATATTTGAGTAAATAATAAAAATAGAATCCTATTTAACTTGAAAATAAATTAATAGAATAACATATTTATATATATATATGTTATACAAAATCATAGTTTTCAATTAAAATGTGGTATTTTTCACTATTTATTAAAATATGAATTTCTTCAAAAAAACAAAAAACTTTAAACCAAAGAAAATTTTTATTTAATTATTTTCAAATGTTTATTTTTTTGAAATAAAATATATTGAAGTGATAAAATAATATTTAAAAGGTTTTGGTATTAGAAGGATATAAAATTACCTTTTAAAAATATTAGAGTATTTTATGCTTAAAATTGAATTAATTCTTATTCTAAACATCTAGAATTTATTAGATAATGTAAAGAAATTTAACAAACATCTATAATCATATTATAGTTACATATGTTCATTATCTCTAATACAACGGCCAGACATTAACTACCATTTAAAATAATAATATTTTTATAGTATTATTTTTCGGTATAACTCAATGTTGTCTGCAACGTAAGATTTCAGAGAAACTCATTATTATGTGATGAGTACAATATCATACATAGTTTCCCCTTTAAGATAAAATTAATATTAAATTCAAAAATCATAATAGTTATGAATATAGTTTATTCTATTAATACCAGGGATGTCACATTTATCGATATAAATATCCCTTTGAAATTATTCCCATCAATTTTCTATTCTGTATGAGGGTAGTCCCCAATATCATATCCAAGAATCTCGATGTTAAAGGACTCAAAAAAGTTACAAATGACCCATCTGAATCATGGATCTAATCATACCAAAGAAATATATCCACCACATCTCGTAGACCCTCAGGTAATATATATTCCAATTTGAAAAAACTCAAAAATTAAAAACATTCTCTCCTAGCCCCAGAGTTTAGTAGTTTATGTAATTATCTATGAACATAATACACTCAGTGGATTATCCAAAAACTGTCAAAATAAAATATAAAAATAGGTCCTCTTGACGCTATAACATATGAAATTGCACTTATTTTCCATTATTGAGGTCCTTTCATAAACAACAAAAATTTAGAAATAATATATCAATATTTTTTCCAAAATAGAATCATTTGAATATGAACGAGCTATATGATAACATGAAAATAATGACCACATTGTTCCAGCTATAGGGAAGTAGTAAATACTTTTTAAACAACTCTTTGAAAAATTAATAAAAAATCATGCAATTCCAGACGAGAAGAGTATAGAACTAGCCAAATTCAATATAACAGTAATGAACTATTTTTTACATTTCTCATGAAATGGTTCCTAAATTTGTGGATGTGGAAGACATTTTAAAAACCTATTATAATCTGTATAAAACCATAAAAATATTTAGTGGTTACTAAATAACATATAATTGGTAAGTAAGGTATCTTAAAATGATTAATCTATAATTTTAATAGAATGACTTTTAATATTTATTATATATATGGGAGACCATGATTTGGGATTTTTTTATGAGTTTTCTATATGTATTCAATGTATTCCATAGAAATATATTGATAATAATATAATAATCCAAAACCATTATTTATATTTTTTAGTGGGGAGTTATACCCTTAAAATATTCTATTTTTTTATATAATCTAAATAATTGGATGCCAAATAAATCAAATTAGTAAATTGGGGAGGCATGAAATATTCATACCTATTATAACATAGTTAATCCATGTAGTTTTTAAAATCCATTAATTGAATTCCATAAGACTATCTTGAGAATGATATAATAATCGAAAACCATAATCAACCTTTTCTGAGTGAGGAGTTATACCTAAAAATAATCCATTTATATTTTATGATATAATCTAAATAATTGGATTACAAATGAATCAAATCACTAAATGGAGTCTGCATGAAATGTTCATTCCTACGAGGAAAACATTAATCTAAGTTATTTTCAATGTCAGTCTACATACCTACTAGATCTAGCCTCACATGCAAAAAATAGATGATACTAATGATAAAAATTAATTTATCAGCTTATCCTTGATGTTATGAAAGTATTAGTGGATGTAAATATGATAAGGGAAAGAGTAGTTATTTTCAAACCACCCAAATAGTATCCCCACCATGACCAACATGGGGGACATTTAAGAAAACCCATGAACCGTCCCTTCACCTAACTCATTTTTGGATATAATACAGAGAAGGTTTTCTAGTACTATCCTTAGTCCTAGATACATCATAGTGGAAATAGCTTCTATTATGTAGAATAATTTTAACTCCATCCCAAAAGCCTATATGAATTTTTATTTCAAACACTACCACTACTTTCACCCTTGGTGATTATTTGTGAATGAATCGTGATGTCCTTTCACTAAAGGAAATATGTATTTTTTGGCATGGGTAACCACTATAAACCAATTATCAACATGTGTTCATTTCCAATTTTCATCTAGTAAAGGTGAGGTGGATACCATAAAAATTATGTGAATAACCTAATCATCTAACATGATGAAAAATATTCATACCTAGTAAATGGGAAAACACTAAGATAACCAAAATGTGATGAGTTCTTCCCAAAATAAAGTAGTAATGTCTTATTGACATAATGCAAATGATGGGTATTAATTAAAAAATGAAATACCATGATCCTCATGATTTTTTAATATGATATATAAAACATATTTAAAACATTAATAATTGTCATAAAAGATGAAATAATGTTTGTAACCCTGATACAAATCCATGAGAATAAGACCATGAAACAAGTTATGATCCCTGCACATTATAAGATGAGTTGTGACTACGAATCTCATATCAATGACAGAACCAAGAATCAGGGTCCTCTAAATATATTCCCTTCAAAATTAACCTTATTTACCAAAATAACATAATCTAAACAGTAATTTTAATCACATAATCAATCATATTCCTAAGACTATTGATCTTCTCACACCTGTGGGAAAATTTAAGAATTTATGTTTAATAGTGAAATATTATGGTGAGATAAAGTCAGCCAATCTTGAGGAAATGAACCTAACATTTATTAGGATCAAGATGAATATAGACCCTTTCCTATCATTTAACCAAAACATTGAAATGTTAATTTTCATATAATGATGGAGGAATTGTCTTGATAAACAAGTTATAAACCATATCGACCTATTTGTTTGAACTCAGATCTTCTACATCATCATTAGTTTCACATTTTTAATTATTAATCAAATATATCATAGTTAATTCACCTATGTGATACTCCAACATTTGTTTTGTAAAAATTGTACTAAAAATGTATTAAACCATTACATACTGACCAGATTCCATGGAAGGAATATACTGACATGTACACCAAGAGGGGAGATCATATCAGAAGTGGGTTGATTTCATGCCTCATGTATCGAAATTTAACAACCTTTTTTTACTCTTAAATAATATAGGTGATATGTACCAAAATTTGAAATAGTTCACTTCCCAATATACAATAAATTTGGTACATTTAAATAGTAAGATACAACCAGACTTACGTGACTCATTATAATAATGGAGGGGCTATATAACATCTAGTATTGAAAATTTCCTTCATTATTAATCTCAACATGAATATATAATAACTATAAAATTATTTATTTTTAAATATATATATATATGGGATAAAATGTATCACTGAACTCTCTCAATATATGAAATGGTAGAATAAAGGGTTGTTTACATTATTACATATTGGAGGAGTCCGACACACACCTTGAACATAAATCTACCCAATGAAAAACCATAAAAAAATTTTATGTGGAGACATTTCCTGATTATTTTTCCATGAAACTTATCCCATAGAAATAACATAGAGTAATTTAGGGATTTTTTTTTGATAAAACTCATTTCTAGAAAGATGATCCACATCAAACCAAGTCAAAAAAATCTCCAGAACCACCAAAAAACATAACTTCTTTAAAAATTAAAAAATAAATTATGTAATTATGTAAAATTTTACACTCCCCCATATAATATATTCCAAATAGTTTATAATAGGAAATACCACCAAAACCACATCCTTAGTAGCATCATCATACACACCCAAACTCATGTGTAGAAGTAACTAATAGAGAGTAATAACACAATAGATTTGGGTTGAGAATAAAACTAGTATACTCTATCCTATCTAATAAGGTTAATTATCATTATTTTTAATATTATAAAAAGAGAAATTATAATATTAAATAATTACCTAAATCACCACAAGTGGGGTCTTGAAATTCATCTTAATTAATGCCACATTCTTCAAATGTTGGGACACAACATCTATTAATTTCTTTCAAATATATCCGTGATAATTTTATAGATGTTGGTGAATAGAAGTTTCCTCCTCAAAGGTTTCACATAATATACTTGGAAAAAAATCTATTATAATGTATAATTACTATGGGAAAAAGTAAAAAATAAATGTATAAAAATGTAGGAAAAATATATTTCCCAAATTTTTCAAAATCATGTATATTATATTACCAGGGTGAGGATGAAGTAGAAAACTATTATAAGGCCCCAGACTTAAACCATACTTAATCTTGAGTAATTACAAGATTACACATTGAGGATCTTTTTAGGTTTAGAGTTTTAGAGAATTAGATCATGAAACTTTCATTACATTCCACATTTAAACAAAGTGGTTACATAAAAGAAAGTATTCATTATTCCCATCAACAGAAACATATTGAAAATAAAACATGGATTCTTTCTTGACACATCCTTGACACTATCATCACATCAGGTACCTTTCCCTTGACCTGTGAAAAGCATTTCAAAAACTTGGGATGAGAATAAAAAGCGCAGTAAGGGTTATAAAAATATGGAAAGGAAACATGAGTTCATATATACATAAGAATTAAATCATACTTTACCCATAAAACATAGGCACTTTAACATACCTCATCAAACCATGAATAAATCATAGAAAACATAAGACATAAAGGTAACTTGAGGCAGTCATAACATTCTTACGTAGGGAGTAACCCTCTTGGATACGTTTGGAATATCCATCACAGTATATTCCCTAAATCTCTTCGGAAAAACCTTAAAGTTTCACTCCTTCATGTTACCCAATTCATTGGAGAGATATATCAGGCTCACTCGCCCTTAGTTTATCACGGAACCAACCGTCTTCATAATAATGCCAAAGAAACTCAACATAATCGTATCACATAAAACATGCATAAAGGAAACATAACATTTCCACCTTTCAATCACAAGATATCAATACAACATATTGATATAAAAATATTATGAAAACCATTTTCAATACCAAAATAAAAGAAAAGTAAAACATGATATTTATTGTTCTTTTAAAAAGATGGTATGGCTTGTAAAGGAAACCGAAACCCAAATAACGGTCACGGAGGCGGAGAAGTCTTTGTCGCCACATACGTACGACAAAAACATTCCCTTTTGTCGTTTTGTAAAACTCTTCGTATAAAAAAGATTCCTTTTGGATAACCATAAAAGTCAAAGGGGTTTATACACCGTATAGAAGAAAGTTGTGTATAAAATAAAATATGCCTCAATGAAAGGATATTGAGACGAAGTCCCATACAAAGACTGTATCCTTGGTTTAAGGATAAATCAATTACATAATTATGTGTGACAAACGAATACACCAAATATAAGTGGATATTAAGTGTAAAATAAGCAAAGGTCATTCACACATATTCAAAGGATGACATATTCAATATCTACATGTTGTACCCAATGAAATCGAAATTGGGTTAAGAATTTCCCTTGACAGCCTAAAGACGTCATATCAAAATGAGTTGATGAGAGATAAAAAGTGTATCTCATCACTTGGACATAAAATTTACATCAATAAGGATATAAGAGAACATATCCCAACATAACAATATGTAAATTAAAAGACCCAACAAAAGAAGTCTTTTAAAAAAGAGGAGGGTGAAAGGTTCCCTTACCGACTTGGGTATCTTTCAAAACATACTCCCCATGAAAGAAGGACAATAAATCATTGATGTAAATACTCATAAACGAAAGTATATTACACAAAGAGTAGAATAATGGGCATTACATATACCACTCAAAGGAAATTGTGGCAAATGTAGCATAAATCTCACGGGAATAAAAGTGAGATGAAAAATCCCTTACGAAAACTCGGCAGCCTAACGACGCCACATAAAACTTACAAAAATGGATTGATGAGATCAAATAGTATATCTCATCATATTAAATTAATGTTTATAGAAAGAGGAATATAAAAGAACATCCCCCAACATAACAAAGATGAGCTTAAAAGAAGTGACATAAAAGAGAGTACTTAAAAGAAAGAGAGAGGTTAGATCTCTTACGAAAATTCGGCAGCCTAACGACACCACTCAAAACTTCCAAATGGATTGATGAGAGAGAATAGAGTCTCTCATCACATGATCATAAAAATTATAGTATGTTTAATATAAAATAACATCCCAATAACAAGAAAGAAGATCTTTAGAGGGAATGACATAAAAGAGTGTACTTAAAAAGAAAGAGAGGAGTAAGATCCCTTACCTCAAGTCCAACTTGTCCTGTTCGTTTATTTATATTCCTGATTAATAATATTTGGTCAATTACTAATTTGCCTAAGTACCTCCCTTAGAGATTATTATTCAGTTCATATCACATATTATAATGATATAATAATTGTTTATTAATGTTAGTTCATATAAGATGTTTTTGCCGATGTGTGGTACATGAGTCAAAAATGAACTTGTTTGAAAACAGATTGCCCATGTAGTTATAAGTAAATAATTTCCAGAATAGTATTAATGATTAAAATATCATATATATCCAGTAAATATTCATTTCATACTACTCCATATAATTTGGAGATAAAAAACGAAAAGCACCGTTCATGGAGACGGTAGGCCGTACAAACGCATGAATGCTACTTTCATTTTTTTGTCATATTAATGGAATTAAAACAAAATGAGAGAGATATATATATGTTATTATTCCAGAATTATATCCATAATTTTGATGTAATATATTACATATATATCCATTATATATATTTACATATAGTATTACATAACATTTTGAGATAAGAAATGAAATGTACCGTTCATGGAGACGGTAAGCCGTACGTACGCATGAACGCTACTTCCATTTCTATTTCATATTTAATGGAATTAAAACATAATGATACATAATAGTATTTTAATTCCAGTATGTTATTATATATAATATCATTATATATATCCTTTATAAGTACCACATATGGTATTAACGAATCAAATCACTTTGAGGGGGCGGTAGTCCGCACTTCATTAAATGAAGATATCACGTCTACCCATAATGGAAACCATAAAGGTATTCCCAAAATGAAAAATACATAAGCTTAAGGAAATCATAAACATATTATATATCATATATAAATATAGTGTCATCTTAATGGACACCTTTTAAGGTGTTAAAATAATGTTGAACAGTCATTGTTTCGGGAGGCTGAAATTCGCCATCCACGGAAACAGTATGTTCTTTAACCATTAGATGTAGGTGTGTGAAAGTGGAGCTAGAATAATTATTATACCAACATCATAGTATATTTATGATACTGTATTTGTTACAAAATAAATGAATAAAAAGAGTTTAGGGGGTTGGAGAAGCAAAATAAAACAAAAGTACTCAAGTGAACACATTACCTTAAAATCGGGTAACTTCCTTTGGTTGGAGCTCAAAGGATTCCTTGGGAAGCCTTATGCCCAAAGTGAGGCTTCAAGGAGTAAGAGAGGGAAGTGGAGATACAAAATGGGCCGAGGTTGGCCAAGCCAAAGGCTTTGGGAGTGTGGGTAAGGAGGTAGGGGTGGGGTCTTTTATAAGAGGAGAGGAGGGGCACTCTTGTAAAGTTACAAAATGTTACTTTATTTTCAAAAGAGTTTCGGATTTTAAAGGTCCCAAATTGATGTATTTCGAGGATAAGGTGATGAGGGTTTTAAATCCACTCATAAAATAGGTTTTGGACAAGTTTAGGTCTTATATATTACATTATTTTTCCATTTTATTTAAATCGTTAAATAATGAGGTCATCGCTGCATCATCATGATGTCATAAATAATTTAATTTATTTAATGTCTAAAAAATATAAAAAAATACTATGATGTAGTAAATCTGTTTATATTTCCAATTAATATTTATAGTAAAAAATATGGGTTTTATAACCCCATGTGAAAATTGTTTTAGTAAAACATATCATGTTTGTCTCATTTTTTTACTTTAACTTTAAATAAAAAGATATTAATGTCATTTTCCAACCAAAGTGGCTTAATGGGGTCCCCAAGTAGACCCATGAGTTTTCTTGGTCGGCAATGACACATCCAATGAGGTTAGGACATGTGTCAAGTTAGTTTCATATTATTAAAACATTATTTTTACCTTAATCTACACTAATTACCTCTAATCGCGATTAAAAACTTAATAAGTTACTATTCACCGAAAAATTATTTTTATCCCATTGAACCACATTTTACTTCTTAATGACAAAAATGTATGTTGGATTTTTGAAATTCAAAACACAAAGATGGAAAAATTTCATTTAAACGGAAAAATCAGTTTTTATAAGTACCACTTAGTGGTTTCACTATTCATCAAAAATTGAAGTTTTTCAGAAAAATCCAAATCATTCACCCTAAGATATATTTGATATTCCAAATTCAAAAATGAATTCTATTTTAAAAAATTCAAAAAATATAAGTCACATTAATTAATTTAATAATTAATTCATGCTGTCAGATCAAATAGCGTGTTTTTATGAAACAATAAGTATCAAAAGATTGACACTGGTTGAAGTCTGATTTCAAAGTGAAATTAATTCCAACGACCACTATTGGATTTAATGGTAAAAATATATTCTAATTTCACATTAAAACCAATTCAAAAGATAATCTAATCATATAAAAAATCAGATTAAAAAGAGGTTTTGAATTAAAAAACAACATTTGACAATATTCATTTAAAAAATGAACTTTATCGGAAAGATACCAAAAATCTATACAAAGTAAATTTTGATGTCCCAATTCTTAAGAAGAGTTTTATTTGATCCAAAAGGATTTATAAGGGTGAAAAAAACTATATTTAATGACGGTTCTCCATCAAAAGGCGATAAGTGAACCTTTAGTGAAAGCTGGGGCATATATGCCTAAAATCAAATTATTTCCGTATTTTATGCCATTATCTTTTATCGGATAAATGTAAAAACATTAAAACCCATATATAATCATATTTTAGTTGTTTCTATCCATTCCCGCCATCACAACGGCTACATGTTAACTACCATTTAAAATAATATTATTTTATTATTAGAGTGCAACATAAGATTCCCAAGAAACTCGTTGTTGCGTGTTGGGTACGCCATCGAGCATAGCGGCCCCTTTAAAGTCATATTAATATTTTATTCACAAATATGGATAAATATGAAAATGTCATATTCTTTATTTACCTGGGGTGTTATATCCTTCCTCCCTTTTGGGAATTGCGTCCTCGCAATTTTAAAATTGCGTTTGGAAACATCTTTGAAAGTCCCACATTGGAACAAGAGTCGGTAAAACAATCCCTTTAAAATAAATAAAGATAAGTACATAGGTCACCCGAGTTAATCCATATGTAGAAAAACATGGACATGGAAGAAAAAACAAAGGGTCATGTTCTTGAGGGAGAGTGATAGTAAACATGTCTAAGAGAAAGTTAACCATAAGAAAATCAAAAACTTGTGATGGGTTAAACGGTATTTGATTCCCCAGTAGGAAAAGTTAATAGACAACATTTTTGTTTTAAGTTACTTTTTATTGAGGAATTTATTCCTAAGGAAACATAATCACTTATCATATTGACTTTCAACTTTTAGTAGATTCCTTAATCAAACTCATATTTTTTTCCAAAAGACGAGTATTTAGGGAGACTTGTTCGCATTAAGAGTACTATAATCAACTTCTAGAGAATCACCTAATCCACCAAAGAGAACTATATACTTCCCATTTCTTTAGGCTTTAACCAAAACCAAAACCAAAAGGTTAGTACACGGTCAGATAATCCAGAAAAGGATAACCCTTTAAAAAGAAAATCTATGCTTAATCTCCAAAATTTTTCGAAAAAAACCTAAAGATCAACGAGGACCATACGATAAAAAATTTGTCCATAAAATTCTTCAAAGTAAAACAATCTAAGATTGAAACCCAAATATTTGAAGGATTTATTCACATAGTCTTCCATGTTAAATCGTAACATTTATCCCCAAACAATATCAGTTGCTCCTAAAGTCTCGTATTGAAAAGTAATTAACCTAATCACATATCCTCCATGATAGGTTAATAATTTTCATAAATAACCCAAAATCAACTTACTCTTAATTCATAAAATCATATAACTAAAAAAAATCATTCAAACTAACCAGGGACTTCACGTAGTCCAGTGGTAGGCGATAAATACTAGTCGCAATTTGGTTGTGGGTTCGATTCCTGTAGCTTTGTCCGACGCGACGGGTTGTCACACAGTCTGCGTGTTGTCCTTTTTCCAAAACTATATAATTCATAAATAATTCCCCAAAAAGAGATAAAATCATCAAAAATGATCATAACATATTTTAACCTCAAGTTTATCTCATGCCTTTCATTTTCCAGCATATCATATAATAACCCATAATTACCTCAAAAGTAAGGATCATATAAACCTTAATGATACATTTATAATTATTACCTGAACTTCCACATGGATTGGGCATCTCGTACATGATGCATTAAAGATCATACCAAGGTTCAAGTGGTTGATCATGACTCCTTGATAGTTGGTTTAGAACAACCACGAGTTTCCTCATTGAATCCCCCATTTTATCTAGTATCTTAATCATAGAACCACCACAGTTTCTTTAAAGCCTGTTGTCTCTTTGGTGCCTGCTAGATCCATCCATTCACTAAAATCAGAAATGTCATTGTGTAAAGACCCGTAAAATTCAAGGGAAATTTTTTCTTAATTTTCTTTAGAATTTTACAAAAGCGCGGTTTCAGACGGCACCTGATTCCGAGGCCCGGAGTGCCCGAAATTAATTTCCGAAGTTTGGCTCGGGTACGTTCAGTGAACGAACGAGCGGGAATTCCTAACTTTTGATCCGGTGCTCGGAATTGAAATCTGAGGGCACCGATGAACTCGCAGCGCCGATATTCGCTTAAAGAGACCTTTTCGGGAGTTGCGTTTGTTGCGGGTTGAAAGTTAATTTTTGGGGTTTTTAGTTGAGTTAAATAAAATTTGTGTAGAACAAATTTTATTATAACTTCTTAAAACCTATCAAAGGAGGTTGGAAGTGGGACCCACACCCACTTAACCTCCCTTGGGAGGATTAAGTGTGGTGGGGCCCACACGAACCCCTAATTCTTTTCAAATTCCCTAACCCCTCTAAACCCCCTCTTAATTATGTAACTCTTACCTACTTTAATTCTTGCCAACCTATCTCTTCACTTAATTTTGTCAACTCTAGATTTAATTAATGTATTAAATTCAACTTTTGAATTTTGAAAGGTTGGCAAAGTGAAAATAAAATAAGGTGTAGCTTATTTTATTTTGGGTTATTTGTTTGTCTTCTTGATAGGTGGAGAGCTCTTCTTCTTCTTCAAACTCAACGAAGAACGCGAAGAACGTCGTTCTTCAACGAAGAACTTCTCCGCCGAAGAACACGGTCCATCCGCGACGCCATATCCGCGACGCGACGTACTTCTTCCGCGTCATGTCTTCCGCGACGGTTTTCCGCGACGAACACAATCGACAACGACTCTTCCTCCGACGTCAAAGGAATCGACACCGATATTCCACGACTACGTCAACGTGCGACTATCGAGAACGCCGCTCCGCTCTTCTTCGTTTACCGTGTCAACGAAAGGGGACGCCACTTCTTCCTCGGACAATCTTCGTCGGCGTACAAGTTTCGCCAACGACGTGTCTCTTCGAACGCATCCCTTCGTCATCGGATTTGACGAACGGCTTCCGCGACGCCCGACCTCCGCGACGTCGTCTTCCGCGGAACCTTGACAATCCTCGAATCTTATACCCGAGGTAGGGGTTGTTGAATTCTTTTTGGTTTCCTTAATTTTATTCTTGATCGTGAATAGCAAGTCTAACGTGTGGCTTGAATTGTTTTAAGTTGCGTTATTTTTTTAACGTGAGGGGGCCGGACCGCACGAACACGGCCGAACCCCCCTCCATTGTTATTGTTTATTCTTGCGGGTGGAAGCAAGTGGCGTGGTGCCGTCGCACCACGCGGATGATCGTGCAAATATTTTACGCGGCGCCGTCGCGCCACGCCGAGGAAAAATCTTCAAGAACGTGACGCCGTCGCGCCGCGTTGAAAAGAATCATGGCACGGCGAAAGGGGCGCGGTGTCGTCGCACCGCGCCGGACGACGAACACCGCGGCCGGTTCTGGGCCGCGGCGGGACGAGAAGACCGCGGCCGGTTCTGGGCCGCGGCAGAAGAGAAGACCGGCGGCCGGGCCGCCGGCGTCGGAAGCCGAAGAGGGGACCGGAAATTCCGGTCCCGTTGGAGAAAACCGGCCGGCCAGCTGGCCGGCCGGATGCCGTTAAACCGGGGAATTAATTCCCCGGCCAGCATGTAAAACCCCCCTCTTTAAGAGGGGGGGCGGTTTTAATTAAAGGGAGGGGGGCAGCCGGCCCCCCCGGTTCCGCACCAGCAGGCCCCCCACGTGGGGGGGGGGGGGGGGGGGGGGCGCTTAAAAAAATAACGGCGCGGCTAAGCCGCGCCGCCTCTTGAAAAACCGCGGGGCTTAGCCCCCGCGTGTGGCTCCTCACGGCACCCCGAGCCGCCGCGGCACCCCGCGCCGCCGCGCCGCCGCCCGCCGCCGCCCAGGGGGGGGGGGGGGGCGGGCCGGGTCGGCCCGGACCCGGACCCCCCCGTTTCGAACCAGATTTGGTTTTTGGGCCATAACTTGAGCCTCGGACCTCCGAATGACGAACCGTCTGCGGCAACGCGATCCTTGGATCGAGATGGTCGTTTCGGTATATCGCACTCAAGGTTTCGGTTACTTTGAGTTCGGCCGGGTTGGTTCGTTCACGAAACCAACCGGGCCTTCGGAGCGGAAACGCTCATATCTTGAGCTACGGACGTCCGATTGACGTGCCGTCAGCTGTGTTGAGTCCCTATTAGTGAGACGAATCTTTTGGCATACTCCGCCCGAGGTTTGGACGCAGGTGGAGTACGGTCGGGTTGGTTTTTCCTTAAAAACCAACCAGGCCCCGGAGACGAAAATGCCAATAACTCTCAGACCGGGCGTCCGATCGACGCGCCGTCTGTTGCGTTGAGTTCCTATTGACGATACGGAACTTTTGGATACATCAACTCTGGTCTTTGTGACAGTTGATGTATCAGCCTCTCGGCTCGTGGAGCGGACCCTCCGAACGAGCTTGCTATGTGCGGAAACCCTAGTGCTGGCTACGACTGCTACGACTACTACTGCTACTGTGACTGCGATGACGACAGTACAGAGATCATGTGTGGATTCAACGACGACGACTTCAGCACTCAGCGATCCTATGTGGATCAGTGCTACAGGTCCTGTGTGGGCCCGATCCTGTGTGGGTCCTTGCGCTCAGCGGTTCTGTGTGAGCCAGCACCTATAGGTCCTGTGTGGGCCCGATCCTGTGTGGGTCATTGTGGGGGTTAGTTACCTATCGATCCTTCGTGGGTCCGACGACTTAGATGGATCAGTGATCATCTTTATCGTCCTTGAAGAAGTATACCTGTGTGAGCTGAATCCTGTTGCTTTTCTCTGTGGATTGTGTTGTGCAATCATGTGTGGATTATGTTTTGCTTTCCTATGTGGAATACGTATACTTTCCTGCATGGACTGAGTTGTACTTGGGCTCGGAGGTTGGATCGTATTTTAATTGATGACTTAGGTATATGTATGGGCATATACCTAAGCAGTGTCGGTTGTTACTTCGTGATTGTACTTTTCTTCGTGGTTTATCCTTTGTGGATTTGAGAGACCTTCAGGGGTCTCGGGGTCCCTACTGAGTAGCTTATACTCACCCCTGCACGGGCTTTTCCCGCACTACGTTGTGTTGGTTGCAGACGACGGACAGCGTTGACCTGAGCTGAGGCCTACAGAGCGGGACGGTACCCGGAGGTGGACCACTGGGCGGGACGTGCACGGAGCGGACGGCGGGACCCGTGGAGCAGAGGAGCTATCTGTACCCACCCTTCAGGTGGGATTTCCAGTGGACAGCTCGGTGTAGCGGCTTTTACTTTTCAGTTGCTGTTTTCCCTTTCGAGTTGTACTTTACTTTCAGTTTGGGTTTGTATTCTGGCCCATTTACCTTTCCGCACTTTCAGTCGTACTCTGCTTTGTTTAGTATTTACTTTCCGCTTGTTTACTCTGTGGTGTGTGTTTACTTTTCAAAGGCAATGCCTTCCCTTTTTATCGGGATTTACGCCTTGGTGCTAGTCGCCAGCCCCTGGCCTATGGAAGGCGGGCTTGGGGTAGTCACGGCACGGACCCCGAGGGCGGGTCGTGACAAATTGGTATCAGAGGAGTTCGGTTCTACCGCGAACTCTGATCTTTTCTATGTGAAACAATAATGTTTAGCGTATTGAGTGTGGATATCAGTCCAGGGAGTCCAGTGTTGGTGCGGCGGCCGACGTATCCGTACACCAGGACCCTGACTTCTGATTTCCGACTTAATGCACGAAAACATTGATTGCGTGTGTGTTTCAAAGTTTTCTTTGTGATTACTTATATCAGCTCACTAGGTATACTGTTCTGACCGTGGCGCACCTGTTTCCTTTTCAGGATGGCCCCACGACGGCAGCCAGCTAGGGTTCCGAGAGTCGAGCGAGACGACAGCCCACCGAGCGACGAGGCCTCGGTGTAGGGCCCTTTTCCAGTAGTGGCACCGGCGGTAGCTCTACCCGCCGAGCCCCCGATGCTTCCAGCAGCAGCCGCTGACGATGCACGTCGCCTCAGCGCACTGCATGAGTTTCAGCGCCAGCGACCACCCAGGTTTCGCGGGGAGACGGATCCCCAGGCAGCAGAGGACTGGCTGGAGGCAGTGGTTCGAGTGTTTAGGCTAGTGAGGACACCAGCAGACCTCATGGTGATCCTCGCTGCGAGCCTACTACACGCAGCAGCAGGACGATGGTGGAGCTTGATGCTCCAGGTGCACGATGAGGCATCTCTTCTTTGGACGGACTTTGAGAGCCTCTTCCGCTAGGAGTTCGTCCCAGCCACCCTTCGTGCGGTGCGTATCCAGGAGCTTCTACAGCTGCGGCAGGGCAGCATGACGGTCGCTCAGTACTCGGCGAGATTTACCGATCTCTCGCGCTACTCGACCGACATGGTACGAGACCCATTCTTCCGGGCCCGGACCTTCGAGCAGGGTTTGAGACATGAGATCAGGGCATCGCTGATCTCCCTCAGCATACCGACTCAGACAGGAGTACTGGAGCGGGCTCTTCTGATCGAGAGCTTCCTTGCTGAGTCTACACCAGCACAGAGACCCACCGCAGGGCGGCACGTGGCAGAGTCATCTGCAGCAGGCAGTCGACGGATGACTCAGGGGTCCAGGCAGACCAGACCTTCGGGCAGACGATCTCAGGGCACTGGCTCAGCAGTGCGGGGCACACAGCGCGGAGCCAGTCTTCCGAGAGGCAGACAGTGCTACTCGTGCGGCGGGCAGGGCCACATGGCTCGTGACTGCCCGACCCGTCGTGCCGAGGAGCAGCAGACAGTTGATGGACCACCGAGGCAGAGGCAGAGGATCGACCGTGGCGGTCCGCAGGGAGGAGGCGGACGAGGAAGAGGAGCTGGACGAGCAGCTGGTGGTGGCCGACGCTTTGAGGCTCTACCACCACCACCACCAGGAGGTCCACCCCGACCACAGGGAGCTGGCGGGCAGCGACAGGCACAGCTCCAGGCAGCAGAGGCCTACGACCACGGTGCACCCGAGATGATTCGAGGTACTATCTGTGTCTATTCCACCCTTGCTGCAGTTCTTATAGACACAGGAGCGAGTCATTCTTTCATAGTCGCTGCCCTTGTTCGGAGCTCGGAGATTCCGACAGAGCCGTTGGCTCGATCCTTACGGCTAGAGACTCCTACGGGAGCAGACTCGACGATTACGCACTGGTGCCGGCAGTGTGAGCTTACTCTAGGAGGTGAGAGCTTCGGCTGGGATCTTCTTGTAGCAGCATCGAGGCCTTACGACGTCATCTTGGGCAGGGATTGGCTATCTACGGTCCATGCACAGATTGACTGTTTTAGGCGCAAGGTGCGATGTGTACGCACCGACGGGAGCAGGTTCACCTTCACCGGCGAGAAGGGAGCCTTAGCAGCACAGGATGGACTTCCGCGGAGGAGAGGACAGCCCATCACTCATCAGTTGGCTAGCCTTATCCTTGGAGCAGTTGACGTGCGGAGTCCTGGTTTTCCTGTAGTGGTGGATCAGTTTGCGGACGTTTTTCCTGACGACGTTCCAGGGCTACCTCCTCGCAGAGAGGTAGACTTTTATATTGACTTGTACCCCGGGACATCCCCGATATCCACTCCAGCATATCGGATGGCCCCCGCCGAGCTTCGAGAGCTACGGGTACAGTTGGAGGACTTGCAAGGCAAGGGGTTCATCCGACCCAGTGTTTCACCCTGGGCTTCCCCGATATTGTTCGCCAAAAAGGCGGACGGGAGCTTGCGACTTTGTGTTGACTATCGTCGCCTGAACCAGGTGACAGTGAGGAACAAGTATCCGCTACCGAGGATTGATGACCTCTTTTATCAGCTCAAGGGAGCACGGTGGTTCTCGAAGATAGACCTCAGGTCAGGCTATCATCAGCTCAGAGTCAGAGACGAGGATGTGCAGAAGACGGCCTTCAGATGTCGGTATGGCCACTATGAGTTCTTGGATATGCCCTTCGGTGTAACCAATGCTCCAGCAGTGTTCATGGCTCTAATGAACAGGATCTTTCAGCCATACCTCGATCGGTTTGTCGTGGTCTTCATCGACGACATTCTGATTTACTCTACGACAGAGGAGGAGCACGCCTATCACTTGCGAGTTGTTCTTGACACACTCCGAGAGCACCAGCTTTATGGTAAGCTCTCGAAGTGCCAGTTCTGGATACGTGAGGTCCACTTTTTGGGACACGTTATCTCTGAGGCGGGATTTGCAGTGGATCCCGCGAAGATTGGGGCTGTGTTAGCATGGGAGCCACCCAGGAGCGTGACTGAGGTTCGGAGTTTCTTGGGACTAGCTGGATACTATCAGAGATTTGTGCCGAACTTCTCCAGAGTTGCGGAATCACTCACAGCTTTGACGAAGAAGGGGAAACCCTTCGTGTGGTCAGACAGTTGTCAGCAGAGCTTCCAGGAGCTGAGACAGAGATTGACTAGCGCACCTATCTTGAGGTTTCCTGAGGAGGGAGTAGGGTACGTAGTCTACTGCGATGCATCAGGGACAGGACTCGGATGTGTTCTGATGCAGGAGCGGGTAGTGATCGCCTATGGATCATGACAGTTGAGGCCGCATGAGCAGAACTACGCTACCCATGACCTGGAGTTAGCAGCAGTGGTCTTCGCTCTGAAGACATGGCGACACTATCTGATGGGCGAGCGCTTTACAGTCTTTTCCGATCATCAGAGTCTCAGGTATATCTTCTCGCAGAAGGACCTGAACCTGAGACAGCGACGATGGCTCGAGTTCCTCCAGGACTATGACTTTGAGATAGTCTATACTCCTGGAAAGGGGAACGTAGTAGCCGATGCCCTCAGTAGGAGGACGGGCATTCAGCTACTCGAGGAGGCGACGGAGCAGCTAGCCTCTTTGCAGATATCCTTCGTGGATAGAGATGGAGCAGCCTTTCTTTAGTCTCTCACAGTCACTCCTCCACTACTGCAGCGAGTCAGGGAGGCACAGCATGGGGACGCTGACTGTGAGACACGGCGTGCACAGATATCCTCGGGACAGGCACCTGATGGTTTCTCCCTTGGAGCAGAGCACGACATCCTTTTCAGAGGACGTACCATGGTACCAGTAGCTTTGCGAGAGGAAGTGCTGAGAGAGTTTCACACTTCTCCTTTGGCGGTACATCCTGGAGTGGCGAAGATGTACCAGGACCTCAGACGACAGCACTGGTGGCCGGGCATGAAGAAGGCTGTAGCAGAGTTCGTTTCTCGATGCCTCACCTGTCAGCAGGTGAAGGCAGAGCATCAGGTGCCAGCAGGCTTGGTACAGCCCTTGGAGGTTCCGGAGTGGAAGTGGGACGGCATATCTATGGACTTCGTGACTGGACTTCCACACACTTCCAGAGGTCACGACTCCATCTGGGTGATTGTTGACCGACTCACCAAGTCGGCACACTTCTTACCCATTAGAGAGCAGGGCTCAGTGGAGAGCTTGGGACGTCTCTACGTTCAGGAGATTGTGCGGCTCCACGGCGTGCCATCATCTATCGTTTCCGATCGAGATGCCCGCTTTACTTCCCGGCTTTGGAAGGGGTTACAGGAGGCGTTCGGTACACAGCTACGTCTTAGCACATCTTTTCACCCTTAGACGGATGGTCAGACAGAGAGGACCATTCAGACACTCGAGGACATGCTCCACGCATGTGTCCTCGACTTTGGTCGTAGCTGGGAGGACCACCTACCCTTGGTGGAGTTCGCGTACAACAACAACTACCACTCCACCATCGGGATGGCACCGTACGAGGCGTTGTACGGCCGACCATGTAGATCTCCTTTGTGCTGGACAGACCCTGGGGAGTCAGCACTGGTGGGACCGGAGATGGTCCAGGCCACGACAGAGAAGGTCCAGGTCATCTAGGAGCGGATGAGGACAGCTCAGAGCCGGCAGAAGTCATATGCTGACAGGAGGCGGAGGCCACTGGAGTTCGAGGATGGCGACCACGTCTTCTTGCGGGTCTCACCTCGACGTGGTATTCGGAGATTTGGCCGAGGCGGCAAGTTATCTCCGCGCTTCATCGGACCCTTCCAGATTCTCAGCAGGATTGGTGAGGTGGCTTATCGCCTGGCTCTACCACCTCAGTTGCACCGGGTGCACGACATCTTCCACGTATCTCAGCTGAGGAGATACGTGCACGACCCGGCGCACATCATTGATCATGGGGAACTTGACGTTGACGATGGGACGACTTTTACGGAGGTCCCGGTGGAGATAGAGGATCGACAGGAGCGGGTCCTACGTGGGTGATCGATTCCTCTTGTGCGCATTAGATGGCAGCACGGGAATCTCCAGGAGAGCACATGGGAGCGGGAGGCTCAGATGCGTGCTCAGTACCCTCATTTGTTTCCCTAGTTTTTGTTGTATCTTTACGGGGACGTAAAGCCCTGAGGTGGGAGTAATGTAAAGACCCGTAAAATTCAAGGGAAATTTTTTCTTAATTTTCTTTAGAATTTTACAAAAGCGCGGTTTCAGACGACACCTGATTCCGAGGCCCGGAGTGCCCGGAATTAATTTCCGAAGTTTGGCTCAGGTACGTTCAGTGAACGAACGAGCGGGAATTCCTAACTTTTGATCCGGTGCTCGGAATTGAAATCCGAGGGCACCGATGAACTCGCAGCACCGATATTCGCTTAAAGAGACCTTTTCGGGAGTAGCGTTTGTTGCGGGTTGAAAGTTAATTTTTGGGGTTTTTAGTTGAGTTAAATAAAATTTGTGTAGAACAAATTTTATTATAACTTCTTAAAACCTATCAAAGGAGGTTGGAAGTGGGACCCACACCCACTTAACCTCCCTTGGAAGGATTAAGTGTGGTGGGGCCCACACGAACCCCTAATTCTTTTCAAATTCCCTAACCCCTCTAAACCCCCTCTTAATTATGTAACTCTTCCCTACTTTAATTCTTGCCAACCTATATCTTCACTTAATTTTGTCAACTCTAGATTTAATTAATGTATTAAATTCAACTTTTGAATTTTGAAAGGTTGGCAAAGTGAAAATAAAATAAGGTGTAGCTTATTTTATTTTGGGTTATTTGTTTGTCTTCTTGAGAGGTGGAGAGCTCTTCTTCTTCTTCAAACTCAACGAAGAACGCGAAGAACGTCGTTCTTCGACGAAGAACTTCTCCGCCGAAGAACACGGTCCATCCGCGACGCCATATCCGCGACGCGACGTACTTCTTCCGCGTCATCTCTTCCGCGACGGTTTTCCGCGACGAACGCAATCGACAACGACTCTTCCTCCGACGTCAAAGGAATCGACACCGATATTCCACGACTACGTCAACGTGCGACTATCGAGAACGCCGCTCCGCTCTTCTTCGTTTACCGTGTCAACGAAAGGGGACACCACTTCTTCCTCGGACAATCTTCGTTGGCGTACAAGTTTCGCCAACGACGTGTCTCTTCGAACGCATCCCTTCGTCATCGGATTTGACGAACGGCTTCCGCGACGCCCGACCTCCGCGACGTCATCTTCCGCGGAACCTTGACAATCCTCGAATCTTATACCCGAGGTAGGGGTTGTTGAATTCTTTTTGGTTTCCTTAATTTTATTCTTGATCGTGAATAGCAAGTCTAACGTGTGGCTTGAATTGTTTTAAGTTGCGTTATTTTTTTAACGTGAGGGGGCCGGACCGCACGAACACGGCCGAACCCCACTCCATCGTTATTGTTTATTCTTGCGGGTGGAAGCAAGTGGCGTGGTGCCGTCGCACCACGCGGATGATCGTGCAAATATTTTACGCGGCGCCATCGCGCCACGCCGAGGAAAAATCTTCAAGAACGCGACGCCGTCGCACCGCGTTGAAAAGAATCATGGCACGGCGAATGGGGCGCGGTGCCGTCGCACCGCGCCGGACGACGAACACCGCGGCCGGTTCCTGGCCGCGGCGGGACGAGAAGACCGTGGCCGGTTCCGGGCCGCGGCGGAAGAGAAGACCGGCGGTCGGGCCGCCGGCGTCAGAAGCCGAAGAGGGGACCGGAAATTCCGGTCCCGTTGGAGAAAACCGGCCGGCCAGCTGGCCGGCCGGATGCCGTTAAACCGGGGAATTAATTCCCCGGCCAGCATGTAAAACCCCCCTCTTTAAGAGGGGGGGCGGTTTTAATTAAAGGGAGGGGGGCAGCCGGCCCCCCCAGTTCCGCACCAGCAGGCCCCCCACGTGGGGGGGGGGGGGGCGCTTAAAAAAATAACGGCGCGGCTATGCCGAACCGCCTGTTGAAAAACCGCGGGGCTTAGCCCCCGCGTGCGGCTCCTCACGGCACCCCGAGCCGCCGCGGCACACCGCGCCGCCGCGCCGCCGCCCGCCGCCGCCGCCGGCCACTGCGCCGCCCAGGGGGGGGGGGGGTCGGGCCGGGTCGGCCCGGACCCGGACCCCCCCGTTTCGAACCAGATTTGGTTTTTGGGCCATAACTTGAGCCTCGGACCTCCGAATGACGAACCGTCTACGGCAACGCGATCCTTGGATCGAGACGGTCGTTTCGGTATATCGCACTCAAGGTTTCGGTTACATTGAGTTCGGCCGGGTTGGTTCGTTCACGAAACCAACCGGGCCTTCGGAGCGGAAACACTCATATCTTGAGCTACGGACGTCCGATTGACGTGCCGTCAGCTGTGTTGAGTCCCTCTTAGTGAGACGAATCTTTTGGCATACTCCGCCCGAGGTTTGGATGCAGGTGGAGTACGGTCGGGTTGGTTTTTCCTTAAAAACCAACCAGGCCCCAGAGACGAAAATGCCAATAACTCTCAGACCGGGCGTCCGATCGACGCGCCGTCTGTTGCGTTGAGTTCCTATTGACGATACGGAACTTTTGGATACATCAACTCTGGTCTTTGTGACAGTTGATGTATCAGCCTCTCGGCTCGTGGAGCGGACCCTCCGAACGAGCTTGCTATGTGCGGAAACCCTAGTGCTGGCTGCGACTGCTACGACTACTACTGCTACTGTGACTGCGACGACGACAGTACAGAGATCCTGTGTGGATTCGACGACGACGACTTCAGCACTCAGCGATCCTACGTGGGTCAGTGCTACAGGTCCTGTGTGGGCCCGATCCTGCGTGGGTCCTTGCGCTCAGCGGTTCTGTGTGAGCCAGCGCCTACAGGTCCTGTGTGGGCCCGATCCTGTGTGGGTCATTGTGGGGGTTAGTTACCTATCGATCCTTCGTGGGTCCGACGACTTAGATGGATCAGTGATCATCTTTATCGTCCTTGAAGAATTATACCTGTGTGAGCTGAATCCTGTTGCTTTCCTGTGTGGATTGTGTTGTGCAATCCTGTGTGGATTATGTTTTGCTTTCCTATGTGGAATACGTATACTTTCCTGCGTGGACTGAGTTGTACATGGGCTCGGAGGTTGGAGCATATTTTAATTGATGACTTAGGTATATGTATGGGCATATACCTAAGCAGTGTCGGTTGTTACTTCGTGATTGTACTTTTCTTCGTGGTTTATCCTTTGTGGATTTGAGAGACCTTCAGGGGTCTCGGGGTCCCTACTGAGTAGCTTATACTCACCCCTGCACGGGCTTTGCCCGCACTACGTTGTGTTGGTTGCAGACGACGGACATCGTTGACCTGAGCTGAGGCCTACAGAGCGGGACGGTACCCGGAGGTGGACCACTGGGCGGGACGTGCACGGAGTGGACGGTGGGACCCGTGGATCAGAGGAGCTATCTGTACCCACCCTTCAGGTGGGATTTCCAGTGGACAGCTCGGTGTAGCGGCTTTTACTTTTCAGTTGTTGTTTTCCCTTTCGAGTTGTACTTTACTTTCAGTTTGGGTTTGTATTCTGGCCCATTTACATTTCCACAATTTCAGTCGTACTCTGCTTTGTTTAGTATTTACTTTCTGCTTGTTTACTCTGTGGTGTGTGTTTACTTTTCAAAGGCAATGCCTTCCCTTTTTATCGGGATTTACGCCTTGGTGCTAGTCGCCAGCCCCTGGCCTATGGAAGGCGGGCTTGGGGTAGTCACGACACGGACCCCGAGGGCGGGTCGTGACACATTGTGAGTATATCAACAAAACCATCATGTACTAATGAGGAAGGTAAACACTAAGATACACTTACTCATTCACTTTATCTAAAACTATGACTCTTTCTGAAATCCTAACCATTATGGTAATGTCACTTATGCTTAAAGAATACCCTAACCTTTAAAGTTATCTAAACCAACCTTTGATACCAACTATAAGGCCCCAGCCTTAAACCTTACTTAATCTTGTGTAATTACAAGATTACACATTGAGAATCTTTTCAGGTTTAGAGTTTTAGAGAATTATATCATGAAACTTGCATTACATTCCACATTTAAACAAAGTGGTTACATAAAAGACAGTATTTATTCTTCCCATCAACGGAAACATATTGAAAATAAAACATGGATTCTTTCTTGACACATCCTTGACACTATCATAACATCAGGTACCTTTCCCTTGACCTGTGAAAAGCATTTCAAAAACTTGGGATGAGCATAAAAATCTCAGTAAGGGTTATAAAAATATGGAAAGGAAACATGAGTTCATATATACATAAGAATGAAATCATACTTTACCCATAAAACATAGGCACTTTAACATACCTCATAGAACCATGAATAAATCATAGAAAACATAAGACATAAAGGTAACTTGAGGCATTCATAACATTCTTACGTAGTGAGTAACCCTCTTGGTTACGTTTGGAATACCCATCACAGTATATTCCCTAAATATCTTTGGAGAAACCTTAACGTTTCACTCCTTCGTGTTACCCAATGCATTGCAGAGCTATATCGGGCTCACCCGCCCTTAGTTTATCACGGAACCACCCGTCTTCATAATAATGCCCAAGAACCTCAACATAATCGTATCACATTAAACATGCATAAAGGAAACATAACATTTCCACCTTTCAATCACAAGATATCAATACAAAATATTTATATAAAAACATTAAAAAAATCATTTTCAATACCAAAATAAAAGAAAAGTAAAACATGATATTTATTTTTCTTTTAAAAAGAAGGTATGGCTTGTAGAGGAAGCGGAAACCCAAATAATGATCACGGAGGCAGAGAAGTCTTTTTCGCCGCATACGTACGACAAAAACATTCCCTTTTGTCGTTTTGTAAAACGCTTCGTATAAAAAAGATTCCTTTTGGATAAACTTAAAAGACAAAGGGGTTTATACACCGTATAGAATAATGGTGTGTATAATATAAAATATGCCTCAATGAAAGTATATTGAGACGAAGTCCCATACAAAGACAGTATCCTTGGTTTAAGGATAAATCAATTACATAATTATGTGTGGCAAATGAATACACCAAATATAAGTGGATATTAAGTGTAAAATAATCAAATCTCATTCACACATATTCAAAGGATGACATTTTCAATAACTACATGTTGAACCAAAAGGAATCGAAATTGGGTTAAGAAGTTCCCTTGACAGCCTAACGATGTCAGATCAAAATGAGTTGATAAGAGATAAAAAGTGTATCTCATCACTTGGACATAAAATTTACATCAATAAGGATATACGAGAACATATCCCAACATAAAAATATGTAAATTAAAAGACCCAACAAAAGAAGTCTTTTAAAAAAGAGGAGGGTGAAAGGTTCCCTTACCGACTTGGGTATCTTTCAAAACATACTTCCCATGAAAGATGGACAATAAATCATTGATGTAAATAATCATAAACGAAAGTATACTACACAAAGAGTAGAATAATGGGCAGTACATACACCACTCAAAGGAAATTGTGGAAAATGTAGCATAAATCTCACGGTAATAAAAGTGAGATGAAAAATCCCTTACGAAAACTCGGCAGCCTAACGGCGCCACAAAAAACTTACAAAAATGGATTGATGAGATCAAATAGGGTATCTCCTAATATTAAATTAAAGTTTATACAAAGAGGAATATCAAATAACATCCCCCAACATAACAAATAGGATCTTAAAAGAAGTGACATATAGGAGAGTACTTAAAAGAAAGAGAGGGGTTAGATCTCTTACGAAAATTCGGAAGCATAACGACGCCTCTCAAAACTTCCAAAATGGATTGATGAGAGAGAATAGGGTCTCTAATCACATGATCATAAAAATTACAGTAAGTGTAATATAAAATAACATCCCAATAACAAGAAATATGATCTTTAGAGGGAATGACATAAAAGAGTGTACTTAAAAAGAACGAGAGGAGTAAGATCCCTTACCTCAAGTCCAACTTGTCTTGTTCATTTCTTTATATTCCTGAATAATAAACTTTGGTCAATTAATAATTTTTATTAGTACCTCCCTTTGAGATTATTATTCAGTTCATATCACATATTATAATGTTATAATAATTTTTTAATAATGTTAGTTCATATCAGACGTTTTTGCCGATGTTTGGTACATGAGTCAAAAATGAACTTGTTTGAAAAAAGATTTCCCATGTAGTTATAAGTAAATAATTTCCAGAATAGTATTAATGATTAAAATATCATATATATCCAGTAAATATTCATTTCATACTAATCCATATCATTTGGAGATAAAAAAAGAAAAGCACCGTTCATGGAGACGGTAGGCCGTACGTACGCATGAACGCTACTTTCATTTTTTTGTCATATTAATGGAATTAAAACAAAATGAGAGAGATATATATATGTTATAATTCCAGAATTATATCCATAATTTTTATGTAATATATTACATATATATCTATTATATATATTTACTTATAGTATTACATAACATTTTGAGATAAGAAATGAAATGTACCGTTCATGGAGACGGTAAGTCGTACGTACGCATGAACGCTACTTCCATTTCTATTTCATTTTTAATGGAATTAAAACATAATGATACATAATATTATTTTAATTCCAGTATTGTATCATATATAATATCATTAAATATATCCTTTATACGTACCACATATTGTATTAACGAATCAAATCACTTTGAGGGGGCGGTAGTCCGCACTTCCTTAAATGAAGATATCACATTTACACATAATGGAAACCATAAAGGTATGCCCAAAATGAAAAATACAGAAGCTTAAGGAAATAATAAACATGTTATATATCATATATAAATATATTTTCATCTTAATGGCCACCTTTGAAGGTGTTAAAATAATGTTGAACACTCATTGTTTCGGGAGGCCGAAATTCACCATCCACAGAAACTGTATGTTCTTTAACCATTAGATGTAGGTGTGTGAATGTGTAGCTAGAATAATTCTTATAAAAACATCCTAGTATATTGATGATACTGGATTTTTTACAAAAGAAATGAATAAAAAGAGTTTAGGGTGTTGGAGGAGCAAAATAAAACAAAAGTACTCAAGTGAAGACATTACCTTATAATCGGGTAACTCCCTTTGGTTGGAGCTCAAAGGCATCCTTGGGAAGCCTTATGCCCAAAGTGAGGCTTCAAGGATTAATAGAGGGAAGTGGAGATACAAAATAGGCAGAGGTTGGCCGAGCCAAAGGCTTTGGGAGTCTGGGTAAGTAGGTAGGGGTGGGGGCCTTTTATAAGAGGAGAGGAGGGGCACTCTTGTAATGTTATAACATGTTACTTTATTTTCAAAAGAGTTTCGGATTTTAAAGGTCCCAAATTGATTTATTTCGAGTATAAGGTGATAATGGTTCTAAATCCACTCATCCAATAGGTTTTGGACATGTGTAGGTCTTAGATATTACATTATCTTTCCATTTTATTTAAATCGTTAAATAATGAGGTCATCGCTGCATCATCATGATGTCATAAATAATTTAATTTATTTAATGTCTAAAAATTATAAAAAAAATACTATGATGTAGGAAATCTGTTTATCTTTACAATGAATATTTATAGTCAAAAATCGGATTTGTATAACCCCATGTAAAAATTATTTTAGTAAAACATTTCATGTTTTTCTCATTTTTACTTTAACTTTAAATAAAAAGATATTAATGTCATTTTCCAAACAAAGTTGCTTCATGGGGTCCCCATGTTGACCCATGAGTTTTCTTAGTCGGCCATGACACATTCAATGAGGTTAGGACATGTGTTAAGTTCATTTCATATTATTAAAACATTATTTTTACCTTAAACTACACTAATTACCTCTAATCGCGATTAAAAACTTAATAAGTTACTATTGACCAAAAAATTATTTTTATCCCATTGAAAAACATTTTACATCTTAATGACATCCATGTATGTTGGATTTTTTAAATTCAAAACACAAAGATGGCAAAATTTCATTTAAACGGAAAAATCAGTTTTTATAAGTACCACTTAGTGGTTTCACTATTCATCAAAAATTGAAGTTTTTCAGAAAAATCCAAAAAATTCACCCTAAGATATATTTGATATTACAAATTCAAAAATGAAGTCTATTTTAAAAAAATTCAAAACATATAAGTCACATTAATTAATTTAATAATTAATTCCCACTGTCAGATCAAATAGCGCGTTTTTATGAAACAATAAGTATCAAAAGATTGACACTGGTTGAAGTCTGATTTCAAAGTGAAATTAATTCCAATGACCACTATTGGATTTAATGGTAAAAATATATTCTAATTTCACTTTAAAACCAATTAAAAATATAATCTAATCATATAAAAAAATTAGATTAAAAAGAGGTTTTGAATTAAAATACAACATTTTACACTATTCATTTAAGAAATGAACTTTATCGGAAAGATACCAAAAATTGACACAAAATGAATTTTGATGTCCCAATTCTTAAGAAGAGTTTTATTTGGTCCAAAAGTATGTATAAGGGTGAAAAAAACTATATTTAATGACGGTTCTCCATCAAAAGGCGATAAGAGAACCTTTAGTGAAAACTAGGGCATATACGTCTAAAATTGAATTATTTCCGTATTTTATGCCTTTATCTTTAATTGGATAAATGTAAAAACATTAAAAAACATATATAATCATATTTTAGTTATTTCTATCCATTCCCGCCATTACAACGACTACATGTTAACTACCATTTAAAATAATATTATTTTATTATTAGAGTGCAACGTAAGATTCCCAAGAAACTCGTTATTGCGTGTTGGGTACGCAATCGAGCATAGCGTCCCCTTTAAAGTCATATTAATATTTTATTCACAAATATGGATAAATATGAAAATGTCATATTCTTTATTTACCTGGGGTGTTACAACTATGAACCCTAATATATCTTCATCGAAAATAATATCATCTTCAATAAATTTATTTTTAAATATTCAATAAAAAATAAAATATGTTCAACAAAGAATGATGAAGAAACCCAAAGGGTTTCATAAATAATTCAATCATTTTGATATATCATACCCTTGGTGTTGGGTAGATAGAATGCTGTTTCCAAATATGAAGCCCCTTAAAAAATCACATCAAACGTACATTAGGCATTGTCTTTTATCTAATATACATAACTTGTATTATCCTAATTCTTATTGAGGGAGTGGTTTTCAGGGTTAATAATCAGGTCTATTTAACCAAGACCTTTCTATGAATCCTGATCCAATTCAAAGCCATGTAGTCCATGCAATTGAGAAAAGAAGAATTATTTTTTACTAGACTTATCCAAGACATTAGATGATAAATTTAGTTATTAATGGTTCTATTGTGAGTTTATTCATTTTTTATACCACTAGATATAATTATCATGCTATGTTTAGTTTCACAATATAATGTCTTATATTCCTTTATTCCCATTTTTAATAAAGACATAGTTCCATAATAATTTTGGATCTCCATCCTGTCGATAAAAAATGTCGACATCCCCTTACATAAGAAAACAAGTTTATAAAAAGAAGTTAGGTCCACTATCTATAAAATGAGATGTGACGAAACACTTATCTATATTTGTTGAAATAAGTTCAAATTTTAATTCCATTATCATTAAAAACATTTCTTAGTGGTTCATGTGATAATTAAATTAAAAAACAACATAAATTTTAAATATAGGATATTTTAGCTGAGTCCAAGCATACTAATTTTTTTCCTACAACCACCCTATGATTTATTTCGTAGATCTAGACCAAATAAATATGATAAAAGGGAAAATAAGGACCCTATATATATATAACTTATTATTTAAATAATTTTTATGTTCTATATGTTTATTTCAACAAATAATTTGGGATTAACCACATACCAACATGATCCATTCAATGAATTTTATAAAAGAAGGTCGAATATACTCCATATTGGATAATGTGCCAGTGATTTTATTGGGGAAAGAAGAGTTTATTGGGATATATCTTATTTAGAAACAAATTTTGGTACATGTATTATAATTTTTAATTTATTATTTCGACCATTACATAAAATTCATTGATCTACAAGGACAACCCATGCTCGAAATGTTTGTGGTAGAGCATTCATCATATCAACAGTTCCTAACGCACTCCCTCAATAGTCAAATAGAAATTTTATGTGTTGAATTTATCCTTTAAATATGTAATACTATTATATTTTAAAATAATAATATTATTCTTGATAGTGTATGTCTCATAAAACATTGTTCCTGAAAAACCAACAAAATATACAATTTAAAATTTATTCACTTCGATAAATTGAATAACATGCAACCCCAAGTCAAAATTAATCATAAAATAATACACCCTTATAAAATAGAATTTATATTTGAGTTTAATAATATTAATATATAAATTATGAAATTTATGGGTACTTTTTTACTGGATATGAAACAATAATCGTTTAAATTGAAAAAGACATGTTTTCTAAAATACATTATTTTCTTAAAAGAAGATTTAGTCACCTTTTTTCCACATAATTTAAACTCAATTTTTACCAATATAATAATTTTTTTTATAAAAATAAAATTAATTTTTAAATCATAATATCAAAATTATAATAGTTGTAATATTTGGGATTTTTTTAAAATAATAAATTTTATAATGAATAATGAAAATTACATAATTTTAATTAGAAAATACAAGTTCATTTACAAAATTTATAAATATTACTATTTTTTTAATTGTTTTTAATGTAAAATTAGTTTAATAATTTATCAATTAATCCAATTTGTTTCCCCTTGGAATCATTTTCATATTGGGTTTCATGTAAAAAAATTGTAAACCTTTAGACAATTTCTCTATAAAACTCCACCTTCTCACCGAGTCTGTCTGATTAATTATAAATTAAAATTTTGAATTATATGAATAAAAAAATGAAAAATGAATCCCATATTTTTAATAAGAATGTTATTTATTTTCAAAAAATATAAACTACATTTTTACCAAAATGAAAACTGAAATCTGTATAAATTAATTACTATATTAAAGGTGAAATGGATTTACATGGGGTTCAAACTAAAAATGTAAGGGTTTAAAATGATATATATACTATTAAAACACCCATTTAAAGGAACTATATAGACCTTATCTTATCTATTTTCAATAATTTCTAATTTAATTCATCTTTTTAAGACCTAAATCGTGGTATGGTTGAATATTTTAAAATCATAAAAGTGTGCCACTAACCACAATTAAAAAAGGCCACCCCCTCTCACCTCCACTTCATACCATAAATACAATTTTTATTATAAAATTATTAACGAAATTAAATCCAAAATTACCTAATATCATCTTATAATCATTATTTTCTAAAAATAATCTGACCTATGATGGCATTATTGCAATCACATGGAGGCTACCTAACAAAGATGTAACATTATTCATAGAGCAGTTTTTTTATTTCATTAAAAAAATTAATTATTATTAAACCATAATGATATAATATAGTAATTATCTTCCATATAATGGTATTTTTTAAAATATATAGTTGACCTACAACCATCTAAACTCATATAAGATGGGTAACAATATCATCATTATTGTGTATGATGGTCTACCACTTCATGAATCATTGCCATTCATTTTACTATTTCCACATCTCATGGTTTGGTATGATGATTGATATAATAAATATTTTAGAAATATTTATAATATTATTATACCAATATATTTTTAAAATAATATATACTTTTTAATCTCTATTCCCCAGGGGTTACAATAATGTTTCTCGTGTGTGCAGAAGAATACTTTATCAGGAAGCTTTGTGATTCATCTTTCACTAACACTTTACACATAATGTGATAAGGATGAACCTAATGAATATATGTCATATAAATGAAATAATAATAATATTCATGATATATTTATCATTATAAATATTAAATAAATAATTTTATTTTCTGACATTTTAGTCACTGAAATATAATAACATCGTTTTTGAATGTGTGGTCTACCAAATTTACGAAGGGATGTGACTCTATTTTCATCCCCATACCACATTGGTGAAATATATAAGTATATTTAAATGAATAATATGATATTTTAATCATTATAGGTATAATATTAATAACCTATTTTATATTTTTTTATAGAATGGAAATGTAACTCCTACACACATACCTCATATTATCTCCATTATCATTACATACGTTACTACTCCAAACCATGTATCCTGAATGGTTTAAAAAGTATAATTCATATAAAAATATGACAATTATTTCATGGTTTCTATTTTATATATGATGAAACTATATAATTATAAAAATACCATGATAATTTATGGAAAATTAAGGATGATATAACAAAGAAAATAATAGAAGAAATAATGAAAATTTAGGATGGAATGAGTGATAAGATATATAAAACTACCATATATTATATTATAAATATTTAAATTATTTTAGTGTAACATAATCACTTGTTTAAAACCACTATAAAAGAGGTTAAATCATGTTTAACCAAAATAAAGAGAAATGTAATATATTTCAAAACTCAATTTCCAATAATTCTGTTAAAGAACTACTTCAGTGATATTGCCAAGATATGACTATGTGTGCAATGACCATTGATTATATAATGATTTATTTATACTTTTATTATCTGGATTTATAGTTTATATGAACAATTTATCCATTTTTTAATTGTCGTGTTAATATTATGATCATTGTAAGGGTTTATTTCACAATTTCATTCTAATCAAGAATGTTTATACTTAAATTTCATTTGAAGGAAATTAATTGATAATTTTTTAAATTAACCAATTTCATATTATTATCCTATATTTATTCATGATATTTTCAGGTAATTGTATCATTTTCCCAATATTTGGTATTTAAATTAAATAACAAGATTTATCATTGAAAATATGAATTCATTTCATTTTTTGTCAGGAATATATTTTCCTCAAAAACTAATTTTTCTATGAATATTTTCAAAAATGTTTTAAATGTTTAATAAATGATTTTTAAATAATTTTTACCCATTGTTTTGTTAAAATATGATTTCAAATGAATATTTTTTCATAACAAGGAACATATCTAAACATTTTACTGTAAATAAGGATTGTTCATTTTAACATGTACGTCATGTAAAAAAAATACCTTATAACATGATGTTTATTTTATTAAAGCATACATTTAAAATTTACAAGGAAATTTTTAATTAATTTTCTTTACAAATATCATATAAATTTATAGTTTTTAAAAGTGATTTTCAAAATTAACGGGTTTTAAAAATATTTTAATTTATTAATAAGGATTTTCAAGGTCAAAAGGATAGTTTATTCAAGATCATTTTCAAAGATACTTTTATGGTGTTTATATTAATAAATGAATAATTATATTCATTTTACATATACTAGTACGGGGATATGTTTTATCAATACCATCCATATTCGACCTATTTATGGTTTACGGTTATTTTGACCAATTTATTCTCGTTATTTACTTCTTTGAATAAATTTTTCCCTCAATAACATTCTTATGAAATGAAAAAAAATTTGTGACCATTAGAAATTAAATTTTTATGAAATATCTTAATTATTTATCATGAGTATGATTATTTATTAATCCTTATTTCATTTATACATATAGTGTAGTTTATTAATCCTTATATCATTTATACATATAGTGTAGTATATTAAAAGTAACTTATTTATCTTGTTAAATATTTAAAAATATATTTCCCTTACTCAATAAATATATATAATGACAAGGAACATTGTTTACGAATTAAATAAATTATTCAATATCTATGTAATTATTTGAACATGAAAGAAATAGGTGGTTCAAGGTTATATATATCACCTAAATGTATTCGTAGTCTCATGATGGGAATAAGTGGTCTATCCTTAGTCAAATGCATTTCTACGGATCAATTTGATAGAATCATGAGATAGATATTGATGGTAGAGGTATCAGGTCCCAGGGAAAAATAAAATCCAATAATTATGAATTTAACTAATTATGAATTTAGATATTATTATCCATGATGTTTGCACAAAAATATTGCCTATGGATGCATTTAATTTGGAGTTATTGATTGATGTCATGTGATTCAGTTATTTATCTGTAAATATTTATTATTATTATCTAGTTATGATAGTTACATTATTGATTAAATGGAATGTGTTTACACTTATTTACCTCTACATATTTATTTTTATCCATGATATATTCTAATTGATATTTTATATAGAAGAACTTCCTTTTCAATTTACTGATTATGTGGAATGCGTGAACTATTATTTATCTTCACATATTGATAATTGTTGTAAATTCGTGATTTAGTTTGATGTATATAAACCTTATTGAGAATTTAAGGTCATAATTATTAATTTATATTCCTAAGAATCTAAGAGGATTACCATGATATAAAAGAAATTATATTCTAGAGGAAATATTATCATTCTTTCATATAAAATATAGTGTACTTTTTATGTTTCAATTTAATGAAATATTCATGTATGATTATAGTTTAAAAAGAAAACTAAACTATTTGTTCCTTGAGGATGAGATTCCTTGTATGTTATTACATTGTATTACTGTATTAATCGGTTCAGGATAATGTAATTTGGGTTACTATATTTGGTATCAGATGAAGTATAGTATAAGGGTTCAGAATAAATTCATAGAAAAATATATTACTTAAAAACCTGTGACTGACACTGAGTATATTTATATAATAACATCCTATCAATTTGATAATAATGATATTACCTGGTTTACCATATAAAATAATAATTTTATAAATAATCACATTGGATATGTTTCTAAAACAATCTTAGCAAGTGGTAATAACTCTGAAATGGTCACGTTGTCATTTAACTGATCATTACATAATGCATGACAACGTGACTAATAGTGCACCTATTTTGACCCTAACAATTGGTATGATGAGGGTAATTTAAATTTTATTTACAAACCATTATGAAGGTTTTTTTATATGGTGAAAAATAATGAACAAGGATTAACATGAGGATTAAATTATTAAAAATAATAGTTTGGATAATTTTAACATCCTATAAATTATTACATGGTTTTCCAATGATGATCATTTTTTCTCACAATATTATTTTTGGTTTTATTCAATGAATGGAAACCAAAGGAATTTTTTTAACAGTGAATTGGAAGGAAAAGTAGGTGATTGTGATTTACCAAGTGGTATGATTATAGGAGGGAGTTATGTAGTTTTTAGGAATAATCAGTTTTCTAGAAATATGATTAACTGAATATACCTTAACCAAAACCTAGAATCTATAATAAACAAATGTTTAGATTTCACAAAGAGATCAAGGGATGGAGACCATGTAGGAATAAATTATTAGTTTCAATCAAGTAATAAATGTTTAAGGAGGCACCTAGTAAAGCATCTAAATTGAAATATGAAATTTTTTGTGTGGAAAATAAGACCATAAAGAGAATAATTCAAAAGAAAATGAAGAGAAATAATGACTAAAACAAATATTATACTAGAGATTCATTTATAATTTTTTTATCTTAAATATTGGGAAATTAGGAATTACGAGAGTCAATTCCCTCCTCTAATAGATAAAATCTAGACTAAGGGAGGGCCTATGTGGTAACAAAATGGATGAAGTATATAATTATTTTAAATCAATAATTAAATTTTAGATGTTTTTTACTAGTACTATTTTGGGTATAATAATCATGAAACATCTAAATATTTGGTTAAATTATAGAATCATATAAATCTTCATTAACTTAAGAATTATTGATAATATTATTGGTTATGAGTTTGAGGTTAATCAAAAGTTCAAATTTTTAAAAATCCATTTGAATGAACCACTTTACATGCATATAACATGTTTAGAGTTATTTTTGGAAGAAAGTTATTGTAATAGAACCCATTGGATTAGTATATTATTTAGTCAAAAAAATAGTTATCGAATAATTAATTTACCTTTTATATTCAAAAGGTTTGAGTTATTTATAACCATTATGGTTAATATGATCATTAATGAAATTTCATTCGTATTAAAATAAATTTAGTAGACATTAGAAAAAGGGTTAAATAGGAAACCATGGTAAAATGAAATTTAATGAATAAAATTTATTTCAAGTATGAACATTATAATTTTTTTGGGAATTTTATATGAATTAAATTAATATACTTTAGAAAAATAATAGAATGTATTTTGTTTGACCACTCAACACACTTGTAAAGGGTTATAGGGTTTGATCCAATAACTAAAGGATGATAAGGGTTTAGTTATTAAATAAGGCATATGTGATATCCTTTTGATATATGTCATTAGTTAAAAAAATTGAAAAAAATATTAATGGAAAACCATTATTATTAGTTATGAGGTTTAAAGATTAATGTATTATATATTATAAATTATGCCATCATATTAGGTTTATAAAATAGTTAGAGATAGAATAAAATACTTTTCACTCGTTTATGGATCTTAAAATACAATAAAAGTTATTTTTTTGTGATTATGGAATCCAAAATTAATTTCTATATATTCATTTCTTGGAGTATGGTATGAATTATAAATTGATTGATGGAAAACCAAAGGATGAAATTGTTATTATTAAATAGAAACATATGAAATAAATATATTCTTTTATATTAATAGATAGTAGTAAAATTCATCAACATTATTAAAAAGATCATGATAAAACTATTATCCTATTACATATATATTGGATAAATTATAGAAACTTCTAAATCATCCTGTATTTATGTTTTGTTGGCCCCTAAATTTCAATTTATCATTCACTTACTTTTGATAAAATGACCTCAATCACAATCTATAGTTATTTATACTTTTCTTACCTGTCCAAATCATCAAATTACTCTAATTTTATATTATAAAGGTAAATTTTAATTTTTTTTTCTACAAGAACATCTTACATTCACTTATATCTTATTATGATTATATTTTATTAACCCTTTTATGATGTGGGTTTCACAACTACATGATTTTCAAATGTTAAACCCTTGATTACTGAGGTCTTGATTAAATTCTATGGAAAAATTTTATATAAGGTGGGGTGAAAGTGAAAACATGATATTATAAAATGAAAACATTTTTTTGATAGAATATGTGACACATAAACTGATATTAAAAAACCCGTGAAATATATTTCGTCAAATTTAGTCTCTTCAATAGCTTGTGTAACATGAATCCCCAAGCCTAATTGAAACATAATAAATTATATATTTTTAACCAAGATGTTAAATTGAAGGGTTTAAATAGTAATAAATATATTATTCAAATTATAGATATCTATTAATGCTAAATACAATATTAATAATTTAATATAAATCAAAATATTTTTTGAAAATTCATATGATTTAAAAAATGGTTTATTCACACATTTAAGACATAATTTAAAATTACTATTTACCACATATTGAAGAATTATTTCATAAAATTAATTTTATTTTTGAATTCATAATATCAAAAATTTATTCTTGTGAATTTTTGGGATTTTTTGAAATATTTCATTTTTCAATGAATACTAAAAATATAGAATGTTAATTGAAAACACCCTTTTCATTTAAATTTTTTTAAAAGAAAAATAATATTTTTAAATGGTTTGAAAGTAAAATTACTTTAATAAAAAAATAATTTAATCATAATTACATAACTAGAATCATTTTCATATTGAATTTCGATATAATAATTTTCTAACTTTGGATCAGTTTTATGTAAATACCAACTTTTTCATCACATCTTTTGGAATAATTTTAAATTTAATTTTTACACATATAGGAATTTAATTTCGAAAAATGTATTCCATATTTTAAATTATAGTTATTTATATTTTATAATAAAATCAACATAATTTTTTTCGAAAAATAATTGTGGAAATGGTAAAAATTATTTACTGTGATTACGGTAAAAACAGATTTGTAAGGGGTTAGACTAAGATGATAAGGGATTAAAATGATATACCATGTTTTAAAACACCTATTTTATGGAAATAATTTTATCTTGAATATTCTTTTTTGTATTATGTCCCAATTTTTTATGATGTAGGAATAATAAAATATTGGTATTATTAAATCTTTTAAAAAAAATACAATTATGTCACTCACCCCATTTATAAATGGACAACTCCTCTTATCCACAATTCACACATTAAACCCCATATGGTCCTTCCAATACCTATTTAAATAAATTAAAAAATTATTTATTGTCATCCAATAATCCTTAGTGTTTATTTAAATCCATCATAGTAAGTCTTTAGTGCTACCTTAGGTGGACACACAAAAAGGGTGAACATTCTTCAATGAGAATTATATTATATTTCATTATCCACAAATTTAAATTATTATAAAAACATGGTTATATAAAAAGACTCAGTATAATCCATATACTTGGATGTTTTTATAATAATTTCATGTTCTAAAACCATCTCCATTTCTGTAAAAATTGTTAACAATTCATTATTTGTATGTACAACAGATTAACTTCTCAGGAACTGTTATAATTCTTTTCTTCCATTGCCACATATCCCACTTTGGTATGATGATGTAAATAAATTATTTATTATAAATTTAAAACATAATAATACCTCTATATTACTTATAAGATATTTTTTTTTAATTTTCATTTTGTATGGATTCGATAATGACGCTCATGTGTACGGAGGAAAACCATCTCAAGAAGTGGTGTTATTCATCTTTCACTTACACTTTACATGGATGATGATAATGATAAAACTAATCAATATATTTTATATAAATGGAATATTAATTATATTCATAGAAATATTTGTCATTTTTAAAATATAAAACATTTTTTTATTTTTTACCTTTTCACTCACTGAAAGATGATAACATCATTCGTGAACGTGCGTACTACCGCCTTCATGAAGTTATGATAATCCCTTTTCATAACCATATCAAAGGGATGATATATATAAGCATATTTAATGATATAATATTATATTATTATCATTCCGTAATTGTAAAATATTACCTAGAAATTTTTTATAATTATTTTAAAAATATGGTAACATAACTCATTCACACGTATGGCCAACCATCTATATTATCACTATATACATAATTTCTAAAAACCATATTATTTGATTTTTTAAAATGTATAATTTTGGTAAAAATGTTATAATAATGTGATGATTTTATTATATGGTTAATGAAAATATATAATATGAACAAAACATGATCATTAATTATAATGAATGATTGAGAAAACATGATAATTAACAGATGAACAATAAAATAATATTAATTAATGGGCATTAATATGTTGTAAAAGTATAATTTGTTATATTATAAATATAATAGGAATCAGGTGTAATTTAATAAAAATTTTAAAACCACTATATAGGATGTTAATTCATGTTACCTATATAGAAGTGTAATGTACAACATTTTTTAACTCAATTTCTGTTTATTGGGTGAAAATTATATAGTATTTATTATGAATTACTATGATTATATGTATAAATCAATTTGTTTATCATATTATGTATTTAAAATATTCTTATGTAGATTTATATTTTATACACTTAGCCAATTCATATATTCATTCTCTCTTCAATGTTACGATCATTATAAGGGGTTTTTTAAATCTCATTCTAATCTAGATTGGTTTTTAATGAATTTCAGTGGAATAAAATTATTTCAAAATTAAATAAATAAACCCAAGTTTTCATAAAATATAGTTATTCATAATATTTTAATTTAACCGTACCTTTTTTCTACTATTTGGTAAATATAATAATTGAAAAAAAGTTTTTATGAAAACCCAACATCATTTCTCTCTTTCTCAAGAAGGCTATTTCCTTAAAAAGAAATGTTTTCTAAAAATGTTTTAAAATTTGTTTTTAAATATTTTAAAATGAAATATTATATAAAACTTTACCACTTGTTTCATTTTCTAGTTTTTTTAAAAGTAATATTATTTTCAGTTTCCAAACATGGTAGTTGTCTAACATTTTAACTATGTAAAAGAACTATTTTTTATCTTGTTAACAATATAGGGAATTACCTCCCAACCTGAACTTCATTTCATGGAATAAATAATTGAAATTTTAAAAATATATTTATTTAAAAATTTATTTCATTATATTAAATAATTTTATATGTTGTAAAATTGAATTTCAAATTAAATGATTTTGAAATTGTTTTATTTTTAAAAAAATTTATTTTCAAAATGAAAAGGAAATTTCTCTAAATATTTTTTTAACGGTAATTTTATGGTATTTCAATTCATAAATGATATATATAATTATTCATTAATAGAATACACTAGGGATATTTATTTTTGAACCCATATTTATTCTCCCTCTAGATGGTTTATGATTATTTTTATCAAAGATGGTTCTGAGATTCACTTCGTAGACTATTTTTTATATTAAATAACATTACATTGAATTTTTCACTTTATTATTATGATTGGAAATTAAATTTCATGTAAATATCCAAAACATTTATCATGTATATGTTTATATCTTGATCCCAATAATATATATATATATATTGATGTATAATGAATGAAATTTATTTATCTAGTGATGTATTGTTAAATTTTTATTCACTACTCAATACAGATATTTAATGATAAAGAACATAAATTATGAATTAAATATATTATTCACCATATGATGAATTGTTTTGAAATGAATTAAATCAGTGGGTCATAGATATAGATACCCTCTTGCTGTATCGGTAGTACCAGGAGATGAATCCACTATCAAACCATAGTTAAATGTGTTTCTACACTTGAGTTTTAAACATTCAGGAGGATATATCTTGACTGTTGATGTATCGTGGTCTTGGAAATATTGAATTCCAATAAATAATCATTTCCTACATTAATAATTTATTTATTGTTATCAACTATATTTTCAAAAACATATTATCTTTGGATGTAATTAATTCTCATTTATTGATAGATGGAATGAATTTTCAGATTTATACATTTTAATAATTATTTTTCCCAATCCACTAATGATAGTAATGTTATTAATTGAATGTAATATGTTCTTAGTTATTTAATTTTTTATATGGATTATTATCTCGGTTATTTTCTTATTAATATTATTTATTAATTCATTTTCTTATCAAATTATTTATTACAAAGCATGTGTGTTAAATTACTTATCTCTCTATATTGATTATGCTTATTGATTCATGATTAACCCCAATATACTAATCCTTATATAGAATTTAAGCTCGGTAATATTTTATTTTATTTTCTAGAAATCCAGAAATATTACTATGATTTATATGTAAAGGGTATTTTGAAGAGAATAGCGTTTTTTTGAAAAACAATTGATTAAAATTCATATATTAAAATGTATGTTATGTATCATGTATCTATCAAGTTTAACAATACCAATAAACACTTTGGTACATTTAGATGCATGTAAATTTATTTTGTTCTTTTAAATTTTATTTTTAATTAGATACATAATATAGGAGATCAAGTCTTTACAACTCACACATCATAAATTGAATATAAATGTTGTCTATAACATAATTTAAGTGAAAGAAAAGAATATAAAGAAATATGTATGATTGGTTGGTCTGAATGGAATGGAATTCACCCTAATTAATAATTAAAATTATATGAAGTATAGTTTCATATTTCAAATTCATATTATTTGGGTAATAAAATGATATCTTTAGTGTATTCTGGTGCATCGACTATATATGAAATTCCCCCATGACAAACTCTTCTCTGATAAGTGGAATATTAATGTGATCATTAATATGTTTTTCTATAATATGAGGATATAATCCCAGAGACACTATGTAAATGGGTACCCATATTATATTTTATTATCAAGAGGTTGGGATATCATTGATCATATTGAAAAAGTGCAACCTATAGGATCTTATACAATAATCTCATATATGAAAAAGGATTTTTTTGGAATCACCATATATACTTATATAGAAAAGGTGAATGACCTAGGAGAGGCATGTTTTTAACAATTTTGTATGAAAATATAAATAGAAATATTATAAAGGGGATAAAAATCAAGGGAATGAGAAAAAAGACATGAATCCAAATGAAAAAACTAAGAGTATATGCTCAGAATAACAAATTTATATGATTTATTCACAGTATAAAATCCATTTATGAATTAGAATGTCAATTAACCCTATAATATTTATTTTGATAATAAGGTAATCTAAGAAATATTTACATAATATGTTTATGTATGAGATAAATCATTATCTACTAAAAACTCCAACATGAAGGATGATAAGGATGTCTAACATCAGGAATCTTGTTACCAATATTTGGTGTTTACATTATTATATTGGTACAAGATACAAAGTAACACACCAAATAAGGTTTATTAGTTTATTATTTTGGGAAAATAAGATAAATAATTGATTCCATTATCACATTGTAATAATTAAAACATAGCACAATAAACCATTATGCTTCCTTAAAAAGAATTTATAATATCCCTATACTTTTCCGTGAAAAAATAATGTTAAATATGATGATATCATATTAATGATAAGATTTATCTACTATGTAATCAATCATAAATTAATAATCCACAACAAATAAGTAATTGGTGATAATAAAACAACATATCATTAAAATAATCACTTTACATAAACAAGTATTATTGGATAATATCAATTTAAACTCAGCGTATAATGAATAAAATTTATCAATAATAGAAATAAATTAATGTAAAATAATAATCTAAAAACTTCTAAACTCTCTATCAAGGCCTCTACCATGTTATCATGAATGAAGCAATCAATACCTCTTAATTGAGACACCCTTCCTTGTAAATGGGTATGTTTAAAAAATACCCTTGTAATATGGAAACCTGATTTCTGTCATTAGACAAGTCAATTAATTGAGGGAATATCTATAAAGAGGCTGCACTAATCAAATTCATGTCCTATTCATTACTATTATACCTAATAATCAACGAAATTCATTAGATAAATTCTTTCTAAATCAACATTTAACCACATTTAATTAATAATAATAAATATTTATCTATTAAATAATTTCAATGAATATAACCATCATCTATCCAAATAAATAGTTTGGATTGTGTCATCTAATTGTATCTCTAGTTAAGAATAAGTATTATTAATGGATATTAACAAATTTAATATACCATTAAAATAATATTTATGGATTTCATTAAAAAGAGGTAAAAATATTGTTATTTTATAACATTCTAAATAATTATTTCCCAAATATCTAAATTATGAGTTTAATTAAAAATTTAAATATAAACATGAAATTAAAAAACAAATCAAAATATTTTTTTCATGTTTAGAAAAGTATTTCAAACTTAATAAATTAAAAGTAAACATTTTTTTGTAATTTTGAAAATATTCATAAAAACAACTTTTTTAGAAAAAATTATAAAATAGTTTTTTTATAACCATTGAAAATATATTAAAATATATTTGATAGTGAATTTAGAAAAATTAACATATAAAATAAAATTCTAAAATTCATTTCGAAGAACATGGATATAGAAGAAACAATACATTGAACTAATAAAAAATATAATCGATTTTTCTTAAATAACATTATCTCAATCATTTTATGTTAAAAGGACAATTAAATTTTAATATTTCATGAAAATTATAGTACTTAATATAGAAGAAGAATATTTGTGAATATTATATAATATTTTCATAAAATTATTTCAACGCAATTTTAAATATAAACAATCTTGATTAAAAATGAGATTTTGAAATGAATACATATTACTTTAGAAATTTCTTAACTCAAAAACATTTAAGAAGATATTTAAAATAAAAAACAATTAATATAATAAATATTTATTGAGTCAGGATATAAAATATTAATTTTGTAGTATATATAACAAATAATTGAAATTGGATTTTTAATGTAAAATATGTCTCATTAAAATGTAAATGAGATGAAATTACCCCACCCTTAGGTCTAAGTTGCTACATATAGACACTTAAAAAAATTTATAATAAATTTTAATTTAATATAAATATAAATTCTTTTAGTATTCATAAATAAAATACCATATATATCACGATTATAATATTTTATTACAAATTTATAAAAAATTCTTTATTAACATCGCTATCTTGAGTGATAACAGTTACCTTTTTCATACAACATTTTGTTCTATAGTTCTGGCCGTTATATCGTACTCCCAATTTCATCATCTATAGAAAATAAAAAATAGAATAACTATAATTTTTAAATAATGATGAAAATTTTATAATAATTGATGTAAGGGGAACCTAGGAAATGAACCACATCACCACGTCGGGTTAGTAGTCCACGAGTATGCACACATGAAGTTATCATTTTACAATGACAAAAAATGGAATGAATTTAGATGATATATCATATTAATAAAGTAATATTATTTCAAAAATATAATTTATATTAATGAATTAAACTTTCATAAACATCCAAGTAATATGGTGATGAAAAACCAATTACACTGCTACAATGATAGGGTATGTTATACACACGCACAAAGGATATTTTCATTTTCAATATGATAGAAATGAGGTGTAAAATGGTTGTACCATAATCAAATAACATCTTTTAATATTTTTGATACTATGTTAATTTTTTTGTATGTATAAAATATATTAATATGAATTAGATAAAAAAATTTCTTTAAAATAGTCTGGTAGGATGATTACATTTTCATTGAGTGGTATCCTTTTGATTATAACTTGAATCATCATAATATGGTATTATAACAATCATTGTCTTTATTACACACTAAACATGGTTTATTAAATAAACATGCACTGAATACAATACTGAGGATAAATAGGTCTAGTTTCTTGGGAAATTAAGAACATTAAATAACAACATAGAACATATAACACAATAACTTTATAGAAAACATCTGTCACATGACCACAACATTCCTTCATACATATCATTGCATGGGATAACATGAGGACATGCATAAAAAAAGGGTGAGCTACAAAGACCAGTAAGGTAATAAAAAATGGATAACAATAAAAATAAATTAAAAGTTAGGAAATAGTCTTATCAATATATCACAAGAGAAATATGAACTTAAAAGATAGATATAGCATGATTATCCTAACATGAAAATGTGGAAACAACATTTAACATGAAATTAGCAAGAGCCAAGGATCATTAAACATGAAACATGAGAAAAACCAAATTTCACTTGAATTATAATGAGTAAATCATCATTTAAATTGATTTAACATGATTAAACCCTCATTAAACTTGAAATATCATGATAATAATGTTTACCCAATGCATTGGAGCACTATCAGGGTCCACTATTTATAAACATTTTATTTAATGCATAAGTGTTCCAGATAGATCATATAACATTGAATCATTCAACATAATAATTAATTACATGATTAATGAATTTTTAATACATAAATGTAAATATATAATCAATATTTATAGGTGTGTAATGGTGAATACCCTTGATATAGATATGGGTATGGTATTCCCTTATATGATGATTTTCGCATGGGAACTTTTGGCAGCATAACGATGTCAAATTGAAATTGTAAAATTAGTTGATGAGAGATAAATTTGTATATTATAATTTATTAATGCAATGGATAAAAGGGGGGTGGGGGTCATGGAACATAAAATCCCAACATATGTAATGGAATTTAGATGCATTATACAAAATAATTTCTCGAATGTAATTGAGGAGTGGGAAATCCATTACAGAATTTCAGTATGGGGATGGGTGTACATAGGAAGAATTAATGAGAGAGAAGGTGGTATATCATCATTTAAAGAAATGTAGGGAAGTATATGGGCTGTTTGAAATCATACCCCCACATTTTTAATTGAAAATAGAAGGGTATAACAATATAGGGAAACTTGGGCATAAATAACGAAGGAAAGAAAGTGGGGATCCCTTACTAAGAAGCGTGATCCCAAAGGCTTGGGAGAGGCTTTAGAGAGGCTTATTGGGATCTTGGGGAACCATAAAGGGATAATAAAGTGAGTAATAAAGATTTTGGTCCTTCTAAAAATAGTTTTAGTGTAGAGGATTGGGATATTGAGTGGGTTTATATAGGAAAAGAGAGGGAATTCATTATTAATTAAGATTTGGACACTACACATTAAACTAATCAAAACCACAAACCATTCCTTGGGTTTTTCACATAGTTTTTTTTAAATTTAAATGGAAAATATTATTATATAAGGTCAATGGAAGAACTTATTAAAATACTAGGCTTGTTTATGTGGAGGTGAGTTACACTCTCGAGGAAATCATTTAAAAAGTTAATTTTTTTTAGTCATAGAGGGTCCACTATGGTACCATAAAATCAATCAAACAGATATAAAGTCAAATTATTTTAAAGTTAAATCATATATATTCCAAATATAATTTGTTTAGTTTTTTATTACATCACTATTTGGTCATTATGATGTGATAAAACACATTATATATTTAAATGGTATTTCATTTTAACACAAAAAACCAACTCTCTCAAGAAATTTATGAAAAATTAAATTTTAGATAATTTTGACATCCTAAACCCAAAAATGATATTAATTTTATAAAAACAAATTTCTAAATATGTTAATTTTCAATTTTAAAATAAAAAACAATATTTATTGAAAATTAAATGGTTTTGACAAAAAATAGCTTTCAAACATTAATAAAAATTATAATCATATTCAGAAAAAATTATACGATCATTTATATTTAATAAAATTTAATTTAGTAAAAATATTTTATTAAAATATAATATAATTCAAAAACCCATTAATTCATCTAAATAGATTTCTTAATTGAATATTAACTAAAAATACTATTTTTGCTATAAAAACCATTTAAAAAGTAATAATAATAAAATGTAATGGCCCAGAACTCTCTGACCCTTTGCTTTGTCAAAAAGAAAGTCAAGAAGTGTTCTGGAGGGTAAAATGGACTTTTTACACACTTTCTAGAATTTTGAAACTACACGCCGTGTAGTTTGAGTACACGTCGTGTAACCCCTTCTCGGGTATACCCCGTGTTGCAGACCGTGTCCTTGCTGTGTGGAATAATGGGTGCACGCCGTGTGTCCAGTTCTATATGTCGTGTAGTCCTTCCCCACGTACACGTTACCAGTCAATGACTGTGTACCATGTTGGAGCCGTGTCCTTTCTGTGTGCAATAAATGAGTACATGCCGTGTGTCTAAACTACACGCCGTGTAGTCCTTCCCCGCGTATGCGTTACCCTCAAACCGTGTGTTGACCAGTCCACAGCTGCGGAGCCGGGTTGGAAGCCGCGTGGAGACCATGTGAAAGCACCGAGTACACGCCATGTACCATAATGTACACACCATGTAGTTTTTCTTTTCACGCCTATAAAAGGATGGGTCCCGTCCTCCTTTCGACTCACACCCCTCCTCCCCTCTCCACTGAGCAGAGCTCTCCCAAGAGACACAAAGGCTCTTTCTTCCATAACTTCTTCGTCCGAGCTCCGATTTAAGATATGTCAGCCTCCACGGGATCATGACGACGAGGCGGAGCATCCGAGCTTAGATCTGTTGAATTTCCTTTGGCCGTTTCTTTCCGAATTCCACCCGAGGAGGTTTTTCTGGGACCCGACAGAAGTGACGGACGCCAACAGACGTCTTCTTAGGTTGATCCGGGGGAGCGTTGCGATCGAAACCTGTTGAGGTAGGGATCTTACCTTTGTCTCTATATATTTTGTGCATCATGCGGGGTGGGTATCCTCTTGTTTTCATGAGAAACAGTTGAACCATTAAATAAAGATAATAACTGGTTAAAGAACGGGGTTGGGAAGTTGTGATTGCTATTACTTTATATCATGTGATATTATGTTGTGAATTGAATGAGCATCTACCTACTGAAAATCATCTTCGTTGGGGGACTTTGCTTATGCAATTAAAAGTTTCCTTCTCCTTCTGGATTTTCTTATGGGTGGAAACCTTGTGGAATGTGGAAATTAGTTAATCACGTAAAGTTGGCTGTTTAAAATATGGAACCCTTGTGTGATCACCCCGGTTAAACAAAATGAAATAATGAACATGTGTGTGTTGGTTTGATTACGAGGCATGTGTTGGGGGTGTTTTTTGGGTTGTTGTGGATAGGGTGAGCAGTGGGGTTGCGGTTTACATGGTTGTGGGTTGGTGTGAATTTTGTGATGGTGATGGGAAGCGGGGCTGCGATAAATGGTATTAAAGAGGTGATGATGTACAATACAGTTGTGGTTTTGGTGGATGGCAGTGGGGCTGCAGGGATGGGTTTAAAGGTGAACGGGCTGTGGGTTGGGAATATTAAATAAAAGTTGAAGAGTTAATGAATGGTTGGGCGTGCTAATGAAATAGAAATAATAATCAATGGGGTTGGTTGGCTAATTAGAGGGACCTTGTTGTGCTGCTTAGGTTTTTCCTAACTTGTTTTGTGGATGACAGGGATATGTTTTACGAATGATTGATGTGGTTGGTTGTGGATAGTTTCCCAGTAGTTAAGGAACTAGATAACTATTTCAACTGAAATGTGAAAATCTAAAGGGGATTGGGTTGGTTTTTTGTATGCATGCTTCATAGTAGTAGTGTCGAGGCACGTGCTCAGTTTCTCTTTTTAGAAGCCATAGGTTGGGCTGTGTGGTTGGTATATATATATATATCTATATCTTTTGTGTTTTATCGCACCCCACCCATGTTGAGCACTTAGTGCCGAACACTCCGATTTCATCGGAGAGGGTGTTTTCCGCTTAGTTAGTAGATCATTCCTGCTCCTTCTCCCCTAGGCTATGATGGCTTGAGGCGACCTTATACCTAAGACTCTTCGGGTAGGTTTTGATTGGGGTGGTTTGTCCCAAGACTCTTCGGACAGTTTCTACTGTTTCCGAAGAATCATTGGGATGAGGCCCAGGTGTGTGCGGGCGGGATATGTGGTAGTGAGGACCAGGTGTGTGCGAGCGGGATACGTGGATGTGAGGCCCAATTGTGTGCCGGCAGGATACGTGGTTGTGAGGCCCAGGTGTGTGCGGTTGGGATATGTGGTTGTGAGGACTAGGTGTGTGAAGGCTGGGAGAGTGTGGCAGCTTCAGGACGTTCGTCGTTAGGAAGAGAAGCTAACTAAAGGGAACTGGTGCGGGGTAGCCAATACTCTTGTTTCTTATATTACTACTACCCGTTGTGATAGTGTTTTGGTGAGTGTGGCTGGTGAGGTTGGGTGGATAGAATTCCTTACTAGCTTTATTCTGTTGTTCTCACGGGACATTAGGATGTCTCCCCACTTGTGCACGAGAGATTTAGGTTTCCCTACTGAGTATACTTGTATGCTCACCCTAAGATTACTTTCAGGTTTCCAGGAGGACTACCAGGGCCGTGCGGGACCCTACTAGTCGGACAGGTTGAGTTTTTTCTGTTGTTGTACCTTTGTTTTCTTTTGGTATTGTACTTTGAGCTTTCTTGTACTTGTACCTTGTTATAAAATTATTTAAACATGCATGTGGGCTTGGTTTGGGTTTATTTATATACACTAGTTCTTTTCCTTTTTGGTGGTTGACGTGTCCTATTTCCCGATCTTTAAAAATAAAAAGCGTAATGCCTCCCATATTTGTGAAAACGCATACCCTTGGTGCTAGTCTCCACCCCGAGGCCTACTGGAGGCGGGAATCGGAGGTCATTATCTCCCTTTCACCATTGCCAGCTCAAGAGGGGCATATTTTGTTGGAGGGGGTTGTGACAGAATGGTATCAGAGCTGATGGTTGAGAGATAGGATAGAGTCAGGAGTTTGGCACAGTGAGGATTTCATGGGACGGTAGGGCAACAGTGTTAGTCAATCTTGGTGCGTGACATAGGCCAGGGAAGATCGGCTAAGACATGGGATTTTAGGGCCCCCCGTGATCCGATGCAAGGACTCTGAGCCTACCGAATGACCAAGTGAGACTACATTGATTGCAGGGTCGAGAACCTAGGGAAGGTACATGCATCATCATGATTGTGTTTTACTAGATTTGGGGTGTTCTAGGAAGGAAATTAAAATAAAATGATAAAATGAAACCTTGAGTTTTTCCTTACTACTTGGGATTAAAAGATCCTTGTTTACCATACAGTTATGGCACCTGGACGTCCTCCTCGGGTGGCTCAAACGACCAAGGCCCAGCAGATTCAGGCGGTCGATTAGTTGAGGATTAACTGGGAGGAGGAAGATAGCCAGTGGCAGAAGACTCTCCGTTCTTTCCAGCGACAGACCCTCAAGAAGTATGAGGGTATTACTTCGGATACGGAGATGGAGGGGTGGCTTGAGGAGCTAAGGATCGCTTTTACCTTGATCTGTGCTCCGAGGAAGTACTGGGTTCCCCTAGAAATTAGTTAGCTGAGAGGTTTGGCGCAACAGTGATGGACGCTCTACATTGGAGAGACGATAGAGGAAGAGGTTCCATGGGCTGACTTTGAGAAGGAATTCAAAGAGGAATTCCTTTCTTCCATGATCAAGGCGGAGAAGCGGCAGGAGTTACTCTCCCTTCAGCAGGGGAGTATGATGGTACGAGAGCTCGGGATCAAGTTCAAAGATCTCATGCGCTTTGCTCCGAATCTCTTTCCGGATGAGGAGTCTCAGGCGAGACGTTTGGATGAGGTGCCCCGTCCTTCGCTCTAGTATGCTGGAACCCCCTTCACCCTTCCAACGTACTCAGCATTACAGAAGAAGGCAAGGGATAAAGAGAGGATGAACTCGCTGGGAGGTGCACCCCATGAGGGGAACCAGCCAGGCTCGTCGAAGGGGAAGGCAGTCAGTAGCAGGTCTCCTGCGACAGGACCTTCCAGGTTCAGGCCAGTGGGGAGCAGGCCCCAGCAGTTCCAGTTCAGATCTTCGGGCCCTCGTCCCTTTTTCATGAGCCCAGGACCGTGGTGTTTTTCTTGTGGAGGTTACGTGCACGTTCAGAGTTGGTGCCCAACCCGAGCTCAGTACGGTGAAGGTGGGAAGGTTCAGCGCCCACCTCAGTAGCACCGGTTGCCGACGAGGCCCTTCCAGCAACAGCATGACCATTCTCCTCCGAGGGCAGACATTGCAGGAGGAGGCCAACCTCAGGGTGCTCCTCAGGGACCTCGACTAGGGCATGGTCAGGGAGGTGGACAACATTAGAGAGGCAGAGGAGTTGGGCGTGGATAGTTGCACACAACAGAGTTGACAGCTCCAGTAGGACCAGAGGTGGTGCGAGGTACGGTTTGTTTCTCCAGCACTCTTGTTTCTGCTTTGTTCGATTCAGGAGCTTCACACTCCTTCGTTTCACATGTTCTAGCCCATGCTTTGGGACTAGACGTTGAGAGACTTTCCGTACCATTGGTACTGAGTACACTAGTTGGGGGACAGACCAGCATGTCTTGTGTTTGGTGGGGATGTGGGCTGACCTTGGGACCACATCGATCTAGTGGGGACCTTCTTCTGTTACAGATGTAGCCAAACGATGTCATCCTAGGCATCGACTGGTTGTTTTCTGTTAGTGCCGTTATCGACTGCTTTTGGATAAGAGTCATGTTCTATGACGTGGATGAGCAGCGCGTATCTTTTGTTGGTGAGAGGAGCTATTAGGTGGGAAGCTGGCGTGTGGAGCCTCTCCTTTCCTTGTTAGGCGGGTCATTAGTGGTTCCAGCTGATACAGAGATGATGGATTTCCCATAGGTTGTTGGGGAGTTCCTCAATGTTTTTCTTGAGAAGCATGTGACTCTACCCCCCGACGTGACATTGAGTTCGGGATAGACTTACAGCCTAGTTCTCGTCCGATATTGATGGCCCCTTATCGGATGGCACCTTCGATGTTGTGGGAGTTCCGGATTCAGATTGACAATCTGATAGAGAAAGGTTTTGTTCGACCCAGTGTGTCGCCATGGGGTGCTCTAGTTTTGTTCGTGAAGAAGGCAGATGGTGGTCTTAGGCTATGCATAGACTACCGAATGTTGAACTAGGTAACGGTCAAGAATCGTTACCCACTCCCAAGGATAGATGATCTCTTCGACCAGCTGAGGGGAGAGGGTTGGTTCTCTAAGATTGATATACAATTAGGATATCATTAGCTGAGGGTGAAGGATAGTGACATATTGAAGATGACTTTCAGGTGCAGGTATGGGAACATCGAGTTTGTAGTGATGCCGTTTGGAGTTACGAATGCACCGGCTGTGTTCATGGGACTTATGAACTTTGTCTTCCGAGAGTTTTTGGACCGGTTCGTCGTTGGGTTTATCGATGAAATCCTGATCTACTCAAGATCAGAGGAGGAGCATGTTGAGCATCTCAAGGAAGTCTTGGATGTCCTTCGACACCACCAGCTTTACGGGAAATTGTCGAAGTGTAGGTTCTTGACATAAGAAGTCCACTTCCTTGGGCACGTGGTGTCTTAGAATGGAGTGTCAGTGGACCCGTCGAAGGTGGAGGCAGTTGTTTCTTGGGCAGCACCCAAGAGCATGGCAGAAGTTCATAGTTTCCTGGGGTTAGAAGGTTACTATCGGAGGTTCGTTTCAGACTTCTCTCGAGTTGCTTCTCCATTGACAGCTTTGACGAGGAAGAACCAGGTCTTTTTATGGAGCGAGCAGTGCCAGGAATATTTTGACTACCTGAAGGAGAAGTTGGTCAGTGCTCCCATACTCAGGTTTCCAGAGGAAGGGTTGTTGTATGAGGTGTTTTGTGATGCTTCTGGCCTTGGTCTGGGTGCATGCTGATGCAGAAGAAGGGAGTGATTTGTTATGGGTCTAGGAAGTTGCGCCCTCACAAGCGTAACTATGCCACCCATGACCCGGAGCTTGTAGCAGTAGTGTTCACACTGAAGATGTGGTGACATTACCTCTTTGGTGAGCACTTTGCGGTCTTCTCAGATCACAAGATCCTTCTTTATATCTTCTCCAAGCGTGACCTGAACTTACGACAGCAGAGATGGGTCGAGTTTCTACAAGACTATGACTTTGAGATCTCTTACACTGAAGGTAAGGGCAACGTTGTGGCTGATGCCTTGAGTAGGAAGTCACATCATGAAGTAGTTCAAGAATCCGCTGATGCTTGAAAGGTGATGGGAGAGTTGGTTGCCTTACACTTGGATGTAGGGGTAGAAGGTGTTAGAGGCTGTTTGTTTCAGATGACAGTGCAGTCCTCCTTGTTGCAGTAGGTGGAAGAGTCTCAGTGGGGGGAGTCCAAGGCAGAAGTAATGCGAGATCGTGTCGATCAGGGGAACGCTCCAGAAGGATGGTCAGAGGACAGCCGACATCAGATGCATTTCCATGGAAGGTTGTTTGTTCCGGAGGCGATGTGTGAGGGATTTCTCCATGAGTTCCATAGCTCAGCCTTGGAGGTACATCCAGGAGTTTCAAAAATGTACCAAGGGCTGAGGGATCAGTTTTGGTGGCCCGGGGTGAAACGGGCAGTGGCTGAGTTTGTGGCTAAATTCCTAGTGTGTCAGCAAGTGAAGACTGAACACCGTGTTCCTAGTGGTTTGTTTCATCCTTTAGATGTCCCCAAGTGGAAGTGGTATGAAATCTCAATGGACTTCTTTACTGGACTACCCAGAGCACAAGGTGGTTATGATGCTATCTGGGTGGTGGTGGATCGACTGACGAAATCATCCCACTTCTTAGCAATCAAGGAGTCGGTCCCGGTGAGTACCTTAGCACAATGGTATGTAGACGAGGTGGTGCATTTTCATGGAGTTACGAGGACTATCATCTCAGATCGGGATACTCGGTTTACCTCACGAGTCTAGAGGGGGATACAACATGCTTTTGGCACCCAGCTACGCCTTAACACTGCTTTCCACCCCCAAACCGATGGGCAGATGGAGTAGACTATCCAGACGTTGGAGGACATGCTGAGAGCATGCATTCTAGATTTCAGAGGATCATGGGTACGACACTTGCCTTCAGTAGAGTTTTCCTACAACAACAGCTTCCACTCTACTATTGGAATGGCACTGTTTGAGGCCTTGTATGGAAGGCCATGTCGTTCACCCATTTTTTGGGCAGAGGTTGGTGAGACAGGTGCTCTTGGGCTAGAGGTAGTGCAGAGCACCACAGAGAAAGTCCAACTTGTACGTGAGAGGATGAAAGAAGCTCAGGACCGATAGAAGTCTTATGCTAATCGTCGGAGGAGGCCCTTGGAGTTTGAGGTGGGAGATCATGAGTTCTTGAAGGTTTCCCCTCGACGGGGGCAGTGGAGGTTTGGGAAAGGGAGCAAGCTCTCACCTAGGTTCATCGGACCTTTTGAGGTACTGAGGCAAGTCGGTGAGGTGGCATATCAGCTGGCCCTGCCACCTTAGTTGGAGAAGGTTCATGACGTCTTCGACGTCTCCCAGCTTCGTCGGTACATACACGATGACTCCCACATTATTGACTGGGGAGAGATAGATATGGGAGACGACACGACCTTTGAGGAACGACTAGTCAGAATTGAGGATCATAAAGAGAAGGTGCTCCATGGATGAACCATTCCCTTGGTTTGTGTGTTGTGGAGGCATGGCAGCCTCAAGGAGAGCAATTTGGAGCGGGAGACCCAGATGCACACTCAGTACCCAGAGTTGTTTTGACTTGTGTTTTTCCCTTGTTCTTCTGAGCATTGTGTTGATGTTGTACTATGTACCTTTGATATATGGAATGCTTGTCTTGTCAGTTGTGAGACCTTTTGTTTATTTGTTCGCTGGTAATGTGTAACATGTCCGGATGTGTGGGAAACGGAAAAACATGACCCATTAATCGAGACACATTAATGCAGATGCGATTGAACCCGTGCGGGCGAGTCCGTGCCGCCTAAAGCAGATAATATCTCATCATAGGTAAAGGAATTTCCCAAACCCACGTGTTCGGGCAGCGTGTTGGTTGTGTGGTGTTGGGGTTAGTGCGAGTTGAAAAATCCTAATGTATGAAAGATGGAAGACCCAATTATTAATCGAGATGCATTAATGAGGATGCGATTAAACCCATGTAGGCGAGTCAGTGCCACCAAAAGTGGATAATATCTCGACATAGGAGAAGGAATTCCTAACACATATGATTAGGGTTGTTGGTTGGGTTCCTATTATAATGTTAACCCTAAGAGGTATCTTGTCGGGTTCCTCTGGGTTGGTTTTTTAATTCTTGGGGATGAGAATGTTTTAAGAGGTATCTAATGTAATGGCCCGGACCTCTCCAGACCTTTCCTTTGCCAAAACGAAGGTCAAGAAGGGTTCTGGAGGGTAAAATGGACTTTTTCCACACTTTCCAGAATTTTGAAACTACATGCCGTGTAGTTTGAGTACATGTCGTGTACCCCTTCCCGGGTATACCCCGTGTTGCAGACCGTGTCCTTTCTGTGTGGAATAATGGGTGCACACCGTGTGTCCAGTTCAACACACCGTGTAGTCATTCCCCGCGTACGCGTTACCAGTCAACGACCATGTACCGTTTTGGAGTCGTGTCCTTACAGTGTGCAATAAATGAGTACATGCCGTGTGTCTAAAGTACACGCCTTGTAGTCCTTCCCCGCGTATGCGTTACCCTCAAACCTTGTGTTGACCAGTCAATGGACGCAGAGCCGTGTTAGAAGCCGCGTGGAGACCGTGTGAAAGAACCCAGTACACGCCGTGTACCATAAAGTACACGCCTTGTAATTTTGATTTTCACGCCTATAAAAGGAGGTGTCCCCTCCTCCTTTCAACTCACACCTCTCCTCCCCTCTCCTCTGAGCAAAGCTCTCCCAAAAGACTTGAATGCTCTTTCTTCCATAACTACTTCGTCCGAGCTCCGATTTACGATCTGTCAGTGGCCATGTGATCGTAATGACGAGGCGGAGCATCCGAGCTTGGATCTGTTGACTTTCCTTTGGCCTTTTATTTCAGACATACACCCGAGGAGGTTTTTCCGGGACCCGACAGAAGTGACGGACGCCGACGGACGTCATCTATCGTTGATCTAGGGGAGCGTTGCGATCAAAACCTGTTGAGGTAGGGATCTTACCTTTTTCTATCACTCTTTTGTGCATCATGCGGGGTGGGTAGCCTCTTGTTTTCATGAGAAACAGTTGAACCATTAAATAAATACAATAACTAGTTAAAGAAGGGGGTTGGGAAGTTGTGATTGCTGTTACTTTATATCATGTGATATTATGTTGTGAATTGAATGAGATTCTACCTACTGAAAATCACGGTCATTGGGGGCCTTTGATTACACAATTAAATTTTTCCCTCTCCTTATGGATTTTCTTATGGGTGGAAACATTGTGGAATGTGGAAATTGGTTAATCATGTAAAGTTGGTTGTTTAAAATCTGGAACCCTTGTGTGATCACCCCCATTAAACAAAATAGAATAATGAACATGTGGGTTTTGGTTTGATTATGAGGCATGTGTTGGGGGTGTTTTGTGGGTTGTTGTGGATAGGTTGAGCAGCGGGGCTATGATAGACTTGGTTGAGGGTTGGTGTGAATGTTGTGATGGTGATGGGCAGTGGGGATACGATAAATGGTATTAAAAAGGTGATGATGTACGGTACGGTTGTGGTTATGGTGGATGGAAGTGGGGCTGCAGGGCTAGGTTTAAATGTGAACGGGCTATGGGTTGTGAATATTAAATAAAAGTGGAATAGTTAATGAATGGTGGGGCGTGGTAATGAATTTGAAATATTAATCAATGGGGTTGGTTGGTTGATAAGAGGGATGTTTTTGTGCTATTTATGCTTGTCCTAAATTGTAATGTGGATGATAGGGATATGATTTACGAATGATTGATGTGGTTGGTTGTGGATAGTTGGCCAGTAGTTAAGGAACAAGATAACTATTTCTACTTAAATGTAAAAATCTAAAGGGGGTTGGGTTTGTTTTTTGTATGCATGCTTCGTAGTAGCAGTGCCGAGGCACGTGCTTAGTTTCTCTTTTTAGAAGCCATAGGTTGGGCTATGTGGTTGGTATATATATATCTGTATCTTTTGTGTTTTATCACACCCCACCCATGCTGAGAACTTAGTGTCCAACACTCCCATTTCATGGGAGAGGGTGTTTTTCTCTTAGTTACTAGCTCCTTCCTGCTCCATCTCCCCTAGGCTATGATGGCTTGAGGTGACCTTACACCAAAGACTACTCGGGTAGGTTTCGATTGGGGTGGTTTAGCCCAAGACTCTTCAGGCAGGTTCTACTATTTCCCAAGAATCTTCGGGATGAGGCCCAGGTGTGTGCGGGCGGGATCCGTGGTTGTGAGGCCCAGGTGTGTGCAAGAGGGATACATGGATGTGAGACCCAGGTGTGTGCGGGCGGGATACGTGGTTGTGGGGCCCAGGTGTGTGCGGGCCAGATACGTTGTTGTACGTCCCAGGTGTGTGCGGGCGGGGAGAGTGTGGCAGCGTCAGGACGTTCGTCGTTAGGAAGAGCAGCTAACTAAAGGGAACTGGTGCGAGGCACCCAATACTCTTGTTTCTTATACTACTACTACCTGTTGTGATAGTGTTTTGGTGAGTGTGGCTGGTGAGGTTGGGTGGATAGAATTTTTTGTAGGTTTCTTCTGTTGTTCTCAAGGGACATTATGATGTCTCCTACTTGTACATGAGAGCTTTAGGATTCCCTACTGAGTATACATGTATTCTCACCCAATGTTTACTTTCAGGTTTCCAGGAGGACTACCAGGGCCGTGCGAGACCCTACTAGTCATACAGTTGGAGTTTTTGTTGTTGTTGTACCTTTGTTTTCTTTTGGTATTGTACTTTGAGCTTTCTTGTACTTGTACCTTGATATAAAATTATTTAAACATGCATGTGGGCTTGGTTTGGGTTTATTTATATACACTGGTTCTTTTCCTTTTTGGTGTTTGACTTGTCCTATTTCCTGATATTTAAAAAATAAAAAGGGTAATGCCTCCCATATTTGTGAAAACTCATACCCTTGGTGCTAGTCGCCACCCTGGGGCCTAATAGAGGCGGGACTCGAGGGTCATAATTTCCCTTTAACCATTGCCAGCTCAGGAGGAGAATCTTTGGTGGGAGGGGGTCATGACATAAAATTAATGTATATTATTTATGAAAAAGTAGTTCACATAATCATAGTTATAGTTTTTTATTAAATAACCCCTTATAACACTCTGATAATACCTAAGAGTATGGTGTGCGATGGTGACAAAATTGTTGGATCTGAATCTACAGATTATACACAAGAGGGGGGGGGGTGAATTGTGTATTTTGAAATTCTTCAATAACTCGTCTTCTGAACGAGTTCTTTCATTTAAACTTTATAAAATTTTATTATACAAGGTAAAAAGTAAAAACAAGAACACAAAGATGTATAGTGGTTCAGGGAACAGAAATCCCCTAGTCCACTCCACCAACGCACTACTCCACGAGCTTGATGATTTTCACTATCTGGTTTTTTTCCACAGACCGATTCACAAATGAGTACAGGAAGTTGACACCCTTGAAATCCAAGGAAAAACCTTCTGGTTCAAACATGAACCTAAACAGCTTAGAACAAGAAGCTGGTTAATCAGGAATAAAAAATAATTTCAGAATGAAATTTCCAGTTGATCATCACAGTTGCAACAGAATGTAATTGACAGCAGAGGGATCAAAGTCTCTAGAAATATTGATCTTCAAGACAATGTAGTTCTGAGTTGATCCAGTTGTAGTAGATATAGAGATATGGTTCACAACCTCAGCAGTAGTAGATCCATAGAAGATATTCGATGTAGAATAGGTGAATCTTCTTTCAAGTTCCTTCTTCTTGAACAAACATCGATTTTATACTCCTGTTGAATTAGTAGATCAATCGTAAATAGTTGCAATCTCTGTTTTCCACATTTTTCAATAATAGATCGATCAAACCATGCTTCTTCTGTGTTTCAGAGAGAGAATATATAATAAAGAATATCTCCTGCACATTTAGATCCATAAAAGTCACCTTCTGATTCGCGATATTCAAAAATTTGAATTTTCAGAGAAGTCGTAACTTCCCTTAAGAATCGGCATAAAAAGCTCCTTTTAATTTGATCTTAAATCCATTAATAAAATGAGTTTGAATCAGTCAAAGTCGTAATTTAAAAACGACTTTAAATCCGGCTTGAAATCTTCCCAGAAATCAGCTTACTGATCATTGTACATAAAAACCGTCTGCCGAAAATTCTGGCGCCAACCGTAAGGTTGATGACGTGGCTTCCAAACATAGTCTTCAAATGCAGGGTTGACAACATAAGGTTGATATCAAACGTAGGGTTGATCATCCATACTTTTTATTCAACATTCAAACATATGGTAAAATATCCATACTTTTACTTGATCCATACTTTTCCAAGAACGTATGGTTGTTTACAAAAGTAAAGTCGATGAACCATACTTTTGAGAAATAAACGTAACCTTTAGAAATTATGTACGGTTCTCCTTCCATACATTGCTGATTACCAAAATGTAGTGTTCCTTCCTAACATAAGGTTCTTCTTCCATAATTTGCTGAAAAAGTATGGTTGTTTAACCATACTTTCTCTTATTTCAAAAAGTATACATGATTTTCATCCAAATTCTACGTTTATCCACCTAGGGTATGAACAATGATTCCAGAACGCGCTAAAATAGATTCCGCGCAATATTCATCTACGTAAGATGTGAACAGTGTTTCCAGAACGTGCTAAAACAAATTCCGCGCTCAGTAATAAATTCTCGTTATTTCAAGAGTAAAATAAATTAATATTCTCCTGCAAAATACAAAGTGAAATCATTATAAAATAACTAAGGGTATTTGTGAGCATCAAAATTATCATAAAGAGACAGAGTATTATTTTCAATAATCTCCCCTTTTAAATAACATTAATACGCATTGTTGAAAACAATAATTTACTCAACAATCTCCCCCTTTTTGATGATCAAAAAACCCATAAAACAAAACCCATAAATTAATTAAAATTATTTAAACAAAACAAAATTATCTTTCAAAATTCGTAATAAAGTTTTAAATAAAATATTCTTCACCAAAAAGATAATTATAAATCCAAATGTCTCATCTAATTTTCTCCCTCAGTAAAATGAATTCTCAACCTAAATATTTATGTTTTGGTTTATCCAAATTATCCCCCTTTTTGTGATATCAAAAAGAATGAAAAATCATGGAATTTATCACGTTTAATATTGCACTGAACTGTTAGGAGATGCTATTACAAACTGTTTATCAATAATTAAATCTGGAGTACTGGCATATTAAAAACAAAGTCAGTAAAACAAATAAGGAAAGAGACAAATAAACAATGAAGAACATTTTCATTAAAAAAAATATATACATGACAATGATATACACAGGAATCAAGGTTTGGCTCAGATATGCAACGTGGTCTATCTCCTCTGAATTGGAGACATGATTTCTGTAAACTATTCCCGAAGTCTCTTCATTATCCCATCTCCAAGATTGATAATGAGATATCTATTCTCTTGAGTTATATGAATACCCTCAATTAAATTGACTTTGAAAAACTCATGCATACTTTCCTCCTTTTCAACAAATACTGATAGCTTCTCTGATAACTGATCTAACAGAATTCTGATTGATGGCTCACTAGATGTCAGTTGATCCACTAAGAATTTATAATTGTCCAGCAACACTGACAAAGGATCATTGTTGCATTGAAGGTCTTGTATCCTGTAATTCATATTTCTCAACATAGCTGTGATAGCTTGAAACCTTCTGATTAAATCAGGTGAAGAACTTGATCCACTAAGGGCATTCTTTGCGACTGATGAAAATTGGTTTTCCGTAAACAACTTCAGATCTGATAAATCTGACTTCATAACCATTTCAGATTTTAATAGAGTAATAGCAGTCAGTATATCCTATTTAATCATTTCAACTTCTTTCCTTGAAACTGTACACTCCTTCAGCTTTTGGAACTTCAAATGTTCTAAATTTAATGCATTTCTAAGATAAGAATTCTCAGATTCCAACCGAGATACTTTTTTGTACAGTTATTCAAATTCTTCTTTCCTTGAATCAGATTCACCCTGTGCTTGATTCACATTCTCATGTTGATGCAGAAATACCAAAGGCAATGATTCAGCATCATATTTCTCCTTTTCTTTGTCCTGAGAAGGTTGGTCCACAGATTTTTCCTTAGAGTTTTCAAACTCCTCCACAGAAAAATTCTCTTGAAGTACCTCTGTTTGAGCTTCAGAAGCATGCTCATCACATTCATCTGCATCTTTGCCTTCCACTAGAATATCAAGAACAATATCTATAGATGTTTCTTGAGGTATGTCCACTTCTTCATGAGGAACTACCTCTATATCCTGTTCCTGTTGAAGTGCAACTTCAACATCAGCAACAATCTGTTCCTGATTGTCCCTTTGAGCTTCTTCTTGAGCTCTTGATTTCTCTACCAGAGCCGTTCTCTCAGTAACATCTTCTATGGTTTTATCAGCAACATATTCTCTCACAATATAATAAGAAAATAATGGTTCTATTGGAGTTTCCAAAGAAGTGGAAGTAACTTCCTCATTTACTGGTCTTTTTCTTCTTGATTGAAGTCCCTCCTAGATTCTTTCTTCCTCAACATTTGTCACTTCAAAGCGAATCCTTCTTGATACATTGATGACTCTGGATTCAGCTTGTCCCTCCTTGGTCTTAGCAGGATGAGCTTGAGCACTCTCTGAGTCTTCCTTAGCTCCTACTGGCAAAAGCTTTCATTTAATTGTGCTCTAGAAATATCCATCTTTTCTCAATGTTCCAGCATTAAACGTATTACTGTGATGACAGTTAACTCTTGAATCCACTAATCTCACCATGTCTTTCTTAAACAGTAGCTTAGAAATAAATCTACCAAAGGGATAGAAATTCATCCTGGCCTTGCTTTGACAGCAATAACTGAGATACCTTATCATGTATCTTGGAATGTTTAACTTAATATCACATAGAAAAAGAAACATTATATACATATCAGGGTACAAAATCTTCTCCATTTCTGCCATCCGTGTAGCTATTCCAGTCTGAATAAATTTTACCAAAATCTTATGATCAGGATCCAAATACTTAGCAAAAATTTTATTTATTATCTTGTTACCAAAAAGAAAAGACATAATGTCTTCAGATTTATGCACAGAATCTCCTATATTCTTCAAGTCACAATGAAAAACTCCCTCATGAGGACAGTTGAGAATCTGACTAATCTCTACTGAAGAAATTGAGAAATCCCTATCCTCTATTTTAGCCATCATACTATCTTCGGTATCTCCCAGACAAAACTGTATAGATTTGTAGAAGTATCTAAGTTTTACTTCATACAGAAATTATGTATTTTCACTATTGAACATCTGTTTAAGATTCTGAAACGACAGTGCTTGCTTCAACAATAGATTCATCTAAAATAACCAGTCAAGACCGATTACCTTACCCTATAAGATTTTTCTTCCTTCAGTGCGTTGTCTCTTTTCATTTCTCGACTCGTCCTCACTGGCTCTTTTAGTCCTTACCATTGCTGCGAGAGTCTCTGAAGGTTTGTAGGTTAGGGTTTCATAAGTTCTAAGGTTAGGGTTTCAGTAGAGGAAGTCCGATTTTTGGATTTCGAAAGGGTTTCGATAGAAGTGAAAGGGTTTAGAAGTCGAAAAGGCTCTGACAGCCTTGAGTCCCATGTAATCACTCATCATTACATATATTTAAAAACAAATAAAATTTTTATACAACGAAAGAAAGAAAAACTTAAACAGTATTCAATAAATAAAATATAATTTACAAACAAAATTATTTAAAATTAAATAAACCTAGATCCCCTGAATAAAATCAAACCTTGCAGTGGAAAGACGTTTAGTAAAAATATATGCTAATTGAATTTTAGAATTTATAAATTCTAAAAATATATCTTTTTTAATAACATGATTTCTTAAAAATTGATGCCTTATATCAATGTGAATAGTTCTAGAATGAATAATAGGATTTTATTGAAATATTAATTGCACTCGTATTATCACATAAAATAGGTGTATTATTAAAATTCAATCCAAAGTCCATAAGAGTGTTTTTCATCCACAACACTTGTGCACATCAACTGCCAGCAGAAACATATTCCGCCTCAGCTATTGATAGGGAAACTGAATGTTTCTTCTTACGAGACCATGATACTAAGGACTTTCCTAAAAAGTGACATGTACCTGATGTACTTTTTCTATGTAATCTACAACATCCAAAGTCAGCATCGAAATATGAAATCAAATTAAAATCATAAGTTTTAGTATAAATAAGAGATTGAAAAACAGTTCCTTTTAAATATCTAAAAATTCTTTTAACAACAGTTAGATGGGATTCTTTAGGATTTGATTGAAATCTAGCACAAAGACATACTGAATACATTATATCTGGTATACTAGCATTAAGATATAACAAGCTACCAATCATACCTCTATATAACTTGTTGTCAACTGATTTCCCAGTTTCATCCAAATAAAGTTTTATATTAGTGCACATAGGAGTTGTAAATGTCTCGCTGTTCTCAAGTCCAAATTTCTTAAGTAAATCAGTAATGTATTTGCTTTGATTTAAAAAAACTTCAAAATCTTTTTGAAATATTTGAATAGCCAAAAATAAATTCAATTCTCCCATCATACTAATTTCAAATTCTTCTTGCATTAATTTTGAAAATTCATGACAAAGAGTTTTATTAATTGATCCAAATATTACATCATCAACAAAAATTTGAACCAATAAAACATTATTTTTCACAATTTTCTTACATAGTGTTGGATCTGCCATACCAACAGTAAAATCATTTAAAAAAAAGAACATAATATTTCATACCAAGCTTTAGGTGCTTGTTTAAGGCCATAAAGAGCTTTAGTAAGTTTAAAAACAAAATCAGGTTAATGAGAGTTTTCAAAACCAGGAGGTTTCTCCACACAACCACCCTCCATTAAATTTCCATTTAAAAAGGAAGATTTGACATCCATCTGAAATAATTTAAAATTCATATAAGATGCATAGGCCAAATGGATTCTAATGGCTTCTAACCTAGCTACAGGAGAAAAAGTCTCATCATTATATATTCCCTCTTCTTGAGTATATCCTTTAGCTACTAATCATGCTTTATTTCTAGTTATTGTGCCTTAGTCATCCTGTTTATTTCTAAAACCCCATTTGGTTCCTATTATAGGATAATTCTTAGGTCTTTCAACTAAATCCCAAACTTCATTTCTTTTAAACTGGTTTAATTCATATTGCATTGCTATTACCCAGATTTCATCATCAAAAGCTTCCTCTATAGTCTTGGGTTCTTGTTGAGATAGGAAGGCAGAGAATTCCACAAGGTTTCCTAAGTTTCTTCTAGTTTGAACACCAGTTTCTACGTTACCAATTACAGTTTCTAAAGGATGATTATTTAGGGTTTTGGACTGTCTATGTAGAATATTTAAAGGTTCATTAGTATCATGTTCCTCTGAATTATAATGAATTTATTTTATATTATTTTCAAAATTTTTCTTTAAATTCTAAAGTCTCATGTTATCATTAGAGTCAAGTTCATCCATTTGTTCTGTACTTTTCTCAAAAGGTTCAGATTCATCAAATTTTACATGAACTGATTCTTCAACAATCCTGGACTTCTTATTATAAAATCTATAAGCTTTGGAGGTAGGAAAATATCCTAAGAAAATACCTTCATCAGATTTTGGATCGAACTTTCCAAGATTATTCTTGGTGTTTAGGATATAAACCTTGCATCCAAAAACATTAAAGTATTTTACTTTAGGTTTTCTGTTATTCCATAGTTCATAGGGTGTCTTTTTCAAAATAGGTCCAATTAAAACTATATTAATTATATAACAAGATGTATTCATAGCTTCTGCCCAGAAATATATAGGTAGGATATATTCATTTAACAAAGTTCTAGCCATTTCTTGAATTGTTCTATTCCTTCTTTCTACAATCCAATTTTGTAGAGGTGTTCTGGGTGTAGAAAAGGTGTGTTTAATACCCATATTTGAGAAAAAGGAATTAAATTCCAGATTCTCAAATTCTCCACCTTGATCAATTCTTAATGAGATTATATTGAACCCTTTTTCATTTTGAACAGATTTGTAGAAACTTTCAAATAATGTAAAAGCTTCATTTTTAAATTTCAAAAATAAAATCCAAGTAAATCTTTAATAGTCATCAACAAGATCATATACATATAATTTACCAGCTAAGATTTCTACTCTTGAAGGTCCAAACAAATCCATATGAATAAGTTCTAGAGGTTTAGATGTAGCAACCTTATTAACAAATTTGAAGGATGATTTGTGTTGCTTCCCAAGTTAACATGCATCACAAAATCTGTCACTCTCAAATTTGAGACGAGGTAAATTAAAAACTAAATGTTTCTTGGATAACTTATGTAAAACATATACATTGAAATGACCATGTCTTCTATGCCAGATCCAGGATTCACTTACTTTAGCAATCAAGCAGTTTACTTGTCGATTACACAAGGAATTTAAATCCAAAGTATAGACATTTTCAGTTCTTGGTGATTTAAATTTAAAAAGTTTATCTTTGAAAACAGTACAATAATTATTAGTAAAATCAACAGTATATCCATCATCACAAAGTTGAGAGATACCTATCAGATTGTGTTTTAGTCCTTGTACATAAAGTACTTTATTGATTGAGACTGTTTTTGGATCTCCAACAGTTCCAATGCCAATGAATTTTCCTTTGGTATTATCACCAAATGTGACAAGTCCTCCTTCCTTTTGAGTGAGTGCGGAAAAATTCAATGAGATTCCACTCATATGTCTTGAGAAGCCACTGTCCATGTACCATATTTCTTTTCTTTTCTGGTGACCTACTACCTACAAAGGCATTCAAACAAATTGCTTTGGTACCCATATTTGTTTGGGTCTAGGAGTGTTAGCTAGAAATGATCTGGGTATCCAGATTTGCTTTCTTCTTTTCAAATTAGCTGAATCGTATAACTCTATTGAAACATAGGCTTTCTTAATACCACAAATTTCAGGTTTTCTTAAGAAACAGTTTTTTCACTACATGTCCCTTTGCCCCACAAAAATTACAATTAATCTTTTTAGAGCTAGGAACAAAATAATTTTTATATATCTTTGTTTTTCTCCTTTACTGCCAATTCCAAATATCTCGTTTTTAATGACAGTTTTTCTATGAATTTTATTTAATGAATTCTCTCCTTTTGTAAAAACCAATGCAGCCTATTTGTGAGATTCTACTTCATCCTGCAGTGATTTTATTATTGATTTAAAATAAACATAGTTAGTGTTAATAAAATTATATTTATCGTTTAATTCATTATGTTGTTTCGACATTGTGTCTCTTTCATCTGAAATGGATTTATGTATATTTTTCAGTGACTTATGTTTCTTAAATAGTGAGTCGTATCTTTCTTCAAGAAAATTGCAATAGGCTGTAATCTTTTTATTTGCGTAGCTTGATTCAGAATGTGATTCAGAAGAGTAATGTGAGTGTACCTCATCAGTTTCTACCATGAAACACATGTTATCCTTTAGATTGACATCTTTTTTCTCTAAGATTGATTTAGAAGAGATAATTGAGTCTTCAGATACACTCCAAGTGGCTTTCATAGCTTTCTTGTCTTTTTGATCAATGTCGTTTCTTTTGAAGAATTTATTCTTCCTTGCATCCTTCAATTGTGGGCAATCTGGTCTGATATGTCCCATCTTTTTGCATTCATAACATCTCACTTCCTTATTATCTCCCTTAAAGGATTTATTGAAGCCTCTATTCTTGCTGTATAATTTTCTAAATTTTCTGGCTAGTTTAGCCAGTTCTTCATCTAAGTTGGATGAGTCAGAGCTTTCTGATTTCGCTTTGACTTCATTGCTCTTCATCTTTCTATTCTTTTTTAGTGAAGTTTCCTTCAAGGAAATATCATCTCTTTTTATAATCACTTTATGTTCATTAGCTTCATCTTTCATTTCATCTTCATACATCATCAGTGTACCAATCAAATCTCTCATAGTTAGATCTTTGACAGGTGTTGATTGTCTGATTTCAGCAGAGATACCATTCCATCTAGTAGGAAGTACTCTCAGTACTATTGATGCTTGATCATCCTATTTGATAGGTTCTCCTAGAGCAGTTATGTTGTTGACAATTTCTGTCAATCTCCCACTCATTTGGGTAATTCTATCACCTTCAATCATTCTGAAAGTATCAAATTTTATATTTGCAGTTGCCTATCTCATTTGCCATGTAACACCCCAAGCTTCCACTGTACGTTTCTCTTCGAATAATGCAATAGCGTGTATTGTATGCAATCTCGAGCTCTAACACACACCACAACTAATTAAACTAGCCATTGTGAATAGTAATACCTACTTTTTGAAATTTTATAAATTTTATTTATCAAAATGGAATTCATTTTTGGATTCGGAATATTGAAATTAGCCTATGTTGAATTTTTGGTATTTTTCTGAGAACTTCTAAATTTTTATGAATAGTGAAAAATACTTAAAAACAACTTTTTTAATCAAAATAATTTATAGTGATAAATTATAATATTTAGTGGTTTTAAAGTATAATTAGAATATATTTTTACCATTTTATCCAATAGTGGTCATTAGAATTAATTTAACATTGAAATTGGACATAAACAATTGCCAAACTTTTGATATAAATTGTTTCTTAAAAACACGCTACTTGTTGTAACAGCGGGAATTAATTATAAAATTAATTAATACAACTTATATGTTTGGAATTTTGTAAAATATACATCATTTTTGAATTCGGAATATCAATTATAGTTTAGGGTGAAATTTTGGCCTTATTCTGAAAAACTTCAATTTTTGATGAATAGTGAAACCACTAAGTGGTTGTTAAAAACTGATTTTTCGTTAAAATGAAATATTACCACTTATGTGATTTGATTTTCAAAAATCCGAAATACATGGTTGTCATTATGAAGTAAAATGTGGTTCAATGAGGTTGAAATAATTTTTTTGGTGAATAGTAACTTTTAAGTTCTTAATCGCGAATAGAGGTAATTAGTGTAGTTTAAGGTACAAATAATGTTTTAATAATATGAGATGAGCATGACACTTGTCCTACTCCTATTGGATGAGTCATGGCCGACCAAGAAAACCCATGGGTCAACTAAGGGACCCCATGGAGCCACTTTAGTTGGAAAATGACATTAATATATATTTATTTAATGTTCAAATTAAATTGACACAAACATGAGTTATTTTACTAAAACAGTTTTTAAGTGGGGTTACAGAAGTCCAAATGTTGACTATAAATATTCATTAGAAATCTAAAAAGATTTCCTACATCATAGTATTTTTTTATAATTTTTATAAATTAAATAAATTAAATTATTTATGACATCATTATGATGCAGTGATGACCTCATTATTTAACGATTTAAATAAAATGAGAAGATAATGAAAATTCCAAGGCTTACACTTGTCCAAATCCTATTGTATGAGGCTATTTAGAAACCTTATCACCTTAGCCTCGAAATATATAAGTTTGGGACCATTAGAATCCGAAAAGCATTGTGAAATAATGTAACATTTCAATCCTTCCAAAAGTGCCCCTCCTCTCCTCTTATAAAAGGCCCCCAACTCTACCACCTTATTCACACTTCCAAGCCTTTTGGTTCGGCCAACCCCTGCCCAAATACTCTCCCAACTTATCTCCCTTCATCCTAGAAGCTTTAATTTAGTCAGAAATCCATCCTAAGGAGTCCTTTTGATCAAATCAAAAGGAAGAACCCGAAGAAGAGGTAACATTTTCATCACCCTCTTTCAAGTTTCTTTCTTCTTCCACTCCCTCTTTGTTTATTATTTCAATTCTAAAATTATAACTCCAGTATCTTCTATATAATGTGATGTTATTATAAATATGGTACAACCATATTCAGTATTCTACCCATCATTTGAATGACATGTCACCATACGTGCGTACGTACGGCTTACCGTCTCCACGTCGTGGTGTAATTGTTATTCAATATATTATTATTTAGATGGGTATAATAATGATATGTAATTCATGTAAACAATAAATATAACACGATAAAGATTCTGTATATATGATATACTATCCAATTATATATTATTTTAATATCAAAATAATGATATTGTCGCTCGTGCGTACGTACGGACTACCGTCTCCACGAACGCGATGAGATTCATTCTCCGTCATATCCATTCAAGTATAATTATCATTTGATGATTTAAAAATAATTTTTAAGGACATGACATCATTCTGGATATGAATAATATACAACCTATCCATGAAAAACATGACTTACGTAACAAAACATATAAAAGAAAACGATTAAGTTAACACCCGAAACAACGATAAATCTAAGATATTGTTAACAAAGCAATGTTAAAAGATCATATATGATATCATATGAATGTATATGATTCTTGTATAATTTAATAACAATTATTTCACCATTATACAGGAGGTGAACCTACCCCAACCAAGGAAAAGTACAAGGTAAGGGTTTACTTCACAACCTCTTCATTATCCAAGGTTGTTTATACATAATTATCTGTTGTGACCTCGTTATTATCCACATCCATGTTTCTTAAAAATGTCTTTCAAAACATTTTTACTATTAAATGGAAAATGGGTTAAAGTCATTTATACCCTTATACGTTTTTGAAAGGAATCTTACCATCATTTTCCAAATAATTTACTTTTTGACCTTTTTGACAAATTTAAGGTGAGAATGTTTTTTTACTTATACGGAGGGTGCGGCTATTTTCCGCCATTATAACTTCGTCGAAGCTTCCCTAACAAGCTTATAAGAATATTTTCAAAGTAAATGTATTATTTTATAATTATGGGACTTTTAAATGATTTCAAAAAGGAGGGATATTTCTCTCAAATAGCTTTGATTTCATCCTTGTCAACATCCTTTGATGGGTTTTAAGTTTAATTGAAATTGATTTATGATACAAAACTTCCATTGAACATTTTGTGAAATATTTGACTGTGGATGTGTTATTTTATACCATCCATAGTTTATGGAGAAATTGTTGACATTTCGTATGCTAGATTTAATACGAATATTTATGTTATGTTTAAACCTATTCATATGAGGAATGTATTGGACTTAATATGTGACGGGTGGAGCCCGCTATAGCTCCTCGATGCATCGGTAGGTCTCATGAGACAACTAGACATGGAATTGGCCGAGGCCCTTTCCCAATTTGATTTATGGTTTTGGCCGAGGCCTTAATCATTTTAGACATCTTGGCTGAGGCCTTGACAAAGTGTTTCAGAATTTCCGGCATTATACATTCCCTCATTATGAAAGTGGTTATTGATATTTCATGTGATTATTCGTCTAGTAGAATATCCATGTGAGTAAGTAATGACATTATTTTATTTTACTTTTTCCATATTATGCTGAAGTTCAAGTTCAATAAGGCTTTTGTTTTAGTTATACATTTCCTTAAATGCTTATGTTTTCTTATAAAAGCTTCCGCAATATTGTTATCCTTACTGAGCATCTGAGCTCACCCCTTTCAATGTTTAAATATTTTCCAGGATGTGAAGAAGTGTATTATGACTGACTTGCGAGAATAGTCAGTGAAGATATGAGTGTGGACTATGAAGACCATGATATTGTAGTTTGTTTACTTTTGATGTAATGAAAGACTTATGAATGTATCTAGTGTTTCCAAGGCTACTAAACTAATCGGTCTTTCGAGACTTGATCTTTTGTGATCATGCCAATGTTACGAAGTAATGCACCGACTCTGGTTAGCTAGGGTCGGGGCATTACATGCCATACATTATCTATTCCTTCATATGCCACAGCTATTGTTTTCCACATCTCATATGTTGTCGGGCACTAAGATACTCTGTTAAATTCATCTAGTCATAGACTGCAGATAATTGAATTCATAGCCTTCGAGTTCATATCGTACTCTGCCTCTATATCAGCAATCCATGCCTCAGGATTTTCAAGAATTCCATAAGGAGTCAGAATATTTGAATAGAATCTATATTCGAGGTTTTTCAGATATATTTTCATGCACAATTTCCAGCAACCATTGTTGTCTCTATTAAAATATGGTGATCTAACCATCGACACCCCTTCTCTTGTATCATTCATAATGCTCTGTTGTATAATCCTTAAATGCTTCTAGCTTTCTAAGGCTCTGTCAGAAGAGGCACCTCTGATACCAATTGTTGGACCTGAATTTACAGATTATACACAAGAGGGGGGTGAATTGTGTCTTTTTCAATTTTTCAATAACTATTCTTTTGAACGAGTTCTGTCCTTTAAACTTTATCAGATTTGATTGTACTGCGGAAAAAGTAACAACAAAAACACAAAGACGTATAGTGGTTTGGGGAACAGAAAGCCCCTAGTCCACTCCACCAACGCTCTACTCCACGAGCTTGGTGAATTTCACTATCTGATCCTTTTTTCCACAGACCGATTCACAACTGAGTACCGGAAGTTGACACCTTTACAATCCAAGGAAAATCCATCTGGTTCGAACACGAACCTACACAGCTTAGAACGAGTAGCTGGTTACACAAGAATAAAAAATAATTTCAGAAAGAAATTTCCGGTTGATCCTCACAATTGCAACAGAATGCAATTGACAGTAGAGGGATCGAAGTCTCTAGAAATATTGATCTTCATGACAAAATAGTTCTGAGTTGATCCAATTGTAGTAGATATAGATATATGGTTCACAACCTCAGCAGTAGTAGATCCACAAAAGATATTCTATGTAGAACAGGTGAATCTTCTATCAAGTTCCTTCTTCATGAACAAATAGAGCTTTTATAGTCCTGTCGAATCCGTAGATCAATCCTGAATAGTTTCAATCACTATTTTCCACATTTTTCAATAATAGATCGATCACACCATGTTTCTTTTGTGTTTCAGAGAGAGCATATATAATAAAGAATATCTCCTGCACATTTAGATCTATAAAAGTTGCCTTCTGATTCGCGATATTCAAAAATTTGAATTTTCAGAGAAGTCATAAATTCCCTTAAGACTCAACATAAAAAGCTTCTTTTAATTTGATCTTAAATCCATTAATAAGTCGTCCTTGAATCAGTCAAATTCGTAATTTAAAAATGACTTTAAATCTGGCTTGAAATCCTCCCAGAAATCAGCTTATTGATCGTTGTACATATAAACCGTCTGCCGGAAATTCCGATGCCAAACGTAAGGTTGATGACGTGGCTTCTAGACATAGTCTTCAAACATAGGGTTGACAATGTACGGTTGATATCAAACGTCGGGTTGATCATCCATACTTTTTCTTCAACATTCAAACGTACGGTAAAAGATCCATACTTTTACTTGATCCATACTTTTCCAAGAATGTATGGTTGTTTACAAAATTAAGGTTGATGAACCATAATTTTTAGAAATAAACGTAACCATTTGAAATTATATACAGTTCTCCTTGCATACTTTGCTGATAACCAAAACATAGGGTTCCTTCCTAACGTAAGGTTCTTCTTCCATACTTTGCTGAAACATATGGTTGTTTAACCATACTTTCTCTTATTTCCAAAAGTATACATGCTTTTCATCCTTACGCTACATTAATCCATGTATGGTATGAACAGTGATTCCAGAACGCGCTAAAATAGATTTCGCACTATATTGATCTACGTAAGATGTGAACAGTGTTTCCAGAATGTGCTAAAATATATTTTGCACTATGTAATAAATTCTTGTTATTTCAAGAGTAAAATAAATTAATAACCTCCTGAAAAATACTATGTGAAATCATTAGAAAATAACTATGTGTATTTTTGAGCATAAAAATTATCATAAAGAGATAGAGTATTATTTTCAATAATCTCCCCCTTTAAATAACATTAATATGCATTGTTTAAAACAATACTTTGCCCAACAAAAAATCTTGGGGTAGCTCGGATAACATCACTCGGGTGGTAATCTCTATTAACATCCACTTCTACCATATGCAATTCCATTCAAGATTAACATATTGATGGTCATCTTAGGATTAGTCATGAGTGATGCCCAGTGACCCTACAACCTTTCCTAGCTCTAAAAAATGAGATTCATATGGAGAAATTCTACTAGATGTGGCCATCTCTTCCATTGTCGGACTAAATTGTATTTGCTAAAGCCCTATATTTATACTAATCATGTGATCACTGTTCAATATCTATATTAGAAACAATTATAATTTTTAATGGTATTATTAAACCTAAATATATAAAACCATGAAAGTGACTATTTTTTATATAACTAGTTTATGTTATAAGACATTTAATTACATATAGTGGAATTTTTATTAATAAAAGTTTTGGTAGTTACAATATTTCCCCCTTAAGAAATTTTACCCAACAAATTTACTCTCACCACACTAAAATATACGATATTAACTTTGCTTCATTACTTCCTCTAATTCCCATGTTTCTTCTTCAAGCTTGTGGTTTATCCACAACACTATTACTTGGGGAATTGTCTTATTTCGTTGAACTTTTTCCCAATGATCTAATATCATCACCAGATTCTCATAATAGGAGAGATCATTCTCCGATGGTACCACCTATGGTTTGGGTAAATGCGATGGGTTAGGTATTACTTCTTCAAGAGTGATACATGGAATACATCATGTACTTGAGACAAGTTTTTTGGTAGTGCTAGTCGATAGGCCGCTGCTTCATTGTGATCATGGATCTCAAAAGGGTCGATGTACCTTGGACTAAGCATCCCATTCTTCCCAAATCTCATAACTCTCTTCCACAATGATATAAATAGGAATACCATGTCTCCAATATCAAAATCTAGGTCTCATCGACAATTGTAAACATAGAACTTTTGATGACTCTAAGCAGCTTTATTGTTCTTTTAGATGGTATTAACCTTGTCCACCATTTCCTCGACCATTTATAGATGTAAGAGTTTTTTCTACCCAACTACATCGCAACATATGAGCATTCTACACCTCCTACTATAAAGGGATTCATAAGGATCCATTTTTATTCTTGAGTGGAAAATATAATTGTAATAGAACTCTACCAGAGAAATATGTCAATCCCATTATACATTGATTTCCATTTAGCATTCTCTCAACATTAAATCATGTTTTTGTATAGTTTTCTTAGATTGGCCATCAATTTGAGGATCATAATCCATACTAATGTTTAGCTTCATATTCATAGCATGTTTGAGACTCTTCCAAAATATAGAGGTGAATCATGGATCTCGATCAGATAAAACCAATAGTGGTACTCCATAATGGATCACCACTTCTTTTGTGCATATCTATGCCATTTGATCAAATGAGAAATCATCTCAAATTTCAATAAAGTGTGCGGTCTTTGTATGAAGATCCACAAAAACCCAGATAGCATTTTTTTCCATTGTATATCTTCATATGTGTAGTCAAAAAGTCCATGGTGATGTTCTACCATTTCTAGATTTTAATGGGTAATGGTTTCATCAAACCATTAATCTTATGCCTCTCATCCTTAGCTTGATAACATACCAGGCACATTGATGTATACTCAGTGATATCCCTCTTCATGTTATCGAACCAATAATTATCTCAGAGAGCTTGATATATCTTTGTGTTTCCTGGGTGAATGTAAAAAGTCGATCTATGTTCATCATCCAAAAGTTAATTCTTTATCTATGGATTGGATGGAACACGTAGAATTTTAAAAAATCTCATAATTCCTTATTCATTAATGTTGAACTCTGAGGATTTCCCTTTTCTAATAGCTTCCACTTACTTCTGAAATCCCCCACCATTCTTTGGACATCCATTAACCTGTCCAAAAGAGATGGTTGAGGAACCATTTGTGAAAGTATTGATGATGTTCCCCTATTTATGATTCCCACATCCATCTTTATCAAACATATCAAAATTGGATCCTTTTAAATTCTCATCAATGATAGAATCACTATGTCCTTTCTATTTACATCATCCACCTCCTTGTTCACTTTCCCAGGGTGGTAGTGGATTGAGCAATCATAGTCTTTGATCAGATCTAACCATCTTCGTTGGCCCATATTTAGCTCTTTCTGTATATTTGGGGAGTTTGTGATCTATATATATTTCACACTTTTACCCAAAGAGGTAACATTGAAAAATAATTAATGAAAATATTAGCACAGAAAACTCCAGATGATGTGTTTGATCATTTTTCCCATGAAAATTTAATTACCTTGAAGTATAGGCAATGAATTTTACATTTTTCATCAAAAAACATCTGAGGCCCTTCTTCAAAGCATCAATGAATACCACACAGAGCTCTCCACTTGTGGGTAGTGTGGGCACATGTGCAGTGATAAGACTTATTTTTAACTCCTTAAATCACTCTTTGCATTCATCACTCCAAGAAAATTTAACTCTTTTCCGAGTTATCTTTGCAATAGAGATTGAAAATCGTGAAGAATTTCTCAAAATCAGCTACAATATCCAGCTAACCCCAGGAAGCTATGGATATTTGTCACCAATGTTGGCATTTTCCATCCATCATTTTCATTTTTCTTAGAGGGATCCATAGTTATACACTTGTGTGTGATGATACGATGTAATAATGGGACTTACATCAACCAAAACACACACTTATTTAACTTCTCAGAGATATTATTCATTATAATGGTTTCTAGCACTGTGCATAGATGCTCCTCATGCTCCTCTTTGGTTTTGGAGTATATTTGAATATTGTCTGTAGATACTTCCACAAATTTTTTGATGTAATCTCTATAGAATATATTCATCAAGTCACATAGGATTTCTAAAGAATTAGTGAGTCTGAAAGGCCTTACTATGAATTAATAGTTTTCGTAACTAGAACAAAAAGCAGTTTTGGGGATATCCTCCTTCTTCACCCTTACTTGGTAATAAGTTGACTGCTGATCCACTATAGGGAAGTATTGTTCTCCACGTGTCTGATCGAACAATTTATCAATTCGTGGAAGAGGATACTTCTTCTTCATTGTGATTTTGATGTGCTCGTGATAATAAATGAAAAGGCACAACGACCCACCCTTCTTATTTATAAAGAGGACTGGTGGACCCCATGGTGAAGCACATGGGTGTATAAACCCTTTATCTAGATTCTACTATTGTTGTTTACTTAGCTCCTTATGCTCCACAACACCCATTATTTACGGAGTCTTGGATATTGTAAAATCCAGAGGTATAAGATCAATTGAGAATTCAATATCTCTTCTAGAAGGAAGACTAAGAAATTCCATAGAAAACACTTCAGTGAATTCCCTCACAATACTCATGTATTCAAGGAAGTATGATTCATTAGAATCAATAATCTGAGAATGATTAATGTTCTCAAAGGGATGTAATATCGATTCTTAAGATCATGGTGCTAAATAAGATTCATCATCCTCCTTTTACTTGTATAGAATCTGGGGTTGATTATCCATATGGAGAGTTAGTTTCCTCTTAATTAAATTTATGTTTTCTCAATATAGGGAAATCCAATCCATGCCATGAATGGAATCAACATATACTTGAGGGAGTATGATAAGGTTCGCTGGGATGTTCAATCCACAAATTTTGAAAAGGATGGAGTTATATTCATGGGATGGAATAATTTCCACAATTTCCATTCTCACCATAATCTCTACATCCATGATTTGGGGTGGTCTTGGGATTGTTCAGCGAATCATCCAGGATATAAAAGAATGTGTAGAACTAGAATCAAAAAGTGCATTCCATCTTATTGAACGAATAACATGATTACCTATCACCACTTCCTTTCCAGGGTTCCTTTTGATAATAATGATGGAAAAATCTCACCCTTTCTGCCTTGGAGGTTGTTGGTTGCCTCCTAAAACCCATGTCTTAGGGAATTGGTATTAAATGTTCCCTAGATATTGGCAGTTGACGAATTGAACAATGTGTTGAGGGTCTAATGGATCATTCCTCTAATATATCACAAAAGCGTATTTTTCTATTCAAAAATTAATGGCTAGGTTCCCTTCTCTTCCAGATATAAAAAATTTCCTAGTCCCCTTCATGCAATTTTCATGGTGATTCATTCATCCCCATTGGAAATTGGGGTGCTATAATTTATTCGCACAATTGGATTTATCCTTTGGACAACCAAAATTAAAGTTCAATTTTTTCTTCCCATCCCCATGATATTACCGAGATTCTCCGATATCTATTTCAACTTTTAGGACACATTCTACAATTTCTTCATTGCTATGAATTCCACAGATCACCATGGATATCTTTAGGATAGGTTTTATCACCCCAATGATGTGATCAACCCTGCATTTTGGGATAACAAAAAATATGGAATCGTATCATGAAAGCCTTGTGATGTTTTTCTCATACGCCCCGATGCACTCATCATCTTTTTTTCTTGAGGGAAAGGAATTCCCATTCCATCTTAAGTCATAGGGTGTAAGGAAAATAGTTATCAAAAAACATTTTCCAGAACCAACCATTCTAGCTTCTTGATCTCTTCCTTATGCTTTTTAATTTTGTTCAATGTCAACCATTTATCAGCTTCACCCTCCAAATGATAAGAATCCAAAATAACCATCTCTTATTCGGAACATTAAATTATAGAGAATACCTTTTCAATGGATTTTATCCACTGTTCGGTGATTGAGGGATAATACGATCCATTAAAAGTAGGAGGCCTTTGTCTCACGATGATATTGATTACATCTTCTTCTTTCTTTGGGGGGGGGGGGTGGAAGATCCTATTGGAAAAAGTTTCAATTTAAAACATTAGTTATACAGGAGAGTATCATGTCCATGTTTGTGATTCCCACTCCCATCAGATTGGTAATCAAATTTAAAAAACCATCACATTGATCTTCACATTGGTTGTTATCCCAATTATTCCTACTACCGTCCATTAGTTGGAATAAATCAAAAATTTAGGGGTAGAACATAAAGAGGAATACAAAGGAAAAAATGGATAGCATATAAATAACATTTATTTCCTTAACTTATGAATTTATAAGCTACAATATATGTTATCCATGATCTACTTCCAAAAATATATTCTTAGGGGAAATTTTAAGATTTCTTTAATAATGGTTCATACTAATCTTCTGAATTTACTAATGTATATCCCCTAGGGCATTTTGTAACCAAGAGTGCATCAAGACCCATTTTCATGCACCTGTTCTTATTCTATTATTTCTTAAGGTGGTGTTTTCAAGTTTTATCCTAGTAAATTTGTGCTAGAGCCACCTCTACTTGTTCATATCCAAAAAAAGATGTATTTTCCTGATAAACCACTTACTCCATACTCACCAATATTTAGGGATGTTTTTATTATAATTATTCTTATCCTTAAGAATTTTACTGGGGTTTTCTAATCCTAACCCCCGAAATAACTAAACCTATACTTTGATACCAACTATAATAGCCCTCCTCTTTATTACACACTTAAAAATTATTTATTACATAAAAATGCACTGAAGAAAACTCTTATGATCGAGAGGTCTAGTGTCTTGTGAAATTAGGAACATTACATAAAAAACTAGAAATTAAATCACAATATCTTTATTGAAAAGTTCTTTTACATAACCACAATATTCCTTCATACATTGCATTTCATGGGATTAACTGAGGACACGCATAAGAAAAGGTTGAGCTATAAAGCCTAGTAAGTGAGTAAAATAGTTATAACATGAAGAATATAGTACATGTTAGGAAATATACATATCAATATATAACAACAGAAACATGAACATAAAGGCATGATATAATAAGATTATCATACCATAGAAATGTGTAAACATCATTTAACATGATATTAGCATGAACAGAAGCTCATTGCACCTGAAGAATGCCTAAACCCTAATTTTAATTGAATTAGAATTATTAAAACCTAATTTAAATTGAATTAGCCTAAGTAAACCCTAATTTTACTTTATGTATCATGATACTAATCTTTACCCAATGCATTGTATTTCTATCACGGTGCACCATTTATAAACATTTCATTTTATGCATAAGTTTTCCACATGAATCATATAACATGGAATCATTCAACATCATAATTTATTAAATGATAAATAAATCTATAATACATAAATGTTACTCTATAATCAATAAGTATAGGTTTATAAAGGTGAATACCCTTGATATTGATATGGATATGGTATTCACTTACACGATGATTTTGGCATGATAAATTTTGGTAGCATAACCATGTCAAAAAAATCATAAAATGGTTTTATGAGAGAGAAATGAGTCTATAATAATTTATATGAGAAATGTAAGTATTTTGCATCATGGAAAATTATATCCCAACATATGTAAGGGGATTTAGAAGCATAATAGAAAAATAATTTCACGATTGTAAATGGGGAGAGAGAAATCCTCTCATGAAATTCGGCATGGTAACATGTGTACCTGGGAGGAATTAATTAGAGAGAAATGGGATTATCATCTTTCAAAAATAAGGAGGGAATTATAAGTGAGGTCAACAATCATACTTAAAATTTTTAAATTGAAAATAAAATGGCATAACAACATATGAAAACTTGGACATAAATGATTAAGGAAGGAAAGTGAGGATCCCTTACTTCAAAGTGTTATCCCAAAGGATTTGGAGAGGATTGAGAGAGGATTCTTGGGAGCTTGGGGCACCTTAAGAGGATTCTAGAGAGATAATGGTAGAGTTTTTTCAAGCTATAAATGGTTTTAGTGAGGAGTAATGGGATATTGAGTGGGTTTATAAAGGAAAGGAGAGGGAATGTTTTTATTATTTTGGTTTTTGATACAACAAATAAAGCTAATCAAAACCGCAAACAGTACCATGTTTTTTACCCATTGTTTTTGAAACATTTTGTTGGAAAAAATTATTTTATAATTCCAATGGACTAAATTATTAAAATATTCGGATTCCTTATGAGGAGGTGAGTCACACTCTCAAGGAAATTATTTTAAAAAGTTAAAATATTTTATTTGTCTTGGAGGGTCTACTAAGGCACCATAAAATTAATCAAACAAATCTAAAATCACATTATTTTAAAGGTAAAACATATATTTCCAGAATATAAATATTTACTATTTTATTACATCACTATTTTGATATTTTGATGTCATAAAACACATTATTTATTTTAATAGAATATAATTTTTACCAAAAAATTCAACTGTCTCATAAAATTATGAAACATTCAAAGTTAGATAATTTAAACATCTTGAATCCAAAAAATGATATTAATTTTATCTAACTAATTTTAAAAATATTTTAATTTTTTATTTTAAAATATAAAACGAAATTTATAAAACTCTCATGTGTTTTGACAAAAATAACTTTCAAACCTTAATAAAAATTAGAATTGTATTCATTAAAAATTATATGATCATTTATATTAAATAAAAAATAATTTTGGTAATAATATTTCATTAAAATATTAATTAATTAAACAATACATTAATTCATAAAAATAGATTACTTAGTTGAATATTAACAAAAAATACTATTTGTACTTTAAAACCATTTACAATGTAAAAATAATATAATGCATGTATTTTATTTATACAAAATATTCACATAATAATAGTGCTATTGTCTTGTTACATAACCGCTTATAACACCAGTATAAGACCTAAGAGTAAGGTATGCGATTGTGACAGACTCTTGGTGCATCATAGATAATATCACTTGGGTGGTAATCTTAATTAACTTCCACTTATCACGTAGGTGATTCCGTTAATGATTAACATGTTGAAGCTTAGCTTGGTCTTGGTGAAGAGTGAATCCCAGTGTCACTAACTCCTTTCCAAGCTCTGACAAATGGGTTTCATGTGGAGTAATTATACTGGATGAGGCCATCCCTTCTTTTTTCTAAGTAAATTGGGTTTTTAAAGCCCTTTATTTGTACCAATCAAGTGATCACTATTCAACAACTATATTAGCAAAGATAATAATTATTAATGGTATTTTAAATTCTAAAATCATAAAACCATGTATGTTAATATGTTTTATATAACCATTTTTCATAATAAGACATTGTATTAGATCAATAATAATTTTCATTAAATAAATTTCGTGTCATTACATGTATATTGGTAAAAATGACCTCAATAATGAAGCAAAAGAATCTATAACTGTTCTTGGGAATATATTATCTGATATTTAATTCCCCATGTTTATTATTAATGGCCGATAATAGAATCACCTTACTATGTTTGGGGATTGACTTAAATGGAAATAATTAAAATAATTCAATAATATAAAGTCAATTATTTATGCACATGGTTGTATTTTTTCACATATATCATTTTGATAAACTTAAGTTAAAAATCTAACACACCAGTTTCATTTAATAAATCATTTTATGTTACATTTTAAATTTTCCCCTCCCATTTTATCACATTTAAACATTTTAAACTTAATTATGGTGATTATTATTTCCAATGTTTATTATTAATTATAATATAGAATTAAGTTTACCTTATTAACTATTATTAATTATTCTGATTCCAAATATGTAATATTGTTTACCTGATTTATCACCAATAAATTTAAGATAATATATTTATCATATGTTCTAAAAATGCATTGAAATAGTATTTTTGGAAAAAAATTCTTTTAATCAATGAAATGTTTTGTTTAAATAAATTATAATTTCCGTGATACTCGATACACCAAATATAACAACCCAGATCCCACACTCCGGTATCCTATGATAAAATCCATAACATTAAATTCTAGGATTTGAAGATGATAATTGAGACCCAAATTTTTCATATAAACCCTAATTATTAAAAATTAAATCTTTTATTACTTAGTTTTTAGAGGACATTTTAGGTTTATAGTTTTAGTGAATTTTGAAAATATTCTATATAAACCATTCAAAATACTGTAAATGATCATTTATACCACTGGACCCAACTTTTATTTATCACATTAATACATCTCCATAATCCACATTAATTCCCTTATATACATAACTCATTAAATATCATTTAATTAAAACAAAAAGATATGTAAACATATGAATGGGGAGTTGTAATGATTAGTAAGGGTAAACAAGAGAATTATTAACTAAATTACATCAATAAGAACAAGAGAGAATAACAGGGTTTTTTTGACATAATCCCAATTCATGAGTGATTCATAAAAGAATTCATACCCATAAATACATGAATGATCAAATATGAAAACATGAAAAAGGAAAGGGTTATTAAAATGAATAGTCATATGCCATATATATCAATCTTTATCATTATTAACATTATAAACTCATAACAAAAATTATAACCCTTTTTGGTAACATGGATAACAACATTAATAAAAACCCTTCAAAACCCATTGGTTGTATGTATGAATTATAACATTAACATTACCAAATTCATTGGGAAACTATAATGTGGATCACCATTATTATAACCTATATTAGGAATTCCCATTCGTCATGAGTTATAATGGGGTTAAAGCCTTCATATAGGCTATATTGGGCTCCCCTGTGAGTTATAATGGCAACAAACCCTTTTTAGAAGACGTATTAGGATCACTCTATTAGTATAATTATCATGTACCATATCAATAATAAAATAATTTAGTTTTACAATTCAAATACACAATAATTATTCTTTTAATACCTAACAACCCCATACAAAAATAAATTTGTATAATGTCAATCCATTTAAAACATGACTAATCCAACAAAAGGAAATGGGTTCTATTTCAAAATAATTGAGACATGATTAAAACTTTTAAAAGAAATTTGTTCCATAAAAAATCTCTTTGAAACATTAGTAAATCATCGAAAATAAATGTGTTCTAAAACAATCTCTTTGAAACAATATTAGCTCATGGAAAAGAAATGAGTTCCTTAGCAATATCATTGAAACTATAATAATCCATTCATAAAAGAATTATAATTTTATCAATAAAATATATCCCCAGTGTAGTAGAAGTAAAAAAATCTTATGAATTGAAATAACATTAAAACAAATTAAATATATTCATGAGGAAAATAACTATTAAGCATTCCAAAGTGTCTCATACCACCTTCAAACATAAAAATCATAAGTCCCATGATGGAATAACATTAAAAGGAAACTATAATATCATTAGAATAAGGTTATTCATGATATATCATCTAAATTTATAAGTATACACACCTCATAAAAGAATATATGTTATTAACATAAACAATGTCTCAAAGAAGAAAAATTGTGACAAAACCCCATTACCACATTGGTAACGTTGAAAAAATAATCCCCATGAAATATGGATCACAAAAATTATATTCAATACTACATAACTATAAGAATAAGAATCATCAAATATATTCATGGGACATATATACACTAAAAAACAAAAATAAGTGGTCATTATGGAATATGTCTCCTTGAAATCGAAGTGAGGTGACAAAACCCCTTATAAAGATCATATCATTGGAGTGAGAATAAATCAATGAAATAACATTGTGTGAAAATTATAAAACCAACAAATAAATTTTTAAATACATAATATTTCAATTAGATATTATTTCACACAAATTCATTGACAACCATAACCAAAATAATGATGCTTATCCCAATTAATTGAAATTGACTAAAGAAGTTCTTTCAAAGACACTATATTTAGATTGATAATAAATAAATGAAAAAAATATGGTGAAAAATATAAATAAAAAAATAAAAATTTCTATACATATTAAATAATAAAATTTCATTCCACGCATGTTCATGGAATACCATAACCAATGACCTAGATGTTTGACCCATTGAATGGAAATTGAGTTCAAAATTTCCTTAATAGGATCGTATAATTTGAGTGAGAATAAATTAACAAAATAATTACTTGTGAAATATATAAATACACAAAATAAAATTTGAGATTTAGTATAAAAAATAATAGTTCATTTCATATATATTTTTGTAATAACATAATCAATGTAATAGAAGTTCAAACTAATGAATGGAAATTATGTTATGATTTCCCTAACATTGACTCTGATTTTTAATGTTTGTCCTCTATCTTCCAAGATAATAAAATTATGAAAATATTTATATGATTACGAACATCTTCCAAGTATATTATTACTTAAATTTTATATATTATAAAAGTTATTTATAATTACTTAATCAATATTGTGTAATTTGGGTGTTTTGACCTTGCTCGTCTAATGTGTCAAAACTGACTTCGATTGGTCGACTATGGTCAATGATTTTATTATTTAAACATATATAAAATAATAAACACAAGATAATGATCACATTTTTACACAAATTATACTTTTTAAAGTAAAATATGAAATATGATTAAATAAATTAACCAATGTTACGATCATTGAGACGATGGGGTATACCCACACGCGAGTAACATTATAATATTTCAGTTATTATTATTGAAAGAAGTTAAGTACGTTTTAAATTTTAATAATTTCCATTGTATAAAAAATAATATCTTATTTAATTAAATATACTTATATATATATATATATCACTTTTTTATGTCGTGATGAAAAAAGAAGAATCACATCACATTGAGGAGGCGACTTTCCACATGTCGACAAACGATGTTCTAAATTTTCATAGTGTAAAATAAAAAAAATTAAATGGTATCTTATACACAAAGTGTAACATAAAGTTACGTTTCTAGGTACTTTTGATGTTTCTAAGCACCTCTGTTCTGGAGTAGTGACTTGTGGGTGCGTTTGGGTGAAAATTTAAGTAAAATAAAATGGAAATGGCTTGTCATGGTTTGCGCAAGGTTTGAAAAACTGTGAAACCAAACTGTGCCAACCAAGAAGAACTAGATAGAGAGGTATGCATGGTGTGCACACGGTTTGAAAAACCGTGCACCTCTTCCCAGGTAAACCGTGCACATGGTTTTTAATTCAGAAACTTTCTTTTAAAACAACCCAAACCCCCGGGTCTTCCATATTTTCAACCTTGGCTCAATCTTGTCTATTTTTAGGTATTTCCAAAGCCTTATAGATAGATTCCAAGGTGATCCGAACATATTTATTCATGATTTAAGGCTTGGATTGAAGTTTCTCTCTCCTCCCAATAAGTGGATTTCATCCCATTGTGTATCTTGTTTATTCCTCTATCTTTACATGATTTTACCATTGAATATTTCCTTCATTTTCATGGATCTATACCTTTGAGTTGAGGTATATATCTAGGATTGTGAATCTAGATCTAGTTTTTCAAGATCTTTATCCCTTGGATCTTAATTTTTGTATTGAGGATTTAGATCCAGATTTTGATCGATATCGTTGTGCAGCTCGGTGGTTGGGGTTTTTTGTTGGGTTAACATCCATCAATAAATCGAGGTAGGTGGTTCCTTCCTGATTTTCCAAATTGATTAACATTATATTTCCCTGATTTATTTCAATTATTGATTTAAATTATATTTCTCATGTTTTATATCAATTTAATCGATAAAAACCTGATTCCAATGAGTCGAGGTATTTGAAATGGTTTTGGCATGGGAATTTGGAAAACCCCAATTCCATTGAATTGGGTGTGTTTATAGAAATTGGCCGATTTAAATGATTGGATTTAAATTGTGGATTTGATGGAGATGATTTCAATTAAATTGTTGAATTTAATTGTGGAAATGAATTGTGTAATGATGGAATTGGTTTTGAATGGATTTCAAATGTATGTAAATGGCATAAAATGATTTGATAAAAACACGTTCATTTTATCTTATGGAAAGGCATGTTTTGAATAAAACATGTTTTGGTTTTAAATGGAATGAAATTGGATCTTTTGAAATGGAAGAATGGGATTGATTGTATTTTAATCATTCTTATAATTGTTCGCCCATCATGTAAGTGTTCATAAAAGCCTTAGGTAGTTAGTGAGTTATTTGGATACACTCTACGCTATGAAAATGTTCTAAAACATACTTGTGGTGGGTCACATCCCCGACGGGTTAGTGATGAGTCTCCTTTGGCCAGTATCATAGGGATGTGTGTATACAAATTTTTCTATGTTCACATAGAGAGTGCGGAAACCTATAACTGGTTAATACTATCATACCTTTTGGAAGATGACCATGTTGCTCACTTATTTATTTATATTTGAGATATAAATGTATGCCAATGATTTTGAACTTCCCTATATGACTGCTGAATTTATATAAACTATTTTATATAAATGTTTTACATAATCCATTGTTTTAGAAATATTCCATCATTTGTAAAACCTTTGTTTAAATTGTTTTTATTTTTATCATTTGAAAATGTATAACATTTTTGTTTAAATATGCTTTTGAAATGAGAACCCAGTTTATTGGAAAATGGAAATATTTTATCTAGATAATCTATATTTGGAATTTGTTATGGAATCTTTGGCGGTATCGTCCTGTGCTTAGGGTCACACTCTACTTTTTCCATCGGGTGTTTGTAGATTTTCTTCTTCTTCCATGATCGATGAAAGGGAAGGGACCTCTTGGAGGATGATCCAGTTGCTGATATCTGGCCTTGGTGAGTTGTTTATTTAGGGACTTTGGGACTATTTTTTCCTTTTCAGTACCTGGGTTGTAGTACTTTGGCATTTCATTCCTCTTTGTACTCTGGTACATCACTCCTAGTGGGGTTTCTCTTGTTATGCATACTGTTTGTTTTACTCTTTCTTCTGCATTCTTGTGGAAAAATCATTCCCACTCGTATGTTTTACGATGCTAGGTGCTAGTCGCCGACCCGTGGGGATTGGGAATGCCCTTCGGGCTATGCAAGGGACGACTCAGTTATTGGGTTACCCGGGAACTTGGGCTGCTTCATGACAATGTGGTATCACAGGAAGGTTAAGCATCTTACCTTGATGACAGTATGCATTGAGTATTCTTGTCGGGACTTAGGAGGTAGTTGTGATTGAGTGCATGGACATCTCTCACCAAAATTAACCTTAATTCATCAGGGCTGGTTAGGGAAATACGACTTGTGGATTAGTTCTATTATTTTCCATGTTTTGATTTGGATAGAGTGGAATCCAAATCTTGTTAATCCCTTCTATTAAGAATAGCGTTTCTTGTTACTCAGTTCAGGTGTTAATATATGTCTTGTTATGCTATCTAGCATCATGCCTCCGAGAAGACGTGGAGCTCAAATCCAAAAAGAGGCTACTGCTGAACCTCAACAAGCGAGTTTAAATATGGATCCGAGTCTGGTTGAGGTGATTGTTCGCACTGTCCATGCTCTGGGACATACAAAACCTCTAGTTACTGTTCAGACTCCAGCAACAGATCCTCATAGTGATATTCTTTGAAGTCATTCTCAAGAATTCCTATGCCAGAAGCCACCCATTTTCACAAGCTCCACTGATCCTCAACATGATGAGGAATGGTTGAGTAAGATTGAACGTCTTTTTGGGTTCTTGGAGACACCTAATGGGATCAAGGTGAAGTGTGTACATTTTTACTGGAGGGATGAAGTAGGATATGGTGGGACACAATGGTGATAACTGGGAAACATGAGGGTCTGGAGTGGAAATACATTAGGGTTCTTTTCACTAACCAGTTCTATCCAGAATCAATGGTGTTGGCCAACACTGTGGAGTTTTTCAAGCTTGAGCAAGCCAACAAAACCGTGACTGAGTACTCAAATCTCTTTTCTGAGCGGGTATAGTTTGCTCCTGAGATTGTATCTAATGAGAGGATGAAGTCTTGACGACTATAGTTAGGACTTCGATCAGATATCTGTTCTTAGGTTTCCCAACTGAAGCTACCAACTTATGCTGATGTGCTGGAAAGGGCAATGATGGGTGAAATGGACTTGGCCGGAAAGTCAGGGTTGAAAGAGGTTCTTTTTCCTCCTAGTAGCTGTGTGAGCTCCTTTAAAGGAAAATAGAAGAGTAACTTTTCTCTTGGTGGTTCCTGATAGTAGAGTCATTCCAGACCTCCGGTAGCACCAGGAGGGGCTTCATTGACTTGCTATCAGTGTGGTAAGCTAAGAAATTCTACGAGGGTTTGCAATGAGGAACCCATGAACTGTAGCTCCTGTGGATGTTTAGGGAACTTACAGAGATTCTTCCATCACTTCTCTACTCCAAGTGGTGGAACAAGATCATCAGAACCTCCAGAAACTATGGGGCAATCAAATTCTTCACGTACAAAAGGGTTTCAGCCACAAGCATTCAGAACGAAGCTTCTTCACACAGTGAAAGAGTCACTAGAGGTAGCTGATACAGGTCCTGCAACTATAAGAGTACCATCACTATAGCTCAAAGATATTTTTGATATTGGTGCATCTCACTGTTTTATTTCAACCCATCATGTCAATAAACTTAATCTACCTATGGAACTTTTATCCTGTGCGATGCATATTGCTACACCCCGTGGTACAATGAGAGAGAAGGGTCTTCGTAGTCCTTCTTGTGTCTTCTCTCTATCAGATGTTTATCATTCATGGAATTTCATGGTTCTCAACATGAAATATTTTGACGTCATTTTTGGGATGGATTGGATCATTGCCAATAAATCCCGAATCGATTTTTATCTTCGACGGGTCTATCTTAGTGCGCCTAGTGGTGTGACCCTTGTTTTTCAAGGAGAAGGGGACCAAAGGTCAACCAGAGCTGGACCCTCTTATCCAGAGTTGGGGAAAGTTATATTAGTGTTTTCTTTTGATCTGGAGAGAGATTCAATGTCTGGTGATATTTCTCAGTTTTCTCTATGTTTCTAGACGTTTTTTCTTCCGACTTCTCGGGTTTTCCACCAATAAGATAGGTTGAATTTTCTATCATCTTAATGCCTGGTCCTCAATAGGTTTCTATTCCCTTTTACCAAATGGATCCATCTAAACTAAAAGAACTAAAGTCTCAGTTAGACGATCTTCTTGAGAAATAATTTATACACCCGAATGTGTCACCTTGGGCAGCACCAGTTCTCTTCTCCAAGAAGGATGATGGTTCTCTTCACTTATGTGTTGATTATAGAAAGCTTAATCGAGTTACGTTAAAGAACAAATAACTGTTACCATGAATTGATTATTTGTTTGATCAATTGAAAAGAGCAGAATGGTTTTCAAAAATAGATCTTCAACCTGGTTACCATCAGTTGAGGATAAAGGAATCTGACATTCATAAGACCGCTTTTGGGAGTAGGTATGGCCATTATGAGTACCTTGTTATGCCCTTCGGCCTAACAAATTCTATTGCAGTTTTCATGACTTTGATGAAAACAGTTTTCAGTGTGTACCTAGATACTTTCTTGGTAGTCTTTTTGGATGACATTCTTGTCTACTCCAAGTCTGAGGAGGATCATGTGTATCATATGAGAACAGTTCATAGTCTTCTAAGGAATCACCAACATTATTCCAAGCTTTTGAAGTGCGATTTCTGGATTCGGGAAGTGAAATTCATGGGACATGTGGTGTCAAAACAAGGAATATCAGTTGATCCTGAGAAGGTGAGGGCTGTTATGACTTGGGAAGAACCACAAATTTTTTTCGAGATTTGGAGCTTCATGGACTTGGCAGGATATTATCTCCAGTTTGTTAAAGACTTCTCAAATTTTGCTTCTCTAATGACTGCTCTGACTCAAAAGGGAGTGAAGTTTTCCTGGAATGAAAAATGTCAGAGTTATTTTGTTGAGCTAAAGCGTCTTTTGATTACTATGCCGGTGTTAACTCTTCCTGAGGCTGGGATAGGTTATGTGGTCTTCTGTGATGCATCTGGTTCTGGTTTGGGATGTGTCTTCATGCAGGGTAATCATGTTGTTGCTTATGGATCTCATCAGCTTAAGCCTCATGAGACAAACTATCCTACCCATGACCTTGAACTTGCAGCTGTAATGCATGCCCTTAAGTGTTGGAGACATTACCTTTATGGAGAAAGGTTTACTGTGTATTCAGACCACAAGATCATGAGTTATATCTTCTCTCAAAAAGATTTGAATATTCTCCAAAGGCATTGGGTGGAGTACATGAAATATTTCAACATTGACATTACCTATACCCAGGGGAAATGGAATGTCATTGCAGATGCGTTAAGCAGGAAACTTCCAACTCAGGCTGTGAAAGAATCTTCAGAAGAGTGGAGTTTGAGGGCCCTTTTTTCTCTATAGAATATTGGAGTTCAGTGGAAGGGGAATGATGTTTTTTTAGCCGGTGTTTAGTTGAATTATTCTCTCCTTGAATTGATTCTTCAGGAACGACATCTAGATGATGAATTCTATAGCATTAGGGACTCTATTTATGGTGGGGAGACTGAAACCCAGTGGTCGTTCTCCAAAAAGGTGTTCTGTGTTATCAAAACCATTACGTTTTGCTGTTAGAGGAAAGGAATGATGGGATGGTGGATTTCCATAACTCACAGTGTGGTGTACACCCAGGAACCATGAAAATGTTCTATGCCATGCGACGATAGATCTGGTGGCCAGGTATGAGATGAGTCATTGCTGAGTTTCTATCTCGTTTCTATACATGCCAGTAGGTGAAAGCAGAGCATCAGAAAAATTCGAGTTTTCTTCAACCACTTCCAGTACCTGCATGGAAGTGGTATGAAATATCGATGGACATTGTGGTTGGGTTACCTCAAACCCAGAGGAAGAAGAACGCGATATAGATTGTGATCGACAAGCTGACCAAGTCTGTTCACTTTATACCTATTCCAAATACAACCAAAGTTGAGGAGTTGGTAAATATTTATGTGAAATAAGTTTTTCATTTGCCCAGATTTCCATCTTCTATAATCTCTGATAGGGATCCTTGGTTTACTTGTCGCTTTTGGAGAGGCCTTTAAGAGGAACTAAGATCTCAGGTCTGTTTGAGCACGACCTACCATCCACAGTAAGATGGCCAGATGGAGAGAGCTATTCAGATCCTTGAGGATATGCTCTGTGATTGTGTTCTTGATTCTGGTTCCTCTTATGATGATCATCTGTGGCTAGTCGAGTTCTCTTATAATAACAGTTATTAGTCTGCGGTCAAAATGGCTCCTTTTGAGGCTTTGTATGTCCATCCTTGTAAATTTCCTTATGCTGGTTAGAGATTTGTGAATGTTCTTTGGTAGGATAGAGTTTGGTCTAAGAGACAATAGCTAAGATCCAGTTGATTCATTAGAGAATGTTGACAACATAGATTCGGTACAAGTCTTAGGCAGATTGGCATCATAAAACATTAGAGTTCTTAGTTGGTGACCCAGAGTTCTTCAAAGTTTCACCCCGATTAGGTCATCGATGGATTGGGAGGAAAGGGAAGCTTGCTCCTCATTTTGTGGGACATTTTGAGGTTATTGGTCTTGTAATGAAAGTGACATATAGTCTAGCTCTACCACCACAGCTGAAGTCGATACATAACATGTTATATGTATTGCAGCTACGAAAGTATCTCTCTGATCCATCTCATGTTGTGATATGTAGTGATCTTGAGAGTAAACCAGATTTATCGGTTACTGAATGATCAGTCAGGCCTGTTGATTCAGAGAACAATGTACTTCGTGGGAGAACGATACCTCTTGTCCATGTACTATGGCAGCATGGTTCTGATTCTCATGAGATGTGGGCAAGGTAGGTATTAATGAGAGATTAGTGGCCTCATATATTTGATGTGGTGGTTTCTTCATTGGCTTTCTGGGGACAGAAAGATCTTATGGTGGAGAGGTTATAACATCACGTTACGTTTCAAGGTACTTTTGATGTTTCTAAGAACCTCTATTTTGGAGTAGCGACTTAGGGGTGCGTTTGGGTGAACTTTTAGGTAAAACAAAAGGGCAATGTGTTATGCATGTTTTGCGCACGTTTTGACAAACTGTGCGACCAAACAGTGCCAACCAAGCAGCACTGGACAAAAAGGTATGCACGGTGTGTGCACAGTTTGACAAAACGTACCACCAAACCATGTGGACTGTGTATCTTTGGATAGTGAGGTCTGCACTATATGCACACGGTTAGACAAATAGTGCACCTCTGCCCAGGTAAACAATGCGCATGGTTTTTAATTCTGAAAATTTCTTGTAAAACCACCCGAACCCCAGGTCTTCCATATTTTTGATCGTGGCTCGGGATTATATCTTTTTAGGTCTTTCCAAAGCCTCCTAGAGAGATTCGAAGTCAATCCGAACATCCTTCATCGAGATCGAAGGCTTGGATTAATGATCCGCTCTCCTCCCGGAAAGTGGATTTCATCCCGTTGCATATCTTGTTTATTATCCTATATTTCCTTGATCTTTTCATGGAATATTTCCTTTTTTTCCAAGGATATATACCTATGAGTTGAGGTAGTGGTATAGGATTGTGAATCTAGATCTAGTTTTTCAAGATCATGATCCCTTTGATCTTAATTTTGGTTTTAAGGATTTAGATCCAGATTTTGATCGACGTCGTTTTGCCGCTCGGTGGTTGGGGTTTTTCATTGGGTCAACTCCCATCAATAAATCGAGGTAGGTGGTTCTGTACCAATTTTCAAAATTGATTAACATTGTATTTATTTGATTTATTTCAATTTTTGATTGAAATTAAATTGCTCATGTTTGATTTCAATTTAATTGATAAAAAACCGATTTCAATGAGTCGAGGTATTTGAAATGGTTTTGGCATGGGAATTTGAAAAAACCTAATTCCATTGAACTGGGTGTGTTTATGAAAATTGGCTGATTTAAATTGTTGGATTTAAATTGTAGATTTTATGGAGATGATTTCAATTAAATTGTGGAATTTAATTGTGTAAATGAATAGTGTAATGATGAAATTGGTTTATAATGGATCTCAAACTTCTGTAAATGGATTAAAATGATTTGATAGAAACCCGATGGTTTTATCTACTAGAAAGACATGTTTTGAATAAAACTTTTTTTTGGTTTTCAAATGGAATGAAATTGGCACTTTTTAAAGTGAAGAAAGAGATTTTTCGTATTTTAATCATTCTTAAAATAGTCACCCATCATGTAAGAGAGCATGAAAGCCTTAGGTAGCTAGTGTGTTATTTGGATACACTCTACGGTACGAAAATGTTATAAAATAGACTTCCAGTGGTCACATACCTGACGGGTTGGTTACAAGTCTCCTTTGGCCAGTGTCATAGGGACGTGTGTATACACATTTTTCTGAGTTCACATGGAGAGTGTGGAATCCTATAACTGGTTAATACTATCGTACCTTTTTGCAGATGACCATGTTGCTCGCTTATTTATTTATATTTGAGAAATAAATGCATTCCAATGCTTTTGAACTGCCTTAAATGCCTTCTGAATTTATATAAAATGTTTTATTTAAATGTATTAAATAAGCCATTGTTTTAGAAATATTCAATCACTTGTAAAACCTTTGTTTAAATTGTTTTTATTTCCATCATTTGAAAATGTATAGCATGTTTGTTAAAATATGCTTTTGAAATGCCAAACCTGTTTATTGGAAAATGGAAAGCATTTATCTGGATAATCTATATTTGGCATTTGTTACAGAATATTTGGTGGTATCCTACTAGGCTTAGGCTCACACCCTACTTTTGTCTTTGGGTGTTTTTATATTTTCTTCTTCTTACAGGATCGAGAAAAGGGAAGAGACCTCTTGGAGTTGGATCTAGTTGTTGATCTCTGGTCTTAGTGAGTTGTGTCCTTAGGGACTTTGGGACTATTTTTCCCTTTTATGTACTTGGGTTGTAGTACTTTGGCATTTCATGCCTCTTTGTATTCTAGTACATCACACCCAGTGGAGTTTCTCTTGTTATGCATACTGTTTGTTTTACTCTTGCTTCCACATTATTGTGGTAAAATCATTCCCACATGTATATTGTATGACGCCAGGTGCTAGTCGCCGACCCGTGGGGACCGGGAATGCCCACTACTACAAATATGGATTTTATCAGTGCTAAAAATGGCCATTAATAGCACTAGAAAAAGCACTGATAATGCCAGCGAAGATAGGGGGGGGGTCCCCTTTATCAGTGCTCTAAAAAGCGCTGATAAAAATAAAAAAAATAAAAAAAATTCTACCAATCTCATGGGGGGGGGGGGGCTTTTTAGAGTGCTTAATTTCCCTTTTATCAGTGCTTTTCCACACATCCAGCGCCCCCCGGCACCACCTACACCCTTTATTATTGCTAGCCCATTACATCACCCTTGCGTGCGCACCCTTTCCTCCACCCAGATTTGATCTCGAGACCTCCCCCATGCGCATCTAAAGCCTTTTCCACTAACCTATATTGATTTGTTCTCTTATTCATTATATATCTATCTATATATATATATTTATATTTCGTTATATTTATTCGTACAGTAATATATATTTATATTAATATATATAGTTATATTAATATATATATAGTTATATTAATATATATATATATAGTTATATTAATATATATATAGTTATATTAATATATAGCAGTTATAAAAATATTCATATATTGGTATTTTAAATAAAATGGATATTAGTTATTATTTAGATAAGTCTAGTATATTTTAGGTGTAAATATGTTTAATTATTTATTTATAAAATTTAATTTTTAGGTGTGAATAAAAAAAAATATGTATATATAGTTATATATTTGGTTATAAATAGCAGTGAATTATAAAAAACGATAAAATTTCAAAGGAATAATATCAATATGAATGTAATACCTTGGAATAAATTTAGTCCCTACCCAAAAAAAATCCAATAATACCCCCTTAAACGAGGCTGAAAATCCACAAAATGTTAAAAAATCTGGGTACCCCGACTAAAAACTCGGTTTTGGAGGGCTTCTGGGACTCTTTTGGCCTCAAAAAAGGCTTGTATGGGGTCCCTCGAGACATATCAACGTAGAGCTCGTCACAGGCTTGGATTTTATATGTGGTAGAGCTCAAACGGACATCTGAATCAAATGTTATGGCTGTTTGAAGTTTGAGTTGCGTTTTCAACATATTTTGGATATTTTTTTAATTATTTTTAGTTTTTTTGATTCTTTAAATTGTTATTAAATGACTATTACTCAATAAAAATTATCAAATTATTAATTAAAAATATTTTTTTTAATTTTTTAAGAATCCATTTTCACTAAATGTCTTATATATTAAGTATATTAAGTGTAAATGTACATTTATACTTATCTAAAATATATTTAAAAATTATATATTATATTTATATCAATATAACTATATAACTATATTTATATATCAATATTTTTTTTTAATTTTTTTTAAGTCGACCCTTTATCAGCGCTACTAAACAAGGGCTGATAAAGGGGGTCCCTTTATCAGTGCTAAAAAAGCGCTGATAAAGGGGTACTTTTATCATTGATTTTTTGAGCACTGATAAAGTCCCCCCCCTTTATCAGCGCTTTTTCGTTACCGCTGATAAAGGGGTGGCAACGGCCTCACCCAGTTTTGTGGTAGTGGCCCTTTGGGCTATGTCAAGGCCAGCTCAGTTATCGGGTTACCAGGGTACCCAGGCTGGTTTGTGACACAAAGTTAATTAATTATTTCATCAATATTATAAATATTTCATTAAAATAGTATTTTTTGATCCTATCCTTTATATGTTCTATATAATGTGTGAACATATCACATTGCTAAGAGGTGGCGGCAGTCCACACATCCTCAAATGATGTTACCATCTTCCCCAAAAAATTGAAACCATGAAGTTATGTGTTAAATAAAAATTAAAGAAGTTTTAAGACATTATAAATATAATAAATGTCATATAAAATAGGTTTTCTTCCTAATTCCCAACCATAAGTGGTTGTAAAGGATAAAATCGATGGCGCCATTTCGTGAGGCGATAGTTAACCTTACACAAGAATGATGATTTCATTACCCATTTCATGGATGTTTCTATAGGTGTATATCAAATCCTTAATGTAAAAAAATATTATTATATTGATGTTACTAAGGTTATTATATATGTATGAAATAATAATAATTTAGTTGGTGGAGAAATAATAAAAACAGAAGTGCTCATTGAAGAATATAACCTCTTTTTCGAGTAACTCTGACTAGTTTTCACCAAGGGACATCATTTGTTTTAATTATGCACCTAGTGGGACTTCTAGGATGATTGGAGGGTTGTTTTTAGATTATTTAGTCAGTTTTACGAAGATATCTAGGTCCTGAGAGGTATTAATATGTGGCAAGGGTGAGTTCCTTTTTAAAGAGGAGGTGAAGTTGGATTCTCCTAAATATTAAATAGAAAACACTATTGGGAGGTATCCCTTAAATCAGGTGGATACAATAATGATACGAATTATAGAAAATATTGTATATGGTCTAATAATTTATAGCCAATTGTTTTGGACACTTTTATGTAATTTCTTCAATATTAATGATTAACCACAACATAAACTCATTTTTTTCTATAATCAATATAAATATTTTTAATTACATTCATTAATGTTTTTGGTCTAGAAATAATTTGACCATGAAAAAATATAAATAATATTAATTTTAAAAATATGAAATCCACTTTTCCATATTCTAATCACATAATTAGAAGAATTTCACATAAAAATAATACACCTAACTGAAAAGAGAAGTAGATATTTTAAGTAAAAATGTTCAAATGATTATTATCATTTTATATCTAAAGTCATTATACAAATGTTTCAAATTAAATAATTTAGATTAACTTATATAATAATTTACTATTTACACTTTGAAACTAATACAATATTTATCACCCAAAAATTCTAATGTAAGAACATTGTATTTGATATCATATATCACATGTGTCACTGTACTTGTAAGGGAATATAATACCCCAAGACATTAAAATATATTTATTATTTAAAATAAATTAAATATAAGATATATCTTGCAATGAACATGATAAGGATCTATAATACATTATATTTAACAATAAATTTCTTCAATGGATTGTGTTACATAGAAGGAAAAGTTTTACTGAAGAAAAATAAATTATCAATATAATATTATTATATATAATAATACATAACATAGAAATTAAATTAGTAGTTATCAAAAGGGTTAAATAAATTTCAAAAATTTAATTTTTAAAATAATATTTAATTAATTAATTAGATACAAATAAATTAGAAATAAGTATGAAAAAATTGAATATAAACGAAACATGATATTATATTTTTATGATCAAAAAGTTTATTTATTTTAATAAATTAAATTAATTATAGATGGTAAAATATATTAATTAAATATATATATAAATATATGTATTATATTTAATCAATTATTTTTAACATTCATCAATTCGATTTGATAGTCAAAAGAAATGAAAAAACTTAATACTTTACATCAAAATGAATATTTTTAATAAGGAATTTTTACATCATTTTAATGGAGTGCCAATTCTAAATCTATGTTTTCGAATTATTATAAATCATGTATGTGAAAATATACTTAATATTTGGAATTGGAAAATAAAAATGAGTTTCGTATGAATATTTTTTTATGAAGTTTCTTTTTTTCACGAATAATGAAAATAATGAATTTTAATTAAAACCATATTTTTTACGTTATTTATTTATTAAGAAATTTTTTTAAAAAAAATTTAAAAATTAATCCCATTAATTTTTATTCAATTAGTTTATTTTAGGTCATTTTAATTAATTACCATTTGAAATTGAATAATAAAACATATTAATATTTTTAATGTTTTTACTTTAAAATCCCAAATTTTTGTCCCATCTACATGATTTAGTTTAAATAAATTTATGCCACTTCTATGATTGTAATTCGGAATAATGGAATCCACATTTGGAATACAATTAATTTATAATTTATAATATGTTTTCCTTATTGTTTGACCAAAAATATCATTGACAACAATTAAAATTATTTAGACGGATTTAGGTGAAATTAAGCTTGACAAACGACTTTTCCCTAAAATTAAGCACCCAAATGATCTATAATGTTTTCCAAAATCCATTTAGTATCCATATATCAACACTATACTCCCTCGGATAGACTTGTTTCGGTTATTGGATCCACTTTCACAAGGAAAATCATGGGTGGGATTCCCTTTTCTAAAAATTACAAGAGTTCAACTCCTCCTCCACTATAAAAAGGCAGTCACCCCTTTCACATCGTCACACATCTCTATCAAATTTGGTTCTAACATTATCTAACTAAATAGCTTCTCAAAATCCATACCCTCATTCTTTAGTCCTCATTGAGAGATAACGTTCATATATAGAATCCATTTATGGGAAACCAAAAGGATTTACCTAAAGAAGAGGTTACATCTTTCTTCAAGTTCTTTAGATTTATTTCCATTATCCACCCCCTAAAATATTAGTAATAAAATATTTTACAATAAAATTGGTATAGTCAATATATTGGTCTGTTTTTATGTTAATTTTTTGACCTACACTGGCACAAACATCCATCTAATGCGTAACATACCTACTATTTATGTGTATGGAGATCTACCACCTCAAAAAAGTTGAACATTCTTTTCTCCTTTTCAACCTCTCACGGTGGGAATTATGAAGTAAAATATATTTATATATGATAGATATTATATTGATAATGTATTTTATATTATATTTTTTTTATTAATCAGAATCCCTTATTTTTTTAATTTTTTGTTAATATGATAAGAACATTTGTTGAAGTGTGGACTACAACCCCCTCAAAGAGATGTGATTCGTTCAAACTATACATAAAACATATGAAGGATATAAAACATGATCTATAATATACATACATACATACATACATATATATATAAATACATCATTTTCATTTCATTATTTAATTACTATAATGAAATGACAGAATTTTTCATGCGTACGTACGTCCTACTGCCTCAGTGAAAGGTATATTTCATCTCTTATATAAAAATATTTTATATTATTATAAATTCCTATATTCTAAATATATATGATATTTTCATAATGTTTAAAATTATTTAAATTATGAAACTATGATCTATTTAATACGAATAACATGCAACATGTCAAAACATACTAAAAAACAAGGAAATTAACACATGAAATTATAGAAATTATCAATGATTATTATAAAAAATGTAACAAGTTATTGTAAAAAGATAATTTTGGATATTATAAACACGAATATTATTTTTTATGATTAATGTGACACTATTAATACTGTAATACAATAGTTTAATGGATGATTGGACAAAATGAAACCCAATGTAAGAGTTTTCATCTCAATTTATATTCTATTGATGATTATTTATTATTATGCATCAATTCCATTTATATGACATATATACTTCCTATTAACATCATATATCATTATCCTTCATATTAAAATGATATTTTATGTTTTTTTAATTTATGAGGAATTATGATTCAAATGTTTCAAATTGGTATTGACACATGGGAATGATTAACGATAATCTTCCTCCAAAATGTCATCAATGATTATATTTTCAATCTCACTTACTTTTGATATTTCTAACTTTATCATGAAACAATAACTTTATGGTAATTATTTTTAATTTTTAATTTTATTTAATATCCTAATTCTTATACAATAGAAATTATTATTTCCAAAACTGTATATATCTTTAACAAATAGTGTTCACATTGACAATTATTTGATTATCTATGGAATTATTGATAAATCAATATAATTAATTCAACATGGAAACTTGATAAGGAATATTATTTTTAATTATTTGATATGAGGAATGAATTGGACTAGAAATGATTGGTGTGGGGTAAAATTTATATTTCACCTCGAACAATGAATGATTCTCCTAAAAAAACAACATGGGAAAATTAAACTGGTTTATATCTATACATTTAAACTGTATTATGATTGTTCATGATAGTATAGGATCTCATGTTCCTTATATATGATTTCCAATAATTAGTAATTTACTTCATAAAAAAATTATTTTAATTAATGACTGTTTTTTCATATAATAAAATATATAGATGAATGTCATTTTTAGTAAATATGTTAAAGAGAATTTGATTTCATTTTCTTACCGTTATATATTGATTATGACTTTTAGATTTATTTTAATGGTATGAGTTATCACTTATTTACCATTCCGTGTTGACTTATTCTCATTGATTCATTTTTTATTTTTCTTTACTTACCCTTAATGACTATCTAGAATCACCCTTATTATGTTACCTTAACCTATGTTATGAAGAATAAAATATTTAATAAGTTTTCCAAAGTGAAGTTTATTTTATTTTATTAAGTATCATGTTTTATTTTCTTATACAAATGTATTATAGATGTCATTTATATAATCTAGATTTTTAAAAATTTAATTGATATGTCCTATTATATTTTATTCCTTGTAATCTTGCCAATATACCAAAATAATGCATCATCTACGATCATTTGGGGTCAGGGCATTACTACTAGTATCAGATTATGTTTATAAGCAATATTGATAACATTATTTGGAAATCATAGACAATGAATAAAAACACTATGATTGATATTTAGGATAAAAATATCAGAACATACTAGTATTTTGGAACGTTTTAGATTTTTTGGTATTCATAGAAATATATCTTTTTCGGTATACTAAAAGTGGGCGTGGTTCTCAAACAGATGTACAGAAGAGTAACAAATTAGAACTGGTGTTTCCAACCAGAATCAGAATAACCTAGTATAGGAAAATTGACCTTACTACACACTTGGTTTGACACTCTATGGGGATTGAGTTATGATAGTTATCATTATATTTACAAAACATTACAATGTATTTACAAGTAATGATATCCCAATATAAACAATGTTTTTTATTAAAACATTATTTAAGGAAAACATTTTCAAATTATGATCAGTTTTCACTAGTTTTTTAAATTTTACATTATATTACATAATATTATCATCTAATATATTCTCTTCCATTTTTTAGAAATGGAACATATGATGAATAATGAATTAGTAATCATCAATAATATAGAGATTGACCTACTAATAAAACCAATACATTTGGTTTTGGAAATGATAATGTTGTTGAAGTATTAAGGTAACTTAATCAGGTAATGAAACATTACCTTAACTAGATAGAGAGACATGTTCCACAATGAGATTCTCTGATGTTGGTTCTACATATGTGACAGAGGTTCCAATCATTTAGTTGTACTAATAAACCAATGTTTTTTGATTAATTGATTAGGTCTTTAGGTAAGATATTTTTGAAATAAGGATGTGGTGAAAAGGAAAAGGATACACCTGTAGTATATTATTTGAATAGTGATTTAGATTAATAGTGGTCATTGATCCAGAATATTTTGGAGGTATAAGAAATTTAACTCTTGTAATGTATAAAATTTATGGATTCATTATTTGATAAATACTTCAATCCTGATAAAAAAATTGAGATAAAGATAATGTTACTTAGTTTAATGAAAAATGTGAAAGAATGTGTTTTGGAGTATTAAGATACCTTTACCTTGATAGAATGTTTTGATTCAAATTTCATATTAAACATGGAGTGAAATATTGAACACTTGTTTGAAGGACCTAAGCCAAATATTTTAGCTTCACTGGTCACCAAATATTTTATCATATGAAAAAATAGTTTTACGTTTGATCAAGATGAAGATGACTGTTTCTAGAATCAATATATTCAATGTATAGATATACATGAAGACGCTATATTAGAACCTTGAAAAGGGAATGAGATTCTGAAAAATAATGGAAATAAGTATTTTCCAACATCTTATAACCATGGAAAGAATTTCCCTTGAAAATTCATAAAAGGATTAAGAGTTTTTAATAAGTATGTATAAAAGTGTCACCACGAGAAGAATTCAATAGAAATTAGGGAAAAATACTATTAATGATACAATTTCAAGAATATTGGTAAATATTAAAATTAATTCTCTAAGTGTCAATAAAATATAACTCAAAATAGGATACGAGGTCAATGTGGAGAATATTTTATTAAAACAACTGATGTGGAATGATTAATGATATATATATTTTTATCTAATAAATCTATTGTAAAATTGTTGTACTTATAATTTTATCATCATATGATTTATGATATATATAATTATTCTTATATAGTACTTAATTGTTAATGATTTTACATCATATAATAAATGGTGCAAAGGAAATGGATTGAGTGGAAGGTAATTTTTTTAAAAACACATGGCCAAGGGAAAGATAACCCTTATTATTTTTCAAATGTTATGAAAATTTTATTTGGATAAAGAAATGGTCGGTTTGATAATTCATGAATTCCATAGAACCTACTAATGGATTATTAATATAGTTTATGCTAAAATTTATGGAGTTTACAACATGTTTGTATATAAATATAATATTCAATAATATATTCCTGATATATGGAATAGAAAATCACGAATGTTTTCAAAAAAATTTATGGTAATTAAAGTAATTTCCATGTTTCAATATGATACAAGATGAAAGAGTTCACATGTTCAGTATACGATAAGTTATATTTTTTTTAGATCAATGAGTAGTTAATTTTATAAATCTAGTAACCTTTCACCTAATGTGTTGGATAATAATTTTTTTGAAACTTTAACCATTTTTGAAATGGATTATATTGAACATTGGATGATTTTTATAAGATAATGTACTTCATTACTATATGATACATCCTACAATGTTAAATAATTTATAAATAGTTCAAGGAACAACCAAAGCATAAGACTGTATTTATTAAATAGAAAATTTTATTTACTTATATTCTTAGGTAGTGAAAGAATTTATCATGACATGGAATAAGGGTCTTGAAATAAAACTGCGGACATATTATCAATATTTTTTAAGGATATAAATTACAACATTTCAAACATCTAGTTTGTGGACTTTCTTCATCAACATTCATTCATGAATTTTAATATATCAATCTCTTTTAAAACCCGATAGTTTAATTTTCACACATTTCATTTTTTTCACGAATGTTCTCATGTTAGAAATCATAGTTTTGTTATGAACTTTCCATTTTCCTTACCAACTTATTAAGAATATGTGTTATTAACCAAATTTAAGATGATTGTTTTTCAACAATATTTTATGGTGAAACATAAAACCCTTTTATACTAAGATGATGTTTAATTTGTGAGTATGAAATATAATTAAGTTGGGTAGAATATAACACCATGAAATTTTTATTTAAGAACATTGTATTTGATTGAATATATCACATGCATCACCAAGAACATTAGTTTATATAATATCCCTAGATTTTACAAAAAATATTTACTATTTTAACTGAATAAAATATATGATATGTCTTAAAATACATGTGATGAATATTTTGAGTGTTTCACATGCCATAAAAAGTATCTTCAATGGATTTTAATACACATAAGATCGGGTTTTAATAAACATGATTATATTATTAAAATATAATTATTTAATATATTAATATATCTCTGATACATTATATTAGTAGTTGTCAAACTGGTCAACTATTTTTTAATATATATGTCTAAAGAATATATAAAATTAACTCATTTGTTAGAAATTAATTATAAATATATATGAAATCAAATTGAATATAAAGGGAAATAATTTTATATTTTATGACCACAAAGATGTTTTACCATAATTAATTATATTAATTAAAATTGGTGAATTATATTAATTAAATAAATATATTATATTTGTAATAATATAATTTTTTCATTTCCCATTATATGTTATAGTCTTATTCTAATAAAAATTAGAATACTTCCTCAAAGAACATTATTTTTATTAAGCCACTTTTACCACCTTTTAATAGAAAACCCATTTTCAATGCATTTTTTGGATGTTTTATAAATATTATATGTGTAGATATACTTTTTCATAGATATGGTAACATAAAGTGTAGGTTTGGGAAATTATTTTGTATTTTCCTATGATGTTTCATTTCTTAATAAATAGTGAAAAATAATAAATTTTAATTGAAACTGCTTTTTTGACTAATTTATTTGAAAAGTAAAATTATATTTTTAAATGGGATTAAAGATTAATTAGATTAAAATTATAATCTATTAATCAAATTTATTTAATTTTAATCAATATCAATATGAAATTGGATATATAAACCAAGATAACTTTTGAGCGTTTTTAATTTAAAACCCCCCATTGTTGTCCCATTGATGCACCCGATTTGTGTATGAATTTTCATATATATTTTTCAAAATAAAAACATGTTTTTAGAAAATATATGTTTGTTTCATGAACATATTATTTTATTTTGGTTATTCTCTTTATTTTCAGAGATTTCTGGTCAAGATACAAAAATCAGGGGAAGTCTATCAAAATTTTAAAACTACACGGCGTGTACTTATATACACACCATGTACATTCAGATGGGGACACATATAAAATGGAGGAGTACATGCCCAAGTCTCCAGATAGACACTACAGGCCATGTGAATTACTCATACACACAGTGTACCAGCTTCTAGATGGGGTTGGTGGCATTTGTGAGGGATTGCATGCCGTGTTTGGTGGCGCTACAGACCATGTACCTGCTTCTAGATGCGGTTGTTGGAACTTTCTAGAACAACACGCCATGTGTGGAATCTTTACAAGTCGTGTACAGGACACCAACTACTAGGCTACACCGTGTGAGTCAAAGACGGCACGACTGGCCACCTACCAAACAAAACTTGGAAAAAGGGCAGTTGACAAGACAACACGGCATGTACTTTTATACATGCAGTGCACTTTAGTTTTCTATAAATAGAGGCCTTGGCCTCCAAACCAAAGCGAGACTGAACACTTGGAGAGAGGGGAACTTCTTCTACCATATTCCCGAGCCAACATTGTGCCACAATTTCTCCATTCCAACATCCACCACCTCTCCTCGAATCTTATCCAATGAACATGTTAGGTATCGAAGGTGTTGTTTTCATTATGTATTAAATGTGTAACTAAACACACCTTGTGTTGGGGCTGTGAATGATAAAGAGTTTTTTTATGTTGTATTGATTTATACGGTTGTTTTTGTTCTTTTAAATTCTTCTCATTCTTCTTTGACCACTGTAGTTTACCATAGAGAAATCTGATCCTGACCAAGGGCAGAATTCTCAGGGACTTCAAAGAAGTATCACAGTGAATTATTTCATGATCATTGAAAGGATACACCGATTCATAATTGGACTGAACTGAAATTAAGAATTGTAAAGCACTGACTACCGGAACAAGGAGTCAAATTTCTTCAATTCCAAGACATAATTAACCGGACCAAGGGAATCTTGTCATAAATAAGATCCATAATGTTGAATAATCATGAAAAACAAAACTATAAAAGAAATCCACATAAAATCTCCATAATCACCATAGCCCCAACACACTCTTTTTCCTCTTAAACACAATCAAAATCTCTTGTTTTGTTATTTTAAATTGTTAATCAAAATTTCAAGTAAATAAAACAGTTTCAATAATCCAAAACAATAAAATGCACTCTAAATTCAGAAAGACTCACTAAATTAATTCTAAACTCAATTGAATTCACACATGTACCAACATTTACCAATGGATCGACCCCACACATGCTATATTCTATGTTTAAGAGTGGGTATTATCAATTTGGGACACTGATAACATCCCTTCGGTGAAACGACTCACCAAATTTTGGCACCGTTGCTGGGGAACCTTACGGTTCAAGTGAAGAATTTTAATTGCGTTAGAAATTAATTAAGTGAAAATAAAATGTAAAAATTCCCAGATATTTATTTATTAATCCCATTTCTCTTTATATTTTGTTTTCCCTTTTATTTCGGGGTTTTGTTTTGTAATTTTTCATGAGAACAGGTTCATGAGCAGACGCCTCACACGGTCCAGGAGCAGCGAGTCATCGAATCCTTTTCCACATGACCAGGAAATCAAATGGACTTTGCTTCATCGTCGTCGTACACTAGTATAAACACACATACAAACATCATTACCTATGGCGAACAAGGAAGAGGGAGCATTGGCCACTGAAGCTACATCTGGACAACCATTCCAAGACCAGTAGCCTCCCGCTGCTGGTTTACCGGAGCAGGCCCAACCTGAAGGTTTCATGGAGTTCCTCCTGAGGGAGTACCAGTAACCACCACAACAACCACTTCCGTTGTATAGCCAGCCACAGCAGTAGCAGAAGCTCTTTCAACATCCCTACTTTTCCCCTCAGGAGTAGTAATACATGAAACATCTACCCCCTCAACAGCCACCTCCACGAAGTACTCTTATGGATTAGGACCATCCTTCGATCCACGGAGCTGATACAAGCATCGTTCGTCCTCCGATACAGGCACAACACTTCGAGATCAATCCTGCTATCATGCAGCTAATCCAGAACACCGTTCAATTCGGCGGTCTACCCAGTGAATACCCGAATTCCCATCTCTCAAACTTTCTGAAGATCTGCGATACATTCTGTTACCATGGCGTGTCTAAAGACTCCATTCATCTTCACATATTCCCATTTTCTCTATAGGACAAGGCAAAAGACTGGATCAAAGGGATGACACAATGATCTATCCTCACCTGGGAGGAGCTATCCTAGGCGTTCCTATCAAACAATTTCCAACCATCAAAGTCGGTGACCTTATGGAACGAGATTCACAACATTCAATAGCATGACTCAGAGTCATTGTACGAATCGTGGGAACGTTTCAAAGAAATAATATGAAAATTCCCACACCGCAGAATTCCATTATTGATTCAAGTCCAAACCTTATCTGAGGGAATAACAACGAATACAATGTCTGTGGTGGATGCAGCTGCTGGAGGTACGGTGATGAGGAAGTCCCCCGAAGAACTATTTGAATTGCTAGAAGATATGTCTACCAACAGCTTCCAGTGGCATTATGAGTGGGGGACCCAAAAATGAGGTATGCATAGTATTTATGCCACTAATATGCTTGCTACCCAGTTGGACACTGTGTCCAAGAAGATCGACACATTGAATCTCAAAGGTGCATCTCAAGTCCATGTGGTGAACCATCCGGCATGTGGTGACTTTGGTAACAACCACATCCTGGGAGAATGCTCGGGACCTTCAGTGGACCCTTTGACAAGCTAGGTGAGATATGTTGCTCGAAATAGAGGGTCGAACCAGTATCAACAATACCAGACCTAGCATAGCGTGAAAACCAGAACACAGGCTGGGGCCAAAAGTAGTAGAATCCTCCACCCTAGTGACCGCCTAGCTACAATCAGCCAAAATATTAGAAACCATACCCAAGGAACCAACGGAATCAACATGGTTTCTACCAGCAGCAAGGTTATCCAAACCCTCGTCCACAACAGCCAAGCCGGCAACCACCTCCACCATCTGGACATCCACCTCAGCATGAGAATACATCTAGGTTAGAGGATCTTATGAAAAAATTCATATCTAATGATGAGACCTGATTTCAGAAGCTGGAGGCTTCTATTAAAGGCCTTGAGAACCAAATCATCCAGTTATCAGACCATCTCTTAGGGAGACATCCTGGTACACTACTAGGGAACACTAAGAACAAACCAAGGGAGGAGGCCCTTGCCATAACACTTCGAAGTGGAAAGAATCTACACCAGAAGGAACCAGCATAGTAAACTACACCTATACTCCCTATTGACAACAAAGATTTTGTTTTAGACCCCTCTTCATCCAAAAATACAACACCAGAGGCTCAACCAATCAAAGCTATGGAGGTAGTCAAACAATTCAAGCCTGCATTACCTTTTCCGGAGAGAATGAAGAAAAGGAAGATGGATCACCAATTTGGAAAATTCATCGAGGTATTTAGAAAGATACACATCAACATCCCATTTGTAGAGGCTCTGACACAAATTCCCACATATGATAAATTCATGATTGAAATCCTCTCGAATAAAAAGAATATGGAGGATTTGGGAACCATAGCACTGAAAAAGGAGTGCTCCACAATCGTACAACATTCCCTTCCTCTCAAGCTCCAGGATCCAGGTAGATTTACTATTCTATGTACATTTGGACCCTTTGAATTTGGAAATTCTCTATGCGAATTAAGATCTACTGTCAACCTCATTCCATTCAGAGTTTTCCAAAAGCTCAGACTCCATGATCTGAAGGCAACCCCAGTCGCCCTTAAACTTTCTAATAGATCCATTAAATATCCAACAGGGATACTGGATGATGTTCTCATGAAGGTGGGAAGATTGATCCTCCCTGTAGATTTTATTATCCTAGACATGGAGGAGGATCAAATGGCACCTATTATATTTGGAAGACCTTTCATGGCCACAGGGAAAGTCTTGATCGACGATCACCAAGGGGAGTTGATTGTTCGTGTAGGGGATGAAACAGATTCTTACAATGTTCTAAAGGCCGTCAAACAAGAGTTGTTACCCTAACATGAGGGATGCTACATAGTGACTACCATGGATGATCAACTGAGTATACAAGAAGATGATATGTTATGTTCTTCCATTTTAGATGATATGATTATTCCAGACATACCCACTGATGAGGCGCTGGAGGACCTGAAATTAATTAAAGGAATGGGCAGCCACTACTGGAAACGATCTGTCATTCCTGACATCTTAGAGAGGGAAGAAGTACAACCACTGGTACCTTCAGTCCTCAAGGCACCTGAACTAGAATTGAGGGCCCTCCCACCTTCCTTAAAGTACAATAACTTGGGAGATCATCACACTTTTCCCACTATACTTAGTTCAACACTATCCAAGGAACATGAGGATGCACTTCTTCATGTTTTGAAGCGGAGAAATTAGGAAATTGGATGGAATGTTATAGATTTTAATGGTATCATACCTACCATTTTCACCCACAAGGTGCTACTCGAAGAAGGAGTAAATCCATCTAGAAAACCCTAGCAGCGTCTGAACCCTCCCATGAAGGAATTCATAAAGAAAGAGGTAATCAAGCTTTTAGATGCATGAATCATTTACCCTATATCAGATAGCCCATGGGTAAGTCCCCTGCAAGTGGTCCCTAAGTAGGGAGGCATCACTGTGGTATCAAACAACAATAACGAGCTCATCACCACTCGCATAGTCACAGGCTCAAGAGTCTTTGTAGATTATAGGAAGTTGAACGACGCCAAAAGGAAGGATCATTTTCCCCTGCCCTTAATGGATCAGATGTTAGAATGACTTGTAGGTCATGAATATTACTGCTTCCTCGATGGCTAATCAGGCTATATTCAGATCTCCATTTCCCCAGAAGATCATAAGAAGAGCACCTTCACTTTCCCATACGGTATGTTTTCCTACAATAGGATGTCTTTCGGTATGTACAATGCTCCGCCCACATTCCAGCGATGCATGCTGGCTATTTTTAACGACATGGCGGAACAAATCCTAGAGGTATTCATGGATGATTTTTCTATTTACGAGAAGTCATTTACTACCTTTTTGCGGCACCTATAGCTAATACTGGAGTGATGCAAAAACACTAACCTAGTTTTGAATTGGGAAAAGTGTAATTTTATGCAGCAAAGTGGCATAGTCCATGGCCACAAAATTTCAGAAAAAGGGAAAAAGGTGGACCCACTGAAGATAGAAGTCATTTCATGACTTCCTATTCCAACTTCTGTCAGAGCCTTCTGAAGCTTCCTGGGCCATTCGGGGTTTTATAGGCGGTTTTTCCACGACTTCTTGAAAGATATCCAATCCAATCACCAACCTCCTGACCAAATATGACATCTTCGAATTCAATGAATCAAGTACCAAATCCTTTTAGAATATGAAACAATGTCTTGTGGAAGCTCCAGTGATGATTTCCCCCAACTGGGAGGCAGACTTTGAAGTAATGTGCGATGCCAGCGACTATGCGGTGGGAGCTGTCTTGGTTCAGTGGCTAGACCGAATCTTCTTACCCATCTACTATGCTAGCAGGACACTCAATGAGGCCTAACTAAACTACACCACTATAGAGAATGAAATGTTGGCAATGGTATTCACCTTCGAAAGGTCTGGTTCTTACCTTGTGCTGTCTAAAGTTATTGTTTATACTGACCATGCAGCACTTAAGTACCTATTAAACAAGAAGTATGAAAGGCCCCGATTGATCATATGGGTCCTCCTCTTACAAGAATTTTATTTAGAGATATGCAATAAGAAGGGGAGTGAGAATATGGTTAATGATCATTGATCCCATCCGAAGCTGCCACACTTTGAGAAGGAATAAGATGAAGAGATAATGGAGGCTTTTCTTGATGAGCAGCACTTTTCAATTATTGAATCCCCTAAGCCCCGGTTTGCTGATATTTATAACTATTTAGTTATAGGTCCCATCCACCCCAACCTCTCTATCCAGCAGAAGAAAAGATTCCTCTCTGATGTTAAGAGATTCTTCTGGGAAGACCCACTCCTATTCCGATTTTGTGGAGACGGGGTGATCCGATGATGCATCCCAGAGACAGAGGTTCAAGGGGTCCTAGAATTTTGTCATGCCTCACCCATTGGAGTACATCATGGACCGGATCACACCATTGTGATGATTCGGAAATCTGTGTTTTTTGGTCCCACCATGCATAATGATGCCAGAGCCTTCGTTGCCCACTGTGATCCATTCCAACATACAGGTAATATGGGACCCAAAGCCGAGATTCCCCAGCACCCCATCCTGGAGGTCGAGATCTTTGACGTCTGGGGCATCAACTTAATGGGACCATTTCCCCTTCTTTGGGGAATACCCACATCCTCGTCTGTGTTTATTACGTCTCCAAATGGGTGGAATCCACTGCTACAATACACAACACAGCTAAGGTAGCCGTGACCATTTTAAAGAAACCCATTTTCAGTAGGTTCGACGTTCCTTGTATGTTGATCAGCGACAGGGGGACTCACTATGAAAACACATTAATGAAAGGAGATATGTCTAAATATAGGGTAATGCATCACATGGGAACACCATACCATCTCCAATCAAGTGGACTGGTGGAGCTCTCCAACCGTGAGCTCAAACAAATTTTGGATAAAATAGTGAATACCTCACAGAAGGATTGGTCTAAAAAGCTTGATGACGCATTGTGGGCCTATCACACTGACTTCAAGACACCAATAGGGATGTCACTATTCCTCCTCGTCTATGGAAAACCATGCTATCTACAAGTGGAACTGGAACACAAAGAATGTTGGGCCATCAAGGCCCTAAATTTTGATCTGAAGTCAGCTGAAGAGAGGTTGAAGTTCCAACTATCAGAACTTGATGAAATCAGATGCGAGGTGTATGAAAATGATAAATTGTACAAGGAGAGGACAAAATCCATCCACAACCGGATTATTTATTGAAAAAAATTTCATCCCAGTGATCTGGTACTCCTCTTCAACTCTCATCTTTGCCTATTCCCAGGAAAACTCAAGTCGAGGTGGTCGGGACCATTTCATGTCATACAAGTGTTCCCTCATAGAGTGGTGGAAATTTATAAGGAGGATGATCAACCGTTCAAGGTGAATGGCCAACAACTGAATATTTACCATCACATGGAAGATACAGCGGGAAAAATATCCACCAACCTTCTCAGTTAAGAAAAGGTAAGTAGGTCGAGCCAACGACCTAAAACAAAGGCGCTTCCTGGGAGGCAACCCAGAGGATACACACCGTGTACTATTTATATACACAACGTGTACTTATTTCCTTTCATTTATTTTCTAATTATTAGAAATATATAGATTAATAGAATAATAAACAGGGATGATGTTGGTGTCGATGGTTAGGTCACTGGAGGTTATTCGAGCCATCACTAATTCAAATATCTCCTGACCCTCCGTCGGCATGGGGTTCATCCTTTTTAATCCATGTATTTTTTTACATGGCGTGTGTGGTATGTTTCATATTAATATATATTTACTTATAAGAAAACCCATGGCGAGGATGGATTGTTTGGCCAAGATCGTAACCCAGCTCCAATAGACCAGGTTTTGATCCCTGAAAACCACCCTATTTCCATCATTTGTCTTCTTAATAAATCCACATGGCGTGTCTATCAAGATACATCATGTGGGCCATGTTTTCTTTTTTAAAACTAAAATAATTTTTCATTATAATGTAATTCATGCAGATGAAGTTGGCAGATTAGCAAAGTTTCATCCCTGGATCCATAAGACCCGGGTTTGAACACGGCTGATCTCCCTACTTCATCCACTTCTTGTATAATTAAAAACCACACGACGTTCATTATCTTCTCCCTATTTAATATTGGTTTTATAGATTAAATGTATAGAAATAATAAATACGGGCATCAATACAACCTTCGCTCCAGTGGTTGAGGGGTCCATTCAGAGCAGCCGATCGCCGGTTCGAACCCCGCCCAGAGCACCAGACCAAAGGTTGTACTTCTCTTTTTACAATTTTTAAACACACAACATGTATTTTCCCACTACATTACGTTTATAGTTTTATTTTTCAATTCTGTATATACAAATATATACCTATTTAACTTTTATTATTTTAATTACTTAATATTAATTAATATATAGTTTATTATATATATATTTATAATTTTGGTATACATGGCATGTAGTGTCGAAGTACATGTCGTGTACCGTGGCTCTATAAACCACGGACCACCCGGCTTTAGCCCGTGTTGTGCGGCTCCCCTATTTTCTCCCATTCTTCCTATTTTCTTCTCCCGAATGCCACCCAGAACCACCTCTCTCAATCCATTGATTTCATTCATTTTTTGTTCTGATTCTTCTTGAATTGTGATCCTTGGTCCAGTTACGCCCTTCTACATCCTCCTTTTGAAATTATTAGAAGCGTTTAGCATGTTTTGGGATCTTCCAACCGTTCAGCTTCGACAATACAAGACCACAACATTAAGAACACACGCCGTGTAATTTTGTATACGGCCACCCACAACATGCTTCACAATTTGAAAATACACGGTGTGTACATTTGGTACACACCGTGTACCATTCCCCCTCGTGCCTAGGTATCTCTTTGCACACGTCCTCACACACCATTTTCGCGTACATGGCGTGTTTGTTCGGTAGACGCAGTGTATGCCATTTCTTTTGGCCCTGCCGTGTGTAGCACTTTACAAGCTCTTTCATCCCATGCTCATGCACACAATGTGTGTGTTCGGTGCATGCCGTGTACTATATTTCTTTCGTCCGGATGTGTGTCTAGCTTCCACACGGACATGTTCCTCGGCTAATGAACACACCGTGTCTGTCCCGTACACGGAGTATCCGTTATTATTTGTATTGTGATAATCTTGGACGTGTTTTTTTTGATACACGACCATGTCCACTTTGTATTCACACAACGTGTATATTCGGTACACACTGTGTACCTTTACATGGTCTTTCTTTTTCTCCCTCATCATGTTTATCCAGAGAACATGGGCTGCTACTCAGCTTGTACTACATGCCGTGTACTATAGATATACACGCCATGTACATTTATTTTTTAGATTTATCACCTTCTCTTTGTTTGATTTTCCTTACATTTTCCTTTTTTTTTTGTTTTTCTTTCTATTTCAGGTTAGGGAAGATCAAGATCCTTCCTAAGGGAAGCGGACAAACTCTACCCCTGAGGGCGAGAGGCCGATTTATCATCAGATCGGACTTCAGCCTCCGACCCAACCAGACCTAGCCGCTTCGGTCTACAAGCTCCCACCGTTAGCCATACCTCCACCACCCTCTTTCTCCAATGAGGAAAGCTCTAGTTTATCTGCACCTCCTGCGTCCCGTAGTGAGCATCCGAGCTCCACCCTTCCAACCCCACCGACTATTACCCTTCTCGTATGTACTACAGTAGCAGCTGATCCATCATCGTTCGCACCATCCACCGAGCCTCCTTCTACTTCAAAAAACTCCACCCTCGGAGCCTGCTCTTACTATTTCACCTCCACCTTAGCCGGGACCTACAGGTGTTCTATACCCCTGCATAGTATTCCCAGTCACCGATCTAGCACATGACCGCGTCTGGCACTTCTCTCGCCAACCGATTCCGTTAAGTGGATGCAACCTCGACAGCTGCATTACATAGCAGCTCGGTATATAGGGGGAGTTGGAGGAACTCCTCATACACACTCCACTACTCCTTATTTTCCAGGTCAACACTCCAATATTTTGTGATTTATTTTTAGAGTTCGCAGCCTTGTTCGAGTTCGATGGTGCTGATCATCGGGAGACACCTGGTGATGCGGTTCCTGTTGTTCGGTTCTGGCTAGGTGGCAGAGGATTTTCCCTCACCATGACATAGTTTGGCCGAGGGTGTGGTTTCTACCCCCATCATATTACCCGACCCCCTGTTTCCACCCTCACCAGACCCGAGCGCTCTGAACTCATGACTATGTGGTGGGAGAATACTAGCTCTGGCCACCGCTATGCCCCTACCTCGCAGAAGAGCACCCATATCATTGACCACATGCTTCATTTCACCCACTGATGCTTCAGCGCCATTATTTGTCCCCGCCATGAGAATATGAGGATCATGATCAGTCATGACATGGATCTCCTTACCTGTGTCATCCGGCTAGACTAACCGGACCTCCCTTACATCGTCGCCTGCTAATTCCATGCTATGTTTACCGGCCGTCAGGGAAACCTGAATGGCGGGTTTTACGCCACTCGCCTCACCCACCACCATGGGGTTTTTGAGCCTTCCTTACCCCACGACCTATTATGTTCTCCCAAGCAGATGAACTTTATCATCCTCATTCTCATCGGAATGGTCCGGATGTAGGGGGTGCCTACATCCTTGCCAAGGCTCACCCCTACACACTTGCTGACCCTCCTATCCCAACTTATGCACCTGCTGCTCCTCCTTCCCCTCACCCACCAGTTTCCCCACCCCACCCCCTGCCTACTGACCCCACTTCTTCTAGCCATCCTTCTTCTATACCACCACATACCCCACATGCCCCCACACCCTCTATCAATCTCAACCTTTCAGTCTGCCTAGCAGCTCTGGAGCAGTATTTGGTTCGTCTTGACAGCCACCAGGACCACATTGAGCAGATGTTGGGGCTTATTCTTCAACATCTTGGTATTCTACTGCCTCCACCGCCTACCTCTGCTTCAGTTCCTGGTCCTTATACTATTGCTTCACCAGACTTTTCTACATTGGTCATATATTCCATTCTCCTCTCTACAGTTGGTCTAGTTTCAGCTACTGCTACCACTACTACTACCGGTCCAGGGGGGATGTCGAGCTTCCTTTCCCGAGTCCAGACCCTATGGATCCTTCCACAGCTTTCCTTCCAGATGCAGTATCAAAGGCTCCAGTTTCCTTGACTCTTGAGCCTTCTTTCCTGACTCGTTCTATACTGGATGATGCCTCATCTAAGGTGACCCCCTGACTGGTTTTTGGCTGTTTATTTTTCCATGAATATATTTTTGATCTCTTGTGCTTGTCATTATTGTATATGCATTTTGTGTTCTCTTTTCCCCATCATTATAAGTACATTGGCTCATTTTGGGCTGCATTTCTCATCACATCTCATTTTTTCTTCGCCTAGACATGAGGGGAGTATTCTTTTTATATTATTTTATTTTCATTCTTGATTTATATCTTTCATTTATTCCTCTTTGTATGGTCCACTTTTGTGTCCCTACCTTGTCTTGTTCCTCTATTTCGGCACATGGTGGACCTTGTGCGCTTTTAAGTAAGGGGGGGAATCTCTCTACCACTTTAGTCATTGTCCTTTTCAGATTCGAGGAGACATTATTATTTTCCAATATATTTTAATTTGTGAGGATAATTTTTGTTAATCATTTTTTAAACAATATGCTAAAAGTGAAAAATTTGAAAAAAATAGTTTGTTCCTTTTGGTTCTTAAGTGTTTTAAAATGATTGCTGATATAATTAAATTGAAACTTGTAATCCTTGGATAATTAAATTAACTTGACTAATCAATTATTTTCAAGACATGAACTCATTGTCTTTATTTATTTTTCCACTCATGAGAGGTATTCTAAACCTATTTGTCATATTCTTTCTAATACCCTATTACTTGAGAGATTATTAGAATATACATAACTACCAAAATTTGCACGTTTATCTTTCAAAACATGAGTAATTTTTGGGTTACACTAAAATGATTGAGGCAGTTGATTGTTTATCCCCTTTATCTTGAGCCTACCCTATATTTTATCTTCATGAATCCCTTAGAAACCATGAATATCCTTATAGGAAGCCACATTACAAGCCTATTTACCTTCTTACCCTAATGATTTTATGATTTTTTCATGAATATTCATTTGAGCTCACAAAAAGGGATTGGAAACAAGTGGTATAAATTCATGAATTGTCAAGAAATGAAGTATGGGGGAGTGCCTCTTTATCATTTGGGGCAAAAAAGAGTTCCAAACCTCTATCTAGGAAATTCAAAAAGGTCCCCTTTGGGCTCTAAAAAAATGAAACAAACAATGGGGCTTATACACACTTTTTGGGTTGTGACTTCTCCTCAAACTAAAGGAGATAGTTAGATCATTTAAGCTTATTGAGGACATTTTTACATTGATCATAAATTTGAATATCATGCATTATTATTTAAAGAATTTAGCCCCATCTTTTCAAGCCTCAGAGATAATTTCACATCTTACCTACCAACCATTAGCCATAGAAACATTTGATCCTCATTGAAAAGCCCTCATGATTTTTATAAATCAATTTTTCTTAAGTAGAGAACTATATTTCTTGAAAACCTATGGTGAGAGTGTATATATAATTGAATGAGAATAACTTTGATTAAAATTGTTTTCAGTGTAGAGTATTTTTTTGGTGAGGTAAATCATCAAGTGTCTTTCTTATTTTTGAATGGTTGAAGCATGTGTTAAAAGAAGATGAAGGAAGTTAATTAAAATTATATATGTGGAATGATTAGAATATTTTTGAATTAAAACAGCTTTGTTTTCTTTTTAAAATTTTCTCCTGCAACTTATTATTCACATTAATGATTTGCTGAATTCCTTCATTTTAAAATATAGACCCTTTTAACTGGATGTTGAGATTTTCTTGAGGGCATGCTAAAGACTATGTATGGGGGAGTTTGATGCACCCGATTTGTGTATACATTTTCATATATATTTTTCAAAATAAAAACATGTATTCAGAAAATATCTATTGTTTAATGAATATATTCTTTGATTTTGGTGATTGTGTTTATTTTCAGATATTTCTAGTCAAGATACACAAATCAAGGGAAGTCTGTGAAAATATTGCAACTACATGGTGTGTACTTATATACACACTGTGTACATTCAGACAGGGACACAGATCAAAAGGGGGAGTACATGTCCATGTCTTCATACAGACACTACACATCGTGCGAATTACTTATACACACCGTGTAACAGCTTCTAGATGCGGTTGGTGGGATTTGCGAGGGACTACACGTCGTGTTTGGTGGTGCTCCATGCCATGTACTTGATTCTATATGTGGTTGTAAGCGCTTTCTAGGGACTACACCCTCTGTGTGGTGGCTCTACATGCCGTGTACGGGCCACCAACTGGATGTTGATGCCGTGTTAGTCAAAGACGGTGCGACTAGCTACCTACCAAAGAAAAAACCTTGAAAATCTTCCATTGACAAGAGTACACAGTGTGTACTTTTATACACACCATGTAATTTGTTTTTCTATAAAAAGTGGCCTTAGCCTCCAGACCAAAGTGAGACATAACACATGGAGAGAGGGGAACTTCTGCTGCCATATTTCTGAGCCACCTTTGTGCCACAATTTTTCCACTCCATCATCCTCCACCTCTCCTTGAAGATTATCCAATGACCACGTCAGGTATCGAAGGTGTTGTTTTCATTATGTCTTACATGTTTAACTAAAAACTACTTGTGTTGGGGTAGTTTATGATGAATAGTTTTTGTATGTTGTATTCATTTATACGGTTGTGTTTGTTCTTTTAAATTCTTCTCATTCCTCTTTGAACACTACTGGTTACCACTGAGAAATCTGATCCAGACAAAGGGTACAATTCTCAAGGACTTCAAAGAAGAATCATGGTGAATGAATTCATGATCATTGAAAGGATTCACCAATTCATAAATGGACTAAACTGAAATTAAGAATTGTGAAACACTGACTACCAGACCATGGAGTCAAATTTCATCAATTCCAAGACAAAATCAACCGGACCTGGAAAATCTTATCATAAATAAGATCTAGAATGTTGAATTATCATGAACAACAAAACTATATAAGAAATCCGCATAAAATATCCATAATCACCATAGCCCCCCACACACTCTTTTTCCTACTAAACACATTAAAAATTGCATATTGTTTTCTTTTAAATTGTAAATCATAATTTCAAGTAAATAGAACATTTTCAATAATCCAAAACAAGAAAATCCACAATAAATTCAGCAAGACTCAATAAATTAATTCTAAACTCTATTTAATTCATTCACGTACCAATGTTACCTATGGATAAACCCTGCACTTGCACTATACTAAGTTTAAGAGTGGGTAATATCAATTTGGGACACCGATAACATACCTTCAGTGAAACGACTCCCCACCCATCTACGGGATTAAGATTTAATATATTTATTCATCTTAAATTATTGGAATTTTTGAAAATAGATTCCATATTTTAAACCATAATAATTTATAATTTATTAAAATCTCAATTTTCATACCAAAAATATTAGTGAATTTAATTAAAATTTATTACAATGATTAATGTGAAATTAAGCATAAAATGGACTTATCCTTAAACATAACAAAGTAAATTACCAATAAAGTTGTAAAAAATATATTAGATGGAAATACATAGACCATATAGTCTCTTCGATCAACTATGGTCAACTATTGGAGCCACTATCAAAGGGAAAAATGTGGGTGGAATTCCCTTTTAAAAAAGTTACATGAGTACCAGTTCTCATGCACAATAAAAAAAATCTCACCCCTCCAAAATCCTAAGACCTACTAGGAAACTTTGAATCAAACAATATCTACCAAAATATCTCATAAAAATCTATTACGTCGACTAAGAATTTTCTCCTTGATAATAAATCCATCCGGGGAATACCTTTGGTGGAAGAAAAAGTAATTTACCAAAAGATATGTTTACATCCTTCCTCAAGATCATGTTTTTCATTATCCACCAACTAAAATATTCCCATTTTAAGATGATATACTAAAATATGTGTCCTATATATAATTGTATTTTTTTATGTTATGGTTTATTCATGACCATAACCAAAATCCATCTAACAGGAATCAAACGTACTCTTTGTGTGTAGGACGAACTACAACCTCACAAAATGATGATTGTTTGTGTAATTTACCAGCTCTCATGGTGGGAATAATGATTGAAAAAAATTATATATGATATTTATATGATATTTATAATGTATTTATGCTTATTTAATATTTTAACAACACATAACCTTATTCCCCATATTTATGTAAATAGAGAAACATTGTTTGTTGGAAGTTTGGACTATTATCTCCTCAAATTGATTTGAACCATACACACTATAAACGGAACATATAATCGTTAGTTTTAATAAACCAATGTAATATTTATGAAATATATATTATTTTATAATTATAATATATATATATATATATTTTAATTTCTATTCTTTTAATATGGAAGAGAAGTGAATGTTACATTCATGTGTACGCACTACCTAACGCCTCCATGAATGATGAATTTCATTTGTTACCCAAAAATAATATGGACAATTCTAAATAAATGTATGAAGAATATATATTATATTTACATTATTTATTAAATTTTTGTTATTATGAAACCATGATCAAATTAATTGGACTAACAAGTAACATATCAAAACATACTCGAGAAATTAGGCATTGAACACCTGAAATATTGAAAATGATGAAGGATTGTTATAAAATGTATAATAATATATTATAAAAAGATAATATATGAAATTAAAAAATTATTATTGTTATTTAATCAATTAAATACACATTTAACACAATTATACATGATTTTAATGAATGATCACCCAAACGGAAAAGTATGTTAAGGTATTTCGTGGAAATTTACATTCCATTTAGAGTTAAATATTATTATGTACCAATTTAATTTTTTATGGAGTATATAGTTACCATTGACATGTTATATCATGAACCTAATTATTCTCATGATATTTTATATTTCAATTAATTCATGGGGAATTATGATTCAAATGTATCAATGTGGTATGGGACACATTGTAATGTTTAAATATTATCTTCCTCAAGATTGTTCTCAATGATTATATTTGAAATCATAAATCAATTTTTGATTGTTAAATTTATCTTGAGGACACACATTATGGTAATCATAAATAATTTCAAATTACCATGAATATCCATATTCTCCAACAATGTATATTACAATTTCATAAATCATAGATCATATTAAGGTACCTTTTCACATTAATAGTTATTTGATAAAATATAGAATTATTAATATATCCATATTATTTAATAAATAGGGATATTTGATAAGGAATATTATTTTTGATTATCAGATATTAGGAATGATTTGGCCTAACATTGATCGGTGCTTCCATCAATGTTGGTATGCTATATAGCCATACGATGCATTGAAATGTTCTCATGAGAAAAATAAGTTATCCAATTTAAAATAATTTTTATTATGTAGTTCTAAACAATAATTTTAAAGTTATTTATGTTATAGGTTTTCATGTTCTTTAAACATGCTAGTGAATAATTATGCATTTATTTTATAGATATGTTAGTGTTCATTTTTTATCTATGTGGTTCTCATATGATATTTTCTATGGATGAGTTTCATTATTAGTTTATTGATTAAATGGAATATGTTTTCAGTTTCTTACCTTTACATATTTATTATGCATTATCTAATTATTTTAATTGAGTTATTTTTTAGTTATTTTTCTTTATTTTATGATATATTATCGTTGAGACATTATTTATTTTCTCTATATTCCCTTATTGAGCATTTGATCTCACCCTTATTATGTTTCCATTTCCAATGTTATGAAGAAGAAATTTTTTAATAAAAATTCCTGGATTCTATTCATTGAATTTTATTGTGTATCAAGTATGACTTTATTTTCCCAATGTATTATGGGTATCAGGTGTGTAATCTAGGTTTCTAAAATTGGTAAACTAATCTGACCATCAAATTTGATTCCATATAATCATTATAATGTAATATAATAATCCACTGGATCAACCTTTATGAGGTTAGATAATTAAAAAAAGATACTTTAACACAATAAATTATTTTTATTAAAAAATAATATTTAAATGAAAATTTTGTGTCCTTCACAATTCAAAAAATAGAACTTTTATGACACAAATAAGCAAAATTTTCAATAAGTACATTTTTATAAGTTTGTTTCCAAATAGAATAACAATTTTTAAAATATGATTTATAAAATTGGAAGCATTTATTTTTAAAACAAGTATTCCATTAAAAGTCTATAAAATTTAATTTAAAAAATAAATAGTTTTATGTTTAAAATTGGACTTATTATAATATTAGACCTACCAAACATATTGGATAAATTTGAAAAATTTTGATTAAATATTAACCATATAATATTTTTAATAACATTCACTAATATTGTTTAATATAATTTATTACAATAAAACATCATTCTGGGCATAGAGATAATTCTTCATAAAAACATATCATTTATATTAAATTGGTCATTAATTCCATTTTCCATTAATAGGTATCCAATAAATTATTTTTATATAAATTTTTAAGTTATAATTTTCACAAAAAAGTCCGATAGTTTATTACATCCTATTAAGACATAGGATTGTGTAAAACATAAGTCATCAAAGGAACTTGAAGTTTCATGTAACAGAAGAAAAACATGATGTTGTATTTGATGTATGATAAACTATGTATTTCATGAAACACATCATATTAAATATTAAAATTATTTTTAATGAATATATTTCATAAAATGTCGGGATGTTACATCTCCGCCCCACCGTATAATGAATTTATCCCACGAAATTCATCTTAGTTATCAAATTATTAACAATTTTTTAATTCCTTCATTAAATCAATTATCAAACAAACAGTTAATAAAACACAATATTTAAAATCGAAAGAGGGAAACATAAAGTTAATCTCAAGATATGAATAAATAGTATTTAATAAAAGTGTATCATTTTTGTGAAATTAAAATATTTTTTTCAAAGAAAAACTAATTTCCATGGACTAATAGGGATTTGTAGAGAATGTGGTCAACCAGAAGTTAATAAAAGCAACATTATAAACCAAATCAGTGTGGAAAGGTTCATTAATAACATAAAAAAACATGTTAATATAATGGAAATTTATTTCAATATACGTATCCAAAAGGTATAATCTATCATTCACTATATAGACTGAAAACATAAAGAAATATTTCTATATGAAAAGTAGAATTTCATCCATTTGTCAATTTCCAAAAAAATATCTTATTTTTCTCCAAATGATGATTATTCAAGATCGATTTTTAACACCTAGATGAATAAAATAAAATTTTATATACCACATAATTATAAAGGGATAATAAATCCATTACACCTACCATTACACATTTACCAAAATAATAATTATTAGAATATAGATATATAATTCAAAAAATGAATAATCATTCATAAAATTAATCTTCAATATTAAATTGTAATACTGAAAGTTGAAACTAAATCATTAAATAACATTATATCCCATATTACCACAATAAATACAGAATTAAAGAGTGGTTTAACCTCAAGGTTTATCTCATACCTTCTATATTTCAAGCCTAAAATATGGTGTCTTTATTTTGATGTAACATTTCCCCTTGTTCAAGAACACAATTTTTAATCATGTGGTTTCCTATATGATAATAGTCATGGTATCATATTTACCTAAGAATACAAGATTTTATAAACCCTAAATGGTATCAAATACAGAAATACTCATTTCAACATAATGGAATAAAACCCATTAATATAACATTTTACATATACTTCAACCCAATAAATTGTCACCTAAGATATTATTGATTGCCTAAAAATTATTATTATTTAAAAAAATCACTTGGGTTATCTTAGTCTTTGAACATATAAACATTACTAATAACATATTCCTATAATGATATTAATAAATCATAAGATAAATCATTTAAAAACATCATAATCTCTATAGTAATCAAAACTGACATTTGTTACCAACTATAAGAACCCAGAACCCACAATCCTAGATCTTATTCTGATATGCATAAAATTAAATTCATGACTTTGATGATGATAAATTTGTTCCAAATTTCGCATCTAAACCTTACAACACAAAATAGAAAACTTGGATCACTTACATTATGATGAACCTTTTAGGGTTAGTGTTTTATATAATTAGAATAATATCCTACATAAACAATTCATAAGACTTTCAAGTGATCATTTATCCCACTTAACCAATATTTTTATAATGAAATCAATATATCATCATTATCCATATGAAATCCATTATATAAATAAATCATTGAACATAATTTTCATAAAACCTAGGGGAAAGGGAATAATGTAAGGGTGAGATAAGATGCAGAGTATGGGTTAATATAATAATTAAAAATTGAATGTCATAAATGATCATAATAATTCCTATGGGTATGATGAAATAATCAATGTTCAAAATAGATTCATAAAAGAAATAATACCCATCCTTACTAGGATCATAAAATATCAAAACATGGATTGGGAATTAGTCATCATAATCAATAATCCAAGTCCATGTGATATCCATCTCGATCATTAGAATAACTATAAAGTCATAATAATAAATTAAAACATTTGTGTATATTAAATAATAACTTTCATAAAAAATATTCAAACCCTTATATAACCCATTTAATTAGAATAATCATACTTCCAAAATTGATAATTATTATCAACCAATTAATTGGCGATCTATGATGTGGATAATTTCATGAATAATCTATATCGGGATCACCCATTCATTATAAGTTATACTGGTCCTCAACCCTTTGTATATAAAATTCTAGACCCATCATTGAGGTATAATAGGGATAAACCCTTCATATATGATGTATTAGGATCAAAAGTATTGTATAATACTTATGTATCATATCAAGGAGAGAAAACTTTCCCCATAAAATTCATAGATATATTCATTATTCTTTTATAACCAGATAACCCCTTGTAAAGGAAATATATTTAAATTCAATCCCTTTAAAAATAATTAAATCATGGAAAATAAATGGGTTCCATATAAATATAATTGAAACATAATTCAACAATGTAAAATAAATGTGGTCCATTACAAATATGTTTGAAACATGAGTAACCAATAGAAACAATGGGTTCCATAATAATATCTTAGGAATAAGATTAACATCTGGAAAAGAAACGTGATACATAATAATATCATTGAAAAAATATTAATCCATCCATAAAATAACAAGGATATTATCAATAAAAAACATTAGAATTTTATGATAATTAAAACAAGGATTTTTTGAGATTATTAATCGAAATAAAATTAAAAAATGATTAAAATATTCATGAGCAAAGTAATATCTAAACATTCCAATGTTTCCCACACCTCCTTAGAACATTTGAATCATATGATAAAAGATAAAATCATAAAATTTAACTTATAATATCATGGGAATAAGTATATTCATGACATATCATGTCAAATGATAAATATAAACACGCCAAAAAATAATATAGGTGTATAAAATAACAAATGCCTCAAAGTATGTAAATTGTAAAAATACCATTAATACTTTGGTAACATTGAATCTATAATCTAGATGAAAGACATATTATACAAATTATATATAAAAACCCATTAATTTAATGATAATAATCATTAAATAAAGTTATAAGTAGTATATAGTCTACATAACAAAAATATGTGGTGATTAAGGAATATATCTCACAGAAATAAATGTGATACGAGAAAACCCCTTAAATTGATCGTATCATAAGAGTGAGAATATATAAATGATATAAATATGTTTGAAAATTTAAAATTCAAATAATAAAATTTTAATAACATAAAAATAAAATCATATTCTATTTCACACACATTCCTGGAATAACATATCCAATGACAAAGAAGATTAAATGAATGAATCGAAATTGAGTTTCGAAAGCCCTTTAAAATATCATATCATTTGAGTGCATATAAGTAAAAGAAATAACAATGAATGAAACTTTTTAACAAAAAAAATAAAATTCTAAATATATTATAAACCAATTAGTGTTCATTTTATACAAATTCTTCAAAAAAAATAATGAATGGAATAGAATTTTATTCTAATCAATCAAATAAATGTTCAAAATTCACATAAAAAGACAGTATCATTAGAGTAAGTAGAAATGAATTAAATAATTATATGTGAAAATTTTAAATATACACAGTAAATAGAAAAGTATATTATAAAATAATAAAATTTCATTTCACACATATTCATAGAGTGACATAACCAATGACATAATATTTTAACACAATAAATGCAAATTGAGTTAAGAATTCCCATACATTGAGTCTATTTTTTCATGATTTTCCACTAAATTCTTATTTAATTAACATATGTTAATTATTTACATTGTTAATATCCTTTTCAACTATATTATTACATTTATATCAATTATAAAAAATTTATGTACAAATAATTATTCGATTATTTTTATGTTGGATGTTTTTACCATATCTTACTTATGTGTCAAAGTGTCTTTTATTGATCAACTATGGTCAATGAGACCATTATTTAATCAACTTCATAATTTTAAAAAATAAATAATTTTTATATTTACAATAAATTATAATTTTAAATATTATAATAATAATGGTTATAAAAAATTAACAAATTTTACAATCACAAAAACGATAGGTCGTACCTACACATTTGAAACCATCACATTGTTCAATGAACATTATAGAAAGAGAGTAAGAATATTTTGTATTTACAGAATTTTCATTATTTGAAATATATCTTATTATTTTATTATAAAATTTTACATATTTTTTTTTTGATGTCATTATGAAAAAGGAAGAATCACAACGCTTCGAAGAGGCGATATTCCACCCATCCAGGAACGACATTATCACCTTTCTAGAGTGTGAATTGGAATGAATAAAATGATATATTATATTTATTTATATATAATTATTTCATAAATATAATAAAATTTTAATTAGGATAATTTTTTTAATCCATCTATATTAAATTACTTATAATGTGTAAACGTATCACATCACTTTGAGGAGGCGATAGTCCACACATCAACATAAGATATTTTCTTATTCCCAAAAATTAAAATCATGAAAGGTTGGGTTATATAATAATTCAAGAAGAATTTATAAATGATAAATTTTATATATATCACATAAAATGAAAATTTAATCGTAATTTCCAACCCAAATAGGTTGGATAAGAAAAATGAACGACATCATTTCTTGGGGAGATAATTGTTCATACAGACATATGATGATTTTGTTACATTTTTGACGGAAGTGGGTGTATGTGTAGGTAAAAAAAATATTACAACATATAATATTATTTATGATAGTGATTTTATTATAAAATAATTTAATAACAATAATTTAAGGGTTTTATAAAGAAATAAAGGAAATGATCTCTTTGAATAATGTTATATCTTTTTTTGGGTAACTCCTTCCAAATTGCACCAAAGGAAATCATTGGTTTAATTTAGCCTCAATATGATGATACCAGGGTGATAAGACAGATTTTCAAATATTATTAAGGTATTATTTGGATTATCCAATGGTCATGATATGTGTGAATTGTTTGGGAGGATGAGTTCATTTTATAGTGGAGTAGGAGTTGATTTCTTATAAATATAAAAAGGTAAACACTATTGGGAGGCCTCCCTTACAAGATGTGCCTCTAACAATGATACCAATTATATAAAAAGTTTATATGGTATAATAAGTTCTATAAAATTAGTTTTTTATATTTTCTAGGCAATTTCCCCTTATGATTAATGTTTAACCACAAGGTAAATTAATCATTAGATTCATTATTCCAATTAATTGTAAATACAACTACTAATATATTTGGTCAAAAAAATTGACATTAATAGATTTTATAAATTTTTATGATTCCAAATATTTAGTATATATATCTAGATTAAAATATTTTTATTTTAAGAATTTAATTTACAATTAATCTCGCAAATGGAATGAGAGAACGAGTTTATGGAGTAAAATGCTCAAATATTTTCTATGTTTTTATATCAAAAATCATTTTTAAAATGAATAAAATGTCATAATTTGGATTAAATAATACAAATTTGTTCAAATTATACCAAAAACAAATAAAAATATAATTTATCTCTATTGCTTTCTCAGATGAAAAAATTAGTTTCCAATAACAATTTGGTGTAATTAACTGTTCATCAAAATATAAATTTTATCAGAAAATTAAAAAAACCATCCAAACTAAATTATTATTTTCAATTTTTAAAACGTAACTTCTTTTCAACTTGAAAAAATTATAAAAGTGTCAAAATTTATTATTAAAATTAGTCTTCCATTAAAGGGGATGATATTCTGTATAAAAATATACATATTTTTGTGAAAGAAATTTGAATTATTTTTATCTTAAGCCTGAAAAAAATATTTTATGAAATTAAAATTATTTTTCGTATATAAATAATTTAAATTATGTTAATATAATCCAGTAATACATGTTAATTTAATTTTTAATGTTAACATTTCATTCTTCTTATAAAAATATTTTTTCATAAAAACAAAAACCACTATATTCAATTAGTCTTTCATATCATTTATAATTATTTCATAACCAATGAATTATTTTATAAAACATTTAACATATATTATATATAATTTTTTTAACATCTTTAATTCCTATTAGTCTAATGGTTAGGTGATGAATGTGATAATAATATTAACAGTATATTGTTGTTCGGTAAAACTCAGTCATCTATGAAACATAAGTCTTAAAAGAAACATGATATTTAATGAAATGTAGGATATTCATGGTGTTGAATTTGATGAAAGTTAAACTATGAATTGTGTGTAACAAAATATATTAATGAATTTTAATTAGTTTTAATGAAAATATTTAATATTTTTTTTATTTTATACCATTGGCCAAAAAACAATCAGGCATATTAACTAATCAAGTAGTAGTAAAATACCTATCAATATACAAGTTGATGTTTGATAGGAATTTTACTTCCCCTTTGTTAGTTAACATGGACAATTTTGGTGTGTCCTATGGGCTACCCAAGATCATTATATAAAAATGAATTTATATGGGAAAATTCAAATGAATCATGGAAGATATTGTCTACATCGAATAAAGATGGAGGATGGAAAATCATTAATCAATTAAATATAATGATAAATAAACAAGGAAATACCATAGGTGGTGTAGATATAATAGTATTCTCACTATATCAATCATTATTAACCCCTCTCACAATCCACATTCTTCACCAATATCCATTATTTTTTATTTTAGTTTATTATTATCTTCCAACATATCTCTTCAATTTCACCTATAATTTTGATCTTTTTAACTCTTAGTCTACACCATTGGTTTCATCTCAATGAGAATAATTTTGAACCTAATTTATTCCACATGAAATGACGTTTTAGAAGAGAAATTAAACACAATATTCAACCCTAGTCATCAATCACACTTTTACCTATGGAAGAAAGTCCTTAACAATATTTTGTATTTTATATAAGTTATTATCATAATTGTGTGTCATAAATGTATAGCCCATGGGACCTATGTTTTGTACTCTATAAAAAGTTATTTTTTCGGTATCCTTTGACATATTATAATTTTTATTCTATATGTATTGTGATTTATATATTTTTCTTAATAAATTAATTTACCAGAAGATGATATGATACATTAAATACAAATCATATATGCAGTGCTCCTATCTATAACAGTTGATCATGTAGTTCTAGCCTATTGATCTCCATTAGATGTATGATATATGTTTTTTAATGATAGATGGCATGTGAGACATAACACATGAACTTTACTATCCTCCAAGTAAAATATGTTAGGCATTCTTTTCCATGTAATTCAGTTATTCTAGTAGGTTGGTAGCATCACATAATATTGGTCTATAAAATGAGGGGGATTTGTTAGATAGATTTTGGTTTGTACATTGGATTTCATAGTAGGTAGTAATGTTTCAATAATTTATTTGGGATATTACAATAAGGGGATTTATTATAACAGTTACCAAATTCGTTATTTCATTATGACAATACAGGCATGTTTCTATCATTATAGTGTTGACATAAGTAGATATTATCCCTGAAGACTTGAAATTATTTTGGTATATATGTGCTATATCGTTTTTATATTTATACACTATTTATATTTATGAAATTAACTTTAATAATTTTTGAACTAATGATATGGGTTGTTGTTGTATTCTTACATAGTCTTACACTCAAACCCCACATAGACATTTCCATGTTCTTATTGGTGTCATGAAGGATCAAGTTAATGATAATGTCCTTATGGGTGAAAGATGAGTGGATGAGTACAAAGGTGTTTGTGGATTATGAATGACTGTGGAAATCATCATAGTTTATTTTTTCTATTTTTCTTTTTGGTTACATCAGTATGTATTCTCACATTGTAAGACATTTATTTGAATTTCATGTTTAGTTCACCTTGATCATGTACTATGATATATATATATATATATATCCCATGATAAGATATATATGGAAAATTGTCCCCAAAAATTGATTTAAACCCTATATGTTAGTCAATAGAATCATCCCCATGGGTATGCACACATGAGGACAAGTTGAACTCAAGAACATACACTATGTCTCAGGTCGGGATGTTAAAAAATAGTATCAGATCCAATACTCATATATAATTACATAAGTAGTACCAAATATTGAGGCATGTGATCCACAAAAAGGGTTTAATTCTGTAACAGGGTAGATTTTAATACCCTTTGATAAGTGAGTCTTACAATGACAAAATTTCACTACCAATTTATACATGATGCCAAATTATTTCCCAGAGCCAACCTCAATAAAACTCCACAGTTAATCATTCCTGGCATGGAGTAATGGTCAGGATTGGTGACCTTATAGAAAGTTAATTAAGGTTTGTTGGAGTGAGTAAAATGAATAATATAAAAACATGTGTTTCCCTACAAGGATATACATTAGACTAATATATGACCTTGGTGGGAAATTTATTCTAGTGTTATAGTAAAGAAACCAATGTTTTACAGGAGATGTATGGGGCTAGATGGACAGATTCATAGCATCAGTTTGGGGTTTCTATCAGAATAATTTTGATTCCAAATTAATTAATTATATAATGTTATACCAAATTATATTCGTTTTCTATGAAAACCCACCAATACAGAAATGAATATTATAAATATGCGGGAACAAGAGAAGGACTGAATATAGTTTTTATTTGAACAAAAGGATAATATAGATTTTAAAAATGTAAAGCATATATTCATATGCTAAAAATTATATATTTATATGAATTATATTTATATTAATGTAAATTGTTTTTATAAATAACTGTTTTTCTAATCCTTCACGTAATTTATATGTCAATATAATTTCAACAATGTAACATTTTTAGTAAAATCATGAATTTTCACAATTCATCTAAAAAAATTTTAAAAAATAATTGGACATATAAGCCTATTATAATATTTACTTTCATATTTAGAAAAAAATATTTAAATTTATTAAAAATCATTCTTTAGAAATTAAATAAATTAATTCGATCTTTTCTCACATAAAAAACCAAATACAAATTTTTTGAAGAATATAGTCTTATTTTTTTACTTATACAATTCGTAAAAATAAAACTATTTGATTGTAAAATTATTTTAGTTAATTATTTACTTATATAAATGAAAAATATTTTAATTTCTTTTCACAATTTGATTTCTCATACTCAAATATTTCTATCCAATGGGAAGGTTATAACATCTATATTTAAATTATACTATTTTATAGTATGATTAAGCTTTTGATTATGCATGGTGCTTATTATCAAGAATAGTATTGGAATAGATTATATTGAGGTTTTACAATCTGCACTCAAAATTGAACTATTTCATTATATATTTAATTCATTTTAAGGATGTAACAAAATTTTAATGATTTTTTATTTATATGATAAGTCTAGGGAACATATAATTTTAAATACAATAAATTTGTGTATCATTATAGTACAACCAACTCTATACCTGTTACTAAATTAATGACATAGATATTAATAGGTAATTTCCAAAAAAATTATTTTTATAGATTTATCATCAATTTATAGATATTTTCTAATTATAGGAAATTATAAATTCATGATACGTTTCATATTTCAAGGTGAACATTTTCCCCATTGATTGATTATTTCAATTAGTTTCCTCCTCTTATTATAAAATTTACCGACAAAGAGTAATTATTCATGAGTAAATATTGATAATCAACCTTTAATGTATAAAAGGATTCATAAAATAATGAAAATATATTTCAACAATTTAAAGAATGAGGAGAAATATTTTTGATAGTACTCGATATGACTTTGTTTTATTTTAAATAAGTAAAAAATTAATTTCATAAAATTCAATAATAGGAACAAGATATGATAATATATATTTTCCTATAATTGATAATATGGTGATTTAAACATATATTTTTTTCTATTTCATATACTACTTCAGAAATCCTCAAAAATATTTAACACCAAGAAAACAGGACAATGTTACTTATAAACATAGGTATGAAATCTATATTTTCAACTAGGGAATAATTTTTAATCTTAAAATACCCTCAACACATTTTTCATTATAAAAATATTTTCAATAGGTTTTATGATTAAAAATTCCATCTTCAGTGTGTAAAGGTTTGATTCAATAAAAATGAAAAAAAATTCATTGATCTAGAATCAAATAAATCACGGTTTTATGGTTAAAGTACCCACTATCACATCTTAGTTAATTTCAACATCATATATTGTTATTATATAAGCAAAAAAATGATTAATTTTACTATTCTAATATATTTTCCCCCATATCTTGGTTAATTCACTTTTTTAGTTCCCTATCACCATAAATTTGCAATACTAGATGTTGAAGGAATATATCATATCCATTCATTCATGTGTATGATTTCCATTCACTCTACACATGATTAAAACAATCATTCATTTCAAATAATTACTTGGGTGTTTTTTTACATAATTATCACATAATTTAAGGTTCATCATTACCTTAATTTATTTCACTTCATTTATTTCTTCATACTCCATATTAATCCTCTTATTCTATTTATTTTCATGGAAATATATGTCTACCATAATTATATCCATGTCCAAACAACAGTTTATAACATATCATTATATAATGAATACTATTGATAGACCGGTTTCATTTAATGGATTATGATAAACACATAATATAAATGGTAAAATTTTCATTTTGGATTTTTTATGTATTATATAGAATTGATTTAAAATCTTGTAATGTTTTCCCCACACTAAATAACATATTACCCTCCCTTATTCCCTATATTTATTAATTTCATTTCCAAATCATATCGTCACTCAAGAAGAAATTATTTTTTGATGAATTCCCATTGAATTTCATTAATTCTATTCGATTTATATTGCTTTCCACCGTAATGTTTTGAATCAATTATTACCACTGGCCAGAATAATTTTTTAAAAAATAAATAAAAATATTACCTCGCCTGTTTCATTACTCCTCAAATAAAGAAATTAATTTACAAGGGACTCAACTATTAATCGATTTCTAGTTCCATTGAATAATAGTGGTTCATACAGAAAGAAGCAGTTCATCATCAATGAATCATGATGTGAATAAATAGGTTATTCTATAAGGTAATGGTTATTTTTTTGACATTATTCATCCATCCTAATATTTTCATAATCCGCTCTGATCCAAAAAAATAACCATGTTGACAATTTAATGAGAGAAATTTCTTTAGAAATTATTGGTGTTGACATGATTTCCATTCCATACATTACATTCCCTCTCTAAAAAATGGAATATGATATATTATGTCATAAAAATATGAATCATAGTTTATAATTCCTAATATGATGAAATGCATACTTTAATTGGAAATTTTTTCATCGTAGATATCATAGTCATTATCTTAGTATCATTGGGAATATCTTTAAATCATAATTTTTTGGAAATCATTCACAATAGATCAAAAATATTCTATCAATTAATCTATGAATATACTATTCTGGGGCTGAGAAAGGTGTACAATTTTAGGCCAACCCATCATGCACAGAATACAATTCAATATAACACCCAAACAACCCTTTTTAGGGTGTTTAACACTATGTGTATCTTTACAATAGTTTCATCCACTTTCTAATAGCTATATAAGGAATTCCTTTAGGATGAAACATATTATATACCTAAAGAAAAAGTTATAATATTATTCTTGAATTTCTTTTATCCCTAGATTTAATCACAATATCATGTTCCCTAATATTTTTTTCTAAATCATGTTCCTAAGGTTTCCACAAAATATGTACAAATAAAAACTGTAACTCCCTAACTCTAGTAACATACATACACTGTTTAGTTTATTACACTGAAACACAAAACAAAGGATTAAACCATATAGGATTGATCCATTTAGTGTTCTCAGAAAACAAGATACACAATTGATTCAAATATTGAAATGAAATTATAAATATGTATTATAAGAAAAATTCATTCATCATTGAAAATAATTCATAATATCCTTTTACATGTCCATTCTAAAGGAAAAAAATATAGGGTGAGATCAAATTCTCAACAGGGGTTACATATATTGGATGTTTTAATGAATAAATTGGGAATAATAAATATGTCTTGAAATATAAATAAAATAAATTTCATTCAATCAAAAACATTAGTTTAATGATAATCCATGTCTAATATCAACATACACATCACACGGGCAATGGAGAATGAATTAACAATAGAAGAAATAAAATAAATGATAGTCATAAATCTGAAAATTCTTAAACTTTTCATTAAGGGATCATCCATTTTATAATGAATCTCATAATTTAGGTCTCTTAACTAAGACATTGTACTTCATATATATATCTTTGTAAAAAAAATACCCAAAATATTTGGAAACCAATTTTGTGTCATGATACCAATAACTACATAAAGGGGTTATATGTTACTAGTACTCAACTATAAATTCAACATCGTATGCATTCCCTATATATTTAATACGAAATACAGTTCATTATCGACATTCATCATAAATTAATATGTATCAATGTTCAAAAAATAATTTAATATATTTCTTATATCAATGAAATAAAACTACATGACCAGAAAAAATATAGATATATATATTGGATGATTTCTTTATAATACTTATCAAAACATTCATAGGAAACATCAAATTATGGAAGTATAGATTAATATTAATTCCACAAAATATTCATAGATTTCTATTAAAACATGAAAAAATTATCATTTTAATTTCAAAAAATTCCAAATAAAAAATTAAAATATAATAACAAAATGAATTTCTATGAAAATAATAATGGATACTTACAAATGGAGTTTCAAATTAATGTAATATCATGTTATTGGGAAAATTCATACATTACATATATGTTAAATAGAACATTATCATTTAAATTTAATAAAAATTGATGAAATTGACTTGATTGATATATATTAAAAAATATTCCTTTTAAGGATTTAAAAAATGAATTTGAATATTTATAAAAATTCAATTGAAAAAAATTTTAATTATAAAAAATAAAATTTTGGAAATCATTTCAATGAACATTGACATGGAATAAATTTCTCATCAACTGAAGATGAAATATGGTTAGTTTTTATAAAAGAAAATTCTTTATCATTTTAAGAAACAAATAGAATAAAATTGTATTATTACATGAAAATATATTAATTTATATAGGATATTTAATTAGATTGGTTTTTAATTATATGATAATAAAATTAATTTAATTGTATTTTAAACATAATTAATCTTTATTATAAATGTCATTCGGGATAAAATTGTGCTGCTTTGGTGACTTTTGAATTAATACTAAATAAAAAACCTTCAAATAAATTAAATATCGTGGATAATACATGATTGAAGAGATAAAATTTAAAATGGTTGGTATGTACAGAATATAAATTAAATTATATACATATTTTAAAACATGTCTTGTTGAATAAGAAATAAGATAAAATTACACTTAACATAAGTTGAATTTTCTTCGCAAGTAAACATAACATCATTTATAATATGTTCATATTATTATTAGTTCTATTACATAATATTATTTTTAGTTACCATATAAAATATGATTCACATATAATGTTATATAACCTAATTATTAAAAATTCTTTATTAACATCACTATCTTGGGTGTCAATTATTATGTATTTCATACTAGATTTGGTTCAATAGTTCTAGTCCATGAATCATGGACATAGTTTTTTTTACCTAAATTTGTTTAATTGTTACCTAATTATAATATGTATACATTAAATAAAAATTTATAACCATTCAATAAAGAGGAATATGGGAAATGATTCTCATCACTTCCTGGAGGTGGATGCCCACACGTATGCCTGAAGGATGTTATCATTTCCCAATGGATGGATGAGTATGATGGTAGATGATATATTATATTTTATGAATCATATTTATTTCAATAATATAATATATATTCATAATTACCAATATAACTACCATCCATGAAAAATGATTTTGGAAAATGAATTACACCACTACATGGATATGGTACGTCAAACATGCACATGATTAATGTATCAGGATTCCATATGATAGAATGGATAAGAATGATGATATTCATGTAATTATTATAAAATCATAATAAATTGGTTACATTGGTTTCATTATGGTAGGATAGAAAAAAAAATTATTGAATGGAATTAAAAGAAAAAATGAACTTTAAAAGGGTTGTATATGTTGATTAAGTACACATTGAGATAATTCTTATGTAATACACATTAATCCTTTATAGGATGACCCGAGTTCAATACCACGAGATAAATAATGAAGGGAAAGATTCTAGGAAGTTTTTATGTTAGTTAACAAAAAGAGATAGAGGGATCAATGTTTGTGGAGAATGGACGAGAGTAAGTACTTTTATATAAATGAGGTGATGTACCTGCATTGAATTTCATAACAGACTATAACAATAAAAAGGTTTTTTCATGTGTCATTGGATCTAAAATATAATGTCATAAAATCAATGTTTTTTTACCATTGGCATTTTTCCTTATTCAACTAAAAATGATCAATCTTATAAAAATACCCACATTTCACCCTATGATAATATTGAATTATAAAATTAAATGAAATCATTTTTTCGTATAAAATATTAAAAAATAAAAATATTTAAATCTAATTACTCCTTAAAATAAATACAAACCATTTTTATGAAGACTGTATTCTAATCTATACTGAATCTTTTACTATTAAAATTAATTAGAGGAATTTAAAAACATATTTGATTGAATTTAATAATTTTATTAATTAAAAACATAGTATATATATGTCATAATCCCTTTATAATCATTTTTAAAAATTGTGAAAATAGTTTTGTTATAATATCCAAATTAACTAATATTATTATTTGGTTCTATTATGTTTGGGTCGTATGTGGTGCACACTATAAAAAATGAAATCATTTATAAAAATTGATAATTCATGGATTTACATGATTCTAGACCTTATTAGAGAAGTAATTACATAAAATATTAATGAACTTATATATATAAATATACATATTATCAATGAAATGTGACCCAAATTAATAAGGATGACTATGTTTTTAAAATATTGTGGGAAATAAACTAAATTTCTCAACAATCACGATGTTACTTATATAAAATTACATGGATATGATATTAATATAACAGTTAGTTTTATAATGTCACTTCGGCCATCCCAATATAAAAACATTCATGAAATAGTCAATAATAGGTACACATTCATCTCCGAGTTTAATGGATAAATCCATCATGGATAATATAATCAATTCAAATTTCATTTTTGAAGTAAAATTTAAAAAATCATTTTGCAACAACATTAATAAATAATAATAATATTATGTTATATTAGGATTTTTGTTACCTCAAAAGACTATACATAAAATACCACTCATAAATACTAATAAATAATTTATTGAAATTTAAAACAAAATGTTTTGAATACTCTTGTTTCATGTATTTTTATTATCGAAATATCAAAATAAAAATGGATTCTAAATAAGAATAAGACATGGATTTATAAAAATACCTAGGGATGTACATTTATCATGAGATTCTCATTGTCTTAAGAAATATAGGGTCATGCATTAGTGGGCCTTGAAAAAATCACTAAGACACTACTTATAAATACAACAGAGTTATATCTGGATAATATGTTAGTGAAGTCCTACCAAATTATCAACCATATGAAATATTTGAATAATAGTGTTCTATAATATGTAACGGAATTTTATAAAACTTCATAAGAAAATTTTGATTTCATATTTCTCTATATATTATTCCATGGGATTTTTCACTAATGGGGGTTAATTTTGTTCTCAAAAAAGAATATATATTTCATGAAATGATCCCTCCTTGGAACCTCAGGTAGTTAAAAAGTACATTGAACGGTTTATTTACTATATTATATGGTTTAAATATAATTTCACTGGATAATTTCATCCCTTTAAAAGATAAATGAGTTAATTAGAAACCTAGAAAATTATAGTATAATATTTAAGCACATTTTATTTACTAAAGATGTATCTCTCCCATCCTCGAGTGTCAACACCACCAGTAGAATGAAACCTAAAATATTATATGTGGAATTCCAATATTGGTCAAATTATTATATTTCAACAATAAATAATAATAAAGAAAAAATAAAATATTATATATTACCTCAGTCATTCTATATGTGAATCTTAAACAATATATATCACGTAAAACAAGAAGTTTCTCACTTTTATATTTGATGTATAAATGTTCCAAAACTATCTGAAACATCATGAGATTCAGCAAGTCTCCATAATTTATTTATTGAAAAATATTCATTGTATCCAATTTTTAATAAGGAATAAAGTATACAAGGATATATTTATACAACAATTCAACATTTATTTCGTCACTTATAAAGAAACATTGGGGAAAAATCTTGAGAATTTCATAATATATAATGATTCAAAGGAGGAATTACCTTAGGACATAGAGTATCTTGGTGAAGTGATATTCTCTATAATTGATTAGTAAAAAAATTAGATATATACATATATAGTGAAACTAATATCCCAATATTAAAAAATATAGGACCATAGATTTATTAGAGTTTAACTTTGTATTGTCATTAATTATCCTTCAATGATAGGTTTTTATATCATTTCCTCCTCTCTAAAGGAAACTGAAATAATTGGGAAAAATTAAATTTGATCATAGGTTTTGATTTCCCTATGTAAATCATGGAAATATACCTTATCCTAAAGATGACTCATTGTTGTTAAGAAAAATATAAATTTTAAATATATTATTAGGAAGGAAAAGTTAAAACATATCTTTATTCGAACTAAAGAATTGATTATACAGTTTTCCCATTTCCTAGAGAATTATATGTTCCATGGAAAAATATTCTCTTATAGATTCGTTATACAAATATGGTCATTACACTCTCTGACTCGGGTTAGAGTGAAAGAGTCAACTAATTTAACATTGAATTATAGTGACCCCCTTAACATAAAAATAAGATGTATGGGTGGATTGAATTAATAATAATATACAACAAATTAAACATATTATTCCCCATTAAAACACTCAATATAATTATTTAGAGTACATGGGATGAAAATTTATTATAATGAAACAAGTTGGATTTTTAATGATGGATTGTTGACATTATAACTCCACCAGAGGTAATAACATAAAGTGTCTCATTTTCTATTTGTTAATGGATATATTTTATTCTGAAGATTTGAGGTGAAATAAATAAATTATGGGTTGATTTATCCCTTAGATAAATCACCTATTCAGTAATATATCCCAAATATTTTGATATAGACAATGATTTTTCCCATTGGAAACATTCAGACTACTAAACTCAATATCCTTGAGTTAAATGATGCAAAACGCAAGTATTTATTTAATTCATTGGAAAAAAATATTAAACATCATCGCTCTATAGGTTGTTCTTGACATGTATTAGTAATCATAATAAATAATTTATGAGAATATAGTTTTAGAGGTTTATATAACTCAATTTATAGTGATGGTTATTCAATGTGAAGGATACATGGTTATCTCTCTTTCACATTAATCAAATAATTTTTAATGAAACTATTTATTGGTCATTCAATGGTCATGATATTTTCAAAATATAATGGTATCAATTCTTGAAACATTATATATCCATATTACAAGACTTTATATATCAATAAGGAAGAAATAAATTCTTCATATTTATTTTCTTGCCATGGGTAATTTCTTATATACTGAGAGAACAATAAGGATGGCTTCAATTCAAATTATTTCATAGAAGTGGTTCAGATTAAAATCTAATTTCACCTATCATAATATGTTTATTCTAAAACATAGGACGGTTCTTTGATAAAATATATTTAATATGATTATTTTTAACATTTTTATTATTTTTCTCTCTTCATGGAATCTAGTAATAAAATTACTACAAAAGACGTGATAGATCAGTCTTATTCCACTGATGAATCAATTACTATATCTAATCAAAAAATGATCTAGTCTAATCATGGAAACATTACGTAGATAATTGGATATATTGTGGATTATTTTTTTCCATATAAAATTTTCAATGAGGATAACACTATAGTGTACTAATTAGTTATATCATATTCACTCGGTGATATTGGAGGTGAATACTATGTTCGATATGATGTACCGGGGTAAATAAATAGGTCATGGTGTTACTTTTATTTTTATTATTTTTGAATTAAATTATATTGTGAGATATATATAATGATAGAGTATTATATAAGTGATCAATAAAAGGATATAAGAACATTTATATTTTCTCATAGATCTTATTGGTGTGAATACCATGTTTATAGATGTTAATATGGTAAATATAGTGGAGCTGGATGGTATAGATGTATAACCTAATGTTTTAGATAAGATTACCATTATATCATTGTAATTTAATATTAATATCCATATATACACATGAATTCATTTTTTTAAATCCACCATACTAGATAACTAATCCACCGTTGAATATATTAGATAATTCCAACATAGTGAAGTGCCAACCTCAAAAATATGATTGAAATATAGACAAAACTATTATTGGTAGATCTGATTTGTATAAGATCAATGATGAAGATAACCCTCATACAATATTAGGGGTACATTCTATAGTGATTAATATGCAGGATACTCATCTAATAGTGAGAAATTGATTCATTATTTTCTTGGTTTTTTTACTAACATTTCTTCACATGAATAAAATATTGGAATGAATATTCTATTAAGAATAATTACATTTTGACTTCCTTATTTATGTATATTAATATATGAGGAATTAAATTAATGAATAGATCCTTGATATAACAATGGCTAATAATATGAGAAATTATCATTCAAGATGTACCTGATGTTATATTATGGATAAAGTTTCTCAATTGATGATGAAATCCATCTAAAATAAATTTTGTCTAACATTGATGATAACCAGGGTAAGGTCTGTGTTATAATTACAATTCTTATTATATATATTTATTTATCAAAATAATTGGTTGTTTCATTATATCCCCATTATCTAATTTTTTAATTTTAAGAATCATAAAACTAAAACTGGATGTATTATTCTTTTATTAGATTATAGTGGTGGTTATTATGGCCTATCGTGGAATATATATTTTCTATGGGAGGGGTCTTTCTAAATATTTATTTCTTTTATATTTTGGGATTTGATTCCTTGAATTTTTAATTTTCATTATAATTTTTTATTAATTCATAGTAAAATTAAATTTGTTTCATTTTTTCATTTATTAAAAGAATGTGATGTCTCTAATAGTGTACTATCTTAAATATGAGCTGCTCCTGCTAGATCGTACTAAATGATAAAAAATATTTATATGAGTTTCCAATTTCATTTTTATGATATACCAAGATTATCAAGAATTATTTGTATTAATGTTTTTAATGAATTCCAACTCATGCCTACTAATGTTTGGAAAATTTTAAAATGCATAGAATAATTCAACATAAGAACATAAAGGGATCATTGTATATGGGTAAAACATAGTAACCATGTTTGATGGATCTGTTATTTTTAGTACTGATGATGAAAAATATATTTCATGTTCAAAAATATTTTCCTTGAATTCCATATCCATAACAATTTTATACGTAATCCCATGAAACAACAAAGTTTCACAAAGAACTTGTATATCTTATCCTTATGTGGAGTTGATATTATGAGATTGAACACAAAAGAAGGACTACAATATAATTTCATTGTTATTATCATTAATTTCTTATTTATATTAGTTTTTTAGGATTTTTCCCTAATGTAAGTTAAGAAAAATGTTGTGATATCAGTCATACAATTTAATATTATAACTCATTTCATTGTTCCACTTGATATCCTCATTAATAATGGTTTAAAAAATTACATGCATGAGATAGTTAGTTAATTTTTTTTAACATTCAGTGAAATCATTCATACCACAATCATGAAAATATTAATGTATATATAAAGGTATTCAACATGAACTTATCATATATCATACACATGATAGTGGACAATGAATAGAATGTTTGGAAAAACAAGTTTCATGATTTATTTCTCGGCTATCAACAGACTATGTACAATAAGACACATGTGTTACTATATTACCAACAACATTGGAAAATTTTAATCATGCTAATTGAGATCGAACGACCCTTATTCAAAATTACCAAATTCGATAATTTTTTAGAATAAGGACAATATCAAGACTTGTTGAATGTGTTGTATGGTATCAATAAAAAATAGATAAAAGAATTATATATTCAAGACCATAATAAAAACCATGTGGCTTGATTTTTCACAAAAATAATTTGGTATTCAGTCATTCACTAAAGGGAAATATTTTGTTTCAACAGATACTATTGATCCCTATGAGGAAACAATATAAATTGGAACCCAAATGGTTGAGTCCTTACATCATTTAAATGGTCCAAACCCATAGAATATAATACATGATAACTATGTGTAAATATAATCCCATAAATCTGACCAATGATATGTTCCTGGTCAAATATTTAACATAAAAACGTGATGGTAATAAATCCCTTACCATATTATTCTAAACATCATGGAAATAAATTCATCATCATGAGACTATAAACTGAATATAAATAAAAAACATACAATGGTACTACAACTTTTATTGAAATAATTTTTGTTTCATTTAACTATAAATAAATTTTTTAAAATTTCAATATCATAAGACTATAAACTAGAAGTCAATTTGTTCCATACCATAAGAATATAAAAATCATGGAAATTTTTTTTCCCACAAGACTAAAAACTATAATTAAATATAGTCTTTACCATATAACTATAATAGATAGGGAAATAATATCCTTTTAATTAGACTATAATCTAAATTGAGTATAGTTGAGGTTGTATGAAAATAAAATATCAGACAAAAGGTCCCCATTTTAAGGACATTGATTGTGAAGACTCTAGTGCATATTACAATATTTTAAACTAAAAGGCATGTTGGATGCTCCTCATTTCTCATAAATATCTATATTTTACTACATTATGTGCGCCAATCATCTTAATCCGCGATTTTATTAGTGTAAAAGTTTTAGTAGTCTAATTATCATTGAAATTTCATCAGCGATCATATAATGATATGAAAATTCCAGATCTTTCACATGTGTGAACCGTCACACAATTTTAATTATCCATAATTATGACTCAAATATTCATAATGAAATAATTTAATGTACTATGTGAGTTTGTATTACTATTATAATAAGGAAAATAGTGACCCCTAGATCTATTATATGGGTTCCACACATGAATGTACATTATTAACACCCCCTAATGTGTATGCAATTTCTAATTCCAACCATATTTTCTCTAAAATACGAGAATTGGAATGATTTCATTCATATTTAATTTTTAAGTTTTATAGAAATTAATCGAGTATATCATTTTAAGAAAATTATGTTCTTTGGATCATAACATTTCGGTATATATAGTTGTACTTAGATACCATATCATTGGACCAATAAAAAATTTCCCCAGTTTCAAACCCTACTCTTTCAAGATCCCCCCCCCCTTATTTTGGGGTTTTTAGCTAATATTACACTATAATTCAGCCATCCATTATTAGGAAATATGAATTTCCATATTTCTATCATCACATGATATATAGTTATACTCTATCATGGGTCCTGCCATAAGTTTCTTCAGTCAATAATCTTCTAGAATGACATGGATTAAAAAATTATCTAGGATAACACCCATTGTTTTTGACAAGCCTATCTGACCAGAATCTACAATAACCCTAGATATGAAAAATTTTATTACTTAAACCACACAATATTTCTAGTTTCAATTTGTGGTAATGTCTAAAAAATTCCATTTAATTGTTTTCTAATTATATAGAATTTTTCTAAGACCACACACTTTGATGACATATGATTCTGAGGCCTGGTGAGCCTAGAATGGAATTATGAACATTATTATGTACACTTGTGTGAAAGTGCAAGTGGAATATTTGAAATTTTGAATTTAATCTTGGATCAAAAATCCGAGGGCATAATTGAATTCAGAACACATGGATTCTCCTAGAATGGACTTAACTTCGGCCGGTAAGGGTTGAATGGAAAAGTTAATCTGTGGACTTCTCAGAAAATAATAAGATAACTCTAAAATGTTATTTTATTTTATTTTCCCATCAATTGAGTGGTAGACAGAGATAATGAAGTTGTGCGATGAGGCATAATGATGAGGCTCATTAGTGGATCATTATCGGGCAGTGTAACGATGCATTAATGACGCGTAACGGCGTAACAATGCGATGTCGAAACATAATAGAAATTTTGCGACATGTTTTCCATTTATCTTTGTTGATGCATTGGAGGAATAAGGAGTTCAACTAGGAGTACTATCTGATGAACCTCTAAGGAAATTCTTATCCAACGAAAAATGAGAAATGCCGAAAAACGTCAAACATCTTAAACACACCTCATAAAATGTATCCGGAAGCATTGAATGACATCAACATCTCGAATCTGTGAGGACGTAACATTGTGGAAAATAATGTCAATGAATTAGCGGTTTACTTTGTGCAAGTTATTCCCCATTCTTATTCTAAAAATGATGAATGTGGAACAACCCATGAACAGGTTGATCCGTATATCATGCGTTTATACGGGTGAGTATTGTTTTTGGGACATTCTTTAACCAGGGTTGAAATTATCATTTGTTGATAGGAATGAATTCCCTATAACTCCTAGGATTATAGAAATCTATAATGGAGGGTGCGGGATAACTTGAACAAGGCCCGGGCCTCTCTTCCACATGCATTAGTTTTGGCCAAATACACAAATCAACGAAAAGATTGGTTTGAGACCTTTGTGGTTAATAGATTTTCCTCGGAGACCGTATGCGCTAACAGAATGGAAAATTCACTACCAAAGAAACTCTTGTGGACCAGTAAAGGAAACACCATCTCTCCTGTGTCGGTGGCCGCAAGCACAGGAAGGCAGAATGCACTCTGGCACGCCATAAGGGCAGGAGGCTTCTGCCAGCTAGCCATAAACACCGGGTTATGCAGTGTGAGGCGGGTACTGCATGGGGGGTGGTCCATGTTCGGGCCTCCTGGGTGGTTGGAGAGACAAATTCACCTGAAAATTGATGGAGGAGCCCCGCGGATCCATGGGAAAGGAAAAAATACCAAACACACCTGGATTTCGCATCCCGGGAGCACCCCACCATCCGCCCATGTCATTGGTCTTCGGGATGGGGGGCCACACCCCAACCATGAAGGTCGTGCCCCCAGCCACCAGGGAATGACAGACCAATGTCCCAGCTTGCTGGACCTACATCCTAGAGATCAATTCCCATGGTAATAGTCAAAACCCTTGTCCTTCATGCAAGGCTAGATGAGACCGGGTCTTCGGGCCACCTGATGGGCTGGACCCTCGGCCAAACCGGGTCGGGCCCAGTGAATAACTTAGGGCCTGGCCCACTAGGAAATCCAGACTAGTCTATCCAAGACCCAATATAGGACTGGTTGAGTCTTTTTAATTAAAATGAGGTATGTGTGATCCAAGGTCTGGTTGGTCAGGTAGGTCCGACCGGGTCGGACTGAGCCTAGACGAAACCGACCCCTGTTTACTCAAACACTAGTATCTTGGAAACTGCATGTCTGATTAATGAGCTGTTTTCAACATTGGGAAACTATCAAAGAGTAGGATCCTTAAGTACTTATTGAGGAAGAGTTAGTAATAGTTGAGATGTGACGAATGTATTGAGTAGCGGTTCTCTGAAGATCGCTACTTATGGAACCCTACTGTTGGATAAGTGTTGATGACTGTTGAAATTCAACTCTATATGACTCGAATATAGCCTAGTGGGAATCATTTATATGTGACTATGTAGGCGCATGGTGGGAATAAATTCTATGTAACTATGCAGGCCCACGGTATGAGATGAGGAGGAGTGCCTCAGTTAGCCAAGATTTGTGGGAAGCACTTCTGTGTGACGTTGGAGGCCCACAATATGTGATGAGAAGGTATACCTTAGTAGTCCAATGTTAGTGGGAATAAAATCTGTGCTACTTTTCAAGACCACTTTACATGATGAGGAGGTGTACCTAAGCAGTCCAAGGTTAGTAGAAAGCACTTCTGTGTTACTTGGTCGGCTCACTATGCTCTATAGAGGAGAAGTTCTCTAGCAGTGGATTTATTAGACGATGTTACTGATGATTATTCTATCACTACGATAAATGTATACCTAATTTGAGGTGTCTTTTGATTTGTTAATTAGATTTATAATTTATTCTTTTTCATTGATTTTGTGTTTTGGGATCCCTACTAAGTATCTTATTACTCATCCCTGCATGGGCTTCTCCCGCAAGTGTTGTGTGTGATGAAGACTATCAACATTTTGACAAGGAAATTGGTAGAACAAGACCCAAAGCTGCTCAATGAGACAGGAATGTTGGATTCTATGATGGTGGACTTGGTTTCCTAGGACCAAAATGGTCATAGTAGTATTGGGTGGACATTATGTTCTACATCGGCTTCCAGTAGCTATACAACACTCACGATTGGGTGGGGTTTTCTGTGGATGGCCATCAAATTTTCCTTTTTGTACTTATCTGTTTTGAATTCATTGGTTGGGTTTGTATTCTAGCCCACTTATATTAGTTTTACATGTACCGAGCACTGATTTAGTGATAATTCCTTCTTTTTTAGTGTCTGGGACTTGGTTGGGTGTGTGTGTGCATACAAGTACTTAAGAAAATTCCTCTAACTTGCAGGTTGACACCTTCAGTGCTAGTTGTTTGCCCCTATAATTTGGGAAGTGGGATTGGGGTAGTTACGATTAGGGCCCTGAGGGAAGGGTCACAAAAAATTTGTATTAGAGGGAGGTTGTTCCAACCATAAATTCTGGGGGTCTTTTTATTGTTTTGGGTAAACCGTGTTAAGCGTTTCTAGCCTGACCCCCAAATTCGGGGAGTCCATTGTTACTACAGCCACCGATGTATCCAAACACCCAGACAATGAATTCTTATTTTCTGAACTATAAATGAAATCAATGGTTGCATAAGTGTCTCCTTGTTTTATTTTTAATAAATGAAAGCTGACTAGTTATAAATTTCTAACTAGGGTACATCTTGATCTATCATTGGATTCCTCCACATGGACGACCCTCCAGAATCCCGATATGAGGTTTTAAGGATAGCCCGCCTTGCGAAGAGGAATCCATTTAGGGACTAATTTTAGAGATGATCCCACGAGGTGGTCCACTAGTGCTAAAACATCCTAATTGTCAGAATCTACGTTCGGATGTTCCAGAAGATGACGTGCATAGATTTAGTGCCATGCATGAGTTTTAGAGACAGATACCTCCAAGGTTCAGGAAAGAGATATATCCTTTGGTCGGTGAGGAATGGCTAGGGGTAGTGACATGAGTATTCTGCTTAGTTTGGGAACTGCCTGACTACATGCAGATCCCATAAGTGATCTTATTGTTTGGATTGGGAGGTAGATAGTGGAGCTCGACCACCAAAACTCATGATGAGGTGACTCTCACCTGGGTAGACTTCGATTGGATTTTCAGGGTGGAATTTTTTCCCGAGACCTTGCGCTCTGTGCACATTCCTGAACTACTTCACCTACATCTGTGAGTCATGATAGTGACTGAGTAATTAGTGAGGTTAACTGATATTTCATGCTACTTAGAATACATGGTGAGAGACCCTATCTTTAGGGCTTAAAAATTTTAGCAAGGATTCCGGTGGGAGATCCGAGAATCATTATATTCTCTCAGCATCCCTACCCAGGATGAGGTGCTGGAGAAATCCCTTTTGATAGGAAACTTCTGCGTGGAGCAGGCATAGATAGTTATAGCCGCCAACAGACACCAGGTGGAAGAGTCTTTATCAGGGAGAAGACAGTAGAATAGAGGGCCTAATTAGGCCAGGTATTTCAGAGGATGACCCAGGGAATCTGGGTCGGCAGTGCATGGCTCCCAGAGCAGAGCAAGTCTACCAAGAACGTGGATTTTTTTCTTGGGCAACAGAATGGAAACATGGTACATGAATTCCTGACACTCCCTACAAATGAAAAGAAGATGGTTGATTGGCCGTTGAGGTAGAGGCATTAGTTTGATCAAGGAGGGATACAGGGTGGTGGATTTGGAAAGGGAGCAGTTTGGGAAGTAGTTGTTGGGATACGGTTTGAGGTGTTACCTCCATGACCCCCAGGTGGTCCACCCTAACCTCAAGGAGCAGGAATACATTGGAAAGCATAGCTTCAGGCAATATATTCATATGACCAAACACTATAGGGATGACCCGAGATATAATATGTGTCTTCTCCACCCTAGATACATTTCTTATATACATAGGTGTTAGTCACTCTTTCCTTATCACAACTCTTGTTTGAAGCTTAGAGATTCTGGTGGAGTCATTTGCTCAATCCTTATGGCCAGTGACTCCTATAGAAGGTGATTAGACGATTATACACCAGTGCTGGCAGTGTGATCTTACTCTAAGATTCCATATCTTTGGCTAGGATCTCATAGTAGTGGTGTCAAGGCTTAATGACTTCATGTTGGGTATGGGATGTATATCCACAGTCCATTATAAAATCAACTATTTTAGGAATACAATGCATTGTGTATATAGAGATGGGACCAAGATTTACTTCACCGGTGAGAAGAAAACCCTTGTAGTAGAGGACATAATTTCTCGGAGGAGGGTGCCTCTGATCACGCACCAGTTGGAAAGCCTCACCATCAGTCCAATAGATGGGAGAAGTCTAATATTTCCTATAGTGATGGATGATTATGAGGATTTTTTTCCTGAGGATGTTTCAGGACTACCTCCTCATAGGGTAGTAGAATTTTGTATCAATATATACCACATGAGGGCACCGATAACCACACTGGCATATCAAATGGCTCTCACGAAGCTGAGGGAGCTTGGGGTACATGTGGAGGACTTCTAGAAGAAGGGTTTCGTGAGGCCCAATGTTTCACTATGGGCATCCCTAGTGGGTTTTTCCAAGAAGAAATATGGGAGTTTGAGTTTTTTCTTGGACTTCTGGTACCTGAACTCGGTGAGCATGAAGAACAAGTATCAACTTTAGAGATTCAATGATCTATTCGACTAGATGAAGGGGGAGAAGTGGTTCTTAATGAGAGACCTCAGATCAGGCTATCAACAGCTTCGGTTACTGGACAAGGATGTACCAAAGAAAGTATTCAGGTTTTTTTTCGACCACTATGAGTTCCTGGTAATGTATTTTGGCATGCCTAATGACTGAGTAGTGTTCATGGGACTCATGAATAGGATCTTATAGCTTTTCCTCGACTGGTTTGTTGTAGAATTCATTGATGACATCTTTGTGTACTCGGTGACAGAGGAGGAGCATGCTACATACTTGCAGATTGTTCTGGATACAATCCAAGATCATATGGTTTTTGAAAATCTATTGAAGTGTTAGTTTTTGATTTGGGAGGTCCAATTTTGGGTACACGTTATCTAATTGGCTAGATCTATAGTGGATTAAATGAAGATAGAGGTTGTTCTTTCTTGGGAGCCTCGCATGAGAGTGACAGAGGAGTGGAGCTTAATGGGGGTAGTTGTTTACTATCAGAGGTTTTTGTGTGACCTTTCTAGAGTAGCAACACAATTTTTGTCTTTGACATGGAAGGGGCATCCATTTTTGTGGACAAAGGAATTTTAGCAGAGTTTCTAGGAGATGAGGTAATGACTCACTAGTGCCCCCATCTTGAGAATACCAAATGAGGGAATTGGGTTTGTAGTTTACTGTGATAGATCAAGGAATAGATTTAGTTGCATCCTGATGTAGTAGAAATAAGTGATTACTTGTGGATCACTATAGTTGAAACAACATGAGTAGAACAACATGACCCATGAAATGGAGTTAGAGGTAGTGGTCTTGGCCTTGATGATTTGGCGACACTACATGGTGGGTGAACGATTTATGGTTTACTCCAACCATAATAGTCTCTGGTATATATTCTCCCAGAAGGACCTAAACCCGAGATATTTAAAATGGATTGAGTTCCTAAAATACTATGACTTTGAAAATGTCTATAGTCTTGGAAAGGGGAACAAGGTGGCCGACACACTCAGTAGGAGGGCCAATTTTTAGCTATCGATTGAGGAAATAGTGTAGTTAGACACGATGCAGATTTACTTCGTGGATGATGGTGGAGTTTCTTACCTTCAGTTGATGACTGTTACTCCCCTACTATAATAGTGAGCCAGGGAGGCACAACCGGTTGATATTTACTGTGAGGCCCTACATTCTTAGTTTTCCTCAGGACAGTCTCTTGATGGATTTTAGATAGTTATGGAGCACATCATCCTTTTTAGAAGGCACACCATAGTAACAGAGACGTTGCGAGATGATCTGTTGAGGGAGTTCCATACACCTCCCTTGGCGGTACATCTAAGAGTGGCTGTGTTGTAACAAGACCTCCGATGTCAGTGCTGTTGGTCAAGGATGAAGAAAGCGATGTCTGAGTTCATTTCACTATGCCTCATTTTTTATAATGTGAATGCTAAGAATTAGGTTCCTATAGTCTTGGGCTAGTGACTTGAGGTTCTGGATTATAAATGGGATAGAATCTTGATATATGTTGTGAAAGGGTTACCATGCACATCCAGGGGCCATGAAACTATTTGGGTAATCATTAGCTAATTCACCGAGTCAGATAACTTCCTACCCATCTGGGAGTAGGGATCGATAAGGGGATTTTAAAAACTCTATGTTGAGAAGATAATGTGGTTTAATTTGGTACCATTACTGATTGTCTTAGACTGTGATGTTGTCTTTACATCCCAGTTGTGGAGGGAATTACAGGAGGCATTCAGGACGTAGCAGCGCTTGAGTAGAACTTTTCATCCCAATATAAGTGTTCAGATGGAGTGGATCATACTGACCATGGAGGAAATGATATATGAATTCGTCCAAGATTTTGGCCACATTTGGATGGACCACCAGCCATAGGTGGAGTTTTCATATAAAAAAATCATCACTCCACCATTGGTATGGCACCGTTTGATGATTTGTATGGGCATCCTTACAGATCATCCTTATGCTGGACAGACCCTGGGGAGCCATCCCTCATTGGTTCAGAGTTGGTATGGGCTACAACTGAGAAGGTGCATATCATCCATGAGTGGATGAGGACTGCCCAAAGTAGGCATAAGTCTAATACAAACAAGAGATGTAGACCCTTTAATTTTTAGGTTTGAGGAGGGCGACCATGTATTCCAATGGGTCTCACCTTAATGAGGATTAAATAGATTTGGCTTGGGCGGTGAGCTATCTATTATGTTCATCAAACCTTTTCAAGCCCTGAACTGAGTTGGGAAGGTCAAATAATTCCTAGCTCTTCCCGCACATATGCACTAGGTTCATGATTTATTTCGAGTGTCATAGTGGTGGAGGTAGTTGCATGGTACAATACATGTCATCGACTGGGGCGAGCTGGACATTGATGATGAGGCAATGTTTGCAGAGTTCCTGATGAAGATAGAGGATTGATAAGAGTGGATCTTACATGGGTGGTCGATTCATCTGGTTTGAGTTCGGTTGTAGCATGGGAATCTTTAAGAGGTCACATGGGAGCATGATGTTTACATTCGTGCTCAGTACCCCCATCTGTTTGATTAGTTTTTGATTTGGATTTCTCTAAGGTGGGAAGAATATAATTTTTCGGAAATTCGGTGTCATTTTGTAAATTATATAGAATTATTCTGGGACCACACTCTTTTACGGCATGTGATTCTAAGACCCGATAAGCCGAAAACGGAATTTTGAACTTTTTTTAGTACGTTTAAGTAAACATTCAAGAGGGGTTTTTAACTTTTTAACCAGTTCTTGGATCAAAAATAAAATGACACCATTGAATCAGAATACTACGATTCATATAGATATGACATAACTTTGACCATCAAGGTCCAAATAGAATAGTTAAATTCTAGACTTTTGGTAAATAAGAAAATAACATTAAAAAGTTATTTTCTTTTATTTTCCCATTCATTGAGTGCCGTACGATGAAACTATGGTAAAATAAAGATCCACATTGATTAGGCTCATTAATGGATTCCTAACTCACAGCGTAATGACTCTTTAAGGATGCGTAACAACAATGTTCTTTCATAAATGAAACCGCATAACGACAAGATGTCACAACGTAACCGAAACATTGGGATGTGTTTTCCTTTTATTTTGTTGATGTATTGGTCGAATGAGGAGTTAAACTATGAGTATTCTATGAAAAAATTGCAATGAAATTCCTTTCCAGAAAATAAGGGCAAATGCTAACGAATGCCAAACATCTTCGACACACCTCGAAGAATGGATCCGGAAGAGAAAAATGATGTCATTATCAGGAAACCTCGAAGATGTAGCACATTAGAAATGAACACCAATGAATTATGGGTTTAATTTTTGAAAGTTATTCCATGTTATTAAACTATAAATGATGAACATAGATCAACCCAAGAAGAGTTTGATTTGTGAATGATGTGTTTATGCGGGAGGGTTTCTTTTTTTGGGGGATTTTATTTAACCGGGGATGGAATAATTATTTGTTTTTTAGTTTAAAATCCCCAGTCCTCCCATTATTTTAAACATCTAATGTGGAGGGTGTGGGATGACATGAGAAATTTCTATGAACCTTTCTTTCATGTGTTTTTTGTGGAAAATATTTTAATCGACGGAAACATGGGTTTGAGTCCTTCATGGTAAATTGAACATTCCCCGGGGACCGTAGGCGCTTATATAATAGAAAATGGACCATTGGACCAAATCCAGTTTCCCTCATAGATGGTTGTGGGAAGAGGGAGACGACGTTCTTGTCATTGTGCCATGGAAGTCGGAGGCCACGACCAGCTGGATACTATAGTAGAGTTATCTAGTGCTAGGTCGGTTCCACGTGGAGGGGTGGCCTGTGTATGCACCGCCCAGGTGGTTGGTGAGCCGCGGTCTCCTGACCGTGGCTGGAGTAGCCCCGTGTGTCCATAGGGAATGCGGTAAGACTGTACCCAACTGGCTGCCACATCCCAGGAGAGCCCCACTAACTGCACACACGACTGGTCTTCAGGATGGTGAGTGGTGCTCCCGCTAAGGGGACCATGTCCTAGCCATGCGGGTCGTGCCCCCAGCCACCAGGTCAGGTCAGTCCCACACCCATTAGGTTTGGACCCATGACCTAGTGGGAAGGACCCGCACCGGTGGGCCAAACCCGTTCCTAATGGGTAGGAGTCGTGCTGGAAGGCCAGACTTGCGCCCTTCGGGCCGGGCCAGCTAAGACCGGGTCGCTGGGAGACCTGGCGAGCTGGACCCTCATCCAAACCGAGCTGGCCCTAGAAAAGTGCTTTGGCTTACCTCACTAGCCTGTCAAGACCGGACCGAACCAGTTCGGAACCAGGTCAGGTCGATTCGATCAAATTAAATTGAGGAATGTGGGAACCCTATGCCAGGTCGGTCGGGTCAGTCCGACTGGGTCAGACAGGGCCCAAACACAAGAAGCCCCTAATTAATAAAAAACTCGTATCATAAAAAACACGTGTCTAATTCATGATATGTTTGCAGTGTTGGGACCCTCTTGAAGAGGCGGAACATTTGGAATTCCTTGCTGAGCCTTTCATGGAAGTTTAGATGTGAAGAAAGGATTTAGGAGTGGTTCTCCCAGGTACTCTATATACGAAACCCTATGATTGGATGACATCTAAAAACGACGATTTTCGACTCTGAATGACTCGACTATGGCCCCATGGGAAGCAATTATGTGTCCATATGAAATCCCACAGTGGGAGGCACTTCTATGTTACCTCCTAGGACCACAATATGTGTTAAAAAGTACCTCAGTTGGCCATGATTAGTGGGAATCAATTAGGTGCGACTTTTCCTGACCATAACATGTGATGAGGATGTGTAGCTAAGCAGTCCAAGCTTAGTGGGAATAACTTCTATGTGAAATTGTAGGACCATAGTACGTGATGAGGATGTGTTCCTTAGTAATCCATGGTTAGTGGGAAGTATTTCTGTGTGACATTCTTGGCCCATTGTACTCTGTAGAGGGGGATTTCTCCTATAGCTAAGGTGTTCGATGATGTCAGTGGTGATTCTTCTATCACTACCCTAAATGTATTCATGGTGTGACATGACTTGTGCTTCGTGATTTTCCTCGATGATTGATTAATGGCCTTTCATTTTTATTTTGGGGTCCCTACTAAGTATCTTGTTAGTCACACCTATAAGGGATTCACGAACACGTGTTGTTTCTCGTGCAGACGATCAATAATTTGAAAGAGGCTTTAGTAGACCATGACCCAGAGGTTCTTAGGGAGATGGGACCTGTAACATCCCAAGATTCCACGGTACATTTCCCTTCGAATAATGCGATAGCGTGTGTTGTACGCAACCTCGAGTTCTAACACACACCACAACTAATTAAACTAGCCGTTGTGAATAGTAATACCTACTTTTTGAAATCATATATATTTTATATTTCAAAATGGACTTCATTTTTGGATTCGGAATATCGAAATTAGCCTAGGGTGATATTTTGGTACTTTTCGGATAACTTTTATATTTTGATGAATAGTGAAAATTACTAAATTTTAAATAAAAACAACTTTTTTAATCAAAATAATTAATATTGATAAATTATGAATTTGAGTGGTTTTAAAGTATATTTAGAATATATTTTTACCATTCAATTTAATGTTTGTCATTGGACATAATTTTACAATTAAACCGAACATAAACAAGTGTCAATCTTTTGATAGTTATTATCTCTTAAAAACACGCTTTTTGTTTTGACAGCGGGAATTAATTTTAAATTAATTTCTGCCACTTCTGTGTTTTGAATTTAGAAAAATGGATTCCATATTTGGAATCAGGATGTTCAAATTGTGTAAATAGGTATCTTTTATTTTTAGACATTTTGAATAATTACTGCGGTAAATATTTTATTTACCATGGTTAAGGGTAAATCCGGTAAATAAGGGTTAAAACATAATATTATAATAATACTAAATTACCCTAAAACGTGTCTTAATCCTATTGGTTGATACATGGTCGACCATGGGCATCTTTGGGTCTATTTTGGGACCCCATGGATCCACTTGTAAGTGATAATGACACATTATATTAATAAAGTTAAAATAAAAATAAAAATGGCATAAGCTTACATCTTTTAGAACAACAATTGTTACATAGGGTTATATATATTGGATTTTAGATTATAAATATTCATTAGAAAGCTAAAAATATTTCCTACATAATGATATTTTATTTATAATTTTTAGACATTAAATAATTTATTTTATATATGACACAATGATGATGAAGTAATTACTATAATAGTGAAAAATTAAAATAATTGATATTATAAATACCCAAATAAATATAATATGAAACTTTTAATGAATTAAACTAATTTTCTAGGATAATATGATATATTAGGATTGATTTAATTGACTTTTTTCTAAGTAATCAATCTGTTATGAGTTTCACAAAAATCAACTATTGAATAGTGTCAAAATTGACATAAAAAAGTTCTTAAACAAATATTATATTATTAATTGATATTAAATTCTAAAAAATCTAAGGTTCGGCCAAGAGACTTATATCATGATAGGTTCATATTTATATGTACCACTAGGGGGTCACTTGGATGTATATAGTATGTTTATTGACCATATTATATAAAAATACAAAGAGACATTGTAAAAGTGAAACTAATTAACTTAGAGTTAATACTTAAAGATAAGGTTAATATAAGTACCCAAACCTGTCTAAATTCTATTGGTTGAGTTGTTTTTGACCTATCCCCACCTTAACCTTTGAATAATCAACTTTGGAGCCTTTAGAAACCGAATATGAATTTATTATAAATTAATATTTCTAGCTTTTCCAAAGGTGCCCCTCACCCCTCTTATAAAAGGGCACTCCTCCTTCTCATTTCTTCACACCTTCAAAGCCTTTTGGTTCGGCCAAACTCTGCCCAAATACTCTCCCAACATCCCTCACTACAACCTAGAGGCCTTAGTTTGATCAGAAAGCCAACCTAAGGAGCCCTTTTGATCAAATCAAAAGGAAGAACCCGAAGAAGAGGTAATGATTTCACCACCCTTCTCCATGTTCATTTCTTCTTCCACTTCTTCTTCCTTTGTTCTTACCATTCTAAAATAATAACTCCAGTATCTCACATATACTGTGATGTTATTATTAATATGGTACAATCATATTCAGTATTCTATCCACCCTTTGAATAACATGTCACCATACGTGCATACGTACGGCTTACCGTCTCCACGTCGTGGTGTAATTGTTATTCAATATAATATTATTTGGATGGGTATAATAATGATATGAAACTCATGTAAATAATAAATATAACATGTTAATGATTCTGTATATATGATATACCATCCATTTATATATTATTTTAATATCAAAAGAATGATATTGTCGCTCGTGCGTACGTACGGACTACCATCTCCACGAACGCGATGAGATTCATTCTCCATCATATCCATTCAAGTATAATTATCATTTGATAATTTAAAAATGATGTTTAAGGACTGGATATCATTATGGATATGAATAAGATACAACAACCATGTCTTATGTAACAAAACATATAAAAGAAAATGAGTAAGTTAACTCCCGAAACGACGATAATTCTAAGATATTATTAACAAATCAATGTTAAAAGATCATATATGATATCATATTAATATATATGATTATTGTATAATTTAATAACAACTATTTCACCATTATACAGGAGGTTAACCTACCCCAACCAAGGAAAAGTACAAGGTAAGGGTTTATTTCACAATCTCTTCATTATCTGAGGTTGTTTATACGTAATAATCTACTGGGATATCTTTATCATCCACATCCATGTTTCTTAAAAATGTATTTCAAAACATTTTTACTATTTACAAGAATATGGGTCAAAGTCATTTATACCCTTGTTTGACTTTTTATAAGAGGTTTATAAAGGAATCTTTCCGTCGTTTTCAAAACAATGTCCTTTTTAACCTTTTCGACAGAATTGAGGTAAGAATGTTTTTTTTAACTTATACGGCGGGTGCGGTTATTTTACGCCGTTATAAAATCTTCAAAGTTTTCCTTACAAGCTTATAAGAATATTTTCAAAGAAAATGTTTTATTTTATATGGATCTTAAATGATTTCAAAATAAAATGAGATATTTCTTTAAAAAGAATTTTGATTTCATCTATGTCAACATCCTTTGATGGATTTTAAGATTATTTGAAGTTGATTTATTATGATACAAAACTTCAATATTGTATTGAAGGTTTTGTGATATGTTTGACTATGGATGTGCTATTTTTATACCATTCATAGTTTATGGTGAAATTATTGACATTTCGTATGCTAGTTTTAATACAAATGTTTATGTAATGTTTAAACCTTTTCATATGGGAATGCATTGGACTTAATAAGTGACGGGTGGAGCCCGCTATAGCTCCTCGATGCATCGGTAGGTCTCATGAGACAAACTAGTGTCTTGGCACAAGGCCTTGACAAAATCTTATTTGTAGTCTTGGCACGAGGCCTTGGCTATGTGGTTATGATAGTCTGGCATTATGCATTCCAACATTATGAAAGTGGTTATTGATTTTTTTTCATGTGATTATTCGATTAGTAGAATATCCATGTGAATAAGTAAATGGAATTATTTCATTTTTACTTTTTCCATACTATGTTGAAGTTCAAGTTTAAAAGGCTTTTGTTTTATTAATGCATTGCCTTAAATGTTTATTCTTATTTATGAAAGTTTCCGCTATATTGTTATCCTTACTGGGCATTTGAGCTCACCCCTTTTCTATGTTTTATTTTTCCCAGGATGTGAAGAAGTAAGTTATGAATGACCTGCAGGGATTTTATGAGGGGTTAATAGTGTGGATTGTGGAAACATTATGTTGTTGTAGTAGTTTTTCATTTTATGATGTAATGTAAAACTTATGAATATATCTAGTGTTTCCAAGGCTACTAAACCAATCGGTCTTTCGAGATTTGATCTTTCTTGTGATCATGCCAATGTTATGTAGTAATGCACCGACTCTGGGTAGCTGGGGTCGGGGCGTTACAGTTGGTATCAGAGGAAGTTTAGTACAAACCTTGGAAACTAGATTTAGATAAACTCTGATTAGAGCACGTAGACCTAAGATGAACTTTGAGGATTAGTATAGAAGAACTTCCTAGAATTTTGGTATTGTAGAGATTTTGTGAGTTTTCCGAGCAATACATCCCTGTCTGGATACGAGCAGGTAGAGGCGGCTCTGGCACAGATGTACCTAGGGGTAAAACCCGAAAACACCGCTTTGAGCTAGACTCGAATGGGAACTGGTGCACGACAACGGGCCTTGCTGCACTCTTGGTTACGACACTCTCGGGGGATATTCTTAGGACAACTCTCATTATCTTTACAAATCATTATGAAGGGTTTATGAGTATATTCTTCCTCAAAGAAAACATTTTTAGGATTATGGATTATATCCATAAATAGTTCAATTTATGTTAAGTGTTTTATAAGTATGGGATTATGTATTTTGATTCATAAACTGATCTAGTTTATGCCATTGTTTAGAAATGGCGCCTAGTGGAAGAAATGGAAACCGTATCAATGCACGCACTCCATGTAGGGATTTCCCTCCAGCTCAAGATAATTATAGTGGGGCTGGTGATGCAACTGGTGCTGATCAGCTAATCACCATACTGGGACAACTTACTCAGGTTATGAATAATAACCTTACCCGTATGGAGCACCCTGATCCGCAGCATGGAGGATCAATGTTAGATTGATTCATGAGGCAACAACCACCAACGTTCAATGGGAATACAAATCCCTTAGTAGCTGAGCAATGGATATTTTCCCTAGAGAAAATATTTCAGGCTTTGGGGAGCAGTGAAAGGGAAAAAGTTATCATGGAAGTTTACCGCCTCACTGGAGATGCTGATCAATGGTGGTCATTGATTCAGAACATGAAGGAAGATGATGAAGTATCAAATATGGAATGGAGGGAGTTCAAAGATCTGTTTTTAGAAAAATACTTTCCTCGCGACCATCGAGCAGATATGGAAAGACAATTTCTGAGTCTGAGACAAAAGGAGGATGCGAATGTCACAAAGTATGAGGCTAACTTTACAAGGTTAGCGAGGTATGCTGGAGATTATATTCGCAACCCAAGAAGTAAGATTGATCGTTTCTTTGATGGGTTAAAACCATTTCTCCATCGAGCATTAGTCTCACAATCCTTTTCATCGTACGAAGACATTGTCTCATGTGCTATCAAGACCGAAAAGGAATTCTCTAAGTCTTATGACTTTAAAGCAAAGCAAGAGAAGAAGAGACCTGCTGATCAATCTGGGAATGGAAATAAGGGGAAGAAGGGAAAGGTTGAATATCCATCTTGTGGTAAATGCGGGAAGAAACATCCTGGTACTTGCTTGAAGGGAATGGGAGTCTGTTACAAGTGTGGTGAAAAAGGCCACCAAGCTCATGATTCCAAGGGGAAGAAGGAAGCTACCAACGTTCAGTGCTACAATTGCAGGGAGATGGGGCATTATGCAAATGCATGCCCTAAGCGTCAGGAGAACTTACCTCAGAAAAGGCCAAGGGATCAAGGCCAGGCTTATGCTATCACTACTGCAGAGGTAGAAGCTCCGAAAGACGTGGTGGCAGGTAATTTAATGGTTTCCTCAAGTTTAGAAAATGCATTATTTGACTCTGGATCGTCGCATTGTTTCATATCTTCCCAGTTTGCTAAGAAAATTAGATATTTCCAATTTGATTTAATAAGGGAGTTGTCGGTTAAAACTCCTAAGGGAAGTATCATTGCAACAAAGTTTTGTGAATCAGTCCCCATTAGAGCACATAAATTTTCTTTATCTGCTGATCTCATCGTCATACCTATGATTGAGTTTGATATAATCCTCGGTATGGACTGGCTTTCGGACTATGATGCAAAGATTTATTGTAAGAAGAAAGAGGTTACGATTCTTGATGATAATGATAAGGAACACCTTATTTTTAGAGCAGAATCATCACCACCTAATTCTTATTTAGATCCACCCTCAATAGCTCAACTAAATTCAATTATTGGGGAGGAAGAGAATGAAATAACTGTGGGTGAGGAAAGGAATGTTCAAATAGAGGATGTACCTGTTGTGAAAGAATTTGTAGATGTATTTCCAGAAGATTTACCTGGACATCCTCCAGAACGAGAAGTTGAGTTTTCTATTGATTTGATTCCTGGATCAAGGCCTATATTGAAGACCCCTTATAGAATGTCCACTATAGAGTTAGTCGAACTAAAGAAACAACTAGAGGAATTGAGTAATAAGGGATTTATTCACCCTAGTGTTTCTCCATGGGTAGCCCCTGTTCTTTTTGTTAAAAAGAAAGATGGATCTATGAGGTTATGTATCGACTACAGGGAGATCAATGCTATAACGATAAAGAACAAGTATCCCCTACCTCGTATTGATGATTTAATTGACCAACTACATGGAGCTCAATACTTTTCAAAGATTGACCTTCGATCTGGATACCATCAGTTGTGTGCGAAGAAGGAAGACATTCCGAAGACAGCATTTCGAACCAGGTACGGGCATTACGAGTTTACTGTAATGCCGTTTGGATTGACTAATGCACCCTCTGTATTCATGGATCTGATGAATAGAGTTTTCAAGGAGTATCTCAATGAATTTGTGGTGGTATTTATTGATGATATCTTGCTATACTCCAAAACCTACGAAGATCATGAAAATCACTTGCGCATTATCTTGAAGACTCTGAGGAGGCATAAATTATATGGGAAGTTTAGCAAGTGTGAATTCTGGCTTCAGGAGATTTCTTTTCTTGGACATATTGTCTCTAAAGATGGAATCTCTGTTGATCCTTCTAAGACCAAGGAAATCCAAGAATGGCCAGAACCTACGAGTATAATGGAGGTACGTAGTTTTATTGGTTTGGCAGGTTATTATCGACGTTTCGTCCAGAATTTTGCCCGATTGGCTAACCCATTAACCAAGCTCACACGTAAAGGGGTTAAATTTGTTTGGACAAAAGAGTGTGAAGAATGTTTTGAAGAACTGAAGAGAAGATTAGTCAATGCTCCTATATTGACTCTACCATCGGGGAATGATGGGTTCGTTATTTATAGTGATGCATCGAAGAAAGGACTTGGCTGTGTCCTTATGCAGAATGATAGATTTATTGCCTATGCATCACGACAGTTGAAAATTCATGAACAAAACTATCCTACTCATGATCTCGAGTTAGCAGCAGTGATCTTTGCTTTGAAGATATGGAGGCACTACCTCTATGGTGAAAAATGTGAGATTTATACCGATCACAAGAGTTTGAAGTATATTTTCTCACAAAAAGAACTCAACATGAGGCAAAGGAGATGGCTTGAATTACTCAAGGATTATGATTGTACGATACACTACCACCCAGGGAAGGCAAACAAGGTGGAAGATGCTTTGAGTAGAAAAGACCATGGAGTTTTGAACAATATGAGAATTGAAAGGGATCCAATTTTTATGGATCTAGTGAAGATGGACATGGGAATAACCAGGGAAGGTGAAACATCAATGCTTTTTCAAATGGTTGCCAAACCATATTTACTAGAAAAGATTAAGAGTTCTCAGACCGATGATGAAGAATTCCAAAAGAAGATTAAAGCTGTGAATGATGGGAGATTGAGAGACTTTGTGTATGAAGATGGAATTTTGAAATTCGGGAAGAGACTTTGTGTTCCCAATATACCTGATCTAAAAAGGGAATTGCTGGATGATGCTCATAGTTCCAATTTCTCTATACACCATGGGAGCACCAAAATGTATAGAGATTTGAAGGAACATTTTTGGTGGGACAACATGAAGAGAGAGATTGCTGATTTTGTGTCAAGATGTATGGTTTGTCAACAAGTGAAAGCTGGAAGGCAACAGCCTGGAGGAGTCATGCAACCTCTTCCCATACCGGAGTGGAAATGGGACAATGTTACGATGGACTTTGTCATGGGGCTACCAAAGACTCCTAGAAGGAACGATGCAATATGGGTTATTGTTGATAATCTTACCAAGTCAGCACATTTTCTTGCTATAAGAGAAGATCTACCCCTGGAACGTCTATCAAGACTATACATTAATGAAGTTGTGAGGCTTCATGGAGTACCCCTATCGATTGTTTCTGATCGTGATCCCCGTTTTACTTCAAGATTTTGGAAAAGTCTTCAGAAATCCCTGGATACTGAACTTCATTTGAGCACTGCTTACCACCCTCAGACAGATGGACAATCAGAACGGACTATTCAAACCTTAGAAGACATGTTGAGATCTTGCTCACTTGACTTTCAGGGTATGTGGGATCAATATTTACCACTGGTAGAATTTTCCTATAACAATAGATTCCATTCGAGTATACAGATGGCACCATATGAAGCGTTATACGGAAAGAGATGTCGTACACCAACCTGTTGGGATGACGTTGGTGAAAGAAAACTTGTAGGCCCAGAACTGGTGGAGGAAACGGTGGAAAAGGTGAAAGTAATCCAAAATCACATCAAAGCAGCTCAAAGTAGGCAGAAGAGCTATGCCGATAATCGAAGGAAGGATTTGGAATTTCAAGTCGGTGATCATGTTTTCCTGAAGGTATCTCCGTGGAAGGGAGTCATACGTTTTGGTAAGAAAGGTAAATTGAGTCCCAGGTACATCGGACCTTTCGAAATTCTAGAACGAATTGGGGTTGTAGCTTACCGATTGGCAATGCCGCCAAGTCTCTCCAAAGTTCACGACGTGTTCCACGTATCTCTGTTGAGAAAATACATGCCTGACCCAACGCATGTACTCACCTATGAGGAATTAGAACTGGAAATCGATCTGTCTTATTGCGAAGATCCCATCAAGATTCTTGATACGAGAGAACAAGTGCTGAGAAACCGGACGACGCGTCTGGTAAAGGTTTTGTGGAGAAATCATAAGATGGAAGAGGCAACGTGGGAACCCGAGGAACTTATGATGAAGAACCAACCGAGTCTTTTTATGCATTAATACCCTAGAAATTGCGAGGACGCAATTATTTGAAGGAGGGGAGAATGTAACATCCCAAGCTTCCATGGTACATTTCCCTTCGAATAATGCGATAGCGTGTGTTGTACGCAACCTCGAGTTCTAACACACACCACAACTAATTAAACTAGCCGTTGTGAATAGTAATACCTACTTTTTGAAATCATATATATTTTATATTTCAAAATGGACTTCATTTTTGGATTCGGAATATCGAAATTAGCCTAGGGTGAAATTTTGGTACTTTTCGGATAACTTTTATATTTTGATGAATAGTGAAAATTACTAAATTTTAATTAAAAACAACTTTTTTAATCAAAATAATTAATATTGATAAATTATGAATTTGAGTGGTTTTAAATTATATTTAGAATATATTTTTACCATTCAATTTAATGTTTGTCATTGGACATAATTTTACAATTAAACTGAACATAAACAAGTGTCAATCTTTTGATAGTTATTATCTCTTAAAAACACGCTTTTTGTTTTGACAGCGGGAATTAATTTTAAATTAATTTCTGCCACTTCTGTGTTTTGAATTTAGAAAAATGGATTCCATATTTGGAATCAGGATGTTCAAATTGTGTAAATAGGTAACTTTTATTTTTAGACATTTTGAATAATTACTGCGGTAAATATTTTATTTACCATGGTTAAGGGTAAATCCGGTAAATAAGGGTTAAAACATAATATTATAATAATACTAAATTACCCTAAAACGTGTCTTAATCCTATTGGTTGATACATGGTCGACCATGGGCATCTTTGGGTCTATTTTGGGACCCCATGGATCCACTTGTAAGTGATAATGACACATTATATTAATAAAGTTAAAATAAAAATAAAAATGGCATAAGCTTACATCTTTTAGAACAACAATTGTTACATAGGGTTATATATGTTGGATTTTAGATTATAAATATTCATTATAAAGATAAAACGATTTCCTACATAATGATATTTTATTTATAATTTATAGACATTAAATAATGTATTTTATATATGACACAATGATGATGCAGTAATTACTATAATAGTGAAAAATTAAAATAATTGATATTATAAATACCCAAATAAATATAATATGAAACTTTTAATGAATTAAACTAATTTTATAGGATAATATGATATATTAGGATTGATTTAATTGACTTTGTTCGAAGTAATCAATCTGTTATGAGTTTCACAAAAATCAACTATTGAATAGTGTCAAAATTGACATAAAAGAGTTCTTAAACAAATATTATATTATTAATTGATATTAAATTCCTAAAAATCTAAGGTTCGGCCAAGAGACTTATATCATGATAGGTTCATAATTAATGTACCACTTGGGGGTCACTTGGATGTATATAGTAAGTTTATTAACCATATTATATAAAAATACAAAGAGACATTGTAAAAGTGAAACTAATTAACTTAGAGTTAATACTTAAAGATAAGGTTAATATAAGTACCCAAACCTGTCTAAATTATATTGGTTGAGTTTTTGTTGACCTAACCCCACCTTAACCTTTGAATAATCAACTTTTGAGCCTTTAGAAACCGAATATGAATTTATTATAAATTAATATTTCTAGCTTTTCCAAAGGTGCCCCTCACCCCTCTTATAAAAGGGCACTCCTCCTTCTCATTTCTTCACACCTTCAAAGCCTTTTGGTTCGGCCAAACTCTGCCCAAATACTCTCCCAACATCCCTCACTACAACCTAGATGCCTTTGTTTGATCAGAAAGCCAACCTAAGGAGCCCTTTTGATCAAATCAAAAGGAAGAACCCGAAGAAGAGGTAATGATTTCACCACCCTTCTCCAAGTTCATTTCTTCTTCCACTTCTTCTTCCTTTGTTCTTACCATTCTAAAATAATAACTCCAGTATCTCACATATACTGTGATGTTATTATAAATATGGTACAATCATTTTCAGTATTCTATCCACCCTTTGAATAACATGTCACCATACGTGCGTACGTACGGCTTACCGTCTCCACGTCGTGGTGTAATTGTTATTCAATATAATATTATTTGGATGGGTATAATAATGATATGAAACTCATGTAAATAATAAATATAACATGTTAATGATTCTGTATATATGATATACCATCCATTTATATATTATTTTAATATCAAAAGAATGATATTGTCGCTCGTGCGTACGTACGGACTACCGTCTCCACGAACGCGATGAGATTCATTCTCCATCAAATCCAATCAAGTATAATTATCATTTGATGATTTAAAAATGATGTTTAAGGACTGGATATCATTCTGGATATGAATAAGATACAACAACCATGGCTTATGTAACAAAACATATAAAAGAAAATGAGTAAGTTAACTCCCGAAACGACGATAATTCTAAGATATTATTAACAAATCAATGTTAAAAGATCATATATGATATCATATTAATATATATGATTCTTGTATAATTTAATAACAACTATTTCACCATTATACAGGAGGTTAACCTACCCCAACCAAGGAAAAGTACAAGGTAAGGGTTTATTTCACAATCTCTTCGTTATCTGAGGTTGTTTATACGTAATAATCTACTGGGATATCTTTATCATCCACATCCATGTTTCTTAAAAATGTATTTCAAAACATTTTTACTATTTACAAGAATATGGGTTAAAGTCATTTATACCCTTGTTTGACTTTTTATAAGAGGTTTATAAAGGAATCTTTCCGTCGTTTTCAAAACAAGGTCTTTTTTAACCTTTTCGACAGAATTGAGGTAAGAATGTTTTTTTAACTTATACGGCGGGTGCGGTTATTTTACGCCGTTATAAAATCTTCAAAGTTTTCCTTACAAGCTTATAAGAATATTTTCAAAGAAAATGTTTTATTTTATATGGATCTTAAATGATTTCAAAATAAAAGGAGATATTTCTTTAAAAAGAATTTTGATTTCATCTATGTCAACATCCTTTGATGGATTTTAAGATTATTTGAAGTTGATTTATTATGATACAAAACTTCTATATTGTATTGAAGGTTTTGTGATATGTTTGACTATGGATGTGCTATTTTTATACCATTCATAGTTTATGGTGAAATTATTGACATTTCGTATGCTAGTTTTAATACGAATGTTTATGTTATGTTTAAACCTTTTCATATGGGAATGCATTGGACTTAATAAGTGACGGGTGGAGCCCGCTATAGCTCCTCGATGCATCGGTAGGTCTCATGAGACAAACTAGTGTCTTGGCACAAGGCCTTGACAAAATCTTATTTGTAGTCTTGGCACGAGGCCTTGGCTATGTGGTTATGATAGTCTGGCATTATGCATTCCAACATTATGAAAGTGGTTATTGATTTTTTTTCATGTGATTATTCGATTAGTAGAATATCCATGTGAATAAGTAAATGGCATTATTTCATTTTTACTTTTGCCATACTATGTTGAAGTTCAAGTTTAAAAGGCTTTTGTTTTAGTAATGCATTGCCTTAAATGTTTATTCTTATTTATGAAATTTTCCGCTATATTGTTATCCTTACTGGGCATTTGAGCTCACCCCTTTTCTATGTTTTATTTTTCCCAGGATGTGAAGAAGTAAGTTATGAATGACCTGCAGGGATTTTATGAGGGGTTAATAGTGTGGATTGTGGAAACATTATGTTGTTGTAGTAGTTTTTCATTTTATGATGTAATGTAAAACTTATGAATATATCTAGTGTTTCCAAGGCTACTAAACCAATCGGTCTTTCGAGATTTGATCTTTCTTGTGATCATGCCAATGTTATGTAGTAATGCACCGACTCTGGGTAGCTGGGGTCGGGGTGTTACAGGACCAGTGAACGCTACGACGGTGGACTTTGTGGACTTTGACCAAGAGGGTCCTTGTAAGATTAGGTGGACAAGACGTTCAACTACAGCTTCCAGAAGCTAAACTACTCTCACGATCAGATGTTGTTTTCTACGAATGGCTACCAGAGTTTCCTTTTTGAACTTTTTTGTTCTCATTATTTTGTGGGGTTTGTATTCTAGCCCACATATATTAATTTTACTCGTACATAGATTTATTTTAGTGACACTATTTTCTATTTTAGTGTGTGAGAATTTTTTGGGTGTGTGTGTGCATACAAGTACTCAGGAAAATGCTTCTCACTTGTAGTTTGACACCTTCAGTGCTAGTCTCCAGCCCCTGGCCTTTGGAAGGCAGGCTATGGACAATTAAGGAATGGGCCCCGGGGGATGGGTCCTGATATTTGTAGAGAAAAAAATTTCTCATATATAGATATTGAATATTTTTGTATAAATATTCATTAACTTTCACTAATATATTCCCATATACCGTATAGGTTTAGTGTCTTCTTATACTAGATTCACTATATTCCTATTTCATCAAATATCTTCATTTTTTCCCCAAGTATATTTATAGAAAGAACTAGTCATAGAAATAACCCGCATATATACATTATTCTTTACATGGTGAACTAAAACATAAGAAATATTGAGCTCATATCATTAATATTGGTAAAAAACTGGAGATATCAATATAACATGAGAATATAGATTTGGGAAAATGAGAATAACATTTTAAAATTGTTCATTTCATATCATATATCATTAACGAGATTCATGGTATAAATCATGACAATTTATATGATATGAGTCATATTGAGAACAAATAACATGATCTATGAGAGCATAACATTTCCATAATCCATATATTTTTGTAGATATAGAGGCATATAAAATATTATTTCCCAGACACCGACTAAGTCATTCATAACTTGATAGTATTGTGCTAACCACCAATTTACCTGTATTTTTTATGGGGTAACCTCCCATGTACCATCTTTTGGGTTTGTGATAACCTCATGTGTACCATCTTTTAGGCTTGGGTTAATATCTCATAAACTATTTTAGCTCATATAACTTTAACGAAATCCCAATTCATTTTATAGAGATATTGGTCTCTCTTATTAAAAATCCTTTCATTTATGTGCCATAATATCATAAAACATTTCTCATATTGGTCCACACGAAATGAAATGAAATTAATAAACATCTATTCATCATAAAGAAAAATGTTAGATAGAATGTTTTAACATGGAATCATTTTATTATAACCCCACTAATGGTTACGTACTATCAATGGATGAAAATTATATTAGAAATTTATTTTTAAAGAAATATAAATTGGATCATTTAATTAGAAACATTAAAATTTATTAAATATATTATTTTTTGCAACTATTATTCTATAAAATATTGTGGAAATTATTTTCATTGAAAATAACCTTCAAAAAACATATATGAACCTTTAAAATAATTTAAAATATTTCTTAATGAAAATATAATAACTACTCTACAATAATTATTTTTCAAAACATAAAACATCTTTCAATATCATTTTATTTGAAAATAAAAATAGTCACTTTTAAAAGAATCATTGAAAACTATGAGTGTCTATATCTATGTGAAATTCCATACATTTTAAAAGAACTGTTTCTTTTAATTTTCTATTAAATTAAAAAAATGTATTTTTATTGAAAATTTAATTAATATAACAATTAAAAAAATTAAAAAAATAAAAATAGAATCTTTATTAAATCTCATAGATAAAGTAAAAATGTTTTTAAAAACATTTTTAGAAGAATGTATATTTAAAAAAATAGATATCATCCAAAGAGGGAGATCAATATAATTTTTCATAAAAACATTATTTTGATATATTTAATCCTTTTGGAGTAGAAAATGGAGATAAAACATGTATTCTCGTGACATAACTATAGAATTTTAAAATTAATTTGTTTCATAATATTTTTTAATCATAAGAAAATACATAAATAATATATATATGTCATGAGATCGTATCACAATAATATTACAGCTTTGAAATATTTTATAGTAGTAACCATCAAATTGAATTCCTAAAATTTTTTTTTAATCCAAATAATTTTATATAAAATTATTATATAATCCTTAGATGGATTTTATATATTCCATATAGAATAAATATATTTTGAATATGTCTTGTGTCCCACAAAAGTTAAGTGTGAGACAGAAACCCCTTACTGCATAAATAATGTTTTAATTTTAATTCACTATAATTCATACATTAAATGAATGTTAAATATCATTCATGGTAGGAATTTAGTTATATAAAATTTCAAATGGTTATAATACATACCAAACCAGGGTAACATTTCTTTAATTTTTATATGTCTCTGAGAAATAAAAGATTTACTAGAAACACCTTCTCTTAAGTTTTAACTTTAATTCTACACATTTGAAACTCCATTTTAATAAATACAATTTTATCATAAATCTATTTTATAAAAAACCTATTTAAGTAAAATATACTATATGTTATTTACATATTTCCAATTATTATATATTTATTAACAATTACTTCTTAAAATCATGTCTTGAGTAATATCTATATTCTTTTTCATGTACATTTTTTTTTATATTTGGTCCAATTAAATTGATCATTGTTCAATCATCTCAAAAAATTCAACCATGATAAAAATATCATATATGTGAATTATATATGTATTTATAGTAATCTATAAAATTTTTATATTGAAAATAAAATATGTTGTTTATGGAGACAATAGGCCTTACATGTGCATGAATGTTAGCTCAAATTTTCAACAAATTTAATTAATGTAAGTTAAATAATGTATTAAAATTATAAAATTATTTATTATTTCATATATTTAAAAAATATTTATATTTAAGACTATCTTTATTAACTTAAATGTAAACATCATTGGAAGAATGGTCCAATTTGCTACGTGAGGTGGTTTTCTCCTTACAGATTTGTGAGGTTATCATATTCTATCAGAAGTGAAAGTAAGGAATAATTTGTGATTTGAAATTTCAGTAAGATTAAATATGTTATAAATATCATATATATTTATTTAAAATATCCTTATTTTATTCCAAGTAAAAAATTAAAAGTCAAATCCAATCAGTTCATTTGGTGGTAGCCCACGGTACACATGAATGGTTATTTCATACACCATTTGATGGAAGATGGGAATTATATTTTTATATTTTGTTAACATAAAAACATTGAAATATATGGAATAAACAGTTGATATTATATAATCAATGTTAAACCAAAATTTAAGGATTTGAAGGAATAAATAAAATAAACAGTTCAATTTGGGACATTACCTATACTTCAGACATTATCTTTTGTTCTACACTAAAAGGATTAATATTTGGAATAAATTACCAATATAATAATTTTAGGATGATATTATGGATTTGAGGAACCATATATTGAATGTTTCATCCATAAAAATGTTTTTTGATGTGCTATATGGATCAGAGTGGGGAGTCATTTTAAAATTGAGTAAAAGTGGAAAACTTGTAATTCTTGAGTAAAAAATGAACAAAAACATTTTTCAAATGGTAAAACACTCAAAAATAGAATTTTACTTTACCATATAGGGTAAAATTTATAAATAATAAAATAAAATGGGTTTTACATAGCATTCTTAGTTATTTTACACTATTGATTTTAACTTTCACCCAATATAATGTTTTCTTATCCTTAACTAGATTAATTACATTTTACATATTTTTCTATTCATAATGGTCTAAAAATCACATGGACTGATGGGAAAATTTAAATTATTATGATTGAAAATAAGTAATACTTTTCACAAATATATTATATAGAATTGAAAAATATTATTCTAAAATTAAAACAATATATGCCAAGAAAAATATGTTTTAATAATAGAAAATATTAACTAGATTTTGAAAAAAATTTATGTTCGGATTAAATTTTAATTTGATTCCAATTACCTAAATAAAACTAATATATATATATTATCATTTTTTACATTTTAATTCATCTTAAAATATGTTTTATGTTTTAATATTCTTTCAATGAAATGAAAAATCATAATAAAAAATATTATTTTTCACTATTTATTGAAAATATAACTTACCTAAAATTTATTATAAATATAATTCAAGATATTTTAGAAATTCATATTTCAAAAATGATTTATTTCTTTTTAGGGTAAAAATTTTCATAATTGAAAATTTAATTTTAGAATCATTTTACAAAAGTCTATATAACTGCATTATTGAAGAAAATACAGTTTTTAAGCATAAAATTGGATTTATTATTATCTCTTATCTAGAAAAAAGAAGATTCATAAAATTTTTATTGCAAAAATCACATATATTTATTTATATTTCATTAAAATTATTCAGAAATGTTATTTTTTAATATTATTCAAGGAAAAACTCATTTGTGTTCATGGAAATAGTCTTTCAGAAAAACATTTCTTCTCTTTTCAAATTGTTTTTATTTTCTTTTTAGATTTACTGGTCATCAAATAATTTATTATAAATAATTTGAAAAACCATATTTTTCATAGTTTAGTTTATCTTAATCATAATCTCAATTCAAAATGATTAGCCATACATAACATATTAAGAATAATATTTTAAAAGTATTTCATACATTGTTTAAAAATCAAGTTATGTGTAATGAATGATAAAATAATCTAAATATAGGTGTTATTAATGATGACGTTAGGATTCATATATTTGGATGACATATGCCTCTTGGGTTGATGCTTTATTAGTTTTTTTTTGTTTTGATGGGTCTTCGAAATTTGAATTTAGTATCTCGCATGTAATATTTTGTAGTCATGGGTGATGTTTTGAGTTTCATGATCTGATTAATGCTCACCCATAAGCGGCCATTTCTAAAATATTAAAATAGAATATTTATTTATTCAATGTTTTATTTAATAAAAACTATCAAAAAAGTATATGTGTTTGAAAAAAATCACAAACTAGTTGGTTGTTACAATCTAACCACCATAAACTGAATTCATCTCTTAAGATTTTCATCTTGGGTACCAGAAAAAAGGATATTTATTCTTCATTACATCATATGGTTCCCACATATCATTCTAAATTTGGGGTTTCAGTAAAAAAATGTGTAGGTGAGATTTCCTTTTTTGTAGAAAAATATATGTACAATCTAGATTCTCTAGTGATTATTCCAATTAGGAAAGATAGTGCTCGAGTAGTATGACCAATGAATTAAATACCTATGATGTATCGGGAATATACTTCATCATGAGAGTAAAATGGAATTCTTCATGAACTTGATAGTGGTTTGGTGATATTCCCATTGATAATCTATGATTTTGAGATGATCAAAAGTTTCATAGGTCAACTATACATATGGTTTTTTTCCCTTATTTCTTCCATGTAAAAATTCACAAAATCACCTTCTCACCAACTTCAAAATCTAAAACATGATGAAAATTAATATCATAGAATTTAAATAAAATTTTTGATGTAGTTACATGTTATTGAATGGCTCTGAACTTCTCTTAAATTTTAAAAGTTTTCACAGATCCAAATAGATTTCATTCCAAAACTACATTCTAGTGTGTTTGAGTTGTATTTTTATTTCCATAAAGGGATTCAAAAAGATCTATAATAAATTTTTATTGAAATATATTGTTTTAAAAGAGTATAATATTTGTTGGTGATTCACGCTAAAATTTCCCAAGAGATGAAGGTAGAACGGTTCTTGTAGTTTAGCTTGGGTTATCGAATCCTCAGAAACCTAAGAAATAACCTATAGACACATACATTTTATGGACTATTTTTGGATATGATGTGGCCAACATGGGTTGATTTTATATGGATTTAAAGTATATCTAAATGATTTAGGTGAATTCAATTTAAAATAGTGAGTTGATCCTAGGTTTTCGCTTAGGGTGGATTGTACATATTTCCTTTTCAATGATTTCAATTTCGTATATTTGAGATGGGTTCATTTAAGAAGATAAAACATCATCATCAAATAATGGTTTAATTACCACACCCTTTAATACTAGTTACCTATACACTTTAAGGTTCAATGATTTGATCACTTCAAGGTAATGGTTTGTATTAACACATGAAGTGTGTGGCCTTAAATTTAACAAGGACGATGGAGTTTAAAAATCATCAAATAAAAGTCTCAAATAAAGAAGTGATTATACATTAATGGGGTGATAAATAAAATCCAATAAAGAACCTTTATACTATCTTAGATTAACCCATATGTGGGTTATCCCTCCACTGATGATATGGTTTCAAAGGTAGCGGGAAGTAGACTCATGAGGGAGGAATTGAAGAAGTAAAGAAATCAATAAAAAGAAAATGGTCACTCTACCGTTGTGTGAATAATCTCACAAATTTTAGTGTGAATAAATTCACATATTGAACCAACGGTATCAATGTGATATAAAGAACATCATAATGAGAGTAAAATGATATATTTTATTAAAAACTAAAGTGAATTGAACAACTTACATGTGAAAGACAAACTTGAGACAACAAAATCGCAGCATGACATTACAATTGAACAAAGCATCAAAGATTATAAAACTACTCCACCACCATATCTTAAATAATAATTTTGGAATCCTTGGGTCGATCCTCCAGAAGTACAAAGCATCCCACTAGATTATGGTAGGCCTAGGGTGGTGGAAAGCTTGTAGAACTTGGACTTTTCCACATTTGACCTCAGGTGGCAGCCAACTTTCATCCACTGAACAGACAACTTTTAAGACCTTCTAGATGGATGAATCAGAGTGGGACATATAATAAGAAAATGGAACCCCAACTATCTCCTAACCGCCTATAAATTTGGGCCCATTTGGAGTTGTAGATTCGGAGATATGATTAGATTAGTGGGATGTTTTTCTGGGCTGTAGAGTCTGGCCCAGAATTTTATCTCTACATTGGTCCACCTAAATGACCACAATGGAGGCCGAATTAGAACTGGATTCTGAAGAATTATTTTTTCATATATATTTATTCTATCCTCCTACAAAATTTGGGCTTCATTGGGTTTGTAATGTGGGTCCCACAGTCTCATCAGTCGTCTAGAATCCAATCTGACTTCTCTAGAATTGTTTCATTTCATCACAAAATATCCCCATCTTCATCCATGATTTCTCCATTGATCCCTAAATAAAACATGTTCATATTTAAGTGTAGATAAATTTACCAAAATATTAAATTAAAATATGTGTAATTATATTCCATAAAATCAGATGAATCATTGGGTACATTAAATGATGCTAAAAAATGTACCACATAATAGTGCATTTTAAGAAGGCATTACAATCATAATGTGACATGATGTTGAAAGTGTAAAACACATTAAATTGGTGTTTATGAATAATAAATCACATTAATATTATATATATATATTAACAATTAATATTAGCCTCATTTAATGGCTAATCACACCCCCAACTTGAGTTTTTCTAGTCCCGAGAGCAATATATCTCAACAATATGAAATTCGAATTCCCTTTTCCAAAAAAATGTAATACACAATGATCACCAAAAACATCTATAAAAAAAATCATGAAACCCATAAAAATATTTTAATACATGATAGTTTCATAAGTAGATCCCAATCCCAATCCCATTCCCCTGTTCAAATTCATTTCCATATTTCATCCAATATCAATTAAGTATGAGGATCTGTTGTGCATCGCATTAGACATTGGGGTTTGTCTTTATTCAAGGGGGGAAATGATGGAAGCTCTTGGTGGAATCACATTTCAATATTAATATGAGTATTCAATTTTTTTTGTATTATTCTTTTGGTTTTTTTATGTTTTTTTGCAATTTTCCCATGGTAATTGAAATTGCACTCAAAAGAGTCAACCCCTGTAGCGAGAATTTTCCGATGGGTCCCAGGAACAAAGACCTTAGGGCACCAACTGAATACCACATACTCGGGCATCATCTTGAGTTAACTCAGTCAAAAACAAATTCAAATTAACAAAAATAAAGATAAAATTACTAACTCTGGGCCAGACAACTATGGAGTCACCATCCCCAAGTTCCGAAAGCCACTCATTATGTCATTTCATTTCTCTACACGCAAACTTGTTGTTTTTTTTAAACTGAATAATCATATTAAGACTCAAATGATCACCAAACCTATGGTATTTTTTGGGGGACCCCATGAACTCAAATTAATACCCCACTTTCCAAAGGACATGCATTGTGGTCTTTTTTTATTTGGATGAAAATATAAATGATGAAATATCAGATTGGACAGCCACACTTTCCAAAATCTATGCTCATGAAATTATAAAAGTATTAAAATTAGAATCAGAGCATGCTAAATTATTTGATATTCAGTTTCAAAGTGTGCAATGTGTATTACCATGTTGAAAGTTAAAGGAATTTTTCCTTCCATTTACACATTTTTTATCTTCAAATCATTGAATTTTTTTGACACAAAATAATTTTTCATTTTATCTTCCCCCGAACTTAAAATAACACTGTCCCCAGTGTTTTAAAAAATGAAAATTTAGAAGGGTGTAGAGGTAGAGAATAAATGTTCAAAAAGGAAATTGAAAATGAGGATCAGGGAATGAAGTCACCTGGTGGTTGAAGTTGAAATTCATGCTTCTCCAAATTAGTCCTTTGATCTCTTAGGGGATGTAGGAACCTCCTTGATTGAACATGTATCACCCAAAATAGTCCTTGAACCATACAGAGAAGAACAAACCAGACAAAACAAACTACACAATGACTTATTGAATTCCAAGTATCATCATTTTTATGGTTTTCCCTTTTTTTTGTTTTTTTAAATCAAACTAATGATACATTGTATTATTTTACATTTCTAGGTAAGGTATTACTCAGGTATCACACTGCATTACACGGATCAATACGATGCTCCCCTTTCATACCCATCCATACTCATAAAAGAAGAACATGTCAATAGTCTAATTTTATTTAAATATCAAAATGATTAATTAATCCTATTTAAAATATAAAGTTGAATAAAACAAAAAAATGAAAGGAAACTTGAAAACCGTGGGTTTCCTCCCATGTAACGATTTTTTTAACGTCCTTAGCCCGACATGGATCCTAAATCTAGCAATTTTTTCCTGGTTCATAGGTTGGATCAGTTAACTGAACATATATTTTCTGTTTATTTAATGATTCAATGAATGGTTTTAACCATTTACCATTGACCTTGAAAATGTAACCACTTTTGAGATATTGAATCTCTACTACCCCATGGGGGCACACATGATGCACTATGAAAGGACCTGACCATCTAGACCTTAAATTTCCTGGGTGGAAATGAAATTTTGAACTACACAAGAGCACAAGTTTTCCGAGTTCAAAATGCTTGATCTTGATATTCATAGATTGGTAGGCTTAAACTCTATCTTTATTAATCCTTGAATTTTTATAATCCTCCATACTTAGTTCCCCCAGTTCATTGAAATCTAATTTCCATTTTCATCCGGACAATGAGAGGTCATAATCCATTTTCTTAATTGCCCAAAAGGCCTTATGCTCAATTTCAACAGGTAAATGGCATGCTATTCCATAAAGAAACCTATATTGTGACATTACTAGGATGGTTTTGAATGCTATACAATATGCCCAAAGAGAAACCAAGAGTTTCTCAGACCAATCTTTCCTATAAGGATTGTCAAATTTCTCAAGAATTTGTTTGATTTCACGATTGGCTAACTCAGCTTGACCATTGGTCTGTGGGTGGTAAGCAGTGGACACTTTGCGAAAAATTCCATATTTTTTCCTGAGTGATGAGAATGGATGATTGAAAATATGAGTTCCACGATCACTAATGATAGCCTTAGGAATTCCAAATCTAGAGAATATGTTTTCCTTGAGAAATCCTATCACACTTTGATGATCATTGGATTTTTTAGGAATGGCCTCAACCCATTTAGAGACATAATTGATAGCTAAGAGAATGTAAATATATCCCCTAGAGTTTGGGAAGGGACCCATGAAATCCATTCCCCAACAGTCAAAGATTTCATCCACTAAGATGGGAGTGAGTGGAATTTGATTCCTTTTTGTGATGGACCCTACTAGATGACACCTAGGAAAAATTTGAAAAAACGTCTAGGAGTCCTTTAAGAGGGTGGGCAAAAAGAGACCACATTGAAAAAGTGTAGCAGTTGTTTTCATAGAGGGAATGTGACCTCCACATTCCTCACTGTGACAGAATTTAAGGATGAACTCTTGTTCGGATTCTGGGACACACCTCTTAATGACTTGGTCAGGGAAGAACTTATAGAGGAATGGATCATCAAACACATAGTATCTATCATCAGAAATGAATTTACTTAGAGCTTGACTCCCTATGAATTTTGGAATGACTCTTGTAACTAAGAAATTGGATATATCGACATACCATGGGTAGTCACTCACAGAGTATAGGTGTTAATCAGAAAATGAATTAGACACAGAAAGGTGATTTGAGTTGTCTTTGAATTACATACTAGAGAGGTGATCAGCTACAACATTTTCAACACCCTTTTTATCCTTGATTGTGAGTTCAAATTCTTGTAAGAGAAGGACCCACCTAATCAATCTAGCCTTAGCATCTTCTTTTTGGAAGAGTTATTTTACTGCATAATGGTCAGTGAACACAGTGACGGGGGATCCTAAGAGGTAGGACCTAAATATATCTAAGGCAAACACAATAGCAAGTAACTCCTTCTCAGTGGTGGTGTAGTTGATTTGGGCATCATTTAAGGATTTTCTTGCATAAGTAATGACATAAGTTGTTTTATCACAATGTTGTCCTAACACAACTCCTACAACAAAGTCACTGGCATCACACATAAGTTCGAAAGGATGGTTCCAATTTGGAGATTTCATAATGGGAGGAGAGGTGAGAGAGGATTTGCGGGTTGAGAATGAACCCTCACAGCTTTCTGTCCAAACAAATGGAGCATCCTTTACTAGGAGAGCACAAAGGAGATAAGAGATTGAACTGAAGTCCTTGATTAATCTTCTATAGAAACCAACATGTCCTAAGAAATACCTCACTTCCTTGACAGTTTTGGGTGATGGAAGGTGAAGAATGATGTCAACCTTGGCTTTATCAACTTCAATCCACCTACCTGAGACCAGATGGACTAAAACTACTCTATATTTAACCATGAAATGAACTTTTTCCCAGTTTAGGAACATATTATTTTCTTCACATCTTGACAAGACTCTCTCCACATTCTGCAGACATCCCTCAAAGGTATCCCCAAACACAGGGAAGTCATCCATGAAGAACTTAAGAAAATCCCCTACCATGTCTAAGAATATTTCTATCATGCACTGCTGGAAGGTTCCAGGAGAATTTCATAAACCAAAGGGCATGTGTTTGAAGGAAAAGGTGCCAAATGGACATGTGAATGTAGTCTTCCCTCGATCATCTCGAGAGACCTCAATTTGATTATACCCTGAGTACCCATCTAAGAAACAGTAGAAGGAATGACCTCTTACTCTCTCAAGGACTTGGTCAATGAATGGTAAGGGGAAATGGTCCTTCTTGGTGAATGAGTTTAGATTCCTATAGTCAATGCAGACCCTCCATCCACTACTCACACTCGTTGGAAGAATCTATCCATCCTCATTTGTTATCACTGTGACTCCAGGTATTTTTGGAACCACCTGGATTGGGCTCACCCATTCACTCTCAACTATTGGATATATGACACCATCTTTTAACAATTTCAGAAGTTCATTCCTTACTACCTTCATGAGATAAGGATTTAGTGACCATTGAGGTTGACTACATGGATTTGAATCAGATTCTAGAACAATCTTATGGGTCCCAATAAGTGGGCTAATCCCAGGAATATCAGACAGGGTCCAACCAATGGGTTTCTTATGTTTCCTAAGGACATCTAGAAGAATCCTCTCATGATTTTATTCAAGAGAGGAATAAATGAAAATAGAATGTGTTTTATTGTCCCCTAGGAAAGCATACTTGAGTGCAGCGGTCAGTTCCATCAATTCAAGATCAGGATGGTTCAGAATTTCATTAGGAGATTGAGACATTGGATCAAGTTCAATTTATTTTTTTAGAGTTTCATATAGGATTGATTCCTTACATGTATAATTTTCAGCTACTAGATTGGCTTGATCAGATTTAGGGAAGGAAGTTGGAGTGGTCTCCATGAAAGTGGTTTCTTGAAAGGTTTCACTGATTGTTGGACCTAAGACTTCATCATAAGGAAAATTTGAAAATCATTCAAGGCAAGGAGATAAACTTCCTTCATATGAACAAATGAAATAAATCTCATCCTGACTTAAACATCCATCAAATATTCCTTGATGTTCTATGGATTCATTATCAATTCTTCCTATCATTTTTACTTCATGAATGTCCTCATCATCCCCTATTTTTGATCTTTCATTATAGATTTTCATGTCTATACTCATGTTCCTAAAGGTGATGGTCACGTTCCCATTTCCGACTCGGATAACAGAGTTGATTGTTGGATGGAAGGGATGAGAAAGGATGATTGGGTTTTGTTCCTTATTTCCAAAGTTTGGATGGTTGTCAAGGACAATGAAGTTAGCAGGGTAGATGAAGTTTTCAGCCTTTACCAGAATGTCTTTTAAAATACCCTTTAGAACCCTAATGCTATGATAAACAAGTTGATGTGTGACAGATGTGGTTTGTAGTTCTTCTAGGCCTAACTAGCAGTACACAGCATAGGGGATGAGACTGAAACTAGGACCTGGGACACACAAGGCCTTGAAAACTTTTCACTCTCCTAGTTCAACATTGATGTAAGGGAAACCTGGGTCTTTCAACTTAGGAGGAATGGTCCCTTGAATGGTGGTACTCACATTAGCAGCCAAAAGGACATGGTTTTTATGTGTAAATTTTCTTTTAAAAGTTTACAAGTCCTTAAGGTACTTTGAGTAGGTAGGTATAGTTTGGATGGAATCAAGAATGGTAATGTTCAACTTGTCTTGTGAAAAGATTTCCCTTAATGTTTAACTCAATGTAGGCTTAGTTTTCCCCCTCATGCATTGAGGAAATGGTGCAGGTCGTGGGGTTGTTTGTCGAAGAGTTTTTTCTTTGACAATTTTATCATGTTTTTTAGTTTGATCATTTGGTTCATTTGAATTTTCATCCATGTTTGAATCATCAGCTGGGTTCTGAATTAGTTGTTCAGGTTTCTCAATTGATTTCCCACATATTAAAATAGTCACAACCTTTAGTTGTTCATTAGTTGTTTGAGTACAACATGACTCTCCCCTTGAATTTGGGGATGGAAATTCCTGAGTAGGCATGTGATCCTTTCCAGTTTTGATGGTTTGAATCTCTTGTTTAAGGGAAGAGACTTCTGAGTTCATCCTTTCCATTTGTTTGAACAGTTTTTCTAGTAGGCTTTGTGGAACAGTTTGGGTTGGTGCTTGAGAAGATTAGTTTATCCCTAGGGGTTATTTTGGAGGTGGGATGGTTGGTTGAAAATGGACTGGTAGCTGTTGGTATTGGATAGGTTGGGTTTGGAACCGGTAATGGGTTCAGTAGTTCTGATGGGGGTAAGGATTTTGTCCCTGTGGTTGGATAGGTTGTTGGTTATCTTTCCAGCGGAAGCCTGGGTGGTCATTATACCTTGGGTTGAAGTTGTTTTGGTATTGAGGCTTTTGAATGTTCAAAGTATTTACTTCCACTGGAGGTCCTCCTAAAAGAAAATCCTTTATGGATGGAATGGTTGGGTAGTTGTCTGTTTTGTGGTCATGTTTGTTAGAAATTGTGCAAACAGGGTCTACAGTTTGGATTTCATGGATTTGTATAAGGTCTATCTCTTCAACCTTCCTAGAGAGTGCTACGAGTTTAGCTCTGAGGATTTCCTCTTCTCTATGTGTACTAATTACAGTATTTCTTTGTGGCTTTTCAGAATACAGTGAATTTCCCCATGTTTGGTTTTGTTCAGAAAGGATTTCTAGATACTCATAAGAATCATTTGGGGCTTTGTTTCTAATAGTTCCATTACACATCATGTCAATGAATTATTTTTTCCCTTGACCCAACCCTTCATAGAAAATTCTCACTTGTTCAGGAATAGAAAAACCATGGAGTTGAACCATGTTTAGAGTGTCTTTGAACCTCTCCCATGTTTTATAGAATGACTCTCCCTCTTTTTCAAAAATGTTTTAGATTCTCTTTTTAAGTGAAATTTTTTTGTGGTGGGGAAAGTATTTTTTGTAGAATTATATTTGTAGTTGGTACCAAGAGTTTATGGATGATGGTCTCAAATTTTTTATCCATTTTTTAGCTCGATCCTTTAATGAAAAAGTAAATAGCCTCGTCTTAGCTGATTCTAGTTGTTGTGGGGGACACATGGTTTCTACAATTTCATTGAACTTCTTAATGTGAAGGTAGGGAATCTCAGACTCCATTCCATAGAATGTGGGAAGGTGGTTTTAGACATGGGGTTTAAAGATGTAGTTGGCATCTCCTATGAAATTGTGTCTAATGAATGAGGAGGAATTGGTCTAGGAAGGTGTGAGGTAGTCATTCATAGTTTGATCAATTTCATTCCCCATGTTTGGGGCTACCTCATATGGGTTTCCATTTTTGTTTCCACCTTGGTTTATCACTTGGGGTGGATTTTACGTATTTCCTTTTCAATGATTTCAATTTCTTATATTTGAGATGGGTTCATTTAAGAAGGTAAACATCATCATCACATACTAGTTTAATGCTTACACCATTTAATACTAATAACCTATACACTTGAAGGATCATAGTTTTTAGCACATCAAGGTAAAGGTTCGTATTAGCACATGAAGTGTGTGGCCATAAATTCAACAAGGACGATGGAGTTTAAAAATCATCAAATATAAATCTCAATTAATGAAGTGATTACACATTAATGGGGTGATAAATAACATTAAATAAATCCCCTTTATACTCTTGTGGATAAACCCATATGTGGGTTAGCCCTCCATGGATGCTATGGATTCAATGGAAGCGGGAATTAGTCTCATGAGGGAGGAATTGAAGAAGTAAATAAATCAATAAAAAGAAAATGGTCACTCCACCGTTGTGTGAATAATTTCACTAGGTTTAGTGTGAATAAATTCACACCTTGAACCAATGGTATCAAAGTGATATGAAGAACAATAGAACAAGAGGAAAACAAGAGATATTATTAAGAAACTAAAGTGAATTGACACCTTACATGTGAAAGACAAACATGAGACAACAAAATCACAGCATAACATTACAATTGAACAGAGCATCAAAGATGATAAAACTACTCCGCCAACACTGCCTTAAATAGTCATTTTGGAATCCTTGGGTCGAGCCTCCAACAGTACAAATCATCCCACTTTATTATGGTAGGCCTAGGTTTGTGGAAAGCTTTTGGAACATGGACTTTTCCAAATTTGACTCGAGGAGGAATCCACCTTTCATCCACCAAACAGACGCGCTTGGAAGACCTTCTATATGACCAAATAAGAGTGGTCTATAGAAGACGACAATGGATATTCTGATTTCTCCTAGACTCATGTAAAATATTGTGCCATTTTCAATTGTCGATTTGGAGATATGATTATATTAGTGGGCTGTTTTTCTGGGCCACAGAATCTGGCCTAGAATTTTATCTCTAACATGGGCCGCCTAAATAATCACAATGGAGGCCGAATTAGCACAAGATTCAGAAGTATAATTTGTTCCTATATATGTATTATATCCTCCCAAAAAATGGGGGCTTAATTGGGTACGTAATGTGGGTCCCACAGTCTCATCAGTGGGCTGGTGTCCAATCTGACTTCTCCAGAATTGTTTCCTTTCATCACAAAATATCCTCATATTCTTCCATGAATTATCCATTGATCCCTAAATCAACCATGTTCAAATATAAGTTTAGATAAATTTCCCAAAATATAAAATTAAAATATGTATAATTATATTTCATAAAATCATATAAATCATTGGGTACTTTAAATGATGTTAATAAATGTACCACATAATAGTGCACTTTAATAAGGTATTACAATCATAATGTGAAATGATGTTCAAAGTGTAAAACACACTAAAATGGAGTTTATGAATAATAAATCACATGAATATTATATATATTAACAATTAATATTAGCCTCATTTTGTGGCTAATCAGATGGTGTTGATCCCGACCTAATTTTAATTCAATAGAATAATATCTGATAATATCTTATAAGGTTTTTATTGTTCTCTCATAATGACCATATGTCTAATAATGATACAAAGTGTTCAAATAGAACACCATATAAAGACATTCCTAATGAAATTTCCAAAAACATCTCTATAATCATCAGATCCGGATCAAATATTTTTTAATAGTGTACTTTATGATACATTACCACTTCTGTAATGAATATTATGTAAATCATATGTAGAGATAAATTTATTCTGATAGGAATAATGTTTTTTGGAAAGGTATATTTATAAAAAACAACCCATAATTTCTTCTACATAAAAGATAATATAAACCATAAAGGATACCAATACCTTTTATCATATTTATGATAATTATAAATGAATTCCACCTCAAATATGGTTTTTATAAAAAGAATATATAAATAACTAAATGATTTTATTTCTAATAGTGTCTATTAAAATACCATTAATCATGTGAAGCACCCATAACATAAAATCCCAATATGGATATCATTGATATATAACTTATGATCAACCATAAACACATAGACTCATGATGTTATCAAAAACTATGATGTTACTCTTACATGGATAAATATACACTTAAAGATGTTAACTGACATTTTATTACTTATATAAGATCTTATCTTATATGAAAACATATTTGTTATAATCTTTGGTTCATATTTGTATGAATAGAATGTCAATTGTGATTTCATTATTCCATAATCTATTTAGAGGAAAATAATCATGTTAAATTATACATAAGGATAAGGAATTTTATTTTCATATGGACCATTCATATAAAATCAGTTATTAAACTACAGATTAAGTAGGGAGGATTTGTGGTACCTTATTACCATGATTCACTTATTCCACTATGATTTCATCATATTTCTCTATTTCCACTATCATCAATGGTTTTTGTTCTTATAATTCAATATTCTATTGGATTGGTTCAATTATTTACATAATTCATAAACTCCATTCACCTAAAACATTATAGTGCAGATCTATAAATTTACATAGATCTCTCACTATTCATTTCACTAATTGGACTCTACACATCACTTATATATTTTTAGCTCGGTGTCTAGGTGTCATGCACACGTAACAACCTATTTTTATTTTCCATAATAAACTATGTACTTCTTCCCATGTTAAATTCATATAGATTTCTAGTATTTATTTTCACCATGTCATTTATTTGTAATCCCATTAGAGTGAGTAATCCTATTCATATCAAAACAATGGGAATGGTTAGAATCGCATATTTTAATTAATACCTTCATTTCAAATCCAATGAATTCTCTGTAGCAACCAATGTTTCATACATCCGACTCCATTGGAATATTGTGCCTTAATACACCAGATAATTGATCTATTTTTCTATCTATGATGATGATCAAACTAGAATCTTGCTATGAACATATTATAAAATTATTTTTATAGATACCTATATATTCACCATTATTCTATTTTAGAATAAAAAATTCCCTCCCCATTATTATTCATAGAACAATATGGAGTAACATAAGGGAAAATATCCTCTTAAACTGATCACATTCCCTAGATTCAATTACCTCCTCTTGAATTATATTCTTAAAATGTTTTACCATTGATCTTCATCACCTTCTAAATTATAGACATCAAATATGAATATTTCATTCTCTAGAAAGTATATAATGAAATATATGTTTTTAATTGTACTGACCCATTACTCTGAAAATATAGGAACAATGTTCCCTCTATAATAGAGTATAATTCATCTAAATAAGTACTCAATCGATTGTTTTTCCCTCATCATCTAGTTTGAAGATGAGAATTATTCATACCTTGATAATGTCACATGAGTATATAAATGGGGTGTTTTATTATAGCTCCAATAATAATTTTTTTCTCAAGAGGAAAATCATTTAATTTTCCATTTCATTCAACATAATCGTAGTTCCTTTAGTATCAATATGTTTACTTATACCATAATTAAATGTGTGAGAATCAGTAGTCCTAGTGTAAAACCAAATAATCGTGAAAAATAAGTTATAGGTTTCCTAAATCGTGAAATCTTATTTTCAATATATGGAATTTTTTTTAAACTAGGACATTCATGTTCATTATTATAATCCATCATGTTGGTTGATAATTTTTTTAATTTTCAGTAACATATTCCATATGAGTTTCAAAGAAAGTGTGTTGCAACATCTATTTTCATGCACCTAGTGATGATTGATTCAAAATCAATAAACCCTTTTTCAAAGTAATTAAAAATTATTACATCTATTATAAATGCACATAAAATAATAGTATTAAAATGTGATGTAATTTCATATAAATCATTCAATATATCATTCAAAAAAATAATAATATGTTTTCATATGTTGAGACTTATCTATAGACCTTTCCTTGTCCATATCTTCTGACATATTATTTGAAATACCCATATTTATTTCACTATAGTATTCATATCCTAGTTCCTAATGGTTACCTAAATATTTCCTATCATTATAAATATTGAGACTCAAAAATATCATATATTTATTGCATATCATTTTAAATTATTATTAAATTTATTTCATAAATACGTTCCCATAGACCATATAGGTTTAGATTCTATGGATACTAGATTTAATGTATTCTTATTTTTTTAATGATCATGAAGGTGTCCTGAATTTTTTTTATAGATTTGAACAATTCATAGTCATACCATATTTGAAACCATTTTTATAACCTGGTAAAAGGAAACATATGAAATGGTGAGATCATATGCTCAGTTGGGGTAAAAAAGTAAGATATCAATAACACATGAAAACATTAATGTGAGAAACTTAGTATAACATTTTAATGAAAACCCCCATAATTAATAGATCATAAATTTGAGTCATAAAATATCATGGTAGTTTATAAAACATTATTCATAATGAGATTAATTATCATAATCCACAAGTCCATAATATTGGCATAAGACCTAAATTTTTTTCTTGTACATAATCATAAAAAATATTAATTCAAGGATACCAACCAATGCATTCATAACATTTATATAATGGGATAACTACCCGGGGACCTACTTGAGGCTTGGGATATCTTCCTATTTACCCAATTTTGGTCTGGGGATAACCTCCCATTTACCCTCTTTCATTATTCAAATATGATCCAATGTACCCTTTGATCTTATATAACATTAGTCATTACCCAATGCCTTATAGAGAGATATATGTCCCACCATTCACATAATCTATACATATATGTCCCACAATACCATCAAGCATTCATCATATCATTTCCCAGGAAAAAATGGGTTTTATAAACATATTGTCTTCATAAACAAAAACTACCTGAATAATGAATAAAGACAGTATCATTGTATTATATCCCCTATAAATATGTTATAACACCATAGGATTCCATGTTATATGGAAAATTATTTTTAAAAGAATTTCACATGGAATAATTCATGAGAATATAAATCTTTCATTGAACATAAAAATTTTAAAATATTATATTCATAAAATATTGGAAAAATACCTTCCTTGTAAAATAACATTGAGAAATTATAATGGGAGATTTCAAAAATACGTTAAAATTTTTTTAAAAGAAAATGTGATTTCAACATTAGAAAAACTTATTTTTAATCATAAAAAATATAAAAAATAAATTTTTTAAAAATTACCATTAAAAGATACAATGAAATATTTACAACCATTAGTGGTATTTCCAGTGGAAAATTTATTAAAAATTAAAACAAAGATTCCATTCAATTTTTTGGTGAAAGACAACTAGGCCTTATTTGGAAAATTAAATGAATATAACATCTAATTAACTTTAGAAGAATTCTAAAATATGTGAAAGTTTCATTAATAAACCCTTTCAATAATTTTAATGTAATTTTGATATAAATTTTATAAAACAATGATATCATAGAAATCATGTTGTTGACCGAAGAGAGAAATTAAGTCAATTTTTAATAAATACATTTATTTTGTAATCATTTATAATTTTACAGATGAAAATTTATGAAAAAAAATAATTCTCATGAAATTAATATATGGGAAGAAAATTCATGTGTTTATTATGTGATGTATCATGATATTTAATCATTTTTAGAATAAACACAAACAGTCTCCATGGATGATGAGAGTGAGTCTTAAAACAACTACCAGTATGGTAACATTATATCATAATCCCCAAGAATGATAAATGTTCTAATGGATATAAAAATGCACATATTTTTAATGAAATTAATCTGAAAAGATATTAATGGTCAGTATATACACCATAAAAAATAACTATGTGGTGAATATGGAATTTGTCTCACACAATTTAAAAGTGTGAAATAGTCTCATATCAGTTTAGTAATCATTTGAATCATATTCCAAAATAAATAATAACATAAAATGAAACATTAAATATCATTAAAATATGAAGGTTCATTATATAAAATTCCAATGTGGTAGTATATACACCATATAAAGAAATGTGTTTTTAATTTTTATATGACAATAATAAATAAAAGAGAGCCTATAAATCCCACACCATAAGTCTTGAAAACCTACGTACATGTTTGAACCAATTTTATAATAAATATATTTTATATATAAATATATTTAATAACAACATATATATATATATAATATATCTTATATGATTTATTTATGACATAAATGATTGTTTATGAAAAAAATTAAAATCATGTTTCGATTAATATATTTTGTGTTATTCAAGTATGTTTTGATTATTTAATTTCAATCCTCTTACATTGGTAATGGTTCCACTATGTACTAAATTTGACCAGTGATTTAAATATCATATATAGACTATTTATATGTATTCATAGTAATAAATAAATTTTATAGATATAAAATTAAATATATTGTTCATTAAAACAGTCGGTAATACGTACACAAGAATGGATCTTTAATCATTTTTTAAGAAATGAAATAAAAAAGTTAAATAATAAATTAAAATTATAGAATAATTTTTTTTAATATATATATATATATCACAAATGTTATTCAAAACAATCCTTATTTCCTTCCATCTAAAGTGTATGTGACAAATGAATCACGTCTCCTTGGGAGGCAATAGTCCACCACACACAAGAGTGACGATAACTTATTTACAAGGAATGGAATGTACACAGGTAAATGTAATATAATAATAATAGAAGAAGTAAAATTTTAACAATATCATATATATTTATTCAATAAATTCTTATTATTATCCATGTAAAAGAATAAATTTAATATACATTACATTGTTTTTCTAGGTGGTAACCCTTCATACACAAGAATAGTGATTTTGTAACACATTTTATGGAAGAACAGATGAATTTAGATTATTAAATTAAATTTGAAAAAAATATGTATATTTAATATACTGATTTTATAATATCAAAATATTTTATTTATGATTTAACAAGGTGTAGGAATAAATAATATAAAATGCTATGATTGGGATGTTGCCCCTTTTTCCAAAGACTTATTTTTGTTTGCAGCAAAATTCTTCATTGAATTAATTTGTAATCTAGATATTGATTATTGGACTATATTATATAATTTATTTATTTATTTTTTAATGTATTGTATGAATCAATGGGGTTTTTATGTTATTATTTGAGATGATATATGTTACCTTTTATTAGTGTGGTGAGTGGCACACTTCATGATTTTGAAAAGAAAACATTATACCCAGATTTTTCAACTATAAAATATAACCACAAGTAGATATAATCAAACATTATAGCTGAAAAGGTTAAAATATGTCTACATAATTTGTTTTGGAGTTGTTTATAGGTCATTTACCCCTTATTATTTAAATTTACCTCCATTAAACATGTTTCTAATTTAATCACAATAATTTGTTTTACTGCTTTTATCTTTCACGGATTTCATATAATAATTTGAAATCAGTAAAAATTAAAAATCATTCCAATTCTAAATGATTGAATTATTTACCCAAATTATATTCAATTATGTTTAATAATTTTATTTTAAATTAATCCCACCTAAATGATTATAATGTGGTTTTGTAATGATAAAATGATCAAAATTATTAATGGGTTTTTATCCACAATAAATATAAAAATGAATACAGTTTTTAAAATTGGATTGATAGATATATTTTTTAACACATTTTAATATAAAACATCATAAAATAATTAATATGTTTTTATATGATATAATATAAATTATTTTGTTTAATAAAAAGTAGTATTTTTAATATTCTTCAAAAATTTCACATTTCATAAAATTTACAAAATTGCATCAAATTTAAATTTCAAATGATCATTTAGAAAATTATTTATCTCCTGTATATTTTTTTAAATGTGTAAAAAATTATTTTAATATAAGTTAGTGAAAGGCGATAAACTTTTATTTCAAAAATTATAGTTTTATGTTTATAATTGGATGTATATTGGTATATTTTCTTGAATACACATAAGATGAATGTTAAAAATGTTAATGAATATATAAGAAAAATATAAGGTATTAATTCCTTAAAATTTATTTAATTAGTTTATTGTTGTAAAAAAATGTGTGTATAATAATAGATCTATATAAAAAGATTTTTTTTTATTTTTAAATAATGTTTATATTAATTTTTAATTAGTTGGTCACTATATAATTAATTTTGTTAACATATATAATTGTTATATTTTCATAACATATTTAGTAATATTCAATCATACCATTCCAATTAATAAGTGATAACTATCATGATATGCATTAATATGTTAATAATATGTCATGTTTCATTTAGACTAAATGTTACTAGTAATGAAAGATTCAATTAGTGGTGCATTTAATGAAAATAAAAGTATTCTTCCGTGTAATGAAAAATATCAAACAGATTAAAAATATTTTAAAAAAATAGAAAATAATTCAGTTTTACAGATGGTGAATGATGTTTATCTTTGAAATTCACCATAAAAGTTTATTTTCACATGAATTTAATAATCCAATCATGAGGAGTATATTCTCATAATTTTAGCTGAGTAAACCTCCATGTAAAGACCCGTAAATTTCATGGAAATTTTTTTCTTAAATTCTATTGGATTTTACGAGTACACAGTTTCTGACGGCACCTGATTTCGAGGCTCGGTGTGCCCGGAATAAATTTCGGATTTTTAGGTCGGGTACATTCAGAGAAAGAACGTGTGTGTTTTTCTATCTTTTGAAGCGGTGCTCGGAATTTAAATCTGAGGGCACCGATGAACTCGCATCACCAGTATTTTCTTAAGATGACATTTACCATTGATGTGTTTCCTCGGGAGAAGAAGTTAAATTTTGGGGTTTAAGTGAGAAGTAAATAAAATTGTGTACAATTTTATTTTATTATCCTTGGGAGTTAAAATCTCTCATGGGAAGTTGTTGGTGGGGCCCATAACCACCCAACATCCAATGTGTGGTTATGAGGGAGGTGGGGCCCACATGAGCCCCCATCTTTTAACATTCCATAACCCTTATCCCCTTTGAACTCCCATGATAAATACATAGCATCTCCCCATTAATTTTTTGTATCCTTTAATTGTGTAACTCTCACCTCTCTCCTCTTTAATCTTGCCAACACACCTCCTCAATTAATTAATCTAGTGATTTTAATTTTTTATTTTTGAAATGCTTGGCAATGTAAAATGAAATAAAAAGAACCTTATTTTATTTTGGGTTTATATTTTTGTGTTGGGTATTGGAGGAGGGAGAGCTCTATTTTTTGAAGAACTTCATCTTCCGGTGAAGAACGTCTCTACTTCAATGAAGACCACTAACTCTCTGATGAAGAATGTTGATTTGGCGGCCCCGGTTTCTTTACCCTCTTCTTCCTCCACAACAAGGGAGGAGACATCGATGACGACAGAATCGATGCCATAATCCGCGGTGCTAGACAACCGTAATCTTCCTTCGAGGTAGGGGTGCGTTTATGAATGAGAAACGTTGTTTTTCCTTCCATGTTATTGGTTATCTGAAAGCCATTTTTATCAAACTAATGCAGAAGGAACAAGACCAAACTAACACGGTTCGATTCCTACGCCTTTATTGTTGTATGGTGTTCTCCTACCATTATTGAGCGATGAATCAAGGTAAGATTTAGGAGCCGATCGGAGGACCGAAGACATCAGAAACGGCCTCAGAACATCGGGATGACCTAGGAGAGGATGTTTTGTAGCAATAGGGTCATCAGAATGAAGGAAGGATGCCTCAGGAGGCATGCTGGCCAGAGGCGTAATTTCTGGAAAATTCTAGAATACAGGGTGTGTACTTCCAAAGCATAGGCCGTGTAGTACAAGCGTTCAGCGGCAGATGTAACGGATAGCAGATGAAGTGACACACGACTTTTGACACCAGCCACATGGCGTGTACTATCAACACAGTTTGACAGAGGAGACTTCGATGGACATGGCGTGTATTCAAGGTAAATACACAGACACATAAAGAAATACACGGCCAAGAGTCACGACATATATTATCTTCTTTAAAAGGGAGAAGCGGATTCGCGAAACTCCTCGTGTAATTTGGGTGATACACGTTCACGGGAAGAACCACACGACCAAGAGGCACGACATGTATTCTGGAAATACATGGACACAAGGGTGAGTATAGGGGCATGTACTCCACCACACGGCCAGGCATGTCCAGTTCACTTGGAACTGACCCTAGAGGCTCCGACACGGCGTGTAACCATACTACATGCTGTGTATTTAGTTTTTACTTGACCAACCCTGCGATACGAGCCTTATCACATGGCCAGTACTTGGTTTCTAATGACACGGCGTGTATCGCTTACCTACACGCTGTGTACTTTGGGGAAATGGATTGGTCATCTTGTTCTCCATGACTTGGTCACGTTTTTCTTGGTTTTCCCCCTATGAAGTGGTACGGAACTATGAGATACATCAACTCTGGTCTTCGTGACAGTTGATGTACCGATCTTTGACTCGAGGAGCGGACCCTCCCGGAATCGATTGTGCAGTGTGCGGGAACCCTAGAGGTGGCTACGACTATTATGATGATGGTGACTGTACCTGGATCCTACGTGGTTTGGCAGTGAAGGAGACTGTACATGGATCCTCCATGGGTTTGGCAGTGATGACGACTGTACTTGGATCCTACGTGGGTTCGGAAGCGATGGTTACTGTACTTGGATCCTACGTGGGTTCGACAGTGACGAATTCTACACTTGGATCCTATGTGGGTTCATCAGAGGATATGATTTAGAGGCTACATCTAATCATCTCCTCCCCTCTTCGTGAGTAGTATACCTATGTGAGATGAGTCTTGACTTTCCATCATTATCTTCGATATAATTGACTTGCTTTCCTTTGTGGATTGGGTTGTGCTTTCCTGTGTGGATTCGGTTGTGCTTTCTTGTGTGGACTGGGTTGTACATGGGCTCGTGGGTTGGAGCTGTGATGGAATTGAAGAATTAGGTATATGTATGGGAATATACCTAAGTAGAGTTGGTTAATACTTTGTGTTTTTATCTTTCCTTTGTGTTTTATACATTGTGGATTCTGGGAGATCCTTTAGGTGTCTCGGGGTCCCCACTGAGTATCGTATACTCACCCCTGCACGAGATATGCCCGCACTACGTTGTGTTAGTTGTAGATGACAGACAACGCTGACCAAGGTTGAGGCTTGTGGATCGGGATGATACCCATAGGTGGACTATTAGGTGGGACGTTCACGGAGTGGTCGGACGGACCCATGGAGTTGTGGAGATCATCTATACCCACCCTTTAGGTGGGATAGCTGGAGGGCGACTCAGTGGTTGTTGATTTACTTTATTGCTACTGTACATTCTTTTCAATTGTACTGTACTATCATTTGAGTTTATATTATGTCCCATTTACTTTCCAGAACTTAATTTTGTACTCATTTTACATAGTTTCTACTTCGGTCTGTGTAATCTGTGGTGTTTCCTTTCTTATATAAAGTAAATTCCTTCCCATTTATCAGGAATTATGCCTTTGGTGCTAGTTGCCAGCCCCTGGCCTATGGAAGGTGGGCTTTGGGTAGTCACGACACGGGCCCCGAGGACGGGACGTGACAAATTGGTATCAGAGGAGTCGGTTCTACCAGAGAACTCAGGACTCTGATATTTTCTTCTATGTGAAGCAATCGTGTTAAGGGTATTGATTGTGGATATTAGTCTAGAGAGTCCATTGTTGGTCTGGAGGCCGATGTACCCATACACCAGGACCAGGACCATGACTTCTGATTTCTGACTCAATGCCTGAAATCATCGATTGCATGTGTTTGCAAAAGTTTTCATTGTGGTTACTTCGTGTCAGCTCACCAGGTATACTGTATTAACCATGGTGCACCTGTTTCTCTTTCGGATGGCCCCATGATGGAAGATAGCTACGGTTCTGAGCATTCTGAGAGATGGCAGCCCACTGAGTGAGGGGCCCTCGGGGCAGGGCCCCATTAAATCGGAGGCACCTGTGGTACCTCTACCTTCCGATCCACCGATACCACCAGCCCCAGCAGCTGAGAGTGCACGTCTCCTGAGTGCACTGCATGAGGTTCAGCGTTAGAGACCGCCCAGGTTCTACTGGGAGATGGACCCTCAGGCAGCTGAGGACTGGTTGGATGCTATTGTTCGAGTCTTCAAATTAGAAGGGGCAATAGCTGACCTCATGGGGATCCTTACGGCGAGTCTCCTACACGCAACAATAGGTAGATGGTGGAGCCTGATGCTCTAGGTGCATGACGAATAATCTCTACTTTGGTCGGACTTCAAGAGCCTCTTCCTCTCGGATTTTGCTCCAGCCTCCCTCATTACGGTGTGCATCCAGGAGTTACTATAGCTAAGGCAGGTCATTATGACAGTAGCCCAGTACTTGATGAGATTTACTGATCTCTCGCGCTACTCTACAGACATGGTACGAGACCCATTCTTTCAGGCCCAGACCTTCGAGTAGGGACTGAGGCATGAGATCAGGACATCGATGACATCCCTCAGTATTCCGATGCAGCCAGGAGTACTAGAGAGAGCCCTTCTTTTGGAGAGGTCTCTTGCTGAGCCTACACTAGCAGTGAGGCCTACCATACGGCGACACATAGTAGAGTCTTCTGCAGCCTGCAGTAGACAGATTTCACAGAGGTCCAAGTGGACCTAACCATCAGGTGAGCGACCTCAGGATTCTGGTTCGGAGATGCAGGGAGCACACAACAGAGCCAGTCATTCGAGATGTAGATAGTGTTATGCATGCGGAGGGCAGGTCCACATGGCTCATGACTACCTGACCCACCATACAGAGGAGCAGAAGATGGTTGATGGACCACTCAGGCAGAGGCAGAGGTTCGACCGTGGCGGTTTGCAGGGAGCAGGCAGATGAAGAAGAGGAGTTGGCCGAGTAGTAGGTGGTGGGCGATGCTTTGAGGCTCTACCACCACCACCCCCAGTAGGTTCACCCTGACCACAGGGAACTGGTGGGCAGAGGCAGACTCAGCTTCAAGTAGTGGAGACCTATGACCATGGAACACCTGAGATGATTTGACATACTATCTGTGTCTAATCCACCCTTGCTGCAGTTTTTATAGACACAGGAGAGAGTTATTCTTTAATTTCCCCTGCCCTTGTTCAGAGCTCGGGGATTCCGACGGAGCCGTTGGCTCGATCCTTATCGATTGAGACTCCTACGGGAGCAGACTAAACAATTAAGCACTGGTGCCGGCAATGTGATCTTACTCTAGGAGGTGCGACCTTTGGCTGTGATCTTCTTTTAGCGGTGTCGAGGCCTTACGAAGTCATCCTGGGAATGAATTGGTTATCTACGGTCCATGCTCAGATCGACTTTATTACGCGCAAGGTGCAATGTGTCCGCACCGATGGGAGCAGGTTCACCTTCACCGCCGAGAAGGGAGCCTTTTCAGTGCAGGATGGACTCACGTGGAGGAGAGGATAGCCGATCACCCATTAGTTAGCTAGTCTCATCCTAGGAGCAGTTGATGTGAGGAGTCCAAATTTTCCTGTTGTGGTGGATCAGTATGCGGACGTTTTTCCTGAAGACATTCCAAGACTACCTCCTCGTAGAGAGATCAACTTCTATATTGACCTGTACCCCAGGAAAACCCCGATATCTACTCCAGCATATCGGATTTCTCCCGCTGAGATTCGAGAGTTATGGGTACAACTGGAGGACTTGCAGGGAAAGGGATTCATTCGACCTAGTGTTTCACCCTGGGCTTCCCCGATTTTGTTTTCCAAGAAGGTGGACAGGAACTTGCGAATGTGTGTTGACTACCGTGACCTGAATTAGGTGACTGTGAAGAACATGTATCCACTTATGAGGATTGATGATCCCTTCGATCAGCTCAAGGGAGCATGCTGGTTCTCAAAGACAGAGCACAGGTCAGACTATCATCAACTTAGAGATCGAGATATGGATGTGCATAATATGGCCTTCAGTTGTCGGTATGACCACTATGAGTTCTTGGATATGCCTTTAGGCATAACCAACACTCTAGAAGTGTTCATGAGTCTCACGAATAGGATCATACAGTCTTACATCGATCGATTTGTCATAGTCTTCATTGAATACATACTGATTTACTCGACTACTGAGGATGAGCACACCTACCACTTGCGGGTTGTACTGGACACACTCCGAGAGAACAAGCTTTATGGTAAGCTCTCGATGTGTCAGTTTTGGATTCTAGAGGTCCAATTCTTGGGACATGTCATCTCTGATGTGTGAGTTGAGGTGGATTCGGCGAAGATCGAGGCAGTGCTAGCTTGGGAGCCACCTAGGAGTGTGATGGAGGTGCGAAGTTTCATAGGTATGGTTGGGTACTATCTGAGTTTTGTGCGGGACTTCTCCAGAGTTGCAACACCACTTTTAGTATTGACGAATAAGGGGAAACCCTTCATGTGGTCAGATAGATGTCATCTGATCTTCCAAGAGCTGAGACATAGATTGACCAGTGCACCCATCTTGAGGCTACCAGACGAAGGCGTAGGTTACGTAGTTTACTGCGATGCATCAAGGACCAGAATCGGCTGTGCCCTGATATAGGAGCAGGCAGTGATCTCTTATGGATCACGACAGTTGAGGCAGTATGAACAGAACTATTCTACCCATGACCTGACGTTAGCAGCAGTGGTCTTCGTCTTGAATATGTGGTGACACTATCTGATGGGCGAGCACTTTATAGTCTATTCTGACCACCAGAGTCTCATGTAAATCTTCTCGTAGAAGGAACTGAATCTGAGATAGTTGCGATGGCACGAGTTCCTCTAGGACTATGAAATTGAGATATCCTATAATACTGGGAAGGGGAACGTAGTAGCTGATGCTCTCAGCAGGAGGTTAGTGATTCAGCTACATGGAGAGGAAACGAAGCAGCTAGTCGCGTTGCAGATATCCTTCATGGATAGATATGGGGCATCCTATCTAATGTCACTCACAGTCACCCCATCAATTATTCAGTGGGTCAGAGATGCACATCATGGTGACGTTGACTGTGAGATGTGATGTGCACAGATATCCTCAAGACATGCACCTGATGGATTCTCTTTAGGAGGAGAGCATGTCATCCTTTTCAGATAACGTACCATGGTACCAGTTTCATTATAGGTGGAGGTGATGAGAGAGTTTCACACTTCCCCATTGGCGGTACATCTAGGAGTAGCGAAGATGTACCAGGCTCTCAGACGACAGCACTGGTGTCCAGGCATGAAGAAGGCTGTGGAAGAGTTTGCTTTATGATGCCTCACCTGACAACAGGTGAAGGAAGAGCACCGGGTACCATCAGGCTTGGTACAATGCTTTGAGGTCCCAGAGTGAAATTGGGACAGGATATCCATGGATTTCATGACAGGACATCCAAGTACTTCTAGAGGACACGACTCCATTTGGGTGATTTTCGACTGACTCACCAAGTTGGCCCACTTCTTACCTATTAGAGAGCAGTGCTCAGTGGATAACATGGGACTCCTCTACGTTCAGGACATCATATGACTTCATGGTGTGTTGTCGTCTATCGTCCCCGATCGAGATTCTCTGTTTACTTCCCGGCTTCAGAAGGGGTTGCATGAGGCATTTGGGATGTAGATACGCTTAAGAACAGCCATTCACCCTCAGACAGATTGTCAGATGGAGAGGACCATTCAGACTCACAAGGACATGCTCCATGCATGTGTCCTTGACTTTGGTCAGAGCTGGGAGGATCACCTACCCTTAGTGGAGTTTGCGTATGACAACAGCTACCACTCCACCAGCGGGATGGCACCATAAAAGGGATTGTACTGCTGACCATGTAGATCACCTCTGTGCTGGACAGACCCTGGGGAGTCAGCACTTGTAGGACAAGAGATGGTCTAGGCCATGATGAAGAAGGTATAGATCATTCAGGAGCGGATGAGGACTCCTCTGTTCCGACAAAAGTCTGATGCTGACTGGTGGCGGAGACCACTAGTGTTTGAGGATGGAGACCGCATTTTATTACGGGTCTCACCTCAACGTGGATTACGGATATTCAACCAGGGTGACAATTTTTCTCCTCACTTCATCGTACCATTACAATTTCTTAGTAGGATAGGCTAGGTGGCTTATCTCCTTGCTCTTCCACCTCAGTTGCACCAAGTGCATGACATCATGCACATATCTCAGCTGAGGAGATACGTGCATGACTCGACGCATATCATTGGTAACGTGGAGCTAGATATCGATGATGGGGAGACATTTTCGGAGGGTCTGGTGGAGATCAAGGATCCACAAGAGCGAGTCATATGTGGATGGTCAAGTGCACATCAGGTGGCAGCACGGGAACCTTCAGGAGGTCACATGGGAGGAGGAGTCTCAGATGCGTGCACAGTACCCTAATTTGTTCCCTAGTTTATGATGTAACTTTATGGGGTCGTAAATACCTGATGTGGGAGTAATGTGAAGAAAAGTAAATTTAAAGAAATTTTTTTTCATAAATTTTTTGGGATTTTATGAGTACGCAGTTTTTGACAGCACCTGATTCCGAGGCCCGGTGTGCTCGGAATCAATTTCCGAATTTTACCTCTGGTACTTTCAGTGAACGAATGAGTGGTTATGAGGGATGTGGGGCCCACACAATCCCCCATCTTTTCATATTCCATGACCCTTAATCCCTTTGAACTCCCCTGATAAATACATGGCATCTCCCCATTAATTTTTGGTATCCTTTAATTGTGTAACTCTCCCCTCTCTCTTCTTCAGTCATTCCAACACACCTCCTCAATTAATTGATCTTGTGTTTTGAATCTTGAATTTTTGAAATGATTGGAAAAGTATAATAAAATAAGGAGAAACTTATTTTATTTTGGGGTTAGCTTGTTGTGTTGGGGATTGGAGGAGAGAGAGGTCTAGTTTTTGAAAAACTTTATCTTCCCATGAAGAATGTCTCCACTTCAATAAAGAATGCTAACTCTGCAACAAATAACTTTGATTCGGCGGCCCCAGTTTCTTTACCCTCTTATTCCTCTATGACAAGGGAGGAGAAACCAACGACGACGGAATCGATGCCATCATCCGTGGGTCTAGACAACCATAAACTTCCTTCTAGGAAGGGGTGTGTTTATGAATGAGCAATGTTGTTTTTCCTTCCATGTTATTGGTTCTCTCTAAACCATTTTCTATCAAAATAATGCGGAATTAACCGAACCAAACTGACACGGTCCGATTCCTCCACCGTTCTTGTTGTATGGTGTTCTCCTACCATTCTTGAGCAGTGAATAAAGGAAAGATTTCAGAGCTGATTGGAGGCCCGAAAACATCAGAAACGGCCTCACAACATCAGGAAGACCTAGGAGATGATGTTTTGTAGAAATCAGGTCATCAGAACGAAGGACGGATGCCTCAGGAGGAGTGTTGGCCAGAGGCGTTGTTTCTAAAAAATTCCAGAATACATGGCGTGTACTTCCAAAGCACACACCGTGTAGTCCATGTGTTCAGCGGTAGGAGAAACAGACGTCAGAAGAAGTGACACACGACATGTGACACTGGTCACACCGGATGTACTGTCCACAATGTTTGATAGGGGATACTTCGATGGACATGGCGTGTATTCAAGGGAAATACATGGACACTGACAAAAATACAGGGCCATGAGACACGACGTCTATTATCTTCTTTGAAAGGAAGAAGCAACTTCACGAAACTCAGCGTGTAATCTGGGAGATACACAGACATGGGCAGAACGACACGTCCAAGAGGCATGGAATGTATTCCCGAAATACACAAACACAGGGAGGAGTATACATGCATGTACTCTTCCACACATCCAGGCATGGCCAGCGCACATGGAGCCAGCCCTAGAGGTTTAGACATGGAGTGTAACCATAATACACGTCGTGTATTTACTTTTTACTTGACCAACCCTGCGACACGGGCCGTATCACACGGGTAGTACCTGGTGTCTGATGACATGGCGTGTATCGCTTACCTACACATCGTGTACTTTAGGAAATGTCTTGGTCATCTTGTTCTTCGTGACTTGGGCATTGTTTTCTTGGTTTTCCCCCTATGAAGTGGGACAGAACTATGGGATACATCAAATATAGTCTTTGTGATAGTTGATGTACCAATCATTGACTCGAGGAGTAGACCCTAACAGAATCAAGCGTGCTGTGCGGGAACCCTAGAGCTGGCTGCGACTACGACGACGATGGCGACTGTACATGGATCGTACGTGGGTTCGGCACCGAGGAAGACTGTACATGGATCCTCCCCGTGTTCATCAGTGATGACGACTATACTTGAATCCTACGTGGGTTCGGTAGTGATGGTTACTGTACTTGTATCCTACGTGGGTTCGGCAACGATGACTTCTGTACCTGGATCCTACGTGGTTTCGGAAGAGGATATGATTCAGAGGCTACATCTAATCATCTTCACCCCTCTTCGTGAGTAGTATACCTGTGTGATATGAGTCTTGACTTTCAAAAATTATATTCGATATTATTGACTTGCTTTCCTCTATGGATTGGGTTGTGCTTTCTTGTGTGGATTGGGTTGTGCTTTCTTGTGTGGGCTGGGTTGTACTTGGGATCGTATGTTGGAGTCAAGCAGGAATTGAAGACTTAGGTATATGTATGGAAATATACCTAAGTAGAGTTGGTTGATAATTCGTGTTTGTATCTTTTTTTGTGGCTTATCCTCTGTGGATTCTGGGAGATTTTTGGGGGTCTTGGGGTCCCTACTATGTATCGTATACTCACCCATGCATGGGCTATGCCCACACTACGTTATGTTGGTTGCAGACGACTGACGATGCTAATAGTGGTTGAGGCATGTGGATGAGATGGTACCTAGAGGTGGACTATCAGGTGGGACGAACATGGAGCAGTCGGCTGGACCCGAGGAGCTGTAGAGACCATCTGTACCCACCCTTTAGGTGGGATAGATGGAGGACGACTCAGTGGTTGCTGATTTACTTTACTGTTGTTGTACTTTCTTTTCAGTTGTACTGTACTATCGGTTGGGTTTGTATTCTGGCCCATTTACTTTCTATCACTTACTTTTGTACTCAGTTTACATAGTTTTTACTTCGTCTTGCATACTCTGTGTTGTTTTTTTTTCTTATATAAAGGCAATACCTTCCCTTTTATCAAGAATTATGCCTTTAGATCTAGTCGCCATCCCATGGACTATGGAAGGAGGTCTTGGGGTAGTCATGGAATGGTCCCCGAGGATGGGTCATGCCACTCCATGTTTTTTATGTTGAACACTTTGACATATTATAAGATAAATTTTCTCTATTGTTATTTATCATCACATATTTAGCACCCAATTTTGTATTGAACCCTACAACCCAAAAATAGGAGACACAATTTAGTAATCATTATATGAAATTAAATATTCAACACCCCTTTTAAGTATTTATAATATTTACCAAATCTATTAATGAGTCATGGTCAAAAAGTTTTCACAACAAACCATCCACACAAGTGTTCATTATTTTATGAACTGAAACATCAACACATCTTTTTCCAAGATGTATGAACATAAACTATGTGTAAATAAATTAAAAGAGACACAAATATTATCCAGTCCAAACCCATATATTATGATCGTTGAAAATGTACAGTATATGTCAGGTAAGTGAAAAAATTAAAGGTTTTGGAAAAATTTATCAAACTCTATAAAAAAATGCATAGAGTCTACAGGAATTCCACTCTAACCTAGTAAATGCTTATCCATTTATCGCTTGATTTATTCGAACTAAGAAAAGGATAGAGACAATTTTTATTTATATTTACTCTCTTGAGTTCCCTGAAATGGAAAACAGAATTACCAATCACATTTTATATAACCCCTATTCAAAAAATCATTCCTCATGAACCACACATCATGACCAAAATTCCATTGATCCTTCAAAACCCTTTAATTCCAAAATAGACATGCCTAAATTTATGAAGTATGTGTACATGTACTTCTAATAGAAACATGATTAGATTCTTCTTAGAGGTCCCCCTCTTTCTTTATTCTTGTAATGGAGTTACCTATGATTCTATAAATTGTTTTAGTTCTCATGAACTACCAATACCAAACCAAGTACCAAATCGTATAGGTGAAGGAAATTAAATCTATGTCACAAACCTTAATTTATGATGAAAGAATAAGTGTACATGACCAATCGATACCAATATGATTGAAAAATGGAATCCAATAAAAAATAATATATATATATATATTCATAAATAATGTTATATGAAAATTTTTGGACCAAACCCATCACCCTTAATTTTAAAAGAGGATTTGGACACCACCTAGGATGCTTCTTATAAATATCATAGGATAATTAAATGAATGTATATATAGGATAAAAATTATAAAATTTATGATATTTTGAAGGTTACAATATTATTCCAACCCAATTGAAAGATTTATATAATTACCCATTTATTCAAATAGTGATTGAGTTTCTATTGAAATAAATATGAGTGGACAATATTTTTAAAAATATATTTTCATTGAAGACATTTCATTTATATATATATATAATCGGTCTTGATAAAATTTCAGGAATCACCCCACCATATCATTCAGTGGAAGAAATATCGTTTTATAGGAAAGGATACACTATTAAGTTGATGGATGATATTAAATAATTGATTATGAATATACTTTTAGTAGTGACACATCAATTTTAAGCCCATATGAATCTCAACTTATGGCATATTACCCATATTACACTTATGTATAATGTTTTTTCAATATTTATAAATATGATCATTTCATATAAACATTCAAATTATATTCATACATCCAAGATTTCAATTGATATATTTATTTATTTTTATAGGTCAGAACCATGGTGGCCCTCTCTAATAAACCACTCAGATCACTTATGGCCTTTCATTGTGTATATTGGGATGTTTTAATTTCCTTTATTAAATAATGGTATGGAATTTCCAATCTATCACATAAAATTATTATTAGTCAAAACCCTTGATTTTAATCTCTATGTGTATCTATTGGATGTAACATGTATTTCCACTCAACTCAGATAAAGGATTCATTATGAACATGTATTATAATATATGTTATAAGATTCATCATACTGATGGAAGATATGTGAAAATTATTGGTTCATACATTATACTTACAATTGGTTTTTCTTATAATATGAAAAATATATCAACTATAGACTACCTCTGAATTGATACTCTATAATTTTTACCATTATCTCATTAAAATAGTGGATACATATAAAATGTTTATCAAAATGGGGTTTACACACTTCACCACTCTTGATATAGTTAGGTGTTGACTCTCACCACATTAGGTGTTAGATAACTAACGGGTGGTTGTACTACCCCCTCTTAATTTTCATTAAAATCCAATATTTACATGGATTCTATGAAAGGTGAAGTTAATTTCTTGGGATCTTGAGGCCCCATGATAGATCCAACATCAATACTTTCTTTTTCATTGTAATGTGATTTCTTTCTAAATTTACACAAATTTAAGTATTAATTATACACAAGGGAGAAGCATAAATATTAACCACTGAGTGTTATAGTAAATATCTAGACCTATAAGGTTTTCCTTCATGGTAAATCATATCATCACCTACAATTTATCCGTATATTCCATCCACTTTTCCTAACACTAAATTAAATATATAGACAAGACTCCATCAAAAATAATGACGGGGAATCCATAAGACCCAACATTAGGAATCCCCTTAAAAAGGGATTAATATTTTCATAAATTCATATATTCTATCATAATCATTGATTCATTTATGGAAACTACCCATTTGAGATCAATGATGGAATGATTATTTTATCAGTATATATCCTCAAATTCAATTATGTTTAAAATTAAGGAATTTATTATTCCCCACACTTAGTCCTCCAACATATCTCATCATCCTTCATTAAAAGTGTAACAACATTTTTAATTAATTGATTTTAATCACTATAGGTTGATGAATAATTAATGATAGTAAAAATTTATACATTAAAATACATGTAAACTAAGTTATAAAAATGTTATACAATTTAATAAACATTTCTCTTACCTTGGATGATTTTTTTGAATAACCTATGAAATCCAAACACTACCTTTGGAATCAACATCTTGTATTATAGATAGTTCATGTAATAGAGTGTTCCATAGAGAAAATAAATCTATCACCAATGTATTTATATCTTTTTAAGTTAAATTTTTAATAGTTTAGTTTATAAGAAAAAAATAATTATTATTTTAGAAGGAGTGAAGCTCATCTAATAGTGTACCCAAATCCATTGAAATGCCTACTATTTTAATTTTTTTATATTGTTCTTCCCCACACATGGATAATAGGAACAATATTCATAGACTTCCTCCTCCACTATATGAGTAAATTCCTTGCCATCCTAAAGTATCGTATATTCTTAACCCCACACTTCACTATTTTAAACAATAGAGAAAATTTATGATTTTTTTCCATATTAAGCATTTAAACATATAAATGGTTAGCTAAGGACATTAGTTCTTTAAATCCAGAATATTTTTAATTTAAGGAAAATAACATCCATTTTTTCTCTAGTGTTATTCAATGTTTTAGACCATTCATAATAGAACTCTTGTTTCCTAAGCTTCATGATATATGGAATCATATACAGTATCTATCAAAAATAAGGATCTATCTAATATTGGAATTCTCCCATGAGGTTCCTCTAATAAATATATCTCCATTTTGGGTGATAAAATATATTTCTAAAACCATAAGAACTTTTATAAATTATGATCCATATATTATTTTATTAGATCATCTAGAGGTGACAGGATCACTTGTTTTGGTTTTCTTACATGTTTCTAAGGAGAGCCCAGTTATTATTCCATCAAAATATGAATTTATAAAATTGAATTAAAATTTTGAAATAGTGGGACTCTTGTTTTATCTAAATAGGATAATATTAAGGGTTATTCTATCTCTTATACATAGGATATGTGTGGGTAAACTATAAGAGTATAATTTTGTAAATTCAATTTAATGGAGAGTGTATAAACATTATATTTACCCAAACTAATCGATTAAATAATTATTTAATTTTTTCTATATTATTACTTGTATAATAAATTTAAATCACACTAATTATCCTCATCATTAATATTTGAATTAATTTAATGTATGAAATATTCAATAAAATCTTAAATCTCCCCAATCCTAGAGATTAGAACTTTCCAATCACCCTTAGAATAACGCATTCTCCCCATCCCAACTAGTAGAGAGAAAATTGGTATTTTTTCGGTGAAATATGGTGGTGAATAGAATAATAATTTCTTATTCACATTATTTTTTAAAAAATCACAATTCATAAAACATTCAATGATTTATATAGACATTAGCATAAGTGATTTTCAATTATAATATTGAATTCATTATTAGTGATGATTAATATCCATGGATCAAAAAATAATGGATTTGTGTTTTATCACTATAAAATAAAAAAATAAATAATAGATAAATAAAAAAGTATCTCAGGTTATTAATGTAGTGCTAGTCATGGTCGCTCCTTAGTGAAAATGTTTTCTTTTTTTATATTTTCTTTAGAACATTATAATAGTAGCTCTTGCATCCACCGAAGTCGAATAAGATCTATATTTTTCCTCTATCATACTTCAAACCTTCAATTATTTCAATTTTTAAGCCCAATCAATCTAACTTTTATTTTTGCCATTTTTATAACATGAGGGATGTGATAAAAGAACCATCTCTTCAGAAATCATGTATCTTGTTTTCTGAACTCTCTAACTATTTCAACTCCCTCTTTACTAAGAGGATATCTATGGCAATTACTGAAAAATCACATATTATGTTGGATTAGTTTTTATAATGGGTTTTTATGTGGTTATAATTAGTAATTTTTCATTTTGGGAATTTACAGATTTGTAATACATGAAGAATAATGTATACAACAAAAATGTTTTAGATGAATTACGGGAAATTCAAAATGGATAAGTATTCATGTACAATAAATCTAGGAGCATCAATGGTTGTGTTGCCGCTTGGACCCTTATAGTAGCATTAAATTAGATTGTGGTTGATATGACTTCACATCACTGTTCTATTTCTTTATGTGGTAATGTGGACACTCATTATGGTCTCTTCACTTATATGGTGGATTGTTTCTTATCCTTGTATACAATAATCACATGATCAGTCCAAATAGTCATTTGGCTAGCTGTAGACTTTTTTGAATTCCCATTCATGGTTTCTCAAGATATGGTGTGATTTATATTTTACCTTTGGTATATGTCAATGGTTTTCTTGTCGATCTAGTTCATAATGTTAAATAATAAATGGATTTCAATTTTTTCATATCCCAACCTATAGATAGTAAAAAAACAATTTCATCAATATTTCCTTTATTTCAGTTCATTATTGTATTAAATAATAGAATTAAAATAATATTAAATTCCCTTTGTGTAATGATATCCAATTTTAGAAAAAAAAACATGGGTTTCCCAATAAATATTTAAATAAACACATCATCAAACCCAATATTTTAATCCACGTATTAGTTTAACTCCAAATTTATTAAATAAATCATATGAATAAATTTTCCAATTGTAATTTGGTTTATGGAGTAAATTACATTTACAATCATTCAACTATATAGTAAATATCCATTATTATCTCTCCCCCATACTTAAATGTTTCAATATATTGAAATAAAAATAATTTTTCTATTTAAATACTTTGTGCATGCCTAAACACATGTACCCAAACCAATGTGGGATAAATCAGTAATTGGATAATTGTTTTAGTCATCTTTCCCCCTTTGTGAATAGGTCTCACTAACTCACTTCAATTTTAAAAAAAATCTTTCACAAATATTGAATGAAATATATTTATGTGGGATTATAATTTCAACATATGTACATTTAATATATGCAGGTATCATTAGTAGCTCAATTTAATGATCTTGTTATTACATACTGAATAAAAATCAAATGGAATTTTTATTAGCCAATGCCCACTTATTTATTTGGGATTAATATTCCCTTCAACAAAATGAATTAATTTTTTATAATTAATAACATTATTAAATATTTTCACATTCATGTATGTGTAAAGCACTTATTGGATTTATAGAGGGATTTTATTTAATCACACACCTATTTCATAAAGTATCAATGATTCATTGTGAAATCCAAATTCCATTTTTAATACAGTTTAAAATTCATTATAAGTTTTTGTATATATGTGGTATTATTTTCATGTATGGAAATTTCACCATGAATTTTGTTCAAAATCTCATTTTTCATCATGTTACATTTTCAATTCAATATATTTATCTTCACTCTCAATCCAATTTCTTGTTATAAAACCCACTCTCTAGGAACGTAGTGACCAAATTCACTCAAAAATCATATAATTTTAAACTTTGTTTATTTAGGACCATCCTTATATGCGAGAATGATAGTTTTTCATGGTAAGGCCTATTTGGGGATCACATTTTGTAACAAATAATCATTTAACATCTGAAACAAAATTATAAAAAACTTTTCAAGGTACTAAAAAATATGTATACCCAATTTGATTTATATTTTATTATGTTAAATGCGCCTTCTGGGTCTTTAGGATGGTATATTTGAGTATGATATAATCTACAATAGAAAACTTAGGATCGAATAAGTAAAATGAGATAAAAATACAAGATGGGGTGAATTATATTCTTTTAAAATTCCTTAGGCAATTTTGTGTAACCAAAATTCACAACACCTCTAACTTTTAATAACTTGCCTGATTCTAGAAAAGTGATTCCAGAAATGAATCTTATCAAATGATTACAACAGATAATATTCTACCTTAAAGTGCATATAATCTAACTATAATAGAGTACAAGTATAAGGAAGTATAAAAAAGTTATACATTCCTCAACAATACAAATTCAGAAAAAAAAACAAATTAGTACAACTACAAGTAACAAGAATAAACTCTTTTAACCCAAAGAGGATGGTATCCAACAACCCTGGATAAGAGGTCCCTTGATTTATACTTTCAAGAAAGTATGTCTTACCCAAACCCAAGTAATACCTCAATCCGAAGATCAACATCTATCTTGCTATCTCTGCAAGCCCTTGATTTGTATGGAAATCGTCACCTATGACTTCACAACATGAATTCTATGATTTTAAGGTAATAGAAACTTTTCATGAATCAAATCTGCATGAAGAAAAGTTTGAACAGGCCTTTCAAACTTTCTGCATGAAGCCTGAGAGTTTATAAGAGCCTCTCTCTCTAGAAATCACTTCTGAAAGTTCTGGTCTTCAAAATTACAAAAGTCCCGAGCATGTTCAAATGAGATCCTATTTATATGCTCATCTCTAATGGTCATATCCCTCCTCCAATGGTCATATTCTTCCTTGAATTTTAGAGGGACCTGTACACGTGTCACTCAAACAATGGTTAGTTAGTAACTGAAAGCACGACATCGTTTGATAACAATATGACTGTATGTAACCAAAACATATATTCAGAATGAAGGTGAATGAATGTTTGGAGTCTAAGTAAAAATGAATTTGGAGTCTGTAGTAATAAGATATTCAGATTTTGTTTTGTAGGAATTCAGAACCTAAATTCTATAGAAATTTGAAGTGTGAATTTCAAGGAAAGTCATAGTCTGGATTCACCCGAATTTAGAACCTGAACTTCAGAAGTTCGGAGACAGAGTTCATGAGAATTCGGAGACAAAAGTCATAGGAGTTTGGAGTCTATATTCAAGGTACTCCAATTTCAAACTTGGACATGTTCGTAATAAGAATTCATAATGAGAATTCAGAGTCAGAACATAGCAGAATTCGTTTCTGGAATTTATAATCATGATTCATAGTAGATCTTTACATAAGTTTGTAATCATAATTCAGAGTCGAACTTAATGAATGTTCGTATCCATAATTTGGAGTTGAACTTCATGAGAGTTCGTATCCATAATTTGGATTTTTCAAAATATAATGCCTCATATTTAAGTGTTATATGATTCAGAGGACTCAATCCGAATTTTAAACTTAGAAAAATTTATGTTATAAACAATGAAATCTAGGCAAGGGTAAATTTCCTTGAGGAAATTTTTTTTTCTTATATAAGATAAATATGGGTAAAATGAAATTTTTCTTAAGAAAAGGTGTTTGTGATTTTTAAAACAAGAATAATGGTAAAGTCATAAGGAAAGCCTTAATGACTTAACAATATCCCCCTTGAATGAAGGAATAAAAATAGTCATAAGGACAACCTTATTGTCTCAACAATCTCCCCCTTTTTGGAAAGCACAAACATATTTACGAAAAAGAATATAAAGACATAGAATAAATTTCTAGACTTTGAAATTTAAAGTGTATCTCCCTTTGATCATGGACAATGGTGAATACGACTAACTCCCCCTTAGTCTTTAGAACTCTAAGGATCATATTCTAGATTTCTAGAATGGAAAATTCCATTAGGTTGTTGAAATATTTGTATTGAGAACTCCCCCTCAAATAAACTCCCCATTACATAGGTAAAGTTCTTCTTTTCATAGAAATATTCCTTCTCCCTTATATATTTATCCTTCTCCCTTTTTTGAGTTCTTTTTCCTTATCCCCCTTTGTGATTTTCAAAAAGAGTTTGAGGGAATGGAAAAACAATAATGTAAATGAAATATTAGTATAGACAACCAAACAAAATGGGAAAGCATAATTCCATTAAGATTTGAAGAATTAGTACAATGAAAAGAAAATACAACAAAAGATTAGAGTGGCCTATTTTGTTTCTTTTTTAAATGGGAATTAGCATCTTGATAATGGTCTTCAACTTCTTCATATTTTTATTATATTCCTTAGATTTCTTTTTTAATGCCTTGATCATGTCTTCCTGAGTCTTTAGGACCTCTTCTTGAGCCTTCATGGCCTCTTCCTGAGCCTTTAGCAATTCATCTTGCTTCAGTAGCTTTTATTCCATATCACTCCGAAGCTCCTTTTCTATTTTCAAGCTTTGAACAATATAGCTCACCTTCCCAATCAGATCTTTTACATCATGAATCTGAGAACTTTGTTCTCGACATAGAATTTCATGAAAACTATTTGTAAGATCTTTGATCTTGGAGTCTTCGATGTCAAAATCCTCTTTGAAAGCTTTCTGAAACGGATCATGTTCACCCAAATTTTAATTGAATTTATTCGACCAAAGAGTAATTTTTTTGCATGATTTTCTGTGAGCCTCATAATTGATCAGAAAAATCATGTATTCTGCCTCAATCTTTCCACATATGTCCAGGACCTTGGATAAAGATTCAGACTTTTGGTTCAAACTGTTCTATAGTATCTGACATATAGAATCAATTGTGGGAAATTTTTGAATAGTATCAACCAGCTTCTTTAGAGATTGTGCAACAAAACTGTGCCCTAAGGCAGATGACTCAGAATCTGACAATTTACATGGATATTTTTCTTCTTCTATTTACACCATATTTTTCTTTGAATAACCTCCAACTACCTTCTTCCTCAAATTGTCCTTCGTTGGAATATCCAGCACTATTAAATTTCCCTTACAGATCTTCGGAACGACCTCTTCATTAGGGGATTCGTGTTCACTTCCGGAAAGTTGAACAATCTTATCTTCATCTGCTTTCTCTTTTCTAGCTTTAGCTTAAACATACTCATGTTGGATAATGTCATTATTATGAATTTCTTCTTCAGATTGCCTGTTTACCACTTCTTCATCTCTTTTCTCATCAACTTCCAGAGTAATAATTTTTTAGGATCCAGCATGAGAAGTCCGGATTGAAAACTTTTCAGATGGGGTTTACTTATCTTGATACTATTCAACTTGTTTAATTATATCATCAGATCTACAACTCATCTCAGCTTGTTGAACTTTCTCCACAGCTTCTTGAACATCATCTATTACTTCTTTCTCAACTTCCTTCTCTTTGGGATTTTCTGGAGTCTTTTTACCTGTAGTCTTAGGCAATGATTCCAACAGAAATACTTCGGTAATGGGATGCTCTCGAACGAAATTTATGTTACCTTTAAAAGAGATTGAACAGTCTCTGCCTCAGACATTTTCTTCTGCTGCTTCTTCTCTTTAGCCTGTTTTACTAGCTCATCAGCAACTTTTTCTTTTATAGCCTTAACCTCAGTAGGATCCAAACCAAATTGTGGCTCCCCTACTTTTCTAGTTTTCTTATACTCCATCCACTTTTCAACGACTTCATCAGGGTAGGCATTTTGATTTTTCGGTTTAGGATGTGCGGATTGGGAATCCTTGTATTTGGGGGTTTTGTCTGTTTCCTCTACTTCCTCCAGCTTTCTTTTCTTCTCGACCTTCTTTGAGGGTTCAACTTTCTAAAAATTTTCTGTATTGGCTTCTGCCTCTTCCACTAATAGTTCATAAAACTCTCCTGTCTCCTTAGAGTATCCAACATTCATTCTTTTGGGGGTGTCATCACTAATCAGCATGACCATGAAAATTCTTGGCATGGAGCTATATGGGAACTTGATGGATTTAAGACACCGAACAATAAACTATGAAATCAATGACATATACATAATGATCTGAGCTCTGAGGTTCCCATTCTTGATGTTTTGAATCATAATGAGGATGTGCCTTATCAAATTTATTTTCCTTAGATTTACCAACAAATCTAATAGGTACATGTCACTTTTCTAGAAGGAGTCGTTACCCCCATTCCTTAATAATATAAGACCTTCCACCTATAATTGTAGAATCCGATTATTGGTAGATAGATGGGAAATCATTGCTGCGTTTACTTCAGTAAGACCAAGGCATTCCATGGAGTTTTCCTTGACGAAACTTCCTTGGACCTCTGAGATTTTGTGTGAGCAAAACCCAGATTCCCCTTCATATTCGAGCCCCACCAAGCTTGCATCCTTGGTGTAAGAATGTTTGTAAGTATTACCATAACTTTTAAAGGAGAATTTTTCTCTACCCTTTTCCTTGAAGAAGCGAATTCATTCATATAATTCGATAAGAAGATCTGGATAGACTACATCTGGAGCTGCTATCTTAGAAATAACTATACATTCCCAACCATTGAGCTTGATATTCTTTGAAATAATTGAGTCATACTTATTAAAGAAATTTGGGTGTACCACCCTCTCCCTATAATTTTTTCAGTAAACAATCATCTTAACTGATGACATCTCTTGAGATGGGACTTCTGCTGACATTCGGACTGGTGTACTTCTGAAGAGTTCAGAACAAACTTTTGTAGAGAGTCAGAGTTTCAGCACGCAGAAGCTTGATAAACTGATGTGGGACGACCATCAGAGGTCCCCTTTATATAGGTAATGAAAGTGAACTTTCATCTTCCAAATCCAATATAATGGTTGAAAAACTCTCTGATATGATCTGTAGGCTGAAAACATGCCCACAAGGAAATCTTAATCTGATCTTTTGTGGTTTTAATAAAAACATTCGTATTTGAGAGAACTAGAATCTGAGGGTTTCAAATACAAAAGAAAATACTAGAAATAAAATAATGATTACAAAAACATGAGTAAAGAAATCATAGCTTTCTGATTGTCTAGGAAGATTATTCATAATAGGTGATATTTTTCAAGAAGAAAAATTTTACTAAGAAAAACATAAGATCTAAAAGATTTATTGCAAAATCTTTGAGTACCAAAACTCGATTACGAAAATTTCCTATTACGAAAATTTCCATTTTGAAAATTTTTATTATGAAAATTTCTATTACAAAAAATTTAAAATCCTAGAATTTCCATTATAAAAATTTCAAATCCGAAAATTATCATTACAAAAGCCATGAAAAACATACTACGAAAGTTTTCATTACGAAATTTTTTGAAAATCTAACTACAAAAATGTTTATTACAACATTTTTTGAAAATCTAACTACAAAAAATTTCATAAACTTTAATAACAGATGTACTCCCCCTATGAAAAAATGTTTATTACTGTAAATAGATTGGTTGAACATAATGTTAATAAAGGAAGATTACCTTATGGTTATCATTCCTAACTTATGTTTAATGTATTCAAATCTATCGGTAGGTAATGATTTTTTGAAAATATCACCAAGTTGATCTTGCATTAGAATGAATTGAAGAATGATATCTCCTTTTTGTGTATGATCCATATGAAAGTGATACCTAATAACTATGTGTTTTGCACGATAGTGATGTGTAGGGTTTTTACTAAGGGAAATGAAACTTCTGTTATCACAAAAAATTTGAGTCTTAGTAAAACTCAAACCGTAGTCTGTGAGTGTGTGTTGCATCCACAACTCTTGAGCACAACAACTTCCAGCTGCTACATACTTAGCTTCAGCAGTGCAGAGTGCTACTGAGTATTGCTTCTTGCAAGACCAAGAAACTGATGAATCTCAAAAGAAATTACAAGTTCAGGATGTACTCTTTCTACCCATTCTACATCCACCAAAGTCAGAATCTGAAAAAAAAAATTAGGATAAAATCATTTCCAGAAGTATAAAATTGACCTAAATCAATGGTTCTCTTTAAGTAGTGAAAAATTCTTTTCACTGCCTTTAAGTTAGATTCCTTAGGATTGGATTGATATCTTGCGCATAAAGACACCTAAAAAATTATTTCTGGATGAATAGCTGTTAAGTAATGTAGACTACCTATCATACTTCTAAAAGATGTTTGATATACTGGTTTCCCAAATTTATCAAGATTAATTGTGTTTTAGGTACCAATGAGAGTACTTATACTCTTAGTGTTGTCATATACATACTTTTTTAGAAGATATTTAATATACTTATGTTTGGATATATAGATTCCATCTATGTTTTGAGAAATATGAAAACCAAGGAAAAATGCTAACTCACCCGCATACTCACTTCAAACTCAGATTTCATTAGATCCGCAAATTAATTAGTTAAATATTGCTGAGTTGAACCAAATATAATGTCATCAACATTAATTTGAACAATCAAAACATTTTTCTTATCTTTCTTTATAAAAAGTGTTGGATCTGCATTTCTCTTAATATAGTTATTTTGAAGCAAAAATCATGTAAGTCTATCATACCAGGCTAGAGGGGATTTTTAAGGCCATACAAAGCTTTGGTAAGTCTAAAAACAAGATCAGGATGTTTTTTATCTTCAAATCCAAGAGGTTGATCAACAAAAACTTCATCATGATCATAACCATTAAGGAAATCAAATTTAACTTCCATTTGAAAAAGTTTGAAATTATAGAATGCTGCAAAGGCAAGTAAAATATGAATAGATTCAAGTCTAGCAACTGGAGCATAGGTTTATTCATTGTCCATTCTGTTTTTTTTTTGATTGTAGCATTTAACAATTAATCTAGTTCTCTTTCTTAATATGATTCCTTTTTTTTATCACACTTATTTATGAAGACCCATTTTACGCCAATAACAGATGTTTCCTTAGGTCTTTTTACCAAGGTCCAGACATTATTCCATTCGAATTAATTAATTCATCTTGCATGGATTTTATCCAACCATAATCACCTAAAGCTTCATCAGTGCTTTTTGGTTCTAATTGGGAAAGGAATGCTAGATGTTATACTTCATTTCTTATGGATCTTCTAGCCCTTACAAGTTGATTCACATCACCAATGATACTATCACTGAGATGGTTCTTTAGAAATAACTGATTTGGGTTTTTTAAAACCTATTCATCAACGTAGCTTAGTAAATATTCTGTGATAAATGTTTCTGAAGTATCTTCTTGAGAATTTTTCTTATCAGAAGGATCTTCTATCAGAGGTTGATAATTAGTTTTTGAAAACACATCTGAGGATGTAGGTCGGGGTTGTTTAAAATCAAATGGACCAGTTTCATAAAATTTAACATGTACTGTCTCTTCAGCAATGCAAGTGTTGTTGTTGAAAACTCTATATGCCTTAGAAGTTGTGGAGTAGCCAAAGAAAATTCCTTCATCAGATTTTGGTGTGAATTTATGAAGATTATCTTTAGTATTCAGAATTAATACCTTGAAACCAAAAACCTTAAAGTAGGAAAGTCTAGGTTTTCTACCATTCCATAACTCATAAATAGTTTTATTAAGAAAAGGTCTAATGACAACATTATTTGTAGTATAACAATCAGTACATACAACTTCAGCCTAAAAATGTTTGGCTAAAGAATACTCACTCAATAAGGTTCTAGTTATCTCTTGAAGAATTTTATTCATTCGTTCGACAACACCATTCTATTGAGGTGTTCTGGGTGCTGAGAAGTTGTGAGTAATTCCTTTTCAACTACAAAAAGTTTCAGAATCATAATTTTGAAATTATCCTCTATGATCACTATGAATAGTTTTCAATGGAACTTTTTTCTCATTTTTAACATGTCCCATAAAACTTTTGAAATAAGAAAAATATTCAGACTTCTTTGCTAGAAAATAAAACCACAAATATCTGGTTTAATCATCAATAGAGGCCAATAAATAATTTTTCCCCCAATGCTTCCATTTTGTGTTGGACCAAAAAGATCCATATGCACTAGCTGTAATGCATCAGTAGTTGAGACTTCACTGACTGATTTAAAAGGGGTATATATTTCTTTCCATTTTGAAAAGGGTCATAAACTTTTGAAGAATGGAATCTAAGCTCTGGTATATCGTTAACTAACCTTTTATTAGAAATTTTGAATATGTTCAGGAGGTTTCAGTGACCTAACCTTCTATGCCATAACCAATAATTATCTTCCATTTCACTAAGGCAAGGTATGTCTTGGCACCTAAGGTATTATATGTTTAGTGTGTAAATATTCTCTTTCATGTTGGCAGAAAGAATAAATTCTTCCTTGGAATTTTGTACTAAGAACTTATCATTCCTAAAATTCACAAGGTATCCATCATCACATAATTGGCTTATGCTAATGAGGTTGTACTTAAAACCCTTAACAAATAAAACATTTGAAATCAATGTTTTTCCAAGAAGAACAATGTTAACTATACCAATAATTTATCCCTGAGCATTATATTTGAAAGTTACTTTTCCTCCTTTCACCTTGATAATATTTTCATATTAGTTTTTGTGACCAGTCATATGCTTGGAACATCTACTCCATGTGACACGTATTTCTATTGGTACTCTCCCCATTTTCTTGAAAGTAAGAAAAAGTTAGGCTTTCGGAATCCAAAATTTCTGGGATCTAGAATTTTTAGATAACAAAATTTTTGGAATCCACATTTTTCTAGAAAAATATGCTTTATGAAACCCAAAAGATTTATTTTTATTCAAGGATCTAATTTTCTTCCAATGCCCACCACTTTTACACTTAGTGCAAAAAGGGGCTCTAGAAGGAACAAAATAGTTTTTTTTGAATACCGGTTTTTGGTGAGTATAACCTACTACAGTAGTGTTTCCTTGAGGTTTAATTTTAGAATACAGCTTGTCAAAATTTTCCTTCCCAGACGTAAATTTTGCAAGCAGCTTCTAAAGAAAAAATATTTCGGATTTAATTCTAATGACTAAATTTCTATCCTCCGGAATCATTTCATTATAGTTATATTTTTCATCAAAATATTTTATCATTAAAATGGAATTATTAATATCATTAAAAAGTTATTCATTAGTATAATTTACTTTCTCAAGATCATTAAATTTTTTTTCTAAAAGCACATCCTGATCCCCAAGATCTATAGAAAGTTATGAAATCTCTTTTTAAGAATGTTTTCCTTAGTATTTTCCTTCTGTAATTTCATAGAAATTTTAATTTTTTTTGATTCAAGTAACATGGAAAATCTAGATTATTATTCATATGAAGGTTCTTCATTTTTTGAGGATGAAGTATCTTTATTAGAAGTACTATTTTTGGAATAGTAATTCTTATCAAGAGATAAATTTTTTAAAGCCTCAGTAGAGCATACCTTGGCCACAAGACATGTGTTTGGGAAAGAAGTAGTAGCAATGAATCTCACATTCTTCTATAATGATGAATCATATTTCGATGATTCACTTTATGAAGTGTCTCCACATCTAGAACTCTTAGTATCATTAGCATTAAGACTTTTCTTATGCTTTTATCTATATAATTTCTTCTTCTTATTTTCTGAATTCATTTTCTTCTTTTCCTTCTTCTTCAAAAAAGGATAATGAAGTCTGATGTGACCTGTTCTTCTACATTAATAAAAAGAAACTTCTCCATATTTCTTATCTCTTTAATCTCTCTTCTTGTAATTATTCTGATTATTCTTATGAGCTACAATCTTGTTCATCCTCCGAGCAAGATTAGCTAATTCATTCTCTGACATTTCTGTGTCACTAGATTCTGATTGAATAATGACTTTATTTGTCTTGGATCTAGTTAACCTTTTTGGGGTCTTGGATTTCATATGTTTTGAAGTGGTTTTTATTGCCACTCCTCCATTCCCATTCTTCTTCTTAACATATTTAGCATCTCTCTTCATTCTGGTTTCATGCTGAAGAAGAGCTCCAAACAACTCATCTAAGTAAATCTGAGTGACATTCCTATTCTCATCAATAGCTGTCCTCTTGAACTCCCATTCATTTTCCATAATATATATGATCATATGTATAGGAGCCTCATCATCCAAACCTTTTTCTCCCATAGATTTCAAGCTATTCATGATAACAATAAAACGTTTTTGTACTTTTCTTATAGGTTCTCCATAAGCAAAGATAAATCCATGGTATTTAGCTCTCGACATAGCTCTTCTGGTTTCTAGGACTTTGGATGTACCGAAATTTGTAACTTCAAGTTTCTTCCAGATAGTATTTGTATCTTCACAAGATGAAATTTGACTATAAATGTTCCTTTTAGTGGAACACAACAAAGTATTTCTGACACTGAAATTCGATTGATATTCTAATTACTCCTGATTCGTAATGGTTCTCAAATACTTATCTAGAATCTTATAATCTCCAGTCATCATTAGATAGTTATCAAATCCAACATTGATAAAACATTACTCCATCCATTCTCTCTAATACTCATAATCATTTCCATAAAAATAGGAGGTATGGTAGGATTTAGATTATCTATAAGACCAACATTTAAACCTGCCATTCATAAGAAAACATTTGGAACAAACACTTGTTAGTAATAAGATTTCGTAAACAACAAAAATATAGAGTAAGGGCATCTCTAAGAAAAACTCAATCCGAACTATGTGAGTCTGAATAAATGAATCCGAAAAATATGAATCCAGAAAATATGATTCCGAGATATCAATTCTGAGTATTCTCTTCTGAATTTAATAATAAGATTAATTTAGATTGAACCTGCCTCTAATACCAATTTGTAGGATGGTATGTCTTAGTATTATATACTCTAAACAAACGTAGGATCAAATAAGTAAAATGAGATAAAAATACAAGAGGGGGGGGGGTGAATTGTATTTTTTATAAATTCCTAAGGGAATTGTGTGTAACCAAAATTCACAACAACAATAAGTTCTAATAACTTTCTTGATTCCAGAAAAGTGATTGCCGAAATGAAACTTATCGAAAGTTTACAACATATATGATTCTACCTTAAAGCGTATAGAATCTGACTATAACAGATTACAAGTTTGAGGAAGTATAAGAAAGTTATACTTTCTTCAACAATACAAATGCAACAAAAAAAAGTAGTACAACTATAAGTAACAAGAATAAACTATTTTAATCCAAAGAGGAGGGTATCCAACAACCCTAGATAAGAGGTCCTTTGATTTATACTTTCAAGAAATTCTTTCTTACCCAAACCCAGGTAAGCCCTCAATCTGAAGATCAACATATGTCTTGTTATCCCCACAATCCATCGATTTTTAAGGAAATCGGCACCTCTGACTTCACAACCTGAAGTCCTTGATTTGATGGTAATAAAACCTCTGCATGAAGAAAATTTTCAAGAAGTAAAGCTTGAACAAACAGTTCAAACTTTCTGCATGAATCCTGAGAGTTTATAAGAGCCTCTCTCTCTAGAAATCACTTCTGAAAGTTCTAAGCATCAAAATTCCTAAAGTCCCGAACATGTTTAGATGATCTCATATTTATAGGATCAGCTCCAAAAGTTGGATCCTTCCTCCAAAGGTCATATTCTTCCTTGAATTTCGGAGGTACCTATAAACGTGTCACTCAAACAATGGTTAGTTAATAACTGAAAGCATGAAATCGTTTGATAAGAAAATGAGTGTAAGTAACCAAAACTAATATTCAGAATGATGGTGAATGAAAGTTTGGAGTCTAAGTAAAAAATGAATTCAGAGTCTGTAGTACTAAGATATTCAGATTCTGTTTTGTAGGAATTCGGAACCTAAATTCTGTAGAAATCCAAAGTGTGAATTTCAAGGAAATTCGTAGCCTAGATTCACCAGAATTCAGAACCTGAACTTAAAATTTTCGGAGTCAATGTTCATGTGAATTCAGAGTCATAACTCATAAGAGTTAAGAGACTATATTCAGAGAACTCAGAGTCAGAACCTGGACACGTTCATAATCATAATTCATAATGAGAATTTAGAGTCAGAATTTAGAAGAGTTCGTATCCGGAGTTTATAATCAGAATTCATAGTAGAACATTACCTAAGTTTGTAATCAGAATTCGGAGTTGAACTTCATCAATGCTCATATACAGAATTCAGAGTTGAACTTTATGAGAGTTCGTATCCAGAATTCGGAGTGTTTAAAATAAAATTCCCCATATTTAGGTGTTATATGATTCCGAGGACTCAATATGAATTTTACACTTAGAAATATTTATGATATTAACAATAAAATCTAGGCAAGGGTAAATTTCCTTAGTGAATGATATTTTTCCTATAGAAGTAAAATAGGGGTAAAATGAATTTTTTCTTAAGAAAATGTGTTTGTGATTTTCAAAACAAGAGGAATGGTAATATCATAACGAAATTCTTAATGAATTAACAATCTCCCCCTTGAATGATGGAATGGAAAAAGTCATAAGGAAAACCTTATTGACTCAACATGGGTTACCTTAGGGAAGTTCCTTGGCTTCATCGTATGCCATCGTGGCATCGAGGTCGACCCTGAAATGAAAAAGGCTATCCATGGCTTACCACCTCCCCACAATCTCACTGAGTTGAGAGGACTCCAAGGACACTTGGCCTACATTAGGCGGTTCATTGCCAACTTGGTGGGTAAATGTCTTCCCTTCACTAGGTTAATGAAAAAGGGGTTTACATACCAATGAATAGATGATTTCCAAGAGGCATTCGACAGCCTAAAGAAGTACATCTTAAGTCCGCTGTTGCTCATGTCATCAGTTGAAGAGAGACCTCTTATACTATATGTGACGGCCCTAGTGCGGTCACTAGGAGCCTTCCTCCGGCAGAAAAATGACACCAGCGGCGAAAATAGTCTCTATTACCTCAGCTGAACCATGATTGACACTGAAAATCGATACTCAAACATCGAGAATAGTTGTTTGGACTTGGTATTCGCGGTTAAAAAATTGGGACATTATATGCAGCATCATGAACTCTATTTAGTCTCGCTTAGTAACCCGCTCATGTACATCCTCAGCCGCCCAATTCTGGCTGGTCGCTTATCTCAATGGGCAGTCATCCTGCAAAAGTTTGACATCTATTTTGTGCCTCAGAAAGCCATCACAGGCTAGACATTAGTATATTTTTAGGCTAGCACCCCTCAATAGGGACCACTACATCAGAAATTGAGTTCCCTAAGGAAGACATATTCTCTGTTCAAAGGGAGCTCCCAACTTGGGAAATTTACTTCGATGACGCATCCTGAAGCCCAACAGGGAAAAGAATCAAGGATACCAATTTAACAAGGTGGGATTGGGGATAATACACATTTCTTTTGAAAAGGCTATCTTGCTATTTTCCTTCCTTTTATCATAAGGATGTACGAACAATGAGACAGAGTATCAAGCCCTAATTGTAGGCCTAGAGCTCACATTCCAGGCACTAGTACAACACCTTAAGGTAAAAGGTTACTTGGAACTGGTTATCAATAAAGTGAATGTGGACCATGCTTTTAAAAATAAGGATCTGATTCCCTTATTTGACCATGTTCGAGGGTTAATAGCGGAATTCTCCATAGAACCAACATTGAACTATATTCCCTGGTCTCAAAATGCCCAGGTCGATGCATTAGCTAATGAATCCATGACCCTAGCTGACCCAGAAAAGGATGAAACAATTATCATTATTGCACATCGTCAAATGGTATTGCTGTTTGTTCAGGCTAAGATGGAAGAAATCAATGAAGTCAGTCCTATCCCTGAGCCATATGCTCCTGCCACCGGCTGGATGACCCCCATTTAAAACTACCCTCATAGGGGATAAATTCCTTCATATAGGGTTGAACGAGAGAAAATACCGAGAAGGGAAATTAACTTTTTCCTATACGGCGACACGGGTCAGTAAGAGGTCCTCTACAAATGAGGCCTCGACGGAGTCCTCCTCAGATGCATTGATGGAGAAGAAACTACTACCATCATGATAGAAGTGCATGCCAGAGTATATGCAGTACACTAGTCAGGGTCTAATAATTCCCATCATGTTCGAAGGCCTGGGTACTTTTGGCCCAACATGGCACGAGATTGCGGGAACTTTACCGCAAAAGGTCACTCCTACCAAATTAATGCCAACTTCATCCACCAACCCCTGGAGTTACTTCATCTGGCCAAGTACTCTTGGCCATTTTCCATATGGGGAATGAATTTCGTGGGACCATATCCTCACGCCATGACCAAACATATGAAGTATATCCTCCCAGCAACTGACTTCTATTCCAAAGGGGTAGAAGCCGTACCCCTCAAGGAAGTCGGGTCTAGAAAAATTGTCAGCTTTGTGAAAACCAATATCATTACTTGATTTGGTGTCCCTTATACCATATTGATAGATAATGGAACCAATTTCTTCTCTGGTGAATTGGAGAAACTATACCATTAATATGGTATCAAGGCTAACCACTCATCCCGCTACCATGCAGCGGCCAACAGATAGATAGAGGCTTTCAACAAGACCATGTCCATCATTCTTCATAAAATGGTGGATAAAGACAACAAATCATGGCTGGATAAACTCTTTCATGCATTGTCGTCTTATCGAAACACAATCTGCACCACTACTCTGGCTACTCTGTGCACATTGGTATACCAGACAGAAGTAGTCCTTCACATTGAGCTATAATTTCCCTCGCTCTGTGTTTCCATTTGTGATTACTTATCCAATGATGAGTAATCAGAAAAATGGAGAGGTAAATTGGAACAGCTAGATGAGAAGCAGTTTCACACTTTTCACTATCTGGAGGTATATCAGAACCAGATCATATGAGCATTCAATAAAAAGGTTTTTATTCGGTCTTTCTTAGAAGGAGAATTGGTGTTGGTCCTTCAGACCCCAATGATACCTGGAACGAAGCCTCCAAAGTTGAAGCCCAAGTGGGAGGGACCATATATTGTACACATTGTCCTATCCAACGGAGCATATGACCTGATCTCTATGGAAAGGCAATTCACTGCTGCTCCTACAAATGCGAGATTTCGGAAGAAGTATTTCACATAATCAAAATCAGTTATCGTCTGAGCTGCAGGACATTAAACTACCAAGCGCCTATTGTACAAGCTGTAGGATGTTAAACTGCCAAGTGCCTATCTTCTGAGCTACTTGACGTTAAACTGCCATTCCCCAATGGTCCAAAATCTATGACCCTAAACAAAGAGTATTCCGTCTTCACTGCATGACGTTAAAATGCATGGATTTCAGAGAACTACGTACGACTTGATTCCTGCCTTCACAGGATACATAGCGACGCCCGGATCCCCTATCCAGGCCCAGCCATCCCCAAATGAAATAAAAAAAATAAAAAATAAATATTCCATCTTCCCCCATGTACTGACCAGCCCTGTACGGGGTGTATCCCTTTCAAAGAACTACACATGGCTTGATTTATGCCCTCACAGGATACGTAGCGACACCAGGATTCTATATCCTATCCTAGCCATCCCCAAATGAAGTTAAAAAATGCACTTTCCCCCCATGTATAGACCAACCTTGCAAGGGGTGTATTTCTCGTCCTTACCGCATGACATTAAACTACACAAATAAGAAGGATTGAAAATTCCCCTTTCCCCAATGTACGGACCAGACCTGCCAGGGGTGTATTATCTTTTAAATAACTAAGTACAGCTTGATTCCTTCCCTCACAATATATGTAGTGATGCCAGAATTCCACATCATGGCCCAGCCACCCCAAATGAAGCAAAAGATACCCCCTTCCCCCTTACAGACCAGACCCGCACGGGGTGTATTCCCCAAAAGAACTCCGTAAGGCTTGATTCCTACCCTTGCAGGATACATAGCGACGCCGGGATTTTACCTCCTAGTTCAGCTGCCGATAAAACAAAACACATGTATATGTACCCCTCGTCCTCACCGCATGACGGTAAACTACATGGAATCCCCTTTTCACATCTGTTCACCTTCATCCTCACTGTACGTTGTTATAACTGCATGGACTTCATCCTCACCACATGACATAGAGGATACATTCTTTGGATGTTCATCTTATTTCACCATCTGATTTAAAATAATTTTGTCTCCACTCATATATGTCTTCATTCGTACTTTCTTTATATAATTTCAATATCAATTGTGATTTTTATAACATTAATCCTCTATGTCATATAATCATAATTACAATAACAAGAATGGGGGTGCCTGAATTTTTACCTAATATAATGGCCCTAATGAGAATAATTTTATTTTTACTAGGGTTATATAGAAAACCCCACAAATTTTGTATCTTTTTCCTTTTTTATTGCTCAATATTTCCTAAACCATACTAAATGGAGGTCTAGTGATCTCATAATCAATTATTCCCCATGGTTCCATTTGAGGGTTTCAAATCGGTGATAACTATGTCAGATTTTATTGGAACATTAAATTCATGCACGTTAGACTAACAATACAAGTGTTTTTGGTCGAATAGCATTGAGAATAATTTTTTTGATTAGAACCCATATATGGATTTTAAGTTGGGAAGTTCCAGATATTTTTTGGATACTTCCAAGGGGAATCTTGAGTCATGGTTTTTTATGTTCACCAAATAAAAAATTTGATGTATATAAACAGATGAGGTCTCTTCCAGGAACAATGATACAATTTGAAGAAAAACCTGTTATGGGGGAAGTATTCTGTATTTTCAACTAGGGAAGGGGATGCCTAGCCAAACAATAGAATCCATTGACTAACATGTTAGTTATATAGGAAAAGTTTATGAATGGACACTTAGGGAATGTACTGCACAAATAGGTAAAGGATCAATTAATAATTATTACATTCTATTCCTGATTAACAAATGAATTTAGGATTTGGATGCCTCAAGGTCATGGTGGATAGCCTATCCGAGGAATGATATGTGAGAATAAATCATCTATCTATGCCAACATATGATATGAATGGGGAAAATCATTCCTAAATGAATTTGACATATATTCTGAATGATTAATATTTTTCATAAAGTGGGATTTTTGATATTTTTCAATGGAATTTTGTGTCATGCAACAAGTACATTATGTTGTGCAGTTTCATGTAATGCATCAAGTCCATTATGTTGTGTAGTTTAAATACATTCAGAAAGATAATTGTGGGGTTTTAATTTATGTTATTTTTCCTTGACCAAATATTTATGAATCTTCTATTTATTTTAAATTTGGCTATAAAAATACTTCCATGTTCTTATATAGAATGAAATAATAGAAAATTGTGATTTGGGAATTTCTATAACTAGAGAATGGCCTTAGAAAATGGAAGAAGGCATTATAGGGAGTATTTTCTAAGATTTATGTAACCATTATTTGACACACCCTTTATGGGGGCTATATTATGCTGGTCCAATTGCGGAATATACTGCATGGGCAAGCACTGTCATCTTTTGACTGGAAGGCATGTAATGTTGGTGACTTATGTAAGGACACCTTGGGGAATGTACTGCATAGTCTGGGAAAAGATTTGTGTTGTATCAAACAATATATTGATAAAAACCAAAAAACCTTATTAGAGATTCATATTTTCCAAAGAACAATGTTTGGTTTAAAGATAAAGGTACCTAAATATAGAAAGAGTTTTTCAAACCGTGATTTCCAAAGAGTCGAATGAGTAGGATTTCTACGAAGGTCTAACCCAAATTTTGGAAGTATCGTTTTGGTAGTTTTAGGTCAAACAAAAAGGACAAAAATGTAATGGAAAAATGGATGACATGTGGTAAAATGATCCATAGTTATTTTAATATACTTTTAACAAATTGAGACGGAAAATGTGTAATCGATGGTCTTGGAGGCTTTCGGGTCAAGAGAAAGGTAATGTGACAAATAGACAATAGATTACCGATTTAAGCTACATATTGTTGAATATTTTCATAAAAGTTTTAAAGTGACAAAATATTATTTTAATAATAATTAAGGAACTGATATTTCAAAAAACATGTTATGGGGACTGAATAATGCAAGGACAACTGGGGAATATGCTTTATAGCCAAAAATTAACATCTTTCGATTGAGATTCCTCTTAGGTAAGCGACTTATGAATGGAAACCTAGGGGAATATACTACATAGTCAATAAAAAGAGTTCTCCAGTATCAGATAACCTACCACTAGAAACTAATGAATGCTTATCATGATCTAATAGTATTCAAGATTACGAGTGTGAAATAATAAAGGGGTGATGATCAATTCATAGGTGAAATATTTGAATGAATATTGTCAATTAGTTTGGACTCCCTTTTATGGATCTGCCTCATAAGTACAATGAAAATACATTTTCCTTCATTGGTGGGGTATCTAAAGAGGGGACCCCAACTAAAGACTCTCACATAGATGGTCAATTATATGTGCAATAGTGGTAAAAATAATTATCCAATGGATATGTCTAGAAACTAAGGCCTAGTATTCACTACATATCTCAATGGGATGAGAATCTATCCATACATATTTTATTGGGTACTTCTAAGTTTAATGCCATGCAACAAAGAAATTATGTCGTACAGTTTACAATCATGCAGTAAAGAAATGTAATGAATTTAATTTGAAAAGGAATATTGTAGCTGGACCAGATAATAGGACCTAAAAGAAAGAATCAAGACCCATATTGTTCTTGAACATGTTCCCATACCAATAATATTTTGATTAGGGGAAGAATAATTTTTTTGTGGTGGTGTTTGGTCCCAAGATTGGAGATCTAAGCATCACTACATTTCAAAATTTTATGAGAGTTAATCCAATCATTGTTCTAGATAAAATCTTTCCCCCACACCAATTGAGTTTTATATGAGACATAGGTGTTTTTAAAACTTTCTCGAATAATTGTTATACATAATACACCAGATGGTATGTAGATGAAACCATGTACCATAGAAGAGTACTCTATATATATTTGGTTCCTATAAAGGAAGAAAATGGGAAATAAATATCTTTATGTTTGTGGTTGGGATCAAGATTGGAGATCCATGCATCTCTACGAACCCCGTTGGAATGATAATCATGCCACATATAGCTCTTGAAGAAATTTCCCTATGTATATCTAATTCAAACATAGGGTGAAATGAAACTCACATGCCACTAAGAATTAGCAATTATATGACTAAAACTTTCCCACAGATGCTAATCATTTTTTTATGAACCAAAAGGAATGAAAATTTGATGTATTTTATGTGATTTCTTAACTATAAATGGATATGACGATAACTGTATAGTTTACTATCATGAAACGAGGACAAATAATATCATGTGGTTTAACTCTAAGCGACAAATACAAAGATGCTACACATTTTCACTTCGTGAAGCATGAACACATGTGGTTTTTATTCAGTTTAATGTCATGAAACTAGGACAATAATAATTGTGATAACACAAAGTACTTCTTTAATAATCTTTCATTGTTTAGAGTTGTAATAAGTTCTCCATCCATTGAGATTAAGGAATAAGATTTATTAGAGTAGAAACTCTGTATTGAATAAAATACCTCCCACATTGGCTCGATATTTGGAGGCTTATATCCTGTTATCATTAGTTTTCGAAGAACTAATATCAATTCTCCTTGATGAAATGGGAGGTCCTAATCTTTCTTATTAAAATATCATGCAATTATGTTTTGATAGACTTCAAAATGATGCAAACTTTTCATTAAATTATTCAAGCATATGAAATCACTTCTGAGAGTACTCATCTGTATGTAACTGATCATAGATGCAAACTTAGAGTGATGAATATTGAATTTCAATAGGAAAAAACTGCTTTTATTCCATACACCATTGAGTATGGTGTTTCCCGAGTATCAGTACGAGTAGAAGTTTAAAAATCCCATAAATCCTGAAAAATTTTATTTGGCCAAGATTTATTATCTTAATTTAACATTTTATGGAGTATATTTGCTATGATATTATTGAAAGACTCTATTTATCTATTTAGCCACTTCATGATAGCAAGATGAATGGTTGGATTTGATATTGTGCTCCAGATATAACATCTTTACCTTCATATAATAAAAACTGATGTCATTATCTATCAATATGGTATGAGGGACACCAAATCTAGTAATGATATTAGATTTTAAAAGGATAAAAATGATTTTGTCCCCAACTTCTTTGAGAGGTATTTCCTCAGCCCATTTAGAGAAGAAATTAGTAGTAGTGATAATATACTTGTATTTCTTAGTCAAATCTAGTGGATAAGTTCCTACTACATCCATTACCCATGTAGAAAATGTTCAGTAGTATTTAGTTGTAAGTAGTAACTCACAAGGTTGATGAATGAATTTATCATGAAATAGGCAGGGGTGAAACTTCATGGTGAAAATTGTGCAATCTTATTTTATTTATGGTTAGAAGTATCCCAGCCTTTAGATTTGATTAAAATAATATTCCCAGATTGGTGATTACTGCAAGCTCTGGCATGTATGTCTTCCATGATAGCTACAGTTTCTTATCCATAAATACACCTGAAGAGGACTCCATCAAAGCCTCATTTGTACTGGATCGTCTGGTGATCTAGGATATTATAAAAATTAAAATTGGCCACTCGTCACCGGACCTGCTCTTTCTCATCTCTATATGGTTGAAGTAGTCCATTTTGAATATATTTCCTTATAAGTGTCATCCATCTTTTAGTATGACTATATGAATCATAAATATTTATGATTTCATTAATTTCCTCCACTCGAAATTGATTAAAAGGTGAAACCACATGACTATGGGCAATGCTGATGATTGTATCATCACGATATGGATCATCCAAGGTCATTTCTCCATATTCCAATGCATAAGATTATGCATTTTTTGATCATGTCAATAAGACAATGTTGGCTCTGAGGTAAATTCAGCCATTAACCCTCATACATAATTGCACATAGTGATTAATTCTTCTTTTCTGAAGGTTTAATACTCATTGATATATTCGATTGTTAATTGTAAATCACCTTTCATTTGAGGTTATTCACTTCTAAATGGAGTTTCAGTTCTAGGGCAGCAATGAGAGTTTGATATTTTTTTTCATTATTGGTACCAAATTCTCATAACATAATGTTATATGGAAAAACTACCTTTTTTGGGGATATAAGCACACTTCCTATCCCAAAATCGGTGATTTTGGTTTTTATATTCTCTTCCCCATTGGACTTATGGAAGCAACATAAAAATGCTTTCCCCATGTTTGGGGATTATATTGAATAGATAATATTTCTTCATCAAGAAGTTCAGTATACAAATGAGTATATTTGGAATATTGGTGTTCAACAAAGGATGTATTCCAAGGCTTATACTTTTAATTATATCTAAGGAAAAAAACTGGTTATCTAACTAATCCAAAACAGTTGAAAATTGTTCAAAATGTCCTTGTAAGCATATGACGCATGACGATAAATTTGAGAAGGTTATTGTGAGAAACCAAGTGGACGTCATGATGCTATAAATAGTGTATCTATTTCTACATTGTAAGGATTAATTCTAGGAGTATTTTCCCAATATTTAATTATCATTTCTCTATGTCAACCGTAATTCGACTGAGATAGTAAACACTAGTTTAATTCCCATCATCATTCTTTTGTTCAAGGAGGTAACCCAATGATCTCTACAAATATAACATATAGACAATGAGTAGCTATCATTAAACATGTTTCCTTAATACTAGTGGGATCAAGAGATATTTATTTAGGGAATCAAATTCCTCTATAAAGTCTTCGTTCCATTATTAAGTAACTCACTTATTCATTAATCTGGTGAAAGGTAATAACTTGCCTTCCAAATTGGTGATAGAGTGGTGAATATAGGCCAAGTGTCCAGGATTTCTTCTAGATTACATCAAATTTTGAGGAGGTGACTTGCGGAGTATTGATATTGTCTTATCAGGATCAAATTCTATACCATGATGGCGTACATCAAAATGAACTATGTTTTACAAAGGTACCCCAAAAGCACATTTAAAGAAGTTCATCATAATATTTTATTGAAAATGTTTACTAAATTTGGTCTCCAGATCAGTAAGTTGATCAGATTTTTTTCTGGATTTAACCACTATATCATCCACATAACAACGGTCAAATGTTTCCAGGAAGGGTTTGAGGATATAGTGCAAGGCAAGGTGATACGTTGCACTAGATTTTTTAAGCCAAAGGACATTACCTGATAGAAAAATAAACCCTGATGGGATCTAAAATCTATATATTCTTCATATTCTGGGGACATTCAAATTTGGTTATACCCGGATTATCCATCAATGGAGTGAGCCTTATAGTAAGATATTTCCTTAATCAAAAGGTAATTGATTGGAACAAAAATGTCATCCTTGGGGCAATGATGGTTGGAATATCTAAAATCAATGCAAAATAAGATTTTCACATTCTACTTTTTCATTAGGACAATATTGGATGTCCAGATGGGATATTCCACCTCCTTAAAAAAGTTAGAATTAAAAATCTTGTTGACTTCATCTTCAATTTTAGAGAAATTAGTTGGGTACGTTCATCATGATTACTACTTAAATCCTTAATGCTCTTCTATTAAAACCAAATGATGGGTACCTGTGTTGGGGTCAAGCCCTGGAATTTCTATACAGTTCCACAAAAACACAACTCAGTGTCTCTTTCAATATAAATCTTACACCTCTTACTCTTAGGATGTAACTCCCTGACACTAGTTACCCAGAGTCGGTGAATTATTACATGACATTAAAATTATCACAAGAAATTAAGTCTTGAATATCAGATTAGTTTAGTATCCTTGGATGTAATATATACATATAAATTTTTTACATTACATGAAGAAATAAAAAACCAAAATTGTGTTCACATTGATCACACTCATATGCTATGTCCTATATCTATAGGTTAATCTTAATATACTTCATAACATCATGGGAAAATGAAAACATAAGAAAGGGGTGAGCTTAGATGCTATGTAAGGATAACAATATAACAGAAACTATCATAAAAAACATCAACATTTAAGGAAATGTATAAGACTAAAATACAATCCATTTAAAAATAAACATCAACATAATATGTCAATGATAAATCAAATAATGACATTTACTTATTCACAACGATATTCTACTAGTCGAATAATCACATTTAACACCAATAGCTAATTTCATAATGATGGAATGTATAATGTCAGACATCATAACAACTTAGTCAAGGCCTCAGGCTAAGACTAAAAATAAGATTTTATAAGAACTTTTTCTTAGACACTAGTTTGTATCATGAGACCTACTAATGCATTGAGGAGATATATCATTCTCCACCCGTCACTTACTAAGTCCAATGCATTCCTCATATGAAAATATTGAAACATAACATAAATATTACTATTAAAACTAGCATAAAAAATGTTAATACTTTAACCATAAACAATGAAGGTTATAAAAATAACACATCCACATTCAAACATATCACAAAACATTCAATACAATATTATATATTTTATCATAAGAAATAATCATCAAATAAGGGTAAAATCTATCAAAGGATGATGACATATATGAAAACCAAACTATTTTAGAGAAATATCTATTTCTATTTTGAAATAATTTTAAAGTAGAATAATTATAAAAGGAAACATTTATTTAAAAAATATTATTATAACCATGTAAGGGAAGATTCGAAGGTGTTATAACTATAGAAAATAGATGCAACTTCCGTATAAGTAAAAAACATTCTTACATTAGTTTGTTGAGAAGGTTATAATGTAACTTGTTTATAAAATAATGGAAATATTCTTTTCTAAACATTTTATATAAAATAAAACGAGTGTTTAAATTACATAAACACATAATCTAAGAAATAGTAATTTTTTTTTAAATATATTTTTAACAAACACGGATGAGGATGATAAATAATTCCTAGTATATACTTAGGTATAAATAATCTCAGATAATAAAGAGATTTTAAAATTAAACCTTACCTTAGAATTTTCCATGGTCAAGGGTACGTTAACCTCATGTATAATAGTTAAATCATTGTTATTAAATTATTAAAGAACAACATACATAAATATTATATCATATATGATCTTCTAATATTTATTTGTTAATAATATTTCAGTTGTATCATTGTTTCAGGTGTTAACTGATTTGTTTTCCTTTATATGTTTTGTTACATAAATAAGGATTGTTAAGGATAGGATGTATTTGATTCATATACAGAATTATATTATGTTATTAAACATTATTTTTAATCATAAAATAAAAATTATTCTTGATGGTTACTGTGGGGAATTAATCTCATCGTGTTCGTGGACACGGTAATCCGTACATACACACGAGGGACAATATCATTATATTGAGGGTGAAATAATTTTTATTTGGATAGTATATTACATATATAGAATAATTAACATGATCTATTTTTTATTTAAATCAATTATACTCATTATTATACCCATCCAAGTAATTAAGTGTTGAATAACAAACTACACCACGATGTGGAGATGGTAAGCCGTACGTACGTATGTACAGTGACATTGTCATTCATAGGATAGATAGAATAATGAATATTTTTTTATCATATTTATAATAACATAATAGTATCTAGAAGGTATTGGATTTATTATTTTGTTCTGGAAACAAAAAACAAATAGGATGTGGAAGAAGAAAAGAACATTGAATGAGGAGGTGAAATTATTACATCTTCTTCGGGTGCTTCCTTTTGAGATTGATCAAAAGGGCTCCATAGGATGGATTTATGATCAACTTAAGGCCTTTAGGTTGATATTAGGGTAGTTGTGAAGATATTTAAGTAAGTTTTGGACGATCAAACATTCCATGGAGGTGTTATTTTTAGATAAGGGGAAGTACCCTTTTATAAGTGTGGTGAGGGCCACTTTAGGAAAATATTGAAATATTATGTTATTATAAAAACATTTTCGGTTAACAATGGATCAAAATATATTTATTTCAAGGATAAGGTGGTTAGGGGTCTAGAAACGTTCAACCAATATGTTTTAGGCAATTTAAGGTCACCATATTAACCTTATCATTTAGATTGTACTCTTAGATAAAAAGTTTATCTTTTACAATGTCTTCTTGTATTTTTATATTACATGGTTAATGAAATTACTATAAAATGACAATAAAACCTAAAGTGGTTCATTATTGGAATATATATCACTATATAAGACCTTTGGAATGTCCTTATATTTTTAGTAATATTATATCATTTAATAATATTATGTTTTTAAAAATCATTTTTGTCAGTTTTCACACTATTTAGTATTTGGTTTTTGTGAAAGTCACAAAAACTTGATTACTTAGAAAAAATACATTAAATAAATACTATCATGTAATATTAAACTAGAATGTTAATTTAATTGATCAAAACTCTCAATTTACATTTATCAAGATAATTATAATGTCAATTATTTCAATCTTTCATTAAAAAGAAAATTTCTACATCATCACTATGTCATAATTTTTTTTAATTTTTAAGGTCTAAAAATTATGAATAAAATTCCATGATAAATTAAATATATTTATATTTCTAATGAATATTTATTGTATAAATTAACTTATGTATAAACATATATTACAAATGGTTTTTTATTAATATTTCAATTTAACACTTTCAAATTTTCTATAAAAAAATAATAAATGTTCTAATCTAATCCAAGTGGATAAAAAGGGATAATATTTTATTACTATGGTCGATTTTGGTTGAAAAAAAATTATCCAATAGAATTAAGACTTTTTTAGGGTAATTATAATATCATTTCTAACTTTAATTACCCTATTTACTTTTAACCGGGGAAAATAAAATTGAAAAGTTACTATTCACCCAAAATTATTTTCATCCTATTGAACCAAATATTACTTACTTATGTCAATTATGCCTCTCTGAATTTTTAAATTCAAAATCACAGAAGCAGTAAAATTACGTTTTATGCAAATTTCTCTATGTATTTAGAAGGTGGGTAAAAGGCGTTAAATAGTTCAATAATATTTTATATATCTAATCTTATTATAAAAAGATTTCAATGAATTACATTTAACTAATATAGGTATTATGTATAAATTTTGAATTTAAAATAAATTTAAATAAAAATAAAAACTATTTAAATAATAGTTAGTTTTAAACAATAACATAGTGATTTCACTATTTACTAAAAATTTAATTTTTTTAGAACAATATCAAAAATTCACCCTAAGCTAATTTTGATATTCCGAACCAAAAAATGAAGTATATTTTAAAAAATTAAATTTTTAGGAGTGTTTAATATTAACTTTATTATTTTTCACAAAAGGACATAAAAAGTTGTTCTTTTAAGAAAATAGTTTTTTCTTAATATATAACTATTCTAACAAAACATAAAAATTTCATTATAAATATGTTTTCTTTATGTGCAATTTTTTTAAATAATAGTAAAAATTTATTTTCGTACTATTCATATTCCAATATTTTATTGATAACTAAATATATCATTTAATTAATTATAAAAATAAATGTGTTGTTTCGCAGAAACTCATTCTTGCGTATTACGCAAGCCAAATTGGTGTTGCGTGCCGTATAAGATATTGAATTAATTTAATGATATATCTTACTATGAAATCTTTGGGAGTTACATTCTCCCCTCCTTCAATATATTTAGTCCTCACAATTAGAAATTGTTCTCTTAAAATAAAAGTTTGAAAATAGAAAATACTTTTGTGGAAAACCCACATCGGAAAAGGGTTCATAAAATCTATTCTTAATTAGATGGAAATGGAATTGAAAAAGTCATAACCAAATTATGATTTCAAATATGAGAAGATTTTTGGAAATTTGAGACACATAATTGGAGCTAAAATGTAAATATTTATAGGGAGTGGTTGTGGTCATCAATCACAAACAAGTGAACAATAAATAGAATACTTGGGACCTCAAATCCAAAAATCTATGATGAAATAAAATATCATTGGTTCATCAAAACATAAGGTATTAGGATAACCAAATTTTGGTTTTAAGGTCCTTTAACTAAAGTTAAAGAATTATTTCTTCATAAAATAAGAAAAAAAAATACTTGACAAGTAGAGTTTCATCCTTTGACTAATTTCTACCCCAAACTCATATTTCACTCGAAAAGATAATAGAAATAAAAAATATTATATTTATCCTAATCATATAGGGTTCAACAAAATAAATTTATAATTCAATTGTCAGATCATTTAAAAAAACTGCATTATACAAATTAGGACATCACATAGTGAAATGGTATGTGATTCACCTTTGTTTCCCTTAAGTTGTGGGTTCAAGTCTCACAGCCTTGCGGGACTCGACGGGTTGTCGCCCGGCCATCGGGTTTTCCTTTTTATAAAAAATTCAAAAATAATCTTAATAAATGTTTTAACCTTAAACAATAGTATCTAATGTCAAACAAAATTCATTACAATTATTATAATTATCCAAAATAATTATGTGTAAACTCACAGTCCAAAATTTATAAGGATGGAAAACATATTGAATATCTCTTTTGCCACATAATATCATTTGAATACCTTAATCATGTATTATATTAAAACATGATAACAACCCGAATTTCCATAAAACCATATTGATTACATTCAGGCTCCGTTATTTCTTATAGAATACTAGATATACTCCTTATATCAATTTTTTGTTAAATCCAACAATGCTGGAATAAACAAACAATTAATTAGTTTCAACATAGTCAATAATATTCAATAATATTTGTCAAAAATAATAATATATTTCTATTAAACCATTATCTCGGTTTTGAAAACATAATAAGTGTTATATTTTCCCCAACCATATATTTTCTGAAATGTTTAACTTGAAACTATGCCAGTTTACGTGGTACAAGAAAATCTAAAATCCTTAATGAAAAGATACTTAAATACAATTTTAATATATTTTCTAATAATTAAGACTTCTACAACATTAAAAAAAATACTCAAATGACACAATTATTTAATAATAACTTACTATCGCTAATTATTCCTCTTCATCTGCAGTAGTTTCATAAATTGATTATTATCCAATAACATCATTTGGGGTATACTTTGATGAATGGGACATTGATTCGTGTAGGGTACCAACTCCTTGTTGATGAAGGACAGTACCTTTGAAACCATTTTATTACCCTTGAAATCATGTACATGGTGTCCTTTTTATATAAACTTATAAGAAACTCCCATTCCATTCAAGAATTCACCATGGTGATTCTTTCAACAGTTATCACATATGGGAGCATCCTTCTTTTCCTTCTTCCATTGAACCACCTTTCTCTCTACCATATTTTTCTTACCTGGATTCCCTTGAAATCCATAGGACACAAGATAATTCTTTACATATCTTATTTACACATGTTACTATTTATTCATATGATGAGAATACATGGGAGACTATTTACCATCTAAATTTTGGCTTAATTCCATGAGAGATATTATCCTTCTTAATCTTTGTATCGTGACTATTGTTGGAGTTCTCATTCCATCTACTAAGCACCATTTCTAAACAATGAAATACACTAGGATTGTTTATGGATCTCAATGAATAATTCCAAACATGGAAAACACTTATCATAAATTGAACAGTTTATGCATATAATACATAATCATAAAAAATGTTTTCTTTGAGGAAGTATTTACTCATAAATCATCCATAATGGTTTGTAATGAAAATTTTAATTTTCCTAAGAATATACCAAAGGAGTTCCATAACCAAGAGTGCAGCAAATACCATTATTGCACACCAGTTTCGGCTCGAGTCTATCTCAAAACATTATTTTTAGGTTTTACCCCTAGATACGTCCCTTCAGGAGCCTGCTCTACCTACTTGTATCCAGAAAGTGATGTATTTCTTGGAAAATTCACAAAATCTACACATATCCAGAATTATTGGAAGTTATTCTATATTAATCCTCAAATTCTATCTTAGGGTAATGATCCCTAATCAATGTTTTTCTAAATCTAGTTTCAACAATTTGTACTAAACTTTCTCTGATACCAACTATAATGCCCTAACCCTAGTTTCCCAGAGTTGGTTCTTTATTATATAACATTGGCATGTTCACAAGAGATCACGTCTCGAAAGGCCGATTAGATTAGTAGCCTTGGAATTAACAGGTACATATATAAGTTTTACAATACATCATAAAAAAAATGTTTCCCCTTTCAAAACACTCATATCCTTTGTCTAACCTTGAAGTTTCATCATAATATACTTATTCACATCTTGGAAAAAAATATAAGAAATGGGTGATCTCAGATGCTGAGTATGGAGAACAATATTGCAGAAACTATCATAAATGAGTGTAAACATTTAAGGAAATGTATAAGTATAAAACACATGCCCTTTAATCATAAACTTTATCATAATATGGAAAATATAAATCAAATAATTCCATTTACTTATTCACTTGGATATTCAACTAGTCGAAAAATTACTTGTAATATCAATATCTAATTTCATAATGATGTAATGCATAATTCCAGAAATCATAACCAAATAGTACATACCTCATGACAAGACTAAAAATAAATTTTTTTAAAGGCCTTACTCCAATAAAATAGTTTATCTAAGGAGATATACAGATATATCACGGAGCTATAGTGGGCTCCACCCATCACTTACTAAGTCCATTGCATTCCTCATATGAAAGGTTGAAACAAAACAAAAACATTCGTTCTAAAACTAGCATAGGAAATTTTAATACTTTAAACATAAACCTTGAATTTTCGAAAAACAAATCAATAGGCATACATATCACAAAATATTCAATACAATATTGAATACTGTATCATATTAATTACTCTTTAAACAAGTGTAAAATCCATTAAAGTATGTTGAAGTAGTTGAAAATAAATCAATTTGATAGAAATATATCTTTCCATTTTGAAATAATTTAAAATTAAAATAATTATAATAGGAAACATTTACATTGAAAATATTATTATAAGGATGTAATGGAATCTTATAAGGTGTTATAATGGCAGGAAATAGCCTCACCTTCCATATAAGTTAAAAAAACAATCTTACCTTAATTTCTCGAAAAGTTCATAAAGTACTTTGTTTGTAAACAGATGGAAAGAAACCATTCAAATTTTTTTATAAAAAGTCAAAAAATGGTATAAATAAATTTAATCCATGTTCTAGGAAATATTAAAAATGATTTTATATACATTTTTAAGAGACACAGATGAGGATTATAAAGAAATCCTAGTATATGCTCACGTATAAACAACCTCGGATAATAATGAGATTATAAAATTAATCCTTACCTTGTAGATTTTCTTGGTTGAGGGTACATTAACCACATGTATAATATTTAAATAAGTTTTCTTAAATTATAACATAACCACATACATAAATATGATATCATATATGCTCTTCTAATACTTCATTGAGAATAGTATTTTAGTAGTATAATTATTTCGGGTGTTAACTGACCCGTTGAACTTTATATGTTTTGTTTCGTAAGTCATATTTTTATAGATAGGATTCATTTTACTCATAACCATAATGATATTATGTTCTTAATAATTATTTTAAATAATAAAATGAAAATTAACCTTGAATGGTTACTATGGGGAATGAATCTCATCACATTCATAGATATGGTAATCCGTATGTAAGAACGATCGACAATAACATTCTATTTATGGTAAAATAATATGTAATTTGATGGTATATTACATATATAGAATCATTAAAATTTTATATTTATTATTTACATCAATTATACTCATTATTACACCCATCCAAATATTGATGTTTTGAATAACAAACTATACCACGACCTGGAGAGGGTAAGCCTTATGTACGCATGTATGGTGACTTTTTCATTAATAGGATGGATAGAATAATGAATATGGTTGTACCATAATTATATTAATGTCACATTATGTATAATTTACATGATTTATTAATTTAGTATGGAAATAACAATGAAAGATGAATTGGAATAAGAAAAGAACTTTGAAAGAGGTTATGAAATTATTACCTCTTCTTTGGGTGTTTCCTTTTGGATTTGATCAAAAGGACTCCATAGGATGGATTTATGATAAAACTAAGAACTCTATGATGAATTTATGGTAGTTGGGAAGATATTATATCAGGTTGTAGCTGATCCAAATTGATTTTGAGGTGTTATTTTGAGATGATGGGATGTATTCGTTTATAAGAGAGGTGAGGGTCACTTTAGGAAAACCATGAAGTATTATTTTATTATAAAATAATTTTTTCTTTATAACAGCTCCAAAGATATTTATTTATAGGATAAGGTGGTAATGGGTATAAATACTCCCATCAAATAGGTTTTAGACAAGTTTAGGTCACCATATTAACCTTATATTTTAAATTTACTCTTAGTTAAACGGTTTAACTCTTACAACAACTTCTTGTATTTTTATATTACATTGTTAATTAACATACTATAAAATTCCAATATGACATAAAGTGGTTATATAATAAAAACTAAGTCATTATATAAGTACTTTGTCCTATCCTTATATTTTTATGAATATTATTTCATTTAATAATATAATATTGTTTTAAAAAACTCATTTATGTCAATTTTGACACTATTTAGTATTTTGATTTTATGAAAGTAAAAAAACATGATTATATAGAAACAGATACGTTAAATCAATCCTAAAATGTCATATTAACCTATAAAATTAGTGAAATGCATAAAAATTATCAATTGACATTTATTTGGATATTTATAATATCAACTATTTTAATCTCTTATTAATAAGTTAATCACTGCATCATCATTATGTCATAAATAAAATAACCATTTTAATGTATACAAATTATAAATAAAATACCATTATGTAGGAAATGTTTTTAGATTTCTAATTAATATTTATAGTCTAATTTATCTTATGTATAACCATATATTAAAAATGTTTTAGTTATTAAACATTGAATTTATCACTTTTAAATCGTCTTTAAATAAAATAATAATAAATGTTCTAATATGATCCAAGTGGATCAAAAAGGATCATATTTTTATTTCTACGATTTATTTTTGCCGAAAAACCCTTATTAAATAGAATTACGACATGTGTTAGGGTAATTAAAATGTCATTTTTACCTTTAATTACCCTATTTAATTTTAATCGTGGTAAATAAAATTCAAAAGTATCTACTATCCAAAAAATATTTTCAGCAAATTGAACCACATTTTACATACTGATGTCCACCGTTTCACTCAGATTTTTTAAATTCATATCACAGAAGCGGTAAAATTATGTTTTATGTAGATTTACAGATGTACCTAGATAGTGGATAAAAGGCGTTAAATAGTTCAATAAAATTGTATATATCTAACTTTATTATAAAATGACTCCAATGAATTACATTGAAGTAATATAGGTATTATTTATCTATTGAGACAATAATATAAATAAAAATAAAAAAAATTAATTAAATAAAATTCATTTTTAAATAATAACATAATGTTTTTCACTATTCATCAAAATTGAATTTTTTCAGAGAAATTACAAAAATTCATCCTAAGAAAATTTTGATATTCCAAGAAAAAATGAGTTCTATTTTTTTAAATTCAATTTTTATGAGTTTCTTATATTAATTTTTATTATTTTCTCAAAAGGAAATAAAAATGAGTTCGTTTAAAAAATAGTTTTTTCTTAATATATAAATCTTTTTTAAAAACATATAAATTTCATTATAAATATGTTTTATTTATGTGAAAACAATATAAATAACAATAAAATTTTATTTTTTACTATTCATATCACAATATTTAATTGATAAATAAATATATTGTTTCAATAATTATTATATAAATATGTTGTTTTGCAGAAACTCAATCTTGCGTATAATGCATGACATGTAGATGTTGCGTGCAGTATAATCTATTAAAATTCTTTAAATATATAACTTAATATGAAATCATTTGATGTTACAATGGAGATCATGGACGCACTAATCAGAGTGGGGTGTGCATTTTCTTCTGTTTGTAGATTTATTTCTCTATGTTCACCGACAATGGTGGATTTTCCTTCCTCATGTGATAGAGGGGATTCCTTTGAATCTATTTCTTATTCTTCCCCATGTTTCACTTATTATGTATCTTCGTGATGGTTGGGTGATAAGAAAAACATTTAGTGCGCGGGGAGGAGTCATTATTTAGACATCCTGAAGAAGAGGCAACCATTTCTAACCCTACTAACGATGAAGGGTCTTCCTGGAGTATTGAAGAGAGAATGATGGATTGGGAATCAACATCCCTATCTTCCTCTATTAATGTGAAAACTTCTTCTACCCTCACTGAAAATGTAAGGGCTTGCTGAAGATCAATCGATTGAATGAGGAAATATCCATTTAATCATTCCCTAATACTTGGTAGATCAATAATTTCTCCCATGTTTTCAGGATCGATTTCCACAATTGACATTATGTAAGTCACTATAAGTGTTCTCGTATTTTGGTTTAAATATTAAATTTTATTGACCGGAAGCACATAATCTATCCTCCAATGTTTGAATGGGTTAGCTGGGATCTTTTCTGAACTATTCCAATCATTGATTCTTATTCTATCTTTTTCCATGGATTGTGTTCAATTTCTATGATAGAAATCTACCTCAATATACTAAGATTGACATTTTATGAATGGGGAATTGTCACCATGAATTGTCCCCATTTTTCAATTTGAATAAATACTTGATACATTGGTGGTATAATAAATGAATAGACGCATGTTGATGTAGCCAAGTCCTTCTAAGAAGAATGCTGAAATATGTATCATATCAGAAAGCCAAGAAATATTAATTAGATACAAGATCCCCAAATAGAGTTTTATGTGTAATATTTTCTAAACGTTATTAATCATTCTTGTCAAAACCATGCAACATAAATGATGAAGGAGATAAGTCAGATTCAGTGACACCGAATTGATGATGGGTACGAACATGAATGAGGTTGACTCCTAAGAAATTATCAATGAAGGATCAATTGATAGCTATATCATTGACCTCTCTAGATAAATACAAGGTCCTGATGTGTCCATGAACAAAATCATCCTCTTCCTGATCTATGAAAGATATTACTACATGAGATTCTGCAAGATCATTATCCATACAATAAACATCAGCAGCAACAACATTGGTTTCAAACTCACGAGGACCGGAAAAATTATCAATAAGTGCTTCTAGAAGGCCTTTTGGTAGATTCAAAGCATCCAAGATGGATAACTTGGCCAGTGCATGGGATATTTATTTCCAAACATCATACTTTTTTCCCTAAGATTAACATTTTCCATCATTGAGATGTGGTTTTTTAGGTGCTTTGGAAGTTGATGGTCATGATGTAGATGTACCATGTGTCTCGGAAGAAGCTAGAAATACTTATGATCATGGTAGATTAGTCTGACTAGGTCTATCTAACTACTGAGAGAGTGGTGGTATAGACTCTAATTGGTCTTATAAGATGATCATATCGGGGCTGATCCTATCAAGAGTGGGGGAGTACCCTTCTTCTCACAGATCCCACTAAAGGGCTCTACCACGAGTTTCTACCACATAAACAGGTCGAGAAGAGGTATAGTTAAAATAGTGGCTTCTAGAATATTGACATATTCCTCAGTATCACCAACCTTCACTTCTCCCACTAGTTTCCGAATCAGGTATATGGAATTCAGGTTCATAACAAGAATCATAATTTTCATTGGGGTCAATTATGTGGATAAAATTAATGGAACTAAAGATCAATAACTCAACTGATGAAGAATCTTCTTGATAGGTCAGTTAATTTTATGTTAACTGAAGGGGTGGTGCCTATGATTTTGAGATAGTTCACATGAAATCTTCCAATGTAAAGTAAAACTGCAGCCTAGACATGAGCTCATTTTCTCTTGACTGATCTTTATCCTTCAGACTATGTTACTTCTTTGATGATTAGCCTTTGGAGGATAGGTCATTTGATGAAGAAAGATTTTAAGCAGAAAAAGTTAAAGGAGGCATAGTTGTTGGTTTCAACTATTTTTATATAATGGCATAAGTTATTTTAATCATTTTCTTGACCATCCAATCATCATAATTCTGAACATTTTTTCATTTGACTTCCTTCTAACCGCCTTCTTCTTATGGATTGGTAGCAGTAACACATTCTACTTTAGATGATGAACTTTTTAGTTTTACATTCCCATAGTCTACCATTTTTTTCAAGAGATCATTGAAAACAAAACACTCATGAATCAGATGCCCCATTATTTGATGAAAGTGGCAATAATATATAAGATCATCATCTCATTCATTATTCAGTTTCTTCGGCCTTTGAAACTAAACTAAATTATTTTACAGATCTAAAAAAAGTAACCATGAAACTATTCATTCGAAAAATTATAGACTTTTTTCCTTTAATTCCTCAAATAGTCTACACCTTTGATATTTTTTACTGTCTTGATGAGGCGGTCATTGTTTCTGACACTCTAAAGGTAGAACCTTATGGTATGATTAAGGTTTTTATGTATAAGCTTGCATATGTGCTTTCTGTAGTGTAACTATAGTACCCTATTCTTTCCCGAATCATTTTTCCTAGAGATGATGAGATTACAGAAGATTTAACTTTAGTTTCCATAATGGAATCCTCCACATGTTAGGAGATTTAAGGAATGTCCCAAAATCCACCTTTTTAATTCATAGTGATTAGTGGTGTGCATAACTCATCACCTAGATATACCACATATATTTTCAGCAACTCTTCTTGATAGAGTGGTATATTTAAGGAATATGTTAACACTTTCCATTGAGCAATGAAATATTAAACTATTTCATTCTCCATTTTTTCAATTTGTAAGATCAAATACTATTGTCTTCAAAAACATTGAGATGAATTGGAAATTTAATTTCTGACGGAGGTATTCCCATCCAGTAATTGATAAAAATTGGAAACATGTATAATAGACAACGGCTGTCCCCTGTAATGATTAGAAAAACTCCGATCTTCTAAATTTCTTGTTGTTGAGGGGTCCCCATCACGGGATCATAGTGGGAAAAAAATGTGTTAAGTTCTTTTTTGGATCTCCCAAAACATTAAATATTGGAAATGTGGAATTCACAATGTTTTGTGATAGAGGGATCATATCTACCAATTCGGGTAAGAATTATCTTAAGGTTGTATAGGTGAAAGTTATTCTTCTATAGTATCCAATCGAGTTGTTAATTCCTAACATATATTCAAAATCATTTGGGGAATATGTAGATGATATATTACTTATATAGGTACATCATCTAGAGATTTAACTATGACTACAACTGGGAAAATAGCTAGTGGTGGTACAGATGGTATTTTTCTTGGATTACCCATGGGTATATGATTGTAAGGATGTTTTTTATCCTGTTTTGGTTGTGTACCCAATGTAGGGTATTCATAAACCACATTTGTTTTTTTTAAAATAAAATCTCTCTATTCTATTGAGATCATACTTAATGTATAAGATAAGGATCTTGTGGTGGAGCATGTATGGAAGGAATGTTTCTTCAGAGTAACACTGCATTGAGTGTTTTCAACTCCTTCATCTCTTTCTATTGCAAGGAAAATATTTTTTCAACAAAAATACATTAAACCTATCTTGGGGAAAAGTTAGTTATGATCTAAACTATACCTTTTCACTTTTTAGATTCCATTTGAAGTGGAGAGAGTTGGTTTCTTGATGAAATACCTAAATTCTTGGTAAGACTCAGATTGCAGGTATGCACACCTCCTTCATTTTCTTCAGTGTGTAACATGTTATGAATAATACCCTCATCCTCCAACTCCCATTAACATGATTCATTTTTTATAGGATCTTGTCTAATGGAAATAATGACATTCCATGAAAAATAATGAATTGACGACATTCTTCCAGTATCATTGTATGATTGTATCCTTTTGTGCCCTCTATATGACTTTGTTCTCCTATATGCCGACTTCACAGGAATTGGTTGATAGATAGTAAACTAAAGTGAATCCATGGATTGTTCAGTTATGAATTCACATTGTGGAATCTTCCCTAATCATTAGAAAACTACCTTCTACTGGGGAAGGGATTGTGGATGTGAAAAAGCCTCCAACCCTATAGATTGGGGATATTATTGTTTTTATTCATCAAAACTTCAAACTTTTTTTGTTGAATCTGATGGTTGGGATAACAAAGCCTCCATCCCCATAGGTTGAGGTGATTCTTAATCTTATATGGATAATATTATAGAATATTCCATTTTGATTTTACAAATTATGGTCTAAACATTGGTTGGGTACATTATCAGACATCCACTTAAATATCATGTTTTGAAGGACCGTTGTTCTATTTCAGACATTTGTGTAATATGATGGCTAACATCATCTAAGAGGTAGTAATTTTTATTTTTCTCAGATGTTTGATGAAAAATTATCTCAATAGCTTTCTCTCTATAGGCCTGACTTTGATAAAAAAGATCGAGGCATGTTCTTGTTGAGAATTTCTTCGGTTAGGAACATAATATCTTTATTATAACCGGTTTGGAAAATGACATTGAATGAGACCATTTGTGGTGGGATTTGAAAATTTTGGACTATTGTGAAATGAAATTCTTTGTGTGCACCCCATCCCTTGATATAAATACCATATAGGGTTTCCACAATTAATTTCTGCAACATTGTTAATGCATTGAGGCATGCACATTGAAGATATACTTACTGCTTCTCAACCATTGGATATCAGAAAACCTGGAGAGATGCTAAGTCAATTTGGCATTGTAACCCTTCTATTACCATGACCTGAATTTGATATTCATCATATTGTAATAATTTGGATTTCAGGTTATAATGTGTCTTCCATATGTTGAGGCATATATCCTGAATACAATCTTCTAAAATAAATTATGGAATATTGTATTGAAATCATGAGAAATTCCATAACGTGACTGGTATTTCACACTTAGCCAATTGTTTTCTCATATTCAAAATATCCTCCACATCCTTTTATAGAGGTTTCTCAACTTGGTCTGACCAAAGTGGATTCTTTTCAATTTTTTTTATGGCAAGAAATATGATTAGTTGTTTTTTAATATACCATATTTGAAGGCATGTGACCCGAGGGAGGATCAGAGAATGACTATTTCCATGGGATGTATTTTTGTTGGTAATGTATTTCAAATGTTAGCAATAAGAAAAAGGAATAAAAAGACTTATGTTGGAAAGTTCCTAGAGATAAGAGGGATCTCTTATCACTACATTGTCTACTGGAGTATTATATTATCCATGATAAACACTATTATAGAGGGAACATTCATAGCGAATTCCCTAATAGGGAGGAACACCATGGTGGATTACATTAAGGGATAAATACACTTTATTCTTTGTCTTATAGCCACATGGAGGGTTGTTGTGGCTCTCTTCTAGAGATAGGTTCTCTAGGCTGACTGAATTTTCATGAATAAATCCTTCATGAAGATGTGTCCGATGGAGATCTTCTGAATTTCTTATACTACTCCCTTAATTTTGTAATGGGATGTTAGGATCATTAGATTAAAGGGATAAGTGTCCAAGGAATACAAGAACTCCATCCTTAAAAGGATTTAGATCACAAATTGACTCTTGATTTTCCAACTATTCTTGGTGAGGCTTATTTTTAGATGTTCTCAAATATGTCATTGGGGCTACTTGTTAGGATAAGTGAATATAATAGGTAGGTTTATGTGTTTTCTTTGGAGTAGCTATCAGAATAAGAAGATTATCTCTAATTATAAATGGTGTATATTTGCAATCTGATTTTCGGTATTATATGAAGGAGTGCACACCATAATATTCCTTGAATGGAATAGAGGTATGTATCATCTCTGAGATGAAATGATGATGAGTCATCCCATGTGTGGGGATAGGGTTATGTGTTTGTCCCTCCATGACATATGAAGTTGCCATTATGATATTCTATCATGCTTCTAGAATATGGGAAGATATTTTTGTCTACCCTTTCACATTTGTTAAGATTAGTTTGGTGACTTCAGGGGCCAAAAAGTAATATATAACCATTCTGCATCTATAGTAGGTGTATTTACCTGCTCATATTTCCCCCTTTTTTCTAGAGGATATTGGGAGTACTCAAGTTTGGGGGAAGATAATTAAGTCCACCCTAAGTTTTTCATCGAGGCTTTCTGAATGAATTCAATGAGTGATTCCAAGTGGGACTATTGGAAGGCATGTTGGATGATGTCTACTGTACGTTCCTGCGGGTTTCATTCCACCAACATGGTAAATGTACTTATTTCAATGCTGAAAGATGAGAATACGTGGATGATTGGTGAGTGTGAGAAAGTGTATATTCTTATTTACAATTTTCCACCATATTTTATTGGTGGCCTTCCATGAATGCAACCAGATGAGTTCAATGACTGGATGGTAGTTTTTAAGAATGTGTATATGCCTACTCATGACACTCCATAGAATTTAAATGGTGGGAATGGTTAGTTTCTGCAAGACATGTTTGTTGGCTGCTAAAATTAAGGTGCATGGGTGTATATGTCAATTCTTTATTTTCCACCAAGTTAGGTTGATGACTTTCTCTACAGGGGTTAAAGGTAAGAACAATATCCATGTGGTATGGATGTTTTCTTCGATGGTTCTTCTTGCATTATTGAGACTAAGGGACCTGGACTAGAACTGAAGGTAACACCCCCATCATACTGGGGTTCACTATTGCACAATTCTGTTGGTGGTGTTTGTTGGTGGGAGCCCTCACGAAGGACCCATGTGTCTTTGAGTTGAGCCCCTTATATACTTCCTAATTCACATCCTTATATAAATAGAGGGATTAGTTGTTTTATTCTAAGGATAAGGTCCCGAAATAGTTGAAGATGGTTGTTAGCACTGTATGCTTCATGAAAACCGGTCATCACTATCCAGAAGATTTTGGATTGTTGTTTACATGGAGAGACTATCAAAAAACTTACATGGTTAGGATAGTACTATGTTGATGGTATTCCCAAACGAATTCATTTGAGACCCATAATTGAAGATGATGAGTTGTTGATGATGTCCTTCTAGCAGATGAGGATCCAGCTTGTGCAGTTGCTGGGGAATTCAAAGGTGAAAACATGAAGGAAGTCATTTTTATTTAAGAGAGTTCTGATAAAGATTTCAAAGTTCAAACTATTAAATCCATCAAATCATCATCTTCTAGATGGACACATGCATGATTTATTCCCTTGTCTGGACCTCCATTATCAATTATTAAGGTTCTGACCGATAGGTAACACTATCAACATGGTTAACGATTCACGTCGGGTTCACTATTTTATTTCTTCTACTCAGAATTTATGTTCTTATTAAGAATCACTACTTCTGGATGGTCTCCATTGGATTTATATATGGAACTATAAACATCCAATGGTTTTGTATCCAAATGGTCCTACTTTCCAATGGTAGTTCCTTAGTTTTGGACTTATAATACTTTATAAACTATATTGGCCGAGAGGATGGGATGTTGGGATTGTCACACACTTTTGGGAGAATTAAAAACTACTTAGAAACTATATTATAAATTTATGATATGTTCAAGAATCCTTATTATTTTTCCACGTGTAAAATAGGTTTACCTTGAAATTTATAGTCAATTATTAGCATGTGTGAAATTTAAAATCATCCGTATTTATTTTAGTTTCTTCATTAATGATGATATTCATATGTATTGGAGGATCTCGATCAATGGAATCCTCTTATATACTAAAGAGAGATTCTTTAGTCATTTTTATGATAATACTAATTTTTAAGCCACTCAGTGGTGCACTCTAAAATATATCGTCATCCAGGTAGACAAATTTTATTTGATGTTGGGATCATCTCCATCAATGGGAAACCAACGATTCCTTGTGAAGGAAATCAGAACTCTCATAGTTCGGTGTCTCTTAATGGGACACATCATAAAATTTAAGGTCGTGTGATATGGACCTAACCATACAACTTAGGTGTCTAGTAAATGCTTGGTATGTGAATTATTCTTGAGCATCCCAAGGAACCTGTAACGGATATGATTTTCCATGTTTGATTAAAGCATTATGGGAATATAGAATAAGAAGAATAATGTTTTTTGGATTGTTAGTTTCGAACCTTAGGGAGTCTTCCTACATATCCCACATGGATAAAAATCAAAGACCATGTAGTTTGATGAGCCTCAAAGTGGGGTATGTCGCTTTGAGTGAAATAGTTTGGGGTTGAATCCTAATGACGTTTCCCTTATAACAAGGTCCATGAGATATTTCTTAACTCATAGAGATTTAGGGGGCTTAATTCTGGGATTAAACCTCAGGAGGATTCCATGATTAAGGGAATTAAGATTTTATTCCTAAAGAGAATATTCAGTGAGCATGTGCCTTGATGAAGACTTCCTATATATCCCAATTATGGTGGGAACCAGAGTTCTCATAGTTCATGAATACCATAGATTGTGTGGATGTTGTGATCATCACAAATATTTATGCCTACATGAGTCATACTCGGGTAGAGAAAAAAATAGTATGTGAGAGATTCAACAAACCACACACTTTCTCTTCTGCTGATGGAAGATGCTAGGTATACAGAGAATAAACCTGAGGGAATGGTGGGCGAGGGAGAATATCAGTGAATATTTTAATGTGAAATGAAATTAAAGGTCATTGGGTCTGGCCTGAAAGACTATGGGCTTGCTCCATGAGGGATTCTATTAGTTGATCTCATGAGAGGAGGGGCACATTTCTTTTCATTAATGGAAAAGAATGTGTGGCCCTCACTCTCCCTATTGAGAACCAGAGGATCCTGATCTTAGAGACAAAAAGGGGTGGGCAGAGTCCCATACCCAGAATCAATGATAGGGAACATCCAAACACTATATCTATGGTAACTATCAATGTGACTATAGATATAAAAACCTACTAACATTCCAATCATCCTGACTCCCTTTGGAGATGAATGTGGGAAACCACTAACTATATATACAAAAACCCAAATATGAGACACATTGATTTTACTTTCCCAACAGATTGATATGTCGAGAGGTTTTAGTGGAGGATTAAATATATTCCTTTTTATATAATGGATCAATGTAAGGAGATACCCTGACATGAGTGGCTTTGAAGAGGGATTACAATATAATATGCATAGGTCATGGGTGCAGCTATGCAATGTAGCTCTACCATATAGGTTTGACATGTAGTTGCACCACACAAGTCCTAGTGATGACTAAAAATTTCTTAACACAAGGGGAAAAATCCAATTAAATCATAAAAGGACTACATATATGATATCACTTAGGTGAGATTTAAATCTAAACACCCCAGGTCTCCACTGGTGTATTTGAAAGAACCCAACATTGGTTCTTAAGGAATAGTTATTGCGTAGGAAGATTATTCTTTATTGAAAAGGGTAATTAATTAGATGTTTTTTGTTTCAAACTATAAAAATATTTCAAATTATCTTATCCCATCTAATTCTGTCTTCTCTTTTTTTTATAGAGCTACCTGAGAATAATTGGGGGATATGGGTGAAAGAGATATTAAATGGGTGATTCAAGAGTTCTTCCATCTTTTTTCATTCCCAAAATTGGGATCCCAAGTCTCCTAGTTAGGGTCAAAGAAGGGGCCAGTAAAGAAGAGTTTGGGGGAATAGATCAGCCATGTATCTCCTCCATGTATCTCCTCCACGAAGGTATACAAAATGTATATTTTCGCATAGTTCATCTGCGTAGGTCAACATTGTAGGACTTCAGCATAGAGGATGCTCATTGGTATGTATAAGCAGAACATGTGATGATTTTTTGGATGTAGAGGTGTCCTTTGTAGGTCCATGGCATAAATTTCATACATAGGACCCTTGCATGTTATGTCCTTTACATCATTTATATTCTTTTTTAATATTTTGAAATATCCCAATGGATTATTCGTAATCCTTTTTATTTCCTTACATGTGTCAAAAAAATATATACTTGATGTTTCTAGTGATTTTTTCAAAAGTAGGTACTACATAGAGATAAATAATGTTGATAAAAAATTAATAAAATGATTATGGATGACCCATCTGACTGAAGTGAACCAAAATATTATAATAATTGTGAACATTCCCCATTTTTATTTAAATTGAATAGAATAATTCATTAATGATTTTTATGTTCTGAACATCCCTTATAATAATAGTTTTAATGTGTCGATAATTCATTCTTTTTTTCTTCGTATTTGTGAATTATTTTGAGTGTTGATTTTATTAGTATACTAATATTACAACAACATTTGTGTTTCATATTTTTTTCAAGGAAATTTTTAATGTAATATTCATTTATTATATGGACGTTCATCCTCAATTTTTTTAATTTATTATCACTTTTTTCTAGATGATTTTATATTAGTGTGGTATATTTAGTTGTTGTGGAAATAGTCTTTTCAAGAATTGTTTTACTGAACATGTTGGAATTACTTATTTTATTAAGACTCATGAAACAATTATTTTTATTCATTAATGTTAACATGAAATTAAGTCCCTTGTAATTTATATAAACATTTTAATAAATTCATTAAAAATTTTATCTTTAAAAACCAATCAATTTTGTTTTGAAAATAATAAATTTAAAAAGATTATGGATTTCATTTAAATTATTTTTTGAGGAACTGGAAGTTATTAAGGTGATATTATAGATCATATTCTTTGAGTTACCCTAATCGTCACCATTGCATTCCTTTAACACTATTATCTTACCATTAAAATTTAGTATAGATCTAGTATCATTCTTTTTACCTAAAATGAATAGTAAAATTGAATATTTCAGTGGTATTTTTTTTGTTCCTCAATTAAACAAACCATTTTAAAATTCTCAAGATAATTGTGCATAATTTTTGTTATTCTTTTGAAGCCGAAAAATATATTTTGAGGATTAATTTTCTATTTTAGATTAAGTTTACTATGTTCCATATTATTATATACAAATCCATTTTTTTATAATATATCATGAATAAAATATTAAATAATATTTAATGGTGGGTTTCTAGTTTAATTGAATTATATTTATAGTGTTTATTTAATAAAATATTTTAACATATTTTAATGATTTTTTCAAATTTTTTGTCCCCTTGATAGTATTTGAATGTTGATGTTTTTATTTTCTACCAACCGTTTGTGTTTACTTTAAAATATAATGGGAATTAAATAAAAAAACACAATTTCAATTTGATTTTCTTATAATACATTCAATATTTTATTTTCTATGATATGAATGAATAGCACAACTAGATTTTTGATTCACTGAATATTTTTCTGGAAATAACTCAAAACTTGTTTTTCTCTCATGAATCTATTTATTTATAATACATTTATTTCATTGGTTTGTATTATTATTATTTTATTTATTATAACCCTTGAATAACTAGGATTTTTTAAAAGAGATACATATTTTTGAAACATGTTTATCAAATTCTCTCCCACCTTAGTTTTTAATAATGTTGAATATGGATTGTTTTTAGTGAGAAGGAATAATCTATTTTGTGCATAAAAAATTATCATATAGTACCCATTGTCTTTCCTTATGAACTCAATGATTTACCTAAAATATTTCTATAATAATATAGAAAATGTTATATATTTTTTATTTAATTTTTTTTCATGATCACGAAGGGTTATATCATTTATTTTATCCCTGATTCACTTCATGATACAATATCAAATATTTATACTTTCAAATTTATTAATTTCTCGATTTGGTTCTTATTTTAATCCATTAAATTTTCATAATTAATGCTTTAAAATATGTATTATCAATTTCTTTGGAAATTTATCTTCGAAAAATATAGTGAACATTTTTTGAGTATTTTATTTTTATTAAGGTGATGAATTTGTTTTTTATATAAAACTATTATTTTATTTATTTGTTCCCAGCTAATATTTATGCATATTTTTATTATATAAATAATTTACATTTTGTTTTATATTGGGTTAAATTATGTGTGGTGTGAGATTTTTTAAACAATGAATTATAATTGTTAATTGTATATAATAAATCAGAAAAAAATATAATTTTATTTTGAATTAATTTATTTATATTTCATTAATCATTTAAAAATAAAAACCAATTTTATACTAATTTTTTTATTTCAAAATAGTTATTATTTGTTATATCCATGTTAAATTTCAAAGTAAAAACAAAATAACACAATAATTCAGTCATTTGTTCATAAGAAACCATCATTTTTGTAAAATTGATCTTCTATCTATGTATGGAAAATTATTGTCTCTAGAATAATAATACATTTGTTTTGGGGGGATTTATGTGATAATATTATAAATATTCTTACACAAGTATATTATATATCATTTCTGAATATTTAGTGATAATTATTAAATATATACCTTAAATGCATCTATTTTGATAATTTGAATAAATTTAAGTATTTAGTTTATATATATAATTAATGAAACATTTTTTTGACCTAAAATATTAATTTACTTGAATTGAACAAGATATCAACATGTTCATTGTATTTTCAAAATTTTAAAAAGATTAAAATTAATAATTTTGTTTTAAAATATTTTAAAATTATTATATGGATTCTAATGTTTTAAAAATATTAAAATAAATTTAATAATATTAAAAAATTTTAAATTCTTTTATTCTGGTGGATTTTTATTGTATCTTTATTTTACATTTGGATTGATGATAAAAATGAAACCATGGGATATACCATTCCAATATGATTGATTGTATTAAATTTTTCACAACCGTGTGATACATGGTAAAGATATATTTTTTTACCAATTACATTTAATCCCATACAAATATGATCTCTATGTTAAATTTCTCAAATATAATCTTATGGACTTTTTACCGAGATGATATCTATTAAACTGTCACAGTAATAGTTATTTTGGATTTGATAACTAAAACATGTGTATAATAATTTCAATTCTAGTCATATGTATGATCTCACGCACTTGCTGTTGTAGACTGATATGACAGAGATGGTCATATATAGTACTATTAATTGTGATCCAAGTGATTGTGAGCTTATTCCATGAATGTTGGATGATAGGAATATTAGGGTCCTTAGAAATATTATTCATATAGAATTATATTATACATCCAATACTAAGGATAAATTAAGTTGTTACTAGGTAACTGTGTGCATCTTTATATTTTTGTTCAAGTTGATTTTTAATTCCTTTTGAGTTCATAATAGTGAGATTTAGAGTATTTTTTCAAATAAAAATTATATTTAAACAAGTCCAAATATTTAGTTGGTTTATCCTTTGAGTTTTCCTACATATTATATTTGGAGGTAATGTTCTTACATTTTTTGTGAAATAAAGTGTTTGTTCATAGATTTATGTTTAATTGTAATATCATTAATATAAATGGATTTGAACTTATTTATCTAGGTTCATCACCATAATAATAAAACATGGTTGATATTATATTGTCATTCGCATGGTTTGATGAATAACTATTAGAGGTTGTAATTGAGGTTTCAAGGGTTCTAAATTTAAAAAAATATATTGAATTTTATTTGTACATTTTGTGTCACTTAAAATTAATTTCACAATACATTTATTCATTATTTGATGATGTGTAGGAATGTTCAGGAATAAACATGGAGTCTTAGTAACATTAATTTTGAATTGGTGTACTAAAATATATTATTTGAATAGAACATGTGTCTGTAGTCTATTGGTTGAGTACTTTAAACATATTAATATTATTCTGTGTTATTATATTAAAGGTAAGATGAAGACCAAGGGTGGGAGAGAGGAAAAATAGAGTGTCAGATTCACATAGATAGTCGACTTCTAACTAAGAGGCCAAAGAAAAGTTCTAATTAATGTGCCCAAAAACAGACTTTAGGTGATAGTTGAGGTCAGAATAAGATATTAAAAAAACTTTACTGAATAATTCTTCAATATCATAAATTAATTATAAATTCAAACATTCTAATATAAAACTTACATTGTGAATAGAAACAATATAATAATTCCATAAAATGTATTTTTTTTTATTTTTTCCTGTGAAATCATATTTTTATATAGTAATTATTTATGAATTTTTCATGAGTTCTATTGTAGTAAAATGAATAATTAAAATTCATTTTCTCTTAGGATCTTTCCATGTCTGATATAAAATGGATAATAAATATATGAAATAATTTTTTTTCAATATTTCAATCCATTTCAATAATGAATTGTTTTTATTGATTCTAATTACTATTGAATGATTATTTTATCCAAATCATTTATTCATTCTAGAATAATGATTTTCAATTTATATGAATTAAAATAATATGTTTTTTTAAAATACTATTTGGCTTCCTGGATATTAATAATGATAGTAGACTATGGTGATAACCTATTAAATGTTTCATAGTTTCCCTCACTATACTAGTAATGTTGAATAGGGTTGGAACTAGATTAATGAAAATGAAAAATTATTGAAATATATTGTCCTATTTTAGTTTGGATTAAATTATCATAAACAAATATATAAGACTAATGTACGGATAGTATAGGATACAAAAATAGGATCTAAATTTCAACATTAAAATATATACACTACCTTTATTGAAACCCTTTAACATAGCTAATTAACATTTCGAAATGCACACGCATTATTTTTCCCCAATAAAATTAAGTACTCAATTTTCATATAATTGACATATTCACTATTTTTAATATATTTAATATAACAAAAATCTGTTTAATACTCACATTCTCTATAATATGTTCAAACATTCACTACTATACATATTTATGATTATAAATTTGTATTTTATATCCTATAATGGTTGTTGCTGATTATGTATCATTAACATCAAATGAATTTTGGGATAGATTGTTTAATTTCCATCATAAATACATCAATGTTGTCAAAACTACATCTCATATTCATAATGAAACATAAATTACTCCATTCGATGGGAGTGTATCCAAATATAATATCACTATTGTCCCTATCATAAAATTTTCCTAAGAGTTTTATTTTGATATTGATATAAAATTGGTTGTCAAATAACCTCTACCTTATTAAGAAAAGATTTTTTTAAAAACATAAATTGATTAGAATATTGGTCAAATCTGATCAATTGATAGTGAATATTAGTAGTATTTGTTTTTTTCTTTCACTAAATAATTTAAATTTTCTATAGTCACATAATATGGTTTTTCTGCTATCCACCATGTCCCTATTATTTCAACCGGCTACAAAATTATATTAGGCTATGTATGGAGTACTATATTCATAATATATTATATGATTCTCAAGATGATCCTAAAAAATGAATTTGTGTAACAATATAGAAAACATGGCCCATTTATATTTCACTACCCAAGATTGAAATGATATATAATTTTAGAGAATCCAGATGCATTTGAAGAATCCTCATGAAACAACTTATAAAGAAAATGACTAAAAACTAATCGTTATATAGGAAAAATCCTTAGTGAGACCTCGACCACTATCTCTGTTTTATACAGTATTAGGCCCTGTGAAAATAGAATTGTAAAACATAGGGTGAGAAAAAAAATCTCAATAATGGGTTTTCAAGACAAAAAGAAAACTTGGTAGTGTTTTTCAAATAGAATATAAAACATATTATAATGTTTGTTAATGAAATATTAGTGAAATTTCTATTACTGTATAAATGATCGAAGAGGATTTTCAAAAATAATAATTTTCGTGAAAGGGGATTTCAATTTATACATACTATATTTGGAAAATCATCTTTGATCATTTATACAATAATAGATATTTCACATGAAGACCTCATTAAAATTAATAATTAATTAAAAAAACATTATATCATAGAATAAATTCTCGGTTTACTCTCGAGAATGGTAAAGTGACATACGCTTGAGTCTAGGCACATTGCTCAAGGAGGATCATGAGTCATGGCTCATTGCACATGGAGGGGAATGTTAAACCCTCATTTCACCTAAATTAACATGTGTAAGCCCTCATTAAACCTGAATTTGCATGAGGAAACCCTCACTACACATGACTTATCATGATTAAAACATCATTGTACATGAATTATCATGAGTAAACCCTCATAGCAAAAAATAATCATGGTAAATTTTTTGAACCTTTGGTCTTGAAAATCAATTCATAAATAGAGATTTCTTGATTATAAATTTATCACGGTGAAAGTATTTCCTCATTTATAAACATAATTATACTTATATATTAATATATGTAGTAGTTTCTCATAAAATATACTTATATATTCATTAATTAATATAAATATGATTTCATAGTCATACATATATATATATATATATCGACTAAAAATAGCTGTAACACATTGAAAACCATCTTATATGTGTATCTTGATAATGTAAATAATAACGGAGGTAATAGTTTTTCATAAAAGATAAACATATACATATTTATTTACATAAACATTAGTATTTGAATAAAACATGATCACATACTCATGCATATAAAAATTGATTAAAAATAACCATGGAAACTTTACATAAAATTACATAAACCCATAAATTCATATATTTGCATATATAATAAACATAAGTAATTTTTATACATATTCACATAAGTGTATATATATATACATGTTAATATATACATATCAATTAAATATTTTTAATATGAAATGGGATATATATGTATATGGGTGTATATAAATGTATATTTTTTCAATCATCCACTTGTTTTGAAAAAACTTAAATCCAAAACCCTTCTTAGATCTTAGGGATTAATTAAATGTCAAGTGAACATAAATTAAAATTTTTTAAATAGAGATCCATTTGAAAAAGGTGTTTTAAAAATGTCATGATATATACATTTATACACAGACACAGAAACACACACACACACACACACACACATTTAGGACATTACGAAAAAAATAATATTTTTTAAAATCTATTGACACTGCTCATATAAGATTCCAATTGATCAAATTAATATTAGAAAAAGTGAGTCACATGAATCAAAAAAAATTTAATACTTAATATGTATCCTGAAACGTTAATTCATAATAAAATAGGATCACATTTCTATCTTGAAAGTAATCAATAAACTATTATGAACTCAATGAGGATAGATTAAAATAAATTTGAATATAAAGATGTGGAATTCAAATATGGTTTACAAATTTGAAGAAGAGATATAAAAAAATTCATTTTCCATTCCAATGACATAAAAAATTGATTAAACATCAATGGATTAATCTTTAGTGATTTCCTAAAAGAAAATTGGAATATAATATATTTATTTCATATTATACTTGAATATATCTCAGAAGAAAAAATTTCATACCATGAAAATGATTCCACTTCTTGGAAATAGTGAAAAATACTAGATAATAGAGAGAATTGAAAGCTACTGAACGATTTAGAAATAATTTTGAATATGTGACACAAATGTTAATAAAATATTCAGAATACCATGAAAATTGGACATAATTATTTGGTAAATAAAAGATTAAAATACAAATAAGAGACATAAACAATTTTAAACAATAATATAGTAACCATTTGTGCCATTAAAATGATTGTTCACAAGGAAATTTAACTACCCCAAAGCATACTGGAATGGAGTCAACATTTTCGGAAGAAACATGATGTATATTATTAATTTAAAGAGTTTCCCTAACCATCATAAACATAAATTTTATTTTTTAAATATGTAAAATAAGACATTAGGCATAAAATACTTGAAACCTAAAACCATCGGAACATATTAAAAAAACAAATCCCCTTATAGAAATAATCAAAGCAGCAACTCCTCTATCTCATATCACAAATAAAAACGGTAAAATTTTTTACGATAAAATAAACACTGCATGGTCATATATACAGAAAATTGGACACCCATAACTAGCGTTTGAACAGTGTGAACACTAAGATTCTCAACCAACAAGATATCATAATTTTCCTTAAAATAAGACCCTAAATTGGACCAAACTGGTTCACATGGAATCTAAAACCCAAAAAATATATAAAATTTCTCTAAAACATTTGATTCAATCGTATAACTAGAAATAATACTCACCCTTAGATAAAACAGATTCACAGGAGGATGAGTTCACAAGAAAGATATCGATTGAAGTCATCTCGAGTCATCGGTGCATGCTGTAAGCTGGCTGACTATCTATGGGGTGCCGACTTCCTTCCCATTCATCCTCTCCAGAGTTACAGTAGTCTAACGATGACGAGTGATAGATGATTCATGATGACTATCAGTATTGTGGTTTCAAGAGTGAAGGGCATAACCAGGAGTTGGAGGTCGACCTATGGTTTTGAGAGGGTGAAGATAAAGATGGGGGGACGGTTCCATTCGACTTTTACTGGAATCCCAAAACGTTATCCCCCCTTTTGTTTCATCCATCACATGAAACTAATTATTATTATACCATAATTTTATTATTATATCAATTCATTATAATATATGTTTTCACTTATTATATATATTTATATTTCTTAAATTTTATTTGTTCTGATACACATATATCATTATATTAATTCTTCAATCTAATAATTGTCCAAATAAAGTATATATTATTATTAATATTATAATTATTTCAAAAATAAGTATACACTCCATCTAATAACTTTTACTAAAAATTTATGAAATTATGTGTCATTAAAAATATATGTTAGGTATTTAACACGATCATTATGATAATATTATAATAAATAGAACCCATTTTCTAAAAATATACAGTTAAAATGAAAGAAATTAAAAACATACCTTTATTTTTTATTTCATGAAAAATAGAAAATCATTTTATGTAATGACCCATGTATTTAAAGAATAATAATTTTTCAATTCTATTGCTATTTAAGAATAAGATATTAATTTTACAGTTAAATGGGACAATGTTTATGATAGTGTACTTGACATGTAATAACAGGTTTCTCTGAAATCTTACTTTGCACACAACATTGGGTTATACTAAAAAATAATACAATATTATATTTATTATATAAAAAATAAGTTAACACCTATCCATTGGAATGGATGGAATAAATTATATAAAATGAAATTTGAAATATGGTTTACACATTTTTAGATAATAATTCAATAGTTATCAAATTTATTATAAATGGAAAAAAAATTAATTGAATATAATGGTTGGTTTTTTATGAAAACCTACTTAAAAGATAATAATTGTGATTATATGATCATATCACTCTTTATGGATTTCTATTTATTGAAAAATATATTTCATATATTCAATTTAATTTTTAAATTAATCTTATATGTCTTTTATATATAATATAAGAACAAATTATATTTTTCGAATAAAAGAATCATTTTTCAAAATATGAATTTTTTCCACCATTTAAATGAGACCCATTTTTAAATATATTTTCTCTCACTTTTAAAAATTCTATTTTAAAAAATAATTTTTTTATTATAATTGGGACTTAAAAATTTACATTGATGTTATCTTGGTAATTTTTTGATTAAGTTAATTTTTTAGTGAATAGTGAAAAATGTTACATTTTAATTCAAAACTACATTTTCATTTAATTTATTTATGTAGGTACATTTCCCTTTTTATTGGTTTTAAAAAATAATTGGATTATGTTTTTATCATTTAATTCAATTGTGGTCTTTGGATGTAATTTCATATTTTAATTTGGATATAAACACATGTGAATCTTTTGATAGTTATTACTTCTTAAAAACCCATTTTTTTGTTTTAACAATAAGAATTAGTTTTAAAATTAATTACTGTGAATTTTTTGTTTGGAATTTGGAAAAATGGATTTAATATTTAGAATCAAAATGTTCATATTGTGTAAATATATACCTTTTTTTTAACCTTATGAATAGTAACTTCAGAAATTATTTTATTTACCATGGTTAAAGGGTAAATTTGGAATATAAGTATAAAACATAATATTATAATAATAATAAATTTTCCTAACACATTTATTTATCCTATTGGATTAGAAATGTATGACCCTGGGCATACATGGGTCGATTTTGTGACCCCATTTATCCACTTGGGGGTAATAATTACATTTTATAAGAATTAATTTAATGTAAATAGAAATATATATCATAAACATGTATCTTTTTACTAAAACTATTTTTATATAATGTTATATAAGTTATATCTTAGACTATAAATAGTAATTAGAAATATAAAAAGACTTACTATATCATGGTAGTTTATTTATTATATTTAGACATTATCTAAATAAATTTAATTATGACACAATGATGATGTAGTGATTGCCTCATTAATGAAATATGAAAATAAATGATATTATAAATATTAAAATAATTGTAATTTGATTATTTTTATTCCATATACTATTTTTATGGATTCAAATTAAATATCATCATCTTGTTAATTCCTTTGGTTCAACAGAACCTTATTGTTATGAATTTAACAAAAATCAATTACCTCATAGTGTCATAATTGACTTAAATGAGTTTTTTAAACAAATACTATTTTAATAAATGATATAATAGGCCTAAAAATATAATATTCTTCCAACTAAGATACATAATGTTAAAAATGTAATTAATCAACAACTCATGGATCTGTTTGAATTTTATAGTAAATATAGTCACTATATATTACGAAAGTGCAAGAAGACATTGTACGAGTTATTGTTTTTAACGAAAGGGTTAATGATAAAAGATAAGGTTAATTATGTTCCCTACACTTTAATAAAACCTATTGTTTGAGAGTATTTTGACCCAAAATCATATTATATTTTAAATAAATTATTTTAGTACAATTTGATACCAAAAAATCATTTGATAATAAAATAATATTTCAATACCTTTTTAAAGGGCCCCTCCTCCCTCTTATAAAAGGCCATCACATCTACCCACTAACTCAAACCTACCAAGCCTCTTTTCTTGAACAAATTATAATGCAATAAGCTAACAAAATCCCTCTATTTCTCCTTTAATCCTTACCATTGGTAGATGTCAGATCAAGAAAGCATTTTGGCTCAAATAAAATGAAGTTACTTGATTTAGAGGTAGCATATTCTCTCAAGTGGCTTTCCGTTATTTTCGTTCTCCACTCCGTATGCTCTTATTAGTATTTGATTACATAAAAACAACAGTATGCTAATATACTATGATATTTTCATGGCAATTATTCGAACTATACTTACAGACACCTCCATGTAATGGATGCAAACAAACAGTTTGTGAGTACGATGAACTACTGCCTCACGAAATAATGATTGTTCAATTTTCCCCTACAACCTCTCATGGTTTCCATTATGATGGAACTGTATTTTTATATGATATATTTTATATTTATATTGTCTAAATTATTCTTTATTTTTCATTTACATAATACCTTTATGCTTTCTATAATGTCTAAATGCGATTATTTCAGTTGAGGAAGTACGGACTACCGCCCCCTCAAACTAATATGACTCATTCATGCCATACTTGGAACATATAAGGTATGGAGTTAATGAACTTATGTAACATATATAACATATAATATTATACATTAATTATAATATTCCAATGTATTATTTAGTTTTAATTCCTTTAAATAAGAAAAACAAATGAAATTAGTGTTCATCCATACGTACATATTACCGTCTCCATGAACAGTACATTTCATTTATTATCATCAAATGCTATAAATTTTTTTAAAATACATATATCATAGACCTAATTAAATATATACTTGATTTATATAACTCTAAAATCATGAATAATATTTTGGAGATAATGGAATTTTGACCACATGGACAATTTGTAATTATAACAAGTTCATTTTTGATTCAACTACCGAACATCAACAAAACAACCAATATAAACATGAATAATTATACTCTAGGTATAGAAAGGTAATAAGTGATATAAAAGGAATAATAAAAATGATAAATGTTATGAAGAAATTAGAAATTAACTTGTGTTTATTATTCAGGAATATAAACAACGAACGAGACAAGTAAGACTCAAGGTAAGGGACATCATGTAAATCTCCTATCATTGAGGTATATTTTGGTTTATACACTTCTTTCTTTAATAGAATGTATAATTATAACCTTTTTCTTTTAATATCCTTCAATTTTTAAAAAAATTAATATTTTGTTTTTTGAAGCGCTTTACTAATTGACAAAGTGAATGTTTTTATAACGTACGTAGTGACAATGAACTTTCCACCGCTGCGAGTATTATTTTATATTTGTCTTCCATAAAAAGTCTTAATGTTTTAAAAGTAATATAAAACCATATACCTTTTTTTTATATTTCGGTATTGAAAATGTTTTTGAGAAAACATTTACTATCTACATATATTGATATGATATATTGTTATTACAATGTGAAAATGTTATCTTTGCTTTATGCTTATTTTATGTGTTAAAAATATGTTATGGTTATTGGGAATTGTTTATGTATATGGGTGGTTACGTGATATACTAAGGGCAGGTGAGCCCGAGATAGATGTATAATGAATTGGGAAATGAGACAGAGGTAAATGTTAATGTTTCTCCTAAGAGATTTAGGGAATATATTGTGTTAGTAATTCCAAACATAACTACCTATGTAGATGTGAAAGCTATAATTTATGTATTTTATATATTCCATAAGTTAACTTTATTATTTATGATTTCTATGAGTTATTCATAAATCATATGAATTCATGATGCATTTTAAAGGAAATGTGTTTTGTGATTGAAATGTATTATTACATTAATTTTTAAATATCAATGGAATAAAGTTTTCTTTTATTTTTTTATATACCTTACTAATATTTTTATGCTAATCTGGAATTTTGGAAATGTTTTTCATAGGTTATGCGGAAGGTAAGAGAAATTAATAATTCAAGAATATTTTTATCAGGAACACATTTCTTATTTTTTAAAAGTTCTATTTGTGTGAAACAATTCGATAGAGTATAAGTTCATACATTTTATTATTTGATATGTAATTTAATATATATGGCCTAAATATATAAAAATATAAACTTGAAAAGATCATCATTGTGAATGAAATTAAATTTTTGATAAAAAAATAAATATTATGTAATTTTTATGGCTGGGGAATTAGACTTGGTATCAGTGGATAGTTTAGATAACTTTAGAGGTAATGGTGTTATTTAATCATAAGTGAAATAACCATAATGGTTAGAATATTAGGAAGAGGTATTATGTATTTTGGATAAATTCAATGAGTGTAAAATAACATGAATAAGTATATCTTAGTGTATACACTCTTCATAATATAATATATGATGATTTTACTAATTTAGTATCACTATCCTTTTTGGTTTTATTAAATTACTGGATCTATCAGGCACACAAAATAAAAATGAATCTTTATGAAACTATTGTGGTTTTTAAAATAAGAAACCAAATAAAATAGAATATACAATGATAAATCTTGTGGTTATTTTTAACCAACTATCTTGAATCATGATTTACTACTTTAACCATGGTGATTTTTAAGGCATATTATATGCGAGAAAAGAGCCATGTGGATGTTCAGGTAATAATCATAAAGGTATGTATATTAAAAAACTATGTGTCAAGGATACGAAAGGAAACACCTATGAAAATTATTCAATGGGACAAGAAGATGTTATAGATGTGGTAAGGAAGGTAATAAAGCAATAACCTTCCATTGAAAAAGTAATCATTCATTTGGATCCAAGAAAGAGAAAGAAGACATTTTTTAAGGATTAATTGAATGTTTTAAATGTGGTGTGAATGGTCAATACAAAAATAGATGTCTTACGGAGAAGGTTTGTGAATTGGTTCTGGAATACTATACAAATATATGTTTACCAATTGAAAATTCTACTCCAATTAGAGATGAGTAAAATGAAAATGATATTTTAAAGGTATAGATTATTTCATAACTCATGTTTGGACATTGATGAAATATTAGGAAATTATGTATGATTTTTTTGATTGAAGGAAGAATAAAAGAATAATATTAAAAAACATGGATAATGGATCACGAAGAATGTTATATGATTAATATGTCTTCAATTTTAGAATTTAAGAATTATATTGGTTATATGGATGATAAAATGTTTAAATTAATGAATGATTAGACTAATTTAGATGGCTTATAGTATTTTTAAGCCTTAATTTGTTATATAAAAATGTTTATTGTGGAAGAAATATATTTTATTTTGTTGATATAGATATAAAGATCCATTAGGGTTTATATGATCCTAAAATTTGAGGCAAATATGGGTTATTAATTTTTGGGATGAAAAATGTGAGGTATGAGATAACCTTTGAGGTTAAAATATTTTATTGTTATTTTTGAATAAATTAACTCATTTTATTATAATTTTATAAAATTATATAGTTTTTGAAGATGGAAAACACGTAGACCGTGTGAAAAACTGTCGCATTTAACAAAGTTGTGGGAATCATACCCACTACCAATGTGAAATTGTGATTTTTCACCTACCACTACCCAAAATGAACTCCCTAGTTATTATGAATTATTATTTTTATTTAAATGATATTATGTATTAAGAATAATTTGATTCTGGGAACATATGCTTTGTGAAATTGATATCTTTAGTATAGGACAATGATTATTTGATTAAGTGAAAATGATATTTTGGAAGACATTTTATCTTCTGGGAACACTAGAAGTATAATAAAAATGGAATACTATGGTATTTCATTTGAGGAGTAATGTTTGAATTTCATTTAGGAAGAATAAATGTTTTTATTATGGAAAAATGGTGATTTGGGTTGTTTGTGGAAATGATTAACCTATCATGGCTAACATGTAATAAGTTTAATTACTTTTAACAATGATACTTTAATAGTAGTCTATGTTATTTGGAGATAATTATTGAAATATATAGTGGAAGACTATGCAATCAAATCCTTATGAATTTATGGTTTTTATCTTAGTTTGTATTATTTTGATGAATTTTTTGGAAAATTGTTTATTAAATGGTCTTTGTTGAACATTGTGTATTGTTTTCTGAATTTTGGAGATAAAGAGTAGCATTTCTTTTCTTAAATGATTAATAAATTTTTGGGATTATCTGATCTTGTACAAACCTTTTTGGTTTTGGATAATGTCTATGGACAACAAAAATATATAGTTCATCTTTTGTGTATTATTTGATTCTATTGAAGAAGATTCATCTTGAATACTCATAGTATGGAGTAAAAGATTACTAGAAATGGAAATTTATTAAAGAACGACACACTAATTTTCAAGTAAGTATATTTCATTATGATCATACTCTAATTATTAATAAAATTCTTCATCCCTATGAAAAATATCTTGAATAAAAAATGTTATATGCTTGCTTTTATCATCATACTTTTACCCAACCACAAATTTATGGTATTGTGGTGGTTAACATTCTATGATCACATTCTCTATCACATTCTATTATACTTTGAGAGTTTTTTCTTCCATATCCATGATTTTTTACAAGGAATACTAGTAGGAGTTATATTGGGTAACATTTATTACTTGACTTACTTTCTTTTAAATTGATATATTTATTGAAACTTTTTTCGATGTGGGGTTTTAATTGAAGTTTCCGAGCCCAATTTAAAAATTGTGACGATGCAATTTCCGAAGGGGGGAATGATGTAATGGCCCATGTATTTATGAAAGAATACCTTTTTGATTATATGGATATTTATTAATAATAATCTAATTTTACTGTTAATGGGGATGTTTTTTTCAATAATGGACTCAACGTGGATTAATGGGTTTCTCTGAAATCTTACGTTGCACATAACATTGAGTTATACTAAATAATATTACAATAATATTATTATTATTCTAAAAGTTATTTAACTCCTAGCCATTGAAATTATGAGAATGAATAATATCAGTTTAATTTAGATATTTGGTTTACACATGTTTAAATAATGATTCATTGGTTATCAAGTTTATTAGAAATGGAAATAAAACCCAATTGAATATAGAGGATGTGTTTTTATGAAAACCTATTTAAGAGAGAATAATCTTGTTTATAAGAACACATAACTCTTTATGTATTTTATTAAATAAAAAATATATTTTATATATTAGATTTATTTTTTAAAATTCATCTTATATGTTTTCTAGATATTATACAAGAACAAATTCAATTATTCATATAAAAGAATCATTTTCCGAAAAATGGAGTTTTATCGACTTTTGAAGGAAAACTATATTTAAATATAGTTATTGTCACTTTTATATGTTCTATTATAGAAAATTAAATTATTCATTATAATCAGGATATTGAAATTTACTTTGGATAAAATTTTGGCATTTTTTTGATAAAGTTCATTTTGAAAGTAATATTGAAAAATAATACATTTTAATTCAAAAATTCCTTTTCATATAATTTATTTATATAGATAGCTTGTACTTTTAATTTGTTTTAAAGTATAATATTATTATGTTTTTATCATTTAATCATATTTTGGTCATTTGATATAAATTCATATTTTATTGGAAATAAAAGTATTTCAATATTTTGAAAGTTATTGCTTCTTAAAAACCCAATTTTTAGTTTTGATGATGGGAATTAGTTTTAAATTAACTACTAATAATTATTTGTCTTGAAAATCTATGAAAGGATTACATATTTGGAATGAAAAGGTTAAAATTCTGTAAATAGGTTCCTTTTATTTTTGTATAATATGAATAGTAACTTCAGTAATTATTTTATTTACCATGGTTAAAGGTTAAATCTTGTAAAAATGGGTAAAAAATATTATAATAAAAAACTACCCTAACACAAGTATTAATCCTATTGGATTATATAATTACAACTATGTGCATTCTTGGGTGGATTTTGGGTCCCCGTAGATTCACATGGGAGTGATAATGACATTTTATAAGAATTACTTTCATGTAATGGGAAATATAACATAATCAGGTATCTTTAACGAAAACAATTTTTATATGGGATTATATAAGTGAAATCGTCAACTATTAATATTAATTAGTAATATTAAAATATTTTCTACATCATGGTAGATTATTTATAATATTTAAAAATTATATAAATAAATTTAATTATGAAACAATGATGATGCAATGATTGCCTCATTAATGAATGATGGAAGTAATGATATTTTAAATATTAACATTAATGTAATTTGATTAGTTTAATGACACATGATGTTTATGGATGATATTTTCAAGTTATCTTGGAGTTAATTTATTCGGTTTGAAGGAAGGATGTTTTTATGAAATTAACTGAAATCAATTACTTAATAGTGTCAAAATTGACAAAAATGAGTTTTTAAAACAAATACTATTTTATTAAATGATATAATAGTATGATTAATCTGATATTCGGCCAAATTAATTATATAATATTAAAAATATAATTAATTATCAACTTATGGTTTTATTATAATTTTATTGTAAATATAGTTACCATATATTATGAAAATGAAATAATACATGATAATCTTTAATGTTTTTAACTAAGGGACAAAGCTAAAATATAATGTTAATATTTTTCCTAAACATGTATAAAAAATATTGGTCGAGAGTATTCCAACAAAAAATTATATTATGTTTGAATCAAATGAGTCTAGAACACATTCATACAAAAAATCATTTTATAATAAAATAAAATTTCAATACCTATCAAATGTGCCCATCCCCCCTCTTATAAAATACCATCATCTATACCCACATACTCACACCTATCAAGGTTTTTTATCACCCTAATTATTCTAAAATAATCTCCAAACATACCTCCCTTTCTTTTAGAGGTATTAACTTGAGAAGAAGGCAATTGAAGAAATCCTTTTGGATCAAATCAAAAGAAGTGACCTGATTTTCAGGTAACATATTCTCTCATGTTCATTTCCTTTATTTTCCTTCACCACTCATAGTTCAATACTTATTATTTTATTAAATAAAAAAACAAGTATCCTAAATATAATTTTATTTTTTCTATGATATGTATTGGAACTATACATATACATCCCTCTATCAAATGGATACGAATATACTGTCTCTGTGTACTGCGAAACACTACCTCACGAAACGATGATTATTCAATATTCCCCTACAAACTCTCCTGGTGGACACTATGATAGAGATTTTTTTATATATGATATATATTATATTTATATTTTTTATTATTTATTTTTCATTTACAAAATACTTTTAGTCATTCCTTATTGTGTAAATATGATAATTTCATTTGAGAATGTGCGATCTATTGCCTCCTGAATGTGTTATAACTCATTAATGCCATATGTAAAACATATAAAGGATGGAGTTAATGAAATTATGTAACATATATACCATATGATATTATAATTTAATTATAATATACCTATGTATTATTTAGTTTTCATTACTTTAAATATGAAAAATAAATGAAAGTAGTGTTCATGCATACGTACGGCTTACCATCTCAATGAACGGTACATTTGATTTCTTATCTCAAAATGTTATAGACTATTATAAAATAAATATATACTGGATATAAATACATATATACTCGATTTATATGATATATAAATAATGAATAATATTCTGTATGTTACACCCCGAGCTTCCACGATACGCTTCTCATTCAATAATGCAATAGCTTGCATTGTACGCAACTTCGAGTTCTAACACACCGCAACTAATCAAAGTAGCCATTATGAATAGTAATAACCAATTTTTGAAATTATATATATTTTATATTTCAAAATGGACTTCATTTTTGAATTCGGAATGTTGAAATTAGCCAATGTTGAATTTTTTTGTAATTTTCTGAGAACTTCCAAATTTTTATGAATAGTGAAAAATACTTAAAACAACTTTTTTAATCAAAATAATTTATAGTGATAAGTTATACTATTGAGTGGTTTTAAAATATAATTAGAATATATTTTTACCATTTTATTCAATGGTGTTCATTAGAATTAATTTCACTTTGAAATTGGACAAAAACAATTGTCAATCTTCTGATATATATTGTTTCTAAAAAACACGCTATTTGTTGTGACAACGAGAATTAATTATAAAATTAATTAATGCAACTTATATGTTTGTAATTTTATAAAATAGAAATCATTTTTGAATTTGGAATATCAATTATAGCTTAGGGTGAAATTTTGGCATTGTTCTGAAAAACTTCAATTTTTTATGAATAGTGAAACCATTAAGTGGTAGTTAAAAAACTGATTTTTCATTTAAATGAAACATTACCACTTCTGTGATTTGATTTTCAAAAATCCGACATTCATGGTTGTCATTAGGATGTTAAATGTGGTTCAGTGGGATTAAAATAATTTTTTGGTGAATAGTAACTTTTAAGTTTAATTAATCGCGATTAAAGGTAATTAGTGAACTTTAAGGTAAAAATAGTATTATAAAAATATGGAATGACATTTACACTTGTGAAACCACTATTGGATGTGTCATGGCCGACCAAGGAAATCCATGGGTCAACCTAGGGACCCCATGGAGCCACTTGGGTAGGAAAAGGACATAAATAACGTTTTATTTAATGTTAAAATAAAAAGGTCACAAACAAGAGTTTTTTTACTAAAACAATTATTAAATGGGGTTATACAATTCATATTTTTGACTATAAATAATTATTAAAAAGCTAAAAATATTTCCTACATCATGATATTTGTTTTATAATTTTTAGACATTTAATATATTAAATTATTTATGACACCATGATGATGCAGGGATTACCTCATTAATTAACGATTTAAATAAAATGAAAGGATAATTTAAAATCTAAGGCTTACACTTGTCAAAAACCTATTGGGTGAGGACATTTTGAACCCTTATCACCTTAGACTCGAAATATATAAGTGTGGGACCTTTATAATCCGAAACGAATTGTATAATAATGTAAAATTTCATTACTTTCCAAGAGTGCCCCTCCTCTCCACTTATAAAAGGCCCCCACATCAAACACCTTATTCACACTTTCAAGCCATTTGGGTCGGCCTACCTCTACCCAAATACTCTTCCAACTTCCCTCCCATACTCCTAGAAGCCTCACTTTGGGCAGAATGCCTCCCAAGGAAGTCTTTGGCTCAAATCAAAAGAGTTACCCGATTTTAAGGTAATGTCTTCTCTTGTGTTCTTTTATTTTATTTTTCTTCTCCAACACCCTAAAATCTTTTTATTCATTTCTTTTGTAACAACACCAGTATCCTCAATATAATAGGATGTTGTTATAAGAAGTATTCTAGCTACAATTACACACAAATACATCTAATGGTTAAAGAACATACTGTTTCTGTGGATGGCGAATTTCGGCCTCACGAAACGATGATTATTCAACACTAATATAACACCTTCAACGGTGAACATTAAGATTTAACTATATTTATATATGATATATAATATGTTTATGTTTTACGTAAGCTTTTGTATTTTTCATTTATGGCATACCTTTATGATTTCGATTATGGGTAAATGCGATATTTTCATTTTAGGAAGTGGGGACTACCGCCCCCTCAAAGTTATTTGAATCATTAATACCATGCGTGGGATGTATAAAGGATGGAGTAAATGGTATTATACACTATATTATACTGGAATTATATTTTACCTTTATATAATTATGATTTCATTCCATTAAATAAGAAATATAAATGAAAGTAGTGTTCATGCGTACGTACGACTTACCGTCTCCATGAACGGTGCATTTCATTTCTTACCTCTAAACGTTATGGAATATTATAAATGTATGTATATAATGGATATATATGAGATATATGATATCTATATCATGAATATAATTCTGGATATAATTGATATTTCATGACATGATTAACTTGTAATTATAAGAAGTTTATTTTTGACTCAAGTACCAAAGATCGACAAAACGACCGTTATTAACTTAAATAATTACATAATATTCACAACATGGTAATAAGTAATATTAAAGGAATAAGAAACTTGAAAAGGTTCGTAAGAAACTATAAATTAACTCTAGTTTATTATTCAGGAGATTGAAGAACGATCGAGTCAAGTCGGACACGAGGTAAGGGAATTTCTTAACCCAATTTCCAATCTCTGGGTTAATCTCCTACTTTCAATTTATGTCATGATATTATTATGTCCTATATTGTATTTGTACTTTCTTTCTGTGTACATATAGTGAATACACATAATAGATCTATTTTATTTTAAAAAGGATCTTTGTAAGGACTTCGTCTCAATCTCCTTTCATTGTGGCATATTTTGTTTTATACACAAATTTCTTTTATACGGTGTATAAACCCCTTTGACTTTTATGTTTATTCAAAAGGAATATTTTTATACGAAGCATTTACAAAACGACAAAAGGGAATGTATTTGTCATACGTATGTGGCGACAACGACTTCTCCACCGTCGTGACCATTATTTGAGTCTCGACTTCCTCTACAAGCCATAACTTTTTTTAAAAGAAAAATAAATACCATGTTTTACCTTTATTTTATTTTGGTATTGAAAATGGTTTTGAAATGGTTTTTATTATAACAATGTGTTGTATTGATATCTTGTGATTGAATTGTGGAAATGTTATATTTCCTTTATGCATGTTTTATGTGATACGATTATGTTATGGTTTATGATATGTTTAAACCTATTCATATGATGAATGCATTGGACTTAATAAGTGATGGGTGGAGCCCGATATAGCTCCTCAATGCATCGGCAGGTCTCATGAGACAAACTAGTGTCTTGGCACGAGGCCTTGACAAAATATTATTTGTCGTCTTGGCACGAGGCCTTGGCTACATGGTTATGATAGTCTAGCTTTATGCATTCTATCATTATGAAAGTGGTTATTGATATTGCATGTGATTATTCGACCAGTAGAATATCCATGTGAAGAAGTAAATGGAATTATCTCATTTTACTAATGACATATTATGTTGAAGTTCATGTTTAAAAGGATTTTGTTTTTGTTATACATTACCTTAAATGTTTATGTTTATTGATGAAATCTTCCACTATATTGTTATCCTTACTGAGCATCTGAGCTCACCACTTGCAATGTTTTAATATTTTCTAGGATGTGAAGAAGTAATTCTATGAATGACCTACATGGATAGTCAGTAGAGGATATGAGTGTGGACTATGGAGACTTTGTTATTTTAGTTTTTCACATTGTGATGTAATTTACGTTTAAGAATATATCTAGTGTTTCAAGGCTACTAAACTAATCGGTCTTTCAAGACTTGATCTGTTGTGATCATGCCAATGTTACGAAGTAATGCACTGACTCTGGGTAACTGGGGTCGGGGCGTTACACGGTAGATAATGGAATTTTGACCACATGGACGATTTGTAATTATAACAAGTTAATTTTTGACTTAAGTATCGAACATCGACAAAATAACCAATATGGACATGAATAATTATATGATTGTTAAAGCAAGTTAATAAGTCATATACAAGTAATAATAATTTTGAAAATGGTTCTAAATCAATTATATGCTAAATTAATTTTATTATTAAAGAAAATAAATAATGACAGAGACAATTCAGACTCAATGTAAGGGAATATTTCTTAATCTCTTTTTCATTGAGGCATGATTTGGTATATAAAAAAATCTTTTATACGGTGTATTTTTATACCCATTTTCATTTAATTTCATTCAATTTTTTTCTAATGGAATTCTCTATTTTATGATTGGTTTTACTAAATTGAAATCAGAATGTTTCTGTTTAACGTAAGTGGTGAAAAGGACCTTTCCACCACTGCTAGCATTATCTGATATTTGTATTACTTAACAAGTCGTAATTTTTTAATAGAAATATAAATACCATATGCCCTTTTTAAATATTTTGTGATTGAAAATGGTTTTGAGAAAGCATTGATTATGTCAATATCTTGATATGATATATCGTGACTGCAATGTGGAAATGTTATCTCTCTTATATTCTTGTTTTATTTGTTTTGAAAAACTTATAGTTCTTGGGAATTATTTATGTATACGAGTGGATAGTGATAAAACAGGGGCAGGTGAGCCTGAGATAGCTCACCAATGCATTGGGTATAATGACATAGGTAAATGTTAATATTTCTTCTACTAGATTTGGGTAATATACTGTGATTGGTATTCCAAATGCAACTCCCTATGTAGCTATGAAGGATACAATGTAAATATGTAATGTATTCCACAAGATACCTTTATGATTTATGATTTCTATTTTTTATTCATAAAACTTATGATTTAATGAGTTTTTTCAAAGATCTTATGTTTTATGATAGAAAAGTATGAATTCATTGATTTTTATGTATTCATAGACTCATGTTTTCTTTCCTTATTTATATCCCATAATTATTGTTTTATGATAATACCATGTTATTGGAAATTCTTTCACATGTTGCAAGGAAGGGTAAGAGAAAAGAATAATTCAATTATATTTTTATCAAGAAAAAATTGTTATTTTTAAGGAGTTTTATTTTTGTGAAAAGCATTGGATAGAGCACAAGTGTCTAATATTTATTATTTGAGATGAAATATTATTGTTATGGCCTAATTATCTAAAACAATAAACCTGAAAAATAATCATTCTGAAATAAAGGAAATTCTTGATCCAAAATCAATATTACATAATGTTTAATGTTAGGGCCTTTTATTTAGTGTAAAAATTTAATATGATTTTCTTTAATATAATAAATTTTAAATTTTTAAAAGTATATTTTATTTCTATAAAATTATATTTAATTTTTATTAAAAATATAATTAAAAACATTATTTAAAATGATAAACCTAAATATATATATTTAAACTAAATACTTATTGAGAGTTCAAATCATGTGTTTTTGTAGATGAACTTAAATAAACTTCTTCTAGAGATTATTAATCACTAAATAATATATATGTATGTATGTACATATTAATATATAATTGCATAAATGTTATTTTTTTGGATTCATTTACTATCATTTTATTTTAAAATCATTACTTCAAAGGCAATATGCAACGGTCGTTTTATGTATAAATACATAACATGTCTCATTGAATTTGTAGATTGTTTCTCCACCAAGATGAGGCCTATTTTTATATTCTTATTGTTATCTTTCAAATATTCTATTCATTGGATTTATACTCATGGAATATCCTAAAGCTACGAGCCACGATATCTCTATTATCATATTTGTTATGAGTTTTCTATATTTGTTGTTAATGATAATTATATGTTTAGAATTACCATCTTCTTAGTCTAAGGGGATATTTTATGTATCATTCATAATGTATTTATTTAATAAAAAATATTATTCTTTTATGATTTATTTAGTGCATTTTAATATAATTCAAAATTTATATAAGAGATATTGGGGCGTTAAATTATTACCCCTAAAAAAATTGTGTCCTCATAATTGGATTACATATAAAAAGAACACTAAAATATAAACATGGAATTAGGGTTTCTTACCTTCAATTATTTATCATTACCAAACACTCATTATTATGTTGATCATGGAGAATGTGGATCCACATAGTACGAAAATACCTATATCCACATTCAATGTCTTCCACTTCCTTAGTCAAGATGCAATACATGCAACAAAGATAGTACTAATGAGAAATATGATGCACTTTTTGAAAATAAATATTTCTAACATACAATTTCAAAACATCACTATGTTCCATGTTTTTTGTGAAATATTCTAATAGGGTCAGCAATCATATTTTCAAAATATGGTTATTCTATTATATTACATATGTTACCAAATATATCAGAATCCAAGACTATATATAAATAGGCTACTCAGAGTTCTCCCTATTCTATAGATTTTCTAAAATAAAATAGTGCATCATACTCTTTAGAAATGGTGAATATTTTAAAATACCATGATGATACCTCCCTTAATGAGAATGGTGAGAGATTTGGGAGCTTACGATTTGATCATAGGTGACTCATGATTTCTAATGATTCCACAGTATGAGGGAGGTGTTTTATATGTCGTAGATCATCTTCTAGGAAATTCAGACATTGGAAAAAGTTTTGATGATGTGTAAGCTTGACTTCACAATGATTATTGTATGTATGTCCTCTAGAAGGGACAAGAGTTCCATGCGAGGTTATAACCCCTCTATCTCAAAACTACCTTTTATCCTTTTAACGAAACATATCAAATTTTATGTTACACTCTATACATGATACTAGAAGGATTAATGTTTAACAATTTATTACTCCTTAACATAAAGGACCTCTGAAAATATATGAAAGGTATTCAAAGTTTTCACCGTATCCTGACCTCTAATGTTATCTTACCTCGGATCTATTACCAAATTTAATGACCTAGAAAACATGGTCCATTTTTATAGAAATATTTAATAACCCGAGATTATAAAGTTATAAAATTTTAGAGTGTCTAGATACATTAGATGAATCATCCTGACACTTCTTATAAAGGAAAATAATAAAAAATAATTGTTACAAATTCCAAACACCATAGAATGTCGTCGACCACTATCTCACTTAGGTGTTCATTGAATCCTAATAAATAAAGTTATTGAAACATATGGTGAGTGAAAAAAGCTCAGTAAAGTGTTTTCACGAAAAAAAGATTACCTGATAGAGTTTTCCAAAAAAAGGTAAAACATATTGTAATTTTTATTAATGAATAACTAAGGGAACACGTAATCTTTTGAAAAATAAGCAATTTTTTGAAAGAGGATTTCAATTTATACATACTAAATTTTGAAAATCTGCTTCAATAATTTAGAGTTTAAAATAAATTTCACTTGATGATCTTATAAGAATATATAAATAATTCAGAAAGGCACTTTGGATCATATCATAGATTTTTTGATCACTCCTGAGACAGGGAACATGACATAATAATGAGTCTAGGATCATTGAACATGGAAGACCATGAGTCATGACTCATTGAATATTGATGGGCATGAATAAACTGTTATTGCTCATAAATTATCATTAGTAAACCCTCATTGCTCATGAATTATAATGGGTAAACCCGCATTGCACATTAATTTTCATGAGTAAACCCTCATTGAACATGACATATCATTGTACTTTTTTAGATCCTTGAATTTCGAAAATTAATTCATAAAATGTACTTTCGTGATTATATATCTATCATTATGAAAGTCGATTCACATTTAAATACATAATTATTATTTCATATACATATTTGTTTCATTTTATCATAAAATATACATATTTATTCCGTAATTAATAGAAATATTATTTCATACTCATGAATATATATATATATCAACTAAAAATAAACTTAACCCTTTGAAAACCATTTTATATGTAAATCATGACAAAGTACATAATTATGTATGAATATGTGTTTCATAAAATATACATGTATATGTATTTATTTACATAAACTTTAGTTTTTGAATAAATCATGATTACACACTCATGAATATACACATCGATTAAAAATAATCATAACACCTTTACATAAATTAAAAAAACCCCATTCATTCATATATTTACATGTATAAGAAGCCAAAGTAATTTATATACTTATGAACAGGTGTGTGTGTGTGTGTGTGTGTTTATAGATATATATGTATGTATATACATCTAAATTAAAACACTTTCATATGAAATGGAATATGTGTGTATATGGGTGAATATATATGTATACTTTTATTTATTTATTTTCATTCATTCGCTTGTTTTGAAAAAAATTAATTTGATAACCCTTATTGAAATGCTAGGGATTAATTAAAATTCATGTTACCATAAAGTTCAATTTTATTAAAGGGTGATCCATTGGTATATGGGGTTTTAAACATGTTGTGACATATACATACATACATATATATATATATATATAACTATAATTTTAAGACATTAGCAACAAAAAAATAATAATACATTTAAAAAATATTATGAAACCAGTCTTATAAGAGTCCAATTGTTAAAAATATTTTTGGGAAAAAATAAGTCTCATGAATCAAAATAATTTAAAGATTTAATACGTATCATGAAGCCTTAAGGAATAATAGATACATAATTCATTTCTATCCCAAAAGTAATAAAAAAAATTATAAATACAATGTTGATAGATTAAAATAAATTTGAATATAAGTATTTCAAATTCATATATCATTTAAATTTTTTAAGAAATACTATAACAAAATTACTTTTTCTATTCGAATGACATAAAAAATGATTAAACAGTGCTATAGTAAACATTATCGATTACCTAAAATAAAATTGGCATGAAATATATGTATTTCACATGATACTGAAACATGTTTTACAAGATAAAATTTTATACCATGAAAATGATTCCAACACATGGTAACATAGAGAAATATTACAAAACTGGGAAAATTGACAACAACCGATCGATTTAGAAATAATTTTTAAAATATGACAAAAATTTTAAGAAAATATTAATAATACCCTAAAAATGTGACTTATTGAATTGGGAAATCAAATGTTCAAATACAAATAAATGACTAAATCAATTTTTAAAAAAAATATAGAAACCATTTTAGACATTTGAATGGTTTTCACATGGAAATTTAACTACTCAAAATCATAAAATAATTATGTTATCATTCTGGGAGGAAACATAAAGTGGGTTATAAATTTAAAGAGATACACATACCATCACAAACATTATTTTTTTTAATAATAAGTAAAATAATAGATTTGGAAAAAAATACGTGAAACAAAAAACAATCCAAACATATTAAAATAATAATCCCCTAACATAGAGAATCAAAGAAGCAACTCCTCGGTCTCAGATCACAATGAAAAAGAGAGGAAAATATATTTTTATGATAAAATAAACACTAAATGGTGTTATATAATTAAATATGAACACCCAAAAGCAGTAATTGCACAGTGTGAACACCAATATTCTGAACAGACAAGAAATCATAATTTTCCTTCAAATATGACCCTAAATTAGACAAAACCTATTCACATGGAACCTAAGACCCTAAAACACAATTTAAAATACCTCAAACACTTTTGATCCATTTTTATCCCCTGAAACTAGGCTCACCCTTAGCAGAATGAGATTCACTGGAGGATACGACGATGAGTAAGATGTCCCTTGAAGTCATCCCTAATCATTAGTGCAATATACAAGCTGACCGATCACCCACAGGGTGTTGAATTCCATCACCCACATCCAATCCCAAGTCACAGTATCAGAGATATGATGAATAAAATATAGCACATGAAGACAGGCAAGATTGTGGTTCCATTAGTGTGAGGCGTAACCAAGAGTTTGAGGTCAACCTACGGTTTTGAGAGGGTGATGATGAAGATGGGGGGAGGGTTCTGTTCTACTTTTACCTGAATCCCAAAATGGGATTCTCCTTTTTTGATCCTTCATGTCAAAATAATTAATATTATATAATAATTTTATAATTATAATAATTAATTATAATATATTTTTATCTTATTATATATATTAATATCTATTATATTTCACTATTGTTGATTCACATATATTAATAAAAAAATTTAAATCATGTTTCATTAAAAATATCGGTTAGGTGATTACATTGTTCATTGTAAATATTTTATAACAAATACAATCCAATTGTTTTTTAAAAATAATTTCCATTAAAGTGAAGAAAAATTATAATCTTACGTGTATGTTTTCATTGCCTAAAAAACTAGAAACAAATTAGTATACAAAATTAATATGACATTGTTTAAAATAATATGTTTTAATTTTTAAATTTTACAATTAATTTTAATGACATTCTATTTAATTTTAATTAAAAATATAACCCAAATGTTATAGAATATGATCAATATAAATATTTAAATTTAAAATATATACTTATTGAGATTTGAAATCACGTTTTTGTGTAAATGTACATAAATAACCCCCTTTTATTGTTAATTACCCACCAAACAATATATATACCCATATATAAGTTTGTAGAGTTATTTTTTTGGTTTCATTTATTATAAATTTATTTCAAAAATTTACATCAATGGCTATATGAAACAGTAATTTTATGTTAAAATACCTAACTCGACTCATCAAATTTGTAGATTAGTTTTCTGCCAAGATAAGGAATGTTTTTAAATTCTTCTGTGCTCTTACCCTTATTCTATTCATTGGATCTATACCTAGAGATGATCCCCAAAGTGTGGGAAGTGATATCAATATTATCATGTTTGTTATGTGTTGTCCTTATTTTTTGTTAATAGTAGTCATATGATTAATATTAAAATATTATTAGTCTGATGGGATGTTTCTTGTTTCATTCTTAATGTATTAAGTTCATAAACAAGATGTTATTTTTTTGTTAAAGATTTATTTAATGTGTTTTACTAAGATCCAAAATTTATATAAGTGTTACTGGGTCATTACAATTTATATATTTTGATAAATTGACAAATTAACATATTTATATATAAAATATAAGTTAGGATTGAATTATCTAAAAATATTTCTATGTCTCATGATTTTGTGACATACTCATCCAAATATTGAGTTATTATACATGAGTGAATTCATAAAAAAATTGATATACTTATCTACATGGGTTTCCTTCAATATTGTAATACCAAATACATCATAGTGTATAAAATCAAGAGGTTTTTATTTATTTATCTACATCAACTTTTTTCACCTATTAACAAATTTTTATAAATGAGATATTTGAAAGAAATTATTCTATTCACATGTCAACATAATAAGAACCCTTATATCTTCATAATTAGAAATCATATCCATGTTAATTTCCATAAATGGAAAAGTCTCATTTTAATCACTAACTCTCCTTATTTAATATCAAGTAATATGTATCATGCTGATTTGAAATATGAAATGGATTTTATCTTTTTCATTTTTCCTTCATCATAATTTGATATCCTTCAATCACTTCTTGACTCATGAATCCTTGCTCAAAATCACCACGTTTCCATAATAGAATTGCTATGATGAATTCATGACACATTATTTTTTTCCACCAATAAAGAAATTTTCATAGGATTGAATTTTTATCTAACAAATTATATTGAATTAGACTCTACTATGATATAATTAGTTATCATTAAAGAAATTAACATTTCTACCATTATACCTTAAAATGTATTCAATAAAATATTTCAAATGGTCTTATAGGACTGGAAACTATTATAGAGTATCCAATACTTCCCTCCACATCTATATATATAAAAAACATCATCCACAATTTGTTTCCATTAATTATTCTATGTAATATATCTGAAATTATTATGTTTTGTATGTTTCTACAATATCATTGCGAGAAAATTAGTTGTACATTAGGAAAAGATTCAATCTAAAAGTATTTATGAGGAGATTCAAATTTGTTTTCTTTATTTTACCACCTCTTATAGATGTTCTGTGACTTGGAATTTTGAATATTAATATTGACTACCCTTATATTCAAGGATTATATTTGATTAATGAATTGAAAAATTATACAATCATGTGTATTTATTTATGCAGACTCTATAGCACTAAAAACATCATTGAAAGATAAATCAACCCGAAGAATAAGTAGACTTCTCAAAAATATTATAAATTTTTTATTTTTAATTTTATATCCACGGAATTGTTTCAAACCTGAACTCCTTAGGGTCTTTCTCCTTTAGATTTTAATTTCCCGCACCTTAAACTCTATTTTATTATTATCTCACACGTTATTTCTTTTGGTTTTCAAAGAATACACATTGTCTTTACCGATTATTTTTTACCCTAATTAGTTAAGGTGATAACCTTATTCATTTTTTTCATTTCATTCACCATATACGTTTCATGTTTGAGTATCAAATATAATATTTCATGAAAAAATATGAGATTATAAATGTTTCTTATAATAATTCAAAATTTTCCCAATTTTTCCATATTTTACCGACTTTATTAATAGAAATATAAATCAAATGGAATGATGTCATTCTATAATATTCACTGTCAATGAACCTCACCTCAAAAGAATTTAATTCATTAATTTTTCCCTAGATTTTTTCTATGGTAATCTAAAAAATGTTATGGTATTCTTCTAGGATTTCATTTAGTGCTCCTATATTTCATGTGAACTCTAATTGCATCTCAAAAATATATTTTTATTATAATTATTCATTATATTTTAAATATTAATAATTTGATGATTTCAAAATATTATTTTATTTGTTAATATTTTTATATTCCTTCTGTTAAACCAAAATCCTCTTCCGTAATTTGAACCCCTTGGGTGTTTTCTCACCACCACTAACATTATATTTTCTACTCTCATCTTATTTTACACTCAATGGATCTTTATGGTAATTTTATTTATCCAAAACCAAGGTTTTCCATTCATTAACTAAGTCTTATTACTCTCTCATATTCCTCATTACAAGACATGTCCCCACACATTGAACAAATTTTATTATTTATGCTTCTGTTTTCTGTCATATTTCATTTGAATCCATCAAAACCACTATAAATCGTGTTTATATTTATTTATGATTTTGTGATTGATTATAATTCCAATCATCTTGTTATAATGGAAATTTAATAATTTTTTTAATCTTTACAAAATTAAAAACATGTATAAAGCATACCATTAAATTAATATTATTCTTATTTCCATGCCTTTATAAAATAAACATATAAATTTATCAAAATCCTTGACAACAACATCTTCATATATTTCTACCTCATGATAATTTTTATCATTAATAAATATAGAACCTCCTAAAAATTTAAATGTTATCTCCTTCGTATATTTTCCTTTTACTATTCTGCTTATCCATCTTCTTAACTAATAAAAAATTAAAATAAAATTGATTAAATAAATGGTATACTCATAAATATCTTGATCTTCAACAATTTAAATCATCATATAGAATTTATAGGAGAAAATTCTCATCAATTTCCTTACTATAGTGTAATCTATATGAATTTTCCCTAACATTGAACCAAACCAATACATTTGATCACCCAAAAGTAGAAATCATCAATAATTTAATTCCATTCATCTATATATATCATAATATTAAGCCCCACAAATTTCTGAACATGACACAATTATATTTTTGTATCCCTCAATGACGTCCTTGTGTTTTCTCCATAACTCATTTAGAATACTGAATCCAATTACTCACATTGACTATTTTTACATGAGAGATGAATGTACCATTTTTTGTAATATTACACTAGATTCAATATTCCCTTTTTAATATAAGGTACAGTTTTTTGAACCTTTATCATCATTCATACCATTATTGGTGATGCCAATAATTCCTATGATAATAGATATAACATTCAAGATCATCATTTCCCACCATATTTGGAATCCATTTACAATTATGATAACCATATTTTGAAAAAATTATTATTAGCATCCATAGATACAGTTGATTTGATAATTTTATAAATAAAAAATTTACCTTCTAGAATAGTTATCCAAAAACTCTTCATGAATAATTTAACACTTTTTTATATTCCTTGGACAATTTATGCCTCCACTAAGAGGTGTTGAATTAGTGATTTCCCTAAAACATTAACTCATAATAAGAAATATATATTCATATTTATATATTTTCTTATTAAATCATGATGGTGATGATGAGATAATTAGATATATATGGAGAGATAGGGAGAGAACACACATTAAACAAGGTTTTGTACAACGTTCAATAACTCTTGATATCAAGTGGGCAATACTAAATAAAAACTAGTATTTATCTCTTACAATAGGTTCCGATTTTATTATCAATAAGAACATATAAATGGGTGAGTATATAAATCTCTAAAATCTTAATAATAAATTGAAAAAATATGTCCAATAGGGTCATCAATATTTTATTCAATAACATCAAATACGTCAAAAATATGGATCTTTTATTCACCCTTTTTCATCAACTCATCTCATTATAAGAGCTCCCTATAATGAGATGTCGATCATCTTGAAGATATTTTCATCACATGTTGATATAAAATTTTCATTTCTTATTTATATTTAGTTTAACAAAACAGTATAGTTTCTAATAAAATTTTTTCGATGTGATGTCAACAAATCCAAAATCCTTTTCAATATCTACTCACTTGTCTACATTGTCTATGGTTTTTTATATAAATTTGACTCAAAATTATCAAATAAATAGTTTTTCCACTACCCAAGGTCATCTCATTTACAATAATGCATTTTCTAGATTAATATTTTTTTGGTCTCTTAATCTCTCTTTAAAACATTCTTGGTACTCTGATCATTTTTCTTGTATCCATTTTACACATACAATTTATTCTTCTAAAATTGTATTCACCATTAATGTTTTCATGTGTTCTCATCATGATTCATCATTAACAATATTTCCATGCATTTAACATGAAAATTTTGTAAAATTACAACATCCACTATGGGTGTTTCCAAGCTCTAATATGGAATCTAAAATTCTAATTTTCCCTCCCCAATACCCATGTTAATAAATGCAATAGTGAACACTCTCTCTTGTTGTTGTGTCACATTTTAACCATTATCTAGTCAAAATATTCATAGAATAAAATTTCCATTTTAATGGTCTTTATTAATATAATCTGTGACATTTTTTGTCAGTTAATTTTTTTTCTTCATATCCACCATGATATGAACATATCCTTCAATGAATGTGTTCATTTCACTAATTCTAATTCACCTCTATCAATCCTCCTAGTCATTATGATATTGTTATAAATTAATTAAAAATAAACATAACTTTAAGAATGATAAATTAATTTACCCATAAAACATATAGAAACACTACTCCATGATAAATTATATATAGACACAACAATACAATATATAATGGTGTGTGTGGGAGTTTCTTAACTCCTCAAGTAAAAAATATACTATATTTTCTGTGTCATAATGGAGTTAAACTCATATATAAACTTGTATTAATTTACATTACAAGGTATTCTCATGTCACAATGACTCATAAGCTTCTTGAAATAATCAAAGGTGCTTTAACATCCCTATAGATGATACCATATAGCATCAAAAAAATATTTTGTTGGCCAATTTAATCTAAGGATGAGATATCCTACATCATTTCAAATAATATAGAGGTAAAAATACATTTTACATCAATAAATATAAGTGATACATGTATATTCCATTGATTATATTGTAAATATTTATAATTTATTTAAATTTTTTCTTGATAAGAAAATCCATTAATAATGTTGACATGTAAAGGGGTTAAATTCACATTATCAGGTAATTTGAAGAAAATATTGAATATATATATATAAATTGATAAATTCACCTATTTTAACAATACCATTATTAAATGAATGATTATTTATTTATATTGATGAATAAAAACTATATTGGGGTGTATTTAATGTTCAATTATAGATTTGGTTTTTAGCTACTATGGAAATCAATGACCCTTGAGAAAGTATATCTTGTCGATGATCTTTAGATGGTTGTAGTCATATTATCCTTAATGATATGAAGATTCTATATTTATGATTAAAGATTTGATATATATATCATATTATATTGAATTATATATTCACTCATAAATATCTACAAATGTGATAGAAAAGATTAATGAAACTACAATATGACAATTATTGTTAAAAACACTACCATGTTATGTTGAAAAACAGGGATAAAAATTAATTTATTATAAAGAATAATATAGTTATATCCACGATGAGGATAGATATGGATCTAATACTCATGAATTTTATAAAGATAAACATGAATCTTATTAGGAAATAATAAACACCATACTTTTTTCATTTATCAAACCAACCATATTTATTAGGGAAGAGAAAGAAGTATCGTAATGATGAAAATGGTCTAAAATGAAATTTAATCTATATAGGATTGAATATTAATTTATTTCAACTATAAATATAGAGTTTTGATGTTTGGAAAGAGAGAATGTTTATAATTTGTACTTGATATAGTGAGGGAATTGTTAAATAAAACCCTTATCTCAATTTTACCAATACACTTTGGAAGAATAATGATGTATATAGATTTATATTGACATTATTGGTGGGACAACATGAAAAAGTAATGTTCTTACAATGTGTTAAGAATATTTATAATCCATAATATAATGGAATATAGGAATAATTAAATGTGTTTTAATAAATATATCCCTGTAATAATTTATATTGGGATAATATATAAATAGACATGTTTGCTATGATTATTTATACATTATTTTGGGAATTGTAAAATATAAGTCATCATGTACCACATTACATGCTATGCATATTTATTAGATATAATGGAAGATATAACCCTGGAGAAACTTATACGACTCTACAAAAATAATGTTTTATATCTTTACAGAGCACAATTATCAATTTTACCTAATAATATCCCTTACTTCCCAACAAAGATTTAATGGATACTAAAAAATATTCTTCACTATAATATATTTGAGTGACCCCTATTATATTCAATATGATTGGTAGTATAAATATAGTATCTATACATTTGAGGTCTTGCTAAGTACATTATTACATTACATCTAAGGAATATAATACTAGTACCTACCAATGATGATGTTTTATGCAACAATATCATTCATTAAATCATAATAATTCATCCTTATAAAAAAATTTATGGGAATATATGTTGGACACCAAGATTATTAAAAGAATATGTGGAAAAATCTAGTTATTATATATCTCAACTAGGATACAAATATGAATGTATGACTTGTCCTGAATTATAATAAGATGTCTCAAAGATGATAGAAAACCTACGCTAATTATTAAATGAATTTCTTGGAATTTATAATATGGTATCAGGTATTCTTGAAGGTATTTCCACGGATAGAATTAATATAGATTAGTATGACTGGATGGATAATCCCAAGCTATAATAGACCTTTTTAAAATTTAAAGATAACATTGGTTATGTCATATCATATGAATATTTCACCTATCTTATCTAATGTGAATGGCACATTTAATTTATTTATGTTACAAAATAACATGTTAGACCTAATGCACTTACACACCATTATAGAAATTGAGATTGTCCATGACTGGTACTATACTAGATAGGTTATATATGTATTCTGTATTCTAGAGAGAAATTTCTGGGAAATAAAAGAAATTAACTTGATATAGAACATTATAGGATTAACAAGTTAGTGGATGAAACATGGGATCCCATGGAAGTTATGACAAATAATTGACAATAATTTTACACAGATTGACTTATATATTGAATTTCATGGATTAAATGTTTTATTTGTATAATCATTAATGGTAGATATTCTAATAGTGTATATAGATAGTTTACTATAATAACTACTGAGAAATTAAATTATTTTATTCTATCATTAGTGTAAGAAAAAAATTAGAAAATCAAATTCATTATATTATAATCAACTAGCACTGTAAAACTAATTAAAATACATGTCAACACTGTTATCTGAAGAAATGGGGGATCTTATTCAACAAATTATTTCTTGAAAAAATATAAATTTCTATTGTAATGAAATTATTATGAAATGAAATAAGATGTTTTCAAAAAACTAAAACGATGAGAGGATTATATGGGTATAAATGAAGTGAAATTATATGAACTATAAGAAAACCATTTGAATATAACCATTGGGAATTAAACCATTGAAATAATATCATTAAAATGTGGTTTTTGTGTTTATTGACTAAGTATTGAATAAAATAAATAAAATATATTTGTATAGTATAATAAAAAATTTATCATTAATGTTTCCTTGGGGTATACATAATAGTTTAATTACATACATATGTCATCAAGAAAATGGAAGAATTGCTTAAATATTGTTTTTCATAATATTTTTTAGTAATATTTGTGCTCTTTTAACAATGTATGATATTCAGTAAAAAAAATCAATATATTGAAAATTTTCACAAAAATAAATCAAATTTCGAATCATAAGGCCTAATGTAACCAATTATAAAATTTTCATAATCTTCTAATACATTTGAGACTTTTTGTAAATAGTAATTTATAGAAGGCATATATGATATGTATTATGAAATAATTATAATGAAAAAGGTATTTGATACATTATATATATGAAACCAAGATGTAATATATTTTACTTCATGAAAATATTATATCATACTGATCAAAGATCATTTTACATTCCAAATATGTACTTTCTAAAGTATATGATGGAAATTAATGTTTAAAAAAAATGCCAAAAATATCCTGAGCTATGAGATATTTAAAAATGTAGTTTTTTCATTAAAATAAAATTTATAAAATTGTACCTAAAATTTAAAATTAATTGGAATGTGAATTTTTTTCACTATCTAAAATGTATACTTCCAAAACCTATACCCCAAAATAAGTAAAAACTTATACCATATTTTTAAGAATACCACCATATACCCTTATTATGATTTATTAAAACACCATACAGATTTATTATATTCTATATTTTATTCCCAAACGTCTCCTAAAGGATCTATGATGTAATTATGTATTACTTATACATTTTTTGGGAAGCTCATTTTCAATATAAGGGTTCCAACTCAACACTTTTCTATTATTTTTTCTAATAATTTCCAATTCCTTATCAATTTTTTATATAAATTATTTTAAATTATTATTATATATTACATATCTTAATATAAATTATAGATAATAATTACCTCTAAATGGAATATAATAATAAGCTTTCATAATGTAAATATATTCCTATATCCTAAAAATACATTACCAAAACCGCTATATATTATTTTTACAAATGTTATTATGGAAATATTATTTCTAAGTGGAAGATATTTTATATGTTTGGATGATGGTGATTTAAATAGGGTATCCACATTCATGTATCATGTTAATTAATATTGGTTTGGGAATAATTCACCTTTTCCATTAAAGGATACCCAAATGGTTGTTTCCCATATAGAATTGTTTTTATCCACGATGTATATCTATTTAGCATTGAACATATTCATAATTTTTATAGGATATTTTTCTATAATTTCATTAGAATCCGATCATTTAAATCTATACTAATAATTTATGAAAAATTAATTCTATCCATATATTATTAATGGTTTGTATCCAACTACATTATCAACATCCATTGGATGATGGTAATTTCATTTTTTTAATATATAGTTTTTATATTTTATAGATATACATTCACCAATATATGGATATTATTCGATTTACTTTGGAAATAATGATATTTAACAATATTTTTTTTCAATATTGATAACGATTGATAACTAATTGTTACATCTACTAGGTTATATACCGCAAGAGGGGGGGGGGGGGTGAATCAGGGTATGACATATTAAAATAATTCCCCCTATTAATCTTGATATGTTTTTAGAGAAAACTATATTTTCTCTCCTTCTTGTTGTAGAGTAAGAAAAAATAATAAAACAATCACAGGACATAAAAACTTTACTTGGTTCACCATCGCTAGGCTATGTCCAAGAATCATACATCGGTGATGTGCCGATGTACAAAATCCCCTAAAAGTACACATTAGTTTATAATGATCAGAGTGGACTCAATGTCCCTCCATGTTTACAACCACTGATAATATGAAGGCTCACTGCTCTCTCAACTAATGTGTGGTCACTGCATCTTCAAAATATCCCCTCTCAGTTGAAAGACATGTAGGTCCCTTCATTATCCAAAATGAATTCATATCCATCTTTATGTATATGCTCTGTTGAGGTTTCACTTTCATTCACTAATGAATATCCCTTTATCACAGGTGTACTGGAAAATATTCCAACATTCAAGAAACCATAGAATGAATGGTGTGCTTCTCTAAGAATTGAGGGAAAGTATCACCAGAACACTTGTGCGACACTCCATTGATTGACTCACGACATTTTTGACTAACAACATTTTATTCCAAAACCAATTTTGGTGTACAATAATGAACCGGTGCACAAATTATGAATAACATTATACATGCATGCATAAACCACCATTTTCTCACCCAAACCTACTTGCATGAATGGAGATCAAATTATATCCATGTTTTGAACTTAGATGTTGTTTTGAAAAAACCCCTAAATGTATTATTGAATAATTTTTGGGTTGATTGTGTTTGTTGACAAGGAGGACCTCCATATTGTGGTTTTTGAAAAAGCTAACCTCCATGTAGTGTTTGTTGATAAAGTAGACCATGATGTAAGAATTTGTTGAAAAAAGGGGTTTACATTGTGATTTTTCTGGATCAAGAGATGTTATTGTATATAAATTTTTGATTAAAGTACCTCAAAAATGGAATGGATGATCTGGAGGTGATAAAAAAGAGCAGATATAAGGTGGCGTTGTTCTCCAGTGTTTGCCAAATTTGGGCCTGAAAATCCGAAAATGGAGAGATGTGTTTTTGGAAAAGATAGGTGCGTGTAAAATTAGAGTGGCGCATGAAAAATAAAGTCGTGCGTGAAATATAAACATGGTTCATGAAATTAAGGATTGGTGTTTTTCACGTAGGAGGTGTTTCGTGATCAAAATCTCGAATGTTAGTAAAGGCGTGAGGGGCGCGTAAAATTATATTGTTGCACAAGAAATAAAGTGGTGCGTGAAATATTAGCATGGTGCACAAAATTGAGGACTGGAGTTTTTCGCGCAAGATGTGTTTCGAGATCAGAAGCTCAAAAATTGGCAAAGGAATGAGGTGTGAGAAATATTGGATCAATGCTCAAAAGCAGATGTTGCACGGAAGATGTGTTTGTCGCGCTCGAAGTGTATTACATGCTCAAAGAGTGTTTATCACGCAGGTGTCAATTTTTCCTATAAATATGAATTTACCCCTCTCATTTAGTAGAGCTCAATACTTATAGAGTATCCGAGATCTGGCGCATGAAATTGGAGTATGCAGTGGAGTTGCGTGTAAACATCATGTTTGAGCGTAAAAGCACATTTTGTGCGTTATGAAAAGGGTGGGCATAAAATATGGCTGTTGTGAGTAAAAGAAATATTTTCACGTAAAGAAAAGGTTTCATGTAAAAGAAATAGCTGAACGTAAAAGAAAATAGTTGGGTGTAAAAGAAGATAGTTGTGTGTAAAAGAGGTGTTTCCCAAAAAGTGGATTTTGGGAAAAATCAAGAAATCACACACAAGTCCTTGTAAAGGATGCACGTAAAAATTGGGGTTTCCTGGTACACCTGGTGTAAAGTGAGATTCATCTGTGGATGAAAGATGAACTTCAATTGAGCATCTATCAATAGTTAAAGAAGCGGATTTTATTAGAGATGATGAAGTGACCTACATGTCCATAAACATAGAGTGAATCCTTTCTAGAGCTATGAGAAATGGAAGAGGAAGAATGTAACCCTCTCTACCGAAAGATCTCTAGAGACAGGAAAAAGGGAGTGACCATTGGGAAAGCTATGAGCTAACCCTAAACATTTTAAAGGTAGTGAGCCTAGTCATAGAAGTGATATATCCTGAACATTGTAAATTAGCAGTAAGCTTTAGTGGATTTCGTACAATGGCCCATCATTGTTGTATGCTCCTTGGACGTAGCCCAGAGAGGGTGAACCAAGTAAAACTATTTGTTTTATGCCTGATTACTTCCTTTCATTGCATCCAAAGCATCATTATAAGATAAATGAGGAAAGAACAAGATAAACTATAACAACTTAAGAGAAGAAAAAGTGATCCTTTTAATATAGAGGTCAAGATCTAGTGGGCTGTGAGGAATATTGCAATAGAATATCCATACCCTAATTCACCGCTCCTCTTAGGGTATCTTGGCCCCTTTTGGTCCTAAAAAAATTGAGGTGGGGTTGCCCACTATTTAAAGGCATTAGGGCCGCCATGAGTGTTGAGCGCAACATCCCCCCCAATGCGCTTGTCCAGCCGCCTGAGCCTCTGTCACCCTAGTCACCTTGCATGCCCAAACCAAAACATGGGTGCCACCTTGTATGTAATATTTTTGTACCACCTCCAGATCATCCTTTCCATTGTCAAGATTCTTCTTTCAATCATGGATTGTCGAAAATATCTCTTGAACTCACAATGTCACCACTTGAATCCCCCTTTTTCAAAAAATACAACATGGAGGCTTGCTTTCTCAACAAACACAATCACCTCAAAAATAATTCAATGATACATTGAGGGATTTTTCCCCGACACTTATCTCGGATTATGTATGAGGATTATTGGGGAAATTTATGATATGTATTGTTAGAAATGTTTCCAATATGATGGATGTATTGGACTTATAATGTAATTAGTGGGGAATGAAATAATATTTCCCCTTAATGAATTTATACATCACATGATACAAAAAAGACTTTAATTTGTTGTATTTATGCCCATTTGGGTATTATATCTTACTCTAGGACTTTAATACATTATTATGATATGCAAAAAAAATTATTCCCTGAATATGATGTGGTTCAACTTAATCCATTGGATTAATTATTTCCATTATTAAGTCATCCATGTATATATTATAATCATGCTATCATTTCAATTATTATTTTTATTATTTATTCCTATAATATGTTATATTACATATTTATATTATGATAAAATTTATTATATATGATTCCTTTTTTGTTTGAGTTAACAAAATTTAATTATTTCCTCATTAAATAGAAAATATAAACATTAAAATGAATAATATATGAATAATAAAGATAAAAATAAAAATATGTCTTGACTTCTAATGCATGTTATCATATAATGTATTACTATTATATATTTCTAGTCTTCTAATACTACTAATATAGAGATCATGTATATAATGATATATATATTTTGGAACAACATAGTAGTTAACCATCATCACTAGGTTTTTAGAGGCATGGATAATATAAGCCAATCAATGAAAAAACACATTTGGTAAGCCAGTAAATAAGGACAAATCATACATACCCCCACCACCAATGCACTGTAAATAAACAAATAAAGGGTATGTGGACATGGAAAATTCCTAATAAAATTACAAAATAAAGGGTTATGTATTTTTTGATATATAGGTTTAATGATATTATAATTCTAATAAAGTAATCCAAATATCCTTATGATCAAAAATCCTTAATAAAAAATTATGATATATATAGTAAAAATATTTTTTTTCTTTGGGGCTACAAAATATTTTGAATGATTCTAGTTTTTTTGGGAATCTATTTATTTATTTTTTACATTTATGTTAAACATTAGTAATTTTGGATCATTTTCATAATATTTCATGTTGATCATCAGGTTGTATACTTCATTGCCATTAATTTATGTATGTTTAATATTAAAATAGACATAAAATTGTTTCATTTGGGATTACTAATAGGTATTTGTGGGGTGGGATTAAATACTATTATGTGGTTTTTTGATTATTTTGGGGTGATTTTCATTCATTTTTTTCATTTTTTTAAATAAATAAAAAAGTGGAATAGAATAGGAAATATAAATTTTACATACCAAATTATTATTTTTATACTTTTTTACATTAGAAATTAATGAAAAAATGTTTCAAATCTCACATAATTCCATTGATTTCTCTAAAACATTTTAACAATTTTTGATTTATTATGGAAATAATTTATCCAAATCGACTAACCAATGTAAAATTTTTACTAAAAATTGAGGTTTTATAATATAACTAATATATTTTTATATAAATTTTTAATCTTGAGGATGTTATCAATTATGTGTTGACTTATAAGATCTATTAAATTTTTTTTGATTAATTGTGATTTAGTTATCTAAATATGAATAAGATTCCATTATTATGATTTTGTAAGATATATTTGACAACATTTACATTTTGAATAGATTTTTATCCCTTAGATAAATGAAATGACTTCGTAATTATCCAAATTACACTTCAAAATATGTTTTCAAACCTATATCTTAGGTACCTTTTATGAACAAAAATCATGATATTTATAATGGAGGAAAAGTTTATATGATGTTTTCAAATTCAATACAGCTTTAGAGAGATGAAAGGACTATCAATTTATTCCGAAAAACATTATACAGTAAAATTGTAATTATAATATTGTTTCCATATTATTATTTAATGAAAAAATGAAATTAGTTGAATTTTAAAGAATATAAATTTGAAAATTACAAGTAGAATAAATATGATAAATCATTCAAAACGTTTTTTGAATTCCTCTCTGAACTGAAGACAATAATAAATGGAGTTATGATTTGGTGATATACTTGTAAATGTAATTATATAGTTATTTCCCTATTTATTTATAAATGTAACATATTCCATTATAATGAATATTCTATCATCCCCTATAATCTTTTTTAGTTTTACATAGTTACCCAAACACCCTTGTCCTTATAAAATAATTATCAAATAACTTGTGATTGATATATATTTTTCCATTAGTGATTGGTGAATGAATAGTTATATATTATCCTATGTAAACATGAATAATTTTGAGACAGTTGGAAACTCGATAAATTATTTACTATTGATTAGAGAGGTATAATTCTCAAGGATGGTAAGAATAAAATTGGGAATATATAGAAATTAAATAGTGAAAACAATGTTAAGGGATATAATAATAAGTAGAAATGAATTATTATTGGAATAATGATAATCAAAATTGATTTCATTACATTAGACTATGTTATATTAATAGAATTTATATATATCATTTCAATGAATTCATTTATAGGATTTTCATAGGAAATAATGGGAGACCTGTGGGGTATTTATAAGGATTATATTTTAATCAATTTTACTACTAAATATATTAATATTACCGAAAAATATTTTCATCTTAATGTTATTTACTATATTTTGAAAAAAATTTGATTTTTGAATTAATGGAAAACATTAACCACAAATAAGGATTTCAATTATTTATTTAATTATATAATTAAACATTTATATAAAAACATGATTAATATATTTTAAATTTATAATTGAATGTGCGGGGGATATGTAAGTGGGAGATGAAGTCTGTAAATAAATTTAGTTTAATTATCATCAACATAACTATAATAAAGATAATAGAAATGTTTTTGAAAATTGAAAGGTCTAGTTAAAATGATTCCAAATATTAATATGTGAAATTTGAATCCCAGATATTTATTGAAAAGTAATTTTATTCTCATGTAACATGGTATGGTAAAATAGAGAACCAACATAACATTTGGTTATAACTAATATGTTTGAGAATCATTAGAAAAACAATTTCTTATGTTATAATGGTATATGAATATATTTTATCTCATGTTAGGGTGAAAGAACATGTATAATATTTACTAGTTTATTTATGACTAATAAGGTAAAATTGAAATTCATTTGTATGATAAATATATATCCACATAAATGAGGATGGATGAGATGTGGGAGGTTTTCCTTATAGAAGACATGCATGGCATGAAGGATAGAAGAATTTTCATGTAAATTGTGTCTAACTAATTCATGAACATTTTATATATATCCAAATAAATTACACCATCCAAGAATTTAAGAGATACGATATCATTTATGTTAATATAAATGTACCCAAGCATATTATATAAAAAATCTTTGAAGCGATACTACCATATAAAAGAATCATCAATGCCACTAGAATTTATTTTTAATGATCAAAAGATTACGGGGATGATGTTGTGATATTAAATGGTTGAAAACATAAAGTGGAATATTATTTTATATTGTGAGAATCCAGATGCATGGATGAATTTTATATTTACTATCTTATATTTTTCATATGCAATCATTTTGATTTATTCCATGTCATTGAACATGTTTCTATATAGAGGTGACATTTAATAATAATTTAAAATTGAATTACAATATTCATATGTATTAAATTTATTCTATTTAAATTTTAATATTTTTTTACCAGTCTGATAATTTAATTGATAATTATTTTGGTAACCCTATATTTAATTTTCAAAAAATATTTTTTTAACTCAATTTAATTTTACTACCTTGTTAATAAATTATTACCCTTTCATGACCATAAATCATATGATGAATATAGATTATTTTTTGAATATTCTCATGATTGGTTATATATTTACTAGTGTAAAATACTTTGGACTCCACTTCATAAAAGTTATATATTTTTCCTAAGGATATTTAACATGGTTCTCTCTTCATCATTAGCTCTCAGATAGGATCTCGTAGCATGGATCACCAAAACATCAGTTTTTATCATTCACATATTTTATATTACAATAAATTTTATAAAATATGGATTCTCCTCAAGAATGATCCCTGATAAAATAGTGTTATTTTCCAATCCTTTCTAACATTTATTGGTGATGAATCAATTTTTTCATCTTCATATTATCTTTTTTTCCTTCAATGATGTTACTTATCATTTCAATTATAATTATTTTTTCTGTTCTTTCTTGATCTCAAATAGTCCATCATAAAATACACTTTTTGTATGATTTATTACTCTTTTTATAAGGAATTAGAGTGATTCATTGATTATGTTCTTTGATAAAGGGAGATATTCAATAGTCTTATATATATGGACACTAATGTTCTCCTCCATTCATTGAACAACCCAATGATTTTTTCATAAATTAGAATTTGTGTTTCTATAGGTATTAGTGTTTTTACTGAACATAAAATTTTTGTGTTCTTTGTTAAATGGTAAAAATAAAAATTAAATTTATAGAGTTTTTGATGGCGATTTGATTCCTCTTAAAATTTGGATAATGTAATATGTTATACATTCATTTTCTAATATAAAATGTCATTTCATTAGTTTATTCAATTAGGTTTTCATAAATAGTTCATTTAACCATTGAATAATTAAGGTATAATGCTTCTTTGCTAAGTGGTTATTGTAACAACTCTACAAACCCATGTACATCAATCATAGTTTCAACATGTTAAATAATTATATTGATATCTTGTATGGGAGAATTATAATGGAGGTGGAGAGTATTGTAGGTTTTTTGTCAAACTTGAATCCTCCCACCATGTTTATAAAATATGTCCAGTGTGATCCAAACAATTTAACAATTAAATTCATGGAAAATTTCTTGTATTGTGGGAGAGATCCTCAAGAGATTTATGTAAGGGAAAATTAACGGTTGAGTGGTAGGGGTGTTTTTTTGTATATTTTGGATTGTAAACATTTATTATCTACACATGAAAAACCCACATGTCAACTAAGGGTCATAATATTTTACTCTATAAAGCTAAAAATAGTATGTTTTGACTCAAAAATTATATTATGTAGTGTTAGTTAGTATGAATAATGTTTGAACAACCATTAAGAATAATAATGATGGAATACACTAGGGAAATCACCAACGAATGGCCATTATTTGAATCAACTAATATTAAACCATAATTTTGGAATGGTGTAGCCTAATCCATTGGATAAAGATAGTCCAACAACATGTGATCTATATAAAACACAATCAGAAAACTATATAAATGTTGACCACCTAACCATAGCTACCTAGTGACACTATTGATGGTATTATAATAGTACAAACATCCATTTGGTTATTTCAATAGATCATAATGTTTGAACTAATTATACTGAAAAAGGCATCTCATGACATAAATAATAAATTAATAATATGATTTAAATAATTAATATCACTATACTCTCTTATACCTATTATGAAAAGGATAATTTAATTGAATATTATGAACATAAAAAACAATTTTTATTACACTATAGACTATTTCATTATAACCATGCTACTTTAGACCATTTTCTTGATTTATCACATGATATAACATTATTATTATCATTTGTATTTGAAAACGACATAATTGGTTTAGATAATAAATCTTTAAGAATAATTCAAACCATAAAATGATGAAAAAACATGAGGAATATAAAAATATCATAATATAAAAATAAGTTAACTTATATTTTATTAAAAAACATGGTAGATTAATAAAATATATTCAATACATCATTAATGAAATATAAATGTTATGACCAAGCACAAAAACACATATCCACATTCAAATAACATATGAGCGTGACATGAAAATTTTGATTCCATTATAAATAATGCATAATATTTCAACCATAGAATTTAAAGGAAACAAAAAACATCTAAAATATTAATTATAACTTGATTAATAGCATGGAAATGTTTTATATCCATTTGAATAAGGAAACCAGTAATAGAAAACTCATTATGTTCATGATTATGTAAAAAACTTATTATGTTTGTGCCTGAAAATATTTGAAAACCCATCATACACATTCCCCACTTAACAAAATCCTCATGTCCATTCCTATATATCATCAAAAAATAATTATAATCCAATTCAGTTTATGATTATATAAAGACCCACCAGTTGTAATCCATATATATATATATGTTTGTGTGTGCGTGTGTTCCCCATAACATCAATCATTATCATATAATAATGAGCAATAGAAAATAAACATTTTCATAAAAATCCATATAAAACAACATAAATTTTCAAAAATAAACCATTTAAAAAAATGGAATTCATAAAATATACTAATTGATATTAAAAATCAAAAAAAATGAAAAATTATCTTTCATGAAAGCAATTTTAAATCATTGATGTAAAAATTCATAGATTAGAATCTATTTTCCCAATGTCTTCATTCAATTCCAAAAAATAATTAAAAAGAAAAAAATTTATGATATTGTGTTTTAATTGAAATATCATTTTCATAGTAAATAAATATATGAAATCATTAAAAAATAAATTTATGTAAAAACAGTTTGATAAAAAATTTAATAACTTAAGGAATGGAGTTTGAATTACCAAGTCGCTTAACGTTACAGTTGATTTCAAATAATGTTTGTTAACCTAAAATATCATAATGAAAAAAATAATAATTACAACTTTTTGAATCCAATATATATATGTATATATCCACACCATTCATTAATAATAATTCTTATAAAATATAATACTTTCTTATTATTGTTTTCAACATTGATTGTTAATATATTTAACTGTTTTTTGCACGCATTATAAACTTGATATCATTAACAATTATTTGATAAAATGTTCACATTTTATAGAGCATTAATGATAATGAAATGTATTAATTATATTCATTTTTTAGTCCCTCATACCAATCGATAATTATTAAACATACACTGTACAAAAATAGAATTTTTGTTCGATTATTTTGATAATTTCAGAAAATGAACAAGTTACATTAATAATAAGTTATATACATGATATAATTGTACAAAAAAAAATTAAAATAATTATTTGAGTATTAAATTATAAAGAAAATATTCTTTTTTCTCCCACAATGATCCATTATAGAGTTATATAGAATCATTCATGCATGATATTGAGCCGACCCAAATAAGAAAATGCTTCAACTTAATTGGTGAGTATGGTTTAGGAGATGTTTATTTTGAAATAATGTTTGTATAATAGTGGAATAATTAAATTATTTTAATTTTATATAATTATTAACAATACTTAATGATGCTTGGATGATGAATGAGAATCTTGAAGAAAAATAGAAAACAATTATTTAGGGAGGTGTAGTCCATGCACATGCATTATTGACGTTCCTTTGTTTTGTCTATGTGGATGGAAGTGTATAAAAAGGGATATACTAATAATATTACAATATATAAGTATAATATTAATACTGATGTCATCATATTGGTATTATATAAATATATTTGTAATACTTTGGTTAAGAATAAAATCACAATAATGAGATAATACTTACATTGCATACTTAACCATTCCTTTGAATTGACCTTAAAATTGAAGGTTGTAGGATAAAAATGAGTCAATATTTAATCAAGTTCATGGGATAGATTTTTAGGTATAATATAATGGAATATTTATTATGAATAATTTCATGGTGAAGTTAATTATTAATGGGAGGAATTCTTAACAATTTATAATAACATAATAATGACACTTTTTCAAACACTCATCATTTTTCAATAATTTCATGACACTATTCAAGGTTCAATTTATAAAAAATGGATAAATGTATGGTGTGGCATAAATTTTGGCCCATATATGATCAAACATGTTTTTAAGATGTTTAAAACATGTGAGAAACCATTTACTCTAAAAAATTTACATAACAAGTTTTGGTGATTACACAGGTAACTGATATTTACTTATGTGATTAAATTTTAAACATTAAAAATAAAATTGGTGTTATTTAATAATTTATACCCACATATTCTAAATATTAAATAAAATTTACCAAATAAACACCCATTGTTTGGAAATTAATTCAAGATGAGTTCATGGGAATTGAAAAAACTCATTTTTTGTAAAAAGATTCTGTTTTTATAAAAAAAGAATTATGATTATGAGTGATTTATCAATTCACTATATTACAATGAATTTTAAAGAATAATAATAATGAATTTATTTATTTAAGAAAAATTGAAATAAAAAACATAATTTAATCATATTATAAATAAAAAATCATAATTGTCTATTTTTTATAAAAACACCACATGTTTGGAACAATCCTGAGTTGACCACAAACTGGTAACTCGTGTCGTACTGAGATAGGGCCAAAGAGGCATTCCCTATCCTCCTAGTCTGGAAAATAGTGTCGAGTCATAAATAAAGTGAATGATATCTCATAATAAAAATATATGAAATTAACAAACCATATAGACAATCCTGAATAGAGTAAATACAAAATTTACAAAATGTATATCATTTATACAAAAAAAATCAAATTACAAGAAACCAATGAACATACCTCAAACTGAACCGGATGACTAAAACATCTCTATATGACCTTGAGTGTCACATTATGATACAAAAACCAACCATCTCCCATATATATTGATTCCAAGATGAAAACTACACAAAATTCTATAATGATGAAATAACAATAGGTGTGACTTTAAAAACATAGTAGGCGTGATCGAAAAATGTTTTTAAAATATAGTTTCATTAAAATATATATATATAAGAATCAGGTTTTAATAATAATATATAAAATTGGGATTTTAAAGAAATTTAAATTTAAAAAATCATGATCTATTGGCCCTTTTCTATTCAAATATATATTTATTTACAATAAGAATATTTCAACATTTTCATTCGAGAAAAATGATTTTCATATTTAAATACGGGGAAAGGGAGTGGAAAAAATTCCCAAAAAAGTTTCCCTAGTCCTTTGAAAACAGACTCATCATTTTTCATTAAATTTATTCCATATAAGAGACAAACCATATTAATTACAAAATAAGGGCATTGGAAATAAGAAGGAAAAATCCACCTACCCACATGCATCTCAATAATATGTTACTGATAACTATGTTCCAAATAACATGGGAAAACCAATGACATTAGTGGAATTGTCTATAACATATATTACATCATGACCCAAACTGAAGTCTTTCCTCAACCAATGACATCAATTCTCACCCACACACTTAATTTCACCCTTCTTGCTTTGACAAAGATTCCATATCCCATAGAAAAAACAACAAAACAGAGCCCCTTCTATAGGCCAGTATCTAGAGAGAAATAATCATATACTTTTTCAACCATTCACAACAAATTTTCTAGCTATGCTAGGTTCCCATGTCATGAATAAAGTGGGGGTGTTCCAACAATCCCAAACACACAGCCAATCATATGCACATATATAACATACACAATCAACTCACACAACAATTCATCATTGAGCCACCCCATCAAAAAAAATATTTCTCTTAAAACATCTAAACACATGGGATTACATATTTATGTACATCCCACACCCTTCAACATAGCCAAGGTAATAGAATTATCCAATAAGAGTTTTCAATATTACAATTTCCAGAAAAGGACTAAATGTTCCTCAAACACCCATTAAGTAACCATCATTTTTAAAAGGACCAAATTCAACTTTCTAAAGAGAAGAAAATCACCATTTGAAAAATAAAACCCATTTAAAAAATTCCATTTAATATCTCACATCCCATTTTCACAACATAGTCACTTTTAAAAAAAATGTAAAATATACCACACACTATCATCACATGATAAACTATTTTCTAAACAAACACACACTACTTAAAAGTCTTAAACCATTTATAATCCAATTATAGAAATCTGTACCACCATTTTAGATTCAAAAAATTCTTTTTAAAATCCATGAAATTCATTAAAAACCACAAGTCACTTAAAAAACAAAATGGTCATTTTTTCAAACACTTGGTGTGCATATCTTAATAAAACAATGCAATATACATCAAACTAATCAAGAAAAACACACAATTTAATATAATTTTTATTAAAAATATTATATATAACTATATAATATATATGGAAGTTGAAAAAAGTATGAAACCAATGATTCTAAAATTTATAGGGAAAGTGAAAAAGGAATTCTTCCAAAAACCACATGCTCTTTAACATCACCCACTCATAATAGATTTTATATGGAATGAAGAAGCCTGGACAACAACAAAGAACCATAAACAAAAAATCCTCAATTAAAAGAACCAAACTAGAACCTTAAATGTAATGCCCCAACCCTAGTTACCCAGAGTCAGTGCATTATTACATATCATTGTCATGTTCACAAAAGATCAAGTCTTAAAAGATCGATTAGTTTAGTAGACTTGGAATAACTAGAAACATTCATAAAGTTTACATTACGTCATAAAATGAAAACTACAACAACATAGTCTCCACAGTCCACACACATATCCCCTCATACTATCCCTGCAGGTCATTCATAAAATAATTTTTCAGATCCTGGAAATAATAAAACATAGAAAGGGGTGAGCTCAAATGTCCAATAAGAATAACAATATAGCAAAGACTTTCATAAATAATCATAAACATTTAAGGAAATTTATAACTAAAACAAAATCCTTTTTAACTTGAAATTCAGCATAATATGGCAGAAATAAAATGAAATAATGCCATTTACTTATTAACATGGATATTCTACTGGTAGAATATTCACATGAAATATCATTAACCACTTTCATAATGATGGAATGAATAATACTAGACTATCATAACCACATAGTCAAGGCCTTGTGCCAAGACTACAAATAATATTTTGTCAAGGCCTTGAGCCAAGACACTAGTTTGTCTTATGTGACATGCCGATGCATCGACGAGCTATAGTGGGCTCCACCCGCCACTTATTAAGTCCAATGCATTCCTCATACGAACAGGTTTAACATAACATAAACATTTTTATTACCTATAGTAAAAAATGTCTATACTTTCTCCATAAACCATGAATGGTATAAAAATAACACATCCACAGTCAAACATATCACAAAACATTCAATACAATATGGAGGTTTTGTATCATAATAAATAAACATCAAATAAGCTTAAAATCCATCAAAGGATATTGACATAGATGAAATCAAAACTATTTCAGAGAAATATACGTTTTTTAAATCATTTAAAAGTCACATAATTATTAAGGAAAACATTTACTTTTAAAATATTGTTATAAGCATGTAAGGGAAGCTTTGATTATTTTATAATGGCAGAAAATAGCCGCACCCACCTTATAATTTAAAAAAGTCATTCTTACCTTCATTTTGTGGAAAAGGTTAAAAAAGACCTTATTTAGAAAATGACAGAAAGATTCCTTATAAAGTTATTATAAAAATTCAACAAGGGAATAAATTAAATTAACCCATAGTCATTAAAATAGTAATAATTATTTGAAATACATTTTAAGAAACATGGATGTGGATGATAAAGAGGTCCTAGTAGATAAATACGTATAAACAACCTCAGATAATGAAGCGATTGTAAAATAAACCCTTACCTTATACTTTTCCTTGGTCGAGGGTAGGTTAACCTCATGTATAATGGTGAAATTGTTTTTAATAAATTATACAAGAATCATTTAAATTAATATGATTTCATATATGATTTTTTAACATTTCTTTGTTAATAATATCTTAGTATTATCGTTGTTTCGGGTGTTAAGTCACTCATTTTATTTTATATGTTTTGTAAAATAAGATGTTTTTGTTATGGATAGTTTGTTTCTTATTCATACCTATAATTATATCAAGTCCTTAAACATTATTTTTAATCATTAAATTTGAATTTGTTTTGAATGGATACAATGGGGAATGAATCTCATCGCTTTCGTGGAGACGGTAGTCCGTACATATGTACGAGCGACAATATCATTATTTTGATATTAAAATAATATATAATTGGATGTTATATCATATATAAAAAATTATTATCATGTAATATTAATTATTTAAATTAATTACACATCATTAGTATACCCATCCAAAAAAATAATTTATTGAATAACAATTACACCACCACGTGGAGATGGTAAGCCGTACGTATCCATTTATAGTGACAAGTCATTCAATGGATGGATAGAATACTGAATATGGTTGTACCATATTTATAATAACATCACAATATATATAAGATGCTCGAGTTATTATTTTATAATTTGAATAAAAAAGAAAGAAGAAGTTGAAGAAGAAAGGAACTTGAAAGAGGGTGGTAAAACATTACATCTTCATCGGGTTATTCCTTTTGATTTGATCAAAAGCGCTCCATAGGATGGATTTCCGACTAAAGAAAGGCCTATATGATAAATGTAGGATACTTGAGGGGATATTTGGGCTGAGTTTGGATGATCCCAAAGGCTTTGATGGTATGAATTTACGAGAAGGGGGAGTGCCCTTTTATAAGAGGGGCGAGGGGCACCTAAGGAAAAGTTAGAAATATTATTTTATAATAAATTCATATTTGGTTTCTAATGGCTCCAAAGTAGATTATTTAAATATTAAGATAGGTATAGGTCTAAATACATTCAACAAATAGGTTCTAGACAGGTTTGGGTCACTATATTTCTCATATCTCTTAGTTTTAGCTCTTAGTTAATTAGTTTGAAATTTATCATGTCTCTTTGTATTTTTATATTATATATTTAATAAACTTACTATATAATTCTAAGAGACCCCCAAGTGGTCCATTAATGATACACATGTCATTATATAAGTCATTTGGATAAACTGAATATTTTTAGAAATAAAATATCATTTAATAATAAAATATTTTTTTAAAAAACTCTTTTATGTCAATTTTGATTCTATTGGGTATTTTGTTTTTGATAATTTCATAACTGCATTATAACTTCAAAAACAATTTATATAACCAATCCTAATATGTCATATTAACCTATAAAATTAGTGTAATGCATAAAAAGTCTTAAATTACATTTATTTTGATATTTATAATATAAATTATTTTAATATTTCATTAATTAGGAAATTACTGCATCACCATTGTGTCATAAATAAATTAAATTATTTAATTTATAAAAATTTTAAATAAAATACCATTATGTAGGATATATTTTTATCTTTCTATTTAAAATTTATAATATAATTTATCTTGTGTATAACCCTATATTAAAATTGTTTTAGTAATTAAACATTGATTTTAACTCCTTTAACTCTTCTTTGAATTAAATAATAATAAATGTCCTAATCTAATCCAAGTGGACCTAAACGATAATATTATCTTCCTATGGTTGTTTTTGGTTGAGATACACTTGTCCAATAGAATTAGGATATGTGTTAGGGTAATATCAATATCTTTTTTACCCTTAATTACCCTATTAACTTTTAACCATGGTAAATAAAAGTAAAAAGTTACTATTCACAAAAAAATAATTTTATCTTATTGAACCACATTTTACTCCTTGATATTAACCATGTCTCTTGTATTTTCGAAATTCCACTCATAGAAGCGGTAAAATTATTTTTTATTTGAATTTCTAAATTCTCCTAGGTGGTGGGTAAAAGACGGTGAAATGTTCAATAAAATTTTTATATATCTAAAATTATTCTAAACTAACTCCAATGAATTACATTGAACTTATATAAGTATTATATATCCATTTTTACCTTAATTAAATTTAAGTAAAATAAATAATTATTTACATACAAATTTGGTATTAAACTATAACTTAGTGTTTCTTCACTATTCATCAAAAATGGAATGTTTTCAGAAAAATACCAAAATTTCACCCTAAGTTAATTTCGATATTTTGAATTAAAAAATGATGTCCATTTTGAAAGATAAAATTTATAAAATTTCAAAAAGTGGGTATTACTATTCATAACGGCTAGTTTGATTCGTTGTGGTGTGTGTTAGAACTCGAAGTTACGTAAAACACATGATACTGTATTATTTAAAGAGAAGCATACCATGGAAGATTGGGGTGTTACATTATCCCCTCCAAAAAATTTCATCCTCAAAATTTCTAGAATACTACCACATGAAAAGACTTGGGTGATTCTTCATTATAAGTTCCCCAGGTTCCCACATTGCCTCTTCCATATTATGGTTTCTCCAAAAAACTTTAACTTGACGAGTCATCTGGTTTCTCAGCAGTTGTTCTCTGGTATCAAGAATACTAAAGGGATCTTCACAATTAGACAGATCGGGTTCCAGTTATAATTCTTCATAAGTGAGTTCATGCATTGTGTCAGGCATGTATTTTCTCAACAGTGATACGTGGAACACATCGTGAACTTTGGAGTGACTTGGCAGCATTTCCAAACGGTAAGCTACATCCCCAATTCGTTCTAGAATTTCAAAAGGTCCGATGTACCTGGGACTCAATTTACGCTTCTTACCGAAAAATGTAACTCCCTTCCATGGAGATACCTCAAATAAAACATGATCTCCTACCCGAAATTCCAAATCCTTCTTTCGGTTATCGGCATAGCTCTTCTACCTACTTTGAGCTGCATTGATGTGGTTTTGGATTACCTTTACCTTCTCCATTTTCTCCTCCACCAGTTCTGGGCCTACAAGTTTTCTTTCACCAACGTCATCCCAACAGGTTGGTGTGCGACATCTCTTTCCGTATAACCCTTCATATGGTGCCATCCAAATACTTGAATGGAAGATATTATTATAGGAAAATTCCACCATAGGTAAATATTGATCCCACATACCCTGAAAGACATGTGATCATGATATCAACATGTCTTCTAAGGTTTGAATAGTTCTTTCTGATAGTCCATCAGTTTGGGGGTGGTAGGCAGTGCTCCATTGAAGTTTTGTATCCAGGGATTTCTGAAGACTTTTCTAGAATCATGAAGCAAAATGGGGATCACGATCAGAAACAATCGATAAGGGTACTCCATGAAGTCTCACAACTTCATTAATATATTGTCTTTCTAGACGTTCCTGTGGTAGATCTTCTCTTAGAGAAAGAGAATGTGATGAAATGGAAAGACAATAAAAAATATCCCATATTGCATCCTTTGTTCTAGGAGTCTTTGTTAGTCCCATGAAAACATTCATCGTGAAATAATCCCATTTCCACTCAGGTATAGTAAGAGGATGCATGACTCTTCCAGGCTGTTGCCTCCCGACTTTCACTTGTCGACAAACCATAAATCTTGACACAAAATCATTAATCTCCCTCTTCATGTTGTCCCACCAAAAATGTTCCTTCAAATATCTATACATTTTGGTGCTCCTAGGGTTTATATAGAAATTGGAACTATGAGAATTGTCCAATAATTTTCTTTTTAGATCAGGTATATCAGGAACCCAATGTCTCTTCCCGAATTTCAAAATTCCATCATCATACACAAAGTCACTAAATCTCTCATCATTCACTACTTTAACCTTCTTTTGAAATTCATTATCATTGGTCTGAGAACTCTTAATCCTTTCTAGTGAAGATGGTTTGGAAACCATTTGAAAAAGAATTGATGTTTCACCTTCCATGGTTATTCCTATGTCCATCTTCACTAGATCCATGAAAATTGGATCCCTTTCAATTATAATATTGTTTAAAACTCCATGATCTTTTCTTCTCAAAGCATATGCCACCTTATTTTCCTTCCCTTGGTGGTAGTGTGTCATGAAATACTAATCCTTGAGTAATTAAAACTTTATCCTTTGCCTCATGTTGAGTTATTTTTGTGAGAAAATATACTTCAAACTCTTGTGATCAGTATAAATCTCACATTTTTCACCATAGAGGTAGTGTCTCCATATCATCAAAGCAAATATCGCAGCTGTTAAATTGAGATCATGAGTAGGATAGTTTTTCTCATGAATTTTCAACTGCCGTGATGCAGAGGCAATAACTCTATCATTCTGCATAAGGACACAACCAAGTCCTTTCTTTGATGCATCACTATAAATAATGAACCCATCATTCCCCAATGGTAGAGTCAATATAGGAGCATTGACTAATATTCTCTTCAGTTATTCAAAACATTCTTCACACTCTTTTGTCGAAAAAAATTTAACCCCTTTATGTGTGAGCTTTTTAATGGGTTAGCCAACCGGGAAAAATTATGGACGAAACATCGATAATAACCTTATAAACCAATAAAACTGTGTACCTCAGTTATACTCATCAGCGCATGCCAGTAATGGATTGCCTTATCACGACCCGTCCTCGGGGCCCGTGTCGTGACTACCCCAATCCCACCTTCCATAGCCGAGGGGCTGGAGACTAGCACCAAAGGCGTAAATCCCGATAACTGGAAGGCATATCCTTTATAAAATTAAACAAAACACCACAGAGTACAAGAGGAAGTAAAACACTAAGTACAAAAGAAAGTGCTGAAAAGTATATGGGCCAGAATGCAAACCCAACTAAAAGTAAAACTACAACTGAAAGGAAGTACAGCGGAAAAGACAACAGCTGGAAGAAAGGAAGCAGCTCCTAGGTCGTCCTCCTCGGATCCTACCTGAAGGGTAGGTACAGATAGCGCATCTCCTGGATCGTCCACCACGAATCCTACCTGAATGTTAGGTATAGATAGCCTTCAAAATACTCTCGCCCATCAACCTCCCGAGTGTTGTCTTGCCGTGAAGTCCACCTCCGGGTGCCATCCAGTCCTCGAACACTCGGCTTCTACCAGCGTTGCCCGTTGTCTGCAACCAACACAACGAGGTGAGGGAATAGCCCGTGCAGGGGTGAGTATAATGATACTCAGTAGGGACCCTGAGACCATCAAGGTCTCACTAAAACCAACAAGGATAACCACAAGAATATCTCAACAGATAAACTCTACTTAGGTACATGCCCATACATATACCCAAGTTATCAAGTAACCCATCTCAATCATGAGGAAACACAAGGATTATGAAATCAATGGATAACCTCTACCTAGGTATATGGCCATATATATACCTAATTTATCAAGTGACCCATCTCAATCATGAGGAAAACACAAAGGTCATAGACTCTACTCAAACCAGGATTTTCATTATCGAAACCGTAACTGCTAAAGAGCTCCGTCTTTGGGAGTACAATGATCCTGTCACGTCTTTGAGGTACTACTCACCAACCTATGACTACTGAGGTACTCCTCCTATCGAGTACCACAGGTCTTCCACCTCACACAGTAGTGCTCCTCCGCCATGGGTCTGCCACCTCACACAGTAGTGCTCCCCCTCATAGCCTACAGAGGTACTCCTCCTGTCGAGTACTGCGGGTCTGCCACCTCACACAGTAGTGCTCCTCCGCCATGGGTCTGTCACCTCACAAAGTAGTGCTGCCCACTAGGCTATGCTAGTTACTCCGAATCGAATCGGACAAGCAGTCATCATGTCATAGCTAGCTACACGGTCTCCGTACTCCATACGCTCGCCTCCGGGAGGGTCTACTCCATGAGCTACTAGTAGATACTCCAAGTATCTCTAAGTCCCACGAAGAAGTATCTCAATGAACCGCCTCGGCATAGGGGTCTCAACGCGACAGCCGATGTGTCAATCGGACGTCTGGTCTGTGAGTTACTAGCCTTTTAGTCCCCCGGCCCCGGTTGGTTTCGTGTGTGAACCAACACGTCCGTATCTCAACTATACCTCGAACTCTCATAGGGTATACTCAAAGGGACCGTTTCTCCACGTGATCACCCACGCCGCTGACGGTTCATCTAACGGATGTCCGGTCTGAAAGATATCAGCTTTTCCATTTTGGGGGCCCGGTTGGATTTCAGGTGCAATCCAACCCAGCCACTATCCAACTGCATCCAAAACTCAAGATAAGTATGCCAAAAGTTCCATCTCATCAAGACAAAATCAATGAGATAGACGTCACGTCAATTGGACACCCGATTTGTGAGTTATTTGCGTTTTCGTTCCAGGGGCCCGGTTGGTTTTGTGAGCGAACCAACCCGACCGCACTCTGACAACATCCAAACCACAAGGAGAGTAAGCCAAAAGTTCTGTCTCGTCAAGAGAAATCCAACAAAGTTGACGACACGTCAATCGGACGTCCGGAGCTCATGTTACGAGCATTTCCGCTCCGAGGGCCCGGTTGGTTTCGTGTACGAGCCAACACGAATGAACCCAAAGTATTCTGAAACCTTGAGTGCGATATTTCAAAACGATCGTCTCGGTCCAAGGATCACATCGCCACTGATGGTGCATCGATCAGAGGTCTGCAGCCCTCGATATGGGAAAAATACTGAAAAGGTCCGAAACGGGGGGTCTAGGCCCGTACCGACCCGACACACCCCCCCCCCCCCCCGGGTCGGCCCGAACCGGGTCGACCCGACTGGGTGCGACCCTGCCCGGCCAGAGTGGCCCGGCCCGGTCTGGGCACGACCCAGCCCGGTCCGTCCAAGCCGGCCCGGCTCGGTGGCTGGCTGGCTGGGTCGGCCAGCGAGCCGGTGCTCCGGGGACGCGGCGCGCGCCGCGTCCCCCCTGGATCCCGTGCGACCGCGGGATCCGCCATCTCTCCATCGCGACATTAGCCACGACGCTTTCTCCAGGCGGTGCGCCAGGGTGCTGCCGCCTCCGGGCGGCCGGCCGATGCCACCGGTGGTGTCCGCGGGCCACCGGAGTTGCTCCGGTGGTCCGTTTTCAATTCCGCCTACGCCGATGCTCATCCCGAGTCCCGTTCTTCACTGCGGAAACATCAAATCATCTTTGCGGCCTGTTCTGACAATTCCCGATGATCCGCACGTCAAAAGAAACAACTGAGGAGTCTTCCGTTCGCCTTCGCGGCCCCGACTACGACCACACTTTTGTTCGGCCTTAACGGCGCAGCGCGACTGCGCCTTGCATCCTTGCCGCATCACTCCAGGTTCCCGTGCGGTGTCGTCGCACCGTGCTTCCATCTTCTAAACGATAACATAATCAAAAACAAGGGGGAGTAGGGTCGGCTATGTTTGTGCGGTCCGACCTCCTCCCGATATAATGATAGAAAGAATCCATCAAATATAAGTTGACGTACGGCAAAGAAATATTTCACGGCAAAATCAATAAACCTCAACATCGACCTGCATGAATGAAAGATTCTGTGGATCATCCTGGAAATTGTTGTTCTGCACTCATCATTCCTTTCTCAAAAGATAAGAGAACACCAAATAAAATTCCCTACCTCGAAATTGACGTCGCACGTCGTCGAGTCGCGGAAGTCGAACGTCGCGGTAGTCGAACGTCGGGGTAGTCGGGTGTTGCGGAAGAAAGGTATCGCTTCCATCTACGTCGGAAGAAAAAGGAGAAAGTTTTTGTTGGCGTCGGTCTCCACGGTCGGCGTCTCCTTCCTTGTTGCGTAAGAGGAAGAAAAAGGATTGGAGAAAATGTAGAGCATTTTTCACCGAGTCGGAAGGTCGCTCTTCATTTGGAGATGATGTTCTTCAGATGGGGGAATATCTTTCTCCAAAATTCTCTCACACAAAAAAACTCACAAAAAATAAAATAAGGCCTCTCCTTATTTTATTATTTTTCCATGCATTCAAACTTTTTTAAAAATTCAAACACTTAGTTAAATTATTTTAAGAGGTTTAATCAATTAATTTACGATGCGTTTTGGCAAAATTAAAGAGGATAGGGGGAGAGTTACACAAGTTAAAGTGGAGTTACAAAATTTAAGAGGGAAGTGAGTTAGGGGAGGTCAAGGGGGTTATTGGATGATCAAGGGGGGTTAGGGTCTTGTGTGGGCCCCACATCACACATATCCACACAGGGGAATTTGGTTGGTTGTGGGTCCCACCAACAACTTCACATGGTAGAATTTAACTCCCTTGGTTAAAAAAAATAAAATTGTTCACAATTTTATTTATTTCTTCCATAAACCCCAAAATTTTAACTTCTCCTCCCATGAAAACACACCTATGGTAAAAGTCCTGAAAAGAAAATACCGGCGCAGCGATTTCATCGGTGTCCTCAGATTTCAATTCCGAGTACCGGTTCAACAGATAGAAAAACCCGCTCGTTCGTTCACTAAATGTACCCACGCTAAACTTTGGAAAATTTATTCCGGGCACACCGGGCCTCGGAATCAAGCGCCATTAGAAACTACGTTCTTGTAAAATCCCAAAGAAAATTAAGAAAAAATTTCCCTTGAAATTTATGGGTCTTTACATTACTTCCACCTTAGGGTTTTACGTCCTTGTAAAACTTTAACACAAACTAGGGATACAAAAGCGGTACTGAGCACGCAACTGAGCCTTCCGCTCCCCTGTGCTCACCTGGAGGTTCCCGTAATGCCAGAGAAAGCACATTCGGGGAATCTTCCGTCCTCGTAAGATCCGCTCCTATCCATCCTCGATCCCCACTGGAACCTCCGCGTATGTCTCCCTGTCATCGACATCCAACTCCCTGAGGTCGATGATATGTGAAGGATCACCCACGTATCTCCTCGGTTGAGATACGTGGAAGTCGTCGTGCACGAGGTGAAACTGAGGTGGATGCGTCAAGCGGTAAACCAATTCGCCTACCAAGATGAGGACCTACGAAGGTCCACTTAACCTTAGAGATAACTTTCCACCTTGGCCACATCTCCGTAAACCTCGTCGAGGTGAAACCTGTATAAGGACGTGATCGTCATCCTTGAACACTAGAGGTCTCCAATTCCTGTCAGCATAAGGCTTCTGTCAGCCCTGTGCTGTCCTCATCCACTCTTGGACGAACTGGACATACTCTGTCAGGGCCTAGACCATCTCTGGTCCCACAAGAGCTGCTATAATTTCTTCTTTGCCGATAAGAGAAATATAGTCTCATCCCCTGGATTAACCATGTTCTTTGCCTAATACAGTCAATCCGGACATGAATGATGTATTCATGCCATGGAAGACATCGTAAAGCCTCGACATTACTACCAAAAGATCCAACTGTCACTCTTGCCTCCAAGGGTCGAGTCACACTGTCGGCATCAGTGTGAGGTCATTGGGTCTCTTCCAGTAGAAATCTCGAAAGTGAGGGTCAAGTCAACAATCTTAACCGGGACCACTCCGTACCAACCAAACAAAAGGACAGGAAAGAAAACTTTATAAAGGTAAGTGTCTTTATATTATTGCAGCTCATGGTACAAATACACAAATGTAACAACAACAACATGGAACTAGATATACACCACTATTTCCGCTCCTATCCACTCGCTTTCGGAGCTCCGTAGTCGTAAGCTTCTGCTGCCTGAAGCTGAGCTCTCCCATGTCCACATGTTCCCTAAGGTTGGGGTGGACCTCATGGTGGTGGTGGTGGAAACACCTCGATGCTTCGTCCACCTCCAATTACACGTCCATCTCCCCTCCCTCGGACTTCATCTCCTAGCGGTCTGCCTTGATCGATCCTCTGCCTCTGCCTGGGTGGTTCTTCATTTAACTACCGGTCATCTGCATGGTGGGTCGGACAGTCACGTGCCATGTGACCAATCCCGCCGTAGGAGTAACACTATATGGCAGGTCTGGCTCTGTCATTCCCCTTGGTGCCTCGCACTACCGACCCTAAGTCACATGGTCGACCACCTGTAGGCCTAGTCCTCTTGGACCTCTACATCATCTGCCTACTGCCTGCTGCAGAAGACTCTGCCGCATGCCGGCTAGTGGTGGGTCCTGCTGCTGAAGACTGCTCAGCAAGGAAAATATCCACTAAGAGGGCTCGCTCCAACACCCTTGTCTGCGTCGAAGTGATGCTAGAAACAACAGAAGCTCTAATCTCTCTCCTAAGCCCCTGCTTGAAGGTTCGGGCCCTAAAGAATAGGTCCCGTACCATATCTGTGGAGTAGCGCGAGATGTCTGTGAACCTCATTGAATACTACGCCACTGTCATGCTGCCCTATCGCAGCAGAAGTAGCTCATGTATACGCACCGCTCGAAGGGTGGCTGGTACAAACTCTGCCCGGAACAGGCTCTCAAAGTCTTCCCATAGAAGTGTCGCCTCGTCATGCATCTGGAGCATCATGCTCCACCATCTTCCTGCTGCTGAATGAAGTAGGCTGGCAGCAAGGATCACCATGAAATCTGCTGGCATCCCCACTAGCCTCGAGACTCTCACTACAGCCTCCAGCCAATCCTCAGCCGCCTGCGGGTCCATCTCTCCCCTGAACCTGGGTGGCTCTGGCGCTGGAACATGTGCAGTGCGCTCAAGCGATGTGCACCCTCTGCTACTGGGGCTGGTGGCATCGGTGGACCAATGGGTAGTATTACCGATGGTGCCTCCACTGGTGCCTCAACTGGGATAGGGCCATGTACTGAGGCCACGTTGCTCGGCGGGCTGTCAGTACGAACAACTCTCGGGGCTCTAGCTGTTCGTCCATGGGGAGGCATCCTGAAAGAAACAAACATGACATGGTCAAACGATTTATACCTAGTGATCTGACATGGTATGAGCTTACTTTTAAAAACATCTAGAAACACACATGCAATAAGTGTTTTCGTGCACAATGTCAGAAATCAGTTGTCGGGTTCCTGGTGTATGGATTCGTCGGCCGCCCGCACCAACACTGGACTCCCTGAACTGAAGACCACACTCGGTACCCTTAACACTATTTCTTCACAGAAAGAAAATATCAAAGTTATAATTTTGCGGTAGAATAGACTCATTTGATACCAATTTGTCACGACCCGTCCTCGGGGCCCATGCTGTGACTACCCCAAGCCCGCCTTCCATAGGCCAGGGGCTGGCGACTAGCACCAAAGGCGTAAATCTCGATAACTGGAAGGCATTGCCTTTATAAAAGTAAACAAAACACCACAGAGTACAAGCAGAAGTAAAAAACTAAGTACAAAAGAAAGTGCTAAAAGTATATGGGCCAGAATACAAACCCAACTAAAAGTAGAACTACAACTGAAAGGAAGTACAACGGAAAAGACAATAGCTGGAAGAAAGGAATTAGCTCCTGGGTCGTCCTCCTCGGATCCTACCTGAAGGGTAGGTACAGATAGTGCAGCTCCTTGATCATCCAACACGTATCCTACCAGAAGGGTACGTACAGATAGCCTCCACAACGCTCTCGCCCGTCAACCTCTCGAGTGTCATCTTGTAGTGAAGTCCACCTTTGGCTACCCTACGGTACTCGAACAGTCGGCTTCTACCAGCGTTGCCCATCGTCTGCAACCAACACAATGAGGTGCGGGCATAGCCCATGCAGGGGTGAGAATAACGATACTAAGTAGGGACCCCGGGACCCTCAAGGTCTCACTAAAACCAACAAGGATAACCACAAGAAGATCTCATAAGATAACCTCTAGTTAGGTACATGCCCATAGTTATCAAGTAACCCATCTCAATGATTAGGAAACATAAGGATTATGAAATCAATGGATAACCTATACCCAGGTATATGCCCCTATATATACCTAAGTTATCAAGTGACACATCTAAATAATGAGGAAAACACAAAGGTCGTAGACTTAGTTCAAACCAGGATTTTCATTATCGAAACCGTAACTGCTAAAGAGCTCCGTCTCTGGGAGTACAGTGATCCTGTCATGTCTCTGAGGTACTGCTCACCAACCTATGACTGCTGAGGTACTCCTCCATTCGAGTACCGCGGGTCTGCCACCTGACACAGTAGTGCTCCTCCGCCATGGGTCTTCCACCTCACACAGCAGTGCTCCTCCGCCATGGGTCTGCCACCTCACAAAGTAGTACTCCCCACTGGGTTATGCTAGTCACTCCAAATCGAATCGGACAAGCAGTCATCAGGTCACAGCCAGCTACAAGGTCTTCGTACTCCGTACGCTCGTCTCCGGGAGGGCCCGCTCCATGATCTAATACTAGATACTCCATGTATCTCAAAGTCCCACGAAGAAGTATCTCAAAGAACCGCCTCGTCATAGGGATCTCAACGTGACAGACGGCGTGTCAATCAGACGCCTGGTCTGTGAGTTACTAGCCTTTTCATCCACGGGGCCCAGTTGGTTTCGTGTGCGAACCAACATGGCTGTATCTCAACCGTATTCCGAACTCTCGTAGGGTATAATAAAAGGGACCATTTCTCCACATGATCACCAACGCTGCTGACAGTTCGTCAAATGGACGTCTGGTCTGAAAGATATCAGCTTTTCCGTTCTGGGGGCCTAGATGGATTTCAGGTGCAATCCAACCAGGCCACTATCCATATGCATTAAAAACTCAAGAGAAGTATTCCAAAAGTTCCGTCTCATCATGAGGAAATCAACGAGACAGACGGAATGTCAATCAGTTGCCCGGTCTATGAGTTATTGGCTTTTTCGTTCCAGGAGCCCGGTTGGTTTCGTGAGCGAACCAACCTGACCGCACTCTGACGGCATCCAAACCATGATCGGAGTAATCCAAAAGTTCCGTCTCATCAAGAGGAATCCAACAAAGTTGACGGCACGTCAATCGGACATCCGAAACTCAAGTTACGAGGGTTTCCGCTCCGAGGGCCAGGTTGGTTTCGTGTACGAACCAGCACGACCGAACCCAAAGCATTCCAAAACCTTGAGTGCGATAGATCAAAACGACTGTATCGTTCCAAGGATCACATCATCGCTGACGGTGCATCGATCGAAGGTCTGTAGCCCTGGATATAGGAAAAATACCTAAAAGGTCCGAAAATGGGGGGTCTGGGCCCGTACCGACCCGGCCAAACCCCCCCCCCCCCCCCCCCCCGGGTCGGCCTGAACCGGGTCGACCTGACTGGGTGTGACCCAGCCCGGTCGGCGCGGCCTGGACCGGTCTGGGAGTGACCCAGCCCGATCCGCCCAAGTCGGCCCGACTCGGCCGGGTGGCTCGCTGGCTCGGCCAGCGAGCCGGTGCTCCGCGGACGCGGAACGCACCGCATCCCCCTTGGATCCCGCGCGGCCGCAGGATCTGCTAGCTCACTGTCGCGGCTTCAGCCGCGGTGGTTTCTCCAGGTGGTGCGCCGGGGCACCGCCGATGGTGTCCGCGGGCCACCGGAGTTTCTCCGGTGGTATGTTTTCAATTCAGCCTATGCCGATGCTCATCCCGGGTCCCGTTCTTCACTGCGGAAACATCAAATCGTCTCTGCGCCCCGTTCCGACAATGCCTGACGATCCGCACGTCAAAATAAACAACTGCGGAGTCTTCCGTTCTCCTTCACGACCCCGACTACGACCACACATTTGTTCATCCTTGACGGCGCGGCGTGACGGCGCCGCGTATCCTTACCACATCACTCCAGGTTCCTACGTAGTGTCGTCACACCATGCCACCATCTTCCGAACCACAACATAATCAACAACAAGGTGGAGGAGGGTTGGCTGTGTTTGTGCGGTCCGACCTCCTCCCATTATAATGATAGCAAGTAGCCATCAAATAGAATTCGACGTACAACAATGAAATATTTCACGGCAAAATCAATAAACCTCAACATCAACCTGCATGAACAAACGATTCCGTGGATCAACCTGGAAATGGTTGGTCCGCGCTCTTCGTTCTTTTCTCAAAAGATAAGAGAACACCAAATAAAATTCCCTACCTCGAAATTGATGTCGCACGTCGTCGAGTCGTGGAAGTCGAACGTCACGGTAGTCGAACGTCGGGGTAGTTGGGTGTCGCGGAAGAAAGGTATCCCTTCCGTCAACGTCGGAAGAAAAAGGAGAACGTTTTTGTTGGCATCGGTCTCCATAGCCGGCGTCTCCATCCTTGTCATGGAAGAGGAAGAATAAGGATTGGAGAAAAGGTAGAGCATTCTTCGCCGAGTCGGAAGTTCGTTCTTCGTTTGGAGATGATGTTCTTCAGATGAGGGAATAGCTTTCTCCCAAATTCTCTCACACAACAAAACTCACAAAAAATAAAATAAGGCCTCTCCTAATATTATTATTTTTCCATGCATTCAAACTTTTTAAATAATTCAAACACTTAGATAAATTAATTGAATAGGTTTAATCAATTAATTTAGGATGTGTTTTGGCAAAATTACAGAGGAGAGAGGGGAGAGTTACACAAGTTAAAGTGGAGTTACAAAATTTAAGAGGGAAGTTAGTTATGGGAGGTCAAGGGGGTTATGGGAAGATCAAGGGTTGATAGGGTCTCGTGTGGGACCCACATCCCACATATCCACACATGGAAAGTTGGGTGGTTGTGGGTCCCACCAACAACATCCCATGGTAGAATTTAACTCCCTTGGTTAACAAAAATAAAATTGTCCACAATTTTATTTATTTCTTCCATAAACCCCAAAATTTTAACACCTCCTCCCTAGAAATCGCACCTACGGTAAAAGTCCTCTTAATCAAATACTGGCACTGCGAGTTCATCGGAGTCCTCAGATTTCAATTCCGTGTACCGGTTCAGAATATAGAAAAACCTGCTCGTTCGTTCACTGAACGTACCCGAGCTAAACTTTGGAAATTGATTTCGGGCACACCGGGCCTCAGAATTAGGCGCCGTCAAAAACTGTATTCTTGTAAAATCCCAAAAAAATTTAAGAAAAAATTTCCCTTGAATTTTATGGGTCTTTACATGCCTTGGTCTTAGAAGGATCAATAGAGATTCCATCTTTAGAGACAATATGTCCATGAAAGGAAATATTCTGAAGCCAGAATTCACATTTTCTAAAATTCCCATATAATTCATGTCTTCTTAGAGTCTTCAGGATAATGCGCAAGTACGTTTTATGTTCTTTGAAGATTTTGGAGTATACCAAGATATCATCAAAAAATACCACCAAAAAATCATCGAGATATTCCTTGAAAAATCTATTCATTAGATCGATGCATGAAGAGGGTGCATTAGTCAGCCCAAAAGGAATTACAGTAAACTCATAATGCCCGTACCTAGTTTGAAATGTTTTCTTCGGAATGTCTTCCTACTTCACACACAACTGATGGTATCCAGATCAAAGGTCGAAATTTGAAATGTATTGAGCTCCACACAGTTTTCCAAATATATCATCAATGCAAGGTAGGGGATACTTTTTCTTTATTGTTATAGCATTGATTTGCCTCTATTCGATACAAAACCTCATGCATCCATCTTTACTCTTTACAAAATGGACAGGGGCTCCCCAGGGACAAACACTATGGTGAATAGATCCCTTATTACTCAATTACTCTAGTTGTTTCTTTAGTTCCACTAATTCCACAGTGGCCATTCTATAAGGGGTCTTTGATATGGGCTTTGATCCATGAATTAAATCAATACAAAACTCAATTTCTCGTTATGGAGGATGACCAGGTATATCTTATGGAAACACATCTACATTATTCATTCATAATAGGAACATCCTCTATTTGATCATTCCTTTTCTTACCCACAGTTATGTCATTCTATTCCTCCCTAATAAATGAATTTTGTTGTGCTAATGGGGGGGATCTAGGTAAGAATTAGGTGTTGATGATTCCGCTCTAATGATAAGGTGTTCGTTATCATCATCATCAACAATAGTAACCTCATTCTTCTTACAATAAATTTTTGTATCATGGTCCAAAATCCAATCCATACCGAAGATTATATCAAATTCAATCATTGGTATGATGATGAGATCCGCATATAATGAACATTTATGTGCTCTAATCAGGACTCATTCACAAAACATTTTTTCATTGATACTTCCCATAGGATTTTTAACTGACAACTCCCCTATTAAATCAAATTAGAAATATCTAGGTTTCTTAGAAAACTAGGAAGATTTGAAACAATGCACTGATCCAGAATCAAATAATGCATTTGCTAAACATGGGGAAACCATTAAATTACCTGCCACCACGTCTTTCAGAGATTCTACCTCAAATGTAGTGATAACATAAGCTTGGCCTTGATCCATTGGACTTTTATGAGGTAAGTTACCATGACTCTTAGGACATTCATTTGCATAATATCCCATCTCCATGCAATTTTAGCATTGGACATCGGTAGCTTCCTTCTTCCCCTTATAATCACGAGCGTGGTGGCCTTTTTCACCACACTTGTAACAGACTCCCATTCCTTTTAAGCAATTACCATGGTTTTTCTTCCCACATTTACTACAGGATGGATATTAAAATTTTCCCTTCTTCCCACTATTTGAATTCCCAAAGTGATCAACAGATCTCTTCTTCTCTTACTTTGGTTTAAATTCATAAGACTTAGTGAATTCATTTTCTGTAATGATAGCTCATGAGACAATATCTCCGTACAACGAGAAGGTTTCTGAGACTAATTCTAGAAGGAGAAATGGTTTTAACCCATCAATGAAACGATCAATCTAACTTCTTGTGTTATGTATATAATATGCAGAAAACCTCGCTAACCTTGTAAAGTTAGCCTCATACATTGCGACATTCAAATCCTCCTTTTGCCTCAGACTCATAAATTTCATTTCCACATCTTCTTGACAATCACGAGGAAAATATATTTCTAAGAAAAGCTCTTTTAACTCCCTCAATTCCATATTTGATACTTCATCATCTTCCTTTGTGTTTTTTATCAATTAACACCATTGATCAGCATCTTCAGTGTGGCGGTAAACTACCATGATAATATTTTCCCTTTCACTACTCCCCAAAGCCTGAAATATTTTCTATAGGGAACTTATACATTGATCAGTTACCAATGGATTTGTGCTCCCATTGAATGATAGTGGTTATTGCCTCTTGAATCAGTCTAAGATTGAACCTCCACGCTGCGGATTAGGGTGCTCCATACGGGTAAGGTTATTATTCATAACCTGAGTGAGTTGTCACAGTACGGTGATTAGTTGATCAGCACTAGTTGTATCACCAGCTCCACTATAATTAACTTGAGCAGGAGGGAAATACCAACATGGAGGGCGTGCAATGATACAGTTTCCATTTCTTCCACTAGGCACCATTTCTAAACAATGTCATAATCTTGATCTGTTTAGGAATCAAAATACATAATTCCATACATGTAAAACAATTATCATAAATTGATCAATTTATGGATATAATCCATAATAATAATAAATATTTATTTGAGAAAGTAAATACTCATAAACGCTTAATAATGGTTTGTAATGAAAATGAGAATTATCCTAAGTATGTCCCTCGGGAGTGTCGTAACCAAGAGTGCAGAAAGGCCCGTTGTCATGCACCAGTTCCCGTTCGAGTCTAGCTCAAAGCGGTGTGTTCAGGTTTTGCCCCTAGGTAAATCTTAGACAGAGCCGCCTCTACCTGCTCGTATCCAGACAAGGATGTATTGCTCGGAAAACTCACAAAATCTCTACAATAGCAAAATTCTAGGATGTTCTTCTATACTAATTTTCAAAGTCTATCATAGGGTTGTGTGCTCTAATCAGGGTTTATCTAAATCTTGCTTCCATGGTTTGTAATAACCTTTTTTTGATAGAAATTTTAATGCCCCGACCCCATTTACCCAGAGTCGGTGCATTATTACATAACATTTCCATGATAAAAAAAGATCAAGTCTCGGAAGATCGATTTGTTTAGTAGCCTTTGAATCACTAGATACATTCATAAAGTTTACAATACATCATAAAATAAAAAATAAAACAACATAGTCTCTATATTCCACACTCATATCCCCTCATACTATCCATGCAGGTCATTCATAAAATAATTCTTCACATCCTGGGAAAAATAAAACATAGAAATGGGTGAGCTCAAATGCCCAGTAAGGATAAAAATATAGCGGAAACTTTCATAAATAAGCATAAACATTTAAGGCAATGTATAAATAAAACAAAATCCTTTTAAACATGATCTTCCGCATAATATTATATAAATTAAATGAAATAATTCCATTTAATTATTCACATGGATATTCTACTAGTCGAATATTCACATGCAATATCAATAACCACTTTCATAATGATGGAATGCATAATGCCAGACTATCATAACCACATAGTCAAGGCCTTGTGCCAAGACTACAAATAAGATTTTGTCAAGGCCTTGTGCCAAGACTACAAATAAGATTTTGTCAAGGCCTTGTGCCAAGACACTTGTTTGTCTCACGAGACCTCCCGATGCATCGAGGATCTATAGCGGGCTCCACCCGTCACTTATTAAGTCCAATGCATTCCTCATATGAACAGGCTTATCATAACATAAACATTCATATTAAAACTAGCATACGAAATGTCAATACATTTTCCATAAACCATGAATGGTATAAATATAACACATCCACCATAAAACAAATCACAAAACTTTCAATACAATATGAATGTTTTGTGTCATAATAAATAAACATCAAATAAGCTTAAAATCCATCAAAGGATGTTAACATAGATGAAATCAGAACTATTTGAGAGAAATATCTCTTTTTTTGAAATCATTTGAAATTAACATACTTATAAAAGAAAAAATTTACATTGAAGATATTATTATAATCTTTTAAGGTAAACTTCATCGATTTTATAATGGTGTAAAATAGCCCCACCCACCGTATAAGTTAAAAAAGACATTCTTACCTAAATTCTGTCAAAAAGGTTAAAAAGGACCTTGTTTGGAAAACGACAGAAATATTTCATTATAAACTTATTATAAAAAGTAAAAAAGGGTATAAAAGACATTATCCCATTTTTTGTAAAATAGTAAAAATTATTTCAAAAACATTTTTGAGAAACATTGATGTGGATGATAAAGAGGTCCCAATAGATAATTACGTATAAACAATCTCAGATAATGAAGAGATTGTGAAATAAACCCTTACATTGTAATTTTCCTTGGTCGAGGGTACATTAAACTTATGTATAATGGTGAAATAATTGCTATTAAGTTATTCAATAATCATTTAAATTAATATGATATCATATATGATCTTTTAACATTTCATTGCTAATAATATCTTAGTATTATCATTGTTTTGGGTGTTAACTTACTCGTTTTCTTTTATATGTTTTGTTACATAAGACGGGTTTGTTATGGATATATTGTATATTATTACAATCCAGAATGATATCAAGTCCAAAAACATTATTTTTAATCATTAAATTATAATTAGTCTTGAATGGATACGTTGGGGAATGAATCTCTTCGTGTTCGTGGAGACGGTAGTCCGTACATACGCACGAGTGACAATATCATTATTTTGATTTTAAAATAATATATAATTGGATGTTATATCATTTATACAAAATTATTATCATTTTATATTTATTATTTACATTAATTACACATCATTATTATACTCATCCATATAATAATTTATTGAATAACAACTACACCACGACGTCGAGACGGTAAGTCGTACGTACGCACATATGGTGACATGTCCTTCAAAGGATGGAGAGAATAATGAACATGGTTGTACCATATTTATAATAACATCACAGTATATAGAATATACTGGAGTTATTATTTTATAATAGGAAAAAATGAAAGGAGAAGTTGAAGCAGAAAGAAACTTCAAAGAGGGCGGTGAAAACATTAGTTCTTCTTCGGCTTCTTCATTTTGATTTGATCAAAATCGCTCTTTATGATGGATTTCCGACTAAAGGAAGTCCTCTAGTACTAAGGTAGTATATTTGAGATGGTATTTGGGAAGAGGTTGGCCGAGCCCAAAGGCTTTGAAGGTATGAATTTGAGATAAGGGGGAGTGCCCTTTTATAAGAGGGGTGAGGGGAACCTTAGGAAAAGCTAGAAATATTATTTTATAATAAATTCATATTCGTTTTATAATGGCTCCAAAGTGGATTATTTAAATGTTAAGGCGGTGATAAGTATAAAAACATTCAACCAATAGGTTTTAGATAGGTTTGGGTCACTATATTAACCTTATCTTTTCATTTTAACTCTTAGTTAATTAGTTTGACATTTACCTTGTCTCTTTGTATTTTTATAGTATATAGTTAGTAAACATAGTATATACTTCCAAGAGTCCCACAAGTGGTCCATTAATGTCACAACTATCATTATATAAGTCCTTTGGCCGAACCATATATTTTTAGAAATAACATATCAATTAATAATATAATATTGTTTTAAAAAACTCTTTTTGGTAAATTTTTTACACTATTGGGTATTTTGTTTATGGTAATTTCATAACAGCATTATTACTTCGAAAAAAATTTAGTTAACCAATCCTAATATGTCATATTAAGCTATAAAATTATTTTAATTCATAAAAAGTCTCAAATTAAATTTATTTGGATATTTATAATATCAATTATTTTAATATTTCATTAATTAGATAATTACCGCATCACCATTGTGTCATAAATAAATTAACATATTTAATGTATAAAAATTAAATATAAACTAAAATGATGTAGGAAAGCTTTTTATCTTTCTAATGACTATTTATAGTAGAATTTATCTTATGTATAACCCTATATTAAAAATAATTTAGTAATTAAACTTTGATTTTAACTCTTTTAACTCTTCTTTGAATTAAATAATAATAAATGTCCTAATCTAATCCAAGTGGACCTAAATGATAATATTTTATTCTTAAGGTTGTTTTTGGTTGAGATACAATTGTACAATAGAATTAGGACATGTGTTAGGGTAATATTAATATCATTTTTACCCTTAATTACCCTATTTACTTTTGACAGTGCTAAGTAAAAGTTAAAAGTTACTATTCACCAAAAGTTACTTTCATCTCATTGAACCACATTTTAATAATTGATATTAACCGTGTCTCTCAGATTTTTGAAATTACACTCACAGAAGCGGTAAAATTATGTTTTATGTGAATTTCCAAATTCTCCTAGGAGGTGGGTAAAAGACGGTGAAAAGTTTAATAAAATTTTTATATATCTAAAATTATTCTAAATTAACTCCAATGAATTACAAGGAACTTATATAGGTATTATGTATCTATTTTGACCTTAATTAAATTTAAATAAAATAAATAAATATTTAATTAAAAATTCGGTTTTAAACTATAACTTAGTGTTTTTTCACTATTCATCAAAAATTGAATGTTTTCAGAAAAATACCAAAATTTCACCCTAGGCTAATTTCGATATTCCAAATCAAAAAATGAATTCCATTTTGAAAGATAAAATTTATAAAATTTCTAAAAGTGGGTATTACTATTCATAATAGCTAGTTTGATTGGTTGTGGTGTGTGTTAGAACTCAAAGTTGCGTAAACACACGGTACTATATTATTCAATCGGAAGCATACCGTGGAAGCTTGGGGTGTTACATTAAACTCATATAACAAATGTAGAATAGGAAATTAAGTTAAAATTTATAATGTTGGAAGAATTTGATGATATGAGACCATTACCTTGATAAATCACCTTTAAACCATGATAAAAACCATAGATATAAGTTTTGGATATGAGGAAAATATTTGAGAATGTGGAGGAGCCCCCTTTGGGTCACATTAACTAGGAGAGGAGGAATATGGGATATTTGGGGTTGAATTGCTGAGGGGGTAGAAGAGTAATTTCAAAATTTTAATGACCTTGATAGGTCACATGATTAACCCATATGGGTTTCAAACTAAGATGAAACTATTCCTACCTTACTATCCAAAAGGAGCAAGCCACATCATTACCCCAAACAATTTTACCAAATCATGATAAAATAGTTTGGTTGCCACAATCCAAGAAAGAAATTATTCGCAGGTCTTCTTGGGAAAGCCCCAGTTATTTTCCCTAAATGCGGGCCAACTGATCACCACCTACAGCCATGGCCAAAAACTGCATTTTCACAAATAATACATAGAGAAACTAGATCATAATCATGGGACATTATATAAACAACGAAATACCTCTTAAATAATGTTACATATGTGACAATTCTACCCACCATTATTCTTTTTTCCACCATAAAGAAACAACCTTTCTAGATAATCCATTCAATGGAAAAGGGTTCACATGCTCACCTGATTCGATTTCACCAGACTGGATAGTACCCCAACCATTACCAAACCAAAACCTATGCCTCTTAACTGGAATGATATAATGATCCCAAGCCATTTCCGGAAAAATGATGGAAAACTTGAGCTACAACTTCTAAAACATTTCCTTAGACCAGGCCATTGGGCGTACTCCCAAAAACCCAATGTTCAATTAGAATAAAAAAATTAGAACCAACAACTCCAAATGAAACTACACACTACTATGATAAAAAAGGTACTAATCCTTAATACAAACACGAGAGGCTAGAATAGAATCCTCACTATTAGAAACCAACTATCATTGACTAGCTCCATAATGGACCATAATAAAATCCACATTGGGTCTTCCCACCAAAAACATCCAATATGATTAAAACAACCAGCATCAACCGACTTTAGAAACCCAACATGGACCAACATGAAAACTCTCAATATATAACAAATTGGAAATATTCACAAAGACCAACCCCAACCACAATGGGGTCCCTTTGGAAAGTTACTCCAAATCCAATGAAAACAAATCATTTAATTTCTTTAGAAAAGAATCAACCATTGGACTTAATAAAAAATGATACAACCATGCCTTCTTATAACCATATAGAAACATTCAATCAAAAAGGATAACAATAGGGAATTGAGGATTATGAACCTTTTATAGAAAAATTTAATCATCTAAGATTAAGAAACATAAGCATAGAATCATAAACTATCCATATTTGAGAACTGAATACAATGATAGACCATGATCCTCAACACCCCCTGTGATTCCTAATTATGTGAAGGCTTTACTATGGGGAATGTGGATATATCCCTAATGTGATGAATCCTTCACTTCCTCGTAATGAGGGTCTCATAATCCCTAATCGAAAATCCTTATTATTTTCTCATGAGTTCCAACACATCATCCTAGGTATAATCAAAAGAACATGGCATGCCATGACAGTAACTTTTCTCCAACAAGGAACATTCACTAAGAAATGGATTTATAAGATGAAATTTCATAGTCCTCTTTTACCCCAAATGGGAGGTAGTAAAAACTAGACACCCAACAACACACAACTCCACTCAAGACAAAAAAAATTAGAAATTTCCAAATAAAAAAATACATACATTAAAATATAGTATATTTGGAGATCTGAAATATCCACATTTTCATTATGAAGAACATACAACACCAAAAAACCAATTGGATGTAACCTTTACAACAGAAGGAATACTCAAATAGAAATAGTCTTCAATCTAAACCCAAGATTGCACCTCACTCCTAAAAATTGGATGGGGTGTCTATTGAAAGGTTGGATCTATCTCTAAGTATCTTCCTAGAAACACCACGATAGAATCATTTAAAGTTACCCAAGTGTCCATAATTATTACAAGTATTTGAAGCATTCAAACATAAAGAATTCTTTGGATCTAGCTTTCGTTGCTGATGACACACCCTGATATTTCACATAGAATAAGCTTATGAATGATCTATGGGACTTTCAATTCTATGACTAGCACCACCATCTTTAGGATACTTTCTTATCTCATTACTATAATTCACATCACCATTTTCAAATAGTGGAGGATGTTAATATACCTTAAGCACTCCTACTATAATATTATCAAATCGAACCACTTTCTTCACCACATTGGAATGTTTTTTCAGATCAAACTATGATTCCTTTATCTACAATTAAGGACAAATAACATTCTTGAAACATTGAGAATTCATGGAGTAGTCTGTGCCCCCCTAAAAAAGGCTAAGAAGTAGATCCAAAAAACGAAAACTTAATTCTATCACAGATCCACCACCTATATAGAGAAATAATATATCCCACCACTTCCTCACCCTTAAAACCTTAGATAAATATTGTTAGATGGATTAAGCCTGAATGAATCAAAGGTATCATATTCCTATGGCTTGGTACAAGATAAAGACTTTTACCACTTATAGGTCAAACCTTTGAGAATACATTTTAGAAATTAACCTTTAATTAATCGAGAAAATCAATGAAACTATAGAACCTTTCGATTTTCCACAAACACTTATTCAATTGGAGAGAAATCAAATGACCATAAATGATATCAGGGTACATATTTTGAATCTAAAAAAGAAAGTCATTAAGTCAACAAAATTTAGGGTCTTCAAATGGTGAAACACTCATGGTTGCAACAAAAAAATCCCTTGAATAATTTTGGTGGTGTACTCTCAAAAAACAAGTACTCAATGAAGACCAATCCATCAAAAAATACCACAAAAACACAAAAAAGAAAAAAGAAAAAGGAAACAAGTCAAAAGCATTCCAAAATATTTTTCTAATAAACCACTGAAAAACACTTCAAAACCAATTATGTAACATGGAATCAAACTTGATGCAATACTTAAGAAACATTCCCAAAATATAATAATACACGATACACAACCATCTATTACCAAAACATTACAATTAATTTTTTCCAAAAGAAAACGTTTTTAAATGAAAGGAAAACAAGTTTGGGTATCAAAATCACCAATTGAATTCCATATATCCACACACATGCACGTTCTCATTCTAATCTGGGAAGCCTTTCAGTATTTCCCATTTAGGAACTCATCCACCCATGCCATAAACCATCTACTTCCTCAAAGACAACAATGCATGTGAGCACTCATGACAATAACAAAGGTAAAACGAAACTTTTCCAAATTACAAGAGAAAAAAATTCAACCCATTCTTTCAACTTATCAATTTACATGAAATATCACTTTTTCACAATGATTCTCAAAAATCACCTAAAGGACTTTTCCAAAAACCGCCCCGTTACAAAAACGATTTCTATTTTAAATTTCAAAAATCCCTTTTTAAAAGACTAATAAACACTATTTGAAATGAATTTAAAAACATTTCACTATAATCCATTTAATTCCATTCAAAAAAATTAAATTCTTATGAATTCCAACTAGAAACCCAATTCATTCCATTCAAAACATTTACATTAAGAATAATTTGGTTAATGAATAATTTTATAAAAATTAATTTCTTATAAAATATTCTTTAAGAAAAATCTAGAAAATTGTTGTCATTATTTCAACAATCAAAATATTAGTACTTAAAATCCATCTTTTCAAAATTCCTGAAAAGGGTTCTCAAAAAAATATTTAAAATCATGAGGGAATAAAAATAAATCACAATGGGAAACTAATTTTGATAGGTGATTAGGATATATGGTTGGAGGCCACATTACATTCCCACAACCATTGTAATGTATAATTTTAGTACCATTCCCCTAACTCCACATGGATTTCCAGTATCTATGATCCCACTGAGACCTTTAACCCAACACCCTTTTTATATCCCAATGTCTAAACAAAGAACATGATCCATAGAAACTATACAAAACCCCAATTCCCATAAAAACACATGGTTTTATATAGAAAGTGTTTGCAAGAAACTCCCTCAGAACTACACCCCTTGATCTAATTATCCTATTACATCTACCTCAACATCCAAAATAGAAATGGGTGATCTGAATGCTAGGTTCCCCAAATATCCAAGACTCATCTGATACCATTTTTCATGAACCAACCTAAGTTGATCCAAAAATGATCACTCATGTTAGCCCGAGATAAGGTACGAGAGGAATTTCCATTACTCTCAGGCTGGAAAATAGTTTCATGGAATCAAAATATAAACCAATGGTATGATTTCACTAGATAAAAATTAATCAAATAGTGGAAAACATAGAGCCACTGAAATAAAGTAAATAATAAATTTCCAAAATCAACATCATTTATAAAAAACTAAAATTAAAATAAAACAAATAGAAGAACCCAATATGAACAGGATAACCAAAACATCTATATATGTACTATATAGTCATTCTCTAATAAAAAACCTACCCATTGTCCATGTTTTTTGAAACCAAGATGAAACCTACACAAAAGTATAGATATTAGAAAAAACTATTGGCATGAGTATTAAATATCAGTTGGCATGCCCGAACAATCTACTCCCAAATAATTTACGTTAAAAAACGAAACAAATACTTCAGTTTTAGAATACAATATATAAAACTATGATTGTACAAACATTTTAACTTCAAAAAAACATGTTCCATTTAACCTTTCCCTTTAAAAAATATATTTTCCTCTAATAATTATACATTAACATTTTCGTGGGATAAAAATGATTCCCTTTTTTAAATGGGGAAGAGGGAGTGAAAAAACATTTCCAAAATATTTTCCACAAACAATTGAAAATAAATTCCTACTTTTTATAAAAAAGGTACTCTAAAAAATAGAGGATAAATGGTGATAACTAAATAAGTGTAATGTAAATAAGCCAGAAATAGTAATAAACCAAAATCATCAGAACCATCCATTATAGATAACTAGGTTTCAAAGAACTTGGGAAAGCCTAGGAGGTCGGTGTATTAATCTAGAAAAACCTATACATATTTACTCATCCTCATGGTTTTCCTAACCTGATGATATCAATTATCACACACATTCCTAATACCACCCTACGTAGACTAACTAAAGACCACTATCCCATCGAAAAAAACAAACAATTCCCATGCTATGGGCCACTATCCAGAGTGAAATCATATTATATTACAGAAATCGTTCACTAAAAATACATTTTCTATTAAAAGTACCATAGTAATGACTATTGTGGGTGTATTATAAAAACTTCCCACAATAATCCAGTCACATGGACATATATATCATATAGAAGAATCTTACACAACAATTCAACCTTAGGAAACCCCAAGGAATGTCCTATTTCCTTTAAATCACTTGAACATAATGGAGTCTCACATATTTGACCTCACACAACATTAAATGTAACCATGTAATGATCAATATCCATAGGAATCTTTCATGAAATCCATTTTCACAAAAGCACCAAATGGTGAACAATCACCCATTAAGAGACCACCCTCTTCTAGAGGACCAAATCCACATTTAGGAAAATTTACAAACACACGATTTAATATTTCACAACCATTATTAAAATTTTATTTAAGCACTCACCCCACATTTTCAAACAACATTCACATTCAACAATATTCCAAAATGGACACACACCATAATCACATGGAAAAAAATTCTAAAACAACACACAATTCATCAAAGCCCAAAATCATTTATAAAAAACATTTGATATATCCAATAATCTATTTTAGATTCTGAAAATATATTTACAAACCAATGTCATGATTTCAATATATAAAATACCTGAAAATATCTAATCATGAGATTTATCAAACACTTGGGGTGAATATCACAGTTAAAAATGCCATATAAATCAAGAAAATATGGAAAACATCCTCATTTCATATCAATAAATTATTATAAATATTAAAAATCACAAATTAACATATATGGAACGTGAATAGTTAAATAATCCAATGATTCCTAAATATATAAAGAATGAGTAATAAAAAACTTATCTCCAATCATAAGAAATTCCAAAACTCCCATCCGAAGAAACCTTGAATAGGTATAAAAAAGTATGAAAAACTATAATAAACCATTAAAAAACCCCCTAAATTAAACATAATAATATAGAAAACCTGAATCCACATGACCAAGAGGTAAAAGGAACTCATTAATAAATGGAAGAAGTAGTAAGAAGAAGTGTTGAGGAGAATATTCCCATGAGAAATAAACAATTAAACGTGAAAAATCCATGGATCCAAACTTTCGAAATGATTATAAGAGTTGATAATGAAGGATGATCCCACTTTGGTTCACATGAACATTGGAAGGTTGAAAATGGGTAATTTGGTGTAAAAATCCTATGAGGGTAAAAGGTAATTTTAATGTTATAATGAATTAGATAGGTGTCACATTTATCCTATATTGTTTTCCAAATCATGACATAATTATGTGTCCATGACAATCCAAGATGAACATGCCACATGTTTAGCCTACACAGTTTACCAAACCATGAATCAAATGTGTGGTCTCCACTATCTAAAAAATGAAAAATTTTTCATGGTTTCTTGGGAAAGGCCACATGATTTTCCCTAACTATGTTCCAATACTGTGTTTCCTTCCCTCAAGACCAAATTTTACACTTTTTTCAGAAAAACACTCCCAAATAAACTAGATAGTAAAAATGGGTCCAAAAATAAAAAAATTAATACTGTAAAACAATTTAATTGATGTAACACCACATAAATATTCAAAATGTTAAGAAGGGGATTATAAATTCTATACAATATTTTCAAGTGATTTATTATACTTTATAATATATAATTTTATATGATAAGTATTAAAAATAATTCAATGTATTCATATTAAAATATAATTTCAAAAAATTGACAACATTAATAATTTTTTGTTTTCAGTATTTGTCAAAAATTTAATAATTTATGAAAAATCCACAAAAATTTGCCTAAATAAATTAGGACTATGATAAATAATAAAGTTTTGTTAATATTTTCATATTAATATCCAAATAATTAAAAAATTTATTATTATTATAAAATATATGGAACAAATTTAATAGGAAACTGACCTGTTAAACTAATGTTAAACCTTTATTCATATTAGTAAATATTATACAATAAAAGAAGTAATTTTTAGAAAATATATTTAATTAATTTATTATCTTTACTAGATGATTTTATATTTAATGTGAACCTCCTTATGTATATGTATTAATTTATATTTTCAAAATTTCCATACCATAGATTATACCTACAAATTATATGGTGAACAAAAAGAAGTTGTTATTTTCAAGGATTAGGGTAGTGTGCGGAGTAATCCATTAAACATGGAGTTTAATTGATTACAAAAAACATAGGTCTTCAAAATAAACATCTCTTAAAAGAATATTTCCAACAAAAATTCATTATATAGAATAATACAACTAAGGATAATTTTCTTTCATTTCATCTTAAGGTTCCCAAGTAACCACAAGAAATTATGATTTATCCATAAAATCTTAGTCTAGGGAGTTTTCCGTTCCCAAATAACCGTTTATATTCAATGCATAATTTATAATTATTTTTCTGAAAATGGCAAATCATGTTCCAGTCTAACAACTATGGAACTTATCTCATGTGATAGTCTTGGTATGTACTTTCTCAAAATATATAAATGAAACACATTGTGTACATTGGATAGTTATAAAGGGAGTATTAATGGACATGATCCAAACATATAATGAACAAGAATCTTGAAAGGGACTAATGTACCTATGAAAAAACATCCATTTCCTTTCAAATATGAAAACATTATTCCATAAAAATATTTTAAGGAACACATTATCATTAATGTCAATCTCAAGATCTTGTTGAAATTTATATACATAACACTTTTATCGAAATTATGCTCCATTAATGTGCACTTGAATTATTTGAAACATAACTATTATTTCAAGGATACAGTCAAGACATATCATCTTCCCTTCTCATAATTCATCCTAGAAAGTTTTATTTAAGAATATCTTCCCATATAGAGCCTCATATGGTTCCCTATTAATGCTAACATGGGAACTATTATTAGATGATATCTCTACTATAGGGATTTAACGATCCAAATACCCTTAGAAAACCATCAAAAAATATTTCAATAAACCCTATATAGTTTGAATTGGAATATATGATAATCCATCTGTCTAAAGAATTTATGTAGTTCTATACATAATTGGTATCTCTATATACTTTTAAAAAATCCACTGAATATCAAGGTAATCCTTAACTAATAATCAAGTACAATGGATGTGGGTACTCCATAAATCCTTAACAGTTTTTTTTATTCGTATCATGGTGTGTTGTTTAAGGGGGAATTTCTATTTTATGACAATTTAATGTTATATATTTGTATCGTGATCTACTAGAACCCAAATAAATTAATGGATTGCAAACATTTATGGATGTCCAATAATTAGTTCTAGGATAATTTGTAACCATTTTCATACTAGTATTGGTAATGGTTCAAACATAACCTTAGACTCTATTTATATAGCCATAAATTTCTATAATATAAAGAATCAATATATGTTTTCTATAATCTCTATCTTCATACTATCAGACTAAAAGTTTTGTTTCAAATATCAATTCATCTTCCAACTGACTATATTTATAGAAAAGAGTTATCTATATACATCAACCAAATATTCCATCTTAGATTATTTTCATAATGGGACACATATTCTTGATCCCAAATATATAAATCTATCTTTATATAGGTTGTCATTTGAAATATTTATATCTTTTTATGTATTTCCACATTTTATTTTTAGTATGAATTTACTTTTATGTGATTATAATTTTGAGTGGTCATATTAGAAAAACTGTATTTATCACCTCTTATTTCATCTTTTAGATTCGTCCTCTAAATATCCATGAATATAAAGTGATTTAATGTCTACATTATGGATGAAGTACCATGTTGTTTCCTATTAAAAGCATCAACCACATTAGTTTACTTCCCATTGTGGTAATTAATTGTAAAATAATAATATTTTACAAAACATTAACTATATTATTTGGTTCACATTTAGTTCCTTTCTGGTAAATATATATTTCAATTTTCTGTGACAAATATATATATATCTATATATTATTTTTTCATCGTAGACATATTATCACCAAATTTTATGTGAAAATATTATAGTGGGAAGTTATAACTGACGTGTCAAGATATTTTTCTAATGAGTATTTACATGGAATGAACCATAAGCAATTACCTTTATATTCTAAATGAGGATGAAAAAAACTTTTCAAAATGATTATTGTTTATTTTAGTCACTTCCCCAATATATGGTAATGTATGTATAGGATTATTGTCCATATTATTTTTATATTCCTAAAAAAACTCTTTGTATTAATCTACCCAAAAAGACATCACTCTCTTGAATGTATACTTTCACGCATTTGATAGAAATGGAATATTTCAGAAAAACCATTTTAAATATCATGCTAACCCAATATATCTATGGATTACAATTATATAGGTTGGTCTAAGCCATTTCTTGATAACCTATATCATTTATGGATCTACTAATATAACCTTAATTGTGACTACATGACCTACGAATTTCATATTTGGAAACCAGATTTTCCATTTTCTAAATTTAGAATACAAGTTATACATTCTAAATTTATTTAACACAATTTTAATGTGATCTTAATAATGTTCCTTTTTAGTTGAATATATGTGGTTATATTTTATAAACACATCAAAATACTGATCGAGGGAGTCCCTAAAGGTTATATTATTTATATCCATGATGATAGGGGGCATTGGAATGTACAAACTACATCACTATAAACTCATAATGTTTGTACATCAAAAAAATTTATATTTGAGATATAGTCCCTTTTAAACCTTAACTAATGGCACCCAGATCAAATTTTAGTCTTTGTGATGTAATTATATCCTCAGATTACATCAAATACATCATCTATATTGGGTATCTGAATTTTTTTATTATCATTACTTTATTATTATGATAATAATCAATGAGTAGTTTTATCAATCCATCCTTATTTTTAACATAGTGGACTATTTCACCCCATGGTCAAGCACTGGTTGTATAAAATCCTTTTGAAAATCTTCTTTATAGTTTTTAACTCCTATCATTAAATGGGAACTGTTTTATATATATTCTTTTAGAATTGATTAAATCTAGTTAAAAGTACAATCTAGAGCTAAACATTATGTTTTTTGGGAATATTAGTTAGTTCATCCAAAAATACATCAGCATATTCTTATAAAAACCATAATTTTTTAAATATATAATTCATCCTAGATAATTAGAGATGAGATTCCCATGTTGTTTTTTTCTATAAAAAAAATTAGAGGATTTGTAACCATTAGATGTTCCTAATCATTCATATATCGATACATATTATTGGCCTCCTCTTGTTTTAATGCTCACAAATCATGAGGCATTTAGTTAAATAATGTTAATTTATGTTTATTACTGTTTAATTTTTATTATATATATTATTAATATATATTTTTAGAATTTTTAATCATAATAAATTTTGAAGAAATATGAATAATAAAAACTATCCATTAAGGTGGGATCACTATCACTGTTATAGTTGAGTCACTGTTTAGACAGACACAATGTTAGACATCTCACTGATTGTAGAAAATCAGTTAAGTATGAGTCACTTTTCAACGAGCTACCCTCAATATTAACTCAACTAATTTTCAATGTATGAGATAATTTTTCATCAAGCTACTGTATGGCTGAACTCAGAAAATTGGGAAAATATAAGACAATATCACATCAAGAAACCAAAAAAATCATTATAGAATTTTTTCAAAGTATGAGCTACCAATGACATGAGTAACCGTTACGTGAACCTAATATCAAAGCGACCTAATTTTCCTAAGTCAATGATTAGAGAAACCATTCATAAGACACTATGAGAACACTCCATTTAGAGAAACTGTAAATTCATCCTTTTTCATTTAAATTCAAATTTCTTTCTAATAGTCAAATTTGTAAAATTTAGTAATACAAATTACATTAATGACATTGTATGATTTTTATAGATAACATTTAAATCAATGTCAAACTATAGTAAAATTTATGAGGTACTAAGATGTTATCTAGATCATGCTTCTTGTCGGCTGTAGTGTATATAGCTAGTACCTAATCAAAATAGAATGTTCTTATTCAAGAAAATAATTACTAAGAAACTCATGCACCTGAGAAAACCTCATGAACTGCTAATTTTAGAAACAAGAAGATACTACAAAGAAATAAAAATAAAGAACACTTTCAATAAAAAAACTTAGAGAGGAGGAGATTTTATGAAGCACATAAATACAACACTTAAAATAGAATAAAAAAGATTACATGACACACTATTTTACCATCTGTTTCTAGAATTTGACTCTCAAGTTTCATTTCAACATAGGTACCAGGAGTTGCAAGCTACATTGCTAATCAAAGAGAGCCTTATAACTCTATTCTCTATATTTTTTCATAACTTGTGTACTATATTTTCATTATGAGTAGTGTGTGTCTATCAATTTGTTTAAAACACACCAGCTCCTATGAAAAACTATAAAATAGACTGACATCTTCACAAGAAATCCTTTACACCTTACACTAAACATAGATAATAGTGTAAGAGGTCCCTTCATAGACTATTTGTTTTTTCCATCCCATGAAATCTATTGAAGAGGATTAATTGACCAGGAAAGTTGGGTATATTATTTTTTAAACCAATCCATCGTGTGGATAAATCTTAATTTATATAAATTTAATGGTGTTAGGTTATCAAAATGAGGAGAATATTAAGCCTTATAACAAGACTGAACCTATTAATTAATTTTTTGTGTTAATTCAAATTAGTTTTTATATATTTTTGTTTATTTAAATAGGAAAACATTACTGTTCTTTAATAGTTTATCATAGATAGGGGTTTTATTAGAATTATATTTAGTAGATTAATTTCAACATATTGAATAAAAAACATTATTCTCATAAATGATAACTAGTCACTCTTTTAGACATCCTTCAAAAAATAAAATATTTTCTAAAATGTTCCTTTTATTAACTCATCAATTTTTTTATTTCAAATTAGGGAACATGTAATGGCCCAGACCCTCCTACACAATTACTTTGACAAAATTATAAGTGTTGGGGTGTCCTGGACTCATCGATCAGTCCCACCCATAAGCTCGAGTGATCGGATCCACTGATCAGCTCCGGTGATCATATCCACTAATCAGCTGCACAGATCAGCTTCACAAATTAGTTTCACCAAATTGGTTTCATAGATCAGTTTCACCAAATCGGTATCATAGATCGGTTTCAGAAAATCGGTTTCACAGATCGGTTTCACCAAATCAGTTTCACCAAATCAGTTTCATAGATTGGTTTCACCAAATCAATTTCATAGATCAGTTTCACCCCATCGGTTTCAAATATCGGTTTCACCAAATAGGTTTCACAGATCGGTATCACCAAATCAGTTTCAAAGATCGGTTTCACCAAATTGGTTTCACAGTATGGTTTCACCAAATTGGTTTCACATATCGGTTTCACCAAATCGGTTTCACAGATAGATTTCACTAAATCGGTTTCAAAGATCGGTTTCACCAAATAGTTTTGAGAGATCAGTTTCAACAAATCATTTTCACAGTTCGGTTTCCCCAAATCGGTTTCACAGATCCGTTTAACCAAATCAGTTTCACAGATCGGTTTCACCAAGTTGGATTCACAGATCGCTTTATCCTAATCGGTTTCACAGATCCATTTCACCAAATCGGTTTCACAGATCGGTTTCAACAATGTAGTTTCACAGATCAGTTCCACCAAATTGGTTTCACAGATTGGTTTCACCAAATCAGTTTCACATATCCGTTTCACCAAATTGGTTTCACAGATCGATTTCACTGATCCAATTCATAGGATCAACATCACAGTATTACCTTCATGGGATTATCTTCACTCGATCGGCTCTACCGATAGGTTTCAACTATCAGTCTCCACGATCGACCATAGAGGGGTGTTAGGATTTTCCTTCCCCTGTTTTTTCCATAATGCTACTTTAAGTCTTTTAACCTTTTTAATGTGGTTCAAATCCATTTTTAGCACCATAAAAAAAGTTTTATATCCCCTAGGAGTGGGGAGACCCTCAATGTACCTGTTTTCCTCTCTTAAATGAAATCCTTTAATGCACAACTATTTTTTCCACCCCTCCAATGAGAATTACTAAATAAACAATTAAATTCCATCATTTGTAACCGTCTAACCGCAAAGTGAAACCATGATCCTACTTTAAAGAAAATCAAGATCCCCATTTCTTGTAACGCCATGATCTTACCTTTTTATCACACATTAATTATTTCTTCCCGGATAGTCTTTTTTCCTTCTTATCCTTGGAGAATTTGGAGTCCCCCTCCCCAAGGCGAGTGGTGCGCCTGTACTGGAGCCTTTCCTTATCATTCTTAGAGACATCCGAGTTCCTCCCCTACTAGTCACACATCCTTAGTTGTTGGAGCTAGGAGATAAACGTCCATCATTGATCATTCAGGTAGGGATTTTTTTCGTCTCTCCTTAGTGTGTATAAGGAGGGGTGGGTATGCTATTTCTTCTATTAGGATGGATGAAACCCAACCTTAATGATGATAATAAACAGAATTTTAAAGAAGGAAGGGTGGTCTGATTGACGTTTCTGCAGTACTCTTTATCCTTTATTATGTGTTGTGAATTGTATGGGGTTATAGACACTGAAAATCATGGTTGTTGGTGGGCTTTTTTGTGCACTAATGAACCTCTGTTTTTCTGGATATTTATGTGATTGAATGGGTGTAACATGGAAACTAGTTAATCACATACACTCAGTTTCTTAAATGGATTCCCACTGAATAAAAATCCTTGTGGGATCACCCTAGTTAACCAAATGGAATGAAAAAACTGAATTAATGGAATATTCAAATTTTGAAAACTCCCTTGATCTATTCTGGTGGTGTTGAGGGTTGATGCTTGGGATGCGATGTGGATGGGGATGAGATCCTCTATTATGGTGAAGTTGTTGGATTTTGGATCTGAGGCTGTGTGGGGATGTATGGTGGGGCTTGGATTAGTTCCAATACTTTGAGAGATCTCACAGATCCCTTTTTTTGTTGTGACTTTAGAAGAGAACCAGGTGTGAATGCTTAATTTTATGTATTAAATTTTTCCTTTCCTGGATTGTGGTTATGCCTGCTAGTTTCCCAATAGTGTAGAATTTACTTAAATGGAATTACATGGATATGAAAACATGAATGGGTTCAACGGGAATTGTTTTTTGGGAATGAGTTGTGACAGGGCTGTGGCTGTTATGCTTCTTTTGAAAGAATTATAATGAGGGTGCTTGTGTATGGGATGGTTTTGGAACCCCTAAGCTGGGATGAGTGCTTCTTACCTATATATATAATTGTAGTTCTTATGTTTCTTATTCGTGTCCTACCCATATTAAGAACTTCTTGCTGAACACCCACATTTCATGGGTGAGGGTGTTTTTTCCAACACTCTTATGAGTGTTTGGTTATTAGCTTCTTTTCTTCTCCCTTTCTTGAGTAGCCCAAGATCCCTCAGGCAGACTGTGATGTGTTGAGGTCCATTAAAGCCCTAGATTCTTCATGTCATGTATCTGGTGGTGGTTCTCCTAGGTGTATGCGGGCAACATGTTTGACAAGTGTCTTAGGGATGAGGCCCAGGTGTCTTCGGGTATGGTAGTACTTTTTTTGGACCTAGGTGTGTGCGGGATGTGTGATAGTGATAACCCAGGTGTTTGCGGTTGGGATGTGTGATTGTGGTAGCCTAGGTGTGTTCGGGAGGGGGAATGGCAGTGGGACTGCGGTGAGGATTCCGAGAGAGGTTTGACGTGTAGGATGTCCTCAATAACCAGTGGGAAAGTGGCACGGGGTACCAAAATATTGATGTGCTATTACTATTACTTCAAATGACTTGCGTTATTTAGGGAGTGTGTGTAGAGACCCGAAGCCTGACGTACATAGACTTTACATTACTTTTGTGGAATACTTAGTACATAACAAAAACACACACACACAAGGATCGTAATAGTTTAGTGTCTTTGGAAACTCGGAACGTAATCTTCTAATCGTGGTGAAAGATCTTCAATATCTCCCATACAGATCTTCCTTTTTTTTACCTAAAACCTTTCTTTATATCCTGGGGAAAATAAAACATAAAAGGGTGAGCTCAAATGCTCAGTAAGGGTATAAAAAATAAAAATCAATCACATCATATTCATAAGAACATAACATTTGGAAATCATAACCTGCAAAAGAGAGCATAATTTCATAACATGGGATAAATCATAGTAGTGAAATGAAATCACAATAATCATAACTTAAAACATGAAAGTTTGTGGCATACACACATAATCATAGAGAATCATTTCTTGTTAGTCAAGACTAATTGCCAAGACTATCTTAGTGGACAAAGTCCCTTTCTGAATCGAGTAACACTCGTTTCAGTCCTGTTTCACTGAACCGGTATAACCTACCATTTCAGCCATGTCTATCTAATGAGATATAAAATCTTTACCCAATGCATTGGAGGGAGATATAGGACCCACCCATCTTATAATGAATCCTTTCTTATGTGTGCCACATAATCATAAATCATACATCATCGCATAACCCATGTAATAAAAATGGGATTCTTAAACAACATGACATCATAAAACAATTCATATAAGATAAGGGAATTCATAAAAATGTTTCCATCACAACATAATCAATATCCATGTAACAATAGGAATAAAAACAGAACCCTTTTATTATCTTAGATGGAAAATAATTCTGATAAAATACTTGAACTTCATTCTTGAGGAAAATAACCTTTCTACTTCAAAAATACTTTTCCTTTATTAACATGTCATACAATTTTAAACTAAAATAAGTTGATTAAAAATAAACTTGAAAACTTGTAAAGGAAGCTTCTTGTAAATACTGTTTTAAAAATCCATTCTTTCCGTATAAGTTAAAAAAAACATTCTTCGTACTTTTGTCGGAAAAGTCAAAAAGTACCTCGTACGAAAAACGACAAAAGATTCCTTTCTTATTCTTTACTAAAAACTCACCGAAGGGTAAAATTGGATTTAAACTATTGTAAGTGGATGGAAATAATATTACATATTTAGGAAACATGGATGTGGATGATAAAATACACCCCAGTAATTACCAAAGTAAAAACAATCTCGGATAAAAATGAGATTGTGATATTTCCCTTACCTTAGGTCTGATTTGCTTTGTACGTGTCCGAAGCTCCTGTATAATGGTTTAAATAATGTCATTGACTTATTACAGAATCATATTCATTGTTATGATATCATATATGGTACACTTATGACATTATATTACCCGTTCTTTTGTAAACTCCATGTTAAAGAAGCGTTTTGGGTAAAATCGTTTCATTTATCGTAGGTGTTTTGACTTGTTTTTCTTGACATTATTATTAATTATATCATGATTTACTTACTTCCAGAATATAAAATATCATATATATTCAATATATATATATATATAATAGATAGATAAATGAAATGAAAAACACTGTTCATGGAGACGGTAGTCCGTACGTACGCATGAACACTGTTTTCCTTTCATTATTGTCTTGAATGGAAGTAAGTAGATGACATACATATACATATATATACATAAATCCAGTAGCTTTATAATGTCATATATTTCATTATTATTTTTTTATATATACTTTATTTTCATTCTTAAATGGATAACATGGAGAATGAATCTCATCGGGTCGTGGAGACGGTAGTCCGTACGTACGCACGAGCGATGATATCATTTCCATAAATATTGAATTGAATTGGAGTGGATTATACAATATATCAAAATCAATATGATTTTGTAATAACTATGTATATTTATTATTTACACCATTATACCCATCCATGTAAGGTGGTGGTGGAAAATAGATTACACCACGGCGTGGAGACGGTATTCCGTACGTACGCACGCGCGATGATTTTTTTTCCGTAGGATGGATAGATGGTGAAATAGGGTTGTTTCATACTTATAATAACATATCAGTATATGAGTGATACTGATGTTATTACTTCATAATGAAACAACTAAAGAAGAAGAAGTTGAAGAATAAAGAAATTGAAAAGATCGGTAATGGATATTACCTCTTCTTTGGAACACCTCTTTGAATCCTCCACTTAGGGAACTAAGATTGGTCCTTAAAGAAGACCAGGACCTCTAGGATTATTCTAGGGAAGTGGAGAGGAGAAAATGGCAGGGGTTGGCCGAGCTTGAGTGCTCAATTTGGTGTGAGGAGGAGGGGGAGGAGGTGCCCTTTTATAAGGGAGGAGAGGGGCACCTTAGGAATATCTCAAAATATTATTTTATATTAATGTAAAAATCGGTTTATAATGGTTCCAAAGGGTCTTATTTCGAAGCTAAAGTGGGGATGGGTCTAAATCCTATCAGCAAATAGGATTTAGACAAGTTTAGGGTATTATTTTAACCTTATCAATTTGATTTAACCCTAAGTTAAATAATTTAACTTTTACCGTGTCTTTTTGTTTTCTTACACTATATGGTTAATACACTTACTATAACATGACAAAAGAACCCCAAATTGTTTATTATTAATATATATATCCTTATCTAAGTCATTTGGCCGAACCATAGATTTTTAGGAATAAAATAACAATTAATAATATAATATTTTATTTAAAATCTATTTTGTGTCAATTTTGACACTATTTGATATATGATTTTTGTGAAAGTCATAACAGAATTATATGTTCAAACCAAGTTTATTAAATCAACACTAATATATCATAGTAACCTAGAAAATTAGTGGAATTCATAAAAAGTCTCAAATTACATTCAGTTTGGTGTTTATAACATCAATTATTTCAATATTTCACTAATAAGATAATTACTGCATCATCTTTGTGTCATAAATAAATTAAATTATTTGATGTCTAAAAATTACAAATAAAATACCATTATTTAGGAAATCATTTTATCTTTCTAATGAATATTTACAATCTAATTTATCTTTTGTATAACCCTATATTAAAAATGTTTTAGTAAATAAACTTTGATTTTAACTCTTTTAACTCTTCTTTGAATTAAATAGTAATAAATGTCCTAATCTAATCCAAGTGGGCCTAAATGGTCATATTTTATTCCTAAGCTTATTTTTGGTAGAATTACACTTGTCCAATAGAATTAGGACATGTGTTAGGGTAACAGTAATATCATATTTACCCTTAGTTACCCTATTTACTATTAACAGCGGGAAAAAAAGTAAAAAGTTACTATTCACCAAAAAATTATTTTTATCTCATTGAACCACATTTTACTTACTAATATCAACCGTGACTGTCAGATTTTCGAAATTCCATTCACAGAAGCGGTAAAATTTAGTTTTATGCAAAATTCAGTTTTTAACCTACCACTTAGTGGTTTCACTATTCATCAAAAATTGAAGTTTTTCAGAAAAATGCCAAAATTTCACCCTAAGCTATAATTGATATTCCGAATTCAAAAATGATTTCTATTTTACAAAATTCCCAACATATAAGTTTCATTTATTAAATTAATTTCCGCTGTCACAACAAATAGCATGTTTTTAAGAGATAATAACTATCAAAAGATTGACACTTGTTTATAACTGCTTTAAATGTGAAATTACATCCAATGACCAACATTGTATTAAATTGTAAAAATATATTCTAAATATACTTTAAAACCACTCAAATTAATAATTTATCAATATTAATTATTTCGATTAAAAAAGTTGTTATTAATTAAAATTTAGTAATTTTTACTATTCATTAGAATATGAAAGTTATCCGAAAAGTACCAAAATTTCACCTTAGGCTAAATTCAATACTCCGAATCCATAAATGAAGTCCATTTTGAGAGCTAAAATTTCTAAAATTTTAAAAAGTGGTTATTACTATTCATAACGGCTAGTTTTAATAATATTTTAATAGCATATCGTTGTTTCGTGAAACTCAGTATTGCGTACTACACACGCTATCGAGGAAGGTTGTGATTGCGTGTAATGCAAGGAAAGTCAAGGATGCGTGTTGTGCAAGCTCCTTTTGGTGTAGCGTACAACACAAGACATTAGTGAAATAAAAAAAAATATTTTTCATAAAATCTTGGGCTGTTACATTCTACCCCCCTTAAAATGAATTTCGCCCTCGAAATTCGTTGGGGTTATAAATGGTTTACTATTCGAAAGTTTCTTTAATAGAAACCCACATCGTAAAAAGGAATACCAAAACTTGGCTTTAAAAACTAAAGTGTGAAATGTAACGATTACCCAAATAAACTAATCACTGGGTTTCCACATAGGTGAAAATATGGATATGGAAGAGAAATCTAACCATCATGTTCTGATGGAGAGTGGTAGAGAACATGGCTATGGAAAAGCCAGTAATCAAAAATCCATAGATTTGTGATGATATAAGGTACCATCTGATTCATCAGGTATAAGATCACTAGGACAACATTTTTGGTTTTCAAGATCATTTCCCTAAAGTTGAAAATTTGAATTAGAATAAATACTTACTTTATTTTGGTACAATCTCACTGTTGTTCATGCCTTGAACAATTTCCACTTCATCTCTTAAATAAATGAAGTGGAATTTGTTATTCGTGAAGTGTTAGCAGATCATGTGATAGAATGACGGGTCATTCCATCTGTCTCAAACAAAAGGTTAGCAAAAATTATATACATAAGTCGATCTATAGTGAGATTAATCACATATGGTTCCTATAATGGACTTATACTTCATATATCATACTGCTTAATATAATAAAACTAGTTTCTACTAAACAGGGACTTCCTATAGGCCAGTGGTAGGCGATAAAGGCCAGTCGCACTTCGGTTGTGGGTTCGATTCCCACAGCCTTGTCCGACGCGATGGGTTGTCGCCCGTCCTGCAGGTTGTCCTTTTTCTAAAACTACATTACTATAACATCCCATCAATAATATCGAGAAAAAAAACTTATATCCTTAAACAATACTCACTTATGTCCAACATAATCCATTCCAATCTTTAGGCTTATCCATAATACTGCAGTCCACTCCCATATATCATAAGATATGTTTTGTTGGTAACATTCCAATCATTCAAAGTCCTTAATCATGTATTCTCTTGAATACCATAGTGAAAACATGAATGCAGTTTAAAGTTAATGTTAAGTCAAAAGTCTTCTTTTGGCTTTTACATCATGTTTTGGAAATCACAAATATATTCTATGTCATGTTTTGGAAATCTCAAATGTATTCCATCATATGTTTGTAAATAACAAATTGTCTTTTATCATGTTTATCGTATCGTACGATGTTGATCGTACCGACCAAAAAGTATCGTACTGACTCTGTCAAACGTATCCTACTGACTCTGTCAATCGTATCGTACTGACTCTGTCAATCGTATCGTACTGACTTTGCTATTCAGATGATCATTATTTGTTTGGTACTTTGTCAAAAACTCTCTCTGCATATGAATCGTACTCATGTTTTACATTTCTATATATCTCTTATCCTAACAAAACGATGTCGTTGAGTTAGTTATATACTAATCAAAACGATGTCGTGCTTTCTGTTTCAATATGACCGTTGGAGGCAATATGACCGTTGGAACCCAAGGCCTATAAATAGGAGGTCATTTGAAGCTGAGAAGACACTGATGAACGAAGAGAACGAAAGAGACTCTGTGAACTACGAAGATTCTAGAGAGAGACACTGTGACTTCTCTCATCAGCCTTGTGCGTCCGATCATCGTATCGAGGGCTGCCGGGGATAGGCAGACAGACGTGCCGATCATCGTATTGAGGGCTTTCAAGTAATTGAAAGATAGAGGTGCCGATTACCTGCAAAATCGAGGGCTGCCGGGGATAGGCAGACAGACGTGCCGATCATCGTATCGAGGGATGCCGGGGATAGGCAGACAGACGTGCCGATCATCGTATCGAGGGCTGCCGGGGATAGGCAGACAGACGTGCCGATCATCGTATCGAGGGCTCACCAAGGTGTTGGTGAGACAGACCTCTTATCCTAGGTGAAAGGATAACCCTTCTCTTTGGGTTAAAAGAATTGTATTACTTTTACATTTCCGCTGTTGTTTTAGAAAGGGATTTGTATTGTTTCCTTTCTTCTTTACATATTCAATTGTAATTGTTTCAATTAAAATCATTCCATTTCATATTGTATTGATTGGTTCTATACGCTTTAAGGTAGAATCATTCATATCTGTATTACTCTGATTATTGTGTTCATCTTGAATACAATTGTTTTACATAACATTAGTATTACAATTCATCATACCTTTTACATTCAATACAATTGTGGGTGTTTGTATTTGTATTAGTTTAAGTTCATTTAAACTAATCTCTTTGTTACTAAATCTTCAAGGTTTTTAAACCTACAATTCACCCCCCCCCCCTCTTGTATTGTTCCATCTAATAGACTTTTATATCGACTATTCGATCCAACAATTGGTATCAGAGGAGGTTTTCCACTGATTTGTATTACTAGCTTTATTTCTGATTACTTTCTTAAATACTTACTACACTAACGTGTGGAGTGGAAAAGTTGTTTTTGTTATATTAGATGGCAGGAATGAATATCGGATAAATAGATAATCTGAATCCTTCTAGACCACCAATCTTTGATGGAAATGATTATGAGTATTGGAGAGATCGTATGAAGACTTTCGTCATCAATACTGGTGTAGACAATTTTATTATGCTTACTGGGGGTTACAAAATTCCTGACAAAGAAGTTAGTACTTTTACCAATCAAGAGAAGCAAGAATATCAACTGAATTACAAGGTACGCAATACTTTATTATGTTCTATGACCAGGAATATATACAGTCAGATATCTTCATGTGAAGCAGCCAACTGTATTTGGAAGAAATTAGAAGTCACTCATTTTGGTACATCCAAGGTTATAGAAACAAGGAGAGCAATGCTTCGAGCAGAGTATCATGGATTTGTTTTTCCTTATGGAGAGCCAGTATGTAAAGTGCAACAAAGGTTTATGACAATTGTCAACAGCTTACAATCTATGGGAGAAAAAGGTCTTGATGATGAATCTCTTGTTGATAAGATTATAGATATTATGCCAAATGAATGGGAGTCAAAAAGAACAGCTATTGATGAAAATAGAAATGTTTCTCAGATTACTCTTGATGAACTCTTTGGAACTCTTCTACAGCACGAGACAAGAATGAAAAGAGATGCTGATTTCAATAAGAAGAAGAATGGGAATGGAAGTGTAGATTTTGCATCTAAAGCTAAAACACCAGAAAGGGTTACAAGGTCTAAATCCAAGAAAGTAGTTGTTTCTGATTCAAGTGATTGTAATCTTTCAGACAATGAGTTAGCTAATCTTGCTCAGAGGATGAACAAGATTGTGGGAAAGAAAGATTTTCAATATAGATTCAAAAAGAAAGACATGAAAGATAGGAAAGATTCAGAGGTAACTTGTTATGAATGCAAGAAAGCAGGACATATAAGGCCTGATTGTCCTTTACTGAAGAGGAAAGATAGAAAAGAGAAACACTCTGAAAGAAACAAGAAAAGGTTTTATAAGACGAAGAAAGGCTTGAAAGCAAATGATACATGGCGTGCAAGTGGTAGTGATTCCTCAGATGATTCTTCAGAATATGAGACGTCAGGACAAAGGAATATTGGACTTCTAGCCAAACTACCAATTGAAGATCATTGTCTCATGGCTAAGGTACATAATGCTGAAGCTGTTACAAATGTATCTTTAAACGCAAATTATGTTGATAATAGATATTATGAATCGTCAAATGATGAACCCTCATCATCAGAAGATGATACTTTACCTTCTTTTGAAGAAGTTTCTAGATTTTCTAAGTTACTTGAAAATGAAAATTCTAAACTCAAAAAGAGATTTGAAAAAGCAAATTCTAGAATTTCTATTTTGACTAAAGAAGTATCAGATCTTTCTAAAGATCTTGATGGGAAAACTTCTGATTTTGAAAGTATTTTGAAAACCCTTGAGAAAGTCAAAACTGAAAAAGATAAACTTTCTAAGGATCTTGAAACTGCTATTTCAAAGAAAAACATTTTAGAGTCTAACTCTAGTTCTAATTCAAATGTTTTAGAAAACAAGAATTTGGTTTTAAAACTAAAGTCAGAGATTTTATCCTTGAAAAAGTGTTTGTCAAACTTTACTCATGGAAAAGAAAACTTTGATAGGATGTACTCTCAAATAAGACCTTTGAGAAATCGTTCTGGTCTTGGTTATACTTATTCCAAACCTGTTTTTAGTAATAACTATTTTGTTCCTCAAAAAACCATTTTCTGTTCCAAGTGTCAATGTGGTGGACATTGGAGAAGAGATTGTTCTCTTAACAAAACTCAATCCTTAGGATTTCATAAAGCACATTTTGCAAAACAAATGTGGATTCCTAAAATTCTTTTATCTAATCCTTCTGGATCCAAACAAGTTTGTATTCCGAAAATCTAATTGTTTCTTTTTCAGGAAAACGAGAAGTGTATCAATAAGAACATTTGGTACATGGATAGTGGTTGCTCTCGTCATATGACTAGAAACAAAGATTTCTTTGAAAAGGTTATCAAAACAAAAGGTGGAAAAGTTACCTTCAGAGATAATGCTCAAGGAATGATTGTTGGTGTATGTAATATTGTTTCAAATGTTTTTTTGTAAAAGGAGATATTGTTTTACAATTTATCGGAACGCAAGAACAACTTGCTGATATTTTTACAAAACCTTTACCTTCCGATAGATTTGAATTTATAAAACAGAAGCTAGGAATGATTACATTAAAATAATCATTCATATCTACTTCCTGTTTTACATCTCTCCTAATAGTAAGAAACTCCTCGTAGAAAGGGGGAGGACATTTCTTTATGTCTATGTTTCTGATCTTTAAATATTTACTCTCTTTATATATGTTTCTTTCTCTTTATCATATTAACAGTTTTATCGTTTCTTTTTAAGTTTTCCTGTTTATCATATTGACCTTTTCAATTTTTCTGTTTATCGTATTGAAATTCTTTTCCATCGTACCATTCAATAATTTTTGAATCGACCGATGATGGTATTGAAATTCTTTTCCATCGTACCATTCAATAATTTTTGAATCGACCGATGATGGTATTGAAATTCTTTTCCATCGTACCATTCAATAATTTTTGAATCGACCGATGATGATATTGAAATTCTTTTCCATCGTACCATTCAATAATTTTTGAATCGACCGATGATGGTATTGAAATTCTTTTCCATCGTACCATTCAATAATTTTTGAATCGACCGATGATAGTATTCAAATTCTTTTCCATCGTATCATTCGATTTTTTTTGTATCGACCGATGATAGTATTGAGATTGTTTTCCATCGTACTGTCGGTTAATGGTAACAACTATTTTCCATCGTACGGTCCGACCATAGTAATAACTTTGTTTTCCATCGGCATCATGATTTTTTTTCTTTTATTCTTACGATTGTGTTTACTTTTGATTCATACCAAAACCAGCAATCACCTTATGTTCTCCAACATGTTTCTTTTCATTGTTTTAATCCTAACCATTGATCTGGTATTATCTAATCTTGACCGTAGAATATCAACGGTCATCTCTTCATTGCCTATAAATACCCCCCTCCCCTCCCCAAACCCACATTGATTGTTCAGGATTTGAGGCGAAGCTCTGCTCCACCAGCTATAAACCATCGTACGATCTTCTCATCGGCAGAACCTTTATGTCTCAATCTTTTGCTAATACTCCTGCCGAAATGTCTTCAAAGACTTTTACAGAGAAAGACTTTCACAGAGAAAGGTTAGTATCCCGAGAATTCTTCGATATGTACGATTCTACAATCAAGAGGATTATTTTGTTTCAAGGATGGGAACATCTCTGTGTGGAAAAGCCTGATACTCAAGATCCAGTTCTTTTTGATGAAGTTTGTCAGTTTTACAAAACCGTGTCTTTCGACAAAGATATGACTATAAACTTTGCTGTGTACGATCGAAAATTATCCATGTCTGTGAAACAAGCGGAACACTTTCTGAATGTTTCTATAGAAGGGGATTCATTCTGTCCATCTCACAAACTACCAGAGGAAGTTGGTACGTTCAATAGAGAAAGTGCTGAAAAATTTTTGTTTGTTGTTAATGAGGGAAAGAGGAAAGTTTATCATCTTTCACCGGACAATCGGTTTGTCACTTTATGGATGAAAGGTTTTCTTGTCCCAAGGAAAGGGGATAGAGAAACTCATAAAGTTTCTGATGTCTTTATGCTTGATTACCTTGTGAATATGAGGAAAGTAAATCTCATGGGATATATTTTTGAAACCATCAAGAATGTCAAGAAAGGAGGGATTAAATCCCAAATAATAATGTATCCAGCCATCCTTACGAAATTCATTCTTGAGAGTATGAAGTTTTGTAACATTCCTTTGAAAGGAGAACCTATGGATTTGTGGCCGTCTTTCATTAATAAGAGTACGATGAAAAAGCTGAATGTTTGTTTTGATTCAAATTCAAAACTTTTTGTCAGAGATGTAGAAGCTGAATTGCCTGAAAATCAATCGGCACCTATGCCAGCCAAACACAATCAATCCGCCGGTGTTACTCGAAAGTCTGATCCGCAGACTAGTTCAAGGCCAAAGAAGAAGCCGAGGTACAGTAAGGAAGTTGTAGCCAAATGGAGAAAGGACAAGGAACAGAGAAAAGAGGGTGATCCGAAGTTTGGTCTTGATCCTGCTGAGGCTTTTGCAGAAAGAATAAGGGTAGAAGAAACCCTTCAAGCTGAAAGGAAAAAGAAGACTCTTTTGAAAAGAAAGGCTCAGGACTTTGATATTTCTAAAGTCTTGAAAGCAGTTGAAGATGCTAGTGCTCAACTAACTGTGGAAGTGCATCAAGAGCCCATCGTACAGAGTCTGCCCGAGAAAGAAAAAGGAAAACAAGTGATAGAAGAAGTGGAAGTAGAAGAAGGAGATTTTCTGTTAGAATTTCTTCAAAGTTCAAAGAAAAGTAGAGAGGAATCGCTTCAAAAGCTGAGCGAAGGTGTTCAACAAACTCCTCATGCCGATCAGGAAAGATCTCCGGACAGGATGTCATCTCGAGAAAAGCAAGATGCTCAATCTTCTCAATCTGATAAAGTAGTTGTCATTAGTGACAGAGTGGAAGATGAAAGAAAACAGAAAGAAAAAGCGAAAGGGAAACAACCAGTTGTTGATTCAAGCAGATCGTATGAACTAGCATCGTACGATGAAGATACTGATTCAGAACATACAATCTCTCTCAAGAAGAGTGATAACATTGTTCAAGTTTTGAGAAGGATGGAGAAAACCATTCCTTATTTTCCGAGGCTGGAAGGGAAGATTGATTTTATTACTGAAAATCAGAGAAAGAAGTTTGGATCTGTAAAAGAATTGAGGAAGAAAGTTTTGTCTGTAGAAGCCGATCTGAAAGTTCTTTCGGAAAGCTCAGTTGCTCATAAGAAAGCTTGCAATAAGATGACTAAGTGGTCGTACAAAACAGAGAGCTCAATCAATGACCATGAGATTGCTATTGAAGATATAAGAAGGTTATCAAATGAGCTTGCAATTGCTTTCAACAAGCTTGATAAAGAAACGGTTGAAAGGCTGAACCTTTTATCTTCTCAAAGAGCCGATGTTCCTTCAGTGAAAGATTTGCAAGAGAGAATGAATGCATTCCAATCTGAATTCTCGAAGGTTTCATCTTTCAAAGATGAAATGGTTTTACTGAAGAATCAAAATTCCGAGTTGTCCAAGGATAACAAGACTCTGCAAAACAGAATTGATACCCTTGAAGAAGTAATCAGAGTACAGGAGGAGACCATCAGAAATCAAGATCAGATTTTTGCGGATCAACAGGAGCTTCTCAAAACTCAGGGTGAATCAATTTCTGAAGACAAGAAGGAGATCAAGAAGATGAAAGCTGTGCTTCATGAGCTTATAAAGAAAGAGAAGGAAATAGAAAACAAATGATTGTTGTATTTGTTTCTTTTGGAACTTGTTTGTTTTGTAATAACTCTTATAATCCTTTCTCTTTTATCCATTATCTTGTATTACTTCACTAACTCTTCCAGACAATTCGAGATTCCTCCTTTCTTTTTGTAAATCACAAAGGGGGAGAATATTTACAAAGCAAAGGTTGTTTTACAAAGGGGGAGAATGCATTACAATGCTCTTAAGGAAAATCTATGAATACAATCCTTAGGAAAGTCAATACCTAAGGGGGAGTTAGTTGTATTCGATTTCTTATTCAGAAGAGTTTTCAATAACTCAGGGGGAGATAAGTTTTTCTTGATTCATTTACTTTGTGTGTTTGTGCTTTCCAAAAAGGGGGAGATTGTTAAGTCAAAAGTCTTCTTTTGGCTTTTAAATCATGTTTTGGAAATCACAAATATATTCTATGTCATGTTTTGGAAATCTCAAATGTATTCTATCATATGTTTGTAAATAACAAATTGTCTTTTATCATGTTTATCGTATCGTACGATGTTGATCGTACCGACCAAAACGTATCATACTGACTCTGTCAAACGTATCGTACTGACTCTGTCAATCGTATCGTACTGACTCTGTCAATCGTATCGTACTGACTTTGCTATTCAGATGATCATTATTTGTTTTGGTACTTTGTCAAAAACTCTCTCTGCATATGAATCGTACTCATGTTTTACATTTCTATATATCTCTTATCCTAACAAAACGATGTCGTTGAGTTAGTTATATACTAATCAAAACGATGTCATGCTTTCTGTTTCAATATGACCGTTGGAGGCAATATGACCGTTGGAACCCAAGGCCTATAAATAGGAGGTCATTTGAAGCTGAGAAGACACTGATGAACGAAGAGAACGAAAGAGACTCTGTGAACTACGAAGATTCTAGAGAGAGACACTGTGACTTCTCTCATCAGCCTTGTGCGTCCGATCATCGTATCGAGGGCTGCCGGGGATAGGCAGACAGACGTGCCGATAATCGTATTGAGGGCTTTCAAGTAATTGAAATACAGAGGTGCCGATTACCTGCAAAATCGAGGGCTGCCGGGGATAGGCAGACAGACGTGCCGATCATCGTATCGAGGGCTGCCGGGGATAGGCAGACAGACGTGCCGATCATCGTATCGAGGGCTGCCGGGGATAGGCAGACAGACGTGCCGATCATCGTATCGAGGGCTCACCAAGGTGTTGGTGAGACAGACCTCTTATCCTTGGTGAAAGGATAACCCTTCTCTTTGGGTTAAAAGAATTGTATTACTTTTACATTTCCGCTGTTGTTTTAGAAAGGGATTTGTATTGTTTCCTTTCTTCTTTACATATTCAATTGTAATTGTTTCAATTACAATCATTCCATTTCATATTGTATTGATTGGTTCTATACGCTTTAAGGTAGAATCATTCATATCTGTATTACTCTGATTATTGTGTTCATCTTGAATACAATTGTTTTACATAACATTAGTATTACAATTCATCATACCTTTTACATTCAATACAATTGTGGGTGTTTGTATTTGTATTAGTTTAAGTTCATTTAAACTAATCTCTTTGTTACTAAATCTCAAAGGTTTTTAAACCTACAATTCACCCCCCCTCTTGTATTGTTCCATCTAATAGACTTTTATATCGACTATTCGATCCAACAGTTAACACATTCCACATACCAAAATCCTCAAAATTCTATATACTCAAACCATGATATCACTTAGTCCTTATATCAATCATGAGCTCATGAATACTATTAAACATTTCATTTTCTCATTTTCCCTTCATTATGCGCATATCATCTTATTTCCAAAATATATCAATCACTTTGAATACCACATCAATAAATATTGCAATACTCAATAATACAACATTATTTCGAAATCCCATTACATAAACACTTAATCATTCCACCACATCGTTGTCATATTCAACATTGCCAATAGTGATCGCATGTGACTTCCCTTTGTCCTTTGCCTTCAGTGGTTGCTCATGTTGATCATCACTAACCCTTGGATTAGGGCATTTATTAGCATAATGCCCCATTTACTTGCACTTGAAGCATTGAAGTGTTGGTGGTGCGTTCTCTGCAGTGTTTGTTTTATTCACATCATTAGAAACCCTTTTTCCATTACTTCGACACTCAGCTGCTCGATGACCTTCTTTTCCACACTTAAAACATTTTCTAGTCCCTTTAAGACAATCTCCACCATGCTTCTTTCCACACTTTGTGTAGAAGGAAACATTCATCTTCTTTTCACCATTATTCTGAGATTTTTCCTTGAACTCCATCTTTCGTTTTTTGTCAAAACCATGAGATGGATATGTAACACCAACTTCCATTTCTACCTTGATAGCACAACGCACAATTTCTTCATAGCTACTGAAGTCTCTTATAGCTAATGCCCTTCGAAGAATTGGTTTTAAGCCACTGAAAAATCGATCAACTTTACTTTCAGGTTGGATGATAATGCCAGATGCATACCTTGCAAGTCTTGTAAAATTCTCTTCGTATATACCAACAGATTCATCATCCTTTTGCTTTAGTTCAAGAAACTCCTTCTCCATCTTTGTTCGAAGAATACGAGGGAAGTACTTATTGGAAAATAAGTTCTTGAACTCGTCCCATTCCATGGACTCAATTTCATCTCTTGGCCTCGTATTCTTGATAAGATTCCACCATTGATCAGCTTCACCTTCCAAACGATATACTGCTAAGATGACTTTATCATGTTCAGAACATTGAAGAACTGAAAATATCTTTTCAGTGGTACTGATCCATTGTTCAGCAACAAGTGGATCAGAAGACCCACTGAAAGAAGGTGGACGTTTCCTCATGAAGGACTCAATAGAATATTTTTCCCTTCTCTGCTCATTTGGAAGTCCAGAATGATTCATAGCTTGTGTAAGTATAGCAATAAGATTTTTCACTCCATCTCCCATAACATTTGTTTGTTCAGGAGGACAATCATTGCATTGTCCATTGCATTGATCAACACGGTTCCTTCGGGTTCCAACCATCGTCTAAAACCCAAAAAGAATAGTGTGAGAGGCAAAAATCATGCTAGGGAAAACAACATAATAAAGGGGGAGTACCTTCAATATCTAACATCTTAGGTATAATTCTATGATCGTTAGCATAATTATAGTACTATAACCTATACGTATACTTAACCTTAGGGACATCCCTAGACATACCTTAGAAATATCTCTAGGGATCTCACTAACGTTTTCGCATCCTAGTTTCCAAAGGTTGACTAAACCTTTCCTCTGATACCAACTGTAGAGACCCAAAGCCTGTCGTACATAGACTTTACATTACTTTGCAGAATACTTAGTACATAACAAAAACACACACACACAAGGATCGTAATAGTTTAGTGTCTTTGGAAACTCGGAACGTAATCTTCTAATCGTGGTGAAAGATCTTCAATATCTCCCATAAAGATCTTCCCTTTTTTTACCTAAAACCTTTCTTTATATCCTGGGGAAAATAAAACATAAAAGGGTGAGCTCAAATGCTCAGTAAGGGTATACAAAATAAAAACCAATCACATCATATTCATAAGAACATAACTTTTGGAAATCTTAACCTGCAAAAGAGAGCATAATTTCATAACATGGGATAAATCATAGTAGTGAAATGAAATCACAATAATCATAACTTAAAACATGAAACTCTGTGTCATACACACATAATCATAGAGAATCATTTCTTGTTAGTCAAGACTAATTGCCAAGACTATCTTAGTGGACAAAGTCCCTTTCTGAATCGAGTAACCCTCGTTTCAGTCCTGTTTTACTGAACCGGTATAACCTACCATTTCAGCCATGTCTATCTCATGAGATATAAAATCTTTACCCAATGCATTGGAGGGAGATATAGGTCCCACCCATCTTATAATGAATCCTTTCTTATGTGTGCCACATAATCATAAATCATACATCATCGCATAACCCATGTAATAAAAATGGGATTCTTAAACAACATGACATCATAAAACAATTCATATAAGATAAGGGAATTCATAAAAATGTTTCCATCACAACATAATCAATATCCATGTAACAATAGGAATAAAAACAGAACCCTTTTATTATCTTAGATGGAAAATAATTTTGATAAAATACTTGAACTTCATTCTTGAGGAAAATATCCTTTCTACTTCAAAAATACTTTTCCTTTATTAACATGTCATACAATTTTAAACTAAAATAAGTTGATTAAAAATAAACTTCAAAACTTGTAAAGGAAGCTTCTTGTAAATACTGTTTTAAAAATCCATTCTTTCCGTATAAGTTAAAAAAAACATTCTTCGTACTTTTGTCGGAAAAGTCAAAAAGTACCTCGTACGAAAAACGACAAAAGATTCCTTTCTTATTCTTTACTAAAAACTCACCGAAGGGTAAAATTGGATTTAAACTATTGTAAGTGGATGGAAATAATATTACATATTTAGGAAACATGGATGTGGATGATAAAATACACCCCAGTAATTACCAAAGTAAAAACAATCTCGGATAAAAATGAGATTGTGATATTTCCCTTACCTTAGGTCCGATTTGCTTTGTACGTGTCCGAAGCTCCTGTATAATGGTTTAAATAATGTCATTGACTTATTACAGAATCATATTCATTGTTATGATATCATATATGGTTCACTTATGACATTATATTACCCGTTCTTTTGTAAACTCCATGTTAAAGAAGCGTTTTGGGTAAAATCGTTTCATTTATCGTAGGTGTTTTGACTTGTTTTTCTTGACATTATTATTACTTATATCATGATTTACTTACTTCCAGAATATAAAATATCATATATATTCAATATATATATATAATAGATAGATAAATGAAATGAAAAACACCGTTCATGGAGACGGTAGTCCGTACGTACGCATGAACGCTGTTTTCCTTTCATTATTGTCTTGAATGGAAGTAAGTAGATGACATACATATACATATATATACATAAATCCAGTAGCTTTATAATGTCATATATTTCATTATTATTTTTATATATATACTTTATTTTCATTCTTAAATGGTTAACATGGAGAATGAATCTCATCGCGTCGTGGAGACGGTAGTCCGTACGTACGCACGAGCGATGATATCATTTCCATAAATATTGAATTGAATTGGAGTGGATTATACAATATATCAGAATCAATATGATGTTGTAATAACTATGTATATTTATTCTTTACACCATTATACCCATCCATGTAAGGTGGTGGTGGAAAATAGATTACACCACGGCGTGGAGACGGTATTCTGTACGTACTCACGCGCGGTGATTTCTTTTTCCGTATGATGGATAGAAGGTGAAATAGGGTTGTTTCATACTTATAATAACATATCAGTATATTAGTGATACTTATGTTATTACTTCATAATGAAACAACTAAAGAAGAAGAAGTTGAAGAAGAAAGAAATTGAAAAGATCGGTAATGGATATTACCTCTTCTTTGGAACACCTCTTTGAATCCTCCACTTAGGGAACTAAGATTGGTCTTTGAAGAAGACCAGGACCTCTAGGATTATTCTAGGGAAGTGGAGAGGAGAAAATGGCAGGGTTTGGCCGAGCTTGAGTTCTCAATTTGGTGTGAGGAGGAGGGGGAGGAGGTGCCCTTTTATAAGGGAGGAGAGGGGCACCTTAGGAATATTTCAAAATATTATTTTATATTAAAGTCAAAATCGGTTTATAATGGTTCCAAAGGGTCTTATTTTGAAGATAAAGTGGGGATGGGTCTAAATACTATCATCCAATAGGATTTATACAAGTTTAGGGTATTATTTTAACCTTATCAATTAGATTTAACCCTAAGTTAAATAATTTAACTTTTACCGTGTCTTTTTGTTTTCTTACACTATATGGTTAATAAACTTACTATAACATGCCAAACGAACCCCAAATTGTTTATTATTAATATATATATCCTTATCTAAGTCATTTGGCCGAACCTTATATTTTTTGGAATAAAATAACAATTAATAATATAATATTTTATTTAATATCTATTTTGTGTCAATTTTGACACTATTTGATATATGATTTTTGTGAAAGTCATACCAGAATTATATGTTCGAACCAAGTTTATTAAATCAACACTAATATATCATAGTAACCTAGAAAATTAGTGGAAACCATAAAAAGTCTCAAATTACATTCAGTTTGGTGTTTATAACATCAATTATGTCAATATTTCACTAATAAGATAATTACTGCATCATCTTTGTGTCATAAATAAATTAAATTATTTCATGTCTAAAAATTACAAATAAAATACCATTATGTAAGAAATCTTTTTATCTTTCTAATGAATATTTACAATCTAATTTATCTTATGTATAACCCTATATTAAAAATGTTTTAGTAAATAAACTTTGATTTTAACTCTTTTAACTCTTCTTTGAATTAAGTAATAATAAATGTCCTAATCTAATCCAAGTGGGCCTAAATGGTCATATTTTATTCCTATGCTTATTTTTGGTCGAATTACACTTGTCCAATATAATTAGGACATGTGTTAGGATAATAGTAATATCATATTTACCCTTAGTTACCCTATTTACTATTAACAGCGGTAAAAAAAAGTAAAAAGTTACTATTCACCAAAAAAATATTTTTATCTCATTGAACCACATATTACTTACTGATATCAACCGTGTCTGTCGGATTTTCGAAATTCCATTCACAGAAGCGGTAAAATTACGTTTTATGCAAAATTCAGTTTTTAACCTACCACTTAGTGGTTTCACTATTCATCAAAAATTGAAGTTTTTCAGAAAAATGCCAAAATTTCACCCTAAGCTATAATTGATATTCCGAATTCAAAAATGATTCCTATTTTACAAAATTCACAACATATAAGTTGCATTAATTAAATTAATTTCCGCTGTCACAACAAATAGCGTGTTTTTAAGAAATAATAACTATCCAAAGATTGACACTTGTTTATAACTGCTTTAAATGTGAAATTACATCCAATGACCAACATTGTATTAAATTGTAAAAATATATTCTAAATATACTTTAAAACCACTCAAATTAATAATTTATCAATATTAATTATTTCGATTAAAAAAGTTGTTATTAATTAAAATTTAGTAATTTTTACTATTCATCAGAATATGAAAGTTATCCGAAAAGTACCAAAATTTCACCTTAGGCTAAATTCAATACTCCGAATCCATAAATGAAGTCCATTTTGAGAGCTAAAATTTCTAAAATTTTAAAAAGTGGTTATTACTATTCATAACGGCTAGTTTTAATAATATTTTAATAGCATATCGTTGTTTCGTGAAACTCAGTATTGCGTACTACACAAGCTATCGAGGAAGGTTGCGATTGCGTGTAATGCAAGGAAAGTCAAGGATGCGTGTTGTGCAAGCTCCTTTTGGTGTAGCGTACAACATAAGAAATTAGTGAAATAAAAAAAAATATTTTTCATAAAATCTTGTGCTGTTACAGTGTGCCTTGGTAAGGTTTGGGGTGGATAGCTTCCTTGTTAGGTTCTCTGGTTATCTCCTTTTCTTATGGGGAATTATAATTCCTCTCCACTAGTGCACGAGAGCCCTTTGATTTCCCTACTGAATATACCTATATACTCACCCTACGTATATAAACTGCTTTCAGGTTTCTAGGAGGACATTAGGGATCATGCGGGACCATACAAGGTTGGACGTTGGGATAATTTCTGTTTCTATTTTTCTTTTTCTAGTACGTTCCATTAGGGATTTCTTGTACTATTTTATGGTCTACTTTTTGACATCCATATGGGAATGGTTTTCTTTTATCTTTAAATTTACCTTAAATTTTGGTGTTGCAGGGATTTACTATCTTATCTCTTGATCCTATAATAAAAGGGGTAATGCCTTTTATTTTGTGTTTGATTCTATACCCTTGGTGCTAGTCACCACTCCGGGACCTATTGATGGTGGGTCTCATGGGTCATTATCTGTCCTCGAACTAGATGAAGGAAGGGTCTGGAAATCTGTTATCCCTTCTCTCATCATGGTGAAGGGGGGTCATCACAGAATGGTATTAGAGGTGGGGGTTGAGAGATGCAAAGAAGCTAGAGTGTTAGTCACAGTGAGGATTTCATGGGATGGTAGGGAAACCGTCCTTGGATATCGTGGTGCATAAAATAGGCCAGGGAAGACTGGCTAGGACATAGGATTTTTGGGCCCCCCGTGATCCGATGCAAGGACTCTAGGCATACTGAACGACCTAGTGAGGCTACACTGATTGCAGGGTAGAGACCCTAGGAAAGGTAAATGCATCATAATTACTTGTGTTCTTGTGTGTCTTGGGTATTTTGTGGATTTAAAATGAATAAGAAGTCTAGGAAAAATTTAAAATCAATCTTTTACACTACTCAGACTTAATAATTTGTTGTTTACCATGTAGAAATGGCACCTGGACGACCACCATGAGTAGTGAGGGTGATCGGGGCCCAGGATGATGACCTGGTAGGTCCGAAGAGTGCTTACCAAGAGGAGGAGGATGGTCAGTGTCATAGGATTATTCATTCCATTCAACGGAAGACCCTCGGAAAATACGAGGGTAGTACCTCGAACATGGAGATGGAGAATTAGCTGGAGGAGTTGGTGATAGACATCAGTTTAATCTGGGCTATGATAGAGTACTAGGATCCTATGGCTGTAAGCTAGATGTGGGGAGAATACCATCAATGGTAGACTCTGTATCTTGTGGAGAAGAGGGAGGCTGATGTTTTATAGAACGACTTCGAGAGGAAATTCTGGTCGGAATTCCTCTCTTCCACAATGAAGGCGGAAAAGAGGCAAGTGGTAGTCTCCCTTCTACTGAGGAGCATGTCATTAAGGGAGCCGGGGATCAAGTTCAAAGATATACTTCGTTTTTCTACAGGCCTTTTTCAGGATGAGAAGTCTAAGGTGAGACATTTAGAGGAGGAACTCCGACCTTCTCTTGAGTATGTTTTTACTCCCTTCACCCTACCAATATTCGTGGAGGTCCAGAAGAAGGATGAAGTTGTAGAAATTATGCACATGGTAGGAGGTATTCCGCAAGAGGGGATCTAATGGAGTTAGTCAAAGGGGAAGACCGTCAGCAGCTGGCCTCCAGCGTCAGGGCCTTCTAGGTTTCGACCAATGCGGAGCAGGCCCCAGCAGTTCCAGTTTCGATCTTCTAGTCCTCACCCATTCCTTACAAGCACATGACCAAGGTGATTCATTTGTGGAAGTCATGGGAGCCTTCGATATCAGTGCCCAGACAGAGTGCAGTATAGTGGGGGTGGGCAGGTTCAGCGCCCACCTCAGGAGTTGTAGTTTCTAGCTAGACACTTTCAGCCGCAACAGCATGGACATCGAGCTCCCAGTCCACCGAGAGTAGACATGGAATGAGGAGGTCGGCCCCATGGTGCTCCTTAGTGCCCTTGACTAGGGAGTGGTCGGGGAGGTGGCCAACAACCGAGAGGCATAGAAGCTGAGTGTGGGAAGTTGCACGCCGCAGAGGCAGTAGTTCCAGCAGGGCCGGAAGTCGTTCGAGGTACGATCAACTTATTTAGCACTCTTTCTTGAGACTTATTTGATTCAGGAGCATCAAACTCCTTTTTTACACCCATTCTATCCTACGACTTGATCCAAGACATAGAGAGACTCTACATGCCTTTGGTGCTGAGTACGCCATTTGGGGGTCATACCAATCTATTTGATGTTTGTCGAGGATGTAGATTGATGTTGGGGCCACATCAGTCTAGTGGGGACCTTCTTCTGTTATAAATTCAGCAATATGATGTCATCTTAGGCATCAAATAGATGTTTTCTATGCATGATGTTATCTAATGCTTCCATAGAAGAGTAATTTTCTCCAATGGGTAGGGACAGCGTATGGCTTCTGTTAGCAAGAGAAGTTGTCAGGTTCGGACGTGTCTGGAGCCTCTTCTTTCTATGTTGGACAGGCTTTTAGCAGAATCAGTGGATGCTAGGACAATGAATGTTCCAAGAGATGTTAGAGAGTTCCTAAAATTTTTCCCCCAAGAGTTTGTGACTATACCCCCTCGAAGTGATGTTGAGTTCGAGATGGACATACAACCCGATGCATGTCTGATTTCCATGGATCCTTATTGGATGGCGCCTTCTGAGTTGCAGGAGTTGTGGATCCAGATTGACGATATGATGAAGAAGGGGTTTGTCAGACCTAGCGTGTCACCATGGGGTGCTCTGGTCTTGTTCGTAAAGAAGGCAGATGGTGGTGTTAGGATATGCATTGACCACTAGAGACTGAATCAAGTAACATTCAAGAACGGTTACCCTCTTCTGAATATATACAATCTTTTTGACCAGATTCGAGGAGCAGGTTGGTTCTCTAAGATCGATCTACGGTCTGGGTATCACCATGTAAGGGTGAATGATAGTGATTTTCCAAAGTCTGCTTTCAGGTGCAGGAATGGGAACTTTGAGTTCGTAGTCATGTCATTCGGTGTTACAAATGCACCTGTTGTGTTCGTGGGCCTCAAGAAATCTATTTTCCATGAGTTTCTAGACTGGTTCTTCATTGTGTTCATCGATGACATTTTTATCTACTCAAGATCATAGGAGGAACATACTAAACACCCCTGGATGGTCTTGTAAAATCTTCGACCTGACCAGCTATATGGGAAACTTTCCAAGCATAAGTTCATGAAATGAGAAGTGAATTTCCTTGGACACATGGTGTATCAAAAAGGGGTAGTAGTAGATCAGTCAAAGGTGGAAGCAGTTGTTTCTTGGGAATCACCCTTGAATGTGATGAAGGTTCATCGTTTTCTGGGTCTGCTAGGATATTATCAGAGGTTTGTACCCAACTTTTCTTGAGTTGCAGCACCCTTGACAGTGTTGTCCGGAATGGACCAAACCCTCTTGTGGAGTGAGTTGTGCCAGGAAGCCTTCCATTATCTAAAATGGAAGATGGTTAGTGACACGGTGCTGAGGTTACCAGATGAAAGGCTGTTGTTTGAGGTGTTTTTTGATGCTTCTAGACATGGCCTATGGTGTGTGATAGTGCAGCAAATGGGAGTGATATCTTATGGGTCTAGGGAGTTAAAACCTCATGAGAGTAACTATTCCACCCCATACCTAGATCTTGTTGCAGTAGTGTTTGTATTGAATTTTTGGCGGCATTACCTCATAAGGAGCACATTGTGGTATTCATAGATCACAAGAGTCTGAGGCATATCTTTACCCAGTGGAACCTGAACTTGTGACAATGAAGGTGGGTGGAGTTTCTCCAGGACTAAAACATTTATATATCTTACATTGAAGGTAAGGGTAATTTTGTGGCTGATGCATTGAGCAGGATGTCACGAAGGGAAGCTGTTCATTAATATGTGGATTCTTGGAAGGAAATGGAGGAGTTGGCTTCCATACACCTAGATTTAAGGTAGGATTTTGGTATAGGTTGTCTATTTCAGATGAAATTTAAGTCCACTCTACTGTGGTAGGAGGAGGAGTCTTAGTGGGGAGACATAGAGAGGGATGTGATGTGTGATTGGGTTAACCAAGGCAATGCTACGGAAAGGTTGTCGGAGGATGGTCAGAATCTGATGATTTTCCAAGGAATATTTCCCCCCTTCCAAGATGATGCATGAGGGAGTTCATTGTGAGTTCCATAACTCACTCTTAGCGGTACAACCTGAAGTTTCAAAGATGTGCCGAGGCTCGAGGGAACAATTTAGGAGGCCCAGGTTGAAACGGGTAGTGGTAGAGTTCGTGGAAAGGTGCTTGGTGTGTCAGCAAGTAAAGGATGAACACAGTGTCCCAAGAAGATTCTTGCAGCCTTTAGATGTCCCCGAGTGAAAGTGGGATGACATATCGATGGATTTCGTCACATGATTACCTAGGGTTCAAGGAGGATGCGATTCTATCTGAGTAGTGGTAGAACGACTGATGAAATTAGCTCACTTTCTGGCAATCAAGGAGTCAAGTGTGGTTGATGCCTTAGCATAGAGATATGTAGATGAGGTACTGTGTTTTCATGGAGTTCTAAGGTTCATAGTCTCGGATAGGGATTCACGGTTTACCTCACGAGTCTAGAGGGGATTGTATCCTGGTTTTGGCACCCAGCTACATCTTAACACTCCTTTCTACCCCCAAAGAGATGGGCAGATATAGATAACCATCCAGACACTAGAGGATATGTTACGATCATGTGTTTTGGACTTTGGGGGATCATGGGATTGACATTTTACCTTAGTAGAGTTTCCCTACAATAACATCTATCACTCTAATATTGTCATTGCATCATTTGAAGCCTTGTACTGGAGGTCGTGTCATTCACCCCTGTGCTGGAATGAGGTTGGGGAGGCATGTGTTCTTCGACCAGAGGTGGTGCAGAGCTCAATGGAGAAAGTTTAGCTTGTGGGTGAGATGATGAAGGCAGCCCAAGACTAAAAGAAGTCATATGACGATCGTAGGAGAAGGACCTTGGAGTTCGAGGATGGATGCTATTTGTTCTTAACGGTTTCCCCTCAATGTGGGTAGTGAAGGTTCGACAAGGGGAGAAAGCTCTCCCCCAGGTTCATCGGGCCCTTTGAAGTGTTGGGGTGAGTTAGTGAGGTGGCGTATTATCTAGCTTTTCCACCTCAGTTGGCAAGAATCCATGATGTTTTCCATGTCTCCTAGCTTCGTCGATATTTATATGATGATTCCCATGTCATTGAGTGGGGAGAATTGGATATAGGGGATGGAGCTACGTTCATGGAGCGACTAGTGAGGATCGAGGATTGAAAGGAGAAAGTGATTCATGGACAAACCATACATTTGGTTCATGTGTTTCGGAGGCCTGGTTACCTCGAAGAGAGTACATGGGAGAGAGAAGCTCAGCTGTGCACACAGTACCCAAAACTGTTCTGAGTTTCTGTTCTGAGCCTTAATTGTTGTTCATTTTTTTTTGACCTGCTGTGATGTAATGCTGAGATTTTTGGTTTATGAGTTTTTTTGGTTCCATACATTGTGAATGGTTATGAAATGTCCTGATATGTGGGGAAGGGAGGACCTGATCCCTAATGAATACACATTAAGGTGGATGCGGTTAAACCCATGTAGGCGAGTCAGTGCTACCCAAAGCGGATAGTATATTGACATGGAGGAATGAAATCCCCAATCCGTGTGATGGGAAAATGCGATCCTTGAAATTTGTATGGATGTTTGGGGTGTTTTGTACCCAAGATGTATCCTCTATAGGGGTTGTTTGGGTTACTCTTATATTCTCGAGGGCAAGAAGAATTTTGAGAGATATCTGATGTAATGGCCCAGACCCTCTTGGTCAATTACTTTGCCAAAATTCTAAGTGTTGGGGTTTCCTAGACTCATCTATCAGTCCCACCCATTAACTCCAGTGATCAGCTTTAGTGATTAGCTCCAGTGATCAGCTCCACCGATCAGCTCCACTGATCAGCTCCAGTGATTAGCTCCACTAATCAGCTCTAGTGATCAGCTCCAATGATCATCTCCACCAATCAGCTCCACTGATCAACATCACTGATCGAATTCACTGATCGACTTCACTATATCAGTTTCAATGATCAGTTTCACCAAATTAGTTTCACAGATCAGTTTCACCAAATTGATTTCACAGACCTGTTTCACCAAATCGGTATAATATATCGGTTTCACCAAATTGGTTTCACATATCAGTTTCACCAAATCAGATTCACAGATCGGTTTCACCAAATCAGTTTCATAGATCAGTTTCACCCAATTGGTTTCACAGATCAGTTTCACCAATTCGGTTTCATAGATTTGTTTCACCAAATCGGTTACACAGATTAGATTCCCCAAAGCGGTTTCACATATCTGTTTCACCAATTCAGTTTCACAGATCAGTTTCACCAAATAGGTTTCACAGATCGTTTTCACCAAATTGGTTACACAGATCGGTTTTCCCCAATCAGTATCACAGATCAGTTTCACTAAATCATTTTCACAAACTGGTTACACCAAATAGGTTTGAGAGATCAGTTTCACCAAATCAGTTTCATAGATCTGTTTCACCAAATCGGTTTCACAGATCAATTTCACCAAATCGATTTCACAGATCAGTTTCACCAAATCGGTTTCACATATCGGTTTCACCAAATCGGTTTCACAGATCGGGTTCACCAAATCGGTTTCACAGATCTGTTTCCCCAAATCAGATTCATAGATCAGTTTCACTCATCAGCTTCACAGAATCATCTTTACTAGATCATCTTCACGGGATCAGCTTCACCTGGTTAGCTCCACTGATGATTTTCAAATATCATTCTCAGAAATTATCCACAGAGGGGTGTCATGATTTTCCATCCCCAGTTTTTCCTTTAACGCTACTATAAGTCTTCTAACCATTATAATGTAGTTCAAAGCCATTTTTAGTGCAATAAAAAAATGTTTTAAATCCCCTAGGAGTGGGGAGACCCTCAATTGACCCGTTTTCCTCTCTTAAATGAAATCCTTTACTCAAAAACTATATTGGACACCCCTACGATGAGAATTATTAAATAAATAATTAAATTCCATCGTGCGTAACCATCTAACCATGAGGTGAAACCACAATCCACCTTTAAAGCCACTCAAGATCTACATATACCGTAATGCTAGGATATCACCTTTTTATCACACATGAATTCTTTCCTCCCTGGTGGTCTCTTTTCCTTCTTCTCCTTGGTGCGTTTGGAGTCCCCCTTCCCGAGGCGAGTCGCCTGTGCTGGAGCCTTTCATGCTCATTCATAGAGTCTTCCGAGTTCCTCCCCTGCTATTCGTGCATCCCCAGTTGTTGGCTCCAAAAGATAAACACCGATCATTGATCATTCAGGTAGGGATTTTCCTTCGTCTCTCCTTAGTGTGTATTATGAGGGGTGGGTTTGCTATTGTTTCTACGGGGATGGATGAAACCAAACATTATTTAAGATAATAAAAGCAACATTAAAGAATTATGGGGGTGTGATATATGTTCCTGCTATACTATTTATCCTTGATTATGTGTTGTGAATTTTACCGGCTTATGCCCACTAAAAATCATGGTCGTTGGTGGTCTTTTCTTGTGCAATAATGAACTTTTGTGTTTCTGGATATTTATCCGATTGAATGGGTATAAAATGGAAACTGGTTAATCATGTAAACTTGGTTGATTAAATGGATTACCAGTGAATAATAATCCTTTTTTGATCCCTTTGGTTAACCAAATGGAAAGAAAAAACTAAATGAATGGCATATTAAAAATTTTGAAAACTCCCTTTCTCTGTTCTGGTGGTGTTGATGGTTGATGCTTGGGAAGCAACGTGGATGGGGATGGGATCCTCTATTTTGGTGAAGTTGTTGACTTTTGGATCTGAGGTTGTAAGGGGATGTATGGTGGGGCATGGTCTAGTTCTGATACTTCGAGGGATCTCACAGATCCCATTTTTTTGTTGTGACTTTACAAGAGAATCGGGTGTGAATGATTAATTTTTTGTTTGGTTGTTTTTTTCCTTTTCTTGGAGTTATGAAATCTAGTTTCCCATTAGTGTAGAATTTACATAAATTGAATTAAATGAATATGAAAACATGAATGTGTTCAATGGGTAATTGTTTTCCAGGAATGAGTTTTGAAAGGGTTGTGGCTATTATGATTCTTATGAATGAATAATAATGAGGTTCTTCTATATGGTCTGGTTTCGGAAACCCTAGGCTGGGATGAGTGCTTGTTACCTGTATATATAATTTTTGTTCTTACGAATCTTATTCGTACCCCACCCATTTTAAGCACTTCATGTTGAATAAAACATTTCATGGGGGGGGGGGGGTTTCTAACACACCTATCAGTGGATGGTTATTAGATCCATTTCTGCTCCCTTTCTTAAGTATCCCAAGATCCTTCAGGTAGGCTGTGACGACCTGAGGTCCATTATATCCCTAGATTCATTGGGCAGGGTACGTGGTGGTGTTTGGGCTAGGTGTGTGCAGGCAGGTTGTTTCCCAAGTGCATTCGGGATGAGGCCCATGTGTCTTCAGGTGTGGTAATAGTTGTTCGGACCATGGTGTGTGCGAGATGTGTGGTAGTGATAGCCCATGTGTTTGCGGGTGGGATGTGTGATTGTGGTATCCATGGTGTGTGCAGGTGGGGGAATGGTAGTGGGACTATGGTGAAGATGGCAGGAGAGGTTGGACACATAGGATGTCATCAATAACCAGTGGAAATGTAGAGAAGGGTACCAAAATATTGATGTTCTATTAATGTTACTTTAATTTACTTGCGTTATTTGGGGAGTGTCCCTTGGTAAGGTTTGGGGTGGATAGTTTCCTTGTTATGTTCTCTGGTTATCTCCTTTTCTCACGGGGCATTAGAATGCCACCCCACTTGTGCACGAGAGCCCATGGTTTTTCCTACAGAGTATACCTGTATACTCACCCTATATATATACACTACTTTTAGGTTTCAAGGAGGACATCAGGGATCATGCGGGATAGTACTTGCTCGGATGATGGGACAATTCATGATGATGTTTTTCTTATTTTTGGTATTTTCCATTGGGCTTATCTTGTACTTTGGTAGTGCCTACATTTTGACATGCATATGGGAATGGTTTGCTTTTGGCATTACCTTTACCTTTAGTTTTTTTTGCTGGGATTTACTATCTTATCTCTAGATCCTATAAAAAGGGTTAATTCCTTCCATTTTGTGTGTGATTATATACCCTTGGTGCTACTCGCCACTCCAGGACCTATTGATGGTAGGTCTCTGGGGTTATTATATCTCCTTCAACTAGATTATGGAAGGGTCTAGAAATCTATTATCCCTTCTATCGTCTTGGTGAAGGCGGGTCGTGACAAAACATTTTATTAAAAAAAATTATATTAATTTTGATATGAAATCTATTTAACCCCCCACCTCCCCTCGAGTGTCCTACTCTGACCAAAATTATCTATCAGAGGTTCTTTACTTTTTGAAAAACAAGGTTTTCCTTGTTTTAAAATCTTTTCATCTATGATTTTAGTTGTGTTTCAAATATCTCAAAATTTATTAAATTTAAAAATTTTAGTTCCTTAAAACCTATATTGGTTCTTTAACATGGATGGTATACAGTTTGGGGTTGCTACCAGTAAACCTCCGTACTTTAATTGCACAAATTATGCTCAGTGGAAAATCAAATTGAAAATGCATTTAGAAAACATGTGTTTTGAAATATGGTCTACTAAGTTTGCTGAATATAAGATTCCTACTACATATACAAACCCATGGGATGAACAATATATGTAATCCCATAATAATAATTTCAATGATATGAATGTTGTGTATTGTTCTCAAGATAATGAAGATTTCAATAGGATTTCAGCATGTATTAAATCCCTTGAAATTTGGAATACTTTAGCCATTTCACATAAAGGAACAAATAATGTTAAGGAAATGAGGATTAAAACCTACAATATTAAATATGATAACATAAAAATGAATCATGATTAGCCTATCTCTAACATGTACCTTCGGTTCAATGAGATTGTGGATAAAATGATCTCACTGGGAAATACAATCACATTAAAAGAAAAGATCAAGAAGATCTAGATATGTCTTATAAAAAGATAGAGAGGGGCCTTAGTCTCAATTATAGAATCATGTTTCATCGATGAACTACCTATAAAGATGATAATAGATATGTTTATGATTTATGAGGAAGAGATAAAGGATCACAGAGGACAAGACACTGAACCTAAATGGAAGTCAGTGGCTTTCAAAACCACTAAATGCAGACACAAATTGAAAATTTAAATTCATGTGAAATATTATAGTAATGAAGGTTAATCAACTTAGATTGATGAGTAAATGGATAAATTATCTATAATTGTTATGAAATTCTCTAAAAATATTATTTTATTTAGGAATCCCTGCTATATAAAAAAATATGAAAATAATGGTAACTGGAAAAAGGATTGGAAAAGAAGTGAGAACACTAATGATATAGTATTCTATTAATGTAAAATAGAAGGAAATATGAAGGATGATTCCGATGAATAAAAAACAATAAGAAATATGAGGATAATGAAAAAAAGTAAATGTTTGATATAAAGGAAAACATGAGTGTTTTGTATAAAAAATGCACTGAATCTGAATCATATAATGACGAAAATGATAACAAAACCAACATGTTTTTTTGGAAAAACACATCTAAGGTAACCTTAGTATCACCTACACGAAGTACTTATTATTCTATAGATGAATATAAATCTAACAATTCAAATAATATGATCAATAAAGAAATGTTTGGAAACATCAACATGATTGAGGATACATGAAATTAAATAAAAGACAAATATAAATCTCTCAAGAAACATCATTATCTTTCAAAAAATTTAAGCCTAATCTCAGTATAGTGAAATAGAAGAATGCTCAACTGCTCATTGAGAATACTGAACATAATATTTCTATTGACCAATTAAATAAGGACTTAGAGAAATTCACAAATAGTAGAGATATCATAGCTAAAATAGATGGAATATTTTTTTCTCCTAAATATAATGTAGGTATTGGTTATTAGCATGGACAATGAAATTTTGTTAAAACCAATTTTTTATGAAAATATGGAAAATCCAGTTTTATACTATGATATAAGAAATTTTCTACAAGTTCCTGTATTGGAATGCCTTTTAGTGCTTATGGTTATTTTAAACATAATAGAGTTTATTTTTCTAGAACCTTACAATCTTATTTTCAGAAGCCTCTGAAGAAAATGTCTGTTCCTAAAGTATAAATTACTAATTTTATGATACCCAAGATAATATATGTCCAAGGACTTTTCTTACATAAATTGTTTTTATAGGGAAGTGTATTGAATAGTTACTATAAAAGGTTATGTTACATGGATAGAGGATGTTGAAGTCACATGACATGGAATAATATAGCTTTAATTGTAAGAACCCGAGTCTTACTTTCAGGTATGTTTTTATTTTTCCAAGAGTTTTTGAGAAGAAAGGATTTTTTGGAAATTTTGGAAGTACATGCCATGTAATTTATGAGTACACGTCATGTACTAGGTTACCACGGGTAGCTGTGTGCTGGCCATGTAGTCTCCTTGCACATGACCATGTGTGATGACTTGGAGGCTACATAATGTGGAGTACAGAAACAGAAAGTACATTTCATATACTCCAAATGTACACGTCATGTATTTTGTTTTTTTCTTAAATGTACCAGGGTCACGTCTGACAAAAAAAAACACTCACCTTCAAGTTCTTGTTCGTCCGAGAGATCCTGTATGACTACAAATCTTCGACGTTCCCCTGAGCCTCCATTCGTCCTCCAAATCGAACACCATCAGTTGCGTTTGAATCACATTGGTATGTTCTCTCTTCTCATAGAGCATCATATTTTGTTTTCTCCTACCTCGTGAGATATCTATGTTTGAACTTTTTAGATTTTTTTGAGATCATTGAGGTTATAAGGAGATTCAATATTCGAGGTTCACATATAGAGATATCATAACATCGAGGTAGGTGGTTTGTTCCTTTCTGTTAAAGTATTTGACTATTATGTGAAAACTCTACCAATACCCATGAACGGGGTATTGTGTGTTTACCAGTTTACCCTATTGTTTTCCTGCCATGCTTGTATGCTTGTGTAAAAGTAATTTGGATCTGAATAAGGCTGATTGTAATTCATTGGATGTATTTTTCCCATGCATGTTCTGTTTATAACCATTTGGTTCTATTTATCCTTTTGATGCTTTACCTGTTTTCCATGCCTTTTGCTATAGGATGGAGAGTTTCGGTTTTTAAATTCTTGATATTTTGTAGAATATTTAGACATGTAGCTCTGTAGGTTTAATTTGGATATATTACACTGCTATGTTCATTTACATACACAGGGCCATGAGAACCTGATGTAATAGACTATAAGGAGAATTGACCGAGTGAGATTCCTTAGAGAGTCTTTGAGCACTTTTTTCTATAAAGGGGATCGACCGAGTGATCATCCTCATAGATCCTAGAACCACATGGGGATAAAAGGGGAATTGACCGAGTGAGAATCCTTAGAGAGTCTTTGATTTCATTAGACTATAAGGGGATTAACTGCATGATCTTAATCATAGAGTATTTGTTTTTATTACTGAACTGTGTAGACTATAAGGGGAAATGACTATGAGTGTTTCCTCAGAGTTTTTATAAATAACCTGAGCTATAAGGGCAATTTACCTGGTGAGCTTCCTCAGAGAGTCCTTGACCTTGGGGCTATAAGAGGAATTGACCATGTTTGATTCCTCAGAGAGTTTCTGACTACCTTAGACTATAAGAGGAATTGACTATGAGTTATTCCTCAGAGAGTCTTCATATAATGAACCATATAGGATAGGATGTGTGCACTTCTACGATGTTTAATGTTCTTGATTGATTATTTGACTGGTAGAACTATTTTTTGCTGAGCACTTTTATATTTACTATTTCATGTACTTTTTCCCTCTATATATTCACTGACTATTAGGCACAGATCCTCGGGTGGTTGCATTATGGGATTTAGTCTCACACCCTATTTGGGTCATGCTTTTGGGCCCAAATAGATTGTATTGTTTCAGGTACAGATAAGGGCAAGCTCCCTTCTACTTTAGGTACATGATTTTCTGTGGAGCTAGAGAGAATGGGACCAAGCTATGGCTTGTGATGCTAAAGATTTTATCTTCTTTATTTTTCACTTTGGATTAGAACAGTTGTATTGCAGTATTGTGAATTGTTTTGATATTTTCCTATACATATGTATCATGCATCATTTTATATATGTTCTTCAGTTTATACTCTTAGGTTTCTGATGTATTTCATTATTACTACTTCTGTTCTTGTATGTATTTGTTTACTTCCTCTCTGCACTATGCCAATGAGGGCATTGTTTCCCCACTACAACACACAAGGCTTTTCCTGCTAATTGGCAGCCACTGGTGTTCAGGGAAATTCACTTGAGGCCATGTGACCAACCAGGTACGGGGCGCCACTAGGTGGCTTCCAGAAATGGGTTGTTACAAAGTGGTATCAAAGGATTTATTTTCTCTTGACTTACTATTTAGAGCTTTATCCAGGGATAGGATAGATTAGGTACTTGGTAATAAGCTGTGCCCAGTAGTAGCTAAACTGTGTATAAGAAAAAGTCAATCTACCACATTTAATTGCAATTTTCTGGTTTTTCAATTACGACAGTTGATTTGATTTTACCATTAGTGATTCACATGGGTTTTTCTATTGTTGTTGATATTATTGAGATTCTATTTTTATTTCAATCCAATGAGATGAGGGTATGGCATCTCATGCTTCATATAGGCACATGATAAAAAACAAATGTCATGCATTATTTCAATGTCATCTAGGGCGTATTAGGGATTTCATGTTGTTGTGATAGATGATGTGTAAAATATACAGGCTTTTGTGATAGTTTACTTGATAGATATACCTTCTGTTTGATAGGGTATTTTTTGTGTAGAGGTTTTCTTTAATGAACACCAAAATTTGTTTCTTGAGGTGTTATGGGCCCTCATGAACTGGAATGTGGTGGATCATTGCCTTTTTTCCATGTTATAGTGTGTATAAGATGACAAAAATTGATTAGCGGGGAGTAAGGGACCTCGCGGATTGAAATTTGGCACATTCAATGCTTGTTTCTGTGTTTTCTCAGTTACGGAGTAGTTTCTAAGGCCTATTGATCCGAAAAATTTAGAATACATTCCATGTAGTGTTATATACATGTCGTGTGTTCTTATGTTTGGGAAGAAACTGTCTTTCTTAAGTACAGTCTGTGTACTTTATGTACATGTAATGTAGTCTCTGACCGTGTTGCAGGCTATGTGGGTAGAGACACGGGATGTGGAATGTACGGATGGAACTCACCGTGTACCAGACCAACATGTCGTGTAGTGTCAACCCGGTGTTTTCCCATGTAACTAACAACCTGGATAGATGAGACCTTAATCTATACATGCCGTGTTAGTACTGAACATGCTGTGCAGTCCAACCCAGGTATCCAGCCGTGTCACTAACAACATGGCTCTGTGTTATCCTTTCACGTACACACCGTTTCCACCATGAACATGACATGTAGTGTGATCCATGTGTCAAGCCATGTCACTAACAACATGGGCCAGGTGAGGCATGTCAAGTACGTGTCGTGTCTACTTATCAGACATCGTGTCTACCTAGAACATGCCGTGTAGTCTGGTCTTAGGTGATCCGTGTGTCTTAACCATGTAGAAAAACTAAGGCAAGGAAATAGGATTTAAGTGCATGCCTTGTGTTAAAATATCACGATGTGTGTTTGGGGTGCTACATGACCAGTTTAGGCAGGAGTACATGCCCATGTAAATGACATCAGGGAACATGCCATGTAGGAAATGTGCACAATGTGCATTATTGTTTTGTAAAACATGAGTGCTTTCATTCTCCTATTTCCTTATTACACTTTTAGTTTCAGTCCTTGATAATCTTGATCTAAGGTGTGTGCATGACCTTGCAGAGTCATGCCACCGAGACATCCTCTGGTTGTGTGCCAGTTTCCAGATGGTGATCAGACATTGGACATGGTTGATTGATGACTACAAGGAGATCCTCTAGTTGTGCCAGCCTTATCACCAGCCATTGTACTTGGCATAGGTGCTGATTCACAGTTTCGGGAGGGCTTTATGAGGATGATGTAGACGTTTTAAGGAGCGCCGCCTTTTACACCATTGATGGATGATTTGAAATGGGTCTTCCAATAGCAGCATTCTCCTACTTTCTCAGGGGATAGAGGACCCCAGTCTGCAGAGTCATGGCTAGAAGCCACGCTGACGATTTTTGAGCATCTGGAGATACCTCCAAAGAATAGGTTGAATCAAGCTACCTACATGCTCTGTGACTCTTCCAAATAGCGGTGGGATGTGATCTCACAGATGGTACACTAGTAGAATATTACTTGGGATGAGTTTCAACGTATCTTCTATGATTACTTCTATCTAGAGATCTTGAGGGGTGATCGAGCCCGAGAGTTCATGAGTCTGGAGTAGGGAACTGTTACTGTTATGGAGTATTCCTCTCACTTCACAGTGATTCAGTGTTTCAAACCTATACCACGAGGGGATGAGTTGTTCCTTACACGGACGTTTGAGGGTGGTCTGAGGCACAACATCCAATCTCAGCAGAACATCTTCAAGTTAACATTGATATCTTATTTCATCAACCAGGCGCTGATCACAGAGCGTAATTTGGGGGATTCTGGAGCTATGGGCCAGGGCGGTTCGACATCGAGAGTCAGTCTTCCCCCTGCTGATAGTAGGAATCTCCACAAGGAGGCTAAGTGAGGAGATCATAGCAGGAGGGATGCTTCTTCCAGTACCCAGGTGGTGTGATACCAGTGTGGGAGAAGAGGGAATACGAGCCCACGTTACCTGAGACCCAGTGGAGTGCTGGTCTTGCAGTAAGATGGGTCATCTTCAGCACTTTTTTCTAGTTCCTCTCACCAGCAGCTTGTGATAGGGGTTCTTCTATGAATCCACGTTTAAGAGTATCATCACCAGTTTCTCAGCAGTCAGGGAACTGGAGTTCTTCCGGCCGTTCGGGCCGAGGTGGTGGTTGTGGACAGGCTATCCAGTCGCTTGGTATTCAGTGACAACATGGTGGATCAGTTCTGAGTGGTTAGGAAGGGTTATAAGGTCGTGGTGCAGGCCATACCTTTGCGGTGGAGCAGATCCAGCAGGAGCAGGATCCCGAAGGTTATACAGTTCGAGGTATGATCTTAGTTGGCACAATTTTAGCTCTTGCTCTTTTTGATACAGGGGCTTCCCATAGCATTATCTTTTTTTCTGTCATGGAGAGCCTTGGGCTCTATATCTTTTCCTCTTATGATATCTTCAATCTAGACACTCTGTTGGGGACAAGAAAATCTAGTGTATGTTAGTGTAAGGAGTGACCTATAGAGTTTGGTGGGTGTCACTTCTTATGGATCCCCTATATCCTAGAGAAGACATTCTATGATGTCATTCTTAGGATGGACTGTTTAGTTCCATTCTAGGAAGTTGACGAATGTTATCACTGCAGGGTGAGTTTCACGTCACCAGATGGTGAATATTTTCTTCATAAGGGTGAATGGTATGTCCTGGCGAGCAGAGAAGGTCTAGAGCATCATGGGATGGGAGGAGTTACATCCCAAATTCCTAGTCTATATCTGGATGACTAAGAGACATCACAGTTAGACTTTCCTCCAGTGGTGGATCGTTTCAGAGATGTCTTTCCAGAGGTCTTTTTAGGTTTTCCTCCGAAGCATGAGGAAGACATATCAATTGATCTTGTGTCAGGAGTGGCACCAGCGTCCATCCCTCGTTATAGGATGGCTACACCTGAGATGTAGGAACTCAAGAAGTAGTTGGAGGAGTTGCAGGAAAATGGTTTCATCTGAACCAGTACTTCTCCTTGGGGTTCACCTATTCTATTTATGATGAAGGCAGATAGTACCCTCAGGCTTTGTGTGGACTATCAGAAGTTGAACCAGTTGATGGTAATGAACCAATATCCCTTTCCTAGGATTGATGATCTCTTTGATCAGCTTCGAGGATCCCGGGTGTTCTCGAATATTGAAATCAGGTTCAATTATCATCAGTTGCGTGTTATACCATTTGATATACCACTTAAAAACATCAAGAACAGGTATGGTCTATACAAGGATTTGGTTAGGCCTTTCGGTCTCATGAACGTGCCTGCAGTTTTCATGGCACTAATGAACTAAGCATTCTATCCATTCATGGATTTCTTCATGATGGTCTTCATGGATGATATCTTGGTGTACTATCACACATAAAATGACCATAAAACACATATTGAGATCGTTTTGAGTACACTAAGGGAGCATCTGTTATATGCTAAGCTCTCAAAGTGACACTTTTGGATGGATCTGGATCACTTCTTGGTTCATGTTATCTCATAGGCGGGAGTATCAGTAGACCCAGAGAAAGAGAGATATATAGTTTCCTGGGAGAAGTCAAATAATGTCTTTGAGGTGTGGAGTTTTATAGGACTGGCTGGATGCAACAGACATTTCATACATGACTTTTCACGCTTACCAGCACCGCTGATAGTTCTGACTAAAAATGGGGTGAAGTTCTTATGGTCAGATTCCTGTGAGTCCGCCTTTTTGGAGCTGGAAGGGAGGTTTAAATTAGCACCGATACTATTCTTTCCAGAGCTAGGAAAGAGCTATATTGTTTATTGTGATGCGTCAGGTATCGTTATTGGGGTTTTGCTTATGTAGGAAGATGGAGTCAATGCGTACAGGTCTCGGCAGTTGAGGCCACATTAGAGGAATTACCTGATGAACGATCTGGAGTTGGAAACTGTTGTTCACGACTGACACTGTCAGAGACATTATCTTCTGGGAGAGTATTTTTTGGTTTTCACTGACCACCAAAGTCTCAAGTACATCTTTAGTCAGTGTGATATGAATTTGAGATAACAAATGTGGGTTGAGTACCTTTAGTCCATTAACTATCAGCATACCTACTCGCCTGGGAAAGCCAATGTGGTGGCTGATGCATTGAGAAGGAGGACTCAGATACATGACGTTCAAGAGGCCAGTAATGAGTTGAAGATGTTGTCTCTGTTCTTTGATATGCATTTGGAGGTTCATGACCGACATGGGCAGAGTTTTTTAGCTTATGTAGCAGTTACATGTACTATTATTGATCGAGTTCGAATGAGGCTGCTATTAGACTCAGAAGGCCTTTTACTAAGGGAGAGTGTGTCAGGAGAGGACATTATTCCTGGATGAACAATAGGTGTGTATGAGATCTTGCGTTTGTAGGGGAACATATGGGTGCCAATAGATATACGTAATGAGTTGATTTGGTATTTTCATTCCTCTATTTGGGAAGTTCATCATGGTGTGACATATATGTATCATGATCTAAACCGTTAGTATTTGTGGAAATGTATGAAGAGGGACGTTGCTGGTATCGACATGAGGTGTTCCCCCAATCAATTGGTGATGTCGGAGAATCAACAACCATCATGGATTTTACAGTAGTTACCTATTTTCAAGTGGAAGTGGAATGACGCCGCGATGGACTTCCTGACCAGTTTTCCATGGTCACATCGAGGGAATTACACAGTTTGGGTTGTCATTGAAAAAATCACGAAGGTTGTTCACTTCTTTCTATTAAAGGAGACCATCAGTGTTGACGAGCTAGGATGGTTGTACATCTAGGATATTGTATGTCTACATGGACTTACACACTCCTTTGTTTTATGAAGGGATGTGTGTTTTATTTCTCGGGTCTGGCAGGGGATTTAAAAGTCTTTGGGTACACAGGTACTATTGAGTACAGCTTACCACCACCAGACGGGTGGCTAGACCGATTGTATTATTCTGGTGCATGATGACATGCTCCAAGCATGCATCCGAGATTTTGGAGGTTCTTGGGGGAAACATATACCTCTTGTGGAGTTTCCCACAACAACATTTTTCAAACAACTATTAAGATGACACATTATGAGGCTTTGTACGGTAGTCCATGCCGATCACCGTTAAGTTGGCTGGAGGCAGGAGAGGCAGCTTTGCTGGGACCTTGTCTTTTTTAGGAGACCACAGTGAAGATAGAGTTGATTCGAAAGAGGATGGATACTACCCGGTCTCGATAGAATTCTTATGCTGATCAGCGGAGATATCCTCTGGAGTTCAAGGTTGGGGATCAGGATTTCCTACTTGTCACACTAAGGTTGGGACACAAAATTATTAAGAGACAGGGCAAGATTTATCCGAGGTACGTCGGGCTATTTGAGGTCTTGGAGAGAGTTGGTCCGATTTCTTATCAGTTGCAGTTACCTCAGAGGTAGAAAGCTATGAACGATGTCTTCTACGATTCTCCACTTCGACGTTACTTTTCAGATCCATCTCATGTCTTCCAACCCAAGGAGGTTTATCTATAAGTGGATGCATCATTTGAAGAGAATCCTATCCAGATAGTGGATTGTAGTACAAAGGATCTCCATGGCCAGTCAGTTCCTCTGGTACTAGTGCTATGGCAGCACAGGTGGGTGCAGGACGAGACCTGGGAGAGGAAGGCCGATGTACGAACACAGTGGCCAGAACTGTTCAAGGTTTCATCTTCTACGCCGCATTGGGGAAATTCGGGGATGAATTTTTTAAGGGGGTAATTTTGTAAGAAACAAGATATTATATTAAGGTATTTTGTTCCTTTTCCACTAGTTTTTGATAAAAAAGGAGTTTATATAAAATTTTGAAGTACACGTCATGTAGTTTTTGAGTACACGAAGTGTACTCGGTTACCATAGGTAGTCATGTACTAACTGTGTAGTGTCCTTGCACATGGCCATGTGTGATGACCTAGAGGCCACCTAATGTGGAGTATAGAAATAGAAAGTACATTCCATGTACTACAAAAGTACACGTCGTGTATTTATTTTCATTAAACGCACTAGGGTCACGTCTGATGGATAGAACACTCAGCTTCTAGGTCTTTTTTGTCTGAGAGAGATTGTACGACCATGGATCTTCAATGAGACCCCGAGCCTCTGTCCGTCCTATGAATCAAACACTATTAGTTGCATTGGAATCGAATCATTGAGTTCTATCTTCTCCAGGAGAATCATCTTATGTTTTCTCCTCCATCGTGATATATCATGGTTTGAACTTTATCGAACTATTTTTTAGATCTTCAACATTATAAGTAGATTCTAGCTTCGAGGGTCACGTATAGCTATCTGTTAATGACAAGGTAGGTGGTTTGTTCCATTCCATTCACGTATTTTGGTTTTATGTGAAAACTCCACCAATACCCATGAACGGTGTATTACATGTTTACCGTTTACCCCTATTGTTTACTTGCCATTCTTGTATGCTTTTGTAGAGGTCATTTGTCTACGAATAAGGTTGATTTATATGATTTGGATGTAATTTTCCTATGGATGTTCTGTTTATGACCGTTTTGTCTTGTTTAGCCTTTGGATACTTTACCTGTATTCCATGCATGCTGTTATAGGATGGAGAGTTTGTGTTTTGATATGCTTGATATGCTGTAGACTATTTAGCCACGTAACTCTGTAGGTTTACATTGACCATATTATACTTCTATGCTCGTTGACCTACATAGGGCTGTGAGAACCTAGTGTAGCAGACTATAATGGGAATTGACCGGGTGAGCTTCCTCAAAGAGTCTTTGAGCACTTTTGGCTATTAGGGGGATCGACCTAGTAAGAATCCTTAGAGAGCCTAGAACCATTTGGGACTATTAGGGGAATTGACCGAGTGATCTTCCATAGAGAGTCCTTGATTTCATTAGACTATACGGGGATTGATTGCGAGAGCTTTCTTAGAGATTCGTAGTTTTTATTCTTAAACTGTATAGACTATAAGGGGAATTGACTGTGAGTGCTTCCTCAGAGATTCTATGAATCACCTGGGCTGTAAGGGGAATTGACTGGGTGAGCTTCCTCAGTGAGTCCTTGACCATGGGGATATAATGGGAATTGACCATGTGAGCTCCCTCAGAGAGTTCCAGACTACCTTAGAATATAAGGGGAATTAGCTGTGAGTGTTTCCACATAGAGTCATCATATACTGAACCAGAGAGGATAGTTTGTGTGCACTTCCCAGAGGGTTACTATGCTTTATTGATTATTCGACTTGTGGAACTATTTTCTACTGAGCACTTTCCTGTTTATTGCTTCCTATACTTTTACCTTCCATATATTTACTGACTATTAAAAACATATCATCCGGTGGGTTTCTACTAGGATTTAGTCTCAAACCCTGTATGGGTCATGCTTTTGGTCCCAAATAGAATATATTGTTGCTGGTATAGATAAGAAGCACCCTTCTACTTCAGGTCCAAAATTTTATGTGATGCTAGGGAGCATGGGACCAAGATATGGCTTGCAATGTTGAGGAGTTTATCTTCTTTCTTTTGCACTTTGTTTTAGTACTATTGTATTCCATCATTTTTACTTGTTTGATGATTTTCATAGAAATAAGTATCATGCATCATTTTATATATGTTCATTAATTTATACTTTCAGATTTCTGTTTTATGTCATTATTACTGCCTCCATTCCATTATTTATTTGTTTACATCCACTGCGTACTCTTCCAATAAGGGCATATTTTCACCACTATCACAGCCAAGGCCTTCACTACTAGTTAGTAACCACTAGAATTCGAGGAAATTCACTTGAGACCAAGTGACCAGCTTGGTACGGGGCGCCTCTAGGTGGCTTCCGGAATAGGGATGTTAAATCAATAATATCAAAGATATTGTGGCTGAACATGTCATATTTGGTGAGAAGTCATATTTTGTGAAAATTATTGTCCTTGGCCAAATTGGTAAAAATAACTCATTTTTAATTTCTAATGTTCTTTTTATTGATGTTCTAAAGTAAAGTCTCATCATAATATCCTAAATTTGTGCTCATAGATTTCATGTTAATTTTTAAAATGATTATTTTAGAGTTTTTAACTCTAATAATGATATAGTATTTACTTATTTTGGGAATGAAAATTTATATGTTTTCAATATCTATTCTTCAGAATCATGAAATGTTTATTTCTTATGTTCTATTCATAAATAGTCTTGGCATAAGAATAGGAAAAAGGAAATTGTAACATTCACTCTCTCGGAAATCATATTAGAATAGTTTTATTGAAGGATCTACCTAATCTATAGTTTCCAAATGATAAATTAAATATTCCTCATGAGATTGAAAAAAAGAATAAAATATCATTTAAACTAAAGAAGGATGTTTCATCTTCTCAACCTCTTGAGTTGGTTCATATATATTTTCGTTGATCATCTAGTGTATCATATTTAAATTGGAAGCACTATGTCTATGTTCTTGTAGATTACATTTGAAGGTATAGATGGGACTTCTATATATCTCACAAGAGTGAGGCTTTTTCTAATTTCAACAAGTATTCTAGATCATTAGAAAACTAATGTAGACTAAAAATTAAATCCTTAATAAGTTTACATGTCCACGAGTTTGAAAAAAATTAATTTGAATATTTTTTTTAGAAAGTGGATACAGTCATAACTTCTCTCCTCCAAGGACACCACAACAGAATGGATTTTTAAAAAGGAGAAATTGAACATTACAAGAGGTATCCCGAACTATGCTAAATAAATATGATCTAACTTTTTATTTTTTGGGAAGAAGTATTGAATACAACATGCTATATAATCAATATATTTTTAATTAGATATACTATAATGAAAACCCCTTATGGGATGTAGAATAGTATAAAACTGAAGGTTAGTTATTTCAATGTTTTAGGTTTTAAGGTCATTATTCTCAATATAAAAGATAATTTTTGTAAATTTTCATCCATGAGTGATGAAGGAATTCACTAGGTTACTCAATCACTAGAAAATCCTATAGAGTCATTAATAAGATTACAAAATTTGTGGACAAATCTATGCATGTGATGTTTGATTAAATAGCACCACATGAATCCTAAACCTCTAGAAAAAATATTGACTAAAATATTCCAAATCTACATTTAAATTAAAAAACATATGATTCTATTGTTAGAAAATCATAAATATCCAGTTCTAGAAAATCTCTAGATTCAAAAAAAAAGGAACTTGAATAGGAAGATTAACCATAAGTGACCAAAGCGTCTTTCTATAAAGCATTTAGAACACTTAAAACAGATCCATTCTATTCTATAGTGGAGGAATTTTAAAAAGGAATATAGACCAAATATTCTCTAAGAAACCAGGATGAACATCAAGAATATTTGGAATATATTGAACCCACAAACATAAATGATACAATCAATGATGAATTTTGGATAATGGATATGCAATAAGAATAAAATCAATTTGAAAGAAACCAAATATTCGAAACATTTTTATAGACCTAAAGACACCTTGAGAATAGGCACAACGAAGGATTTTTGAAAAAAAAGATGATGATTCCAGAACAATAGTAAATAGTAAATTCATACTAGTTTCATAATGAAATAATAATAACCAAGGAATAGACTATGAAGAAACTTTTTCACCTATGGAACGATAAGAACCCGTTAGAATAATGCTAGATTATGTAGAAAATATTAATTTCAAACCATTTCAATTTGTTTGCAAAAGTGTCTTCCTGACCGGTAATATAGTAAAAGATGTCTATTTGAAAATTATTTGGTTTTAAAAATAATCATTTTCCAAATCATGGTTTCAAATTAATAGAAGGTTTATATGGTTTAAAAGAGGCTTCAAGATCTTTGTATAATAAGATCACCACTTTTATTATTTCTAATGTTTTTTCTAAAGGTATTGTGGATCCAATAGTTTTCATAAAAAATATATCTTAAAATGTATTAGTTTTCAAATATATGTAGATTATATTGTTTTTGGATATTCATTTAATTCTATATTAATTTAATTTTAAAAAAATGATGCAAAATGATTCTGAAAAGAGTATAATGGGTGGACTCAAATTCATTCTTGGTTTTTTATGTTTTCAAAATATATAAGGTATTATTTTAAATCCACGTAACTATAATAATGATCTATTAAAATTTATTAATCTAGATAACACTAAAATAAATGATACATATTTATGTAAGATATATAAATTCAATCTTGATGAAGATGGAGAAACTGTTTATCAAACTAATTTCAATGGTATGATTAGAATCCAACATTACATAACTACTAGCGAACTGCATATTATGTTTATTGTGTTCATGTGCTCTTATTTTAAATTAAATCTAAACGAGACACACATTCTTTCTATTAAAATTATTTTCAAATATCTCAAATATACAACAAACATAGGACTTTTCTATATTACAGTAGAATCATTTGACATAGATAGTTATTCTGATGATGATTTTTGAGGTTACAAGTTACATAGGGAAAGCACCTCTAGAACATGTATCTTCATGGGAAAGTATCTAGTTTAATGGTGTAGTAAGAAACAAAATGTTGTTACATTAACTTCTAATGAATATGAATAAATAGACTCTAGTAGTCTTTGTGCTATTTTTTTGGGGAAAAACACAAATTAATAGACTATGGATATCAATTTAGGAATGTACCTATAAATTGTTACAACACAATTGATATTATAATTTCTAAGAATACATATTGTCTTTTACTAGGAAAGCACATTGATCTAAGACATCACATTTTTAGGGATAATTATCAATAGGGTGATATATCTTTTGAATTCATTAAAACTGAATATCATCTTTCTCATATTTTTACAAATTTATAAAATTATAGGAAAATGAGTTACATCAAACATGATTTAGGGAGGATCAATTTTGAGTGACTAACTGTTGGTGACTCGCCGCTGGTACTAATTGATGATGACTCATCATTACCACTCACAATTTTTTCATACTGATCTTTAAATTTTTATTTTTATATCTCAGACTTCAAATCATTATTTTATTTACATTTTCATATTTTATACAGAAGTTGTGATTTATGATTTTAAAATTCTCAAATGACCAAAATTGAATTGATCCAAATCAGTTCTCACTTTATCTACCCTCAAAACCGAACATTTCTCTCTAAAACCTCTACTTCCTTCTTCCTTCGAACCAATCTCTTTGAAATGGCTCGAGTGAAGCAATTTTATGAGGCATATTTGGTCTAGTCCAATCCATTGAATAAAGAAATATGGGAATCATGTGATACTAAACCCATTCTTGTTAACCCTAATCATTATAGAAAAATTGTATTTCTATAAAAAGAAGTTCATGTAGACTGGATCTTGTTAAGAAGGTCTTTAGTATTGAAATTATTTCAATAACATGGTTGGTTAGAGTGATTATTCAACAAAAAATTGGCATCTCTACCCTATGTTAGTTCATATGTTTTACATGTAAAATGAGTTTAGTCATGATGGAATAATAAAAATTTGGATCATATTGATAATAGATGGAAAACAATTTTCTTCATCTTCTATGTAGTGGCCTAAATGACTAAAGGTACCTCTAGAAGGTATTTTTTTATGATTATCAAAACAGTGCTCTTCCTGTAAGTGATATTTTTATTTATGAAATATCCTTGACTGAGTTAACAAGTGATTGAATAACTCAAATAAAAATAGAAACTGAGTTATATGGATAATGAATGTTACTGTTTAAGTTTATCCAGCATCAATTCTGTCCAAGGAAAGGGGATTTTTCCTCCTTGAAGTGTAAATATGTTTACCTATTTTATCTAATGATATAATGGAATATAATAAATATTTTTCAATACCTCATGGATCATATGAGTGAGATGATTAATCCGCAATCAAAATCAAACACTTTTTTTATTTTCAGTTAATTTCTACGATGCTAAATGATAATGGATTATTGAATCAAGTTAAAGAAACTATTGTAAAATGTGGTGGGTTTTTCATCAAAAAATCTATATGAAAAAGGATAAGGATTAGCTGAAATCCCTAGAGGGATATTTAGTGAAAGACATCGATAAATTGGTTGAGGATTTCAAACCAGTACAACACCATTCAATACCAGAAGATATAGATGACCTGGTCTAGGACAAGATTAAATTGTGGAATGATCAGATGCATAGGATAATAATGTTGGGGACTATAAAGGAATGGAATTTGTTATTGATGATATGAGTGATCCAACCATTATTGGAATCCCAGAAAGAATTACTTATAGATCACTTAGACCTTTTAAATCTCTTCCGACAATAGAATCTGTCATAATTTATGATGATGATGATGATGATGATGGGAAATCTGATAATTCTAAGGATGGAAAATATGCCAGTGTAAATGAAAAAGAAAAATAAGATAATAACAAAGATAAAAATAATAAATAAGATAAATAAAATGAAAATAAGTATGATGATAAATAAGGGGTAGAAGAAACTATTGAAGAGGAATAATGTGATGAAAATTAATAAGAATAAAAATGAAGAAAGCTGTAAAGTTGAAAGAGAAGTAGGTAGTGAACATGATCATCTATACAATGATAAAGGACCTACTACAAAACCTACAACCCATACTGAAACACTTCATGTGAAAAAATAGGTATGGAACATCAAAAGGATAAAAATTAATTTATATTTGAGGAATAATTTCCAACTTCTTATGTGCAAGAAAATGTTTAGATTCAGAATAAATCACCTATTGAGGGGGTTAAACTATCTCAAAGAGCGAGAATTTTTACTCTTACCCCTTTTATGTGACAATAGTATCAGACTAGTAGAAATATCCAAGATATATTACTCTAAGCTTGAACTATCCAAATTCATATGAGGAGGAAACTGATCCTAATTTATCTATTCTTTAACAATTGGATCATGATTAGCGATTTCATGTTGGAACTATTCTAGCTCCTGCTCCTGCTCCTCCAGTTGTACCTGGGCCTACAAACCATGTGAGTCTATATGAATTCAATGTTTTTACAGAAAAATTTTGTTTAGTTTTCAATGAAATCCTTCAACCCCATCCAACGTTATTGCCAAATGGTTTCTGAGCATCATGAAGAGATAATAATGAATAAGATATGAAGTGATTAATAGGATTATCTCATTCTTATTGTAAAATTCATGTCATCTTAGTATAGAGATTCATTGGCAGGTGTTACAAAAAATCCATGGTGATAAATATAATGAATATGATAGAAATCAACCTACACCACTTGAAATTGATCTATTAATATTAAATATTAAAGATAAATTAAATGGTTCCTCAACCTATACTCCTCCTGGTATTTCTCCTAACATTGATTTGATCCAGAACATGGTAAGAGAACAACTACTGACAATGAAGAGCTGTTTAAAACAAGCGATAATAGGAAAAAATAAACTATACTATAATCATGTTCATAACATGGTGAGATATTATATTGAAGGTTCCAAAAATGCTCAAGAAGAGATCACGAATCATTTTTTATTTCTACTGTAAAATTATTTACACTAAACATAAATTGGATAATAATTTCTAGTACATAATTGAGAATTTGAGGATACTTTCTACCACCTAAGACTTCGATTAATAAGTTATACATCTTTAGAAGCTAAATCCTTTGATTAAAATGTTCATGGAGAATAAAGATCATTTTACAAAGGTTATGGAGAATGGTGGGTAGAAAATCACAGATTTGTCAATATTATTATTCTATACATTAATTTTTAGAGTATAATAATTGTATTTCTAGATTCTGTCCCCATTAGACCTATAAATGTGAATTTTCCTTCTAACTCAATCTACCTATCAGTCGATCCTTAGTTCATAGGATGTATAACTCGAAACCCTTTTTTCCTCTTCTAGTAACCCTTCAACCCTTTCCCATAACTATATCTCATGATCATAATCATCTATGGAATGTTATTAATTGAGAAATTAAATCCCCTCCTTCATATACTCAAGGTCTTACATATACGTTTCCTTCTCAAGTTCTCATTCATCATCTCTATACATCATCTCCTTCTGTTCCACATGTTCATCCATATGCATCTAATGGCAAGGGAAAATATTTCATGGATCCTTTTTGACAGTTCCTATAGTGGAAACATTTGTATGGAATTTCATTTGTGAATGAGAATAAATATGGTATTTAATTTTATTTTGTTGTGTTTATATTATAATTTAATCTCTTATAATATGTATTAGATGTTATGCCCATGGGGTGTTAGCTGAGTGCTACCTACTGGTTTTACCCCTAGCACTATGTGGGAACTAGTGCAGGCTCGAGTCCTGCCAGACTCAGACACTGTGTGTATTATGTATAGGGCGATTCAAAGCCATTGCTTAGCTGGGATGTGTGGAGAACACTTGGGCTTGGTTGGGGGCTCCCATTAGGAGTCGATGTTAGCAACCCACATTTTGAAATGTAAGATTTAGATTGGACTGGAATCCCACTTCCTTATAGGGTTTCCATGGAATGAGCATTGCCTCAAACCCCTTCCCTCTCCCTTTCGAGAGGGGGAGGGGTCACTCTGAATTGTTTTCTTCCGATTATATTTCACTTCTCACAGATCCTGTGGTGCTCAAATCATTCCCTGCAATCGACCACACCCCAAAATTCTCCTTGTCTTTTGAGGGACTCCCGAAGCTCTTGGTAATGGTAAAGGAATTCTCTAATGCAGTGGACCTCCATAGGAACAATATGTTTCCCTTCTATGGTTGGAATTTTCCTTCTGTTGACACCTCCAACTACTTCATCTCATATTCATGGGGATTGAATCACCACACTATTTTTGGGCTTATGGATCCTCAACACTTTTTTATTCACTTCGCAACCAAAGACAACCTAATCTCCGACTTGACTATCAACAAACGTACATGCAACAGATCTCACTTATTCCTCTTCTAATGGTCCTAGAAATTTCATTTGCGACGTGATCTTCCAACCAGTCTAATTTTGGTAAGCTTCCCCAGTCTACCTCTTCGGTTCTAAAACCCCTCCATACTTTTGATGCTCGGTAATATGGTGGGTAGGTTCCTATGTTTTGATGACCGATCTCAATCCCTCTTCCACCCAATTTCTCTGCAGATCTATGTGGAGGTCACTGTTTCCAAACCAGCAGTTGATTTTGTGTGGATTGAGATTGAGAATGAGTACCAGATCAAACAGAGGGTCAGTTATGATTATTGGATCGATTTCGGTAGTTTTTGGGGAAGTCTAGGTCATATTCAATATGTTTAAAGGTGAGGGCAATGAGTTGATTCCAAAGGTATAGTCAGCGATGGTGAGTCAAAGGTTACTGCTAATACTAAATCCTATGTGGATGATTTATCCCCCCATGTGAGTTGTATTCTAGAAGAGGCCGGGGATAAGGGTGGCCATACCATCTCATCCCCAGTGTGAACAAATAGACCCCTGGGTTTATTACATGAATTCTTGGATCACTATCTCTAATGCTGAGAGGAATTTCTCTCCCGAAGCTGACTCATGGTGTTGATGGGGTCGAGGAAAATGGGGAATGGACCAAGGTAAATCATAGGAAGGCCATGTATAAGAGTCCATCCACTACTGATGAAGAAGCTTTAGAGGATACCCCTTTGTCTCCATTGGATTTGGCAAAAGAGGATAAACTCAAGAGGATCTCATAGGATAAGATTTCAAAAGGGAAGTTAAAGATCATTGATGTTGGAGACTATTCAGTTCATGCCGGGGGGAAAACCAAGACATGGAGAGATTACTCATACCTCCCCAAACCGATGACTTCCCGATCCACTGGAAAGGGTATACAATTTAAGGATCATGACCAAACATCCTTCCGTGACAAGGTGGATGAGTGAAATGGTGACAAGCATGAGGATCCAAACTGGTCAAAGTACATAGTGGCATTAGAGGATGAAAATGAGGAGACAAGGAAGGAGGAGGCTAACCTGAACCCTCTCAGACATTCTAAGGAAGAGATAGCAGATAATTATTTTACTATCGATGATCTGAAAAAGAAAGCTAATAGAGTGTATGATTGATCACTTCATGTTGACCATAATGAACATCAAGTGGGGTGGATCGTCAAAGAAGACCTGCTCATGGCTCTCAGAATCAACGAGAAGAAAATAAACCTGGATGAATACATTCCTACTTGCGATAGGATGGCCAACTACTTCGATGATCTCATCAAAGACAACCTAGATTTAAAGGTAACATCTATCGCATGGCGTGTAAATATGGTGTTTAATGAAAAACTTTTAATGATTTTTTGGAACAGTTTGGAAAGCTCTTATGATGTTTGACATGAGGTTGGCTTCTAATATGGTTTTATCACTTTACTCAAAGTGACCACTTTTATAAAAATTTAAATTCGTTGGATGTATAAAATATTAAGAATAATATTTTTCTTATGTAATTTGATCAATATGAAAAAAATTCATGATTTCTGATCATCAAAATGGGGGATATTAATGGGCTCATCTAGTTTTATGGCTCACAAATAATTTTTTTAAAGATAAATCACTCTAAATTATGTTTAATCATGTTTAATTCTGCTTACATAGAACTGTAATCTATTATGTTCTTATTTTACATCATAAGACAAGTTATTACAATATGACTATGTATAAGTCACTATTCTGGTGGACTCACTGTCACTGTTAAGGAAGATTCACTGTTAAGATAGACTCACTATTGGAAATCTATGTGATGGTAGGAAACCAGCTAAGTATGATTCACTATTTCATCAAGCTATTGTCAAACTCAACTCAAAATAAATAGAAACTTATGAATCATTTTTATATCAAGATACTATCAGAATGAACTATGAAAATTGGAATAATATAAGATATCATCGATTCAAGTTAACAAAATACTCATTCCATAATGTTTTCAAATATGATCTACCAATAACATGAGTCACCGTTATGTGGAATTAACATTAGAGTGACCTACTGATCCTGAGTCATTGATCAGGGACACTATTCCTAAGACATTATTTAGAGACACCATGTAATGGAACTTTTAATTATTCCATTGTCACTAAAATTCAATTATCATTGTGGTGGAAATATTTGAGAGACATAGAACTACTAATTATATTAATGACTTTTTCTGTCTTTTGTAGAGAACATTTCAAAAGATTTCAGACTGAAGATCAAGGTACGCGGTGCCTAGATGTGATCGAGATAATGATTATTCTTAGATATAGTTTATAAAGCTAATACTTGATCTAAAAGGAACACACCTTGTATAGAAAAAAGTATCAAGTAACTCGTGTTCCAGAGAAAAACTCAAGAACTACTAACTGTGGATACATGAAGATACCTTTGAGAATGAAAACTGAAGAACAATTTGCAGCATAAAACTAAGGGAGGAATTTTTTTATCAGAGATCATAAATTCCTCACTAGAAAAAGAAGATAGAAGCATCCAAAACACTCATTTTTTATGTCTATTATAGAATTTGACTCAAGATGCATTTTCACATTGCTACCAGAGTCACAAGACACATTTCTAATGAAACCGAGCCCTCTAAATTTATTATATTTATTTTTTCTCTTCATTTGTAAAATTTTTACATTAATAGTAGTGTTTTGATACCCTTTTATGAACACACGCTGAATCCTATGAAAAACTTTATGATAAACGGATATCATCACAAACTATACTTTACAAGTTACACTACCCACATATAACATTGGAAGAGGTCGATGCATGACTATTAGTTTTTAAACTCCAATGAAATCTCTGGGTGATATCTATTTTACCTCAACAGTTGTGTATACTATTTTTTACCCTGATCGAGGGTGTGGATAAATGTTTATTTATAAAAATTTCTCGATGGAAGGTGATCACCCAGTTGAGAGGATCAGGGATCATCTTGAAGCTGAACCTCTTGTTTAAATTATGTTGTGTTAATTAAATTTTATTTTTCTATATTTTTATATATTTAAATCATAAAACATCACTTTTAATTGATATTTGACCTTTTATAGAGTTTATATTATAATTTTCCTTACTATATCGATTTCAAAAGATAGAATAATATTTCATATTATTTTAACTAGGAATTAATCCCTCTTAGAGAAATACTTCCAACAGTCAAATATTTTATAAAATGCTTCATTTATTAACTGGGATATTTTTTATTTAAATTCAGTACATTTTATTAATATATTTGTTACTAAATTTTTTATAGTAACTCAATTCACCCCCACCCCTCATGATTTTCCTACACCAACGAGCACATGATAATAAGATGATTTCAGATATTGAACTATACATCTGTATCCTAAAATTTGATATGTTATTTTTGTGGTTAATTCCAATCCATACCCAATATTATATCAAATTCATCCAAAGGAATAACAATTAGATCCTCATGATGTATATTACTATAAATCTCATTCGGATTAGATTTGAAAATCTTAGATTTAATCATTTCTACAGTTAGGGTATCATCGATTGTTCTATATCAATTATTTGGGGACATGATTCAAAATTTATATACAATATGTATGTTATAAAAGTATGTGATAATCTATAAAAAAATATGGTACGTTCAGATCTAGAATAAAGACTATGTGTAGATTCCATCCAAAATTTATCTTGATCTACCTTAAATATAGTGATTGAGAATACTCCTCCATATTCCCTTAGTTTTGGATATATATATATATGGGGACTATAATATTTATTGGACTGAGGTTTTGGGTAATAATTTTTAAAAAATAATAACACCTTACACAAGAAGAATTGTAGTGTATGGGGATCATTATAAGGGACCATATTACCTACTATTGTGCTAATAGACCCCTTAGCCTCATATCAACATGTTTCAGCATTGGTTTCTAATTTACCTCATAAAACACTTCCATGATCCCATGATAAAATTACTCATGATCTTTATATGATACTAATTTAATGTAGTAAATTATGATTTCTTCCATCCATACATCTTATCATCGATTCTTACAAGATACTCCACATTCCATTACATTTACCTAGAATACTAGGAGGATCCATTTTATATGTAATCGTTAATAGAACATAAAAAAATATTATCAAATCAAATAAATAATATTATCAATAACATCACTTTAATACTATTCCATAATGAAACAATGAAATGATAATTATTACTCTAATTATCTGAGATAAAATAAGAGGGACACCTCACAATCATTGTCAAATTTGATTTATATAACCCAATAGATTCAAAACAATTCATCTATTCCAAGAATTAAATATATATTATTATTTGAAGAGTCTTTGTAAAATAAATAGTGAAAAATATTTTCTTGAACTCAACCCATTCATGAAATTCTGTTTCATTCTTTTTCATGTTATTCTTAACGAGGTTCCATTAAAGTTCTGTATCTTCATATTAAGCATTAATGGACAAAACAACATTATTGATGTCCATGAATTTGAATATAAATATATTTTACAATGAATTTACCAACTAATATAAAATTAGTGGATTAAAATAACCTCTAAAATTGTTATCTATTTTCCTCAAAATCAAATTTATGTTGTTTTACTCACTCATTGGTTAATTTGGGATCTCAACAGGTTTTATGTTGTTACACAGATCATGAGATAGTTGGTTGAGTATTTTTACGATGTTTTGCATTCCAGAACAAATATCAATTGGTTTCTAGATGAGAAAATCTCAAAAGATTCCATTGAATGTATTTTTGACATGGTTATTTTGGGTTCACACTATTACCTTGGCTAATGGAAAACTTTTAATGATTTTACTTATTTTAATTATTGTATATAAAATGATTCTAAAAAAATATAAGAGGATTTAATAAATAAAATACATATGTTATGATAGTAACCTCTAGGTTTCAATTTATATTATCTATAATTTTACATATAACATAACTTATTATATATGTTCAATCAATTCACAATAGTTTTGAAAGATAACATGATTTTTAAAATAATATCCCTAGGTAGATTCGATCCTAGTGCATAATAATCACTCATTAAACATTAAATAGAATGATAACAGAGATATATTATACCAACATAATTAAATTTTGTTATCCTAATATTCCTTTTTTTTGAAAACCCTGTCCACTTGAAAAATAGTTAAACGAAATTATTTCTTAAAACACCATATAATTCATACTTTTGAAAAATATCATGATTTCATATTAATCTTATCCTTGGTGTTCTCACAATTGTTTTTATAAAATAACCCCAAAAAATAATTATACCATGCTCTATTACCAATTATATAGACCGATGATTATATAACCTTAATAATAAACTAATCACTTTATTTAAATAATAAATCTCACAAAAATTATTCCAAAAGGACCAAAAGTTTATTGTCTTTGTGTTTAGCTACATGAACATATTATTTCCTTAAAATTTTGAAACATTTTCAACAATAGTTTTCCTATAGAAAAATTTCAATATATCCCATAAGATATAATATTCATAATATATATATATATATATTAACACATATGTAAGGGTTGTGATTAAATTCTCTGGTAGGGAAATATATAATAACATGAAAATAAGTATAATGAAGGAATTAATATAATAATATATGTTAAAAATAACATAGATTATAATCCCAAATCATGTTATACTAACATAATATCAGAATAATGTTGTTAATAAGTCATAGTTGAAATTAACTAGCTCAAAAACACATATCAATAGTCATATAACATGTGATATTGAAATAAAAGTGAATGGTACTTTAAAAATAAGGCATGAACTTGAAAATTATGCCTTTTGGGGAAATAAAGTGAAACTTTAAAATTTAGCATAACATGATGAATAAAATGAAAATTATGGCTAACAAAAAGAATAGGAAAACATGTGTGAGAAAATTCATTATTCCTACTATTTTGTTAAAGAATTTTTTTTATATGAATGAGAATATGAGGAAATTCCTCATAATAATTCATGTGTGGAAATAATCATAATTTCCATGCCAAATTATTTCTGGGGATAAAAAGTAATCCAATTAATTTCTGTGGGGATATAAGACCCCCCCATTCATCATTTATACATATGAGATATATATAAATTCAAACATCGTTACTTCTAAAATAAACCGTGGAAGATAATGAGATTATCAAACATCTATATTTAATTCATTTAATTTTTACAGGGAACCCATGAAAATAAATTCGGTTCAATAAAACATAGCATTGGAAATAATACACTTTTTAAAATGAATTAATAGAAATAGAAATGGGTTTCCTTACATTATACAATAACATGAAATCAATAAATTTACATCAAAAAATTTATGACCCAAAAATAATCACGACATAATAGAATAATTAAATGTAAAAATTCAAAAATAACTAGATATTAGAAAGATATGTTTTAACAATATATTAAAATGAAAACCAAATACTAAAATATATTTCATAAAATCATTTTGAAATCATCCTTGGAAAAGTCAGAGCTATGATTCTATTTTCAAAAGGAATCCATTATTTTTATATAAAATACTGAATAGAAATCAATTCAAGAAATTGAATTTCAGTTAACAACTCTTTTCCAAAAAAATAAAATTGGTACATCATTAAAAAAAATTATTCTTGGAATTTTTTGTAAATAACAATATGTTTAAATCGTATAATGGATTTTTCCTTACCGTGTTCCATACCTTTACCATTGATTTCTGCAAAAGTTCTTCCACCTACTGTATCAAAAATATAAGAATCATAATTACCCAATTTATAAATATATTCACATATATATAACATTAATTAATAAAAATTATCTTCACATAAACTATTTCTATAATCTTATTTTTCATCTTCATGTCTTAATAACTTCAGTTGTTTTCACATGATTTATAATGTTGATTTTATCAATCATTATTCAATACAACTCTCATAATTAATATATAATTAAATAAACTATATTATATATTTTTTATATATATTTAATACTATCACACTATTCCATATGTGTTTTAGTTACTCTATATGAAAACGAAATTAGTGTTGGCTATTTCATTTCTTTTTTCTGATTGAAACAATATCTTAGTAATATGATAAATACATTTTATAATGTTGAAATAACCATATACCAGTCATGAATTTATTATAGTATTATAATTATATTAGTTTTTAAGTAACCATATTTCACTATGACTCTGTTTTATAGTGTCATTCATTTTATTTTTTAAACTGACCAAACATGTTCACACATTAACGTGATTGGTCACAATAGTTTTAGAGGTGTTTCATTTGAAATTATATCATTATAAAAGAATCATAATGATATTATACTTATTGTTTTAAATTTTTTTAACCATTCATTAACATGTTTTAATATGTGATAAAAACTAATATGAAAAATGAATTTTTTCATGGAGGAAACAGTCTACACACTCACATGAAGGATGATTATTATTATTTACATGTGAATGAAAATGGATATAAAACATTTTAAAAACTAATATAAAAAATATAATCATATTAAAGATACTTAATTCAATATATTATAATGGTGGTATGATATTTGTAACAATAATAATAATACAAAAAACACAATAAGGACAAAATAGTTATGTAATATACAAGATCATTCCATGAAAATCAATATGAAATTGAAGGGGATATGATAGTAATGAGTTACTAGGGGATTATGTTTTAGGGATACTAATATATAGAGAATAAAATAAAATACTATTAAGTTACGATTCAAAGGTGATGTCAATCTTTTAAGGGTGTTTATGTAACCCATTTATAAAAGGGGAATAGGGAAAAGTTTGGAATCATTTATAATTACACAATAATAATGTGACACTATTCCAATTTCAATGGCTCAAAATACAAAAATTGATTTTTTTTTGTAAATATGGGTCAATATAGTCTTTAAAATGTTCTTTCACACCTGTTTGAATCCATTTTTTCTTAAATATTTACTTTTCTATCTTTTTTGGTCTTTACATAGGTAACCAGTTAAAAACATGGTAAATGAATTTTACACCACAATAACATACTATTATTAGATAATTTATACATAATGATTATAAATATGAAATCATATTTATAAAGAAAACTATTCTTCTATAGTAATAAAAAAAATTCATAAGGAAATGTAACATATACAAACTCATTTTTTTTTGAATAAACTTATTTAAGGACAGAAAATGATTTCTGATTTGTATAGAAGTATCAATTCCATTGACTCTATTGATGTTCAAATAATTACTATCATTGAAATAAAATTTTTAAAAAATAACATAAATTAAAATAATAATCTCATCCATTTGACATTTTTAAAAAAGTGTTGAAATTATATTTTCATTAAAACAATAAATAAATTTAAAAAATGCTGATTATGGATTTATAAATTCACTATTATTATAAAATGAATTATTATTTATTATAGTATTTTTTATAAAAAAATTAGAGAAATATTAATGTGTTAAAATAATAAAATAATTTCATAAAAGTGATAGAATCAATAAATTCTAAATTTTAACTATTCTTCTAGAATTAATTATTTCTTAATAATTATAAAAAATACTCTTAAGTTAATATGACTATCATAAATTCAATAATTATGTATGTTTTTAAAATTATCATCTATATTTTATAAATTTTATTTATAATATTAGATATTGTTTAAACTATTTTTTATCCAAACTAATGAAGCTAATTTGGATCCATAGTTTATATTAGAATATAAGATTCTTTTAATGTAGTTAATTTTTGAAAGGGTATTTCATTATTTAATTAGATGAAAAAGTTTAATCAATATTCAATGACAAAATTATTTTTTATATTTGTTTATTTATTTTCATAATTCAGTTTCCACTCTTTATACCTGCTAATTGAATGAATACATTAATACTTTCCAAATTCATTTTGTTTTAGGGTTTCATGAGGATTATGTCATTGAACAGAATATTTAATAAAAGAGGAACTTGTTAGATCATTACACCTACAGTGAACTATAGATTCTAAAACATACTGCAAATATTTTTTTATCATAGTGAAAAAACAATAGTTATTTCAGTGTAACATAAAGAAATTTACTATAATAAAACATTTCATTATGAGATCACATTGAGGTAGGATTTTTATATCCCTATAATATTAATATATATATTTCTATTAGAAGATAATTTACTTTTATTCCTCTCAATGGGAAAAGGAATTTTTCCCATGAAAAATAAATTATTTTTCATGAAATCTTCATCATATAATTTTGTTTTGTATCTCTCTTACTATTATTATATAACTGCTTTTCACTGTTTTTCATGGAACATCCTCAAAAACATGCATCAAATATATTGTTTGAATGATAATGGTAATATTTTATTAATTAATCAATTTCTATATAAAAATTCAAGGTATAATGTGATTGTTTAAGTGGATTTGACCTCACTTTATAGAGGATATAGAAGCATGATATTACTTTTCCGAAAAGGATGGACTTCCTAATTCATCTTGATAGACCCAAAGAGATATAGAAAATTAGATGGAGTTAATATTCCGACTCTATAAATTTGATAAATAAACATTTTTCATCCATAAATAGGAGAATACGATGAATTTCTTAATGATATCTACCCAAAATAAGTATTATATAAGGGCCCAGCCTCAAAAATTATATAATATAGTGAATTATTATTGAAATCACTTTGTTACATTCCCAATGGTCTTTTGGGTTTAGAGTTCTAAAAAACTAAGACATTATTCTTTCATAACATCCACCAAGAATGAAATGTGGGTAATATTAAAATAGTATCCATTTCAACAATAATAAAAATATTTTTAATAAAAACATGAAATTGTTTGATGAAAATTATTCACAACATTCAAATTGGCTTCTCTATTTCACATACCCATCCTTAAAGCCTATGAAAACATTTTAAAACAAGGTATGAGCACAAAAATCATAGTAATGGACATAAAAATAGTAAGAGAGTCTTTCAGTACATGAATAATTTTTAAAATTTGAAATCATTTTAATAAATAAATACTTCTTAACAATAAGTATAAAATAATTACACTGTAAAAATCTGAGATTTCCATATAACATCGAAAATATAAATAATTCCATAAAGGTATCATAGGAAATTACATACTTAATATTTTAACCCAAACAGTTATCATATAATTTGTACCTCTTAAGGATACGTTACAATGTTACCCTTATGGGTACCTTATTATATAACCCTCATGACTAGATTATGGTGTAACCATCATAATTACACATGGAGTAATCATGTGTTCAAACACCAACATAAATAGAAAAAATAAATTAGGGAGAGATATAGGTATTATAAATCATAAAAAAGAATTACAAAGAACTATAAAATTATCATAAAATAATAATACATTCCTAATAACATACACTTGGATTATTTTCAAAATAATGATTTAAAAGAGGTTATTTCTTATGAAAAGTACCTAAAACATATTTTATAATTGATGTGGGAATTTATAAAAATAATGGAATACGTGTTTAAAATGTAAATACATATAAAAGAGAATAATATAATAAAAACTAATTTCACAAATAATCTTAGTAACCCATAATAAATGAAGTTGAAGGTGATCCCAAATAATAGAAATTACCTTAAGAATTACCTTACCTCAACTTCATATTACTTCAAAGATGATAAAAATCATTTATAATTTTTTAAAATGTTTTATTAATATATAAAAAAACCATATTAATATTTATAATTTCTTATATGGAATACTTATATCATATTTCAAAATATTTATTTATAATATTTGTGTATTTTAATTGTTTTAGGTGCATTTATTTCACGGTTTCCATGTTTGGTTAATTACAGAAATTTATATAGAATAGAAGAAAGCCCAAAAAATATGACTTAATGGTTGTTAATATGTTTCTAAATTTTTAAATTATATCATATATAATTATTTCTGATATGAGAATGAATCATTAGGAAAGTCACTATTGAGAATGATTTAATTTATTTTGGTAGTTTTTATGATCATCATGAAATAATATGATTTTTTAAATATAAGGTTTATATATTGTTTACATAATAGTAAAAAATTTATGATATGAATCATAAAATATTATTTAACCATAATAAGTGTTTTATGTCCAGCCTTGATGTCTCTAATGGAAAATGAATGTGTATCTTCCACAATATAGGTAAATCAACACATCACAAATGATGTTCTCATTTTTAGAATAAAAATGAGAGTTAATGAACATTGATGATTATTTTTTTAATAAACATGATAACATTAATGTATATATATATGATTCTGAAGTTATCATCCCACATAGAGATGGGGAGGTGTAGAGAGTATAAAAAGAGAAAAATAATTGAAAATAAAATAAAAAAATGAAAGAGGATATAGGGATTTGAGGGGTAAGGAAAAGAGGGTTTTAAAGGTGGTATTTCTAGGGGAGGAGAGGGGTGTTTTCTCATTATTATATTCATTAGTTTGTTATTTTTGATGATAAATATGAAAAAATTTATAATTTTCATGAAATATGTCAAAATTATGAACTAGATTTAAATATTTAGGGTTTTCATCGCCCTCACATCATCTATGACAAAATAATTCTTGTATTTCCTAAAGACTATAAATTAACGTATTTTGACTTTTCAGTAAACAAATCACAAATTTTAGAGCCCCCCCCAATTAACCCGAACCATTTATTGACATTTAGAATTCGAACGAAATATATTTTTTGAAAATAATTTATGAAATGTAATAAATTTAATTTTTAATTAAAATAAAAATTTACTTGAAAAATAATAGTTTTAAAACTATTACTTATTTTATACCATAATAGAAAACAAATTAAGGTCTAACAAAATAATCATAAAATTATTATACAAACAAATAATAATTTAAGAATCTATTTAATGAAAATATGATTTTTCCCAGATCATATATTAATTTGAAAACTGTAAATAAATATTTATTAGTCACCAAAACACCAAGAATTAATTTATAATTTAAATAAAAATTAATTAATAATGATATAAATAGATCATATTTTCAGTTATCAAATGGAAAATGTTTATTTAAACTTTCATAGGAGTTGTTACTATTCTATAGGTAAGATTAGTATTCTTAATTATCATTTCAGTATTCTTAAGGTCAAGTTACTACTCCATTATTTTAATTTCCACTATTTTTATAAATTCCACTAATTTCATTATTCATTTATAATTAATTAACATGTTAAATTAAATAATTAAAAAAAAAATTTAATAAATACATGGGTTGTTATATTCTCCCAAACTTTAAGAAATTTCATCAATGAACTTTATATTTAATTATTTCCAAAGTGAAGACACATTCTACCTCAAATAATTTTCAAATTACCATGTTTTTTCTTCAACAACGTGGTTTTTCCAAAAAAACAAAACCTAGTGAATTGAATTATTACATAATATTTAACTATGCTTAAGAATTTGGATATATTTCTTTTCGTATGAACGGTCTTCTTCCAGCTAATATAATTTTGGGCTCAAAACATGAGATGGATTTGGAACCTACATTCCCAACAAAAAAGCATGAAAAAATATTATGTTCCTAAGATAAACTCAGAGGGAAAGCTACTTGGTAAGTGAATGGTCCAAACATATCTAGGATTTCATATGGTCTAAAGAATTATGGGTATAGATTTCATTTTATACCACAATTAATATCACTTTTCTATAGTGATATTATAGGAAAAAACATGATCACCTACCTCATTAGAGAAGTATTTCCTCAAGTTATCTTCCTATCTTTTCCACCAATTATGAGCATTCCTCATGTGTTTCTAGATCATCTTCACTTTCTTAGACACTACCTTTACCGATTTTGGTCTCGTCCACTTATTTTCCATGAATTATTCTTAAAATGATATATTTTGACAATGCTTTCAATTTAATTCCTCAAAAGTTACCATATGTATACAAGAATGAAAATTGATATTATAATAAAACTATACTAATGAATGATGCTAATACCATGTTCCCTATATGTCCAATGAAAATGATCACATCATATCCAACAATACCTTACTTATTATATCATTTTTCCATTAAATTAATGATGAAAGGATACAATGTAATTTAATTTCATTCCCAATGACTTCTGAAGGCCCTTAAAAAAGATAAAAGATAACATGGGATCACAATTAGATACAATGGAAAGAGGAACCCAATGTGACCCAACAGAATTTTTGAGTTACCATCGAGAAATTTTATTCATAGATATTGTATCTCGAATAGGAAGGAAATGTGAATATTTTGTCATTTGGTCAACAGTAATCCAAATCACATTGTTACCTCATTATGTTTTTGGAAGTCCCATCATGAATCACATAAATATATATCTAAATTTCCACTATGGAATAGGAAAAGGATAAAGCATCCCCTTTGGAAATTATCTATTTGCTTTAACCAATTTAAAATTCATACATTACATGAAAAAATAGTCAATATCTCTATTCATTATATCACACCATTAATACTACTAAAGGTATTTGTACATATTTGTGATTCTAGGATGAACTAAAAATGGAGAACAATAATCTTCACATAATAACTCATTTTTTCAAAATTGTATCATAAGGAACACATAATATCCTCCCCAATCTCAAAACACAATATTTATGAACATTAAATTCTAGAAACATACCCTTTACACCAATTTTACCAATTTTTTGTAACTCATCATCTTCCTTATATGATTGCATAATTTTCTATGATACAGAATACTAAACTAAAACTAGAAGCAAAACAAAGGGATTTTCTACACCCACAACATCCAAGCCAGAATTCATTAAATCGCTTTAGATGGGGTCTTATTGCAAATTTAAAATGTTTAAGGATGCATTACGTTTTCAAATCATGGAATCCACCCACATTATTTTATTTTCTAGGTTGCTAATCAATCTTGAAATCACAATACTTTATTAGTTAAACCCATATTCTCTACATAATTTTTAAATCATTCTGAGTGAATAAATACATTAATATTTTATGGTCATATATATTTCCCATTTGAATCTATATAAATAATTCCCCCAATTTTTCAATGGAAAAACCAAATCCTCTAATTCCAAACATTGTGTGGGATAATTTAACTCATGAGGTTTATGTCCTCTTGAACCATAAGAAATTCCCTATTCATTTTGCATTAGAAGAAAACCATGTCCTTTCAATTATGCATCATTATATTTGAGAAATCCATCATTTTCGGAAGGTAGTTCAAGAATTGTATACTTCACCAATATCTTATTCATTTCCTCAAAACAAACAACACATACTATAATAAAAATAAATTTAACCCATTTTCATGTTAACATTGTCAGTGGGATATATAACCATGCGATTTTTTAACAAACCATTTTTAATATTCTTAAAATATATGAAAAATATGAATCTTTGTAACATTTATACATATTTTCTATTAATAAATAGATTTATTTTTGTTAAGATAAAATTTTATTTCATCGTTATTTACAATGTTATAAGGAAATGTTATATTTTTTAATCCAAAAACAATTCTAAAAATTCTGTTTAACTTATATTATTTAGGGGTTTTAAAGACAATATATAAATTATTTTCATGATCCTCATAAATGTTTAAAAAGGAAAAATATTATCAATTAAAAAATTTACCCAAACATTCATGTAATATTATCTTCCAAAGATCCATTAATATAGAAATGTATTTTTTATACCAAATTTAATAACAAAAAACTCATGATTTTCATGTGTAGTATAAAATTTTTTTTGGGAATGTCATCCTCCTTCACCTTTAGCTGACGATACACATATCACAATTCAATCATTGAGAAATAATATTGTCCTTGTATCTGATCAAACAATTCATCTATATGAGGAAAGGGATAATTATTATCAACAATAATTATAATCAAATACCCATAATTATTACAATTTCTCATGGAAAAATATTTCTTTTTAATGAAAAAATAGGTGCACCCAATGGTGAAGTACTATGATGAATGAATCCTTTATCAACAATCTCTTGTACCTGATTTTAAAATTTAAATGTTCCACATGATCAATTCATTATGGGGTTTTTGAAATTGGCATAACTTCCAAAAAAATTAATAGTAAATTCATCTTCTCGATCATGTATAACATTGGAAAAATCAATAGGAAAATCATTCAGGTATTCAGTTACCACTGGCACAACATTAATTTTAACTGTTCTATTATTTTATAAAATATGTGAAAAATAACATTCATTTCCAACATTTAGTAGTTTCTAAATTTATTGATATGTTATCAGTTGTATGGGTTAATTCATGTATACAAACTGAATTGTTTCCGAAAAATAACATCATTAGATCTATAATCAATCATATCATGATAAATAGAATGATAATTCATACCCGAAATAAAATCAAACTCTAGTATGGAAAAAATAAGGATTGTAGGTAATTTATTTACATAGATAAAAATAATAAGGTTCTTATAATCCAAATTTTCTATGATATTTACCCATATTAATTAAACTAAATGTTATAATCTAATTTCTTGTGTTGAAATTTCCAATTTACTAGAACATTTCTTAGAAATAAACGAATGTTTATACCCCATATCAAACTAGACATTATAAAAATCTATGTAAATAAAAAAAGTACCAAATTCCACATCACTATATGGCCTAAAATCTATTGACATAGTCACAAGGGATATCACTACAAATTTTTATTATAATTCGGTTTTTCTGCAATTAAGATATTTCTTTGGGAATGTATTCACATAATGAACCATATCACCTTATTTTAAAAACAGTACAGTTTGATTATCAGAATTAAACATAATACAATTTTCATTAAAATATCAGGCCATATCGCCAAACATACAACATTGGAAAAACAGATCTTTTTTATTAGGGCATTCCCTAGGGTTCCTTTTTCCACACTTTTAACAAAATGGAAACATCACTTTATTACCTTTATATTTATTTGATTGATTCATACCCATAAATTTATATATGGACCTCTTCTTTTTATTTTTTTCAAAGTACATGTAATCATAAGAAAACTCCATCTCTACCCTCTCAGCATAGTAGAATTTTTATAATAACTTTTTAATACACAGGTGGCCAAATCTCTTCATTATCTTGGCATTAATACTGAGTGAAAGTGTTTATTTTTTTTATCAAGATCATCAATATTATTTGGATCATAAAATGCCAATAAAGTGATTGGTTTTTCATATGAAACAACTAAAATATCATAATCTTCCTTAAATTCAAGGAATTTATTTTCCAACCAATATTGAACCACCTTAGGAAAATATTATTCCAAAAAAAATATTCTTATATTCATCCAATTCTAGGGCAACAGTCTCCTCTATATCCTTGATATTCCTTTTCATTTACCCCACTAGTCATCTTGACCTTCAAAATGATAAATTGAAAGACCAACCTTTTTATTATCTGAACACCCCAGAGCATCAAATATCTCTCAATGGGATTTAATACGTCTTTTTTGCATCCAATGGTTCAAAATATTCATTGAAGGCAAGAGAGTGTTTCCATATAAAATGGTCCATTATCATAATGATACTCTATGGTAGATCTGGTTGTTATTTTGTAGGGATTATAATGTAATTTATAGCTTGTTTAAACTGATATTTTACTATAAAAACAATTCAATTCCAATTACCACTATTCCATGTAGTGGATTAATAAGGATATCATCATCGAGTTTTTTCTTACATTATATTCTATGTTTCTTCTGTAGAAACAAATTCTTGATAGACATAGCAGAGATGAATCAATATAGTAATATTAAATTTTTATATCATTTTAACAAAAAAATATGTTAAATCCCATTTATGGTATTGTGTTGAAATCATCCTATCCCGTGATATTATATAAACAATTCTATGATACCAACTATATTTACTTGGCCGCAAACATTACATTATCTTGTAAATTCATCTAAACATCACATCTTTATATTGCCAAAGATTTTTTTAGTTTATAAATTTAGAAAATTAGGATATAATTCATAATTATCTACCCAATATCATAAAAAGTTGGTACTACTAATACAATATCCACTTCTTCCATAATAATTTTTTTATGAAAACAAGAAATTTTTTCATTAAAATTCCTTACAACATTGCTCTTAGATTCTTCTTTTCTCTAACCCATTATTAAACCCTATGAAAAACATTTCTTAATTTGGGGTGTAAAAAAAAGAATAATAATGGAAATAAAACATAGGATAGAAACTATTATAACATAAATACTTATAAACATATGAAAGTATTTTCATAAATACATACTTACCACCCAATAAGTATAATATAATTACTTTTTGAAAACATGATATTTCCATAAAACATAGAAAACATAAATAATACATTAAATGTATCTTGGGGAATTAATTATATTAATTTTTAACAAAAATTACTATTGTATTATTTTTAAACATAATTTATACATAAAAATTTAACCCCCATGGCTAACTTTTGATGTAACCCTCATTGATACCTTATGGTGTAACCATCGTAGTTACACAGGGAGTAACTATATGGTTGAACTACTACATAGACATACCCAATCCATTGAAGGAATATATAAGCCCCAAACCTCAAAAAAAATAACCCCCAAGAACTAAAAAATAATCATAAAATAAGAATACATTTATAAAAGCATTGTTTTTAAACTTTTTTAAAATAGAAATTTAAAATATAGTTCTTTAAAAAGTCCCTAATAATCTCATATATTTTCAATTAATATTCATATAAAGTGTTGAATATGTGTATAAAATGTAAATAAACATAATGAAACATAATATAATCCAAATTAATTTTACAAATAATCTTATTACCTCATAATAAATGAATAAAAATGTTAACCCAAAGAGTGGAAATTGGGTTATGAATTCTCTTACCACAGGTCCATCTTCCATAAAACATGATGAATACTCATGTATAATGGTTTAAATATTGTTTTTAATATATTATATGACTATAAGAATATTTATAATTACATATTTGTTGTTATTATAACATATTTCATCCAATTTATTAATAATATTTTGGTATTTTCATTTTTAGGTGAATTTATTTCACTATTTCCTTGTTTATATCATTATGGTCTTTCTTATTAAATGGAAGAAAACCCAAAAAGGGAAATAAAATGGGGTAAATATGATTTATGTATTTTAAATGATACCATGTATCATTTTTTTCTAATATGAGGATGAATCAATAGATTAATCAACAATGAGAATGATTCAATTTTTTTATTGATTTTTATGATCATCATAAAATTATTACATTTGATTAAATATCATATTTATATATTAGTTCTAGTAAATTAAATAAATTATTTTTTTATAATAAAAAATTATTTGACGATAATAACGATTTTAGGACCAGACATGAAGGAACTAATGAAAAAAGGAATGTTTATCATCCATGATGGCAGTAAATCACCATGTAATGCCCTGACCCCAGTTACCCAGAATCGGTGCATTATTACATAACATTGGAATGATACAAGGAATCATGTCATGAAATACAGATCAGTTTAGTATCCATGGAATTACTATATACATACATAATTTTTAAATTCCATCCTGAAAAAAACAACATTGTGTTCCCATCGAACACTCTTATATCCATTAGCCTATTCCAGCAGGTTAACCATAATATACATATTTGAATCCTGGATAAAATAAAACATAAGAAATGGTGATCTCAGATGATCAGAAAGGATAACAATATACTAGAAACAATCATAAATAATAATAAACATTTAAGGCAATGAGTAAGACTAAAACCCAATCGTTTTAAACAAAAACTTCAGCATAATATGGAAAAGATAAATTGAGTAATTTCATTTACTTATTCACATGAATATTCTACTAGTAGAATAATCCCATGAAATATCAATAGATAATTTCAAAATGATGGAATCCATATTGCTGGATATCATATCAATATAGTCAAGGCCCTAGGCTAAGACTATAAATAAGATTATGTCAAGGACTTGTGCGAAGACACTAGTTTGTCTCATGAGACCTATTGATGCATTGAGGATCTATAACAGGCTCCATCCGTCATATACTAAGTCCAATACATTCCTCATATGAAAAGGTTGAAACATAATCTAAACATTTGTATTAAAACTAACATAAAAAATGTAAATATTTTATCCACAAACCATGAATGGTATAAAAATAGCACGTCCACATTCAAACATAATTCATTCAATACAATATGGAATATTGTATTATAATAAATTATCCTTAGTTGATAATAATTAAGGATATTGACATAGATGAAAATAATCATCAATGGTATTTGGAGAAATATCTGTGTATTTCTAGAAAACATTTAAAATTATCACTATTTATCAAGATTCCATTTAAAATAGATTTTTGAATCAAAGTGACTCAAACCAGTTTGAAAATTGTAAAAGGAATTTTAATTTTAAAACATTAATGTCTATATAAATAAATCATTAAAAATGTTTTTAAAACTTGGTCATTAATGATAAATAATTAGAAGAATATATATTTAAATCCTTTAAAATGCTATTTAAGTTAGAGTTTCTAACCAAATGATATAATATTGAATAACAAAACTGAGGTAAAAAATAATAATATCATTAGAATAGAGTAATTCATGATATACTATGTCAAAGGACATCATATACACCATATAAAAGTGAATTGGTGCATAACAAAAATGAAGTCTCAATGGAATGTAAATTGAGTTGAAATCCCTTATAAATATTATATCCTTAAGCATAAATCAATGAAATAATTATGTGTGAAAAATATAAATACACTAAATTTGATTGGATATTCAGTGTAAATCAATCAAGGGACATTAACACATATTCTTGTAAAAGCAACACCAGTGACTATGATGTTTAACTCAATGAATATAAATTGGGTTAAAATTACTCTTATCATGTTCATATCAATGACTTGAGAATTTATAAATGGAGTGATTATATGTATCAAAATTATATCCACACAAACGGGAGTTGAAATTAGTACATAATTAAATAAATAGTGATTTAGCACGTAACCGTGGAGTAAAATAATAAATGAGGTTTGCGTAAAACTGAATGAGTTGAAATTGAAATATGAAATTCTCGTAAAAATTTTCTAACTTACAAAACATACACCCCATGAAATAAGGATCATTCAATGAAGTTATAAATACCCATAAATTAAATTATATTAAACAAGGAATAAAATCTTGTGTCATATATACATCACAAAAAACGAAATAGTCGCAATATAGAACGAATCCCACAGAAAGAAGAAGTGAGATGAAAACCCCTTACCTTGTACATTTATTTTGTTAAGGGTATTTTAAAAATCCTTAATAATAGTTAAATTATTGTTTTTAAATTATAAAATAACCACATACATAAATATGATATCATATATGATCTTCTAATTTTGCATTGTTAATAATATATTAGTAGTATCATTGTTTCAGGTGTTAACTGAATCCTTTTTCTTTATATGTTTTTCGACGTAAGTCATGTTTGTTAATAATAGGATGTATTTTATTCATATCTGAAATTTTATTAAGTTTATAAACATTATTGTTTAATCATAAAATAATAATCATTGTTGAATGGTTATGATGGGGAATGAATCTAATCACGTTCATGGAGATGGTAATCTGTATGTACGCACGAGTGACAATATCATTTGATTGAAGGTGAGATCATATAAAATTAGATTTTATATTATATATACAGAATAATTAACATGTTATATTTATTATTTACATCAATGATATATCATTAATTTACCCATCCAAAATATTAAGTGTTTAATAACAACTACACCATGACATGGAGACGATAAACAGTACATAGGCATGTATGATGGAATTTTCATTCATATGATTAATATAATAATGAATATGGTTGTAATAGATTTATAATAACATCACATTAATTACCCTATTTTCTTTTAAACGTAGTAAAAAATGTCAAAATTTATTATTCCACAAAAAATATTTTCATATTATTGAAACAAATTTTACTTACTAATGTCAATCGTGTGTCTTGGATTTTTTAAATTCAATCCACATAATCAGTAAAATTACGTTTTATGAAAATTTGCGAACATGCCTTGATGGTGGGTAAAAGACGTCAATAATTTCAATAAAATTTTATACATTAAATTTTATTATAAAATGACTCCAATGAGTTACATTAAACTAATATAGGTGTTTTGTATTTATATGGACATAAAATAAATTTAAATAAAATAAATAATTATTTTAGTAAAATGTTTGTTCCTAAAGAATAATGAATTGTTTTCAGTATTCATCAAAAATTCGAAGTTTTCTGGAAAATAATGAAAATTCACCCTAATCTAATTTCAATTTGATAAAATCAAAAATGAATTCTATTTTACCAAATTATAAACATAGAAGTTGAATTAAATAATTTAAAATTATTTCCATTGTCAAAACAAAAAAAAATGGGTTTTTTAAAAGCTAAAACTATCAAAAGATTGACATGTGTTTATGTCAAATTTAAATGTGAAATAACATATAATGACCTAGATTGTATTAAATAATAAAAATATAATCTAATTATTCTTCCAAAACCTTAAAATATATAATTTATCTCTATATATTATTATGATTAAAAAAGTTGATTTAAATTAAAATTTTGAAATTTTTACTATTCACCAAAATGTGAATGTTATCAGAAAAACACAAAATATTTATCAAAACTAAATTTTTATGTTCTTATTCTAAAGAATGAGTCTATTTTTCCAATTTGAATATATAAATCTATCGAATATTGGAATTAATAATGTTTTCCATTAAAAAGAGGTAACATAGTATTTTCGAAAAAATACTTCCTTTTTCTGAAAAATTGAATTTGTTCTTATATTATGTTTAATAAACACATAATATGGATGTAAAAATTATATGGAGTATATAAAATTAAAAATTAAGTTAATACTGTTCATAACAGTTTTTTGAATGACATGTTTCGTAAGTTGTGCTGTGCTAAAACTCGGTGTTTCATATATCGCAATCTATTGAATTACTTTAAAGAAAATAATGTACTATGAAAACTTGGGGTGTTCCATGACACATCACAGATGATGTTCTCATTTTATAATAATACTGTGTAGTGGAGATGTTTCATGATAAATTATTCCATAAACGAGATAAAATTAGAGTATATATTTGATAGTATAGTTTTCATTCCACTTGAATAAGGTTATTATAAAATGGTATAACAATGGAAAAATAATTGAAATGAAAAAAATAGAATTTTACCTCTTGAATTATCCTCATTGAGAAACTTCTTATAGAACATGGATTATTCCATTTGCCTAGACCATAAGTTCATGGATGTGGGGAAGATAATTGTGTAGGTAATTGGGAAGAAATAAAATGATCTATATTGTGTTGAGGTGTGAGGATAAGTGGTTGTGAGGGTTGGTATTTATAATGGATGAGAGAGGTTTTTTCGAATTATTATATTCCATAGTTTATTATTTTGGCTCAATAAATTTAATAGTTTTATAATTATCAGCAATTATTATAAACAAATGAAGTAGAGTTTCAGATTTAAGGATTACTCCAAATTTTCCTAATCTATGACTCAATAATTCATGTAAATGTCAAATACTATAAATTACCCTGCCTTACTATTAAAAAAATCATGTTTTTTTGTTTTCTCCCAAAAAATAACCATAACCATTTTTCATTGTTTAGAATTTAAAATTGAACTACATTTTTCAAAAATTACTTTATAAGTATGAGAAATTTAATATTTAATTAAAATCATTATTTATTAAAAAAATACCAATTTTTAGACAATAACTACTTTTATATCACCTTAAAAAACTAATTAATGTTTCATAAAATTATCTTATAAAAATAATTCAAAAACATAATGAATAAATATTTTGAACACATAGTTTCACTTAAATGATTTCATTAATGATATATTTTATTTAAATGTTTATGAATTACAAAAATACCAACGCATAATTTGTATTTTTTAGAAAAAATTATTTATTTGATAAATTATATAGATATCTCTTGTCTTCCCTTATAAGATGGATAAATTTTATTTATTCACTCATAGGTGAGGTTAATATTCAATTTTTTATATTACTATTCCTAATTTTCTATTTATTATTCTAATGATCAAGTTACTATTCCATATATTTAAATTCATTAATTTCTATAAATTCTATTAACTTCATTATAACTTTATATTAAATATAAATATTTAATTCTAGAATGAGAATTTTTTTTTAAGAACCCGAGTTTATACATATTTCATGTCATATTTGTTGATAATAATGTAGTATATGAAATCACATCCCAATATGAAGCTAATTTCAGGGAATATTGTAACCAATTACATCAATATATTAAATAGAACCAAAAGTAGCCTGTTGTCATTGGGAATTATTATATATGATGATGTATGTTCACATTTTTATGATTCATAATTTTCTGGAAGTGTGTAATATACATTTACAATTTTCCATAGTTCATTAAAGAAATGAAAATTTATGGTGAAGTATATATATGATATGATCGTTAGTGGAAATATTCATTGAAAAGGGTTGAGAAAATCCCAATATTATTCTCTCAACATTGAAGTAGTGTTATGATATGTTTACCAAGATAATCATATAGGGTGATGTAAATCAATAATAAATATAATAATTTGGGGAAATTTTCTTTGTCTTACAAGATTGAGTTTTGCAAACAAAAGACACAACTTGAATGACTGCTATAAAATATGGAACATACCTAAGACCAATATAAAAAGCATATCTGTTGAAGGATTTGATGTTGTGTTGATGACGAGAATGAATAGCCATATTGAATCTTTAATTCTATAAATGGGATAATACCCACATTTTACATCATATAAAATATTATTTATAAATATGAAACAAAATATTTTTTAAGGTACATGATGGTGATTATGGAGCCTTATAAATTATGGACAATAGTAATGCACAAATAAACTCCAATAATGTTAATTTTATAACACTATTTTTTTAATATATCTAAAGGATAATAAGGAATATTGTCTCAATTTGGTAGTAATAAGATGTATGATTTCACACCACCATCACTTGTGGTTATTATAAAATGAAAAATAGTTCTATCTACATTGCTCATGGAGTAATGAAAAGAATCATATATAATATTATAGAAAATTAAATCAATTCTTTACGAAAAATCAATTAAGGATTAAAAACATTTGAATTATATATTAGGACACTTGATCAAGACAGTTTAAAATATGATAACATACCAAGGAATGCTATTATAGTTGTAGTCTATGCAAGTCAGCATATATGATAACATTGTATTTCAAAAAAATGTTTCTATTAAAAAAATATGAAAAAATGGATAATAATATAGATCAATGGAACATTTATTTTATGGTTGTATACCATAAAATTACCTTACAGGGTCAAAATATTATGTAATATTTATTGATCAATCAATAAGTATTTTTTGGGATAAATTTTATTATACTATTATTTCCTTACAAAGTTTTAGAAATGGAAAACTATAATTAAGAGTATGAAAGTATTAAGTAATAAATTCATGTGTGTTTTACATCTAAGAGTCAATGGTAAAAAATAGTTCATGGAATTCTATTAAATAAATTGAGTTATGTTGGATCATACTCATATTGGTACACCAAAAAAATAGTATTGATCAAAGCATGATAATGAAATTATTGAAAATTATAGATGTATGAGGCTATACATAGGGTTACAAATAGAATTTTTTAGATGGAGTGAATATATAATCAGATCAAATAAATATGATTCTATCTAAAAATTAGGGAAATTCATACTAAAGGATAACTTTTTAGGAAATGAGTTTAGACTATGTCATTTACGATAATTTGATCATTTGTAATATAAATATATGGATGTTGTTTTATGTGTAAATATTGATTATATGTGTAAATAATGTATATTTAATTTATATGGTTTCAATTAGTTTTTATATCATTTTTCAAGAGATGAGAAAAAATCGGAACATAAGAATCTGTAATGTGATATCAAAAATTGTGTCATATATAAGGACAATATTGTATTAAAATTGAATAGTGGGAATAAGGAATAAGGGTTTTAGGATATTGTTAACATTGAAGGACTAGCATATAATTAGATACCTTAATAGTGAGAAAAAAAATCCTTATGTTATTTTTCATAGATTAATAAGCATGATATTACTTGTGAAGTGATATTCATTATACATGGTATATTTTTTATTCAGAAATGGTGGAGAGGAAGAACTCACAATATATGTGGTTTATTTGAAATATTTTATCAATAAGGATAAATCTATGGACGATTATATTTTATCATTTCATGATAAAAATAATTACTAGTTGACATCATTTCCATAAGGAAAAAACTAATTACCACAAATGGGTATATCTAGTCGAGGAGGAACATAATTGAAAAAGGAAATTCAAGTAATGTATTTTAAATGTTTTCAATATAAGTAGTGAGTGGATTTGTCAAAAAAAATTCTCACTTATAGTAATCCTAAAACCATATAAGTGATTAATAGTTTTTTATATATCAAAGTATTATTATCATGAGTATTTTGATATAAATACTTCCTTAGAATATATAAATTCATAGAAAGGTGTTTCTGAAGAGAAACTATAATAATTTTTCAAGTCATAAAATGAATAAATTATTTGCAACCTAAAAAAATTATATGGGTTATTTCAATCACACAAGAAGTGGAATATTATATTTGATGAATTCATGAGTACCGGTTTATATAATTGTTGTGGAATGGATATATTAAATTACCTAAAGTCATATGTTGATGGATTTATTTTTTTAGATATTTATTTGGATCACATGATCCTCATGAGACAATATATGTAGAGGATTGATGATTTAACTGGTACCTATCAGAAGAGTTTGAGGTGAATGATCATGGAGAAGGTAATAAGATTTAGGCGATGGTGGTCAAGAGAGATCATATATCTAAATCATTGATGCAATCAGATATATACTATATAGGAATGTTCTTATTATATTTAGTAATTAATATGAAAATATAATATATTATCCCAATGAAATAGGATATAATGTATCAATGGAGTAAGAACTAAATAATGATTAATAGGTTGATTATATGTAAAACATTCATTATGAATCATTTTCTGAAATCATTATATATTTCATTCATATTACTCACCCTAATATTTTCCATGATGTGGGATTTGTGCGAATATATGTGGATAATCTAGGAAAGAGGAATTTATAATCCTTTTATTGGATGTTGATATATTTGAAGGAATGTAGGGATGTATCTCTATTATAATGGAAAATAAAGTCATTACAGGGGTATGTGGTTTATATCCTTAGAGGTGATGTCGACAATTGGAAGAGTATCATAGATTATGTGCTTTCTAACAGAGGAACCATAATAATATTGATATCACAATTTTATATGGGGTTGGTGTTATTTATCATAATGGAAGTGTTTAACTCTATAGAAGAATCTATGAAGAATATTGTGTGTCTGAAGACTTTTTGGATTATATGGATATAATATGAGAGGAAAATGTATTTCACTATGATATTTAGAGGGATATAAATCTATTAAATAAATTAGTTCCTCAGTTCCAAAGAGGTACATTCATTTTATGTAAAATGTTATTAGAGGATTAATATAGGATGGGATGTTTTCATTGGAAATTAAATGTGTACCACCAATATTAATAGGATATGATTGTTTGAAGAATTATCATATTTGGCATATAACTTATACTCCCTTTCATAGACCCTCTACTATTCATTTTAATAGGTCTAACACCAACACATCATTAAAACAAGGATTAAACATTTCAATAAATAAGTAATTCCATCCAATAGATTTACAAATCTACTCCTTAGAGGTATGATATTTAATTTTGTAAATAATATGGTCAAAATAAAAGAATATATATCATTTAAAACATCTTAAATGAGGCGTATCTAAGCCATTTTAAAAAGAGATTTGTCAATAAAATGGCTATAAATGATGATTAAAAATAATTTTTAAGTTCATTATATTGGAATCAAATGATACCATGTAATCAATGAACTTTATAAATATCAAACATGAATATTAGTTAATTAAAGACCCACATACCTTATTTCAATTACATTCCATTTAATAGGATCCCAAAAAACCCGTTGTCTACACTCTTCCAACGTCAATTTAAGAAAATAAAACATATACGACCATATCATCAATCTGAACAACCCAAAATAGTTAATTTAAATAAAATTTTAATTAATTAACAATATAATAAATACTATCTAACATGATTATCATAGTAAAACAAGTAAATTCTCTTACTAGGTGATCATACAACAGCTAAACTAAGAAGAACCAAACCTTTGAAGTCTATGTTAATGTTTGGGAACTCACTAGAGAAAAATAACTACAATAGAAAACTATCACGATTTTCTATGAAATAATATTTGGCTCAAAAAAATTTTAAAACACACCCATCTATATAAATTTAATAAAAAAATAATAAAAACACGAATATGTTGTTTTAGGTAATCCAAATTCTGTAAAACCTGGCATTTCTATTGTCCTCAAACAATTCAATTATCCTCTAGTAGAATCATCTCTCAAATAACAAAATGGGAGAATGAAATATTAGACTAAATGGTAGATATGAGGAAAGTAGATTTCATAGAGGAGGAACTTACCAATAATCACTAAGAACAATACCCAAAATTTCCCAAAGAGGAAGTGGTAAGTAAGAGGATGTGAGGGGGATCCCATGTATATCCAATCAAAAATAATGAGGGATTGTGTGTTATATGGGAAACCCTATAAAACTCTGAGGAGGAAAAATATCAATTATACCCCTTAAAATACCTATTGAAATTTTTTAGGGTACTGGATGTATAGTGACATAATATAGTGGCTCATGCCACTTCCATCCACTACTGGTTGGTTTAGTGGAAACCTCCTAACTAGTAGCCTTTCTGGGTAAACCACCTGCTAGATAGTGGCTTTAGGTTGCAGTTCCAACCACTCAATCTATCTCTCACACAATCATAATACATTCAGACACATCCCAAACAAAAAAACATCAGTCATAAATACAATTTAGAGGGGCCAAGATCTCTGGGATACCGAACCAAACCTGAATTCTTCAATCCACGTGCTGGAAAATTTCATAAAATAAACATTTTTGGGAAAAATACATGTTTTTTATATCATTGAGTCATACATACATCATAAAATGGATACTAAGATAGTATAACTAATGAGGTTTAAAAAAACCATCATTTATGAGGATAGTGATAGTAATATATACCATATTATAAGGTAATATACATATTAGATGATTATAGTTCATGGACAATAAAATTCAGATGTCCTACATAACAAAACCATGGAAAACCTGCCACTTTTTAAAATATCATGACTATTTTTTAAGGTATTATAGAAATAATACATTTTGATTTAGATCATGGTACTTAGATTGAAAAGGTGTGCATAGTCCATGTAATTGGGAATAGTAAATCCTAGATTTAATGGGAAAAAATTATTCCATTGACTCTCCCATAGAGGGGTCCAAAACATTTATAATCATGGGGCCCAAACTATATAATTGTGGTCCAACATTATAACCATAATGGGGATCTGGATATAAAGTCAAATAAACAACTATATATGGGCTATGTCAAGAATTATTATTGTTCCTTTTGGTGTTTGAATTATGATGATGATATGGATTAAGTTTGTTCAGGATGAACGTTGAAAATAATTGAATGATGGGATACATGAAAAGTTTTTATATGGTAGATGAATATTATATAATCTTCTCCTTGGGATGAAAAAATATCATTATTAGTAGTCACAAATATAACCCCATGATCATTTCCATGAAGATGATTCATTTGGAAATGAATATTGAATTATTTATAGATAGAAAAGTATTATGAATATTCAAACACTAAATGAATGAAGTGTAATTCATAGATATGATCATTCATGATGTGGTTGTAAAATTCCATCCCCAAAATAATCAAGTTTATGGTTTTTTTGGAGATTATAAATGGTAATGGATATGGATATAGATTCATATATGGGTCTAAAATATATTTATCATAAGTCACTATATATCCTCAAATAATTGTAATCAATACACATGTAGTTATTATAACATATATCTTCTCTATAGATGTAGCACACACATAGCAATGGGATATGTATTAATCTTGTATAATTTTTGGACTATTAGAAACTCTATGGATTATAACTTGGATAAGAGATCTATAATGGCCTCAAGGATGGGACTTGAAATAAATACAAGAATCTTGTGTGATTCGACAATGTTTTTACAATTAGGTAATTTCATCTAAGTCTAAACATAGGGATGCGATCTATACACATGAAACCCTTCAATGGAATGATCTCTAATATATATTTGTCAATTCCTATAGGAAATTCCATTTTATACAGTTCAATGTTATACATGATAGTTCATGTTCATGTAGTTTAAAATATTCTACAGTGGAATCAACATTCATAATGGTTAGGGCCATACGATATAGACCATTATGTGTGAAAATTTACACAATTCTATCTCATGTAAAAAAATGAAATAGAATCATCAAAATGTTTATAATATTATGAATACATGATGTGAATAAATAGTTCCAAAAATCAGGATGAAGTTGTAGTTTTTGTTAGAATTTATTTTTAAAATAAATATATGAGATCAAGACAACATTATGTATCCTAAATTATAAGAATAAAGAAAAATGTAGTTATTAAATATAGAATTTCATAGTATAGATCTGTCTAATATACAAGATATACTGGTTTATTATCCACTCATGGGTAAGAAATTCATTATACTAGGATAAGAAAATGTATAATAAAAACCAATATAATGAAAGAGAACACTCAGTTATGGAGATATCTTTCACATATAGGGATTTTCAATTATGTGGATCAATCTCTTATGAAATTTTAGATTTTATATTTGGAGGTTACAAATGATATATAACTAAAATTAGTCATTTTTAATATAATATAGCCCATTATGAATTGCTTAATGGTATGTTTGATGGATAATATGTTGTATATTTTAACATCAAGTGAAAATTGATCAATTCAATGTAGTTTAGCAATATATGATGAGAAACATTATATGGGGTCCCCTTTACAATGATTTAATTCATGGTCAATTTAGTAAAAAGTGGAGGTTTCATTGGAAGTTGAATTTTAAACCATTATTTGAAATAAAAGCATCACATCATATCATGATAAAATATAAATCATAGTACACATTCTATTGAAATATGTGAATCTCACTCTAAATATTTGTCAAATGCATAGGAGAGGAGAATAAAAATTCATGAATGATGTTCTAGTATGGAATAGTGAAAATGTCATGTGAATTAGGATATAAATCATCACCAATATTGGATAATGTGTAAACATATATGCCGTATCTAGGATTGGGATAGAAGTTACAAGAAATAAATGTTTTTATGAGTTATCTGAGAGTAATCCATATAAATTTCTTCAATAGAGGTTATTTTTAGTGATATTTGAGGTGGATTATGACATTAGATTTTTCTCGTGTTCCCATAACCATTAAAAATAGAAATAAAGGATATGGTCCCATGTGTAGAATGATTTATCACATATGGGAAGATAATTTTATATTCCGATAGTATGGAATATACTCACCAATAAATATTAAGGTCAAGAAAGTTAGACTACATGAAACGTAGTTGAAACTCATGCATCATGGAATCGCAGGCACCACATTCAAATATAGGTTCATCATGTGATCCTCCATTAATGCTAATACATAAGTACATGGATGTATCTATATAATGTGGGTGTAATTTATTTTTACCCTATGTTTATTGGTAAGGAACCATAAATAATTGTTACTTGTGTCGATATGGATCATTTGTAAGGGAATAATTACCATTAAATAAGACAATCTATAAAATTTCATTTCTCAAATAATGGACCATAATCCATGTATTTTAATGTAATATGATAGGTACATGTGTATTTTATAGTTTAATTTCGTACGGGTATGAATTTTATATAAGTCATTTTGTACTAAACTATATCAAAGACAATACAAGATATCATTTTCATAGTTTCGTTCATTGACAGAAAACAAATATGAATAAAAGGGTATCTCATACCAAGAAAATGTGAGAGTTAATTAATTTTAAAGATGCAAATAGGCCTAGTATTATATAACTCACTTCATATAATCCAATAGAGGTAAATAAACCCAACATAGTTCTTAAATTGCTTTGTAATTTTTTTCTATTGTGATTGATAAATATATGAAAGTAATATGCAATGAAAACTTCTGAATGGTTCAGAACCTCATTAAATAAAATTTGGCAACTTAAATACACCATCACTAATAGTTTTGGATGTCATATAAGTCATCATCAAGATGTGCATTTTAACATTAAGTTTCCATGACCGAAATTATATTCAATTTAATGTTAATCTATAAATAAATATTACATGAAGCATGAATTCGTATAAAATTCACATGGACTAAAATTTCTAAAATATTATAGTGAAAATATAATTATCTATAGTTTACTCTCATGTAACTAGTAGTATTAAGTAAAGATGTAATATATTTATAGGAAATAATTCTTTATAAACATTACATTGGTGATGGTAGTGATGTAATCAACATCCATTATGATCAAGGAGTAATCATTATTGGAGTATACCTTATGTATGGAATATGATCCCTCCTATTTTTTATTGTGAATTAGAGTCTTCTTATTAGGTACACAATATTTTTTGTAGGAATAAATGGTGGAATACCTTCTTGGGGTACACTCAAGAGAATCTCATTTGATGAAGCCCAAGTTTATACAATGTGTATATCATTTTCAAAATGAGTCACTCAAACATGTCCGATCATACCAGAGAATACTCATCATTATATTACTATATTGAAACATCTTTTGATGGTAGTGAAAACACAATGGGAATTGTTGAATAAGTCGTGTATAAAAAATAATATGGTAATGTAATTAGGGTTACATGTGGTGTTGAACCAGACTATACGGAATAAAATATTTTATATATTCAAGAATAATTTTCATTATCTATTATATTATAATCGATTTTAATGAGTCTTGTTAAAGAAATATATATTTGTTTCACTATTTAATGATTGGAAAATGAATAGTTTGATTTGATTTTATATTTTTTTAAAATTTGGAATTTATAAGAAAAAAATTGGTGTTTTTTCCATTAATATTATGTGGGGGATGTAAAATTCCATAATAATATTGTTCCTTATGTGGATGATGATATACATTATTCTGAATTCAGGTAGTGTTTTAACTGTAGAAAACATGGAAGATAAATATTTGATATTTTGTAAAAATAACTACATTGTTTTAGGTGTGTAAAATAGTCCCAAGGCATCAAATCCCCAAATACAAATTAACCAACAATATCTTTCAGCTTGTAGCAGTTCTAGGGGCCGATGGATGTAATAAAAATGTATCTTACAATCATGGAACATTTATGTGAACTCCATGTTGACTTTTATTATCTATAGCCAGAAAAAACCACGTCTGTCGAGTTAATCATGGAGATTGTATTCATATTTGTGACAATTGTAGGTGTTGTTATACAAATCCTACATAATTGTATGTGTTTATCCTCCACCAATGAATCTTAAGAGGCACAACTAAAAAACATGCAGTTAACAGTGCTTTAGATTATCATCGCTAGAAAAAAGCACACATAAATTTCATCTTTATCATGGAAAATTAAAGCATTGATAAATTTATCTCATTATCAGCACCTGCTAGCCCTAATAAAGGGTCCCTTTATCAGGGCTTATTTTTTAGCACTGATAAAGGGTAACAATTACCAGTTATTTATTTTGAGAAACGATAAAAGGTACATATGATTAACCCTATATTTTTTTCAATCATAATTGAATCCTTTATCAGCACTTTTTTTAATTGATAATGGCCAGAATTAAGAAAATGAAATAATTACATAAAATAAAAAAATGATTTTATTAAAATAAATATTAGAAATTTTATTAATTTAATAATTATTGATAAAAATGAATAAATTGATTATACTATATATAAATTATAAATACTAATAAATAGTATGTATTAAATATATAGATATATGTAAAATTAAAATTAAACAAATTGAAATTAAAAATAAGTTAATTGAGATAAAATGAAAACATTTTTTAATTGGATGATTTCTAATAATGTTATGAAATATTACATTCTAAATATATTGAAATATATTAATCTATATAAATATGACTTATTTAAAAGAAAATATTATTTTTTCTTATTTTAAATAGTAATATATTTAGTGAATAGTGGTTAATAATTAATTATTTACATGATGTAAAAATATTATCTAGTTTCATCGAGTAACAGACAAAATTGAATGTTGTTTTTTTTAATTTATCACATAGATCAAATGTATTATATTGATTTCAAATATCCATTATTATTTAATTTTTATGTACAAACCCACACACACAAATACCTTTTTTGGGAATTTAACCAATTTACATTATAAACTATATATATATATATATTTTATGTTTTAAAATTTTCTATGTGTATTCAGAATTTTTTCAACATATATACAATATTTTAATGATTTATATTAATCAAAATAATCTATATTTTTAATATTCTACTCTATTTTAATAAAAAAATTACTTGTTATTTACATTCGAGAATATATGATTAAATATTCATTAATAATGTTAAAAATACATTTGAAAAAAATTATTTATACATAAAAATAGTATAAATTAATATTCACTTTTTATACATTTATAATTATAAATAAAAAATTTATATTTTTTTAAAAATTATATTTATAATTATAAATAAATAATTATATATTTATAATAATTTTATTTAAATAGTGAATAAATTTACAATGTTTATATATATTTATTGATACAAATATTATTATTTTCAAAAAGTATTTATATTAATATAAAACAATAATTATATATTTATCGAATTTTAAAATTATAGTTTAATAAAAGTACTATTATAGGTATTATAATTATATATAATAATTATTTTTTTAAGTAATATTTTTTAAAAAATTAGTATAATAAGTATTGATCAGTGTCTTTTAGTATTGATAAAATAAAAAATTATTAGCATATAAAAAAAAGTTTGGATAAAGATCCATTGAATCATTACTTTTTAATGTAGCGATGATAAAAGTTATCTTCACCAGTGCATTTTTCTAAGTGCTGATAAAAATGCAATGTTCTATTTTAAGAACCCTATCTATCACGAATTAGTTCACAATATCTGAATCTCTCTGTAGAGGTAACCTTAATTCGACACTCCTCATTATCAAAACTAATCTTGAATATAAGATATAATCATGACACCAACGTTCTAAGGCTTGAATCCAAGTCTTGGGAGATTCAAGTGTTGAACAGAACCATGGCTCGAATGAGATCCATGTTTTTCAACATCACTAATTTCACTCAATTATCCACTGAAACTTCTCATCCCAGATTAATATATCCCAGAAAGTATAGTTTCACTATCCTATAATAAAATAACCCAAAATTCATTGTTTTCTATACATATTGAAGTTTCGTATTCACCGATATCATGTGGGTATCCTTAGGACAACATTGGTACTATGAGACTTGAAATACATCAAACCCAATGTTGGATCATGTAGTCGTGTGGTATAATAGGCTCCCAATATCTATATTCCATGGAATTTAACTCTTTTAAATCATTAAATTTTGATAAATTCAACAATATAGAGGTCGATGTTGTCATTGGGTTCAAATATTACATTAAAAATCACTTGGATGATGAAATGGATGACATAATTGGAGCCATATATTATTTTATGGAGAAACTTTCATAGAGAGGGTTTAGTTAAGAGATGCTGAAATATAGGGTTATCCCCTTTAATTTGAAATGTAATTATATAAGTTTTAAATAAAATGGATGATGAAGTATCTGACACATGGGAACAACTATATAATGATTTTTTTCATTAAAACTATTCATAGGATAATGAAAACTGAAATACGGTGTAAAATTATTGGATTTATATAATATGACATTGAAATATTCCACGCGGCTTGGGATAGATTTAGGGGTCACTTCTGAAATGAAAAAGACAATTTATTCTAATAAATATGTAATTTCACAGGAAAAAAATATTATATATGTTCAACTTTTTTCTTATTTGTTTAACATGTTCTAGAATTTTTTTAATGGTTTCAGTTTTTTTTGAAATATTTTGATTTGAATTTAAATTATATGACTAAAGTATTGTAAAAATAAATTTCAAACAAGTTTATGGGTCTATATTCATTTTATTTTGTTATATAAGAAAAACTATTTGTTATATTAAATATAATTGACATTTTGATTTTTGTTGTTGAAATATAGTTTGAAAATAAAAAATGATATAAGTAATTGTCATGGAAAAACCTCAGCATCATGGTGTTTTAAGAAAAAATATCATTTGATTATGTGTTTCATGGGATGATAACATTTTTGAAACAATTTATATTTATCAATCCTTAAAGATATTATTTCATTTTCTAAATTTGATATTTTCTATGAAAAGTAACTTATCTAATGAGAAAAGATTTCTATTATTTATATTTTCAAGAATATATGAAATCAATAATGAATAAATAATATTCCACTATATTTAAATACTATTCATAAAATAAAATATTAATATTTATTTAAAAAATTTAATAAATATGTTTTAATAGAATAAATTTTATTGAAAAAAAATTATTTTTGATGGATAAATTCATTACATGATTATAATCCCACATCATGACAATTATATTTTAAAGAATATATGAAATCATTAATGAATAAATAATATTCCACTATATTTAAATACTATTCATAAAATGAAATATTAATATTTATTTAAAAAAATTTAATAAATAAGTTTTAATAGAATAAAGATTATTGAAATAAAAATTATTTTTGATGGATAAATTCATTACATGATTATAATCCCACATCATGACAACTTTGCTAGTTTAGATTTAATAATTTAATGACATGATATTTTCACTGTGTATTCTTAATTCAAATTAATGTTATGGTTTACAGACATAAACATAAATCCATATTGTATGTCCTTCTAGTTGTAATATGAGGCCCCATAGATGTGACCATCTCAATTAGATTACTTTAAAAATGTTTAATTACAATTCATTACCATAACATTTTATGTTAAGTGTTTACTATAAGTAGGAAAAACATGTACTAAAAAAGTATGTATTTTAAAACTAATGGTCATTTTTTTGTAAAAATATGTGAAATAGCATGATCTATAAGAATGTTTTTTTCTTATTCAGATTAAGATTTTTATGTCACATTATTCTTATTCGCATAAAGATACTAACGCAGATATATGATCCAATTATCATCTTTACCATCAACTCTAATTAAATTAGTGTCTACATGGTAAAAATGAGGGTTTTTTAGAGTCTTAATCATCTATGTTTTTATCAAAAAATTACCATCACCAATAAAATTTTATTCACTAATATCAGACGTGTTTTATTTTCATATAGTTGATAAACATATATCCATTTGTAAAATGATCACACAGTCATTAATAATTTTTTAAATAAATTTCATTTCATCCATCACATATCTAATAAAAAATATATGTTTTAATTTAATACATGTAAAAAAATTTCATTCTTTTACATTGCCCTTTGTTTCTACCCTTAGGAATATTTGATTTCTAACCATGAAATTTACAAAAAGGGGAGGGAATAAACTTTGATAATGAATATCTTATGTGCATTTATTTATTTAATTTAAAAAATGAATATTTTTTGAAACTAATAGGATATCATTAATTTATCTCATACTATTCAATTATTCCATCGAATTTATATTATTTTTTGATTATCTTTATCACTCAATGATTGATTTTTTGGCAGATCTATTTTCATTTTTTTAACATCATTCTCGCATTACCTTTTTCATATCCCAGTCATCAAAAAAGCCTTCACATTAAAATAATTATACATATAATTAATGTATTGCCTCATATTTATGCTTAATTTATTTCTTTTCAGTATTAATAATAAAATATATTTTTTATGCTAGTGGATTCTTTTGTTCGAGTTGGTGTGGTTTCTTCAATGATTCTCATGATCATTAGGGATTAAATTTTTTTCTTCAACTGAGATGAAGACAATAAATAAATTATTCATGAATACACACAACCATCAAGAAAAGGTGAATTCCTACTGGTTATTAAATTAATTTTTTCATTATTTTATATACTATTTTTATGTAAATTTTATTCTCTTTTTTATCTAATATGTATTTAATTTTTTTCACAGATCTTTTGGGAAGTCAAATTTTTCTACCAACTGTCTAAAAAATAAAAAACAAGATAAAATGATAAATTCTTCCAATGTATCCTCATTTTTCATATCCATTTCGTTTCTTTTTCTTGCTACCAGCACTGCATATTGTTTCAATGTTTTGACCTAAAAACCTTTTCTAATTGTTTAAATATAAGAGTTTATAAGAATATCAAGTTCCCAGTATTGGGAATTCTCATGATATAATGGGAATATGAGATTCTTAAACTATTTTAACTTTCAACAATGAGAAAATATTCCATCTAATAACAGCAATCAATATACTGTGTTGGCAGTTTGACATATAAATACAATGGAATCATGGTTACATTGGAAATTTGGATTTTATTTGAGACTTTGGGATGTGTATGAGTCAAAAGAACATCAGTCTGACACATGGTGTGACTGGTATAACTCTAAGTGATTATTTTTATTTAAAATGTACATGAATTTTTGAGAAAAGGACAACTAACATACTCAAAACCAAGGAATTGTATTCTGATTATTTTGATACTTTAGAGAAATGATCCATATGTAATTTGGGATGTGTGGGAATCACCTTCACCTAAATTTGTTGCACGGTGTGACCACTATTACACAAAATTTCTGTTTTCAACGTAAAATTAACAATTTTGTTCAAAAAATTCCACTCACATAATAATAAATTGTGCTTATATTTTCATGATAATTTAGGATATATATTTATAGATAATTTTTTATATCTCAGAATCGGTCTGACATAAAACCGATACACGATGTGATCAGTATTGGTCAATGTGGGTGATTCTAGTTTGAAATGAAATTATAATAAAAACTTTAACGTACTCTACACAAATAAAACACATTATAATTTTTTTTATATTGTTAGAATGATCCGTAATTCATTTGACACATTAAGGAATCATCTGTACTTCAATCATATGCACGGTGTGGCTAGTATGACTCCAAGATCATCTTTTTATATTTCAATGAAATCAATTATAATAAAAAGGACAACCGTCCTCAATTCTATAAAAATGGATTCATATTGTTATAATACTTTAGTAAAACCATCCATATGACATATGGTACATTTAATAATCACTCGTACCTGAATCTGATTCACGGTGTGACCGGTATGACTCTAAGCCCATCTTTTTATTTTAAAAATAGATAAATTTTTATAATAATGTCAATTGACCAACTCACAACCAGGAAAAATAATTAAAATTGTATTTAATATTTGATATAAATTATTCATTTGTTGTTTGTTATGTGTATTAATCAGTCACACCTCAATTAGATACACAATATTCTTTGTATCACACCATGTGTCCATTATCAGATTAAATCTGAAAGTTTACTTCAAAAAATTTCACTCACTAAAAACCAAGTAAACATGATCATATTTTATTAAAACTTTATGTAATTGATTAATAGGTTTTTTGAAGTGTTATAATTTGTCTCACATAAAACTGATACATGATGTGATCATTATGAGTCAAAATGCATGTTTCTTGTTGAAAATTTTATTTTAGTAAAAATGAAAAGTGATATACTCAAAACCAAGTAAATAACTTCATGCTTTTTTGATAATTTGTTAAAAATACTCATATTCGATTCTAGATGTGTAATAATTAGTCTTTCCTCAATACGATTCATGATGTGATTGATAAGACTCCAAGTACATCTATTTATGTAAAATTTACAATAATTTTAGTAAGAATGACATTTCACCTACTCAAAACCATAAAAAATATTTAAAGTTTTCTACAAACATTATAAAATTGATCCATATGTATTTGTTGATGTTCGAAAATATGTCTCACATCAATATGATACATGATGTGGATGACATAAATCATTGTGTCCATTTTAGTTTAAAATCAACATTTTAGTTAAAAAAATACACACACTGAAAAAAAAAAGAAAATTTAATTTGACTCAATTTTTAATTTAGTAAAATGATTAAAAAATCAATTGTGATGTGTATAAATTTTTATCATATCAATCCAACACATTTATTTGTAGTTTAAAATGAAATTTTAGTAAAAAGGACATGTGATATAAGAAAATATAGGAAAACACATTCAGATCATTTTGATAATTTAGTAAAATAATCCATAAGTAATTTGATATGTTTATGAATCATATGCACCTCAATTGGATGAATGGTGTGACTGATATGAATCCAAGTACATTTTTTTAAATATATATGTATCAGTTTAGTTTAAAACATGCCCCATATTTCCAAAACCAAGAAAACAAGACAAGGTTGTTTTCACATCATTTACATTATATATTCATACATGATTTTTATTATTTCATAGTGATTCTGGTGATATGGTGTGTTTTTTTATAACACTACACCGATACTACAATGTGTTGTTATAACTCACTATAGTATGCCACTTAATTAGAACTGATAAATGACTGGAGATTTAAATCTATCTCTAGTTGTAATCACTTATCTAGAGCTGATAAATGTCATTTTTAGTGCTGTTAAATGATTATTTTTTATTAGTTAGGCCTCCACATAATCCAATCTTTTGTGGATATATTAGGAAATTAGGCCAGCCTATGTGATGAATTATTTTTCAAACTATTTGATATGCAATGATTATCTCAATCTGATGGAGGAATTGTGATTTAGAGGTATCCCATTATGATTGACATCCTTCTAATCATATTGTCAACATGTGATGATATGGGTTCATATTCACCAAAGGTGGTATTTATGTCACTAATCACCACCATATCATTATTAATGAATGTTTGAACCACCATATACTGTCAGATAAAGACGAACAACTGGTCATTGACTATTTTTTCTATTTTTATTCCTATAATTGTAAATATATCGACTTTGGTGTTTTATGAATGTGTGATAGGAGATGTTTCCACCTCAGATGGGAATTCAACCACCAAATCACATATATAATAATTAAAGGTAGTGACTTCATTCATCTTAATGAAATATTTGCCATTTATCATCTTGATCTCCTAATCTACATTTCTTTTAATATTAAATTGTTCCACTTGAATATCTAGGTAACATTACATTCAAGAATGGAGGTAATGATATTTTACTTCTATATAGGTGATTCCTTTTCAAAGTATCAATGATATTGGAAAAAATATTCTTCAGTGGAAGAAACAAAAATCACTAGGAAAATTTGATATTTTTAGTTCTCTCCTTTTTCTCCCTACTAGGATTCTAAAATAACCGGTATATAATATCTCCCATTATATAGGTGTCTTATTTATTTAGAATAATTATAAATTAGGTATAAACATATTAAGAATTTGAATTATATGTGAAAAAAACTATTATGAGGAAATAGTCTGGTCCTTTCCCAATAAATGGATTCATATATACAAACATGATTCCATTATTTTGAATAATTACCACCTACCATGCAATAAATGAAGTTAAAATTGGTCAAATGTCGATATAATTGAGTTGGATTGAATTAGTGAGAAGGGAAACATTGTGATATTTTAGATATTTTATTTACTTCTAAAATAATATTATCATTAATAAATATTTCTTTTTGATATATTAGTATCATGTAATAGTATCCAACATAGTTCAACTGATATAATAGAGGTTAATTATTGAACATGAAAAATGCTATACGGAAATATTCACACATAGTGACCATTTAAGTGTTGTCATATAGAGTATGATATGTTTTCATTCATTGGGATAAATATTATTTTTTCAGAAATAGAAGGCAACTATTGTGATCTTTGAAAGATTAATAACTACCCTTATCCCACTAGTATGTAACCCCTTTCATCATCAATTTTATGAATGGTTGTTATTTACTAGAAACTATGCATTTAAAACATCTGATTTAAGAATGTAAGATATGTATTTATATTAATTAATTATATATTATAAATGATGGTATATCAAGTATTTAGATAACATTAGTAATATAAACATGAACGCCTTTATTTAACATCATAATTTCAATTAATGTTTATGAGTTTACTGTAAAAACCAAATCAAGTGGTTCATTTTCAATATCTTCCACAACACAATATTGATAACCATATCTAGGACGAAATAATGATAATAGATCATTGAGACATGAAAACTATATCATTTATATATCAATAAAAGTTTATTAATAAGTTTTGAAATTTAGATAAAATACAGGGTATGTTGATATGTAATGTCATCACCTGCCAATCCGAAGTCCTTTACGTGATAGTAATATACCACATGTGGTGTCCTAAAGTTAGTGGTTTCCCCATTATCTTTTTTATCCCAATATTTTTATAAATAAACACCCAGACATGGAAAAGCAAGCCTCGAAACTGGGATAATAGTATTTTCGTCACATAATTTAGAATTTCTATGTTTATAACTAGTAAATAATTTTTGGGATAGGGTTGGTTGAGATCCCAAAATTTGATAAAATGTCATATCTTCCAATTATTATTATTGATTGGAATAATAATGTAGATCAATTTTTATTGTTTAAAATCATGAATAATATTTGATTTGATGATTGTTCCATCTTTCGAATCAACCTTGGAATAATAGATCTGATGCGCACTATTTCACATCAGTATAGATCCGTACAAGTCATCTATAAATCTAAAATTATGGGTAACAACATTTTTATCTTAAACTATAATTTCATTATATTTCTAGGTAAATATTAATCATGTTTAATTTAGGATGGATATATATACCTCATATACAATATGGTTCCTGGTGGGACTGATCAGTAATGATCATTGATTTTCTTCTATAAGAATATTCAACTAGAAATGTTTATCGATGTTTATGGAGATATCATTCTCAATTCATTGAGGGTAATTTCATATAATATCAATTTTATATTTTTATTTCCCTCTATCGTAAGTTTTGGAATGTAAATGTGAGTTATGGTTTATAATGGGTGATGTGGGGGGGGGGGTCTATTGATCCTAATTAGGATGCATGTGAATCTTAATTATCTGTATAATGTGGATCACTTTTTGTGAATGGTTGGGTTTTTCTAAGGTGACGAATATCATTAGGATATGAGAAAATGATCCTAAAAATTGAATACATATCCATCACTAGAAATTCGTATATAGTAAGTGGTGGAGTATTGATTCCATTTTATAATCATTAATATCAATTAGTCCTACTTTCTGGAATATATCCACTGGTTCCATGTAGATATGTATTGATAATAAACCAATATTTTTTATCTTCATTAGTAAATTATCCATGTAAAATTTTTTCTAAAAATTATATGTATAGAATTTAGGTGGATTCATAAATTTAATATCAAATAAAACCCATAATACTTTATTATTAACTAGATCAATATTTATTTCCTCGATTCTGTCGACTCAAAACACATAGGCTTCATCTACTTAATTAAATAATTAAGAAGGGTCTATTTATAGGCCATTATGAGCTCTGATATGACTAGTGTTATCAACCAATAACTAATTTCCCTCTATCTTATAGTTCTATAAATCCTTATATTGGGATTTATAGTAGGAAAGGTGGTTATTGTCACCATATAGAACACATAATATATCAATTGACTGATTAGTTTAAGTATTGATATAATTACCATGGTTATGCATCCACAACGTTCCCTGAATGATGTTTAAGGTGTTGTATTAGAAATAGTCACTGGATTAAGAGCCTAATTTTTTTTAATAGAAATGGGTTCTATATTTTAACCACCCATTAGTCTTTTAATAACTTTTAAAATATCCTTAGATGGTCAATATAGGAGTAACACTGTAATCACTGTCACCTAAATATTCAATGGTCTAAACTTGTATTATATTGATACTAAAACCATTATCAATTAGATTAGTTTACATCATAAAAATATCAGGATTTATACATGTATAAAATTTACCTATGCATGATTGTTTCTAAGTATTATTCCATGAAGACATTGACCATGTGAACCATGGTAGGATCACTATCAACATTAAAATTAGTGTCTACAAAAAATTGTAGGATCACACTCTTTAGAAATTGAGAGGGCCTTGATAAATGAATCCTTTATTTTTAGTGAAAGGTAATGGAATTAAAGGACCATGATCATATAATAGTGAAAAAAATGTTTTTGGATTTCATATTTATGGGCCATTAGATTTTTTTCTTTTTTGGGGATACTATATGGATTTAGACATTGATGTGAGAGTTCACAATACGAAAAGATCTTTTACGAGGATAAAATAGGGGTAAATTTTTTTTTTTGTGGGTTGGGATGAGTTACAATTCTTGAAATTTAGCACTGAATATAGAACTGTATATATATATATACCTGTTAGTCTTCCAATATTATTGGATATAAATGATCAATGGGTGATTATGGATCACAATGATATCTCTGCTAGGGATATTGGACTGCCTTCTATGATTTTACCTGGTATATATGGCCTTAGTCAAAATGATTATGGAACATCTTGGTACTTTTTGAAACCATATTCCACAACCACCTCAACATCAAGGACCAGTCCCTATTTTGTGTATGCGGATTTTGGGTACACAAAATTCCTCATTTTCATCTATGAAGGGGTTTGTTAAGTGGGTAACATTGATTGGGCCATATTTCAACTCTTCGTCTGATGAAAGATATTTTTGGTGAACAAATTCATATTATCTCATTTTCTGGGATAGTTCCTGTCGTTATTATGATGACGGTAAGACATGAAAATTAGTTTAGACTAGTTTTTATACCTATTACATCTCTTCACCTTTTTGGTTATTTAATTGAATAATATTTGAATATTTTTTGGAATATCATGATGATAAAGATGTTATCTCATACATAATAGGGGGATATGGGGTCACAAATAACTGGTTTAATAATGCATTGAGTATGGAGTAAAATGTTTTCACTAGCCACAAGTTCATCCATTCATTGATTTTATATGTACTCCTACAAAATGTTTCCAATAACTCAACATATAATTATGGCGGTGCTTTAAAAATTTTCGTCAATATCCCCAGGGGTTTTCCGTACTTTCCTATATTAAATTAAATCGTATTCTATAGTATATATCTAATTAAAATGTATTCTAAAATATTTACCCTAGTGTTTGGTTGAAGGGCGGGTTGTTAGGCTGGTCATTTAGATAGAATTCTTCGGGTTTCATGGATTCTCAAAATTTGAGTAGGTTATTTTTCATAATTGTGACGATGTATGGAAAAAAATTATCTCCAAAGAAATAATATATTTTACTAATCTAATACTAAATCTTAATATGAGGTTTATCACATTTCTTATATTGTGGAGTGTGTTGCTTTCATTCATGTGGGGAACCACAATATATTGTGTGATCATAGCTTCAGAAGATTGTATTGGTGGAGTCATGAGAATGAATGTTGTTATATCCACTTCACCATATTTCATTCCTTTATCTACTTATACTATTAAATATTTTAAATTGGAATGTTGTATATAATCTTTTATACATTGTTAATATATTCCAAATCACAAAGGCTTATAGGTTATATCAAGGGAATTAACTTAATCTTGAGTTTATTAAAAATATTCTTTTTATAAAAACTAAAATATATACTTATGAGGAAGTTACATATTTTTGGATATGATCAATCACTTCCACCAGGATATGAACTCTATGGACCTCTCATTATTGTATTTTTTTTAATTAGACAGTTTTTGAATAATATTTTCATTTTGAGTGGAAATAAATTTTAAAAACAAATCTTCAATGGTCCATGCTATTTTTAATATATCCTTAGAAAATAATTTTTTTCCAAATTAACACTGACCGTTAAATCTTATAGGTGAATATTAATGATTTTAAAAAATATTTTTTAATGGTACCATCTTCACCAAGAAACAATGTTCATCAAGTTCTATTATAATCCCTAAATTCCATTAAATATAGGAATTGGGGGATTCCAAAAGTTGGGTAGAAAGGAGAAGCATACACCCAGTTAGGATATGAAATTCCCACTTAATGTATTAGCATGTACCATTACTCTAAATAATCGATTTGAGGAAAATGTGAATTGATGCAATCAATGATTTTTTATGGAAATGTTTCATGGATGATTCCCTTGTGGAGGAAATTAAATGAACATGATATGATCAATTAAAATTTATTTTTATTCAATATCCAAGATTAGTTATCCTAGGTTATTTTTTTGAAATTTGGGTGTCAACGGCCCCAGTGGAGAAATTTCCTTGTACTCTCTGGAAATCATGTTAACCTATAATGATGCGTTATACCCTGACCTGGTTGGGTTGTTGGAAAGAAATCATATAGGTGAAAAATTAAATTCAATCAGATTTATCTAAGAGGGGATACCATATCCTCATCCTATAAATTATACTAAATATCTAATATTCCACATAATAATTTTTTATTCTATTAACATATCTCCTTTAACTCTTATTTACACAGAGTGAACCTTTACTTGATGGAATGAGGTCCCTCTCCCTGATGATAGATGTGTTTTTTGGAAATAGCCACACCATTAGATTTCTGATTGGATAATGAACATCGAGTATGTGGAATGTAAGAATTCATAGGGGCTAAAATATTATTATACATCATCAAGTTTCAATTTGAAACACCTTCTTAATTTGTGTGGACCAACTCTTGATATGCCATATATTTGTCATGTCCTTTCATGTCAAGGTTATTTTCATGAATATATTTTGATGTTGGCTCCCGTGATATTTACTAATTCATAATACATTTTATGACTAATTTTATCATCCTATTGTGATTATCTGGGGGATTTTTAATTCTTAGTATAAATTATTGGTGAATTTGGATTGTTGAACCAAAAAATTTCAATATATGGTTACCCTTAAATAATACTGTTGGTCGGAGTGGATACTCAAGAGGGGGGGGGGGGGTGAATTGAGTTCCGATTTAAAATTTCTGTTTAAAATTTTGAGTTAAAATCCCCCATATAGAATACTGAATTAAACTGTAGTGAATTTATATCAAAGTAAATGTTCTGTTAGGTTCTCAAGGGATTGATTAGTTCCCAGTTAATCAAATCAGCAGACTTGATGTACTTTTGAAACTCACATACTAATTTACCACTAATATAAACACTTGCGAGTTTAATTATCAAAGTAGCTTTAAAACAATTTTGGTTTTAAAGTATTAGCAGCGGAATAAAAATAACAATGAAAAATAAATAAGCACAGCAGATTTAACCAAGAGGTTGAGTCTCAAGATGAGACTTAGTCCTCTCAAAACATTATATAAAAGTTATCCACACCCTGGATCGGGGATAAACAATAGTATACAATTGTCCAGGTCCAAGACCTCTACCACTATTATCTGTGGGAACAAAAACAACAGCAATCAGCAGTCCAGGTCACCCACAACCTCAACCACTATCCCAGTGGGAAAAACAAAATGTAAAAGAGTTGAGTGAGGATTTACAAATCCTCCAGTTAGAGTACAGGAGACAGTGTGTGTGTAAAATACAGCATATAACACACACTGCTCAATATGTAAAATGATAAATCACAGAGTAAATATTTAGAGTTTAGAAATGGCTCTAGTGATTGTTGTGCAGTTCTGGACTCCTTTTGATTGATCAGAATTTGCTCTGAGTCCTCTTCTGGTTTTTGTCTGGAAAACAGAGTATCGTCAGTTTCCTTGACTTCCAGGTGTAGAGACAGTCAATGAAGCTCCAGTGTTGTGTTCTCGTTCTCAGCTTTTCACTTGTGGTCTGTATATCTCTGTGGATTCGTCTATATGTCTCACACTTTGCAGTAGCACATCCTTCTTTTATTTAAAGCACGTGCTCTGGAAAAAGATGATTTGCTTTTTGCAGGTATGAGGTATGGTTCCCTGACATCCAGCATCACACATTAAATAAATTTCATTGTATTAAAATATACCTGACATGACTATTGGTTAGATTAAACAAAGATAAAGAAATTAAAGCAGTGTCAGGTTCTGTCTCTAGAACGGTATCTCTTGATATCGGTAGACTTGTGTTACAGTAGGTGTCAATATCGGTATACTTCATTTGTAACGGTAGAATTTTGTTACAGTAGGTGTCTATATCTGTAGTGGTAGCTCTCTATCTGTAGATGTGGCTCTGCCTTGCATCGGTAGCGGTAGCTCTCTATCGGTAGCTGTGGCTCTACCTTGTATCGGAAGCGGTATCTCTCTATCGATAGATGTGGCTCTGCCTTGTATCGGTAGCGGTAGATCTCTATCGGTAGTTGTGGATCTGCTTTGTATCGGTAGCGGTAAGTCTTTATCAATAGACTTTGCATAATGGTGGACTTCAGCATATCAGTAGCTGTCAACATTGTTGTAGCGGTAACTGTCGACTTCATTGTATCAGTAGCTAGTTTGTAAGGGTAGCTGAAAACTGTTTGAGCATTCACTTGGCAGAATGAGTTAAGTCATAGTAAACATATATCTGATAATTCAAAAGACTTAATTTAAGCATAATCAAAGAAACAACATATATTAAAGTATATTTGGAATGTATTAAGCATAATCAAGATATAAAGAGAGTATGTTTGGGATTATCAAAACACAATAAAGCCACTTAATTCCAAAGGGTTCAAAAATGTCCCTATTTTTCATATTCACAACTTATTCCAAAATAAAGTAATATCAGAGGAAACATATATCAATGTATGATATCCACAGTATAGTATCAGAGAAAAAATCTCAGCAATTGATATGAAAAATAAAATAGTATCAGAGGAAAAATATGAAAATATGAATATATCAAGAAATAATAAAATAAAAATAGTATCAGAGGAAAAAGAAAAACACAAAAAAAGATTCTTTAGTTTGAAAAGATTCGCATATTCCTCCCCCTAACAAATTAACTACATGATTCTCCTCCAAAGTAGTGATTTTCTCCCCCTGTGTCCCCTTAGGTGAACAACATTCTCTCTCTCTCTGGGTACAGGTTTCCAATAATTTCTCCCCCTTTGTGATTAACAAAAAAAAGGGTATCAGAGAAAATAGAAGGACTAGGAAAGAATATATACAGTGTAAAATATACAGGGATGAGAGGAATGAAGTATTTGATTGTTAAGCAAAAGATACATTGGGAAAATCAGAAAAGTACAAAAAATACAATGAATCCCATCAAAAATGGAGCTAGAAGCACTCAATCATCCTCTTAAATAGGTGTCTTTCCCTTGGGATCAGTAGAGGGTGCAGAGGTAGAGTTAGAAGGCTTGGGAATTCCTGAAAGAACCACTAGTGGATCAGCAACTGATACAGTACCAGATTTGTAATCTGTCTCTCTCTGATAGATCAAAGGTGTCAAGCTCCTGATGGCTTGAATTGGAGTCAGTTGAGGCGTACTCCCAGAGGCATATGGTGGAAGGGCAGGTGGCACAATAACTGGCCGATCATCCACATGAAGGAAAGGCAGCAAGAGATTCCTGAAATCCATGATTATGCTTCCACCTCTCTCCATAGCAGATACAAAATCAACTCTGTTCTCAATAAATTTGTCCAAGGTAGGATTAAGCTCCCTGATCTTACTAACCTATTCTCTAAAGGCTTTGGTAACTGAGGGTAATTTCATATTCTCCATCAAAATCTTGAAATGGTTTGTCATTTGGTTCTTGGTATAATCCTTTTCAAAATAAGCATCCACCTTATTTTTGACTGCCTCTTGAGAAGCAGTAGCTTCCCGCAGATGATCATGAACAAAACTACTAACTTCCCTAGTGGTAGCAAGAATCTGAGTATCAGATACACCACTGGGACTGGCCTTAGCCAATTCTTCCTGAATAATAGAGAGAATCATGTCAAGGTTCACACTGGAGATAGTTGAGGGAAGAGGATTCTTTGAGAAGGCCACTGTATCCTTGAAAGATTGAGTCAGACTACTAAATACCTTCTGAACAAGTTCATCCTGACTGTTCAGATGTTCTTTGACAGACTTCTTAAAGGCCTCCAAAACTTCTACAAATTGTTTGACCACTTCTTTGATATATAAAATGTCAGTGTGCACTTGGGTTTGAGAACTGTTCAAAGCTGTCAATGAAGCAATTGATTGTCTATGAGCAGCTACAGCTCATGTCCAACTCTCAATCTGAGTGTAGCACACCTTAAGTTCATCCATCATTTCTTTCATAGGACTGGACACACTACATCCAATGGATAACTCAATGGATTTCTCCATGCTTTCCATCTCTTCAACCATACTTTTCTTCATATCTTCAACTGATTCTCTTATTGCTTCTATCAAATCGGCTTTTAAAGACTTATGGTCCTCCTTGGTTGACACATGTTCAGCTACAATGGGTATGGTAACTGATTCCTTTTGGGGATGGTCTTCCTTATCAGAATAACCATAAGAAATTCCAGGAATCATATAACCAGGATCTGATGTCGAACCTTCAATGTCATAAAATACTGATACTGATCCATGATTCTCTCCCCCACTTGGAACATACTCCTGAGGTATCTCTTCTAACTGTTCTTCCTGAGGTAATTTTGTAATTTCCACTACAACCACAGAAGATTCCATAGCCATTTTTTCTGAGTCATTAATGACTCTTTCATCAATAGGTGTTGCTGTTACTTCTTCATGATCAACCATTGTCCTGACTGTACTGACTATTAGAGGGCTCAAACTGAGCTCTTTTTCAACATTCTCCTCATCATCTGCTTCACCATCAGCCTCCTTTTCTTCATGATTAGATTCGGTTGTCTCATCCTCCTCAGAGGTGTCCTTGACAACATATTGGAAAGCTTCTTCTCCTTCTTCTTTAGTCTCTGTATCATTGTCCTTTAAGACAGTTTCTCTCTTTGGTAGTTCTTTTGGAGGGCTAACTGCTCCATAAAAAATAACTTCATGCACATGAATAGGGGTAAGTCTGGGTCTCCTCCTTCCTCTACTGATGTCTCTTCTTCCTCAGCTTCATCATCACAGTAGACCGGTTCTGGCTCATCAGGTCCAAGACCAGGATCTCTCACATCTTTTGGTCTAGAGGGATGATCCACAGAAGTGAATTTGTCATAAATATTTCCATCATCATTCACCCATGATTTTTTCCAAGGATTCTAGCTGACTTTCATGTATTTACAGACAGTTCTTGTTCTACATAAGTTATCCTTAACCACTACCAGCTCATCCTGAGGTCCATCTAACTCCTTCACTTTCAGCATCACAGAAATTAGCTTTGAGAAAAACAAGGCATTCAATTCTGACTTCGGTCTAGTCATCTATTCCACTTGAACCATAATAAATCTACATAGATTGATTCTCACACTGTGCTTCAGCAAATGTAATAGATATAAGTCTTGGAATCTCAAAGTGGCAAAGTCTCCTCTTCTCAGGCTAACAACATGCTGAATAAATTTAAACAATAGCTTATCTTCTCCTACCATATCTACAGCAATCACCTTTTTAGGAGTCCCATTTCCTGTGAGTTCCAGCAAATCATCCTCATATGGAAACACATCACTGGTCGAAGGTACAGACTTGGAATAATATGTAAAATCGCCCTCATGAGGAACTCTCTTGTTCTCATCCCATTCTCCTAAAGTAAACGACAGTTCCTGACCATTCACATATGAATCCATATTTCTTTCCTCCTCAGTCTTTTCAAAATGCAAAAATTCATAAAATTGTTTTACCAATATAGGGTAGTACGGTGCATTATTGTTCGCAAAACATTCTACCCAGCCTTGTTCTTGTAAAACCTTAAGAACTAACGACTTTCATTCCATCAGCCGTTCTGCACACACCACTTTTTCAACAACAATCTCAATCTTCGATAGGTGTGGGTTTACTAGTCTTCTCTGAGCCACACATCCACTGCCACTTCCACTGGAATCAGTACTAGCTACTTTTTGTCTCTTCACTGCCGGCGCTTCACTTTCATCAGTCATCTGAGGTCTCTTGACGCGGGCCATTACGGATTTGAGGCTAGGGTTCTGAAGGTTGAGAGGTTTAGGTTTAGGAGAATTCGACCAGAGAGGTTTGTGATGAGATTGAGTGAGTCTAGTTCAAGTTTTAATATAATTAAGATTCATAAATCACATAAATAATAAATAAAATAAACAACAGTTCGATGACTCGGCTTTACAGAATAATACAACGCGCAAATTTACTGGTAAAGTATTCTAATGGTAAGGTCTCCCTAACGGTGAGGTATCCATAACAGCGAGGTCTCCCTAACGGTGAGGTCTCCCTAAGGGTGAGGTCTCCCTAACGGTGAGGTATCCCTAACGGTGACGTCTCCCTAACGGTGAGGTTTCCCTAAAGGTGAGGTCTCCCAAACAGTGACATTTCCCTAATGGTGAGGTCTCCAATGGTTTCAAGGGTAAGTTATCATTCCTAGTTCATGTCTGATAAAACATAATCTTTCTAAACATAAAGGTTTAGTGAAAATATCAGCTAATTGAAGTTCAGTGCCTATAAACTCAAGTGTTATGTCACCTCTTTGATAATGATCTCTTAGAAAATGGTGTCTAACATCAATATGTTTAGTCCTAGAGTGAGACACAGGATTATTAGAGATGTTGATCTCACTAATGTTGTCACAGTTAATTGAAACATGTTTAAGGTCAAATTTATAATCCATTAGTGTGTGTTTCATCTACAGAATCTGTGCACAGCAGCTACCAGTAGCTATGTATTCTGCTTCAGTAGTAGATAATGCAAATGAGTTCTATTTCTTACTACACCATGATACTAGGGACTTTCCAATAAAATGACAAGATAAAGATGTGCGCTTCCTATCTAACTTACACCCAACAAAATCAGCATCTGAATGACTTATTAAGTCAAAAGATTGACCTTTTGGATAAAACAAACCTAAATTCATAGTACACATAAGATATTTAAAAATCCTTTTAACAGCCAGTAAGTGTGATTATTTAGGATTAGCTTGAAATATAGCACACATACACACACTAAACATAATATCAGGTCGACTAGCAGTAAGATAAAGTAAACTCCCAATCATTCCTCTTTAATTAGTTTGATCAACTAGTTTCCCAGATTCATCAACATCCAATTTATAGGTGGTACTCATAGGTATATCACTTTCTTTAATACTATCCAATCCAAAACATTTTAACAAATCTTTAGTATATTCACTTTGATTTAAAATAATACCATCTTTAGTTTGAATGATTTGAAAACCAAGAAAATACTTAAGCTCTCCCATTAAGCTCATTTCAAACTCATTTTGCATAACCTTTGAAAAATCAGAACATTAATATTTTTTCGAAGATCCAAAAATAATATCATCAACATAGATTTCTACTATTAATACATATTTTGAAATCCTTTTTATAAAAAGAGTGGAATCAGCAATTCCTTTTGAAAATCCTTTTGAAATAAGAAAGATTGAAAGTCTTTCATACCAAGCTCTTGGAGCTTGTTTTAAACCTTATAAAGCTTTAGAAAGTTTAAAAACATGATTTTGAAAATGAGGATTTCAAAAACCAGGTGGTTGTTCTACAAAAACATCATCAACAATAAAACAATTTAGAAAAGCACTTTTAACATCTATTTTATATAACTTGAAATTCAGATGTGATGCATAAGCAAGTAAGATCCTAATAGCCTCTAATCTAGCTACAGGTGAAAAGGTTTCTTCATAGTCAATTCCTTATTCTTGATTGTATCATTGTGCAACTAGCCTAGCTTTGTTTCTAATGATGTTTCCAGATTCATGAACTTTGTTTCTAAACACCCATTTTGTGCCTATGGTTATAGTGTCCTAAGGTCTTTCCACTAATTTCCTGACTTTGTTTCTTTCAAATTGATTTAGTTCCTCTTGCATAGCCATTAGCCACAATTCATCATTGATAGCATCGTTGATATTTTTAGGTTCTAGCTGTGACAAGAAGGCTTGATGTTCAACCCGATTTCTAAGAGAAGCTCTAGACTGTGTCCCTATATCTAGATTTTCTACAACAGCATCTAAAGGATGGTTCTTTAGAATCCTTGTTGGTTTTGAAAAGGTAGGGCTAGAGATTTTCGGTTCATCAACAGGTTGGGGTTCAATATGAGCAGGTTCTGGGAAATTTCCAGAACTGGACGTTTTAACTATAGGTCCACTGTCTTTATCATTAAGGTTCAAAGCAGAGAGATCATATTCAATATTTTCAAGAGAGGTCTTAGGTTCATGTGGATCAGTTTCATCAAACTTGATGTTAACAGATTCTTCCACACATTTGGTTCTCTTATTAAAAACTCTATAGGCTTTACTAGAAATAGAGTAACCTAGGAAAATTCCTTCATCACTCTTGGAAGCAAGCTTGTCAAGATTATCTTTAGTATTAAGAATAAATACTTTCCAGCAAAACACATTGAAGTAGTTAAACATAGGTTTCCTATGGTTCCACAACTCATAAGGGGTCCTCTTAAGAACAGGTCTAATCAAGATTCTATTAATAACATAACAAGCTGTATTTACATCTTCTGCACAAAAATAAACGGGTAGGTCATACTCATTAAGCATGGTTCTAGCGATTTCTTACAGGGTTCTATTCCTTCTTTCTACTACACCATTCTGTTGAGGAGTCCTAGGGGCAGAGAAATTGTGATTAAAGCCATTGTGTGAGCAGTAGGATTCAAACTCATGATTTTCAAACTCACAGCCATGATCGCTTCTCGGAGTTTTAATCATAAGTCCACTAAGGTTCTCTACAGACTTGGAGTATTTTACAAAGTAAGAACAAGCTTCTCTTTTTTGAGCTAGAAAGTATACCCAAGTATATCTAGAAAAGTCATCTACAAGAACATAGACATAATGCTTCCCATTTAAACTAGAAACTCTAGAAGGTCCAAATAAATCCATGTGAACCAACTCGAGAGGTTGAGAAGTTGACACTTATTTCTTGGATTTAAAGGAAACTTTATGTTGCTTTCCCTTTTGATAGGGATTAAAAACTTTGTCTGCTAGAAATTCATGTTTGGGTAGGTCTCTAACTACGTTCTTCCTAGACAGTATTCAAAGTGAATGCACATTGCAGTGTTCAAATATTCTGTGCCAAAGCCAAGACTCTTTATAAAAAGCATTTAAACAAGTAATATTTTTCTTAGCTAAAGAATTTAAATCAACAGCATAAACATTTTCATTTCTCAAAGCAGCAAACACTAAAAAAAATTTAGAATTGAAAACATTGCAAGAATCATTTTCAAATTTAACATAAAAACCATCATCACATAACTGAGAAATACATAAAAAATTGTATTTAAGTCCATCCACAAATAAAACATTAGAAATCAATATTGGGTCAGTGTTACCAATCTGGCCTAAGCCGATGATTTTTCCTTTTGAGTTATCACCAAAAGTGACAAACCCTCCATCAACTCTGACTATGATTTTAAAGCATGAGAAGTCTCCTGACATGTGTCTTGAACATCCAATGTCCATGTACCTGGTCTTTTTACAGGATATCTTTACGTAGGTTCCCTACAAAACAGATTTAAACATGAAATGATTTTGGTACCCAGATTTTCTTGGGTCCAGACAGGATATCCAATAACACTTTAGGTACCCATATTTGCCTAATGGGTATCATAAAATTTCTAGTATCAACAGATTTTGAAAGATAAACCTTATTAGATCCATAACTATGAATATAACTAGTTGAAGCATATGAAGTTCCAGAGCTAGCTACATTCTGTCCAGATTTAGGAATGAATCTAGTTTTGGTAATTTTCTTTTGTCCAGGTTGGTATCCTATACAAGTAGTGTATCTAGGTTCTATTTTCTTACCTAGCATTTGAGTAAGAGTATCTTTACCATTGGTAAATTTTTCTAAGTCTTTCTTGAGTTGCTCATTAGATAATTTCAGTTCAGTATTCTCTTTAAGCAACTGAGCATTCTTTTCTACTTCAATATCAAGATCAGATTTATGTTTAACAGTTAAAGCATACTGTATCTTTAATCCTTTGTATTTGTCTTTCATCTCATTACAGGTTTCTTCTAACATATCACAATATTCAAACAGTTCAGATTTTGACATGTTATCAGAGTCAGTATGATCTCCAGAATAATATGAATTAGAAGTAGGAGTTTCTGATGTTACCTCAGAAGTGTTTGTCATAAAACACATGTTTGCCTTGTTTCTGTGTTCAGTTTCAGAAACTTCAGATTCACTAGAACTATCCTCAGAAGCACTCCAAGTAGCCTTCATGGCTTTCTTATACTTTTTATCCTTGTAATCACACTTCTTCTTGTATTTCAACTTTGTAAAGTCTTCGTTTATGTGTCCTTTCCTTTTGCACTCATAATAGACAACTTCGTCTGATTTATCAGGCTTCTTCCAATCCTTTTTCCAATGTCCCTTGTTGTCATACTTGACTTTATAGTTTGACTTTCTGAAAAACATCTTCTTACTATAAAATTTCTTAAACCTTCTAGCAATGTGATCCATCTCAGCATCACTATCAGAATTACTCTCACTGTCTTCAGAGCTTGAACTTTCATTTATAACGTGAAGATTTTCCTTATCCTTGTTCTTTGAAGTTGTAGTTTTGAAAGCAACAGACTTCCTTCTAGGTTCATCATCTTCTTCTTTGTTCACCTTAAGTTCCTCTTCATACATCATCAGTTTTACAATTAATTCTTTGACTGGAAGCTCTCCAATGTCACACGATTCTCTAATGGAGACAGAGGTTCCTCTCCATCTTTCAGGTAGACATCTCAAAATTCTCATGATTTGTTCCTTTGCTGGAACATCCTTTCCTAGAGAAGTCATTGTGTTAGAAATTTCATTTAACCTAAGATACATATCAGAAATGGGTCCATCAGGCGTCATCTTAAAATTATCATACTTAATAGTATAGGTATTCAATCTCATCTCCTTAACAATAGTTGTTCCTTCATGTGAAACAGCTAAGGTATCCCAAATTTCATAAGCAGTTTTACAGGAAGATATTCTATTAAATTCCTCATCTCTTAAAGCACAGTACAAAGCATTCATATATTTACAATTATTATTGTAGGTTGTCTTAGTAGCTTCATTCCAAGTAGATCTAACAGTAGTTGGTATTTTGTATTCAGATTCTATAGCAGTCCAAATATCAAAACCCATGCTCTCTAAGTGAATTTTCATCTTGATTTTCCACTGAGCATAGTTGGTTCCATTGAAAAAGGGTGGTCTATTGGTAGCAAAACCTTCAACTCTATTTTCCATGATAACTAAATTAAAGTATATATTTTAAAGAGATAAAAATTTAGAAATAACAGAAATTTTAAGAACAATAAAATACAACTAAAATCACAGTTGAAAAATAGAGTACTTTTAGAAAATCTTTAAACAACCTTTGATACCAAATGTTGGTAAGAGTGGATACTCAAGAGGGGGGGGGGTGAATTGAGTTCCAATTTAAAATTTATGTTTAAAACTCTGAGTTAAAATCCCTCATATAGAATACAGAATTAAACTGTAGTGAATTTATATCAAATATATGTTCTGTTAGGTTCTCAAGGGATTGATTAGTTCCAAGTTAATCAAATCAGCAGACTTGATTAACTTTTGAAACTAACTTACTGATTTAAAACTAATATAAACACTTGCGAGTTTAATTATCAAAGTAGCTTTAAAACAATTTTGGTTTTAAAGTATTAGCAGCGGAATAAAAATAACTTTGAAAAATAAATAAGCACAACAGATTTAACCATGAGGTTCGGTCTCAAGCTGAGACTTAGTCCTCTAAAAAACTTATATAAAAGTGATCCACACCATGGATCGGGGATAAACAACAGGATAAAACTGTCCAGGTCCAAGACCTCTACCACTGTTATCCGTGGGAACAAAAACAACAGCAATCAGCTTTCTAGGTCACTCACGACCTCTACCACTATCCCAGTGGGAAAAACAAAATATAAAAGAGTTGAGTGAGGATTTACAAATCCTCCAGTTAGATTACAGGACACAATGTCTGTAAAATACAGCATATAACACACACTTCTCAATATGTAAAAAAGATAAATCAAATAGCAAATATTTAGAGTTTAGAAATGGCTCTAGTGATTGTTGTGCAGTTCTGGACTCCTTTTGATTGATCAGAATTTTCTTTGAGTCCTCTTCTGGTTTTTGTCTGGAAAATAGAGTATCGTCTGTTTCCTTGACTTCCAGGTGTAGAGACAGTCGATGAATGTCTGGTGTTATGTTCTCGTTCTCATCTTTTCACTTGTGGTCTGTATATCTCTGTGTATTCGTCTATATGTCTCACACTTTGTAGTATCACATCCTTCCTTTATTTAAAGCACGTGCTCCAGCAAAAGATGATTTGGTTTTTGCCGATACGAGGTACGGTTCCCTGACATCCTGCAGTACACATTAATTAAATGTCAGTGTATTAAAATATAACTGATATGACAGTTGGTTAGATTAAACAAAGATAAAGTAATTAAAGCAGTGTCGGGTTCTGTCTCTGGAATGGTAGCTCTTGATATCAGTAGACTTGTGTTACAGTAGGTGTCTGTATCGGTATACTTCATTTGTAATGGTTGAATTTTGTTACAGTAGGTGTATGTATCGGTAGCGGTAGCTCTCTATAGGTAGCTGTGGCTCTGCCTTGTATCGGTAGCGGTAGCTCTCTATCGGTAGCTGTGGATCTGCCTTGTATTGGTAGCGGTGAGTCTTTATCAGTAGACATTGCATAATCATGGACTTCAGCATATCGGTAGCTGTCAACTTTGCTGTAGCGATAACTGTCGACTTCATTGTATCGGTAGCTAGTATGTAACTGTAGCTAAAAACTGTTTGAGCATTCACTTGGCAGAATGAGTTAAGTCATAGTAAACATATATCTGATAATTCAAAAGACTTAATTTTAGAATAACGAAAGCAAAAACATATATTAAAGTATATTTGGAATGTATTAAGGATAATCAAGATATAAAGAGAGTATGGTTGGGATAATCAAAACACAATAAAGCCACTTAATTCCAGAGGGTTAAATAAATACAAATATGTTTAATAGATTAATCAATAAAATATACCAAAATAAAAAGAATATCACTATATGATTAGACTATAAGACCATAGTTATTGAGTCAATGGGAATGAATAAGAGTAACCAAATTATAAAATATTTATAAAAAAGAAAATAATGATTACTTTTATCATGATTAAAATTCAATTGGAATATCTAGAATGACTAAGATGGTCAATTTATGATTATAAAATTCTTCTTCTATATATTTCCTATTATGTTGTGTGACTATTAATTTCAAACACCTGTGGGTATTTATGATAAAATATATATTTTTTATATATTTTTAATACTAATTAAATAAATAAATAATATGAAATAAGAATAGAAATGGTTAATATTTTTAAAATATATCTTCTTATAAAAAGGTTTTAATTATATATCACCTTTTTATTTAATTGATAAATATAATTTTTTTTATTTTAAAAAAAGAGCATTATATTTGGATTCATCGTTATAATTTTTATTATGATTAATTACTTATTAATTTTTAAAATGATTGATTATTAGGTGAAAATCAGGAATTGTTTTTAAAATAAATTCCAAACCATTTATAAAATTATTAGTATTAAAGTGCAAAATTTAAATTGAAGAAATATTATTATAATATTTTATATATTTTATAATTCAATAAAAAAATTTATTAATTTTACATTCAATTTACAAAACAATATTTTATATTTTATAACCTATGTAATATTTTCCAAAATATAATTGGGAATAAATTATACTTTTTTTATATTAAAATTAATTTAAATAAAATATTTAAATCAAAAAAATGAATTGAATTTTGAATTTTAAATATGCTTTTTACATAATTTAATAATATTCACATAATATTTAAGTAAGAAATTTATATTAGGATAGGTAAAAACTTGTTAGTGCGATAAAATATTCAATGGTAAAAGTAATAATTCAAGTGGTAAAGTGGATAAAAACTGATAGAAACATTCATATAATTGAGTGCATGAGGTTGTTGTTGAAATTATATATTCACCAATACAATATATATCACATTTAGATCCAAATTATATATTTTCCTCCTTTATATTTTTTTAAATTATTTAAATTATTTCATTCTCATCAATTGTGAATGGTGACTCCCAACACCCCTTCAGGGAACTCCAAAAAACATATTTTCCTCCGGAAATGTTACCCATTATCTTACCCAAGAAATTATATTCAACTCTATCTGTCTACTATTCACAAGATATTATTATATTTCGTCAAATTTATAATAGATCTTCCATGTAAATATATAGGTTATCAATGCGAGTATTCATTTTTTACTTAACTTATTTCTTTTATATTTTTCTTTTACATTTACAATTTTCAAATATCTAGAAAATGAATTCATTATTGATTATATAATGATTTTAATATACTATGGTAATAATCAATATTCAAAAATTACCATTTCTATTAATAGATATGAAACATACATTCATGTGTTATGTAAACTACATTCTCCATGATGCAACACGTTTCATTTCCCATTAACACAATTCAACAATTGAATAATAGAACGTATTGTATGATGATTATTATTTTTAAAATAAATCATATTTCTCCATTTCTGTCATTATATATAAAATTAAATCCTCAACCAGGCATACATGTAGACTACCACCTCCATGGAAAGATTCATTTTAGTTTTTCTTTCATCATCACCATAAATAAATAAAGATAAGTCTGATATTAAAGGATAAATATTATATTTTCGATATAATTATTGTTATTATATTATTATTCTAAAACCTATTAGTGACTTTATTAGAAAACAATCTTCATTAATTCAGTCTATTATCACTAGCGCACTAAAAGAGAAAAAATCTATTCATTCTTGGTTATGATATTATATAATTCATAACATATTCAAAACTGTTTCGAATTATTATATGTAAAATTAATTCACCCAAAATAATTTAATTAATGTTATTATAATTATATTACAACAAAACCACCTCATAAACATCTATTTATCTTGGTAGGTACATGTTTGTGTTAGTTTAACCACATAATTGAACAATACTATGCATTTATATGATACATGACTATAAGAATGTATATTCAAGAAAAATATGATATAAATAATTGAATAATTATTTATAATTATTTTTATTAATGTTATATTAATATTTAACTCATAAATTATGAAATCACCTTTCACTCATTAATAATCATCAAAATATGTTCAATATTAATTTAAACATCACAAATCATAACAAAAAATACCATGAAATGAAAATATAAAATTTAAAACAAAATTTTAATATATATTAAAAGTAAATTATATGACATAATAATGATAAAATTTCCGTAAATATTATATACCAAAAAACATTTTATGAAACATGTTTAAGTGGATGATCATTACTTACACAGGGTGCTAAAAATATATACAAACGAACTAATAATAATATATGTAGAATGATCATTAATGTGGAGTATAAATGGATATAATTAATAATAATGAGTTTTTTATGTATTTTATTAAATTAAATAATTTTTTTGGATGTTTGGTGACAATACATAATGAATTATGATAAAGGTAATGATTTTGCCTCAAATTCCTATCTTTGGGACATGTTTTGTATTATCCATCATATTTAATTTATGAGGGGTATATAATACCTATACGAGATGTAATATCATGAATATTTTTTTATTCATAGTGCATAACATTCAATTATCATCTAACTCTATTTGGGGGATTTGATTAAATTGTTACTCAATGAGCTAGGATTTAGTGTCGTAAACATCAATTCCATCAGGCTTGTTAATATGATGCACCATGTTTTCATTGGAATGTTGTATTGGAAACCAATATATGAATAATTAATATATATTATTTTATTGGGAAATTCAATGTCGCATATTCTCCATTTAATAAAATAGATTTTACTCAATTGTTTCCCTATGTGAAATGATTTTGGTAACTCATTTTTCATTCACTATGTTATGATCATCCTTGCGTACATAAAATTGAATTACATTCTACCAATGTATTGGATTCTGTAGTATTATATTTTTTATAATAATTATCATTACTACCATAAGAAAACATTGAATGAAATTCCAATTTCAAGTAGTGTGTTTCCCTTGAGGGATACTGATGTTTCCTCTGGAATTGGGGATGACCTCGTTGATTGAAGGTTCAAACATTCTAATTGGTTTCTAACGGGTTTTTTCATAGAAATGGAAACATCCAATGATTACATATCTATTTGGACTTACTTTCCAAAGGTAGGTGCTCATTAGTTGTGGACTGATGATGCTTAGGAATTTTCATTGGTTGAGAGGATGGGAGGTCAAACTCATCGCACCTTTTTTGAGGGGAATTATTGTCTACTCCGAGTCTCTCTTTATAGATTTATGTTATTTTTGTGAATCCTTATTACATTACCAAGTATAAAATGAGCTTCTCTTTATATCTGAATGTCAATGATTAAATATGTAGAAATTTTAGATAATATTTTATATGTATTGGAGTTTCTTCATCTATAGAGAATCATCTGTATTTGTTAGAGATTCTTAGTCAATGGTATCCTTTAATACCTAAAAGTCTCTTGGTCATTATGATGACCATACTGGTTTTAAAGCCACTCAGTGGGGCACTTGATGTTTATTTTCATTCATAAGGACATGGATTATTTCAGAGTTGGTATTGTACCCACAGATGGCCTACCTATGTATCATTTGATTAGAAAAGGAATCAGAACCCACATAGTTTGAGTAAGGGAGTGTGATGTTTATGTATGATTTATGGCTCAAAGAAAGATGTCATAATTACTTTTACACTCTAATATCGCGTGAGTCATGATCGGTGTGAGAAAAAAGAAGTATTGGTAAAACCAGACAATTGTGCCATGAAATATTCAATCATAAGAAATTATGTATGTATTATAGCCCAAATATATAAAGAATAAGATTTAGTTTAGGGAAGAAATCCAGGAACAGGGTCCGTAAAGGTATATGTGCATTATGGAGATTTGGATTCTCTAATCATGGGGCTTACTCCTAAGGAAAATTCACAAGTTAGAAAGGGACTTATGATTGGGTTTTACTCCTGAGAAGGAAACCCAGATCAAAGGTAAATTAGGACTGGTTAAGAGAAATTAAGACTAGGGCTTACTCCTGAGAAGGTGGCCCAAGTTAAGGGACATGAGAAATTAATGGACTTGAGGCTTACTCCTAAGGCGGATGCCCATATTTGAGACTGGGGCTTACTCATTAAAAGGGAATCCAAGGTTAAGAGAATTTGGTTAGGGCTTACTCATAAAGAGGATGCCCATATTTGGGAATTTGGAGACTAGGGCTTACTCTTGAAAAGGAAGCCCGGGTTAAGGGAATTATGACCCGAGCTTACAATTAAGAAGGATGACCAGATTAATGAGGCCTTGGGGATTACTCCTAAAGAGGATTCCAAAATTAATGAAAATTTATACTGGGGCTTACTCTTGAAAATGAGGGCCAGGTTGAGGATTCTCTCATCTTAAAGGATGAGGTTGAATAAATGGGATCACTAACTTTCGTGATATAAAAATTTGTAAATCACCAGGTTTTAAGATATTTTCCACATAATTCCTTTCAGATAAGGAACCCAACAATGAAATCATGACATAAATGGATTTAGAGAGTGTTCTAAAGTCTTAATTTTGAATAGGAGAGGTAGATAAGAATAAGAGAGGTGAAATAGGTAGGAGGGGCACCCAAAAATGAAGGGGCACACAATTATTTCCTGGGAGGACAAGTATTGGTCGCATAGGTTTACCTGAGCGACACATGGGTACTTGCACGCCAGTCAATCCTTAGAGTATAAATTGGGAGAGGCTTGGCTCAAGCCCCTAGTACTACCCATAGAGACTTCTAGAATAGAGGTGCACAAGTTATATGGAAGGGGTAAGGTGGTGCGCAAGTGTGGTCATTTCCCTTAAGGTCTAGCCAGCTAGGCGCGCAATTGTTGATGATTTATAACACATAGTCCTTCCTCCCCATTGTTATATCTTTTTTTTCTATGTAAGAAATTACCTTAGAAGTGTTTGGAAGCCTTGAGAAGAGACTAAGGTGCCGGGAGCTCAAATATGTGGTTTTTGGAATTTTTCCTCCACATCAAATGGGGGGCCCACATGGATATTTATAGGCTAGAGAGACCCTGGGCCAAATATCAAAGTGGGTGCGCAGGTCACCTGTGCGACCATTGGGCATCGCACAGGTATACTAGCACGACCTTGGTGGAACTTGCACGACCCAAGTGTAAATGACTCTTTGTTCATGCCTTTGTCTATTTTTGATGTTTTATTTAAAGGATGAATCACTTTATGCTAATGCATTTTCCTTTCCATTAGTTTATACTCTGTGACAAAAAGGAGCGTCAACAAAATTCCCCCCTCAGATTTGGATCCAACAGAAATGAGGATGTTACTCTGAGGAAAAGAAGAAAAACAAGGGACATTTGGTGTGCAAGTTTTGAGCGCGCAGAGGTCGACGCACATGTGTTGAGCACACTGGATTTAGGGTCACTGGCTGTAGAGGTAATAAGACTTGGCATTTTTGGATATCAAAATATCCATGCCACAGTGAATCAATTCATCATTAGGAGGGAGCATGAGAAAAAGTGTCGGGAAGATATGACTAGGGTGAAGCTGTCAGACAATATTAGTGAATTTGAGGTTGTGGTATCCCGAGCTGAGGCTGACTATACTGCCAAGATGAAAGAGATGAATCACAAGATTAAAGATAACGTTTTCCATCAGATTCACCTTTAGCAACAATTAGATGTTGTTATTGGGGAATATGACCAGCTGAACAATTCACTGGAGGGAGCTCAAATGAGTGGTATGAAATCCATCACGGATGCCAAGAAAGCACACAATCAGGCTCAAAAGAGTGAAGTTGGTCGAGTGAATGAGCTTCAAGTGGGTGATGATGAAGCTCGTCATGTTGTACATCAAGTGAAGACTTATGTTGACAGTCTTTTGTAATTTCTTGGAAAAGAGAAGAGACTCCAATCTATGGACGTCCTTCTAATTCTTTTGTATCAAATGAAAAACAATCTCTTCTTAAATCGTTTTTTCACGCATTTTCCTTTGTTACATGGTTTAGATTTTTACCTAAGACAATGGGCCAAGAAAGAATATTTGGATTTTTACTAGGATTATTATAAATAACCCTACAAAATTTGAATCTTTTAATTGCTCAATATTACCTAAATCATTCAAAATGTATGTTTATTGAGCTGGAACTTGAGTTCTGTTTAGAGTTCCCTTGTCTTTTGTGGGCAGTTTAAAGTCATGAAAGTCGGATATAAAAATTCTAATGTTTAAGTTCATAATAGCTTTGACCAAATGGAATAAAATTGACTCAATTCCTTGACAATTTATCTAAAAACATATTACCCCACTCAAGTATGAATGAAAACATGGAAACTATGACTTAAAAAAGTTTAAATCTAAGGAATGATATGAAAAAGGTCTAAAATGCATTAGAAGAAATAGTTCCCAAAAATGAAGTTACCATTATTTAACAAACCCGTTAGGGGGTGGAATTATGCAGGGATGCCTATAGGCATTAGCTGCATAGTCAAATAATAGTATCTTTTTGCTGAAAAGTCCATTATGTAGACTATTTATGCAAGGCCGACTAAGGGCATGTGCTGCATAGTCAGGCAAAAGAACGTTTAGAAATTTACTTTTCTACTGCTCAAAATCCGGTGGAAGTTTATGGAGATTCAAATTTTCGAAAGCATAGAGTTTGTTGTATAGAGAGAGGTACTTGAATATGGAGAAGATATTTCTAAGAAAGATCATCTAAGAACCGGATAAATTTCACTCCTACGAAGGTCTGAACCAAACGTAGGGAAGAAAAATATAAACCATAGACTTGAATACTTTCAGATCATGAAAACGAACATGGGGAAAATATATTAAGGACTGCTATTTTTTCAGATCCTTTACATATTTTTGATAAGACCAATAAGTAAAAAAGATGCTTTCTTCCCAAGAATGAAGTTACCATTATTTAACAAACCTATTAGTGGGTTTAATTATATAGGGCCGCCTAAGGGCATTGGCTGTATAGTCAAATAATAGTATATTTTGGCTAACAAGTCTGTTATGTAGACTTTTTATGTAAGGCCACCTAAGGGCGCGTGCTGCATAGTCAAGAAACAAAACACTTAGAAATTAGAAATTTTGTGGCCTAAAGTCAAGAAAAGTGTTATGAAGATCTGTAAGTATTTAGGTTTAGGATTATGACACATAGAGATGGGTGTTGTGAAATGTATGTCGAGATACACAGATCAAAACTAACCATAATAATGTTGTGGCTGGGTCCTGAATTGAAATATTGGAAAACACTACGTATCCCATAAGGATGTGAATCAAGCCATACATAGTTCTTGAAATACAGTTTAACGTCATGTGGGACAAAAGTATAAGAGATCTTAGTTTAGGGTCATAGAACTCGGACCATTATAAGAAATACACAGTGTGTGTTTACATAGGGACTTTTCAGCTAAGGGACTGAAATTAAAACTTGGGGTTAGACCCAATGACTTGGGGCTAGATTCGAGGGACACTCGAACATTCCTATGTATCCCATAAGGATGGGAATCAAGCCGGCGTAGTTCTAGAAATACCCTTTTTATAAATTTGGTTCGTACATGTGAAGGGTGAAAGGGGAGTTTAGTGCAATGATGGGTTGACCCAAGATAAAAGGTTATGGTATTTCAATGTATGCACATTGTCTTTCGAATATAAAATGATTGAAAATCAATGTAAATAATGATTCCCTCTCAGGTGAGGGTATTAAAGAATATTGTAGTTTATTTTCATACATGACAAAAGTGTTGTACAGTTTAACGTCGTATAGAAAGGTCGAAGGTGAACCAATGTGAAGAGATTGGTTTTGGGATGGAACATTAGGAGGTTTCCTTCATACCCAAACTGGAAAGCAAGGATCAAGTTCCATGTAGTTCAATTTAATAATGAATTAGTGATCAAGTTGTTCTTGGGGACAATGACTAAAAATGGTTTTAGGACTTACACATGGTTTGCGGCCTAGAGAGGGTGTTATGGTTGATGTTTAGTCTAAGCTCACGTGAGTAATTCTCGATGTGAGAAACAAGAGGTAGCAACAACCTTAATGATGCACCGTTTAAAGTCATGTAGGATATATGAGGGGACTATGCAGTTTAAAGTCATGTAGTGAGGACTATTGGTGATGCACAGTATAGTTTCATGTAGTAGGGACAATACAGTTTAGTGTCAAGTTGGACAAAAAAATTGGACTGTGCAGTTTAATGTCATGCGGTAAAGACAAAAGAGGAGACAATTTAATGTCATGTTGGACGCATTAGGTACATTTTCACAGTTTAACGTCATGATGGATGAAAAAGGGATGATACAGTTTAGCATCATGTTGGAAAACGGTGCGAATAGTTTAAGGTCATATGCATGGACTCTAGATGTATAGTTTAACATCGTATAGGAAGATGAAAGGGACATAGTTTAACGTCATGTTGGACGAAAGGGATAATAGTTTAAGGTCATATACATGGACCATAGATGATGCAGTTTAACGTCTTGTGGGATGGAAGTAATACAAATAGTTTAAAGTCATATACATAGACCATTGGTTATGTAGTTTAACGTCATGCTGGACGTAAGGGACATCTGTATAGTTTAGCGTCATGTAGTTAGGATGTCACGGTTTAACGTCATGTTGGACGTCATAGTTTAACATCATGTTGGACTTAAGTGCCAATAGTTTAAAGTCATATTCACGGACCCTTGGTTATGAAGTTTGACGTCTTGTTGTACAAATAGTTTAAGGTCATATGCATGGACCGTAGATGTATTTTTTTGTTTACACAAAATATTTCTTCAGAAATATGGCATTTTTTGGAGTAGTGACGAGTTCTCCATCCATTGAGATTAAAGAATAAGCTCAATTGGAGTAGACCTTGTGTAATGAATAAGGTCCCCCCATTTTGGTTCAAGCTTGGGGGGGTATCTTTCCTAGTATCACTGGAGTTCTGTGAACTAATACCAATTCTCCCTGAAAAAAAGAACGAAGACAAACATTTTTGTTGAAACCTCGTTCTATTCGATTCTAATAGACATCCAAGTGGGGCATGGTGCACAATATTTTCTCATCTAACTGTTCCAATTCATCCAATCGCTTTTGAGATTGTCTATCTGTAGATGAATGATCACAAATGGATGCTCTGAGGGACGGTAATTGAACCTCAATTGGAAATACTGCTTCTATTCCATATACCAATTAATATGGAGTTGACCAAGTTGCAGTGCGGGTGGTGGTTCGATAACCCCATAAAGCATGAAAGAGTTTATCAGGCCATGAATTCTTATCTTTATCGATCATCTTTTGCAGTATATTTGACAGAATTTTGTTTAAATCTTCTATCTGGCCATTGGAAGCTACATGATACCAAGATGAATGATTGGATTTGATGTTGTCTTCTTGATACAACTTCCTTTCCTCGGATGAACTGAAGTTGATTCCATTTTCTGTTAATATGGTATAAGGAACACCAAATCTAGTAATTATGTTAGACTTGATGAAGCTAACAATGAATTTATAACGAACTTCTTTAAGAGGTATTTCCTCTACCGATTTGGAAAAGAAGTCAGTAGTAGTAAGAGTATACTTAAACTTCTTGGCTGTAGCTGAAGGGTAAGGTCCCACCACATCCATTCCCCATGTGGCACATTCCCACGAGTATTTAGCTGTTAGAAGAAACATTGGGTGCTGATGAATGAATTTTTCATGTACTTGGCATGAATGACACTTCTTTGTGAAATCAACACAATCCTGTATCATTGAAGGCCAAAAATATGTAAGCCTTCGAATTTGATCAGATAGTCTATGTCCAGACTTGTGGGCACCACAGGATCCTGCATGCACTTCTTTCATGACAACCATTGTCCCTTTACCATCAATTCATTTGAAGAGAACTCCATCAAAACCATGTTTGTAGATAATTTTCTCTAGGTGATCTGGGACATCATAAAGAGTAAAATTGACCACACATTGTCAGATATATTCTTTCACGGCTCTATCAGGCGGAAGTGTTCCATTTTGAAGGTATTCCTTGATAGGTGTCATACATCCTATAGTATGACCATATGGTTCAGAGATGGGACTAATTTCATTGATCTCCTCTGTTATGATTTTAACATAAGGTGAAATTTTATGAAGGTGGGAAATACTGTTGGTTGTCTCGTCCCGATTTGGATCTGTCGGAGCTGTGGCTATATTAGCCAATGCATCATCTTGGAAATTTTATGACCGTGGGACATAAGAAAATGTTGGTTCCGAAATAAAACTCCTCAATTAATTCTCTGACGTAATCACACAAAGGGATTAGTTCTTATTTTCTGATTGCATAATCCCCATTAACTTTTTTGATTACCAGGTCTCAATCACCTTTCACCTTTATGTGATTCACTTGTTCTTGAAGCGCCAACTCCAATCCTGCGATAAGAGCTTGGTATTCTACTTCATTATTTGTACCGCCTCACCATAATGGAAAGGAATAAGGTATAAATTATTTTTCCAGAGAAATGAGTACAACTCCTAACCCAACTTTGGTGAAATTAGGATCTTCCATTTTACTCCTTGTTGGACTTCTGGAAACACCATCAAAGTACATTTCCCATGTTTGAAGACTTTCTTGAAGAGAGAAGACTTACTCATCAGGGAGATCAATATCTAAAGATGTGTCTTCCACAAAAGGGTGTTCAACAAGGAAATCATCCAGATCTTGGTCCTTTATTACCTTTTGGGATACATACTGAATGTCAAATTACTACAGAATAACTGCCCACCTTGACAGACGTCCTGTAAGCATTGGACGATTAAAGATGAATTTGAGAAGGTTATTGCGAGATACCAATTGGAACTCATGATGATGCAGGTAGTTTCTCAACTTCTGAACTGTAAAGATTAATGCTAGGAAGCACTTCTCAATACTTGAGTATCAGGTTTCTGCTTCAATTATAGTTCAACTGAGATAGTAGAGGCTATTTCTATTCCCTGCATCATTCTTCTGAACCAGAAAGGCACCCAATGATCTCTCTAAAGGTTTCACATAGAGGATAAGTGGTCTTCCTTCAATAGGTGTCATTAATACTGGTGGACTCAAGATATACTTGTTAAGAATATCAAATTCTTCTTGACATTCTTCAGTACACTGGTAAGTGACTCCCTTCTTCATCAATTTGGTAAAGGGTAAACTTTTGCCTGCCAAATTGGCGATGAAACTCCGAATATAGCATATGTGTCCTTCAAGTCCTCTCAATTCATTCAAATTTCGATGAGGTGACATACCAAGGATTGAATTTGTCTTCTCAGGATCAACTTCGATACGACAATGGCATATAACAAATCCAAAAAAATATTCTTGTGGTTACCCCAAAAGCACATTTTAAGGGATTCATCTTCAAATTATATTTCCAAAGTTTGTGGAAGATGATTTCCAAATCAGCCAAGTGATTAATACATTTCCTGGATTTGACCACCAAATCATCCACATAACATTCAACTTACTTCCCTAAAAAGGGTTTGAAGATACGATGCATGGCACACTGATATGTTTCACCTGCATTTTTTAGGCCAAAGGGAATTACCTGATAGCAAAACACACCATAAGGGGCTCTGAAGGCTATATATTCTTCATCTTCTAGAGCCATTTGGATTTGATTATATCTGGAGTATCTGTCCATGAAGTAAAGTGCTTCATATCTAGCTGTTTCATCAATTAAATGTACTGTAATTAGTACTAGAAATACACCCTTAGGATAATGCCGATTAAGATCTCTGAAATCAATGCAAACTCTAATTTTCCCATTCTTCTTTTTCACTGGGACAATATTAACCAACCACTTGGGAAATTTAACTTCCTTGATGAAGTTATCTTTGATAATCTTATCCACTTAAACCTCAATATTGGAATCATAGGTTGGGTGTGTTATTCTAGCAGGTTCTTTGAATCCTCAATGTTCTTCTGGCAAACCCAAATGATGAGTGGAAACATCAGGATCAAGCCCTGGAATCTCTGTATATTTCCACGCAAATATATCTCAATTTTTATTTAGAAAGGGAATATACATTTCTTTCTATTCAAGAGTCATAGTTGCACTAATTAAAGTGGGGCGTGGATATTCCTTTATACCCAGATTTATTTCTCTAATTTCATCCACAGTGGTAGAGATATCCTCTTCAAATGCTGGAGGAGAATCCATGAGATCATCCTCTTATCCTTCAACATGTGTTATTTCTTCTACTTCTACTTCAATGGTAGATGATGAAGCATAATTTTCATGATCAGAAGAGACGCAAAAAATTTCACAGCTTGAAGTAGAAGCTTCCATTTCCGACCCGATTGATGATGAATGGTATTCCTTGGGTAATAAAGAGGAGATGATGGATTGAGAATCGAAATCACCGTTCACCTCTAACATTGAAATACAGTCTTCTAGAATGGTTGGCGATGTATAGGATTACTGGATTTCAGTAGATGAAATAAATACATATCCATTTGATCATTCATCATTACTTGGTGAATTACCACTTTCTCTCATGATGTATGGCTTAATTTCCGTGATTGAAATTATGGATGTTTCTATAAGTGTATTTTAATTTGGATCTTTCCTGTCAATTTGACTAATAGGCAATACATAATCTATACTCACATGTGCTAATTGGTTTACTATAATCTTTTCCAAACCATATGGAGCATTAACTTTGGTAATCTCTTTTGTTGGGGATTCCTCCCTTCCCTTCATTTGGTAGAATTCTGCCTTAATGTATTGAGAATCACATGTCATGAAGGGGGCCTTATCACCATACAATTTCCCAACATGACCATCGAAACAACATTTTCGACATTCATGGTATGATGAAGAGATATCCACATGTTGATGTAGCCAGGGGCTTCCAAGAAAGATGTTGATGGCTGAGTCTTGATCAACAACCATGAAACCTGAATAGGATACAAGATCTCCAAACTGAGTTCTGATTGTAATCTTGCATAGTGGTTCTTGCTCATTTTTATCATATCATTTTAACATCATAGTTGAAGGAGTTAAATCAGATTCCTTGAGGCCCAATCGACAATGTGTACAAATGGTCATGAGGTTGACTCCTAAACCATTATCAAAGAAATCTATTCGGATGTCTACACCATTGACCTTTCCAGATAATTACAAATGTCTAATATGTCCATGCATGAAATCATCTTCATCTTCATTAGTAAAAGATATTACTGCATGGAATTCTGCAGGATTATTATCTACATAGTAGACTTTAGCAGCTGCAATTTCAGTCTCAAACTCTAGAGGACTTGACAAAGCCTCGATGAGTTCCTCTTGAAGATCCTTTGGTAAATTAAAAGCATCCATAATTGATAACATGGACGGTATTTGGGCCATGTGTTTCAATACATTATAATTTTTATCCAAAGCTCTGCGTATCCCAATAGGAACATGTGGTTTAGCAGGTGCCTTGGAATTTGATTGTTTGGAAGTTGATGCATCTTGTACTGGGATAGGAGTTGGTAATATTCTAGGCTTTGGGAGATTATACCGATTAGATCTATTTAATTTATGAGAGGAAGAAGATGGAACCTTCAAACTATCTTCCAGAATAATTGTGCCAGGACTGAGTCTACATTGTGTGGAAGAACTTGCTTGTTCTTATTGAGCTCGTTGAATGTCTCTAACACGTGTTCTTTCTGCATACATAGTTCTAGAAGGGGTAGAATTGGAATAGTGGCCTCTAAAATATCCACATCTTCCACTGTATCCCGAGCCTCTAGAACATCCTCTGATTCCTCTATTTGATACAAGGAACTCGGGCTCATCAAAATCGAAACTGTGACTAGAATACAGGTCTGTTAATTAAATCATATTAATAGAACCGAAGATCAACTCTTCATCCAATGAAGACTATTCCTGATTAGCCTATTTAGGTTGTGCAATTTGGTGGGGCGGTGTCCATTGCTTCGAAGTAGATGGCATGAAATATTCCAGAGTCAAAGACAACTTGGGTTTTGATACATACTCATCTTCTTCTAATTGTTCCTCTTTCATTGAATTATTTAGTTTCATTGAGGATTTTCCCTCTAGTGAAGAGGGTTTTTTGCAACATTTATGGCATAAGACACAATTGGATTATTCAATTGTGTTCGCAAAATAGCATGAGTTTTTTGATCATTTTTCAGACCATCCAATAATCATATTTTTGTGATTTTTTGTTCTTGACTTCATGCCACTCGCCTTCCTCCTCTGGAACTGTAGCAGTAATACATGATACCTGAGCTGAAGAACATTATAGTTTGACTTGTCCCAAGTCGACCATATTTTTCAAAAGGTCCTTGAAAACAAAACAATCTTGAATGGGATTCCCCAATATCTTATGAAACGGGAAATAGTTGGGATGTTCTTCATCTCTGTCCTTGTTTGGCCTCTTGGGTCTTGGAAATTGAACCAAATTATTTTCCAGATCCAAAATTAAATAACCAGGAACTTGTTCATTTCAGAAAGAGTAATCTTTTCCCTTTAGATCCTCAAATTATTTCCTATTTTGATCTCTTTGATAATCTTGATGAATCGGCCTCTGTTGTTGGTTCTCAAGAGGTGGACCCTTCGAGAAGATGAAGGTTTTGAAGTAAAAGTAGGTACATGCGCTTGTTTAAGCATAACTGTAGTAGTCTCTACTTTACCCATTCTCCTTCCAGGAGATGATGGAATTATATGAGCTTTATCCCCAGTCTTTATAAGAGAATATTCATACTGTTGAGCGATTTAAGTAAGGTCTCGAAACCCTCCTGTGTATTTCAAAGGGATCAGTGGTGTGCGCAACTGATCATGTAAATTCTCCACACAGATTGGCAACAATTCTTCTTGAGGGAGTGCTAAGCTCAGGGAATATGTTAATCCCTTCCAGTGAGAAATGAAATCTGAGACCCTTTAATTCTCCATTTTCTTACAGTTTGTAAGATCAAAAAGTGTTGTCTTTGGAATCGTTGAGCTGAATTAATGAAGAAATTGTTGATGAAGATCCTCCCACATGGTAATTGACTGAGATTGAAAGTTTGTGTACCAGACAAAATAAGGTCCTTGTAATGACTGTTCAAAACACCTGAGCTTAACTGCTTCTTGTTGCTTAAGGGTTCCCATCATAGGATTGAAATGAGAAACAAAATTTGTTAAATGTTGCTCTGGGTCTCCCAAACCACTAAATATTGGGAGTGTTGTACTTGTGAAATTTGATGGGGGAGGAATTGCATCAACCCATTCAGTGCAAGCTCTCTTCTCTGGTTGAACTGGAGCATTCTTTCCCTCCACATCATCCAACCGAGCTGTTAATGACTCAATTGTAGTTATTAACTTTTGAGAAACATCCGGTTGAGATTAGACCTGAGCTGGTGCAATAACTGGAGCTTGGTCAGATGTGGTGACTGGTGCTGCAACTGATGGTAGCACCACCAATTGTTGTTGCACTTAACCCGTAGGATTAGACCAATGAGGGTGTACTGATAGAGGAGGATATTCTTGATCCATATCAGTAGCCACAAACAAATTACTTTGACTGAATGACTCTAGCATGCTTAGGAGGAAGACTACCTTGAAGTAGTTCTGTGTTCAACCTCCTCAATTCCATCATTTATTCCTCTTGTTATGCAAATATTTTCTCTAGTGAGAGCGATTGTCCTTCTCAAGAGGAAGGTTATGTAACATTATTCTTTCCTTTACCCTTATTAGCCACCTTTTAGAGAGGTGGAAGTGGGTTAATTGAAGGATTACCTAGGTTCTGATTAATCCATTGATTTCGTGTACGCACACCTTCTTAATTTGTGTCTTTGCGTACAACTTATTGAGCAAGAACCTCTTCATCTGATCCCTCTGAGTGAAACTCATCTACTCCACTCCTTGAATTCTATTTGTTGATTTTGAGGGTTGGGTTAAAAGAGTCCCCAGTCTGGAAAGATGGGGTGATTCTTGACATGATATATCAGAGACTTTCTTGAAAGTTCTCCTGATATTGTAGACTTAAGTCCAGAAATTAGATGGATGCATCAACCTGCATCCACTTTTATCACCTGTCTCAAAATACCGTTGGATGATTTCTGACACTTCTATCACTTAATGTTGGGATTTCTCCAAACAAGAAGCATGTTCAATATTCTCGTTTGCTTGATGTAAGAGTAATTCAACAACTTGTTCTCTGTATGCTTGATTTTGAGAGGAACTAGTTGAGGCCTGTTGTTGTGGAAGCTGTTGATTACAAACAAAACCCATTGACTGTGGATGGCCATGGGCAATAACATTGCATGAGACTATTTTCGACGGGCTTTGCTGACAAGAGATTATAGTGAAATGTAGTGCTCCATGAACACCCCATCCCCTGATATGAATACTAGATTGGGAATTGGAAATTAACAGGTGCAATCTTCTTAGTGCGAAAAGGCATTAACACTGAAGGGATCTTTGCTACTTTTTAGCCTTCAGATATCGAGAAACTGAGAAAGATGCCAAGTCAATTTGGCATTGTAACCCCTCTATTATTTTAATATGATTTTCATATTCATCATAAGATAATATTTTATTTTTCAACTGAAAAAGTGTTTTCCATATATTGAGACAGATATCATGAATTCCATCTTTTGTCAACATCTCTATAATATCATACTGAGAGTTGGCCGAAGGCCAAAAAATGACTGGAACTTCATCTTTTTACAGTTGTTTTCTAATATTCAGTACTTCCTCTTTATCATTCAATGAATATTATTCTACCTGATTAGACCAGAGCTGGTGCTTCCTTGCTGCTTCATCGGATTCAACAAGATTGGTAGATAATTTACTGATTAAACTTGAAGATGAACAACCTAGGGGTGGATCAGAGAATGGACTACACCCTAGGTTATCTTCTAATTGAGAAAGTGTTTCACCTGAAAATGGTAAAGTATCAGACATGATTGTCTTCATATTTGCAAGTTACTCAAGATAATAGGGCTTTCTTGTCACTACATTGTCTATTGGAGAATTTTCCATGCAATGTGAATCAGTATTGTGGAGAGGGATTTCGCAGAGAAATTCATCATCATGGGGAGGACCACCATGGTGGGTTACAACAAAAGATGACACATTGTGCTCCTTGGTCTTATGGCCACACAGAGGGTTCTTGTGGCTCTCATCTGAAGAAGAAACACCAAGATTGACCAAATAATCATGAAACAAGTCTTCATGAGGAAGTATCTGATGCAGACCTTTAGAATTAATGTTCCCACTATTGAGAACTAAGGGAGTAGAATCATGAGTTGCAACAGATAACTGTCTGAGTGCATCAATAACTCCAGCATCGAGAAAGGACTTATTATATATTGGCCCTTGATTTCTTGACTGTTCTGGGAAGGTATTAATTTTAGATGCCTTATTACACGCTTTAGGAACCACTTGTTGATGAAAGTGGACATTATGGGCAGGTGTATGTGCCTACTCAAGAGAAATGATCAGGTTAGGTTGATTATCTCCACTCAAGTCATGGATATGTGCCTGACATGGCTATCCATATGATATGGGGGAGTACGCCCCACAACCCTCTTGGACTGGAACAGATGTGTGTGTCTGTTCCGAAGTAAACTGTTGATGTGTCACTCCACTGTCAGGGATAGATTTATGTGTCTTTCCATGAGATTCTCCTGGTGTTGTTATAATATCCTGGTAGGCATCCTGAATATGAGCAGGTATTTTCTTATGCTCTTTCACCATGGACAGAATATGTTTGGTGACTTCATCTGCTAGAATGGTGATATACGTCCATTCCGTGCTTGGATAAGGTGTATGTGCCTTGTCCAGTCCTCATTTTCCTGTCAGTGAATTTTGACAGTACTCATGTGTGGGGGCAGAGAGTTGAGTCTGCCTCTTGTTTGTCACCAGATCTTTCCGACTGACTTCTAAAATGCTACCAAATGAGGATGTTGGTAGGCTTGATCAATAATAGAAGGTTTATGTACCTGCTAATTTCACTCTACCAAACATGGTTGACGAGCCTCCTTCAACATTGACAGCTGAGGATGCTGGCAGGATTGACGAGTGTAAGCAGTTGTATGTGCATGTTTACCAGTTGTCAACACATTGGGTTGGAGGGCTTCATCGTATGTAGTCAGACGAGCATGCTGACTAGCCGATGATTTATAAATAGGTTTATGTTTTTTTCTATAGTACCCTTCCTGAATTTCCAGGCGTAATTGGCGTGCTGCTTCTAGACGAGTCTGCAGGAAAATGGGATTAAAACGGACGGGTGTGTGTTCCCCCTCGTTTCTTGACACCAGGTTAGGTTGGTGGACTTCTCTGAAAATGGCAGAGATAAGAACCTGCTCAATGTTAACCAGTTGTCTCCTCTGGTGGTTCATCTTGCCTACTTGGGTTCGAGGAACCTGAGACGAACGCCTTGAGATGACACCCTCATCATGTTGAGGGCACACTACCGCACGAGTCTGGCGGCAATTGTTGGTGGGAGACCTTGGGAAGGACTCATTTTTCCATGAATTACAGACCTGAGTGGCCTTCTCATTTACCTACTCAGAATATGGGGGTGAATGGTGATTGCATTCCGGGGATAACAACCCGAAACGGTTGGAGACGGTGGTTAGCACCGCATACTTCTTGATCACTGGTAGTCGCTGTCCGGACAACCAGGGTAATTTTTTCACATAGGGGGCTTGTCGAGAAGCCTCCAGAGTTGGAATGGTGCCATGTTGATGGTACTCTTTAACTAGTGCATTCGATACCCAGAGTTGAAGACGCTGAGTAGGTGATATCGTCCTCAGAGCGGACGATGATCCAGTAGGAGCAGCAGCAGATGCATTCATAGCATAGGTTTTCACAGACGTAGACTTAAGAAAATCCATTCTTGTAATGCAGAAGGTCTTGAAAAAAAGTTCTTCTTTGATATATCAAACATAATCAAGATAATTTTTGCTGCTACATCTTTTGGATGATCACATATGTTATTGATTTTCTTGTTTCCCCTCTCATTGAGATAAAATAGGGGCCTAACAGATAGGTAAAACAACACTTTAACTTGGTTAAATATTCACGTCGGGTTGAAAAATTTTAGTTTTCTCTGGAATTGGGGATGACCTTGTTTATTGAAGGCTCAAACATTCCAATCGGTTTCTAATGGTTTTGTTCGTAGAACCAGAAAAATCAAATGATTCCATATCCATTTGGACCTACTTTCCAAAGGTAGGGCCTCATTAGTTGTGGACTGATTAGGCTTATGAATTTTCATTTTTCAGGAGGATGGGAGGTCAGACTCATGACACCTTTTTTGAGGGAAATTATTGTCTACTCCAGGACTCTCTTTATAGATTTAAGTAATGTTCTTGAATCCTTATTACATTACCAAGTATCAAATGAGATTTTCTTTAGATTTGACAATCAATGATTAAATATGTATGAAATTTATAGAATCTTTTATATGTATTCAAGTTTCTTCATCGATATTGAATCATTTGTATTTGTTAGAGATTCTTAGTAAATGGTATCCTTAAATACATAAATGTATCTTGGTCATTATGATGACCATACTAGTTTTAAATCCACTCAGTGGGGCACTTGAAGTTTATTTTCATTCAGAAGGACATGGATTATTTCGAAGTTAGGATTGTACCCGCAGATGGGATACCTACGTATCGTTTGTTTAGAATAGGAATTAGAACCCACGTAGTTCGAGTAAGGGAGTGTGATGTTTATGTATGATTGATGGCTCAAAGAAAGATGTCATAATTACTTTTACACTCTATGCTCACGTGAGTCATGATCGGTGTGAGAAACAAGAGGTATTGGTAAAATAAGGCAATTGTGCCATGAAAGATGCAATAATGAGAAATGATGTGGGGATTATGTATGTATGACTGCCCAAATAGATGAAGATTAAGATTTACATCAGGGAAGAAATCCAGGAACAGGGTCCATAAAGTTATATGTGCTTTATATAGATTTGGATACTATAATCTTGGGGCTTACTCCTAAGGAAAATGACCAAGTTTGGAAGGGACTTATGATTGGGTTTTACTTCTGAGAAGGAAACACAGATCAAAGGTAAATTAGGACAGGTTAAGAGAAATTAAGACTAGGGCTTACTCCTGAGAAGGAGGCCCAGGTTAAGGGACTTGAGAAATTAAGGGACTTGGGGATTACTCATAAGGAGGATGCCCATATTTGAGACTGGGTCTTACTCCTTAAAAGGGAAGCCCATGTTAAGAGAATTTGGTTAGGGCTTACTCTTGAGGAGGATTCCTATATTTGGGAATTTGGAGACTTGGACTTACTCTTGAAAAGGAAGCCCAGGTTAATGGAATTATGACTGGGGATTACTATAACATGTAGAAATAACTAAAAACACCAAATATGAGGCTCGTATTGAACGCGCCGGACGTGCCTCTGGGATTTCAAATCCTGCCGACCGTTGCTTCTCCTCCTGGCGCTCGGCCTCCGACGCCGCCGGCCTTAGAACCGTCCGCCCCTGGCCTCCCAGACGCTGGATCGTTGGATAGGCGGCCGGTTTCTTTCCGCGACGATCTCTGTGGATCATCCCGGGCCTCCCAGTCTCCTTGCTTCCCGGCTATAGGTTCGTTCTCACCTTCGGTCTCTCGATCCGGGGCGACTGTCTCGATGGAAGTTCCCTCGGGAGTCTATGAGGATGCATCTTCCCGTATCCGCTGGTGCCTGGTGGCGCGTTTTAGTGTGGCGAAGCCATCCTTGGCGGTCTTCAAGAATTTTGTTTCCTCATGGGGACTCTCTTCCCAGGCTCGGATCTCGCTGCTTCACCGAAACTCCTTCAGTCTGGTCGTATCTTCCAAGTCTGACTTTATATAGGCTTGGTGTTTTTCCCAACGGTTGTTTGGGTGTTGGCATTTTAGTCTCGCCCCCTAGTCGATGGATGCGCACCGGGGTAAGGAGAGTGCTCGCGCAGCGGTGTGGCTAGGGCTTCCGGGCCTACCCCATCCCTTTCAGAATGAGGCCTTCCTGAGATCAATCGGTGACTCCCTGGGAGGCTTCTTGTGCGCTGACGTTCGTACCCTCTCCTGTGAAGACGTTCAATGCCCACGTATCTATGTGGACATGTTGCTTTCGTCTGTAATTCCCGAGACCCTGGTCATTGCGGTGCCGGAGTCATCTTGGAACCAGGACATCGTTTACCCTGTCTTCCCCCGTTTCTGTACGGCTTGCTGTCTACAGGGTCATTCTAGGCCTCAATGCAGGAACCATTCGAGGAGCAACTCCCATTCAACCAAGGGTCCAATTACTGGAGACCCTGGTCCATCTGTCCCAGTCCTGGAGTCCCCTGAGGCTTCTCCAGCCATAGTCCCTCCCTTACAGATCAGGGACTTGATTCCTGTTCCTTCGGTCTCTCAGGATCAGGGGCCGAGGGTCGCACTGAAGGGACCTTCCCCCTACTTAGGCGTTTGTGGGATCAGTTGGTGGATTTGGTCTATCCTTCTTGGAGTCATTGTCCTCGTCCTCATGGGTTCCAGGAGGCAGGCCTTCCAGTTGGGGATAAGAGAGCCTCTACCAGCAACACTCCCTCCTTGTCACCATGTCTTCATACCACAGTTTATGGTCATGGGGAATGTTTGAAGCAACCTGAGGTCCCTCGTTTGGAGAGCAGTAGTGTTCCTGATCAGCAAAGGGATGAAGGGCAGTCTGTGATGTCCCTCTCTTCTTCTTTGGCACAGGCCTCCTCGCCCTCTTTACAGATCCCTGGTGCCCGCACTCGGTTTCAAGTAAGTCTTCAATGCGAGGGTGCAACTCTCATGATCTCAAAGAGCAAGAAGTCCGGGGCCAAAGCCGGATCCTCCCGTGATAGATGATGAACATGATAGTCTGGAACGCTCGGGGTCTTGGAGCTCGGTTAAAGACGGACTTCATAGCTTCAGAATCAAGGGGGGAAAAAGCATGTCTCGTGGCTATCTTTGAACCGAAACAACACCTGAGGAAAATTAACTCTTTCTGTCGTCGTTCCAGAATGCATGGACACATGCATGCAGGCTCTATCAACAACCACATCTGGGTGTTCTGGAAGAAGGATGTCTCAGTGGATTTCATTGATGCAGGAGACCAATTCCTCACGGTGAAAGTCAAGAAGGGAGAAGACTTTTTCTTTGCAACCTTTGTGTATGGAAGCCGTGATTCTCAGGCAAGACTGAGACTGTGGCATGAACTTGAAGTGTTCAGGCCGATGAACATTCCCTAGTTCATGGCGGGCGACTTCAACATCATCCGTGACCCGGAGGAGAAGAAGGGTAGGAGAGCCTTCCCGAGGCAGGCCAGTCGGGAGTTTGCATCCTGTATTACAAAAAGTGGACTAGTCGACCTAAGCTCTCGAGGGGACTGTTTTACATGGTGCAATAACCAGGGTGGAAAAAAGAGGTGTTGGAGAAGGCTTGATCGCTGTCTAGCTAACTCCGACGCCCTGGCTTCTTTTCCCCAGGCTGAAGTCACTCATCTTGCCCATGGTATTTCAGACCATTCTCCGCTGAAGATATCGATCATTCCCAGTAAGCCTTCTCAAGATTCCTTCAGGTTCTACCCATACTGGGCCGGATACAAGGGTTACCACGATGTAGTTCGTGATCAATGGAATGCTCCCACCCAAGGTTACTCATGGGTAGCCATTCATAACAAGCTTAGAAGTGTTAAAAACGGGTTGAAGGTCTGGTGCAGAAGCATTTCCCTTAATGATAGAAACCTTGAGTCCCTTTCTCAGGAGGTGGAGCATTTGGAACGGAGTCTGGAGGAAACTTGGAGTGAGGAAGCCACCGTAGAATTGGAAACTAAGAAGGCATGTTGGGCGGAGGAGATGTTGAAGCAAGAGAGACAGGCTCGGGATCGGTCCAGAGTGAATTGGCTCCAAGAGGGCGACAAAAATACCGCGTTCTTCCATGCATGCATTTCAGAACGGAAGCGGTGGGCAAAGCCAAATATCCTACAGGAGGACGGAACGTATGTGAACGACAGGGAATAGGATGGGAAGTTGGCTCTTCATTACTTCCAGGATCTTCTTGCTGGTCGGAATCCCAGAATGCCTAGTGGGTATCCGACAGGCACATCGGGGCTATGGGAGGCGATCCAGAACAGAGTTTCAGAGGAGGAGAATCGTTCTTTGGAATCCTTTCCTTCTGAGGATGAGATCTTTCAAGCCATGAAGAATATGGATCCGGAGAGTGGCCCTGGGCCAGACGGGTTCCCTGGATCTTTCTACAGGGGATCGTGGGAGGTGGTCAAAGGTGATGTTATTGAAGCCATTCAGGATTTCTTCAAGGGGGGGTCTTTACCGAGGGTGGCCTCAGCCACGACACTTTTCCTTCTTCCCAAGGTTAAACATCCCAACTCTCTGTCCCATTATAGGCCGATCAGTCTCTGTAATTTCCCATACAAAATCCTTGCTTGTCTCATCAACCTAAGACTGGCTACGTGGTTGCCTTCATGGATTTCTCCTGAACAACATGGCTTTGTGCGAGGAAGATCAATTCAGGGGGCCATCGCCCTTGCACAGAAGATGGTGAGGGATACTAACCACAAGACTCATGGATCCAACCTCACCATCAATGTTGACATGAACAAAGCCTATGATCGGATTGAATGGAGCTATCTCAACAGATCCTTGGCGACGATGGGGTTCTTGGCAAAGGTGGTGGACAATGTCTTCAGATGCGTGAGCTCTTCTTAGCTGGGAATTTTCTTTATGGGTAAAACTCACGGTTTCTTCAAGTCTACTAGAGGTCTAAGGCAGGGAGACCCTCTTTCCCCCAACCTGTTCATTCTTGACCAAGACGCTTTGAGTGCCTCAATCAACAGGAGCATACTCCAAGGGAACCTACTTCCTTTCCGAAGGAAATATAGCCTCCCTACTATCTCCCAACTTATGTTTACTGACGATACTATGATATTCCTTAATGGGGGAAGGAGATCCATCCAATGTCTGATGGAGATTCTGAAGGACTATTGCTTCTGGAGCGGTCAGGTTCTGAGTAAGGATAAGAGTGAGTTCTTCATCTCCAACCGTAACTCATCTCAGCGTCTGGACTCCCTCAAAAATAGGCTCAACATGCAACTCGGGCGGTTCCCAATCGAATATCTGGGCACTCCCATCTCTTCTGGAAGATTGAGGATTCGTGACTTCAATGGAATCATAAGCAGGATTTCAGGACGTGTTCTTAACTGGAAGAATCAGTTTCTTTCTTTCGGAGGACGCATTGCTCTGGTTAATAGTGTTCTTTCATCCATTCCCATTCATGCCTTGGCTTCCTCCAACATGCCGAAAGGAGTCATCAAAGCAGTGGACGCTGTTCTTTGCAACTTCATCTGGGATGTTAAGTCTGAAGGTAAACGACACTGGACAAAGTGGGAGAGGTTGGCAAGACCCATCTCCGAAGGGGGGATCAACTGTCGCAGCCTCCATTATACTATCGAAGGGGCCCATGCAAAGCTCTCATGGGAGATTCTGGAAGAGCAAACTCTTTAGGGTCAATGCATGTCACCTTTGTTCAGGGGTAATGAGGAGGTAAGTTGTGGACCAGCTTCCCCGCTGTGGGCCAAAGTCCAACCTCTGGTTCTCTCCTTGTCTTCTTGCTCTCGTTGGATTGCTGGTACATGGGACATCTCCTTCTGGAATAAGAACTGGGCAGGCTCTGTTCTGGCTTTCCCAGGATGTCCAGCGCCTTTGATCTCGTTCAAGGAAGCCCAATGCCATCCCCGCTTCATCAAGACAGTGTTGAATGCGGACCAACAGGTTGTCTTTGATTTGATCGTGTTGAATTCCGAGAAAGACAGGTGTGTCTTCACTCCATAATCCTCCGGGGTCTTCATTAACAGAGACTTCCAAAGGTGGAGGGTCCACTCGAGGCCCCTGGAACGGTGGAACGGTGTGGTCTGGTGTCGCCAGATCCCGACCAAAATGAACTTCTTGACCTGGAGAATCAGAAATCTGGCCCTGGCTTCGGATGACAATATCATGAAACTTGGGATCAGTTTGGCCTTAGGATGCCACTATTGCAAGCAACAAATGGAGGAAATCATGGATCACCTTTTCTTCAAAAGTGAATGGGCGTTGGAGGTTTGGTCCTTTCTTGGGGGATTCAGGTCTCCAAGCTCTGAGGAGACAGAGTACGAGTTTATGGAAATATAGTTTGAAGGTGCGCTTGTTTCGGAGAAGACTCGCCTTTCCCATGCTGTCTCCTTTAATGTGGGGTGATGGTGCATCTGGAAAGCCAGAAACCAAGCCTGATACGAAGGAGTTAGACCTTCAACTAGAGTTATCCTTGCGCGCATACATTTCCAGCTTATAGACATGTTGTGGCTCTTTAAAAAGCAGCAGTTGTCCTTCCCTTTCCCATGCATGCAGAAGAACAACATTTATACTTCCCTTCCTAAGGAAGTAGGATCTGGGAAGTGGGTTCGATGGAACCCCCCTAATGTAGGATACAAGCTCAATAATGACGGAGCTTGCGCAGCGGGGGTGTTTTCTGGAGGGGGGGGGGGGTTGTTAAAGATATTAAGGGTGATGCGATCCTAGCTTTCTCTTGTTTTCTGGGCAGGGGAAATGCCATTCTATCAGAGGCTCGAGCTCTTCTCACAGGACTTTCCTTGTGCATTCAGGAGGAGGTTGCCATCTCGGAAGTGGAGGTGGACTCACTTGTCCTCCTAAATTGCCTCAAAGATAAACGCTCTACACCGTGGTCCATAGAGTACGTGATCAAGAACTGTCGTCATATGCTTGGTTATAACATTACTCTTTCTCACATTTATCGAGAGGGGAACAAGGTTGCAGACTTTTTGGCCTCCATGGCTGACCACAGTTCCACAAACGCACAAATTTTACGGATTAACAGTTTGAAGGCGGAATGTGTTGATTTGATAAGAGGGGATGCCCTTGGTTTGCATTTCTTTAGACCTCCGTAGTCCTCTTTGTGAATTTTCTTCTTCTCTTAATAAAAAATTTACTTTGGATGGATGGATGACTGGGGATTACTCCTAAATAGGATGCCCAAATTAAGGAGGCCTTGGGGATTACTTCTTAAGAGGATGCCCAAATTAATGAAAATTTGGACTGGGTCATACTCCTGAAAATGAGGCCCAAGTTAAGGATTCTCTCATCATAAAGTATGAAGTTGAACGAATGGAATCACTATATTTAGTGATATAAAAAATGTGTAAATCACCTGGTTCTAAGATATGTTCCACTGAATTCTATCCAGATAAGGAAGCCAACAAGGAAATAATTCCATAAATGGATTTGGAGAGAGTTATAAATGCTTAATTATTAAGAGGAGAGGTGGATAGGCATAAGAGAGGTGAAATAGGTAGGAGGGTCACCCAAAAAGGAAGGGGCACGCAAGTAATGTGTGGGTGTGCAAGTATTGCGTGGGCGGGCAAGTATTGTGTGGGTGCACAAGTACTGGTCGCGCAGTTGTACCTGCGGGACACATGGGTACTTGGGCATCGGTCAATCCTTAGAGTAGAACTTGGGTGAGGCTGGGCTCAAGCCCCTAGTACTACCCCTAGAGACTTCCAGAATAGAGACTCTCAAGTTATATAGAAGGGGTAAGGCGTCACGCAAGTGTGTCCATTTCCCTTAAGGGTTGGCCACCTAGGCGCACAAGTGTTGATGAGTTTCAACACTTAGGCCTTCTTCCCCCTCTTTATATCTTTCGTTCTAGGTAATAGATTACCTTATAAGTGTTCAGAATCATTGAGAAGAGACTACGGCACCAGGAGCTCAAATATAAGGTTTTTGGAATTTTTACTCCTCCTCAAATGGGGGACCCACATGGGTATTTATAGGCTAGAGACACCCTGGGAAAAATTTCAAAGAGGGTGCACAAGTCACCTGCACAACCACTAGGTGTCGTACACGTATACTTGCGCGACCTTGGTGGAACTTGCACGACCCAAGTGTAAATGACTCCTTTTTCATTACTTTGTCTATTTTTGATGTTTTCTTCAAATGATGAATCACTTTATGCTAAGGAATTTCCCTTTCCATTCGTTTAGACACTGTGACAAAAAGGAGTGTCAACAACAGATAACTCAAATCTTCATTCGTTAAGTTATATTTCATCATCATGAAATTTTTTATTCCATGACTGGGTTATACCATCTGAATATTTTATTATAATTTCTCAAAATATATGGGTGGAAAATATATTTTCATAAAAACAAATGTTTTGTTTCACTTTTTTAATATGTTATTTTTTTCAAATATGTTAATTTTAAAATATTAAAAAGTTGTTTTCATTTCACAATCATATATTTTTAATTACTCACATCATCTATCCGAGTAAAAGTTTACACATTATTAAAGACTTATTATAGAAAACAAATTTTTTAATCTTCATGATTTCTGTTATATTTTCACAACACATTTATAAAAAATTCCTTTTTAAGGACTCCATAATTATTATTTTACATTAATGTTAAAAAATTAAAAACCCACAATTATATTTTCATGCCCATTTTTGTTTTAATATTAAAATTTATTTACTCTAATGGGGTTTATGTTTAACTATTTACACTCTATTATATAATATATTATTAAATATAGTTCATGGTCACTTTCTAGGATATATGATTCAAGAATTCATTTGAAAATATGTTTTTCATCTATATCAACATCCTTTTAGGTTTCCTTTGTTACACTAGATATATAACATTCTAAAACCATCCAACTTCTTTACATTGATATATTATGATTATTTTTACCTTCTCTATACTTATCCTTATACAAGTTTACTTATATGTTATGAACATAAAATTATACTTATTTCTGATTATGTGATTTTCCCTTAGATGAAATGTAATTCTATTTACATGGGAAAAAGTATTAACATTTTATTTGATTGTACTACAATGTGGAAGATTATTAAAAATATAAATAAGTTTTTTGACCATTAAACATATTTATTAGGATGTTTTATTCTCATGTTATACCATTTATTAACATGGGGAAATGTATTGGTATTCATGATTATTATTGTCTGATAATGTGGGATGATTATGTATTAACATTCTATATTTTTCATTATATAGATTTCCATGTTTTTATTCAGCTATAGATTCCTTGTGGAATGATATAAAATGTATTCTTTACTATTATATTAAATTCATTGGAGTTAATCGTTTTTTTGGTGGGGCCTGAAATTATATATACTATTGATGCATCGATATTTATAAAGAGATGAAATATCTTGGGTCTTGGTGTAAACTTCTCTCCATATCTATATGGTGTATTAGAACATGGACATTACAACATGTTTCTTAGATATGATATTATATAATTCCATAAATATGAGTTCAATATTATTTATATCCATACTTTCATTTATTGAAATTCATATATAATGATATCTATTTAAATTATTAATAAAATTATAAGGATTATTTATTATGTATATATTATGTATTTCATGCTTATATTTTTTTTATTTCTTCACTTATATGTTTCTCGTACCAATAATATCACATCACCCATTTCTTATCCTTTCATTCTCTAAGATATCAATAAATTTAATATACATGACATGTTTAGAATCAAATCACTTTTGGAACAATCTGTGGGAGATTTTGAATATTAATCATGAATTAAGTAAAATCTTATATTGTGAAAATATATTTATTAGTTATGAAATACATTAGATTTATTAGTTTGTAATGTGTTATAATTCTATAATGAACTAAACTAGAAATTATCTTTGGGATGTAATGGATTCAAAACTCTTTATTGATTTTATAATTAAGGATAATTACATATAATCAATTTTAGAAAGTATTAAAGTATGGATGTAAAGTCTCTGTGTATCATAACATATTTAAGAGTTTAGGGATGAGGTTTAACAGTTGGTATAAAAGTATGGTTTAAATATATTTACTAATTAGGATGTTTATTTATTATAATTTTAGGGTTGATAAGATAAATTTTATCACTAATTAAAATTTATGTATAATCCTTTGAGATATCATATTATTTTCCATTATGGATATAGTGCACATGTTATTTGGGGATTATCACAAGATAAAATTAGTAAAAAAACTAGGGATAATCCTATGAAATAATTCTACATAGTTCCAAACATCAGTCCATTTTTTATAACATATATATTAGTTTTATAATTATTCAAATTAAATCATTGTACGTGTCACGACCCATCCCTTGGGGCCCATGTTGTGCCTACCCCAAGCTCGCCTTCCATAGGTCAGGGGCTCGGGACTAGCATAGAAAGGCGTATTCTCTAAAATCTGGAAGACATTGCCTTTGTACCCTATAAACACACACAACCAAGCACAAAACAAGATACCAAAACAAGTAAACCGTATAGTAAAAAGTGTGTGTACAGTAAAAAAAGGGGCTAGAATGAAATCTCTCGTGGAAAGTACAAGAAAACTGAAAAGTACAAGTAAACTGGAATAGATCCTATGAAATCCCACTAGGGATCCTACATTTAGGGTAGGTACAACTCTCAAACAGTCGTCTCTGTAGTACGCCTCGGCTAATGTCCACCTCCGAGCTACCTTTTGTCTTGGTTCTCTTGTCCCCAGTCAGCAATGCCTGTCGTCTGCACTAAACACAAAAAGGTGTGGGCATAGACCATGTAGGGGTGAGTATAATGATACTCATTAGGGATCCCAAGACCCTAAAAGGTCTCAAAAAATCAATAAAATATAGATCATAGAGCATGAAAACAAATTAAAACCCTACCTAGGTATATGATCATACATATACCTAAGTTATCAAGTATACCCATGTCATTCATAAAGAAACACAAGGCAAAAATCAAAAGCCCCAATCTCAACAGTTCCACAGAGGAAATAAATACTATAATGGTAAGACCACATGGGTATGTACCACAAAGTTAATTCCACTCATAAGAATACCATGAAGGTATCACCACATAGGTAAGTACCACAAAGTTATGCCATAGAGAAGAATACCACTAAGGTATCACCAAAATTATAAGTACTACAAAGGTAACACCACATAGTATAATACCAAAAAGGTATCACCAAAATGGTAAATATTCAGCTCACATGTATTATAACTTAGGTATAGTAGTGAAGATGATTAGTTGTAACCACTGAATCATCTTACTCTGTTTGGAGGCAGACCCACGTAGGATCCTAAATCATCAAACCAACGTTGGATCCTATATTATCAAACCCACGTAGGATCCAAGTACATCAGACCCACGTAGGATCCAATAGTTTTCCCACATGGAATCCTAGAGTGGAATCATGTGGGTTCCTAGAACACAGACCCACATAGAATCCCAAAGAACATACCCACATTGTATCCCATTCTCATGTTACAGCCAGCTACAGGGTTCCCGCACTAAGCTCTCTTGATTCTAGGAGGTTCTACTCCTCAATCCCCAGGCTGACATTCCAACTAATATGATGTCCCATGAAGAAGTATTCCGAAGTACTTCTATGTAATAGGGGTCTTAACGCAACAGACAGTGACTCAATCAGATGCACGGTCTGTAAGTTATTGGCCTTTTAGTCTCAAGGGCCCACTTGAATTCATGTTCGATCCAACCTAGTCATACGACATATTTATTCATAATTCAAGTGGGATATACCAAAAGTACCGCCTGGATCATAGGTTTATGGTTCCATAGACCGTTTGTAAAATGGGTGCATGTAGCTCATGTTATGGTTGAAAGAGTGGAATGGGTCGAGGTTGGTCCGTGTCCGATCCGACCCAGCTCAACCCACTATGTCCGGCTCGGCCTGCTGGTGCAGCCTGCGATGGGCAGCCCACACTAGGTTGCCTGCACTGGCCCGCGGCTGGGTGTCCCCATGGTGGGGTCCGCCCAAGTCACCACCTAAGGGGAGGTGCCCCTTGGGCACCAGAGAGGCTGCGCCATTTGGGTTGGGTATCCAACCGTCTAGTGCCATGTGGTGTCGGTAGCCTGTACACGGGACCTGGGGTCCAACTCGGCTCCCCGGCTGGCCGGACGGCCAGCCCTATTCCGTGGCGTGGTCACATGTCATGCCACCACCGACGGATTGTAGTGAGGCGGCTTCCCTTCTTTGCTGGCACGACCTCAGGCCGTGGATCCTGCATGCCCAGCAGCGCAGACGCTCGCTGCTGCCCCCCCTTCATGCGGCTGGCAATGCACTGGCTTCCACCTCTACTCTATCGTGACCGATGGGCCATGACCCTCCACTGGCGTTGCGATCGCACTGCTTCCATATTCACGACCGCCGGTGTGCCAGCCGCCACTCCTCAGTCTTACTAGCACCAGTTTCCTGTACCAATTTCCATCCTCCTCCATCATGAAGAACACATCAAAAACCACAAAGGTCGCAAAGTGGTCAGGCCGTGTTTGTTTGGCCCGTACCCTCCACATTAGAGCAGTAGCGAGCAGTTCATGGGGAGAGAATCAATGTAAAACAAATTAATGATGATCAATCAAATCACACCCCTACCCTATCATTAATTGGAGTCGTCAAGGGTTAAAATATGTAGTCATTGATGAATGTTGGCATTTGTTGCTTCGGAAAAGCCCTTCAGATCTGGGCTTGGGGTCAGTTCCTCACTCTTCTTTGGAGAGGGAATTCTTCGTTGGAGAAAATGTTTCTCCAAAATTCTTCCAATGTCCTTTTACAATGAAATTCTCCAACCCAACATAAAAGAAGATCCAACTTATTAAAAATAATTTTATCAATAAATTGATGTTGAAACATATAATTAATAGTAATTGGCTAATTTTATTAATTAGAGTGTTGAAATGTTTTCCCCCATTAAGAGGGGTTCAGGTGGTCCCAGCACCAAGAATTTATATTGGGAGTTTTCTAGATTGGGTGGTCCCAACCTCCAAAATTTCAAAATATAGGTTTTAAAAGAAAATTAAAATGTTAATTATTTTAGTTTTCTTCTTCCATGAAAAATTAAAAAAAACTACCTTCCACCCTTGACCTACTGCAGTCGAGGTGAAGGTCTCTTTAAGCGAATATCGGTTCTATGAGTTAAATAGTGTCCTCATATTTTTATTCTGAGCACTGGTTCAAAAGTTACAAAACCCCACTCACACGCATATGATCGTACTTTAAAAAATGTTCAAAAAATCATTCAGGGTACCCCGGGCTCAGAATCATGTGCCGTCAATTTTCACGAACTCGTAATATTACCATATAATTAAAAAACATTACATGGAAAATATCCAGGTCTTTACATTCTCCCCACATCAGGGCTTTTCATCCCAATAAGCCACAACTCAAACTAAAGGAACAAGTGGGGGTACTGAGCATGTATCTTATCCTCCCACTCCCATGTGCTCTCCAGGAGGTTCCCATGCGGTCAGAAAACGCACACTAAAGGTATAAATCACCCATGAAGGACTTTCTTGAATCGATCCTCAATCTCCATTGAAACCTGCATAAACATCACCACATCGTCGATGTCCAACTCACCGTGGTAGATGACGTGAGATGAGTCGTGCTTTTATATCCTCAACTAGGATGCGTGGAAGACTTCATGCACTCAGTTCAACTAAGGTGGAAGAGCTAAGTGGTATGCCACATCGCCAACTCTATTAAAGACCAAAAAGGGTCCGATGAACCTCATAGATAACATGAATCCCCCACCAAATCTCTACAAACCTCATCGGGGTGAGACCTGTAGGAAGACATAGTCACCATCCTCAAACTCCAGTGGTCTCTATCACCATTCGGAATAATAATTCTGCCAACTCTTTGTCGTCTTAATCTACTTTTAGATAATCTAAATCTTCTCTGTGGTTTCCCATGCCATATCCGGTCCCATGATTGCTAAAAACCCAGGTTTAGTCCAACACAAAGGTGATTTGGAAGGTCGGTCATACAAAACCTCGAATGGTGCCATCCAAATGATGGAGTGATAACTATTGTGGTTTGCAAACTCCACCAAGGGAAAGTGATCCTCCCTGATATGACCGAAGTCAAGGACACAAGCATGCAACATGTTCTCAATGGTCTGAATGGTCCGCTCAGTCTAGCCATCTGTCTGAGGATGGAAGACAGTGCTCAAATGAAGCTACATCCCAAAAGCCTCCTGGAACCCCTTCCAATGTCGGGTAGTGAAAAATGAATCACATTCAGAGACAATCGTCAAGGGTGCTCCATATAGTCACACAATCACATATACATAAAGGCATCTAAATCTCTCTACCAAAACCTACTCTCTGATTGGCAGAATATGGGCCAACTTGGTGAGGTAGTTGACGATCACCCAGAATGAATCAAGACTCCTAGATATACATGGATTTCCTATCACAAAGTCCCTAGATATCCCATCCCACATCCACTCTGGGACCTCTAAAGGACGAACTAATCTTGATGGTACATTATTTTCCACATTCACTTGTTGACATGTGAGGAAGCGAGAGACAAAATATACTATTGCTTTCTTTATTCCCGATCTCTAGTGCTATCGTCAGAGGTCCCGGTACATCTTCTCCACTCATGGATGTACCGCTAGTGGGGATGTGTGGAACTCCCACAACACTTCCTCCCAAAGCAACACTGGTACCATGGTACATCCTCTAGAAAGTACAAAGTGCTCCCCACCTTGAGAAAATCCATCAGGTGCATGTCCTATAGATATATGAGCACGTCGATCCTCATAGTCAGTGTCCCCACGTTTCGCCTCCCTAACCTGCTTAAGGAGTGGAGGAGTGACCGTAAGAGAATAAAAAAATGTTGCTCCATATCGATCCACAAAGGATATATACAAATCGTCCAACTGCTCCATTGCCTCACCTAGCAGTTGTATACCAGATCTCATGCTAAGTGAATCTATTAAAACATTCTCTTTCCCTTGAGTATAGACTATCTTGAAGGCATAGTCCTGGATTAACTCAAGACAACGTCATTGTCTCAGGTTCAGGCCCTTCCGGGAGAAGACACACCTATGAATCTGGTGATCAGGGTAGATTGTAAAATGCTCGCCCATCAGATAGTGTCGCCCCATCTTCAAAGCGAAGGCCACAACTACTAACTCAAGGAAATGGGTAGAGAAGTTCTTCTCATGCTCTATCAGCTGTTGAGAACCATATGAGATAATTGTTTCCTCCTTTATCAGAATACATCTGAGCCCTGTCCCTGGTGCGTCGCAATATACTATGTACCCAACACCATCCTCCGGAAGCCTCAAGATGGGGGACTAGTTAGCCTCTGCCTCAGATTTTGAATACTCCGATGGCATCTCTCTGACAACAGGAAGGGTTTCTCCTTCAACGTTAACACTGATAATGGTACTGCAACTCTGGAGTAATCTGGGACAATTCTCCGGTAGTATCCTACCAAACCCAGGAATATCTATACCTTTTTCACACTCCTAGGTGGATCACGAACATGTACCGTCTCAATAATCAATGGATCCATGAAAACTCTAGCCTCTAAGATAACATGTCTCATAAAGTGAACCTCTCAGATCCAGAACTATCACTTCAAGAGCTTACCATAAATATGGTTCTCTCGGAGCGTGTCTTGAACTATCTTCAATTGGTAGGAATGTTCCTCATTGGTAGTCTAGTAGATAAGAATTTCTTATATGAAGACTATTACAAAGCGATAATGGTTTGGCACAAAGATACTATTAATGAGTCACATGAACATAAATTGAGCATTGGTCATTCCAAATGGAATAACCAAGAACTCATAATGGTCATACCGACATATGAAAGCCGTATTCTGCACATCCTCGTATTATACTCTGAGCTGGTGATATCCTGATTTGAGGTTTATCTTCGAGAACCATTATGCTCTATTTAGTTGATCAAATAGGTCATCAATGCTCGAAAGTGGGAACATGTTCTTCACGATCACCTGGTTTAGGCGCCGATAGTCCACACATAGTCTCAAACTCCCATCCGCCTTCTTGGAGAACAAAATAGGGGCTTCCTAAGGAGAAACACTAGGTCAGATGAACCCCTTCCCCTATAAGTCCTCCAACTGTACCCACAGCTCATGAAGCTCTACAGGAGCCATCTAATACATTGGTGTAGATATTGGAGTCACCCAAGTGTACACGTCTTTGTAAAAGTCCTCCTCTATGTGAGGAGGTAGACCCGAAACATCATCAGGGAAGTCATCTGTGTATTAGTCCACCACTACAGGATAGATCGGAATCTCCACATCAACAACTATGTGGGTGAGGCTAGCCAACTTATGAGCGATTGGCTACACTCTCTTTCAGGTAAGTCCATCCTGTGCTACAAAGTCTCCCTTCTTACTAGTGAATGTAAACCTAGTCCCTTCTATGCGGACACACCACACTTTTCACCAAATACCGTCAATTTGATAATTGACTTTATATAACCTGTCCATAACCAAGATGACGTCGTCAGGCCTCGACGCCGCTACTATGATATCCAAGCCAAATCTATCACCTCCTTGAGTAATATCACACTACCGGAACCAGTGTGTAATCATCAAATCCTCTCCCGTATGAGTTTCTAGATATAATGATCTAGCCAACGGCTCCACCGGAATCTCTGAGCTTTGAACGATGGCCTTGGAATTAAAAGAATAACTGAAACCAATTTCTATAATTACTACAGCTAAGGCGGAGTAGACATAGATCATACATTGTATAATCTCTGGAGCGCTGTGGTCGTTGGCCTCAGCTTTTGGGAGTTGAGATCTCCCCTATCCACCTGCTCCCTGTGGTCGGGGTGGACCACCTGGTCGTGGTGGCGGTAACACCTCAAATCGTCACCTACTGCTAGCTACATGGCCTGCTCCTCTACCATGTATGCATTCTCCATGAAGACCTCCTATGATGAACCTTTGTCTTTACTTGGGAGGTCCTTTGTCAGTGTGCGGATCATCCTTACAGTGGGTCATGCAGTCATGAGCCATGTGACCCTGCCCACCACATGCGTAACATTGTCTGCTCCTCCCATGACTGTCTATGTCTTGGGTGTCCCACACAACCGACGCTGAATCCTATGGTCGTCCACCTGTAGGTCTGGTCCTATTGGACCTCTGGGACATATGTCTTCAAAATTCTATAGAATACTCCACTATATGACTCCCTGTGGGGGGCCTTGTTGCTGGTGACTATTCAGAAAGAAAACTCTCCACTAAGAGGGCTTTCTCTGTCACCCCTGCTTGCGTCGAGATACAGAGAGAAATCATCAAAGACCTAATATCCCACCTGCGCCCCTACTCGAAGGTCTAAGACATGAAGAATGGGTCCTACAACATATTGATGGAGTAGCGTGAAGGGTTCGTGAATCTCCCTGAGTATTGAGCAATAATCATGCTACCCTGCCGTAGATAAAGAATCTCATGTATGCACACTACGCGAAGGGTATCTAGGAAAAACTCTTCCTGAAATACGTTCTCATAGTTTGCCCAGATAAGTGTCAAATTTTCGTGAAACAAGAGCATCAAGACCCACCATCTGCATACTACTTCCTGCAGATGACTTGCGATAATGATCACCATGAGATCAGTCGGTGTCCCTACCAGTCAGAAGACTCTCACCATGGCCTCCAGCCAATTTACAACCACTAGTGGGACCATCTCACCCCGGAACATGGGTGGCCTCTGGCACTGTAACTCATACAATGTGCTCAAGTGGCATCCACCTTTGCTGCTAGGGCAAGTAACATCAGTGGACCAACGAGTAATGGTACCACTGGTGCCCCTACTAGTAAAGGGCCCTACAAAAAGGCATCGTTGCTCAGTTGGCTATCATCGCGTACTATAAAAAGAACCCTAGCTGGCTATTTTTCTGGAGGCCTCCTAAAAGGAAACTGGTTGAGCACGGTAAATAAGCTATACCTGGTGAGATGACTCAAAGAGAACACAATGAAAACTTTCTTAATCACACTCACAATCATTGTTTTCTTGCACTGAGTCAGAAATCAGAAGTCAGGGTCCTGGTGTATGGATACATCGACCGCCAAACTAACAATGGATTCCCAAAATTGATAACCATAATCATAACATATAACCCTATTACTGTTAAAAGATCAATGTCCAATGTTATATGGTAGAACTGACTCCTATGATACCAATTTTTCATGACCCGTCCATCAGGGCCCTACCGTTACTTCCCCAAGCCCGCCTTCCATAGGCCAGGGGCTGGCTATTAGCACCGAAAATAGTATTCCCTAAAACCAGGAAGTCATTGTCTTTATAACCTATAAACACAAAAAATCAAGAAAATGGAAAGATATGGACACAAATACACTATATAGAAAAAGAGTGTGTAAAATAAGAAAAACGGGCCAGAATACAAGACCAACTGGAAAGTACAATAAAACTGAAATGTACAGGTAAACTGAAATAGCTCCTATGAACTCCCATAAAGGATTCTACCTAAAGGGTTGGTACATCTCTCAAACGGCCATCTCTATGGTACGCCTCAACTAATTTCCACCTCTGTGCTACCTCCAGTCCTGGTTCTCTCATCCCCAGTTTGCATTGTCCATCGTCTGCACCAAACACAACAAGGTGCGGGCGTATCCCGTGCAGGGGTGAGAATAACGATACTCAATAGGGATTCTGAGACCCTCAAAGGTCTCACAAAATCCAAAAGGATAAATGCCAAATAATTAAGACAACTGACAACCCTACCTCGGTATATGCCCATACATATACCTATGTTATCAAGTATACCCATCCCATTCAAGAGGAAATACAAGGCCCAAATCAGAAGCCCCTTGCTCAAATTTTCCATGGAGGAAAGAAATACCACAAAGTTAACACCAAAAGGGTATGTACGACAAAGATAATGCCACTATGAATAATACCACGAAGGTATCACCATATAGGTATGTACCACAAAGGTATGCCACACAGAAGAATACCACTATGGTATCACCATTATTATAAGTTACACAAAGGTAAATCCGCATAGAAGAATACAACAAAGGTATAACAACAAAGGTAAATATTCTTCTCACACCAGGTATAACTTAGGTACGGCAGTAAAGATGATTAGTTGTACCACTGAATCATCTTACTCTATTGAGAGGAAAACCCACGTAGGATCCTAAATCATCATACCCATGTAGGATTCTAAATCATCATACCCACATAGCTTCCTAGTATAGAAGACCCACATAGGATCCTAGAGTAGTCCCACATGGATTCCTAGAGTGGATCCATGTGGGATCCTGGAACACATAACCAAAAAGTATCCCAAAGAACAAACCCAAATAGGATCCCTTTCTCATGTTACAACTAGTTATTGGGTTCCCGCATTAAGCTTGATTGATTCCTGGAGGGTTTGATCCCAAATCCACATGTTGATACTCTAACTTCCATGAAGTCCCATGATGATGTATCCCAAAGGACCTAGATGTAATAGGGGTATCAACGTAAAAGACGATGCATCAATTGGATGCCCAGTCTATAAGTTATTGGACTTTTAGTATTGGGGGCTCGGTTAGATTCATGTTCGATCCTACCTGACCATACTCCATCATTATCCAAAATTCAAGTGGGATATACCAAAAGGACCGTCTTGATCCATGTTTTTTGGTGCCACATATTTTTTTTCAAACGGATGCTGGTAGATCAAGTTATGGATGAAAGAGTGGAAAGGGTCGATGTTGGTTCGGCTCCGGTCCGACATGGCCCGACCCACTATGTCTGACCTGGCCTGCTTTGGGTGGCCTGCTGGCCCGCGCTGTCCCGCGTCTAGGTGGTCCCGTGGTGGGGTCCACCCTAGACACCACCCAAGGGGTGGCACCACTTGGGTACCTGAACGGAAGAGCCGTGACGGTTGGGTAGATGATCGACTGGCGCCACGTGGCGCCAGTAGCCTGCACGTAGGACCGGGGGCCCCACTCGGCTCCCTGACAGGCCAGACGGAAATCCCACCTCCACGGTGGGGTCACACACCGCATTGCCACCAGCAATCGAAAGCGAGCCAGCCACCCTCCTTCACTGTCGCAGCCTCGTGCCGTAAATCCTGCACGCTCGGCAGCACCAACGCACTCTGCCGCCTCCCCTTCTTGTGTACATCCAAGAGATGGCCGCCACCTCTACTCTGGTGCGGCCGATAGGCCGCAGCCCTCCATCGTGGGCATGGTTGCGCCGCTGCCGTCCTTGTGGCCGGCTGGTTTTCCGACTACATCTCTCGAGTCCTACCAGTATTAGTTTCTAGTACAAGTCTACGTCCTCCTCCATCGTGAAGAACGCATCAAAAACCACAAAGGTCGTGGAGTGGTCAGGCCATGTTCCTTTGGCCAGCACCCTCTGCCTTAGAGCGGTGGAAAGCAGCTCATGGGGAGAGATTCAACAGAAAACAAATTAACAAAGATTAATCAAATCACACCCCTACCTTGTCGTTCATTGGAGGAGTCTAGGGGTAGAATATAGAGTCATTGAAGAACGTTGTCATTTTTTGCTTCCGCAATGCGCTTCCGATTTGGGCTTGGGGTCGGTTCCTCCTTCTTCTTTGGAGAGGGAGTTCTTCGTTGGAGAGAACATTTCTCCATAGTTCTCCCAAGCTCTGTTGCCAAAAATATCCTCCATCCCAACCAAAAATAAGTGCAAAATTATTAAAAATATGATTAATAATTAATTAATGTTGACAAATTTAATTAATTGTAGTTGGATAAATTTATTAATTGGACAGTTGAGCAGTGTTCCCCCATTAAAAGGGGTTCAGGTGGTCCCCACCACCGTGAATTTAAATTGGGGGATTTCTAGCTTGGCTGTTCACCATGTCCTTAATTTAAAAAGAGAGGTTTCAAAAGAAAAATAAAATGTTTATTATTTTATTTTAATTATTCCACAAAAAAGTGAAAAACAATCTTTTACCCATGATCTACTATAGTCGAGGTAAATTTATCTTTAAGCAAATATCTGCGCTATGAGTTCAACAGTGTCCTCATATTTTAATTCTGATCCCCGGTCCAAAAGTTACAATAACCCACTCACACGCTTATTGAAAATACTTAAAAAAGTGTAGAAAATTATTCCATGTAAATTGGGCCTCAGAATCACACATTGTCAATTTTATCGGACTCATAATATTCTTATATAATTAAAAAAATTACATGTGAAAAATCTGGGACCTTACAGTACAGATAGTAAAATTGGCTACATGATATGAAAAAATGTAAAAATATGTAATAAACCAAAATGGAGTATTAGGTATTAACATTACTATTTCTATATGAATGACAAAAAATCCAAAATTCACCCCTAGTTTGACACTCCATGGGGATATTTCATGGTTTATTCACATTTTCTAGTGGAAAAATTATTTTCTATTTTAATATTTTTTGGTTACATATCTTTTATAGAAAGTGAACATGATTGTTTACTAAATATACTATACCCAATGAACAAAGTGAAATATAGTGATAAGTAATAACAATAATAATAATAATATAATAAATATCTCTAAGAAGTAAAAAATGTCAAGAATAAACAACGAATTCCATCAATAGTGGCATAAATTATTAACTCATCCATATCTACTATCATATAAAAAATATGTCATCTTTTTATGCTATAATAATGGGAAATACCAAGGATACTGCAGAAGTAGAATATAAACAATGATGTACAAAACCAAACACACATTCAAAAAAAATATCCCATAGTATCATGGGAATAATAAAAGTTATTTTATCAATTACTTTATCCTATTATATAAAATCAATAATCAATATTAGGATTATTTCCATTATCCCTTCCTATAAACATTATACATGTTTTTTACCCATCGGCTTCCCAAATATGGTGTGAGATATACGCAGATTACCTCCACAAAAATTAAAAAATTCAATTAATTATTGGTCTAAATAATTAATTAGTTTTAATTTAACAATAAAAACATTGAATTAAATACACAAATCACATGTAAGAATGTCAACAAATCTGGGCTCCATTTTTGAGAACCACTTCATTATACTCAGTAAAAATATAATTAAATGACTAAAACATATGATATAATTTATAACATGGGACTGGGAACTAGTTTATCTAAATGAGATATCTCATTGATCATATTAATATAAAGGATGAATATGTATCCTAACATCTAAGGTATAAACAGAACTAAAAAGGTTGTTATGTACATAAAGAATTAACTGCATCTATATATTTTATTTAACTTACATGATTTTTCATTTAATTGATAAATTTTTATCACGATACCATCATTAGAATTCCTCATATTAAACCTATGTATTTATTCAGTTGTACTATAAACCCATTTCTATATAATCCAATCTGTGGAATTCCTCATAGGAAAATTTGTATCACTCTTGGTGTGGTATAAAGTAAATTCCCTATGGGCCCATCTATATAATTTCACTTATTGAATTTATGTGTAACTAAAGGTATAATATAATTTGCATCCCTCTTAGTCCATCAATGTAATTACATGTAAGGAATAGATGTGACACTCGTGGAACAAAATAATTCAACCCCTTTAGTGTTACCATTAATTGAATTCTCTTGGGAATCCCTATATCAAAAAAAATGTTATATAATCCAGTTATTATTTCATTTAAATTCAATTATCCTTTTGAGTATTCCAAAATATTTCTGTACTGGAGTCCAAATATCACCCTTAACATGCTGTAATTAATGGTTATGAGATCACAATCTAACCAAGCTATTTTAAAATTCATTTAAATAATAATATCTATTTATTTCAAGGAAAAAAATAATATCAAAAATACATTACAAAAATGGTAGCATTAAAAGTCCAATCAAATAACCATTAAAACCATCATAATTATTTAATGCATTCCATTTTATTATCTTTAACCTCCATAAAAAAATGTTTCAGAATCACACTATGAGCTGGTAACCGAATTTATAAGAAACTCATGGCTATTTAAGTTAGTTTAGAAACACACATGAAACTGTGTTTCTAATTTGTGTTCGTGACCTCCATCTATTATTATGGGTCATATAATATAGGTACCCAGATAAATTAAATAAAAAATAATTTAGGAGATGTTATTTAGGATGTCCAGTGCATGGCATAATGTTGCAACATATAAAGAAAACTGAAATTATGGAATGTTATTAAACGACCTATCATACATTGATAGTTGACTTATTATGCAATAGTAACCTATAACTCAATCTATAACGAGTGAAATTGGATAAATATATGAATAAAATAAAATTAGGGTATTTTCTCTTGAACAATTTTAGAATTCCATATGGTGAGATAAATAATAGAATGGGGGAATATGATTGAATATCATGCTGCATGCTATAAACTTTGTTGAATAGATAAATACATGGACATTGAATAGAAGATTTTTTTAAAATACAACGTTAGATTCCAAACTGTGATTCCTATGTGTGGGAGAGGTTTCTCTGTGGTTTGGGGTAAAAAAGGAGAGGAATTGATAAACTTATAGGAAAAATCAATCATTTATTCCAATTTAATGCGGTAGAAAATTTGGCAATATGGTTTTTTGAAACCCAGTGCTAAACATGTGTCTCTACTACTGTTGTGGGACTACTAATGTAGTGTAGGTGTACATTTAATATAAAATTTAAATAACCCATGCATCCCCTCTGTAAACTCTAAATAGAAGCCACATGCTAGTATGGGTGAAGGTTCATGGTTTAAAAAAATTGTGTTCCCCTCCATAGTCATCTATATCACATAGATCGGTTTTAACAAATGATGTGTCCTCTTTTTAAATTTTTATATACATCATGATCCTATTGAGTTTCCTCCAAAACTTGGAGCTATGTGCTTTGAAAGAGCACAATACACTCCCAGACCCTTCTATAAATAATTAATCATAACCATTAAAAGATAAAAAATATTTATACAAACAGTTAATGGATTTATCCTACATAAGAATAGAAATGATCTTAAAATATCCCGTATTTTAAATAACTCATCCCGGATTTTCCTTTATGATGGTAGAAAAGCATCATCTGAGATTAATTTTGGCCACTAATCATATATATCAGCCACACTTTCCTATATTTTTTACTACAATATATTATTCTTCAATAAAGCCGATAATCGATGAACTAACTTACTAATATTTCCTTTTTTTCTCAAATTAAAAATATGAATAGAGTTCTCCTCAGGAGAATAATAAACATACAACTCATCATCATTAGAGTGAAGCTTAAGTGATGGATCTGAATAATAACATTTTAGCTGTAAAACATGAATGATTTGATTCAAGACCTAGTACATCAGAGTTAATTTCTGTCAATATGATACTATCTTGAAAAACTATATTTAGTTGAAAGGCCCAAATAATCAGGGCACCAACTTCCCTTGATTATTTATATATTATTTCCCTAGTATATGTGAATCATTCATTAATACCAAATGTCTATCCTCAAACCCTAGTGGTTTGGGTGATGATCAACTTAAGATTTCTTCCTATACTAGGTTGTATACATATGCTTCATAATAATTTGTATATGTTAGAAGGTATTCTAAATTAGATGATGTCTTATTATTTCTTCCCCTCATGCCTCTTACAAGAACAAGGGTGAAGGATATAACATTCCATAGAGATCCTCATAAGGATCCATCTATATAGATTCCAAAAAATGTATTATTATAATATAACTATTTGAGGGTAGGATTTTTCCAAAGAACCTCTATACTCAATGAATCATTATTGCAGCATGTAATAAAGTTAATTTATTGTACATTCATACTCCTCATCATTATTTGGGTGATAAGATATACTCTAAAGTTATCATGAATCAAGTTCCCTATGAAACCCCTTCAATAACTATGATGTGATCATGGAATCTCTTCATTTTATAATGATATGTGGAACACCACGAAGTTAAATGATATAACTAACATATGTAATTTACAACTCATCCATTAAAATGATATCTCTAATAGTCCTAAAGAGTGGAACCATTTTGAACATATCTTTTATAACCCATATTATGGAAATTACTCAAGGTGACATAGTAAAAAGTGTAACATAATCTATAATTATATCATTCAATTTCCCCATTGTAATGGTCAAAAAATACAATATCCCAATAGGTCATCAGTGTTCTTAATTAACCTGATGATAGTTGGAACACTGAGTAATACTTCTCCTGGTCTCCTTTTTTGACTATAACCATTGATATTGGTGGTGTAAGTCATGGTAAAGATTAATAATACTAAGATATACTTACCAATACGTTTCAAGATATACATCCATCGACTTCCATCATATTTATATATAAATATTGTCACATCCATGAAGGAATGGGATCCCACCCCCATCCACAGTACAACTTGGTAATGGTCCCACAACAAAAATGATCTCCCATAGAAACAATCCCAAGTGATAAAAATTTGAATCATCTCTAATCTTTCTATAAGTGAAGAGTTCACTAATAAATATATTATTAGAGTCCCTCATTGATGATAATGTTCCTCGAGATGCATCTCATAAATGAATTACATCAACTTCCCTTAACTAATTTTTTTGGACCACTTTTTTCTGTGTATTCTATATCATTTCATTAGAAACAATATTTATATTCCCCATCACAAAATCAAGATTGAAATCATAAGAATTTATTTTTTCAAATATCATTCTCTATTTATGTTTTAACCTACAAAGAGTAAATATGTATTTAGGTATTTTATATATTTTAAACAGAAAAATTACTCATGAACAATTTAATGAATCCAGGGATGTAAGGAATGAACCATAACTATAGGATCAAGATAATATGTTGGATAACTAAACTCATGATGTCGTAACTGATGATACTTGTATTCCATGACTCGATACCCCCCAAAATAATAGCTAGAAAACCAATTCCTAATGTACTGTGATAAACCATGTAGCCTCTATTATGATCATATAAAATCAATATTAGTTCTGAATTCGAGCTACCATTCATTCCCTAAAAGGCTCTCTCATGTGATTCACAGAATGTAAGAAAAATTTCATTCATGTTCAAGACTGTGAGTGGTGCTAAATGTAATGATAAATCACTTATGATGTGTTTGTAATAACTATCCATCCAACATAAAAATTGTATTTAAAATTTTTTATTTGGATTAACCATGGAAACACTAATTATCCCCTTCTTGTGTCTACAGATAAAACGGATTGTAATATTTTGTATCACTAGAAGTAATAAATTTAAATCCTAAAGTATAACTTCTGGAGCATAACATACATCTGGTTCTCCCTTAGTGTATTTTGGATGATATCACAATATTTGGAATGGTCTTATCTATGGTGATAATACACCAAGATGATATCCTTGAAAACTCAAAAATAAATCTAGATACATGTGGAATGATCGATTCATTAGAGCCATGAATACTATAAACATGTCCATGTGACTGATTGGAATACCCAAATACTCATAAAACCTATATTTTTTAAAGAATGATTTATGTCTTATATCATATTGAATTACTCATACATGAAAGTAGCCCAACCTAAATCCAATTCTAAATAAATCCAAATATAATCAGTTTTGTCAGAAGAGCTTTTCTATATGAGGTAATGTGTACTATTTCCATAAGTTAAGATGATTTATTTATGGTAATTAACACAAATCCAAAGGTTAATATCCTCCTTATTGCAAAAAATCACGGGAGGTAATCAAGATGAAGTACTGGGCTGTTTAAAACCCATATATTCCATGTCCTCTACTTGTATCTTGATCTCTTACAACTCAATAGTAGGAATCCTGTAATGAGGAATTAATATAGGTGGTGCTCATGGAACTATCTCAATCATAGAATATACCTCATTCCCAAGAGGTAGCACAAAATTTTAATCAGGGAATAGATACAATAAATTGTCAAAAAATGATTGAAAATAGCCTAAATCATTCACTGATCATCCAAATAAAGGCTACATATCTGGTATGCCACCCCACCCTTCCCATGATGCTTGTGTCCAGATGAAAATGCATTTATATTCCTTTCACCATTATTAATACAAATACTTCCATCTAGAGAAGTAACAATCACTCTCTAGTGATATAATTGGACATAAAAATTGCAATGAACCAACCATTCCATCATATGAATGATGTCAAACTCTATCATCTTGAAAAACAATAGTTTATATATGAATTGATTTCTATTTATCTAAATGTGTAACTATGTGAAATACTTTACACTCTCTAATTGAGTTTCTAATTATTATAGAGTGTGACTATTTCACATTAATGTTGAATATTGAGCCCAAGGATCATAGTATTTTTCAAATATATAACAGTGTTGGAATCACCTATGTCAATAAATCACACGGTATTGTAGAGGATATAAAAACAATACCTCAAAACCATAGATAGATCGAACACTCTCTCCTCAATGATCAAATATACATACTATATCTAGACTAGTCAGAGTGTATGAGATACAACATAGATCCCCTATTCAAGATTGCTATATTTGAACAATATTTATAGTGTCTAGGTACCTCGACCATGACCATCGCCTTGACCAAAATAGTTAGTAATACTGTATATAAATTCCTATCATGGTGGTTCTGAACCCACCCTCTTATATGTATTTTGTGAAAATACTCTATCAGTAGCCAGTAGCTGAAAATTTCAAAAAAAAAATCATTAAAGATGAACCATTGTCCTGTAATCCACACACTTAAGTTGAAACATAATAAAATATTTCATCAATTTTCTTTGTAGAACAAACTGATGTCAAACCACTAGAAAACCAAGGAAGATATAGTAAATTATCATAATATCATAGAATATAAAAATAAATACCATCTCTACTCATTGTAGGTGTCTCAATATGGTCAAATATAAACAACAGGGCCTCTTACTATGACTTTGTAGACCAAGGACCTCCAGAACCTAAAAATGTAGGAGACACTAGTGCTAAAACTCATGCATCAACTATTCCATTGAAGGGGTAGTTAAAATGGATTCTTTCATCATCTAAATAATTCATATGATACCCTCTCAAAATTGAGAATCAACACCTAGATTAGGAATGTTATAACATTTCCAATGTGGCATGGATCAGGTCCACCCGTAAGTATAGAATTGTATTTACCACCTTCATGGTGTATGGATCGAGGTTTTGTTGTGTAATTTATCTCCAATTCCAAGAACACACCTCCAAATATTATTTAATAACTGAAATGATCATGAATTAAAGGATATTGTTGGTAGAATAATTAAGATACACAAATCACACACCCTATTACTGCTCCTAAATCCAATTCTATGTGATATGGTAGATCAGAATGTATCAAAATATGTACTATAATCTTCCAAAAACCATGGTTGGGTCTATGAAATGATCTATATTCTATGTTAATGGTTCTAGTATATAGAGTTTTAATTACAAATTATATAGAATAATTACCTTTTATTTTACAATAGTAATAACCATTTAACAACAACTCTTTCATATAAGGTTTACAACATTGATATTTATATGTTCATACATTTGTATAATTTTTCATTTAGATGTTTCTTCCATTTAAAATAAATAAAGAACTATGTTATATAAGATCCATTTGGACCAACATGTGACTAATAAAATGTCCTTTACAATGATTCAATTATATAAACCACTATTAATAATTTATATAGGCACACAATCTCATTAAACTGCAATTACAATACATTTAATTAAAATATATAATTTTTTAGTCTATATTACCATTATTTTATGTCTTAATATACCATAATTTCTTATATAAGGTTTCACCATCAAGCTAAATGTGGAAACACCATTAATGTTAATATATAAATTTTATTTAACCAACTATTTATCTCATTTATCATACAAAAATTTTACCTAGATAATAGATATAATAGTCCAATAACTACAACATGATAAATGAAATGAACATGTTAAAATAGATATGGCATGGAATATACATGAAATGTTAATCCTCAAGTACCTTCAAGGATTACATGATCAATTAATCCTTACCATATCATACAAGGGTAAAATAATACTCACAATGATAATAAACTCTATATTCCATGTGTGTTTGTTGACGCTCCTTTTTTTCATAGAATCTAAATGAATGCAAAGGGAAATGCCATAGCATAAAGTGATTCATCCATTGAAAAAACATCAAAAATTAACAGAGGATTAAACAAGGCTTTAAATTTACTTGGGTCATGAAAGTTCCCTATTGGTTGTGCAAATACACTTGCGCGCCACCTAATGGTCGCCCAGGTGACTTGCACTCCCTTTTTGAAAATTTTCCCAGGGTCTCTCTAGCCTATAAATACCCATGTGGGCCCCCCATTTTGGGGACGAAAAATTCCAGAACCACAATTTTGAGCTCTCGATTCCCTATTCTCTTCTCAAATCTTCCGAATACTTCTAAGGTAATTTCTTACCTAGAACGGAAGATCTAGAGAGGGGGAGGAAGGCCTAAGTGTTGAAATTCATCGACACTTGCACGCCTGAGTGGCCAGCCCTTAAGGGAAATGGCCACACCTGCGCGCCACCTTGATCCTTCACCGGAACTTGTGTGCCACACTTCTGTAAGTCCTTAGGGATAGTGCTAAGGGCTTGAGCCAAGTCTCACCCAAGTATTACTCCAAGGGATATAAGTCACACAAGTAACCATGTACCGCGCAGGTATACCGGCATGACCCAAACTTGTGCGCCCACGCAGTACCTGCGCGCCCACTAGGACTTGCATGTCCCCTATCTTTTTGGGTGCCCTTCTCTCCCATTTCACCCCTCTTACACCCATCCACCTCTCCTCTTCAAGATTAAGCCTTCATAACTCTCTCCAAAGCCATTTATGGCATGATTTCTTTGATGTCTTCCTTATTTGAAAGGAATTATGTGGAACATATCTCAAAACCTAGTGATTTACATATCTTTACATCACTAAAGTTAGAAATTTCATTCATTCAACCTCATCCTTTATGATGATAGAATCCTTAATCTGGTCCTCCTTTTCAGGTGTAATCCCTAGTCCGAAATTTCATTAATTTGGGCATCCTCATTAGGAGTAAGCCCCAAGTCCTCATTAATTTGGGCCTCTGTTGTAGGAGTAAGCCCCAAGTACCAAAAACCTGGGCATCCTCCTTATGAGTAAGCCCCAACCATAATTCTCTTAACCTGAGATTCATTCTCACGAGTAATCCACAGGCTTAAATATTGGCATCCTCTTTAGTAGTAAGCCCCAAGTCCATTAATTTTTTCAAATCCCTTAACCAGAGTCTCCTTCTCGGGAGTAAGACCCAGTCTTAATTTCTCTTAACCTGTCTAAATTTACTTTTTGATCTGGGCTTCCTTCTCAGGAGTAAAACCCAATCATAAGTCCCCTCCTAACTTGGACATCTTCCTTAGGAGTAAGCCCCAAGAGTAGAGTATCCAAATCACTATAAAGTACATTTACCTTGATGGAGCTTATTCCTGAATTTCTTCCCTAAAGTAAATCCTAATCTTCATCTATTTGGGAAGTCATAAATACATAAGCCCCACATCATATCTTATGATTGAATCTTTCTTGGAAAAATTGTCTGGTTTTACCAATACCTCTTGTTTCTCACACTGAGCATAACTCACGTGAGCATAGAGTGTAAAAGTAATTATGAAATCTTTCTTTGAGCCATCAATCATACATAAAAATCATACCCCCTTGCTCAAACTACATGGGTTCTAATTCCTTTTCTAAACAAAGGATACGTAGGTACCCCATCTACGGGTACGATCCCAACTATGAAATAATCCATGTCCTTATGAATGATAAGAAACTTCAAGTGCCTCACTGAGTGGCTTTAAAACCAGTATGGTCATCATAATGACCAAGATACATTTATGTATTTAAGGATACTATTGACTAAGAATATCTAACAAATACATATGATTCTCTATCGATGAATATCCTTGAATACATATACATGATTCTCTAAATTTCATACATATTTAATTATTGATTGTCATCTCCAAAGAAAAACTCATTTTATACTTGGTAATGTAATAAGGATTCACGAACATAACATAAATCTATAAAAAGAGTCCCGGAGTAGAAAATAGTTCCCCTAAAAAAGGTGTGATGAGTCCAACCTCCCATTCTCTCGACCAATGCAAATTTCTAAGCCCCATCAGTCACAAGTAATGAGAACCTACCTTTGGAAAGTAGGTCCAAAGGGATAAGGAATCATTGGATGTTTCCATTTATACGAACAAACCCGTTAGAAACCTATTGGAATGATTGAACCTTCAATCAACGAGGTAATCCCCAATTCTAGAGGAAACAAAAAATTGTGAACCCGACGTGAATCCTTAACCAAGTTAAAATGATGTTTTACTTATTTGTTAGGCCACTATTTAAAACTCATTGAGAGGGACAACAAAACAATCAATAACAAATGTGTTTATGAAAAATATGTAGTGGCAAAACTTATCTTGATTATGTCTATTATATCAAATAGGCACTCTTTTCCAAGATCTTCTGCATTACGAGAATGGATTTTCTTTAGTTCACATCTGTGAATGCCTCTGTTGTGAATACCTCTACTGTGAATGCATCTGCTGCTGCTCTTGCTGGATCATCATCTGCTCTGAGGATGGAATCACCTACTCAGCATCTTCAATGTTGGGTATCAAATGTGCTGGTTAAGGAGTACCATAAAAATGGTACTATTCTGACTATATAGGCCGCTCGACAATCCCTCCAAACCAATAATTCAACTTGGTTGTCCGGACAGCGATGACCAACGATCAAGAAGAAGGCGGTGCTAACCACCGTCTCTAACCGTTTCTAGTTGTTATCCCCGGAACACAATCACCATTCACTCCCTTATTCCGGGGAGGTGAATGAGCAGGTCCCTCAGGGACTTAATTCAAAGAGAAAGGATTCCTTTTAAAGGTATCCTATCAACAATCGCCACCAGATTCATGCGGCAATGCACCCTCAACATGACGAGGGTATCAAATCTAGGCGTTTGGATCAGGTTCCTTGAACCTGAGAAGACAAGACGAACCGCCAAAGGCGAAATCCGGTTAAAAGTGATCAGTTTCTCATCTCTTCCATATCTGGAGAAGTCCACCAACCTAACTTAGTGGCAGGCAACGAGCAGGCACACACACCCGTCCGTTTTAATTCCGCTATCCCACAAACTCGTCTGGCAGTTTCATGCCAATCCCGCCAGGAAATTCCAGCGGAGTACTATAGAAAGGAATATACACCTATTTATAAATAATCAGATTGTCATCAGGCTCATCTGACTACATACGATGAAGCCCGCCAACCAAATATGTTGATAATTGGTAAACAGGCACATACACCTGCTTACACTCATCAATCCTGCCAGCAGCCTCGTCTGTCAGTATTGAAGGAAGCTCATCAACCACATTTGACATAGTGCAATCAGCAAGCACATACACCTTCTTGTATTGATCAAGGCTACCAATAGTCTCGTTTGGTAGAATTCGGAGAAGTCAGTCGGAAATCTCCAGCGACAAACAGGAGACAGAATCAACTCTCTTCCGCCACACATGAGTACTGTCAGGATTCACTGACAGGAAAAGGAGGATAGGAGCAGGAAAAAACACCTACTCCAAGCACGGAATGGATGTATATCCCCGTTCCGGCAGCTGAAGTCACCATGCATATTCTATCAATGGTGAAAGAGCAGAAGCAAATCCCTGCTCATATTCTGGATGCCTACCAGGATATTATAACAACATCAGCAACATCTCAGGGAAAGAAACATAAATATATCCCTACTAGTGGAGTGACACATCAACAATTCACTCCGGAATAGACAAACTCATTTGTTCTAGTCCAAGAGGGTTGTGGGGCATACTCCCCCATATCATACAGACAACCAAGTTAGGCACATAAACCTGGTTTGAGGAGAGATAATCAGACTAACCTGATCATTTCTCCTGAGCAGGCACATACATCTTCCAAAGCGAGTAAGAAGGTGTCTAAAAAGAAGACCCACCCAACACAGTCAAGATATAAAGGTCCAATCTGTAACAAGGACTTACTCGATACTGGAGTTCTTGATTCACTCAGACAATCTATTGCATCTCATGATTCTTCTCTCTCAGTTCCCAATAGTGGGAACATTAATTCTGAAGGTCTGTATCAGATACTTCCTCGTGAAGGCTTTCTTCATGACAATTTGGTCTATCTCGAAGTTTCATCTTCATATGAGTGCCACGGGAACCCTCTGTGTGGTCAGAAGACCAAGGAACAAATTGTTTCATCTTTTGTTGTAACCCAACATGGTGGTCCTCCCCATGATAATGAATTTCGTTGTGAATGTCATCTCCGTAGTAGTGATTCGCATTGCTTGAAAGATTATCCAACAGACAATGTAGTGATGAGAAATCCCTCTTATCTGGAGGCACTTGAAAATGTGAAGCCAGTCATGTCTGATGCTTTACCATTAGTAGGTGAAATAATTTCTGAACCAGAAGATAGCCCAGGGTGTTGGTCATTCTCCGATCCACCCCTAAGTCATGCATCTTATAGTTTGATCAATGATTTCTCTAAAAATCTTGTTGAATCCGATGAAGTAACAAAGAAGCACCAGATCTGCTCTAATCAGGTAGAAGAATCCACATTGAATGATAAAGAGGAAATGTTGAACTTGAGAAAACAACTAGAGACTGGTGAAGTCCTAGTCATGTTTTGTCCTTTGGCCGACTCTCAGTACGATATTCCAGAGATGTTAACGGAAGATAGAATTCATGATATTCGCCTCAACATATGGAAAACTCTTTTTCCGTTAAAAAATAAAATATTATCTTATGATGAATATGAAAATCATGTCAAGATAATAGAAGGGATACAATGCCAAATTGACTTGGCATCTCTCTCAGTTTCTCGATATCAGATGGCTGAAAAGCAGCAGAGATCCCTTTAGCATTCATTCCTTGGTTCACTAAGAAGATTGCGCTAGTTAATTGTCAATGAACCATATTGTATTCATATCAGAGGATGGGGTGTTCATGGAGCACTACATATCATTATGATCTCCAGTTAGCAAAGCCCGCCGAAAATGGTCTCATGCAATGTTATTTCCCATGGACAACCACATTCAATGGGTTTGGTTTGAAATCAAAATCTTTCCCATGAATAGGCCTCAACTAGTTCTTCTCAAAATCATGAATATAGAAATCAAGTTGTTGAATTACTCCTGCATCAAGAAAATGAGAATATTGAACAATCCTCTTGTTTGCAGCAAGCACATCACCAAGTGACAGAAGTGTCAGAAATAATCCAACCGTCTTTTGAGTCGGTTGATAAAATTGGATACAGGTTTATGCATCCAGCTAATTTCCAGACTAAGGTACGTAAGATCAAGAGAGATTTCAAGAAATTCTCAGATATAGCATGTCAAGAACCACCCCATCTTCCCAGATTGGGAACTCTTTTAACCCAACCCTCATAATCAACAAATAAGATTCAAGGAGTTAAGAAAAGACAGCAGGAACAGCCCCAGTCCACCGGACTGGGGACTTTTTCAAATCCTTAATCCCTCCCATAGAGAAAGTCAGTCTTCTCCCGATTGGGGAAGAAGCATCAAGAAAAACAAAGTGCCAAATTATCAGGATATTCCCACCCAATTACGGTTCATCAAGAAGTTACTGGGGGATCAAATCAGCAAAAGACAATGTCCCATCAAGGACAAGGAAGAAGAAAATATCACCGAAATGCCAATAAAAGGGATGTAATGAATAATGCATCAATCAATGCCATAAATTCCATTGTTGCTGATCCACCAGATGAGGTTCTCTCAGAGGGATCAGATGAAGAGGATCCGGCGCAAGAAGTTGTATGCACAGACACAAGTGTAGAAGGCGTGCGTAAACGAAATCAAAGGATTATTTAGAACCTAGGTAATCCTTCAAGTAACCCACTTCCCCCTCTCCAAAAGGTGTCCAATAAGGGGAAAGGAAAGAATCAGGTTACATACCCTTCCATTGGAGAAGGCCAATCGCTCTCACTAGAGAAAAGATTTGCACAACAAGAGGAATAAATAAAGGAATTGAGGAGGATTAATACAGAACTAATTCAGGGTATCTTCCTCCTAAGAATGATGGAGTCATTCAGTCAAAGGAATTCATTGTGGCTACTGAGATAGATCAACAATATCCTCCTCTATCAGTACACCCTCACAGGTCTAATCATACGGGTCAAGTGAAACAATAGTTGGCGGTGCTACCATCATTTGAAGTACTAGCCATCATATCTGTCCAAGCTCCAGTAATTGCACCTGTTCAGGTCCAAGATCAACCAGATGTTTCTCAAAATTTAATAACTACTATTGAGTCATTAAAAGCTCAGTTGGATGCTATTGATGGAAAGTGTCCTCTAGTTCAACAAGAGAAGATAGACTACCCTGAATGGGTTGATGCAATCCCCCCCCATCAAAGTTTCCAAGTACCACATTCCCAATATTTAATGGTTTTGGAGACCCAAAGCAGCACATAACACATTTTGTTTCTCATTGCAATCCTATGATGGGAACCCTTCAGCAACAAGTAGTAGTTAATATTAGGTGTTTTGTACAGTCATTACAAGGGCCAACTTTTGTCTGGTACACAAGCTTGCAATCTCAGTCAATTACCGAGTGGAAGGATCTTCGTCAAAAATTTCTTTTTCAGTTCAGGTCAATGTTACCGAATACAATAGTTATTAATCTTACAATCTTTAAGAAAAGGGAGAATGAAAGGGTCTCAGATTTCATTGCTCACTGGAAAGGATTAACATATTCTCTAATCTTATCACCCCCTCAAGAGGAATTGTTGCCAATTTGTATAGAAAGTTTGCGTGATGAATTACGCATGGCATTGATTCCTGTGAAATACATGGGAGTGTTTCAAGACCTTACATCAATATCTCAAAAGATTGAATATTCTCTTATAAAGACCAAGGATAAAGCTCGTGTAATTCCATTAGCTCTAGGAAGAGGAATGGGTATATTAGAGACTACTATAGTTATGCTTAAAAAAGCACTTGTACCTGCTTCTACCTCAAAAACTTCATCTTCTCGAAGGGATCCACATACTGAGTGCCAAAAACAGAGGTCTTTTCGTCAAGACAATCAAAGAGATCAAAGAAGGAAATAGTTTGATGAGTTGAAAATCAATGTTTATTCATTCTGAAATGAACAGGTTCCTGGTTACTTCATTTCGGCCTTGGAGAATAATTTGGTTCAGCTGCCGAGGCCTAAGAGGCCAAACAAGGAAAGAGATGAAGACCATCCAAACTATTTCTAATTTCATCAAATGTTGGGGTATCCCATTCAAGAGTGTTTTGTCTTCAAGGACCTCTTAAAAAATGGTCGACTTGGGACAAGTCAAACTGAAAGGTTCTTCAGCATAGGTAGCATGTGTTACTGCTACAGATCCAGAGGAGGAAGGCGAGTGGCAATAATTCAAGAACAAAAATGTAGAAAAGTATGATGATTGGATGGCCAGAAAGAAAATCAACCAAAATCAGCATATTTTGTGAACACAATTGAAGAAACCAATTATGCCTTCTGCCATGAATGCCACAGCAAAAACCTGTTCACCAGAGGGAAAATACTCAAAGAAATGGCATAATTACAATAAATAGGAAAAATCAGAAGAAGATGAGTATGTTTCAAAGCCTAAGTTGTCTTTAACTCTGGTAGATTTCATGTCATCTACTTCAAAGCCATGGGCACCGTCCCACCAAATGGCACAACCTAAACTAGCTAATCAGGTAGAGTCTTCATCGGATGAATAGTTGATCTTTGGTTTTGTTAATATGATTCACTTAACAGATCCTTATGCGATTCATAGTTTTGAATTCAATGGACTTGGGTTCTCCGTATCAAACAGAGTAATCAAAGGAAGTTCCAGAGGCTCAGGATACAGGGGAAGACGTGGATCTTTCAGAGGCCACTATTCCAATTCTACCACTGCTAGAACTGTGTATGCAGTAGAAACCCATGGACGAGCCCTTCAGCGAGCTCAACAAGAACAAGAATGTTCTTCCACCAATAGAAAATTCAGTCTTGGAATAGTTATACTGGAAGATCGGTTGAAGGTTCCATCTTCTTCCTCTCAGCATGTAAATATACCTAATTGGTCTAATCATTCAAAGGCTGGAGTATTACCAACTCCTATCCTAATACAAGATGCATCAACTTCCAAAGCATCAACATCCAAGGATCCTACTAAACCACATGTTTCTGTTTGGAAAATTAGACCTTTGGATCAAAATTATGATGTATTGAAACACTTGGCCCAAATACTAGCCATGTTATCAATTATTGATTCATTGAATTTATTAAACGATCTTCAGGAGGCACTCATTGAGGATTTGTCATGTCCTCAGGAGTTTGATATTGAAATTGTTGCAGCTAAAGTCTACCTATAGAGAATAATTCTGCAGAATGACATATAATAATATCTTTTACTGATGAAGATGAAGATGATGTCATGCATGGACATATTAGACCTCTGTACTTATCTGGAAAGGTTAATGGTGTAGACATCCGAAGAGCTTTCATTTTTAATGGTTCAGGAGTCAACCTCTTGCCCATTCGTACACATCGTCGATTGGGCCTCACAGAATCTAATATATCTCTGTCAACATTGATGTTACAAGGATATGATAAAAATGAACAAGAAATACAGGGAGAAATTACACTATGAACCCAGTTTGTAGATCTTGTTTCTAATTCAGATTTCCGTGTTGTTGACCAAGACTCAGCCTTCAGTATCTTTCTTGGAAGACCCTGGCTACATCAACATGTGGCTATCCCTTCATCATACCATCAATGTCTCGAATATTGTTTCGATTATCAAGTTGGGACATTGTATGGTGATAAATCCCCGTTCAAAACATGTGAATCAAAATACATTGAGGCATAAATTTATCATATGAAGGGAAATGAGGAATCCACGACAAGGGATATTACCAAATTTAATGCTCCATATGGTTTGGAAAAGATTCTAGTAAACCCATTTGCACATGTGAGAACAGATTATGTGTTGCATATCATTAAAATTGACAGGATAGACCCAAATCAAAATACATTTATGGAAACCTCTATAATGTCAGTCATGACAATCAAGCCAGACAGCATGGGATAAAGTGGTGATCCACAAAGCAATTATGAAATCTCAAATGGAGATGCATTCATTTCGTCTTCTAAAATCTAGAAAGTCTATACTTTGCCAACCAGGCCAGAAAATGTTATATAAATGTTAGAGGTGAATGATGATATCGATTCTCAATCCATCATCTCCTCTTTATTACCCAAAGAAGACCATTCATCATCAATCGAGTCGGAAATTGAAGCTTCTTCTTCAATATGTGCAAATTTTAACATCTCTTCTGATCATGAAAATTCTGCTTCATCATCTACAATGCAAGTAGAAACAGAAGAAATAAAACATGTTGAAGAAGAAGAGAATGATCTCAGTGATGCTACTCCAGCATTTGAAGAAGATATCTCTACTACCGTGGAAGAACTCCGAAAAATAAATCTGGGTACAAAAGAAGATCTAAGCCCCAATTTAATTAGTGCATCTATGACACTTGAAGAGCAAGAGATGTATATTTCCTTTCTGAATCAAAATCGAGATATATTTTCTTGAAACTATACAGAGTTGACAGGGCTTGATCATGCTGTTTCCACTCATCGTTTGGGTTTTCTAGAAGAACATCGACGATTCAAACAAGATTCTAGAAGAACACACCCAACATATGCTTCCAAAATTGAAGCTGAAGTGTATAAGCTCATTAAAGCTAACTTTTTCAGAGAAGTACAATATCCCAAGTGGTTGGCTAATTTTTTCCCAGTGAAAAAGAAAAATAGGCAAATTAGAGTTTGCATTGATTTCAGAGATCTTAATCAGCATTGTCCTAAGGATGAGTTTCCAGTTCCGATTACAAAACTATTAATTGATGCAACAACTGTCTATGAAGCACTTTCCTTCATGGATGGGTATTTTGGGTATAATCAAATCCTAATGGCTCCAGAAGATGAGGAATCTACAGCCTTCAGCGCCCCTCAGGGTGTGTTTTTCTATCGGGTAATGCCCTTCGGCCTAAAGAATGCAGGCACAACATATCAACGTGCCATGAATCGTATCTTCAAACCCTTTTTAGTGAAATTTGTTGAATTTTATATGGAATATTTGGTGGTCAAATCCAAAAAACGTTCTAATTACTTGGTTGATTTGGAAGTGATATTCCGCAAGCATCAACAACATAATTTAAATATGAACCCCTTAAAATGTGCTTTTGGGGTAACCTCGGGAAAATTCCTCGTCTTTGTTGTATGCCATCGTGGTATCGAAGTCGATCCTGAGAATTCAATGTCAACCCTTGGTATGTCACCTCCTCGAGCTTTGAAATAATTGAGAGGACTTCAAGGACACTTATCCTATATTCGGAATTTCATCTCCAACTTGGCAGGCAAAAGTTTACCCTTCACCAAATTGATGAAAAAGGGAGTCACTTATCAGTGGACTAAATAATGTCAAGAAGAATTCGATATTATCAAGAAGTATCTTTTGAGTCCACTGGTGTTAACCTGTTTTAGGAAGACCACTTATCATCTATGTGATAGCTTTAGAGCAATCATTGGGTGCCTTTCTTGCTCAGAAAAATGATGCTAGGAATGAAAACAACCTCTACTATCTCAGTCGGACTATGCATGAAGCAGAAACCCGATATTCTTGTATTGAGAAGTACTGCCTAGAATTAATCATTGCAGTTCAGAAGTTGAGACACTACCTGAAAAATCACGAGGTCTAATCGGTATCTCGCAATAACCCACTCAAATTCATCCTAATTCATACAATGCTCACAGGACATTTGGCAAGGTGGACAGTTATGTTTCAGCAATTTGATATTCAATATGTGTCTCAAAAGGCAATAAAAGGCCAAGCTCTAGTTGATTTCCTGGCTGAGCATCCTTCAGTGGAATACACATCTTCAGATATTGAACTCCCTGATGAGGATGTCTTCTCTATTCAAGAAATTCTTCAAACATGGGAAATGTACTTTGATGGTGCTTCAAGAAGTCCAACAGGGAGGAAAATGGAAAATTCTAAGTTCAACAAAGTTGGGTTAGGAGTTATACTCATTTCCCCAGAAAAGGAATTGCTACATTATTCCTTCTCATTATTGGTAGGCGGTACAAATAATGAAGCGGAATACTATGCTCTTATTGAAGGACTGGAGTTGGCGCTTCCAGCACAAGTGAATCGATTAATGGTGAAAGGTGATTCAGACCTGGTAATAAAACAATTCAATGGGGATTATACAATCAGAAAAGAAGAACTAATCCCTTGGTATGATTACGTCAGAGAGTTAATGGCGTAATTCCCTTCGGAACTGACATTTTCTTATGTCCCATGATCACAAAATGCTCATGCTGATGCACTGGCTAATATATCAATCGCTCTGGAAGATCCAAATCGGGACGAGAACCATCAGTAATGCCCACCGTCGTACAATTTCACCTTATGTTCAAATCAGAATAGAGGAAATCAATGAAATTAGTCCCATTTCTGAACCACATGGTCATACTACAGGATAGATGACACCTATCAGGGAATACCTTCAAAACGGAACACTTCCATCTGATAGAGCCAAGAAAGAACAAATCCGGCGACATGTGGTCAATTTTACTCTTTATGATGGCCCAAATAACCTAGAGAAAATTCTCTAAAATATTGGTTTTGATGGAGTTTTCTTCAGATGCACTGATGGTAAAGAGACAATGGCTGTCATGAATGAAGTGCATGCATGAGTTTGCGGTGCCCACCAGTCTAGACACAGACTGTCTGATCAAATTAGAAGGCTTAGGGACTTCTAGCCTTCAATGATACATGATTTTGTTGATTTCACAAAGAAAGGTTATTCATTCCATGTACATTCCAATTTCATTCATCAACCCCCAGAATTGCTTCATACAACAAAATACTCATGGCCATTTCCCACATGGGGAATGGATGTGGTGGGACCTTATCCTTCAACTACAACCAAACAGTTTAAGTATATTCTTACTCCTACTGACTTCTTTTCCAAATGGACAGAGGAAATAACTCTCAAGGAATTCATTTCTAAATTCATTGTTAGCTTCATCAATTCTAACATTATTACCAAATTTGGTGTCCCTCATACCATATTGACAGACAATGGAACCAAATTCTGTTCATCCAAGGTGAAAAAGCTGTATCAAGAATACAACATCAAATCCAATCATTCATCTCAGTATCATGTAGTGGCCAATGGCCAGATATAAGCCTTCAATAAGACTCTGTCAAATATACTGCAAAAGATGGTGGATAAAGATAAGAGGTCATGGCCTGATAAACTCTTTCATGCTTTATGGGCTTATCGGACTACCACCCGCACTACAACACGGTCAACTCCATATTCATGGGTATATGGAATGGAAGATGTCTGGCCCATTGAAGTTCAATTTCCTTCGCTTAGAGTATCCATTTGTGATCAATCATCTACATATGAACAATCTCAAAATATATTTGATTAATTGGAACAGTTATATGAGAAAATATTGTGCACCCTGCAACACTTGGGAGTCTATAAGAATCGAATAGCATGAGATTTCAACAAAAACGTTTGTCTTCGTTCATTCGTTCAGGGAGAATTGGTATTAGTTCTCAGAACTCCAATGATACCAGGAAAGAATCCTCCCACGTTTGAACTAATTTGGGAAGGACCTTATTCAATACATAAGGTCTATTCCAATAGAGCTTATTCTTTAATCTCAATGGATGGAGAACTCATCACTACTCTAACCAATGCCTGATTTCTAAAGAAGTATTTTGTATAAACAGAATATAAACCATCAAAAGTCCATGCATATGGACTTAAACTATTTTCATGTCCCTTACGTCAAGAACGACGTTAAATTGTAGCATCCAGGGTCCATGCATATGACTATAAACTATTGGCACTTACATCCAACATGACGTTAAACTGTGACGTCCAGACCAAATGACGCTAAACTGTACAGAAGTCCCTTACGTCCAACAAGACTTTAAACTATGAAAAAGTAAATAATAAGTCCTAAATGATGTTAAAATGTGTCCTCTTTTTTCCTTACTACATGACATTAAACTGCCCAGTCCTCTTTTTGTCCAACATGACATTAAACTATATTGTCACCATAGTCCTAACTACATAACGCTAAACTGTATATAAATCCCCTAATACGTCCTAGATGACGTTAAACTGTATTTTTATCCCTACTACATGACACTAAACTGTGAAGCACCAATAGGCCTAACTGCATGACTTTAAACTGCATAGTCCCTTTATATGTCCTACATGACATTAAACTGTCCATCGTTAAGGTTTTTGTTACCTCTTGTTTCTCACACCGAGTATGACTCACGTTATCTTAGATCAAATTTCAACCATAACACCATCTTTGGGCCTCTAACCATGCGTACATCCCAACATCATTTTTTAGTTTGTTTTCCCCAAGAACAACGAGATCACTAATTCTTTTGTTAATTGAACTATGCGGACGTTGATCCTTGCCTTCCAGGATGGGTACGAAGGAAACCTCCCAAGGTTCAAGCCCAAAACCAATCTCTTCACAGCGGTTCACCTCCATCTCATATGATGTTGATTCATGAAAATGCCCCCAGAATCAATATCTTTACATAGGTTCACCTTCATCCTAACTATACGACGTTAAACTATACAACATTTCTGTCATGTATGACTATAAAATACAATAATCTTTGATACCCTCACCTAAGAAAGAATCATTATTTATATTGATGTTCAATCATGCTATATTCAAAAAAATATTTATGTGCATACATGGAAATACCTAACCCTCTTATCTTGGGTTAATCCATCATTGCACTAAAGTCCCCTTTCACCCTTCACATTTACGAACCAAATTTGTACATAAGGTCTTTCTAGAACTACGTGTGCTTGCTCCCCATACTTATGGGATATGTAAGACCATTCGAGTGTCCCTCAAATCCAGCCCTACGTATTTTGGGCCTAACCCCAAATTCCACTTTCAGTCCCCTGGCTAAAAATTCCCCATGAAAACACACACTGTGTATTTCTTATAATAGTCTGAGCTCTATGACCGTAAACTATGATCTCTCATACATTTGTCCCACACGATGTTAAACTGTATTTCAAGAACTACGTATGGCCTGATTCCCATTTTTATGGGATACGTAGTGAATTCCAATATTTCAATTCAGGACCCATCCACAACATGATTATAGTTAGCATTGATCTATGTATCTTTACATACATTGAAGAATACCCATTTTTATGTGTCATAATCTTAACCTTAAATATTTTTAGATCTTCATAACCCTTTTCTTAACATCTAATCACAAAAGGCTTGATACCGGAGAGTTCTTTATCCAGACTATGCAACACGTTCCCTTTGGTGGCCTTGCATAAGTAATCTACATAACGGACCCGTCAGCCAAAAGTTTCTATTATTTGATAATGCAGCCAATGCCCTTAGGCGGCCCTGCATAATTCAACCCCATAATGGGTTTGTTAAATTGTGGTAACTCTATTCTTCGGAGGAAAACCTATTTTTTTTCCTTATTTGTCTTAACGATAATATGTCAGGATCCGCAAAAATAGTCATACTTAACATATTTGTCCCATATTCCTTTTGATGATCTGAATGTATTCAAGTCTATGGTTTATATTTTACTTCCCTATGTTTGGGTCAGACCTTCGTAGGAGTAACATTTATCCAATTCTTAGAAAATCTTGATTGAAAATATCTTCTCCATATAAATTTACCTCTTTCCATACAGCAAACTCAATACTTTAGAAATGTTGAATCCCCAAATACTATCACCGGCCTCTTAGCAGTAGAAAAGTAAATTTCCGAGAGCTCTTTTTCCTGACTATGCAGCACGTGCCCTTTCGAGGCCTTATATAAACAGTATACATAACAAACTTTTCAGAAAAAAGATATTATTATTTCACTATGCAGCCAATGCCCTTAGGCGGCCCTGCATAATTCAACCTCCTAACGGGTTTTCCAAATAATGGTAACTTCATTCTTAGGAACTACTTCTTATTTTCCCTTTTTAGCCCCTTTTCATATCATTCCTCAGATTCTAATTTCCTTAAGTCATAGTTTACATATTTTCCCTCATACATGAGTGTGGTAATATGTTTTCAGATAAATTGTCAAGGAATTGAGACAATTTGTATCCATTTTGGTAAAATCTATTTCAACCTTAAACATTATCCTCTTCATGTCCGACGTGCATGACTTTAAACTACCCATAAAAGACAAGGGAACTCTGAATAAAAGTCTTGTTCCAGCTCACTAAACATACATTTTGTATGATTTGGGTAATATTGAGCAATAAAAATATTCAATGTCTGTATCATTACTAGGTCCATTGGGTTAGGTAAAAATCTAAAGCAGGTAGCAAAGGAAATGCATGCAGAAATGATTGAAGATGAAACTATTTTTCATTGATGCAAAAGAGATTATAAGGACGTCCACAGATTGGAGTATCTTCACTTTTCCAAGAAATTATAGGAGGCTATCAACATAAGTCTTAATTTGATGTACAGTATCCCGAGATTAATTAGCATCCACTTGAAGCTCATGCACTCGACCAACTTAAATTTTTTTTTCCAGGTGGAGAGCTTTCATAGCATCTGCGATGGATTTCATCCCATTAGATTGAGCTCCCTCCAATGAATTATTGATTTGGTCAAGTTCTTTAGTAACAACACCTAACTGTTGTTGAAGGTTCATTTTCTGGATGTCTTTATCTTTGAAATTGTGCTTCATCTCCATCATCTTGGCAGCATAGTCAGCCGCAGTTCGGGATACCGCAACCTCAAATTCACTGATGTTGGCTGACAGCTTCACCCTGGTCAGATCTTCACGACACTTTTTCTCCTATTCCCTTCTTAAAATAAATTGTTTCACCGCGTCATGGATCTTTTCATATCCCAAATCGCAAAGTCCCAATATGATGAATAGGGATGACAATCGGGGAATTTTTGATTACAGCTCCCCCAGAGGCACTTCAGATATGATTTTCCATATGTTCTATCATGCCGTGCGTCGGGAAAATTGGAATACCTTTTGAACATCAGGGTCTGAATCAGCGTCACTGTCATAGAGGGGAGTATAATCTGGGATTAATGCACTTAGGTAAGTTCCCTATTCTGTTGCTTCCCCCATGACCCGTGTTTCTTCACTTTTGATTCCCTTGGGGCAGAGGCTGAGGCCTCACCTCTAGATCTAGCCACTGCAATTGATGGCCTTGCATAATCAATATAAATCTTTGGTTAGTTTGAAAGGATAAAAAATGTTAATTGGTTGTCTTTCAAATTATGTACAATCAAAAAATATTGTTATCTCTTACCCAATGGTAGATTAGCAACTAGGGAAAGATCCTCCCCATCTTTCCTAGCTTTGACAGGATTTTCAGGATGAGTTTGAGGAATATCCACTGTGTTCAGCTCCACTTTTGCTATTGTCTCTTCAATAGTAAGGTTTTATGTACCCCCTTCAGGCATGGTTAGTTTAGCAGCTTTCTCAGACAGAAATTCACATTTGAACCGATCATGATTAGAAATGTAATAAGAAGTTATTTTTAATAGGAAGAAAGATAAAACTCACGTCCAAAATCTTCTAAATTACAGGTTAATTTAACATGATTTATAAAATCTTCAAAAGATGTGCCATGTTCCATAATTTCATCTAATGTCATCTTAGAATCATGGTTAATCTCACTAGTGGGAGCATCAGATTTGTCTTCTTGGTGAGCCTCATCCTGCGGTACCTGAACCTGGATAGCATCTTCAGATAAAATCACGGCATCGGTTGAAATAGTCACCAAAAGCTCTAATGCAGGGGTTGAACCTGAAGTAACACAGATTTTCAGTCAGTAGATGTTTCATTAAACATTTTATGAAGCATTATTAACTTACGAGAAGAAGGTTCTTCTCTTCTTGCAACAGTAGCAGGAGGGATTCTGGGAACAGGTGCTGGCTCTTCTCCAGGAGCAGCCAAGTCACCCTGAATTTGTGACTGTTCCACAGCACCCTCTGTGGTCCTTAAAGGAGGATATGTCCTCTACCTCAGAGGTGAAATTAATTAAGACCCTGCAATCCCAAAGAAAATGAGAAATCATTCTCATGGTTTAAGACTCATGATTACCCTAAGGACTTACCACTGCTAATGAAGCGTTTAGTTGTGGATTTATTCCTTCGATGCTTTTGTCTCTTTGGATTTTTGGGAGTGTCCACAGTCTCCCTTATTTTCACTTGAATTGTTTAATGTAAGGCCATGTCCAAATCCTCATTCATGGCCTACTTGCCTATAGATATGTCGCCCGACTCGTGAGCAGATTCAGTAGCAGCCCCGATGGCAGTACCACCACGACAATACTATGGTGATGGGGACTCATTAGTTATTTTCTTTGAAATCTATAGGATGAAGAAAATATTTCCTTGATTAAAAAAGCATCGAATGAAACCAAGTTGAAAAGAAAATAAGGAAAGAAAACTTACATATTTAGGGGCCATATAATCATGCAACTCCTCATCAGTCCCTCGAGTGGAACCGCGATCTATCATTTCCTTCACCCTCTTGTTAACAGGAATGGAATCTTCAATGGAATATATGAGAATTTCCAGCTCTCTGATGTAAACCCATGCTTCATAGAGGTTATTCTCGAAACAGATTTCTCTAGAATCTCGAAGAGTCCCTATTCCAGGGAGATGTTGCCCCTCACACAAATCCAGCCTGTCAGTTTCATCACAACAGTATATACTCTGTCATGTCTGGACAGCCTCTGGTCATAAATATTTAATATGTGTACCAGACGTCTTCGAGGAATTTCCTACAATCATTTAATTTAGCTACTTCTTGGATCATGCAATTATTGAAAGAGAATAAAGGAATATGTCTTATTTCTTTATAGAGTAATGATGATTAAATTTCTACAATGAAGTAACTCACCAGGAGTCGATGGAGTGGGTCTTTTGATTTTGACTGGAGGATTATATCAGGCACGAGGCTGCTTTCCCGCTTGTTGTGCCTCATCATCCTCATCTTGGGAATCCGGTGAATCAGTCCTTGATGAGGAATCTGGCTAATCAGCTTCAAGTGGGGAAGCATCACCTTCATGAGGATGAATTTCCTTATCTACAGTTCTATTCCTTTTCCCCACCTGATAAAACAGATGATTCAGCACCCCTTTATGGTATGATGCTATCCATTTCTTGGCATACCATGTAGTCAAGTTATTTTCCCCTTTTTCAACTGGTAGCTCAAACACTGCCCTGGTCCTCTCCCTAGATGTCATCAACCATAGTTGTCGTCCAACCATCAGATGATGCTCTAACCTGACATGTACAGGGGGAGATACAACAGTCTGCTGCAAGCACTTGAATTGACGTGAAAATCTATATTGAGCGTATGCCTCACATATAATCTCTCTGTCATTCCTACAACACACCATCTCTATAGGCCAGTATGTATGCCCTCAAATCTAGTATAGTTGTTCCGTCATCAACAAACTGCCCAGTTGGCGGATTTCCATAATGAAAGAATTTGAATTCCTAATACATGCTTAGCCTCACCTTCATTTCATAAACATTGAGAAATAATGGACCAATTCTAGAGAACACCTTCACTGATGGCCTGAAAGAACCTCCAGGAATCTGTACTCCATTCTGTACATTATACATCTAGAAGTGAGTGGCGATCCATCCCCACAAAACTTGGAATGGTCCCACTATTCTCAAAGGAGACTTACCCATGAAGACATGATGTAAGCTCCTATGAATCTTTTCTTAAATGGGGGTAGCCAACCTAACCATTTTCCCCTCATCCAACTTGGACGCAATAATGAAGGTCCATGGCCTGACGCCTCCATTCGAGTCTCTGACTGGAAAAAGATAAATGCTATGCCACAAGGCCAAGAAGCCCACCAGATGAGTCTCCATTGGGATTCTTTGATTCACTTCGTATCCCCACTTCTCAAATTCCCCTTCTTCTACAGTCAGCCAAAATGTGCCTTGAGCACCCCTCTTATCTGTTTTGGGACAAGTGGTAGGACGAGTGTGCATCTTCTCCATGGGCTTCTTTTTCTTGGATACCTTCTCCTTCAGCTCCTTCTTCTTCAGTTCCTTCTCTTTCTTTTTGGTAAGAAACATATCCATCCACTCCTCTGGATTCATATCCTTTATGAAATGATTTAGGGAGGTATCTAAACTATTGAGCTTGCATAAGATTTTAAATAATTTTTGAGCTAAATCCGGTGTCTTCTCTGAGTTATTCCAAGTCACCATGGGAGGGATGAATTCATCATACATATGACCCAAAAATGGATCGTCTGAGATCTTGTGGACATCCCACAGACTGATGCCTACTTCTCCATGAGTCAAATGGAATTAATTGGTTTATGGGCTACAATGGTTGAGTATCTCTGGCACGAAGTTATCATGTCTATAAATATATGATTTCCCAACTGAGACAGCTTCGTATATTGCTAATCCTTTCAAATCCGCAACAAACTCTAAACAGATTTGTTGTACCAAATATTCCCACATCCAAGTTGGTTTTACACCTCCTCTAGGACGGAAGTCCCAACTTCTCTTCCAGCCTTTGGATCGAACCATCCAAGAGTTTCGAAAAATTTAGGGATAACAATGTGGTAGCAGCTCGGGCTTATGAGGTTTCAGATCTGGCGTACAAGGGCAATGATGCATCATATGGGCCTTCTCCACAGTTACAACAGTTAAATAGGCACCCCCAAATGAAATATTTGCTAAAGCAAAGTTGTTATAATTCTGAAACCAAGAAATTGGGAGATAGTTCTTTTCCTCTAGAATGGAAACTTGTCGTAGATGACCATATCCATACAAAGGAAGATAAATGCTCTGGGGGGAAGTCACTACGATACTTCTTCAAATACTTAGCCAAATCCGGGAGAGTGCTATCACAGACGGTATAGTAATAATGGCCAATGATGCTCATCATATCATCAAGGCGCTTGCTTGACAGTTCATCAGCCATTCTGATTCTCTTGGGAGCCATTGAATCTGCACAAGAATTGAAAAAATTAACTCTTAAATAAGTTGATTTTTAATAAACTTTGTGATGGAATTTGAAAAAAATAGATAAGGCATTAAGGCGCGCAAGTCTAATCATGGCATGCATGTATGAATATGTCGTGCAAGTGTAGATGTTCTGTGCAAGTGTTTGGCATGAACGTATCACCGCGCAAGTCTAGATACCTTGAAAGCAGTGCGACAATGAGGAAATAGCCTAAAAGAGAGAATCTTGCGCGGTGAAGGTAACCTGCACGGCAAGAGATCGAAAATCCGAAATTAGGTGCTATGCGCGACAAGTGGCCACATATATATAGGTCTGACCGCAACCCTGCACGCCTAAAAGCCAACACTCTCTTCAGCCAGTGCGATTAGCACTTACTCACCACCCTCTGTGCACTCAATACCTATGCACCGAAGTGTCCTTAATTTTTCTTCTTCCCTCATAGTAACATCCTCATTTTCTTTCAGATCGAACTCTGAGGGGGGACTTTTTTTGACACTCCTTTTTTCACAGAATCTAAATGAATCCAAAGGGAAATGACTTAGAATAAAGTGACTCATCCTTTGAAAAAAACATCAAAAGTTAACAAAGGATTGAACAAGGCTTCAAATGTACTTGGTCCGCGCAGGTTCCCTCTTGGTTTTGCAAGTACACTTGTGTGCCACCTAATGGTCACGCAGGTGACTTGCGTGCCCTTTTTGAAAATTTTCCCAAGGTCTCTTCAGCCTATAAATACCCCTATGCCCTCCGCCATTTATGGGACGAAAAATTCCAGAACGTCAATTTTGAGCTCCTGGCACCCTAGTCTCTTCTCAAAGCTTCTGAACACTTCAAATATAATTTCTTAACTATAACGGAAGATCTAGAGAGGGGGAAGAAGGCATACGTGTTGAAATTCATCGAAACTTGTGCGCCTGAGTGGCTATCCCTTAAGGTAAATGGTCACACTTGCGTGCCACCTTACTCCTTCACCAGAACATGCACTCCAAACATCTGTAAGTCCTTAGGGATAGTGCTAAGGGATTGAGCCAAATATCTCCCAATTATTACCACAAGGGCAAAAAGTTGCACAAGTAACCATGTGCGGCGCAGGTATACCTGCGTGGCCCAAACTTTTGCGCCCACGCAGTACTTGCGCGCCCACCATGACTTGCACACCCCTATCTTTTTGGGTGCCCGTCATGCCCATTTCACCCCTCTTACACCTATCCACCTCTCCTCTTAAGGATTATGCCTTCATAACTCTCTACAAATCCATTTATGGTACAATTTCCTTATTGGCTTCCTTATCTAAATAGAATTCCGTGGAACATCTCTCAAAACTTATTGATTTACACATCTTTACATCACTAAAGATAGAGAGTTCATTCATTAATCCTCATCCTTTAAGATGAGAGAATCCTTAATATAGTCCTTATTTTCATGAGTAAGGCCCAGTCCAATATTTCATTAATTTGGGCATCCTCCTTATGAGTAAGCCCAAAGTCCTCATTAATTTGGGCCTCCTTTTCTGGAGTAAGCCCCAAGTCCCCTAAATCTGGGCATCCTCCATAGGAGTAGGCCCCAAACATAATTATCTTAACCTGGGCTTCCTTCTCAAGAGAAATCCCCAGTCTCAAATATGGGCATCCTCTTTATTAATAATCCCCAAGTCCCTTAATTTTTTCAAATCCCTTAACCTGAGTCTCCTTCTCTAGAGTAACCCCCTATCTTAATTTCTCTTAATCTGTCTTAATTTAATTTTTGATATGGGCTTCCTTCTCAAGAGTAAAACCCAATCATAAGTCCCCGCCTAACATGGGCATCTTCCTTAGGAGTAGCCCCAATATCAGAGTATCTAAATATGAATAAAGTACATATACCATTAGGGACCCTATTCTTGGATTTCTTCCATGAAGTAAATATTAATCTTCATCTATTTGGCCAGTCATACATACATAAGACCCACATCGTTTCTTATGATTGCATCTTTCATGGAACAATTGTCTGGTTTTACCAATACCTCTTGTTTCTCACACCGAGTGTGACTCATGTGAGCTTAGAGTGTAAAAGTTATTATGAAATCTTTCTTTGAGCCATCAATCATACATAAAAATCATACTGCCTTACTCAAACTATGTGGGTTATGATTCCTTTTCTAAATAAAGGGTATGTATGTATCCAACCTACGGGTACGATCCCAACTTTGAAATAATCCATGTCCTTCTGAATGACAATAAACTTCAAGTTCCCCAATGAGTGGAATTAAAACCAGTATGGTCATTATAATGACCAAGAGACTTTTATGTTTTTAAGGATACCATTGACTAAGAATCTCTACCAAATACAGATTATTCTCTATCGATGAAGAACCCTGAATACATATAAAAGATTCCCTAAATTTCCTATATATTTTATCATTGATTGTCAGATCTAAAGAAAAAATCATTTTATACTTGGTAATGTAATAAGGATTCACAAACAAAACTTAATCTATAAAGAGAGTACCAGAGTGGACAATAATTACCCTCATAAAGATGTGATGAGTCTGACCACCCATCCTCTCGACCAATGAAAATTCTTAAACCTCATCAGTCACAACTAATGAGAACCTACCTTTGGAACGTAGTTCCAAATGGATATGGAATCATTGGATGTTTCTTGTTCTACGAACAAACCCGTTAGAAACCGATTGGAATGTCTGAACCTTTAATCAATGAGGTCATCCCCAATTCCAGAGGAAACTGTGTTTCACATTAGTCAAATCAATACTGCTGTTATAATAACAATCTAGAATAAATTTTCCTATCCATAGTTATTTTTTCCTTTCTTATATGTGGGATAGATACTCAATGTATAATAATATTACCAAATTCTACCAAATCCCTAATATCTAGTATACTAACCTATTTTATAAGAAAAAAAAAATCAAAATATCCCTCTCATAATAATTGGTGAAATCCCAAACATGGTTCCCAAAGAAGTAACTGAACCAAATTGGTCACATGACCTCAAAAACACTTTTTCATACTCTATAGGTCTTCGATTGGTATAGAGTGTATACAATGGTGTAGTGGTGAGACTATACCTTCATGATGAAAATGAAACACATTAATTAATAACCATAATAACTACAAGAATATAATACATATGCAGAAGAAGTAACCAACAAAGAATGACTAAATAACCAAAACCACCAATAGTGGAATAGGAAAATAAATCCACACCCATAGTCATATAAAAAATTATTTCATGTCTTTATGATATGAAAAATGGTAAATAAATGAGATATAGAAAACATTAAAGATACATTATCCTATAAAAAAATGAAAAAAAATCACGTAACAAATCTCTAATATGAATCGGGTGAATAATATTGGTCATGTTCTCTCATACACTAACCTCGTATAGAAAATCAATCATCTATATACGGCCACATTCCCCTGTCCTAATTTTCCAACACTAATTTTTCCTACGTATCCATTGGTGGCCTAAACATGGTGTGATATATACTCAGTTGGTGACCACAAATGGTGTCCATTTCTATCCATTCCATGTGTATATAATGAATAACTGTATATAGAATAATAAAAAATGACTAGGAAGTATATTAATCACTTGTTAGACCATGTTCTAAATGTGACACTCATCTAATACCACCTACTTTGTACAGAGCATCAATATCTCTGAATAACTATGAGTTATTATTTTATTTATAAAAAGTTTTCATGACCCTAATCATCACTAAGGTATTCCCCATTGATCATATTCAAATATGGGATGAATAATTCCCATGATATTATTGTGTAAAAAGAATTAAAAAATCATCATGTATATAAAGCCTTTATAAATTCAAAATATGTTATTTAAAATGGAAGTAAAATAATATAATAAGTTAGGTAATTTGTTTCTTGAACACGTCATAAGTATTCTACATAGGAGAACAAGGTATCGTTCCATGTGTACAATGAAACCATCTCTCTATGAGCTTGTCCATGTCATTCTTCACAAGAACCCACATTTCAATCTACATATAGTATATGGTTTTTCCTTTTTAATTCCATATAAATAATCTAACATTAACTAAAAAAACATGATTAACATCCAGGTTATTCCCTTTATAGAGTTCTATATAGGGAACATAAGTTTTAATTTGAGAAGAATATTATGCATCCCACATTTTTACTAAAAACATTTCCTTACATTTTTAAAATAGAAGATCATTTAATGTTTAGTTTAATGGAAAAAAGGTACATAAACATGAAAACAAAGTACAATAATCTAAAAAACATAAAATCATTATTCATTGGTTCATGAGAAGTATATTTACTACATCTAATAACTTGGTACATACATCAAAAGAATGGGTGAGCATAAGGCCCTGTAAGGGAAATGTAAGGGAAGTAGTTTATATGTGATCTTGACGAAAATCAAGAAGAACATGAGTAATATAATTCTTTCATGAGAAAGAGAACACCATGAATAACATTATATAATTAAAAATTATGCATAATTTGTAAATTTGGCTATAACATTTTTTTTATAAATTCATATGAATATCACCATGGATAATCACTAAGGTGTCATAAAATTTACCATGGTATTTCACCATGGAATCATATAACCTTTAATATCTATAGATTTAGAAATTTTATCAAGGGATTGGAGTATTTTATAGGATAAAAATTCAAATTTCATAATTAATGTTAAATCATACATCCTAATCTTTCATTTCATAAATAACCCACGGAGAATAAAATAAAAATCGATTAATATCAAAATCATTTCACATCAAAAGTTTTTAAAAACATGATCATTATATCTTTTTTAACCTAAAAAATGGAATCAAGATTTTATGTATGTTAATCCCAAGATGAAATATATATTTTTTATATCTGTGAATACCTTGTAAAATAATGAGATTCTTATATTCACAAAAATCAAATAAAAGATAATTTATTGAGGAGAAAATAGAATTTTTGAGAAGTACATTTGTTAGCATAATAGGTAGAAAATTTCGTTCTATAAATTGGTAAAAAGATATGGTACTTGTGTATTTCATTGATGGAACATAATTTTTTAGTAAATTAATGAATAAAAATTAAATAATTGAGACTAATCATAACAATTACAAGAAACTTACAAAAATATTTCTTGAATTTATGATTAAGGAATTAGAAATCCCTTAGTATTAAAAATAACTCCTAAAACATGAGGATTGGGACCTTGGGGGTGTAGTCACACCTTAGGAGGACTACTTTTGAGGTGAAAATCAAGATATTTGGGGAGGATTTATTTGGAGTGAATGAAAATTGAGAAATAGTTGGTAATATATATCAAAAGTGGAGGATTTGTTTATTAATTTTCATATACCGGCCTTGGAAACCTTGGTTGTTGAAAATGAATAACCATATGATCTCCCATGGTATATTTCTATGGTTTTCCCCTTGGGTCATAATTTATGTTAATTTAATTTAAATTATATAATATTCGTTTTATATTACTTGTTTTAGGCATGGAATAGTAATGCTTTATGAAAACAATAATTTTTTTATTATTCAAGTCCACATTTTAGACTTTGGAATGTAAATTCTATGTTTAGAAATTAAATATAATATAATATAATTCATTATGTTATTAAAATAAAATATTCTAGGATGTGGATTGTCATTAATTAGTTATTACATAATTCTGAAATAACTATGATGTCATTAAACATACCATAAAACTCAAATATATCTTCAATAACCACAAAAAGAATGTATTTAAGAAAATTCTAATAAATTCCCCCTAACCTAATTTAGAAATGATTGTTTAAAAAAAATATTTATTTTATCATAATAATTATTTAAATATTATAAATCTATTTTTTTAATTTAGAAATCATTATTTATTAAAAATATTTGAGGATTGAAAATGTATAGTAATTTTTGGAATGTTGAAAAAATAACATTATTTATCATTTATATATAAATAATACTATTTATATCATTCTGGGAAGGCCAATTGTTTTCCTGAAAATTCAATTTATCAAGTTCCATTCCAATTTTATTATTAAAAACTATTCTTAAAACATAATTTATGGAATAATAATTTTATTTATAAAATAAAATTATAGATTATGTATCTAGGGCCTAGAAACATAACCCTTTATAACACCTACATATAACCTAGGTTAAGTTGTGGGATGGTGATAGATTCATGGGGAAAATAGACTAACATCACTACAGTGGTAATTTCTTCTAACATTAACATATCCATTAGGTGATTTTGTTCTAGATTCACTTGTTGAATCTCGGCTTGGGGTTGGTCAAGAGAGAACCCTATTGATGCTATTTCCCGTAAATCTCAAAAAATGGGCTTCATAAATCATGGTTATGCTAGTTGATGCCAGAAGTTATCATTTCAGAATTAATTATTTTTTTATCATCTCTACATAGAAAATATAACATAAAATATTGTTACCAAGTGTATAGTTTCCAATGATCATATTGTCCAGAAGTCAAAAATATAGGTGAATATCATTGGTTAATGTTCACATTATACAAAATTAATTATTAATGATAAATAATTTTGTTTATTATGTTTGAAAATTACAACGATTTCCCACTAAAGTAAATTCCAATAAAAAATTTCAGGCTGTTACTTTCTTCCCCTAAAGAAATTTCTTCGCTAAAATATTATCTCATTATCTGTATTGATAAATTATGGGGGTCCATATATCTCATTGACTCATGTAGTTCCCATGTTACTTATTCATATATATGGGTCCTCCAAATCACTTTGAAGAGGTTGGTAGTCTCTTTTCATAGAAATTTGTCCATATGTTAAAGGATCTCCACTAGTTTATGCTCATAAGGGATGTCATGTTCCTATTGTACGACCTTTAGATTCAGTACATGTTTAGAGAAAAATATCTACATACTCAAGAGAGATATGTGGAATAAATTATGATAATGAGATAGGTCTATTGGATATTATATTCAATAAGACACTACTTTTATATGATAAAGGATTTTATAAGGGGAAATGTACTTATGGCTAAGAATTAATTTTTTTTAAAACCTCATGACTCTCTTCCATGGTAATAATATGAAGGATATCTTTGTCGACAACATTAGTCCCCATTTCCCTTTGATGTTTGTTAACATAGAACTTTTTGTGACTCTGATTACCCTTTATGTGTTGGTGGATGGAATGAACATTTTCTATCTCCACTTTCACAAGAACATGCCTAAGTAGCTATCTCTCACCAACTTCATCCCAACATGTAGGAGGTATACATCACTTCCCATATAGAAAATCATAAAATTCTATTTGAATACTCTAATGCAAGATTTTATTTTATGATAACTCATCTAATTGTGTATGCTAACCCCATCTACCTATAAATTCTATTAAGCATGATCTCAACATGTCTGTCATTATTCGAATAGACCATTCATATTGGACATTAGTTTGGGAATGATGGGCAATAATGAAATTAAATATAAAAAACAAATATTGAATACATCCCAATAATATTGATCTGATCCCTAGATTGGGATAATAAATTAGGGAAAGTATAAACCCATGAAACCTTACCACTTTCTTTATGTAAATATTGGCAATTTGGTCAATAGTTAAATATTCATAAATAGTTAGAAAATGGGATGTCTTGGTGAGATGATCCACAGTATACCATATCGTATTGTTTCAATCAGATTTTCTCATGATACCATTAACTATTTCCATAGTGCTACTGTCCCACTTCCATGGTGGTATTGGTAGTTATTGTAATGTCCATGGGAGAATTTGTCTTTATGGCTTCACTTTTTTAGACACTAAGAACCATGTACTGTATTCAAAAATATCCCTTTTGATGTTATCCCCCCAATAATAATCATGAAGGTACATATAAATTTTATATCATCCATGATTTATATATAATGTAGATAAATGTGTTTCATCCATCAAATCCTTTTTTATTTATAGAATATATGCAATACATAGCCTTGTATGAAATTTTAGTACACATTTTTGATCAATATTAAATAGACAAAAATTTCCATTCTTCATAGCCTCTATCTTCTTCTATAACAATGGAAATTATCATTGATATTTCTTGATAATATCTAGTTATAATGGTTGAGAAATCATTTGCGATATGGTTGATGATCTCCCTTCCATTATGATATCCATTTCTAACTATATGAGGACCATGATCAATTCATCTAATTGAATCCAAATCGTGGACAAAACAATAGGGTATTTCCTATATAATGAATCAATGACATTGTTTTCACTTATAGGGAGATAATTAATTCAACAATCCTAGTCATTATGAAATTCCAACAGTCTCCTCTGTTTAGTGATCAATTTCATTTTTGTGGGAATATATTCTAATATTCGGTGGTATGTTTAAATATCACATTTCAACCCATAAAGATAGGGACTTCATATCATCATAATAATAACAACCATATCTAGTACCTTGTAATGCATAAGATAATTATTCTCATTAGTCTTTACGTATCAAGATGCATAATCCATCAAATTTTCATTTTTTAGGAGGAATCACCCACAACCTATCAATGAAGAATTGATAAAAATAATGAATGCTTCCCTAATATATGGTATATTTAATGCTAATTTTGTATCTAATATCTTCCTCAGATCATGGAAAAATTATTCACAGTTTATTGTCTAGACAATCATGGATCCTTTTCAAGTTAACATGGTTAGTGGAATATAGATTCATTAAAAGAATTTCTCAAAACCTCAATAATATCTCTCTAAAACCAGTATACTATGAATCTCAATAACTGTTGTAGGATAAGGCCACCCCTCAACTACCATTTCATGGTAGGATCAAATAATATTCCTATGTTGGTTACAATGTTCTCTAAGAATGAAAGTTTTGGTTACCAAAATTCACATTTGGTGAACTTTCCAAATAGCCTATCATTCCTCAGAGTATTCAATATGATACTTATATGATCACTTTTTACCACATAACATTTTAAATATATCCGAATATCATCAATAAAAACACAAAAATATTTATCCACTTAGTCCATAAATAATATATTCCCCAAATCCCAAGAAAATGAGGTGTATAATTCCAAACAAATGGCATAAAAAAAAGCTCATAATTCACATATATTTATTGGAATATAGTAACTGTAATATCTTCTTTATTTACCCTAATTGATTATAACCATATCAAAGATCAATCATGGAGGAATATTGAGCCCTATAATGTTGGTCAAATAAATAATCATTCATTGGGAGAGGGTACTTCTTCTTTTATATGATCCTATTATGTTTTTAATACTCAATTATTAATCTCATTCCACTCGTGCCCTCTATATTTCCATGTGTGATGGGCAGGTTACCATCCCACGGTGGCTTTTGGCCTTCCGAAATCATTTCATTCCCCCTGCTGATTTTCTACTGCTCTGGAAAGCTTGGAAAGGCCGAGTACCTGTACAAATTCTGCTCAAGAAGGCTGGAATCAGCCTTGCTTCGGCCTGCCCTTTCTGTCTTGCAGCTGAGGAATCGATCGACCATATTTTCTTGTTCTGTGACTTTTCAGGTAGGCTTTGGAGATACATTCAAGACATCACCGGCTGCCGAGTGCATCTACATACTTTGGCGGGTTGTCTGGCCTCGGTTGCTGCTGCTCGGTGCAGCGCGCAGGTCGGCAACCTTCTTCTGGTGGCAGCAGCGGCTGCTTGCGGTTTCATCTGGAAGGCACGAAATGCCTTGGTTTTTGAGGATGTGAAGCCATCCTTTCAGGCTGGGGTGAGGCATATTCATAGGGCAGTGTGCAGTGCGTCCATCCTGCAGACTGGATGCATGAACAACAACACCGAGGACCTTATTATCTTACGGAACATTGGTGTTTCAGGCAGGGTGAAAAAACCACTGGTTCTGAAATCAGTGCGATGGATACCTCCCATCCCATCATGGGTGAAAGTGAATGTTGATGGGGCGGCTTCTGGCGCACCTGGGCCTTCGGGCTGTGGTGGTGTCTTCCGCACCTATCGTGGCTTCGTCAAGGGCTGTTTTTATCACTTCATTGGACAGTGAAATGCCATTGAAGCGGAGTTATGGGCGATGATCAAGGCGGTCATGTATGCGGTGCAGCATGGTTGGCACTTCCTTTGGTTGGAATCAGATTCAACGGTGGCTGTTGATCTCCTCAGGCGGCGGTCAAGGGATGTTCCATGGGTGCTGCTACCTTCTTGGATTGAGTGCTTACAACTTCTTGCTGGTATAACTATTGATGTGACACATGTTTACAGGGAGGCGAATCAGGTTGCTGATGCTCTGTCAAAGAAAGCTATTTTGGACTCTTCTTCGGAATGGTCCTTTCATGCTTCAGTTTGTTGCACGCACCTTGTGGAGGCTGATGTGTGTGGCATGATTTTTACCGGATATTGTAAACCTCCCTTGTACTGCTGACCTCCTCTTCCCCCCTTTCTTTTTTAATAAATTTGGTAGGAGGGAGCTTTCGCTCCTGGGCATTTCGGAAAAAAAAATTATTAATCTCATTCATATTTATTTTTTCTTCACAAAGAGAACATGTTCTACCCAAGGAGAAGTACCCAGTCATAGAAACCCATTATTTAAAATCTCTTGAAGTATTTTCCTTAATCCCACTATCTTGACATATTAAATTTTATATAGGTTCTGTTGATATTAGATTAGATACATGTATTTGTTCATATATTACTCTACATATCTCCTTGAGGGAGTTCAATGTAACACTTCCAGAAGTATGTCAATGTATTCCTGAACAACGGGGACATATTCTGTTCATATTCATTCATTTTCATCTTCATATTCACTGATCATTTCAATAAAAAAGGCTATGGGATGTTCTTCTGGACAAAACTCGTCTCTATATATCTATCCTTCTAAAAAACTATTTGTTTTCCATGGAAGAATACTATGATTTACCTACATCATCAGTTGATATTACAATTATAATTTGATAGCCATTCCAACCTAGGTTGAGTGTTAAATTCCAACATGGGAATGATAACTAGATTTGTGATGTGATTATTCATTCAAAATTATATACTAGTGTTTTTATACACTATTGATTCTCGTATAATCACTCCAGTAGTCTTGACTGATAACTCTATGTTTACTTGTTCAATGATTGATTCTATATGATTTACAAGCATGGAAAAAATAAAGGAACACGAAGAAAAAAAATATTACAAATTAAATTTTAAATATGAATGAAAAATTAAGGAACCACACACCACATAATACAATGTATCTACATCATCTATTATGATATATAAATATATTCCATTCTAACATGGACTTTTCTAAGTTCAATTGTGATTCCACTTCATTATCTTCTGATTTGTATAGTGATTGTAAAAGGTCAAATGTAATTCACACATGAATAATTGGTCATTAATATGGGGTTTCACCATCTTCACATTATATTAATTGTTGAGAAGTTGATGTATAACATAACTACGATAGTTATGAGAAATATTTCCTTCTCTTACACACATGTAACATATCTTACTACCAAGAATTCAATTATCTAAATTATTTATCTCACATTTTTTGTATGTGGTTAGTTGCACTTCCCCCCATCTTCATTGATCAATGTTCCTCCCTATTCATATATCCACTATTCTCTTATTTTCATATGATCTATCGGACTACTGAGTTTCTATAAACTCTAGTTCAACTATAATATCAATGTGAACTATATATTTATAGCTAAAATAGTCTCGATTAGATAGATTATTTCATATATAGGGTCTTATTACACTAGATAATCTATCAACCTTTCCATTAGGATCCCTGAAGAATTCAGGGGTGTAACGATAAAGTCTTGTAAAGTTCATTTCATATGTTCATATAGATTAGTTTTCCTTATACATCTGATCTGGGATTTTATTTTATATTTTCATTTAGATTGAGGGGGAAAATGATTTTTGAAAAGGATTCCATCATCTCTTACCACTCCTTACAATCAATATATCTTCTTGGATTAATTTATTTCCTTCAAAGTACATCTATTATCTCATCTTGGTTCAAATTATTTTTCATAAATCAATGAAGCTGACTCATCATTCTCAAGAATTTTTCTATTCTAGATTCCATCAGTGGGAAATTAGCTCATGGTCCGTTGTAATCACCATTTAAGTGATTCCTCTTATTTCCCACAAATTTCAAAAATATTAAATCTTTGGTGAGAAACATTTTAATTTTAATAATATTATGATTATAATTTAATTTTTATGTTATAAAACATCATTTATATATATTTTAATCATTAATAATAATTAAATTTTCAACAAATCCTTCATAATTGTTCAGAAAAATATTGTTACAAACCAAACATATCCCTAAAGAGTGCAAAAATATGAGTGTATCATGGACTATTTTCATGAATTAGTTCCAACTAGTTTCTAGATCAAAGTGGTGTTATTAGTATTTAACCCTTGAAACATCTTTGTTAGATCCATATCCAATTGTTCATATCCAGATAGGGTATTATTTACTTAAAAACCACATACTTAATACTTCAAAAAAATACCTAGATGTTTTACTATATTGAAAACTGTCCCTAGGTTTATTCTGAAAATTTTTGTATCATAATTTTTTAAATTTACATAGAAACCCATCGATTCTAACTTTGGAACACCACCTTTTTATTAAAAACGTTTCATTACATTGTAAAAATAGAGGATCGGTTAATGTTTAATTTCTTGAAAATAATGTACAAAATACATGAAAATATAAAACATTATTATAAACAGCAATAAATTATTATTCATTGGTTCAACCTAATAAATATTACTACATATCATAACCATGGGACATATCTAAATGGAAAATTGTGAGCAAAAGTCCTATTGATGGAAAAGTAATGGATAAATGTTATAAGTGATCTAATAAAAATCAGTTAGAAGGTGAGGAAAATTATTGTGGAATGAGAAATAGAAGAAGTGGAATATCATAATAAAAAAACTAGTAAAATAACTTCTAAATTTAGATACAAAATTTAATTTCAATATTTATAAACATATCACCAAGTTTAATCACCAATGTATTGTGAAAATTACCATGGTTATTCACCAAGGCATCATATAACATGTCATCAATAAAGATTAATGTGTTTAACCAACAAATTAGAGTGTTACAATAGAACACCCTTCATATGTATTAATTAATGTGATCATCATATATCATAATAAATCATTTCATAAATAACACCTTGAGTATAAGATAAAACTAGTTTTATATCAAAATATGTGTGTTTCAAATGTTCTTAAAATACATGATCATTAATTCATTTTTAACCCATTGAAAGAGAACAAGTGTTATATGTATGTGAAACACATTATAAAATAAATTATTTTTACATATTTTTGAATACTGATAGAAATTCAATATGTTTTATTTTTAAATAAAAAAATGATTCCTTGAGGAGAAGCCAGAGATTTCGAGAAGTAAATTTTATTGCATAACTGGTATAAAAAGTAGTTTTGGATAAAATAAAAAGAAAGGGTACATGGTTATACTATTGATAAAAAAATTATTCTTTAGTAATTGAGTTATGCAAATGGAAATAAGAGAGTTTTATCATAAAAATTAGAAGACACGTAAAAAAATACTTAAAATGAAGAGAAATTAAGGACAATTCACTTACATTAAATTGGAAATCCTAGAACATAAGGATTGTGACCATAGTCGATTGAGGACACATTTGGATGAATAATTATGAGTTAAAACTACTATATCGTAATGGAATATTGTATGACATTGAAGGTAAATGGAAAAAATAGTTTTCTAATTTGAAAAAAACAGAGGATTGTTTTATTAATTTCATCAAAGAGGCTCTTAAAACATAGGATATGGAAAATGAGGACCCATGGGATTGACCATAGAATTTTCCCATAGTTATGGATAATTGGATAAAATTTTATACTATTTCTATATAGAAGAGGTGATCATAATTTTATATAACCTATTTTGGCATGGTAATGAAACTTTTCAATAAAAATACTATTTTTATTGGTAATGATTCGATTTTATACTTTAGAATGAAAATTATAGGTTTTGAAATTGATTAAAAAATATCGAAAAATTTTATATTAATAAAATTACATATTTTAGGCCTTTTATTATGGTTATTTAGTTATCAGACCAATAATACATAATTATGTAGTCATTAAACATACAAAAAATTCAAACTATAATTTTACTACATAAGAAAAATATTATTTTTAAGAAAATCTCATAAATTCACCCTATCCTAATTTCAAAGTGATGATTTAAAACATTATGTTTATTTTACCATAATAATTATATAAATATTATAATTAAAACATTACATAAAAAATTATTTATTTATTAAAAATAGTAGTGGATTGAGAATATATAGTAAATTTTCTAAAAATTGAAATAAAATTATTTATCATTTTTATTTAAATAAGAGTGTGTTGATCATACTATTTCATTAAAATAGTTATAATTAATAATATATTGGTTTATTATAAATATTTATATATTTTATTGAAAGTAAAATATATATCTGAAAAATCAATTTACCAAATTCCATCCCAATTTTATCAAGAAAAAGTATTCTTAAAATGGTAATAATGGAAAAATAATTTTATTTACACACAGAATAATTGTTTAAGTAACTAGAGACTCGATACATAACCACTTATGAATCCCACATGTGGCCTAAAGAAAATATGTTTTATGGTTATATTTTCATGGTTTGGGTTAGTCAACATCGCTCGAGTGGTAATATATAATAACTTGATCTTATGCCATATTTGATTTCATTCAAGATTCATTTGTTGAAGCTCAGATTTGTCTTGGTCAAGAGAGAACCCAAGTTATGATACCTCACTACAAAGCTCCGAAGGATGGGGTTTATATGGAATGAACCTATTGGTTGAAGTCATCCTTCTCGATTTTTCATCATGTATTCTTTATTATTTATAATTACTAATTAAAATTTAATCAATTATTCCTAATGGTGTAGTTTCTAATGGTCGTATTAACCAATGGTAATAATCGGCCAAATATCGATGGTATTGTTTCCCTCTATAGTCACATAATTATTTATCATATATATGGGTTTTTGTGAATGGTGAATAGTAACACACATTTTCTACAGAGATAAATATCATTTAAAAGGATAGGTCATTAAAAAGATAATTCAACCCACCGGGTCAGCCCATCTATGGAGTTAACATGAGAACCCTTGTATAGCCAATGGAGTGATATAATATATTTAATATTCCATTTAAATTTGAAAACAAAACATTAAGTATATCCATTTAATTTTTATTTAGAACCCATGTATTACCCTTGTAATGTCATAATGAATGTCCAGGGGATCATAGTTTATTCGTACCATTTAACAATACATTTAATTCATAATGTCCATATAAATTTATGGAAAAATAAACTAATTTTTTTCAAACTCATAGACTATGCATAGAAGATTCCTATAATTATTAGGAAGTTACCAATTCATCCATAATAATTATTTATTTCATTTTAAAAGATTAATTCCCTATTCTTAATTACAAGGGTCAAGAAAACAACTTCAGAGGTGAAAATAATTTATATGTAACACATTTTTTATTAAGATAGTTTAGAAACACACCTAAATGAGTAGTTAACCTTGGGGTTCTCATCCAACAATGAATATTTTCAAGTCAGATAATATACTACACCACATTTAATTTTGGGAAAACCTCATTGAAAATTATCATCTTAATATGTCAATTGTGCGTCAAAATAAATAAATATATATATAGTATTATAATTTTTAGTAAATAATTAATCCACCTTCTTTAAATGGTTATTAGACTATACAACTATTATTTGTCTCTAATCTGGCCTAGAATAATGAAAGTCATATAAAATGATATACACTTATAAAATATGGTGTATTTGATAACTGTAATTTTTATTTCCATGTGAAAAGATAAATAGGGGATGGAGGGAAGAAGATTGAATATCCTACGAATATTTGTCCAAAATAATGAATGATGAAAGAATCAGATGGAAAAATGGGGAGGTACCTTAAAGACTACCATAGATTCCAAATATATATACCTAAGTGGGGGAGTGGTAGTTGGGATTTTTGGGGTATCCAAAGGGAGTGGAACGGTTATGGAACCTAGGGAAAACCCACTATTTATACACATTTAAAGAGGATCTCATTTTGTATGCATGGTTTATAAAACCTGTGTGCTAACCATTTAGGTCTACTACCTATGTGGCACTACCCATGTTGTTTAAGAGCACAATTTTATAGTATAGTGTACAGATCATGTGGACCCTCTATAGACCCTATGTATTTCCCATATATCCATGAAAGAAAATGTGACCAATTGATACAAATTGTGATCCCATCATTATTATTCTACTATAACCCACATGGGTTCAACAAAGAATCCATCTATAGGGTCATGGTTTATTCAGATCTTGTTCCTGGTTTTCTTCATCCAAAAACCTAGAAGTCCAATATCTCAATGATTCATAGGTTCTCCTGAACAATGCCATTATAATTTATTTGTTACCATTTTATGACAAAAAATATTTTTACATAAATTTTAAGGTTCCAAAACTGAAAAAGATATTTAATATCAAACAATATTCATTCTGGGAGAATGGATAATTTAGAATTTTAGAGTATATATTTCAATGATTTCAGGGTTTATAATATTTTAAGAATGTTCATGTAAATTTTGTATCTCTATCTCAAGAGATTATGTTAATAAATATAATATAACCCAACAAAAATAATATAAGTTTTAATATGAAATAAAAATTTCAATCCAATGGTGATATTGGTTGAATTGTATCAAATACATGATGAGTTCTAATTACTAATTGATAATGTGATGGAATAATAAATTAATTCATCTTAAGTATAATTTTTCAATGTTTATTTATGATAATTATTGTATAGTGTTCATCAATGATGTTAAAACCTCCTGTTTTTATAGGTTATTCCCAAAGGAACCACCATAACAATGGTTGTCATTCAAAATGTGATAACTACCCAAATGAATAGCTCAATAGGATAATGGATATAGTGAGAGGAATAATGATAATACCAAACATGATATACAAAATTATTATTACCAATGTAAATGTTTTTAAAATCCCAGAAGAAAAAATGGCAGAAATGATTGTATAGTAATCTATGATTCTCATAAATGGATATTACATCTTTTTAAATTAATGTTCATTATAGTATATAAAGTCTTCCCTGAGATCCATAATAGTTTAGTGACATTGGAGACTAGGTACACAATAATCTAATTTTTCAAATGATATTCAACATATCACATAAATAAAAACCACATTAGTATATATTAGACACAAAACTATACATAGAACATTATTTTTAACCTGGGAAATGAAATATAAGAATCTATGAGATAAGATAGTTAGTATCGAAAACATGGGAGATATGTTAACTTACCCCAATATAAGGGTATGCGAAAATGAGAATAACATATTAAAACCATACCCTGTATATCAATGATTAGAATCATGAGTTATGGAATAATTATGGGTGGTATGTAAGACCCAAATTATTAAGAAACAAATGAACATGAACAATGTAGGCATTATATTATCATATAAGATTGAATTCTTTTCATAAACGTGAGCATTAAAAAATATTTTATTTCTAGTCAAATTTCAATTCCGAAACATATTAGGGAACATCATAGGTGTATACACCTCCTAGGTTGGATACAGCACCAAACCTAGTAGAATAACCTTCCTTATAGAGAAATTGTATCACTCCCCAAACCATCATGATAGTCAAGGATACCTCCCTAGACCATCATTACAGACTAATCCTATACTGATCCTTGTTTACTCCTCATTCCATTCATTTCAATATCAGGAGATATAATTCATTAGCATATTCATAGTTTTGATTTATAACTCCCACCTATTTTTGGTTATAACATAACCAAAATCCTTTGTTATAATACCGTCCCATGAAATAATGAAAATTGTGCATGTGTGTGACATTAGATCATATTTCATTCATCATATTAAACTCCATTAAAATAAATGTGTTTTATAATCATTTCATTATATAATAACTTGTGGAAAATAAATATACCTAATAATAATTTCTTTATTTTTTCAATGATTATCCAATGAAAGAAATTGTTTTTTATAATAATGTTATCATGGTATAACACATAGAAGAGAACTGATTTTCATAAACATTTTATCATCATAATCATAAACCATTCTGAGAAATAATAGGAACTGTATCCTTGGATAATTTCCCTAGTAAATCATAACTAAAATTGTTTTGAATGATAAATCACATGAAATTTATTGATGACGAAAATCCCATTCTTTTAAAATCACTATTATAAAACTAATATTTTTAAATTCTTATTGAAATACTTTTCCTTGAATTAAAATCTAATAAAATAATATTTAAAATCATTTAAATAAATTCTTGAGGATAATATCCTTTACTCATTGATAAAAACGGTTTAAATGACAATTTTTTGAAAATAAATTTATTTAAAAACATCCTTTCATATATGTTGTGTATCCTTCAATGAAATTAATGTTATGATGGAGGGAGGTTTTGTTCATTATTTACGCGTTATAATGAAAATTCATTTCACATTTTCAATAAAATCCAAATAGGAATTGTTTTTGAAAACGAAATGAATATTAATTTTAAAAAAATATGAAAAAACATGGGAAAAATGTATTTAATAATAATGTAAATAATTTTAAAAACATTTTTGGATTGAGAATGTGAAATTTATTAAAAAGGATATGTTTGAACTCATGATTAAAAAAAGTGATAAAATGAAGGACATATGAATTATCATTACCTAACTAAATTATCAAAAAAATAATTTCTGTCTTCAGAGTTTTAACATATAAATTTATCTTTAGAAACATGTATATAGAAAATTTTGAATGAATTATCGGATTGTAACATAAAATCATTACCACATGTGTAACGTTGAAACATAAAACCCAAGATGAAATTTTGATAAATTAAATATATAATATTTTATGGATTAATAAATTCATTATATAACATTTCATTGTTTCTATATATACACATCATATAATAATATTGGTGTATATCATAATAATATGTTTCAAATAAGGCAAAAATAGAGAAACAACCCCTTATTGATTTGGTAAAATTTAAATCGTTAAACCAATAAATAATTTATATTAAATGAATATGTAAATTTTAATTGTTTCATGTATCAAAATAATTATGTAAATTCATGGTTAATATATATTCCATATAAAATAAAGAAGTTATAAATAAGTCATTTTTCTCACAGAAAATAAAAGTGAGGCTTAAATAAATTATTATATGTCTCTAATACCATAACACTCCTTTAATCCTCCTATATAATATATACAAGTCTATTATACATATATTAATGAGTATTGATTATATATACCACAATATATATGATTTACTTATGTCCCTTTATTACGAGTTTATTAATAATTCCTAGTTAAATGAACGTTTTTCGAAATAATTGTTTTTTTCCAAATATTACTTCATTTGTTATTTATTATCCTCTTAAATGGATCATAATTACATAAGAACAATATAAATTATCCTGAAATTATAATGATATTTATAGAAATATTATAATTTTTGTATAAATCATTAAATATGGTTTTGAGAAATGATGTACATTTCAAATATAATGATGGTAGGTCGTACGTACATATGAGTAACATTCCCATTCAAAAATTTTCATTATGGAATAGAGTAAATTAACATTACAATAATTATAATAAAATAATAAATAAAATATTATTATTTTTTAAATATAATTATACATATTAATCAATTCGTGTTTTGATGAAAATAGTCACATCTGATCATAAATTCGTTTGAGTTCAATTATCTGAATGACATTATCATATTTCAGTGAGTGAAAAGGAAAAAAGGAAATGATTGAGTATATATTTGGAATGATAAAATATCAATAATATAGTAATAATTTCATTCATATCACATATATTTTTCCATATTATCTTTCATATATTGTGTTAGTGAAAAACAATGTACATCTCTTCTTAATGCTGTAGTTTTGGAGTAAAAAAAGCAATGTTATTTAATCCCCTATGGAATTGAAATTAAAAAGTTATATATATATATATATAAATATATATGAAATTATTACTTCATATATTTAATTATGTTATTAATAAAATATATAATAAATTTATATCCATTGTAATTCCAAACAACGATAGGTGGAAATGAATAAAAAAATGAAATCATTTTGTGGGGTGGTAGTCTATCTTTTAATAAAATGTTCATTTCATAAAACATTTGATGGAAGTAAAAATTGATGAATGTCACAATATTAATAGAAAAACTACTAAATATATTTAATATAATTATGATTTATTAAATAATGTATTAATAATAATTGATGTTATTGGAAGAATAAAGACAATAAAAACTCATGTTGAAGATCATATCCTCTTCTTCAAGTATCCTTTGTAGGGATGCCCCAAAACCATTACAAAGTTTGTTAGTATACCAAAATAAGGCTTCTAGGATGTGAGTATGGACTTTGGAAGGGAATTGTTATATGTATTGCACAATCCATGATGGTTTTAAGGTGCGAAAAGGATAAAAGAGTGGGAGTCCTTTGACCTGAGTGGCACAATTTAATTTTTTTAAAATAAATTGGTTTTCCAATGTTTTTTACATGACACTAATTTAAAAAAATGTGGGTTTTTGGAGACATAGACATGATAGAGTCTAAATATGTCCATATAATATATTTTATATTAGTTTTTTGGTCATTTCAACCATTATATTTTTATTTTAACCCCATGTATAATTCTTTTTAAATTATCGTGGTAAATATTTTTTACTATTTTTAAAACTCATTATTTTAAAAAATTTATTAAAATTATAAGATAAAAAATTATACTTATTTCAATAGAGAATCTGTTTTTTCAAATTCCATTCATATAAGTTGGAGATTTTATTTAAAATTAATCTCACACATGTGATAAAAAATCATGGTTTAAATAGGAAATGATTAAAAGTTTATTTATTTTTATATAAAATTATATATTAATATGATTCTAAAGAAATAAAATATATTAAAAGATATAATATTAAACAAATTTTTATTTTAAACCATTAAAATATAATTTAATATTAATATTAATTTGAAAAAATAAGTAGATTTGAATTAAAATTCTTTATTTTTACTGTTCAAAAAATTTAACTTTACAAAAAACACACAAAAATTAATCATATGATTAATTTGATAATCTAAATTAAATAAATTGAAATTTTTTTGTAACATAAAATTTGAAACATTTGGATGTATTATTTTTAAAATAACTATTGGAAAATGCAATGAAACTTCTTTTTAGAGAAATAAAAGTATTGTGTTGAAAATAAGATTTATTTTTATTTATTATCCAAAAAAACATAAGACAAGTTTTAAATTGTTTAATGAATATTTAATAGTTATATTAATTTAAAATAATTCAAAAAAAGTGGTTTGATTAAATTATTTGAGGTTAAAAATTATTTTTTTTAAAGTGTTTTCCAGATAATTTTCCCTAAATTTTCAAATAGTTTACTTTTCATTTTTTAATTAATTGATCACAACGGAATTAATTTTATATATATTTTAAAAACATCTACTTTCATAATTTAGTTATCATATTCATACCCACCATTCAAGGAAATAAGTTTTAACTATCAATAATTAATATTTTAATAATATGAAATATTTCATTTAGATACGATGTTACATGTAACACATAATAAACTAATTGATTCATAAAAAAATTATAATCAGTATTTCCTGTACTAAAATGTAATATTATTGTTACAAGTGATTTTAAATAACAAAAAAATGAAAAATGAATATTTCAAATAATATAGGATTGTTAAATTCGACCCCTCCCACCTCAAAATTGATTTTCATTCTCCAAATTAATCTTTACCATCAAAGGGTTAAAAATTGAATATTAAAACATAAAAAATAAATTCATAACAATGTATAACAAAATATCCTATTGAAAAGGGTAAATTAATGTATGGAGGTCGTTCATAAAAACACATATTGGGTTTCCAAATATAATAACCTTGGTGGGATGAGAAAACATGGAAATATAAGATAAAACCATCATCCGATTAATGATGAATAATGATAGAGAACATGGTCGGAATTATATTAATGACCATAGAGCCAATAAAACATGTCTGGAAATTTTTCATAGATATCATAAAATTGATGGCCATTGTTAAACATTTTATTATATGTTTCTTTTTCAAATGTCTTAGAAATCCTTATTCATCTAGACTAAAAATATTTAAAAGTATAGTTAAATGATATTTTATTATTTAGTAAGCACAATTTCATACTTTATTAATTGAATAATAAATTTTCACTTAATATCTTAATCTTGTAGATGAATATTTAATTTTTAAAGTACTAAACAAGATTTATAAAATAATGAATCGTAATTATTTATATATATAGTTAATAAAACCTTTACACTGGTTATCCAACATGGATAAATATTTATATGGTGAAGTAATAGTTTAATCACTAAAAAATAAACAAATGTTCAATGTAATAAATTCTATATATGTTTAACCTTACAAACCATACAAAATTTAAAAAAAATAAGGTAACCAAATTTATTAAATAAACAAAACATTGATTCTACAAATATAATTTAGCATCTCATAATGGTCAAATGAAAAATATGTGTATACCTTGGTAAAGTATTCTATTTAATCTTAGTAATAACTATAATTACCATAAAAATTTAATAAAATGGTTCATGGTTCCTCATTTATTAATTAAATAAATATATTAATGAACATATTCCATCAATCCAATAATGTTTTTAACTCCATAAATAATAACACAAACGATTCTTTCATCATATCCTTTATCAATCATATGGTCACCAATAATATCCAATTTATATTATTCATATAAAACATCACCTTATCTGAAGTAAAAACCATTTTCTTATCCTCAAGAAAATATTTTGGGTTATCATCCCCTAAGAAAAACATTTCATTTCCATTAAATCACATTTCTTGCCCATCAACATCATTTATCACATTTTTCAAATCCATTATGACGTACATATACTAAAAAATACTTATGTATTCAAATATTTATATTATAGAATCTATAAAATCTAGTAAATAAATTCTTATATCATATCATTAACTTCCCAAACCATTAACATTAGTTCTTTATCTTATTTAATAACACTTATTTATATTCATGAGTCAATTTTGGTCACTACATCATCGGTTAGAGAACCATTACTCATATAACCGTTCCAATACTCTTGATGAAATACCCCTTCAGGACATAGATTTCAATTATTCGCATAAATTACAAATTTAAAACAATCATCCATTTATAATTCATTTGAAGTAAAAATATTCTCACTGATTTCTTTAATCAATCTTTTCCTCTTCTCTTGAAAATTTATTACTATTTTCCATTTATTTACACACATAAAACATATTCTAGTCCCTTTGATAAATTACCATGAGTTCATCTTCTCACACTCTATATATATAGGAACCTAAATCATCAATCCTTTATGGTACCCACTACAATAATTCTTTTTTAAATTTTTCCTCATCATCGTTGGTGAGTCTGGGAGTTATTTAAGGTGAACATTATTAATCATGTGTTGTAATAACTGATTAAGAAAATCATAATATCATTCAATACATTCATCATCTCCGTTAGATTCCCATAAGATAATTTTCCATCACATTCAATGTTAACCGATATCTTTATATTCCCATTAATTCAAATAAAACCACAATACATTGTGAGCGGTATTCTTGTCATAATGTGAAACCAAATAATCATGAAAATTACTAATTGTGTCTCTAAATCATGAAAACATAATTTTAATATACGACACCTTAGGTTTTTCCACGTTAATTAATATAGATAATCTACATATAACAATAATGGTGGTTCATAATTGTATTTTTAATATCCAAAGTATATTATTTTGTCGTGTCAAATTAGGTTTACAGGAAGGCCCATTATTGTGCACCATGTGCCATTTAATTCAATGTCAATACACCCTTTTTACAGTTCTGATCCTTAGTCACCTATATAACAGAGACAAATCCACTTTAGTTTTTAGAAAGGGATTTAAATAAATGGAAGATAAAATATCAATTATTTTCTAAAATTCTAGGACATTTTCATATACATTGACTCGTCCTTATAATTTTCCTTAGAGACATAACTAGATATATCTATATAAAAAAACTAAAGATATCACTATAGTTTTATTATCTATGTTTATAAAGGTTAACTAAACCTATAATAATATCCAATATATAGAAAACCAGGTTTGAAATACAAGGATATTACATAATTGTTTATGTATACTCATTAAATTAATGAAATGCATTCTTAAGGACTGTAATAGATTAGTGCCATTGGGGACTAGGTATAAAATATTCTAATTTGGTGAAAGATCTTAAACATCCCCCATTAAGTTCTACCCCTTTAGTTTTCTTCAAAAACAAAATATAATTAAAACCTTTCTTCATAACTAGGGGAATGAAAATATAAAAAATGGTGAGATAAGATTCACAATAAGGGTAAACATATGAGATATGTCAGCATAACAAGAACATAAGGGTTTGAGGACATGAGTATAAAAAATGAAAAACCATACCGAACATATAAACTATTTTAATCATGAGTCATGGAATAAATATTTAATATACCTTGGTCATGAATCAAAATGAAATAAAAAATCATGATCTATGATAGTACAACGTTGGCCCAATAAATTGAGCTTTGGAATATAAATAAATATTGAGAATAATTTTGTAAATAGTCAAGTATCATTTCCAAAACATATCAAGGCACTTTTTGTGAACTAGAACCTCATAATCATGACACACCACTAGCCCCAATATAATCCTTTTTTTATAGTAATACATATTCACTCCTCAAACCATCATGTCAGTCAGGGTTTAATCCCAACACCATAATAGTGGAAAATTTCACTAACTGAACCATGTTAAATACCTATTATAGTGACATATATTTCATGAGATAAAAATCATTACCCAATTAATTTTAGGGAGATATAGTTCCCATCCATATTCTTTTATATTGTAACAATTATCCTAGCGTATAACATAATAAACATCACGTAATAAATATCATACATATGTATGAAAAATGATCCTAAAAATCCATCATAAGAAAAACAATTAAATGAAATGGGTTTCATAAACATGACATAATAACATAATCTGTGGAAGAAACATGATTCATTTAGATTTCAACATTTTATAAAAGAATAACCAATGGGAAAATATCTGGGATTAATAAGAATTGTTTCATGGTATATCCCATGGCAGAAGAATGGCTATCTTAACATTTTTTAATAACTAATATAAACCATAAGGATAAATAATATATTAGTATTTTTGGATCATATCTACAATAAATCATAGGTAACAATATATGATTGCGTCTTATATAGAAAATGATTTTGAAAGATTAGTCACAAGGAATGTTTCTTAGGGAGAAATTTTTTTTTATGAAAATACATTTTTTGAAACTAAACTACAAAAAATTGAAATCTCTATCATTAAAAATAAACATGAAAATTTATAAAATTTGTTTAAAAATTATTTAAATCATTTTTTAAGAAATATATCCTTTATGTATTGAAAATTTTAAATGATAAAACATTATAAAAATGATTTTTGTTGAAAATAACATTGAGAACATATAAAGGAAGCATCAATAAAAATAAATATCATGATGGTGGGAAAATAAATTCATATAATAAATTTTAAAATGAATTATTATTTTTTTTTCTACAAATAAAAAATACTGATTATTTTAAAAAAGCATTATGATTCCTCTAATGTAATATTTTAAATAGTCAAACATGGTTAAAAAGTTCTTTTATAAACAATTTAATGAATGTAACATACATTTTTTAAAACATTTTTAGAAATCATTTGGGGGGGGGTTTGACTGAAAATTATTTTTATTTAGAAAATCATTCCCGTATAAACCCATTAGTACAAAAGGATATAAAAAAGGGAAAACATATATTCTAAAGACATAAACATTGATGAAAGTCAATATTTCATTCAGATATGTACAATAATATTCTATCATCATAAAAATGATAATTAACAATCATGATAAACAATGATATTGTATCATATATAATTTTACCCTATGATAACATTGAAACAAAATACCAATATTGGAATATAATTTAACGAAATGCTAAATATCACGAGGATAAATTAATTATTGATATTACATTTAAACGGGGTTGAATATATATAAATCACTGACTTGGATACCACTAAATGGTTCCCGGATTAAGTGGGTCATGTAGCCTCAAGAATGGATCCATTTGTGAGAAAATAATTCAACCAGTAGTGAGGTCATATATTGTGTCTTTTGGGACACTATGACCTCAGGTCATAGAATAATGAAGAGGATAAATCACAATAATCAATAGCGGAATCATTATATAAACAAAGAGAGAATATATCATCATAAAGATGGTAATAATAATGAATATCAAAAGATGTGTAATGTACAACGTGTTCAATACATGGAAATTGGCATCCAATACAATATATACATCAAATATAGAGAAATAAAAATTCAACTATCTCCAACTACTATCATAAGTAAATCTTGGTCTTATTCTCCCCTACTCCAAGAAAAATAACAAATAAAGAGTAATAAAAAGGGAAATTTACACTAATCCTACCAGAATCCATGAATTTTATCTAGGTACCCAATCGTAACCTAAATAGGGTGTGACATAACACTTAGTATGACACCACCATTGATGGCTATAACAAGTCCATGCTATGTATATGAAAAATTATGCATTTTGTACCATATCATAGGTATAGAAGTAATAAAATTAATGTAAAAAATTAAAATGTTTTACTATCCATCCATGCATGAATCAGTATGAAAAATAATAAATAAACCATAAATAAAAGGTGAACTATAAATCATACATAATTAGATGTGACATTATTTAGTCTAACAACTCTAATCAATATTCCATTCCTGAGATATCATTGGTGATTAAAAAAATATCCACAATAATCATGGCATGTAATCATGTGGGAGGCCTAAATGGGATACATATAAGGTATAAATAACAATTATATCATCATTTTGTACATGGATCATATCGATGGAAATATAGTAATGACTCGGGTGGAATCGAAGGAGCTCGTCCATGGACTTCCAAGAAAACTAGAATAAAGCGGTTGTAATGCCCTTTGTATCCAAGGAGTTAGTATCCACAAACTATAAATGTAATATTAATACACTAAAATTATGAATATTAACCCATAGAGTACAAATATCCATGGGATATAGAGGAATTAGGATCCAAGGAGTACAAATGTCCAGGTTATCCACTACAATTATCAATACTGATCCATGGATTATAAATGTCCATACAATTCAATGGAATCATGATCCAAGGAGTAGAGTTGTTAATAAATTTATTACCAACATCAATACAACATTCATTAAAAGTTATAAGGAAGTACCCAATTATAAACAATCTATGAGTTCATCTTACCCATTCAAATGTTTCCATATAATCCATATAATCATTTTAATTAATTTGAAAAGACATCATCAAGTTTCATGGAGGAATTGAACCTATCCCAAAAAATCTTCAATGCCCATTTAGGCTCCCCATTAATTTTATGAGATCACAGAAACTCGGAAGGGTGGGATATCATAGGGAAAATATAAGGGAACACCCTATTAGTGGACAAGGTTGAGGTTGAGGACCTCCAACCATTATATCGTACTACGTGGGATACCTAGAAAGGTTCCAAATAATTTAATATTATATTAATTTTATTTTAGGTACATATCTACAAGGTCAACATGTAACACAACAAAAAAAAAATAATATATATTACTGAACCTTAAATTAAAGGTATAGAATACCTATTATATAACAGTGGTAGAATACACATCAAGTATTGACCCTTGATTCTGTCCAGATCAAGAAAAAAGGATAAATGTAAGATAAACCAATAAATATGGAATATTTTCACCTATATGAATCCATAAATATTATGGAAAACAATTAAGGGGGTAAGATTGAGGGGAACTCATCAACACATGTCAAACAAGATGAACAATGCTTTAATCTGTGTCTATACATGGGATCAGGAGACAATACAAGGATTTGAGCTTTAATGGATGTCTACAAATCTCATAAGGTTTTAAACTATAATAAATAGAAAATAATAATTATGTTAATAGAATTTTTAAAAGAAAATTTGTAATTTAAACTAGAAACACTTGGTCTCATGGTTTGGCCACATACTATGAAAAACCATGAACCTACCGTTCACCCCTCCCAATCAAAACATAGAACCCACATGGTTCATTAGAATGGTTTTAAAAACTATGTGAAAAATATGTGAAAACTATTTCATATTCATATATCCCCTTTCAGCCCTCACAATTTCTTAGGATGTGGTTAGGAAATAATTTTATGAGCATGTTTTTGACCTCTACTAAACATTAAATTTGGGAACACATTGGTTTTCTGGCATATGATGATAGATAGGGAAATCTATGAACCCTATGATTCCTTCAAAATTTTCCGACATTTTTTCTTCAGTCTATGAATATTAGGATGAAAAATTTCAACTAAATAAATAGTTTAACTTCATTTTCAAATAATCAGGCCTACGTGATTCCAAAAATCCTTGGATAGTCCCACGTTTAATTAACCATCCTATAAATGGATATGCTACTATAGAAATAGTAAATTATGAAATGACCATCCTTGGAGAACCTTCGTTCCCTAGAAGATAATATGAATATTATACTCCCTGAAGAAATAATTCAACTATAGCTCAAAAAAATACAACTGTAGAGTATGATAATGGTATGAGTGATATTGGAACAGCTAAGACAGATGGAAAATTCCATGAAATTCTCTATGAATTTTTGGTAAAGATAATAGAGAGACTACAATACAAACTCTATCAAGTATCTAAAATGACTTGACATATCATGGTGAAATAATACCCTCTCTCCTAATACATATTTGTCCCATACTTGGTGAGATTCATAAAAAAATATGATCCCTATCCTCTAACACTATATGTCTTCAATGGATATCGTTGTTGGATTTATCTCAAGATTCTACAGTGTATATCCAGTTTTTTATAGACTAGACCATATCTAAAGACTCTGAAATGATATGAGGTCCAAGAAATGATGTTTATCCCATATCTAATCATCACGATGGTAAATGGAATAACTTACCATATAAATCATCATAAGGTATCATCTATATATTCACCTAAATATATTTTTGTATGAAAAATAAATATTGGGTATATTCTTCTCCAAGGATCCCATAAAATCAATGAATCATTATCTGAGAACATTTCCTATAAAACTTATATAGTGAGATCTAATTGGACATTAGTCTGAGGGTGGTATAATTTACACAAAATCACCTACATACAAATCACACTATGTATGGTTTTCCAAAACTGATATGTAAACAGGGAATCCCTATCTAACACAACAGTTTGAGGAGCCCTATGGCTGTGTACTATCTCTTGGATATACAATCTACCAATATAGTTTATATAGAAAGTGTCCCAAATCAATAGAAATGGGTGACCTTTAGAAGACTATCATAAATAACCCTAACAACATCGCTACATCGAGGGGACCTCAGAAATCCATTCATGAAGTCCATCACAACATTTTTCCTTTTCCACTTAAAATTGGGTAAATGGAATAAAATCCCATCTAGGAACTGACATTCTTCCTTCAATTACTGATAGGTGGAAAATATCATGAAAATACCATCTACATCACATTTAATCCCTTAAAATAAATACATGTTACTAAATAATTTATAAATTTTAGTAACAACAAGATGTACTGCCCAAGATGAGGCTTGAAATTATCATGTCATCTCCATATATATGTCTAATATAACCCAAATGTGGCCCTGAATATGAGTAATTTCATCATCTTCCTATGTCCAACAAGGAGGCAAGGCCTCAATTTATAAAAACTATGATATGACTATCCCCCATCCTTATATAATATTATCATCCTCACAATGTACAAAACAGATAAAGTCATTGTTATGGGTGAGACAAAAATCAAACTGGAACTATCCTACACCTCTATGTGAATCTCTAAATAAATGTCTATAAGATTCCCCTCACATTTAGACTCACAATATTCATGTGTATAGTTCCAACTTCTCAGTTCATCATCCACTACATTACCCTTCATTTTCACATAAGAAATCATGGAGTTATAATACTATAAGTCACAACCCACCATGTTTTCCTCAGATTTATGTAATTCTTTTTAAATATATACATGAGGATTTTTTTAATGTGGAACAAAAAAATTTCTCTCAATATGTAATGTCTCCAATATCATAAGGAAGATAAAACTACAGATTACTTGAGATCTTGAGTAGGTTAGTTACTCTTGTGTGGTCACAACTATTGAGACATGTAAACCACAACTCACTCCTCTTGCAATAGAAATTACCCTTCCCAATACATGATGATTCAAAATATATTCAACTAATTTTTCACAACTCCAACTTAATATGGTCAATCAATGATTTTAATTCATCTTTTTCTCCTCAATGGATGTCTCAATGGTATCTAACCATAACAACGTCACACCCTTCTTAATCACACATGTAGGAGGTTTTTGTAAGCATGAGATGTCATCTATGAATTTCTTGTAATATCCAACTAGCCAAAAAAGGACTCAATATGTAAAATACATTATTGGGATACTTTTATGAATCCACTGATCTCAACATCATTAATTCAACTGATACTCTATTCTTTGAGATAATATAACCTAGGAAATAAATCATATCCCACCAAAAGTGGCATGTAATGATCTTCAAATATAATTGTTATCTATAAGTGTATCCAAAATGAAATAAATATTTTTGGCATGGTCATGTCCAACACGAGAGTAGAACATGATATAGTCCCCAAATACCGGAACAAAAAAATCATGATTTTGATGTAAAACTCAATTTATCAACGCCATTTAAGCTTCAATTACCTTCACATGACCAAAAAATAACACTATATTGTAATATATACAATACATACTTAAAATTATGTATCATGTATTTCTTTTGGTTGGAAACATACATAGTAATGACCTAACCTATAATCATTTTTTGAGAAAACATATGATCCTCAAAACGAGTCAAATAGATCATATATCTATGAAAATTTACCAATTTGTAACCGTCAAATGCTTCAATTTTTGTTAGTCCATTAATTTTAAGGGTTCAGTCATCTAATATCAATAAAATAATAGGAAACCACCATAGAGAAGTGTTGGTTCATATAAACACCTTTACATCGAAGCCTTCTACCTTCCTTTTGAGCTTTTGAAACTCTTTAGTAGCAATCCAATAAGGAGGATTAAATACCAGTGCAGCTCCTAGTGCAATTATGGTAGAAAAATATACATCTCACTTAGGATGAAGTCAAGAAATTTCATTCGGTAAAAAATCTATGAAATGATCAACCACTAGAAGTAATTCTGCAGATTTGACCCTTGATCATCCATATACAAACTAAAAGTATTGGATATCATCCCACTCATCCCATAATTCTCGGATTTAGATCTACCGTCATGGACATCTCATTACCCATTGTTAATAAAACCATAAACCAATAGTGATTTTTAAAGTCACCCTCTATAATTATAATCAATTTAATTATGATATGAAACTATCATGTCTATATTATGTATTACGGGAAACCTATCATATTAAGGATAAAGATACCTCATATAAAGTGTCACCCACCTATCTCAAGGTTAACTATTAGCACTATAATACACTCTCCTGTCTAATCCCATGTAAAATATCATGTTTAATATTCCATAAAAAAATTCAGCCAAAGAATCTCTAAAAACTATAAATGAATCAAATGAATGAGAATCAATTGAATGGAAAAGATAATATACTTGATCAAATCCTATTAAAATAATAACTCTCACTGTACATGACCCAACACTCTTTATTTATGTATATTCTTTAAATAATATATCTTTATTGAACTTAATCCATGTGAAACCACCTAACTACACAGTGCAGGACCACCCTAAAATTTTAAAACAACTAGTTCCATACATCCTAGTCCAAAACCATAAAATCAATCTAAATAAAATTAACTACCCTAGCTCCCATCACGAAATGGGGATACGAATCCCACTCTTGAACCTTAAGTTTGTGTCGACCCCCATCTATTGTCTTCAAGAGGGAATGTCTTATATAATTTCTCTACATAGCCCATCCATCCGCATGTGTAGCACTCAAGTAAGTCTCTATCACATTGTCTTCTTATTCTTTAATGACATATACAATGATAATAGATTTATGAACTACCAACACTTACATCCTGGAATATATTATCTTCAAAAGTAGGCTCAAAAAGTAACTTTCTTCCTTCTAACACAAAACAAGTGGGCCAATAGGATAAATTGACATTCTCTACACCCCTATATCCCATCATGTTCTATTTATTAATCATCACCTAATTCATTATCTCTATTATAGTATTCATCCAAAACATGTTTACTTGTCATCAAATGTCAAGCTTGATACCGTACTCAGAGAATATCACCCGAGTTGTATCATCATTAGGAAATTTTTTCATAAAATGATGAACCTCTAAATGGCATAGAAAATTTTCCATAATCGTCATCATGCCCTACTCTAGAAACATAATACCAATAGCCCTTTCGTCTCATAGAGTGTCAGGAAATAGGTAATCATAATACCTGGTCTAAAAATCCATCCAAAGCATATCTCAAAGCATATCATCCCAGTTAGAAAAATATCCCATCACCCCTTACATACTCCCCAAAGAATATATTTCAGGTTATTCACTCTCCTTTCAAAAAGTGTCTATAGATGATGAATAATTGATAAATTAGTCTCAAGAAATAGATCAGAATCCTGTGTTCCACCATCCCCTATAAATGTTGGTGGATGATACTACTGGAACATAAGTGTAATCTCTTAAAATGTTTATGTAGTCTCCAAGTTACCCTTAATTGTATCTATAAAATATAAGGAACCCTCAAAAAATTGGGAATCACCAGCCATGTCTAGTACAACTAATTGTGTTATTATTATAACTACAAGAGTCTATAATTGTGGATCATTACCCACAACCACTATATCCAAGTCATATAAACTATCTGGACACATCACTAGAGTTTATTTTGGTGTAGTATCACTATAAATTCCAAACAGATGCCTTCAAAAATATTTTGGTGATATACATATCATAGACAAACACATTTGATAGGTCAAGGCCTTACGAAAAACATGAAACACCCATTTATCTACCCCTAAATATGGAATGATGTAAATTTAATAGTCAAAAAAATCACTACAGAATATTCATACATCTCACTCTAAACCTGACTATAGTTCATTTTCTCTATTTCATAGCATGGGTCCCAATATATAACCACCTTTGAACCTTCAATTATAGAACATCATTTTCATTTACATTCATATTTATTCAAAATTTTAAAAAATGGGTTTTCTAAGAGGATCACCACTTAAATTATATATGGGAAAATACACCATACAAACATATATATGGTGTCTATTTTATCCTAAACAGAACACATTCTAGTCAATGCGACCAAGGCTCCATGACTCTACATTCCAAAATTGATGGTTCATGGTGTATTTTTTAGCCTATGAAGTAAAATATTATCTACATTATATAAGTAACACTAAATAAAAATTAAATTTCCCAAGTCCATATTAAAGTTTTTAATAAAATAAAAATTTATCACACAAGGAAAACATAATTAATGTCATTTAGTCATGAAATTCATCATATATCACATGGAAGATTCATGTCATTAGAATTATGTAATGTTCACAGAATGATGCATGATATGTAATGACGTCATCTAATCAGTACCTGTTTAAAATTTTATAATCATAATAAATATAAAACCTCAACTATGTCACCCAATACTAAAATCATATCAAATGTAATAGAGAAAATATATGACAGAAATTCCTCATTTAAGGAACATTTTGTTTTTCGTGTATGTGGTTTAATTACACCTAGGAAAATCTCATTACCAACTTTAAATCCATTATTAATCCCCTTCCTATTTTCCTAATGTTTTAAAGGCCATAAAAATTCATATGACAACACTCTGTAATTCCATGAATAGGGTTCCACTAAATGGTTCCCAGAGTCTTTGTGTCAAATGGACTGAAACACACCACCTCATATTCCATTGTCTACCTACTAACATCATGGGACTAGGGTTTGTTTATGGAGAGACTTTCCCATAATTTTATAGTATAAAATAGTGGAGTAATCATAATAATCAATATCATAATAATAATTTAACGAAAGAGATAAGATAACAGTTAGATGAATGTGATAACAAAAAAATACAAAAAGAAGTTTCATGTACAATGTGAAGCTCATGTCGTGTCTCTATACCAAATTAATGGTAATACATTGTAATTGGAATCCAATATAATACAAGTATCAAAATTATAAGATGAATAAAAAATAAATATATATATCTATCATTATGGGCATTCCTCGGTCATATGCTCCCAAGATAGTAATAAATGATCAAATAATGCTTCGTAAAGAGGGTTCTTTCCCTACTTCTACCCACATATATAATTTATGTTAAGATACCCAGAATTATCTAGAACATAGTTAGAGATAACAATCAGTAGGTCACCACCAATAGTGTCTATAAAAATATCAGTCTATGTATATTGAAAGGAAATTAGGGTGTAGTATATCATAGATATAGTATAAAAAATATTAAAGTCTTGAATGATAATGTGATCCTATAAATAAAAACATGGATTACTATGAAAAAAACAAAACATCCATAAACATTGGGATAACAGAAAAGCATAAATAAGAAGGCATGATAATGTGTTGTCTAACAATTATAATAAAATACCCATAACTGTTATATATTCAAATCATAGAAAAATATAATAAATGAACATGTTTCATAAACTAGTGTTAGGCCATAGTGAGGAGAATAAAAGATAAAAATATCCATGGAATACTTATCCAGTATAAGAGAATCTTGGGGGAAACATAGAAAAGACCTCAGTGGAATTAAAGGAGCACATACTTGGAATTTCAATAAATCAGGATCCATTTGGTAAAAAATCCATAGGAGTACTATGAGATCTAGATCTAACTATTTTAAATGTCCAAGGAATCCACTACCAAAATCAATATAGATCCATGGGGAATAAATATACATGTAATCCAATGGAATTAGAATCCGTAGAGTATAAATGTCCTAATAATCCATTAAAATTGTCCACATAGATCAAAAGAGTATTAATGTTCATATAATACCCTTGAATATAGATTGAAATATTATAAATTTCAATGTAATACACTACCATTATCAATAAATCAATCAATTTAATTAATAACCCATTTTACAATTATAATCATGTTATGTGTTCATCCAAACAATTGAACATCTGCCATATAATCAATTTAATCATTTTATAAAATTTGTTAATATATAATAAAAACTCATAGTGGAATATACCATCTACTCTAACTATATCAATTATAATTTATGTTCCCAATACATCTATGATAACACCAACACCCATCAGGGTGGGATAATATAGGGAATATACATTGGCATACACCATGGGTGGCCTAGGTTACAATTGATCATCTATGACATTCACATGGTGCTAATTAGGAATCCAAAAATGGATGAAAAAATAATAAGCATGAAATTAAATAAATTTTAAGAGTAATTACAAAAATCCATTTCAATCCTCACAACTACAATAACGCATATGAAACACCAGAATTTATGCTAAATGTATAGATTATATACCATATACATGTGGTATAAAAATCTTCTAGTAATAACCTGTAATTCACTCTAGATCAGAAAAAATGAATAATGTATAAATACTTTTCAAGAAAAACAAATTGTATTTCACAAAAACAACATCATTTAAATATTTAAAATTATAGAATTGTGCATGTTGATTAAATGACTCACTATCATAGATCAAATAAGATTAATTGCACTTTAATATAATTTAGGATGAATAATCGATAGAAAATAATAGGATTTGACATTAAAAGGATCTCATAATACACAAGTATTATATACTCCTCAATTAATGTGAATAATGTTTTTAATTTGATATAATTTTTATTGGAAAATTGGAAATTTCACCTAAAACACCGGGTCATAGGCTTGGTCATGGGTTTGGACAAAACATGCACTAATCGTGTACCCCTCACCATATTAACTAGTACCCAGCATGTTTTATTTACAAGGTTAGGGAAAACATGTTCAAACCATTCCAAATTTCTTTATATTCTTTATCCCATCTCATGGTCATGTCACATTTTTAGAAAAAATTTGCGTCGATCATGCATCTAGCCTCCAATAAAAATGACACTTGTTCATGCATGGTGATGAGGACTTCAGTGAATAGATAGGGGGAACCATTGAACATATACATCTATATTAAATGAATCAAAATGATTTCTTCAGAAAATAAATCCTATATTGTACGACTTCTAATAACTATATTTCCAAACTTATATTCCCAAAAACGGGGCCTCTAGACTAAAAAATTCTAGAATACCCCCTGAAACTACCATGTTCTAATTAGGCATTCATGTTTGGTCAGAACCACAAAATTATTATATAATTAAATATATCCTTACCTTATATAAAATCTTGTGATCTCACAATATACACCTCAAACAAGAAGATAGGTGTATAACATAGTCATACGTTTCAAAGAAGGAACATTTTGATAAAAACACATTACCGATTTGGTAACATTTTAACCATAAACAGATTGGAAGATTGATTATAAAATGTATATGTAAGTGAAAAATAATATTTATTGTAAAAATCATAAAATTTATTCACATGTATTATATATACCATATATAAGAATCATGTTATTAATATAGAACTTGTGCTATATAAAATCGATGTGAGATAGAAATCCATTGTAGTGAGTCTTGATATCATTATTAATCTCATGAACCTACATTATAATTAATATATGTATATTATAAATTTTTTAAATAACCAAAATTATATATACCATACCATATATTATTAACATATTTCCTTTCAATGCCTATTTATTAACAATTATACATTAATATCATGTTTTGGGTAATAAGTGCATTACTTTCATTTAAGAAATTCTTGTCTATATTTAATACTATTAATATAATTTTGGCTCCATAAAATAAAAAAAATAATCATAAGGTTTGTACTAGTTTAATATAACAATTAATAATTTATGACTAATCATTAATGGTAATTTTATAAAGGAATTATTTTATGTTCATGGGGAAAGTGGGTCATACGTAAGTATGAGTAAAATTTCTATTTTTCAATGATCATTTTTGAAAATAGGTATTTAGTTATTTCATAATGATTATAATACTATAAATAAAATTTTAATTATTTTAATATACTTATTCATATCACACATACTGTGTGGTTCTGAAAAGAGTTTCACATCACTTCATGAAGGCATTAGTACACACGTACATGAACAACGTAATCATATTTCAACTGAATGAAAACATAAAAATTAGAAGACATATTATCACTTATGAATGATATATATGAAATGAATATAATTAATATGTCATGTATATAACATTTATTTATGATTAATATTTTTTATTTAAATTTAGTGAAAATAAATCACATCGCTTTATGAGGCGGTAGTCCTCCGTACACATGAGCAATGTTGTTGAATCCAAGATGTCATAAAAATTAAACAATGTTGTATAAATATATGTATTATATAATTAATACTAATATATAATTTTTTTATAAAAATAATAATTATACTTTATATCTACCATCATTCCCAATTGTGATAAGTGGTAATTGGAAAACTGTTGACATTAGTCCACCAGGTAGTTGTGTGTCGTACACACAAACAATGATTTCATACCACAAATGATGTAATTATCCATGGTTATATGTCATTAACTTATAAAAAAAATATAATCATATTTAATATACATAGTTAAATATATAATCGTGGATTAATTATAATTCACTGATATATTGGAATAAATAATATAAAGATGCTCATTAAATAATGATACCTCTTTTTCATGTATCCTCCTTAGGATTGTAAAAAATCCTTCCTATGAAGGATTCATGGAAAATATAAGTCTTATAAGTTGAGATTATTGATTATGTTATGTGATATTAATAGGTAGATTCCTTTCAAAAAAGTTTTAATTCTTTAAATAAGAGAGGATATGGGCGGACTACTAAAAGTGTGGTGACTTGAACATTATTAATTTTTAAAGAGAGAGAGGTCTCCCCATATTTTTCACAACAAAAAGGGCCTCTAATGGTGTATTATCAAGATATAATCTTTATATAAAATAAATATGTTCACAAAAATGTTATATATAAATTTTTCAGGTCATTAGAACCCTTATATTTTGTGTTTAACCCCATGTAAATACATTTTACCTTAGCTATTTTAAATTGTTATTAATGTATTTAATATTTATTACGGTAAACTGATATTCCATAATAGATAATATAACATATTATAATTCAAAATATTTAATACATTTTTTCAAATTCCATCCATTTATGGGAGAAAATATAATTTACAATCAGTCCTTTAGATGAGACTAGAAATAGTGTTTTTAATGAGAAAATGTTCAAAAATTTAAAGGTATTTTATATCAAAATTAAATATTAAAATAATTTTAAAGGAATGAAATATATTTATAGATGTATTATAAAATTAATTTTAATTTGAAACCAATTTCAAATATAATATACCTTTATAAATAATTTAATAATATGGATAGTTTCAATTAAATTATATATTTCAAATACTCGTAGAAAATGATAACTTTCAGAAAAAATACAAAAACATCAGCTGATTATAAATTTGATATGACAATTATAAAAAATAAATTTATTTTTTCAAATTATTTTTCTAGAATATAAAAAAAATTATGTACAGTGAGTGTTGAAAATGTGACAAAACTTCTTTTTATAATAATAGAGTTTGTAAGAATAAAATTATATTTATAAAATTATATTTCATTTAAAAATAGAATATCGATGGTAAATAGTTAATTGAATTTGTAATATATTGTTTTATTTTATATAATTCACCAAAATTAGGTTTTTTAATTTATTTTAGTTAAAACAAATCTATTTTCATAAAAATTTGTTTTTAGAAAACAATTCCAATATTTTCAAATTGTTTTTCTTTTAATTATTAATTAATTGTTCACAAAATAATTAAATGTATTTACATTTGTAAAAAATATATTTTAATAATTTATTAAATCTTATTCATACCCTTAATACAAAGAGAAGTGTTGTATTTATTATATAAAAATATTTTCATAATATGGAAATTTGTTTTTATAGTCACTCTTATATATAATGAAATCTAAACTAAAAGTTGCATTTATTGCACAATAAAATTTCTATTATGACTAAAATAGGCAAAATTTCTCATTTGTGTAATGTAAAATATTTAAAAGTAAAAAATTAATTGAGAAATATTTATTTTACAAAATCACGAGGTTTTACAAATAGATTCTCATAGAAATCTAGGTAGCCTAGATGATAATGAAAAAATGATTCAATTCCCGACCTGTCAAGAATAATGGAAGATAAATGGGTAAAAATACTTATTGGTACAATTAAATGATATACTTTTGGACATAAAGCTAATTAGACTAAAAATTCTAAAAGAAATAGAGAATTTATAAAAATATATTACTTTAATTGTAAGATATTTTAGAATAGTGTAAATCAATGTCCCAATACAAGGTACAATAGATAAAATATTATCCATGAATTATTATAATAAGGAAAATCCAATGTAACTATTACTAATTAATGGGATAGTGAGGTTTCTATCAAGATTTTATGGTGTCCTATGTCCTGTGAGTTTTCATTGGCTTCATGATATTATGTTATGATTAAAAATACATAGTGGTAGGATTATCAAGTAAGTCATTTTCATGGTTAGTGAGAATTAATTCATAGTTGATCTTAATATAGTTCCCTTTGTATAATTCTTTTTTAAATTATTAATTGTTTATGTCTATTTATAAAGTTATTATAATTTTTTCATATAGATAAATATCATTCCACATAATAAATTATCCCATGTAAATCAAATGGTGTGTGGTTAATTATGATTTCACAATTGAAATTAATCTTATTATATGATTCAAATTCAAAGAATTCAATGAATTTAATGGAAGGTAATTTAACACCCTAAAATTCGAATATATGATTAATAATGAATGTGAAAAATATTTTTTTTTATCTTTATCCATAGGGATCAACGAAATAAAAAGATACCATGATAGTTCTATATAGTTAATACCTACTTATTGAATTAGTGATAATTAATATAATGAAATACCTTATTAAGTAATTACAAAAAATAAATAACGACCACTTAATATTTAAATTAGATTAGAATGATATATCTAAAATGACTAATTCAATCAATTTATAAAATTTGTTTATAAAAATATTATATTTTACCAAACATGAATTTTTATTTCAACCAATATGTGATTAATAATTATAGAATAAATTTTATATGAATAATTAGTTAATTATAATTAAATTATTAAATAACAGGAAATATGAGTGGGGATGGTTAATATTGTGAAATAAATTTATTTTTCAACAAATAATGTGTTTAATTATATCTCTTCTTTAATTTAAAATTTGAATTCGTTTTATTTAGAATATTAATTTTTTAAGAAAGAAAATTAATTTTGAATTCATCATAGTAATATTTTTTAAAGTAGTTTTTTATATTAATATTTGAGGAATTATTTTTGTTGAATTGTATAAAATATCAGTTTTTGAAATCACAAGATTTTGATAAAATGATTGGAATATTATTATGAAATTTAAATATATTAATCCTTTTTATAAGACCATGAATTTATATTATAAGAGTATTTATTTTTTAATTTTATATTCTAAATTTAAAAACTCATATTTGATATTTTGGAACACAAGTAATATTTTCTCAAAAATCATTTTGAACAAATTATAATTTTTGAATTTAATATTAACTTTAAACACTTTTATATGTTGAACAAAAAAAATGGAATTAAAATTTGGAATTTTTTTCCCAAATTATCTAATAAGGATAAATATTTTCTTAAATATGAAGTTATATTTGCTAAAAATTAATAATTGTAAAAAAAAGGAAAAATGTAAAAAAAATCACGAAATAATAATCTTGAAACATGATATAAACATTCCTATGATTTAGTGACTAATTTTTTTAATGGCCTGATATATTCATAAAACTATTATTTATCAATTTTTCATGAACATAACTTGTTTTATATGTTATATAATTATCTTATATTGAAATATTGAAAAACTATCATTCTCATCGCTTAATAAAGGGGACTCTCAACACCCCATCAACAAAATCCTGAAGATATTCATTCTTTGAAAACATACACCATTTATTAATTCACCAATAACAATCCTCTACGCTCTTAATAATGTTTTCACATGGGATTGATGTATCCCACCCATTTCCATGAGATCTACCAAAGAAATCTAAATTTTCTTAAATGGATTAATTATTTTAAATTAAATTATTTATTTCTATAAATTATTTTTCAATTATAAGATTCAGATTCTTATGTATAGTCAATAGTATTGTTTTTATACTAAATCATATCATGTAAACTTAAGAATCATTACCCCCAATTTCTCTATGTATTAGGAAAAAATGAAACTATCACTCATGCATTGTACAAAAAACCATCTGCAACATGAAATGTGTTCCATTTTCCTTCACCTCCATACGGGGATGATATAAATAAGTAGATTAATTTTACTAATTATGTTATTTACATCATTTATATAATTATAAAATAATAATCGGTATTACTCATTTCTATCATTATATGGGAAAAATCACCACCATGCTTACATATGGTCTACTTCCTCCATCTAATGATTGATTACATTTTTTTCAATATTGCAACACATGGTTAAACATGAGGCTGAGATTAGAGGATTGATATTTTTTTATGATTAATGTTAATTTATAAATCTTATACAACCAATTAATTATATGTTCATCAAACAATAATAAGTAATTCAATTGTTTAAAATGGGCTGATAATGTGGCAAAGGAAATCTAATTTTAATATAATGATAATATATAAACTATCATTTTATTAAAATATTTCCAATTATAATATTCCAGTCTAATAAACTGTAATTAAAATAATTATTCTTATGGAATTAAGATATTATATGTAATCCACCATACAATCATCCATTAATCGTTTTAGGTTCTTATTTCTTCAGTTTAACAACCTACATGATAAACACTATACATTTATATCATTATTAAATATTTAATCCATTTTTATATCATAATATTATATAAATATTTAAATAATATTTTTTACTTCATCTTTGTATATATGAATATATTAACTCCTTAATTAATAAATCACCCTTCCTTGTTTGGGAGTCGCTGAAACCATATAATCTTTTATTTCAACCTCATTGAATATAACCAAAACTACCATAAAAAGAGATTATATCATTATAAAAAACATCATCACATCTCTTTCATTACCTTATATATTCAGAAAATAATGGAACTTTGGAAAAAAAATATACCAACAAATCTTTTATGAAACAAGTTCAAATTAATAAAGAATAGTTATACCTTGTGTTTAAAATATATAAAAAAATTACAACTACTTATGTGAATTTAATGATTTTAAATGGTAATTATAGTTTTTATATATAATAATATTGTTTATAGGCTTCTATTTAATAAACTTATTTTATTTATTCTCGATATTCGGGGAAAGTGTACAATGAGTCAGGAATGAGGTGTGGGTTTTTATAACAAATTCCTCTCTTTGAGACATGTTAGAAATTATTCCTGTAATTTAGTTTATAAAGTGTATATAAAATATATTTACTATATTATATAACAAAATATATTTTAAACATTGTTTTTTAATTTTAATTAGAACCCCAGTCATTCATGGGTTTTGATAAAAATTTTACTTAATCCACAACAGTTTTTTTTCTCAAACATAAATTCGTTGAGGCAAATTTATGTAATGTTCCATGAAATGATTTAAATATTAAATTCACTAAAAATGGATTTATCTTAACCATATAATTTTGTTTCAATTAAAATCCTAATCCAAATCAAGTCATTTTAAAAAATGGATTATTCCAAATTATTATCACTATTATAATGATTTTTTGTAAATCGATTTTCATAATCGGTTTATAATCATCATATTTGACTTCTATATATCATAAATTAAACCAATTGATTATATTATGTGGTATTCTTTTAAATTTCTCTGTATTTAAATTTATAATTGATAAAATACCATTTTGAAATATTTTATTGTTCAATGAGCATGTTTTCGATAAGGGAAATTGATAACTATAATATATTTTCATTTTGATGTGTTGTTTTAGCGTGAATAGCCTTATTCTATACATGGATTCCCCCACAATAATATTTAATTTTATTTTATATATATGTATAAAATAAAAATATATTTTATATAACATTATTTTGAGTTAATAAAGTTTATAATGTGAGTTTTTGAACTAGGTTATTTTAAAAATTATAAAATTCTTTCTCATTTAGCATTCAAAAGTTATCTATTCCTATCCTATTTTATCTTTGCTAAAGGTCAGTACATTTTAAGGAAATATTATTTATTTTTTTTAAACCAATTATTTTAGTGATTTTAATCACCATGTTTTATAGAAAATACCTCTTTAAGAAACCAATAGCATAACCTTTTACGTCAATATTATAAAACAATTCTAAAATCTCAATCAAGATTTCACATAAATTTATATTTTCATACTAAAAAACATTTACCCTAATAAGGATTATGTTTCAATATTTAAAGTCTAATATTTGTCCTGAATTTTGGAAAATGAAATAATTGTAATAAATAGGCATGTTCTTTATACCGTAATTAGTGGTATCATATAAGAATTATTTTCATATATGTTTCTCATCTATATCAAAATACTTATAGGTTTTCTTTTTGACCTTGGGGATATATTCTTTTGAAACCACCAACATTATTTCATGGGATGGAATATGATCGTGTAATTTTATTATTGACTTATTGGTATACTAATTTCACTATACAGTGTGTACATCCATTATATATATTTTTTATTGAATGTTGTCCTCATATAAGAAATGTTATTCTATTGAAAAGAGTAAAATCATTAGGCTTTTTGTCTTCTAATCTCAATAAAGATGATTGTTTTCATGTTTACTATTGTTTGAATATATTTTTTTTCTATTTGAATTGTTAATTATCATGTTACACAATTTATTTTCCTTGGGAATTTATTGAAATTCAATACTTCTATTATGTACTTACATAGTTTATTATGTATCGACATTCCATATATTCCATTATAAAAATATAAAAAAATCATCCATAGGTTCCATATAGAATTTTATAAACTTTATTGTTGACTCTTATCATAAATTCATTGGAAATAATCATGTGATATCTTGGGATTAGAATTATTTTACACCCTTGATTCATGAACATACCTCATGAGAGAATACATCATGGATTTTGGTGTAATCCTCTCCTCACAGATGTACTGTGTCTTAGTGTTGGGCCTTGAAAATGTGTTTCTGATACACAACATTATGCATTCCATTAGTTTGAGATAAATTCAATTGATATAAATATTTTATTTTATTGACACAGATATAGAATACATTCATTTTTAGTTGATTATGGAATTATTATGATTATTTATTCCTAAAATACTATTATTACCATGCTTATGTTTTTGACAGATTAAGTTACTTGTTTTCTTTACAAAGTGTCTGATCTCACCACTTTATTATTATTCCAGACTGCGTTATATGATTTAATTTAGTACACAATAAATATTTAAAAAGCATATAATGTGTGGTACAATTTATATGATATGTTTATTAAAGATCAAGAATTAAGTAATATATAATATATTGAAAAAAAATTCCAACTAGTGGTTAAATCCATGGGATTTATTTGTATATGTTGTTTCATAATTCTATAAATCTATAAACATAAAATATTTTTGTATTTTTAATAAATGAGATAATAATATTTATTTTTTAATAAAGGACCATTATATTGATGAAATTATAGTTTTTATCAAAAAATATATATAAAATACGTGTTTTTGACCACATATATGAAAGTGTGGGTCCACGATATCAATGTTTGTATCAAATTATGTTTTAGATTTCTCTAGTCAATTTGATTTAATTGTAGTTTATTCTAATGGTGGATAATTTTGCATTAATGGAAATATGGTCATGTTACTCAGTTTAACTACTTTCTGGGAGAAGGAATGTGATCCCTTTTCTAGAGTGATATATTGGATTTGTCGATTAACTTCTTCGGTTATGGTAGGGATATGATCATTCATTGATGTTACTACCTAGGTATGCCGATGAACTCAAGTAAAAATGTGGTATAATCCCACTCAAAATAATCATGATTTATCAAGGTATTATAATGATTCAAATGATTGAGAGAAGGAATAAGAGTGTTCTATAAAATGTCCACACTATTATGATGATGTGTTCCCATGATGTTAGTGGGAACAAGAATAGGGTCTAGGACCTAGTGTCTATTGGTATATGTAGAATTATATATTCTATCACTCTTAGATTATTATAAAATTCCTAATAGGTTTCAATGGTGTCAGAATATAGATATTAATTTAGATATGGACCCCAAATAATTTTCATTATTTTTATAAATTTTATCCTAACGGGATCACCTAGTGGTGTCACAGAAGAAATTGAGGCGTATGGGGATTTTATGGATCCAAATGCCTATGTTTTTAGAGGAGGCAACTGGGCCACACAGTTTCTAAAAAACCAACCTCCTAGTCTAGACTATTAGATCAAACAATGTGGGGTTTCCCATTGCACTATACAGTCCAGTATGGTTTGATGAAATCATGTGACAAAAGATAAATGCATGTGTATTTTTTATAATTTATAATAGAGTAAAAATGTGGGGTTGGTGCATAGTTTTTTGAAATGAGTAACATGACCTTGTATAAAGTTCTTCCTAGTCCATTAAGGTTATATAGTTGGAGAATGGTTAGGGAAACCAAGCCAGAAAACTATGAGACCCATTTAATGGTGGGTAAATTACCCATTTTTTAGTAATGGATTCAAAGGATTAAACCCCTCTCCCTTTTTCTTTATTCACCAGCACCCACTACCGCTATATTGCACTGAAGATTCTGTCCATGCATATCCTAGTATATGACCATTTTTATCCATTTCACAAAATTCTTTTAGTGTTACTTTTATATTTGGACATCCACTAGTGATTTATTCATTCCATAGTCTCATTTAATCATTTTTATTTAGTCAATGATGTAGGTTTTCAGAAATATTAAATTCCATATTTTTAACATATTTATATATTCATATGTTTTCCTCTAATATAGTTCAATATAATGGATGATTTATGATGATGTATCTTTTATTTTCAAATGGTAGGTGGTCTATACTTTTGTACTCAAATTTGGGGTGTTTATGCCTTGTTTTCATTTTTCTGCATGTCGGACCATCCATGAATTTTCTCATGAATTAATAATCTCCTAATGAAAATATTAAACTCATAAGTAATACCATAGAGGACGCCCTTAAATAAGGATGGAGGTGGTTAGCTCAACCTAAACCTCCAATGGGGTGGGTTATTTCAATTTTCAATGAAAATTTCACCCTCTAGGCAAGTTAAGCATGTCTATCATTACTTGGAGTCATATATTAGAATTTAGTAGATTTTTAATGGTTTTAAACACCATAAATAAACTTTTCATTTCTAATTGAATGGTATGAAATGGATAATGCATTTGATTCAATATAATTATTAAAGGATTAATGATATGATTAATGAAATGGTTTATGAAATGGTGAGTGAATTGTTTATGATGGAAATGGACTCAGAGCATGACACTGACGACTTACTAGGATAATGTGGAAATCTATACTCCTTTGACCTGACATACATTAATCTATTTAACAATTATACCCCATGAATCTAGATTACATGGATTTCAAGAATTTCAAACACTATAACAATCTTTATGGGAACACCTTTCACATCCTCCTTGGGATCTAACAATGTCTTTACCACAATTTGTATGGATTTTATCCATGAAATAGAAGAGGCTTCCATGTTCATTGACCACAGATATGAGCTCATGTAGGTATTCTATATAATTACTCTATTTATTCCATTGAAATTTCTTTCCCTACATTACTATTATCCCTTATGTAATGGTTTCTAGATCATAATGATCTTGTGTAGACATTAAAATATCACTTCTTATTTTATCTCTATTATTTCTTCTATACATGAACTCTACATTAGCTTATATTCATAGACTTTACTTCTTATAGCCATCATTGTTGGAGTCCTATTAAATTTTATCTCACACCCTATCTGGTTCATTGTTTAGTAACTAGATAGAATTCATGGATATAGGAAGAGACCTTATATTTTTCTTCCATAATGGTTATTGACTGATTATGGAATAATACCTGGGGATGACAGTACTAATATATGAATCATCATGGTATTTTGAGATATACTTCTTATAATTTTTGTAATTTTGATAATTGAATTATAGATGATGTATAATTCCATGTATTTCCTTTCTTTTTCATTTCATGGTGACACATAAGTCATTTTATATATGATTATTCCCTTGGCTTCGATTTTTATCATTGTTGTCTGGATGAATTATCTTCAATTGTTGGTTGATACTATGATTCCTCCATTTATTAATTTGTGATACCACTCTGTTAATCTGATACAAATTGTATATTCACTCCAAAATACATTCATAGTCCCCCAATACTAGTCGGTTGCCTCTGGAATATGGGGAGCCATGCTAAACACCATGTGACCCACCTATCAGGGAACCATTTAGTGGAACTCAGGTCATGAAGTTACAGTGCTATATTATATGGGTTTTCTATTCCATTTATCTTGAAATTTGTTATCAGTATAATGTAGATAAAGAAAGATAAGGTATTTTTTAGTGAGTTTTCCCTGGGAGTATCAATCCCAAATATATGGAAATTCCAAATTAAATGGGATGGAAATTTTTGTTTTGTAGAATATTCCTCATGAAATTTATTTGTTCCCACCATTAGGTGAGGAACATGATATGTGATTTTATTATTTTTTTGATTGAGGATGAAATTTAATTACTATCCTAGGATACCAAGGAATTATTGTTAATTCATCATTTTAGTCATTTATAGAATTAATATTTCATTCATTATTCCATTCCATATAGTTTGTATTCCTTAAAAATTATATTTTTTTATGTTCCTTCGGTGATATATTTGTTATGTGACTAACATTTCTTGGAGGGGACCAAGAAAAAAAATTGGTTATTAAATGTAGCTATATAAAACTCATAGTTATTTCTTATATAGGTTAATTTAGACACTGTAAGAAACTAATTATGGACTGTTGGTCCATGAACCATTGATCATAGGGGTTATAATGTGTTCTTGGATGTGATTAAATTGATGAAACAATAAAATTTAAAATGTGTATGGGGATTTATAAATTGGAAATTTTAATCTTTATAATTCAAACATTTAGTTATATTTTTAATAAAATAAATGCAAATTAAAATGAAATTAAATTTTGAAATCAACATACATTTCATTTAATTGGGATATCAATTATAGCATAAATGCTGAATTCATATATAACATATAATTGAAATTTTGAATATGGGAACCAATAACTTATAAAAGATTTAATGACCATGACCTGACCTTAGTAGTGGACTATAGGTAGTATACCTTTTGTTCATATCATCCATTGGTCACCCAATTCTCACTTTAGAAGTGGGAAAAGTGTGTGTGTCTTGAATATAAGAAGGTGTGTACCTTTACTATTCTTATTTCTGTGATATTTTTTTACCAAATATTTTCTATCTGGTATGTATGATATTTTTGTAACATTGTACCATGTTGGTCTCCAGTTCTGTGCTAGGAGGGTGGTGATGACCTCCTCTAGATGTGTTGGGCCCTAAGCTACCCATAAAACCTCCATTAGTGCCACATGAAGCAACTTTATTTTTACTAGATATGGCTGTCGACGCCTAGTTTCCTGGTAGATTCGTAAGATTTATTCATACTATTCATGTATCCCCATGACCTTCCTTGACTATGGAATAGAAAATGCACGAGTTAATGCAACATCATCCACAAAAATTCTTTGAGGATGGTTCCTCCCATGATGGATAGTTGTGGATTGATATTGTCTTGTCTATCTTATATCACATGGAGATTCCTCTAGAGAGGAGAGTCAAGATCAAGAGGTATATTTTTTGGAGATATTCCATGAATTTTTAGGAGTTCCTAAACTAGGGAAATACTAATCAAGGTATGGTTTGGATGGATTTCTAGTCCCGTTTTTATGACTACTTATTTTTAGAGACTTTAAGGGTCTAATAATCCAAATATTATATGCATCTAGAGCTATGTTCTTTTTCCATTATAAATATTCAGTTATGTTTATAGAGATTTATCATATTGTGTCTAACGCTCTTATAGATGATCCATAAGGGGGGGGGATTCTTTGTGGAATGCATCAAGCATGTCATTCGATTAGAGGTATCTATTTTTAAGTTGACTACTATATATAAAAGTGTAAATCAAGTGCTTATTAATGAATATAATCTGATTTATTATGGGGGTGTAATAAGGGTTATCATATATTTGATCTAATGGAACAATTTCATGTGATATTAAGTGATTCATTGAGACCCCTCATGAGGGGAATAAAAGCCATTATATTATTCTTTAGAGTTCTATTTTATATAACCAATGTCGAAGATATAGAAACATGACGTGAAAATGTTATAGAAACCCATTTAAATGTCATGCTTGTGGAATCATGGGTCATGTAAAATGGTTTTCTATAACATTTATCAAATATACTATCATAGATTGTATTGAAAAATTTATACTCTTAGAAGTGGGTAATCATATTCTCATCAGGAATGGAGCTAGATTGCAATGGAATGATCAGGATAAGGTGGTATTCATGGATGAGGAATCGAGCCACTATTATTATATCACAATTATGATTATACCATCTTTGGGTAGCTGATCTATGTCATACAATGTGCATATGGCTAGATGAATGTTGTGAAACTGATACCTTAGGGGAAGAGTGTCAAAACATCTATAATGAGAGGAAATATTCTAATAGATGATATATTAGTATCTTCTATTTTTGATACATGTGCTTCTAATTCCTTCGTATATATTTGTATCGATGTGATCCTTGGGATTGATGTTAAATTTTCTTATACTGTGAGGAAACTTGTTACTCCATTAGGAATTTTATCAAAGAGTTCATGCTAGTGTAGCAAGTTCCCCCCTTTAGATAGGTGAGTGAATCTTGGTATGTAACCACCTATTCCATAATATGATAGGATTTGATATCATCTTTAGGATGCACCGGTTGGTTCCATTTCATTATTATATTCAATAATATAATCAACTGGTGAAATTAACATCATCAAAGAATGGGGTTTTCATCCACATTAGTGAATGGGAGGTCTATGAGAGAAGATCTGGACCCCCTCATAGTGGACTAGGGGGGATGATAGTCCAAATTACTATACTAAATATATATAGTCAGAAAACATATTAGACTGATTTTACTATAGTGTTGGATAATTTTAGTGATGCTTTCTCAGATGTGTTTATAGGATTACCACTTGAGAGAGAGATAGATTTTTCCATTGATCAATTTCCAGGTGTAGGACTGATATACATTACTTTTTATAGGGTATCTACTACTAAATTATATGTTCTCCAAATGAAGATATAGAAAAATGAATAAAGGGGTTTTAGATGACCCAATACTTCTATATGGGGTTTTCATTACTTTATTCTATGAATGTTTATGGAAAACTAAATATTTTTAGGATTAATATAAATTAAATCAGTTGACAGTTATGAATTGGTATCCCATACCCCTTATTCAACACCACTTCAATCAGCTTCAAGGTTATTTCATTTTTTTGAAATTTAATTTGATATCAGTTTTTCACCAGGAATATGTTATAATTTCATAAACACCTTTTAAAACATTCTATAGTAAGAATAATATTTTTTTGAGTATCTGGTTGTGTTTTTTATGACATACACTATGGCCATTTTTTGGACCTGGTGGAATATGTTTTAAACTAATATCTAGATTATTTTTTGTGGATTTGGGTATTATATCTTTTTTATTCCCAATCTAAACATTATCATTCAAAAAAACATGAAATTATTCAAAATAAACTTAGACAGAATCGAATATGTGGAAATATGTCAACATATCAGTTCCATATAGATACATTTCACCTCTAATGTTACATTATCTCAGAGGTAGAAGTGTCAGTAGACCTAGATAATGTTAGTGTGGGTGTTTCTTATGAGTATCCAAAGATTTTATTTGAAATATACAGTTTCATGGGATTTTATGCATATTATGGGAACGTCATGAAATAATTACCACATCTAGATAGAACTCCCATTTTCCAGAACTAAAAGGGGTAAAATTGAAATGTTTTCAAGAATGTGAAAGGACATTTTAGGAGGTAATTTTTATGTATACATCAACACTAGAACTGGTCATACCAAATTGTGGGAGAATCTATATTGATTAGTGTGCTAAATCATCCATCAGGATGGGAGTTTTCTATATGTATATGTGAATGAGTCTTGTTTTATGTGTCTCACTAGTTGAGACTATGTGACGGGGATCATTCGACTCCTAACATTGAGTTTTATTTTTCACACATTTCATTATTGGGGGCACTGTATTCTATGATATATTAGTATGATGTAATTAGAAAAAAAACTCCATCACATCTTTACTATGTGTGACCTTAATCTTAGATAAAATTTTTTTGTTGAGTATCTTGAGTCTTTGATTTGATGTTACTCTATATATTTGGTAAGGTAATTTTTTGGGCAGAAGTTCTAATCCAAAATACTCATAGACAGGTAATATAAGAGGCCATCAGGGAATGGATATTAATGGAATTGTTATATGATATTCACATGTTGGTGTTGGATAGTCAGGTCATGACTTTTATATAATCCATTTTAGTATACTAAAAACTTCTAGTTAAGGTGAAGATGAGAATGTTGTCTGGCCCTACCAGATAATTTATATGGGAGATTTTTTAATGGTGTGGACCCTAGACATAGATGGATCATTGGTGAGGATGAAATTATTTGAATTATAGGTCGCATTTAGGTTCCACCAGACATATATGAAGAGATGATGCAAAAGTTTTATTTTTCTACTTGTGTAGTGTATCCAAAAATTAAAAAGATGTATCGTGACATACTCTTAAAATGATGGTGGTTGGGTTTAAATTGGGAGATATATGGTTTTGTTACTCGATGTTCCACTTGTTATTAGGTGAAGGAAGAACACTAGAGTCCAGTGTGTTAATTATAATAGTTTCCCAAACCTATGTGGAAATGTGGTGATATCTCCATGGATTTCATGATTTGGTTACCGAGGTCACCCGGAGTTAGTGATTCTGAATGGGTAGTTGTGTATTGGATAACAAAGGCCACCAAATTACTTCATATTATTGAGACCTTCTCATAGGAAGAGATATGAATGCTCTAAATTCATGAGATAATATGACTCCATGGAGTTATAAGTTTTATTTTATCACACGGGGACACTCACATCAGATTGTTGTTCGGGTAGGGGTTCCAAATTTCACTAGTTTCATAGATAATTATGAGTACAGGCTATCAACAATAGACTAATTTCCAGTCAGATCACATGATATAGGTCATAGTGGACAATCGTATGGAAGTTTTCCTCGATTTTGGTGTATATGGGAGAGTCATATACACTGGTAGAGTTCACCTACACTAATGTTTATCAAGAGAAAATATATAAGGAACCATATTTGGCCTTGTATTGTTAGACATGATGATAAACACTATGCTTGTTAGAGGTTGGAGAGGTAGGATATCTCCAACCATGTCTTGTTTAGGATAAATGAGATTAGGTTTAGCTGATTAAGAAATGGATCACTTCAAATCAATTTAGAAAAAAGTCATATTTTGATCCCCATTAATGAACTATAGAATTTGACATTGCAGATTTTATTTTATTAAAAAAATCAAGAAGGATGGGGAAAAGAAGGATTTAGAGAGAATATATTATTTTACCTTTTTATGATGATCCCTTGTATATTTTTGAGATATTCATCCTACTAGACTATCAAATGTAGTTACATCAATGTTATAGTCCTATGAATCGAATTGTTATTGTGTCTCAGAGTCCATGATATCATTATGAAGTATCACATATCATTCAACCAAAGGACGTTTATTTCTAGGCTAATGCATCCTTTATGAAGAACACTATAAATATTTTTGATCAGGAAATAATGGTTCTTTGAGGACACTCAATTCCTAAGGTATAGTTGATATGGGAGCTTAGTTATGTATAGGATGATACATGGGATAGGGAGGCCAAGGTGTATTCCCAGTGGCTAGTTTTATAATCACAAGTCACTTTACCACAATTCAAAGGGAATTTCTTTGATGAATTTATTTAATTGGGGAGATAATGTTTTCCTTCTTGGTATAGAACCATTCTAATTAGAATTAATTTTATAAATTTTATCCTAATGGGAGTTTCTACATTTTTAATGAAGTAAATGGGGTGTTTTAGGGTTTTATAGTGTCCAGAGCCCAGGATTTTACAGGTGGAATCTAGGTGACATGGTTAGTATAAATTATGATTCCATTTATTGATAGTGAGATTATACCATGTCATGTGGTCTAGTACATTATCTTACGATTTACTATTTGATGAAACTATGAAACCAAAACCTCACACCCTTCAATTTTTTGTAAGAATGGTTTCAAGATGGAATATTAGGATCAAATCATGGTTTCTCCTAATTGTTTTCTTGAAAATGTGAGAAGGGGTTCCCCATATGTGATCTTGAAAAAGCAGGTGCACGGTTTGGATAACCATTTATCCAAACTGTATGACCCCATTATTAATAGATAAATGTCTATTTTCAGATAAGGGGTTAATATGTTCAAACCCTTTTAGTGTTTTTTATAATCCTATAGAAAGTAACTCTCTATCTCTCATTAAATCTTCCATCCAAGAAAAAAAATTTATTCGATCATATTCTTCCATCTGATGTCCAATTCGAGTGTTGCTCATCCCGCTTGACATCCATCAGTGAGTTATTCATTACTTGTAATATTTTTTTTTGTTTTTATTTCTACCAATGATGTTTTTTGGGGCTTAGAAATATGAAATATTTTCATATTATTCATCTATTAAAACATTTTATTTTTATCTAAGTCACACTATGGGAAAATAGTTAGTGGGTACTCCTTCTAATTCATAAGGTATGTGGTCTATACCTTTTCCCTATAATTTAAGTTATTTATCACATGTTTTAGTTTTACTACATGCCATACCATTCGTTTATTACCTCGTAAATTTATAATATCATGATTAAAACATTATAATATTTTTTAATACATGTTAGGATACCCATATAAGTTGTTGGAGGTGCTGATCTCATCCCAAAAACCTCATTGGTGGGTTATTTACATTGTCCATGAAAATTTAACCCTTGGGGTGAGTTGAGCATAGATTTCATTCATGTGAGTATTATCTATGTATTTATTCAATTCTTAATGGTTTTAAACACGTTAAACACATATTCATTATTATATTAATGGAATGAAATGGATAATAACTTTTCTTTTATATGATTAAGAAATGAATTATGATATGAATAATGAAATGAAATATGTAATGGAAAATTAATTAGTTTCAATGTAATGAAATTGTGGTATGGAATTGATATGTTACTTGGATTCCTTCGACATTTCTACTCCTTGGATCTAGGATTTCATGTATGCATTGGAAATTTCTTCTCCATTGATATATATTACATGGATTCCTTTTTTTAAAACCATGGATCTTTATTTATTGATGTAATTGGACATACACCTACCCCCCCCCCATGTCTAAATTTTTTTTGATATGGATGGGCTCTCTGGACAGAAAGAGGATGTCTTGGTCATTGAACTTAGATCCAGGATAATGTAGGTTTGATATTTTATTACATAGGATATGAAATTTATGGTTATTTTCATGATTCACAATTATCCCTTACATTATGTTACCATGATCAAAGTAAACATTATTATAATGGAAAATATCACTTCTACTTTTATCATTATTATTCTTTTTACACAAGTACACTACATCAGATTATATTCATAGTGAAGACATATTATTGACACAAATTATGGTGTATTATTGAGTGTTATATCACACACAATTCAAGAAACCATTCAGTACCTTTATAGACTTCATATATATGTGTAGAGTTATGGAAAACACCCTCTTGAGAATGGTTGAATGATTGTGACGTAGGAGGAAGGGAGCACATGAAAAATCAATGGGTAATGATGATATTTACAGATTTCATTTTTTTTATCATTTTTACATTTTAGACAAGTATTGTAATGGAATATTATTTCAACGTATTTTATATCTTTTTAATAATCCATGACAATTACATCATTCTATTTATGACACTACCCTTAGTTTTTATTATTATCATTATTTTGTGGAAGATTTTTCTTCTGTTGTCGATCGATATTGTTCTTCCTCTATTTATTCATTTATGATACCAATGCATAACTCTAATAATTATGGTATAGTATTCCCAAATTATATTTATAAAAATTCACTTCTTTTTATAAGATTTTAGAAAATAATTAAGAAAACGTTACGCCATGGTACCCACCAACTCATGAAAATATTTAGTGGAACCTATTATTTGATGCTATAAGAAGGGATTTACTCTTTCACCAAGATCACTATTAGGATATGAATACATGATTCATATAAAGGATAATGAGTTTGGTCTTTCCCTCTGGTTACTCTTAAGATATATATATGTGACCCTTCCAAATGTTCCTACACATGATTTCCATCATGTGGAGTTCCAACTGGGATATTAGAATGAAGTAAATCTCCAGCATGATGGGATGAAATGTTTCTTCAGTGGGAGAATAATTATGTCACGACCCGTCCTCGGGGCCCGTGTCGTGACTAACCCAAGCCCGCCATCCACAGGCCAGGGGCTGGAGACTATCACCAAAGGCGAATCCCTGGAAAAAAGGGAAGGCATTTCCTTTAAACCAGTAACTCAAACAATCTGAAAACAAGTAGTATAAGCAATAAGAAATAAAAAAGAAAAGAAAGGTGTATTGAATGTATGTGGGCTAGTATACAAATCCAACTGAACAGCAAGTACAAGTACTAGTAAAAATGGAAAACAACTCCTGGATCATCCACCGGAGAATCCTACATGATAGATAGGTACAGATATCAAAAAACGCATCCCTAAGGTACATCCCATCTAGACCAGCTCCGAGCAGCCTCATGTCCATCGCCCTTAGCTTCGATCACCACTGACCCTCGTCTGCACAGAACAAAACAAGGTGTGAGTGAAGCCCATGTAGGGGTGAGTATAACAATACTCAATAGGGGACCCTGATACCCCCAAAGGTCTCCCATAATCCAATAAGGATAAACCACAATATTAAGATACAGTCACGAAGTATCTACCATCCCTACTTAGGTATATTCCCATACATATACTTAATTTACCAATCACAGTTTGGCTCCACCACTCGAGACCAATCACAACTCATTCCACAGAGGAATTAATGTCAATAATCTCGATGATAACAACTGAAAGACCAGTCTCCACTCACAAATGTATACAACTCATGAAGAGGGGTTGAGATGATTAGATTTAGCATTTGAATCATGTCCTTTTTCGAACACATGAATGATCCTGGAACATTATTAGTGTTGTCAAACCCACGGAGGATCCCAGTATAGAAGTAAACGCGGTCGAAACCACGGAGGATCCTAGAACAGTATCATCACCGTCGAACCCACGGAGGATCCTGGTACATTATCTTCTCAGTCGAACCAACACAGGATCCTGGTACTGTAGTAGGTCCACTAAGATCCTATCATCTCAGTCGCAGCCAGCCATAGGGTTCCCTCATACAACTTGCTCGATTCTGGTAGGGTGAGATCCTCGAGCCATGTGTCGATACATCAACTACCACAAATTCTCAAGTTGATGTTTCTCGTAGTTCCATATCATAAAAAAAACCCAACATGATAGACGACGTGTCAATCGGACACCCAGTATGTGAGTTATTCGATTTTCCGTTCGAGGGGCCCGGTTGGTTTTTAAGCTAAAACCAACCTGGTCGTACCCCAACTGTGTCCAAACCTCAAGTGGAGTATTCCAGAAGAATCTCCTCGCTCCACGAATTCCATCGCCGTAGGTGGTTCGTCAAAAGGATACATGTTGCCCACGATAAGGTCGAAATGGTGTGAACCGGCCAAATGGGTCTGGGTCCGGTCTCACCCAATTGGACCATCCCGGCCCAACTCGGTCTGTATCGGGGTCCGACCTGGTCACGGATCCATCCCGGTCTGAGGAAGCGGCCCGATTTGAGGGAACGTCCCGACCTGAAGGGGAAGCCCGACCGACCCGCGTGGCTGGCGGCCATCCTGCATGGCTGGCGACTGGCCCACGTGGCTGGCTGGCCACACATTGGGGGTTACACGGCCTTTCTTCCAAACCGATCCGGCCTAAGGCGCCGGTTCCGTTTTCCGTGGGACTCGGGGGGTCCTGCCTTGTCCTGCTCGCCGAGCGGCCAGCCGGCTCACCCCTCTGGCACGGCTCGACATCACCTCTCCCTTTCGTTATGGCCCACCCTAGCCATGGTTCTGCATCTTCGTATTGGTGTGATGGTGCCGAGACCCATCGTAGCTGCGACTCACCTTCCACGCGACACAACGGTTCCACACCCTCTTGAAGACCCGGAAGCCTTGCGCTGCCAGTTTTTCTTCATGGTATGCCTCCATAATCAACAAACAAAAACAACCAAAGGGGTCAGGGTCGGGCTGTGTTCATGCGGTCCGAGACCTCCTCGTCATAGCGATATCATTTCGCACACCATAATCTAGATATTTGAACGATGAAGAATAATCAAAGAGTTCAACTCAAACCCCTACCTCGTTTTGATGAACGTTGACGAAGTCGTGGGAAATGGGTGGACGTCAATTCATTAACATTGAAAGGAATCTGAGGTTGAAGCATCGTCGGTGCCCTTCGCAGGCGACTCCGTCTCTTTTGGCTTGGTCGATGATCGAAGGAGAAGTTCGTCATTATTAAGTGGTTCTTCGTTGGAAGGATGAAGCTCTTCCAAGAGTTCTCCAAAGCTCCAAAAAAAGGATCACTAACCAAAATATTGGGTTATGCCATCCCATTATGTTATTAATGGAAATACAATTCAATAGAATTAAATTGGGTTTCTAATTAAATATTTGAAGGAGTTATATTAATTATTAATGGGGGTTTGGCACTTTAATGAGGGAAGTTCAAAAGACTTCCCCTACATAAGGAGAGTTACATGGGGGTTTAAGCTCATGTGGGCCCCACCTAAATAATATCGTCCCCAGGGAGTTTATGCCTGAGTGGGCCCCACCTTAAACCTCCCCTTGGAGGATTAAACTGCTATAAATAAAAATAATGTAACACTTTTATTTTTATTTAATTAAATTAAATACCCCATAAACTAACATCTATTCTCGACATAACACAATTGTGGTGAAAGTCTCCTTATGTAATCACCGATTTTGCGAGCTCAACGGTGCCCTCAAAATTTGATTTTGGGAAACGGTTCAAAAGTTATAAAATTATGCTAGTACGTTAAATGAACGTACCTGAGAAAAACTTATGAAATTGATTCAGGGCACACTAGACCACAGAAGTAAGTGTTTTCAGAAACAACAGACTCGTAAAATTGCCATCTATTAAAAAAATACACGGAATTTCTAGTTCATTACATTCTCCCCACCTCAGGGTTTTACATCCACGTAAGATACAAATCACAGTAAGGAAACAAATGGTGGTACTGAGCATGAATCTGAGCCTCCCACTCCCATTTGCACTCCTGGAGGTTTCCTTTCTTCCAGGAAAAGTGCACCAGAGGTATCAACCATCCACATAGGACCCACTCCTATCAATCCCCAATCTCCACTGGAACCTCCATGAATGTATCCCCATCAACGATGTCTAGCTCCCCATTGTTGATGATGTGGGACGAGTCGTCCACGTATCTCCTCTGATGAGATACATGGAAGATGTCGTGCTCCCAATGCAACCAAGGTGGAAGAGCCTAGCGGTAAGCCACCTCACCTGCCCTATTGAGTACATGGAAATTATTGATAAATCATTGAGATAACATACCGCCTCAGCCAAATCATGGTAGACCTCGTCGATGAGATACCAATAGAAAAATGTGGTTGCCATACTCGAACTCTAGTGATCTCTATATTCTATCAGCACAGGACTTCTGCCTGCTCTTTGCAGTCTTTATCTACTCTTGGATGATCTGCACATTCTCCATCATAGGCTGCACCATCTCTGGTCCCATGAGTGCTAACTCCCCTGGGTCGGTCAAGCACAGAGGTGATATGCAAGGTCGGCCATAAAGTTCCTCAAAAGGTTCCATTCCAATGGTGGAGTGGTAGCTGTTGTTATACACAAACTATGCCAAGGGTAAGTGATCTTCCTAGCTGTGACCAAAGTCGAGGAGACATGCACTGATCATTTCCTTGAGGGTCTGAATGTTCTTCTCAGTCTGAGCATCTGTCTGAGGATGGAAGGCGGTGCTCAAGAAAATATGCATCCTGAAATCCTCCTGCAACCCCTTCCATAGCCAGGAAGTGAATCGAGCATCTCAGTCAGAGACTATCGTCGATGTCACACCATGAATCTGTACGATCTTCTGTACGTAGAGGAATCCCAATATATCTACTAATCCCTGGTCTCTGAGCGATAGGAAGTGGGCCGACTTGGTGAGTCGGTGGACAATTATCTAGATAGAGCCGTGTCCTCTGGGTGTATGTGGAAGACCCATCATGAAGTCCATGGATATCACATCCCACTTCCCCTCCGGGACCTATAGGGTCTGAACCAAGACTACTGGTACCTAGTGCTTCACGTTCATTTGCTGAAAAGTGAGGCATCATGAGATAAAATCTACTAGTACCTTCTTTATACCTAGCCACTAGTGCTATCATCGGAGGTCCTGATACATCTTCGCCACTCTTGGATGTACCGCTAAAGGAGACGTGCAGAACTCCCTCAACACTTCCACCTGATGTGAAAATGGTACCATGGTATATCCTCTAATGAGAATGATGTGCTCCCCACCTACAGATAATCTATCAGGTGTTTGCCCTGTGGATATTTGTGCATGTCGAGCCTCGCTATCAACATCCCCATGCTACGCCTACCTGAATCTCTGAACAAGTGGAGGTGTAACTGTATGAGACTGTATAGAGGCTACTCCATCTCTATCCACACAGGATATCTGTAATGTAGCCATCCTCTCTGTCGCCTCTTTTAGAAGTTGAATTCCTGATCTTCTATTGAGAGAATCTGCTACCACATTCCCATTCCCAGGAGTATAGACTATCTCGAATTCATAGTCCTGGAGGAACTCAAGCCATCACCGCTATCTCAGGATCAGGTCCTTCTGAGAAAAGATATACCTGAGACTCTGGTGTTCAGAGTAGACTGTAAACTAGTCACCTAAATGATAGTGCCACCACATCATAATGGCGAAGACCACTGCTGCTAACTCCAGGTCATGGGTAACATAGTTCTTCTCGTGCTGTCTGAACTTCTGAAAAACATACTCGATCAGTGCTCTCTCTTACATAAGGACAAAATAGAGTTCAGTCCCTATTGAATCATAGTAAACAATGTACCCAACTCCCACTTCTGGTAGCCTCAAGATGGGCGCACTAGTCAACCTCTACCTCAGATCCTGAAATCTCTATTGGCATCTCTCTGACCCCAAGAAGGGTTTCCCCTTCTTCATCAATATTGAATGTGGTGTTTCAACTCTGGAGAAGACTGGCACAAATCTCTGATAGTACACAGCTAGCCCAAGAAAACATTGTACCTCCATCACACTCCTAGGTGGCTCCCATGAAAGAACGGCTTCGATCTTCTATGGATCCACTACAACTCCAGCCTCTGAGATGATGTGTCCCAACAAGTGAACCTCTCGAATCCAAAACCGGCACTTCGAGAGCTTACTATAAAGTTGGTGCTCTCGGAGTGCGTCTAGTACTATGTACAAATGGTAGGCATGCTCCTCTTCAGTAGTCGAGTATATAAAAATGCCATCGATGAAGACCACAACAAAGCGATCAACGTAAGGCTGGAAGATCCTATTAATGAGACTAATGAACACTGATGGTGCGTTGGTTACACCAAAGGGCACAACCAAGAACTCGTAGTGGTTGTACCGACATCTGAAGGTCGTCTACTGAACATCCTCGTCTTGAACTCTGAGCTGGAGATAGCCTGATCTAAGTTCTATCTTCGAGAACCATTGAGCTCCCTTGAGCGGATCAAAGTGGTCATCAATCCTCGGGAGTGGGTACTTGTTCTTCATGATCTCCTGGTTCAGGAGTCGATAATCAACACACAGACGCAAGCTCCCATCCACCTTCTTGGCGAACAAAATCAAGGATGCCCAGGGTGAAACACTGGGTTGGATAAATCCCTTCCCCTGCAAGTCCTCCAGTTGTACCCATAGCTCGCAATGCTCGGAGGGAGCTGTCCTATATGATGGAGAAGATATTGGTGGCATCCCGGTGTATAGGATAATGTAGATGTCCACTTCTCTATGAGGATGTAGACCTGTAACATCATCAGGGAAAAAATCCACGTACAAATCCACCAAAATATGAAAACTCGGTCTCCACACATAAACCACTCCGAGGAGGAGACTAGACAACTGATGTGTGATCGGCTACCCCCTCCTCTGGGTAACTCCATCCTATGCTACAATGGCTCCCTTCTCGCCTATGACGGTAAACCTCATCCCATCCTCATGGACACAAAACACTTTCCAACTAATATAGTCAATCTAAGCATGAACTATGGATAACCATTACATACCCAAGATGACATTCTAAGGCCTCTACGCGGCTATAAAGAGATCCTAGCCGATTCTATCACCTCATAGAGGTAGATTACACTGCCAGAACAAGTGCGTAATCATCGAGTCTGCTCCCGTAGAAATCTCTATCCCTAAGGATCGAGCCAACTACTCCGTCGAAATCTCCGAGCTCTGAACGAGGGCAACGACAATAAAAGAACGACTCTCACCTATGTCTATATGTACTGCAGAAAGGGTGGAGTAGACATAGATAGTATCTCGATTTATCTCAGGTGCACTGTGGTCATAGGCCTTAACTTCCTAGAGCTAAGCATGCCCTAGTCTGCCAGCTCCCTTTGGTCGGGGTGGACCTCCTGGTGGTGGTGGTGGTAGGGCCTCAAAGTCCAACACCTACTGCTCGACCAGCTCCTCTACCACGTCTTCCTGTTCCCGGCGGACCACCACGATCGAACCTCTGACTCTACCTGGGAGGTCCCTCTACTGTGTGATTCTCATCTGCATGGCAGGTCAGGTAGTCACGAGCACTGTGACCCTTCCCACCACATGTATAGCACTGCTTGCTCCTCATATGGATGGCACTGTCTCATGCGCCCCGCTCAACAAAACATGTATCCTGGGGTCACCAACCTGATGGCCTGGTCCGCTTGGTCCCCTACGACATCTGTATACTATCGGCTATAGAAGACTCTGCTACATTTCTCCCTGTGGTGGGTCTCGCTGCTGGTGATTGCTCAGCATGAAAACTCTTCACAAGATGTTCCCGATCCAGCACCCCTCATGGATCAGGATGTTGAGGGAGATCATCGAAGCCCTGATCGCATTCCTGAGTCCCTGCTCGAAGGTCTGGGCCCTGAAGAATGGGTCTCGTACCATATCCATGGAGTAGCGCAAGAGGTCAGTGAACCTCACTATGTACTGAGCTATGGTCATGCTACCCTGATGTAGATGCAGTAACTCCTGTATCTGCACCACACAAAGGGTGGCTGGACAAAACACTGACTGGAAGAAACTATCAATGTTTGTCTAGAGTAGTGATTCCTTGTGATGTACCTAGAGCAATAGCATCCACCATCTGCCTACTGCATTATTCATGAGACTCACGATAAGGATTACCATGGGGTCGGCTGCTGTCTCAACCAATCTTCAAACTCTCACAACAACCTCCAACCAATCCTCAGCTGCATGTGTGTCCATCTCTCCCCTGAACCTGGGAGGCCTCTAGAGCTGGAACTCCTGCAACACACTCAGAAGATGTTCACTCTATGCTGATGGAGCTGTTGGTATCAGTGGACTAGTGGGTAGTTGTTCTGCTGGTACATCCGCTGTGATGGGGCCCTGCACCGAGGCCTTGTAGATTGGTGGGATATCATCACATACAAAACTCGGAACCCTAGCTAACTGCCTACGTGGGTCCATCCTGAAAAGAAAAAGGTGTGCCATGGTCAAAACAATATACTTGTTGAGCTGACACAATTTATTAATAAAGAAAACTTTTCAAAGGAAACACACACGCAATCAGTCTTTTTGTGCACTCAATTGGAAATCAGATGTAAGAGTCCTAGTGTATGGATACGTCGGACGCCGCACCAACCCCGGTTTCCCTAAATGTATAATACCACCCAAAATACATTACACTATTGCTATTACAAGAATTAGAGTCCAAGTTCTATGGTAGAACCAACTCCTCTAATACCAATTTGTCACGACCCATCCTTAGGGTCCATGTCGTGAGTACACCAAGCCCACCTTCCATATGTCAGGGGCTGACATCTAGCACCAAAGGAAAATCCCAAATAAAAAGGGATGGCATTGCCTTTAAAAAAGTAACTCACATAGTCTAAACACATGAATTAGAAGCAATAAGAACTAAAATAGAAAAAAAGGTGTACTGAATGTAAGTGGGCCAGTATACAAAACCAACTGAACATCAATTACAAGTAAAAGTAAAAAGGGAAAACAACTCCTGGATCATCAACCGAGGAATCCTACCTGAAGGGTAGGTTCATATATTGAACAAATCTTCCTTGAGGTACATCCTGTCTAGTCCATCTCTGAGCAGCCTCTCGTTCTTCACCCTCAGCGTCTATCACCGCTGACCATCGTCTGCACAAAACACAACAAGGTGCGGGTGAAGCCCATGCATGGGTGAGTATAATAATACATAGTAGGGAACCATGAGACCCCCGAAGGTCTCCCAGAATCCACTAAGGATAAAACAAAGTAGTAAGATACAATCATGATGTATCAACCATCCCTACTTAGGTATATTCCCACACATATACCTATGTTACCAATCACAGTATGGCTCCAACACTCAAGCCCAAGAACAACCCATTCCACGAAGGAAGTAACGTCAATAATATCGATGATAATAACTGAATGTCAAGACTCAACTTAGGTAGTTATACAACTCATGAAGAGGGGTAGAGATGAGAAGATGTATACCTTGAATCATCACCTCTGTCGAACCCACGTAGGATCCTGGAAAAGTATCAGTGTTGTCGAACCCACAGAGGACCCTAGTATAAGAGTCATCATTGTCAAACCCACGGAGGATCCTAGTACAATATCGTCATTTTTGAACCCATGGCGGATCTTGGTATAGTAGTAGATCCATGTAATTTTATATCATCTCACTCACAGCCAGCCATAGGGTTCCCGAACATAGCACACTCGATTCCCGGAGGTTCCTCTCCTCGATCCAAGTGTTGATACATAACCTACTATTAATTCATGAGTTTATGTATTTTATACTTATTCCTCATCATTAGGAACCCAATGTGATAGACGGCGCATCAATTGGACGCCCGGTCTGTGAGTTATTGGCTTTTCCGTTCCAGGGGCCCTGTTGATTTTTAGGCTCAAACCAACCCAGCCTTACCCCAAATGCATCCAATCCTCATGTGGGGTACACCAAAAGAATCATCGCACACCAATAATTCCATCACCGTAGGCGGTTCGTCAATCAGACACGTGTAGCCCAAGATAGGGGTGAAACGGTGTAAACGGGCCAAACGGGTCTGGATCCGGTCTGACCCAGTCGAACCGTCCCGGCCTGACTAGGTCCATACTTGGGTCTGACCCGGTCCACGGATCCAACTCGGTCTGAGGAAGTAGCCTGATCTGAGGGAATGGCCCATCCTGAAGGGGCAGCCCGACCAGATGGGTAGCCCAGCCCGAGGCGGCCCGACCTGAGGGAGGCCCAGCCACAGGCGGCCTGGAGAAGTGCGGCTCGGCCGAGGTCGGCCTGGCCGACTGCCCCCGGGGCTGGCCGCGAGGCCAAGTGGCAGGTTGGACAAGCAAGGGGGTTACACCAACCTGCTTCCAAACCGAACCGGCGCTAGGTGCCAACTCATCTTTCCATGGGACCCATGGGGTCCTGCCTTATTTGGCTGGCCAAGCGGCCATCCAGCAAAGCCCTCCAGTGAAGTGCGGTAGCACCGCACCCCTTCGCAGCGGCCCGAGTCGGCCGCGATTATGCATCTCTAGTAGGGCATGACGACATCGTGCACCTCCGCCACGGCCTGCCCAGGCCTCGGATTCCCAGTTCGGCCGGCGCGGCGCGACGACCCGCGCACTACCACCGCAGCCCAGCTGACCATGGCCCTCTACTAGCCACCGTGCGGTGTGACGGTTCAAATCACCTCCACTGCGGCTCATCATGGTCGCGACTCCCCTTCCGCACGGCATGATCGTGTCACGCCCTCTTGACGACCCAACAGCCTTGCGCTACCGTTTTTTCATCGCGGTACACCTCTGTCGTCAACAAACAAGAACAACCAAAGGGGGGAGGGTTGGTCCATATTCGTGCAGTCCGAGCCCTCCTCATCATGGAGATATCATTTGTCTCACCATAATCAAGAAATTTGAGTGACGAAGAACAAGAATAGAATTCAACTCAAACCCCTACCTCAATTCGATGAACATTGATGAAGTCATGGGAAAAGGAAGGACATTGATTCTTTGACGTCGAAAAGAATCTCAGGATGAAGCATTGTTGACGTCCTTTGTATGTGACTCCTTCTATTTGGTCTTGGTCAATGATCAAAGTAGAAGTTCGTCATTCTTCGGTGGTTCTTCATTGGCAGGATGAAGCCCTTCCAAGAGTTCTCCATAGCTCCACCATAACGGATCGCCAACCAAAATAATGGGATATGCCAAAACATTATTTTATTATTGGCAAAATAATTCAAAAGAATTAAAATGGGTATTTAATTAATTAATTGAAGGAGCCAAATTAATTAATAATGGGGGTTAGCACATTAATGTGGGACGTTCAAAGGCCTTCATACCTTATAGAGAGATACATCGGGGTTTTGGCTCATGTGGGCCCCACATAAATAATATCCTCCTAAGGGAGGTTATGTGCTGGTGGGACCCACCTTCAACCTCCCCTTGGAGGATTAAACTGCCACAAATAAAAATAAAGTAACACTTTTATTTTTATTTAATTTATTTAAAAACCCCATGAACTAACTTCTATTCTCGACAGAACGCAACTACGAGGAAGGCCTCACTAAGCAATCACTAATGCTACAAGTTCAACTGTTCCCTTAGAATTTGATTTTGAGCACTGGTTCAAGAGTTATAAAATACCACATGTACTTTTACAAAACATACTCGAGCAAAACTTCTGAAAGTGATTCCAGGAACGGCATGCCTCAGAATCAAGCGTCGTCAAGAAACTACAGACTCATAAGATTCGAATTTATTTAAAAAAAATTCCACTGAATTGATTGGTCTTTAAATTCTCCCCACCTCCGGGATTTACATCCCCGTAAGCTATAACTCACACTATGTAATCAAATGGGGGTATTGACCACACATCTGAGACTCTAGCTCCATGTGCTCTCTTGGATGTTCTCGTGCTTCCAGCGATTGCGCACTAGAGGTATCGACCATCCATGTATGACCCAATCCTGTCGAACAAAAATATCGACTGAAACCTCTGTGAAAGTCACCTCATCATCGATGTCCCGCTCCCTGTGGTCGATGATGTGGGACGGGTCGTTCACATATCTCCTCAGCTGAGATACTTGAAAGACGTCATTTACCTGGTGCAACTGAGGCGGAAGAGCCAAGTGTTAAGCCACCTCACCTACCCTACTGAGGACCTAGAATGGTCCGATGAATCATGTAGATAACTTGACGCCTCGACAAAATCACTATAGATATTATCGAGGTGATACCCATAGAAAAATGTGGTCTCCATCCTCGAACTCCAGTGGTGTCTGTCTCTTTTAAGCATAAGACTTATGCATACTATATGCAGTCTTCATACGCTCCTAGATGATCTGCACCTTCTCTGTCGTAGCCTGCACCATCTTTGGTTCCATGAGTGCTGACTCCCCTGGGTGAGTGCAGCACAGTGGCGACCTGCAAGGTCAGCCGTAAAGTGACTCAAAAGGTGCTATCATGATGGTGGAGTGGTAGTTGTTGTTATATGCAAACTCTACCAAGGGTAAGTGATCCTCCCATGTGTGACCAAAGTTGAGGACACACGCACGGAGCATGTCCTCAAGAGTCTAAATGGTCCTCTCAGTTTGGCCATCCATTTGTGGATGGAAGGAGGTGCTCAAGAAAAGCTATGTCCCGAAAGCCTAATGCAACCCCTTCCATAGCCGGGAAGTGAGTTGAGAATCTCGATCAGAGATAAACGTCAATGGGACACCATAAAGTTGTACGATCTCCTTTAAGTAGAGGTGTCCCAATCTCTCTACTAAACACTTATCTCTGGTCGGTAGGAAGTTGGCCGACATGGTGAGTTGGTCGATAATCACCAAGATAGAGTTGTATCCTATGGATGTACGTGGAAGACCCATCACGAAGTCCATGGATATCCCATACCACTTCCACTATGGGACCTCTAAGGGATGAACCATGACTGCTGGTAACTGGTGCTCCACCTTCACTTGCGGGCAAGTGAGGTATCGTGAGACAAACTATGCTACTGCATTCTTCATACCTGGCCACTAGTGCTATCGTCGGAGGTCCTGATACATCTTTTCCACTCTTGGATGTACCGCTAATGGAGATGTGTGGAACTCCCTCAACACTTTCTCATAAATTCCAACTGATACCGTGGTACTTCCTTTGAAGAGAATGAAGTTCTCCCCATAGACATAGAGTCCATCATGTGTCTTCCCTATCAATATATATGCATGTCAAGCCTCGTAGTCAATATCCCCACACTGTGCCTCCATGACTCTCTGAAGGAGTAGAGGTGTGACTATCAGAGACTTCATAAAGGATTCTCCAGGTCTATCTACAAAGGATATCTATAAAGTAGCCAGCTGCTCTATCGCCTCTCCTACCATCTGAATGCTTGATCTCTTGCTGACAGCATCTGCTACAATGTTCCCCTTCCTAGGAGTATAGGCAATCTCGATGTTATAGTCATGGAGGAACTCAAGCCATCACCGATGTCTTAGGTTCAGGTCCTTCTAAGGGAAGATATAACTGAGACTCTGGTGGTTAAATTAGACTGTAAATCATTCACCCATAAGATAGTGCTACCACATCTTCAAGGAGAATACCACTGCTGGTAAATCTAGGTCATGGGTGGCGTAGTTCTGCTCGTGTGGTCTCAAATGCCGAGAAACATACCCAATCACTGCTCGCTCCTACATTTGGAAACACCATAGCCCATTCCCTAATGTGTCACAGTAAACTACTTACCCAACTCCCTCCTCCATTTTCCTCAAGATTGGTGCCATAGTCAGCCTCTTCCTTAGCTCCGGAAAGCTCTGCTGGCATCTCTCTAACCACACAAAGGGTTTCCCCATCTTCCTCAATGATGAAAGCGATGTAGAAACTATGGAGAAGTCAGGTACAAATCTCTGATAGTACCCAGCCAGTCCCGGAAAGCACTGTACCTCCGTCACACTCTTGGGTGGCTCCCAGGAAAGAACTGCCTCAATATTCATTAGATCCATAACAAATCCAGCCTCTAAGATGACCTATCCCAAGAAGTGAACATTTCAAATCCAAAACTAGAACATTGAGAGCTTACCACAAAGTTGGTTCTCTCGGAGTATCTCCAGTACTACCTACAAATGGTAGGCATGCTCCTCCTCAGTAATCGAGTAGATCATAATGTCATCGATGAAGACCACGACAAAGCGGTCGAGGTATGGTTGGAAGATCTTGTTCATGAGACTCATGAACACTACTGGTGTGTTGGTTACACCGAAGGGCCTAACCATGAACTTGTAGTGGTCATACCGACATCTAAATGTCATCTTCTGCACATCCTCATCTCGAACTCTGAGATGGTGATTGCCTGATTTGAGGTCTATCTTTGAGAACCATCGAGCTCCCTTGAGTTTATCAAAGATGTCATCAATTCTCTAGAGTGGGTAATTTTTCTTCATTGTCACCTGGTTCTAGTCTCAATAATCAACACACAGATGCGAGCTCCGATCCACCTTCTTGGAAAAACAAAATTTGAGATTCCCAGGGTGAAACACTAGGTCAGATAAATCCCTTCCCCTGCAAGTCCTCTTGCTTGACCCATATCTCGTAAAGCTCGGTGGGAGCCATCTGATATGCGGGAGTAGATATCGGTGTTGTCCCTGGCTATAGGTCAATGTAAACGTCCACCTTTATATGAGGAGGTAGTCCTGGAATATCATCAGGGAAAACTTCCACGTACTGATCCACCACAAAAGGAAAACTCTGTCTCCACACATCAACCTCTCCGCGGATGAGACTAGCCATCTAATGTGTGATCGATAGCCTCCTCCTCTGGGTAAGTCCATCCTGTGCTGAAAAGGCACAATTCTCACTGGTGGAGGTAGTCAGCATCCCATCCTCATGGACACACTGCACATCCCACCTAAGAAAGTCAATCTGAGCATGAACTATGGATAACAAGTCCATACCCATGATGACTTCCTAAGGCCTCGACGCCGCTACGAGGATATCCAGGTTGAATCACTCCCCTATTAGAGGAATCTAACACTACCAACACCTGTTCATAATCATCGAGTCTACTCTTATAGGAGTCTCTATCCATAATGATCGAGCCAACAGCTCTTTCAGAATCTCTGAGCTCCGAACGAGAGCAGCGAAAATAAAAGAATGGCTCACACCTGTGTCTATAAGTACTACAACAAGGGTAATGTAGACACAAATAGTACCTCAAATAATCTTAGGTGCGCCGTGGTCATAGATCTCAAATGCCTAGAGATTATCCTGCCCCTATCTTCCATCTCTCTATAGTCGGGTTGGACCTCCAGGTGGTGTTGGTGGTAGGGCCTCGAAATGTCGTCCACCACCTGCTGCTCAGCCAGTTCCACTACCACATCTGCCTACTCCTTGCGGACCACGATGGTCGATCCTCTTCCTTTTCCTGTGAGGTCCCTCTACTGTCTGATGCTCTTATGCACGGAGATTTAGGCAGTCATGAGTCATGTGTTTCTACCTGTTCATGCATAGAACTGCCTACTCCTCGTATGGTTGGCTTTGTCTCGTGTTCCCCGCACAACCGAACATGTATCCTGAGGTCTCCCAATTGATGGCATGGTCCGCTTGGACCTCTACAACATCTATCTACTATGGGATATAGAATAATCAGCTACATTTCACCCTGTGGTGGGTCTCACTGCTGGTGACTTCCCAACAAGAAAACTCTCCAAAAGAAGGGCTCTCTCCCACACCCCCTCCTGCGTCGGGATGCTAAGGGAGATCATCTAATCCATGATTTCAGGCCTGATTCACTTATCGATGGTCTGGACCCTGAAGAATGGGTCCCATACCATATACGTGTAGTAGCGCGAGAGGTTGGTGAACCTTTCTAAGTACTAAGCTACCGTCATTCCACCCTGCTGTAGATGCAGTAACTCTTTTATCTACACCGCACGAAGTGTTGTAGGAACATACTCTGATTGGAAGAGACTCTCAATGTTAGTCCAGAGTAATGATGCCTCATCATGAAACTAGAGCATTAGGCTCCACCATCTTCCTACTGCAGTATACAGGAGAATCATGACAAGGATCACCATGAGGTCGACTGGTGTCCCTACCAATCTGAAAACTCTCACAACAGATCCTAGACAATCCTTAGCTGCCTATAGATTATTATCTTCCCTAAACATGGGCAGCCTCTTGTGCCGGAACTCGTGAAATTCACATAGATTACATGTACTCTCTACTACTGGAGGGAGTGGTATCGGGGGCCCAGCGGGTAGGGGTACCGCTGGTACCTCTGCAGTGATGGGCCCCTGCACCGAGGCCTCGTCGCTCGATGGGCTACCATCTCGTACGAAACTCAGAACCCTAGATGGCTACCTACGTGGGTCCATCTTGAACATAAATAGGTTCACCAAGGATAAAACAATATACCTGATGAGATAACTCAATGTATTAACAAAAAATCTTTCAAAGGAAACACACACGCAATCATTGTTTTCGTTCACTGAGTTGGAAAACATAAGTCAGAGTCCTAGTGTATAGATATGTAGGCCGCCTCACCAACACCGGTTTCCCTAAACTGATAACCACACCCAAAACACATAACATTATTGCCATTAAAATAATCAGAGTCCATGTTTTTCAATAGAACCAAATCCTCTGATACTAATTTGTCAGGACCCGTCCTTAGGGCCCGTGCTGTGACTACCCCAAGACCACCTTCCATAGGCCAGGGGCTGGCGACTAGCACTAATGAAGAATCCTTGATAAAAAGGGAAGACATTGCCTTTAAAACATTAATTCACACAATCTGAACACAAGCAGTTGAAGCAACAAGAACTAACAATGAAAATAATGGTGTACTGAAAGTAAGTGGGCCAGTATACAAACCCAACTGAACAACAAGTACAAGTAAAAGTAAAAACCGAAAATAGATCATGTTTCGTCCATAGGGGAATCCTAATAGAAGGGTATGTATAGATCAAGATAAACTCATCCATGAGGTTTGTCTCATCTAGCCCATCTATGAGTAGCCTCCCGTCCATCACCCTCACCCTCGATCACTGTTGACCGTCGTCTGCACAGAACACAACAAGGTTCGGGCGATGCCTGTGCAGGGATGCGTATAACAATACTCAGTAGGGGACCCTGAGACTCCCGAAGGTCTCCCAGAATCCACTAAGGAAAAACCATAGTATTAAGATGCAATAAAGTAGTATCATCCATCCCGACATAGGTATATGCACATACAAATACCTATGTTACCAATCACAGTCCGGGTCCAACACTCGAGCCCAATCACAAACAATTCCACAAATGAAGTAATGTCAATCATATCGATGATAACAACTAAAATAAAATACTCAACTCACACAGATATACAACTAATGAAGAGGGTTAGAGATGATTAGATGTAGCTTCAGAATCATCTCCTCGGTCGAACCCACGTAGGATCCTGGAACAGTATCAGTGTTGTCGAACCCACAGAGGAACCCAGTACAAGAGTCATTGCTGTCGAACCCACAGTGGATCCTAGTACAGTATCATTACTGTCGAACCCACAGAGGATCCGGGTACAGTATCATCGTTGTCGAACCCATGGAGGATCCTGGTACAGTAGTAGGTCCACAAAGGATCCTATTATCTCAGTCACATCCATCCATAGGGTTCCCACACACAGCACGCTCAATTCCGGGAGGGTCAACTCCTGTAGCCAAGTTTCAATACATCAACAACCACAATGTCTGGAGTTGATGTATCATGTAGTTCCGTCTTATCATAATGAACCCAATGTGATAGACGACGTGTCAATCGGACGCCCGGTATGTGAGCTATTGGTTTTTCCATTCCAGGGGCATGGTTGGTTTTTAGGATCAAACCAACCCGACCATACCCCAGCTGCATCTAAACCTCAAGTGGAGTATGCTAGAAGAATCGTATCTCTCAAATAATTCCATCTCCGTAGGTGGTTCGTCAATCGGACACCCTTATCCCATGCTAGGGGCAAAAAGGTGTAAACTGGCCAAACGGGTCCGGGTCCGGTTAGACCAAGTTGGACCAACCTGGCCCGACCCGGTCCATACTGGCATCTGACCTAGTCTGCAGATCCAACCCAGTTCGAGGAAGTAGCCTGAGCCGAGGGAACGACCTGACACAATGGGGCGGCCCGACCCAAGGGCGGTCAGGCCCGAGGCGGTCTGGCCGAAGGCGGCCGGGCCTGAGGGTGGCATGGTGAAGGGTGGCCCGACCGGCCGGCTCGCGTTGCGGGTGGTTGGATAGCCATTCTTGGTGGGTTATACCCCCTGCTTCTAAACAGAACCAGCGCTAGGTGCTGGTTGCATTTTCCATCGCACCAGAGGGTCCCGTTTGTCTGGCTGGCTGAGCGGAAAGCTGGCTCAGCCCTCCGGCGTGGCCCGAAGGGTCCGTGCCCCAACCCCGTGTCCAACCCTGACTGCGGTTCTGCATCTCTAGCACAACACAACGACACCGCTCCCCACTGCCGCGGTTCGGCTGGCCGCAATCCTCTACAGGCCTTCGCATGGAGCGACGACACTAAGCGCCTCCACCACGGCCCGTCGTGGCTGCATCTCCCCTTCCGCGAGGCACGACAGTGCCACTACCTCATGAAGACTTGACGACCATGTGCTGCCGGTTTTTCTTCGTGGTACACCTCCGTCATCAACAAAAAAGAACAACCAAATGGGTTTGGGTCGGTCCGTGTTCGTGCGGTCCGACCCCACCTCGTCATGGTATAATCATTTGGCACACCATAACAAAGAAATTTGAACAATTAAGAACAAGAAAAGAAATCAGCCCAAACCCCTACCTCGATTCGATGAATGTTGATGTAGTCGCAGGAAAAGGTTGGACGTCGATTTTTTGATGTCAGAAAGTGTCCATGGATGAAGCATCACCAGCATCCTCTGCGGGAGACTACTTCCCTTTTGGCTTGGTCGAAGATCGAAGGAGAGTTTCATCATTCTTCAGTGGTTCTTCATTGGATGGATGAAGCTCTTCCAAGAGTTTTCCAAAGCTAAGACAAAAAGGATCTCCAACCAAAATAATGGGTTATGCAAACCCATTATTTTATTATTGGAAAAAAGAATTCAAAAGAATTCAAATTGGTTTTTAATTAATTAATTGAAGGAGCTAAATTAATTAATAATGGGGGGTGGAACATTATTGAGGGAAGTTCAAAATACTTTCCCCACATAAAGAGAGTTACCTGGGGGTTTAAGATCATGTGGCCCCCCCTAAATAATATCCTCCCAAGGGAGGTTATGCACAGGTGGGCCCCACCTTCAACCTCCCCTTGGAGGCTTAAACCGCCGCAAATAAAAATAATGTAACACTTTTATTTTTATTTAATTTTATTAAAAACCCCATTAACTAACTTCTATTATCAACAGAATGCAACTCTGGTGAAGGTATCACTATGAAATCACCAATGCCATGAGTTCAACGGTGCCCTCAGAATTTGATTCCGAGCACCGGTTCAAGTGTTATAAAATCCCACTCCCATTTTTACTAAATATACATGAGAAAAACTTCTGAAATTGATTCCGAGAACACCCAGCCTCGGAATCAAGTGTAGTCAGAAACTGCGGACTCGTAAAATTCCCATTTATTTAACAAAAATTCCATAGATTTTCTAGAAAATTACAAAATATTTTATTATTATACAGGTTCATTGATCTTCCTCTATTGATGATATCTCCTAGGTTGCCTAATTTGGTTGACATGTGTTGATATCACTCTATTCTCTTCAATCTTATGTTCATATATAGTTGGGGCCACGTAACATTGGTGGTAGTAATGGATGATATGAGATCTATGAAACAGATAATATGTGTCTATGTTCAGTCCAACAACATCCTCTTTTATCTCTTTATGATATGGGAGATGATCATTGTTACACTCTATGTAATGGATCCCAAAGCATCTCAACATAGCCTTTGGATCTATGAGCTTCATTGGGAGAGTAATTGATAAGATCCATTATGTGGATTCACCTCTAGGAGGATATCACGATCTCCATCGAATAATGGGATGTATCCAATGAGATATTACTCTCATGTCATCTAGCTCTTCACCTGATGTTAGAGACTTATGTTCGATGACAATTGTTTTCATGGAAGGAGGAAAAAACCATCATTATGACTAAAGAAAACATCAGGGACCCTGACTATAATTTAGCATTATACAATGGATCTCAATGATGACTACCAGCTTGTATCGATAGGCTAGCATGAGATGAAGGGTGGATTCATACTTCTATTGGGATCGAAGGGATCACTATATAATTTATTGAGTGCCTTATAGATCCTAATGTTCTTAAAGGTATTAATATCATAAAATGATGAAAAAATAAATAATGTAACCATAAAATTAGCACCATTAGTAAAATAGTGGATTATTGATCAATTTAACATAGAAAGGATTCAATTTAGGTTCACCATTTTTTTCCAATACATAATAACAAATCCATGTATTATATTAGAAATATAATCCTTAATGCCTAATTTCACACAACCATTTGTATTTATGTAATTTCTCTTCAACCATTGTTTTTCTAAAGTGAAAATACAGTTGTGTTTTTTTTGATACATTTTCAACATACTTCCCATATTCATAAAGTGAATATGGAATCTCCATTGATTCTAAGGTAATACATATTTCAAGATGATGGGAGGTTTGGAACCTATACAACATAAGGTGATTTGTTTCATATTGTAGGACACTCTTATAGAATTATGATATGTTCAGGAATATTTACAAAAACGCATTGTGAACCCCTCTACCACTATGTATGTTACTTAAAAAATAATGAATTTTTAGGAACATCTATATTTATGAAATATTATCAATCTCTACCATATTAATAGGTTATTAAAATATTATGTAGATATACGTGGTTGGTAACTCGGGTAACTCGTCACTATTCTAGGAGGTGTTATATGTTTTGGTGTAGGGATCAAGACCATAAATGGGGATTCGTCCATATCATTAAAATGGGAATCAAAACCCACATTTTTCTCTCTCCAAATAATGGGTCATATTTTCCATCATATGTCAAGGATTAATATTTTCCCCTTATAGTTATACTACCATGAATACTTTTATTTTATTTTAAGGTCATGAAGCAATGAATTATGATATTCATTGATCAATGCTTGAATTGGTATTGTATAAGTCCTTATCGATAGGAATAAATTCTTATATACATTAAAAGAATTGGTTTAGGTTTATGTGATAGGACAATAACAGGAAATTTAAATCATGTAGTTTGGAATTCATGGTGAAATGTGCCTAGGAATGAATATCGTGGGACATAATTATGGAAATTCCTTCGTATTTAATCTTATATTTTAGTGAATTAAGAGAGTTAAATATTAAAATTACCATGAATAAGGACCATTAAAATTATGATGGGTTGTAGAAAATATATATCCTTCTAGGGGAGGATGAATCATAGGGAATGTATCCCATTTTGAATGGTTTCATGTGGAATGTATCCTTATAAGGAAGATTGGATTGTAGGGAATGTGTTCCATTGAGGATTATTAAATCCCAGTGTACATGGTCTGTTGAGGAATGTTTCATTGTGTATATGGTATAATTATGATAATTTTCATCTTCGGAATTATCTTCTCATCATGTGACTAGGAACAATGAGAATTGATGCCTCCAAGGCCCTTTAAATCTCTTATGCAGATTAAATTGATCAATAGGGGCCCTAAACTCGACACTCTGTATCCAATTTTTGAAAACTTTTCTAGAAAACGATTCAATAATATACTTTTGATAAGGTTTCTCATTATTAATGGAATTAAGTATTATAAACAGCTGGATGGACCTATCTGTTATAAAGGAAAAAATTTATATGAATATTATTAATGGAATATAAGATTTATAGGGTTCAGACAACTGTAAACTTCACAATCATTCAATTTAGGATGTTTTGGATGATGCATTATTAATTACTCACCCATGTAAGAGGCATTGGTAAGAGTGGTTCTCATGGATGATTTCATAGTAAGAGGTTATCCATTATGGGATGTAGTGTAAATATGGTTCTATAGTGTGATAATTTTTTTGAGTTGGTCACAATAGTACACGGTATAAAGAATATAGATCACTTTTCGGTGGTAGGGTTATGTGGTCAACCAAGTTGGAGACTTTGATGAGGAGTCACCCTAGTGAGGGTTCATGAGAATGTTGGTTCCTGGTGATAAGTGGTATGGAAAATATGGTACCCTTTATAGAGGAAATTTAGCAGAGTCACACTAGTAGTGGATTATGGATAATTGTATCCATTTTTGGATTTCCTGAGGTTTCTGGGTCACATTGCACGAAGGTGTAATGCCCTCATGGCGAGATACATAAGTGGCTCTATAAAGTGGTGGATTCTTGGGGGATGACCTAGAATATACCCCTCTTATGTGTCATGTAGGATGTTTTTCTTCAATATAGTCCCTTAGAATCAAATATGTGGACATATTTAATAAATTTATATTCTTTTAACATCATAATTTGAAATACTTTCCATAAATTCAAGTTAATTCTTATTGGTTTTGTCCTAAAACAATCAACCTAAATGGGGTTGGACACTGGGGAAGATTGTGGCTCATTCTCTCAGGGGGTCCCACACCAAGTTTTAAATTTATATAGAAGTCATTATAGTATTATATACCTATGAATTATAGATACATAAAACTATACAGATTAAGGAAATAAATTTTGATTGTTGAATGAAGATTGTGAAAGAAGTCGAGCTTCTTTGTATAGGAATGTAAGAACACTTATGAAAGTGAACTCTTGTATAATGATAAAAATAATGTTGTGGGTTTGGTGGTTTTTTCCTATGTATGATTATGAATCATTACATGGGATTTTTTGGAGACCTTTATGAATTTGATCTTGGGGATAGGGCCTAAGAGACCGGACGTGGTATTACTGTCTTAGGCGCATAGACCTGATCCCATTCATGGACATTCCCCAAATTTCCTGATATAGGTATACTATAAATGGTACTAAATGTTAATCAATTAATTTATTATTTTTCTCTATTAGTAATCAAATTGAATATTTTAAAATTAACTACAACCATGGATACTTTGATTCCACATAATAGATGTTCCCAATGTCAATAAGATCCCTTGATACCCTCAAAAATTAGTTTTATAGACATGACCACCATTTTCATTGAAAAAAGATGAAATAAATTTCATAACCAATGTGGGAAATTCCCCCAAAAACATCATTAGGTAAGGAATAAATTTATATTAACTGTTATCCCATTAAATTTCAGAAATCATGTAACCCATGCAGTTCACATTTGTAACTTCTTCATATGTGAAGATACTTTTATTGAAAAACTAAACATGTGTTGTCAGATGGAGTATCATATCATGGATCTATATGCATATTGTGTGGTACCCATTTCTCAGTTCCAATAGTATCTCCATTACAATGTAGAGTTTGTTTGGCTCATTTTTTTCACTAAATAAAAAATTCATCAATATTTAAAACATAAATTTTAGAACAGACATTACATACCACAAAGTCTTTATTTTGGAATATAAATTCATGATAATGTATTTTTGTTATGATCCACCTAATTCAGATGAAATTGGGATATTCTAATTTCATTATATATTTTTAACATTCGTTCTTATCAAATTTATCTAATTAAAAAATCCTAGATATGAATCAGAATTTCTATTTTTTGGATTCTTTAATTAATGTTGGTTTCATAATTTTTAGTACAGAATAATTACCTAAATTCATTATCCATCAGGGAAATGTTTGATTGTTTTTACCTATAATTATATTTGACAGATCAACCACTTTTATCAAATTTCACATATGATGTGTATACAACATCTATTTTGTAATACTATCGTTTGATTCATCCTTAAAATCATCATTATTTTTGTATGTTTATACAATAAATCTATATTTATCAACCTCGTCACCTTCCCAATGTGACACCATAGTGTTTGAAATGCAAGGGCATACCCCATTTTCTCTTTTAAAAGATTTTACAAAATTACAATCCATTATTCTATTCTTATTTTGTAGATCATTTTTAGGACATAAACAACAGAGAGTTTCCAAAATATACTTTTTATTTAACTTCATTATCCATTATTTTATTTTCCAATATATTATAGAAATATAATTTTATTCAAAATATTCAAAAAAAAGAGTTGGTTTCTTCCATGAAATATTTCATAAGGTGTTGTCTCATCCTCTAGGATTAGAGACAACTACTTTTGAGTATACCTCACAACATTAACTAATTCATTCCAATAGTGGAGAGAGAATATAATATCAATGATAAATGTCGGTATATATTATCACTATCCAATATAATTGAATAATAAATTCATTTTTAGTTGAGTTATTAGTGTTGTTACATTATGTTTGAAGTGATGTTTATATATGCTATTTCCACTTGGAAGGATTTTTTTTCCATTACATAATTTAAATTTTTTTAATGTGTATTTAGTCACATTTAATAGCCTCCATTAATATAACTTCATTAACTAAATGTCATATAGTTTTTTATATATTAACATTAAATAATCCATTATATGATAATCATCAATAAAAATGATGAAATACTTGTCCCTATGATTGTTATGTTATTTTATTAGAACACATATGTTACTTTAAAGGATATCAAAGATATTAGAATCAATCCCATTGTTTTACCTGTAGGAATTTAATACCACCACCCCCACTTACATGAATCACATTTCCGATTCATGACCTCTCTTCTCAATTGAAATATCCACAATACTGTTTAATATATATAATTTATCCTTTCTTTCATGATGAATGTGGTATAACCTCTAATATCATAAGTTATTACTCATTAAATATTAGATAAAATCGTTACTTTTAATACACCTTGTCAAATTACAATTTTTACTTCATCCTTTAATGGTAGACTCCAAGACAATTACTTCGATTAGAGTTCCTTTTTGATAAAATCATCCTCATGTTTGGGGTCACATAGTTGACTCACAATTCATAGGTTATGTCACACGAAATACACATAGATATATTTGGTCACATAAAAATTATCTCATAGTAATTTATTTTTACCAATAATAATATCATTATCCTTCAATCATTACTATAAAACATTTTTTAATCAAATATTTAATTCCTATTTTTCAAGAGGATCATGTTCCCTATAAAATGGGATGTTCATCCACTATCAAGGATCCATGTGTAATTATTCTTCATCTATTTGTGTATGATATTTTTTTAGTTTTCATTCTCTATATTATTGTATTCAATCCATGTGTTACTAGGTATATTTGAAAAAATTGTGGTTTATACTCTTCTATTTACCATAATATGTGTACTAACACTCATCTTCCACTTCCAGAGGAGAGATTATAATTCACAATATAATTTTTTAGGTTTCTTTATATTTACTTGAAATTTAATTTCTTATTAGTTATTTATATTTATTCATTATCTACTATAAAAATTATTGACAAAATTAAAACAATATATGTATTGTCCAATAAATAAATTGTCCAATTTGATGAAATGTATGGTTTTATTCGTATTTTCTGAATTATGAAGTTTTTTCCATTAAAGTATCTTATTTCCTCATCAATATATGGTATGGTTTGGAAGATAAATCCATTTAATTCGCACATTATAAGACTAAATACATTCACTCCTTTATTCCTCCACATATTACTAATATTCATGTATCTCTTATATAGTTTATTAACCCTTTAATATTAAGGAAAATTTCATATCCTCTATTTTCATTTGTTTGCGGATATCATTCATCATGATTCATATTATTAATTTTGATTTAAAAAATATCAAGATTCATACCTTATGTTTCTTGGTATTTTCTTGTGATATCATTTAATGTGTCTGAATTAAATGGAACTCCACTTTGACCCCTAAACCTAGTTTATTATCCACTCAATATTTTCTCATTTCCCTCTAAGCCTCAGCTTTCACTTAACAATAGTTCCTGACATAATAATTTCTAGAAGTGACACATGTATTTTATATGAATTTACATTTCATCGAATTAAAATTTATTTTTCAATTTAACAAACTCTTATTAAAGATTTTCAAATTCAATTTTCATCTACATTACACAAGAATTGTGGTATTCTTTAATATTATCTTGTACTTTAATATATAGATAGAAATTATCTATATCATACAATTTCACATAGCTAAAATATTGATCATATAATTCTTCTTCTAGGTGATGAATATGATCATTAAGATAATTCCAAGACTCATATGATTGATTTATCAAACCACTAGACTATTGGTATTTTTTTATTTCATCATTAAAATTATAGATATCCCCCTAATATTCCCTATTGCGTTCAAAAATAATTTATCATTTATTTATTTCCACTGTTTTATATTCATAATTTTCAATAGAACCCATTATGTATTTTTACTTATCTAATATAATCTATACTTATACTTCATCTAAATAGTCTTTATCATTGCCTTCGTTATTTCACTCTATTCACATCCTCACAAACATCATTCCAATTAAATTTTATATTTTGAAGTATATTTTAGGTGAAAATTCATATAAAGATACTATAAAATATCTTATTCCACTCCAAAATTATAATTTCACTTTATTCATCATTCCATGATGTTCCTTACTTTGTAACAACCAATAAAATACTATAGTCCCTTTTCTACAAATATACTATTCCCTCTCTAGAATTTACTGTCCATAAGAGATATGAAATCATCACTTAAATATTATTCCTCATTTCTATATTTAGAAGTATAAATAGTTAATATATTTTTGAAATACATTTCATTATTTTAGTGTTTTTAATTCATTTTCTATTAACACACATTTGATAATAAATTTTAATTCTTTCCAGGTCATCTAATTAATGTTCCCCCATGTTTTCTATCAGTAGTTGATACCTTTATATTGTAAGGGTGTGGATGACATAACATAATATTCATCACAGTTTCATTATCATTAATCACTTCAATGACTCTTTATATTTCACTCATAACATCAATGATTTATTTAAATATGTCATAAATAATTAAATTAAAGAATATAATCAAAAAATAAAATCACTTTTTATGAACAAAATGCATGGATTAAATAACATTGACATCACTATAGTATATATTATATATTTTATAAATCATGTAACTATCAATAGTTTATCCCATTATTCCATATTTATATATTTATTAATTTATCTAGATAAATCATCTTTGCATTAGAATTAAAATCAAGTAGCTATCCATCTTACTCAGTTATGGAGAAATATGATATATTTGTAACTCGTACCCCATGTTCGATAACAAAGAAAATTTTGTGTCCATAGGAATGTAGGTTAGAACTCACTATCTTGTTCTAAATTTTCTACTTGAAACTATACAATAGTGGTATCATATTTATGTTTTCTATATTATATATATGAATTTTCATGTGATGGAAGAATTAATGAATTTATCCTCAGCTCTGATTCATATTGTTTCAACCTAAGAATCACTTATATGTATAGAGAGTTAAGGTTATATCATTCTATCACATTATGTATAATATTTTTCCAATATATTTTGGCACTCATTATACATGTCATGGTTAATAGCATATAATCCATACATAAAATTCCCAAATTAAAATAAGTTAGAACAATTTCACATGGTTCACCACTAAGGGATAACCCAGGAAGTATAAACAATTTTTTTAAGAGATAACATAATCTTCAATGTATCAAAAGTTTTGTGGATAAAAATTCACTTCCATAACAACTATGTTCTAGGATCACAAAATTTACAATTGATTTCCATGAATAACATAATACCTACCTCAGAAGAGTTATTTCAATTCTTAGTTTTCACATTGTATTAAATGAATATATTTTTAGTTTTTCTACATTTAGTTATATTTATTATGAAAAACAAAATTATCAAATTTATTTCCATCAAAACTATAATATGATTTTCCATTATAGTCCTTAAACTCAAGAAAACCCATTGAAAATAGGTAGATATGTTTGTTTACCATATATAGTGTTAATATTAGACTTATGTTTCTTCAAATATTTGGAAGGGTAACTTACATTGGATGAATTAAAATTATGTCAAAGAGGAAACCATACAAGTTCATTCTTGGAATGTATAACATTGATCGGTATAATATAATTTCTTAGTATTCTATATAAAATCCATAAAAAATCCTAAATTACAGTAAGGAATGTATTAGAATATCATGTTTTTGTGGTGGAATATATAAACATTATCATGTCATTTAGTAGATAACATGGGACCTCATTCAATATTCGTGATAATCTATTCATCATTTCCTATGATAATTAATTTACTCTCATTACATAATACACATATACTGATGTGGTTGTAACTATGTATGAAATTATAAAAATATTAAAAACTAGGGACTCATCATGATTGATTTTATCCCATATACACATGTTTTGAACATACACATTATGTCAAATAGTAAAAATACAACAAAATAATTTGTTTTTGTTTCAAAAACTGATGAGGTTTTCAATCATACACTAAGTGTAATTATTATCCGTATAATAACTATTTAATCCATTATTACACAACAAATTCCTTATGAATTTAAGAATCTAAAAATATGTTACACAAAAAAATATTTTTTCAGTTTTCAAAATCAATGATTTAGGACCTGGAATCATTCCAACTATTTTAGGTTGAATAAATTTGAATCATGGGGGAATATATGTCTTATAAAAACTAAAATTTGTATTCTTCTATATAGAGAATAAATTATTCTAGTGACTTACTATTTTATATTTATTAAAAAAAAGTAACTATTAATGATTCATTATTGTTTTATTGAAAAATTGTCTTCCAATAGGAAGAAAAAATTTGAATGAAGTCTTAGAAGTTTCAAATTAATCTAGAATATTATCAAAATTATCCCTTCTAAAAAAATTTAGTTTCATATTATCTTAGAACATTCAAATATGATCACAATTTGTATAACATGTTTATCCTCTTATATAGTTATTCATGTTGAAAAATATATCAATTTAATTTCAAAAATAATTTTATAAATATCGCTGTTATACATAGAATGATTCGACTTATCATGAAATTATTTATGCAGTAACAATTTATTTATTTTATCATGTTAGTAACATAATTTTAAATTTATAATATCAATGGAGTACTTTAGTTATCATCATCCAAATAATTACTTAAATATAAAGAATTAGTAATAGATAATTCACACATATTCTCCAAAAAAAATATTTTATTCTATCAAAATTTATAATTAATACTACAAATATTTCTATTATCTTCACAATGAAATATACAATAAGAATATTAGTCATCACTAGAAAATCATTTTTCAGGGGTTTTCACTCAATTAATATCATTAAAAATTTATAATATCAAACAATACTTATAGTTAGATTTGAATTTTGAAAAATTTGAATTAATATATTGTTCTTTCTTATATTCAAAATATACACCATTAGATTCATTATTTTTCCATCCATATTTATTATATTTTTCCTTTAGGTATTTTATAGTTGTTAATGATATATAATTTCATCTTCATGAACATTATTCTTATCTATTTAAAAAAATGAAAAAAAATTCTATTTATCCTCAGAATCACAATAATATAATGTTCTCTTTTTTATAAATTCAGATTTTGGTTTTGAATAAGTATTAAAATTAATTTGTGTATTAGAAAAAGAAACTCCACTCTTTTATTTTTCTTTCATAGTCTCTCCTTTTTTTAGATTAACAAACAATATTAATAATAAAATAACTCCATCAGGACATGGTCCATTGTTATTTTTAATATTATCAAGAGAAAAAAACTCTAATTACAATTATTTTATAATCATGTGAAAAATAATCACACCTATATTCCAAATGATAATATGAGATTCACCAAGTGAATCTAAACTATTCACAATAGCCATAAACCCAAAATGTATCTATATGGATCATTATAAAAGAAAATAAATTGATAAACAATCTACATGAAGCACCGCTCATATAGTTTTAAAAATAATTTACATTTTAAAATATGTATCTTAGTGTTCTCCCCAAAAAATATTAAAATTTTAACATGAAAATAATTTCTTACAGATTTTTCATGTTCCAAAAATGTTTTCAAAAACACTATTATATAAATGATATTATCTTTATCCACTACAGTGATGTTAATAATATATTTATCTATAATTAAATATTAAATATTAAATATTTCATATTATTCCACACCATTATCTAAATAATCGCATGATTATCGTATGTATTTCCCCATAAATTAATCTACTGTGTTCGATTGCTTTTGATACAAGAAACGTTGAACTAAAATGAAAAAATATTTTTCTGTTAGAATATTATAATAAATAATAAATACATCATATCATATTTAAATATAGAATATTTACCATAATTATGATTTTTTAATTCAATTAAAATGATCCGATTCATTGAGGAAAATAAAATTGAATCAAGGGAATCAATTTTTATGATTTATGTATTTCTGAAAAATTTAGTATTTTTATACAATGATATGATTTTAATATATATATAATTCATTAAAACATTATAAAAATAAATTAATATAATATATGAAATTATACTATAAATATAACGAATACTAGGTTAATTATACACTCTTAACCAAAATGTTTTTTTTAAAAAATATTGTTATTATATATTATATGCTTTTATTTAAAATGAAAAGTTATTATATTTTTTGTGTGTAATCTAATGAAATATATATTCTATATATATATATATAATAAAATGGATAAAAATTAATTAATTGAATATTGGGTATTTAGAATAAGGATAAAATATTTTAATAACAATAACGTTATTTTTGAAAATAATACTTTTTAATTTATTCCATAATAATATTTTATTATTTAAAATGAACACTACTAAATAATCATTTCAATGAAATTACTTATATATATATATATAATGACTATATATTGATAATTACATAGTAAGTAATAAGTATATATTCTATTTTATGCATGAAAAAAGTACTAAATATTTTTTTTGTGGTTCCATGTAAAGAAAATAAAATTTATTTTTATGACATTTAGAAATGATATATAGTGTAATTATCTTCATATTTTTAGTCACCATTTCCAAATTTGAAAATATCATGAACTAGGAATTTCTTACTAGGGTATTATATATTTTTAGATGATTATTCAAGACATTACACATACACACACATGATGGCCATAATGGTATTGACACAAAGTTTCATTAATAGAAATCCCTCTTCATCTAGTTAACTGTCACTTTATGTAAAACGTTTATATAAAATTTCAACTTATTAGGTTTTATGTTAGGATTTTTTACCATTAATTTTATAGTCGTTGAACGGTGATCACATGATTAGTATAAATATAGTGGTTTAACAAATCCAATTTACTCAGAAAAAATAAGCGATGGCCTCATCCAGTAGAATTTCTCCGTACGAAGCCCATTTGTCAGAGCTCAGAAAAGAGGTGGTGTCCTTGGGCTTCTCTCTTGACCAAGCCCATGTTGAGCTTTATCATGTCAAGCTCGAACGAGACCGTCTTCGGGAAATGTGTAAGTTGATATAGATTACCACACGAGCGACGTTATCTGAGCAACCCCAACAGTTTTTCACCATCACACACATTACCCTTAGGTCTTATACGGATATTTTAAGGGGTTATGTAACAAATCACTAGTACTATGTTCATGTACATTATTTTTTGTATATAATAATGAATATATTTCCTGCCATCATTGATACATTGTAAATAGTTTTTAAAGGACAAATAGTGTTTTTAGTTATTATCTAATTGAGAATTATATTTTTTAAAATTAATGTATTTTTGAATTAAATAATATTTTAATAAAATCTTATTATTATTATTATTAAATTAATTTTATTATATATAAATGATCATATAATTTTATGAATGAAATTATAATTATTATTAAGGTTTGAAAGCCATTTCTGTCAAAACCTGTGAATTTTTGATAAATGTCGGTTTTTATTGTAAAAGTGAAAAATAACATATTTAGAAAATTATTTAGATAAAATAAATGATATTTCTGGAATCAGGAGGTCGAAATTATCCAACAGTAAATTTTTCATAATCTTCTGAGACAGTGAAATTTTTGGGTAAAAATTAAATACCGTTTAAATATATAATGTGATTTATGACTTCATAATGACCCAATAGTGATGTAATAAAATACTATAAGCTTTATGTTCGTCCAATATATGTTTTACCATAAAAATAATGTGATTTTGGGTTTGTTTTACTTAATTTTCAAAGCATTAATGGACCCATCAATACTTATTAAACATCTTGTCTTTTTAAATTATTTTCCATGGGAGTGTGACTAACCTCCACATAAGTAACCCCATTATTTCAAGAAGTTCGTACTTTGGACTTATAAAATATTGTTTTCCTCTTCCCTTTTCCAAAAACCATGGGCAAAAACCATGAGCTAATTTGTGGTTTGGATTAGTTTAATGTAAGGGGTACCAAACCTAAATAATAAAGAATTCACTCACGTTTCCTATATAAACCCACCCAAGCTACCACTTCCTCCTCACTCAAAGCCTTTTTATTTCATCTAACCTCTTCCCTACTCTTTATATATTCCTCCCAAGGAGCCCCAAGATCTCAAGAAGCCCCTCTCAAGCCTCTGGAAGCACCCTTCCAAGTGAGGGTTTTTTCTTCCTTTCTTATTTTTTCTAATTTTCTTTAAGTTGTTTTTCCCATTTAATTTCAATTATGAATGTTGTATTATGGTTTCAAACCTACCTCATACTGCATTATTTATGTTTTAATGATGGGATACCACTTTCCCTCTCATTAAATTCCACCAATGTACATTAGTTACTATGCCGAAATTCCGAAAGGAACATCTCTCTCTCCTCATTTACATTCAACAAATACTTTTGTATCATGAATCTAAATTCCATTAAAATTGTTGGGAAATGTATCTATATGACCTCCTTACTTTCCATTACATGTAAATATGATTAGGAACCCCTTTATCTCTCATCAACCATTTTTATGAATTCTTATGTCACACCATTACGCTGCCGAAATCGCACCGATTTTATAAGCCAATGCCATTGGTTAGTGAATACCATGCCCATTTCTCCATGAAGGGTATTCAAATATATGAAATTTAATTATTGATTATAAAGTTTCATGTATTAATTCCACATTCCTTTATTGTTGAAGAAATTATTATTTTCTATGAATCCATGTTTTATAATCCATGTGGCACACTTATGCATGAAATGAAATGTTTAAGAAAGGCACACCCTTATAGCGCTTCAATGCATTGGGTAAAGTATAGTATCATGATACGTCATGTGCAATGAGTATTGAATCATTATAATTCAAGTGCAATGAGGGTTTAATCATGATTCATGTGAAATTAGTATTTACTCGTTCTCCATGTGCAATAAGCCTTGGCTCATGCAAATTCCATGTTACGTGTTGTTGCCACATTTCCATGTTATGATTATCACACTTTATCATGTCTTTTTGTTCATGTTTATCTTGTGATCTTTTGATATGCCTATTTTCTAACATGTATTGTACTCCTCATGTATTCCATGTTTATTCCCTTAGTGGGCTTTAAATCTCACCTCTTTTCTTATGTATGTCCTCTGGTTATCCCATGCAATGCTAGGTACGAGGGAATGTAGTGGTCATGTAAAGATGTTTTCAATAAAGATGTTGTATTTCATGTTTTAAGTTGTTATGTGATGATCTTAATATCCAAAGACACTAGACCTCTCGATCATCCATGTTGTGTCATGTGAATATTTTATGTAACAAATTATTATTACGTTTGTAAAAAAATCAGGGTTGTCATAGTTGGTATCAGAGGATAGGTTTAGTTATTTTTTGGATTAGTATTAGAAAACCCTAGTAAAGCCTTATAGAAAAGACTAAGTATAATAAAAACATCCCTATGTTTTGGTAAGTACTGAGTATGTGGTTTCTAAAACAAATACATCCCTGTCTTGATACGAGTAGGTAGAGGCTGCTGTGGCACATATATATCCTAGGGGTAAAACCCAAAAACACCACATTGAGCTAGAATCGAAAGGGAACGGGTGCACGAAAATGGGCCTTTCTGCACACTTAGTTACGACACTCCCTGGGTATATGTTTTGATAAATTCACAAGCTTAGTATGAACCCTTATTAATGGAATTAATGAAAATTTCCCCTAAGAATATATGTTATAAAGTAGATCATGAAAATACTAGATTGAAGACTATAGAATCATGAGTTAAGGAAATAAATGTTTATTTATAAGTCGTCAACTTTTTTTGGGGTACCCTTTATGTGTTACCCACTAACATTCCTTTTCTCCCAACCTATGGCTGGTAATAGGAGGACTCGGACTAACAACTGATGTCAAGATCAATGTGATGACTGTACTATTGAGATTATCAATACAATCAGAGTTGGAATCGCGAACTTTTTCATGATTCTCTCTCAGCTAACTCAAGCTAGGAATAGAAACACGGGTCAAGAGGAACGTCCAAACCCTGCTAAGAAAGAACAAGTATCTATCAAGAGCTTCATGAGACAAAGTCCTCCTAATTTTAGTGGATCATCCGATCGCACAATCGCTGAGCAATGGATCAACTCCATTGAAAATATATTCTCCATCCTTCAATGTTATAAACAAGAGAAGGCCCTCCTGGTGGATTATCATATGGAGGGTGAAGCTGATCATAGGGGGACTTTGATCTAAAATACGAAGCCTGAGGAGGAGATCGAGGCGTTGGAATGGAAGGATTTCCAGAAGATGTTTTTCAATAAATATTTTCCATGCACCCTCCAGCTTAATACGGAAAGGGACTTCCTTTCCCTCAAGAAAAAAGAAGAAGAATTTGTTGGAGCGTACGAGGAAAACGTCAAAAGCCTTTCATGATACACTTCCGGTTATGTCGTTACCCCCAAATTCAAGGTTGATCACTTCTTTGGTGGGCTGAATCCTAGCCTGTGGAAAGAATTAGCGATCCATGACTTCGACAGCTATGATGAAATTGTCAGATGTGACCTCAAGGTTGAAATGGAGATCGGGGAATCACAGGGGTATCATGGCGATAAGAAGCAAACTGTGGACTTCAATGCTGGCGGTCCGACAGATAAATCCAATGGTGCTAAGAAGATCTAGCACCCCAATTGACAGAAGTGCTGAAAGAAGAACCCTGGAAATTTCCTCAAGGGGGCGAGGAAATGCTTTAGGTGTGGAAGATAAGGGTGCCTAGCTGTTAACTGTCGGCAAGAACGAACCGTGGCTGGAACAATGGAGAGGAATGCTCCGTTAGAACATCAATGTGTTGTTCATTACTACAACCGCAAATAACCGAGGAATTTTTCAAATCATTTCATTAAACCAAGGGTTTTAGGAGGCAACCAACAACCTCCAAGGTAGCAAGGAAGAGCTTTTTCCATCAGTTCTGCAGAAGCAAACACCGACAACGAAGTGGTGATAGGTACGCTAGTTATTAATTAGATAATAGTGAACATACTTTTTGATTTCGGTTCTACCCATTCTTTTATATCTAGAATGTTTAGTAGAACAATACCATCACCACCAAAAATCATGGATGTGAAGATGTTGGTGAGTATAGAAAATGGGGAAATCATTGCATCCCATGAATATAATTCCTCTCATGTTATAATATGTGGATTAAATTTACCGGAAAACCTCATCATACTCCCTCTGGTGGAATTTTATGAAATTCATGGAAGGGATTGGCTTTCCTTATATAGAACCTACATAAATTGTCGGGAGAGGGAAATCACACTCCATATGGAGAATCGTCCCCCGATTCCTTACAAGTGTAAGGAGGAAGATGAATCTCATTTAGCTCCATCATCTCACGAATGGATATTACTGCCCTATGAGAACACGTATCTGGCTCAGATGAATGAGTCCATGGAAGAAACCATACATAAAGAAATTCCTTTTTTGAGGTAATTCGCTGAAGTGTTTTCTGAGGAACTGACTGTCTTCCTCCTAGAAGAGATGTTGAGTTCTCAACTGACCTTATACCAGGGGTGCTACCAATATAAAAGACTCCATATAGAATGGTTGTCGTGGAGCTTGAAGAGCTGAAGAAACAACTACAAAAGAATCTGGATAAAGGGTTTATACGCCCAAGTGCTTCACAATGGGGTGCACCAGTCCTCTTCGTCAAGAAGAAGGATGTGTCAATGTGGATTTGCATCAATTATCGTGAACTTAAGAAAATCACAATAAAGAAAAAGTATCCTATGCCATAGATCGATGACTTATTTGATCAGATATGTTGATCCCAATACTTATTCAAGGTAGATTTGCGGTTGGGATATTATCATGTAAGGTTGAAGAAGGAAGATGTCCCCAAGACTACATTTCGTACAAGATACGGGCACTATGAATTCATATTAATTCCTTTCGGACTCACTAATACTCTAGAAATATTCATGAAAATGATTAATAGAGTCTTTAGAGATTACATTGACAAATTTGTTGTAGTCTTTATAGATGATATTGTAATATACTCCAAAACCAAAGAGGATCATGAGGCGCATTTAAGAAATGTACTGGAGACTTTTCACAAGGAGAATCTCTATGCAAAGTACAAAAAGTGTGAGTTCTGGATGAAGTAAGTCCCATTCATGGGCCATATCATCACAAGAAATGAGATATCTATAAATCCCTTCAAAACAGATGCAATTGAGGGATGGCCGAGGCCAACATCACTAATGGATATCCGTAGCTTCTTGGGGTTAGCTAGATATTATCGATGAGTTGTGATAAATTTCTCATGATTGTCCAACCCTCTTAACAAGATAACTCAAATGGGAGTAAAGGATGCTTGGAGTGATGAATTCAATGAAAGATTCAAGGAGTTGAAAAAGAGGCTTATCACAATGCCCGTGCTCACTTTACCCACAAGTTGGGAAATTTTTGTGGTATTGAGTAATGATTCGAAGAAGGTCTTAGGCTGTGTGCTGATCTCGAATGATAAAGTGATATCCTATGACTCAAGGTAGTTGAAAATTCATGACCGAAACTATCCAACGCATGATCTAGAGTTGGAGGCTGTGATCTTTGCCTTGAAAATCTGGCGGCATTATCTTTATGGGGAGAAATGTGAGGTATATACTGACCACAAGAGTCTTAAATATATATTCACATAGAAAGAGCTTAATATGCACTAGAGAAGATGGATAGATCGCATCAATGACTATGAATGTTCAATACATTACCACCCTGGGAAATCGAACAAGGTGGCAGATGCCCTAAGTAGAAAGGAACCAGCGATTCAAACAATGATGAGAATTGAGAAGGATCAAATCTTCATAGACTTGATAAAGATGGACATGGGAATCATATTGAATAAAACATCATCAATCCTTTCACAAATGATTACTGACCCGTCTATTTTGGAAAGGACAATGGATGCTCAAAAGGATGATGTAGGAATTCCAGAAAAAGTGGAGGCTTTCAAAGAAGGGTAATCTTTGGAGTTTAATGGTAATGAAGAAGGAACTGTGATATTTAAGAAAAGTCTATGTGTTCCATCACGTCCGGAGCTGAATAAAGAAATTTTGGATGATGCACATAGTTCAAATTTATCTATTCACCCAGGGAGCACAAAGATCTATTGAGATCTTCGAGAAAACTTTTGGTGGGATAATATGAAGAAGGAGATCACTGAATATACATCAAAGTGCCAGGTGTTCCAGCAAGTGAAGGAAGATAGGCAGAAGTCTAAGGGGATGATGCAACCATTTCGCATACCATAATGGAAATGGGAGAACATCAACATGGACTTTGTCACTAGACTCTTGAGGACATCCATAGGCAACAATGCAATCTGGGTTGTTGTGGATCATCTTACAAAGATTGCACACTTCATTACTATTGAGGAGGATTTCTCATCAGATCAATTGGCACAGATATATATTAGGTAAGTGGTAAGGCTACATGGAGTGCCACTATCTATTGTATCTGACCAAGATCCAAGATTTACCTCTATGTTTTGGAGGAGTCTTCAAAAATATCTAAATAATGAACTGAACATCAGTACGACCTATAATTCTCAAAATGATGGCCAATCCGAGCGGACTATCCAAACACATGAGGAAATGTTGAGAGCATTCTCAGCATACTTTAAAGGAGGATGGGATCAACATATTCCTCTGGACAAGTTCTATTATAATAACAATTTCCACTCAAGCATCCAAATGGAACCATATGAAGCCCTGTATGGAAAAAGGTACAGAATGTCGGCATGTTGGGATGAGGTCAGTGAACGTAAGCTGCTTGGACCAGAAATGGTTGAAAAAATGGTGGAGAAGGTGAAAACCATTCAGCAGTATATCAAGGCAGCCTAGATTCAATAGAAGAGTTATGCAGATAACCTTTGATGATACATTGAGTTTAAATTTGGAGACATGGTTTTTCTATGCATATCTTCGTGGAAGAAGGTCATGAGGTTTGGAAAGAAAGGGAAGTTAGGTCAAAGGAACATCAGCCCCTTCCAGATTCTTGATCGTGTCGTGGATGTGGCCTATCGACTAGCACTTCCACCTACCATGGCCAAATTACATGATGCCTTTCAAGTATCCCTCTTAAGAAAGTACATACCAGACCCTTCACATGTACTCTCTTCTGAGTTGGTACAGTTGGAGGATGATCTTTATTATGAGGAGAAACCATTAAAGATCATAGATCATGGAGAAAAACATCTACGAACTAAGACAATGCCCCTCATCACGGTGTTCTGGAGAAACCACAAGTTTGATGAAGAGACATGGGAATTGGCAGAAATGATGAAGCTGAGTTACCCAAATCTGTTTTAGTGTGGAAAAAATGAAATTTCGAGAGTGAAATTTCTTAAGGGCGGAATATTGTAACGACCCAAAGTTTCATTAATGGAAATCCCTCTTGATCTACTTAAATTTCTCTTTATGTAAAACATTTATATAAAATATCAATTTATTTGGTTTTATGTTATGATTTGTGACCGTTACTTTTATAACCATTGAACAGTGATCACATGATTAGTATAAATACAGGGCTTTAACAAATCCAATTTACTCAGATAAAATAATCGATGGCCTCATCCAGTATAATTTCTCTGTACGAAGCCCATTTGTCAGAGCTTGAAAAAGAGGTGGTGTCCTTGGGCTTCGCTCTTGACCAAGCCCAAGCTGAGCTTCATCATGTCAAGATCATATGGGACCATCTACAGGAAAAGTAGAAGTTGATAGAGATTACCTCTCGAGCGATGTTTTCTGAGCCACCCCAAGAGTCTGTCACCATCACACAACTTGCCCTTATGTCTTATGCTGCTGTTTCGAGGGGTTATGTAACAAATAACTAGTACTATGTTCATGTACATTATTTTTTTATATAATAATGAATATACGTTTTTTTCATCATTGATACATTGTAAATAGTTTTTAATGTACAAATAGTGTTTTTAGTTATTATTTAATAAAGAATTCTATTTTATTAAATTAAGGAATTTTTGAATTAAACATTATTTTAATAAAATATTATAATTATTTTTAAATTAATTTTATTATATATATTTTTTTTAAAGGCAAAGCATCTGCATTTATTAAGAGAAAGAAAAAGGACAAAGAGCGGCAGATGGGGTCAAAAAACGGACATGCCCTCATCCACCAAGAGCAAGTCTAGAGATCATAAAAAGACATGTCATTTCCATAATCAGAATCACCAGCAGTCTCCCACTCAGATTGAGACTTGTCCCTATTGAGGATTTTCATGATATACAAATCCACTTTCCTTGACACCTTAGACGACGATCTGGTAGACACAGTTCTAGGTACATTAGTATAATCCTTACGTGGTCTCCTGTTAAGGGGAGGACCCTCACTTTCAGTAGTCTTTGACTTGCAACTCAATATTGCATCCTTATAAGAGGCATGACCACCGTTGCCCGAGACCCTGATCGGGGAACGCACCTTCCCCTGTTCATCTTCAGAAATGTTCCCCCATTTCTCAGGTAACTCAGTTGACTAAAAATGCTTCTGGATTTCATGATGATAATCAACATGAAGTTGCACATAACCCTGCTTAGAGACATCAACCTGGTGAGAATCAGGGATCACCCGTTCTAGAGTCTGCAAAGGGATGTCCTCAACTAGAGGAACCTCTTTAGCCAAATCAGATCGAGTATTAGAAGGGCCACTATGAGCCTCCTTCGGAGAATCATCATAAAAAGGCCCTTTACCATCAGAAGCCGGCTTTAGAAGTACATCACCATCATGAGCAGAAGACTTTGGAAACATCGAATCCTTCAGGTTGGACTTCCTGCGACAGAGGACTGTTGAATGTCCTCTCACACCACATTTCTCACAAGACATATTCTTCCGGCATAACTCTAAAGAGTGTCCAACAGCCATACATACATTGCAGAAAAGAGGCTTTTTTCATACTCAACATCAATTTGAATGTTATCAGAAGGGGTGGAAAGAGTTACCTTGTCGATCAAAGTAGTACTAAGATCAACCTCCACCAACATCCTAGCAAAATGACCAAACCGAACATCCTCAGTTTCTTTATCAAGGTGAATGGGAGTCCCAATTTCCATGCCAATATCATGCAGAATTTTGGGATGCCAGAGGACCCAGTTGAGCCCATGCAAACGAATCTAGAGCTGAGAAAAAGCAATTCGTGCACGCGAGACATTAAAATCCATAGACCATTCATGTAAATGCAACCATCCAGGTTTTAAAAACAAGGTTCCAATGCTCCATTCCCGAAGCTTCAAATCAGTAGATGGAAAAAGACAATGAAAAAATCCTCGACCAAGAGAAACACACTTCTAGTTAGAAAAGCCCCACAAATTCGAAATTCTGCAAGTCAGGTCATCAAGCTTCCATGGATGAGCACCTTTAGGAAGAACAATACGCGCAATCGTTGAATTTTTACCCATTGACATTCACTCTGAAAGAGCGGTGGGGTTAGCTTCAACATGAGCCGAAGAACCCTTTCGAAGAATTCTGCTCGGGCAAGAGTCCGTGAACAAACCCAATGAACAGGATCCATCTTGCTTCAACCGGGAATTTTTGGCCCGCACCACGCCATTACCAAAATCCTGTATCACAGAAGGGGGATCTGCCACAACACCATCCCGATGCCGCGGAGAACCACGATGTGAGCCAATCCCCAAATCTTCTTGCAACATGGACTCCGGTCCGACTTGAGGAACCGAGTTTGAAGGAGCTGCCGAGGTCTTCGATTTCGCCAAAGCATCCCCCAGATTCGCAGATCCGGCAAGAGAGTCCGAAGCCGACTTAACACCATCTGGGAAACGCGAAGACACCGCAGCCTTAGGGTTTCCAGTAACAGCCGGAGACTGCGCGCCATGAGTAGAAACAGAGGAGGTTAACGCCGACGCCGCACCACCGGGATTATTGAGACAATTGAACCCAAGAAAGAAAGGAATCGCCATGACCGAGCACAAACCCTAGAAAAATCCATTGACGCGGAGAAGAGAACCCGCCGCCGCCCACAGCGCCATCGCCTCCTCTAATTTTATTATATATAAATTATCATATAATTTTATAAATGCAATTATAATTTTTATTAAGGTTTGAAAGCCATTTCTGTCAAAACCCGTGAATTTTGGATAAATGTCGGTTTTTATTTTAAAAGTGAAAATTAACATATTTAGAAAATTATTTCGATAAAATATATGATATTTCTGGGATCAGGATGTTGAAATTATCCAACGGTGAATTTTTCATAATTTTCTGAGACAGTAAAAATTTTGGGTAAAAATTAAATACCGTTTAAATATATAATGTGTTTTATGAAATCATAATGATTCAATAGTGATGTAATAAAATACTATAAGCTTTATTTTCGGCCAATATATGTTTTACTATTAAAATAAATTGATTTGGTTTTTTTGAATTACTTTTCAAAGCATTAATGGACCCCTCAAGACTTATTAAACACCACGTCTTTTTAAATTATTTTCCATGGGAGTGTGACTCACCTCCACATAAGCAACCCCATTATTTTAAGAAGTTCTGAATTTGTCCTTATAAAATATTTTTTACTATTCCCTTTTCCAAAAACCATGGGCCAAAACCATGATCTGATTTGTGGTTTGGATTAGTTTAATGTAAGGGGTCCCAAACCTAAATAATAAAGAATTCACTCACCTTTCCTATATAAACCCACCCAAGCTACCACATTATCCTCACTCAATGCCTTTGGAGTTCATCCAACCTCTGCCCTAATTTCCCTAGAATCCTCCTAATGTTCCCCAAGCTCCCAAGAATCCTCTCTCAAGCCTCTCTCAAGCCATTGGAAGCACACATCCAAGTAAGGGTTTTTTCTTCCTTTCTCATTTTTTTCCAATTTTTCTTAAGATGTTTTGTCCATTTAATTTCAATAATTAATGTTGGGGTATATTTTTGCACCTCCCTCATATTACCCTATTTATGTTTTAATGATGGGAGACCCCTTTCTCTCTCATTAAATTCCTCTCATGTACACTCGTTTCTATGCTGAAATTTCGAAAGGAACATCTCTCTCCACATTTACATTCAAGCAATACTTTTGTATCCTAAATCTAAATTCCATTAAAATTGTTGGTAAATGTATATATATGACCTCCTTACTGTCAATTACATGTAAATATGAGGAGTAGCCCCTTTCACTCTCATCAACCATTTTTATGAATTCTTATGTCACGCCGTTACACTGCCGAAACCACACCAATTTTCTAAGCCAATGCCATAGTGTAGTGAACACCATGCCTGTAACGCCCCAACCCTAGTTACCCAGAGTCGGTGAATTATTTTAATACATTGGAATGATTACAAGGAATCAAGTCCCAAAGGACCGATCAGTTTAGCAGCTTTGGAAAAATAGATCACATAATGAATGTTTCATTTTCACTTTATGACGTACAAAACAACATAAATAATATTTATAAACGCCATTGTTCCCTTGGCATAACCCTGCATATCAATCACATTAAACATTTTGGAATCCTAGGAAAAATAAAACATAGATATAAGTGAGCTCAAATGCTCAGTAAGGGTAAGCAATATAGCGGAAACATTCCAAAATAAACATAAACATTTAAGGCAATGTATAAAACTAAAAAAATCCTTTTAAACTCGAACTCCAGCATAATATGGCAGAAATAAAATGAAATAATGTTATTTACTTATTCACATGCATATTATACTAATCTAATAATAACAACCAATATCACTAACCACTTTTATAATGATGGAATTCATGATGCCGAACATTAATTTCTGTGTCGAGGCGTCGTGACAAGACCTAAGTGATAACTATAACCGGAACCCAACCCGGAGAGCCTCTGTTATCGGACACCATCCCAGAGTGCCTCTAATAACCGGACACCAACCCGGAGTGACTATAATAACCGGACACCAACCTGGAGTGCCTTTAATAACCGAACACCAACCCAGAGGGCTTACTTTTACCGGTCCCCAACCCGGAACATACTAGTCCAAAACATTCATCCTAAGAAGAGGATGAAATATAACATAAACATTCATATTAAAACTAACATACAAAATGTAAAAACATTAATCATAAACCATTAATGGCATAAAAATAACTCATCCATAGTAAAAAATATCACAAAACCCTAAATACAATATGGATGATTTGTATTATAATAAATCAACTTCAAAAAAGTTTAAAACTTATCAAAGGATGTTGACATAGATGAAATCAATACTATTTGACAGAAATATCTATTTTTTTGAAACCATTTAAAAGTCGCATAATTATAGAGAAAACCTTTATTTTGAAAATATCTTTTTAATATTGTGAAGGAAGCTTCAAAGGTGTAATAACGGAGGAGAATAACCACACCCGCCGTATATGTTAAAAAAACATTCTTACCTTAATATTGTCAAAAAGGTTAAAAAGTAACTTGTTTCGAAAACAATGGAATGATTCCTTAAAAAAAATATAAAGTCAAATAATGATATAAATGACTTTAAACAATTGTCTATTAAATAGTAAAAATGTTTTGAAATACATTTTTAAGAAACGTGGATGTGGATGATAAAGAGGTCCCAGAAAATAATTACATATAAACAACCTCAGATAATAAAGATATTGCGAAATAAACCCTTACCAATTTGGTAACTTACAAAATATACACCCCATGAAAGAGGTATCATACAATGAATATGTAAATACACATAAATTAAATTTTATTACAGAAAGAATAAAATTATAGGTAGTACAAACACCACACAAAAGGTAATAGTGGCAATATGGCATGAATCTCATGGGAATAAGGAGTGAGATGAAAACCCCTTACCTCATTGTAATCAATTGAGTTGTATGAAAAATAGTCGATAACCACCAAATGAATCATATAATATAATGAATATAAAAAGGACCATGATAATACATATCAAATGGCAGTAAAAAATACACCACATGCAATAAATAAGTGGTGAATAATAGAAATCTAACAGAATTAAAAGTGAGATAAGAAAATCCTTTACCTTGCACTTTCTTTTAGTCGAGGGTATATTTAACCTTCTGTACGAAGATCATAGTATGTTATTAATTTATACCAGAACCATATTAATATTTATGATATCATACATGATTCATTTGTGACTTTATATTACCCATTTATTAATAATTTCCATTTTAAGTTAACATTTCGGATAATAATCACTTTCTTTATCGTACGTGTTTTAACATGTCAATCTTGGTTTTATCACTTAGATCATGATTTATATACATCCAAAATATAAAACATGATAAATAAATCATATATATTTAGAGTATAAATATGTATAATAGACATATATATGTAATGGAAAACACCGTTTATGGAGACGGTAGTCCGTACGTATGCATAAACGCTGTTTCTGTTTTCATATAGTATTAAACGGAAGTAAGTAAATAAGATATATGTAAGTACATAAATCCTTATATATATATATATATATATATATATATATATCTCCAGTAGAATTATTATTTCATATATTACATACTTATTATTAATATATATTTTTATAATCGTTGATGAATGGTGGACTTGGAAATGAATCTCATTGCGTCGTGGAGACGATAATCCGCACGTACGCACGAGCGAAAATATCATTCTTTTGATATTAAAATAATATATAATTGGATGGTATATCATATATACAGAATCATTATCATGCTATATTTATTATTTACATGAATTACAAATCATTATTATATCCATCCAAATAATAATATATTGAATAACAATTACACAATGACGTGGAGACGGTAAGCCGTAAGTACGCACGTATGGTGGCATGTCATTAAATGGATGGATAGAATACTGAATATGGTTTTACCATATATATAATAATATTAATGTATATAGGATATACTGGATTAATTATTTTAGGATGGTAATAACAAAGAAAGAATAAGTGGAAGAAGAAAGGAACTTGAAAAAGGGTGGTGAAATCATTACCTCTTCTTCGGGTTCTTCCTTTTGATTTGATCAAAAGGGTTCCATAGGATGGCTTTCTGACTAAAGGAAGGCCACTAGGATGAATTTAGGGAAGTTGAGAGAGTATTTGGGCAGGGTTTGGCCGATCCAAAAGGCTTTGAAGGTGTTAATTAATGAGAATGGTGAGTGTCCTTTTATAAGAGGGGTGAGGGGCACCTTTGGAAAAGCTAGAAATATTATTTTATAATAAATTGATATTCGGTTTATAACGGCTAAAAGTGGATTATTTAAAGGTTAAGTTGGGGATGAGTCTAAAACTATTCGACCAATAGAATTTAGATATGTTTGGGTCATTATATTAACATTATCTTTTAGTTTTAACACTTAGTTAATTAGTTTGACACTTACCATGTCACTTTGTATTTTTATATTATATAATTAATAAACATAAAATATACATCCAAGAGACCCCCAAGTGGTCCATTAATGATACAATTATCTTTATATTAGTCTCTTGGCCGAATTTTAGATTTTTTGGAATTTAATATCAATTAATAATATAATATTTGTTTTAAAAACTCTTTTATGTCAATTTTGACACTATTCAATAATTGACTTTTGTAAAAATCATAACAGAATTATTTCTTAGAAAAAAGTTAATTAAATTAATACTAATATTTCATATTATCCTAGAAAATTAATTTAATTAATTAAAAGTCTAAAATTATATTTATTCAGGTATTTATAATATCAATTATTTTAATTTTTCACTATTATGGTAATTACTACATCATCATTGTGTCATAAATAAATTAAAATATATAATGTATAAAAATTATATATAAACTACCATTTTGTAGGAAATCTTTTTATATTTCTAAGGAATATTCATAGTAAAAAATCCAACATATATAACCCTATGTAAAAATTGTTTTTCTAAAATATATATGCTTATGTCATTTTGGTAATTATTTTAACTTAATTAATATAAAGTGTCATTATCATTTACAAGTGGCTCCATGGGGTCCAAAATCGACCCACAGATGCCCATGGTCGGACATGTATCAACAAATACGGCTAGGACACGTTTTAGGGTAATTTAGTATTATTATAATATTAATCTTTAACCATTATTTACCATATTTACCCTTTAACCATGGTAAATAATATATTTACCGAAGTAATTATTCAAAATGTCTAAAAATAAAAGTTACCTATTTAAAAAATATGAACATCCTGATTCCAAATATGGAACCCATTTTTCCAAATTTAAAACACATAAGTGGTAGAAATTAATTTAAAATTAATTCCCGTTGTCAAAACAAAAATGGTGTTTTTAAGATATAATAACTATCAAAAGATTGATACTTGTTTATGTTCTGTTTAATTGTGAAATAATGTCCAATGACCAACATTGTATTAAATGGGAAAAAATATATTCTAATTATACTTTAAAACCACTTATATTCATAGTTTATCACTAATAATTATTTTTATTAAAAATGTTGTTTTTAATTAAAATTTAGTAATTTACACTATTCATCAAAATATTAATGTTATCCGAAAAGTACCAAAATTTCACACTAGGCTAAATTCGATACATTGAATCCAAAAATGAAGTCCATTTTGAGAGATAAAATTTCTATAATTTTTAAAAGTAGGTAATACTATTCGTAACGGCTACTTTGATTGGTCGTGCTGTGTGTTAGAACTCGAAGTTGCGTACAACACACACTACTGTATTATTCAAAGAGAAGCGTACCGTGGAAGCTCGGGGTGTTACATTCTCCCCTCCTTCAACAAATTGAGTCCTTGCAATTTGATATTGTTCTTTTAAAATAAAGGTTGAAAATAGAAAATATCTTTGTCGAAAAAAACCACATCGGAAATCTGGTTAATAATATTTTAGTCTTAACAAGATGAAAAGAGAAATGAAAGTGTCACCTCAAAATTATGATCACAATTAGGAGGAAATTGGTGGAAATTATAGACATATAACTGGAGGAAAGAAGTAAATATTTATAGGCAGCGAATGAGGTCATCAATCAAAAACATGTTTAAAATTGAGGTCCTTAAATTCATCAATCTATGATGATTTAAAATACCATCGGTTCAACAAAACATAAGGTATTAGGATACCACATTTTTGACATTTCAAAATATCTTAGTTGAAATCCCACATCGAAAAATATATTAATGAGGCCTCTATTTAAAATAAAGAGTGGAAAGTATGAAGATTACCAAAAATAACACATACTAGGGTTCCATGTGGGAAAATATGGATATGGAAGAGAAATCTAACCATCAAGTATCTGATGGAGAGTGGTAGAGAACGTGGCTATGAAACGGACAACAATCCCAAAGCCATAGATTTGCAATGATCTAAGGTACCATCTAGGACACCATTTTTGTTATAAGTTCCTTTTATTAATGTTGAGGAATTTATTTATGAGATTGGATAAGATCATAAGGAGATATACTTACTTTATAATTAGAGTTTTATCCATTAATACATTTCTACCACAAACTCATCTTTCAACCCAAAACATAATACAACTCAAAAATACTTTATTTATCCTAATCGTATAGGGCTCCAAATATAATGAATTTATATTTCAAAGATCAAACCCTTTATGTAAAGAATCTACATTATACCATCCAGGAACTTCATGTAGAAAAATGGTAGGTGATAAATTCCAATTGCACTATGGTTGTGGGTTCGATTCCCACAACTTTGTCTGACACGATGGGTCGTCACACGGTCTGCATGTTCTCCTTTTATAAAAATCCAAAAAAACTAACCTTTCAAACATAATCCATTCCAACCATTAGACTTATCCAAAATAATATTATCCAAACTCACAGTCCAAAATTTACATGGAAGTTAAACATAATGAGGATCCTTTTTTTCAGGTAATAACATGTGAACACCTTCCTCATATATTCTTATAAAACACCGCAACATCCTGAATTACCAAAATAAACCATCTCTTATTCCAAAATCATTACCTCAATATTAGGACCATATTAAGGTTTATCTTTCCTTCAACCATGTAATTTCCAAAAAAAAATTAACTCGCTGCAGAGTCATATTTATTAGTACCATAAAATCTCAAATCCTTAATTAAATATTACTGTAGTAAAATCCTTATTTATTTCCAGAACATCATTGATACAACACTTAAATGAAATAATTCTAAAATAACAACATAGGAACACTATTAATTCCTCTTCATCTGTGGTAGTATCATAACTTGATTATTATCCAATAGCATCATTTGCGGCATAGTCTGATGACGGGGACATTGGTTCGCATAGTGTCCAAACTCCTTGCAAATGAAGAATTGTACATTTGAAACCATTTTCTTACCTTTGCAGTCACGTACTTTGTGCCCTTTTCCTCCACACTTATTACAAACTCCCATTCCTTTCAGGCAAGTTCCAGGGTGTTTCTTCACACAGTTATCACATATGGAAAAATTCTTCTTTTCCCTTTTCTTTTTATCCATCTTTCTCTCTTCCAACCTTTTCTTCTCTTGTTTCCCTTCAAAGCCATAGGACACCGAGAATTATTTACTCATCTTATCAACACATGATATAATTTCTTCATATGATGATAATATGTGGGAAACTATTTCACTTCTAAATTCTTTCTTAGGACCACGAATGATATGATCCTTCTTACTCTTTGGATCATACGTAATACGGGAGTTCACATTCCTTCTAATGGACCCCATTTCTATAAAATAGCATAAACTAGTTCTGTTTATGAATTTCAATGAATAATTACCAAACTTGTAAAATACCTAACACAAATTTAAGAGTTTATGGATATAATCCATAATAATAAAAATGTTTTCTTGGAGTAAGTATATACTCATAAGCCATTCATAATGGTTTGTAAAGAAAATGAGAATTATCCTAAGTATATCCCCCGGGAGTGTCGTAACCAATAGTGCAGCAAGGCCCATTGTCATGCACCAATTCCCATTCGAGTCTAGCTCAAAGTAGTGTTTTCGGGTTTTACCCATAGGTGCATCTATGCCAGAGCCGCCTCTACCTACTCGTATCCAGACAGGGATGTATTTCTCGGAAAACTCACAAAATCTCTACAATACCAAAATTATAGGAAGTTCTTCTACAATAATCCTCAAAGTCTATCTTAGGGCCATGTGCTCTAATCAGATTTTATCTAAATCTAGTTTCCAAGGTTATTGCTAAACTTCCTCTAATACCAACTGTAACGCCCCGACCCCAGTTACCCAGAGTCGGTGCATTATTTTAATACATTGGCATGATTACAAGGAATCAAGTCCTGAAGGACCGATCAGTTTAGCAGTCATGGAAAAATAGATCACATACATGAATGTTACATTTTCACTTTATGACGTACAAAACAAAATAAATAATCCTTATGAACGCCATTATTCCCTTGGCTTAACCCTGCATATCAATCACAATACACTTCTTGAAATCATGGGAAAAATAAAACATAGAAAGGGGTGAGCTCAAATTCTCAGTAAGGGTAAGCAATACAGTGGAAACATTCAAAAATATGCATCAACATTTAAGTCAATGTATAAAACTAAAAAAATCCTTTTAAACATGAACATAAGCATAATATGGAAAAAATAAAATGAAATAATGCCATTTACTTATTCACATGGATATTCTACTAATCAAATAATCACATGTAATATCACTAACCACTTTCATAATGATAGAATTCATGATGCCGTACTTTAATTTCTGTGTCGAGGCCTTGTGCCAAGACTTAAGGGATAACTGTAACTGGATCCCAACCCGGAGAGCCTCTGTAACCGAACTCCATCTCAGAGTGCCTCTAATAACCGGACACCAACCCGGAGTGCCTCTAATAACCGGACACCAACCCGGAGGGCTTACTTTTAGCGGTCCCCAACCTGTAACATACTAGTCCAACACATTCGTCCTAAGAAGATGATGAAATATAACATAAACATTCATATTAAAACTAACATACAAAATGTCAAAACATTAATCATAAACCATTAATGGCATAAAAATAACTCATCCATAGTCAAAAATATCACAAAACCTTAAATACAATATGGATGATTTGTGTTATAATAAATCAACTTGAAACAAGTTTAAAATTTGTCAATGGATGTTGACGTAGATGAAATCAAAACAATTTGAGAGAAATATCTCTTTTTTTGAAATCATTTAAAAGTCGCATAATTTTAGAGAAAACCTTTATTTTTAACATATATTTATAATCTTGTGAAGGAAGATTCAAATTTGTAAAAATGGTGTAGAATAACCACACCCTCCGTATAAGTTTAAAAAAACATTCTTACCTTAAATTTGTCAAAAATGTTAAAAAGTAACTTGTTTTGAAAAGGTTTGAAAGATTCCTTTAAAAATATATAAAGTCAAATAAGGGTATAAATGACTGTAACCCATTATCTATTAAATAGTATAAATTTTTTGAAATAAATTTTTAAGAAACATGGATTTGGATGATAAAGAGGCCCCAGATGATAATTACGTATAAACAACCTCAAATAATGAAGAGATTGTGAAATAAACCCTTCCCAATTTGGTAACTTATGAAACATACACCCCATGAAAGAGGTATCATAAAATTAATATGTAAATACACATAAATTAATGTGTATTACACAAAGAATACAATTATAGGATGTACATACATCACACAAAAGGTAATATTGGCAATATGGCATGAATCTCACTAGAATAAGGAGTGAGATGAAAACCCCTTACCTCGTTGTAATCAATCAAGTTGTATGAACAGTAGTCAATAACCACCAAATGAATCATATAATATCATGAATATAAATAGGATCATGATAATATATATCAAATGGTAGTGCACAATATACCACATGAAATAAATAAGTGGTGAACAATAGAAATGTCACGGAATTAAAAGTGAGATAAGAAAATCCCTTACCTTGCACTATCCTATAGTCGAGGGTACGTTTAACCTCTTGTACGAAGATAATAGTATGTTATTAAATTATACTAGAACCATATTAATATTTATGATATCATACATGATTCATTTATGACTTAATATTACCCATTTAATAATAATTTCCATGTTAAGTTAACATTTCGGGTAATAATCACTTTCTTTATCGTACGTCTTTTAACTTGTCACTCTTGGTTGTATCACTTAGATCATGATTTAAATACATCCAGAATATAAAACATGATAAATATATCATATATATTTATAACATAAATATGTATAATAGACATATATATGAAATGGAAAACACCATTTATGGAGACGGTAGTCCGTACGTACACATAAATGTTGTTTTTGTTTTCATATAGTTTTGAACGGAAGTAAGTGAATAAGATATATGTAAGTACATAAATACAAACACACACACACACACATATATATATATCTAGCAGAATTATTAGGTCATATATTACATACTTATTAGTAATATATTTTTTTATAATCGTCGATAAATGGTGTACTTGGAAATGAATCTCATCGCGTCGTGGTGACGGTAATCCGTACGTATGCACGAGCGAAAATATCATTCTTTTGATATTAAAATAATATATAATTGGACTGTATATCATATATACAGAATCATTATCATGTTATGTTTATTATTTACATGAATTACATATCATTATTATATCCATCCAAATAATAATATATTGAATAACAATTACACCACGACATTGAGACGGTAAGTCGTACGTACGCACGTAAGGTGACATGTGATTCAAAGGATGGATAGAATATTGAATTTGGTTGTACCATATTTATAACAACATTAAAGTACATAGGAGATACTATATTCATTATTTTAGGATGGTAATAACAAAGAATGAAGAAGTGGAAGAAGAATGGAACTTGAAAAAGGGTGGTGAAATCATTACCTCTTCTTCGGGTACTTCCTTTTGATTTGATCAAAAGAGATCTGTAGGATGGATTTATGACTAAAGTAAGGCCTCTAGGATTAATTTATGGAATTTCGGAGAGTATATGGGCAGGGTTTGTCCTAACAAAAAGGCTTTGAAGTTTTGAATTAATGAGAATGGTGAATTTCTTTTTATAAGAGGGGTGAGGGGCACCTTTGGAAAAGCTAGAAATATTATTTTATGATAATTTCATATTCGGTTTATAATGGCTCCAAAGTAGATTATTTAAAGTTTAAAATGGGTACGGGTCGAAAACTACTCAACCAAAAGAATTTAGACAGGTTTGGGTCATTATATTAACCTTATCTTTCAGTTTTGACACTTGGTTAATTAGTTTGACACTTACCATGTCACTTTGTATTTTTATATTATATTATAAATAAACATACAATATACATCCAAGAGACTACCAAGTGATCCATTAATGATACAACTATCATGATATAAGTCTCTTAGCCGAATATTAGATTTTTAGGAATTTAATATCAATTAATAATATAATATTTGTTTTAAAAACCCTTTTATGTCAATTTTGAAACTATTCAATAATTGACTTTTTTAAAAATCATAACAGAATGATTACTTCAAAATAATTTAATTAAATCAATCCCAATATATCATGTTATCCTATAAAATTAATTTAATTCATTAATAGTCTCAAATTATATTTATTTGGGTATTTATAATATCAATAATTTTAATTTTTCACTATTATGGTAATTACTGCATCATCATTGTGTCATAAATAAATTAAATTATTTAATGTCTAAAAATTATAAATAAAATACCATTATGTAGGAAATATTTTTATATTTTTAATGAATATTCATAGTCGAAGACACAACATATATATCCCTATGTTAAAATTGTTTTTCTAAAAGATATATGCTTATGTCATTTATGTAATTATTTTAACTTAATTAATATAAAGTGTCATTATCACATACAAGTGGATCCATGGGGTCTAGAAATAGACCCAAAGATTCCCATGGTCGGAAATTTATCAACCAAAAATGTTAGGAAACATTTTAGGGTAATTTAGTATTATTATAATATTATATTTTAACACTTATTTACCAGATCTACCCTTTAACCATGTTAAATAAAATATTTACCGAAGTAATTATTCAAAATGTCTAAAAATAAAAGTTACATATTTAAACAATTTGAAAATCCTAATTCCAAATATGGAATCCATTTTTCCAAATTCAACACACAGAAGTGGTAGAAATTAATTTAAAATTAATTCCCATTGTCAAAACAAAAAGCGTGTTTTTAAGATTTAATAACTATCAAAATATTGATGCTTTTTTATGTCTGGTTTAATTGTAAAATTATGTTCAATGACCAACATTGTATTAAATGGTATAAATATATTCTAAATATACATTAAAACCACTAAAATTCATAATTTATCACTAATAACTATTTTAATTAAAAAAGTTGTTTTTAATTAAAATTTAGTAATTTTCACTATTCATCAAAATATTAATGTTATCCGAAAAGTACCAAAATTTCACCTTATGCTAATTTTGATACTCTGAATCCAAAAATGAATTACATCTTGAGAGATAAAATTTCTAAAATTTTAAAAAGTAGGTATTACTATTCATAACGGCTAATTTGATTAGTCGTGGTGTGTGTTAGAACTCGAAGTTGCGTACAACACACACTACTATATTATTCAAAGAGAAGCATACCGTGGAATCTCGGGGTGTTACAATCCCCATTTCTCCATCATGGGTATTAACCATTATGCAAATTTACTTATTGATTATAAAGTTTCATGTATGAATTCGACATTCATTTATCATGGAATAAATGATTTTGTTTTGTGAATCCATGTTTTATGATCCATGTGGAACACTTATGCATGAAATGAAATGTTTAAGAAGGGTGTGCCCTTATAGCACTCCAATGCATTGGGTAATGTATATTATCATGATACGTCATATGCAATGATTATTGACTCATGATAATTCAAGTGCAACAAGGGTTTACTTGTGCTTCATGTGTAATGAGGATTTACTCATGCTCTATGTGGAATGAGCCTTGGGTCATGCTAATTCCATGTTAAGTGTTGTTTCTACATTTCCATGTTATGATTATCATGCTTTATCATGCCTTTATGTTCATGTTTTTCTTGTGCCTTGTTGATATGCCTATTGTCTAACATGTATTGTACTCCTCATGTATTCCATGTTTATTCCCTTACTGGGCTTTATAGTTCACCCCTTTTCTTATGCATGTCCTCAGGTTATCCCATGCAATGATAAGTATGAGGTAATGTAGTGGTCATGTAAAGGATGGTTTTAATAAAGATGTTGGAATTCATGTTTTAATTTGTTATGTAATGATCCAAAGCACCAAAAACACTAGACCTCTCGATCATCCATGTTGTATCAAGTGAGTAGTTTATGTAATAAATCATGTTTAAGTTTGTAATAAAACCATGGTTGTCATAATAATAGTTTTATTCCTTTGTAAATACGGTACACAATTTTATTATTTAATTAAATGTATTCATTTTATCACAGAAATATAATACAATTTATTAATCATATGTAGGACCATTATCTATAACCTCGAAAAATAAAACATAAGAAATGGTGAGTTCGGGTTCTTAGTAAGGGTATTCAATGACGATACATCACCCACTTAATAGAAGTGGATATTGTTGTTGGTCAATACATTAAAATAAAAACATCTCATTATATATAATATGATGATTTTATTTTATTATCATGTAATAATTACAATTTTTGGAGGTTCATTAATAAATAAATAAACACTCATTGATGTGTTTTACCACTTATTCATGTACCCTACTTATGTATTAATTAAAAGTCTTCCAATAACTTATATCTAAAAGAATTATTTTATATTGGGAGTATGGAATTTAGAAGTTATTATTTTAATAATTGTGACATCCAATGGTGTTTATAGTGTTAATATAATAGGATAAGGTATGGCCCATTATAAGTGAGACGAGTGTGATCATACCATGATTCACTATGTAATTTTCGTCTTTACACCACTGTGTTGAACTTGTTTTATGTTGAAAATTATAAAAGGAATGAAAATTTGAATTCCTTTTTTGAATGATTTATTTTGTTTTTATCACTGTTAAAAAGACAAATGATACTTATTTTGATGATTCCATTATAGGAGGAGGAGATTTGGAGGGCCCATGATGATGTCCATGAAAAATTGGCGAAACTGCGCAGGATCGAAGCACACAAGTGGATTAATCCGCACAATTATACTATATCATGAATCCAATTGGGATGATATTTTTTTGGATTGTACAATATTTATTGGGATACATTTCTTATAATGGAACCCAAGACTCATTCGACAATATAGTGTCCCAACCAACCTGATATATCCAGCACACCGAATCTGCAAGATGTCAAAAGTTATGTGATGTGATCTATCCATATCTCAGTCTATAGGTGTCCAATTTTTGCCAACATTTTGGTGGATTCATCCAAGAGGTTGGGCTACAACTTTTTAATTTTTTTCAAATATAGATAAGGATTCATGGAGGTCGAAACACCAATGACAAGTGGTATTATGAATTCTATGTGCTCAAAACCGCCTTCCTATTTTCCTATAAAATGGAACATTAGGCTATTCATTAGAATTTTCGGCCAGGAAGAAATTATATGGTATTTTGGAGACCAAATAAGCCCTATCACCATCCAAGGTGTTCTGGAGGACCCTATTCTCATAGTGGAATCAAGGATGAAGAGGTAGTTCCACCCAAGCCTCCTCCTCCTCTCGATGGCGAGCTAAACGGTGGACGATCTTTTCGAGGGAGCTACAAAAACATGGGAGGGAGTTAAAACACATTTTATTATAGATGTATTGTGTAATTTGTGTGATAAATATTTCACTTACTTCTTATCTTGATATTATTCTTCTCTTATTTCATTTATATTGTTAAAATTATGTGAAACATTTTTTATTTCAACACCAATTGGGTTGAGATTTCAAGTGGGAATCTTCGGTTGTTCTGAATTCACAAGGAAAGAGTCTTATTTATCACACACATACAAAATATTTCATAATTCTTTTGTAGCATATATTTTCTATATTTGATACCCAAACCATTACAACTTGATTTTTGTGGCAAGGGGTGGTTCTTTGAGAGTCGTTTAAGAGGCAAGAGGGGTGTTGAGATCTTGAGATCCCTCAACCAAATAATTCCATTAAACCATGTGTATTTTTCAGAATTATGAACTCACCAATAAGTGTATTGAACTTCAAATGATCTTATTCTCTCATAATTATTAATTCACCACCTTTAATAATCAACTATTTAACTCTTTTAATTATGTAATTTACTTAAATCTATTTTCAAAACCTCCCCCTATTTTAGTAATTATTATAAAAAATAGACACTCAAAACCCATCAACGCTCCTTGAGAGATGACCTAGGATCTTCCCTAGAATATACATCAATCATATAATCATAATCAATTTTCCACGTCAAGACATCGCGGTCAAATTTTGGCGTTATTTCCGGGGAGCGTGTTTATTTTAATGCGTGTTTTGGATATGTTGTTTTTGTAATTTTTGTGAATATTTATAACTCTACCTATCTTTTTGTATTCTGGTCTATTTGTTGTGTATGATTGGTGAATAACGTTTTCTACTCCAGGAGACTTACTACCTTTCGGTCCTGAACCAGAGTGGACCCAACCTCAATGACACCAAGACACACAAGACAACACTTTGAAGGAGGACACACCACATATTGAAACTCTTCTTCACCCTTCATCTTATTCTGGAACTAACATCAAAACATAAATTAACGTGAATAAAATGGCTGAAAATAGTAGAACACTAAAATAACTAACCTCTCCTGATGTTGATATCCAACCAACCAATATTCAATTACATGGTGAGGCACCCAATTTTGAACTAAAATCTTGTCTAATTCATCTATTACCCAAATTCCATGGTCTTCCTAGAGAGGATCCACAGAAGAATTTAAATGAATTTCACACCATGTGTTCTACATTAAAACCTTCAAATGTGGATGAAGAACAAGTAACATTAAGGAAATTCTTTTTTTCATTAGATGACATAGAAAAATATTGGTTATATTATGTTAATTTCCCAATAAGAGGCTTGGTTGATATGAAACGCCTTTTTGTTGAAAAATATTTCCCAGCCTATCAAACTGCAACAATAAGGAATGAATTTTATGGGATAAGGAAACCACAAGGGAAAAAATTACATGAATATTGGTAATGCTTTAAAATGTTATCTTCAAGTTTTCCACACCACTCAATAAGTGAACAAAATTTAATTAAATACTTTTATGAAGGTTTATTCCCTATTGATCTAAATATGATTGTTGCGGCTGCATGTGTTGCGCTAGTTGATAAGACCCCAATTACTACAAAAACTATAATTGGGAACATGGTTCAAAACACACAACAATTTGGTTCAAGGTCCAATGTACAGATTCGAGGTGTGCATGAGCTACACTGTACTGAATTCGAGAAGATGGTGGACAAAAATTTTGAAGAGTTAAGTACCCTTCTTCGACAACATGACCTTTCCCAAGGGAAATCCCAATCTCCTCCTACTATACATTGTGGTATATGTTCCTATAACTCCCATTAATCATACCAATTCCCCCAATTGACATAAAATTCAGCGAGATGTGAGGTAATATTTCCAGGCCTCCCCTATAACCAACACTTTAGGTAATAACCTTACTATCCATCCAACCCTTGGTGGAAGGAGTACCAAGCCTATATGCAAGGGGGTATTCAAACCAACCTCATCAAAAATGGAACCAAGCAGGGAAGAGTAGTCATCTACCACCACCACCGATAAATCCCCACCCACCAAAAAGGCCTTTCGAACAAACCCCTGCAAAACCTTAGCCCAGCCTAGAATATATGTGGAAAAAAATTTCTTCCAACAATATTATATTCCAACAAACCACTCAGGTAGCCATACAAGACTTAGAAACCCAATTAGGCTAACTATCTAACTTAGTGGGTGAAATTAAAAGTCATGGTTTAGGTAAACTTCCCTCTCAACCAGTTGTTAACCGTAGGGATAAATGAAATGTTAGTGCAATCACCCTTAGGAGTTGAAAATAACTAGAAAGAAAAATTAATCATCTATTATATTCATCCCCTACTGAGGAAACCTCTATCACAACCATTAAAAATTATTCAAATATTGAAGAACCTTGTACGGAGAAAAGACCTTCCAAAGGAAATAGTGTGTATTTTGATGAGTCACCTAGCCCAACCATTCCTCTTCTATTTCCTTAAAGGGCCATCCAACCATGAAAACATAAGGATACTGAACTTTATAAAGAAAATACTGGAAATATTCATGAAATTTCAAGTTAACATCCCATTGATTGATGCTGTGAAGAAAATTCCACGGTACACCAAGTTTCTAAAGGAGATGTGTACACACCGATGGTGAATTTTTTGAGATGAGAAGGTGAGCTTGGGGAGGAATGTTTTAGCATTGATAGATCTATCACATCCCACCAAGGGAAATGATCCTGGAACACAAACAATTCTGTGCACCATAGGTGGTATTCTTTTTCAAATGTTATTCTTGATTTAGGTGCTTCTATAAATGTGATGCCTCACTCTATTTACTCTATATTGTAGGTTGGGGAACTGAAGCACACTTGAATTATTGTTCAAATAGATAAATAGAGTACCACACACCCCTTTGGTGTGTTATAGGATGTTTTTGTGAGGGTATACAATTTAATTTTTCCTACTGACTTTTATGTGCTTAAAACGGAGGATGATAGGATGAATGGACATGTACTGATTATATTGGGGGGACCCTTCTCGAAAACCTCCAAATCCATAATTAATGTCCATAATGGTACATTATATATGGAATTTAGTGGTGACATATTCCATTTCAACGTCCTTGATTCCATGGAGCATCCCTCAAAAGAACATTCCCTTCTCTGTTAATTCAATTGATGTAATCCCTTCCCCTGAAAAAATGACCTTTCTTTCCCCTGATCCACTTTCTGAGTTTTCTTTATTGATAGAATTTCTAGAAAATGTTTCATGTTTTGATTGTTTTAGTGGTCTAGAAAAGTTTCATTCTTGTTCATTGATTGATGATTTCTTAAACATTGAGGATCCAGTGATCATCACTGATATTGCTCAGCTAGTAAAAGCTCATTCTTCATTCGAGAATGATACCATTGAGAAGTTAGATGAGATTAGTTATCTCTCACATTCACACACTCTCCCATAAATCCAAAACCCACTTAATTTGTACCGTAAATAATTTCTTCATGATTAAAAATATTCATATCTTGAGAATGGAAACAAGTTTCTCATCCTTATATCTAGTCCACTCCCTCCTGAGCATGAATTGTTACTGCTTGATCTTTTGAGGAAGTATAAACAAGAATTGGGATGGAAAACTACTGACATTACTCGTATCAGACAATCAATTGGAAGACGTCATGTTTTATTAAATGATGATGCTAAACCAATGAGGCATCCACAACATCGACTAAACCCAAACCTCCAAGAAATTGTAAAAATGAGGTAACAAAATTATTGGCTACTGGAATCACATACCCCATATCTGAAAACCAATGGGTCAGTCCCACTCAATTAGATCATAAATATACTGGTCATAGTGTAATCAAAAATAAAAACAACGAATTGGTTATAACTGATGTGAATAATAGTTGTCATGTTTTTATAGACTATAAACGACTAAACCAACACACCTGTATAGACCTTTTACCTTTTCCATTCATTGACCAAATGCTAGAGAGGCTAGCAGTTAATTCCCAATACTGTTTCATTGATGGGTATTCTGGATACTTTCAGATCCATATTTCCCTCAAGGATATTGAAAAGACAACCATCACTTTCCCCTTTGGCACATTTTCCTATAGAAGGATTCTATTTGGTTTGTACAATGCTCTAGGCACTTTCCAACGTTGCATGATTAGTATTTTATCAAATTACCTAGATAATAGCATGGAAGTATTCATTGATGATTTCACTATTTATGGATCCTATTTTGATGAATGTTTTAATAGTCTTCGTATAGTCCTATGTCACTATATTTAAAAGTATATTGTATTAAATTATGATAAATGCTATTTGATGGTGCGACAAGGTATAGTTTCAGAGAATGTCATTTCTAGGGATGGAATCCAAGTTGATAAATCAAAAGTGGATGTCATTGATTCCATACCATTTACCAAGAATTTATTGGATGTGCAGTCTTTCCATGTTCATGCTGGATTTTACCATCGTTTCATTCATGAAGTTGGTAAAATTTCACTCCCCCTCTCCCGATTACTCCAAAAGGGAAATTTATTTTGATAAATAATGTGAAGATTCTTTTAATTAGATAAAATGGAGTGTCATGTCACCCTTGGTAAACCAACCACCTCGATGGGATTTACAATTTGAGCTCATGTGTGATGCTTCTAACTATGCAGTTGGGGATGTCTTGTCACAAAGGGTCAATCGATCTCCACATGTCATTGCCTATACCTCACATACTTTGGACCCTACCCAAGAAAACTACACCACAACTGGAAAATAATTCCATGTCATTGTTTTTACCTTGGAAAAATTCAGTTCATTCCTTTGGGGGTCCACAGTCATTGTGTTCTCAGACCACGCATCCCTCTGGTATCTCCTTATGAAACTGGAATCAAAACCAAGTCTCATTCACTGGATGATCCTCCTTCAGAAATATAATATAGAAATTAGAGATAAAAAGGTGTAGAGAATGTGGTGGCTGATCATATCAGTAGGATTACGTTATCCTCGTACATTGAATCATCCCCCTGTATTCCTATAAATGATATGTTTCCCGATGAGCAATTGTACCAAATGCAAGATATTATTCCATGGTATGCTGAAATTTTAAATTATTTGGTAGCATATTTCATTCCTTCTAATTTCAATAAAAACAAATCCAGTCGTATGAAACCTGAGTCTGGTTAGTACATTTGGGATGACCACTACCTCTAGCTCACATTTAGTGATGAAGTCTTTAGGTTTTTTATTCCTGATAGTGAGTTTCAATATTTCCTTTGATTCTGTCACACTCTTGCTTATGGAGGGAACTTTGGTCCCCAATGGACTACATGTAATGTCCTTGATTCTGGTCACTTTTGGCCAACACTTTTTTGATATTCCCATGAATTTTGCAAATCTTGTCCTTGTTGTCAAAGAATGGTGAATCTATCTAAAAGAAATGAAATGACACAACAACCATTTCTCTTTCATAACATTTTTTATGTTTGGGGAATTGAATTTATAGTTCCATTTCCCAATTCCTTTGCCAACATGTACATTCTTCTGGCAGTTGATTATGGGTCAAAATTGGTAGAGGCAAGAGCTACAAGGACTGATGATTCTAACGTAGTTTTATAATTTTCTTAGAACCCAAATCTTCTTGTAGGTTTGGATTACCTAAGTTCATCATCAGTCACACGGGTTCTAATTTCTACAAAAAAATAAAGAAATCACTTTTGTGTCGGTATGGGGTTGGTCATAGAGTGTTTACTGCATATCACCAACATACCAATGGTCAATCTGATATATCAAATAGATAGGGAAAACGGATTCCTGAAAAAATGGTTCAACCTAATAGAAAAGATTGGATTCTTCAACTTGATGATTCGTTATGGGCTTATCATACTTCTTTCAAAACTCCCATTGGAATGTCATCTTATCGTCTTGTGTTTGGAAAGAGTTTTCACCTACCTGTTGAGATTGAGCATCGAGACAACAAGTCCATCAAACAATGCAATTCTAATATTTCTGATGCGGGTCCCCAAAGGAAACTGCAGATTCAGTAGTTGGAGGAAATGAGAAGAGATGCATTTGAAAACTCCAGGATTTATAAGGAGTGAACCAAGGCTGCCCACGACCGTCTTATACTTCATCGTCAGTTACACATTTGGTAGAAGGTCCTCCATTATATTAAAAGGCTGAAGTTGAATCTAGGTAATCTTTGTTCGCACTAGTTTGGTCCATGCAATATTATTAATGTATCTCCAATTGGTGTTGTCCCATACACTACTATTAACGTATCTGATTTAATTTATATTGTTAAAATTAAGTTAAACACTTTTTATTTCAACACCGATTGGGTTGAGATTTCAAGTGGGAATATTGGGTTGTTCCGATAGGGAAAGACAAGATTCCTATTTATCTCACACATAAAAAATATTTCAGTATTCATTGGTAGCCTTTATTCTTTATTCTTGATACATAAACCTTGACAACATGATTGTTGTGTCAAGGGATGGATCTTTGAGCATCGTTTAAGAGGCAAGAGGGCTGTTGAGATCTTGACAAACCTCAACCAAAGAATTCCATTAAACCATGTGAATTTTTCAGAATTATGAACTCACCAAGATGTGTAGTAACCATGATATTATCTTATTCTCCCACAATTATTAATACACCACCTTTAATTATCAACTATTTAACTCTTTAATTAAGTAATTTACTTAAATCCATTTTTAAAACCACCCCCTCCTTTTGTAATTATTATTAAAAATACACACTCAAAACCCATCAACACTCCTCGAGAGACGACCTAGGGTACTCCCGAGACTATATATCAATCTTGAAACCATAATCAATTTGCCACGTCATGACAGCGTGGTCAGAGTGGAAGACTAGTAATATTTTGAAATAATGAATTACAGCCACATTTATTTTCTTCAAAGGAAAAACCTAATGAAATTAATATATCCTTCAAAATATATGATGGAAATATTTCCATCGATTTGGTTTTGACACGTTTTGGTACATTCAGGACCCTTATCTATTTAGTTTATTCCCTATGTAAAACCATTGTTACCATAACCATGATAAATAATTTTTATTGTCTTCCCAATTAATTTTGGTAAAATATTATTCTAACTATGTTATATAATATAAATTATTCTTATTCAAAATATGGAATCTGTTTTATCAGGTTCAATTCATGTAGGTGGAAATACTTAAATTAAATGTAATCTTACAGACATGACACGAAAGGGACTTCTCAAATAGAAAATGTTAACAAATATTATAATATTTTTATATCTAATATCATTATGAAATTTATTAAAATTAAATATATTTATTTAAATTATATATATATTATCTAATATAACATTAAAAATTTTTAACATGTATTTTATCTCTATAATTAATTTAAACCAAAAGTGAGTTTTCAATTAAAATTCTGTATTTTTCGCTATTCATAAAAATGTAATCTTTTTAAAAATTTCTTGAAAATTTACCCTAAGATAATTGTGATATTATTATTATAAAAAATAATATTATTATTCAAAATAAATTTTCTAAAATAGGGATAATCAAACTAAAATTAATACCAATATAAGTGGTGAAAAAGTGTGGTTTTAAGAAATGTGTATTTTCAAGCATAAATTGATTTTTACTAACTTTATGTCTAGAAATAGTAATTATATATATATAAATTATATTTTTTTATATAAAATATAGAAATTTAATTTAAAATATTCTTTATAAATGATTAATTTAATTAATTAAAATAGAGAAACATGACGCACTTTTTGTTAGTTTTCAGAAAAAACCCATTTTAGAACCAAAAAATAAACATCAACCTAAATAAAGAATTATTAAGATTAAAAATAAATTGTTTTGAATAAATTTAAATAAGGAATAATTATTTTAATTTATAAAATAATTTGGAATTTAAATAACTTATTTTATTTAAAATTAGAATTCATTTCAAAAATATCAGTATTTTTCATTATTCATTGGAAAATAATAAATTTTTTAAAAATATAAATAATTTATATTTGTTAATTTTGATATGATTATTTAAAGAATAATTTCAACTTTATAAAATCAATTTTAAAAAATTTCTATAAAGTACGTATACTAATTTATCATAAAAAATAAATTAAAAACAATTTTCAAGAAAACATATTTTTGATGAATCTAATTACATTACTCAATATAGATTAATTATTAACTAATAATTTATAAATAAGTTTATATTTAGATTGAAACATATCATTATATTAAATAATTTTTTTTATAATATTAGTTCTATCATATTTAAAAAATATAGTATCATTTTGTTATTTGAAATTATTGTATTTAAGGTTTTGTTGAATCTGAGGGTTACCTCTCATGCAAGACATTGTAGTTGTGTATAACACAATATAATAATAGTGTTGTATATAACATAATGTATACTAAGTGTTTATTATAAATAAATATGAAACCAATTTTTTTGAAACATATTGAGATTATTAAATTAAATTTCAATAAAATATTTCTCCAAATATTAGGGTGTCACGTTATAGAACCTTAAAGTAAATTTCATCCTTAAAAATCATCTTATTTATCAAATATTTTAACATTTTAAATTATATTTTAGTAACCCATATCATAAAAATCGTTAATTAAACATCCTCTAGAAAAAGTGAATGTGATGTTCTAATGTCATCTAGAATAACATATACTTGATTTTCAAATTGGAGAACTTATGTTAGAAGTGAAAACATAAGGAAATATGACTAATATGACAACCTAATTTTGTTAGATATTGATAGACTATATATCTAAGATAAAATCAGTGAAAAAATTCTATAAAATAAAGTGGATTGAAAAATGTAATTGATGTTATCAAAATATGAAAATTGCTAAATATTTTAATTCAATATCCTTTTCCTAATGATGTTGAATATCTTGGAGAATATATACTTAATTGATTTAACCCTATTTAATAAGCACTATCTCAAAAATTTGTTGATCCTTAATCAATTTTCAATTGAACACTTAATTAAATAAATAACGAATACTCTATTGTTACTCAATTACTATAGAAACATAATATCCATAAATAATATGATAAGGCATTCTGTCTATCATTAGTTTAAATAAATTTAACATTAGTTATCCAATATTGATAAATCTTCATGTGGAAATAAAATTGGTTAATATCTATATACCAATCCAATGATATAGATATAACACTCAATTATTGTATAAAATTATTACCCCTATAAAATTAAAATTTTATAAATTATGTCACTAAATAATAATAAAAATACTGAACATTAACCATATAGATATCATTAAGCATTTCTTATTGGTCGTTAGAAAATGTGTGAATACATAGGTTATATATTATTTTTAAGATTGTAAATATCCATACAGACCATAAAACATCTATTAAAACATCTATTCTTACTATCTTTTTCATTAAAATGACATATTTTTATCATATTCCATATATCTAAAAATGTTGAAAACACCATAAATGATAACATAAATTGTTTCACATATAATTAAAACTCCTTAATGAAACACTACTATGATAAATACATTTATTTTTCATGATTCTATTAACCCAAATAATACTAAAATATACATAATTATTTTATTACCAATAAGTTAATAATTCAATAATTCCATATTTATTATACACCACTATATATGCTTCTTTTTCAAATTCCTTGACACTTCATATTTTATTATTTCATTTGAATTATCTTCACCATCAACATTATAACCATTAATTATACTACAATAATTATTTTCTTATTGGTATTTTTCTATAGGGAATATTTTTGATAATGAATTTATATTATGAAATTTAAACATTCGTCCATTAATGATATCTTAGGAAAACCATTACACTTATCCATTGCGATAACTAACCATTCCATTATTCCAAAGAAGTTTATTTCTTTGTGTACTAATTTTCCATAACAAAAACATCTTATCATCAACCTAAGACATTCACTTGAGCTCTTCTTCCCAAATTCATTACATTTTATAAACTAGATCTCCATTCTTCCATGGTCTTCAATACGATAACACTCAGTGAACTCAATCCAACTAATCATGGAAATTACAATAGTACTCTAAGGTTATTTTTTTCAATCATGTTCTATGATAATTAATTTGAAAAAATAATAGTAGCCATCTTTGAATTTTAATCCCAGATGGTTTCTCTTCAAAAAAATTTATTCAAATAAAATATTATCACATTTACTCAAGGATCCTTCCACTGAATAAAATAATAAATAACTTCTTGAGAGATAGTAATCAAAGAGGAAAATAAATAGTAATTAAAATAAATTATATGATATCTAAATCTTGACAACTTATTTTCAATCATTTTATCCCTAGTTATATCCTCCTTTATTATTAGTCGTCATTTATTTAAATCCTTGATGATGGTTTGTAATGGGTTTTTTAATTTATAAAGAATAAACTCTAGTTGTTTCAAACTAGGAGTAATTTTGTTTTATTTATCATTCACAACGTGATGATCATGTTCGACCTAATACTCCTTTCCTATTTTGTTACCCTTTTGTACCTCTGTTATAGAGATATGTCCATATGTAGTATCATTATAGTTAAGTAATTTAGGGAAACCAATTTATATATCCATTTCCATAATTATTGGAAAATTTCCTATTCATTGAATCAACCTAGGACTTATCCAATGACACATCTCGAGACATATCCTTATAAATTTCCATAGTAATATATCTAATGTTTTCACAATTTAGTTTCCAATGGTTTACTAAACCATTTATCTGATACTAACTATAGTGACCTGGGGTCTTCATAAATAGATATAACTTATTCATAGATGAATATTAGATAAACTATAGAAACACAATCATGAGTACCATAATAGTTTATATTATTTTGAAACATAGAACACATCATTTTTAATTCATAAATGACCTAAAATTACCCCTATAGGGGTCATCCCCTTTAGTGATCCTCCTACAATCATTTACGTATAAACATGGTAAATGGAACCTATAAAAAAATTATCTTAGATGCTGAATATGGGAAATCTAGAGAGATATTTAAAATATCATACCCATAATGGTATAATAAAATGATGAAAACATTTGAAAATCACAGCATTCATATCATAGATCATAATCCTATGTCATGGTATAAATATTGTATGTTCATATAAATGAATCATATGGAAATCAAATAACACAATCCAGAAGATCATAACATCGGAAGAAGACATGGAATTACGGAATTGTCATAAGCATAAGAAATCATTAACTTACAAGTCAAGGATTATTGTAAGAACTTATCTTGGAATTATTTGGGTTGCTACACCTCCTAGGTGGGACATACCACTATCCCCAGTGGAATACCATACTTAATTGTGTAATGGTTTCACTCACATAACCAACATGGTAATCAAGGATCACTCCTAAGAGAATAATACTGAACAATGTCCCTTACTGAACCATGTTGACTCCCAAATCCAATCAATTCAATCCCATAAGAAATAAATCTTCACCCAATTGATTAGAGGGAGATATTGGGTCCCACCAATATTTTTTATAATTTTACCATTTTAACATAATTAAAATCACACACACACATATATATATATTCAATAATATTATAACAAATTCCCCATATATTAACCCATTAAATGAAATGGGTTTAATAAACATTTGATTATAAATTTACCTATATAAAATAAATTATTTTCATAATCATTTTTTCATGTAATAAAAGAAAAATACATGAAAAAGTATTGGGTTTTTGTTAATTCATATCAAACTCTTGGAAGAAAATTCATAAACAAGGAATACATTAATATGGGTATTATTTTCCCAAAAAAATCAAAGGAAGATGAAGGAAGTCAAGAGTTGTTGATTATGTTATCCTTTAAATTACATTCAATCATGTGACTATTATAAGGTCATGTGTAGACTCCAAATACAGAGCATAACCTGTAGAAGATCTCAAGGAATCCCATTTATCATGACCTCATGCTCTTTCAAAGTCCCTCCATAAAATTAGTTTCTATGCGTTGGTAGCTGGAGAATCTCCCCTTGGCTATACTAGTTGTCATCAGTAATACCCAAATAATCGATCCTGCAAATACCTTTCAAAATAATATTAAAAATACACAAAGGGAATAGTTATCTATCTTTCACTAGAATCATGTGACTCATCACCAATGTAAATGGTAATTTTCACTAACAACATCCAATAAATATTGCATGATTTTTGACCAATGTAGAAAATAAAAAAAGAAATAAAATGGTAGGAGGAAAGAGCCTCTCTTGATCATTTAACATCATTTTCCACATCTTTGATGACTCATAAGACACCTCATGACTCTAGTCTCATATTTTTATTGTCTCGTGAAATCACTTTGGCTTGTTATCCTTTCCACGTGAATCACACCCAGTATAACCAGGTGGATTTGTTCACCCCCTTAAACTCCTAAGTATAAATAGATGGATTTTATCAGGAAATTCACACACACCCCTATATGAACTATATTGTTCACACGAGGAATCATGAAGCTGTATATTATTTTTATTTGACATTACTCATGTAATTTATCTTCCCCCTTGACCATTGTAAAATAAATAAAAAATTAAAATATGTGGATTTAGGAGCTCTTGTGGCCATAAAATGATTGTGACATGCTAAGGAAGTCTGCAAGATGGTCCCAAAAGACTCTTGGAGAAGACTCCCCAATCATGCAGATACCCTTGGACAAGCCACTATCACCTCATGAAATGTCCCATGCAAGGCAACAAGCATCCCGCAGTTGCCATCAAATAGGCATTTTGATCTCATGAAGGTACCTAGACATGTCAATATGAATATATATAAATCCTTTAATATGCTCATGAGATAAAAAATTCCCCATTAATTGGAAAAATCCCATTATGGAGGTGTTAGTGATAGTGAATCGCAGTCTTTAAACATTTTGTGATGCATTCAGAGTGATCCATTGAAAAGGATCACAATGATGTGTGATGGGATACCCATTCACTAAATACAACACATTATTTCATCAGATACACCATAGAAACTGGAGAACAATATATGTGGTGATACATATAAATCCCCCACCACAACCTTCAGGAAAGTGGATAGATTTTCACGTCCAGGTGAATTAGTACAGCTAAGCATCGAAGATGATTTCATATTGTAGATGATCTAATGATTGGAAAGTATTCCATCAGATAATATGCTAGTGAAATTCCATAATGATGATGATCTATGCATAAATGACTTCACGCGATCTTTCATAGATCACATTAAGGAATTATATAATTATGTGTGAAAAATATAGCGTAAATCATCCAAATCTTGTGACACTCAAAATAAATTGGTACAGAATAAATCTATGGAATTCATGATATAAATACTTAAACAATGAATAAACGTGGAATACATAAGCCTAAAACTTGTTCATTGACCCTCATGTGATTCATGTGGACTGTCCAACACACGAGACCACACCAGAACAAGTCTTCTAGGTCTCAGAATTCTCCTTTAGTAAGCTACATGGGTCATGGGAAATCACCCAGGACATGTCCTGGAATGTAATGTGGTTAACACTAGACATGGATATTTTGTCATTTGATACCCCATAGTCACGTTACCCAGTCCTTTCGACACCCTTTAGATACATCACTCAACTGATATGATGACACACAGTCTCCTTAGTTGAGTCTCACTATAGAATCCTCTCATGTCACGTAAGCCCTAGTGACACCCTTTGGGAAAGTCATTTGACACTCAAGAAATCCTCTATACATGTTAGTTGGGTCTTCTTATTCCCTCCATGGAAGTTTTCCAAGACATGTGATACCCTCTAAGACATGTAGTATTGAATCGTGTGACACCCTCCATATGTTTCATGATCTTTCTTTTGAATTACACTATATAAAGTCATCTTGATCATGGGTTACAGTCTAGGAAATCTGATGGAACATGTGATACCCTCTAGAGAAGTCAACTAGGTCATGTGATGGCTTCTATGATAAACCACCTAGATCTTTTGATGTCCATTGGAAAAGTTATCTTTGACCATGAATAGACCATTAGATATTCTATCTGTATTTTCATGAATTACATTATAAATACCAAATGTATCATTTATTTTTATTCAGATATTCCAGGAAGATACTCTACAACATATTAGGATAAGCATACAATCAGCATGCGTCAGGTAGGAATTATTGTCTAGGTAAACCTCATAGTGTAAGCCCAAATTGAATGAAGTACTATGACTCTAATTCGAACCATATTTAGGATACATAGTCCAAATATTTATGGGTCAAGGTCCATAGTGGTCATCCAGGGTGATCCTATTATATAAGACCCATATCTGTAAGAAATGACGTTGATCACATTCTACCCCTTGTTTCCCTCAATGAACATGTCTCATATGGCCTTAGGGAGTTTCATTGGTCATTTAAAATTCTCCATAAACCTCCAAAAACACTATGGAATCCTAAGAGTGTCATCCTCAAATAAATCAATTACAACCAATTTGATTCCTTCCATGTTCAGAAAAATGGAGGACACCTCTTTGAGGTTCTCTCTCTACAAGGTCATCCCAATACACAAGATTCTCACTCATCATGTAATGATATTTATTATTTTTTATCCCATGTTTCTCACATAGAGCATTAATCACATGAGCTTTATGTTTTTCAATTATAATTTCATTTACAGCATGAATCACCACAATACAAGAAAACATATCTATGTAAATCCCCAATATGCATCATGCCACATTAACCTCAATATATGAAGATATACCTTGGGGATAATCCCAAGGTCATGATTTAACTATGAGAATAATTATACCAACAATAACCAAGATACATAGGACACCTTCCTATAGATCTAGATAAATATCAACATCCATTTCAATTTTAATCATTGGCCAGTGACATTTCAACCATCGAAACCCAATCATTCTTTTAGGATTATTACTCAACCTCATACATCAGTAGAATGATAAATAAACTGAACTACAATCACATTGATTCCTTTTATTACCAAGATACATGTGAATTCTTTCTATATCCTGATCTCTATTATAATTCTTCCCAAGGTGGTCCTAGGACACAAATCACGTACCATGAGAAATGAAAAAAATGATCACATCACATCCCCTGTTTCTCACACCAATCATAGATCACGTGGACTTAGGGAACTATGATAATCATGTCATATACATCATAAGTATCTAAAATGAAAATAGGAATCCTTTGAGTGTAATCCCCAAATAATTGAACTATGATAAATATGATTCTATCCATTATTGGGTTATGTAGGATATCCCTCCGAGACTCGAGCTTGAACACCCGATGTCCCATAGTAACCCTTTAAGACCTCTCTACAAGAATCAAACCACAAGAGTCCAATGAACTATGCGGGATTTTATTCTTGTAATAACTAGGATATATAGGATTCCTCCTAATGGATCAATACCCCCAACCACAAAATATTAATATCCTCCTTTCACGGAATCACATTCTAGAGCACTTGGTTATACGACTTCCGCACATAAGAAACTGCACATTATAGGGGAATGATGGAGAGCCTTTGATACATTAAGATGGATTCACTAAAAATTTCCCATTCTTTTCATATGATTGAAAATTAACCCATTATCATTTTTTAGGTTAATCGGTCCCATGTAAGGATAAAGAATATATTCATAGACTTATCTTAAATCTATAAGAGAGTCCCAGATTATGTAATCTGTTCCCCCAAAAGGCAGTGATGAGCTTGGCCTACAATCCTATCAACCAATGTGAGTCCCAAAGAGTCACTAGGCCTAAATTTCCATGTGACCACCTACATTTTTAATTCATGCTTGTACACAGTTGTGGATGAGGTAACCACTAGTGGTGTTCTGTAAAAGAAAAAATGGTAATCTAATTTTCATGATTGTGTAAAAAAACCCCAAATCATCAGATGGATACCATCCATGCCTCCAAAACCATGATGAAAAAATGGTGAACCTAATGTGATTCTATATAATAAAAAATGATCAGTTCTAATCCATTGACCTATTTTTGACACAATATTCAAACAAAAAATAAAATTCCCCAGCATGAATCTTTCAAACAAAATAATAATCATGTGTGATGATACTTTGTTTTACATAACCTATAAACAAAAAAAACAGTAATTCCAATAGGATCTTATAGATAATATACTATAAGTGGGATTCATATAAGTCCATCCTCATGTATAAAAGTCCATGTGATTATAATGGCTAGAACAAGAATATCGAAACAATTTTGTTGACAATGAATATACGATTGGACACATGATGCTTATAATATTTTACTAATGGGTAACCTTGATCATTATTTACATGACTATGTATACTGACATAATCCTGATCCAATAAAATTTATTCCCCATCCAGTATTCATTTCAATAAATCATTGTTGGATACAACCCCCTCATGTCACAGGGAACTATCACATCCTTGAATGCTCCAAGTACAATTAGAAAGAACGATGGTCCAGGAGTACTAATGACACCATGAAATATTGACTATGGAAGTAACCAGTGATGTTCTCCAATAATGGAAACCAATGAGACTGCATCACACATGAAAGGCTATTTCTATACTTTTATTCCTTGTTAATAAAAACAGTCACTTTATGAACTTATCCCCAGAGCATGAAAATTTTCACCTTCAATCACTCATGATGGTGGATCTTGAAGAAAATACAGCTCTTATCTGGTTTCGATGCCAACGAGGAGGGTACCTATAAACCACCATCACCAATACCATCTCCCCTGTACCCACCAGTTTCATGATGAGTGTACAACCCAACACGTTGACTCCTCTAAAATCCATTTACGGGAAGAAAGGAATGATCATCTTGGGGAGGAAGGAACTAGATATCAAGGAGAGGGATCATATCCACACTCTTATGGATGATGCCTTCCAGTATATCCCAATTAGAACTATATAGCTGGTGTAAATCCCTAATTACTCAGAAAAAGTATATGGGAATATTCTGATAGTAGGAATCAGGTTGGTGCATATCCCTACTCTCATCTATGAATCCCATCGAAATATTTCGATAGATAAGGATGAAAAAATTGGGCTCATATCCACCATCAATAGTAGAAATATTATAATTTATAATGAATAAATAATTTCAATGATTATATCCCTAAACACACTTTTCTAAAGAAATATATATTTTAATAATGGTCGAAGAACTCCTATGAAATATTCCTCCACTATTACATAGCTTCCAAGGAAACTCAACACTCTGATCATCATGAACACGTGTCAGTATTGGAGAAAACACACGCTCTTTCTTCCTTCAAGGAGGATTATAAGCATATTATGCTAAAGGAATAGACATTATATTATTCTCATAATCCCATTCCAAGATGGGATCACCATGTGAGAGCATAAAATGGCCCAGGATAGGGGTACATGCCTATAAAAATGTTCATTGACTATTAAAATGGCCCAAGATCAGTCTTATATCCATGTTTTGTCTCGAGATCACCACGTATGAGGGGAACAAGTCTTAGGAAAACTCACATTATTATTGAACAAGTATAGTGGTATTCTACAAAAGAAAATTGTTGGTCATATATCATTGTTCTGACTAAAGTGGACTAAGTCAGAATTGAAAAATCCTCATGACATGCTCATACTCATATCAGTGAATCTTCATAGAATATTTCAATGGGTTATAGAAGAATGTCCCATATTCTTAATTCTTCCCAAAAATGACTACTCCATCATCATTCCATGGAAATATAGGGGAGGAACATATTCCTTCTCCCATTCCAGAGGTTTGGTTGAATATTTTGATAGGTAATGAATATTTTTACCATGATCAAATTCTTATTCCAACTGAGGCTCACCATGTGATAGTGGCACATGCCTCAAGGAAGGCACACAATTTTACCGTGAAAGACCAATGATATATACCAAAGGCTTGGGATCAATATCATACTCCAGTCTTGACTGAGGCCCACAGATTTATAATGGAACATGCCTCATTAAAGTCTCATATCCCTATTAATAACGAGACATATTACTTGAATATTCCAAGGTATTCTAGACAGCGGGCACATAATCCCCCATCTCCAGAAGGTTAAATACAAATTCTAAAAATCTTCATACAGAAGGATCATAATCCAATTCAATTCCAAAACATAGGACATCATATTCCAACAATGATGGAAAACATGGACCATATTTCTAATACGATAAATTTCAAGGTCCTTGAGGTTGTTTGAGATGAATTCACAACACCATGAGGGTCCTTAGAATCTTCTATTGAAGCAGAAGTAGAGGTAATTCATTATCACATCACTACTCCTCATGGTTGTGTGGAGATAGATTACAAGGACTATACTCCGGACATCCACTGTGGTCAACCTCCCTTTAGTGATATCTCCCATTGATAAGGAAATCATCTCCAAGGCCAGACACCTCTATATAAATACTTATTAAGAACCTTGACATCTTTGTATTGAGAGGTGATCGAAACATCATTGTCAGCTGTATGTGGTTCCCCATTAATGTCCATAATCATTCCACTCATATTAGTATGAAACCATCAGATCCATCTTCTATGGTGTGATCGGATGGAGGTATGTACATTTGATCAAGTTGTTAATGTCATTGAAATATGGAGAGAGTTATACAAAAACAACTGCGTGATCAAGTTCTGGCCCCACACTACTTTTGAATAAGAGATCCTAGATGAGTTCCAAACTTAGTGCATGACTTATCTATACAAAAATAATTGGGCTACTCATCAGATAATAATGTATTGACATCTCCCTTATCCAGGATACGAGTGTCAACTTTATGAAATAAATATACTCCATTAACATCTTATACTAGATGAAATATCTATGGCCTGATATCCATTACCGTAAAAGCACAGTGAAAATAACCAACAAGCCTTCCGCCACCACATCAAGAATATTCGGCATCTAATCTCCAAATCCATATCATGTATCTGTATTCTAGAATGTGGAATGTGTGTATAATTACACTTTTCTACCCACTGGAATAATAGAACACCTCATATTCATCATTCGGTAATGTTAAAAATCCAATGAAATTAGGGGTCGGGTAATGCTTGGGTTAAGTGGTCACTACAATAGAATTACCCTGCTATAATGGTTCCTAGAAATACTGAATGTAGGGAGTGTATATCCAAACTGACATCAATATGGGTCCCATAAAGAAATTATAATGCATTTCAATCATGTATACTGATGTTACGATCATCAGAACAACCCCACATAAATAATAATTATCATCATGGGTTTCTATCTCACTGATCTCCCATGTAAGAAAAGATACACCATGTCAAATAGGCTACAAAAGTACCATCCATAATAGTCACCTAGTTGCGAACCTAGCCCCCTCTTCCAAGATAATATATACCAATACCTTCACCACTACTGTGATCAATTCCTAAGAGGATTAATGACATATCCTTGGTTTCTATCCCATGGGATGGGGGAACTTATATCTCAATCACCATCTACATTTTTATAATCCCAAAAGGTGGTCCTATAAGATTTAGTGGTGATTCTAGATCACCCCCATACCAATTTGATGGGATATTTATATCTTCATGTCTATTCCAAGCATCATCATGTCACAAAATTAAATCATTTGATACTTAAAAATAGAACCAATCAGCTCCAAATGTGGCCCCAAATGATGCCCACCCCAAATGACTCGAGGAATTTTCATAACCATCATAACCATAAATTGAATAAATATTCTCTAGGTTGGGAGGTAAATAAGAATTTTCCAACTTTTCCCTCCCACCGTGAGACGAACCCCTTCTAGTAAAATCCCTTTTGACAATCCAAAATTAAAACTCTATCATGTTCATTACTCACATTCTACGATAGGTGGAACATATAGAAAAGGTGATCAAACCCCACCAGGGACACAAGAAAAAATATCTCAATGTGGAAAATTGTTCAAATAATGATCATATTGATTATAGAGTAGAATCATCCTATAATAATAAAATTAATGGAACAACCACCATTTCGTGATATGCCACAGTGAATTATGTCCCTATCAACATGGTAGACATTCATAATGACAAAAATGTAGTGAGATGAAACATGCTGAGTCTACTGAAAGAGGAGGGTGATTTTAATATACCAATTTAGTTTAGATACACTCGAAACTAGTCAATATATAAAAATATAGAACCCCTGAATAAAGAGTTTCTACCTCTTCAGTGGAACCCTATCAATGAAAAAGAGAATGTTTCAGCTAAAACTAGACAACCAATGATAATAGTTTTGAATCCATCCCTGGAGTAACAACTGTCCCAATATGAGTGTAAAATAATATCTCTCTAGAAACTCAAGGGGGAACTACTCAAATGTTATTTTCCCATTAGGTCTCTTATTCAAGAAGATACATAAATTGTCCCTCTGATAGTCGATCCACTAGTAAGAGTGGTATATGATCATCTGATTGGATCTAGAACTAGATTTCTAGTCCACATAAATGAGTGACTCTGATATGATCATGAAATCCCTCCTCTATGGTGACAATCTCTCCTCGTCATGGAAAAAATTATATCAAAGAATTAATTTTTAATTAGAGGGATATAAATGTTAAATAACCTCAGCAGACCCTACCTACACCCATTGGATATGAGGGGGATCAGACAGTAGTACCCTCAGAGTTAAATAACATCATCGAGTCTCAGGATACTCGAATGGAAGTCATCGAGTGGAGATGGGTACCTATTCTTCATGAGAGGAATCCACAACCAAAATGGGTTAATGATACACCACATCCACCCAACTTCATAAATCCTAGCTTATCTACCATTGATGGCTTGTCCAACCCTGAAAAAATTCTCACAATCTTTATATCTTAATGTGGGCCAATGATTGGATCTCGAGATCAATAGAAGGCAACAAATCTATGTTGTTTCATATATCCTCTAACAAGGCTGGCCTTTGTTTGTTATATCATCCTTCCAGTATGATTCATTGTAGGATGGTAAGACCTTTATCATTTTTTAATTTATCATTTTATCACTACACTAAAATAAACAATTGTCTTTATCCAAAATTACAATAAACAATGAGAGAATGAGAGGGTGTCACATTTCATAGAAATGTGGATAGTTTTATCTTATTCACTAATAATTAAACTCTTGCAATAGATACCACTAGAACTCTATTATGAAATATATTGGATTTCACACACCTCTGATCCCCAATAAGTATCCAGGTGGTTATGCGAGTTCATCAAAAACAAAGAAACATCTTGATGAGGCTATTCATGGGACCTGGTCCAAAAAATGACTCAGTACCACATTGTTGGGGAAAAGTCTACATATTGTGGGAGTTTCTACTATCACCCCAAGACAGAAGTAGTGCCCATAAAAGAACCTATATGTTCCCTAAACCTCCCATAAAAACCAGTTGATTGGTGACTACCATGTAATCTCCCTTATCTAGAAGAATAGATAAAATAGGGTCACTAGGGTTTTGAGGAATGGGTGAAAAACGTTCACTCCTTTTGAAATGAAGAAGTGCCCATTTATTTCTTGGCCTCTATAGATAAGAACCTTCTTAAGCTTCCACAACCTAAAAATCCTTACTAAGTCTACCTCACCGACCATCCCAAATGATGACCTTTACATAGAATTTTAGGAAATAGAATCCACCATTTCCTTTTCATTAAATAATTTCATCTAGTATTTGTTAATTATATATAGGTTACATTGAACAACTCTCAAAAAAGGTGATGTGTATAACCTTTATCCAGTAATAAGAGGAAGGTGGATGGAAGAAGGTTCTGGACAGGTGTGCATAATAGTTCAAAAAATGAACGACTCAAACAATTGTTCAGTGGGATCATCACACCCTGATATCATAGCTGCACAGACCCAAACTATCCTACCACCTAAGAAAGAAACATCTAAAGTACATATAGAAGGTGGTTGGGACAACTAAAAGTAGGAAGAAACAGATGAGGAGTAATCATATTCTAATCTAATGTAAGCCCTAACTCTATTAGATTTCTTCATGACAATATCAACAACAAAATCAACTCCCCACTAAATCTAATTCTCATCTTATTAAGATCTCATATTTGGTTCTGTTAATGATATACACTTGTTATATCCCTTCTCCAATGATGAATAGGCCCCCCGAATATGCATTTCTCACACATAACCTGGGAATGGGAGGCCTCTTCCACTAGAACATATGATACATGGGACAACGGGGATGTGGTCAAACCAAATATTCTTGTCATATCTATATAGAGGAGATATATGCAACTATTACCTATGGTAAGACACTCTAGTAGGCTCAAAAGAGTCATATTTATTTCCCAAAACCCTCCAGTGGTCAATTATACCCAATTTTCTTTCATGATTTCATAGAAGGGGTTCGATCATCCTATCAACATGAAAAAATGGGATGGTTATAAAATTTCACACCACATATAGTAGATTCTTTCACAGCCTCTAAAAAAACACCCAACTTTTCATCCTTAGATGCCTCATCCCCTGAACTATACTCCCAAGAGTTTCCTAATACCACTAAGTACCAAATTTTTTCACAAATGTTAAAAATTATAAAACATAAAAAGGATTACCCATCCAATATCTCAATCCATTATGTTCTCTATTATTCAAAAAAATTAGGGAGGAACATTCTAAGGACCTCTAAATCCCACATGAGTTTGAGAAAAATGTTGCTACACCTGAGGTCTATCGAGTGTAGACTATGTCCTAAAATTGTCATTATGTTATCTCATTCACTATACAATATCTAGAAAAGGTCATCCATAGGAACATTATCCCTATATATGTTTCAGAAAAAATCAATAATTACATCATATAAAGGTCTCTGATTGATAATTAAACTGGGATCAATATCATCCCATTTTAAACCCTTCGATGTTTGTGATATGGTGATGCATTCTTATATACCAAAATGATAACCATTATAGTCTACGATATGTATGAGAAAATAGCCCTGGGAAGATTAAAATTGAATCCCAGTTCAGGGAATTCACATCTCGCGATGAGTTCATGGTTATCCTATAAGACACCACTTATAATTTCCTACTATGGAGGCCTTAGATACTTATCCAGTTGGTGGTCCCATCAAAATTCCATATATGTCTGATGTACCCATATGATGGGAAGGTCATCATATTGATGGTGTGGCAACCTGTTCGAGTCTTATAGAGACACATATGCTGAAAAATATTTATCCTAGATGGGAGGTAAGAAAAAAATTTGGGATTATGATTTATAGGTTCCAACTCCAAATGGATTGGGGAGCACCCCTGTGAATCCCTCCATCCATCCAATGTAAATTTTTATTATGAGAAGAAGAAAATACACAAAGAGGGCTACTGAGGTCTAAATAAATGCAAACCAAGGGCATCCCCTCTAATCAAATCAACACATTCCGCCTTCAAACTGTTAATCCGTAATTTTTTTGCGTCTGTGGAACTGTGGTCAGCCATGGAGGCCAAAAAGTCTGCAACCTTGTTCCCCTCTCGATAAATGTGAGAAAGAGTAGTGTTATGACCAAGCATATGACGACAGTTCCTGATCACGTAATCTATGGACCACGGAGTAGAGCGTTTCTCTTTGAGGCAATCAAGGAGGACAAGTGAGTCCACCTCCACTTCCGAGATGGAAACCTCCTCTTGAATGCACAAGGAAAGTCCTGTGAGAAGTGCCCGGGCCTCTGCTAGAATGGAATTTCCCCTGTGAATCCCTGTAGTATGATATATAGTGATTTTGTGCTCCCCATAAATCTGGTTAATAAATCATATCTGATCCAAGAGGTTGAATCCCCTCCCGTCTTTAGTTAAAGTGTAAAATTCAATCTTCTCTGACATGTCTCTATAGAAACTCAGATATAATGAGATGATAACATTTCTTATAATTTTTTTCCGCAACCTAATAGTGACGGTGAAGCCTATAGGTTTCTAGTTCCTTCGAAAAGATCATCCATAGAATCAGAATTGGAAGAAGATAAGGATATTCTCAGGAGTTCCCCTCCATAATTTGAGGTAGGAATCTATACTACCATAGATGAGCTCAGACAAATAAATCTGGTAACATAGGAATTCTCATGGACAACCCTGATTAGTATAACCATTCACATTTAATATCAAGATATGTACATTGAATTTCAAACACAGCACTGATATGTTTTCATATAGAACTATAAATAAATTCCTTGACTAAATATAGATTTGGAAATGCATTATCTCTAACTAACCGTAGAGAATTTTGGATTCAAATAGGTAGTGAAAATATTTCACCCCTCATTTCACCAATGTAATAGTAGATGTTAATAAGTTTATCAAAATAAAATTTTTATGATAAGTGAAATGCCGAATACAGCTATCTAAAATCGTCCCCATTAAAAAAATATGTAGATTAGTGACTAAATTGAATTCTTTTACCTTAATTGGTATTTCATGAATCAAAACAACTCATTCCTAATAAAAAACTTTCTTGATGGAACTTTTAGCTTCCAAACACTTTTCATCATGGACTGGTACTCGGTGTAAAATTAGTTCAAAATGGAACTCAAAGATGAAGAATCTACAGCCTTCAGAGAGCCTAAAGAGATCTTATACTATCAGGTTATTCCCTTTGTAATAAATAATTCTATCTCTACAATTCAGTGTATAATGAATCTCATATTTAATACAATCATGGGAATAGTTGATGTGTGTTATGTCGATGACCTAGTAGTTAAATCCCGACAATGATGTGATGATTTCAAATATCTTTGGAAAATCTCTAACAATCTGTGACAATGTAGTTTAAAGATGAATCCACGGAAATGTTCTTTTAGGGTATCTTTAGGAATGTTCCTTGGATTCATGGCAGTTAACTAGAGCATCATGATTGACCTAGAAGATACTATTTTTATTTTTTTAAATTTCATGCACAAAAATTTTACATAACTAATATGAATCCAAATGAATGACTCCAATATTTAGTGATTCATATCATCATTGGCCAAAAATATATCCCCTTTACTAGGATAATGAATAATAGAATCTACTTTCAATGGGATGATGATTGTCGGAAATCTTTTGAATGTCTCAAACAATACATTATACACTAACCAATTTGGATTCCTCAATTTGATGTAAGGTGACTAATATTATATATTTCTTCCATGGAGCGCTCACTAGGAACCCATATCATATTGAAAAATTTTGTGGGAAGTGAGAATATTTTATACTACACCAACTGGATGATTCTAGTTACTGATAATAGATATTATGATGTTGGGATGAACTTCCTTTCACACATCATTGTGGTGAAAAATCATAGGCAGTACTTGCATCACCATGATTCCACATGGTCTCTCATATTGATACAATCAAGTACATCCTTGTCCTTCCTATGTTGACTAGAATATTAGAATGATTTTAATTAATTCTAAAATAATATTAAATTTATTTAATATCATAGAAGTCAGCAAAAAGGAATGCCCTATACGATTTCCATACAACATATCCTTCCCCTGAAAATACACAGGATTACACCTAGATTCTTGATGAGGAGGTCATCTATAACTATGAAAATCCTCATACATGGGAGATGTACATTGGCGGCGCCTCATAGAGTCCTTTCAGTACAGCGATGGTAAATCCAAAACTCAATCAGTTTATTCTTGGTATTTCTTTTGTCACTCGAGAAAATGTAGTTTTTTCCTTCTATTTCTCACTATCTAATGAGGCAGAATACCAATACCTCATCACTGGATTAGAAGTAGAACTAAATCTGTAGATATAATACATTAATATTAAAGCAGACTCATAATTGATGATAAATAAGATCATTGGGTAATATTCATTTAATAATGAGGAACTCTCCCCTCTCACTCACTATTGAATGGGGTTGATAGAAGATTTACCTTTTGAGCCGACATTTCATTATGATCCCCAATCACAGAATGGTTCCCCGATGTACCAGCTAAGGAAGCCACTATCTTTATGGACCCTTATTTAGAGGAATCAATATTCCATATTAAACATCAAATAACGGTCTCATCGATCGTTGTATGTGATATGGAATAAAATAATCAGGTCAGCACTGACCCATAGTGTGATGAGCCAATGGCCACCCCTTGATGGATAGATCCCTTAATTGGCTATCTACAAAATATTATTCTCCAAATATATCATTGCAGAAGGAAACATATTCCAAATTGCGCAACAAATTTCACTCTTCAGGATGGTCCAAATGAGTTGAAATCCATATATAAATGAATTTTTTATGGAATCCACCTCATATGCATGGAATAAGGATAGATTCCTATAGTCATGTAATAATTCCTTATAGGCTCTTATGGGACCCATAAGTATATAACCAAGAACTCCCACCCAATCTAGAATATGGGATATTACTGGAAAACCATGATACAAGAGATGATTGAATTCACCAAGAAATGTCATGTGTTCCAGATCCATGAAACCCTCAACAATCAGTCCTCAAAATTTCGACGTACATCAGAATGTTCGTGGACATTTTCCATTTGGGGAATGGATATTTTGGGTCCATATCCCATATCCATAGTTTAGTTTTTCAAGTAACTCCTTACTGGTACTGAATTATTTTCCAAATTGGATAAAGTAATACCCCTCAAGGATGTTAGGATGAATAATATCATCATCTTTATAATGTCCCAAGTCATAATCAATTTCAGTGTCACACACACTATATTAATGGTCAACAAAACCAAATTCAGTTTAACATAATTAATGAGACTCTTCCAAGAGTATAATATCGAGTCTAATTACTCATCTCTCTATCATGAAATGTAAAATGGACAAATATTGGCCTTCAGTAAGACTCTATTTAATATACTCTAAATGATGGTGAATATGGATAAAAGGTATTGGATGGAGGAGATCCTCTATGCATTATTGGCCTATGATTCAACTACACATACTACCACACAAGAATCCACATAATCATTAGTTTACAAATCATAGGTACTGTTACCAATATAGGTCCTACTAGCTACCCTCAAAATATAAATTTTTTGATAGATCCCAGATGATGAATAATTAAAAATGAAAATGGAAAATTTTGAATGACTATATTAGAACATATCATGCACATTTCACAATGGATATGTCTCTTATAATCGGATAGAATGAGTCTTTAATAAATAGGTTCAACTTACTTCATTCCGCCAAGGAAAACTGGTGTTGGATCTCATAATAGTGATGATACCAAGAAAAAATCCCCCAAAATTGAATCCCACGTGGGAATGGACTTATGTAATACATCAGTTTCATTAAAATGGATCCTACTTATAGTCAACCATTGATGGGAATCATGTCACACCACCCACCAATGTGAGATCTCTGAAGAAAAACATTGTGTAACATTCAATGTATGGGAATCCACATCTAAAAACTCTCTATCATTCATGCTGATTACTTGGAATTAAACTATAAAAATTAATCCTAAACACATGATGATAAACAATACAGGTTTCATCCTAGACACATGATTTCAAACTTTAGGGTTACATAAGTACGAAGTACAACTTGATCACTACTATTATAGGACACGTAGTGATAGCCAAGAAAATATTATTGGGCCCAAAAATAGGATTACTTTTTTTTAATTGGGTGATTCAATTTTCTTACTACATGATGTAAAACTGAATAGATCAACAACATCCCATTCCTTCACATCGAGTGATCTATATCCTTACCAAATGACGTAAAATTATGAAGATAAATAATATCCATCTTCATTCATATTGGTTCACCCACATCCTTACAATTAGATGCTAAACTACATGGGTTTACTAGAACTATGTATGGCATGATTCTAATTTCCAATGAGACACATGTGGATGCTTTGATCTTATAACTTTGTCCAGCCACCACATGATACAATATTCCCCTTTATTTCTCTTAAATGTCATTGTGTGGTTAGAGAAACCCCTATCGTTCCTTATTTATCACACCCATCATAGATCACATTGGCTTATGAGTCTCTGTAAGGGCTTCCCAACACAAAAAATGAATAACAACATATGACATCCCCTTATCTGTCCTAATTTAATGACCTTAAAATAAATTCCAAGAGTCCTCGATGCATGACATTAAACATAATAGTTAATGTCCCCTATATGACATGATGATGCCTACTATTGTGGTCTTAACCAAAGAATACCACTATAGTGGTTGTGTTTATTCTATCACATTTACATCCGCTTTATCCCTCTTTATTTTTGGGATCCCACAAAACTACCGCATGACATTAAACTTCACGGTTCATCACAAAAATGTGTGGCACAAATCTAATTTCCATGAGATACATAGAAATTACCAGACATCCATCCTTGAACCCAACTGCAACGTCACCATTTTTTCATGTCGTTACATCTTCATCAATTCTACATGACTTTATACTAGACAGTTAATTAAGAAATAGGTTTGTCTTGATTCCATTAATTGCTGGATATGTAGTGATGCTTGGGTATTTAATATTGGTCCCAACGAAAATAATTTATGGAAATAATTCCAACATCTACATATGGTCTAGACATGTGTAGATTATTATCCACTCATGAACTACATGTGAATTGATTCCTTCTCCCCAAGGATATATAGTGGTGTACATGTTTCCAAAATCAATCCGAATATTAAAAAATAAATATAAATATGACACCCACATTGCATAAAAGTTATACCTAGGCAAAGAAATTCATTAAAAACAGCATGTGGCTTGATTCTCATCTATGTGGGATATGTTGTGACATCCGTAATTCCATTCATCGGCCTAAATGAAATGCCACCATTTCACATAAGGGGATCCGTATCATCACTACATGATGTTAAACTGCATGACTATTCATATTTATTTGTGTCTTCACTCTCATTTTCCAGAGATATGTAATGATGGTCGTCCATCCATCCTTACACCTAATCATGGAATTTCAATCCATTCACGTTGTTTCCTATGTACTTACAACATGATGATGAACTACAAGAAAATTCATCCTTACCGCATGATGATAAGCTTCACAGAATATATCCTTATCACATTCCATTATACAGCATAGAAAACAACCTCACTATATGATAATAAAATATACATACCATCATCCCTTAATTATTTCATATCAAAGACCACAAGATCCTTTCCTCGATTTACCAAAGTAAGGGGTGATTCTACCATCTTTCAAAATCTCCCAAATCGATGTTCAACACATCATGTATTAGGTAACTCAAGTTACTGTTATCCTTTCATAGGGAATTTAGAAGAAATGAGATACCTCAATTCGGCCCTAATATTGATCCATAAGGGCTTAAGACCCAATAACTGGATAAATGTTTACCCAATATAAGAGGGTGTCTAATTCTAATGAGATTGACGTCATCGAGACAAAACTCAACACCTTAATATGATTAGAAAATCTCCTTGTATGATCATTCCAAATCATTAGTCATAACCTAAGAACCTAGAGTTGTGATTTCAATCATTTTCATCTAAAGATCCAAAGGATGATGAATTTCTCTTGACCCTGGGTATCCTAATTAGGTATTATTGTATCATATCCCATGTTAGCACCACATGAGTTAGGACCTTAAAGTTGTATGCACTTTTTTAAACAAATTTACGACCATACACTCTACCCTATAATGATGAAAATCACAAGATGTTAAACTAATAGAAAAATAGGCACAAAACATTTTGTTTGAAAACCTAGAAAAGGGAGACTAGATCAAAATTAATGTTTTTTCTTGATAAAATCTTCATCACAAAGGATTTGGAAAATTCTTTGGCACACATAAATAAAGCATAAATAACATCAGGTCCACTTTGTGTCCCTCATAAAAGGATTTCTATTAAGGATATACCACTTGGTTCAAGAAAAATATAGAGAAATGATTTGACACATCTCCTAAGTATGAGAATTTGTTTTATAGGTAGTGAAAAAAAATTTCGGGTGCTCGAACCCTTCATGGATATAAAATTTCTCCAAAAAAAATACTTCATGAATTGAGTTCCTCATTCCACCCTAAACCATAGATGGCCCTAGGAAAATATTTCTGGATTTAACAGAACCTTTTAATAAATATGAATTCACACCTATGGCTCATGCATAAGTTTATATGGCTGTCAATCAAATGAATCACTCTACAAAAACAAAATTCCAATCCTTATGAGCCCAGACATCATAGTGGAATCACCTAACGCCTTAGTGTGTGTAAACTACTCCAGGTATGACTATACCATATCATCATCCCAATCACAATTCCTTACACCATGATTTACAATCTCTATTCTAGACTATCCGAGTGGATTTGACATCCACTATGTTACGTCATGATGTTTTTTACCCTTTCTTAAGGCCTAAATTTTACACTCTATTATGCAACCTTTGGTGGCCCACACCTCATGATTCAAAATGAAAAGGAGAAGGTTTTGAGTTTCCTGTTCAATATTTAAATAGTCATAGGTTGACAAAACCCATCCTGGTAAGATTCATTCCATACCCAACCTCATCATCAAGGCATTTGATACCTTATAAACCATTCATAACCCTCATAAAGAAGTGGGGATCACCTTTTTCTAGTGCTTGTTATCGACGAATTAGGACCCAAACCCACATACTAAATGCACCTCCACATATAAATAAAGGAGTGTTAATCAATGTGAGCCCCGGAAACACAATTGCAGAAATTGGTATCTCAATGTGTTACAAGTTATCCCCAACATGTCTGCCCCATATCATATTCTTGGAATCAATATTTTGGGTTATGATTTATATCATCCACTTTCCAACTATCCAAAGGGTCCATGGTACCCCAGTATTTATCCCTCAGCTATATTGCCTATATTAAAATCCCATATCCCCTATAAATTATAACTAGATTCAACATACCCATTTCATGACTGTGCATGTATTAATATGGCTCCTACATGTGCACATATGGTCATCACGCAATTACATCACTCTGCAAAATGTGATTCATATTCCTTCATGGCCCCAGAAACACCATGGATCAACCTAGAACATCAGAGTGTTTTAGGTCACTCTTAGCATGTCTAAACCATATCCCATGATCATATATCAAGGTCCGAGCTCAAAGGACCTAAATTGGAACACATCAAGGTCCATGTTATAAGACCCTAAATTACAACACATCCAGGTCCAAGATAAATGACCCTAAACTAATGCAACAGAAGTACCAAGATAAAAAACCCCAATATAAAGTGACATGTGGTCCCATTTAAAAGACCATAAGCTAATGAAATACCATTTCTGAGATAAAATACCATAAAATGAAATGGCATATGGCATCGAGTCAATGATAAAATACCCTAAACTAAATATATATCATGTTTGACATAAAATAAGATAAACAACAACAAATCGTGGTCTATGAAAAAATAACCAAAACTAAAAAACATCAAGGTCAGATCTAAACACACCATGCACTAATGAATTATAAGATGTGATATAAAAGACCCTAAACTAAATAAAATCATGATCTAATCTAAAATACCATAAACTTAATCACATCAATGTCTGAGCTAAGTGAACCTAAACTATATCAAATAATGTTCTGACCTAAAAGACCATACACGAAAGAAATAGAAGATCTGAGAAAAATTACCCTAAACAAAAACACATCTTGGACCGAGATAAAAAAACCCTAAACTCTAGAACATATATTTTCATTCTTAAATACCCTAATCTAATGAGACATAAGGTTTGAGATAAAAGACATTACAATAATGAAACATTGGGTCGAACCAAAATGTCCCTAAACTGAAGTGATATTTGTTTCATCTAAAATACATTAAACAAAGTATATATTATTTCCAAGATAAAATTCGATTAACTAATGTGATATTATGTCTGAGATAAAAGTCCCTAAATTAAGCTGATATCAGGTCCATGATGAAGGACCCAAAACTAAAGTGATAACAGGTCTGAGCTCAATTTTCCAAATGTAAAGCGATATCATGTTCGAACAGAAATACCCTCAACTAATGCTATATTAGGTCAGGGATAATGGATGCTAAACTATTGTGATATTCATTGAAAGATAAAAGACCATAAACTAATGTGATATCATGTCTAAGGTAGAAGACCATTGACTCATGAAATAGAAGAATCGATTTAGAAGAGACTTATATAAAGAAATATTAGATATGATCTGAATGAAACTAAACTAAAGTGATATCATGTCAGATATAAAAGACCCTAAACAAGTGATATATTAGGTTGAAGCTAAAATACCCTAAACTACACCAATTTTATTTTTAAGCGGAATGACCATAAACTATAGCCATGTGGAAATTTAGCATTAAAAATATTTTTAATGACCTTAATATGGCCTTAGAAGAAAACAATATTACATAACCAAGCCTATCATCTTATGTTAAGGGTATATCAATCTTCCTACGGAAAATATACCCTACTCGGATGATCCTTATAAAAATTTAGTTATATTAATAGAGTTGGAAAGTATTATCGAAAAAGAATCTCATTTTGCTGGTTATTCATGAGCATATATCAAAGGGAATATATTAGAATTTCAACATTTAATTCCATACATTCAGGTTCATTCAATTTAAACACAAATTACGGGTAGTTTTAGAAATTCTCCCAATATCGGTGCAATGAGATATCATAAACAACCTGATGGAATGAAAACTAGATAGTAATATAGAAGGTTCAAAAATACAATCTATTCACAATGTGGAAAATAGGTAGAAATATGTAAATTTTTGGGTCTCTATGAAGTCTCATAAAAAATGTAATGAATTTAAAATGATTTATCTATGATAAGAGTTGGTCATATTCGATGGTGAGATTTATAAGAGTCTGGCAGAAAGTGTCGATGGAATGTTGAAGTGTCATTATCGCAACCTCCTTTGTTTCTAACCCATGATAAAGATTCACAACCAATTTAGTAAACTCTTTAACACTATTCATAGTATTACATAACGAAGATGATGATGTCGAATAATAAGCCCTTATATGTGCAATAATCTCCTCACATCTTTTAGTCTGCATAGTCCAGGAGTCCATCTGAGATGGAAATTCATATATTAATTGATGACCCTTCTTTAATGCCTCTAATGTCTCCCTCATATATCTAAAATGGCGATACTCATCTACATGATCCTGAAAATATCATTCATGGGTTCCCAGACATCCCTGAGTCAAAAATATTTTCATCATGGTATCATTAAAAGGTTGACGATGAAAAACAACTACACAAAAGTTAGATAATAATTTATGGAGGTGGTCCCCACAGTCCTAAAATGTTTCAATGGGAGTCTCAGAAATAAAATCATGGATCTATTTAAAAATCATTAGATGTTTCATATGATACTCCAGGACCAATTGGAATGGGAACAATATTTAGAGTGATAACTAGATGATTCAGTAGGGAAACAGGAGAAGAAACCTTGTTCGTTATTATCTCGATAGGCATATCATCTATAGCTTCTGCTGGAGGACTAAATTCCTAAATATAATATATTTCACCATCAGAATAATCATTAATAGAATAAGTTCCCTTCCATGATGTGTCTCCTAGGTCTTCAATCATTTCCATTTTGGTAACAAAAAGAGGGTTTGGTTAAGAAAATAATCCATCTATATGACGTATTAGTTGGCCTATCACACCACATTGGTAAACTTCTACCAAATACTTTGAATAATCCTTGGTATAGAATATGGATGAGTAATAAAGAGGAAGTATGATCTTAGCCTCTATATCTTCATGTTCTAGCATCTTCCAAAATTGGTGGATGGATCTAGGATTATGCTCCCCTTGAACGTTGACAATGGAAAGAGGGGAGATCCATTGAATGTAGCCAAACTCAAAAGTTAATCGATAAGTTGCATAAGGTTCACAGATAACTACCTCATCCCCTATGGCTATGAGAACCCCATATTTATAGTGGATCATATATTACTTTCTCAAATAGAACTACCACCATTATCAATATTTGGTCCATTTAATGCATTAGGGGAAGTAAAACTGATGTTCCTATACCGGCGTAGTGCATCATTAACCTCAATAAGGCTTAGATACATGGAGAAAACTACCAAAATATTCAAAATTGTGTGGTGGGAAGAAAAATTAGGGAACTCTATGGAATTTTAATATTAATAATAATGAGAGTGATGCACATTCAATCCAAACAGAAACTAGAGAAGACCTCTCATTTAGTAATGGGTGCCATTTTTTTTAATGTGGATGAGTAATTGTTAAAGGTGTGCATGGACTGGAACTGCCATGTTAGGATGCCTTCTTATTCAAGTGGAACCGCTATCACCATTGTTCTAACTTAGATCCACGAGCATGCATCTCGAGTCAGTAAAATCCTCCCATTCAATAAAATCACCATAAATCTATTTAATACAATTCGTGGAGAGATATCTGAGTTAAAAAAATATCCTCATGAGGTATTATATCCAGCCTCTAAAATGGGGCACTATAATCCATCACTATCACATCATTTTTGATAATAGAACTTACAAGGATGTATATAAGCAGTCATACACCACTTTTATAGAGAAAAATATTGATCCCATCCATGAATTATAAAATAATAATCATAATTGTCTCTATTTTTAGCATTTCCTTAATAATAATAAGCATGTCTCTCACCAATACAATAGTCTGTGGGGGATCATCCTAGACAACTATAATTAGTAGTAACTCATCATATATTTCTCGAAGGGGAGGAATTCCACCGAGCAAATAGATGTCTCATAGGTTGATACCCACTTCACCATGGTACAAATGAAATGTGTTAGTGTTAGGGAATCAATGGATGATCATCTATCAATGGAGGTTGAGAAGGGAATAGACGATGAACTATAAGATTCACATGGATTCATAAAGATGAACTTTGTATATATCATCTGAAAACTCTAGGAAGCTTTGTATTACCAAAAAAATTAATTCCCACTCATCAGAGAAAATACCATTAGGACAGAGATACCATTTTGAGTACCATATAATCCTCATATTTTTTAATGGTGAGGCACATATACATGAATAACTCATAGAAATTGTTATTTATGAAAACTCACATCCTTCCGGTCCTAGATAATTGATTTTTAATAGATAAGATGAACATTGTGGTCATTCCATAACCAAACATTCATCCTAAGAAATTATCTTCCTGACACAGTCAAAATTAGTTGACATCCAGTGAGATGACAGATTAAAATAAAAAGGAAAATTGATGACATCATCCAACAACCCAAACCCAAACATGGGAATTTGGTGTAATAGTGGATAATCTCAGAGCTTATATGAAATGATCTTCATTAAACCTATGTTATATACATTCAAATGATATTGAGGATCAACATTGAGATTCCTTGAAATCAAGGCCCTTTGATTGAATGAAGATGGAAAAGATCAATTAGAAATAGAGACCATTTGAAAATATGAATGTTGAATATGTCTGAAAAATAGAATATGAAATCATGTCAATAAAAAATACATAATATCGTATAATCATCATGTACATTTCATGAATAAGCATGGGGTTAGAAAATATGCCTAAAAAGTTCAAAAATTTCATAAACATAGAGGGTCTCACGGGTCACATAATCCTCAAAGGGAATCATAAAATCACTTGTACCCTTTCGAGACTCGTGATCGAGTGACCTAGATGTGGTCACATGAATCACATAATAAGCAGTCAATAAAATGATCAAGGTATAATACTATGTGAAACCTTCAATAAAATTTTGGTACCACATTATTTAATTTATAGTGAATTACTGAAAAAATGATTGAATTCATAAATTCAATGAACCCGAGTAAAAGATATATTATAGGATAGATTTGATGTTGAAAGGTCACGATGTGTTATCGTGATAAATACTCATGAAACTGTCTTGTGTCCGGAGTATATGAGGGAGGAAATGCAAGATACCTCCATAGAAATTGTAGTTGGTGTATAAATATTTTGTCAATCAATAAATATATAGTTCATTATTTGGAATACCAAGAATCTCTTGTTAGAAAAAACATCACTGAAGACATTGATTCATGTTAACACCAAATGCTTATGTGGGAGTAAACATCCCTCTAAACTGATCCCTTATCCCCAAGGACGTCAGTGTGGAGGGGGGCCATTTGTTTGTTTCATCCAAATGAGAATCGAAAAATTTATAAAGGACGGAATAACTGAATATGGGTATTATTGTACCCACAAAAGAAAAGTGAATAAGAATGTGGTTAAGACAATCAGATCAAGTGAGACCACAAAAGACTCGCAATAGTGTAACTATAATTAGTTCATGTGAAGACTCCACAAACTGTGCATAACCTACAACACATCCAACGTAACCCCTTTCATGAAGACATATTTCTCTTGATAAGTTATTCTAGACAATTATTTTTCATGTGGATGTATCCGGATGTGCTCATATAGGCCACATGGTTTTTCAGTAGCAATAACCTTAAAATTTGTCTTAAAATTCCTTTGAAAATAAGAATAAAAATATTCAAGGTGAAGATATCTTTAGAAATCACTAACATCACACGAGTCATCACCAATGGAAATAAAAATCATCCGTAACAAAAAATAAGAATAAAATCATAGTCGTTGACTTCTATAGAAATTTAAAAATAAAATAAAATGGGAGGAGGTATGACCCTTTTGTGGTCACTGAATTTCATACAATGCACCCTTGGTGAATCGTAATACATCACGAGACTCTGAAGACATGTTTTCCTCATCTCAAAAAGATCTTCATCTCTTTATCCTCGCCATTCAATGTGACTTGGGTATACTAGGCATCTTCATGATACCCCTTCATCTCCATAAGAATAAACATGTGGATTTTCCATGAAATGACCACGTACCCCGATATAACCCATATTCGTCACACGATTCATTATCACGATATAGAGTAATTTTCATTAACATTACTCATGTAATTTTTCTTGCACCTCAAACATTTGAAAATATTGCAAAGAAAATAAAAAATGGAATATGAAGGATCTATCATGATTATACAACTCTTACAACAAAAAAAGGTGGTCTGAAGCATTATCCCACAAGACTCATGTACACGCCTCGCTGATCTCGAGGAGACCCCTAGAAAAGCCACCATCACCTCACAAACTGTACCAGAAATGGAATTGGTCATCTCATGAACCCCTTGTTGTAGACACTTTCATTTCAGGGAGGCCCTTGGACATGTCAATATGAAATTTTTGAAATCCTTTAACTTCCATGAATTATAAAATAATTCCTAATTAATTGGGAATAATCTAATCATGGCAGCATTGGTCGGAGGGACTCCAAGTCGCTACTAATGAAGTGACTCCCTCATAGTGATCCAGAACAAAGGATCACGAAGATGGATGATGCTAGAACCCTTCATTACCTCCATCCTAGATCTGAGAAAGATACAAATTGCAAGCTAGCAAAGAATTAGGGTGGAGAAACCTATATATCTCCCACCATATGCTCTAAGAAAGGGGTTTTTCGCATCCTGTTGTATCATAACACCCATGAATCAAAGAAGATTTCTCAAAAAAACTAATCTTGCGAATGAATAGTCTTTGATCTGGTAATATACCATTGGACTACCAGGAAGATAAAAATTCACACATAATGAACTTCGCTTGGTAATTTATAGATCATTGGAAGGATATCTGGAATTAATTGTGAATAACATACCACAAATCTATCAGATCATGCATTACTCAAAATACACTTTTATAAAATAAATATATGTTATTCATGATAAAAGAGATAAAAAGAATACTAAAGGTGGGAGTATTAAGTGAAAAACATGTTCACTAACACCCATTTCCTTCTTGTGAACCTTCCAATACATGAGACAATAGTAGGACATTTTTCCTAGATATCGATACATTCAGTCATATTACTATTTGGTTCATGTTAAATCCAGCAGTTTGGGTTAGATATATTCATATAGTTATGATTGGGTATTCCACATTATTCTCATGAGATCCCATTGGGCTTGTCAACCAGGCCTTGTGATGTCCTTAAGAAACAGAACCTAACTAACATAACAGAGCCGAATCATGACTGTCAAGTCTCACATTACAATATAGGAATGCTAAATAATCCATCATGAACCCCTCTTGGCATGTCATCTAAGACTCATGATTCCCTTTGTAAATGTTGTGTAGGTCTCATAATGCCCTCCAAAGATATTATCAAAGTCACATGGAATGCTATGAGACATGTCCTATTGACTCTCATGATACAATAATATTTTATCAGGACCTATATTAATAATGAAACTAATGAAATTCAACAAGATCATGAAAAACCCTCTAAAAATTTTAGATGGATCATACAAAACACTCTAAACAGTCATCTGGGTCACGTGTTGGATTCCAGGACAAGTCACATAGATCATGAGATGTCCTTTGGACATGGTGACTTTGATCCTATATCAACCATCAGATAAACTACCTGGGTACATGTTATTTCCATTATAATGATAAACTAGACCAATTATTTTCCCTATTATATTCTCAGAAAATTATCTCTTATATATCAGGATAAGAAGAAAATCTACATGTTTCTGAAATGTAATAAAGACTAGGGAAATTTCATAGGGTAATCCCGACCAATCTAACTATTATGACTTTGATTCCTATCTTATTCATGATTCAAAGACCACCAGTTCAATGTTTGTGTTCTATTTTGATCATCCAGGTTGATCCTAGTATATAATTAACATCTCTAAAAGCAATGACATTGGTCACTTTCTATCTCCTATTCCCCACAATATGCTTGGATCACATGGGATAAAGAGTGGAACATGACATATCATATGAACCCTAAACCACCAAAAAGGTTCGGTAAACCATAGAGTGTAATCCATGTCCAATGGAACGATGAGGAATATAATTCCATTCATATTTAGGATCTGTAGTCCACCTATTAATGGTTTGTGCTACAAAGTGTTATCACAATACATAAGTCCCTCCATCTCCAAGAAAAGACATTGATAAATTTCCATCCCTTGTTTCACACATTGAGCATAGATCATGTGATATTTGAAGTTTAAATAATCATATAATTCATATCACGAATCTCCACTATCCACAGAAAAATATTCTTGTAAAGCCTCACAAAGTAGAATGACACATTATCCTTAAGACAAGGGAATATAGTGTAGGTATAATCCCAATGGTGTAATTAAACTATTATAATTGAAATTCCTACAATAAATAGGATTCATAGGATGACTTCTTATGGAATGAGAAGAAATAAATTTCCATTTCTATGAAATCTTTATGAATATATCATTTCATCCATCGGGAAACACTCATTTCTATTAACTGATTAATCTACCACATCCATCAATAGACTACGAAATACGAATAACTATGATGACTCTCATTCCATTAATAAAAACATTATATTGGAAATCTCTTCGAGGCAAGATCTCTATAATAAGTGTTCTAATTTGGGCCCCAACACATAAATCTCACACCATGAGAAAAGAAAAATGATCATTTTTCCATCCTTGATTTATCACACTTATCATATTTCTAGGGGGCTTCAAGAACTTTGATAATCATATTTTTATTATAATAAGTATTTATATTGACAAAGGAAACCTCAATTTGTAATCCCGAAAAAATTAAAATAAGAAAACTTTGATCGTCTCTGTAGTTGGGATACATAGGCTGTCCCTCTAGGACTTGATCTTAAACACCCATTGTCCTAAATCACACAAATATATCCTCTCAACATGACATTAAACTGCATGGGTCCAATGGACTATGTGTGTTTTAATTGTTAGAATTACTTGGGTATGTAGGATGCTACATAATGTCTTAATACCATCCCTAGAATATTAATCAACTCATTTCAGTGCATCACATTCATAATGACATGTTTATATTGCTTTATCACATAAGAAAGAACCTATTATACTATTATAATGGAGAAACATTGATTCATACAGATGGAATCACTAAAGAGACCCCAATATTTTTCATATAAAATTGAATTAACCCATAATCATTTTATAAGGGTAGATATTCCCATATCCAGATTAGAAAACGATTCATGAACATATCATAAATCTATAATAGAGTCCCAGAGTAGGAAATAATTCCCCCCAAAAGGGTGTGATAAGCTTGACCACCAATCCTCTCGACCAATGTGAGTCCCGAAGAGTAAATGGGCCTGAAAATCTAGGTGAACACCTACCTTTGGAATGGAGTTATTTACCTAGTTAAAAATTTGGGAACCATTTGAGAGATTATAGTAAGAGAAACAATGGTAATATGATGTTCATTTGTGTGCACAACACAAATCCCTCAAACTATCAAATGGATACATTCCATTACTTAAAAACCCTAATGAACAAGTTTCATAAGAATTATATCAAGTTATAACCCATAAAGGAGAAAACATTTTTATAAATATATTTGCACAATAAATATAAACCCTTAAAATAATGAATATGAATGGTATCCAAGGATCATATCCCCAGTAATGAATAATTACAATCAAATAATGCCATCTTAGATGGAGCTTTTTAATGATAATGAACGTTTCTAGATGAAAATAAAATGTTTTTGGAATTTATATTTTTCAAATAAATAGAACAAAATATGTTGGAAATAATCTTCATGGAAACTAAATATTAAATACACTAATAAGAAGCATGAAAAATAACTTAAAATATTTGTTCATGAAAATTACCTTTAAACTTTATATAATAATGTATTTAAAAAAAACTAAAATACATATGAATTTTACATCATTAATTTAATATAAAAAAATCTAATAAATGTTAAGGAATATATTTTCAATGAAAATAACATAAAAACATGCAAGGGAGGATCGAAATCAGTGATTGGTTTAAATAGAGGTAAATATTGTTCATTTCTTCCATAATATAAATAATCATTTATTTAAAAGTTTTTGAGAAAACCAATTTAGGTTTTTGTTTTCAAAAAACATGATTATTTCATGTAATGTTTTTAAAAAATTTAAATCTTCGGAAAAAATTATTTCATAAATAATTTTAAGGATTATAATTATATTTTTGAAGAAATTTTTAGAAAAAAAATGTTTTGAAAAAAATGACACGACAAAAAATGATATGTTTCTTAAAAACTATTTTTGTACTATTAAGTAAATAACGAGTTAAAAATTAAGGGAAATATGGATCATATGAATCTATCATTGGAACCATTTTCTTAATCCATCTTTATAAATGATGACATTGTAACAAAGAAAATTTACCACATTGGTAACATTGAAATATAATCCCCATGAAAGAATAACATTAAATGAATCATAAAATATAATGAATTTAAATATCTTATTTATATTACACATATGTGTTTCATTATATACCCATAGTACTAGTAGTTAGGTGTATAGTATAATAATATGTCTCAATGATGAAAAATTGAGACAAAAATCCCATATCGATTTGGTAAAATTTGAACTGTTAACCCAAAGAAAGATAGATCCTGAAATGATCATTTAAATAATAATAATTTTATGTATATTTATCATAAATAATATTAATGGGATGTATGTTTACAATAAAAAATTATTATTTGGGGAATATGGCATTCATCTCACAGGAAATACTAGTAAGATGAAAATCCATTTTTATAAGTCTTAACTTCTTCTGTAGTAACTCAGACTGATAATAGAATTAATATAATAATTTCATAAAAATGTTAATGAAACATACTTATATATATCATTCCAGATATTATTTACCTATTCCATTTTATTACCTATTTATTAACAATTCCATGTTAAAGTCATGTTTTGGGCAATAACCGCATTGTTTTTCATATATGTCTTTATTTTTTATTTTCATTCCTCCTATTTTGAGAATGTTTAATCATATATATAATATTAATAATGGTATAAATATAATAAATATTAATTATATATTTATTTTACCAATTGAAAAAACATTTAGGTAGAATAAAAAATATATAATTCATGGAGAGTGTAGGTCGTACATAAGCATTAACGCTTTATATATTGGTTGATGTATTTAATGAAAGAATGTTTAATAATATAATATAAATGTTGAAATTTTTTATTTAATTTGTATCTAATATATTCAATAATACCATTTTTATTTCCACCCATGTAATGATTGGATGAATCACATCTCTTCACAAAGAGGTAGTCCTCCTAACACACGAGACACATAATCGAGTTCCAAAAGAATAAAATCATGATGGTATGTGTAATATAATAATTAATTTAAGAATAATAATATCATACATATCATGTATAAAAAATAAATTAGATATTAGGATCAACATTTAGAGTTGGTAATGGAAATATGAATGGTGTAGAGTTGTGAAGCAGTACTCTGCCATATACATAAAGGATGATTTTGTAACCCTCTTTTAGAAGTGGAGATAGTTGTAGGTCATAAAACTAACATACAAATAACATATTATATTTAATATATGAATTTTATTATATCATAATGTTATAATAATAATATAATGATGTGGAGAAATAAATAAAAAACACTCATTGATTAATGTTACCTATTTTTTAGTATCATCCTTATGTTTAAACCAAAATGCTTCTTAGGATTAATTTATGTCCAAAATAAGGAAACTATTATGATATTAGGGTTTTTAGTAATTTGTTTTGTATTTCATTTTCCATGTTTTTTTATGCTGTGAGAAGGATAGCTGATGTTTTCGCCATCTATAAGAGAGGTGAGTGGTGCACTTGTAATGTTTTCAAAGAATGAATTTCACCCAATTGTTTCATATACCAAGGATATAATAATTGTAAATTATATATAAAAGAATTTATAAGGTCTAATATGTATATAAAATGGGGTTTTTATTTGTTTTGGGTAATGTATTAGCATTATATTTTAACTTTAACTACACTGTAAAACTCTTTTTACCTTAAATAGGGTAACTAATTTTTCCAGTTTTCACTATTCATTTTTTGTTAAAATTTATGTTGAACATAATAGATAATATATATTATGATAATTAAATATATTTAATCCATTTTTCGAAATTCCATTCACTGAATTGGTAAAATATAATTTAAAATAAATCCAACAGAAATTATGGGAAAGTGGGTTTTCAAAGTAAATATGTTCCAAAGTTTACAATTTTTCTATATATAAGTAAAATATGAAATTTATTATAATTATATAAATTGGATTAAAATATATGTAAATGACCTAATTTTACTTTAAAACCATTTTAAATTATAATTTTACTATATAAATAAATTTAAGGAAAAGGAAATTTTTAATTAAAATTTAGAATCTTTCACTATTCATCATAAAATTACCCTTTTAATAAATTTATACAAAAATAACACTAATATAAATTTCACATTAATATTTAAAAAACAACCATTAATTATTAAAATAATTTTTTCAATATTTAACAATTTAAATTTACGACAAACCATTTAGACATGAAACAATATAGGGTGTTCTAGAAGTGTATTTATGTCAAGCATAAAATGATTTATATTAACTATATGTCTAATTATAATCTTTTTTCATAATATAAATTATAATATATTTACAGATATTATATGAATTTAATTTAAAATACTATTAATTAGTCATTATTTTAATTAATTAATGTAGAGAAACAGTATGTGTTTTATAGTAGTTTTCAGAAGAAAACCCTTTTTATACCAAAAAATAAACAAAAACTAAAATACAATATAAATTTGATTTAAAATTAAATTAAAAGATTAAATTTTACTAATGAATAATTATTTTATTATAAAATATAATATGTCATTAAAATTACTTAATTTATTTAAAATCAAGAATATATTTATAAAAATAATTATTTTTCCATATTCACTGAAAAATCACTATTTCCCAAAAATTCACAAAATTTTAACATATGTTATTTTAGATATGATAATTTATAAATTAATTTCATATTAATAATTAAATTTTATAAAATATTTGTAAATTACTTTTTAAATATGGACATAAAATGTCAATAAAAATAATTTTTGAGGAAAACATATTTTTGATAAAAATAATCACATTACTAAAAATTGTTTAATTATTAATTGAAAATTTATTAATAAATTTATATTGATAATGAAAAATAAATTTTGATTTAACAAATTCTTTTATACTGTTAATAACTTCATATTTAACATAATAGTTATAATGGCCATTTTTTAAATAATATTTTTTCATGGTGCTATGAAGCTCATTTCCATGTGTAAAGTATACTATCATTGCTGTGTGTAACACAGGTTGAACTAAGTGTTTCATATAATACAGTATTTAATTATTATTTCATGTAACACGTGCTAATATTTGAGTTTTTAATTAAATGAATCAAAAATATAAAATTTAATAAAAATGTTTTCACAAAATATCAGGGTGGTTACAGTAAATAATGTTAATTACCATTTTAGAAAAAAAATTATGCTAACAAAAAAGTTTTTCACTAGAATACATGTTAAAATAATGGGAAAATATAAAATTAAAGGATACAAATAGAGAATATTATATTTTGATGAAAAGAGATGTATATAAATTTTTGTATCTTTTATTCAATATTTTTACAACATGAATCCAATATCCTTGAAAATAAAAGTACACCTATAATATGGAACAATAATTTATAAAAAACAATACAATTTCTCATATATAAAAGGATTGTTACTCTACCAACCAAGAATCACAACATTATCTTTTTTATATTAAATAACTGAATAAATTATCTTATTAATATTACTCTATCTATTTTTATAACCTTTAGTCATAACAATAATTCAAATTTCCATCATTTCCAAGAGGCTCTCTAACTGGACATTCATGTATTAAATGAATGTTTTAACATCTTCTCAATTACCAATAATTATCTTCTTCAAAAACATATTCATAGATTTGATATATATATATTTTCTAGATTGTTTTCAATATCATTAATATTTAATAATTATTATATTATAGAACTGCCATAGATTATTTATTTATTTATTATGAATTTATATCATATTCTTATTCAGATCTATTGTAACACCATCTTGTAAAATTATATAATTTTTATATCATTAATAAATAATAATCATAACCATAAATAATATAATTTTAAAATAATTAATTGAATATGTTTTCTGAATTTGTAGTGGTATCATTCCAAGTAATATTTTCTAATCAATTTCATTCTTTTTTTAATTGAATAATTATGGAAAATGGTATTTTTAAGCATTACAAAATAACAATCACTATAAGTTTTCTTAGAAGGATATGGGAATAAAAAAATAGGAGAAAAAATATGTTTAATCTTTATAAACATCCATATGATGGGGAAAACATGGCCAATGAGAATATATCAGAATAACCAAACTATTGAATTTGAAGAAAAATATTTTAACACCAAAATTTAAATTTTAACAATAAAATATTAATTTTTGGGTAATATTGAATTATAAAAAAATTTTATAGGAAAAATAAACATTGATAATGTTTTTATATATATTAATAATGAACCAAAATTTATTATAAATGGGATTAAAACATGTCCGGCCAAGAGGAATTCTATGGTAATGGTTTCCTTTCCAATATCACCACAATATAATGATTATATATGTATAAATCGTTAATAGATTAAAATATATCATACTTATCTATTAAAACTCATATATATTCCATTTCACTGGTTATTTTTGGTTTTTTCAAATCTTCTTAAAATCTTACCCTCTATTTTTTACAATTCTTCTAAGTCGATTATTATATATAGAGGGCACTTTTTAAATTAATTTTTGTTTTCAATCTCTCTCCAACATGTTCATATTATTTAATCTGTTTTAAAATTTTTATTCTATTAAATATTATTATTTGATAACTTTTCATTATATAAAAAAAATTAAATTTCATATAATAAATTGGAGGAATGTCTTTTCAATGTATTCAAAATGACTCATTTTCAATTTCCCTTCTTAATTAATTGTGAAATGAATTATTATTTACTCAAAAAAATTGAATATTTATATAACTCATTGGGAATAATCATATTCTAACACTATATTATTTAGTTTTATTTTAAAATTTTCATTACTATGTTTTATTTAATTTTTTATTTAAATTATTCCATCATTATTTATTATACATTTTCCATTGAAATAATTTTTTTAAAAAATATAATGGATATTTATTTTATTTTTAGATGTAATTTTTAATGATATTATATAGTTTTTTATCTGTTTCCAATTAAAAAAATATTTCTTATGATTTACTAGGGTTTCTATTTTTTGATATCATAATATTTAATTATATTGAAGAATTATAATAATAACTTGGGGATTTTTTCATGAACTTTATTTCTTTTTCCCTGGTTAATTAATCTATGATAGAATTATGATTATTTTATGTTCCTTGGGAACTCATATGTAGAGTATATCATTATATAGTTGGTGGGATTATTTTAGATTTCATGTTCACTGGTTAAGGCTTTATATCTATTTATATCAGAATTTGACATGGTTAGTTATCCCATGTCCAAAATGTTATGGGTTGTAGGTGGTTATCTGAACTATAAAATGTTCTGGGGGTATAGGAGGATATACCATATCCAAAATGATATAGGAAATTAGAGGTTATCCAGTTCCACTTTTTTAAGGGAAGGAGGTTGGATTTTTCTGTACAGATATAAATGTATTTTTGGCCATCATTAGCATATGTTATGGTTATTATGCAAATTTTTAGTGATGTATTGGACCCTAATGACAATTAATAGGTTCCCTAAGCCCAATGGTCCACATGGACTCAATTGTATCTCTCCAAACGACAAAGGCTTCTGATTAGTAATGAGGGCCTAGAGTGTGTCCATGGGGATACTGTGTCCTCATTACTAGAGTTTAGCGTATAAGATATATAAAAAAATAGGTAACTAGAAAAAGTAATATCAGTAAAAAAAAGAATACACAAAAAAAATAAGAACCATATTAACAATAACTGAATTGACTAGAATAACATAAAAGGATGAAAAAATTTATGATGATATTTCATTTTAATAGATAACTAGAATGCATGGATACAAGACGGTAGGCATAACATGTTCCAAAAATGTATAAGGGAAATCATAAGACTATCCAAAGCTTCCTGATCTCTATCTCAGTAATCAACTATCAAGCCCCATCCTAATAAAAAACAATTCAAGTTTTCTAATCCATATTCTTCCCTTTATCAACACTAACATTCATGTAATCTGTTATGGGTACCAAACTCCACCCAGAGAGGGTGTTAGATAATTCACAATGGGCCACCACAAAAGGGCTCTATAACCTATGGAGTGTGTAATATAAAATTAATAGTTTTCACGAATGAATATATAAATTTAATAAGTACAATGTAAATAAATAACCAAGTATATTCTTCAGCCATTTATTATAGTTTTAACATATAAAAAATTCATTATTTGATTATAAATATATTATTAATAAGACACATGTATGAAATAGTTATTGTTTGAAGTTGTGATGGGGAAACCTAAAATTATATTTAGTAATGATGTTCCAAGGCAATAACCAAGGAATCATAGACCTCAAGGGTTTCCAAATCAGTAATAACTATAGCCTTACTAAGTGTAAGAGTGTAATCTAAGGAGCATTTTCTATGAAATTCCATAGTAATATTTCTATGGAATCCAAGGTGATCATCCAATGTAAAATGAGGATATGCAGTGACTAGGCCCTATAGTCTTTAACCATGGAACATAAATGTCAATGATGGATCTAAGGATTGTATCCAATGCATCCTTTAGTATTATGTGATGGATCCTACAGTGTCATACTAGGAATCCATGAAGAGATAAGGATTGGGATCAATGTGTGTCTCAACCTATGAAAGTCATGTCCTTGAATGAGAATGAGGTTACTATATGCTCAAGTAATTCACCGATAATAATCCAAGAAATGATCTTGTTAGGACCATCCTATTTGATAATGAAGTCATATAATATTTAATTTTATTCAAGCCTCACCTTTCATTAGTTTGGTAAGTCCATGTACCATGAAACACTTTAATCAATTCATAAATTTTCAGTGAGTCCATTTGATTCAAGCGTTTCTTTCCATTACTTTGACAAGGCCATAATGTATGAAACAATTATTAAATCCATTTCAGGAATATTCAATTATTATTGTTCACTATTATACCTACCATAAACATGGTAAGGTGTGATATAGACCTGAAACCTATTATTCAATCACATTTAATCTGGTCAAGTCATTTACATAGATACCTTCCAAACTCCCTTTCACATTTATTTATCAAATTTGAAGCCCTTACCTTAGTCTATTCAATTGTAAGTTTCATGGTAATTTACATTCATCATTAGATGATACAAAAATAATTTATTATAAGGAGGGCTTACATTAGTGTGGTCAAGAACGAGCACATCTGAACGATGGCTCAAAAGTGTCAAAACACTAAAGACTCAATTATGGCGTATAATCGTACATGGGAAATTGGGTGTTGTATGAGTAACCACCAATAAGTAATGGAATATTTGGAATGATCATAATAATACAGTTCTAATGATAATAAAAATGTAATATCAAATCTATAAATGGTTCCTGTTGAAATGGGTGGTCCCCACATGAGAAATTCCAAAATCAGCGTTCATGAGGGATGAATTACAGATAACACACCTTAGGATTTAATGACTATAATTCTCTGATATCATCCATTTATTCATCTCAGAATAGAGTATATGTGAGAAAAAATAAAAAAAATCAAGACTTGATAACTAGAACGGGAGTAAGAGAGAAGAAGAAAGATTCAAACAAACTCACGTACTTTCCATTGTGCATCCAACACGATGAACGAAACCTCAATAAAATATCCAATGAAGCAGATATATTGATCCCCATATTAGGCCTTCAAAATTATCCAAAATGATAGAAATGGAAGGTAATCCCACTAGAAATCATATTAGGGAAGAGGGTTAGGTTAAATAGATCATTAAGTGTAAAATGGTAAAATTACACAAAATTTATCTCCTGCACGGTTTGTCATCACTGTTTTGAAAAATCATGTGCAAACAATGCACGAGTACATAGAAAAGGGCAGTCACACTATTAGGCTATACAGTTTGGGAAACCATTCACCAACCATGCAAGATGGGTCTACCTAAAAATGCATACCATTTTTGTGGCTAGATGTAACTATACGCCCTACCTGCACGGTTTACTCTTATCATGAGACATGTATAATTTTCCAAAAAATATGGGTTCGATGCTATAAACAATCCCCATGAAACCATGTGACATTTTCAAAATCATTAGGTATCCAATCTAGGTCCAAAATAAATAATTGAAATTTTTTTTAAAGAAACTATACACAAGGGAATAGCCGTGTTCTTACAGTATTTTTTCATTAAAAGAACTCAACCCCGAGTTCACATTCTAAGGTTGGTGAAACACAATCTGAGAACAAATCTAGCTAATGGGAACATATGTCGGCCTCCTGCTCACAAGAATCATCCTAAACACAGTCATGGAACCATTTCACCAATAATAGAGGGAAAGAACATCCTTAGGGAGCTTTCATTCTCTAGTAAACTATGCATAATGGATAATACTTAAAGAAATCATCTACATCTAACTCAAATTCTTTGATATAAAAGGTATCTAATGATTCATCATGATACTAGTGATGCTTTGAAACATGTAAGAATTCATGCATGGAATAGTAACTATAATTTTATATCATCTGATAGGCTTCTAGCCTGACCACCTCTAGTATGTCCATTAGACCTACATGATATGGTTACAACTTCACTTAATTCCATAACCACTTGTGCCTTATCTTTTATTGTAAATGAAGGAAAACATGTTCCACAACCTCGAACTCATAAGGCCATTAATAGTGATAGGGATAATATTTATATCTATATTGATCAGTAGTCATAAGATTTATATTTAGTTGAACATTCACTAAAGTCTCTTGAACGAGATGATGACCTAGTAGTATTGCCTCACCTACCTCTAGCTAATACATCGGTGAACAGAAGGACCTGCCATATAAGGACTCAAAAGTAGCCATGTGAATTTTCACTTAAAGGATATTATTTTAGGAAAACTCATTGAGAGTAATATTCTTCTCCCCAGAACCACCAAATTCACGGACACATGATCAATGCATATCCCCCAGAACCTGTTCTATTAGTTATGATTTTATATCGTTCTATGGGGGAAAATGTGTTTATAGAATCCTCGAAGTTCCCATTTCTTTCTGTAATACCTCGAAAAATCATTACATGAAATGAAAATCGCTATCTAGAAAGGGAGTGTGTGGGACCCTATTTAATCATTTGATATCTCAGACATACAGTATTCCCATATAAACAACAAAGAATGTCTCCAGAATTAGAAAAAGTGAGATTCATTTGTTAGTCAGTCAATAAATATAAATACATTATCTCAACCTCTCTATGAATGAGGTATGTGGACTATCAAATCCATAGAAATATCTTCACAATTCTATTCTTATACTGGAAGAGTATTTAATAAGTATGCTGGTCTATATTGATTCTCCTTCACCTACTAAAAGATGGAACACCATGAGATAATGCCTGCAATCTGACGTTTTATCCCCAACCCCCTATAATGGCATCACATATATAAAGGTATCCTTGATATTCGTAGATAACATTCGAACTGACATTTGTGGGACTCACGCATTACTCCCCTCTAATATTTTTAGGAACCATGACTTGTCCATGAATATGTAGGATTCCCTCTCTATTCATATGCCAAACTGGAGGCGTGTTATCTGCTAACATAAAAGCATGGAGATCCAATCCCACATGATCCTAAAATTGTATACCCACCATATCATCAAGAATTGAATTGGTAACCAATAATGATGAGAGGTAAGACTACATTTGACTATCATTATACTCTAGATGGAGCACAGAGAAGAGTTCGATTAACATCTATTCAACATGGTAATCCCATAAAATATGTGTTTTCATTTTCTGACTCAGTGCGTCTGTAAATACATTTATATTCTATTTCAGGTCGGTCTTGAAATTCCAAATAGTTCCATATCCTATGACACATGGACCTGCTTTCCAAAGGCAGCCGTTCTCTGGGTGGTCTAACTAGCGACGCTTAAGAACTCACATTGGTCGATAGGATGGGATGTCAGGCTCATCGCACCCTTTTGGGGGGAATTATTTCCTGTTCTGGGAATCTCTTATAGATTTAAGATGTATTTATATGTTCACGAATCTTTCGTTTATACACAAGCATAGTATCCACAGACTTCTCCTAGTGGGAAATGGTCAGCTGGACGGAGGGGTTTGGAATCAATTATGCCCGAGGATTACCATCCCTTATTGGATTAATGACCCCATGGATTTGGGACTCATTGAGGTTGTACTAGGAGTGGCGTGTTGAACCAATGTGAAGATAGTCGGATCGACTAGTTGTTGGGCTTTAACCAGAGGGTGGCTTCCTACGTACCCTGCTTAGGAGAGAGGGATCAAAGTCCACGTAGTACGAATTGGGGCATCGGAGAACCGATGTGAAAGTGGACCTGGGGGTCCGATGGTGACCGGGCATGAACCTCTTGAGAGTCTTTCTATGTACCCTTCCTAGGAGACAAGGATCAAAGTCCACGTAGTTCGGATGAGTGGGTCTTACACTCTGAGGTAGCCCAGGGTGATTGATTGGGGCTTACACTCTGAGGAGGCCCATACTAATGGATTGGGGATAACACTCTTAAGACGCCCATAGTGATGGATTGGGGCTTAAACTCTGAGGATGCCCATAGTGATGGATTGGGGATTACACTCTGAGAAGGCCCATAGTGATGGATTGGGGCTTACACTCTGAGGAGGCCCATAGTGATGGATTAGGGCTTACACTCTGAGGGGTCCCATAGTGATGGATTGGGGATTACACTCTGAAGGGGTCCATAGTGATGGATTTGGGCTTACAGTATGAGGAGGCCCAAAAGAGGGGGTCCTGGTCGATGCTTACTCTAAGCCCACGTGAGTCATGCTCGGTGTGAGAAATAAGAGGTAGCAGGGACCAAACGATCACGTCGTGAAAGGTGCGTCTGTGAGAAGTATAGTAGGGCTTTCCCATAAGGGTGACCCAGAATGTCGGGGCTTACTCCAAGGTGGATTCCCATAGTTTCTTCCTTATTTATGGCCATGAGGGCATCCCAACCCATTGCTGGGTTGAGGAATATAATTGGGGTCAATGCCTATGCACAAGTGTAGAAGCAGGATAACACCAAGGGCGTTAGAATCAATCCGAACAAAGGGAGATGGAAAGTGTGAATTACATGCCCAACATTCAGAAAGAAATGAGGGTGGCATGGCGATGGAGGGTAACTATTGAACGTGTTCGAAACATAGAATTCATATCATGTTAGCCTAAATTGGTTACAAATAAATGAGGGTCGACTGCTGACCGTGTTCGAAACACAGGACCCGACACAAAGTGTAGTCAAAAGACTTCCAGGGCATTGGCCCAGGACTGTAGGTGATCCAATGCGGCATGGGACTAGGCTGTTAGGGGGTCCCTTCAGACATGGAAGAGTATGAAGATCTGAATGAAGGATGTGAAAAGCATGAGGTGGAGTGATGGAATGTTTGAATGGATTCCAGCGCTCTTGATGTTATGCCACTGTAAACATAGCATAAGGCATCTCATTCATGGAGAAAGAGGCATACAATTATTGAATGACAGGGAATGCTACAGTTTATAAGCATGTAGAGAGGATTGTTTCCATATATTTTAACGTCATATGGATAAGATGAGGGCCATACAGTTTAACGTCATGTGGTCAGGATGAGGGCCATATAGTTTAATGTCATGTGGTCAGGACAAGGGTCATATAGCTTAACGTCATGTGGTCAGGATGACTAGGTAGGAGATACCTATCAATGGTTGGTGTGGGACTTACGCAAAAGAGGTCCTTTCTTGATGAACCTAAAAAAAGGAGATACGAAATTGGGTTATAGGAGAGTCATGAGGAATAGATCAAGTAATGGAATTTATAGGACCGATGTTGGAGCGGCACAAGGGTGCACAATGAAATATTGTTTACCCGGCCTGAAAAGTTCGCAGGGCGACTTTCCATTTTTCATGGGGGTCATTGACGGTAGCAAATGGACCGGCCCGGTGGTTCGAGACCGGAGCCCAGAACTTAGCCCGGGTAGGGGTGCGGGGGCAAAGTCACCGTGGTATGGACCAACGGGTTCAGGGGGTTTTCCACATGGGGCGGGCCGCGGAGGAGTTGGCCAAGAGGGACTGGGTGCGGCGGAGCTGTCCACGTAGGGCTGGCTGCATGTGGTTCGGGGTTTGGTTGTCCGCGAAGGGTGTCCAAGGAGGATCTGGCCACGAAGGAGGAGACCACAAAGGAGTAGGATTCAAAGGAGGACGTCCGCAATGGATGGCCATCTGTGAAGGAGGTTTTCCATGTTGGAGGCTATCTGCGGATGAGATGGATGCGAATGAAATGGCCGCGAAGGGCGTCTGCAAAGGGGCTGGTGCCCGCCCTACATTGCACCCACGGAGGGGTTCCCGCCTACATTTTGTGAATGACACTGGTCCTTGGAGGGGGTGGCTATCCACGAAGGAGATGGCAGCATGTGGTTCGCGGTTTCGTTTCTACTCTATGCAGAAGAGTTCATCCGCAGACGATATGGGGTCCACAGATGGTTGCGGGACTTTACCGCTTGGAGCAATTTCTCTAGCGTTTGGCCACAGATTTTCACCCTTCTTTCCCCATTTATTTTTTGTGCCCCTCGTTGAATATTTATAGAGTCACGAAGTGGATATATCGACAGGAAAAAAACACTTTCCGCAGAATCTCATGAAGGAATCCCCACCCACGGATGACTCGGTCAATCGATATTTGATGAGTCGCGGCATGCGGGTTTTATTCGCAGTGGCACAACTCTTCACCTCTATCTCGCGAACGATAGTGGTCCGTGGAGGGTGTAGCTCATAGCAGTGCATCGGCCTGACATCAGGCAGTCTTCCTGGTTCACACCTGTGTAGGCGCTCCGCCCCCATCTCGTGAACAATAGCATCCGTGAGAGTGCAGTTTACTGAACCTGCCTCGTACTATTGCTGGGAGCAGGTACGCAGACCGGTTCGGTTCTTTTTCATGTCTTGGGGTAATTTGATTTCCCCTTTGTGGAATTTGCAGGACCATACACATTATCATGCGTATATAGAATCTCATAATCAATTGATTGTAGATATTTGACTCATTTTCACTATTTAAGGCTAAGGTCTGGATTTGAACATAAATAACTGAGAAACCTATGGTCCATGTTCACCACAAATAGCTCACCCAATAGAGAATTACACCAAAAACATATGCCAGGGGAAATTGATGCTGGCATGAGGTTATTCGTTGGGAATGTTTTTTTATGAGACCAAAATTATCGAGATCTATATGCAATGACTCCGTCTTCCTGCATCAGCAATACCCCTAGGCTGATTCCAAATGCATCATAGAAGATGGTATGAAATTTGTTAAACTAATATTGGTTCAACATAGGTTCTGAGACAAGCATCAAATTCAACCCCTGGATTTATTTCTCATATGCTTCTGAACACTATAACATAACACCCAATTTTGTTAGGCCAAATAGAGGTGAATCAAGGTTTTATAATTCCATTATGTGACACCTACAATATCTAGCAATCTCCACAAACCAATTCATAAGAAACATTTTCTTTGTATTATCCGAGGAAAATACATCACTAAACATTTTAGGGTCTATAGATACACATGATTATGAGATAATATAACCCAAGAAGAAAATATTTTCATTCTAGAAGTGCCACTTAAAATGTTTAGCTTAAATTTAATGCTCTCTCTTTTTACTCATGAATGATCTCAAGAGGATTGACATCATCATTATGAGTATGAAAAGGCACCACGATGTCATCCACAAATACCATGAAAAAATAATCTAAAGTAGGGAGGACCACCATATTCATCATATCCATGTAAAAGGCAGACACATTCTTAAGACCGAATGACATAACATGGTACTCATACATACCTTAACTTCTACAAAAACCATTACGAGGTATGTGTGATGTCCGGACTCACACCTGATGATATCATGATCTTAGGTCGATCTTAGAGAAGACCCTAGATCCTATGAGATGGTTGAAGAGATCATATATTTGAGGTATTGGATTCTGGTTCAGGACTGTAACCTAGTTAAATCATCATTAATCCACATATAGATTCAAGGATACATCAGCATATTTGGAAAAAAGGTTTTGTGAACCCCATGATGATGAATTGGGCTGTATAAAACATTTTTCTTCTAAATCATTTAGCAGTCGCTGGAGCTCCGGAAGCTCTATAGGTACTATCTTGTATGGTGGAATTGACACTACAGCTTCTCCTAGAAGAAGATCAATTATAAACTCTACCTTTATCTTAGGAGGTAATCGAGAATAATCATTGAAAAATATGTCACAAAAACGATAAAATACTATAGGAAAATACAATTTTCATAAAACCTCATCCTCCATGAAGATATTTTAAATCCGGGAAGTCATTCCACCTAGCCCATGATGCTCTAGTCCCACTCTACTAGCTGGGGCATCCCACTCCCCGTTATGTAGTTAACTGCTACATTTTGGTTATGTAAACGATTCCTTGATGTGATAGTAGTCCACAAAACCATGATATTGAACCAACCAATCCATCAGAAGAATGAAATTGAAGTCTTCCATCTCAAGAATTAAGAGGTTATATAATAAATGGTATCTTCTGACCTCTAGGGGACAGTCCCTACATTTGTGTATACCCTCTAACAACACTCCTAATGGTGTATCTGTGGTCATTATACAATTTTAATAATGTATCTATAGTCTGATAAATTCCACGATAGATACAGAGATAAATTTTTTTGAAGTAATTGTATTGAATAAAGTAGATACAATAGTTAATTCCACTATAATTGTTCTTCGTACAATAGATGTTATCGTATCCAGATCCTCAGTTATTAGATACAGTGTGTGGAGCTATCCCAATCCACATCCATAGGAAATAGTGGGACTACCATGGTCGTAACTGCTATGCTGTCACATCTGGTGATTAGGGTTCTCGCTACAATGACCATGACATACTCCTTGGCTTGACCTACCGGTGTTATTCCAACTCCCTGTTTGACACAACACAATAGAACCCACTACTAAAGGAGTAGTTGTAACATATCCTTTTCCATGTGATGCTGGTGGAAATGTACTATTGAATCCATGATTATTCCTTGTACAACCACAAGATTGGAACTTATGTGGATGTCTATCACATGCATTATTTAGATACCCACTTCATCCATACTAATCAAATACCATGGAGTTATCAAAATGGGTACTCTAGTTCTCATTGACCAGATGAGAAACATCAAGGGAATGTTTCCTTCCACCAGGAGATCTACTGGCATGCCATAACACTGATCCACTATGCTCGATACTATTTTTATTCCTCATGTATCATTTTGTGATAAGATCCTAATTGAGTATTTTAGAAAAATTAGGTAGCTTAAATACATTCCCATGTATATGGATGGTGTACAAAATCCCATCCTCAAAGCATCGAGGACATGAAATCACATCTTCATCTAGAAGTAGTGAAAAGCATTGTAATTGAGTTAAACGTGATGAATATTCCATTACTACTTGATTGGATTAAGAGTATTCATTATTTATTTATTTATTATAACCACCCTTTTATGGGTTTAAGGGGAACCCTTACATGGCCCCTAGGCTTAGTGATGCATTACATGACCCAAAGGCCTTAGAGGAATTAATCCCAAATAAAAAATATGGAACTACCCCTCCCCAGGATATATCTTGATGTCAGCTCACTACATTCAAAAGGATAATTGGAAAGCTATCATGGGTAGAGATGCATAGGTATGCTACATATAGAAATTATCATACCCTCTCATTCATCCAATCCTAGTTATCACTACTCTGGTGAATGTGAATTATATGAATCCTTATTTGAATTCTTGTTCCATTGAAATTTGTCTGGTTCAATCTAAATTTCATATGGCTTGATGGCCATGAAGAGGGTCAAATTCCTTGAGGTGGCTAGATGGGCCTGAGGTTGCCTGATGGCCTTTGGTGGACCGAAGACCTTGAAAAACCCAATGACCAAATTGTGGAAACATATGAAAAGTTTTGGTTGCTACAATATTGAATAGTATCTTCTACAATATCTAAAATAATAACTACTATAGTATCTACTATGGTTTTTCTACAGTACCCCATAAATATATCTCCACTTGGGTTTGATCTTGTGTCACTTGGATATACTTGAAGAGTCATTGTCATCTCTGTTTGGGCTCATGTGCCTGAATATTCCATTACTGACATAGATCCATTCTCGATATGCATGAAGTCTCTGGCTCTCTCAACTCTCAGTGTCTGAGGAAAGAACCGATCATAGAAGGCGGAATGGAAATCAACCCATAACATGCCCTGATAACGACCAGACTAGGTAGTCACATCCAACAAATTCATGGAAACATCTCTCAATATGTAAGTACCATGTTTGACCCTCCACTCTGGTGGTGTCTCTATTTGAACAATCATATAGAGGGTGGCCTCCAGGAAAGACTCACCAGCCTGTGCGCTACCATATCCTGAAACAGTAGAATGATGTTTCTATTACAACTCATGCATCAGATCATCCATTATAGGTTCAAGACATGTAGCACCATTCATGTGATGTATCAGACATAGAAAAGTATCATGAACCAATGCATCAGTTCCCATATCAAGTAAAAAAGTTGGTTCCACATGTGGTACTCCTAGAGTTATGACTGGCGACACAGATCCCACCACATATGATGCATGATCGTCACCAACGTCATGTCATATGATATGTGAATGTCATGGAGGCATTGGTCTACAAATTCTATGATCATTCCTTAGAAACAAGCTTTATGATAATATATAGAAACACTTATGGAATTTAAACAAAGAAGGGATCACTACCCAAGGTATACTTCTCCAACTACCTGCTTAAACGGCTGGGTACTGGTATGTTCTCAAGTATAATTTTTATTTTATCTAACATATAATTACAAGTTCACTCATTTTACTTTAAAAAACAAGACAATGTGGGATAAGGATGTGTAACCATTTCTTTTTAGATATCATGTTCCACTTTATAATCGATAGTTGTACCCACTGAATCAGTTCCCAAAAAATTTATCAATGAAAATAAACCCATTTATTTATATCATAATCGATCAACTCGGTAAATTATGTATCCCAACCCATTATCACCCACACACCTCAGGAATTGAGATAGGAAATCACTCATTTACATCTAAAATATATACATGTACAATCTAACTATCACATCATCACTCAACAATCACAAGCATATCAAGACATTTAAAGTAGGGATATTAAAATATATGTGTTAGAAATATATATGACATGAAAATTATAACTTCCTATAATGATGCATATAACAATTCTTCTTTCCCTCATCTCATTAGGATAAGGATAAAATATAATATCAATTATAATAATTTTCAACAACACAACATAGCAGGTTCATAACCCAACTATGAAATAATATGAACTAAAATAGGAAGAACCGGATAACAATTATGGTTTGGGTAACATGTATTTTAAAAAGAATACTAGTTCACAATGCCCATGAACAACTTTTGACCATGTTCCAGCCATTCCTAGTCTTCAATCAATCTTCTAAAAATAGCAACGAAGGAATGTAAAATCCTCTGATACAACTTTTTGACTTTCAAAAACCGAATTCAACTTAATAGGTGCCTCAGGCCCAGTAGGAAACATGGCATTCTGTCAATCTCGCCAAAAATAGTGGTTATAGACTTAAAACAGGGTCCTAGGTTGTGTACATGGGGAGACTATTCCATAATTACTAGAGTGTAGCATAGAAGATATATTTATACAGCAGTAATTAGTTGAAGCAATATAAGTAAATTGAAGGAACATTAGAAATAGGGAAAACAATAACAATAACTAAAATGAATGTAATACCATACAAGAATACAACAACTGATGATGACATTCCATGTCACTTGAAAATTGGAAAACATTGATACAATATAGAAGGCATAACATGTACACCAATAGTATAAATGAAATCAAAATATTATCCCAAGCATCCCGAGGTATAGTTCAATCATCTTTAATCATGATCCATCTTAAACTACAAGCAATCAAGTATTTGAAGTTGTATGAATCCATTTATCAATACCGATATTCATGTAATCTACTTTAGGTACCAGACGGTGCCTAAAGAGGGTATGAGATAAATCTTAGTGGGCCACCACTAATAGCGCCTAAAACGTTTACCATGTTTAATAGAAATGTAACAGTGTGAAATATTTCACATAAAAAGTAATGTTGTACAATGTAACTACATACCCAAGTACCAAATTCATCACTTATCAGGTGTCTGAACATATACCCAATTCATTATTGAATTGTTATCAGTTTATAAATATGTCACATTTATGAAATAGTAATGGATCCAATCTATAACAAGGAACCCCGTAATGATATCTAGTAATGAATTTCCATGGTAATAACCAAGGAAACGAAGACTACAATGGTACCCAACTTGGTAATAATAATAGAAAATCTAAGGGTAAGAATGTAATCTCGGGATAATATTACATTCCATTCTACAATATGATGGCTACCAAATCAAAGGTGATCATCCAAGGTAAAACTGATCTAAACAGTGATTGGGCCATATTTCCTTTAACCAAAACATCTTATTGTTAATGATGGATCAAAGGAGTGAATCCAAGTAATCCTTTAATACAATTTGAGTGCTCATACAATTTCATACCTTGAATCGAATAATATAAAAGGATCGTGATCAAGGTGGGTCTCAACCTAGGAATGTTGTATCCTTCAATAGGAACGGGGTTCTCGAGTGCTCAAGGAATTCCCCGATAAGAATCCAAGGATATCTCGAGTCAAGCCATGATTAATTGTTAATGAAGTCATATAATATTTAATTTGGTTTAATCCTACCCCTTAATTCATGTGATAAGTCCAAGTTGAATGAACTCCTTTAATGAATTTATAATTTGTCAATGCCTCCCTTTAGTTCATGTATTGACTTTCATTTTTATGATAAGGCAATGTATCATTAATACTTTATTAAATCAACTTATGGAATATTCAGTAATTAATGTTCAATATTATGACTTATATAACATGGTAAGGTTCTCAATAGACATGAAACCTGTTATTCATTCACATTGAATCCAGACAGGTCAAATACTTAGTCAACTTCCCAATATCCCTTTCATATTTAATTTGGGAAATTTGATGAAATTACCATAGGTGGGTCAAGTGGAAGTGACATGGTAAATTCCACTCACCATTTCATGATACAAAAATAACTTATTATTATAATTCCTACCATTAGTGTGGTCAAGCTCAAGAACATCTAAACGATGGATCAAAAGTGTCAAAACACTAAAATCCCAACTATAGATTATCATCCTACATGGAATGTAGGGATTGTAAGAATGACCACCAAAAATTAATAACATATAATTAATGGAGAATTTCCTATGGTTCTAATTATTATAATTATGGCATATAAATTCAATAAATGGTACCTGATGAAATTAGTTGGCCTCACATGATATCTTCTAAAATCTATGAACTTGAGGGTTGAGTTATAGATCACCGACATTAGGATTGTATGAACCTCCTACTAATATATAATCCTTTGATTCGGCTAAAAAATAGTATATTTTATATATATGTTAAAATTATCACACATCTGTAACTTGCTCGGGAGAAAGAGAGAAGAATAAAGGCTTAAATGAACTCGAGTACTTATGATTGCGTATCCAATGCGATGAATGGAAGATCGATCAGATCCAAGATGAAGGAAATATATTGATCCCAATATTAGGCATTTAAAATTTTCAAAAATGTGTTGAATGGAGGCTAATCCCATTGGAAATCAGAACATGGATTAGGGTTTGAATAAATATATCTTTAACGGTAAAAAGGAAAAATTGACCAAAAATTTGGTTGTGCGCTGTTTGTCTACACAATTTTACAATCTTTGTGCATACCATAGATGTGTACTTGAAAATAAGGCACTTTAAATAGTTAGTCATAATGGTTGGAAAATTGTGCACCAACCATGTAATATGGCTCTACACAAAAATGCATATCATCACCATAGTTTGACCTAGCCATGCGACCTACCGACACAGTGTACTTAAACAATGAAACTGGGACATTTTTCCAATTAGAGCAGCTCTTATGTAACACCCCGAAGTTTTATGAAAAATATTATTTTAATTTCATTAATGTATTGTGTTGTATGCTACACCATGATTACCTTGCGCTATACGCCACACCGTATTAGCTTGCAGTATACGCAACACTATTCTTGGATCGTGTTACACACAATTTTGATAATAGTTATTCTACAAAAAATTGAGTATATATATATATATATTCAATGTATAAATGAAATATGGTTGGATTCTGTTATACGAAACAACGAAGGATTCTTTCACAACACGCAACCCTGACTTGGCTTGCATTACACGCAATCGCGACCTTCCTCGATAGCGTGTGTTGTACGCAATACCGGGTTTTACTAAACAACGATATATTATTATAATGTTATTTTTAACTAGCCGTTATGAATAGTATTAACTAACTTTTGAATTTTGTAACATTATTATTCATCTTACACATTTTATATAACATGGCATAAGAACAAAATAAATATTTCAGGTAAAATAAGTATTTTTAAAAAAATGCAGTTTTGCCACCTTTTGATGGCGCACCCACTTAAATTCTAGTTTTTGACATATTTATAAGTTCAATTTGAAAAAATAAAATTATTCTTTGGAATCAATAAATAAATATTTACTTTGGATAAAAGTTTCATATTATTCTGGTAACTTTCATATTTTGATGAATAGTAAAAACACGCTATATTTTAATTAAAAACTACTTTTTTCATCGTGATAATTTATATGGTTAAATAATAATATTGAATGGTTTTAAAGTATAAATAGAATATATTTTTACCATTTAATATAATTTATGTCATTATCATTGATTTGACATTAAATTTGTAGGTTAAATCAATTCAATCTTTTGCAATGTTTTAATGAGAAACCCATTTTCTTTCGATAACAGGATCAATGTTAATTTAATTTCTGCAACTTATGTGTATTTAATTTGGAAAAATGGATTCCATATTTGTAATCAGTGGGTCCAAATTATGTTAATAAGCTACTTTTTATTTTTGGGAATTATGAATAGTAACTACGGTAAATTTTATTTACCATAGTTAAAGGTAAATCGGGTAATTAAGGGTAAATACAATATTATAAAATTACCATAACACATGGCAAAATTATATTTGATGGCTAATAGTAGACAAATATAACCTAAGGGTCAGATTAGATTCATTTTATGGACTTTTGACCGAGAAAATAATTTAATTATTATTAAAATCAAAGAAAGTGACAACATGTCACTCTCTAAAATATTATAAGTATAATAATTTTAATTTAGTGATTAACATAATAAAACTTCGAACATGAATAGTCTCCAGAAAGATAATAAAATTATCTACATCATGATAATTTATTTAGAATTTTTAAGGATTAAATAATTGTCATTAATGGTGATACATTAATGATACAGAAATTATTTATTAAGTGTAAAATAAGTAATATTGATTTTATTGAAATAATAATACTAATTAAAAGGCCCAAAAACCTGACCACAAATTATTGGTAGTGTATATATACACCTTAATAATCCAATGACCAAATATATAACTGTTTGGAGCCATATAAAAGTGATTATGACACTTATATTATTTTATTTTAAATGATTCCAAAGCTGTCACCATCATAATTTAATAAATATAACAATGTAAATATTGTGATTTTAAGATGATAAATTAGAGTAAAAGTATTATTGTGAAAGGTAATAGATTTATCTTCATCATATGATTTTATTTTTTATGCAACAAATCAGTATATTAAATAATTATACAAAAATGTTGTAGTAAGTATTTTATTAAGAGATAAACCAAATAAAAGGCTTTAAAAATAATAAAATAAATATTATATGAACTATTTAATGTGATCCACTAATTTTATAGACACATATGACCTTTTATGAATCTATTAATGATTTTAGTTCGAAACTATCTTCTGCATATATTTTATTTAAATTTAAATAAATTAATAGTGTCAAAATTGACACTATTGTTATTTTATAAGAATAACATATTATAAAATTTCTTAAAAATCACAACAATATTTAAAAATTATAAATATAAATTTATATGGTCTATAATGTTATAAAGTAAACAATTTGGGAAAATTCACAACAAATAAGAAATTATTTGTTGTAATTTAAAATTTTGAATTTTATTACAACAAATAAACTTAAATAGATTAAATAAGGATAAATCAAAATGATAAGGTTTTAAATCAGATACAAACATGTCTAAATTTGATTAGTTGATTATATTAAAACCCTATCTCATCTAATATTTGAATATGAGTCATTTTTTGAGGATTTTAAGTTGGGTTAGATTTATTATAAATTAATATTTTTAAGAATTCCAAAGGTGCCCCTCTCCTCCCTTATAAAAGGGCACCTCCTCCATCTCTTCAACACAAAACATTGTGCCTTCATGATCGGCCCAACCCTGCACAATTCTCTTCTCCACTTTCCTAGAAACATACTTGAGGTCCTGGTCTTCTTCAAAGACCATGTTTAGTGCCCTAAGAGGAGGTCTCAAAGAGGCGCTTCAAAGAAGAGTTAATTTCTGTTACCGATTATTTCACATTTATTTCTTCTTCCGCTTCATCTTCTTAGGTTGTTTCATTATGAAGTAATAAATTCAGTATCAATCATATACTGATATGTTTTTATAAGTATGAAACATCCCTATTTCACCAGCTATCCATCCTACGGAAAAAGAAATCAACGCGCGTGCGTACGTACGGAATACCGTCTCCACACCGTGGTGTAATCTATTTTCCACCACCACCTTACTTGGATGGGTATAATTGTGAAAATAATAACTATATATGATTATTGTAATGTGATATTGATTCTTTAATAGTATACATACACTCTAATAAAATTCCACGATCATGGGAACGATATCATCCCTCATGCGTACGTACAGAATACCGTCTCCACGAAGCGATGAGATTCATTCTCAAGGATTAACCATTCATAAATGATTATAAAGTATATATAATAAGTAATCATGAAATATATTACATAATAATGATACTGTATTTGTGTATATATATATTAATGTCATCTACTTAATTTCATTCAATTCAATAAGGAAACGAAAACAGGGTTCATGCATACGTACGGCCTACCGTCTCCATGAACGGTGTATTTCTTTCCATTTATCGATCCATTATATATATATTCTGAATATATATTATATATAAATCATGTTTTACATTCTGGATGTAAGTAATCATTATCTAAGTAATCATATGAATAATTACAAGTCAAAACACGGATGACAAATGAAACGATTTTACCCAAAACGCTCTTTAACATGGAATTTACAAAAGAACGGGTAATATAAAGTTATAAGTGAACCATATTTGATATCATATCAATGAATATGATTATGTAATAAGTCAGTGACATTATTTAAATCATTATAAAGGAGGTTCAGATACGTACGAATCATATCGGACCGAAGGTAAGGGATAATTCTGCAAATCTCATTTTTATCTGAGATTACTTATTCGTAAGTATTTACTGGGGATATTTCTATCATAAATGTACATATTTTATAAAAGTGTTTTCATGTATGTTTAAATTCATTTTTAACCATTCTTGACTTTTACTACATGTTATGTAAGGAATCTTCCTTTTGTTTACGTTACGAGGTACTTTTTCACTTTTCCAGCAAAAGTACGAGAAGAATGTTTTTTTAACTTATACGGCACGAACGAATTTTTATGGTTTTATAAAGCCTTATTTTCATGAAGCTTCCTCAAAAATATTTAATTACTATTTTCAACAAAATACTTTTCTTTTAAAACTGCATGACATTTTGTAAAAAGAGAATGATTTTGAAGAAGAAAGTATATTTTCCTCAAGAATTCATTTCATGTGTTTTATCAAAACCATTTTCCATCTAAGATGACATTATATCATATGTGTATGTTTCAAGTATATTGTATCTATGATTTACATGGTTTCAATTTTCTTATTATGAAATCCATTTCTTTTATATGGATTATGTGATGATGGGATGATGTTTATGAAACCCATTTTATTTATTGGGTTATTATGAATGATGTATGTTTATTTTGTGGCACAAGTAAGAATGATTTCATTACGAGATGGGTGGGACCAATGTCTCCCTCCAATGCATTGGGTAAAGATTTTATATCTCATGAGATAGATATGGCTGGAATGGTAAGTTAATCTGGTTCAGTGTTACAGGAATGAAACGAGGAGTGAACTCGATTTCAGAATGGGACTTTCTCCACTAAGATGGTCATTATAGCAATGCCTTGGCTACTATGGAAATCATATCATGTTCTTAATGGTTGCCACAATTACATGTTTTATTCCCATGATATTTTATCATTATTAATGTTTCTTAATGATCTATGCCTTATGTACTTCCATGTTTTATGTCATTTTTCAAGCTTTTGATTTTTAAACATTAAGTTCATGTTTTTAAGTTCAAATGTATATGGTATGTTTTATTTTATCTATGCATACCCTTACTGAGCATTTTAGCTCACCCTTTTTATGTTTTCTTTTTTCCAGGATATAAAGAAAGGTTTTAGGTAAAAAAAGGGGAAGATCTTTATGGGAGATGATGAAGGTCTTTAACCACGATTAGAAGATTACGTTCTAAGTTTCCAAAGACAATAAACTATTACAGTCCTTGTGTGTCTGTTTTTGTTATGTATTAAGTATTCTGCTAAAGTAATGTAATTTCCATGTACGTCAAGCTTTGGGTCTCTACAGTTGGTATTAGAGGAAAGGTTTAGTCAACCTTTGGAAACTAGGATGCGAAAATGTTAGTGAGATCCCTAGAGATATTTCTAAGGTATGTCTAGGGATGTCCCTAAGGATAAGTATATATATAGGATACAGTCCTAGAACTACGGTAACGATCATAGAATTTAACCTAAGATGTTAGATATTGAGGATACTCCCCCTTTACTATGTTGTTTTCCCTAGCATGATTTTTTCCTCTCACACTATTCTTTTTGGGTTTTAGAAAATGGCTGTAAACAGGAAGATTCACGATAATAGAGCATATGATAGACAATGGAATGATTTTCTTCATGAGAAACCAAATTAAACGGGATCTGGAAGTCCAAACATCGTTATTATGCCTAATCATCAATCTCATAATATGATCAATAATCTCAACTTTTGTAAGTTTCCCGACTCAGATAATAAGAGAAAGATGGAGTTTCATGATGATCATAGAGGAAATAATGTTCAATTTCCCTCATGTAAATCATGTGGGATGAGGCATCAGGGAGATTGTTTCAAAGGAACTGGAAGATGCTTTGGGTGTGGAAAGGAAGGGCAAAAAGCCAGTAAGTGCAAAGTAAAAGGTTCAGTTAACACCCAGGACAATGATAATGGTATTTCTACGACATCAACAATGATTAGAGGTTTTAAATGTGGAATGTACGAGCATTATGCAAATCAATGCCCTATTGGAAAATCTCATGAAGAGAACCAGCATGGTCATATGGGTAGTATTTATGTGGATGATGATGAGGAGACTACAAATGATATATGAGCTGAAAGAAGTGTTGAAGCTTAGTCAGTTGTTTTAGAAGGTAGTGGAATTATTTATGTTTATCGAGAGTTATGTTGTATAGTTAATGGTACTATGGAATAATGAATCATCTAAATGTTGTTAAACTATTGTTTTTCCTAAAAGTATTTGAAAGTATATGTTGAATAGTACTAGTAACCATGGAAGGTTATTCAGATATTTTTGTAAAGTAGATGATATGCGCATAATGAAGGATTAAGAAGATAATGAGATGTTTGATTGTATTCATGAGGTCATGATTGATATAAAGACTAAGTGATATCATGGTTTGAGTATATAGAATTTTGAGGATTTTGGTATGTGGAAAGTGTTAACTTTTAACTGCATTCATGTTTTCACTAAGGTTCAATGGGTATTCATTTTTCAAGAGAATACATGATTAAGGCCTTCGAATGTTTGGAATGTGACCAACAAGACATATCTTATGATATATGGGGATCAACGATGGTATTAAATATCTCGTAATCGTTTTCACTATATTTTGAGTGTGGACTGCAGTATTATGGATAAGCCTAAAGATTGGAGTGGATTTTGTTGGACATAAGTTAGTATTGTTTAAGGATAGATGTTTTTTTGATATTATTTATGGGATGTTATAGTAATATAGTTTTAGAAAAAGACAAACCCACAGGACGGGCGAAAACCCATCGCGTCAGACAAAGCTGTGGGAATCGAACACACAACTGAAGTGCAACTGGCCTTTATCGCCTACCACTGGCCTACAGGAAGTCCCTGGTTAGTAGAAACTAGTTTTATTTTATTAAGCGGTATGATATATGAAGTATAAGTTCATTTTTGGAACCATATACGATTAATCAAACCATAAGATTGACTTATAACTTTTGCTAACCTTTTGTTTGAAAGAGATAGAATGACCCATCATTCTATCACATGATCTGCTAACACATCACGAATATCAAATTCAACTTCATTTCTTTAAGGGATGAAGTGGAAATTGTTCAATTTACGAACAACAGTGAGATTGTACCAAAATCATGCAAGTATTTCTTTTAATTCATCAACTTTAGGGAAATGATCATGAAAACCAAAAAAAATTTCCTAGTTCCCTTATATCCGATGAATCAGATGGTACCATAGATCATCACAAATCAATAGCATTGTGATTGTGGGCTTTTTCATATCCATGTTCTCTACCACTCTCCATCAGAACCTGATGGTTAGATTTTTCTTCCATATCCATATTTTCACCTATGTATTCCTTTGTGGAAACCCAGTGATGAGTTAATTTGGCTAACCATTACATTTCAGACTTTAGATTTTAAAGCCAAGTATTTTTATTCCTTTTTACGATGTGGGTTTCTATTAAACAAACTTTCGAGTAGTAAACCATTTATAACCCCGATGAATTTCGAGGGCGAAATTCATTTTAAGGGGGGTAGAATGTAACACCCCAAGATTTTATGAAAAAGATTATTTTAATTTCATTAATGTCTTGTGTTGTATGATACACCAATATTACCTTGCGCTATACTCCACACCGTATTAGCTTGTAGTATACGCAACACTATTCTTGGATCGTGTTAAACACAATTTTGATAATAGTTATTCTACGCAACATTGAGTATATATATATATATATATATATATATTCAATGTATAAATGAAATATGTTTGGATTCTATTATACGAAACAATGAAGGATTCTTGCACAACATGCAACCCTAACTTGGCTTGCATTACACGCAATCACGACCTTCCTCGATAACGTGTGTTGTACGCAATTCCGGGTTTTACTAAACAACGATATATTATTATAATATTATTATGAACTAGCCATTATGAATAGTATTTACTAAATTTTTAATTTTATAACATTATTATTCATCTTACACATTTTCTAGAACATTGTATAAGAACAAAATATATTTTTCGGGTAAAATAATTGTTTTTCAAAAAATGCAGTTTTGCCGCCTTTTGATTGCGCACCCACTTTAAATCTAGTTTTTGACATGTTTATAAGTTCAATATGAAAAAATAAAATTATTTTTTGGAATCAAGGAATAAAAATTTACTTTGGATAAATTTTTCATATTATTCTGGTAACTTTCATATTTTGATGAATAGTAAAAACACGCTATATTTTAATTAAGAACAACTTTTTTCATCGCAATAATTTATATGGTTAAATTATAATATTGAATGGTTTTAAAGTATAAATATAATATATTATTACCATTTAATATAATGTATATCATTAGCATTGATTTGACATGAAATTCGTAGGTTAAATCAATTCAATCTTTTGCAATGTTTTAAAGAAATACCAGTTTTCTTTCGACAACGGGATTAATTTTAATATAATTTCGGCAACTTTTGTGTACTGAATTTGGAAAAATGGATTCCATATTTGGAATCAATGGGTCCAAATTATGTTAATAAGCTACGTTTTATTTTTTGAAATTATGAATAGTAACTACGGTAAATTTTATTTACCCTAGTTAAAGGTAAATCAGCTAATTAAGGGTAAATATAATATTATAAAATTACCCTAACACATGAAAAAATTCTATTGGATAGCCATATATCATAAGGGTCGGATTAGATTCATTTTATAGACTTTTGACCATGAAAATAATTTAATTATTATTAAAATCAAAGAAAGTGACCACATGTCACTCTCTTAAATCATATAAGTATAATAATTTTAATTTAGTGATAAACATCATAAAACATCGAACATGAATAGTCTACAGAAAGATAATAAAATTATATACATCATGATAATTTATTTAGAATTTTTAGGGACTAAATAATTGTCATTAATGGTGATAGATTAATGATACAGAAATTATTTATTAAGTGGAAAATAAGTAATATTGTTTTTATTGAAATAATAATACTCATTAAAAGGACCAAAAACCTGACCAAAAAAATTGGTAGTGTATATATAAACCTTAATCATCCAATTACCTAATATATAACCATTTGGAGCCTTATAAAAGTGATTATGACACTTATATTATTTTATTTTAAATGATGCCAAAGTTGTCACCTTCATAATTTAATAAATTTAACAATTTAAATATTGTTATTTTAAGATGATAAATTAGAGAAAAACTATTATTGTGAAATTTAATAGATTTATCTTCATCGTAGGATTTTATTTTTTATTCAACAAATCAGTATATTAAATAATTATACAAAAATGTTGTAGTAATTATTTTATTAAGAGATAAACCAAATAAATGGTTTAAAAAATAATAAAATAAATTTTATATGAACTATTTAATGTGATACAATAATTTTATAGATACATATGACCTTTTATGAATCTATTAAATCTTTTAGTTCCAACATATCTTCTGTATATATTTTATTTAAATTCAAATAAATGAATAGTGTCAAAATTGACACTATTGTTATTTTTTAAAAAGAACATATTATAAAATTGTTTAAAAATCACAAAAATATTTAAAAATTATAAATTTAAATTTATATGGTCTATAATGTTATAAAGTAAGAAATTATGAAAAATTCACAACTAATAAGTAATTATTTGTTATAATTTAAAATTTAGAATTTTATTACAACAAATCAACCTAAATAGATTATATAAGGATAAATCAAAATGATAAGGTTTAAAATAAGATCCAAACATGTATAAATTTGATTGGTTGATGAGATTACAACCCTATCTCACCTAATATTCGAATATGAGTCATTTTTGGAGGTTTTTAAGTGGGGTTAGATTTATTATAAATTAATATTTTTAAGAATTCCATAGGTGACCCTCTCCTCCCTTATAAAAGGGAACCTCCTCCCTCTCTTCCACACACAACTTTGAACCTTCATGCTCGGAAAACCCCTGCCCAATTCTCTTCTCCACTTCCCTATAAACATCCTAGAGGTCCTCGTATTCTTCAAAGACCAATATTAGTGCCCAAAGAGGAGGTCTCAAAGAGGCACTTCAAAGAAAAGGTAATTTCCGTTTCTGATTCTTTCACCTTTATTTCTTCTTCCACTTCTTCTTCTTAGGTTGTTTCATTATGAATTAATAACATCAGTATCACTAATATACTGATATTTTATTATAAGTATGAAACAACCCTATTTCACTAGCTATCCATCCTACAGAAAATGAAATCACCGCGCGTGCGTACGTACGGAATACCGTCTCCACGCCATGGTGTAATCTTTTTTCCACAGACACCTTACTTGGATGGGTATAATGGTGTAAATAATAACTATATATGATTATTGTAAAGTGATATTGATTCTGTAATAGTATACATAAACTCCAATAAAATTCCACGATCATGGGAACGATATTATCGCTCGTGCGTACGTACGGAATACCGTCTCCACGACGCGATGAGATTCATTCTCAATGATTAACCATTCATAAATGATTATAAAGTATATATAATAAGTAATCATGAAATATATGACATAATAAAGATAATTTATTTATGTATATATATATTCATTTCATCAACTTAATTCCATTCAATTCAATAAGGAAACGAAAACAGCGTTCATGCATACGTACGGCCTACCGTCTCCAAGAACGGTGTATTTCTTTCCATTTATCGATCCATTATATATACATTCTGAATATATACTATATATAAATAATGTTTTACATTCTGGATGTAAGTAATCATGATCTAAGTAATCATATTAATAATTACAAGTCAAAACACGGACGACAAATGAAACGATTTTACCCAAAACGCTCTTTAACATGGAATTTACAAAAGAACGTGTAATATAAAGTCATAATTGAACCATATATGATATAATAACAACGAATATGATTATTTAATAAGTCAATGGCATTATTTAAATCATTATACAGGAGGTTCAGATACGTACAAAGCATATCAGACCTAAGTTAAGGGATAATTCTGCAAATCTCATTTTTATCCGAGATTTCTTATTCGTAAGTATTTACTGGGGATATTTCAATCATCCATGTACATGTTATATAAAAGTGTTTTCATGTATGTTTAAATTAATTTTTAACCATTCTTGAATTTTACTACATGGTATGTAAGGAATCCTTCTTTTGTTTATGTTACGAGGTACTTTTTTGAATTTTCCGGCAAAAGTACGAGAAGAATGTTTTTTTAACTTATATGGCACGAACAGATTTTTATGGTTTTATAAAGCCTTAATTTCATGAAGCTTCCTCCAAAATATTTCATGTCTATTTTGAACAAAATCCTTTTCTTTTAAAATTTCATGACATTTTGTAAAAAGAGAATGATTTTGAAGAAGAAAGGATATTTTCCTCAAGAATTAATTTCAAGTGTTTTATCAAAACCATTTTCCATCTAAGATGACATTATTTCATATGTGTATGTTTCAAGTATAATGTATCTATGATTTAAATGGTTTCACATTTCTTATTATGAAATCCATTTCTTCTATATGGATTATGTGATGATGGGATAATGCTTATGAAACCCATTTTATTTATTGGGTTATTATAAATGATGTATGTTTATTTTGTGGCACAAGTAAGAATGATTTCATTATGAGATGGGTGGGACCTATATCTCCATCCAATGCATTGGGTAAATATTTTATATCTCATGAGATAGACATGGCTGGAATGGTAAGTTAATCCGGTTCAGTGTTACATGACTGAAACGAGGAGTGAACTCGATTTCAGAATGGGACTTTCTCCACTAAGATGGGATTGGCAGCAATTCCTTGGCTACTATGGAAATCATATCTTGTTCTTAATGGTTTCAAAAATTACATGTTTTATTCCCATGATAATTTATCATTCTTAATGTTTCTTTATGACCTATGCCTTACGTACTTCCATGTTTTATGTCATTTTTCAAGCTTTTGATGTTTAAACATTATGTTCATGTTTTTAAGATCACATTTATATGGTATGTTTTATTTTATCAATGATTACCCTTAATGACCATTTGAGCTCACCCTGTTTATGTTTTCTTTTCCCCAGGATATAAAGAAAGGTTTTAGGTAAGAAAAAAGGGGAAGATCATTATGGGAGATGTTGATGATCTTTCACCGCGATTAGAAGATTACGTTCCATGTTTCCAAAGACACTAAACTATTACGTTCGTTGTGTGTCTGTTTTTGTTGAGTACTATGTATTCCGCAAAAGTAATGTAATTTCCATGTACGTCAAGCATTGGGTCTCTATATCTTAGATCCTAATAGGACCTAGAAAACCCAGGGAGCTTTGATAAAAACACATTAGGCATCCATATTTGGTCCAAAATAATGAATTAGATGGAATTTTATTGGATCCATGCCAGATTGGAAAATTGGGCTCTTACATTTTTGAACCACATTATATTGTTATGAATTGTACCTATATGATTTTTTAATATCTATATCATGTTTCCATACACCTATTAGTCATGTCATAAGTGGTTCATATAATTTTATTTCATTTTTCATGATTTATGATCAGTGGTTTTTTATTTCTTATTTTGATATGTTATTTTTCAGTACCATGGTTATGGCCTCATACCAACATGTTTATTTTATAATCACTTATGATCATGAAATAAAAAACAATAATTTGAACCAATTAATGATAATATTATATCACCCTTTATAATGTTAACATTTCAATAGGTTATAATTTATAATATTGAAAATGATATATATATATATAAGGGTACCCTATGTGAATTATATTTTTATGAGATGTAGATGAAGTATTTTAAAACAAGTTGATTATGTATCTAGTACCCAAACACAATAAACATCTTGGTTAAATAATTTTTATTATTATGAGAGATAATTGTTAATCATGTCAAATTTTATATTCTTTATATCTGTAATGGTAGTGTTGTCTAACCCTATATAAAATTTTATAGGGTGAAGGTGGTTCACTGAGGTCCAAAATGTTATAGGTTGTTGGTGGTTTTCATAAGTACACTACGTTTTCGGAAGGTGGTTATACTAATTCGTTGTGATATGAATTTCTTGGTGGATCAAAATGATATATGATATCATTTTTATACTTATTTTAGATCCACTTTATTATGTTATGAAATGTACCAATATAATGATATCATGAAACAATATTATTTACTCATATTTTCGATGTAATAACTCATGGATTATGTTACGCCTAAATTTTTTTTCTATGATTCATGTTTTATAATCAATGTTTTATTCGGTATGAAGTCCTTATATTATTCCCATATACCTTGATTATGTTCTAATACCCAAATTTTTATCTTATTCTCACTTATGACCTTATAATTGATATATCTATCATTTTGAAAGATATATTTTATACAATAGAAATATATGTACTCTTCAATAATCTTATATAGTGAAATTATATATACTAGTACAATACTATGTCCTCCCCAGAATGATAATCTCAAGAGAGGGTGAATTTAATTTTTTATTAATGTTTTTAAAATTATCATCAATATAAAATTGTTTTTAAAGAGCTGTTTAATATATGATTAGAACAAAAAAAAGAACTAAATAATTGGAGTGAATAAGTCAAGATATGAAATCACATTGAATTAAGAAAAACAATATATAGTTATAACACATCGGTGTATCAAAATAATTTTTAATTCGTAAGAAAACATTGAATTCATTTAATAGACAAAAGTAGAGAATACTATAACATAATGATGTCAGAACTAAATATATTAATGGGTTTGTAAATGAAGATCCATACACTCATTAACATTTAAATTATTGTGATATATTGATGTTCTTATCAACAAAAGATTTATTTTTAATCTAGGGTATTGAAATGGTCATTCTGATGGTCTTCGATTATTTTGATATAGAATGGATCCTCGTTGATGAAAAAGTCAAAAGGACGATCTCTTACTCCAAATCCTCTTCAAAAAACTCAATATCTTGTCGTAACCCTAGTAATTTTTAAATGACAATATCATAAAAAATGTTTGTATCCCTATAACATATTCAATAATATAATATTAGAATTAAAACAATTATAAAATAAACTACATGCTCTTATAATGAAGACACCTAATATAAAATGATGAACAAGGTGTTAGAATAAAAAATAAATAGAATTTCTAATGAAAATATTTTTTATGATTATATATCAAAATATATCTAATATAAACAATATATTTAAGTCTCATTCCTGTATTTGTAGATTTTTATTGTATCAAACTCATAAATTTTTTTATGATATACATAATAAGTTTTTTTAATTTAAAATAATTCTACATCACTTAACATCAACATCCATTTTGAAATATTTAGATAAATCTTCATGAAATTTTTGAATGTGTTAGATTTAAAATATTGAAATTTTTAAATTCATTATTTCAAAATTAAATATTCAACATATAATAAATAAACCAAAAGTCAAATGAATATTTTTTAAATATAAAGTGTTTTGTGATTTATAAAACGTGGAATCTAGAATAATTAATTTCATATAATTAATCAATAGTATAAAGTTGAGGGAATTTTTGTCATGGTTCTGTCATGACCACGTTTTTTTCAAAGAAATTGGGAGTGTGGAGAAGAATATTCATTGGGTGATCATAGAATAAATCTATTTAGCGGAGTAAATAGTGACCCAAACTAGCTACGTAGTCGATATTCATTTACAGATATAGAATTTTATAGAGGAAATGGGATCCATACAAGACCGTTTCATTTTTTAGTGGATTAACATGAGTACTACTAAATAGAAAATAAAAAATTAAATAGCTTAATTGAAATTATGTTTCCATAAAATAGATAATTAATTTAATAATTGAAGAACACTTTAATTTTATATGATACAATGTTTTGGTGAAAATTGGATGATTTGAAAGTCACACTTGAATATATAGCTAAAATATTATGATTTATAAATGTTTCAAAATAAATATAATGATATCGGAAAACCGTGTATGATATGAATCTAAAAATATGATGGTGGTCGATAGTTGTAAAAAATGTATGCAATGATGAAGAATTGGGAGTGGCCTTTGGGAGAATGTTTTGATGGATTAAAATAGTAAATTCTGTTCAAGTTAATTCAACAATAAGGTTATGGGGCCTTATATTTTTTAAAATGTTTTGAAAGACCATATAATTAACTTTAGAGCAATTTAAACCATAAAAAACCCGACCAATGGGATTTTGGATTTCATTATTGCATAATAGAGGCACTGGATAAATCTGGATTTCTTTATCCCCCAATAATAAGGTCATCACATCGTAGGATATATTATAAATCATTTTTGACCATTTTAACTGTTTAATTTCTCTAAAAGGTGTGGAAACATAGTCGACAAATTTATAATATATTTGAAAAAGATAGACATAAATATTGTGGACCATTGTTTGTCATATTAGGGAGTATGAAGGAAAATATGATATAGAACATATTTGGATAATATATATATATATATTAATAAAAAGATATCTATGTATTAATAATTTACCTCAACACATCGTTGATTCCCTGGAGAACTATGGATGAAGGACGTAGGATCATTATGATTGGGTTTAGATTTTAGTTTTTGGGTTTTTCATTCATCATTCCCATTTCTAACATGGATAATTTCTTTTCGAAATATAAAAAAAAATAAAAAGGTAAGAACATTTTAATATGTTTTGTAACGAAGGTTGCTTATGTAATTAATTTCTTTTGTTTTCAATACCAATTATTATTAGGTTTTTGAATACACATTTTATCTCATATTACATTATATATCATTATTCATGAACAATGATTAGTGAAAGTTGAATTTGAATTTACAGTTTGAACTAATACTTAAATTCCATATTTATCATAGAATGAGTTTAAGTTATATGTTTATTTGTGGTTTTAGATCACCTAATTTTCAAAGGAAGTTGAGTATTTTATCAAATGAAAAATATAATTTACTAATTATAGAATAAACTATATGCCCATTTTTTAAATTAAATTTTGATAACAACATGTTCACGTATTTATGAAACTATAAGTTCAATTATCTAAGGAATAAATATTAAAGAAACCCATTAACATTTCATCATTCATAATTCCTCAATTATCTTTACATTTATTTTTAAATTCGTAATTTTATTTAATTTTACAATTAAATTAATATTTTTATACAACTAATCACTAGTATTTAGGAGTTAAACCTCATTACTTAGCTAAAAAACACATATTATTATTTTATTCTTGATTATTCATAATTTAAAATATTTTCAGAAATGATTAAAAATGAGGTACCTTGGAAATTTATTGTTCTTATTTCCATTATCAGGGATTTTTTATCTTAGTATATGCTATTTTTAGGTAGATTAAGACATTCCATTCCTCATCCCATTTCTACTTTTTCATGTTATTTTCTTTGTTTTACCTAGTATACCCATGTTTTTATTTTTGATATATATATTTTTAATTCATGATCACTCATCTCATGAGAAAGTTGGAAAATCTATAGAATAAAATTTTATGTATCATAATAATATATAAATGATCTTATGGATATATAAGATGAAATAAAATATGGATAGGGTTGACTAAGGTTAAGAACTAAATCAAGGTGGGAAAGATAGCTAATATATGAAATGGATTTAGATTAACACGTGATTTCCTTCTATCATTGGGGTATAACCTAGTATTAGAGTGCCTCCTCTTATATAAAAAACATCAAAATAATGTTTTCAATCATAAAAATTTATCCCAGTGATATTTTAATTTACGTAGATACCATCTTAAGATCCAAACACATACATAATATATTTCTGATTGATCCATGAGAATGTTTTATTTAATTATTTTGAATTTTATCAAATACAGATTAGATTTCTTATATTTTAATTTCTTAATAAAGTTAAATATTGGATAAAATATTATTATTATATTCCATTGCAAGATGGAATGAGATGAAATCATGTTTTTTAACAAGATTCCTTCTTCTCGATAAATAGAAATTATATATATATATATATATTATATTCTGATAAATTTTAATTTGTATCACATTACACTACTTTTAATTGGATTAATGAATTGTTATTTTAGTGTCTCCATCAGGGAATAATGATGTGGTTATAAATTAAAACATTTAATAATTTTTTTCCATGAGGAAATGCGTAAATCATTGATATCAAAGGGCATTTTCATTAATGAATAAGTTACTAAGCGGGGTTATAATTTATTGGAATAAATTTATATTAATAGTTTTCAAAGGAAAATGAGTGATTTAAAAGTAAATTATTTGATTTTATTGAATAAATAGATGGATGGTTTCATTATAAGAAGCCATAAAAAAGAAAATAGAAATAAAAATATATATCACATAACCTAATGGTTAGTATATTTAATAATTATTTTATGTGAATTTTACCAGTAAAATATTTTTCAGTTTACAATAAAAAATCATAGTCAAGATTTCCAATATATATAATAATAATTAAATATCCAAAAAAACACCAAAAATGACAATCTATTCAATGTGAAATAATTTTTTAGTCTTATTTGGAAATATTACTGACAACACTAGAAATTTTTTAAAAACTATGGAATTTAATGTTGATAATATTATAGATGAACTAATGGAGATACCAAAATGAGTAATTTTGGGTGATAGGGAGATTAGTCCAGGTTCATAGGTTTATGATATCACCTAAATAAATATAAATAAAATTGAATAATGTGATGAAAGAAGGATGATTCATTAAATTAACCATGTTTAACAAGAGAGGATATATGAATAAAATTGGACAAAGCAATCATGGATGATAAAAATAAATTTTATCAAATTGGCACCAACACATAATATACCACAAATACTATTCATATAAATTATAAATCAATGGAAAAATAGTGGAATATAGGATTATATTTCTATAAATATTTATCCAACATCATATTAAAATTCTATTTGAAAATTCACTATCTAAAATTCATAGATATGAACTTTCTGTGAAGGATTTGGTTTTATAAATGGTGAAAATTGTGGAAATGGGTAGAATACATCACATGGGAGTGTTTTTGTTTGTCATTTAATAGAGTTTACCAAGGAAGAAACATTATCTTAGTAGTTCTTTGATTATTTGTAAAATTAATTCTTTTAAAATTAGAAATTATTCTTTTATTAAAATGTTCTTATTGGGGATGATTTTGTTAAATAATATAACTTTTACTCTTAGTTTATATTATTATTCATCAGATAAATAAATCAAAAAATACCATATATTAATGGAATTCCATTTTTAACAAAAGGAAGGGACATTATATATATTCAAATAGAGAATAATTATTTCAGAGTTGGTTGCGAGAAATCCATGCCTAATATTCATATTATATTTAAAATAATAGATGAAGAAGATGATATATTAAGTTAGTATTTACCATCGATTGATGATCGTAATGATGAGGAATATATATGAAATGAAAAGAGTTAAATTAAAGAAAATAACAATAAAAGGTGAAGTATTTAAAGGATAGATGATTACTGAAAAAAATTCACATTGATAACATAAGTGAGATAGAAATATTACTTGTTAATTCGTGAAGTATACACTTATTTTTCTGGATAAACAAAAAAAATCCTCATTTTTTATATGGATTTAACATACCAAGAAAGTAGAGAATAATAAACTTTCCTATATATGTGTATTTAAGAATTAGAGAGTGTTTTAGAGGCTTAAAATGAGAATAAATCCAATCCTAAGCATAGAATATTCTAATTTTTTTATAAGATTGTTTTACCGCCTTTTGAGGGAAAACCTTTTTTTAAATATAATTTTTGACAATATTATAAGCTCTAAATTTCCAAATAAACTTATTCTTTAGAATTGGGACATTGAAATATACTTTGGATAAATTTGTTGTATTTTTATGACAATGTTCAATTTTTTAATGAATTGTGAAAAATACCACATTTTACTTCAAAACTGCTTTTTCATATAATTTAATTATATTGTTAGATTAAATTTTTAATTGCTTTTAATGTTTAATTAGAAAATATTTGTAACATTTAATCCAATCGTGGTCATTATAACTAATTTTAATTTGAAATTGGACACAAACAATTAGCAATATTTTGATAGATATTGCTTCTTAAAAACACCTGCTTGTTTTGACAATGAGAATTATTTTTAAATTAATTATTGAAATTTTTATGTTTGGAATTTGTTAAAATGGATTCAATATTTGGAATCAGAAGGTCCAAATTATGTAATTAAGACCCTTTTGTTTTTGGACATTATGAATAGTAAAAACACCGAATATATTTAATTATCATGATTAATTAATAATTAGGAGGTTAATGGTAATAAAATAATATCATAATAATATATAATGACCCCGAAATGTTTACAAATTCTTTTGGTTGTGTCATGGACGACCATGGGATGCCCTGTGCCAAGTTAGGGACCCCATGGAATCGCTTTTGTGTGATAGTGACCTTTTATCATATTATTTGTAAAGAAAAATAAATATAACCAAACTATGTAACACCTAAGTAAAACAATTTTAATTTTGTATAAATAAATAATCTCTTATACTATAAATAGTCATTGGAAAGATAAAACGATTTCCAACATCATGTTATTTGTTTTATAATTTTTATACATTATGTAAATAAATTTATTTATGACACTATGATGATGCAGTGATTACCTCGTTAAGAAAAGATTTAAATAAAATGAAATGATAATGTGCAATATAAGACATAAACATGTCAAAAACCTATTTTATGGGTTTATTTCAAACCCTTATCACAAAATCCTCTAAATATATCGATTTGGGCCTTTAAAATCTGAAACTCATTTTATAATAAGGCAACATTTCAAGACTTTCCAAAAGTGACCCTCCTCCCTCTTATAAAAGGCCCCCACCTCTACCCACTTACCCACACCTCTCAAACCCTTGGGTCTCCCAACCTCTACTCATATTATATCTCCACATCCATATTATACTTCTAGAAGCCTCACTTTGGGCAGAAGTCTTCCCAATTAATCCTTTTGCTCAAATAAAAAAGAGTTACCCAATTTAGAGGTAATGTCTTCTCTCGAGTTTCTTCCTATTATTTACCTTATTCACTCACCACTATCTTCTAATAATTTGATCCCACAATAACACCATTCTCCTCAATATACTAGGATGCTGTTATGAAAAGGATTATACTTAAAATTACACACACCTCCATCTAATGGTTAAAGAATAAACTATTTCGGTGGGTGACAAATTACTGCCTCACGAAACGATGATTTGTTCAATCTTCATTTAACACCTTTCATGGTGTCCATTAAGATATCACTGTATTTTTATATGATATATATTATTTTTATGTTTTCTTTTTTACTTCTGTATTATATATATATATATATAACCTCTATGGTTTCCATTATGGGTAAACACGATAATTTCATTTGAGGAAGTGCGGACTACCGCCCCTCATAGTGACATGACTCATTCATACCATATGTGGTAGGTATAAAGGATAGGTTTTATTATATTATATATGATAAAATACTAGAATTATAATTATACTATCTATCATTATGTTTTAATTCCATTAAATATGAAATCGAAATGGATGTAGCGTTCATGCGTACGTACGACTTACTGTTTCCATGAACGGTGCATTCACTTCTGAACTATAAATGTTATGTACTATTATAAATACATGTATATTCTTGATATATATAATATATATGATATTCAAATCATGAATATCATTCTAAATATAAGGAACCTTTGACCACATGAACAACATGTAACTATAAGAATTTTATTTTTTAGTTAAGTACCAAATATCGAAAAAATTAACATTATTAACTTAAATGATTACATAATGTTTATAACATGGAAATAAGTGGTTTAAAAGGAATAATAAACTCAAAAAAGGTTCTCATGAAAGTATAAATTAACTTTAGTTTATTATTCAGGAGATTAAAGAAAGATCGAGTCAAGTCGGAAACGAGGTAAAGGACTTCAACCCAATCTCCTTTCATTGAGGCATATTTTGTTTTAATAAAAGACATTATTTTATACACTGTATAAACACATTTGAATTTTCATTTCCTTCAACGGAATCTTTTTATATGAAGCATTTTATTAAATGAAAAAAAGGAATGTTTCTTTTAACCTACGTGGTGAAAACGACTTTTCCGCCGCCGCGAGTATTATTTGATCTTTGGCTTCCTCAACAAGCCATAATGTTTTTAAAAGAAAATAAATACCATACAATCTATTATGTATTTTGGTATTGAAAATGGTTTTGATAATGGATTTTTTATAGGAATATATTTAAGTGATATATTGTGATTGAAATTTTGAAGTGGTTTATTTTCTTTATATATGTTTTATGTATTATGATTTTATAATGGTACATGGACATTTGAAAGGTGGTTACATGATAAACCAAATGATGGGTGATTCCGTGAAAACCAGGATGGGTGGTTATGTTATGACCTCCAATGCATTGGGTATGGATGTTGGCCATATGGCTATTCCATTTGGTGACATGTGTGGATGTTGACAATATGGTTATTCCATTAAAGTAGGTTTATGTTCCAAGTTATCTTTATATGATAAGTCTTTTTGATATGGGTAATATTTTGGTTACAAAGGGTATGTAGTGATATTTTATTCATTAAAGAGTATTTACTACTTCACAAAGGTGAAATATATTACTTTTGTAAAAATATTAAGGGTTTACATATTTTGAAAAACTAATAGTTTCCTTCTTTGTGTTTTCCATACTAATCTTTTTATGCTCATCCCATGTTATTTAATTGTTTTTCCCAAGACATAAAGTGGAATAGGGTCATGGATGGGATAAAGGAAAGTCAGGCTGTCTAAAACATGGAACTAGACATGACACTATTTTTAAGAGTTTTAATTTTATGAAAAAAATGGAAACTTAGTTGAAGTGTCTACTTTGTAACTTTTGAGATGTAATAGTTATGGCCTAATTATCTAATACTCTAAACCTGAAAAGATCCTCAATGTAAATTATTTAGTTAATTCAAAATTAGGTAATGTTTTAAGGTCGGGTCCTTATAATTGGCATCAAAGGTTTGTTTAGACAACTTTAGGAGTTAGAATATTGTTAAATTCATGTCCATAAATTAATTTGTTGTATGATTGAAATGATATAGCATTTAAAGATTACCATGTTACTTCTCCTACGATATTTCCGTGTTCAGAATGGTATTCTGTAGAGGAAACATGGAATCTATGTTGGGACAACATCAGGTGGAAAAAACCTTCCAAATTTGCATCCTGTGATGTTCATAATTGGAACTGAACAGTTTGTTGAAATAATGGCACAGTTGACTCAAGTGATAAATAGTGGTGGTATCCATGCATGAGATCAACCAGATCAACCAAAGAGGAACATTTCAGTGGTGGAACATTTCATGAGGCAACATCCCCCATAATTTAGATGATAATCTTCCCATATGCTAGATGAAGGGTGGATTAAAGCACTGGAGATGATTTTTGATGTCATTGGGTGTTCAGACAATCCAAAGTTTAGTCTTTCTATTTACAGTTTGGAGGGTGAAGCAGATCTGTGGTGGTCGATGGTTAAAAATATCCATTACACTGATAAGATTGATGATATTGATTGCGATGAATTGAAAGGTATGTTTATTGAGAAATATTTTGATAAGGTGGTTCGTCTTAGGAAGGAAAAACAATTCCTAGAAATGAGGCAGGAGGATGACTCAATGGCTACTTATGAAGAAAATTTTACTCGATTGGCAAGGTATGCTCCAAATTTTATCTGAGACCTTGATAGTAAAATCAATCATTTTTAATCATGATTAAAGCCTGAATATCGAAGGTCATTAGATTTTCATGAGTTCAAAATTTATTAAAAACTTGTTCGATGTGCGGAGAAGGTGGAAATTTAGTTTTCCGATGATCAGGTGTTCTTTGACAAACAACAGAATAAGAGGTCCAGTTGGCCTGAAAAGGGAAATAAATCGTCAAAGAAGCCCAGAGGTAAGAAAACCAAATATCCATCCTATAAGAAGTGTGGTGAAATGCATCCTAGAGAATGTTTATCCATGTATGTAATGTTCTTTCAGTGTGGTAAGTCATGTCATATTGATTGTAACTGTAAGGAAGATGGTCAACTAGGAAATGAAAAGATGTTGGTAAATGTTTTAAGAGTAATTAAATGGGTCATTATGCAAATGAGTGTCTAACAAAGAATTAAACTTAGGGAAAGAAGCCAGAATACAAGCTGAAAGGGGTGGTGAAATCCTTTGCAACTACTTCTGTAGATGATGGGCCATCTAATGATGTAGTATCAGGTACACTGTTTGTTTGTTCTGATTATTCCAATGTGTTGTTTGAGTCAGGGTCTACACATTCATTCATTTATGAGAAGTTTCCTAGTAAATTGGGAATTCCATATCTAGATATGAATCCTAAACGTATGGTAAAAATAGCAGGAGGAAACGTTGAGACAAAAAAGATTATAAGAACCTTTCTATCCTTGTGTGCGGAAAGAATCAACCTGCAAAACAAATTTTTTTGCCTCTATTAGAGTTTGATGTCATTTTGGGAATGTATTGGCTTTATTTTTATCATGTTAAGATTGATTGTAGATCTAAAGTGGTTTCTTTTTAGAAATATTTTCATTTTTTCTACAATAATGAACCCTTACTTTTGATAACATATATGGAAGATGAGAAACTAGTAATCGAAGGAAATTAATGTTACCTTGCACATATTGTTGAAAACAAAGGATGTGTTCAGATTAATGATGTTCCAATGGTAAATGAGTATCCTAATGTTTTCTTGAAGAGTTTCCTGTAATTATACGTGATAAGGCAGTTGAATTTACTATTGAATTTGTTCATGATTCTAAGACAATTTCAAAACCCCCTTATCGAATGGCTCAAATTGAACTTTTAGAGTTGAAGGAGAAATTGAATGATTTATTAGAGAAAGGTTTCATTCGACCTAGAGCATCACCATCAGGTGCTCCTATCATATTTGTTAAAAATAAATATGGTTCAATGAGACTTTTCATTGATTATAGAGCCTTGAAATAACATCACTATTAAGAAAAAATATCCTTTGCCTCATATCGATGATTTTTTTTATCATCTTCAGGGAGATTAGTATTTCTCAATGATTGACATGAGATCATGGTACCATTAGTTGACGATAAAGGAAGAATATATTCTGAAGACCAAGTTTCTTACAAGAAATGGCCATTATGAATTTGTAGTTATGCCTTTTGGGTTAACTAATGCACCTTCTATATTCATGGACCTTATGAATATAATTTTCTATGAGTTCTTGAATAATTTTTTGGTTGTTTTCATTGATTATATTTTCTTGTTATCTAAAATTAATGAGTAGCATGAAAGTCATTTAATGGTTATTTTGAAAACATTAAAGGAAAATAAATTGTATGGGAAATTCAGCAAGTGTTAGTTTTGGTTGCAACAAATTTCATTCTTTGGTCACATTATTTCTAAAGATGGTTTAACTTTTGATACTTCTAAAAAAAGTTGTTAAAGAATGTCCAAGACCCTCAAATATAACCGAGATCCGTAGTATTCATGGTTTGGCATATTATTAGTGAGGGTTTTTTAGAAAAAATCCATGGTTGTCCAGCCCATTGACTAAGCTAACTCAGATGGGTGTTAACTTTTTCTGGAAAAAATAATGTGATGATTGTTTTTAGGAATTGAAGGGATGATTTTTGAATGCTCCAGTATTGGAACTACCTTCAAAAAATGTTGAATTTGTTATCTACAATGATTCTTCGTTGAATGGAATTGGTTGTTTCCCTTTGCAGAATGATCAGGTAATTTATTATGCTTCACGTCAGTTGAAAAATCCTTAGTTAAATTACCCTACACATGATTTGGAATTAGCTACTGTTGTTTTTGCTTGAAAAATTTGGAGGCATCATTTTTATGGACTAATGTGTGAAATATATACCGATCAAAAAAGTTTAAAGTATATATTCACTCAGAAAAATTAAACATGTGACAAAGGAGATGGCTGGAATTAATCAAGGATTATGATTGTAAAATTCATTTCCATATGGGAAAAAAATAAAGTGGATGATGCCTTGAGTCGAAAAAGTAATGCTTCAATAACCATGCTACATTTGGAAGGAGATCCTTTGGTTTTTGATTTGATGATCTTTGGCATAGAATTTGTTGGATGAATATTTTATTCTGTTTTGTTTCAGGTGTCAATGATATCATCTATATCAGACTGAATTAAGCAAGTGTAGAAGAAAGACAATGAGTTTCAGAAAAAGGTAGAGTTGGTTCAGAAGAGTAAGTAGCATGAATTCAACATTTATAATGATTGTGTTTTGAGGTTTGGGAAGAGATTATGTGTGCCTTGGGATTCACAATAGAAGAATGAGTTGTTATGTGAGGCTCATAGTTTCCCGTTTTCAGTTCATCCTAGAAATACTATGATGTATAGAGATCTGCGCGAGTATTACTAGTGGGATGGAATGAAAAGAGATATTGCAGATTTTATTGTGAAGTGTTTGACTTATCTACAAGTCAAAGTAGAACAACAGTTACCGAAAGGGATGCTTCAGTCTTTACAGGTGCCATAGTGGAAATCTGAGAATAAATCCTTGGACTTTTTTGTGGGATTACCGAAGAAACCTCGAGGTAATAATTCATTCTGGGTTATTGTTGATCGCTTGACTAAATATTCTGATTTCCTTTCTATACGATATACGTTTTCCCTAGATCAACATTTATGATTGTATCTAAAAGAGATAGTCAGGTTACATGGAGTACCCATCTCCATTGTATCTAATCATGATCCAAGGTTCACTTTTAACTTTTGGAAAAGCCTTCAGAAGTCATTGGTTACTGAATTAAATATTAGTACAACTTTTCATCCTCAATCAAGTGGGCAGTCAAAATGAACGATTCAGACCTTGGAGGATATGTCACATTCTTACATGATGGATTACCAGGGAAGGTGGGTCCAATATATTTCTTTAGTTTAATTTTCATATAATAATAGTTTTCATTCCAATATACAGATGGCTCCGTTTGAGGCATTATATGGAAAGCGGTGTCGAACTACATATTTTTGGGATGAAGTAGGGGAAAGGAAGTTGATGGGACTAGAATTGGTAGAAGTTATGGCATTAAAATTTCAACTGACATAAAAACGTATTAGAACTACTCATAGTCTATAGAAAAGTTATGCCAATAAACGGAGGAAGGATCTTTCATTTGAGGTAGGTGATTATTTTTTTCTCAAAGTTTCTCCAGGGAAAAGTGTGATTTGTTTTGTCAAGAAAGGAAAGCTGAGTCCAAGGTTCGTTGGACCTTAGTAAATCCTGGTGAAATTAGGATCATTTTTCTATAGATTGGAATTACCTCCAAGTTTGTCTTAGGTAGATAATGTTTTTCATGTTTCAATGTTGAGAAATTATATGCCAGATCCATATCATATTTTGAGCCCAAACATAGTTCAGTTGGAAGAGAATCTATCTTTTGAGGAATAAACAGTCCAAATTCTTGACTGTAGAGAGAAAGTGTTGCAGAATAAGGTGATTCATCAAGTAATGGATCTATGGAAAAACCATATAGATGAAGAGGCAACATTGGAAACTGAAAATGCAAAGAGGGATACATACCCTAACTTATTCAATAAGTAAATAAATTTTGGGGATGCAATTTCCTAAAGGGGGAATGATGTAACATCCCAAGTAATTAAAGAATAATATATTTTCATATCTATGTCTATTTATGAATTATATTGTGTTTTAGGGGCTTAAAGTGCGATTAAATCCAATCTTAATCATAGAATACTATTAATTTTTTAAAAGATTGGTTTACAGCCTTTTGATGGAAAACCATTTTTTAAATCAAAATTTTGAAAATTTTATAAGATATATATGTAAAAATAAACTTATTCTTTATAATTGGGACATTGAAATTTACTTTGGATAAATTGTTTTTATTTTTCTGACAATGTTCATTTTTTAATGAATAGTGAAGAATACTGCATTTTACTTCAAAAAAGCTTTATCATCAAATTTAATTATATTGTCAGATTATCTTTTTAATTGTTTTTAAAGTGTAATTAGAATATATTTTTACCATATAATCCAATGGTGTTCATTAAAATTACATTCACATTGAAATTGTACATAAGCACTTAGCAATCTTTTGATAGATATTGTTTCTTAAAAACACTCTATTTGTTTTGCCAATGAGAATTATTTTTAAATTAATTACTGGAATTTCTGTGTTTGGAATTTGGTAAAATGGATTCCATATATGGAATTATATGTTTAAAATTATGTAACTAAGAATATTTTGTTTTTGGACATTATGAATAGTAAAAACAACAATTATCTTTAATTATCATGATTAATTAGTAATCAGGTTGTTAAGGGTAATAAAATAATATCATAATAATATAAAATGACCCCAACATGTGTTCAAATCCTTTTTGTTGTGTACTGACCGACCATGGGATTCCTTTTTCCCACTTAGGGACTCTATGGAATCACTTTTGTGTGATAGTGACCTTTTATAATATTATTTTTAAAGAAATGATAATATAAAAAACTATGTAACACCTAAGTAAAACAATTTTAATTATGTTTAAATAAATTTTCTCTAAGAATATAAATATTAATTGTAATGGTAAAATTATTTACTACATCATGGTATTTTTTTATAATTTTTAGACATTAAATAAATAAATTTATTAATCTCACCATGATGATGTAGGGATTACCTCATTAATGAACGATTTAAATAAAAGGAAAGGATAATCTGAATTATAAGACATAAACTTTTCAAAAACATATTAGATGGGAGGATTTCGAACTCTTGTAACCATATACTAGAAATATACCATTTTTGGACCTTTAAAATTAGAAAATCTTTTTATAATAAGGTAACATTTTAGGACTTTCCAAAAGTGACCCTCCTCCCTCTTATAAAAGGCCCCCACCTCTACCCCCTTACCCACACCTCTCAAGCCCTTGGATCACCCAACCGCTGATCATATTATCTCTCCAAATTCCTCTCATACCACTAGATGCCTCAATTTGGGTAGAATTCTTCCCAAGGAATCCTTTGGCTCAATTCAAAAAGAGTTACCCGATTTAGAGGTAATGTCTTCTCTCAACTTTCTTCCTATTATTTTTGTTCTTCACTCGCCATGATATTCTTATAATTTGATCCCATAAAAACACCAGTGTCCTAAATAGACAAGGAATTTTTTATGAAAAATATTCTACCTGCACTTACACACAATTCTGTCTAATGGTTAAAGAACATACTGTTTCTTGTGGGTGGTGAATTACTGCCTCACAAAACGATGATGGTTAAATATTATTTTAAGACATTTCATGGTGGCCATTAAGATGTCACTGTATTTATATATGATATATATTATGTTTATGTTTTCTTTATTCTTATTTATTATATATATATATATAACCTTTATGGTTTCCATTATGTGTAAACACGGTAATATCATTTGAGGAAGTGTGGACTATCTCCCCCTCAAAGTGATATCACTCGTTCATACCATATGAATTATATATAAAGAAAAGTTTTAATGATATTATATATGATACAATAATGGAATTATAATACTACTATGTATCATTATGTTTTAATTCCATTAAATATGAAATAGAAATGGAAGTAGAACTTATGCGTACATATGACTTACCGTCTCCATGAACGGTGCACTTCATTTCTTAACTCTAAATGTTATGTACTATTATAAATACATGTATATTCTGGATATATATAATATATATTACATACAAATTGTTAATATCATTCTAGATATAATGAACTATTTACCACATGAATAGCATGTAATTATAAGAAGTCCACTTTTGACTTAAGTACCAAATATTGAAAAAACGAACATTATTAACATAAATGATTTCATAATGTTTATTACATGGAAATAAGTGATATAAAATGAATAATAAAATTGAAAAAGTTTATTAAGAAAGAAGAAATTAACTGTAGTTTATTATTCATAAGATTAATGAATGATCAAGTCATGTCGGACACGAGGTAAGGGACTTCATCTCAATCTCCTTTCATTGAGGCATATTTTGTTTTAATACAAGACAATATTTTATATGCTTAATAAACACCATTGAAATTTCATTTCATTCAATGGGAATATTTTTCTACGATGATTTCTACTAAAAGACAGAATAAATTTTTCTTTTAACATACACGGTGACAACGACCTTTCCGTCCCTGTGAGTATTATTTTATCTTTGGATTCCTGAACAAGCCGTCATGTTTTTAAAAGAAAATAAATACCTTATACTATATTATGTATTTTGTTATTTAAAATTGTTTTGATAATGTATATTGTTATAGAAATATATTTAAATGATATATTGTAAATTAAATGTGAAAATGAATTCATTCATTTATATTTGTTTTATGTCTTATGATTTTAAAATGGTACATTGAGATTTGACGGGTGGTTACATGATAAACCAAATGAAGGGTGGTTCCATTAATACCAGGATGGGTGTTTACATTATAACCTACAATGAATTGGGTATGGAAGTCGGCTGTATGGCTATTCGATTTAGTGACATGTGTGGAAGTCGACCGTATGTTTATTCCATTTAATTATGTTTATGTTCCTAGTTAACATTATGATATCTATACTTTATATGGGTAATCTTTTGGTTACAAAAGGGTAAGTAGTGATCTTTTATTCAGTGAAGAGTATTTACTACTTCATAAATGTTAAAATTATTATTTATGTTAAAATATTAATGGTTTACTGGTTGTTTTGAAAAACTAATAATTTCATTCTTTTTGTTTTTCTGATTGATCTTTTTATGCTCATCCCAAGTTTTTGAAATGTTTTTCACAGGACATAAAGTGGAATAGAGCCAAGGATGGGATCAAGGAATGTCATGTTGTCTAAAATATGGAACTGAATATGACTCTTTTTTTCTAGAGTTATTATTTTATGAGAAAAATGGAATCTAAGTAGAAGTGTATATGTTGTAACTTTTGAGATGTAATAGTTATACACTAATTCTCTATAACTATAAAACTGAAAAGATCCTCAATGTTAATTATTCATTTAATTATCGATTAAGTAATGTTTTAAGGTCAGGTCCTTATAATGGATGTTGAGAAAATTCTACGTCAAGGAATTTTAAATATAGTTACAAAAAAATAAAGAAAACAAATATATTTTGAGGAATATAAACATAAACCATTTACTGATCTATAATAAATAAATTCCACCCAATCATATTTTATACTAGCTGGTGTGCTTATATCAATATAAAATACATTAAAAAAATTGAATATTGGAGTCAACTATATCTTTATATTAGTATTTATTGTTAAGATTATGCATTTTTAAGAGGTGTAATTATATCAATTCTATCCTTTTGATTATAATTAAAATGGTCTTGCAAATTCACTTGTTTATTTTTTATGTATTGGACTATGAATATTTTTTAACGAAAAATATAGAAATATTAGAAAGGTCTAAATATTAGAGATTCAATTCATAGGATAATTTTTTTTTAAATTATTTATATCATTTAATAAACAAAAATTTTCATCCTTTTTTTAGGATTATGAAATTACATTCCACTATTTTATATCTAGTTATAATTATGATATATTACACAAATACATGATTAGAACTACCATCCCAATTTATTATAAATGAAATTTTTTATAATATTGAATGAATTAGATGATGCTGGGATGGATAGTGAAATTCATGAGATCACTGATTTAATAAAACATGATTTCATAATATTAGTTTATTTTTGGTAAAACATAATTATTAAAAAAATTATGACTTCAATTCTTGAAGTTCATATAAATTGAATAACTATTATTATTTAATTCACGAGGCACTGTTCAGTGATAACTACTAATCCCTGGAAGGTGTTATTAACAATTAAGATATATTCTTTTTAACTCTCTTTTAAGAGATATTCATATGATATAGAACACAATGAGAACTTTCATTTTAATATTTTTCCAACAATAATTATTTTCTACTATGTTAAGATGAATGATGGAATTATTTGATTATTGTTCTCCAATATAATGTTGAGAGAATTCATATATTCAATTTTTTAAAACCCATGTAGACCATGAAAAACCTTATAGGATATTTTTTTACATTACTATATAGAAATGTAACATTAATGTTGGTATACCTTATAGATATACATTGAAATAAGTTTAATGGAATCATTTTTCATGATTATGAAAGGGATTGAATGTATAGAACATATTTCTACAAGGGGAGTTATCATTGGTTGATGTAAAAAAGATCATGATCTATGTTCAATTACTTATTCATGGTTAAAGATAAATTAAAGTAAAATTGGAAATATATTTAAAATATATTGAATACATCATTGGAATCATTTTCATTATTTATGTCTGTTTAATAAAATAAAAATTCATTCATCGATGTTTCAATTTGAATGTTATATTTTGAATTGGTAATTCCGCATCGATCATTTATTTAATAGCACTAATTTTAGTTGAGAGTTATGATTCTTTTTGGAGCCTTAATTTTCAATATTTACATAAATAACCTAAAAACTATTAAGGTAATAAATATTATAACCATAATGAAATTTCTCTTTATCAGTCTCGTTTGACTTCATTGTGTATATTTTGATATATTACAAGCCTATAAACAGGGTTCATATAGAAATTATTTAGAATAACACCAATTAAAATATCGTTAGTGACATGAAAATTAATTTTTCCTATAAAAGTAAATCACAATAGATCATGAATAGTACAAATAATTTGAATATTGTTTAATGAAGGTAATAATATAATCAAAATTTAAAGAGAAAATTTAAAATACATGGTTGATTGGTTTTCAAAAAAATTAAGGAGGGGTCAGGATTTTTAAGTATTGATATTTTTTTTTATACATCATTGATAATTTTTTTGAATTATAGATTTTAATTTTTTAATTATAGTATATATGAAGGTAAGAACCCAAATATTCTATTCACGTATGAATCATGCTTTATATTGTTTTTTAGGAAAATTGGTGTTTCTAGAAATTTTTGGAGCACAAGCCATGTACCTAAAGTACATGATGTGTACTCGGTTGCCATGGGTGACCATGTACTGGCTGGGTAATAGCCGATTACATGGCTGTGTGTGTTGACCTAGAGACCACCTAAAGAAAAGGCTAAAAATGTCAAGTACACATTGTCTACTTTTAAAATACATGATATGTACTTTCTTTTTTCATTAAATGGACTAAGGTAGAGTCTAACGGAAAGAAAGTAGTTCTTCTTCGTCCGACTCGTCTAGAAGAGACCGTACGACTGTAGGTCTTCTCTAAGCCCCCGACTCTTCATCCGTTCTCTGAACTGACCACTGTCAATTTCTATGGCATCACATCGGTGAGTTATTCCTTATTCTTGAACATTGTTTCCTTATTTTTCTTCTTTCCCATGTTATCCTCAGTTGAACGTTTCAGACATTATTGTAAATCTACCACATTCTATGTCGATCCATGGGCTGACGTCGAAGTATATCGATCGTTCAAGGCCGAAGTTGGTGGTTTTTTCCATTTCACAAGTATTCATTGTGAAATGTGTGAAAAATATCCCAATACCCTTGTTCGGGGTGTTGTGTGTTTATGGTTTATCCATATTATTTTACTTATATGCCTTTTTTGATTGGATAAAGGTTAATTGTTTGAGAATAGGGATAGCTCTGCCATGTTATGGATGTTTTGCCTATGTTTTCTTATTTTTTACCATTTGGTATTTCCATTCCTGTTAGGCTTCTACTTTTTTTTCATTCCTAGAATGTATAGAGTGGTGAAATTGGTAATTTACATGCTATGATATGCTGTAAATTGTTTATACAAGTAGTTATTTAGGTTTACTTTGGATGATGATTATCTTTTGTGCATGATATCCTTACACAAGGCTACAAAAACATGGTGTAGTGAGACCATAAGGGAAATTGAGGTTGAGGGATTTCCCAGAGTGTCTGTTATAATTATCACACTATGAGACCATAAGGAGGGATTGATGTTGAGTGCTCCCTCAGATTTTCTATAGTTACTTTATGAGACCACAAGAATAATTGGCATTGAGTGATTCCTTAGCTTGTCTGTAGTTTACCGTTAAAACACTATAGGGAGAATTGACAATGATTGATTCCTTAGAGAGTCTCTGTTATATATTATCATGTATTGTGAACTAGATGGGTTAGGTTGTGAGAACTACCCAGTGGGTTACTTGTAATTGTTTTTGGTTGATTAAATAATTAAAATATAATTTTTGTAAATAAAAATGCAGACCTATTTACTTTTGAGTGCTTCTCTGGTACTTATTATTTTTTTTATTTGTCTGCAATATATATTCACTGACATGTAGTCACATATATTTTGGTGAATTTATATTGGTTTTAGTATCACACCCTGGTTGGGTCATACATTTGGGCCCAAAAAGATTAAATTATTGTAGGTATAGATAAGGGAAATCACCCTTCTACTTCTGGTACATGACTGCTTTGGAGCTGGAGAGAATGGGACAAGGCTGAGGCTTGCGATGCTATGGAAATGATTACTATATTTTCTTATGTATATTGGTTTAGTACTATATTCAACATTGTGATGTTTTTGGATTCTTTCCTATACATATGCATCATGCATCATTTTATATATGTGGACGAGTAGTTTATTTACCCAGTCTTCAAATGTTTACTTATTGCATGTTTTACTGTTTCTTCTATTGCTATATGTTTTAATTCTGCTGTGTTACTCTGCAAATGAGGGCATAGTTTCCCCAATATCACACCCAAGGCCCTAACTACTAGTCGTAATTCTCTGGTATTTAGGGAAATGCGCATGAGGCCATGTGACCAACTGGGTACAGGTCACCTTTGGGTGGCACCCGGAACCAAGACATTACAAAGCGATATCAGAGGAATTTGTTTCTTCATATATTGATATTTGGAGCCTATAGTCATGGATAGGAAGGAATGGGTTCTTGGTAATAGGTTGTACTTAGGCATAGCTATCCCGTGTACAAGGAAAATCCAATTTACATAGTTATTAAAATTATTTTCTAGTTTTTCAATTTCATAGTTGTTTTGATTTCACCATTAGGTGATTCACATGTTTTGTGTTATTATCGTTGATATTTATAGGGTTATATTTCTGTTTCAACCTAATTATATGAAGGTATTCCATCTCATGCATCATATAGGAACTTTCTATAGATCACAAGTCATGATTTCTTACCATACTGTTTATGGTGCATTAGTGATTGAATGTTGTTGTGAAAGATGTTGTGATAGATATGAGTGTTGTTGTGATATATTCCTTGATATAATAAATATTATTTGATATGTTATTAGATTGTGTAAGGTTATTTTTAAATGAATGCCAAAATTTGTTTCTTGAGGTGTTATGGGCTCTCATGGATAATAATTTGGTGGATCATTGCCTTGTTATTATTGTATATGACATGTAAAAGATACCGATATTTGATTCGCGGGGACTATGGGCCCTCACAGATTATAATTTGGCACATTAATGTTCGTTTTAATGTTTGTATGGGTTCCAGGGTAGTTTCTGAGGCATTCTGTCCAGAAGAACCTAGAATAAACAGTGTGTGATGATAAATACACACCTTGTGTCCTTCAATCTGGGAAGGAACAGTTTTCCTTAGGTACACACTGTGTACTATATGTACACATCGTGTAGTACCTAATTATGTCACTAGCTGTATGGGAAAAGGCACGAGGTTGGGGAATCATTGGTGGAATATTTCGTGTTCCTGATGTACGGGACATGTTACATAGATCGTGTGTCCGCCCATGTGACTAACAACACATATGGATAAAGCCTATGTTATACACATCATGTCAGGCTGGAACACACTGTGTAGTGTAACCCATGTATCCAGATATGTGACAAACAACACGGGTCAGTCAAATCCTTCTTGTACCCAATGTTTAGGTCATAATCATAACGTGTACAGTCATCTATATAATCGTCTTTGTAACTAACAACATGGGTCGGTGAAGTTCATCTAGAACACGTTGTGTCGGTAACTAACACGTTGTGTAGCCTAGTTTTAGTATAATAGTGTGTCCTAGCCAAGCAGAATAACTTGGGAAGGGGAAGACGATTTAAGTACACACCGTGTGTTAGACCAACACTCTCTGTTTATGTAGTGTTAGACAACCAGTTTTCAAAGAAGTACATGCCTATTTGAAGGATTAAGGGAACACAACAAGTATCCTTGTTTTAAAAAACATGAATTATTTCTTTCTTTTATTCCTTTCTTACATATCTAGTTTTCAGTCCTTGTTAATATTTAGGTAAGATGTCTACTTGACATTGCAGAGTCATGCCACCAAGACATCCTCAGGTTGTCCACTAGTTACAGGGCAGTGACGAGACACCAGAAATGGATGATCAAGGAAAACCTACATATCCTCATGTATTGCCAGTCTTGGCACCATCTGTCATTCCATACACAGGTTTTGACACAAAATTTTTAGAGGGCTTTATGAGGTTAATGCAGACTGTCCTAGGAGTACCATATCATGCCCTGTATATGGTAGAGTTGACGCAGGTTTTTCAGCAGTAGCATCATCCCACCTTCACAGGGGAAGGAGGACCTCATGCTACAGATTAATGGTTAGAAGCCATGATTTCTATCTTTGAGCATCGGTAGATAACTCTATAGATGAGGGTGAAACCTTCTACTTATATGCTTCAGGACTGCACCAGGATATGGTGGTTTGTGATCTCACAGGTGGGACACCAGTAGGTTATGGTGTTGGAAGAGTTTCAATGAACCTTATATGACTACTTCTACCAAGAGATATTGGGAGATGATCGATCCTGAGATTTCATGATTCTGGAGCAGGGTACTCTTTCAGTTATAGAATATTCTTCTCGCTTCCCAAAGCTGAAACATTTTACACTCTTTTTGGGGGGATATTACTTGTTCTCATTGAGGAAGTAAGAGCATGGTCTAAGGAAAGGCAACTAATCTCAGGTGAACATCTTCAGATTGACTTCAATCATTTCTATAGTCAACCAGGCACTGATCACAAAACACAACCTAAGGGATTCTGGAGCTGGGGTCACTACCACAAAACGAGCCAAGGCCAGCGCCACCCTTTATCATAACTAACGAAAAAGCACTGATAAAGGGGTACCTTTATCAGTTCTAAAAGTTGTCCTGATAAAGGTACCCCCTTTAACAGCGCTTTTTTTAGCGCTGTAAAAGGGTACACTTTTATTAGTGCTTTTTTAGTAGTGCTGATAATGGGTGGTCTTTATCAAGGATTTTTTTAAAAGCGCTGATAAAGGGTATACTTCCAAAAAAATCATTAAAAATATATATATTAATATTTAAATATATTGATATAGATATACTAATATAAAGATAATATATATTTTTTAAATATAATTTTAAATATATTTTAGATAAGTATAATTATTCACTTATACTTAATATATATAATATTTAGTGAAAATGTCTTATAAAAAATTTAAATTTTTTTTAAATAATAATTTGCTAATTATTATGGATTAATATTAATTTAATTACAATTTGATGATTTAAAAAATAAAAAAAATTAAAAAATATCCAAAATATGTTGAAAACGCAACTCGAACTTCAAGCAGCCATAGCTTTTGATCTGGGTGTCCATTTGAGCTCTACAATATATGAAATCGAAGCCTACGATGATCTCTACACCCTCATTATTGGGGAAACCCCGTTCAATGTTCTTTAGAGGCCATAAAAGGCCCAAAATGCCTCAAAACCGAGTTCTTATTCTGGATACCCCGATTGTTAACATTTGGTAGATTTTCGGCCTCGTTTAAGGGGGAATTATTGGCTTTATTTGGGTGGGGACTGAATTTATTCCAAGGTATTACATTCATATTGATATTATGTCTTTGAATTTTTTTTGTTTTTTATAATTCACTTCTATTTATAATCAATTATATAACAATATATACATATTTGTTATATATTCACACATAAAAATATATTTATAAAAAAAAACAATAAAATATATTTACATATAAAATATATTAGTTGTATCTAAATAAAAACTAATATCCATTTTATTAAAAATACAAATATATGAATATTTATATACCTATATATTAATCTAACTATATATATATTAATATAACAACATATATATATTATTATAACTATAAATATATATATTTATATCACTATAAATATATATATTAATATAACAATATATATATATATATATTAATATAACTATAACTATATATATTAATATAAATATGTATTACTATACTAATAAATATAACTATATATATATAAATAGTGATACCATGAAATGGAAAATAAATCAAAATAGAGGAGTGGTAAGGTCTTATGTTCGCAGGGGGGAAGGTCTCGAGTTCAATACATGGTAGAGGCAGGGGCATGCACAAATGAGGGAATATGGGAGATAAAACTGATAATGGATGGGGTATAGCACTGATAAAGGGTGGAAGAGGGTGTGGGGAGAGCTGGAGGTGCGGGAAGGTGCAAGTAAAGGGGGGGGGGGCTCAAGCACTGTAAAATCCCCCCCCCCAGATTTCCAGTTTTTTTAATAAATTTTTTTTAAAATTTTAATCTTTTATCAGCGCTAGAAAAAGGGTTGATAAACGGGTTCTTTAATCAGTGCTAAAAATAAAGCGCTGATAAAGGACCCTTTTTTCAGAGATTCGTTTTAGCACAGATAATGTACCCCTTTTATTAATGATTTTTTAGCATTGATAAAAGGGGTCTTTATCTGCTCTTTTTGGAGCGACGATAAAGGGGACCCCCCACCCCTTATCTACGCTGGCTTTAACAATGCTTTTCTAGTGCTGTTAAAGATAATTTCTGGCACTGATTAAAGGGGTATTTTTAGTTGTGGGTCCAGGGTGGTTTAACATCCAGTGTCGGTACTTCTCTAGCTGATAGTAGGAAGCGTTGTAGGGAGTCTACAAGTAGAGATTCGAGTCAGATGGATACACCAAAAGGGAGCTAGGTGGTATGATACCAGTGTAGGATGGTTAAGAATACAAGGACACACTACCTGAGAGACCTAGTGGAGTGCCGATCATGTGCCAAGATGGGTCATCTTCATTGAATCTGTCAGTTTTCTTCACCAGTAGCTGGTGAGATGGGTTCTTCTATGACTCTGCGTTAAGGAAAAGCGCCACTAGTATCTTATCTGGCAGGGAACTAGAGTTTTTTCGACCATTGAGGATGAGGTGGTGTTCGTTTTCATGGTAGTAAATCATCGGGAATACTACGATAACAGTGTGGATTAACAAAGGGTGGTTAGGAAGGGTCGTGGGGCCGCAATGTTGGTCATCATTTTGCAGTGGTGCAGACCTAGCAGGAGCAGGATCCCAGACCCTCTATAGTTCATAGTACAATCATAGTAGTCTCATTTTTAGCTTATGAACTTTTTGATATAGGGGAATCCCATAGATTTATATCTATTGTTGTTGTGGAGATCCTTGGTCTCTGTATCTTTTCTGATGATGACATCTTTATTCTAGGCACTCTATTGGGGAAATGAAAAGCTAGTGTACGATATTGCAAGGAGTGCCCTCTTGAGATTGGTTAGTGTCACTTTTTATGGGATCTTTATGTCCTAGAGATGATAGGTTATTATTTCATTCTTGTATTGGACTGTTTATTTCCATTCCAGGCTATTGTTGACTACTATCGATGTATGGTGAGTTTCATATCACTAGAGGGCGGATCGTTTCTTCATAAGGGAAAATGTTTTTTCCATGTGTGTAGAGTGGGACTCGAGCATCAGGGTTTGGGAGGATTTATAGACCAAATTGATAGTCTATATTTGGTTGACTATGGTACATCAAAGATGGACTTTCCTCAAGTGGTGGATCGTTTTAGGGACGTCTTCTGATAGGCCTTTTAAGTTTTCCCTTCATAGCGAGAGGTGTACTTTTCGGTTGAACATGTCCCAGGATTAGTACTAGTGCCCATTCCTCTGTATAGGATGACAAAAAAAATATTATCATGAGCTCAAGAAGCTGTTGTAGGAGTTTCAAGAAAAGGGTTTCATCTAACCCAGTACTTCTCCTTGGGGTTTGCCTATCCTGTTTTCAAAGAAGGAGGATGGTACCCTAAATCTTGGTATGGATTATTAGAAGTTTAACCAGTTGATGGTCAATAACTGCTATCCATTGCCATGAATTTATGATGTCTTTGATCAGCTTCAAGGATCCCATGTGTTACCAACGATTTACATGAGATCTGGATACCATCAGTTGCGTGTTATACCTTCAGATGTACCTCTTACATCCTTTCGGAGCAGGTATGGTCTTATCACAACCCCTATAACCAAAGATGCCCCACCTTACCTGTAAATGGCGAAGGGGATATAATGACCCCCGAGTCCCACCTCCAGTAGGCCCTGGGGTGGCGAATAAAACCAAGGGTATGAGTTTTTTTTCACAAATATGGGAGGCATTACCCTTTTTCTTTTTAAATATCGGGAAATAGGAGATGTCAACCACCAAAAAGGAAAAAATGGAAAGTGTATAGAAATAAACCCTAACCATTCCCACATGCATGTTTAAACATTTTTATAACAAGGTACAAGTACAAGAAAGCTCAAAGTACAACACCAAAAGAAAAAAAAGGTACAACAACATCAACAACTCCAACTGTCCGACTAGCAGGGTCCCACATGACCCTGGTAGTCCTCTTGGAAACCTGAAAGTAAATGTAGGGTGATCATACAAGTATACTCAGTAGGGAAACCTGAATATCTCATGCACAAGTGGGTAGACATCCTAATGTCTCATGAGAACAACAGAAGAAACCTAGCAAGGAATTAAATCCACACAACCTCACTAGTCACACTCACAAAAAACACAAGCACAATAGGTAGTAGTATAACAGAAACCCAAGTATTGGGTACCCCGCACCATTTCACTTTAGTTAGCTTCTCTTCCTAACAAAAAACGTCCTGACATTGCCACACTCTCCCCGCCCGCACAAACCTGGGCCTCACAACCACATATCCTGCCCACACACACCTGGGCCTGACAACCACGTATCCCGCCCGCACACACCTCGGCCTCACAACCACGTATCCCTCCCGCACACACTTGGGCCTCACAACCACCTATCCCGCCCGCACACACCTCGGCCTCATCCCGAATATTCCTTGGAAACAGAAGAACCTTCCCCGAAGAGTCTTGGGATATAGCCACCCCAATCGAAACCTACCTGAAGAGTCTTAGGTGTAAGGTTGCCTCAAGCCATCACATCCTAGGGGGAAGGAGCAGGAAGGAGCTAGTAACTAATGGAAAAACACCATCTCCCATAAAATGGGAGTGTTTGGCACTAAGTGATCAACATGGGTGGGGTGTGATAAAACACAAAAGATACAAATATATATATATACCAACCACATAGCCCAACTTATGGCTTCTAAAAAGAGAAGCTGAGAATGTGCCTCGGCACTGATACTACGAAGCATGCATACAACAAACAATCCCAACCCCTTTAGGTTTTCACATTTCAGTAGAAATAGTTATCTAGTTTCTAAACTACTGGGAAATTATCCACAACTATCCACACTAATCCTTTGTAAAACATATCCCTGTCATCCACAAATCAAGTTAGGAAAACACAAGCAACACAACCAAACCCTTCTTATAAACCAACCAACCCATTGATTATTAAACCCATTCCATTACCACGCCCCAGCATTCATTAAATCATCCACTTTAATACCATATATTATTCACAACCCACTATTCATCACAAACAATCCCATCCCTGTAGCCCCGCTGCGAACCACCATAACCGCAACCACACCGAAGCCACACATCCCCATCTCTTTAATACCATTTATTACAGCCCCGCTGCCCATTACCGTCACAACATTCACACCAACCCACAACCAAGTCAACCGAAGCCCCGCTGCTCACCATATACACAACAACCCACAAAACACCCCCATCACATGCCACGTAACCAAGCCAACACCCACATGTTCATTATCCCATTTTGTTTAACTGGGGTGATCATACAAGGGTTAGAGAATTTAAACAGCCAACTTTACGTGATTAACCAATTTCCACAATCCACAAGGATTCCATACATAAGAAAATCCAGAAGGAGAGGGAAACATTTAATTTCGTAAGCAAAGGCCCCCAACGACCGTGATTTTCAGTAGGTAAAAGCTCATTCAATTCACAACATAATATCATAGGATATAAAGTAACAGAAATCAAAACTTCCCCATCCACGTTATATAAGCCAGTTGTTATATTCATTAAACTAGTTCAAAAGTGTTTCACATAAACAAGAGAACACCCACCCCGCATGATGCACAAATTAGAGAGACAAAGGTAAAATCCCTACCTTGACAGGTTCTTGATCGCAACGCTCCCCTGGATCAACCTTAGAAGACGTTCGTCGGCGTCCGTCACTTCTGTCGGGTCCCGGAAAAACATCCTCGAGTGGAAGTCGGAAAGAAATGGCTGAAGGAAATTCAACGGATCTAATCTCGGAAGCTCTGCCTCATCGTTATGATCCCGTGGCCACTGACGGATCGTAAATCGGAGCTTGGACAAAGAAGTTATGGAAGAAAGATCATTCGAGTCTCTTGAGAGAGCTCTGCTCAGAGGAGAGGAGAGGAGAGGGGTGAGTTGAAAGGAGGCGGGGACCCCTCCTTTTATAGGCATGAAAAGAAAATGTACATGGCGTGTACTTTATAGTACACAGCGTGTACTCAGTTCTTTCACACGGTCTCCACGCGGCTTCCAACATGGCTCTGCGGCCATTGACTGGTCAACACATAGTTTGAGGGTAACACATATGCGGGGAAGGACTACAAAGTGTGTAGTTTGGAAACATGGCGTGTACTCATTTATTACACATGTCAAGGACAAGACTCCAACACGGTACACGAATGTTGACTGGTAACATGTACGTGGGAAAGGACTACACGACGTGTAGAACTGGACACACGGCATGCACCCATTATTCCACACATCAAGGACACGGTCTGCAACACAGGGTATACTCGAGAAGGGGGTACACGACGTGTACTCAAACTACACGGCGTGTAGTTTCAAAATTATAGAATGTGTGGAAAAAGTCCATTTTACCCTCCATAACACTCTTTGACCTTCTTTTTGAAAAAGGAATTGGCCGGAGAGGTCTGGGCCATTACATCAGATACCTCTTAAAACATTCTCGTCCCCGAGAATTCAAAAAACCAACCCAGAGGAAACCCAATAAGACACCTCTAAGGGTTCTCGTCATAACAGGAACCCAACCAACAACCCTAATCATATGTGTTAGTAATTCCTTCTCCTATTTCAAGATATTATACACTTTAGGCGGCACTGACTCGCCTGCACGAGTTTAATCACATCCTCAGAAATGCGTCTCGATTAGGAATTGGGTCTTCCCACTTTAATACATTATGATTTTTCAACTCGCACTAACCCCATCACCACACAACCAACACACTCCCCGAACACATGGGTTTGGGAAAATTCCTTTACCTATGTCGAGATATTATCTGCTTTAGACGGAACTGACTCTCCTGCATGGGCTTAATCGCATCCGCATTAATGCGTCTCGATTAAGGACTGGGCCTTCCCACTTCCATATATTAGGATTTTCCAACTTACACATCCCCCAACACCGTACAGCCCACACACAACCCAGACACATGGCTTGGGGAATTCATTCTCCCATGTCGTGATATTATCCGCTTTAGGCGGCACTGACTCGCCTACATGGGTTTAATCGCATCCATATTGATCCGTCTCGATTAGGTATTAGGTCTTCCCCTCCCCACATGATAGGGCTCTTCACGTACATTTAAAGAATAGTAGGAAATGACATAGCATAAAAAACTCACCAAAACAATGTCATGGCCCAAAGAATGTGCAAAAGAGTTCCAACAATGGAGTGTAATGCTCCAAAAAAACATAAAGGAGATTATTCAAGAGAACCCAAACACATCTCTATCGATCCCTGGTCCTTCTAGAGATGTTTCCTCTGATGCATGCAACTATCCGCGCCCAGATCCTCTGCCTCTCTATTGACGTCTGCCTCCTCGAACACGTCCCGATTGGGATCCTTGAAGAACTCCATGTGGCTGGCCACCACCTGATCTATATCCCCTCAGAGGGACTAGAGCATGTTGCCGCTGGAAGGGTCTTGCCAGTGACTGGTGCTGCTGAGGTGGGTGCTGAACCTGTCCATCTCCACCGTACTAAGCTTGGGTCGGGCACTGACTCTGAACATTCCTGAAATCCCCACAAGAAAAACACCTCGGTCCTTGGCTCGTGAAAAATGGACGAGGACCCAAATATGTAAACTGGAACTGCTGGGTCCTGCTCCCTACGGGCCTGAAACTGGAAGGTCCCGTCGCAGGAGACCTGCTACTGACTACCTTCCCCTTCGACGAGCCTGGCTGGATCCCCACTCAGGGTGCACCTCCCAGTGAGTGCATCATCTCTACAACCTCTGCCTTCTTCTGTACCACCAAGTACGTCGGAAAGGTGAAGGGGGTGACAACATACTAGAGAAAAGGACGAAGATCCTCCTCCAAACGTCTCGCCCGAGACTCCTTATCTGGAAAGAGATCCAGAGCAAAGCGCTGGAGATCCTTGAACTTGATCCCCATCTCCCATACAGACATACTCCCCTGCTGAAGGGAGAGTAACTCTTACCTCTTCTCCGCCTTGATCATGGAAGAAAGGAATTCCTCTCGGAATTCCTTATCAAAGTCAGCCCATGGAACCACTTCCTCTATCCTCTCTCCGAGGTAGAGAGTCCACCACTGTCGCGCCATACCTCTCTGCTGACTGACTGCTAGGGGGACCCAGTACTCCCTCGGAACACGGATCAAGGTAAAATGATCCCTAGCTCCTCAATCCACCCCTCTGTCTCTGTATCCGAAGTACTACCCTCGTACTTCTTGAGGGTTTGCCACTGGAAAGAATAGAGAGTCTTTTGCCACTGGCTATCTTCCTCCTCTTGGTCAATCCTCAACTGGTCGACCACCTGAATCTGCTGGGCCTCAGCCATCTGAGCCACCTGAGGAAGACTTCCAGGTGCCATAGCTGTACGGTAAACAAGGATCACCTAAGCCCAAGTAGTAAGGAAAACAGAAGGTTTCATTTTATCATTTTATTTTAATTTCTTTCCCAGAACACCCAAATCAAGTAAAAAACAATCATGATGATGCATGTTCCTTCCCTAAGGTCTCTGCCATGTAATCATTGTAGTCTCACTTGGTCGTTCGGTTGGCTCAGAGTCCTTGCATCGGATCACGGGGGGCCCAAAAATCCCGTGTTCTAGCTGGTCTTCCCTGGCCTATGTCACGCACCATGATTGACTAACACTATTTCCATACCATCCCATGCAATCCTCATTGTGCCTAAATCTAGACTCCATCCTATCTCTCAACCATCAGCCTCTGATACTATTCTGTCATGACACCCTCCCACCAAAGATGCCCCTCCCGAGCTGTCAATGGGGAAAGGGAGATAATGACCCCCCTGAGTCCCACCTCCAGTAGGACTTGGTGTGGCGAATAGCACCAAGGGTATGAGTTTCTTTTTCAAAAATATGGGAGGCATTACCCTTTTTATTTTTAATGATCGGGAAATAGGACAAGTCAACCACTAAAAAGGAAAAAAAGGAAAGTGTATAGAAATAAACCCAAACCATTCCCACATGCATGTTTAAACAATTTTATTACAAGGTACAAGTACAAGAAAGCTCAATGTACAATAACAAATGAAAACAAAGGTACAACAACAACAACAACTCCAACTGTCTGATTAGTAGGGTCCCGAACGGCCCTGGTAGTCCTCCTGGAAACCTGAAAGTAAACGTAGGGTGAGCATACAAGTTTACTCAGTAGGGAAACATAAAGTTCTCATGCACAAGTGGGGATACATCCTAATGTCCCGTGAGAACAACAGAAGAAACCTAGCGATGAATTCTATCCACCCAACCTCACCAGCAACACTCACCAAAACAACAAGCACAACAGGTTGTAGTATAACAGAAACAAGAGTATTGGGTACCCCGCACCATTTCCCTTTAGTTAGCTGCTCTTCCTAACGATGATCTTCCCGACGCTAACACACTCTCCCCACCCACACACACTTGGGCCTCACAACCACGTATCCCGCCCGCACACACCTGGGCCTCACAACCACATATCTTACCCGCACACACCTGGGCATCAAAACCACATATCCCGCCTGCACGCACCTGGGCCTCATCCCAAAGATTCTTAGGAAACATAAGAACCTACCCGAAGCGTCTTGGGCTATAGCCACCCCAATCGAAACCTACACGAAGATTCTTAGGTGTAAGGTCGCCTCAATCCATCACAGCCTAGGGGAGAAGGAGCAGCAATGAGCTAGTAACTAATGGAAAAACACCCTCTCCCATAAAATGGGAGTGTTCGGCATTAAGTGCTCTATATGGGTGGGGTGTGATAAAACAAAAAAGATAAACATATATATATATATATATATACCAACCACACAACCAAACCTATGGCTTCTAAAAAGAGAAACTGAGCACTTGACTCAACACTACAACTACGAAGCATGCATACAACAAACAAACCCAACCCCCTATAGGTTTTCACATTTCAGTAGAAATAGTTATCTAGTTCCTTAAATACTGGGAAACTATCCACAATTAACCACACCAATCGTTCATAAATCATATCCCTTTCATCCACATATCTAGTTAGGAAAACACAAGAAACAAAACCACTCCCTTCTTATCAACCAAACAACCCATTGATTATTAAACCCATTCCATTACCACGCCCCACCATTCATTAACTCTTCCACTTTAACACCATTTATTATTCACAACACACTATTCATTCAAAAGTAAGCCCATCTTTGCATCCCCACTGCCAACCACCATAACCACAACCACACCGAAGCCACACATCCCCATCCCTTTAATACCATTTATTGCAGCCCCGCTGCCCATTACCATCACAACATTCACACCAACCCCCAACCAAGTCAACCGCAGCCCCACTGCTCACCCTATCACAACAACCAACAAAACACCCCCATCACATGCCACGTAACCAAGAAAACACCCACATGTCCATTATCCCATTTTGTTTAACTGGGGTGATCACAGAAGGGTTCCAGATTTTAAACATCCAACTTTACGCGATTAACCAATTTCTACAATCCACAAGGTTTCCATCAATATGAAAATCCAGAAGGAGATGGAAACATTTAATTTCATAAGAAAAGGCCCCCAACGACCGTGATTTTCAGTAGGTAGAATCTCATTCAATTCACAACATAATATCACAGGATATAAAGTAACAACAATCACAACTTCCCCATCCCCCTCATATAAGCCAGTTGTTATCTTCATTAAACTAGTTCAAAAGTGTTTCACGTAAACAAGATAACACCCACCCCTCATGATGAACAAATTATAAAGACGAAGTTAAAATCCCTACCTCAACCGACTCTTTATCGCTACACTCCCCTGGATCAACCTTAGAAGATGTCCGCCGGCATCCGTCACTTCTGTCGGGTCCCGGAAAAACCTCCTCAGGTGGATGTCGGAATGAAAAGGCCAATGGAAAGTCAACAGATCCATTTTTGGAAGCTCTGCCTCATCGTTATGATCCTGTATCCACTGACAGATCGTCAATCGGAGCTCGGACAAAGAAGTTATGGAAGAAAGAGCCTTCGAGTCTATTGAGAGAGCTCTTCTCAGAGGAGAGGAGAGGAGAGTGGTGAGTTAAAAGGAGGAAGGGACCCCTCCTTTTATAGGAGTGAAAAGAAAAAGTACACGGTGTGTACTTTATAGTACACGGCGTGTACTCAGTTCTTTCACATGGTCTCCACGCGGATTCCAACATGGCATCGTGACCGTTGACTGGTCAACCCACGGTTTGAGGGTAACGCATATGCGGGGAAGGACTACACGGCGTGTAGTTTGGACACACGGTGTGTACTCATTTATTGCACAGGAAAAGGACACAGATCCAACATGGTACACGGCCATTTACTGGTAATGCGTATGCGGGAAAGGACTACACAGTGTGTAGAACTGGACACACGACGTGCACCCATTATTCCACACAGCAAGGACACGGTCTGCAACATGGGGTATACTTAGGAAGGGGGTACACAGCGTGTACTCAAACTACACGGCGTGTAGTTTCAAAATTCTGGAAAGTGTGGAAAAAGTCCATTTTACCCTCCAGAACACTTCTTGACCTTCTTTTTGATAAAGGAATGGGTCGGAGAGGTCCGAACCATTGGAGGTCTATACAAGTATGTGGTCGTGCCGTGCGGTCCCACAAAAACACCAACAGTTTTAATGGCACTAATGAACCGAGTATTCCATCCATACTTGGATTCCTTTGTCGTAGTTTCCCTTTGTTGTAGTATTACTGGGAGCATCTGAAGAACTCTTTTGAGGTACATATTTTTCTAGGGAATTCTGGATACTACAGACATTTCATACTGGACTTTTTACACATAGTAGTGCCACTAACGGGTCTGACTATGAAGGGTGCGAAGTATATATGGTCAAATTACTGTGATTAAGCCTTTCAGGATTGGATAATGAGGTTTAATTCAGCACTGATACTAGTATTTCTAGAGCCAATAATGATCTATACTATGTACATTGATGTATTAGGTATCAGGTTGGGATCTGTGCTTATGCAGGGGGAAGGAGTCATTGCATACGGGTCTAAGCAGTTGAGGTCACATGAGAGGAACTACCCGACACTCGATCTCGATTTGGCTGTAGTTTTCATTATATACGCTATTGGAGACACTACTTTTTTGGAAATAATTTTTTGGTTTTCATCGATCATGATAGAATCAAGTATATCTTCATTCAGCACAATCTAAATTTGAGATAGTGAAGGTAGGTTGAGTATCATCAGTTTTTTTACATTGAGCTTGCCTGTACATCGGGGAAAGGTAATGATGTGGATGATGCATTTAGCATGAGGACTCAGATACATGTAGTTCAGGAGTCCTGGAGAGAGTTGGATATTATGGATCTATTCTCTGAGATGCATTTGGAGGTGCACGACATATAGGGGAGATGTTTCTATCTTCTGAAGCTATTATCTATACTCTTCTTGATCGAGGTAGAATGAGGAATCTATCATATTTAGAAGACCTAGTACTATGGGAGAGTGTGGAATGAGAGAAATCTATTCATGTATGGACCATAGGAGGGGATGAGATCTTGGGTTTTCATGGTCACGTATGGGTGTTAGCAGGCATATGTGAGGAGATGATTCGAGACTTTTATTCCTCAGTTCGGGAATTTCATCCTAGTGTCACCAAGATGTATCGAGATCTACACCGACAGTATTGGTTTCTAGGTATGAAGAGACATGTTGCTGGTTATGTAATGAGGTGTTCCACCTGTCAGTAGGTGAAGGCGGAGCATCAACGACCGGCAAGGATTTTATAGGAGTTACCCAATCCCGAGTAGAAGTCGAATGATGTCACAATGTACTTCGTGACATGTTTTCTAAGATTTCCTAGAGGGAATAATGTAGTATGGATTGTAATTTATAGAATCGAGGAGGATTCTCACTTCTTGCTAATCACAGATACCTTCAGTGTTGATGACCTGGGATGGGTGAACATCCGAGAGATTGTACATTTACATGGAGTTCCATACTCCATTGTTTCAGATAGGGACTCATGTTTTACTTCTCAGGTATGGAATGGATTTCAAAGGTCATTGGGTACACAGGTACTTCTGAGTAAAACATACCATCCCCAGGAAGATGGCCAGTCTGAACGTATCTTTCAGGTGCTTTTGGAGATGCTTTGAGCATGAATCATGGAATTTGGAGGTTCATGGGAGAAGCGCATACCTCTTATGGAGTTTTCCTATAATAATAGTTTTCAAGAAAAAATTTAGATATCACTTTATGAGGCATTGTACGGTAGGCCATGCTGATCATTCTTATGCTGGATAGAGGCTAGAGAGGCAGCTATGTTTGGACGTTTTCTTGTCCAGGAGACCACTAAGCATATAGAGTTGATTCAGAAGAGGATGGTTACTACACAGTCACAGAAGAAGTCTTATGATGATCGAAGATGATGACCCTGGAGTTCGAGGTCATAGATCAGGTTTTTCTACATGTCACACCGAGGTTAGGACACAAGAGGATTAGGAGATAGGGTAAGATTTTGCCGAAGTATGTTGTGCCATTTTAGGTATTGGAGAGTGTTGGTCCAGTTTCCTATCGGTTACAGTTACCTCAGTGGTACCGATATATTCATAAAGCCTTGCATGTTTCTCAGCTTTGATGTTACTTCTCAGACTTGTATCATGTTTTCCAACCCGAGGAGGTTGAGCTCGAGCTGGATGACTATTTTGAGGACCATCCTATACAGATTTTTGAACAAGTGAGAAGGTTATTTTTGGCTGGTTTGTTCCTTTGGTATGGGTGCTATGGTAGTACGAGCGAGTACATGATGAGAGCTGGTAGAGGGAGGCCAATGTATGCTCGTAGTGGTTGGAATTGTTCAAGGTTTATTATTCTACGCTACCTCACTATAGAAATTTAGCGACGAATTTCATTATGAGGGGGGAGTTGGTAAATACCTAGATCTTCTTTTTAGGTATTAATATTTGGTGCTGGTTTTTAAAAGAAAATAAGTTTTGGGAAATTATAGGAGTACACATCATGTAATTGAAGTATACGCCGTGTACTTGGTTTCTACGGGTGACCGTGTACTGGTCGGGTAATGGGAAATTATATGGATTTGTGTGGTGACCTGGATACTGCCTAAAGTGGACGCCAGAAAAGGAAAGCACACACCGTATACTTTTATAATAGTCTCCATGTACAGTTTTTTCATTAAACAGACCAAGGTCACATCTAATGGATGGAACACACTTTTTCTTTGTCTGTATCATCCTGGAGTGACTGTAAGACCATATATCATCTCTATGCCCCCGACATTCCATCTTTTCTTTGAATCCACTATTGTCGATTGCGTTGGAATCGCATCGGTGAGTTCTCCATTCTTCTAGAATAATGTTTCCGGATTTAACCTCTTTCGTGAGTTATCATCTGTTGAATATTTTTGACATTTTTTAGATCTACATCGTTATAGATTTATCCAAAGGCCGATGTAAGAGTATATAAATCTTACAACACCAAGGTAGGTGGTTTGTGACTTTCTGTAGGTAGTCTTTTAGATGTATGTGCAAAAGTGCCCAATACCCGTGTTCAGGGTATTGTGTGTTTATGGATTAGACCTTTTATTTTACTTCTATGCTTTTTTTGATTGGATAGAGGTTAATTGTTTGAGAATAGGGTTAGCTCTGCCTTCTTATGGATGTTTTACGTATGTTTTCTTGTTTTTGTCCCTTTCGTCTTTCCTTTCCTCTTATACTGCTACATTGTTTTCCATGCCTATTATTGTTATGGTGGAGTAATTTGTAATTGAAATTATATGATATGATGGAGATTGTTTAGACATGTAGTTCTTAATGTTTACTTTGGATACTGATTATATTTTGTGGACGATTGATTTACATAGGGATATGGGAACCTGGTGTAGTGAGACCATAGGGGAAATTGACGTTGAGGGCTTTCCCAGAGTGTCTATTATAATTATCAAGCTGCGAGACCATAGGGGGGATTTATGTTGAATTCTCCCTTAAAGTTTCTTTTGTCATATTACAAGAATAGAGGAGGAATTGACATTGAGTGCATCCTCAGAGTGTCTATAGTTTACCATTAAAATTATATGGGGGGAATTGATGGTGATTGCTTTCTCAGATAGTCTTCGATTACCCATGACAATAAGTTGAATTAACGGTGAGTGCTTCCTCATAGAGTCTCTATTATATCTCCTGTTGTATTGTGATCCATCGGGGTTAGGATGTGATAACTACCAATAGGATTACATGTAATTGTTTTCGGATGATTAAATACTTAAAATTTAATGTTTGTAAATGAAACCGTAGGACTATTAACTTTTGAGTGCCATTGTGGTGCTGATTCTTTTTTCTTATTGACTTCCATATATATTCACTGACTGTTTGGGACAAATCTTAGGGTGGTTTCTTAATGGTATTAGTCACACACCTTATTTGGATCATGACTTTGGGCCTAAATATATTATATTGTTGTAGGTATAGATAATGGAAATCACCCTTCTACTTCGGGTACTAGATTGCTTTGGAACTTGAGAGCTTGAGACCAGGCTGAGGCTTGTGATGTTGTGGAGATGTTTACATTCTTCTCTTTTGTAATGTGGTTTAGTACTGTATTACACATTATGATGTGTTTCTCTGCTTTCCTAAACATTTGTATCATGTATTATTTTATATATGCGCTCCGGTTTATTTCTTGGGTCTTCCGATGTATACTTGTGGCATGTATTACTGCTTCCTCTATTTCTATCTTTTTTACTTATATTGTGTTACTCTGTCAAAGAGGGAATAGTTTCCCCAATATCACACTCAAGGTCCTTGCTGCAAGTTGAAAGCCACTAGCGTTCGGGGAAATGTGTTTGATGCCATGTGACCAACGGGGTACATGGCACCTCTTGGCAGAACTCAGAACCGGGCATTACACTGAATTTATCTGTGATGATGTGGATATTTATTATTGATAATAATAAACATTTTATATCTTAGGTAGTGTAATAACAATGAAATATAATTTATTTTTCATTAGTGATTTCATAAGTTTATTATTTTATGTTTGTTAGTATATTTTTTTAAATTTTATTATATTGTTATTATTTTATATATGTTTGGATACTCATGGAAGGAGTTGATGAATACTGAAGGAAATAATTTTAATTGGCTATCTTATCCTTTTAAGGGTCTTATAAATAGTAAGTGTATTAGATAAACATGTATATTTGTAATAAATAATAATTTGTTATTGGGGTGGGAACAATAACCAATAATGGATAAAATTCCTAAATCATGTTAAGAAAGGTAATTTTGCAAGAAGAAAATAGATTTACTCATGATTTCATCTTTGAATGATGTTTGAACATGATGAAATGTATGAGGATATGGGTAGATGAAATAATAATAGTGAAGGGAGAAAGTCAAGTACATGGAAACTAAATTTAACTAGTGATGGATATAGTTACATTTTCTTTATGTATGTCTAAATTACATAACTAATATGTAATACATAAAACATTATGCAAAAAATATCCAACCAACATATTTTTTTATTTCCATTGGAAAGATTGAAACATAAAAAACAGGGTTATAAATGAGCATCATCATCTCCCACTAGGTTCTTCATGACTAGAACCCTTATTAGACGCATCATCGTAAATGCATATCTTTATAACCTGGGGAGGGAAACATAAAACTGTCTGAGACCAGATTCACATAAAGCGGAAACAAAGAATAAATTTACACATGAACAAAAGCATTGGGGTATAATTACATGATCATAACATTTGAAGATGATACCCTATATATCAATGATCATAAACCCGAATCATAGAATAAATCATGGGTGTTTATAATAAATAAATCATAGATAGGTAAATAATATAATCCATGAAATCTTAACATATGAATAAGACATGGAATTATAGCAGAGAAATAAGAATATATAATTATTTCCCATAGTAGTAAAGGCATCGCTCCAAAGGACATCTTTGTAGTATGTGTTCACTCCCTATTTGATCTTGGTAGTTTTGGTTCACTCCCGCGTCTATCGTAGTAGTATTATTTCACTTCTCATACCATCTTGGGTGTCATGGATGATTCTGATGGCTATATTAGTAGTCTATGTTCACTCCCAGGACCAACATAGTCTATCTCATGAGATAAAAATCTTTACTCAATTCATTGGAGGTAGATATAGGTCCCACCAATCACATAATGAAATTATACTTTAGTGTTATACCAGAACATGAATCATTCATCATATAATAACCCATGAATATAAATGGGTTTTTAAAAATCACTCAATCATAACATAACCCACAAAAAAGAAATGTGTTTCGTAAGTAAATATAAATCATTCATAGAAAGAATATTAATAGAAGAATTGATGAATAAACTATGTAATACATAATTAACATAAAATAATACAATCTTATCTTGAAATAAAGTTTGATATATCATTTAAAAAAATTCTTGAGAAATATATCATTTCTTCATTGAAAACATTTTCTTTATTTGAAATTCCAAGAAATATTAAGGTATTTTTTTAGGTAACTAATTAATATTTTAAGTTATACATCTATCAATTAAGGTATCATTAAAGCATAAAAATCCATTCATTTCATATATGTAAAAAGGCTTCTCATACCATTTCTGAAAAAGACAAAAAGTACTTCATTAGGAAAATGAAAAAAGTTTCCCTGAAAAATGTTTTAAAAAACTAATACCTTTTTGAAAATGACTTTCAAAAATTGTATAAGAACTGTAAAAAAAGTTTTGAATTTTTTTTATGGAACATGGAAATTTATGATAAATATAAACACAATAAATATTTATGTATAAAAATTCGTTTAAACTAATGAGATAGTGAAATTAGCTAATTTGTCTTTGAAAAATGTTTTTCTGAACATAATTTTTTTTGAAAAACATATTTATTTAAAAATATAATTATTATATTATAAGTTAATTTTTAAGAACAATTATGTCATATAACATTACATTATATTCCTTTTCCATGAAAATGATCTTAATAGATATTTTTAAAAAAATTGAAGAAAATAAACATTAAATATTTCAAAGTGTCCCATACCACATTGAAAATTTTCAATCATAATATAAATTAAATAAATAATAAAAAATCATAAAATAACATGAAAATAAAAATATTACTGATATAACATTTCAATTGGCAGTAAGTATACCTCGTAAAATGATACATTTCCATAAAAAAACATCTATCTCAAAGAATGCAAATTTAGACAAAACTACCTTATTCGGTAACTTTTGAACAGTAAAACACTATGAAATAGATATCAACAAATGGATATAAAAATAAACATAAATGAAATTATAATTTTTTTAATAAATTCATTAGAATTATGTACACCTCTCAAAATAAATTTTTGGTGAATATGGAATTTATCTTATGGGAATAAAAGGGGAAACCAAATTCCATTACATTGCATTCGACTTCATTGAAATATGTAAAAACCTCATATATAATAATTATAATTTATTGTAAATATATCATGGAACCATATTCATATATATAGTATAATATATTATTTACTTATGAAATTTTATTATATATTTATTACTATCTCTATGTTTAAGTTACATTTGAAATGATATTTTCTTTCTATTCACACTTGTTTTAATATGTCATACTTTGTTATCAATATTGAATTATTTATAGAATATTAATCAAGATATAAATATATTATATATTAAATATTTAATTATTTATAATAATTATTATATATAAATTTAAAACACCATTAATGGGTACATTGGTCACATGTATGCATGAACGCTATTCTGTTTTCTTGTCGTAGTGAAAGAAAAAAAGAAAATGACTTATATTTAAATAGATATATAATATCAATAAATTATATTTAATATTTCATTTTTATTATATATTATTACTAAAAAAATTATTAATTTATTTCATGTTATGTGTGAATGGATAATATCGTTTTGAATAGGCGTTAATCCACATGTCCACAAACGAAGTTATTATATATCCACAATATAGATTGCATGAAATAATTTTTAATATAAAAATTTAAGAATACAAATTAGGTTATAATATACACATTAAATTATTATTTGTCTTTAAAAATATATTTAATAGTATCGATGAAGGTGATAATGGAAAAAGAACAAAAACAATATTCATAGAGGTGATTAATCGGCATAACATGGACAATAATTTTGTTTCCTTGAATAGGAGGAGATAATAAATGTAATGGATATGAGATATTACATAATAAACTTAAAAATCAAGAATATAAATTATTCTGTAGTTATGATTCATTTATGGATGAATAGAGTGAGTAGAAATTAGAAAAAGAAAAGAAATTAAGAGTGGTGCCCTAGGAAAATTATCTATTGAATATCATCATCTTGGGAGACACTTAAGGGCCCTGAATTTTGTTTCATAGTGAGAGAAGAAGAACATGGAAATGGAGAGATTGAGTCTGATATGATTGTTTAGATACTTTATGACCTAAAATGCTCTTTATGTTAAATTTTGTGTTGAGGGGTGGTATTCAAACATGAGGTGATCTGGGTTTAAGTGATTAAATAACGAATATTTTATATTTAAAACCCTATATTTCGAGGTTACCTGACATTTAATTACTTTGGTTGGAAATTATTACTTTTAAGGCAAGTTATGGTATATCAAAACCTAATAAAACATATAAATATTTTTTAGTCATTTTAATCATTTGACCATTTAACTTTATCATGTTTCATTTTTTCCCTACACTGTTGTAAATTAAAATTTTCCAACGGTATCAATTTTCTACATAAAATTGAAATTAATCTCAAAAACTAATTATAATAATACAATTACAAATATGGAATATATTTTCCCTCATTCACTTCAGATAATTTAAAAAATATTTTTAAAAATTAGTCATGAAAACACTACGAAAAGTCATGTTCTAAAAGTAAAAATATCATAATATTGAAATGTTTTAATATCTAATATCAATTTGAAATTGATTAAAATGAACTAAATTGGTTTTTTTATGTATTAAAAAACTGGTTATACTTTATAACCAATTTAAAATATAATTTAAATATAAAATTTAATTATATGAATTTGTAATTTTCATATAAAATGTAGTATTCTTCACTATTCTTTAAAAAATGAATCTTATTAAGAAAATACCAAAAAATAAATGAAATGAAATTTTTATTTTCAAATTTGAAATAATAACATATTTTTTTCCAAAAAAATCATAATGTCTAATATTTATATTTAATATCGGTTCCTCGTTAATACTGGTAAAATTACCATTTTGAAAAATATAGTGTTTTATGCTTAAAATTGGGGTTGTCTTTATATTTTCCATATAAAAACTATTGTATGAATATAAAAAATATTTTGTTGAATATATATCATATATATTTAAGTAAATGTTTTCAATAATTATAATTAATTTAATTTATTAACATAAAACATCTTTTTGAGTATAAAAATAAAATTGTATCCATTATAATTAATTAGTAACCAATGAATTCATTTTATAAACATTATATTTTCATAATATAGTAAATTATAAATTCTAATTTAATTTATAGTTTCTATATTATTATATATTAAATAATAATATTTTTATAATATATTATTATTCGATAAAACATACCCTTTCGTGCAACACAATCTATTAAAGGTAATCAATGACGTCTATAAAAGAGGCAAAAAGAAGATTTTCTTACACCTCATCCTAATTCGGTGTTTTTTTATCAAAATATTATACTATTATTTCATATAATGAAATCCAAATATAGTAAATTTTTATAACAAAAGCTAGATTTTGTATTGTGTGAATTTAAAAATATCTAAAAGATTATGTTTATTTGAGAAAACAAATTCACAAAATTTCAGGGTGTTATATTCATCCACCCTTAAAATTATTTTTTCCATAAAAATTATTTTGGGTTATTAAAAGATTTATACTTTATAGGTTCTTTCATAGAATCCCACATCATATAAATGAATACTAAAACATCCTATTAAATTTTTTTTTTAAAATAACATTTACCCAATGTAAAACATAGATATGTTTCTACATATGAGACTACATGTTAAGATTTGGGCATATAGGAAAAGCTTAAATAATCATAGTGATTGATAAAGATCACTGATCACTATATAGTTGGTGATCCAAAGAAACTAAAAAATCACAAAACCTAAAAGTAAAGAAGCATGAAAGAGGTAATTGATATCATCAATAATGATGATAAAGGATAAAATTTATTTTCAATACCCTTTTTCTAATGTAGAGTAATTTTATTAGAAGATACATTTACATGGTTTTAGGAAAACCTAGCTCTTTGTTTTTACATGATCAATTTCCACTTAATATATTATTATATGTAATTATGTTGAATTTGTTCAATCCTAATGTGTTATCTGATCATGAGATCCAAAAATATAATGATATTTTATTCCATATTTCTTTATCACAAAAAATGGATAGCACAAGCTATCAAATATTCAAAATTCCACCTATATTGAGATGATACATTAATATGACAAGCTTTATCTCAAGTATAACATAAACATTCAAAAAATGTATAACCTTACAATCCATCTGAATGATGAAAATCCAAAAAATTATAAAGATGTTCACTACAATATTTTAACATTTATATCTAATATATCATAATCCATTAATAGGGTTTCACATTCCAAACCTGTGAATACCTTAATCACGTCTTCTCTTGAAACATTGTAAAAACATTAATTACCATACATAGTCATTAAAAACATTCTTGTTTCCTTATTTCAAGGATTATTAAATATATTACATAAGTCCTAAAAATTTGTAATCTTCATCCACAATACTATAATAGACATGTAATGAAATCCTTAATCATCATTGAGGAAATCAACACCATCCAATTTACTTTTTAATATACAATATATATTTATCCAAATATCATTTTCATAACATATGGAACATATTATTGGTTATCATTCCCTTAATAATAACCTTACTACCATAATAACTTTTCATGGATACTAGTATTATTAAACATAGTCTTTCAAATCATTAAGTATGAACTACAGTAGACTAATAAATATATGTTTTATTACTCCATAAATCCATAAAATTAATTATAAATCATTATTCAATAATTCCATTACATAAAAAAACAATTCTACCGCATTGTTGTCATACTCCACAAAACCAATAGTGATCACATGCGATTTATCCATTTCTATCGACTTAAGAAACTATTTATGTTGATCATCATCATCATCAATTGGGTTTTGGCAGTGGTTAACATAATACCCATTGTCCTTACACTTATAGAACTAAATTTTGGGAGGTCCATTTTGAGAATATTGTTTTCCATTAAAACAATTATCTAACTTCTTCACATTTCATCGGATATCAAATTATTGATGGAGTTCCCTTCCACAGTTAAAACATTTATTAGAAATGTTAGGGAAATTTCTTCCATACTTATTTGTATAATTATAGAATAATGGAAAACACATCTTTTAATATAAATAGTTTTTATATTTTCATTTAAACACTATATTACTTTTATTTTAATAATAAATATATTTAAATGTGACTCCAACCTCCATTTAAACCGTTATTTAACAATTCACAATATATTTGTAGCTACTAAGTCTCTTTTGGCCAATACCCTTATATGTCTTGTATTTAAGACACTGAATGACCTATCAACTTTTCTTTCATGTTGGATGATAATTAATTGTCAATACCTTACAATTCACTTGAATTTATCATAGTTTTTGACAGTAGATTCACCATTACTTTATATCAACTCATGAAATTTTTTCTCCATCTTTGTATGAAGAATCCTAGGAATGTAATTGTTGAAAAATATGTTCTTGAACTCATCCCAACCACTGGAATCAATTTCATCTTCCTAACTAATATTATTACATAGATTCCACCACTAGTCTAATTTACCTTCTTAATGATAAATGGATGTAATAAACTTGTCATGTTCCATATAGCAAAAGATAAAAAAATTGTTTTAGTGGTAATGATCAATTTTTCAGCAAAAATTGGATCAATAAACTTGCTGAAATGAGTTGGATGTTACCTCATGAAGCACTCAACAATACTTTGATCCCAGATTTTATCATTTGTATGTCCACTATGATTCATATCTTGAGAAATATGTGTCATAATAATAATAGGATCTTATATTTTAGCCATTGTAGCAGTTGTTTTCTCCGGAGGATATTCATTGCATTAGCTATCACATTCATTATTAACACAGATCCTTCTGGTTCCAACCATTGACAAATTATATAAAGAATAGTGTGAGAAAAACCTAACATAATGTAAAATCAAATATCCTTGGAAATTAACATATATAATTTTTAAATCATTATACCAACTTTTAAATCTATGAAACATTAGGTTTATCCTTGGACACAGCCCCAGAAATATCTTACAAATATCACTATGAATATTAGTACATTTTCTTATCCCTTTTTTTGAAATTTTTACTAAACCTTTTCTCTAAAACCAACTATTTCCATCCTATATTTATATAAATGGACATTACCTATGATTTTTAAATACCTAAAAAATTATTCAAAAAAACACACAAAGACCATATTAGTGTATTACATTTTAAATTTTTGAAACATAAACAACTAGATCATAAGTGATTTAATTATATTCTACCAAGTTCTTCATGATATGAAACTTTCATTGACACATCGTACATAATATGTATATTCAAAAAGCAAGGATGGAAACATAAACGGGGTAATCTTTGATGATCAATAAGGGAAAAAAGGGAGTCATGTAAGCATGAAAAAGAGCTTAGTGGTATGAAAACATGGTCATAAAATTATAATATCATGCCCTTTATATCATAGACCATAAAACTTAATCATGTAATAATGACTTATAATTCATAATACATGATTCATAATGAAATAAGGAACATAATCCATGAAATCATATCAAAGGAATAATACATGGAATTTTGGTATACACAAAGAATATAAAATGATTTCCACCATTGTCAAGGAATCAATACTAATGATATCATCGTATATGGGTTAACTACCGTGTCCATATTGGTAGTCATGATTTACTCCCATTTTCATCTTAGTATTATGATTTCACTCCTCATATAATCTTGCTAGTCATGGTTATCTCACATGGCCATGTTAGTAGTCAATGTACACTCTAATGACCATCGTAGTCTATCTTATGAGATATAAATCTTTTACTATTTCATTTGAGGGAGATATAGGCCCCAACCATCTTTTAATGAAATTATACCTATGTTTTCCATAAGAGAAAAAAATCATTCAATCATTACATATCCCACAAAAAAGCAATGGGTTTCATAAATAATCATAAATATTCAAATAAATAATAATAATAGATAAATAGAGGCATACACCAAGAAAAATATAATTATCATAAAGAAATGAAATGCTAGATTGATAATAATTTTAATATATTACTAGAAAAAAATTATTGAGGAAAATATCATTTCTTCATTGAAAACAAATTCTTTACTTGAAATTTCACGTAATTTTTTTAAAAAAAGATTAAGAAAATAACCATGTATGATTATAAAGAAATATTCAAGAAGTTAAGGCATCATGAAATAATAAAAATACACTCATTTCATATAATTTAAAAAATATTATTCTCATAATTTTTCTAGAAAAGACAAAAAGTGCATCATTGGGAAAAGAACAAAATATTTATTTCAAATAGTTTATTAAAAAATATTACCTCTGTAAAAATGAAATTAAAATTTTAAAGATAAAATTTCAAAATATTCTGGAAAATAATTTTTTTAAATATTTACATGTTTGATAAATATTCCCCTATAAATTTTTACGTATAAAAAATATTTTAATGTAATGACATTGTAAAATTAACACATTTTTCTTTAAAAAAGTACTTTTTAGAACTTAAAAAAATTCAAAAATATTTTTCATTGAATTTTTTTTGGGAAAATATAATAGAATTGTTGAAAAAACACATTAAAACATAAAATATTACATCAAAAACCTTTTCCTTGAAAATGATCTTAAGCGTCATTTTGAAAACATTTCTTTAGAAAAATAAACATTAAACATTTCAAAGTGTCCCATACAAATATAAAACATTTGAATCACAATCCCCATGAATTAATAACATAAAAATAATCTTAAAATATCATTAAAATAATTCAATTCCTTGTATTACATATCAATAGGCAGTATGAAGACAACAAAAAAGAACAGTGTTTCCCAACAAAACATTTGTCTCAATGAAGGAAAATTGGGATAAAAATAACATTCTCATTTGGAAACTTTTAAACCCTAAAACACCATGAAATACTAATCATAAAATAGATATGTAAATACCCATAAATTAAATTATATAAGTCATTTAATAAATTAATTTTCAGTAAAAACACCACACAAAACAAATGAGTGTTGAATAAAGCATGTATGTCCTGGAAATAAAAAGTGAGACAAAATTCCCTTACATCACATTTGACATCCTAAAAAAGTGTTAAAACCTCATGTATAATAAGTATATGTTTATTATTCATCTATCAAAGAACCGTATTCATATAGATGTATAATATAATATTTTATTTACTTAATAAAATATATTACCATTTATTATTATCTCCATGTTTATGTTACGTTTCTATTGATATTTTATTTGTAAATCAAACATGTTTTTACTTATTATTATTGATTATCAGGATATAGTTATTTCAAAAATATAAAACTTTATATAAATATATTATATATTAAATATATAAATATTTATAATAATATTTAATGATAAATTAAAAACACCTTTAATAAAGACGATAGCTTGTACGTACGCAGGAACACGATTTATGTTTTCTTATTGTATTGAAAGAATGAAAGTAAATTACATGTATGTAAATATGTTTATATATAATATCATTATATAAAAATTAATATTTCATTCATATAATATAATTTTTACTTAAATTACCATAAATTCATTCCATTTAATGTTTGAGTGAACCACATCACTTTGAGGAGGCAGTAGTTCACACATCCACAAACAAAGTTATCGTATATACACAATATTAAAATCATTAAGGTATGTTTAATATAACATTCAAGGATAATTAAATAGGTTATAATATTAATGTAAAAATTATTATTTAACAAGAAAAATAGTTTTATGACCATCCCGGAAAGCGATAATTGAAATAGAACAATGACATTATTTATATAGGTGAATAACTAGCATAACATGGACAAAATATGTGTTTCATTCCATAATAGGAGATGATAAATGAAATTGTTAGGATATATTCAATTTGAAACATAAAACTATATTATATAAATTATTCTTGATATATCTTTCATTGATGGATGATGTGCGTTAGGATAATGTAGATAAACAATTATGAGAGGTATATTTGGAAAATTACCTATCGAATATATCCTCTTTTAGAGACCCTTATAGACTATGGATTTGTTATTTAGTGATATCATAAGCACATGGATGTGGTAAGATTGAGTAGAAAATGTTTGGGAGAGTATTTGAGGAGATAAAATGAATTTTTGGGTTATGATGGGGTTGTGAGGATTGCTATTTATACATGGGAGTGTTGTGTTTATGTGATTAAATAATGAATATTTTATATTTAAAGCCATCTATTTTGAAGTGGAATTAAATTCAATGAAATTGTATGTAGATTAAAATGATGGAGGAATTTTAGGGTGGATCCACCCCATAATCAATATTTAAATGTTTTTTTATGAATTTTATTCCTATAACCACTTAAACTTATAGTGTTTCATTTTTAATATATACTGTGGTAAGTATTGTATTACCTTCATAGATTTTTTATAAATAAAACTAAATGGACCTTACAACATAATTTTGAATTTATGATTCAAAATACAGAATCCAATTTACATCATTAAATTCAAATAAATTTTAAAATTAGATTTAAAAATCAACACCATAGACACAATAAAATAGTAGTTATTTAATGTGAAAAGATCAAAAGCATGAAATGTTTCAATATATAATACTAATGTGAAATTGATTCATATTTAATAAATTTATTTTATGAATTCATAATTGAAATAATTAAACTTTAAAATAAAATTAATATTTCATTTCACTATATAAAAAAATTAGAAGAATAAGCAGTTTTCAAATAAATGTAGTATTTTTACCAATTCATCAAAAATTGAATATTATCAGAAACATACAAAAAATTAAACTAAAGTAAATTTTATATACTTCTATATAATAGAATAATGTTATTTTTTCTTCTGAAATGTTTAAAAAGTTTCAAAATTTATATTTAAAATGTGTTTACCAATAAAAGGTATTATAATTAATCTTTTGAAAAATATAGGTTTTTATGCTTAAAATTGGGTTTGACATTATGTTATGACTATAAAATATATCGGATGAATATTGTATAAATTGATTGAAAATATAAAATATTTAATTCATTAATATCATACATTAATTTTATTTAATTTAATTTATTAATACAAAACTACTTTTGGGGAATAAAAAGCAAAATTAATTCCTTCAAAGTTATTTGGTGTATATTTTAATTTCAATATATTTGGTTACCTATGAATTGATATTATAAATTTTATATTTTCAAAAGTAAGTTAAAAATATTAATAAATTCTAATTTAGAAAAAAGGTTATAGTTTTCTATAAATTAAATAATAATATTTTAATAATACACTATTTTTCGAGAAAACATGGTCTTACTTGTAATGCATGATATTGAAGTTAGTCGTCATCGTGTATATCAAAAGATAAAAATATTGTTTCATTTACCACACTATTAGATAGTTGTAAAGTTCCGAAAAAATCAAGGAAATTTTTTTTCAGTAATTTTCATTGGGAGTTTACAAGAACGCGATTTTTGACGGCACCTGATTCCGATGCCCGGTGTGCCGAGAATCTTTTTCTGAAGTGTAGCTTGGGTACATTCAGTGAACGAACGAGCGGGTTTTTATAACTTTTGAACCGGTGCTCGGAATTAAATTCTGAGGGAACAGATGGAATCACAGCACCGATATTTTCTTAGAAACATCTTTTCCGGAGTTGCGTTTGCTCGGGTGTGGTTTTTAATATTTGGGGATAAGTTAAGAAATAAAAAAAATGGTACAACCAATATTTATTTTATTTATCGTAACTGAAGTTAACTGGATGATGTGCGACCCACAATATACTACACACTTGGTAGGATATTTGTGAGGTGGGGCCCACACGAGCCCCACCGTTTCTTTTCTTTTATGTAATGCTCCCGCACCACCCTATTAGTAAAGTCAACCCTTGCGTTTGTTCTAGTTAAGAAATGCCTCATTAATGTGGCGGATTAAAAGTTGCAATTAATTCACTTAATTGTTCTTTCATTTTTGAATTTTAAAACACAAGACTTGTGAAATAAAAATTAGACAACTCTTATTTTTATTAGGATGGTGGTGTTGATAGGAAAATGATATTTCTCTCAGACTCATGAAGAGCTTCTCATCCTCGCGAAGAACGCGAAGAACGTGAAGATTGCGAAGAACGTCGGATCCTCAGAAATCTGTGACGCTTCTTCCGCAACATTCCCTCTTCTATGATGCTTCTTCTGTGACGCTTCTCCACGACGTGATGATCCTCCTTCCGTGACTCCTTCTTCTGCGACGGTTATTTCCGCGATGAATCCTCACTCATCAAATTCGACGAGGTAGAGATTTATTTTATTTGTTTGTTCGTGAATTCTTCCGTCCCTTTCTCCTTTTCTTTTGAGTCACCTGATATCATAATAATGGGAGGAGTTTGGACCGCACGAACATGGCCGCCCCTCCTCCCCCTTACTGGTTTGTTTGTTACAGCACGAGAAAGTCAATGCGGTGCCGAAGCACCGCGCAGGAATTTTTAAGGAAAGGGAGAGAAGCGCGGTGCCGTCGCGCCTCACCGTTGAAGACGAACCAAAGATGCGGCACCGCCGCGCCACGCCGGTGATCCACAAAAGGACTGCGGTCGGAGCGGGACCACTGCGGTGGGGCGCGGCATCGTTGCGCCGCGCCGGACGGACGAAGGCCGCGGCAGGTTCCAGATCGCGGCGGAGCAGGGGAACCGGCAGCCAGTTCTTGGCCGCCGACAACGGAGTAGGGGGACCGGCCCTTGTCGGTCCCGTGGCGGCAACAGCCGGCCGGCCGGTGCGGGCCGTCCGGTCCAGGGAATGCACCAGGGTTCGTAACTCCCGACTGGCCTGCAGGAGTGGCCCCCGCATGGGGGCCGCAGTTTCTCCACGCGGGGGCAGCGCGCCCCCCGCCCTCTTCACTCGGCCGCCCGGCCAGCGCCAGCGCGCCAGGCCGCGCCACCGGGCTGGGCCGGGCCGAGCCAGGCCATGCCCAGGTCGGGCTGGGCCGTGCCAACTAGGCCGGTTCTCACCCAAGCGGGCCGGACTCGGACCCGGTTCGGGACGACTGTGGGGGTATCGTGCCGGGTCAGACCGGGCCCGAACCCCCTAACAATAAACCTCTTTCGGTCTATTTCCCATTACTTGAGCTACGGGCCGCCGATCGACACATTATCAGTTGCGTAGCGATCCTTGGAATGATACGGTCATTTTTGTAAATTGCACTCAGGGTTTCAGAGAAGTTTGGGTTCGTCCGGGTTGGTTTGTACACAAAACCAACCGGTCCCTCAGAGCGGAAACACTTATAACTTGAGCTTCAGACGTCAGATTGACGTGCTGTCGACATTGTTGGATTCCTCTAAGTGTGGCGGACCTTTTTGCTTACACCGCTCGAGGATTGGACACAGTTGGAGTACGGTCGGGTTGGTTTTAACTTAATAACCAACCGGGCCCCTGGGACGAAAAAGCCAATAACTCTCAGATCGGGCGTCCGATTGACGCGCCGTCTGTGACGTTGAGTTCCTATGGACGATACGGAACTTTTGGATACATCAACATCGGGCTACGTGTCAGTTGATGTATCAGCCCTTTGGCTCATGGAGCGAACCCTCCTGAACGAGCTGGCTGTGTGCAGGAACCCTAGAGCTGGCTATGACTGTGACAACGATGACGACTGTGCAGAGATCATCCGTGGATTTGGCGGCGATGACTACAACACCCAGCGATCCTACGTTGATTTGTGCTACCAATCCTGTGTGGGTCAGATCTTGTGTGGGTCAGCGCTCAGCGGTCTTGTGTGGGCCAGCGCCTATAGATCATTAGTGGGTCTGATCCTGTGTGGGTCATTGCAGGGGTAAGTTACCTATCGATCCTGTGTGGGTCAGATCCTTTGTGGGTCATTGAGGGGGTTAGTACCTATCGATCCATTGTGGGTCCGATGGCTTAGATGAATTAGTGGCTATATCTGACCATCTCTATTGTCTTACGAAGAAGTATACATGTGTGAGCTAAATCTGGACTTTCTTTCCTATGTGTATTATGGTATGCTTTCCTGTGTGGATCAGGTTTTGATTTTTCCTATGTGGATGTGATTGTACATGGGCTCCGAGGTTGGAGAAAACTAGAATTGATGACTTAGGTATATGTATGGGCATATACCTAAGTAGAGTCGGATGTCACTTCATGTTTGTATCTTTTCTTTGTGGATTCTGGGATTCCATCGGGGGGTCTCGGGGTCCCTAATGAGTATCTTATACTCACCCCTACAGGGGCTATGCCTGCACTACGTTATGTTGGTTGCAGATGACGGACAACACTGATCGTGGTTTAGGCACGGGGAGCAGGTCGGTACCCGGAGGTGGATCACTGGGCGGGGCGTACTCGGAGCGAACGGCGGGACCCGAGGAGCTGTGGAGGATATATGTACCCATCCTTCAGGTGGGACTTCCAGTTGTTGGCTTGAGGCTGTGTCTTTACTTTTAGTTGCTGTTTTCCATTTCCTGTTGTGCTATACTTTCAGTTTGGGTTTGAATTCTGGCCCACTTACTTTTCCGCACTTAATGTTGTACCCAGTTTTTACATAGTGTTTAATTACTCTTGCTTTCTCTGTGGTGTTTGTTTACTTTGCAAAGTCAATCCCTTCCCTTCATACTGAGAATTACACCTTGGTGCTAGTCGCCAGCCCCTGGCCTATGGAAAGCGGGCTTGGGGTAGTCACAGAACGGGCCCCGAGGATGGGTCGTGACAAATTGGTATCAGAGGAGTTCGGTTATACCACAGAACTCAGGACTCTGATCTTTTTCTATGTGAAGAAATAGTGTTAAGTGCATTGAGTGTGGTTATTAGTCCAGGGAGTCTAGTGTTGGTGTGACGGCCAACGTATCCATACACCAGGACCCTGACTTCTGATTTCTGACTTAATTCACAAAAACATTGATTGCATGTGTGTTTAAATTTTTCTATTTGATTACTTTGTGTCAGCTCAACATGTATACTTTTTTGACCGTGGCGCACCTGTCTCTTTTTAGGATGGCCCCACGACGGCAGCCAGCTAGGGTTCTGAGAATTGTTCGTTACGACAACCCACCGAGCGACGAGGCATCGGTACAAGGCCCTTTGACCGAAGAGGAACCGGTGGTACCTCTACCCTCCGAGCCACCGATGCTACCAGCCCCAGCCGCAGACGATGCATGTCGCCTTAGTGCACTGTACGCGTTTCAGCACTAGCGACCACCCAGGTTCCACAGGGAGACAGACCACCTGGTAGCCGAGGATTGGCTAGAGGCAGTTGTACGCATTTTCAAGTTAGTGAGGACACCAGCAGACCTCATAGTGATCCTCGCAGCGAGCCTCCTGCATGCGGCAGCAGGCAGATGGTCGAGCTTGATGATCCAGGTGCACGATGAGGCATCTCTCCTCTGGACATACTTTGAGAGCCTCTTCCGCTCGGAGTTCGTCCCAGCCACGCTTTGTGCAGTGCGCATCCAGGAACTTCTACAACTACGACAGGGCAGCTTGACGGTCACCCAGTACTCGGTGAGATTTACCGATCTCTTGCGCTACTCGACAGACATGGTACGAGACCCATTCATCTAGTCCCGGAACTTCGACCAGGGATTGAGGCAGGAGATCAGGGCATCACTGATCTCCCTCAGCATTCCGACACATGCAGGAGTACTGGAGCAAGACCTTCTTATCGAGAGCTTCCTTGCTGAGCCTGCATCAGCAGCGAGGCCTAACACAAGGCGGTACATAGCAGAGTCTTCTGCAGCAGGCAGTCGACAGATGACTCATGGGTCCAGACAGACCAAACACTTAGGCAGACGACCTCAGGACACTGACTTAGTAGTGCGGGGCACACAGCGTGGAGCTTGTCTATCGAGAGGCATATAGTGCTACGAATGCGGCAGGTAGGGTCACATGGCTCGTGACTGACCGACCCTCCGTTTCGAGGAGCAGCAGATGGTTGATGGGCCACCCAAGTAGAGGCAGAGGGTTGAATATGGTTGTTCACAGGGAGCAGGCGGACGAGGCAAAGGAGCTGGCCGAGCAGTAGGTGGTGGGTGATGCTTTGAGGCTCTACGACCACCACCACCAGGAGGTCCACCCCAACCACCGAGAGCTGGCTGGCAGAGACAGGCACAACTCCAGGCAGTGGAGGCCTAGGACCACGGTGCACCCGAGATGATTCGATGTACTATCTCTGTCTATTCAACCCTTCCTGCAGATCTTATAGACATAGGAGTGAGTCATTCTTTCATAGCCGTAGCCCTTGTTCAGAGCTCGGAGATTCCGACAGATCCGTTGGATTGATCCTTACAGCTAGAGACTCCTACGAGAGCAGACTCGACGATTACGCACTGGTGCCGGAAGAGTGAGCTTACTCTAGGAGGTGAGAGATTCGGCTGGGATCTTCTTGTAGCGGCGTCGAGGCCTTACAACGTCATCTTGGGTATGGATTGGTTATCCATAGTCCATGCTCAGATTGACTATATTAGGCGCAAGGTGCGATGTGTACGCACCAACGGGAGCAGGGTCACCATCACCGGTGAGAAGGGAGCCTTCGCAGCACAGGATGGACTCTCGCAGAGGAGAGGACAACCCATCACTAATTAGTTGGCTAGCCTCATCGTAGGAGCGGTTGACATGCATAGTCCTAGTTTTCCTGCAGTGGTGGATCAGTATGAGGACGTTTTCTCTGACGACGTTCCAGGACTACCTCCTCATAGAGAGGTAGAATTTTATATTGACCTATCCCTCGGGATAGCCCTGATATCCACCCTAGCATATCGGATGGCTCCCGCCGAGTTTCGAGAGCTACGGGTATAGTTGGAGGACTTTTAGGGAAAGGGATTCATCTGACCCAGTGTTTCACCCTAGGCTTCCCCGATATTGTTCGCCAAGAAGGCGGACGGGATCCTGAGACTTTGTGTTGACTATCATCGCCTAAACCAGGTGACAGTGAGGAACAAGTATCCACTACTAAGGATTGATGACCTCTTCGATCAGCTCAAGGGAGCACGGTGGTTCTCAAAGATAGAACTTAGGTTAGGCTATCATCAGCTCAGAGTTCCGGACGAGGACGTGCAGAAGATGGCCTTCAGATGACGGTATGGCCACTATGAGTTCTTGGTTATCCCATTCGGCGTAACCAATGCTCCCGCAGTGTTCATGGGCATCATGAACAAGATCTTTCATCCATACATCGATCGATTTGTCATCTTCTTCATCGATGACATTTTGATATACTCGACCACTGAGGAGGAGCACGCCTACCACTTATGGGTTGTACTAGACACACTCCGAGAGCACCAGATTTTTGGAAAGCTCTCGAAGTGTCAGTTCTGGATACGTGAGGTCCACTCCTTGTGACACGTCATCTATGAGGCGGGAGTTGCGGTGGATCATGTGAAGATCGAGGCAGTGCTAGCTTGGGAGCCACCCAGGACTGTGACAGAGGTTCGAAGTTTCTTGGGACTAGATGGATACTACTGGAGATTTGTGCCAGACTTATCTAGAGTTTCAGCCCCACTCTCAACTTTGACGAAGAATGGAAAACCCTTTGTGTGGTCAGACAGATGACAACAGAGCTTTCAGGAGATGAGACAGAGAATGAACAGCGCACCTATCGTGAGGTTGCCGAAGGAGGGAGTATGGTACGTAGTCTACTGCGATTCATCAGGGACCGGACTCGGATGTGTCCTAATGCAGGAGATGGAATTGATCACCTATGGATCATGTCAGTTGAGGCCGCATGAGCAGAACTATGCTACCCATGACCTAGAGTTAGTAGCAGTGGTCATCGATCTGAAGACATGGTGACACTATCTAATGGGCGAGCGCTTTACAGTCTTTTCTGACCATCAGAGTCTCATGTACATCTTCTCTCAGAAGGACCTAAACCTGAGACAGCGGTGATGGCTCGAGTTCCTCCAGGACTATGACATTGAGATAGTATATACTCTTGGGAAGGGGAACGTAGAAGCTGATGCTCTCAGCAGGAGGACGGGCATTCAACTACTTGGAGAGGTGACAGATCAGCTAGCCGCTTTTCATATTTCCTTCAATGATAGAGATGGAGGAGCCTTCTTTCAGTCACTCACAGTCACTCCTCCACTACTGCAGCGGGTCGGAGAGGCACAGCATGGGGACGCTGACTATGAGATGCAGCATGCGCAGATAATCTCAGGACATGAACCTGATGGTTTCTCTATAGGAGGAGAGCACGACGTGCATTTCAGAGAATGTACCTTGGTATCAGATGCTTTACGGGAGGAGGTGCTGAGAGTGTTTCACACTCCCCCTTTGGCGGTACATCCTGGCGTAGAGAATTTGTACAAGGATCTCAGACGATAGCACTGGTGGACGGGCATGAAGAGGGTTGTGGCAGAGTTCGTTTTCTTGATTCCTCACCTGCTAGTAGGTGAAGGCAGAGCACCAGGTACCAGCAGGATTGGTACAACCCTTGGAGGTCCCAGAGTGGAAGTGGGATGACATAACTATGGACTTCATGACTGGACATCAACACACTTCAAGAGGTCTCGACTCCATTTAGGTTATTGTCGATCCACTCACCAAGTCGGCTCACTTATTACCCATCAGAGAGCAGGGCTCAGTGGAGAGCATGGGACGTCTTTATGTTCATGAGATTGTATGGCTTCATGGTGTACCATCATCTATCTTCTCTGATCGTGATGCTTGCTTTAATTCCCGGCTTTGGAAGGTGTTGCAGGAGGTGTTCAGGACGCAGCAACGTCTGAGCACTGCCTTTCACCCTCAGATGGATGGTCAGATGGAGAGGACCATTCAGTCTCTCGAGGACATGCTCTATGCATGTGTCCTCGACTTTGGTCACAGCTGGGAGGACCACCTACCCTTGGTGGAGTTCGCATACAACAACAGCTACCACTCCAGCATCGGGATGGCACCATACAAGGAGTTGTAAGGCCGACCCTGTAGATCTCCTCTGTGCTGGAAAGGCCCTGGGGAGTCAGCACTTGTGGGGTCGGAGATGGTCTAGGCCACGATAGAGAAGGACTAGGTCATCCAGGAGCAGATGAGGACAGCTCAGAGCCCACAGAAGTCTTATGCTGATAGGAGGCGGAGGCCACTAGAGTTTGAGGATGGAGACCACGTCTTCTTGCGGGTCTCACCTCAACGGGGATTACAGAGATTTGTCCAAGGAGGGAAGTTATCTCCGCACTTCATCAGACCTTTCCAGGTCCTCAGCAGGATTGGCGGGGTGTCTTATCACCTAGCTCGACCACCTCAGTTGCACCGGGTTTACGACGTCTTCCATGTATCCCAGCTGAGGAGATACGTGCACGACCCGACGCATATCATTGACCATGGAGAGCTGGACATTGATGATGGGGTGACTTTTTCAGAGGTCCATGTGAAGATTGAGGATCGACAGGAGCGGTTCCTACGTGGATGGTCGATTCCTCTAGTGCGCATCATATGGCAGCATGGGAACCTCCAGGAGATCACTTGGGAGCGGGAGGCTTAGATGCATGCTCAGTACCCACAATTGGTTCCCTATTTTATGATGTATCTTTACCGGGACATAAAGTCCTGATGTGGGAGTGATGTAAAGACCCAAAACATTCATGAAATTTTTTTTTCTTAATTTTATTTGAGATTTTACAAGAACACTGTTTCTAACGGCACCTTATTCCGAGGCCCAGTGTGCCCAAAATCTTTTTCCGAAGTTTTGCTCGGGTACGTTCTGTGAACGAACGAGCGAGTTTTCTATCTTTTGAACCGGTGCTCAGAATCAAATTTTGAGGGCACCGTTTGAATAGAAGCACCGATATTTTCTTAGAAACATCTTTTTCGGAGTTGTGTTTGCTCGGGAGTGGTTTTTAATTTTTGGGGTTAAGTTAAGAAATAAAATAAAAATGGTACAACCAATTTTTATTTTATTTTTCTTAACTTAAGTTATGTGGATGATGTGGGACCCACAATATCCCACCCACATGGTAGGATATTTCTGAGGTGTGTCCCACACGAGGCCAACCATTTCTTTTCTTTTATGTAAAGCTCCTCCACCCCCTATTAATTAAGTCAACCCTTGCGTTTATTCAGGTTAAGAAACACCTCATTAATGTGGCGGTTTAAGCATTGCAATTAATTCACTTAATTGTTCTTTCATTTTTGAATTTTAAAATTCACGTCTTGTGAAATAAAAATAAGACAACTCTAATTTTTATTAGGCTGGTGGTGTTGAGAGGCAAAGGGGATTTCTCTCAGACTCTTGAAGATCTTCTCATCCTTGCGAAGAACTCTAAGAACGCGAAGAACGCCGGATCCTCATAAATCTGTGACGCTTCATCTGCAACATTTATTCTTCTGTGACGCTTTTCCATGACGCGACAATCCTCCTTCAGCAATGCCTTCTTCCGTGATTGTTATTTCCACGATGAATCCTCGCTCATCGAATTCGTCGAGGTAGAGATTTATTTTATTTGTTTGTTCATTCATTCTTCTGGCGCTTTCTAGTTTTCTTTTGAGCCGCCTGATATCGTAATAATGGGAGGAGGTCAGACTGCACGAACAGAGCCGACCCTCCTCCCCCTTGTTGGTTTGTTTGTTGCGGCACGAGCAATGCAACGCGGTGCCGAAGCACTGCGAGGGAATTGTTACGGAAAGGGGGAGAAGCGCGGCGCCGTCATGCCGAGCCGTTGAAGTCGAACCAAAGGCATGGCGCCATTGCGCCACGCTAGTGAACCACAAAAGCATCGCGGCCAGAGCCGTGATGCGGGAGAGGGGCGCGGCGCCGTCGCGCCGCACTGGACGTACAAAGTCCGCGACTGGTTCTAGGACGCGGCGGAGCAGGGGAACAGGCGGCCGGTTCCGGGACACCGACAAAAGAGCAGAGGGACCGGCTCTTGCCAGTCCTGTGGCAGTAGCAGCCGGCCGGCCGGTGCGAGTCGGCCGGTCAGGGGAAGCGTCAGGGGTTGTAACACCAGGCTGGCTAGCAGGAGCGGCCCCCCTTATGGGGGCCGTAGTTTCGGCATGCGGGGGCAGCGCGTCCCCCGCCCTCTTTGCTTGGCCGTAATGGCCATGCCGGGCCGCACCCAAGCGGGCCAGACCCGGACCCGGTTCGAGTTGACCCGGTTCCGGCCGACCCTGGGGGTATCGGGCTGGGTTGGGCCGGACCCGAACCCCCTAATACCGAACCTCTTTTGCTCTGTTGCCCATAATTTCAGCTACGGGCCTCCGATCAACGCACCGTAAGTTGCGTAGCGATCTTTGGATCGAGACGGTCGTTTTGGTATATTGTACTCAAGGTTTTAGAGAACATTGGGTTTGGAGGGGTTGGTTCGTACATGAAACCAACTGGGCCCTCGGAGCGGAAACACTTATAACTTGAGCTCCGGACGTCCAATTGACGTGTCGTCGACTTTGTTGGATTCCTATATGTGAGACAGAAATTTTGGCTTTCTCTACTCGATGTTTGGACGTAGTTGGAGTATGGTCGGGTTGGTTTTAACTTAAAAACCAACCGGGCCCCTGGGACGAAAAAGCCAATAACTCTCAGACCGAGCGTCCGATTGACGCGCCGTCTGTGACGTTGAGTTCCTGTTGATGATACAGAACTTTTGGATACCTCATCTTCATACTACGTGTTAGTTGATGTCCCATCCCTTTGTCTCGTGGAGCGGACCCTCCCGAACGAGCTTGCTGTTTGCGGGAACCCTAGAGCTGGCTGCGACTGCGACGATGATGACGACTTTGGAGAAATCCTCCGTGGATTCGGCGGCGACGACTACAGCACTCAGCGATCCTACCTGGATCAGTGCTACCGATCCTGTGTGAGACAGATCCTATGTGGGTCAGTGCTCAACGGTCTTGTGTGGGCCAGTGCCTACAGATACTGTGTGGGTCTGATCCTGTGTGGGTCATTGTGGGGTTTAGTACCTATTGATCCTTTGTGGGTCCGATGTCTTAGATGAATCAGTGGCTATATCTGATCATATCTATCGTTATACGAATAAGTATACCTGTGTGAGTTGAATCTTGACTTTCTTTCCTATGTGTATTACGTTATGCTTTCCTGTGTGGACCAGGTTGTGATTTTTCCTATGTGGATGTGATTGTACTTGGTCTCGGAGTTTGGAGCGAACTGGAATTGGTGACTTAGTTATATGTATGGGAATATACCTATGTAGGGTCGGATGTTACTTCGTGTTCGTATATTTCATTTGTGGATTATCCTTTGTCGATTCCGGGAGACCTTTGGGGGTCTCGGGGTCCCTACTGAGTATCTTATACTCACCCCTGCACGAGCTATTCCTGCACTACGTTGTGTTGGTTGCTGATGACGGACATCATTGATTGTGGTTGCGGCATGAGGAGCAGGTCTGTACCCGGAGGTGGATCACTGGGCATGGCGTACTCGGAGCAGACGACTGGACTCGAGGAGCTCTGGAGGCTAGCTGTACCCATCCTTCAGGTGGTACATCTAGTGGATGGCTTGAGTCTGCGGCTTTACTTTCAATTGATATTTTTTCCCTTTCCAGCTGTACTTTACATTCAGTTTGGGTTTGTATTCTTGCCCACTTACTTTTCCGCACTTACTGTTGTACCCAGTTCTTACCTAGTGTTACTTCTGCTTGCTTGGTCTGTGGTGTTTGTTTACTTTGCAAAGGCAATGCCTTCCCTTCTTACCAGGAATTATGCCTTGGTTCTATTCGCCAGCCCTTGGCCTATGGAAGGCGGGTTTGGGGTAGTCACGGCATGGGCCCTGAGGACGGTTCCTGACAATAGTGTATCATGTATCATACACATAGCTTATTGTTTCATATAATAGAATCCAATCATAGTGTTTTTTAGAAAAAATATTATATTCATTATTGTGTGAAATGTGAAATATAAAAATAATTAATTTAATTCTACGAAAATATTTCACAAAATCATGAGGTGTTACAATCGACATGAGATTTTAAAATGCTACCATGTCGATGTGAATTTAGTTACCCGGCCCCATAAATCATAGATTCACATCCCAATTCCATTACATTAGCATAAGATACATGTAAATTATATCCCAAAGGTCTAAAGAGTTTAGTAGTCTTGGTAAACAATATACATACATGAGTCTTGTTTTACTATTTAATACACTAACTACAATATGAAATTTTCTCAAGGATAATAACTTAATTCTATTTATAAAATCATTTTATTTAATTCATAGTACATTTTATGGAATCCTAGGGAATGAAAAAAAAGGTGAGCTTAAATGGTCGGTAAGGGTATGTTTGGTGGATGTAATAATGAATCAATGAGAATAATCAATATGTCTGGGTAAGTAAGTGATAATACATTCCATGTAATCAATATGTGATAATGAAGTGAGTAAATAATATGTAAAGATAAGTATCTAAAAACACATTACATTTAATAAATTAATTGAGAATGAATAGTTTCCATAGATAAAGTCAAAGAATCAATATAAGGGATAATAATTACTAAATACAAAATGAAGGGAATTCTGAATTATCATGCGTCTTGTATCCTAGTAACATGATACCATTACCAGAAAGACCATTCAATAGATTGTTTTTCATACTAATATCAATACCTTTCAAAATATAGTTTAAATGTACGGGTAGAAACAAATATATTATATTTATAAATAAACTCAAATTGTTTATTTCAAACTAATTTTCTCTCATGGGACGACTGATACATGGTGTGGCTTACATTAAATGGCCATCAAAACTATTTCTTTATTTTACAATTAATGCTTCATATATTGAATAATTTATTAAATTTAAAAACAATGGACTTATCAAATATCCAAATACTATAGAGGAAATAGATTTATCAATAAATCCTCAGTAAATCAAATAACAATCAAAGTAAACATTAAATGTAAAAAATATTATATGATTAAAAAAATGATCATATACATGATAAATGATTTTTATAATTAGGGTAATTCAATGTTCACTGATCATAGTAAATTTAATATTTCAGTTAATATAAAAGGAATAATAGTAGTGAATATCAATATTATCCTTGGCCAAAGAAATCCTCAACCATCCAAAGGAAGAATAAGGATGTTATCAATAAAACATATCCCTATTTGAGTAAAAATAAATTTTTGAATTTGTTAATAGATAAAATTAATATAAAAATATATATTAAAAAAATCAGGAAAAATAAGATTTTTATTTTTACATTAATTTTGAATAACTATTTATTTTAAAACATAGTTTTTAGAAGAAATCATGTTCTCTAACGAAAGAGTGAAATTCAGTTGAGTTTTCTTAGAAACATTTTCTAAAACATTTTTAGTAACAAAGAGTGGTAAAATGGTACTATTAGTTTAAAAATATTATGATTAACTAGTAGATAATAAAATTAAAGGGTTTAATGGAGAAAAATCATATAAATTCTTTTAGTTTAATGTCAAGAATATTAAATCTTGATTGCAATGTTATTTGGAAATAAACCCTTAAAATGATCATAATATTGAACTGTGAATTGATCAATGAGTTAATTATGTGTATAATTGGTAAATACACATATTATAAATGATATACATCAATGTATATTCAATTTAATTATACATATGATAATATAATATTAATGATAACTAGTAATTAATAAAACCCAATGAAAAATGAATTGAGTTATGAAATTCCTTTACCACTTGTAAATTTTATGTTTAAATAACCTTTGATTAAATATTAAAATTAAATAAAAAATACCATTAAAAATGAAATATTGATGATATTAAATCTCAATGTTGAAATATGAACATCATAAATATGAAATTATGTGCATAATGATAATGTATTCCTCAAAAAATTGAAATTTATACAAATTTCCTTAAATCATGGTAAATTTTAAATCAAAATCCCCATGATATAGTTGAAAAATTGAAAATTTAAATTCAATGTTGATTAATACATTAATTATTTAAAATAAAATTGGGTAACTATTTACACCACCCATAAGACTGGTGTGGTGAAAATGGTGTATGTCACGTGGAACAAAAATTGGGACAATAGTCCCTTACCTTGCATTTCATTATGGGTGAATGCCCATTGCCCTCCAGTATAGGTATAAGGCCCTAGCCTGAAACCTTACATAATATTGACTTAATTTAATAATTAACATTCAGGATCTTTTCATGTTTAGAGTTTTAGATAATTATTCCATAACTACTACATTACATCTCAAATATTACAATGTATAAGTTTGTACTTAATTTCCATTTTTTATGAACAAAAAACTCATAAAATAAAACAAGAATTATTTTCTTGATTTAAATCATTTTTAATTCTTCATTTCTCTTACACCGCATTATATCCTATGAAAACACATTTCTGAAACTTGAGATGAGCATAAAAAGTTTAGTAAGGGTTATAAAATATAGAAATAAAACATTAATATATCATTACATACAAAACATAAGATCCTTGACAGACCTCAATAAATCATAAGATTTCTTAATAACCCATAGAAACAAGAAATATTAAAGGTAACCTGTGGCATCCATAACATACTTACGTTATAGCTTTCACAGCTGCATAAGGAGTTACATTTGGAATACCCATCACAGTATATTCCCTAAATCTCTTAAGAGAAACATTAATGTTTTCTTCCATCACATTAAAAAATGCATTGGAGAGCTATCTCGGGCTCACCCCCATAGGTTTATCAAAGAAGAACCCATATACATAAACAAATCCCAAGAACCATAACATATTCATAACACATAAAACAACACATAAAGGAAATATCAAATTTCCACATTTCAACCACAATATATCATTTAAATATATTGAAATAACCAATAAATAATCAAAACCAATTTAAATATAAAAAATATTTAATTGAGTATATGGTATTTATTTTCATTTTAAAAACATTATGGCTTGTTAATGAATCCAAAAATCCAATAATGCTCGCGGTAGTGGAAAGGTCATTATCTCCACGTATGTTAATAAGAAACATTATTTTTGTCTATTATTAAAGCAATTCATAGAGAAAATAATACCTTTTAATTAAATTAAAAGTCAAAGGGGTTTATACACCTTATAAAGGAATGTATTGTATTATTCAAAGTATGCCTCAATGAAAAGAGATTGAGACAAAGTCCCTTACCTCATGTCCTATCTGAATTGTTCGTTCTTTAATCTCAAAAATAATAAAATAATGTTAATTTATACTTTATCAAAAACCTATTAATGTATATAATCCACTTTATATCACTTATTACCACTTTATAAACATTACATTATCATTTAAGTTAATAATGGTAATTTTGTTGATATTTGGTACTTGCGTAAAAAATTAACTTCTTTTAATTACTTATTGCCCATGTAGTAAAAATTCCACTATCTCTAGAATGAAATTCTTTATTTACATATTATATATATCAAATATATCAAATATATTCTTTTTATATATATGTATATATAATAGTACAAATCATTTGGAGATAAGAAATGTTATGCACCATTCAGGGAGACGGTAATCCGTACATACACATGAACGCTACTTTCATTTCTATTTCATATTTGATGGAATGAAAAGTTAATGATACATAGGTATATTATAATTAGAGTATAATATAATATGTAATTTCATTAGCTTAATCCTTTATATATTCTGAATTTGGCATTAACAAGTCATATCACTTTCATGGGACGATAGCCCGCACTTCCGCAAATGAAATTATCGTATTTATCCATTATGGAAACCATAAAGGTATGCGATAAATGAAACATAAAGAACAATATACACAATATAAAAATAATATATATCAAATATAAATATATTTCCATAATAATATCCACCATTTTATGTGGTATGAGATAACTGAACAATCATCATTTCAAGAGGGGGTATTTCCCCGTCCATAGAAATAGTATGTTTGTATCCATTAGGTGGATTTGTGTGGAAGTATAATTCAAATTCGTCTCATGAAAACAACCTATTATATTCTAGATAATTGTATTGTTATAAAAATTGGAATAAAGAGAGTTTAGGGGGTTGGATATAGAAAATAAAAGAAAAGAACTTGAGAGACGATGTTACCTTTAAATCAGGTAACTCCCATTGGATTGAACAAAACGGATTTCTTGAATTTCCTTTTTTATAGAGGATGGCATCTAGGAGGAATATTGGGATGTTGGAAGGTTTTTGGAAAAGACATAGGGAAATCCAAGAGTCTTAAGAGGTGTGAGTAATGGGTTAGAGGTGGGGGCCTTTTATAAGAGGTATGTGGGACTCTTTAGGAAAGATTGAAAGTATTATTTTATTATAAAATTATTTTCAATTTCAAAGGGTAAAAAATTTATTTAATTCTCATATAAGGTTCATATAAGTCGAAATAAAATAATCCAATAATAATTGGATAGATTTAGATATTTTTTAATCCTTATCCTTTTTATTTTAAACTTTGTTAACTTATTTATCTTTTACCATGCCCTCTTATATATTCATACTATATGGTTAATATATTTACTATGAAATTTCAAGTGACCCAAAAATGATCATTAATGTCATTTTTTAAAATCATATATGTTCTTTGACTTAATTTTATATTTGTATGATGGATTTATCATTTTATAAAATATTGATTGATTTAAATACTCTTTTATGTCAATTTATAAACTATTCATATCACGACTTTTAAAAAAAACAGTAACAACTTGATTATTTTGAAAAAAATTAGTTAATTAAAATATAGAAAATTATTATTATCACTAAAATTTTTTGGTGGCATAAAACGTATCAAAATAAATTTATTATAGTATTATAATATCATTTATTCGAATCCTTTATTAGTTAAGCAATTACTACATCACCATTGTGTCATAATTAAAAATATTTACTAAATGTTTACAAATTATAAATAAAATACCATGATGTGGGAAATTTTTGTAGTTTCAAAAATAATATTTATAGTCTACCCTACCACTTATATTACCCTATATAAAAAAATTTGTAAGAATATTCATGTCTATGTTATTTTTTTTCTTACTTTAAATTAATTAATATAAAATTTCATTATCACTCTTAAGTTGATCCATGGGGTCCCCAAATTGACCCAAGGATGCCCATGGTTAGACCTGTATCAGAATAGATGATTAGTATATATGTTAGGGTAATTTAAAATGCTTATAATATTAATTTTTACACTTATTTACCATATTTACCCTGTAACCATGGTAAATAAAATAGTTACTGAAGTTATTATTCATAATGTCTAAAAGTAAAAGATACCTATTTACACAATTAAGACCTCTTAATTCCAAATATGGAATCCATTTTTTCAAATTCAAAACACATATGTTGCATAAAATAATTTAAATTAAATCCTCGTTGTCAAAACCAAAAGCGTGTTTTTATGAAATAATAAATTTCAGAAGATTGACACTTGTTTATATTCAATTTCAATGTTAAATTACTGAAAATGACCAAATTTGAATTAAATTATAAAAATATAATCTAATTTAACTTTAAAAAAATTAAAAAGAAAATTTTTCCATATAAATAAATTACATTAAAAGGATGTTTTGAATTCAAATGAATTATTTTTTACTATTCATAAAAAATGAACTTTTTCAGAAAAATAAAAAAAATTCATTAAATATAAACTTTGATGTATTAATTATAAATAAGAAATTTATTTTGTCAAATAGAAACTATAAAATTTAAAAAACTAGATTTAAAAAGTCTTCATCATCAAAAGGTAGTAAATCAGCCTTTTAATTAATATTAGAGTGTTTATGTATAAAATTGGATTCGTTCACATTTTAAGCTTATAACTTTTATTGGATAAATAAAAAAACATTTAAAAATATGTATAATCATATTGTAGTTAGTTATATTCATTCCCACAAATATAACGAAACGGTGTAAATAACCATTTAAAATAATAATATATTATTATATTTATTTAGTATGACTCAGCATTGTGTGAAACATGATATTTCAGAGAAGCCTGTTGTTGCGGGTCAAGGATGCTATCGAACATATCCTCCCCGTTAAAGTCAAATTAATATTTAATTAAAGAATATTAATAAATATGAAAATGTCATTTCCTTATTTACCTGGGATGTTATGACCTTCCGCCCTTTTGTAAATTGTGTCCTCACAATTTTATTCACTTATAAAAAAATGGAGGTATATGTCCGTCATCGAATTCAAAGATTCCCATATTGCCTCTTTAACTATATCATTTTCCCAAAAAAACCATTACCAGATGAATTAACTTATTCCACACCACTTTCTCTCTACAGTCAAAAATTTGGACTCATTGTTCGTCATAGGAATGGTTCTCTTCCAACTGAACTACCTCTGGACTCAAAAAATGAAATGGATCTAGCATATACTTTCTCAACATTGAAACATTATAAACATTATGTACCAGGGATAAACATTGGGGTAAAGAAACTATGTACGTAGATGATCCAACTTTATCTAGGAATTCATGGGGTCCATTGAACCTTAGACTCAACTTTCCCTTCCTCCCAAAATGCATCACACTATTCCATGGAATAACTTTGAGAAAGAAATGGTTACCTACCTCAAATTAAATATCCTTTATTCGGTTATCCTCATAACGTTTATGCCTGCTCTGAGATTTTTTCATGTTCTTCTGAATCAATTTAACTTTTTCTACCATCTCTTCTACCAATTCTGCTCCCATTAGTTTCCATTCACCCACATCATCCTAAAAGGCTAGAGTTTGTCACCGGTTATCATATAATTCCTAAAATGGAGCCATCAATATACTAGAATGAATACTGTTATTATGAGAAAATTAAACCAAATAAAGATATTGGTCCCAAATTACCTAGTAATCCATTGATCAATATCGTATCATATCTTCCAATGTCTAAATTTTTCGTTATAACTTCTCTTCTGATTGTGGATGAAAAGTTGTAATAAAATTTAATTCAGTAGCCAACAAATTCTAAAGGACTTTACAATATATACAAGTAAATCTGGTATCACGGTTAGATACAATGGATACGGTAGCTCAATGCAGCCTAACTATCTCTTTAACACACAACTAAGAATGTTGATCTAGAGACAATGTATCTTGAATAGAAATGAAATGAGAAGATTTAGTCAATTGATCAACAATAACCCATACTTAATTGTTAGCTCGAGATGACTTTGGTAATCCCAAAATGAATTCCATGAATATATTTTCCTATTTTCACAATTTCACCCATAATATCTGTCCCATCCCTTTCAGTAACTTCCACTCTGTTTTAACCTGTTGGCAAGTCAAATACTTCACAGTCAAGTCAACAATATCTCTTTTCATTCCATCCCACCAGTAATACTCTCAATGATCTTTGTACATCTTAATACTGCCAGGATGTACTGAAAATGATGAACTATGAGCATCGCATAACAACTCATTCATCAAATATGAATCATAAAGAACAAATAATCTCTTCCCAAATCTAATAATACAATCATTATAAATGTTAAAATCAGGCAACTTACCCTTCTGAAGAAACTCTACCATTTTCTTCAACTCACAATATTCTTTTTGTGCTTGCTTTATTCTATCTGCTAGGGATGATTTCACTGACACCTGAAACAAAACAGTAGAATTTCCTGCACCATCAACTTTTATGAAAAGGTTCCTCAAATCATTAATCAATGGATCTTGATCCAAGTGTAACACGGTTAATGTATCATTACTATATCGACTCAAAGCAACAACCATATTATTTTCATTTTTTGGATGGTAATGAATTGTGTAATCAAAATCCTTGATTAATTCCAACCATCTCATATGTCTTATCTTCAACTCTTTCTGAGTAAATATATACTTCCAAATTTTCAGGTCAGTATATATTTCAAATTTTAATCCATACAAATGATTCCTCCTAATTATTAAATAACAAACAGCAGTAACTAATTCAAGATCATGTGTAGGGTTATTTAACTCATGAGGTTTTAAATGATGTAAATCATAAGAAATTACTTGATCATTCTTCATTAAGACACAACAATGTCCTTTCAACGAATCATCATTATAGATAACAAACTCACTATTTCTGGAAGGCAATGCCAAAACTGAAGCATTCAACAATCTTTATTTGAATTCCTGATAATAAACATCACATTATTTTTTCAAAATGATAAAAACACCTTTTCATGTTAAATTATTCATTGGGATAGATAACTATGAAAACTTTTCAACAAACCTCCGGTAATAACCTACTTAACCAAGAAAACAATAGATATCAGTTATATTTGTGGGTCTTGGCCATTTTTCAAAAACATTTATTTTAGTAGGATCAATAGTTATGCCATTTTTTGAAACAACGTTACCAAGGAATGAAATTTTTTGAAACCAAAAATTACACTTTATTAATTTCCCATACAGTTTTTTTCTTTTAATTATTGAATGAAACCCCATAAATGACTTTCTTACTCATCTTTAATTTTATAATAATCGAAAATATCATCAATAAACACAGCCACAAACTTATCCAAGAACTCACAAAAAATTCTTTTCATAAAATCCATGAATATAGTTGGTGCATTGATTCATCCAAAATTCATAACTAAAACATCATAATGGCCATATCTAGTATGAAATGTGGTCTATGGAATGTTTGATTCCTTTAATTTCAACTGCTAGTACCCCACCCTCAAGTAAATCTTCAAAAAATACTGAGCTCTCTAGTGTTGATCAAACAAATAATCGATATGAGGCTTGTGATACATTTTCTTAATAGTGATGTTATTCAATGCTCTATAATCAAAGAAATGTCTCATTGAAACATCATTATTTTTAAAAATTATGACAATATCACCCCATGCTGAAGTTCTCGGTCGAATGAAAACTTTATCAAATAACTCATGTAATTGCTACTTTAATTATAAAAGTTCAATTTCAGCTATTCGATAAGGTGGTTTGGAAGTTGGATTAGCATTAGGAACTAAGTAAATAGTAAATAAAACATCAAAATAATGTATTATACATGAAACTAAATAAGACAAATAGCCAGATACTCAATTACTACTAGAATATCATTAATCGGAATAGTTCCTTTTTTTCAACAATATGAGAAATGTATCATTAATTTCCATCTTTTTATAGCTTCTTAGCTTCTAGTTATATTATCAAAATAGGGGTTAATTTTTGTACAAAATTTTAAATTATTTATTAAAAGACACATCTTTTTCTTTGCTGTCAATCTTATAATGATAAACAGAAAGCCAATCCATACCCAATATTACATCAAACTCTAGTATAGTTAAAATAAAAAGGTTTTCAGGTAGATTATTTACTCCCACAAAGGACTTGAAGGTTGTTATAATTTCTTTTTGTCTTAAAATTTCCTTCCCGTATTTTTACCATAAGTTCAGGATTCATATCTTCAGATGGAATTCACAATTTTCTAGAAAACTTCTCCGAAATGAATGAATGTGTAGACCCTAAATCCATCAAGACAGTGGCGTAATCTGAATAAACAAATAGTGTACCAGAAACTACTTCATTCGATGGCCCATCATCTTCTGAAGTAGTTGAAAAAGATTTAACCACCACTTTTTTCTTGTAGTCCAACGGCATTTCATTAGTTTAGTTCTTCGTTGGACACTAATTTTCACAATGAACCATTTCATCCCACATAAAACATTTTACTGACTATAAATCATATTTTGTATTACCATTACCATGATATTTTTTAGTGCAATTATTATCCTCGTCTCCCATTTTACAGCATCGGAAGCACTTACCAAAATTCACAAGACATTCCCCAACATTCTTTTTTCCACAATTTTCACAAACATTAAAGTTATGTTTCATACAATCAGAATTTTTTAAAGAGTCCTTCCCTTTCGTCTTCCACCTCAACCACTTATTCTGTTGTTTTTAAAAGGACACCCAATCATCGACAAACTCTATTTCCACCTCCTCCACACATCAAAAGAAAATTCATAACTTTTTAACTCACGAGAAGATAAAGAACTTCAATACTTTGGAATTAATCTTAAGTAAAAATGGTTTATTCTATTTTCATGATATCATATGAAATTCGGAGCATACTATTCTATTCGAGTGAATTGTTGTGATAAGCAGTCACTCAGTCATCCTCCTACCTCAATTCTAGTACATGTTTTTCTATCCTAAGGAAAACCACCTTAATAAAATAATTCCCATGAAATATACCATTTAATTTATCAAAATCAAGGTCCTCAATCACCTCATTATCCATGATATTTTTAACCATCGACCACCACTGATCGACTTGACCAATAAAATGTTAAAAAATACTAAACTTTTGATATTCTGAACATCCCATTACATTTAAAATCATCTCTAAATCATTAATCCACCCTTCATCTTCCACAAGGACAGATGATCCCTTGAATGATGTGGGATTTTGCCTCATGAAATTTTCAACTACTGACATGTTTTTCTATGGTTGATCTGGATGATCTCATGCATGGATACAACAACATTTACAACCTGAGTCAACTGTTCCATCACATCAAGAAACTATTCATTTCTGATTCGAACCATCTCAGGTTTCTAATTTGGAAGGTTTTCTTCCTCTTGATGTTGTCTCATCATAACTTCCATGTTTCCACCGTTTAAAACCATTTTGAACCCCGATATATCTTAAGCGAAGCAATATAGTAATATGTAAATGCAATATCATTTCAATAGTTCCATAAATTAATATTTGGATATTAATTTAACAATATCATAACTCATAATGTTTTCTAATATGACCTTTGATACCATCTATAAGGCCCCAAAATTAAAATTACACAATCTTGAATTAAATTAATAATTCACATTGAGGATATTTTCAGGTTTAGAGTTTTAGAGAATTAGGCCATAACTATTACACTAAAAATCCAATTTTACAATGTAAAAATGTCTACTTAGTATCCATTTTTTCATAAAATAATAACCCTTAAAATAAAACCAGAATTCTTTTCATGATATAAATATTCTTGAATTCTTCCTTTCCTTTACCCTGGCTTATATCCTGTGAAAAATATTTCCAAAACATGGGATGATCATAAAAAACTCAGTAAGGGTTATAAAATAAGTAAAGACAACATTAGTATATCATTATAAACAATACATAATCTCTTTAACATACCTCCTAAAATAACATGATTTATGAATAACACATACTAATCAATAATCATAAAGGTAACTTATGGTATCCATAACATTCTTAAATTTTAGCTTTCACAGCAACACAGGGAGTTACATTTTGAATACCCATCATAATATATAACCTAAATATCTTAGGATAAAAATTAATGTTTACCTTCGACATATTACCCAATGCATTGGAGGGAAATCTCGGGGTCACCCTCTCTAGGATTATCTCGGAACCACCCATATACATAAACAATGTTGTAGAACCACAATATATTCATAACAAATAAAAAAACATTAAGGAAAAAATAAAATTTCCACACATTAATGACAATATATAATTTAAATATATTGACATAACCAATCCATTATAAAATCAATTTTCAATAAAAAAAATACGTAAAATCATATATGGTATTTATTTTCCTTTTAAAAACATTTTGGCTTGTTAGGGAAGCCAAATATAAAATAATGATCGTGGTGGTGGAAAGGACGTTGACACCGCGTACAATAAAAAAATATTTTTGTTGTCTAATAAAAAGATTCATAGAGAAAAGATTCCCATTTAATTAAATTAAAATTAAAAGGGGTTATACATCATGGAAATGAAAGTAATGTTAAAATCATTGTATGCCTTAATGAAAAGAGATTAAGACGATGTCCATTACCTCATGTCCAACATAACTCATTTGTTCTTTAATCTCCTAAATAAAAAAATAAAGTTAATTTATACTTGCTTCATGAAATTTTTAAAACCTATTATTCAATTTGTATCAACTATTAACTCATTAAAATCATTACACAATCATTTAAGTTAACAACTATCATTTTTTCAATATTTGGTACTTGAGTCAAAAATGAACTTCTTATAATTACAAGTTGTACATGTATTTAAAATAAAAATATCTTTAGAATAGTATACATGATTTATATAACATATATATCACATATATCTAGTGTATATATTAATTTTTAATATTAAATTACATTTGAAAAAAAGAAATGAAACAGACCGTTCATTGAGACGGTAAACTGTACGTATGCATGAACGCTACATTCATTTCTATTTAGAATCTAATAGAATGAAAACATAATGATAAATAGTTATATTATAATTAAATTATAATATCTTATTTAATTTCATTAACTCCATCCTTTATATGGTCTACATATGGATTGAATGATTCATATCACTTTGTGGGGGTGGTAGACCGCAGTTCCTCAAATGAAATTATCATATTTATCCATTATGGAAACCATAAAGGTATAAAATTAATGAAAAATACTGAATAATAGGGACAATATAAATATAATATATATCAAATATAAATATAGTTCCATCATAATGGATTCCATAATAGGCGGTAGGAGATAACTGAACAATCACTGTTTCGTGAGGCAGTAGTTCACTATCCACAGAAAAACATGTTTGAATCCATTAGATGGAGGTTTGTAGAAGTTTAAATAGAATACTTATCAGAAAAAAAATCCTAGTATATTTATGATACTTTTGTTTTTATAAAATAATTTATTAAAGAGAGTTTAGGGGGTTGGAGAAGGAAAATAAAAGAAACGATATTAAGGGAAGACGATACCTTTAAATCAGGTAACTCCCTTTGGTTGGAACCAAAAGGCTTTCTAGAGTAACCCTATACCTAGGGGAATGATTATATGAGGAATAGAGGGATGTCAAGAGATTCTTGGAGTAGTGTTTGGACAATCCAAGAGGCTTGAGAGGTGCGAGTAATGGGTTAGATGTAGTGGCCACTTATAAGAGGGAGGGGGGCTCTCCAGGAAAGTTTCAAAGTATTATTTTATTATAAAATGATTTTCAATATCAAAAGGTAAAAAACTTATTTAATTTAAATATAAGGTTTATATAAGTCTAAATAGAAGCATGCAATAATAATTGGACTAGTTTGGGATATTTTTTAATCCTTATCTTTTTTATTTTACCCATTGTTAACTTATTTATCTTTTACTATGTCCTATTATATATTCATACTATATGGTTAATATATTAACTATAAAATGACAAGTGACCCAAAATGAATCATTAATGAAATTTTTAACATTATATATGCCATTTAGCTTAATAATAGATTTTTAGGATGATTTTATCATTTAATGAAATATTGACTGATTTAAAGACAATTTTAGGTCAATTTATAATATATTCATATCAAGACTTTTAAAAACTTTAATAAAAAGATGATTATTTCAGAAAAACATCATTAATCAAAATATAATAAGTCATTATTGTCCTGAAAATTCGTTTATAGAATAAAATTTTTTGAAAATAAATTTATTTAAATATTTATAATATCATTTTTTTGAATCCATTATTAATGAATCAATTACTAAATCGCCATTGTGTCATAATTAAATATATTTATATAATGTATAAAAGTTATAAATAAACTACCATGATGTAGTAAATATTTGTAACTCCCAAAATTATATTTATAGTGAAGAGATTACTAATATAACCCCATATAATATTTTTAGAAAAAATATTCGTGTTTATGTTATTTTTGTCCTTACATTAAATTAATTAATAGAAAATGTCATTATCACCCAGAAGTGGCATCATGGGGTCCACAAAAACAACCCATGAATTCCCATGGTAAGACATGTATCAGATAAAATGATTAGGATACGTGTTATAGTAATTTAATATTATTATAATATTATGTTTTACCCTTATTTAATAGATTTGTACTTTAACCATAGTAAATAAATTATTTACTGAAGTTATTATTCATAATGTCTTGAAATAAAAGTCACCTATATACACAATTTGGACCTACTAATTCCAAATATGTAATCTATTTTTCCAAATTTAAAACACAAAATTTTCAGTAATTAATTTAAAATTAATTCTTGTTTTCCAAACCATAAAGCGTGTTTTAAACAAATAATAACTATGAAAACATTGAGAATTTGTTATGTTCAATTTAAATGAAAAATTACATACAATGACCACAATTTGATTAAAGGGTAATTATTTAATCTAATCACACTTTAAAACCAAATATAAAGTTAATATAACTATATAAATAATCATATTAAAAAGCCGTTTTGAATTAAAATGCAGTTTTTTAACTATTCAATAAAAAATGAACTTTTTTAGAAAAATAATTAAATATCATCCAAAGTAAATTTTTAATTCACAATTCTAAATAATAATTTTATTTTTTCAAATAGAATAGAGAAAATTGAATTAAAAACTATATTTAAAAATGGTTCTCTATCAAAAGGTGGTAAATCAATCTTTTAATGAGCATTAGTATGTTTTTTCTTAAAATGTGATTCATTCACATTTTAAGCTTCTAACTCTTGTTGGATAAATGTAAAAAAATTTAAAAACATGTGTAATCATATTTTAGTTAGTTTTGTTCATTCCCCCCAATACAACATCAAGGCATTAACTACAATTAATTATAATATTATAATATTATATATATTTTTCAGTATGACTCAACATTGTGTGCAACATGAGATTTCGGAGAAACACATTGATGTGTGTCGAGTATTCCATCGAACATAGCATCCAAATTAAAGTAAAATTAATATTTATTTCACAAATATTAATAAATATAAAAATGTCATATTCTTTCATTGCCTGGGTTGTTATAATAAGGGTTTTAAAAATGATAATAACTTATACTAGAACCATAATCACATTTATAATATCACATATTATCTAATTAAAACACATTATTTATCATCTGTTAAAAATATTTTTAAAAAAACGTTCAATATTTTCACAATATCATGTGTTAATTTCTGAGTTTTCAAGAATTTTTTTACTTCTTATTTTTTTCTTATTAAATGGATCATGATTTAATCATATCCATAATGTAAACAATTATTTAATTAAAATATTTATTGATAATATATTTATTTATAATAATTATTTCTTTTTCGAAGATCAAAAATCAAATGCATTATTCATGGAGATAGTAGGGCATACGTAGGCATGATTACTACATCCATTTCATTTTCATATTTAAAAGAATGAAGTGTAAATGATAAATATTAAATTATAATATATATTATATTATATTAAACCCATCCTTTAACACATTCCATGTATAGTGTGAAGGAATCACATCGCTTTGAGGAGGCGGTAGTCAACACGCCCACAATCGATGGTATATTATTCCCACAAATAGAGTGAATAAAATTATGTGATATATAAATATTAAAGAAGAATAAATAGAATATAAATACTATATATATTATATTTAAACAATAAATTAATAATTTGTTCCACCATTTAAAGGTAGTAAATGGATGGATGAGCGACATTGGTTCGTGAGGCGACAGTTCGACATACACATGAATGATGATTGCTTATCCCATTTTATAGATATGATAAAGTGTAGGTAAAAAATTTATAATTTGAAAATATTATTATATTTAAGATAATTAGGTTATAATAAAAGAATTTTATACAAATTATTGAAGGTTTAGAGGTTTAAATGAAGGAAAAGTGATCGTTGAAGAACGTTACCACTTCTTCAAGTAACTCTTTTTGGTTTAAGAAAAAAAATACAAACATGGATATCTTTATACCCAAGGTCAGGCTTCTCTTATGTGATTAAGAAGGTTTTTATATTATATTTTCTAATTTTTTGTTGGCCAAAAGTTTTTATATGTGTGAATAAGTGGGAGGGATGAGTGACTTTTATAATGGAAGAGGAGTGTCATTCATGTAAATTTTTTAAAATGGAATTCCAACCACAATTTATCCTTTTAAAGTGGATTAAATAATTATACCAAATATATAATTTGAAGTATAATGTTGTAATATTACTAGAAAATGGAATTTGGACATGTTTCTAGGTCATTATGGGGCTTATTTTATGGTTTGGTCAGTTGTTAAGCCAATTTTTCTCTAATTTTTCTTAATTTATTTTAATCACTTTCACTAATAATTTAGGTCAAAAACTTATCTTACCAATTTAGAATTAATATATTTTATTTATTAAAAAAATGGGATCCATTTTTCCAAATTCCAACTACAAAATTAGTAATAATTAATTTAAAATTAATCATACAAATGGAATGATAAATCTGGTTTGGAATGTAAATATTTCCAATGTTTTCTATGGTTTTATATTGAATTTCGAATTGGAATTTTAAAAAATGACCAAAAGTTGATTAATTTATGCATAATTTAACTAATTAACATTTTAAAACCATTATAAAAAAAATTATCAATATAAATTGTTAACACTAAAAAGTAGTTTTTAATTTAAATTTATTGTTTTTCACTATTCATCAAAAATAAAACGTCTCAAAAAATACTAAAAAAATCACCCAATTTTTTTTTTGAAATTTTTATTTAAAAAGTAATATAATATTTTCATATTAAATTAATAAAATTGAAATCAATTATTTTTAAAATATTTCCCCCCATAAAAGAAGAAAAAACATCCTTCATAAAAATATAGTTTTTCTATATGTAATATTGGGTATGTTCTTATCTTATGAGTATAAAATACATTAGATGAAAATATAAACATTTTATTGAATATATAATATATAAATTCACATAACATATTAAATAATATTCATAACCTCTATTTTAATGACATGGATATATATTATTATATTAACTAATAAATTTTTTATTATATGTTTGTGTTTAGTAATACATAGTCTTGCGAGTAATGCAAGTCATTGAAGAAATTTATTATTGCTTGTGATGAATGATAAATCAGTATTGTGGGAACTAAAGACTATATAATTTATAAATATTATTTAAAATATAAAATATACTATAATGTCTCTAGAAGATATATTAATTTATATTTATGTGGTTGCGTGTCATACACGCTATCAAAAAAAAGTTACTCATTTTGAATTGTTAGGGTGTAAAATTATCCCCACCTTAATTGAATTGTCTCCTATCAATTTAAACCTGATATTAGTATTCTAGGGTTTGATATTTGAAAATTCATTTATTGAAACTGTACATCATGACAGTATTTAATAAAATTTCTCCCAAATATGAAAGATTAGTAAGTCAAAAACTTTACATGGAATAACATATAACTAGGTTTCTACATAGGATCAAAATATCGGAATGTGAAAATATTGACTTATAGGAAATGTGTAAATAATTTTAGTGAGTTATTGAGGTCATTAATCATAAATAATTCAATGATCAATGAAATGTTGAGGGCCACAAATTTATAATTCTTTGGTGATTTAAAAGATAATCAGTTAAACATAAATTAAGGTATTATGAAAAGGTATTATTTTATGATCGGGTTTTCTAATCTTGGGGAATTATTTTGTTGACCAGGAATTTAAGGATATTCACCTACTAGATACTTGAAAATTTCATAATAAAAATTTAATATTTTGGTTATGCTTTTATAATATTATAATTAATCCCTTCTCCATGAAATTGATATCAAGGATTGAACCCCTTTTGATGGAATAATTTTTTAACGGATTGTAATACCAATATAAAAGTCATTATATTATTCTCAAAATATTTTCAAATACCAATATGGTGATGAAATTAATATATAAAAATAAAAATAGATACCCTAGATTCATTAGTAACATTCATTCATCAAATTTCCTTTAAAAAAAGACATTAACCAGGAAAATACGTAAGCCAATGGTAGACGTGAAACCATTATCATCTTTAGGTCATGTATTCATGTCCCAATCCCTTTCAGAATTTTATGGGTCACCACTTGACATGTAGGTTGTCCTTTTTATAAAGTATATTAATATAATTTCATAAATAACTATAATGGACATCCTTAAAATATACTCACTAAATAACTTTTTCACTTTGGTTTTCAATAAAAAAAATTTATTTCAAAGCCTAATAATATTATTTGACTATTATTATAATGGAATTAAATGTAATGATAACACAAATCATTATCAATGACATAAACTCATGTCCCTAAAATGGAGGGGAACAATTCCTCTCATTTATTTTACAGTAAAATATATATTCAACGAATAATTTGTATGTTCATTAATTTCTTCCAAAGTATCCATAATCATATATAACCTAAAGATATTTTAAAAACATAAAACATATGATCAACAAAAATATAATAATCCCTTGATCGTATCCTTAACTATTATGTTATATATGAAATATTTTATTCTTTGTGTTTAAATAATCCATAGATGTTTCATGATTATTACAACAAAAATATTATTGGTAAAAATACCTTTATTTTTTAATTCGATTATCCTAGTAAACTATTCAACTATTTAATTTAATCAGAATTCATTAAATAATCTATGTTTTGAAATAGATTATTCATTTTTACTATGTATTCAAATAAATCATAATATTCTATAAAACAATTAATAATTATACTAATTTTATGCTCTATGATTTTCAAACTATGTGCCTAGTAAGACCCATTTTCATTTACCAAGATACACTCGAGATGGACCTAATGCACCTTATAAGAGTTGTTACCCATATGTAATTCTCTATCTGAACTTCATCCACTTGAAGTGTCCACATAATGATGTGGTTATATTAAGAGCCTTATGGTCATTATGTTACCAAAATTGTAGTATTTTCTTCAATTCATTAAATTAAATTATACCTTTGGGTTATGTTACAAAGCCATTATTTTATTAAATCTATTTCACAAGGTGGAAACTAAAATTTTTATAATACCAACTATAGCGACCTGACCATTGAAATCCCAGATCCAGTGCCTAATACCATTACATTGAAATAAGATACAGTTAAATCGCATCCCAAAAGACTATATAGTGTAATAGTCTAGGTACACCATATATATATATACAACAATAGATGTTAAAATATAAATACCCTAATTACAACATTTTTTTTATCAAGGATAAGGAATTTATTCCATCTAGCACGTCCTTCCATATCATTCTATGTACACATTAGGGGATCATGTGGAATGAAAAAAAGGTGATCTCAAATGATCAATAAGGGTTAATATGAAAGAAAACATTATTACACAATTAGAATAATACATATAGAGAGGTAAACAACTGAGAAAATATTCCATGTAACTAATAACTGAGAATGAAGTGGGTAAATAGTAAGGAAGGTTAAATTATTTCAAACACATGTTGTTTAAATAACTAGACAAGGAATAACCAATATAGAAATGTAAATATCTGAAACACGTTCCATTTAATAAATGAAATAATAATGAAATGAATCCATAGATACTGTGAAATCAAAAATCTCATGGACAATAGAAACAAAATACAGAATGAAAGTGATCCATAATTATCATACCACATGTTTCCATGAACATGATACCTTTACCATCAAGACACTTCATGAGATATTTTTTCATTATACTATAAATACATTTTAAAATAAATTTTATAACTATGGATATACACCCTTATATTATTCTTGGAATAAATTTATAATGGTTTACCACCAACTAATTTCTTCTCATGAGACTACTGATGTATCGTGGGGCTTACATTAAACTATCCTCAACCCATTTCTTTCATGTAGAAATAATTATTCAAATATAAAAAATATATTTAATTAGAAGGAAATGTTGCCTATATAATATCTATATTGATTAATGGAATGGTATTTGTCAATATTTCCCCTGTAAATCAAACAACATTAAAATTTGACATTCTAAGTAAAAATGGTATATGGTTAAGGAAATGAACATATCCATGATAAATTATATGGATAATAAGAAAACATTAAAAATTAAAGGGCCGTGTGCAATTTAATATTTCAATGGTCTGAAAGGAACTAAGGTAGTGAATTTTATTACTATCCTGGGTCAAAGAAAACAGAAACCATCTAATGGAAGAATAATTATTGTATCAATACAACATCTCCCATGTAAAGTAAATGTAATGGGTTTTTCCGTTGATGAATAGAAACAATATTAAAATATAGTTTAAAAAAGTATTGATTTTTTTATTTTGGAAACAATTTTTAAAACCCATTTCATCGAGAATAGGGTTTTAAAAAGAAAAATTATTCTCTGAATAAAGTGATAAAGGATGTATTTTCTTTTTGTTATAAATTTATAAAAAACTTTTTAGTACCAAAGAGTGTTAAAATAGTACAATTACATGATAAATTTCATGAATAACTAGAGTAGAATAAAATTAAAGGGTTCATTAGAATATTATCATATTAAATCCTTTAATTTATTCTCATGAATAAGTAATCTCTGTTGGAAAGACATTATAAAATAAACCCTTATAATTATCATAACATTGACATGATAATTGATAAATAAATTGAATAACGGTAAATTATTTAAATCCATAAACAAGAATTGGAAATATATGGGTATTAAATTTATTTATACACATAATCATAGAATATTAATGAGAACTAGGAAGTAATATAACCAAATTAAAATGGAATTGACTAATGAAATTTCATTACCACTTAGTAATTTAAATATGAAACACCCTTAGATGATATGATTAAATTTGAAACTGAAAATTCTATTACTAATTAATTATTCATGATATTACATTTCAAGTCATAATTATTTTTATCATATATTTTTAATTAGGTGTGCGTCGATAATGCATGCCTCTAAGAATGGAAAATGAGATGAATTCCCTTACCACATGAAAATTTTAATCCATAAACCCAATTAATGAAATGAGATAATAATAAACATTAAATACTAGGAAGATAATTTTATTTATGATATCAAATATAATAGGGTAGGTATATACACCACACACAAAAATATTTGGTGAAAACGGTGTATGCCTTACAGAAGAAAATGTGAGACAAGAATCCCTTTCCTTGAATTTTATTTTTTGGGGAACTTCCATTAACCTCATATATGAAGGTTTAAAATTTATTAATAACATATAAAAAAGTATTCTCATATTTATAATATCACCTATAATTTTATTATTCCAATTTTATTAACCATGATTTAACAATCATTCAATATTTTCATTATTTTGGGTGTTAATTGCCTAGATTCATGAGTGTATTTTGAATTTTTATTTTTGTTATTATTAAATTGATCATTATTTAATATTCTCAAGAATTAAACCATTATTTGATTATCATATATATTTATTATATATGTTTTTATAGTAATCCATAATTTTTTGGAGATGGGAAATGAAATGCACCATTCATGGATATGGTAGGTTCTAAGTATGCATGAACACTACTTCAAATTATTTGTAATATTTTAAATAATGAAATTTTGATGTTATTTATGTATATTAAAATTATAGTGTACTGTTTAACATATATATTTAATATATTTATATTAAAACCATCCCATAAAACATTCCATGTATATCGTGATGAATCACATCGCTTGGAGGAGGCGAGATTCCACGCATCCATTAACGATGTTTTTCTATTCCCTCAAATGGAGTTATTAAATTATCATGTTATATAATAGTTACATAAGAATAAAGACATTATAAATACAATTTATAACATATATGAACTATAAATTCATCATTATTTACTTACTTGAATAGTGGTAAATGCATGAATTAATGACATCAGGTTGTGAGGCAGTAGTCGACCTTACAAATGAATTACGATTATGTATCCCACTAGATTGATGATTATTAAAATCTATGTTCATAACTTATAATAAAAAATAAATGCATATTTAATATAATTAGGTAATTATATAATCATTATATGAAATGAATTAAGGTGTTGAATATTTAAATGAATGAAAAGTTATCATTGAAAATCATTACCTCTTATTCAGGTAAAAAATTTTAGTTTAAACCAAAATTCATTTGTGGGTTTCCTTATGCACAAATTGAAGCTTCCAGTATGATTTTACAAAATATTTTAGAATATTTGTGCATTTATTGGGCAAAATAAAGGGATATATATTGATAAATTAGTGGGAGGGGTGATTTCTATTTTGTTGAGGAGAAGGAGTGTCATTCTTATAAGGTTTTTAAAAGGGAATTCCACCGATGCTATTCCCATGTAATGTGGATCAAATTATGGAAAACATATAATACGAGTGAATATAGTGTCAAAATATGAACATAGAATGGATTTTAGGAATTATTCTATGTATATTTAGGCCATATGTTTAAGGTAAAGTTCCTTATTATGATAATTTTTCTACTAATCGATGCAATTAGTTTTCATCACTTTCACTAATATTTTAATTCAAAAACAAATTTTAGATAATTTTATATTATAAATTTTCTGATTTTAATTATATAATCATTTGTTCCAAATTAAAATTAAATATGGGTTCAAATTAATTTTAAACTAATCCAGCAGATAGGACGGTAATGTGGGTTTTTAATGTAATGTGTTGAAAAGTTTGAAATGTTTTTGTAATAAATTTCAAATTTAATTTGATTAAAATGAACAGAATTTGATTATTTTATGTATAATTTAACTAATTAAATTTTAAAACCAATATAAAATAAAATTTAACATGATAAATTATTTACACAAAAAATCGGTTTTCAATTTAAATTCAGTATTTTCACTATTCATTAAAAAAATAAAAATTCATAGTCAGATTAAAAGAAGTTACCCTTACCTAATAATGTAGTTTATACCAGAAAAAATTAATTTTAATTTTAAATATTGAATTTATAAAATTTACAGATTTATATTTAATATATGTTATCCATTAAAAGGTGGAAACATCACCTTTAAAAAACATTTGTATTTCTATTCGTAATATAGGATTTGTTATTATCTTATGACTATAAAATATATTATATGAATGTAAAAAATTATTGAATATATAATATATATATTTTAATAGGTTACTTAATAATTTTGATAACTAATAATTTAACATCTAGTTTATATCTTATTATAATAAATAATATTAATTTTAAAATATATTGTTGTTTTGTAAAACTCATTCTTACGTATAACAAAAGTCATTGAAGAAATTAATTATTACATGTGACTCTAGGTAATACAGTTTCAGCGAATTTAATGATATAAAATATATTAAATTTATTTTAATTTTTAAATATACCATAAATTCTCAAGATACTATATTCCGTTCTAATTTTTTTGTAGTGTGTCACACACAATATCAAATAAATGTTACTCTTTTTGAATTTTTGTGCTTTTACATTAAGGGTGTGAATATATATACTATATGATTTAAAATTTAGCTAAAATATTGCGACATAAGTGGTTTGAAATTTAGGATGATGATACAGTATTATAGTGAGCATGTTCAAATTCATGATGTCTAGTTCGTGTATAATTATAATATAAAATAACTAAATGTCTATGATATATTATTATATTTTTCTAATAATATTTTATTGATAAACTGGGATTTTTAATAAATTTAAACTACTAATGATGTTATGGGGAACATATAATTTTTTTGATCACGTATATGTAATTTGAGTGAGTTTTATATATTTAAAAACCCATCTAAAACAGTAACATATCAGTTCTTATATCTTTTAAGACATGTCAAAGTTAGTGGGTATTTTTATAGATATATTAAAAAAATGGAATAGTCATCCATATCATAGAGAATAATTGATTCGATTTTTCCATTTTTGGCCCATTTTATGTTTCTATTGCTTTCAATAATATCAAATATTTTTTGGAGACATTTAATGAATATAAAATAAATTAATTACAATATTTATTTTTTTTGGGAAAAAATATAGGAATAATAATGTGGGGGATATTGTAGGATATAATATACAAAATATTTATAGAAATAGAACCTTTTCCTTTGAATTGACATCAAAACATCATTAATTCACTAATGGATTTAGTTTTATTGATATGTGTGATTTTATAATGGATTTAGTTTTTCAATACTGATTGTAATTGTGTTTTTATAAGAGTTTCCTTTATATATATTATTTCATATTTATTTATTCCTGAAAATATTTTTTTTTTCTGAATTTTCAAATCAAGTATGAATTAGTTCTTATATTCAATTTTATCCTTGAATGAGTATAATTTCTAGGTTTAAATATTGGTTGGGTTCACCTAATTATAGAATTCACTAAATACTTTTATCATAATTAAAGTGAGTACTAAATTATATAATACACACTATGATCAAATTTTTTATATTCAATTTTATCATCAATAAGATCACCCATTTTGAACATAATAATTTCAATTATCTCGTGAACATGGATTTAAAAAAAACTTATTACACTCAAATATTTCATATCTAAATATTTTTTATATTTAATTAAAAATCATCCCAATATTTAATCTTAATATTTGAAATGAACAATGTTTTTTATGAATAACAAGTATCTAGGTGATCGACCATAGACATGAGCTATACTATACCATTTTTTGGTAATTTTAATGAAGTGTACACCGAATTTAAAAAACCACTATGAGAATTATACATTCCCAAATAAGTTTAATGTTACTAAAATTGTTCCCATGTACTTATGTACTTGGTAAAATCCAAGATTCAGTAATGTTTTTAAAATTAATCCATTATCAATATTATTTTTTCTATTTCCATTTTGTTATTATAAGTGTTATTATGTTTTTCTTTTTTTGTAAGATATTTGATGAAATAATACATAACTCAATATAAGCATACAAACATTAGAGAAGATATTTTCTTGTAGGATCCTCATATAGAGGAGATCACAAGGAAATAGATTACTAATGAAAAAATGGAATGAGTTGATCAATATCATGGTTTAATTCTTGTATTTATAGGTATATAATACTGGAAAATGTCACTTATAGTATATATATTATCTTTAACCATTGGGATAAAACCAAGTTTCCCCTAATTTCTTGCTATAATATACCACTTTATAATATGTCCATCTATCATAAAAAACTAAAATTTAATGGAATTTTTTTGTCTACAATATAATTATCCAAACTCACACATTAAAAATTTCATAGATCTCTACAAACCATTTCAATTTATTGGTATTTATGAGGGTACAAAAATTCCTAGATTGTATATTTTTCATTGATTAAAAAATAAAATTATTAGCTCCAAATAATCAAACCATTTTATATTAAAATAGAATATAGTAGGTAAATATGATACCTAGAATGATTCAATCATTATTTACATTTAATTAGCATGGAAAGTGATATTTTAATTTCAATAAATGTTATTAATAATATCATGACCGTGTATGGGATAGGTTTAATATGTAGTTGAGGATGTTTCCTCACTGTAGATTAAATGTTTTCTCGATAATTTACATTTTTTATATGGTAATATCTCAGAAAAAATTTCATTTATTTATTCCATTACTGGAGGTCCATTTATGAACGAGATACCAATATAGGGTTGTGATTATTCTGATAAAATTTCTAAAAATAGTTTCTGATATAAAATGGATAGATTTCAAGGAAATATGATACCATAGTTTATAAAACTATATTGATTGTGTCATATTATGATTATACTATGATTGTGTTAATATTTTATTGATTAAATAACTAAAAACAGTATCTAATTGAAAATAGGAGTTCAATGATAAAAGTTCACATTGTACGTAAAAATGGAGTGATAGACGCATAATTCGAATCCTTAATATATAATATAGAAGGGTTAATTTCAATGATCATACCACAAGGTTGATACATCGAATATACTATTTTGTTGGGATTCGATGCAAACATGGGATGGGTTCCCCTTGGTTGGTTTGATTGAGGGGTATTTTAAGTCCATGCTCAATCACATGCATCAGGTTTTCCATCTGTTTGGTCTTCCCTAAAAACTATAAATTGTTCTCATATCCATAGGTGGGTACATAAATTCTTTCCAAAGGATGGAAATCATCTATTTTTTCTGAACCAGTACCACATTGGGACTATCATTGGTCAAGACGATTGGAGATCAGGCTCACCGTACACTTTCGGGGGAATTATTGACAACTGTGAGACTATGTTATTGATTTATGTTATGTTCATGAATCTCTTAATAATCCAAAAATTATACTACTTACCCTAACTATATGACTATAGTTTAATTCAATATCATAATAAAAGGACTAGGTTCTCTTTAGTGATTCCATCCGTATGTATCTGTGGTTCATCATCATTTTCCAGTAATGGCCAGTTGCTTATTTGATGAAGCTAAAAAACAAATTATTTGCAATATACATCCATATGATGAGGTTTTTATTATTTCCATGATTTTATTGAGCCATAATGAGTATTCCCATGTATCCTAATTATTTTAGTAATCAAACCCTACATAGTTTGTTCTTCCCGTTCAGTTTAATTTCACAGAGTACATACATGTGTTTGGGGACTAAGCCACCAAATATTTGAGCTCAAACCCAAAGGGGGTGTCCAATGTATCCCAAGTATAATTATAATTAAATTTTTCTTAGTTCTCATGTTGTTCCATGTCATTATAGACACTCATAGTATAGATAATATGATTATCATAAATCCCTAAGATCATTTTTCCAAAGCTAGGTGCGATAAACAAGGGATGGAAAATGGTCATTTCATTTCCCATGATGAAAGGAATTTGTGTTGGGGATACCTTGTGATGATTTATTATGGGACTCAGGCTATGGAGATACATCTTATGTATCATGGTATGGAAATAATATGAGTCATTTTAGCATGATGGGTTTCTCTGTCTTCTGATGGATGAGATTATTTGATCATCTCATGGGAATAATTGAGTCATGCTGGTTGAGAACTCAGAGTTCTAAAAGGACTACTACCAAAATGGGTGTTTTATTTGATCTTGAGACATAGTAAGGAATCCTACATATCTTGGTTATTTAATTATTTAGTGTCATCATAGTTTCGTTTTTTCAGGGCTTACACTTTGAGATTTCTCTATGCCATTTTGGGGGTACATAGTGAAAATGATTTGATCATTTTCACTCCCAATTACCACATAAGAAGTAATCATTTTGAGAAATAAGGGACAAAATATGATCCATTATATTTATTTGAATAATGGACATAGATAATATGATTTCCATAGATGAGAAATATTAAGATCTATTCTTAGAGAGAGGCAGGATAAGTATCCTAGATATATAAATAATCAGAGCCGTTGTAGTTCCCTCTTTGCCAAGATTACACACTAAAAATGGATTATTGAAATGTCCATCTTAGGTTCAAGGTGTCGCATTACCAAGTTGTCACGTCATAAGAGCCATCACATGAAATGGATTGACACATATAGAGGGTGTCACATGACCTAGTTTTCATGTCCCAAGAGCCATCACATGACCTGGCATGACACTTATGGAGGGTGTTTAAATTGAAATTGTGATGAATTTTGAAGGATGTTCTGTATGCTGGATAAAAAAATTTGTTATACCTCACAAGACATGTCTTGAGGGCATTGGGATTCCCAACAGGCCTTCCTATGGGAGGTGCGAGATCCTAGTTATCCTATCTATAGTACATCAAGAGAGATGTCTTATTACTTATAGACGCTTTTTTGATACTCAAATGACTTGTGAAGGCTCTTTTATATGATTCATTTGATGTGTCTGAATGACACTGTATTTCTTGGGTCACATACCTAGATGATGTCATGGGAGCATGGATATCATGTCTAGAAGATTTTGCGTGACTCGTCTAATATGAGAAAATGTCATTATATAAGATTAGAGATGTGTCTGAATGATATCACAAGTCCTAGGTGATATACCTAGAGTGTATTGAGAGAGCTTGGTTATCATGTACAATTGTTTTCATGAGACACAACTGATATAATAAAACACTATTATATGAGTTAGGAGATGTTTCTAAAGGGCATCCTATATCCTGGGTGATAGTCCCATAGGGTTTTATGAGATCAAACTGGTGACTACGGGGGGAATCGTGTCACCCCCTCTGATAGGTATGGAGTACTCTGCGTTTTCTATATTGAATAATGGAGGAGTGTCATGAGATATAGGAATCCTTTCCTTCTTATATTGCATATCTTTGGGTGACCCACGTGGATTGCATAAGGGTCGGAGAGCATGCCTTTCACTTAATTCTTCGTTTTAAAATTGGTTCTAACCCTTGTATTGTGACGACCTTAGGATTATTCAGTCATAGTTCATTTGATTCTCGCATGATCTAGAATAAATGTTGTATGCTCTTGGAAAGTCTTTCTAGAAATCCTTTAGAATATATTTGAAAGATCATGTGAATCACCTTATGTGTGTCACATGATTACTCAATGTAAGGAGATAATGTTATATTAATGAAAATTCATCTTCATCGAATTAAATGTCTTATTATGTAAAATAGTTACATAACATATAGACTTCCATGGTTTAATGTTTTTGGATTTCAAGATACTTTTATGAACTGTTATCAGTGATAATATAGATGTTTAAGAGTAAAAAAATGCTTAGTATAAATATAGGTCTTTAACAAATCCAATTTACCCAGACAAAGGAAGTGATGGTCTCATCCTGTATAATTGCCCCGTATGAAGAACATTTGTTGGAGCTTTTAACGGAGGTTGCATCGCTGTGCTTCACTCTTAACCAAACCGAAGATGAGAATCAACACGTTAAGCTCGAACGAAACCTCTTATTGGAGAAGTGGAAGTTGATAGAGATTACCCCTCGAGCCATTTATCTAAGACACCCCAAGAGTTTGTCACCATCGTAAACCTTACACTTAGGTCTTATATCAGTGTTATAAGGGGTTATCTAACAAGACGCTAGAACTATTATTATGGGCATTATTTTTGTATCAAATAATTAATATACATTCATTTTATTATTGTCACAATGTAAATAGGTTTTTAAATAACAATTAGAATTTTTAGTTAACATTCAATTAAAAAATATATTTTGACTAATTAATGGATTTTGCAATTAAATAATATTTTAATGAAATATTATATTTAAATTAATTTTTATTAAATATAAATCATCATATATTTTATTTGAATACAATTGTAATTTTTATTAAGGTTTAAATGATGGTTTTGTCAAAACCCAAGAATTTTCAATAAATGTCTATTTTAAATTTAAAAGTAAAAATTCACATATTTAGAAAATTATTTTTATTAAATGAATAAAAATTTAGGAATGAGGACATTGAAATTATCCAATGGTGACTTTTTCATAATTTTTTAATAGTAGATTTTTTGGGAAAAATTAAATACCGTTTAATTATATAATGGTTTTTGTGTCATTATAACGGCCCAATAGTGATGTAATAAAATAATATAAATAGTATGTTTGGAAAAGATATGTTTTACATTTAGAATAATGTGATTTTAGTTTTGTTTTATCAATTTTATGGTTCCTTTGTGGACCCTCCAATACTTTTAAAACATTTAAACATTTTAAATGATTTTCTTAAGAGTGTGACTCACCTCCATGTAAGCAACACATATATTTTAAAACGTTCGTCCATTGGACATATAAAATAATGTTTTCCAATCTCCTTTGGCAAAAACCATGGGCAAGAACCATGGGGTGGTTTGTGGTTTTGAATAGTTTAAAATGTAGTGTCCAAGACCTAAATAATAAATAATTCACTCTCCTTCCTCTACAAACCAAACCAATCTCCAAATTTTCATCACTAAAAACCTTTGGAGAAATTCCTAATCTTCCCACCTTCTCTAGTATCCTCCCAATATTCCCCTAGCCCCTATTAATCCTCTCTCAATCCTCTACCATGACTTTGTATCACACATCCATGTAGAGGATTTCTTCCTTTCTCATTTATTCTCAATTTCATTATAGTGTTAGGCCCTTTTATTTTAAATTGAAAATATTGGGGTATGAATTTTCACCTCTCCCATACTTCCCTACAAATTTTTTAATGATGATATACCACTTTCTCTCTCCTTAATGCCTCCCATGTACACCTGTTACTTTGCCGAAATTTCATAAAGGATTTTTATATCCTCATTAACATTCAAGCAATTATTTTATTTTATGAATATATTTTCCATTACATATGTTGGTACATGTGTCTATATGACCCTCTTTCTTTCCATTTCATTTAAATATGATTAGATACCCCTTTATCTCACATCAACCTTTTCTTTTGAATTCTTATGTCATGTTGTTTTTCTGCCGAAATTTCCATTTGATTTTCGAAGCCAAAATCATTGTGTATTAAATACCATTACTATTTCTCAATCAAGCGTATTCACCATTATAAACATATAATTATTTAATATTTAGATTCATGTATTAATTAATCATTCATTTGCCGTGTAACAAATAATTATTTTTGAGGAATCCATGTTGCACACTTATGCATGAATTGAAATGATTAAGAAGGGTGCGCCTTTATAGATCTCCAATGAATTGGTTAAAGAATAGTTTCATGATAAGTTATGTGAAATAAGGGTTTACTCATTCTAATTCATGTGTAATTAGGGATCACTCATGCTCTATGTTGAATGATCCTTGTCTCGTGCTAATATTGTGTTAAATGTTGTTTCCACATTTCCATGTTATGATAATCATGATATATCACGCCTTTATGTTCATGTGTTTCTTATTCTTCATTGATATTACTATTTCCTAACATGTATTATATTCATCATGTTATTCCTTGTTTACTGTTTAACTGGGCTCTATAGCTCAAACTTTTCTGATGATGTCCCCGGGTTATCCCATGCAATGATAGGTATGAAGTAATGTTGTGGTAATGTAAAAGAAGTTTTCATTAAAGATGTTGTGTTTTATGTTCTAAGTTATTATGTAATGTTATTATTTTCCCGAGACACTATATCCCTCCATCATCAGAGATGTCTTAAGTGATATTTTATTTAATAAATTATGTCCGTGTTTATAATAAAGAACATGGTTGTTATAGTTGGTATCAAATGATTGGTTTTTTTATTTTTGTTATTAGTATTAGAAAACCATACTAAAAGTCAACATTATAAGACTACGTATGATAAAAACGTCCCTAATTTTTTGAGTAATGATCAAGAGTTTTATTAAACAATTAAATCCATGTCTATATACAAGAAGGTAAAATCGGCTCTAGCATAGATGTATCTAAAGGTAAAACCCGAAGACACCACTTTGAGCTAGACTCGAATGAAAACTAGTGCACGACAACATGTCTTTATTCACTCTTGAATATAAAACTCCTGAGGGATATGCTTTGTTAAATTCTCAACCATTGTATGAACCATTTTTATGGTAATTAAAAAAATATCCCCTAAGAATATATGTTGGGAAGTAGATCATGGATAACATGGTTTGAAGATTTTAAATTCGTATGTTAAGGAAATAAACGAAATTTATGATTCAACCTTTTGTGTCTTTGTATTACCCTTTTTGTGTTACCCTAGCTTTCCTTTTTTCCAGCCAGGGGCCGATAATAGGAGGTCTCAGGCTAACAATCGATGTGAAGATCAATGTGATGAATGTTCTAATGAGAGTCTCAATCTGATGGGAGTGGGAATCATGAACATGTTCATGATAATATCTATGTTAAATCAACTTTTTCATTGAAACATGGGTCAAGATGAACTTTCACCCCCCCCCCCCCCCCCGAAGAAAGAACAAGTCACAATCGAGAGCTTCATGAGACAAAGGGCTCCAACTTTTAATGGATCATCTGATCCCTCAACTACTGAACAATGGATCAAATTCATTGAAAAGATATTATCCATACAAAAATTTCCCAAAAAAGAGAAGGTTCTTCTGGATGCTTATCATATGGAGTGTGAAGCTGGTCTATGGTAGATATTGATAAAAAAATGAATCCTGAGGAGGAGATTGAAGTGTTGGAATGAATGAATTTCTTGAAAAAACATTCGATATATATTTTCCCTTCACCCTAAAACTTAATATGGAAAGGGAGTTCCATAACCTAAAGAAAAAATATGATGAATCCATCAGATCAAATGAGGAAGACTTCAGAAGCCTTTCATTATATGCCTCCTTCTTTTTCAACACTCCAGAAAGCAAGGTTCACTGCTTCTTTAGTGGGCTCAAACCTAGCCTTCGAAAATCCCTATTTATCCATGAAATCAAGAACTTTGAGGAAGTCCTCCGATTTATCCTAAATGTAAAAATGGAGATTGGAAAATCTCAGGAGAATCCTGTGGGATGGATGAGTAAGATGGAATTTAATTTTGGTGGTCCAATAGATAAATCCAATAGTGCTAATTAAATCTAGCATCCCACATTCAAAAGGGGCAGAAAGAAACACCCCGGAATTCTCCTAAATGGGATGAAAAATAATTTAGGTGGGAATGAGAGGGGTATATGACCATTAACTATCAACCATAAAAACCTGTAGTTGCGATAGAGGAGGGGAATTCTCTGTTTGACCCTAAACTCAATGTTCATTAATTCAACTGCAACTAAGCAGGGCACTTTGCAAACTATTGCTCTAATCCAAGGGTTTTTGAAGGCAACCAAAAACATCCAATATAGAAAGGGAGAGATTTTTCCATCACTACCACTGATGTGAACCATGAAAACAATGTGGTGATAGGAAATCTTGTTATTCTTTCAAGAATATTGAACTCACTTTTTGATTCTGGTTATAAAAATTCATTAATATCCATAATGTTTAGTAGAACATTCCCAAAACCACCATAAATCATGGAAGTAAAGATGTCAGTGAGAACAAAAAATGGGAAAATCATTGCAACCCATGAATATAACTCCTCTCATATCCCAATTTTCAGATTAATTTTCCTAGATAACCTCTTAATACTTTGTGGAATTTGATGCATTTTTGGGAATGGATTGGATTTCGATATATATAACAGACCTAAATTTCCATGAGAGGGAAATCACTCTCCATATGGAGAATCGACCCCTCAATTCTGTACAAGTGCAAGGAGGAGGATGATTCTTCCATAGCTCCATCATCTCAAGCATGGATATTACTTCCCTATGATAAAATGTAACTTGCTCAGATGATTGAGTCTATAGAAGAAACCATCCTTGAAGATATGCCTATTATGAGGGAATTTGATAAAGTGTTTCCCGGGGAATTTATTGGTATTCCTCCTAGAAAATACGTTGAATTCTTGATTGATCTTATACTTGGGGTATTTTAAATATTCAAGACTATGTATAGAATGGTTTTTGTGAAACTTGAGGAGATGTTGAAATAACTACAAGGAGAATTTGGATAAAGGGTTTATATGCCAGGTGCATTACCTTAGGGTGCACCAGTCTTCTTCACAATGAAGATGGATGGGTCAATGTCCCTTTGACTTGATTATCATAATCTCAAAAAATCATGATAAAGAACATGTATCATCTTCCATGAATTGAAGAGTTCTTCAATCTGCTACGTGGAGAATAATAAATTTACAAGGTGTATTTTCAGTTGGGATATTACCAAGAAAGGGTGAAGAAGAAGGATATCCCCAATGCTACTTTTTATAAATGTTACGTCCACTATTAATTCATAGTAATTCCTTTCAGACTCACTAATTCCCTAGAAATCTTCATATACTTAATGAATGTTTTATTTAGATATTACCTAGACAAATTTGTGGTAGTATTTATAGAAGATATTTTAATATAATCTAAAACCAACTAGGATCACGACTAGCATCTATGCACTGTACTAGAGACCTTGATAAAGGATAATCTCTATGAAAAGTACATAACATGTTAGTTCTTGTTGAAGGAGGTCTCATTCATGGGTCATATAATCATAAGAGATGGGATATCTATGGATCCCTCCAAGATAGATGCAATTGAGGGATGGTCGAGGCCAACATTGGTAATGGATATCCATAGCATCTTGGGGTTAGATGTATTTTATCACTGACTTGTGTGAAATTTCAAAAAATTGACCAAACATTATACCAATTAAACTCGAAAGGGAGTAAAGTGTGCGTGGAGTTATGAATGTGAAGGGATCTTCAAGGAGATAAAATAGAGGCTTATCGCAGGGCTCGTGCTGACATTACCCACAAGTGGAGAACTATTTTTTGTACTCAGTGATGCTTCGAAGAAGGGAATGAGTTGTGTGTTGATGAAAAATGAAAAATTCACATTCCTATGCATCAAAGAAATTTAAAGTTCTAGAGGAAAACAATCCAACACATGATATGGGGATGGCTGTAGTAATCATGTCTTTGAAAATTTTTTGGAATTACCTATTTGGGGAAAATTTTGAAAAATATATAGACCACAAATGTCTCAAGTATATATTCACATATAAATATTTGAACATGCACCAACGAAGATGGTCAGAGTTGATCAAAGACTATAACCTCTAAATCCATTACCGACCTAGGAAAGAGAACAAGGAGGTGGATGCTCTTAGTAGAAAGGACCCAACAATTCTATCAATGGTGATAATTGAAAATTATCCAATCATCTTATATTTGATGAATATTTCATGTGAATCATATATAAGGGAACATCAGCAATACTTTCACAAATTATTTCTCAACCATCTCTTTTGGAATGGTTAAAGAATGCTGAAAAATATGATGTGTGAATTCAAAAGAAAGTGGAAACTATCAGAATAGATAAATCACAAGAGATCAATGTTAATGAAAAATAAATTGGGAGATTTCGAATAATACTATATGTTCCATAAAATTCAGAGTTAAAGAATGAAATTTTGGATTATTCACATAGTTGGAATTTCTCCATTCACCCAGGTAACACAAGTATGTATCAAGATATCTAAGAGAATTATTGGTGGGATAAAATGAAGAAGGAGATTGCTAAGTATACATCATAGTACCTGGTATGCCATCATGTGAAGGAGGAGAGGCAGATGACTATGTGGATGATACAACCATAACCTATTCTAGCATGGAAATGGGAGAACATCACTATGGACATTGTCACCAGACTTCCAAATACATAAAAAATCAATTATATTTCGGTTGTTGTGGATCATATTAAAAATATTTCAAACTTACTTGCAATTCAAAAGGATTTATCATTGGATCAATTGGCATGGATATATATCAGAGAAGTTGTAGGGTTGTAAGGAGTACCGCTATCTATTGTATCTGATCGAGAACCATGATTCACCTCTATGTTTTGGAAGAGTCTTCAACATGCTCTGAATATTGAGATGAACATCAGTACGTCTTATCATCCTTAATATAAAGGACAATCTAAGTGGACTATCAAAACATTGGTGGACAAGTTGAGAGCATGCTCAATACAGTTCAATGGAGTATGTGATCAACATCTCCTTCAGTTTCAGTTTTATTACAATAATAGTTTCATCTCAAGAATCCAAATTGATCCTTATGAATCCATGTATGGGAAGTGGTGAATAACACCAACATGTTGGGATAAATATGGGTAGAAAAAACTCATGGGTCCAAAAATGGTGGAAGAAATGGTATAGAAGGTTAAGACCAACCATCAACAAATTTAAGCTTCTTAGAGTCAACAAAAGAGCAATGTATATAATCATCGACGAGACCTATATTTTGATTTATGAGACTTGGTATTCCTACACATATCACTATGTATGAGATTTATGAGATTGGTTAATAAGGTAAAGCTTAGTACAAGGTACTTCGGCCCTTTGGAGATCCATGACAGCATTTGAGCAGTGTCCTATCAACTATAACTCCAACCAAACCTCTCTCAAGTACATAATGTATTCCATGTATCACTCTTGAATAAGTACATACGTGAACCATCACATGTAGTTAATCCAGAGGTGGTACCATTTGAGAATGACCCTTCTATGAAGATATGCTGGTGAATATCTTAGATCATAGGGAAAATGTTATATGAAATAAGACTATTCACATTGTCATGGTGTTGTGGAAAAGCCACAAGTTTTAAGAGGCAATGTGGGGATTGGAGGAAGTGAGGAAGTAGACATAACATCATCTATTTAGTGTGGTAAATGTAAATTTTGAGGGAGAAATGTCTTATGGGGGGAAGATTATATAGACCCAAACTTTTATTTAGGAAAATTATTCATTATCTAATTTAATTTCTTATTATATAAAAGGGTTATATAACATATGACCTTCCATTGTTTTATTTATTTTTTATTTCAAAATACCTTTATGAATTTTTACTCTTGATAATATCATTGTTGAACAGTGGAAAATTGATTAGTATAAATATAGGGCTTTAACAAATTAAATTTACTAAGATAGAAGAATAAATTTCCTCATCTAGTTTAATTTATCCATATGAAGCCCATTTTCAGATCTTGGAAAGGAGGTGGAGTCACCAGGCATCTCTCTTGACCAAGACCAACCTAGTCTTAAACAGTTTAAGATCGAACGAAACCTCATATGGGAGTTGTGGAGGTTGATATATTTTACCACCTGAGAAATTTTATCTAAGCCACCCCAAGATTCTGTCACCTTCGCACACCTTACCCTTATGTATTACCTTGGTGTTATATGGGGTTATGTTACAAGACCCTAGCACTATGATTATGTGTATTATTTTTGTATAAAATAATTAATATATATTAATTTTATTACTGTTAATTTGAAAATATTTTCCAAACCACTAATTGTATTTTTTGTTAATATTCAATTATAAAATCTATTTTGATGATTTAATGAGTTTTTAAATTAAACATTATTTTAATAAAAGATTATTTCAATATTTATTTTTATTAAATATTTATGATCTTATAATTTTTATGAACACAATTTTAATTTTTATTATGGTTTGAAACTTGTTGTTGTCAAAACCTATAAATTTTAGATAAATTTCAGTTTTTCCTTTAAAAAGAAAAAATTCACATATTTCAGAAAATATTTAGACAAAATGAATATTATTCTTTGTAATACGGACAACGAGATTATCCAATGGTAAATTTTTCATTATTTTCTATGACAACCGGTAATTTAGGTAAAATTGAATACCATTTAATAATATTATATCTTTTATGAAATCATAATGACCTAATAGTGATTTAATACATTACTATAAGAAGTATGTTCGACCTACATATGTTTTACCTTTAAAATAATGAGATCTTATATTTTCTTGGTTAATTTTATGGTGCCATAGTGGACCCCCATGACTTATAAAACATTTTAACATTTAAAATGATTTCCTTGAGAGTGTGACTCACCTCCACATAATCTAGCCTAATATTTTAAGATTTTAGGCCATTGGAATTATAAAATAATGTTTTACACTCCCCCTTTTCAAAAACAATGACCAAAAACCATGGGTTGGTTTGTTGTATTGATTATTTCAACGTGTGGTGTCCAAAACCTAAATAATAATGAATTCACTCTCCTTTATTATATAATCCCACACAAGATCCCACTTCTCTTCACTGAAAACCCTAATCTCACATCCCTATTCATCCATCCTTTCTCTCGTATCCTCCCAAGGCACCCCAATCTACCATTAAACCTATCTCAAGCCTCTCCCAGGCATTTGGATCACACTTCCATGTAAGGGATTTCTTCCTTTCTCATTTATGGTCTCAATTTCATTTTGTTGTTATAACCTTTTATTTTCAATTAAAAATATCATGGTATGATTTTCACCTCCCTCATACTGCCATGATTATCTTTGAATGATGATATTCCCATTTCTCCCTCATTAATTTCTCCCGTGTACACCCACTACTAAACAAAAATTTGTAACATATTTATATCTCACCATCTACATTCATGAAATTATTTAATTTTGTGAATCTAAATTCCATTACATAAGTTGGAAATTGTATCTATATGAGCCCATTACTTTCCATTTCATGTAAATATTATGATAGAGTATTTATCTCCCATCAATGATTTTTAAAAAAATTTATATGGCATCGTTATGCAGCTGAAATTGCATCGTGATTTTCCAAGCCAAAGTCAATGTGTTGTGAATACCACGCCCATTTATCTATCAATGGTATTCAACTTTATACACATTTACATATTGATTATAGAGTTTCATGTATGAATTACTCATTCCTTTACCATGGAATAAATGTTTATTTTTAATGAATACATTTTATATGATCCATGGGGAACACATATGCGTGAAATAAATTGATTAAGAATGGTGCACCCGGATAGTGCTACAATACATTTGGTAAAGATTAGTATCACGATACGTCATGTACAATGTGGTTTTAATCATGGTAATTCAGGTTCAATGAGGGTTTACTCATTCTCCATGTGAAATTGTCCTTCACTCATGCAAATATCATGTTATTTTTTTACACTTTTCAATGTTATGATAATCATGATATATCATACCTTTATGATCATGTTTCACTTTTGATTATTTGATATGCCTATTTCCTAACATGTAATGTATTATTCATGTTATGCCTTTTTTACTCCCTTATTGTGCTTTATAGCTCACCATTTTCTTATGCATGTTCTCACGATATCCATTTCAATGGTATCTATGAAGGAATGATGTGGTCATGTAATATAATTTTTCAATAATGATGTTGCTTTTTATGTTATAAGTTGTTATTTAATGTTCGTAATTTCCAAAGACATTAGACCGCACAATCCCTAGAGTTGTCATAAGTGAAAGTTTATTTAATAAATCATGTTTATTTGTGTAATAAAGATAAGGGATTTTATACTTAGGCTATCCACCAGTGTATTACATGATGGAATGTTGTAGACCGTATGATCAGTTGCTCTATGAAATCCATAGAGGCTACGAGTCGAATAGTCCAAATTCCAAGTATTCAGAGTCTCAGAGTCCAACCATAACATCATGATAGACCAGGGAATTTATAGGAATCCCCACCCATTTTTCTATAACTTTTGGGCAGGGTTTCTAGTGGATGATTACTCTAGTGTCTGTTATGGGGTCTAGGGCTATGCGTATTCTTGAGTCTCTACCGTAGTCCGCTATGAGGGTGTTTTATTATTTTCATCCATCATAACTATCAACCATAAATACTCACTTTATTGGATCATATCCAATTAATATGGAATTATTTAATCATGATGATGTGTTGGATGACTTCCTTATTTTTCTTGATGATGTGTCTAAGGACCTTAACATGTTCCAAGTGTTTGATTGAAGACACTCGTGAGACCTTGAGTGACTTTTTGTAGTGTATCTCGAGACAAGGATTGTTTGTCTAGAGGTCTCAATAGACTACACTATGGGTGCGTTGTGCATGTTTCATACCTTTCCACGACCTTGAATACCTTTATCCTCATAAATTATTACCTCCATTGTTTTATATCAACATTTTCAGGGATTAATGAAATATTACGTGTGTGTTTTCAAGGATATTTCTTCTATTTTTGGTTTATGTGTTGCATGACTTATATAAGTCACATGGGTTTTCATGCGAGTTATATGAAAAAATATATAAAATTTTTCTTATTTCACCATAGTGTTACCTGGTGCACTTCCCATGGTGAAGATGAAATGTTAAAGGGCTCTCGTGAGGTGAGTCAAACATGTTGGTGAGGACTCATGGTGTTTAATAGATCAATGTGGTCTTGTCGCATGTCCTTTAGTGATCCAAAAAACCACTCTCCTATTAAATTTATATCTCCTCAGATTTATTTTTAAATGTTTTTGAAATATGTTAGTCTTCATGACCAGTATCAGAGATTTTTCAAAGATTGTTCAGTAATTTCATGCCTTCCAATTATGGGTCATATAGAGTGTGTGCCAAAATGTAATGGATAGGTCTATTTGTCTATCCTTTGAGTTTCAAAAAGTTTGTCTTGAAAAAAATGAGGACTTCTTTGTGGTAGGCTAGAAAAGAGAAATGTATTTCATGAGATGTGGTAGAGAGGATGATGAGGTCTTGCGTCGTCTCACAGATCACTCGGGGAACATCTCTCTTGTCATTGAACGACTGTGAAAACCTCTCCCCTCCTCTCCTTTATATCTGGTGTTTTTTCGAACAATGGTTTGGGGTGTTTAATTTTTTCATTCATATTATCAGGAAAAATTGTCCTTCCCATTGGTGATCTGGCGCATGATCTTTATTACCACTGAGGATCTCCCCCTTTGAATATTATTCCACCTTATTTTCCAATTAGTTTTGTAGTATTCACCTACTGATTATCTGTTATTGAATCGCATGATCAATATGGGATCTTTCGATAGAGGTCCCATCATTTATTATTCTGTCATCTTGTTTGCCTATGGTGCCTCACTGGATCAATGCTCGATCATGCGACAATATGCAGATTTTGTCAAGGGAAATTTAACAACTTGACATTTATGTTTTCAATGTTCATTGATGGACATCACGATAGCATGCAGAAATTACCAAGGATGGTCGTTTGGTATTTCCCTTGATAAATCACATTTACCTGGTGGATTGGGTAATAAAATACATTAATTGTTAGGTACAATCTCTTTTATCACATTTGATATGTTTCATGCCCATGGTTGTATAATTCCATATTATAACCAAGGGTTATTTAATGTTAGGGTTGTATGCCAAAGGGTTCATTGCAAGTGTTGCAAGATGTCATATTGTTGTCGTATATCCTAAGACACATTAATGTATTTCATGGATAAATATTGGAAATATTGTGTTTTATGATGTCCAATTCAACATGAGATCATATAAAGGGGTTCGAGCAATAGATTCACACACGCACACAAAGAACACTTATTTTTTCACATGGTAACATTAAACATGACATGGAGATTCTCATGATGACATGAATATTGGATGTGTGTGGTATCTTCCTCCATTAGTTCAACATAGTTCATAATGTCTTCAATGTTATTCCATGATTTTAAATTTTTGGGGATATAATAAATTCTTTAAGACTTTATCACAATAAAATATCAATTCTTTGTCCATAATTACTCAAATAACTAGGTATATAGTTACTTAATATCCTTTTAGGAGGAGTTAGGATAGTGATATGTTCCTTGTTCAGTGGTTTATGATAGAAAATATACATAAGGTACATCTTCTTTCTATATGTCAGGGTATGTGGTGTTTTATCATTTCTCAAAGAGGATATGTGTTTCCTTAGGTGATTTACGTGACATAGAGAATGTAGTCTCGCATGCATGTGAGCTACTCCATATGAGCCTTATGTGTGGTGGTGAAAGATAATTTGTGTAACCATTTTGTGGGATCTTGATGTTCTATTTCAATTAGAGAAGATGATCTCTTCCTTAAAAAGGAAAACTACTTCACATGATAGGTTATGCAATACCGTGACTGGCTTCTTCACGTGAGTGCAAGAATTGGCCTCATGTGAATTTTTTGCATAACCCTTTAAGTTTTGTAGTTAGAATCAGATCCGTCTCATAGGAGAAGTAGTGACCCCCACACTATTCAATGTGTGATATCCCTTAGGTTTTTATAGAGAAATTTTGTCAAGGATTTTCATCACACTAATGTACTCGGTCTCAAATTTGAAAATAGTGATGCATCAAGGGATATTTTCAAAAAAAAAAAAATCTTGTTTTTCCTTATGCATGATAGAATATCCTCATCAAGGATTCAAATTATTTTTTTATCCCAAAATATAGGGATATTTGTATGCACTGAATAATCTCCATACACATATGATATCCTTGAACATACTTAATTATAGTGTATCTCACTCTTGGTGGTGGACTCTCATGAGGTATTGGCTGCAGTTGACCATTTTTGTCATTCAACACATTTTTTTCTTCCACATATACATAACAAAAATTAGGAAATGTGTTCCTATATATCAGATATTATAGGCCATATAGACACTAGGCAGGGTGATCTTGGGACCCCCTTCCTTTCATGTGGTAGGTTAACACGTGAGTCGGCCATCGAAGGACTACGTGTGTTGTAGTCCAATTCTATCTACAAACCATCCTAATGGTGTTACCAGTCCATATGGATTATTTTCATAATCCAATAATATACATACATTGACGTTCGCATGATCTGAATCCCATGCATGTAGCCCTCCATGTGATATCTCATCCAACAATTTCCATTTTCAATATGAACCAGATATCCATGTTGTGGGCTATATCATGAGCTTATATGATAGTACGACCCCATTATTCTTCACATGATCAAGCCTTGGGACCTCATATATCCATTTCATAGCACATCAGGTTCACAACATCCATATAATCCATTTATATGTCATGTTTCTTATGAAAAAAATATTATTGGTAAAATACTTCTACAATTTAATTCTACAATCCAAGTAAATGATTCAACTGTTTTATTTCAACATAATTCAATACATGATATAAGGTTTAACCTATGTAATTCATTTTAACTATATGATAAAATCTGTCATAATTACATATAATGAAAATATGAATTACCGTAATCTAATACCATATGATTGTCTGACCAGGTACTTAGTGAGGCCCATTTTCTTGTACAAGGTTACACTCACGATGGACCTAATTCACATTTTAAGAGTTTTTACCAATATATTCTTTTTTGAAAGAAGCACTTCCACTTGTATTATACATACAATGATGTGTTACTATTAAGACACATAAAATAAGTACCTTAAAAAATTCTAGTATTTTCTTTTATTCTTATCATAAAATTATACATTAGGGTTATGTTCCGTAATCATTGTTTTCTTAAATCTAGTTCCAAGGATTCCACTAAACTTTCTATTATACCAACTATAGTCACCTAACCATAGAAATACCAAAGCCGCTACCTTATATCATTAAATTGGAATAAGATACATGTAAATAACCTCCCAAAGGACCATATAGTGTTATAGTCTTGGTAAACCAGATATATACATGAGTTGTGTTTGAAAAATGAATACACTAATGGCAACATAATTTTTTTCCTTGAAATAACATTATTCCATCTATCATGTCCATACATATCATTCTTAGTACACTATAGGGGATCCTAGGGAAACGATACAAAATAAAGTTGATGTCAAATTTTCAGCAAGGGTATGTACAAAAGGAGTTGTTATGACTGAATGAAAATTATCAATATGGAATGATTAATAATTGGGAACCCATTCCCTGTTATTAATAACTGACAAGGAAGTGGGTAAGTAATACGGAATGTTAAATTATTTATAATAAATTATATTTGAATAACTTGACAAGGTTAATAAATATGGAAAGGTAAATATCTAAAAACACATGCCATATAAACAATGAACTATGTGTGAAATGAATCCATATATAATTTGAAATAAAAAATCATCTTGATAATTGTAATTTAACACAGGATGAAAGAGATTCTTAATTGTCAAAACTCATGTTTCCTAAGAACATGATACCATTACCATCAAGATGATTCAAAAGATACTCTTTCATAACACTTTCAGAGACATTTACATTACATTTTATAACTATCGGTATAAACCCTTCTAGTTTTCTTGGAAACAAATTCTAAGGGTTTTTCAACAACTGATTTCATCTAAGGAGACTACCAATGCATCGTGGGGATTACATTAAACTACCCCCAACCCCTGCATTTCATTTCAAAATAATTATTCATATATAGAATAGTTAATTTAAGTAAAAACAATGTTATTTATCCAATATCCATATTGATTAAAAGAAAAATGTTTATCTATATTTCCCCAATAAATCAAATACCATTCAATGTAGACAGCCTGTTTAAAAATGGTAGGTGGTTTAGTAAATGAACATATCCATGATAAATGATTGGATAATTAGAATAAATTAAACTATAAAGGGTCATATGAAATTTAATATTTCAAGTGGACTAAATTGAATCAACTTAGTGAATTTCAGTACTATCCTCGGTCAGGAAATTCATAAACCGTCCAATAGAAGAATAAAGATTGTATAAATACAGCATATCCCATGTGGATGAAAAATAAATTGTTTTTTGTTGATGAATATATGAAATATAAAATACTATTTTGACAAATTAATGAATTTTTTGATTATGAATTTTTTTTGAAAACCCATTTCATTGAAAATAGACGTTTTTGATGAAAAATGGTTCTCCAACTAAATAGAGAAATGATGTTTCGTTTTACTAAAAAAATATTATATAAACTTTTTAGAACCAAATAGTTTAAAAATAATTTGATTACATGATAAATTTCATGAATAACTGTACTAGAATAAAATTAAATGGGTTGTTGGAAAATTATCATATAAAATCCTTTAAATAAGGTTCATGAATAAGAAATCTCAGTTGGAATGAGATTGTAATATAAACCCATAGAATGGACCCAACGTTGACATGAGAATAGATAAAAGAATTGATTATGGGTATATTATATAAATCTATATAAAAAAGTGGAAATAAATAAATGGATAGTAAAAATATTTATACACATAATAATAGAATATTTATGACATCTAGGAAGTAATAAAACCCATTGAAAAAGGAATTGGGTTTTGTAATTTCATTACCACTAGGTAATTTGAAGTTAGAATAAACATAGATGAAATGATTAAATTTTAAACTAAAAATACCCTGGATAATTAATTATTCATTATATTATATCTCAAATAATAATTATGTGCAATAGATAATTGAAATTATGTGCACGTTGATAATATATACCTCAAATAATGGAAAATGAGATGAGGCCACTTACCACTTGGAATTTTAAATCTTATGACCCATGAATGAAATAAGATAAACAAAAACATTAAATATCATGTATATAATTTTATTAATTACATAAAATAAAATAGGGTTATTATATACACTACACATAAATGTATGTGGTGAAAACAGTGTATGCCTCATGGAATAAAAAGTGAGACAAAAATTCATTACATTGTGTTTCCTTTTTTATGAACATCCATTAATCTTTTATAGAAGGGATTAAAGTATATTAATAACTTTTAACTGAACTACTAATGAATTTATAATATCACTTATGATGTTATTATAAAATTTTATTATCGGTTTGTTAACAATTATTCATTGCTTTCACTATTTTGGGTGTTACTTACCTAGTTTTTTTAGTGTATTTTGACTTAATATTTTCTTTATTGTTACATTAATCATTATTTAATTTTATCAATAATTTCAATCATGATTAAATTATCATATATATTCACTATATATGTTTCTATAATAATCTATAATTTTTTTGAGATGGTGAATGAAATGAACCTTTCATGGAGATGGTAGGTCGTACGTATGCATTAATGATACTTCTATTTATCTATCGTTTATAAATAATAGAATATAGTTGATATAGATGTATATTAATATTATTGTATAATTGTTTTTAATATATTTAATATAATTATATTAAATAAATTCCTTAATAAATTTTATTTATATCATGAATGATTCACATCACTATGAGGAAAGAGTAATCCACACATTCACAAATGAAAATTTTATAATCCTGTAGATATTGTGAATAAATTATTCTATTATATAAAAATTAGATAAGAATAAAGAAACTATAAATAATATATATATATATATATATCATATATTAACTATAAATTAATAATTATTTACATACATGAATGGTGGTAAATTCATGAAAGAAGGACATCGGTTCATGAGGCTTTTGTACACCATACACACGAATGATGATTATGTATCCCACTTGGTAGATATTTATTAAAATGATGGTTCAACACATATAATAAAAAAATACCTATAATTTAATATAATCAATTTACTATAGAATAATGATAATAAATTAATTGAAGGGGTAGAGACGCAAATGCATTAATAGCGATCATTGAAGAACATTACCTCTTATTCAGGAAACCACTTGTTGATTAAACTAACCGAAATTTGTGGTTTTACTTCTACAAAATGTGAGTATTATAGTATGTGTTTATATATTTTTTGAACTTATTCGTGTATAGGATGGGTAGAATGAAGGTATTTATATATTTGAGAAATTTAGATGGGTGACTAGCATTTTTTTTTGAGGAGGATGAGTTTTATTATTGAAAATTTTTCATAAGGGAATTCCACACATTATTTACCCATGTAATGCAGATCCAATTATAGAATTAATTAAATTGAAGTTATGTAACACCCCTCCCTTACTCATTGTCTTGAGAAGGTGGATTAGGAGATGCAATGACTTTGGTAACATTCCCAAGGATCCAAAGGCTGACAATAAATGTCGGTGGTCTTCAAGAACCATTGGGGAATAGTTTTTCCCTTAGAAGAAAACCAACCAAGAATTCATTATCAACAATGCTACATGATTCTTGTCACTAAATAAACCCTACCCAAACATTAATAATAGAAAACCAAACTATTCCATCACAATTCCAAAATTATAATACATCCAAGCCAAATATCAGAGTACTATGAGTAAGACTACACCACAAGACCCAAAAGAACTAAGAAACCCACCATTGATCCACACCAAGGTCCATGCTCCAAGAACCACAACATCACCAAAGAATCATGTCCAACTGCTAGAAAAATTAGATGGTTAACTATTACCTATCTCTCAAAACACAAAATCTACAAAAGAACCCATGTCAATAGTATGGGTGAGTAATAATACTCAGTTGGATTTTACCAAATGACTTCCTGACACATGCCACTATGAAATAACTATTAACACAATTATATAATGAAATTTACATGAAACATTAAATAGTGAAACCATTAACATAAGCCACACATACCCATACCAAGCCACATTAAACAAGGTAAAGGAACAATATTCCATGATACATAACAACATGACAAATTATCCCAACAAATTCTATCTAGAAAATAAGCACACAACAAGGAAACCAAAATAGTGGAACTTTTGCCCAACCTGGTCACTACATTTCCAACTAGTGGTGATCCTTGAACAATATAAATAATGGTGGATATTCTATCCACTATCCATCACCTTCTATAGTGAGACTTCCTACCCATATAAACACAGTTCAACACAAGCAATAACAAATAATCAATAAGAATGCATAAATATTAAGGCCACACAATAAGCACACAACCATTTCCAACACATGCCAATTCACTTCAATAAATAACCCATTTATTTAAGACACCAGATACCATTTTCCATGGATAAACACATTTCAATAAAACCAAATTTCTATATTGAAAAACAATATTCACAAACCATTTTCATAATACAAACAAATCAACCAATTATAAAATATACATTTTGAAGTCACAATACAAAACCCCTCTTTTATCCACATACCATTTCACCCGAAAATCCCCAAATCATGACCCAATGGGTTTCCACCAAGATTTGACACCTCATATTCGTAATTAATTTCTACAAAAAATTTAATTTCAACCCAAAACACTAGCTCTAACCATGTAAAGTCGAGAGAGAATCCACCTACCTTTAGGGATTTGGTGAAATCGGCCAACAAGAAACCGCACAAAAAATTCAGCGAACGAACCACCGAAACCTCTCTAGATCCTATTGTATATCATCAAAATCCCCAAAATAATCACGTTAATTTACATAAACCCTATATCTACATGACATGGATGTAGATCTTGAAAAACAAAGAAATGTAGAAGTCTAGATATACAGATAAACCAAGATGAAACCAAGATGAGAGACTTTCTCAGTAGAAACCACAATCAAACCACCTTGAAACCCCTTCGAATCGCTTCTAAAACAAGGGGAGAGCCCGTAAAACACCTGATAAGAAAAAATAATGGGCTAGGATCATGTGAGAGAATGTTTAAAGTGATTTAGGTCCATCCTAAGTGTTCCCGTTTTTAAAAAAACCCAAATTTAATGGGCATCACGGTAAGCTTTCACAGTTTGACAAACCATGAGCTAACTGTGTGGGTGATATTACCTCCACGGTATCTTAGATGTTCTCCCCACCTGGTTATACAAAACATGGGAAACCCATGTGGGACCCCACTTCCTCATGTTTCATGTTTTTCTTGGGATTCTCGCATGGTTTCCATTAACCGTACTGAAACCGTGTAGCACTAAAAAGGCCCCCCAAAACATCCAAAACAATTCAAAACTCTCCCATCCTCTTACAAACTCCTCCTAAGAGAATTAAACATGTAAAAAGGAATAGAAAAAGGCTACATACCTCCAACTTGTGGTTGTAAATTATCAAAAATATTCCACATTCAATCCTTAGAAATTAGTGAACCATCTCTTTGTTGAAAGAGCTCAATCCATTTCACAACCATATCTTTTTCCTCCTTCCATGTATCCTAAAGAATATGACCATGCATCCAAAAAACATGAACGATATCTATGATTTTACCATGCATTAATTTTTCATTCCAATCGACAATCGCCACCGGTACGCGCACTAGAGAAGCATCCGCTTGTAGCTCAACATGATGCCAATGAATAACATGGTCATGATCAAGCTCATAGTTTTTCAACTAGGACACATGAAACACATTGTGCACTGCACTAAAACATGGTTGAAAATCCCACTGAGGAGTCACCTCTCTAATCTACTCAAGTATCTCAAAAGGCCTAATATACATTGGAGATAACATACCCTACTATCCAAACCGATGATGTCCCAACCTCGAAGAGATCATGAAAAACCAATGATTAACCACCTTGAACAACTATGTTCTTGGATGATAGTTTGCATAAGATTTTTGGCAGATTTGATCCATCTCATTCATATTTTTAATTATCTTAATCTTCTTCGTATTCTCTTGGAGAATTCTCAGTCTAGTCATCGTTGTCTCTCCCATTTCCACCCAACATAGTCTAGAAAGGCACAGATGCCCATACAATGCCTCAAACCGAGCCATATGTATTGAAGCCTAATAACTAATATTATAGGAGAACTCCCCAATGGTAATTTCTACTCCAATGAACAACCAAAATCCATTACACAATCCCTTATAATATCATCCAATGTTTGTATCTTCCTATTGGATTGGACATCATTCTAAGGATGATACGCCACACTCATTGACAATTGTGTCCCAAGGGCTTACAAAAATGATTTTTAGAAATAGTATTTGAACCATAGATATCTATCTGATACAATAGAAACTGGAATGTGATGCCTCTTTAACACTTACGAGATATAGATATTTGACAGATCCTCCCCCATTTTATATTCACGAATCAGGATGAAATGGGTGACTCTGTGAGCTGATCCACAATAAGGAAAATGGAATCATGCTTCCTGACCATTTTTGGAAGACCTGTCACATAATCCATCACTATTTGATCCCACGTAAACACTAGAATATGCAATGATTGAAAAATTTACACTGGACATTGATTCTCTACCTTGACATGATAATAATTCAATCATTGAGAGTGAATCTCAACCACATCTGTTTTCATACCATCCGACGAAAACAACAGTTTTAAAACCTTATACAACTTCTCAATTCTGGGATGGACAGCCCACCTAAAAATATTATAAGCTTTGAGAAGTTCATATTCACAACCCATTGCTTCCACCATCTGATTCTGAAAACACAAAACTGAATTTCCATTTAGTTTCGATACCTCAATGATATACCAACCATTGAGTTTTGACCTTATCGACATACTTTTGCAATCAGATGCATGTTCCACATTAACCAAACCAACCTTGTTAGGAAGACATGAAATCGGTAATCATACCAGTCTGCGACCCTGGTCCATAAATTTTAACCACGTGTCTTCTATGAAAAACATCGACTACCACTAATTCAATGCTTATTTAACCACAAGAGCATTTTGTTTCTTTCTTAATACATCCAATGTAGAATTTTCCTTACCCAGTGTGTAAATTGAGTCAAAATTAAACATCTGATTATATTACATCCATTTATATTGCCTCAAATTCAAATATTTGTATGATAAAATATTCATTATTCTCTTTTGATTGGTTAAAACTATAAATTTCTCATTGATGATATTGTGGAACCACATTTTTAAATCATGAACCACTACCACCCACTCCAAATCATTTGTTGGGTAGTTCTTCTCATGAAAACTTAGCTGGCATTATCCATATACAACTACATGACCCCCCTACACAAGAATAAACCCCAAACCTTATCCTGATGTGTTACAATACAACATGTAACCTTTCCCTGGTATAGAAAAACCATGATTGGTGATGATGTAAGGTGACCCTTTAGCTCTAAAAAGAATTTCTAACACTATTCGTACCATTGATATAGGATATTATACCTTGTCAAATCTGTCATCAGGGAACCCAACCATGATAAATAATGGACAAAGGTTAATAATACATTGATTTTCCAAAAAGATATGTATTTTCAAAAAAAATCGGAAGTTTCCATGAGATAACAACCACTCGCTTTTCCATAACAATGAAAACACCATTCTTAGAAATAACATCACCATGGAAATGAACTTCCTATATTCAAAAGCCACACTTTTACAATTTTTCCTAAAAATGATGATCACTGAAGATCCCCAAAACAATCGCCATGTGATTTTCAAGCTCTAAACCTATCCTCAAATACATGGGAATATCATCCTCAAATATCACCACAATAGAATCTAGATATCTCTGAAATATCTAATTTATCAATGCCATGAACACTGTTGGTGAATCTATTAGATAAAATGGCATAACCACACACTCAATATGGCCATTTCTACTTCTAAAAGCGGTTTTGGGGATATCCTATTTCTTTACCCACAATTGATGATATCTAGACCTCATGAAATATTCCAGAACCACTGAGATCACCAAAACTTGTAATACAAATCATTAAAACATGGAAGTTGATATCAGTTATTTATCATAACATATTTATTTCTAAAATTTTCAACAAAGAGTTACATAGTTCCATACTCCTTTTAACAAACAAAACTGGTGATTCCCATGGTGATGTGCTCAGATGGATGAAACCTTTTCTCTCTAACACATCCAACTATGCCTTTAATTCTAATAATGTTATATGCATCATATGATATGACAGAAGTGAGACAGGACTGGTCCCATGATGGAGATCAATCATAAACTCTAATACTCTCATAAGTGGGAACCCTTAGAAGTATCTGGGAAATCCATCCATAAACGGATCCACAATTACTGGATGAACAATTTTCTCAACACATTCCACTGATTCCAATGAAAATTCCTCTAACTGATACAAGATCGTGGCATGATTTGGTGCAAAAAAAATTGTTTCACCCACCTTTTCCTTCTTCTCCCCTATAAAGAGATTCTCAATGCCATACTCCATTGTAAAACTAACTGTTTGAAAATGGAAATTGATGTGGGATTTAAACACCACCAACCAATACTTTCCTAGGATTATGTTATAAGAATCCATCTTAGGCACTAATAAATATCACATCAATTCAATGTCATCTACAAATACGAAACATGGTCTATAGAAGAATGTCATACACTCTCTATGACCCATAAGAGTTTTTAGTTTCAGAATTGAAGGCATAATTTCCACATGTAAACCCAAAAAACTATTTCATGGGAGGAAATAAAGTAATAGGAAGCGCCCGTATCATGTAAATAATGATTCAACGTGGAATTTAAAAGAATTGAGCCTCACACTGTGGATTGTCTCGAACGATCATCCACCACAACCTGTTCAGATCCAAACAACTGATTACTTTCCACACTCTTCTCATTATTACCCTATTGAGGTGTCATGGTATTTCTAGAATCCCCATGAGTATCTCAACTCCGCTAATGATGATTATGTTTCTATTCTTGTCCCATTAATGCACAAGACACCTGTAACCTCTAAGAAGTGTCACGAGCACCTGACCTAGGAGAATTATGAAAATAATTCTAAAAAAACTTATATTCTTACTATTATGACATTATTATGATTTTTTCTTACAATAACACTTCATGTGCCCTATAGAGGCACAATGAAAACATCCCAGCTTACTCTGAGGATTCATAGAAAGATTCACTAGTCATTTCATCTGATTCTAAGTCGCGCTCCCACCCTCGAAATAATTTTCCCTCTTCTTCTTGAACCCAGGGTTCGAGATCCCACTATTCCCCATGAGTACCAAAATACTTCCCCTTCTTGTAGCCCCCAAATGATCCTTCTCATCCACTATAGCTCTATTCAACATTTTCATGTAATCATTTATACACAAAACCGCTATGTTGGATTGAATTTCGTGCATCAACCCAACATCAAAAATTTGTGCCTTCAGCGATATGGTACCTTCCACCTCCAGTGTAAACTACAATAAGTTCATAAAAATAGCCTCATATTCTATTACCGACATGTTCCCTTTATTTAAACTGAAGAAATTTTTTTTACTCTGAAATATGAACGTATTAGGGTAGAATTATTTATTAATATACTCCTCAAAACCCTCCCATGTCACACATTGGCCTATCTTATCTTCGATTGCCATATCTGTTAACTTATGAGAAATATATTCTAAAATATATGTTGATAACTTCACATTTATCACTTCCAATGTTCCCAAGATGTCAAATATCCTATTCATTCTGTTCATCCATGCTTCAGCCCTTTCCAGCTCCAAATTAACCCTAAACATTGGTGGATTCTTCCTTTCAAACTGAACAACATGATCCTCAAGATTTAGTTAATCCCATTTATTCCCCCATTCAACAGCCCAGAATTCTTTCACTAAACACTACACTAGCATCTAGTTCAGCTGGGGATCAGGTGCAACCACATTTTCAGAGGCTTCCTCTGGTTGGTCTCTATTATACCTACCCCATTCAATTTCTATCAATATAAAAACTAGCATAAGTCCCACTCCCTTAACAGGAAATGGTATACAATTATAAAATTTAATACATTACAACTATCACAACCAGGCATTAAGAAAGTTCACATTTCCCATGTTTAACTATTTTGAAAATAGAGTCATTTCAAAAATACCACAAGTTTCCATGTTTTTAATCTGAACGTTTTAAAACCCAATTCATATTTTCAAAATCCACACATTCATAACACACCATAAATGATTATACCCTAATGAAATATGATTCCTTATAGTATTTCATTTTTACCATTCATTCCATTCTCATCTCATAGTCTACAATAAAGACAATGTGATTTCAAATTCCTATAATTGTCTCCAAAACATTTATGTAATCACCTCTCTAATAACATAATGTTCAAAATAAAAGGGTTATCTACGTCATTTTATGGTATACATTACAATCTCCAACAATCCTATGCCACGAAACTATCCCGAGTCAATGAATAAACCAATAACACATGTTAACAACAAGACCGAAAATAAACGTGGAAGGACCGAACATCTCCTTTCACAAGAAATCCAAGGACCGAAAAAACTGATACAACATGTAACACACATCCCTTCCTCATTAGTTTTAGAAGGTGGATGAGGAGTTACATGACCTTAAGAGATGTTCCCAAGGTTCCCAAAGATAGAAATAAAATCCAAAGGATTCGAGAAAAATTGGGGAATGGTTTTTCCCTTAGAATAAAACAGACCAACATGTCATTATCCACAATTCAACATGACACATGTCACCAAAGAAACCCAACCCATACATTACCCAAGAACAACCAAAAAATTCTATAAAAATTCATTAACTCCCATAAAACCTAACCAAATATCAAATTACCAAAAGGAATAGTACAAAAAATACCCTAAAGAACTAGGACACCTAGAACAGCTCCACACGAATCTCCACACTCCATGTAAAAAAATCACCACAACATCATGTCGAATCACTAGAAAAATAAGATGTTTTCTCTTACCTATGCCTCAGAACACAATATATACAGAAGCACCCATGTTCTAAAGTAGGGGTGAGTAATAATACTCAGTATGATTTTTCCAAATGAAATCCCTAGACATGCCACTAGTAAAGAACCACTAGAAAATTTTTATAAATAAGTTTACAACAAGCATTAATTATGGAAACCATTACCAAAATGCAATCATACTTGTACCAAGACAGGCCAAACAAAGGAAAGTGACGTGATTCAATTAGCTTTATGACCATTAAACATTAGACCATCAAATTCCATATTGGGAAACCACACACAAGAAGGCAACCATAATGGTGGAAGTTTTTTCCAACCCGTTCACAACATTTCCAACTAGTGGTGCTTCCCGAACACTATCTATAATGGTGTATATTCCATCCATAATCTATCACCTTTTATAGTGAGAAATCCCTACCACTTTCACACACTTCAACACAAGACATAAAACTTATTCAACCTACAATCATAAATCCCCAAGGCCATATAATTAGAAAATAACCATTTCCAACACATGCTAATTCACATCAATAAATCACCCATTTATTAAAGAAAACTTTCATCATTTTACATGCCAAACAACATTTTTTTATTGAAATCTATTTTCATGAAAAAATTTCATAATCCAAACAAAGAAATTAATTTTAAAATCTATATTTTAAAATCACACAACCAAACACCTCTTTCCACAAAATCCTATTTCACTAAATAAATCCACAAATCATCACCCAATGAGTTTCCATAAAGATTTATCACATCATATTCACAATTAATTTCAAGAAAAACAAACAAAATGCATCCAAAAAACAATTTATAACCATGTGGAGTCAAGATAGAATCCACTTACCTTTAGGGTTCTAACAAAATCTACCCACAAGACACCGCACCACAAATCTGTCAAACACACTTCCAAAACCAATCTAGATCCTCTTCTATAACATCAACAAGCCCTAAAATAGTCACTTTAGGAAGAAAACCCCGGATCTACATGAACAAGATCTAGATCTAGAAAAATAATAAAGGGAGAGGAGTATTTCTACAATGAAACCATGATGAATAAAAGATTTGAGACTTACCTAGGAGAAACCACATTCAACCCCCAAGAAACAACATCTAATTGCTACCAAAATGAGTGGGAGATCCCCTTAAACCCTTGATAACCGAAAATACCAAGTGACACTTGAGTGGGAGAAGGTTTTGTGGGATTTAGGTCTATCATGAGTTTTCTTGTTTTTAAAAAAAATCTATCTTTAATGGGCCACATAGTTAGATCACACGGTTTAAAAAACCATGTTGTTGTTGCTGCCTCAAAGGCATATCGCACGACCTCCCTGTACGGGTAGCCAACTATGTGCAACCTGTGTGAGACCCCACATCCTTTAATTTCACAATTTTCCGGGGATTCTCATATGGTTTTCCCTAACCGTTCTCAAATCGTGTAGCCCTAAAAAGGCCTCCAAAACCTTCCAAAAACATTCCATACTCTCCCAACCACTTCCAAACTCATCCCAAGAACATTAAACACATAAAAAAGTATATAATGTTCACAAAAATAAAACTGGGGGAACTATAAGTTATGTTGGGGTCACAATATGAACATGAAATTGATTTTGGGAAATTTTCATGGTCATTTTGTTCAATATGTTTGTGGTTTAGTCCCTTATTAAGATAACTTGTCTATTAATTGTTGTAATTAATTTTCATCACATTCACTATTATTTTTTATCAATAACTACTTTGATATAATTTTATGTTATAATTTATTCTGATTCAGAGTTTTGAATTATATTTTCATAAATAAAATCATAGATGTGTTGAGATTAATTTAAAATTAATCTTTCTTATGGGACGAAAATGTGATTTTTTAATTTAAATCCTTGAAAATGTTGTTATGTTTTTGTAATAAATTTCAAATATAAAATTAATAAAATTTCTTGAATTTATTATTTGATGTATAATTTAACTAATTAATATTTAAAATGAATAGGAAATAAAATTTAACGTAATAAATTATTTACAAAAAATCAATTTTCAATTTAAACTCAATACGATCACTGTTTCACTAAAAATGTAACTTCATAGAAAAATACAAAGAATTAACCATAACCTAATTATGATTTTTCTCAATAAAAATGATGTTTATTTTTTTAATATGAAATTTATTATAGTTTCATATTCAAGTTATATATATATTATCCCTTAAAATGAAGCTAAACAGCCTTTAAAAAAATATGTATTTTTTATTCATAATATTGGATTCATTATTATCTTATGAATATAAAATATATTTTATGAAAGTAAAAAAATAATTGATTGAATATATAATATATATTCTCATAAATTACTTAATATTAATCATAAACAATATTTTGTCATCTAAGTTATATATTATTATATTAAATAGCACATGAGCCTCAAAACGGTTGGTGAGGACTCTTAAGTTCATCAAGGTGACATGGGATCAAATGCAGGTGGAAACAGAATTTTCGTGTACAGTAGCAGTACTGTATCATGTACTATGTTGTGTTGTAGCATGTGTAGTAGCAGGAATTGTAGCAGACACTATTTGGCACTGTTGCAGCTGGGAATTGGCCCCTGTTTGGGTCTTCAGGTTGCCTATTTGGTCCCTAAGTCCATTAAGGCCTTTAATCCAACCATGCCTTTGGGCCAGTAAGGCCTTCAGCCCACCTCAAGGCCTCCAGGACTCCTTAAGTGTAGATGAAAACTAGACAACCTAAAATGAACAAGATCTATTAGGAGGATGAGAAAGGAGCTTTCACTATAGTAGAAGCTACACAGATTGAAAGAATGAGAGGGTATGGTACCTACCATCAGGAAAAGTCTTGGCATGCATGGGATAGGCTAGCCGAATAGGCATGTTGACGTGGAGATCTGATTTCACGATGAATATGCTGGGGAGGAGTTGTTCCAAGTAGTAAGTCTATTTTGTATGTAATGTTTAAATCCTATGGGAAATAAATTCCTCTAAGGCCTATGGGCCATGTAATACATATGCCTATGGGCCTTGTAAGGGTTCCACCTCACCCCTTGAAAGGTGGAGTATCAAAAATCAATAAAAAATGAAGGCCTTTGGCCCTTTGGATGGATGTATATATTAAATAATTTTTTTTGTTAATATTTTGTTATTAAGTAAAACATGGTCTCACATGTAAGACAAGTCATTAAAGAAAGTCATTGTATCATAAGACTTAAGATAACTCTGTTTAGAGTGAATTTAATGATACAGAATATATTAATTTTTTTTAAAATTAAATAAACCATAAATTCTCAAGTTGTTATATTCCTTTCTACATTTCTATTGTGTGTCACACACGATATCAAATAAAAGTTACTCTTTTTGAATTTTTGTGGTGTTAAATGAATGGCGTGATGATATTTATTATATGAATTAAATGTTATTTAAAATATTATGACATTATGTGGTTTGAAAATTTTGATGGGGATATGGTAATATAGTGACCATGTTCAATTTAACTATGACCTATTTTCATATAATGATAATGTAAAATAATGAAATTTTAAAGATAATTTATGATATTTTTTGTAAAACAATTTGTTGATAAATATGTTCTATTTTGATAAGTTTAAAGTACTAATGACTTTATGGGGAACACATAAAATATTTGGATCAATTATATGTTATTTGAGTGAATTTTATAGAGTTAAAACCCCATCTAAAATAGTACCATAGGTGTTTTGATATCTTTTATGACATAGTGGAGTTAGTGAATGAGTTTATTGTTTTATTTAAAAAGTGTAATTGTCTACCACAACATGGAGAATAGTCAATTTTTCCATTTTTTCCCATTTTAGGTTTTTATTTCTTTAAATGATATGGAATATCTTTTAGAAACATATAACATATAAAAAATGTATTAATTAATATATTAAGTGTGATTTTGAAACAAATAAAAGAACACTAATATGGGAGATATTGTAAGATATAATATAAGTGTTTTTATAGAAACATTTATTTTTCCTGGAAATTGACATCAATAAATTATAAATTATTTAGATGACCATAAATGGATGATCAAATTAGCCTGAAAATTACGGTTAAAAATTATTTTAAGGATTTTACTATCAAATTTCTCATGTCAATAATGGAATTATTTTTAAACGGGAAAAAATATAGGGGTAAACACTTGGTTTGTAGTTTTATAAAGATGTGTAATTTTTTTGATTAATTTATTTATTCAATATAGATACTAATTGGGTTTTATGTGTTCATTTTTATTATATATTGTCTCATATTTTTTTATTCGGGAAAAATATATTTTTTTGAATTTTTATTTTATGTTTTAATTTGTTCTTATATTCCATTTTTATCATAGAATGATTTGAAGTTATATGTTTAAATATTCTTTAGGGAAACCTAATTATTGAAAGAACAAAAAAAATTATTATAATAAAACATAGTTTATTAATTATAGAATCCATACTAAGATTAAAAATTTATTATATTACATTTTAGCATCAATAAGATCACTCATTTTGAATATTATAATTTCAATTATCTCAGGAACCTCGATTTAAAAAAATTAATAATCTCAAATATATCATAGTTCAATATTTTTATATTTTATTATAAATCTTTCAAAAATTGATTATTAATATTTTAATTGAATTTATTTTTCTATTAATAACTAGTATCTAGGGTATCTACCATAGACATTAGCTATACTATACCATTTTTATTACTTTTATGAAAGTGTACATAAAATTTAAAAACATGACTATGTGAATTAAAAATTACTCATACAAGTATAATGATCATATCATTGATCTCATGTACTTGTGTAATTAGTAGAATACTATATTCATTATATTTTGAATTTTATCTCATTATCACTATTATTTTTTTATTTTTTATTTTAATATATGATTTGTGTCGTTATATTGTTCTTCTCTAGTAATATGTTTTTCATGATTAAATAATTCACCTGATGTCAGGTTACAAAAATTAATGAATATATTTTATAGTATTATATTAAGATAGAGAATATCACAAGTAAATTGATTAAGGATTAAAAAATGGAATGAGTTGATAATGATCATGGTTTTATTCATGTAGTTAGTGGTATAAAATATTATAAAATGACATTTATAGTGTATATATTAACTTCCATCATGGGGACACAACCATGTGTCCTATATTATGACATTATAACAAAGAACATCAACATAAAACCATCAATAATCAAAATATACTCAAATTTAATTGGATTTCTTATTCTACTATATAATGATCCAAACACACACATTGGAAATTTCAATGATATGTATGACCCTTTTCAATTTATTTGTATTTGTGAGGATACTAAATGTCTTATATTGAAAATTTCTCATTTAGATAGATATATAATTGTTTTCTCTAAATATTGGATCCGCATGACAATACAACACATAATGATATGGAAATATGATTCCTAAAATGATTCATTAATTATTGAAATTTAATTATCATGGAAATGGTATTTTAATTTCATTATATTTTAAGAATAATATCACTACAATGTATGGGGAAGGTTTAAGAAGCATTTGAGGAAGTTTCCTTATCATGGATTAAATTTTTGATCAATAATTAACATGATTTGTAATGGAATATCTCAAAAAAAATTGTTCAATCATAGATTCCATTATTAGTGGTCCATTTATTATGAAGACACCAATAGAGTGTTGTGGTTTATTTGATAAACTTTCCTGAAATTGTTTATTATGGAAAAAAGATTGATTTCAAAGAACTATGTCTAATAGTTAATATAACTATATTTATTTGATCGTATTTATAATCTAATATTAGAGGGTTATTATTTTATGGATGAAATATCTAAAAATAGTGTCCAATGGAATATAGAAGGAGTTTAAGGATAAACGTTCAAATGGTATATTAAATTTTAGTGATGGGCACATAACTAGAATCCTTAATTGATAATACAGATAAGATAACGTCGATGATACTGTATAAAGGTACTTACATTGAAGATATTGTTTCTCTGGGATTTTATGTAGACATGAGATGGGTTCCCCCAATATGGTTAGATTGAGGGGTATTTTATGAGATCACTCAGCTGTATGCATCCAGTTTTCCATCAAATTTGTCTTCCCTAGAAACTACCATTGGTTACCTCATCTATATCTTTTTTAGACCTTCATTCCAAAGTTTGGAGGTTATATTCTTTTTTAGGCCAAGGGACTCTTGGGGAATCGCATTGGTTAAGATGATGGGAGATCAAGATCATCATACCCTTTTTGGAGAATTATTGAATAATTTAGGACACTCTGATATGTTTATGTTTTGTTCATGAATCTCTTCCTAATCCAGAAATGAGACTGGTTACCCTAATGAAACTACTATAGTTTAATTATCTTTTATATGAAAAATAATGGGATCTCATTAGTGAATATATACTTATGTATTTGTGGTTCTTCATCATTTTCTAGTAACAGGTTGTTGCTTATATGATGAAGCCATAAAAAAATTCTTTGGAATATACTTCCATATAAGGAAGTGGCTAGTATTCCGAGGAGGCGATTGAGCCATTATGATTCATCCTATGTATCCTAATTATTGAAGGAATCAGAACCCATGAACTTCTTTCATCCTGTTCAGTTTAATGTCATGCAGTGAGGACTTGTTTTTGGGTACTGAGACCCCAAATATTTGAGCTCAAACCCTAAGGGGATATCCTAAATATATTGATTAGATATAGAAACATATTTTTCATAGTTCTCATGGTTTTCCATGTTATTATAGAGTCTCATAGTGTAGATTATTTTATTATAAAGAATCCCTAAGATCACATGGGGTATGCTAGGTGTGTGAAACAAGGTATAAAAAATGGTCATTTCATTTATCATGATGTAGGGAGTATGTGTTGGGACTACATTGTGATGATTTTTTATTCGACTCAGGTCTTAGAGATACATATTTAGTATCCTGGTTATTTATATAATAAGATTACTCATATTTAGGTGGGTTTCTCAGTCCATTGATGGATAAAATTAAGTGATCATCTTGTAAAACTAATTGAGTCAAGCTGGTTGATAAGTCATAGTTTTTTAAGGGATTATACCAAAAGTGTTGTTTTATTTAAGATCATGAAATATGAAGGAATACAATGTATCTTGATTAGGGAAGCATTTAGAGTAATCATAGTTTGGTTTTTGGGGATATTACACAATGAGGTTTCTCCGTACCACTGTGGGTGTTTATAGTGCATATGATATAATCATTGTTACTCCTTATGACCATGTGAGCCATACTCATTTTGAGAAATAGAGTATTAAAAATTATAGATTCAATTTCTTTAAATAAGGTACTTATATGTTATGATTTCCTTGTATAATAATTATAGGGCTCAAAGCTCAGAGAGTGGAAGCCTACATATCCTAGATATAGAACGAATTAGATTCATCTTAGATCCCTTTATGTCAATGTTTACACACTGAGGATGACATATTGAAAGAAACTTTTTTTTGTAAGGTGTCTCATTACCTTGTTGGCATGTTTAGGGATCTATTTCATGACATGGATTGATACATATGAAGGGTGTTTCATGACCCAGTTGGAATGTCCTGAGAGCCATCACATGACCTGACTTGATACATATGGAGGGTGTTTCATGATTCATTGTGATTCAGTCCAAATAATGTCTTGTATCTTAGATAGAAACTATTGGGAGACCTCATAGGATATGTTCGGAGGGAGTTGTGAGTCCCAATTGTCCCTGCTATGGGGTGTTTCGAGATTCTATTTTTCATGCCCATGGGGTATCACGACGTCTTGGTTATTATTTAAAAATGGTTTCATGAGACTGAAAAAATATGAGAAGGTAACATTATATTAGTCAGGAAATTTGTCTGAAGGATGTTGCATGTATTGCTTGATAGACCTAGAGGGTGTCATTGGAGATTGGTTATCATGTCCAAATGCTTTCACAGGACATAGCTTATATGAAAAAATGTCATTATATGAGACATTTTATGTGTCTGAAGGATGTCGCATGTCTGGGATGACAGACCTAGAAGGTGTCCTAGGAGATTGGTTATCATGTCTAGATATTTTTGTGGGACTCAGATGACATGATAAAATAATTTTATATGTGTCAGGTGATGAGTCTGAAAGATTTCAAAAGGCATGGATGACAGACCCAAAGGGTTTCATGAGATCAAAGTGATGACTGTGGTGGGAACCGTGTGACTCACTTTAACATGTTTGGAGTATTCTGTAAGTCCTAGATGGAATGTTGTTGGAGTGTTTCAATATCTTGGAGTCATGTCCTGGTGTTGTTTAATGTCATTGGGTGACCCACATGGAGTGCACAAGGACCAGCACGCATGTCTTTCACATAAGTCTTTCTTTTAATCTCAGTTCATACCCTTGTGTTACAAAGGCCTTAGGTTTATTTCGTACCAGCACCTTTGAGTCTTGTGTGATCAGGAATACGTGATGTATGTTATTTGGAAGTCATTCTAGAATTCCTTCTCATGATCTATTAATGATCACATGAAGCACCTTAGGTTTGGAACATGATTGCTCTGGCTATACACAAGTGTATTACATTATGGAAAGTTGTTGACCATGTGATTGGTTGCTTCGGGAAATCTACATTGGATGAGAGTCAGATAATCAAAAGTACAATAATTCAATGTCTTAGTGTCCATCCCATTCTTCATGTTAGATAGGGGATTTTATAGACATCTCTATAAAAATATTTTTCTCTGTTCAGCATTTCTAGAGATATTCTATGCTAGAGTCAGTGGTGGGGTATATCACTACACTTCTGCCCGAGTCTTTATCATGGATGGATCTAAGTGTGTTTCTTATTTGCATTTATCTCACGTATCATCCATCAAAACTATTTTTATTGTATTATATCCAATTAATTGGGACTTTTCTATCATGAGGATGTTTCAAATGAATTCCAAAATTTTCATATTAACATTTGTAAGGACATTCAAATGATCCGAGTGTTTATTTGGGGAAACTCATAAGACCTTGGGTGACATTTCATATCATCTCACAAGACAAACATAGTTTTCTATATGACCCATGGGACTGTGTTATGGGTGAGTTGGGAGCATCGTATGCCTTTTAGTGACCTCAAATACCTCGGGCCTCCTCACTTTTTTTATCCATTATTTTATTATAAAATGTTCTCAGATTCTTGTCAGATTTCATGTGTGTTATCAGGGAAATTTCATCTATTTTTTTGATGTTTTGTGTGACTGATATGGGTTTCATGGGGGGTGTCGAAAATTACATGGAAAAATATATTCATTTTTACATAGTGCACCATACAGTTACATGGTTAACATCACATGGCAAGGATGGAATGTTAAACGGATCTCGTGAGGTGAGATAGACATATTGTTGAAGACTCATGGTGTCATGTGGATCATTAGGGGTGTGTCTCATGTCCTTTAGAAATCAAAAACACCTCTTAACTCCTCTATACATATCTCTTTTTATTTATTTTAAAAAGATTAGGGATTGAGTGAGTTTTCATGACAAATGATTGATATTTTTACTCAGAATTCTTGTGATGTCTCACTAGAACATTATGCATCGTATGGAGTGTGTTAAATCATGTAGTGGATAGGTTTATATTTCTATACTTAGAGCGAAAAAAGTATGATAGAATATACATGTGGTATTTTTTTGGTAGGGATAGTAATACAAAGGTCATTCATGAGATAAGGTGGAGATGATGTTGAGGTCATACATTGTCTTACAGATCGCCTGAGGAACATGTTGAATGTCCTTCAGCGATAGAGAAAACCTCTTTCCCCTTTCCCCTTTTTTATGTTGAATTATCCTAAAATGGTACAGGGTATCACATGTTTTCATGTATGTAATAAAGAAAATTTAACCCTCCCATTATTGATATGGCACATGAGCTTTATGACCACTAGGGGTTTCTCTGTTTGGATATAATTCCACCTTATTTTGAAATTATTTTTTCATTTTTACCCCCTAATTATTAGTGAATGTGTCTCATGATCAACATTGGATCATACTATGGAGCTCAAAACATGTCATGGACAGTCACACGACATTCATATGGTGCATTGTACAATCAATGATGCATCATGCAATGACTTTCATTTGTTTTTTGGGATAGTTTGTCTACTTGAATATGATGTGACCCGTTTTCATTGGTGGAAATCATGATTGCATGCAGAAATTTCCAAGCATAGTATCTTTTTCTAACCTTTGATATCTTTTTTTCCATGGTAGACATTGTGATGGAATGCAGACATTTTTAGGGGTAGTATTATTTTTCACATTTGATATGTCGCTTGTCCATGACTATATGATTCCATATCATGACTAAGGGTTCGTTCATGTTATGGTCATATTCCAAATGGTTCATGGAGAGTGTTTCATGACATCATGGTGTTGTCCCATAACCTAATCAACATTAATATATTACATGGATAAATTTTTTTAAGTCAATATTTTATGACCTTTAATTCCACATGTGATCCAATAAAGGGGTTTGAGCAATTGATTCTCCCAGATGCACATATAAAATTTTTTTATTCACATTGAGATATTAAACCTGACATAGAGCTTCTCATGTGCACATGAATATTTCATGTGTGCGGTATGGACTTCCACTGGATAAACAAGGTGCATCCTGTAATGAATGGTATTTCATGATCTTTGTTTGTGGGGAATATAATAAATTATTTATGACTTCATCACAACTAAATTCCGAGTCGTTGTCTAAAATTCCTCTAATAACCATGTATATAGTTAATTAATATCCCTTTATGTGGTGGTAGTGCGGTGATATATACCTAGTACTATGTTTTCATGAAGGGACATATACACAAGAAACATCTTCCCTCTGCATGTCAGGGTACGATGTGATGTATCATTTCACAAGAGAGTTTATGTACTACATTGGGTGATTCACATGAAAGAATTCATGTAGTCTCATGTTCATGAGAACTTCTCCATGTATACCTTATGTGGGGTTTCATAATCTTATTTTTGTAAGCATTTGTTGGGATTATGATTCCATATTTCATAAAGAAAACAATATATAATCATTCAGAATGACAACTGCTTTGCAAGATAAGTTATACAATACTGTCATTGGCTTCTTCCCATGAGTGTAATAATGGTCCTTACATGATATGGTAGGGGTTGGAATCTTATGGATACTAGGCCTACTTATGGGTTTTTGAACTGACAATTTTTGTGTCTCTTTCATTTATAATTTAAGGTCATGATATTTTTACTATTATGGGAAAGAGTTTAAGTTCGTACAACATTCATAAAATCATACGTAGTTTAGAGTCATGGATATAATAGACCTAATAAAGATGATGATACAGAAGATTTTAATTTGGATATCCAAGATCAATAGGAACCCCATCATATTACAAAGCATGGCATTGAAATATTCAAAAATAACTGCTTGAGTTCTTAGTTCATGAGTAATGATATGGGGAAGTCATACATGGAGTGGTTCAGACACAATTAGGTGTTGAGTGCTTCCATGATGATGTCAGATCTCATGTGAATTGGAATGTCTCTTTCCGAAGTGACACATTAGGTTGTCGACCATAGTCTCATATATAGGTGACATGGGAATGTATTCATAGATAGGGAAAATATCCTTGAATTAATATATCCTTTCCATGGTCCATGGAAGATTATAGAGACATGAGATGCATAAGGCATGGTGTCTGGTATATGGATTTGTGGTTCTCTTAAAAGACAGTGGAAGCACCTCATACTCTGGTTGACCAAGGTAAGTATCTCGTAGCCCCTTTATGAAGGGTGAAAAATTGGAGATAGCCAACGAATCTTATTTTCATGTAGTTTGGATGTTTTTCCATGTAGTATAACATCATGTGTTAAGTACATTTTTATGCAGTTTTTCATTATGCAATAAGTACATACTTCTAGTTTAATTTCATGCAGTAAGGATGTACTTCAATGTGGTTTAACGTCATTAGGTAAGGATTTAGTAATAGATGTAGATTTTTTGGGATTTTTTGAATGATACCAAATATGGAGATTTCGGAATCGCAATATATCTCATGAGGATGAGAAGGAATCCACATGTTGTTGTTGAATGTTAAATACTATAAACAATTCTTACCTGTACATAGTGGTGGGAATAACTTTAATTGACAATTTTAGTTGGGAATAATATTGGATATTCATGTGTCTCAATGTATCCTATGATGATAATAATCATGATAGACATACTTCTTGATATTCCGGGGTGTTTAATGACATGTGGCATTGAATAAGGAAAGCCATCGTGAATTATAGGGAAGATTGTTGTTCGTCCCAAGGGTGGAAATATGTGAATCACTAAATATTGTATGAAAATAAGAATCAAATCACCCATTATTTTGAAAATTACTTATATTTTTACATCTTGAAGTTATAATTAAGGCTAGACGACATGAATAAATAGAGATGTTTCAGTTTGGACCAAATATGGAGACAGATCATCACTACATATCTAAATAGAATGAGAACCATCCCACACATTGTTTTGGGTAGCCTTTCTATTTATTGTATTGCAGTGAGGGATAGATCTTGTAGATATTGATATGCATTGTTCAGGTAGGGTTGTATTTACCATAATTCCTAATACCATATGATCCATTCTTATTTGGAGAAATCAGGAGTGACAAGGACCCCATATAGGATAGTGGTATTCTGTATGATGTAGTGGTTGGACCAAGATACATTATTGAGGAACCCCAAAGTATCTAATTTGAAAATTAGAATCAAGAGACTTATAGTTCTATAAGAATAGTGAAATTTAACATCATGATGAAATGATGTTGGAGACTCAATGTGAATGCGTTTGAATATCATGGATATATATAGTTTTATGTTGTTCTGTGAGAACATTGGGCCACCCAACATGAAGGTATAAGTTCTGGGTCCATGTAATTTAATTTCATGTGGTAATGACACTGGATTACCCAATGTGAATAGAAAATAATCATGTGGATGGACCCAAAAATAGATATTCAGGTATAAATTTGTATCATGTGATGTTAGGAATCATGAAACACATCATTATTAAGAAACCATGTAATTTAATGTCTTTTAGAAAGGAAATAACTAATAAAATTTAATGTCATGTGGATAGGATGAAGATTTCTTCGCAGTACAATGTCTTTCTACCAGGAAAAACTTGTACAGATTAATGTCATGTACTTAGGAGGAATGAAGGGACTTGCACCAGTGAGGACACCCTACTAATGGAGGCTATGTAATGTATTTATTGATAAATCATTCCTTGGTGGGTGTTGTTACATTCTCCCCACCCATTGTTTCTAATAAGTATGTTCCATTATGAATGAAATTAATTATGAGGTATGGTCCTTCTCACATGGGCTTTAATTTTGGGGGATTCTTTCCTGGTATCATTGGGTTTCTTAAGGCCATTACCAGCTCTCCATGTAGGAATGAATGGAGGAAAACCTTCTTATTGAAGGATCGTGCAATCAGGTTCTGATAAATTTCAAGAATGTGTAATGTTCACAACCATTTAACATCTAGTCATTCCAAATTACCCATATGGTTTTGGGATTGTTTAACATATGAGATTTGTCTACCAATGGCTATTTGGGGTAATAGATTATACTCCTCTATGGGTAACACAGCCTCTATCCCATACACAAATGCGTATGGTTTTTCTTGTGTAGTAGTATTCCTAGTGGTATTTTAGGCACATAATGCATGGAGTACATTGCCTTTCCAATAATACCAACCCTTTGTTCACCACTTTCTAGAGTATATTTGAAAGAGACTCATTAAATTCCTCTATATATCCATATTTCACTTCATGATAGCGAGATGAGTGATTGGACTTGATGTTGTACTCATGGTAAAGATTCATTAACTATGTGTAATGGTAGTTTGTGCCATTGTACATAAATATTGGGTGAGACATTTTGAACCTGGTGATGATATGGGTCTTTATGAAGTCAATGATATTCTATATTCCCCCTACATTGAGGGGTATTACAACATCCAATTTTTAAAAAATGTTTTTAAAAGGAAGGATGTACATAAAGTGCTTTGATGTGGTATGGGGATATGGCCCCACAATCTCCATCCACCAATGGGAAATTTTTTAGGGACACATATAATTATGTATCAATTCTTAGGGTTCATGGATGAATTTTTTATATATCTATAATACATGAAATTTCTTAGTGAATTCCCGACAATATTGTATCATGGTTTTCTAGTAGTATCACAACCTCTTGATCTGGTCAGAGAGCCTGGTTCCAGAATGATGGGAATCATAGGAACTTGAATGTACTTCATCAAAGATGGTGAGAAAATATCATTATTATATTCACTTAAGGATAATTCCATAAAATCCACATTTTTTGAGGATTTTTTTCTTATTTTGACTATCTTCCAGAGTGAAGATTACTGCCCGAAACTGATTCTATTCCCATCCTTATCGATCTGTTGAGAGAGTCTTGACTTGTAGATAAGAGATTATATGTCACATAAATTGAAGGGTGGTTATTTTCTCATCATGATATGGGGTGGTTATGACATTATAAATCACTTCTATATCACATACTATGATTGATGAAACAATTATTTGATGTGTAATGCAGAATGTTTCTTCCTTATAATCTGGTTTGGCCAGGATGACATCTACATTAGCCAGTGCATCGGAGTAAGCATTCAGTGATCGGTGTAAATAATACAAGGAGGACTCAATGGGTAATTCTGCGATCAGTCCCCTAACATAGTTAGTGAGGGGGAAGAAGTCTTTCTTTGTAAAGGTATATTCACCATTGATCTTCATTATCACTATTTCCAAGTTTTCCTTTATATTTTTGTAGGTTATGTGAAGTTTTAGAGACAGTTCCAATCCTACGATGAAGTCTTAGAACTCAGCCTCATTATACATGTAGCCTTCATCTAGTGAGAATGCGAAGGGAATATTTATTTTTTCTGGAGAGAAAAACACAATTGCAAGACCAACCCGATTGACCACCTGGCTCTCAATTTTTAGGATGACATGAAGTTTGGATGCACCATAATTGTATATATCTTCTAATTGAGGAGTGCGATTGGAATAGAATAACTCTTAATATGGAATCTCAGTGTTTTCCAGTGTATTTTCTAGGGTAGGATGTGATGCAATGAAATCATCTTGGGATTATCCTTTCACAAACTTCAATGAATTGAACTCAATGTCATATTAATATATAATGACCACCCAACATGTCGAGCACCCTAAAAAAGGGGAATCTAATGATTTACTTAAGTAGGTCTACATGATATACCCAGTGATGTTCATGATGATGAATGTAATTCCTCAGATTTTGTACTACAAAAAAGAGTGAAAGGGGGGTTCTTTTCATCTTTCAGAATATCTTGTTATAATACCTAGAATGGTCCAGATACTTCCCATGTCATTTTTATATATCCAGAGGGCACCCAATGACCAATCCATGGTGACCACATATAATATCAGTGGACTCACTTCAACCATAGGCATCATAACTGGTTGGTGCAACATGAATTTCATGATACTTTTGAATGATTTCTGGTCATCATTGTCCCATTGGTATGTGACTCCTATCATTATTATCATAGTAAATGTGAGATCTTTTCCAACAACGTTGGATATGAATCACAATATTTAGGAAATGTTTTCATTATAGTCCCGTTGGTTCTTTGAGATTATTGGGGGTGACATTGCTAAAACAACACTCGACTTCCCGGGGTCCACCTCAATGTCGTGGTGGCAAACCTCAACGCCCAAGAACCTGCTTGATGTTACCCCACATGTAAACTATAGTGGTTTCATCTTTAGACTATTTTATTGAAAACTATCTATGACTATTTAGAGATCCATGAGGTGTTCACATCGCTATCAGGATTTAATGACCTGGTCATTGACATAAAACTATACTATCCTTCTAAAAGATGGCTTGAAGATGTGATGCATGGAACACAAAAATGTGTTTCCTAAATTATTTAATCCAGTTTTCATGATCTAATATGTAACACCCTGACCCCAATTACCCATAGTTAGTGCATTATTTCAAAACATTGTCCTGATTATAAGGGATCAATTCCAGAAAGGTCAGTCAATTTAGTATCCTTGGAAGTACTAGATACATACATAAGTTTTACATTAACTTTTGAAAAGGAAAAACAAAAAAAATCCCCTTTGAACACACTCATATCCCATATAGTATTTCTAAATGGTAATCATAATATAATTTTTTGTATCATGGAAAAAATAAATCATAAGAAAGGGGTGAGGTGATGCTCAATAAAAATAACGACATAGAAAAAACTATCATAAATAATCATAAACATTTAAGGAAATGTATAAGTTCAAAAAAATACTTTTAGAAATAAAATTCTACATAATATGGTAAATATATATCAATTATTGGAATTTACTTATTCACATTCATATTCTACTAGTTGAATAATCACATGTAATTTAAATAACTAATTTAATAATGATGAAATACATAATGTTAGACATCATAACCACGTATTAAATGACTCGTTCCAAGACTAAAAATAAATATTTTGTCAATGCATTATTCCAAGACAAATGTTTCACTAATTAGACCCACCGATGCATCTAGGGGATATTGAGGGTCCCACCCGTCACTTACTACATCCAATGAATTCCTCATATGAAAATGTTGAAACATAACATAAACATTCGTATTAAAACTAGCATATTAAATGTTAATAATTTAACCATAAACAATGAGTGGTATAAAAATAGCACATCCATATTAAAAAATATCACCAAGCCTTCAATACAATATGGAAGATTGAATCACAATAAAATAAACATCAAATAAAAAAGTAAAATACACTGGTGGATGTTGACATAGAAGAAATCAATCCAAAAAACTATTTGAGTGAAATTTCACTTTAAATTTTGAAATAATTTAAAATTAATGAAAAAATTTATTGTAAAAATATTATTAAAATATTGTAATGGAATATTCTAAGGTTTATAATGTCGAAATATAGCCGCACCCTCTGTATATGTAAAAACCTTATTTCTTTAATTTGTCGAAAAGGTCATAAAGTACCATGTTTGGAAAGAGACGAAAAGAACCATTTACATCCATTTTATAAAAAGTAAAACAAGGGTATAAATGTCCTTAAACCATATTATATTAAATAATATAAAAAAAATTAAATAATTTTTTAGGAAACACTATTGTGGATGGTAATGAGTTCCGAGTAGAAACTCACGTATAAACAAACTCGGATAATAAAGAGATTTTAAAATTAACCCTTACATTGTACTTTTCCATAGTCGGGAGTATGCTAACCACATGTATAATTATTAAATCATTGTTATTAAATTATAAATGAACTATATACATAAATAAGATATCAAATTTTATATTATAATATTTCTTTGTTAATGATATTTCAGTAGTATCATTCTATTGGGTTTTAATTGATTCATTTTCCTTCATATGTTTTATTATGTTAGTTATTTTTTATGTATTTGATGTATTTTATTCATTTGAAGAATGATATTAAGTTCTTAAGAATTATTTTTAATCATAAAATGTAAATTATTCATGAATGGTTATGAAGGGGAATGAAATCTCATCGTGTCGTGGAGACGGTAATCCATACATACACATGAGCGACAATATCAGTCTATTAATGGTGAAATCATATGTAATTGGATCATATATTATATATAAATAATCATTAACATGTTATGTTAATTATTTTTACCATTTATACTAATTATTATACCAATACAAACAGTGAAGTGTTGAATAACAAACATCACCACAACGTAGGGACGGTAATTCGTACATACGCACGTACGGTGACATTGTCATTTATAGGATGGATAGAATGATGAATATGGATGTAACATTTTTATAATAACATCTCCATATGTATAATGTACTTGTGTTATTATTTTAGGATGGAAACAAAAAAGATATAGTAAGTGGAAGAAGATAAGAACATTGAAAAAGGTGATGAAGTAATTAAATCTTCTTCTATTTCTTCCTTTTGATTTGAACAAAATGGATCTTTAAGTTGGATTTATGATCCAATAAGGCCTCTAGGTTTGAGATAAGGTAGTTAGTTAGATATTTGAATAAGGTTTGGCTGAGACAAAAGTGTTTGGAGGTCTGAAATTAAGAGAATGGGAAGTACCCTCATATAAGAGAGGTGAGGGTCACTTTAGGAAAAGATTGAAATATTATTTTATTATAAATTATTTGAGGATTAAAATATCTCCAAATGGATTTATTTAGAGGCTATGGTGGGTATGGGTCTAAATCCTCTCAAAATATCTGTTTTAGACATGTTACGTCACAATATAAACCATATCTTTTATATTTAACACTTGGTTAAATAGTTTAACATTTTACATATTTTCCTGTGTTTTTATATTACGTGGTTAATGAAAATACTATAAAATGACAAGAGAAACTCAAGTGGTTACTTAAATAAATATATATCATTATATAAGTCCTTTAGATGAACCATATATTCTTAGAATTATTATATAATTTAATAAAATTGTATTTAATTTATAAACACATTTTTGTCAATTTTGTCACTATTTCGAATTATGTTTTTTAGAAGTTATAACGACATTATTAATTAGAAAAAATTTATTTAATCAACCATAACATTTCATATTAACCTATAAAAATCATTGAATGCATGAAAAGTCTCAATTTATATTTATGTTAATATTTATAACATCAATTCTTTTATTCTTTCATTAATAAGGTAATTACAACATCATCTTTGTGTCATAAATAAATTTAATTATATAATGTCTAAATATTATAAAAATACTACCATGATGTAGTAAATCAATTTTTAATGCTAATGAATAATTATTTTCAAATTTATCTTATGTGTAACCGAATATTAAAATTGTTTTAGTTATTAATCATAGAATTTAACACCTTTAACACTTCTTTAAATAAAATATAATAAATTTTTTAATCTAATCCAAGTGGATAAAAAAGGATCATATTTTTTCCTAAGTTTTATTTTGGTCAAAATAAAAATATCTAATAGAATTAGGACATATGTTAGGGTAATCTAAAGATCATTTTGTACCTTGAATTACCCACTTCACTTTTAAACGTGGTAAATAACATTAATATGTTACTATTCACCAAAAAATATTTGCATCCTATTAAAACACATTTTACGTACAAATTTCAACCCTGCCTCTTGGATTTTTGAAATTCAACTCACTGAAGCTGTAAAATTATGTTTTATAAATATTTACAAATGTTCCTAAAAGGTGGGAAAAAGCGTTAAATAGTTCAATGGAATTTTATATATCTAATTTTAAAATAAAATTACTCCAATGAATTAAATTTAACATACATAGGTATAATGTATCTAGTTTGACTTAAAATAAATTTAAATAAAATTAAAAATTATCTATATAAAATGTTTTTTTAAACAATAACGCAGTGTTTTCACTATTCATCAATAATTGAATGTTTTCAGAAAATACCAAAAAATCACCATATGATAATTTTGATTTTCTGAATGAAAATATGAAGCCCGTATTGAAAAATAAAATTTAAAAAATTTAAAAAATTTAGTTTTACTATTCATTATGGCTAGTTTGATTGGTCATGGTGTGCTAGAACACGAAGTTGCGTACAAGGCAATATATTGACTTATTCAAATAGAAGGGTACCATGGAAGCATGGGGTGTTACATTCTTCCATACTTCAAATAATTTCATACTAGAAATTTATATAATATTATTTCATAAAAATATTTGAGTGATTCTTCATCATAAGTTCATATGGTTCCCATGTTTCCTCTTCCATTTTTTTGGTTTCTACAAAGAAAGCTTACCAGAGGAGTTGTATGGTTTTTCAACACTTGTTTTCTCATATCAAGAATCTTGGCAGGCTCTTAAAAATAATATAGATTAGGTTCCAGTTCTAATTCTTCATTGGTGAGAACATGAATTGCATCAGACATGTATTTTCACAATAGTGATATGTGGAACACATCATGAAGTTTGGAGAGACTTGGCAGAATTTCCAAATGATATTCTACAAGTCCAATTCGTTATAGAATTTCAAAATTTCTGATGTACCTAGGACATAATTTACCCTTTTTACCAAAATGTATAACACACTTCCATGTTGATACGTTCCAAAAAACCCAATCACCTACTTGAAATTACAAATCTTTCCTTCGGTTATTGGCATATCTCTTTTGCCTACTTTGAGCTTCTTTGATGTGGGTTTGAAAATCATGTATTTTTCCATTATTTCCTCAACATGTTTTGGTCCTATGAGTTTTCCATCACAAAAATCATTCCAACAATTTGGTGTGTGACATTTCTTTTCATATAACGCCTCATATAGTGCCATCTGAATATTTGAATGGAAGCTATTTTTATAGGAAAATTTTACCATATGTAAATACTGATACAAGATACCCTGAATGTCAAGTGATAAAGATCTCAACATGTCTTCTAAGGTTTGGATAGATTTTTCTGATTGTCCTTTAGTTTTTGGGTGATAGGTAGAGCTCAAAAGAAGTTCATTATCTAGGGATTTCTGAAGAATTATCTAGAATCATTATGTAAAACGGTGATCACAATCCGATACAATCGATAGGGGTACACCATTATGTCTTACAGCATTATTAATATATATTTTTTCTTAAGGTTCAAGTGTTAATTTTTCTCTTATAGAATTAAAATGTGCTGACTTTGTAAGATGATCAACAATGACTCTTATTGCATCATTACTTCTAGGATTCTTTGGTAGCCCCATGAAATATTCCATCGCAATATCATCCCATTTTATATCGGGTATGGGAAGTGGTTTTATGACTCCTCTATGATTTTGTCTTCCAGCCTTCACCTGTTTACAAACCATACATCTTGACAGATAATCAGAATTCTCCCGCTTCATGTTCTCCCACAACAAATGTTCCTTCAAATCTCTATAAATCCCTGTGCTTCCTGGGTGTATAGAAAAATTTGAGCTATGAGAATCATCAAACAATTCCATTTTTAGATCATGTGTATCTGGAACACAAATCCTCCCCACAAATTTAAAAATTACAACTTCATATATGAATTTAATCAATCTCCCATCTTTCATAGATTTAATTTTCTTTTGAAACTCTTCATCACTAGTCTGATAACGTTTTACTCTTTAGATAAATGATTGTTTGGAAACCATTTTATAAACTATTTATGTTTCACCTTCCCTAATTATTCCCATATTCATCTTTACTAGATTTATTAACATAGGATCCCTTTCAACTCTCAACTTTTTCAGAACTCCATGATCTGTTTTGATCAAAGAATATTCCACCTTATTTTCATTTCTTGTGTGGTGGTGTATAGTGAATTCATAATCCTTTTGTAGTTCAAGCCATACCCTTTTCCTTGTTTTGAGTTATTTCTTTGAGAAAATATACATTAAACTCCTGTGATCGGTATATATATATATCACATTTTTCACCGTAGAGATAGTATCTGTACATCATTAAAGAAAATATTACATCTTCTAACTCAATATATTGATTTGGATTGTTTTGTTCAAGAATTTTTAGATGTCATGTTGCATAGTCAATAACCCTATCATTATGCATAAGGACACAACCATGTCCTTTCTATGAAGCATCACTATAAATAACAAACCCAACATTCCCCGACAATAAAGTCAATATAGGAGAACTGACTAATCTTCTATTTAGTTTTCGGAAATATTCTTCACACGCTTTTTTTCAAACAAATTTAACCCATTTACGTGAGATCATGGTTTATAGGTTAGGAAAATGGGAAACATTCCAGATGAAATGCAGATAATAACCTACTAAACTAATAAAATTGTGTACTTCAGTTATACTAATAGGTGATGGCTATTGTTGTATTTCTCGTTTTATATAAGGATCAACATAGATTCCATCTTTAGGGACAATATTTCCAAGAAAAGAAATCTCCTAATGCCATAATTCACTTTCTAGACTTCCCATATAATCCATTTCTTTTGTCATATTTTATAATAGTGAACAAGTTGTTTTCATGATCTTAATAGCTTTTAGAGTACCTCATGATATCATCAATAAATACTACAAGAATGTCATCAAGATATCACTTGAAAACTCCATTCATTTGATCCATCAAAATAGAGGGTTAATTTTTTAGTCCAAAAGGAATTACTATAATCTCATAATACCCACATATAGTACAAAATGTTGTCTTCGGAATGTCCTCCATCTTCACACACAACTGATGATATCCATATCAAAGGTCAATCTTTGAAAAATATTGAGCTTCGTGAAGTTGATAGAATAAATCATCAATGTGAGGTAGGGTATACTTGTTATTTATTGTTATTGATGTGATCTCACTGTAGTCAATGCACACCCTCATAGATCATTATTTCTTCTTAAAAAACAAACATTAGATCCCCATAGAGAAACACTTCGGTGAATGAATCCCTTATTACTCAATTCCTCTAGTTTTTTATTTAGTTCCACTAATTCCATAGTGTCCATTCAATAAGGGGTCTTCTATATGGGCCTTGAACCAGGAATTAAATAAATGGAAAAGTCAATTTATCATTCTGGAAGATGTCTAGGTAAATCATATGGAAACACATCAAAATATTCTTTCATATTTCGTAAATCCTCTATTAGAACATTACTTTCCTCAACCATAGTTATTGCACTATCTTCCTCCACAATAATTTAATTAATTAGATCATTGTAGTGGGGGGTCTAGATGACAACCAGATGGCGATGTTTCTTCTCTAAGGATAAGGTATTCCATATCATCATAATAAATTTTAACCTCATTCTTCTTACAATAACTTTTCACATCATGTTCTGAAAGCCAATCCATATAGAGGATTATATCAAATTAAATCATGGGTATTTCGATGAGATCAGCAGATAAGGAACATTTATATTCCATAGTGGTAACTGATTCACAAAACATTATTGTAATGATACTTCCCTTAGAAGTTTTGGATGACAACTCCCTTCTTAAATCAAATTATATATATCTAATTTTCTTGGAAAACTGGGAAGATATGAAAGATTGTGATGATCATGGATCAAATAAATCATTGGTGAAATTTGGGAAAATGATTAATGTGCCTACCACAACGCCATTTGAAACATCAACCTATATATTTGTGATCTCATAGGAATTTCCTTGCTCCCTTGACCCATTCTAAGTTATGTTTCCTTGGCATTTAGGACATTCATTTGCATAATGCCCAATTTATCTACAACTGTAACATTAAACATTGATAACGTTTTTCTTCCACATGCAATCATGTGCTTAGTGGCCTTTTTATTCACAATTGTAAAAAAATCAAATACCATTTCGGGAAGTACAAGGGTGTTTCTTCCCAAATTTATTATATGGTGAAATTAAACGTCTTTCATTCTTCACCTTATTTACATTTACAGAGTGTTCAACAAATCTCTTCATCTTTTGTTATGATTTAAATTCGTAAGACTTAGAGAGTTCCTTTTTTGTCTTGATAGTACGTGAGACGATATCTTCGTATGATGAAAAGTATTGTGAGAGAAATTATCTATAGATAAATGGTTTTATCCCATCAAATAATCGATAAATATTACTTCTTGGTATATGTATATTATCTGCAACATGATTTTCTGACCATGTAATGTTAGATTCTTACTCTGTGACATTATAATCATCCTTTTTCTATAGATCCAGAAATTGTATTTCCATATCTTCTCAATGGTAACGAGGAAAGTATTTTTCTATGAAAATATCTTTAATCTCCCTCCATTCCATATTTTATACTTATTCATCCTCCATTGTGTTTTTAATTAATTACCGCCATTGATCTTTATCTCCAGTGAGGCGATAAACTACAATGATATATTTTTATCTTTTGCTACTTCCCAAAACATGAAATATTTTCTCTAAGGAACTTATCCATTTTTCAGCTACAAATGGATTGTATACCCCTTTAATATTGTTGGTTCCTACCTCATGAAGCATTAAAACACTTATCCTCTATGTTGTGGATCAGGGTTCTCCATATGGGTAAGGTTATTATTCATAACCTGAGTGAGTTGTCCCAGTATGGTTATAAGCTGTTCAACACTAGTTGTATCACCAGATCCAATATAATAATCTTGAGTAGGATGGAAATATCTCCATTGTTTACATGAGTTGATACAATTTTTATTCCATCATCTAAGAGCCATTTCTAACCAAGGGAATACACTAGATTAGATTATGAATCGCAATACATAATTCCAAAATAGTAAATTAACTAACATAGATTGAATAGTTTGTGCATATAATCCATAATCATAAAAAATCATTATGAAATAAATTAATCTTAATTCATTCATAATTTCTTATAATGAAAATGTGAATTATCCTATGTACATCCCTTGATATTGTCGTACCCAAGAGTGTAGCAAGGCCCTTTGTTGTGGACTAGCTCTCATTCAAGTCTAGCTCAGAGCTGTGTTTTCAGGTTTTACACATAGATACATCTATTCTAGAAGAGCCTCTACCTACTTTTATCCATACAGGGATGCATTTCTTGAAAAATTCACAAAATATCTATATTACCAAAATTTGAGGAATTTCTTCCATACTATTCCTCAATGTCTATCTTAGGGTAATTTCCATGAATCATAGTTTTAATAATGGTAGTTTCCAAGGTTTGTACTAAGATTTCTTTGATACCAACTGTAATTCCCTAAACCTATTTACCTAGAGTTAGAGAATTATTTCATAACATTGGCATGATAACAAGGGATCATGTCCTGAAAGAAATATCAATTTAATAACCTTGGAAGTACTAGATAGGTACATAATTTTTTCATTACATTTGAAATGGAAAAACAAAAACATTTTTTCCCCATTGAACACACTCATATACCTTAGCCTATTCCTATAGGTTAATCGTAATATACCTCTTTTCATCATGGGAAAAATATATCATAAGAAATGGGTGAGCTCAGATACTCAGAAAGAATAAAAATATAGTAGAAACTATCATAAATAAGCATAAACATCTAAGGCAATGTATAAGACTAAAACAAAATACTTTTAAACATAAACATTATCATAATATGAAAATGATAAATCAAATAATTCCATTTACTTATTCACATGGATATTATACTAGTAAAATAATCACATGTAATATCAATATCTAATTTCATAATGATGGAATGCATAATGCCAACCATTATAACCACATAGTCAAGGACTTGTGCCAAGACTAAAAAAATATTTTGTCAATACCATTTTATAAGACACTAGTTTGTCTCATGAGACCTACCGAAGCATCTAGGGGCTATAATGGGCCCCTCCCGTCACTTACTACATCTAAATCATTTCTCATATAAAAAGGTTGAAACATAACATAATCATTCGAATTAAAACTAGAATATTAAATGTTAAAACATTTACCATAAACCATGAATGTTATAAAAATAGCACATCCATTATCAAACATATCACAAAACCTTCAATACAAAATGGGAGATTTTATCATAATGAATTAACTCAACCAAAAATAAAATCTAAAGAAGGATGTAGACATATATGAAATCAATCCAATATACTATTTGGGTGAAATATATCTTTATATTTAGAAATAATTTAAAATTAAAGAAATAATTTATTTTAAAAATATTATTATAAGATTTTAATTTAAGCTATGATGGATTATAATGATCGAATATAGCCACACCCTCTATATAAGAAAAAAACATTATTTCCTTAATTTGTCAAAAATGTCATAAAGTACCTTGTTTGGAATGTGATGAAAAGGTTCAATTCAAACCATTTTATAAAAATTAAAACAATGGTATAAATTAATATAACCCACAATCTAGTAAACATTTTTTTTTCTGAAATAAATTTTTATGAAACACGTATTTGGATCATAAAGAGGTCCCGATTGATACTCACATATGAACAACCTTATATAATAACGAGATTGTAAAATTAATTCATAACTTGTAATTTTCCTTAGTCGAGGGTATATTAACCTCCTGTATAATGGTGAAATAAATGTTATAGAATTATACAAGAACCACATATATAAATATGATATCATATATGATCTTCTAATATTTATTTTTAAATGATATATGAGTAGTATAATTTTTTTGGGGATAAAATGATTAGTTTTCCTTTGTATTTTTTGTTACGTAAGTCATTTTATTATGGATCACATGAATTTTATTCATATAAATAATGATATTAAGTTCTTAAATATAATTTATAATCATCAAATGAAAATTCATCTTTATGGTTATGATGGGGAATGGATGCTTATCGCTTCTTAGAGATGGTAAGAAATACATATACATGAGAGAAAATATCATTCTATTAGTGATAAAATTGTATTAACATGTATGGTATATTATATATACAGAATCAATAACATGTTATAATTGTTATTTAAATCAATTATACTCATTATTATACTCATATAAGTAATGAAGTGGTGAATAACAAAATACACCATGACATGGAGATGGTAAGCCATACATATGCACATATGGATCTTTTTCATTCATAGGAAGGATATAATAATGAATATTATTGTAAAATACTTATAATAACATCTCCATATTTAGATTTTACTTGGGTAATTATTTATTTATACAATCAACTAATAAAGAGGAAGTGGAAGAAGAAAAGAACATTGAAATAGGTGATGAAATAAATACCTCTTCTTTGAGTTATTCCTTTTGATTTGAACAAAAGCATCCATAGGATTGTTTTCTGATCAAGTTAAGTCCCCTAAATTGATTTTAAAGTAGTTGGGAGGATATTTTAGTACGGAATTTTCTAGATGAAAGGCATTGGAGGTGTGAAATTATGTGAAGGGGAAGTACACTTTTATAAGAGAGGTGAGGGTAACTTTAGAAAAAGATTGAAATATTATTTTAATATAATTTCATTTTAGGTTCTTAATATCTCTGTGGGTTTATATTGATGATAATGTAGTTATGGGGCGAAAACCCCTCAACCAATAGGTTTTTTACAAGTATAGTCACCATATTAACAGTATGTTTAAGATTTAACTCTTAGTTAAATAGTTTAAAATTTAACCTCTCTTCTAGTATTTTAATATTACATGATTAATAAACATACAATAAAGTTAAAAGATAACCTAAAGTGGTTCTTCAATTACATATCTATCCATATAGAATTCCTTTAGAAAAACATTATATTTTTTGGAATATTATATAATTTAATAAAAAGTATTTGTTTTAAAAACTCATTTATGTCAATTTTTAATTTATTTAGTATTTGTTTTTTGAAAGTAATAATAACATAATTACATTGCAATAAAATCATTCAATCAACCATAACATGGAATAATAACCTTAAAAATTATTGGAAAGCAACAAAATCTCAATTTACATCTATTTTAATATTTATAACATTAATTATTTTAGTCATTCATCAATAAGGTAATTACTGCATCATCATTGTGTCTTAAATATATTCAATTATTTAATGTCTAAAAATTATAAATAAAATACCATGATGTTGTAAATCGTTTTATAGTTTTAGTGAATATTTATAATAGAATTTATCTTATGTGTAACCCTATATAAAAAAAAATTTATTTATTTATCATTGAATTTAACAGTATTAACTCATTTTTAAATAAAATATAACAAATTCCTAATCTAATCCAAGTTGGTCAAAAATAATAATATTATTTTTCATAAGGTTGATTTTGGTTGAATTTAACTTATCCAATAGAAATTTGACATGTGTTAGGGTAATTATAATATATTTTTACCCTTAATTACCATATTTACTTTTAACCGTGGTAAATAAAATTGAAAAGTTACTATTAACCAAAAAATGTTTTCATCATATTGTACAAAATTTTACATAGTGATGTAAACCGTCTATCTCATATTTCTGATATTCATTTCAGAGATGTGTTAAAATTATGTTTTATGAAAATTAGTAAATCTGCCTAGAAGGTGGGGAAAAGGGGTTAAATAGTTCAATAAAATTTCATATATCTCATATTATTATTTTTAATTGACTCGAATGAACTAAATTGAACTTATATATGTATTATGTATCTGTTTTGACATAAAATAAAATAAAATAAAATAAATAATTATTTAAATAAAATTTGGTTTTAAACAATAACGCAGTGTTTTCAATATTCATCAAACATTGAATGTTTTCACAAAAATACAAAAAATCCACCCTAGGCTAATTTTGATATTCCAAATCCAAAAATAAAAGTCCATTTTAAAAAATAAAATTTATAAAATGTCAAAAAGTGGGAATTATTATTCAGAATGGCTAGTTTGATTAGTTGTGATGTGCTAAAACTCAAAGTTGCGAACAACGTAAGCTATTTCATTATTAAAAGAGAAGTGTACTATGGAAGAATGGGGTGTTAAATAATAGTAGAATATCCTTTGAGGAACTCTGAAGGTTTTGTATTCTTTATCCTTGGGGTTTCTTGATTTGATTATACCCTGAGTACTCGTCAATAAAGTAAAGTTCTTGGAATCCAACAGTTGCATTGATCGTGAGTTCTGTGATCAGAAATAAGAATTCCTGTTTCAGTAAATGTTAGTTATGTTCTCTAAATTTATTATAGACCCAAATCATCAGGTTCTTCTTCTTGATAAGGATTATTTAGGAAAGCTACATTCAGTATTTCACTTCTCTAAAGAAGTTGAATTTTATCAATGTTTTCGACTTCTGCCTCTACATTTGTTGAATGAGAGGGGTTCATTCTATTCGTTTCCAGCATAAATCCTTGTTTCTCATTATGTATTAGATGATCATGCATAGAAAAATCTAGATTGAGTTTGTGTATTTCAGTTTAATTCTATGTGAACACATATTAGTGCTTCTTTAGAAATGCAATGTACATCACATAGTCTTCAAGGGGCATGGTGGAACTGATTAGCGTAGGTCGTGGTTCTTCTTTTGTTCCTAGATTTATCTACCTGATCTCTTCTATGGTGGTGGAGAACCATTCCTCTAATGGTAGAGTGGAATTCCTGAGATCATACACATCTATTTCTGAATGTATGGAGACATATTTAGGTCAATAAGGAAATCATTGTGCCTCTCTGTCAATAGCAGTTCAAGAGAGGCTATTATAAGAGACATCATCATTCCTTTCAATCCGAGTCATTGTTGATAGATGTTATAGTTGGTTGGTGTCATTGATGATATGTGAAGATTGGGCCTCTAGGATTACATTTGTGACTTTGACGATGTTTTTGGGGAGCAAATAATCATTATAGAGCATGGTTTAGTGATTCACAAGTGTTGTCACTAGACTATTGGAAGCTACAACCTATATATCATCATCCTTCATTAGTTCCTTTCCTCCCTTCTTTTAGAAATATTTGTCAGCATATATGTCATAGAAAGTCTAATATGGGGAATTCTCACTATGTAATATTCCAACCATTCCATTGATGGGTTACTTCAAGAATTGATGGAATGTTGATGGTTGTGCCAGGTGGCTATGGAGCTAGGTCCTTCTGAGCAGGTCATTGTATGAATTTTCCTGTTGGATAACTATTAACTTACCATCATATTTGAGTTACTTGAACTGTGACTCATATATGATCTTCCCAAGGGGTCTTTTCTCATGCATATCATATCCCACAATGGCTAGCTTTGTAAAGGATAATTCCCCTTCACTATACCCAATGCATTAGATTATTCAAACATGGATGACATTAATCCCACAACCATTATCAATTTGTTCCCTTTTGGCATTGAAATTATTGAGTCACCATAAAAAAATATAAGGACCTAATATTCCCTTGGATGGCTTCCTCCTGATTTTGATCATTGAATGAGATGGCAACATTACATCCCAAGGAAATAGTCTCTACTCGATTGAACTTAGCTATGGCGATTTATGGCATGAATTCTTATGGTAATTGAAGGGCTTCAACAAGTTCCTAACTTTGTTCATTTGAAATAATAAGTGCATCAAGGATTAAGAGCATAGATAGGACTATAGTTATTTATTTCATAACATTTTAATTTCCTACCAGAGGTCGGTGCTTCCCAATATGGGGATTCTCTTTTACATTTGGTTCCGGAGATGGATAATCTAATGGAGGAGGTCCTGGTGCTTATGTGAAGATTCAACAAGTGTATGCTTCTAGTGGCGAAGGTCACACCAGACTTCCTCATTGACTGGGATAATTAGATTGAACCCCTTCTAAGTGGTCATGCAAGCCAATCAGGTGAGGGCGACTACTAAAGCGCTCTAAGGAACCGACTTGCATCTTTTTAGACTGCTAGATAGATTTCCCATGGGTATCAACAATTTATATATATTCCATGGGGATATGATCAGAATATTGATTCCATCCATGAACGTGTTGTCCCTAGTATCCTCAGCTCCAACGCATGTGGTTGCTTGATACCGTATTAAACAAAGGGAACCCATATTCAGGGAATACTCATCATCAGATAAGGTAATTTTCATGTTTATTATTTTGAAAAAACTTAATATGGCCTCCTAATCTATTAAAGATTCTATTTGGTGATGGTGGTTCCTATGATACAGATGTCACATGGAGGAAATATGAAACAATTTGGTCATTCATTGGAGTTGAATATGTTTCTTCCTCCCCTGTCTCACCGCTTCTTCTTATGGACATTCCCACACATGTAAGGTATATATGACCTCTCCCTTTTAATTAGTGTAGATATCGTGAGTTTTTCAAACTGTTCTTTTAAGGAATTATGATATAATCAAAAAATATTTTGAGTCATCTATTTGTAAAACTATTGCACTTTCCTGTTTGGAACATTCTGTCAACCATCCTCTTCATCTGACAGGGAAATGGTCATGCAATCCACCTACTCTAGATACTTACCTATCATCACCTATCTATATTTGAACATTCCTTGATGAAATTTATTTAATAATAATAAATTCTAGATATTGTGAACCATCCTAATATAGAACAGGAACTAGTCGAGATTGTTGGTGAGGTTGACTCCAACCATCCTTATGGGTAGAAGCAGTGTGTAAGTTATTACCCGTGTATTACAATAAATAAACTATGACCTTTTCATTTTAGAAAGAGAATAATTTGTTCATCAATTCCTCAAATAATAAGAAACCCTGATTTCTCTGTACTTATGGTCAAGGGTTATTCTGTGTTGGCCACCATGCAACTTGAGGTGTTGGGCGGATCAACTCTTACCTAGGTGCTTGGATGGGAACTGATGTAGGCATGATAACAATGGTTTTGGGTTCTTCTCTGCCTAGATTCTTCCTCTTAGTTTCAGTCATGAGTCATGTCTTCAATAGTGTTTTAGTAGTATCTCCTACGAGAAGGGGATTATGAGATAATATGATAAACCATTCAATATTAATATTAAATCATAAACCCTCTCATTATATTTTTGCATGCAGTTTGTTTGTTCGATGATCTATGTTTTCCAAAGAGTTGACCTGAAATGATATAAGAACTAATTAAGAAGGACATACCATCATGGAATAGATTCCAATAGTATATTTCTATACCAAATAAATGCTAGACCTAACATATATTTTACTAAATAGATCATTTTTTATTACCTCATGGTGATATTGAGGTCCCATCATTGGCTCGCACTGTGATACATGGTGTGTGAGATGTTGTTCATGGTAACCTACACCATCATGTGTAGAAAAGGTAGGGTTTATGAGGTTGGTGGATGTAGAGTATCATCCAACCATTCAGGGTATGGAATCCTTTCATGATTCACTGGTGTGAACCACCCTTGCTTGGCTTCCATTCGAGTTGATAGGGATTCAATATTGGTAAGTAACTCTAGGGTAACTACTCTCTAAGAAACATCTTGTCTACAGGTATTGCGAAGGGGCTGATGAGGTGGTTCCACATTCATCTCCTACTAAACCTCGATATGTCCTATTTCTGAATGATTACCTTGGAGGGGGAGAGGTTGTCACCATAATGGTGGATTGTCCTGATAATTTTAATATTTCTCATTTATGTAGACTGGCTATCTAGATCAGCTTCCAATATAATTCTGAGTTACATCTCTTTCGACTAGATCATATATGGGATGTATAGTATTGATCTCTCTATGGATATGATATCTAGTAGGAATATTTCTATAGAGTAACTCCTCATTGAGTTTCAAATGACCTCATATTTGACTCTTACATTGTGAGAACTCTTCTTTTGTGTATGGAAACTGATATGAAGTTGCGTATTTTCCATTTTTCATTTCCATTATTCCTCCTAGGAGGTGGAATCATTTTGTTCGGCAGTGCCAAATTTTGATGCCTTATCTAGTTCCAAGTGAAAACAACCTCATTTTGTACATCCAAATCACCATCCTCCTAGGGTACATGATCCATGTTTTTCCTCTACATTTTCATCCTGAAAAACATTTATCATGTTGATTGTGAATAAATTCATATAGGCATATCAGGAAATGTTTTTTGTTCCATTACTTTCTGTGCAACAAGCTGATTCTATATAGCCTCCATCAAGGTATTTATTCGAATCCTTGTCTTTGTTCATCAATTTTGGATTGTCAACCTAATGGGGCCTTATATCCTTTTTGGTATGCTCCTCCCATCTTGGCCTATGAACAATGACTCTTAGGGTGTTTCTGGTCATGATTGTCGAGGCAGCCCCTACCAATATAGGTATTTCTTGGAGTGGAGGGAATAAGTGCAATTTCGACTATTGGTTTCATCCCCCCAACCAGGAGAAGTAGTATTCCCTCTATGGTGATGATGATGGTGAAACATCCCACAAAATATTAGGGTGGGTGGCATTTGGGGCCACTATTGGAATTGATTGGTCCTGTGGTTTAGGATCCAACGACTCTATTTAGGGAAAAGATGATTCATGACACGAAGATAAAGATATAAATCCCGCCATCCCAATGGGATGGGTGTGAACTAGAATCATCACTAATGTATCCAAGGTACTCTTGGGGTACAATAAACATGGTGATGATGATTGAGATATAAATTCCCCTGCCAGTGCATTGGGGTTCACCTACAGTTATGAAGGGTATGTCCTGAATCATCTCAGAGATTGACAACCCAAGGGGTGGAGGTGGTGGAAAATATTCTCATGAACCATGAGGCTAAGTGAACTCTTGGATTGTCTCAATGGTAACTAAAACTATGGTTTGGTTGATTGGGTGCAGCTATTCTTGTGTGAGATTTGGGTGTGGTGGCAGCCCATGGTGAGAATTACTCCTTATGAGAAGTTTTCTGGATGGTCGCATCATCAATTTTTTTATATGTAATGTACTTTTATTATATTTAAGGGCCTAGTTTATTGGTTTTTTCATGCTACATCTCCCCATACATGGTTTATGGGAACCATTGATTCAAGGTAATTCTGTTTCATCGACCAAATATCCTGAGGATTACTTGGTCCACTGATTTTACTAAAGGCTATAACATTACAGGATGTCATATATAATGGGATTTGATTATCTAGGGGATAGAAATGTGTAACACTCAATACTTTCCCCATAATTTGATATAGATTACTAACGTGGGTATGAATATTCTCTGCCAAAGTGTCACAATGCAATGTTGGAAAGTGTATAGCAAATTTTCAATCTACTTTTCCATTTTGGGATATCGGGGCATGATAGCATCTGGGTTGAGTAGAAAAAATTATCTAGTTCTTATAAAGGTGTAACTAATATCATGGTTAAGGTAGAAATAGATCCTTCAGTCACTGAGGAGTATGCCACATATTTTTATGTAAGAGAACAATGTAGTCCTTTTTTAGCTCATATAGGATCTCATAGCAATATGTAGAGAGGGGACAGAACATGATGAGGAGGTTATTTTTGGATCACTACCTCCAGGTGTCAATGTTATCCTCTTTATCATTAGACATACATGCCTACATCCAGTCAGAACATAGAAGATGGCTCTAATGGTTTCCTGCTGATGGGAGTGGATTGTTGCTAGAGGATGATAGGTGAAAACATATGGCTTACCCCAGTGTTTCGAGCATCTCTATGTATGATGGTGTTTTGGTTTGGTTCACCACTATATGTGGAAGTGTCTGTATGAAGAGAGGATTTCTATTCCCATAGGAGATATTTCAATGGGGTTGTTGACCATAGTGGATGTCAGGAGTAGAGTCTCTATATTCCATCTCCACATTACCATGAGGAAGACTATCGTGGTAATGAATCTCTACTTCTTATGCTTCGATAGAAGACTCGATGGACCCTTATAGTGTTGGTAATGTGTCTCGAATGACCCCGAGGACAATGAAATTGAGTAGATCAGAAATATAGTCCTTTTTCCTAGTCATGGCCATAATATGTCTACTATACTTTTTTGATTGTGTAGGGATATGAGCCTGCTTTGTGAATGTTGTTAGAAACTATATATAACTTCCTGGTGGTGAAAGAATATGATGATTCTTTTGTGAAGTAGATAGAATATTACAATAATCTATCTCATTATTGATGGGGATATGATCATGTCTTAAGGCATGTTCTACCCTCACTTTCTAAGCCACAGTAAATAAGAGAGTATGAGCCCGATATGGAAACATCATGATCTTCCTCAGGTCTTACTTAGAGTGAGTATAAACCTTCCATAAGGTGTGTTTTACTCCCATATGGTGAGCCCTAGTAGAAATAGGAATATGATTCTGGTTCTAATATCCATGCCCTCATCAGAATATTCTTGATTGAACTCTGTAATTAAAGAATTAATATGGGCCTCCGCTTGTATTTTCTTGGAATGATGTTGGCGTGGTCATTCATCAATGGATATAGGGTTTTATCCTTGATTTTTTAATCTACTGAAGTATTCCAAGAAGATTCACTGACAGGAATATGAGTATGTTTATAGAATTGTGTCATTATAAATTGGTTATACTCAGCTAGAATGGGGATATGTGATTGGTCCTAGGACCTTGGAGTACACCACAAGACATATTTAACAATAATATAAGACTTTATCGAGGATTTTTTACATCTAACATAGTGATCCATATCTAGAACTTGGGTATGATCCCAATCCTGGGACTTTGGAAGATGTCACTAAAATCTTTCAATAGGCATGTGCCCTTGTCCCAAGGCTTGTGGTGCTCTGAAATAGTGTTACCATGATGGAAAAAGAGTATGATCCCAATTTTATGCCTCTCCCATTTTCATAATATGCCAATAATCCTCCTAGCTGGGTGCAAGAATGTCCATATGCACCAATTCAACCACTTATGCATGATGATTATAGTGTTTAGTTGTCCTGGGTATAGGGATAGGAGTATGTGGCTATCCCTTTATCTATAACAGTTCTAGAATAAGCCGACGAAGCTCTTTTTCTATTCCTAAAATATATTTTCATTTTAGAAAATCTTGTGTAGGCATAGAAGACTACACATTCTCTATCTCCATTATCCATTGACATATATCATCAATTGAAGTAGGGATATGTTCCAACTTCATTCACCATTGTGAAATAGGGGTATGTCGATGGGCTTTGTTCATTGGAGTGGGAGTATGAGCCTCCCCCATTTTTTGTGGGAATATTCCCATAGACATGTTCTGAATTAGCAGTGATATGAGCCTTCTAACTAGTTCCTTCCAAAGTATGCAGGCTGGAATAGTCAGCAGAAGTTGGGATATGATCTCTCGCCAAGATATCCAACTCCTTCCTCTTCAAATTTATCTTCATTATAGCCCCTTCATGGGTGTCAATGGAAGCTATGTGTCTGATCACACCATCAGACAACGATTGATGGGTACCCACGGGGATGCATTGGTGACTACGGTTGGAAGGTGACTGCCATAGAAGAACCAAAATTGAAAGGGATCCATATTTGGCTTCCTATAAGACATTCATTAGATATCGAAGGTGGAAATTGTTTTTCTCAGAGGATAAGATCATAAAGAGGCTGGTTATAGTAATGAGAGATACTGGTTTAGCTGCAACCTATTCCAGGCGATGCAGATTTTATCATTTCGATTCTTGGTAAATATCATGGGAATATTCCATAGTCATGATTCTATTTTGTCTTTGGTACCCACAAAGAATTTTATTCTCCACATTATGTTATAGTTTTAAAGAAAGTGATATTTCTTTTCAACCTGCACGAGTCTCATAATTAGATGAGTTACCAGAATGAATTCTAGATGATGAATACATTTCATATAGTTGTGGTCTGTACATGAGAGTAGTATCTAAAATCATGAAAAAAGGAAAAGGTTCTTAATTAGTGATATATAATAGGAATGAAAATTCTCAATCATATATACATAGTTATCACAATTTTTATTTATTCCCTTTTTTGTTATTCTGCTCACGTGGACTTGTCAGTGAATGGATTGACATACAAGAATTCTGGTTTATGCAGGTCTTAATACATTGTTTACATATACAATCTTCAAAACAATGTTGTATGAGAGATTTACATCAATAATTATAGTTTTTTTCATACGATGAGAATTAAACATGGATCAATGGACTATAACCCAATCATTTTTTATTATAGAGATTCAATTGGGTTCACCATTTTTTTTCTTCGGGATTCATTGCGGATGTGGGATGGGTTCGCCGTTGATGGTTTGATTTAGATGTATTTTAAGACCGCATATGACTCCCCAAGGCATTAAAATATTTTCCTTTTAGATTATATATAAATTTTTCTTTGGAATTGATTATATACAATGTTTAAAGTACACTGCATACAACAATGAATTAGCTTCTGTTATACAAATCATTGAGTTTCACTGCCTTTTAATATCGAATTTATTTCAAAACTAAATTATTACACTTTTATGATTTATATTTTAAAAAAATCATTTTTTAATTAAAAATTTCTAAATTATATTTTTGAATTTTTTTTTGTATTTTTATAAGAAACATCAATTTTTTGATAAATAGTGAAAATTTCTGCAATTTGCTTTAAATAGCCTTTTCATTTAAATAGTTATTAACGATAGGTTATGTTTAAGATTTGTCTTACTATAAAATTAGATTAACTATAAATAAATTTATATAATTATGTTAAATAAAACTAATTTTACTTTCAAATTTAATATAAAAACATAACAATATTTCGAAAAAAAATTTAATATAAAAACCCGATATTTTATCCATTCTACGGAATTAGAATTAATATTAATTGCCTCACATCATTGTTTTGAATTTCCAAAATATAACATGAAAGGATATATATATTATGATATTTTTGTTATATTAATATCATATTAATTTTTTTGACCAAAACAATTAGTGAATGTGATTAAGATTAATTATGTTGATTAATGCATGTTTAAGAATAATAAGGGACTAAACCTTAATATTAACGACCAAAATGACTTATAAAAATGTTTAAAATCCATTGGATTCTAATAATATGTCCATATACCCACATGGATAAAAATTTATGGGTTATTAAGAAATTATTAAATGGATGATCCCTATATATAATGCTGAGTTTGAAAAAAGACAAAGATGGATCTTTTTTGTCTTTAACATTTATAAAATATTGACATTTGTACAAAACATCATATTTTCTTTTATGGATTTTATATTTAAAGATATATGGGTTATTCTTGTCATAATAATTTATCAATATTTTTATATATGCTTAAGGTACATAAAAATATTAACAAATGCCAATGTAGTGATTATTTAATTAATGATTTACTAAAATAAATGATACTATAAATATTAAAAGTAAAGTTAAATGGTCGAATTATTGTATCTATTTATATTTGAAGATGGAAATATCATGTTCCACATATATAAACCAGATATATTTCAACTACAATATTAGAATGATATTTCAATGTTAATATTAAATAAATAATGTCGAAATTTACATTATTGATATTTTTAAAATAAATAATAATTATGGAATGATTTAAAATTAATAAAATATAATATTATGAAAATTTATTATTTAGGTGTTAATAAATATTAAATATGGTCTTTTAATGGTCCAATTAAAATTTTATAATTATAATATTGACTCATGTACTGTAAAATCGTTGTCAACGCAGTACGGGTTCAAGCAGCGTTTCAGCACGTCACATGAATTTGTTTTAAAATAAATTTTCAAAAAACATCAGAATTTTATTTTATAAATTATATATAATATTATTAATTAATTAGATCTATATTTTATAATAAATATAACATTAATATTTTCTTAATTTTAAAATTAATTATATTAGAAAGCAGATTCTTTAATAAAAACCAAATTTTTAAAATTTGGGAATATTATAAGTTAAGAAGCCAAGTTATTAAAAAGAAAATATGTTTGTGTAGATGAAGTTTGTTTCAACCAATACTCTCCTTTAATCAAATATTTTTTCATTTTTTAGGCTCTTTAGGTAAGAAAGATCACACATTATTGAATACCATTTGGTATTTACAAAAGCGCCACTCCCCCTTCCCTACAAAAGGCCACCACCTCTCCCCATTCCGAACACATATAAAACCACCTATGGTCATACAATACCTATCCAAATAGTATCCCAACATCTATCTGCTATACCTAGAAGCATCCCTTATGGAATAAGAATTTCCAAGAAATCCATTTGGTATAAACCAAAAGAAGTTACCTAATTAAGAGGCGATGACTTATCTCATGATTTATAGTTAAATTTCCATTATACACTTAAAATAATCATCTTATTATATCATTATTTGAAATTCAAGTATCCTCAATAATCTAAGATATTATTATGAAAATACTTTGATCTAAACTTGCACACAACTCCATCTAATTGGTAACAAACATTCTATTTCTGTTTAGGAAAAATAAAACCTCACTAAAAGTTGGTTGTTCAAATTTTCATACTACCTACCATGGTGGAATTATTTTAGAAACTATATTTATATAACATAGATATTATTTATTATGTCTTATTATTCTATAATTTTTATTTTTAATAATCCTTTATTCTATCCAAGTTGAGTAAATATGATAATTTCATTTGATAAAGTCTGAACAACCACCCCCTCAAAGTGATATGACTCATTCATAAGAAACATGAAACCTATAATACTTGGTGTTAATAAACCTTTGTAACATATATAATATAAATTTTATACTAAAATTATAACTTAATTTTTTATCAGTTAGTTTTAATTCTTATAATACAATAATGAAATTAAAGTAGAGTTTATGCGTACGTATGGCATACAGTTTCCATGAATGGTGCACTTCATTTATAAAATACAAATATTATGGAATATTCTAAATAAATATGTACAAAATATATAGGATAATTTATTTATGGTATAAATTCTAGAGATTATTAAAACCTGATTTATTTGATAAAAACACCAAATAACAAGTCAAATTCTAGTTGAGAAAACTAGGCAATTAACACCTGAAATAAATAAAATAATGAAATGGTGTTAACAAACAGGTAATAAAATATTTTAAGAAGTTAATATATGTATTTATAAACATTATTGTGGTTATTTTAGTAGATAATAATATATTTTATACCACTATACATGAGGTTAATGAAAACACAACAAAAAGAAAGGAAAATGTAATGGATTTCGTCTCAACATACATACCACTGAGACTTATATTTGTTTTCCACAAATTCACTCTTATTTGGTGCATATAGTTCCACTTGAGATGTAATACTAGGAATATACTTATTCTCACAATGTTATATGTTTCATTTAATTAATGAGGAATTATGATTTAAATTATGATTTGTTGTATGGGACACACTAAATGTTTAAATATAATTTTTTCTTGTGATTCTTTTAATGCGATCAACCCTTGTAGTTAATTGTCTTTAATTGAGGTATTATTGATAAATATGTATCATCTATTAAAATTGGATACATTTTCGATGGAATATTGTTCATCAATATGATAAATTATTTTGACTAGAACAACATGGGTGGGGCTCATTTATAGATATCCCCTCAATGCATCAGTAATCCCCAGAGATGAATCATTTTTCCAATCATATGGATATTTACCCTATATTTTGTAAAATATATTGTGAAAGGTCACGAAATTAAAAGTACCATGTACATAAGAAACATGGAATCCAATAATTAAGAATTTAAATAATTTATATTTAGTTATTATTCGTACATGAGATATTTCATTGAAATATCTATGGATTAATTTCATATTTACTTCATTGATTAAATGGTCTTTGTTTCAGTTTTGAAACATTCCATACATATATTACCTTATCTAGTAATTTTAATGCAATTTTAATAAATTATTTACTTTTCCATGTTAATTTATTTCTGTTGATGCATTATTTCTTCTACGTTTCTTAGCCTTACTAAGAATTTGAGCTCACCCTTATTCTATTTCTTTTACCATGTTATGAAGAAGAGATCATTGAATAAACATTAATAAACACATTTTATTTATGTTATTGTGTAACATGTCTTTTTTAAACATATTAAGTGTATCATGTATGAAATATGGATTTCAAATACATCTAGATAGAATGGTCCTTTGAGATTTTATTCCTTGTAATAATTCCAATGTAATGTAATAATTCACTGGTTCCAAGAATCTGGGGTCAGGGTGTTATAGTTCTTATCAAATTATGTTTAGAAAAAACTATGGATACTTGATTTAGATAACCTATATTTGGGAGAACAACTCTATGTAATACATTGAGGATAATTTGAGAATGAAATCCTTGAATTTTCATAGAGTAAATATCGTGTGGTAATTCCTAGAAATACATCCATGTCTAGACACTTCATGTGGACGAGGTTCAAGCACAGATATACCTAAGAGTAACAACTTTAACAAGGTGTTCCAAGGATGACTCGAGGAAACATTGTTCACAACAATGGACCTTACGTCTCAACATGTTTCACACTCATGTAGTATATTCTTAGGATAGCTCAAATTTTTTTACCCACCATTATTAAGTATTAATAAGTAATGATTTCACCATAGTAGCCAATGTTTATGATTCTAGGATTCACAATGCATAAATTAATGTTTTCTGATATTCCATTTTAAGAGTTATAGTTTGATAATAATTTTATGAGCCAATCCCGTATGTGGATATGTTTAGAAATACTACATAACAGATGAAATGAGAACTCCAACAATGCACGTGACACAAAGAGTGAAAAGGATCACATCATTCATGGTCTTAAGTCTACATGTCTAAGAGAAATAGTCTATTATGTGTTCTCATCGTATGAGGAAATAGTATTGTTTTTTACAAGAAATGTAAATAATTATATGAGTCTTAAGAAATTAAATGGATTTAGTTAATGGAGGATAAAAAGATGGAAAAAGGGAAGAACGGAAAGAACGATTTTCATATATGTGATAACTATGGAAAGAATCACCCTGGTAAATTCTTAATGGGAATTTGTGGTTTTTATAAGTTTGGTGAAAAAGGACACCATGTTCATGATTGAAATGGAAAGAAGAATGTTTCTAATGTTCAATTCATACAATACAAGGAGATGAGTCACTATGCTAATCAATGTCCAATGATTCAAAGTAATATACTCTAGATTGTTCTTTTTAATAGTGACAGAGTTATGATATTTCCGCAAATGAAGACGAATGATTAGTATTCTTGTTCAATAATTATTTTTTTGAGTATCTTATTATAAATGTGTTTGTTATACGAATTATGGAATATATGAGAATTATACGGTTGTACATTATCATTAAGGATTTGAGATCTTATTCTGAATGGTTCAGTTGAAAGATAAGGTTTTTGGAGAACACATGATTGATGGAAATAAAACCCTTAATATGTTCATTATGATAATATAATTATGAAGAAATTATTTATTTGGACAAGTTATAACAACCTTGGAATTGATTAATAACTTGTTGATAAGTGGTCTTTGATATCATTGATGGAGTTTACAACAATTTTAGATTTAAGGAATATATACATTAACATGTATCTTAAATAAAGAATTTGGATGAATTCATGCTTCCAATAAGGTTTTATGTTAATTTTAGTTATTAACATAATTAAAAAGGATACAAGATGAATTTACTCACATGCATGGAATGTGAAAATAAAAATATGCTTCATGTTGATTAAAGTTTAATGATAATCTCACTTTGGAAGTTCAGTGACTTTCATTCAGAATTGATTAGATCACAATCAGTTGGTAAGGTTAACCATTTATAAAATGTTTTATGGTTATTATTGGATGAAATACAATATCATATTGTATTACCTCACTGTATGTTGTATCATGTTCTAAGAGATGAAGTAGAAATAGTTCAAGGAATGATCCAAGGAAAATATTGTGATTATAAAAACATATATTTACTTATATTTTTATTAAGTGAATGAATCCCTAAAATAGTGAAAAAATGGTTTTGAAATAGATTTTTTTTCTTGTTATCATTGTTTTTATGATATCAATAACCTTTATTCACACCTATGGATTATGGTTCTGTGATAAAAAACATCATTTTGAACATGGTCTCTATCACTCTCCATCAAAACATGATGCTTAAATTTTTCTTATGTATCCATGTTTTCATTTCCCACGTATTTTATCCAGCTAGGGAACTTAGATACATGACTATTGTAAATTACATTTTCTACTATTAATAAAATGTGATATTAATCATTTTTACAATGTGGGTCTATTAGAAATAGATTATTTTCAATCCATATAATACTAAGATAATGTTTAAATTGCGAGGACACAATTTAATTAAGGTGGGGATAATGTGACACACAAAGTCATTACAATATTTTCTATTTATATTAAATATATATTTTTTGTAATTACATATATATAATGTTTAAATTATTATACATATGAAAAATTATATTGTAGATTTATTTTACTGTAAAATTAAATCAATTAGACATCAATTTTACAATTATGTTAATTATAATTAATTTTACATTCAAATTGAATATAAAAACATAATAATCTTCTGAGAAGTTTTCTACTATAAAACCCCATTATGTCACCACATATGTGGGATTAGAGTTAATCATATATTTCTTACATCTATGATTTCATGTTTTAAAATCCTACATATATGGATGTAGTTAGTATGAAAAATGTGTTCTAATAAGATAAAATTAATTTTTTGACCAAAATGATTATTGAATGTGATTAAGATTCATTATGTTGATTAAGGTATGATTAATCTTAATAACGGACTAAACCTTGATATTAAGGAAAATATTACTTGTAAACTTATCCAAAATCCATTGGATGCCAATTATTTGACCATGTACCCACATGGTCCGAAATTTATTCATTATGAGGATATTATTAAAATATAAGTTCCCTATGGAAAAGTGTAATGAAAAAGAAAAAGGGAACTTTCCTTACAATTAACATATATAAAACATGGAGAAATATAAAAAAACATCATATTTTCAGTAATGGATGTCCTTTTTAAATATATATGGGATATTTTTATATTAATAAATTATCAATAATATTTTTAGATGGTTTATGTACACTAAGTTCTTATGAAATTCCAAACTGGTGATTATTTAATTAATATTTAACTAAAATAAATGATACTATAAATATTAAAAGTTAAGATAGTTGGTATAATTATTGTATATTTTTTAAATGAAAATATCACGTTGCACATTTTTAAACCTAATAAAATTGAATTAAAATATTATAATTATATTGTAAATTTAAAATTAAATATATAATGTAAAAATTGATATTATATTTATTTTAAAATAATTAAATATTGTAAAAAGATTTAAAATTAAAAAATACTATATTCTAGAAAAATATATATAAGTGTTACTAAACATTAAATTTGGTATATTATTGGACCATTTAGTCTTTCATAATTAATATATTGACCCATAAACTTTAAAAATTTTGTTAACACGTTCCATGATCATGCAATGTTTTTGCACGAGAGACACAATTGTTTTAAAATTAATTTCCCCATCACATGAGAATATTGTTCTATAAATTACATATAATATTAATAATTATGTTTCCCTATATTTTCTAATAAATATCACATAAATTTAGTCTTAATGGTTAAAATAATTATTTAAGAATACAAGATGCTTTAATAAAAACCAAAATGATAGAATTTGGGAATCATAGATGTTAAGGAAAAAAATTATTAAAATTCACAAATTTTTGTGTGGATGAAGTTTTTTATTGAACATGATTCTCCTTTACTCAATTATTTGTCCATTTTGGAATCCCTTTGGGTAATATAGACCACCCATTATTGAATACCATATGATATTTACAAAAGTGCCACTTTTGCTTCCCTCTAAAATGCCACCACATCTCTGCATTTCCAACTCCTCTAAAAACTCCTAAGATCAGCCAAGAACTTCCTAAATATTCTCCCAAAATCCCTCCCCTTGAACTAGATGTATCTATTTGTGAAGAAATATATTTGGTTAATCCATTTTTTATAAACCAAAAGTAGTTACCCGATTAAGAGGTAAAACCTTCTCTCATGATTTCTAATTTCATTTCCATTATTCAATTCGTATATTCTTATTATTTTATTATAACATAACAACACCAGAACCCTAAATATACTAGGAATTTTTTATGATAATTATTTTACCTACACATACACACACCTCCATCTAATGTGTAATGAATATATTGTGTCTATGTACGGAAAAATACAACCTCAAGAAAGGATGATTGTTCAATTTTCCCAACCATTTCTCATGGTGGCCATTATGATAGACACAATATTTATTTAATATATATATATTATTTATGATTTATTATTCTTATGTAATTTTTATTTTGAAAATACCATTATTATAACCATGTTGTGTAAATATGATAATTTCCTTTAAGGAAGTGTGGACTACCGCCCCTCAATTAGATATTACTCATTCATGTCATAAATGGAACATATAATAGCTAGTGTTAATAAAACTATGTAAAATATATAATATAAATATGATACTATAATTTTATCATACATATGTATCATTTAGATTTAATTATTTTAATAAAATAATGAAATTAATGCAGCATTCATGCGTACGTACAACCTACCATCTCGATGAACGTACACTTCATTTCTAATCTCCAAATATTATGGGATACACTTTAAATATTTGTACTAAATATATAATATAATTTAGTAATGGTATACATTATGAATATTATAGAACCATGATGTATTTAATAGGAACACAAGGTAACAAGTCAAAATGTATTTGAGAAAACTAGGAAATTAAGACCTGAATTAGATAAAATAATGTAACAGTGTTAACAAATGGGTAATATAATATAGTAATAAGTTAATATGTGGTATTATAAAAGTAAGTGTGGTTATGGTATTAGTTATTAACATATTTTAAACCACTATAAAGGCGTTCAAGGACCACACAACCTAAAGGAAGGATATGGTAAGGGAATTTATCTCAACTTACTTAACATTGAGACTTATGTTTGTTATGAACCAATAAACTCTTATTAGGTATATATAATTCTCCTTGACATGTTATTCCATGTATATACTTGTTCCCAAAATGATATAAGTTTCATTTAATTCATGATTAATAATGATTTAAATGTTTCAATCCGCAATGAAACACATTGGAATGTTTTAATATTATTTTTCCTCATGATTAGTTTAATGTCAACAATCATTGTTGTTAACTATCCTTATTTAATGTATTACGGATAAATTTAATCCTTCTATCCAATATTGATACATTTTTTATGGAAAATGGTTTATGAATATGAGAAATTATTGGGACTCGTATGACAGGGGTGGTACCCGATTATAGATAGCCCCCCCCATTGCAAATAAGTCCCATGAGATGAATCATTTGGCCAATCAGATGAGTTTTTACCCTCCATTTTTAAAAATGTCTTGAGAATGTTCATTATGGTAAAGGTTCCATGTACCTATGAAACATGGAATCTAATAATTAAGCATTACCCTCATTTTTATTTAGTTATTATTCATCCATGAAATATTGTCTCAATATTTCATTGGATACATTTCATTTTTAGTTCATTAATTAAATGGAATTTGTTTTTGTTTCCTAAAAATACATAATGATATTTTCTAATCTAGTGATTTGAATGGTGTGTTTTATTTTTTATTCATATCTATAGGTTAATATATTCCTACTGATTCATGATTCCTTCTGCATTTCATACCCCTACTGAGAATTTTAGATCACCCTTATTATTTTTCTTTCCCCATATTATAAAGAAGTGATATTTGAAGAGCCTTTATGGATGCAGTTTATTTTAGTTCCTGTGCAGAATTTTTTATATTATTTTCCTAAAGTATTATGTGTATCATGTATTTAATATATATTTCCAAGACTTCTAATTTAAATGGTTCTTTGGGATTTTTTTCCCTGTAATAATTCAAATTTAATGTAATAATGCACTGGATCCGGGCTTCTGGGGTTGGGGTGTTATAGTTGGTATCAATGGAATTTTAGCGACAACCTTGGAAACTGGATTTATGAAACCATGATTAAGGATAAAAAACCTATGATAGACATTACAGATAAATAGAGATGAACATTAATAACATTGGTAGATTAAATATTATTTGGTTATTACTTGAAATGAATCCATGCCTGGATACTACAAGTGGACGTAGTTTTGGAAAGATATACCGAAGAGTAGAATCACTAAAAAGCTATTCTGGGCTAGAATCAGGGTAACCTTGTACAAAATAATGTGCCTTACTACATAACTGGTTTAAAATCACAGGGGATATTCTCATTATAGTTTATATTTTTTTACCCACCATTCTGAAGAATTTAGAAGTAATGATTTCCCAAAAGTAGCGAATGTTTTTTATTCTAGGATTCATGATGCATAAATTAATGTTATATGATATACCATGTTTATAGTATTAGTATGTTCATTATATTAAGATCTAATATATTATATGGAAATTTTTAGAAATGCTTTTTAGTAGAAGAATTCATAACTCCACCAATACACGTGACACAAAGAGTGAGAAATATATCACCATTTATGGTCTTAATCCATCATTTCGAAGGGAAATAGTCTCTCATGAATTCTCATCATATGAGGAAATTGTATCATGTGTTTACAAGATACAGTAAAAACTTTTCTATGTATTATGGGTTAACAGGGAAGTAGTGGATTTAACAGAAAAAAATTTATAAAGGGAAGAAGGGAACAAATGATTTTCCCACATGTGATAAATGTGGAAAGATTCACCCTGGTAAATGCTTTAAGTGAATTTTAGTTTGTTATAAGTTCAGTGAAAAGGGACAAAATTCCATGATTTCAAGGGTAAAAAAAGTTTCCAATGTTCAATGCATCCAATACAAAGATATGAGGCACTATGTGGATCAATTTCCCAATAGTCAAAAGAATATACACCTTATGGTTCTATTTGATTGTGATGATGTTATGATACTACCTCATATGAAAAGGAAAAATTAATATTCATGTTCAAAAATTATTTCATGTGATTATTTTATCATCAATTAAATGGTTATAAGAATTAAAAAATATATAAGGATTGTACAAAAGATCTTTTTTATTAATTATTTCATATATTCTTATAAATGGTAATAAAGATAGTGGTTCAATATAAAGAAAACGTTTTTGGAGAACACATGATTGAGGGAAATAAAACCCTTAATATGTTCTTGATGTTAAGATAATGATGACGAAATTTATTATTAGGGAAAGTTTCGACTACCTTGGAATTGATTAATGAAATTTCAAAAAGTGGTTTATGATATCATTGATTGAGTTTACTACACTTTTGGATTTAAGGATTATATCCAATAACATGTTTCTTACTTAAGGAATAAGGATGAATTCATGATTCAAATATAGTTTTATGGTTATTACAGTTATTTCCATATTTCAAATGGATACATGATGAAGATATCAACTTTTTTGGAATGTGAAAATTAAATGTTTCTTCATGTTGATTAAAGGATAATGATAATTTCACTTTAAGAGTTTAGTGACATTAATTCAGAAGTGATTGGATCATAATCAACTGGAATAGTTAACCTTTTATAAAATGGAATATGATTATCATTGGATGATACTATAGAGGGTAATTTATTACATCACTATATGTTGTATCATGTGATAACAGATAAAGATTAAATAGTTCAATGTGTAATCAAATGAGAATATTATGATATAGGAGCTTATATTTACTTATATTCCTATACAGTGAAAAATCCAATAATTATAAATAAAAATTTTCTTTTAAAAAAATGTTGTTCTATTATCATCATTTTTGTGATATCAATGGAATTTATTCATGTTGGATCGAATATGTATATATGTATGTCTATTTGATGGAACAATAGAAGAGGGGGTGAATTATAGGTTAAAAAAATACTTTTGAGTCTTAGCAATTATGAGATTAGTTTAAATGATCTTAAACTAATACAAAAACAAACACCCACAATTGTATTGAATATAAAATGGTATGATGTATTGTAATAATAATGAAATGTAAAATAATCATATTCAAGATGAATATAATAATCAAAGTAATATAAAGATGAATGATTCTACCTTAAAGCGTATAGAATCAATCAATAAAATATGTAACAGACTGGATGTAATTGAAACAATTACAAATGTATAAGAAATAAAAAAAGAAAAAAAAAACAATTTCCTTTCTAATACAGATAGGATCAGAAATGTAAAAGAATTAAAATTACTTTAACCCAAAGAGAAGGGTTATCCTTTCACCTATGATAAAAGGTCTGTCTCACCAACACCTTGGGGAGCCCTCGATACGATGATCGGACTGTCTGTCTGCCTATCCCTGGCAGCCCTCGATATGATGACCGGCACGTCTGTCTGCCTATCCCCAGCAGCCCTCGATACGATGATCAATCCGTCCATCAGCCTATCCCTGGAATCCCTCAATTTTTTAGGTAATCGGAACCTCTGTCTTTCAATTACATGAAATCCCTCGATACGATGATCGGATGCACATAGCAGATGAGATAAGTTACAACATCGCTCTCTAGAATCTTGATTGAGGCAAAGTATCACAGTTGTTCCACAAAGTCTCATTCGTTATTCTTTCGCAGATTCAAATAACCTCTTATTTATAGGCCTCAGGTTCCAACGGTCATATTTCTTTGAAATACTCAGAGGGACTTGGACAGCTGGCATCATAACAGTCATATTGAAACAGAAAGCACGACATCGTTTTGATTAGTTTGTAACTAACTCAACGAAATCATATTGGTTAAAACAATATATATGTCGATGATAAGAAATGGTACGATTCATATGAAACAAGTGTTTTTGACTAAGTACCAAAACAAGTATTGAATGTATGAATAGCAGAGTCAGTACGATACATTTGTCAGAGTTAGTACAATACGACTGACAGAGTCAGTACAGTACGATTGACAGAGTCAGTACAATACGATTGACAGAGTCATTACGGTACGATTTACATAGTCAGTACGATATGATTGACAGAGTCAGTATGGTACGATTGACAGAGTCATTATGATACGATTGACAGAGTCAGTACGGTACGATTGACAGAGTCAGTACGGTATGATTAAAAAAACATTTTTGATTTCCAAAAAAAATATAGAAGTCAAAAGATAACATTTGACTCAAAAATCTCCCCCTTTTTGGAAATCACGACACACCAAGTAAATAAAACAAAGAATACTTATCTCCCCTATTTTATTGCTAACTCGTATGAATATGAATTTGAATACAAATAACTCCCCCTCTGGTATGGACTTTCTAAGGATTGTATTCGTAGATTTTCCTTAAGAGTGTTTTAATGCACTGTCCCCCTTTATAAAACATTCTCTCCCTTTTTAAACATTCTCCCCCTTTGTGATTTACAAAAAAAAGGAGTAATCTTGAATTTTATGAAGGAGTTAGAAAATAAACACAAGACAATGGATAAAAGAAATTTCATTACGATAACACACAACGCTAAACATGAGAACAAAATAAAAGTAACTTGTTTTCTATTTCTTTCTCCTTTTTGATCAACTCATGAAGAACCACCTTCATATTTTTTATCTCCTTCTTTTCATCAGAAGTAGCATCACCCTGAGACCAGAGAAGCTCTTGTTGGTTCGCAAAAATATGATCTTGATTCTTGATATTCTCCTCCTGGAATCTGATTACTTCTTCAAGGGTATCAATTCTGTCTTGCAGATTCTTGTTATCTTTGGATAACACATAATTTTGTTTCTTCAACAAAACCATTTCATCCTTGAAAGATAAGACCTTCGAGAATTCAGATTGAAAATCTTTCATTATCTCTTGCAAGTCTTTTACTAAAGGAACATCGGCTTGTTGAGAAGACAAAAGATTCAACCTTTCAACTGTTTCTCTGTTAAGCTTATTTAAAGCAACTACAAGATCATTTGACAGCCTTCTTATATCTTCCATAGCTATCTCATGATCATTGATTGAGATCTCTGTTTTGTAAGACCACTTGGTTATCTTGTTACAGGCCTTCTTATGAGCAACCGAACTATCTGAAAGAACTTTCAAATCGGCTTCAACTGACAAAACATTATTTCTTCATTCTTTTATAGAGCCAAACATCTTCTTCTGATTGTCAGTAATGAAATCAATATTCCCTTCCAGCCTCAGGAAATATGGAATGGTCTTCTCAACCCTTCTTAAAACATGAACAATGTAATCACTCTTCTTGAGAGAGATTGTATTTTCCGAATCAGTATCTTCATCGTACGAAGCCAGTTATTTTGATCGGCTTGAATCTAAAACTGGCTATTTTTCTTTTTCTTTTTTTCCTGATTTCTTTCTTCATCCACTTTGTAACTAATGACAACAACTTTATAAGTGTGAGAGGATTGAGCACCTTTCTTTTCTTGTGGTGAAAATCTATCCGGTGTTCGTGCTTGGTTGGCAAGAGGGGTTTGTTGAACACCTTCACTCAGCTGTTGAACCGATTCCTCCCTACTCTTCTTCGAACTTTGAAGAAATTCTAAATGAAAATACCCTTCCTCTTCTTCAACTTCTTCTATCTCTTCCATTATTTTTTTCCCTTTTTCTTTCTCAGGAAGACTCTGTACGATAGGGTCTTGATGCACTTCTGTTGTAAGTTGAGCACTAGATTCCTCAACTGCTTTCAAGACATTATATATATCAAAGTCTTGATCCATTCTTTTCAAAACAGTTTTCTTTTTCTTTTCAGTTTTAAGGGTTTCTTATACCCTTATTCTTTCTGCAAAAGCCTCATCCGGGTCAGGACCGAACATTAGATCACCTTCCTTTCTCTGTTGTTTATCCTTTCTCCATTTGGCTACAACCTCTTTACTGTACATTGGATTCTTCTTAGGCATTGAATTGGTTTGATGATCAGACTTTTGAGTAACACTAGTAGATTGAATGTCTTTGGCTGGCATAGGTGCCGACTGATTCTGAGCCAATTCATCTTCTACATCTCTAACAAAAATTATTGAATTCTGATCAAAACAAACATTCAACTTCTTCATAGTACATTTGCTAATCCAGGAGGGCTTCAAATCTATTAGGTTTCCTATCAAAGGAATGTTACAAAACATCATAATTTTGAGAATGAACTTTGTAAGGATGTCTGGATACATAATAATTTGGGACTTGATCCCTCCTGTCTTGACATTCATAATGGTTTCAAAAACATACCCCATGAGATTTACTTATCTCATATTTACATGATAGTCAAGAATAAAAATATCAGAAACTTTCAGAGTTTCTCTATCCCCTTTCCATGGGATAAGAAAACCTTGCATCCATAAAGTCACAAACCGATTGTTCGGAGATAGATTAGACACTTTTCTTTATTCTTCATTAATAAAAAACAAATAATTTTCAGCACTTTCTCTATTAAACGTACCAACTTCCTCTGGTAGTTTATGAGAAGGACAGAAAGAATTCCCTTCAATTGGGCATTTAGAAAATGAGCCGCTTGTCTCACAGACATGGATAGCTTTCTATTGTATGCAAAAAAAATTGATAGTCATATATTTGTCCAAAGATACGGTTTTATAAAACTAACAAACTTCATCAAAGAGAACCGGATCTTGAGAAACAAGTCCTTCAATACACAATTGTTCCCATCCTTGAAATAGAATTATTCTTCTGATTGTGGAATCATACAAATCAAAAAAGTCCTGAGAAACTAACCTTTCTCTATTAAATTCTTTCTCTATAAAAGTCTTTGAAGACATTTTATAGGAAGTGTTAGCAGAGGATTGAGACATAAAGGTGATGCCGATGAAAGATCGTACGATGATTTAAAAATGGTGGAGCAGAGCTTCACCTCAAAACCTGAAAAACCAATGTTGCTTTGGGGATGGGGGATATTTATAGGCGATAAAGGGGTGACTTTTGATCTTCTATTGTCAAGATTAGAGGAAAACAGATCAATAGTTAGGATTAAAAATGAAAAAGGGAAAAAGAAAAAAAATGTAAAATACCTGCCGGAGAACGTAAGGTTGTTCTCGGTTTTTAGGATTTAAAGAATACAGAACCATACAAAATAAAATAAAATAAAACTATCAATCAACATGCCGATGGAAAACAAAGTCGTTACCATGAACTAACAAGCTGATGGAAAACAATCTTGTTACCATGAACTGACAAGCCAATGGAAAACAATCTCGTTACCATGAACTGACAAGCCGATGGAAAACAATCTTATTACCATGAACAAACAAGATGATGGAAAACAATCTCGTTACCATGAACTGACAAGCTGATGGAAAACAATCATGTTACCATGAACTGACTAGCCGATGGAAAACAATATTGTTACCATCATCGATTAGTACGATGGAAAAGAAATTCATTACCATCATCGGTTGATACGATGGAAAAGAAATTCATTACCATCATCAGTCGATATGATGGAAAAGAAAATTTTTACGATCATCGGTCGATACGATGGAAAAAAAATTTCGTTACCATCAGCGGTCGATACGATGTAAAAGAAATTCATTACCATCATCGGTCGATACGATGGAAAATAAATTCATTACCATCATCGGTTGATATGAAGAAGTAAATAATAATGTTGTCAATAAAATAATCAGAAGAAAATGAATGATATGATAAAAATGTCAATACAATAAACAGAAAAGTAAAAACCCATATTAGAAGAGTAAATAGTTAAAGAAAATAAGATAAAAAACATAAAAAACATAGAAAGAAATGTCCTCCCCCTTTCAAAGGGAGTTATTTAATTTTAGGAGAATTTTAAAACATGAAGTTTATATGAATGATTATTTTAATGTAATCATTCCTAGATTCTGTTTTATAAACTCAAATCTATCGGATGGCAATGGCTTTGTAAAAATGTCAGCAAGTTGTTCTTGTGTTTTGATAAATTATAGAATTATATCTATTTTCTGTGTGTGATTCCAAAGAAAGTGATGCCTAAAATCTATGTGTTTTGCATGAGAGTGGTGTGCTTGGTTATTACTAAGAGCTATGGGACTAGTTTTATCACAAATAATTTAAGTTTTGGAGAAACTCAAATCATAGTCATTGAGTGTGTGTTGGATCCACGATACTTGAGCATCGTAACTTCCAGCTGCTACATATTCAGCTTCAGCAATGGATAGTGCTACTGAGTGTTGTTTCTTATAGGACCAAGAAACCAGAGAATCTCCTAAGAAATGACATGTTCCAGATGTAATTAATCTATCCATTCTACAACCACCAAAGTCAGCATCTGAAAAACTTTTTAAGACAAAATCATTCCCATAGGAATAAAAAAGACCTAAATCCATATTGCCTTTTAAATACCGCAAGATTCTCTTTACGACTTTTAAATGAGGCTCTTTTGGATTAGATTGGTATGTCGCACATAAGCATACGGAAAACATTAAGTCGGGTCGACTAGTTTTCAAGTATAGAAAAAATTATTATCATACCTCTAAAGATTATTTGATCTACTGGTTTCCCAGTTTCATCATGATCAAGAGTATTTGAGGTACCAATTGGAGTGCTAATACTTTTAGTTTTGTCACATCCATACTTTTTTAGTAAACCTTTTATATACTTATGTTGAGATATATATGTTCCTTCTGGTTTTTGAGAAATTTGAAACCCTAAAAAGAATTTTAACTCACCCATCATGCTCATTTCAAACTCAGATTTCATTAAATTCGCAAAAGAATCAGTTAATGATTTCTGAGTTGATCCAAATATGATGTCATCATCATAGATTTGAACAATCAAAACATTTTTATTTCCCATTTTTAAAAAAATGGTTGGATTTAATGTACCTTTTGTATAATTGTTTTGTAAAAGAAATCATGTAAGTCTATCTTACCATGCTCTAGGGGCTTGTTTAAGACGATATAGTGCCTTGGTTTGTTTGAAAACATGGTCAGTATGTTTTGGGTCTTGAAAACCAGGAGGTTGTTTGACAAAAACTTCTTCTTGAACAAAACCATTTATAAAAGCACATTTGACATCCATTTGAAATAGTTTGAAATTGAAATATGCTGCAAAGGCTAATAGAATACGAATTGATTCAAGTCTAGCTACAGGATCATATGTTTCTTCATAGTCTATTCCCTCTTTTTGATTATAGCCTTTAGCAACAAGTCTTACTTTATTTCTTACAATGATTCCATTTTCATCACACATGTTTCTGAAAACCCATTTTACACAAATCATAGTTGTTTCTTTAGGTCTATCAACTAAATTCCAGACTTGATTCCTCTAAAATTCATTTAGTTCATCTTGCATTGCTTTGATCCAGTCATCATCACCTAAGGCCTCACTCGGGCTTTTAGGTTCAAATTGGGAAAGAAAAGCAAAGTGTTATATTTCATTTTATAAGGAACTTCTGGTCCTTACAGGTTGATTTACATCACCAATGATGTTATCACTGGGATGATTCCTAAGAAACAATTGATTTGGGTTTTGTAAATCCTTCTCATCAACATATGGTTGAAAATATTATGTGGTAAATGTTTCAGGAACACTTTCTTTAACATTTTCCTTATCATAGTGATCTTCTTATAATGGTTGATAAATTTTTTTAGAAAACACATCCGAGGATGTAGGATTGGGTTGGTTGAAAACAAAAGGATCGGTTTCATCGAACTTTACATGTAATGTTTTCTCAATAGTACAAGTTTTTTTATTGAAAACTCTATAATCCTTAGAGGTTGTATAATAGCCTAGAAATATTCCTTCATCAGATTTTGGAGCAAATTTGTGTAGATTTTCTTTTGTATTCAGAACGAATACTTTGCATCCAAAAACTTTGAAGTATGAAACATTAGGTTTTCGGACAGTCCATAACTCATAAGGAGTTTTATTAAGAAATGGTCTAGTTAAAACACGATTTATAGTATAACAGGAACTACTAACAGCTTCAGCCCAAAAGTGATTAGCAATTGAGTATTCACTCAACATGGTTCGAGTCATTTCCTAAAGAATACGATTTCTTCTTTCAACAACACCATTTTGCTGAGGAGTTCTTGGAGCTGAGAAATTTTGAGTAATACCTTTCTTACTACAAAAAGTTTCAAAATCCGAATTTTGAAATTCACCACCATGATCACTATGAATAGTTATCAATGGTAGGTTTTTATCATTTTTAACTTGGGCTCTAAAAGTATTGAAATAGAAAAAGGCATTAGATTTCTTTGTGAGAATATAGACCGATGTAAATATAGTAAAGTCATTAACTAAAACAAATACATGTATTTGCCTCCAATTCATCCAGATTGTGAAGGACCAAATAGATCCATATGCACTAGTTGTAATGCATTAGAAGTTGAATCTTCATTAAGAGATTTAATGCTAGTTTTATGTTGCTTTCCAAATTGACAAGGATCACATACTTTTGAAGAATAATATCTAAGGTCCGGTATCCCCTTTACAAGTCTTTTCTTTGAGAGTTTACTAAGGTTTCTCATATTTCAGTGTCCTAGTCTCCTATGCCATAGCCATTATTTGTCTTCTATAGCACTTAAGCAGACTAAGTTTTGTTTCCTAAGGCCTTCTAAGTTAATAGTGTAAACATTATCTTGCCTATGGGCAGATAGAATGAACTCATCCTTGGAATTGTGTACTAGACACTTATCATTTCTAAAATTCACAAGGTAGCCGTCATCACATTATTGACTTATGATGATGAGATTGTGCCTAAGACCTTTAACAAACAAAACATTTGAGATAAGAAATTTTCCAAGAAAAACGATATTACCTATACCAAAAATCTTTCCTTGAGCATTATCTCCGAAGGTAACTTTTCCACCTTTTGTTTTGACAACCATTTCAAAGAGATCATTGTTCCCAGTCATGTTTCGAGAACAACCACTATCCATGTACTAAATGTTCTTATTGGTACACTTCTCTTTTTCCTAAAAAAGAAACAATTAGTTTTTCAGAATCCAAACTTGTTTGGATCCAAAAGAGTAACATAAAAGAATATTAGGAATCCACATTTGTTTCGCAAAATGAGCTTTATGAAATCATAAGGATTGGGTTCTGTTAAGAGAACAATCTCTTCTCCAGTGTCCTCCACATTGACACTTAGAACAAAAAGAGATTTTTTGAGGAACAAAATATTTGTTACTAAAAACAGGTTTGGAATAAGTATAACCAAGACCAGAATGATTTCTCAAAGGTCTAATTTGAGAATACATCCTGTCAAAGTTTTCCTTCCCATGAGTAATGTTTGACAAACAATTTTTCAAGGAAGAAATTTTTGACTTTAGTTTTAAAACTAAATTTTTATTTTCCAAAACATTTGAATTTGAACTAGAGTTAGGCTCTAAAATATTTTTCTTTGAGATTTCATTTTCAGGATCCTTAGAATGTTTATCCTTATCAGATTTGACTTTATCAAGGGTTTTTAAAATATTTTCAAAATCAGAAGTTTTCAAATCAAGATCCTTAGAAAGATCTGACACTTATTTAGTCAAAATTGAAATTCTAGAATTTTCTTTCTCAAGCTTCTTCTTGAGTTTAGAATTTTCGTTTTCATGTAATTTAGCAAAGCTACATACTTCTTCAAAATAAGGTAAAGTATCATCTTCTTGATGATGAAGGTTCATCATTTGAAGATTCATAATATCTATTATCAGTATAATTTGAATTCAAAGAGACATTCATAATAGCTTTAGCATTGTGTACCTTATCCATAAGACAATGATCTTCATTTGGTAGTCTGGCTATAAGTCCAATATTCCTTCGTCCTAAGGACTCATATTCTGAAGAATCATCTAAAGAATAACTACCTCTTTCACTCCACGTATCATTTTCCTTCAAGACTTTCTTTGTCTTATAAAACCTTTTCTTGTTTCTTTCAGAGTGTTTCTCCTTTCTGTCTTTCTTCTTCAGTAAAGACAATCAGGCCTTATATGTCCTGCTTTCTTACATTCATAACAAGTTACTTCTGAATCTTTCTTATCCTTCCTATAATTCTTTTTGAATCTATATTGGAAATATTTCTTTCCCACAATCTTGTTCATTCTTCGAGCAAGATTGGATAACTCATTATCCAAAATATTACAATCACTTGAATCAGATATAATAACTTTCCTAGCTTTAGACCTTGTAAGCCTTTCAGGTGTGTTAACTTTTGAGGCAAAGGCTACACTTCCATTCCCATTCTTCTTCTTGTTGAAATTAGCATCTCTCTTCATTCTTGTTTCGTGCTGTAGAAGAGTTCCAAAGAGTTCATCAAGAGTAATTTGGGAAACTTTTCTATTTTCATCAAAAGCTGTTATTTTTTACTCCCATTCATTTGGCATTATATCTATAATCTTATCAACAAGAGATTAATTATCAAGACCGTTTTCTCACATTGATTGTATGCTGTTGACAATTGTCATAAACCTTTGTTGCACTTTAAATACTGGCTCTCCATAAGGAAAAACAAACCCATGATACTCTGCATGAAGCATTGTGCTCCTTGTTTCTATAACCTTGGATGTTCCAAAGTGAGTGAGTTCTAATTTCTTCCAAACACAATTGGCTGCTTCACATGAAGATATATGACTGTATATATTCCTGGTCAAAGAGCATAATAAATTATTACATACCTTGTAATTCAGTTGATATTCTTGCTTCTCTAGGTTAGTGAAAGTGCTGACTTCTTTGTTAGGAATTTTGTAACCTCCAGGAAGCATAATAAAATTGTCTGTGCCAGTGTTGATAACGAACCTCTTCATACGATCTCTCCAATAATCATAATCGTTTCCATCAAATATCGGTGGTCTAGAAGGATTCAGATTGTCTATTGACCCAATATTCATTCCTGCCATCTAATACAAAAAAAAACATTTCCACTCCACTCGTTAGTGTAGTAAGTAGTTAAGATAGTAATATGAATGAAATAAAGCTAGTAATACAAAACAGTGGAAAAACTCCTCTGATACCAATTGTTGTATCAAATATATATATATATATATGTATGTCTATTAGATGGAACAATACAAGAGGGGGTTAATTGTAGGTTAATAAAAACTTTTGAGTCTTAGAAATTATTAGATTAGTTTAAATGATCATAAACTAATTCAAAAACAAACACCCACAATTGTATTGAATATAAAAAGGTATGATGTATTTTAATACTAATGAAATCTAAAACAATCGTATTCAAGATGAATACAATAATCAGAGTAATATAAAGATGAATGATTCTACATTAAAGCATATAGAATCAATCAATACAATATGTAACAGAACAGATGTAATTGAAACAATTACAAATGTATAAGAAATAGAAAAGGAAACAAAGACAATTTCCTTTCTAATACAGATAGAAGCAGAAATGTAAAACAATTACAATTCTTTTAACCCAAATAGAAGGGTTATCCTTTCACATAGGATAAAAGGTCTGTCACACCAACACCTTGGTGAGCCCTCGATACGATGATCAGACTGTATGTCTGCCTATCCCTGGCAGCCCTTGATACGATGATCGACACGTCTATCTACCTATCCATGGCATCCTTCGATACGATAATCGGTTCGTCCATCTACCTATCCCTGGCAGCCCTCGATTTTGTAGGTAATCGGCACCTCTATCTTTCAATTACTTGAAATCCCTCGATATGATGATCGGACGCACAAAGCAGATGATAGAAGTTATATCATCTCTCTCTAGAATCTTGATTGAAGAAAAGTATCCCAGTTGTTCCACATAGTCTCATTCGTTATTCTTTCTTAGCTTCAAATGACCTCCTATTTATAGGTCTCAGGTTCCAACGGTCATGTCGCCTCCAACGGTCATATTTCTCCGAAAAAATCGAAGGGACTTGGACACCTGGCATCATAACGGTCATATTGAAACAGAAAGCACGACATCTTTGTTATTAGTTTATAACTAATAAAATGACATCATATTGGTTAAAACAAGATATATGTCGATGATAAGCAATGGTACGATTCATATGAAACAAGTTTTTTTGACTAAGTACCAAAACAAGTAATGAACGTATGAATAGCAGAGTCAGTACGATAAATTTGACAGAGTCAGTATGATACGATTGACAGAGTCAGTACAGTACGATTGACAGAGTTAGTATAGTATGATTGATAGAGTCAGTACGGTACGATTTACAGAGTCAGTATGATACGATTGACAGAGTCAGTACGGTACGATTTACAGAGTCAGTACGATATGATTGACAGAGTCAGTATGGTACGATTGACGGAGTCAGTACGGTACGATTAAAAAAACATTTGTTATTTCCAAAAAAATATAAAAGTCAAAAGATAACATTTGACTCAACAATTCACACATATGGTTCATGGTTTTGTGGTCAACCACATTCATCTGAACATGTTATCTAGAACTCCCTATCAGAACATGTTGGTTTGATTTTTCTTATCTATCCATGTATCCATTTACAACCTATGTTCTCTTAATATAAATCCTCGTTACGTGACAATTTTACTTTAATTTCCAATTTATTAATAAAATGGGATATTGACCCTTTTTATGATATGTGTCTTTCAAATATAGTTTATTTTCAATCCATAGATTAAAAAGTTCGTGTTTAAATTGGGAATATGAAATTTAATTATTTCAGGGAATATTTGACATGGTAATACATTGAAACGTTTTCCTTTTATAATAAATATATTTTTTTGTTGCAATTATTTTTATACAATCTTAAATTACACTACATACGACACAAAATTATCTTCGGTTACACACAGGACCGAGTTTTTTCACCTTTTAATGTCGAACCTATTTTAGAACACAATTTTGGGAAATTTATGAATATTATTTTTAAAAATAAACAACATTTTTGTATTCAGAATGTCAAAATTATATTATGGTAAATTGTATTGATTTTTCCATTAAACATCAAATTTTTTATGGATAGTGAAAATTACTGCAATTTAGTTAAAAATAGATTTTTATTTTAAATAATTATTAATGATAAATAATATTTTATATTTTTTAGAGTCATATTAAATAAATTATACATTAATTTATACGATTATGTTCATTATAATCAATTTTAGATTAATATTTAAAATAAAACCATAATAAACTTTTGATGTATTTTATACTATAAAAATATGTTATTTCGCCTTGTCTCCCAGATAAGCGTTAATCTTAATTTTCCAAAATCTGTTGTTTGAATTTTAAAAATATAACACACACAGATTTAATTAGTATGATATTTTTTGTCTAATATGATCAACATAAATTTTTTACCAAAATTATTAGTGAATTTGACTAAGAATAATTACGTTGATTATGGTATGATTAAGATTAATAAGGCTCAAAACCTTAATATTAAGGACAAAAATGGCTTGGCAAAATTTCTATTAACTATTGGATGCGAATAATTTGACCATATACACACATGGTTCAAATTTTATGGTTTATTACTAAATTATTAAATTGAAGATCCCTATATATAGGGGTATGTAATGAAAAATACAAAAAATAAACTTTCTGTTGCATTAACATTTATAAACCATTGAGATATGTAAAAAATCATATTTATAGTAATGGATATCCTTGTTAAAGATATATGGACTATTTTTATCATAAAAATTTATCAATAATTTTTATATGTGGTTTAGTTACATAAAACACTTAATAAACACCAATGTAGGGACCATTTATTTAATAAGTAACTAAAAGAAATGATACTCTAAATATTAATAGTGACGTTAATTGATCGAATAATTTTCATTGTATATTTTTGAAGATAATATCATGTTGAACATATATAATTATAATATATGTTAATTATAATATTATATTGATATTTTAAAATTAATATTATATAAATAATGTCAAAATTGAACTTATTGTTATTTTACAATAAATTAATCTCGCTAAAATATTTTAAATTTATAACAAAACTATATTATGCCAAGTAATTTTTAGGTGTCAATAAATCTTAAATAATTTGTATTAATTTTAAAATTGATATTTTATAATTGACAAATTGAACCATATATAGTAAAAATGTTGTTAACACGGTCCGGGTTCAAGTAGTGGTTTAGCGCGTCAGATGCACTTGTTTTAAAATTAATTTTCAAAAAAAATAAAAATTTTATTTTATGAATTACATATAATATTAATAATTCAATGGAATTATTTTTTTTAATAAATATCAATTTAAATGTTTCTTAATGGTTATACTAATTATATTACCAAAATATTTTCTTTAATAAAAATAAAAATGATACAATTTGGGAATCATAGAAGTTAGGAAAAAAATTATTAAAATGCACATATTTTTTTGAAGATGTGGTTTTTATCGACCATACTTATCCTTTACTCCATTATTTTTCCATTTTGGAGTATCTTTATGAGAGATAGACCACTCATTGTTGAATACCATTTGGTATTTACAAAATTCCCACTCCCCCTTCCCAATAAAAGTCCACCACCCATCACCATTCCTAATATAAAGACAATAGTCATTTAAACACATAATTACAAGATTTTGAGTATAATGAAACATCATATTACAATAAATGGATAATAATGTTGTGTCACTTTTAAGACTAGGTACATAAAACTGAAAACATAAAAAATTTCATTATTTATTCTCTACAATGAGCTCCTAACTTCCATTGTGATCATACATATTTATAGGTTAACATGGGTATAACATGAAAAAAACGGATCATATAAAATACCAATAAGGAATTAAACCTAAGAATAATGCTTTTTCACATGGGTTAGAAGTCATCACATATTGATTTTAAAAGGCATGGAACATATGTAATCATAACATATAAAAATAGATCAAATATACATGTATTCATAGTAATGTGAAAGAAAAAAAAATTAATTTATCAGGATTCAATGCCCATTTAATATTTATGATAACACGTTAAGGACAAAAATCAAGACTGTTTTACATTGTGGATGAAGTCAAGGCTAACTGCCATGATCGTTGCACATTGTAGCACAAGAAAATAAAAACTGCCAAAACTATTTCACATGACGTCTCATGAGACTCAACATTACCCAATTCATTTAAGTTATGTATTTGGGCACCCATCATAACATTTTCATTAATATGATTTCCACATATATAATCATACATAATCAATCATACATAAATATATGAAAACCCATTAAGTGAAATAGGCACCATAATCATGCCATAAAGCCTAATTTAATGGGTGTATCATAAAAGTGTCCATGAAAAAAAAGTAATTCGATAAAAAATTAAAATTCATAAGGTATAATAGTAATATAAAATAATAATTGATTCCAAATTTATTTCATAACTTGTAAAATATTTTTTAATAAACTATAAAATTAAAACGGTTTAGTGCGGTTTAATGAAAATATCAAAGATAATTTAAAACCGAAAAGGGAATAATTTGTATATAAATATAGAATATAACCCATATAATTATAAAGATAATAATATTAGTTTAATAAATATAATGGTTTCATAAAAATATATTGTATAGTGTACCTGCAATTGGGTAAGAATTCATGAAGTTCCCTTAAAACGAGTTTACTTAACGTGATGTATTGTAGAGGGAACCGCTTATAAAGATTTATATCCTAGAAAATTAATAATGATTGGATAACTATACATGAATTTTTATAAGTTAAAAATAATTTATAACATGTGCATAAAAATAATAGATAATGTAATTAGGGTAAAAATAAACAAATAGAAACATGAATGAATAATGGAGGATCGGGTAGAATCCCTTATGAAACCTCAACATGGTAACAGTTGAACATATGAGCGATTCATGATAGATAATGGAGTATATCATCATTTCTATATAATTTGGTCAGTAAGAGGGAGGTCTAAAAACATACCCCTTCATTAGGTATTAAAAATAAATGGTCATAATAGAGTGGATATTCTCTAATAAAAGTGAGAAAGAGAGGATTCGTTACCTTAAGTTTGATGGTGTTCTTCAATTGATCTTAATGACCTAAATAACCAAATTTGGCTCAGTAATTAATAATTAATGAACATAAACTAGATTTTATTCATTTATTATAAAATTATTTTGTTAATCCATTTTATTTTTGAGGAGTCAAGAGGTTCAATTTAATTGTTAGGGAACATTTCTTACCTTGGTTTTAATGACCCGTTCACCTATATTCATGTTTGGATAAAAAAGTATGACGATAATGGCTGTCCAGAAAGAATTTTATATGAAATTAATGAAAATAAAGATGATTTAATGGTTATAAAATTCATTTGGTTGTTTTTAGTGAAGTTGAATCGTTATAGAAATCATTAATGATATTTCTAGGATTAATTTGGCAATTTTTCTCATAATTAACTTGTTTTGTATTGTTGTATTAAATAATTTTAGAAAATGGATTCCATAAAATAACATAATATAAAATAAAACTATAATATTATGGTTCTAAAAAAATTGTTTCATGACTAGAATTGAATATGGTAATAGTAATTGATAACATGTAGTCCTTGATTGTGATAAATTTGCACATCGTAGACGGTGTTTTCATTTCTTTCATATAAAATATGGAGAAAGGAAAACTGATAATGAATTATACCATTAGAATAAAAAACATATCATACATGAATGTTACTGGATTGATCATACCATTGGAATTAAGAGAGGTTAGGAATGAAAAGAGAAAACAAGAACGTGAAAAGAAAATGATAGAAAAGGGAAGAATAATTCACCTTCTAATTTCATCTTCCTTTAGTGCTTCTTAAGGGGAGATGATTTGGTATTATGAGGAGAACAAGGGCTGATGGAAATGGGGGAGGATCATGGGGATAGATTTTAGTATAATTTAGGGATTAATAAAGGCTTGATGGGAGTGAACAGAAAAGGGGAGTGTGGGTGGATTTTATAGTATTGGGTAGGAGGGTTTTCTTGATATTTTAATGATTACTTTATTATTTTTCCATAAGACAAGAATTAGTGATTATTCCATGATGAAAATATTCATATGAGTTCTATCCCAAGGTTTTAACGTCATCCATGTCTTAATAAATAGAGTATTTTACATATAATGTATGTATACAGTTAATTATAGTGTTTTACTATTGATTAAAAAATTAGTATTTTAGAAAAATAACAAAAATTCACCCAAACTATTTTGAAACATGTATAATCTAAAAATTAACTCCATTTTTGGAAAAAAAATTTATAAATATGATTAATTTAATTTTTAATTAACATCATAATTTACTTGAAGATTACAAATTTTATAACTATAACTGATTGTGTAATGTTTTCAAAAATTTACCTAAGGTCGTCAAATTTTTTATTAAAAACAGAAGTAATAAAATTGTTAATTTATGATAATTTTTTAGGAAAATAAATTTCTTTTAAATTATTTAATTAATTGGAAATAAATATTTATGACTAACAAAAATACCAATACTTTTACTATGGTTATATTATCACTTATAAGATACCTAAATTTTATTTATACATTAATGAGTATGGTTACTATTATTTTTAATTATTTAGTATTTATAAGGGTCAAATTACTATTCATAAGGGTAGGATAATATTCATAAGGGTATGATACTTTTCACCAAAAATTAAGTTTGTTCCATCAGACCCCAAAAATCACCCTAAACGCAATAGTGTATGATTTTTTTTTGATATTAAAAACAAAAAATTGGAATACATTAGTTTGAAATCTAGGTTATAACTATCTACATTAATCAAAGTGTTTGTTCATAGTGGCATATTGTTTAATTAATTTCATTAAATTTATTTTTATAACTTTACGGTGTTACATTCTTCCCCTATTATGAAATTTTTTCCTTGAAATTATTATTGATATACAAATATGAAAAATGTTGAGGGTTTTAATAATTAGTAGTAAGTATAAAAAGGAAACTTTAAATATAGAAGGGTAAACTCTTAAAGGAAAATATTATCCAAACTTTTGATTCCCTAGGTTTCAATCTAGGTTATCCATGATCTTTTTCATAACATATGTTCTTATGGGTTATTTTTTATTCCATTAATAATGGTTTGTACCAAGATCAAGAATTTAACAATGCAAATCCCCCAGGAGTTTCAAACCAAGAGTGTAGCAAGGCCCGTTGTCGGGTACCGGTAACCATTCGAGTCTAGGTCAAAGCAGTGTCTATGGGTTTACCACTAGATTCATCTGTTCCAGGATGGACTCTTCTGGTTTGTATCCCAATAGGGATATATTTTCTTGATAAACCACTTACTCTATAATTACCAAAATTATGGGATGTTTCTTATACTCAGACTTATACATAAGGTTATTACTAAAGTGCATAATTCTTATTCTCCTAAAATAACCAGCTTATCTTATGATTCCAACTGTAGAGACCCTATCCTTTTACACATAACATTACATGATTTTATGAATAATAAAACATCATATTACAATCCCAGGATCATGTTGTCTATTCTGTTTGAATACTAGGTATGTAAAACTCAAAACATAAAACATTTCTTTATTTAATCTTCATAATGAGCTCCTAACTGCCATTGTTCTCATACATATTCATAGAATAACCATGGGATAACATGGAAAAAGTGATGGGATAAAATCCCAGCTACGGATTAAAAATAATAATAATGCTTTTGCACATGGTATAGAAGTCATGACATAATGAAAATAAAATGCATGAAACATATCGAATATTAACATCCAAATATGGGATCATATGAACATGGATTAATAGTAATGTGGAAGCAACATAAAACATAAATTTATCATGATTCAAGACATGTTTCTCATAGAGGATCAAAATTCATGATTAACCACCAAGACTGTTGCACATGGTAGCCCAAGTCAAGGCTATCTTCCAAGCCCATTGCACATGGTAACACAAGTCAAGGCTAACTGCCATGACCATTGAACATAACTTCCCATGAGACACAAATTTATCCAATGCATAGGATTTATATCTAGGCGCACCCATCATAAAATTTTCATTAATATTCTTCACATATATAGAATCATTCATAATATATCAAACACACTAATAAGGAAACTAATCAAATGAAATGGGTATCATAATCAATCAATTAAACAAAATTAAATCGACGTATCATAAATTTTTTCATGGAAAAACATAATTAGATCAATATTGGACATTAATAATGTACAATAGGTATATATAATAATATTTTATTGAATATTTATGTGATAACTTTAAAAATATTTTTTGAGAAACTATTAAATTAAAACATTTTAGTGTGGTCTAACAAAAATATCAACGAGCTTTTAAAATAGAATAGAGAATAATATTTTATATAAATCCAAAGGTGAAGAATGAATTTTTTTAATGTTAACAATATCAGTTATATAAATATAATTTTTTACTAAAAATATATCACATAGTGTACTTGAAATTGGGTATGATTTCTGGACGATCCCTTAAAACAGAATTGCTTATCATAAAGTATTGAAGAGGGAACCACTTAAAATGTGAATATACCTGAAAAATAATAATGAATGGGTCTTGATACAAGATTTTAAAGAATGTAATAAAATTATTATATTTACAAAAAATAATATAAAACATAATTTTATTGAAAATAATGATATAAAACTTGATGGAATAATAGAGGATTGGATAGAATCCAATATAAAACCTCATCTTGGTAATGGGTGTACTTACGAAGGATTTATGAGAGATAAATGGGACTATAGACATTTATTTGTCATGATGGAAGTAAGGTGGTTTTGAAAAAATATACCCCATCATTAGGTATGAAAAATAAAAGGGTATAAGATAGTGGAGATTCTTGAATAAAAATGAGATAGAGAGGATCCCTTACCTAAATTATGATGGTGTTATTTACTTTATCTTTATGACCTGAATAATCAAATTAGGTTCATTAGTTAATAATTAAATAACCTCAAATACATGTTATTTATTTAGTATATCCTTATTAAGTTCATTCGAGCTCTTTTTTTGATGAGTTAAGAGGATCACTTTCATTGTGTGGGAGTGTTTTCTTCCTCAGTTTTATTGATTGGTTCACTTATACTCATGTTCGGATATACATGTATGATGATAATGGTTATTAAATATTTATGTAATATGATATTAGTGAGCATACAAAATATTAAATTTTTATAAAATTAAATTTTTTATTTGGAGTGAAGGTGAATCATTATATAAAGCATTAATGATAAACACCTGGATTAATTTGGTGTTTTTTCTAATAATTAACTTGTTTGATATTATTATTTTACATGATGTGTGAAAAAGGATTCCAGAAAAACACATAAGATAATAAAATATTTAATAGTTGGTTTCAATCATAAAAATGGTTTCATGACCAGAATTGAACATGGTAATATAAATTTTTAACACTTCGTCCTTGAATGTGATAAATTAACATATCTCGTATTATGTTTTCGTTTTTTCAAGAAAGGTAAATGAGAGATGATAATGAATTATACCATTATAATAAGAGAATTATAGTACATGCATGGTACTATATTTTTCATTCCATTTGGATGAGGATAGGTCAGTAAACAAAAGATAACAAAGGAAAATGAAAAGAAAATGAATCAATAGAAAATTGGAATTTTCCTTTTGATTTAATCTTCCTTGAGTGTCTCTTAAGGGGAGATGATTTGGACTTTTGAGGAGACCATGGGCATATGAACAGGGGGGATCCTAGGGAGAGAATTTGGCAGAATTTAGGGAAGACACAAGGCTATAGGGGAGTGAAGAGAATAGGGGAGTGTGGGGGGTTTTATAGTGTAGGGGGGGGGGGGTTTCCTAATATTTTAATCATTATATTATTATTTTTCCATAATACAAGAAATAGTGATGATATTGAGACCAAAAAAATGTAATATGTGCCTATGAGTTCTACCCAATGTTCTTATATCATCCATGACTCAATAAATAGTCTATTTAACATATAATTTACAAATATGATAAATTACAGTATTTTACTATTCATACAAAAATAAAGTATTTTAAAAACTTCCCTAAAAATCACCCCAATCAATTTTAAATGTTTAAAATAAAAAATTTAACTCCACTTTCCAAAGATAATTTTCTAAATATGATTTATTTATTTTTTAATTAAAATCTTAATTTATCTGAAAAATACAAATTTTATAACTATAAATAATTTAATAATGTTTTAATAAATTTATATATGGTATTATAAACATATCTTAAACTAATAGTCATAAAATTTTAAATTTATGAACACATTTTAGGAAAAGTCATTTTATTTTAAATTAATTAAAAAATTGTTATTTTTTATTTATGTCAAAAAATTTACCAATACTTTTACTATGGTCATATTATCACAATAAGATACCAAAACATTATGTAAGCAGTAATGGGTGATGTTAATATTATTTTGGATGAATTAATATTAATAAGGATTATATTACTATTCATAAGGGTAGAATACTATTCATAAGGGTATGTTGCTATACACAAAAAAATAATTTTGTTCCTCCAGACCCCAAAAAATACCCTGAACGCAACTGTGTATGTAATATTTTTTAAATTAAAAACATATAAGTGGATAATTTTACATTAAAATATCATTTATAACTATCTCCTTAAAACAAAGTGTATTTTCACAATGACTTACTATTTCACAGATTTCATTAATTTTTTTTGTAAATCGTTGGGGTGTTACCCCTAACACCACTAAAACCACTTATGTTTGGCCAATCCCTACAAAAATAGTTTCCATACATCACTTATCTAGATCTAGAAGAATTGTTTTGTGCAGAAATCATTCAATGAAATAATTTGGTGTAGTACATAAGAAATTACGTGATTAAGAGGTAATGCCTTATCTCATGCTTTATAATTTAATTTAAATTCACCTATCCTTATAATATTCTTATTCTATGATTACATAACAACATCAATATCATAAATATACAAGGATTTTGTTATTATAAGGTTTTTACTTATACATGCACACACTTCCATCTAACAGGTAACGAACATACTATTTCTGTGTATGGTGAAATACAGCCTCACGAAATGATGATTGTTCAATTTTTACCAACCACCTCTCATGGTTTCCTTTATTATGGAAACTCTATTTTTAATATATATATATATATATATATATATATTATTTATTATGTATTATTATTCTATAATTTTTATTTGGAACATACCATTATTGAATCCAAGTTGTGTAAATACGATAATTTTGTTGGAGGAAGTGAGGACTACCGCCCCCTCAAAGGGATATGAATCATTCATGGCATATATGGAACATATAATAGATGGTGTTAATAAAAATATTTAACACATATAATATAAATATGATACATTAGTTATAACATACATATGTATCATTTAGTTTTAATTGTATTAATATAATAAAAAATGAATGCAGTGTTCTTCCGTACGTATGACCTACCATCTCCCTGAGTGGTGCACTTAATTTCAAATCTTGAAATTTTATCATCAATTATAAATAAATATATAATAAATATATAATATAATTTTTTTATGATTTACATTTTGAAGATAATTAAACCATGATATATTTAATAATGACACCAAATAACAAATCAAAATATAGTTGAGAAAACAAGGCAATTAACACTAGAAATTGTTAAATTGATGAAAATGTGTTACAAAAGGTTATAAAATGTTATAAGAAGTTAATATATGGTATTATAAACATGATTTTGTAATTTTTATTAGTTATTAACATATATTAAACCAATATACAAGAGTCTAAATACCACACAACAAAATGGATTGATATGTTAAGGGATTTCATCTTAAAATACTTACTATTGAAAATTATGTTTGTTATGCACCAATTCACTATTTTATTGGTGTATATACTTCACATTGACTTTTTATAACATCAATATAGGTGTAATCATAACATTATAAGTTTCAGTTATTTCATTATGAATTGTTATTTAAATGTTTTATTGTGGTATGTGACACATTGGAATGTTTGAATATTATTTTTCCTTAAGATTGTTCAATTTCAACAATATTTGTTGTTAATTATCCTTCATTTAAGTATTATTGATAAATAAATATCTTCTATTAATTATAGATAAATTTTTATTACACAATGTTCATGAATATGATAAGTGCTTTGGATTGGTACAACACTGGTGGGGTCCGACTATAGGTATCATCTCGATTCATTAGTAGTTTAATGAGATGAATCATTTGGTGAGTAAGATGATTTTTTACCCTAATTTTTTTTAATTGTCTTCTAAAATATCTTGATGGTAAATGTATCATGTACCTAGTAAACAATTCGTCTAATGATTAAGAATTACCCTCATTTATATATAGTTATTATTCATCTATGATATATTATGTTGACATATCTGTGGATATGATTTATTTTTAATTCATTTATTAAATGGAATGTGTTTTAGTATCCTAACATTACATATTGATATTTCAATATCTAGTTATTTTAATGTCATGTGTTATTATTTATTTACCATTCCATGTTAATTTATTCATATGTATTTATTATTTTTTATACAATAGTTACCCTTGTTGAACATTTGATTTCACATTTATTATGTTTCTTTACCTAGGATATGAAGAAGATAACCTTTAATAAGAGTTTATGGATTAATTTTAGGTTATTTGTTGTGTATCATGTTCTCTTTTGTTTTCACAATTTATTATGTGTATCATATATGTAATCTGTACATCAATGACTGCTAAACTTAATGGTCCATTGAGATTTTTTCCCTTGTAACAATGCCAATGTAATGTAATAATGAACGGATTTGGGCCTCTAGGGTCGAGGTGTTACACCTTGTTTATAAAAAAATTGTTTTTTCATCTAAATAATTTCCCCCAAAAACTCTCTATCGATCCCTCATCCATATTTGAAAAAAGACCTATTTCCAATGGTTGGAAGTCATCTGGGTGTTCTAGCCTAGAGATTCATGGGGACTCACATCATTTGAGAGGATGGGAGTTCTGGATCATCACACCAATTTGATGGCAATTATTGCCTACTCTTGGACTCTCCTGTAGATTTAAGATATTATCTTTAATCTCTCCCCAATTCTAACACGGGACCATTTATCCTAATGAAGTGAATATTGGTTAATTCATGTTTTGTATGTAAAATATTGTGATCTCTTTTGTGGATCAATCAATGTGTGTCTGAGGTTATTCATCGTTTTAAGGTAATGGGTGGTTTCTTATATGTGGAAGTTGTATATACAAATTCTTCCAAATATACTTCCATATAATGTGGTGGTCAGTATTTTGAGGTATGGATTGATCCATTATGAGGTGTCCTACCTATCCTAATTATTTTTGAAATCAAAACCGACACAGTTTGTTCATCCCATGTAGTTTAATATCATGTGGTGAGGACATATTACCGGGTAATAATACACCCAATATTCGAGATCAAACCCTAATTGGGGTGCCTTACATATCCCGTGTATAGAGAGAATCATAATTTTAGTATTTCTTCTGGTTTCCCATGTCATTATAAATACACATAGTGAAGATTATATGACTATAAATAATCCCTAAGCTCACATTATACATTCTAAGACTGAGAATTAAGGGATGGAAATGTATCCTTTCATTTCTCACAATAAATGGCGTATGTGATGCTACTATCTTGAGAAGATTTATTATGAGACTTAGGTCTTGAATATACATCTTATGTATCGTGGTTATGGAATAAATCAGAGACATCGTAGCGTTGTGGGTTTCTTAGTCCACTCATGGATCAGATAGGGTGATCATCTAGTGGGAAACATTTAGTCATTTTGGTTGAGATGTTAGAGTCATGGAAGGAATTATACCGAAAGGGGTTTTTTAATTGATCTTAGGCCTTAAGAATAAATCATACATATCATGATTATGGAAGGAATTATAGCCATCATAGTTTCATCTATATTGGGACTAAGACATTGATGATTCCATATACCAATAATGGTGTTTTATAGTGGAGATGATAGGATCATTTGTACACCCTAAGCCCATGTGATCCATGATCACTGTGGGAAACTAGGGACAAAAAATTATTACTTTCATTGCTTTGAATAAGGGACATAGATTCAAGGATTACCATATCTGATCAATATAGGGACATAACCTCAGGGAGAGGAAGACAACATATCCTAGATTTTGCAAAAATCAAAGTCATTATAGTTCCATTTTTGTCACGAATTACACACTGAGGATACCCTATTAATGTGGCATACTTATATAGAGGATGTCGCATGACCTTATTTTCATATCTGAGGATTTGTCTCATGACCTGGATTGACACATATAGAGGGTGTCTCATGACCTTGTTGTCATGTCCAAGGAGCCGTCACATAACCTGGCTTGAAAAATATGGATGGTATCATAAGAGTCAGTGTAACACAGTCCAATGGATTTTGCGTATCTAGAATACCACCTTTTGGGGGACCTCGCGAGACATGTCAGGAGGGTGTCATGACTCCTAGCTAGCCTGCCTAGGGGGTGTCAGGATATCCTAGTTGTCATGCATAGGGGGTGTCATGAAATAATGGTTATTATGCTTATATGATTTTTTGGGTCTCCGCCAACATGTGTAGGTACCAATATATGAGTCATGTTATGATTCCAAAATACATCATAATTCATATGTGACAAATTTAGATGGCGTCACGGGAGATTAGTTATCATGTTTAGAAACTTTTGCAAGACTCTTCTATGTGAAAAATATAGATATAGGAGTCAGCCGATGTGTCTGAATGATGTCACAAATCATAGGTTAAACACCCAGAGGGTGTCACTAGATCCTGGTTACATTTATAGATACATTCACTGGCCTCGAACAATATGACGAAATATCATTATAAGATTCACGTAATGTCTCTAAAGGATGTTGCATGTCCAAGGTGACAGACCTTGAGGGGTTTGAGAGATCAAAGTGGTGTGCATAAGGGGAATTGTGGGACTCACTCTCACATGTATGGAGTTTTTGTGTTTCCAAAATGGCATGATGGAGGAGTATCGAGAGGTCTAGAAGACACTACCTTGTGTTGTTGTGTGTGTTTGGGTGACCCATGCAGAGTTTCCGAGGGCCATCCAACATGTATTTGTCTTATGTATTCCATTTTTTATCTCAGTTCTAACCCTTGGGTTGTGAAGGCTTTAGGTTTATTCAGTACCACTTAATTTGACTCTCGTGTGATCTTGACAATATGTAGTATGTTCTTCAGAAAACTTTCTTGAAGTCCTTAGCAAGATCTATGAATGATCACATGAAGCAAATTCTGTGTGGGACATGACTACACTGGATTTCCAATGATGTATTATCTGAATAAAATTTTCTGGTCATGCGATTGGTTGCTACCAGAAATCCATAGAGGATGAGATTCGAATCATACAGAGTCAAAGTGTTCAGTGTCTCAGAGTCCGACAAATTCTTCATGTTGGAGTGGGTAATTTTAGGCATCACCACCCCTATTTTCTGGCGTTCTATACGGCGTATCTAGAGATAGTCCTGGCTATAGTCGATTAAGTTCTCTTGCATTTTACATCATAGCAAGTCTCTGCACTGGACCGCTGTTAGTGTGTTAGTGGATTTTTATTGATCACTAGTCTCTTCCGTCAACGCTCCATTTACTATATTGTCTCCAATTAATAGGTATGTGTTTGATCATGTAGATGTGTTGAAGGAATTCCATATTTGTAAGCTGGCATGTTCAAGGACCTTCTCATTATCCATGTTTCTATTATAATACACTAATAATTTCTTTGGTGACTTGTCTTGGGTTCTCACGAGACAGGGATAGTCTATCAAAACATCTCACAAGACTGCACTGCAGTTGCACTGGGCGCATCGCATGCCTTTCAGCGACCACGAATACCTCTTGAATATTCACTTTATATCCTCTTTATTTTATTTTACAAAGATTAAGGATTCATGTGATATTTCATGTGTGCTTCTGGGGATATTCATTCTATTTTTTGATGAGGTGTCGCATGATAGATATGGTTCACATGGGGGTGCAAGAACATTCCTTTTAATATATATTCATTCTTCATTAAAAAATCATGTTTTTACCTATGAAACATCACATGGAGAGAATGTAAAGTCAAAAGGATCTCATGAGGTGAGGCGGAAAGGTCACTGAAGACTTGTAGAGCCTTGCAGATCTACGGGGCACATCACATGTCCTTCATTAACTATGAACACCTCTTGCATCCTCCCTTTATATCCATTTTTGTATTTTAGAAAGGTTAAGGATTATGTACGCTTGAATAAGTAATGTTTTTTGATTTTTACATGATTTTTTTGTGATGAATCGCTTAACAAATATGGGTAATATGGGGTGTACGAAAGCATGTAGTGTATAGATCTATTTTTATGTCCTTATAGAGCCAAAGGGTCTTCCTTGACAAACCAGGGTCTTCCGTGCGGTACGGATGATAATCCAAAGGGATATCACGATATGAAGAAAACATGATGCTGAAGTCTTGTGGAATCTCACTGATTTATCAGGGAGAATGTCATGTTTCCTTCAATGACCATGAACACCTCTCACCTCCTCCCCTATAACTCCTTCGTATGATCCTACAGTGATTTGGAGGTTTCTTGAGCTTTCTTGGTTATTATCAAGGAAATTTATCCTTCCCATTGGTGACACGGATCATGATCTTTATGACCTGTGGGGGTATCACCTTATGGATATTATTCCTCCTTATTTTATAAATAGTTTTTTGGCCATCACCCGCTTATTGTATTTTAGTTTGTCGCATGATCAATATGTGATCTTGCGATGGTGGTTGGGCCTTTTTTTGTTCATCCATCATGTTTCTCGATGGCGCATTACACGATCAGTGTTGGATCATGTGATGACATGGATACATTATCATAGATATTTTCTCCTCATGACTTTTATGTGACACATGTTCATTGATGTACATCATGATGGTGTGGAGCAATTTCCAAGGAAGATCGCTTTTATTTTCCATTGATACGTCAGGTGTCTATGTTAGAACTTACGAGCATGTGTAGACATTGTGATTGATAATATCTTTTAACACCTTTGATATGTTTCATATCCATGGTTTTATGATTCCATAGCATGACCAAATCTTCATGAATGTCAATTTCGTATGCCAAAAGGTTCCTAGAGAGTGTTGGAAGACATCCCATTATTATCACATAACCCAAACCAATTTAATGTATTTTAGAGCTGAAAGGTAACAAGAGGAAGTTATATGAATACTAATGCCATATGTGATCTTGTAAAGGGGTTTGAGTGATAGAGTCCCACGTGCGCATATAGAATATTAATTTTCTTTACATTTAGATATTAAACACAACATTGAGCATCTCATGCACACATGGATATTGAATTTGTGGGGTATTGACCTCCATAGGATCAATATGGTGTATCAAGTGATCAATGTTATTTCATTCTCATCATCTTTGGCACATAAAATAAATTATTCATAACTTGATCCTAGCAAAATACCGAGTCGTTATCCATAAATCCTCTGATAATTAGGTATGCGGTTATTTAATCTTCTTTTAGGTGGATACATGGAAGTGATATGTGACTTGATCCATGATTACATGATCGAACATATACAAAAGGTACATATTCTTTATGCATGTTAGGGTGTGAAAACATGTATAATTTCTCAATAGAGGTTATGCATAGCCTTTAGTGCTTTATGTGAAATAGATCATGGAGTATCGCATGCACGTGAGCTACTCTGTGTAACCCTAATGTGGGTTTATACAATCCCATTTTAATAAACCTTTTATTGGCTCACAATTATCTATTTTGAAAAAAAACAAGAGTTCCATCCACATGTCATTATAGGTTACACATTACCAATAGGGGCTCTTTCACATGAGTTCATGAATGGGCCTCACGTGACCATTTTCAAATAACTATTTCTATTTTTTGGGACAACAAGAGGTCTATCGTAGGATCCAAAATTCCCCTATATCATCCACATGTGATATCCCTTAGATATTTGTAGAGGAATTGTTCCATTTATTTTCATCAAACTGACGCACTCAACCAAAGATCCGAAAATAGTGTCGTGTCAATGGATATTTTCAAAATGCCAAAAATCTCTTTATTCAGAATGTGTTATCATGTAATGTTTTTTTAAATAGATTTTTTAAAGAAAATATTTAAAAAAACACATAAGTTAAATGTGTTTCCAAAAATACACTCTAAAGGTGCCAGCTGCACTATCGCCATTCAGTTTCAGTTGAAGGGTGACAACCCCATTGCCGTCTTTCTTTGTTTTGTTTTGTTTTATTTATATATATATATAAATAAACAAAAAAATCCAGCAGAATATATCTAATATTTAATATCTAGGAGTGCTTCCATACCAATAGTCTGCATTCTGATAAATTCTCTAACCCATGGCACCTTTTTCTAAGAGGGATTACCCTAGAAATCATTCTTAATTTTCAATGTGGGATTCTGGTTCTCTCTTTACTATGCAAAACATTCTGCATTTCTGATGTGACATTTTGTTTCATGTACTTGACTTTAGAAGACTATAAAATATAATGTATAGTATAAATACAAATGAAACTTAAAAATGGATTAAAAATATAATAAATGGTTTAAAACAAAAATAATTTAATAAAAAATGATGATATAAAACAATATATAAGCTTTCAGAACCACATAATTGAAACATAAAAATGATTCAATTATGTGACTCTGAAATCCTATTAAATATATTCTATAAGAATCAGATAAATAAAACTTAATAAATGTGTTAAAAATATAACAAATAGTTGAAAATAAAAATAATTTTGTAAAAACTGTTGATGGAAAATAATTTATACGTTTTCAAAGAAGCCTACATGAAACTTAAAAATGTTTCAAGTACGTGACATTGAAATACAATTAAATATTACCTATTAAACCTATATAAATGAATCATAAATAATGGTTTAAACAAATAACAAATAGTTGAAAATAAAAATAATTTTTTAAAAAATGTTCATGAAAAATAATTTATAAACTTTTCAAAGGACCAACATGAAACATAAAAATGATTCAAGTATGTGGATTAAATAGCCTATAAAATATAAATTATAATACCAATATAATTAAAAGTTAAAACATGTATTAATCAATTAAAATATTTTTTAAAATAAAAAATTCTGAAAAATTAATGATAAAAAACAATTTATAATCATTCAAAAAAACCTACTTGAAACTAAATAATATTTCAAGTATGTACCCTTGAAAAACTATAAAATATAAATTATAAGAAAAATAAAAATTAATAATAAAACATTGATTAAACATATAATGAATAGTAAATAATTAATTATTTAATTAGTAGCATATTTATTAATTATATAATTATTAATCATATAATAATTTATCAGATAATCATTAATATAATTAATAATAATTAATTATTAATTATTAATTATATAATTAATTAGTAAATTTTTAATATCATCAATAATTATATAATAATTAATTAGTAATATAAATATTAATTATATAATTAAAAATTATATAATAATTAATTAGTTAATCTGTAATATAATTATTTATTATTTATTATTAATTATGTAATTAATCAGTAAATTGGTTATATCATTATTAATTGTATAATAATTAATTATTAATGTAATTGTTGGTCAAATTATATTACTCAAGAGGGGGTGAAATGATTATCTATAAACATTTCTATTAGAATTGGTTATTATCCCAAATATCAACAAATTAAAATATAATCTATGTTAGTTTCTAGAATATATATAAATGTCCTGAATGTTTAATTAATTTCTCAGAAGATTGATTAGTTCTCATCTTTTCCAATCTAATGATTATTAAAACATCTGAAATTAATCAACTAATTCAAAATACATTAAAACAATTTCTAAACTAACTATAAAAGTTTAATTTAGTTTTATTTTAAATGAAATAAACATTGATCAGATTAAACAAAAAATAAAATACACAGTGGTTAAAAATAAAAGGTTTAGTCTCAAGATGAGACATAGACCTCTCTACTTGGTGATCATCGGATAGCATGAATTTTATATTAATAAAATGATTGATCCACACCCTGGATAGCAGTTCACAATAGCGCACAAGGCTGTATGGGTCACACTGGACCTCTACCGTAGTTATTTGTGGGAAAAGAATCAAATAGATCACACATGATATATTCCACTATTCTCTGTGGGATAGAAGTGTAAAAATAGAGTGAGTGTGAGTATATTAAGTATCCTCTAGTTATGCATAGGAGACAGTGTTTATGAAGCAAACAGATGAACACACTGCTCGAAGAAGTAAACAAAAGACCACAATAGAGTTATAAATGAATAATAGTGTTTAGGAATCTCTGTGTGTTATGTAGTGAATCTATAGAATAGATTGATGTATAAAACATGATATTCATGTCCTCTTCCAAAATATGGCTTTTGTACAGAGTATCACAACCTCTTCACTATAGAATCTAATCGTGAAATGTTAATCTCTTCAATTTTTGGATGTTTAGAGAAATTCGACACGATATTTCTGGTATTATTGAACTCCTGGAGTAAACTGGCCTTCAGTTCTTGGAATTGTGAACACATGTTTTTGAGTCCTTATGTTTTCAATATTTTTCACTTTATCTTATTCTATCTCACCCCCTAGAATGATTTATCATGTATTCCTTTTTTACATAAAGGTCTAGCAGGCTTGAAGATCTCCTCATGCTTGTGTACCATAAACTGTCTATGGATAGTCCTACAGACATCATTAATTAATGTTAACAATATTAATTTTTCTATATATGACCATTACAAATAAATTTGAAACAGTATTTATGTATATCATTGACTAATAAGTATCAGGGACTCAATTGTATCGGTCTACCATCATAGGTATGTCATTATCTGTGACTTCGAGTATCGGGGATTTATTTCCATCAGTATCAGGTGACTCAGTGTATCAGAAATTCCTTTATGCTATCAGTATGTCAGCATAGGTGAGTCAATAATCAATGTGTCATCCATTGATGAGTCGATCATTGATCTATCTTCCATCGGTGATTCGATCATCTGTGAGTCGATCAACATTGTGTCTTCCATTGGTGAGTCGATAATCGGTGTGTCGTCCATTGGTGAGTCCATCATTGGTGTGTCGTACATCGGTGAGTCGATCATCAACGTGTCTTCTATCAGTGAGTTGATCATTGATGTGTTTTGTATCGGTGAGTCGATCATCGGTGTGTCATCCATCTGTGAGTTGATCATCGATGTGTCATCCATCAGTGAGTAAATCATTGGTATGTCGTCCACCAGTGAGTTGATCATCGGTGTGTTGTGCATAAGTGAGTTGATCATCGGTGAGTCGTGGACTCTGTAAACTTATGAGGTGTATCTCTTACATTGAACACTACTAGATTTAGCGAAATCCATAAATATATGTAAATATACACTTGTAAAAATATTTCATCATAAATATTGTTTATTAACTTATTAAAATTTATTATATATTTTGGAATAATTGATTTATGTAGAGATCATAGAATCTGAATGTTGACATTATTTGTGATTATAAAAACCACTATATCCTAGGGACCCACAATCTCCCCCTTTTTGATAATAAAAAATTATGGAAAACATGTGATGTTATGTAACAGTGATTAATCGACATATCATACCTCACTGAATGTGGTTTTTCAGTACAACTAAATCATTCCCTTGTTTGAGTCTTTAAAAAAAATACCCTCTTAAATTATTAGATTAGAGGAAATATATGTATATATATATATATATTATTTTATGTACATGCCTTATGGCCAATGCCAAAGTTTATCCCCATGAAATGAATAATGTATGCCTATACCTTTCACACCCTTTTGGGATTAGGAAAAAAGGATATGAGAAAGAAAAAAGAAGAAAGAGAAATAACATAAAGAAAATGAGAATCATAGTGAAGAAAAAAAGTATTTCCATTAAAGTTTAAAAGAGAACAGTTTGAAAAAAATGATACAAATCACTATCGAATACACAATCCACCAATAAGGGTTTGGATTCTGAGGTTCTTTTCTTTTATCCAAAGGATCGGGAGTGCGATTTGAAGGTATTGGTTTAGTAATGGGAAGAGGTGGTATGATAAAAACACCATAGAATGAAACAACTGTAGAGACATTTTCTACAATGATATGTCTTATTTTTAACAACAAATGTCTCTGAGGTTGCACGATAATTACTATTTTAATCTTGTAAAGGACCTGAGAGACACACATCTAAGCAAGAGGGAGAGTGGTAGTGCCAATGGATGTAGCAGGAGGAACCACAACTGCTTCCTCTTGAACATTTAGATACGACAATAGGAGACTGATGAAATCATTAATGATTTCACCAACATATTTCATTAACTTCTCAAAATCATCCTTATTCTCCGTGAATTTATTCAGAATAAGGGTAAACTCCTTCAATTGTGCCACTTGTTTCTTAAAGGCTTCTATTACTAGATAAATTCTGAGATTTTTATCTAACAACATGAATCAACTAATGAGATTATACTTGGTATAGATCTTGGTAAAATACATGTCCACTTTCTCACTAATATCATTCTAAAATGTAGATTCTTCATTTGTGAACTACCTTACCATATTGTAAAAAAGGCCGGTATTTATATTTACCTTTACAAGAGATTCTTTGTCCGAATCACTCTAAAGATTCTTGAGTTCTTCTCTTATCACAGCCATTAGAGATTCCAAATCAGCAACATTACCTCTACCACATCTAGAACATTATTGACCACTGATCATTTTCTCAAGATCATATTTTAATTTCTTCAAATATACACTCATTAGATGTGTCAATATGTTCATAATAACATCCATCACACCTCTGAAAGAGGTATTAAAATGAGTGGTAAGGAAATTTAGCTCATTCCTCACCTTCCTTACATCTTATCTCAGATATGTATTATGCTTAATGATGGTTTCAGCTATGGTAATGAGATTAGGTTGAATATTCAGGATCACCATCCTTGCAATTATTCATCATCAGCATCTGATATACTCTTTGAAGTAGAGGCTTTAATTCTATATCCAACTGAGGCTCCCACCGAAGCAAAGATATCACATTTTAATTTCTCTAAATCCACCTTAGTGACACAGTCACGAGGAACTCAATGTGCGAATGGTTCAACTGCTAGAGGTGAAACTAGGGAAGCAATTGAAATTGGTTCGGATTTAGCTTAAACATGAGGACCAGGAGGAGGTGATGTTATTTCCTCATTTGAGTTATATTCCAAACCAAATAGAATGTATCCTGGATATCTATTACACACACAAGTAAATGTATAGTCTCATGTCTCAACAGTTTCATTCTTAACTATTCTTCCCTGAGGTTTAGGTACAATTTCATCTTCATTGTATTCTTCATCCTATTCTCTAGACAAAATACAATTTTTTGGCATAGGTACCTACTGAACATGAGGTTCTGTGTGTAATATATCCAACTCAAATTCTCTAGGAACTTCCTCCATCTGAGGCACCAGATCCTCATCCAAATCCACATGGACACAGTACATAAATTCATTTAACTCTTGAATGATTTCTTTATTTTCAACATCAAGATGGTGAGGTATATCATCATTACAAGCATCTCCATGATTAACAACCTCCTGGTCAAAAGGATCAACACCATCAGTAGCTCCATGTTCAAATTCCTCATTGGATTTTTTAATCAACTTTTGACCCACATTTAATGAATCATTGACATGCTCATCATCTCCCTCTTCTTCTTCTTCTTCTTCATCATCATCATCATCGTCATCAGACTCCTCATACAACTAACATACGTATCCTTCCACACCAGTGACTATTGTCTCTTCTCATCATCATCAACTAAAAATAGTTCCCTTATGTGTAGATCCAATGGTGGAATAGAACTTCCATAAGTAATTTCTCTTGGGTTTTCAGCAATATCATGATCACTCATATCATCAATAGGAAATCCTTCTTCCATTGAGAAGTCAGCCTTAGCTTCCTCATCTGAATATGTAACTTCCAATTTTGGTTTTAGGCTTGGATCGACTTGATCCTTTGGATTGGATGGATGGTCAATCAGATAAAACTCATCATGCAATATTTCCACATCTCCTAGCCATAATTTCTTCTATGGGTTCCATAAAATCTTCATTATCTTGAAAATCTATTTCTAAAGGCAGAAACTACTACAGGAACAAATCATTTCATATCCATATTCCACACGACCCAACATCATTAGAATTTCATAGATCATCCTCATATATTACAAACAAGTTACTTTCATAGAGGGTTTTATCCTATTAGAAATGTGTACGATTATATACCTACAAAGATTATCCTTTATCCCATTTTTTAATAGGTAATTCAGGAATACATCCTGATAATTCACAGTAGAGAAATCTCCCTTCCATGGGCAGATTTTAGGTTCAATAAACTTAAAATATAATCATTCCACTCCATCAAATTCACTTACATTATCTCTCCTAGATTCTTCACTTCTATTAAGCTCCATTAGGGAATCTTTATATAAAAACAAATCAGAGAAAAACAGGAATATTACCCAAATAATTAGTATAGACAACTTCATGAAGCATTTTCAAATATTAAACCCATTTCTTTGATGACACATTTATCTATTTTCCTTTCACTAGAGACATCATCCATGATTCTTTAGTTCCATATGGGGATATATTCAAGTTGAGATAAAACTCAGGCACAAGTTGGGGATAAATGGTATTTCATTTATTGAGAACCAGCTTATCTATCATTGAGATCATAACATCCATACCAAAAGTGACTTGGTTAACAAAATCCGTTCTACAAACACTTCCTTCTCAGCTATAACTACTCAGCTTCCCGAACATGGCATTTCATTATCACTGGACTCACCCATATGATTCTTAGCTGATGGAGAGTCAATCGGCTCTTCCATCACATAGTTTTTCATTTCCATTGTGAGGGTTCAAATTCTAGTGGATTGGAAAGGTTGGGGTAGTGAAGTAGAGTGTCGAAGAGTAGAAGGTTCAAAGGCAGAGAAAAGCTGAAAGTTGAGATGGATTGAAATATTTATATCATTTAGGGATTGTAAATTGTGAAGAAAAAAATTGAAAATTATGAAAAATAACACAAAATTGTGTCATTTTAATTAAAAAAATAAAAATATAAAAGGTCCCTTGATGGCATCTATTTCATAGGACTTGTTTTACATTATCGGTTTCAATTGAATAGTTTTATAGATCATTTTCACCAATCAGTTTCAATGATTCATTCCACTGATCAGTTTCACTGATTAGTTTAACCTAATTGGTTTTATTGATCATTTTCACAGATCGGTTTCAAAGATTGTTTTAACTGATAAACATATATTTTTAAAGGAAATAATTGTTTTACAAGACATTAGAGATTTATCATTCCTATATCAGGTCTGATGTAGTTTAGTCTCTTAGAGTTTAAGGGTATAGTGAATATATTATCATGTTGATGCTCAGTCCGGATGAATTCAAGAGATATGTAACCTTTTTGATAATGGTCTCTCAAAAAGTGATTTATTGCATCAATATTTTTTGGTCTCAAATGAGAAATTTGATTCTTAGAAATGTCTTTAGAACTTTTTTTGTCATAGTTTATGAGGATATGTCTGAATTAAAATCCATAGTCTAGTAATTTGTGATTTATCCACAAAATTAGTGCACATCAACTTCCAGAAAAAATGTACTCACCTTAAGTAGTTGATAATGAAACTGAATTTTAATTTTTACCACACCATGACATTAGATACATTCCAAAAAGTGACTTCTTCTAGAGGTACTCTTTTTATCTAACTTAGATCCACCAAATTCAACATCTGAATAACTATCTAAATCAAAAGTATGTCCTTTAGGATAAAACAATCCTAAATTATTTGTATACTTGAGTTATTTGAAAACTCTTTTAACAACATTAAATGTGAAACTTTTGGGTTTCCTTGAAATATTACACACATAAACATAATAAACATAATATCCGGCCTACTAGGGGTTAAGTACTGCAAACTCCCAATAATTCTTCTATATGTAGTTTGATCAAGTGATTTTCAAATTTCATCAAGATCTAACTTAAATGTAGAACTCGTAGGGGTTTCACTATTCTAAATTCTATCAAGGACATATCTTTTCAAAGACAATTACTGTACCTGTTTAATTTATAATAATACCATATTTATTTTGAAATATCTACATTCTAAGAAAACATTTCACTTCACCCATCAAACTCATTTCGAACTCACATTGCATTATTTTTAGAAAATCATTACATAATGAATTTTTAGATGATCAAAATATAATATCATCTATATATATTTGATATATTAAAAAATATTTTAAAAATATTTTTATAAACAAATTTGGATCTTCAAGTACATTTGTAAATCCTATAGAAATAAAAAATTCCTTAACCTTTCATACCATGATATTGGTGCTTGTTTCAAACCATATAAAGCATTAGATAATTTGAACACATGATGTGGAAAATGTGGATTTGTAAAACCTAGGGGTTCTTCCACAAAAAAATCCTAAATTAAATAAACATTTATGAATGCACATTTTATATCAACTTGGTAATGGTTAAAATTTAAATATACTGCATTTGAAAGCAAGATTCATATTTCTTCATGCCTAGCTACCGTTGTAAAGGTTTATTCAAAATCAATTTCTTCTTATTGATTATAACCTTGTTCAACCAACCTAGATTTGTTTCTAACTATATTTCCATCTTCATCAAAATTATTTCTAAAAACCCCATTTAGTTCATATCTTTAAAGTATCTTTTGGTATATATACATGTTTATAAACATTATTTCTTTCAATGTGTTTAAACTCTTTTTGCTTGGACATTACACAAAATACATCATTGATTCCATCATTGATATTTTTAGGTTCATGTTGTGACAAGAATGCTTGAGGATTAACCTGGTTTCTCAGGAAAGCTCTTGTTTCTGTTCCTCTATCTAATTATCCAACTACAGCATCTAAGGGATTATTTTTAGGGGTTTTAGTTGGTTTAGTAAAGGTAGGAATAGATATTTTAGGTTCATCAATTTTATCTGGTTCATTATGGCTAGGATCTAGAAAATTTCCAAAATTGGGAGTTTTCACAGATTCCTTAATATGATTATTTGAGGTTTTATTATTAATATCCAGATCAGAAATATCCACTTTAATATTTTCTAGTGAGGTCTTAGGCTCCTGTGGATCCGTTTCATCAAACATGACATGTATAGATTCGTCCTCACATTTTGTTTTTTTATTAAATATTCTCTATGATTTCCTTGATGTAAAATATACAATAAATACTCCTTCATCACATTGGGGGAAATTTTTTCTAAATTTTCATTAGTGTTCATAATATAAAATTATCATCCAAACACTTTAAAATAACATACATTGGGTTTCATATTATTCCCAAATTCATAAAGATTTTTCTTAAAGAAGGGTCTGATTAAGATTCATTTTATTATGTAACAATTTGTATGAACATCATCATCCATGAAATAAATCGGTATGACATATTCATTAAGAATATATCAGGAAATTTCATATAGGGTTTTATTTCTTCTCTCTAAGACAATATTTTGTTAAGGTGTCCTCTGGGTAGGTAAGTTATGATTTTAGCCATTTTTTGAGAAAAAAGATTCAAAATCTTGATTCTCAAACTCAAGGCCATGATAACTTGAAAAGGAATTTATCTTAAGTCCACTAAAATTTTCTACAATCTTAGCATGCTTGGTAAAGTGAGAAAAAGATTCCCTATTTTGATTTAAAAACAAGGTCTAGGAATACCTAAATAAATCATCTACTATAAAATAAATACAGTGCATCCCATTGAGACTTGAAACTATAGATAACCCAAACAAATCATTTTGAAGCAACTCTAGAGGTTGAGAAGTAGTCACTTCTTCCATTGGCTTGAAGGAGATATTATGTTGTTTTCCTTTCTGACAAGGATTGAACACCTTATTGTTTTGAAACTCAAATTTGGGTAGGTCATTAACAAAAAAATTTCTTTTTAAATTCATAAGAGAGTTTATGGTGCAATATCCTAGTCTTCTATTCCAAATCAATGACTCTTTGTGAAAGGCATTTAGAAAAGAAACATTCTTTGAGGATGATGTGTCATGATTTGTAGCATATACATTATCATTTATAAGATCAGTAAATACTAAGTTATTCTTGACATTAAAATCATTGCATGAATCATTTTTAATTTTAAATTAAATTCATCATCACACAATTGGAATATTGTTGGATAGTTATACTCTAATATATAAACAAAAAAGAACTTTTGAAATTGAAATAGAGTTAGGGATACCAATCTTGAATAGGCCGATGATTTTTTCTTTAACATTGTTACAAAATGTGACATGTCCCCTATCAATATTCATAAGACTTTTAAATACGGAAAAATCCCCTATTATATATCTTGATAACCCACTTTCCATGTACAAAATATTTTTATAAGATCACATTAGGAAGTTTGCCTACAAAACAGTAAATCTAAGATATGATTTTGGTACCCCTATTTTCCTGGGTCCACAAACATTAGTAATATTTTATGCTTTAGGAACCCATAATTTTCTTATGGGATTCTTATATGAATAAAATACTGTGTTTGAAAAATAAACTATGTTTGGTCTTGAAGAATTGGATGCAGTAAGAGATTTCAAGGAACATTAACTTGAAATAAAATTCTTGTTTCTGAAGAAAGAAGCGTATTTTCTAGAATTGGGGACAAAATGTGATTTTGATAAATTCAGCTGACCTAGTTGATATCCTATCCTTGAGGTATACATATTTATTTATTTCCATGAATTTTAGTAATGGTATTTCTCCCATTGGTAAACATTTCTATGTCATTATTCAATTTATCATTAAAATATTTTATGTTATTGTTGTCCTTGAGCAGTTGATAAATTTTCTCTTTTTCAATTCTATGTACAGATTTAATAGTAATAGTAAGGGCATTATGTTTCTTCAAATATTTATAATTAACTTTTAACTAATTGAAAGTTTGTTCGAGCGTGTTTTAATATTCAAATAATTCATAATGTTTCATATTTTTAGACTCCCTTTCTTATTCAAAATAATAATAATTATGTACATAAGAGTATATAGTTACCTCAGTTGTGTTTTTCATAAAACACATATTATCTTTATCATCCTTATCAATATGAGAAGAAAAATATTCATTGGAGATGTCCTCATAGGAACTTCAGGTGGCCTTTAATGCTTTCTTATACATTTGATTCATCTTATTCCTACTTCTTCATGTATTTCATCATTCCACAGTCAGTTTTGACTTGTGATTTCATTTTACATTCATAGAAAATTAACTCTCCTGATTTATCATTTATCTTCCAATCCTTTTTCTAGTTTTCCTTGTTATCATACATCACTTTTTAATTGGGTTTTCTGAAAAAAAAAATTATTTTCCCTATAAAATTTCTTGAATCTTATGGCCAACTAGGATATTTCATCATCACTTTCTGAAACTGATTCTTCACTTCTGAAGCTTTCAACAACAGCTTAAACATTTTCTCTTTCATTAGTTTTAAGGTAATTAGTCTTGAAGGGTACATGCTTTCATTTTGGTTCATCCTCTTCTTGATTTATTGTCAATTTCTCTTCATATATCATTAATTTTCCAATCAATTCCATCACTAGAATATTATCAATTTCGGACAATTCACTAATATATACAGATGTCTGCCACCATCTCTCTGGTAAGTATCATAGAATCCTCAGAAACTGCTCTTTGGCTATAACTTATGTTCCTAAGGAAATCATGGTATTCACAATTTCATTGAACCTAAGATACACATCAGAAATAGATTTATCAGACTTCATTCTGACGTTGTCATATTTAATATTATAAGTATTTAATATCATTTATTTAACATTAGATGTTCCCTCAATAGAAATATATAGAGTGTCCCAAATCTCATGTGCAGTTTTACAGGAAGAAATACGATTAAACTCTTCATCTCCTAGTGCAATGTACATAGAATTAATATCATTACAATTATTGTTATAGGCAGTCTAGACAGGATCATCACAACTGTTTCTAGCAGTTTCCAGAATTGCATATTTACATTCAATAGCAGTCCATATTTCAAATCTGATTCTTTTTATATGTATTTTTATTTTAAGCTTCCCTTAAAAAAAGTTTGTTCCATTAAAAAATGTTATCTATTGGTAGCATCCCCTCCTAATATATCATACATGATATAAATTTGAAAATAATTTCAAACATATAAAAAATTTAGAAATAAATTAAATTTTAATATCTTTGAAAAAAACTACAATCATAGTTGAAATGATTTGAAATCAAATAATAATTTTTAATGCCATTGATACCAAATGTTAGTCAGGGAAGATTACTGAAGAGGGGGTTGAATTGAGTATCAATGAAAATTTCTGTTATAGTTTGTTCTTAAATGGAATATCCCCCATTTAGAATATAATCAAAGTTAGTTTTCTGTGAATTTATAAATGCCTTGAATGTTCAATTAAATTCTTATAATATTTAATAGTTCTCATCTTTACCAATCTAATGATTAGTCAATCATTCGAAACTAATATTCTAATTCAAATTATATATAGAAACATGCTAAACTAGCTATCAAAGTTCAATTTAGTTTTATTTGAAATGAAATGGACAGAGATCAGATTAAACTAAAAGGAAAATACACTATGAATAATAACAAGTGGTATAGTCTCAAGCAAAGACTTAGTCATCTCTACTTGGTGATCACCAACCACCAATCCAATTTATATTAAAATTATATTTGATCCACACCATAGATCAGGCTTCACAGTAGCACAGAAGGTTGTCCATGTCACACTTGACCTCTACACCATATATTTGTTGGAAAAGAAAAAAATAGATAATACTTGATCACTTTCACTATTATACATGTGATATAAGAGTTAAAAGATAGTGAGTGTGAGGATATTGAGTATCCTCAAGTTACGCTTAGAATATAGTGTGTTTGAAATAAATTAATGCACACAGTTCTCAAAGAAGTAAACACAAGACCACAATACAGTTATAAACAATGAATAGAGTTTAGAAACAACTGTGTGTTATGAATTTAATCTCTAGTCTATATTGAAGTAGTGAAAATGAAATTTGAGTCCTCTTCTGATTGATGGCTTTAGAACAGAGTATTATAGCCTTTTTACTCTAGATTCCAAGCATGAAAAGTTCATATATTCTATGTTAGGATGTTCATAGAAATTCAGAAAATTCATTCTTGAATTATTGAACTCCTTGAGTACTCTTTCCTTGAGTTCTTGGAATTTTGAGCACAGATTTTTGAGTTCTTTTGTTTTCACTATTTTGTATATTTTCATGTTCTATCTCACCCTCTTTCAAGGTTTAACTTTTAATAAATTTATACATCAAGGTCCAATAGGCATGATGATCTCCCAATATGCATGAACCTCGTACTGTCTACGAATAGTCCTACAGAAAACATTAAATTATTTCAAAAACATTAATTTTTCAAAATATGATTGTTAGAAATAAATTTGAATTAATAATTTTGAAACACTATTAATGAGTATTGGTGAATCATAAGTATCGGCGACTCATTTGTATTTGTCAATCATCATCGGTACGTAAGCATCAGGGACTCCAAGTATTTGTGAGTTATTTCTATCGGTATCAGCGACTCAATGTATCAGTTAGTGGTGTATGCTTTCAGTCTGTCAGTATCATCAGTTAGTCAATCATTGGTGTGTCGTCCATCGAGGAGTTGATTAGTAGTGTGTCGTATTTTGGTGAGTCGATCATGGGTGAGTCGATCAACGGTGTGTAGTCCATCGGTGAGTTGATCATTTGTGTGTCTTCCATCGGTGAGTCGATCATCGATGTGCCATGCTTCAGTGAGTTGATCATTGGTGATTTGCGGACTCTGAGAAACTTATGGGGTTTTTATCTTACACAGAGCACTATGAGATTAAGTGACATCCATAAATAACTATAAATATACACTTGTAAACATATTGAAGAATAAATATAATATATTGACTTATGGAAATGTATTGTACAATATGGCGTTATTGATTTACATAGAGACAATAGAATCTAAATATTGAAATTATTTGTGATTATGAAAACCATTATATCCTAGAGAGTACAATAATAATTATTAATTATGTAATTATTAATTATGTAATAATTAGATGGTTAATAAGTAATATAATTATTAATTATTATTTGTTAATTATTAATAATATAATTAATTTCGTAATTTGAAATATCATTATAAATTATATAATAATGAATTAGTAATATAATTATTAATTATAAATTTATTAATTATATTATAATTAATTAGTAATAAATATTAGTAATTATATAATAAATATTTAGTTAATTAGTAATATAATTATTTATTATATAACAATTAATTGTATATTAAGTAATATAATCAGCAATTATAAATTAGTTAATCAGTAATATAATTAATTATTATTATTATTCATTATTCATTATTAATAGTTGATTATATAATAATTAGTAAGTTATTTAGTAATACAATTCATAATTATATAATAATTAATTAGTAATTTAGAAATATAATTTATAAATATAATAATTAATTAAATAATTAGTCCAATAACTATTAATTATAATTATTAATTATTAATTATATAATAATAATTAGTTAATTAGTAAAATAATTATTAATTAGATTTATTTAGTATTTATTACAAAATAATTAATTCAATAATTAATAATATAATTCTTTATTATAATTAATAATTATATTACTAAATAACTAATTAATAATTATATATTTAATAATTATGTTACTAGTTAACTAATTAATTATTATATTATCAATTACTAATAATTAATAATTAATTAACAATTTATTATATAATTAATAATTATATAATTAATAATTTTATTTCCAATTAAATAAATAATAATTACTAATTAATAATTACTAATTAATAATTATGATGAATAGTTATAATGAATAATTATATTTCTAATTAACAAATTATATAAATTGGCTAAACTCTATCTTTTTTCAAAATATTAATTAATTAACTACTATATAATAAATAATTATATTACCAATTAAATAATTACTTAATATAAAATTAATGATTAGTAATTACTAATTAATTAATTACTAATTATATTATTAATAATTATATTACTATCTAAATAATTGATTATTATATAATAATTTTGAATAATTATTAATTATTAATTATAATAAATGATTATAATTTTTAAATATAATACTAATTAACTAATTAACTATAATATAAATAATAATTATATTACTAATTGACTAATTAATTATTATATAATAATTGTAAAAATTTCTAATTATTAATTATATTGATAAATATAAACTATAATTATATTACTAATTAACTAATTAACTATAATATACTAAATAATTTTATAACAAATTTACTAATTATTTATTATATAAATAATTATTAATAATTAATAAATAACAAATTAATTATAAATAATAATAATTAACTAATGAAATAATGTTTTATATGTTTATTCCATGTTTTAACTTTAAATTATATTGGTCTTATAGTTTATATTTTATAGTATTTCAAAGCCACATACTTGAATAGTTTTTTAGTTTCATGTAGGTGGTTTTTGAATGCTTATAAATTATTTTTTATGAATTTTTTTACAAAATTATTTTTATTTTTAATTATTTATTATGTATTTAATCCATATTTAATGTTTCATTTATATTGTTCTTATAGTTTATATTTTATAAGCTTTCAAAGACACATACTTGAAACATTTTTATGTTTCATGTACGATTTTTTGAAAACATATAAATTATTTTCCATTAAATAATTTAACAAAATTCTTTTTATTTTCAACTATTTTTTATATTTTTAATCCATTTAATAATTTTACTTTATGTTTGTCTTGTACTTTATATATTATAGGCTAAAAATACATGTACTTGAAAAATTTTTATGTTTCAAATAGGTCATTTTGAAGACATATAAATTATCATTAATCATCATTTTTTATGATATTATTTTTGTTTTAAACTATATATTATATGCTTAATTAATGTTATAAGTTTCATTTATGTTGATCTTATAGTTTATATTTTATAGTCTATCAATGTCACATACATGAAACAGAATCCCATATCAGAAATTTGGAATGTTCTGCGCAGGAAAGGGAGGTCTAGAATCTCAAGTGGGAAATGCAGATTGACTTCCATGGTAAGCCCTCTTATGAAAGAGAGCCATGGGTGAGAGCTTATATCATAATCTAGAATCTTGTTATGGAGGTACTGCTAGATATTAAATAGCTGATAAATTCTACTCAAAATTTCTGTTTTATATATATATTAACAAAAAACAAAATAAAAAAATTTAAAATAAAAAAAATAGATTTTTTTTATTTTAGAAGAATGGTAGCAACGGGGTTTCCATCTTTCAATTTAATCTGAAAGGTGGCTGCCCCGATTTAACCTTTCACCGAAAGCCTAAAGGCGGTAGCTGTATGGCCCCATTATAGCGTATTTTTTAAAATACTTTTAACAAATTCATTTTTCAAAAATGTTTTTTAAATAAAACTTATTTTAAAAACATGATCATGTATCCTCATAAATGATTTACATTATCATGTATCCTACAATATAGGATTACATGAATGTGCTTCATCATTTCTCTATGCATAGGATATCCATGAACGTACATATTTTTAGAGGATCCTGCTCCTTATGGTGGACTCACATGAAGTGTTTGATGCATTTGAGCATTTTTTGTTTCTCACCACATTTTGTTTCCTCCGTACACAATGTACAAAAATGGGCACTCTTTACCTCTATATCACATATTTTAGGCAAACTATGCACCAAGGGGGAAAACATGGCACCCCTTTCTACACATGTGGTAGGATAATGTTTGAGAAGTGTATCTAAGGACTATGTGGGTTGTATTAAGATCCCAAATACAAACCATCCTCATGGTGTCACATATCCATATTGTGTCTTTACATAATCCAATAGTCTGTATAAACTTATGTTCACATGATCTACATCACAAGATTCTAGCACTACCTGTGATATCTCATGGTACAATGGAAGTTCTCTTCAAGAACCTGATATCCATAAAACGATCTATGTCATGCACATATATGAGAGTAGGGTCACATTACTCTTTACATGCTCATGTGTAGGGTCATCTTATCTCTATTTTATAGCACCTCAGGTGCCTGCTGTCCATATAATAGAGTCGTTTTAGATGTCTCAGTGAGAAGAGATATAGTGCGGGAAAGCTCATCTACTCGAGGACATTCCATGTGTGGTATCCACCCCTTGCAAAAGAAACATGCACTCGAAGATCTACCGGTGCATAATAACTATCCCATTCACATCATATGGGCTGAGACTGTGGTACCATGAGGTATATGAAGGTGTAACAAGATGTTATTTCTTCATCATGTGATATGCAGGACATGCATCCTTATACGACCTAGTGTGTGATGTGTGAATGTGAGTATCAGAAGATTCAAAAAGGGTTTTCTTAAAATATCAATGTAATTTTCTTGGATGAAGGACACATAAAATAATGGATTGGAACTAAATGGAGGATCAGTAGTGCTCCAATAATAATAATAAGGGCCATCACATTAAAGTCAAAACTATTTTTTGGTGGAGGACATGGAATCATTCATGACTAATACTAGAGAAAATAATAAAAATATAGAATTAAATATTAAAAAAATTGAAAAAAAAACAAAATAAATGATTTAAAAAAATTAGTTTTTTCATAGATCAATCCAAGTGGATAGGTGAATGATATTCTTTCCGACACATTCATTGGGGTGCTCACATCCACCACGTAGAGAAAATCCAGTTGTTGCCCCGCATTCCCGCTTTCCAAAGCTAGGTGGCATCATCTCTTTATTCAGGGATGTCTGCTCCTTGATCAAAACGGGATGACGGGATCTCAGTTCTGCCTTCCATGGATTTCTTCTTGGAGCTCGTCACCTAGTTTGGTTCTCCCTTATAGACATAATACATTGTTCATGAAACTCTTCCTGGCACCATATCTTCATGGACACCAGTTAATCACACTGGTTCTGTCAGGACATTCCAAGGTGTCTGGTCAGGGCAGCAACCTTCGGTTAGGAGATTAGGAATGTCGGGCATCCCTGGAGTGTCTGGACATTGGGGAATCGGCAAGTCTGTCTTTTGTCCCTTATTATTGGGCTTCTCGAGGGTGCAGAAACCCGAATAATCCGACATCGAATGCAGGGAATCATATGCCTTGGGCATGTATCTGAGGTCTTCCTCAAATTAATTTGTTTAACAAAGGGTAAGCCGCAAGTTTAACATCCAGTGGATATGGATCTGACTGATCAGAACACTGATTAGAGTGGATTAAATGGAGGAACCCCTGGAGGGAACGCCGATACTGGGGCTAACACATGGTTGGCTTCTCGAATGCTGTCAAATGGAACATGGAATGGGATGGCATGATCTCACTGGGATGTGGTATCCTGGGTAAGAATTAAGATGGATGATGGTGAGTCTGAATTGAGTATATGTGGAATGAGATGGGGCTATCGGGAATGTGTCAGTACTGTCAGTCTTCAACCTCGAAGAGACTTCCTACGTATCCATGTGGCAGGGAATCAAGGTCTATGTAGTTCGGTGGGATGATGGGACACCTGTGGAGGTGGCCCCTATGAATGGACGCATGTATGAGACCTAGAGGATGTAGAACATCTGGAATAGGTCATGACCTTCCTGGGACACATAGGCTCGAGGGAGAGGTCAGGATGAGACATGAGTTATGGGGCCTAAACCTCGTGGAGGCTTCCAACGTACCATTCCATGACATCGATCAAATACCACACAATTCAGATGGTGAATACAGTTTAACGCCATGAGGGATGGGGGAGAACTGATGTGAAGGGGGTAAAAATGTCCGTGTGGTGGGATTGAACCTCATGGAGGCTTCCTATGTTCCATGACTTGAAATGGATCAAAGTCCTCATAGTTCGAGATGGATTCGGTATTACACTTTGAGGTGGCCCAAGGTGTTTGGGGCTTTAACCTCGTGGACGGTTCCTACGTTCCATGCCTTGACATGGATCAATGTCCTTGTAGTTGGGGATGGATTGGGGCTTACACTTTGAGGCGGCCCAATGTGTTTAGGGCTTGAACCTCATGGAGGATTCCTATGTACCATGCCTGTACATGGATCAAATTCCTCATAGTTCGGTATGGATTGGGGATTACACTCCGAGGTAGCCTAGGTGGTGTTGGGATTTAACCTCATGGAGGCTTCCTATGTACCATTCATTGACATGGATCAAAGTCCTCGTAGATCAAGATGGGTTAGGGCTTACACTCAGAGGCGTCCCAAGGTGTTGGTCTTGAACCTCATGGAGGCTTCCTATGTACGATTCCTTAACATGGGTCAATTTCCCCATATTTCAAAATAGTGAATATAGTTTAACGTCATGCAGGACGGGGGGCGTTTGGGGAATACGCTCTAAGGAGGCACAAGGTGTTTTTCAGGGTTAGTGCTCACTCTAAGTCCACGTGAGTCTTGATAGGTGTGAGAAACAAGAGATTGAAGAAACCCAATGATTACGTTGCGAAAGGTGCGTCTGTGGGAAATGGGGTGGGGATTATGCTCTGAGCCGGACCAAGAAGATTGGGCTTACTCCAGGATGGTTGCCCAAGGCGACAAAGAGTAGTAGGATAGGGATTTGGGACTGAATAAAGGAGGATCCCCTTTCCCTACCCCACCCTTCTCTAGCCATGGGGACCAAAGATGAAAGGATGAGAAAGGATGTTGCCTCCTGTACGAAAATATAGGGGCTCACACCAAGGTGGTTTGCCTTCCCGCAGACAGACGCCACTCCAATAAGGAGGATATCAACCCTTGTGAGGGGTGATCCCATCCCTGTGGAGATGAGTGGGCATAGAGAATGTCCATGGTGGGGGACCCTGTGTGGGAGGCACGAGGCCATGTCATTGTGTAACATCAAGTTCTATGGATGATGGAACTTGGTAGTTTAACATCATGTAGCTTAGACGAGGTGGGTTCGCTCTGCACCCCTAGGGTCTACCTAACCGGTACCCTCTGCTCCTTGTGGGAGGGATGGCATCGGAAACCCCGTAGAAAGGGGGTCTGTTAGGGAGAACCATCGAGGGTTCCACATTAGCGTAGCTATACGAATAAGAAATAGCCATTACTGTGCCTATGCGAGGAAGCATGAGGAAAAGTAACACAACGGGTGGTATCGCCTCGGGGACTTTGAAGTTACTTCATTCAATCCTAGAAGGTCGCATGGGAAAACTATGCATTATGTGGATCCCTGGGGCATGGGAGACACCCGTGAATGGCATCCATAAGTAGAGCATCTAGCACTCGCTCATGGGGAAGCCCAGGGAGCACCAAGGTGAGGGGTCCCAAGGCATTTCATGCATCCTTTGAGGACTGTGCGTGAAACTAGTAGTCATGTATGAAAAACACTCGGTTGACGCAAAATCCATGATGATTTCACGGAAATGGTGCCGAGGATTTGCGTGCAACTAGAAAAGATTGCACAGAATGAATACTAATTGAACACAACTAGGAGAGACTGTGCGCAATGATTGGAGTGCGTGCAATTGAAGAAGTGGATGCGCGCAATGACTAGGTTGCGTGCAATTGAAGAGGACTGCACCCAATGAATGGGGTGCGCACAATTTAAGGATATTGTGTGAAAATGTATGGTATAAGTGCATGTGGGAGGGATTTGACACCAGTGGCAGACCCCAAAGGGATTGGAATTTAGTCTTAAACTGAGAGGATCTCACGTGAAGGCGGACCCAAGGGCGACTTGGGGCGAAAAGAACCGTACCTGAAGGCCATCTTTGCACACACTGAAGACGAATTTTGCGCAGGAGATCCAATTTAGATTATTCATCCCCAAAGTGGATGGTGGTCACCTTTTATTTATAGGTTGTCGGGGGCATGGAAACCAGGGCGGCACAAAAAAATTGTGTGACATAATCGGCAGCGTGAAATGTTGACCACGCCGGGTGGGGCACAAAATATTTCACTCCCACTCAGCCGAACATTCACGAATCCCAGATCCTTCTACGCAGGGGAATATTTTATCACGCACCTATGATTTTTTCCATGTCTCCCCTCTAGGCCCCCCGGACAGGGTCCCTGGGTCCAAATAAGAATTCGCTTTTTTATTCAGAAACCTTATTTTTCACTTGATCATTTTTCGATGTCTACAATTCCCCCCCCCCCTTAGAATTGGATCAGCGAGGGGTCGCAATGGTCAAATTCTAAGGGAAATGCCTAAATGCAGTGCTTCACAGGGACTACGCGCACAAAAACCTATAGCGGCACACAAAACAGATGAAGGCACAGAATTCGCCATTCGTGTGGGTGTAGAAAACATGATTTACGTATAAAAGCCATTGCGGGTCCCATGCTCCGTACAAATTTCCTCGTACGACAAGCACTAAACTCTCGTGCTCGAAAATATTTCCAGCCCCTCGTGAAAAACGGCTCCGGCATCATGCAATTACACTGTGATGAGGCATTGTTTTAAGCCTGTTTACCTCTGGAATTGGGGATGACATCATCGATTTAATGTTCAAACATTCCATGCGGTTTCTAATGGGTTTTTCATAGAACCGGAAACATCCAATTATTCCAAATCCATTTGAACCTACTTTCCAAAGGCAGTCGCTCATTAGTTGTGGACTGATGAGGCATAGAAATTTGCATTGGTTGAGAGGACGGGAGGTCGGACTCATCACACCTTTTTAGGGGAATTATTGTCTTCTTCAGACTCTCTAGATATATTTATGTAATGTACATGAATACTTATTACATTACCAAGTATAAAATGATTTTTCCTTTAGATCTGATAATCAATGATTGATATGCAGGAAATTTATAGAATATTTTATATGTATTCGAGGTTCTTCATCGATAGAGAATCATCTATATTTGTTAGAGAATCATATTAAATGGTATCCTTTGTTGAATAAAAGTCACTTGGTCATTATGATGACCATACTGGTTTTAAAGACACTCATTGGGGCACTTGAAGTTTATTGTCATTCATAACGACATGAATTATTTAAATGGTGGGATCATAACTGCAGATGGGATACCTATGTATCCTTTGTCTTGGAAAAGTAATCAGAACCCACGTAGTTCGAGTAAGGGGGTATAATATTTATGCTTGATTGGTGGCTCAAAGAAAGATGTTATGATTAATTTTACACTCTAATCTCACATGAGTCATGCTCGGTGTGGGAAATAAGATATATTTGTGAAACCAAACAATTGTGCCACGAATGATGCAATGATGTGGGGATTATGTGTGTATGACTACCCAAATAGATGAGGATTAAGATTTACTTTAGTGAAGAAATCCAGGAAAAGGGTCCATAATGGTATATGTTCTTCATGGAGATTTGGATACTATAATCATGGGGATTACTCCTAAAGAAGATGCCCAAGTTAAGAGGGGACTTATGATTGGGTTTTAATCCTGAGAAGAAGTCCAAATCAAAAGTAAATTAAGACTGGTTAAGATAAATTACGGCTGGGGCTTACTCTTGAAAAGAAGGAACAGGTTAAGGTATTTGAAAAAATAATGGACTTGGGACTTACTCTTAAGGAGAATGCCCATATTTGTAGATTTGAAACTGGGGTTTATTCTTGAAAAGTAAGTCCAGGTTAGGAGAACCATGGTTGAGGATTACTCATGAGGAGGATGCCCATATTTGGGAACTTTAAGACTGGGGCATATTCCTGAAAAAGAATCCCAGGTTAAAGGAATTATGGTAGGGGCATACACCTGAGGAGGATTCCCATATTGGAGACTGGGGCTTACTCCTGAGGAGGATGCCCATATTTTAGACTGGGGCTTACTTCTGAGGAGGATGCCCATATTTGAGACTGGGGCTTACTTCTGTGGAGGATGCACATATTTGAGACTGGGGATTACTCCTGAGGAGGATTACCATATTTGATACTAGGGCTTACTCTTGAAAAGGAATCCCAGGTTAAAAGAATTGTGGTTGGGGCATAATCTTAAGGAGGATGGCCAAAATTAATGGGAATTATGACTAGGGCTTACTCTTGAAAAGGAGGCCCAGATTAATGAGGACATGGGGCTTACTCCTAAGTAGGATGCCCATATTTGTGAACTTTGAGACTGGGGCTTACTCCTTAAGAGAATGCCCAGGTTAAAGAGGATTGGGGCTTACTCCTAAGGAGGATGCCCATATTTGAGAATTATGACTAGGGATTATTACTGAAAAGGAGGCCCAGGTTAAGGGGTTCTCTCATATTAAAGGATTAGGTTGAATGAATGAAATCACAATCTTTAGTGACATAAAGATGTGTAAATCACTATGTTTTGAGAGATATTCCACAAAATTCCTTTCAGATAAGTAAGATAATCAGGAAAACATGCCATAAATGGATTTGAAGAATGTCTTGAAGACTGAATATTAAATTGGAGAGGTGGAATGTTATAAGAGGGATTAAATGGGCAAGAAGGGAACCCAAAAAGGCAGGGGCACGCAAGTCCTAGAAGGCGTGTAGGTAATGTGTGGGCGCGCAAGTCCTGGTCGCACGTGTATACATGCGCGACACATGGGTACTTGCGTGATTGTTAACCAGTAGGGTAACACTTGGGAGATCCTTGACCAAATCCTTCATAATTATCCTGAGGTACTTCTAGAAGAGAGGCGTGCATGTTTCGGTGAAGAAGTAGGGTGGAGTGCAAGTATGTTCATTTTCATTAAGGGTAAAACACCTTAGGCACGCACGTTTTAGTGAATTATAACACATAGACCTTACTACTATTATTTAGACCTTCTATTCTAGGTAAAGAATTACTGTAGAAGTGCTAGGAAGACCTGAAGAAGAGACTTTGGCGTTCAGGGCTCTATATCTGAATTCTGGAAAAATTCCTCCTAAAATGGGGGGCCCACAGGGACTATTTATAGGCTGGAGAATACCCCGGTCGGTTATCATTTAGGGTGCGCAAGTCACTTGTTTGACCGTTAGGCAGCACGCAAGTATACTTGCGCAATAGTGAGGGAACTTGTGCGACCCTTGTGAATTTGAAGCCTTGTTCATGCCTTTATCAATTTTTGGGGTTTTCTTCAAAGGATGATTCAATCTGTGCTAAGTCATTTTCCGTTCCATTCCATTAGAAAATGTGAAGAAAAGGAGCGTCAACAAAAGTCCCCCCTCAGAGTTGGATCCGAAAGAATAAGGATGTGACTCTGTTGAAAAGAAGAAAACCAAAAGGAAAGAGGTGCGCAGGTGTTCACCATGCAGCCATCATCGCGTAGGTGCGAGTCGCACAGGGATCGAGTGCATTGGATGGAGTGCGCAGGATGTAGGCGCGCAGGTGGGACGCCTAGCCTACAAATATGTGATCATTTATCATGCATAGCACCTTATTTCAAGATTTTCAAGCTCTCCCCGCGCATGTCACCTTCGCCGTGCAAGTTGCTCGTTTTCTGCTGTTTTTTTCACTGTCGGGCTGCTGTCAAGGTATTTGGACATGCACAGTTTATACTTGCGCACCATATTAACACTTTTGTGACACATCCATACTTTCGCTCCATGTGTTATACTTGCGTGCCTTAATTCCTTTTCCATTTTTCTGAAGTTCCTTCACAAATTTTATTAAAAATCAACTTCGTTAAGAGTTAATTTATTCAACTTTTGTACAGAATCAATGGATTTTAGAACCAGAATAGCTGAGGAATTGGAAAGAAAATGACTTGATGATATAATGGATATCATTGGCCACAATTACTATGATATCTGTGACAAGACTCTTCCAGATTTGGCTAAGTACTTGATGAAATATCATCTTAACTTCCCACAGGGCATCTATCTGCCCCTGTATGGTCATGGTCATCTGCAAGGAGTCAATATTCCAGATACAAAGAACTATATTCATGAGATGCAGCTGCACTACTACTCCTATATTTCGGTTATGTTGTGAATTAAGAGCATGAACATTGGCAAGAACTTTCAAATTTTTCCTGCATGCCATTTCCTTGCAGATATGAAATTGGCAAACCCATGAGATGAAATATTTTCCACTGCCAGTTTGTGGTGAGAAGTAAAATATGGTATTAGAACAATATCTGAAATGATTAGTCTCTCCAAATGGCTCTTTACTTCCAATTCTTCATTCTTAAATCCATGTATCCATCTTTCAAGTCTCTTGGACAGAAACATAGTCACTGTTTGATTAGCCGAAAATTTTCTCAGACCGCACTCAAGAACATTCTTTTACAATTGTTCCAAGAAGAGCTGGTATCACTGCATCTCTTATGGTATCCAGTTGAATGACTGAATTCCAGGTGGCTGTTGATGAAGCTCGGGATTCCGTAAATCAAATGAAGAGTTATGTTGAAAGTCTTTTGTAATTCTTGAAAAAGAGAAGAGACTCCAGTCGGTGGATGTCCATCTAACTCTTGTGCATAATGAAAAACACTTTCACCTTAAATAATTTGTACCTACATTCTCTTTTTCTATCTACTTTAAATTTACTTAAGACAATGGGCCTAGCGATCATAGTTTTATTTTTACTAGGATTAATATAAATAACCCTATAAACTTTGAATCTCTTAATTTCTCAATATTACCTAAACCATAAAAAATGTATTTTTAGTGAGCTGGAAATTGACTTTTATTCAGAGTTCCCTTGTCTTTTGTGGGCAGTTTAAAGTCATGCATGTCAAACATATAGAGGCTAATGTTTAAGGTTGAAATAGCTTTGACCGAATGAATTATAATTGACTCAATTCTTTGAAAATTTATCTGAAAACATATTACCATACACATGTATGAGGTAAAATATGTAAACTATGACGTAAGAATATTTGAATCTGAGGAATGTTATGAAAATATCTAAAATGGCATTAGAAGAAGAAGTTCCCATGAATGAAGTTTCCATTATTTAACAAACCCGTTAGGGGGTTGAATTATGCAGGGCCACCTAAGGGCATTGGCTTCATAGTCAAAAAAATATCATCTTTTGGATGAAAGGTCCGTTATGTAGACTACCTATAAAAGGCCACCTAAGGGAACTTTCTACATAGTTAGGAAAAAGAACTCTCAGAAATTTAATTTCCTAGTACTAAAAAGACAGTGAATGTTTTTGGAGAGTCAAATTTTCTAAAATACAGAGTTTTCTGTATGGAAAGAGGTACTTCAATATGGAGATGATATTTCCAAACAAGATTATCAAAGAACTGGATGGATATCACTCCTGCGAAGGTCTGACCCAAACGTGGGGAAGGTGAATATAAACCATATACTTGAATACTTTCGGATCATGAAAAAGGATATGGTACAAATATGTAAAGGATGGATATTTTTGCGGATCCCCGCATATTGTCATTTAAGATAAATAAGGACAAACAAGGCTTTCTCCCCATGAATGAAGTTACCAGTATCCGAAAAACCCGTTTGGGGGTTGAATTATGTAAGGACACCTAAGGGCATTGGCTGCATAGTCAAATAATAGTATGTTTTGGCTGAAAAATCTGTTATGGAGACTTTTTATGCAAGGCCGCCTAAGGGCACGTACTGCATAGTCAGGAAAAATACCTATATGAAATTTGATAGTTTTGTGATTAGAAGTCAAGAAAAGGGTTATCAAGATCTGAAAATATTTAAGGGTAGGATTATGACACATAAATATGGGTATTGTCCAATGTATGCAGAGATACAGAGATCAATGCTAACCATAATCATGTTGTGGCTGGGTCTTGAATTGAAATGTTGGACTTCACTACATATCCCATATGGATGGGAATCAAGCCTTACGTAGTTCTTAAACTACAATTTAATGTCGTGCAGGACAAAAGGATTGGAAATCTTATTTTAGGGTCATAGAGCTTGGACCATTATAAGAAATACACAGTGTGTGTTTTCATGGGGACATTTCAGCCAAGGGACTAAAAGTGGAATTTGGGGTTGGGACCAATGACATGGGGATGGATTCGAGGGACACTAGAACGTTCCTACGTTTCCCATAAGGATGGGAATCAAGCCCATGTAGTTCTAGAAATACCCTATGTACAAATTTTATTCATACATGTGAAGGGTGAAAGGGGACTTTAGTGCAATGATGGTTTAACCCAAGATAAAAGGTTCGGGCATTTCCATGTATGCACGTAGTCTTTATAATATATCATGATTGAAAAGAATTGTAAATAATGATTCCCTCTCAGGTGAGGGTATCAAAGAATATTGTAGTTTATTGTCATACTGGAAAAAAGTGTTGTATATTTTACTGTTGTATAGAAAAACGAAAGTGAACCAATGTAAAGATATTGATTCTAGGGACAGTTTCACAAAACAACATCGTATGAGATGAAGGTGAACCAATGTGAAGAGATTGGTTTTGGGCTTGATCATTGGGAGGTTTCCTACATACCCAGCCTAGAAGGCAAGGATCAAAGTCCGGTTAGTTCAATTAAAGCATGAATTAGTGATCAAGTTGTCTTTGGGGACAACAACCTAGAAAAAAGTGTTGGGACTTACACATGGTTAGTATCCCAGAGAGAGTGTTATGGTTGATGTTTTCCCTAAGCTCACGTGATTCATAATTGATGCGAGAAACAAGAGGTAGCAACAACCCTAACGATGCATAGTTTAATGTCATGTAGGACATATGAAGGGACTATGGAATTCTAAAGTCTTTCAATTATGACTATTGGTGTTGCACATTTTAATGTCATATAGCAGGTCCAAAGCAGAGTTTAATGTCATGTAAGACGTATTAATGGACTTTCTGTACGGTTTAGAGTCATTTAGTTAGGATGATGGGGATAATACAGTTTAATGTCGTGTTTGGAAAAAATATGATTGTGCAGTGTAATGTCATGCAGTGATGAAAAAAGATTACACCATTTATCTTCATGTTGGACGAAAAAGGGACGATACAGTTTAGCGTCATGTTGAACGTAAGTGTAAATAGTGTAAGGTCGTATGCATGGACCATTCGTTATGCAGTTTAACGTCTTGCTGGACGTAATGGAATTCTATATAGCTTAACATCATATAGCAAGGACAATGAATGGGACCTAGTTTAACGTCATGTTGGATGAATTATGGACTTTTTCATAGTTTACCGTCATGTTGGATGAAATAAAAATGTGAATAGTTTAAGTTCATATGCGTGGACCATTGGTTAGGCAGTTTAACATCTTACTGGATGGTGGTGCAGTTTAAGGTCATACCGGACCAATGATGATATATTTTGTGTTTATACAAAATACTTCTTCAGAAATCTGGAATTGGTTGGAGTAGTTATGAGTTCTCCATTCATCGAGATTAATGAATAAGCTCCATTGGAGTAGACCATATGTATTGAGTACGGTCCTTCCCATTTTGGCTCAAGCTTGGGATGCTTATTTCCTGGTATCATTGGAGTTCTGAGAACTAATACCAATTCTCCCTGATTGAATGAATGAAGATGAACTTTTTTGTTGAAAGGTTATGCTATTCGATTCTGATAGACTTCCAAGTGGTGCAAAGTGCACAATATTTTCTAATCTGACCATTCCAATTCATTCAATATCTTTTGAGATTTTTAATTTGCAGATGACTGATCGCAAATGGCTACTCTGAGTGAGGGTAGTTGAACTTCAATGGGAAAGACAGCTTACATTCCATATACCAGTGAATATGGAGTTGACCACGTTGCATTGTGGGTGGTAGTCTGATAAGCCCATAAAGCATGAAAGATTTTATCAGGGCATGATTTCTTATCTTTATCCACCAACTTTTGGAGAATATTTGAAAGAGTCTTGTTAAAGGCTTCTATCTGGCCATTGGCCACTACATGATACCAAGATGAATGGTTGGATTTGATGTTGTATTATTGGTACAACTTCTTCATCTCAGAGGAACAGAAGTTGGTGCCATTGTCTTTCAATATGGTATGAGGGACACCAAATCTGGTAATGATGTTAGACTTGATGAAGCTAACAATTCATTTAGAACGAACTTTCATAAGAGGTATTCCCTCTGCCCATTTGGAAAAGAAATCAGTAATAGTAAGAATATACTTGAACTGCTTGTCCATAGCTGAAGGGTAAGGTCCCACCACATCCATTCCCCATGTGGAAAATGGCTATGAGTATTTACTTGTATGAAGCAACTCTGGAGGTTTATGAATGAATTTGGCATGTACTAGGCATGAATGACACTTCTTTTTGAAATCAACACAATATTGTATTATTGAAGGCCAAAAGTATCCAAGCATTCAAATCTGATCAGACTGTCTATGTCCAGACTGGTGGGCACCACAGACTCCTACATGCACTTCTTTCATGACAGCCATTGTCTCTTCACCATCAATACATCTGAAGAGAACTCCATCAAAACCATGTTTTTCGAGAATTTTCACTATGTGATCTGGGCTATCATAAAGAGTAAAATTGACCACACATCTCCGAATTTGTTCTTTCTCGGATCTATCAGGTGGAAGTGTTCCATTTTGAAGGTATTCCCTGATAGGTGACATCCATCCTGTAGTATTACCATATGGTTTAGTAATGGGACTAATTTCCTTAATTTCTTATATTCTGATTTGAACATAAAGTGAAATTGCACGAAGGTGGGCAATACTGATGGTTGTCTCGTCCTGATTTGGATCTTCCAGAGCTATGGCTATATTAGCCAGTGCATCTGCTTGAGCATTTTTTGATCATGGGACATAAGAAAATGTCGGTTCCAAAGGGAATTCTGCCATTAACTCTCTGACGTAATCATACAAAGGGATTAATTCTTCTTTTCTGATGGCATAATCCCCATTGACTTGATTGATTACTAGGTCTGAATCACCTTTCACCTTTATGTAATTCACTTGTCCTTGAAACACCAATTCCAAGCCTGTGATGAGAGATTAGTATTCTGCTTCATTATTGGTACCACCTTCCAACAATAATAAGTAATAAGGTAACACTTCCTTTTCTAGAGAAGTGAGAACAATTCCAAAGCCAAAATTTTGAATTTAGGATTTTCCATTTTCCTCCCTATTAAACTTCTGGAAGCACCATCAAAATACATTTCCCATGCCTGAGGACTTTCTTCAATAGAGAAGACATATTCATTAGGGAGTTCAATATCTGAATATGTGTCTTCCACTGAAGGGTGTTCAGCCAGGACATCAGCCAGAGCATGTCCCTTTATTGCCTTTTAAGACTCATACTGAATGTCGAATTGCTGAAAATTAACGGCCCACCTTACCAGACGTCATGTAAGCATCAGATGAGTAAGGATGAATTTGAGCGGGTTATTGCAAGATAACAATTGGACCTCGTGATGTTGCCAGAAGTTTCTCCACTTCTGAACTACAAAGATTAATTACAAGCAGCACTTCTCAATAATTGAATATCGGGTTTCTGCTTCAAGCATAGTCTGACTGAGGCTGTTTTCATTCCCATCATCTTTATTCTTAATTATTTCAAATTTCGAGGAGGTGACATACCAAGGATTGACTTTTTCTTCTCAGGATCAACTTCAATACCAATATGGCTCACAAAAAAGCCAAGAAATTTTCCTGAGGTTACCCCAAAAGAACATTTTATGTTATTCATCTTCAAATTATGTTGTCAAAGCTTAAGGAATATGACTTCCAAATCAGCCAAGTGATTAGAACTTTGTTTGTATTTGAACACCAAATCATCCACATATAATTCAACAAACTTCCCTGAAAAGGGATTGAAGATACGATGCATGGCACACTGATATGTTGTGCCTGCATTATTTAAGCCAAAGGGAATTACCCGGTAGCAAAACACACCATGAGTGGCTCTGAAGGCTTTGGATTCCTCATCTTCTGGAGCCATTCAGATTTGATTATATCCGGAATATCCATCCATGAAGGAATGTGCTTCATAACCAGATGTTGCATTGATTAAAAGTTCTGTAATCGGAACTGGAAAATCATCCTTAGGACAATGTCGATAAAGATCTTTGAAATCATTGCAAATACTAATTTTTCCATACTTCTTCTTCGCAGGGAAAATATTAGCCAACCACTGGGGATATTGAAATTCTATGATGAAGTTATCTTTTATAATCATATCCACATCAGCTTAATTTTGGAAGCATAAGTTGGGTGTTTTCTTCTCGTGGCTTGCTTAAATCCTCGATTCTCTTCTGGTAAACCCAAATGATGAGTATCAACATCAGGATCAAGACCGAGCATCTCTATATAGTTCCAAGCAAATATTTCTCGATTTTTCTTTAAAAATGAAATTTACATCTCTTGTTCTTCAAGAGTCATGGCCACACTGATTAATGTGGGGCGTGGATCTTCTTTTGTACCCAGATTTATTTCTCTGAGTTCATGCATGGTGGTAGAGATACCATCTTCAAATGATGGAGGAGCATCTCTGAGATCTTACAATTCTTCTTCTTCATGTGTTATTTCTTCCGTTTCTACATGCATAGTAGATGATAAAGAGTAATATCCATGATCAGAATAGATGTTAAATTTTGTACATCTTGAAGATGAATCTTCCATTTCTGGCCCGATTGATAATGAAGGGTCTTCTTTGGGAAATAAAGAGGAGATGATGGGTTGAGAATCGACATTACTGTTCAAATCTGATGTTGCTATAACTTCTGATGGCCTGATTGGCGTAGTATAGACTTGTTGGATTTTAGTAGTTGAAATGAAGACATCCCCATTTGGGCTTTCATCACAACTTGTTGGGTAACCAATTTCTCCCATGTTGTCTGGCTCGATTGCCATATTTGACATTATGGGTCTTTCCATAAGATTATTTTGATTTGGGTCTATCTTGTCAATTTGACTGATAGGAAACACATAATCTATACTCACATGTGCAAATGGATTTACTGGAATCTTTTCCAAACCATATGGAGCATTATCTTTGGTAAGATCCCTTGATGTGGATTTATCCTTTCCCTTCATGTGATAGAATTCCGCCTCAATGTATTGAGACTCACATGTCTTGAACAGGGCCTTATCACCATAAAATGTCCCAACTAGACCATCGAAATAATACTTGAGACATTGATGATTTGATGAAGGTATATTCGCATGTTGATGTAGCCGGGGTCTTCCAAGAATGATTTTGAAGGGTGAGTCTTGATCAACAACCACGAAATCTGAATTGGATACAAGATCTCCAAACTGAGTTCTGAGTGTAACTTTTCCCAATGGTTCTTGTTCATTTTTATCATATCCTTGTAAAATCATGGTAGAAGGAGATAAATCTGATTCTGTGAGGCCTAATCGCGGATGTGTACGAATGGGCATGAGGTTGACTCCTGAACCATTATCAATGAAAGCTCTTCAAACGTATACGCCATTGACCTAGCCAGAAAAATACAAAGGTCTAATTTGTCTATGCATGACATCATCTTAATCTTCATCTGTGAAAGGTATCACTGCATGGAATTATGCTGGATTATTCTTTATATGGTATACTTTAGCTGCCGCAATTTTAGTTTCAAACTCCTGAGGACTTGACAAAGCCTCGATGAGTTCCTCCTGAAGATCCTTTTATAGATTCAATGCATCCAGAATTGATAACATGGCCGGTACATGGGACAGGTGTTTCAATACATCATACTTTTGATCTATAGTTCTACGTTTCCCAATAGGAACATTTGGTCTAGCATGTACCTTGGAAGTTGATTCTTTGGAATTTGATGCATCTTGTATCGTGGTTGGAGTTGGTAATACTCCTGGTTTTGGAAGATTAGACTGATTAGGACTATTTAAATGCTGAGAAGAAGAAAGTGGAACCTTAAACCGATCTTCCAGAATAAATGTGCCAAGACTGAGTTTTCTATTGGTGAAAGAACTTTTGTGTTCTTGTTGAGCTCGCTGAAGGGCTCTACCATGAGTTTCTAACGCATACACAGTTCTAACAGGAGTAGAATTAGAATAGAGACCTCTGAAATATGCACGTCTTCATCTGTATCCTGAGCCTCTCGAACTTCCTCTGATTCCTCTGTTTGATACAGGGAATTCAGGCTCATCAAAATTGAAACTGCAACTGGAATATGGATCTATTAATTAAATCATATTAATAGAACAGAAGATCAACTCTTCAGCTGATGAAGACTCTGCCTGATTAACCTGCTTAGGCTGTGCCGTTTGGTGGGGCGGTGCCTATTGCTTCAAAGTAGATGGCATGAAATCTACCAAAGTCAAAGACAGCTTAGGCTTTGAAACATACTCATCTTCTTTTGATTGTTCCTCTTTCTTGTAATTGTGCAATTTCTTTGAGGATTTGACCTCTGAAGAGATTTTTGTTACGACATTCATGGCAGAGGGAAAAATTGGTTTCTTCAATTGTGTTTCCAATATAGCATGAGTTCAGTTGATCATCTTTCTGAACATCCAATCATCATATTTATGTGCATTTTTGCTTTTGACTTCTTTCCACTCGCCTTCCTCCTCCGGAACTTTAGTAGTAACACATGCTACCTGAGCTAAAGAACCTTTCAATTTGAATTTTCCCGAGTCAACCATCTTTTTCAGGAGGTATTTTAAGAAAAAACTCTCCTGGATGGGATTCCCCAACATTTTATGAAAGGAGATATAATTGGGACAGTCTTCATCCCCCTCCTTGTTTGGCCTTTTGGGCCTTGGCAATTGAATCAGATTACTCTCTAGAGCCGAAATGAAGTAGCCAGGAACTTGTTCATTTCGGAAAGAGTAAACTTTTCTCTTCAACTCATCAAACTTGATCCATCGTTTATATCTTTCATTGTCTTGACGAAATGGCCTTTGTTGTTGACGCTCAGGAGGTGGATCCCTTAGAGAAGATGAAGGTTTTGAAGTAGAAGCTGGTACAGGTTCTTGTTTAAGCATAACTGTAGCAGTCTCTGCTTTACCCATTCTTCTTCCTGGATTTGATTGAATTACATGAGATTTTGCCTTAGTCTGTATAAGATAATATTCAATCTATTGAGCGATTGAAGTAAAGTATCGAAACCCTCCTGTGTATTTCACAGGGATCAACGACGTGCATAATTCGTCATGCAAATTTTCCACACAGATTGGCAACAATTCCTATTGAGGGAGTGCTAAGCTCAGGGAATATTCTAATCCCTCCCAGGGAGCAATGAAATCAGAGACTCTTATATTCTCCCTTTTCTTACAGATTGTAAGATCGAAAACTGTTATCTCTGGCATGTTTGAGCTGAATTGGAGAAGGAATCTTTGGAGAAGATCCTCCCATCCGGTAATTGACCGGGATTGCAAGGTTGTATACCAGACAAAGGCTTGTCTTTGCATGGTTCACACGAAGCATCTGAGTTTTACAACTACTTGCTGCTCTAGAGTTCCAATCATAGGATCGTAACAAGACATGTAATGCATCAAATGATATTCAGGATCTCCTGATCCATTGAAAATAGGGTATACATGGATTCAAAAACTTGATGGGGAAGAGATTGAATCTACCCATTATGGGTAAGCTCTATTTTCTTGTTGAACCTGTGGACGCTTCCCATCAATAGTCTCTAACCGAGATGTTAATGACTCAATGGTAGATATTAACATTTGAGAAACATCCGGTTGAACTTGGACTTGGGTTGGTTCAATAACTGGAGCTTGGATAGGTATTGTGGTTGGTGCTTCAACTGATGGTAGCACCGCCAACTATTGTTGCACTTGACCCATTGGATTAGACCTATGGGGGTGTACTGATAGAGGAAGATATTCTCGATCCATCTCATTAGCTGCAACAAATTCACTTGGCTGACTGACTCCAGCACATTTTGGAAGAATACTTCCCTAATGTAGTTCTTCATTCAACCTCCTCAAAACCTTCGTATCTTCCTGTTGCACAAATCTTTTCTCTAGTGAGCGCGATTAGCCTTCTGCAGAGGAAGGATATGTAACCTGATTCTTTCCCTTCCCCTTGTTTGATCCCTTTCTAATAGGGGGAAGTGGGTTACTTGAATGATTACCTAGGATCTGAGTAATCCATTGATTTGGTGTATGCACACCTTGTTCATTTGTGTCTGTGCGTACATTTTCTTGAGTACGAACCTCTTTATCTGAATCCCCTGAGTGAGACTCATCTGGTGGATCAGCAACAATGACATTGATGAAATTGATTTATGAATAACGAATAGCATCCCTTCTGTCTTCAGTTTTATGATATTGTCTTCTTCCATGTCTTTGATGAGACATTTCCTTTTTTTGATTCAATCCCTTGAGAACTTCATGAAGAACCTTAATTTGTAGGGAATCACCTGATAGTTTTTCTCTTCGATCTTCCTGTGGCTTCTTCTCCAACTGGGAGAAGACCGATTTTTGCTGAGGGGATTGATGATTTGAAGAAGTCCCCAGTCCGGTGGACTGGGGCTGTTACTGCTGCCATTGCTCAACTCCTCTAATCCTATTTTTTATTCTAGGTGTTGGTTTAAAAGAGTCCCCAGTCTAGCAAGCTGGGGTGGCTCATGACATGTTATGTCTTTGACATTCTTAAAGTCTCTCTTTCTCTTGCAAACCTTAGTCTGGAAATTAGCTGGATGCATCAATCGACATCCACTTTTATCACCTGGCTCGAAGGACCATTGGATGATTTCTGACACTTCTCTCATTTGATGTTGTTCTTTCTCCATAAGAGAGGCCTGTTAAATATTCTCGTTTTATTGATGCTTAAGTAATTCAACAACTTGTTCTCTTTATTCATGATTTTGAGGAGAACTAGTTGAGGCCTATTCTTGAGCATGCTTTTGATTATAAAAAAACCCACGTATTTGTGGCCGGCCATGGGCAATAACATTGCATGAGACCATTTTTGGCAGGCTTTGCTGACTGGAGAGAACCATGAAATGATGTTCTCCATGAACACCCCATTCTCTGACCTGAATACCATATGGGGCATTGGAAATCAACTAGTGCAATCTTATTAGTGCGCCAATGCATGAACACTAAAGGGATCTCTGCTGCTTTTCAGCCGTCTGATATCAAGAGAATGATAGAGATGCCATGTCAATTTGACGTTGTGACCCTTCTATTATCATAACATGATTTTCATATTCATCATATGATAATAATTTCTTTTTCAACTGAAAAAGTGTATTCCATATGTTGAGACGAATATCATGAATTCCATCTTCCGTCAATATCTCAGGAATGTCATACTGAGAGTCAGCCAGAGGCCAAAACATGACTGGCACTTCACCTTTCGCCAGTAGTTTTCTCATGTTCATCATTTTATCTTTATCATTCAATGAAGATTATTCTACTTGATTCGACTAGATCAACTGCTTCCTTATTTCTTTCATCAGATTCAACAAGATTGGTAGATAAATCACTGATCATACTAGAAGATGCATGACTTAGGGTTGGTTCAGAGAATGACCTACACCCTGGGCTATCTTCCAATTGAAAATGTATTTCACCTACTAGGGATGAAGCATCATACATGACTGGTTTCTCATTCGCAAGTGACCCAAGATAAGAGGGCTTTCTGGTCACTACATTGTCCACTAGAGCATTTTCCAGGAAATGTACATCACTAATGCCAAGAGGACTTTTGCAGTGAAATTCATCATCAGGGGGAGGACCACCATGGTGGGTTACAGCAGAAGATGAGATCTCTTGATCCTTGGTCTTCTGGCCACACAGAGGGTTATTGTAGCTCTCATCTGAAGATCAAAAATTGAGATCGAACGAATTGTCATGAAGAAAGCCTTCATGAGGAAGTGTTTTTTGAAGACCTTCAGAATTAATGTTCCCACTATTGACAAATTAGGGAGAAGAATCATGAATTCCAACAGATATATTTCTAAGGGCTTCAAGAACTCCTGAATCGAGCAAGGCCTTGTTACAGATTGGCTCTTGATCTCTTGACTGTGCTGGGTGGGTCTTCTTCTTAGATTCCTTCTTAATCTCCTTGGAAACTACTTGTTCATGAAGGTGGATACTCTGAGCAGGTGTATATTCCTGATCAGGAGAGATTTCCATGTTAGGCTGACAATCTTTACTCAAATCAGGTGTATGTGCCTGACTTGGTTGTCCGTATGATATGGGTGAGTATGGACCACAACCCTCTTGGACTGGAACAAATGTGTGTATCTACTCCGGAATGAACTGTTGATGTGTCACTCCACTGCGAGGGACATGTTTGTGTGTCTCTACCTGAGATGTTGCTGAAGCTGTTATAATATCCTCGCAAGTATCCAGAATATGAGGAGGGATTTGCTTCCACTCTTTCACCGTTGATAGAATATGCTTGGTGACTTCAGCTGCCGGAACGAGGATATACATCCATTATTTTCTTGGAGTAGATGTATGTGCCTGCTCTTGTCCTCCTTTTCCTGTCAGTGAATCCTAACAGTACTCAAGTGTAGGGGCAGAGAGTTGAGTCTACCTCTTGTTTTTCGTCGACTCTTTCCGACTGACTTCTCCGAATGCTACCAAGCGAGACTGTTGGTAGGCTTGATCAGTACTAGTAGGTGTATGTGCCTACTGATTGCACTTCGCTGAATGTGGTTGATGAGATCCATCATATGTAGTCAGACGAGCCTTCTGACTCACTGATGATGTATAAACAGGTTTATGTTCATGCCTATAATACTCCGTAGGAATTTCCTGGTGGGATTGGCATGATGCTTCCAGACGAGTCTGTTGGATAGCCGAATTAAAACGGGCAGGTGTGTGTGCTTGCTCGTTTCTTGCCACCAAGTTAGGTTGGTGGACTTCTTCAGAGATGTACGAGATGAGAACCTGCTCACTATTAACCGGATTTCACCTCTAGCGATTCTTCATGCCTGCTCGGGTTTGAGGAACCTGAGCCGAATGCCTGGAGTCAGTACCCTCAACATGTTGAGGGCGCACTACCGCATGAGTCTGGCGGTGATTTTTGGTAGGATCCCTTGGGAAGAACACATGTTTCTTTGCATTAAGGCCCTGAGGGGCCTACTCATTAACCTCCTCAGAATATGGGAGTGAATGGTGATTGTGTTCCAGGGATAACGACCCCAAACAGTTGGAGATGGTGTTTAGCACCCCCTGCTTCTTGATCACTGGTCGTCATTGTCTTGAAAACTGGTGTGAGTTGTTCACTTGGAGGGCTTTTGGGCATCCTCCAAAGTTGGAATGGTACCTTGTTGACGGTACTCCTTAACCATCACGTTTGATACCCATCGTTGAAGACGCTGAGTAGGTGATGTCGTCCTCAGAGCGGATGACGATCCAGCAGGAGTAGCAGCAGTGGAATTCGTAGAAGTGGTATTCACTGGTGTGAACCTGAGAGAAACCATTTCTTAGAATGCAGAAAATCTTGGAAAATAGTGCATGTTTGATATAACAGTCGTAATCAAGATAAATTCATCCACTAAATCTTTTGGATGAGCACATATGTCAATGATTGTTTTTGTGGGCACTCTCATTGAGTTTTAAATAGGGGCCTAACAAATAAGAAAAACATCATTTTAACATGGTTAAGGATTCACGTCGGGTTCACCATTTTTTATTTCCCTCTATAATTGGGGATAACCTCATCGATTTTAGGTTCAAACATTCCAAGCGGTTTCTAACGGGTTTGTTCGTAGAACCGGAAACATCCAATGATTCCATATCCATTTGAACCTACATTCCAAAGGTAGGAGCTTGTTTGTTGTGGACTGATGAGACTGAGGAATTTTCATTGGTCGAGATGATGAAGGGTCAGACACATAAAACCTTATTGAGGGGAATTATTGTCTACTCTGGGACTCTCTTTATATATTTAAGTTATTTTCGTGAATCCTTATTACATTACCAAGTATAAAAGGAGTTTTCCTTTAGATATGACAATCAATGATTGATATTTAGGAAATTTACAGAATCTTTTATACGTATTCGTGGTTCTTCATCGATAGAGAATCATCTGTATTTGTTATAGATTCTTTTCCAATGGTATCCTTTGATACAGAATAGTCTCTTGGTCATTATGATTACCATACTGGTTTTAAAGCCACCCAGTGGGGAACTTGAAGATTATTTTCATTTAGAAGTACATGGATTATTTCAAAGTTGGGATCGTACCTGCAGATGGGCTACCTACGTATCCTTTGTTTTGGAAAAGGAGTCAGAACCCACATAGTTAGAGTAATGGAGCATAATGTTTATGAATGATTGATGGATCAAAGAAATATGTCATGATAACTTTTACACTATAAGATCACGTGAGTCATTATTGGTGTGAGAAACAATATGTATTGGCGAAACCATACAATTGGGCCACGAAAGACGAAATGATGTGGGGATTATGTGTGTATGACTACCCAAATAGATGAGGATTCAAATTTACATCAGGGAAGAAATCCTAGAACTTGGTCCATAAAGGTATATGTGCTTCATAGATATTTCGATACTCTAATCTTGGGGCTTACTCCTAAGGAAGATTCCCAAGTTAGGAGGGGACTTTTGATTGGGTTTTACTCTTAAGAAGGAAGTCCAAATCAAAAGTAAATTAATACTGGTTCAGAAAAATTAAGGCTAGGGCTTACTATTGAGAAGAAGGCCCAGGTTAAGGGATTTGAATAATTAAGGGACTTGGGGCTTACTCTTAAAGAGGATGCCCATATCTGTAGATTTGAAACTAGGGTTTATTCCTGAAAAGTAAGCCCAGTTTAAGAGAACCATGGTTGGGGATTACTCTTGAGGAGGATGCCCATATTTGGGAACATTAGGACTTTGGGTTATTCCTAAAAAGGAAGCCCAGGTTAAAGGAATTATGGTTGGGGCTTACTCCTGAGGAGGATGCCCATGTTTGATACTGGGGCTTACTCCTGAGGAGGATGCCCATATTTGTGACTAGGGATTACTCCTATATAGGATGCCGATATTTGAGACTAGGCCTTACACCTGAGGAGGATGCCCATATTTGATAATAGGGCTTACTCCTAAAGAGGATGCCCATATTTGAGACTGGGGATTACTCCTAAAAAGGAAGCCTAGGTTAAAAGAATTATGGTTGGGGTTAATCTTAAAGAGAATGCCCAAAATTAAGGGGAATTATGACTGAGACTTACTCTTGAAAAGGAGGCCCAAATTAATGAGGACTTGTGGCTTACTCCTAAGGAGGATTCCCATATTTTTAAACATAGATACTGGGGCTTACATCTGAAAAGGAAGCCTAGGTTAAAGATGATTGGGGCCTACTCCTAAGGAGGATGCCCAAATTTCAGAATTATGACTGTGGCTTATTCGTGAAAAGGTGGCCTAGGTTAGGGGGTTCTCTCATCTTAAAGGATGTGATTGAATTAATGAAATCTCAATATTTAGTGACATAAATATGTGTAAATCACTAGGTTTTGAGGGATATTCCACAGAATACCATTCAGATAAAGAATCTAATCAATAAAAAATGCCATAAATGGCTTTGAAGAATGTATTGAAGACTGAATATTGAATGGGAGAGGTGGAATGGTTTAAGAGGGGTTAAATGGTCAAGAAGGGCACCCAAAAAGGCAGGGGCACACAAGTCCTGGCAGGTGCAGAGGTACTACATGGGCGCGCAAGTCCTGGTTGCGTAGGTATACCTGCGCGACACATGGCTACATGCACGATTGTTAAATAGTAGGGTAACACATGGGAGATCCTTGACCAAATCCTTTAGAAGTATCCTGAGGTAAATCTAGAAGAGAGGCGCACAAGTTTCGGTGAAGAAGTAGGGTGGCGCACAACTATGTTCATTTCCATTAAGGGTAAAACACCTTAGGCGCACAAGTGTTAGTGAATTTTAACACTAAGAATTTACTCCTCTTGTTTAGACCTTCCATTTTAGGTAAAGAATTACCTTAGAAGTGTTCGGAAGACCTAAAGAATTGACTTGGTAGTTCAGAGCTCTATATCTGAATTCTGGAAACATTCCTCTTGAAATAGGGGGCCACAGGGTCTATTTATATGCTGTAGAGGTCCCCAAGCAGTTATCATTTAGGGCGCACAAGTCACTTGTGCGACCATTAGGCGGCGCACAAGTATACTTCCGCGACAGTGAGGGAAATTGCGTGACCCTTGTTCATTTGAAGCGCTCTTCATGCATTTGTCGATTTTTAAGGTTTTCTTCAAAGGATGAATCAATTTGTGCTAAGTCATTTTCTTTTCCATTCATTTAGACAATGTGAAGAAAAGGTGTGTCAACAATGCCCAAGCCTGGTTCTTTTCACTCTGCAACCTGATATTTCATGATAGCCTCTAAAATTTCAGGACACCTTCTCATATTCTACGCCAACAACCCAAGTACTTGTCGAAAGAAGATGGCCACAAACCAGGATGATGAGGGAGAAGTCGCTGCTCGGAGGGCTGAAATGGTCTCCAACCCAGTGTTTTATGGTGCCAAAAGTATTGTCTCCAACAACCATACCCTTTTCAATCCGCTAACCCCCGCCCAAAATGAGTATACCCTATCCAAAAATCTACCAATATGGGACTTTGGTAATTTGGAGGAGTTCCCATTGCTGGGTTTTGAGGTGGATACGCCACGGTCATGGGTGACCCACAAGGATGATCTCCCTCGATGCAACATCACAAAAAAGGGTCATCCTGCCAAAGAAACCATCCACATGGACGTTTACATCCTAAATCCTAGGAAGAGGACCATTTCTGGGAGTGACCCTGTCGCGGAGAGTTCCCCAGACCTCTATGCGAGAACCATTCTTCAGAGCGTCACTGATGAGGCTAAAGGTTGACTGTAGGATTGGGACCTACAGTCCAGAAGCAACTTCACCAGCCAATGGGTCTGGCAGTACTAGTTTCACCATTCATGTGACCAATTTGGGGTCGATCTATGGAATATTGGATTATTTGAGGCGGTGTGGATATCAAAATTTCACTTCTACCACCAGTACGAGCTCGGGCCAGAGCTATTCACCAGGTGGTCCCCTGATACCAATAGTGTCCATATCCATCATGGGGAAGTCGGTATTAGTCTCTAGGACATTCACTACATCGAGGGTATCCATTTGGAGGGCCGCCAATATGATGAATTCATTTCGTCGATGAGCACCTGGGGTGACAGATCACGAATCCCCATGCTGACATGGCACTTATTAGAGCTGGAGAAGGAGAGGCTGGGGGTCAAGGATTTCGTGAAGGACATCACCTAAAAGGAATGGTTTAACATGTTCCTGGAGAGGGATCCAGCAGTCAAGATTCCATGCCAAGGGAGACGGTGTACCACCGTGGTGCAGAGAAGAAAGAGCGAATTATACTAGAGGATCCTCGAGGTGGGGAACTACTAGTCACAAGGCTACAACAAAAACAAGAGTCGGGACCCGAATTTTCGATATGCCAGATTCCTCGCCACATTCATGAGAAGGTGGAACATGTTGGTGAGGGATGAAAGGATGGGCATCCGTCCAGTGACCTTAGTGATGGATGAAATCATGGATGCCAACAAAATATTCAACCTGGGGATCCCCGTGCTGGCTCGTTTGTATGCCATTTTGGGATGCATATCAAGACGGGGGTCACCTATGAGAATCGGTGGCCCCTTCTTGATCTTCAACGGCTGGGTTGCGGCTCATTGTGGTGGATATACCTTCCCTAATTCCATCCATCCTCTAGGAAATAGCCAGTGACCTTCCCTGCAGAACATTTCCAAGGTTGTTCCACTGACGCTCAATGAGGAGGGATTAATGATCAGAATTGTTAACCATGAAAAAATTTCCTTCATCCCATTCTCCACCATGACTGGACAGATGACAGACAATGGTCAAGGCTCAGTTATGTATAAGGAGTACTTCTAGAGCATCGAAGGTGGGGTGCTGGTATCTTGGATCGATGGGGAGATCTTTTTTGAGCCTTATGTGCCGTCTTGGTTCACCAAGAAGTTTGGGTGCCTCCAGAGGATGCCAAAAAAAGTACACATAGATGTCCGGGAAGAAAGGCATGCCTATGTTCTTTGACAAATGTGGATGATGTTCACGACTCATGGCTCTGGCTACATCATCACCATTCATCCCACCGGTGTTGATGCTGGCCTCTCAACTGAGTATGCTGAACATTGGGTCATAGCATACGGTGAGGGTCTTCTGAGGAAGCGAGTTCAGAAACTCAAGAGTCTTGGTGTGGAACCCGGGAAGTGAGATAGTAGGTAGAGTGCTGCTAGAGGGGGAAAATTAGAAGTGTGTCCGATAACGAGGCCCGTACAGGCCAGGACCTCAGTAGTAGGAACATTGCATGGCGTGGACATGCCCTCGTCGCCTATAGAAGGGTCATATGGGGTTGCCAGAGAACTTCATGGGAAGAAAATAAGATATCTGCTTCAAAAATTTCATGACTCAATCTTTCATGTGTTGTGGTCGGCCTGGCTAACCATGTGGTAGTCGATAAGTACTGAAGCCCTCTGGTAGAAGATAGTGCAAGATGAGATCCAGCTTCCAGAAGTCAGGCTTGTCCGAATTTTCAATAGAGTGGACTTCCATCGTCGGCATGCATATCTGACGGCCATGGACATGTACACATGCCAAAGGGGTTAGTGTGTGGATCCACCTTTCTTGGTGAATGTGATGCTCATTCAGGAGCATGATCCGGAAACAATGTCGTTGGGGGATGATGAAAGCAATGATGAGTTAGAGGGTGGCGGTACAGAAGAAGAGGATACATAAGGAGAAGATGAAGGGGAAGGTAATGGAGAAGTGTAGCATGAAGGTGAAGGGTCTCAGGGGGTGTCCCACCAAGGGAGTCTCTGGGAGTGTGGCGAGATCGTCGGCTCCGATATGGATGTGACTGAACTACTCGAGGTATGCTTCAACCGATATCTATCCTTATCCTATATCCGCTATACTTTGTAATCATTAATCCACCCTCCTCATCTTACTCAAGAGCATATTGGTGTTGATCAAGCTTCTCCAGTCGAAGAGGGGATGGGCAACCATGGAACAAGTTGGGGTGTCGACGCCCATTATTGAATTGATGAGCACAGAGGGATATCCTACTATGATAGATATTCTAGTGTCCAGAACACTGGAGGTTGATGAATTAGTTTCTTGTAAGTTCCTTGCTTTGATACCGGTACATTCCATCTAAGGACTCAATTGATTAGGGTGCTCCTTGTCTGTACAGTTATCACGACATTGGAAGCTCATCGAGAAACTGATCCCAGACCATCCACGAGGGAGTCAACGGAAAACGTACCACCCTATCCCGGACATGCATCCCAAACAGAGTCGGCCCTCGAAATTAGTGAGCAGAGAGCGGTGAATATTAGTGGTGCTGCTGTCGGGGTAGGGCCAGAAGTTGAAGAAGTTTCCACCATGGTTGAGGGGAGAGTGGAAGGTTTCTTAGATGAAAAAGATCATATTCCCCTGGGAGGAACCTCCAATGAAGACCCTACTGCTAGCATGTTGGTTATTTTTCCAGTCTATTGGCCTGATGATCCTGAAAAAATTGATGAATCAGACACGTAAGTGGCCGAGGAGAGCCGGATGATGTGATTCAAAGGGTGGAAGTGCATATGGAATTTTCTCAGTCAATCTCAGATGGAATGGATGAAGTGGATAGGATCACTCCACACCTGGCTATGTTTCATGTGTGCTAGTGGGGCAGATGTTCAATGCCTTCAATCGACGGTCTGTGATTACATGGGTGATAGGATGCACGAGAGAAGCTGGCACACCGACGTCACCCAGTGTCAGGAGGAGTTGGGGAGTACTCGAGAATACATGAAGGCATAGAAAGAGGATTAACGCCTAAATGAACTTGTGAAAGGAAAGGAGATATTCATCACAAACTGTTCTGAGATCATGGAGCAGTTGAGGGCCCAGTAGGCAGACTCCCAAGAGCAACTGGTGGAGTCCAATCACCAGACGACTGAAATTCAAAATGAATAGGTGCAGAAATGGACTATGGTCATGGATCTACACTCTATGGCCGCTGATGAAGAGAGGGCCTCATGGGGTGGGAAGCAGTCATGGAGGCCACCATCCACAAGGTAGAGGTTTTGGAAAGACCCATCCAAGAAGCTGACCCTTAAGGGCCCTATTTTTCACAAACCCATAGACTTATTTCACCTTGCTACTTCTTATTTTGAATTGTATGTATAAAAATAATTATTTACTTGTCTATTTTGATTAACATGCTCAAACATAATCCAATAATAAATAGAAATTCATTCCTACCCTCACGCGGGCCATACCTGATGTGAGAAACAAGGGATCCTCACAGTATCACTTTTTTTAATCACGATAGCATCAACCAAGCTTCGAAAATTTTGGATTTGAATCCGAATTTCCAAGGAGAAGAGGGAGGCACAATCAAAGGAAGAGGACCTTAGACCAATCAATGCATTGTCTCTTGAATGTGCTCTAGAGCATGAGAGGGGCAATGAAAAAGGCATTGGAATCAGTACAAACATAAGGGACTAAAAAAGGTGAATCACATTACTCAAATTCAAAACACTATGGGTGGGGTGTGGAAATAAAGGAATTTTTTTGATCATGTTTGAAACAAAGAATCCCAATTTCAATAGCTAGAAATTGGGACAAAAAATGATGGTCGACCGCTGACCATGTTCGCAACACGGGACCTTGCTCAAATATCATCCATTAGTCATCCGGAACGTTGGCTCAGGACATTAGGTGCACCATATGTTGAGCATCCGTACTGTTAGGGGTGTCCCTCCAGACGTGAATGAGGATGAGGGTATGACTAAAGGGTATGCAAAGCATGGTAGGTGATGTGGTGGTTTGTCCAAATAGAATCCAACACTCTTGAAATTACGCCATGGTGGTGGAAGCACATTAGGCAAGCGCATTAATCTAATCATGGATCATATCTTATATTAGACAGGACATCTCTGGTGAGGGTATTGTCACTTCCCAATGTCATTATGGGGCATCCCAAAGTTGTCTAGGGAAAATGCTGCAGTTACAAAACTCCCCAAAGGGTCAGGACAAGGGGAAGACCATGGGGAAAAGATGAGAATTTTTTTTCCCGGGCTGGACCCGAGAAGAATTTTTTGGGCATTCTTACATACCCAATACGGATCGGAATCCAGACATACATGGTTCTGGAAATGTTTTTAGTTTATGGTCATAGAAAATGGACCAGGTATAGGTAAGAAATACAAGGGACACATGGAAAGTTGACGAAACTCGACGTGAATGAGGACATGAGTCTAGATTATAATTTCTTCATTGGGAAAGTATTTAGGTCAAGGGACCGAACATGAATGTTAGGTTAGGCTCGTGGGGCAGTGCCCGGGCGTTTCTATATATCCCATAAGGATAGTAATTAATCCATACATAGTTTTGGGAAGGCGCACGATAAGGTACCAGTGAAAAGGATGAAAGGAGTATGTGGGTCTGGCCCTCACACCAAAAGAAGCATTATTTGATGTATCTTGTTTTTCCTTTAAGTTTAATGGTTTTTTTGTGAAGTGACATGTCTAGGGTATAAATTCCCAGCATCGCCACAAGAATCAAGCTGTATATAGTCATTGAAAAATAGTATGGTGGATGACTGATACCAAATGTGATTCCCCTTATTATGAGGTAATTACAATGTAGTTCCATTTTTCATCATGCGGTTGGGACGATATTATCACAGTTTAGGGTCATGTGATAGGACCAAAAGACAAAGTATAAAGTCATATGACTTGGACATATCTGAATGCACAAGACTTGATAAGGCATACCCGACATGGATGAGGACATAAGTCCAAATCATCACCATGCGCAACTCTGGGGAAAGGAGCCTCAGGCCAAGAGGCCAGTGAGGGTGTGAGGATAAAGGGAAGAAGAAGCTAGCTTCTAGTTGAGCTGGACCAGGAAACACATTTTTCGGCTGACCCCAAATATCCCATCAGGATAAGTGTAATGACCCAAAGTTTTCCAATGGAAATTCCCTTCTTATGTCTATGTGATAAAATAATATGAAATCACAAAATAATGAACTACTAAGTGATAAGTGACCTTTAAACAGATGCTTGTCACTTTTGTGTTTGGAATTTTGAAAATCTGACATACACGTTTGCGTTCAAGATCATTTTTGGAGTCTAATGAAACAAAAATATTTTTTGGTGAATAGTAATGTACCCTTAGGAACAGTAAAATACCCTTATGAATAGTAATATGACCCTTATGAATAGTAATTCATCCAACATAAGAGTAACATTACCTATTAAAAATAAAATAAAATATATACATCTTAGAAAGTGACAATTTGACCTTAGTAAACGTTTTGGAATTTTGTAAGTCATAAATAATTAATTATAATAAATTAATTAATTTAAAAGAATATTTATTTCGCTAAAATGTGTTCATAATTTATTTAATCAATTTGTTATAGTTTTTAGATAATTTTATAAGACCCTACATAATTTTTGAAAGCGCTATAAAATCAGTTTTAATCTTAAAAACTGTTTTTTAAGAAAATTATGATTTTAATTAAATATTAAATTAATAATATATAGATTTTTTTTAAAATTGAAATCATTTTTGGATTCTACACGTCAAAAAAATGGTTGGGTTTTGTTTTTGGAATTTTTCTGAGATATTAGATTTTTTTATGTATAGTGAAATACCGTAATTTACAAAATAAGCTAAATAAGAAAATTATAGGGTCATGTGTGATGTTATGCTGATGTAAGACCACTTGGTTTGGAATTAAATTATAAAATTATTATTCTTGGTCATTTAGGACTCACTATTCATTCTCTAGTGGGGAAATAATAAACTAATTAATTTTATATTAAGGAAACCCAGATCCCCCTGACTTGGATGGACTCCCCGCCCGCTGATTTATTTGAACTCTTTGATAGAGATTGTAAAAAAATCCCCTATTTCAGACTCTAGTAACATTCATGCTTTTTTAATAATAATTTGTGCTTTGGTATTTGACCAAAGCATTACCTTTTAAAAAAAAGGAAACCATGATCCCCTCTACTATAAAAGCCTCCCTTCACACCACCATTCCCTCACACCTCTCAAGCTCCAAGACTTCCCTAAACTCTATCCAATAACATTCCCTATCCCCTCCCCCACATCCAAGTGATGTGGGTCTCATCAAAAGACTATGATTAGGCCCTTAAGAAGGTTCTCAAGAGAAGCTTTCAAGAGGTAATTTCCCTCCCTCTTCTCCTTTAATTTCCACTCATGTTCAATTTCATTTCTTGATCTCTCCCCACATATCATCATACAAATTTTATTTTAACTCCAGTATTATACATATACTATTATTGTATGATTTAAATGGTATATTATATCATCCAACCCCCTTTCCCTCTTTCTTTTATTTTATTAAAGAGAACGTTGTTCGTGAGGTGTTAATTTATCACCTTCAAGAACGTATTGCTTTCTTCTTCCATTTATACCTTCATATCGGGTCATGAAACCATTTTTATGGTTGAACCAGAATATTTCATATGTTATATTTCCTATTTAAAGTTTTGGAAATAACCTATGGCCATATTACTAAGAGATAAGTTAAAACATGTTCATTGTGATCAAAAAACCGCCCAAATTTACCCAAATAACCATCATTTAATTCTTATCTAATTATTCATCCACATGGTTCTAATATAATTTATTATAATATAATTATAACTCCTTTAATATCATTGATGATATGTAATATCATTTCTGTATGTTTACCCATGTTCTACCCAAACTTCAATTTAAGAATACATGTGAACAACCCAAGAAAAACCATAAAAACGAATATCCTCGAACAATGTTTTTAAACTCTATAAGTCATCCAAGGAACATAAAATGACATAATGAAACCAAAATGAACACTATTAATGTAAACATGGTTCTTTATTTATAAATAATGAATATAATGTCATTATACAGGACATTAAAGGGAAGGAATCATTCACGTACAAGGTAAGGAGAAATTCTCGAACCCAACTTTCATCCTTCGTATTCTAACTCTTTCACTCCATTTTTGATATGGTCAATCCATAAAGATCATTTTTTCATCATTGTATTTCCTTTTATGGGATATACATGTTTTTTAATGAAGTTTATTTCAGTCCAAATGTTTTCCGAAAGAACTCTTCTCTTAGTAACTCAACTTTTACCTCTCATTCAAGGATATTGGTTCTTGTATCATGAATGTCGTTCCCTCTTTATTTTGGGAACCCATTGTTTATGAATGTGTTATTATGAGATGAAACCCATTATTTATCAAGGTTTAGTTATGTTCATTTATGTTATATGTTCATTGTGGCATGCATGATAAATGATAATGTTATGATGTGATGGGTACACCCGGAATTATATAACGCAATATGAACGTTTAAATGTGACGGGTGCACCCGGAATTATATAGTGGTCCAATGCATTGGGTAAAGTGATGGATCTCATGAGTAAATGTGAAATGATGTACGAAAAATATGATAGTGTGGTTCACAAGTATGTGTGTTATTTAACCACTTAGACATGATATTTAATTTTTATGCTTTGCCACATTTCAAGCCTTTTATTTATGATCCTCTCGTGTTCATGATATTTTCCCTATGTAATGATTATGATCACCCCATGATATATTGTTCATATCTATCCTCTTACTGGGCTTATAACTCACCCCTTTTTATGTATATCCTCAGGTGGTGACATTTACTAAGGAGAGGTCAAGTTCCAATAAGAAGCTAGAGAAGAAGAAATTAAATAATTGGTCTTGCTTGTTGGGTACTTGTTATGTGTGGTCCTTGTTTTCCCAAGACACTAAGCCTTTGGATCCACTTTGTGTAATACTATTATGTTTTATGTCATTGAAATGATTTAATAGTAATGTAAGAATAGGTCGGGTTGCTCTAGTTGGTATCAGAGGAAAGGTTTGGTTAATTTGGAAATTAGGATTAGTGAACCCTAGAGAAAACCTATAACATGAGACTAAGTACAAATATGCACACAAGAATATTTACATAGGGATCCAATATGTTCTTTTTTTGGTATAAAATTTTTAAATGAATATTTCATTCATGAGTTGTTTACATATGTTTTGTTATAACCTTTTCTATTTATAAAATGACGGGAACCAGGAGAAATCAGGCCAACAACTCGTACGCAGGCCAATGCAACGATTGCTCAAATGACATCCCCAATGATTTGGAAGGTGGAGTTCAAAACATCATGGAGATTCTTACCCAATTATCTCAGGTTATGAACAATATACATAATAATGGGGAATGACCTATTTCACCAAAGAGGGATAAACTAGCTATCAAATGTTTTATGCGGCAATGACCACCGATGTTTTGTGGATCTTCGGACCCACTAGTTGCGGAACAGTGGGTCAACTCCATGGAGAAGATCTTTTCAGTTCTTAACTAATCTGAGATGGAGAAGGTTACTTTAGCAATTTATCTTCTAGTTATAGAACCCAATTAATGGTGGGATTTGATTAAGAACACCAACCCAGGGGAGCAAATTGAAGAGATTGAATGGGAACACTTTAAGATAATGTTTCTTAATAAGTATTTCCCACCAAATCTTCACAAATAGATGGAGAGAGAATTCATAGGGCTAATGAAAAAATAAGGAGAATCTGTCATAACCTATGAATCAAATTTCACAAGGCTCGCAAGGTATGATTCGGTTATTGTTATCAACAATGATAGAAAAATTGATAGATTCTTTAGTGGACGAAAAACCCTCCTTCGAAAGGATCTTGCAATTCGAGACTTTGGGAGTTATGAATAAGTTTTTCGGTGTGCTCTCAAAGTGGATATGTAGTTATGAGAATGGTCCCAGTCTGTGGGGATAAGAAACGAAAGATAGAGTTTCAAGCCAGTGGATCAAGTGAGAATGGTGGGAAGAAAAATCAATGGCCCACATGCCAAAAATGTGGGAAGTTGCACCATGGGAACTGCCTCAAAGGGATGAGGAAATTCATCAAGTGTGGGAAAGAAGGACACCATGCTCAAGAGTGTCGAAAAGAGAAAAAAAGGAAGGAGAATGTAATTGATGAAAGGAGAGAACCACTCATGGTTCAATGCTACAACTGTAAGGATCTGGGGCACTATGAAAACCAATGCACCAAACCTCGAGTTCTCAAGGGTAATCAGCATCAGCAGCCACCAAAGCCAAAGGAACAAAGGAAGGATTATTCCATCACTAATATAGAGGTGGTGCATGATAATGAAGTCGTACAAGGTACACATCTTATTCACTCAATAATGGAAAAAATCTTATTTTATTATGGTTCTACGAATGCCTTTATATCGTTGAGGTTTTCTAGAATAATATAATTGAAGCCACAAAACCATGAAGTAGAGATATCCATAAAAACACCAAGTGGTGTAATCATTTCAACCCATGTGTTTGACTCTTCTCCCATTGGCGTATGTATAAATATTCTTCCCAAAAATCTCATAATAATTCCTTTGGTGGAATTCGATGTTATAATGGGAATGGATTGGCTCTCGTTATATAGAGCACATATCAACTATCGGGAAAAGGAAATATATTTTCATTTTCCGAACCATCCCATGCTCCTCTACAAATTCAAGGAAGATCATGAATCTCCTTTGAAAAATCCTTCAATGGTGTGGGTGTTGATTCCCTATGAAGAAGCATACCTCGCCCAAATGGTTGAGTCGAAGGAAAGATCTAACCTTGAGGAAATGACCGCCGTGAGGGAATACAGAGATGTATTTCTCAAAGAGTTACCAAGAATTCCCCTGGATCATGAGGTAGATTTCTCAATTGAAATCATACCCGGAGCTACTCCTATCTCAAAGTGCCCCTATAGTATGGCTCCTATCGAACTAGAGGAGTTAAAGAAGCAGCTGCAAGATCATTTGGACAAATGGTTCATATGCCCTAGTGCATCACCTTGGGGTTCGCCAGTGCTCTTTGTGAAGAAGAAGGATGGAACCATGCTCCTTTGTATTGATTATTGGGAACTCAACAAGATCACCATAAAGAAAAAGTATCCTCTCCCAAGGATTGATGACTTGTTCGACCTGTTAAGAGGAGCTCAATACTTCTCAAAAGTGGATCTTCTTTCTAGATATCATCAGGTAAAGGTGAAGAAGGAAGATATTTGAAAGACTGCCTTCTATACATGGTATGGGCACTATGAGTTTTTGGTGACGCCCTTTGGATTTACTAATGCCCCTGAAATCTTCATGGATTTTATGAATAGAGTCTTTAGACATTACCTCAACAAATTTGTGGTAGTGTTATCGGCGATATTCTCATTTACTTAAAGAGAAAGGAGGGACATGAATAACACCTAAGACATATGTTGGAGACATTGACAAAGGAGAAGTTTTACGCCAAGTTATTCATGTGTGACATTTGGATGAATCAAGTCATGGTCTTAGGACATGTGATCACAAGCGAGAGAATTTATGTGAATACTTCATAGAAAAAGGTGATTGAGGAATGGCCCAGTCCCTCTAGTGTAACAAAAATCCGTACTTTTCATGGATTAGCTGGGTACTACCGATGTTTTGTGAGAAACTTCTCACGACTGTCAAGCCCGTTAACTAAGTTAACAAGGAAAGGGGTAAATTATGTATGGACAGAAGAATGTGAGGGAAGACTCAAGGAGATAATGAGAAGGCTGATCACTGCAACTATACTCACACTACCAAAAAGTAGAGAATGTTTTTTTGATATATAGTGATCCTTTAAAGAAAGTCTTTGGTTGTGTACACATGCAAACTGATAATGTGATAGCCTACACCTCATGACAGTTGAATATCCATGTGCAGAACTACCCAACACATGATCTAGAGATAGTAGCCATGATTTGTTCCATGATAATATGGTGGCACTACCTTTATGGCGAGAAGTGTGACATATACACCAACCACAAGATCCTAATGTATATATTTACACAAAATGAGATCAACATGATTCAAAATAGATGGTTCGATCTAATAAAGGATTATTATTTCTCTATTCACTATCATCCTGGAAAGGCAAGCAAGGAAGATGATGATCTAAGCACAAAAGAACATGCTACTCTATCCATGTTGTGGGTTGAGAGAGACCCTATCTTCTTGGATATAGAAAGAATGGATTTGGAAATCATAAGGGAAGGGGATACATCCTACCTTGACCAAATGATTGCGCAACCATTCATCCAAGTGAAGATTATAGAAGCACAAAGGGATGATGTGGAGATACAAAAGAGGGTGAATGCAGTAATGGAAGTGAATCTGCAAAAGTTCCATATCGACGATGATGGTGCGATTCGGTTTGGAACATGGCTTTGTGTGCCTTCATCACTCGGGATAAAGAAGGAGCTATTGGATAATGCACATAGCTAAACTTTCTCTATCCATCATGGGAGTACCAAGATGTATTGTGATCTCCGAGAACACTTATGGTGGGATAACATGAAGAATGAGATTGCAGAATATAAATCAAGGTGCTTGGTATGTCAGCAAGTTAAAGCTGAGAGACAAAGTCCAATGGTATGATGCGTCCATTGCCTTTACCTATGTGGAAATGGGAAAATGTTACTATGGAATTTTTCACGCGTATCCTGAAGACGTCAAAGGTATATAATGCGATATGGGTTGTGGTTGACCGACTCACCAAGACTACCCATTTTATTTCTATTCGAGAAGACCTCTCGCTTGAACAAATTGAAAAGATATACGTGAAGGATGTGGTGAGACTGCACGGTGTTCCACTCTCAATTGTCTCAGACTAGGATCCAAGGTTCACATCTAAATACTGGAGGAGCCTTCCACATTATTTGAGTACTGAATAAAATATCAGCATGACCTATCACCCACAAACTGATGGCCAGCCTGAATGGACTATTCAGATGCTTGAACATATGCTAAGATCCTGCTCTCTTGAATTAAAAGGTAGTTGGGATTAGCATATCCCGTTGGTTGAGTTCTCATACAATAATAGCTTCCACTCGAGTATCCAGATGGCTCCATATGAAGCTCTGTATAGAAAGCAATGTAGAAATCAAACCTGTTGGGATGAAGTTGGAGAAAGGAAGCTACTTGGACTTGATCTTTTTCAAGAGATTACTGAGAAGGTTCATGTCATCCAAAAACACATAAAATCTGATCAATGTAGGAAAAATAGGTATGCTGAAAACTGTATAAGGGACATGGGTTTCAACGTTGGAGATAAAATCATCATTCGAATATCTCCATGGAAGAGAGTCATGCGATTCGGGAAGAAAGGGACGCTAAGCCCAAGGTATATTGGCCCCTTTGAGATCCTTGACCACAAAGGATCCATGGCATATCGTCTTGCACTTCCACCAAATATGGCACAAGTTCATGATGTGTTTTATGTATCACTACTGAGGAAGTACATAATAGACCCCTCACATGTACTAAATTCATAGGTGGTTCAGTTGGATGATGATCTCTCCTATGAGGAGAAACCAGTAAAGATTCTGTATCAGGGAGATAAGGTTCTATGAAACAAGACAACCCATCTTTTCAAAGTGTTTTTGAGGGACCATAAGTTTGAGGAAGAAACTTGGGAACCATAAGAGGCATTGAAGGAGAAGTACCCTCACCTGTTTCTGTAAAGTGAAATTTCGCTGGTGAAATTTCTTAAGTGGGGAAGAATGTAACGACCCCATGTTTTCCAATGGTAATTCCCATCTTAAATTTATGTTATAAAATAACTTTAAATCACAATAAAATGAACTACTATGTGATAAGTGACCATTAAACAGAATATTTTCACTTCTGTGTTTGGAATTTTGAAAATCTGACACACACGTTTGTGTTCAAGATGATTTTTGGAGTCTAATGAAACAAAATTAATTTTTGGTGAATAGTAATGTACCCTTAGGAACAGTAACATACCCTTATGAATAGTAATATGATGCTTATTAATATTAAATCACCCAACATAAGAGTAACATTACATATGAATAATAAAATAAAATTTAGACATCTTAGAAAGTGACAATTTAACCTTAGTAAACGTTTTGGTATTTTGTAAGTCATAAATAATTAATTATAATTAATTAATTAATTTAAAAGAATATTTATTTCCCTAAAATGTATTCAAAAATTATTTAATCAATGTCTTCTAGTTTTTAGATAATTTTATAATACCCTACATAATTTTTGAAAGCGCTATAAAATCAGTTTTAATTTTAAAAACTATTTTTTAAAGTAAATTATGATTTTAATTAAATATTAAATTAATAATATTTATAAATTTATTTTTGAAAAATGAGATTCATTTTTTTCTACACATCCAAAAATGGTTGGGGTAAATTTTTTTGATTTTTCTGAGATACTTGAATTTTGGATGAATAGTGAAATGCCGTAATTTACAAAATAGGATAAATAAGCTAATTATAGGGTCATGTGTGATATTCTGCTGATCTAATCCCACTTGGTTCGGGATTACAATATAAAATTACTATTCTTGGTCGTTCAATACTAACAATTCCTTTTCTTGTGGAGAAATATTAATCTAATTAATTTTATAGTAAGGAAACCCCTCTCTCCTCCACTGTAAAAGCCACCCTTCACACCCTCATTCCCTCACACCTCTCAAGCTACAAGAAATAACTAAACTCTGCCCAAACACATTTCCTAGCCCCTCCCCCATGTCCAAGTGTTTCTGGTCTCATCAAAATACCATGCTTTATCCCTTAAAGAGGTTCTCAAGAGAAGGATTCAAGAGGTAATTTCCCTCCCTCTTCTCCTTTAATTTCCTCTCAAGTGCAAGTTCATTTCTTGATCTCTCCCCACCCATCTTCATCCAAATCGTATTTTAACTCTGATATAATACATATAATGTTATTTTACTATTCTAATGGTATATTATATCATCCAACCCCTTTCCCTCTTTCTTTTATTTTATTAAAGGGAACGTTGTTCGTGAGGTGTTAATTTATCACCTCCAAGAATGACATGCCTCCTTCTTCCATTTCTACCTTTAGATCTGGTCATGAAACCATTTTTATGATTGAACCAGAATATTTTATATGTGTTATTTTCTATTTGATGTTATGGAAATAACCTGTGTCCATATTACTAAGTGATAAGTTAAAACAAGTTTGTTTTGATCCAAAACCACCCAAATTTACCCAAATAACCATCATTCAATTCTTATCTAATGATTCATCCACATGGATAGAATATAATTTATTATAAGATCATTAAAAATACAATAATATCATTAATCACATGTAGTATCATTTCTGTATGTTTACCCATGGTCTACCCAACCTTCAATTTAAGAATACAAGTGAACAACCTAAGAAAACCCATAAAAATGAACATCCCCGAACAATGTTTTTAAACTCTATAAGTCATCCAAAGAAAAATAAAATGACACAATGAAACCAGAATGAACCCAATTAATGTAAACATGGTTCTGGATTTCTAATTAATTTATATAATGTCATTATAAAGGACATTAAAGAGAAGGAAGCATTCATGTACAAGGTAAGGGGAAATTCTCGAACCCAACTTTCATCCTTCTGGTTCTACCTCTTTCACTCCAATTTTGATATGGTCACTCCTTAAATATAATTTTTTCATAATATTATTTCCTTTTCTAAGATATAAATGTTTTATAATTATGTTTTTGTCAATCCAAATGTTTTCTGATAGAACTATTCTCTTAAGAACTCAACTTTTACCTCTCATTCAAGGTTGATGGTTCTTGTATCAAGAATGTTGTTCCCTCTTTCTTTTGGGATCCTAGAGTTTATGAATGTGTTCTTATGAGATGAAACTAATTCATTTTCATGGGTTAGTTATGTACATTTATGTTATATGTTCATTGTGGCATGAATGATGAATGATAATGTAATGATGTGATGGGTGCACCCAGAATTATATAGCGTAATATGAACATTTAAATGGGATGGGTGCAGCCATAATTATATAGAGCTCTTACGCATTGGGTAAAGTGATGAATGTCATGAGTAAATGTAAAATGATGTGTGAACAAGATGCTATCTTGGTTCACAAGTATGTGTGGTAGTTAACCACTAAGACATGATGTTTCATTTGTATGTTTTTCCACATTTCAAGTCTTTTATTTATGCTCCTCTCATGTTCATGATCATTTTCCTATGTTATGATTATGATCCCTCCATCATATATTGTTCTTATCTATCCTATTTATGGGCTTCTAGATCACCCCTTTTGATGTATATCCTCTGGTGGCTACATTTGTTAAGGAGAGTTCATGATCCAATAAGAAGCTAGCGAAGAAGAAATTAAATAAATGTTCATGCTTGTTGTTTATTTGTTATGTGTGGTCCAAGTTTTCCCAAGACACTAAGCCTTTGGATCCTCTTGGTGTGATACTATTATGTCTTATATCTTTGAAATGATATGATAGTAATTTAAGAAAAGTCAGGGTAGCTATAATAACGATCAAGCCACACATAAAACATAGAGGAGATCCCAGTTTATGGTCTTAGCGCTCGGATTGCGGCAGCCCCGAAGAACGCCGTATTGGAGATTTGTCCCCCTGAAGTGTGGAGGTGCACTAAGGGGTAGTGCCAAGAGTGTCGATATTCCACCTGGACATGATGGGGTGGATCATAATGCGAATCATGTAACCAACATTCCAGTCATGAAGTGGCTATCATGATGATGGATGATAACTGTTGACCACATTTGCAACACAACAACCTGTCACGTTATCCTAAAATGGGGACAAACAAATGATAATCGACCACTGACCATGTTCAGAACATGGTACTTGTATCAATTTTTTGTATGAAACCCTCAGGGGCATTGTCCCATAACTGTAGAACATCCATTATGACTAGCATCCATGCCGTTTGGGGGTCCCATTAGGAGTGAAAGAAAATGGGGGCCCAAATGAAGGGAAACACGAAGCTTGACATGTGAAGGGAACATTCCCAAGTTGAATCTGACACTCCAGGTGCTAGAGTAGAGTACTCTTAGACACATCGACGAACCTATTGTAAATGGTCGAGGGGCTCAACCTGAGAGTGGCTAGTTCACAAATATGAGTATAGATGGAGAACTCTAAGGAAAAAGATGGGGCATGACACATTTGTCACATATCCAAAGAAAATGAGGGAATTACCCTATAACAAACCTATATATCCCCCCCACAGAGAGGAAAATGCCAAGGGGCCTAGATGACCGGGGTGACCGAGAGATCTCTAAGAGATGGCATGAGACCCGATATCTAAATGATCAAGAGGTCCTATATATCCCATAAGGATGGTAATCCAGCCACACGTAGTTCTTGAAGATGTTTTATAATGTCATGATGGATGAAAAATAGTTTAACTTCATGTGGGATGACATAAATTTTTACTTCATACGGGACGACATACAATTTAATGCCATGCGGGACGACATTCCATTTAACGTCATGCATCATGAAATACGATTTAATGTCATGCGAGATGACATTAAATTTAACGTCATGAAGGATGAACAATTTACGGTCGTGCGGGACAAGTAGTTTAAAGTCGTTTAGGACCATAATCTAGTTTCTGGACATGTAGGACCTGCATGAAGTTTAGTGTTATGCAGGACTGATAGTTTAAGGTCATGCAGGACCAAAATGAACAGGAAATGTATTTCTTGAGAAATATGGAATTAGTGGGAGAAGTTAATCTCTCGCTATCCATGGTCACCAGTGAGTATGCTCCATTGGGATAAACCTTATGAGCAATGAAAGGTCCTTCCCATATGGGCTACAATCTGGGTGGTTTCCTTCTGGGGATCATTATAACCTTGAGGTCCAATACCAAGTCACCTTGTAGGAAATAGTAGAGGTGATCCTTCTTGTTGAATGCTTGAGTCATCCTGCTCGGATGCCTTTATAGATTGTACAAGGCACAAAGTCTTTTCTCATCAAGTGCTTCCAATTCAGCAAGATGGATTTCAACTACTCTATCTGGCACTTTCTAGTCATAGACTTTTGTGCACAATTAGGGTAAATTAATCTCAATGGGTTGGACGACCTCAGTTACGTACACTAGGGAAGATGGGGTCACCTGGGTGGAATTATGAGTCGTCATCCGATAATCCCAGAGGGCATTGAGGTGCTTATCCGGAAAACCCTTCATGTTCAGACCAACCATTTTCCGCTGAATGTTATAGAGGGTTTTATTTAATTTCTCATTCTGTCCATTTTCCTTCCCGTGATAGCGGAAGGTATGGTCAGAGCAGATGTTGTACTTGGAATACAACTTCTTCAACTCGATTGCCCAAAAGATGGTGTCATTATCTGTGAGGATGCCATGAGGATACCCAACCCGATGGATGATATTGGAAATGCTGAAGTCCATGAAAGAATGATCCTTGATTCCTTGAGTGGAAGTGCCCTTACCCACTAGGAAAAGAAATCCATAGTGTTCATAATAAACCAGCATTGGCGATCCATTGTTGGTGGGTATGGTCCTACGACATCTAATCCTCAGACAGCAACGGTCCAAGATTACAAAGTAGTGTGGAGAAGCTACAGTGGCTGATTCAAAAAGATAGCATGATCAGGGAATGAATGGAACATCATGGAAAACTCGATTCAGTCATGGATCATGGAGGGTAAAAAATAATCTAATCTCTGGATCTGGTGAGACAGTTTTGGTCTAGTCTGATGGGCACCATAGGAACCAACGTGAACCTCATGCGTGACCTGTGGAATCTACACCCCTTGAATGAAATGGAGGAGAACTCCATCAAACCCATGCTTGTAGAGGATCTTCATAAGACTGAGACCACTATGGAGGGTAAACTGCAGTACGCGGCATCAGATTCACTCACACTCGGCCCGATCAGCCGAGAGATTACTGTGTTGGAGGTATTCAACCACGGGTGTCCTCCAATTGGAAATCATTGAGATCATTACATCCAGACGACCCTGGGATCCTGAAGCAGTGGCACCGATAGTATGATGGATTACCTGTGGGCCGTCAATTCCATCCGGGGTAACTGGAGCTATAACTCTCTGATGTGCCACGTGGGTGGTTAGCTAATATTGTTCCGGATCTACCAGGGATGCAATTAAGCTGTCCAAAGCATCTGCTCGACCATTCTGCAACTGAGGGACATGGTTAACCTCTGGCCAAGAAGGGAACTGCGCCATTTGCTGGAGGGTGCACTCAAACAATTGTATGGGCTCTTGATTTCTGACAACATAGTCACTATTGACCTTCTTAATGACTATCTCGGAGTCCCCTTTCACATGTAAATGAGGCACATCGATCTCAAGGGCCAGCTCGAGGCCAGAAATGGGGGACTGATACTCCGCCTCATTTTCGGTGCAACATTTCGACAACATGAATGAATATGGTAGAATGGCTTGTGTCGGGGTGATAAAAACAATACCTAGTCCTACTCTTTTGAGTCAAGGATCATCGAGCCTCCTACCGGTGGGGCTTCGGGAGGCACAATCAAAGTGAATCTTCCAACATGAGATGGTTTGATTGTCTGAGAGGATCACCTCATCATGAAAATCAATGTCTAGGTTCTGGTCTGTGGAGGTTGGATGGAAAACTAGGAAATCGGCCAATGCATGTCCCTTGATGGCCTTCTGAGGCCCAAACCCGATGTTGAACTACTAGAGTATTACCACCCACCATGATAGTCGGTTAGTCAACATGGGACGGCCTAAGATGCACTTCAATGTGTCTACTCAAGACACCATCTATACCTCATGGTGCCGCAGTTATTGTCAGAATTTCTGTACGGCAAACACGAGTGCAAGGCAGCTCTTCTCGAAGGAGAAGTATCTAGTCTCCATATCGAGGATCATCTGGCAGATGTAGTAGAGGCTGTTCATTGTCCCCTCATTGATCTTTTGGGCAAGAAGCGCACCAAGGGACCGTTCCAGGGCGGTCACATACAAGATTAGCGGATTCACAGAGACGGGTGAAATAAAGATTGGAGGCTAGAAAAAATATTGCATGATTTCCTCAAAGGCAGTCTAGTACTCCTTGTTCCACTCATCAGCGGGGTCCTTCATCATAATCCTAGAAAATAGATTACTCTTTCCAGAAAAAATTTCAATTAATCAGTGTATGTAGGCCCAGTTTCCTTGGAAATCTCTAACATCCTGTATATTTATCGGGGGAGGCATCTCGTCGATTGCCTTGATCTTCTCTGGGTCAATCTCGATGCCCCGATACCTGAAAACAAAGCCAAGGACCATCCTGAAAGTGTCCACAAAGGTACACTTCAATGGGTTTATCATCAAGTGGTTGGAACAGAGGAAGCCAAAAAATTTCTCAAGGTCCTTGACATGGTCCTAGCACTGGCAAGATTTGACCACTAGGTCGTCCACATAGAATTCCACCAATTTCCCAATGATTGGATTGAAGATGTTATACATGGCCCGCTGATAGGTGGTACCTGCATTCATTAGGCCGAAGGGAATAACCTGGTAACAAAAGGTACCTTGGGGTGCCCTGAATGTGGTGGAATTTTCATCCTTGGGGGCCATCTGGATCTGATTATATCCAGAGTAACCATCCATGTTGTATAGGTCTTGTAATCTAGTCATAGCATCAATGAATAATTTTGTCACTGGAAGGGTAAAATAATCCTTTGCGCAATGGAGATTGAGATCACTATAGTTGATACAGACTCTGATCTATCCATTCTTCTTCCTGACTGGTTCAATGTTGGCCAGCCATTCGGGGTACTGGACCTCCATAAAAATGTTGGCCCTAGTGAGCTTGTCAACTTTGGCCTTGAATATGGCATTGTGAGACAGATGCATCTTTCTGGGAGGTTGTTTGAACCCGCGATGATTTACCGGAAGACCAAGGCGGTGGACGACTACCTGAGAATCTAGTCATGGAATCTCATCATAGATCCAGGTGAATACATCATAGTGCTGTTTAAGGAAGCCTACGTACCACTTCTACTCCTCAGGGGACATAGCAGCGCTGATCAATGTGCGGCTCTGGTCTTCCTCGCTTTCGTGCTTCACCTCTGTCAAGTTATCGACTATGGAGGAGACGCCATCTTAAAAGGAAGGGGCATCCTCTATATCCTCTTATCCACTTATGGAGGGATATTTTGTGGCGGAAGTTGCTTCTAAGTTACCTAACCCTGATGGGATGCTGGTACTAGATTGAGCAACAGTGGTTATTGAATTGGGGAACTCTGGGGCCGCCGAGACCATAACTATGAAGGTTGTTGACCCGATCCCTTCATGCCTCCTGCCTAAGGGGCCATGCTTGATAATATCAAAGTAGTAGTGGCATGTCGGCTGGAGATGGCTTGTTCTAGACTGGAGAAAGAGACAAGTATGACATACTACCATTGACATGAGTTGAATGCCCTGATACCTAATGGGAGTGGGTGGCTCCGAGATCACTGAATCCGGATTCATATATGAATACGAAGTTTTCTTTCGACGCCACCTAGATTTGGGAGCATGGTTCCCTCTCGACCCATAAACCAAAAAAAATTGCCCCAAATCGGGGGTCGTGGTCTCCAACTGATGAATCAGAAAGATATAATTGTCATTCAGGCGTTCCCAAGGGTCGTTCGTAGTGGTGGTGGGCTCAACTTCACTTTCCTGGACCTACATATCCTTGCTCTTGTAATAGTTGGCTTCCAAATAGCCGGCATCACAAGTCACGAAGGGAGACACATCACCTTGGAGTACACTCACTCGAACATTAAGGGAGTATTTGATGCATTAGTGATACGATGAGGGGACTACCACGTGCAGGTGGAGGCATGGTCTACCCATCAATGCATTATATGTGGTGTCCTGGGAGACAACCATAAACTCGGTGCTGACAACTAGTCCACCAAACTGGGTTTTCAAACGAATCTTGTTGACCGGGGTCTTCTCTGTCCTATTGTATACCTGGATTCTTAAATCAGAGGGATTCAGGTCATCTTCGGATAACCCTAGCTTCTATAGTTTCCTTTTCAGGATATGGTTAATCCCAGAGCCCGTGTCAACAAGACAGTGGCGAACCTCAACAACGTCAAATTGGCATGTGATATACAGCATGCGAATGTGTCCTTATATGGGGGAGCCTTCAACTTCTCTAGAGAAAGAAATGATGTCCTGTAATTCCGCATCCACAACTGTTTCAGCATGGTATGATTCTGAAGATACTACCTCCTTCTCGAACTGGAGGGGCTCCTTAAAGCCTCAGTGAGGGCCTCACGCATATCTGGCAAGATACGAAGGAATTCAAGGATGTAAAGACTCACTGGGATTCCGATGAGGTTCTTGAGAACGTTATACTTCTACTCCAGGTGCAAAATTCTATTTTCGGGAAGCTGCTCTGAGATAAAAAGCATGGAGGGCCCTACCAGCTGGACCAGCGGCTGACTGGTACTGGGATTACCCCACTGCTCACTAGTCGAAGCTATGAGGGTAGCTACTAGATGAGGACTGGACAGTTGAGACTGGCATGTGGCAGGGAAAAACTGGTCATGGAACGACTGATGTGGTTCTGCCTGATCTAGTAGCACAAACACTGGTGGAGGTGGTCCTAACAACATCAGATCAAGGGGCTGCGAGTGCTGATCTCTACGCTGGGCCTGTTTCCTGGTCTCAGTGACATGCAATACCTGGAATGATGTGCCAACTAACGTGTCCCGGTGACCCATATGGTCGCGTCTCCACCGATGTTGGCGTTAGATGGGGACATTGGGGAGGTCCGCCTAGTGCTCCCCCTCCTTGGGAGTCATATAGGGGTTTAACAACTTGACGGTGTTAACCGAAGCATAACCTTGACTATCAATTGATTAATCCTCCACTACCGGGAAGATTCTTGGGGGACTCCCCATCTCCGGGGCATAAAGTCACCGTGAGTACAGGACAACGATGACATTGGTGGGGCGTGTTGCTTTTTCTTGCGCCTATGATTCTTGCTCTTCTGGGAATAGGCTGACATAGATGATGATACAGAAGTGGTGGCCGCAGCTTCTGAATTCTCCGACTAACTTAGGTGTGCATGGATAATTCCATGGAAAGGGGAGACATCTTTTCGGACCAACCAATAATTATACTTCTGAGACCCGTGTTCTGAAACCTACTACAACTCGCCTTCGCTATTGCTGCCACTATTAGACCTCACAAAGACATCATTCACTTATGTCGGGACCAAGACCAACCTAACTATGATGCGGTCAATCTGGTCTTGGAGACATTACCTTAACACATAGTATTTCCTGAGGGTGTGCCCCAAGATCTGGTGATAAGGGCATTCAGTGGTGTGATCAGTGAGATTCACATCCATTGGCTTTCTGCACTCAAGAAAGTGTACAATTCCCTTCTCTAAGGCGCTGCAGATGTTTTCAGGGAACCTAGTCTTGTTGAACAATTAGGTCCGATTTATTCTTTCCGGAATGTTGTCTCTAGGAGACTGGCCCTGATGAGGGGGCGGAGGAGCCTGCTGATGTAACACCCCAAGATTTCATAGTGTGTTATTTCTTCAAAATAATTCAATAACTTGCACTACACGCAACACCGAGTTCAATTGCACCATGACATACCAAAAAAAAGCCATTAAAAGGGGTCATGAATAGTATTAACTAAATTTTAAAATTTATAATTTTAGAATCCATATTATGAGTTTATTAGTCATAATGCAAGAACAGATTCATTTTCAGTATTGCACTTTTATCAACTTTTAGTGAAACCTTTTTAAATACAATATTTTAAACTTTTTGACTAAATGGAGACATCAAAAAATTTAAAATGAAACTTCTCAAGCTTCCACGGTACGCTTTCCATTGAATAAAACAGTAGCGTGTGTTGTACGCAACTTCGAGTTTTAACACACACCACAACCAATCAAACTGGCCGTTATGAATAGTAATACCTAAATTTTGAAATAATATATATTTTATATTTTGAAATGGACTTCATTTTTGGATTCGGAATATCGAATTTAGCCTAAGGTGAAATTTTGGTACTTTTCGGATAACTTTCATATTTTGATGAATAGTGAAAATTACTAAATTTTAATTAAAAACAACTTTTTTAATCAAAATAATTAATAGTGATAAATTATGAATTTGAGTGGTTTTAAAGTATATTTAGAATATATTTTTACAATTTTATATAATGTTGGTCATTAGACAAAATTTTACAATTAAACCGAACATAAACAAGTGTCAATCTTTTGATAGTTATTATCTCTTAAAAACACGCTTTTTGTTTTGACAGCGAGAATTAATTTTAAATTAATTTCTGCCACTTCTGTGTTTTGAATTTAGAAAAATGGATTCCATATTTGGAATCAGGATGTTCAAATTGTGTAAATAGGTAACTTTTATTTTTAGACATTTTGAATAATTACTACGGTAAATATTTTATTTACCCTGGTTAAGGGTAAATCCGGTAAATAAGGGTTAAAAAATAATATTATAATAATACTAAATTACCCTAAAACGTGTCTTAACCCTATTGGTTGATACATGGTCGACCATGGGCATCTTTGGGTCGATTTTGGGACCCCATGGATCCACTTGTAAGTGATAATGACACTTTATTTTAATTAAGTCAAAATGAATACAAAAATGACACAAGCATATATCTTTTAGAAAAACAATTGTTACATAGGGTTATATAAGTTGGATTTTAGATTATAAATATTAATTAGAAAGATAAAACGATTTCCTACATAATGATATTTTATTTATAATTTTTAGACATTATATAATTTATTTTATTTATGACACAATGATGATGCAGTAATTACTATAATAGTGGAAAATTAAACTAATTGATATTATAAATACCCAAAGAAATATAATATGAAACTTTTAATGAATTAAACTAATTTTCTAGGATAATATGATATATTAGGATTGATTTAATTGACTTTTTTCGAAGTAATCAATCTGTTATGAGTTTCAAAAAAATCAACTATTGAATAGTGTCAAAATTGACATAAAAGAGTTCTTAAAACAAATATTATATTATTAATTGATATTAAATTCCTAAAAATCTATGTTTCGGCCAAGATACTTATATAATGATAGGTGCATCATTAATGTACCACTTGGGGGGTCTCTTGGATTTATATAGTAAGTTTATTAACCATATTATATAAAATTACAAAGAGACATTGTAAAAGTGAAACTAATTAACTTAGAGTTAATACTTAAAGATAAGGTTAATATAAGTACCCAAACCTGTCTAAATTCTATTGGTTGAGTGGTGTTCGACCTATACCCACCTTAACCTTTGAATAATAAGCTTTGGAGCCATTATAAACCGAATATGAATTTATTATAAATTAATATTTCTAGCTTTTCCAAAGGTGCCCCTCACCCCACTTATAAAAGGGCACTCCTCCTTCTCATTTCTTCACACCTTCAAAGCCTTTTGGTTCGTCCAAACTCTGCACAAATACTCTCCCAACATCCCTCACTACAACCTAGAGGCCTTAGTTTGATCAGAAAGCCAACCTAAGGAGCCCTTTTGATCAAATCAAATGGAAGAACCCGAAGAAGAGGTAATGATTTCACCACCCTTCTCCAAGTTCATTTCTTCTTCCACTTCTTCTTCCTTTGTTCTTACCATTATAAAATAAAAACTCCAGTATCTCACATATACTTTGATGTTATTATAAATATGGTACAACCATATTCAGTATTCTATCCACCCTTTGAATAACATGTCACCATACGCGCGAACGTACGGCTTACCGTCTCCACGTCGTGGTGTAATTGTTATTCAATATAATATTATATGGATGGGTATAATAATGATGTGTAACTCATGTAAATAATAAATATAACATGTTAATGATTCTGTATATATGATATACCATCCATTTATATATTATTTTAATATCAAAAGAATGATATTGTCGCTCGTGCGTACGTACGGACTACCGTCTCCACGAACGCGATGTGATTCATTCTCCATCATATCCATTCAAGTATAATTATCATTTGATGATTTAAAAATGATGTTTAAGGACTAGATATCATTCTGGATATGAATAAGATACAACAACCATGGCTTATGTAACAAAACATATAAAAGAAAATGAGTAAGTTAACTCCCGAAACGACGATAATTCTAAGATATTATTAACAAATCAATGTTAAAAGATCATATATGATATCATATTAATATATATGATTCTTGTATAATTTAATAACAACTATTTCACCATTATACAGGAGGTTAACCTACCCCAACCAAGGAAAAGTACAAGGTAAGGGCTTACTTTACAACCTCTTCATTATCCAAGGTTGTTTATACGTAATAATCTACTGGGATCTCTTTATCATCCACATCCATGTTTCTTAAAAATGTATTTCAAAACATTTTTACTATTTACAAGAATATGGGTTAAAGTCATTTATACCCTTGTTTGACTTTTTATAAGAGGTTTATAAAGGAATCTTTCCGTCGTTTTCAAAATAAGGTCCTTTTTAACCTTTTCGACAGAATTGAGGTAAGAATGTTTTTTTTAACTTATACGGCGGGTGCGGTTATTTTACGCCGTTATAAAATATTCAAAGCTTTCCTTACAAGCTTATAAGATTATTTTTAAAGAAAATGTTTTATTTTATATGGATCTTAAATTATTTCAAAATAAAAGGAGATATTTCTTTAAAAAGAATTTTGATTTCATCTATGTCAACATCCTTTGATGGATTTTAAGATTATTTGAAGTTGATTTATTATGATACAAAACTTCTATATTGTATTGAAGGTTTTGTGATATGTTTGACTGTGGATGTGCTATTTTTATACCATTCATAGTTTATGGTGAAAGTATTGACATTTCGTATGCTAGTTTTAATACGAATGTTTATGTTATATTTAAACCTTTTCATATGGGAATGAATTGGACTTAATAAGTGACGGGTGGAGCCCGCTATAGCTCCTCGATGCATCGGTAGGTCTCATGAGACAAACTAGTGTTTTGGCACAAGGCCTTGACAAAATCATATTTGTAGTCTTGGCACGAGGCCTTGGCTATGTGGTTATGATAGTCTGGCATTATGCATTCCAAAATTATGAAAGTGGTTATTGATTTTTGCATGTGATTATTCGATTGGTAGAATATCCATGTGAATAAGTAAATGGAATTATTTCATTTTATTTATGCCATACCATGTTGAAAGTTCATATTTAAAAGGCTTTTGTTTTAGTTATACATTGCCTTAAATGTTTATTCTTATTTATGAAAGTTTCCGCTATATTGTTATCCTTACTGGGCATTTGAGCTCACCCCTTTTCTATGTTTTATTTTTCCCAGGATGTGAAGAAGTAAGTTATGAATGACCTGCAGGGATTTTATGAGGGGTTAATAGTGTGGATTGTGGAAACATTATGTTGTTGTAGTAGTTTTTCATTTTATGATGTAATGTAAAACTTATGAATATATCTAGTGTTTCCAAGGCTACTAAACCAATCGGTCTTTCGAGATTTGATCTTTCTTGTGATCATGCCAATGTTATGTAATAATGCACCGACTCTGGGTAACTGGGGTCGGGGCGTTACAGTTGGTATCAGAGGAAGTTTAGTACAAACCTTGGAAGCTAGATTTAGATAAACTCTGATTAGAGCACGTAGATCTAAGATGAACTTTGAGGATTAGTATTGAAGAACTTCCTAGAATTTTGGTATTGTAGAGATTTTGTGAGTTTTCCGAGCAATACATCCCTGTCTGGATACGAGCAGGTAGAGGCGGCTCTGGCACAGATGTACCTAGGGGTAAATCCCGAAAACACCTCTTTGAGCTAGACTCGAACGGGAACTGGTGCACGACAACGGGCCTTGCTGCACTCTTGGTTACGACACTCCCGGGGGATATGCTTAGGATAACTCTCATTTTCTTTACAAATCATTTTGAAGGGTTTATGAGTATATACTTCCTTAAAGAAAACATTCTTATGATTATGGATTATATCCATAAATAGTTCAATTTATGTTAAGTGTTTTATAAGTATGGGATTATGTATTTTGATTCATAAACTGATCTAGTTTATGCCATTGTTTAGAAATGGCGCCCAGTAGAAGGAATGAGAACTCCGGAAATGCACATGATCCAAAGAGAAGGAAGGATCATATCTTTCATGGTCTTAAGCTATAATTTATAAGAGAAATAGTCTCCCATGTATTATCATCATATGAAGAAATAATATCATGTATTGATAAGATAAGTAAAGAGATTACTGAGTCCTATGGCTTTGAAGGGAAGCAAGAGAAGAAAAGGATAGAAGAGAGAAAGATGGATAAAGGGAAGAGGGAAAAGAAGAATTTTCCCATATGTTGTAACTATGGAAAGAAACACCCTGGAACTTGCCTGAAAGGAATGGGAGTTTGTTATAAGTGTGGAGGAAAAGGGCACAAAGTACGTGACTGCAAGGGTAAGAAAATGGTTTCAAATGTACAATGCTTTATTTGCAAGGAGTTTGGACACTACGCGAACCGATGTCCCAGTCATCAGACTATGACGCAAATGATGCTATTGGATAATAATCAAGTTATGATACTACCAGAGATGAAGAGGAATGATTAGAGTTCTTATGTTGATTATGTCAATTGAGTGTTGTATCAACAATGTACTTGTTATAATAATTATGGAGTATATAAGGATTGTACTGCAGTACTATTTCATTAAGGACTTGAGATTGTGTGGAACAAAGAAAAGTGACTCAATAGCAGGATAAATTTTTGGAAAATATATGGTTGAGAGAATGATAAACCATAATATAGTTCTGATAACGAGGTAGTGATTTTTGAATAATACATGATTATTTTGGAAAAAATATATTGGATATTCTTGACTACCTTGGAACTGATTAATGATTTGTATATTCCATCATTGTTGGGGTTTAAAACATTTTTGGATTGATGATGTATATCCAGCATTCTATATGGAATAAGGGAGCATGAATGTAATCAATAAGGAATATGGTAATACATGATGAAGGTATTCATATGCTATTACGGGGTAAAAAGGATCTATATTATGTTTACCTTCCTTATAAATGTTAGACTGTGAGTTTGGACAGAAGTATTTTGGATAGTTCTAGTTTGGATTATTTTGAATTGCCATAAAAGGACAACTCGAAGGTCGGGCGGCAACCCGTCGCGTCCGGCAAGGCTGCGAGACTTGAACCCGCAACCGAAGGGCGACAAGGGTGTATCACCTACCACTGGACCATGAGATGTCCTGGATTAAATAATGTAGTTTTTATTAAAAGATCATGTAGATGAATTATAAATTCGTTTATTTTGGAACCCTATACGAATAGTGTAAATAGAATTTTTTTTACATTCTATTATCTTTTAGAGTGAAAGATGAGTTTGTGGTAGAAATTTATTAATGGATAAAACTGTAATTATAAAGTAAGTATATCTCCTTATGATCTTAGCCAAACTCATAAATAAATTCCTCAATATTAAGAAAAGAAACTTTGAACAAAAATGTTTTCCTAGATGGTACCTTAAATCATCACTAATTTATGGCTTTGGGATTGTTGGCCTTTTCATAGCCATGTTCTCTACCACTCTCCATCAGATAATTGATGGTTAGATTTTTCTTCCATATCCATATTTTCCTACATGGAACCCTAGTATGTGTTATTTTCGGTAATCTTCATACTTTCGACTCTTTTTTTTAAATAGAGGCCTCGTTAATTCATTTTTCGATGTGGGATTTCAACTAAGATATTTTGAAACGTCAAAAATGTGTTATCCCAATACCCTATATTTTGTTGAACCGATGTTACTTCAAATCATCATAGATTGATGAGTTTAAGGACCTCAATTATACACTTGTTTGTGATTGATGACCTCAATCACTACCTATAAATATTTACGTTTTTCCTCCGATTATATGTTTCTAATTGCCACCAATGTTCTCCTAATCAAGATCATAATTTGGTGGTGACCCTTTTATTTCTCTTTTCCTCATATTAAGACTAAATTTTAGTAACCCAATTTCCGATGTGGGTTTTCCCACAAATATATTATCTATTTTCAACCTTTTATTTTCGAAGAACAATTTCAAATTGGGAGGACGCAATTTATTGAAGGTGGGGAGAATGTAACACCCCAAGATTTCATAGTGTGTTATTTCTTCAAAATAATTCAATAACTTGCACTACACGCAACACCAAGTTCAATTGCACCATGACTTACCAAAAAAAAAGCCATTAAAAGGGGTCATGAATAGTATTAACTAAATTTTAAACTTTATAATTTTAGAATCCATATTATGAGTTTCTTAGTCATAATGCAAGAACAGATTCATTTTCAGTATTGCACTTTTATCAACTTTTAGTGAAACCTTTTTAAATACAATATTTTAAACTTTTTGACTAAATGGAGACATCAAAAAATTTAAAATGAAACTTCTCAAGCTTCCACGGTATGCTTTCCTTTGAATAAAACAGTAGCGTGTGTTGTATGCAACTTCGAGTTTTAACACACACCACAACCAATCAAACTGGCCGTTATGAATAGTAATACCTAAATTTTGAAATAATATATATTTTATATTTTGAAATGGACTTCATTTTTGGATTCGTAATATCGAATTTAGCCTAAGGTGGAATTTTGGTACTTTTCGGATAACTTTCATATTTTGATGAATAGTGAAAATTACTAAATTTTAATTAAAAACAACTTTTTTAATCAAAATAATTAATAGTGATAAATTATGAATTTGAGTGGTTTTAAAGTATATTTAGAATATAGTTTTAAAATTTAATATAATGTTGGTCATTAGACAAAATTTTACAATTAAACCGAACATAAACAAGTGTCAATCTTTTGATAGTTATTATCTCTTAAAAACACGATTTTTGTTTTGACAGCGGGAATTAATTTTAAATTAATTTCTGCCACTTCTGTGTTTTGAATTTAGAAAATGGATTCCATATTTGGAATCAGGATGTTCAAATTGTGTAAATAGGTAACTTTTATTTTTAGACATTTTGAATAATTACTACGGTAAATATTTTATTTACCATGGTTAAGGGTAAATCCGGTAAATAAGGGTTAAAAAATAATATTATAATAATACTAAATTACCCTAAAACGTGTCTTAACCCTATTGGTTGATACATGGTCGACCATGGGCATCTTTGGGTTGATTTAGGGACCCCATGGATCCACTTGTAAGTGATAATGACACTTTATTTTAATTAAGTAAAAATGAATACAAAAATGACACAAGCATATATCTTTTAGCAAAACAATTGTTACATAGGGTTATATAAGTTGGATTTTAGATTATAAATATTAATTAGAAAGATAAAACGATTTCCTACATAATTATAATTTATTTAAAATTTTTAGACATTATATAATTTATTTTATTTATGACACAATGATGATGCAGTAATTACTATAATAGTGAAAAATTAAAGTAATTGATATTATAAATACCCAAAAAAATATAATATGAAACTTTTAATGAATTAAACTAATTTTCTAGGATAATATGATATATTAGGATTGATTTAATTGACTTTTTTAGAAGTAATCAATCTGTTATGAGTTTCACAAAAATCAACTATTGAATAGTGTCAAAATTGACATAAAAGAGTTCTTAAAACAAATATTATATTATTAATTGATATTAAATTCCTAAAAATCTAAGGTTCGGCAAAGAGACTTATATCATGATATGTTCATCATTAATGTACCACTTGGGGGTCGCTTGGATGTATATAGTATGTTTATTAACCATATTATATAAAAATACAAAGAGACATTGTAAAAGTGAAACTAATTAACTTAGAGTTAATACTTAAAGATAAGGTTAATATAAGTACCCAAACCTGTCTAAATTCTATTGGTTGAGTGGTGTTCGACCTATCTTCACCTTAACCATTTAATAATAAGCTTTGGAGCCATTAGAAACCGAATATGAATTTATTATAAATTAATATTTCTAGCTTTTCCAAAGGTGCCCCTCACCCCACTTATAAAAGGGCATTCCTCCTTCTCATTTCTTCACACCTTCAAAGCCTTTTGGTTCGGCAAAACTCTGCACAAATACTCTCCCAACATCCCTCACTACAACCTAGAGGCATTAGTTGGATCAGAAAGCCAACCTAAGGAGCCCTTTTGATCAAATCAAAAGGAAGAACCCGAAGAAGAGGTAATGATTTCACCACCCTTCTCCAAGTTCATTTCTTCTTCCACTTCTTCTTCCTTTGTTCTTACCATTCTAAAATAATACCTCTAGTATATCAAATATACTGTGATGTTATTATAAATATGGTACAACCATATTCAGTATTCTATCCACCCTTTGAATAACATGTCACCATACGTGCGAACGTACGGCTTACCGTCTCCACGTCGTGGTGTAATTGTTATTCAAAATAATATTATTTGGATGGGTATAATAATGATGTGTAACTCATGTAAATAATAAATATAACATGTTAATGATTCTGTATATATGATATACCATCCATTTATATATTATTTTAATATCAAAAGAATGATATTGTCGCTCGTGCGTACGTACAGACTACCGTCTCCACGAACGCGATGAGATTAATTCTCCATCATATCCATTCAAGTATAATTATCATTTGATGATTTAAAAATGATGTTTAAGGACTAGATATCATTCTGGATATGAATAAGATACAACAACCATGGCTTATGTTACAAAACATATAAAAGAAAATGAGTAAGTTAACTCCCAAAACGACGATAATTCTAAGATATTATTAACAAATCAATGTTAAAAGATCATATATGATATCATATTAATATATATGATTCTTGTATAATTTAATAACAACTATTTCACCATTATACAGTAGGTTAACCTACCCCAACCAAGGAAAAGTACAAGGTAAGGGTTTACTTTACAACCTCTTCATTATCCAAGGTTGTTTATACGTAATAATCTACTGGGATCTCTTTATCATCCACATCCATGTTTCTTAAAAATGTATTTCAAAACATTTTTACTATTTACAAGAATATGGGTTAAAGTCATTTATACACTTGTTTGACTTTTTATAAGAGGTTTATAATGGAATCTTTCCGTCGTTTTCAAAACAAGGTCCTTTTTAACCTTTTCGACAGAATTGAGGTAAGAATGTTTTTTTTAACTTATACGGCGGGTGCGGTTATTTTACGCTGTTATAAAATCTTCAAAGCTTTCCTTACAAGCTTATAAGATTATTTTTAAAGAAAATTTTTTATTTTATATGGATCTTAAATGATTTCAAAATAAAAGGAGATATTTCTTTAAAAAGAATTTTGATTTCATCTATGTCAACATCCTTTGATGGATTTTAAGATTATTTGAAGTTGATTTATTATGATACAAAACTTCTATATTGTATTGAAGGTTTTGTGATATGTTTGACTGTGGATGTGCTATTTTTATACCATTCATAGTTTATGGTGAAAGTATTGACATTTCGTATGCTAGTTTTAATACGAATGTTTATGTTATATTTAAACCTTTTAATATGGGAATGCATTGGACTTAATAAGTGACGGGTGGAGCCCGCTATAGCTCCTCGATGCATCGGTAGGTCTCATGAGACAAACTAGTGTCTTGGCACAAGGCCTTGAAAAAATCTTATTTGTAGTCTTGGAACGAGGGCTTGGCTATGTGGTTATGATAGTCTGGCATTATGCATTCCAAAATTATGAAAGTGGTTATTGATTTTTGCATGTGATTATTCGATTAGTAGAATATCCATGTGAATAAGTAAATGGCATTATTTCATTTTATTTATGCCATACCATGTTGAAAGTTCATATTTAAAAGGCTTTTGTTTTAGTTATACATTGCCTTAAATGTTTATTCTTATTTATGAAAGTTTCCGCAATATTGTTATCCTTACTGGGCATTTGAGCTCACCCCTTTTCTATGTTTTATTTTTCCCAGGATGTGAAGAAGTAAGTTATGAATGACCTGCAGGGATTTTATGAGGGGTTAATAGTGTGGATTGTGGAAACATTATGTTGTTGTAGTAGTTTTTCATTTTATGATGTAATGTAAAACTTATGAATATATCTAGTGTTTCCAAGGCTACTAAACCAATCGGTCTTTCGAGATTTGATCTTTCTTGTGATCATGCCAATGTTATGTAATAATGCACCGACTCTGGGTAACTGGGGTCGGGGCGTTACAGTTGGTATCAGAGGAAGTTTAGTACAAACCTTGGAAGCTAGATTTAGATAAACTCTGATTAGAGCACGTAGACCTAAGATGAACTTTGAGGATTAGTATTGAAGAACTTCCTAGAATTTTGGTATTGTAGAGATTTTGTGAGTTTTCCGAGAAATACATCCCTGTCTGGATACGAGCAGGTAGAGGCGGCTCTGGCACAGATGTACCTAGGGGTAAAACCCGAAAACACCGCTTTGAGCTAGACTCGAACGGGAACTGGTGCACGACAACGGGCCTTGCTGCACTCTTGGTTACGACACTCCCGGGGGATATGCTTAGGATAACTCTCATTTTCTTTACAAATAATTTTGAAGGGTTTATGAGTATATACTTCCTTAAAGAAAACATTCTTATGATTATGGATTATATCCATAAATAGTTCAATTTATGTTAAGTGTTTTATAAGTATGGGATTATGTATTTTGATTCATAAACTGATCTAGTTTATGCCATTGTTTAGAAATGGCGCCCAGTAGAAGGAATGAAAACTCCGGAAATGCACATGATCCAAAGAGAAGGAAGGATCATATCTTTCATGGTCTTAAGCTAGAATTTATAAGAGAAATAGTCTCCCATGTATTATCATCATATGAAGAAATAATATCATGTATTGATAAGATAAGTAAAGAGATTACTGAGTCCTATGGCTTTGAAGGGAAGCAAGAGAAGAAAAGGATAGAAGAGAGAAAGATGGATAAAGGGAAGAGGAAAAAGAAGAATTTTCCCATATGTGGTAACTGTGGAAAGAAACACCCTGGAACTTGCCTGAAAGGAATGGGAGTTTGTTATAAGTGTGGAGGAAAAGGGCACAAAGTACGTGACTGCAAGGGTAAGAAAATGGTTTCAAATGTACAATGCTTCATTTGCAAGGAGTTTGGACACTACGCGAACCTATGTCCCAGTCATCAGACTATGACGCAAATGATGCTATTGGATAATAATCAAGTTATGATACTACCACAGATGAAGAGGAATGATTAGAGTTCTTATGTTGATTATGTCAATTGAGTGTTGTATCAACAATGTACTTGTTATAATAATTATGGAGTTTATAAGGATCGTACTGCAGTACTATTTCATTAAGGACTTGAGATTGTGTGGAACAAAGAAAAGTGACTCAATAGCAGGATAAATTTTTGGAAAATATATGGTTGAGAGAATGATAAACCATAATATAGTTCTGATACCGAGGTAGTGATTTTTGAATAATACATGATTATTTTGGAAAAAATATATTGGATATTCTTGACTACCTTGGAACTGATTAATGATTTGTATATTCCATCATTGTTGGGGTTTAAAACATTTTTGGATTGATGATGTATATCTAGCATTCTATATGGAATAAGGGAGCATGAATGTAATCAATAAGGAATATGGTAATACATGATGAAGGTATTCATATGCTATTACGGGGTAAAAAGGATCTATATTATGTTTACCTTCCTTATAAATGTTAGACTGTGAGTTTGGACAGAAGTATTTTGGATAGTTCTAGTTTGGATTATTTTGGATTGCCATAAAAGGACAACCCGGAGGTCGGGCGGCAACCCGTCGCGTCCGGCAAGGCTGCGAGACTTGAACCCGCAACCGAAGGGCGACAAGGGTGTATCACCTACCACTGGACCATGAGATGTCCTGGATTAAATAATGTAGTTTTTATTAAAAGATCATGTAGATGAATTATAAATTCGTTTATTTTGGAACCCTATACGAATAGTGTAAATAGAATTTTTTTTACATTCTATTATCTTTTAGAGTGAAAGATGAGTTTGTGGTAGAAATTTATTAATGGATAAAACTCTAATTATAAAGTAAGTATATCTCCTTATGATCTTAGCCAATCTCATAAATAAATTCCTCAATATTAAGAAAAGAAACTTTGAACAAAAATGTTTTCCTAGATGGTACCTTAAATCATCACTAATTTATGGCTTTGGGATTGTTGGCCTTTTCATAGCCATGTTCTCTACCACTCTCCATCAGATAATTGATGGTTAGATTTTTCTTCCATATCCATATTTTCCTACATGGAACCCTAGTATGTGTTATTTTCGGTAATCTTCATAATTTCGACTCTTTATTTTAAATAGAGGCCTCGTTAATTCATTTTTCGATGTGGGATTTCAACTAAGATATTTTGAAACGTCAAAAATGTGTTATCCCAATACCCTATATTTTGTTGAACCGATGGTACTTCAAATGATCATAGATTGATGAGTTTAAGGACCTCAATTATACACTTGTTTGTGATTGATGACCTCAATCACTACCTATAAATATTTACGTTTTTCCTCCGATTATATGTTTCTAATTGCCACCAATGTTCTCCTAATCAAGATCATAATTTGGTGGTGACCCTTTTATTTCTCTTTTCCTCATATTAAGACTAAATTTTAGTAACCCAATTTCCGATGTGGGTTTTCCCACAAATATATTATCTATTTTCAACCTTTTATTTTCGAAGAACAATTTCAAATTGCGAGGACGCAATTTATTGAAGGAGGGGAGAATGTAACACCCCAAGATTTCATAGTGTGTTATTTTTTCAAAATAATTCAATAACTTTCACTACACGCAACACCAAGTTCAATTGCACCATGACTTACCAAAAAAAAAGCCATTAAAAGGGGTCATGAATAGTATTAACTAAATTTTAAACTTTATAATTTTAGAATCCATATTATGAGTTTCTTAGTCATAATGCAAGAACAGATTCATTTTTAGTATTGCACTTTTATCAACTTTTAGTGAAACCTTTTTAAATACAATATTTTAAACTTTTTGACTAAATGGAGACATCAAAAATTTTAAAATGAAACTTCTCAAGCTTCCACGGTATGCTTTCCTTTGAATAAAACAGTAGCGTGTGTTGTACGCAACTTCGAGTTTTAACACACACCACAACCAATCAAACTGGCCGTTATGAATAGTAATACCTAAATTTTGAAATAATATATATTTTATATTTTGAAATGGACTTCATTTTTGGATTCAGAATATCGAATTTAGCCTAAGGTGAAATTTTGGTACTTTTCGGATAACTTTCATATTTTGATGAATAGTGAAAATTACTAAATTTTAATTAAAAACAACTTTTTTAATCAAAATAATTAATAGTGATAAATTATGAATTTGAGTGGTTTTAAATTATATTTATAATATAGTTTTACAATTTAATATAATGTTGGTCATTAGATAAAATTTTACAATTAAACCGAACATAAACAAGTGTCAATCTTTTGATAGTTATTATCTCTTAAAAACACGCTTTTTGTTTTGACAGCGGGAATTAATTTTAAATTAATTTCTGCCACTTCTGTGTTTTGAATTTAGAAAAATGGATTCCATATTTGGAATCAGGATGTTCAAATTGTGTAAATAGGTAACTTTTATTTTTAGACATTTTGAATAATTACTACGGTAAATATTTTATTTACCATGGTTAAGGGTAAATCCGGTAAATAAGGGTTAAAAAATAATATTATAATAATACTAAATTACCCTAAAACGTGTCTTAACCCTATTGGTTGATACATGGTCGACCATGGGCATCTTTGGGTCGATTTTGGGACCCCATGGATCCACTTGTAAGTGATAATGACACTTTATTTTAATTAAGTAAAAATGAATACAAAAATGACACAAGCATATATCTTTTAGCAAAACAATTGTTACATAGGGTTATATAAGTTGGATTTTAGATTATAAATATTAATTAGAAAGATAAAACGATTTCCTACATAATTATATTTTATTTATAATTTTTAAACATTATATAATTTATTTTATTTATGACACAATGATGATGCAGTAATTACTATAATAGTGAAAAATTAAAATAATTGATATTATAAATACCCAAAAAAATATAATATGAAACTTTTAATGAGTTAAACTAATTTTCTAGGATAATATGATATATTAGGATTGATTTAATTGACTTTTTTCGAAGTAATAAATCTGTTATGAGTTTCAAAAAAATCAACTATTGAATAGTGTCAAAATTGACATAAAAGAGTTCTTAAAACAAATATTATATTATTAATTGATATTAAATTCCTAAAAATCTACGGTTCGGCCAAGAGACTTATATCATGATAGGTTCATCATTAATGTACCACTTGGGGGTCTCTTGGATGTATATAGTAAGTTTATTAACCATATTATATAAAAATACAAAGAGACATTGTAAAAGTGAAACTAATTAACTTAGAGTTAATACTTAAAGATAAGGTTAATATAAGTACCCAAACCTGTCTAAATTCTATTGGTTGAGTGGTGTTCGACCTATCCCCACCTTAACCTTTGAATAATAATCTTTGGAGCCATTAGAAACCGAATATGAATTTATTATAAATTAATATTTCTAGCTTTTCCAAAGGTGCCCCTCACCCCACTTATAAAAGGGCACTCCTCCTTCTCATTTCTTCACACCTTCAAAGCCTTTTGGTTCGGCCAAACTCTGCAAAAATACTCTCCCAACATCCCTCACTACAACCTAGAGGCCTTAGTTTGATCAGAAAGCCAACCCTAGGAGCCCTTTTGATCAAATCAAATTGAAGAACCCGAAGAAGAGGTAATGATTTCACCACCCTTCTCCAAGTTCATTTCTTCTTCCACTTCTTCTTCCTTTGTTCTTACCATTCTAAAATAATAACTCCAGTATCTCACATATACTATGATGTTATTATAAATATGGTACAACCATATTCAGTATTATATCCACCCTTTGAATTACATGTCACCATACGTGCGAACGTACGGCTTACCGTCTCCACGTCGTGGTGTAATTGTTATTCAATATAATATTATTTGGATGGGTATAATAATGATGTGTAACTCATGTAAATAATAAATATAACATGTTAATGATTCTGTATATATGATATACCATCCATTTATATATTATTTTAATATCAAAAGAATGATATTGTCGCTCGTGCGTACGTACGGACTACCGTCTCCACGAACGCGATGAGATTCATTCTCCATCATATCCATTCAAGTATAATTATCATTTGATGATTTAAAAATGATGTTTAAGGACTAGATATCATTCTGGATATGAATAAGATACAACAACCATGTCTTATGTAACAAAACATATAAAAGAAAATGAGTAAGTTAACTCCCGAAACGACGATAATTCTAAGATATTATTAACAAATCAATGTTAAAAGATCATATATGATATCATATTAATATATATGATTCTTTTATAATTTAATAACAACTATTTCACCATTATACAGGAGGTTAACCTACCCCAACCAAGGAAAAGTACAAGGTAAGGGTTTACTTTACAACCTCTTCATTATCCAAGGTTGTTTATACGTAATAATCTACTGGGATCTCTTTATCATCCACATCCATGTTTCTTAAAAATGTATTTCAAAACATTTTTACTATTTACAAGAATATGGGTTAAAGTCATTTATACCCTTTTTGACTTTTTTTAAGAGGTTTATAAAGGAATCTTTCCGTCGTTTTCAAAACAAGGTCCTTTTTAACCTTTTCGACAGAATTGAGGTAAGAATGTTTTTTTTAACTTATACGGCGGGTGCGGTTATTTTACGCCGTTATAAAATCTTCAAAGCTTTCCTTAAAAGATTATAAGATTATTTTTAAATAAAATGTTTTATTTTATATTGTTCTTAAATGATTTCAAATTAAAAGGAGATATTTCTTTAAAAAGAATTTTGATTTCATCTATGTCAACATCCTTTGATGGATTTTAAGATTATTTGAAGTTGATTTATTATAATACAAAACTTCTATATTGTATTGAAGTTTTTGTGATATGTTTGTCTGTGGATGTGCTATTTTTATACCATTCATCGTTTATGGTGAAAGTATTGACATTTCGTATGCTAGTTTTAATACGAATGTTTATGTTTTATTTAAACCTTTTCATATGGGAATGCATTGGACTTAATAAGTGACGAGTGGAGCCCGCTATAGCTCCTCGATGAATCGGTAGGTCTCATGAGACAAACTAGTGTCTTGGCACAAGGCCTTGACAAAATCTTATTTGTAGTCTTGGCACGAGGCCTTGGCTATGTGGTTATGATAGTCTGGCATTATGCATTCCAAAATTATGAAAGTGGTTATTGATTTTTTCATGTGATTATTCGATTAGTAGAATATCCATGTGAATAAGTAAATGGAATTATTTCATTTTATTTATGCCATACCATGTTGAAAGTTCATATTTAAAAGGCTTTTGTTTTAGTTATACATTGCCTTAAATGTTTATTCTTATTTATGAAAGTTTCCGCTATATTGTTATCCTTACTGGGCATTTGAGCTCACCCCTTTTCTATGTTTTATTTTTCCCAGGATGTGAAGAAGTAAGTTATGAATGACCTGCAGGGATTTTATGAGGGGTTAATAGTGTGGATTGTGGAAACATTATGTTGTTGTAGTAGTTTTTCATTTTATGATGTAATGTAAAACATATGAATATATCTAGTGTTTCCAAGGCTACTAAACCAATCGGTCTTTCGAGATTTGATCTTTCTTGTGATCATGCCAATGTTATGTAATAATGCACCGACTCTGGGTAACTGGGGTCGGGGCGTTACAGCTGAGGAAGCAGAACTAGATTACCACGCCTAGGCAGTGGTAGCTGGTTACGTGGGGGAACTTGACGATTCTGAAGATAATGCTGAACCAAAAGCTTTTCCTAAGGTGGAGGGACTTTGTGAGGCTATGGGGTTGGATCTACTGGTAGACATTATAGCTACCTGGGGGGCCTTATCTGGGCCACCGCGGTGGGCTCATATCTATTATCCCTCCTTCCTTGGATTACAGGGGGAAATGGATGTGCCTGGATGGCTTGTTGCACGGCCTCTTCAAGGCACTGGGCCTTATCTTAGAAATCTATGAATACTCCGGGATAGTTCTGAGTGATCATGTTGGGATACAACTCCATCTTGACATTCCCCATGCACATCATCATTAATTGTTCCTGAGATAGTGGCTTGTAAAGGGAGTATGTGAGCCCCTTCCACTGGGCGATAAAATCTATGACTTTATCATCAGGCTTTTGTTTTCAATTTAAGAGGTCTGTAATACTCATCTTCCAGGTGGTAGAGCAATACTTGTAAAGGAAGTGCTTGCAATGGTCTACCCAACTGGTCATAGATCTAACGGGGAGCTGGCTATACCAAATGAATGATGTCCCCTCCAGTGTATGAAAAAAATAGCAGAGCATGGAAGCCTCCTGATATGCTGGAGTCCCATGCATAAGACCACAACATGAGTTGAAGTGGACCAGGAGTTTTGGTGGGTCCCCCTACCTATTAATGGGGGGTTAGGTGGGATTCCCAAATCCCGGGGGTACTGTCATATCGTCGAACCATACCTGGTATGATATGCCATCAGGTGGGGTGGCCACATGTCACGTTTCCAATGCCTCTTGGCGGGAAATGAGTGTCCCCATTAGATTATACGAGCGAGGGTCCTTTCCTTGATGGGGATTCATTACCACGACCATGTTTCTGGTCTATTCAATGAAGTAGACAAGCTCAGCAGCTCATGGAGCTACTGGAGGAGCGACCCTTGGGGCTGCCCGGGGAGTCCAAGTAGGGTTCCTTAGATTGTCGCTCCATTCAAGAAGGTTTTGCGAGATATATCACACCCTTTTTCAATGAGCTCTGGCTTCCTCCCTGTCAGCGAGAGCAACATGATAAGGGTGGCATTGGGGATGTTCGACAAGGGGAAGTTGTTCCTGCCCCGGCCTTGGATCACCCTAGTCGGGTCGTCGCTCTGCAATGCGTTCATCTAGGTGTTAAATGACCAAATTCTTCTATTTATCAAGTTGTTAGTGTAACGTGGATTTCATAGGGTCCTCCTCTGTCTTCTTCCCTGAAGCGTATGGGTCGGAGTGCTTGACAGCTTCGATGTGCTCTTTTCCCTTACTGAGATTCATGCTCAAAACTAATGCCTCATTGGACACAAGGAGACCTAAGTGGTTCCTCCACTAACTATTAATCCTCCCCGATGGGTCCAGTAGTGGTGGCACGTACTCATAGAAGAGGTTCCCATCAATAAGTTCAAGCTTGTTTTCACCTCCCGACAGATCGGTCATGTTGAACGCAACACTTCTCAGGGGCATGTCCTTAATGTCGCCTAGCAGGTCAGGCTGCTGGTGAATAGATCTAAAGAAGAGGGCAACATAATTCCCCTATACACGGACTTATGAATGGGTGGTAGACACCTTATTAACCTTGTAGAGTACTTGGAAACTCTGAACACATTTCTGTTGGAGGGCCCTGTGGTGACCAGGTGACTCGGGGTGCTGGACCATGGGGAGTGTGGCTAGGTCAACCAAACGACAATGTTCATCGATATATTCAAGGTGAACTTGGCTACTAGGATTAGACACTTGATAGTGATGGAGATGAAATTGAGTTGCCCAGAGGGTCTGGTAGAAACATTCAAACTCCTTTGGGGTGAGAGATTCCAGCGTACAAAAATTTGGTCCTACGATCGGCCAAAACTTCTCAGGAAAGTGGTATGATGCAAGGAAGGTCCAGAAGATCCTCAGATTAGATTCAGGGTCAATCCCTTCATTTCCCCACTGGTCAATTATGGGTGGTTGAGGAACTGGCAGCGGTACTGAGGCAGATCGCTGGGGTGACGGGCTGACTGGCGGGAAATACGGTGAACGGGCTGACTGACTGCCGAACCGTGGGCAGTCCCCTAAGGACTATAGTGACCTAGATGTTATATCACAATAGCATGGACTAGAAAACAATGTTACTGACACAGCATCGGCATCTTCCGATGGTGGTCAATGCCACGGATCTCCAGCCATTTTCCCTCAAAATAGCTCTTTATAGTCTCTAGCCGAGACCGGGGGTGCTTCTGAAGATGATGGTGGAAACGGTGTGGTCAGTCCTGAGGAACATTCCAGGTTCTCATCCTCCTGGATATACTTTCGGAGGGATACCCGGATCTTATGTATCTCGAATTCCCGGAGTACGAGGTTGATGCGCCTCATCTCTGCCCCATCCATTGACTCGGATAACTGTGGGGAGGGCTCCGGCGCCGAGTCACACTCCGCCTCAGAGTCTGAGAAGCGGACTGGTCTGACTCTTGTACGGCCTTCCCCAGATTTCCTCTTCCATCAGGGAAGACCCGCCTTCCTGCCCTTGGGTGGCTCCTCAGGACAATGTTAATTTCTAACATGGGGTCCTCTGGCCATAGTGGTGTTGGGGCGGAGAGGGTTTCCACCTGAGAAATCTGAGGTGTGAGGAGCACCAGGACAAATGTCAAAAGGGACACGGGGAGGACCTCTATACTAGCGGGTGAGCAGACATGCAATGTCTCCATACCTACAGTCTACGGTAGGTGGAGTTATGTCGTACCAAGTGTAGTGAGCGCGAGAAGGACCCCCATATGGCATGTTTCTGTCACGAGGAAGATCCCAGAATGGTTTGAAGGTGGCACAGGGCAGACCTCTATAATGGGGTCAAAAACAGGGAGGGCCCACACCTTATATAGTGGCGGTACGGTGGGTGCCTCTGTACTAGGTGGCACTGCTGTGGATTGGTCCACAGTAGCCATCACCTTTAGTGAAGATCGAGAGAGTCGACCGAGCCTACCTGTGGTGTGGCTGGGGCCTCGATCTAAGTCGACCGAATAACCATCCATGTTCGACATATATAGGGAGTTGGGTGTATGAGTTAGTGGTGTCTCGGGCAAAAGTAGCTGCTGACATTGACAGCCCATGGTGGGCTCCCACTTCAATTTGCGCTCGACGCTGGTGCCGGGTCAAATGAACTAGAGATGTTAGTGCAGGCACGTGGCTTACCTGCTCTATGGCTGAAGGACCCAAGTGGTAGCGCTGACACATCCTGGTGGGAGCTATCTCTGGGAGCCCTTGGAACGAGAGTCCTATCAGGACGACCCAGACATCCCCTACCTCGTCGACATAGGTCAGGGCATTGCCAAGGAATTCCAGCGACAAGCTCCTAAAACAGTTGAATGTTTGGTTGGGGAGTAGCGGCTCCCTCTACGGCCCTCAGGGGTGGCATTGACGGTGAGGTGGAGCTTCCTTGAGATCTTGGTGGTCCATATCCCAAGTGGGGATGTTCCCCTCCTCCTCATTCCTTTACACTAGGTCATTAATTACCCATCGCTGGATAATTTCCACTGGGGAGAGAGGTCGTGGGTTCCTAGCAGTCATGGCGGTTGAGGCCATCATGGAAGAGGCAGAACTGCGGGGGTAGCTGCGTCGATGTTGCCCATACACCTGCATCGGTTGGAAGGTGATCGAGCTCCAGATGCAACAACATTGTTCCTAAATGCAGGGAGAATAACTCATTAATACTTATAAGAAAATAAATCTCCAACCAGTTCCCCAGCGTCGTTTTGTCTTCTATGGCTAGTAAGAGGAATCCACACTGACAACGTTATAGAACCGAATTCTCAATGTCTTGACTGCCCCGACTTCTAGTGAGTGTCATGTCAGGCTGACTTCATGGGACCTGGTACCGGATGACTGGGTCAGATGACATGCTAAACCAAAAATGAATAGAACACTACTAGTATCTATACTAAGGTGAATACCTTCATATCTAGTTCACCATTTCCATTTCTGACACTGTCACCGGGGTGCGTGCCTCTGTCATATAGAGGATGTGTAGTTTTTTCCCCGCATTCCTTCTTTCCAAAGGCGGGTTGCATCCGATTTTTATCCATGGATGTCTGCTCCTTGATCGAAACAGGATTATGGGATGTCGGTTCTTCCTTCTATGGAATCATCCCAAGAACTCGTCACCTACTTCGGGTCTCCCTTATAGACTTTAGACATTGTTCATGAAACTTTTCCTGGCGCCATATCTTCACAGACACCAGTTAATTACACTACTTATTTTAGGACATTCCAAGGGCTCCGGTCAGGGAAGCAACCATCGGATTGGATATTATTCATGTTGGGAATCACTGGCATGTCTAGATGTTGGGGAATTGGAAAGTCTGTCTTTTTTCCCTTATTATAGGGATTCTCGAGGGTGCAGAAACCCGAGGCATCCCACATAGAACATAGGGAATAATATACCATGTTCATGTATCTATGGTTTTCCTCAGCTTCCTATGTTTAACACAGGGTATGCTGCATGTTTAACATCCAGCGAAGATGGATTATATTGATCAGAACACTGATTAGAGTAGATCAGATGGAGGAACCCCCTGGAGGGAATTCCGATACTAGGGCCAACACGTGGGTGGCTTCCCAAATGCTATCAAATGGAATGGGGAATGGGATGGCATGATCTCACCAGGATGTGGCAGGCCAAAAAAGAATCAAGATGGATGATGGAGAGTTTAAATGGAGTATTGGGGGAATGAGATAATACCGTCGTGAAGGTGATGACATTGTTCGTCTTGATCCTTGACGAGACATCTTACGTAACCCTGTGGGAGGGAACCAAAGTCAGCATAGTTCAGTGGGATGATGGGACACTTGAGGAGGCGGCCCGTGTAAATGGATGTATGGATGGGACCTTGAGGAAGTGGAACCTCCTGGATAGGGAATGAACTTCCCGAGACACATAGGCTCGAGGGAGAGGACAGGATGAGACATGAGTGATGATGCTTGAACCTCGTGGAGGCTTCTTACATACCATTCCTTGAAATGGATCAAAAACAACATAGTAAAAAGGTTAAATACAATTTAAAATCATCCAAGACGGGGGAGAATCGACGTGAAGGGGGTGGGAATGACCAGGTGGTGGGCTTGAACCTCATGGTGGAATCCTACATACCATTCCTTGATATGGATCAAAGACCTCGTAGTTCGGGATGGATTGTGGCTTACCCTCTAAGGTAGGAAAACATCTATGGGGCTTGAACCTCATTGAGGCTTCCTACGTACCATGCCTTGACATGAAGAAAAGTCCATGTTTTTCGGGATGGATAGGGGAATACACTCTGAGGTGGAACAAGGTGTTTGGGGCTTGAACCTTGTGGAGGCTTCCTACGTACCATGCCTTGACATGAATAAAAGTCCTCGTAGTTCAGGATGGATTGGAAATTAAACTCTAAGGTGTCCCAGGTGGTGTCGATCATGAACCTCATTGAGGATTCCTATGTACCATGCTTTGACATGGATCAAAGTCCCTGTCGTTCAGGATGGGTTGGAGCTTACACTCTGAGGCTACCCAAGGTGTTTGGATTGAACCTCGTGGAGGCTTCCTAGGTACCATGACTTTACATGGATCAAAATCCTTGTAGTTTGGGATAGCGAATACAGTTTAACATCATGTAGGCCAGAGGGAATTTGGGGATTATAATCTAAGGCGACCCAAACTGTTTTTCAGGGTCGGTGGTGACTCTATGCCCACACGAGTCATGCTCGGTGTGAGAAACAAGAGATTGCAGAGACCTGACGTTAACATCACGAAAGGTACATCTATATGAAATAGGGCGGGGCCTACACTCGGAGGTGGCCCAAGATGTGGGGGCATACTCCAGGATGGAGGCCCGAGGCGATAAAGTGCAGCGGGAGAGGGATTTGGGACAGAAGAAAGTTGGAGCCCCTTTCTTGACCCTGCCCTTCACTGGCCCTGAGGACCGAAGATGAAAGGAGTAGCAAGGGTGATCCCTCCTGATAGAAAAGCTAGGGAATACACAAACTTGGAATCCCTTCCTGTGGACAAACGCCACTCCGATAAGGTTGATATCATCCCCTGTCAGGGGTGATCCCATCCACATGGAGACAAGTGGGTGTGGAGAATGTCCAAGGCGGGGGGACCCTTCGTGTGAGGCACGTGGCTAGGTCACAGTTTAATATCTTGATCTGAAGATGATGGTGCTTCACAGTGTAATGTCCTGTATGTCAGATGAGGTGGGTTCGCTCCACACCCCTATGGCTTAGATAACCGATACCCTCTGATCCTTATGGGAGGGAAGGATTTGGCAATGTCGTAGCAAGGGGGTGATTCAGGGAGAACCATCGAGGGGAACATTTTAGCATGGATATAGGAAGATGCAATAACCATAAGCATTCATATCTGAGGAAGCATGAGGAAAAGTACCGCAATGGGTGGTATCGTCCAGGGGACTTTGAATTTACTTCGTACGAGCGTAGAAGGTCGCATGGGAAAACAATTCCTGATGTGGTTGCCCGGGGTATGAGAGACAACCATGAATGGCTGCCATAAGATGAGCTTCAGGAACTAGCGCAAGGGGATGCCCGGTGAGCACCGATGTTAGGCGTCCCAAGGAATTGAGTGAAACCTCTGAGGATTGTGCGAGAAACAAGTAGCCCTGCTTGAAAAACACTGGGTTGGGGCAAAATAAATGATGATTGCGTGGAAATGGAGCTGAGGTTTTGTGTGCTGCTATAATGGATTGTGCAAAAGGAATATGAATTGTGCGCAACGGGTAGATACTACATGCAATGACTGGAGTGCATGCAATTGAATAAGAGTCTGCATGAAATGACTGGGGTGCGCACAATTGAATAGGATTGCGCGCAATGACTTGGGTGTGCGCAATTTAAGGGGACTACGCACAATTGGCCAGCTGGCGTGCAAGTGGATGCGATTGTGTGCTAGGGGAGGACTCCCAAGGGATTTGAATTTAGCCTTAAACTGAGGAGATATCTTTCAAAGGTGGACCCCGGGGTGAATTGGCGTGAAAAGAACCGTACTTGAAGGCCATTATTGCGCGCGTTGAAGAAGAATTTAGCGCATGAGAACCGGTTCAGATTCTTCATCCTTGAAGTGGAAGGGGGTTTCCTTCTATTTATAGGTGTCGGGGGTGAAAAAACAAGTGTGGTCCCAAAAAATTGAACACCTTAAGCTGTGTCATGAAATGTCGACCACGCGGGGCAGGGCGCGAAATATTTCACGCCCACTCCGCCGAACATTCATGTATCCTGGAACCTTCTGCACAGGGACATATTTTTTGGGCACCTATTAATTTCTTTCATTAGACCCCACCGCCACCCCCGGAAGGGGTCCCTAGGTCCAAATATGACTTCTCTTTGTCGTTCGAAAACCTTATTCATCACTTCAACATTTTTTGACCTCTATAGAGATCACAATAAAATGTATCAAAACTATTGAAGAAAGTACTAGAATTAAAAAGGGTTGTTAGATAATCATAATGAATATGAGTGACATGTAGAAGGAAATTGAAATGGTTGTTTAAAATAAAGTTATATAAGATCCATCATTATCTTAAAAACCCCTTATCGTTCATAAAATGGTTTAAGTAGCATAAAATTTAAAAAATTGTATGTTTTTCAAAACAATTATGAATCATCATAATATAATTCTTTTTGTACAATAATTATTTCGGATAACCTCATAAAATATGTTCTTACATGTATTGGTTCTGAATAATAATATTCTTGAGTATATTATAGAAATTAAAATTATTTGGGAGTGTTTGGTTATGTTAAAAATATTCTTAAAAAATAAATATGTTTTATGTAGTTTTTCAATTCTTATTTATATTTTACCATATGTATTTAACCAATAATTTTTTTATTTAGGTATTAGTTTGAGAAGTATATCTTAATAAACATTCAAAAGCCTAGGATCAGAGGAGATGAATCATACTAAGCCATCAATTAATTATAAGACATGATGATGACATATACAAAAACTTTCTTGATGTTATTTTTTAATAGTGGACATGTTTTTATTTTGGAGGGATTTTCATGTTCTTATGACGGATAATGAAAAAAATAACATATTTATGAAATTATGTTTTGTAAATCAGAAGGGAATTGATTTTTATAAAATATTTGGAGTTCTAAATGAGTGGTGGTTATTAGAAATTCAGATACAATATTTATCTTGTGACAAAAAATTGTGAAAAAGACATTTAGAATTTAGTGAAGATGTTTCTTCTATAAATGAAATAAAAAATTTGATATATTTGTAGGAAATAAAAGTATGAAATTGAATAAAGGAATTAGAAAAGAGGGTGTATTGAGGGGATTGTGAAATAATAAAATGTTATAGGAAATAAGATATAAAAAATAAAAAAATCGATTATTTTAGTAATTATGAATTTATTCAATGGATTAATTAACAATTATAGGAATGGTTTTATTGATGTTGAGAAAGTTATTCCCTATAAATGAGTAATGCGTATTTTGGGGAAAATATGAAGCCCTCTCTAATTAGTATAATCTCAAATTAGACCATTCATTAATCCAGATGGGGTAAAATCCTTACATGACTATGTTTCATGATAACATGAGGTTGTGTATTCCTAAAATATTTTTAAAAAATATCTTATCAGTGGAATATTGAATTTTATATTAATTTTATTAGAGTAAGATTTTAGGATTTGGGGAGGTAATTTTTTATGTTTTAAAAAAAAATCACCAATTTCAATTTGAGATTAATGGAATGAAACTCATACATTAATTTTTGTCTTGGATTTTATAGGTCAAAGAAGAAAAAGAATTAAGTAATAAGATGAAAAATGAGTAATATTGAAACGATAGTAGATTTAAATGATTGGAAAGAGTTTATTGAAATTCATTATATCTTTATATTTCATTTACATAACATTATATTATAATGTTTTTGAAATCTCATGCCACATACATAATTCATACATCACTTCTGATCTATGATACAATGAGTTTCATACAAGTACTATCATACATTATCTTAAGTAAATCTTATATTATATTGAATTTAATGATGATAGGTCGATAATTAAATATTAAACTGAAAAAATTGATTTGATACCACAAGAATTGGGTGTATTCCTTGGTCTTTGTAATTGAAATTTATACAACAAATTTATCCATTGATATTTAAATGTTTATACCAATTACCCACATATTATTATTTTTCCATGAGTAAAGTTTCCTAGATAAAACTCTAATTCTTGAGCGTTAATTAAAACCATTAAATTATATTATTTGTTAATATATATTTTTAGAGATATTCTTAAGATATGTTTCACTAATAGAACTATCATATTATTATTTTTTGAAAAAATAATATTTTTATACATTTTAATTTGATAATTTAAATTTATTGATTATTAATATCACATTATTTATTTGAGATATACCCTACATTATATCAATAATTAAACACATTAAAATAATTACTAGAAATATATGAAGCCAATAATTTTATTTATTCTACCATATGTAATGCATTGTTTCATCATTTATAATCAATAAGTGTGGTGGGAGGGGAATTTTCATGGTGATGATATGGGTGGAATTAATTTGAAATTTTTATCTTTTGGAGTTATAATTGGTTGAGGGAAAAAATGTGTTATAAATTAGATTTCATTATTCTTTCTTGGACAGAACCTAAAAATGTAAAAATTAAATATTTCAAAAAGTGAGGGGGGTTAATATACAATTAGTTTCATTTTCATTATTTATGATCATTTTATAATGGAAAATGTAGTTATTTGGTGTTACATATTGTATAATAAATCCAGAAAGATTAGTTTTTCATTAATAATTTATTTTTATCATATATTTTTATTATGTTATAAGTCAATATTTGGAGCCTTACAATTTCACAAAACTACATAAATCTACTTAATAAATGATATATTAGTAGTTTAATGAAATTACTCTGGATTACTATATTTTTTATTTATATGTGAGGATTCATATATCTAAAAATCATATATATGGAATTAATATACATGATTTTGAGCATAACCTAAAATTAAATTATCTTCTAGGACGTGTGAACACATTATAATGCTAAGGTAGATCACAATTCAATATGAATGCTAATAATAACATAATTGATATCAGTGGATGGGAAGATACGTACTATCTACCAAATAAGATTTTTATAATACATGGTTGATTGGTTTCCATAACAAGTGCAGGTTTGGAAAGGAATTTTAATGGGATAATTTATATTCTATCACTCAGTAATTATTATTTTATATTTTTTATAATGTTTTTAAACCATTTTTTGTTATATTTCATTTTATGGAAATATAGATATAGATAATTATGGAAGAGAAATATTTTATATCTATGGGAAATTGATATATAAAAAATATGCATTTTTTTATTCGTGATTTAATTAGTTTCTGAGTTAATATAATATAATATAAAGATTAATTAATGATTTATGGAATCATTATTATTATTTATTTTCTAGTCCTTTTTCTATGGATAAACATTTTAATTCTCTTTGAAAATGGGTTGTATTTTTTCAAATTAAAAAAATGATTGTGTCAGAACATTATTTTAGTCATAACTATTTTTTATGGTGTCATATTTACATGATGTTAATTGTAGCATGACCCAAAAATCAAGGCGGTCATTTCAAGACCAATGTTGAATATTTAGTTAATGATCACAATACAGGTCTATAAAATGCCCAAAATGATGATTGGTTGATGCATGAAATTAATATGACAAATTAATTAATAAATGATAAATTTAATCAAGGTAAATTAATTAAATAATGAAAAGTATTATAAATTGGTTTGGGGAGGGGTGCATGGCCTGGTTTGGAAGCCCATTATTTATTACATGCCCCTCTATCCTCTATCAATAACTCCTTTCTGACTTCAATAATCAATATTTTTTCCGATATTGATCAGAATGATGCACCAATAGTGGCATTAGATTCATTCTGATAAGATGATAGTGCATATAAAATTTATTTTCATAGAATATGAAGTATTTTGAGTATATTTTATTAAACCATGTAATATTATTTTTATAATATCTTCTTCACTAGTCGTCAAAATAATCTGTCGCCAGTTATTTTGGATTCATATCAAGTGTTCATCATATTTGAGGTAGGTTGACTAAAATTAAAATCTCATAGCCTTTATTATGAATTATGTGCATGTGATTGTTGATATTCTATGATCTATTTAGCTATTAGAATTCAAAATTTAATTAATTAATGTGGTTAATTTATTATGTTATGTATTGGATATTTGAGTCAATAATGGAAATTATGGAATGTGGATAATTAATTTGTAAAATTAATTTTCAAATTATTTAAATGGGAAATTGGGAATAATTAATTTTTGATTAATTAGGGAATTATTGAGTCCATTGAACATGATTAATTAGTTATCTAGAATTAATTAATATTAATGGTTAAAATTATGAAATTGGGATTTGCTATAATTAAATATTGAATTAATTATGGAGAGATAGAGATTATTGAATTTTAATTATAAACTAAGTGGTTATTGAAATAATCTAGTTATGATAATTAATTAGATAATTAATTATGCGGTATTTGAATTAATTGAGTTTGAATAAAGAATTTGTGAAATAATTATAATATTATTTTATTATGTGAGTCGGAACAATTTATTCATGAATTAATTGGTGTTATTATATTGATTATGATGGAAGAATTAATTTTTTAATAAATTGAGGATTTTTAGCTAGAATAATTAATTAAATAATTAATTAATTGAGTCTATGTGTATAGTTAATCAGTTAATTAATTAGACGGATTGAGTTTGATTTTTTGAGAAAAATGAGTACAGAGGCTCTTATATTGAGAAATGTAAAACGTTACGCAAGATGGAATATGGGAATTTTATATTTTTCTCATTTAAGAAGTGGGACCATGTAATTAGTCATTGAGGTTATTTGGATTCTCCTTTCTACCAAGACCCATTTGTTGGAAAGACCATCTATAATGTAATTCACTTCCTGAAATGTCTGTGTGATAAAGTAGTTTTGGGCTGAAATCTAGTCCTGGATGTTTATTCATTTACCTTCTAGTTTCAGTGATAGTCAAGTTTGACCCACCCTTATTGCATGTACCATCATGGAAGACTCACACTCAAACCATATGTTGATCCTAAGTCTTTGAAAAACGATGTCCATTACACTAATAAAAGCCATCATTTTAGCTTTAAATGCAATATCATGCCCACAAGTACCGTAATTTCACTCCACTACCTCCCCATGACGATCCCTAAAAATTACCCCGAAGCCTAAGGGTCCTGGAATTTCCCTAGAGACCTCATTCTTGTTGAATTTTAACTATCCAATGAAGGGTGAAAACCATAGAACCTCCATCGGGCCCTCTTGGTTTGGGATAGTTACCCACAACGTTTAAGTCCCTAAGGATCGTGAATTCCCTAACCGAGGTGTTGCAATGTTTACTAATCATAGTGTTGGAATTTTGAATGTCTTTAAGAATACTGTTAACTATAGTGGTTACATTAAACCATTATTTACAATGTAAAGAATTGTTATGACCCTTCCTGACAGTGTGTAACACTTCAGTATAGGCCACATGCAACAATTCATGAAGCTTCTTCGATTGATGTTTTCAGAACAGATAATGTAGAACCTGGAGTACTGATCTAGTGTTGGGGGGATTCAGATCAAAGATATTGAGAAACTCTTTCCATAGGGAAAAATTAGCATTGTCAGAAAAGAACAAACGGTCATCATCTTCACAATGTTGACGACGTAAAACACATATCGAGCATATGGAAATCATGACCATCTAAATGTTATCATCCACTGGTATTTTCTTGGGAAAGAGTCTCCAAATGAGTGAAAATATTGAGGGGAGAAAATTTTTTCTCTTTAATGAACCAATCCATCTTAAATATCCCCCATCAAGTACAAGTAGAACCATTTAGTGTCCAACAATCCAGTTAGATCCCCTTCCCATAACATCATGTCACCCTATTTGATAAATTCATAACTATCAATAATTGAATCAATTTCATCTAGTTTTTCATATCTATACTGATGATGTTCTTTATTGTAGACAGTGATATCAATATTCTATTCTTAAATATTTAATTTATTAATAAGTGGCTTGCGAGTCTAGTTAGCATAACAGAATTGAAGACATGAATCCTCATTGACCACCCAATGTGAATGCCTCATCATACTGTTGAACATAGAATGCATTCAAGTCTAATTAATTGTGAATTAATTAATGATAAATTGCATGAAATTTTTTTGGTGAATTAGTTTATGGGATTAAGTTAAATTAATTAATTATATAATTAATTAATGGATATTATTAAGATTAATTAATTTGTAAATTAATTAAATTTTTTGTTAACATATTTAATTAGTATAATTTGATAATTAATTGGGCTGTTATTATGAGATATTGAGATTTCAGAATTGTTATAATTAATTATGTAATTAATTATGAAATATTAAATTTTGGTAATCGAGAAAAATAATTGACGAGTTAATTGTGATTAAGAGATTAATTATTGGTTGGGTTAATTAAAGAGATTGATCTGTTTAATTAATTGGGGATTTAATTAAGAGTTTTAATGTGAAGAATAATTTTTAAATTAGAAATGAAAATTGTTAAATTAATTAATTAATTAATTAATGTGATATTAGGGTAATAGGATTCATGTTTATTAATCCTTCTTGATGTGATGACGTGCTATATGTGATCAAGGGTTAATAATTGATTAAACATGATATATGAGATACATGTGATATGTTTAAATTATTCAATACTAAATGGTTAATGGTAACATTCTAATTTTTCTATATAATAGGAATGGAAACATTTAAATTCATGGGTGCTTGAGTATGGAAAAGTAACATGGAAATTCATGGGTGCGTGAGTATGGAATGTTAACACAAACATTCATGGCTATGTGAGTATGCAATGGTAACATGGAAATTCATGATTGTGTGCGTATTAAATTTTATCATGTACATTCTTTGGTGCATGATAATTGAATGGTGACATGGAAGTTCATGGGTTTTTGAGTATATAATGGTAACATGGACATTCATGTGTGTGTGAGTATGGAATGGTAACATGGAATTTCATGGGTGTGTGAGTATGGAATGGTAACATGGACATTTAGCTGTGTGATAGATATATAATGGTAATATAGAAATTTTAATGGTTGTAACATATGAATGGAAAATGATCATTCAATTGTAGAGATGAATAATTAAAATTAATTAATTTGATAAGCTGCTGAATTATTCATTTAAATTACTTTCATTATTCAACAAAATATACTTACTATTTTTTGTATTCATTAAGACATTGTTGGTGGTGGCCTACTGAGTTTTATTCACAACATATTTGGGCTTCCTAATTGATACTAGAATAGACTTAGTTATTGTAGGATTTTTAAGTGTAAAGGCACTTAATTAGATAGATAATTGGGGATGGATCAAGGATGAGGATACCAGGCATGGTTCAGGACCCTCTTTGGAGTCTTTGGTGTCTTTATTTTCCAGTTATTCATTTTGACACTCAATTTGGCATTACTTGTTTCTCTTTCAGTTGAGTACTGTATTTTAAGATATTTTTTACCTTCTTACGTTAGTATTGTTATGATTATATGTGCACCTTCTATTGATTTATTTACTTCCTTGGGGTTTTTACTCTAATAAGAGAGGTTATAGTCTCCCCATGACATACTTATCAGACCCTCACCACTAGTTTTCAACCCCTAGAGTAAGGGGAGGTGCAAATGAGGTTATTTGGAGAACATGCACTAGGAACCTATGTGTGGAACTCAGGCAGGGATATTACATCTTCAGTGTATGTTTTTATAATTTTTGATGTAATTTATGGACGAAAATGATGATTTGTGGATGAAAATGAAATGACAAAATTGTTAGAGCTATTGGATAATATCATTTCTATAGAAGCTAGATTTGATCAACGAAGGGCATGATTATTTCAACAAATAATTCCACGGTAATGATGGTAAGATATTGGCGAAAAACAAAAAATATATCCTATAAAACATGATTAGAGGATTATGGAAAATGTATATGAAGAAATGGGAAGACAATTACCCTTTGGACATTCACTATACTATAGTTTTGATGGATTATAATGAAACGTTATGAATATTTAATGATATTATATGTAATCTATGTGGAATATTCGATTGGTTAGAAGTGTTCATTTTGGTGAATATATATCACTAATTCTTCATTAATAACATTGAAAATGATTTGGAACAAGTATATGAAATTTGAGTGACTTTTGGAGAGCATAAAAATAATTTTTAACACCACCATTGAATTTTTTCTATTGTTAATATAATATTGTGGAAGTAGATGAGTTTATTGTTCTTTTCCACCGTGAATAAATTAAAAATGAAATAATGAAGGACCTCAAACTATTTTGTTTCATGTTTTGACCAATTTTTGTGGTCTATATCAACAAATTATATAGAGATGGAGGGGCAATGTCGTGACCCATCCCACATGGACCCCTCCTAGGCCAACATTATGATGAGTGATCCATGAAAATCTCCACTAAAATAATCTAGGGGTTTGTGTATAGAAATTATCATGCATAACACACAATAAGGGAGGAATTAAACTTATTCTTATATACACTACCGCAATTCTCCATATAAGATATAATAATAATTCATTATAGTTAATAAAAATAACCATGATATATAAATACATGAGAAAAATGCTAATCATTCAATAAGAATGTTAAAATATGTACCACAGTATAATAGGGTCAGAACATAAGCCCAACATATTCAATGTAAATCCAACATATACAAACTATAATACAAGGAGAATCCTCAAATAACTACTTCAAACATAAACACTACATATATCTTTCACCTCTTAGAACCACTAAGCTCCTGCTCTGCCAAAAAAATGTCCACCATGATAACCACTGAGGTTTTCATCATCTTCATAAGTCATGATATATTTATGATAAATCTCTATTTGGGGTGAGTGTATTCATACCTAGTAGGGTAAACTGAGAAAAAAAGGAGAAATATAAACATCTAGTTATATAAAAAACAAAATGTAAATGTTAACTCTAGATATAATTAAATTATAGCGGACATTATATGTAGGTGGGGTTGGATATTCATAGATCAAATACTCTAGAATAACATTACAATATTCTAATGTTTTAAAAAGAAAACTATGTTTAATTCTATATACAACATGAAACACTAAGCTTAAATGAATCCTGAAATATTAACATTGGAATTTTTTAGTTATAGCATATCAGTTATATTTGTGGGTATAAATAGTAATAAATAATAAAATTTATTTTATGATCATACTAATTAAAAATGTAATGGTTAATTCTTAATAAATATAAATTAAATTTTTTAATAAAATTATTTTATTCTCCATAAATATATTACATCAAAATTGGTTTTTATATCTTGTATAGAGTTATGATTGTAATTAATTTCAAGAATTTTTAGAATTTTTATTTTTCTGAAATATTAAATTTTTGATTTTAAAATGTTATAATTACATTATGTTATGTTTTGAGAATTTTATGAGATGTTCTCTTCAATCAATTGTCAAAATGTTCATTTTTATTGAAAACAATCAGTTATATTAATGTAATTACAATATAAAATTCTGTTATGAATTAATTTTAAAATATAATATGGTATTTTTTATTTAAAATATTCCAATAATTTTTATTAGAATCAACATTATAGTTGAATTTGGTATAAAATATATTATAGTTAAAAATACATCTTTCAAAAAAATAATAGTCAATTTTGTTTTTCATGTTTAAATTTAAATTAATTTTTACCAATTTTGTGAATTGATTTTAACAAAATATATTTCCAATTTTTAATAATCCTAAATAATTATAGGTAAAAATTTGAGCACAATTCTATGTCAATATTAATATTATACATTGTAATTTTTTAATATAATAATGGTAATATTTATTAATTTTTGTTAAAACTAATGTGATAGGCCTTGAAATTCATTTCCAAACTTAAATGAGTTTTTTGGAAGATTTTATTTCATTTATAATAATCAATAATTTGATAAAATTACATTTCTTACCATTTTATTTGATTTGTACTGTTATAATATTATATGTAAAGAATAAAATACAAAATACCTCAATCATTATTTTAATAATTTTAATATTTTTTTGATGGGGATAAAAATAGAATATGTCAATTTATAAATTTTTAAATTAAATATAAATTATTTTTTATCATGGTTATTTATTTTTAATATTTAATAATTATATAATTACTTTTAAGGATAACACAACACAAACATAATGTTTATGCAAGTAATAAAAAAAATCTAGTAAATGGTTCTAAAAACTGTAAATATAATATTTTCTAGGAGATTTATATTCTCTTTAGAATTTTATTGATCAATGTATCATATTAGGGTTGGTTCAATGTTTTATATTTTAAATTGGTTTCAATCTTATTGTATTTAATGACAAATTTAATTAATAGTGTCAAAATGAAATTAATGATATTATATGTAAAATAATATTTTACTAATAATTTAAAAATTATAATAATATTTTAATGGGAAAATCAAGATGATAAATTTCCAAAAAATCCATCCCTTGTCCATTTTTGTGACATTTTTCACCTTATAAGTACAATTACAATTATTTAATTTTGAAACAATCATTTCCACGATGAAGGATAAAAGTGGATAACCAAGGTATAAATCCAAATGATACGGTTTATAATAACACGTAAACCTGTATAATTAGGATTTTATTACTATATATTTATATTTCTATCATTAAATTAAAATTATTATAATTTAGGAACTATTTTACATAAGTTATAAATATCTGATATAACAATATTTCTTCAATTCCTAAAAATTCTCCTCCACTCCCATATAAATTAATAATCCTAATTTCTCAAATTTACACCACATATTGCATATATCTCGACCAACACATGACCAATTATCATATCAATATACATTTCATTTATTAGGTGGTTCTATTGTTCTAAAAATACCTTTCAAAGGTTCCTTGATATGGAATCTATAGGATGTCTACCAAATAATAGGTAACATACCAACCAAATCAATTTAAATTTATTTCTTCTTATACAGATTAAAAATACCTTAAAAATATTGATATAATAAAATCAGTATCTCATATATGCTAAATTTTTATAATGACTATCTTGCTTCCATTTTTTTCTCCTTTTCCATCTTATGTGGAAAGAAATCATCATGTCTACATAATTGTTGACTACTGCCTATGTGAATCGATGTGTTTCATTTTCCATTACCACCTCACATGGATATTGATAATAAAGTATTTAATGTATATATATATATATGTTATTAGTGATATAATTATAATTTTTAAGGATAATATATGGTCAGTTTTTGTAATTATCCATCCATTGAAAAATGGTAATGTCTTTCGTCCATACATTTGGATTATCACCCACATAGAGTGATGTGATTAATTTTTCATCACTACACCAAATGTATGGTATATATACAGAAATTAAATAGTTTAAATAATATTTATGATATAATAAAAATAATATAAATATAAAATAATAAGTTTCTTATTTCATTTTGGTTCATTGATAAAACAAAATGTTACTCATGTGTATGTTAAACCTACCACCTCAACGATTATAATGTGATTTATTTTAAATAATCATTATGCATTGTTGTCTTCAAACTTATAATTAATATATATATATATATAATGATAGTTTTTTCATTATTAATATTATTCATATGATTAAATTAATATTATTTTGGGAATTATCAACATACTGAAGTCATTATAGTGTTATTAGGAGAACATCCTCAGAAAAAAGGATGTGGACTTAACAAATTATGTGATGAAATATATCATGAAAACAAATCAAATAAATATTTTATAGATAATATATTAAACCAATAAAATTTTATTATTAAATAAATTAGTTGATATAATTTTATTATTCGTGATTTAAACTATATATATCATGTGTGGACTCAAGGGGAGGAATTTCATATCAATTTCTATTCAGTAGGCCATATTTTAGTGTTATTCTCCTATATTATATCATATTGTGTCAATAATGGAAATTTTACATGTTTAACAATGAATCTTTATTAATTTATGTAATTTATGTTACAATTAAAATTATTTCATTGAAAGGTATTTGACTCAAAATTTATAAAATAATAAGGGGTTGTATAGCTCAATTTCCTTTCATTGGGTTTTATCACTTCATCGATGATTATGTTATAAAATATGTATGTCTAAAATTATTATTTTTACATATTATGTGGTTTTTTTAATTTTGTCATTTTACTTACATTTTTTACACATAATATATCTATTGATTAATTATCCATTCATTGATTAAATCATTATAGAGATTATTCATCCCAATATTGTTTAATTTAGGTATGTCTTGAAATAGACCCCTTATTAATTTTATAAGTTTTATATGATTCTTATTGAGGTATTATATCATGTATTACAAGTTTATAAAAATATATAAAATTCATCTAAATATATATCTTTAATGTGATATTGATTCAAATGTATGAAAATATTAATGGGTTTGTATGGTCTAAATTTCAAATCCTTGGGACACAATTCATTTTCTCCATCATTTTTGAATTAATATCATTTAATTAATGCAATATATATGTGTATTAATAAATTACATAAGGTATTTTATTGTTATTAGATAATCATGTGATGTTTCATCATTTTATGGCTTTTTGTTTCAAGCACTACCCATGTTCCCAATGTTACTCATCTCAAAATTCCTTCTTTTAGACATGTTTTGATTGTGTCGCCTATAAAAATTTATATGGTGTATAATCTAAACAATGATATATAATATTATTGATATTTTTAATCTCATGGTAGTTTATGGAAGTTATTCTATTATATCATTCAAAAAAAATTTTATTAAAAAGGCTGAAAATGGGTGTTTAATTTAAAGTTTTATTTTATAGTTTTTGTATACTTTTAGCAAGAAACACCAATTTTTTATTTATATTTTTTAAAAATATTATTTTATAAAAAAATATTTCCTAAATATATATTCTATGATCAATGATCTTATTTTAAATGGTTTTAAATATAAGTATCCTAACATTTTCCAAACGAGTAACTTTTGAATCTCTTAATAAAAGTTTGAAAATTCTTATTTTGAATGCTTATGAAATGATTTGATCTATTAAAAATCACAAAAATGATATTATTTTATGTATTATTTAGAATATTCCATATTTATTGAAAAATTAAATTATATCCACAATATTATGTTATTTTTTTAATTAAAATGATATTTGGAAACTAGAAACGGTATTTTCCTCAATATTTTTTAATGAAATTTACGGTTACTTTTACTCACCAATTAAAAAAACATAATTGTACCAATAATAAACAAGAGAGACATTGCAATTATTCCATCCAAAATATTTATATACTTGGATAAATATTTTATAAAGATATTTTTAGGAAAATCAATTAATTTCCACTGGTCCAAAAAATATATAAATAAATGATGGTTGTTTTCTAGGGAGTTCTATAAATGAGTCTAGGTATATAAATGTTTTACTAATTAATGGTACATTGGAAATATTGAAAGTAACACCAGAATGTATTTATAAAGTATTTTATTTAAATAATTTTAAAACTTTAATAGCATTTATTACAAAAAAAAATTGACTTTTAATGAACTGTGAGATAACCTAATTATAAAAATACCCTTTTAACCTAGTAGTTAGGTTAGAAGAAATAAGTATAACTATCTTATGAAAATGTACGGTGATTTCATTGGATAACAATTATTTATCAAAAATATAAATCAGTTTTTTATTTTTATTTTTAAATAGATTGAATTAATATCAGTAAATGAAATTAAAGAAATATATATTTTTAATATATAATAAAATATTTTCTATATTCATCCCATTGATATTTTTTCCATTGGGTGTCAATAAACCCTATTTTAAATATAAAACGCTATATTTTTAAAAAGGCAAATTTAAAGCCTTTTAAGAGAGAACCCTTTTAAAGTAAAATAGTGAAAAATTATTAATTTTTATATGAAAACATAAAAATATTTTGGAATTGGGATTTAATGAAATAAATTGGGTAATTTTTTTATTTTTCATATATCTTTCATGTATTGATGAATATTAAAAATTCCCTAAATTTTAATTGAAAATAGTTTTTTATCAAAATAATTTATATGGGTAAAATAATTTATTGAATTAGTTTAAATTATACATATATTAAATTTTTATCATTAAATATAATTTCGGTCTTTGGCCTTAATTTTATATTGAATTTAGATGTAAAAACATTTCAATATTTTGCAATGTTTTCACTTCAAAAACTCATTTTCTTATTTAAAAAATGGAATTAATTTGAAATAAATTGAAACAACTCATATGTTTTTAATTTTCTAAAATGGATAATATATTTGGAATTATTATATCCAAATTATGTAAATAGATTTATTTTATTTGTGTACATTATGAAAAGCGACTTCAATAATTTTTATTAATTTGATAAAAGGGTAAATCGAGAAATTAAGGTAAAAAATTATGTTATAAAATTTCTATAAACCTTATACTAATATCATTTTATGAATTTTTTTACCAAAATAATCCTTTATTAGAAATATAATCTATCGGAATCCACTTGGATGAGGTTTATACATTTAATATATTTTTTTTCATGCAATGTAAAATATGTCTCAATCAAATTTTAATAACTATATCATTTTTAATATATGGTTACACAGAATATAAATTCAATAATAAATTCAATTATAAAGATAAAATAATTTTTTATCATGGTAATTTATCAATAATTTTTAAGAAATAAATAGACACCTTAATGGATTATACATTGATGATGTAGAAATTATTTAATTTATGAAAAAACAATAAAATGTTATTTATTTAAATGATATTAACAATTAAAAGGAAAAAATGTCATATTTTAAGAACTATATATTTGTTTTGTTTTGTTTTATTTATATATTAATAAACAAAAAATTTCAGCAGAATAAATCTACTATTTGATATCCAGTAGTACTACCATTCCAATAGTCTCTTTCTGATAAATGCTATCACCCATGGCTCCTTTTTTTAAGAGGGCTTACCCTAGAAAGCATTCTTCATTTTCAATGTGGGATTCTTGTTCCCTCTTTACTACGTAGAACAGTCTGCATTTCTGATATGAAATTTTGTTTCCAGTACCTAACTTTAGAAGACAATAAAGTATAAATTATAGTATTAATATAAATGAAACTTAAAACATGGATTGAAAATATTAGAAATAGTTCAAAACAAAAATAATTTAATAAAAAATGTTGATGAAAAAAATTATAAGCTTTCAAAACCACCTAATTGAAACATAATAATGATTCAAGTATTTGACTTTAAAATCCTATTAAATATAATCTATAAGACGAACATAAATAAAACATAATACATGTATAAAAAATATTACAAATATTTCAAAATAAAATTAATTTTGTAAATACTCTGGATGGAAAATAATTTATATATTTTCAAAGATGCCTACATGAAATTTAAAAATGTTTGAAGTACGTGAAATTGAAATACTATAAAATATAAACTATTGGACTGATATAAATGAATCATAAAACATGGTTTAAACCTATAAAAAATAGTTGAAAATAAAAATAATTTCGTAAATAATGTTCATGAAAAATAATTTATAATATTTTCAGACCAACGACATGAAACATAAAAATGATTCAAGTATGTGGGTTTAAAATCTTATAAAATATAAATTATAAGACTAATATAATTAAAAGTTAAAACATGGATTAATCATATAAAATATTATTTAAAATAAAAAAAGTTCTGAAAATTTGTTGATAAAAAATAATTTATAATCTTTCAAAACCACCTACTTGAAATTAAATAATGTTTCAAGAATGTGCCTTTGAATAACTATACAATATCAATTATAAGAGAAATACAAATTAATCATAAAACATCGATTAATCATATAACAAATAGTTAAGAATTAATTATTTATTTATTAGTATAAATATTAATTATATAATTAATAATAATATAATAATTAATCGGATAATAATTAATATAATTATTAAAAATTAAAAATTAAATATTAATTATATAATTAATAAGTAAATTAGTATTATCATCATTAATTATATAATAATTAATTAGTAATATAAATATTAATTATATAATTACAAATTATATAATAATTATTTAGTTAATCAGTAATATAATTATAATTATTAATTATTAATTATGTAAATAATTAGTAAATTGGTAATATTGTTATTAATAATATAATAATTAATTAGAAATTTAATTGTTGGTTAGAGTATTACTCAAGAGAGGGAGAATTGATTATCTATAAAAATTCTTATTAGAATTGGTTATTTAACCAAATATCCCCCAATTAAAATATAATCTAAGTCAGTTTCTAGAAAATTTATAAATGACCTGAATGTTCAATCAATTTCTCAGAAGATTGATTAGTTATCAGCTTTTCTAATATAATGATTCGTAAAACATTTGAAAATAATCTACTGATTCAAAATAGATGAATACACTATTAAACTAACTATATAAGTTTAATTTAGTTTTATTTTAAATGAAATAAACACAGATCAGATTAAACAAAAAAGAAAATACACAGTGGCTAAAAATATGAGGTTCAGTCTCAAGCTGAGACTTAGTCCCATCTACTCAGTGATCATTTGCCAAATTGAATTTTATATTAATAAAATCTTTGATCCACACCCTGGATCGGGGTTCACAACAGCATACAAGGCTATCTAGGTCACACTGGACCTCTACTGTAGTTATTCGTTGGAAAAGAATCAAATAGATCACCGTTGATCTCTTCCACTATTCTATGTGGGATACAAGAGTAAAAAGACAGTGAGTGTGAGGATATTAAGTATCCTATAGTTATGCAAAGGATACAGTGTGTGTGAAACAAACAGATGAACACACTACTCGAAAAAGTAAACACAAGACCACAACAGTGTTATAAATGAAGAATAGAGTTTATAAATCTCTGTGTGTTATGAAGTGAATATCTAGAATAGATTGAAGTATAAAAATCATATTCGAGTCCTCTTTTGAAATATTGATTCAGTACCAAGTATCACAGCCTCTGTACTCTAGAATCCAAGCATGAAAAGTTCATCTCTTCGTTGTTTGGATTTTTAGGGAAATTCGGCATGTTATTTCTTGTATTATTGAACTCCTTGAGTAAACTAGCCTTGGGATCATGGAATTTTGAACACAGGTTTTTGAGTTCTTATGTTTTCAATATGTTTCACTTTATCTTATTCTATCTCACCCACTTGCACGATTTATATTGTAATCCTTTTTTACATAAAAGTCTAGAAGGCATGAAGATCTCCTCTGATGCATGTACCATATACTGTCAATAGATAGTCCTTCAAACATTACTAAATAATGTCATCAATTTTAATTTGTCTAAATATTACCGTTAGAAATAAATTTTCATTAATGAATGTGAAACAATATTTATGACTATCCCTGGCTAATAAGTATCAGTGACTCATTTGTATTGGTCTTCCATCGTAGGTATGTCAGCATCTGTGACTCTGAGTATAGGGGAGTTCTTTCCATCAGTATTGGGTGACTTAGTGTATCAGTGATTTGTTTATACTATCAGTCTGTCAGCATCGGTGAGTTGATAATTGTTGTGTCATCCATCGATGAGTCGATCATCGGTGTGTCTTCCATTGGTCAGTCGATCATCCGCGTGTCTTCCATTGGTGAGTCGGTCATCGGTGTGTCGTCCATCGGTGAGTCCATCATTGGTGTGTCATACATCGGTGAGTCAATCATCAATGTGTCTTCTATCAGTGAGTTGATCATTGGTGTGTTCTGTATCTGGGAGTTGATCATCGGTGCATCATCCATATTTGAGTCAATCATCGGTGTTTCCTCCATCGGTTAGCAATCATCAGTATGGCATCCATCAGTGAGTCGATCATCGGTGTGTTGTGCATCAGTGAGTTGATAATCGGTGTGTCGTGGACTCTAAAAAACTTATCAGGTGTTTGTCATACATAGAACACTACTAGATTAAGAGACATCCATAAATACAGGTAAATTTACACTTGTAAACATATTGCATCATAAATATGGTATATTATCTTATTGAAATTTATTATACAATATGCAATAATTGATTTATGTATAGATAATAGAATCTGAATATTTACATTATTTTTGATTATAAAATCCACTATATCTTATATAGTCCAACAATATCCCCCTTTTTGATAATAAAAAATTATGGAATACAAGTTATGTTAAGTAACAATGATTAATCGACTTAGCATACCTCACTGAATGTGATTGTTCAATATAACTAAATCATTCCCTGGTTTGTGTCTTTAAAAACAAATCCCCTCCTAAATTATTAGATTAGAGGAAATATAAATAAATATATATATATATATATATATATATATATATTATGTTAAGTACATGCCTTGTGGCCTATGCCAATGTTTCTCTCCATGAAATGAATAATGTAAGCCTATACCTTTCACACCCTTTTTGGATTAGCAAAAAAGTATAAGATAAGGAAAAAAGAAGAAAGAGAAATTAGATAAAGAAAATGAGAATCATAGTGAAGACAAAAAAGAATTTCCATTAAGGTTCAAAAGAGAACAATTAGAAAAAAAATGATACAAATCCGTATCAAATACAGAATACACTAATAAGGGTTTGGTTTCTGAGGTTCTTTTCCATTATCCAGAGGATCAGGAGTAGGATCAGAAGGTTTTGGTTTACTAAGCGGAATAGGTGGTATGATAAAAACACCACGCAATGAAACACCTATAGAGGCATTTTATACAATGATATGTCTTATTTATAACAACTAATGGCTCTGAGGCTTCAAAGTAATGAATTTTTGAATATGGAAAAGGACCTAAGAGATACACATCTAATCAGGAGGTCGAGAGGTAGTGCCAATGGATATAGCAGGAGAAACCACAACTGCTTCACCTTGAACATTTAGATACCACTTGAGAATATTGATGAACAAATTAATGATTTCCCCACCATATTTCATGAACTTCTCAAAATCATCCTTATTCTCCAAGAATTTATTTAGAAGAAGTGTAAACTCCTTCAATTATTCCACATGTTTCGTAAAGGCTTCTATTACAATAGGAATTCTGAAATCTTCTGGCTAAAAACATGATGCAACTAATGAGATCATACTTGGTATAGATCTTAGTAAAATACTTATCCAATTTCTGACTAATATAATTCTAAAAAGTAGATTCTTTATATTGGAATACCTTACCATATTGTAAAAAAGGTATATATTTCTATTTACTTTTTCAAGATATTCTTTGTCTGAATCACTCTAAAGATTCCTAATTTCTTCTCTTATCACAAACTTTAGAGATTACAAATCAGCAACATTACCTATACCACCTCTAGAACTTGATTGACCACTAATCATTTTCTCAAGATCCTATTTAAATTTCTTCAAATCTACACTCATTAGATGTGTCACTATGTTCCTAAGAACATCCATCACACCACTGAAAGAGGTTTTGAAATCAGTGGTCAGAAAATTTAGCTCATTCCTCACCTTCCTTACTTCTTATCTCAGATAATTCTCAAGTCTAATGATGGTTTTAGCTATGGTAATGAGATTAGGATGAATATTGAGGATAACCACCCTTGAAATGATTCATCATTAGTATCTGAAATGCTCATTGAAGTATTGGATTTAATTCTAGATCCAACTGAGGCTCTCACCGACGCATAGATATCACATTTTAATTTTTCTAAATTAGCCTTAGTGACATAGTCACAAGGAACTCAATGTGATAATGGTTCAACTGTTGGAGGTGAAACTAGGGAGGCAGGTGAAATTGGTTCGAATTTATCTTGGACATGAGGACCAATAGGATGTGATTCTATTTCCTCATCTGTGTTATATTCCAAACCAAATAGAATGTATCTTGGATATCTATTCCATTAATGAGTACATGTACAGTCTCTTGTCTCAACAGTTTCATTCTTGACTCTTCTTCCCTGAAGTTTAGGTACAATTTCATCTTCATAGTATTCTTCATATTATCCTCTACCCAAAATACATTTTTTGGGCATAAGTACCTTCTGAACATGAGGTTCTGTATGTAATATATCCACTTTAACTTCACTAGGAACTTCCTCCTTCAGAGGCACCAAATCCTCATCCAATTTCTCATAGACACATGACATAACTTCATTCAAATCTTGAATGATTTATTAATTTTAAACATCAAGATGGTGAGGTGTATCATCATTACAAGCATCTCCATGATCAAGAACCTCCTATTCAATAGGATCAGCACCATCAACAGCTCCATGTTCCGATTCCTCGTTGGATTTGTCAATCACATGTTGACCCACATTCAATGAATCACCGACATGCTCATCATCTCCCTCATCATCATCATCATCATCATCATCAGAATCCACATATAACTGACATACATATCCCTCCACACCAGTGACCTCTATCTCTTCCTCATCCTCATCACCTAATAATGTTTCCCATGAGGGTAGATCCAATGGTGGACTAGAAGGTCCATAAGTCATGTCTCTTGGGATTTCAGCAATATCATGATCACTCCTGTTATCAACAGGAAATACTTCTTCCATTAGAAAGTCTGTCTCAGCTTCCTCATCTGGATAGACACCTTCCAATTCTGGTTTTAGGCCTGGATCAACTTGATCCTTTGGTCTGGTTAGATGGTCCATCAAATAAAACTCATCATGAAATATTTCATCATATACAAGCCATAATTTCTTCCATGAGTTCCAGAAAATCATCATTCTCATGAAAATCTCTTTCTAAAGGTAGGAACTACTACAGGAACAAATCATTTAATCTCCATCATCCACACAACCCAACAACATTAGCACTTCAGAGATCATCCTAGGATATTAAAAACAAGTTATTTTAATGGAGGGTTTTATCCTATCAGAAATGTGTACCATTATACACCTACATAGATTAAAAATTATCCCATTTTTTAATAGGTATATGAGGATTACATCCTTATAATTCACAGTAGATAAATCTCCCTTCCATGGCCAGTTATTAGGTTAAATAAACTTAAAATGTAATAATTTCGCTCCATAAAATTCACTTACATTATCTCTACTCAATTATTCACTTCTATTATGCTCCATTAGGGAATCTATAAATGAAAAAAATCAGATAAAATTGGAATATTACCCCAATAATTAGTACAGACACCTTCATGAAGAATTTCCAGGCATTCAACCCATTCCATTGAGGGCACATTTACCTCTTTTCCTTTCACTAGAGACATCATCCATGATTATTTAGTTCCATCTTTGGATAACTTCAAGTTGAGATAAAACTCAAGCACAAGTTGGGGATAAATGGTATTTCATTTGTTGAGAACCAGCTTATCCATCCTTGAGATTATAACACCCCTACCAAAAGTTACTTGATTGACATAATCCATTCTAAAAATACTTCATTCTCATCTGTAACAATGCAGCTTCCCAAACATGGCACTCTAGTATCACTGGACTCACCCATATGACATTTACCTGATGGAGATTCACTCAGCTCTTCCATCGCACACTTTTTCATTTCCATTGTTAGGGTTCAGATTCGAGGGGAGTGGAAAGGTTAGGGTAGAGAAGTAGAGTGTCGAAGAGAAGAAGGTTAAATGGAATAGAGGAATGCGAATGGATGAGGTGTATTGAAATAATTATATCATTTAGGGATTGTAAATTTCCAAAAAAATTGAAAATTATTAAAAATAACAAAAAAGTGTGTCATTTTAAATAAAAAAAAGGAAATATATAAGGTTACTTGATGGTATCTATTTCATAGGACATGTTTTACCTGATCAGTTTCAAGTGATTTGTTTTATGGATCAGTTTCACCAATCAGTTTTAGCGATTCATTTCACTGATCAATTTAACCTAATCGGTATCACTGATCATTTTTACCGATCATTTTCACAGATTGGTTTCACTGATAAACAAATATTTTCAAAGGCAATAAAGGTTTTACAGGACATTAGATATTTATCATTTATAGATCATGTCTGATGTGGTTCATTAACTTAGAGTTTAAGGGTATAGTGAATATATTATCATGTTGATGCTCAGTCCTGATGAAGTCAAGAGTTAAATAACCTTTTTGATAATGATCTCTCAAAAAGACATTTTTTGAATAAAAGTTTTTGGTCTCAATTGAGAAATTGGATTCTTAGAAATGTTGTTAGCACTTTTTTTGTCATAGTTTAAGAGGATATGTCTAAATGAAAATCCATAGTCTAGTAGGTTGTGATTCATCCACAAAATTTGTACACATCAGCTACCAGAAAAAATTTACTCAGCTTCAGCAATTGATAATGGAACTGAATTTTTCTTTTTACTACCCCATGATATTATAGACATTCTAAAAAAGTTACTTATTCCAAAGGTACTCTTTTTATCTAACTTACTTCCACCGAAGTCATCATCTGAATAACAAACTAAATCAAAAGGATGTCCTTTAGGATAAAAAAATCCTAAATTAGTTGTATACATGAGTTATTTGAAAACTATTTTAACAACATTAAATGTAACTCTTTTGGGTTTCCATGAAATCTCGCACACATAAACACAATAAACATAATATCGGGCATACTAGCGATTAAGTATTGCAAACTCCCAATAATTCATCTATATGTAGTTTGATCAAGAGATTTTCCAATTTCATCAAGATCAAACCTAAATTTATAACTCATAGGGGTTTCACTACTCTTAATTATATCAAGGACATATCTTTTCAAAATTTATTTACTGTACTTGCTTTGATTTATAATAATACAATCTTTAATTTGTAATATTTGAAATCTACAAAAATATTTCACATCACCCATCAAACTCATTTGAAACTCACATTACATTATTTTTTAAAAATCATTAAATAATGAATTTTTAGAAGATCAAACTATAATATCATCTATATATATTTGATATATTAAAAAATATTTTTAAATTATTTTTATAAACAAAGTAGGATCTTCAAGTACGTTTGTAAAGACTTTAGAAATAAAAAATTGCTTAACATTTCATACCATGATCTTAGAGTTGGTTTGAAATCATATAATCCTTTAGATAATTTGAACAAATGATTTGGAAATTGTGGATTTGTAAAACCTAGGGGTTGTTCAACAAAAATATCCTCAATTATATAACCATTTATGAATGCACATTTTATGTCCACTTGGTAATGTTTAAAATTTAAATATATTGCATTTGAAGGTAAGATTATTATGGCTTCATGACTAACTATTGATGTATTGGTTTATTCATAATCAATTTCTTCTTACTAATTATATCCCTGTTTAACCAATATATCTTTTTTTCTAACTATATTTCCATCTTCATCAAAATTATTTTTAAAACCCCAATTTGATCGTATCTTCAAAGTATCCTTTAGTCCATCAAGTTTACAAACATTATTTCATTCAAAGTGGTTAAACCCTTCTTTCTTAGACATTACAAAAAATTTATCATTGATTACATCATTGCTATTTTTAGGTTCAAGTTATGAAAAGAATGTTTGATGTTTTACCTGGTTTCTCGTGAAAGCTCTTGATTCTGTTCCTCTATCTAATTATCCAACAACAACATCTAAGGGATGATTTTTTAGGGTATGAGTTGGTTTAGTAAAGGTAGGAATATTTTTTTCAGGTTCATCAATTTGTTATGATTCATTATGGCTAGGATCTAGAGAATTTCAAAAACTGGGAGCTTTTAACGATTCCTTAATATGATGATTTGAGATTTTATTATTAATATCCAGATCATAAATATCTTCTTTAATATTTCTTAGTGAGGCCATAGGCTCCTGTGGACCTATTTCATCCAACATGACATGTATAGATTACTCCTCAAATTTGGTTTTTTATTAAAGATTCTATAGGATTTTCTTGATGAAGAATATATAAGAAATATTCCTTCATCACCTTGGGGGGAAATTATTATAAATTGTATTTAGTGTTTAGAATATAAAATTTACATCCAAATACATTAATATAACTTACTTTGGGTTTCATATAATTCCAAAATTCATAAAGAGTTTTCTTCATGATGGGTCAGATTAAGATTCTATTTATAATGTGACAGGTTTTATGAATATCATCATCCCCGAAATAAATCGGTATGACATATTCATTAAGAATCGATCATGAAATTTCATGTAGGGTTTTATTTATTTTATCTGCCACACTATTGTGTTAAGGTGTCCTAGGGGTGGGTAAGTTATGATAATAGCCATTTTTTGAGAAAAAAGATTCATATTCTTGATTCTCAAACTCAAGGCCATGATAACTTCATAAGGAATTAATCTTAAGTCTAGTAAGAATTTCTACAATCTCAGCATGCTTGGTAAAGTAAGAAAATGATTCACTCTTATGAGCTAAAAACAAGGTCCAGGTATACCTAGAGAAATCATCTACTATAACATAAACATAGTGCATCTCATTGAGGCTTGAAACTCTATGTGGCCCAAACATATCCTTGTGAAGCAACTTTATAGGTTGATAATTAGTCACTTCTTTCATTGGCTTGAAGGAGATTTTATGATGCTTTCATTTCTAACAAGGATTGCACACCATACAGTCTAAAAACTAAAATTTGGTTAGGCCTTTGACTAAATATTTTCTAGTTAAATTCATAATAGAGTGTATGTTGTAATATCCAAGTCTTCTGTGTTAAATACATGACTCTTTATGAAAGTCATTTAGACAAGAAAAATTCTATGATGTTAGTGTGTCAAGATTTATAGCATATACATTATCATTTATAAGATCATTAAATACTAAGTTATTCTTGGAATTAAAATAACCACATGAATCATTTTTTAATTTTAAATTAAATTCATCACCACACAATTGAAATATGTTGGAATGGTTATACTGTATTCTATAAACATACAGTACATTGGAAATTTAAATAGAGTTAGGGATACCAATTTGTCCTAGGCTGATGATTGTTTCTTTAACATTGTCAAAAAATGTGAAATGTCCTCTACAAATATTTAAAAGGAATTTAAAGCTCGAAAAATCCAATATTATATATCTTTAACACCCACATTCTATGTATGAAAGATTTCTATAGGAGCACATTAAGAAGTTTCCCAAAAAAACAGGACATCTAAGAAATGATTTTGTTACCCCTATTTTACTGGGTCCAAAAACATTAGTAATATATGCTTTAGGAACCCATAATTTTATTATGGGATTATTATATTCATAAAATACTATTTTTAAAAATAAACTATGTTTGGTCTTGAAGAATTGGATTCAGTAATACAGTTCTTGGAATAATAACATGAAATAGAGTTCTGGTTTTTGAGGTAAGAAGCATGTTTTTTAGATTTTGTGACATAATGTGATTTGGATAAATTCAGTTGACCTAGTTGATATCCTATCCTAGAAGTATACTTAGGTGCTATTTTTTCCAAGAATTTGAGTAATGGTATTTTTCCCATCGGTAAACTTTTCTATGTCCTTATTCATTTTCTCATTAAACATTTTAAGTCATTTTTTTCCTTGATCAGTTGAGAAATTTCATCTTTTTCAGTTGTATGTTCATATTAAACAGTAATAGTAAGAGCATGTTGTTTATTAAAATATTTATAATTACCTTTTAACTAATTTCTAGTTTGTTCAAGAATGTTTTAATATTCAAATAATTCAGTATGTTTCATATTTTCATACTCCCTTTCTTATTCAAAATAATAAGAGTTATGTACAGGAGAGTATATGGTTACTGAGTTGTGTTTTCATAAAACACATATTACCTTTATCATCGTTCTCATTATGAGAAGAAGAAGATTCATTGGAGATGTCCTCATAGGAACTCCAGGTGACCTTTAATTCTTTTTTATACCTTCTATTCATCTTATACATACTTCTTCTGGTATTTCATCATTGCACAGTTAGCTTTGACATGTCCTTTCATTTTACATTCATAGAAAATTCACTCTTCTTATTTATCATTTATCTTCCAATCCTTTTTCTAGTTTCCCTTGTTATCATACATCAATTTTTAATTGGTCTTTCTGAAAAACATATTTTCCCCATAATATTTCTTGAATCTTATGGCCCGCTAGGACATTTCATCATCACTTTCTGAAACTGATTCTTCACTTTTGATGCTTTCAATAACAGGTTGAACTTTTTCTATTTCAATAGTTTTAATGGAATTAGTCTTTAAGGGTACATGATTTCATTTTGGATCATCCTATTCATGATTTATTGTCAATTCCTCTTCATACATCATTAATTTTCCAATCAATTCCATCACTAGAATCTTATCACTGTCTAACAATTCACTAATATATACAGATGTATGCCACCATCTCTTTGGTAAGTATCACAAAATCCTCATAATATGCTCTTTGGATATAACTTATGTTCCTAAGGAAATCATGGTATTCACAATTTCATTGAACCTAGGATACACATCAGAAATAGATTTATCATAAATTAGTCTAAAGTTGTCATATTTAATAGTATAAGTAATTAATATAATTTATTTAACATTATATGTTCCCTCATTAGAAATATACAGAGTGTCCCAAATCTCATGTGCAGTTTTACAAGAATAAATACGATTAAACTCTTCATATCCTAGTAAATAGTACATACAATTCATTTCATTACAATTATTGTTATAGGCAGTCTATGTAGGATCATCACATGTGTTTCTAGTAGTTGCCAGAATTGCATATTTACATTAAATAGTAGTCCATATTTCAAATCCCATGCTTTCTAGATGTAATTTCATTTTATGCTTCCCCTCAGCAATGTCAGTTCCATTAAAAAATGTGATCTATTGGTAGAATCCCCTCCTAATATATCATACATGATATAAATTAAAAAATTATTTCAAAGAGATATAAAATATAGAAATAAACTAAATTTTAAGATCCTTGAAAAACAACTACAGTCATAGTTGAATTGATTAGAAAAATAATAATAATTTTTAATGCCATTGATACCAAATGTTGGTCAGGGTAGATTACTCCAGATGGGGTTGAATTGAGTATCTATGAAAATTTCTATTATAATTGGTTCTTAAATGAAATATCCCCCATTTAGAATATAATAAAAATTAGTTTTATGTGTATTTATTAATGCCTTGAATGTTTAATTAATTTCTCATAAGATTTAATAGTTCTCACCTTTACCAATATAATTCTTAGTCAATCATTTGAAACTAAACTAATGATTCAAAATACATATAGAAATATGATAAACTAGCTATCAAAGTTCAATTTAGTTTTTTTATATGAAATGAACACGGATCATATTAAACTAAAAGAAAAATACACTGTGAATAATAACAAGAGGTTCAGTCTCAAGATAAGTCTTAGTCATCTCTACTTGGTGATCACCTTCCACCAATCCAGTTTATATTAAAATGATTTATGATCAACACCATGGATCAGGCTTCACAATAACACACAAGGTTTTCCATGTCAAACTTGACCTCTACCACAAATATTTGTTGGAAAAGAAAAAAATAGATAGTACTTGATCACTTCCACTATTATACGTGGGATACAAGAGTTAAAAGATAGTCAGTGTGAGGATATTGAGTGTCCTCAAGTTACACTTAGAAGATAGTGTGTTTGAAACAAATAAATGCACACAGTGCTCAATAAGGTAAACATATTACCACAATAGAGTTATAAAAAAAGAATAGAGTTTAGAAATATCTGTGTTTAGGCATTTAATCTCTAGACTATATTGAAGTAGATAAAATGATATTTGAGTCCTCTTCTGATAGATGGATTTAGAACAGGGTATTATAGCCTCTGAACACTAGATTCCAGGAATGAAGAGTTCATATCTTCTATGTTAGGATGTTCAGAGAAATTCAGAACATTCTTTCTTGAATTATTGAACTCCTTGAGTACTCTTGCCATGAGTTCTTGGAATTTGGAACACAGATTTTTTATTTCTTTTGTTTTCACTATTTTTTACATTTTCTTATTCTACCTCACCCTCTTGCATGGTTTAACTTTTAATAATTTTACACATCAAGGTCCAGTAGTCATGATGATCTCCCAACATGCATGAACCTCGTACTATCTACAAATAGCCCTAGAGAAAACGTTAAATAATTTCAAAAAAAAATAATTTTTCAAAATATGGTCTTTTGAAATAAATTTGAATTAATAATTATGAAACTATAGTAATGAATATTAGTGAATCTTAAGTATCAGTAACTCATTTTTATTGGTCAATCATCATCAATATGTAAGAATCGGTGACTCCAAGTATTGGTGAGTTATTTCCATCAGTATCGGTGACTCAATATATCAGTAAGTTGTTTATGCTATCAGTTTGTCAGCATCGGTGAGTCGATCATTGGTGTGTCGTCCGTCAGGGAGTTGATCAGCAGTGTGTTGTCCATTGGTGAGTCAATCAAGGGTGATTCGATCATTGGTGTGTCATCCATCGGTGATTCGATCATCCGTGATTCATCCATCGGTGAGTCGATCATCGATGTGTCTTCCATCAGTGAGTTGATCATTAGTTTGTTTTCCCTTGGTGACTCGATCATCGGTGTGTGATGCATCTGTGAGTTGATCATTGGTGATTCGCGGACTCTGTGAAACTTATGGGGTTTCTATCCTACACAAAGCACTACTAGATTATGTAACATCCATAAATACATGTAAATATACACTTGTAAACATAATGAAGCATTAATATAATATATTAACTTATGGAAATGTATTGTATAGTATGGAATAATTGATTTACATAGAGATAATAGAATCTAAATTTTGAGATTATTTGTGATTATGAAAACCATTATATCATAGTGATTAAAACAGTAATTAATAATTATAAAATTATTAATTATGTAATAATTATAAGTTTAATAAGTAATATAACTATTAATAATTAATAATTAATAATTAATTATTAATAATATAATTAATTTCTTAATATGAAATATCATTATTAATTATATAATAATGAATTAGTAATATAATTATTAATTACATAATTAATAATTATATTATAATTAATTATTAATATAATTACTAATTTTATAATAATTATTTTGTTAATTAGTAATATAATTATATATTATATAACAATTAATTAGTTAATAAGTAATATAATTAGTAATTATAAAATAGTTAATTAGTAATAATTTAATAATAATAATTATTCATTATTCATTATTAATAATTGATTATATAATAATTAATTACTTATTTAGTAATATAATTATTAATTATATACTAATTAATTTGTAATTTAAAAATATAATATTTAATTATAATAATTAATTAAATAATTAGTCCAATAACGATTAATTATAATTAATAATTAGTAATTATATAATAATAATTAGATAATTAGTGATATATTTATTAATTATATTTATTTAGTATTTATAATATAATAATTAATTTGATATTTAATAATATAATTCTTCATTATAATTAATAATTGTATTACTAAATAACTAATTAATAATAATATATTTACTAATTATATTACTAATTAACTAATTAGTTATTATATAAGTAATTATTAAAAATTATTAATTAATGAAAAAATTATTATATAATTAATAATTATATATTTAATAATTTTATTACAAATTAAATAATTAATATTTAATAACTACTAATTAATAATTACTAATTATGATGAATAATTATAATGAATAATTATATTACTAATTAAAAAATTTATTATTTTATAATAATTTTTAATAAATAAAAATTAATAATTATAATGAATAGTTATAATTTATAATTATATTACTAATTAACTAATTATAGAAATGGGCTAAACTCTATTTTTTTCAAAATATTAATTAAATAACTAGTATATAATAAATCATTATATTACTAATTAAATAATTACTTAATATATAATTAATGATTGGTAATTACTAATTAATTAATTACTAATTATATAATTAATAATTATATTACTATCTTAATATTTGATTATTATATAATAATTTTAAATTATTAATAAATAATAATTATAACAAATGATTATAATTTATAAATATATTACTAATTAACTCATTAACTATTATATAATTAATAATTGTATTACTAAATGACTAATTAATTATTATATAATAATTTTTAATAATTAATAATTATTAATTATAATGATAAATAAAAACTATAATTATATTACTGATTAAATAATATACAATAATATAATTAATAATTTTTAAACAAATTTACTAATTATTTATTATATAAATAATAATTAGTAATTACTAATTAACTAATTAATTAATAATAATACTAATTACCTAATTAAATAAATTTTTATATATTTATTCCATGTTTTAACTTTAAATTGTATTCTTCTTATAGTTTATATTTTATAGTATTTCGATGCCACATACTTGAATAATTTTTTAGCTTCATGTAGGTGGTTTTGAATGCTTATAAATAATTATTTATGAATTGTTTTTTAAAAATTATTTTTATTTTCAACTATTTGATGTATATCTAATCCATATTTTATGTTCTATTTATATTGGTATTATATTTTATATTTTATAGGCTTTCAAAGTCACATACTTAAAACATTTTTATATTTCAAGTACAATTTTTTGAAAAAATATAAATTATTTTCCATCAAATAATTTAACAAAATTATTTTTATTTTCTACTATTTGTTATATTTTTAATCAATATATTAATTTTCCTTTATGTTGGTCCTATACTTTATATATTAACAAGTCACGTACTTGTAACATTTTTAACTTTAAAGTAGGTCATTTGAGGACACATAAATTATCTTTAATCATCATTTTTATGATATTATTTTAGTTTTAAACTATATATTATATGTTTAATTAATGTTTTAAGTTTCATTTATATTGATCTTATAGTTTATATTTTATATTTTATCAATGTCACATACTTGGAACATAATCCCACATCCGAGATTCGGAATGTTCTGCGCAGGAAAGGGAGGTCTAGAATCTCACGTCAGAAATGCAGATTGACTTCCATGGTAAGCCATCTTATAAAAGGGATCCATGTGTGAGATATTATATCATAATATAGACTCTTGTTATGGTAATACTGCTGGATATTAAATAGCAGATAAATTCTACTGAAAATTTTGGTTTATATATATATAAACAAAAAAACAAAAAAAATTAAAATACAATAAATAGTTTTTTTTGTTTTAGAAGAAAGGCAGCAACAAGGTTTCAATCTTTCGACTTAATCTGAATGGTGGCTGCACCGATTCAACCTTTCACTGAAAGCCTAAAGGCGATAGCTGTATGGCCCCATTAGAGCGTATTTTTAAAAAGACTTTTAACCGATGCGTTTTTCAAATTTTTTTTAAATAAAACTTATTTTAAAAAACATGATTGTGTATCCCCGTAAATGATTTACATTATCATGTATCCCACAATAGAGGGTTCTATAAATGTGATGCATCATTTCTTTATGCATAAGATATCCATGAACGTACGTATTTTTATAGGATCCTGCTCCTGATGGTGGACTCGCATGAGGTGTTTTCTGGATTTGGGAATTTTTTTGTTGCTCGCAACATTTTGTTTCCTCTGTGAACAATGTATAAAAATGGGCACTCTTCACCTCTATATCACATACTGTAGGCGGACTATGCACCAGGGGGGGAAACATGGCACCTCGTTCCTCACATGTGGTAGGCTTATGTGTCAGAAGGCTATCTAAGGACTATGTGGGTAGTACTAAGATCCCAACTACAAACCATCATTATGGTGTCACTTATCCAAAAAGTTCCTTTACATAATCCAATAGTCTGCATAAACTGATGTTCACATGATCTACATCTCATGCTTCTAGCACTACTTGTGATATCTCATGGTACAATGGACATTCTCTTCAAGAACCTGATATCCATGAAATGATCTATTTTATGCACATATATGAGAGTAGGGTCACATTACTCTTTACATACTCAAGATTAGGGTCCTCTTATCTCCATTTTATAGCACCTCAGGTGCCTGATATCCATATAATAGAGTCATTTTTGGATGTCTTGGTGGGAGGAGATATGGTGTGGGGAAGCTCATCCGCTTGAGGACCTTCTATGTGTTGTATCCACCCCTTGAAAAAGCAACATGCACTCAAGGACCTACTGGTGCACAATACCTATCTCATGACATTATATGGGATGAGACTGTAGAACTGTGAGGTAGATAAAGGTGTAACAAGAAGTTATTTATTCATCACATGATAAGAATGACATGCATCCTTCTGCGACCTAGTGTGTGATGTGTGAATGTGAGTATCAGTAGATTCAAATCGGATTTTTGTAAAATATAAATGTAATTTTATTGGATGAAGGAAACAATAAAATAATGGATTGGAACTAAAAGGAGGATCACTAGTCATCCAATAATAATAATAAGGACCATCACATTAAAGTAAAAACAATTTTTTAGAGGGGGACATGGAATCATTCATGAATAATACTAGAGAAAATATTAAAAATATAGAATTAAATATTCTATAAATTAAAAAAACAAAAGGAATGTTTTAAATAAATATTTTTAGGTGATTCATAGATCAATACAAGTGCATAGGTGAATGATATTCTTTCTAACACTTTCACTGGGGTGCTCGCATCTGTCACGTAGAGGACAGCCAGCTGTTGCCCCGCATTCCTGCTTTGCAAAGGTAGGTGGCATCCGCTCTTTATTCAGGGACGTCTTCTCCTTGGTCGAAATGGGATGATGGAATGTCGGTTATTCCTTCCATGGATTCCTTCTTGGAGCTCGTCACCTAGTCCGAGTCTCCCTTATAGACCTAAGATATTGTTCGTGAAACTCTTCCCGATGCCATATCTTTATGGACACCAGTTAATTATAATGCTTCTGTTATGACATTCCAAGGGGTCCGGTCAGGGGAGCAACCTTCGGTTAGGAGAGTAGTAATTTTGGGCACCCTCTGAGTGTCTGGATGCTAGGGAATTGGAAAGTCTGTCTTCTATCCATTATTATAGGGCTTCTTGAGGGCGCCGAAACACGAGGCATCCCATATCGAATGCAAGGAATCATATTCCTTGGGCATGTATCTGAGGTTTTCCTCACCTTCCTATGTCTAACACAGGGTATGCAACAAGTTTAACATCAAGCATAAATGGATCAGACTAATCAGAACACTGATTAGAGTGGATTAAATAGAGGAACCCCCTAGATGGAATGCCGATACTGGGGCCAACCCATGGGGGGATTCCCGAATGTTGTCAAACGGAATAGGGAATGGGATGGTATGATCTCACCGGGATGTGGTGGCCCGGGTAAGAATTAGTATGGATTATGGTGAGTTTCAATGGAGTGGAGGGGGAAAGATATGGGACCGTCGTGAAGGTGATTGTATTGTCGGTCTTCATCCTCGAAGAGAATTCCTACGTATCCCTGTTCGAGGGAATCACAGTCCGCATAGTTTGGTGGGATGATGGGACACCTGTGGAGGTGGCCCCTATAAAAGCACACATGTATGGGACCTAGAGGACGTGGAACCTACAGATTAAGGAATGACCTTCCCAGGACACATAGGCTCGAGGGAGAGGTCAGGATGAGACATGAGATATGGGTCTTGAACCTCAGGGAGGCTTCCAACATACCATGACATGACATGGATAAAAGAACCTGTAGATCAGATGGGGAATACAGTTTAATGTCATGTAGGATGGGGGTGAATCGATGTGAAGAGGTTTAAAATGACCGGGTGGTGGGATTGAACCTCATGGAGGCTTCCTACGTTCCATGCCTTGACATGGATCAAAGTCCCCGTTGTTCGGGATGGATTGGGGCATACACACTTAGACAACCCAAGGTGTTTGGGGCTTGAACTTTGTGGATGCTTCCTATAAACCATTCCTTGACATGGATCATAGTCCATATAGTTGAGGATGGATTGGGGCTTACACTTTCAGGAGGCCCAAGGTGTTTTGGGATTGAACCTCATTGAAGCTTCCTACGTACCATGCCATGACATGAATAAAATTCCTTATAGTTTGGTATGTATTGGGGATTACACTCTGAGGCAGCCTAGGTTGTGTTGTGATTGAACCTCATGGATACTTCCTACGTACCATGCATTGACATGGATCAAAGTCCTCGTAGTTCGGGATGGGTTGGGGCTTACACTCTGGGGCGATCCAAGGTGTTGGGATTGAACCTCATGGAGGATTCCAACATACCATGTCTTGACATGGATCGATGTCCCTGTATTTCAAGATAGTGAATACAGTTTAACGTCATGTGGGACAGGGGGAATTTGGGGCATATGCTATGAGGCGGAACAAGGTGTTTGTGAGGGTCAGTGCTCACTCTAAGCCCATGTGAGTCATTCTTGGTGTGAGAAACATGAGATAATAGAGACCTGAAGATCACGTCACTAAAGTTGTGTCCGTGGGAAATGGGTTGTGGCTTATGGTATGAGGCAGCCCATGAAGATTGTGCTTACTCCAGGATGGATGCCCGAGGTGACAAAGCGCAGTAGGGGAGGAATTTGGGAACGAATAAAAGGGGATCCCCTTTCCGTACCCCGACCTTCGATGGACCTAGGGACTGAAGATGAATGGAGGAGAAAGGATGATACGTCCTGTAAGAAAATATTGGGGCTTACACCAAGGTGGTTGCCCTTCCCGTAGACAAACAGCACTCCGATAAGGAGGATATCATCCCCTGTTAGCAGTGATCCCATCCCTGTGGAGACGAGTGGGCATATATAATGTCCCAGGTGGGGGGGGGGGTGGCTTGAGTGCGAGACACGAGGCCAAGTCACAATGTAACATAATGTACTGAGGATGATGGCGCTTGGTAGTTTAATGTCATGTAGCTCGGACAAGGTGGGTTCGCTCCGCACCCCTAGGGCCTACATAACCGGTACCCTCTGGTCATTGTTGGAAGGAAGGCATCGACAACCTCATAGCAAGGGGGTCTATTAGGGATAACCATTGAGGGTTACACATGAGCATATCTATGTGAATAAGCAATAGGAATTAGCGTGCCTATGCGAGGAAGCATGAGGAAAATCAACACAATGTTCGGTATCGTCTAGGGGACTTTGAAGTTACATCATACAAGAATAGAAGGTCACATGGGAAAATAGTGCTTGATGTGGATGCCTGGGGCATGAGAGACACCCGCGAATGGCATCCATAAGAAGTGCATCAGGAACTCATACAAGGGGAAGTCTAGTGAGCACTGAGGTGAGGGGTACCAAGGAATTGTGCGAAACCTTTGAGGACTACGTGCAAAACCAGTAGCCCTGCGTGAAAAACACCGGGTTGGTGCAAAATCAATAATGATTGCACGAAAACGGCGCCGAGGTTTTTTGCATAGCTACAAAGGATTTCGCAAAAGGAATACGAATTTCGCACAACTAAGGAGAGACTATGTGCAATGATTGGAGTGCGCAAAATTGAAGAAGAGGTTGCACGCAATGATTACGGTGTGCACAATTGAAGAGGGTTGCGCAGAATGAATGGGGTGCATGCAAATTTATCGAAATTTCATGCAATTGGCTAGCTGACGTGAAAGTGGAAGCGATGGCACACCAACGGCAGACCCCAAAGGGATTGGAATTTAGTCTTTAACTGAGGGGATCTCACGTAAAGGCAGAACCCAGGGAAACTTGGTGTGAAAAAAACCATACCTGAAGGCCATATTTGTGCGTGCGGAAGGCGAATTTCATGAAAAAGAGACGGTTTATATTCTCCATCCCTAAAGTGGATGGTGGTCTCCTTATATTTATAGGTACCCAGGGGTGTGGAAAACAGGGCGGCACGGAAAAATTGTTCGATGTAAGCGGAGACATGAAATTTTGACCACGCAGGGCAGGGCACAAAATATTTCACGCCCACTCCACCGAACATTCACGAATACCGAATCCTTCTGTGCAAGGGAATATTTTATCGTGCACCTATGAATGATTTTAACATGGCCCCTCTAGGTCCCCCGGATGGGGCCCTAGGTCCAAATATGACTTCACTTTTCATTTGGAAACCTTATTCAGCACTTGAGTATTTTTTAGCATCTACAAATGCCCCTCCCCCCTCGGAATTGGATCGGTGAGGGGTTGTAATTGTCAGATTCTGAGGGAAACGCCTAAATGCAGGGCTCTACCAGGACCATGCACACAAAAACCTAAAGTGGTGTCCAAAACATATGAAGGCGCGGAATCCACAATTCGTGCGGGCGCGGAAACCAGGCTTTTCCTATAAAAGTTATTGTGGTTCCCATGATCCGTATGAATTTCCTCACACGACAAGCTCCAAACTCTCGTGCGCGAAATGTTTTCCGGCCCCTTGTCAAAAACTGCTCCAGCTGCGTGAAATTGCATTGTTACCAGAAGTTGTTTTACTCGAAAACCTAGTTCTTTTCTCTCTGCAACCTGATATTTCATGACAACCTCTAAAATTTTGTGACACCATCTCATATTCTACGCCAACTACCTGATTAATTGTCGAATGAATATGGACACAAACCAGGCTGATGAGGGAGAAGTCGCTGCTCATAGGGCTGAAATGGTCACCATCCTAGAGGTTTGTGGTGCCAAAAGAATTGTGTTGAATAACCATACCCTTTTCAATCTGCTAACCCCCACCCAAAATGAGTACGCCCTGTCCAAAAATCTGCCACTATGGGACTTTGGTATTTTGGAGGAGTTCCCTTTGCTGGGTTTGGTGGTGGATAGAACTCGGTCATTGGTGACCTATAAGGACGATCTACCTCAAAACAAATTCACAAAAAATGGTCATCCTGCTAGATAAACCATCCAAATGGACGTTTAAATCTTGAATCCCAGGAGTAGGACCATTGCTGGGAGTGACCCTATCATGGAGAGCTCCATAGACCTCTATGTGAGAACCTTCCGTCAGAGCATCACTAATAAGGATAAAGTTTCACGGAAGGACTGGGACCTATAGTCCGGAAAAAACATCACCAGTGAATTGGTCTGGGAGTACTAGGATTGCCATTCATGTGACTAATTTGGGGTCGAGCTGTGGCATATTGGATTATTCAAGGCGGTGTGGATTTCACAATTTCACTTCTACGGCCACCATGAGCTCGAGCGAGAGCTGCTCACCCTGTGGTCCCATGATACCAATACCTTCCATCCCCATCATGGGGAAGTGGGTATTAGTCTCTAGGAAAATGACTACATTGAGGGTATCCCTCTGGAGGGCCACCAATATGATGAATTCATTTCGTCGATGAGCACCTAGGGTGACATATCACGAATCCCCATGATAACATGGCACTTATTAGAGCTGGAAAAGGAGAGGCTGGGTGTCAAGGAATTCTTGAAGGACATCGCCTACAAGGAATGGTTTAGCCTGTTCTTGGAGATGGATCCAGAAGCCAAAATGTCAGGGCAAGGGAGACGGCGTCCTACCGTGGTGTAGAGGAGAATGAGTGAATCATACTAGGGGTTCCTCATGGCGGGGCACTACTAGTCATGTGGCTATAGAAAAAACGAGATTTGGGACCCGAATGTTCGGTATGCAAGATTCCTCGCCACATTCCTGAGTGGGTTGCTCTTATATGTGATGTATGTAAGGATGGGCATCCAACCAGTGACCATAGTGATGGATGACATCATGGCCGCCAACAAAAGATTCAACCAGGGGATCCCCGTGCGGGCTTGTCTGTATGCCATTTTGGGATACATATCAAGATGGGGGGTCACCGAGGGGAATCTGTGGACCCTTACAGATCTTCTATGGCTGTGTTGAGGCTCATTGTAGAGGATATACCTTCCCGAATGCCATCCATCCTCTAGGAAATGGATTGTGACATTCCCTGCTGAACATTTTCTGGGTCATGCCACTGACGCTAAATGAAGAGGCGGTAAAGATCAGAATTGGTAGCCAATAATTTTTTTCCTTCAGCCCATTCCCCACCCCGACTGGCCAGATGATTGACAATGGGAAAGGCTAACTGAAGTAGAATGAGTACTTCTAGATAATCAATGGTGGAGTGTTGGTCGCTCGGATTGATGGGAAGATCTTCTGTGAGCCTTATGTGCCTTCCAGGTTCACCAAAAATTTTGGGTGCCTCCAGAGGATTCAAAAACAATTACACACAGATTTCCGAGAAGAAAGGAATCCATGTGTTCTTCTCCAAATGTGGATGATGTTCACAACCCATGGCTCCGGAAACCCCATCACCATTCCTCCCACAGGTTTTGATACTGGCTTCTCAATTGAGTATTCCGAACATTGGGCCATAGAATTCGCTGAGGGGCTTCTGCGGAAGTGAGTTCCCAAAACTCAATGTTCCCAGTGTGGAACCAGGGTGGTGAGAGAGTAGGCAGAGTGCTGCTAAAGGGGGAAGATTAGAAGCGCATCGGACAACGGGGCCTGTACTGGCCGAGACCTCAGTAGCGAGGACATTTCATGGTGTGGACATGCCCTCGTTGCCTAGAGATGGGTCCTATGGGGTGGCCAGTGAACTTATCGGGAAGAAAATAAGACATATGCTTCAACCATCTCATGACACAATATTATCTATGTTGTGGTCGGCCTGGATAACCCTGTCGCAGTCGGTATGTACCGAATCCCTCTGGTAGAAGATAGTGCGAGACGGGATCCTTCTGGTAGATGTTGGGCTTGTCCCGATTTTTGAAAGAGTGAACTTCCATCGTCATCATGCATTTCTGACGGCCATGGACATGTGCGCATGCCAAAGGGGGTCATTGTGTGGAGCCACCTTTCATTGTGAATGTGATGCTCGTCCAGGATAATTATCTGGAAACGATGTCGCCGAGGTATGATGACAGTAATAATGAGTCCGAGGGTTGCGATACAGAACAAGAGGAAGTAGAAGGAGAAGTTTAAGGGGAAGGTGATGGAGAAGTGTAACCTAATGGTGAAGGGTCTCAAGGGCTGTCCCACCAAGGGATTCTCTGGGAGTGTGGCGAGATCATCGGCTCCAATATGGATGTGACTGAACTAATCAAGGTATGCTTCAACACTTATCTATCCTTCTCATGTATCCTCTATCCATTGTAATCCTTAATCCTCCCTCCAAATATTACTCATGAGCATATTGGTGTTGATCAAGCGTCTCCAGTCAAAGGAGGGGGAGGAGCGCCAATGGAACAAGGTGGGGTGTCGATGCCCCTTATTTAACTTATTAGCACAGAGGGATCTCCTAAAATGACATCTCATGTAGTGTCCAGAACACTGGAGGTTGATGTATTAGGTTCCTGTAAGTTCCTTGCTTCGATACCGGTACTAACCGTATGAGGACTCAATTGATTAGGGTGCTCTTCGTCTGTATAGTGATCACGACATTGGAGCCTAATCGGGCTGCTGGGCCCGGACCATCCATGAGCGAGTCAATGGAAAACGTACCTCCCTAACGTGGACATGCCTCCCAAACTGAGTCGACCCTAGAAATTGGTGAGCAGAGAGCGATGGATATCAGGGGAGCTGCTGTCGGGGCAGGGCTAGAAGTTGACGAAGTTGCCACCAGGGTTGAGGTGAGAGTGGAAGGTTGCTCAGACGTAGAAGATCCTACTCCCCAAGGAGTAACCTCTGATGAAGACCCTAATTCTAGACTACAGGATATTTTTCCAGTCTATCGGCACGCTGATCCTGAGGAAATGGATGATTCGGACTCGAAAGCAGTCGAGGAGAGCCAGATGACGTGACAGAAACGGTGGAAGTGCACCCGGAATTTTCTCAGTAAGCCTCAAACGGAATGGTTGAAGCAGATAAGATCACTCCACACCTAGATACGTTTCCTATCTGATAGAGGGGCATATAACACCCCAATATTCCACGGTACACTTCTCTTTGAATAATACAGTAGTGTGTGTTGTACGCAACTTCGAGTTCTAACACACACCACAACCAATCAAAGTAGTCGTTATGAATAGTAATACCTACTTTATAAAATGTTATAAATTTTATCTTGCCAAATGGACATCATTTTTTAAAATCAGAATATCAATTATAGCTTAGGGTAAAATTTTGGCACTATTCTGAAAACACCAATTTTTGATTAATAGTGAAACCACTAAGTGGTAGTTAAATAACTGATTTTTTCATTTAAATGAAATATTACCACTTCTGTGATTTGATTTTCAAAAATCCGACATACATGGTTGTCATTAGGAAGAAAAATGTGGTTCAATGGGATTAAAATAATTTTTTTTGGTGAATAGTAACTTTTATGTTTAATTAATCGCAATTAAAGGTAATTAGTGAAATTTAAGGTAAAAATGATATTATAAAAACACTAAATGTCCTTGAAACATTTACTAAACCTATTGGATGAGTCATGTCCGACCAATAAAATACATGGGTCAACTTGGGGACCCCATGGAGCCAATTTGGTAGGAAGATGACATAAATAACTTTTATTTAAAGTTAAAATAAAAATGTCACCAACATAAGTTGTTTTTCTAAAACAATTTTTAAATGGGGTTATACAAGTCATATTTTTGACTATTAATATTAATTATAAAACTAAAAAGCTTTCCTACATCATGATAATTTATTTATAATTTTTAGACATTAACTAAATTAAATTATTTATGACACCATGATGATGTCGCGATTACCTCATTAATTAACGATTTAAATAAAATGAAAGGATAATGTAAACTCTAAGGCTTACAATTGTCAAAAACCTATTGGATGAGGAGATTTAGAAAACTTATCACCTTATCCTCGAAATATTTCACTGTGGGACATTTATAATCAGAAAATCATTTCTTAATAAAGTAACATTTCGTGACATTCCAATAGTGCCCATCCTCTCCACTTATAAAAGGCCCCCACAACTACCACCTTACTCACACATTCAAAGACTTTTGGCTCGGCAAAACTCTGCCCAAATACTCTCCCAAATTCCCTCCCTTACTCCTAGAAGCCTCCCTTTGGGCATAATTCTTCTCAAAGAAGCCTTTGGCTCAAATCAAATGAGTTACCCGATTTTAAAGTAATGTCTTCGATTATGTTATCTTGTTTTATCTTGCTTATCCAACCCCCTAAACTCTTTTTATTAATTTATTTTGTAACAACAACAGTATACTCAATATACTAGGACGTTGTTATAATAATTATTAGAGCTACACGTATACACACCTACATCTAATGCTTAATGAACATACTGTTTCTGTGGATGGAGAATTTCTGCCTCACGAAACGATGATTGTTCAACAATAATATGACACCTTAAAAGGTGGCCATTAAGATGTAAATCTATTTATATATGATATATAATATGTTTATGTTTTACATAAGGTTCTTTATTTTCATTTATGGCACACATTTATTGTTTCCATTATGGGTAAACACGATATTTTCATTTTAGGAAGTGCGGACTACCGCCCCCTCAATGTGATTTTAATCATTAATTCCATATGTGGGATGTATAAACGATGGAGTAAATGATATTATATATGATATTATACTAGAATTATAATATTCCTTTATAACATTATGATTTCATTAAATACGAAATAGAAATGAAAGTAGCGTTCATGCGTACGTACGGCTTACCATCTACATGAACGATGCATTTCATTTCTTACCTCTAAATGTTATGGAATATTATAAATGAATGTATATACTAGATATATATGAGATATATGATATCTATATCATGAATATAATTCTGGATATAATGGATATTTCACCACATGAACAACTTGTAATTATAAGACTTTTATTTTGGACTCAAGTACCAAAGATCTACAAAACGACCCTTATTAACTTAAATAAATACATAATGTTCATCACATGGTGATGAGTGATATAAAAGGAATAAAAAACTTGAAAAAGGCTCTTAAGAAATTATAAATTAACACTAGTTTATTATTCAGGAGGTTAAAGAACGGTCGAGTCAAGACAGGATGCAAGGTAAGGGAACTTCTTAACCCAATTTCCATTCTTTGGGTTAATCTCCTACTTTCAAATTACGTCATGATATTATTATGTCCTATCTTGTATTTGTAATTTATTTAATTTGTAATTATAGTGAATACGCATAATAGATCTATGTTATTTAAAAAATGATCTTTGTAAGGGACTTCGTCTCAATCTCCTTTCATTGAGGCATATTTGGTTTTATACACAACTTTCTTGTATACGGTGTATACACCCCTTTGACTTTTACATTTATTCAAAAGAAATATTTTTATACGAAGCGTTTACTAAATGACAAAATGGAATGTTTCTGTCGTACGTATGCTGTGAGAATGACTTCTCCACCGCCGGGACCATTATTTGAGTTTCGGCTTCCTCTACAGGCCATACCTTTTTTTTAAAGAAAAATAAATTACATGTTTTAATTTTCTATTATTTTGGTATTGAAAATGGTTTGGAATGTGTTTTTATTATATCAATGTGGTGTATTGATATCTTTTGATTGAAATGTGGAAATTTTATGTTTCCTTTATGCATGTTTTATGTGATACGACTATGTTATGGTATATGATATGTTTAAACTTGTTCATATGAGGAATGAATTGGAATTAATAAGTGACGGGAGGAGCATGCTATAGCTCCTTGATGCATCGCTAGGTCTCATGAGACAAACTATTGTCTTGTCATGAGGACTCAACAAAATCTTATTGTAGACTTGGCACAAGGCGTTGGCTACATGGTTATGATACTCTGGCATTATGCATTCCATCATTATGAAAGTGGTTATTGATATTTCATATGATTATTCGACTAGTAGAATATCCATGTGAGTAATTAAATGGCATTATTTCATTTTACTTTTTCCATATTATACTAAAGTTCATGTTTAAAAGGATTTTGTTTTAGTTATACATTGCCTTAAATTTTAATGTTTATTTATGAAAGCTTAATCTATATTGTTATCCTTACTGAGCATCTGAGCTCACCCCTTTCAATGTTTTAATTTTTCCAGGATGTGAAAAAGTATATTATGAATGACTTGCAGGGATAATATAAAGGGATATGAAGAGAAGATGTTGTAGTTTTGTTTTACTTTATGATGTAATGTAAGACTTATGAATGTATCTAGTGTTTCCAAGGCTACTAAACTAATCGGTCTTTAGAGACTTGATCATTTGTGATCATGCCAATGTTACGAAGTAATGCACCGACTCTGGGTAGCTGGGATAGGGGAATTATAGTTGGTATCAGAGGCAGTTTAGTACTCACCTTGGAAGCTATATTTTGATAAACTCTGATTAGAGCACATAGCCCAATGATAGACTTTAAGGATTAGTATAGAGGAACTTCCTAGAATTTTGGTATTATAGAGATTTTGTGAGTTTTCCAAGAAATGCATCCCTTTCTGGATACGAGTAGGTAGAGGTGGCTCTGGCACAGATGTACCTAGGGGTAAAACCCGAAAACACCGCTTTGAGCTAGACTCGAACGAGAACTGGTGCACGACAACAGGCCTTGCTGCACTCTTGGTTACGACACTCTCGGGGGATATGATTTGGATAAATATCATTTTCTTTATGAACCACTATGAAGCGTTATGAGTATATACTTCCTCAAAGAAAACTTTTTTTATGATTAGGGATTATATCCAAAAATAGTTCAATTTATGTTAAGTATTTTACAAGTATGAAATTATGTATTTTTATTCGTAAACTAATCTAGTTTATACCATTATTTAGAAATGGTTCCTAGTGGAAGGAATGGAAACCATATAAATGCACGCACTCCGCGTAGGGATTTCCCTCCTGCTCAAGATAATTATTGTGGTGATGGAGATACAACTGGTGCTGATTAACTTATTACCATACTGGGACAACTCACTCAGGTTATGAATAATAACCTTACTTGTATGGAGAACCCTGATTTGCAATGTGGAGGATAATTGTTAGACTTATTCATGAGGCAACAACCGCCAACATTTAATGGGGGTAAAATTCCATTAGTAGCTGAGAAATGGATAAACTCCTTAGAGAAAATATTCCATGCCTTGGGGAGTAGCGAAAGAGAGAAGGTTGTCATGGCAGTCTATTGCCTCACTGGAGATGCCGATCAATGGAGGTCGATGATTCAAAATACAAAGGAAGATGAAGAAGTATCAAGTATGGAATGGAGAGATTTCAAAGATCATTTCTTAGAAAAATACTTTCCACATGACCATAGAGCAGATATGGAAAGGCAATTTCTGAGTCTGAGACAAAAGGAGGATGAGAATGTCGCAAAGTATGAGGCTATCTTTAGAAGGTTAGCGAGGCATGCAGCAGATTATATATGTAACCAAAGAAGTAAGATTGATCGTTTCTTTGATGGATTAAAACCATTTCTCCATCGAGCATTAGTCTCACAAACCTTCTCGTCGTATGGAGATATTGTCTCATGTGCTATCAAGATGGAAAAGGAATTCTCTAAGTCTTATGACTTTAAAGAAAAGAATGAAAAGAAGGGACCTTCTGATTAATTTGGAAATGGAAATAAGGGGAAGAAGGGAAGAGCTGAATATCGGTCCTGCAGTAATTGTGGAAAGAAACACCCCGGTAGTTTCTTGAAGGGAATGGTAGTCTGTTACAAGTGTGGTGAGAAATGCCACCAAACTCATGATTGCAAGGTAAAGAACGTTGTTGTCAATGTGGAATACTATAATTGTAGAGAGATGGGGCATTATACAAATGAATGTCCTAAGCGTCAGGGGATCTAACCTCAGAAGAGGCCAAGGGATCAAGGCCAAGCTTATGCTATCACTAATGTTGAGGTTGAAGCCCCGAAAGATGTGGTGGCAGGTAATTTAATGGTTTCCTCAAGTTTAGAAAATGCATTATTTGATTCTGGATCATTGCACTATTTCATATCTTCTCAGTTTGCTAAGAAAATTAGATATTTCTAGTTTGATTTAACAAGTGAATTGTCAGTGAAAACACCCAAGGGAAGTATTATTGCAACTATGTTTTGTGAATCAGTCCCCATTAGAGCACATAACTGTTCTTTATCCGTTGATCTCATTGAGATACCTATGATTGAGTTTTATATAATCCTCAGTATGGATTGGCTTTCTAATAGGATGCATTGATTTATTGTAAGAAGAAGGAGGTTACGATTTTTGATGCTGATGATAAGGAACACCTTATTTTTAGAGCAGAATCGTCACCACCTAATTCTTATTTAGATCCACCCCCAGTAGCTCAACTAAATTCAATTATTGGGAAGGAAGAGAATGAAATGACTAATGGCGATGAAAGGAATGTTAAAATAGAGGATGTACCTATTGTGAAGGAATATGTAGATGTGTTTCCAGAAGATTTACCTGGACATCCTCCAGAACGAGAAGTTGAGTTTTCCATTGATTTAATTCCTAGATCAAGGCCCATATCGAAGACCCCTTATAGAATGGCCACCGTGGAATTAGTTGAACTAAATAAACACCTAGAGGAATTGATTAATAAGGGATTTATTCACCCTAGTGTTTCTCCATGGGGAGCCCCTATCCTTTTTGTTAAGAAGAAAGATGGATATATGAGGTTGTGCGTTGACTACAGGGAGATCAATGCTATAACAATAAAGAACAAGTATCCCCTACCTCGCATTGATGATTTTTTTGACCAATTGCATGAAGCTCAATAATTTTCAAAGATTGAACTTAGATCTGGATACCATCAGTTGTGTGTGAAGAAGGAAGACATTCAGAAGACAGCATTTCGAACAAGGTACGGGCATTACAAGTTTACAGTAATGCCTTTTGGATTGACTAATGCACCATCTGTATTCATGGATATAATAAATAGAGTTTTCAAGGAAAATATTCATGATTTTGTGGTTGTATTTATTGATGATATTTTGGTGTACTCCAAAAGCTACGAAGATCATGAAATTCATTTACGCATTATCTTGAAGACTCTTAGAAGGCATGAATTATATGGGATGTTTAGCAAGTGTGAATTCTGGCTTCAGGAGATTTATTTTCTTGGCCATATTGTCTCTAAGGATGGAATTTCCGTTGATCCTTCTATGACCAAGGCAATCCAAGAATGGCCAGCACCGACGAGTATAACTGAGGTATGCATCAATATTGGTTTGGCATGTTATTATCGACGTTTTGTCCAGAATTTTGCCCGATTGGCTAACCCAATAACGAAGCTCACGCGTAAAGGGGTTAAATTTTTCTGAAAAAAAGAGTGTGCAGAATGTTTTGAAGAACTAAAGAGAAGATTAGTTAACACTCCCATATTGACTCTACCATCAGGGATTAATGGGTTCGTTATTTTTAGTGATGCATCAATGAAAGGGCTTGTTTGTGTCCTTATGCAGAATGATAGGGTTATTTCCTATGCATCACGACAGCTGAAAATTCTTGAGCAGAACTATCCTAATCATGATCTCGAGTTAGCTTCTCTATTCTTTTCCTTGATGATATGGAGACATTATCTCTATGGTAAAAAATGTGAGATATATACCGATCATAAGAGTTTGAAATATATTTTCTCACAAAAAGAACTCAACATGAGGCAACATCGATGGCTTGAACTACTCAAGGATTATGATTGCATGATACACTACCACCCAGGGAAGGCAAATAATGTTACAGATGCTTTGAGTAGAAAAGATCATGGATTTTTGAAAATGATGAGAGTGGAAAGGGATCCTATTTTCATGGATCTAGTAAAGATGGATATGGGAATCACCATGGAGGGTGAAACATCAAAATAAATTCAAATGGTTTCCAAATCATATTTACTAGAAAGGATAAAGTGTTCTCAGGCCAATGATGAAGAGTTGAAAAAGAATATTAAAGCTGTGAATGATGGGCGATTGAGTGACTTTGTGTATGAAGATGGAATTTTGAAATTTGGGAGGAGACTTTGTGTTCCCGATATACCAGATTTAAAGAGTAAATTGTTGGATGATTCTCATAGTTCCAATTTCTCTATACACCCTGGGATCACCAAAATGTATAGAGATTTAAAGGGACATTTTTGGTGGGACAACATGAAGAGGGAGATTGCTGATTTTGTGTCAAGATGTATGGTTTTTCAATAAGTGAATGCTGGAAGGCAACTACCTGGTGGAGTATTGCAACTTCATCCCATACCTGAGTGGAAATGGGATAATATTACGATGGATTTTATCATGGGACTACCAAAGACTCCTAGAAGGAATGACGCAATATGGGTCACTATTGATCATCTCACTAAGTCATCACATTTTCTTGCTATAAGGGACAAACTACCCCTTGAACGTCTAGCAAGACTATATATTAATGAAGTTGTGAGACTTCATGGAGTACCACTGCCGATTGTCTCGGATTGTGATCCTCGTTTCACATCAAGATTCAGGAAAATTCATCAGAAGGCCTTGGATACTGAACTTCATTTGAGCACTACTTACCACCCTCAAACAGATGGACAATCAGAAAGAACTATTCAAACCTTAGAAGACATGTTGAGATCATGCTCACTTGACTTTCAAGGAACGTGGGATCAATATTTACCTCTGGTAGAATTTTCCTATAACAATAGTTTTGATTCAAGTATTCAGATGGAACCATATGAAGTGTTATACAGAAAGAGATGTCGCACACCAAATTGTTCAGATGACGTTGGTGAAAGAAAACTTATAGGCCCAGAACTGGTGGAGGAAACGATGGAAAAGGTGAAGGTATTACAAAACCACATCAAAGCAGCTCAAAGTAGGCAGAAGATCTATGCTGACAATTGAAGGAAGGATTTGGAGTTTCAGGCAGGAGATCATGTTTTCTTGAAGGTATCACCATGGAAGAGAGTTATATGTTTCATTAAGAGGGGTAAATTGATTCTCAGGTACACCGGACCCTTCGAAATTCTAGAAAGAATTGGGGCTGAAGCTTATCGTTTGACAATGCCACCAAGTCTCTCCAAAGTTCATGATCTATTCCACATATCACTATTGAGAAAACACATGCCTGACCCAACGCATGTACTCACCTATGAGGAATTACAACTGGAACCCGATCTGTCTTATTGCGAAGAGCCCATCAGGATTCTTGATACAAGAGAACAAGTACTGAGAAACCGGAAGACTCGTCTGGTAAAAGTTCTATGGAGAAACCATAAGATGGAGGGGGCAACGTGGGATCCCGAGGAAATTATGATGAAGAATCACCCGAGTATTTTTATACAGTGATATTATATTAAATTTCGAGGATGAAATTATTTGAAGGAGGGGAGAATGTAACACCCCAATCTTCCACCGTACACTTCTCTTTGAATAACACAGTAGCGTGTGTTGTACGCAACTTCGAGTTCTAACACACACCACAACCAATCAAAGTAGCTGTTATGAATAGTAATACCTACTTTTTGAAATTTTAAAAAATTTATCTTTCCAAATGGACATCGTTTTTGAATTCAGAATATCAATTATAGCTTAGGGTAAAATTATGGCACTATTCTGAAAAACTTCAATTTTTGATGAATAGTGAAACCACTAAGTGGTAGTTAAATAACTAATTTTTTTTTATTTAAATGAAATATTACCACTTCTAGGATATGATTTTCGAAAATTCGACATACATGGTTTTCATTAGGATGTAAAATGTGGTTCAATGGGATTAAAATAATTTTTTTGGTTAATAGTAACTTTTATGTTTAATTAATCGCGATTAAAGGTAATTAGTGAAATTTAAGGTAAAAATGATATTAAAAAAAATATGAAATGACCTTTACACTTGTCCTAAACCTATTGGATGAGTCATGGCCGACCAAGACAATACATGGGTCAACTTCAGGACCCCATGGAGCCACATTGGTAGGAAAATGATATAAATAACTTTTATTTAAAGTTAAAATAATAATGTCACAAACATAAGTTGTTATACTAAAAAAATTTAAATGGGGTAATAAAAGTCATATTTTTTACTATAAATATTAATTATAAAGCTAAAAATATTTCCTACATCATGATAATTTTTTATAATTTTTAGACATTAAATAAATTAAATTATTTATGACACCATGATGATGCAGCGATTACCTCATTAATTAATGATTTTAAAAAATGAAAGGATAATGTAAACTCTAAGGATTACACTTGTAAAAAACCTATTGGATTAGGGTATTTAGAACCCTTATCACCTTATCCTTGAAATATATCATTTTGGGACCTTTATTATCTGAAAATCATTTCTTAATAAAGTAACATTTCATGACATTCCCAGAGTGCCCCTCCTCTCCACTTATAAAAGCCCCCCACCACTACCACCTTACTCACATTTTCAAAGCCTTTTGGCTCGGCCAACCTCTACCCAAATACTCTCCCAACATCCCTCCCTTACTCCTAGAACCCTCACTTTGGGCAAAATTCTTCCCAAGGAAGCCTTTGGCTCAAATCCACAGGGTTACCCGATTTTAAGGTAATGTCTTCGCGTATGTTATTTTGTTTTATCTTTCTTATCCAACCCCCTAAACTATTTTTATTCATTTATTTTGTAACAACACCAGTATCATAAATATACTATGATGTTGTTATAAGAATTATTAGAGCTACACTTATACACACCTACATCTAATGGTTAAAGTACATACTGTTTCTGTGGATAGAGAATTTATGCCTCACGAAACGATGATTGTTCAACACTCATATGACACCTTCAAAGGTGGCCATTAAGATGTAAATATATTTATATATTATATATAATATGTTTATGTTTTAATTAAGGTTCTTTATTTTTCATTTATGGTATACCTTTATTATTTCTGTTATGGGTAAACGCGATATTTTCATTTTAGGAAGTGCGGACTACCACCCCCTCAATGTGATTTGAATCGTTAATGCCATATGTGGGATGTATAAAGGAGGGAGTAAATGATATTATATATGATATTATTCTGGAATTATAATATACCTTTATATCATTATGATTTCATTAAATACAAACTATAAATGAATGTAGCGTTCATGCGTACGTACGGCTTACCGTCTCAATGAACGGTGCATTTCATTTCCTACCTCTGAAAGTTATTAAATATTATAAATGAATGTATATACTGGATATATATGAGATATATGATATCTATGTCATGAATATAATTCTGGATATAATGGATATTTCACCACATGAACAACTTGTAATTATAAGAATTTTATTTTTGACTCAAGTACCAAAGATCTACAAAACGACCGTTATTAACTTAAATAACTACATAATGTTCATAACATGGTAATAAGTGATATAAAAGGAATAAAAACTTGAAAAAGGTTCTTAGGAAATTATAAATTAACTCTTGTTTATTATTCATGAGGTTAAAGAACGGTCGAGTCAAGACAGGACGCAAGGTAAGGGAACTTCTTCACCCAATTTCCATTCTTTGGGTTAATCTCTTACTTTCAAATTACGTCATGATATTATTATGTCCTATCTTGTATTTGTACTTTATTTATCTATAATTATAGTGAATACACAAAATAGATCTATTTTACTTAAAAAATGATCTTTGTAAGGGACTTCGTCTCAATATCCTTTTATTGAGGCATATTTGGTTTTATACACAACTTTCTTTTATACGGTGTATAAACCCCTTTGAATTTTATGTTTATTCAAAAGGAATATTTTTATAGGAAGCGTTTACTAAACGAAAAAAGGGAATGTTTTTGTCGTACATATGCGGTGACAACGACTTCTCCGCCATCGTGACCATTATTTGAGTTTCGGCTTCCTCTACAAGCCATACCTTTTTTTAAAAGAAAAATAAATACCATGTTTTACTTTTCTTTTATTTTGGTATTGAAAATGGTTTTGAAAGTGTTTTTATTATATCAATGCGTTGTATTGATATCTTGTGATTGAAATGTGGAAATTTTATGTTTCCTTTATGCATGTTTTATGTGATACGATTATGTTATGGTTTATGATATGTTTAAACCTGTTCAAATGAGGAATGCATTGGAATTAATAAGTGATGGGTGGAGCCCGATATATCTCCATGATGCATTGGCAGGTCTCATGAGACAAACTAGTGTCTTGGCATGAGTCCTTGACAAAATCTTATTGTAGACTTGGCATGAGGCCTTGGCTACATGGTTATGATAGTCTGGCCTTATGCATTCTATCATTATGAAAGTGGTTATTGATATTTCATGTGATTATTTGAGTTGTATAATATCCATGTGAGTAATTAAATGGAATTATTTCATTTTACGTTTTCCAAATCATGATAACGTTCAATTTTAAAAGGCTTTTGTTTTAGTTATAGATTGCCTTAAATGTTAATGTTTATTTATGAAAACTTCTGCTATATTGTTATCCTTACTGAGCATCTGTGCTCACCCCTTTAAATGTTTTAATTTTTCCAGGATGTGAAGAAGTATATTATGAATGACCTTAAGGGATAATATAATGGGATATGAAGAGAAGATGTTTTAGTTTTGTTTTACTTTATGATGTAATGTAAGACTTATGAATGTATCTAGTGTTTCCCAAGATACAAAACTAATCGGTCTTTCGAGACATGATCTTTTTTTATCATGCCAATGTTACGATGTAATGCACCGACTCTGGGTAGCTGGGGTCGGGGAGTTACAGGGAAGATTTTCAGTGCCTTCAACCAACGGTCCGTGATTACATGGGAGAGAAGATGCACGAGAGCACCCGACAATCTGACATCACCCAATGTCAGGAGGATTCGGGGAGTACCCGAGCATTCTTGAAGGCGGATCAAGAGGTATGACGCCTCAAATAATAGGTCAAAGGAAAGGAGATATTCATCCAAAACTGTTCTGAGCTCGTGGAGTAGTTGAGGGCCCAGCGAGTAGTCTCCCAAGAGCTACTGGTGGAGGCCAGACACCAGATGACTGAACTTCAAACTGATCTGGCGCGTGCATGGGCTAGGGTCAGGGAATTTCACTATGTCGCCGCTGATGAAGAAAGGGTCCTCGTGGGGCGGGAAGTAGTCATGGAGGCTTCCAGTCACAAGATATCGGTGTTGGAATCCATACCCGATGTGAGAAACAAGGTATGCTCACACTATCACTTTGTTTGATCACAGGAGCATCAACCAAGCTTTGAGAATTTGAGATTTGAATCTAGATTTTCGAGGAAAATAGGTAGGCCCAATCAAAGGAAGAGGACCTAACACTGATCGATGAATTGTCTCCTTAATGTACTCTAGCACATGAGAGGGGAAATTTTAGAGGCATTGGAATCAATACAAACATAAGGGAATGAAAAATGTGAATCACATTACCCAAATTCGGAACACTATGGGTGGGGCATGGAAATAAAAGACACTTGTTTACTGTGTTCAAATCAAAGCGTCCATATTGCATTAGCCTGAAATGGGGACAACAAATTAGGGTCAACTACTGACCATGTTCCTAACACGGGACCTTCCTCAAATATTGTCCATCAGTCATCCGGAACATTGGCCCAGAACAGAAGGCAGACCATAGGTCGAGCATCCATACTATTAGGCAGTCCCTCCAGATGTGAAAGGGGACGAGGGTCTGACTAGAGGGTATGCAAAGCGTGGAAGGTGAAGCGGTTGTTTATCCAAACAGAATCCAACACTCTTGAAATTACTCCATCGTGGTGGAATCACATTAAGTGGGCGCAATAATATAATCAGGGATCATCCTTTATTTTAGACAAGACCTCTCTGGTGAGGGAAAAATCTCTTCCCAATGTCATTATGGGGCATCCAAAAATTGTTGAGGGAAAATGATGCAGTTACACAACTCCCCAAAGGGCCCGACCAAGGGGCCGACAATGGGGAAAAGATGGGATTTGTTATTCCTGGGGCTGGACTCGAGACGAAATTTCTGGGCATTTTTACATTCCCATTAAAGATGGGAATCAAGACATATGTAGTTCTGGGAATGTTTTTAGTTTAAGGTCTTAGAACTCGATCATGGGATTGGTAAGGAATGTAGGGGACACATGGTATGTTGATGAATCCGGACGTGAATGAGGACATGATTCCAGATTATTATGTGTTCCTTGGGGAAGTGTTTAGGTCAAGGGACTGAACAGGAATGTTATACTATGATCATGGGGAAGTGCTCGGGCGTTTCTACGTATCCCATAAGGATGGTAATCAATCCATATATAGTTTTGGGAAGGGGCCACTGTAAGGTACCCATGAAAAGGTTGAAAAGGGAGTGTGGGTCTGGCCCTCGCACCAAAAGAAGTAGTATTTGATGTATCTTTTTTTCCTTAAAGGATGAAGGTTTTTTTTGTGAAGCGACAGGCCTAGGGTAGAAATTCCCTGCATTGCCACAAGAATCAAGCCGTATACAGGCATTGACAAATGCTATGGTGGATAACGGATACCCAATGTGATGCCCCTTATTATGAGGTCATTACAATGTAGTACTATTTTTCTTCATGTGGCTGGGATGATATTATCACAGTTTATGGTCATGTGATAGGACCAAACAACAATGTTTAACGTCATATGTCTTGGAAATATAGGAATGTGCATGACCGGAAAGGAATACCTGATGTGGATGAGGACATAAGTACAAATCATCACCCTTCGCATCTCCAGGAAAGGAGCCTCAGGCCAAGAGGCTAGTGAGGGTCAGAGGACAAATGGAAGAAGAAGCTAGATTCAAGTTGAGCTAGACCAAGAAACACAATTTTCATGTGACCCCACCTATCACATGAGGATAAGGATCAAGCCGCACATAGCTCTTAGAGTAGATCCCAATTTATGTTCTTAGTTCTCATATCGTGGGATCCCCGAAGGACGCCATATTGCAGCTTTGTCCCCCTGACGTGTGGAGGTGCACTGAGGGATTGTGCCAAGAGTGTCAAGATTCCACCTGGGCACGATGGTGTGGAACATAATTTAAATCATTTAACCAACATTCATGTCCGAAAGTGCCTAGCATTATGATGGAGTATTACTGCTAACCATGTTTGCAACAAAGAATCCAGTCGTGTCAGCCTGAAATGGGGACAAACAAATGAGTATCGACCACTAACCATGTTCGGAACATAGGAATTGTATCAATTTGTTTTCTGAAACACTCAGGTGACTTGTCCCATAATGGCATGGCATCCGTTAGGCCTAGTATCCATGCAGTTTGGGGGTCCCTTCAAGTGTGAAAAAATGGGGGGCCAAATGAAGGGAAAAACAATGCTTGACAAGTGAAGGGAACTTTCCCAAGTTGAATCTGACACTCCAGGTGCTAGACTAGGGTACTCATAGACACATCGAAGAACCTATTATAAATGGTGGAGGGGCTCAACCTGAGAGCGGCAGGTTCACATAGATAAGTATAGATGGCGAACTCTATGGAGAAAGATGGGGCATAGAAAAGTTGTCACAAATCCAATGCAAATGAGGGAATAACTATTTAACACACCTATATATCCCCCTCATAGAGTGGAACATCCTAGGGCCCTAGAGGATCGGGGTGATTGGGTGATCTCTAAGAGATGGGGCGAGACCCGAAATATAAATGTTCAGGTGGTCCTATGAATCCCATAAGGATTGGAATCCAGCCACACGTAGTTCTTGAATATGTAGTTTAACATCATGAGGGATGACATATAGTTTAACGTCGTGCGGGATGACGTACATTTTAATGTCATACGGGACGACATTAAATTTAATTTCATGCGGGACGACATAAAGCTTAATGTCATGCGGGATGAAATACAATGTAATGTCATGTGAGACAACATTAAGTTTAATGTAATGCAGAATGAACTGTTTAAGGTCGTGCATGACCTGCAGTTTAAGCTCGTGTAGGACCATAATCTAGTTTACAGTCATGTAGGACCCGGGTGTAGTTTAGGGTCATGCAGGAGTGATAGTTTAAGGTCGTGTGGGACATTAAGGCTTAGGAAAAGTATTGCTTGAGGAAATTGGAATTAGTGGGAGGAGTTATACTCTCACTATCCATGGTCACCAGGGAGTATGTTCTGTTGGGATAAACCTTATGATCAATGAAAGGTCCTTCCCATATGGTCTCTAACTTTGGTGGTTTCCTACTGGGGATCATTGGAACCCTGAGGGACAATACCAAGTCGCCATGCAGGAAAGAGTAGAGGTGAACCTTCTTGTTGAAACCTCGAGAAATCTTGCTCTAATGCCTTTATAGATTGTGCAAGGCACAAAACCTTTTCTCATCAAGTGCTTGCAATTCACCTTGACGGATTTCAAATACTCTATCTGGTACTTGCTGGTCATAGACCTCTGTGCGCAATTTGGGTAACTGAATCTTAGTGGGTAGGATGGCCTCTGTTCCGTACACTAGGGAATATGGGGTCACCTGGGTGGAATTATGAGTCATCTTCCAATAATCCCATAGGGTATTTGGGAGCTTATCCGGACAACTCTTCTTGTTCAGACCAACAATTTTCTGCAGAATTTTAGAGAGGGTTTTATCAAATGCCTCATTCTTTCCATTTTATTTCATGTGATAGTGGGAGGTATGGTTAGAGAAGATGTTGTACTTGGCGTACAACTTCTTCAACTCGATTTCCCGAAATTGGGTGCCGTTATCGGTGAGGATAGCGTGAGGAACCCCAACAAGATGGATGATATTGGAACTCAGGAAGTCAACGACAGAACAAGCCTTGAATTACTTGAGCGGAATTCCCTCTACCCACATGGAAATGAAATCTATAGCATGCAGAATAAACCGGAATTGGCGAGCCATTGCTGGTGGGTATGGCCCTACGACATCTAATCCCCAGACCAAAAAGGTCCAAGAATACAGGGTAGTGTAGAGAATCTCTGGTGGCCGATGCAAAAAGTTACCATGATCTTGGCATGCACGGAACCTCATGGAAAACTCGAGGAAGTCGTGGATCATGGAGGGCCAAAAATAACCTAATCTCTATATCTGGTGAGATAGTTTTGGCCTAGCTTGATGGGAACCACATGAACCGTCGTGAATCTCTTGCATGACTTATGGAATCCTAACCCCCTGAATTCAATGTCAGAGAACTCCATCAAACTCGTGCTTGTAGAAGTTCTGCTCAATAAGGGGACCACTCTAGAGGGTAAAATGCAGCGCGCAACATCATATTCTCTCATGCTCGGTCCGATCATATAGGATATTATTGTGTTGGAGGTATTCAACCATGGGTTTCCTCCAATTGGAAATCATTTCGATCACTGCATCCAGATGACCAGGGGGTCCTAACACAGAGGCATCAATGGTAAGATAGCTTACTTGTGGGACATCAATTCCATCTAGGGTAACCAGAGCTATGACTCTCCGATGTGCCGTGTGGATGATCAGCTAATCCTGTTCAGGCTCTACAAGTGATGCAGCTAAGCTGGCCAAAGCATCCTCTCGACCGTTCTGTGACCGAGGGACATGGGTAGCCTCTATCCAAGAAGGGAATTGGGCCATTTATTGGAGGGTGCGCTCCAAGAATGGTACAAGCTCTATATTTATTACAACATAGTCACTGTTGACCTGCTTAATGACTAGCTCGGAGTCCCCTTTCACATGAAAATGAAGCACATCGACCTAAATGGCCAGCTCAAGGCCAGTAAAGAGGGACTGCTACTGCACAACATTGTTGGTGCAACCTTTCGACATCAGGAATGAATATGGCAGAATTCCCTGTGCCAGGGTGATAGAAACAATACCCATGACTACTATGTTGAGTTGAGGATCATATAGCCTCCTACCGGTGGGGAATCGGGAGGCACCATCAAAGTGAATCTGCCAACATGGGATGGTTTTATTGACTGAGAGGATTGACTCATTAGGAAAATCAAAGCCCAGGTTCTAGTACATAGTGGTTGGATATGCAGCAAAGTTATTGGCCAATGCATGTCCCTTGATATCCTTCTGAGGCCCGAACCTGATGTCGAACTACTAAAGGTTTATCGCCCACCATGCTTGTAGGTCATTCAAAATGGGATAGCCTGGAATGTACTATAATGTGTCAACTCAAGAAACCTTCTATACCTCATCGTGCCATAGGTAATGTCACAATTTCTGTGTGGAAAACCTGAGAGCAATTTAGCTCTTCTAGATGGATAAGTATCTATTCTCCGAATCAAGGAGCATCTGGCTGATGTATAAGAGGCTATTACTTGTCCCCTCATTGAGCTTCTTGGTGAGAAGGGCACTGAGGGACCATTCCAGGGCATTCACGTACAGGATTAGCGTCTTCCCAGAGGTGGGTGAAATCAAGACTGGAGCCTAGAGAAAATACTGCAGGATTTCCTCAAAGGCAGTCTGGCACTCCTCATCCCACTAATAAGAGGTGTCCTTCATCATAAGCCAAGAAAAGGGCTTACACTTGCCATCCAAATTCGCAATGAATCAGCGTATATAGGCCATGTGGACTTGGAAATCTCGAAGCTCCCGAATATTTCTTGGGGCGAATATGGATTATTGCCTTGATCTTCTCCTGGTAAATATAGATTCCCCGATACATGACAAAAAATCCAAGGAACTTCCCATAAGTGACCACAAAGGCACACTTCAACAGGTTCATCATCAAGTGGTGGGAACATAGGAAGTAGAACACTTTCTCAAGGACCATTAGATGGTCCTAGATCTGGAAATATTTGACCTCCAAGTCATCCACATATCATTCCACCAATGTCCCAAGGATTTTCTTGAAGATGTTATGCATGGACCGCTGATAGGTGGTACCTAAATTCATCAGGTCGAAGGGCATAACCTGGAAACAAAAGGTACCTTGGGGCGCCCTGAATGTGGTGGAAATTTCATCCTCGGGGACCATCCAGATCTTCTTATATCCAGAATAACCATACATGAAGTAGAGGTCTTGGAATCTAGTCATATAGCCGATCAACAATTTTTTCATAGGAATGGGAAAATCATCCTTCAGACAATGGAGATTGAGATCTCTATAGTCGATACAGACTTTTATTTGTTTGTTCTTATTCCTGACTAGTTCAATGTTGGTCAGCCATTTGGGGTACTGGACCTCCATAACGAAGTTGGCCCTGAGGATCTTGTCAACTTCGGCCTTGACCATGGAACCGTGAGACAGATGCATCTTTCTGGGTGGTTGTTTAAACCCGTGATGATTTTCTGGAAGACAAAGGTGGTGGACGGCTACCTGAGGATCTAGTCATGGCATCTCATCATAGATCCAGGTGAATAAATCATGGTTCTTTTAAGGAATCCTACGTACCACTGCTGCTCCTCGGGGTACATAGTGGTGCTGATCAATGTGGGTATCGGGTCTGCCTTTCTTTCGTGGTTCACCTGTTCCAGTTCATCGAATATGGTGGAGATGCCTTCCTCAAAGGCAAAGGGAATCCTCTATATCCTCTTATCCACTTATAGAGGGATCATCCATGGGGGAAGATGCTTCTGATTTACTAGACCATGATGGGTGGCTGGTACAAGCTTGAGTGGCAGTGGTTATTACATTGGGGAACTCTGGTGCTACCGAGACCATAGCTATGAAGGATGTTGACCTGATCCTGTCTAGCCTCCATCCTAAGGGTCCATTCTTGATAATATCAATGTAGTATTGGAACGTCGGCTGGAGCTGGCTTGTTCTAGCCTGATGAAACAGACAAGTATGACTTACTGCCATTGACATGAGTCGAACGCCCCGATACCTGATGGGAGTGGGAGCTTCTGAGATCACTGAAGCCGGATTCGTATAAGAATACGATGTTTTCTTTTGACGCTTCCTAGATTCGAGATCATGGTTCCTTTTTGCCCTAGAAATGAAAAAATAACTCCCCAATTTGGGGTCTGTGGCCTCCAACTAATGGATCAAGAAGATGTAGGCGTCATTTAGGCTTACCTAAGGGTCGGTCATAGTGGTGATGGGCTCAACTTCACCTACATGGACTTGCTTATCCTTGCTCTTATAATATTTAGCATCCAAATATTTGGATTCACAAGTGGAAAAGTGAGATGCATCACCTTGGAGTACAATCACTCGACCATTGAGGGAGTACTTTAGGCATTAGTGATACGATGAGGGGACTACCGTGTAACGACCCAAAGTTTCATTAATGGAAAATCCCACTTGATCTAGTGAAATGTCGCTTTATGAAAAAGATTTTTTTAAGATGTCATCTTCTTTGGTTTTATGTTATGAATTTTGAAAGTTGTTAAAATAGTCGTTGAACAGTAATCACATGATTAGTATAAATATAGGACTTTAACAACTCGGACAAAAGAAGTGATGGCCTCATCTAGTATAATTGCCCCATACAAATCCCATTTTTCGGACCATGGAAAAAAGGTGACATCCTTGGGCTTCTCGCTTTAACAATCCCAAGATGAGATTCACCAAGTCAAGCTTGAACAAGACCGTCTACGGGAAAAGTTGAAGTTGATAGAGATTACCACTCAAGCGATGTCATCCGAGCCACCCCAAAAGTCTGTCACCATTGCAGACCTTAACCTTAGGTCATATGCTACTGTTTTAAGGGGTTATATAACAAATAATGAGTACTATGTTCATGTACATTATTTTTGTATATAATAATGAATATAATTTCTAGTCATTTTTTATACATTTAAATAGTTTTTAAAGTACAAATGGTGTTTTTAGTTATTATTTAATAAAGAAATATATTTTAATAAATTGATGGATTTATGAATTAAATAACATTTTAATAAAATAATAATTATATTATTAATTTAAATTTAATTAAATATAATTGATCTTATAATTTTATGAATGCAATTTAAATTTTTATTAAGGTTTGAAAGCCATTTTTGTTAAAACCCGTGAATTTTCGATAAATGTCGATTTTTATTTTAAAAGTGAAAATTAACATATTTAGAAAATTATTTAGATAAAATAAATGTTATTTCTGGAATCAGGACATAGAAATTATCCAACGGTGAATTTTGCAAAATTTACTTAGATAATCAAATTTTTGGGTAAAAATTAAACACTGTTTAAATATATAATGTGTTTTATGACATCATAATGACCGAATAGTGATGTAATAAAATACTATAATCCTTATTTTCGGCCAATATATTTTTTACCATTAAAATAATGTGATTTTGGGTTTGTTTTAATTACTTTTCAAAGCATTAATGGACCCCTCAAGACTTATTCAACACCTTTCCTTTTTAAATTAATTTCCATGGGAGTGTGACTCACCTCCACATAAGCAACCCTAATATTTTAATAATTTTGGAATTTGGCCTAATAAAATATTGATTTCCTATACCCTTTGAAAAAACCCATGGGCAAAAACCATGGGATTGTTTGTGGTTTGGATTAATTTAATGCAAGGGGACCCAAACCTAAATAATAAAGAATTCCCTCATCTTTCCTATATAAACCCATCCAAGCTCCCACTTCCTCCTCACTCAAATCCTTTGGAGTTCGTACAAACTCTTCCCTACTCTCTCTAGAATCCTCCCAAGGTTCCCCAAGCTCCCAAGAAGCCTCTCACAAGCCTCTCTCTAGCCATTGGAAGCACACTTTCATGTAAGGGTTTTTTCTTCCTTTCTCATTTTTGTAAATTTTCTTTAAGTTGTATTGCCCATTTAATTTCAATTATGAATTTTGGGGTATGGTTTCTCACCTCCACCATACTTCCCTATTATTTTTTGAATGATGGTATACCCCTTTCACTCTCATTAAATGTCTCCTTTGTACACCCGTTACTATGCCGAAATTTCGAAAGGAAGTTCTCTCTCTTCTTTTACATTCAAGCAATAATTTTGTATCATGAATATAAATTCCATTACAATTTTTGGGACATGTATCTATATGACCTATTTACTGTCAATTACATGTAAACATGATGAGGAAACCCTTTCTCTCTCATGAACCATTTTTTATTAATTCTTATGTCATGCCGTTACGGTGCCGAAATCACACTGATTTTCTAAGCCAATGCCATTGTGTAGTGGATACCATGCCCATTTCTCCATCGAGGGTATCCACCTTTATGCACCTTTACATATTTATTACAAAGTTTTATGTACAAATTCCACATTACTTTATCATGGAATAAATGATTATGTTTTCTGAATCCATGTTTTATGATCCATGTGGCACACTTATGCATGAAATGAAATGTTTAAGAAGGGTGCGCCCTTATAGCGCTCTAATGCACTAGGTAAAGTATAGTATCATGATACTTCATGTGAAATGAGTGTTGACTCATTATAATTCAATTGCAACAATGGTGTACTCGTGATTTATGTGCAATGAGGATTTACTAATGCTCCATGTGCAATGGGTCTTGGCTCATTCTAATTCCATGTTAGGTGTTGTTACCACATTTCAATGTTATGATTATTAGGCTTTATCATGCCTTAACGTTCGTGTTTCTTTTATGCCCTATTGATATGCACATTTTATAACATGTATTTTACTCCTCATGTTATTCCATGTGTACTCCCTTACTAGGCTTTATAGCTCACCCTTTTTTATGCATGTCCTCAGGTTATCCCATGGAATGCTAAGTACGAGGGAATGTAGTGGTAATGTAAAGGATGTTTTCAATAAAGATGTTGTATTTCATGTTTTAAGTTTTTATGTAATGATCCTATGCCCCAAATTCACTAAACTCCTCGATCTTATTGTTGTATCAAGTGAAGTTTTATGTAATAAATCATGTGTAAGTTTGTAATAAAAAAGGGTTGTCATAGTTGGTATCAAATGATAGGTTTAGTTATTTTTGGGATTAGGAGACCCTAGTAAAGCCTTATATAGAAGACTAAGTATAATAAAAACATCACTAAAGTTTTGGTATATACTGATTAATTGGTTTATAAAACAAATACATCCATGTCTGGATACGAGCATGTAGAGGCAGCTCTGGCACAGATGTATCCTTGGGGTAAAACTTGAAAACACCGCTTTGAGCTAGACTCAAACGGGAACTGGTGCACGACAACAGTCCTTGTTGCTCTCTTGGTTATGACACTCCCGGGGGATATGTCTTGATAAATTCCAATGCTTAGTATGAACCCTTATTATGGGAATTAAAAAAATGCCCCTATGAATATATGTTAGAAAGTAGATCATGAAAATCCTATATTGAAGCCTATAGACTCATGAGTTAAGGAAATAAAAGTTTATTTATAAATCATCAACTTTTGTCTTTGGATTACCCTTTATGTGTTACCCCTAAATTTCCTTTTATTCCATCCAATGGCCGGTAATAAGAGGTCTCGGGTTAACAACCATTATGAAGATCAGGGTGATGACTGTACTAATGAGATGTCCAATCCAATGGGAGCGGGAATCAAAAACTTTGTCACGCTTCTAACTCAACTAAATCATGTTTTGAATAGAAACACGGGTCAAGAGAAGCATTAAACCCCCCCTAAGAAAGAAAAAGTCGCTATCGAGAGCTTCATGAGACAAAGGCCTCCTACTTTTAGTGGATCATCTGATCCCATGATCGTTGAACAATGGATCAACTCCATTGAAAAGATATTTTCCATCCTCTAATGTTTTGAACAAGAGAAGGTTATCCCGGCGGCTTATCATATGGAGGGTGAAGCTAATCAATGGTGGAAGTTGATAAAAAATACGATGCCTGAGGAGGAGATTGAGGCGTTGGAATTGAAGAATTTCCTGAAGATATTTTTCGATAAATATTTTCCGCGCACCCTCCAGCATAAGATTGGAAGGGACTTCCTTTCCCTCAAGAAAAAAGATGAAGAATCTGTTGGAGCGTACGAGGGAAACTTCACAAGGCATGAAAAATTCGCTTCCGGCTTTGTCGTTAACCCCGAATGCAATGTTGACCGCTTCTTTGGTGGCTGAAGCCTGGCCTACGGAAAGCATTAGTGATCGGTGACTTCGACAGCTATGAGGAGATTTTCTGTTGTTCCCTCAATGTCAAAATGGAGATTGGGGAATCACAGGGGTATCATGGGGACAAGAAGAGTAAGTTGGACTTCAATGATGGTGGTCTGATGGATAAATCCAACGGTGCTAAGAAGATCCAGCACCCCAATTTCCAAAAGTGCAGAAAGAAGCACCCTGGAGATTTCCTTAAGGGGACGAGAAAATGCTTCAGGTGTGGAAGAGAAGGGCACCTAGTTGTTAACCGTCAGCAAGAAAGACCCACGGCTGCGGCAGAGGAGAGGAACACTCCGTTCTAACCTCAATACATTTTTCAATGCTACAAATGCAAAGAACCGGGTCATTTTGCAAATCAGTTCCCTAATCCAAGGGATTTTGAAGACAACCAACAACCTCCAAGGCAGAAAGGAAGATCTTTTTTCTTCACTTCTGCCAAAGTGAACCCTAAAAACAAAGTGGTGACAGGTACGCTAGTTATTCATTTAAGAATAGTGAACGTACTTTTTGATTCAGGTTCTATGCATTCTTTTATATCTCGAAAGTTTATTACAACAATCCCAACACCACCACAAATCATGGAAGTAAAGATGTCGGTGAGTATGGAAAATGGGGCAATCATTTCATCCCATGGATATAAGTCCTCCCCTGTTATAGTCTGTGGATTGAATTTCGCGACGAACCTTGTCATACTCCCTCTGGTGGAATTTGAGGCAATTCTTGGCATGGATTGGCATTCCTTATATAGAGCCAACATAAATTGTTGGGAGAGGGAAATCACACTCCATATGGAGAATCGACCCCCGATTATTTACAAGTGTCAAGAGGAAGATGAATCTCCTTTAGCTCCATCATATCAATCATGGATATTACTGCCTTATGAGAATGCGTATTTGGCTCAGATGATTGAGTACAAGGAAGAAACCATCCTTGAAGAAATGCCTATTGTGAGGGAATTCTCTAAAGTGTTTCCTAAGGAACTATCTCGTCTTCCTCCAAGAAGAGATGTTGTGTTCTCAATTGAACTTATACCTAGGGCACTACCAATATCCAAGACTCCATATAGCATGGTTGTTGTAGAGCTTGAAGAGCTGAAGAAACAACAACAGGAGAATCTGGATAAAGGGTTTATACCCCCAAGTGCTTCACCATGGGGTGCACCAGTCCTCTTCATCAAGAAGAAGGATGGGTCAATGCAGCTTTGCTTCGATTATCGTGAACATAACAAAATCATGATAAAGAAAAAGTATCCTCTCCCAAGAATCGATGACTTGTTTAATCAGCTGCGTGGAGCAAAATACTTCTCCAAGGTGGATTTTCGGTCGGGATATTATCATGTAAGGGAGAAGAAGGAAGATGTCCCGAAGACTGCTTTTCGTACATGGTACGGGCACTATGAATTCATAGTAATGACTTTTGGACTCACTAATGCTCCAGCAATATTCATGGACTTGATGAATAGAGTCATTAGAGATAACCTTGAAAATTTAGTGGTAGTCTTTATAGATGATATTATAATATACTCCAAAACCAAGGAGGATCACGAGGAGCATTTAAAAATTTTACTAGAGACTTTGTGCAAGGAGAAGATCTATGAAAAGTACAGCATGTGTGAGTTCTGGTTGAAGGAGGTCTCATTCATGGGCCATATAATCACAAGCAATGGGATATCTCTGGTCCCCTCCAAAACAGATGCAATTGAGGGATGGATGAGGCCAACATTGGTAACAGATACCCATATCTTCTTGGAGTTTTCTGGATATTATCGACGATTTCTGAGGAATTTCTCGCGATTGTCCAAACATCTTACAAAGCTAACTCAGAAGGAATTAAAGTTTTCTTGGAGTGATGAATGTGAAGAAAGCTTTAAGGAGTTGAAAAGGAGGCTTATCACTGCGCCCGTGCTCACTTTACCCACAAGTGGGGAGCTTTTTGTGGTATTCAGTGATGCTTCAAAGAAGGGCATAGGCTGTGTGCTGATGTAGAATGATATAGTGATATCTTATGCCTCAAGGTAGTTGATAATCCATTAGAGAAACTATCCAACGCATGATCTGGAGTTGGCGGATGTGATATTTGCCTTGAAAATCTGGCGGTATTATCTCTATGGAGAGAAATGTGAGATATATACTGACCAAAAGAGTATTAAATATATATTCACACATAAAGAGCTTAATATGTTCCAGATAAGATGGATAGAACTCATCACAGATTATGACTGTTCAATACATTACCACCATGGGAAAGCAAACAAGCTGGTAGATTCCCAAAGTAGAAAGGACCCAGAAATTATATCAATGATGAGAATTGAGAATGATCCAATCTTCCTAGACTTGATGAAGATGGACGTGGGAATCATAAAGAAGGGAACATCATCAATCAATTCACAAATGATTGCTCAACCATCTCTTTTGGAAAGGTTAAAGGATGATCAAAAGGATGATATGAGAATTCAAGAAAAAGTGGAAGCTATAAAAAAGGGGAAATCCTCGGAGTTTAATGTTAGTGAAGAAGGTATTGTGCGGTTTGAGAAAAGGCTATGTATTCCATCATGTCCGGAGTTGAAGAAGGAAATTTTGGATGATGCACATAGTTCAAATTTCTCTATTCACCCAGGGAGCAGAAAGATGTATCGAGATCTCCAAGAAAACTTTTGGTGGGTTAATATGAAGAAGGATATCACTGAATATACATTAAAGTTCCTGGTGTGTCAGCAAGTGAAGGCAGAGAGGCAGAAGTATAAGGGGATGATGCAACCATTGCCCATAACAGAATGGAAATGTGAGAATATCACCATGGACTTTGTCACCAGACTTCCATGGACATCCAAAGGCAACAATGCAATCTGGGTTGTTGTGGATTGTCTTACAAAGACTGCACACTTCATTGCTATTCGGGAGGATTTCTCTTTGAATCAACTGGCACAAATATATATATCAGGGAAGTGGTAAGGTTGCACAGAGTACCACTATCTATTATGTCTGACCGAGATCCAAGATTTATCTCTAAGTTTTGGAAGTGTCTTCAACATGCTATGAAAACTGAACTGAACTTCTATACGACCTATCATCCTCAAACTGATGGCCAATCTGAGAAAACTATCCAAACACATGAGGGCATGTTGAGAGCAAGCTCAATGGACTTTAAAGGAGGATGGTATCAACATCTTCCTCTGGTTGAAATCTCTTATAAAAATAGTTTCCACTAGAGCATCCAAATGGCACCAAATGAATCCCTGTATGGGAAAAGTTGCAGAACACCGGCATGTTGGGATGAGGTTAGTGAACATAAGCTGGTTGGACCAGAAATGGTCCAGGAAATGGTGGAGAAGGTAAAAACCATTCGGCAGCATATCAAGGAACCTCAGAGTCAATAGAAGTGTTATGCAGATAATCATCGACGAGACCATGATTTTAAAGTTGGAGACATGGTTTTTCTATGAATATTTCTATTGAATAAGGTAATGAAGTTTTTAAAGAATGGAAAGTTATGTCCAAGGTACATCGGCCCCTTCGAGATTCTTGACTGTGTCGGGGCTGTGGCCTATCGACTATAACTTCCACCTACTATGGCCATAGTACATGATGTCTTTCATGTATCCCTATTAAGAAAGTACATACCACAGCCTTCATAAGTACTCTCTTCTGAGGTGGTACAATTGGAAGATGATCTCTCTTATGAGGAACAACCAGTGAAGATCTCAGATCATAGAGAAAAAGTTCTACGAAATAAGACAATGCCCCTCTTCAATGTGTTGTGGAGAAACCAAAAATTTGAAGAAGCGACTTGGGAATCAGAGGAAAATATGAAGCTGAGTTAACCACATCTGTTTTAGTGTGGGAAAAGGAAAAATTCGAGGGTGAAATTTCTTATGGGGGGAATATTGTAATGACCAAAAGTTTCATTAATGGAAAATCCCTCTTGATCTAGTTAAATGTCTTTTTTTTGATAAATATTATTATAAGATGACAACTTATTCGGTTTTATTTTATGAATTTTGACCGTTGTTAAAATAGCCATTGAACAGTGATCACATGATTAGTATAAATATAGGACTTTAACTAATCCAATTTTACTCAAACAAAATAAGCGATGGACTCATCCAGTAGAATTTCCCCATATGAAGCCCATTTGTCAGAGCTCGGAAAAGATGTGGCATCCTTGGAATTCTCTCTTGACCAAGCCCATGCTAAACTTCACCATGTCAAGCTCGAACGGGACCGTCTACGGGAAAAGTGGAAGTTGATAGAGATTACCACTCAAGCGATGTAATCCGAGCCACCCCAAGAGTCTGTCACCATCACACACCTTACCCTTAGGTCTTATATGGCTATTTTAATGGGTTATGTAACAAATACGTAGTACTATGTTCATGTACATTATTTTTGTATATAATAATGAATATAATTTCTATTCATTTTTTGATACATTGTAAATGGTTTTTAAAGTACGAATGGTGTTTTTAGTAATTATTTAATTAAGAAATGTATTTTATTAAATTATGGGATTTTTTAATTAAATAATATTTTATGAAAATAATAATATTATTATTAAATTAATTTTTATTAAATATAAAGGATCTATTAATTTTATGAATGCAATTAATATTTTTATTAAGGTTTGAAATCAATTTTGGTCAAAACCAGTGAATTTTCGATAAATGTATGTTTTTATTTTAAAAGTGAAAATTAACATATCTAGAAAATTATATAGATAAAATATATGTTATTTCTGGATTCAGGATGTCAAAATTATCCAACGGTGAATTTTTCATAATTTTCTGAGATAGTAAAATTTTTGGGAAAAAATTATATACGATTTCAATATATAATGTGTTTTATGACATCATAATGACACAATAGTGATGAAATAAAATACTATAATCCTTATGTTCGGCCAATATATGTTTTACCATTAATATAATGTGATTTTGGGTTTGTTTTACTTACTTTTCAAAGCATTAATGGACCCCTCAAGACTTATTCAACACCTTACCTTTTATAATTAATTTCCATGGGAGTGTGACTCACCTCCACATAAGAAACCCAAATATTTTAAGAATTTAGGACTTTGACCTTATAAAATATTGATTTTCTCTTCCCATTTACAAGAACCATGGGCAAAAAATATTTAATGGATTGTGGTTTGAATTAATTTAATGTAAGGGGACCCAAACCTAAATAATAAAGAATTCCCTCACCTTTCCAATATAATCTCACCCACGCTACCAATTCCACCTCACTGAAATCCCTTTGAGTTCGTCCAACCATTGACCTACTCTCTCTAGAATCCTCCCAAAGTGCCCCATGATCCAATGAAGCCTCCCACAAGCCTCTCCCTAGCCTTTGGAAGCACACTTCCAAGTTAGGGTTTTTTCTTCCTTTCCCATTTTTTTCAATTTTCTTCAAGTTGTATTGCCCTTTTAATTTCAATTATGGATGTTAGGGTATGGTTTCAAACCTCCCCCATACTTCCCTATTATTGTTTGAATGATGGGATTCCCCTTTCTCTCTAATTAAATGCCTACCATGCACATCTGTTACTATGATGAAATTCCGAAAGGAACTTCTCTATCTTCTTTTACATTCAAGAAATAATTTAGTATAACGAATCTAAATTCCATTACAATTTTTGGGACATGTATATATATTACCTATTTACTTCCATTACATGTAAATATGATGAGGAACCCCTTTCTCTCTCATTAACCATTTTTTATGAATTCTTATGTCACGCCGTTACGCTGCCGAAATCGCACTGATTTTCTAAGCCAATGCCATTGTGTAGTGCATACCATTCCCATTTCTCCATCGTGGGAATCCACCTTTATGCACCATTACTTATTGATTACAAAGTTTCATGTATGAATTAGACATTCCTTTATCGTGGAATAAATGATTATTTTTTATGAATCCATGTTTTATGATCCATGTGGCACACTTATGCATCAAATGAAATGTTTAAGAAGGGTGTGTCCTAATAGCACTCCAATGCATTGGGTAAAGTATAGTATCATGATACTTCATGTGAAATGAGTGTTGAATCATGCTAATTCAAGTGCAATGAGGGTTTACTCATTCTTTATGTGAAATGAGGATTTACTCATGCTCCATGTGCAATGGGCCTTGGCTCATGCTAATTCCATGTTATGTGTTGTTACCACATTTTAATGTTATTATTATCATGCTTTATCATGCCTTTATTTTCATTTTACATTTATTCTCTATTGATATTCCCATTTTCTAACATGTATTTTACTCCTCATGTTATTCCATGTGTACTCCCTTACTGGGCTTTATAGCTCGCCCTTTTTTTATGCATGTCCTCAGATTATCCCATGAAATGCTAAGTACGAGGGAATGTAGTGGTCATGTAAAGGAAGTTTTCAATAAAGATGTTGTATTTCCTGTTTTTTGTTTTTATGTAATGATCCTAAGCCCCAAAGACACTAAACCACTCGATGTTCTTGTTGTATCAAGTGATGTTTTATGTAATAAATCATGTGAAAGTTTGTAATAATAGAAGGGTTGTCATATACCATTTGCATGTGGATCCAAGGTCTACCCATAAATGCATTGTACGCGGTGTCCTAGGAGACAACCATAAGCTCGGTGCTGAAAACTATGCCACCACACTAGGTTTTGAAACGAATCATACTGATCGGGGTCTGCTATGTCCTATCGTATCCCTAGATTCTTAAATAAGAGGGAGTCAGGTCATATTTGGATAATACATGCTTCCACAGTGTCCATGTAGGCATAATTTTAGTCCCAGAGCCCGTTTTAAAGAGACAGTGGCGAACCTCGACACTGTTATATTCGAATGTGATATACAACTGGCAGATTTTCCCCTATATGGGGGAGCCTTAATCCTCTTCGGAGAACGAAATGATGTCCTTTAATTCTGCATCCTCAACTGTTTCAACATGGTATGCTTCTGCAGCTGCTACCTCCATCTCAAACTGGAGAGGGCTCCTTAAAGCCTCAACGAGGGCCTCCTGCATATCTGGTGATAGGCAAAGGGATTCAAGGATGTAATGCCTCACTTTGATTCAGGCGAGGTTCATGAGAATGTCATACATCTATGCCAGGCGCGGACTTCTATTTGCGGGAATCCGCTCTGTGATTGAAGGCATGACATGCCCTACCAGTTTGACCAGCGGCTGACTGGTACTAGGAATATCCCACTGCTCACTAGTTGAAGCTCGGACAGTAGCTTCCAGATGAGGACCAAACGACTGAGACCAGCATGTGGCAGGACAAAGCTGGTCATGGCATGACCGATGTGGTTCTGCCTGATCCAGTAGCACAAACAGTGGTGGTGGTGGTCCTGACGACATCGGATGAAGAGGATGCGAGTGCTGAGCTCTACACTGGGCTTGTTTCCTGGTCTCAGTGGCATGCACGAACTAGAAAGAGGTGGTAACTGAGATGCCTCGGTGACACATATGGTCGCGGCTCCACTGACGTTGGCATCAGTTGGGGACATTGAGGAGGTCCTCCTGGCGCTCCCCCTCCTTAGGAGTCATATAGGGGTTTACCAACTCGACGATGTTAACCGAAGTTTACCATTGACTATAACTTGATGAATCCTCCACTAATGGGATGATTCTGGGGGAATCCCCATCTCTGGGGCATAAATTCACTAAGAGTACAGGACGATGATGACATTAGTGGGGCACATTTCTTTTTCTTGCACCTATGATGCTTGATCTTCTGGGAAAAGGTTGATTGGGATGACGATATTGATGTGGTGGTCATAGCTTCTGAATGCTCCGACTAACTTAGGAATGCATGGATAATTACATGGGAAGGGGAGACCGCTATTTGGACCAACCAATCAGTATACTTCTGAGACTCGTGGTCCGAAACCTACAACCACTTGCCTTCGCTTTCGCTACAACTATCTAACCTCACAAAGACACCCGCCACTTGTGCCGAGACCGGGCCAGAACTAACTATGTTGTGGTAAATATGGTCTTGGGTCCATTCCATGAACACATAGCATTTCCTGAGGGTGTTCCCCAAGATCTGGTGATAAGGGAATTAGGTGGTGTGATCAGTGAGATTTGCATACTCTGGCTTTCTACACTCAGGAAAGTGTACAATTCCATGATCTAAGACGTTGTGGAAGTAACCAGGGATCCTAGTCTTTTTGAACGAGTAGGTCCAATTTATTATTTCCAGAATGTGGGTTGTAGGAGCCTGGCCCTGACGAGGGGATGGAGGAGCCTGCTGAGGGCGCAGAACATGAGTATCATGCTAAGGAAGTGGCGGCGTGTTATGTGCGGTCGCTTGCTGATTCTGAGGATGATGCTGAACTGGAAGCTATGCCTGAGGTGGAGGGGATTTGCGAAGCTATGGGGTTGTCTCTATAGGTAGAAATTCTAGCTACCTGGGGGCATATATCTGGGCCACTGCGGTAGGATCAACTCTAGAAGACCTCTTTCCTGGGATTACAGGGGGCAATGGACGTGCCTGACTTGCCTGCTGTGGGGCCTCTTTGAGGCACTGTGCCTTATATGAGAAATCTGAAAATCCTACGGGATAGTTCGGAGTGATCAGGGAGGGAACCATCTCCATCTTGACATTCCCCATGCACATCATCAGAAATTGTTCTTGATATAGTGGCATGTCAATGGAGAATGTGATCCCCTTCCACCGGGCGATAAAATATGCGACTCACTCATCAGGATTTTGTTTGCACTTGAAGAGGTCTACGATACCCGTCTTCCAGGTGGTAGAGCTGAACTAGTGAAGAAAGAGCCTAAAATGGTCCTCCCAGCTAGTCACAGATACTATGAGGAGATGGTTATACCAGACGAATGTTGTCCCCTCCATTGGCTGAACAAAACAGTAGAGCATGACAGCCTCTTGCTACACTGGAGTCCCTAGCATAGTCCCACACCAGGATTTGAAGTGGGTCAGGTGTTGTGGTGGGTCCCCCGTCCTGTTAAACGGGGAGAAGGTGGGATTCCCAAATCCCAAGGGTGATGGTATATCATCCACCCATGCTGGGTATGACATTCCATCAGGTGGGGTGGCCACCATTCGCGTTTCAAATTCCTCTAGGTGGGCGATGAGTGCCACCATTGGATCAGACGGGCATGTGACCATTCCTTGATGGGGATCCATAACCAAGTGTGTGTTTCCGGTCTCTTCAATGTGGTAGAAAAGAACATCGGCTCATGGAGCGGCTGGTGGATCGACCCCTGGGGTAGCTGGGGGAGTCTAAGTAGGGTTCCATAGATTTTCACACTGATCAAGATGGTTTTGCGAGACATACCACGCCATTTCTCCGTGAGATTCGGCTTCCACCCTATTAGAGAGAGCAACATGATAAGGGTGGCCTAGGGGATGCTCTCCAAGGGGGAGTTGTTCTTGCCTCGGCCTTGGATCACCGTAGTCAGGTTGTCGCTCTGCAACATGTTCAACCAGGAGTTTAATGACCAACATCTTCTATTCAGAATTTTGTTGGTGAAACATGTCTTTCTCAGGGTCCTCCTCTGTCTTCTTCCCTAAAGCTGATGGGTCGGTGTGTTTGACAGCTCCGATGTGCTGTTTTCCCGTACCGAGATTCCAGCTTAGAACTAATGTCTCGGTGGACGCAAGGAGACCTAAGAGGTTCCTCTACAATTGGGTAATCCTTCACAATGGGTCCAGTAGTTGTGGCACATCCTCAGAGCAGAGGTTCCCATGAATAACTTCCAGCTTGTTTTCACCTCCCGACTGACCGGTCATGTTCAACGCAACTCTTCTTAGGGGAATTTCCTTAATGTCACCTAGAAAGTCGGGCTACCCGAGAATATTGCTGAAGAGGAGGATAACGTACTTCCCCTAGCCACAGACTTGTGCATCGGGGTATCCACCTTAATAATATTACGGAGTACATGGAAACTATGAATAGATTGTTGTTGGAGGGCCCGATGGTGACCAGGTGACTCGGGGTGCTGGACCACGAGGAGAGTGGCTAGGTCAACCGGACAGCACTGTTCTCCGATGTCTTCAAGGTGCAATTGGATACTAGGATAATACACTCACTGGTGATGGAGACAGAAGTGAGTTTCTAAGAGGGTCTAGCGGAAACATTCAAACTCCTCTGAGGTGAGAGATTCCAGCGTACAAAAATTTGGTCGTGTGACTGACCAAAACTTATCATGGAAGTGGTATGATGAATGGATGGTAAATAATATCCTCGGCTCAGATTCAGGGTATGGATATTGATTTCCCCACTCTTTAACTAGGGTTGGATGAGGAACTGTCAACGGCACTGAGGCAGATCGCTCGGGTGATGGGTTGGCCAGCAGGGAATATGGAAAATGGGCTGACTGACCGCCGAACCTTGGCCTGTCCTCTGAGGACTGTAGTGACCTGGCCACTATATCGCAATAGGATGGACCAGAAACCAATGTTCCTGACACAGCATCGGAATCTGCCGATGCTGGCCTATGTCACGGCTCTACATCCATTGGCCCCCAAAATAGCACTTCGTAGTCTCTAGCCGAGACAGGGGGTGCTTCTGAAGTTGACAGTGGAAACTGTGTGGTTAGTCCCGGGTAACAATCCAGGTTCTTGTCCTCCTGGATATACTATCGGAGGGAGACATGGATCTTATGTATCTCAAATTCATGGAGTACGAGGCTGATTCACCTCATTCCTTCCCCATCCCTTGACTCGGAGGACCGAGGAGAGGGCTCTAGTGTTGAGTCGTACTCCGCCTCGGAGTCTTTGAAGCGGAATGGTCTGGCTGTTTTCTGGCCTTCCCTAGAATTCCTCTTGCAGTGGCGAAGACCCACCTTCCTTCCCTTGGGTGACTCATCAGGACAATGTCAATTTCTGACATGGCGTCCTCTGGCCGCACTGGTGCTGGGGCGAAGAGGGTTTCCACCCAAGAAAGCAGATGTGTGAGGAGCAATGGGACAAATGTCAACAGGGACACGATGAGGACCTCCATGCAGGCTGGTGACCATACATGTAATGTCTCCATAACTACGGTCTGCGGTAGGGGGAGTGACATATTACCCAGTGTAGTGAGCATGGGAGGGAACCCCATATAAAGTGTTGGTGTCACGAGGACGATCCCAACATGGGTTGAAGGTGGCACGGGGCAGACCTCCGTGTTGGGGTCAGAAGCAGGGAGGGCCCAAACCATGTGTTGTGGCGGTGTGGAGGGTGCCTCTGCACTGGGTGGCACTGCTACGGATTGGTCCGCAGTGGCCATCGCCTATACCAATGACCAAGAGAGTCAACCCACCTTGCCCGTGGGGTGGCTGGGGCCTCGATCTAAGTAGAGTGTATAATTATCTCTATTTTATGTATGTAGGGGGTTGGGTGTATGAGTCTATGGTGGCTCGTGCAGCAGTAGCTGCTCACGTTGACACCCCAAGGTGGGTGCTCTTTTTAATTTTTGCCCGATGCTAGCGCTGAGTCAGATGAACTAGAGCTGGTGGTTCAGGCGCATGGCCTACCTACTCCTCGGCTCGGGGAACCAGGCATTAGTGATGACATAGCCTGGTGGGAGATCTCATTGGGAGCCCTTGGAATGGGACTCCAATCGGGCCAACCCGGACATCCCCTACCTCATCGGCATAGGGCAGAGCAGTGCCAAGGGGGTCCAGTGACAAGCTCCTAAAACGATTGAATGTTTGGTTGGGGAGTATCGACTCCCTGTTCTATCCTCGGGGTGCCTTTGACGGTGAGGTGGAGCTTCCTCGAGATCTAAGCGGACCATATCCCTGGTAGGGATGTTCCCCTCCTCCTCATACATGTGAACTAGGTCATTAATTACCCGTTGCTGGATAATTTCCAATGGGGAGAGGGGTTGTGTGTTCTTAGCAGTCATGGTGATTGAGGCCATCATGGAAGATGCAGAACAACGTAGGGTAGCCGCATCGATATTGCTCCTGCCCCTGCGCCGGTGGGCAGGTGATCGATCTCCGATGCAATAACTTGGTTCCTGAATGTAGGGATAAGAACTCATTAATACCTATTGGAAAATAAATCTACAACTTGTTCCCCCGCGTCGGTCCGTCTTCTGTGGCCGGTAAGAGGTATCCACACTGAAAACATCACATAATAGAATGCTCAATTTCTTGATTATCCCAACCTTTGGAGAGTTTCACGTCAGGACGATGTGGTGGGACCTAGTACCGGATGACTGGGTCAGAGGACATACTAAACCATCGATGCATCGAACGCTACTAGTCTGTATGTTGATGATAAGATAATCCTGTCAGGTTCACCATTTTTGTTTCTGACGTTGTCACCGGGACGTGTGCATCCGTCACATAGAGGATGTGTAGTTGTTTCCCCGCATTCCCACATTCCAAAGGCGGGCGGCATACATTTCTTATCCATGAACATCTACTCCATGATTGAAACAGGATGATTGGATGTCGGTTCTTCCTTCTGTGGATTCATCCCCAGAGCTTGTCACCTAGTTTGGGTCTCCCTTATAGAAATTAGACATTGTTCATGAAATTATTCCTCACGCCATATCTTCACGAATAGAAGGTAATTACACTACTTCTGTTAAGAGATTTCAAGGGGTCCGATCAGGGAAACAACCTTCATTTTGGAGAGTAGTCACATTGGGAATCACTGGCATGTTTAAATTCTAGGGAATTGTAATGTCTGTCTTTTTTTCCCTTATTATAGGGCTTTTCAAGGGTGTGGAAACCCGAGGCATCCCAAAAAGAATGCGGGGAATCATATACCATGTGCATTTATCTATGGATTTCCTTAGCTTCCTTTGTTTAACACAGGGTATGCCGCAAGTTTAACGTCTAGTGGAGACAAATCAGACTGATCAGAACACTGATTAGAGTAGATCAGATGGAGGAACCCCTGGAGAGAATTAAGATACTGGTGCCAACACGTGGGTGGCTTCCCGAATGCTGTCAAATGGAATGGGGAATGGGATGACATGATCTCCCAGGGATGTGGTGGGCTGGAAAAGAATCAGGATGGATGATGAACTGTATGAATGGATTAGAGGGGGAATGATATGAGACCATTGCGAAGTTGATGATATAGCTGGTCTTGAGACTCTAAGAGACTTCTTATGTATCCCCATGTCAGGAAATCAAAGTTTTATAGTTAGGTGGGATGATGGGACACCTAAGGTGGTGTCCCGTGTGAATGGTCGCATGGATGGGACCTAGAGGAAGTGGAACCTCCTGGTTAGGGCATGACCTTACCGAGACACATAGGCTTGAGGGAGAGGTTATGATGAGACATAATTGATGGGGCCTGATCCTCATGGAGACTTCTTACATACCATGCCATGACATGGATCAAAGACCACGTAGTTCAGAGATAGAATACAATTTAACGTCATGCGGGACGGGGGAGAACCGACATGAAGGGGGTCGGATTGGCCGGGTTGCAGACATGAACCTCATGGAGGCATCCTACATACCATGCCTTGACATGGATCAAAGTCCTCGTAGTTCGAGATGGATTGGGTCTTATACTCTGAGGTGGGACAATGTGATTGGGGATTGAACCTCATTGAGGCTTCCTATGTACCATTCCTTGACATGGATCAAAGTCCCCATAGTTCGGGATGGATTGGGGCGTACACTCTTAGGTGTTACAAGGTGTTTGGGGATTGAACCTTGTGGAGGCTTCCTATGTACCATGACTTGACGTGGATAAAATTCCTTGTAGTTAGAGATGGATTGGGGATTACACTCTAAGGGGGCCCATGTGGTGTTGATCTTGAACCTCATGGTGGCTTCTAACATACCATTCCTTGACATGGATCGAAGTCCCCGTAGTTCGGGATATGTTGGGGCTTAAACTCTGAGGTGACCAAAGGTGTTGGGATTGAGCCTCGTGGAGGCATCCTAGGTACCATGCATTAACATGGATCAAAGTCCACGTAGTTTTGGATATCGAATACAGATTAACATCATGTGGGAAGGGGGGCATTTGGGGCATACACACTAAGGAAGCCCAAGGTGTTTGTCAGGGTCGGTGCTGACTCTTATCCCACATGAGTCATGCTCGGTGTGAGAAACAAGAGATAGCATAGACACGACGATCACTTCGTGAATGGTGCGTCCATTGGAAATGGGGTGGGGCTTACGCTCTGAGGTGGCCCAAGAAGTTGGGGCTTACTATAGGATGGAGGCCCTAGGTACCAAAGCGATGTCGGAGAGGGATTTGGGACCGAAGAAAAGAGGATCCCCTTTCCCTACACTGCCCTTCACTGGCCCAACGTAACAAAGATGAAAGGAGGAGCAAGGATGTTGCCTCCTGCAAGAAAAGATAAGGGGCTTACACCAAGGTGGCATCCCTTCCCGCGGACAAATTCCACACCGATAAGGATGATATCATCCCCTGTGAGGGGTGATCCCATCCCCGTGGAGACAAGTGGGTGTGGAGAATGTCCAAGGCCGGGGGACCTTCGTGTGAGACATGGGGCCAGGTCACAGTTTAACATCATGTGCTGAAGGCGATGGCACTTTATAGTTTAATGTCCTGCAGCTCGGACGAGGTGGGTTCACTCCGCACCCCAAGATATTAGATAATCAATACCCTCTTCTCCGTGTGGGAGAGAAGGCTTCGGGAATGCCGTAGCGAGGGGGTGAATCAGGGTGAACCATCAAGGGGTCCATGTTAGCGTGGCTATGGGAAGATTCAATAACCATTAGCGTGCCTATGTGAGGAATAATGAGGAAAAGCAACGCAATGGGTGGTATCCTCCAGGGGACTTTTAAGTTACTTCATACGACCCTAGAAGGTCGCATGGGAAAATGGCGCTTGATGTGGATGCTCGGGGCTTGAGAGACACCCACGAATGGAATCCATAAGATAGGCATCAAGAACTTGTGCAAGGGGATGCCCAATGAGCTCCGAGGTTAGGCGTCCCAAAGAATTGCATGCAACCTTTGAGGATTGCGTGTGAAACTAGTATCCCTGCGCGAAAAACACTGGGATGGAAAAAAACAACTGATGATTACCTGGAAATGGTGCTGAGGTTTTGCATGTAGTAATAAAGGATTGCGTTCAAGGAATAAAAATTGTGCGCAACTGTTGGAGACTATGCACAATAACTGGAGTGCACACAATTGAAGAAGAGGCTACACACAATGACTGGGGTGCGCACAATTAAAGAGGATTGCACGCAATGATTGGGGTGCATGCAATTAAAGGGGATTGTGCACAATTGGCAGTTCGGCATGCAAATGGAATGGATTTCGTGTTAGGAGTGGACCCCCAAGGGATTGGAATTTAGTATTAAACTAAGGAGATCTTGTGCGAAGGCAGACCACGGGGAAAACTGGCTTAAAAAGAATCGTACCTGAAGGCCATCATTGCACGCGTGGAAGGATAATTTCGCACATGACAGCCAGTTCAGAATCTTCAAACCTAAAGTGGAAGGGGGTTGAACTCTATTTATATTTTCTCGAGGGCGCAGATACTTGGGTCAGAAGAAAAAATTTTGTGACGTAAGCTGCGGTGCGAAATGTGGACCGCGCGGGGCAGGGCATGAAATATTTCACGCTCACTCTGCTGAACGGTCGCGAATCCTGGAACCTTCTGCGCAGGGGCATATTTTTTCACGTACCTATGATTTTCATTTGCGCGACCCCTCCGACCCCCTGGATGGGGTCCTTGAGTCCAAATATGACTTCTTGTTGCCGTTTGAAAACCTTATTCAACACTTCAATGTTTTTCAGCGTCTATAGAGATCACAATAAAAAGTATCAAAACTATAGAAAAAAGTACTAGAATAAAAAAGGGTTGTTATATAATCATGAAGAATAAGAGTTTCATGAAGAAGGGAAATGAAATGGACATTTAAAATAAATGTATATAAATCCCACGTTATCTTAAAAACCACCTTCACATTTAAAAAATTGTTTAAGTTACATAAAATATAAAAAAGTTAATGTTTTTCAAAAATATTATGATGCATCACAATATAATTCATTTTGTACAATAATTATTTCGGATAACCTCATATAAAATGTTCTAAAATGTATTGGTTCTGAATAATAATATTCATGAGGATATTATAGAAATTACAATTATTTGGGAGTGTTTAGTTATGTGAAAAATATTATTCAAAAAGAAATATGTTCTAAGTTGTTTTTTAATTCTTATTTTTATTTTATCATATGTATTTAAAGAAAAATTGTTTTATTTAGGTATTAATGGTATACGTATATCATAATAAATATTTAAAAGCCTAGGATTAGAGTAGATGAATCATACTAAGCCTTCCATCAATTATACTAAATGATGATGATATATCCAAAAACATTTCTTAATGTTGTTTTTTAATGGTGGACATTTTTTTATTTGGGAGTTATTTTCATTTTGTTATGATGGATAATGAGAAAAATGACATATTCATGAAATGATGTTTTGTTAGTCAGAGGGGAATTAGTTTTTTTTTAAATTTTTTGTGTTCTAAATGAGAGGTGGTTATTAGAAAGTTATATACAATATTTTTCTTGTGACAAAAAATTGTGAATTTTTTTTATGATATTAGTGAATATGTTTCTTCTATAAATGAGAAAAAAAATTTGATATATTTTGAAGAAAGAAATGTATGAAATTGAATAAAGTAATTAGAAAAGAGGGTGTGATGAAGGGATTGTGAATTTAAAAAATGTTATAGGTAATAAGATATAATAAATGAAAAAATCTGTTATTTTAGTAATTAATAATTTATTCTTTGGATTAATTAACAATTATAGGATTGGTTGTATGGAATTTGGGGAAGTTATTCCCTATCAATGAGTAATTATGATTTTGAGGAAAACATGAAGGCCTATATAATTAGTATAATCTAAAATTAGACCATTCATTTATCCAGATGTGGTAACATCTTTACATGATTATGTTGCATGATAAGGTGAGGTTGTGTATTCCTAAAATATTTTTAAAAAATATCTTACTGGTGGAATATTGAATGTTTTATTTATTTCATAAGAGTAAGATTTTAGGATTTTGGAAGGTAATTTTTTATGTTTAAAAAATAAATCACCAATTTCAATTTGAGATTAATGGAATGAAAATCATACATTAACTGTTGCCTTGGATTTTATAGGTCAAAGAAGACAAATAATGAAGTAATAAGATGAAAAGATGAGTAATATCAAAAGTATAGTAGATTTAAATGATTGGAAATAGTTTTTTGAAATTCATTATATATGTATATTCCATTTCCATAACATTATCATATTATGTTTTTGAAATCGAATGCCACATACAGATATCTTACATCACATTTGATCTTTGATAAAATGAGTTTTATACAAAAACTGTCACACATTATCGTAAGAAAATATTATAGTATATTGAATGAATAGATGATAGGTCGATAATTAGATATTAAACTGAAAAAATATATTTGATACCACATGAATTGGGTGTATTCATTGGTCTATTTAATTGAAATTTATAAAACAAATTTATCCTTTGATATTTAATTGTTTATACCCATTACCTACTTATTATTATTTTTCCATGAGTAAATTTTCCAAGATAAAACACTAATTCTTGAGAGTTAATTAAAAACATTAATTTATATTATTTTAAATTATATATTTCTAGAGACATTCTTAGAAAATGTTTCACTAATAGAACTATCATTTTAATATTTTTTTTAAAATAATATTTTAATACATGTTAATTTGATAGTTTAAATTTATTTATTATTAATATCACATTATATATTTGAGATATACCCAACATTAGATCATTAATTAAACACATTAAAACAATGAAAGACCTTATATAAAGTGAATAAATTTATTTATTCTACTACATGTAATGCATTGTTTCACCATTTATAATCAATAAGTGTGGTGGGAAGGGAATTTTCATGGTGATGATATTGGTGGAATTAATTTTAAATTTTGTTCTTTTGGAGTTATAATTGGTTGAAGGAAAAAATGTGTCATAAATTATATTTCATTATTATTTATTGGAAAAAACCTAAAAAATGTAAAAATTAAATATTTCAAAAAGGGAGGGGGGTTAATATACAATTAGTAACATTTTCGTTATTTGTGAGCATTTTATAAGGGAAAATTTAGTTAGTTGGTGTTACATATTGTATAATAAATCTTGATAGATTAGTTTTCTATTAATAATTTATTGTTTATCATATATTTTAATTATGTCTTAAGAAACTATTTCGAGCCTTATTATTTTACAAAACTACCTAAATCTATTTAATAATAGTTATATGAGTAGTTTAATGAAGTTACTATAGATTAGTGTATTTTTTATTTCTATGTGAGGATTTATATATCCAAAAATCATATGTATGGAATTAATATACATGACATTGAGCATAACCCAAAATTAAATTATCTTCTATGACGTGTGAACACATTTTAATGCTAAGGTAGATCACAGTTCAATATGAATTCTAATAATAACCTAATTCATATCAGTGGATGGTAAGATAAGCACCATCTACTAAATATGATTTGTATAACACATGGTTGATTGGTTTCCATAACAAGTGATGGTTTGGAAATGAATTTTAAGGGGATAATTTATATTCTATAACTTAGTAATTATTATTTTATATTTTTTATAATTTATTTTAACCCATACTTTGATATATTTCAAATTATGGAAATATAGATATAAATAATTATGGAAGAGAAATATTTTATATCTATGGGAAATTGATATCTAAAAAATATGCATTATTTCTATTTGTGATTTAACTAATTTTTGAGTTAATATAATATAATATAAGGAATTATTAATGATTTTTGGAATTTTTTATTATTATTTATTTTATAGTCCTTTTTCTTTGTATGAAAGTTTTAATTCTCATTGAAGATGGGTTGAATTTTTTTAATCACAAAAAATGATTGTGTCAGAATATTATTTCAGTCATAACTATTTTGTATGGTGTCAGATTGACACGACGCTAGTTTATCATGACCCAAAAATCAAAGTGATCATTTAATGTCCAATTTTGAATATTTATTTCATTATCACAATACATGTCTATGAAATTCCCAAAATGATGATTGTTTGATGCATGAAATTAATATGAGAAATTATTAAATAAATGTTACAATTAATCAGGGTAACTTAATTAACTAATGAAAAGTATTATAAATTAGATGTGGGGAGGTGTGCATGGCTAGGGATGGAAGCCCATTATTTATTACATGCCCCTCTATCCTTTCTCAATAGCTTCATTCAGACTTAAATAATCAATATTTTTTCCGATACTGATCAGAATGATGCACTGATAGTGGCGTTGGATTCACTTTGATAAGATGATGGTGCATATAAAATTTATTTTCAAGAAATTGAAGAATTTGGAGTAGATTTATTAAACCATTTACAACTATTTATTTAATTTCTTATTCGCTAGTCGTCAAAATAATCTGTCGTTAGTTATGTTGGATTCATATCAAGTGTTCATCATATTTGAGGTACGTTGACTAAAATTAAAATATCAGAGCCTTTGTTATGAATTATGTGCATGTGATTGTATATTTTATAGGTTCCATTTACCTATTAGAATTCAAAATTTATTTAACTAATGTGTTTAATTGATTAATTTATGTATTGATGACTTGAGTGAATATTTGAAATTATGGAATGTGGATAATTAATTTGTAAAATTAATTTTCAAATTAATTAATTGGGAAATTGGGAATTATTAATTTTTGATTAATTACGGAATTATTAAGTCCATTTAACATGATTAATTAGTTATCTAGAATTAATTAATTTTAATGGTTAGAATTATGAAATTGGGATTTAGTATAATTAATTTTTGAATTAATTATGGAGAGGATGAGATTATTGAATTTTAATTATAAACTAAGTGGTTATTGAATTAATTGAGTTATGATAATTTGTTGGATAATTAATTATGCAGTTATTGAATTAAGAGAGTTTGAATATTTAATTTGTGAATTAATTATAGGGTTATTCAATGATGTGAGTCAGAATAATTTATTAATGAATTAATTGGTGTTATTGAATTGATTATGATGGAAGAATTAATTTTTTAATAAATTGAGGATTTTTAGCTAGAATAATTAATTAAAAAATTAATTAATTGAGTTTATGTTAATAGTTAATTAGTTAATTAATTAAATGGAATAAGTTATATTTTTTGAGAAAAATGAGTACAAAGGCTCTTATATTGAGAAAAGTAAAACGTTACACATTATAGAATGTGGGAATTTTTTATTTTTCGCACCTAAGAAGAGGTACCATGTCATTAGGAGTAGTGGTAATATTAATTCTCCTTTCTTCCAAGACCCCTTTATTGGAAAGATCATCTGTAATGTAATTCACTTCCTGAATTGTGTGTGTGATAATATTGTTTTGGGAAGAAATCATATCATGGATGGTTATCAATTTACCATCTAGATTCAGTGATAGTCAAGTCTGGCCCACCCTTATTGCATGGAACATCATAGTAGAGTGAAACTAAAACCATATGTTGTTCCAGTGTCTTTGAAAAATGATATCCACTGCACTGATAAAATCCATAATTTCATCATCGAATTAAATATAATGCCCACAAAAACCATAATATCACTCCACTACCTCACCATGATGATCCCTAAAAATTACCGTGAAGCATGATGGTCCAGGTGTTTCACTAGAGGCCTCATCCATGTTGCATTTTAACCATCTACTGATGGGGGAAAACCATAGAACCTCCATTGTGCCCCTTGGTTTGGGATAGTTACCCCCAAACTTTCAGTCCCTAAGGATCATGAATTCCCTAACTGAGGTGTTGCAATGTTCACTAATCATAGTGCTAGAATTTTGAATGGACATAAGAATATTGTTAAATACAGTGGATTCATTGAACCTTTCATTATGATGTACAAAATTGTTTCGACCCTTCCTGTCATTGTGTAACACTTCAGTATAGGCCACATGCAACAATGCATGAAGCTGCTTAGATTGTTGTTTTCAGAAGAGATAATGTAGAAATTGGAGTATGATCTAGTGTTGGGGGGATTCACCTCAATGATTTTTAGAACATCTTTTCATAGGGAAAATAAAGCGTTTCCAGAAAAGATCAAGTGGTCATCATCTTCATGATGTTGACGACGTAAAACACATATTGAGCATATGGAAATCGTGACCCTCTAAATGTTATCATCCACTTGTTTTTTTTGTGAAATAGTCTCCAAATAAGTGAAAATCATTAGGGGATCAAACATTTTTTCTTTAATGAACCAATCCATCTTAAATATCCCTTCATCAAGTACATGTAGAAACATTTATTGTCCAACAATCCAGTTATAGCCCCTTCCCTTAACAACATGTCATCATATTTGATAAATTCATAACTATCAATAATGGAATCAATTTTATCCAAAATTTAATATCTATACTGATGTTGTTATTTAATACAGACACTAATTTCAATATTCTATTCTTCAATATTTGACCTATTAATAAGTGGCTTGTAAGTGTAGTTAGCATACCAGAATTGAAGACATGAATCCTCATTGACCACCCAGTGTGAATCCCAAATCATACTGTTGAACATAAAATGAAATCAAGTCTAATTAATTATGAATGAATTAATGATAAATGGCATGAAATTTTTTTTGGTGAATTATTTTTTGGGATTAATTTATATTGATTAATTATAGAATTAATTAATGTAAATTATTATGATTAATTAATTTGTAAATTAATTAATGATTATTATTAAGATATTAAATAGTTATAATTTGATAATTAATTGGGGATGTAATTATGAGATATTGAGATTTCAGAATTATTCTAATTATTTATGGAATTAATTATGAAATATTAAATTTTTGTAATTGAGAAAATTAATTGATGAGTTAATTGTAATTAAGAGAATAATTATTGGTTGGATTAATTAAAGAGATTGATGTGTTTAATTTATTAGGGAGTTGATTAAGAGGTTTAATGTGAGGACTAATTTTGGAATTAGAAATGAAAATGATTATATTAATTAATTAATTAATTAATATGATATTATGGTAATAGGATTAATGTTTATTAATCCTGCTTGATGTGATGAAGTGCTATATGTGATAATGGGTTTATAATTGATTAAACAGGATATATGAGATACATGTGATATGTGTAAATTATTTAATACTAAATTTTTAATTTTAACATTCTAAATTTTCCAAATATTTGGAATGTTAACATTTAACATCATGGGTGCTTGAGTATAGAAAGGTAACATGGACATTCCTGGCTGCGTGAGTATGGAATGTTAACACAAACATTCATGGGTGTGTGAGTATGCGATGGTAACATGGAAATTCATGGTTGAATGAGTATGGAATGGTATCATGTACATTCATTGGTGCATGATTATGGAATGGTAACATAGAAGTTCATGGGTTTGTGACTGTGGAATGGTAACATGGACATTAAGGTGTGTGTCAGTATGGACTGGTAACATGGAATTTCATAGGTGTGTGAGTATGGAAAGGTAACATGGACATTTAGATGTGTTAGAGATATATAATGTTAACATAAACATTCAAATTGGTGGAACATATGAATGGAAACATGCTCATTCAATTGTAGGGAAGAATAACGAAAATTAACTAATGTGATAAACTGCTAAATTATTCATCTGGATTACTTTCATTATTAAACAACATACACTTACTATTTACTGTATTCTTTTAGACATTGTTGGTGGTGGCCTACTGAGTTATACTCACATCATTTTTGGGATTCATGATCGATACTGAAACAAACTTTGTTAATTTATGATTTTAAGGGTAAATGCACTTGATTAGATAGATAACTGGGGATGGATCATGGATGAGGATACCAGGCATGGTTCAGGACCCTCTTTGGAGTCTTTGGTGTCTTTATTTTCCAGTTCATCATTTTGACACTCAATTTGGAATTACTTGTATCTCCTTCAGTTCAGTACTGTATTTTTAATTTTTTTTCCCTTGTGACATTAGTATTGTTATGATTATATATGCTTCCTCTATTGATTTATTTACATCCTTGGGGTTTTTACTCTAATAAGAGAGGGTATAGTCTCCTCATGACATACTTATCAGACACTCACTACTAGTTTTCAACCTCTAGAGTTAGGATAGGTGCGCATTTGGTTATTTGGAGAACTAGCTCTGGGAACCTATGTGTAACACTCAGGCCGGGATATTCCATCTTCATTAGATGTTTTTATAATTTTTAATGTAATTTATGGACAAACATGATGATTTGTTGATGATAATTAAATGACAAAATGGTTAGAGATATTGGAGAATATCATTTCTATGGAAGCTAGAGTTGATCAATGAAGGCCATGATAATTTCAATAAATAATTCCCTGTTGATGATGGTAAGATATTTTGGAAAAAACTAAAATATTCTTAATAAAAGATGATTAGAGGATGATGGAAATTTTATATGAAGAAATGGGAAGACGATGACCCTTTTGACTTTCACTATACTATAGTTTTGATGGATTCTAATGAAAAGTTATGAATATTTTATGATATTATATATAATTTAAGTGGAATATTAGATGGGTTAGAAGTGTTCATTCTGGTTAATATATATCACTAATTCATCAATAACAACATTGAAAATGTTTTGGAACAAGTATATGAAATTTGAGTGACTTTTGGAGAGAATAAAAATAATTTTGAACACCACTGTTGAATTTTATCTATTGTTAATATAATATTGTCGAACTAGATGAGTTTAGAGTTTTTTTCCACCATGAGGAAATTAGAATGGAATAATGAAGGACCTCAAACTATTTTGTTTCATGTTTTGACCATTTTTTGTGGTATATATCTACAAATTATTTGGACATGGAGGGGAAATGTCATGACCAATCCCACATGGACCCCTCCTAGGCCAACATTATACTGAGTGATCCATGAAAATATCGCCTAAAATAATCTAGGGGTTTGTGGGTAGAAATTATCATGCATAACACATAATAATGGAGGAATTAACATATTGCTCATATACACTACCACAAGTCTCTATATAGGATATAATAATAATTCAGTATAGTTAATAAAAATAACCATGATATATAAATACATGATAAAATTCTAATCATTTAAAAGGAAAGTTAAAATAAGTATCACAATATAATTGGGTCAAAACATAATACCAAGATATTGAATGTAAATCCAACATATAGAAACCAGAATGAAAGGAGACTCCTGAAATAACTACTTCAAACATGAACTCTACATATATCTATCACCTCTAAGAATCACTAAGCTCCTGCTCTGCCAACAAAATGTCCACCATGATAATCACTGATGTTTTTATCATATTCAAAAGGAAAGATACATTTAAGATAAATTCCCATTTGGGGTGAGTGTATTCATATCCAGTAGGGTAAAATGAGAAACAAAAAGGAGAAATATAAACATCTAGTTATTTAAAAAAATGTAAATGATAACTCTAGATATACATAAATTATAGGGGACATTATATATAGGTGGGGTTTGATATTCATAGATCAAATACTCTAGAATAACATTAAAATATTCTAATGTTTTAAAAAGAAAACTATGTTTGATTCTCTAAACAACACGCAACACTAAGCTTAAATTAATCCTGAAATATTAACATTTTAATGTTTTAGTTGTAACATTTCAGTTATATTGGTGGGTATAAATACTAATAAATAATAAAATTTATTTCATGGTCATACTAATTAAAAATGTAATGATTAATTTATAAGAAACATAAATTCAAATGTTTAATAAATTCATTTTATTCTCCATAAATATATTTACATCAAAAATGTTTTTTATTTATTTTATAGAGTTATAATTGTAATTAATTTCTAGAATTTTTAGAATTTTTATTTTTAAAAAATATTATATTTTTGAATTAAAAATGATAAAATTATATTATATTATTTTTTCATAATTTTATGTGATGTTTTCTTCAATCAATTGTCAAAATATTCATTTTTATTAAAAACATTCAGTTATATTGAAGTAATTACAATATAAAATTCTTGTATGGAATAATTTTAAAATTTAATATCGTATATCTTATTTTAAATATTCCAATAATTTTTCTTAGAATCAGCATTATAGTTGAATTTGGTATAAAATAAATTATAATTAAAAATAAATCTTTCAAAAAAATAATATTCAATTTTTTTTATGTTTAAATTTAAATTAATTTTTACCAATTTTGTGAATGGATTTTAACAAAATTTATTTCCTGTTTTTAATAATCATAAATAATTATAGGTAAAAATTTGAGCATAATTCTTTGTCAATATTAAAAATAATCATTGTAAATTTTTAATATAAAAATCGTAAAATTTGTTAATTTTGGTTAAAAATTATGTGATAGTCCTTGAAATTCATTTCAAAACTTATATTAGTTTTTTGATAGATTTTATTTAATTTATAATATCCCGTAATTCGAGAAAATGACCTTTATTACCTCTGTGTTTGATTTTTACTATTATAATATTGTATGTTGAGAATAAAATCCAAAATACCTCAATCCTTATTTTAATAATTTAAATATTTTTTGAAGGGGATAAAGATAAAATATGCATATTTTTAAAATTTTAAATTAATGATAAATTATTTTTAATCATAGTTATTTATTTTTAATATTTAATAATTATATAATGAATTTTAAAGATATCAAAACACAAACATAATGTTTTTGCAATTAATAGAAAAATCTAGTAAATGGCTCTAAAAACTGTAAATTTAATATTTTCTGGGAGATCTATATTCTCTCTTGAATTTTATTGATCAATGTATCATATTAGGATTGGTTCAAAGTTTTATATTTTAAATTTATTTGAATCTTATTGTATTTAATATCAAATTTAATTAATAGTGTCAAAATGAAATTAATGATATTATATGTAAAATAAAATTTTACTAATAATTTAAAAATTATAATGTCATTTTAATGGGAAAATAAAGATAATAAATGTCCTAAAATTCCATCCGTTGGCAATTTTTGTGACAATATTACCTTATAAGTAAAATTATAACTGTTTAATATGGAAACAATCATTACCACGATGAAGGATAAAAGTGGATAACTATGGTATAAATCGAAATGATACGGTTTATAATAACAGGTAAACCAAAATAATCAGTATTTTATTACTATATATTAATTTTTCCCTCATTAAATTAAAATAATTTTAATTCAGGAAATATTTTACATAAGTTATAAACATGTGATATTACAATATTTCATTAATTCTCAAAAATTCCCCTCACCTCCCATATAAATTAATAACCCTAATTTCTCAAATTTACACCACATATTGCATATAACTCGAACAAAACATGACCAGTTATCATATCAACATACATTTCATTTATTTGGTGGTTCTATTATTCTAGAAATACCTTTCAAATGTTCCTTGAGAAGGGATCTATATGATGTCTAACAAATAATAGGTAACCTACCAACCAAAAAAATTTAAATTTATTTCTTCTTATATACATTAAAAATAGCTAAAGAATATTGATATAAAAAAATCATTATCTCATATATAATAAAAATTTAATATGACTATCTTGCTTCCATTTGTTTATCCTTTTAAATTTTTGTGGATACAAATCATCATGTCTACATAATTTTTGACTACTGCCAATGTGAATCAATGTGTTTCATTTTCCGTTACCACCTAACATGGATATTTATAATGAAGTATTTAATGTATATATATATATATTATTAGTGATATAATAATCATTCTGTAAGGACAATATATGGTCAATTTTTTTAATTATCCATCCATTGAAAAATTATAATGTCTTTATTCCATATATTTGGATTATCACCCCCATTGAGTGATGTGTATCATTTTTCATCACTACACCAAATGTATGGTATATATAAAGAAATTAAAAATTTTAAATAATATTTATGATATAATAAAAATTATATAAATATAAAATTATAAGTTTCTTATTTCATTCTGGTTCTTTGATAAAACAAACTGTAACTCATGTGTATGTTCAACTTACAACCTCTAGGATTGTAATGTGATTCATTTTTCATAATCATTATGCATTGTTGTCTTCAAAAGTAAAATTAATATATATATATATAATGATAATTGTTTCATTACTAATATTATTCATATGATTAAATAAATATTATTTGGGGAATTTTCAACTCACTGAAGTCATTATATTGTTATTAAGAGAACATCCACAGAAAAAAGGACGTGGACTTAAACGATTATGTGATGAAATATATCATGAAAATAAATCAAATAAATATTTTATAGATAATATATTAACCCAATAAAAATTTATTATGAAATAAATTAATTGATATAATTTTATTATTCATGTGTTAAACTATATATATCATGTATGGACTCAAGGTGAGGAATTTCATATCAATTTCCATTCATTTGGCCATATTTTAGTGTTATTATCATATTTTATTTTAGATGGTGTATATAATATAAATTTTACATGTTTAACAATGAATCCTTATTAATTTAAGTAATTTATGATACAATTAATATTATTTAATCGAAAGGTATTTGACTCAAAATTAAAAAAATAATAAGGGGTTGTATAGCTCAATTTCCTTTCATTGGGTTTTACCACTTCATCACTGTTTATGTTATGAAATATATATGTCCAAAATTAGTTTTCTTTAATTTTATGTGGTTTTTTTAATTTTATCATTGTAATTACATTTTTTTACACATATCAACTCTATTGATTAATTATTAATTCAATGATTAAATCATTATAGAGATTATTTATCCCAATATTGTTTATTTTAGATATTTCTTGTAATACACCCCTTATTAATTTCATAAGCTCTATATGATTCCTATTGAGGTATTATATCATGTATTACACGTATATGAAAATATATAAAAATCATTTTAATTTATGTCTTTAATGTGATACCCATTCAAATGTATTAAAATATTAATGGGTTTGTATGGTCTAAATCTCAAATCCTTGGGACATAATTCATTTTCTACACCATTTTTGAATTTATATGGTTTAATTACTACAACATATAGGTGTTGTAAAAAATTACATAAGGTATTTTATTGTTATTAGATAATCATGTGATGTTTCTTCATTTTATGGATTTTTTTTCAAGCATTACCCATATTCCCAAAGTTACTCATCTCAATTTTTTTTTCTTTTAGACATGTTTTGATTGATTCACCTATAATAATTTTTATGGCGTATAAACTGAACATTGATATATTATATTATTCATATTTTTAATCTCATGGAAGTATGGAAGTTATTTTATTATACCATTCAAAATTTTTTTGATTAAAAAGACGGAAAATGGGTTTTTATTTAAAAATTTTATTTTATAGTTTCTATATACTTTTAACCAAAAACACAATTTTTTTATTTATCTTTTGTTTAAAATATTATTTTATAAAAAAATATTTCCTAAATATATATATTTTGATCACTGATCATCAACTGAATGGTTTTAAAATTAAATTTCATAACATTTTCCAAGAGAGTAACTTTTGAATAACTTAATAAAAGTTTTAAAATGCTTATTTTGAATTCATATGAAATGATTTGATCTATTGAAAATCACAAAAATTATATTATTTTATGTATTATTTATAATATTCTAAATTTATTGAAAAATTAAATTATATCTACAAATTTTTTGTTATTTTTTATACTTCAAAAGATATTTTGAAACGAGAAATGATATTTTCCTCAATGTTTTTAATGAAATTTTAAGGTTATTTCTACTCACCAATTAAAAAAACATAATTGTATATATAGTAATCAAGAGAGACATTGTAATGATACTATCCAAAATATTTGTATACTTGGATAAAGATATTATAAATATATTTTGATGGATATCAAATATTTTCCAATGTTTTAAATTTTAAAACCCATTTTCTTATTTTGAAAATAGAATTAATTTGAAATTAATTGATACAACTCATATGTTTTTTATTTTCTAAAATGGATAATATATTTGGAAATAGTGTATCCAAATTATGTAAATATATTAATTTTATGTTTGTACATTATGAAAAGAAACTTCAATAATTTTTATAAATATGGTAAAAGGGTAAAACAAGATATTAAGGTAAAACATTATGTTATAAAATTTCAATAAACCTTATCCTAATCTCATTTTATGAGTTTTTTTTACAAAAAAAAATCTTTTAGTACAAATGGAATCTATTGGAATCCACTTGGATGAGGTTTGGACATTTAATATATTTTATTTCAAGCAATGTAAAATATCTCTCACTAAAAATTTAAAAACAATATCATTTTTAATATAAGGTTACACAGAATATAAATTCAATAATAAATAAAATTATAAAGATAATTTTTTTTATCATTGTAATTTATCAATAATTTTAAAGAAATAGATAAAAACCTTAAAGGATTATACATTGATAATGCTAAAATTATTTAATTTATGAAAAAGTAATAAAATTGTATTTTTTTTAAGTGATATTAACCATTAAAAGACAAAAAAATGATGAATATTATTGGTTGAGTTCATTTCGACTGTAATCACATAAGGATCTAGTTATTGACCATTTCGATCTTTATATATGATATTATGACACTTAAATTATATTATTTAAAGTGATGTCAATGTGTTCACATTCATGTTATAATAAGTATATCATTTTTAATGTTTGATTTTCAAGATGATATATTCAACTAAAATTATTTTTCTAGAATCTAGTAGAATTATCTTCATCATAATATTTTGATTTTAATTTTTCTTAAAAAAATATGTGTATTAAGAAATTACACAAAACTGATGTTGTAATTATTTTATCAATGAAGATTACAAATAAAATTTTCAAACAATATTAAAATGAATATAATTTGTGATAATAAATATATCCAACTAATTTTCATGATGGCCATCACCCCATTTAATGATAATAAATTATTGTTTTCTAATTTATATTAATATTTCAATATTTTTAAAAAAATCAATGAGTTTAATTTTGTCAAAATTGACACAATTGATTGTTTGTCAAAATAATGTTTTGTCAAATTATTTAAAATCATAATTTTTTAAAAAAATATACAAAAATTATTATATTTTTTAAAATGTTCTAAATTATTTACTAATATTATAATTGATATTATATAAGTAAATATTTTACCCTTTTAATATTAAAATATTTGTTACCCTAGTTAAAAAATAAAAAAATAACTAAGTGTTCATTTAAATGATAAGGTTTAAATTAAAAGAGAAACATGTATAAAATATATTGGTGGAGGAAATTAAAACCCTATATCCCCTCATCTCCTAAATTTAGTCATTTTTTAGGTTTATTATTTTTTTTAGTTTATTATAATTTAATATTTTTAGAGTTTCCAAAACTGCCCATCAACTTAATTATAAAAGGGCACCTTGTTCTTCATTTGGTCACAACTCATTAATCCTCCAATAAAATATATCTCATTTCCTTTTAAATTATCATCTTTATTAGTAATATTATATATGTTATTGTCTTCTGTAAAGACCAAATCTGGTTCATTAAGAGGAGATTTAGAGGGAGCACGTCTAAGAAAGGGTAATCTCCTCGTCCGATTGATTTATACTTATTTTTTATTATACAACATTTTCATGAGTTATTTCATTATAAAGTAATAAAATTAGTATTAATCATATAATGAGATGTTGTTAGGATTATCATACAACCATATTCCACCTTTTACCCATGCTATGAAAAATAAAATCACCATGTGTGTGTACGTGGGACTTACTATATCCACACTATGATGTAGTCTATATTTCACAGCCACCTTACGTGGATGGGTACAATGATGGAAATAATAACTATATATGATTACTATATCATTATATTTAATCTTAATTATTATATGAACCATCAAATTCACTACCATTCGATAATTATGGGAAGGATATCGGTGCTCGAGCGTACGTACGGCCTACCGTCTTTACGATGTGATGTGAATCATTCTACATGATCATCATTAAAACATGATTATATAAATTAATTGAATGAAAAAATATGATTTATATTATACTAATATCATTTATTCAGATAATATAAAAATTACCCAATAATATTAACAAAAACATAACCATCAAAACATGTTTAAAAAAATAATGAAGTTAATACCCGATTGATGAGTATTAATGTTACTAACAAACATATGATAATATGATCATATATGATATCATAAAAATTACTACGATTCTTGAATAAGTAAATGAATATATTTAAATCCATGTACAGTAGGTTTAGAGAAATAAAAGATATTGGACCTAAGATAAGGGATAATTTTGCAATCTCATTATTATATGAGATTGTTTATACTTATGTATATACTAGGGTATATATATCATCCATGTCCATGATTCCTAAATATGTATTCCAAAAAATTATTTCTATCCTTATAAAATTGTTTATAGTCAATTTTAGCAAATTGGGGAATTTTTATTAAATGTTACAAAAGGAAAATTTTGTCGTTTTTTGATACAATGTAGATTTTTATTTAACTAAAAAAAGTATGAGAAGAATATGTTATTTTATCATATCCATCATGATGAGTGTTTTTAATTTTCATAAAACCATATTTACATGATGATTCATGTACAATAATTCAATGTTTTTTTTCAAATAAATTCATTTGATAAAAAAAATTGGAATTTTTTAAAAGTAAAATGTTTTTGAAGAATAAATGAAATTTTCCTCAAGAATTAATTTCTTGTTTTCTAATTTTACATATGAAATCCATTTGTTTTTCATTGATTATTTTATGATGGTATGACATTTAAGAAACCCATTTAATTCATTGGGTTATGTTATGATTAATGATTTATATTGTTATGGAACATGAAATGTTGATTCTTTATGGGATGGGTGGGACCTATACCTCCATCAAAGTAATTAGGTAATGATTTGTATCTCTTTATGTTGATAGATCTCACTGGGAAATGATATCGTTTCAATAATAGTAGGTTGGAATGAGGAGTGAGATAAGATTAGTAATAGACATTGTCTGCTATTATGGTATTGGAAATGATCATTAACTAATACAAAATCCTATAATATTAGTATGTGCATGAAAAAAAATCTAATTCCTTATTTTATAACTTTTTAGATTACATTCATTGATTCTTATAAACTATTATAATTTATCCCATGATATGATATCACTATCTTTCATACACAAGATAATATTTTCAAATGATATGTTCTTATGTCTTATGATAATGATATGATTGATATATCTATGTTTACAATTACTGAGTATTCGAACTCACCATTTCTTAAGTTTCCTTTCCCAATTCCATTCATAAGGGTATAATGTCAAAAAGGGGTCCACTTATGAAGGAATAATCAAGAGATAATATATATGTCTTATGAACTATTTGTTTATGTTTCACAGTTTCTAAAGAGACTATATCTATAAGGTACTATTGTAGATTCGTTATATATTGAAATGAATATTATTCAATTTTGATGTAATATCTATGTATATAATGTACATGTAACTATATTTTGTATCATAATAATGTATAGAAAACATTTGGAAATAGGTATAAGAATACCATATAAAGAACCATATTTATATCCCAAAGTATAAGTTACAATCCTAGTGTTTTTAAATGACCATGAATAACCCTAGTATAAAACATAAAATGACGTAAATTTCAATTTTAGTCATTATTTTTTGTTTTCCCATTATAGTTACTCCTTCAAATATTTTGATTCTTCGTTTTAGTCAATGGATTGTACTTCGAGGAAATACGTTAATGCTAAATGCATCAAGAAATGGGATAATTGTCCTCATGAGAAACCAGTTGTTGTGGGAGATAGAAGGAAAACAATTATTGGTATGATCACACAACTTTATCAAGCTATAAATAATGGAGGTCTTCCAAAAGAACAAATGTGGGAACACCATTGTTGTTGAGTCCTTTATGATACAACATCCACTTTCTTTTAGTGGGTATTTTGATCCACCAATAGAAGAATAATGGATTTATACCACTAAAATAATATTTTCAGTTCTCCAATGTTTAGAACATGATATTTTCACTATTGTAGTCTATTGTTTGGAAGGTAAAGATGAGAAATAGTGGAATCTTGTCAAGATTTCATGACCAATAGATAAAATTGATTCCAGGGAATGAGATGAGTTCAAGAACATTTTTTTCAATAAGTAATTTCCCCACATTGTTTGAACAAAAATTGAGAAGGAGTTAGTTGAACTTAAGACAAAAGTAAATAAATATGGTTGTTCTTATGTAACAAATTTTAAAAGACATGAAAGGTACTCTTATGGAATTATTATCCAATGTGAGGGTAAAATGGATCGATTCTTTAGTGGATTAATGCCATGTCTCCAAAGGGAACTATCCATATGGTACTTGAATATAAATTAAGAATTCATTTGATGTGCTCTCAAGGTTGAGATGGATATTAGATTAACCCATCAGTCTTATTGGTTTTGTCAAGAACCAGCCCAGGTCGACCCTGAACCGGTCACCCGAGCCGGCCCGCGACATGGCCCGAAGGCTGTTCCCGATCCCCACGGGCTGACAACAAGTTTCGGGCATCCAAACCATAATCATTGGGAATGATTTGGCCCAGGCGAAATAGATAAATAGAAAAATAAAATCTGACGATAAAAATAAAAACCAGCAGTGGAATGAAACAAAATGGCACATACCTCCTTGTGACCCTTTGGTCACCTCCCAACGAAGGCCAACCTTGCCCCCATAATGAGCAAATCGGCCATGAAAACTTGAGCAAGGTAAACCTGCAACTGAAAAGATATAATAGGGATGAGCATCGAGATACTCAGTAGGGATGCCAAAGTAACCCACAGAATTGAACCAAAAAGACTTTCCAGAAACAATCAAAAAACACTAGTTTTCACATACAAAGATAAAAAAAAGTTTTCCATATTTTTAAGGAAAAAGGATCATGTTTTACCATCTCAAAAAAACACACGCCACAACATGTTTTCCCCAAAACAACACATTTCTTGAAAACCGACATTTCAAATTCATGTTTATCACATTTGTGAAAACGAAGAACAGGAAATAAGTAAGTACTGGAAACCAAGTGAAAGTAAAAGTAAACAAGTAGATATAGGCAAAAACCATGGGTGATCCTAATCATCCCTAGAAAAAACCCTGGACGTACTTGGGTTCAGACTAACTACCGGCATGGTACTCCACATTCAATAACCAACTGGCCATCCCAACGGCCAACCAGTGGCACGCCCCATAAGGCCTACCAACTAAGGGGGGACTAACCCGTCTAATCGGGGTTAGCTAGCAACCGTCACTCGATTCTCTAAAAGACACCCAGGAAGCCATGGTGATTTCAATAATACTGTGTAAGTAGGAGACCCTCGCATGTGTGACTCATCTCACCGCACTTGTCAACCCCTTACACGAAGACCACTACACGATAACCCTAAAAGGGAAGTCCCCCTGTAGAGATGCCCACAAATATGTATATATAAAATTCTTTCACATTCAGCAAAGTGCCAACCGGGCCTTCATAGCATGCATAGTTTTCAAAACATTTTGTAAATGAGTTAAGTTTCCAATCGAGCACACCCATTTTTCCCAAAAGTCATTGCAAACACATTCTTTTCAAGGAGTCATCCCAAATATTACAATTCTGTTGGAAGATCCAAATGGGCCTTTAACATGGCATTCCCAAAGGCATTTCCAAAAACATTTCACAAATATCATTTACATTTTCAAAACCAAACTAGCCCTTAAGATCGAAACACGAACTCAAACAATACAATTTTACCAAACGAGCCGTTAAGCAAAAAGACCATCTAACTCACACCAAAATCCAAACAGGACAACCTATTTCCATCCCTCTTGAAATACCAATCCATTTCATAAAAAAATTATTCATTATGAAAATACAGTTTTTAGGTGTCGTTTTCATTTGGAGGTACATCCATGAGAGCACCTAGTGCTCCCATGGATGTGCCAATATCCAATGGCACATCTGGTTTTTAGAAGAATCACCTTAGAAACCATTTTCATAAAACACTTATCATTGAAACCAAACCCAATTCTTCCACAACACTTTATGAAAGAAAATAGAATCTTTCAAACCAACCACTATTTCCAAAACATTTTCCAAAACAACCCATTGGTTCATCATTTTTTCAAACAAACACACCAAACCAAATCTTACACATCCAAAACACAATCACTATTAGTTACAACCAAAAAACTCACAAGGAACTCAATTTAACATTACTAAGAACCTAAGCATTTCATATAAAACAACATTAAAAGCCACTTTCAGAAATTTAAAACATCAATATAACTTTGTCAGATGATTTTCATAAATGCAATAATGATGCAAACGATATAAAAGGATTAATTGAAGACATTCATGTGCTCAAGGTTTGAATCAAAAAGGGGAAATGGTTGGAAACACCTACCTCAAAGAAAGGTCACGTCAAGCTTTCTAACTCAAGTAGAAGCTTGCTCGCACGCACACACTTCCATATATATATATATATATACACTTAAACTGATGCACGTGTTCCCCTCGCCTTGAGGGAACATAAACACAGAAGATATATATATCTATACATATTCATTCCTGGGAATATGTGTGCGCACCTTCGAAACCAACCGCAACTCCCTACGATGGATCCCCGAGACTCAGAACACCACAAATCCCTAAAATAAAATTAATCCAAACAAAGGAATCATGATAGGATTCAAAAACCAACTTTATAGAAATCAGTAAGATCACAAGTAACACTAAAATCACATCTGCACCGTTTTTATAAAACAACACTAACGGAAACACCCTCAAAATTACATCAATTTTCATCAAAATAAACATAATTAAACAATCACACCAATGGATAAGTTTACCCAGTTACAACAAAGCCAAAACATCACAAAAAAAACAATACAAGGATACCATAAGGACTTGAATTACATTTTAAAAATTAACAAAGAATGATTTTCCACTTAAACAATCATAACACCATGAATTCATGCTGATATAAACCAGGAACCGACTCTGGACCAAATAAAAACCTCAAGGGTCTGCAACTCAAATTCACGTATAAACTAGCGTAAGAATATATATCAAAGTATAAATATAACATTACCCAAATATCAGCGAGGGGAAACGAGACCGCGCCCGAGCATAGCAGAGGAGCTGCGAAGAGGGTCGGATCGCACCGGAATAGGGAAAAGGTGTTGCGCAAGGGGTCAGGTTGCACCGAAATAAGGAAAAGGCACTGCACTAGGGGTAGGGTTGTGCCGGAACAAGCCGGAGGTGCTGAGAAAAGCCGTGTTTGACGAAATCACACTGGAAATGGGGCTAGGCTCGCTGGAAATGGCTGCGGCCGGTCGGAGGGACTCCGGCGGAGGTGCGGGGGTAGGGAGATCTGGCGTGGGGGCAGCGCGGTCGGCCGATGAGAGCAGAGGGGGAGCAGACGGGGACGACGCAGCAGGGGGAGAGGAAAAACTGGCCGGGGGTGCTTGTGCGGCGCAGTAGACCGGCGAAGGCGGGGTCATGCGGCTAGGGTGACCAGGAGGCCGATGGCGGCGCGCATCGGGGAGGTGGCAAGAGGCTGGACAGGGAGGGAGGGGGCTCACGCGACCGGCTTGGTCTTCCGGCGCAAGTGACAGAATGGGGGAGGGGGTTGCCCGCGACCTGCAAGGGGAACGAGGGGGGGGGGGGGGGGCGCCTGGTTAGATTAGGTTTCTTTTGTTTTTTTATCTTAATAACTATAATAATAATAATAATAATAATAATAATAAACATATACACCTATATAAATATATATAAACATATAAACATTTATAAACCTATATATAACATATGTAAACATATAAACATACATAAAAATATATAAAAACATATATACACATAAGCATATAACTTTAAAACATATTTATTTATAAACATATGTGTATATATATACACATATAAACTTATATACACATCCCATATATATATATACACACAACGTTAAAACATGAACGTATAAAAACGCAGATACACATATATATGCACATATATAAACATACAAACACACATATATGTACATAGACATATATATAAACAAATATACACATAAGCATATAACTTTAAAACATATTTATTTACAAACATATGTGTATATATATACACATATAAACATATATACACATACCATATATATATACACACACAACGTTAAAACATGAACATATAAAAACACAGATACACATATATATGATCATATATAAACATACAAACACACATATAAATATATATACACACATCATGTTAAAACTGGATGATCCTGTGGTATTCTCAATTCGTACGGTATCCAAGCGGACTGCAAGCGGGCTGCACGTGCCCAAGCGAACTGCGTGCCTTAAGCGTACGGTGTTCGCGCACTAACCCAAACCATAAACTCATCCCAATATTTAAAATTAAACCGGGACTCACCCGCACTTACGCAAAAACACTCGATGCCATGAGAAATAAAATAAATAAAATGACTAAAAAATCAGGTGTGACAATTCTCCCCACCACAAACACTTTCCGCCCCCAGAAAGTCACCATACCAACAGTTAGCATACCTCGAGTCCGTGCTCAGGAAAATCCATAAGAAACTGAGAGGCTAGGGGTGGCCATTACCAACACAAGTCACACCTGACCAACTCGAGTACAATTATAGTCCATGGATTGAGGGGAGAAAACGGGAGGGTTCTCCCCACCACAGAAATCTACTAACATGGAGACTTTGAAACTTTAACACACCCCCCCTGGGGGGGCACACGGGAACTCCCAAAGAAAACCGATTTAATTTCTCCACATAGATCGAACAACACTCAGAGACTTAAACTGAAATCTTTCTATGAAACAACCCAACAACCCGAGGATAAAAAAATTAACTCAACCCCTCACACACAGACCGAAGAAAAACATCACCGCAACCAGCGTCAAGGGAATTCCAAGCCCGAACTCAGAAACGACCCCAAAACAACGCCCGTTAATTTCAAAAAACCAAACATCCCCCTAACACACACAATTGAGACCCAACTCAAAATTAGAATGACCCACTCATTCGTGGTCCCAACATCCTTCACGGAAATCTGAATGATTTGAGAACACACTGAGAACAGATAAGACTGCTTAGACTGCGGTAGAACAAGTTCATCGCGCGACTGCAACAAAGGTGATCTTACAACGATGACAAGAATAGAACAAGGAATCATTGGATATTTTTCTTCAAAAATATGAAAACATAATCCGAAGCGAGGTTCTCCACACCCTCGGAAACTCCTGACTATGTGTGACCTTCACCCTAAGACCTGTGGCTGGGGCCCTGATGGCTGAAGCATCTCCTACCTCACAGTCAGGCATTTTCATCTCATGGTCTCTAACTCCTTCATGAGAAATGCTTCTTCCAGAACACTCTCTGGTGTCCTGAACATCCACACGATAGCAAGACATCGATTGGATGCGGCAACGAGACTTAGAATGTCTGGACATGCCATACTGGTGGCACACAAGAGAGTGGTCCGACGAACTATGAGCCGGTACCGACGAGGAATGTTTCTTGGAGATAGGTTCCACTAGCCCACACTCCTTTCCAGGTGGGGAACCTTCGCGGAATTCGACCACCGTTAATCACACCCAAAACTCCAACGATGATGAGACATCCCATCTTTACTAGTCTAAAACTGAGCCCTCAAATAAACCTGAGATGGTATGCACCCTAACAACCCTGGGAGTTCCCAAAAACCTGAAGACCCACTCCAATTCCCTAACCACACAACTACCCCTCACAGACTTTTATTTCATTTATTGGTAGGCAACATGCAAAAGAACTGAAAACTGGGCATTACTCATTAGCATCCTAGAAACCTTTCTGTGCGGCATACTCATGAAAACACGTGAAACATCATCGAAACCATCATCAAGAAAAACTCAATCAAGGAAACAACACAAGCCAAGGTCAAAAGGCCCATAAACCAAACATATAAAAACGGATTCAGAAATCTCATTCCAAAACCATCATTTCATTAAAATCAAAAAACCCTCCTATAGCACCTTATGAACCGTCACATGTGAGTTCATTCAATATTGCTCACATCGTCTGCAAACAAGTGCCCCTACACACTTTCCGTACATACCCACGCACATGTGACCCTCCATAAAGAGTGCCAAGGTTCAAACACTTCATTCCTTACCAAATCCAAACACATACCATATTGTTCCAAACCAATACACTTTCTCTTTAAAAACCCACTTTACAAATTTTGCAAACAATTTGGAAGAAACCCCTTTTTTTCCATTTTGAAATCACATTAATTTTTCACACACACACACATAGACCGAGTTTAAAACAAAACACAACCAATTATAAACCAAGTGAAAGAGGGACTAGTGTCTATACATAACTCGGCGATATGGTGGTGAGCCATGACCCAGGTAAGACATAACACTAAGAGGATCTTAAACCGGGCACATGGACTCCACATGGGTCACCACCCCACGTGAGGCCGTAATGTGAACTGATTCGCTCTCATTGTCATCCCTCAATCCAAAATAACCAAAGATAAAAGACTCAAATCCTGGACTAACCCTGGTTACTCATGTCTCGTCACGAGCGGTGGTGATCAGGCACTGACCCGTAACCTAACTCCTAAGCCCCAATAGTCCCAATCTTCTTCTACCAGACACCCCAAATAACAAGAACCTCCTCTCATACCATTTTGTCACGAACTAGCACAGGTCGACCCTGAACCGGTCACCCGAGCCGGCCCGCGACATGGCCCGAAGGGCGTTCCCGATCCCCACGGGATGGCAACAAGTGTCGGGCATCCAAACCATAATCATTGGGAACGATTTGGCCCATGCGAAATAGATAAACAGAAAAATAAAAAATGACGATAAAAATAAAAACCAGCAGTGGAATGAAACAAAACGGCACATACCTCATTGTGACCCATTGGTCACCTCCCAACTAAGGCCAACCTTGCCCCCATAACGAGCAACTCGGCCATGAAAACCTGAGCAAGGGAAACCTGCAACTGAAAAGATATAATAGGCATGAGCACTGAGATGCTCATTAGGGATGCCAAAGTAACCCACATAATCCAACCAAAACCACTTTCCAGAAACAATCCCAAAACAGTAGTTTTCACAAACTAAGATAAAAAAAAGTTTTTCATATTTTAAAGGAGAAAGGATCCTATTTTACCTTCTCGAAAAAAAACACACGCCACAACATGTTTTCCCCAAAACAATGCATTTCTTGAAAACTGAGATTTCAAATCCATGTTTATCACATTTGTGAAAAGGAACAACATGAAATAAGTAAATTTTGGAAACCAAGTGCAAGTAAAAGTAAACAAGTAGATATAGGCAACAACCATGGGTGATCCTAAATATCCCTAGAAAACCCCCTGGACATACTCGGTTTCAGACTACCTACCAGCATGGTACTCCATAGTCAATAACCAACTGGCTGCCCCAACAGCCAACCAGTGGCATGCCCCACAAGGCCTACCTACCAAGGGGGGACTAACCCGTCTAATTGGGGTTAGACAGCAACCGTCACTCTATTCTCTGAAAGACACCCAGGAACCCATGGTGATTTCAATAATACTATGTAAGTAGGATACCCTCACATGTGTGACTCATCTCACTGCACTTGGAAACCCCTTACACGGACACCACTACACGATAACCCTCGACGGGATGTCCCCCTGAAGATATTCCCACAAATATGTATATAAAAAATTCTTTCACATTCAACAAGGTGGCAACCAGGCCTTCATAGCATGCACCGTTTTCAAAAAAATTTGTAAATGAGTTATGTTTCCAATCGGCGCACACATTTTTCCCAAAAGTTAGTGCAAAGAAATTATTTTTAAGGAGTCAACACAAATATTACAATTCAGTTAGAATATCCCAATGGGCCTTTAACTTGGCATGCCCAATGCCATTACCCAAAACATTTCACAAATATCATTTACATTTTCAAAACCAAACTATCCCTTAAGATCAAAACACACACTCAAACAATACAAGTTTACCAAACTGGCCTTCATGAAAAACGACCATCTAACTCAAACCAAAATCCAAACGGGCCAACTTATTTTCATCCCTCTTGAAATACCAATCCACATCAAAAAAAAATTCCTCTTTAAAAAATACAGTTTTTAGGTGTCGTTTTCATTTGGAGGCACATCCATAGGAGCACCTAGTGCTCCCATGGATGTGCCCACAACCAACGAAACATCTGGTTTTTAGAATAATCACCTTAGAAACCATTTTCATAAAACAATTAGCATTGAAACCAAACCCAATTCTTCCACAACACTTTATGGAAGAAAATAGAATCTTTCAAACCAACCACCATTTCCAAAACATTTTCCAAAACAACCCATTAGTTCATCATTTCCCCAAAAAAACACACCAAACCAAATCTTACACCTCCAAAACACAATCACAATCAGTTACAACCAAAAAATTCACAAGGCACTCAATTTAACTTTACTAATAGCCTAAGCATTTCATATAAAACAACATTAAAGGCCATTTTCAGAAATTTAAAACAGCAATATAACTTTTTCAGATGATTTTCATAAATGAAATAAATATGCAAATGATATGAAAGGATTAATTGAAGACATTCAAGTGCTTAAGGATTGAATCAAAAAGGGTAAATGGTTGGAAACACCTACCTCAAAGAAAGGTCATGTCAAGATTTCTAACTCAACCAGAAGCTTGCTCGCACGCACACACTTCCATACATGTATATATATATATATCCTTAAACTGATGCATGTTTTCCCCACGCCATGAGGGAACACACACATAGAAGATATATATATCTATACATATTCATACTTGGGAATATGCGTGTGCACCATTGAAACCAACCGCAACTCCCTATGATGGATCCCCGAGACTCAGAAAACCACAAATCCCTAAAATAAAATTAATCCAAATAAAGGAATCAAGATTCGATTAAAAAACTAACTCTATAGAAATCACTAAGATCACAAGTAACACTCAAATCACATCTACACCGTTTTTATAAAACAACACTAAGGGAAACACCCTCAAAATCACCTCAATTTTCATTAACATAATCATAACTAAATAATCACACCAAAGACTATGTTTACCCAGTTACACCAAAGCCAAAAAATCACAAAAAAGAAATACAAGGATACCATAAGGACATAAATTACATTTTAAAAATTAACAAAGAAAGATTTTGTACTTATACAATCATAGCACCGTGCATGCATGCTGACATAAACCAGGAACCGACTCTGGACCAGATAAAGAACTCAAGATTCTGCAGCTCAAATTCACATATAAACTAGAGTAAGAATATATAACAAAGTGTAAATATAACCTCACCCAAATATCAACGAGGGGAAATGAGACCGCACCCAAGCATATCAGAGGTGTTGCGAAGAGGGTCAGGTCGCGCCAGAACAAGGAAAAGGTGTTGAGAAAGGGGTCGGGTTGCGCTGAAACAAGGCAAAGGCAATGCGTAACGGGTCGGTTTGCATCAGAACAAGGCGAAGGCACCGCGCAGGGGTTCGGGTAGCACCGGAACAAGGCGGAGGCACTGTAAAAAGCTGTGTTTGCCGGAATCACACTGGAAAGGGGCTGGGCTCGCCGGAAATGGTTGTGGTCAGTCGGAGGGACGCCAGCGGAGGTGCGAGGGAATGTAGATCCGGCGTGGGGGCATCATGGTCAGCTGGCGAGAGAGGAAGGGGAGCCGTCGGGGACGGCGCAACAGGGGGAGAGGAAAAACCAGCTGAGGGTGCTTGTGCAGCGTGGTAGACCAGCGGAGGTGGGGTCGTGCGGCTAGGGAGACCGGGAGGCCGATGGCGGCGTGCATCAGGGAGGCGGTAAGAGGATGGATGGGGAGGGCGGGGGCTCACGCGACCGACTGGGTCTTCCGGCGCAAGAGGCAGAATGGGGGAGGGGGTCGCCCACGACCTGCAAGGGGAAGGGGGGGGGGGGGCGCCTGGGTAGATTAGGTTTCCTTTGTTTTTTTATCTTAATAACTATAATAATAATAATAATAATAATAACAATAATAAACATATACACCTAAATAAACATATATAAACATATATATAACATATATAAACATATAAACATATATATAACTATATATAACATATGTAAACATATAAACATACATAAACATATATATAAACATATATACACATAAGAATATAACTTTAAAACATATTTATTTATAAACATATGTGTATATATATACACATATAAACTTATATACACATACCATATATATATATACACACAACGTTAAAACATGAATGTATAAAAACACAGATACACATATATATGCATATATATAAACATACAAACACACATATACATATATATACACGCATAATGTTAAAACTGGACGATCGTGGGGTATTCACACACCGTACGGTATCCAAGCGGACTACAAGCGGGCTGTACATGCCCAGGCGAACAGAGCGCCTTAAGAGTACGGTGTTCGCTCACTAACCCAAACCATAAACTCATCCCAACATTAAAAATTAAACCGGGACTCACCCGAACTTATGAAAAAACACCCAATGACAAGAGAAAAAAAATAAATAACTTGACTAAAAAACAGGTTTGACAGGTTTGATTAAAATTGAAAAAAGGGATTTAAGGGAATATCTAAATACCAAATTGAAAATAAGATGTTTTTTCCCTTATACTCAATGTGTGGAATGAAAAATGGATGATATTCTCTTAAAGGGACTATCAAATTTTTTAAGTGTGGAAAAGAAGGTCATAAGGTAGTTGTATGCTGAATTAAATGAAACAATATGTCTAATGATCTGAATAATGAAATCGCTAGAAATAATTCAAATTTTATACATTAATGTTACAAGTTCAAGGATATAGAGTATTCTTCCAATCAATTCTCTAATCGAAGGGTTATTGATGATGATAAATTTCAGAAAACTCTCAAGGTCAAAGACACAGAAAAGTCACATACAATCACTATTGATTATGTGGAGTACTATAATGTAGTAGGGAAAGCTGCACATACCATCCATTCTTAAGTAAAAATGTTTTTTTATTCTCGATCCACCAAATCTTTTATTTTTGAATAATTTTTTATGGGTATCTATTTATTTCCTCAATAATTAGATGTTGAGTTATCTGTGATAACTCCATATGGAAAAAAATCTGCATTAAAATGTTATAATTCTTTTTTGGTTAAAGTTTGTTTGAATGTGCTTCCTGAAAATCTTGTGATCCTTATCATAGTAGAATTTGATGATATTCTTGGCATGGAATGGATTTATACAGATAAAGCTCCTATCAATTTCTATGGACATGAAGTCACATTTAATATTCTAGATCAATCTATGATCATCTATCAATGCCAGGATTAATATGACCATCTTGTAGAAATTTAATCTATCTTATGTGTCACGATTCTTAAAAATAAAGGTCAACTATCTCATATGATTGGTGAGAAACTCAAAATTAAGAATACACCCATTGTACATGAAATATTTTATGTTTTATGAAAAACTTTATAGGTATTACAGGTAATCATGAAGCTTAGTTTTCAATAGAACTAATACAGTGTGATATAAAAATTTAAAAGAACTTTACAGAATGGCCCCAATTGAGTTTCAGTAATTGATGAAGAAACTGTAAGAGAATATTGAAAAGGGATTCATGTTCCCTAGTTCATCCCCTTGGGGAGCACCTATTCTATTTTACTAAGAACAAATATGGATCAATGAGACACTACATTGATTATTGAGAACATAACAAGACCACAATCATGAAAAAATATACACATCCATACATTGATGTGTTATTTGACTAACTACATAGGGACCAATAATTTTTGAAGATAGATATTTGTTTAGGATATCATCAGTCAAGGTCATGTTGGAGGATATACCAAATACATCATTTCTATACAATTTATTGACACTATGAATTTATATTAATGCCTTTTGGTATTACCAATGACCCCACTATCATCATGGATATAATGAATAATTTATTTAGAGTCTATGTTGATCATTTTTTGGTAGTATTTATAGGAAATATTATAGTCTATTTGAAGAGTATGGAATGTCATGAAGAACAATTGGTAATTTTATTGAAGATCACAATAAAGGATAAGATTTATGAAAAATTTACCAAGTGTGAATTTTGGCTTCATAAAGATTCCTTTTTTTATGTCACATAATTTCTAGAGATGGGATATCTGTGTATCCAACATAAAACAAAAGTTATTTAAAATTGAATGAGGCAAACAACAAAAACTGAGATCCATATTTTTCTTGATATGGATAGATATTATCAAGGTTTTTTGAATGATTTTTAAATAATATCTAATAAACTCTCCATGTTTACTTGTAAAGGAGTTATGTTCATGAGGATGGTGTAATGGGAAGAGAATTTCAACGAGGTAAAATGATAGTGAGATGGGGAACATGTTCTCACACTACCTTATAGTGTAGAAAGATTTTTTATCTAGAGTGATGAATCCATGAAGCAGATGGGTTGTGCTCTCTTGAAAAATGATGTGTTGAAAGATTATGCCTCATGAAAATGAAAAAATCCATGAGAAAATGTACCCAACTCATGATTTGGTGTTAGATTTGGTAATATTTTCACCAATGATATCGATGATTTAACATTATGGTGAAAGGTGTGGTATTTATACTATTCAGAAGAGCTTCAAGTATATTTACACATAAAGGAGTTGAATATGTATCCATGAAGATGGTTGGAGTTGATTAAAGATTATGACTGCTCAATACATTACCACCATGGGAATGAAACCAAGGTAGAAAATTCTTGGAGTCTATTGTACCATGTTATCCAATCAATGCTGGAAATAACAAATGATATAATATTTATGGATTTTCAAAGGATGAATACTTTAATTTTAATGGAAGGGGAGTAATATTAGAATTATCAGATGGACATTAAACCATTTAAATAGGTGAAGATTAAATTGGATTAGAAGGAATATGTAGATATACAAAATATTTTGAGAAATGTTAATAAATTAAACCTTGATTGTGATAGAATAATATGGTTCATGAACCAGGAATTTATTTCTCTCATTACAAAATTAAAAAAGGTACTATTTATTAAGGCTCATAGTTCATAATTAGATGTTCATCATGGGATCAAAAATATTTATAGAGACTTTAAAGAGTATTTACGGTGGGACAGAATGAAATAAGATGTTTTTCAATATGTATCTTCATGCATGGTTTGTCAGCAAGTTAAGGGTGAGAAACAAAATCCTAATGTGTTGTTACAACCAATACCCATAAAAGGATAGAAATGGGAAAACATAACTTTGTATGTTTTCACTACACATCCTTAAATATATAATGTCCATAATTCTATATGTGTTGTCGTTTATCTCCTTACGATGTCGACAAACTTCATTAAAATTAGAAATGATTTCTCTCTTGATCAGCTTTCGAAGATATATGTAAAGGGAGTGGTATGATTTCATAGATTACAAACATTCCATTATATCTGATCAGGATTTGAGGTTTACCATATTGTTCTCATGAAGCCTTCAATAGGATTCGAATATAGAGATATGTTTCATCACTGCTTATCATCCTCAGAAAGATGATCATTATGATAGGACAATTAAAACTCTGGAAGACATGTTGATAGCTTTCTCTATGGATTTGAAAGGTGGTTGGGATCAACACTTACCTTTATTGGACTTTTCATAAAAAATGGCTTTCACTGTAGTATTTAGATGTATCCTTATACATCTCCATATGGAAATAAGTAAATAAATATAACATACATGGATTAATTTAGGGAAATAAATATATTAGGACCTGATCATTTTGAATAAATTGAACAAAAGGCTAGATCCATTCGAGAACACCTAAGATCATCTCAGAGTCGATAAAAAAATTATGATGAAAATTCAAGAAAATTACTAGAGTTTGAAGTGGGTGGAATGGTGTTTCTTTGAACAGCTCTTTGTAAGGGAGTAATGTGAATTGGAATTATGGGCAAGCTAATCCCTTGGTATATTGGCCCTTTTGATATTCCGAATCATGTTGGGAAGGTAGATTACTAATTTTCTCTCCCATCGAATCTCTCTCAAGTTAATAATGTGTAATATGTATATCTCATAAGAAATTACACACATTTTCCTAAACATGTACTAAATTCATATATCATACTGTTGCAGAAAGATATTTCTTATAATGAATAACTGAAAGAGATTATGGATCATAGTGAAAAAGTTCTGAAAATAAGACCACTCACTTGGATAATATTATATGGAAGAACCACCAATTAGCGGAAGATATGTGGGAAAACGATGATGAGATTAAGTAGTGGTATCCTCATATATTTTTATCCATGTGATGAATTTCTAGGGGGAATTCATTTTTCGGATGTTAAAATGAAACACGAGGGTGTTTTTATGAAATATTTTCTTTAATTGATTTTAATTATTCAATAGTTTTCATTGCATGAAATCGATAGTTTAAATAGACCATGATATCCCCTTAGTATAAAATTACCATTATAATCTAACTATTAGGTTAGAGATAATAAATATAACTAAATTATAAAAATTTATGCCGAATTAATTGGTTACTAATTATTTATAAAAAAGATAAATCAATTATATATTCAATTTTTTAAAATTTTTGAATTGATATTAGTAAATGAAATAAATGAAATAAATGAAATATATATTTTATAAACTTAAAATAAATATTTTTTATATTTATCCAATATATATTTTTGTCATTTCATATGAATAACCCATATTTTATGTATAAAAACCTATATTTTTTAAAATGGTAATTTTACCATCATTTAAAGGATTACCTTTGTTAATAATTTCATTAATATAAATATTCTTTATATGAAAACATAAAACTCCCATTTGGAAGAAGGATATACAAATATACTTTGGATAAATTTTTTTATATTTTTCTGAGCACTTTCATCTTTTTATGAAAAGTAAAAATAAACTAAATTTTAATTGAAAACAACTTTTTTCATCAAAACAATTTATATGGATAAATTATATTATTGAATGGTTTGAATGTGTAAATATAATATATTATTATCCATTAATACAATTTAGATAATTTTCATTAATATTACATTGAATTTAGATATAAAACCATTTCAATATTTTGCAATGTTTTAACTTTTAAAACTCATTTTCTATTTTCAACAATGGGATAAATTTTACATTAATTAAAATACATTCTACGATTTTAATTATAAAAATTAGATTCATTATTTTTCATTAGTAGGTCAAAATTATGTAAATAGAATGATTTTATTAATGGGATTTATGAATAGTAACTTCAGAAATTTGTATTAACATGGTAAAAGGGTAAATCTTGAAATTTTGGGGAAAATAATATTAATAAAATTAACATAAAACTTTTCCTAATATCATTGGATGAGTTTTTAACCTAAATTGTCCATTTTTTTAGATAGTATCCATTGGGCTCCACTTGGATGTGATTAGGACACGAAATTTATTATATTCAAAGAAAAGGTAAATAGGTCTTACTCAAAAGTTAATAACTATATAATTTTAAGATAATATTATAAAAAAGATAACAAAATTTATAAATAATCACATTAATGATAAATCTGTTTCTTTATCATGATAATTTATTTAAAAAATTTAAGACATATTTAATTGCATTAATGTTTAATATATTGATGATGTAGGAATTATTTAATTGATGAAACATCATTATACTAATTTTTATTAAAATTATAATAACTATTAAAAGATACAAACACATGACCATATATTTTTGGTCGAGTCAATATTGATAATAATCATCCAATGGTCGATCTATTTTCCATTTGGATACTAATAAAAGATAATATGACACTTATACTATTTTATTTAATGTGATGTTAACATTTTTACATTCATGTTTTAATAAGTATATAATTTTTAATGTTGCATATTATATATGATATATTCAAAAAAATGTGTTCATCTGAAATATATTATATTTATATTAATGAAAATAGTTTATTTTTAATTTTTATTAAAGAATTAATTTTATTAAATAATTTCACAAAACTGATGCTTTGATTATTTTTTTAATGGAGAAAACAAATAAATGTCATTAAAATAGTAATATATATATATATATTTATAATAATCATATAAATTTTTTATATATTATCTTGAATTCATAATAATATAATAAAATACTATTTTTAAATTTATCTTCATATTTTAATATTTTTTTAATATAACTGATTTGAATAGTGTCAAAATTGATAGAATTGATAATAAATCAAAATATAGTTTTATGAAATTATGTAAGATCCATAATTTTTTTTAAAATTTATAATAATTATTATATGGTATAAAATATTCTAATGAATTATGTTTTGGTCTAATTGACAAAATAAAAATAAAAAAATCACCCTTTTAATATTAAAATATATGTTACCCTGGATAAAAATTAAATACAACAACTAAGAGTTAATTAAAATGATAAGGATTAAATTGATAGAAACACTTATCTAAAATTTATTTTTTGATGATATTACAATCAAATCCCATCTCATATTATATTTTGTTTATTTTTATGGTCTTTTGATGTGGTTCGATATTATTTTTATTTAATATTTTTGGAGTCTCAAAAACTTCCTCCCTCCTCAATTAATAAAGGGAACCTCCTCCTTCATTTATTCTCAACTCATTGAGCCTTAAATAATTGATATCCCTTTCTGTTTTCCATTATTTTATTACCATGTATAATTATAGAGGTTTTTTATTCATTAATGACTAACTCTAGTGCATTAAGAGGAGATTTAGAGGGATCATGTCGAAGAAGAGGTAATCTCCTCTGCCGATTCATTTGAATTTTTTCCATCTTCTATATAAGTTTCATGATTTTTCACATTATAATGTAATAAATCCATTATAAAACATATATTGAGATGTTATTATGATTATGAAACAACTAGATTCCTCCTTTTATCAATCATATAAAAAACTAAATCACAACGCGTGCGTTCATGAAGCTTATCATCTCCATGTCGTGGTGTAATCTCTTTTTCTCCACCACCTAGCATGGATGGTTATAATAATGGAAGTAATAAATATATATGACTATTATAACATTATAGTGATTTTTCAATATTATATTCACCATAAACTTCAATACCATTCAACAATTATGGGAATGATATTGACGCTCGTGCGTACGTATGACCTACAGTATCTATGATTTGATGTGATTCAGTCTAAATTATCTTCATTAAAGCGTGATTATATAAATAAATTGATTGAATATATATAATATATATTATAATAATACAGTTTTTTAAATGATATAACTATAACATAAGAATGGTAACATGAACTTATTCATATAAAAAATGAATAAGAAAATAATAAAGTTAATACCTAATGGATGAGTAATAGTGTTACTAACAATCCAATTATAATATGATCAAATACGATATCATAAAAATAAAAATGATAATAGAATAATTTATTGAAATTATTTAAATAATTTTATAGGTGGTTTTGATATATACAAATGATATCAGACCTAAGGTAAGGGATAATTTCAGAATCTCATTATTATTTCAAATTGTTTATACGTAAGTATATACTGGGGTATATTTATCATCCATGTACACAATTCCAAAATATGTATACAAAAATATTATTTATATCCTTATAAAATTATTTAAATTCAATTTTACCCAATTTGTGGATTCTAATTAAATGGTGTGAAAAGAGTATTTTGTCATTTTTTGATTTGAGGTACGTTTTGACTTATCCAAAAAAAATTATGAGAATAATGTTTTTTTAAAAATATGACATGATGGGTTTTCACATTTTCATAACACAATATTTACATATAGTTTCCTTTATAATATTTTAGGTTTTTTTTCAATAAAAAATTTTGCCATTTAAAATTGTGTGGCATTTTAATAAATGGAAATATTTATGAAGAAGAAAGGATATTTACCTCAAAAATTAATTTAAAGTGTTCATTAAAAAATATTTTCCATCTAAGATGGAATTATTTAATAGGATACTATCCCAATTATTCTTATGATCTTATTATGTTTTTTTTTGGAATTCTATTTATGAAATCCGTTGGTAGTAAATGGATTATTTTATTTTGGAATAATGGTTAAGAAACCAATTTATTCCTTGGGGTATTATGTGATGAATGATTTATTATTTTGGTACACATGTAATAATGATTTAATTATGAGATCTGTGGGACATATATCTCCTTCCAATTCATTAGTTAATTATTTATATCTTATGGGATAGACAAGTCTGGAATGGGAAATGATCTCAGTTCATTAATAAAGGGCTGGAACGAGGAGTTTCCTCGGTTCTGTACTAGATTTTTTCCACAATGATGTTATTATAAATGATCCTTGAATAATATAATAATACTATTTATAATTATGTGAATTCCTAAACATTTAATGCATTATGTTATGACTTTTGGGTGTACGTTCATTGATTCTTATGAACTTTTATGGTTTTATCCCAAGGCATGATATCATGATCATTTATATGAAGGATATGATTTTCGAATGTTATTTTCTTATTTTTTATTGTTATGTTATAATTGATATCTCCATATTTACCCTTACTAATCATATGACCTCACCGTATCTTATGATTCTTTGCCACATGTCATGAAGAAGGTTATAAAGTAAGATATGAAAAATAGGTGTCTAGTTATGGAGTAATAAACAAGAGACAAGGTAGATTTATTATAACCTAGTTATTGGTGATTCCTAGTTTATAAAGTCACTATTCTTATATATTCATGTTTCGGGTATGTTATATTTTAAATGGATAATATTCATGTTTTAAATTAATATCCATGTATTTAAGCTTTGGTTTGCTATATTGATGATTACTAGTGTGCGAGATATATCTCACGATCACAGGTTAGATCCATACATATTATATAATGGTCAAGAATCATACAATATACATGAAGAGTGAGCCAAGTATAGATTATAAAACAGGTTATCCTGAAATAGCTCTCAATTTCATTTGGTAATGGTCTTTGTATTTAATGGAAAGAAGGTATGAGTTAATTGAGAGGTTTTTACTACGGATTTAACCATGATCTAATGATTTTTTATATGGGTTGTGAATATAAATTTAAAAGATAAAAACACATTTTATTTATGCTTACTACGGGTCTCAAGTATTTCCTTTGATCAAGATCGAAATCACATGGACTATTCTTATTGATTCATATGAATCCTTAATTTTTAAGTATTTATTCCATGTCACATTTTTAAGATAATTTTTTATAGTTATAAATTATCTAATTTAACTCTCGTGCACATTTATTATGACTTAATACCCTTCTTCTCATATTAAACATACTAATTACATTAAATTTTTAATTATCATGTTCATCCTTAATAAGTATTTTATCATAAACATTATATTATTCCTTTTCAAAGGGTTGTGATCAATGAATTTAAGGGAATTGTATGTAGATATATTTCTTGAGTAAATAATTTTAAGAAGATATGTTGAATTATTACTATAGAATATGAAAATATGGATATAGTTGAAAAAATAACCACTTAATAAAAAGTGTATTATTATGTTATAATTTTCCTTAATTATCGTAAAAATAAACAAGAAGTACAGTTATATTATAAGTGATACAATATTTTTTTATTTTGAATTTTTCCTATTGAAATTGTGTCCTTTTAATTGATATAAATCTTAAAAAATGTAAATATGGTTTTTTATATTTGATTTGATGTGATGGTATGGGGATGATGTAGTTGGTATCATATCATTGTTTTGATGTCATTGGATATTATGTTGTTTTCAGGTGAGTTTATCTTAATATTAGTAAATACATGTGTGGGATTATAAGATTTTTTTTTTATAATTTAAATTTTATAGTCACCACTTTTTTTAATTTATGTGATGTGATTTTATGATGAGTAATTATATTTACAGTGTCGTTTTATTATGTTGAGGTAAATGTAACCCTAAGGTATAACAAAAATTAATATTTCATAATATTATTATTACAATTTTTGGGATATATGATAAAAGGTATGAGATAAAAATAAAAGTTAAATATTTATTTACTTTTGATTTTATTGATCGTATTTGGAATATAAAGGTTCTAATGGAATGACCTATGATGACCCCCCGATAGCCTTTTTTAATTTTTGGGTTTAGAGTAATATTTATTCATATAGGGGTTTATAAATTTAGTTTATTTTCGTACCATGAGATATTAATTTCTATTTTAAATATTTTACAAAGATAATAGGAATATAATTTCATCCTTTTGTGGATTATGTGATCCGAATGAAGTTTATTTTAGTTCCTTATGAAGGAAAATATTGACTTGAATTCTCATGATTTGGAGAAAAAGATGTGGTTGTGGGGGAAATTTATTTTTGGATGAAATTATACTTGTAAATTAATTACATTCCATTATATTATTAGTATATATATAAAAGTAATTAATCATCATTAGAAAAATGATCTGGTTAAAAATACTTTTATTTCAGATGAATCGATGACGTTTTTTATAGCCCATTTATTTATTGGTTATAGTCATTAACTTTCAAATTATAATTTTCATTCTTGCGATTCATGTTCTATTTTACTAACCATCACTATTTTAAATTTTAATTTTATTTGATATTAATATTCTAAATTCCTACATATTTTATCCAATATGAAAACCCTGTTACATGTTATTCTAGATGACCTTCATATTTTCTTACACGATTTTTAAGAGGATGTTTTATTAAACCGTTTGACCATGTGGATTTTCAATGAAGATAATTTCAAATTTAAAACCCTTTAATTTCATATCTAAATTTCAAAATTTTTTTTATTAAATTTATTAATTAGGTAGTAATTTAATATTATTATATTTTAAAGAACATTGTATTCAGTATCGTATACAAAACACCAAATCGTGAATAAACATCCAATGAAATAATAATATTTAAATGTTGTAGTTATACCCTAGACATTAAAAGTGTGTGTTTTAATATGGTTAAATACATTATATAATTTATATAAGTACCCTACAATATAAAAATTTATTTATCTATTATTACAAATTAATAAATCATCATTTCAGTAAATTGATTTTTATCTCAAACGTGTTTTCATAAAAATGTTATTATTACTTTTATATAGAATAATATAATTATTTTTAGGAGATTTTATATTTTTTCATATAAATATGATATAAATTGTAATTTACAATGTCAAAATTATCTTTGGATATATTTTATAGAATTTTATAAAATGTTTGATATTTCAATGAATATTGAAAAATACTAATTTTTATTTATAATTTCCTTCATGTTTCAATTACATAAAAATGAAAATTAGATTTTAGATTAATTTTAAAATTCAATTAGTTACGTTTTATTATAATGAATAAATTATATTTTCTTATAATCAATATTATACATGAATTTGGTTTCAAAAATATTTATATTTAAAAAGGCCTTTTTATGGAACATCTCTTGTTGTCGCATTTTACAAGAGTAATTTTAAATTGAATTCATCCAGTTATATTTAATTAATTTTATATAATATATTTCATTCTTGGAATTATTATAATTAACATTAGGTAATATATTTATATTAGGTTTTTCATATATGAGTTATAACCATAGGAAATTTGTGTTACCAATATAATGGTAAAATGGGACATTTATGGTTATAACTAATCAGTTAAGGATTCAAATTAATTCAAAAAAATCATTAATTTAATTGGATGATTATATATTTTCCATATTAAACCATGTTTTAAAAATACATATCTGTTTCTTTATATTTATTTTTTTTACCTATATAATAATTTTAAAAAAGGTTAAAGTAAAAAATGACAGTCTCATGATTTAAAATATTAGCATATTTTTTGTGAAATTCATTGAAAGGAATTATTTTTTTCTATAAAAATGATTTTGAATGGAATTTTTTTTTATCATGGAATGTTTTTATTAATGATATAATTACCTAAATTTGTTATGTAAGGATAACACAATACTTGTAAAAGACGAAGAAAATTTAAGTAAATTATGTTAACAAATAAAAAATTAATTTTATTTGGGTTGGTTATAATATAATAGAAACATAATTTATAAATATAATATATTAGAGAGGATTTAAAGGATTATATTATAAATTTTTTTCCATCTTCTTATCTCTAATCTTAAACTCAATTAATAGTGTAGAAAATATCATAAAATATATTTTATGTTAAGTGTTATTTTATTAAATACCATTAAAATAATAAAAATATGTAAAGTTTAAAATTAGGAATATAAATATACTATAATTTAGACACATATCAATTTATGTTCAAATTATAACCTTATGAATATAATTATAACCATTTAATATTGAAATAGTTGTTACCATGATTAAGGAAAAAATTAGTTAACCACAGGTTTAAACATATCGATAATGTTTTATATAATATTTAAATTAATCTAATTTTGATTTGATTATTATACTGAAACCATTTAATCATTATTTTTGAATTTATTTAATTTATTAACCATTTTACATGATTTATAAATATAATATATTATAATATTTCATGAATTTCTCAATATTCCCCTCACCTCCTTGTAAAGGGAAACCATCCCTTTCTCTTCTTTACACCACATTTATCCATCTAACTTTACCAGGAACTGAGAAATTGTCCACAAAGATTCCCTTAACATGAATTAGAGATTATTTTATTCATGTGTTAATATTGAAAGATTACTTATGAGTGGATTTAATAGAACTCAATCAAAGAATAGGCAATCATCCAACCAAACCAATTTCAATTTATTTCTTCCCTACATCATTCAAATCTTCTTTAAACTGTGATGATATAAGAAAACTAGTATCTGATATATACTTAAGTGTTATTATGAATTATTCACAACCCTTTTTCATCTACTTTTCTGTTATATGGGGAACAAAACACCATTTATGCGTAAATATGGGCTACCACCTTCATGAAGTGATATATTTCTTTTCCATAAAAAACAATAATAGATTATTAATTTTTTGGATTTAATTTATATATATGATATTAATTTCATGATTATAATTCTTACAATATAATATATCCTCTATTTTATTAAAATTATTTTAATTAAAAATGATATTTCAATTTCTATGTATGTTTAGATTACAACCTATATGAAGTGATGTGATTCATTTTTCGTCACCTCATTACATGGATGGAAGTTATAATGTATTTTGAGGAATATTATAATATTTATGATATAATAATTATTATCTAAATTGAATAATAATATTTACATTTGATCACACTTGTTTGTTGAAAAATGGAAACGTTTCTCATTGATATGTATTCCCTACAGTCTCCATGACTATGACATAAATATTTTTTGTTAACCATATTTAATAGATGTATTAAAATGTTATATTAATGTTTGAAAATGATATTTATGTCATTATTATTATTCTTTATATTATGAAAAAAATATTCCATTTGACTATTATCAACATACAGGACATCATTTCAATGTCATAAAACAAACATATTCTAAAAACCCAATGTAGACATTATTGAATAATTAAATAAATTTTTCAATAATATAAATTAAATAATTGTATTAATGATAATATATTTATCATGTACAAAGTATATTATTAAAAAAATTATATAATATTTTTATAAAGTTTCAAAGGATATACATTTTAGTGTTGACTCAAGGGAAGAGATATCATCTCAATTTCCCTTATTTGGGGAATATTTGAATATTTTACTCCTATTTATTTTTATATGATGTCCGTACTAAAAATTTTCATATTATAGCATGATTTTATTATACTCATGCTAATTTAAATAGAAATCCAATTTTTTTATCTAAGGTGATTTGAATTTAATGTTACAATGTAATAAGGGGTTTCATTACAAAATTTATTTTCATTAACTTATATCACTACTTCATTGATTATATTATGAAAATATTATGTATTAAATTAATAGTTTTTATTTCGGTGGTATTTAAACAATTTTTATATGGTATACCTTTTTTACACACAATCCCTCTATTTATTAATTTGAAATTTAATTAAAAAATAATTATGAATATTATTAATCCAATATTATTTATTTAAGAAATGTCTTGTAATATGAACCTATATCATTTAATAAGGTTTATATATTACCTATTGGGATTTCAAATCATGAATAATTATTTTTTCATGATATGTAAATACCCTTTTAATTTTTCTCTTTCGTGAGATATTGATTCAATGGCCATAATCCATGAAAGGGATTTCTTGGTCTCAATATCAATTATTTGAGCGATAATTCATGTTATGAACCATGTTTGACTTTATACAGCCTAATTACAACAATAAAAATGTTTTTATCTTATTATTTTATTTAAATTATTTTATTTATAGAATAATTTTATATTAATCCATTAAATGAATATTTTATTTCGTAAATACCCAACATGAATGGGTTTATCAACTCAGAAAACATTCTTCAAGACAAGTTTGGATTGATGAAACAAAATTTAGTTATATATTATACACACTGAATCTTGAAAAATATATCAATTTTTTCCTTCACTTCTTATGATCTTTCTTTCGAATGATTTTTGGATTTAAAAGGCCGAAGACGGGGGTTTCATTAAAAAATTAATGTTTGTATATAATGTCTACCAAACTCTTCTTCCATGTGGGTTATCATTTTTAAAATATGTTCTTTTATAAAAATATTATTTAATATAAATAATATCTATGATATTTTACATTCATATAAATGTTTTTTAATGAATATTGTTTAATTTCTTATGCATGGGTAACTTTTGATTATCTTTACAAAAGTTCAAAAGTTATTTTTATTTTTAATGTTTATGGTATAAATGGATTTTACCACCATAATGAACTATATTTTTCATTGAATAATACTAAAATATTTTATAATATTATTTTTAAATAACATTATTTTCAAAATATTTTTTTAATTTCTAGTTTTTAAAAGTTATTTTCAATGTAGACTGAGTATTTACCTTAAGAGTGTTTTTAATTATCTATTAATTTTATTTATATTAAATAATGACAAAAATACATAATTGTAATTATTATACACCGGGGATACATTGAAATGATGCCATCCTATCTGTTTTTCTTGAAATAATGTTATTCTATTAAATTGATTTTCATGAATTCGATTTCCTTTCCATAGGTCAAACAAGAAATAAAGGAATTCTTATTGTTTCATGGGATATATGTTAAAAAGTGAGTTATTATAAATTTCATACTCATGAAAGGTAAATTTAAATTGTTGACTATGATAAGTGAGCCTGATACTGATCATGATTATGGGTGATCTAGATATATCATATAGAACTGGTGACCGTAATAATGTTAATACAAAGGGTGAGCATGACAAAACTTATATAATGGGTGAAATAAATATAGCTCCACAATACAATGTGTAATGTTAGTTAATTGAAACTTCAATTAAGAGGGAGTTAACTGAGGAGGTTATTACTATGTATTTAAAAATACTCTAATTATATCTGAATAATGTTTTAAACATAATGTCCCAAGATATCAAAAAAAAATTATTTATCATTGAAATGGATTTTCAATGTTTTTATTGACCAAGATAGATGTCACAAGGGTCACTATTAGTAATTCAAATGACTATTTACTTAATTTAATAATTTTTACATGTCACTTACTGTAATACCTTTCATTTTTCAGGCATGAATTCTCAAATGTTAGGATCATGATCATTGATTATATCATACCAATATTTTGTTATTATATTAAATGATTACATTCAATTATTAACACTCTTATTCACCCTTATTGAGTGTTTAAGATTACCTTTATTATGATTACTATTCTATAGGTTTTGATGAATAATGTCAAATTGTATGTATCTTGAAAGGGTTCCTGTGTGTGAAATTCTATTAGAAATGATAAAGAAATAATATATAATTTGAAAATGTAGATATAGTGGAAAAATAATCAATTAAAGAATTTTTGTTTTGTTATGTAATAGTTTTTATTAAGTATCTCAAACTATAATCCTACAAAAATTCATAGGTTTTAAGTGATACACTAATTTCAATTTAATGTCATATTTGTAAGATGGGTTGAATTGGAAAAAATGTATTAGTATTATCACTATAAATATAAACATGATGTTTTAGCATTGGGTTTGAGAGTACAAGTATGGGGCTATTGTAAATATACTACAAGAAAACTATGAAACAATGTTCAACAACATTTAAATACCAATATCAACTATAATAAATTTTAGTATGGGACATACATTGGACCTAAGGATCTATATAAATAAACAATCCCAAAATGCCACTAATTTAGACACCCAAGGATGAATAGAATTAACCATAATGTTATATGTACAATAATATTCAATATATGATATTTATTTTCCTATACCTAACAAATGAACCAAGATATGAATACACTCCAATAGTTGGATAATATTAGACTGTAACTATCTTGAACATTGAATCAGTTATGGTATGTGTGGGTAGTATCTCAACACAAATTTTCCATGTCAATTTAATGGTGAACTCAGATATATACACCATATCCAGTGCCTCTTCAACCACATGTTTTCATAATAATGTCATCTACCATTATCACAGTTATTTCCCCCGCAATATACACCAATCAAAAACAAAATTTATTAGGCACCAATGTTATAACATATCACATCTTTAGTAGTGTGATCCTCTAAACTAATTATATGTAACTATAATATGTGATTGTCACAGTGAAGATTAATTTTTATGGTAACTTCACCTTACAAAAAAATATTTAAATCATATTTTAGTGAGATATTATATGACATAGAGTTTCGAGGTTAATTATGTTTCCATGAAATATAATATCAATATTTTCATTTTTAATATAGCAATACCATATTCATTATGTACCTCTTCTGTTGTGGGTCATCACTACATCCTTCCATCATTATGGATAGAATAATTTTTTAGATCTAACCTCTCATTGAAATGATAAATCATGTGTAACACTCAAATACCTGTTTTTTACTCAATATTTCAATATTTACAAGGGATAAATTTCAAAAAGAAAGGGGTGAAATCAAAAGAAAAATATATAGTAATAGAAAAATATATTCAATAATGTGATCATAGTCATATAATTTAGATAATGGAACATATGATAAGAAACTTGTTTAACCTCATAATCCAATTGATGATACTACAAAAATCCACACTCAAATTTTTTTAATGGATGGACCTGAAATCACTAATGATTGAAGATCCAAACAAGTCTCCTAAGAATCTAAAATCTCAACAATAAAGGTTATAACAATGAATAAATATAAAATATATTTATTTATTTATAGTGGGTTCTCTCAAGAATTATAGTGAAATTTTATCCTCAGATAATAATAGAGAAATGATAAACATATCTCAAAAGATTCCCAACATCTGAACAAAACCCATTGAACTACAATTACTAGAAATCTATAACAAACCTAAGTTAATAAAAATTAAAAAACAATAGTGAATTAATAAAATTAAATCATCAATTTAAAATTTATCAATTATTATTAACTTCGTTCAGTTCAAACTTGTTTTTTTTCAACATAATATGTCATGGTGGAATCCATGAAACTACAATTATTTCTGAATTACACTCAAACATTGTAAATGAATCCCAGGAACAATCATATAATAACCTCTATCATCACATTGGAATGCATACAACATATGATTCAACCATAAGATATTGAAAAATTATTTGTTAATGTATGACACCAAAATATAGATTTTACCAGCATAGGTCTAGTTCAAATATCGTGATACAAAGAGATATTTCAAAAAAAAAATATTTTAAAAGGTATAAAACAAAAAAAACATGATCACTAAGGGAATATTTTGATATATATTTATCACATCCCAAATTATTTTTAAGGAATGTTTGAGTGGGTTTTTCACAAAAAATAAAGGAGAGTTTATATGGGAGATATGGTTAGATATAAGATGTATATTTCCCATTAAATAAATATATTTTACTTGGAAAATAACCTCAACACATAATTAATTTAGTAGAGGACATCCGCTTGATAATTGGATATCACAATTATTATTTTTAGCATTTAGTTTATCGATTTTCCTTCCCCCTTTCACAGTTATTAAAGGATCAAATATTTTTTATGTCATTCCATAATGGCCATATGCATTTTATGTTGAGTTTTTTAATGAAGGGTGATTTAATATATTATGTGTTTTTAAAAGGTTTTTTCCCAGTGGAATTATAAATTATTAATTTTTTATATATACTTTCAAACCATTTCATTAGTTAACTATGGTTAGTCACTGATTAATTTCCATTTAACCCATTAATTATTTCATGATCTATTTCTATATCATTGAATTATTATGAGAACAATGTCTAGATATATTTTTGGATCAATTATTTGTTGACTAAAAATAATTAGTTTTCCATATAGAAAGAGGAATTTAATTATTTAATAAAAATACCAATGATATTGTTTAGTTTACATTCAATTTTTACAAAAATTTTATCAGAAATTAAGAACATTGGAATTTTAAAAATCCCATGATCCATACATTTTAGAAGAAAAAATTTCTCATGTTATTCATATGTATTAAATTAGTTTCATATTTTCTTATAAATCAATCAAATCATGAATCATACCTCATGAATCAATTTTTTTTGTTAGGGATCATTTGTATATATGGATCCGACCTTATAATTTTGAAATACTACAAACTTTGTTTTAGTTTTATTGAAGATTATATTGGAGTTGGGTCGCCAAAACCAAAAGATTTAAAATTTAGAGAAAATTTATATTCGCAGAATTAAATGTTAATTTAAATATCATATATAGTATTGATTTTTGTTCTGAATAACATTTAAGTGATAATGTTCTATGGTATGTATTGCGTTGATAAGGTCATATTAGTTCTCTCCTATGATGAGAACCCTGATTTCCCATGAATTTAGTCATAAAATATTGATCTATGGTTGCATAACATACTATGATGGGGAACATATTATCTAAAAATATAGTTGAGAGTACTCTTAAGTGCATTAAACTTAATCTTATGAGGTTCACACATAGTAATATCCACGATGAAAGACTATGTGAACTGACCCGATAATATGATTTCCACATATTTTGGTGTCATTGGATATTCCTATCTACGAATGTGTGTAATAGTTCTTAGAAATTAATATTGTCTTTACTTATTGTTACAACTCGAATAGTTATATTATCAAATAAAAACTATGATGAAACTCATTCATCGTAAGTTATGGAACATATGTGCTTCATTATTGACATGTCATTAATGGATATGTTGTGGAGGGATATGTCCCTTCATTTTTTATAGTTGTTGGAAAGCATCTATTAGATTGAAATATAACTATCATATAAATTCAATGGACATTGTGTAACGAAACATATTTGAGACAGTCAAAGAATGTTTTATTGAGGATAGAGCTTAATTAAATAGATTTGAGACTTGATTGTTGATAATTTCATGTAAAAGATACGATATTACAAAGTGAGCATTCTTATGTATTTTTGATCGTTGCAATATTAAGGAGTTTCTCTGTTGTGACTTGACTTATTTTAAGACAATAATATTGGTCTTTATTCTACCTGACTAATAGATACGAGAAATAATACTAGATTGTCACACATTATGTATTTCTATTGGCCTCCATAAAATTCAATTTGAATATAATTATATGACAAAATATTATTCTCAAGACTGGGGAATAATTTTATTCATGTTTTATTGATCTCTAATATGTACAACAAAAAAAAAGTATTTATTAAGTTAGGTGAATATATAGAAAATATTTATTCCTCGAATTATAAATAATATTATTTATTTAATATATAATAAAAATTTATTTTATAATTTGTGAATAAATTATTTCCTTTGAGCATTCAATATAATGTCGAGGAGTTAAAATAGAGAATGCCCACATCTGATGATGAATATTTATTTGAAAACTAAATAAAAATTACAAACTAAAGATAGCACAGACCATAAAATATTATTATTATTATTTTATGAAATAAGTTTTTATAAATATTATTTTATTATTTAAGGTCTTGTATGGAATTAAATAAATTATAAGCTCAACCCTGGGACCATAAATATATGGTTAATTTTATTATATAGGGTTACTCATTTAATTTATAATTGAGAATATATTATCAATGAAAAAAATTGAATTATATCTTTCCACCTCATATTTCTCTCTTCTTATCGAGAACAATAAACATAGGTGGTCTTTACTCAATATAAAAGGAAGAATGATAATCACAAATGATGTAGGAAAATTAATTCTCCACACTATCACACAATAATCAATTGGAATTTATAAAATATCTGAGGAGCATTTGTGGATCACTGCTTGATGGATTAAACCCATGGATACTCACATCACAACAATGATAATCTAAAAAGGTTCATTCATAAGATCAACAACAACATTAAAGAATGATTACTAAGACAAATTATTTAGTTCCATTAGATCTAAATAAATAAAATATAAATTTAAAATGAATCATCATCACTCTGGTTTTTGGAAATTATATATTAAATGAATGTTTAAGATATCTACTACCATATGATTTTTCTATTACACCTAAATCCTAAATGTTATATCAAAGGGATGATACATTTTAAATTTATAATTATTTATTTTATCATTAATCTACGTGAAATAGTTGTTATATTTACATGTTATATATTTTTTCTTTTAAAAATGACTTGAATTAACATGTTATGAACATTTTTATCATGTTGGTTTAGTGTTTAATTTAATAATTTAATAATAATATATTATAAATGACATTAGATTCCATCAAGAATTCCCATTGTTTAGACAAATTATGTTACACAACGTGTAGCAGGAGGACATTTCATGTACCATTGTGTACTGCACCTTTACATCTCATTGTATACTAGATTGAAAAAGAAGTAATCTATACATTGGGAATTTATTTAATAACATGTGTAGATCGGGGAAACCTAGAACTAGGGTTTTCATATTACATGGTATGTACTTGGTGTACACACTTTTTGTCATCATGGGTTAGCAATGAAATGCAAGAAATCTATGTGGTCATTATATGTACTCAACCCATATGAATATGACAACCAACAGTATTAATGATTTCCAAGACATGTATCTGGTTTAACTGGAATTTATTTCATCATTTCTCATTATTCAAATACATACATATTCATTCTACAAGCTATGTTGAGACAAAAAATGAGAGATACATGTCATATAGATGACATATACATGACAATGAGTTGTAACCCATGAATATGTTGATTTATTATGTGGGTTGTGTGGTCACATAAAATTCACACCAAATGGAATGTATATGGCTTGTACACATTGTGTAGTCCATCTATGATACAAACCCAATCCAAAGAATTTTTCTTGGTCACTAGGCAAGCTGAAACATAGCATGTAGTTGGCATGTAGACACCATGTAACCTATCCCAAAAAACACTCTGAAGGCCTTGGACTGTAACATTGATACATTGAAATTGATGTATATCATAAGTAGCATAATATTAAATTTCTTATAGTCTCCCAATTAATGATAGAATGACATTATACTAAATTGTCAATTGTAGTTTTAAAATATTATTAATTTTATTGTCACATTAAAATTTTGAAAAATTTTATAATTTTTTTAATGAATTTTAGAAAATAAATTAATTTATTTTAATAAATTCACATTATTGGTCTAGAAGATTATTTTTCAGGACATAAAATTATAAAGGATTTCTAAAAAATGAATTTGGATAGTCATTAATATGAAGGGTAAATAATTTTTCAATTAATTATTGAGATTTTTTTTAACATAATATAATGAACAAATATAAATGAAATCAATTTAGTTTAATTTTTTGTATAGCCTATATGGATGACCATTAATGTGCTTGAAAAAGATATATGTATGTGTTGGATGTTTTAATTTTGTTTATTTAATGTTTTTGACATTAAATTAAATGATCTCCTATGTTTCATCCTTCCATCCATTATTTTGTAGGCCCTATACATCCATGGTTTTTCTAGTATTTCCACTTTAATAAATAATTCGGTTCCCCTCACTTGAATTTGAGTTATAAATACTTATTTAATATAATATACCAATGTATGTGGAGGTGGTTTGAGATGAAACCACAATGATTCCATACATGTTGATACATATGTGGATACATGGGATGTTGTAGGTTAGGCGAAGACTATAAAATAGAATTATCCTCCTAGGTCATAAGATTATTTATTGTCCTCTTAATAAATCAACTATTATATAATCTCACAATCAATTCATTTTTTATTTGTTTATTTATGTCCAGGTAATTTTTTATTATATGTATTGAAGACCAATACCACGTATATTAATGTATAAATTTGTTGATATGGAATTTAAAAAAATGGATTAATTGAATTTTTTTTGTCCAATATAGTCATTTAACTAATTAAAAACCACTTAACAATAATTAATACAATAATTAATAAAATAAGATAAAATTAAAGAATAATAAATTAAAACAAATAAAATAAATATTAACACATACATCATAGAATATTATTTGATTAATAATGAAATACTTAGAACCAAGTGTATGACCACCAACTATTGAAACAAAAAAATTTAATGTGAAGTTATTTTGATGATTTTTGTTTCACATTACCATATTACATTAAGAGGAATATCCCTTTCTAGAAATTATGTAACTAAGAGACATAGTTTAAAGAAATCTAAGTAAGGATTTTATGATTGGTGAGACTATTAAGCAGATCAAGGAGATACAAACCCATAGTTAAGAATGATTTTCCTACTAAATACCATAAATTATAGTGAAAACCCCTCAATTGGATTATGGGAAGTTGAATATGGAACCTTCCTAATAGAATTTACTAGAAACATATACATTATGACTTACATGGTTTGGGGTATTTAAAATGATAAAATAGTGGGGGATCTAATAATTTTAATTATAATTTTTGTCACATAATGCTTTAGTGAGGAAATTTACTATTCATATTATTTAATTATTTTCAAAAATAGAAATCATAACCCAAAAAAATAGTGTGCTCATTCCATAAATCTCGGTCAGTCTATAAATAAAATATGGTACAGTCATTTATGTGATGAATTATTATCAAAAATGTTGTATTATGTGTCGGAATCCCCTATTCATATTCCTTCACCCAAGAAAGTGAGTGAAGATGAACTGGTATCCTATCAGAGATAGGTGGAGAATGTCTCATAAGATTGGTTTATTATATTACCAACAATTTCTAGTGATATTCTGATAAAACATATATACATGGATTTGTACAACATAACATCTCATATCGAGTATCTTGATAAATAAAATCAAATTGTTGGAATAAATATGATTTTCAATGCACTAACTCGGTTTAAATTTAAGGAATTAAATCTAGATACTAATCATCATTTAACAAATATGGGGTATAATGATTAGTTATTATAATGAGGATTCTACTTTGATAGAAATCTATCAAATAATCTTATCAAATTATCCATATCACCAAGATTATTATTATTTTATCAATTATGGATAAAAAAATGTATAGGTCACTCAAGAATCATTTATCCATACATCACCAAGAAAATAAGGAATTGTTAAAACCTATTGCTTATAATATAATTGAGAAGAGTTTGGGAGACAGTGCCAAATATTGCATAGATAATATATTTCCTCATGATCTATTACAACATCATTCAAAGAAATAAGGATTCAATAGTTGATATATGAGCTGGATTATATTTTCATATCGTGTGATAACCTTTCTAACTAGAAAATAAATTGAAATGAATTGAATACAAAAGTTTTTGAATGAAATTTCATAATATTTATCAGGATTTTATACACTAAATGTCAACAAAATAAAATATTCTTACAACATTCATGTATTTGAATAAATGAGATGAACATTAATATAAAATCTATCGAGTGAACTAAAAAAATGAAAAGGTATTATAACTAAATCATCCAAGGAGATATCACTATTTCTCTTTATTAGATTCTATTGATTCATGTTTAAAATTAGTGTTATAAAAAAAATTAACTCAGTGACCTTATTAAATAATTTCGGATTCTATAATTTATTGAATAAATGTTGTTATGGAACGTAAATATTCAATGAATGGTTGAAAACAATTGAATCACTAATATCTATTTCAGTGAATGATGAATATAATATATAATACTATTACCAGAATATGGTATGAAATTTATTAAATATATTAACTCAAATTATTTGACTAGTTTATGCCAAAAAAAGTTTTTTGGTCTCAACTAAGCTTTGATACTAGATATAAAACAATATTCTTATCATATTTCTAATAATGAAAAAATTATAAATAAAAGTACATCACAAAGACATTAGAGTTTTCACAAAAAGTCCATGTGAACTATTTTAAAGAAAAATGTAACTTTATATACTTCTTGATATATATTAATGAAGTTTTAAAAATTTTGACTGATGTAAATGAGTACACATGGTAATGATTGAGAAACCACTAAGCTGGAATATAGAAAAATATTTTATCTAAATAACCATTTATCCAAATTTGTTATTAATGTTTATCTAAAACAAAAATATTCTTATATACAACAATTCTTTTATTTTAGTAAATTTAATCTCAATGAATATTTATATATTTATTTAAAATGATCCATTATTTATTCAAATTATTTTTTTTTCAAATATAACTTCAATAAATAAAAAATATGATAACTAAATTTTCTAATGGATAACATATAAATATTGATTTGATAAAAATGTAATAGGACACTACCACATGTTTTTTTGACCTAATTAATTTAAATATATCTTTAACTAGAAACAAACATCAAAAATCTAAATCAAATTTGAGTTAATGATCTTAATGATACTCTTGATATTAAAATGTCATTTAAATCAACTATATTTTCATAATGAAATATTATCTCTTAAAAGATAGTTGTAGTAGACTTAAATTATTTTAGTTATGGATATGGATAAACATGTATTGGAATAGTAATTATAGAATATATATATCTTAGAGTAATGAAAATTCTAGAGATGCATAATACATAGGAATTTACATCCTCACAGGTGGTCAATATTCACCAAAGTGGGTGACACATGTATTATTTTCTAAATAATATTTTCTATAAAGAAGTAGTAACATGTAGTATGAAATACTTTTAAATAATATACAAATTCATGTGATATAAACCATGTATCAAGATTTAGTGACACCATATTTTGAAGGATTCATTTACTTGATACTACTAGTGAGTATTTTTGAGAAATTTCACATGAATGGTCTAAGAAGGTCCCAATATAAAATTAATAATTATGAACATCCCTTCTAATGAAAAAACATCAATGCTAATCATCATGACCAATGTCCATCTTGGATTACACATTTTTATTGAATATTTATATGATCATCATATTGGGTTATCGATTTTAGAGGCCACCTAATTTATAGTAATACTTATAAAAGAAACATATATGTCATTACCTTAATGGAGATCTCATAGAATCTTCCAAATAAACATAACTAAAAGTGTTAGTTAAATAAGAAAATTACTAATAAGATATTAATTTTAGTCAAATTTATTTTTGATTAAATCGTGAAGAGTGATCATATAATATTACTTTCGAAATAAATGAGTGAAATGACTCTATAACTAGTTAGTTATCATAATAATAGTGTTCCAGATATATATGTTGACAATATATATATAATAAAATAGTTCTATTTTATGAGTTTATTAAGAATAAAGAGATAAATTTATCTAAATATGACATAAAATAAAAACATTTTTTCTGGGAAATGTATATACAACGTATATCTATTTTTTTCTAGATATATTCATTGTACATATATTTACATAGTATTGAAAAATACTGATTGAAACAGATCATTAATGATAGTTTGTTGTCATGTAATCTTTCTAAAACACCACTGGTATGCATATGATTAGATTATAGAGATTAAAATAACTTCACAATCTTAAGTTCTAGGAACTTTTCTCACATCCAGTGATATGTAATAATTTTTATATAACTAATTCATGTTTTATAGTGTGTTAATATCAATTATTAAAAAAATAATTATAAAGTATTATAGTTATAACTATATGAAATTACATAGAAAAGAAAAGGTTGATGAGATTTTGAGATCTCTAATCGCCTTCAGACATTCGCCTCACAGGGTTTCGACCCCCACTGGAGGCAATGACTCCTCTGCCCTGGTCCTTTCAGGTCAGATTTGGAGTGAGGGATACTCTGAGGTTTTGGAAAAGTAGTTTGGCAGACGTCATATTTTCAGGTTTTTATCTCAGGTTTTCTTCCTCATCCACCCCAACTTTCTCTGACCAAGCGTTCCACTGATCCTCTTGAGGTCGGGTTTGGAGCGATGGATACAGAATTGTTTTGGGTGTTCGGTTCAGTGGTCGTGAAGCTTTCCTTGTAGAGTTTTATCCCTAGATTCCTTAAGGGTTTCAACCCCATCTATGCTTCCTTTTGAGCATCAACTCCCAGTCCTCTTGTTTCGGTTTCTCTTGTGTCATACTCAGGTTTTGATTTATCTTTTGGGTTTCTTCCTCACTGGCGGTTCCTTCTCTTTGATGGTGAGTTTTTGTTAGGGCGATGGTCGTTGGTGCCAAGATATTGAGATAGTGGTAATGAGATTCAATATTCTAGTGGGTTTTCTAAACAGCAATGAAGATTTTCTTTTGGATCAGAGTTGGATATTGTGTTTGGTACTGGTGGAGATCACTGGTGAAGTGGCCAACGACGTTGAAGTTGTCGACAGTGATGGATCAATGTGGCAGTAGTTTAGTGTCTTAAGTACATGGTTGGTGCTGTGGTGATTGTGGAGTCTCGGGCGTCCGTTTTCTTTGACAGTGATGATGTTGGATAGAGGTGGCTATGTTGGGGCACGTGAAGCAGGATGCATGTGGCCTGAGATTGGGGATGTTTTCATTTTGAAAGATTAAATTTGAAATCTGAAATTTTTTTGGCACAGTTATTTGGGTGATTGCAGTGGTAGGTTATGATTTTGTATCTGGTTGGATTTGTTGTGGTTTCACAATTAACGTGGCACTCGAAAATATAGAAATATAGATTATGGCTAATATGAATAGAATACTTATTACATCATGTTGTATCTATATCTTAAATATTAGAGTGTGTTTAGGCTTGTGATGTAGCCTAAGGAGTGTTTTTGCAATGTCTCGTTGCCATATTAGTTTACACAAAAAGAATGTTTATTTTTTTCATTATAGACATTCACTATAGAGATGGTCATCATTTTAACACATAACAAGGGAATAATAGGTGGATACATCAATATATCACTACTTGATGAATTTTCTAAAGGTAATAAGGTTCCCAATAATTTATTCACCAAAAATACATGTGGATTATCTAATCATATTCATGAAAATGTGATTGGCCAAGAAACTAAAACCATACATAGTGGAATCGTGTTTTTACATGTGAGAACAAACAAGTTGTTAATAGTTTGATTTATAATAGTTAAGATTTTTTTGACATTGGCTCCCTAAACCAGACAATTTTTTACATATGATTGAAGATATATTAAATTAATTTAATAGTACGTTAAATATTATATCACCTATTTATTATTCTTATTCATAACATTGATATTATAAAAACATATTCTATCTTTTGAACTGGTAATGTCATATAAGTTCCCTACAACGATGAGAAACACAATTTCCAAGATGATATTAAAAAAATATAGTTCAATGATTAGATAGCATAATTTTATGGGATCATTTTAAATTTAATTTAATATGTGTTTACACATAAGTATTTCTTACTTCATATATTGAATTTATCACATGGAAATCTAAAATGAAAAATCTTATGCGAAAGAAACATCCTATAAAAATTCTACATATCTTAGTGTCTTTTGATATTCCTATATAAGTTTGTGATTAATGGTCCTTATACATTAATATTATCATTAACTCATGTAAAGACTTTCATACTTCATTTTTATAATGAAAACATTGATTTTATATGTTTACAACAGGGTTGGGTATTTTGGGTGCATCATGATTGGAAATTAATTAATGGAAAACTCAAGGCAGTATTTATACCATAAATATTTAAAAAAGTTGATATATCAACAGTTTTCCTAAAATATAAATAAATAATAAATTCCTTGTATATTTTATAATGCTATTTATTTTAGATATTTGAATAATGATATATCAATCACACAGGTTGATGAAAGTGATATGAAACTTACGTGAAGAGATATTGAGGAAAAGAAGGAATATATTACATAGTGGGCATTTGTATGTGGTTTTCATCATTGAGAAGTTAATTTTTTATTCTTGGGTGCCTTAACCCATTAGTAGATAGTAATGTTGGAATATAGGAATACCTTCATAATTATAATGTGAAATAATCCTACAAGGTCATATAGTGAGTGTCTATATTGATCTCGAATAAATTATATTTGATTTTTATTGTTATAATAAATATTATTCTCAATATTAATGACTATTGTTATTCAAGATTAATTGATTATTAATATTCACAATGTTAATATTTTTTGTTAATTTATTTATTTATGTAAACATATAATAAATATTCATTTGATTGAATTTGAAAAAAAATATTTAATAAATATTTTATAAATAAATAATTTTGAATTTGTTAAAAAAATATTTATTTAGTTAAATACAATATTTATTTAGGCATTCATTAAATATCAAAGAGTTTCAACAGACAAACTCCACAGTTGGTGATGAATATATATTTTCATGCTGGTAAATAAATATTCCGCATCATGTATGTTAGTACATGATATAAAATTATAAAATTATATTTATTATTTATGGACAAGGGGTTTCATAACGATTCATATGTTATTGAGATCCCCGTAATCAATTCAATAAAATTTTAATATGAACTTTATATATAAAAATATATGATTATATTTAATTTTTATGGATAATCATTTAATTGATAATTCAGAATATAGAATCATTGGGCACAATTGAATTATCTATCAAATCCTCTAATTTCTATCTTCATATAGAGAATAAAAAATACAAATATTCCATCAAGATCAAAGGATGAGTGGACAACATGAATTATGCGTGATAATTGATTCTCCACTCTAAGATACTGAAAAAAATACAATTTCCTTATTATCAAAGAAGAATATTTGGATCATGCCTAGAGAGATTCTACTATTATAACCACAAATCTTAATGATGGAAATTGGAGAAGTTTATTTTGGATGATCAAGAACATCGTCTATGTAATGATCCTAGGATGTGGTTTTTATTTTATTTATTTCTAAATAGATTAATTATAAATTTAATTTCAAATATCCTCGCTCAGGGTTTCTGAATTTTGAATAAAAAAAGTATTATAATATATCACCCATCGATGCATGCATCCACGACACCGAGAAACTCTAGAGTAAAAATAATTTATAAGAACAATTCAACATGACATTTAATAATCCCACTTATGAATTCAATGAGTTTTTTTCATTATGAAAATTGAAGGACTAGTGGGTGATGAAAATATAACTATGATTTTTGGCCCACTTAAAGTGCTGGAATCTGTTGTAGAGATACATGTTTAATGTTTTGTGTCTTAGAATGTATAATCATGATCCCATCTATATAATTTATTTGAAAGATATAAATATTGAGGATGAAATACCTATGTTTAATTATATAATAGAAATATTTGATCAAAGACATAATGTTCTACATGGATTAGTTATGTCCCAACCATGAGTTATTTAGTTTCATGGTAATATTATGTATTTATATTGGGAGAGTGAATCATATATGTGTTCTCAATATCAAAAATAGTTTTCATACTATTTATTGTATTTGATGTGAATTGTTTTTTGTATTTATTAAATTAATGTTTTAGTTTGGTTATTTATTTTTTTATGATTGTTAAGGAGTATTTTGTAAGATGAAAATTGTTAAAGAGGTATTTAATGTGGAGAACCAAAAGTATGAAATTTTTGGGGTTTTGTAAAGTGTGATGATTTTTTACTATAAATGAAAACAGAATAAAAATTTCTCATTTAATGGAATCTTCAAATGCATTGTTGGGTTCAAGATTTATTCTTTACCTTTACATAGTCCTTTGGAAATTATAATAGGGATATTATTTTCTGGTGTAAGACATGTGTTGAAAAAAAAATTGTTATTTATTTGTTTATATAGTAAAATATATAATGATTTTTTGTTACTGAATACATTAAATTTCATGTTAAAATAATGAATTAGGGATATTTTAATGCGAGATTAGTGTTTTATTCGAACATTAGTAAAGTTCGAAATTTTATTAAAATTTAATTTAATTGAGGGGGGTACAATGAGTTTATAGATAAATAATTAGTGCAATTTAACATTTAATTTAAGTATTACATTAATAATTATTGAGATAGGTTACTCAAATTCTCATACATTTTAGAAGATAAATAATTCTACCATGAAATTACCATGTTGGATGGATGTTTCAAAATAATCTGAAACAATTATTATGGGTAAATTAAAATTAGAGATCATAAATTAATATGGAATTAGTGAAATAATTATCGTTATTAAATAATTGAATTTGATTGACAATTAAAACAAATTATTATTATTAGGATAGTTATTTTTTGAATCAATATGGAAATATAGTTATAAACTTATCTATATAGATAGATAAATTTGAATTCATAGAGATTAAAAATAAAAAATGGTGGATGTGATTATAAATTAATGAATTATTGTTGAATAATGTTCATAATTCATATGATAATTATTTTTTAATTTAAAATGTCAGAATTCATGCTGATATATTATAATAACTTTTTTTAATATTTTTAAATTATCAAGTTAAATGTATAACCTACAATAGTTGATCATTTTTTATGTTACATTAGTGGTGAGAAGTGTTATCTTTTTAAGCATTATCATTGATTATAACAACATAGCCCGAGATTTGAGCCAAAATATAAACAATGTGTTTAACTATTTGTGAGGTATTGGTAATTGAGTGAATGTATGTTACATAGGGATGTTCCATATATTAAAAATGTGATATTACCTTTTGGAGATTGAGGAAAAAAAATCAATTATTTTCATGTGGTTTTATAAATTATAATGGTTTATTCCATACTATCATTGGGTAAAGCTATTTCTAGTAAATTTTGTCTAAAAAATACTAATTTCTTTTATATATATATTTTTTGGATCATCTTATATTTGGGATGTTACTCAAATCATGTGTGAACCTATAAGTGAAAAATCATATATATATATATATATAGACTGAGATGTGAATATGGAATGTTGTCACGGATGATGTGTCTTGGTCGAATGTGGTCATTGATATGGAATTTTTCTATAGTGATGTTTTGGAAGTTGACTATTTGTAGTATATGATAAATATTGGCAATTTGGTTTGGTTATACTCACTAAGATAATTTATTAAAAAACCTATAACTAGTCAAAATTATATTTTTTGGGTTTTGTTTTTAATGTCAGTTATCTATAACCACCATAAAAAAATTAAATTGCATGATATCTCACATGATTTATGGAATAACCAATTTGAAATACATTATTATCTAATTTTGTTATTGGATATACAATTTGAAGTAACATGTGGGTTATTTTTCAAGTCAGTTATTGAATAACTAATGCCAAATATGATATTTGTAAATCGGTTAATTACTAAATGAAATGAAAAATTAAAACAAATTTATATATATCATCTAATAACTAATGTAAAAATATCTCATTTAGGGAATCAATTTTCGAAAAAATTATTTTAAATATCTAATTTTAATAATTTTTTATTGAATAACTAACATGAAAAAGAATGATAATATTAATCTTTTTCAAGAAGCATTGTTTTTTTCATTCATGTGAGAGATCTCTTTTTTTCTCTCACACAAGAAAGCATAACCCTGAAATCCTCGAACTCATCTATTAAATAAATTTTTTCATAGATTTATGGATTAATTTTGTTTCTTTCGAAAATCCTTGGCATTTAATATCTTCTATTTCATATCCACCACCACCATCCACAATAATTGTTTTGTTTATCATCCCTTGTGATCAATGTCGATCGTGGCTAATTCGATTTTTATATATATTTACTGCTTATTGTTACTATTTGTTATTAATTATTGACAGTTTTATTTTATTTCCATTTTTTATTTCATGTCTCTTTATATTTAAATGTAATCTACAACTTCTTTCCACGGTCACCCATCATTGACCTTAATTCATGCTATTTCACATTGAGGTTTTTTTGTCTCGGTTCTAATTTCAATCTAAAATTGGTTTTTATTGTTTCCACTTTACATGAATACAATATTTTTTTATTTTATTTCAAATTTTGTTATTATATTTTCTTATCATGGAGTTGGAATCTAACATTGTTATTTTTCATCATCTTCTTGTGAATTTTTCTAGTCAGTGTCTGTTTTTCAATCATCTCGGGCTTGATATCAATATATTGTTTCTATTTTTTGTTTTAGTATATCATATATGAAATCTATTTTAATTTTCATTTTTTTTCTTTATTTTTCAGTTAATTTATCTTTGTCTTTTAGTCACCTTCTACCACTAACTGTCATCGGTTCGTGCATGTGCCTTCATATCGTTGGTTTCTTCTTCTTAATTGTCCTCTTCATATATGATTTTATAGTTTTTTAATTTTATTGATTTTTAATTCAGTAAATATATTTTTATTAATAGTTTACATTATGTTAACATATTCTATATTTTATAAATAAGTTATGATTTATTTTATAATATTTTATTAATTTATTATTAATGAAAAATAATATAATATATTTGAAATAAAATATTTTCATCAAATATATTGTGATTATTTTTTCGGACATATTTGTTTTATTTTTTAGAATTTATCATTAAAAATTAATATTATATTAAATGGTTATTTATGATAACTTATTTTCATTTTTTGAAATTTTATATAGATAATAATTAGCTAATATTGGACTATTACAATTCAAATATGTGATGATTATGAAGAAGTAGTTGATTCAATTTAGGAAATAATTAAAAACAATGTTCTAAAACATGACATGTATTTCTATCCATTTATAAAATATTTAAATATAGAATTGTTGAATAGTGGTGAGGTCAAAAATCATTTAATTTTTCATGATTTTAATCTAAGTAAAATACCTCGGATTTGGTATAGGGAAACTAGATTGATTTTTATATCCATTGATGATGATCTATTTTTAAGATGATAAGTTGGGTAAAATTGAAGAAATGATTCATGATATTGAAGTAGATAAAATTGATAAATAATTGATAATTGAGATTGTAAATGGTAATGCTGAAAACCACTGCATTCAGGTTTTATTTAATTTACATTATTACTGATGATGTTAATATTGATAATCATGAGTGAACAAATGGAGAGGGTAATAATATTTTCACATGGATGCTATAATTATTGAAAAAAATTATTTCCAATGAAAATGTTCTTTGAGATTTACAATGTAAAGAGAAGAAAATACTATGACTAATGAGATTTTAGTACAAGAAAATACATTCCTTCTAGAATTAAAGTGATATATATATTAAGGAAGTATAATTTCTTATACGGTATCCTAATTTTGGGATGTCATAGAATAAGTTGAATGAAAAAATGTAGTCTAGTTTAGCATTTACAGAGACCCTACAAAGGATGTTTTTTAACATCATATAATTCTCCATTTTAAAAGTGTATTTTTAAATTTAAATCATGAATAAGGTTGAGTTGGAATGTTTTTGTGTAGATATATTATGGAAAACTATGATATCTGTCCAATTTTTTACAGTATAAGAAAAGGGATAAAAAATTTCCATCATTTAGAAATGATGTTATAAATCATAGAATTTTAATATACATGGATATATGAAACCATATTTAAGATTTATTAAAACACATAGTTCATGACCAATATTATTTTCAATTTACAACTACTCTCTTGAATTTTTTATAAAGTGAAAATATTTCATTTTTTATCTAATGACCTATAGACCAAATCATCCCATAAATTACATTAATGTTTTCTTATCACCATAAGTTGAGGTTTTGAAACATTTAGTAAAGGAAGGTGTTATTGTTTATTTTTAACTAAATATAATGATTATGTTCACTAAATTTACTTCCCATCATATAGATATTTTTTTGATAAAGGGATCATGGGAAAAATCATGTCCTATTTGTGTAGAATAGGCTTCTTATAATGATCAAAACGTGGGGGAAATTATGTATACATTTATCATTGAAATGTTTTTTCCATAGATCAATCTTATAAAAATAAAAAAAAGAATTACAAACATCAATAAAATTTTATATTTATTCAATACATCTTTCCACCGATCAACATTTCGAGAGGGTAAAAAAATTTATGTTGTATTTGAAAATACCAAAAAAATGATAATGATAGATATATTTATAAATAATGGTAAATATTTTTTGGGATAACATATTGGATATTTCATGAGGTCAAACATAATATTGGCATCATTCATGTGGAGAAGAATTTATGTTGAAGCTTGATTGAAACATTTTTATATATTCAAGATAATAATAAAGATGATTTGAATGCAATATCGGAAATAAACTCAATGGGAATATGTTTAGAGTTAGCTATCACTCCTTATGGAAGGTGAACACCGCAACCACCATCCTGACATATATTTTCTATGAGGGGTAATTGTATCTGTTTTTAGTTTCTAAAGGATAAAAATGTTTCATAGGGTTATTATGCAAATGTAAATAATCTTATTCCTTTAATGGATTTGAATTTGAACGGTTTGAAATATCATTATATTCATGGCATCATGAAACAACTCCTACAAGTAATATTACATGAAATATTAACCATACATAATAGAATGACTATGAGGACATTCTATTAGTTTTTCAAATCCATTCATAATAAATTGATTTACTAGAACAAATTTAACGATTTTGATACCTAAGTTGTTTCTATTCCTATTAAATTGAAAATGTATTTTCCCCTACCATTTTTTGATATAATGTGGAAATTAATGGGTCATTTGGTATTAGAAAAAATTCTGTATGGACATATATATCTATATTGGATTTATCCTTTTGAAAGGTATAAAATGATATTTAAGGGGTATGTTAAGAATCCATATCAACCAGAGGGCTCCATTATTTGGATGTATGTTTCTAAGAAGGTTGGATAGTACTTTTATAAAAACATGTCTCGAGTGGAGGACATCTATTTTCTTATATCTCACTATAAAGGTGTCAATTATGGGGTAAATTGGATTTCTGTCTTAAAATTAAAATTATTTATTAGTTATAAGAAAAATATGGTACATTTACACATCCTGGAAAAAATAGATGAGGCTCATACATATATGACATTGAATATTAATGTGTTTAAAAAATGATATAAAAAGAACACATATATGTGTATTTTAAATGAGCCTAAAAATCCATGGTTTAATGAGGCATTTAGTTGTACATCAGATGCATAGGAAACATTGAGATGATTAGTGGGTGGTCCATGTATAAATTTAATAATGTGTTCAACGTTTCAAATTAATGGATATACATTTTATATGAAATTTTGGGACAACAAAAGTTTAGTTCAGAATAGTATTATACTAGTGTTCCTAGAAGAAATTTATTTTATGATTAATAAATAAAAAACCCAATATCAATATCACGTACAAATTATGGCGTTATTAATGAAATATGGGAGATTGATCAAATTAAATTTCATGTTCTAGTTTTAATTCAAATGGTTTATCAATAACAAAAGTGACAAAAATGATGAATTTAGAATGAAAACAGTTAATCTGAATATATTGGAATACACATCAGACCCCTTTTTCATGAAAACACATTAAAACAAATTTTAAATATTCTTATTAAATATAATTTGAAACGTTATATTGATTTACTATTAAAAAATAATGTTATTAGGATAAATTTGAAGAAGATGTTTATTTATGTGAGATCCCAACAACCCTAGATAGATTAATTGAAAATATTTATTAGCATGTCATAGACATGATTGTGTGACATATGAAATGGTCATGATGAATTATTTTATGAAAACAACCCTTTAGTACATCCCTGAAATTACAGGTCATATATGTTAATTTTTTGTTTACATTTTAAATATTCATAATATGTTAGTTATTTTTTAAATTATTTTCATTATTTAAATATATATTATAACTAGTATGTTAAATTTTATGTTTATATTAACATAGTTTTTTTAGTTTACAATGTTCAATATTTTCTAAAATATCTATTAAAAGATTTTGTTGAAAAAAAGTATTTTAAATATGATGTGTTAAATAATAATAAAAATTGTACAAAATATTATTATGAAAAGGTACTTTTTAGGTAAAAAAATTATTTATTAGCATTGAGCATTTTTACTATTCATATACCATTTTTTAAATTTTATAACTTTTTTATGACATTTAATTTCAAATTATTGTTGTTATAATTTTAGTTAACTACACTGAAAAATATGAATATAAATATGGTTAGTTTAGTTTACTTATTTTTGGATCATTTTTTATATATTCAAATAAAATCATTTTTTTTTGGGAAACTGGTGTTATATGGTTTATGATTTTCACTATTATCACAAATTTTTTGGATTTTATTTCATTTATTATTCCATTTCAACCCTCATTAATGTATTAATTATTTTAGTTAACTATATAAAAATATTAATAAAAATATGGTTTGTAATGTTTACTTTTTTTTATAATTTATTATTTCTTATTTACATTATTATGAAATAGTTGGATTTGTATATTTGTGTACTAATTTTTTGTGGGATTGATTTATAGGATAATGAAAAGTTAGTTATCTATTCCACCACATTCATCTAGACTGGATCATACATGTACCATTTTGGAGGTACGTACACATGATCATGTTTATGGGCCTCTACATCCTTCCTTACACGTGACGACTACATGAGTTAGATCATTGGTAAATGTTTCACTACTCATTTACCAAATATATCATCTACCCATAGATATGACCTATGTATTCCAATAGGCTTTGCTGATAACTGTATCCCATGAGATACAAATTCAAAAGAAATAAATAATTTTACGTCAATACATGATAAAAGAAATGTTAATATTTTTATTGATGATTAGAAATATTTTCAAAAAATTACAATATATCACATCCGGGAGAACGTTTTTGTATGCTTTATTGTTATTATTTTACATATCTTGATATTTTTATAGTAATATATTTTTCCTTCTTCTTATCAAAAGACATATGATATAACTAATATTGTATGATTTATGAATAAAATTTATTCATTTGCTATTATGATATACATGGATTTTAAATCAAGAATGGCATGAAGTTTCATTTCTCATCCAGAAAAATTTGTTTATTTAATGATACATATGTAGATATATTTATTTATATATAATGATACATGAATGAATTTTTTTGATTTTAGATGATGAGAATCATTGTTTTTATGTGAATTTATTAATTTTAGAATTTTTTTCTATATTAATGATCATATTAATGATTTAATTATTCTTAAATTACATAAATCTCATAGATATCACTTAGAGATCTAATCTACACATATATACCATCATACTTTATATCGAGGAGGGTATATGTATTTAGAAGAAGAAATGATAGTTGAAAATCTTCACAAACATTGATATTAGTCTTTATGATTCAAATAGTTTGATTATCCCCCCCCAAATTGAATGACAAATTGAAGAGGGCTACAATGTGAGAAAAAAAATTAAAATATCTTATGGAAGACTTGAGGGTTGTAGTTGTGAGGATTGTAAGATGTTTAATTTGTTTATTCATTCATGTAAAATCAATTAATTATATATTGTTATTCACTATGTGCTTTTTAAAATATTCTATATTGGGATCTTAGGAGGAGTAGAGAACACATGGGGGTCTTCATAGCTAAGGGTATAAAACATATTTTAGCTATAAGATTAGAAATTTCAGAAAACCAAAGTCAGCTACTACGATACCCAATATGTGTATCGGAAAAAAATTCATCCATATTATGTAGATTCTTAAATGGAATATGTTTATAAAAAATTGAATATTTTGATGTTACAGTTCAATATATTCACAAGTTGACTGAAGACATGATCATTATATTGGTACAGCTAATGTTAAAAAACACGTAAAATTAATTTCAGGCAGATGATCCAACTCCTCACATGCTTCTTATAGACCTCACTCGTCATACTAATCCTACTAAAAATATTCATATAGACCACATTCCTCCACTTAACCTACACCTTAAACCATCCGCTTTATCATCCCATTTATTAGGAGTTATATGTTGATGATCCCCACTATTATATTATTACATATGGGATGATATATTCTACTAGAAATAACATTCATCATCATCGAATTGATATTGAAAGCATAGATCCACAATACAGGATATTATATATTAATCAGTAAGAATTACATTTCCTATATAAATATTCTATAAATTTGGGAAAAAATTACATTCATTTAGATTGGATATCTAGACTTCTTTGATAAATTTCCATAAGGGTATGTCAATAATATATCGTTTATTTCATTTTTCCCTTTTTTTACATTTTAATTTTTATATATTTGATAATGTTTTGTAGGAATACATTAATGGTAATGAAATATTTTATAGAAAACAATAAATAAAATTTTTTTGACATTAAATACAACTTATACGAGTCTTGATAGATTGTCAACATGTTCAAAAATTTTGTTGGATGCTTATGAGATTACAATTTATGCTAGCATTTATGGTTGTGAATTGAATGTGATTGTTTTAAAAAAAATATATCATAGAGAGTTTAACTAGATAAATGTTAGGAATTAACATGATGTAAGTTATTTCCATGCAAGTTGATTAAATAAATAATTCTATTATTTTATTTTAGGGAATGTTTAAAAAAAATTTTGATATATTTATAATATTTGTGTGGATCATGAAATTAATATGGTATATAGATTTATGGAACCACAATTTATTTCAACATTAGTGAGGAAAATGACTAGGGTAGAAACAACAATTAATATTTATGAATGATTAAAAAAATAGAATTATATAGTGTTGGAATATTCCTTCTTTTCAAAATTATGAAACATATATCTCATAAAATGTTATTTATATCTTAATATAATGAGAAGTGACATTAATTTTTATTTTATTTATGTGTAAATTGCATGTTGTCCATTTTTTGTTTAATACAGAAGACACTATATTGGTTATTCTCTTTCAATGTTGAAGTAACAATAAAATTTAAGACTGTATTGAACATGTAAGTGATAATATTTTAATACATTTTAATATAACAATTAAATTTAAATATATTTTATTTTTTTTATATTTAAACATGTTATGGTATTTTTTTAGAGTGATAACCTTAAAAAACATCACCAATATCAAATATGTAAAAGAAAATTTGAATTTTCATTTATAATTACTATGTTTTTAATATAATGCTTACAAATGTTACTTTCAATTGAATAATTCTCTTAAATGCAACTATAAAAAACAAAAAGTAATAAAGTAATGTGGATGCTATGTTATAAGATTTATGTTTGATATAATTTCAACCAGGATAATTAGGAAGTTATAAAGGGATGCATTTTTTTAATCATTTACTTTTTTCATTAATTTATTCAAAATACATGATGAATGATTTATTATTAATTTTTAGATTTTTAAAACCCTCAAAATTGTACTTCACAAGGGTTGAAAAAAATGATTATTGAATCATAAAATAATTTATCAAGTTTTAATAGATTGTATTTTATTTATAATATATATTGTAAATTTGAAAATTGATATTGTAAATGTTTGTGTTCCTTTATAATGTTTTCTGGTGTTTTTTATATATTTTTTTCTATTTCATATGATGTTTTAATATTTGGAGTATAGAAATATGCGTCTTTAATTTGATAAATAAATTATATTTCTATAATAAACATCATTAAATATTAAATAAAACATTTAGTATATCTATTTTTCAAAAAATATATTGTGTAAAATTGTTTTTCACTTTAGTAATTTTATAACTAACCTGAAAAAGAAATTGATATTTTCTCATCAAAAATTTTTATATTAAAACTAAAATGAAAAATCAAATATTACATATATTATAAAATATTTTTTAATTAGGCTACATAAAAATATTTATCCACCTTAGTTATTTCATAATCATTGATAAAAAGTTCTCTATATATGATTTCTTGTGTTGAATTTCAATAACTGACATCAAAAATAAAAAATAAAATAATTTTATGAAATTTTATTAACTCACTAATATGAAAAACATATTTACACATCGATTATTCTAAAAAACATATGTATTAAATGAATTTACATGTTGGTTATTTCATAATTGATGTGAAAACATTCAACAATATAAATTGACAATAATAATTTTTATGAATTGATGTGAAAAAAATATTTAAAATATTTCTAAAAATAACGTGTCTTATGATCTGATGTTGATATAATAAAAACACGATGTTAAAAATCCTACCTTCACTAGGGGAGTTAGGATCCTGGTAAATATGTTTATGGGGTGATCACATAGGTTCTTTATGTTTTAGTGATATAGTTGTTTTTAAAAGTAACATTATAGGGAATCACAGTAACAATGACAATGATGGTGGTGATGATGATTTAAACAGATTATATGGGCTTCCATGGTGGATATGTGATGTGGTGATAATATTTCAGGTTTCTTAGGTGAGAGTCCCAAAGGGTTTACAGCTTGTAAAATAATTATTTTCCGCAAGGAAGGAAAACTACCCCAATATTTATGGATTTTTTTGGGGAGAGTCCCAAAGTGTAGAAATATAGATAACAAGTGAGAGTCTCTGTTGGTATAGAATTAAATTAATAAAATATATTGATATTAAAATTACTCACATAAGTATAAATATCCATTTAATTATAGAGACACTATGAGTGAGTTCCCTATGAGTGGATATCTACTTATTGGTGATGATGTGGTTATAATGAGTTCCATGTGGTTGGATTTCCTATTAATATAGAGGATATATAAGTTCATATATAGCATTTTATCTTAATGTGGATAGATTCATGGTAATGTTTTTATATTAGTTGGTTCTTTGTGGGTACTCAACTATTTCAGAGTATTTCATTTTTGTCCTTATTGAAGGAAACATTATTGGTTTCATGATAATTATATAATAATGTTTTAATGTAGTGGTTTTTGTGTAATGATATATGATGGAAATGATGTTTCATTTTGGATGTTGTGTGGTTATATGGTATTGAATTTACGATATTTTATATCTATCTTGGTGATATGTTTTTTGGTTTGTTATTTTGGATTTATTATTCTATACACGGATGTATTATTATGATTTATAGACATGGGAACAAGAGAGATATAAGGAGGAATGTACTAAGATTATTTATTATGATACCCTTAATTTATAAAAAACATTTTTAAATTATCGATATATAGTTAGGGTCAATGGTGGTTGACCTTGTTCGAAGACATGGGTGACATATTAGAAATGGTGGATTACATGATACCTTTATTAATCTATAGTGGAGATAACATATATGTGAATTTTTTATATTTTTTTTATTAAAATTAATGATATGATATTTATTTTATCATATTTATCATAAATTGAGAATGTATTTTACCTATTTATAGAACTGGTGATGCAATTTTTTAATAACTAGCGGTAATTCCTTCTATGTATATTAGATATTATAACCATTTTCCTAGTAACCAATTCATGGAATATAGTAGGTGGGATTTGTGGCCCACAAATGGACATGATTCTAATATAATTATAATAATATAGAGTAAAAGTTATAATATGATACACTCAATATATAAACAATGAACGTTGTTGAGATGTAGCGATATGGTATCCCTCATCAAAATCATCTCATGAATTGATACAGGGGAACTCCTCACACCCCACCAACATGATTATTTCTTTATATAATAGCCTCTTCATTACCAATTGGGTATATTAATTAATTAAGGATATCCATATGAGGTAATAGGAAAGTGCATCTCAAATTCCACATTATTTTTAACATTATAGGTAATGAATTTACCTTCAATGATCATCCCCTTCAATTTCTTAATTATCCCTTAAAAATATTGTTTACTTTTCTAGTAATGCACATGTTCAAACACCCGATTATCATATAGAGAATCAAAACATATAAAAATAAATAACTACCTTCTATATTGCCATTTTCAGGATAGTTGTGGGTAAAATTTCAATAAATTATATGATAAAGGGGGGCCTTATGTTGGTTACTTTTAATTTTTTTACCAACATTAATGATGATAGTGGTGTCATATTCCATCACTTCCCACATTTGAAATACAATGGCTATATATAGTTCTATATAAAACACTAGTTACAAAATAATCTTCAATGATTCATTATTATATACAACTATTCCCACACATAAATTATATAATAAAAATTTTCAGAACATCCACATAATATAGAATTGTTCATATCAGGGATCATACTCTATGTTTGTGTGTAACTATAATGTAATCTCACATTATTCTTCTTATATAAACTCATATTATGTTTTATATTATTCTATTATAGTACATACAAGATTAAAATATCAATTCAAATATTTTCCACATTTGAGAATTATAAAATAAGGATTTTAGTTATCTTCCTAATGAAAAACTGACATAATAACTCTTTGTTTTATTTTTTTCATTTTTTTTAAATGTAAAGAAATGGTGTAGGTGTTTCTTTGTATCTATCTCACTAAATGATGAATTTGTGGAATTTGTTTGTTTAGTTATTTAGGTTTCAATATATCTCTTGGATTCCTGGGATTGTCGAGGTGGGATGAGCTTTCATATCATGGGATTTTATAATTTATAATTTTCAAGATACACAATAGGTTACTTTTTGTAAGGAAGGGAATATATATTTAAGTGTCCCATTACTAAGTAATACATGAGATGGGATTAAGGTAGGGATAAGATGTGTATTAACAGGGGATGGAAAATGTTACTGAAAGGGTGTGTTGATATATGTTAAAATAAAGGAAATGGTGTAATGGATATTAATGGATAAACTTTTTTTTTTAAATCTAAATAAAGAAGCACAATAATCGACATTATGGTGGTCTAAAAGTTAACCTTATCAATCCACAGATGAGGGTTTAATTATAGTGAGAGATTTCTATTTGTGGGGGACTAACCATGGGAAAACCCTAAAGGTTGGTCCTTATGAATCCTTGGGTTTTCACATAAAATATATATAGATTTTAACAATTAAATAATAATATTAATTCCTTGTACCATGATTGATCTAAACAAAACCATATAATTTTAATGAATATATATATATATATAGGAATAATATGAAATATTAGTTTTTTATATAGTTTTATGGAATATATATTTTATGAATAGAGGATTTAATATTTATGTAATGATTAATAAGTATTGTTGAATAATTTATTTCTTTAACACTTTCAAAATTTGGGTATAAGGCTATTTTGTATTTCAAAATTTTCATAGTGATATAGAATGTTATGATTTATTGTACAAATAGATTTTGTCTCATTATAGGTTTTCACTAGGAAATTTCCTAGAACCTATGAATATTTTTATTCCTCAGTGGTCTTTATTCTCTATTGATTTTTCTTTCCTTTAATGACATTAATTTAGTTTTCCACTTCCTTCGATAGTTGTAGAGTCAATTTTTGATAAGATATATATCCCATGAATATTTTTTAACTTGACTATCCATTGTGACATAATAGTTATGTTTTGATATCATTTCATGTTTTCATCATGAAATTACCCTTGTCCTTCCACAGATGATTTGTGGTGTGATTAGGGAATTATGAAAATAATTGAGGTGATTTATCACTTTTAGTCTGGTGGTCATGGAAAATTTTGATTTCATCAAAGTAAATGAAACTCTTATTTCTCTATTTTATGTTATTATATGGAAAAACTAAATTCCATTATATTTTTCATGGCATAGTGGTCATTCTTATTAGACTTCAATGGTGCAGTATGTCTTTCATTAACAAGATCAATATTTTTTAAAAACAAAATTCAAATGGAATTATTTTATATTTTCTTAATGTGATAGAAATTATTAAATCTCATAAATAATTAAATTACACTCATTCGATGTTGCTTAAATCATGTAACTCATAGAAAAACCTTTTAAATAATTAATGTTTCTTTTTAGAGGTTTTGGTTTGGATATAATCCAATTATCCCCTTAGTCAATAAATTGATACATTAACTTTTATATTCCTAAAAAATCATTAAATGAAATAAATAAATAAAAAAAAATTGATATTAATTAGGTTACCTTGAGGATAGTAATTAAATTTATAATTAATTACTAAATTACTTTAAATTTATTTAATGAAATCACAATGATAGGATAAACATAGTTTGATAATGATCAATATATAAATTCAAGAATCTTCTATTAACCCTAAATTAAATTTTTACATTTATAATAATTACCACTACTCTATGTAGAAAGTATCTCAATACGGTGATGATTTATGAACTACTTGATTTTTTATTCCCTATAAATAAACATAAATATAATTTAAATAAAAATATATTTTCCCTAAAGAGTCAATCATTTCTAAATTTTTTTTCATTCATTATGTAATCTATGGTGTTTTTATATAATTATATCTTAGAACTAATTTGTTATTTAAACCCACAAATTTTGATATTCAGTTGTTTTTCATCTCATAGATTTAACATTAAAATATGGATTCTTAGATAACTTCATTGGATAGTAGAATGGTGTCCCACACACCCATTGTAATGGATACCAACCCAGAATAGTATTTTAGATTTTTAACAGGATCAAAAATTCTCACCATGTTTCTTGAACCATTAATTTATTCTTACATTGAATATATTCTCCTAATTTTTTTTCAAATCCTTATTTGATTGCTCTGCTCATACTCTAATTTTTATTTGAATAGAATGGTTTTGTTGTAAAAAACATAACATTTTTCATATAATTACCTTGAAATATTATTATCATTATTTTTTATCTATTAACATATTAATACAATGGGAACACTATACATTGAAAATATAATTTTATTAAAAAATAATTTACCACCTTTATCATATTGTTTTAGTATCCTTATATCAATCCATTTTAAATTATAATCATTTTACACTATGATATATGTGTGTCTAAATGAACTTGAAAATGGGTCCTAGAAAAATTATTTCACAAAAATCTAAAAATTAAACATTGATGAAATAATGAAGCATCCGATCGAAATTCGTAATATTTAATGTTTATTTGTTGTGATAATGAGATACCACCATGATTTTATAATTTCAATTTAATTTCAATAAAATGAATTCATTTTTTATGGACTAGGTGACTATTCATTGTTTACCGTGGTGTTATATCATCTGGGGGAGTGATAAAATTCTAGCACTCATTCTACTTCATTATCAATGACACATTACTGTATCAACACTTAGAATCATTTCAAAAAGTGCAATGGATTATTTGAAACTTATTATTAAATATCACCCATTTCATAGATTATAGGAGTGTTTTCAGTAAATGGTACTAGTTACGAAATAATTTGGTATTTCAAAATCCATTTATGTGTTTTAGACTTCAGTATAAACAATTTTTAATCTATAAAAACATCTCTAATGTTGAGTTGTTATTTTATAAAAAATTTGTAATTTTTTCACAAATAGAATGTTGGAAGCTAATTTTCTAATACATTTTTATACATGATCTCATATTAGATCCCTAAATTAAAAAAATGAATCAAATAAATTCTTCCATTGAATACTTCATATATATTATGTATTTGAGTATTATATGAATAATGAACGCTACCATATTTGAGAGTATGTGTTACTATTTAAACATATCAAAAGAAATAACCACATCAATTACTTTATTCTCCTATATATTGTTGTTGAATTGTGTCTTTGTAAGATTTAAACATTTTAAAAGAATTAGTATGAAAATTATATGAATTATTTGTCCAATATATACCCCCATAGTCGTATCACATTGGTAAAAAATGAGTCCAAATGGTTACACCCAAATTAGATGTTCCATTATTAGGGTAGTGACATATCACATTTTCACCTTCATAAATAATTCATTATAATTATTTTAAAATATGAATGTTTCTTATTTTACTAATAGATGGCTGATAGGTCATTAAATTTAGGAAAATACTTAGAAAAACTATCATAGAATCAAACATATACCAAAAACATCATGTATTGGTCATAATCATAGGTTTCAATATTTCCTCTTCCACTTCGATATTGGAGGGATAAAACATTATTATATCCAATGAAATATACTGGTTCTATAGCATCCAACCCTTCACTAAAAATAGTATTTTTCCTATTTTACTACATGTCATTTATCCTCACACAATTCCAAAATAAAATCATGATTTTTGAGTGATGCATTAAAATATGGGATATAGATGTATAAATTATTTATGAACACATCCAAAAATTCTTCCACCATGTTGTGAAAGATATGTTCCATAAACCCTATAAAATTATGGAATGTGTTTTCTATATCAATTTTTCATTACATTAGATTACTGAAATATTTTAATATTTTAATTTAATAAAAAAATATTATTTAATATTCATCATTGTTTCGCGAGATATTAATGTAATAATGTCAGATTGTATTTTGTGCATTAATATGGTCATTACAGTTCCCTTCTATGATGATAACCACAAAATGTAGTGAAAATATTATAAATATCAGATCTAAAGATGGATAATATAATATAATGGAACACATATAACATTTATTATCTTGTTTGAGTAGTAGTAAAAAGATGAAAATTATTCTATTGATGTTCTCACTTTATAATCTCTTAGATTGGATATTTTAATAACCTTACCGTGTGTAGGAATTAAAAATTTTTCTTTATAATTAGATATTCCAATATATGTGTTTATGTAATGGTATCAAAAATTTAAAATAATTATTAATGTTTTTACTGTCACATTTACATTGATTTACTAATGAAAAACATGGCTCCATATGGTCATGGGTAGTAGGGTGTGTTGTCTGCATCAATAATGACATGTTATTAGTTAATATACTAAGCATGGTTTTTTCCATATGTATTTAGGGATGTTAATATATTACCCCTTTGAATTAAATAGAACCAAGATGTTAAATTCCATTGTTATGGTGCAATAAATATTTTATTTTCATTAGTTAATGAAATATGTATCGAGAAGATAGGTTAATGAAAAATGTGTGGAACCAGCTTGATGAGATATAAAGATGAAGGGATTATTTTACACACTATGTGTTTGTGTGTTGTCTTTGATGTTGTTAAGTTAGCTTTATTCTCAAGATTCCCTTAACCCATTACATGACATTAATCATGGATGTTAAGAAAGCCCATCTAATTCAAAGGAGAAATAATCCTAGAGTTTCAAACACTATTTTTTTCATTGATATCACTTAAATAATTTTCTATTTTAATTACTTGAAAAAATATTAATCTCAATATTACAGAGACAATTATATTTAGGATTTATTGTTCACAAATATTTGTAAGGTAATATATAATAATTTATTTATTAATAAATATTTTGTTTAATTTCATGGTTATTTAATAAATATTTATTCAATATACTATGAATAGAATATTTATATTATTTATTGAATATTTAATAAATCATTATTCTATATATTATTAATAGAATATTTATTTAGGAAAATTTTATTTCATTAAATATTTAATCAAGTATTTCATAATTGTCTAGAAGGATGAACAAAAATAGATAGTGCATGGTGATAAATACTAATATAGATGATTCTAAAATAATATATATCATTGTTCCAATTAGCCTATATGATAAAATAGTAATATTATTATTATTATATGACATGGAGTTAGATATGATTTATTATATTATTTAAGAGTTATTGTCCAATTATATAATATTTCTAAACATAACCTTAATTCAATAAAAATATGGTTATGTCTATTTTGTTGGGTTAATCAAGAATTTTAAAATGTTGAGTACAAATGACTTCTCTCTATATTACTAAATATCTCTTCATATCCTAAATGATAAGAAATAATACTTCAAGCTCTAATGATATTGAAGAGATCATGAAAAATAATTCAAGATGATTGATCCACTGGACTAGCACCCAAAAATTCATCCGTGTTGATTTAAGATCAAAGGACCACATAAAGATCACTGATAGAGGGGATCTAGATTGTGTCCATTATATTAAATTAATGTAATCCTAAAACGGGGTTTATAAAATAAACATCATCATTGGATAATGATCATATGAAAAGGTATTAATTCATCCAATATATTTAAAATTATTATCAATTTTACATGAAAAGGTCATTTATTGGTTCTGAGTTATCTATTTCGATATTTTTTTGGGAAAATAGCATAGGTCATGACATTTATGTCCTGGGAAATTAGAAAATGATCCATAGACATTGATAAAAAAACTACGAGTTTATTCACCTATAAAGAACATCCACTAAACGCATAATCATTAAGTGGTATCATAATGGTCATGTTTATATATATATATATATATATTATTTTTGATCATATACACATAATTTTGACTACATTTTAATTTCTAGATTAGTCGATCATTAATCTTATGATTAATTAACATGATAAGTAAATTTTAATATTCCACAATACAAACTCATATTTTCTTATAGAAAAACAATAGATAATGATAGTTCGGTGATAAAATTTAGAGGTGACAATTTTTTTAGAAATTATATTGTGCTACAAGGCATGTCTCTCGAGTACAAGATGCGTACCCATGTTTAACCCACCCAAACATGTTGATTGATAAATGGAGCATCGAAAATTTATTTTTTTTGATTAATTTATTATACATTTTGTGTCAACTGGAACAACCCATAAGATTATTTGTATGATTAAGCAATGTCTAGCTAGCATATATGAACTTTACTCAACATGGGAATATAGTAAAAATTAAACTAAAATTTTGGTTAAATACACATTTTTATGCCACACATGACTTATAGTCTATAACATTAATGAAACAACTTATCTTTTACTGGTGTATACTTAATTTAATTAATTACATCCGAAATATGTAGAACATTCCTACTAAAGTGTTTGGTTATGAAGATACATAGAATGTATAACAAATGAAATCTAGATCATTAGTACACAACATGCATTATTTATATGATAATTTATAAAGAACCAACTGTCTATCTCAAGCACACGACAACCAGACCCCACAGAATGTAAATCATTTATACATCATTGGTAATCAGGATGGGGTGTACATCAAAGAATTATGTGTTTGTATCTGTTACATTATAATAAAGTTAAATAATTTTTTTTTCAATATAACACAATGTATAGACTCACTATAATGGATTTAAATAAATTATATTATTATAATTAATTTTATCTTTAAAAACATAATTAAACTCTTATAACTAAATGTGTTTGACTATTTATTTAATATTTAGAATAATTAATAAATGTTTACTTCAAACTTTTAAAATATCAATAATTATTACTCATTAAATTTGTTTTCCTTAAATGAATCTTGGATGGGTATATCTTTAATATATCACAAGGTAATTAAGATAAAGTGAATTACATGATTAAATAAATAATTAATCAATTAATTACTACTTGCAAGTTTATATTAATTATAATGAATTAACTAAAGTGAATTATTTCCAATTTTCTTTTGATATTTTTATCATTTTTACAACCGTCCGTGATAATTTACTAAAACAATAAATTATTTTATTTTATTTTATTTTATTGAATTGTGAGGGGATTCAATTATTTGTTATTAAACTATATATTATGAGTTATGTGCCATTCCTACATCATTTATTATCAATCAACTGAATGTTTATCGGGTTTAATTAATTCCTCTAAACTGATATTTTATTTCCCTCAACCCTGAGTGAGTTTTCGACATATATAATAAATGACGTATCCTAAATGGAATGGAGGTAGTGAAAGATGAAACCAATAAGAAACCCGCCTCGGTAACACACAAGTGTACAAGGGGGAATAATGTAGCTTATTCCACTTCTAGGGAAGGATTTTCCCTTAGGGCCATAGGTTTGTTTATTATTCACTCAAATAATAAACCATTAGATAAAATCATGATAGCATCAGTTATTTATTTACTTATATCATATTAATTTTTTATTTAATTGATTAAATACCATGATCACACAAATTCTTACACTAATATAAAAATTTGAAATTTAAATAAATGGATTGGGAAAATACTCTAACCGTAGTAACCCATAGTTGATAGTTTTATTATTTTTTCACTTGATACAACCTATCACATCCCAAATGACCTAATATTTTAGATATATTGGTAAACTAGATAAAGAAATTAATATCACATACATTTTAAAAAACCAAATACCCAAAGTGTTCTCTTTTATAATTCCATTATTACTGAGAGTGTATCCCTATATATCGATCGCAAAACGCATCCTTGAATCCTATAGAAAATAAAATTTAAAAATTAGCAATCTAGGTACTCAGTAATGGTAACTTGGCATTATACTATATTAGGAATAATTAATCATAATCTGTATAAAAATGTAAATAACTGAAAAACCTTCCAATTAATCAATAAAATGAGAAAAATATTTGTCAAATAAATGATGTTGTAATAAAAACATATAAATAATTACTCAATCTTGAAACATATCCATAGATATTATAAATAATTTAATAATCAAAACGATATAAATATTTATATATCATAATAAAGGAATTAATAATTCAGTACATATGAAACAAAACTTCTAAAAACTACAATAGTCAGTAAAAATCTATGGGTATAAACCCATCTAATTTAGCCAACTAATTTGTCTCATCAAACCTTTTGATAAATCAAGGTTTCATCTATACCCGGGCCCCACCCATCACATAATAATACCATTGAATTAATCATATGAATTAGGAATTGAATAATCAATGTAAACATGTGTATTGAAATACCAATCTAATAATATTTAATACTTACCAATTAAACAAACGTAATCAGAAACTATCTAGAGTAATTTGGTGAATGGTACGAAGAGAATACATCCTTAGTATTACAGATCATAAACCATCCAAATAAATAATTATAGTGAAATAAATATAACATATCTCTATTTTATAATAATTATATTAATTCATTGATGTCGTTGATTAATTGATATACCATGAAAATGTCATTATTTTTTTTGTGGAATATGACCTTTTAACATTACAAATATTTTCAAAAAATAAATACAACTAGATCATTAAAAAATAAATTTATTTGAATATAAAATTTTAAAATATGAAAATTTTGATATAAAACATTGATTTCCCATGTGGATCGATAATTCCAATCGTGTCATACATGTTAAAAAAATAATTTCATTCACGTTTTTAGTAATATCTAAATAGAACAAGTTTTATAAATGAAATAAATATTGGCTTCAATTTATTTTGAAAAAACTATAATGGTCAAAATTTTCATTAAAAATATGTTTCGAAAAGGGTAAAAAAGTATGAAAGAATTTATTGTTAACATGGATTTTACTAAACATTCTTTTTTGATAAAATAGATAAACAATGACATATATTCATAAAAACATTTTATCGGGTATTTTAATTTCTAGTGAGTGTAAAAATTGTAATATTATTTGAAAACTGTTTTTAATTACATGATTTGAATAAAATATATTGAGTTGATGATAGAAATACAAAATAATTCTACCATTGGTGACTTAATTAAAAACAGACTTGAATAGTGATGTGGATTTGAAATAAACCCTTACAATTTTGGAATCATAAGAAATGTAAACCCTATAAAATAAAGAATCATCAAATAAAAATCAAAATACAATAAACATTAATATAATTTTGATATAAATTATTAATGTTGTAGTATATACATAGCACAAAATAAATGAGTGGTTAATATGGAATATCTATCAAGAATGTAATAGTGAGACGAGAAACCCTTAACCCAAGTTAAAATTGCATCAAAAATGTTTAATATCTAATAAATATAATAGAAGTTAATTATAAATCTATTAAAAACCATAATAATATATCTAATACCATATTTGATTTAATTTTTTACTTTTAAAACCCATTTATAAACCATTTGTTTTGTTAAAATCCTAGTTTTGGTTGATAATTGATTCATTTTTCATGTATGTTTTAGTTTAGTAATTTTATCCCTTTTATGTTGAGCATCGTTACATCATATCCATAATGTTAAACATAATATAAATATCATTTATATTAATTATATATGTATGTATAGTAATCTTTTTAAGATAAAGATATAAAATGGATTACACCATAATGAAAATGTTATGTCATATGCTAACATGAAAGATGTTTCCATATTTTTAGAGAGATAGAAGGGAAAAAAATAATTCACCTACATAGAATAATTATTGTTTCATATAATTGATTTATATTAATCAAATGCATCCTTATTATAATCCATTTAAAAATAAAATGAAAAAATTCACCTAACTATGTGGAGGTGGTATTCCACACATACACACGAAGGATGTTATTGTTTCCCATAGATTGAGATTAAAGATGTTATATGTGATATTATACATATAAAAGTATAATTATTTCATAATTATCACATATATTCCTTAAGTTTAACCATACATCCATTAAGATAAATTGTATATGAAAATCTAATCACATCACTTTGTAAGGTAGTAGTCTTCCATACAAAAGAGCGACAGTGACATATTACCCATGGAATGGGAAAAAATTAGGTTATATTGTAATAAGAAATAAATTAAAAAATTAATAAATATCATATAAATATTTCAAATTCATCATTATATCCATTCGTTAATGTCAGATATGGAAAAAAAATTACATCAGTTTGTGAGGCGGTAGTTCGATGTACACTCGATCAACAGTTTCATTTCCTATTTTATTTAAGTAGATATGAAAATTGGTTATTACATTATAATAATAATATTTAATTAAATTGGATATATAGGTGTTGTTATATTATTATATTGTATGATTTTTTAAAGACAGTGGAAGGAAAAAGTAAAATTAATAGACATGTTAAATATGCTTACATCTTTTTCAGAGAGCCTCTTTATGTTTATAACTAATGACTTTTTGGTAGAGATTCTAAATCTAAATAAGGCCTATAAAATTGCATGAGGTAATTAAGAAATTAGTATTTGAATTTAATGGCTAAAAGGGTTTTTTAATTACGAAGAGTGGTTGAGAGTGGGTGTCCATTTATAAGTCTGGGGGAGGACACAAATAGATTTTTTTATAAAAAAGTGATACTAATTGTTTCCACATGTTAAAACCATGAAAAATTGTTCATTATATAACCATAGATATAATAGGGTCCATATATTTCTAACAAATTGTCATTATAAAATTTTAAGATTATTTAAAACATTTATCTTCTTAATTTACCCCCCATTAACCCCATTTTTTAAATCATAGAAATTCATTCTTACTTTTTTATCTATTCATTATGATAAATAATTAATTTCACATCATTAGTTCATTAAAATTATAATCATTTAAAATATGTAATACATTTTTATAAATTTAATTCTCATATGTATAATATGTCAATTTAATATTAAACTACAGACTTAATGAAAGAGCAATTTTCCAATAGGGAAAATTCTCGTAAGTACAAAATGATTTAATATCTGAATTAAATATTAAATTGATTCCAAATATATACTTTATTTAAACAATAATAATATTTATATAAATTTTCTTTAAAACTAATTTTAAATTTAATTTTCATTTCTAAATTAGTTTAACAAAATTGTTGTTTTCAATAAAAATTAGTATTTATCAGAATTCATAAAAAAATTAATATTTTAAGAATAATAAAAAAATTATTTGATAATAATTTTACACATATAGTTAAAAAAATTATCATTTTATCAAAAAAATTTATAAAATTTTTATAAATTATTAATTAATTTTAGGTGAAAATCATTAATAAAAACCCTGGTCAAAAAATAACATTTTTAAATAAATTTTCTTTTCTTTATAATGATTCTTATTTTATTTATAATAAATTCATAACCATGTAATTTTATTTTTAAATGTGTAAATGATATTATTTTCATAATTTATTTATAATTATTATCACCATGAATCTTAATGACAATCTTATAATGTTTAGATTTAAATAATAATATTTTTATTGAGTATCATGATTTTTTTAATCCCGATGTTTCTTGTAATAACTGATATGAAAGAGATTGAATTTATTTTAGAAAATATATCATCATGTATAATGGTGTAATATTATTGTAACACCCCGAGATTTTATGAGAAATATTCTTTTTAATTTCGTTGTTATTATCTATTGTACGCTACACCAAGACTAGAATTTGTTATATGCAACATCGTATTAGCTTGTAGTATACGCAAAACTATTCTTAGCATGTGTTGCATGCAAGAGTGGCCTTCCTCAATAGCATGTGTTGTACGCAATACCGAGTTTCACTAAAAAAAATATATTGTTATAATATTATTATGAAATAGCCTTTATGAATAGTATTAATCATATTTTGAATTTTATAACATTATCATTAATCTTGCACATATTCAAGAACATTTTATGAGAACAAAATTTATTTTTTTGGTGAGATAAGTGTTTTTTAAAAAATACAGTTTTTCCACCTTTTGATGGTACGCCCATTTTATAACTAGATTTGTCATGTTTATAAGTTCTATTTGACAAATTATTCTTTTTCATTAGAATCAGGATATAAATATTTACTTTGGATAAATTGTTGATATTGTTCTGATAACTTTCATATTTTAATAAATAGTAAAAACACGCTAATTTTTAATTAAAGACAACTTTTTTATCGATATAATTTATCTGGTAAAATTATAATATTTAATGGCTTTAAATTTTAAATAGAATATATTTTTACCATTTATTATAATTTATGTCATTAACATTAGTTTTACATTGAATTCGTAGGTAAAATCATTTCAATATTTTGCAATGTTTTAAAATAAAAACCCATTTTTTCGACAAATGGGATTAATTTTAAATTAATTATTGCATATTCTGTATTTTAAATTTTTTAAGATGGATTACATTTTTGGAATTATGAGGTTAAAATAGTGTAAATAGAAAACTTTTATTTTTAGGCATTATGAATAGTAACTACGGTAAATTTTATTTACAATAGTTAAAGGTAAATCAGAAAATTAAGGGTATAAATAATATTATACAATTACCCTAACAATTTTCGTGAAATAATTGGTTGAATATATTTTTCCTTAAAACATACATGGGTCTAAATAGAATCTATTATAACCCACTTGGATGTGATTAAGACCTTTAATTTATTTTATTTAAAGGAAAGTGAAATATGTCTCACTCAAACATTAATAACTAATGTATTTTTAATGTAAGGATATATATAATATAAATTTGATTTTAAATTCTCATTTTAAAGATAAAATATTTTTCTTCGGCATGGTAATTTATTTATAATTTTGAGGAAATATATAATTACTTTAAGAACTTATACATTAATGGTGCATAAATTATTTATTTAGTGAAAAATCAAAAATAAAGTTTTTATTAAAATAATAATACTCATCAAAAGGACCAAAAAGTTGGAAAAACAATATTGGTCGGGTATATATAAACCCAAAGAATAAAAGGGTGGACCTTTGGACCATTTAGAGCTTTATAAAAGTGATTATGACAGTTATATTATATTATTTTAAATGATGTCAAAGTTCTCACCTTCATAATTTAAAAAATATTACATTTTAAAAGTTTTGTTTTTTAGAATATAAATTCGAATAAAAGTTTTAATATTAAATATATTACATTTATATTCATCATTGTAATTTATTTATCATTTTTATGCAACAAATAAGTATATAAATAATTATACAACAATGTTGTAGAAATTATTTTATTAAGAGAAATAATAAATAAATGGTTTAAAAAATATTAAAATAAATATCATATTAAATTATTAATCTACTCCATGATTTTTATAGATTAATATTAATTGTTATAAATATATTAAATATTTTGGTTCGAATATATATTCTGTGTGGAGTTTTTTAAATTCAAATAAATGAATACTGTCAAAATGCACACTATTGATATTTTATAAAAATAACATATTATTAAATTGTTTAAAAATGAAAAAAATATTTAAAAAGTATAAATTGAAAATTATATAGTATAACATGTCATAAAATAACGAATTATGTACAATTCAAAACACAACATAAGTATTTATAACCATTTAGAATTTAGAATTATATTACCTCAAATAAAATTAAATAGATTAAATAAAGATAAACAAAAATGATAAGGTTTTAAATAAAATCAAACCATGTATAAATTTTATTGGTTAATGATATTACAATATTATTTTATCTCATCTATGAATTTGAGTCACTTTGACTGTTTTTATGTGGGGTGTGAGTTTATTATTAAATAATATTTTGGAGGTTTCCAAAAGTGTCCCTCTACTCTCTTATAAAAGGGAACCTCCTCCCTCTTCTCTTCACTAAATTTTTTTGAGCATACAAAATCAGCTAAACCATGACCATTTACCTTCTATACATACCTATAAACATAATATAGGTTCATGTATTTTTCAAACACTAGCTTTAGTGCTCGGAGAGGATGTTTAGAAGATGCATGTCGAAGAAGAGGTAATATCCTTTACTGATTCTTTCAAAATTATTTATTTTTCTACATCATCTATATGATTTGTTTCATTATTAAGTAATAACTCCAGTATCAATTTTATAATGATATGTTATTATTAATATGAAGCAGACATATTATAACTTCTATCCATCTTAAAAAAATTAAATTACCACGCGTGCATATGTACGACTAACTGTCTTCACGTCATGGTGTAATCTGTTTTTCCACCACCACCTTACTTCGATAGGTATAATGGTGTAAATAATAACTATATGTGATTATTATAACACAATACTAATTATTTTATATTATATCATCCACTCCAATTCCATTCAACAATTATGTAAGTGATATCACACTTGTGCGTGCGTACGTACGGATTACCGTCTCCATGATGCGATGTGATTTATTCTTCATGATAACCCTTAAAGAATGATTATAAAATATATATAATGAATAATAATTATATAAATGACATAATAATTCTACTTTATATATATATATCTACTTACTTCCATTCAAGTTAACAAGGAAAGGAAAATGGTGTTCATGCGTACGTACGACCAACTGTCTCCATGAACGGTGTCTTTCATTTCATTTATATATCTATTATATATATACAATGAATATATATATATATGATGTTTAAAATCATATTTTACATTATTTAAATAATTAAATCATGATATAAGTAATAATATCAAGAAACAAAAAGTCAATACATGTATGACAAATGAAACGATTATTACCCAAAACGTTGCTTCAACATGGAATTGACAAATGAACGGGTAATATAAAGTCATAAGTGAATCATATATGATATCATAAAAATTACTATGTTGATTTAATAAGTTAATTACATTATTCAAATCATTAAACAAGAGGTTTAGATACGTACAAATAATATCATACCTAAGGTAAGGCAAAATCTCACAATCTCATTTTCATCAGAGATTGTTTATAATTTATAATTTACTGGGGAATATTTATCATCCACATCCATGTTTCCAAAATATACATTATTAATTATATCTTCATACAATTTCGTAAATACAATTTTAATTATTTTTTATTTTTTAGTAAAATATATGAAATTAATCTTTTTTCGTTTTTAGTATGAGATACTTTTTGACTTTTCCAGCCATAGTACAAGAAGAATGTTTTTTAACTGATATAGCATGAACGGATTTTTTACGGTTTCATAACGTCAAATTTATTTGAAGCTTACTCTATAATATTTCATGATTATTTTCAATAAAATTAATTTCTTTTAAAATTTCATGGCATTTTGAGAAAAGAAAATGAATTTTAATTGGAAAGGATATTTTATTCAAGAATTTATTTCAAGTGTTTTATAAAATTTATTTTCCATCTAAGAAGACATGGTTATATTTCAGGTATAATATACCTATTATTTACATGGTTTTAATTTTTTTATGCTGAAATTATATTCATTGTTTTATATGGATTATGTTATGATGGGATGATGTTTATTAAACCAATTATATTCATTGGGTTATGAAGAATGATATATATTGATTTTGTGGCACACGTAGGAATGATTTCATTATGAGATTGGTGGGACTTATATAACCCTCCAATTAATTGGGTAATGATTTATATCTCATGAGATATACATGGATGATAAGTCAAGAAAATTTGGTTCAGTAATACAAACAGAAAGTAAACTCTGTTCGGTAATGGAATTTTTCCGCTATGATGGTCTTGGACGCATTGCTTTGGCTATTATGGAAATCAAGTTATTTTCTTTATTGTTTTCTAAAAATCCATATTATATTCACATTCTATTTTATCATTATTAATGTTCCTTTATCATCTATTATTTACATACTACCATGATTTATTTCACGACTCATTATTTTGATGTTTCAAATTTTTGTTCATGTTTTTAAGTTCCAATGTACATGGTTTGTTTTATTTTCTACATGTTCACATTTACTGAGAATTTGAGCTCACCATTTCTATTTTTTCTTTTCCCCAGGATATAAGGAAAGTTTTTAAATATTAAAAATTGTAATATCCTTATGGGGGATGTTGAAGATCATTTACCATAATTAGAAGATTATGTTCCGAGTCTCCAAAGACACTAAACTAATACAGTCCTTCAGCGTTTGTTTTTGTTATGTTTTAATTATTTTGAAAAATTAATGTAATGACATGTACGTGTAGCTTTGGGTATCTATATTTGGTATCATAGCGAAGTTTTAGTTAACCTTAGGAAACTAGGATGTGACAACATTAGTGAGATCCCTATATATATTTCTAAGGTATGCATTGGGATGTCTAGAAGTTTATGTATAATGTATAGGATACAATCCTAGAATTTTGATAACGATCATGAATAACCAAGGATTAAACCTAAGATGTTAGAGATTGAATGTACTCCCCCTTTATTATGTTGTTTTTCTAGTATAATTTATGCTTCTCACATTATTTTTTTCGGTTTTAGAAAATGGATGAAAACATGAAGATTCATGTTAATGGAGAATATGATGGACAATGGAATGATATTCTTCATGAGAAACCAAATGAAATTTTATTTGGAAGGTGAAAAATTATTATTATGCCTAATCAAAAATCTTATAATATGATCAATAATCTAATCTTTGGGAAGATTCCTGACTCGTCTAATAGAAGAATGATTGAGTTTCTGATGATTATAGAGGAAAGAATGTTCAATTTCCCTCTTATAAATCATCTAGGAAAAGGAATCATGGAGAATGTTTCAACTGAAATGGAAGATAATTTGGGTGTATAAAAGGAGGACACAAATCCATTAATTGCAAAGGGAAGGGTTCAGTTAAAACAATGGAAAAGGATAACAGTATTACTAAGACATCAACAATGGTTAAATGTTTTAAATGTGGAATGTACAAGCATAATGCAAATAGATTCCCTAATGGAAAATCTCAGGAAGAGAATCAACATGGTCATATGGATAGTATTTATGTTTATGATGATGAATAGACTACACATGATATATGAGATAAAAAAGTGTTGAGGAATAAAATGATGAAGCTCGGTCAATGGTTTAAGAAGGTAGTGGAATGATTGCATGTTTATCATGAATAATTTAGGGTACTATGGAATAAAGGAAAATATAAGGATTGTTACACTATTTCTTTTCCTTCGGTATTTGAAAGTACAAGTTGAATGGCACTACTAACCATGAAAAGTGATTAAAATATTTTTGAATATTGGATGATATGCGCATAATTAATCGATAAAGAGAAAATAATATGTTTGATAGTATTAATGAGCTCAAGATGTATATAAGGACAAAGTGATATTATATATATAGAATTTTTGGGATTTTTGTATCCGGAAGGAGTTAACTTTTTCCCTCATTCATGTTTTCACTATGGTTCTATGGTAATTCATGTTTCATGAGAATACATGTTTATGGTATTCACATGTTTTGAATGTGACGAACAAGATATATCTTATGATATATAGGGGATAAATGATGATATTCAATGCTTGGTAAATGACCTTTCTAGTAATTTTTTGTTTATACTATGAGATTGGACAGAAGTAATTTGTATAATCCAAAATATAGGAAATGATTACTTTAGAAAAATGATTGTATTGTTTCAGGATAGAACAATTTTTGGATATTATTTGTGGAATGTTATAATACTGTAGTTTTAGAAAATGGACAACCTGCAAGATGGGCGACAACTCGTCACGTAGGACAAAGATGCTGGAATTGAACCCACAATCGAAGTGTGATCGACCTTTATTGTCTACCACTATATTACAGGAAGTCCCTGGTTATTATAAATTAGTTTTATTTTATTAGGTTTTATGATAGAAGAAGCATATGTCCATTTTAGGAACCATATACAATTAATCACACCATAGATTGACTTATTTATATTTAATAACATCATCAAACCTTTTTGTGATAGAGACAGATGGAATGACATATCATTCTATTGCATGACATGCTAACACTTCAAAATGAAAATTTCAACTGCATTTCGTTAAATAAGATAAAAAGTGGAAATTGTTCATGGAATGAATGACAATGATGTTACACTAAAATCATGCATGTATTTCTCCTTATGAAAAAAAGTCATCATCTTTAGTGAAATGATCTTGAAAAACAAAAAATCTTTCCCTGTAAACGTATATCCAATGAATCAGATGGTAACATAGATCATCAAATATTTATGGCTTGGTGATTGATGGATTTCACATAGCCATGTTCACTATCACTCTCCATCAGAACATGATTGTTAGATTTCTCTTCCATATCCATGTTTTCACCTATATTCTCCTATGTGGAACCCCAGTGATGAGTTACTTTGGGAATCCATTATATTTCTAATGTTCCTTTTTAAAATGATTTTTTAGTTTTACTTTTTAAAATATGGGTTTCTAGGAATGAAAATTTCAAGTTTTAAACTATTTATAACCCTGAAGAATTTCTAGGGAGAAATTCATTCTAAGGGGGGTAGAATGTAACACCCCAAGATTTTATGAGATATATTATTATTATGTTCTTTAATATATTATATTTCACACTACACCAAGATTAGAATGCTCTATACGCAACACTTTATTATCTTGTATTACACGTAAAACTATTCTTGGCTTGTGTTGAATGCAAGAGTGACCTTCCTCAATAGTGTGTTATACGCAATACTGAGGTACACTAGACAACGATATATTGTTACAATATTATTATGAACAAGACGTTATGAATAGTATTAACCACATTTTTAATTTTATAAAATTATCATTCAACTTACACATATTCTAGAACATGGTATGAGAATAAAATAATTTGTTTGGATAAAATAAGTATTTTAAAAAGATGAAGTTTTTCCACCTTTTTATAGCACACCAATTTTAAACATATTTTTTGACATGTTTATAAGTTAATTTTGAAAAATTACACTTATTACTCGGATATAGGATATAAATATTTACAATAGATAAATTTTTTTATTGTTCGGATAACTTTGATATTTTAATGATTAGTAAAAACACATTAAATTTTAATTAAAAAAAACTTTCTTCGTCATGATAATTTATATGGTTAAATTATAATATTTAATGGTTTAAAATTATAAATATAATATATTTTTACTATTAAATATTATTTAATTAATTATCATTTATTTATCATTGAAATCGTAGATAAAATCATTTCAATCTTTTGTTGTGTTTTAAACAAAAAACCATCTTTTTTTCTCAACAACAAGATTAATTTTAAATTATTGTTTGTATCTTATGTGTTTTTAATTTGTAAAAATAGATTCCATATTTGGAATCAGGAGGTAGAAATTGGGTAAATAGATAAATTGTATTTTTTTCATTATGAATAGTAACTATGATAAATTTTATTTACCACCGTTAAAGAAAAATCATATAATTAAGGTTTAAAATGATATTATACAATTACTCTAACACTTGTCTTGATATAATTGGTTGATTATATTTCTCCATAAAACATACTTGAGTCTAAATGGAATCTATTAGAACCCACTTGGATGTGATTAAGACCTCTAAATTAGTTTATTTAATGAAAAGTGAAATATGTCTCACTCAATCATTAATAATTAATATATTTTTAATATAAGGTAATCTAGAATATAAATTTGATTGTAAATACTAATTTTAAATATAAAAGGTTTTTCTTCATCATGGTAATTTATTTTTAATTTTTAATAAATATATAATTACTTTAATAGATTATTCATTAAAAATGTATAAATTATTTATTTAGTGAAAAATGAATAATATAGTTTTTATTAAAATAATAATACACATCAAATGGGTAAAAAACATGACAAAACTATATTTTATGAGCATATCTAGACAATAATAAATCCAAGGGTTTACTTTTGGACTTTTTTGAGACTTATAAAAGTGATTATGACACTTATATTATTTTATTTTAAATGATGTCAAATTTGTCAGATTCATAATTTAATAAATATAACATTTTAAATTTTGGGTTTTTTAGAAGATAAATTCTACTAAGAACATTATTATGAAATATATTATATTTATATTCATAATTGTATTTTATTTTTAATTTTTACAAAAAATATTAGTATATTAAATAATTAAACAAAATTGTTGTAGTAATTATTTTATTAAGATAAATAACAAATAAATGGTTTTAAAAATATTAAAAGAAATATCATATTAAGTTATTAATCTTCTACATGAATTTTAAGGATAAAAAATACCTGTTATGAATATATTAAATATTTTTGTTTGAATATATCTTCTCTTGGAATTTTTTTAAATTAAAATAACGAGATATTTTCAAAACTGACACTATTGATATTTAATAAAAATAACATATTATTAATTTTTTAAAAAAATCACAAAAATATTTAAAAATTATAAATTGAAAATTATATGGTATTAAATTTGATATATTATCTAACTATGTATAGTTAATAACACATTGTAAGTATTTAGAACTATTTTAAATTTTGAATTATATTACCACAAATAAAATTAAATAGATTAAATAATGACAAATCAAAATGATAAGGTTTAAAAATAAAATCAAAACATGTATAAATATGATTGGATGATTAGTTTACAACACCATATTATCTCATCTCTGATTTGAGTCACTTTTAATGTTTTTATGTGGGGTTTGAGTTTATTATAAGTTAATATTTTGGAGGTTTCCAAAAGTGCCCATATATTCTCTTATAAAATCACACATCCTCCCTCTTCTCTTCACTACATTTTATGAGCTTTCAAACTCAGAAAAACCCTTCCATTTTCCCTTTTAAACTCATTTAATAACATACTAGAGGTCCTGGACTTCTTAAGAGACAAAATTTAGTTCCCTAAGAGGAGGTTTATAAGAGGCATGTCGAAGAAGAGGTAATATCATTTACAAATTCATTGAAACTTATTTCTTTGTCTACTTCCTCTATATGATTTGTTAAATTATTAAGTAATTAATCAATAATTACTTGTATACTGATATGTTATTATGAATATAAAACAACCATATTTCACCTTCTATCCATCCTAAGAAAAATGAAATCACTGTTCGTGCGTATGTACGGCTTACAGTCCCCATGCCGTGGTGTATTCTATTTTCCACCACCACCTTACATGGATTGGTATAATGGTGAAAATAATAGATAGATTTGATTATTATAACATGATAATAATTATGATATATTATATCGTCCACTCCAATTCTATTCAATAATTATGGGAATGATATCGTCGCTCGTGCGTACGTATGGATTAATGTCTCCACGACACGATGAGATTCATTCTCCATGTTGACCATTCAAGAATGATTATAAAGTATATATAATGAATAATAATTATAAAATTCAAATAATAATTCAACTTTATATATATATATATATATCTACTTACTTCAATTCAAGTCAATAAGGAAAGGAAAACAACATTCATGCGTACGTACAACCTACCGTCTCCATGAACGGTGTATTTCATTTCATGTATATATTATATATATATACATAATATATATATATATATATATATATATGATTTATAAATCATGTTTTACATTCTTTAATTATGTAAATTATGATATAAGTAATAATATCAAGAACAGCAAGTCCAAACATGTACGATAAATGAAATGATTAATACTGAAAATGTTGCTTCCACATGGAATTGACAAATGAACGAGTAATATAAAGACTTAAGTGAATCATATATGATATCATTAAAATTAATATGATTTTATAATAATTCAATGGAAGTATTTAAATAATTATACAGGAGGTTCGGATATGTACAATGTATATCAGACCGAAGGTAAGGGAAAATCATGAAATCTCATTTTTATCAAATATTGTTTATACTTTAGAATTTTCTAGGGAATATTTATCATCCACATAAATGTTTCCTCAATATATATTATAAATTCTATCCTCTTAAAATTTCCTAAATCCAATTTTACTTATTGGTAAATTTTTAGTAAAAAATATGAAATGTATCTTTTGTCGTTTTTAGTACGAGAGACTTTTCGTATTTTCTAGTCAAAGTATGAGAAAAATGTTTTTTAGCTTATACGGCACGAAAAAATTTTATACAGTTTTGTAAGACCTTATTTCCATGAAGAATACTCTTTAATAATTAATGATCATTTTCAAAAAAATTCCTTGCTTATAAATTTTCACTACATTTTGAGAAAATAAAATGATTTTGAAGAAGAAAGGATATTTTCCTCAAGAATCCATTTCAAGTGTTTTATCAAAATTATTTTCCATCTAAGATGACTCAGTTATGTTTCAAGTATAATATCCATATTATTTACATGGTTTGATTTTGTTTATGATGAAATGACATCCATTGTTTAATATGGATTATTTTATGATGGGATGATGTTTATGAAACCCATATTATTCATTGGGTTGTGATGAATGATTTATGTTGATTTTTTGGAAGACAAAAGAATGGTTTAAAAATGATATGGGTGGGACCTATATCTCCCTCCAATGCATTGGGTAAAGATTTTTATCTCATTATATATTCATTGCTAAAACAACAAGTAAATCTATTTCAGTAATACAGGACTGGAACAACAAGTAAACCCTGTTCAGTAATGGAATTCGTCTGCTATGATGGTCTTGGAAGCAATGCCTTGGCAACTATGGAAATCATGTTTTGTTATTTATGGTTTTCCAGAAATCCATGTTTTACTCCCATGTTATTTTATCATGATTAATGTTCCTTTATGATCTTTTCCTTACATACTGCCAAGATTTATTTCACGACTCAAGATATTGATGTTTAAAAAATATGTTCATGATTTTAAGTTCAAATGTACATGGTTTGTTTTATTTTCTAATGGTTCACCCTTACTGAGAATTTGAGCTCACCCATTCTATGTTTTATTTTCCCCAGGATATGAAGAAAAGTTTTAAGTATGAAAAAAGGGAAGATCTTTATGGGATATGTTGAAGGTCTTTCACCATGATGAGAAGATTATGTTCTGATTTTCCAAAGTCACTAAAATAATATGGTATTTGGGTGTTTGTTTTTGTTATGTATTATGTATTCCAAAAAAGTGATGTAATTTCCATGTAATTCAATATTTTGTTCTGTATAATTATCTTATAATAAAGTTGTTTCATTTTATACATATAATAAAACAAGGATTTTAACTTTTAAAATATCAGGGTGTAACATTGTACCCCCTTAAATTAATTATTCACACATTATTTAATCTAAATATAAATAATCAAGGGCTTGAAATTTAAAAATACCCTTTATGGGATCTGATATCGTGATTAGGGATAATCGAACATACTTTTGATAATAGATAAATCATTATACTAAGATCTTATAAAATAATAACATAACAAGTTATCATTATAGTATAACTTAGGTTCAAGATAAATATATGGAAATGGACGTAAATAATAATTCCCAAATAATTTTAGAGGGTGATAGAAGTAATTTTTCAAAATAAATTGAATGATAAAAATAATATCGACAAACATAAAATCATAAATCTACAATGAATTGAGGGACTATTTGATTCATAAAAATATGAGGGTAATAGGATATTTTTATTTAACATCATTTTCAATGAGTATGGGAATTATATTACCATCTAGAATGATAACATATGAAATTATACTTACATGATATATTTCCATTTCATAGGAATAATTTTTTTCTTTTGTTTTTATTCGATAAATTCACATTAAATTTATTAATCGAACAAATGAATTTCCAAGTTTAATTTTTATCCAAGAAAAATATTTAATGGATCCTTAGGAATAAAATTCATTTATCCTATCTCTATATATTTTAAAAAACAAAAATGTTTATCATAGGTTATAAAATAACACCCATTATTCAACTTACTCTATTCTATATATATTTAACCCTAATACTTGTAAAAAACATGTCCTTCCAAATTCAATGTCCAAAACTATTTATGGAAGGTCACAAAATAAACATTGTATTACCCAAAAGATATAATGTTACTATTATTTTCACATTGAAAATATTTTAATACATTGAACTCCATACAAAATTAATGAAAATGTGAATGTATCCAAAAAATAAACCTAATGTTACTGAATATATTCCATGAATCATTACATGAAGTAAACTCCTAAAAAAGATCAGATAAAACATAAAACCTGTAATTAATTTAATGGTTAAAAATATTATCACATATTAATCTCATTATTATCTCCACATCAGGAACATATTAATGCATATAATCCCTTAATAATGTTTATTCCAAGTTTTTCAACTTATCCCTAAATCACTTTTCCTGGTGAATGATACCATTCAACATAACCCTCAAATCCATTATAAAATATTACTATAGTACAATATTTATACATTTCATAATTCTAATTACTACACTATCCTTGATAAATTACTCCTTTGACATAATTTTTAAATCAAAAAATAAGAACATATATCATTCCAATTCATTTGGGATTATATAATAATCTAGAACATGATCTACCAACTTCATTTTTGGTATATTTCCTTTATTATTTGATAAATAATGATAATTAATCCCCCATATCCTTATTTTTTAAGAATTGAACATTTGATATTTCAATTTTTCAATTGAAATAATAATTTTGGGTGACTCTCTCTAAGAATTTATAAAAACACCCATTCCCTTCCTGAAAATTCCAGGGATTTTATTTCTACATTTATCACATTGGAAAAACAATTCTTTCCATTCTTCCCCTTATCTATTTTTACATTTTCATTCTATCCTTATCATTATTCCCTTAAAATTCATAATAATTTGAGATATCTTTATCTAAATTCATTTTACATGATACAATTTAAAATTTTTATTCAATTTCTTTAGGAGACTATTTCCCTTTGAAATATTAACTTTATCCCATCAAATAAATTATAATCAATACTCTTTGTATTATGTGCATTGACATGTTTCTTAGTCATTACACTAGGATCCATTTCTAAATAATTAAATACAGAATATTAGATCATAAAATTATTTATTTTAATGTATAAGTCCCAAAATTTTGAAACGTTTTGAAAAAATGTAAAAAATTATGCATGGATAGTCGTATAATCATAAACTTTGTTTCCATGGGAATGTTTCCAAATCATAAAAGTATTTTACAAATCATTCATAAAAAATTATTAAAAAAATGTGAATTATTCACGGAATATCCCCCAAGAGTGTCAAACAAAATTCACGGTAAGGCCCGTTATTATGTACCAATTAACACTATAGTAAATATTCAAATTTCTTTTTTGGAGTTATTACCCCTAAGTACATATATTCCAAAACCTCATCAACTTATAGAATCAAAACACGGATATATTTCTGGGAAAATCAACATAATATCTAAATTACCAAAACATTAGTATATCCTTCTATTCATACCCTAAATGTTTATACAATGGTTATATTCTATGATAAATGTTTTCCCAAATACGATTCCAAAGGGTTATAGTATAATTCCACAGATACTAGCTGTAAAGACATCATATCCCGTATTCTTTTGTTACTTTATTACAATATCACTAGATAAAAGGTACGAGATCTCAAATTAAAATAATTTAATTTTTTTTTAAATTAGTTAAATACTTTAATTTCATCTACACTTCATTAAAAAAATACTGAGTACTTTTTTTATAATAAATTTATTTATTCTAGCTTATCCATATATATCAATCATAAAAAACATCATTGTATCCGAATGAAAATAAAACATAATGTATAGGGTCAGTTTAGATGATTAGAATTTTAATAGTATAGAGTAATCTATCATTAATAAATAATAATAATAATAAATAAAGGTAAATAACTAAAACACATTCCATTTTACCTGTAAAATGATCATAATATTGTACAAATAAAAAATGAAAAAATAATTCCCTATTAACAGTCTTATGATTTTAAAAATTATCTAAGATATTATAAATAATTGAATAAATGCAAGAAAATTAATAACTGATCTAAAAAATTTGGAATTCAGGACATCTGAAAAATGAAACAAACTGTAAGGATAATTAAAAAGACAATTTAAATATACTGGTAGAAACCGATATAAATTTTCCAACTGATTTATCTCATAAGACCCTTCGACACATCAATGGGATATCTATATTCGGTCCCCACAAAAAAACTCTATGTATTATGAATTACTTTTATAAAATATGTGAAACATATTTAAAATAAAAATATATATTGAAAAATTGACATAATAAATGTTAATACATATTCCAATCAAATAAACATAATCATAAACCATCATGTGTAACATGTCAATTGAAATAAAATTATGTATTCTATGTAAAAATAATAATAAACTATCTAAATAAATAATGATGATGATATTAATACAAAAAATAACAATTGGATCATAAGGATAATAAAGTTTTGATTTCATTGATAAATAGATATACTGTAAACATTTTAATAAAATGAATTTTGAGGAAAATAAACATTTCACTTTGAAACTGTTTTAAAAAAAAATAATAAACAATTGTGAAAATTATATTAATTAAGAATAAAAATTAAATACTTTTTAAATAATATTTTGTATAATCAATGGTCCTGATTTCTGAGAATAGCATTCCTGTTTCACACATCAAAACAAAGATTCCATTTCCATTTAAGATAAAAACAAAACTGGTCATGTTTTGATAATGAAAAGAAGATGAATTTTAAAAAAATTATAAAGGAATAATGGTTGTAAATTTATTTAATAAATAATATTTAAAATGTTAAAAATATTTCTGAAAACCTTTGTATTAATCTTGTATATTGAGTAAAAGGGATTTTCAATCGAAGAGAGAATGGACGAAGAATTTTTATAGAATCATTTTCTTATTTATTTTATGTTCCACATAGTGGTAAAATTGAACTAATACATCATATATTTCATCATTAACAATAGGATAAGAAAATATATTAATTTCATGATATAAATATGAATTAATTCCCCTATGGGAGAATTAAATAAAAACAATCCCAAATAAGGATGATATTATGAAATAAACCCTTACCACTTTGCTAACTTCTGAATCATAAGAAACATAAAATAAAAAATTAATCAAATGAAAAATTAAATACCATTAATATATATATATATATATATTAATTATATAAAATATCAAAGGGGTGTTATATAAACCAAATAATATAAATATATGGTAAATATTGAATATATATCACAATAGTAAAAGTGAGACAAGAAACCATTACTTCTGGTTCGACTTCCATTTTATGCATGCAAACCTTGTATATAATAAATATAATGTATTTATACATATATTAGAAAACCATATGTATCAATTTAAAAAAATATGTCATTAAATTATAGACTTTATCCACTTTTTTAAAAAATTCATTTTTAAAATCACAGTTTCTAGTGATGAATCATTCGCCTTTTATGAATTTATTAGTTCCATAATTTTATACCATTTAATTTGATCATGGTTGCATAAACTATTTAATTTTTTGAGTTATATTAATTTCATAAATATTCATTATATATGTATTTAATTTAATATATTAATCTCCAAATAATTAAAATGGATTTCACTGTTCATTGATATGATAGGTCATACGTACACAGAAACGTTGTTTTCGTCTTTTTGATGGATGAAAAAAATGAAATTAAATAATAATTAAAATTTCTAATGTCATTATTATTTAAAATATATAATTTATATTTTTAATAATTTTACTTAACACTGTCCATTTAAAAATAAAATAAATATAATTTATGTTTATTCAGAGATGCTATAGTGCACATGTGTGAATGAGCGATGTTATTATTTCACTACAGATTGAAAAATAAGAAATTATAATTGATATTATGTATCCATAAGTACTTTTAGATAATAAATATAACATATATTCATTAAATTTAACATCAATACCTTTCATTCAAATAATGAGTGAAAAAATAATTGCATCACTTCGCGAGGCAGTAGTACGCCATACACATGAGTAGATTTATCACATCCACGAAAGAATTATATGTAAGAAAGTATAAATGATAACATACTTAAAATAGAATAAAAATTTGATAAATATAATATAAATATATTAAATATTTAATTATATCCATCCTTGAAAGGTGGTGATGGACAATTAAATGCATTTGTTCATGATGAAGTAGTCTTTTGTAACTGTGATCAACAATTTTGTTTCCTTTTAAATGGAATTGGAGAAGAATATTGGTTATTCCATTAACATAATAACATATTATTTTATAATATATACTGGTATTAATATTTTATCAATTTAGTTTTATTTTTAAGGACGTATAATAAAAAATAAATCAAATACACATGTTTAATTATTTTACCTCCTCCTAAGAGAGCCTCTTTATATTTATACCTAAAGCCTTATTAAGATAGATTAATACTAAAAATAAGGACATTTTGGAGGGGTTATAGAATTATGGATTGTATTTTTGAATAAATTTTCCAATACCAATGGTTTATTAATTGTGAATATGGGAGGATAGTGGAATTCCTTTAATAATTTGGTGAGAGGACACATGTGGAGTTTTTAAATATAAAGTTTGACACCAACATTTTTCTCAATACATAGGATTCCAAAACTTATCATCCCCAAACCCCATAAATTATAGGGATTATATATTTATATACAATCGGTTTCACATGTTTTAGGTTATTTTTATACCTTATCTCCAAAGTTTAACCCCCTAAACACCGATGGTAAACCAATTTTCACCTTAACAACAGTACTTAATTTTTACATTTTTCATTATTCATTATTTTCAAAAATTATGTTGAAATAATTTTATCATATAAAATATGATTATTATTATATAATCAATTTAACCCAATAAAATTCACATTATATTTAGAACTCAGTTTAAAATTTAATTACAGTTGTGACAAAAGAGTATATTTCCAAATGAGAATTCATAAATGCACAGAATGTTTTAATATCAAAATTCAATAATAAAATGATTTTGGAGACTTATATTAGTAAATTATGAATATTATTCACCAAATATTACTGTAAAACCAATTAAAAATATAATTTTTTTAAGTTAATTTAAACTAATATGCTTTTTTAAATAAGAAACATTATTTTTTCACTATTAATAAAAAATAGTATTTTCATAAAATTCCAAAAAAACATCCAAATTTATTTTTTACCATTAAAATTTAAAAAATTATTTAGTTTTTTAAATATATATAAAAAATTGTTACAAACTAATTTTAAATTATGTTATCAGAGTTTGAATAAACAGCCTTTAAGAAAAGACAGAGTTGTTTATGGATTTTTTTTTCAAATGATTGATATATTATTATTAATAAATTGATAACAACTAAATTTATTATATAAATTTTTAAACTATATAATTTTTATATTTTAATTATTGTGATTAAAACCCACCATCTTAATATATATGTTATATTCATCATGTTTAAATAATAATATTTGAATATTTTATCATGGATTGTACAAACCTAGTATTCATGCATTGCAGGTTATTAAAGAGAATGAATTCATTTAAAATGAAATATATCATAATTTCATAGTCTTTCGCATTCAGTTCTTATATTTATTCATCATTTCATAAACAATATCAATAATTATGTTGTTATTCTAAAATCATGGGGTGTAACATTCAGCCCCCATTGAATAAATTGTTTCCTCACAATTTATTATTGATCTCATTAATGATGGGTCTTCCATTTGAGAATAAAATAATTAGATTCCTAGGAATAGAAAAATATGTATTTTGATAATAGATAATGTGACCTACCAAGGTATTCTCGAATAATAAAACAAGTAGTTTTCAATGTAGGATAACATTGTTTGGAAGTGAATATATATAAATTTAATAAAATAAAAATTCCAAAAAATATATATAAGGTGTTAGAGGTAACTGATAAAATTAAATTGAATGATATAGAGAAATTCAAACACCATACTACGATAATAATTTGATGTGTTAAGAGAACATTTGGATCATTAGAAATAAAGGTAACATGATAACATTTCTTTTTAAAGATACTTTTTCTAATGTTGAGTAATTCCATTTCCATATAGAATAAGAACCTATGAAAATATACTTACATGAAATATTTATATTTAATAGTCACAAATTAATCCTTTTTTTCTTCTTTAAATTCACTTTTCATTTATTACTATAATATAAGTATATCCCAAATTAATGATTATGCCCAAACCAAATTTAAAATATCATTATTATAACGTTTAATTCTTATTATCTCTAGATATTATACAAATATAACTACATCAGAAAAATTTATCCAATAACACCCAAGGTTTATCTTAATCAATTCCATATTTACATAACCTGGTGATTTGTCCACAATATTTCTATCCAAAATCAAAGCCCAAATTTTTTATGAACTGTCACTAAATCTAAATTATATTCCCCAGAATATATAAATTTTCTCTTAATGTCACATTCTAAATCTATTAATTACTTGATATCTATAAAACCATAATGAAAAAATTCATGATCCCCAAAATAAAATATATTATAGTTTAATATATTCCATAAATCAATAATTTTTGTATACTCTATAAAATATCAAAAAACTATCAATCATTTAACTAATTTCATGGCCACTTGTAATTTCCCTTAAACATCCCATTAATATCTCAACATCAGGAACCTATTAAAGAGTATCCTCTCTTAATCATGTTTTTTCCAAGAGGTTCAACTCGTACCATTATCAATTCTCCTAAGCATGGGTACCATTCAACATATGGTGTCAAATCTCTTAACAAATAGTACTATAGTAAAATATTTATATGATTCATGATTATTATTGTAGGTTCCAGGCATAGTGGAAGCACATTGGTGGGTTTTCCCAACATTATATTTAACGTTAAACAATGTTCAATACGAGATCCGTCAGGATATAAAACGACGAATCTTCAGAATTGAATGAAGAACGAAAATAAAAGAAGAGTCCTGGAACCCTTACGAAGGATCATTATATATTGATTATAATTAACTTAATTAATGCATAAGAATTACCTCGTTGGAATTCATTCTTCGTTGATGTGTCCGGTCACGATTCGGTGATCTATCGTTGCGTCGTAGAATCCAATTGTAGCAGTCCTCTAGCGGTGATCCACATGTGTGTCACGTATCTTCGGATGTCACCGAAGGGATCTTTGGGAGCTAGCGCGGAAGAACCTTCGCTTGCGATGTCTGCCTTCGACCACCTTGAACCAGTTGAGGATCTTGCTCTCGTAACTTGAGGGCGTTCTTGGTGGAAAGAGAATTCTCTCTTTGGCTTGAGAGTATTTCCAAATCCTTTGTGCACAACAATGGCTCTGATTCTATGAGAATAATGTAATTGAGATTATAATACTTAGAATAATAAAATGAATTAATTGCATGAAAGCATTTAATCATTTCATTTAATTCATAGTAATACCACATGTCTTAATAATGATAGTTGACCATCATTATTACTTGACATGCACCAAACGTATTACATTTAATATCATTTAATTAAATAAACAATATTTTCCAATGAATCCTGAAAAACAAACTACACGGCGTGTATATAAATATACACGGCGTGTACTTTTTTATTTATTTCCTCCACCATATTTATTAGACCTTGAGTAATGACTATTTATTTCTTAAATAAATGTAACTGCATTACTCCCTAATAAATATATATTATTTCTCCCACACTATATTCTCTCGAACAACTACTGTCGAAAAAATGTGATCAGGCATCCTTAAATAATTATTAAACCACAGCCGGGAAAAATATTCATTTAACTTGTTAAATTTATATTTAACTAAGATACATGGACACACATAGTGTTTGATCCTATAGGGCTCTTTCTCAGTGGAATTAGGCTGAGCCTACCTAAAGTCCAAGGTTAGCGTCTAGAAACACGCCAAGGCACCCATAGAGAAAGACATTAACACCATAATGACGTGTCACCTCCTACAAATGCTTACTGTGTAATATAATCCATTTGTCTCGATATCTCCAATCAAGCGGGTTGCATGCTAGTGCCATCAACCCATGTGCTTGATTATTCTTTCTTTGACTTCCTGGAAGTGAATTTTCCCATACCTTACCATGGACATGGATTTGATTAGGCTATATCAATTCCATCAAAGGGCCAGAGATATCTACTTCCATTATTGAATGAAAAGGGACAAATCATTTCTCGCATTATCTATTAATGCAGTATTACTCGTGACACACCCAACGTCTCCTACCTCACTGAGAATGGTGTGTCATCACAGTTTTCGTCAATACATCTAAGTGCGTGAGTTTTAATACCCATTAATAATAATATTAAAGTCTAAGGACCAATACACACGTCCGTAGATAGGAACATCCAATGACACTATGAAATCTGGATTTCCTACTGGCGGGTCTCGTTCTCATAATATCCTCCTGGATATTACCAAGGGCGCACACCATGAGAAGGTGCCTCGAAGTTTTATGAGTCCTCACCCCTAATGACCTGTATTATTTATGTCCCTCAAATAATATCATTCTCCCATAGAACATACATTCAAGAACAGTGTTATGGCACATCCGGGTTCTCATCATAGTAGGGATCCACTATGAACCTTTAATGCAACAGCTGACCTTAGGACGTTATCACATGACATGTCACACAGAAGAACAATCAAGATGTGATAAGGCTTTTATTTAATGAATAAAGTACAAAGTAGTTGGTTCAAGACCACCAACTCCAACAGACTCCCACTTGGACTAGAGCCAACTGCTAACAACATTTAACCCGTTAGCTCTCACATGATATTCATGCTTCTTCTTAGATAGGCCTTTAGTCATGTGGACCACCATGTTCTCTTCCGTGGACACTCTACACACTGCAACATCACCCTTTTGATAGAAATCCCTCAAGAGGTGATACTTCTGGAGTGTGTGCTTTGTCCGTTGATGTGACCTTGGTTATTTTGCAAGAGCCACCTCTACAGTATTATCACAATACAATGTAATGGGATCATTACTTCTAGGCACCACATCAAGCTCCTGGATAAAGTTCTGAATCCAGACGTCTTCCTTGGCAGCATCAGAAGCCACTATATACTCAAAATCTGCTGTAAAATTGGTGACAATTGGCTGCTTTGAACTCTTCCAGCTCATAGCCCCTCCATTGAGACAGAAAACAGATCTAGATTGTGACTTCAGATCATTCTGATCTATTCGAAAACCAGCATCAGTATACCCTCTGATGAAAAGCTCCTCGTCTCCTCCATAGACCAGAAACATATCCTTAGTTCCTCTCAGATACTTAAGGATAGTCTTAACAGCAGTCCAATGCTGTTCTCCTGGATCTACTTGATATCTTCCTACCATGCTCACTGCATAGGCAACATCAAGCCTAGTACATAACATAGAATACATTATGGATCCTATAGCGGAAGCGTATGGTATCTTGCTCATCCTATCAATCTCCTGTTGTTTCTGGGGACACATTTTCATAGAAAGATGTATGCCATGTGACAATGGAACCAATCCCTTCTTGGATTTTTCCATACTAAATCTCTTTAGTATCTGGTCAATGTATGTACCCAGACATAGTACAAGCAGCCTCCTGGATCTGTCATGAATGATCTTGATCCCTAGAATGTAGGCTGCTTCTCATATGTCATTCATGGAGAAACACTTCTTCAACCAGTCCTTAACTGACTGTAAGGCTGGTACGTCTTTTCCAATAAGCAATATGTCATCAACATATACCACTAGGATGACGACCACATTACCATTAAACCGCTTATAAACACATGGCTCACATTCGTTCTTAATGAAACCAAATTCCTTTATAGCTTCATCAAATCGAATTTTCCATGACCTGTATGCTTTCTTCAATCCATAAATGGATTTCTACAACTCGAAAACCCATTTGGCTTCACCTAGTGTCACAAACCCTTCTGGTTGTGTCAAATAGACATCTTCCTGAAGGTTCCCGTTATGGAATGCAGTTTTGACCTCCATCTGCCAAATCTCGTAGTCATGGCATACTGCTATGGCAAGTATGATTCTTAGGGATTTAAACATGGAAACTGGCGAGAAGGTTTCATCATAGTAAATTCATTGACACTGTCTGAATCCTTTAGCCACTAGCCTTGCTTTATAGGTTCTAACTTGACCTTCCATGTGCAACTTTCTTTTGAATACCCATTTGCATCCAACATGCTTTACATCAACTGGCTCATCGACTAGAACCCAAACTTGGTTCTGATACATGGAATCCATCTCAGCATTCAGTGCTTCTAGCCATCTTCCAGCTTCTGAGCTTTCTACTACTTCCTTGCAGGATAGAGGTTCATCATTGTCCAACAATAACGATTCACCATCCTCGGTGACTAGGAAACCAAATCTCTCTAGTTCCCTTACCTCTCTTGAGCTACTACACATTACTTGTGTTTCTAGAACCTCTTCCACAGGGACATGTGGAACTTGTTCCTTTACCAAATCCTGTGTATCTTGAGCATCAACTTCATCAAAGTCAATCTTGCTCCGACTATCCTTATTGAGGATTTGTTCCCTCTCAAGAAATACGGCTTGTCTGGTGACAATCATTTTCTTGTCTTGAGGGTTATATAGGTAATATCCTTTCGTATCCTTGGGATATCCTATAAAGATACACTTTGTGCTCTGGGGTGCTAGTTTGTTTCCTAAGAAGGCCTTAAAAAATGACTTGTATCCCAATACACGTGTGTGCAACAAAGTGGGTTTCCTTCCATTCCATAACTCGGATGGAATTCCATTTTTCGCCTTAGTTGGTACTCGGTTTAATGTGTATACTTCAGTTTGTAATGCATATCCCCAAAAGGATAATGGAAGATCCACATGACTCATCATTGACCTCACCATGTCCAAAAAGGTGTGGTTCCTCCTTTCACTAACACCATTCCACTGTGGTGTGTAAGGAAGAGTGAGCTGATATTAAATCCCAGACTCCCTTAGAAGATCGATGAACTCTTGGTTCCGATATTCTCCACCTCGATCTGATTGAAGCTTCTTTATCTTCTTACAAAGATGATTCTCTACTTCATTCTTGAATTCCTTAAATTTCTCTAAGGACTATAACTTATACCTCATTATGTATACATAGCCATATCTACTCAAATCGTCAGTAAAAGTAATGAAGTAATAATATCCACCTCTATCTTCTACTGGAAATGGTCCAAACACATCTATGTGTACCAATCATAGAAGCTATGTGGACCTCTCACCTTTTCCACCAAAAGGTGGCTTGGTCATTTTTCCTTGTAAACAATCGTGACATCTATCACGTGGTTTTAGCTCAGTAGAGTCTAAATAGACATCTTGTAAGAGCTTTGTCAAACGCTTCTCGTTCACATGACCATGGTGGTGATTCCATAACTGGGTGATGTATGAGTCATGTGAGTTTGTTTCGTTATCGATTTCCAACACTTGGTTTTCGAAATTCAATACATTCAAACCATTATTTAAATGTGCCATACCATAACATACGTTGTTCTTATAAAAGAGACAACCCTTATATCCAAATTTGAAAACAAATCCATCCATATCCAAACAAGATACTGAAATTATGTTCTTGGAGACACTAGGCACATAATAATAGTTATGTAAAACCAAAATCATCCAAGTCAGCAATGAGGGGTGGTAGTCGCCAATGGCCAACACAGCCAGCCTTGCGCCATTGGTAGCTCGAAGATCCACCTCTCCTCTGGTGATCTTTATAAATCTACTTGGTTCCTTCATTTGAAAACAGATGTGGGACCCACAAGCTGTATCTAATACCCAATGTGTAGAAATAGGAAGATTTCACTTGATAAAAAACGCACCTTTAGCATCCCCACGCTTCTAGGTGCAGTTCCTCTTCCAGTGGCCCTACTTGCCACAAGCAAAACACACTGCCTCCCGTTCCTTGCCCTGCCTCTAGATCTTCCCCTTCTTGGAGGGACGGTGCTCAGGGGCATCTGACCATTTATAAGTCTTTGGCCCCTTTCCCTTGTCCTTCATTTTTTTCACCATATAGACCACGGGTTTGTCACGCCCCGAGTCCTTATCTTCCGGGCGAATCAAGGTCAGAAGCTCCAGTAGAGTCTTCTCTTTGCCGCACATTTTATAGTTGATAATGAAGCTAGAGAAGGTCTTGGGTAGTGATGATAGGATGAGATCTGTATGCAACTCCTCTGGGAATTTAATCCCTAAGATTTCCAGGCATTCAATGTAGCCAATAATCTTGACTACATGAGGCCCAGCTGGTGCAGACTCTCCATGCTTCATGGTAAACAAAGCATTAGAGATCTCATACCTTTCCTGTCTCGCCTTATCTTGGTAGAGATCTTTAAGGCGAGACATCATGCTATAACCGTCCATGTTTTCATGTTTCTTCAAAAGCTCATTAGACATGGCCAATAGCATGAAACACTAGACATCTGTGGCATCATCCATGCGTTTCATGTAGAGAGATAATTCCTCATCACTAGCCTCTTTCCCAGGCGCAACTGGAATAGGCTCTTCCAGCACATATAATTTCCTTTCGTGGAGAAGGACAACGCGTAAATGCCTCTTCCACTCTTGGAAATTAGTGCTAGTGAGAAGGTGTTCTTTTTCATGTATGATGCGCAATGATATGTTTGATGTCATTTTCTTTTCGTTTCTACAAATTAAGATCAGAAATGGTTTAGTACATTATTACAAAAATTTGAGACAAATAAATAAATTAATACTTATTAGTCTCCCACTATTTTATTGAAATCCAATAGCCCTCACCATTAACTACGGAATATTCTGTTGTGTGAATATTCTAATGGCAAGGATCCATATTTCCCTTCGCATTACCCCAACTAGGGTTGGTCAAAAAACTTGAAGGGTTTTAGGTGGGCATTCCAAATGCCAACTGTATTAACTCGCAGCTCCTTGATCCGCTGAGTGGACTCCCCAATCCTGAAACCTTTTTTTTGGATTTCCTCAACCTTTGCCTCCTGGTCACACCCAGTCCTGCTGTGGCAGTAAACCCTTGATGCGAACCAAGTCAATTCAACCAAAAACCATCAATTATAATTCCCTGATAATTGAAAACACCCCAACTAGGGTTGGTCAAGCACTTTGAACTATGGTTCGATTCTAACCAAGATTATGGAAGGCTATGCCGACTAAATATTTATTTTGAGGGATTTTATCCTTATACGTAAATTTACATTTTATTATCTTTCATTACATTCTTCTTAATATTTAGTGGGATATACTTAAGTGATTAACCATGTCTAAAATAATATTTATGTATAAGCCGGTTTTATTTTAGTTCCATCTTGCATTCTCGTTTAATTCATTAATTGTGTGATCGGGACAACACACCCACAATAAATAAACCATGAAACCGACAGAAATAAAATAAATGGTTTGATCATGAGCTTTTCTATTGGTTAGTTTATCTAGCGGTTGATAAACTAACCCAATACATAGGGGAGAAACACCTTGAACCTTTCGGGTTCGTGTTTACAGCTTTCCACCTGTCCACCTTTGTATCTCCTAGGATTGGTTTCACCATGGCTCTTGACATGAGACGCCTCCACTAGCTTGGGAGCTCCATCCATTACATATGCATTTATCTCAAATGCATGTGAGTGGTAATTGGGGTTTTTACACAAAATAATCCTTGGCCATGTAGGCCCTACATATTAATGAGGAGATGGCTCGCAGGCCAACAAATTTAATTTAAATAAATTAATTAAAAGAAACCATTCACATACAAAGGTCTTGGTCTAGCTCATGATCATACATACATGCAACTATATTTACGCATACATAAAACTAGCATTCAATTATTTAATCGTTCTTGACTAAGATAAATCACGCTCGAATCAGTTAATTATCATTAATTAATCAATCCTTTTATCTTAAATCCATTTTATGAATTTCCTTGAGATTCTCATCCATCATAATTTTAAACAAATAAATTCATTTAAAATTATCTTTGTATGTAACTTATACCTTGGAGGCAACCCGGTGAATTCCCATTTATTACACAGATGTTAAATTAAAAACTTATATATAAAACACATATCACGTGTTCTGCCTCATCTTTACACCTGCACCATGGTACACATCTCAAGGGTTTGTATAATATAATAATAAATTTTAATAAATCTGCGTAATTTGGGTGAGTACACTGCGTGTAGTTCCGACTACACGGTGTGTACTTTTCTTCACCGTCCATCTGAAGTACATGCCTGGGGATAGGGCATGTTAATGTACATCGGAAATTTGCAGAGTACACGGCGTGTACAGTGGGACACACGCCATGTAGTTTCCACATTACACGGTTTCCAGCCGGGCAGGCCGTGTACAGAGTACACGACCCAAGCCTAACCCGAAGGACTACACGCTGTGTTCATTGGACCACACGGCGTGTATTCCGGAAATCGTGTGCCACTTGTTTCTGGTCAACACACGGTGTCTTAAATTCTTAGAAAAAATCCAATACACGACCTGATTTGGCAGAATAGTCAATGCATTGAACCTCGACTACACGGCCTGTACTTCCTAATACATGTCTTGTATTCTAGTGTTATACGGCCATAAATGTTTGGCTCCTCCAGATGAGATCCTCAATTTTATTTTAATCAAAATTAAAAGAATTTTTTTTTTCTGTGAGGTGAACGAGGAATGAGGGAGGAGGAATAGATCTCGATATTCAGATTTCCAGAACGATTAAACTTGAATTGAAATAACTAAATTATTAATTTCTTAAATTACCAACGAAAAACTAAATAATTATAATCAATGATATAACCTGCCTCTGATACCACATGTTGGTTCCAGGAACAATGGAAGCGTGTTGGTGGGTTTTCCCAACTTTAATTTTATCGTTAAACAACGTTCAATCCGAGATCTGTCATGATATAAGATGTCAAATCTTCGGAATAAAACGAAGAACAAAAATAGAGGAAGAGTACCGGAACCCTTTAGGAGGATCATCATATGTTGATTATAATTAATTTAATTAATGCATAAGAATTACCTTGTTGGAATTCTTTCTTGTTTGATGTGTCTGGTCACGATTCGGTGATCCATCGTTGCATCTTAGAATCCAAGTGTAGGATTCCTCTAGCGGTGATCCACACATGTTTCATGTGTCTCTGGATGTCGCCGAAGAGATATCCGGGTGCTATCGTAAAAGAACCTTCTCTTGCGATGTCCGCCTTCGACCGCCTTGATCCGGTGGAGGATATTGCTCTCGTAACACGAGGGCGTTCTGGGTGGAAAGGGAATTCTCTCTTTGGCTTGAGAGTATTTCCAAATTAGTTGTGCACAACAATGGCTCTGATTCTATGAGAATAATGTAATTGGGATTATAATCCTTAGAATAAAAAATGAATTAATTGCCTGAAAGCATTTAATCATTTCATTAAATTCTTAGTAACACCACATGTCTTAATAATGACAGTTGACCATCATTATTACTTGACATGCGCCCAACATATTACATTTAATATCATTTAATTAAATAAACAATATCTTCTCACGAATCCTGAAAAACAAACTACATGGAGTGTATATAAATATACACGGCATGTACTTTTGTTTTTTTATTTCCTCCAACATATTTATTAGACCTTGAGTAATGACTATTTTTTTCTTAAATAAATGTAACTACATTAATCGCTAATAAATATATATTATTTTGCCCACACTATATTCTCTCGAATAACTAGTGTCGAAACAAATACGATTAGGAATCCTTAAATAATTATTAAACCATAGTTGGGAATAAAGTTTATTTAACTTGTTAAATTAATATTTAATTGAGATACATGGACACGCATAGTGTGTGAACCTCTAGGCCTCTTTCTCCGTGGCATTAGGCTGAGCCTACCTAATGTCCAAGGTTAGCGTCTACCAACACTCCAAGGCACCCATAGAGAAAGAAGTTAACGTCGTAATGACGTTTCACCTCCTACGAACGCTTACCATGCAATATAATCCCTTTGTCTCGATATCTCTAATCAAGTGGGTTGCATGCTAGTGCCATCAACCCATGTGCTTGATTATTATTTCTTTGACTTCCCGGAATTGAACTTTCCCATACCTTACCATGGCCATGGATTTATTTAGGCTATATAAATTCTATCAAAGGGCTTGATAAATCTACTTTCGTTATGGAACGAAAGGGACAAATCCTTTCTCACATTATCTATTAATGCGGTATTACTCATGACGCACCGAACGTATCCTAACTCTCTGTGAACAGTGTGTCATCACAGTTTCCGTCAATACATCAATGTGCGCAAGTTTTATTACCCATTAATAATAATATTAAAGTCTAAGGACCAATAAACACATCCACAGATAGGAAGATCCAATGACACTATGAAATGTGGATTTCCTACTTGCGGGTCTCGTTCTCATAATATCCTCCTTGATATTACCAAGGGCGCACACCATGAGAAGGTGCCTCAAAGCTTTATGAGTCCTCACCCCAAAGGACCTGTATTATTTGTGTCCCTCAAATAATATCATCCAGCCATAGAACATACATTCTAGAATAGTGTTATGGCACTTCTGGGTTCTCATCATAGCAGGGATCCGCTACGACCCTATAATGCAACAGCTGACCTTAGGACATTGTCACATGACATGTCACGCAGAAGAACAATCAAGATGTGATAAGGATTTTATTTAATGAATAAAGTAAAAAGTATTTGGTTCTAGACCACCAACTCCAACAATTATAACCATAAAATCATTGATAATGTACTTCTATAACATAATTATTTAACCTATACACTATCACATTAATCACTACATGTAGTTTTTGATAATATTATAAGCCCTCTAAATTTGTCCAACTAATTTGTCTCATGAGAAAAGTCAATGAATTGAAGAGTTATCTTTAATCTGTTCCATCCATCACATACTAAGTCCAATTAATTCCTCATATGATATGAGTGAAACATAATCATCATAAGAATATATATTGAAATAATAACCTAATAAATGTTAATAATAACCCTAATCTAATAAACATAACCATATGCTATCCACAGTAATGTGTTTAATTTTATTAAAATTATAAGGCCACGGCCTTAAACCTTAATTAATATTGAATTAAATGAATAATTCACATTGAGGATCTTTTCATGTTTAGAGTTTTAGAGAATTAGAACATAACTATTACATCTCAAAAGATTACAAAGTAGACACTTCTACTAAGTTTCCATAAAAAAACTATTAAAAAGAAACATGTCTAGTTCCATGTTTTATATAGCATGACATTCCCTTGATCCCATCCTTGACCTTATTCCACATTAAGTCCTGTGAAAAAAATTTCAAAAAAAACATGGGGTGAGCATAAAAAGCTCAGTAAGGGATACACAAAGAATGAAAACTGTTAGTTTTTCAAACATCAAGTAAACCATGTATACTCTATCAAAGTAATACCTTCACCTTCATAAAGTATTAAAAACTCTTCACTGAATAAAATATCATTACTTACCTTTTTGTAACCAAAGGATTACCATAAAACCCATATAAAGAAAACATAACATATATAAAGGTAACTTGGGACATAAACATACTTAAGTGGAATAACCATATGGTCGACTCCCACACATATAACTTAATGGAATATCCATACGGCCAATTTCCATACATACTTAATGGAATAGCCATACGGCCGACTTCCATACCCAATGCATTGGAGGTTATAACGTAACCACCCGTCCGAGTATTCACGGCACCACCCGTCATATGGTTTATAACGTAACCACCCGTTAAAATGTCCAAGTACCAATATAAAATCATAAAACATAAAACCAATATAAAGGAATGATAACATTTCCACATTTCAATCACAATATATCATAAATATATTGACATAATAGAATACTTTATCAAAACTATTTTCAATAACAAAATACATAAAAGAGTATATGGTATTTATTTTATTTTAAAAACATTACGGCTTGTTGAGGAAGCCAAAGACCAAATAATACCCGCGGCGGTGGAAAAGGTAGTTGTCACCGCGTACGTTAAAAAAACCATTCATTTTTGTCATTTAGTAAAACGCTTCGTAGAAAAAGATTCCTTTTGTATAAAAGTAAAAGTCAAAGGGGTTTATACACCATATAAAATAAAGTTGTGTATAAAACTAAATATTCCTCAATGAAAGGAGATTGAGACGAAGTCCCTTACCTCGGGTCTGACTTGACTCGATCGTTCTTTAACTTCCTGAATAATAAACTTGAGTTAATTTATACTTGATTAAAAACCTTTTTAAAGTTCATTATTCCATTTATATCACTTATTTCCATGTTATAAACATTATTTGACCATTTATGTTAATAATGTTTGTTTTGTCGATATTTGGTTCTTAAGTCGAAAGTGGACTTCTTACAATTACATGTTGTTCGTGTGGTCAAAGGTTCATTACATCCAGAATGAAATTCCTGATTTGGATATCATATATATCATATATATCCAGAATATACATGTATTTATAATATTACATAATCATTTAGAGGTAAGAAATGAAACGCACCGTTCATGGAGACGGTAAGCCTTACGTACGCATGAACGTTACTTTCTTTTCTTTGTCATATTAATGGAATTAAAAATAAATGAGAGGTATGTATATTTTATTTCCATAATTATATTAATCATTTAGAAATATCATTCATTATATATATACATTATATACATGTACTTTTAATAGTACATTACATTTCTCGATAAGAAATGAAATGTACCGTTCATGGAGACGGTAAGCCGTACGTACGCATGAACGCTACTTTCATTTCAATATCATACTTTAATGGAAAGAAATAATAATGATATAGAGGTATATTATAATTCCAGTATAACATCATATATAATAACTTTAAATCCATCCTTTACACGTCCCACATATTGCATTAATGAATCACATCACTTTGAGGGGGCGGTAGTCTGCACTTCCTTAAATAAATATATCGCATTTACCCATAATGGAAACCATAAAGGTATGACCAAAATAATAAATACAGAAGCTTAAGTAAAACATAAACATATCATATATCATATATAAATTTAGTTAAATCTTAATGTCCACCTTTGAAGGTGTTAAAAGAATGTTGAACAATCATCATTTCGGGAGGCATAAATTCACCATCCACGGAAACAGTATGTTCGTTAACCATTAGATGTAGGTGTGTGTAAGTGTAGCTCTAATCCTTGTTATAACAACATCCTATTATATTGAAGATATTGGATTTGTTACAAATGAAATGAATAAAAAGGGTTTCTGGGGTTGGAGAAGAAAAATAAAACAAACGGACTCAAGTGAAGACTTTACCTTAAAATCGGGTAACTCCCTTTGGTTTGAGATCAAAGGCTTCCTTGGGAAGTCTTCATACCAAAGTGAGGCTCCAAAGAGTAAGAGTGGGAAGTGGAGAGATAAAATGGTCCAGGTTTGGCCGAGCCAAATGCTTTGGGAGTGTGAGAAAAGTGGTAGAGGTGTGGGCCTTTTATAAGAGGAGAGGAGGGGCACTCTTGGAAAGTAAAGATAAGTTACATTATTTTAAAACAGCGTTTCGGATTAAAAAGGTCCCAAATTAATATAATTAGGGGATAAGGTGATAAGGGTTCTAAATACACTCATCCAATAGGTTTTGGCCATGTGTAGGTCTTAGATTTTACATTATATTTCCATTTTATTTAAATCGTCAAATAAAGAGGTCATCGATGCATCATCAGGATGTCATACATAATTTAATTTATTTAAAGTCTAAAAATTATAAAAAATTTTCTATGATGTAGGAAATCTTTTTATCTTTCCAATTACTATTTATAATAAAAAATATGACTTGTATAACCCCATGTGAAAATTGTTTTAGTAAAACACCTCATGTGTGTGTCATTTTTACTTTAACATTAAATAAAAAGTTATTTATGTCATTTCTCAACCAAAGTGGCTCCATGGGGTCCCCAAGTTGAGACATGTCTTTTCTTGGTCGACCATGACACAACCAATGAGGGTAGGAAATGTTTCAAGCTCATCTCATTTTATTAAAGCATTACTTTTACCTTAAACTACACTAATTACCACTAATCGCGATTAAAAACTTAATAAGTTACTAATCACCAAAAAATTATTTTAATCTCATTGAACCAAATTTTACTTCTTAATGAAAACCATGTATGTCGGATTTTTGAAATTCAAAAGACAATGATGGAAAAATTTCATTTAAACGGAAAATCAGTTTTTATACGTACCACTTAGTGGTTTCACTATTCATCAAAAATTGAGGTTTTTCAGAAAATTACCAAAAATTCACCCTAATCTATATTTGAAATTATGAATTCAAAAATTAAGTCCATTTTAGAAAATTCACAACATATAAGTTTCATTAATTAATTTAATAATTAATTCCCGCTGTCAGAGCAAATAGCGAGTTTTTATGAAACAATAAGTATCAAAAGATTGACACTAGTTTAAGTCTGATTTCAAAGTGAAATTAATTCCAACGACCACTATTGGATTTAATGGTAAAAATATTTTCTAATTTCACTTTAAAACCAATTCAAAAGATAATATAATCATATAAATAAATTAGATTAAAAAGAGGTTTTGAATTAAAATACAACATTTTACACTATTCATTAAAAAAATGAACTTTATCAGAAAGATACCAAAAATTTACACAAAGTAAATTTTGATGTCCCGATTCTAAAGAAGAGTTATTTTTGGTCCAATAGAATTTATAAGATTGATCAAAATTATATTTAGTGACGTTTCGCCGTCAAAAGGTGACAAGTGAACACTTAGTAAAAATTAGGGTATAAATGCCTAAAATTTGAATTCTTTCCGTATTTTAAGCCTTTATCTTTTATTGGGTAAATGTAAAAACATTTAAAAAAATATATAATCATATTTTAGTTATTTCTATCCATTCCTGCCAGTACAACGGCTACTTGTTAACTAACATTTAAAATAATATTATTTTATTACTTGTGTGCAATGTAAGTTCTCAAAGAAACTCGTCGTTGTGTATCGAGTACGCTATCGAATGTAGAAACCCCTTTTAATTAAAATTAATATTTAATTCGTAAATATTAATAACTGTGAAAATTCTTTATTCTTTAATTACCTGGGATGTTACATCCTTCCCCCCTTTTGGTAATTACGTCCTTGCAATTTTATTCACTTATCAAAATAAGTGGGGGTATTTATCTCTCATAGCATTTTCAGATTCCCACGTTGCCTCTTCAATCACATGGTTTTTCCACAAAACCATTACCTGATGAATCACAAGGCACAGACAATATCTTCCCAAACCTCAAAACACAATCATTATCAATATTGAATTCAGGCAACTTACCTTTCTGCACCAGGTCTACCTTTTTCTGCAACTCACTGTCTTGCTTCTATACTTGCTTGATTCTGTATGATAGAGAAGATTTCACTGATACCTGAAACAAAACAGAAGAACATCATGTACCAACAAATTCTATGCCAAAGTTCATCAAATATTTAACCAAAGGATCACATTCCAAACGCAACATTGCTAATGAAGCATTACTTTTTCAACTCAAAGCACCAGCCACTTTATTTGCTTTTCCCGAATCGTAATGAATTGTACAATCATAATCCTTGATTAATTCCAGCCGTCTCCTCTGTCTCATTTTCAATTCGTTCTGAGTGAATATATTCTTTAAACTTTTTTGATCGGTATATATTTCACACTTTACTCCATACAAATGATGCCTCCAAATTTTTTAAGAAAAAACAACACCAGCTAATTCCAAATCATGTGTAGTGTAATTTACCTCATGAGTTTTCAACTGTCGTGAAGCATAAGCAATTACCTGATCATTCTGCATTAGGACGCAACCAAGTCCTTTCAATGAAGCATCACTGTATATAACAAACTCACCATTCCTGGAAGGATGTGCCAAAACTGGAGCATTCACCAATCTTCTCTTCAACTCCTGAAAACAATCATCCCATTCTTTTGTCCAGATGAACTTAACACCCTTACGAGTTAGCTTAGTCATTGGACTAGATAACCGTGAAAAATTTTCAATAAAACTTCGGTACTAACCTTCCAAACCAAGAAATCTTTGAATCTCGGTTACATTTGTGGGTCTTGGCCATTCTTACACAACTTTTGTTTTTGCAGGATCAACAGTTATTCCATCATTAGAAACAATGTGACCAAGGAAAGAAATTTGTTGCAACCAAAACTCACACTTGCTGAATTTTCCATACAGTTTCTTTTCTTTTACGGTTTTCAAGATAACCCTTAAATGACTTTCATGCTCCTCTTTACTTTTAGAAAACACCAAAATATCATCGATTAAAACAACCACAAACGTATCGAAGAACTCATGGAAAATTCTATTCATAAGGTCCATGAATACAGCAAGTGAATTGGTTAACCCAAAAGGCATAACTACTAATTCATAATGGCCATATCTAGTATGGAACACAGTCTTCGGAACGTCTTCTTCTTTTACTTTCAACTGATGGTACCCTGACCTCAAGTAAATCTTCGACAAATACCGAGCTCCCTAGAGATGAACAAATAAATCATCGATATGAGGAAAAGGATACTTGTTCTTAAAAGTAATATTATTCAAGGCTCTATAATCAATGCAAAGTCTCATTGATCCATCTTTCTTTTTAACAAACAAGACAGGAGCACCCCATGGTGTTGTGCTAGGTCAAATGAAACCTTTGTCTAATAACTCCTGCAATTGATTCTTTAACTCTAAAAGTTCAACTTGAGCCATTCAATAAGGGGGTTTTGAAATTGGCTTAGAATCAGGAACTAAGTCAATAGTAAATTCAACTTCCCGATCATGAATAATACCAGGCAACTCATCTAGAAAAACATCAAGATACTCATTTACCACAGGCACATCATTAATCTGAACAGTTCCTTTATTTTAAACAATATGTGCAAGGTAACATTCATTTCCATCTTTTACCAGTTTCTCAACTTTCTAATATGTTATCAAAATCAAGGGTTCATTCTTGTACACAAACTGAAAATCTTTCTAAAAAGAAAACATTTTAGCTATGTAGTCAATCTTAGCATGATAAATAGAAAGCCAATCCATGCCCAAAATAACATCAAACTCTACTAGAGGCAAAACAATAAGGTTTGTTGGTAGATTCTTTCCACACACAAGGATAGGAAGGTTCTTATAATTCCTTTTCGTCTCAATGTTCCCTCCGGGTGTTTTTACCATAAGTTCAGGATTCATATCTTGATGTGGAATTTCCAATTTACTAGAAAACATCTCAGAAATGAAAGAGTGTGTAGACCCTGAATCAAATAACACATTGGCATAATCTGAACAAACAAACAGTGTACCTAATACCACTTCATTCGATGGACCAACATCTGCTGAAGTTGTTGAAAAGGATTTCACCACCCTTTTCTGCTTGTAGTCTGGCTGAATTCCCCCAGTTGAGTTCTTCTGTTGGACACTCGTTTGCATAATGACCCATTTCATTACACTTAAAACATATTACCGTTGTCTTTTCATTGCTTGCTTGATCATCTTCCTTACAGTTACGAGCAATATGACCAGACTTACCACACAAAAAGCACTTACAAGACTTCGATAAAAATTCTCCAGGATGCATTTTACCACACTTCTCATAGGATGGATATTTTGTGTTCTTACCTCCTTGCTTCTTTGATTAATTCTTCCCCTTTTCCTGCCAACTAGACCTCTTATTCTGTTGTTTTTCATAGAACACCTGATCATCGGCAAACTCCATTTCTACCTTCTCCGCACATCGAGAAAGTTTTTCATAACTTTTTAATTCACGAGAACCTAAAGCCCTTAGATACTTTGGAATTAACCCTAAGTAAAAATGGTTTATTTTACAATCAAGATCTCGTATGAAGTTTGGAGCATACCTTGCCAATCGAGTGACCTTTGCTTCATAACCAGCCACTGAATCATCCTCCTGCCTCAATTCTAGGAACTGTTTTTCCATCCTTAGACGAACCACCTTAGGAAAATATTTCTCAAAAACATACCTTTGAATTCATCCCAGTGAAGATCATCAATCTCATCACTATCCCTGATATTTTTTCACCATCGACCACCACTGATCAGCTTCACCTTCAAAACGGTAAACCGAAAGACTAAACTTCTGATGTTCTGAACACCCCATGACATCAAAAATCTTCTCCAGTGCTTTAATCCACCCTTTATCTTGCACATGGTCAGATGATCCTCTGAATGATGGGGGATGTTGCCTCATGAAATGTTCCACCACTGACATGTTCCTCTGCGGTTGATCTGGCTGATCTCGTGCATGGATACCACCACCATTTATAGCCTTAGTCAACTGTGTCATCACTGCATCAAACTGTTCAGTTCCGATTCTGACCATCTCAGGTTGCTGATTTGGAAGGTTGTCTTCCTCCTGATGTCTTCCCAACATAGCTGCTTTTTTTCCTCTGTGGAAAACCATTCTGAACAAAGAAATATTTTAGGCGAAGCAACATGGTAATCCGTAAATTCTATATATTTTCAATAATATTATAATTTAATACTTTTCTAACTCCTAAAGTTGTCTAAACCGACCTTTGATACCAACTATAAGGCCCCGGCCTTAAACCTTACTTAATATTGAATTAAATGAATAATTCACATTGAGGATCTTTTCAGTTTTAGAGTTTTAGAGAATTAGAACATAACTATTACATCTCAAAAGATTACAAAGTAGACACTTCTACTAAGATTCCATATAAAAAACTCTTAAAAAGAAACATGTCTAGTTCAATGTTTTATATAGAATGACATTCCCTTGATACCATCCTTGACCTTATTCCACATTAAGTCCTGTGAAAAACATTTAAAAAAACATGGGGTGAGCATAAAATGCTCAGTAAGGGATACATAAAGAATGAAACATGTTAGTTTTTCAAACATAAAGTAAACCATGTATACTCTATCAATGTAATAACTTCACCTTCATGAAGTAGTAAAAACACTTCACTAAATAAAATATCATTACATACATTTTTGTAACCAAAGGATTACCATAAGACCCATATAAAGAACACATAACATATATAAAGGTAACTTGGGGCATAAACATACTTAAGTGGAATAACCATATGGTCGACTCCCATACATATCACTTAATGGAATAGCTATACGGCCAATTTCCATACATACTTAATGGAATATCCATAAGGCCGAATTCCATACCCAATGCATTGGAGGTTATAACGTAACCACCCGTCCTGGTATTCACGGAACCACCCGTCAAATGGTTTATAATGTAGCCACCTGTTAAAATGTCCAAGTACCAATATAAAATCATAAAACATTAAACCAATATAAAGGAATGATAACATTTCCACATTTCAATCACAATATATCATAAATATATTGACATAATAGAATCCTTTATCAAAACCATTTTCAATACCAAAATACATAAAAGAGTATATGGTATTTATTTTATTTTAAAAACATTACGGCTTGTTGAGGAAGCCAAAGACCAAATAATACCCGCGGTGGGGGAAAAGGTCGTTGTCACCGCATACGTTAAAAAAACATTCCTTTTTGTCGTTTAGTAAAACGCTTCGTAGAAAAAGATTCATTTTGTATAAAAGTAAAAGTCAAAGGGGTTTATACACCGTATAAAATAAAGTTGTGTATAAAACGAAATATTCCTCAATGAAAGGAGATTGAGACGAAGTCCCTTACCCTAGGTCCGACTTGACTTAATCATTCATTAACTTCCTGAATAATAAACTTGAGATAATTTCTACTTGATTAAGAACCTTTTTAAATTTCATTATTCCTTTTATATCACTTATTTCCATGTTATAAACATTATGTAACCATTTAAGTTAATAATGTTTTTTTTGCCTATATTTGGTTCTTAAGTCAAAAGTGGACTTCTTACGATTACATGTTATTCGTGTGGTCAAAGGTTCTTTATATCCAGAATGACATTCCTTATTTGGATATCATATATATCATATATATCCAGAATATACATGTATTTATAATATTACTTAATCATTTAGAGGTAAGAAATGAAACGCACCGTTCATGGAGACGGTTAGCCGTACGTACGCAAGAACGCTACTTTCATTTCTTTATCATATTAATGGAATTAAAAATAAATGAGAGGTATGTATATTTTAATTCCATAACTATATTCATCATTTAGATATATAATTCATTATATATATACATTATATACATGTACTTTTAATAGTACATTACATTTGGGGATAAGAAATGAAATGTACCGTTCATAGAGACGGTAAGCCGTACGTACGCATGAACGCTACTTTCATTTCTATCTCATACTTTAATGGAAAGAAATAATAATGATATAGAGGTATATTATAATTCCAGTATAACATCATATATAATAACTTTAAATCCATCCTTTACACGTCCCACATATGGCATTAACGAATCACATCACTTTGAGGGGGCGGTAGTCCGCACATCCTTAAATGAAGATATCGCGTTTACCCATAATGGAAACCATAAAGGTATGAACAAAATGAAAAATACAGAAGCTTAAGGAACACATAAACATATCATATATCATATATAAATGTAGTTACATCTTAATGGCCACCTTTGAAGGTGTTAAAAGAATGTTGAACAATCATCGTTTCGGGAGGCATAAATTCCCCATCCACGGAAACAGTATGTTCGTTAACCATTAGATGTAGGTGTGTGTAAGTGTATCTTGAAAACATATTATAAAAACATACTAGTATATTGAATATACTGGAGTTGTTACAAAATAAATTAATAAAAAGGGTTTAGGGGGTTGGAGAAGAAAAATAAAACAAACAGACTCAAGTGAAGACTTTACCTTAAAATCGGGTAACTCCCTTTGGTCTGAGCTCAAAGGCTTCCTTGGGAAGTCTTCTGCCCAAAGTGAGGCTTAAAGGAGTAATAGAGGGAAGTGGAGATATATAATGGTCAGGGGTAGGCTGAGCCAAATGCATTGGGAGTGTGGGAAAAGAGGTAGAGGTGGGGGCCTTTTATAAGAGGAGAGGAGGGGCACTCTTGGAAAGTAATGATAAGTTACTTTATTTTAAAAAAGTGTTTCGGATTAAAAAGGTCCCACATTGATATAATTATAGGATAAGGTGATAAGGGTTCGAAATCCACTCATCTAATAGGTTTTTTCCATGTGTAGGTCTTATATTTTACATTATCTTTCCATTTTATTTAAATCATCAAATAAAAAGGTCATCGATGCATCATCATGATGTCATAAATAATTTAATTTATTTAATGTCTAAAAATTATAACAAAATTACTATGATGTAGGAACTCTTTTAATTTTTCTAATGACTATTTATAATAAAAAATCTGACTTGTATAACCCCAAGTAAAATTTTTTTTATTAAAACACCCCATGTGTGTGTCATTTTTACTTTAACATTAAATAAAAAGTTATTTATGTCATTTCCCAACCAAAGTGGCTCCATGGGTCCCCAAGTTGACCCATGGATTTTCATGGTTGGCCATGACACAACCAATGAGGGTAGTACATGTGTCAAGCTCATCTCATTTTATTAAAGCATTACTTTTACCTTAAACTACACTAATTACCATTAATCGCGATTAAAAACTTAATAAGTTACTGTTCACCAAAAAATTATTTTAATCTCATTGAACCACATTTTACTTCTTAATGACAACCATGTATGTCGGATTTTTGAAATTCAAAACACAATGATGGAAAAATTTCATTTAAACAGAAAATTAGTTTTTATAAGTACCACTTAGTGGTTTCACTATTCATCAAAAATTGAAGTTTTTCAGAAAATTACCCAAAATTCACCCTAAGATATATTTGATATTACGAATTCAAAAATGAAGTCCATTTTACAAAATTCACAAAATATAAGTTGCATTAATTAATTTAATAATTAATTCCTGCTGTCAGAGAAAATAGCGTGTTTTTATGAAACAATAAGTATCAAAAGATTGACACTAGTTTAAGTCCGATTTCAAAGTGAAATAAATTCAACGACCACTATTGGATTTAATGGTAAAAATATTTTCTAATTTCACTTTAAAACCAATTCAAAAGATAATCTAATAATATAAATAAATTAGATTAAAAAGTGGTTTTGAATTAAAATACAACATTTTACATTATTCATTAAAAAAATGAACTTTATCGGAAAGATACCAAAAATTTACACAAAGTAAATTTTGATGCCCCGATTCTAAAGAAGAGTTTTTTTTGTTCCAATAGAATTTATAAGATTGATAAAAACTATATTTAATGATGGTTCGCCGTCAAAAGGTGATAAGTGAACCCTTAGTAAAAATTACGGTATAAATACCTAAAATTGAATTCTTTCCGTATTTTAAGCCTTTATCTTTTATTGGGTAAATGTAAAAACATTTAAAACAAATATAATCATATTTTAGTTATTTCTATCCATTCCTGCCAGTACAACGGCTACTTGTTAACTAACATTTAAAATAATATTATTTTATTACTTGTGTGCAACGTAAGTTTTCAAAGAAACTCATCATTGCGTATCGAGTACGCTATCGAACGTAGAAACCCCTTTTAATTAAAATTAATAATTAATTCGTAAATATTAATAAATATGAAAATTCTTTATTCTTTAATTACCTGGGATGTTACAAAAATTATTCATCCTTAGTTAAACTAATCATAAACCATCCAAGGAAAAAATAAATATTATATCATTATAATATATTGATAATGTAGCAATATTATAATAAATATTTGAAGTAATTTATTAATATAAGTGTTATAATATTTTCATGAAAACATTTTTGAGAAATATAACATTTTCAACTTGAGAAAATATATTTTTTTTCTTAAAAGAGTTCAAAAAATATTTTCACAATAATATTCATTTAAAATAACTATGTAAAACATGAAAAATAATATTACATACATTGAGTGGTCATGAAGGTTGAATATTAGAATAATAATTATTTTCTCATTTTCGGTTGAAGACAAACATGCCTTATTTTGAAATGGACATGATGAATCCTTTCAATAAAATTTGTAATTAGCAAAAATGTGTAAAAATGTAATCTAAAAAATCATTTTTATGTTTTTTCAAAAATTTATCAATTAATTTTTATGAATAATATATTTTGATGAAAAATTATTTTTGATCTATGATTGAAATAAATATAAATTTTCATAAAAATATTTTCTAATTCATTTTAAGTACAAAAATTAGAAAATGGTACTATAATGAATAAAATAATTTCAAAATAATTATAAAATAATTAAATACTCATTAACTCACAATACTGTTATTTAATGGGAAATTTTCACATTTTTATGTTTTAGTAGTATTTTGAGCATAACTGTAAAAATGGACAAATTTTTTATTATTTTGTTTTAATTTTCTTCCTTATTCCAGACATAAAATTTTAAAACATTATTAAAATTGTGACATTTATATTTTTAGGATTCATTACATAATTGTATTTATTTCTTCTAAATATATCAAAAACACAATCTATCATTTAAAGTCCCAAAAACAGATGACATGTCTGGAATAAAAAACTATCGACATATCTAGATAGTTTGAAATATTGTCCTATGTCTCACTACTAGTCCACCCAAAAATGTTAAAATTCTTAAAAATGTTATTTAGTTTTACAATGAATAAATTTCCTAAATTTGTTTCCAATATATATAGTCTCTTTAAAGCTTATAAATTAATAAGATGATTGATCCTTGGAAATTGAACTTTCCCCTAGAGAGAATAAATTTTTCATAGTAAAACAACCATTTTTCATTCTAAACATGGAAAATAAAGAAGAAATATCATGGATAAATTAGTAGGGAGTATATAAATATATATATATATATATATATCCAAAATTTATATATTTTCTCTCTCAATTTTTCTAATGGTTTCAGCCATTCCAAGGGTGGTTTTGGAGAAAAAATTATTTACTATCTCTTAATAAATTTTTATATCACATGGATTTCAAGGTGGTGGAAATAAAGAGGAATCCTTTTTTTGAAATCATAATTATATTTTTAGTAATGTAAATTATATAATAGTAATATAAATTTAATTTATTCTTCATCTTTGTTGTATCTTCATTATTATATATATTTAATTTTATGTGTTCTCCTACTATATTCACTTATAAAATCCTTTAAAAATAATGAACTAACTTCGATATTTTTCTATAGAGGGAATGGTTGACTGACTGTGGTTTTTTTACATCATTTCAAATTTATTTATTCAATAAGAGGAATTTTATTAGTGGATAAATTAATTAAAGTGAGTTTTCATCCCATTTTCTCTTCCATAATATTTTTCTTCTCATTTATCAATCATCATTCCCTACATTATTTTTTTATGCATATAGAAGAAAATGAAATATATTACTCTGTCCATAGAATAGGTTTTTTATATTTTTTTATGTATTATTTACCCATATGCATAGGTCATGGTTTGTGGTAATCACATTTCAATCTAGAGGGTGTAGTGTGACATGTCTTGATCACTACAATGAGCTGAATGTTGAGATTCATTTTGAATAACGAAATCAATATCCATAACCTCTGATGAATATTTCCATAATTAATTATGATAAATCCATACTATATTGAAATAAATTAAAATATACATATTATTTTATATTTTATACATTTCAATACCATTTTTATATTAGTTAGGAATGTTTTATATTTTCTAAATTATAATAGTCTTAGTATAAATATTTTTGTGTGTATGCGGCGTCATCTAGAGACCGACCCTACAATGATAATTCTACCACAAGATTAGGTAAATAAATTATTAAATAAGTTAATATGACTTAACCATCACCATATTTGTTTTGGAATTTTTTGGGAGGCCGAGAGCAATCACATCGTGTTTTTCATAAAAATAAAAAAAATTAAAAAAATAGCTTAATTTCATATCTTTAGATCTTTTCGGTCATCATAGATTACATTCATGATTTTTCATATGATTATACTAGTTATTTTTTTTTTCATGTGGTGAATATTCTATTAAAAAAATATCATACAACCATATAATAAAATAGGACTTGATAAATAAAGTTAAGAATGTTTATGCATTCCTTCAATAATCCAATGACCAATAGTAATAACAAAAACACAATATGAAAATTGAATTAAAAATATATATCTTGTTAAACCTACACATTATATAGGAGAGATTGAGTAAGAACTGAATATGCATCTTTAATTTCTAATCATATCATTTGGGATATTTCTTGAATAGGTGCTTTATTATGTTAGTCTAGGTGATACAATTGTTGGAGCATAACATGATTTGGCAGATCATTGGAATGATTTTGTAGAAGAGAAAAAGTTAATTGATGAAACCATATTTTTCAATGAATAATAAGTTCATATATAACTCTATCTTTATATAGAATATTATTATGATGTTTCCCCTTCTCAAATTGGGTCTTCGATAATATTTCTTGAAGAAACGAGAATTCAATATACATTAAATTAATGGGGAATATCTTTCTTGATTTTATTTTTTAAATACTGTTAAAAATAAAATTTCCATAACATTCCCTATAATACCCTAAAATATTAAAATTGGATAATTTATTTGATAGTGTTTATGGCCCAAAAAGTCCAATGTATAAGGGAAAATAATGTCACGATACATTATGATATATTTATATTTAGGAAAATTCAATATTTATAATAGTTCATATTATGAACAAATTTGAACATATAATTCAGTACACACATCAAAAAAAAATTCTTTCTCTACACATGTCATCTATTTTTTCATGTGTTTCATGCAACAACGAGTTCCTTATAATGCATCTGTTGCATGTGAGATCGGGTTTTATTGAACAACAATATACTATTAATATTAATAATTTAAAGGATAATTATCACCTAATCAATATAATGGTGTGTATAAATATGGTTATCTATATTATATATAAATATTATTATATTTGTATTTAAACAAATGATTAAAAATTAAATAGTAATCATTTCATAGAAAATGAAATTTTTTCTAAAAATAAATATTTTTTATAAAATGATGCATTAATTATGATTGACAAATATAATGTTATTATTTTCACAGATTTAGAAAATTTATTAAAAAAGACGAAAAAATTTAAATATTAATACATAATTTATCATCACTATATTTTTTAAAATTATTCGGATATGTATCTTTTTTATATATAATGAAGAATGGTAGATTTTAATTGAAACATGTAATTTCATTTAAATAATTTATAATTTAACTTATATTTTGAATTGGATTTAAAGTAATAAAATATATATTGTATATAAATAAACCAAATTTATTTAATTCTAATAAATTTTATATCTATTTTAGATACAAAAATCTTTCAAAGTCTTGAACATTTTCACTATAAAAATCGCTTTCTCATTACAGACATGGGACTATTATTAAATTTAATTCACGATTTTATTTAATTATAATATAGAAAAATGGATACTATATTTCATTTATTCATTATTTATATTTATTAATATGTCCAACTAAATGTTTTACAAAATTTATTAGTGAAAACAATTTAAATTAATTACTCTGATTAACATAAAAACTAGATTTCTTAGTGGTCAAACATAGAATATAAGGCATAAAATGACCTAAAACTTGCATAACAACCATTGGATATATATATTTATTCAATAAATGCATTATGATCGATATTTTTGATTTAGTGGGATATTATTACATGTAGTTGACCTATATAATAATTTTTGTATGGGAAAAAGGAAAAAAAGAATTAACCTTCAAAGACATAAATTTTTATATAGAATTAAGATATTGAAAATCACAAAACTATTTCTTATAAATATTATTTGTATAAATAATTTAGTTTTTAATCATATTATTTTATCTTAATTTTGTTATATTAATTTTTTTACATTATATTCTTGAAAAATGTCAATACATGAATTATTTAGTGAATAATTAACTAAAATAAATAATAATTAAAAATATTTAAAGTTTATTAAATTGAATGTATAATTTTATTACATTAATTATGAAGATAAATATATCATTTTACGTAGTTAGGAACTAAAAAGATTCAAATTCCATGATTTTGTTGATATTTGTTATTTTAAATTAAAAATAATAACCTCAATATTCACATTAATGTTAATTTATAATAAATGATATTTTATTAAATCATTTAAAATTTAAAATATTTTCATATTGACCAAGTGTTTTTTATTTTTTAAAAAATACCAAAAATCATCCATTAATTGATGAATTGAATTTTTATAATGAACACAGAGACCACTAAATAGCAAACACTTTTTTTGTGTGGTTAGGGTTAAAGTTGTGATTTGCACACTCCATGCACTTCTGTTAAAATTAATATCAATAACACATGATATTTAAATTTTATAAATAATTTATTATTTTTAGGAATCAGTGTGTCTAAATTTATAATTTTCCTACCATAATTTATTTTTAATAGAGGTTTGAAAATTACATACCTTAATAAAAAACAAAATTCTTAATAGTTGAGAAACCTATATGCCATTGAAAAACATTATTAAAATGCAATTATTTTTGGTTTTTTGGGGGTTTTCTCAAACAAATAAACCATTCTATCAATTATTATTCAATTATATAGACACTTTAGGTAAGGGATATCTCCTTATAGTGAATACATTTGAGTATTAACGAGAATTCCACTCCTCCTCAATAATAAATTGGCACTGAATCTCCTCCCTTTTCTACACATCTCAGTTCATTTTAATTTAAAACAATCATATAAAAAATTTCCACCATTCATCCTTGATGAATTTTTTTGGTCACAAACAATCCTTTTTTTGTTTCTAATGAAAATATGTAGAGGATACCTGAAGAAGAGGCAATTCAATTCTATAAATCATTTTATTTTAGGTCCATCTACACCTCATTTATTTTATTTTGTACCATGATTATATAATAACCTCAATATATTAAATATAACTTGATGTTTTTATGTTAATGTTTTGACGAAATCCCTCACACAAATTTATAAAATGGGTTATAAAATCATCATCCATGTTTATAATGTACTACGTCCTCGCAAACAGATGTCGTTCAGTTTTCCACTACCACCTTTCATTATGGGGAATAATGATGGGTTTCTATGTTATATATGATATTTATGATATTGAGGATTTTATTATTCTTATTAAATTATTATATCTCACATACCACAATATTTTTCATTTTTTGGGAATACGATAACATTACTATTGTGGATGGTGGACTACCACATCTCAAAGTGATGTCCCCACTTTTTAAAAAACAAATATATATTCATAATATATATATATATATTATTTTCATCAATGGTAGCATTCTATAGATGATTAAATCATTATTGATGTGATATGATCAAAAAATAACAAATCCAAACATACTAAAAAACAATGATATTAACACTGGAAACCATGAAAATAATGAATGGTTATTAACAATAAGGTGATAAAATATTATAAAAGAATCATATATCTATTTATTTATAAATATATGGATGTATTTACTCATGTGTTTTTATTGTAGGATGTTCAATGTTCTAGATAGTCATTTTCCTAAGGCGTACAATTTGATAATATTTAATCGAAACTCCCAAGGGATCCATAATCAATTAATGGGTACAAGAATTCATTCCTATAGAAGGTAGACAGTTGGGGTTTCATAGAAAATAATGATTAGAAACTCACATTGGATGATTGGATGGGAGGTTGGGTGCATCACACCCTTATGGGGAAATTTTTTCTTACTATGGGAGTCTTATATTTTTAATATATGTTGGAGATTTTGTTCTTAATCCTGAGATGATACGAGTTACCCAAAAAAAGAATTATAGGTTATGTTTCCTCAAATTCAATGATAGGGTGTCTTTTAGGGATTCTATCTATATTTATCTGAGGATCATCATCCATTTCCCTTCAGTGGGTAGCTGATTATATGTTGAAGGCATATAACCAGGGACACTGAGGATTATTTTTTAGAGATTCGGTTAATATTTCGAGGGTCGGATTGATCCATTATGAAAAATCATACGTTTCTGGTTTTATAACAGGAAGCAAAATCCATCGAATTCTTCAAAACTGAACCTATTTAATTTTTTAAAGAACTTACATCTATGTGGTAACTCGTGTTCCAATTTTTGAGCTCGAAGCTCGTTGAGGATTCTTGGGTATCCTAAGTATTGAAGGAATAATTGATATTATACTTCATTCATTCCCTTAGTATTTTCCTATTCTAGATACCCTTGTACATGGGATAGTTATATAATTCTACTAATTGGGGATTACACACTAATGTTAACCAAGTTTGTGGAGATTCAGGATGCTAATGAGGTGATCATTGTGACTTAATAAGACTATGGGAGCTACTCTATATGTGGTAAATATGAGAGAGCATGGAATCAACCTCATTTCACATGGATGTGTGGATTAAATGGTTAGAAAACCCAATGGGTTCTTAATACAAGTCCTAAAACAATGGATGGTGTATTACATTTCATGTATAATGTTGGAATGAGAGTCATTATAGTTGATTTGGATTTTAAATATGATGGTAGATGAGGGGGGATGATCATCCCATGGGAGAGATTTGGTCCCAATGGATTTAATTACGATGACATGGTATATTTTACACTGAATTGGATTCCCATTTATTAATTTTCTTTAGAATTGATCCTTACATATCTTGGTTATGGAATTAATCAGAGTCATCATTGATCATTGATTTGGGGTATAAACACTATAACTAATGGTATGTGAGTGACATATCATATTATTTCTTTTATCGTGGATTATACTCTTAGGATTCCCTTGTGTTGGTATAGTATTATGAAATAAATTATATGAGCCTGGTAACTCACTAAACCCACTTGATCTATGATTTATTTAAGAAATAATCGATAGAAGGCCACATTGGGAGGTTGGATATGGTTTTCATGTCCTATGATGCCTACATGCCCTGGTCAATTTTCCTGGATAACATGTATTGATTTTATTCCTAACATGCCTTGATTTCTTGTGTGACATGTCGGAGGATGTATTTATGAAATTTCTAAAAACAGCCATATGATCCAATTGAATTTATCCAATGTACATCAGATAATATGGATGGAATGTCTGGAGGCTATCACATAACCACTTATGTCTTGTCTAGAGGATATCACGAAATTTGGTTGGATGATACTTCAGGTCATCACATGATCTCATATAACATGATTCGAGGGTGTCACATGATCCATCTGACTTTCCCTAGTGTCACCGCAAAATCTGGAAAACATGGTTGGAGGGATTCACATGATCCATCCAACATTCCCGGGTGTCATCATGAAAGTTAGATGACATGCTTGGAAGGAAGCTAGAAAGTATATGTGGCATTTTTAAAAGGGTTCTGCATGTCTTGGATAACATTTTATAATGTTATCATGAAATTTGGATGACATTTATGGGGGATGTCGCAAGATCCAGCTGACATACAGGAGGGTGTTCTGAGATTAGGATGACTTTTCTAGAGGATGTTACCAGACCCCACTGACATGACGTTATTCTATCACAAGACTTAGCTGACATGTCTTGGTTTCACCATAGGATATGGGTGACATGTCAAGTGGGTGTTGTGATGTATGGATGATGATCCCAGTGATTTTTGAGAGAATTTGATGGCATGCCTGGGGGACTCCATGTGACTTTCTTTAACTTGTCTATGGGACATATTATAATCCCTATAGTATACCAAATGAGTGTAGCGTGATATGGGTGAGATGTCCTGGTGTTGTCGCATGTCCTTGGTGGTCCACATTAAGCACATAGGGATCAATATATATGTTATTCTCAGTAATTATCCCATCTATTTGTATTTTTAGAACCTATTATTTCATATTCCTTATATTTGTTCTATATCACCGTATTTAAAGTCTTATGTGCTTTAGAAATTATGTTGTATTTACTAGAACAATGCACTAGAAGACATTTGTGTTTTAATTGTGGGGGACCATGACTCAACATGAAATGTAATTTTTATTACCATAACATTTAAATATTTTTATTTATACATCTATTTGTTCTTAGCATAATATTGTTGATATTTCTACATCTCTTGTTTACATGGTAATGTCTGTAGATTACTTTTCTTATCACAAGGTTATTGAAATTTCCAACTATAAGGAGAAGCTCAAGATACTATAAAAGTAATCATAAAAAATTTTCCTATGGCCTACATAAATCATACTAACATGGGAAAAATTATGTTTGTCTATGATGTTATGGGGATCATAGGTATTTGGAATTATTCTCACGAAGACCACACTATGTGATCTCATGTAGTGTGATCATGAGAACATAACTACAAATATAAACTCCACATGTTTCTGGTGACATTGGTTTTTCCTATCAACAAACATGTGTATTGGTCTGCAGACATGAGATCATTATTAGTTTTTTCCATTTTTTCTCATAGTTTGATGCATGGAGGAAACCATTATAATGAAATCGAAGAGATGTAGTCCATGTTGGATGGGTCATTAGGGGTATAAAATTTCTTGAATGGCCAGGATAAAATTTGATGAATTTCTATTTGGGGAATATATCCCATGGGACTAGGTTGTTTAGGATGTTAGTGCCTTCATAAATATAAGTCCATGGTACAATATTTTTTTTCTAACTAGTAAGGTCATTAAATATATAATGTGACAAAATCATTATGACACAGGTGTTCATTCTACTCTATGAGATATCACAACATAAGGATATTATATTTTACATAATATGTTCCTAATAGAAAGGTGTAGCTATGACCTTATATATTTCAATAGGAGTCTTGATGAATTTCTAATCTATACTCTAGCCATATGGGTTGGACTCAACGCTATCGAGATAAGGACCTACAGGATCACAAACCGAGTGTATCCACAATATCCACTTATTCTAAGGAATTTGAGTGTTAGACGAAGTGTGTCCCACATACGGAGGCTAGTGAACAAATTATGATGAATGATCACAAGTAGAACTCATGTAATTATATTATTCTTCTTTATAAGAATGGTGATCGATTTCATTTCTTAAGTCATTCTCATGTTTATGATCATAAATGTTAATATGTGAATAATATAATTTTTTGAACAACATTGGTTGTTCGAGGTTTGTTAAATTATTTTGAGGGTTTAGGGGCTGATTTAATGGTTTTTATTTTTTCATGTAATATTTTATAGTGTTATAATCATGTGATAAAATATTTTTGAAATTTAAGATAATTTTATTAAGTTACACATGGTCACAAAGTTCTAAAATTAAGGTTATTACATTCGAGGGACAAGAGTGCAATTTTGGAAAGTATTACATAGGTATAAAAGATAATATTAGCATATTTAATTCTATGCTCCATAATTTTACCTATTTTAGTAAGATAATAACTCATATATTCTCCTTTAAACTTATTATAAAAAGATTCAAAAGGAAGAATACGGTCGTATCAATCCCAGTTTCTCATTTGATTTTATGTACCTTAGGAGACCGAAGGGATATCGTAATGCTCTTAGATTTCCTATGCTAGCACCCAAGAAATGTAAATCAATGATCATGTAATTTTGAATCATATGTGGATGATCTTGAGGATTTCGGGTCTAGTATCTTTTATCCATGACACATCGACAACAATATAATCAAATCGGTGACTTCAAATGAAGGAGGCACCATCTAATATTTCATTTAATTTTTTTTATTCTAAAAATGAATTACTATTGATCATTTAATAAATAATTAAATGGATTTATGTGGAGTGATTTTTTTAACATTAATCCATACATATTTTCTTTTAAATTTATCAACTTTCACAATTTTGTTGCACCATAGGTTCCTTCAAATGGTATCAGAGGGTATGTATAATTATTTATCATGAAGACTTCAAAACTTCATCCTCAATTTCTATTATTCAAAAAGATGGATTAGATAACTTCCTCGATAAATTTAATACATATTTATTTGAGGTCTTATTTCCCGGATATGGCCAATCAAATATAATTGTGTTTTTTGAAAACTCATCCAACATAAAATTATTTTTTTACTTCATTATAATGGAAACAGTTTTGATAGATCATTAGCTAAAGGATGATATTTGTGTGTTGTGTATTATATGGATATACCAAAATTTGGTTGGGATGTCTATTTGTAATATAATATATCCTTTCAAGTGTGTTTAATTAAATTGATAACGAATCCCATAGATATTAGTTTAATTCATCCCATAGTTTCTTGTTTAATTAAAAGGATAATTCATCCAATAAAAGATAGTTTAATGTTTCCCTTGGATGGTTGATTACTTAAATGATAAATATTCACATGTAATCTAGTTTTTAACTTCTAATCGAAGATTATTTAGTTTAAATGATAATTCTACCCATGTAATCTAAATGAAATATTCCCTTGGAACCCTGTTTAATTAAAAAGGTTGACAAAGATTCCCTTGGAAGATTTTTATAATTATATATATATGTGTGTGCTTAAATTCATTCCCGATTTCATGTTGGACTAATTTAGTGTGGGTTCGACTGTCACTACCAATTTAACACATCACCAGTTCTAGATTAATATTTAGGTATCTATTATAGGTCAAAATAGACTTAAATAGATTTAAAAAACAATAAATTTAATTTAAATTACTAGGATTCAATAAAACTATTTTTTATGTTATGGGGTGTTTTGATAACAGAATAAAATTATTTTAATTAAATTTAAAACATTAAAAATTTCTTCGAGTTGAATTTTATAAAATTTAATTTTTATTATACAATATAATTTCATATTCACTGATCATGATTTGAGACCAACTAGTGCATTTTTTATTTATTTTTTATATTATTTAAATATTTAATTTTTGTTTTATAAAATGTAATAATTATTTTAATTTTATAATATTTGAATTAAATATCTATATTTAATTTTTATTAGGGAATCTGTGTCCATATTTAAGCTCTAAAAAGTAATTTCACACCCCAGGCTCCCCTCTCCTACAAGGTGTATACATTATTATGATTGGATGATTTCATAGTTACATGGTTCGAGTTGAGATCCTTCATATACCAAACAAGTGAATTTAATGGGAGTTGTGGGTACTGCAATACAACTCTGGTATTGACTAAAGGAATTCCACCGGGGTCTCAGTTAATAAACATGTATATAATTATATAATTAACATGTATAGTGAATATTTTATATTTAAAAATTGTTTAATTTGTGAGTGAAATCACAAAGAACAATAATGTTAAATATAAAATTATTTCATTCACCATAAATAACATACCAAATTCTCTAAGATAATATTAAGTCATAAATCTCTTCCACCATTGGAATCTGAGAAAAACCGGGTGTACGGGGTGTGCTATCATAAAATGTTGTGAGTTCATCTTAATATCAGGGAGATATTATGTGAGTGGTGGGTTCACATAATTAATTGTTGTAGTAAAGGGGTATAGAATTATGGATTGTTGTAACATTATAGACAAACTGATGAGAAATGAAAAGTAATTTTTTAAATGAGATGGGACTCTACTCAACAGATCAAGGATCCATGATTAAATGTGGTTGGATAGATTAGTATATACCTTGGACTCTCTCTTTAGTGGAATAGAAAAATCATGTAGAATATGAGGATGGGTTCAAGGATCCTAGCCACTAGAATACTAATTTAATAGAGTATTATGATTCTAGTACACAATGTTCCTATAATTTAATATAAAAGTTAGTGATACATAAAATTATTAATTTGAAAATGTATAATATTAATATAGATAAAATAATAATCAACTATATTTTTTATTCCTTGAAAATGGATTGAAATACTACAAGAACACTGCTATAATATTGGACCATGAAACGTTTTAAACTTGAAATATTTCTGAGAGTGTGGTATATTCACATATGTGAAGTACTTTGACAATATAAATTCCATGTTTTCATGTCCCGAATACATTGTAATCTCCCAAGTCTAACTTTGGTGTAAAAATTCTTAAAGGAGACACATTTATGACACATATGATGGTTATTTAATATTTATATCATCAAATATTGATGTGAGTTGGGGACACAATATTATGATGTGAATGATTTTACTTATTGTCTCATCCCTGAGAAGCTAGTGAGGATAATGTGAATTAAGATATGAATGGATGATATTTACACTTAAGGATGGCCAATATCTATCAATACATCCATTTTCCATATAATTTTCACCCATTTACACAATGATTTTTTAATATTACAAATTTAATATTATGGATAAAATGATCTATTACCTTTTGGGTATGGTTTTCCCAAGTATATGATCTTGAAGATAATATTTAGATCTTATTATAGTAGACAATTTTTGGTGGAGAAATTTGGGACTATGTCTTGTCGGTTCTTGTTTCGGTGAAGTAGAGGTGAATTAGGTGCATCTGTTAGGGGCACAAATCATGTCGGCTCACATTACGAGTTTTTGTGACCCATAGTTCACATGGATATTTTTCATCCTGAGATTTTTGATATGTTACTATTATTTCTATTGAATTTGAATTTTGAAATGTGGTTATTTGGTGTGAATTGTGTCGATGTGAGTTTACCACTTTATAATAAAGTTTCTTTTTGAAAAAGAAAAAAGAAAAAATTGAATGGAAAATTTCGTGTAATAGTTACCTTTACAACTAACTTAAAAGAATGATCTATTAAATCAAAGGTTATTTTCTTCACATATCATGAAATATATCTATGGATGTTTAAATGAAATGAACATAAATAAATAAGAAATTTGTCTCTTCTTCTTCAGTAATATTAATCAAATATATGGATGGTTTATAATTTAAATATTGGGTACCAAATAAAATATTATTAAAAAAATGTTTAATTACTTATAGTGACCATGTTTGTAAAGAATCTTTGTAATAAGTAAGGGGTGTTCTCTATGAATATGAGAAATTTTAGTTCCTAAATCATCGGTGATAAGTGAAAAACTACAATATTTCTATTTTTATTGCTTTCTTTTAACATTTGAATTATCACAAAACAATTAATCTCATGTGTCAATTGGAAACAAGGAGACATTCTTCTTTTTTAGGAATGAATGTTCTTTGTTGTGTATAATACTTATTTCATTGATTAGAAATAACTAAATCATTCAAAATATGATATGAATATAAAATTTAAGACTAATATACATTTTTTCGGAAGAAAAGTATTTTTTAGTAAAATCAGTTTTTATTTCAATGATATACCCAGTATGGGTTTATAATTTTCAACATTAAAGTACTTACTTAATATTGATATAATTATGAACATAGTTTCATAAAATGTAACCTTTAGAAATAATGGTAAGAAATAATGATAGTTGGAACTATTTTAGCTAGAGCGGGTGAATTATTCCATGGGTAAACTAGTGGTAATTGTACTTCATAAGATTCATTTATGTTCTTATATATTTTGAATTTGATGTATAACATATAAATTCAGAGAATATATGAGAGGATTCGGGTTGTTATTCCAAATAATATATTGACCAAGCATTAATAGATCAATATAATGTAGATTTGATTATTTTATGAACACAAATTTCCTAATAATCGTCATATATATGATTCTAATAAAGAGGATTGATGTTGAGTATTACATGTTAACATTGACCAATAAAATTTATTATGGATCAATTCTGAAATGCACAATTCATTATAGACATAAAATTCAAGATGTATGTAAGAGGATCACAAATTTTAAAACTCTTTCATTGCATATAATTCAATATTTAATGATGATTATTTAAAATAATGATGTTATCCTATAACTATATTTAAACTATCATGAAAAATTAATACCATATGAGTAATATTATGATGGAAATCTGGTATGTCATAAGAAAACGGTTTTAGTAGAAAATATTTTTGTGATGATATAAACAAACTAGCATAAGTAAGAACAAGATGTGAATATAAATTAATTATCCTAAATGATTCATATGATATTATAGAAATCCCTATTATAGAAAAGATAGAGTCACGTTATAGAATGTATTTCTATAAAATGGTACACATCTATACAAAATATAATGGTAATAAAATTAACATGGTTATATACAATGATATATATGTAAAAATTCTTAATATATGAACATGTTTCAGAAGACCTTTTTGAAAGAAAAATATTTCAGAGAAACGTACTGCTAAGGAATGATAAGAACTTAGAGATGGTTTTACATTCACGATGGTTTCTAATACATTATTCATTAAGAATAATAACTCCTACATGTGGGTATTATATGGAAATTAAAAAATGACCATATCAATTAAAATTCAATAATGGATTCAATATATAAATGTATAAAAGGATTATTATTTTTAATAATTTGGTGGGTATTCAAATGAGACTATAAATTGATGGTACATGTGTGGTAACAATAATGCTTTTCTGGTTATACCAATCTATTATGAGTAGATAAATTAGAATTTTACTCTTCATGGTTAATATATATGATAATTAAATTTATAATTGGATGTCACGATCTCTAATCTTAGTAGTAGTCTATATGAATCAATCCAAAAGGGATAACAATGTCATCAAATTCAAATAAGTTTGAAAGTTACTGAAATCCAGCCAGGGATTAATGTAAGTAACTACATCATATAATATACATTGGTAATGATTCTTTTCAAAGTGCCTACTTGGGGTCACTAAGAACTCCATAATTGTCCAAGTCAAACAAGATTGTTAACGTATGAAAAAAAACTATTCAACTTGTAGTTAGTTAATATAAGGATAAAAATAACTCTCTAGAGGATGAATTAAACTAGAAACTAGAGTTATTAGGAATGATATCTAATGAGGTATATATAATGGATACTAGAACTATTCAATTGTACATATACTGACATAGTATTGGATAATATGAATTTCAACAATTCGAGAGTGAATTTCTACTAGTGTCACATGAAATATATTTCTCCTAGTAGACATGACCCTGACATAGTAGGATATTAATGTGGTTATTAGAATTATATATTCTATAGTGATGTATAAATAACATATGTGAAGATATGTATAATAATTTATATTTTCAATATATACTTTATAGTATGAAAATATTAGTTTTGACCAGGATAACTACAAAGGATGCAGTCAGAACTGTCTAATGAAATGTGAAGAAGTACAAAGGATGTGAACATCGTGTGTAGAGGGGAAAGGAAACAAGTTTTACATGGATCCGTGTGATCTAATATCACAGTCAAGATATGTTAATGATAAACAAATCCTATTCCAAATAATGGTATTAATATACCCAAATATTGATTACATTTTGGCTTCTGAGGAAGCTAATAAGAATTATAAAATATGTAACATTTTGTTTTAGTTTCTGGAATCACACATAGTAAGTAATATTTTATAATAATGGAAATTATGATACTCTTAGTATCCAAGATGTCAGTTTTTGAAAGAGGATAAAATTTATACACTTAATTATTTCTTGTCTTGATGAATTTTAGTTAAGTAAATAAGGTTTCACTTAGATGGAAAACCACAAATTTAGGTATGGAAATCCTAGAAACTATATTCATGAATAAGTATAAATATTATCTTAATCATGCGATAACTAAAAAGGTGGATTTTTATGTTGGATCTATTGTAAGATCTAGTTTTATACTTTTCGGATCCCCATACCTAGAATAAAAAATACACTTGATTACCATTAAATTTATAATGTTTGATAAATACGTGTGTTTATTCTTATTATAATAGTGTTGATATTTCTATATCCACAGTTTACATGGTAATGTCCATAGATGCTGTGTTGTACATAAAGTTTATAGTAGTTCCCATGTATAATGAGAACCTATAGATATTGTTAATGTTATATTAATCATAATATCTATGTTCTAGGTACATCATACCCGAATGAAACATATGTTGTTTGACTATTAGGTTGTAGGTGATCATAATCATTGAAACGTCTTCTCATGATGATCCAACTTGGGGATCACTATCACTGAGATCATGAGAATAGTTCCTCCTATAGAAACACTACATGTTTCAGGTTTCATTATTTTTTTTCATCTAATAACATGTTTATTGGTATTCGGACTTGAGATTTTTATCTCTATGTGCCATTTGATCATGTACAATGATATAAAGAGAAAAACATGAATATGAAATCATGTAGATGTAGTTTTGGTTTCATTCATCATTGATGGTATGTAATTGGTTTAATTGTAATGATAGAATTTGTCACATCTAATTTGAGGAAGTGATATATTGTGAGACAAGGTTGGCTAGGATGGTAGTACCTTCATAAATCCATGGTCATTGTACAAGAAGGTAATTCCATCAAGTATGGTCATGAAATATATGAAGAATGAAAAGTATGATGAAACAAGTGTGCATTTTTTTATGATCTATCATGTGGGAATGAGATTACATTACATAGAATGTCTTCATAGGTGAAATTCATAGATATAAAATTATTAATTTTCATAAGGTCCATAATGGATTGGTAGAATCTACTATTGATTTGTGGGTAGGACTCACTACTATCGAGATAAGGACCTAGAGGTTCACATAATAATTGTTTCCATAAGATCCACAAATTCTAATGAATATAAGTTTAGGATGAAGTGGGCCCCACCTGTGGGGGCCGATTAATGTTTGATTATAAATAATCACAAGTAAAACTAATTCAATAATATTATCCAAGATTATAATAACTTTGAATGAATTTATTTCCCAATGTATTCACAAGTTTCTTATCATAAATGTGAACATGATAGAAATATAATATCTCAAATGAACATTAGATGATAAAGGTTCAATAAATTATTTAAAGAGCATACATGGTGAGCATGCAAAGGGAAAGTCACATTATCATGCTAATATTAACAAGATCCTTCTTGAGATTAGGGTACTTTTTTAATTTCCTTCATGTGATCTTCAGTAAATTTTTATAACCTTTTGTGAGATAAGAATTTTGTTCTAAGGCCCTTTCAAAATATTAGGACATTATTATGAATGACTTTTGTGAGTTCTTGCATATCACATGAGGGTTTAACATGAATTTTATGACTATTATATGCTCTAAAGTATTCTCTTTTATCCCTTCCATTAATTTTAAACAAATTGGAAATATTATGGCATTTCATGAGTGTTATCAAATACAAACACTCTCTCCACTGGTGATTGTTCGCATGACCAACAAAGCATTTTGTTTTGATGTGATATAAATTCATGGAAAAAACATATGGTTTCCTTATGAAATATATGTCGGAGCACCAAACAACATGGACCTGTATTATTCCCTTTGTATAAATGGTTTGACATGTCCCCATGGTATATTCATGTTATTTAAACCATAATATTCACATATCTTTACTTTTACAAATGTAAGAAGCTACTTCCTTTTCACCTTTTGATTTCCTTGTTTATTTTTAAAGAGCCTGGGGTCCAATAAGATTTATTGAGTGTTGTTGAGGATAATAATTATTCTCATTAGTGATGTGTTTTCTTACCAAAAAAAGTTATTATGGTGATGTGTTAGAATTATGATATTAAAAACACCATCATCTTGTTTTTAGAGCCAAAGGGGGAGTGCAAGACCGCCTGGATATGTTCAAATCCCTTTGGGTGATTAGGTGAGATTCTAGAGAGATCATAAATGACCATGCTGACATTCCACTGGGTCATCCATGTTGTTTCATGAGCTTCATCAATGTGTCATTTTAGTTTTTAATCCATTTGAGGATTTTATTTCTTTTGGATATTTTTTCTCCATTTTCCAATGGATTTCATTATTGATTTTGAAGAACATACCTTCTAAAAATTCTAGTGACCTAGGGGTGCACGTCATGAAGCCTCCATGTGATCGATTATTGTTTGGTATGTATTCAAAAGATAATAATGACTTATCAAAACATATATATGGGATCTTTCTTTGGTAATGTGCTGCAAATGGGTCCTTCGTCTGACCTTATGAAGGTCACATGATCACTTGTATTCTAGGGGTTTACACGATACAAAAGATTTTGACCACATTATCCTTCATTTTAGTTTTAGGGAAATAACACTCATATTTAGGTATTTATTCTATTTTTTATTTTCTTTTTCTTATTTGGTGATCATCAACAAATTCACCTCCCTTGGGATCAATGTATTCAGAAACTAGGGTTTGATTATGAGGAACGTAAATTCCATCCTTGTTATTGTAGTTTGTGGACTTTTAAATTGGGAATTTTATGACTTTAGTTTAGGGAACTTTATCTTTGAACTTGTACTGATATAGTTTAGAATATTATATCTCAAAACATTTATATCTATAGATTAGGGTCTTTTAACTCGGACCTTGGGATTCCATAATGTTTATAGTCATGATTTCATGACATGATTGATGATTATGGTATATGGTGCATACATTCTAGGAATGACTCAAAACAGGCTAGGAAGTCGAGTTATACCATTTTATTAAACATTTCATGAGGATAATAGATCCATTAAACAAAGTATGATATTCATCTTGATGGTATGTAAAATCCCTTATGTGTCTATAGGATTATCAGCCTGAGGTGTCTCTACTCTTTTCCAAGTGTCATAGAAGATTTATAAGTGTGATATTGGATGAGGTTAAAAATTATAAATGTTAGGTCCACATGGATAGTTGAAATATGGGTGATATAATTAATTACCCAAGAAGATTGAATTAGTGAATATGTAATGGGGAAAACATTTCGGGGATGACCCATAACATACTGTGGTGCTAGGTTCCACCATAGTGTTGCCAAAGCCAACAATGATTAAAGCTCCTTTCTAGTATAGATAATATGCTTCAAGTTGGTATATAAATCCATTATGTGTCAATATAAATGATATAAAAATAATACTTCCACCCCCTTCTATGGGCCACGAAGAATTCATGAAGTCTCATACATCTAAAAGATGTAGTTGGGTTTGGGATAAAAGCTATCAGATATGGGTTATGGAATACTAGGGAAGTCGAGGTCTTAATTATGATAATAAATCCATATTCCCTATGTTTTTTAATCCTGTGGTGTGATAAATCAATGGTTTTCTAAGGGATATTCTAATTAATTCTTTGAGAATGGTGAAAAAACACTATGATATATGGTCGACTGAATCGAATCCTCTTGGATAATTTTGATGGGGGTTGTATAGAATGGTCTAGAGGGCTCAGTTTAAGAGTATGATATGGGAAAACCATATTTAGAATGGATCAAAAAACATTGAGGGGAATATTTCATCAATGATGACATCAAGGGTCACAGGGATTATAAATCACTTTTTATAAAGTGACACATTAGGTTGATGACCATATACGCATAACCAGGAGCCATAGGAATACACGCATAGCCAAACATAGGGTCCCTTGAGGCCAGGTATCATTTCCAAAGGGGGTGGACGGTTTAAGGTAGCCAAATTATCTCAAAACATGAATTTTGATTTATCGAATGTGTATTATATATTAATGGATCTAGCACCTTTATTTTTTATCACCGCTTAGTCCATATACTCTCATGATGAGGAGAAGTGAAAAATCATTAATCTATCCTTTTACTAAACTCATTGGTCTAGTGATCATATATTATATTTTAAAAGGGATATAGATTAGACCATATGATCTTTATGCCTTATTTATTTAGAACCATATTTGTTACAAAACACAATAGATAAAGAGATTAGCAATAAAATACATGAATTATTCTCAGGACAACCTTTGGGGGGTTTCAACCTAAGATGTTTCATGTCTCCTCACTATTAGTTTAAATTGTTTTCCATTTTTATAAATATTGGTCAGATTTTATGTTCATATAGATTCAAATATTGTGTATGATGTTTATGATCAAGAAACACATGGACTTAATATGGGGGTGTTACATACAATCCCAATTAGGACACCCAGTGTCAAGAGAAACTCAAACAACCTTCTTGGTGGGAGATAAAAATATTGTATATCATAGTTTGAGGGTCTTGAGACATGAGTGTAGAGACCCGAAGCCTAACGTACATGAACATTACATTACTTTTGCGGAATACTTGGTACATAACAAAAACACACACACAAGGATCGTAATAGTTTAGTGTCTTTGGAAACTCGGAACGTAATCTTCTAATCGTGGTGAAAGATCTTCAAAATCTCCCATAAAGATCTTCCTTTTTTTTTTACCTAAAACCTTTATTTATATCCTGGGGAAAAGAAAACATAAAAGGGTGAGCTCAAATGCTCAGTAAGGGTAAACAAAAGAAATATCAATCACATAATTTTCATAAGAACATAACATTTTTGGAAATCTTAACCTGCAAAAGAGAGCATAATTTCATAACATGGGATAAATCATAGTAGTGAAAATGAAACCATAACATAAAACATTACTCATTGTGGCATACACACATAATCATAGAGAATCATTTCTTGTTAGTCAAGACTCATTGCCAAGACTATCTTAGTGGACAAAGTCCCTTTCTGAATCGAGTAATCCTCGTTTCAGTCCTGTTTCACTGAACCGGTATAACCTACCATTCCAGCCATATCTATCTCATGAGATATAAAATCTTTACCCAATGCATTGGAGGGAGATATAGGTCCCACCCATCTTATAATGAATCCTTTCTTATGTGTGCCACATAATCATAAAACATACATCATCGCATAACACATGTAACAAAAATGGGATTCTTGAAACATCATGACATCATAAATCAATTCATATAAGATAAAGGAATTCATAAAAATAATTCCATCACAACATGAACAAATCAATGTAATAATAGGGATAAAAATATAACCCTTTATTATCTTAGATGGAAAATAATTTTGATAAAACACTTGAACTCCATTCTTGAGGAAAATATCCTTTCTTCTTCAAAAACATTTTTCCTTTCATAACATGTCATACAACTTTAAAATAAAAGAATTTGATTAAAAATAAACTTGAAAACTTTTAAAGGAAGCTTCTTGGAAATAATGTTTTAAAAATCCATTCATGTTGTATAAGTTTAAAAAAAACATTCTTCGTACTTTTGTCGGAAAAGTCAAAAAATACCTCGTACGGAAAACGACAAAAGATTCCTTTTATTTCCTTTACTAAAAACTCACCGAAGGGTAAAATTAGATTTAAAAAATTGTAGTTGGATGGAAATAATATTACATATTTATGAAACATGGATGTGGATGATAAAATACACCCCAGTAAATACCAAGTATAAACAATCTCGGATAAAAATGAGATTGTGATATTTCCCTTACCTTAGGTCCGACTTGCTTTGTAAGTGTCCGAACCTCCTGTATAATGATTTAAATCATGTTATTGACTTATTACAGAATCATATTCATTGTTATGATATCATATATGGTTCACTTATGACATTATATTACCCGTTCTTTTGTAAATTCCATGTTAAAGAAGCGTTTTGGGTAAAATTGTTTCATTTATCGTAGGTGTTTTGACTTGTTGTTCTTGACATCATTATTACTTATATCATGATTTACTTACTTCCAGAATATAAAATATGATTTATATATCATATATATTCAGTATATATATATATATAATAGGTAGATAAATAAAATGAAAAACACCGTTCATGGAGACGGTAGTCTGTACGTACGCATGAACGCTGTTTTCCTTTCCTTATTGTCTTGAAATGGAAGTAAGTAGATGACATACATATGTATATATATACATAAATCCCGTAGCTTTATAATGTCATATATTTCATTATTATTTCTTATATATACATTATAATCATTCTTAAATGGTTAACATGGAGAATGAATCTCATCGCGTCGTGGAGACGGTATTCCGTACGTACGCACGAGCGATGATATCATATCTATAAATATTGAATTGAATTGGAGTGTATTATACAATATATCAGAATCAATATGATGTTGTAATAACTATGTATAGTTATTCTTTACACCATTATACCCATCCATGTAAGGTGGTGGTGGAAAATAGATTACACCACGGCGTGGAGACGGTATTCCGTACGTACGCACGCGCGGTGATTTCTTTTTCCGTAGGATGGATAGATGGTGAAATAGGGTTGTTTCATACTTATAATAACATATCAGTATATGAGTGATACTGATGTTATTACTTCATAATGAAACAACCTAAGAAGAAGAAGTGGAAGAAGAAATAAAGATGAAAGAATTGGTAACGGTAATTACCTCTTCTTTGAAGTGCCTCTTTGAGACCTCCTCTTAGGGCACTAAAATTGGTCTTTGAGGAAGACCAGAACCTCTAGAATGTTGCTAGGGAAGTGGAGAGGAGAAATTGGCAGGGGTTGGCCGAGCTTGAGTGCTCAAATTGGTGTGAGGAGGAGGGGGAGGAGGTGTCCTTTTATAGGGGAGGAGAGGGGCACCTTAGGAATTCTTAAAAATATTAATTTATAATAAATCTAACCCCACTTAAAAACCTCCAAAAATGACTCATATTCGAAGATTAGATGAGATAGGGTTGTAATATCATAAACCAATCAAATTTAGACATGTTTGGATATTATTTTAAACCTTATCAATTAGATTTAACTCTAAGTTAAATAATTTAACTTTTACCGTGTCTTTTTGTTTTCTTTCACTATATGGTTAATAAACTTACTATAACATGCCAAACGAACCCCAAATTGTTTATTATTAATATATATATCCTTATCTAAGTCATTTTGCCGAACCTTAGATTTTTAGGAATAAAATAACAATTAATAATATAATATTTGATTTAAAAACTATTTTGTGTCAATTTTGACACTATTTGATATATGATTTTTGTGAAAGTCATAACAGAATTGAATGTTCGAACCAAGTTGATTAAATCAACATTAATATATCATAGTAACCTATAAAATTAGTGGAATTCATAAAAAATCTCAAATTACATTTATTTTGGTGTTTATAACATCAATTATGTCAATATTTCATTAATAAGATAATTACTGCATCATCGTTGTGTCATAAATAAATTAAATTATTTGATGTCTAAAAATTACAAATAAAATACCATCATGTAGGAAATCTTCTTAGCTTTATAATGAATATTTACAATCGAATTTATCTTATGTATAACCCCATATTAAAAATGATTTACTTATTAAACTTTGATTTTAACTATTTTAACCATTCTTTAAATAAATTAATAATAAATGTCCTAATCTAATCCAAGTGGGCCTAAATGGTCATATTTTATTCCTAAGTTTGTTTCTGGTAGAATTACACTAGTCCAATGGAATTAGGACATGTGTTAGGGTAATATTAATATCATATTTACCCTTAGTTACCTTATTTACTATTAACCGTGGTAAAAAAAGTAAAAAGTTACTATTCACCAAAAAATTATTTTCATCTCATTGAACCACATTTTAGTCCTTGATATTAACCTTGTCTCTCGGATTTTCGAAATTCCATTCACAGAAGCGGTAAAATTATGTTTTATGCAAAATTCAGTTTTTAACCTACCACTTAGTAGTTTCACTATTCATCAAAAATTGATGTTTTTCAGAACAATGCCAAAATTTCATCCCAAGCTATATTTCATATTCCGAATTCAAAAATGAAGTCTATTTTACCAAATTCATAACATAAAAGTTGCATTAATTAATTTTATAATTAAATCCTGCTGTTAAAACAAATAGCGTGTTTTTAAGAAACAATATCTATCAAAAGATTGACACTTGTTTATGTCTAGTTTAAATGTGAAACTACATCCAATGACCAACATTGTATTAAATTGTAAAAATATATTCTAAATATACTTTAAAACCACTCAAATTAATGATTTATCACTATTAATTATTTCGATTAAAAAAGTTGTTTTTAATTATAATTTAGTAATTTTCACTATTCATCAGAATATGAAAGATATCCGAAAAGAACCAAAATTTCACCTTAGGCTAAATTCGATACTCCGAATCCAAAAATAAAGTTCATTTTTAAAAATAAGATTTACTGGATTTCAAAAAGTGGTTATTACTATTCATAACGGCTAGTTTTAATATTATTTTTATAGCATATCGTTGTTTCGTGAAACTCAGTATTGCGTACTACACACGCTATCGAGGAAGGTTGCGATTGCGTGTAATGCAAGGCAAGTCAAGGATGCGTGTTGTGAAAGCTCCTTTTGGTGTAGCGTACAACACAAGAAATTAATAAAATTAAAAAGAATATTTTTTTATAAAATCTTAGGCTGTTACATTCTACCCCCCTTAAAATGAATTTCGCCCTCGAAATTCGTCGGGGTTATAAATGGTTTTCTATTCGAAAGTTTCCCACATCGTAAAAAGGAATACCAAAACTTGGCTTTAAAAACTAAAGTATGAAATGTAACGATTACCCAAATAAACTAATTGTTGGGTTTCCACATAGGTAAAAATATGGATATGGAAGAAAAATCTAACCATCATGTTCTGATGGAGAGTGGTAGAGAACATGGCTATGGAAAAGCCAAAAATCACAAATCCATAAATTTGTGATGATATAAGGTACCATCTGATTCCTCAGGTATAAGATCACTAGGACCACATTTTTGGTTTTCAAGATCATTTCCCTAAAGTTGAAAATTTGAATTAGAATAAATACTTACTTTATTTTGGTACAATCTCACTGTTGTTCGTGCCTTGAACAATTTCCACTTCATCTCTTAAATAAATGAAGTTGAATTTGTTATTCGTGAAGTGTTAGCAGATAATGTGATAGAATGACGGGTCATTCCATCTGTCTCAAACAAAAGGTTAGCAAAAATTATATGCATAAATCGATCTATAGTGAGATTAATCATATATGGTTCCTAAAATGGACTTATACTTCATATATCATACTGCTTAATATAATAAAACTAGTTTCTACTAAATAGGGACTTCCTGTAGGTCAGTGGTAGGCGATAAAGGCCAGTCGCACTTCGGTTGTGGGTTCGATTCCTACAGCCTTGTCCGACGCGATGGGATGTCGCCCGTCCTGCAGGTTGTCCTTTTTCTAAAACTATATTACTATAACATCCTATCAATAATATCAAAAAAGAACTTCTTTAGGCTTATCCATAATACTGCAGTCCACTCTCATAATATAGTGAAAACAATTACCAGAGATTTAATAGCATCGTTGATCCCCATAAGATATGTCTTGTTGGTCACATTCTAAGCATTCAAAGTCCTTAATCATGTATTCTCTTGAATACCTTAGAGAAAACATGAATGCAGTTTAAAGTTAACACTTTCCACATACCAAAATCCTCAAAATTCTATATACTCAAACCATGATATCACTTAGTCCTTATATCAATCATGAGCTCATGAATACAATAAAACATCTCATTATCTTCTTATCCTTTCATTATGCACTTATCATCTACTTTCCAAAAGTATCTGAATAACCTTTCATGGTTACTGGTACCATTCATCATACACTTTCAAAACTTAAGGAAAGACAACAGTGTAACAATCCTTAGATGTCTCCTTATTCCATGAGATTACTTATACAACATTACACATGATAAACATGTAATCATTCCACTACATTCTTAGACCATTGATCGAGCTTCAACATTTCATTCATCTCACATATCATTTGTAGTCTCTTCATCATCATCCACATAAATAATACCCATATGACCATACTGATTCTCTTTATGAGTCTTTCCCTTAGGGCATTTGTTTTCATAATGCCCATACATTCCACATTTAAAACACCAAACCATTGTTGATGTCGTAGCAATACCATTATCCTCATCCATGGTGTTAACTGAACCTTTTCCTTTGCACTTACTTGCTTTGTGTCCTTCTTTTCCACACCCAAAGCATCTTCCAGTTCCTTTGAAACATTCTCCTTGATGCCTCTTCCCACATGATTTACATAGGGGAAATTGAACTTTCTTTCCTCTATGATCATCATGGAACTCCATCTTTCTCTTATTAGTCGAGTCAGGAAACTTACCAAATTTTACTTTATTGATCATATTATGAGATTGCTGATTCGGCATAATAATGATGTTTGGACATCCAAATCCCATTTCATTTGGTTGCTCATGAATAATATCATTCCATTGTCCATCATATCCTCCATTATTGTGAATCATCTTGTTTCCAGCCATTTTCTAAAACCCAAACAGAATAGTGTGAGAGGAAAAATAATACTAGGGAAAACAACATAGTAAAGGGGGAGTACCCTTAATATCTAACATCTTAGGTTAAATTATAAGATCGTTATCATAGTTCTAGGATTATATCCTATACGTATACTTATCCTTAGGGACATCCCTAGACATACCATAGAAATATCTCTAGGGATCTCACTAACGTTTTCGCGTCCTAGTTTCCAAAGGTTGACTAAACCTTTCCTCTGATACCAACTGTAGAGGCCCGTAGCCTGACGTACATGAACATTACATTACTTTTGCGGAATACTTGGTACATAACAAAAACACACACACAAGGATCGTAATAGTTTAGTGTCTTTGGAAACTCGGAACGTAATCTTCTAATCGTGGTGAAAGATCTTCAAAATCTCCCATAAAGATCTTCCTTTTTTTTTTACCTAAAACCTTTCTTTATATCCTGGGGAAAAGAAAACATAAAAGGGTGAGCTCAAATGCTCAGTAAGGGTAAACAAAAGAAATATCAATCACATAATTTTCATAAGAACATAACATTTTTGGAAATCTTAACCTGCAAAAGAGAGCATAATTTCATAACATGGGATAAATCATAGTAGTGAAAATGAAACCATAACTTAAAACATTACTCATTGTGGTATACACACATAATCATAGAGAATCATTTCTTGTTAGTCAAGACTCATTTCCAAGACTATCTTAGTGGAAAAAGTCCCTTTCTGAATCGAGTAATCCTCGTTTCAGTCCTGTTTCACTGAACCGGTATAACCTACCATTCCAGCCATGTCTATCTCATGAGATATAAAATCTTTACCCAATGCATTGGAGGGAGATATAGGTCCCACCCATCTTATAATGAATCCTTTCTTATGTGTGCCACATAATCATAAAACATACATCATCGCATAACACATGTAACAAAAATGGGATTCTTGAAACATCATGACATCATAAATCAATTCATATAAGATAAAGGAATTCATAAAAATAATTCCATCACAACATGAACAAATCAATGTAATAATAGGGATAAAAATATAACCCTTTATTATCTTAGATGGAAAATAATTTTGATAAAACACTTGAACTCCATTCTTGAGGAAAATATCCTTTCTTCTTCAAAAACATTTTTCCTTTCATAACATGTCATACAACTTTAAAATAAAAGAATTTGATTAAAAATAAACTTGAAAAATTTTAAAGGAAGCTTCTTGGAAATAATGTTTTAAAAATCCATTCATGTTGTATAAGTTTAAAAAAAACATTCTTCGTACTTTTGTCGGAAAAGTCAAAAAATACCTCGTACGGAAAACGACAAAAGATTCCTTTTATTTCCTTTACTAAAAACTCACCGAAGGGTAAAATTAGATTTAAACAATTGTAGTTGGATGGAAATAATATTACATATTTATGAAACATGGATGTGGATGATAAAATACACCCCAGTAAATACCAAGTATAAACAATCTCGGATAAAAATGAGATTGTGATATTTCCCTTACCTTAGGTCCGACTTGCTTTGTAAGTGTCCGAACCTCCTGTATAATGATTTAAATCATGTTATTGACTTATTACAGAATCATATTCATTGTTATGATATCATATATGGTTCACTTATGAGATTATATTACCCGTTCTTTTGTAAATTCCATGTTAAAGAAGCGTTTTGGGTAAAATTGTTTCATTTATCTTAGGTGTTTTGACTTGTTGTTCTTGACATCATTATTACTTATATCATGATTTACTTACTTCCAGAATATAAAATATGATTTATATATCATATATATTCAGTATATATATATATATATAATAGGTAGATAAATAAAATGAAAAACACTGTTCATGGAGACGGTAGTCTGTACGTACGCATGAACGCTGTTTTCCTTTCCTTATTGTCTTGAAATGGAAGTAAGTAGATGACATACATATGTATATATATACATAAATCCAGTAGCTTTATAATTTCATATATTTCATTATTATTTCTTATATATACATTATAATCATTCTTAAATGGTTAACATGGAGAATGAATCTCATCGCGTCGTGGAGACGGTATTCCGTACGTACGCACGAGCGATGATATCATATCTATAAATATTGAATTGAATTGGAGTGTATTATACAATATATCAGAATCAATATGATGTTGTGATAACTATGTATAGTTATTCTTTACACCATTATACCCATCCATGTAAGGTGGTGGTGGAAAATAGATTACACCACGGCGTGGAGACGGTATTCCGTACGTACGCACGCGCGGTGATTTCTTTTTCCGTAGGATGGATAAATGGTGAAATAGGGTTGTTTCATACTTATAATAACATATCTGTATATGAGTGATACTGATGTTATTACTTCATAATGAAACAACCTAAGAAGAAGAAGTGGAAGAAGAAATAAAGATGAAAGAATTGGTAACGGTAATTACCTATTCTTTGAAGTGCCTCTTTGAGACCCCCTCTTAGGGCACTAAAATTGGTCTTTGAGGAAGACCAGAACCTCTAGAATGTTGCTAGGGAAGTGGAGAGGAGAAATTGGCAGGGGTTGGCCGAGCTTGAGTGCTCAAATTGGTGTGAGGAGGAGGGGGAGGAGGTGTCCTTTTATAGGGGAGGAGAGGGGCACCTTATGAATTCTTAAAAATATTAATTTATAATAAATCTAACCCCACTTAAAAACCTCCAAAAATGACTCATATTCGAAGATTAGATGAGATAGGGTTGTAATATCATAAACCAATCAAATTTAGACATGTTTGGATATTATTTTAAACCTTATCAATTAGATTTAACTCTAAGTTAAATAATTTAACTTTTACCGTGTCTTTTTGTTTTCTTTCACTATATGGTTAATAAACTTACTATAACATGCCAAACGAACCCCAAATTGTTTATTATTAATATATATATCCTTATCTAAGTCATTTGGCCGAACCTTAGATTTTTAGGAATAAAATAACAATTAATAATATAATATTTGATTTAAAAACTATTTTGTGTCAATTTTGACACTATTTGATATATGATTTTTGTGAAAGTCATAACAGAATTAAATGTTCGAACCAAGTTGATTAAATCAACATTAATATATCATAGTAACCTATAAAATTAGTGGAATTCATAAAAAATCTCAAATTACATTTATTTTGGTGTTTATAACATCAATTATGTCAATATTTCATTAATAAGATAATTACTGCATCATCGTTGTGTCATAAATAAATTAAATTATTTGATGTCTAAAAATTACAAATAAAATACCATCATGTAGGAAATCTTCTTATCTTTATAATGAATATTTACAATCGAATTTATCTTATGTATAACCCCATATTAAAAATGATTTACTTATTAAACTTTGATTTTAACTATTTTAACCTTTCTTTAAATAAATTAATAATAAATGTCCTAATCTAATCCAAGTGGGCCTAAATGGTCATATTTTATTCCTAAGATTGTTTCTGGTAGAATTACACTTGTCCAATGGAATTAGGACATGTGTTAGGGTAATATTAATATCATATTTACCCTTAGTTACCTTATTTACTATTAACCGTGGTAAAAAAAGTAAAAAGTTACTATTCACCAAAAAATTATTTTCATCTCATTGAACCACATTTTAGTCCTTGATATTAACCTTGTCTCTCGGATTTTCGAAATTCCATTCACAGAAGCGGTAAAATTATGTTTTATGCAAAATTCAGTTTTTAACCTACCACTTAGTAGTTTCACTATTCATCAAAAATTGATGTTTTTCAGAACAATGCCAAAATTTCATCCCAAGCTATATTTCATATTCCGAATTCAAAAATGAAGTCTATTTTACCAAATTCATAACATAAAAGTTGCATTAATTAATTTTATAATTAAATCCCGCTGTTAAAACAAATAGCGTGTTTTTAAGAAACAATATCTATCAAAAGATTGACACTTGTTTATGTCTAGTTTAAATGTGAAACTACATCCAATGACCAACATTGTATTAAATTGTAAAAATATATTCTAAATATACTTTAAAACCACTCAAATTAATGATTTATCACTATTAATTATTTCGATTAAAAAAGTTGTTTTTAATTATAATTTAGTAATTTTCACTATTCATCAGAAAATGAAAGTTATCCGAAAAGAACCAAAATTTCACCTTAGGCTAAATTCGATACTCCGAATCCAAAAATAAAGTTCATTTTTAAAAATAAGATTTACTGGATTTCAAAAAGTGGTTATTACTATTCATAATGTCTAGTTTTAATAATATTTTTATAGCATATCGTTGTTTCGTGAAACTCAGTATTGCGTACTACACACGCTATCGAGGAAGGTTGCGATTGCGTGTAATGCAAGGCAAGTCAAGGATGCGTGTTGTGAAAGCTCCTTTTGGTGTAGCGTACAACACAAGAAATTAATAAAATTAAAAAGAATATTTTTTTATAAAATCTTAGGCTGTTACAATGAGTGATGATATATTTAATTTATATTAGATATGGCCTGGAACACCCTCAGGTGATTAGTTCCACTATATTGACCTCAAGATCACAATAATTGAAAGTCCCTCTTTACCGAGCCATGATTTATCCAGTTGGTATGTCTGAGACATTATGAAGCGATTTCATGGTTAAGAACACATACCCATTTTCCATTTCTATTTCCATGAAATGTTTGAGGTAACATGTAGTTCTCAAGACATGATGTGTGATTTAAAAATAGAGTTTCTTAATATATAGTGAAAGCCATTTATACACTAGTTTTCTAGGGTAAGACTTTTATGGTCCTTTGATAAAGAATGATAATGGATGATAGTCTACACAATTTAATTTCGGGTAGTAGGCACATAATTTCTTTCATGAAATTTAACATAATTTGTGTAGGAATTTTTCCATGCAGTTTAACACCATGTGCTATAACATATGTTTTGTTCATCTTTAATATCATGTGACCGTGAAAGTTTTCATATAGTTTAATGTCATTATATAAGTACATGGGAGCAGATGTGAAAATCCATGTAGAATATATTAAATTCACAAGTATTATATACATATATATAAATCATACATATTAAAAATATTCTTTTATAGATAATACCTAATGCGGTTGGGATGTAATATTTAGTGGTTGTTGATGTTTGGCGAAATATTTTCCATTACCTAGTTTTCATTGTTCATATCAATGTTTTTCTTAAGTGCAAAAATTGGATTGTAACAAAAAACATCGGAATCATATAATATTTAGATATGAAGCATTCTATTTAAGACCCTGAATTCTGGTTACGAACCATCATGAAGTTCAACTCCAAATTCTCATTACAAACTCTCATGAAGTTCAACTCCGAATTCTGGTTACGAACATACATGAGTTCTAACTATGAATTCTCATGAACTCTGTCTCTGAACATTGTAATTTCAGGTTATGAATTCATGTGAATCTGGACTCCAAATTTCCTTGAAATTCAGACGTTAGAATTCTAAAGAATTCAGGTTCTTAATTCCTACAATACAAAATCTGAATATCCTTGTACTATAAACTCTGAATTCAGTTTTTACTTAGACCTTGAACATTTATTTTACTTACATTCCGAATATAAGTTTTTAGTTATACTTACATACATTTTTTTCTAAAATGATGTTGTGCTTTCATTTATGAACTAATCTTTGTTTGAGTGACATTTGTACATGTCCCTCCAAAATTCAAGAAAAAAATGACCATGGGAGGAGGGAGACGACTGTTTGAGTTGTGCCTATAAATAGGATCTCATTTGAAAGAACTCACAACTTTTACAACACTGATCTTTGGCAAAGAATTGTTATAGTGATTTATAGAGAGAGAGGCTATTATAATCTCTCAGGCTTCATGTAGAAAGATTTTAACTGCTTGTTTAAACTTTCCTTCATGCAGATTTTCTAATTAAAGAGGTTTTATTTCCTTGAAATCAGATACTTTGGGTTGTGAAGTTAGAGGTGCCGATTTACTTAAAAATCGAGGGCTTGTGGGGATAGCAAGACAAATACCGATCTTTGAATTGAGGAATTACCTGGGATTGGGTAAGACAGACTTTCATGAAAGTATAAATCAAGGGACCTCTTACCCAGGGTTGTTGGATTCCATCCTTTTTGGGTTAAAAGTGTTATTACTTGTACTTGTAATATCTTGTTTTATGCTATGTATTTTAGTTGTTGAGGAATGTATAACCTTTTTATACTACATTAATCTTGTACTTTGATTATATAGTATTCTATACGCTTTATGGTAGAATCATAGTTGGTGTAAACGTTTTTTAATTTTCATTTCCAAAATCACTTTTCGGGAATCAAGCATTTTATTAGAAAGTAGAGGTGTTGTGAATTTTGGTTAAGCAAAATTACCTTATGGATTTTTTTTAAAGTATACAATTCACCCCCTCATGTATTTTTATCTTATTTTACATATTCGATCCTAATTTTGGTATTATATAGTATATCATACTCAGACATACCATTCTAACAATTAATTCAAATGCAGGGCATGAATAGAGGTGTGGTGAGAGACTAACACCAACAATAGTGGTCCTCTTGGGTGAGGTCCACATGTATGTGCAGTTTTATGTCATGAAGAGGACATAAAATGTGAATCTTAACTTCATGCAGTGAGGTCTGATGGTATTCATTTTAAGGTATTTCATTCAGGACCATAATAAAACGATCATGGGATATTATTCATTGTTATTAAAGTGAATACATTATTGAAATTCCAAATCTCATAATATATATGATCAGTGAGAGAAAAATGGAATGGAAAAGTTTTCTCTCATTTTGTAGAGGATATTAAGGATATGTTATGGGAATTTCATTACTGTGGTGGTTGGACCATTATATAGAATCATGGAATCCCAATATATCTAATTGAAATGAGAATAAATCATTATGTTTCTCTAGAAAACCATAAAATATATTATCTTATGGAAATAAAATTAGTCATGTAGTTTAACATCTTGTAATAAATATGTGGGTGACACAACATTAAAGAGGAGGACTGCTGTATATCAACACAGTTTTACATCTTGTGTTAATTAATTTTTCCATGAAGTATAATTTCATATAGTATGGGAAAAGATCACCTTTTTTGAATAAGTATGAATTAAAGGGATATATATAGTTTTACATCATGTTGTAAGGTCATTTTCCTTTCTGTTTAACATGATACAGTAAGGAATTTTATCACCTAATGTCAATGGAAATTAATAGTGTGGTTGGGATGACGAATAGAGGATCAAGCATCATTATCGATCATGTGATGGAAGGAGTCAATCCACACATAGTTCTTAGACTAATTGACTCCCTATGTAGAGAAAAATCTCACATTGCGATATGGTAATTTCATCAATATTTTTCACAGATCTAGTCTATGTAATGTGATTCATTGGTGAGATGGTGTTTCCCATGTAGCTTTGTGAAATTTGGTGAGGAAATATTATGTGAATTTTAATTTTATTTGATAAAGACATGTTCTTTACTGTTTCACATCATTTAGTTACTATGAGAGAAGTTTTGTAGTTTAATATCTTACTAAAAAGAGTTATTTGTGATGTTTAACAACATACTGACAGAATTAATCCATACAGTTTAATGTAATGTGGTCAAGACATGAGACATGGTGCAGTTTAAAATCTTATAGATAGGACGTCTCCATACAGATCAACATCATGTGGTTAGGATGAAATATTTTGAGTAGTTTAATGACTTTCATAAAGGACTTCTCCATACATTTTAACATCATGTTGTTCGGATGTGAGAATATGTTATGTTTAATTTCTTTTTTCTAGGACATGATTCGTGATGAAATCTATAAAAAGATTTTCATTAGAAATTTTGATGTGGTAGGGGGTGTAACACAATCCCCATCCATTGTGTCTAACTAGTAGGATGTATTTTGATACGCCTTATGTATGGTATAAGGCCATTCCCATTTGGGTTGCATCTTTACAGGCCTCTTCCCAGGTATCATTCGGTTTATAGGATCCCACCAAAATTATCCTAGAAGGAATGAATGGAGGATTACTTTTTTATTGATGTCCAGTTTGATGTAATTCTAATATAATTCATGTTTCTGAAATGGGCACCACTTATTTTCATCAATCAAATCCAGCTTATCCAGAAACTTTTATGATTTCTCATCATCTCAGATCTATCTGAAAATGCATATTTGAACTGGGGCTACCTGGAATTCTTTGGGAAACAATTCCTTGGTCTTGTACATCATTGATTACAATGTTTCTTGTATACCAGTTCACATGGTGGTACGGTTGGCCCGTAAATCATAGAGGATTGTATCCATCTAGGACTATATGTATTTATTCCCTATATTATAGATAATTTTTGAATGTTTTATATTCCGGACATTTATTTTTTAGTTTTTTTCCTAATATCAATATTGGTTATTGGACATGATACTATACTCCTGGTACAATTTTTTCATTTCCATAGAAACAAATTTATTTTCATTGTCAATCAATATTTTGTGGGGGACCCCAAAACTATAGATGATATATGAATTTATGAATTTGATGATATTAATCATCCCAAATTTCATGAGGGTATTACCTCAGCCCATTTGGGTAAGAAGATGAGAGAAATTTGTACTTAACCTTCTTAGTTGTTGCCAGGGGATATGGCCACACATCATCCTTTACAAAAACATAATATAGCTAGGATTATTTATTTGAATGTAGCCATTCTGGTGGTTGATGGATGATTTTATTATAGATTCTTCATGTATTATATTTCCTGGTGAATTCCACATAGTCTTATATTATGGTTTTCTAGTAATAACCCAACCACTTGATTTATTGGGATATCACAGTCTCAGACTGATGATCACCGCATTATCCTACATGAAATTTTTATAGGATCAAATGAATCTCCATTTCATATAGGTAAATAAATTGGATTTCCTAAAATACTCTCTCATAGAGGTCATTATGTTCATTTCAGGCATATTGTGGGGTAATGTTAACTATACAATGCCCAATACATTCCTTTATGGGTCTATATATTAGTAGAAGCTAATTTGGTAGATAAATGATTATTATCTTAATCTATCCAGGGGTGGATATTGGTTCATCATGCTATAGTGTGGTGTTGCCCGGATTTATTTCATCCATATCATAGACTATGGTAAAAAATAAAATTCATTAGCGCATGATAAATAATATTTCTTCCTCTTGATAAGGTACAACCTAGATTGTGGCTATATTGGGAAATTCTTCTTTCTGCAAATTATTTGATATGGGTACTTGATGAAATATGACCATAAAATGGAATTATCAAATTATTCCTCAAACATAAGTAGTGAGATGGTCTGATTCTTTATTTTTGATGGAATATTCACAGTTGTTCTTAATTATCACTAGATCTTAATGGCCTATGATACTTAGGTAGGGTATTTGTAGTTTTAGTACCAATTCAACGATGACAAATTGGGAATTACATTTAGACTCATTATGTTATCCTTCTTAATGATAATAGAAAAAAAGTTAAAGAAAATGTCCATTTTCAGTAATAGAAAATAAAATACTAAATGCATCCCAACTAGCTTCAAATTTTCCATCCTTTTACCAATTGGAATTCTAGACGCACTATAAAAATAAATCTCCCATGTCTGGGGACAATCATGGGTGTAGAAAACCCTCTCATCTTGTAGTTTATAGTCTAATAGTCTACATTCCAATGTATGATGTTCCATGAGGAAATCATATAGGTATTTCCATTTCACCACCTTCCATTAAAAAACATATATGATATATTTTAGCAAAATGACCTCGTTTTATGCTAGAAACAAATTTATCCTATAGTGGACAAGGATGTATATGAGAGGATCAATATAAAAGACCATATGGAATTTGGGGTTATACATGCAATGCATCACATTCTTCACTATAAGGATGAGTGTGATTTAGTTCCTCTCACCATCTGAGTATTGGGTGTCAGTACCTAGCATTGTTCCCCTAACATATTAGATACCGTTCGCACTACCTGAATCATTCATATCTTTGAGGAGGGATCCTAGTGTGAAATATATGGAAGATACGTATTAGATGATTGTATTATCTGACCCCGAAGGAATTAGGATTTGTGGGTATAGTAGATATTACAAGAGAGATTCAAAGTATTCATGGAAGTCCCTATCCGATTAATAGTCAATAGCCTTATCTATTATGTTAGTGAAGGGGATATATATTTTGTAAATGTTCACTATGAAACACTTGATGTTAGAGAGGTTCCCTGGGAGTAACCTTAGTTCCTTTTGATTTCTATGAGTTATATTTCTATAATTTTAGTAGTATTCTATGGCTTATCCCTGATGCCATAATTGATTAACAAAATGGAACAGAACATCACTAATGTTACCGTAAATATCATTTCATTGGATTCATCTTCATATCATGCAGCTACATCGTGTCTAAGATTCTTTTGAAGATCCATTAAGTGATCACATCGTTATAAGGATTTGGCTTCTGGGTTGTCAACATCACATTCATCTATCCTTCCCAAGAATATCATAAAGATATGATGCATGGCATATTGATAAGTGGAACCATAATTTTTTAAGAAAAAGGTAATGAACATATAGAAATAGACCCTTTAGGTCACTCTAATGTAAGTTGATTATTCTTCTTCAAGGTCCATCTATATCTGATTGTACCCAGAATAACCATCTTTAAAAGAGAGGTCATGGAAGCTAGCAGTTTCCTTGATCAAGAGTTCTATGATTGAAAATGAGATTTCACCCATTGGTAAATGTTGAATATGTTCTATTAAATAGATGTAGTCCATAATATTCATATTCTTTTTCATGATAGGTAAGATATTGTAAATCCATTATGGGTATTTAACTTCTTTAAAAAAAGTTGAATTTGATAAATTTATCAACTTTTGCCTCTAAATTTGAAGCATGAGAGGGGGACAGCCTACTGGATGTCTTCTTAAAGACTCAATAGTCCTCAGGTAATCCAAGAAGGTCTGTATCAATGTTTAAATTCAGTATGGGAATATCAATTGTACCTAGTGAAAATGTATTAGGTTTGATTTAGAAATTCAATGTACATCGATTTATCTTCAAGGGGAATGGTGGTTCTAATCAGAATAGGTCATGGGTATATTTTCATTCCCATATATTACCTTATTGATATCATTAATTGTAGTGTAGATTTCATACTCAAATGTAGTAGTAGAATTCTTGATATCATCCTCCTCTTCTTCGACCTCTAATTCTGTTGAGGCATTTTCAAATGAGGTTGTCCATCTGGGGGAATATCTTTCACTATCGGGGTAATAGAGGCAATGAGAAGAGACATTATCGTACTATAGTCCCTTATTCATTATAGTGATATGCTAAAGTTGATTTTATTTTGCACCCCCATTGGCTAAATAAGGTTTTTGGACATATCGGATTATGTCTATTCCCCCATCTGGATTGATGGGTAGCACATGGTCAATTTCAATCTTACTCTGTTGATTTTTTGGAAGTCCCCAATTTATTGGGGGAAAAGCCTTTATATCATCATCTAAAATTTTTTGTTTTCCTCCCATTATATAGAAACCCACTTCAACATATGTGGCATCATATTTCTCAAATGGGGATGTACCATGATGTAGTATGCCGACCATTCCATCGAAGGATTATTTCAAATGCTGATGTATTGTTTAAAGTACATCTATGTGAATATTGATTGAGGTCCTTGCAAGTGGTAAATTTTATGTGTCGTCTTATTGGATAACCATAAAATCAGATTCAGTTATGATATCCCCAAACAGATCTATATTTTGATCTTCCTGATCGGTCATTTCTCCCACTTATCATAACCTTGAATGGTGGGACGTGTGGGATAAAAATGCACTTCTCTACATCCAAAACATCAGGAGGATAGAATTCACATGAAATTGGACCTGTAAAAATCATCAATAATATCCCTTTGGATATAAATAATATTTCATCTAGTTTGAAAATATAAGGGTATACTGTTTCCATTGATGACATATTCCTAGTATTGTTCTATGAATGTGATTGCGACAAGGAATTCTACATATATGGTATCCACTCAAAAGACCTCAGTTGCAAAAAATTATGTCTCAAAATCTTGTGTTCTCTATATCATCAATGATTTACTCACTCTGTTATTTTGATATATGATGTGCACCAATGTTTGAAAGATTGGCCAGGACAAAAAAACGGTTCCAAAATTTTTCACTTTTCTATAAAAGGTTACTGATTCCCATTCTGTGGTTTCTCCATGGAATTTTGCTCAATAACTTATGTATTTTAGGTATTAAGTAATGATTCTTCTGTAGTGGTCATGGGAGAATATAGTTCTAAGGTTAGGGGTAATACTAAACTTCCATGTATCCTTCGATGAGTGGATAATCACACCCCTACAAGGAGGTCATGTATGAAAACATGGAATATAAGCCCACGGGAGGGTTCTGAGACACCTCCATGTATTGTTTGGGCCTTCTGGAGTGCATTCCCATTGGTATCATCTCCGTATATATCCATTTTGGGGATGTTTATAAAATATTAGGTTCTACTACCCAAGTGTTGTCCACTAAATCCTTTGCACTCACTCATGCCATATCCTTTTACCTAGTTAGGTAATGGGAACTCATACTGATAGAAATATTCATCACTAGAGAAGGGATTTCACAAGAGTATCATGTCGATAGAACTGGAGACGATCACTTCATCATCATAGGGTTCTATTCAGTGTGGTGTTCCCCATACTTCAAATGTTGATGTGAAGAAGTCTGCAAGAGTCAGAGATTTATTAGAAAATAATATGAATATTCATCTTCTATCTCTTCCTGTGTTCAATGGTATAATCCACCATTATTAGACATTTCCATTTTCTCCATTATGGGTGGTGGATCTATTGTTTTTCTATGTAGATATTCCTTCTTGGTGACATGTGCTTGGGTCAATTTTTTTCAATCATTTAGTATCAGAACTTTTAACCACATCTTGTTGGAACTTTCTTCCAATCACCCTCTTCCTTGTATTGATTAAAGGATAACCATTCCAAATAATTTTATAAGTTATCTATCAGCACCTATTTAGAATCACCCATACCTTGAAAGAAACCCATGAAGATGAAGCTGTCTAGGATATTGTAACCCATAATTATTGGGAAATGGGTAATAGTCCATATCATCAGTGTGGTTGATCACATTGGGCTTCCAAGGATTTTCTATATTGAGAAATTTATTTTTTTGGAAGCAAGGAAATAACTAGGTACCAGTACATTTCAGATGGAGTATGATTTATTCATCTATTTCTAACATATCGGGAATCCATGCTTTCTCAATGCTTTCAGTAGAGGGGAAATTTTTTATTGTTTCTTCTCAACAAGAGACAATAGGTGGTTCGAGTCCTTATTTGGTAATAAAATGGGAAATAGTGCAAGATTAAGGATAAAAAAATTCATCATTGTTTATCCTTTTCTCATGTACTTAAATCATGAGGTGAGACCTATATTATGTTTGTTGAATGGTGTCTTCCAAACATTGGTCCAATTCTATAAATTCAAAGAACAAACTCAGATACATAATTGTGATGAGAGTTTTATGTGACTCATCCTTGATATTTTTATCACATATTTCAAGCAATTTTTCCTTTGATAGATGTATGTTGAGTGAATAGATTAGACGTTTTTATTTGGATATGAATTCATCCACCCCCTAATTCTCATGTTTCATGTTATTTGTTAGGTTTATGATTTAATTTTTCATCATTGTGGATATAAATTGCGGATCATTTTGATATAGATGTTATTCACATCCAACAAAGATCCTGTTAGAAGTCTTATATTCATAAAAATGATGGAAAATCTATATTTTGTGAAAAACAATTATCTTAGTCACCTCCGTCTGATCTTGCGGACCCATTATCATCCCACATTGGGATATGAACTGTGTTAGACATTGTTTCGGATTTCATGTGCCATAAATTGTAGAGAGGTATAATTACTTAAATATGGTTGAGGAAAATTTTCCTCCACCCATTTGAAATATTGATTATTCTCTATATGCACACGTCTGTGTTTCCCTACCATGAGTTCTATTCATGTAACCAAGTACTTAATGACGTTGAGAACTTCTAGGGGCATGATTTGATGAGAGTCCTCCCATATGTAGGGAGTGTTCAGGGACGAATCATGTGTCCCTATTTTAAACTCTAACTAATTCTCAATTCTTAAAAATGATGAATGATTACCCTAGTGAGGGAGAGGATGTTTTCAAAATAGCGGGAATTCATTATGATTTTCAACTTCTTTATTTATCTAGATTAAATACCGAGATCTAGAGCCAACCGAGCACGTAGATGCCTCTTTTCGTGGATGATTGGCTCTTAAAGGAGGAGGAATATTTTCCTTGTCCAGAATATGCTTCCAAGTAAAAATATTTCCCTATAGTATCCCTTCATTTAGTTTCTTCAGAGTTTGTGTGTCACTCTCATATTGTGAAAAAAGATTTCTCAAAAAGAAACATCAAATCCTGTAAATAATAATTGGGAAGTTGTCACACCATTCCATTTACCATTGGAATTTTTATACTATAGAGGTGTAAAATCATTATTCTAGGGTTCTTGGTTTTGGAGACTCCATTAATTTTGGTTGTATATAGACACTTTTGGTGCATCAAAATCACCATCCTCGTGATTTATGTTTTTCATTTTGAGTCCCTTTGTGTTTTTTATATCAAAACCGTGTCTTTTTTGGTTATAGTGACTACATTCATAGTGGTAAATTAGGTAATGGTTGTTTTACATTTACTTGAACACAAAAGGATGATTCTACACTAGTTTCATTAGGAATATTTCTCAAAACCTTGTCCATATTAGGCTATTTTTTGTTTTGACCATTATATAGTCTGATTGCCATTGTTATATGCTCCTCCTATATTGGACATGGATTAGTGACCACGAGATAGTTTCCAGTTGTGATTTCATAATGAGCACCAAATAGCAGCAGTTTATCATGAGGCAGTAAGAACATATGGGATGTCGACCATCGGTTTTTACCTCGCAACCTAGAGAAGACTAATCTTTTATATGGTGATGATGATGATGATGAAAATACCCCATCGTTATCTTATGGGGGTTATTTGGGGCCATAGTCGGTATTGATGTATACTATTTTTGAAAATATGATTCTTCTAACCATGGATGTAATGATTCCTGGGATGGGCCTTGAGATATAAATACCCCTATCAATGTGGGAAGGGGTTAATCTAAAACCACCAGTGATTTCCCCAGGACCCTTTTGTGAGATGATGAACATGGTAATGCCAATTTAAATATATATTCCTCCATTCCAATGGGATTGGTATTTTTTTAGCTACTTCCAATATGTCTTGAATCATCTTGGTAATTGATGACATGATAGGTTGAGGCAGTGATTTATATTCCCCCATCATGGTGAGATGGGTTCACTCTTGGACAACTGTTATGGGAGATGCTACTACAACCTATTTGATGTGGTGAAATTGTGATTCTTTGAGAACTGGTTAAAATTGATATCCATGATGATAGTCAGTTTCTAAAGAATTCCATCATGTGGATTACAACATTGGATTACATGTCTTAAATACATTCTTATTGACTCAAAAGGATTAGTTTAATATATTTCTGGTTGTCCCTTCCTCTTCTTGTGATGTATTCCCAACATTTAATTTTGAGTCTTTCATTTTAGTGACCAATTGGTCTTAGTGCAACCTGGTCCCCTAATTTCACTAATGAATATGAGATAATAGGATTTATTATTTATGGCGTACTATTTTCCAAGGTACTAGACTAAGTGTAATGAATCATAAATTCCTCATCCATAAATCAGATACATGATATGGATTGAGCTATCAATTACCAATGAGATATTATGCGATAGAGATAAGACTATTTCATTGTTGCAATATTCTTTTCTAGTTTTGGATCCTGATCCATGGATATATTAGCTAGGTCTAGCAGATAGTTGATTATCTTGATGGTCTGAAGGTGATCCTCATATCTCATATAGGGGATTCTTTTAATCTTTATTCGTTGATGAGTTTCCCAAATAATGTTTCTGTAGATAAGGAATGCACTCTTTATCTATATCATCATAGATCTCATAGTAATAATTGTAAATAGAAATGAACATGATGGGGGGTGTTTTTCTGGAAAAATCTATCCATATATCAATGTATGATTCCCCTTCATCAGTCTCAAATGCCTACACTCTATCATACCACAAAAGGTGCTTTTTGTGGTCACCTACTGATTAGATTGGAGTGTTTTTGGATGTTTTTAGGGGAACTATATATAGTTTCACCTGAGGTTCCAAGAACATATCTATATTATGGTGTCTATGCTTTTAACACCTCTCTATATGTAGTAGTTTGGTAAAGTGAAGGATTTTATTGAATGTGGGAGATATCACCATAGAGAGGTTGACCATAGTTGATATCAGGAGTTGAGTCCCTATGATCTATCTCCAGACTACCACAAGTATGAATATGATGTTAATGATCTTATTCTTCTTCATTTGAAGAGTTGAAAAACCCTTGGGGTGTTGAGAATGTGTATTGATCAACCTCAAGGACACTATAATTGAGCAGATTAAAGATATGTGCCTCACTCTAAATCATGACCATAATATACTGACCTGACTTGTGGAATTGTACAAGGATATGAACATTTTTTTTAACGTTGGTGTAACATGTATACAGTCATCTAGTTATAAATGAGTATGTTTCCATTGATGAGAATTAGTTTGAATATGTAAATGAGATTCCTCATTATTGATATAAATATGAGCCTATCATATGGAATGTTTCATTACCACTTGATGATCCTTGATATGAAAAAGTGTATGATCCTAATTTTGGGCCCTTGGAATATCCCACTTGTCATATATGGTAGGGATATGAGCCTATCTAGTGGAATGCGTTTCACACACATATTGACCCATGCTTTGAATAAGAATACGAACCTTTTCTAAATATGGATTCCCTACCATAATATACTGACAGACCATCTAAATGGGATAGGGCACATCGACATCCTCATGTACTGGCTCAGAAGGATGATGGTGCAGTTGTTCATCATTATAAGTATTAATATGAACCTAGTTTTTATTATCTACTATAGTATTACATGAAGATTCATTGACATGAATATGAGCTATTCATAATTCATGTGACATTCTCACTTGGTGATCCCCATATATATTGAGGATATAAGATCTAACCTACCCCATTGGAGTATGTCACAATTCTTCTTAGATTGGAATATGAGCCTATCCCATGTCATGTTCCCCCCCCCCTCACATGGTGATCCCCATCCAGAACTATGATATGAGATTGATCTTGTACCTTTTGAATATTGTTATAAACATTTTCAATAGGAATGTTCCCCTATCCCAAGGAATGTTATTCTCTCATCTGGTGATACTCAGATGGAATTGGAATATGATCTCATCTCATGCCTTGACCTTTATAGGAATATATAGATAATCCTCCTAGATATAAGAATGAATGTATGATTGCTTTGGGTCAACCACTTTTTCAATAATATAAGACTTTTGTTCTACCCTAACTATAAATATGGGAATATGTGCCTTTCAATGTCTCTGTACAAGTGTCGTAATATTTGTTAGGAGTTCTTAAGTTGTATCTAGGATATAATTTAATTTTTTAAAAGTGTTTTCAGTGATATAATCCTTCATAATTACAATCACCCCTGTATATTGGAATATATTTTCAATTGAAGTAGGGATATGATCCCTATTCTGTCCTCACTGTTCCACTGCAATATGCTAATGGAATTCATATATGGGGATAGGATATGAACATCCATCATTCCTAATGCAGTAATTTTCCAACAGAATTGTTCATAGTAATCACAAATATTATCATTCTCATTGGATACTTCAAGAATATACTGATAGAAATAATCATGGGGAGTGGGTATATGATCCCACTCACAATTATCCAGAGACTTTTTCACATACTGATTCATCCTAGATGACTGATCATGGGTTTTGAAGGTTGTATTGTGTTTGGTGGTTCCTCTAATAGGTGGCTTTTGTTTACCACTAGTATGGTGTTTCCAATAAAGGTTGACATGAACCCTCCATATTCTCTCTAGAACCATAAGGGAGACATAGTTGTATCCTTGGTCCATCTTCAATGGATATTGAATTTGGTGATATTCTCACTCTAAAGATAAATGTACAAAGTATTTGGTTATGGAAACATGGTACAGTGGATTTACAATATATTTCTATGGATATTGAAAACTCGTATGTTTTAATAATTGATGTCCCTTGTAGATAGACATGATTTTTATCATTATACCGTGTCAATGGTATTCTCAAACGATTGCATCTGCAACCCAATAAAGAAAATGTAGGGTTGTTGGGGTCATTATGAGTCTCATAGGCGTATCAATTTTATTTGACCTTCCAAAATTATTTTTGGATGAATATAGTATCTCGGATCAAGGTTTCTTATGAGAGAAGTATTTGAAGTCATGTAGAAAACAATGAACAATTTCACCTTTAGTGCGCCATTGTAGGCATCATATTTGATCAATTCGATATTAATGGATAAAATAATTTTCCTTTTATTCATAATTGGACTAATATTCTTAAATAAACATATCAAAGTGTGGATGTACTTATTCCATTAAAAACATAGCTATAGAGGACCATCTATAAGATCCATGTCATGGTAAACTAATCATATTTCTATTTGAGAGTTTCACATCAATTTTACCATTTTTATTTTGTTGGAATGATATGGGTGGATTTAGACCAGTGCTTTGATTGTGGGGGGTGGGGTTATTATTATGAATAATAATTCACATCGGTCTAACCAAATTTTACTCTTTAATAGAAAATCATGATGATTCGTGCATACATAAATGGGTATGGAATTTGTTGAAAAGGTATGCATTTAGCTAGGGTTTCAAGCCAAATTATTTTTAGGAACATGCATTAGTCAAGAGGATGGGAGGTCGGTCTCATCTCACCCTTTTGGAGGGAATTATTTCCAACTTTGGGAGTCTCTTATAGATGTATGAGATGTTAAAAGATATTGGGGGATTAAAGGATAAGTATCTTTATATGCAAAGAGATGGGGATTTTGTTTGTGAATCCTTTTGTGTGTTTGTAATGTTATTAATCCATTTCACATTGGTGGGTAGCTGATTGTGTTTTCTACCCACAAAACCATTCACTTTGGGGTTTACTATTACTCATGGAGGATGGTAATATTTCAAGGATGGTATTTATCCATTATGAGGCATCCTTGGTTTCCAATTTTATAATTCTATTTAAAACTAACATATTTTTTTAAAACATATGACGTTAAATGTCATACTAAAAGGACATTTATGTTCTCTATTAAGGACCATGTGTTGAGATCAAACCATGATGAGGCATCCTATGTATATTAAGTGTGGCATGAATCTGATTGGTCATTATAAAATTATTTCCATAGACATTACCCAAGGTAAATACAATTTTATGGTTTGTAATTACATCGTTCCACTCTTAGAGGCTTAAACACTATGGTTTCTGTAGATGGTGGAGATTTATGAATTTAACGAGGATATTTTTTTTGGCTCCCAAGACCCATGTGAAATATTCACATTGTGGGAAATAAGGGATAGCATGTAATAGGACTCATTATATATGGATTTGGGTCATACATGTTGTGATAGCCTGCTAGGTTAATAATATAGAGCACATAAATTTGGAAGGCTCCCAACATATCATGTTTATTAGAGGAATCAGATTCATCAATGATTACTTGAATTCTCAATTATCTAGATGATGAGGGTGTATTTATTCCACAGGAGATATTTTAGTCCACATGGTTATAATGTCAAATACATTGTGGGGAATACACCAATATAGATGGAAATTTGAGCTTGGGCCTTGGGATTGGATCGTACATATAATAGTTGTGGAAATAATCATATCCATTGTAGTTCATTAAGTCAAGTCTTACAGACTCAGGATGACCTTATATCGTTGATATATCATATTATGCCACATATATATGATTATACTCTTAGTTTTCCCTTTTCTTGATATATAAGTTTGTTGAGAATGATATAATCATTGCAACTCCTTAACCCCATGTGACCCATCGTTAGTGCAAGAAACAGGGGTTATCAAATAACCAGTCCCACTACTAATGGATGTGGGACTTATGGGATAGGACTAACCCTTGGAGGTTTATCTTGGAGCTTGGTCCTTAATAAATATTCTTACGTATCCTATTTAAGGAAGGAATCTTTGGGATCGTAGTTCAACGAAAGGAGGTATTACACAACGAGATTTCAACTTATATAGGATAGAAAAAGTTACATAATCATGGGATTCAATCTTTTACTAGTATTATTATCTAGCAAAAATAAATTCATTATCTACCTAACTTTCCTTGATTGACTACTTGACATGTTGGAGGATGTCTATCAGACATGTCCACTGTCACTCACATGATCGAGTTCAATTTTTTAGTGTAAATATCATAATCTAGATGGAAACTGTTTATGTTGTTGCATAACAAAGGCCTACTAGTCCAAATGACATCATGAGATATGGATATCTGATCCTGGAGTCTATTTCATGATCTTGGATGAAATTATTTTAGGGCATCACATGATCCATCAAAACTTCCCTATTGACATTTTTAAAGTAGTCTAAAATTTATGGAGTGTATCGCATGATCCAACTATATTTACCTAGTATCATTGTGAATAATGGATGAAATATTATTTGGGAATAGTGAGAGTCAATGTGACATGTCTCAAAGGGTTCCACATATCATGGATTAATTTTCTGTGTATTATCATGAATTTCAACAGACATTTCCCTCAGACGCTGTAGGGACCATCAGACACACATAGAGGGTGTCACGAGATCTATATGTCCTGTCTAGAAGGCATCACAATGGATAGTTTAAATACCATGGTACTAATGAGAGACTTAGGTGACATGAACTGGTGTCACTTTCTTATCTAGGTCACTTGTTTATAGGGCATTGTGAGGTCTACAGGGCAAACCCATAGAGTTTTGTGAAAAATGGTGGCATGTTTAGTGTAAGAACCCGGGTTTTTAGAATGGGTCAAAATCCTGACCCTGTTTAAAATTTTGACTTGTTTTCAAGTAAACAGGATTAAATGGTAAGTTTCTAGAAATTTCCAGACTACACTCTGTGTACTTTAAGTACATGCTGTGTATGTCAAGGCGAGTGGCCGACCATGTACTCACCGAGTACATGCCGTGTGGGTGACTGTGTAGAGTTTTCTTACTACACGGCTGTAGTTTTGAACACGCCGTGTAGACCGCCGACCATGTGAAGACATACATGGCGTGTAGGTCGTTGGTCGGGTAAGAACTAGGGACACATTGTGTTCCCTTTGGACACGCCATGTAGTCTATCCATGTATGAGGGATATACATGGCGTGTGGGAATGTTGGCGAGGAAGAGAGGAGGAACCCAGTACACGCTGTGTACCTAGAGGTACATGCCGTGTACTCTTGTCGGTAGGTTCGGAAAGTAAGTCGGAGGAATATTTCGGTCTATTTAATAGTTAAATGAACCATAAACGACGTATAGTCCCAAAGTACACACCGTGTACTTTCTTTTTTTCGCTTAAAATGGGCAGTAGCCTCGTATTAAGGCAGAACCTCATATCCTCCACCCGGATACACGAACCAGGCTGGCCGAACCTCTCTTCCCATCCCGATCGTCCGTCTGAGACTCGTTTCGATCGCTGATTAGTGCGTTGGAACCCCCTCAGTTAGGCCTCGATTCCCCTTTGTCCGTTTTGTCTGATTTTCTTTCTAGAACGAGTTATAGCCCTTTGATCGGTTTTGAATCTTTTGTAGATTTACCGCGTTTTAGACCGAATTTTTGGGTATTACCGGAGGAGTAGCATCGTGCGAGTCTTAGGTAGGTGGTGCATACATCATTTTGTGTTTTCGTGGTGTTTTGGTAACGTGACTTCGGCGCGTTTTCAGGTATTTTTGAGCGGGACCCGTTTGATATGCTTTTTCATACTGTGTTGTTATGGGACCTTTGGGAGGCCTTTGGGTATGCCCGGTTACCAGTTTGTGTGAGCGGGGCCGGGTGAGGGGTCGTGGCTCATCGGGGAATTTTGGCCGGGGAACGCCAAAATGGTTTCAATTACAATATTATTGTGTTAAACTGTTAGTTTAAATTATTTAAGCCTGTTATAATTATTGGAGGCATTTAAGACCTCAGTGCTTGCATGAGACAACACCTAGTATAGTGCAATTCAACTGTTTAGTTTGTTTTGCTGGTTTATGTTTTCCTATTTAAACATGTTATATATGCAATTGCTGAATTGCATCTGCTAGACCCTTTGGGTTGTGTTGGGCTTGACCCGGTTACGCTTGATTGATGTTGATCCCAGGTTGGGGATTTGCCCGGGTTACTTTGGGTGGTTTTGACCACGGGATTGGGCGTCATGAACGTCCGTTTGAGGCAGTACGACTGTCAGGTTGGTCATGGCCCGAGTTACATGGATGGTGAGGCCATCAGACTTGAGCGACATGGTCTCAGGCACACGAGGTGTCAGATGTTTGGGAGGCATAGAACAATTTTGGGTGATTACCACTCACTGGGACTTTGAGTAGTGTGCACACAAAAATTCTCCGTGATGAGGTGGTTTTGACCACTCCTGTGGGTATAGGCCCCCGTAGTTGTGGTTAGGTATTTTTGTTGGGGGTTCTTGCCGTAGAAAGCCACGAGGAGGTGATGAGCCTTTAGATAATGGGCATACCATCGGGACATCGGTACTTGAGACACGAGGTGTTAGGAGGCACATGGTGCCAGGTAACTATTTTGGGCATGCCATCGGGACATCGGTATTTGAGGCAAGAGGTGTCAGGAGGCACATGGTACCGGGTTACTATTTGGGGAATGCTTTCGGGACGTCGGTACTTGAGACACGAGGTGTCTGGTGGCACACGGTGATGGGTTACACGACAGAGATTCCGGCGTTGGCCGAAGCAAGTGACACTCCATGGTAGCTGTTGAGCACCAGTGGAGTTTGTATTTCTTTTTTCATTGTACTGATCAATGCTTTCTTAGTAAATGCATGACTACTTAAGCACACATATTTTGTACGCACCGCTGGGTGGTATCCTACTGAGGTTTGTCTCACACCCTGCACAGGCCCATTGGGACATGTGCAGACTTCATGGATTTACGTGCAGGGAAGGGTCCAGGTTCAGAAGCAGGGTTACGTTAGTTGTTGCTTGGAGATGGTACAGACCTTGAGGTCATACCTAGTTGGGGTTTACTGTTGTGTTTACTTTTCTGTATCCGCATGGTTACTTGTTGTAGCTACTGTTGGTTAGCCATTGATGCCCTTTTGTATGTTGACTTTCTTTGGTAGCATGTTTTACTGTTCAGCAGTAGTTATATGTTATCAACATGTTGTTGTGTTTATTTCTACTGCTGTTGTTATAATTATTTCTTCCACTGATTGTTGATATTGGATATGCTTCCGCTCTATGGGTCTGGTTCGAGTTTGCTGTGTCTTTCTTTCCGCTACAACATTACTATTATACTTGGACCAGTACCCTTACTATGGTCCTACAAGAGGGTATAGCCTCCCCATTATACCTATTTAGACCCTCGCTGCTAGTCGGCAGCCTTTGGCGTTCAGGGGAGTTTTGCCTAAGGTAGTGACACCCAACCCGCTCGGCACTATTCGGGTGGCTGGCCGGGTCCGGGACGTTACAATGTGGTATCAGAGGAGTTCTTGACAAGGATTTAGTAGCAGTGTTTTTCTGGATACTAATGAGATTGAGACTTCTCTTTTTATTTCTGCTGGTTTTAATATTTGGGATGGTAGATTGGAGATAAGTTGTGGTTACTGGGACTGGGTTTTTAGCTTGTGCTTGGGTGCTTGCAGCCCCAGGTACGAGCGATGGACCTAGTTGCCATGGATGGGAATTGCTGTTTGATTTTGCTCAGATTACAGTTTATACGATTTCCACCTCGGTGGCTCACTTGGTGTGTGATGTTCTGCATTGTGATATGTGACCCTTAACCCAGTGTGGTAAGGGAGAATTGGACCTTGGCCCGGTATTTCAAGGCTTGTTTCTTGGATTTTGATAGGCACATTTCTAGGGTATTTGAATTTCATAATTGCACATATTCTTTGTGAATTGATAATTCCATGTGAATAAAATAAATCAATTTCCATGCTTTATCTACTTTGAAATGTAAAATGGTGAAATTCTTGATATAATTTCTACTTGTTGTAATGTGTATGCCGTGCATTTTTTTGTAGAATTTCATGTGGCAGGGTTTTGGGTCTGACTCTTATGAGAGCAGGCAGGTACTGTGACTTAGGTAGTGTAACTGTCAGGATTGGGAGACTCGGTCGTCGGTTGTGGTAACATGATTTTTCGGGATGGGCATGGCCCGAGGTACTATTGATACATGGCTCTATTGAGCGGGTAAGGAGGCCATGAGGCCGGGATGCTGTGGGGCATGCGTAGCGGTGAGGGGGAGTAATGGTAGTTGTTATGCACTGCCTTTTACTGCTTCCCTTTTCTGCGTAGAATATATATTGTTATATATATATATATGGGTTGTCTGACCATTTATGGTACTCAGCGGGTTACTCCATCACGGCTCGATGGAGCGGCAGGCAAGAGATGATACAGTACCGCAGGATCAGGGTCAGAATTAAGTACAAGCAGAATAGGAGCCGCAGGTATAGTCTTAGGGACAAGATCGAGTTCAGGATCCAGTGCAGGCAGGACAGCAACCGGGGATGGCATCGTTCGGGCCGTGGCTCGACGAGCAGCTCCGGGCGAGCCTAGTACGCATCTTGTAGGGGATGGACAATGGCGTTTAGGGTGCAGAGCCTTCCATGGCGTATCTAACGTGGGAGTTCCAGTCCCAGCACCCGCCGCTTTTTCAGGTAGAGGGTGGTTCGCAGGCGGCTGAGAACTGGATAGAGAGTATGCAGATGATATTCCAGCAGCTCGAGATGCCTCCAGGGCAGAGGGTCAAGCTGGCGACGTACATACTGAGAGGACCGATGATACGTTGGTGGGACGTACAAGTTCAGGCTCATAGACACAAGGGACTGACATGGTAGGACTTTGAGGGCAGGTTCTTTGAGCACTTCTACCTGGAGACACTGAGGGCAGAGAGAGCTCGGGAGTTCTTGAGTCTTCAGTAGGGGGACATGTCCCTCATGGACTACGCCGCTACTTTCACATAGTTGTCTATCTTTTCACCTGGTCTGGTGAGCGATGATGCAGCTAAGGTGAGGAGCTTCGAGGATGTCTTGAGACACGCCATTCGGGTCCAGGTGAACATTTTCAGGCTGAGTTCTTTCTCTGAGGCGGTGAATCAGGTGCTTATAGACGATGGAAACGAGAGGGAGAAATCTCGCCTGGGCAGGACGACAGCTTCAGCTGACGGTTTAGACAATAGGAAGCGAGGATGAGATGAGTTCCAGCAGGTCAGTCAGGCCAGGGATTCAGCTAGACCACCTCGTGGGAGTTATTCGGTGATTTTCTTCCATTGTGGACAGTCGGGTCATGTTCGGGCGCAGTGCGACAGGCCTCTGAAAGAGTGCTGGGCATGTGGACAAGACGGGCATCTGGAGAGGTTTTGCAGGCAGCCTTCTCAGATAGCTTGCAGGCATGGACCAGGATAGACTACAACATCTGTATTTGGTTCAGGTTTGGTACTCGGAGAGGGTAGTCGAGGTTCAGCTGTGCGCGGAGGCCATGATAGAGACAGTGGGACCCATCTTAGTGGTCAGTGACCGGTGAATGGAGTAGCACCGCAGGGAGGTCAGGCATCAGGCAGCCGTGTTTCATGCCAGGTGCATCCCGTGGAGCTGCCATAGGATGAGCAGGCCGGTGAGTTGATGACAGTTAGAGGCACACCGTGGTGTGACCGTGATCTCCTTGTTTCCTTTTTGGCATGACCTGTAGAGGTATGCCTGTTTTGAGTGCACGAGGTGCACAAAAACTTTGTGGACTGACTAGATGCTAGTCAGTGGGTTGGAACTGTCTTGGGTGCATGATATATATATATATATGAGGTGTCGTGGGCATCAAGGCATCGTGGATGCGGGTTACATGAGGTGTCATGGGCATCGGGGCATCGTGGATGCATGTTACTTGAGGTTCTAGGCACCAGGACGTCGTATAGGTGGACACCGATGTGGTGCATGATACTTTGGGCATCGAAAGCGACACAAGAGCACGAATGAGGTGCAGGGGTGACGATGCGTCACATGATGATTTTGCTTCCAGAAAACAGGTTAGTAAACCCTGTTTGTTTTACGTTTTGTTGGGTTGAGACTGGGTAAGGAAATTATTAAGGTGGGGAGCCCCCTTGAGTAATATGTCCGGAACCTTTGAGACCTGGGTAGTTCGGGTTGTTTAACTGGGGTGGGCATGTTCAGTTCCATATCCTGGTTTCGTTTGGTATCTCGGGGATGAGCTACGTTAAGGTGGGAAGTTTGTAAGAACCCGGGTTTTTAGAAAAGGTCAAAATCCCGAACCTGTTTAAAATTTTGACTTGTTTCCGAGGAAACTGGATTAAATGGGAAGTTTCTAGAAATTTCCAGACAACACGCCGTGTTCTTTAAGTACACGCTGTGTATGTCTCGGTGAGTGGCCGACCGTGTACTCGCCGAGTACATGCTGTGCGGGTGACCGTGTAGAGTTTTCTTACTACACGGCGTGTAGTTCTGAACATTCCGTGTAGACCACCGACCGTGTGAATCCATACATGGCATGTAGGTCGTTGGCCGGGTAAGAACCATGGACACGTCGTGTTCCCTTTGGACACACCGTGTAGTCTAGCGGTGTATGTGGGATATACAGGGCGTGTTGGTATGTCGGCAAGGAAGAGAGGAGGAACCCATTAAACGCCATGTACCTAGAGGTACATGCCCTGTACTCATGTCAGCAGGTTCGGAAAGTATGTCGGCGGAATATTTCCATCTTTTGAACAGTAAAATGAACCATTCATGGCGTGTAGTCCCAAAGTACACGCCGTGTACTTTCCTTTTTCTGCTTAAAATGGGCAGTAGCCTCGTATTGAGGCAGAACCTCATATCCTCCGCCAGGATACGTGAACCAGGCCAGCCGAACCTATCTTCCCCCCCCCCCCGATCATCCATTTGAGACCCATTTCGATCACTGATTAGTGCGTTGGAACCCCCTCGGTAAGGCTTGGATTCCTCGTTGGTAATTTTTTCTGATTTTCATTCAAGAACAAGTTATAGCCCTTTGAGCGGTTTTGAATCTTTTATAGATTTACCACGTTTTAGACCGAATTTTCGTGTGTTACCGGAGGAGTATCATCGTGCGAGTCTCAGGTAGGTGGTGCATAACTCATTTTGTGTTTTTGTGGTGTTTGGGTAATGCGGCTTTGGTGAATTTTCAGGTATTTTTGAGCGGGACCTGTTTTATCTGCTTTTTCATACTGTGTTGTTATGGGACATCTCGGATGCCTTTGGGTATGACCATTTACATGTTTGCATGAGTGGGGCCGGGTGAGGGGACGTGGCTCATCGGGGCATTTTGTCCAGGGAACGCCAAAATGGTTTTAATTTCAATATTGTTGTGTTAAACTATTAGTTTAAATTATTTATGCTTGTTATAATTATTGGAGGAATTTAAGACCTCAGTGCTGGTATGAGACAGCACCTAGTATAGTGCAATTCAAATGTTTAGTTTGTTTTTCTAGTTTATGTTTTCCTGTTTAAACATGTTATATATGCAATTACTGAATTGCATCTGCTGGACCCTTTTGGTTGTGTTGGGTTTGACCCGGTTACATTTGAGTGATGCTGATCACAGGTTGGGGCTTTGGCCGGGTTACGTTGGGTGGTTTTGACCACAAGATAGGGCCTCATGGACGTCGGTTTGAGGTAGTAAGTCTGTCAGGTTGGGCATGTCCCGGGTTACTTGGATGATGAGGCCATCAGACTTGAGCGACATGGTCGCAGCGACACGAGGTGTCAGATGTTTTGGTGGCTTAGGATAATTTTGGGTGATTACCGCTCACCGGGACTTTGAGTAGTGTGCACACAGAGATACTCCGTGATGAGTTGGTTTTGACCACTTGTGTGGGTAGAGGCCCCCATAGTTGTGTTTAGGTATTTTGGTTGTGGGTGCTTGCCGTAGAAATCCATGGGGAGGTGAGGAGCCTTCAAGGAATGGGCGTGCCTTCGGGACGTCGGTACTTGAGACATCAGGTGTTAGGAGGCAAATAGTGTCGGGTAACTATTTTGGGCGTGCCTTCGGGACGTCAGTACTTGAGGCACACGGTGTCAGGAGGCACGTGGTGCCTGGTTAATAGTTGGGGCATGCCTTCGGGACATCGGTACCTGAGACACGAGGTGTCAGGTGGTACATGGTGTCGGGTTACACGAAAGAGATTTCGGGGTTGGCCGAAGTAGGTGACACTCCATGGTGGATGTTGAGCACCAGTGGAGTTTGTATTTATTTTTTCATTGTACTGATTACTACTTTCCGGGTAAATGCATGACTGCTTAAACACATATATTTGGTAGACACCACTGGGTGGTATCCTACTGAGGTTTGTCTCACACCCTGCACGGGCCCTTCGGGACACGTGCAGACTTCATGGATTTACGTGCATGAAAGGGGCCAGCTTCAGGAGCTGGGTTACGTTAGTTGTTGCATGGAGATGGTACAGACCTTGAGGTCATACCTAGCTGGGGTTTACTGTTGTGTTAACTTTTCTGTATCAGCATGGTTACTTGTTGTAGCTACTGTTGGTTATCCATTGATGCCCTTTTGTATATTGAATTCCTTTGGATACATGTTTTACTCTTCAGTAGTAGTTACATGTTATCAGCTTGCTGTTGTGTTTATTTCCGAAGCTGTTGTTATAATTATTGCTTCCGCTGATTGTTGATATTGGATATGCTTCTGCTCTGCGGGTTTGGTTCGAGTCTGCTGAGTCTTTCTTTCCGCTGCATCTTTACAGTTATACTCGGACCAGTACCCTTACTATGATCCTCCGAGAGGGTATAGCCTCCCCATTATACCTATTCAAACCATCTCTGCTAGTCGTCAACCTTTGGCATTCAGGGGAGGTGCGCCTAAGGTAGTGACACCCGACCCGCTCAGCACTGTTCGTGTGGCTGGCCCGGTCCGGGACGTTACATTTGGGGGTCGCAATGTGACGTTTTCTAGCTTGTATAAGGAATTTATAGTGATTAAAATTGTATACCAAAGTAGGACACAAGATCTGGGAATCATTTAATTGTGCATTCATTTGAGTTGGGTGGTTCATTCGGACTATATAAGGATTATGGTATATGTTCTTCATAAAAGTATCACTGTTTTTTGTCTTTTTTCTCACATTCTATATATATTCCTTATATTTTTTTAGTGTTACCTTATTTTATGTCTCATGTGATTTAGATAATATGTTGGATTTCCATCATGTATCCCATAATAAGTCCTTCATGTGATTTATGAGAGATCACATAGAGTGTTTATGCATGCTACATGGTCACTCCAAATGTTTCCTGGATGTTACCAAACATAGAACCATTCCAGTTGTGAGATATGTCACTTCAAGATATCTTATTTGATTCATAGTCATGATGGTGGAAGGATCCAAGAATTTATTTGTTGATGTTTGGGTGGGTTTTTTATAGGCCTCATCACCCTGATCATTCACCGATTGTTTATTGTGTATCGCGTAAATCTATCCTGGAGTTGGTGGAGGAAATTGATGCTTTGTATTTTAGGATATCCTATTATATGTAATTATTGGGGGGTCAAATGATTTTATGTTTCCACAAGACCACAACTTAAATAATCCTTGTAATGTATTATATCAAATAAGTGGTGTCTGTACTTTTCAGGTCCGAATGAAAATGGATTGTCACATTGTCATGTTGCTCTATCCAAGAACATTCGTAGGATCTGGGTTCCCTTTAAAATGAATTCACATGATCTTTAGTGACATGTCTGGGAAATTTCATAATAAAGTTATTTCTAGGTATGAGTCTTTCACTTGATCATATATAATTATTGAAAATATTTTTCAAGGTCCTACGGAGAGCACAAGAACATTGCATGATGTTTACTACTGTAAGAGGTTACCTCATTTTCTATTTTATTTACTTCTATTATTTTCAAAGGCATAGGGATATTGGGATCTTGAACAAGTTTTGTTAATGATATTCACTACCCCTACAATTAATTTTTTATGTGACTAATATAGTAACATGAGGTGATTTATAATCATTTTAGAGAAAATTCCTTTTGTTTTCATTATGGTGCTGAAGGGGGAGTGCCATATTGTGTGGACATGTCTAAAGTCATACATATATATGTGTAAAATTTCACCATTAAATTTTCTATATTTAGAAAATATGGGTTGTGTAACATGACTTTTAAAATTGAAATAGGATTTTTAATTTTCTCCTTTTTATTTCCTTTATTATTTTTCAAGGGTTTGGGGTCTCATGTGTTTTCTTGATTGTTATGGAGGATAATCATTCTCACCTTCGATGATGTGTCACATGACCAAAAAAATGTATAATGGTTATTATGGATTATTGTAATGAAAAAAATCATCATAATTATTTTTTGAGCCAATGGGGGGCCACTTGGACATGTTGAAATCCATTTGCGTGATTGGGTGACATGGCAGCAAGAACTTTCAAGGCAAGGCAGACTAGTCATCGGGGCTTCTACGGTGACTTGAAAGCTACATATGTCTGTCGTTTGAATTTTTAAATCACAAGAGGTCCCATTATATATATATATATATATATTCCAAATTTTCCAATATTTTTGGAATACTTGTCAATTGCATGCTTTAAGGTGATTCCCATAACCAGGGGGTGCTAGTATGGCAGCCACTACATGATCACTGATTAGATGGGACACCTTCACAAGTGTAGAAGGACATTTCAATGGGTCATTTTGGGATCTTCCATTGGTTATGTGATATGCATGGATCCATCACATTACCTTCTAAATGTATCAAAATCACGTGTATTCCATGGGGTCATGCGATCTACATCATTTCAACCACCTTATTCATCATTTTTTGTGGGGTAAATAATACCCATATATTGTTATTTATTCATATTTAAATTTATTGATGGTTATTTGGAGAGAGTAAAGAATATGCTACTAAAATTATTAATAATGTTTTGGTGTAATATTATAAAATCCGTAAAACCATTATCCTAAAGTTTAAAGAAAATTAAACCAAATGGAAGCACAATGTACGATTTCTTATATCAATTTAATTTCATTGAGTCATATGTTATTTTTATGCACCAGATTTATTTTATATGTTGTGTATAATTCCATATATACTAGTAATATCATGAATACATAATTATTCATGGTATTTTATGTTTCTTTTTTAATTATTTCATCTAATGGTTGTTGAATAAAATGATACTGAGTGGTGTTGAATTTCATAACTAAATTTATTTTCATTTGGTTATATTACTTATTCATTATAATTGGTATTTTCAGATTATTTGTTTATTGACTATTAATGGTATATTTTTATATTTCTATTTCTTTTATGTTTATTTTATGTTGATGAACATAGCCAATTAATTAAAAAATTCCCACCTTAACGCTATATTCATTGTAATGGTTTACATGACAATCTCATTTTTTGGGATTGTTTACATTAGAATTTGAATTGACGGAAATTATTTAGTCATTATTTAATAAAACCATTCATTTTTATCTCCTCTATTTATTCAGGTTATTTTTCATTTAATAGTACCAACGATAAACTCTTATATATTTATGATGTCTTATAAAATTATTTTTAAAAAATCAGGCTTCATTTCTATCTTCAGTCAGAAATCTATTTTCATTAAAACCCATTTAATAGGGATATAAAATGTAAATTTTTTAAAATTCAAAGGTCATGATGATTATGATGTTACCTGGATTCTTGATATAGTCTTATAGGATAGTGATTTAGAAATATTTTATTATTGAGATGATGAGACATCTTGTATCGAACGATCCAAGCCCTAGTACATTTTGAGGATATCGTGTAAATTAAATAGAGAAAAAAACAAAAATTAAAAAGCATACTTTTTCGATATGAATATACATTATACATATTTTTGTACTTGGAGATAGATACATGATGGTTCCATATCAAGATCTATCTATATCATCCCTATGTGATTCAATAATATGATACAAAATCAAACATCAAATTCCAGGTTCTAACACAGAGATCCAATGATGCCTTCAAAACCCCAACAATCACCACATTATCATGATTGCGATGCATGGGGGATAAATGAATCTGATATCCTAGTTCCACAGTTCCCTTATATAGTATATATGAAATGATATAGAGTCTCTAATGAATTTTTTATGAATAGTTATCGTTCTCAAGCCTCTCTCCCCAATTTATAGTGGATGCTCAACATTCCTCATAGAGTTCCCCATCCATTATTAATTAAATATACACTATATAAATAATTATGATGAACTAAAATAATTTATAAATATTTTTTTATATTTTGTCACATACATGTTATATATATTAAATACATTACATGATAGAACATAATCATTTAACTCGACTCGTAATTACCAATTAATATTACAAAAACTTGAATATTTGGATAATTCAAATTTTCCTGACAACAAGACTAACAATCCATTTTAACTTATTTTTATAGATATTGAGAATAAATTGCCTAGGTGAAACCCCAGACCAATGAAGGGAATATTTAGAAGAAAAATAGATGGTGTATTTATGTATTTCCAATCATGAATTAAATTGTAGAGTTATTTTTACCAATGGTATTTAAGAAATAAGATTTATGAAACATCTCAGGATTTTGAAAACATTAATATGTGCATGTGTATTCAATAACATAAGTGTTATGGATACTATCATTGGTTAATGAGATTAAGATTGATTGTATGTTCATATTTGTAAATGCCTTTTTAAACTATTGTTTGGTAGTAATTTTACAAGATTAAGGATTTATTTGGAGTAAATTATGAAAATAAATTGTTTAGTGGATAATTTTTACGATGAATAATGCCGTTACGTTTTATAGACATAATTTTTATGGTATTAAAAACCATTAGGGTTAATATGTTCATTAATGACATTATAATAAAAGTCAAATGAATCTATTATACTTTTTAAAAAAAATAAATTAATTAATTAAAAACATTAATAAAATCTTTTGTATGATTAACATTATTTTTTAAGATATCCATATATATTTTTCAAACATTATATGAATTATATTAATGTAGTTTAGAAAAATGTAAATCTATATCATGGGTGAAAAATCATCATGTTCAAAAACGATGTCAGACATTAACCCATAACCAAAGGATGATAATCATTTCACACCTACCACTAGCCTATGTGATGTCCTGGTTAATATTTTATTATTTTTAGTTAAAATATTGTATGAATAAATATGAGATTTTAAACAATATGAGAATTTATGTGGTTTAGTGTGTAATTTATTTTATCAGATAACTTGTACTAAACATACTGGTTTAAAAAATAGTTACTAGTAGAAAAAAATAGTTTTTAAAGGATCTTATGATTTGTTAAAACTTAATTACAATTATTATGTCATAAAAATCATTTTTAGATATCCATTACATTGAGTAATTGATCTAAGTAAAACAAAAGGTTCAAGTTTTTATGATTTAATAGAAATTTATACTGTAAGTTTACTTCCCTATATTCTTGGATAATAAATAAATTTATAATATTTTAAAAAAGGATAATGAAATAAAAAAAAAATTAGATTCATTTATATTTAATTAGGTTGTATTTTAAATCATCCTACAATAATTACTTTGAATCCCTCAACTTCCATTGATCATTCACTTTCCTGTGATCAATGACCACAATAATTGTATATAATTATTTATGCTTTTCCTACATGTCCATATATTCACTTTCCACTAATTTTATTCCATATAGAACCGTAGTTAATATAGCATACCAAATCATTTGAGGTGTGGAGAATGTAAAACCATGAAATCATAAAATAAATAAAATGTATATGACAACATGTATGACACAAAACACCAACCATATAAGGTAATATAGCATAAAAAATCATTATGATATATTAATATTTAGAGAAATTCAAACATTACAATAGTGTATGTTAAAATAAGCATTGAACATGTCTTATGTTACACAGAAAAAAATTTCAGGTTTCTTTAAATGAAAAATCAAGTTTCACTTTCATTATTGCATATAAAAAGTTCATTCACAATCATGTGTCTCACATAACCATGTTTTACTGAACCATAATATAATAATATTATTATTATATAATATGATACTTATCACTTAGAATTTTGAATACCATGTACAAATAATATTAAAAACCATATGAAAAAAATATATTATTAATATTTATTATTAATATTTTTATTATAAATAAAATATGAATAATTAGAATGAATATTTTTTTTTAAACTGTGTTTTTTCAAAAACAAATATAGTCTAATCATGTTTGGAAAACATAATTTAAAATTAATAATTTTAATTTATAGAAACATTATATGAAAAAATAGTTTTCATTTTAGAAATACTAATAAAAAAATTATTTTACTCAGATATTTTTGAATTTTTTTTAGAAGTATCATTCTATAGATGAATAATGAAAAACAAGATATTTGAATTGAAAATAACTTTTTCATTTAAATAATTTATATGATAAAATTTTATTTTTAATTGTCTTTAATGTATAAATAGATAAATTGTATATCAAATAATCAAATTTAGTTCATTAGAATCATTTCAATTGTGAATTTGTATATAAAAACATTTCAAACTTTTGAAAATTTTTGCCTCAGGAACTCACTTTCTCCTCAAGTCTATGTGATTAATTTTAAATTAAATTATACCATTTCATTGAGTTTAATTTTGAAAAATTTATTCTATATTTGTAATATGAATAATTCATAATTTCTAAAAATGATAACATAATTTTTGACAAATGTGATTAATGAAAACTATTAAATTTAATTCTATTTACTATGGTAAAATCGTTTTTAGTGTGGTTAGTTGCAAGGATACATTTTTATGTACCATAAGTGCTTCTATTAAAATTAATTTCAAAGACACATTGAATTTTTATTATATAAGTTAGATATCATTTTTTTGGAATTATTCGGTCAGTATTGTCTAGAAATTACCACATTAATTTAATCATAATTGATAAATTTCATAGGTCGAAAATTTTGTTACCTTAATAAAAAATGATATGAATGGGGAAACATAGAACTTAAGTAAAAATATTATACAAATGCACAAATGTTTCTATGGTGAACGTGTTTATAGACCAAATAAAACTTTCCATCCATTATTATTATATTTTTAGACACATTATGTAAGGGAGCCCTCCTAATAGTGAATAATTTTGAATTATTACAAATATTCCACTCATAAACTATAAAAGTGAACTCGCTCTCCCCCTTTTTAACACCTCTCATTCTATTTGGATCATCAAAACCCAGCCAAATCACTCCCCACCATCCCTCCATTCACTATATAAGTATTATTTGGGGAATAAAGTATCCCTTACTCCATCCATTTATCATATAATTATATGTTTTTATTTTTAGGTCATGATATATAACTCAAAACAATTCCATAAAATTTTATATTAAATAATTGGTCATGTGTAAGGTGTACTACCACCTTGTGAACAGATGTCATTTGTTCTCACATTACCACCTTTCATGGTTGAGAATAACTATGGTTTCATTGTTTATATATGATATATAAGATATAATTTATTTTATTATCTTATCAAATTATTATATGTCAGATACCTTTATTAAATCCATTTTATAGGAATATGATAATGTCACTCGTGTGTACAACAGTCTACCACCTCTTGAAGTGATCTGATTTGTTCATGTATTACAATGAATGTATTACTGATGTGTTTAATAGAAATATGTGATATATGTGAAATAAAAATGATACATAAATGATAATTTATATAATTTATTTTCCTTTATTTAAATATATCAAAAATTAGAAATATCATTAATGAGTACATACGACCAACCGTTACAATTAATTGTGTATTCAATTTCCTATCACCCAATTTTATGGATTACTCTAAATAAATATAAAAATATTATAAAAGATAAATAAATCACGTTTTATATTCTAGAGATGATTAATTTCTGATCTAATTAATAGAATCAAAAAAATTATATGTCATAACATACTCGAAAAACAAGGAAAATAAAACCTAAATCATTGAAAATAAATAATGATTTTGAACAATAATGTAATAATATGTTATAAAAGAATAATTATTTATGTTATAATTTTTAATATTGTTTTATTTTTAAGTTAATTAAATTATTAAGTAATTTATATATTATTTTATAGATCAGTAAACCAAAATTAAGTGGAATTTAATGGTTTTCATCTCAATTTCATTTCATTGAGGAATATTGTATTATTATGCACCTAATTTTTTAATATGGGGTATATACTGATCATTTGAAATTCAATATCATGATTAAATCAATAAACATGTTATTTTAGTTTAAATTTTCATTGTTTAACACAAATTCTTTGAATTAAAAGTTACCAAGTGGAAAAGTATTTCAAAGCCCAATTTATTTAACATGGGATAAATTCCTTCTCCATTATCATTGGTATGTTATGATTATGTTTATAATTAATTTTGAGTCTATATTTTGGTTTATCAAATTATTATATATGTATATATAGTTTATACATATATAATAATCATTTAATAGTCTTCACATTAACAGTATGGTCTTTCCAAACCATCACTTCAGGATCTCATTTTATTAGGTATTTTTTACATTTGAATATCCATTTAATGAAATAATTTGATTAATTTTTTTTGAAAACATATCATTTTATTCTCTTATGTTTAGTCATGAAATTTTTCATGTAATATAGCCATTTTATACTCTTTGGTACATAAAATGTTTTATAAAATATTTTTAATAAAATTAGACTTCATTTCACTCTTTCGTTAGATATCTATTTTCATTCCAAAAATTGTTTTATTCAAATATTTTCAATATATTTTTTAACACATTAAAAATTACTATCAATGAAATTATAATGCATGTTTTAAAATTTGTTATATGTTTTCAAATGAAAATTATGTTGTCTTCAAAATAATTCATCTTTGTATGTTACCGAAAAATTAAAAAATATTGTTTCAATATTTACAACATGAACATAATTTGCAAAAATCATGAAAAATCAAGTGTTTTAATTAATTATTTATTTTATTCATAGGTTACATTCAAATAAAATTATTTTCAATTTTTTTTATGAAATTTTAGTTTTTAAAAGTGATTTTCAATAAAAAGGGTTTTTTAATTGTTATTTCAGAATGAAAATGATATTTTCCTCAATAATGCTTTTAAATATATTTTATGGTATTTATATTAATTAATGAAAAAAATAATTATTCTTGATCCAATGGGTATATATGGTACTTATATCATCCAAAATATTCATATGTGTTGTTGAGGATCACTTTGACCATGAAATGTTTTGACATTCATATCCCGAATTAATTTTTTTGTCATTAATGATATCACACGGAATTGGGTGGAGGTCTCACATGTCTACCGAGAGGCGAATCAGGTGGCGGATGAACTGGAAAAGCGGGCGCTCACTGATGCAGGAGAGATGTGGTCTTCTATGAACCCAGACTATTGTGACCCACTGGTGGAGGTAGAAAGGTGGGGGTGGTGCACACTCGCTTTTGTAATATTCCCCTTTATTCTTGACTCATTTCACTTTCTTTCATTATTTAATTTTATTTGGACCGGCTTACACCAGATCCTGGATTTTCTGGAATTCACTTTTTAATAGATATTCAAATTCCCCAAATTTAAAATTTTATTCATAATGGATACATTTATTACATGAATCATATACCATTTTAACATATGGTGTCTACTTTTATAGTTATTTTTTAGTGGGGGAAATATTGATAAATATTTATCCTTTACTCAAAATGGAAACATTATTATAAGACACAATTTTTTAGAATGAAATTGATTATTTGATGTATGATGAATTATTTTAATAGGGGTGACATGGGTTGGGGACTCTGTAAAGTAATCCACTCATTGCATCGATACGTTTAATACATAAAGTAATTTGTAAATGAAACCCTTTGAGTTTATAACCAATCACGTTTTGAGAATTCTTATCAAAGGATTTAATAGTAGTTTATTATAAACTGCCTTGTCATTACAGGTATCATGTACCTGGGTAACATGAAATTAAATAACAAATCCTTTCAATCATTCTTAATTCTATTATTATAGTGCATGTAATTTTCACTATTCTAAAATTAATATATTAATTTCATTCTTAGTTTACACATTAAAGGAATGCGTTCTTATTAATAAACATTTTCGTATTGATTTTTCCTTCTAAAGATATTCTAAAGGTATGATATTTTTAGTTATTTATCTCGTCATGTTGATTATGCTCATTTATTCATTATTTCATCTACAGTACTTCAACTTTACTAGGAATCTTATCTCATCATTATTTTTTTCATTATCCATGATTTTATGAATTTTTTATGATAAAAATGGAGAGATATGATTGATCTAATAATGTTTCCTTTGTAAAAAAATCTATTGTAATTTGGGTATTGAGTAGTAATACAAGACTCCTATATGTATCTAGTTTTACAAAACTAATAATCCATTTGGTAATTTTGGGAATTATTTTGTTATATATTATTCCAATGTAATAGAATCAAGAATAATCTGCAAGATATAGGGGATGTGGTCTCTACATTCCCCTTCATAAAATTTGGGTCATTGATGATTCACCCATGTAGGACCTGGATTATGTTAATGAAGAGGGAAAAAAGTACTGGATAAAGAAGAGTGGACATATTTTGTATCCCCCCACCATATTATATGTTTTACCAAATTAAATAGGGGAGGATATATTGTAATATACTCCACATTACTTATAATAATAGATAATGATGAATACCATTGGATAAATAATGTTCTAGAGGTTTTTATGTATGATACACCATCCACCTTTAGATTGATGTTGAAGAACTACAATTTCCAGACTAGTGGTAGTAACTACCCCACTCCCATTTAGGTCCACAACCAGAAATTATCCATTTTCTTTTCTCATATATCGACCATTTCCTAAAATTTTATCATATATTTTATATTTATGTTATGTTTAAAGTGGTAGGTACAAGTAGCTTAACTCAATGATTCCACTCAAACATAAGTCAGGTAGTATCATTAATTTCATTTAATCTATTAATTTATAATGGGAAATTCACCATGTAATGATTTTTATAATTAAGTCTTAAAATATGCTATTTAATAGACTAATTATGGAGGTATTTTAATCAATTTTAACGAATTTTTTGTGTTCTTAATTTTCCCTTGTTTTTCTTCTTATAATTTGTTTTTGATTTTGTTTTCATATTTTTTTAGGATAATTCACCTTAAACCAATACATTGGTAAATTAAAAAAAAAATATTTTTATCTTTGTAACATTTCTTGATTTGAATGTTTTAAAACATAAATGATTAATTAATGTTTTTTTCCTGATTTCCAATTTTTTTCATTTGATTAATTTGGATTGATTATTAACTTCATCTGTACTAGGGAAGTCAAAATTGGTAATCATTCACTACCTGAGACATTTCTATAATCTTTTGAAATATTCATTAGATATATCATTTTCTTGAGAGTCATGAGATTTTCTGTTTGACACTGATAGTTTTTATTATACCTTTTTCATGTTACTAATCATATAATCTGTCACAATGAAACATCCCAAGTAAGTAATGAATAATATATATTTTTATCTCTATCTATTAATGATTAATATAGTGTTATAGAGGCTTAAAATGAAAATAAATACAATCTTATGCATGGAATACACTAATATTCTTAAAAGATTGTTTTACTTCCTTTTGATGGCAAACTATTTTTGAATCTATATTTTGACAATTTTATAAACTATGTTTGTCAATATAAACTTATCCTTTATGAATGGGACATCAAAATTTACCTTGTGTGAATTTTTGGTATTTTTCTGACAATGTTCATTTTTAATGAATAGTGAAAAATACTGCATTTTACATCAAAACTGCTTTTTTAATATAATTTATTTATATGATTAGATTATGTTTTGAATTGGTTTTGAAGTGAAATTAGAATATATTTCTACCATTTTATCCAATGGTGGTCATTGGAATCAATTTCGATTTGAAATTAGACTTAAACTGGTGTCAATCTTTTGATACTTATTGTTTTGTAAAAACACGCTATTTGCTCTGACAGCGGGAATTAATTATTGAATTAATTACTGTGACTTATATGATTTGAATTTTTTAAAATGGACTTCATTTTTGAATTCATAATATCAAATATATCTTAGGGTGAATTTTTGGTAATTTTCTGAAAACATCAATTTTTGATGAATAGTGAAACCACTAAGTGGTAATCAAGCAAACTGATTTTTCAGTTAAATGAATGTTTACCACTAATGTGTATTGAATTTTGAAAATCCGACATACATGGTTGTCATGAAGTAGAAAAATGTGGTTCAATGAGATTATAATAATTTTTTGGTGAATAGTAACTTATTATGTTCTTAATCGCGATTAGTGGTAATTAGTGTAGTTTAAGGTATAAATAATGTTTTAATAAAATGAAATGACCTAGACACATGTCCCAACATTATTGGTTGTGTCATGGCCGACCAAGACAAGCCATGGGTCAACTTGGGGACCCCATGGATCCACTTTAGTTGGAAAATGACAATAATATATTTTTATTTAATGTTAAGGTGAAAATGACACAAACATAATATGTTTTACGAAAACAATTTTTAAGTGGGGTTATACAAGTACAAATTTTGATTATAAATATTCATTGGAAAGCTAAAAAGATTTCCTATATCATAGTAGTTTTTTTATAATTTTTATACATTAAATAAATTTAATTATTTATGACATAATAATGATGCAGCGATGACATCATTATTTGACGATTTAAATAAAATAGAAAGATAATGTAAAATCTATGAACTACACATGTCCAAAACCCATTGGATGAGTGGATTTCGAACCCTTATCAACTTATCTACGTATTATATCAATTTGGGACCTTTTAAAACCGAAACACATTTTCAAGTAAAGTAATATTTCTTTACTTTCCAAAAGTTCCCCTCCTCTCCTCTTATAAAAGGCCCCCACCTCTACCTCATTTCACACACTACTCAAGCTTTTGGCTCGGCCAACCCCTGACCATTTGCTCTCTCCACATCCCTCTCCTAATCCTAGAGGATTCCCTTTGGGCATAACCCTTTCAATGGAAGCCTTTAGGCTCAACTCAAAAGGAGTTACACTTTTTAAGGTAATTCATTCTCTCATGTTCGTTTGTTTTATTTTGCTTCTCCAACCCCCTAAACTCTTTTTATTTACTTCTTTTGTAACAACACCAGTATCTTCAATATACTAGGATGTTTTTATATGATTTATTTGATCTAAACTCTCACAAAACTACATCAAATGGTTAAAGAACATACGGTTTCCGTGGATGGTGAAATTCTGCCTCCCGAAACGATGATTGTTCAACACTCATTTAACACCTTCAAAGGTGGCCATTATGATGTCACTATTTTTATATATGATATATAATATGTTTATGTTTTCCTTAAGCTTCTGTTTTTTTCATTTTGGGAATACCTTTATGGTTTCCATTATGGGTAAACACGATATCTTCATTTTAGGAAGTGCGGACTACCGCCCCCTAAAAGTGATTTGATTCGTTAATACCATATGTGGGATGTGTAAAGGATAAAGTTAATGATATTATATATTTTATTATACTGGAATTATAATATACTCTTATATAATTATGATTCCATTCCAGAAAATATGAAATAGAAATGGAAGTAGCGTTCATGCGTACGTACGGCTTACCGTCTCCATGAACGGTGCATTTCATTTCTTACCTCTAAATGATTATGTAATATTAAAAATGCATGTAAGTACTGGATATATATGACATATATGATATCTACATCATGAATACCATTCTGGATATAATGAACCTTTGACCAAATTAACAACATGTAAGTGTAAGAAGTCTATTTTTGACTTAAGAACCAAATACCGACAAAATGAACATTATTAACTTAACTGATTACATGATGTTCATAACATGGTATAAAAGGAATAATGAACTTGAAAAAGATTCATAATCAAGTAGAGATTAACTCAAGTTTATTATTCAGGAGATTAAAGAACGGTCGTGTCAAGTCGGATACGAGGTATGGGACTTCATCTCAATCTCCTTTCGTTGAGGCATATTTTATTTTATACACAACATTCTTTTATACGGTGTATAAACCCCTTTGACTTTTAAGTTTATTCAAAAGGAATTTTTTTTATACGAAGCGTTTACTAAACGACAAAAGGGAATGTTTTTGTCGTACGTATGCGGCGACAACGACTTCTCCGCTGTCGTAACCGTTATTTGAGTTTCGGCTTCCTCTACAAGACATACCTTTTTTTTAAAAGAAAAATAAATACCATGTTTTACTTTGGTATTGAAAATGGTTTTCATAATGTTTTTATTATATCAATGTGTTGTATTGATATCTCGTGATTGAAATTTGGAAATGTTATGTTTCCTTTATGCATGTTTTATGTGATATGATTATGTTATGGTTCTTGGGCATTATTATGAAGACGGGTGGTTCCGTGATAAACTAAGGGCGGGTGAGCCCGTTATAGCTCTCCAATGCATTGGGTAACGCAAAGGAGTGAAATGTTAAGGTTTCTCCGAAGAGATTTTAGGGAATATACTGTGATGGGTATTCCAAACGTAACCAAGAGGGTTACTCCCAACGTAAGAATGTTATGAATGCCTCAAGTTACCTTTACGTATTATGATTTCTATGATTTATTCATGATTTTATGAGGTATGTTAAAGTGCCTATGTTTTATGGGTAAAGTATGATTTCATTCTTATGTATATATGAACTCATGTTTCCTTTCCATGTTTTTTTTATAACCCATACTGAGTTTTTATGCTCATCCCAAGTTTTTGAAATGTTTTTCACAGGTCAAGGGAAAGGTACATGATAAGATGATAGAGTCAAGGATGTGTCAAGAAATAATCCATGTTTTATTTTAAATGTGTTTCCATTGATGGGAATGAAGAATACTATCTTTATGTAACCACTTTGTTTAAATGTGGAATGTAATGCAAGTTTTATGATCTAATTCTCTAAAACTCTAAACCCGAAAAGATCCTCAATGTGTAATCTTGTAATAACTCAAGATTAAGTAAGGTTTAAGGCTGGGGCCTTATAGTTGGTATCAGAGGTCGGTTTAGATAACATTAGGAGTTAGAATTCTATTAAATGATTATCCAAAAATAATTTTTTTTCTAAATGATATAGCATTTAAAGATTACCATGTTTCTTCATCTAAGACATGTTTGTTCAGAATGTTTTTCCGTAGAGGAAACAGGGAAGCAGTGCTGGGAAGGCATACAGAAGGAAATAACCTTCCGAATCAGCATCCAGAAATGGTCGGAATTGGAACTGAACAGTTTGTTGCAGTAATGGCGCAGTTGACTCAAGCGATAAATGGCGGTGGATTTCATGCACGAGATCAGCCAGATCAACCGCAGAGGAACATGTCAGTGGTGGAACATTTCATGAGGCAACATCCACCATCATTCAGAGGATCATCTGACCCTGTGCTAGCTGAAGGGTGGATTAAAGAACTGGAGAAGATTTTTGATGTCATGGGGTGTTCATAAAATCAAAAGGTTAGTCTTGCTATTTACCGTTTGGAGGGTGAAGCAGATCAGTGGTGGTCTATGGTTAAGAATATCAGGGACGCCGATGAGATTGATGCTCTTGACTGGGATGAATTCAAAGGTATGTTTCTTGAGAAGTATTTTCCTAAGGTTGTTCGACTTAGGATGGAAAATCAATTCTTGGAATTGAGGCAAGAGGAAGACTCAGTGGCTGCCTATGAGGAAAGGTTCACTCAATTGGCAAGGTATGCTCCAAATTTTATCCGAGACCTTGATAGTAAAATCAATCGTTTTTACTCAGGATTAAAGACAAAGTGTCGAAGGGCATTAGCTTCTCATGAGTTTAAAAGTTATGAAAAGCTTGTTTGATGTGCTGAGAAGGTGGAAATGGAGTTTTCTGATGACCAAGTGTTCTATAACAACCTGCAGAAGAAGAGACCGAGGTGGCAGGAGAAAGGTAAGAATTCTTCAAAAAAGTCTGATGGTAAGAAAACTAAGTTTCCAGTTTGTGATAAATGTGGAAAAAGGCATGCTGGGGAATGTCTTCTGAATTCTGGGAAGTGCTACCGATGTGGTAAGATGGGACATAAGGCTCCTGATTGCACTGAAAAGAATCAAGGTGAAGGTAAGAACAAATTTGATTTACAGTTAGTGAAATGTTTTAAGTGTAATGAAATGGGTCATTATGCAAACGAGTGTCCGGAAAAGAGCTTGAGTGATGGGAAGCAGTTAGACTACAAGCAGAAAGGGGTGGTGAAATCCTTTGCAACAACTTCAGCAGATGTTGGTCCATCGAATGAAGTGGTATCAGCTCCAGGGATATCATTATTTTTCGAAGATTGACTTGAGGTCGGGGTACCATCAGTTGAAAGTAAAAGAAGCAGACGTTTCGAAGACTGCGTTCCGTACTAGATATGGCCATTATGAATTTGTAGTTATGCCTTTTGGGTTAACCAATGCATCTGTTGTATTCATGGACCTTATGAATAAAATTTTCCATGCGTTCTTGGATAAGTTTGTGTTTGTGTTTTGAGGTTATGTGTGCCATGTGATTCACAGTTAAGAATGAGTTGTTATGTGAGGCTCATAGTTCCCCGTTTTCAGTTCATCCTGGCAGTACTAAGATGTATAGAGATCTGCGGGAGTATTACTGGTGGGATTGAATGAAAAGAGACATTGCTGATTTTACTGTGAAGTGTTTGACATGTCAACAGGTTAAAGCAGAGCGGCAGTTACCGAAAGGGATGCTTCAGCCTTTACCAGTGCCAGAGTGGAAATGGGAGAATATATCCCTGGAATTTGTTGTTGGATTACCGAAGACATCTCGAAGTAATAATGCAATCTGGGTTATTATTGATCGCTTGACCAAATCTGCTCATTTCCTTGCTATATGAGATACTTTCTCTCTTGATCAACTTTCCCGTTTGTATCTTAAAGAGATAGTCAGGTTACATGGAGTTCCTCTCTCCATTGTATCGGATCGTGATCCCAGGTTTACTTCTAACTTTTGGAAAGGCCTTCAGAAGTCGTTGGGTACTGAATTAAATTTTAGTACAGCTTTTCATCCTCAATCAGATGGGCAGTCAGAACGAACAATTCAGACATTGGAGGATATGCTACGAGCTTGTTCTATGGATTATCAGGGAATTTGGGACCAACATCTTTCTTTGGTTGAATTTTCATATAATAACAGTTTCCATTCCAGTATACAGATGGCACCATTTCAGGCATTATATGGGAAGCGGTGTCGAACTCCAGCTTTCTGGGATGAAGTGGGTGAAAGAAAGTTGATGGGACCAGAATTGGTAGAAGAGATGGCAGAAAAAGTTCAACTGATTCAGAAACACATGAGAACAGCTCAGAGCAGGCAGAAGAGTTATGCAGATAACCGGAGGAAGGATCTATCTTTCGAGGTTGGTGATCATGTTTTTCTCAAGGTTTCTCCTTGGAAAAGTGTGATGAGATTTGGTAAGAAAGGAAAGTTGAGTCCAAGGTTCATTGGACCATATGAAATTCTAGATAGAGTTGGATCAGTTGCATACCGAGTGGCTTTACCTCCGATTTTATCTCAGGTACACAATGTTTTTCACGTTTCGATGTTGAGAAAGTATATGCCAGATCCATCTCATGTTTTGAGCCCAGAGGTAGTTCAGCTGGAAGAGAACCTATCTTATGAGGAACAACCGGTCCAGATTCTTGACCACAGGGAGCAAGTGTTACGGAATAAGGTGATTAAGCAGGTTAAGGTTTTGTGGAAAAACCACATGATTGAAGAGGCAACATGGGAATCTGAAAATGCAATGAGGGATAAGTACCCCCATTTATTCGATAAGTAAATAAATTGCAGGGACGCAATTTTCTAAAGGGGGGAGGATGTAACATCCCAAGTAAGTAATGAATAATAGATATTTTTATCTATGTCTATTAATGATTAAGATAGAGTTATAGAGGCTTAAAATGAAAATAAATACAATCTTATGCATGGAATACACTAATATTCTTAAAAGATTCTTTTACTGCCTTTTGATGGAAAACTATTTTTGAATCGATATTTTGACAATTTTATAAACTATTTTTGTCAAAATAAACTTATCCTTTATGAATGGGACATCAAAATTTACCTTGTGTGAATTTTTGGTATTTTTCTGACAATGTTCATTTTTTAATGAATAGTGAAAAATACTGCATTTTACATCAAAACTGCTTTTTAATCTAATTAATTTATATGATTATATTATGTTTTGAATTGGTTTTGAAGTGCAATTAGAATATATTTTTACCATTTTATCCAATGGTGGTCATTGGAATCAATTTCGATTTGAAATTAGACTTAAACTGGTGTCAATCTTTTGATACTTATTGTTTTGTAAAAACACGCTATTTGCTCTGACAGCGGGAATTAATTATTGAATTAATTAATGTGACTTATATGATTTTAATTTTGTAAAATGGAATTCATTTTTGAATTCGGAATATCAAATATAGCTTAGGGTGAATTTTTGGTAATTTTCTGAAAAACATCAATTTTTGATGAATAGTGAAACCACTAAGTGGTAATCAAGCAAACTGATTTTTCAGTTAAATGAAAGTTTACCACTAATGTGTATTGAATTTTGAAAATCCGACATACATGGTTGTCATTAAGAAGTAAAATGTGGTTCAATGAGATTATAATAATTTTTTGGTGAATAGTAACTTATTAAGTTCTTAATCGCGATTAGTGGTAATTAGTGTAGTTTAAGGTATAAATAATGTTTTAATAAAATGAAATGACCTAGACACATGTCCCAACATTATTGGTTGTGTCATGGCCGACCAAGACAAGCCATGGGTCAACTTGGGGACCCCATGGATCCACTTTAGTTGGAAAATGACAATAATATATTTTTATTTAATGTTAAGGTGAAAATGACACAAACATAATATGTTTTACGAAAACAATTTTTAAGTGGGGTTATACAAGTACAAATTTTGATTATAAATATTCATTGGAAAGCTAAAAAGATTTCCTATATCATAGTAGTTTTTTTATAATTTTTATACATTAAATAAATTTAATTATTTATGACATAATAATGATGCAGCGATGACATCATTATTTGACGATTTAAATAAAATAGAAAGATAATGTAAAATCTATGAACTACACATGTCCAAAACCCATTGGATGAGTGGATTTCGAACCCTTATCAACTTATCTACGTATTATATCAATTTGGGACCTTTTAAAACCGAAACACATTTTCAAGTAAAGTAATATTTCTTTACTTTCCAAAAGTGCCCCTCCTCTCCTCTTATAAAAGGCCCCCACCTCTACCTCATTTCACACACTACTCAAGCTTTTGGCTCGGCCAACCCCTGACCATTTGCTCTCTCCACATCCCTCTCCTAATCCTAGAGGATTCCCTTTGGGCATAACCCTTTCAATGGAAGCCTTTAGGCTCAACTCAAAAGGAGTTACACTTTTTAAGGTAATTCATTCTCTCATGTTCGTTTGTTTTATTTTGCTTCTCCAACCCCCTAAACTCTTTTTATTTACTTCTTTTGTAACAACACCAGTATCTTCAATATACTAGGATGTTTTTATATGATTTATTTGATCTAAACTCTCACAAAACTACATCAAATGGTTAAAGAACATACGGTTTCCGTGGATGGTGAAATTCTGCCTCCCGAAACGATGATTGTTCAACACTCATTTAACACCTTCAAAGGTGGCCATTATGATGTCACTATTTTTATATATGATATATAATATGTTTATGTTTTCCTTAAGCTTCTGTTTTTTTCATTTTGGGAATACCTTTATGGTTTCCATTATGGGTAAACACGATATCTTCATTTTAGGAAGTGCGGACTACCGCCCCCTAAAAGTGATTTGATTCGTTAATACCATATGTGGGATGTGTAAAGGATAAAGTTAATGGTATTATATATTTTATTATACTGGAATTATAATATACTCTTATATAATTATGATTCCATTCCAGAAAATATGAAATAGAAATGGAAGTAGCGTTCATGCGTACGTACGACTTACCGTCTCCATGAACGGTGCATTTCATTTCTTACCTCTAAATGATTATGTAATATTAAAAATGCATGTAAGTACTGGATATATATGACATATATGATATCTACATCATGAATACCATTCTGGATATAATGAACCTTTGACCAAATTAACAACATGTAAGTGTAAGAAGTCTATTTTTGACTTAAGAACCAAATACCGACAAAATGAACATTATTAACTTAACTGATTACATGATGTTCATAACATGGTATAAAAGGAATAATGAACTTGAAAAAGATTCATAATCAAGTAGAGATTAACTCAAGTTTATTATTCAGGAGATTAAAGAACGGTCGTGTCAAGTCGGATACGAGGTATGGGACTTCATCTCAATCTCCTTTCGTTGAGGCATATTTTATTTTATACACAACATTCTTTTATACGGTGTATAAACCCCTTTGACTTTTAAGTTTATTCAAAAGGAATTTTTTTTATACGAAGCGTTTACTAAACGACAAAAGGGAATGTTTTTGTCGTACGTATGCGGCGACAACGACTTCTCCGCTGTCGTAACCGTTATTTGAGTTTCGGCTTCCTCTACAAGACATACCTTTTTTTTAAAAGAAAAATAAATACCATGTTTTACTTTGGTATTGAAAATGGTTTTCATAATGTTTTTATTATATCAATGTGTTGTATTGATATCTCGTGATTGAAATTTGGAAATGTTATGTTTCCTTTATGCATGTTTTATGTGATATGATTATGTTATGGTTCTTGGGCATTATTATGAAGACGGGTGGTTCCGTGATAAACTAAGGGCGGGTGAGCCCGTTATAGCTCTCCAATGCATTGGGTAACGCAAAGGAGTGAAATGTTAAGGTTTCTCCGAAGAGATTTTAGGGAATATACTGTGATGGGTATTCCAAACGTAACCAAGAGGGTTACTCCCAACGTAAGAATGTTATGAATGCCTCAAGTTATCTTTACGTATTATGATTTCTATGATTTATTCATGATTTTATGAGGTATGTTAAAGTGCCTATGTTTTATGGGTAAAGTATGATTTCATTCTTATGTATATATGAACTCATGTTTCCTTTCCATGTTTTTTTTATAACCCATACTGAGTTTTTATGCTCATCCCAAGTTTTTGAAATGTTTTTCACAGGTCAAGGGAAAGGTACATGATAAGATGATAGAGTCAAGGATGTGTCAAGAAATAATCCATGTTTTATTTTAAATGTGTTTCCATTGATGGGAATGAAGAATACTATCTTTATGTAACCACTTTGTTTATATGTGGAATGTAATGCAAGTTTTATGATCTAATTCTCTAAAACTCTAAACCCGAAAAGATCCTCAATGTGTAATCTTGTAATAACTCAAGATTAAGTAAGGTTTAAGGCTGGGGCCTTATACACTAAGATTGAGGAACACTTTGAAATCAATTCTATCATTTAAATTTTTTTGGATTACCTTTTTTCATGACCATTATAACAACCACAGAATACAATAATTACATTTTTATATAGATACATTTCATGATATTTATCCCTTACTGCCTTATATTTATGTAAAATAAATTATTATTTTTGAACTCAAGTATATGGGATTGGGAAGATGGGATATATTTTTATGATTTGAAGTAATTTTTCAAGATGAATATAATGTTTTTTCGTGTTTATTTATGAAATAGTTTATGATGTTTAATCATGGGATCATGTATGGGTGGAACAAGTAACATTACAATGCTGTCTGGGGAGTTTAACAATATTTAAATATTAATATATGTAACTATTTTTCCTCAAAAATATGATTTTGATTAATAGAATTTGATCCGAATTCAAGTAGAAAAATGTTTAAACTATGGAAAATATGAAATACATTTTCCATAGATGTTGAATTCCATGTTTCAAATCCAAAAGAATATAAAGAGGTGATTTATGTGATTTATTTTGAAGCTTATTGAGGAGAAAACTGTTCTTGAGCATAACTATTTTCATACATCTACATCACTTTAGAGATTAACACTATTTATTATGTCTCACATGTTTTTACACAAAAACAAATTCCATCCTTCATCCATCGAAAACCCAAATTAAAATCCCTCATGATTGACACAATTTTGACTTTATGATGTATAGATATTGAGAGGATAAGAAACATATCAATATTACACATGATCTTATTAATGATAAATAATTTACATAAAAATTTCTTGAGTGAAGAGAGGAATATTTTTCAATGAGGTTTGTACAGCAGGAACAAGAGGTATAATATGAGATCGAATGGATTTTCATGATTTATGATGTTTTGGGTTCTTTCTACAATGTAGGATACATGGTGTTCCATATATGTGAAAATCGAGTTTTTTTCATTCATACATTGTAAGATTGTTTCAACCATGTTTTTATGTGATTTTTCATGTGTTCAATGTTTATGTTGTGTTGAGTGATAAAACAAATATTTTCATCAATTTAATATTGTAATTAAATGTTTACAAACCCACACTAGTGTTATTTTAATGGAAATAATCACATTTTTAATGTTTTAGTAATATATTGTGATTACTTGATTAAATGTCTTGATTTTTTGATTTTTTGATTTTAATTTTATTCTATATTTTAGAAATATAACTTTTTTGGAAATATTTAAGTTGTTAAATTATTTTCCTGAATATTTCCATATATATTAGGATTCATTTAATCCAACTATTTCCAAATATAAATCTATCACTTGAAGTCCAAAAACTACCTCAAAAGTCCAACCATGAAAGCTATGCATATATCTGGGTAGATATAAATATGGTTATATAATGAAGTTAAAATTCATCAAAGGGATAATGAATATTTTTATGAACAACTTTTATAATTGCGACCCCACAAAACATAGCCTATTTCATGTTCATGAATTCATGAGAATTTATAGCCTTCGAATTCAAATAGGCACATGGCCATAATTGATTTCTCATAGTAAAATGTCTATAAATACTTCAATGTAAGTAAAATGAAGAAAAAATATTATTGGTGTATAATAAAGTCATATGGGAAAAAAATTTATTAAGAACACATTTCTTAATTCAGTAATTTAGAGGGTTAAAAAAGTAAAACATTATTAGGAATATTATTGAATGAAAATGAGCCACCCTATACTTATAAATTTGTATTTTACCTCCTTTTATAGAGGTTGGAAACATGGGGTAAGATTTCATTGGCCATTTTAAAAAGATATCTAGTATTTAAAACACAATAATATTATTAAAATTTTAATATATCAATCTACATCCTCATATCACAATTATTAAATTTCTTTTATTTTACATGTTCCCCAAAAATTTTCTCTTATAAACTCCAATATAAATAGAGAAGCAACCTCGTTGTTTTCTTAGTGGAGGGAATAGTGTTTTGATGGAGGTTTATTGTTCTTAATTTTCAAATTCATTGTTGAATTATGATATTTTTTGTGGTTAAATAGATTATAGTGTGTGGTTTACATATTTTATGTGACCTCATGTTCATATTCTTGTTTATCAATCATCCTTCATGTCACGATTTTTGTCATTCATTAAGTGGATCATGGCATAGATTGTGATGTTGATAAAATAGGTCTCTTAGCTAACATTTGAAATAGTATTTCCCTGTATGTAGTGTTCATGATATGGTTCACCCACATTTCCAATGAGATGGAGTTTTGTTACAATCAATTATCATTATATATAATTGTATGTTTATATTCATTTCGAACAAGAATATCAGTCCCTCTAACCTCTTGAGATCATTTTCCCTTATTCATTATTCTACCAGAATTGTGTATTGAATTGAATATATATATATATATATATATATATATATTATTTTATATTTCATTAATTTAACCCCCATATTTTAGTTTTTATATTTTACATTAGTATTAATATAACAGCGATTATATAATACTCAATGTTTATAAGCAGCCTCCTCGAGAGATTGGTTGTAGAGTGTGCATTATGCTGTATTGTTAGGTAAATAAAATATTGACTGAGGTAACATGAATAAACTCTCACCATAATCTATTGCATGAGAAATTTAATGAATAACTATATGGGAATAAAAGTATTTATTTAAATATAGAAATATAAAATAATTCCTCCAAGGGATACATAAATATAAACAATTCCAAATAATGATGAAACTTGTGAAATAAACTATTACCACATTGATAACATATGAATCGTATACCCCAAAAAATAAATAATAATAAAATGAATCTTTAAATACTATAAATAAAAATTTATTCTTGATATAACATATCAAATTGATATTATATACACCACCCAGAATAAATAAGTATTCAATATGGAATATGTCTCACGTAAGTAAAGGTTAGACGAGAAACCCTTACCAAGGTTAGAATTTCATCATATTTGTACATAACTACTATAAAATAAATATATTATTGTTATAAATATATTAAATTAATACAATAAAATTTTCTATAAAATATATGAGTTACTTATAGTCTTTTATCACTTATTAATTAACAATTCTTTGTTCATATCAACATTTTTTGTGATAATTGCTTTGTTTTTCATTTATGCCTTAATCCAATAGGTTTGGTCTATGTAATTTGATCATGATTAAATAATATCTATAATTTTTCACATGATATAAATATCATATATATTCTTTATATATAAAAATTTATATAAATATTTTAAATTCAATGATCAAAAATGGATTTCACCATTCATAGAGACAGTAGGTCGTATGTATGCATGAAAGTTATCTTTCTAAGTGGATGGAAATAAAGGAAAATAAATATTATTTCAAATTTATAGGAAAATTATTATTTCATGTATTTAATTTATATAAATCATATACACCCATATTAACATCCTTGTAATGTTTAAATTTAAAAAAAAGTTTTCATCTCTACATTGAGGTGGTAGTCCACACGTACACATGAGTATTATTTTTGTTTTACCATTGATTAGAAGGTAAAAAGTTACATGTTATTTTATTATTTTATAATAATTATTATATCATAAATATCACATATAATCATTTACATTATCCGTAAAACCTTTAATATAAAGTGCATCTGATAAATGAATTGCATCGATACGCAATGAGGTTGTCTACCAAACACATGAGTGGTGTTTTTGTATCCCCAGTGTAATTGAAAGTAAGAATGATTATGTGATATAATAATTCAAAAAGTATAAAATTTCATCAATTCAGAATATTTAGGATAATTAAACCATTATATGAATCCTTGAACAGTTTTGATTGAAAATGAACTACATCAGTTATTAAGGTTGTAGACCACTATACACATAATTGACAAATTCGATTCATATTTGATAGAATTGAAGATGCATATGGGTATTCAAAATTACAGTAATAAAATATAATTATATAGCATATACTATTTTTATTATATTCATACACTTGAATAAGGTTTGATGGAGGTGTAATAATAAATAAACCAAATATGCACATTTATGAATTTTACATATTCTACAGAGATCCTATTTATAATTATACCTAATGACATATTATGAGGGATTCCTAATTAATTACATTAAATTAAAATATGGAGTGATAATGAAGGTATTTTTGAATTTATTTTCTAAACCATGTGTTTTTTGTATGAATTGGAGAAGATTGTAGGTGACCTTTAATAAGTCGGTGAGAGGACACACATGGAATTCTTTAAAATATAAATTGATACCCACGTTTTTATCCGTCCAATGGCCTAATAACTGGGTCATTATATAATATTAGATATTATATGGTCAAATTATTTCTATAAATTTAGTTTTAACATGTTTAATTTCTTTTTAAACCCTCATCTTCTATGTTTTTTCCAAGAGAACCCCATTTTTATATTAACTATGGTAGTTAATTTTTAATGACTTCTCTAATACTTATGGTAAAAAATTATATATATTTTATTAGATATAATAAACAATAACGATTCAAAATATATAATCCATTTTTTGAAATTCAATTTAATTATGTAGAATAATTAAATTTAAAATTTAACTTTAGATGTGATAAAAGGGTGATTTTCTAAAGAGATAATTATCATAAGTATTGAATGTTTGAATATAAAAAACATATTTTGTATTGATTCCAATTACATAAATTATTTCAAAATTAATATAATTGAGATCGTTTTACTTTTAAACTAATTTAATAAATAATTTTTCTATGAAATTAAGATAAATGAAAATAAAGTTTTCAATAAAATCCACTAATTTATCTATTCAACCAAAAATTAATATTATTTGAAAATCCCAAATAAAACCCCAAATATTATTTTGAAAATTAGATTGGACAATTTAAGATCGTATTTTCAAATAATTTTTCAATAAGTGTATAAACTTGTAATGCCCTTAACCTAGTTACCGAGAGTCGGTGCATTATTACATAACATTGGCATGATCATAAGAGATCAAGTCTTGAAAGACCGATTAGTTTAGTAGTCTTGGAAGTACTATATACATACATATGTTTTACATTACATCATGAAATGGAACAAAAATAACAACAAAGTTTCCCCTTTGAACACACCCATATCCCTTATCCTATTCATATAGGTTAATCCTAATATACTTTTTCACATCCTAGGAAAAATAAAATATATAAAGGGGGGAGATCAGATGATCAGTAAGGATAACAATATAGAAAAAACTGTCATAAATAAGCATAAACATTTAAGGAAATGTATAATACTAAAATAGATTCCTTTTAAACAAAATATTCTTTATAATATTGTAATGATAAATAAAATAATGCCATTTAATTTTTCACATGGATGTTCTACTAATTGAATAATCACATGTAATATCAATAACCAATAACATAATGATGGAATGCAGAATACCAGATATCATAACCACATAGTCAAGGCCTAGTGCCAAGAGTACACATAATATTTTTTCAAGGCCTTGTTCCAAGACACCAGTTTTCCTCATTATACCTACTGACGCAACAAGAAACTATAGCAGGATCCACCAGTCACTTATTATGTCCAATGCATTTTTTATATGAAAAGGTTGAAACATAAAATAAACATTTGTATTAAATCAAGAGAACATAATTTTAATACATTAACCATAAACCATCAATGGTATAAAAATGACACATCCAATTTCAAACATATGAAAAAACCTTCAATACAGTATGGAAGATTGTATCATAATAAATCAACATCAAATAAGTATAAAATCCATCAAAGGATTTTGATATTGATGAAATCAAAACTATTTGAAAGAAATATCTATATCTATTTTGAAATCATTTAAATGTCACATAATTATAAAAGAAAAAATTTATTTTGAAAATATTATTATAAGCTTGCAACGACAACTTTGTAGGTGTTATAATGGTGGAAAATATATGCACTCTCCGTAAACATTAAAAAACATTATTTACATAATTTTTATGAAGAGGCCATCCAAGTCATTGTTTGGAAAATTATGGAAAGATTCCTTTATAAAAAATTTATAATAATTCAAAAAACGGTATAAATGAATTTTAACAATAGCCCAGGAAATAGTAAAAAAAATTAAATACATTTTTAAGAAACCTGGATGTTGATGATAAAGAGGTCCCAGTAGATACTAACGTATAAAAAACCTCAGATAATGATGATATTGTTGAAATAAACATTAACATGTAATTTTCCTAAATCGAGGGTATTTAAACCTTATGTGTGATATTTAAATCATTGTCATTAATTTAAACGAGAACCACATACATGAATATGATATCATATATGATCTTCTAAAATTGTGTTGTTAATAATATTTCAGCAGTATCATTGTTTCAAGGGTTAACTGATTCATTTTTCTTTATATGTTTCGTTACACATGTCATGTTTTTAATGATATGATGTATTTTATTCATATCAATAATTATATTAAGTTTTTAAACATTGTTTTTAATCATAAAATTAAAATTATTCTTTAATGATTACAATGGGGAATGAATATCACCACGTTCGTGGAGATGGTAATCTGTACATAATCACGAGCGACAATATCATTCAATTGATGGTGAAATTGCATGTAATTGGATAATATATCATATATATAAAGAATCATCAACATGTTATATTTATTATTTATATCAATTATACTCATTATTATACCCATCCAAATAATTATGTTTTGAACAAAAGACTACAACACGACGTGGAGACGATAAGTCGTACGTACGCGCGTATAGTGACTTTGTCATTCATAGGATGAATATAATAATGAAAATGGTTGTACCATATTTATAATAACATCATAGAAATTATATGTTACTTTTTTTTATTATTTTGGTATGGAAACAACAAATAAAGAGGAAGTGGAAGAAGAAAAGAACATTGAAAGAGGTGATGAAATTATTATCTCTTTTTCGGGAGCTTGTTTTTTATTTGATAAAAGGGATCAATATGATTTATTATGATCATTTTAAAGCATATAAGTTGAATTTATGGTTTTTTAGAGGATATTTGAGTAGGTTTTGGCTGAGCCAAATTGATTTGGAAGTGTGATTTTGTGAGAAGTGGAAGTACCCGTTTATAAGAGAGGTGACGGTCACTTTAGGAAAAAATTCAATTATTATTTTATTATAAAATCATATTCTGTTTATAATTGATCCAAAATGATTTATTTCAAGTGAAATTTAGGAATGGGACACAAAAACTCTCAAAACATTTGTTTTTGATAGGTTTAGTTCACAATATTAACCTTATTTTTTAGATTTATCTCTTATTTAAATAGTTTAACTTTTAGCATGTATTCTTCTATTATTATAATAAATGGTTAATAAACTTACTATAAAAATAAAAGAGAATCCTTAGTGGTTAATTATTGATATATATAACCTTATCTATGTTCTTTGGCCATACCATTGGTTTTTAGGAATATTATATCTTTTAATAATATAGTATTTGTTTTAAAACCTCATTTATGTCAATTTTGACACTATTTAGTATTTGGTTTTTGTGAAAGTCATAAAAACATTTTCAATTTTAAAAATAATTTATTTAATCAACCCTAACATGTAATATTAACCTATAAAATAAATGGAATAAATCCTAATTCTCAATTTAAAAATATTTAATAATTTTAATATCTTTTTCAATCTTTCAATGATAAGGTATTACTGCATCATCATTGTGTCATAAATAAATTTAATTATTTAATGTAAATAATAATAAATAAAATAAAATTATATAAGAAATATTTTTATATTTCTAATAAATATTTATAGTCGAATTTAAATTATTTATAAACCTATATTAAAAATTGTTTAGTTATTAAACTTTGAATTTAACACTTTTAACTCTTCTTTAAATAAGATAATAATAAATGTCCTAATCTAATACAAGTGAAAAATGGTTCATATTATATTTTTATGGTATATTGTGGTCTAAATAAACATATCCATTATAATTAGGACATGTGATGGGGTAATTATAATAGCATTTTTACCTTGAATTACCATATTTTCTTTTAACCGTGGTAAATAAAATTCAAAAGTTAATATTCCTCAAAAAAATCATCATATTGAACCAAATTTTACTTACTGATGTCAACATTGTCTCTCAGATTTTTTAAATTCAATTCACAAAAGTTGTAAAATTACATTATAAGAAAATTTATAAATGTGCCGAGAAGGTGGATAAAAGACGTCAAAATTTCAGTAAAATTGTATATATCTAATGTTATTACAAAATGACTTGGATGAAATAAATTGAAAAAATATAGGTATTATGTATCTATTTTGACCTCAAATAAATTTAAATAAAATAAATAATTATTTAAATAATAATTCATTTTTAAAAAATAATGCAGTGTTTTTTAGTATTTATCAAAAACAGAAAGTTTGCCGAAAATACGCAAAATTCACCCTAAAATAATTTTGATATTCCGACTCCAAAAATGATGTCCATTTTGAAAAATAAAATATATAAAATTTCAAACAATGGGTATTACTATTCACGGCGGCTAGTATGATTGGTCATGGTGTGCTAGAACTGGTTGTTTCGTACAACACAATCTATTGCATTATTCAAAGGGAAGCGTTTCGTGGAAGCTTGGGGTGTTACATTATTCCCACTTTCAAATAATTTTGTCCCCAAAATTTCTAAAATATTACTTCATGAAAAGTTGTGGGTGGTTCTTCATCATATATTCCTCGGGTTCCCACGTTGTCTCTTCCGTTTTATGGTTTCTCCATAGATATTTAACCAAACGAGTCTTCTAGTTTTTCGGCACATGTTCTCTAGTATCACAAATCTTGATAAGATCTTTAAAATAAGACATATCGGGTTCTAGTTCTGTTTCTTCATAGGTTCATACATGTGTTGGGACAGTCATGTATTTTCTCAATAGTGATACATGAGACACTTTATGAACTTTGGAGATACTTGGAGGAATTTCCAAATGGTAAGATATAACTCCAATTAATTCTAGAATTTTGAAAGTTCCGATGTACCTGGGACATAATTTATAATTCTTATTGAATCGTACAACACACTTCCATGAAGATTCATTTAAGAAAACATGATCTCCTACATTAAATTCCAAATCCTTCCATCAGTAATCAGTATAGCTCGTTTTCCTTCTTTGAGATTCTTTGAAGTGGGTTTGGATAATATTCACACATTCTATTGTTTCCTCAACATTTTCTTAGCCTAGTAGTTTTCATTCACCAACATCATCCAAAAAAGTTGGGGTGTGACCACTCTATCTATATAAGGATTCATATGGTACCATCTAAATACTATAATGTAAGCTATTTTTATTGGAAAATTATACCAGAGGTAAATATTGATCCCATGTACCTTGAAAGTCATGTGAGCAATATCTTAACATGCCTTCCAAGGTTTAAATAGTTTGTTCTCATTGTCCATCGGTTTGAGGGTGGTTGGTAGTGCTGAAACAATGTTCAGTATCTATGTCATTTTGAAATATTTTCTTGAATCTTGATGTAAAATGGGGATAACTATAAAAAACAATCGATATAGGCACTCCATGATTTTTTTCAACTTTATTAATATATAATATTTCTTAACGTTCAAGTGGTAAATATTCTATTATAGAAAGAAAATGTGCTGACTTGGTAAGACGATCAACGAAGACCCGTGTAGCATCATTCCTTCTAGGAGTCTTTGGTATGCCTATGAAAAATTCCATCATAATATCATCCAATTTCCACTTAGGTATGGGATGAGGTTGCATGACTCCTCCAGGATGTTGTCTTACAAAATTAACCTTTTGTCCAACAATACATGTTACGCATAATCGGCAATCTCCCTCATCATGTTGTCCCACAAAAAATGTTCCATTAAATCTCTATTCATATTAGTCGTACTAGGGTGTATAGAAAAAATGTAGCTATGTGATTCATGCAATAATTCCCTTTTTAGATCAAGTATATCTTTAACACAAAGTCTCTTCACAAATTCCAAAATCCCATCTTCATATACGAAGTCGATAAATCTCCAATCGTTCACAGCTTGAATTTTTTTTGAAACTCATCATCATTAGTCTAAGAACTTTTTATCCTTTATAGTAAAGATGGTTTGGAAACCATTTAAAAATGTAAAAATGTTTCAGCTTCCATGATTATTCCCATATTCATATTTACTATATCCATGAACATAAGATCCCTTTCAACTCTCAACTTGTTCAAAACGCATGATCCTTTCTGCTCAAAGCATCATCCACCTTATTTTCCATCCTCTAGTGGTAGTGAATAGTGGAATAATAGTCCTTGCGTGGTTCAAGTGATGTTATTTTCCTCATGTTGAGTTATTTCTATGAGAAAATATACTTTGAACTCTTGTGATCATTATATATCTCACATTTTTATCCATAGAGAAAGTGTCTCCATATATTCAGAGGAAATATTACCACTGCTAACTCAAAATCAGAAGTGGAATAGACTTGTTCATGAATTTTTAGTTTCCATTATGCATAGGAAATAACTCTTTCAATATGCATAAGGACACAACCTCGTCCTTTCTTTGAAGAATCACTATAAATAACAAACATATCATTCCCCAACGGTAGTGTCAAGATAGGATAATTGACTAATATTGTCATCAGTTCTTCAAAACATTCTTCACACTATTTTCTCCAAAACAAATTATCCCTTTTACTTGGTAACTTCGTTAATGGGTTAGAAAATCGTGAAAAATCTTGGACGAAACACCGAAAATAACCTGCTAAACCAATAAATTTGTGTACCACAGTTATACTCATCGGTGTTGGACATTCTTTTATTTCTCTTGTCTTAGAAGGATCAACATATAGTATATCCTTAGAGATAATATGGATAGGAAAAGAAATCTTCAGAATCCAGAATTCACACATGCTAAACATCCCATATAATTCATTTCTTCTACGAGTCTTTAAAATAGTACTGACGTGATTTTCATGATCTTCATAGATTTTGGATTAATCCAAGATACCATCAATAAATACAACTAAAAATTCATTATGATATTCATAGAAAACACCATTCATTAGATCCATGAAGATAAAGTGTTAATTAGCCAGTCCAAAAGGCATTATTGTAAACTTGTAATGCCCATACCTGGTACGAAAAGATGTCTTCGGAATGTCTCCTCTCATCACACACAACTGATGAAATGCATATCGATGGTCAAACATTGAAAAATATTGAGCTTCCTAACGTTTATAGAATAAATCATCAATTCAAGGTAGGGGATACTTTTTCTTTATTTTTATATCATTGATCTTCCTGTAGTCAATTCAAAACCTCAAAGATCCATCTTTTATCGTAACAAAAAGAACATGGGATCCCCATGGAGAAACACCTCAGAGATTAAATACTTTATTACTCATTTTATATTTTTTTTCTTTAGTTCCACTAAATAAACAACGACCATTCTATAAGGGGTCTTTGATATGGTCCTTGAACCATGAATTAAGTCAACGGGAAATTTAATTTCTCTTTCTGGAGGATGTATAGGTAAATCCTATAGAGACACATCAATATATTATTGAAAAATAGGTAAATCCACTATTTAAACATAACTTTCCTCAGCCATAGTTATTTCATTCCCTTACACCACAATAATTGAATTTATTAGAGAAATTGTGGGTGGATCTAGATAAGAATCAGATAGTGGAATTTTTCCTCCAAAGATAAGGCATTAATTGTTATTATAAGAAATTGTAACATCCTTCTTCATAAAATAAAGTTTATTATCATGGTCTAAAATCCAATCCATATCAAGGATTATATCAAATTCAATCAGGGGTATGACATTAATATTAGCAGATAAAGCATGTTTATATGAAATAATGGTAACTGGTGGAAAATTAATTGTGGCAATGATACATCCCTTAACTGTTTTTAATAACAAGTTCCTTTTAAAATAAAATTTGATATATCTAATTTTCATAGAAAACTAGGAAGATATGAAACAATTCAATAATCTAGAATCAAATAAAGAATTGTCTAAATTTGAGGAAACCATTAAATTATCTGTCACCATGTCATTCGAAGCTTCAACCTCAGCAGTAGTGATTGCATAAACTTGGATTTATCCCTTTTCATTTTTTGAGGTATTTTTCTTTGGCGTGTAGGAACTTCATTTACATAATGCCCCATTTATCTAAAATTGTAGCATTCAACATTTAAAACCTCTTTCATTCCCTTTCAATCAAGATCATGGTGGCCTTTTTCACCACACTTTAAATAGACTCTCATTCCCTTTAGGAATGTACCTAAGTGTTGCTTCCCACATATACTATAGGATGGAAATTGAACTTTTCCCTTCTTCATCTTATTTATATTTTCAGAGTGTTCAGTTGATCTCTACTTCTATTTCTTTCCTATAAAGTCATTAGACATAGAGAATTCCATTTCTATCTACACACCACATAAGATAAAATATTCGTTCAATGAGACAGAATGTGAGAAAAATTCCCGACGGTTAAATGGTTTTAACCCATCAATGAATCGATCCATATTAATCTTTGGGTGTTGTATATAATCTGTTGCATTCCTTGCTAACCATGTAAAGTTATCCTCATACTTTGCGACATTCTCATCCTCCTTTTTCCTCAGACACATAAATTCCCTTTTCATATATACTCGATGGTCACGAGGAATGTATTATTCATAGAAAAGATTCATAAACTCACTATATTCTATATTTTATACTTCTTAATCCTCATTAGTGTATTAAATTAATTACCACCATTGATCTGCATCTCTTGTGAGGTGAAAAACTGCCATGACAGCTTTTTCCCTTTCTCTACTCCCTAAAGCGTGAAATATTTTCTCAAAAGAAATTTTCAATTTCTCAGTAACAAATGGATTCGTAGTCTCATTGAATGTTGGTGGTTTTTTCCTTATGAAGTTTTCTAACATTGAACCTCCAAATTGTTGATCATGGTTCTCTATAAGGGTAAGGATACTATTAATACCTGAGTGAGCTGTCCCAGTATGGTTATAAGTTTTTCGGCAATGGATTCATCACCAACTCCACTATAATTATCTTGAGTAGGATAGAAACCCTACATGGATTACGTGAATTGATATAGTTTTTATTCCTTCTACTATTTTCCATTTATAAACAATGGTCTACAATAGATTAGTTTGTGAATCGCAATACATAAATCCAAACTAGTTTAATACCTAACTTAATTTGAACAGTTTATGAAAAAAATCCACAATCATAAAAGAAATTATTTTAGGAGGTATTTACTCATAAATTCTTCATGATTTTTGAAAGGAAAAATTGAATTATCCTAATCATATCCCCTGGGAGTGTCATAACTAGGACTGCAGCAAGGCTGGTGTTCGTGTACCAGGATATCCCGAGTCAAGATCGTAACTCTTTATCAGAGTCTTTACTTCTAGGTACATCTGGGCCAGAGCCGTCTCTACCAGCTCATATCCAGACCAGGATATATTTCATGGAAAATTCCCAAAATATCTACATTACCAAAATTATAGGAATTTCTTCTATACTAATCCTCAAAGTCTATCTTAGGGTAATGTTCTCTAATCAACGATTTTCTAAATATAGATTCTAGTGTTTTTACAAAACATCCTATGATACCTATTCTAACGCCCTGACCCTAGTCATCCAGAGTCAGTGAATTATTTCATAACATTGTCATGATCACAAGAGGTCATGTCTCAAAAGACTGATTAGTTTAGTATCCATGGATGTTCTAGATACATAAATAAGTTTTCCATTAATTAAGGATATAAAAAAACAACATTGTGCCCCCTTTTATTACACTCATATACCATATCCAATTCCTGCAGGTTAATCATAATATACTTCCACACATCATGGAAAAAATAAAACATATATAGGGGAGATCTCAGATGCTCAGTAAGGTTAAAAATATAGTGGAATCTATCATAAAAAAGCGTAAACATTTAAGGAAATGTATAAGACTAAAAAATCCTTTTAAACATAAACATAATCATAATATGGAAATGATAAATCAAATTATTTCACTTACTTATTCACATGGATATTCTACTAGTCAAATAATCACATGTAATATCAATATCCAATTTCATTACAATGGAATGTATAATTCCAAACATCATAACCACATAGTCAAGGCCTCATTCCAGGACTTCAAATAATATTTTTTTCAAGGCCTTGTGAAAAAACACTAGTTTCACTTAAGAGACCTACTGATTCATCAATGAGCTATAGCGGAATCCACCTGTCACTTAATAAGTCCAATGAATTCCTCATATGAAATGGTTGAAACATAACATAAAAATTTGTATTAAAACTAGAATATGAAATATTAATACATTAACCATAAAACATGAATGGTATAAAAATAACACATCCACAGTCAATAATATCACAAACCCTTCAATACAATATGGACGATTTTAACATAACAAATAAACTTCAACCAATTGTAAAATCCATCAAAGGATGATGACATACAAGAAATCAAAACTATTTGAGAGAAATATAGCTTTCTATTTTGAAATCATTTAAAAGTCACATAATTATAAAGGAAAAAATTTATTTTGAAAATATTCGTATAATCTTGTAAGTTAATCTTTCAAGGTGTTATAACGGTGAAAAATAGACACAGTCACCATATAAGTTAAAAAACATTCTTTCCTTAATTTTATCGAAAAGGTCATATTGGACATTGTTTGGAAAATGACAGAATGATTTCATTATATAAATTTAATAAAAATTCAAACAGGGGTATAAATTACATTAACCCATAGTCTAAAAAATAGTAAAAATGTTTTAAAATAATTTTTTGAAAAACAAATATGTGGATGATAAAGAGGTCATATTAGATACTCACGTATGATAAACCTTAAATAAAGAAGAGATTGTAGAATTAACCCTTACCATGTAATTTTCCTTGATCGAGGGTATGTTAAACTATGGTATAATATTAAAATAATAGTTATTAAATTATACAAGAACCAAATACAAAAATATAATATCATATATGATCTTCTAAAATTTATTTGTTAATAATATTTTAGTAGTATCATTGTTTCGGTTGTTAACTGATTTGTTTTCCATTATATGTTTTCTTATGTAAGTCATTTTTTTATAGGTAGGATATATTTTACTCATATAAAGAATGATATTATGTTCTTAAATATAATTTTTAATCAAAAATTAAAATTATTATTCAATGATTACGATGGGTAACTAATCTCATCAGTTTCGTGGTGATGTTAATCTGTACATATGCATGAGTGACAATATCATTCTATTGATGATGAAATCTTATTTAATTGGATGTTATATCATATATACAGAATAATTAAAATGTAATATTTATTATTTTTATCAATTATACTCATTATTATAACCATCCAAATAATGAAGTGTTGAGTAACAATCTACACCATGAAGTGGAGACGGTAAGCCATACATATGCACGTATGGTGACTTTTTCATTCATATGATGGATAAAATAATGAATATGGTTGTACCATGTTTATAATAAAATCACAGTGTGTATAAGGTACTCAAGTTATTATTTTTGTTATGGAAACACTAAATAAAGAGAAAAAATTTGAAAGATGTGATGAAACTGTTACCTATTCTTCAGGTTTTTCCTTTGTATATGATTAATGAAGTCCTTGGGTTAGCTAATGATAAAATTAAGTTCTTTGGGATGTATTTATGGTAGTTGGGAGGTTTTTTATCAGGTTTTGGCCTATAAAAATGGCTTTGGAGGTGTGATTTCGAAAGAAGGGAATGTACGCTTTTATAAGATAGTTGATGGCCACTTTAGGAAAAGCTTGAAATATTATTTTATAATAAAATCATATTCGGTTTATAATGGATCCAAAAGGATTTATTTGATGGATAAGGTTGTTTTTGGTAAAAAAATCTCAACCAATATGTTTTAGATAGGTTTTGGTCACCATATTAACCTTATCTTTTAGATTTAACTCTTAGTAAAATACTTTAACTTTTACCATGTATTTTGGTATTTTTATAATAAATGGTTAATAAACATACTATAAAAATCCTAGAGAACCCCAACTAGTTTAGTATTGATATATATGACCTTATATATGTCTTTTGGATGAAACATATATTTTAAGGATTACTATATCAATTATTAATATAATATTTGTTTTAAAACACATTTATACCAATTTTGACACTATATAGTATTTTATTTTTGAGAAAGTCAAAAAAATATAACTTAACAAAATTATTTAATAAACACTAACATGTAATATTATCCTCGAAAATTATTGTAATACATCAAATGTCTCAATTTAAAATTATACTAATATTTATAATATAAATTGTTTAATCATTCAATAATAAGGTAATTACTACATCATCATTGTGTCATAAATAAATTAAATTATTTATTGTCTAAATAGTATATATAAAATACCATTATGAGAAAAATATTTTTATCTTTATAATGAAAATTTATTGTAGAATATATCTTATTTATAACCCCATATTAAAAATGGTTTTGTTGTAAAACATTAAACTCTTCTTTAAATAAAATAGTAATAAATGTCCTAAACTATTCCAAGTAGACAAAAATGATCATATTTTATTACTAGGGTTCTTTTTATACAAAATAAACTTATTCAATAGAATTATGACATGTGTTAGTGTAATTATAATATCATTTTTACCTTTAATTACCCTATTTACTTTTAACCCTGGAAAATAAAATTCAAAAGTTACTATTCACAGAAATTATTTTCATTATATTGAACAACATTTTACTTACTAATGTTAACCGTATCTCTCTTATTTTTGATATTCAATTCATAGAAGTGTTAAAATTTTGTTTTATGAAAATTTGAAAATGTGCCTAGAAGGTGGGTAAAAGACGTTAAAAGTTAAATAAAATTTTATGTATCCAATATTACTCTAAAATGAATACAATGAATTAAATTAAACATTTTTAGGTATTATGTATCTGTTTTTACATAAAATAAAATTAAATAAAATAAATAATTATTTAAATATAAATTAATTTTTAAACAATAACGCAGTGCTTTTCACTATTCATCAAAAATAGAATGTTTTTAAAAAAATATCAAAAATTCACTATAAGATAATTTTAATATTGCTAATCCAAAAATGAAGTCCATTATGAAAAATAAAATTTATAATATTTTAAAAACATGGTATTACTATTCATAATGGCTAGTTTGATTGGTTGTGGTGTGCTAGAACTCAATGTTGCGTAAAACACAAGCTATTGCATTATTCAAAGATAAGTGTACCATAGAAGATTGGGGTGTTTCATTCTCCCCTACTTCAAATAATTTCATCATATAAATTTATAGAAAATTACAGCATAAAAATATTCATGTGTTTCTTCATCATATGTTCCTCAAGTTCCCACGTTGCCTCTTCCATTTTATTGTTTCTCCATAGAACTTTTACTAGACGAGTTGTCTGGTTTCTCAAAAATTGTTCTCTGGTATCAATAATTGTGGCAGGATTTTCACAATAAGACAGATCATGTTCCAAATATATTTCATCATAGGTGAGTACATGTTATTGGTCAGGAATGCAGTTTCATAATATTGATACATGGAAGACATCATGAATATTGGAGAGACTCGGAGACATTGCCAAACGATAAGTTACCAATCCAATTCTCTTTAGAGTTTAGAACGGTCCAATTTACCTAGGACGTAATTTACCTTTCTTACTGAATCTTACTACACCCTTCCATCGAGATACCTTCAAGAAAACATAATATCCTACTTGAAATTCAAAATCTGTTCTTTCGTTTATTGTCATAGATCATTTGAATACATTGAACTTCTTTGATGTGTGTTTTGATAATCTTAACCATTCCATTGTTTCTAGAAAAATTTCGGGGCCTAGGAGTTTTATTTCACAAACATCATCCCAACAAGTTGGTGTGAGACATCTCCTTCCATATAATGCTTCATATGGTGCCATATAAATACTTTAATAGAATCTATTGTTATAAGAAAATTCTACCAAATGTAAATTTTGATCTCACATACCTTGAAAGTCATGTGAGAATGATCTCAACATGACTTCTAACGTTTGAATAGTCCAATCCAATTGTCCATCAGTTTGAGGGTGGAAGGTAGTTCTCAAACAAAGTTCAGTATCTAGGGCCATCTAATGACTTTTCTAGAATGATGATGTAAAATGGGGATCACGTTCAGAAATAATCAATAGGGGTACCCCATGAATTCTTACAACTTCATTAATATACAGTCAATCTAAACAATCAAGTGGAAATCCCTCTCTTATAGCAAGAAAATGTGCTGATTTGTTATGAAAATCAACAATGAATATATATAGAATCATTCCTTCTAGGAGTCCTTGGTATCCCTTAACAATGTCCACAGTAATATCATCCAATTTCCACTCAACTATGGGAATAGGTTTCATGACTCCTCTAGGATATTGTCTTCAAGCCTTAACCAATTGAAAAACTGTACATATTGACACATAATCAGAAATATCCCTCTTCATGTTGTCCCGCCAAAAATGTTCCTTCAAATCTATATACATCCTAGTTCTACCAAGGTTTATAGAGAAATGGGAGCTAAGAGAATCATCCAATAATTACCTTTTTAGATCAGGTATTTCAGGAACACAGAGTCTCTTCCAAAATTTCAAAATCACATCTTCATATACAAAGTCGATCAATCTTCTATCATTTACAGCTTGAAATTTCTTTTGAAAATACTCATCATCATGCTGAGAAATTTTTATCCTTTCCAGTAAAGATGTAGTAGAAACCATTTGAAATAGTATTTATGTTTCACCTTCCATGATTATTCCCATATCCATCTTTAAAAGATCCATAAACCTAGGATCCCTTTCAACTCTCTTATTGTTCAAAAATTCATGATCCTTTCTGCTCAAGGCATCTGCCCCCTTATTTTAATTCCACAGGTGGTAGTTTATAGTGCAATCATAATCCTTGAGTATCTTAAGCCATCTTTTTTCCCACATGTTGAGTTATTTCTCTGAGAAAATGTACTTCAAACATTTTTGAACAGTATATATCTCACATTTTTCACTATAGAGATAGTGTCTCCATATTTTCAAATAAAATATTACTGCTGCTAACTCAAAATCACGAGTGGGGTCATATTTTTCATGAATTTTTAGCTCTGTTGATTCATAAGAAATAACTCTATCATTCAGCATAAGGACACAATGAAGTCCATTCATTGATGAATTACAATAAATAAGAAACCCATCATTCCATGATGGTAGAGTCGACATAGGATCATTGAAAAATATTCTCTTCAGTTCCCCAAAACATTCGTCACACATTTTTTCCCAAAAAAAGTTAACACCATTACATGTGAGATTTATTAATTGGTTATCCAATCGGGAAATTTGTTGGAAGAAACAATAATATAAACCAACTAAACCTATAAAACATAGTACCTCAGTTATACTCATCAATGCTGGACATTCAAGTATTTCTCTTTTTCTGGAAGGATCCATAGAGATTCCATAATTATAGATAATATACCCAAGAAAATAAATCCCCTAAAAATATAATTCACACTTTATAAAATTCTAATATAATTCATTTTTTCTAAGAGTCTTTTAAATAGTGAACAAGTTATTTTTACGATATTAATAGCATTTGGAGTAAACCAAGTTATCATCAATAAATACCACTACAAATTCATCTTAAAAATTATTAAAAACACTATTCATTAGATCCATGAAGACAGAGGGTACATTAGTCAGTCCAAAAGGCATTTCTGTTAACTCATAATTCCCATACCTTGTACAAAATGACTTATTTGGAATGTCTTAATTATTCACACTAAACTTGTGATAACTAGATATAATTTCAATCTTTGAAAAATATTGAGATCCATGATGTTGGTTGAATCAATAATCCATACGAGGTAGGGGATACGTTTTCTTTAATGTTATCGCATTAATATCCCTATATTCAATGCACAAATACATAGTTCTATCTTTTTCTTACGTGAAAGAACATGCGCTCCCTATGGAGAAACACTAGTGATAATAAATCCTTTATTACTCAATTCCTGTAGTGTCTTATTTACTTCCACTAACTCCACAATGGAAATTCTATAAGTGGTCTTCGATATGAGCCCTGAACAAATAATAAAGTCAATGGAAAATTCAAATTCTCTTTCTGGAGGATGTCCAGTTAAATCCTATGGAAACACATCGACATATTCTTGAAAAATAGGTATATCCTCTATTTGAACATTCTTTTCCTCACCCATATTTATTTCACTCCATTCATCCCCAATAATAAAATTTTTCAGAGCTACTAAAGGTGGATCTAGAGAAGAATCAAATGGTGACATTTTCACTCTAATGATAAGGTATTCCTTATCATCATAAAAAATTATAACCTCCCTCTTCTTAAAATAAAGTTTCACATCATGGTCCAAAATCCAATCCATAATGAGAATTATATCAAATTCAATCATGGGTATAACATAAGATCAGCAAATAAAGCAGGTTTATAAGCCAGAATGGTAACTGGTTAACAAAAAAAAGTTGCAATATCAATTCCCTTAGAAGTTTTGATAGAAAACATCATTGTTAAATAAAATCGAAAATATCTAATTTTCATAGAAAATAGAGAAGATATGAAACAATGTGATGATCCAGAATAAAATAATGCACTGGTTAAATTTGCGGAAACCATTAAATTACCAACCACCACATCATTCAGAGCATCATCCTTAGAAAAAGTGATCACATAAACTTGTCCTTGTTCCCTTGTCCTTTTCTAAATTATGTTTCCTTGGATTTTAGGACATTAATTTTCACAATTTCCATTTCACTATAGTTGTATCATTCAACATTGAAACCCTCTTTCATTCCATTTCAATCATGAGTTTGGTGGCCTTTTTCACAACACATGTAACATACTCCCATTCCCTTCATGCATGTACCATGGTGTTTCTTCCTACATTTAATGTACGATGGAAATTCAACTTTTCCCTTCTTCCCCTTATTTCCATATCCAGAGTGTTCATTAGATCTATTATTCTATTTATTTTCTATAAATTCGTAAGATATATATAATTTATTTTCTATATTGGTAACATATGAGACAATATCTTCGTACAATGAGAATGATTGTGGGACTATTTCTTAAATGAGAAATGGTTTTAACCCATCATCAATCAATGTTATTCCTTGGGTTACATATATAATCAATTACATTCCTCCATATCCTTGTAAAGATATCCTCATACTTTGAGAAATTCTCATCGTCCTTTTTACTCAGATTCAAAAATTTAATTTCCATATCTCCTCGATGGTCATGGGGAATGTACTTTTCTAATAAAATATATTTAAACTCCCTATGATCCATATTTGATACTCCTAAATCCTCCTTTGTGTTTTGAATTAATGACCACTATTTATTTGCATCTCCCGTGAGGCGATAAACTGTAATGAAAACATTATCCCTTTCTCTATTCCCTAAAGCATGAAATATTTTCTACGAGTAACTTATCAATTATTCAGCTATAAATAGATTTTCAGTCCCATTGAATTTTGGTGGTTGTTACCCCATGATGCGGTCTAACATTGATCCTCTGCATTGTGGATCAGCGTGCCCCATTCGAGTGAGGTTATTATTCATAACCCAAGGGAGTTTTCCCAGTATGGTTATAAGTTGTTCAGTACCGGTTGCATCACCAACAACACTATAATTATATTGATTAAGAGGAAAATCTCTACAAGGATTACGTGAGTTGATATGGTTTCCATTCCTTCCGATAAATTCCATTTCTAAATAATGGCATACAATAGATTAGTTTATGAATCACAATACATAATTTGAAACTAGTAAAATCCATATCATAAATTGAATAGTTTATGAATATAATCAATAATCATAAAAAAATTCATTGAGGATGTATTTACACATAAATCCTTCATAATGATTTGTAAATAAAATGTGAATTATCCTACATATATCCCCCATGGGTGTCGTAAACAAGAGAGTGTCAAGGATTTTTGTCGTGTACCAAGATACTATGGGTAAAGCCTGCATGTTCTTGTTGAATTTTTCACTCCTAGATACATTTTTTACAGAGCTTACTCTACTTGATTGTATCCATACAGGGATGTATTTCATAAAAAATTCACAAAATCTCTACATTACCAAAATTCTAGGATGTTCTTATATAATAATTCTCAAAGTCTATATTAGTTTAAGTTTTTTAATTAGTGTTTTTCTAAGTCTAGTTTACTTAGTTTGTACTAAAATTTCTCTAATACAAACTATAACTCTCCGACCCTCGTTACGCATAGTTGGTGCATTGTAACTTAACATTGGCATGATCACAATAGAAAATGTCTAGGAAGACACATTATTTTAGTATCCTTGTCTGTTCTAGATACATAAATAAGTTTTACATTACATCATTAAATGAAAACAAAAACAACAACATTGTTTCCCCTTTGAACACACTCATATTTCATATCCTATTACTGCAGGTTAATCATAATATACTTTTTTGCATCCTGGAAAAAATAAAACATAGAAAGTGGTGAGATCAGATGCTTAGAAAGGATATCAATATAGAGAAAACTATCCTAAATAATCATAAACATTTAAGGTAATGTATAAGACTAAAACACAAGCCTTTTTATCTTAACCTTTAGTACAATAAGGAGAAGATAAATCAAATAATTACATTTACTTATTCACATGGATATTCTACTACATGAATAATCACATGTAATATCAATATCCAATATCATAATAATAGAATTCATAATACCATGCAACCTAACAACATAGTCAAGGCCTCGTTTCAATACAACAAATAAGATTTTGTCAAGGCCTTATTATAAGAGACAATTTTGTCTCATGAGACCTACAGATGCATCAAGGAGCTATAGCGGGATCCACCTGTCACATACTAATTCCAATGCATTCCTCATATGAAAAGGTTGAAACATTACAAAAACATTCGTATTAAAAATAAAATAAAAAATGTTAATACTTTTACCATAAACCATTAATGTTATAAAAATAACACATCCACAGTCAAACATATCACAAATCCTTCAATACAATATGGAAGATTTTAGCATAATAAACCAACTTCAAATAACTCAAAAATCCTTCAAACGATGTTGACATAGATGAAATAAAGACAATTTGAGAGAAATATTTTTTTTTATTATGAAATAATTTAAATTTCACAAAATAATTAATGAAAAAAATTAATTTTAAAATATTCTTATATACTTGTAAGGGATGTTTAGAAGTAGTAATAATGGTGGAAAATGGCTCCACTCATGGTATAAATGAAAATACATTCTTTCTTTAATTTTTTCAAAAAGGTCACAAAGGAACTTCTTTGGAAAATGATGGAAGGATTACTTCATAAAATTTTTATAAAAATTTAAAAACAAGTGTATAAATTACTTTAACACATAGTCTTGGAAATAGTCAAAAAAATTGAAATTCATTTTTAAGAAACATGGATGTGGATGATAAAGAGGTCCCAGTAGGTACTCACGTCTAAACATCCTTAGATAGTGAAGAGATTGTAGAATTAGCCCTTACACTGTAGTTTTTCTTGATAAAGGGAAAGTTAACATCCTGTATAAAATTTAAATCAATGTTTTTAAATTATTCAAGAACCAAAATCAAAAATATGATATCGTATAAGATCTTATAATATGTATTTTTTAATAATATTTCAGTACTATCATTATTTCAGGTGTTAACAGATTCATTTTCCTTTTATATGTTTGGTTATGTAAGTCATATTTATTATGGATTGGATGTATTTATTTCATATACTCAATGATATTAAGTTCTTAAACATTATTTTTAATCATAAAATGAATATTATTAATATATTATTATGATGGGGACTGAATCTCATTGCGTTCGTGGAGACAGTAATCCGTACGTACGTACAAGAGACAATATCATTCTATTGATGGTGAAATAGTATGAAATTGGATGTTATATCATATATAAAAAATCATTAACATGTTATATTTATTTTTAAAATCAATTATACTCATTATTATTCCAAACCAAATGATGAATTGTTGAATAAAAAACTACACCACGACGTGGAGACGGTAAGTCATACGTACGCACGTATGGTGACTTTGACATTCTTAGGATTGATAGAATAATTGATATGGTTGAACAAAATTTATAATAACATCACAATAATTATATGGTACTATATTTATTTTTATGATATGGTAAAAAAATAAATATGAATTTGATGAAAAAAGAACTTTGAAAGAGGTGATGAAATTATTACCTCTTCTCCGGGTGCTTCCATTTGATTTGATCAAAAGGGATCCTTAGGTTGGTTTCTGATAAATGTAAGGCATATAGTATTAATTCAAGGTATTTGGGAGGATAGTTTAGTAGTTTTGGATGAGAAAATGGGTTTGGGGATGTGATTTTGAGAGAAGGGAAAGTGACCTTTTATAAGAGAGGTGATACTCACTTTAGGAAAAGCTCGAAATATTATTTTATCATAAAAATCATATTTGGTTTATAATGGATCAAAAATTATTTATTTTGAGGTTGAAGTGGGCCTTGGTCGAAAAACTCTAGACTAACATGTTTTAGATAGGTTTAGGTTACCATATTAACCATGTCTTTTATATTTAACTCTTAGTTAAATATATTTACTTTTACTAAGTATTCTTGTATTATTAAATTAAATGATTATTAAAAAATATATAAAAATACAAGGGAAACCATAGTGGTTTATTATTGATATATCTACCATTATATAAGTACTTTGGTTGACCCTTAGAATTTTTGGAATATTATATCAATTAATAAAATGGTATTTGTTTTAAAAATGCATTTATGTCAATTTTGACACTATTTAGTATTTGGTTTTTGAGAAAGTCATAAAAACATTATCACTTATAAAAAATATTTAATAAACCCTAAAATTTCATATTAACTTATAAAATTATATGAATACTTCAAATGATTCAATTTACAATTATATTAATATTTATCATAGGAATATTATTAATCTTTCAATAATAATGTAATTATTGCTTCATCATTGTTTAATAAATAAATTTATTTTTTACTGCCTAAAAATTCTAAATAAAATACCATTATGTATGAAATATTTTTATATTACTAATGAATATTTATAGTCTAATTTATCTATCGTATAACAATATATTAAAAATTATTTAGATATTAAACTTTAAATTTAATAATTTTATCTCTTCTTTAAATAAAATAATAATAAATGTCATAATCTAATTAAAGTGGACCAATGGGATCATATTTTATTCCTAGGGTTTATTTTGGTCGAAATACATGAATCCAATGGAATTATTACACGTGTTTGGGTTCATATAATACCATTCTTCACTTTATATTCCCCATTTACTTTAAACCCTAGTTAATAAAATTCAAAAGTTACGATTCACCAAAAATAATTTTCATCCTATTGAACAAAATTTTACTTTATAATGTCAACTATCTCTCTTGTATTTTCTAAATTAAATTAACAGAAGTGGTAAAATTATGTTTTATGCATATTTCTAAATGTGCCTAAAAGGTGGGAGAAAGACGTTAAAAGTTCAACTAAATTTTATATATCTAATCTTCTTATAAGATGACTATAATGAATTACATCAAACATATATGGGTTTTATGTACCTATTTTGACCTAAAATAAATTTAAATAAAATAAATAATTTTTAAATGAAGTACATTTTGAAAAATATAATTTATAAAATCTCCAAAAGTGGGTATTACTATTCATAAAGGCTAGTTTGATTAGTCATGGTGTGCTAGAACTCAAAGCTTCATACAACGCAAGATATTGTATTATTAAAATATAAGTGTACCATGGAATCTTTGGGTGTTGAAAAACTTAGTTCTTATTTATTTTTGAAAAGAATAAATAAGCCATATTTTAGGAATATATAGTTCTTCAGTAAACATGACTTTTTTCCATTAAATGATTAATTTTTATTTATAATCAATCGATAACCATTGAAATTATTTTATACCTATTTAAGCCATACGTTTTTTATTATTTATTTATTATAATTAATACCCATGATCTTAATGGCTATTTTAAAATGCTCAAATTTAAATAATAATATTTTTATAGTGTCTCATGTTTCCTTCAAACATTGTGTTTCATTCATTACAAGGAATCTATGTGATTGAATTTATTTTAAAATAAATATATTATAAAGTATCATGGAGTTACATTCTCTTAAAATATTGATGTTGTGTTTCGAACATTCAATTGATCATGATGCCCACTTTTAAAATGTCAATCTATTACAGACTATGTTTAAATGTTTTATCAAAATATGGCTAATCACATAAGTAAAATACAGATGATATTAATAATAAATGTAACAGATATAATATAGAAATATGTATAAATCATAAAAATTAATTTCATAACTTAAAATTATGTCAAAATAATCCTTCATTTACATTATTAGTAATCAAACTATTGAACTAAGTGTTTAATTTATCAACATTTGGATGCTAAATTGTATCGATTTGTTATTATTATCTTTTTTTGGTTGACTTAACTAACATATATGAAGAGTATTATCCCTCAGTAGACATTATACAACATGGTGGAAATTATGGATGAAATATTAGTAAGGTTTCATGTATTGGGGATCTACTCAATAGATCAGGGAAATGAAATCCCACTATTGTAATAGACCTGCCTAAATTAATATAATGATGTAATTGACTGAGCCCTTTCTCAGGTTATGATTAGGTTAATGTAGATTCTTTATAGTAGTATTTATTGAGGGATGAGACATTTCTAGTTCAATGGTGAGGGTATATGAGTATTGATAATGTAATGGGAGAATTAATCAGGTTTAAATTACATTTATTTATAACAAAAACTGTAACCATAAATAATACATATAATCTACTATTTTGTAATTGTAGAATAATAGAATGTTCATCAACCAAATTATCTAGGTTAAAAATGTTGGATAAGGAATGAATCATTATTGGTAGGAACTTTTCGGAATGGTTGAGACATGTATGATTTGTGTTGTGACATTAATATAAATATTACATTCTAAAATCCTTACTTCGCAATTCAACTGTTAAGGATATATGAGAATAGAAGTTCACTTTAATTGGTAAATATTTGTGTGATGTAGTATAAAATCATATTTTATTACATTAATTTATCTTTAATGTAACTCCCAGACCCCAGAATCTCAGAGTCGGTACATTATTATAATACATTATCATGATTACAAGGAATGAAGTCTTGAAGGACATATCTTTTTAGCAGTCATGGAAAATAGATTACATACATGAATGTTACATTAAACATTAAAAAAACACAAAATAATTAATTCTTTGAGAATTCCATTATTACCCTATCTTAACACATCATATCAATCATACAACACTTTTCAGAATCTTGGGAAAACAAAACATAGTAAAGAGATGAGCTCAGATGCTCGTTAAGGGTAAATAGTTTAGCAGAAGCTATAATCTTTTATGTCAAGATGTGTAATAAAAACAACACCGTTTTTAAACTTAAAAATAATCATAATATGGAATAAATAAATCAATCATTACCTTATAAACATGAACATTGATATTATACTAGTTGATTAATCACATGTATTAACGAATTTTATAATGAGGGAATGCATAATGTCGGACATCATAACCACATAGTCAAGACCTCATGCTAAGACTACAAACAAAAATTGTCAAGGCCCTACTCCAGGACACTAATTTGTCTCATTAGACCTACCTATGCATCTAGGGGCTATAGAAATCCCCGCCCGTCACTTACTACGTCCAATTCATTACTCATATGGAAAAAGGGGAAACATAACATTAATATTTTTACTAAAACAATCATCCAAAATTTCAATACTTTATCCACAAAGAATGAATGGTATAAAAATAGTACATCCACATTCATACATATCATAAATCATTGAATAAAATATGGAGGATTTTATTTTAATAAATCAACCTCAATCAAGAATAATACCAGGTAAAGGATGCTGAGATAGTTGAAAATGATCAATAAAACCCATTTGAAGAAATATCTATTTTTTATAAAATAATGTAAACGTTTCATAATTTATAAAGTAATTAATTTACAAGATATTTTTGATTCAATGTGTCCCATAACATATTGAAACATTTTAATGGAATTATAATTTTAAAGCAATCATCTCCATATAAGTAAATCCTTAAAATCATTTTGAAAACATGGAAATTAATTAAATAGATTTAGAAACAAATCATTAAAACAATTAAAATGATGATCTAGTTGAAGGGTACCTTCCATAAAACCTAAAAAAACTTCTTTTTATAATAGGTTTATGAAACATTCACATGGATGATAAATATGTCTTAGTAGATACTTATAGATAAACAATCTCGGATAATAATGCTATTGATGAAATAACCCTTACCTTGTACATTCCTTTGTCCAAGGGTAAGTTTAACATTCAGTATAATTACCATATTATGTTATCAAATTATACCACAACCATATTCATATTTACGATATCATACTTGATTCATTTAGGACATTATACAACCATTTAATAATAATTTTCATGTTAAAGTAACATTTTGCGTAATAATTGCATTCTTTAACGTATTTGTTTTAACTTGTTATTTTGGATCATATCACATAGATCATGATTTAAATTAATCCAAAATACAAAAATTTATTTATATATCATATATATTATGAATATAAATATTTATAATAGAAATATATATTAAATTGAATCATCGTCCATCGAGATGGTTGTTCGTACGTATGCATGAATGTTGTTTCTATTTTCTTATTGAATATTATGGAAGTAAGTAAATGACATATATTTATCAAGATATATATATTATTTCAGTAGAAATATTATTTCATATATTTTGTAATTGATCAATATATTTTATTTTAAAAAATTATTGAATGGTGATCGTTGAAAATGAATCTCATCGCATTGTGGAGTCGGTAAGCCGTACATACACACGAGTGACAATATCATCATATCGATGGTAAAATAGTGTTTAATTGGATTTTATATTACGTATACATAATAATTACCATGTTATATTCATTATTTAAATTAATTATAGTCATTATTATACCCATCCAAATAATGTAGTGTTGAAAAACAAACTGCACCACGCCATGGTGATGGTAAGCCGTACATACGAACATATGGTGACATTTTCGTTCATAGGATTGATAAAATAATGAATACTATTTTACTATACTTATAATGAAATATTATAATGTATAAGGTACTGGAGTTATTACTTTAGTATGAAGTAATTACCTCTTCTTCTAGTGTTCCTTTTTATTTGAACAAGATGGCTCATTTGGTTGGATTAATGATAAAATTAAGGAATCTATGATCAATTGAGTGTATTTGGGAGGAGATATGATCAGGGTTTGTCCATGTAAAATGGCTTTGGATGTGTGAAGTTAAGAGAAGGGGAAGTACCCTTTTATAAGAGAGGTGAGGGGCACTTTAGGAAAAGCATGAAATATTAATGTATTATAAAATAATTTTCAGTTTATAATAGATAAAAAAAAATTTATTTAGAGAATAATGTGGGTATGTGTCATAATACTATCAACCAATAGGTTTTATACAAGTTTAGGTCACCATATTAACCTTACGTTTTAGGTTTAACTGTTAGTTAAATAGTTTACCTTTTACCATGTCATCTTCTATTATTATAATAAATGGTTAATAAACTTACTATAAAATTACAAGAGAACCTAAATAGGTTAATTAATGAAATATTTATAATTATATAAGTACTTTGGTAGAAAAATATATTTGTAGGACTATTATATAATTTAATAAATAGTATTTGTTTTAAAAACACATTTATGTCAATTTTTATAGTATTTAGTATTTGGTTTTTATGAAAGTGATAAAAACATGATTACCTCAAAAACAATAATTTAATCAACTCTACCATGTCATATTAACCTATAAAATTCGTGGAATGCATCAAAAGCCACAATTTACATATTTTAATATCTATAATATCAATTATTTCAATATTTCATTAATAAGTTAATTACTGCATCCACTACTGGAAATCTAGCATTTCCCAATGGTTTAGAACAATTGGGAAAGGCTGCAGAACCGTTGGTATATGTTATACCAAAGGTTCTGCAAACGGTGGGGATGTAAGCCGTTGGGAAAGGCTTTTCCCAACGGTTTATACAGAACCGTTGGGATAGGTTAGAAAAAATCAACCTATCCCAATGGTTTGGCCCGTTGGGAAATGAAAAAATAATTTCCTTTCCCAACGATTTACAAACCGTTGGGAAAGGATTTCGCCAACGGTTCCATGAACCGTTGGTAAAAACCACCATGAGACAGGGCATCCCAACGGTTTCAAACCGTTAGGATAGGTGTTTTTACCAACGGTTCCTTGAACTGTTGGTAAAAACAGCTACATAGATCCCATGCCAACGGTTTGAAAACCGTTGGCATAGGCTTTGCTGTACAAATTGCACAGAAGCCTGCAATTTGCACAGCAGGTCTGGTTTTTGGGCATTCACCCTCGGTTTCAATTCAATTTTCAATCCAATTATGCCCTCGTTTTCAATTCATTTTTCAATCCAATTATTGTACCTGTAACACATATAATGCAGACATATAGAGAAAAAACCAACACATACAAATAATGAAAACCAACCAACCAACACATATAATGCATCCTGAAAATATACTCATCCATAATTAAAGTAGAATTCATAACATAATTATAAACATACATAATTCATTTAGAATTCATTTTAAAATTTAGATGACAATCATATTTGGAATCCAGAATTCAATTCATAATTTGATTGGTTTTTCATATACCATATATTTTTAATAGAAATGATATCCATTTTAAACAAAATACATACATCTGGAATGATACCGGTCACACCGTGCCTCGGATTGAGGAGATGTTAACTCGTACACATCACAAATGAATCATTGATCATTGTCCTAAAGTAGCAACATATTCCGAAATCATTTGGTCGGTTTTGCGTATGTCAGTTGTTGTTTTCACTTAAAATGAAGTGTTTTTTAAATAAAAGAGAGACACTTTGAATGGTGTCGGCCACACCGCGTCTCGTATTGAGGCGGGGTTAACTTGTACACATCACAAATGACCCATGGATTGTTGTGCTAAAATATAAACACAATCAGAATGCGTTTGGTTGGTTTTCCGTATGAATTTAAAATGTTGTCCATTTTAAAGAAAAGAGATACACTTAGAGTGGTCTCGGACAAACCACAAGTCGGATTGAGGCGTGGTTGACTCGTACACGTAACATATGACCCATGAATCGTTGTCCTAAATTTTCAACAGATTATGAATGCGTTTGGTCAGTTTTTCATATGTCAGTTGTTTATTTCACTTATAATCTTTTGCATTTTAAACAAAAGAGACACAGTTAGAGTGGTACCGGCCACACCACGTCTCGGATTTGGACGGGGTTGACTCTTACACGTCTCAAATGACCCATGGATCATTTTCCTAACGTATCGACACAATCTGAATACATTTGGTCGGTTTTCCGTATGCCAGTTGATGTTTTTCACTTAAAATGTCGTCCTTTTGAAACAAAATACGGACACTATGAGTAGTGCCGACCACACCGCGTCTCCAATTGAGGAGGGGTTGATTCGTACACGTCACATATGACCCATGGATCGTTCTCCTAAATTTTAAATGGAAACCGAATGTGTTTGGTCGGTTTTCCGTATGTACTTAAAATGTTGTCCATTTTAAACCAAAGAGTGACACTTAGACTAATCCTGACCACACCGCGACTCAGATTCATCCCGGGTTGGCTCATACATGTCACATATGACCCATGGATCGTTGTGATAAATTATCAAAAGATTACGAATGTGTTTGGTCGGTTTTGCGTATGTCAGTTGTTCTATTCATTTATAATCATGTCCATTTTAAACAAAAGAGACAGAGTTATAGCGGTGTTGGACACACTGCATCTTAGATTAAGACGGGGTTGACTTGTACACGTCACATATGACTCATGGATCATTGTGCTAAAGTATCGATAGAATCCGAATGCATTTGGTCATTCTTCCGTATGTCAGTTGATGCCTTTCACTTAAAATGACGTCCTTTTGAAACAAAAGACGGACACTTTGAGTGGTGTCAGCCGCACCACATGTTGGATTGAAGCGGGGATGATTCGTACACGTCACATATGACCCATGGATCGTTCTCCTAAAGTTTCAACGGAAACCGAATCCGTTTGGTCGTTTTTCCGTATGTACTTAAAATGGTGTCCATTTTAAACAAAAGAGAGTCACTTAGACTTATACTGGCCACACCGCGACTCAGATTCATCCCGGGTTGGCTTGTACATGTCATATATGACCCATGGATTGTTGGTATAAATTATCAACAGATTCGGAATGCGTTTGGTCGGTTTTCCATATGTCAGTTGATACTTTTCACCTAAAATTACATCCTTTTGAAACAAAAGACGGAAACATTGAGTGGTTCCGGCCACACCACGTCTCCAGATTGAGCTGAAACCACCGTGCAACATTCTAATTATTATTTGTGATGTGTACGCGTAGACGGCACGTCAATCGGACGTGCGGTTTGCATGGTATGACTCAATATTCGTGTTTTAAGTGATGTGCGCGCTTCGTAAACACGCGTGAGGGGGGACCAAACGGGCCGAACGAAGTCAGAATGGCCTGAAATCAGACGACAAATACGAGAGAGTGATTTATGAAGTGGTTGAGCAGACGACACGTCAATCGGACGCGTCGTGTGCCCGCGGTGACCGACAACGTAGTTCTGGTGTCAGAAACGGCCAAAACGGGCATCCAACGGTCAAATTCATAGCGGACAACCTCAGATTGAGATGAAACCACCGTGAAACATTCTAATTATTATTCGTGAAATGTACGCGCTAACGGAACGTCAATCGGACATGCGGTTTGCGCGGTACGGCTCAATATTCGTATTTTAATTGATGCGCGCGCTTCGTAAACGCGCGTGAGGGGGGTCCAAACGGGCCGAACGAAGTCGGAATGGCCTGAAATCAGACGAAAAATACGGTTGAGTTATTTCTGAAGTGGTTGAGTAGACGGTACGTCAATCGGACGTGCCGTGTGCCCGCGGTGACCGACAACGCAGTCCTGGTGTCATAAACGGCCAAAACGGGCGTCCAACTGTCAAATTCATAGCGGACGACCTCATATTGAGCTGAAACCACCGTGAAACATTTTAATTATTATTCGTGACGTGTACGCGCATACGGCACATCAATTGGACGTGAGGTTTGCGCGGTACGGCTCAATATTCGTATTTTAACTGATGCACGCGCTTCGTAAACACGCGTGAGGGGGGTCCAAGGGGGAGGGGGGTTGTCCAGGGTCTAAGAATGAGGGGGGTTGTCCAGGGAGTTCACAAACACACAACCACTAAAAGACAACAACACCCATAAAAACAGACAATATATAAAAATAACTCAACTCCAATACTATACTACGAGTCTAGATAAAACCAACAACTAGAATAGATTAAACATCAAATATCAGTAATATAAGTCAAAAATGTAACGGATCAATATGTACCACATCAGCATCACCATCACCATCATCATAATCATCATCGCCCTCGTCATCGTCCTCCTCATCGTCCTCACCCTCCACAGCGCCTTCCTCCTCGCCTTCGCCCTCCTCCTCGCCCTCTTCATCTCCCTCCTCTTCCGCATCAGACTGCTCGCCATCATCATCTTCAAGCTGGACATCGGCCTGACCACCACTGGAACTGCCACCTGGTGCACCATATATAGAATGTATCGACGACATGTATTCATCAATCGCTGTGCTAGCCTCTGCTGGAAGTGTTGGACGTAGAACTTCAATAAATTTCATAAATGCACTGTTTGCCCTAGCAGACTGTTCTGCCGTCTCTGTGGCCCTTTTCTCAGCATGTTCTGCCTGTGCCCTAACTTGCTGCTGCTCGGTGGCACTACAACTCATACCTGAGGCAGGCCAATACCTCGTCGGGGCTATCCTAGGTCGGCAGCGTACTCTGCCAGAATGATCCTCTCCCAACACCTGATGTAAGTGATCAGATAGCCCAAAATTGTCTGCTTCTTGGGCATCGAGGGCCTCTAAAGCATCCTGTTACAAATATAAATATATTATTAAGTTAAGAAATAGATATTAAAATATAAAATAAACAGATTAAAACTAACAATCTGCTGCTGAGTCGCTTCGTTGACAGCACTTCCATCTTTTTTCGTCTACTCGAGCAAAACAGTTTTGCTCGAGGCACACGTCCTTCAATATTTTGTACTTGCCTCTACAATGACATCGAAAACACAAGTTATATAAAGACTTCAGAAAATAATTAAATAATTGAGGAAACAAAAGAAATTGTAAGTCGTAAAGAAAACTTATAAACAATTGTCATTCCTGCTGCCTCTCATGATCCAGCATCGTCGTGCGTCCTAGTGTATGGAGGTAGTTTTTTGCATCAATATTTTTTTTATTTTTTCCAGATGATTCCTAAATAAAATTTGATAATGCAAAGGATAATATTAAAGAAAAACTTGAAAGTTATTATTTAAATACCTCAAATGTAATTCATACCTTAAACTGGGTACTCGTCCAATGAGTAATCATATGACGATACTGCTCTATAGGACAATCATCCACGACTGGTACCGCCTCTAACTCAGTGCCAACTCTAGCACGCCAGCCAATATACAGCTCATGCTTGTAGGCTCTCCAAAGCTCGCCTAAATCCTTTAGACGTTCCAGTCGTGCAACCTCACCATCAGGAAAATTAAATCGAAGCTGAATGAAAATATTAATTCATATAAATACAAAAAAAATTCATGGCATTAAATACAACAGATTTTTTTACCCATATCTCTGCCCAAGCTCTATCTTTGACCTCATGTGGCAAATGTCTCCACGACAGCGGGCTGACGGGAATGATGTCGGAGTATTTGGCAAGCGTCGCCATAAAACTCCGACATTGCTGCCCTGTTTTCTCAACCATCTGATTGTATTCATTATATTCCACCATAACCTGTGTGCGACGGTTCCACACCGAACGCATGCGTGTACGACCCTGCCCCCGCCTTCTGGCAGTAGATGTATCTTTCATGAAATAAAAACAAATATTTTATCAAAACATGTTATAATGAAAATAAATATTTCTATAAAAATTTGTTAGGGTTTTATAAATATACATGTGCTAGTCTGATCAATGAGTGGCGCCGGATCCACAGAACCTGATGGAACACCCTCTGGTGGAACAAGAGTCGAAGATGATGGAATATAAAAGCTCAGAGAGACAGAAGTAGAAGGAAAAGAAGATGGAACAGCTGTATGACCTGATGATGACTGGGGAGTGGGAATCATCATGGGATGTGAAAATGATGGGGCAGAAGATGCAGAAGGTAGCGAAAACATGGGAGGTCTAAATATCACGTGTGTCCCTAACGACACACCGGGATCAGAATGTGGGAAGGATGAAATGTCAGTGGGAGGGGCAGGGTCTAGTCAGGCACGCGCAGCTCTACGTCCACCTCTGTTACGAACCCTCCTCGTACCACCGGCCTGAGTACTAGGACCAGTACTAGGCTCCTCGTCGAATAACTGTCGACGTAATGGTGGATCCTACAAAAAAGTTTACAGAAAAAATTATTCACATGACATTATATATTCTGTAAATATATATATATATATATATATATATATATATATATTTGAAATAATGTACTCACTATAGGCACTAATGGTGGAATGCCCATCTCCTCCATCCGACGATTGTTCTCCGCCAATTTTTTTCTTCATATCTCTTCAATTGGCTGCATTTCCTGCATTGGAAAACAAATATGTAATTAATTAGAAAAAGAAAATTAATGTGTAAACCAAAAAACTAAATATATGAGTGAATGAGTGGATTCATTGGTAATTTAGCTATCAATTGTTTTAGAAGATCTTGAATGAATTTAATAAAACATACAAGTTGTAATGTTCACCAAGTTAGAAATATTGTTTGATTTGGTTTGAATACCGTTCAATTCCAAATTAGAAAATGCAATTCAAATAAAACAGCAACCAATAAACATTGAAAATTCACATAACGGTCAAGTCAGCTAAAACATATTTGTGATCAATACTAAATAAATATGAATATTACCAACCTTAACAACCCAACTCGAGGTAAACCAAAAGAATTGAGAACATGGATGAATGATTCTATATATTTCCAACCACAAATTCAGGTTCACAATCAACTCTGACAATTGAGCTATTGGAGTCATCAAAAGAAATAAATGGATTGGTTCCAATGGCAATAGGGACAGTGTCAATTCCATCATCAGCATCATCAAAAATATTCCTTGGAATTACTTCAACTATGACACCAAATTCAGGTTGAAGTTGATCTTTGACATAAAAAACATGTTTATCCATTGATGCCAACACATATGGTTCTTCGGTTGCAAGAGTGCGGGTCATATTAATTACTCGAAATCCACAATCATCAATAAATGTGCCACGTCTCGTCATCGAATCAAACCAATGGCATTTCATCATTGTGACTCGTCCATGAGAGTAATAATCCAATATTATTATTTTCACAATGACTCCATAATAACCCACATTTTGAAGTCGCGGTCTACTATCTGATGCACTGGCATAACAATCTGTTGTGGCAGTAACCATAATACCATCATGTTGTGTTCTCATGTTTTTGGCTCGTTCAGTGACAATAAATCTGTACCCATTGATAATAATTGATTTACAGTCACGAACCACGGTATTAGGACCAAAAGCCAAAGCTCTTATTTCCTCAGAGACAGAGTCAGCAGAAAAACTCAATACCTACAATATAAATGACAGTTAAACTTAAGTAAATATTGAAATAATTAATTTAAACAGTAATATTTTTACCTTCAATTTTAACCAAGAAAAAAACTCTTTGCTATGCAAAGTCTCTCTCCTTCTCAATGATAAAGAACGATGCTTCCTATTTATCATTGTTTTATGTTCCCTGTAGATAAAAAAATATGAATAGTTTAACAGATATATATGTAAGATATACATATTCAATTTTGTTACCTGATATAGTCAACGAGCAAATCACAGTTGAACAAAACTGTGCGATGTGCCATCTCCCGCTCTTCATGGCTTAATGTCTTCAATGTATATGATCCAGGAATTCCTCCTGTTTGAGGAAGTGATGGAAAACTGGGTTCAATTTGCTCATATTGTTCTTCTTCATTTCTCATTGGTCTGTTCATTCTTGTAGTAATATCAGACAAATACATTGAACAGAAATCCATACATTCTTGAGCTAAGTAACCGTTCACGATAGAACCTTCGGGATGATTCTTGTTTCGAACATAAGACTTTAATTTGAACATATTTCTTTCAGTTGGATACATCCAACGAAAAGAAACAGTTCCTCCGAGAAGTATTTCAGTTTGAATATGGACAGTCAGATGCAGCATGCATGTGAAAAATGATGGGGGAAATATTTTCTCCAACTCACACAAAATTAATGGGGCATCTGTCAACATTTTTTGCAAGAATGACTTGGAAAACTTCTTAGCACAAAGATCTCTAAACAAATGGCACAACAGAATAACACCCACCCTTACATTATTGGAAAAAAGATGACGGATTGCTATTGTAAGCAACTCATGCAGTAGAACGTGATAATCATGAGTTTTCAAAGATTTTAGCTTCAACTCTCTTCTGTTGACCCGTTTAGATATGTTGCTTGAATAGCCATCAAGAACTCTAATAGTCTCTAATACTTCCAAAAATTGTTTTTTTTCAGTAGGTGTCATCACATAAGAAGCACATGGAAGTTTCCATTTATTTTCACTGATAGGCACAGGATGCAATTCTGGTCTGATGCCCCAATCCACCAAGTCATGTCGAGATCGTAAATCATCTTTTGTCTTCCCCTTGACATTTAGAATAACTGAAAGCAACATTTCACATATACTATTTTCAATATTCATTATGTCTAAGAAATGACGTAGCAAATTGGTTGACCAATAAGGAAAATCAAAAAAGATACTCCTCTTCCTCCAATTGTAACAGGTTTCTGTAGAAACATTCTTTCTCTTTCCAGATTTCATTTGACCCTTCCCGAACGAAAAACTAAAATCATTCAATTCATTAAGCACATCAGTTCCATACATACGCTGAGGTGGATCATCGGTCTCTATAGTATTATCAAATCTTCGACGATTCATTCTGTATGGATGATCCTTTGGCAAAAATCGTCGATGCCCCATAAAACTGAAACTACAACGATTTTTCAGTCTTCTGGATCATGTATTCTTCATACAAACTGGACATGACAGTTTTCCCTTCGTGCTCCATCCAGACATCATTGCATAAGCCGGAAAATCATTGATCGTCCACATAAGCGCAGCACGCATCTGAAATATGTCTTTCGAACATGCATCGTATGTGCGCACACCCACATCCCAAAGAAGTTTCAACTCTTTTATTAAAGGTTGCATGTATACATCAATATCAATGCCGGGATCAGAAGGACCAGATATGAGTATACTCATGAAAGTGAAAGATTTTTTCATACATAACCATGGGGGAAGATTATAAATGTGTATAAAAACTGGCCATGTGCTGTGCGAAGTAAGCATCTACCCAAACGGATTAAAACCATCGCATGAAAGACCCAGCCTCACATTACGCACGTCAGCTGCAAAATCAGGATGTCGAGCATCAAATCTCTGCCATGCAAATCCATCTGCAGGATGAACCAACTCATCATTAGTCTTCTTTCTCTCAGTATCATGCCATCTCATTTTTATTGATATGTCATCAGACATAAAAAGATTCTGGAGTCTGGGGATCAATGGAAAGTGCCACATTACTTTCTGTGGAACGCGGGATGGTGTTCCATCAGATTTTGACTTCCAGCGGGATGTGCCACATTTTATACATTCATTTCGTTCAGCGGTTTCTTCCCAGAATAAACTGCAATCTTTCGGGCAAGCTTGAATTTGTTTTTCTGGAAAATCCAAGTTCTTAAACTAACTTCCATGCCATATAGTGGTTTGAGGGAATATCTACATCATCTGGAAGTAAATCCTTCAAGAGGGTAAGAATGTAATCGATTGCTATATTAGAAATCCCATACATAGTTTTTCCATGAAACAATCGGATTAAAAATTCCAGCTTTTTCATTTTATCGCATTTTCGATATACTGGAGTCATGGCAGCATCATTCAATTTTTTCACCCTATCAATATCATCATTTTCACTAGATGCATCATTTGTCCTCATATCGACGTCTTCTTGAGTCGAAATACTTTCTTTTTCATGACGACGAATAAACGGAAAACGATCATCTAACAAATTCTCCATTCAAGTCCTTTCATTTCGATCATCACCAATTTGAGATTTCATTTTCTCCCCATTGTGATACCACACAAAGTAGTTTGCTTGAAAACCATTTTTGGTTATGTGGTAGCTGACGACTTCTTCACGACTCAACCAAGGTCTACCAACACAATTGGAACATGGGCAGTGTATGCGACCACTATCTGAAGCATTGTGAAATGCAAAATCTATAAATCTCTCCAAATTGTTTTGAAAATCGCTTGAGATACGATCGGTTTCATACATCCAACTTCTGTCCATTCTGTAAAAAAATTCATATAAGTCATTTTGTCATAAACAATTCAATAGGATTCAACTTTAATAGAAAATACATTTAAGTAAAAGATAAAGGAAGAAAATAATCTTGGTATCAACTAGACATGTGAAAAAAACATACCAATGTGTTATTGAAAAAATGTAAAACCAACAAGAACTTAATGTGTTATCACATCAGAGCATGCCTCATCCCATAACCATATTAGTAGGGTACCCTCGTGGACATCCCCACCCACCCCCGTGGACACCCCCTACCCCCTAGACAGCCCAACCACCCCCGTGGACAGCCCACCCACCCCCCTCGACACCGCTTCTCCCTATGGACAGCCCCCCACCCCCTTGGATAGCACGCCCACAACCCTGGACACCCCTACCCCCTGTGGTCAGCCCACCCACCCCCTCAGGACAGCCCGCCCACCCCTCCTTTGTTGTACCCCTCTCTCTTGGATTTTAATGATCACAATCACTCTCATCGTGTTCTAACTTGTTTTCAAGTGTTTTGATGCTAGGAAAAAGGTTGCCCAGGAGTTGGGCCAAGAAGGTTGATAGTGGACTCTCTGAGTCCACCGGCCAGCCGGTGCTCTCTCGCTGAAGCATTGCATTCTGCCAGAGCCACCGGTTAGCCGGTGTTAGCGCACCGGCCAGCCGGTATGGGCACCAGCCAGCCGGAGGATCCAGGCAGTAGGCTTGCCCACTGCCTGGGGCCACCGGCCAACCGGTGGATGACCACCGGCCAGCCAGTGGAACCCAGACAGAAAGCATGCTCTGTCTGGACCACCGGCCAGCCGGGAGCTCACCACCGGCCAGCCGGTGGACCACCGGCCAGCTGGTGAGACACCACCGGCCAGCCGGTGTGCCCAGTCAAACTACCGTTGGACTTTGACCAGACTTGTATTTTTGACCCCCAACGGCTCCGGAAGCCCTCCAACGGCCATATTGAAGTGTTTATGGGTATTTCTCCTATAAATAAGAAACCATGGATGCCAGGAACATAACCTAATGATATTTTGATTTCTTGACGCTCTAACGACAAATCTCCAAGGCCTCTTGTGATCCATTGCCATCCTTGAAGCTTGAGCTCCCTCTCCATCAGCCCACCCACCCCCCCTGGACAGCCCGCCCACCCCTCCTTGACAGCCCGACCACCCCCGTGGACAGCCCGTCCACCCTTGTGGACAGCCCGCCCACCCCCGTACCCCCATGGACACCCCGTACCCCCCCGGGATAGCCCCGCCCGCCCTCCCAAACAGCCCACACCCCCCTCCCCTACAACCCCACCACCACCACCTAGACATACCACCCCCTGGAATGTGTAGAAATAACATAAAAATACATGATATATAGAGAGCACAAAATACTCAACCTATGGGTACACATTAACTACATAATCACACACTTCACTACTACCATAAAACACATAAACCACACCACCACCACACAAGGCGCATATAATTTCTCACATTCATTTATAAGCCACTTCATTCACACATACATTTTCCATTCATTTAATGTTAAATTAATTAAATCCATTTACCACACATCCATTTCTATTCCATCTCATTTATTTAATATCTTGTTTTTTTGTTTTAACAGCATAATTTATTCCGTAAATAACCAGGAAACTAATAAAACCACCACACAACAACTAAAAATCTCACAATAACCATCGACACCATGTTACATCGACCAACCATCTCACCAAAACAACCACATATCACAATAAAAATATTGCACATCACAAACCATGCACAACCAAAACCACCTCACCACATTATACACCACAACTTCATCACATAACACCTCCACATGACACAACACCACCACACATCATCACTATCATACAACTTCACATGACACATCCATGCCCACTAACCATCACATTACAACCCCACATATCCCAAAGCCCAACTGGTCACCTCAATCCCCATAAAACAGCCTACAACATACAATGAAACACAACAAAAAACCTCTCATAGAGGCAACATACCCCAACATCCACAATTTATTTATTCAAGGTCTTTTATTACATTACCCGTTTATTTAGCATGGACATTATAACAGAACTGATATTCCAGGGGAAACTTATTAATTAACAAAATATTTATTCATTTCCCTATTTTACACGGTGAAATCAAATAAAAATCCAAACATAAAACTAAAATATTATATCAATAACAATAAAAACAAGGTACCATATGTGTATAAAGAAAAAATTACTTGATTTGAGATGATTCAAATGGGTTTTCACCTATTCAGATGGGGGATTTGGAGAGCAGCAGAGAGGTGGAGGTGGATAGATAACTTAAAACTAAAATACTAAAGCAATAAAAATAAAAATAAGGAAGTATATGTGTATAAATGAAAAGATACCTGATTTCAGATGGTTTTCACCTCTTCGGATAGGGGATTTCACCAGAGGAGAGCGGTGGATCGGATGAAATTAGGTTCTGTGCGAATGGGGGGGAGTAGGATTTGGGGGAAATAATTCCCAACGGTTTTAAAGAACTGTTGGGAAAGAGATGTTAAGGACCCCTTTGCCAACGGTTCTCTTGAACCATTGGCAAAAGGTAATTAACAGACCCCTTTACCAACGGTTTCTTCAAACCGTTGGCAAAGGGGGTGGCTTTTCCCAACGGTTTCAATGAACTGTTGGGAAAGGCTTTATTAATCCTTCAAGCCCAACGGTTTTAGCAAACCGTTGGTAAAAACCCGTTGGGAAAAACAGCATTTCCAGTAGTGATCATCATTGTGTCATTTATATGTTTATTTATATAATGTCTAAAAATATAAATGAAATACCTTGATGTATTAAATCTTTTTATATTTCTAATGATTATTTATAGTCGAAGTAATATTATGTATAACAACATATTTAAAAATGTTTTAGTTATTTAAACTTGAATTTAACACTTTGAACTCTTCGTTAAGTAAAATATATTAAATTTCATAATCTAATACAAGAGGATAAAAAAGATATTATTTTTTTCCAAAGGATGATTTTCATTGAAATACGCTTATCTAATTGAATTTGGACATTTTTCGGTTAATTGTAATATCATTTGTACCATTAATTACCATATTTACTTTTAACCATGGTAAATAAAATTTAAAATAAAATGATTCACCAAAAACAATTTTCTTATTGTTAAACCACATTTTACATACTGATGTCAACTGTGTCTTTCAGAGTTTTGAAATTTAATTCTCATGAGCCTTAAAATTACGTTTTATGAAAATTTGCAAATGTGACATGAAGGTGGGTAAAAGACGATAAACAAGTTCAATAAACTTTTATATGTCTAATTTTATTATAAAATATATCCAATGAATTAAAATGGACTAAAATTTGTATTATGTATGTATTTTTACTTGAAGATAAATTTTTAATTAAAATAATTATTTATATAAAAAGAGTCAATTTTTTTCTACAACGCATTGTTTTTATTGTTATTTAAAAATTTAATGTCTTCCTGAAAATAACAAAAAATTAACCCAAACATAATTTTAATATTTCAAATTAAAAATGATTTATATTTTATAAAATTAAAAACATAGATTTTTCATGTATTAATTTAAAATAAATCCCCATTGTCAAAACCAGAAAGCGGGATTTTAGAAAGTAAAAACTATAAAAAGATTGAAATGTGTTTATGTATTATTAAAAAATGAAATTACATTTGATGACCAGTATTGTATTAAATGGTAAAAATATAATATAATTATACTTTAAAACTACTAAAATGTAAAATTTAACACTATAAATTGTACTGATCAAAAAAGTGGTTTCAATTAAAATTTAGATTTTTTTACTATTCTTCAAATTATGATAGTTATCAGAATAGTACTAAAAATTTATACAAACTAAGTTTTTATGTCCTGATTCTATAGAGGAATTTAATTTCATAATATTGAATATATAAAAGTGTCAAATATTTGATTTAAAAAGGGTTCTCCAATAAATGATAGAATACTGCATTTTTTTAAAAAAAACTTCTTTTATCTAAAACATTGAATTTTTTCTTATATTATGTCTAAAAATTACATAATAGAATGGTTAAAATTATATTGAGTATCTAAAATTCATAATTAATTTAATTCAATTCATAACCGCTTCTTGAAAGACTAGTTTGGTATGTGTTGGTGTGCTTGAACTCGGTGTTGTGTGTGGTGCAAGCAATTCAATTGCATTAAAGAGATAACGTATAATGATATCATTGTGTGTTAAATTCACTCTTACTTCAATAAATTCCATTCTCTCGATTTGAGATTTTTTTTGAAAATAAACTTCTGAAAATAGAAAATACATTTGTGGAAGACCATCATCAGAATTAGGGTAAATAAAATCTTGTCTTAATAAGAGGGAATGGGAAATGAAAAATTCCCCACCAAATTAGTTTTTCGATTAGAAGAACATTGGTGGAAATTATAGAAACATAATTGTAGGAAAATGATAATATTTATAGTGATTGATTGAGTTCATCAATAACAAACAAGTGAACATTAGATTAAAAACTGAGGGCCTCAAATTGACAAATCTATGATGATTTAAAATATCATCGGTTCAATAAAAAATAAGGTATTTCGATAAAACCATTTTGTTTTTGAAATCCTTTCCCTAATTTTTATGAATTAATTTCATCATATAATAAGAAAAGAGAAGAAAACATGATAAGTAGAGTTTCATCCATTAACTGATTTCAAATAAAAACTCATCTTTATCTCCGAAAGATAAGAGAACTAAAAAATATTAAATTAAACCTAATGATATAGGGTTTCAAAAAAAATGAATTTATAGTTTATCTATTATACAATTTTTTTAAAAAACTACATTAAATAATCTTGGACATCACATAGACCAGTGGTAGGTGATGTAACCTTGTCACCCATTGGTTGCGGGTTCAAGTTATGCTGCCTAGTCGGACGTGATGGGTTTACGCTCGACCTCGAGGTTTTCTTTTTTATAACAATCCATAAATAATCTTATGAATTATTTTAACCTTAAATAGTAGTATCCAATGTCCAACTTTATCCATTAAAACCATTATATTTATCTAAAATACGTTTGTTCAAACTCACAGACCTAAAATTTATATGGATGGTCAACATAAAATAATGAAGATCTCTTTTATAACCGAACAACATGTGAATACCTTCATCAATTATTAAATTAAAACATGGTAATAACCTCAATTACCATAAAACCTTATTTTAATAGGTATGTAATACCATATTCCTTCTTTAAAACATAGAATACTAGATATACACCCTAAATCTGAAAATGTTGTAATCTCCGACAATGATGGAATAAAAAAACAATTAATTAGTCCCAAGGTAGTAAATAATATCCAATATACCTTTTCTAACTTAATTATCTCTTAATCCAAAATCACTACCTTATTATCAGGGCCATATGATGGTTTATATTTTGGTCAACAATATATTTTCAAAACATATTAACCAGGTATTGAGTCACTTTTCATGGTACCACACAATCTGAAACCCTTAATGAAATAATACAATAGTTCAATCCTTATATACTCTATAATTTTTATAACTTGTACATCATTAATATAATACTAAAATTAAAAAAATCATTAATAAAAATATAATAACACTAATTATTCTTCTTCATCTACGGTAGTATCATAACTTGATTGTTATCCAAAATCATCATTTGATGTATATTCTGATGATTGGGGCATTGATTCGCGTTGTTTACCAACTCATTACAGATGAATCATTGTACATTTGAAACCTTTTTCTTACCCTTGAAATCACATACTTGGTGTTATTTTTCTCCAAACATAAAAAAACCTTTGATTCCCTTCGAGCATTTACTAAGGTGATTCTTTCCATAGTTATTACATGTGGGAAAATCCTTATTTCCATGCTTCCCTTTATCCATATTTTTCACTACCATCCTCTTCTTCTCGATCTTCCCTTCAAATCCATACGACTCGAAGAATTCATTACTTATCTTATTAAAACATGATATTATTTCTTCATATGATGAGAATATGCGGGAGACTATTTCCCTTCTAAATATTGGATAAATACCATGAGATATATGATCCTTCTTACTCTTTGGATAACGCGTATTGTTTTAGTTCTCATTCCTTCTACGAGGAACCATTTCTAAATGACAACATACACTAGGTTTGATCATATCATAATGTATAATCCAAAAACTTGAAAAATTATCAACATTAATTGAATATTTTCACATATCTAGTCTCATAATCATCAAAATGGATTCTTTTATATCATATTTACTCATAAATACATCATAATAGTTTCTAATGAAAATGAGAACTATCCTAAGAATATCCCCTAGGAGTGTCAAACCTGATGTGCAGTTTGGGTCGTTGTCTTGTACAATGATACCACGTGTCAAGCCCGAAACTCCATGTCGGAGTTTTCACACCTAGGTACATTTGTTCTAGAACCACATCCACTTTTAGTTTCTAAAAAGTGATTTATTTCATGTAAAACGCACAAAATATCTACATTACCAATGTTTTTGGATGTTATTCTTTACTAATCCTAAATGAATATTTTAGGGTAATGTTTCCTAATCATAGTTGATCTAAATCTAGTTTCCAAGGGTATTGTTAAACTTTCTTTCATACCAACTGAAACTCCCCAACCCCATAAGCCCAGAAATGGTGAATTATTTTAATACATTGTCATGATTACAATTAATGAATTCCCAATGCACCGATCAGTTTAGTAGTCTTGATAAATAGATTACGTACATGAATGTTACATAACACATTCAACCAGAAAACACAACATAAATATTCCCTCAAGAACGCCATTATTCAACTAGCTTGACCCTGCATATCAATCATAGTACACTTATTGGAATCCTGGGAAAACAAAACCTAATAAAAGGGTGATCTCAGATGCTTAGTGAGTGTAAATAATTTAGCAGAGGCTTTAAAATTTTAAGAAAAATAGTTGTAATAAAAACAACTGTTTATTTAAACATAAACATGAACATATTATAGAAAAAATAAATTGAACATTACCACGTAAATATGAAAATGGATATTAAACTATTCGAATAATCAAATATAAAAAAAATTTCATAACGGCGGAATTCATAATGCCAGACATCATAACCACATAGTCAAAGCCTCGTTTGAAGACTACAAATAAAAAAATTCAAGGTGTTGTGATAAGATACTAATTTTTCTCATGAGACCTACTGATTTATTGAGGGGATATATCGGGCCCCACCTGTCCCTTATTAAGTCCAATGTATTCCTCATATGAAAAAATGTGAAACATAACATAAACATTCGTACTAAAAAATATATGGAATTTCAATACTTTAACCATAAACTACGAATGGCATAAAAATAGAACATCCACATTCTAACATATCATAACTCATTCAATACAATATGGATGACTGTATTTTAATAAATCAACCTCAATCAATAATAATATCCAGTAAAGGATGTTGAGATAGATGAAAATGATCAGTAAAAACCCTTTGAGAGAAAAATCCAATTTCATGTAATCATTTAAAAGGAAAATAATTTTTAAAGGAAATCATTTAAAAGTGTTTTTAAATCATAGTGTCCCATACAAATTTGAAAACTTTTAAAGTAACTAACATTTTAAAATAATCATATCTATATTAATAAGTCTCAAAAATATTATTGAAAACATGTACATTAATTAAATATATTTATAAAAATAAATATTTAAAACATTTAAAATGATGATATAGATAAAGGGTACCTTCCATAAAACCTTAAATTATTCCATATGGAAAAAAAATTATGAAACATGTACATGGATGATAAATATTTTCCAGAAGATACTTATAGATAAACAATCTCAGATAATAATGAGACTGATGAAATAACCCTTAACTAGTACTTTTCTTTTGTAAAGGGTATGTTTAACCTCATATATGATTACCATAGTGTGTTATTATATTATACCAGAACAATATTTATATTTATGATATCATACATAATTCATTTTGGTCTGTATGATACCCATTTAATAATAATTTCCATGTTAAAGTAACATTTCAGGTAATAATCTATTTCTTTATCGTACTTGTTTTAACATGTTATTCTTGATCATATCACTTAGAACATGATTTATATACTTCCATAATATAAAAAATGATTTATTTATCATATATATTCCTAATATAAATATTTATAATAGACAGATATATGAAATGTAAGAACCTTCCAGGGAGACGGTAGTCCGTATGTACACAATGACGTTGATTCTGTTTTTTTATCATATAGTATGAAAGTAAGTAAATGACATATATTTATCTACATAAATATATATTATTCAATTATATAAATTATTCCATATACCTCATACTTAATCAATATATATAGTTTTTATAAAAATTCTTGAATGGTGATCGTTTGAAGATGAATCTAATCGCATCGTGGAGATGGTAAGTCGTACGTACGCAAGGGTGACAATATCATTCGTTCAATGGTAAAAGAGTGTGTAATTATATTTTTTATTATATATATACATAATAATTAACATGTTATATTCATTATTTAAATTAATTACAATCATTATTATACCCATTCAAATAATGTAGAGTTGAATAACAAACTACACCATGATGTGGATACGGCATGTCGTACGTACACAAATATGGTGAATTTTTCATTCATAGGATTGATAGAATAATTAATATGGTTTTTAAATATTTATACTAAAATCTCAGTATGTATAAGGTACTAGAGTTATTATTATTTTTATATAAGTAAAAATGAAAGAGGTAGTGGATGAAGAAAATAACTTAAAAGAGCTGATGAAGTAATTACCTCTTCTTCGGGTGCTTCAGTTTTATTTGAACAAAATGGATACATAGAATGGATTTATGATCAAAGTAAGGCCTCTATGATGAATTGATGGTATTTTGGAGGATATTTTATCATGGTTTTTCAGATCCAAATGAATTTGGAGGTGTGAAGATAAGACATGGCGAAGTCCCATTTTTTAAGAGAGGTGAGGGGCACTTTAGGAAAATATTGAAATATTTATTTATTTTCAATTCATTTTCATTTTTTTGTAACTATAAATTTATTTATTTTGAGTCTAATTTGGGGATAGGTCGTAATATTCTCACCCAAAAGGGTTTAGACATGTTTAGGTCTACAGATTAACCTTATCTTGTAGGTTTAACCCTTAGTTAAATAGTTTAAATTTTCACCATGTGTTCTTGTATTATATTAATACATGGTTAATAAACAAACTATAAAATGAAAAGGAAACATAAATAGGTTAATTGATGAAATATCTATCATTATAAAGGTACTTTGTATGATCCTTATATTTTTAGGACTACTATATAATTTAATAAATAGTTTTTTAAAACTCATTATTTCAATTTTGACACTATTTAGTATTTCGTTTTTTAACCATTATAAAAACATGATTAATTTGAAAAAGGCTTATTTAATCAACCAAACATGTCATATTAACCTATAAAATTCTTGGAATTCATCAAAAGACACAATTTACATTTATTTTATTATTTATTATATCAATTATTTTAATATTTCATTACTAAGGTAATTATTGCATCATCATTGTGTCATAAATAAATTTTATTAATTTAAGATCTAAAAACTATAAATAATGTACCATGTTATATGAAATAGTTTTATATTTCTAATGATTATTTATAGAATAAATTATCTTATGTATAAACCTATATTTAAAAATTGTTTAGTTATTACAATATGAATTTCACACTTTAAACACTTCTTTAAATAAAATATAAGAAATATCCTAATCTAATCCAATTAGATCAAAAAGGATCATATTTTTGTCACATGTTTTATTTAGTTCTAACTATAATTATCCAATATAATTAGTATATGTGTTAGGGTAATTAGAATATCATTTTTACCTTTAATTTCCATATTTACTTTGAACTGTGGTTAATAAAATTCTACTGATACTATTTAACAAAAATTATGTTCACCTTATAAAAACACATTTTACTTAATTATTTTAACCATGTCTCTTATATTTATTAAATTCAATTTATAAGAGTTTTAAAATTACGTTTTATGAAAATTTGCAAATGTTCCTAGAAGGTGGGTAAAAGGCGTTAAAAAAGTTCAATAAAATTTTATATGTCTAATATTATTATAAAATGACTCCAATTAATTACATTGGACTAGTATATGTATTATTTATCTATTTTTACATTAAGATAAATTTTTAATTAAAATAATTATTTAAATGAAAATTTCAGTTTTTATGTACAACGCAATGTTTTTCACTATTCAACAAAAGATGAATGTTTTCAGAAAAATACCAAAAATTCCCCCAAAGATAATTTTGAAATAAAATATTCAAAATAGATTTATATTTTAAAAAAATAATAAATGTTTTATTATTTATTTTAAAATTAATTCCCATTTTTAAAACCATAAAGTGGGTTTTTAAGAAGTAAAAACTATCAAAAGATTGACATGTGTTTATGTCTAATTAAAAAGTAAAATTACATCCAATGTCCACAATTGAATTAAATGGTAAAAATATAATATAATTATACTTTGAAAGAACTCAAATTTATAATTAAACACAATAATTTATTTTGATTAAAAAATTTGTTTTCAATTAAAAATTAGTAATTTTTCACTATTCATCAAATTATTAATGTTATCAGAAAAGTACCAAAAATTTATCCAAAATAGATTATTATTTCCTGATTCTAAAGAGGAATTTAATTTTATCAAATTTAATATATTAAAGATTCAAATATTGTATTGTAAAAGGATTCTCCATTAAAATTTGGAAAACTACATTTTTTAAAAAATACTTCTTTTATCTGAAAAGTATTATTTTTTCTTTTATTTTGTCTAAAAACACATAATATGAATTCTAAAATTATATGCAATATATATTGTCCAAAATTTGGTTTATACTTTAAAGAGATAATGTACTATTGAATTATATTAAAGAGATAATATACTATGAAATCACTCGGTGTTACATTTAATGGACACATGAATTAAAATTCTTTAATAGATTCTTATACCATATTACAACATTTATGTGTGCCATATTATGAGAAATATCAATAAGAATGGTTTTATATATCCTATGAACACTTTCAATTTAAAATGGAGATGGTTTATTGGTTGATCCTTATGTCAACAGACTCATTGGCTATATTGATAACCTAGAGGTTCTAGGGATTATTCTACCTAATTAACGATTCATTTATCTCATTCATTCATCACTACTTCATATATTCTCTATCATTTTTTTAATTTCAATATTTATAACTTAATGAAGTCTATTAAAAATATTATCGCAATTATTGTCCATGTTGATAAAGTGTTGATGCATGAAAGGAATTCTATCATTATGGTGGAAAAAAATAACAGTACATTTGAAGAGATATAAATATAATTCTCCTTCACGACACCCTTCCATGAAATCTAGGATCAAATTATAATGAAGGGAATGCGATATTGTTTGTATATCTTGTAGTATGATGGTCCACTAAAAAAATAAAGCCCAAAAAATTAAGGGTAATATTTAGGAGTGATTCTGGGGGATTGAAATCTATCTACTTTTATAAATTGTGTAATTGTCATAATAGGTGGTTCAAGAATATGTATTCAAATACTATTAACAAAATTATTTTGGAATATTTCCATGGGTGAGGTGGATATCTGAGTATCCAATAAAGACATACTTATTGTTGGGGCTATTTGGGAGCACCGCCTCACATTTCGGACTGGGATTATCTTATGTTTAAAAGGTTATTATTATGTGAAATCTAGTACTAAAATCATTAATTATGTATCTTTACATGATAAATATAGATTTATTTTAAATTTTTGGAATATAATTTTATTATTTTACAAAAATATCATTTTTTACGTTAAGGAACATATAAATAATCGTCTTTATATGCTAAATTATATAAACTATGTAATATAAATAGATAAAAAAAGTTCACATGACTCGTACCACAATAAACTATGGAATCAGTGGTATGTAATATAAATGTGTATAATGATAATAAATTACACAAAGATAGTTATTTTGGATCTTGTAATCTAAAACCACATGATGGCTATCAGACTTCTGTAAAAGGAAAAATGTCAGAATACCTTTGTATTGGAAAAGTGTAAAAGGAAAAGGAACTTATTGAATTGTTTCGTACCGATATTTGTGGACCATTTCCAGTTGAAGAACGGGGTGGGTAGTCATATTTAATAACATTTAATGATGATTTTCTAAGATAGACATGTTTACTTGATGAGGTATAAGTCATATTCTTTTGGTAAATTCATGGAATAAAATAATGAATTTCATAAAAATTATGGTAATAATGTTATAAGACTATTCATGGACTATGGTTTACAATATCTTCATCAAGTATTCATTGATTAATTATAATTTTTTGGTATTCAATCCCTACTCAATCATATTTATAGACGTCTGTTGAATTTTCTACGTGAAAGAAGAACCTTACATTATTAGAGACACTGAACACAATGATAAGTTATTTGATTCTAATTTTAAATTTTGTGGGATAAATATTAATAATAGTTGAAAAAATACTGAATCAGGTGATAACTAATATTTCAGAATATATTTTATACCAATTTTGGTGTAAAATGTAACCCATGTGTTTGTATATACATGTGTGGGGTTTTGAAGAGTTAGTTATTAAATATTCTAGAAATAAACTTTTACCTAAAATAAAAGTGTGTTCTTATATATGACACCATAGTTTAACATGGTTATATTTCATATAATACCCCTCTACCATAAAGGTAATAATGGAATGACACACAAAATTAAATGATTGGGTCCAAATCTTAAAAAGTGATTTTGGGAGAGATATAAAAATTGATGTATTCCATGCTCAAGGTACAAAAGATTTGGAATAATAATAATCCTTGAAATCTATATAGAAGATGACGTTCAGGATATCTAAGTATAATATAGGAGTACAGGTTACATAATAGATGTATAAAGATAAGGTTTTCTAGTTCCCACACATAGTGACAAATTATAAGTTGACAATAATAAAATTGTAAGATGAAGGAAAATAATAAGTGTCAAAGATTCTATAAAATGGAAAGTATCTATGAACTTTGAAATGGATTATATATAAGAAAACCAAATATATATTTTGGTATATTTTTCAGTAAATGTAAATATTTTTTATTTTCAATAAGTATTCAAGAAGAAAATGTACAAGGATAGGGAATTTTGTTCTTATAATGAATTAATAGATGAAAAAGAGTTCAAATAGGATCATTGAATAGATTATGATGAAACCATATCATTTGTTTTCGAATTGAAATCCAATAGAATTCAACATTCCATTACAATATATAATCAATATGATATTTCGTTAATGGATTTCAAACCAGCCTTCCTTAAGGTGAATCTTCCGAGATTCCCATATAATAGAACCATTAATGGGTTGTGACATCAAATGATACCAACAATGTATGCAAATTTAAATGATCCATTTATGTATTAATGTAAAAAAACATGATCATGGAATAATAAATTTGATGAATCTATAAAAAATTTGTTTTCATAAAAAATGATTGTTATACTTGTGCATATAAATGGTTTGGTGGGATATTTATTTTTCTCAAAACATTTTATATCAATTACACAATACTTATTAGGAACAAAATACCACACTTACTCTCTGTTAGAACATGGTTAAACACATCATTAAAATGAATGAATTAGGTTACGTAGCATATAGTATTGGGAATATGATCAATTATGATATATCAAAGTGGATTCTTGGACAAAGTCAATGTACATACATTGACATGATACTGTAGGGATCTGGAATGGAATAATCCATGAAATTATTGTTTTTGGGGTAACATGGAATTCAACTTTCAAATAAAATGAGTCCTCACATTCATGATGAAATGAAGATTATGGTAAGGAATCCATATGGATCAGTGATTGGTTGAGTCATATTTGTTTTGATATGTATTAGGATAAATGTGACCTTCACATTATGTATAATGGGATGATGTCAAGATAACCTAGGTGACGACCATTAGATGGATGTCAACACAACACTCTATCATTTAAGGAATATTAAGGATGTGTTACTAGTATATTTAAGATATTTGTAACTATTAATCTATGCTTATGTGATTCTAGTTTCCAAAAAAGAACAAGATGATCAAAATTTAGAATCAGGATATATCTTCGCTCTTAATCGAGTTTATATGAGATACAAGGGATCAGAGAAGGATCTTGGTATAGATTAGTTATAATTTTTTTTATAATGTTGATTTTTATGTTTCTAAAGAATCATTTTAAATATAAACCCTCATTGGAAAACTTGAAGTGGTGCCTTAATGTAATTTCTCTATTACCCATTATTTTATTAAAACTACAAAAATTCCACTTTCGATTGAGACAAGGTCACATCAATTGAAAAATTACATTTCTATTGAATTAATTTTCTCAAAATAGTTGACACCATTGTTTACAGAAAATCAATTGAAGACATCATGGTGGTCCACTTAATTAAATCTATAACATACCAGAAACATTATCATCATGTGAAGTATAAAGGGCTAAAATGAATAGGTAGTTATCTCTATTCCAAGTGGGAGTATTTTGATGTCAGTTTTCTAGAGCCAAATATTTCTTATTTGTGATACATGTATATTAAATAAATTGAATATTAATATAAAATATTATTACATTTTATTCATTGTTCTGCATAACATTTATGATAAAATATACAATAGTATCAATCTCATTAATAATGTCCTATCAGTTCCATGATAGAATGAGAACCCTTAAATGTCCTGAATATATTAATATGTTTATATATAAAGTCTAATAACATAATATTATGGGATACATTGAACAATTATAATCAGGTGTGGGTACTAATAAGAACATGAGACACCTTCCCATGAAGTATACATTTGATAATTTCCATGATCGGAGATAATGAGAAAAAACCCACTTATAATAATTTCTCATGAGAATTTTTCATTAGATATCCCAATATATAAACATCTGTTATGGTCCTTAGAATTTAATAATATTATTAATTATATTCATTACTCATATTATTTTACATACTAAAAAATTTCATGAATCCATATGTTCATGTGAAGTAGGGTTCATTGGGTGAATCTTGAATAACAAGTTTTTAATGAATAAATTTATAAAATAATTATCGCTTTTATATTTATGGATGTTGATGTCTCATCTAATTGACTAAAATGGATCCATCACATTATATTACATAGTTATGGTGAAATTATTATTTTATTTTAGATACTCAAACAATGTCGGATCAAGCACATTGGTCGATGAATGTGTGTGTGACATGATTGATCAAATATTGAGACAAAAAGTATTTTATTACATAATAAGAGTTCATGTGTTATTTTAGATATTATGACATAACTTATTTTTATTGGTTTCTATAACCCATTTTAGATAGTATTTGTAGAAATTATTAAATCCCACCTAATTTCAAGAAAAAATAACCCTAAAGTGTTATACACCGAGTGCTTCTATTTCTATCAATTATATTATATGTTTGATTAACTATTGCAATAATTATTATTCTTCATACCAATGAATAACCTAATTGAATATTTTTTAACATTGATATTTTTAATTTAAGGAAAATTTATTTACTAATAAATAAATAATTTCATTATTTATATGAATATTTAATAGATATTTATAATCCAGACTGTTAATAAAGTATTTATTAATGAATAAAATATTTGTTTTGTTATTAATTAAATTTATAGGGGTAAATACTGACCTAGATAGTGTTCGATGATAAATACTAAATTATAATAAGGAAAAAATATTTATCCTTATTATAGTTACAACATTCTATAAAATAGTAATATTATTATTTTAAATATTGGAGTATGATATGGTTTATAATATTACTTAAGTTTCATTGAGAAATTAAATGATATTTTTTAACCTTAACCATAACTCAATAAATAGATGACTAGGTTTATAATGTTTGTTAATTAATAATTGAAACTAATTGTTTTTGATTAATTTATCTCTACATTTCACCTTTTATTATCATCTCAGGAATGCGAATAACAAGATAAAATGCATCAAACCTGATGTAACATTAAGTGATAAAGGTGAATAACAAAATATGATTGATCCACCACACCCACACTCTGCATTACATCAGTGTTGTTCTGAGATCAAAGGACCTTTTTTGGATATCTTCAATAGGGGTTCTACTTTGGGACTCCCTGTGTAATGATTTTAATATGATGTGGGGTTTTATATGATAAAAAACCATCAAAAATACTAAGATGGGGTTTTTTCATCCAATATATTTAAAATGATTATAAATTTAATATTAAAAATATCATCTCTTAGTTTTGGGATCAATATTACATTATTTGATTAAAAAATCATTTTTCAATATGTTTACATATTTTAAATTTTGTGAATTATCAATCGAATGTGACAACAACATTATTATTTATTTTCCCATAAGGTATTTTCATGGAATCCAGAACCATTAGAAAAGGGTTCAATGAATTTTATATTCCCAAAGATATTTATCAATATAAAAATTATCATATTGTTTTGGGGAATTAGTTTTACTATATTTCTCTAATTCCACTTGAATTGGGTTTGATATGGAGTATCTATAAAAAAATCAATAGTTATTTTTCTTATATAACCATTCATTTCATTTAACACTAAAAATGAGGCAAAATTTGTTCTTGCTTGTTACACCCTTTAATTTATTATAATCAATATAAACTATTAGGTTTCTCATTATCTTGGTGGTGATCTACTCATAAAAAAGTTTTCAAAAATATTTCCATGATATAAAATTGATATAACTCATTCATTCATATTCTATGGTCATGAATATGATCACTACCTACAGAGGCTTCATGGAATCAATTTTTTTCTTCCTTTATAGGATGTGACAACATTTTAATGTGTATCTCATTTGATTATGTCATTATTTATGTAATACCATGTATATTTTGTGGGAAGTATTGTTACCATAGAAATTATCTGTGATCCCCGAAATTAACCTCTTCCATAAAATAAATAGTTTAACTAATTGGGATTCATATTACTTTAAGTGGTCAATTATTATAATAATTTGTAGGTTATCTATTAATCATAAGAATGAGTATCTAAAATTTATAGGGAGTCCTTTTAGATTCAACATGGATTGTTTTTGATGTAATGGAATAAATTTATAAAAGAGATATCTTAAAATGTGTTCAATAATAGTTGAATCTTTCTTGAGTTTATGTTCACTATTTTTATCCTATTTTTTCACTCTATTTCCTAATTAATAAACTCTATCATAGATTTATAGTCTATAAATTTCATTTCTAACATTCTGTACTCCTCATTTTGTTGATTATTAATTGGATGTTATTAAAGTATTCCCTTTATTGCACTGATTTCATAAAGAAAAATGTGATGTGATCTATTATAACCTAATGGTGTTTTTTTTCAAATCAATTATATACATAACCATAGTGAGGGAAGGTGGTCTAAGTATGATTGGGGCCACTAAATCCCACCATAACTTGAATAAAGAAAGCAGTTATCAATATATACTTCCTCACTTTTCAAATACATCCTCTAGGATTATAATTTAGTAAATGAATGGTTGATCAATTTTTTAATGGGAAACACTTTTAGTAATAGTATTTAGTTTTTTCATATTCTTAAAAAAATCAACATCATGACATTGATACTTTTCCACAAATCATAAATTTATTTTTCAATGTTTTATTATCCAATAGTAAATAGAATAGAGAATAAACATGGATTATTTGGTTTTGGTGGGATATTTCTATGAAAAGATACTCAACACACATTACTTAAAGAAATAACAATAAAAAACACGAATTTATTTTTATTATATAGTATTTCCTTGAGAAAATGATTATATACCTAACATTATAAAATTACCATGGATAAATAAATAATTATGTGTAGTTTCATTAAAATATCTATGATCATTGTTATTATTCTTTTACAATAAATCTTTGTATCTATTCTATAAATATAAATGATATTTACTAAGGTTTCACTTTATTATAATTTAATGTGTTTATTTTATTCAATTTGCATAACTTTTTAGCTTATATATTGATTTTAGTTATTGATTATTTTTCCCTTGTTTTTTACAAAATCCCTTATACCTGTTAGATAATTTTAATTTATTTGTTTAATTTTTAATCTATATCCTTATACTCCTTAATGTAAAAATGTTTTCCTCATACCATGGAAATTCATTTTTATCAAATAAAGTAAAAAATGGACTGTCTCATTTATTTTACTAATTTTATATCAATTGATGATTAATGAATTTAAGATATGATTGGACATTTTTCAAAAATATTTCAGGATTTTATAAATTTTTTGTAACATCAGAATGATGATGGTCATTTATTTAATGTATTTTCTCCCCAATTTCTCTAAAGAATGATAAGCCTATTAGGCATGATGTTAAAATTTTTAAATTTAAATTTCATGTATTTTGGTCATTTATTTCCTTATGGATTGTTAATGATGAAATAAATCAATAAACATGTTGTACTTATTGAAATCCTAGATGACCTTAGGCACAATTAACATTCCCTAATCACTTTATTACATCCATAAAAATTTTCATTAGAGAAACCTTATTTTTTTCTAATTTAAATTTAAAAAAATGGAAAGATTGGTTATACTCAAAAAAATTAATTAAACTGTAACATCCCAGGTAAATAAATAAATAATAAATATTCATTTTTTAAAAATATTTGGGAATTAAATATTAATTTTTCTTTAAAGGGGGTGCTATGTTCAATGGCATACCCGATACGAAACAATAAGTTTCTTTAAAATCTTACGTTGCACACTAATAATATAATATTATTATTTTAAATGGTAGTTAACTCTCATCCATTGTATTGGTGGGAATGAATACAACTAACTACAATATGATTATACATGTTTGTCAAATGAATTTACATTCATCCAATAAGTGTTAGAGGCTTAAAATATAAAAGAATCTAATTTTAAGCATAATTTACTTCAAATGGTTGATTTTCTACCTTTTGATGTAGAACCCTTTTTAAATCCAGTTTTGGTAACTTTTATATGTCCTATTTTACAAAATAAAATTCTTCTTGAGAATCGGGACATAGAAAATTACATTGACCAAAATTTTGGTATTTTTATGATAAAATTCATTTTTAATGAATTGTGAAAAAAACAGTATTATAAATAAAGATTGTATGGTAATCTAATTTGTTTATATTGTTATATTATATTTTTAATTGGTTTAAAATGTAATTAGAATATATTTTTTCCATTTAATTCAATTTTATTCATTGGAATAAATTTCACTTTGAAATTGCACAAAAATAACTATCAATCTTTTGATAGTTATTATTTCATAAAAAAAAGCTTTTTGGTTTTGACAGTGGGAATTAATTTTAAATTAATTTCTTCCACTTTTTTGTTTTGAATTCAGAAAAAATGGTTTCCATATTTGGAATAAATAGATCTAAATTGTGTAAATAGGCAACATTTATTTTTAGAAATTTTAAATATTTACTTCATTGAATATTTTATTTACCATTGTTAAAGGGTAAATCTATTAAATAAGGAAAAACATAATATTATTATAATAATCTCCAATTTCCCTAACAAGTGTTATATTCTTTTTGGCTGATACATTTCCAACCGTGGGAATCCTTTGGCCTATTTTGGGACCCCATGGAGCCACTTGTGAGTGATAATGACACTTTATATCAATTAATTTAAAGTAAAAAAAATGACACATACATATATCTTTTAGTAAATCAATTTTTACATGGGGTTATATATGTTATCATTTAGACTATAAATATTCATTATAAATATGAAAAGATTTAATACATCATGATTATTTTTTAAAATAATTTATACATCAAATAAATTAAATCATTTTTGACACAATAATGATGCATTGTTTACCTCATTAATAAATAATTTAAATAAATAAGATTATAATAATTAAAACATTATGCCAAACCTGTAAAATTATTATTTGATGATTTCATTTCGACCATGAATTATCTTATATTTTACATTAATGATTTTTGGTCCTTTTGAAACCAAAACTAGGTTTAAAATAAAATATGTTTTTCAAACATTCCTAAAGAGCCCCTCCTCCCCCTTATAAAAGGACACCACTTCTAACCAATTCCTTACACCTCACTATCCTTTTTGATCGTCCAAAATCTTCCCAATTAATCTCCCTACAACCATCTACTTCTCCTTTAATCCTTATCATAGGCAGAAGGCACTTCAAGAAGTCCTTTTGGTTCAATCCAAATGGAGTTACCCGAATTAAATGTAACAGTTTCTCTTAAAATATTTTCTTGTATTTTACTTCTCCAACCCCTAAACTATTTTTATTTCTTTATTTTATAACATCCATAGTATCCTAAATATAATAGGATGTTGTTATGAGAATAATTTGAACTACACATACACACACCTCTATCTAATGGGTAAATAACTAACTCTTTCTGTGGATGGAGAACTAACGGCTCACGAAACGATGATTGTTCGATTATATCTTACTACCTTTCATGGTGGTAATTAAGGTGGGACTGTATTTATATATGATACATATTATGTTTATGTTTTCTTTATGAGTCTTTAGTTTTTATTTATATAATACCTTTATGGTTTCCATAATGGGTATATGCGATAATTACATTTTAGGAAGTGCAGACTACCACCCCCTCAATGTGATATGAATCATTAATGCCTTATGTGGGAAATATAAAGGATGTAGTTAATAATAATATATATGATATTATAATTGAATTTTAATATAACTTTATATCATTATGTTTTCATTCCATTTAATATGAAATAGAAATGAAAGTAGTTTTCATTTGTACGTATGGCTTACTGTCTCCATGAACGGTGCATTTCATTTGATACCTCTAAATGTTATGTAATATTATAAATATATATATACTATATATATATATGATATATTTGATATCTACACCATGAATATCATTCGGGTGATAATGGATATTTGACCACATCAACAACTTGTAATTATAAGAAATTTACCTTGTACTCAAGTACCAAATATCGACAAAACGACTGTTATTAAATTAAATGATTACATAATATTTATAACATCGTAATAAGTGATATAAAAAGAATAATAAACGTGAAAAATGTTCTTATGAAATTAGGAATTATCTTTAGTTTATTATTCCAGAGATTAAATAATGAACGGATCAAGTCAGACACGAGGTAAGGGAACTTCATTAACCCAATTTTAATTCATTGGTTTGAAATTATCTTTCTTATTTATACCATTATTTGATTATGTGATAAATTAATATTAATATCTTATAATGTTTTTATAATTTATTTATGTGTTCTTATAGAGAATACACATAATTTATCTATTTTATTTACAAAATTGTCTTTGTAAGGGACTTCGACTCAATCTCTTTTCATTGAGGTATATTTTGTTTTAATACAAGAATTTATTTTATACACTATATAAACACATTTGAATTTACATTTCATTCAAAGGGAATATTTTTATATAAAGCATTTTACTAAATAAAAAAAATTAATTTTTCTTTTTAACGTAAGTGATGACAATGACCCTTCCACCGCCATGAGAATTATTTGATCTTTTCCTTCCTTAACAAGACAAAATGTTTTAAAAAGGAAATTAAATACCATATACTCTTTTTACATATTTTGGTATTGAAAATGGTTTTGATAAAGGATTTGTTATGTCAATATATTTTAATGATATATTTTGATTAAAATGTGTAAATTTTATCTTCCCTTTATATTTGTTTGTTGTGTTATAAATATGTTATGGTTCATGGGAATTGTTTATGTATACGAGTGTTTCCATGATAAAACTAGGGTGGGTGAGGCCAAGGTAGCTCTCCAATTATAAAGAAAATTTTATAGAGGTAAACATGAATGTTTCTCCTAAGAGATATACGAAATATACTATGATGGGTATTCCAAATGTAACTCTCTACGTTTCAGTGATATCTACAATGTAAGTATGATATGGATTCCACAAGTTAACTTTATGATTTATGTATTCTATGTGTTATTCATAAAACTTATGATTTCATGAGGTATGTTAAAAATATTATGTTTTTATCGACTAATGTTTACATTCATTATTTAATATCCCTTTGTGAGATTTTTATGCTCATCCCATGTTTTTAAATTTTTTTCATAGGACATAAAGATAAATAGGGTCAAGGATGGGATCATGGAAAATTTATCTTGTCTAAAACATGGAACTAGACATGACTCTTTTTTTAAGAGTTTTTATTTTGTGAATAAATGGAAACTATGTAGAAGTGTCCACTTTGTAACTTTTGAGATGTAATTTAACAGTTATTGCCTAATTCATAAAAATATAATCCTGAAAAGATCCTCAGTGTGAGTTATTCATTTAATCCAAGATTATGTGATGTTTTAAGGTCGGGTCCTTATAGTTTGTATCAGAGGTCTATTTAGATAAAATTTGGAGTTTGAGTATTTTTAAATTAATATCCACAAATTAATTTATGTTAATGATATAGCATTTACATATTACCATGTTGCTTCACCTAAGATAACATTGTATTCAGAATGGTTTTATGCAAAGAAAACAGGACAGCTATGTTGGGACGACATTAAGAGGAAGACAACCTTCAAAATCAGCAACCTGAGATGATCAGAATCAGAACTGAAACATTTTATTTAGTAATGGAACATTTGAATTTGGCTATAAATGGTGGTGGTATCCATTCATGAGTTCATCCAGATCAACCACCGAGGAACATGTCGGTAGTAGAGCATTTCATGAGGTAAGATCCCTCATCTATCATAGGATCATCTAACCATGTGCTATCAGAAGGGTGTATTAAAGCATCGAATAATATTTCCGATGTTATGGGGTGTTCAGAACATCAAATGTTTAGTCTCGTTGTTTAATGTTTTGATGTTGAAGCTGATTAGTGATGGTAGATGGTGAAAAATATTCGGGATAGTGAGGATATTAAATGTTTTTATTGGCCTGAATTAAAAGGTATGTTTCATGAAAAAAAATTCATGAGGTGGTTCATCATAGGATGAGAAACAATTCTTGGAATTGAGGATGGAGTATGACTCAATGGATTCTTATGAAAAAAAATCACTCTACAGGTATGGTATACATCAAATTTCATACGAGATCATGATAGTAAATTCAATCATTTTTACTCAGGATTAAAGACAAATAATCGAAGGGCTTTAGCTTCTCATGATTATAAAATTTATGATAAACTTGTTCGATGTGCAGAGAATGTTGAAATAATGTTTTATGATGATCAGGTGTTCTATGACACACAACAGAAAAAGAGGTCAAGGGGGCAGTTCAAAGGGAATAACTCTTCAAAAAAATACTGATGGTAAGAAAATTATGTTTACAGTTTGTGAAAATTGTGGTAAAAAGTACATTGGAGAATGACTTTTGAATTTTAGTTAGTTCTACTGATGTGGTAAAATGAGACATAAGGCACATAATTGCACTGAAAAAGTTCAGGGTAATGGAAAAACAAAATCTGATTTACAGTTAGTAAAATGTTTTATGTGCAATGAAATTGTTCATTGTGCAAATGAGTGTACAATGAAGAACTCAACTAAGGGAAAGAATCCATACTACAAGTTGAAAGGGGTGGTTAAATACTTTGCAACTTCTTCAACAGATGTTGGTCCATCGAATGAAGTTGTATCAGGTACACTGTTTGTTTGTTTGTTCAGATTATTCCTAGGTGTTTCTTGATTCAGGGTCTACACGTTCATTCATTTCTGTGAATTTTTCTAGTCAATTTGGAATTCCTTATCAAGATATGAATCTTTAACGTATGGTAAAAACACCACGGGGAAATGTTGAGAGAAAAATAAATTATAATGATCTTCATGTCCTTGTGTAAAGAAAGAATCTACCTACAAACCTTATTTTTTTTACCTGTAGTATAGTTTGATTTATTTTGGGTATGGATTGGATTTCCTTTTATCATGCTAATATTGACTTTAGATATAAAGAGGTTTCTTTTCAGAATGATTTTCAGTTTGTGTATAATAATGAACCCTTACTCTTTATAACATATGAGGAAGCTAAGAAACTAGTAAAAGATAGAAATGAATGTTACCATGTTCATATTGTTGAAAATAAAGGAATTGTTCAGAATAATGATGTGTCAGTGGTAAATGAGTACCTTGATGTATTTCCTGATGAGTTTCCTAGTATTATATCTGATCGATAAGTTGATTTTTCTATTGACTTACTTACCGATGTTATGATAATTTCATAACCCCCTTATCGAATGGCTCATATTGAACTTTTAGAGTTAAATATGCAATTTCAGGGTTTATTAGATAAATGTTTCATTTGACCTAGCACATAAACATGGGGTTCTCATGTCTTGTTTGTTAAAAAAAATGTAGTTCAACAAGACTTTGTATTTATTATAGAACATTGAATAACATCACTGTTAAGAGCAAGTATCCTTTGCGTCATATCGATTATTTGTTTAATCAACTCAAGGGAGCATAGTATTTTTTGAAGATTGATTTGAGGTCGGGGTTCCATAAGTTGATATTTAAGGAAGAAGACATTATGAAGACCATGTTTTTTACTTGATATGGCCATTATAAATTTGTAGTTATGCCTTTTGGGTTAACCAATGCACATGTTGTATTCATGGATATTATGAATAGAATTTTCCATGAGTTCTTGGATATGTTTGTGGTTGTATTCATTCATGATATTTCAGTTTATTCTAAAAGTAAAGAGGATAATAAAAGTAATTTAAGGTCTGTCTTGAGAACCTTAAAACAAAATAAAATGTATGATAAATTCAGCAAGTGTGAGTTTTGGTTACAGAAAATTTATTTACTTGGTTACATTATTTAAAAAAATGGCATAAATGTTGATCCTTATAAAACAAAAGTTGTTGAAAAATGGTCAAGACCCACAAATATAACTACGATCCTTAGTTTTCTTGGTTTGGTAAGTTATTAATAGAGTTTTGTTGAGACTATTTCACGGTTAACTATCCCACTGACTAGGTTAACTCGAAAAGGTGTTAAGTTCATTTGGATAAAAGAATGTGATGATTGTTTTCAGGAATTGAAAAAACTATTAGTGAATGCTCCAGTTTTTGAACTGCCTTTCAGAAATAGTGAGTTTGTTAATTAACGTGATGATTTTTTGAAAGGAAATGGTTGTGTCCTTTTGTAGAATGATCAGGTAATTTCTTATGCTTCACGTTAGTTGAACCCTCATGCGTTAAATTACACTACACATGATTTTTAATTAGCTTCAGTTGTCCTTTTATTTAAATATTTGGAGGAATCATTTGTATAGAGTAATATGTGAAATATATACTAACCACAAATATTTAAATTTTATATTCACTCAGAACGAATTGAACATGAGACTAAGGATATGTCTAGAATTAATCAATTATTGTGATTGCACGATAAATTTCCATAAGGAAATGGAAAATAATGTGGATGATACTTTGAGTCTAAAAAGTAATGCTTCGTTAACCATGCTATGTTTGGAATGAAATCCTTTGGTTTTTGATTTGATGAAATTTGGCATAGAAATTTTCGGTGTGGGAAATTCTTCTGTTTTGTTTCCAGTTTCAGTGAGATCATCCCTATCTGACAGAATAAAGAAATCCCCGAAAGAAGATTGTGAGTAGCAGAAAAGGTAGAGTTGGTTCAAAAGGGTATGTTGCATTATTTTAACATTTATAATGATTGTGCTTTGAGGTTTCAGAAAATATTATGTGTGCCTTGTGATTCATAATTGAACAATGAGTTGTTATATCAAGCCCATAGTTCTCTGTTTTCAGTTCATTTTGGCAGTACTGAGATATATAGAGATATTCAAGAGTATTACTGGTGGGATAGAATGAATAGAGATATTTCCTTTTTTACTGTGAAATGTTTGACTTGTGAGCAGGTTAAAGCAGGGAAATAAATAAATAATAATTTTTCATTCATATTAATAAATAAATAATAAATTTTCATTTTTATTAATATTTGTGAATTAAATATTAATTTTACTTTAAAGGGGATGTTATGTTCAATGGCTTACCTAATACGCAATAACATGTCTCTTTGAAATCATATATTGTACAGTAATAATATAATATTATTATTTTAAATGGTAGATTACACCGAACGGTTGTATTGAATGGAATGAATAGAAATAAATACAATACAATTATAGATATTTGTTAAATGTTTTCACATTTATCCAATAAAAGTTACAGTCTTAATATGTAAATGAATCTAATTTTAAGCATAATTTACATTAAAAGATAGATTTACCACTTTTTGATGGGGAACCCTCATTAAATATAGTTTTGGTCACTTCTATATTTTATATTTGAAAAAATAAAATTTTTATTTAGAATAGGGACATGAAAATTCCCTTTGTGTACAATTTTGGTATTTTTATTATAAAATTCATTTTTTGATGAATAGTGAAAAATACAGTATTTTAATTCAAAATTGCATTTTTATATAATTTATTTATATTTTTAGATTATTATTTAATTGGTTTTAAAGTATAATTATATTATATTTTTACCATCAAATCAAATATTGGTCATTGGAAGCAATTTCACTTTGAAATTGGACATAAACAACTGTCAATAATTTGATAGTTATTATTTCTTAAATTACACACGTTTTGTTCTGAAAACAGAAATAAATTTTAAGTTAATTTATGCCACTACTGTGTTCGGAATTTTTTAAAATAGATTAAATATTAGGAATTAGTAGGTCCAAATCGTTTAAATAGATAACTTTTATTTTTATAAATTTTAAATATTTACATTATAAATTAGTATATTTACCATGGTTAAATGGTAAATCTGGTAAATTAGGGTAAACAAATAATCTTATTAATAAATTAAATTACCCTAAAATGTGTCATGTTCTTATTAGTGGATACATGTCCTACCATCGGCATACCTGGGATGATTTTGGGACCCCATGGAGTTACTTATGAGTGAAGATGACACATTATATTAATTAATTTAATGTAAAGACAAAAATGACACATACATATATATTTTAGTAAATGAATTTTTACATGGTTTTATATAAGATATCTTCTCGACTAAGAATATTAATTATAAATATAAAAATATTTCCTATATCATAATATTTGATTTATAACATTTATCCAACAAATAAATTAAATTATTTATAACACAATAATGATGCAGTGTTTAAGTCATTAATAAATGATTTAAATAAATAAGATTATAATGATTAAAACAACATCAAAAACCTGTCCAATTCTTATTGGATGATTTTCTTTAGACCCCGAGTAATCATATCTTTGAAATTAATTATTTTTTTTGACAATTTGAAACTGAATATCAGTTTCTAATAAAATAATTGTTTCAAACATTTCAATAGAGCCCCTCATCCACCTAATAAAAGGACACCGCCTCTATCAAATTCCTCACACCTATCATTCCATTTGGCTCATCCAAAATCTTTTCAATTAATCTCCCTAAATCTATATACTTCTCTTAAAAGGCTTAACATATACATAAGTCACTTTATGATGTCATTTTGGTTCAAACCAAAGGAAGTTACCAGAATTAATGGTAATGGTTTCTCTTAATTTTTTTTTCTTTTGTTTTACTTCTCTAAACCCTAAACTCTTTTTACTCCTTCCATTAATAACAACACCTGTATCCTACATATACTAGGATGATGTAATGGGATTATTCTAACTTCAATTACACACTTCTACATCTAATGGGTAAATAACATACTGTTTCTGTGGAGGGAAAACAAACACCTCACGAAACGATGATTGTTCAATTATCTCCTACCTCCTCTCATGGTGGCCATTAATATGGGAATGTATTTATATTGGATATATATTACATTTATGTTCTTCGGTATTCTTCATGGTTTTTTACTGGGTAAGGGTGGTGTCTCATGGTCCATATCATATCCAGTAATGAAGTGTAGATCAATGATTCAGGTTTCCATCTATGTATCGAACACATGGAAGGAGGGAAACAAGGTGGTCGATCACATGGCTTCCTTAGCTAAGTAGACGATGGGGAAAGTGTGCCTCATTTATCCTAACTGTTTGAAACTAGAGTTGGTGAACATAATTAGAGGGGATTACCTTGGATTACATTAATTCATACCTGTTGATTAGGGGGGGTTCTTTTTTAGGTCTCAGCACTTTTCTTGAATAAAAATGTATCTTGGATGGATAATGGGTAAATGTGATAATTTCATTTTAGGAAGTATGGAATACCACCCCCTCAATGTGATATGACTCGTTACTACCTTATGATGGATGTATAAAGGATGGAGTTAATGATATTATATATTATATTATACTGGAATTATAATATAACATTATTTCATTATGTTTTTGTTCCATTAAATATGAAATAGAAATGAAAGTCATGTTTATACGTACGTATAGCTTACCGTCTCCATGAATGGTGCATTTCATTTATTAACTCTAAATGTTATGTAATATTATAAATACATATATATACTGGATATATATGATATATATGATATCTATCTCATGAATATCATTCTGTATATAATGTATATTTGACCACATGAACAACTTGTAATTATAAGAGGTTTATTTTTGACCCAAGTAACAAATATCGACAAAACGACTGTTGTTAACATAAATGATTACATAATTTTTTTGACATGGTAATAAGTGATATAAAATGAATAATAAACATGAAAAATGTTCTTAAGAAAGTATAAATGAACTTTAGTTTTTTATTTAGGAGATTAAGGAATGAATGGGTCATGTCGGACACGAGGTAACAGAACTTCTTATCCATATTCCCATTCTTTGAGTTGATCTTGTCTTTCTTATCTATGTTGTTCTTTGATTATGTGAGTAAAGAATTTTTATATCTTATAATGTATTAATATATTCATTATGTGTGCTTATAGTGACTGCACCTAATAAATCTATTTTATTTAAAAAATGATCATGGTAAGGGACTTCGTCTCAATCTCCTTTCATTGAGGCATATTTTCTTTTAATAAACGACATTGTTTTATACACAGTGTGAACACCTTTGACATTTCAATTCATTAAAAGGGAATCTTTTTCTATAAAGAGTTCTACAAAATGAAAAAAAGGAATGTTTATTTTTAAAGTAAGCAGGGACAATGACCTTTCCGCCACTGCAAGTATTATTTTATCTTTGGCTTCCTTAAAAAGATGAAATGTTTTTCGAAGGAATATAAATACCATATACTCTTTTTACGTATTTTTTTATAGAAAATGGTTTTGATAATGGATTTGTTATGTCAATATATTTAACTGATATATTTTGATTTAAATATGGAAATGTCATCTTTCCTTTATGATTGTTTTATGTGTTATGAATAATATATGGTTCTTCGAAATTGTTTACGTATGAGGGTGGTTCTGTGATAAACCTTGGGAGTGTGAGCCCGAGATGGCTCTCCAATGCATTGGGTAACATGACGGCGGTAAATGTGAATGTTTCTCCTAAGTGATTTAGGGAATATATCGTGATGGGCATTCCGAATGTAAGTCCCTACGTAGTTGTGATAGCTACAATGTAAGTATGATATGGATGCCACAAGTTACCTTTATGATTTATGTATTCAATGTGTTATTCATAAATCTTATGATTTCATGTTGTATGTAAAAATGATTATGTTTTGATTGAATAATGTTTACTTTATCTCATATCCCTTATTGAGATTTTTATGCTCATCCAAAGTTTTGAAATGTTTTTCACAGGACATAAAGATGAATAGGTTCAAGGATGGGATCAAGAAAATTCATGCTGGATAAAACAATGAACTAGACATGACAATTTTTTTCAAGAGTTTTTATTTTGTAAAAAATGGAAACTGTGTAGAAGTGTCTACTTTGTAACTTTTTAGATGTAATGTAATAGTTTTGTCCTAATTCATTAAACTCTAAACCTGAAAATATCCTCAATGTGAGTTATTCATTTAATTCACGATTATGTAATGTTTTAATGTCGGGTCCATATATAAACTACATGATTCTCATCATTTATTATCCTGAAAATATTAAACTAATTGTTAATGTATATGTATCTGATATGTTTTTTCTTATTATGGAATAGGGGTACTTTGTTAAATTGAATGGCTGCAAATACATCCAATTGATTAGACATATTTTTCTAATGTGTATGATATTTTATTAATTTACATTACTTGATTAATTCCACATATTATAGGGCCTCTCTCAATTTACAACTAATATGTGTATCTGGAATATTAAACTATGATTAATTATACAACAGATGTTATATTTATTCTAAGACCTCTTCGTGTTTCTACATGAACCACTGCTCCAGAATTAGGTTGGAAACCATTGTAAAGGATCCTAAATTGTATCTAAATGATTACCATGTGATATGAGAACATTCTATTAAATTCATTTAAGAATTCATATAAAAATGTTGATTTTTCCATCTTTTTATGAAATTTTTTGGATTATATTCAATGGTACAAAATTCTCAAGTGTGGAAAATACAAAACTATAAATTTTCATCTAATATCATCCCATGTTGTGAGCAAACTGGATGGTTATCCTCTCAACCAATCCTTATACGTGCGATTCAATAAAAAAACTGGATCTAAACCTTATTTTATCATTTCATACATCAATATAAAAAATATCTTAAAACCATCTAAAATATTTGAATGGAATCTATAAGGATCTCGATAATATATTTCATAGATATATATAATATTTTCTATCAATTAAAAAATTTATAATTTTGACTAAAATTAATTATCTTTCATTAATCATATTATGATACTATGTAATGATCTATTGATAAACGAAAGTCCACAGTACAAAATTATTATTCAACACAACATTATTTGGGTGATTAATTTTATTCAAAAAATTTCATCTCAATTACTCATTTATTTCTTTTTATTATATGTATTAAGATTGTGTTTATACACATATCTATCAATCTCAAGGTTAAAATATTATATATTTTAATGGTTTATATTTCATGACTGGGTGATGGGGGTTTGGTCGTTTCATCTATGAGTTATAATAACAATAAAATACAACCTTTAATATAAAAGTAATAAGAAAATTAAAAATTAAAAGGAATAGATTTAAGTAAATCATCAAATGTTCTACATGTTTTTTAATTAAATGATCTAGTTTATTTAACCAATAATGATGATCAGAAATATTATATGATGGTAAGTGTTTTCAACACCTAATGAAGTATTTCAATGTCTAAAATTTATTAATCAGTTTCCAATTTTATGAAACTAGTAAAATGTTGTATAACTAAATTTCTAGGGTAAGCCACTGATAAGGAAACGTCATATATGTAATAGTGAAATTTTCAATATGAAAATCATAAATTTTATAATCTAAATTTGAATTATAATTATATAAAAACTCAACCAAAAATATTTAGTTTTCTATAATATATAAATATAGTTAATTAAATTCAAAGGGTTGTTTCATAAAAATATTATTTCATTTACAAGTTGATATAATTAAGAAAATTAAATATGATATTTATAAGGTAATAAACATCCATTACATCAATCGTTTCTAATAATATTCCACAACCTTATATAATTTTGACTAGAATAACATATACAAACTAAGTTTCATTATGCTCCAAAATTAATTATTAAGAAACTCCCATGTTAATTCTCATAACAAAAATCCGAACCTTTCATATTGTATTTCATGCCTTATTTGTTAAGTTATTCAATGAATAAATAGTAAATCCAATAATTATCAATAAAATATTTATATTTCCTCAGAATAACTCATGAATAATAAAATTTCAATCAGTCCAAAAAAATAACCATCATTAAACTATTAATTTACCTTCCAAAAAATTAATGGAAACTCACAACTAAATGGAGATAAATTTTATGTGAATAATTCACCACAAAGAATTCAAAAATTTAATAAATTAAAAGATGAAATCAAATAAACATTGGAATAGTATTAAATAAATTCAATTGTTTTAAAATGTTGATAAGAGCCCCCCATAGCCGAGACTCGATCATATGTAAAAACTTTTGAATATAAAAAGTATCAAAATGTAACATTAATTTTAAAATTATAATATTATATAATCTTAAAATTGTACTAAATGTTAAATATTAATGAGTTTCTCACTAAATATACTTTTTATTTTCACCATTGGCCTCTTTTACCTCCTCATTAAAACTCCATGTATTCAAATTTATTATCATAATAGATTAGTGTAAAAAACTCATAATAATATTCCACTATATTATTGTTCAAATTGCCATAAATCACATTAAAAAACTACATGCTTTTTTTACTGATTGCAAATTCATATCATTATGTAAAATTTGGTTTGTCATATTTGTTTGCATTGTTTGTGAATTAATATTATATAGAGATCTTCAATTTACCCTCTATGTTTTTTCAAGATATGATTTAATAATCCATAATAATGATTACCATACATATGTAGTCACCATGGTGTAATAGGATTGTATCGTTGTTCAATTTTTAATTCATCAAATCATGTATAATTTATATCATTTGTGAAAACTGTGATATCATATTAACGGGTTAATCTGTAAGAGTTTATAAATTTGTAACATAACCTTCTCCAAAATATCCATGATGTATTTTAATATTTTGAATTTTTATGTTTTTTCATCTTAAAACATATATACACTATTACAAATTCTTCTAAACTCTCAATTTTTTTAATTTCCATAAAAAATGGACCCGCCATGTGTAATTTATATTGAAAACATTATATTAACATTTGGTTAACATATAATCAATGTATCTTTATAGACTCTTATATAAATATATCATTAATGATGACCAATAATTATTCTTTAATGGACCAACTCCATCAAATCCACATATTTTTATATCAATGAAAATGGTCAACTATCATTATTTCTAAATGAAGGTCAATACATAAGTTTATTTTTCATAGATCATTATAAGTAATACCTCCAATTTTTGATGAAATTAGAAAAAAAATCTATCTCATTCATAATAACAAAATAATTCAAAATAATAATACACAGTAGTTTTGGTATTATTTGACAACACAAAAGGGTAAACAATGTCAGATTTCAACAAATACAATATCTCCTATTCATAATATTATGAGATATCACTTCCAAGTACTATCTTATCTCAAGAAACTGAACATCACCATTTATAATTTTATCCTTCTATGGTAAGAAATACCTAATCTCAAATCCCTCTAAATATCAAATACCTAGAATAAACATAAAAAAATTGGGTCCCAACATATCACAACCTTTTCCATTAATTTAAATAACCAAAAAATGGGGGATAAAGCTAGGTTTTCTATAGGTGTAGGGTAATGGAAGCACCAACCCAATCATTGTGGAACACATATTGAAAATTTATTTATTATTAAAATGAATCTAATAACCACACGCACCACAATGTTAGTTCATGAAACGCCTATGTAGCAACCCCATCTTTATTCACCTATAATAAGGCTGAATCAGATCACTATACACCTCAAGTGCACCTCCCGTATGCTGAAAAATATTGACTAGTAATGATACTTTAGAGGATTTAGTTGTAAAATATACTATATTATGTAAATATATATAAAAACTATAATAGTATTATGAATTAGAAATCAATACTTAGTGAAATCAATAAAAAGGATAAAATATCAAATATCATAGAAAATGAATATTTACACTATAAAGAGATTCATAAAATACGTAACATGATTTCCCATTATATGATCATATAAAAACATGTATAAACATATTAAAATAAAGATTCTAATACAACATTTGGGATATGCCCAGCCTATCTCTAAAATATCCTTTTCCCAGTTAAGAACCCATTGAAACTCTTGTCCCTATAAAATGATAATAGAAAAAATTCCCTTTCAATTTAAATGAGATATATAGTATTCATGTGTCATGGAGGGCCCATTTATGGTCTAATTATTAACATATTAATTCACCGGCAATGATGTCCCAAGATAATATCCACATCTAAAACAATTCATAACATATAAGATATAAGACACAAAATGCAATGAAACTTTTTAATTTTTTACTTTTAAGGATTTATGTTTTAGAAGAGTCATATGAATATTGGTGGATGAGAAGAATTGATTTGGCATGATGAATTCAATGTGAGAGATTAGTTTCATGAGGTCCAAGTTGGTCATGGTATGATGGCGATTCTATAGTGGTGGTAATTTTATTGCATATGTGTTAGGGATTGATGTTTTTGGTAATTAATGTATATTATTTGGGAGGATGTGCAATGGTTCAGTAGCATAGGCCATGAGAATCGGTGTTCATGGTGTAGAAATGGGCACAATAAAATGAGAGTTTTAACGACATGAGTTATTTGGGCTAGAAAAATATTTTCCGTGTATAGACATCATGTTTCATCCAATAAAACAATGGAATAATTATATGGGTGGTTTTGGAGGTTCTTCTAGTTGATTGGTTGTATCATGTATGACTCTATCAAGATAAGAGGAAATATCTGTTTATTTATGTGTTTTTATTTTAATTTTTCTTCACATTGTGATGTTTTTTTTGTGACATGACCCTTCTTCAGTCATATCATATTTATAATGTTGAGATAATTTATGTGTCAAATTACAAGGCTGGTATGAAGTGTTATTTTTTATTTTTGTTCTAGATAATACCATTATGGCATAATGATGAATTTTCAAGTAGTGACATAGTGTTATCTTAACCATTGTATGGAATTGAGAGATTACATGGTTTCCATTTCTTATATTGAATCCCTATACAGAAATAGACCATAAATTCATTTTTGGGATACCGTTCAATAAATTATGACGCATTCTTGATCCTTGGCATAGGAAATCCAATTTTCTTGATATAATTTTTTTCATCTTCCCCTCTTCATGGTTATCCACCCATTCATCCATTTGGGTGGGTTGTTCAAAAATATTGTTTGTGTTTTTTTAGTTTGAGTTACTTTTTGTTATTGACTTTCAAATGTTTTTTAGGGTTTCCTTTCCATTGATTTGGTTTTGTGGTCATATCTTCCATTCTTATTATTGTTAAATTTATATTAATGTTCAAATTAATATATGGTATTCATGAACTCTATTTATGTGTGATTGGTAAAGGTTTTTTGAACTTAATTTCTTTTGGGATTATAGTATATATTATATTTATTAAATTAAATTGACGGAAAAGAATAATGTGTATGAGATTATATGATTTCAGTGATATTATTTATATGATTGTTAGAAATTTATGATTTTTATCCAAATTTTTTATTTCTACGGTGTTTTAATTTTGATACTACGAATTTAATTATAGAGTCATCTTTAATTAATGTTTAACTACTTGTATATGATAAGTATTTTTTTCTTACTTTTTTTATTATTGGGTTTTCACAACATATAATAAAAGTTAAATTCTTTTGTTGTAATGTTCTTGGAAATTGGGTATTGTCAAAATTCTTATTACTAAAAATTATTATTCTTTGGAATGTGTTTGATTTTTGTATTTTTTTTAATTATTAGATTCCATCATTGTGTTGGTGTATTTTTGTGTATAGATTAAGGGTGGTGGAATGTGTTGTTTTGTGGGGCTCCATCTATTATTCCATGTTTTTCAAGAGGTATTTTAATAGATAGTGTGGAATGGGGAATGGTTGGGTATGTAGAACAGGAGAAATGTGTGTCTGTTGAGATTATTATTCAAATTATATGTATAGAGGTTGTGTAGTGGTAGGTTTGTTGTTATTGGGATGTTTAATAGTTTTTTATTAGCACTGGGAGGCGGTACGAAGATAAAAAATGGTAAATGGGTATGGTAGGAAAAGAAAACCCATAGAATTTAAATAAAATTACTAATACAACAACTGAATAAGAAACTAATGGATTAACAAAGGTTATTTTAATTGAATTTTCTATCATTAAATATATAGTTGAATTTAATAATGAATTTAATGTGGTCGGTAAAATATAAAATGACGAAATATTATAATTATATATTTAAATTAGGAAATGGTGAATGGTTGTGTCATTGTTTTGTGTGGGAAAAGGGTATCATTGTAATGATCTAGTTAGCAAGGGACATAAGTGCATAAAAGTGGAAGTATATTATTGATCATTTTGTATGGTAAGGCTAATTGTTTGTAAAATACATTAATATAGGTTCATGTGTGGATTCATTATGCATTTATTTTCCTTGTATTTAATTAAACACACCACCTAACACATGGAAATTAATTTTGGTAATGATTTTTTAGGATTTGAATATTTTTATGAAACATACATGATGGAATGGTGGCTGATGGTTGGTGTTTCCCTCATACCCATTTTTCAATATTTATATATTATCAACTATGAGAAACAGAAGTTGGTATTCATTGAGGTGATGAGATGCTGATATTTTATAGGTAATAGAATATGGTGGGGATTGAGCATTATAGGAGGATGAAATGAGGTGAATATCCTTAATGATCATGATACCTACTATGATAAGGATATGTGGTGTTTTTAGGTTGCAGTGGAATATGGTTGTGAGTTTTTTATGTGGTATGATTTGATTAACTATGATGTGGTAATGTTGGTATGTGGATAAATGGATATGTGTTTATGTGGAATCAATGGAGGACCTGAATATTTTACATCATGGTTTGAGAGAAACAGTTAATGTTGAAGTGGTTTTGGGGTTCCCTCTTAATATACTTTTTAGTACTAGTTTTTTATACATGGATGTGTTAATTATTGAATGAGCTTTATTAAGGCTATGTAATAATTTACCTCCTATGTGATTATTGGTTATACAGTTTACTCACTAGAGTATGAATATGATTCATACATATTTTCATGAGTTTTCTTGAGGAGGATAATATTGAGTATATATGGTTTCTCATTCCTATATATATAAATAATTTTTAAGGTTGCATGGGTAGGGTTGGATATTGAAATGGACCATATGATCTTCTGGTTTGGAGCGGTGTTATGATATGCTTCCATATGATTTTTCATTGGTACTTCATTTTGGACACTTATATATGTATGAATTATCATGGATTTTAGTTCATCATGGGGTCTTGGTATTATATTATGTAACAAATTGGTATATTTAATATTATATTCTAGGTATATATGTTGGAAATGCCTCCCATTCTCTATTATTTTATCTTGGTGTTAGTCACCAACTATGAGGGTATTGGAGGTAGGACTCCTAGTTCACTCTTTTTTTCAATAATGGAATTAGATAAATTAACATGGGGGGTCATGAAAAAATGGTATCGTATATTTTCTTAAGAATTTGGTTAGGTACTGCGGTTTGGAATTGGTGAGAACTATGTTGGTTGGTAGAGTGTCAATTATAGTTGACCTTGGTACATGAAAAAATCCAATGTGACTAGTTAGGGAACATGAATTCTAGGACCTAGTGATATAATTTATAGACATTTTATTTAGATAATTAAATAATTTTGTTGTACTAATTGACATCTAGATACCATATAGAGGTACATAAATCACACAACTTCTCTCTTGTTTTTTAATTGGGGAGACTTTGTAGAATAAACTAAAATAAACCTAATAATATAATCCTTAATTAATCCCATGATACAATTATTTGGGTTTTTTATTGTGACCAATATTATGGTTATAATGATATAAATTACATATTATTAGAGTGTTAATTATAGTTTTTTCACTAACATTAGGTCTTAACATTATAGTTGTGTCATGTGTCATGGGATGATTATTTTCATCCCATATTTGTATATGTGACTCTGTATATTTTTATTTTTCTTGAGTTTATGTGTCTCAATTAATTTATGAAATAAAATTAGTCAAAATTCAAAACACTAAGGAAAAATGAGTTTTGAATGAGGTAAATCAAAAATAGAAATCTTATTAATGATAAAATCAACACTGTGTGTTTTGAATTACTTCTCATTTCTATTAATGTTTTATTGTTAATTTATAATGTTCTCCTAACATGAATGATCATTTAAGTAGATAAATTGAATTTTTAAATCTTTGCATTTTTGAAATATTAAAAAATCTAATATTGTGATTATTGATTTTGAATGTAGAAACACTGACATTAATGTGATAATAAATCCAATATTGGTGTATTAGTAGAAAAAAATAAATTAATGCATGCACATAACATTTCCAGATGGTTGATATGTGAGTAATTATGAAGATAATGATTATCATAGTATATTGGTCTCCCTATTTATTATTAGTTTAATTTATTATGGTCTATTAGTTAGATAAATAGAAATCGTGTTACTATTTTAATTCCGAAATTTTGAATTTGTTGTTATCCCATTATCCCTGATTAGTTGAATAGGGTTAAGAAAATTTAATGAGTTAAAGAAAATAAATAATGATATTTGTTTGTAATAGAATATTCAAATTTAGAATATTGATCTATTAGTATAAATGTTGTTTTTTGTTGGTATGTGAAGTGATATACCTGGTTGTATACATGAAATCCCAAAATCGTGAAGCACTGGTTAATAATATGTCATCTTATATAGGTTACAAATTTTCCAAAAAATATACACACATAATTGATCTCAGAAATTGTTATTTTTTAAAGGTAAGTGTTTAGCAGAAACCATAGGTGTAATTGAATTTGTGTGGGTTTTGGTCAAATTAGAATTTTTATGGTTTTCCCCAAACATCAATTTCAACAAGGTGTATTATAGTGAGAGTCGAAGGTCAATCCCATAGAGAGCGTTTCAGGATTTTCGATCTCAAATAATCAAGACTATTTCGAGTAGGAGTCCTTTATAGTTTTTTTAGTCTGGGAATTTCTAGATCTATGATGGTTGCTTCAATTAAGATAAATGAGTCAGGATCAATTTTAGGAATCTTAAAAAAAGTTGATCTTAATTATAATATTGTTAAGATACTAAAATTTAGGCTACGTAGCAAGAATATGTTTCTAGTTAACTTTATCCTGGTAACCTAGTTCTACCTAATAGTTAGTTCCTGGATCGAGAGATAGCGACAACCTAGATGAATTATGTTTTGCTCCTAGTAAAAATTGATTCTAAATCTTGTGGTCGTAGCCTAATCAAATCCAATTATAACAGGATCTTCTATTTAAATATACCAATATCAGGGATGTGTAATCAATTGGGAAGTACATTTATTATTTTCCCTAATTACTAATCTGTAATGTTACCAACATTAGAATTAAACATATTAAATAATGTTTAGATACACATACTCTCAACCCATACCCCTTGGTGGGTTTATCCACTCATGATAGAAATGAAGGTGATTGAATGATAAATTATGATTGACTTGATAGAAACACTTTAATTTAAACAAATCACAATCATTACATTAATTGGGACTTACTAATGGTGGAAAATAAGAAATTGGGATCGAAGAAATATAATTCCCAAATGAAATTAAATGATTACTTTAGAATAGAAGTGGTAATTAATACATACAACATTTTTACGATTAATTATTAAAGGAAATGATTAAAAGAAAATAAATAGAACTATATATTGAAATAAAATTACAAAACACTGAAAACATTTGAGTTTGATTGGGAGGAAGTTGATGAAAAAACTAAATGGAACAAAAGCCCATAGGAATTCTACTACAGGATCTCTCAAAACCCAATGTCATCATTCATTATATATAATAGAGAATAGTAATTAACTTGTAATGGATTACACATCATGTAATGATGATCTATGTACTTGTCCATATATTTTTGGACCTGGCACATATCTCACACGTATCATTCCCAGAATATGAGGTTTTATTGATCTAACATCATTTACATCCAACTCACGATGTGTACTGGACATTCATCTACATCATAGGGTAGGGTTTCTCATTCAATGTATTTTAATGAGATCAAATCATGTGTTCTCCATTCACAAAATGTAATGGAATCCATTACAACATTCATCGAAATTTGGTTCACAACATGTCTCACAACTTGCTGGATGTTTTGAAACTCTATTACATGACATGCTAGGACGGTTCACTGTGTTTAATAGTTGAATTATGAAATCTTTCTTCCTTTATTCCCTTGAAACCATGGAGGCCACATTTCTGAAAAATTCATCATATACCAAGCACATTTTCAAACAATTTAATTAAAATCCTTAATTAAATGTAAGAAGATAGTATATATGAATTTTTATTATCAAATTCCCCCGCACTTGAGAAAACCCATAGCCTCAGGAAAACACTTATCAATAGTGATTTCAAAAAACACAAGTAATTTTTATAATATGAAACATTCATTATGTCTAGCATAATAAAACTTTTTGTATGCATAAGGGGTCAGTTTCTATAATCATCCTTACATATAAATTCATTCATTACTAATATCTCAATTTTTAAAATAATTTCTAGTATTTTAATTACAATGTTTTAAGTATTCCTATAGTTTTATACCCATTTATTATTTACTTCACAATGAATTTTCTCTCATCACTCTAGGTAAAATGAAATTGAATTTATGCTCAAACCATGAGTACATGCTCAATACCATGGAATTTCATTTGTTATATAATAACCACTTTATACATTCCAGTACAAAAATATTGATGATGGCTTCAGAAATTGGGTTCACATAACTCTGAGGATGTGGGTAGGTGTTTAAAATGTAAAAATAAATCTCAAAAGGAGGGTAAGCTCTAAAGTACAATACTTGAATATCAAGACAATTGTAATATAATGACTCCTCCAAGTTAATCATGTCCCCTCTCCCAGTATATTAGTTTAGATCCATGTATTTATCAAGAAAGTTCCAAAAATGGTATCTGTCTCCATTCATTTTCCTTTTCCATTTGTATTTTCTTTTTTTCTAAGTTCATGTCTAATCCAGATCCCATATCCATACCCTATCCACATATGAATTTTCTATTACTTAATCGGTCCAAAAATGAATGTTTTTTACCTTACTTAAATATAACCCATGTTAATTTTTATATCTATTGAATTTTTCAAATGAATATTAACAAACTGAAATGCTATAATATGTACATGGATAACAACCAAATAGTCTAATGGTAAACCCAATGTATCTTTGAAATAAAATCATATAAGTTACCTAAATGCCTCCCACACACATATTTTAAAGTTAAATCATGAATTAGACAAGGAGCGAGGTGGTAAAGGGAAAATAAGAATGCAATAGACTCACCCTATAAGTTCATTCCTCGAAACTAAGGCATAATAAAGAATGATATTAGGTGGTTGTTAAGAAATAGTGTCCCAATAATGATTAACTAAATAATTTTAAAATTTTACTTGTTCATTCATAGCCTAAATAAGATTTCAATTAATTTTCTGATAGTTTTGAATATCCTAGGTATCAATTTAGAAATAGAATTAGATATGAATATGAGATTTTTTTCATACATTCCTCTATATTAATGAGAGTAGAAAAATAAATGGGCAATCAAAAAGGGTATAAAACTAAGTAGTAAGTCAATTAACCATAATTTTAAATTTTTTAATTTGAATCAGAATTCATAGATATTAAAAAATTATGATGCTCTAAATAGAGGGAAAACATGTATTATATCAATTCTAACATAACATTCTCTTTTATTCAAATGGGAAAAATGTTATTCATTTTCAAAACATACTTATAACTTGAAAATTTTCTCAAGGATATGTGAGAAAAAAATCCAAGTGCATTAAAAGTGTAAATCACAGTAAACTACACAACATTTTTAAAGTAATAGTTTATACACTATCCACGAATTTATTGTGGTACCATTATAAAATATAATTCATAAGGAAAATGAAACGAAATTTGATAATTTTAAAGTTCAGGGAATTGAGATCTCCCTTTAATAATTGGTATTCCATTACGTAACATGGGTTGTTTGTTTTATAGATCCATGGAACTTGAAAAAAAAGGTTTGGAAACATTTCCGTCATTATATGAAAATGTTAGTCCACAGGTTTATAATATTTATAAGCATAGTAACAGGAAGGTGTAGAGTATAACATGAAAAGGTCACATTTTTATTCAAATGTGTTATATGGTTGCAATGATGTTCAATAAGGTACTCAAAATAAAAACTAAAAAGACTCAAGTAGGAAAACTGAATCTATACAAATGATCAACTATGGGTTGCCTCCCATAAAGTGATAATAGTACATTTTCATCTATATGGATAAACAAAAATCCTATAGTGGTGTCCATCGGTTTAGTTACTCCTCTTGCACTTACAGCTACTAGTGATAGTGTCCTCCAGCTCATGAGGTCTCTTGATCAGATTTATGACTTCAGTTGTATCATTTTAATCATGAATCAAGTGTGGAGGAAATGGTATCTTTCCTCATGGTGGCTATTACTATTCACGAAATTCTATGGAAAGTTCCTGAAGTTATTGTTCTATTTCTGAGATGCACATGGTAAATTTTTGGACCAGAACGAATGTTGGGATGGGCCTATTGACTACTATGTTAGATGAAGATGAACTGGACATGGCTATTAAAAATATTAAATAAATTAAAATCAATCCATGGATGAATGATGAAAAGTTATTTTCCATTTTTAAAAGTGATCGAAAAAAAATGTGGGAATATATAGATGAAAATACAAATTACAACTAGCCATATCTTAAATATTATAAAACCCAAACATCAACCATATGGAAGACTAAGAGTAGTCCTTGGGACCAAAAATCTCCCCCATTTTCATCCCACCTACTCGTGTTGATGAAAGTTGTAGGTCTATATTAGCATCTGTGGTGGGAGTAGGACTGAGTAGTTCGGTGATAGAGGGTGGAGTAGCAGTGTTAGATACATGGGTTGGAGTTGGTGGTGTAGTGATCTGGATCCATAAAGAGGTTGTGGGTATGGTAGTTATATCAATGAAAGGGGCCAATGTGGTGGTATCGGTGGGTATCCCCATGCCCCACTAAGCCTACTCATCTAAATACTCATGATGTTCTATAGTTTCAGTAATATCATCTGGTAGGTATTGATGGGTGGTTGGTGGGGTGGGAATTGTAGAAGTCAAGGGGACATCATGGGATGGTGGTGGTGGAGTGTTAAACCTAGAGGGGTCCATTAAATGGAGATAAAGGTGAGTGGAAATTTTTAATAGGTTCTCCAGGAAATACTAATGTGTAGCACAAATATCTAATTGGATGGGATGGGTGTGTAAAAGGATTGTGAATGATGTGGTGAAAGATGTGGGTAGGTATGTCGGTGGTGAGGTGGTGGATGGCTCCAATGGTGGGTCGGCCGCTGCAGGAGTATCAACTATAGATAGAGGTGGTGCCTCTTGTAAGTCTGATGCCTGATGGTAAGAATCATTCTCCCATACTAGTAATTGCATCTTGAGCAGCATCCCAAAAATGGTGATCTCATCGGGTCCTAGAGAACTGAGGGATAGTGCTGGTTTGAACACTCTGAGGTATTTAGCTAGATGAGTAATAAAGAACCCTCCCATCAAAGTACCATGAGTCAATTGGGTTTGTTATTTGTAATAGTGGTAAAACTAGGAATCCATGGGGAAACATTGGCCACCCATGACTACTATGAGAATAAGAACATTGATATGGATTACAATTCCAAGAGACTCAACCTTGGCGAACCATCAATGTTTCATAGATCGATACAAAATATTTAAGGCTATACCACATTACTGGGTAGATTTCATGATCTGTGGGTCATGGTACAATGTAGGATCTTGGGAAATCAACTCCCATATATGTTTAGAATCATCTTGGGATAGCTGAAACTAGACATTCAGGTAGACCTCTAAAATTAAAAACTCATCGGTGCAAATGGAAAGGATGATGCTAATCATGGAGAATGAAAAATTGTGAGACCGACCACATAGGAGGAATCTGAGTCATTCAATGGCCATCTCAAACATCGCCATGAACTCGAGGAAAATATCACTTAAGGTCTACTCCTGGACATCAATTATGTTTTTGATGTGGAGTGTCTCTGAGAGGTCATGAACGGAATCAGTATTGTTAATATTGTCCAGGATTGGATGTTTCAGGGCCTTATTCGTCAATATATTCTTGGAATTTAACCTTTTTATACTTACATGATGCATTGGTTTGGAAAAGTAGAGGACATGTTAAAGGTGGAGGTTTTTTCACTGGAGGTGGATGTGGACTATGCCTGAGCAGGTGGTGTAGGATGGGCTGATATAGGCGATGCAGTCTGTGCGGAAGGCAATGTATATAAGATGTATGTTTTTGATGTGGTGGAATGATATTATAATTATGGTATATAGTATGATATGGAATGTGGTACACGATGACTAATTATGATATGATGATGTTGTGAGGTGAATACACAGATATATTCTTATATGGAATGGATGGAATTATATGCTTTTTATCATTGGAGATTAAGAGTGAAAAATCTATGGGTAAGTTGTTTAGGGTTTCCTCTTCTTATATTATTCTATAATAGTTTATTATATATTGTATACAATATTTGGTGAGTGAAAATTAGCTTTTTTGCATGATAATTAATATTTCTTGTGCTTGTTGGTTCCACTATTTAATAATTACAATTTTAGTATTTTTATTATATATTTATGAGAGAAGTAATGAGGATGATCCCTATGATTCCATATGGCCACACTCTGCAATCTGATTCTAAAAAAATCTTTATATATTGGCCTTGATATTAAATAAAGAGACTTAATTTTGGCCATCAATGATTAAAAATTGAAAATAAATATTGATTCTTGTACACCCAAAATTACTTTTATGTTTAGAGATTTGGATAATTAGGAATTCATTTACATATAAAAATACTTATTTTCTTTAAAATGATAATTTTCCCTCTAACATAAATCATTAAATTTTATACTAGCTTTCGTCATGATTAAACTACTAATTGTTATGTGAACTTATTATTTCTTTTATTGGTAAATAATTTAAATGAAAAACATTTTAAAACAATTAGTGGAAGTAAAAATCAGAAAAATAGATTTTTAAAAGTTGAAGACCATTTAAACCATTCTAAAAAATTGAAAAGCCATTGAAATTAGAAATTGTTTTAAAAAATTATGCTTTAACGAATCGTTACATAAAATATTAAATAATCCATAATTTTATTAATAAAATTATATACAAGGGTTTAATTAATTAGAATAATGATAATTAATGTTTTTGAATCATTCATTGAGGATTTTGGAATATCATAAAATTAAATATCTATCAAGAATGTTAAAATTTAAAAAACTTTTTCCCTTTATAAACAAAATTGTTTCCCTTAAAATGATTGAAAATCCTCTATTCTAAAAAATAACTACACTTTTTTAAATTAACGTTTTTTTAATGAAGGATATTACAGTTTTAGAGAAATTAAAATTCTAACCTAGAATATTTTAATCATCACTATTTTAATATAATAAATTTATCAACTAATTTCATCATCATTTATAATGGAATCACTTAAATGAAAAATTACAAGAAAATTCTTTAAGGGAATCTCCTAAGTAGATATTTACAACATCATATATTAATGGAATCACCTAATCATATGATTCCAACATTAAATTTTAATGGGATCACCTAATCGGATAATTCCAACTTCATATGGGTTAATATATATTCAGTGAACTCCACCTTCAATATCCAATTTGTTAGATGGATATAGCAACCAATATTCATCATATAGTGGAGAAATTATCTTGAGGGTTTTGGTTCAATTCCATTTACATTCTCTAATTTATAAATTCCATGTAACATAACATAGATCAATACATTTGACATCTTTTGTAATTACCCAAAAAATTCTGGCAGTTTTTTTAAATTATTTTGGATTTTGACTAGTCTGTGAAAATTGAATGTGCGTGATTTTGAGGCCCGGTGTTCTCGGAATGAATTTTTGAACTTCATTTAGGTATGTTCAGTAAACACGTGGGTGGTGTTTTCTATCATTTTAGACGGTGCTTGGAATTGGAATCTGAGGGCACCTTTGAATCCATTATGCCGAGATTAGCTTAAGGGAATCTTAACATCAACTGCACTTAGTCGGGAGAAAAAGATAATTTTTGAGTATTACAAAGAAATAATAAAATAACATAAATTGTTATTTTATTTCTTTTTCTTTTTCTTACCACCTGTTGAGTGGAGGTCGTGGGCACCACAGAGGTGGTTAGACCTTTAATTATGGGGTTTTAATTACATGGTTGCACATTGGTTGTGTAACCACTCCTAGAATAATTAAAGAGAAACATTAATTATGTCTATTAATGAGGCACTTTAATTACGTAAAATAATGAGGCACATTAATTACGTCAATTAATCAACCTCATTAATTCCTTAAGGGATTTCTCACCCTTTCTCCCCTCTATTATTGTGAATCTTGGGTTTCATTTTTGGCCTAAATTCATCATGCAAGTAACCCATGACAAAGTGATACCATGCCTTTCACCAGCGGAGAACGGAGTATTGACGACACTCGTTGTAGGATTGATCTGATGGTCAATGACCGATGAACGACAACGACTACGATATCTCTAATGAATCGAGGTAGGGGTTGTCTTTTAATTCATTATTTTTACCTCGATTCTATTTTCTATTTTTTGGGAGGTTATTGTGGGGGATTTCAATGGGGTTCAATATTATTAAAATGTGATGAATAATTGTCTCCATCTTGTTATAAAGCTAACGCATAGGGTGCCGAAAAAACGAACAAGGCTCGGACCCTCCGCCTCTAGTTTTTTATTGCTGCATTCTATGGGGATAGTTTTACCAATTCTATGGAAATGAGAGAAAGTTGATGATTCTTTTGCAGTGGTGATCTGGGAGGCCCTTAGGAAAAGACGACACCAATAACGAACCACCAGAGCACATCTGGTGGCCTATGAAAACAATCATCAGCACGCCAGGTCGACGGCAGCCGGTCGTGCAAGTAGGAGGCCCGCGGAAATCTTCCAAGGGCAGTGGGAAGTGGTGCAATATCATGCGCCACGATGGCCAGAGGCGGCCGGACCGAGCCAGATGCACGGGAGAAGGGAGGCACCGGCAGGCACCACCAGGGGCAGCAGTCACGACAAGCGGGCGATAGTAGGAGGTGACGGCATGGCCCCGCATCGCACCACGTCACACTGGACGACAAAACCCTGCATCCACTGGTCCGATTAGGTGATGTGGTGTGCCTCCATCAAAACTGGGATGGATTCAATCCAAATGAACATGTTGGATGTGGGATGGCTGAATAGGCCAGACGTGAGCCAGCCAAATGGGTCAGACCCGTGGCCCAGCGGGCCGGCACGATGGGGAAATCCCCACCTGGCGGGCTGGGCCAAGCTCAACCCGGGCTTGTGACCCAACCAGGCTGACCTCGACATTCCATACCCATTTAATTGGGCCGAACCTTAACTATCTAGTCCCAAGCGGGGTCAGGTAGACCCTGGGATACATTTCATCGGGCCGGCCTCCCCGAGCTGGATCGAGCCCAGCCGCAATCGGCCCCCAAATAATGAAACAAATGTAACTGACAAACTCGGTGTCCATTCAAAAGTATGTCAGTGGGTTTGGGACCCCTTTTGGGAAGAGGTCCCCTTGGAATATTCAGGTGGCCCCGACCAAGCTAGTACAGATCGAGGTGAGATCACTCCCGTTCTAGGGAAAGGGGTGTAACTAACAGACCGAGCACCTAATCGATGCGTCAAATATTGAATAAGGAACCTTGTGACAATTCGGTCCCTTGAAGATATTCTATGTGAGTTTTTATGGAGTTCGACATGCGACCTAGGTTAGATCAGAATTGAATCCAACCGGGGCCCTTTTTACAAAAGTGCTGATATATCATAAAACAGGCATCCGAACGATGCGAATTCTGTCACATTTTTACCCCTTTAAAGGGGAGGCCCCTTGGATATGATTTTAACAGCACTTATATCCAGATTAAATATCACTGATGGATTTAAGTGAAGAGTCTTCTATAGATCAGGCGTGCTTCGTGCAGTAATCCAATGGCTGGCTGTGACATGAATAAGAAGAGAGACAAATATCCGTCAGCATTAGAAACCCTAGAGTGGCATGATCTAGTTGTATCACTAATAATCCTTACCTATGTATTAGTGACCAAGGTGGGTCAGCACCAGTGACCAAGAAGGGTCAGCACCAGAGACCAATACGGGTCAGCGCCAACGACAGATATGACTCAACACCAAAAACCAAAATGGGTCAGCACCAGCAACCAATATGGGTCTGCATCTAGCGACAAATACATGTCTTCTCACAGTGACCTATATGGGTCATTAGTAGAGTTACTATAGATAGAAGGATCTATCTGTAGGACTAGTCATCCCTATCCTGGAAACCTTGATGTTATATCGTAAGTCTAAGATGTCAATTTTTCTCTATGCTTCATGATTCAAGTCAATCATGTGATATTACCTTTGTGGTGTTTATTGTGGTGCATTCCTTTTTGAAATACTAAGAGTCCATCGGGGGGTCTCGAGGTCCCCTACTCTGTTGTTATACCTACCCCTGCATGGGCTCTACCCGAATGTGTGTGTTTGGTGCAGACTACTCACACTCTGAGGAAGACTTTGGAGTTTTGGGATTTTGTGGATATTGTTGAGACAAGAGTAATTGAGATCCTCTTCTTTGACTTCTAACATACAGCTTCTACCCTCCGGGTAGCGCTCGTGGGCGGATGAAACAACTATTTAGTTTCTTTTCAGTTTCAAGGGATTGTATTCCGGCCCACTGTTTTTTCTTTAAAAATGTTCATGAGGATGTAATTTTCTCTCACGGTTATACCTTACTTTATTTGAATTTTTTTTCTTCGATTTTCCTTTTTGAGTGTGTATAAATCTCTAAGGAAATTCCTTCCCTAGTCGGGATAACCCATCATGTTCTAGTCACCGACCACTGGCCTATGGAAGGAAGGCTTTGGGTAGTCACATCTGGGCCTCGTGGGATGGGTCGTGACAAGGTGGTATCAAATGGAGGTTGGTTCTACCAGTAAAATAAGAGTATACTTTTATTGAGGTAATGGTGTAAAGTTTATTGAGTCCTGTTTTCGGATTCGGTACAAGAAAACATAATTTTCTAGTGTTTTTAAATGATTTCATGATCTCTCTTGAGTCAGCTCATAATGTATAACTTATTAATCGTGACACATCTATTTCTTACAGGATGCCTCCATGAAGGCATCCAACCAGGATTCCTATTAGAGATCGTGACAGTGGCTCATCAAGCGATGTGGCGTCGGTACATGGACCACTCACAGTGACGGAACCTTTGGGTGGTGTACCAGCACCACCACCACCCGTTGAGCAGCAGATGCTACTAGTGGATCCTGCACGGTAGGTGAACATGTTTCATGAGTTCTAGAGAGAGTGGCCTCCGTGGTTTTGAGGTGAGATGGACCCCCATTAAGTAGAGGACTAGCTTGAGGTAGTTTCGTATGTATTTCACTTAATAGAGACACCTTCCGAGAAGATGGAGATCGTGGATACAAGCCTTATTCAGGGAATGGCAGGACAATGGGGGAGCTCGACACTATAGGTGCATGAAGAGATGACCCTCACCTGCTGGGACAATGACAATATTTTTAGGGAGGAGTTTGTGCTAGCTACACTACACTCTGTGCATATTCAGGAGTTGCTGCATCTATAACAGGGTATCCAGAATGTGGCTCAGTACTTAGTGATATTTTATGACCTCTCTCGATACTCCACAGACCTAGTACAGGACATTTAATTCAAGGAACTAACCATTGAAAAGGGGCTACTACGAGATATCTGAGCTACGACAGTTTCTAATAGCATCCCAACGTAGGCTAGTGTGCTAGAGCGAGCTTTGCTGATGGTGAGAATCCATGCTGAGAGTGCACCGAATCAGAGATCCCCTACCATATAGAAGGTACAAGAGACATATACAGCTGGTAGTAGAAAGAGGAAGCAGAATCCCAAGCGGGAAAGACCTTCCACAGGGTGACCAGGGGACACAGGGTCATAGGTGCGAGGCTCGAGAGACCGAGGGAGACACCTGTAACAACCCGATATTTTATGATCAGTATGCTCTTTAATATATTTTATGTCATGTGTTTTATGCTACAACAAGATTATATTGTGCTATACGCCACACTGTATTAGCTTGAAGTAAACACAACACTATTCGTATATTGTGTTACACATAATTTCAAGTTCGTTTTATAATAGTCATTCTACGAAACATTGAGGGTATATATATATATATATTAAATATATAAATGAAATATGGTTGGATTCTGTTATACGAAATAATAAATGAGTCTTGCACAACACGCAACCATGACTTGTCTTTCCTTACACGCAATCGCGGCCTTCCTCGATAGCTTGTGTTGTACGCAATACCGGGTTTTACTAAACAATGATATATTATTAAAATACTATTATGAACTTTCCATTATGAATAGTATTAACTAAATTTTGATTTTTAAAACATTATTATTCATCTAAAACATTTTCTAGAACATGGTATAAGAACAAAATAATTTTTTCGGGTAAAATATGTATTTTTCAAAAAATGCAGTTTTTCTGACTTTTGATGGTGCACCCACTTTAAATCTAGTTGTTTACATGTTTATAAGTTCAATTTCACAAAATAAAATTCTAATTTTGAATCAGGATATAAAAATTTACATTGGATAAAGTTTTGATATTTTTCTGATAACTTTCATATTTTAATGAATAGTAAAAACAACATATATTTTAATTACAAACAAATTTTTTCATCGTAATAATTTATATGGTTAAATTATGATATTGAGTTGTTTTAAAGTATAAATAGAATATATTTTTACCATTTAATATAATTTATGTCATTAGAATTGATTTTACATTGAATTCGTAGGTTAAATCAATTCAATCTTTGGCAATGTTTTAAACAAAAACATGTTTTCATTCGACAACCAGATTAATTTTAATTTAATTTCTGCAACTTCTGTGTATTGAATTTAAAAAAATGGATTCCATATTTGAAATAATTGGATCCAAATTATGTTAATAGGCTACTTTTCATTTTTGGGAATTATTAATAGTAAATACGGTAAATTTTATTTACCCTAGTTAAAAGTAAATCGGGTAATTAAGGGTAAATATAATATTATAAAATTACCCTAACACATGCCAAAATTCTATTGGACGGATAAAGGTATACCCATATCACCTAATGTTAGGATTAGATTCATTTTATGGACTTTTGACCATGAAAATAATTTAATTATTATTAAAACCAAAGAAAGTGACAACATCACTCTCTTAAATATTATAAGTATAATAATTTTAATTTAGTGATAAACATCATAAAACTTCAAACCTGAATAGTCTCCATAAATCTAATACAATTATCTACATCATGATAATTTATTTATAATTTTTTGGGATTAAATAATTGTCATTAATAGTGATACATTAATGATGCAGAAATTATTTATTTATTAAAAAATCAATAATATAGTTTTTATTGAAATAGTAATACATATCAAAAGAACCCCAAATCTGCACAAAACTTATTATTAGTGTATATATAAACCCTAATCATCCACTGGCCGAATTTGTGACCATTTTGATCCTTATTGAGGCAATTATGACACATATATTATTTTATTTTAAATGATGCCAAAGTTGTCACCTTCATAATTGAATAAATATAACAATTTAAATATTGTTATTTTAAGATGATAAATTCGAGTACAATTATTATTGTTAAAGTTAATAGATTTAGCTTCATCATAGGATTTTATTTTTAATTTTTATGCAACATATAAGTATATTAAATAATTATACAAAAATTTGTAGTAATTATTTTATAAAGAGATAAACCAAATAAATGGTTTTTAAAAATAATAAAATAACTATTATATGTACTATTTAATGTGATTCACTAATTTTCTAGATACATATAATATTTTATGAATCTATTAAATCTTTTAGTTCGAACATATCTTCTGTATATATTTTATTTAAATTCAAATAAATGAATAGTGTCAAAATTGACACTATTGTTATTTTATAAAAATAACAAATTATAAAATTGTTTAAAAATTAAAAAAATATTTAAAAATTAAAAATTTATATTTATATGGTAGAAAATGTTATAAAGTATCCAATTATGGACAATTCAAAACAAATAAGTAATTTGTTGTTATAATTTAATATTTAGAATGTTATTACCATAAATAAAATTAAACTTATTAAATAAGGATAAATCAAGTTGATAATGTTTAAAATAAATTCCTAACATGCCTAAATTTGATTGGATGATGCGATTACAACCCTATCCAATATAATATTCAGATATGAGTCATTTTTGGAGGTCTTTAAGTGGGGTTATATTTATTATAAATTAATATTTTTTAGAATTCCAAAGGTGCCCCTCTCCTCCCTTATAAAAGGTCACCTCCTCCCTCTCCTCCTCACACCGATTTTAGCCTTCAAGCTCAGACAACCCCTGACCATTTCACTTCCCCACTTCCCTACAAATATCATAGAGGTCCTGGTCTTCTTCAAAGACCAATTTTAGTGCCCTAAGAGGAGGTCTCAAAGAAGCGCTTCAAAGAAGAGGTAATGTCTGTTACCGATTCTTTCAAATTTATTTCTTTTTCCACTTCTTCATATTAGGTTGTTTCATTGTGAAGTAATATCATCAGTATCACTCATATACTGATAATTTATTATATGTATGAAACAACTCTATTTCACTATCTATCCATCCTACGGAAAAAGAAATCACTGCGCGTGCGTACGTACAGAATACCGTCTCCACACCGTGGTGTAATCTATTTTCCACCAGCACCTTACTTGAATGGGTATAATGGTGTAACTAATAACTATATATGATTATTATAAAGTGATATTGATTCATTAATAGTATACATACACTCTAATAAAATTCCATGGTCATGGGAATGATATCATCGCTCGTGCGTACGTATGTAATACCGTCTCCACGACGCGATGAGATTCATTCTCAATGATTAACCATTCATAAATGATTAAAAAGTATATATAATAAGTAATCATGAAATATATGACATAATAATGATATTGGATTTATGTATATATATATGTATGTCATCCAATTAATTCCATTCAATTCAATGAGAAAAACGAAAACAACGTTCATGCATACGTACGGCATACCGTCTCCATGAATGGTGTATTTCGCTCCATTTATCGATCTATTAAATATATGTATATTTTGAATATATATAATATATAAATCATGTTTTAAATTATGGATTAAATTAATAATGATCTAAGTAATCATATGAATAATTACAAGTCAAAACAAGGACGACAAATGAAACGATTTTACCCAAAACGCTCTTTAACATGAAATTTACAAAAGAACGGGTAATATAATGTCATAAGTGAACCATATATGATATCATACAAGTTAATATGATTCTGTAATAAATCAATAACATTATTTAAATCATTATACAGGAGGTTCGGACACTTATGAAGCAAATTGGACCTAAGGTAAGGGATAATTTTGCAAATCTCATTTTTATCCAAGATTTCTTATTCGTAAGTATTTACTGGGGTTATTTTTATCATCCATGTCCATGTTTTTTAAAAGTGTTTTAATGTATTTTTAAAGTCCTTTTTACCCATTTTTGACTTTTACTACATGGTATGTAAGGAATCATTCTTTTTTTTACGTTACGCGGTACTTTTTAACTTTTCAGGGAAAAGTACGAAAAGAATGTTTTTTTAACATATATGGAACGCACATATTTTTACAGTTTTATAAAGACTTATTTTCATGAAGTTTCCTCCAAAATATTTCATGACTATTTTCAACAAAATCTCCTTCTATTAATATTGCATGATATTTTGTGAAAAGAAATTAATTTTGAAAAAGAAAGGATATTTCCCTCAAGAATTCATTTCAAGTGTTTTATCAAAACCATTTCTTCATCTAAGATGAATTTATTTCATATGTGAATGTTTCAAGTATAATGTCTCTATGATTTACATGGTTTCAATTTTATTATTATGAAATTATATCCATTTATTTAATGTCTAAAAATTATAAATAAAATACCATTATGTAGGAACTCTTTTTATATTTCTAATGAATATTTATAGTCGAATTTATCTTATGTATAACCCCATATTAAGAATTATTTACTTATTAAACTTTGAATTTAACTATTTTAACCCTTCTTTAAATAAATTAATAATAAATGTCCTAATCTAATCCAAGTGGGCCTAAATGGTCATATTTTATTCCTAAGTTTGTTTTTTGGTCGAATTAAACTTATCCAATAGAATTAGGACATGTTTTAGGGTAATAGTAATATCATATTTACCCTTAGCTACCCTATTTACTATTAACCGCGGTAAAAAAAGTAAAAAGTTACTATTCACCAACAATTTATTTTTATCTCATTGAACCACATTTTACTTACTGATATCAACCGTGTCTGTCGGATTTTCGAAATTCCATTCACAGAAGCGATAAAATTATGTTTTATGAAAAATTCAGTTTTTAACCTACCACTTAGTGGTTTCACTATTCATCAAAAATTGAAAGTTTTCAGAAAAATACCAAAATTTCACCCTAGGCTAATTTCGGTATTCCGAATCCAAAAATGAGGTCCATTTTGAAAGATAAAATTTCAAAAAGTGGTTATTACTATTCATAACGGCTATAATAGCATATCGTTGTTTAGTGAAACTCGGTATTGCGTACAACGCAAGCTATCGAGGAAGGTCGCGCTTGCGTGTAAAGTATGTCAAGCTAGTGTGTATTGAAAGATTCCTTTGATGATATATATATATATATATATAACATAAAAACAAAATATTACTCATAAAAATCTCGGGTGTTACATTCTACCCCCCTTAAAAAGAATTTCGCCCTCGAAATTCATCACTTTGTAACAAACAGATGAGGATACTTCTCCCTCATCATATCCTAAATCTCCCATGTAGCTTCTTCAAGTTGGTGGTTCCTCAATAAAACGTTCACCAATCGAGTGGTCTTGTTTCGTAGGACTTTTTCGCTACGATCCAGAATCTCTATCAGTTGTTCTTCAAAAGAAAGATCTTGCTCCAGCGGTACAACTTCTAAGCTGAGTACATGTGAAGGATCAGGTATGTACTTTCTCAGGAGAGATACATGGAACACATCGTGAACTTGAGAGAGATTCGGTGGAAGCGCCAATCGGTAAGCTACCTTTCCAACACAATCCATTATTTCTAAAGGACCGATATATCTAGGGCTCAACTTCCTCTTCTTTCCAAATCTCATAACCCACTTCCAGGGAGATATTCGTAAGAACACTTTATCACCCACTTCAAACTCTAGGTCTTTTCTTCGGTTGTCGGCATAACTTTTCTATCGACTCTGAGCTGCTCTTATGTGTTGTTGAATAGATCTGACCTTTTCTGCCATTTCATCAATGAGATCAGGTCCTAATAGCTTTCTTTCCCCAACTTCATCCCATCAAGTTGGATTCCTTCATTTCTTTCAATAGAGAGCTTCATAAGGAGTCATCTGAATACTGGAGTGAAAGCTATTATTATAAGAAAATTCCACCAAAGGTAGGTGTTGATCCCAACCTCCTTTGAAATCCATAGAGCAAGCTCTCAACATATTTTCTAGGGTTTGAATTGTTCTCTCAGACTGACCATCTATCTGAGGATGATAAGCAGTGATGAAACTCAACTCTGTATCCAGAGAATGCTGAAGACTTCGCCAGAACTTCGAGGTAAATCTCGAATCCCGATCAGATATAATAGAAAGTGGTACTCCATGCAATCTTACCACTTCCTTTACATATATCCTGGCAAGCTGATATAGAGAGAAATCCTCTCTAATAGCAATGAAGTGTGCAGACTTTGTAAGACGATCAACTATGTCCCAGATAGCATTATTGCCTTTGGATGTTTTAGGAAGTCCTGTGACAAAGTCCATAGTGACGTTTTCCCATTTCCATTCAGGTATGGGTAATGGTTGTAACATCCCCTTAGACTTCTGTCTCCCAGCTTTAACTTGTTGACAAACCAAGCATCGAGAGACATATTCAGCAACATCTCTTTTCATGCCATCCCACCAGAAGTACTCTTTCAGGTCCCTATACATCTTCGTGCTTCCAGGATGAATAGAGAATGATGAACTATGAGCCTCATCCAGTAGCTCCTTCTTTAATTCATGGATGGGAGGAACACAAACCCAATTCCTGAACTTTATTATCCCATTACAATCAAGGTTGAATTCAGGAACATTTCTCACCTTCTTTTGTAACTCGACATCTTCTTTTTGTGCCTCTTTAATTTTCACATGTATAGATGGTTGAACATTCATTTGAGAAAGATAATATTTTTCCCCTTCCATTATAATTCCAAGATCCATCCTTTGTAAATCCATAAATATTGGATCTTTTGTGATCCTCATCATGGATAAACTAGCATGGTCTTGTCGACTTAATGCATCTGCCACCTTGTTTGCTTTCCCAGGGTGGTAATGGATTGAGCAGTCATAATCCTTAATCAGCTCCAACCATCTTCTTTGACACATATTCATCTCCTCTTGTGTCAAAATATACTTTAAACTTTTATGATCAGTATAAATATCACACCTTTCACCATAAAGGTAATGCCTCCAAATCTTTAATGCAAAGATTACCGCAGCTAACTCCAAATCATGTGTTGGGTAATTTTGCTCATGTATTTTCAACTGTCGGGAGGCATAAGCTATCACCATATCATTTTTCATAAGAACACACCACAATCCCTTCTTGGATGCATCACTGTATATCACAAACCTTTCTCCACTACAAGGCAGTGTGAGCACAGGTGCACTGGATAACCTTCTATTCAACTCCTTGAAATTCTCTTCACATTCCTCTTTAGAAACAAACTTAACTCCTTTTCAAGTCAACTTGGTGAGTGGATTAGATAATCGTGAAAAATCTTTTACAAAATGTCGATAATATCCAGCCAAACCAAGAAAACTTCGGATCTCAGTTACTGTTGTTGGTCTCGACCATCTTTCGATAACCTCTGTTTTTGCTGGATCCACAGATATCCCCTCTTTTTAGATTATGTGACCCAAAAATGCAACTTTTTGAAGCCAAAATTCCCACTTGGTAAATTTGGCATAAAGCTTCTCCTTTCTCAGGGTCTTCAATATAGTTCTCAAGTGATATTCATGCTCTTCCTTGCTCTTTGAATAGACAAGAATATCGTCTATAAAGACTACCACAAATTGATCAAGATAGTCTCTAAAGACTCTATTCATTAGATCCATGAAGATAGCAAGGGCATTAGTAAGACCAAATGGCATCACTATAAATTCATAGTGTCCATACCTTGTACGGAAAGCCGTCTTTGGTATATCCTCCCTTTTGACCCTTAATTGATGATACCCTGAACGAAGATCAATCATTGGAAAGTATTGAGCTCTGCGTAGTTGGTCAAATAAGTCATCAATGCGTGGGAGAGGATATTTGTTCTTGATAGTGATCTTGTTAAGTTATTGATAATCAATGCCGAGTCTCATTGATCCATCTTTCTTCGTAACAAATAGAACAGGTGGTCCCCAAGGTGACGCACTAGGGCGTATGAATCCCTTATCAAGATTCTCTTGGAGTTGCCTCTTCAATTCCTGCAACTCAATTGGGGCCATTCTATAAGGTGTCTTTAAAATAGGCAAAGCACCCGGTACGAGTTCTATTGAAAACTCAACTTCACGATTTGGTGGAAGACCCGGTAATTCCTCCAGAAAGACATCATCAAACTCCCGTACGATGGGAATATTATTAATCGTGAGTTTCTCACCAACCATTTGAGATAAATAACCTTCATTTAATGGAATCAATACCCATAAAATGGAAGAAATTTCCACTGGAAGGTTATGTTCATCCTTGCATTGATAGACGATCAAAGATTGATCTAGAATATGAAATGTGACTTCCCTTCTTTGGCAATTGATATGAGATCCATATAAAGAAAGCCAATCCATGCCAAGAATCACATCAAATTCCACTATAGGAAGGATCACTAGATTTGCAGGAAGCACTTTCCCACAAACTTCGATCGGAGAAGAATTATAAACTTTTGATGCGACTGTTGTGCCATTAGGTGTTGTCAAAGCTAACTCAACATCTAATTGTTGAGGTAATACAGTGATACCCTTAGAAAATTCTTCAGAAATAAAAGAGTGGGTGGATCCAGAATCAAATAAAACATTTGCTACTTTAGAGTGGATGGTAAGTGTACCTTTCACAACATCGTTATCATACTCCACATTGCTAATAGAAATTGCATGTGAATTTCCTTTGTCTTTATCCTTAAGAGTTTGTTGACGTCAACCATCATCATCAACCCTTGGATTTGGGCATTGATTGGCATAATTCCCCATCTCCTTGCACTTGAAACATTGAAGTGTAGTAGGTTAATTCTATGCATCCCTTTCTTTGTTTGCATCATTAGACATCTTCTTCCCATTATCGCGACATTCAAATGCCCGATGACCTTCCTTTCCACATTTGAAACATTTACTTGTCCCTTTAAGACAACTCCCTCCATGTTTCTTTCCACACTTTGAGCATAAGGGAAAGCTCGTCTTCTTTTCAGTGTGCTCTTTAGATTTTCCTTTGAATTCCATTTTCCTCTTCTTATCAAACCCATATGACTGATGGGGTACTCTAATCTCTATCTCGACTTTGAGAGCACATCGAACGATTTCCTCGTAGCTATTGAAGTCCCTTATGGCTAACGCCCTTCAAAGACTTGGTTTTAAGACACTAAAGAATCGATCGATCTTACTCTCAGGTTGGATAATAATACCAGAAGCGTACCTTGCATGTCTGGTAAAATTTTCTTCATAGGTACCAACAGATTCATCATCCCTTTGATTCAGTTCAAGAAACTCTTTCTCCATCTTTGTTCGGAGAATACGAGGGAATTACTTATTGAAAAATAATTTCTTGAACTCGTCCCATTCCATGGACTCAATTTCATCCCTTTGCCTCATATTCTTAATAAGATTCCACCATTGATCAGCATCTCCTTCCAAACGATACACTACTAGGATGACTTTATCATGCTCAGAACATTGAAGAACTGAAAATATCTTTTCAGTAGTACTAATCCATTGTTCAGCAACTAATGGATCAGTAGACCCGCTGAAAGAAGGTGGACGCTGCCTCATGAAGGATTCAATAGAATGTTGCTGCTTCCTTTGCTCGTTTGGAAGTCCTGCATGATTCATAGCTTGATAAAGTTGTGTGAGCATGGCTACAAGATTTTTCATTCCAGCTCCCATATCGTTTGGTTGCTCGGGGGGACAATCATTGCATTGCCCATCGCATTCTGCATTAACACAGTTCCCTCAGGTTCCAGCCATTGACTAAAATGAAGAAGAATAGTGTGAGCAACACTAATTATAATAGGAAAACCACATAATTCAAGAATAAAATTTTCACGCTTAAGGTCTTATCCTAGGTTATTCATGGACATTTCTAAAACACTAAGATTGTGTTCAATGCTTAGACTTATCATTAGGGTTCTTAATAAAGCTTTCACATCCTAGTTTCCAATGGTTGACTATACCTTTCTTCTGATACCAAATATAACGACCCATACTTTACATACATTGTTAATACTTCAAAATTGAAGCACACTTATTACAACATATGACAAAACCACAAAGGACCGTATAGGTATAGTGTCCTTAGAAACTGGGAAACAAAGACAACTAGTTCATAATTCTTCTACAGTGTCTCCCATTTATTTCACCATATCTAGGGTCCCTTTTAGCATATTGTACTTGATATCCATCTTCCTGACCTGGGGAAAAGAAAACATAAAAGGGTGAGCTCAAATGCTCAACAAGGGAAAATAAAGGAAATAAAAATCATATCATATCTTTTTGAAAATCATAACCTGCAAAAGAGATCATAATATCTTAACATGGAATAAATCATAGAAGTGAAAATGAGATCCCCATAATCATAACATAAAACTTGAAACCTTGTGGAATGCACAAATAATCATGGAAAATCATTTCTCATTAGACATGACTCATTGCCAAGACTATCTTAGCGTACAAAGTCCTTTTCTGAACCGAGTTCACTCCTCGTTTCAGTCCTGTATCACTGAATCGAAATAACCTTCCGTTCCAGCCATGTCTATCTCCTGAGATATATAATCTTGACCCAATGCATTGGAGGGAGATATAGGTCCCACCCATCTTATAATGAATCCTTTCTTATGTGTGCCACATAATCATAAATCAAACATCATCGCATAACACATGTAACAAAAATGGGATTCTTGAAACATCATGACATCATAAAACAAATCATATAAGGTAAATGACTTTATAAAAATAATTCCCTCACAACATAATCAAATCAATGTAATAATAGGGATAAAAACCGAACCCTATATTATCTTACATGGAAAATAATTTTGATAAAACATTTGAACTCCATTCTTAAGGAAAAAATCCTTTCTACTTAAAAAACACTTTTACTTTCTTAACATGTCAAAAAAAATTCTAAACTAAAAGAAGTTGATTAAAAATAAACTTGAAAACTTGTAAAGGAAGCTTCTTGGAAATAATGTTTCAAAAATCCATTCATGTCGTATAAGTTAAAAAAACATTCTTTGTACTTTTGTCGGAAAAGTCAAAATACCTCGTAGGAAAAATGACAAAAGATTCCTTTAATATTCTTTACTAAAAACTCACCAAAGGGTAAAATTGGATTCAAACATTTTTAGGTGGATGGAAATAAAATTACATAATCAGGAAACATGGACGTGGATGATAAAATACACCCCAGTAAATACTAAAGTATAAACAATCTCGGATAAAAATGAGATTGTGATATTTCCCTTACCTTAGGTCCGATTTGATTTGTACGTGTCTGAAGCTCCTGTATAATGGTTTAAATAATGTTATTGACTTATTCCAGAATCATACATATTGATATTATATCATATATGGTCATATTCTTAGATTTTTATTAGTAATATTTCATTGTTACTTGTTACTCGGGTCTTTATTGCCTTTTGTTCTTATGCGTGTTTTGCCAAATAAATTCTTATTCTTCTTTTAAGGTTATAGATACCTTATATCCAGAATGGTATTAGTGTAACATATATCATATTTATTCATTCAATTCATTTATATAATTACTATGTAATGATGATCATGTAGAACGAGTCACATCACATCGTGGAGACGGTATTCCGTACGTACACACAAGTGATGATATTGTTCCTATGATCGTGGAATTGTATTGGAGTGTATGGACACTATTTCAGAATCAATATCACTTTTTTATAGTCATATATAGTCATTATGTACACCATTATACCCATCCAAGTAAGGTGGTGGTGGAAAATAGATTACACCACGGTGTAGAGACGGTATTCCGTACGTACGCACGCGCGGTGATTTCATTTTTCCATAGGATGGATAGAAGGTGAATTAGGGTTGTTTCATATTTATAATAACATATCAGTATGTAAGTAATACTGATGTTATTACTTTATCATGAAACAACTAAAGAAGAAGAAGTTGAAGAAGAAAGAAATTGAAAAGATCGGTAATAGATATTACCTCTTCTTTGAAACGCCTCTTTGAATCCTCCAATTAGGGAACTAATATTGGTCTTTGAAGAAGACCAGGACCACTAGGATTATTATAGGGAAGTGGAGAAGAGATTTTGGCATGTTTTGGCCGAGCTTGAGTGCTCAAATTGGTGTGAGGAGGAGGGGGAGGAGGTTCCCTTTTATAAGGGAGGAGAGGGGCACCTTAGGAATATCTCAAAATATTATTTTATATTAAAGTCAAAATCGGTTTATAATGGTTCCAAAGGGTCTTATTTCGAATATAAAGTGGGGATGGGTCGAAATACTATCAACCAATAGGATTTAGACATGTTTAGGTTATTATTATAACCTTATTAATTATATTTAACTCTAAGTTAAATAATTTAACTTTTACCGTGTCTTTTTGTTTTCTTACACTATATGGTTAATACACTTACTATAACATGCCAAAAAAACCCCAAATTGTTTATTATTAATATATATATCCTTATCTAAGTCATTTGGCCGTACCCTAGATTTTTAGGAATAAAATAACAATTAATAATATAAAATTTGATTTAAAAACTATTTTTTGTCTATTTTGACACTATTTGATATATGATTTTTGTGAAAGTCATAACAGAATTATATGTTCCAAAAAAGTTTATTAAATCAACACTAATATATCATAGTAACCTAGAAAATTAGTGGGATTCATACAAAGTCTCAAATTACATTTATTTTGGTGTTTATAACATCAATTATGTCAATATTTCATTAATAAGATAATTACTGCATCATCATTGTGTCATAAATAAATTACATTATTTAATGTATAAAAATTATAAATAAAATAACATTATGTAGGAAATCGTTTTATCTTTCTAATGAATATTTATAGTCGAATTTATCTTAAGTATAACCCCATATTAAAAATTATTTACTTATTAAACATTGATTTTAACTATTTTAACCCATCTTTAAATAAATTAATAATAAATGTCCTAATCTAATCCAAGTGGGCCTAAATGGTCATATTTTATTCCTAAGTTTGTTTTTTGGTCGAATTAAACTTATCCAATAGAATTAGGACATGTGTTAGGGTAATAGAAATATCATATTTACCCTTAGTTACCCTATTTACTATTAACCACGGTAAAAAAAGTAAAAAGTTACTATTCACCAAAAATTTATTTTTATCTCATTGAACCAAATTTTACTTAATGATATCAACCGTGTCTGTCAGATTTTCGAAATTCCATTCACAGAAGCGGTAAAATTAATTTTTATGCAAAATTCAGTTTTTAACCTACCACTTAGTGGTTTCACTATTCATCAAAAATTGAAAGTTTTCAGAAAAATACCAAAATTTCACCCTAGGCTAATTTCGGTATTCCGAATCCAAAAATGAGGTGCATTTTTAAAGATAAAATTTCAAAACGTGGTTATTACTATTCATAACGGCTATAATAGCATATCGTCGTTTAGTGAAACTCGGTATTGCGTACAACGCAAGCTATCGAGGAAGGTCGCGATTGCGTGTAAAGTAAGTCAAGCTAGTGTGTAGTGAAAGATTCCTTTGATGATATATATATATATAACATAAATACAAAATATTATTCATAAAAATATTAGGTGTTACAGTATACGTATAGGATATAGTCCTAGAACTACGGTAACGATCTTAGAATTTAACCTAAGATGTTAGATATTAAAGTTACTCCCCCTTTATTATGATTTTTTCCTCTAACACTATTCTTTTTGGGTTTTAGAAAGTGGTTGGAAACAAGATGATTTGCAATAATGGAGGATATTGTGGACAATGGAATGATATTCTTCCTGAGAAACCAAATGAAATGGGATTTGTAAGTCCAACCATCATTATTATGTCGAATCAACAATCTCATAATATGATCAATAAACTCAAATTTGGTAAGTTTCTTGACTCGGCTAATAAGAGAAATATGGAGTTTCATGATGATCATAGAGGAAAGAAAGTTCAATTTCCCCTATGTAAATCATGTGGGAAGAGGCATCGAGGAGATTGTTTTAAGGGAACTGGAAGATGCTTTGGGTGTGGAAACGAAGGACACAAACCCAGTAAGTGTAAGGGAAAAGGTTCAGTTAACACCATGGATGAGTATAATTGTATTGCTATGACATCAACAACGGTTAAATGTTTTAAATGTGAAATTTATGGGCATTATGCAAACCAATGCCCTAAGGAAAAGTCTAATGAAGAGAATCAGTACGGTTGTACGGGTAGTATTTATGTTGGTGATGATGAAGAGACTACAAATGATATGTTAGATGAAAGAATTGTTGAAGCTCGGTCAGTGGTTTAATATGGCATTGGAATGATTACATGTTTATCAAGTGTAATGTTGTATAAGTAATCTCATGGTACAATGGAATAAAGAAACATCTAAGGATTGTTAATCTATTGTCTTTCTTTATGTTTTGAAAGTATATGATTAATGGTACGAGTGACCATGAATGGTTATTCAGATATTTTTGGAAAGTAGATGATATGCGCATAATGTAGGGATAAAGAGAAAATTAAATGTTTGATAGTATTCATGATCTCATGACTGATATAAAGAGAAGGTCATATCATGGTTTGAGAATATATAATTTTTGTGATTTTGGAATGTGGAAAATTTGACTTTTGACAGCATTCATTTTTTCACTATGGTTCAATCGGTATTAATTTTTTTTTTCAAGAAAATACTTGATTAAGGCCTTAAAATGTTTGGAATGTGACCAACAAGATAATGGGGGATAAATGATGGTTGGTTGATGACATTTCAAGTAATCATTTTCTTTATACTATGAGCTTGGACAGAAGTATTTTAGATAATGATTGGAATGGATTATGTTGAACATAAGATAGTATTGTTTAAGGATGGAAGTTTTTTTCAATATTATTGATGGGATGTTATAGTAATGTAGTTTTAGAAATAGGACAACCTGCAGGATGGACAACAACCCATCGCATTGGATTAGGATGTGGGAATCAAACCCACAACCGAAGTGCGACTAGCCTTTATCGCCTACCACTGGCCTACAGGAAGTCACTGTTTAGTAGAAACTAGTTTTATTATATTAAGCAGTATGATATATGAAGTATAAGTCCATTTTAGGAACCATATAAGATTAATCTCACCATTGATGGACTTATGTATATTTGATAACTTTTTCTAACCTTTTGTTTGAAACAGATGGAATGACCCATCATTCTATCACATGATCTGTTGACACTTCACGAATAACAAATTCAACTTCATTTCTTTAAGAGATGATGTGGAAATTGTTCAAAGTGCGAACAATAGTGAGATTGTACCAAAATCAAGAAAGTATTTATTCTAATTCAAAATTTTCAACTTTAGAGAAATGATATTGAAACAAAAAATGTTGTCCTAGTGCTCTTATATCTGATGAATCAGATGGTACCTTAGATCATCACAAATTTTTGGCTTTGTGATTGATGGATTTTTCATAGCCATGTTTTCTACCACTCTCCATCAAAACTTGATGGTTATATTTTTCTTCCATATCCATATTTTCACCTATGTTCTCCTATATGGAACCCCAGTGATGAGTTACTTTGGGTAATCATTATGTGTCATACTTTATTTTTTAAAATTATGTTTCAGTATTCCTTTTTATAATGTGGGATTATAATAATAGTAAACGATTTATAACTCTGATGAATTTTGAGGGCGAAATTCATTTTAAGGGGGGTAGAATGTAACAACCGGTTATTTTATGATAAGTATTCTCCTTAATTTATTTGATGTCATGTGTTTTACGCTAAAAAAAGATTATCTTGTGTTATACGCCACACTGTATTATCTTGAAGTATACACAACACTATTCTTAGATTGTGTTACACATAATTTCAAGTTCATATTATAATAGTCATTCTACGCAACATTGCGGGTATATATATATATATCATCAATGTATAAATGAAATATGGTTGGATTCTGTTATATGAAATAATAAAGGAGTCTTGCACAACACACATCCCTGACTTGTCTTGCATTACACGCAATTGCGACCTTCCTCGATAGCGTGTGTTGTACGCAATACCGAGTTTTACTAAACAATGAAAAATTATTATAATATTATTATGAACTAGCCATTATGAATAGTATTAACTAAATTTTTAATTTTATAACATTATTTTTCATCTTAAACATTTTCTAGAACATGGTATAAGAACAAAATAATTTTTTTGGGTAAAATATGTATTTTTTAAAAAATGCAGTTTTGGCGACTTTTGATGGCGCACCCACATTAAATATAGTTGTTGACATGTTTATAAGTAAAATTTGACAAAATAAAATTCTTATTTTAAATCAGGATATAAAAATTTACATTGGACAAAGTTTTTATATTTTTTTGATAACTTTCATATTTTAATGAATAGTAAAAACACGCTATATTTTAATTAGAAACAACTTTTTTCATCGTAATAACTTATATGGTTAAATTATAATATTTATTTGTTTTAAAGTATAATTAGAATATATATTTTACCATTTAATATAATATATGTCATTAGCATTGATTTTTCATTGAATTCGTAGGTTAAATCAATTCAATCTTTTACAATGTTTTAAACAAAAACCCGTTTTCATTCGACAACGAGATTAATTTTAATTCAATTTCTGAAACTTCTTTGTATTGAATTTAAAAAAATGGATTCCATATTTGGAATCAGTGGGTCCAAATTAAGTTAACAGGCTACTTTTTATTTTTGGGAATTATGAATAGTAACTACGGTAAATTTTATTTACCATAGTTAAAGGTAAATCGGGTAATTAAGGGTAAATATAATATTATAAAATTACCCTAACATATGCCAAAATTCTATTGGATGGCTAGAAGTATACCCAAATCACCTAAGGGTCGGATTAGATTCATTTTATCGTCTTTTGACCATGGAAATAATTTAATTATTATTAAAACCAAAGAAAGTGACAACATGTCACTCTCTTAAAGACTATAAGTATAATAATTTTAATTTAGTGAAAAACATCATAAAACATCGAACATGATTAGTCTCCAGAAAGATAATAACATTATCTACATCATTATAATTTATTTATAATTTTTTGGGTTTAAATATTTGTCATTAATAGTGATACATTAATGATGCAGAAATTATTTATTTTTTGAAAAATCAATAATATCATTTTTTTTTGAAATCATAATACCTATCAAAAGGACCCAAAATCTGCACAAAACTTATTATTAATGTATATATAAACCCTAATCATACACTGGCATAATTTTTGACCATTTGGACCCTTATTAAAGCAATTATGACGCTTATATTATTTTATTTTAAGTGATGCCAAAGTTGTCACCTTCATTATTTAATAAATATAACAATTTACATATTGTGATTTTAAGATGATAAATTCATGTAAAAGTATTATTATGAAAGGTAATATATTTATCTTCATCATAGGATTTTAGTTTTAATTTTTATGCAACAAATAAGTATATTAAATAATTATACAAAAATGTTGTAGTAATTATTTTATAAAGAGATAAACCAAATAAATGGTTGTTAAAAATAATAAAATAACTCTTATATGAACTATTTAATGTGCTCCACTAATTTTATAGATACATATTACCTTTTATTAATCCATTAAAGCTTTTACTTTGAACATATATTCTGTATATATTTTATTTAAATTCAAATAAATGAATAGTGTCAAAATTGACACTATTGTTATTTTATAAAAATAACAAATTATAAAATTGTTTAAAAATCACAAAAATATTTCAAAATTATAAATTTAAATTTATATGGTAGAAAATGTTATAAATTATCTGTTGGGAAAAAATATCTCAAGATATCATTGAAGCATTTTTGAGGTGATTGTGTTTGTTGACAAAGTGGACATCTGAGTTGTGATTGTTGACAAAGCAAAACGATGACATACAACTTTGTTGACAAAGAGGATTTCATGGTGGAATGTCAAGTTCAAGAGCTGAGGTCAATGATCCATGTTTGATTCAAGAACGTCGATAAAAGTAATGGATGATCTGGAGGCGGTACAAAAGAACAAATACAAGGTGGCGTCGTTTTCCAGTGTTTGCCAAACTTTAGGGCCTGAAAATCGGCAAATGAAGAAAAGTGTTATTGGCAAAGGGACTTGTGTTCCGAGGACTTGGAGAATAGGAATCTTGCGCGCCATATGTTTTTCAAGATCATAAGATCAAAATATGTCTAAGGAAATAGGTTCGCGCAAGTTTGGGAGTTGGTCGTGCAAGTGTCTAAAAGGACAGAAGACTTGCGCGCCGAGATTGGGGCGCGCAGGGGACTTGCGCGCCGTCGCGCAGGGTGGTCAGATTGCCTATAAATACTGGACCACCCCTAATCATTCTTTACCGGAGTTCAACTCTTTGAGAAATCAGAGGTCCCATCGCGCAGGTGTGGTGGTCGCGCAAGAGGTGAGTGTGGGTCGCGTAGGTGGAGTTGCGCGCCAGTAGTAGAAGTTGTGCGCTGGTGTTAGAACTTGTGCGCCAGTGTGGAGTTGCACGCAAATATTGGTTTGGGCGTAAAAGGAAGTGAGTCGCGCAAGTTTAGAGTTGAGGAAGCTTGTGTCGCGCAAGTGTCAGAGGAGGACTTGTGCGCCCGTTGTGACTTGTGTGCCGATACTTGCACGTCGAGGTAGACTTGCGCGCCAAGTAAGGTTTGTTACAACAGTGTTTTTCGGACTGTGTGGAATCTGGAAGTTTGCTCGATACCTTCAGTGAAAATAGATATTCATCTTCGGGTGAAAGTTGTACTTCAACGGAGAATCTACACACAGAGAAAGATGCATTCATTCATGAAAATGAAGAGACCTACAGGTCTATAAACTGTGAGTGGATTCCTTCTAAGAGCAGTGAGCTTAGGAAGAGGAAGAAGGTGATCCTCTACACCGGCAGTGAGCCAGAGAGAGAGAGATAGGGAGTGACCCTTGGGAAAGCAGTGATCTGACCCTAAACTTGTATAGGCAGTGATCCTGGGCATAGAAGTGATCTAGCCAGAACTTTCTATCCACATCTAGTGAAGAATAGTGGAATTTGGTACGACCGGCAACCTGTTGGTGTATGCTCCTTGGACGTAGCCCAGTGAGGGTGAACCAAGTAAAAATCTTTGTGTATGCCTGCTTACTTCCCTGCACTGCATTTAAAGCATCATCATCAGATACAGAAGAAAAGAAGTGATCATAATAAACACACAATTGCAAACAAAGTGACCCTTGTAATAAAGAGGTCAAGATCCAGTGGGGCAGGAAGGATATTGAAATAGAATATCCATACCCTGATTCAACCCCACCCCCCTCTCAGGGTATATAGACCCCTATTGGCCCTAAAAATTTGTATCAAATGGAAGGTTGTTGTTATCAGATTTGTTTGCTCCGACTTGGTACAGTCGATCTGTGTGTTTAAAGAATTGTATGCTCTTATCTCGGTGAGCCATGGGAAAGGGAAAAACATCCAAAATGAAGCAGAAGTCAGGTGGTATTCCTCAGTGTGGAAGAATGTATGAAAAAAGTGTGATTCAATTAAAAGAATCAAACAGTTTACTGAAGGAAGGTCTGGATGAATCTGATAGGGAAAAGATTGATTCACTCAATCATGATGTTGGAATGAGTGAAGTACATGAGCATCAGAGTGATGCTGAAACAGAAGAAGAAATTGAAGGAAGAATAGATATGCGAGCTGAGTTGGAGGATGCTCTTGATGAGATAGATGTTTGGAGAGCAAAAACAAAGAAATCTAACAAAGTTGTTCACGATGCCAAACTCTATATGCAGCAGCAGGAAGAAGAGAAGTCTGAGTTGATGGAAGAAATTGAGAAACTCAAGTTATCAACACGAGAGAACTCAGAATAGGTTAGTGAGTATAAGATTAAGATTGATGAACAGAAAATGGAGATCGATGGCTAGAATAGAAAAGTAAAAGATCAAGTCATGTGCATCGAAGAACCTGATATTCTAATTGACGTTGGAAACACTGAAGAAGTCAAATCTAAAGATATCCGGATCAAAGTATTAGAGAATGAGGTCAACAAGTTAAGAGGCTTAAATCAAAGGCTTATTGACATAGTTACTGACCTAACAGAGAAGAATGATTCTCATGCCAATGAACTACAAAATATGACTAAAATGAAAAGAAAACAAAAGGCTGATGATTATGAAGAGAATCAAAAGTCAGATGAAGTACAGAATCTGAAAGCTGGAAATGAGGATCTAGCAGCACAGTTGTCTGAAGAAGTTCAGAAGAATCAAAGCCTACAACAAGAGAATGAATCTGTCTCTAAATCTGTCTCTGAGGAAAAATTAAAAGTACTGAAGCAAAGTGCAATGGTGGAAAATCTCACACAGGAACTATAAGATGAGGTGAGTAGCGGGAAGCTTCTCAAGAAAGAACTGGATGTCCAACTCGAATCAAGGGAGACAAAGATTAAAAGGTTGGAAGAGGATCTAGAATCAGTAAATAAGGATGTGGAGAAATCCAATGCTAAAGGAATGCCAAAAATGAAGGACGCCTTACACTTTCTATTTGATCATCTTTCGACAAGTGATGATAAAATGAAGAATAGGTATGCTATTTCTGAAGAGAAACAACAGAATATTTTCTCAGCTCAAAGACCAGCAAGTTTCAGAAAAGCTGGTATTGGATTCGATGAATCCTCTCCTATACATGACAGAAAGAGAGCCGTGAACAGTTCTAGAAATGGAAAAGATCCTGAAGGTGCTGGAGAAAGGCCTAAAAGGAAAATTACAAAAAGAAGTGATGACATGTGCTATTTCTGCGGGATTCATGGCCACACATCAAGCTTCTGTTTAGAGGCTCATGAATACATATCAGGCTGTGAAAATAGAAATTTTGTTGAATCCCAGAATAAGAAGAAGCGTCCGGAGAAATCAAAGAGTAGAGTCTCTCAAAGGAAAGCATTTATAAAATGCTATTACTGTGGAAGAATGGGACACACCATGAATATGTGTCAGGAAGCTCAAGAGATCGATGCCAAAAGAAGAAAACAAGTTGCATCCACATCTCAGTAGAGAAGTGATGAAATGAGATATGCCTTTAATATGAAAATGTTTCATATGTTCTGATCATGGGCATTTGGCCAGACGGTGCAGCAAGAAGAAAGCAGGGAAGGAAAAAGACCCGAGAAAGAGAATACCAACTCCAGTGCTACATAATGAGAAATTATACACTGGGAGACAAAGAGATAAGGTGAAAAATAGGCTTAGAGCCTCAGGGAAATCACATGGAGCTGAACGAAAGCTGTATTAGTCACCTACTCTGCTGTACTCACAACCACTCTAAAGGAGAGAATGTTAACAAACCTGGGAGATTAAGGGGAGACCTACTCCAGCAATGATAAAGAAGAATGAACATTAAATGGAGGACTCACCACCCTCTAAAAAGAGTGTGGTGACTCTGACATCTGATAAAAGAATGATGAATAAAGAATGTGTTGAAAAATTTTCATGTCTTGTTCCACAGTGAAAAATGGAGGAAGGTGCAAGATCCTTGCAATGGTGGAAGAAGCAGGGAAAAATGGCATATAGATAGGTTCCTACCTAGAGAAGGAATCAAGGGAAATGGAATTTTGGTGGAACATCAAAGACAGAAATGTGTACTAGTGGGTTTAAACCCCAAATGGTGAAAAATGCTAAGTCTGTCGAATCTAAATATTAGAGAAAGGCTCCGAATATGGGTAAAGAATTCTTAGTCATATGGCCAGAGCAGTTGAAGTTGGAAAGGAATCTAGAAGAAGCAAGGAAAGAGTGTGATGCTCTGCAAGAAAGAATCAAAGGGTTGACCCATCAGGATCAACCACAATCCTCATCTTGAGGATTCAGGAAGAGATACCCATATCCATATGTATATAGATTCTATTAACTGATGATTCATGTGTTTCCGGTTTTAGGGAGATATGATCCATGGGGAAGAGGCATCTAAAGATGGAAAGTGGAGATGTGATATGCTTCAGTGTATTGATTGACTCAAATCAGGTATCAATGTTGATGATGAAAGGGAGCAACACAGCACAATAGGAAGTGATTGTGTTATTGACATTGTATCTTGGTTCCTACACCGAGTGCCAACTCAGTAGGCTTAGAGATTTTGTTAATGGCTCAATTCTGATTGGAACATGAGAATAAATGATTCATGAGGAAAAGAATGGTTATGGGTCTTTGCAGTTGGGCCTAACAGATGGAAGAGGTTCACAACACAGGGGGAGCATTCTATAACCTAATCAGATGCATGATCTCAATATGATATGAAGGATGAATTTCTATGCTCATGAAGAATGATTCGTGGAAAAGTAGCAACAGACAGGTTTTCATGATTATCTATTTTGTTCTAACGATGTGGTATCAGCTGACTAGTTTCAGGATACCAAGAAGCTGCGAGAGAAAAACAAAAAAAAATTAAAGTGTGTCAACAAAAATTTGAGAGAAGATGTTCAAAGAAATGACATCATTGAAAAATGAATCAGTGAAAAGTTTTCTGTTTAATGTGAAGAAGTGGTAAGAGACTCAGGGAGAGAAGAAGTGGCTGAAGATGATTCAGAATAGGATACTGATGATGAGTATGAGGAAGTAAAATTCTTATCTGCACAAAAGACGAAGAGTCGAGCTGAAATTGACAGACATAATATCATCAGTGATCAGTGAGCTCCAGTTCAGAAAATACGAATGAATGAAGAGCTAAATCAGATTGAGAAGAATCAGACATGGGAGATTATTTCGAGACCATCAGACAAGAATGTCATAGGGACCAAATGGGTCTATCACAACAAGATGAATGAAGACGGCACAGTGATTCGAAACAAAGCACGTCTAGTGTGCAAGGGGTACTCCCAGATCGAGGGAATTGATGTTGATGAGACATTTGCACCGATTACAAGGCTAGAGACAATAATATTATTCCTACCCATCACAATGAAAAGGAAGTTCAAAGTGTTCCAGATGGATGTCAAATCCACATTCTTGAATGGGGTTCTAGAAGAGGAGGTCTATATTGAGAAGCCAGATGGTTTTCTCATTCATGAGGATGAGAACAACGTTTGCAGGCTGATGAAGGTATTGTATGGGCTGAAACAAGCACCAAGGCCATGGTACTCAAGGCTTGATCAGTACTTGAAGAAGCTTGGTTTCTAGCGTGGAGGAGTTGATTACAACCACTATTTCAGCAATGACAGTAATCAAAGGATGATTGTGCTAGTGTATGTCTATGACATAATTTTTGGCGGATCAGATGAAGCTCAGTGCAGACAGTTTTCCGAATTCATGAAAAATGAGTTTGAAATGTCAATGATTGGAGAGCTAACGTTTTTCCTTGGTCTACAAGTGACATAAGGAAGGAATGTAACTTTCATTTCTCAATCCAAATATGCCAAGGAGGTTCTAAGAAGGTTTGGAATGGATAATTCCAAGGATATGAAGAATCTGGTTGCTACCCGGATGAAATTATGAAAAGATGAGGATGGCAAGGCAGTTAATATCACAGAATATAGGCAAATTATTAGAATTTTGTTGTACCTGACTGCAACAAGGCCTGATATTGTTTTCTCCACATGCCATGCAGCAAGATATCAAAGTAATCCCAAGGAAAGTCACATGCTCGCAGTGAAAAGAATACTTCTGTATATCAAGGGCACGATGGACTTTGTCTTGATATACAACGACAAATCTCAGACAGAGTTATTGGGATATACTGATGCAGACTGGGCTGGTTCAGCAGATGATAGGAAATCAACATCTGGAGGTGCATTTTATCTTGGCGGACTATGTATTGCTTGGTTGAGCAAGAAGCATGATTGCATTTCATTAAGCACCGCAGAAGCTGAGTATATTGCGGCCACTCAAGCATGCACACAGTTATTGTGGATGAAGCAGCATCATGAAGATATGAGAGTTGTAGTGAAGTCTCCGATCGGAATCTAGTGTGATAACTCAAGTGCTATAAATCTCATCAAAAATCTCGTCCATCACTCAAGGACAAAGCACATTGAGATTAAATATCATTTTATCAAGGAGAAGGTGGAGCAAGGGATTGTGAAGTTGGAGTATGTGCCTACATAATTACAGGTTGCAGATATTCTGACAAAGGCCTTACACAAGGAAGCCATTCAAAGGCATCGACTGACTCTGGGAGTTCAGTCGCTTCCCCGCACTTAACAGCGTATGGATGTGTAACCCCCCCTTCTCCCCGAGGTATGATGTGTTTTTTCCTAATGTGCTGAGTTGTTCTTTAATCTATTATAGACTGAAAAGGACTGACTTTGGGTTCGTTGACAAAGGGGGAGAAAATAGTGATTGTTCAAGGGGGAGACAATGTGGAGATATGATAAATCATGAATGATATGGGGGGAAGCTGATAGGTGGAGCAGCCAGATAGGGGGAGTTGAAGCTAGTTGAACGTGCTTAGCCAGAGCTTAGCTTGGACAACAGAGGAAATATGGCTAAAGAGGTGTTGAAGCTATGAGCAGAAAGGGGGAGCGTATTAAATCTGACGATGCTAGAAGTGATCGATCAAAGAATAGATATCACGACAGCTGAGGATCATGATGAAAGCAGAAGAGTGGTGTTGGAAAGTGGTAAGAATATTTCCAAACCAAACATTGGTCTTCCAACAAGCCCATCAATAATTGGTATCAGTTTGGTGTCAACAGTAGATGTCAGAGATGAAGTGATTCATTGATGAACTTTTCATTTACTCTTGTTTCTCACGCCGAGCATTGCTCATGTGGGCTTAGAGTATGTGTTGAGTAAATCCTTGATCGCTATCAGAATCGCAATGAGGCGAATGGAGGCTGAAGAATCAATGACGTATCTTTGTTTTGGAAGAGTTTTCAACAAACCCAAAGTGGGATATTGTTGGGAAAAAATACCTCAAGGTATCATTGAAGCATTTTTGAGGTGATTGTGTTTGTTGAAAAAGTGGAAATCTAAGTTGTGATTGTTGACAAAGCAAACCGATGACAGACAACTTTGTTGACAAAGAGGATTTCATGAGGGAATGTCGAGTTCAAGAGCTGAGGTCAATGATCCATGTTTGATTCAAGAACGTCAATAAAAGGAATGGATGATCTGTAGGCGGTACAAAAGAACAGATACAAGGTGGCGCCATTTTCCAGTGTTTGCCAAACTTTAGGGCCGGAAAATCAGCAAATGAAGAAAAGTGTTTTTGGGAAAGGGACTTGCGCGCTGTGGACTTGGAGAATAGGAAATTTGCACGCCATATTTTTTTCAAGATCAGAAGATCAAAATATGGATAAGGAAATAGGTTCGCGCATGTTTGGGAGTTGGTCGCGCAAGTGTCTAAAAGGACAGAAGACTTGCGCACCGAGACTGGGTCGCGCAGGTGACTTGAGCGCCGTCGCGCAGGGGGTCAGATTGCCTATAAATACAGGACCACCCCTCCTCATTCTTTACCGTAGTTCAACTCTTTGAGAAATCAGAGCTCCCATCGCGCAGGTGTGGTGGTCGCGCAAGTGGTGAGTGTGGGTCGCGCAGGTGGAGTTGCGCGCCAGTAGTAGAATTTGTGCGCTGGTGTTAGAAATTGCGTGCCAGTGTGGAGTTGCGTGCCAATATTGGTTTGGGCGTAAAAGGAAGTGAGTCGCACAAGTTTGGAGTTTAGGAAGCTTGTGTCACGCAAGTGTTAGAGGAGGACTTGTGTGCCCGTTGTGACTTGCGCGCCGATACTTGCGCGTCGAGGTGGACTTGCGCGCCAAGTAAGGTTTGTTTCAGCAGTGTTTTTCGGACTGCGTGGAAGCTGGAAGTTTTCCCGATACCTTCGATGCAAATAGATATTCATCTTCGGGTGAACGTTTTACATCAATAGAGCATCTACACACAGAGAAAGATGCATGTATTCATGCAAATGAAGAGACCTACAGGTCTATAAACTGTGAGTGGATTCCTTCCAAGAGCAGTGAGCTTAGGAAGAGGAAGAAGGTAATCCTCTCCACCGGCAGTGAGCCCGAGAGAGAGAGATAGGGATTGACCCTTGGGAAAGCAGTGAGCTGACCCAAACCTTGTATAGGCAGTGAGCCTGGGCATAAAATTGATCTAGCCCGAACTTTGTATCCACATCTAGTGAAGAATAGTGGAATTTAGTACGACCGGCAACGTGTCGGCGTATGCTCCTTGGACGTAGCCCAGTGAGGGTGAACCAAGTAAAAATCTTTGTGTATGCCTACTTACTTCCCTGCACTGCATTTAAAGCATCATCATCAGATACAGAAGAAAAGAAGTGATCATAATAAACACACAATTGCAAACAAAGTGACCCTTGTAATAAATAGGTCAAGATCCAGTGGGGCAGGAAGGACATTGAAAAAGAATATCCATACACTGATTCACCCCCCCCCCCCCCTCTAAGGGTATATAGACCCCTATTGGCCCTAACAGTATCCAATTATGGACAATTCACAACAAATAAGATATTTTTTGTTATAATTGAAAATTTAGAATGTTATTACCATAAATAAAATTAAATTGATTAAATAAGGATAAATCAAGTTGATAATGTTTAAAATAAATTCCTAACATGTCTAAATTTGATTTGTTGATGATATTAAAACCCTATCCCATATAATATTTGGATATGAGTCATTTCTAGAGGTTATTAAGTGGGGTTAGATTTATTATAAATTAATATTTTTAAGAATTTCAAAGCTGCCCCTCTCCTCCCTTATAAAAGGGCACCTCCTCCCCCTCCTCCTCACACAAATTTGAACCTTCAAGCTCAGCCAAACCCTGCCCATTTCACTTCCCAACTTCCCTAGAAACATGCTAGAGGTCCTGGTCTTCTTCAAAGACCAATTTTAGTGCCCTAAGAGGAGGTCTCAAAGAGGCGCTTCAAAGAAGAGGTAATGTCCGTTACCGATTCTTTCAACTTTATTTCTTCTCACACTTATTCTTGTTAGGTTGTTTCACTATGAAGTAATAACATTAGTATCACTCATATACTTATATGTTACTATTTGTATTAAACAACCCTATTTCACCATCTATCTAACCTACGGAAGAAGAAATCACCGCGCGTGCGTACGTACGGAATACCGTCTCCACGTCGTGGTGTAATCTATTTTCCACCACCACCTTACTTGGATGGGTAAAATGCTGTAAATAATAACTATACATGATTATTATAAATTGATATTGATTATTTAATAGTATACTTACACTCCAATAAAATTCCATGATCATGGGAATGATATCATCGCTCATGCGTATGTACGGAATACCGTCTCCACGACGCAATGAGATTCATTCTCAATAATTAACCATTCATAAATGATTATAATGTATATATAATAAGTAATCGTGAAATATATGACATAATAATGATACTGGATTTCTGTATATATATATATATATATATATGTATGTATGTATGTATGTCATCCAATTAATTCCATTCAATTCAATGAGGAAACGAATACAATGTTCATGCGTACATACGGCCTACCATCTCCATGAACGGTGTATTTAATTCCATTTATCGATCTATTATATATATATATATATATTCTGAATATATATTATATATAAATCATGTTTTACATTCTGTATGTAAGTAATCATGATCTATGTGATCATATGAATAATTACAATTCAAAACACGGAAGACAAATGAAACGATTTTACCCAAAACGCTCTTTAACATGGAATTTACAAAAGAACGGGTAATATAAAGTCATAAATGAACCATATATGATACCATAACAATGAATATGATTCTGTAATAAGTCAATAACATTATTTAAATCATTATACAAGAGTTTCAGACACTTACGAAGTAAATCAGACCTAAGGTAAGGGATAATTTTGCAAATCTCATTTTTATCCGAGATTGCTTATCCGTAAGTATTTACTGGGGTTAATTCTATCATCCATGTCCATGTTTTATAAAAGTGTTTTCATGTATGTTTAAAGTCCTTTTTACACATTTTTTTACTTTTACTACATGGTATGTAAGGAATATTTCTTTTCTTTACGTTATGAGGTACTTTTGGACTTTTCTGGAAAAAGTACGAAAAGAATGTTTTTTAACATATACGGCATGAATTTTTTTGTACGGTTTTATAAAGACTTATTTTCATGAAGCTTCCTCAAAAATATTTCATGAATATTTTCCACAAAATCTCCTCCTTATAAAATTTCATGATGTTTTTTGAAAAGAAATTAATTTTAAGAAGAAATAATATTTCCCTAAAGAATTCATTTAAAGTGTTTTATCAAAACCATTTTTCCATCTAAGATGTCTTTATTTCATATGGGTATGTTTCAAGTATAATGTCTCTATTATTTACATGGTTTCACTTTTCTTATTATGAAATTATATCCATTACTTTTATATGGATTATGTGATGGTGGAATGATATTTATGAAACCCATTTTATTCTTTGTGTTATGATTAATAATTTATGTTTATGTTGTGGCACAAGTAAGAATGATTTCATAATGAAATGGGTGGGACCTATATATCCCTCCAATTCATTGGGTAAAGATTTATATCTCATGAGATAGACATGGCTGGAATGGCAGGTTAAACCGGTTCAGTAAAACAGGACCTAAACGAGGAGTGAACTCGATTCAGAAAGGGACTTTGTCCACTAAGATGGTCTTGGAAGTAATGCCTTGGCTACTATGGAAATCATATCAGGTGATTAAAGGTTGACACAATTACATGTTTTATTCCCATGTTTTTTATCATGATTTATGTTCCATTATGATCTATGCCTTATGTACTTCCATGTTTTATGTCGTTGCTCAATATTTTTAATGTTCATGTTTTTTTAAGATCAAATATATATGGTATGTTTTATTTTAACCATGCTTACCCTTACTGAGCATTTGAGATCACCATTTCTATATTTTCTTTTCCCCCATGATTAAATGAAAGATTTTAGTTATGGAAACAAAAATGGGAATATCTTTTTGGGAGATGTTCAAGATCTTTCACCACGATTAGAAGATTATGTTCCATGTTTCCAAAGACACTAAACTATTAAGGTCCTTGTGTGTCTGTTTTTGTTATGTACTTAGTATTCCGCAAAAGTAATGTAATGTCTATGTATGTCAAGCTTTGGGTCTCTACAACACCAGTGAGGCTTGATCTGTTTTTCCTATGGGGACTGGGTCACAGAGCTCGTGACTGTCCCACTCCCAGTGCAGATGATCGGAAAATGGTGGAGGGGCCACCGAGGTAGTGGAAGCCGCAAGAGCATGAGCGTCCTCTAGGATGTGTACGAGGCAAGGGAGTAGGACATGCAGCGTGAGGTGGTCGGGGTCACCTAGTACTACCACCACCACCATCCAGAAGTCCACCACATGCTTTGGGAGCAAGATGAAGGGGACATGCCCAGCTATAGGTAGTAGAGGCCCACGATCCTGACATCCCTGATATGAAATGAGGTATGATCTCTATCTTCTCTACTTTAGCAGTAGTGCTTATGGTCACAGGTGATAACCATTATTTCCTTACCGTGGATTTAGTTTGGGAATCTGAAATTCCAACTGAGATTTTAGCATTATATTTTCATTTGGATATTTCTATGGATGGATATTCAGCAGTCACACACTAGTGATGACAGTGTGATCATACTCTCAGAGGAGAGAGTTTCAGATGGTATCTTTTAGTAGCGGAGTTGAATCCCTACTCCGTCATTCTAGGTATAGACTGGCTATCAGCAGTTCAGGGACAAACAGACTACTTGAGACATACAGTGCGATGTACGCATAGAGATGGTGTCCGATTTTCCTTTGCTGGTGAGAAGGAAAACAAATAATCACGAGATTGACTTGCACTTAAGAGGGTGGAACCGATTACATATCAGCTAGATTTAATGTCCTTCGACATTTTAGATGAGGCGAGTCCACATTTCCTAGTGATGGAGGAAGAGTATGAGGGAATCTTTCCAGAAGACGTCCCAGGACTACCTCCTCATAGAGAGGTAGACTTTTGCATTGACTTGTACTGAGGAACATCGCCGATATCTACACCAGAATATCGGATAACACCTGTCAAGCTCCCAGAGATGAGGGTACAGTTGGAGGACTTATAGAGGAATGGATTATTAAGGCCTAGTGTTTCTTCATGGGCATCCCCAGTGTAGGTTTCCATGAAGGCAGACATATGTTCAAGGCTATGTGTGGACATCCAGCACCTAAAATAGGTGACCGTGACAAAAAAGTATCTTCTTCCAAGGATAAAAGATCTCTTCGACCAGCTGAAGGGAGCTCATTGGTTTTCCAAGATAGACCTTAGATATGGATATCACTAGCATAGAGTATGAGACTAGGAAGTACTGAATTTATCCTTTAGATGTCAGTATGGTCATTATAAGTTCTTAGTGATGCCTATGCTCCAGAAGAGTTCATGGGGCTTGTTAATAGGATATTCCAGCCATACCTCGATTTCTTTGTGGTGGTCTTCATCAAGGAAATATTGGTGTAATCATTGTCTAAGGAAGAGCTCATTGTACACTTGAGGATAGTTTTGGACACTCTATGAGAGAACTATTTATATGGGAAGCATTAGAAGTGTGAGTTTTAGATACAGAATGTCCATTTTTTGTGACAGGTCATCTAATAGGTTGGAGTTATAGTGGATCCAACAAAGATCGAGGGAGTACTTGCTTGGGATCCACCCAATAGTGTTAATGTAGTGTGGTGCTTTTTTAATTTAGAAGGCTACTATTGGAGGTTCATATCTGATCTATCTAGAGTAACAGCACCTATAACATCCTTCATGGAGAATGGGAAACCCTTCCTATGGTTAGAGACTTGCCAACAAAGCTTTCGACAGCTGAGGTAGTGCATGACCAGTGCTCCCATCCTGAGGTTTTCGGAAGAGGGAACTAACTATGTGGTTTATTGAGATTCATTAGAGACTTTAATCAGTTATTTCATTAAGCATGAAGATTATTTTATTGCTTATAGATCACGGAATTTGAGGCCCCATGAGCATAATTATGTGACTCATGACTTGGAGTTGGCATCAGTATTCTTTACATTGATGATGTGGAAACACTACTTGATGGGAGAGTGGTTCATTGTTTACTCAACCAAAAGAGACTCAAACATATATTCACACAATAAGATCAGAATTTGAGACACTGATGTTGGCTAGAGTTCCTCTAGGACTATGACTTTGAGATAGGATATACTACTAGGAAGGGGAACATAGTGGCTGATGCACTTAGTCAGAGATCAAGTTATCAGCTTCTGAACAAGGCTTTAGAGTAGTTAGCCTCACTTCAGATATTCTATTTGGACAGAGATGACAGAGTCTACCTACAGTGAATGACAATTTCCCCTCCACTCCCTCAGTGTGTTAGGAAGGCACAACTCAGAGACAGTAGCTGCGAGACTACACGTGCTCAAATATCCTCAGGACATGAACCAATCGGATATTCTGAAGGTGGGGAGCTTGCTATAATATTCATAGTATGTATAGTTGTACCAGTGGAGATACGAGAGTAGGTGCTGAGAGAGTTATATAAATCCCCCTTGGTAGGACATCCAGGTGTGATAAAGATGTATCAGGACCTCCGACATCAGTACTAGTGGCCATGGATAGAGATAGTTATGGCAGAGTTTTTTTCTATATGCCTCACTTTCCACCAAGTGATGGCTGGGCACCAGGTACCATTAGGCATGACCCGACAACTTGAGATACCATATTGGAAGTCCGAAGTGATATAGATGGACTTCGTGATGGGGTTACCACGTACTTCCAGAGGGCACGATACCATCTGGGTGATCGGTGACTGACTCATCGAGTCGTCCCACTTACTTTCTATTTGATAGAAGGGTTCGGTAGAGAGAATGGGACGTCTCTAAGTTCAAGATATCGTGTGAATACATGGGGTGACTTCGATGGCAGTCTTAGACCGTGACGCACACTTCACATACCAGTTGTGGAAAGGAATTTAGGGGGCATTCAGGACACATTTTTCTTGAGAAAAATATTTTCACCTACGGATAGATTTTCAGATTGAGTGGACCATCCAAGCCTTGGAGGACATGCTTCTTGTATTTTTCCTAGATTTTGGTCTCAGTTGGGAGGACCACCTACCCATAGTGATGTTTTCTCACAACAAAAACTATAACTCCACTATTGTTAAGGTCCCTTTTAAGGTTTTTAATAGATAACCATGTAGATCACCCTTATACTGGATAGATCATGGAGTGCCAATACTCATGGGCCCAGAGATGGTACAGGCTACCACTGAGAAGGTGCAAGTCATCTGAGAGAGAATGATGACTGCACATAGCTAATAGAAGTCCTATGATGATAGGCGATAGAGACCACTGGTGTTCCAGGAGGGGGACAACATATTATTAAGATTCGTCCCTCGACTGGGAAAACATGGATTTGGCCGAGGTGGAAAACACCCTATAAGGTTTATTGGACCATTCTTGATACTTCAGAGAATTGGCTAGGTGTCTTAATGCTTGGCACTACCACCACTGTTGGAGAGGTTGCATGATTTCTTCCATGTATCTCATGTGAGTAGATAAGTGCATGACCCATATCACGTCATCGACCATGGTGAGCTAGAGATTGAAGACGGGGTGAATTTTGTGGAGTACCCAGTGGAGATAGAGGATCGATTAGAGTGGACCCTTCATGGGCAGTCAATACCTATATTGTTAATTTTTTGGCACACATGAATCTCTAGGAGAGCACATGGGGGAGAGATTCTCATATCGGTGCCAAGTACCCCACCTTTTTTGTCTATCCATTTTTGGATTTTAGGGTCGTAAAGCCATAATGTGGGGAGAATGTAAAGACCTAAAAATTACATGTAATTGTTTTTTTAATAATTTGGTATTTTTATGAATATGCGAAAATTGACGGTGATTGATTTCGAGGCCTGGTGTTCCCAAAATGAATTTCTGAACTTTCATTAAGGTGATTTTAGTAAAAATACGGGTAGAGTCTTCTATATATTGAACCGGTTCACAAAAATGAAATCTAAGAGAACCGTTGAATCCGCTGCGCCAAGATTTGCTTAAGGGAAGCTTAACTTCGACCACAGTTAGTCGGGAGAAAAAGATAGTTTTTGTGACTTATAAAGAAATAATAAACTAACATAAATTGTTATTTTATTTCTTTTTCTATTTCATACCACCCGTTGAGCGGCGGTGGTGGGGACCACGGAGGTGGTCAGACCTTTAATTATGGGGTGTTAATTGCATGGTTATAATTTGGTTGCCTAACCACTCCCTAAGTAATTAACGAGACACATTAATAATGTCCATCAATGATGTCAATTAATGAGGAACATTAATTACATCAATTAATAAACCTCATTAATTCCTCAAGGAATTGCTCACCCTTTATCACCACTATTTATACGATGATTTGGATTAGTTTATGGCACGACTTCATCAAGAGAGGAACCCTTGATGAAGTGACATCACACCTTCCACTATCAGAGAACAGAGGATTGATGATTCCCATTGTAGGATTGATCAGAAAGTCTATGGATGATGAATTCCAACGAATGTGATATCTCCATCAAATCGATGTTGGGGCTTTCTTTTAATTCAATTTTCCCTCGATTGTATTTCCTATTTTGCGGGTGGTTGTTGTTGGGGGATTGAATGGGGTTCAACATTATTAAAATGTGATGAATATTTACCTCCTTCTTGTTATAAATCTAACACAGAGGGCTTGAGAAAAACAAACAAGGCACAGACCCTCTATCGCTTGTTTTTTTTATTACTGTGTTCTTCGGGGACATTTTTCACAATTTGACAGAAACACGACATAGAAGGTCACGATGTGGAAGTGACAATCCGGGAGGCCCTTAGGCATAGACAGAACATAGAAAGGACTATAATAGTATGTATGGTGGCCTGTCGAAACAATTGTTGTCACCCCATGTCGGCAGCGGCCAGAAGAGGCTAGTGGAAACCGGTCACAGGCGGCGGGAAGGCGGCGAGCCATCACGCGAAATGGTGTCCAGAGGCAGCTGGCCTGAGACGACCGCATGGAAGAAGGGCGGTGCCCACAGGTGCCACTGATGGGCTGCGGTAAGAGTTGGATGTGTGGCCCCACGCCGCACCGCATCGCACCGGACGAAATGGCCCTACATCCCTGGGGATAGATTTGTGAAGCGTTATGCCTTCCGGTGGACCAGACCAGCTGAACAGGCCGAACCCACGGCCCAACGAGCCAGTGCGGGTGGGCCGACCCACACCCAGCGGGCCGAGCATACCACGGCCTGTGTATGTGAACCAGCCGGGCCGACCTCGACAGGCTAGACCCAGTGAACCGGTCTAACTTATAACGGGCTGAACCTGGGATAGGTCAGGTATAACTTGGGACCCATTCCGTCGGGTCGGCCAGACCGAGTTGGACCAGGCCTAGACTCAACCATCCCCTGAATGAAGAAAAACATGTAACTAACAAACTAGTAATCCCTTCGAAACACCATTAGTTTCATTGGGACCCCTTTTGGGAAGCAGTCCTTTTGGCATATTCCTACGGGCTCAACAGAGCCAGGGTGGACGGAGGTGTGATCACTCCCATTTCACTGAAAGGGGTGTAGCTAACAGACTGGGCATCTAATCGATGCGTCGTCTATAGAATAAATACCCTTTTAACAATGGGGTACTCTAGATATACTCTAATTTATTTTTTATATAGTTTGACGCGTGACTTGGGTTGGATCAGACTTGATTCTAACTAGTCCCTTTTTACCAAAGTGTCCATATATCATAGACCGCACATTTGATCGACATATCCTCTGTCACGTTTTCACCCTTATGACGGTCCTGTCCCTTGGGTATTATTTTTGCGGGACTTCGTATAGGTTAAAATATGAACGATTGCTTGAGGGCCAAAGCCTTCTGGATATCAAGAGTGCTTCGGGCGGGAATCATGTGGTTGGATGTCACATAAAGAAGAAGAGGGACAAATATGGGTCAGCATGAGAAAATCCAGAGTGGGATGATCTCATTGTGGGACTAATCATCCCTACCTCTATATCAATGACCAAGGCGGTTCAGCACCAGCGAGAAGTACGAGTCAGCACCATCAACCAATAGGGGTCAGTAAAGGCGACCAATATAGGTCATCACTAGCAACCAATATGGGTCAGCACTAGCGACCAATACGTGCAATCATCTAGAGACCAATACACATCATCTTACAGTGACTTATATGGGTTATTATTAGAGTTACTATGGATAGGATGATCTAGCGGTACAATTATTCGTCCATATCCCAATAACCTTGATGTTATACCATAACTATGAGCTGCCACTTTTTCTTTGTGCTTCATGATTCAGATCATGCATGTGATATTACCATTGTAGTATTCCATGTGGTGTTTTCCTTTTTTGATTACTGAGAGACCTTTAGAGTTCTCAGGGTCCCCTACTGAGTTGATATACTCACTCTTTCATGGGATCCTCCCACATGTGTGTGTCTAGTGCGGTTGTGGCGTGACTTCATTTTCACACGGTGATTCATGGGTTTCCATTGATTTGGCAGGGGATTATTTTTGGTATAAAATAATTGTGACCTAGGTTCTATGTTTATGTTAATTCAATGTCTATTAAATTTGAATGTTTCTGCAAAAATTGTTTTTTATGGAAATTATAATGAAAATGAATTTTATGTGCCATTTTTTGGTGAAATTGTGGATTTTTCATATAAATAATTTATTGGTTCATTAAGATATGCCCTATAATTATTTAGTAAATTTTATTGAACTGTATTAGGGATGAAAATAATTTTTCAATGTTCTTCTCTTTTGGTTTTTGCTACATAATTTTTTATGTGTGACCTTTGTTAAGAAAATGCTTTTTTTAGTACCAATTTGGTGTCAAATTGGGTGTTTTACATCGATATTCTATGTGATGCTTATTTGGTTTGTTTCATAAATCATGTAATGGGTTTATATAAATGTTTTTGGTGTTCAAAATTCAACTTTTTATTATACTATTATGCACACAGTGTTCAAACTTGGGTTTTAAAGGTGATTTTTGTGCGGAAAGCATTGTTAGTTTTTGTGAAGTAGTTTGTAAAAAAAATTAAAATGTTTTATTGTGTGATTTTAGTGTTATAAATTGTGTAGAGATACTGTAATTTATTTATTTGACTAGTAGTGATGTTTTATATAAAAAGGGATATATGTACATTTCTGAAATTTTTTGAGCACAAAAGTGGAAGCCCGACTACCTCGGTGGGATAATTTATAATAGTACGACTAGTGAACCAGATGGGTTTTTCCATGTTTCATTTCACATTTGGATAAAAAAAACTCTAAATAAACAATATGGATGATTAGTTGGGACCACTAGGTTATGGGTATGTTCCCTACTAGTGGATCTCTCACTAGAGAAGATTTTTGTATGGTTACTTTACACCGAGGTATGAGGTACATAGGGCCCGAGGCAATCTAGTGGTTAGGGGTGTTCCCGATTTTGTTGCTCATTGAATTCGTTGTATTTTCACTAGTATTAGGGTGTGAATTAATGTGAATTATAGTATATAACATTTATTATTTAAATGTTTTAACATTCTAAAATTTTTATTTCGAAAACATTTTTCAATTAAAGTGGTGTTTCTTGGAATTTATCCCTGCTTTTCTTTGCATATTAAAAGTACTTGATTTTTCACCTTGTATTGCAAGAAATTTGGAATAGTTGTGTGGTTTCCTATTGGGATTTGTCTCACACCCTACTTACACCATTTGGGTGTATGTAGACTTGGTTATGTTTGACTCGTGTAGTGGAAAGACTTTGGGTTGTTCGGTTTGTGGTGTTAGTTCCCATCCATGGTGCAGAGTTGTGGAGATGGCTTGTGGGTGATGACCCCTAGACGTGTGGAGTCCTTGGGGATGAATTTATATTATGTTTATTTATATTTGAACAAATTTTATTTTCTTTAAACTAATCTATTCATTTCTGGTATTTTCTTAAGACTTGTTTGGCTTGAAAATTTAAGATTTATATTAAGGATTGTTTTTAATGTTTTATTCTTCCATACTCAGGTAAATCATTCACAAACCATAATTAAAGATACCTGGGCACTTGTGCCAACCCGTGGGGATAGAGAACACCCTTTGGGCCCTGCCATGGGCTAAGTTTTGTGCCTTTATTGGTGGCGATGAGATTCGTTTTGTGACACATTGAGAGGCTAAGCACCTTTTTCACTAATATCTCATACCATCTCTCTCAAAATATAAAACATGTTCCAACTATGAATATTTTTTATATATTCCATTCAAAATAATACATTATTTAAGATGTTTTTTTCGTTACCTAAAATAGATCATACCATTTCTAGTGGGTTTGAATAACCCTTATTTTTATAGAAGTTAGTAGTACTTATAAAATACCTATATCCTAAATTTAGTTTTATATGTATATGTTTGTTGATTTGTATGTATTCTTTTTGTAAAAATGCATATATATATATATATATTTATATTTATATAAATTTAATCCAACCCTTAGTATCATAAATTTCATTGGACAAAAAATTAATCCTTAATATATAATCAATCATTTAATTTGTTTCATTATATTTACTGTAACAGTTTTTTTATTAATTTTTTTATTTACTACTATAATTAATTGTATATTCTTACATACATATAATTCATTCTATTTTATACATATATCAATTATGATTCTGTTTTAAAAAATTTAATTTCCAATATAATATATATTCTTTTTGAATTAATGTTTTTATAATATATTATATTTTTCAATCACAATTAATTATCATTAAATAATTCTAAGTCATTATTGGATTTTAATTGTGTATTACCCATATGTTATAAAAAAACTTTAATGTATAAATTTTATATCATAAAAATACATTAATAAATTATTAAAGTAATTTTTTAAAATTATAATTTACGGTTTATAATTTTTAAAGAGTTTCTTTAAAATTTAAAATAAAATAACAAATACAAATTTCCAACCAAAAGAAAATACCATATTAGTGATAAAAATCACATTTACTTCAATTAAACATTAATTATGTTATAACTATAACTTATGAAATAACATTGATAATCCTCATTATTTACTTATATAGGTATCCATATCTGATTGGAAGAAATATATATTAATATTTTATGAACTCTTTAAATATTTAGTAAACCTAAAATAAATAATTTGTTTTTAGTGATCTTATAATGATACCTTCTCCCAATGGCTACCTCTCTTGATAATAGCTCAAGACCATTTAATGTTCATATCTTCATTCTATAAATATTTGTCCATCTCATCCTATTTCATTTCCCATAATATTGTTCCTATATTTCTTCATTTATGAATTCTATATGTCATCCATGTTGGATGAGTTATTTTTGAAAACGAGCATGATGAGGCATTCTTCAATCTCGCAACATTTTTATTTTCATTTGTTATCCCATTATGAATGTAGATATAGTACATATTTTTTTTTCAATATCCATAGTAAATATATCCTTTTGAATTTAGGAATATATAATAACATATCTACATTTATGGTATTACATTTGGCCCTCCTTATAGGAATTGTGTCATCCAAATTATTTTCACATGACATTGTATGTCAAAAAATTCTAAATTGAATAATCCATGATTTAATTTCCCAATGATATCCAAAATCATAAAATCATAATTAGACACTATCCGAAGTCAATATCCTGTTATCTTAGAATACCATACCCTCAAAACATACCAATTATCATTCTGAAATAATTTTAACCCCCATTTCAAAAAACAAACTATAAATAAATACCATACTTTATCATACCAAAAACACAATAATCATTTCATTTTCTTAAATTAAATAAATTTCTTCATGGTCATTAAATAACATTCAAACCCAAAATTAGCCTTTATTATTAACCAAAAATCTCTTAAATATTATCCTTTATCGATAATTACATAAATATAATAGCATGAATCATCTAAATATTTTATCCATACCCTCCAACATCGTATCCAAAAAATATAAATTTTTGTGTAATCACCATACTAAATAATATAAAATAACTATGGGTACCTTAATCACATATTTTCCCTAAAACACAAACATTTATTAAAATACTATTTATTAGATCGAAATCCAATCACCTAAGACATTAAAATATGATATGTATATTTAAAATTTACGATAAAAAGTCAATATATTAACTAATGATGGTATCTTAAATACTTAAATTATCATTATCGAATAACTTCCTAACCTATTATGTTATTGAATATTTTATTTCATATAATCGGTGATGTGAAAGGCCAATAATATCAAATTTGGTGCTAATAACATACTCTTTACATATTATATTTGATTCCATGTTAATTGACTCAATTTTAACTATATATAATTATAGATTCAAAAAAATCATCGAGTTACTTAAAGATGAAATAATTGTAAGGTTTAGAGATTTGTTGAATTATATTACAATTACATATATAATACATATTTTAATTAAAATGAATATTTTTTAATTAAAATAAATCTTAATACTATTTACTAGCCTCTCTTAATATGATCCTCGTAATTGTCTTATCAATTCAAAATTTGTTATACTAATCAATTTTTATAGGAGAAATTTTTTTAAAATGTTGGGTGCACAGAGAAAGCTCAGTGATGTGTTTTTATCATCATCATAATTTTATTATATAAAGAGATGGGTTGAGTCCTATAGTAACGGAATGGTTTATGAGGGAAAAAATAGTAGAGGCTATGGTGTCCCCATGAATGACGCGAACACCCTCGGGGGAAAGAGATCCCAAACGATAGTGAAAGATGACTGGAATGTCATTCGAATACATGGATCCATAAAATCCATCTTTGTTAACATCACACTGCATGTTAATCGCCTCTTTTTTCACATCCATATGCATAACGATATAGTTAATGGAAACAAAAATTCAAGGAGTTGTTGAGAAATTTTTATTATGTGTCCACTATAACATGCTCTATATTCCACTCACTACAAATCTAGTGACCTGTATGAATTCTCAGACCCTTAAAACCAACGATTACGAAACATGGGCTCCTGCATCTCTTATGATGGGAGAATTTTGAACCCACTAAAACCATTCTAAATATCATGGATCCATTATTTTTCGAAAGAAGTGGGAAATAGACTACTCCAAATGAGTTTGGTAGGAAGTGAATCTGGATGTAAGGTATATACCTCTATATTAATGAAGCTCATCAATAGGTAAATCCTTATTGCAGATCCTTGAAATAATGAAATTTTGATTTTATGGGATGTCATTACACCAAATAGTGAAACTCTAGTTATATAGATATGTTGGGGGTTAGAGAAGACGCAGATACTTCCATCCCAAAAAAACTCCCATAAATGTGCATAATAAATGAATGTATCAATTTATAGGGAGATATATGGACTTTTTGTTTATATAAGAGGATACAATAGCCTGATTTGAAAGGGTGTGATGGAAAATATGTAGTATCCAAGAGAGAGCAAGGAAGGAGGTGCTACCATTGCGTTTACCAAAGTGTCGAGGATGGAGGAAAACTTGATGATGAAGATTAATGAAGTGTAGGGATGATGATTCCTACTATGAAGTATAAATTATGGATAATGAAAGAATGTGTGAGAATATGATGATGGTTTTATGTATCAAATGTCCTTTTAGTTGCGGAGATCAAGCACCAGGTCCTGGTTGTGATGATTTATAGTACATCAAAATGGTATGTTCAAGTTTGTGGTTTTAAAAATTAATTCATGTGTGTTGAGAGAGAAATAATTATGGTGCATTGATAAAATTACTTTGGGTGAATCTTATCTTGTGTGTTTGTGTGACTACTGAAGGTCCCGGGTGCAAATGAAGCTTTTGGGAGGATGTGCCCACTTGACTTTTTGTCATTAGCAATGATCAATCCGGGATCAATATGATGATAAATGTTAGACTCCATGGATCGAATCACAAACATAAAAAAAGAAGAAGAGTTGTCATGGAACCACAGAGAAGGATCATTACAAGTTGATTATAATTATTTTAATTATAACTGACAAGAAGTAAAATTTATGGGATTCATTTTTCGTTGATAATTCTGATCACATTCCGATTTGATTCATCATGGCATAACAAAAGCAAAGTGTAGACTTCCTCTTGGGGTGATCCACACGTGCAACACGTATCTCTGGACAACACTAAAGGGATCTTCAGGTGCTAGCATGGAGATTCCTTTTTTTGCGTTGTCCGCCTTATATCACCTTGATCCAATGGAGGAGGATCTCTCTCAGTCTTGAGAGCGTTCTTAGAAGAAGGAGTTATTTTGGCCTTGATAGAATTCTCCAAAATTGTTCTGCACTATGTTTTTTTTGGGAAAAGTGTTGGGGTTTTGAAGGTATTTATAATCGGGTTTGAGGTTATAGAGTTATGACAAATAATAAATGCATTACGCGTTTTATTTATTTCATTAACTCTTATTGAATACCCCCCACGTCAAATCATTAATTCATTGACACGCCCCACAATTATTATAATAAATATCATTTAATAAGACGATATTATTTCTTCAAAATCTCAACTGAAAAATCTACATGGCGTGTAATCATTAATCCACGGCGTGTACTCCTTTTTCATTTCCTTCCCAAAATGAAAACTACACGGCATGAACATTCAATGTACACGGCGTGTATATATATTTTTTCATTTTATTCATCCTCCAAAATTAAAAAGATTTAGGCTTATATGAATAATTATTAAACTACATACGCGAATAATCATTATTCTAACTCGGATACTTGGATACACTTAGTGTGTGACCCTCTAGGCCTCTTTCTCGTTGGCATTAAGTGGGCTTGCCTAAAGTCAAAGATTACTTTATTGCAACCCGTCAAGGCCCCCAAGAGAAGTAAGTTGAAGATGCATTAACGTTTCACCTCATATGAACAGTTACCGTGTAATTTTATCCCTTCGTCTCAATATCTCATCATGCAGATTTCATGGCAGTGTCATAAACCTATATGCTTCATCCATCATTCTTTGACTTCCAGAAATAAACTTGTCATGACACCATGACCGTGGGATTTATTCGACAGTTCTATTTAAATCAAAGGGCCCAAGATATCTACTTCCATAAATATGGATGGGAAAATTCCTTCCTCGCCTTATCAATTAACAACATGTCATTCGTGACACACCCAACGTACCCTTCTTCCCGCCAACTGTCTTTGTGACTGTTTTCGTCAGCAAATCTAAGTGCGTGAGTTGTGACATGAGTTAATGATAATCTTCCAGTCTAAGGAACATTAAAGACGCTTGTCTGTTGACACCAAAATATGTAGAATTACTACTGGTGGGTCTGTTCTCATAATCTCCCAGCTTAGAGATTACCAAGTGAGAACCTCATGAGATGGAGTCTCGTCTTCTTACGAGTACTCACACATGATGGTCTGTATACAATGTTTCCTATCTTAGTATATCATCCAACATTATAACATTATTTGTGAACATTGTAATAGAATTTCATGGTTCTCATCATATCATGGATCTTACTTGACCTTATTAATTCAGCAAATATTCCAGGACATTATTATATTATAGTCATGCAGAACAATAAACAATATATAATAAGTGTATATTCATGTAATCAAAGTATAAACAGTTGGTTCTCAAGACACTACCTCCAACAAACTCCCACTTGTAAAAGAGCCAACTACTTACGACTTTTTGTCTGCTAGACCTCACATGATGATCATGTTTTTGCAGAGTCATGGATTTAGTCATGGGGTCCGCCACATTGTCTTGTGTGGAAATATTTTCTTTGAAACTTCACCTCTCAAAGATAAATCCCTCAATAGATGATACTTCCAAAGGATGTACTTTTTCCGTTAATGTGACCATGGATCTTTTTCAAGTGCCACCGCTACAGTATTATCACAGTAGAGTGTGATAGGATCTTTACTACTAGGTACTACATCCAACTATTGGACAAAGCTTCGCACCCATACTTCTTCTTTAGCTATCTCAGAAGTTGTGCTATACTCGGACTATGCTGAAGAATTTGTGACCACAACTTTCTTTGAGCTCTTCCATCTCACTACACCTCCATTAAAACTAAAGATATATCCATTATATGTCACGACTCGCCCTCGGGGTCCGTGCCGTGACTACCCCAAGCCCGCCTTCCATAGGCCAGGGGCTGGCGACTAGCACCAAGGCATAAATCCTGGTAAAAAGGGAAGGCATTACCTTTGTAAAGTAAACAAACACCACAGAGTAAGTAAGCAGAATGTAAACACTAAGAAAAAGCAGAGTACAACTGAAAGTGCAGAAAAGTAAATGGGCCAGTATACAAACCCAAACTGAAAGTAAAGTACAACTCGAAAGGGAAAACAACAACTGAAAAGTAAAAGCCACTACACCGAGCTGTCCACTGGAAATCCCACCTGAAGGGTGTGTACAAATAGCTCCACTGCTCCACGGGTCCCGCCGTCCGCTCCGAGCACATCCCGCCCAGTGGTCCACCTCCAGGTACCGTCCTGCTCTGCAAGCCTCAGCTAAGATCAACGCTGTCCGTCGTCTGCAACCAACAAAACGTAGTGCGGGAAAAGCTCGTGTAGGGGTGAGTATAAGCTACTCAGTAGGGACCCCGAGACCCCTGAAGGTCTCTCAAAATCCACAAAGGATAAACCACGAAGAAAGCTACAATCACGAAGTAACAACCGACACTGCTTAGGTATATGCCCATACATATACCTAAGTCATCAATTTCAAATACGCTCCAACCTCCGAGCCCAAGTACAACTCCGTCCACACAGGAAAGTAAACATATTCCACGCAGGAAAGAAAAACGTAATCCACACAGGATAGCACAACACAATCCACACAGGAAAGCAACAGGATTCAGCTCACACATGTATACTTCTTCGAAAGACGATAAAGATGATCTCTGATCCATCTAAGTCGTCGGACCCACGAAGGATCGATAATTAACTAACCCGCGCAAAAGACCCACACAGGATCGGACCCACACAGGATCTGTAGGTGCTGGTTCACACAAGACCGCTGAGCGCAAGGACCCACACAGGATCGGACCCACACAGGATCTGTAGGCGCTGGTTCACACAGGACCGCTTAGCGCAAAGACCCACACAGGATCGGACCCACACAGGATCGGGCCCACATGGGACCTGTAGCACTGATCCACGTAGGATCGCTGAGTGCTGTAGTCGTCATCGTCGAATCCACACAGGATCTCGGTACTGTCGTCTTCGCAGTCACAGTAGCAGTAGCAGTAGCAATAGCAGTCACAGTCGCAGCCAGCACTAGGGTTCCCGCACACAGCAAGCTCGTTCGGAGGGTCCGCTCCACGAGCCGAGAGGCTGATACATCAACTGTCACAATGTCCAGAGTTGATGTATCCAAAAGTTCCGTATCGTCAACAGGAACTTAATGCAACAGACGGCGCGTCGATCGGACGCCCGGTCTGAGAGTTATTGGCATTTTCGTCCCCGGGGCCCGGTTGGTTTTTAAGGCAAAACCAACCCGACCGTACTCCGTCTGCATCCAAACCTCGGGCGGAGTATGCCAAAAGATCCATCTCACTAAGAGGAACTCAAAAAAGCTGACAGCACGTCAATCGGACGTCCGTAGCTCAAGATATGAGCGTTTCCGCTCCGAAGGCCCGGTTGGTTTCGTGTACGAACCAACCCGGCCGAACTCAAAGTATTTCGAAACTTTGAGTGCGATATACCAAAACGACCGTCTCGATACAAGGATCGCAATTCCGCTGACGGTTCATCGATCAGAGGTCCGTGGCGGACGTTATGGCAAAAAGACCGAAGACGACACGAAAACGGGGGGTCCGGGTCCGGGCCGACCCCCCCCCCCCCCCCCCCCGGGTCGGCCCGAACAGGGTCGACCCGACCCGGCCCGGCCGGCGGCAGACCGGCGCGGAGGCGCGGTCCGGCGCGGCCCGGCCGGCGGCGGCGCGGCCTGGCGTCGCTGGGGTCACGCGCGGGGGGCATGGCCCCCGCATCCTGCTGGCGGCACGGCTTCCAGCCGCGCCATTTTGTGAACCGGCCCCCCCTTCGAGGGGGCCTGCTTGAGGGAAATCGGGGGGCCGCCTGCACCCCTCATGGAAACCCCCCCCCCCCCTCATAAATGGGGGGTTTTAGTGCTGGCCGGGGGAATTAAATTCCCCCGGCCTCTGACATTCCGGCCAGCCACCTGGCCGGCCGGTTTTTCTCCAACGGGACCGGCAAACCGGTCCCCTTTCCGGCTTCTGACGCCGGCGGCCCGGCCGCCGGTCTTCTCGTCCCGCCGTGGCCCGAAACCGGCCGTGGTGTTCATCGTCCGGCGCGGTGCGACGGCACCACGCCCCTCCGCTGCGCCTTTGATTCCCTTCGATGCGGCGCGACAGCGTCGCGTTCTTGATAATCCTTCCACGGTGCGGAGCGACGGTGCCGTGCAATATAAGCGTGCGAATAACCGCGTGGTGCGACGACACCACGCCATCTTGTTTCATCCGCAATATAAATCAACAAGAACAAAGGAGGAGGTTCAGCCGTGTTCATGCGGTCCGGCCCCCTCACGTTAAATGATAATACATATTTAAATATCCTCACGTTAGTCATGCTAGAACCACGAACAAGAATAATTAAATAAACAAATAACAACAACCCCTAGCTTGGGTTCATGTTCGAAGATTGTCAACGACCCGCGGAAGACAACGTCGCGGAGGTCGGGCGTCGCGCTAATCGTTCGTCAAATCCATTGATGAAGAGGTACGTCCGAAGAGGTACGTCATTGGCGAATCTTCGTATGCCAACAAAGGAAGTCCGAGGAGGAAGCGGTGTTCCCTTTCGTTGACACGGAAGACGAAGAAGAGAGGAGCGATGTTCTTCGTCGGAGCTTGAGCGTTCTTCGTCAAAGCTTGAGCGTTCTTCGTCAAAGTTTGAAGAAGAAGGAAAAGCTCTCAATATTCTCAAGATGGCTAAAAAATTCTAACCAAAGAAAATAAGCTAAGAGATTATTTTATTCACAAACTTAACAAATTGAATTTCAAAGGTTTGAAATTCAAATAAGATAACTCCAAAATTAAATAACAATTTGTCATGTCATTTCAAGAGGGGTTAAAGGGAGTTTGAGAGAAGATGGAAGGTTTAGGTTCGTGTGGGTCCCACCACACTTAATCCTCTCAAGGGAGGTAAAGTGGGTGTGGGTCCCACCCCTAACTTCCTTTGAGAGAAGTTAACCAACAAAAGTAAAAAAAAGTGTTCCACATTTTTTTATTCAACTTTTTATAATTCTCCCAAAAACTAACTTTCACCCCGCAATAAACGCAACTTCGAAAAAGGTCTCCTTAAACGAATATCGGCGTTGTGAGTTCATCACTGTCCTCAGATTTCAATTCCGAGCACCGGATCAAAAGTTAGAAATTCTCGCTCGTTCGTTCACTGAACGTACCCGAGCCAAACTTCAGAAAATGATTCCGGGCACTCTGGGCCTCGGAATTAGGTGCCGTCTGAAAATGCGCTCTTGTAAAATTCAAAAAAAAAAATTAAGAAAAAATTTCCCTTGAATTTTATGTGTCTTTACATTACACCCAGCTTAGGGCTTTTGTAACGACCCGAAATTTTGAATAAATCTTGTTTACTAATTTCATGTGTTATTTTATTTTATTTTTATACTCAACAAAAATGTTTTATTTGATAAACATGATTATAATTAAAATGAGATCAGTGGGTTTTTACTATTATATAACCATCGGTCAATATGACCGCTGTGAACAAAATGTTTTGATTATTGTCTCTAAATATAAGTAATCTTGGTTAATTATTATAGAAAGAAGATTCAATGGCCTCACCTAGTAGTCTTGGACCGATCGAAGCCCATCTAACAGAGCTTGGGAAAGAGGTAGCACCATTGGGCTTTGCTCTGGATCAAATCTAAGCCGAGCTTCATCATGTGAAGCTAGAACAGAATCGCCTTTGTGAGAAGTTCAAACTGATAGAAATTACTACTCGGGCAATGTTGACTGAGCCGCCCCAAGCTTCTATCACCCTAGCACACCTTACTCTTAGGTCCTATGCTGGTATTATAAGGGGCTATGTAACGAGACCGTAACTGCCTTGTGTAATCCTTGTTTTAAATAAAAATTGGGATTTCTTCTTATGATGAAGTTATGAATTTTGAAATGACCGGATAAATATAGTATGCATATTTTTGATGAATTTTAGAAAAAGTTTATTTTAAAAATGGTTGTGTAAACCTTAAATAATTAAAAATGTGTAATGATTTTCAAAAAATGGTCTTCTACAATTATGTCCAGTACGAAATTTAGAGTCTAATAAGATCAACTTGATTTTTGATGAATAGTAAATTGTGAATAGTGATTTTACGCTTAGGATTAGTAATGTGACCAAATGGATTAGTAATCTCACTTAAAGAAATTTTTAAAATAATCTAGGCACCTTGATTAAGTAATGTGATTCAATAAAATGGTTAAATAACGGTTTCATTAATTATTATTCAAGTATTAGTTTTTTTCGGGTGAATAGTGTTTTTTAATTAAAAAATTAATTAAAAATATTTAGAAAATTATTTTTAGAAAATGGATTTCATTTTTGAGCTCAGAGCATCGATATTATGTTAAGGTAATTTTTGGGGATTTTTCTGAAAAGAATGAATTTTCGGTGAATAGTGATTTTATTTAAAAAATGAATTAGAAATATTTAGAAAATTATTTTTATAAAATGGAGTTCATTTTTGAAATCAGAGCATTGATATTTGGTTAGTGTGAAATTTTGGGATTTTTCTGATAAAGTTGAATTTTCAATGAATAGTAAAAATGCAGTTTTAGGGTTTCGGTATGTTTAGTGACATCATAGCTGTGTCATGATGATGTCATGAGATATTTTGAGAGTTGGCCGGCCAAGGGTGATGAATTATTGTTGTGGGGGACCCATGTGGCCTAACTCCATGATAAATTCCAAGGGAGAGCACATGGGTTTGAGAAAAGCACATGTGAGGTGTCCTTTGGCCATTAATGCCTTGTCCCCTCACTTTCCCTATAAATACCAAGACCTCCTCTCATCCATTCGACTCCCCACTCATTCCCAACGAATTTATGGTCTCATTACCTCCCACGGAGTCCTCCAAAGGTGCCCCCAAGCCCTCAAGGTCCCAACCTTTTAGGTTTAAGAGTTACATTTTAAGGTAAGGGATCTGACCTCTCTCTTTCATTTCAAGTAATCTCTTTTATGTCATTCCTTTTCTGCTACATGTTCTTATGTTTGAGGATGATATTTTATACTCCTCTTACTGCCATTTTTATGTTCAAATAATTAGAGATCCCCTCTTACTCTCATTATTTCTTTTTATGAAGTTTTATGTGGCGTCGTTAGGCTGCCGAAATTTTTGTAACGGATTCTTTCTCCCTTCTCATTTTTCAAGATCTATTTTCATGTAAGGTATTTCAAGTTACTTTTTATTATGTTGGGGTATGATCACTAAATTTATCATACTGATCTTTTATGATCATATGATGAGAGACCCCATTTGATCTCTTCAATTCAGTATTTTGAAGTTTTAAGTGGCGCCGTTAGGCTGCCGAATTTTTAAGTGGTTCTTCACCCTTCTCATTTTGAAGTTCTACTTTCATGTCAATTCCTTCAAGTTCCTTTTTGTTATGTTGGGGTATGATCTCTATATCTATCATACTGGAATCTTATGTTCATATGATGAGAGACCCCATTTGATCTCTTCAATTCAGTATTTTTAAGTTTTAAGTGGCGCCATTAGGCTGCCGAATTTTTAGGGGATTCTTTCACCCTTCTCATTTTTTTCAAAGTTCTACTTTCATGTCAAGTATTTCAAGATCCTTTTTAATTATATTGGGGAATTTTCTGTATATTTATCATACTGAACTCTTATGTTCATATGATGAGAGACCCCATTTGATCTCTTCAATTCAGTATTTTGAAGTTTTAAGTGGCGCCGTTAGGCTGCCGAATTTTTAGGGGATTCTTTCACCCTTCTCATTTTTTTCAAAGTTCTACTTTCATGTCAAGTCTTTCAAGCTCCTTTTTAATTATATTGGGGAATTGTCTATATATTTATCATACTTAAATCTTATGTTCACATGATGAGAGACCATATTTGATCTTTTCAAATCATTTTTGTTGAAGTTTAAGTAACGTCGTTGGGATGCCGAACTTTCATAAGAGAAATCTAATTTTTTGTCTTCCTTCCATGTTTTTCATTTCAAATGGTATGTCCTTGAAATTTCATTACCATGATCATATATCCGTATTATTCTGTCCATCTACTGTTTTATGGGTCATTTATGAATGTTTGACCCATTTTCCCTCTCTTTTTAATGTCTTCTAAAACCTCGTAACATAGCCATTATGCTGCAGAATTTCCGTCTCAAAATGTCTCTCTCTTTTTGTAAAGTTCTTTTACATTATTGAGTGAATACTCAAAGCTCTTTCTTCTAAAGGGGTATTCACATATATACCAAAATGTTCTATTTTAAATTCTGGGATTTACATACATGAGACCCACCTTCCTTTTCTGTGGGTTTTAAAGTGACGTAAAGATCATGCCTTTAAAGCAGTTTTTAAAACGTTATGATTATGAAATGAAACCCATTTATTTTATGCTATATGGGTTATTTATGAAATGTTTGATGATGATATATGTGGCTCACATTATCATAAAGGCAAATTTAAGGGTGCGCCCTGATAGCGCTCCAATGCATTGGGTAATGATGTAACCACTAGAGATTACAATTTTCACGATACCTTGGTGAATAACCTTGGTGATTTTCAAATGACACCTTGGGGATGGACCTTGGTGATATGTTCATGATTGTCTATGTTAAATTATGTAGCCACATCTTCATGTTATGAAAATGTTATTTTTATTATGATATGCCACATGATTTTTTTATCATGCCTTAAAGTTCTTGTTCATGACATAGTTGATGTATCTCAAGTTAACATGTTAAATGTTTCCCTTGTTTCCCTTACTGGGCCTTCTGCTCACCCTTTCTTTTGATGTATGATCCTAGGTTATGTGATGCCATAATGAACCTAGGATGAACATGAGGAGAAGCCTTTCAAGTGTTTAAGAAGAATGTTTTTTTTGTTTCATGTTTTATGTTCCTTGTTTCCAAGACACTAAACCTTAAAGATCCTCAGTTCCGTGTATTGGAATGAAAAGTTATGTTATAAAAAGACGGGATGCTATAGTTGGTATCAAAGGATGGTTTAGTTATTTGTGGAAATTAGGATATGAAAACTCTAGGAAGAACCCTATAGAAAAGTTTAATATAGGAAATCTTCCTGGTATTTTGGTGAGTATTGAGTAAGGGGTTGCCAAGAAAATACATCCTTGTCCGGATACGAGCAGGTAGAGGTGGCTCTGGCACAGATGTACATAGGGGTAAAACCCGAAAACACCGCTTTGAGATAGACTCGAACGGGAACTGGTACACGACAACGGGCCTTGCTGCACTCTTGGTTATGACACTCCTGGGGGATATGCTTTGGTAAATTCATAAGCTTGGTATGAACCATTGTTAAAGGAACAAAGATAAAATAAAATAATGGTTCACATAAGAATATATGATCATTCATAACCTAGATGGGAACCTAGGAGATCACAAGTTAGGGTATACCTTTCATATACAAGTTATCCTTATATGCTTTCAGTTCCTTTTCATGATTATTAGCTAAGTACTTAAGCCCCTAATTATAGTTTCTTTTCATAGTTAATGGCGGGAAATAGAAGAACATGTCTCAACAACCAATGTGATAGGAAATGCTACGATTGCCGTATTAAGATGACAGAGATGATTAGGGGATTAAAATATGATTTTTTTATTTTGGAAGACGTTCACTATTTTGGGGACCCTATATGATCGAGGTAAATAGATTACAACGGTATTTTCATTGAGGAGTAAGGTTGACTTATATTTTGAAGAGTCGATGAATTTAAGGTGGACTTATAGTAATTTAGGTTACTTACGGGAATGATTAACCTATCTTGGGTAAAATATGTTTAGGTTAGCTAATTTTGTTATAAGATGTTAGGAGTGGTTGATGTTGTTTGGAGATGAACAATGAAGTTTATTTTGGAAGACTATGTTATCAAATCTTTCTTGTATTTGGGTTTCAATCTTAGTTTGGTTTATTTTGAGGAATCATAAGGACCATTATTTACGGAATGGACTATGATGAACTTTGGGTAGTACCATGGAATTTGATGATTTAAAAGTAGTTTCCATTCCTATGGGATTCTTTCTTTTTGAAGAGTTGTTTTACCTTAACCTTTCTGTTTTTGGGATAATGTTTAAAGATAGAAGAAATAGATAGTTAATCTTTTGTAGATTATGTGATTCTATAGAAGATGATTCTTGTGCTTTTATGAGACCAAGTGTTTTTGAATTCTCATCATTTGGAGAAAAGATTAGTGTTGGTAGGGACTTGTTAAAGGATGAAACTCTACTTGAAGGTATGTATATTTTCTTATGTTTTTGTTCTATGTAGTAAATGAAATCCTCAAAATTATGAAAAGAAACGTAAAAAAAATGTTGTTGGTTTACGTTTCCTACTAGGTAATCAAAGACCGTTTACACACATCATAAGTTTGGGATTTTCTCATGGTTAACTTTATCCTAATCATGTTATCTATCACTCTCCCTCAGAACTTGACCCTTTGTTTTCTCCTCTATGTCCATGTTTTCCTACATGGAACCCTAGTGTGGGTTAACTCGGGTGACCTTTGTACTTCCCTTTCTTTATTTTAAAGTAATAGTTTTACTGACTCCTTTTCCGATGTGGGACTTTCAATGAAATTTCAAAACCCAATTTTTTTTAAAAATAGCGAGGACGCAATTTCTTAAGGGGGGAAGATTGTAACGACCCGAAATTTTGAATAAATCATGTTTACTAATTTCATGTGTTATTTTATTTTATTTTTATACTCAACAAAAATGTTTTATTTGATAAACATGATTATAATTAAAATGAGATCAGTGGGTTTTGACTATTATATAACCATCGGTCAATATGACCGATGTGAACAAAATGTTTTGATTATTGTCTCTAAATATAAGTAATCTTGGTTAATTATTATAGAAAGAAGATTCGATGGCCTCACCTAGTAGTCTTGGACTGATCGAAGCCCATCTAACAGAGCTTGGGAAAGAGGTAGCACCATTGGGCTTTGCTCTGGATCAAATCCAAGCCGAGCTTCATCATGTGAAGCTAGAACGGAATCACCTTCGTGAGAAGTTCAAACTGATAGAAATTACTACTCGGGCAATGTTGACTGAGCCGCCCCAAGCTTCTATCACCCTAGCACACCTTACTCTTAGGTCCTATGCTGGTATTATAAGGGTCTATGTAACGAGACCGTAACTGCCTTGTGTAATCCTTGTTTTAAATAAAAATTGGGATTTCTTCTTATGATGAAGTTATGAATTTTGAAATGACCGGATAAATATAGTATGCATATTTTTGATGAATTTTAGAAAAAGGATATTTTAAAAATGGTTGTGTAAACCTTAAATAATTAAAAATGTGTAATGATTTTCAAAAAATGGTCTTCTACAATTATGTCCAGTACGAAATTTAGAGTCTAATAAGATCAACTTGATTTTTGATGAATAGTAAATTGTGAATAGTGATTTTACTCTTAGGATTAGTAATGTGACCAAATGGATTAGTAATCTCACTTAAAGAAAGTTTTAAAATAATCTAGGCACCTTGATTAAGTAATGTGATTCAATAAAATGGTTAAATAACGGTTTCATTAATTATTATTCAAGTATTAGTTTTTTTGGGTGAATAGTGTTTTTTAATTAAAAAATTAATTAAAAATATTTAGAAAATTATTTTTAGAAAATCGATTTCATTTTTGAACTCAGAGCATCGATATAATGTTAAGGTAATTTTTGGGGATTTTTCTGAAAAAAATGAATTTTCAGTGAATAGTGATTTTATTTTAAAATTGAATTAAAAATATTTGGAAAATTATTTTTATAAAATGGAGTTCATTTTTGAAATCAGAGCATTGATATTTGGTTAGTGTGAAATTTTGGGATTTTTCTGAGAAAGATGAATTTTCAATGAATAGTAAAAATGCAGTTTTAGGGTTTCGGTATGTTTAGTGACATCATAGCTGTGTCATGATGATGTCATGAGATATTTTGAGGGTTGGCCGGCCAAGGGTGATGAAGTATTGTTGTGGGGGCCCCATGTGGCCTAACTCCATGATAAATGCCAAGGGAGAGCACATGGGTTTGAGAAAAGCACATGTGAGGTGTCCTTTGGCCATTAATGCCTTGTCCCCTCACTTTCCCTATAAATACCAAGCCCTCCTCTCATCCATTAGACTCCCCACTCTTTACCAACGATTTTATGGTCTCATTACCTCCCAAGGATTCCTCCCAAGGTGCCCCCAAGCCCTCAAGGTCCCAACCTTTGAGGTTTAAGAGTTACATTTTAAGGTAAGGAATCTGACCTCTCTCTTTCATTTCAAGTAATCTCTTTTATGTCATTCCTTTTCTGCTACATGTTCTTATGTTTGAGGATGTTATTTTATACTCCTCTTACTGCCCTTTTTATGTTCAAATAATGAGAGATCCCCTCTTACTCTCATTATTTCGTTTTATGAAGTTTTAAGTGGCGCAGTTAGGCTGCCGAAATTTTTGTAACGGATTCTTTCTCCCTTCTCATTTTTCAAGATCTATTTTCATGTAAGGTATTTCAAGTTACTTTTCATTATGTTGGGGTATGATCTCTAAATTTATCATACTTATCTCTTATGATCATATGATGAGAGACCCCATTTGATCTCTTCAATTCAGTATTTTGAAGTTTTAAGTGGCGCCGTTAGGCTGCCGAATTTTTAAGTGGTTCTTCACCCTTCTCGTTTTGAAGTTCTACTTTCATGTCAATTCCTTCAAGTTCCTTTTTGTTATGTTGGGGTATGATATCTATATCTATCATACTGGAATCTTATGTTCATATGATGAGAGACCCCATTTGATCTCTTCAATTCAGTATTTTGAAGTTTTAAGTGGCGCCGTTAGGCTGCCGAATTTTTAGGGGATTCTTTCACCCTTCTCATTTTTTTCAAAGTTCTACTTTCATGTCAAGTCTTTCAAGCTCCTTTTTAATTATATTGGGGCATTTTTCTATATATTTATCATACTTAACTCTTATGTTCATATGATGAGAGACCCCATTTGATCTCTTCAATTCAGTATTTTGAAGTTTTAAGTGGCGCTGTTAGGCTGCAGAATTTTTAGGGGATTCTTTCACCCTTCTCATTTTTTTCAAAGTTCTACTTTCATGTCAAGTCTTTCAAGCTCCTTTTTAAATATATTGGGGAATTTTCTATATATTTATCATACTGAACTCTTATGTTCACATGATGAGAGACACTATTTGATCTTTTCAAATCATTTTTGTTGAAGTTTAAGTAACGTCATTGGGCTGCCGAACTTTCATAAGAGAAATCTAATTTTTTGTCTTCCTTCCATGTTTTTCATTTCAAATGGTATGTCCTTGAAATTTCATTACCATGATCATATATCCTTATTATTCTGTCCATATACTGTTTTATGGGTCATTTATGAATGTTTGACCCATTTTCCCTCTCTTTTTAATGTCTTCTAAAACCTCGTAACATAGCCGTTATGCTGCAGAATTTCCGTCTCAAAATGTCTCTCTCTTTTTCTAAAGTTCTTTTAAATTATTGAGTGAATACTCAAAGCTCTTTCTTCTAAAGGGGTATTCACATATATACCAAAATGTTCTATTTTAAATTCTAGGATTTACATACATGAGACCCACCTTCCTTTTCTGTGGGTTTTAAAGTGACGTAAAGATCATGCCTTTAAAGCAGTTTTTAAAACGTTATGATTATGAAATGAAACCCATTTATTTTATGCTATATGGGTTATTTATGAAATTTTTGATGATGATATATGTGGCTCACATTATAATAAAGGCAAATTTATGGGTGCGCCCTGATAGCGCTCCAATGCATTGGGTAATGATGTAACCACTAGAGATTACAATTTTCACGATACCTTGGTGAATAACCTTGGTAATTTTCGAATGACACCGTGGGGATGGACCTTGGTGATATGTTCATGATTGTCTATGTTAAATTATGTAGCCACATCTTCAAGTTATGAAAATGTTATTTTTATTATGATATGCCACATGATTTTTTTATCATTCCTTAAAGTTCTTTTTCATGACATAGTTGATGTATCTCAAGTTCACATGTTAAATGTTTCCCTTGTTTCCCTTACTGGGCCTTCTGCTCACCCTTTCTTTTGATGTATGATCCCAGGTTATGTGATGCCGTAATGAACCTAGGATGAACATGAGGAGAAGCCTTTCAAGTGTTTAAGAAGAATGTTTTTTTTGTTTCATGTTTTATGTTCCTTGTTTCCAAGACACTAAACCTTAAATATCCTCAGTTCCGTGTAATAGAATGAAAAGTTATGTTATAAAAAGACGGGATGCTATAGCTTTACGTCCCCGTAAAGATACATCAAAAACTAGGGAAACAAATGAGGGTACTGAGCACGCATCTGAGCCTCCCGCTCCCATGTGCTCTCCTGGAGATTCCCATGCTGCCATCTGATGCGCACAAGAGGAATCGATCGCCCACGTAAGACCCGCTCCTGTCGATCCTCTATCTCCACTGGGACCTCCGTAAAAGTCGCCCCATCGTCAACGTCAAGCTCCCCATGGTCAATGATGTGCGTCGGGTCGTGCACGTATCTCCTCAGCTGAGACACGTGGAAGACGTCGTGCACCCGGTGCAACTGAGGTGGTAGAGCCAGGCGATAAGCCACCTCACCAATCCTGCTGAGGACCTTGAAGGGTCCGATGAATCGCAGAGATAACTTGCCGCCTAGGCCAAATCTCCAAATACCACGTCGAGGTGAGACCCGCAAGAAGACGTGGTCGCCATCCTCGAACTCTAGTGGCCTCCGCCTCCTGTCAGCGTATGACTTCTCCCGGCTCTGAGCTGTCCTCATCCGCTCCTGGATGACCTGGACCTTTTCTGTCGTGGCATGGACCATCTCCGGTCCCACCAGTGCTGACTCCCCAGGGTCTGTCCAGCACAAAGGAGATCTACAAGGTCGGCTGTACAACGCCTCATATGGTGCCATCCCGATGGTGGAGTGGTAGCTGTTGTTGTACGCAAACTCCACCAAGGGTAGGTGGTCCTCCCAGCTATGACCAAAGTCGAGGACACATGCGCGGAGCATGTCCTCGAGAGTCTGAATGGTCCTCTCCATCTGACCATCCCTCTGAGGGTGAAAGGCTGTGCTCAGACGTAGCTGCGTTCCAAACGCCTCCTGTAACCCCTTCCAAAGCCGGGAAGTAAAGCGAGCATCTCGATCAGAGACGATAAATGATGGCACACAGTGAAGCCGCACAATCTCCTGAATGTAGAGACGTCCCAAGCTCTCCACTGAGCCCTGCTCTCGGATGGGTATGAAGTGTCCCGACTTTGTGAGTTGGTCAACAATCACCCAGATGGAGTCGTGACCTCTGGAAGTTCGTGGAAGTCCAGTCATGAAGTCCATAGATATTCCGTGCCACTTCCACTCCAGGACCTCTAAGGGCTGTAACAAGCCTGCTGGTACCTGATGCTTTTCCTTCACCTGCTGGCAGGTGAGGCATCGAGAAACGAACTCTGCTACTGCCTTCTTCATGCCCGGCCACCAGTGCTGTCGTCTGAGGTTCTGGTACATCTTCGCCACTCCAGGATGTACCGCCAAAGGAGAAGTGTGAAACTCTCTCAGCACCTCATCTCACAAAGAGACTGGTACCATGGTACGTCCTCTAAAAAGGATGTCGTGCTCTGCTCCAAGGGAGAAACCATCAGGTGTCTGTCCCGAGGATATCTGTGCACACCGTGTCTCACAGTCAGCGTCCTCATGCTGTGCCTCTCTGACCTGTTGCAGTAGTGGAGGGGTGACTGTGAGAGACTGGAGGAAGGCTGCTCCATCTCTATCCATGAAGGATATCCGCAAAGAGGCTAGCTGCTCTGATTTCTCCTTTGCCGAAAAGTGAAATCTGGTCTCATCCCCTGGATGAACCACGTTCCTTGCCTAAAATAGTCAATCCCGTTATGATTAGTTAATTCATGGCATGGATGACGTCGTAAGGCCTCGACGCTGCTACCAAGAGATCCAACCGTTACTCTCGCCTCCAAGGGTTGAGTCACACTGTCGGCATCAGTGTGTGGTCACTGGGTTTCCTCCAGTACGAATCTCGCAAGTGAAGGTCAAGTCAACAGTTTTTAACCGGCACCTCTTAGTAAAAACAAACAAAAGACAAGAAAACAAAAGTCACCAAGGCAAGTGTCTTTTATTACTTCAACTTAAAGAACAAGGTCACAAAGAAACACAAACTACGAAGATAGAGGCATTATGGGCAAAGGCCTCTATGCCTGGAGCTAGTCCCGCACTAGTCCACCCGCTTCCGGAGCTCCACGATCGTAAGCTTCAGCTGCCTGAAGCTGTGCTCTCCCATGAGGTCGGGGTGGACCTCCTGGTGGTGGTGGTGGTAGAGCCTCAAAGCGTCGCCCACCACCTGCTGCTCGACCAGCTCCTCTGCCTCGTCCGCCTCCTCCCTGTGGACTGCCACGGTCGAACCTCTGCCTCTGCCTAGGTGGTTCCTCAACCGTCTGCTGCTCCTCTGCATGGCGGGTCGGGCAGTCACGAGCCATGTGCCCTTGCCCGCCGCATGCATAGCACTGTCTTCCACTCGAAAGACTGGCTCCGCGCTGTGTGCCCTGCACTATTGAGCCAGTGCCCTGAGGTCGTCTTCCTGAAGGTCTTGTCTGTCTGGACCCCTGATTCATCCGTCGACTGCATTCTGCAGATGACTCTGCCACGTGCCGCCCTGCGGCGGGTCACTGCGCTGGTGTAGACTCAGCAAGGAAGCTCTCGATCAGAAGGGCCCGCTCCAGTACTCCTGTCTGAGTCGGTATGCTGAGGGAGATCAGTGATTCCCTGATCTCGTGTCTCAAACCCTACTCGAAGGTCCGGGCCCGGAAGAATGGGTCCCGTACCATGTCGGTCGAGTAGCGCGAGAGATCAGTAAATCTCGCCGAGTACTGAGCGACCGTCATGCTGCCCTGCCGCAGCTGAAGAAGCTCCTGGATACGCACCGCACGAAGGGTGGCTGGAACGAACTCTGAGCGGAAGAGGCTCTCAAAGTCCGTCCAAAGTAGAAATGCCTCATCGTGCACCTGGAGCATCAAGCTCCACCATCGTCCTGCTGCTGCGTGTAGTAGGCTCGCAGCGAGGATGACCATGAGGTCTGCTGGTGTCCTCACTAGCCAAAACACACGTACCACTGCTTCCAGCCAGTCCTCTGCTTCCTGGGGATCCATCTCCCCGCGAAACCTGGGTGGTCGCTGGCACTGAAACTCATTCAGTGCGCTGAGGCGACGTGCATCATCAGTGGCTAGTGCTGGAAGTATCGGTGGCTCAACGGGTAGAGCTACCACTGGTGCCACTGCTGACAAAGGGCCCTGCACCGAAGCCTCGTCGCTCGGTGGGCTGTCGTCACACTCGACTCTCAGAACCCTAGCTGGCTGCCGTCGTGGGTCCATCCTGAATAGGAAACAGGTGCGCCACGGTCAAACAGTATACCTGGTGAGCTGATACAAAGAAATCACAAAGAAAACTTTGAAATACACATGCAATCAATGTTTTCGTGCATTAAATCGGAAATCAGAAGTCAGGGTCCTGGTGTACGGATACGTCGGCCGCCGCACCAACACTGGACTCCCTGGACTGATAACCACACTCAATACGCTAAACATTATTGCTTCACATAGAAAAGATCAGAGTTCGCGGTAGAACCGAACTCCTCTGATACCAATTTGTCACAACCCGCCCTCGGGGTCCATGCCGTGACTACCCCAAGCCCGCCTTCCATAGGCCAGGGGCTGGCGACTAGCACCAAGGCGTAAATCCTGGTAAAAAGTGATGGTATTGCCTTTGTAAAGTAAAAAAACACCACAGAGTAAGCAAGCGGAAAGTAAACACTAAGAAAAAGAAGAGTACAACTGAAAGTGCAGAAAAGTAAATGGGCCAGTATACAAACCCAAACTGAAAGTAAAGTACAACTCGAAAGGGAAAACAACAACTGAAAAGTAAAAGCCGCTACACCGAGCTGTCCACTGGAAATCCCACCTGAAGGGTGGGTACATATAGCTGCACTGCTCCACGAGTCCCGCCGTCCGCTTCGAGCACGTCCCGCCCAGTGGTCCACCTCCAGGTACCGTCCTGCTCTGCAAGCCTCAGCTAAGATCAACACTGTCCGTCGTCTGCATCCAACACAATGTAGTGCGGGCAAAGACCGTGTAGGGGTGAGTATAAGCTACTCAGTAGGGACCCCGAGACCCCTGAAGGTCTCTCAAAATCCACAAAGGATAAACCACGAAGAAATGTATAATCACGAAGTAACAACCGACACAGCTTAGGTATATGCCCATACATATACCTAAGTCATCAATTTCAAATACGCTCCAACCTCCGAGCCAAAGTACAACTCAGTCCACACAGGAAATTAAACGTATTCCACACAGGAAAGCAAAACATAATCCACACAGGATAGCACAACACAATCCACACAGGAAAGCAACAGGATTCAGCTCACACAGGTATACTTCTTCGAAAGACGATAAAGATGATCTCTGATCCATCTAAGTCATCGGACCCACGAAGGATCGATAGGTAACTAACCCCCGCAAAAGACCCACACATGATCGGACCCACATAGGATCTGTAGGCGCTGGTTCACACAGGACTGCTGAGCGCAAGGACCCACACAGGATCGGACCCACACAGGATCTGTAGGCGCTGGTTCACAGAGGACCGCTGAGTGCAAAGACCCACATAGGATCAGACCCACACAGGATCGGGCCCACACATGACCTGTAGCACTGATCCACGTAGGATCGCTGAGTGTTGTAGTCTTCGTCGTCGAATCCAAACAGGATCTCTGTACTGTCCTCGTCGCAGTCACAGTAGCAGTAGCAGTAGCAGTAGCAGTCACAACCGCAGCCAGCACTAGGGTTCCCGCACGCAACAAGCTCGTTCGGAGGGTCCGCTCCACGATCCGAGAGGCTGATACATCAACTGTCACAAAGTCCAGAGTTGATATATCCAAAAGTTCCGTATCATCAACAGGAACTTAATTCAACAGACGGCGCATCGATCGGACGCCCGGTCTGAGAGTTATTGGCATTTTCGTCCCCGGGGCCCGGTTGGTTTTTAAGGCAAAACCAACCCGACCGTACTCCACCTGCGTCCAAACCTCGGGTGGAGTATGCCAAAAGATCCGTCTCACTAGGAGGAACTCATCAAAGCTGACGGCACGTCAATCAGACGACCGTAGCTCAATATATGAGTGTTTCCGCTCCGAAGGCCCGGTTGGTTTCGTGTACGAACCAACCCGGCCGAACTCAAAGTATTCCGAAACTTTGAGTACGATATACCGAAACGACCGTATCGATCCAAGGATCGCAATTCCACTGACGGTTCGTCGATCGGAGGTCCGTGGCTCAAGTTATGGCCAAAAGACCGAAGACGACACGAAAACGGGGGGTCCGGGTCCGGGCCGACCCGGCCCGACCCCCCCTGGGTCGACCCGACCCGGGTCCGACCCAGCCCGGCCAGTGGCGGACCGACGCGGCGGCGCGGTCCGGCGCGGCGGCGCGACCCGACCGGCGGCGCAGTCCGGCGCGGCGGCGCGGCCCGACCGGCGGCGGCGCGACCTGGCGCCGCTGGGGTCACGCGCGGGGGGCATGGCCCCCGCATCCTGCTGGCGGCGCAGCTTTTAGCCGCGCCATTTTGTGAAACGGCCCCCCCTTCAAGGGGGCCTTCTTGAGGGAAACCGGGGGGCCGCCTGCCCCCCTCAAGGAAACCGCCCCCCCCCCCCCCTCATAAATGGGGGGGGGTTTAGTGCTGGCTGGGGGAATTAAATTCCCCCGGCCTTTGACCTTCTGGTCGGCCACCTGGCCGGCCGGTTTTTCTCCAACGGGACCGGCAAACCGGTCCCCTTTCCGGCTTCTGACGCCGGCGGCCCGGCCGCTGGTCTTCTCGTCCCGCCGCGGACCGAAACCGGCCGCGGTGTTCGTCGTCCGGCGCGGTGCCACGGCACCACGCCCCTCCGCCGCGCCTTTGATTCCCTTCGACGTGGCGCGACGGCGTCGCGTTCTTGATGATCCTTCCACGGCGCGGCACGACGGCGCCGCGCAATATAAGCGTGCGAATAACCGCGTGGTGCGACGGCACCACGCCATCTTGTTTCATCCGCAATATAAATCAACAAGAACAAAGGAGGAGGTTCGGCCGTGTTCATGCGGTCCGACCCCCTCACGTTAAATGATAATACATATTTAAATATCCTCACGTTAGTCATGCTAGAACCACGAACAAGAATAATTAAATAAACAAATAACAACAACCCCTACCTTGGGTTCAAGTTTGCAGATTGTCAACGACCCGCGGAAAACAACGTCGCGGAGGTCGGGCGTCGCGCTAATAGTTCGTCAAATCCATTGACGAAGAGGTACGTCCGAAGTGGTACGTCGTTGGAAAATCTTCGTATGCCGTCGAAGGAAGTCCGAGGAGGAAGCGGCGTTCCCTTTCGTTGACACGGAAGAAGAAGAAGAGAGGAGCGGCGTTCTTCGTCGGAGCTTGAGCGTTATTCGTCAAAGCTTGAGCGTTCTTCATCAAAGTTTGAAGAAGAAGGAATAGCTCTCAATATTCTCAAGATGTCTAAACAATTCTAACCAAATAAAATAAGCTAAGAGCTTATTTTATTCACAAACTTAACAAATTGAATTTCAAAGGTTTGAAATTCAAATAAGATAACTCCAAAATTAAATAACAATTTGTCATGTCATTTGAAGAGGGGTTAAAGGGAGTTTGAGAGAAGATGGAAGGTTTAGGTTCGTGTGGGTCCCACCACACTTAATCCTCTCAAGGGAGGTTAAGTGGGTGTGGGTCCCACCCCTAACTTCCTTTGAGAGAAGTTAACCAACAAAAGTAAAAAAAAAAGTGTTCCACATTTTTTTTATTCAACTTTTTATAATTCTCCCAAAAACTAACTTCCGTCCCGCAATAAACACAACTTCAGAAAAGGTCTCCTTAAGCGAATATCGGCGTTGCGAGTTCATCGGTGTCCTCGGATTTCAATTCCGAGCACCGGATCAAAAGTTAGAAATTCCCGCTCGTTCGTTCACTGAACGTACCCGAGCCAAACTTCGGAAAATGATTCTGGGCACTCCGGGCCTCGGAATTAGGTGCTGTCTGAAACCGTGCTCTTGTAAAATTCCAAAGAAAATTAAGAAAAAATTTCCCTTGAATTTTACGGGTCTTTACATTATATGACTTCATGTCATCATGATCTATCTAGAAACTAGCATCTACATGTCCTATGATGACTAGTTCCTCATCCCCTACATAATCCATGAACACATACTTACTATTCCTCTGATACTTAAGGATAGTCTTGACTACCATCCAATGATGGTCTCATGGATCATCTTGATATCTACCTACTGCACTTAATGCATAATCATAATCTATCCTTGTACATGGAATAACATACATGACTGACCCAATCGCGGATGCGTATGGTATCCTTGCCATTTTATTTTTTTCCTCATGTGTCAGAGGTCACATTTTCATGGAAAGATGAATGCCATGTAACACTGTAGACAATCCCATCTTGGACTATTCCATACCGAATCTCTTCAATATATTGTAAATGTATGTACTTTGACTTAGCCACAACATTCTCTTGGATTTATCATGATGGCTCTTGATCCCAAGAATATATGATCCCTCGCCCAAGTCTTTCACAGAGAAGCATTTATCCAACCATGACTTAATTGACTGTAAGAAATGTACTTCGTTTCCAATTAGTAATATGTCATCAACTAATACTATTAGGAAAACAACTTCACATCCACTATTCATTTTCTACACACAAGTATGACAATTATTCTTAACAAATCCAAATTCCATTACAGTTACATCAAAATGAATATTCCATGACCTTGATGTTTGATTTAATCAATATTGATTTCTAAAACTTGAATACCTTGTTGGAATCCTTTGGAGTCACAAACCCTTCAGTTTGTGTCATGTAGACATCTTCCTAGAGGTTCCCATTAAGGAATGATGTTTTGAAATCCATTTTCCAAATTTCATTGTCATGGTAAGCGGAAATGGCCAATAGGATTCTGATGGATTTCAGCATCACAACCGGTGAAAAGGTTTCATCATAGTCAATTTCATGATGATGTCTGAAACATTTTGTAGATAGTCATGCCTTATAGGTGAAGACATGTCCCTCCATGTCCAGTTTCTTCTTGAATACCCATTTATTACCAACAGTCTTTACATCAACTGCGGGATCTAATAAAATTCAGATGTTGTTTTGGTACATGGAATCGACATCAAAATTCAAGGATTCTTGCCACTTAGGAACATTTGTGCCTTCAAATAAATCCTTGTTGGTAAGAGGATAATCATTAGAAACCAATAATGAGTCACCATCCTCAATGAAAAGAAAACTATATTGTTCGGGTACTCTCACCTCTCTCATGATCCAATGCAGTTCTTCTGTCTCTGGAACAGATTGTTCTTCCACAAGGCTTTGCGGAATATCTTGTACCAACTCCTACGTATCTTGAGCCTCGAATTCATCAAAGTCTATATCTCTCCCACTATCTCTTTTGGAGATGTTCTCCCTCTCAAGGAATTTGGAGTGTTTTTCCATTGTAACCTTTTTATCTGAGGGGTTGTATAGGTAATATCCCCCTTTTTCCTTGGGATATCATATAAAGGTACACTTTGTGCCTCAGGGTGAATGGTTTTTACTTGAATAGACCATAAAAAATATGTCGCTACCCCACACATGTAAATTTGATACCATGGCTTTGAATCTACTCCATAACTCATATGGAATACCATTTATAGATTTAGTTTCTGCTTAGTTTAGTATGTTTGCTACTGTTTGTAATGAATATCCCCAAAAGGATAATGGAAGACTCACATGACTCATCATTGAACTAACCATTTCCAATAGGGTGTGGATCCTCCTTTAACTTACACCATTCCACTAAGGCGTGTAAGGAGGAGTGAGTTGAGATACAATCTCATAATCCCGTAATAAATCAATTAAGTTTTGATTAAGATATTATCCCCCCCTATTTGAGCGGAGTTTCTTAATATTCTTACCATGATGGTTCTCAACATTATTCATGTATTATTTGAACTGATCAAAAGAATCTCACTTATACCTCATTTTGTAAATATATCCATATCTACTAAAATCATCAGTAAAAGTTGTGAAGTACAAGAACAAACCCATTGCTTGAACTGGAAAAGGTTTACACACATCTATGTGAACTAATTATGGATGCTCTTTAGCCCTTTCACCTTTCCCACTAAATGGGTCTTTGGTCATTTTTCTTTGTAGATATTAATGACATAGACCAAGTTGTTTTAGTTTGAAATAATCTAAATACCAATATTGATTTAATTTTGAAAAACTTTTCTAATTGACATGAACTATCCAATGATGCCAAAGTTGGGTGTGGTATGAGTCATGTGAATTAGCTTTGTCACTGATTGGAATTACGTGTTTTGTGCAGTCTAACACATAAAGGCCATTATATAAATGCGACCTACCTAAACAAGTGCTATCTTTATAGAAGTATCAACGTTCATTTACAAACTGGAAGATGAATCTATCAGTATTTGATATGGATAATGAAATAATATTTTCGGTTACATAGAATACATAATAACATCATTTTAATACCAGGACCATCCTAGTAGGCCATGTGAGGTGGTAGTATCTGATAGCTACAACAACGGGTCTGGCTCCATTGGCTACTCGCAGATCCATGTCACCTGGGTCAATCTTTCTGAATCAACTTGGTTCATATATTTATATATATATATGATCACCAAAATCAGTATCTAATAACCAGTTGTTAAAAATAGATAGATTTTGTTCGATAACAAATTCACCTGAAGCTTCCCCTTGCTTCCTTGGCTGGATTGAGCTTTTATACCAGCGACCCTTCTTGGCACAGGCGAAACCAAAATCCTCATGTTCTCTTGCCTCTGAATTGATCGTCCTTTTCTTGGATGGCCTTGAAGAAGCTTTGGGCTTAATGATCTTCTCCTTCCCTTTCATTTTATTTACCATATGGAGAGAAGGCTTGTCATGCTTTATATCATTTTCCACTTGGCAAATGGGGATAAGAAGATCATATAGATACTTCTCAATGTTGTTAATGTTGAAATTTACAAACAAGTTGTAAAAGCTCTGGGGGGAGTGATGCATGAATGAGACTGGTACCCGGGTTTTTGGGGATTTTAAACCCTAGAACCTCCAAGCGCACAATGTATCCAATGATCTTGACTACATGAGATCCAGTTGTGTCGCCCTCTCTATTCTTGCTCTGAAATAGAGCCATAGTGATCTCAAACCTTTCCTTTCTTGCTATCTCCTTGTATAGACCACAAAGGTGCTCGAGCATGCTATAGGCATCCATGTCTTCATGAGACTTTATGAGCACACTAGAAGTTTATTACAACATCGTACATTGAAAGTCAAGTGCATCATTCAAATGATAATCATATACCAGGAAATATTTATTGATGGCCCCTTGCGTAGGCGAATCAGGAAGTGAGGACTTCAGCATGTAAAACATTCATTCATGGTGTAGGATAACCCGAAAGCACCTAAAATATTTCTGAAAGTTACTTCCAACGAGGATATTTCCTTTATCCAGAATTGATGACAGAGAAAATTTGGTTGGAAAGATCATCATAATTATATTAGAAATTAAAATGAAAAGATGTATCTGTACCATTTGATTACATTTTATGAAAAATAATGAATTTATTAATTCTCCCACTATTTTATCATGTCCCAATGTCCCCCACCAATACACATGTAATGCCTAGTTTCTTTGAAATTCTAGTGGAATGGATCCATGTTCCTCATCACATAACCCCAACAAGGGTTGGTCATACTATATCTTGGTATTTAGGTAGGCAGGTCTTTTCCAACTGTGATCTTACAGTTCCTTAATATGTTGAGTGGACTCCCCAATACTAAAATCCTGACTTGTATTTCCTCAACAATGGAATCCATTTTACAACAAGTCTACCAAGGGCTACTCATCTCGATGTAAAATTTTTAAGTCAACCGGAAACATTCATAAGAGCTTCCTTTATAAAATCCAGTGTCCCAACAAGGGTTAGTCAAACACATAGTTTTATTAAGGCTTTCCCTTAATCAAGTAATTAAAAGATTGGTCTAACTTAAAATGGTATTTGAGTGATTTCAATCATTTATGTGTAGTTTATCTTTGTCACATTCTTGTTAATATTAAGTCATGCTTGCCTAAATGATTAACCATGTTCTGATAATGATTATGCATAGTCTGGTTTTTATTTTATTCCATCATTTCATTATTGTTTATTTCATTAACTACGTGATCATAACAACACATACATAATAGATAAACCATTAAATTAGATAGAAATCAAATAAGATGTCATGATCATGAGCTTCTATTGGTTAACTTATCTAGATATTTTGATAATTTAACCCTAACCTAGGGAAAAACCTTGAACCCGATGGTTTGTGTTTTGAAACTCCCACCTATCCTCCTTTGTATCTTCTTGGGTTGGTTTTGCTTCAGCTTCAGATTTTGAACTGTCTCCTCTGGCTTGGGAGATCCTCCATTACATGGGGTTTACATTAACGAGACCATGGGCATGCATGTCCTACATTTTATTTAAAGAAGTCTCATAGGAGAATTAATTTAAATTAAATAAATTTAAATGAAACCATACACACAGAAAGGGTCATTGGCCTAGATCAAGATTATCCATAGCATGCAACGACATTTACACATATTTAGTATTAAAATTATTTTAATCAATATTTTATTCAAGATCATTCATATTTGAATTCAATTAATTGTGATCTTATTATTATTCAATCCTTATCATACATTCCTTTCTGAATTTCCCTGAGATTCTTCTCATCCATATTCCTTGATCGGGTCTTTGAATTTTGGAGGAAACTAGGTCAAATTCAATTTCTAGAAAGTACAAGGGGTGTATGCTTTATTACATGGAGTGTATTTATTTTCACCCTTTATCCAAAGTCTATACTAGGGGATTTGGAATTTTTTTCTGTACATTCGAAAATTTTGAGTACATGACATCTAGAATAATTTAACATGGCGTGTACTTCCTTGTTACGCGGTTACTAGCCTGGAAATCCCGTGTACACGGTACATGGCTTCTCCTTGTACACAAATTCTCCTAGGCTAGATTAGACTAAAAATTGTATTGATTCAACATACACACCATGTATTTTTATTTCTACACGCTGATCAGTTCTGGTCAACATGGTGTATTAAAAACGTAGGTATTATCAATTCACACGACGTGGTTTGGTGGACCAGTACCAGTTCGTTGAACCTAAGTACACGGTGCGTAGTTTTCACATCACACTGTGTATTCTTATGTTGTATATAGAGAATGAATGGCTCCTCTGGATGAGTTCCTAATTTTTTTATTAAAATTAAAATTAAATATATATTTTTATAATACAAATCGAGAAATGAAGGAGTAAGATCAGATCTCATTCATTCAGATTTATAGAACGATTTATCTTGAATTGAATCAAACATAAATTCATAAATTATCAATGAAAATTAAATAATTATAATCAACTTTGTGACCACTCTGATACCACTTGATGGTCCCGACCACTTTAGAATCTCATGGGTGGATGTGCCCACTTGACATTTTTTCATTAGAAATGATCAATCTGGGATCAATACCATGATAAATGCCAGACTCCACGGATCGAATAACTGAAATAGAAAAAGAAGAAGAATAGTCCAGGAACAAAAATGTATAATCATCACAAGTTGATTATAATTAATTTAATTATAATTAACAATAAGTACATTTTATGGCTTTATTTCTTCACTGATATTTCTGATCATGTTCCGATGTGATTTGTTGTTGCTTCGCAGAATCCAAGTGTAGACTTCCTCTTGAGGTTATCCACACAAGTACCATGTATTGCTAGACGTCACCAATGGGATCTCTTGGTGATATCCTGGAGAAGACTTTTCTTGCATTGTCCGCCTTAGATCACCTTGATCAGTTGCATGAGGATCTCTCTAGGTCTTGAGAGAGTTCTTTCGGCCTTGAGATAATTCTCCAAAATTGTTGTGCACAATGATTTTTTTTTGGAAAAGTGTTGGGGTTGTGAGGATATTTATAATTGGGTTTGAGGTTATAATGTTATGATAATAAATAAATATGTTACACGTTTTATTTATTTCATTAACTCTTATTGAAAACCCCCATGTCAAATCATTAACTCCATGACATGCGCCCATGCGGATTATAATAAACATCATTTAATAAAATGATATTATTTCCTCAAAATCCTGACTGGAAGAACTACTCCATGTGTAATCATTAATACACAGTGTGTACTCATCTTTTATTTCCTTTCCAGAATGAAAACTATGTGGTGTGTACATTCAATGTACATGACGTGTATATCGTGATTTCATTTTATTCTTCCTCCAACATTAAAATGATTTGGGCTTTCACGAATAACAATCAAACCACATTTGGTTGTATTATTTATTCATCTAGAGTTACTTGGATACACTTAGTGTGCGACCCTCTAGGCCTCTTTCTTGATGGCATTCGGAGGGCTTGCCTAAAGTCCAAGATTACTATCTCGCAATGGGTTAAGGAACCCTAGAGAAACATGTTGACTCCACATTGACATGTCACCTCATATGAATGCATGCTATGTAATTTAAACCCTTTGTCTCAATATCTCATCAAACAGGTTTCATGGCAGTGTCATAAACCTTTATGCTTGATCCATCATTCTTTGACTTCATGATATAAACTCATCGTGACACCATGGAAATGGAATTTGGGTGATAGTTCTATTTCAATCAATGGGCCCAAGATATCTACTTCCATAAATATTGAAGGGAAAAATCCTTCCTGGACTTATCCTTTAATAACATGTCATTCGTTATGCACCCAATGTACCATACTTCCCATAGACCATCCTCATGATTTTTTTCATCAGCAAATCTAAGTGCGCAAGTCATGACATGAGTTAATGATAATCTTCCAGTCTAGGGACCATTAAACATGCTCATAGATAGAAAGGTATGATGACACCAAGACACACCGAATTACTATTGGCAGGTTTGTTCTCAAAATATCCCATATTAGAGATTACCAAGTGAAAAATCCATGAGAGAGAGTCTCACCATCTTATGAATACTCACACATGACGGTCTGTATTTTCTGTGTCCTATTATAGTATGTCATCCAACAGTAGAATTTTATTTAAGAATATTGTTATAGAATTTCAAGGTTCTCATCATAGCTGGGGTCTTCCATGACCTTATTAATGCCACAAATATTTGAGGACATAATTATATTATAGTCATGCAGAACAATGAACAATATATAATAAGTGTACATTCGTGTAATCAAAGTATAAACAGTTGGTTCTCATGACACCAACACCAACAAACATCCACTTAAACTAGAGACAATTGCATATGACTTTTAGTATGCTAGACCTCACATGATGATCATGTTTCTTCTAAGTAAAGGATTTAGTCAAGGGGTCAGCCATGTTGTCATCCGTGGAAATATTGTTCATTGCAACTTCTCCTCTCTGAGAAATATCCCTCAAGAGATGATAATTATGAAGTGTGTTCTTTTTCTACTGATGTGATATTGACTCTTTTCCAAGATCCACCACTTCAGTATTATCACAATGGAGTGTGATAGGATCTTTACTGCTAGGTACTTCATCCAGATCTTGGATGAAGCTTCACTTCCATAATGATTCTTTAGCTTCCTCAGATGCTGTGATATACTCGGACTCTGCTGTAGAATCTACGATCACACCTGGATTTGAGCTTTTCCTGCATACTACACCTCCATTCAAATTGAATATGTATCTAGTCTGTGACTTGATGTCATCTTGATCAGTCTAGAAAATATAATCTACATGTCCTCTGATGACTAGTTTTGTTTCTCCTCCATAAACCAGGACAATATCTTTAGTATGCCTCAGATACTGATGTATAGTCTTGACTACCATCCAATAGCGGTTTTGTGGATCAACTTGATATCTGCCTACTGCACTTAACGCATAATAAACATCTATCCATGTTCATATAATATCATACATGACTGACCCAATCGTGGATGTGTAAGGAATCCTTGCCATTTTCTTTCTTTCCTCATGTGTTTGAGGATACATTTTCTAGGAAAGATGAATGACAAGTGACACTAGCAACAATCCCCTCTTGGACTGTTTTATACAGAATCACTTCAATATCTTGTCAGGGTATCTACTTTGGATCAGGCCCTACATTCTCGTGGATCTATCATGATAGATCTTGATCCCAGGAATATATGTTGGCTCACCCAAGTCTATCATAGAGAAGCATTTTTTCAACCATGTCTTAACTGACTGTAAGACAGGTACTTCATTTCCAATTAGCAATACGTCTTCAACATATACTATTATGAAAATGACTACACTCCAACCAAAACTTTTGTAGATACAAGGCTACATTCATTCTAATAAAATCCAAATTCTGTTACGGATTCATAAAAATGATTGTTCCATGACCATGATGCTAACATTAATCCACAAATGGATTTCTGCAACTTGAATAACATGTTGGAATCCATTAGAGTCACAAAACCTTCAGGTTCTGCCATGTAGACATCTTCATAGAGGTTCCTGTTAAAGAATTATGTTTTGACATCCATTTTTTAAATTTCATAGTCTTGGTAAGCGGCAATGGAAAATAGGATTATGATGGATTTCAACATCGCAACCGGTGAAAAGGTTTCATCATAGTCAATTCCATGATGCTATCTAAAACCTTTTACAACCAGTCATACCTTATAGGTGTTGACTTGTCCCACCATGTCCAGTTTCTTCGTGAATACCCATTTATTACCAATAGAATTTACATAAACTGGAGGATCTACCAAAATCCACACTTGGTATTGGTACATGGAATCCATTTCCAAATTCCTGTCATCTTACCACTTGAAAATGTATGTGCCTTCAACTGCTTCCTTGTAGGTAAGTATATCATCATTGTCAACCAATAATGAGTCACCATCCTTAGTGACAAGAATACCATACTTTCTGGTTCACTCACCTCTCTTGTGCTCCAACACATTCTTTTTCTCTGGAATAGATTGTTCATCCACGAGGCTCTGTGGAATATGTTCTTAAACCAACTCTTGTGTATCTTGAGCCTCCACTTCATCAATGTGTATCTCTCTTCAACTATCTATTTTGGAGATGTACTCCCTCTCAAAGAATATGGCGTGTCTGGCCACTATAACCTTTTTTATAAGGGGTTGTAATGGTAATATACCCTTGTTTCCATGGGATATCCTATAAATGTAGACTTTGTGCCTTGAGGTTCAAGTTTTTTTTCCATAAGTGGCATTAATAAATGATTCGCTACCCAACACATGTAAATTTGATAACATGGTTTTGTGTCCACTCCATAACTCATATAGAATATTATTTATTGATTTATTTGGTTCATGGTTTACTATGGGTGCTACTATTTGTAATGCATATCCCCAAAATGATAATAGAAGACTCATATGACTCATCATTGATCTCACCATGTCTAACAGGGTGTGGTTCCTCCTTTCACTTACACCATTTCACAGAGAAGTGTAAGGAGGAGTGAGTTGAGATAAAATCCCAATCTCCCATAAGAAATCAATGAAGTCCTGATTAAGATATTCTCCTCCTCTTTCTGAGCGATGTTTCTTAATCTTCTTACGATGCTAGTTCTCAAATTCATTCTTGTGTTCTTTGAACTGATTAATAAGATCTGACTTATACCACATTAAGTAAATATATACATATCTACTATAATCATCAGTAAATGTTATGAAGTACAAGAATCCACCCCATTCTTCAACTAGAAATGGTCCACATACATCTGTCTGAATTATTACTAGATGATCTTTATCCCTTTCACCATTCCCACTAAATGGGGATTTGTTCATTTTTCCTTACAAACAAGAATGACATACACATAGTGGTTTTAGTTCGAAAGAATCTAAATACCCATCTTGATGTAATTTTGTCAAATGTTTCTCATTGATATGACCTAGCCAGTGATGCCAATGTTAGGTGTGGTATGAGCCATGTGAATTAACTTCTTCAAAGATTACCATTACTTGGTTAGGGTATTCTAACACATAATGTCTCTTATATAAATGTGCCCAACCAAAAAAAATCTATCTTTATAAAAGATGCAACATTCATTTCCAAACATGAAGATGAATCCATCAGTATCTTATATGGATATTGAAATAATGTTTTTGGTTATAGTGGGTTCATAATAACATCCTCTTAATACCAAGACCATCCCAGTAGGAAATGTGAGGTGGTAGTCTCTGACACCTACAACAGCGAGTCTAGCTCCATTGGCTACTTGCAGATCCACCTCACCTCGGTCAATCTTTCTGAATCTACAAGGTTCGTGTATTTGGATACAAATGCGAGCACAAAAGCAGTATCTAATACCTAATTGGTAGAAATAGATATATTTCATTCGATAAAAAACCTACATGAAGTTGCCCCTTGCTTCCCTGGCTGGGTGTAGTTTTTCTTCCTATGGCCCTTCTTTCAAACTGCGAAACAAACAGCCTCCTATTATCTTGCCTCCCCATTGATCATTCATTTCTTGGAAGGCCTTGAAGAATCTTTGGAAATAAATCTCCTCGCCTTCCCTTTCCTTTTATTCACCATCAGTACATAAGGATTTTCATGCTTTATATCATTTTCCACTAGGAGAATGAGGATAAAAAGATCAGATAGAGTCTTATAAATGTTATTCATGTTGAAATTATACACAAAGGTATAAATGCTCTAGGGGAGTGATGAAATAATGAGATTGATACCCAATTATTTGGGGAGTTTAAACCCTAGAAACTCCAAGCACTCAATTTAGCCAATGAGATTGACTACATGAGGCCCAACTGAGGCACCCTCTCAAAGCTTGTCCCGAAATAGAGCCTTGGAAATCTAAGACTTTTCTTGTTTTTCTCTCTCCTGGTATAGACCACAAAGGTTCTCGATCATTCTATAGGCTTCCATGTATTCATGTGACTTAATGAGTTCACTAGACATTGATGACATCATCAATCATTGAATGTCGAGTGCATCGTTCAAATGTTGATCATAGACCAAGAAATATTCATCATTGACCCCTTGGACAAGAGAATCAAGAAGTGAGGACTTCAGTACGTAAAACATTCGTTCATGGTGTAGGATAACCCAAAGGAACCTAAACCATTTCTGAATGTTACTGCCAGTGAGGATATTACCTTTATCCCGAATTGATTGTAGTGAAAACGTGGTTGACGAGTTTTTCATAGTGATTCTACAAATTAAAAGAGCATATTTATTAGTACCTATTGATTACATTTTATGAAAAATAATGAATTTATTAATTGTCCCACTATTTTATCATGTTCCAATAGAACCGACTATTGGACATGGAATTCCTAGTTGATTTGACATTCTAGTGGAAAGGCTCCATATTCCCCTTCGCATAACCCCAATAAGGGTTGGTCAATCTATTTAAAGGTATTTTGGTAGGTAGGACTTTGCCAACTATGAGCATACAGTTATTTGATCTATTGAGTGAACTCCCCAATCCTAAAATCCTGACATGGATTTCCTCAACACTTGCCTCCATTTTACAACAAGTCTAGCAATGGCTACACCTCTTGATGTAAAATTTTTAAGTCAACCAGAAAATTTCAAAAGAGATTCCTTCTAAAACGTAAGTGTCCCATCAAGGGTTGGTCAAACACATAGTTTTATTGAGTCTTACCCTTAATCAACTAACATAAAGCCTGGTATGACATAATATGGTATTTGAGGGATTAAAATCCTTTATGTGTAGTTTTTTATTACCACATGCTTGTTAATATTAAGTGATGCTTGCTTAAGCGATTAACCATGTTCTGTTAATATTTACGCATAGTCCGGTTTTTATTTTATTCCTTCTTTGCATGCTTTTTTATTTCATTATATATGTTATCATGTCAACACATACATAATAAATAAACCATAGAATCAGACATAAATAAAATCAGATGGAATGATCATGAGCTTCTATTGGTTAGATTATCTAGCAGTTTTGATAAGCTAACGATGACCTAGGGAAAACCTCCATGAACCCAATGGTTTGTGTTTTGTTGCTCCCACCTACCCACCTTTATATCTTCATGGGTCGGTTTTTCCTCAGATTCAGATTTTGAACAGTCTCCTATGGATTGGGAGATCCTCCATTATATGCGGTTTACATTAATGAAACCATGGGCATGTAGTCCCTACATTTTGTTGGAAAAACACTCACAGGCCAACAAATTTAAATTAAATAAATTTCAATTAAACCATACAAACAAAAGGGGTCTTTGGTCTAGCTCATGATCATCCATAGAATACATTGACATTTACACATATTTAGTATTCAAATTCTTTAAATCATTCATTTATTCATTATAACTCCTGTTTGAATTCAATTAATTTTGATGTTATAATTAATCAATTATTTATCTTAAATTCATTTATAAATTTACATGAGATTCTTATCATCCATATATTTTGTACGGGTCTTTGTATTTTGGAGGACACCTGGTGAAATTCAATTTATGGAAAGTACATGACATGTAGGATATATTACACGACATGCATTTCTTTTCACCCATTATCCATAGTACACGATAGGGGCCTTGGCTTGTTTTTTGTACATTATAAATTTTGGAGTACATGGAAGTAATATTAATTTAACACAGCGTGTACTTCCTTGTTACGTGGTTACTATCCTGGAAATCCTTTGTATGTGGTACACCGCTTCTCCTTGTACACGATTTCACCTGGGCCAGATCGGACTACACAACATTTTGATTCAATATACAGGTCGTGTATTCAGGTTTCCACACACCATTAAGTTCTGGTTAACATTGTGTATTAAAATCTTAGGTATTCAAAATTCACATGACGTGTTTTGGAGAACCATTACCTGTTCCTTGATCCTAAGTACACGGCATGTAGTTTTAACTAAACTCTGTGTATTCTTGTCTTTTACAGTCATAATGAGCGGCTCTTCCAGATGAGTTCCCTGTTTTTATTTTAATCAAAATTAAAATTAAAAAGACATTTCTAGGATGTGAATTAGGAAATAAAAGAGGAAGATCAGATCTCGTTCATTCATTTTTATAGAACGATTAACATTAATTGAATCAAATATAAATGCGTAAATTATCAATGAAAATTAAATAAATATAATCATTGTTGTGACCGCTCTGATACAACTTGAAGGTCCCGGGCACAGTGGAAGATCATGTGTTGATGTTCCCACTTGACAATTTGTCATTACCAATGATAAATCATGGATCAATACGATGATAAATTCCAAACTCCACAGATCGAATCACAGAAATAGACAGAGAAGAAGAATAGTCCTGGAACCACAAAGGAGGATTATCATAGGTTTATTATAATTAATTTAATTATAATTGACAAGAAGTATCTTTTGGAATTCTTTCTTCATTGATATTTCTGATCACATCCTGATGTGATTCATCTTTGCATTGTAGAAGCCAACTGTAGACTTCCTCTTGCAGTTATCCACACGTGCACCACGTATCTATGGACGTCACCAAAGGGATATTCGGGTGGTAGCATGGAGAAGCCTTTTAATGCATTATCAGCCTTAGATAACCTTGATCTAATAAAATAGGATCTATCTCAGTCTTGAGAATGTTTTTAGAGGAAGGAGTTCTTCCATCCATGAGAGAATTCTCCAGAATTGTTGTGCACAACGATTTTTTTTTGGGAAATGTTTTGGGGTTGTGAGAATATTTATAATCGGGTTTGAGGTTATAGAGTTATTACAACAAATAAATGCATTATGTGTTTTTTTTATTTCATTGACTCTTATTAAAAACCCCCATGTCGAATCATTAATTTCTTGACATGTGATCACACTGATTATAATAAATATCATTTAATAAAATGATATTATTTCCTCAAAATCCCGACTGGAAAAATTAAACGGCATGTAATCCTTAATATACGTCATGTACTCGTTTTTCATTTCCTTTCCAAAATGAAAACTACACGGCATGTAAATTCAATGTAATCATCGTGTTTATCTTGTTTCCATTTTATTCTTCCTCCAACATTAAAACGATTTAGGATTTCCTGAACAATTATAAAACTAAAAATGTGAATAATCATTATTCTACTTGAGATACTTGGATTCACTTAGTGTATGGACCTCTTGGCCTCTTTCTCGTTGGCATTAGGTGGGCTTTCCTAAAGACCAAGATTTCTGTCTGTCAATTGGTCAAGGAAACCAAAAGAAATAATTTAACCCTGTTTTGACCTATAACCTCATACGAATGCTTACCTTGTAATTTAATCCCTTTGTCTCAATATCTCATCAAGTAGGTTTCATGGAAGTGTCTTAAACCTATAGGCTTGATCCGTCAATCCATGAATTCAAGAAATAAACTCATCATGACACCATGGCCATGGAATTTTGGTGACATTTCTATTTCAATCAAAGGGCCGAGATATCTACTTTCATAAATATGGAAGGGACATGTCCTTCCTCGACTTATCCATTAACAACATGGAATCCATCATGCACCCAACGTACCCTAGTTCTTGCCAACTGTCTTCATGTTGGTTTACGTCAGAAAATCTAAGTGCATGAGTCATGACATGAGTTAATGATAATCTTCCTATCTAAGGATCATTACACATGCTTGTAGCTAGTAATGTCTAATGACACCAAGACATACAGAATTACTACTAGCGTGTTTTTTTATCATATTCTCCCATCCTGAAAATTACCATGTGTGAACTCCATGAGACAGAGTCTCATCTTCTAACAAGTAGTCACACATGACAGTATGTATAATATGTGTAATATCATAGAATGTCATCCAACCATATAACTTTATTTAAGAATATTATTTTACGATTTCAAGGTTCTCATCATAGCAGAGATCTTCCTTGACATTATTAATGTAACAAATATTCCAGGACATTATTATATTATAATCATGAAGAACAATGAAAAATATATAATAAGTTTAGTTTTCATGTAATAAAATTATAAACCGTTGGTTATCAGGGCACTAACTCCCACAACTGCTTCCATTGCGACATCAGGATATGATCCCCACCATGCTCGAGCTTAGGAAAATATTCCAAGTGGTGCTTTCCAACATGTTGTTCATTCCATAAGAGGGATTTGAGGATTTAATCAATATTCATGATAACTTCTTTAGGGAAATATAGAACCCCATTAATGTTCATGGGGATTGAAATGAGGATGCTATTTATGAGTGCAATGCAGCTATCTAACAATAGGTATATGTTCTTCCGGTTACAAATACACATTCTGATCATGTCTGGAACCCTATTGAAGTTGATGATGATGAATTATTTGGGGATAAGGGATAGCAAAGATAATCCATCTTGAGGATCCGCCTATAGATTCTCAAGTTTCTGATAATGATTAAATTACTCATATCTGAACACCTCATCGAGAATTATAAGAAACTCTTATAACAATTAACCATTTTTACACTCCATCGTCAGTGATCCTTGAGGATCTTATGAAACCCCCTAATAGAGAATTTTATTTTGTACATAATGAAAATTGTGTCATATGAATACATGAAATGGTATACTCCACCAAAATTCATCCTACAATGATTGGGGATGATGGAACTAGTCTGGAGGCTTTTGTTTATGAGAAATTGAAAGGGGTCTGGAATCATGATGAGGAGGCTAGGGGATAGGGGATCCCCTATTGAATGACTCCCAATGCTGGAAATAACCTAAAACACTTCTACATGAAGGATATATCAAGCCAAGATGCACTAATGCATTTGTATAGAAGGTTGGTTACCCTTTTGGAGAATCCCAAGCATGAAAGGACTCTGAGAATGAAGTTACAATCGATTATTTCATTCACGTTATTGATTCCTTATTTTAGAACCATGTTTGTTTTGATTTTTTTGAGTTCTATGTCTATGACCATCTCCAACAAAAAGGCTATGGAAACATGAATGGTGTGGTAATTTTTGAGGGAATTTTGGTCTTTGATATTTGTAATACGCACTAAGGAAGTTTCTAACACCACCCCTGAGAGATAACTACCCTTAATTAAATCCTAGATGTTCCTAATCAAGTCATGTTTAATCATATCCCATGAGGCTTGATAATATGCTGGTTGAAAACCATCTGGCATAATTATGCTATCTGGATTGAGATTTTGAACAATCTCAAAAATATCCAATTCATCTGTTATGGACTCAAAATAGTCATTTACCCGAGATGAAACCATGCATGGAATCACATCAAATATCACAAAATTTCCATTTGTATATCAACCATTAATACACTAGTTCAGACAAGAAAGTAATGATTTAAAATAATGAGTAGCCACACCTCGAAAAACATGGCAGTTGTCAGTGATCGATCCATAATCGTGGAGAATGTTCCACCTAATTAACCACTTTATTTCCTAGATACAAGAATGGAAGAACATAGTATTTGTATCCCCCTATAAAATACACTGTACATCGACTTGATCTCATGCTGGCCTTCTTTATTCCAGTTAAGATCTGCCAATGTGCTCTTTTTTGGTGTAATATCATTGAAGATCTTCTTGTTCCATACACTTTCTATGGCGACTTCTTGGTGTTTAATATTGGATTTCAAAGATTCTAAATCCCGGAAACAAGGGAGATAGATCATCACCTATGCATGGATATCCTCTTTAAGATAGAGAATCTTGTTGTGTATAGTAATTCCATTTTTTTCCGAACACCTTTATGGACCCTGAGGATACCACTTGTAGTTGATACTCCAAGCTAGAGTATATTGTTTTGAGAAAATAAATCACCCCCAGTCTCTGCCCTAGGGGACATAGATATGATGATGGGGGAGTAATCAGAGAGTTCATTCACAAGGTGAGTGAATTGGACATCCTGGTAGGATGAGATGGCATTTATTTATGTGAACCCTTGATCAAAATGGAACCATGAGTGGTTTTTACCTATTTCGTTATTAAACCAGGTGAATTTATAACATATATAACCCAGGTCTGAGACTTCACTATTAAATAGAATAGAAAAAAATGTATTGGCAGGCTATTACTCAGTCTTCCATGCAATCCTTCTTTTCATTATCTTCCATAATGACATTGAACTCTTTACTAATGACCCAATGGGAATACTCCTGATAGAAACAACTCAGATCATTTCATAACTATTATCTTCAACAAACATTTCGTTTTTAAAAAATGAAAGTGGATAAGAAATGATAAAAACATGAGAGAATTATGAATGAGGTAAATTGATCAAAAGATGCAACTAAATAAACATGGTTATTGGATTTTTAGAAGATCGAGATATGTTGGTTTTGTGGAACTGCACTAGATTCCCATTCAACAAGCAAAAGACACTATTTTAGAGGCATGTTGCTTCTGTTTAAAGACAACTACAATGGTGTATTAGGAGTTTAGGTGTTTAGTATAGATGAAGTTTGTTTTAACCCTCACCATAAGGCCTCTAGAGTTCCATAACAATAAATAGATAATTTGAGAATAGGTTCTGTCAATTTGGCATCATCCATCAACGTTGCAAGTTAAAGGAGGGCCTTAAAGGTTGATACTTTTTTGGGATCTAGTATTCAGGCCACTAGGGGATGTAATTAGGGTTAGTGGATAGTCTTGGCTTCCAAATAATAGATGTTATGGGATAGAGAGGATAAATAATTCAAATATTCTAGAATATGGCTTGGATGTTCCTGGGATATGTTGAATTGATCTCCTAAATGTTGAAATTAAATTTCATTAAGCGTGGCTTTGTTTGAGTTATTAATATTATGTTTAATGTGTTTAGTTTGTGTGATTATATACATTTCAGGGTGAATGGTCACTGTTTACATGTATATTATTCAATTACATGGTTTTTTTGGATCTCGTGTTTGGATTCCATACTTATTTAGCAGCTCGTGATCTGGAATGTTGAGAAGCCATGATGTAACGATGTAGACTAGCTCTGGGTCATTTTTTTCATTCATCCTCAATCCCTTGTGCTTATATCGTGACTAACCAGTTGTGCCACATGTCCCATGAACTCTCTCACATATTGTTACATTGACCATCCCACTAATATGAACCGTCCACACAACAAACACTACAACATATAATTCTTTCTTCAGTGAATGGAATGCTTTTCATTTCGCTAGAAAATCCCTGTTAAGTCCAGAAAAAGGAAAGGAGGTCCCCTTTAACATCGCTAAAAAGAATTGATAATGGGTGTCTTTTATCTATTTTAAAATATGAACTGATAAATGCCTGCCCATTATTCGTGATATTTTATCACAAATAAATGATCCCTTTATCAGCGCTCCAAGTAGTGTTGATAAAGGGGTACATTATTGATGATCAAAATAGCACTAATAAAGGCCTATCTATCTATGGTGTATAGTTTATAAAACAACACACCCACCTGGAGCACCAACACCTTCAGAACAGACACACACCACCTACAGAAAACAACTCCTGCACAGTGCAGACAAGAATAAAGTAGTGCACACATGGGTTAGGAGAACAATGCTATATACATTTCGAAATATGATTTATATAATTACCTTTATAGTTATCCTACAAACAATTAAAAAAATTAATGATTCACCTTTTACATTCTCCATTACCTCTCAAAAATATCCTCTCATGGTATTAGTTGCGGAACAAAATCATCCCAAATCAAACAGAAGGTTCACTACTACAGATTTTGCTTTTATCAGCACTAGAAATAGATTTTAGAAACACTTTTTTAGAAATTTTATTTTGATTGAAGATAATGGGGTTTCCCTTTTATCAGCTTTTATAAAAACATTTATGAAGGCAACATTTATCAGCGCTCAAAAAAGTTCTCATAAAAGGGGTCTTTTATTAGCACTTAGAAAAAGAACAGATAAAAAGGGCCGTTATCAAAGCTTTTGATAAATGATTGATAAAATTCAAAAAAATATATAAAAAAATACAAAACATAGAGACCCATTTTAAAATCTCCCACCAACTCCTTCTATAATGATCGCCACCCCCACTCACTTCGACCCCGCCATCCAACCTTTAACAGTGCCCTCCCCATCCCTTTGACAACACAAGCCCCCGCCAGCACCTATGCATGCACCCCTGCCTCTCTCAACATTCGATCTCGAGACCTCTTCATTGCAAGCTATACACTTTACCACACCTCAATGTTAATTAGTTCTCAATTTAATGATATAATTATTTATTTATATTTATATATAATTATATTTCATATATTAAAATATATTTATATAGATATATATTCATATATTAATATCAATTTATATCTATTTATTTATATATGTGTATATTATAGTTTTTATCCCTATATTTATTCATATATTTTTATATATTTACTTATATATTTATTCATATATTAATTTATATTTGTAATATTAGTTTAAATACATTTTTAAAATATTTTCTTGCATGTGTTTAAAAATAAAAAAATACATACATATATACATATAAATAACATATGTACACATGTATATATATTATATATATGTGTATCTATAAGTATAATTATAAATATTTATATATATTTACATTATTATATATTAATATGTCTATTTAAATGTTAGAATATATTGATAATATATATCAGTATTCTAAAACACACCCACACTAATATATATATATATATATATATATTCATATATATAGACACACACCCAAAAAAATATTATATGGGTATATAAATATTCAAATTTTGTATTTTAAATAAATTGGATATTAGTTTTTATTTAGATAATGATTATATATTAATAAATATTTTTTATATTTAAATATTTTTAATTAATTATTTTCAAAACTAATTTTATAGGTATGAATATTTAAAATATATGTATATATTGTAAAATATTTCATTATAAATAATAGTAAATTATGAAAAATGATGAAATTTTAAAACCATTATATCAATATGAATGTAATACCAGTGAATAAATTTAGTTCCCGCCAAAAATATTTCAAAAGACACCTATAAATGATCTTGAAAATTCATCAAATGTTAAAAATATCGTGGTACACCAACTAAAAACAATGTTTTGGAGGTGTTCTGGGTTTTTTAGCCTCATCAAAGCTTTTTCCAAGCACATTCAGATCATAGAAGCGTAGATTTTATTTCATTATTCTATTTGATATGTGGTAGAGCTCAAACAGACACCTAGACCAAAAGTTATGGTCGTTTGAAGTTTGAGTTTTTTTTCAACCTAATTTATATCTTTTATATATGTATATATTTATTTCTATTATACACAAATTTTTATTAGCATACTATTATTCAATATAAATAACAAGTATTTTATTTAATTATATTTTTTAAATTATTTTAGATTCTTTTTTACTAAATATCTTATATATTAAGAATAAATAACTATTTATCTTTATCAAAAACACATTTAAATAAATATAAATATAAATATATTATTTATATAAATATCAATATATTTATTTATTAATATATTAATATATTTAATTTCATTAAATATATTTATGGAAATATACAATTAAACGGTGCTAGTAAAAAACACATATAATGGGGTACTTTTAACAACACTTTTTTAGCACTTTTAAAAGTACCCTTTATCAGTACTTTTTTAATGCTGATAAAGGGTACCCCCTTTTGTAGTACTTTTTTTATCACTTTTAAAGGGGTAGTGGTGTGAAAACGTGAATATGTGGTAGTGGTTCCACCTATATAAGAAAAAAATATTATTTTTTTAATACTATAAAGATATAAATTAATCATTAATATGAAATAATACATTTTTAAAATTTGTTTTTTTAATAAAAAAAGATACATTTCATGTTTTACAGGTCACACCGTGCATCATATTGGGGTGGATTTTATCCCTACTTGTCAAAAATGATTCATGGATCATTTTCCGAAAATATGAAAACAATCTGAACGAGTTTTCTTGGTTTTGAGTATGTCCCTTGTTTTTTTACAAAAAATAATATCAAATTTAATTGATATACATGGATTTATATCGGTAAAATTGTTCATCGGAATAAGTTGTGGTTGATTCCTACACATCACAAATGACTCATGGATAAATGTTCTAAAGTATCTATGAAATCTGACTGGGTTGGCTCATTTTTCAGTATGACAACTGTGTTTTTTTACTCAAATTCATTTCAAACTAGAAACACTCATCTTGAGTGATTCCAGATGCATCATAGGATTGTTTGATGTGAAACTGCTTCATACACGTCAAAAAGGACTTGAAAATCACTCTACTAAATACCATATACAATCAAAGGGCATTTCTTATTTTCAGTTAGGGAAACTTTTTTAGCTAAAATGTCAATTTAAAAATGATAACAGATACTCTTAGTCATACTGGCCACACCGTGCATCATATTGAGGTGTGGTTTATTCATACACATCAAAAAATGGCTCAAATTATTTATCCTAAAATATCAAAGCAATTTAAATGCGTTTTCAGAGTTTTCAGTATAGAAGTTGTTCATTTTAATTAAATTAATGTCATTTTTATATAAAAAAAAGACATTTTGAATTCTACCTGTCACATCACGCATTTTATGGAGGTGGTGTTTATTACTACTCATCACAAATTACTGATGTACCATTTTTATAAATTAACAAAACAATCCTAATGCATTTTATTGGTATTTAGTATGCTAGTTGAGTTTTTTACTAAAAATAAGGTCAATTTTAAATAAAAATTGACACATTGAGTCATACAAGTTGCACCGTGCGTCAGATTGAGGTGAAGATGATTCATATAGAGAAAAAATGTCATATATATCGTTTTCCTAAAATATCAAAATAATAAAAATGTATTTTCTCATTTTTTTTAGTTTGTAAGTTGTGTTTTTCTACCAAAATATCATTTCAAACTGGAAACCCACATTTTGAGTCATAACGATTGTATTTTGAGTCGGTTTGACACAAGACAGATTCATACACATCATAAAGAACTTTTGAATCATTTTCCTAAATTATGAAGACAATCAGAGTGAGTTTTATTTGTTTTTTTGAGTGACATGTTTTGAGCTAAAATGTCAATTTTTTAAAGATAACAGACACTTTTAGTCATATTAGTCACACTGATCATCAGATTGAGGTTTGTTCAATTCATACACATCAAAATTGACTGATGGATCATTTTTCTAATTTATAAAAAAATCCGAATGTGTTAGCTTAGTTTTCTGTACGACACTTGTTATTGTTGATAAATTGATGGTTAATTTATTATAAATGTCATGATCTAAATCTGGTGACCACTTATATCGGCTCCAAATCCAACCTATTACAAGGCCAAAAGGGAATTACCTATCCCCACAGGCTGGAACAACTTCCCATGAATCAATTAATATGGTTTGGTAATGATTTACGAAAGTATGAAATCATACAACATTAAAAATAATCAATAATATGAATATGAAATTCTCATGCCAAACAAGACTTAACGAAAACCATATATGAATACATGATTTTATTCAAAGTAAAATAGGTCGAAACATAAATAAAAATAGCATAAAAACATCCAAAAATAATCCACACAACATGGGGTCATCACCCCAAGCCGTATCCACAATACAACACCGTAGGAGGAGACTACCCTCCTGAACCGCCTTCACCTAAGGATTTACCCTCACTCGAGTGAAACATAATCAGGTATAATTACATACAAGGGGATTAAGTAGAGTGTGAGACTAATCCCAATAGGATACCATCTAAATATTCCAAAGGGTATGCAATACAAGGTGAAAAAGTGCGTAGTTTTACTAGGAAAGGAAAAACGGTGATAAATTCCAAAAATACAATTTTTAATTGTAAACAGTTTTCAAAGTAAAACATTCATAATGATAATGAATTTAAATAATATTTCTCAGATACTGTAATTTAATTCCAAAAAAACCCTAGTAGATGGGTAAATACCACAATTTAATGAGCACCAAAACTGGGAACACCCCTAGGCACTAGATAGTCTTGGGCCCTATGTACCTTATACCTCTGTGTAAAATATCCATGCCACAATCCTTTATTATAAATGATCCACAATAATTAATCCTAACCATAACCTATTAGTCCACAAACATAATCTATATAGTTTATTAATAGTTGTTGTTGTTTTATTTTCTAGGTGAAACAGGGACAAAACCCATCCGGATAACTAGTGTATTGGAACATATCTTCCCTCTTGGGTACTCGGGTTTCCCCCTTTATGCTCAAACAATATCAGATTGCTTCATATATATAACTTTTAATATAAACAACACCCCTAATGATCATATACAAACAATGTAGTATCTATACAACATTTATAACACTTAATACACACAGCAAAACATTTTGATTTTCAATAACAAATACTTCTCAAAATCATGCTTAGTTTTTCACAATAACTGATTTAAATCCTAAATTTGCACATTATGTGCACACTTATATGTCACCAAAACATAAATGGAATCCAATTTAATTTCGATGAAACCAAAAAAATATTTTTTGGGAATTCCCATATGAATCAATAAATGATATCATTATAAATCCTCCATTCTAACTCAAACATGACATTTAAAGTCTATATGCGTCAGAAACACCTTTAAAATAGGTTTTTGTTGCGGCAACCAAAGGTGATAAACATTATAAACAATGGTTCAAATACATAATAAATTTAATAAAACCAACTAATTACTTTTTGGTCATCCCCAAATGAACCAAAAAAAGATTTCTACGAAAAACCTCCAATTTCACATGAAAATGGCACATAAAATTCATTTGCTTTACAAATACCACTAAAACCGATTTTTTCACCATTAGAAAAATGATATAAAACTTAAATTTCATAAACATAGTAATATTATTCATAATTATTTAATAAAAATTCAATCACCTACCTAAATGGTTAAATCATTGAATCCTTTGTGTGAAAATGCAATCGCACCACCACCACACCTTGAGGAATGTAGATTGAGCCTAAAATCTGATCATTGGACCAAGAAATTCAAAAAATAAACCCTAGGTTCAAAACCCTACCATATTTTCATTTGGTACTTCAAGGAAATTGGAATAAACTTCATGAATAGGGGAGGAACTAAGAGGGAGAGACACTTACTTGAGGGTTTGGGAAGTTCCAAACCAAATAACCATTCAAAATAGAGTTCCAAGGAGGGTTTGAAGTGATTGGGAGGATTCTATGGCTAAAATGGTCAAATGAAGGAATAAATGGGTGAGATTGGACAAATATAGAGAGGGAAAAGAAATCATTTTAAAGCATTTTTAATGACCTGGACTTGGGCGGATGGTCTGTGTGGAAGGTTTGGAGAACCGTGCACCTAAACTGGGCACCCTCATTCCCCACCATAAAACATCTCAAAAATCCATAAAAATTAGTTGGGGATTATAAGGGAACTAGGTAGGATGTTAGGTTAAAAATATATGTAATATAAGTAATTTACTGGAAAACAAGTGTGTGATAGTTCTCCCCACCATGAAAACCTTCTGTCCTGATAATTTGACTAGAGGATTGATCAGAAAACAAGAATGGGTACTCATACTCAACCCATGACTTCATCTCCGAAATCTCATGTGTATCACTACCATGCTGCCAATGAATTTGGGCTTGTGGAATAGACTTCACGAAAAGAACCATCTCTTGGGTGTCCACTATTTTCACTGGCCACTCAAAAAACTGGCAAGTCAGGCTCTATCTCTAATTCTTCCCAACTCAGCACATGGGATGGATCTGGGTCATATTTATTCAACTTGGAGACATGGAACACATCATGGATTGATGTCAAATGATAATTTAAGACCGACCTATAATCCACCCTTCTAATATGCTTGAAGATCTCAAAAGGGACGACATAAGATTTTTGACGACTCTAAGTTGTGAACAAGTGTTGCCCGATCAATTTGACCTTCTCAAAAGTCTCAGGTACAAGGCTCAACCCCAAAAGTGAAGTATCACCTAAATTAGTCCAAAACAGGGGGCCCGACAAGTAAGACCATAGAATGCCTCAAAAGGAGGAATTTTAATTGAGTATTTGTAACTGTAATTATAGGAAAACTCAACCAATCCCAAATGGATATCCTAGTAACCTCCAAAGTCCAGTACACATGCATAGAGCTTGTCCTCCAAAATCTGATTCTCCCTCTCTTTTTCACCATCTGTTTGAGGATTGTATGTCATGAAAATCTTAATCTGAGACCCCAAGGCATTCTTAAGGCCTTCACAAAAATGATAAGTGAAACAAGGTTCTCTATCCGAGATAACTTCCAACATAACACCATGGGGCCTTACCACCGTATGAAGAATCAATCGACCCAAGACATCCACTTTAGATGTATCCCTGATCAGAATGAAGTGGGATGATTTGGTCAGATGATAAATCCCCCCCCCAAATTGAATTCATACCCCTTGGTGTATTTTTCAATCCAATAATGAATTCCATGTCAAGCTAATCCTACATCTTGGTTGGAATGAGTAATGGCTGGAGAAAACCGTAGGGCCATTGATTCTCTTCTTTCCTCGATTGGGATGTGTAGCATCTCAAAATGATGTCTCGTCTCATACCAGTCCACAATAATTGCCGACATTCATCATAATTCATCTTGGTGCCACCCGTATGGACATCACACTAAGAATGATGCCTATCCTCCATCACTACCTTCTGTAGAGATAATTACAGTACTGAATGGCCCTTGATGCACAAGATTCCCTCAAGAGACGATGAACAATCAGAAGACGTCTCCCCACCATGAAGAAACTACCTAGACTTCTAAAAAATATCATCAAAATGTTGTTCTTATTGAATCAACTCCAAGAGATACGGAGTCAACTGAATGCTATACAAGAATTCACCTCCACTGTGCTCCTTCGTCTCCACATGAATCTGAGGAAAGAGTGCCATCCAAGTCCACTCATCACTGCACTTCCTCAAAGCATGTATTTGGACTCTTCTTCTCAAGGAATTGGCCTCCACGTTACTCATGCCGGGGGTATAGACAATTTCAACGTCGAACCCATGGAGGTACTCGATCCAACGATGTTGTCTTAAGTTGAGGTCCTTCTGTGAAAGATATAGAAAATGATTTTGTGATCATAGTATACCAAAAACTTCTCCCAAAAGAGGTAGTGAATTCAAGTATTCAAATCCTGCATCACCACTTAAAACTCCATGTCATGGTTCGGTTAATTCATTTTGTGTGGTAAGAGTTGGCAAGAGCCATATTCCACCACGTGATCATCCTGCATAAGCATGCACCCAACACCCATACCTGAAGTGTCACAATAGACCACATAACCCTTCCCAACCTTTGGAAGCATTAGCATGGGGGTGGTAGTAAACCACTAAATCAGTTCCATGATGTATTCCAGACATTATAGGACCCATAAAAACTTCACCTCTTTCATGGTAAGTGCAGTCATCGATTAATCAAGCTGAGAGAAATCCAAAATGAATTGGCTGTAATAACTAGCCATTCCATGGAAACTCCTAATATCTAACACATTCATTCGGTTTCTCCAATGACATGACTGCACTAATATTCTTGGGGACCACTGAAATTCCCTACTCCGAGATCAAATTCCCTAGAAATTTTACCTCCCTAATCTAGAAACATCACTTTGACATCTTTTCATAGAGTCGGTGATCATGAAAATTGCCCAAAATGATCCTCAAGTGATGTCTATGTTCATCCTCAGAGAAAGAGTATACAAGAATGTCATCTAAGAACCCCACAATGATGGAAATGAAATACCAGTGGAATACACTATTAATGAGTACCATAAAGACGGAAAAAGAATTTGTCAATCCCTTGGACATGACCAAATAATCAAAGTGGTTGTACCTGCTTTGGAAGACTGTGTTCCGGATATCCTCCTCTTTCGCCCTTAGTTGATGGTACCCCGAATACAAGTTTATGTTTGATTACCACTTCTCCCCTTCAACTAATCGAACAAATATTCTATTCTATTCAAAGGGTATTTGTTCTTAATTGTTGCCTTATTCATCTTCCAGGAGTCAATTCACAACTAGAGGGATCCATCAGCCTTTTCCGTGAACACCAAAACAGCATACCAAGTATTGATTCTTGAGAGAACGAATCCTTTGGATTCTAATTCAAACAAATGTATCATTAATTATCTCATCTCATAGGGGGCCATAAAATATGAGGGAAGAGATATCAGCTGTGTTCCAGTTTTTACATCAATCGAGAACTCCACATACCGCTCTGGGGGAAAACCTGAAACATCATCTCAGAATACCTCTAGAAACTCATTCACTACATGAGGTAGTGAACCTTTAGGTGCAAGACCATTTTCCTCTATCTAGAGCGATGATAATTGTAATATAATACTTCCCAACTCTGTAATTGGTGGTCCTACATGACCTGATCGAGGATCCCATTCTATATGAAAAACCTCTCGAATCCCATCAGGTGCTGAGAAACTCACTCACTTCTTGTATCAATATATGTGTGACTAGAAGAGTACTAGCCAATCCATACCAATTATTATGTAAAAAATTTCCATATCTATGACAATGATGTCCCACTCCATATCCATCCATGACACGGAGAGTGCCCAAAAATGGAACCTAAGTCCCCGATCCTTCTTCTTTCCTAGCATCGTCACCTACTCCATTGCAAAAGACAAGTACTCAATTGAAAAATTAAAAGTGTCCAAAAAATGGGAATATATGAATTAAAAAGTCACACCAGTATCAATAATACTAGAAACCAAAGAAGATGCAATCAAAATGGTACCTCAAACTGCCGACAGTCCCGCCTTTGATCCTGCTGGTCCCTGATCCACCGCATGGAGATTTATGGACTCTACATGAGGATGAACACTAGTCTGTTGATGTGCCCAAAAATAGATCTGAACAAAAGATGACCCAAACCTACCACCATGAACACTGAATCAAGATCCCCCCATCCTTTATGGATCTGACTATGCAGGAACTCCACTTGAATCCAATGACCCTGCCCTACTCTGAAGTGGACGTGCCACCCCGAAAAAGTTCTGTAAGTGACCCATACCTCCACATCAGTAACAGGGTTTTGGAGGAAGCTGGAATGCTGGTCATAAATGCCCCATCCTCCCACATTTGTGGCACATGACTGATCTCGCATGTGAAGCCACATATTAAAACATCTTGGAAGAGTGGCCCAAACTACCACCTCCCTTCATCACCTGTTCCTCTCGCTTGCATTTCTTCTCTGACGAGCTTCAACTACCCAGTACTGATATGGTTCTAGAAAAACCTACCCTACCTTTACGGTCAATCTCCACCATACACGCTCAGTCAACGACCTCAGTATAGGTCCTCATCTTGAATAAGAAGACTTGTAATTATATCTATTGTCGCAAGCCTTTCTCAGTCCTCTAGTCCTTCACTTGTTCATTCGAGATGATTTTAGGGGTATACCGAACTAGATCAGTGAAAAGATTGGCATACTCCATCATAGAAATATTCCCCTAAACAAGGTCCATGATCTCTTGGGACCTGGAATATTCAAAGACCTTGAGGCAATACTCCACGTTGAAGATAGCATTGAAATCTCTCCAGTGCATCTACTTACTCTTCCCAGTCTGAAGTACCAATTCCCGACACCTGCAACTGGGACCCTCCAACAAAAAGGAGGCACATTTCATCATGATCTCCTCAGTTTTATCCAAGAACTCTAACATGTACTCAATTTTCTGGTTCCATTCCTCTACTTCTTGGGGTTCTATGATGCCATGAAAAGTATGAGGCTTGTTTTTAAGGAACTCTTGAGCTTTATATTTTCTATGACCCGTCTCTTATACCCTAACAGGAATGGGAATAGAAGTTAGTTATTGTCCCAGAACATGGACATCCCAGACCATAGCCGTGACTATCCTGTGATCAAACATTGTGGGAGAATTCTCTTCGACATCCCCCCATGGGAATATGGGAGCTTTCTGGGGAGGCATGTTGCTAGAAAATGAAACCGTCACAAAAACAATTTTCAATATTAAAATATTGAAAATTTTATTCAAATACATCAAATATAAATAATATAAATACATTACAATAATAAAAGGAACAACTACCCCACCCATCCTGATGTCCACGTGTGGTCTGCAGCCCACACGTCTTACTTGAATGTGATGCCAATCAGAAAGTTCCAACATCCCATGGTGACTCATGGTCTACCACGAGAGGTGCAGACCAAGCACCATTCTCAAGACAAAATCCTCTATCCCTGATAGTCTGATCTCCTATCTATCTGGCCTCTTCCAAAAATTGAAATATAACCCAATAACATTAGCGGCCTCTGATGCCATTTTTTCATGAACCGAATCTAGTCACCACTAATTTTGACACCAAATCTATCCCATGACTAGTCCATAAGGGAATTCCCTATCCCCAATGGATTTCCCAAGTGCCCAGGTATCATTGAATTTGGTTTTGGAATGATTCACCTGAGTATAAAAGCATAAATAATTAAAAATAATCAATAAAATGAATCTGATATTCTCATGCCAAATAATCCTTAACAAAAACCAAATCTGAATAAATTTTGTTAAAAATTTACAATATGTCCAAACCTAAAAAAATATAAGAAAAATAATCACAAACACACAACATGAAATGTGGTCGTCACCCCCCGAGCCGTCTCCAAAACACCGCACTATAAGAGGGGACTAACCACCAGAACCGCCTTCACGTGAGGCTTTGTCTTTACCGGAGTCAAACATAATCTAGGATAATTACACCCAAGGGATGTAATTAGGGTGTGACCACAAGACCAATATGATACCACCCAATGATTCCAAATATTATGCAATACAAGATCAATAAGTAAGCAGTTTTACAATGCAAGGAAAAACAGCGATAAATTCTGAGAAATGTAACATTAAATTGTAAATTGTTGTCAATGTAAAACTATCAAAATGATAACAAATTTTCCAAATAATTGTTATATACTATAATTTAAAGACAAATACAACCTATTCAAATTTTAAATACCACAATCCAATGAGCACCAAAACTAGGAACACCCCTAGGCAAAATATAGTATGTGGCCATAAGTACATCATACCTCGGTTTAAAATTTTCATGTACCAATCCTTTAATGCTCACAATCCACAAGTTGTAAACATACCCATAACCTATTGGTACAAAACAATCATCCGTATAGTTTAGTTAGAGTTGTCATTGTCCATATTTCTTTGTGAAACAGTGACAATACCCATCTGGATCACTAGCGTACAAGTACATATCTTCCGTCCTAGGTACCGAGGTTTCCCCTTTGTGCTCAAAAAATTTCAGCATTCTAAATGCATCCCATTGAATATAAAAAACCACTAATGGACACATAAAAAAATAAAATAGCTATACATCCCTTATATCACTTAAAACACACAGAAAAACATTTGGATTTTCAATAAAACAACATCTCAAAATCATGCATTGGTTTTCCCCAAAACTCCTTGAAATCCCCAATTTCAACACTATGTGAACCATTATAAGTCACCAAAATATAGATGAAAGCCTAATACCTTTAAATGAAACAAAAAAATAGTTATAGTGTAGCCCCATATGAACCGAGAATTGATATCTTTATAAAACCTCTATTTTCATAAAAACACGACACTTAAAGTCCATATGCTTCACAAACACCACTAAAACATGTTTTTGTAGCAGAAACCCAAGGATATATATATTCAAAAAAATTATTCTCAGCCAAAATAAATTTTAATAAATCCAACTATGTTGTTATTGGGAATCTCCAAATGATCAAGTAAAACAGTTCTATGAAAAAACCCCAATTTCACATGAAAATGGAACTGAAAATTCATTTTCCTTACAAATACCAATAAACCAATTTTGGCACCATTAATAAAATTATATAACATGAAAATATTATAAATACAGAAATTTAAGTCACAATGATTTCTTACACATGGAATCACCCACCAAAATTGTTAAATCATTGAATCCTTTGTGTGAAAATGAAATCGGACCACTATCGCACCTCAAGGAAGATAGATCGAGCCTAAAATCAGAAGATAGGACCAAGAAAATGGAATTTTATACCCTATGTTCAAAACCCTACCTATGGTAATTTGGTACTTCAAGGAAATTGGAATAATCTTCATGAAGAGGGGAGGAACTAAGAGGGAGAGACAATTACTTGAGGTTGTGTGGAGTTCCTCCACCAAACCCCCTTCAAAATGGAGTTCTAAGGTGGTTTTGATGTTCTTGGGAGGCTTCCATGGCCGAAATTGTAGAATAGGGGATAAAATGTGAGAGTTTTGATAAAAATATTTAGGGAAAAGAAGAAATTTTAACACATTTTTAATGACCTAGACATGGGCGCATGATTTTTGTGCATGGTTTGGAAAACTGTGCACCTAAACTGTGCGCCCTCATTTCTCCACTAAAAACATCTCTAAAAGCCACAAAAATTTGTGAGGTCTTACGAGGGACTTATATGAGGATGTTAGTATAAAAATATAATAAATATATGTATCTTTCATAATATTTACACCATGTGTAGGATTTTTTTGTGGTTGATTCATACATATAAAAGGGCACTTATGGATAATTTTGATAAAGTATAAAAACAATATCAAAGAATTTCATCAGTTTTTAGTATGGAAGTTTTTCTTTTTAATAAAAATACTAACAATTTTAAATAAGAATAGACACACACTGGTCACATCTTTATGAAATTAATGTACACTCTTTTATCATGTATGCTTCTCATTCATTTCATAAAAAATATTTAACATATAGTGAATAATAGTATTTTTGATAATCCAAATATTACTAAAAAAATATAAATACAGAAATAATTAATAAGTATTTAAAATGAAATATTAATTATCTTTGAAAATACCTATTCAAGGATGCTGGTTTGTTCATGGAATACAATCTATTTCATATATTTACAAACATAATAACCACAGTCTTTACCATTTGTTTGTTTTGGGAACTACAAATTTATTGTGAAAAATATGTAATTTTTTATATGTGTTTGGATAGTGAAATATTATTATTTATACCCTGATTTTTATCCAGTTGTAGTATTTGTGATGTTTTTTCCTTTCCCCCAAGTCCCATTACCTGATGTAGAAGATATTCATGTATTTTCCTATCATAACCGAATCCTTGTTAAAGTATAATATAAATTATATAACTAGATGTTTACTTTAAAAATTTTGGATGTAGTGTATAAAAAATTGACAAACACCATCATTTGTGGTCAGTTTATTGGATATCCATGCATTGAATCCATGAAATAAATCTTTCGAGTATCCAAATTCATTGAAATCAGTATCCAATGCTTCCAAAAAAAGGAATAAGTAATAAAGTATATTAAAACATATTTGATATGATTAAATTTTATAGTTTTACCCATGTATCATTGATATTAATAAGAGTCTATAATCCACAATTTTTCAATTAAACGATTTGAGTAGTCCTGTCAGTATTTCACCCTCTTTATCAGATTCTATATTTGTTTTTTCTATAGAGGTTACATGAGGAATAACAAATACAAATTTTTGTTCATGTGTAAAACCCTTTAATTGTTTTTAAAATATATGGATACAAAAAATATTAAATGTATTTAGTCATAATTATCATAGTATATCATATTTTGGAAATTCAAATCAAGAAAACATACATCATGTACACATTTACAACTGAGCCTGCTTACCAACCATACCCTAGTATTTCACAAAAATTGTCAATACGAATGAAATCTGGATCTTCCCTATTGTACATATTTTCATCAAAAATAATTTTCTGAACTGAACCATCATTCAACATCATATTCACGTGATTTTGCAATGATAATAAATGAGAATATATATTGGGCATGTTTATGGTGATTTCAATTAATATTTTTTATCCGTTCATTGATCCTTGAGATATTTTTGAACTATTCTTTCTTTTATACCCCTTAATTGGGTCCATCAGTAATAACATTAATCGGTATAGGCATTTTTTCATTAAATGTTAAACTATTATCTTGAAAAAATAGAAATTAATACATCCTTGTCGACATGTTTTTTACAAGTTGTGACGTTCATGTGATGCATGTACCAAATGAATGATCGACCTTATAAATATCCTCATCATCAATTGGAATATGTATCTCAGACCTTGGCTCATGGGATACATTAATCATCACTTTTAGATGTCATGTTGGAAGTGATCTATTGTATAGGATGATGTTCTAGATATTGAACGCCATATCCCTCACTAAAAGGAACTGGGTGGCTGTTGATAGATATAAATCATAGTCATTTTTTACCCTATATAATATTAGTGCAGGAATGGTATCAATGAATATCTGATTCACAATTCATTGGAACAACTATTTTAACATTGATTATCTCATCTAAGATATGGTTTTTTGGGTAATGGATCACCTCAAAGTTTGCAGGGGGCGAGGTCTTCATCCGTTGGTTGTTATTCATTTGTCTCTTCTCCCCCCTCCATCATATTTTCCATTAACTCTATTTACAATTTCATATGTTCTTTAAGTATATTTATTCATTCTCTCCTCATTTTTATTTATTCACATTGATCCTCCTCTTGTTTTTTTCTCAAATAATGTTCGGTGTGTCGCCACAAAACCCACACCTCTAATACCGCCCTACATTTCTTGATGATTCAAGGCCACTTTAAATATGCCTTCATCTGGTTTGGGTGATTATGATTCTTGTGAATATATTAGAAAGAATATATTGGAAAATAAGTATTCATTGTTTTTTAATTCTGATTTATGTAAAACTAAATATTTATTATGTCACACGTACACATGTTTCCCACACTATTTGTGTGTTTTCATCTATTATTATCCAAAGTTTATTTACAATTTACTCCTCCCATAGCATATGGCATGGGATGGAAGTGACATTGAATTTGTATTCATCAACCTACTTATAAATAGAGTAACATAGTTTTGGTGTTGTTTTATTCCACATAAAAGTAGTACAGTAGATTGAAAATACGTACCCATTTTTTTCAAATGAATCATACCCCATTTTTGATATACGGTAGGGGTAGTCTAGTTTATATGCCTATTCCATATCTTCATCAATCATTTTAGGATTCATAAATAAAAAACTTTCAATCAAAGTGATGAATACATTTATAATTTAACAACATTTTAACAATCACTATGTACCTGAAAAGACTACTCCTCGTGGAGGATAATAAACATATTCCATGATAATTGGGTTATTAGGTGTGCATAAATAGGAGGTGAGTGTCGGTTTATTTTCCATTAAACATCTTTAATTTATCATTTCATTTAAACTTTGATAATTCATTCATTAATCCTTCCAAAAACCAATAATGCACAGTCATTGTCCAAGTCATCCACAATAAATGCACTCTAAAAATGATGATGAAGGGTAAGTGAATGTTTCATTATTTTGTTCTTTAGTAAATTAATGAAATGATATATCATAATCTTATCGTAATATCTCCCCACATCAGGGTATTTATCCCTATGACAACATTGTGTCATGATAGTACATCAATTGGTAAATGTTTTTGAGTGAAGATTTCAGTGTAACTACTAAAAATGGCCTTGTTGGGGTTAACATGTTGGCCCCACTTATTTTATCTGTACTCATATTTGATGCCTTTCACTTTTACCTAAAGGATTTTTGATAACACCGTGAAATTACGTTGCTCCTATTTTTTATTCACTGATATTTTTTTCAGTGACTACCATTTCCTCAATTTCAACATCTTTAATATGTTACTTTAGAGCGCTAGCATTAGAATGTGTAGATGCTGGTTGTACATCTGCATAGGGAGAGAAAGCAAGAACAGGTGGAGAAAACTCTTGGTCCTTTGAACTGCGAGTAGTTTCAGGTTGAGAGACATATTGTGCCTTAGGATTATAAGCATCATCATGTTCAGAAGTCATTATCCATCGAAGTGGTTCATCATTTCATTTAAATTACATAAAATAAAAAGAAAATAGATATTAAACAATGGTAACAATATGTTTATTACCAAAAATATTACCTTATTATTGAACTCCATTTTTGTAAAGGATGAATGGATTTGACCCCTCTATCCACTATCTAAATCTCTTTATTGTGGTCTCCTTTGACATACAAAATGCCGCCTACATTTAGACCATTGAGAAATGATTTCGACTTCCCAATGAGGGGTCATCCTCTACTGAATTTTCATTTGACACTTTTGTAGTTTTTCGGGGATAACCGAACAATTGACAAATTTTGGTTTTCGGGATATGGAACATAAGATAATTTTACTCCCTATAATGACATTATAAATGGATTATATTGGTACCATTCCTTACTAAAATCAACTTTCATGAATCCCAACTCACCAATTTTAACAATAATAATGTGATAAACCCACATTAATTGATAAATTGGCACGTATAAGTTCATATAATCCAACTCACATATTTTTTTAATGATGAAAAAGTATGACATATTCGTATAAATTGGATTTATTTCCTTAGCACCGGAAATATGAATCTCTTCATCCAAAAGTGTAGCTCCACTATTCTTAATAGTATTGTCTTCATCATGTTCATTAGTATAGAATGTATAACCATTATTTAACTAAGAAATATATGATAATAAAAACACATTAGGTCTTCCTTCTAGCTATCGAAGTCATTTTGAAATTGAGTATATGTTTTCATCTTACTCCTTAAATATATGGTCCTAAAATCATCCAATAAACTGTTGGTTATGTGTATTTGATATCCATTCTCAATCCCTTGATGGATTCAAATGCCTAAGAATTTTTTTGTGGGTTTGGACATATAGATCAACATCCAAACTGATATACAAAACGTAAAGGTGGGCTTACTCTCGATTTGAAATATTGATTGTGACAACCACTCTTCCATAAATTTCTTCACCCATAATATGCTCTGTGTGATGAGATTTCGGTGGACCAATACTTCCCGCACTGGATAGATATTCAGTACAAAAATCAACAGCTTCCTCTACAATATATCAACCCGCACTACAACCCTTTTCCAGATTCGATTTTTGACATACCATTTCAAAATATTCATATAATTTTCAATTGGGTACATCCATCTATAGTGTACATGAAAACATATTCGAATCTCTCTCACCAATTAAACCATCAAATGATCCATCAGTAAAACAATGTTAGCGGGAAGAACATTTCCAATTCACATAATATGATGAAAATTTCTCTTTCTATACTGGGAAATTTCAACGAGTCTATAAGTGTTATACATATAGCTTTGAAGAATAGACAAATATTTGTTAACATATAACATACATTCTTTGAAAAAAATCAATGTAGAGTTATAGTAATTATATTTGAGTCAAAACATGCAATTCATGTGATTTCATACCATTTAACTTTAAAATTTTCATTTCCATGATGTTATTGATATGCGATGAACACCCCTCTAGATGCTTTACTTTATTCATGAAGTTAAAAAACTGTTATCTTTCCATCCAATAAAGTGTGTAAGTAGCTGGAGAAAGTAAAGTGGTTTTTTCACCCTTTACTGGAACCATATCTTCTCATATTCCCATGTCAACCATTTCCAACATAGCTTTAATTCCATTTTTTTATTCTATATTCATTTAACAATGTACCGATGACACTGTCACATACATTTTTTTCAACCTACATGAAATCGACAATGTTTTTGACCTCCACACAATTCTAGTATTGTAATTCAATAAAAATAATCTCTTCTTCAAACTGGTTATTGTAAGGTTTTTAGAAACCAGTTTTCCAAAAGCGGTGCCCACATATTTTAATTTCTAGGTAAATTTATCACCAATTAGTGGAGATGGTGTTGTACATTCTTATGAAATTCCTTAAAATGATTTCCTCCAAGATAAATACTTATTTTGTCAGGGTAGAAATCTATGATGCCCTAGAATCATGGTTTTCGATGAATGATTCAACCTAATTGATAGTGTGCCTTGTTTGCAGATGGGACACCCATAACCTCCTTTAATGCTTTATCCTAAAAAATTCCCTAAGAAGGATATTCGTTTATATTCCTATAAAACATGGATCCCAATATGAAATCCTTATTTATATATGCACCATACATTGTAACACTTGAATCGTAAAATAATTTCAAATCCTTGATCAATGGATCCAAATAAATATAAATATTGTTACCCAATTGTTTCAGTACTAATATAATCATATATAGCATGATGTACCTTTTTTCATGCATAAACACGGTGGAATGTTATAATTCACCAACATAACTAGCCAAGTACTGTGAGTTATTCTTTGAAAAACATAAAGATTAAGATTATATATAGATAATACAAGAAAATGGTTTCTCAGCTCATTTCCCAAATCAAGATACTCATGATCCATTTGATGCCACTATAGAGAGTCTTCCCAGTGATGTAGTTTCCCATCATTATTTCTTCTTTATGCATGCAATGTCAATTTCTTTAGGGTCACCTCACTTTTATATAGGTTCATAAACCTTGGAATTATTGGGAAGTATCATACATCTTTCTGAGGACTGGATTCATCATTATTTTATCGAGAAAACCCACACTTTGGGGAATTATATAAGTGAATCTTTGTCCTTTTAAAATTGTATATAGTCATTCGGTCAGGTGGGTATTCATTCAGAGATCATACCCATAGAACATAGAATTTTCTTGGCATTTTATTTGCCTCTCAGGTGCTCATTATCTTCTGGGATCATGTCATTAAAGAGAGAATTTATTTATGTAAAACAAGAATCACTCCATCCATTACCTAATTTTAAATTATACAGCTTCAGTGTGGTTAACAATGCTATATATTTTGTGCAACCACCATAAAATGGAATCTTTTCATAATTATTTAATTGCTCAATCAATTTTGGACAATCATGAAGTTCATCTTAAAGTATCCTTTAAATTTCATCAATATTATCTTCATCATCATTCACATCTATTATCTTTTCCATGATACAGTCTTCTTTAGTTTCCCCTCTTATAATCATATCAGATGATCTATAAAACACATTGTTATCCTAGACAATAGCTACATTCAAATTTTCCTTGCATTTATTGCAAAATTTATAACTTCCAACTATTCCATAACAGATCAAGTGTTCTTCCAATGCCTCTGGACTAACTTTTCATGAATAACAACAGAAAAAACACAAAAACATTATTTGAGAAGGTGCATATGCATGATCTTCTGAAAACATGATGAACTCTTTCACCCTATCTTCACACTCTATTTTTAAACAATTGACATCCATCCATTCTTTATTCATACCCATAATATTTGATTTGGTGATATTTATTTTTATCAAAATAAATAGACAAAACGTAGATATAAAAATTAATCAGGTGTAGAAATAGTTATAGGCATTATGTCTTATTTGAAAACTATTTATAAAATGAAAATTGAAATCCCATGAAAAACCAACTTTTTACACAAATTCCTCTTTAAAATAACACTCCCATTTTAAAATAAACCAATAAATTCCAAATAATATTTCTCAAAACTGAAATTATTTATTTATAAATCCTTCAAAGAAACTTCATGAAACAATAATGTTAATTTTTTTAAATGAGGTACATCCCTCTAAATTTTACTAATTTTTATCTAAAACATCACACACCCCATTGTAAAATGAAACAAGCATTACATACTCTTTAAAAAAATTCACATCCCTTTATGAAATTCAATCAGATGAGTTAGTAAACAGTTTTCATGAATCCTAATACCATGCAATGTGTTTAAAACATTTTAACGTTATTTAAAACAAAAAAAAATGTATTATGAACACATTTTTCAATATTCTTTTTTTAGTGTATTCCAATAACACATCATAGAAAGAAGCACTATTTAAAATTATAGAAAAGTATTTGGGATGTTTATCTTATTCATTCTAAACTTTTCATACCCATAAGAAACCACATGAACATCATGGACTGAAAAAATTCAAATCCTGACTCTTGATACATCACAGTATAATCCATACTCATTACCCAACTCCTTTATTGTTATAAATGGTGTTTTCATCAATATCCATTTAAGATCATAGAAGTATCACTCATGAACATCTAAATACTCATATTAAGCTACACAACATAAGTCAGGTCTCGTTTAATGCAATGTCTATTACAATTGTATTATCATAGATTGAAATTTGAAGTTAATAGTTCATCCCTATATCATATAATTCAATTATCATCTTAAAATCATCCACCAAATCACATATGGTATTATCTACTACTATGAATTATCTATACCATCAATGTAGGGAGTATAACAAGCATATTTTAACATAATCATTGTTACATATTGTAGTGATTAAGAACACACTCTGAACTAATCACCTGATTCCCAAAAAATCATAACTCATTATTACAAAAAATATACTAAATGGAATGTTAAAAGGGAATAAAAACCCAAAAAACTCCATCATCAGCACTAGTTACCCCTGGTAACTCACCACATCCCATCATACAACTATGGAAAAATTTGAGCATCAAGAACAATAGAAAATAGGGCACTGAAAAAGGAAATATAAGAGTATCATAAAATCCCATCGACCAGTTCATATGTAAGGTGTGAGCTAAAAATTATTTCTATGATTTAAGAAAGAATTATCTTTTAATCCCTTCATAATATAGTTCAAAAATATCTAGTTTGAACATTAGGTAGAAAAATTATTTTCACAGGAATTAGAAAACAAGTGTAAAAACAATAAAATTACACATTTTCAATAAATGTCCATTTTTATAATATAAAAACAAGTTTGAATAAAAGATTGAAATAAAAATATCAAAAAATGGAAAGAGGGCGATTAGAACCATATAAGACATGTTAAATCATAGTTTATTCCTCTTTTAGAACATTTTATGAAAATATATTTTTCATCAATAACCACAATGAAAATCTATTTTCTCTTAAAAGTCATTCAAAAAATAACAAACAATTTTCCATTTTCAAATAAAAATTATTAACCATTAAAATCAATATATTCAAATGTAAGGAAAATACAAACTATATGTCAAATAATGATCATACATAGGCACTAAGGAAATATGGGGAAAAATATAAAAAAACAACAAATTGATAGCGCCATATATTCAAAAATACTTGGGGAATACAATCCAGCCAAGAAAATATTTCCTAATAACGATGTAACCATCATGTGAATTATATTAAGGATCATGTATTGGGATCCTATATTAGAGATGAGGAACTAGGTAGATACTATTTAAATTGGAATATCTAAGTAGTCCTATAAAACTCACTTGGCTCTATCATGACCAGGGGATCAAAAGAAAGGTTGATCCCTTCCATTATAATCTAGGGACACTGAAAAATGTCATAAAACCGCTCAATCTAAATGGGTTCTAACAATAGCTACTGCACTCCACACAAGGTATTTAACTTTTATGGATCCCAACAAGTCTCTTAGGACACTCATGACATTTCAATAGTCGAAGTGAGAAACCAATGAAAAAATAAAAGATCATCACATAAATATAATTTAAATAATTTAAACATTAACCTCACCCTACCTCCTACACACTCATAAGGAAAAACCCCTTTCACATAATTTTAGAAGATTCAGAATAAGCATAAGAATATAAAGAATCCCTCAGGGGGGTCATGAGCCATAACAAGAACAATAAATAAACAGATCTTAATTAAGGGTATCTCATATGTATAAAATAACTTCATTTAAATTACCAACTAGTATTTTACAAATGTGATTGAGGAGACAATCCATTCTCACACATGTTGTGAACAAATTTTCAAATTTCATCCAAAACCCATTTATCAAAATGCACTAAAAGCCAATTTAGAAACCAAACCATTTTCTATACAAAATTTTTTTAAATAAGAAACACTTTTATTTTTGAAGAAAATATTTGTTAAGAACTATTTTATTAAAATTCAATATATTTTTGAAAACAAATTAATCCACCATGAGAGTTATGTGTCACAAAACAATTGAAATAGGTTCAAGGTGAATTCCATTCATTTTAAAAAACATGACTTTCAAATAAATAATATTCACTTTAAGCGAAAACAATTTCTGACCAAACATTCAAAATATTTAAATTACATTAAAAATACACTTGGACCTTTTACAATCATTAATAAGAATTAATTACAAAACATCCATGATATTTATAACATGCACTATAAGGGAGTATTAATGAAACACCAACCTCACTCAAGAATATTCAAAGCTAAAACATGTCAACATTAATAGAGAACACATAAATATATCAAGTGACATAATAATCATACCCTAATGACATAAATACTCATCATTGAATAGAAATTACTATATGATCTAGTGGAATCACACATCAAATGTATAACTAAGTCAAAAAAATCACCGAAAAAATGAAGAGGAACACCTGCCGGCATGCAATTTTTTTAGTGCACAATCATGGACCACCAATGTCCATGATTTTCATCGGGGAATTTAGACCATACAATTCACATTATACCATCAATATAAAACTATAATAACATATGAACAATATGAAACTGATGAAAAGGAGGAGAAAAATAACCGGGAGAGGAGAGGAACGCATTAGATGAGAGGCGCACCACGGAGGTGTGGCGCATGACAGAGGTTTGGAATGCAGCGGAAGATAGGGCATAAGATGGATAGTTCGGGCATGGAAGAGGAGACTGTTAGGGTAGAGGAGATGCACAATGGTGTGGCATGTGGTCATGTGGCGCGCGACGGAGGTGACGGTGCATGATGGAGGTGTGGTTCACGGTCGAGAAGAGGTGGCGGGAGAGGAAGAGGAGGAGGACGAGGAAGAGGAGGAAGATGAGGAGGAAGGTGATGAGTTGCAGCATAGATGTCAACATTCATGATAGCTTGAGGGGTATGAGAATGAAGGATATTGTTATGGTTTATTTACAAAACTCAGTGATACATTTATCAGCGCTAGCTAAAAGGGCTAATAAAGCTACGTTTTATGAACACTATAATAAAGAACCCTGATAAAACTCACCATTATCAGTGCTTTTTAGCACTAATAAAAGGTGTCTCTATCAAGGCTAAATTTATAGCACTGATAAAGCCACATTTTATCAGTGCTTATTTAGCGCTGAAAAAGGCCCATCTTTTGCATCGCTAAAAAACCACTGATAAACATAATATGTTTTACAATTTATTTACATTAATATATATATATATATTATATCTCTATATATATTGTTATATATATGATATATATATTTATATATTCAAAATTATAACTATAAATAAATAAATATTTATCTTTATATTTATAAAACTATAATCTAAATAATTATAGCAATAAAATTTAAATAATTATAAAATTTTATTAAATATACATTTTATATCTATAATTATAGAATATAAATAAGAAATATATTAATTATATATATTCATAAAATTATAGATATATACAACTATATTTCTTCTAATATTATAATTATTTATTTGAATAAATATATTTATTTTATAAATATATATATAATTATAATTATAATTATAAATGAATAATTATTTATTTATTTATTTATTTAAAAAATTATAAAATTATTACAAATTAATATTTCTAAATTTGATAATGTTATTAATATATATATATATATTTATTATATTTATTTAAATTTTATAATGATTTAAATATACATGTATTTATTTATAACAATTAAAATAAATATTTGTATTTATTTGTCAATATTTCTATATTTTTGTTCAATTTTATGTTAACTTTAAATGAAAATAATAATAATTTTTTATTAATTAATAATTTTTTAAATAAATAAATATTTATTTGTTTTTATAACAAATAAATGTATATTTATTTATTTGTAATAAAAAATTATAATAAATATTTATTTATTTATTGTTGTAATTATATATATATATATATTATAATTTTTTATTTATTTAAAAATATCTACATTTATTTATAATTATATTTATAACTATTTTTAATTATTTATAAATAATATTATATACATATAAATAATTAATATATAATTTATAATTTTTTAATATTTTAAATATATCTATATTCATTTGAGAATTATAATTATAATTATTGGCATTTATTTATAAATATTTTCATATGTTTATAAATATATTTATTTAATTATATTATAAATTTATAAATAGTATAAAAAACCTATTTATTATAATTTTATAATTATTTACATATATATAGTTATTTATAGTATTGATTATAACTATAAATAAATATACTTATAAATATGTGAATATAAATATAAATATAAATATAAATATATATAATTTTAATATATATATTTTTATTGTAATAGTATAATTATTTATATATATAGTTATAACTATAATTATAAATAAATATATTTTAAAAGTATTTATATATAATTAAAATATAATAATTAGAAATATAATAAGTTTATTTGTTTTTAAATATATTTAATGTAATTTTATAATTATTTTTGAGAACATAATATTTTATACGGGTAACAAGAATTAATTATATAGCTTGTAAATATACATAATAAAAAACAAGTCATCAATGGACAATATGAATAATAAGAAAGGGCGTAATGTGTAATTGAACATTATGATACATAACATATCCACACATGATCAATATATTTATTGACCAAATTCATTGGAACATATTTATTTAATATTTAATATATATATATATATATTAGAAAGGTATTTATATATATTAATTTTAAATGAAATAAATAAAATAAATACACAAAATATAATAAATAAAATAAGATGATAAATCTAATAATTTAATGATATAATAAATTTTAAAAATCTAATTATTTAATCTAATAAATCTAATAAATCTAATAAATATATTTATTATTTACGAAAATTTAATATAATCTTATAATTTTTTAAATATATATATTTAATTATAATCATAGAAATATTATTTTTAAAAAATTATATATATATATATATATATTTATTTAAATTATTAGAAAATATATATTAATTATAAACATGAATTTTGTAGTTAATGTATCCAAAAAAAAATTATTTTGAATATAAATTATTAAAAATGTTCATCACCCTTAAATATAGTGCTCAAAAATGAATCCTTTTTCAGCGCTAAAAAGGTGATAATAAATGTGTTACTTTTATAAAAGCTTTTCTTAGCACTAATAAAGGATATATATATCAGCACATTTATCTAGCACAGATAAAGGCTCCCCCATTATCAGCACTTTCTTCTTAGCACTGATAAAATGAGGTTCTTCCATTTCCATTTTTTTTGGCAGTGTAACATCTCACATCTCCATATGAATTGTCTTACACACTCTGTATTACCATCGTTGCTCCTCACATGTTTGGTTTTGTGATGCATCATTCGAGTGAGGCACAGTCTCAATGGTTCTCAGGGTTGCATACCTAGTTCATCGATGGTTCCTTCATATGCCTGGTGTTGCTTCCATTTCATAGAGAAAAAGGAAGAGATCCGGTGATTCCGGCCACCCGCACTCCCCTCTGAAGAGTTTGTTCCACCTCTTATAAATGGATTACTTCTACAGTGGAAACTCAGTCGGGAATCCACTTGGTTCTAGGTTCCGGATGACTGCGCTTCATGGAGGTTTCAGATCAAGACCCATCATTAATCTTAACCATGCTTCGGTATATATTGTTGGCTGTATAGAAATTTAGTTTATTCTATCATGTATTCTTATGTATACTTTTTGTGTATGTGTTTCAGTCACTCCAGGAGTGGGCAGGGCTGAATCTACATGGAAGACATAAAAAATTACACATAGTTGAGGTATCCCGTCCACATTAGACTGTTTTTTTTGGTCCTTTTATTCTTTGCATCTGAGTCATTAATCGCATTGTGTGGTTTCTTACAACTCAAAAAATCTCTTATCAAGGTGTCGTTCTCACCATGTGAATAGGTCCCAAAGGTACTGAAGAATGTAAGAACTACTATACCATTAATTTTGTCTGTATTTTATGATTTTTATTCCAATAATATGTTTTGAGAGTCCGTGTTCATTTGTTCATTTGTAATCAACCGGTTAATCAAACTCACCTTATAATGAATCCACCGTGTGCAACAGCGGGTCTTGTGTATTTTAGGGTTTAAGTGTTTACCTCGAAAATGTGGTGTATTAGATCTTACTGTAATGTTATTAATGGGTTATACTAAAATTGATATTGAGAAGATCAATGGTGAAAACTACTTTAATATCTGGAAAATTAAAATGACAGCCTTAGTAGACCATAATGACATAATAGGTTGTCTTGCTAGTTAAAGAATGAGAATAACAACCACTACCCTTGATGGATAGATTTACATTACTTATGCTGATGTCCCTGTGGAAACCCTTATGAAATCATGTAGTCTAAAACTTTTTAATTTAGAAGATAAGGTTTTAAGAGAAGGTGAATATGAGTCCTCTACCGCTAAAATATGGTCTAAGCTTAATTCTCATTATATGTCCTAGTCCCTTATTGGTAGATTATATAAGAAAATAAGATTATACACTTTTGAAACGTACCCTGGAACTTCAGTTACTGTGTATAGTGATGATTCTAATAAAATTTTGTTAAATATATCCATCATATACATTTTTTTGGATGATGATGATAATACTATTATAATTTATCATCTCAATATGCTTCCTTTAATTCGGTTAAATAAACAATTATGTATGGAAAATAAACACTTACTCTTAAAGAAGTCAAGTCTTATTTACTCTCTAATGACCTTCAAAGTAAGGGTAGTGTTATGATTGAGTCTGAGGGAATATATTTCTAGGGAAAAAGTTAGTCTTGAGGCCAGAGTGATTCAAGGTGTAGGTGAAAAGAAAGGGGCTAGTACAAGAAAAAAACAATTCTAAAAACAAATTAATGAAATTTTCCAATGAAAATGACCTATAAATATTAAGAGAAAATTCCCTAATAGGAAAGGTGACTACAGTGAAAAAATAAATCACTATTATTTATTAATATATCTTTAATTTCTCACTGCTTGTGTGTCAAATGTTTTGACATTTCTTTCATTGATGAATGAATCCTAGATTCTGGATGGTTATTCCACATGTATCCTAGGAATGAACTCTTCACTAATTTGTGGGAAATAGAATTTGGTGAGGTATTTCAAGGGAATAATAGTAGCTATCAAATTATGGGAATAACCTCTCTCATGTTAGAACATCATGATGGGGCTTTTATAACTCGTGGGGATGTTAGTTGGGTACCTGAATTAAAAACAACCCTAATATCCCTAGGAATACTTGACCCAAATGGGCACAACATAAAGTATGATTTTGTAAGTCTTAGAGTTTCCTATTGATTCCTCATGGTTATGAAAGGAAACCTTCACAATGGTTTTAATGTGTTAGATGGTAAGGTTCATAAAATTCAGTTGAAAACGTCATCTAATTCAGAACATTATTCCACCACTCATTTGCAAAGAAGATTAGGGAACATTAGTGCCAAGGGCTTCAGTGAACTCAATAAACAGTGGCTTTTGGGTAATATCACTCCAAGTAGTATCCCATTCTGTGAGGATTGTGTATAAGGTAAATCCAGAAGCGTTATCTTTCTTAGTTCAATGTATAAGGCTAAAGGACCCCTTTAATGTGTACATTATGACATGTGGGGTCCATATAGGGTTACCTCCTACAGTTGAGTCTTGTATGATGTAACATTACCTGATGATTTCTCTAGGAATGTACATATTTCTTTACTCAAACACAATTCCACAACTTTTTAGAACTTTGAAAAATGGAAAGATGGGGTAGAAAGTGCGATTAAGAGAAATATTAAGGCCTTATAAACTGATAATGGTTTAGATTATCTGTCCCTATAATTTATATAATTATATGAATATTAGGGAATAAAGTGATACTAGAATATTTTGGAAACCACACATAAAATGGGTTAGTTGAGAGAATGACTAGGACTATTCTTGATAAGGTGATGTGTACGTTGTCCCACTCAAAACTCTCCAATTCATTCCGGGCTAATGATATTTCGGAAGAAGTGTACATTATTAACAATTTCCCATATTTTGTTAATTCTTTTAAGAATCCTGAGGATCTTTGGAAAGGTATACCCCTCATCCAAATTCTATCACACCCTAGGACAATTGGATCAATAGCTTATGTCCATACACGTATTGTTGATCTAGATCATATGGCTTTTAAATTTATATTCATAGGATATCCATAGGGTGTTAAGGGGTATCATTTATGATTAAACAAATAGGGTTATGAGAAGTGTATCATTAGATGAGATGTTGTGTTTCAGGAATCTGGTCTGTCCAAAGATGAGGGACATGATCCTTAAGAGACTCCTGATGACACTACAAGACCTTGAACAACACCAAGCCCTCTTTGTGTTGAATTCCCTGGTGAATTCAGTGACCACTCCCAGTCTACTACTGGCCATATTCCCCCCATTTTCCATACCGAACGCTAATCTTATTCTAATTTGGATTCAAAAATCAAAACAGAGGAACTTGATGATTTGAGAAATTACGATCTCACTCAGGATAGAGAGATAAGATTTATTATAGCCCCAGTCTATTTCAATGAGGAAGACATTTATGACTATGTGTCTAATGTAGCACATGATTTATTTAGCGATGAACCTCAAACATATAATAAAGCTATTAAATCCATGGAATCCTCTAGATGGTTCAATGATATAAACGAAGAGACAAATTATATCCTTAAAAAACTTCTTAGGTTGTTTTCCCTAATCCTAACAAAATATCATACTTTCGTAAAGGATTTATAAGAAAAATGAAAAAAATTTGGGGAAACTAAAATCATGTTCAATTCACCAATTTTTTTCTAAGGGATTTATTCCATGAGAAAGAATTAATTATAGTGAAATCTTGTCCCCTGTTGTTAAACATTCATCTATTAGAATTCCTCTTTGTTTTAGTAATAAATTTGATTTTCATGTTGATCAATTTGATGTAAAAACAGCTCTTTAACATTGTATTCTTAATGAAACATTTTATATGGATCATACTGAATGATTATCTAAACAGTTCAAACCCAATAAAATTTTTATTCTTAAGAATTCTTTATATGGGTTTAATAAATCATCAAGACAATGCTATAAAATTCATGATTCATTTATTATAGAAAATCAATTTTCTATAAGCAAATTTAAAGCATGCGTATATTATAAAATTGTAAAACATTATTCTATTTTTTATGTTATTATACATTTATGACATGATTATAATCTATAAAAACATTAGGATTATAAATTATTCTAGGAATAATGTGTATTTTTTACTTGAAATTAAAGACATAGTGCCTGCAAGTCAAATTTTATGCATGGATATAATAAGATATGGGATGGCCAAAATCACGTACCTATCTCAATAATCTTGTTATAAAGGTATTAAAATGATAACTATTTGAGAATGTGAAAAACAGATAACCTTACTTTATGAATTCACTTAATGTTGTCCTCGAAAAAATCCCCTTTGAAATGATGATGAGGCTATCTTCATGGGTTCAATTCCTTATGCTAATATAGTAGGAAGTCTTATGTATGAAATTCACTATGCTAGGCCAGATATTTCATTCATTGTTTCTACATTGATCATGTTTATGGGGAAACATGGTAAGACTCATTGTCGTGTGTTGAAATGGATTATTAAGTTTGTTTCTATGTTTGGTAAATTGTGTATTCGATATGGATTAAATAGTATTTTTGATAATGATATAGTAGTCTTTATTGACACAGATTATGATGTAAATATTGAATCCTGGAAGTCTATCACAGGTTTTTATGTCTTACATGTAGAGTACCAGTCTCCTAGAAGTTCAATACGTAGTTAGTGGTTGCACTCTCCACTACAGAGGTAGAGTATATTGCCCACAAAAAGTCAGAGTTGTCATTATCATCTAATAGTATAGTAGTCCACTATGTAGCCAATCTACATTACATATATCTAAAAATTATGCATCCAATGGTAGATAATATAACATTTTTATTTTTCTATATTTTTTAGGGACATTATAGAATCTAGGACAATGAGTGTCACACTGATACTGTTTTTGATTCTTTTTGCTGAGGCACGCTGCCTGTGTACATGTTTTAAATGCTTTCAACTACATTGTACCATGTATTCCCACATTCGAATGGTGGGAAACAATCTTCACAATTTCAGAAATGTTTTCTCCTTGATATAAACATGATTATGGGATGTTTTTTCCTACATCTATGTATTCCACCTCAAAATTACCATCCATGTCTGGGCTTGCCTATGAAACTAATACATTTTTCATGAAATTCTTCCTGATGCCAAATCTTTGTGGATACTGGTTAATTATGTTGCTTCTATCAGGACATTCCAAAGTTTCAAGTCAAGGAACCAACCTTCGGCCTAGAGATTAGTCCTATAAGGAATCGCTGGAATGTATGGATGTAGGAACATTGGTACATATGTATTCTATCTTTTTCGACGGATTTTTGTGCGCAAGGAATACTAAGTAATCCCATGTCGATTTTTGGGTATTTATGACATAGTCATATCTTTATAGGTTTTACTCGGCTTACCAATTTTGACATGAGGTATTCCGTGAGTTTAGCATCTGGTGGGGATGGATCACACTTATCATAACACTCATTAGAGTGGATCAGATTGGCACGTCCTGAGGAGGGATCACCTGGAAAGTTTTCTAGATGGACAGATCCGAACGACCAATGGGGATGAACACAGGATGGAGTATCCCAAAAAGTTAAGGGTTCACACCATGAAGGTTGATTTGTACTTTAGAAAGGACAAATGGGGGATCCACACCCCAAATAAGAGGATTCCAAGGTTTACTATTGGTTAGGATTGAAGAATTGGGAGGCTTCTTACATAACCAATTAAAAAGATAGGGATAAAAACCCACATAGTTCAAATGTTTTATTTGGGGATTACACATTATTAGATTTTTGTTGGAAGATGGGAAATCTTGGTTGGATGAATGTGGATTGTGTAGGGATTATGCCTGGTTAGATTCCTGAGTGCTACTAGGAGTACTGAGGAAGTGGGTGGCATGATATCGCCGAGATGCAGTAGCCTGGGTATGAATCATGATGGATGGTGGATGATTTAATGAATTGGATGGGATGAATGAGTTTTTTCTGATGTAAAGATGGTGATGTTTGGTTTTTAACCACAGGGAGGATTCCTAGTTATCCTAGTGGATGGTACTAAAAGTCCATGTAGTTCAGGATGGGGAGATGAGACACCTAAGGAGCCGACCAATGAGAAATGAAAAGAATGGATAGGGACCCGAATGATGTAGAACCTCTAGGTTGGGGAAGGAGTATCCCAAAACACGATGGCTCAAAGAAATGACCATGGTAGGAAATGATTGATGGAATTGATCCATAAGGAGGCTTCCTATATACCCTTTTAAAAATACAAGTATTAATGTCCTTGTAGTTTATGATGGAGGTATAGAATCAGGGCATACACAAATGAAAATGACCTAGAGATGCGCCATGGGAATATTTATGGTTAGTGGACCTTAGTAAGAGGGGAAATCGTGGTTTGAGGAGTATGGTGAAGTGCAGATCTTATGCATGGTTAGCTTCCCATGTGGATCAAAACACCTTACGGAGTTTGATCTAGTATATAAGTCCCAAAAATGGAAGATGTCAGATAAAGAGGGTGTATCCATAGAAGGGATAACAATAGATTACTGTATCATGGGATTAAACCTCTAATAAGATTCCTACATACTTCAATGGGGTCATAAACTGCATTTTTTGGAGGAGTGTATAGTTTAATTTCATGAAATATGAGTGAATCTATGTGAAATAGTTGGGAAAATTGATTATGGGGAATGAGGGGGGCTTGGACATTGAAGATGCTTCATAAATACTCATTTTAGAAGACTTAGAACGGAGTACACAGAGTTAAAAGGAGAGGGTAATGGGTCTTATGCATGGAATGATTACCGAATATGATTTCATGGTAAACGTTTACTCTAATCCCATGTGATTCATGCTTAGTATGAGAAACAAGAGGTAACATTAGAAGGGATGGTCATGTCCGGAATGGTTTGGCCACTTGTGATGTTGTGGGGCTTACACATGGATAGAAGCCCATGGATATGGATATTGGGACATAAACTTTGAGGGAAGTCTTAATAGGTTTTTTTGGGATTACATGGATACTACTCGATGAGTACATGATGACAAATTCCAATGGGAGAGAGAGATTGGAAGAGCACTAGTTCCAATACCCTTTCTTGTTTTCTCAGTCTTACCATGAATGCAAGAATCACAGATTAATGGCATGTGTTGAGGACATGGATTCTTGGTAGTTTAATGTCCTGCAGATCAGATGATTAGGACTCAATCCTCTTCCCATAGACAAACATAACTTTTACCAACCAGCACTCGGGGAAGAGAAGGCACGCAAAATGCCCGATGAGAGTGAGGTGTAGGAGTCTTCAATGGTTCATGGGGCTTACACATGGAAGCTATTATGGTGCTACAATTGAGTGGAAATGATGAATGGGGTATAAACATGGATGGTGACCTGGTGCCTCTATTGAGCGTAAATGGTTTATGGGGCTTTCAAATTGAAGCATCATGTTATGTCTTCCTCATGTCAGGCGATGAGGGAATCTCAACATGATGATTGGTCGAGGGATAACGGTTTGGTGTGTACACCTTAAGAAGATGCCAATATTGGTTTTTTGATGTTCATCTCATGATGAGGCATCTTATTCTTGATTCATATGGCATCCTATCCTAGAATAAAATGCTATGATACAATTTAAATCCATGTGGTAAGGACAATCTAAATATTATTTTTGATGCATAAGGCATCACTTGTTCGAAACCAGATGTATCCTATGTTTTTTATGCAGGGTGTACAAAATATTAATATTTTGTTGTGATGCCTAGTAGGCATTAGACGCCTAAATGTGGAATGTGTTGGGACTTATGGAATAACATCCCTTTTGAGTTTAACCCGACATAGGAACCGGGTGATAAGATTTGAGGATTTTGTTGAGGAATTTCACAACTCAAGGTACTCTAGAAATCTAAGATGGGGATATCAACCCAAGACATGGGAAAGATACCAAGAGGAGTATGGTCAACTCATAGTGTTTGATGGGCTGAAAATGAGTATCTTGAATCATTTTTTTCCGGGAATATACATTGGTACCTCAAAGTGGAACAATAAACAATGGGGTCGACCCAACCTGAAAAGTTCATAGTGCGACTCATGATTTTTCATGTGGGTTAACAATGGTACGGAAGGGACCAGAACGACATCCCAACACTGATCTCGAATGAGGGTGAGTGGGCACATCCCATGTGGTATGAACTTCTGGGAGTGAAGGGAAGAGCTTCACGATTGCTAGGGCTTCACAAAGTAATGGTGTTAGAAGAGATGATGGACTCACAAAGGATTGGGCTTCATGAAGCATAGGTGCTCACAGAGCATGAGAAAATTTCCTTATAATAGAATTTATTGGAAGAGTGCTCGATGATAGTTTAATTCTTCATGGATCGTTTAGCAACCCAATGGGGCTTTGTCCTTCATGGTTGACATAGGCCATCATGAAGAGAATCCCTACCATAGGTTGGAGAAATCCATTTTCTTGGTGGTTTGTTATGATCGGGCGTACCATAAAATGAGAGTTCCCCGAAAAATGGAGCGGCATAGCTGTGTATTCAAGAAGGGGGAGCCTCATATTTATAAGAAATGGAGTGAAAAAAGGCCCCAGGAATCCAAGATGTTTGTGCAGCAGTGGAGGAAAAAAGGGCCCCGTGAATCAAAGACATTCAAGTGGATGCAAATCAGAAAATGGCACTGTGATGAAAAGATGTTCGCATGGACACTGAGTGAAAAAGGGCTCCTCAAATCCAATATGTTCCCACAACCATGTAGGTAAAAGGATGTCTTGAAGAAAAGATGTTAATCCGGAAGTAGAGGGAGGACCAAAAACCATTTTAATAACAATAAATTGAACAACCATAAATTCTAATCTATAACTCCATTTGGGCTCTAAGACAAGTAAAATCAAAGCCTATATAATGGGTTATTTGTATCATGATTGGTAGCACTCAATGTATTATTTGGACGCATTTTTTGGTGGAAATAGGTACCCACTGGAGACAATCCTATCGATTGTTTTACAAAGTTTTTTCCATTATTTAAATTCCTGGATTGCATTATACTAATGAATTTAGTCCAAATTATATAACTTTGGTTGTTGGAAAATCATCCTTAAATATAATTTAGTTTAATGTTGGTGATTTTTTTGAATTTATCTCCTTTATGTTTCATTTAAATTCTTTAAACAACGGTATTACAAGATTTGTTCATATTTTGTATAAGGTATTTAGATTTTATTGGGATTATATACATTTCATGGTTCATGGGAACTATTAACGTGACTTTTATTCATTTAGCATGTATTTTTTTGGATCATGTGTTTGGATTCTTTACTTATTTAGAAGCTCGTTATCTAGACCATTGATAAGCCTTGAACCAACGACCCATTGTTTCTCTAGGTTTGTTTCTTCATTAGGCCCAAATCCTTTATTATTTAATTGTGCCTATTTAGCTATTCCACCTATACCATGTGTTGTCCCATTGATTGTTACATGAACCGTCACACTGATCTGAACTTTCCATGGTGCTAACATCTAATGTCTCTATCTGAACTGCATGATTCCCAAAGCCTCTCTATCATTACTCCTAACCTATTTTCTCTATGATTATTCATTCGAGTGAGGAGAGATCACTCTGTTTCTCAGGGTTTGATAACTAATTTTTCAAGGGTTCCTCTGTATGTGAGACGTTTCTTCCATTTCCCAAAGAAGTAGGAGATCTTGAGATCCCAACCACATATACTCCCCTCTGCTAAGAAGAAATGACTTAGAAAATTCTACTTCACAATAGAATAATCATAATTTTCCCCCTAAATCTAGTTATCAGTACATTAAAATGATAAAATTTATTCCCTTGCATTTTTATTTATTTCATTTATTGTGTGTTCCCCTTGACCATGGGCTTTTGGGGCTTGACTTAGGGCAAGCCCTATGGCCAAGTTCATGCCACCTCATATAACTTTATTACCATTTAGGTGGATACTGAGGGGGGAATCGACTTGGTTTTGGGTTCCAGATTTCTGCGCTTCAAAAAGGATTCATATTGTTTCCCATATTTAATCATAACAAAGATTCGTTATAGATTATAGGATCTATGGGGATTTAATTTCATTTTTCATGTATTATTATATATTCTTGTTGGGTGTGTGTATGAGTTTATCCATGATTAGACATGGCTAAATCTATGTGATAGGCCTTACCAGTACCACCTATTTCAGCAAGCCCGAATCCCATGGATAGTTTTTGCAGTCGTTTTATATTTTTCTCTTGTGTTTTTAATTAATATGTGTTCTTTTTTATTTTTTATAAACCTGTTACCTTGGTGGTGTCTTCTCATTGCATGTAGGTTCCAAAGGGACTGAAGCACATTACATGTGGTGTCTCTTTTACTTTTTCTACTTTCCCTGCTTTGTTATTCTCGTAATCTTATTTGTAAATTTGTACTCATCTGTTCATTTGTAATAAACCGGTTAATAAAACTCATCATATAATTAGTCCATCATAAGAGAGATAGGGTCTTGGGTATTTTAGGATTCAAGTGTATAACCCCAATTGAACGTTACCAAATGATAGATGATGGAGTTTGGCTAAAGGACATTCGGTGTTGGTCCTATCAAACATGGGTAAGATGAATCTCTTGGATGAGGGGAGTGGAAATAATTTCTACTGTAGCCAGAATGATAAGAGGAGGAAGGAATATCCATAGGAGGATCCTGGGGGTTGCTCATGGGGCATAACTATTTTTTTGTAAACAGTTAATGAATGACCATGTCGATTAGAAGAAAAACTAGACTATAGAAAATGGGAATATATCCTTGCATTATGAAAACTGGTAACCCGTACTGCCGATGATGTGGTCTGGAAGAGGAAAATAAGATTCCATCATGACAAATATATGAGCCATTTAATAGTCAAGAATCTGGGAGGTTTTTCATCCACACAAGGAAAAGAACATATAGTTTCCCTGATATCCCGCAGGAATGATGCATTATAAAAGGGGTGTGGTGAACCCAGAAGGTTGATCTAGATAGCCTCCTGAGAGGAATCACGTCCAGAATGAGACTTGAGAGACCATCATAACAAGTTGAAGTTCAATTTTCATGGTCTTTTATATATTTTTAATTTTTTTAAATTTGTCTAGGTTAAAATTATTTCTAATGATATGGTCCAAATGAGGCATCCCCACAACCGCTTTTAACCTAATTGTTTTATTATTTTAAATATTCTTTTTATATATATAATATTTTTTATTTTGTTTTGTTTTTTATATATTAATATAAATAAATATATATATCTATAAAATTCAGAAGAAATTATCTGCTATTTAATATCATTAGTACAATCATTACATTAGTCTTTATTTAGAAATAATATATCTCTCAGAGATCCCTTATAGAAAAGGGTATTTCCTATAAATCGTTCTGCATTTCTGATGTGGGATTCATGTCCTCAATTTCCTATGAAAACAATTTGGAATTTCTTAGGTGGGATTATTTTTCATGTACATGGATTTTAAATACTATAACTTATATATTATAAGACAAATATAAATGAAAAATAATACATCGATTAAAAATATAAGAAATATTTTGAAATAAAAATAATTTCATAAAAAATGTTGATGGAAAATATTTTATAAACTTTCAAAACTATACAATTGAAACATAAAAATGTTTCTATTATGTGACTATGAAAAATTATATAATATAAACTATAATACTAATATAAATTAAACTTGAATCATGTATTAAACATATAGTAAATATTTGAAAATAAAAAGAATTTTGAAAAAAAATGATGAAAAATTATTTATAATATTTTAAAACAACCAACATGAAACATAAAAATGTTTCATGTTTGAGGATATGAAATAATATAATATATAAATTATAATACCAATATAAATGACACATAAAACATGGATTAATCATATAATAAATATCCGAATAAAAAATAATTTCATAAAAAATGTTGATGAAAATTAATACATAAGCTTTCAAAATCACAAAATTGATACTCATAAATGTTTCATGTATATTAATTTGAGAGCCTATAAAATATAAAATGTAAGAAAAATATAAATAAAAATTAAATAATGGATTAAAAATATAAGATGTATTTTAAAAACAATATCTTAAAAAATGTTGAGGAAAAATAATTTATAATATTTCAAAACCACCCACTTTAAACTTAAAAATGATTCAAGTATGTGGCTTTGAAAGACTATAAAATAAAAATTATAAGGATAATATGTTATTATATTTCTAAATATAAATATTTTTAGATTATGATATATATATATATTGTGTTAGTATTATATTGTTTAGAATTATTTCAATAATATTTGAATGTGAAAATGATAGGTTTTTAACCAATAACTTTTGTGGCGCTCAAATTTGAGACTTTTCAATGAAATAAGAATGGGTTTTGGTTGATCGTCAAGTTCATATAAATATAATTGGGTGAAAATGGGAATTTAGTTGAGAAATGTTCATCGATGTTAAATGGAGTATATATAATGAAATGATTATAACTAAATTTTTTAAACAATAATATGACATTCGATACAATGAAAAATTTCATCCTGGCCATCCAACTAGATCATGCTTACCACATGGTTTTTTCATCAATAACACATGGAATATGGTTGTTTTTTTGTCATTTCGAGACTACATCCTTGTTAGTGGAGTTTTTTATTCCATAGTCATTCTACCTATTTTATATGAGATTAATCAAACATTTTATTATTTAGATCCTCCTCTTAATTTATTATTTTTTCACTCACTTACGAGTGACCCCAAAGTGACATTGGAGAACCTTAGTTGTCATCCACATAACTACTTCTGAATGATCTCCATTGGAGAACCTCTCACTGGTCTATCATCTAAAATGGGATCTCATCCTGGTGAACATTATTGATAGAGATGCAGTTACCGTCTTTAACATGTAGTGTTTGACATGTATTCATCAGATCCAGAACTAGTTGACACAAAGGATCATCAATTTGTAGATGTTATGTTTTTCAAAAATAGATTTATTAAGACTCAAATTTGAGACCTTTTTAAGAACTATGTTTGGGAAATTTTTGATATTCATGTTGATATAAATTTCAGGGGGTAAAAATGGGTCTTTAATATAGAAATGGTCATGGAATATAAAATGGGTCTTTAGTAGGGTTCAATATATAAAATTAGTTTTAATGTATAACGTCAAAATTTAATTAATATTTTTTAAAATTTTAAATTTTAGTATTTTGTAAACCATTAAATGGTGTTTATAATATTATTTTACATTCCATTCATTATGATTTATTTATTTTATTTTCCTAACTCATATTATTTTAAACAACTTTTCAGATGTTTAGGATATCTATTAAATTTTATTTTGATTGTTTTTATACTATATATTTTATACGATTTTAGAGTTAGCTATATGAAATTTAATATTTAATTATATATTACAATTAATCAACTTATAAATCGTATAAAATATTAAATGTTCCCAAAATAGTAATTAAATTTGAAACACTCAATAAACATGTAATAATTTCTGATAGTAATAACAATATCTTGATTGAAATATACCAAATAAATATACAAGAACATGTAAAATCAATGTATATGTATATGTCTATAGGGCAAAATTCACCCCGCATGCTGGTTTGTGAAGGGGATGCCCGAATCAAGATCAGTGAGCTTCGTGCTGGGGAGGTGTCTCGTGACCTGGAGAGGGATGATCCTCATGAACTAGAATGTCGATCACCACATGCTCCATCTGTCTATTAGTGGGAGGAGGTGTAAAATACATGTCATAATGTGCTCTCGATCCTTCTCCCAGTAGTGTAGTAGAATGAATTCCATCATCATAGTGGTGAACCAATCCTCCGATGGATATGGACCACAAGGTTGTGATGGACCTAGGCCCCAAGGATGTTATGGATCTAAACCCGAAGGTGGAGAGAAGTACAAATATCCTATCAATAAATACATATCCCATACCTCCTTGGGCACATCCTCAATTAGATGTTGCTAGACTGCTAGAGGTCTGACCTCTAGATCATGTGAGGCCTCACACGTAGCATGAAATTTTATACGTTGTCATAGTCGTGGCTCCTTAGCACTTATAGCTGCTGGTGGAAGTTCTTCTATGGTTGGAACCTCCTCTCTCTAGGATATAATTTAAAATATTCTCTTGTAAATGGCACGATAAGATGACCTCAGCTCCAACGGTTCATCATGGACTTCTTCACAGCTAAATTACACTTCCTCCTCTTCATCCCTCAAGCTAACAAGATGCTCTGATTGAGTACCCTATAAATATATTCAAAATGAATTATAAAATGGTTCAGTAAAAAACTAATGGAAATTTATTAACTTTCAATCTTATGAATCTCTCTACTATGTTAGGTAAGATACATTATAGGCTTTAGTATATACCATGTATCATATGAGACCTACTTTTATTGAAATAATCATATCATTGGTATACCATAGATACCAAACTTTACACGTCCACACTAGCTGTTGAGATAGTCTACATGTACTTGGAGACATGTACTTGGTGCAAGTCCTCATCTAGACTTGTTGTCAGCTTAACTTCATGAATCTTCTCTGTCTTTCTCGGTGGAAATGATATCAGTTGCAATTAGAAAAACTAGCACATGACTCTATCAAGATGCTTCCACTCAATAATATTGAATTGAATGAGCAGCACTGCAACCATAGCATTGTCAAGTCCAGTAGTGATGTATTGTGGAAACTATTCCAGTATAGTTTAGAATGCGAGTCATGTAATTTGAAAGGACATGCGAATTTTTTCAAAGAGGATCCATACTAGAAACCAACATTGATGTTATTATTAAATGTTTTAGACAATGATATATTTTTTATACATACCTAGTGGGGTAAGAGACAATCTAAATTGAGGCGATATGCATCCAAATGGTTTTTTAGAACCGTGCATAAATTTTCTCGCTAACCCCATCTATAAAATACAACATAGAAAGTGAATAATAATGAAAAATTAAATTCAATAACTTGTAGTAGCATCAGAATCCAATAAAGATGTGTGATCATATGAGTGTCCATGTGGAGCTTCAGGAAGAAACTCTATAACTTTTGGAAGACTGGAAAGATGCGGGGATAATGAGGGGATGTGCTCCCATTCCCGTATCTAATGAAGGATTACACATCCCCTGAGATCTATGATGTCACTATAGGATACCCTGCATAATTTTCAGTATGTGTATGCCATTAAGGATAATCCATTTCTGTACTTACATACCTGATAAAATTCCTCTAGTAGTCCTAGATACATCTTGTGCACATGCATAACAGAGTAATCAACAAATAGGGTTCCTCCAATGAGTCGTAATATATATTCATAGGCACAATGCAAGATAGTCTGCTCATCAACATCATTGGTTAAATGTGAAATCTGCTCCTCCAGACATGTCTTAGATATCGTCCCACCATATGTAGCCCTACAGTTAGACTAAAGTTTGATGCCAAACAATTCTTGAGAGAGTTCATGTGAAGATTCACTGGTGGTTCCAATAATGGACTCCACATGGAGAGGAAGACCAAGGAGAACTACCATATTTTAGAGGGATATAGTCATCTCTCCCTCAGGTGGGAGGGATGTGTGTGTATCTGGTATACACCTCTCCATAAGGGCGGAATGAATGTGATGGTCTGCAAAAGTGAATTTTGATAGAATCTAACACAGCGCATGTATGGTCTAATGGCATGTTGAGGGTCCCTGTGATGAAAATGGTGTGATCGATACACCCTAATCAGTCGAACCGCACTACTGTATTACACTACCTAGGAAACAAGCCTATAATTACGAGTGAGTATTATTGTATCATCCATCTATATATAAATAAATTAAATGAGTCAAAAGTATAAAGTTTAAATATAATTCTATTGTAAGAAAAAATTTGACTTGTAGAATGTAAGAAATTCCATGTTTATTAACATTATTTTATGAAGTTATATCTTACCTAAATAATGGGTCATGTTTTAAATTTTTTCAAATTATATTACTAATGTTTTTTTAGATATGATTTTTCCAAGAAAATGGTGCTTTATATATTTATATATTTTTAAAAAATATGTTATGTAAATGTTTATTAGAAAATGGTGTGCATCGAAATTCGGGTATGATTTTCCACATGTTGGTATATTTCATGCTTATTTTCTCATATTTATGCTTTATGGTTTCGCCACGGACAGATTGAATATGTATTAATGTGACCTCAAATTCACTTATCATATTCAATTTAATTTGAGTATGAAAGTATTGTTGTTATTTAATACTAAAAGTATTTTATGATGTTAGACATTTATACAAAATGAAGAATATTATTAACATATGAACATGTTGCAATGCCGATCAAATATAAAATAATAAAAGGAATGTCATCAAATAGAGAAAGTATCTTTTTATAGTATACAACCAACATCAATGGTTAGTACAACTAAATCTATAACATTAAGTAAATTTCAAAAATTAAATTGTGGGAAATGAACCATGGTGTAGGAGGAATAGTGACTACGATGACGATGATGGAATGGGTTTACGTAATAATTGTCTTCATTGTGACTGTTCCTCCTATGATATGGTTCATTTTCCACGATTTCTTTCTACAAGTTCACTTTTTGTTACAGAATCAGCAATACTAACCACTGTTGTTTGTTTTATACTATATGAAGATCATTTCTCAGTATGAATAACCTCCACGTAGAAGTACACAGAAGAAAAACATGACTCCCTAAATAAAAAATTGTTTTTGATCATGATTATGATAGATTAACTAATATTGAATAAGATGGTTTATCTTATTATCTTTATTATAATAATATTATAAATCATATTTTTTATACCCTAATATATAATACTTTTAGTTTTTTACATAAATCTTTTTTAGATTATCAGTAACAGAATAGTTTTGAAACTGAGGTAAAAAAGAAGAGATAACACCAAATAATTTACAATATTATAATATCTAGTGGAGATAGTACATCATTATGGTTGAGATTGTGAAATAAACCCAAAATTTTGTGGAATTGTTCCTGGTTCTGACCATCTTGATGTCATAAAGTGTATCTCATACATTTCCCTTGTTCTTGATGCTAGTCAATCTCATTCATCATCCGTATGGACTTTGGTCTCCCATGGGTACATAATCTGTTGATTTCGGGTATAACTATTGATTTTTATTCAGGAATTGTGAAATAACGAAACTCCATAATAGGAATCCATTGTGAAAAATAACCGTTAGAAATGGTTTACATTAGGTACACTGGATTAGCATATGATTCCCATAATATGTTCATAGAGGTACATTCTATGATGGCTTCTGTACATGGAAACTGTACGGCCAGCAATTTTTCACATTGGTATTACCTCACATCCAGTAATACCACCATTATTTCACCAATGCTATTTGTTTTGGGTTCTGAACACTATTGAACATAAAATCGAGATTCTTCTCAGTGGAAAAGACTGACATGATAACCAGAAGCTTATTCATTGTTCTTTTCAATGGCTTGTTGATGATTTCTTACATACCATGTCACTTTCTGAATTTCATCCAAATATAGTTCTTGTCTATCAACAATGTTCTTCATGCAATGATATAATGTCTCTTGAACTATGATAGTTGCAGGTAACATGTGAATTCCCTTGTAGATACCATAAATGCACTCTAAATTTTTTGTTGTCATGTGTCTTTACCTCTCCCCCTCGTCATATGCCAATGTCCATTTTTATTTTGGAATCCACATCGTATAATCAAACACTTATTGACTATCCTTTTGTTCAAAATGTTATTAAAAACATTGCTGACCTGGATTATATGCTTCACAAATGTGATCATATTTCACATAAATTGTTTTTGTCTTTTTATTGAAATAATAATTAATAAAAAAGAAATTGCATACCTATCCCCATGATTTCCATCATCATGGGTTCATTGTGGAATTTATTAATCACATTGCTAAAATGTGTCTAATTTAGAACCAATGAATTATATTTGGGGGTCTCTATATATCATGGTATGCATTGACTGATATATTGATTTCATGATGCTATTCATTTTTGAAACAGACACCATGAATGTTGGTGAAATGGTTACTGATACATTCCAAAAAACTACTCTATAATTTATAGTTTTCCTACTCCACAATGGAAAAGGCCAGAAGATGCGGTCAATAGTTTCCATATTGGGTTGTAGAAATAAACAATAATCCCTTTTATTTTTTGTATAAAAATGTTTCATCAATATAAATGAACTCTTTCTTAAAACGGAATGCGGAGATACATGGGAGGAATGACCAAACAACAAATGAAATTGATCATGAGATAGATCAAGTTAGTTATATTGAGACACATGAATTTTTTTTTAAATACGGTATAAAACATGGTTATGGTGCCATTGTTTCTATAGATATTGCATAAACACCTGATATGAGTCATTCCAATCACTATAGACCTTCAAAATTTCCTTCTGTTTCACCATCCATGCCTTATTAAAAGAAATATTATAACCGAATGTTTTCTATCTTCTATTTCACATGGGATATAGGACCATATTATAATTTCCTAATCATATGAATGATAATGGATGATAGATATTATTCTTAAAATGTGGTATGATCTTTTGTTAAGCTGGGATGAATGTATGTATGAGGGGCCTCAATTCCCATGATTATCCAAACACCAAATGAAATGTCCGAAATCACCCTTAAGAGGAATCTACAATCATCCATATACTTTTCACACCGTATCAAATATTAAATATGGATTTATTCCTATAATATATATCTGAAGTGCCTATAAATGTTCAACCCCATTAGCATGATTTTTAATGCATCTTTACTTTCGAAATTCCTTCCAACATATAAGTTATTCATTGAATGACTAAACATATCTGGTATAACTTCGAGAAACTCAGTTGTGGGTGTGAAAGCATTACAGTTGAATTCAGTCACATGTGTCTTTGCTTCTAACCATTATAAAAAGAGTGGATGATGATTTATTGTGGGTGGAGGTTGATGTACAACTATTGCATGTATAGAAACATCCTCTTCAACATCCACTATTCTCTCCTCATCAGCATTTTTATCACCATCTATTCCATCATTATGAAACTACTCATCAAAATTCAAATTGACATGTATATTTGGGAGATCATCTACGTTTTCCTCTTCGACATCCTTTGGAATATGCTAACATTTATGAGGAGTACCATCTTCAATAACTCATAGAAGTCAACATCTTCATACAATAGAACTTTTTTGTTGTAAAGTAGAAACATCAACATATAACTCCATCATGGTACCATCTAAATACAGAGAAAATACATTTATTTCTTGGACCCACATTCCATAAACAACCAATTGAAAAGTTAGATTCCACGTTGTTGTGAGGTATTAAAAATGTATATAGCTCATAGACATGATCTCTTGATCATGTCCCAGATTTATATAATCATGAAATCTATGTGGAAGGTCACTTGGGGTAACAAAATCAGTTATACTAACCACTGTTGTTGGTTGTATATTGTAAGAAGCTCCTTTCACTATTTGAATATCCTCCATGTAGTAGTACACATAGGCAAACATGACTCTATACGTCAAAAATGGTTTTTCATCAACATTGTTATAGTGTAACTAATGTTAAAAATGTTTGTCAACCATATAATATTTCTTAGAATGTAATTTTAGAATTCATTTTTATACCCTAAAATATGATAGTAATGTTTCAATATATAATTTTTTATTAGAATTTATGTCACGGAATATTTTCGAAACATCGGTAAAAAGAAAAGGAAACATCAATTTAGTTTATCTATCTTTGATAAAATGAATATTATGGTCATATAAAGTGAAATAGAGAAGAACAAAGACATTAAATAACACATGAATGATTTGAAAAATACAAAAAAAACCATGACATTTTTCAATAGAACCTTGTTTGGATGAGATGAGCCACAGTTTTGGCATTTGGTAAAATACAGCTAATTTTTACTTAGTATCTTAATATCATCTTCGAATAGTAAGTATTTAACTCTAGAATTTTGAAAATCTTTCAGCCATCTAATAAAATGTATTATAGGATACCATATATGCTATCATAAAGAATAAATATTTCAAAAATTCCAATGTTAAATACATATCCTTCAAAGATTTTATTAGGCTATCAATTGAAAATATGAATGGAAAAACCCCATGTGTTTTTGGAGAGTAGAAACCGGAGGATCCTATTCCATTTTGAGTTTTTTATTTACTTTCTAATATTTTATATTTATTTGGAAATTATTTTTCCATAATGTAGATTTTCATTTTCATTATTGAATAAAATTTTCTCAAAATTATTATGGATTTATGTCAAAAATATGAAGGTAAAGTGGTTACTCACATAGTTGAAATTTTATTTTTGAGTCATCACCTTTTAGAACAACGACATTAATCTATTTTGGTTGCTCAGATGTATTCATGTAATAAAATCATGGAAATAATGGTAGTGAATCCAATATATTAGTTCCCAATATGGTGTCTATGTATTTTAGATTTATTATTTGAGGATGTAAAGTTAATGTTGGGAAATATAATTGGATAATTTATTTGTCAAAAATGGTAAAAGGAGTAGTTAATCGGTCAAAATTTGCCACTACTGTTATCTAAACACCCTATATTTTTTTAGTATGACTTATAACATCATAAGTAATATTTATAATCAAATAATATTTATTTTAATATAACTTTTTTACCACATTTAAAATTCAAAAAAAAATCATTTAGAAATAAAAAATTATCAATGTTTTTATTTGATAACAGTGTCTACATCCTCCCTGTGAGACTACCCCATGGTTACCATTGTGGAATATTTTAAACATGAAATTATTACTTTCAGGTTTGAGAAAAAACATTATCAATCCAAAATCCATTCAATATATATGTAAACATATTTTCTGGAATGAGGAAAAAACACACACACACAAAAGAATCTTTTAGATGGTGTGAAATATGGTGAGGAATTTGATAGAACAAGCATCATTTTAAACAAGTCAAGTGTATTAATATTTTAAATTGAATTATTTTTTCCCACAAAAAACAAATCTCACCAAAATTTTACTATCTATAGTGGAATTATTTATGTATTTTGATGTTGATTTCAAAAATCGATGAAGTCAATGTGAGTCGATTCTCCCTATTGGCCTCCCATAAATTCTCCCACATTGAGAGTCTATGAACCCATTCATCATTTTGTGTATACTATATATCTTTAAATAGAAAACATTCTCTAGATGTGGATATGGTATCCCTTCACCATTCTATACCAACCATTTTTTGGATGGAAATTGCTTTTCTAGTGGTATTTCCCATCTCCTTTGGTGGGTTTCGATGACCTCCTTTAGTGGGTTTGAATGAACCTTATTTTTATAGAATTTAATAGTACATATAATATACATGTATCTCTAATTAAGCATCATTTATAAATAGTTTTGTGTGTGTTCATTTGGTAAAAAAAATTTAAAAAAAAAATTCAAAACCATTACTATCACAAATACAGTCATACCAAAAATATTATCCTAAAAATATAATCAATCATATTTTAACATCCATTATATTTCTTATATGCATTTTTTTAATTTCATTGTTTTTTATTTACTACTATCATTTATAAATTATTTATATATATATATATATATTACATTGTATTTTATATAGATAACAAATATAATTCCTTCATAAATTTTTAATTATCATTTCATTATATATTCTTAAGAAATTAATATTTTAGATAATAGATTATATTTTGCAATCAGAATTATATATCATTACCAATTTCGAGTCCATTAATTAATTTTATTAAAATATTATGAATCTATTATAATAATACCATTGATTAAAAAAGTAATTTGAATATTTTTATATTATAAATTTAATTTAATTACAAATCTATAGAGACCTATAATTTTTTACCTGGCCAGGACATATCTCTTCTTTTAAATGTATTGGGAACTCCCCATGGGTAAAATGAAAACTTTACCCTTTCATATGACCTCAAAAAATTATATTATAATTATTTTTATTCTAAGGTTTGGTATTTTTTGTGAGATATCTTGTGCAGGATTTGTAATGTGTTAGGGAATTGAAAAAAAATATTAGGTAAAATAATATTACATTAAATCTTCAAGTGAAATTAATTTATCTCTTACATGGGAACTTATGTTGGTAAAACCAAGATCTTGGTTATCTCCTAATATGGGATTATACCTATGAATGATGTAATTATCATTCAAAATAAGTCCAATGACAGGTCATAGTAATGAGTGATATAGAATAAGAAATTAATAAGAAAATTAAAAAATTTATTTAATTAGTTGACATTATGATTCTTCTATTTAAACAACATTTTACACTCCCTATAGGGTTATATGTATCACAAGGAAATCATATAATCACATATTGGTAGAGTTGTTAGACATTAGTGGGAGTCACATATTAAAGAGGAGAAAAATAGGATCACATGCCATTGATTAATTAGATCATGGACACGATAATAAGCATGGTTTCTCATCAACAACTATCAATCCATTTTTTTATGTATAACTTCATTATTTTTATTTTTATCTATTCGTTGAGCTTATCATATGGTATTATTATTAATAATTTATATTCTACTACTTTGTGGGATATAAATGTTATATATGATTCCATATTTCGTTGTGAACATTTTTTGGGTTTGACATATTGTTTCCCTAATACATTACGGGCTCTTCGTGAACTCTCTCATGATGTTGTTATCATAAAAATATTCATTGTTTTAGTGATGAATGATTGTAGTGTTGTATTATTATACTTATATAATTATTTATTCATCCTATATTTCATATATATTTTCTACATGTGCATGTGGAATAGACCACAAGCTAGGTAGTGAAGGTGATATATAGTAGGACGGGGGTGGTGGAACTCATGTGTAGGAGGACTCTATGATGCCTTCTAATGGAAGGGAATTGAATACATTTAATTCTAAATGATTAGTGGGATATTTCTTGTATTATCCACTTGGGAATGTGGAATTATTTGGTGGGGGATGAACTATATGAAACTTTAGTGATTGTTGAGAGTAATTTATTAAAACTAAATGTTATTATTAATAAGGAGACCAGGGGCCACATGTCACCCTAATTATGAGGAGGGAAAGCCTATGGAAATTTTGATTAATATTATATTATATAGGGGTCCAAAATCGGGAATCCAAACATTTTGTTTTATGAAAATGACCCCACATACCCAATATTATATACATTAATTATGTGATATTTAATATCTATTTAAATAAAAGTTAATTATATATATATTGAAATTATTATGTATATTATAAATTTTATTATAATGAAATTATTATATATATATATATATTAATTTTAACAAGGAAAATGATTATATATATATTTTTTTTATAGGTGTGTCTTTAATTAGGTATATATATAATTACTTATATCACAAACACATATTTTATGAAACTATATTAAAAATAATATAGAAACATTCAAGTTAAAATTGAAAATAATAGAAATTTTATAATATATTTTTTAATTTAAATTTTTCCATTCAAATTTACATTAGATGTTTATACTTGAAATATTTAGTTTAAAAAATCATTTACAATTTTGAGTGGAAATAAATATTCGATATTTTAAATGAAATTATATAATAAATATTTATTTAATAAATTTGATTCATAGGTTTCTAAAATAAATAATTGTTTAAATTGTTAGTAAAAATATATTAATAAACATTATAAAAAAATAAATTCATTGAATATTTTCATGAGGAAAATGTTGTTCATGTTTCTATTGGAAAATATTTATACAATTATAAATATAAATTCCAAATTCTTATATTAAATAAATTTTCAATATAACTAAAATCAATATTTGTATATAAAAATTGTAAAATAAATGAAATTTTGAATTTTCTGACCTAATATTTTAAAAAATGTAATTATAGATTGAATATTTTTACCATCAAATTCTAGTGGAAATTTTAAGTGAAATTTTCTGCTAGAAATGTTCAGTGAAAATGTCCACTAAAAACATCCACTGAAAACTTCCAATATAATATTACATTGAAAATATCAAATGGTAAATTATAGTTCAAATTTACAAATTAAATTACAATGAAGATATATTATTACATAACTAAAAATGATAAATTTCACTAGAAATTTACTATTGTAACCATAGCTGAAAATTTCAACATAAAACATATCATGTAAATTACTATTCAAATATCTAGTGGAATATTTCATTGTATATTTTCCGCTATATATTATCGTTTAATATTCACAATGAATTTTTTTTCATGACCCGTCCTCGGGGCCCGTGCCGTGACTACCCCACGCCCACCTTCCATAGGCCAGGGGCTGGCGACTAGCACCAAGGCGTAAATCCCGATAAACAGGGAAGGCATTGCCTTTGTATAGAAAACAAGCACCATATAGTAAGCAAGCGGAAAAGTAAACAATAAGTAAAAACTATAAAAACTGTGCTGAAAGTAAAAGGGGCCGGAAATACAAGCCCAACTGTAAAGTACAACTGAAAGGAAAAACAGCAACTGAAAAGAAAAGCCGCACCATCGAGCCATCGTCTAGAAGTCCCACCTGAAGGGTGGGTACAGATAGCCTCCACTGCTCCTCGGGTCCACCTGACTGCTCCAAGTACATCTCGCCCAGTGGTCCACCTCTAGGTGTCGTCTTGCTCTGCAAGCCTTCACTACGATGAGCGATGTCCGTCGTCTGCAACCAACACAACGAAGTGCGGGCATAGCCCGTGCGGGGGTGAGTATAAGCTACTCAGTAGGGACCTCGAGACCCCCGAAGGTCTCCTAGAATCCACAAATGATAACCACAAAGGAAAGATACAATCACGATGTAACATCCGACATGGCTTAGGTATATGCCCATACATATACCTAAGTCATCAATTCCCGCTTGGCTCCAACGTCCGAGTTCAAGCACAACCCAGTCCACACAGGAAAGAAAAATGTATACCCACACAGGATAGCACAACACAGTCCACAAAGGTGAGTAAAAGTAAACCACATAGGATAGCTCAACACAATCCACAAAGGAGAGTAAACAGTAAATCCACACAGGATAGCTCAACACAAGATTCAGCTCACAAAGTTATACTTTTTCGGATGACGATAAAGATGATCACCGATCCATCTAGGTCGTCGGACCCACAAAGGATCGATAGGTACTAACCCCCGCAATGACCCACACAGGATCGATAGGTAACTAACCCCCACAAAGACCCACACAGGATCGGGCCCACACAGGACCTGTAGGCGTTGGCTCACACAGAACCGCTGAGCGCTGACCCACACAGGATCAGATCCACATAGGATCTGTAGCACTAATCCACATAGGATCACTGAGTGTAGTAGTCGTATAAGTCCACTGAGGATCTCTGCACAGTCGTCGTCGCGGTCCACTGAGGATCTCCGCCCAGTCGTCGCTGTCGAAGTAGTAGTCGCAGCCAGCTCTAGGATTCTCGCACACAGCAAGCTCGTTCGGGAGGGTCCGCTCCACGAGCCGAGAGGCTGATACATCAGCTGACACATAGTCTGAATTTGATGTATCCAAAAGTTCCGTATCATCAATAGGAACTCAACATCGCAGAAGGCGCGTCAATCGGACGCCCGGTCTGGGAGTTATTGGCTTTTTCGTCCTAGGGGCCTGGTTGGTTTTTAAGGAAAACCCAACCCGACCGTACTCCACCAACGTCCAAACCTTGTGTGGAGTGAGACAAAAGATCAGTCTCACTTAAAGGAATTCAACAAAGCCGACGGCACATCAATCGGACGTCCGGAGCTCAAGATATGAGCGTTTCTGCTCCGAGGGCCCGGTTGGTTTCCTGTACGAACCATCCCGATCGAACTCAAAGTTATCCGAAACCTTCTGTGCGATATACCGAAATGACTGTCTCAATCGAGGGACCGCGTTTCCACTAACGACGCGTCGTTCGGAGGCCCGTAGCTCATGTTACGGGCAAAAGACCGAAAACGGTCCGAAGAGGGGGGGTCTGGGCCCGGGCCGACCCGGCCGGACCCGGTCCGGCCCGGCCGGGGCGCGGACCGGCCCGGCTCGGCTCGGTCGCGCGACTGAGCGTTCGGGTGCCGCGGGGCGCTGCCCCCGCGAGTTGGAGGTGCCGCAGCCCCGCGTGGGGCCACGCTGGTTCAGCGGATGCGGCATGTCGCCGCGTCTCGTGCGGGCGAGCCGGACCCGCGCGGCCGTGGGTCCGCTGGACGCCGCCGCTGCGGCTTCAGCCACGGCGGCCCTGTCCGGCAGCACGCCGGGGCGCTGCCGCCTCCGGCCGCCGGTAGCTTCTGCGCGCCACCGGAGTTTCTCTGGTGGTCCATTTTCCTTCCCATCTGCGCCGTTGTTCCTCCCGGGTTCCATTCTTCACTGCGGGATCGTCAAATCGCCCTTGCGTCACATTTTGTCGTCGCCCGCCAAATCCGCACAACCACGAAGAATGGCGAAGGGTTTTCAGGCCGTGTTCGTTTGTCCTGCACCCTCCGCGTTAGAATAATAACAATGGACGAGTTATGCAACACTTGAAACAACAATTTTAATAAATTAAAATTGTTCATATGAATCTAGTTCTTTAATTTTTAAAGAATCGTTCACAGGAATATAAAAGATTTATTCACAACAACCCCTACCTTGTCAAGTCGTTGCACGCTGGTTCTTCGCGGATTTGATCGTCACTAAAGGAGGGGATCGTCGTGTCGTCACGGTATCCGGCGTTGCGTCGACGAACTTCGAGGTTCAAGAAACTACAAATTTAATTTTTAATAATTAAATTCTTGTGTTGTTATAAACCACAAAGAAGTTTAAAAAGAATCCCGAGATATCTTACCTCAAGCAGTTGGTGATCATAGATCGGGGAGGGGAAGAACGTCTCAGATGAAGCATCGTCACACTCCGAGGGTGACGGCATTTTTCACGTTCTTCGCGTTCTTCGCGTTCTTCACATTCTTCGCAAAGGAGGATGAAGGCTCAAGAATTCTTTCATTGCCTCTCAACGTGTAATCCTCCAAATGTCATGTTGGTCTTATTTTATTATTACGCCAACAAACGAAAAAGAGGTAAGTAACGACCCATTAATTCGTAGAATTAATTCAATGAAAGAAACAGCCCATTTAATTCACGAATAAAACCGCCAAATTAAATGGTGCGTTTTAAATTTAAGAAAACACGTCAGTTGACTTTCATAATGACGGGTTTTCGTGGGTGTGTTACTTAGCGAAAAAAAAACGGCGAGGCTCGTGCGGGCCCCACCTGACAAATATCCTTCCAAGAGGGTAGGAGATTTTTTTGCATAGTACCCTATCCGTTTCAACTCAGTTTAAGCCGCTTTAAGTTGATTCAAGTGGCTTCCACATGGACTAAGAGAAATAAAGTGAAGTTTGTCGAACAATTTATTTTATTTTTTAACGTTAAGCCCAAATATTAAAAACCACCATCGAGCAAACACAACTCCGGAAGAAGCGTTTCGAAGAAGATACCGGCACTACGATTTCATCAGTGCCCTCAGAATTCGATTATGGGCACCGGTTCAAAAGTTAGAAAAACCTTCTCATCCGTTCACTAAACGTACCCGAGCCAATATTTGGAAAATGATTCCGGGCACACCGGGCCTCGGAATGAGGTTCCGTCAAAAACTACATTCGTGCAAAATTCCAAAGAAAATTAAGAAAAAAATTCCTTGAAATTTACGGTTCTTTACATTACTCCCACCTCAGGGCTTTACGTCCCCATAAATATACATCATAAACTAGGGAAACAAATGTGGGTACTGAGAACGCATCTGAGCCTCCCGCTCCCAAGTGCTCTCCTGGATGTTCCTGTGCTACCATCTGATGCTCACAAGAGGAATCAATCGTCCACGTAGGACCCGCTCCTGTCGATCCTCGATCTCCACTAGAACCTCCGCAAAAGTCGCTCCGTCATCCACTTCTAACTCCCCATGGTCAATGATGTGTCTCGGGTTGTGCACGTATCTCCTCAGCTGAGATACGTGGAAGACGTCGTGCACCCGGTGCAACTGAGGTGGTAGAGCCAGGCGATAAGCCACCTCGCCAATCCTGCTGTGGACCTAGAATGGTCCAATGAAGCGTGGAGACAGCTTGCCGCCTCGGCCAAATCTCCGCAAACTACGTCGAGGTGAGACACGCAAGAAGACGTGGTCGCCATCCTCGAACTCTAGTGGCCTCCACCTCGTGTCATCATAAGACTTCTGCCGGCTCTGAGCTGTCCTCATCTGCTCCTAGATGACCTGGACCTTCTCTGTCGTGGCCCGGACCATCTCTGGTCCCACAAGTGCTGACTCCCCAGGGTCTGTCCAGCACAAAGGAGATCTGAAAGGTCTGCCGTACAACGCCTCGTATGGTGCAATCCCGATGGTGGAGTGGTAGCTGTTGTAGTACGCAAACTCCACCAATTGTAGGTGGTCCTCCCAGCTGCGACCAAAGTCGAGGACACATGCACGGAGCAAGTCCTCGAGAGTCTGAATGGTCCTCTCTGTTTGACCATCCTTCTGAGTGTGAAAGGCGGTGCTCAGACGTAGCCGCATCCTGAATGCCTCCTGCAACCCCTTCCAAAGCTGGGAAGTAAAATGAGCGTCCCGATCGGAGACGATAGACGATGGAACACCTTGAAGCCATACAATCTCCTAAACGTAGAGGCGCCCCAAGCTCTCCACTGATCCATGCTCTCAGATGGGTAAGAAGTGTGTCAATTTGGTGAGTCAGTCAACAATCACCCAAATGGAGTCGTGACCTCTGGATGTGCATGGAAGTCCAGTCATGAAGTCCATAGATATTCCATCCCACTTCCACTCCGGGACCTCCAAGGGCTGTACCAAGCCTGCTGGTACCTGATGCTTTGCCTTCACCTGCTGGCAGGTGAGGCACCGTGAAACGAACTCTGCCACAACCTTCTTTATGCCCGGCCACCAGTGCTATAGTCTGTGATCCTGGTACATCTTCACCACTCCAGGATGTACTGCCAAAGGAGAAGTGTGAAACTCTATCAGCACCTCCTCTCGTAAAGAGACTGGCACCAAGGTATGTGCTCTGAAAAGGATGTCGTGCTCTACTCCAAGGGATAAACCATCAGGTGCCTGTCCCGAGGATATTTGTGCACGCCGCGTCTCACAGTCAGCATCCCCACGTTGTGCCACTCTGACCCGCTGCAGTAGTGGAGGAGTGACTGTGAGAGACTGAAGGAAGGCTTCTCCATTTCTATCCACGAAGGATATCTGCAAGGCGGCTAGCTGCTCTGTCGCCTCCTCAAGTAGCTGGATGCCCATCCTCCTGCTGAGGGCATCAGCTACCACGTTCCCCTTCCCAGGAATACAGACTATCTCAAATTCATAGACCTGGAGGAACTTGATCCATCACTGTTGTCTCATGTTCAGGTACTTCTGAGAGAAGATGTACCTGAGACTCTGGTGGTCAGAAAAGACTGTAAAGCGCTCGCCCATCAGATAGTGCCTCCATGTCTTCAGAGAGAATACCACTGCTGCTAACTCCAGGTCATGGGTTGCGTAGTTCTGCTCATGCGGCCTCAACTGACGTGATCCATAGGCAATCATGGCCTACTCCTGCATCAGGACACATCCGAGTCTGGTCCCTGATGCATCGCAGTAGACTACGTATCCAACTCCCTCCTCAGGCAACCTCAAGATAGGTGTGCTGGTCAATCTATGCCTCAGCTCCTGGAAGCTCTGTTGACATCTGTCTGACCACACAAAGGGTTTCCCCTTCTTTTTCAATGTTGAGAGTGGCTCCGCAACTCTGGAGATGTCCAGAACAAATCTTCGATAGTAACCGGCTAGACCCAAGAAACTCCGCACCTCCGTCACGCTCTTGGGTGGCTCCCAAGCTAGCACTGACTCGATCTTCTCGGGATCCACTGTAACTCATGCCTCAGAAATGACGTTCCCCAAGAAGTGGACCTCACGTAACTAAAACTGGCACTTCGAGAGCTTTCCATAAAGCTGGTTCTCTTGGAGTGTGTCTAGTACAACCTGCAAGTGGTAGGCGTGCTCCTCCTCCGTGTTCGAGTACACCAAAATGTCGTCGATGAAGACCACTACAAATCGATCAAGGTATGGCTGGAAGATCCTGTTCATGAGGCTCATGAACACTGCTGGAGCAATGGTTACGCGAAAAGTCATAACCAAGAACTCATAGTGGCCATACCGACACCTGAAGACCGTCTTCTGCACGTCCTCGTCTCGAACTCTAAGTTGATGATAGCCTAACCTGAGGTCTATCTTCGAGAACCACCGTGATCCCTTGATCTGATCGAAGAGGTCATCAATCCTTAGTAGCGGATACTTGTTCCTCACTATCACCTGGTTCAGGCGATGATAGTCTACACACAGTCGCAAGCTCTCATCCGCCTTCTTGGCGAACAAAATCGGGGAAGCCTAGGGTGAAACACTGGGTCAGATGACCCCCTTTCCCTGCAAGTCCTCCAACTGTACCCGCAGCTCTCGAAGATCCGCGGAAGCCATCCGATACGCTGGAGTGGATATCAGGACTATCCCGGGGTACAAGTAAATGTAAAAGTCTACCTCTCTGCGAGGAGGTAGCCCTGGAACATCATTGGGAAAGACGTCCGCGTACTGATCCACCACTGCAGGAAAACTTGGACTCTGCATGTCAACTGCTCCAAGGATGAGGCTAACCAACTGATGAGTGATGGGATGTCCCCTCCTCTGCGAGAGTCCATCCTGTGCTGAAAAGGCCCCCTTCTCACCGGTGAAGGTGAACCTGCTCCTGTCGGTGCGCACACATCGTACCTTGTGTCTAAAACAGTCAATCTGAGCATGGACTGTGGATAACCAATCCATGCCCAAGATGAAGTCGTAAGGCCTCGACGCCGCTACAAGAAGATCCCAGCCGAAGCTCTCACCTACTAGAGTAAGCTCACACTGCCGGCACCAGTGCGTAATCATCGAGTCTGCTCCCGTAGGAGTATCTAGCCGTAAGGATCGAGCCAACGGCTCTGTCGGAATCTCCGATATCCGAACAAGGGCAGCAGCTATGAAAGAGTGACTCGCTTCTGTGTCTATAAGAACTGCAGCAAGGGTGCAATAGACACAGATCATACCTCGAATCATCTATGGCGTGCCGTGGTCGTAGGCCTCTGCTGCCTGGAGCTGTGCCTGTCTCTGCCCGCCAGCTCCCTGTGGTCGAGGCGTGCCTCCTGGTGGTGGTGGTGGAAAAGCCTCAAAGTGTCGCCCACCACCTGCTGCTCGGCCAGCTCCCCTGCCTCGTCTGCCTTCTCCCTGCGGACCGCCACGGTCGACCCTCTGCCTCTGTCTGGGTGGCCGCTCCACCGTCTGCTGCTGCTCGGTACGGCGGTTCGGGCAGTCACAAGCCATGTGGCCCTGCCCGCCGCACGCGTAGCACTGCCTGCCTCTCGGATGACTGGCTCCACACTGTGTGCCCTGGACTGCTGAGCCAGTGTCCGGATGTCGTCTACGAGAGGGTGTGGTCTGTCTAGAACCCTGAGTCATCCATCGCCTACCTGCTACCGAAGACTCTGCTACCTTCTGCCCTGCGGTAGGTCTCGCTGTGGACTCAGCCAGAGAGCTCTCGATCAGAATGGCTCGCTCTAGTACTCCTGCCTGGGTCGGGATGCTGAAGGAGATCAGCGATGCCCTGATCTCATGTCTCAATCACTTCTTGAATGTCTGGGCCCGGAAGAAGGGCTCCCGTACCATGTCGGTCGAGTAGAGAGAAAGATCGGTGAACCTCGCCGCGTACTGGGAGACCATCAAGATGCCCTGCCACAGCTGAAGAAGCTCCTGTATGCGCACCGCATGGAGGGTGGATGGGACGAACTCTGAGCGGAAAAGGATCTCGAAGTCCGTACAGATGAGAGAGGCCTCATCGTGAACCTGGAGCATCAAGATCCACCATCGTCCTATTTCTGCGTGCAGTGGGCTCGCCGCGAGGACCACCATGAGGTCTGATGGTGTCCTCACTAGCCTGAAAACTCGAATGACCGCCTCCAGCCAGTCCTCGACTGCCTGGGGGTCCGTCTCCCCACGAAACCTGGGTGGTCACTAGCGCTGGAACTCGTGCGGAGCTCCGAGGTGATGTGCGTCGTCAGTTGTCAGTGTTGTTAGCATCAGGGGCTCAGCGGGTAGAGGTACCGCCGGTGCCTCCACCGTCAAAGGGCCTTGTACCGAGGCCTCGTCGCTCGGCGGGCTGTCGTCGCACTCTACTCTCGGAACCCTAGCTGGCTGCCATCGTGGGGCCATATTGAAAAGTAAACAAGTGCGCCATGGTCAGAACAGTATACCTGGTGAGCTGACATAAGTAATCACGCAGAAAACTTGAAAACACACATGCAATCAATGTTTTCATGCATTAAGTCGGAAATCAGAAGGCAGGGTCCTGCTGTACGGATACGTCGGCCTCCGCACCAACACTGGACTCCCTGGACTGATAACCACACTCAATACGCTAAACACTATTGCTCCACATAGAAGAAAGATCAGAGTCTGTGGTAGAACCAACCACCTCTGATACCAATTTTTCACGACCAGTCCTCGGGGCCCCTGCTGTGACTACCCCAAACCCGCCTTCCATAGGCCAGGTGTTGGCGACTAGCACCAAGTCATAAGTCCTGATAAATAGGGAAGGAATTTCATTTGTAAAGAAAGCAAGCACCACAGAGTATGAAAGCAGAAAAGTAAACACCAAGTAAAAACTGTAACAAGCTGTGCTGAAAGTAAAATGGGCCGGAAATACAAGCCCAACTATAAAGTACAACTGAAAGGAAAACCAACAAATGAAAAGAAAAGCCACATCGTCGAGCCGTCGTCTGGAAGTCCCACCAGAAGGGTGGGTATATATAGCCTCCACTGCTGCTCGAGTCCACCTGACCGCTCCAAGTATGTCTCGTCCTGTGGTCCACCTCCAGGTGCCGTCCTGCTCCGCAAGCCTTCACTGCGATCAGCGTTGTCCATCGTCTGCAACCAACACAACGAAGTGCGGGCATAACCCGTGCAGGGGTGAGTACAAGCTACTCAGTAGGGACCCCGAGACCCCCGAAGGTCTCCCAGAATCCACAATGTATAACCACAAAGGAAAGATACAATCATGAAGTAAGATCTGACACGTCTTAGGTACATTCCCATACATATACCAATGTCATCAATTCCCACTTGGCTCCAACGTCCGAGCTCAAGCACAACCCAGTCCACACAGGAAAGAAAAACATATACCCACACAGGATAGTACAACAAAATCCACAAAGGAGAGTAAAAGTAAACTACATTGGATAGCTCAACACAATCCACAAAGGAGAGTAAACAGTAAATCCACACAGGATAGCTCAACACAAGATTTAGCTCACACAGGTATACTTCTTCGGATGATGATAAAGATGATCAATGATCCATCTAAGTCATCGGACCCACAAAGGATCGATAGGTACTAACCCCTGTAATGAAACACATAGGATCGATAGGTAACTAACCCCAGCAAAGACCCACACAGGTTCGGGCCCACATAGGACCTGTAGGCGCTGGCTCACACAGAACCGCTGAGCGCTGACCCACACAGGATCAGATCCACACAGGATCTGTAGCACTGATCCACGTAGGATCGCGGAGTGCAGTAGTCATTGCAGTCCACTGAGGATCTCTGCACTGTCTTCGTCGCAGTCCACTGAGGATCTCTACACAGTCGTCGTTGCGGTCCACTGAGGATCTCCGCATAGTCGTCGCTGTCGAAGTAGCAGTCGCAGCCAGCTCTAGGGTTCCCACACACAGCAAGCTCGTTTGGGAGGGTCCGCTCCACGAGCCGAGAGGCTGATACCTCAACTGACACAGAGTCCGAAGTTGATGTATACAAATGTTCCGTATCATCAACAGGAACTCAACGTCGCAGACGGCGCGTCAATAGGATGCCCGGTCTGAGAGTTATTGGCTTTTTCGTCCCAGGGGCCCGGTTGGTTTTTAAGGCAAAACCAACCCGACCGTAATCCACCTGCATCCAAACATCGGGCGTAGTGAGCCAAAAGATCCTTCTCACTTAGAGGAATTCAACAAAGTTGATGGCACATCAATCGGACGTCCGGAGCTCAAGATATGAGTGTTTCCGCTCCGAGGGCCCTGTTGGTTTCGTGTATGAACCAACCCGACCGAACTCAAAGTAATCTGAAACCTTGAGTGTGATATACCGAAACGACCATATCGATCCATGGATCACGTTGCCGCTGACAGCTTGTCCTTCGGAAGCCCGTAGCTCAAGTTACAGGCAAAAGACCGAAAATGGTATGAAGACGGGGGGTCTGGGCCCTGGCCGACCCGGCCCGGCACCCCCTGGGTCAGCCGAACCGGGCCGACCCGAACCGGGTTGTCCCGACACAACCAGACCCAGTCCGGCCCGACCAGGGTGCGGCACGACCGGTCAGACCGGCCTGTCTTGGCTCGGCCGAGCAGCTGAGCGCTCGGGTGCGGCGGGGCGCTGCCCCCGCGGGTTGGAGGTGTCGCGGCCCCGCGTGGGGCCGCGCTGGTTCAGCGGACGCGGCATGTTGCCGCATCCCGTGCGGGCGAGACGGACCCACGTAGCCGCGGGTCTGCTGGCCGCCATCGGGGTGCTGCCGCCTCCGGCCGCCGGCACTGCCGGTAGCTTCTGTGGGCCACCGGAGTTGCTCCGGTGGGCCGTTTTCCTTCCCGTCTGCGCCGCTGTTGCTCCCGGGATCCGTTCTTCACTACGGGATCGTCAAGGCTCCCTTTTATCACGTTTTTTCGTCGCCCGCCAAATCAACAGAACCACGAAGAATAGAGGAGGGTTGTCAGGCCGTGTTCGTTTGGCCCGCGCCCTCCGTGTCAGTATAATAACAACAGAAGAATTATGAAACAATGAAACAACAATTTTTATAAATTAAAATTGTTCATATGAATCCGGTTCTTTAATTTTTATATAAACATTCACGGGAATATAAAAGATTTATTCACAACAACCCCTACCTTGTCAAGTCGTCGCACGCGGGTTCTTTGCGGATTTGATCGTCGCAGAAGGAGGGGATCACCGCGTCGTCGCGATATCCGGCGTTGCGTCGACGAACTACGAGGTTCAAGAAACTACAGATTTAATTTTTAATAATTAAATCTGTGTGTTGTTATAAACCAAAATAAAGTTTAAAAAGAAACCCGAGGTCTCTTACCTCAAGCAGTTGGCGATCGGAGATCGAGGTGGGGAAGAATGTCTCGGATGAAGCGTCGTCAAAATCCGAGGGTGACGGTGTTCTTCGCGTTCTTCACGTTCTTCACGTTCTTCGCGTTCTTCGCGTTGTTCGAGAAGGATGATGAAGGCTCAAATATTCTGACAAAGCTTCTCAATATGTAATCCTCCAAATGTCGAGTTGGTCTTATTTTATTATTACGCCAACAAATAAAAAAGAGGTAAGTAACGACCCATTAATTCATAGAATTAATTCAACGAAAGAAACTACCCATTTAATTCACGAATAAAAGCGCCCAATTAAATGGTGCGTTAAGAATTTAAGAAAACGTGTCTGTTGACTTTCATAATGACGGGTTTTCGCGGGTGCGTTACTTAGAGGAAAATAAACGGCGGGGCTCGTGCGGGCCCCACCTCAAAAATATCCTACCAAGAGGGTAGAATATTTTTTTGGATAGTACCCTATCCATTTCAACTCAGTTTAGGCCTCTTTAAGTGGCTTCAAGTGGCTTCCAAGTGGCTTAAGAGAAATAAAATAAAGTTTGTCGAACAATTTATTTTATTTCTTAACTTTAAGCCCAAAAATTAAAAACCACCACCGAGTAAACACCACTCCGGAAGAGGCGTTTCTAAGCAAATACTGGCGTTGCGATTTCATCTGTGCCCTCAGAATTCGATTCCGGGCACCAGTTCAAATGTTAGAAAAACCCGCTCGTCCGATCACTGAACGTACCCGAGCAAAACTTTGGAAAATGATTCCGAGCACACCGGGCCTCGGAATCAGGTGCCGTCAGAAACTGAATTCTTGTAAAAATTCCAAAGAAAATTAAGAAAAAAATTTCCTTAACATTTACGGGTCTTTAAAAATTTAAAATGAATAATTAAAATAAAATTTCAATATATAATATAAATTCTCATTGATAACAAAAAAAAACACAAAAAATTGATACAAATAAGTAGAAAAATTATAATATGGAATTATAAGTTTCATTTACAAATTTTTATGTGGAAAGTTTCTCTATGTTTATAAAAATATGAATCTAAATTTTCGTTGGATTTTTTATGTTTACATTCTATAATATATATTGATCTATACTGAAACATTTCATAGAAAATTCATAGTGAAAAAATTGAATCCATGTGTGTGTACATATATACATTTTTTATTATAAAAATAAATAAAAATATAGTATAATTTTATATTTATAATTTAAAATAGAAATTCATAGAATTCCATTGAAAATTTAGAATTAATATTTGTAGTAGTTAATTGAAGATACATCTATTAAAGAAATAGAATTCAGAGTACAATATTTTCATGGGGGTCTTCATTATTCATTTCATGTTGATTATTTCATGGATAGATTTAGAATATTACTTCATTTTATTTTACTTCCAGGGATCATAAGACAACCTTATCTTTTTCATCAAATACATTTTTAATCTTCAGGTTCCAATATAAAAGAATATTAAATTTTCAATGAAACTTTTAATCTCAGATTTTCAATTCAAATTTAAAAATAAATTACGAAGGGAAAATAAATTAATACATAAATAAAAATTTAAAATAACTACTAGAATATTATAGTTAAAATTTGAAACAAAAATTTTCATTTTTAATATCCACTTAAATTTTAATTTAGAATATATTGATACACAAATTAATCACAAAAAATATCATCGAAAATTACCATTGTTAATTTTCACCAAAAACTTCTTTAGAAAACTTCCACTAAAATAGATTGGTTTATATTTTCTAAAAATCATTAAAATATTAATATAAACATATAAATTGTTTATTAAGGGTAAATTTATAATAAATAATATCATTGTATGCATACATAATATATTAATATATGAAAAACAATGTAAATATTCACTGAACATTTAAAGTGCATATTTTTCCGAAACATTTATAGTGAACATTTAAAAAAATTATTTTTAAAATTTAGACATTAATTTATAGATAATTGTGTTAGTAAATATATTCCACACGTCATATATTTCATAATATAGATATATGATTTATTTTTTGATCAAAAAATTATTGTTGAAATTTATAACAAATAATAAATTAATCATGATTTGATTTCCAAAAATGAAAATTTTCACATAAAATTTTAATTGAAAAAATGAATGTACATGTAAGAAAATTATAAATAATTTTTATATAACTATTTATGAAAATTTTTAGTAATAATGATATATTTTTTACATAGAGAATAAATTCAAAAAATAAATATATTTTAAGAAAATCAGTTTTTGTTATATTTTTATAATCATATAACATATAATTAATTTTAACTATATGTTTATATTTATTAATATTATAATAAATTTGTTTCTTTTTGTTTTCTATTTTCATTTAGCATAATTTAAAAAAATTTGTGTTATATATTTCTTTTATTAATGTTAATTTTTTTGAGTTTTATATTTCATTACCGGTGAACAAAAAGGGAATTTTAGTTTCACACATTTAAAAAATCATTTTATTTTTTAATAGTCAATCAAATCTAATATTTAGATCAAGGAACATATTATTTTTTTACAAGCTGCAATAATCCCATCTTGAACATGACCCTCAAGTGGGTGCATCAAATCTGAGATGATATTTTCCAAGGAAATACCACACATCCACTATATCATATATAAATATACATATGATCTTAAGATTACAGTGACGATGATAATAATAAGTATAAAAATAAATTAAAATCTCACTAATGAGATATGGGTATGAATATGGTCATGATAAGGTCCCTCTATGCGTAAAATTTATAGAATGTGCATGCATCTAGCATGAATTAAATACATTAATTTATGAATACTGAGTAAATTAGAGATAAGAGACGTGGAAACATGCCACATGACACATGTTTAGGATGCCCACATGAGTAGGAAAGAACCTATATATTATATTTATCAATAACAAAAATGAAAACAAAAATAAAAAAAACAATAACAATAAAAATAACAATAATAATAAGAATAATAATCATATTATTAATATTTATTTTTTTGACTTGGGGTGAGGGACTTTCCAACATATTTGCATGTGTGTAGGAGTATAAATTTAATAAGATATATGACATCAATAATAATAATAATTATAATTATAGTTATAATTATAATTATAATTATCATTATTATTAAACATTTATTAGATAAAATTTTTTACTTAATCCTCTCATTCTTGATCCATCTCTGGGATATATACCCAATAATTGTGTTGAAAGTTTCAAGGAAAATAAGTGACCAAAATCCATTATGTGGAACTTACAACAGTTCTATAAATTTATCATCAATCATATTTAGTACAATAATATGCATAATTTTCACATGTTACATATTTATGATAAACAAACAGTATATCTTGAGTACTTTCCCACATAGAATGTGATGGTTCGATCTCTTTTTCATTTGAATCCAGTTTAGAGAAAAATAAGATGTTTTACAATTTAGAAATGTAGGGATGATTATTGGGTTCAGGCATGATGATCTGACTATCCTTTGTGTTTGTAACCCTCTACCAACAATGGGATTATATCATGGATGGGTTTTACCCACCATTCGTCAGATAATTTTTGTATTCCATTCTTTTATTTTGTGTTGATATAGAGAAACAAATCCTACTACTATGGATTACATATAGTCGGTGATTCCACCAAACACTCATGGTGTGGGATCATCTATCAACACTGTCGTTACTCCCCTAGTTTAAAGAGTTCAAATGGGGTTATAAATCCTTCAATATAGTTGATATTCCCAAATACTACCTGGGGATTAGGATCTTCAATTACAATTCCTATGAGGATATGAATGTTTTTTTACCTTTAGTATACATATAAAAAAATGGGAAACAACCGAAATATTTCATCCCTTATAGAGATATGATAACGTGAGGGGGACATATATGGTGAGTACCATGGTTGGGAGAAAAAATGATGGTTTCCATAATTTAGAAAATTTAAATAATAATTTAATATAATGTAATTTTAAATAAAAATACTTAGGTACCGATTGAGTACATTATCACCCTTTAAAAGGTATCCAGTACACGCCAGGTACTTATCCCATGTCCACTGGGGGGCTAGTGAACATCATAAAAGCATCCTTATCCTACATGGGAACACAATAGGACCATATTCTCAAATATAAACCATATTTCTTCATTGGATCCTCCAAAAACTCAATCACACAAAAATAGACTTGGTCAAGTCAAAATTATACCAAAATACTATACCTAAACACATGGACCATTATGAACACCCCACTATATAATAACTCATCCCAAGCCTATCTTCAGCCATGAAACATACTAAACACGACCAAAACATAAGTCACCCACTCATTACATCATCAAAAATCAAATATGGTTATAAAATCATCAGTTTATTCTCTATTAGGACACCTAATATATTGAAATGAAGAAATTATATATCATAAAAATTTCCACCATAATAATCACATACTTGGTTACACAACCATGAAATGCCAAACCCAACAATCACAGCATACCTGACCATCATCTGAGAATCAATAAAAACCAGTAACAAGAAATTTATTCATCATGTATCAATCTTAAGGTCCAAACATTAACCATTACATGAGTGATCACTTAACACAAAACATAATACGCTCACTATCACCCATCCTGAAAATCAAAATTAATATAAAAATACTTATCACTATTCACCAATGTTTCTCCTTCCCAACACAAAAAATTTCAAATCGATAACAAGAATAATACTAAATGCATAAAATCCCTACAGAGTCACACACTATGTTTTCCACTACCCCCACTAATGATCACCAAATCCTTTCCCATTGGTATATCATAAAAATGAACTACATCTATCATATGAATGAACATCCATTGGTAATACCTTATATACATAAGTTTACCCATACTCACACCCTCCAACTAATAATGAGAACATCCTAGAACCATCTCCAAATTACCCATCCATAAAAAATCCCAACACTAATGTGGTTTTTTGATAACACTGGGTTTCAATGTCATACATATTTTTATATTAATAGTATCTTGACGATCATTCACACTGAGGTGGTAATGAAAACCACCCTATAATAATCACATATTTTGGTCCCCTCATATCCCCTTACTCCCAAACATCAATTTTTATCATGGTACCATACCATCGATCATGTTATACTCTTATATCAATGCCACATTCACTACCTTGAAAAATTATGTAATCAAAGAAAATGTTCACTTGTTCTCTAATGGATTACTAAAGACAATACACAAATCATCACACCATAGAAATATCATTCTCATAAGAATATGGTATGAGAATAAAAATATTCATTAATATTGAATCATAATTCATAATTGATGCCTCCTAATACATCAAATTCAATAAATAGAAGGCTAGGTCCACTCTCATCCTCTAAATGAAAAAGAGCTCAATGAACCTTGCAAAAAAATCATTCCTACTCATCCCATAATGTACACTACTCTATACAAATAAAATCCCACCAGAATCATGATAGACCATTGAGCATGTAAATCATTGATTTAATCCTTCACCCTATTGGAATCCCAATATTAACAGACATGGTCAAAATTGACACAGTCCAGAATTGAACATCCACAGGTCAACCCTCCACCTTAATCAATGGATTCTATTGTGCCTAGAAATCCCTAATTATATACATAATAGATAGATCAATCATTGAGTCCCTTAGTAAATAATATGGTTGAGCCCCTCTAGAATCTCACCTGGATTATCATTAAATAGTTCCCCTAAAATAATGTGATACTCTACCCACAAAGATTTTTTCGGATACATATGATACCTTAGAACATCAACATGCATATCTTGGACATCTCCACCATTATGAGACCCAAAAATATCACTCCTTGAGAGACCACATATCCTCCCCCTATGGGACTAATATGTACACACTTTGACACATTATCATCTATATCATTTTGGTTCTCGGATAAATCTTGTCGAGGTGACATATCACTCAAAATTAAATGCATAGATCAATACATATATAACATCCTGCATACCTGAGGTAGGGAAGGTCGTAACATATAGTATATCCCACCAGCCCATAAAACATCATCCTTTCACCGATGTATCATACCATATTATCCTTAAGGACCCACTTAACCATTTCAGGGTTAAGTACCACACACATACCCATGTTAGATCCATATACAAAAATACACATGTAATTGAAGAACATTATCTAGTTAATTAAAATTCAACTAAGAATCTATGGATGACTACTAATTTTATCTTATTGTTAACACTTTAGTAACCTAAACCATTTTTATGTTATGTTTCTACGGTGACAAAACAATACACTATACAACTTATTCCTACAATAATTATATAATGCATGATGAACACACCCCCTTCCATCTATTTTCCAAGAGTAAATCATAAAACCAAATAACCGTTAAATAAAAATCATACTTATAAATGAAAAAAACATAATAGAATAACCCCATTTAAATATCATGAATGTTGGTAACAATATCCCCCCTAAAATAATGTTACCTATGAACTTATATTGGGTCAGTTTCCAAATATTTTCTATCATAATCCACTAGTCTATAATCTGAAATAAATAATAACAACCCACTTAAAAATTTATTATAACCTATATCTTCCCTCTTTTTTTATAATTGGATGAACTCATGAAACCTTTATCAATTACCAATTTATATAATCCCAATCACGATTATCCTCTATTGTAATAAAACTGAAAAACTATATACATTATAAGATCCTACCCATACACAATTGGACATTGACTAGCAGTGAGGGTCTTGACGTGATTGTGGGATATCACACCCTTTGAATGAAATAATTATGACTAATTGAATAATAATAGAAATAATTAGTCACTATATGAAACCATTATAAAGGGGAAAGCTCATGATACTTTATCATTGTTGAGCAGGAGGGTCTCCAGTGTAGCCTCCCATGCCCTCTAATCATGGTTTTCTCTCCATAATAGGTTTGGCATTCAATAGCTTCCATAAATCAACGTGTTTATTATACCTTTATGACTTTGATGTTTAAAGATATGATGTTTTTTTTGCAGAATCGACGTTGTTGGTCTTCCCCTGCCTCTCATCACTGGTCTCCTCCACCTGTAATTTTCTCACTTATGACTCTGGTGACAGTTCTTCTATGGTTTATATTTGACTGGTTCCATGATAGAGTGGCATTTGTGGTTTAGACCAGCTCAGATCCCCTCATTGGGGATGATCCCATGGTGTGGTGTTGGTACATCAAGTCCTAGGAGATGATATCATAGCTTTTAACTCCTTGTAATGTCGTTCTATTGAGGTTTCTTGAGTGGCTTCGGTGTCAGAGGATGTCACATGGTTTTTTTGCGTGTGTGTGTGGGTGGGGGGGGGGGTTCTTTGTTGGAAATGGTTCTGACAAATGAGACGAAAAAATGAAGGAGGAATGGTAAATGGAATGAATGATCTATAATGAAGGTGGATATGGTTTTTTAATGTTTTATAGTGTGTTGGTGATGAAATTTTTGATTTTGTGCAATGACATTAGTTGGGTTTCTACATCGAGGCACTATGGTCTACAATCAATGGGGAAATGCAACCAGTTCATCTATAGGTTCTTATCCATAAGAGGTTAAGAGAATGGATATATCAACTACCATTTATATCTAGTCTTGGATGTTTGATAGGGTAAATAAATTTCCATTGGTACCAGGCCTATGCAGTCTTTCAGGAGACAGTTAGTCAAGCAGCAATGTGAAGGTGGAAGCTGGTCTTAATGTGATTGATTCTAGGCGGGGATTCACTTTATAGTCTCGAACAAGGATTTTTGGCCTTGGTCAATTGGAAAATGGGGGAATGATTTTTGTTTTATGTCTCCGGTTTCATGTTGGGTTCCCTCTCATCCATTAAATGTGGGTTTTGTTAATATAAAAATGAAATTTCATTCAATCATATAAAAGAGAATTGGATCACTCATGGGTACATCATTAAAGAACACAAACTAACATTTACAAAAAGAAAAATATAATATAGCACTAATGACAAACCAAATCCATATGAAAAACATAATCCTCTCATATAAACAACCATTATTTCTCTAGGCCCTTATCATTGACCACAATTAAAAAAAATTGTGTCATGAGATATGAAGTTTGAATGCATCCTTTAGGGATCACAACAGGTGTGAGTATTAACATTGTTATAAACAACAACAGATGTCCATAAATAATATGCACATGTATACAAGGGCATCCAATGTGTGAAAAATGAATATTATATATTATACAACCTGGATCTACCTCATCCTTGACCAACCATGATTGGGTGATCTACATGTTTCAGCCAGTAGTGGAATGGGTTAATCCCATAATAATATGAATATTCCATAATGTATAACTATTAAGACCCCACATATCCTAATCCAATTATAATTCATCACTTCTATCATGGATACATGGTGAATTATTCATCTTAGATCCATGTACCATCAATAATATATCAAAACTTCCAACTGAACCTCCCCGATGGATACACATATATGATGATCATTCTGGTCCCATCCAGTGATCATAGTTACCATCCTAAATCATATGGCCATCCTAATTTTTTTCCTCTTCTATTGTAGTAATCTAATATACCACATGAATCCACATATTAATATATTATACCACTATCAAAACTGAGAGTCAAGAAGAACCTTTATCATTCACACATGAACCAAACAATCTCATCATAATTGGTCTACAGTGACACCAACATACTACAACCATGAATCAGTTAAACCTCAATAAATCCTCCATTGTTGAATGAAACGTCACCACCATGCCATATTAGTGAGTCAAATCATCACCCAATTGCAATCATGAAAACAATTATATGAAATTAGGAGAACAAATCATCAAACATGTGTTGAAGTATTGGCCACCATGAATCCTTCATTGAAAATTCTCAATGAAAACCATATCCACTGACTCTAGATATTTCCTTGGGAAAATTTATTATACATTTTATACATCATTTAGTCTAAATTCTAAATTAATACATACAAATTTCATTTATGTGGATCATAGAGTGAATAAACACACATATAATAGTTGAAGTATCTAAGAACCACCTATATGGACTCAGTTGAAGGAAGCTATTTAATATCATCATCTAATTCAACTCTAAAACAAAGAAATATATAAACATAGTGTATACCCAAATTCTATGTCACAAGTAGATAGATATATTGAAGTGGTAAAAAAACTAGAGAAAAGTCACAAAAGGATATATAGTACTAACCACAATGAATCATAGTGAAAAATGGATTGAAAACTAGGCCAAAACTATATAATATCTTCATTTTAGAGGAAATAATAAAAATATTTAATGATGTACAGTGTGATTCTTGGTTTTTTGAAAAATTATGGTATTAGTAAATTTAATAAAATTTTAAAAAATTAAATTAAATTAAATTATTAATATTTAATAAAAACCCATGACCCTACTGATTACATGGTGATTCTACATTGGGTACCATTCCCAAGTCCACTGACTAGCCTATAGATCTCTAAAATCCATATTTATCCCAGCTACAAAAAAGGATACTAGGTAATAGTCCATCACCATGGTGTAATTTTTCTATAAGAGAGATGTACCACATTAAGAATATCATCATTAATCATACCACTGGGATTTAAACGTAAAGACCCAAAAATGCAATGTATTATTTTTAAATCGTTTGGGATTATTACGAGTCTTTGAAAATTGATGGCGCTTGATTCAGAAATCTTGTGTGCCCAGAATGTAATTTTGAACATTATTTACGATATGTTCAATAAACGTACGGGCGGTGTTTTCTGGCATTTGAACCAAAGCTCTGAATTTTAATCTAAGGACACCGTTGAATTTTCAGCATTGAGATTCACATAAGGGAGGCTTCACATTGACCACAGTATGTTAGGTAAAAAAGTTAGTTTTGCAGACTTTTGAAAGAATAATAAAATTACATGTTATGCTATTTTATTATACCTTCAGTAACATGAGTAATAGTGGCGGGCCCCATATAGATGGTTGGGCATAAAATAAGGGACATAAAATTCCTTGTTAAACATTTATGTATAACCACATCCCATGTAATTAAGGTGATTCATTAATTGCACCATTAAATGAGCTTTTATTGAATGAGGGTTTGATCTCTTAACTCACTCTTTTAAATTAAGTCATGGGAGTGAGTTTTGGAAAACAATGGGATAACTCCGAAGAAGAGTCAATGAAGAACCCTTCAAACAAATAATGGAGGAATAAAACCAGATTAACAAATTCAAGTGGCTTCCACGGACAAGGATTCTTCATCCACAACTGCAAAGTCCACAACGAATCTCGAGGTAGGGGTTTTTTATTTAAGTTTATCTTTGATGATTTAAATTGGTACCACATGTTAAGATACTAACGTGGAGTGTGTGGGAAAAACGGACAAGGCCAATACCCTCCACCACTTCATTCTTGTCACGTCCAATGGGGAAATGATTTTCCAACTCAACAAAACGTTGAATCTGGGAGCCCAACAACGACATAGGTATCCTGGGAGGCCCGTAGGTGCGACAAGAAGGAAAAATAGACAACCGAAGATCACATTGTGGCCCACAGAAGATCCGCAGGGGTAGCACTGGTAACCAGCGCCAACAAAAAAGGTGTAGGCTGGTGCTCTCCGACAACGGATGGGGGCGGCACCACTCGGCATCGCGGTTTACCTGAAGGGGAGGCCAACACTTGGCTGGCTACATTGGCATGGCAGAGTTCCACATGGCGCTACGATTAGGTGTCCATGGATTTAAGCCCTGATAGCAGTGAAGGGGAATAACACCCTGTGGGTCCTACTAATAGGGGAGGTTCCTGATGGCATGACCATTTCGTATGACCGAACGGACCGGTTGTCCGTTCGGGAGGAAGACCGTTTGACCCTTCATACAAGTTGCGCCAGCCGGAGGGACAAGTTCAACTGCTACATAGTGGGATGAGCCCAATGTGGCCCAACATAGCTGGGGAGGCCCAGGTAGGTCCATTGTTCCTTTGGCTAAGCCTGCCACGACCCTCCCCAAATAGGACAACCAAGGCGGGTTCAGGTCGGCCTGAGTCAGACCCAGACTAGGTTGGGTCTGAACCTAACCGGGTTGGGTCGAGCCGGGTTGGTCCGACAGAGTAGGACTGGACCCAACCCCTTTCTGGCCCAGATACACTTAAAAGGTTGTATCTTACAAACTAGACGTCTGTCTTGATGAACCGTCTGTGGAATTGAAATCCTTGGGATGAGACAATACTTTTGCGATATTCCACTTGGGTTTTGGGGAAAGTTGGAGTACAAACGGGTTGTATCGTACCTAATTCCAATCGAGCCCTTGACACTATAATTTCTATAACTCACAGACTGGGCATTCGATTGACATGCCCCTTACAGCATGGCGGTCCTTTGGGTAACTCATTTGTGGAACTTCATAGAAGATGAGGCATGGATGATATACAGATGGGCAGATACTGCGGAACTAAAGCGCAGTAGGTGTGGGGAATCCTATGGCTGGCTTACATATGAGTAGCGACCCTGTGTGGATCATCATCATAATGAACCTTTGTGGATCATCCTCTAGCGACCCTGTGTGGATGAGCATCATAGAAAACATGATTGGATCAACATCTAGAGACCCTGTGATGATCGACATCATAGCGACAATGTATGGATTAACAGCATAGAGATGTTGTGTGGATGAGAATCTAGAGACCCTGTGTGGATTAGCACCATAGTGACCCTATGTAGATCAGCATTGTAGAGACCATGTGTGGCTCAGCAGTGCACGACCAAATGAGTACCAGCTATAGAGCGGCCCGTTGTGGATTATCAATATATGAACTTACGTTGATCGACAATGGAACAACTCCCACATGGTTTAGTTGTGGAAATTTACTAATGGAATAAAATTATATAGCATTATACTTTTCATATTTATTATTGAACATTGAGTTCTATACCAGGTTAGGGTTGAGTTTTTGCATTGTGCTTTGTGCTTCACATCATGCCTTGTGGATTTCCTTTGTGAATTTCTAAGAGACCATTGGGGGTCTTGGGGTCATAACATGGTATTGTTATACAGACCCATGGACCAGATTCAGCCACAACTTGATGTGTCTTATGCAGATGACAAGTAGCACATATGAGACTATAGGAAGTAGGACCAGGCTGTACATGGAGGTGATTGGCTGACGTGGAGATATGTGGAGACAATATGTACCTACATTTAAGGTAGTAACCTTGGTGGACAATCATAGGCGCTATTTTTTATTTTCTATTGTAGTTGTACCTTTTCATTTGGGATTTTATTCCGACGCCCTTTACTTTCAATACACACTTTTACTACTTCTGTTTTACTTCGTGGTTTCATCTTGTTGTGTTCTTATGATATGTGTTTATACAGGTTTAAAGGTAATGAATTCCTATTTAAGGGATATACCTTTATGGAGCTAGTCTCCAAACCATGGCCAATTGAAGGCATGTTTGGGTTAGTCACGACACGGGCCCTGGGGACGGATTGTGACAAAGTGGTATCAGAGGATTCGGTACTACAGATTTACTAGGACTCTGATATTTCTAATGGAACAATAGTGTTATGTTTTTTGGTTCTGGTTTTTTAGTTCAGGGAGTCTAGTGTTGGTGTAGAGGATAAAATATTCATACACTATGACCCTAAATTATGATTTCTATCTCAGTGCATGAAAACACTAATTGTGCGTGTCTTGGAAATGTTTTACATTTGATACCTTTTGATTCATCTCACTAGGTATAACTTATTAACCATTGCACACATGTATCTTTTCAGTATTCCACCACATAGATAGCCAACCAGGATTTCTGAGAGAGTTCATGATGACGGCCCACCGAGTGGTGAGGCTTCCTTGCAAGGCCCTCTTACTATGTTGGCACCTTCAGGTGCTGTACCAGTAGCACCACTACTCGGAGTAAAGTAGTTTCCACCAGCCCCACTAGCGGAAGGTTCACACCAACTGACCATGTTGCATGAGATTCAGTGGAAGAGGCCTCTGAGGTTTTGAGGAAGAGTAAGATATTCGAGCGAGATGGTTAGCAGGGCGGTAGACATGGAAGAGGACAAGGCCATATAGCAGGCAGTGGGAGGTGATTTGAGGTTCTACTTCCACAACCCCTGGTGGTCCTCCTTAAACACAGGGAGTAGGTGGAAATGGGTGAGCTCAGCTACAGAAAGTAGAGGCCTATGAACATGACGCTCTAGAGATGATTAGATGTATGATATATGTCTATTCCAACCTAGTTGCAGTACTTATAGGAATATTTTCTAGTCAATATTTCATTTCCACGACACTCGTTTGAAGCTCAGAGATTACGATGGAGTCATTGGATCGATCGTTATGATTAGAGACTCATATGGGAGAAGATTCGATTATTACACACTAGTGAAGGCAGTATGAGCTCACTCTAGTAGGTGAGAGATTCTGTTATTATCTCCTAGTAGCGGCCTCGAGGCTATATGACGTCATCTTTGGTATGGAATTTCTATCCATAGTCAATTCTTAGACCGATTGTTTTAGGAGAAAATTAAGGTGTGTCTACGATGATGGGATTTGTTTTTCCTTCACCGGTAGAAAGGAAACCTCTACAACAAAGAAAGTACTTTCTCGAAGGATGGTACAACCAACCACTCATCAGTGGGCTAACCTTAACCTTATAGAATTTGAGGTGATTATTCCAAGTTATCCTGTAGTGGTGGACTATTGTCATGATGTCTTTCCTGATGATGTTATGGGATAACCTCCTCGCATGGAGGTAGAATTCTACGTCGGCCTGTACCTAGGGATGACACCAATATCTACACCAGTATATCAGATGGATCCCTCATAAAATTTTGAGTTGCAGCTACAATTAAAGGACTTGAAGAGGAAGGGATTCATAAGACCTAGTGACTCTTTATGGGAATCCCCAATTTTTTTCACCAAGAAGGAAGATGGGAGTCTAAGGATTTGTGTTGACTATCACCGATTGAACCTGGTGATCACGAATAACATGTATCCACTCTCGATGATTGATGACCTCTTCGACCATCTGAAGGGAGCTCGATGGTTTTCAAAGATAGACTTTAGATCAGGCTCTAACCAGCTCAGGGTACGGGATGAGGACATACTGAAGATGACCTTCAGGTGTAGGTATGGCCATTATGACTTCTTGGTAATGCCCTTTGGTGTGACCAATGCTCCTATAGTGGTATTGGGGCTCATGAATATGATCTTTTAGCCTTACCTCGATCGCTTCATGGTAGTATTTATTGACGACATCCTGATATACCTGGTGTCGGAGGAGGGGCATGCCATTCACCTTCAAATAGATCTGGATACACTCCGAGAGAACCAAATTATTGGAAATCTCTTGATGTTCTAGTTCTGGATATGGGAAGTCCACTTCTGAGGGAATGTTATATCAGAGGATGGATTTGAAGTGGGTGTATCAATGATTGAGTCATCTCTTTCTTGGGACCATCCAGTAGTGTGACCGAGGTGAAAATTTTCTTGGGATTCGTTGGGCACTACCTGAGATTTGTACATGAATTTTCTAGAGTCAGAACACCATTTTCATCTTTAACAAATAAGGGAATAACCTTTGTGTGAATGGAGAGATTCCAGAAGAGTTTTAGGTGCTATAACAAAGGCTGACAAGTGCCCCATCATATGGCTACTAGAAGAGGGCTTTGGGTATGTAATATACATCAACACATCAAGGACCATACTAGGTTGTGTCCTGATGCATGAGCGAGCAGTGATTGCCTGTGGCTCATGACAGTTGAGAAAACAAGAGAAGAGCTACTCTACCCAATACCTGGAATTAGCAGAAGTGGTCTTTGCACTGAACATGTGGTGTCACAAATTTATGGGTGAATGATTTTTTTCTTACTCTCATCACAAGAGTCTCAGGTATATCTTCTAATGAAAGGACCTAAACCTGAGAAAATTTCAATGGATGATGTTCCTCCTGGACTAGGATTTCTATATAGTCTACAATCCTTGGAAGGGGAACGTAGTAACAAATGAACTCAGTAGGAGGTATGGTCTATAGTTGTTGAGTGAGGCGATAGAGAAGCTAGCCGCATTTCATATATCCTTTGAGGATACAGATGGAGAAGCTTACCTCAAGTATATGAATCTCACTACCCCAATTCTTCAGCGGGTTTAAGAGACACCACATGGGGAGGGTGACTGCAAGGCCCAACATGCTCAGATATCCTCAGTACAAACTGCCAATGGATTTTATGAGGATGTAGAGCACATCAACCTCTACAGAGGAAGAACCATGGTACCAGTGAAACTTCGAAAGGAGGTGTTGAGGGAGTTCCACACATAACCATTGGTAGTACATCCTGGAGTGGAAATGATGTACCGGGACCTCTGACGTCCGCACTGGGGTCCAATAATGAAGAATTAAGTGGTGGATTTCATATGATGATGCCTCACTTGTCAAAATGTGAAGGCTAAGCATCGGGTAATAGACGGCTTACCTCAGATACTTGAGGATTCAGAGTGGATGTGGGATGGTATATCCATGGACATCGTGACATGGCAACCATGTAATCTAGGGGTCTCGATTACATCAGGGTGATCATTGACCGACACAACATGTCGTCTCACTTCCTACCCTTTCGAGATCAAGGATCAATAGAGAGCTTATGGCATCTTTACATACAAGAGATTGTAAGAATTCATGAGGTGACATTGAAGATCATCTCAAATTGGGACACACATTTTGAGTTTCACTTGTCAAAGGTATTGTAGGAGGAATTTGGGACTTAGTTATACTTGAGAATAACATTTCACCCTCATACAGATGGTCAGACGATACATACTATATAGACACTCGAGGACATGCTTCGTCTTTGTGTCCTCGATTTTGGATGCAGTTGGGAGGACAACCTACCCCTGGTGGAGTTTTCATACAACAACTACTACCACTTTACCATCGAAATGGCTCTGTTTGAGGCCTTGTATAGGAGACCATGCAGATCACCCCTTTGCTGGACCGACCTAGGGGAGTCAGCACTTTGGGGTCTATAGTTGGTACAAGCTACCACAAAGAGATCCAGATCATCCAGGAGTGGATGAAGACTACAAAGAGTCGGAAAAATTCTTATTCCGACAAAAGGCAGATACCCTTGGAGTTTGAAGAGGGAGACCATGTCTTCTTATAGGTCTCACTCTAACGAGGAATGTAGAGGTGTGGCCAGGGAAGCAAGATATCTCTATGGTTCACTGGACCCTTTCATATACTTAGTAGTGTAGGTTAGGTGGCGTACCATCTATCTTTTCCTCCATAGATGCACCAGGTGCATAATTCCGTCCATGTGTATAGCTGGGGAGGTACATTCATGATCCACCAAATGTTATCGACTAGGGTGAACAAGACATCAATGATGGGGAGAGGTTTGCAGAGTTCCCAGTGGAGATAGAAGATCGATAGGAGTGGGTCCTTCGTGGGTAGTCTATTCCTCTGGTGCGAGTTCATTGGTAGCAAGGGAATCTCCAGGAAATCCCCTGGGAGTGGGAGGCATAGATATGTGCTCAGTACCCCCATTTGTTTCCCTAGTTTTGTTATAGATTTCGGGGAAGAAAATCCCTAGGGTGGGTAGAATGTAAAGATGTTTAAATTACATTTCATTTTCTCTAATTATTTGGGATTATTACGAGTCGGTGAAAATTTACGGTGCTTGATTCGTAGGCCTGGTATTCCCATAACATAATTTTTAAATTTTTTATGGTATGTTTAGTGAACATGGAGGTGGAATTTTCTAACTTTTGAACCAATGCTCGGAATTGAAATACAAGATCCCCATTGAATCTGCAGTGCCTGGATTCACTTAAAAGAGGCTTCACTTCGACTGTAGTAGGTCAGGTGAAAATTTTAGTTTTGCGGACATTTTAAAGAATATAAAATAACATGTTATGTTATTTTATTCTTCCTACCATCACTTGAGTAATGATGGATGGACCCACATAGAAGATTGAGAATTTAATGAGGGACATTAAATTCCCAGTTGCACACTGATGTGTAACAACATCACATGTAATTAAGGTGATTTATTAATTTCACCATTTGATGAGACATTTATTGAAAGGGGGTTTAATCTCTTTACTCATTCATTTAAATTAAATCATGGGTTTGGGTTTTGGAAAACCATGGGAGAACTCCGATGAAGCACCAATGAAGAACACTCCCAAATATGAACGAAGGAATCAAACAGGGATTGATGAACGCCGGAAGATTAAATAGAAGAGGATTCTTCATCCCCCACTGTTATGTCCCCAATGAATCGTGTGGTAGGGGCTTCATTATATATGTTTATCTTTGATAAATTAAATTGATAATTCTTGTTAAGATACTAACATGGAGGGAACAGAAAAAAAGATCAATGCCTGGACCCATCCGCCACTTCATTCTTGTCGCGTTGATCAGGGGACGAATTGTCCAACTTGACTAGACCTCTAATCCGGGTGCCGTGAAGTGACAACGACAACCCAGTATGCACGTAAACGCATGTGGAAGGGAAAACGGACCATTAGATCTCACCCAGTGGCATGTGGAAGATCTGTCGATGCGGCGGCACCAGCGACCATAAGCAGTGGTGAAGGAGGTGGCTGATGCTCACTGGTCGCGGAAGTGGGTAGCATTTTTTGGGATTATAGTAGAACCAAAGGGGCAGATTGAAAGAGGCTAGCCGTGTTGGTGAGGCAGCACGCCGTGGTGAGGTGGCCGATCCTTTAAATCCACGATGAAGACAAAGAGGACCTATGACCTGCGTGTCCTGCTGAAAAGGGCAGCCCCACGTGGAACCACATGTTCAGAAGACTGAATGGACCAGTGGTTCGTTCATGAGTAAGACCGTGCAACCCTTTCCGCGGGTTGTGCCAACCAGTGGGTCGAGCTGGTCTGATGCCCAGCAGAAAGAGCCCCCCATAGCCCAGCACAGCCGGGGCGGATCGGGCCAGTCCACTACCCAGTGGGCCAAGCCCTCTATGGCTCTGCCTTTGTTGGATGGCAAATTATGGTTTGGGCCATGCTGGGTTGGACCCAGACCCCTTTCCAGCCCAGATACACTTAAAACTGTATCATACAAACCGGACGACCGTTTGAATAACTGTCTGCAGCATTGGAATCCTTAGGATGAGATGGTCCTCTTGAAACACTACACTCTGGTTTTGGGGAATGTTTTTGTATGTCTGGGTTGGATCATAACTGAATCCAACTAGGCCCTCGACACTAAAGTGCGTATAACTCACAGACCAGGCGTCTGACTGACACACCATCTATTGTGTAAGAACCCTAACGACATGGTGGTTATTTGGGATACTAATTTTTAGAACTTTGTAGAAGTTGAGGAATGAACAATATCCATAGGATCAGATACTATGAAACTCAAGTGCATCGGGTGCAGGGAACCCTATGGCTGGATGTCATCTTTGTAGCGACCATGTTTGGATTAGTATCATATCAACCCATTGTGGATCATCATTTAGTAACCCTATGTAGAATAGTTTCATAGATACCCCGTGTGTATCAGTATATAGAGACCATGTGTGGGTCATCATCATAGAAACCTTGTGTGGATCAGTATCATAGAGACCCTATGTGGATCAACATTTAGCGACCCTGTATGGATCCGCACCATAGCGACCCTATGTGGATCAACATTCCAGCGACCCTATGTGGATCAAAAGTGTGAGACCCGATGAGGACCAGCATTATAGAGGCCTGTCATGGATCAGAAATATACGACCCTATGTAGGTCGACAATGGATCAACTCCCACGTGGTTCTATTGTGAAACATCCTAACGTAATTAAATGATATAGCATTAAACTAATCATCTTTATTCATAAACTCTGAGATGTATACCTGATTTGAGTAGAGTATTTTTCTTTGTGCGTTTTGTTTGATATCATGATTTTGGTTTTCCTTTTTGAATTTCTGAGAGACCTTTAGGGGTCTTGGGGTCCCGACTGGGTATTGTTATCCTCACCCATTCATAGGCTTCGCCCGCACTATGATGTTTCTAATGTAGAGGATGAGAAGCTCATTAGAGACTATAGGATCCAGGACTAGGCAGTACACATATGTGACTGGTTGACATGGAGAGTTGTGGAGATGAGTTGTACCCACCATTCAGGTAAGAACCTTTGTGGATGATCGCATGAGTTGTTTTCTATTTTCTGTTGTAGTTGTATCTTTTCAGTTGGTATTGTATTCCCACCCCCTTTACCTTCAGTACACACTTTTTCTATTGTAGTTTTACTTAATGGTTTCCTCTTGTTGTTTTCTTGGGCTGTGTGTTTGTACAGGTTTGAAGGAAATGAATTACCATTTTAGGGATATACCTTTTTGTTGCTAGTCTCCAACCCCTATCATGTTGAAGGTGGGCGTTGGGTAGTCATGAAATGAGCCCCAGGGGACGGTTCGTGACATTTAATGACCCCTTTCAAAAATTTAAAAAACTATAATACACTTGGATAATCCAAAAATATGTGCTAAATCACATTACTAAACACACAAACCAATAAAAATATTATAATATCAGATGAAGAAATGTCGTATCATTAATAAAATGTATATAGAGATTCTCATAGTGAAACATGAAAGTTCATTTTTAGAGATAGATAAACATCATAATAATATAGACATCATGAATAACCATTGGATATGTCAGTCATGTGTTATGACCTCAATAATAACAGCATTAGCTGGTATTAAACTTCATCATAATTATTAAAAAATGATTAAAATGTCATGGTCTCACATCAAACCATCCCCAATGTAATTCCCGAAAAATTATCCCCACAACATCATTTGAAAACATCATATACAAATATATAAAAACAACCATCATTAATGATTTCACATACAAGAAGGGAATCCATTTGTATAAGAACATTTGTTTATCATATAATTTTTGGTCAACCCATCACCAACATCACTATCTGAAGAGACTATTTAAAAAATAATATTTGATCCAAATTAGGTATCATTATTATTATTTTAGTAATTTAATATAAATGTCATTCTGGATTTTATTTTTTATTCGTTTTGTAATATTTAAAAGTATATGAAATTTGGTTTCAATGAATTTTTATTTAATTGTAATTTCTGGGAAATTTTAAAAGTATAATTAGATTTAATAATTTTGTATCCTCATGGTCAGCCCAAAATAACTTTTAATGAATATTTCACATTTTTTATATTTTTTATAAAATACAAACATGTAAATATATTACATAATGAAAATGGTTAAGTGTTCAGAATGATTAGACATTGAAATTTATTTACATGAAAATAATTTGAAGATGCTTCAAGTAGGGATTAAAGAGACCAGTGTGGGTTTCAGCCCTATAATCTGAGTCCACTAAATAGAGACAAGAACATGGGATCAAGAAGGAAAACAATGTAGTATATTCGGTAAAATCACACTTAGACAGTGTAAACGAAATATTTTTAACCTATCTCTAAGGATATATTTTTTATTTGTGTAGGAAATTTGTCACTCAAAAAAATTATTTCCAATACCAGAGAAATCTATGTGGAAGAAATCATTATCTTGTCCCCATTGCATCTTCCAATATAGTTTAAATAATATGAATACACAAATAATTGAATCATAATTTGAAAACATAAATTACTGATGAAAACAATTCCAAATTCCCTTATTTATATGAATATACATTTTCCATATATTGATGAATCCATGATGGGTGCGGAACACCCCTCCAAATCCCAAATGACTAAGATATTCTAAGACAACCTTAATCTAATTCACGTTCAACAGGCTTGAATATGGTAGAATCCATAATTTATATTTATTAAAATGATTCTTCATGAACATACCATGTACATTATGAATACAATGGATGATTATATCTGAAAATTATTTTTCATCACACATTTTGAATCTTGTAAGATTCATTGATATCACTATGGATAATAGTGGCACTCGTATTCTAAGAGGTTGGTTAGTCGTAAAATCTCATCCAATTCCTAGAATTATTTTTAATGGAAATTATCAAAGTTATTTTATCCAATAAATGGTTGAAAATTTTTTCATTGAGATTTCATCTGATAAATGATACCATAATATCTATTATATTTTTGGTCAACATATATTCATATTAAACACTCCTAATAAATTTTCCAACAACCATATCGAAACCCAAAAATTCAGAATAAAAAATTGTTGTGTATTTTTAGAGGTCATTGTATGGATAGAACAAGTTTAGAGAATGGAAATCCCATATTTTTGGCCTTTTTAATCCATTGTAAGTATGTTTTTTCAGATCATCTATAGAAGAATGAACTGAGAAGTTGTAATGAATGATTTTTTTAACATGGTAAGTCAGTTGGACACATTAACATTATTATAAAATTTCGTTCTATATTGTTCATTGGTTTTAAGTCATAATTTTAATATCAAAGCCCATATTAGACGGCCAAAGTCAACATAGACAATATTATGATTTACTATAATGATCTCTGGTGTGAGTAATAGAGTCATTTTGGAAATTTTGATTCATATCCCCAATGGTGAGATTTGGTATGTTTTTTTAAATCATAATTTGTTCCTTTATGGGGATTAAAGAAAATCAGTGCTCTAAAAATTTGTTTAGACAACATAAAGACCATCCATCTAGAGTAATATATCATTTCATGATAAGAGGTTATTTTACCTGGCCATATTATTCAATGAAAATAAAAGAGATCACATATTGTATCATTAAATTGAGTTTGGATTTGTGAATATCTAATGCATCATATTTGGATGGGAGGATATTCCAAGTGAATTTATTCAGTAAGGATTCCTTACCTATTTGGTGGTATTTAATTCAAACTCTATGAATATTAGTGGTTTTATGCAATATTTCCCAGCAACACCCAAACATATTATTTCACGAACACTCTCAGTCTATATGATGTTACTAATTATGTTTGGAAGGTTCATATAATAATGTATCACCATTTAAACGTGGAAATGAATATATTAAAATAAAGTTGATCACATAGTCTAGCAGAAAAAGTATTCCTTCCATGGGTTTTAATGGTTGGAACCTTCTTGATCGGTTACATAGGTGGTTTTGGTTGTCAGAAGTGTTTCGAGGACACTCAAAGAGGGTTTAGAGAAGTTCAATTACTAAAAGATGAAATAAGGGTGATTACATGACATATAACTGGATTAAATGACGTGAAATTCTATTTCACTATTTTTCTTGGAGGTTTCATGATGTGTAATATTTCAGGTTTAGTCAAATAAAATAAAATTAAGAGGAGATATGTTTCTCGCGAAAACCCAAACCTAGGTATTTCACAACATAAAAGGGGATTATAGGTTGTGTAATACCCCATTAATGTGCATTTTTATGATTATTTTTCTACCAATAAAACATTTATTCAGAAATTCTATCTTTTCCTCTTATTTTGGGTGAATCCTAGGAACCCAGACTGTCCTCCAAGGCTTTCTTTTCCCCTATTCGATCCATTGATCCCCGTGGATGTTCGTTGGTGATCCATGGTCGATCCATAGTGAGTTATCTTATCTTCCCCATATATTTTATTCCATTTTAATCCCATAGATCATTTGTGGAAGTGTTTCATTGTTTTGGGAGTGTTTTATGTTGCGTTTTAACAAATCCTTGGTGTGGTGTAGGTTGATCTGTTGTTTTCATGTTTTGGTTGTGATTTTGAGTGTTATTCATTGCCCTGAGATGAAAAAAAATTAGAAAAATCGATTTAGGTATGATTTCATTAATTTATATCTATTGTACATTATTTGATAGGGTATTTACTTCTTTTTATCTATGAATCATGGTTTTCAATTCCTAATTGAAGATAAATAATCGGTTAATTGAAACTGAGGGGAAATGGTGTTTTATTTGTATGGTTCATATAGTTTTGATATTGATAGAGATATTTTTATTGTTTGGGCTAGATCCCCCACTAAAAATTTTCACTGTTGGTTCTCTTTTTGGTGGAAACATGGAGTGTAATTGCTTCAATTTTTGAATATTTCTTTAGTACAACCCTAAAAATAAAAATTGCCAAACGACATATACTTGGCTCAACAAATGGTTTCTCCAAGATTTTGTTTGCGTGATAAACCCCAAAATAAAAGTAGTGGAATGTGGTAAATGTTATTTTGAACCCATAAAAAGTTTTTTTATTATTTTAATGTGCGGGGAAGTGGATATAATTTGGTTTTGTATTGGGGTTGTGATGGTCGTGGTATAATTATGCAGCAGGGTTATGGAACTGGTTGTGCTATGTTATGTTGATAGATGTAGTTGTGAGTTGGGATTTTGTTTTTGATGGAGTGTTCATTTGGTAGGATGAATTTTAAGAAATATAGTAGTTATTGGAATGGTTAATTCACCCATATTTAATCCATGAGTAACATGCATAAAGCTTCACCCCATACCGAGAAGTCATGGTATGATGTATCTTTAATGTAAATATGTTTCATTTATCAGGGATCTTCACTTTATAAAGTGACTGGTTTTGTGTTTATTATTGTTTTTTATTCTTAGTGGATCTAGAGGTAATTATGGAAGGAATAAATAATTTATTATTAAAGCTTTGAATTTCTGTTTTTGTCTTGGTTATGGGATTGGAAATGGTTAGACAAAATAGGTTGGGAATGTGAAATGGGTTTTGTGAATTGATGTTTGGTGTTGTGCATTTAGAGGAGGAACAGAATATTATGGTGTTGTGAGATTGTGTATTTTCTCTGAAGACTCTTAGGTTGGGATTTATTTTTCAGTATCATATATGAATAAACTTATATTTTCCTTGTAAATTCTATATGCACCCCACCCTAGATGAGGACTATTTTACATACACCCCCATTTTCATGGGGGATGGTGTCTTTCCCAACATCCTGGTGGGAGAATGGATGGATGGAAACAAACTATTACTTTCTCCCTCTTCTAGGTGATGATGACCCAAGTTCCCTCATCCAGTATGTGGTAATATGTGGCAGCCCAGGTGTTTGTAGGTGAGGTTGTTTTTTCCCTGGTGTCGTTAGGATGAGTCGTGATATGCATTTCCATGCGTATTTGTGATAAGATGTGATGTGTTGTGAGGACAAGGTGTGTGCTAGAGAGATATTTTGTGAGTCCTATGTGTGTAATAGTAGAATGTCCTGTGAGGCCCAGGTGTATGCGGGTGGGATGTGATGTGTTATATTTAGAAGAATTTGGGGAACCGGAATGTTTTTCATTGTGGTGTGAGAGGGGATAATTAGAGGGAATGTGATACAAGGTACCCAATCATTGATTCTATTTATATTATAAAACATGAATCGAGTTACATGGTGGGAATCCCTTGGTGAGGTTGGGTGATTAGTAAACATGCTTAGTTGATTCTTTGTTTTGTTGATTTCTCATTGGTTGAATAGTATCCCTCTTTCAAATGTTCACATGAGACTTTTATTTTCCAACTCAGTATACCTATATGCTCACCCAACACATATAAAAGTATTTTCAGGTTTCTAAGAGGATTTCATGAATCATTATGGTCTCTACTAGCTCCGATCATAAATGGTTGTTGTGTCACTGCCATCTATACTTTTGGTATTTACATTGGAGACATTTTTATTTGTATCAGTTATATTTTTACACATGCATGTGGAATGTTTTGGGATTTCTTTATATTATGTATTGACGTTTCTTGTGTATTATCCATCATATCTCCCTATCATGTTTCCTTATAAAGGGTAAATCCTCCCATATTGTTGGATTTGTACACCCATGGTACTAGTCTCCAACTCATGGCCTAATAGAGGCGGGACTCCTGGATCATTATCTCTATCCCCTCACTATGACATATTTGGAATAAGGGGTCATGTAAAATTTTTATCAGAGGTGATGGTTGAGATATATGATAGAGTTTCGAGTTATACATAGTGATTATTTCAAGGGATGGTATAGAAACAATTCTAGTTGACCTTTGTGTGTGATATAGGCCAGTGAGACTGACTAGGGAATTGTATTTTATCCCCCCTAGTGTTTCATTGCACATATGTTGAGGTTATTGAATGATAATGTAAGACAAAACTTCTTAGAGGGTTGAGACCTATGATATGTACATGAATATCAGTTAGTTGTGTTCTTGATTGAATTGGGTTGTTCTAGAAAGGCTAAAATATTTAAAATTACTAAAATTAATTAAAATAAATTATCATAAAATTATTTAATACTTGGTCTTGGGAAATATTTTTTTACCTTTCTGCTATGGATCCTAGACATCATTTCTGTATGGTTCTGGTAGTAGAGGTACAATAGGTTGATCATTTTGATCACCATCAGGTTGATCTGACTAAGGAGGATGATCATTTGTAGAGGAAATTGCATTCTATTTAGTGGTTTTCATTGGTAAATTACGATGTAAGTGTCATTGATGTGAAGACACAAGGTTCGATTGAGGAGTTGGATATTTCCTTTGGTCTAATTTGGGCCGCTACCAAGTAACAAGTCCTTTTTTCAGTTAGAAAAATGTAGGGAGCACCGCATTTGTTGGGGAAGCTATATATAGGGGAGGGGAAGGAGGTAGTCATTTTGTGGGTTTAAATTCAGAATAATTTTTATCATTGATCCTTTCATCGACCATGAAGGCTGAGAGGATGCATGATATACTCTTCCTTCAGTAGGAGAGTATGTCAGTTTATGATCTCGGGAACATTTTTAAAGACCTTTTTCACCTTACCCAAGATCTTTTTATGGACGAGGAGTCTCATTATAGAAATATTTAATAGGCACTCCACCCTTTTATTCGGTATAAAGTTACCCTCTTTAAGTTTCTAACGTATTTGGATGTTCAGAAGAAAGTGAAGGAGATTTACAAGATGCACTTGTGAGGAGGTTTATCAAAAGAGGGGATCCATCAGTGTTCTTGGAGAGGTAGAGTTGTCCCTGGAAACTCTCAGGCATCATCACCTTAGAGGTTTTGACTAGTTGGGATATGACCTCAAAAGAATCATCTTCACCCTTTTGGTGCTAGTGGTCTTAGTTCCCTTCTAGTGGGCATGGGATTTATGTGTTTCTTCTATGGGGTTTACATCCTTGTTGAAAAGAAATTCCTAGTGGCGGTCTAAGACCAGTTTTGTTGAGATGGATAGGATCAATGTCAGCCTATGTAGAAGTTGCCAGTGGGGTAGGTTCTTTAGTATGGAAAACATGATTTTTCTCAAATGAGGGGAGATATAGCATGTAGAGGCTCACCTCTAGATGTATCTTGTTCTCATGGATCATGACCTAAGCATGGACATGGAGTTGGTCAGTAGTAGAGAGGCATGGGCGTTGGGTGTGGTCAGTTTCATGTAGTAGAGGTAGCAGTTCCATAGGGTCTATAGTTCATTAGTGGAATAATCAGTTTCTTCTCTACCCATTATTGTGATTTTTTTCATTTATGATCTTCTAAATCCTTTGTTTCACCCACTCTAGCCCATGATCTAGGACAAGTTGAAGAGAGGATTCCCATTCCCTTAGTGTTGAGTATGCTAATCGGAGGCCATGCCATCTTTTTTGATGCGTGCCGAGGGTGTAGACTAATTATGAGACCTCATTAGTCCCATGGGGATATATTCTTACTACAAATGAAACCATATGATTCCATCCTTTGAATCAACCAGTTATATTCCATATGGGACGTTATAAAATTCATCCAAACGAGAGTCATGTTTTTTAAGCGGATAGTCAATACATGGTTTTCATCCATGAGAAAGGTTATCAGGTGGTAAGCCAACATGTAGAGCCCCATATTTCGTTATTAGATGAGTTGTTAGAGGTATTAGTGGACAGTGAAATGTAAGAGGTTCCTAAGGTCATTGGGGAGTTCCATGATGTTTTCTCTAAGGTGGTTACGATGATACCTCTTCAACATCATGTTACATTTGGAGTAGTCCTACATCCTGGTTCTTCACTGATTTTGATGGATCCTTATTAGATGAAGGATTCTATGTTTAATGAGTTAATGGATCAGATATATAATCTGTTGTAAAAGGGGTTTATCTATCCTATTGTTTCATTATGGGGTGCCCCATTTTTTTTACGAAGAAGGAGAATGGTGGTCTGAGGTTGTTCATAGACTACCGAGGTTTGAATTAGGTGATGGTAAATAAATTTTACCCACTTCCGTGGATAGAAATCCTTTTTGAGTAGATGATAAGGGTGATTTGGTTCTTAAGATCAGTCTTTCATCTGAGTATCACCGCATGAGGGTGAAGAAGGGTGATATCATAAAGATTTCCTTCAGATTCAGGTATAGGAACATCATGTAAAGACCCAAATTTTCCATGTATTGTTTTTAATCATATGAAATTATTACGAGTCTGCGAAAATTGACGGTGAGTGAATCTAAGGCCCAGTGTACCCGGAATGAATTTCTGTACTTTTGTAAGTTATGTTCAGCAAACACTCGATCAGAATTTTATATCTTCCAAACCTATGCTCGGATTAAAAATCTAAGTGCACTGCTAAATTTGTAGTGCCGAGATTTGCTTAAGGGTGGATTTCATTCAACCGTAGAAGGTTAGGAGAAATTGTTAATTATTGTTCATTTTAATTTATAATAAAATAACAAAGATATTTTATTTATTTTTTTCTTTTCCGCCGATGGACAAGAGGTGGTGGAAGGACCAATGACATGTAAAGAAAATAATTGTCTTGACTCTTCAATTCTTATAACCACACTGTTATAATTAGGTAGGTTACTTAATTATATAAACCCAGTTAATTCCACATGTGTTACTCACCATCCACCTCTCCTATTTATATGATGTTTGGGGAGGAGTGTTAGCAAGAAATCCCCAAGCGGCGAAGCTCTGGAAATGTACAACAATGCCAACCACTTGGAGGATGTGACCAGTTCTAGAAGGCGGTGAAAATCACCACGGAATGATGAACACTAACTCTTCTTCAAAAGCGGACCTTTTCCAATGATCTTGAGTTAGGATTTATTTATTATCAAATTTCAAGAGTTATTGAATTATTTTCCTACCCTATTACTATCAAGAAAACGTAGAGGGAGTGGGACAAACAAACAAGGCTTGGACCCTGCGTCTTTTGTTGAAATTTGATGCGTTCTTCGTGAGCATATTTATTCGGGTTGGACAAAGCCTAGAATGATGGGTGATGATGGTGGCTGACAACAGAGGGTTGTGGAGGAGATGGTGGTTCACCATCACATGCCATCGGTGAAGAAGGACGCAACTGTAGCCATATCATGTGGTGGTGGTGGACTTCTAGGTCCGGCCGCGGAAGGCGGGGTAGCGTGAAACGGCGTGCCCCCAGAGAGCGGGTCGTGACATAAAGCTGCAGCGGACAACGGTGGCCAGCTTCGGCCAGCCACGAGTGGAGGTGAGAGGTGTGCTGTCGCGTTCCACTAAAGATGGATGAGGGTCGAAAGTCATGGTGGAGGGCTAGTACCCACTCCATGCGAGTCTTACGGGCGACCTGGTGGCCCCCCGTGGAGCTGCCACTCCTATTTCCAAACAATGGGACCCCCCCCCTCGTGCTAGCTCGGGCAGGCCCAGCTCCAGTGGGCCGTGCCTCCAGTGGGATGCACCCATTCTCAGGATGCGCCCCTCCATGGGTCGGGCCATGCCTTCCCAATGGGCCACACCACTCAGCCGGACCAGGCCATGTCGGGTCAGGCCGGGTCAGCCCGGTCGGGTCTTACCCGGACCCGGACCCTCCTAGGCACAGTTTCACTAAAAGAGCCAAAACATGTGAACCAACCATCTTTTTGACAAACCGTCTATGGTACTGGGATACTTGGACAGAGAATATCCTTTTGGTATACTCTAATTGAGTTTTGGAGAATGCTGGAGTATGTTCAGGTTGGATCAAACCCAAATCCAATCAGGTTCTCGGTATTAAAATGCTTATAAGTCATAGACCGGGTGTTAGATTGACACACTTTCTATCATGTTAGAAACCTTACTTCATGAAAATAATTTTACATATTTAATAATGGAAATTCTTGGAAGTTTAGGTATGACTTATGGCTTGAGAATAGGTTCCTATGAGAATTGGGTGAACATAGTGCGGGAATCTCATGGCAGGCTGTAACATGAAGAAAGAACATTGATCCTATGTGGGTCTGCATCTATCGATACTATGTGGGTAAGTGCTTAGCGATAATGTGTTTGTCAGCATCTATTGAACTTATGTGGGTCAGCACTTAATGGGTAGCATATATCGATCATGTGTGGGTCAGCACATTGTGATCCTGTGTGGGTCGGTATCTATCGATCATGTGTGGGTCAACGCCTAGCGATCCAGTGTGGGTCAACATATATTGATCTTTTGTGTGTCCTCAGAAGATCTTGTCAATAAAATAAGATGATATTGATTTATGACTAATCATCATTACATATGTACCTGAGTCATATACCTCATATGAGATAAATATTTACCATCATATTTTTGACTTTGTGGTGTTACCTTCATGGTGCTTTTACCTTCTGGGTGTTATCTTTGTGGTGTTACCTTTGTGGTACTTTTACCTTCGTGGTGTTACCTTTTTGGTCTTACCTTTGTTGTATTCTTCCCTCGTGGATCAGTTGTGCTAAATGATTAAAAGTGGGAGCCTTATTTTTCCTCATTTATGAGACAAGTATATCTTGATAACATAGGTATATGTATGGGAATATAACTATGAAGAGTTGATAACTACCTCATGCTTTGTGTTGGATGTCTTTCTTTGTGGTTGATCCTTTATGGAACTCTGGGAGAGCTTTAGGGGTCTTAGGGTCCCTACTGAGTATTGTTACACTCACCCATGCACTGGCTACACCCACACCTTTATTTGTCTTGTGAAGATAACTGACAACATTGATCGAGGATGAGAGAGCTAGGAATGGATGGTGCTTAGAGGAAGACCATTTCTGTAATGTGTTGTAGCGACTAATGAGGATCCTCAGTGGACGATGTAGGAGCTATTTTATCATTTCATTGTTACATGTACTTTTCAGTTGGGCTTGTATTCCAACTCCTTTACATTCATTACAATTTTTACTAAAACAGTCTAATTTGTGGTTGTTTCTTTTTTTTTCTTGGATTGACGGTTTGTACAGGTTGAAAGGAAATTCATTCCCATTTTATGGATACAACATTTCGGTGCTAGTCACTAGCCCCTGGCATATGGAAGGCAGGCTAGGGTTCATCAAGGCTCCGGCTCTAAGGGAAGGTTCATAAAAAATTGGTATCAAAGGAGAAGGTTCAACCAAAGAACATGGACTCTGAGGTTTTCTATGCGTCAATAGTGTTATGTTTTATGAGTGTGGTCTAGAGTTTTCAGATTCTAGGGTTGGTGTGGTGATTGACATTTCCATACACCAGGACCATGAATTTTGATTTCTGACTCTGTGTACAAAAACTGTGATTGAGTGTGTTTTGAAATGTTTTTCTTTTGATCTCTTTGAGTCATCCCACCAGGTATAAATTTTGACCATGGAACACCTGTTTTCCTTTAGGATTCCTCCACATAGACAACCAAAATGAATTTTTGAGAGTATAAGATGGATGCCCACCGAGTGATGAGGCCACATTGTAGGGCCCTCTCATGGTGTTATCACCTTTGGGTGGTGTACCAGATGCAGCACTACCTATTGGGCAGCCTTTTCCACTGGACCCACTAGCAGAGCATGCATGCCGACTGAGCGTGTTTCATGAGTTTCAACAGAAGAGGCCTCCAAGGTTTTGAGGCAAGACAAATCCTCAGGCAGATGAAGATTAGTTGGAGGCTGTGGCCAGAGGTTTTCGCTTAGTTGGGACACGAGCTGATCTGATGGTGATCCTAGATGCCTGTCTCTTTTAGGGAGTAGCTGGGAGAAGGTGGAGTCTGACACTACAGTTACACTACGAGGATAAATTCACATGGGAAGAAATTTAGAGTATTTTCAGGGCAGAGTTCCTCCCAACAACCCTAAACTCAATGCATATACCAGAGTTTCTTCACTTACAACAGGGAAGCATGACCATGGCCTAGTACTCAGTGAGGTTCACTGATCTCTCACGCTACTCCACCGACATGGTACGTGACCCTTTATTCAGAGCTTGAAACATTGATCAAGGTATCCAATGGAATATCATATCATCAATGATATCACTCATCATTCCAACATATGATGGGGTCCTAGAGCAAGTACTTTTGGTGGAGATTATCCTAGATGTGCAGGAACCGACAGCGAGAGCCACCACCGGATGTCAGGTAGCAGATTCATCCGCAGTAGGAAAGAGACAGATGACACAGGGGCCTAAGTGGGCTAGACCTTCTAGTGGATGACCTCAGGATACAGGGTCGGTTGTGTGGGGCTCACATGATAGTGGTGGAAAGATGAGGAGCATGAAGTGCTACTCATGCGGTGGGTTGCTTCACATGGATTGCACTCCCCGACATGTCATACGGACGACCATTAGACTATTGAGGGACCATCTAGGAAGAGGCATAGGTAAGATCGAGTAGGTCCATATGTAGTAGGTGGATGTAGAAGAGGATCTATATGTGAAATAGGTCATGGGAAGCGATTCAAGGTTCTACACCCACCACATCCCAGTGGTCCACCCCGACCATAGGGAGCAAGAAGACAGGGATGAGCTCAACTTTAGGAAGATTAGGCTTATGACCACAACGATCTATATATTAATAGAGGTATGATTTGTGCCTATTGCACATAGGTTGTAGTACTTATTGAAAAAATTTCCAGTCACTCTTTTATTTCCACAAACCTCGTTTGGAGCTCAAAGATTCCGATATAGCCGTCAACTCGATATTTATGTCTACATACTCCCATGGGAGGGGATTCAACGATTACACACTGGTTCCGGTAGTGTGAGATTACTCTAGGAGGTGAGAGCTTCGACTGGGATCTTCTAATTGCAGCATCGATGCTTTATGACATCATCTTGCGTATGGACTGGTTATCCACTGTCCATTATCACATTGACTGTATTAGGTACTATGTGTGGTGTGTCCGTGAGGATGGTACCATGGTTACATTTTCTAGCGAGAAGGGAACATTTCCACCATTGGATGGAATTACCCATAATAAGGTGCATCCAATAACACATCTGTTTTCTTGCCTTACCCTCGGAGAGGTTGATGTTGGGAGTCTGAGATATCCAGTAGTGGTGGACCAGTATACTGATGTATTTCTTGATGATTTTCTGGGACTACCTCCCCCCCCCCCCAAAAAAATAATTTTACATCGACATGTACCCTAGGACGACACCAATATATACACCACCATATCAGATAGCTCTTGTGGATCTTCATGAGTTATTGGTATGGTTTTAGGACTTGCAGAGGAAGGGGTTCATAAGGCATAATGTTTCTCCATGGGCATCCTCGATTTTGTTTTCTATGAATGATGATGGGAGTTTGAGAATCTGTATGCACTTTCGACCCCTGAACTTTGTCTCCGCGAAGAACATGTATCAAATTCTAAGGACTTATGATCTCATTAATAATTTAAAGGGAGATCAATTGTGTTCTAAGATAAACCATAGATCATTCTATCATTAGCTTAGGGTACGAGTTGAGGATGTGTAGAAGAAGACCTTCAGATGTCACTATGGCCACATTGAGTTTTTGGTTGTGCCATTCGGCGTGACCAGCACCCCTCCTGAGTTCATGGGACTGATGAACATGATCTTTCAACAATACCTCGATCACATTGTGGTGGTCTTCATCAATGACATCTTGATATACTTGACGTTGGAGGAGAAGCATGCCTATCATCTGCAGATAGTTCTGGATAGAATCTGGGAGACCCAGATTTAAGGTAAACTTTCAAAGTGATAGTTCTAGATATGGGAATTCATCTTACTGTAACATGTTGTCTCGGAGGCTGGATGTGTGGTAGATCCAGCGAAGATAGACGCAGTGCATTATTGGGAGACACCCATGAGTATGACTGAGGTGCAGAGTGTCCTAGGATTGGTTGGGTATGACCGGAGATTCATACCTTACTTTTAGAGTGTTATGGATCCCTTGTAAGTGTTGATGAAGAATGTACAATCCTTAAATTGGGAAGAGAGATGTCTTCATTATTTTCATGGTATGAGTTAGAGATTGACGACTGCCCCCATCTTGATGCTACCAATAGAGGGTGTTGGGTATGTAGTCTACTACGGCACATCAGGGATAGGGCATGGATGTGTTTTGATTTAGGAGTGAGAAGTGATCACATATTGTTCTTGACAGCAGAGAAAACATGATCATAACTACTCTACCCATGACCTAGAGTTAGAAATAGTGGTATTTTCCTTGAAGATGTGGAGACATTACTTGATGGGTGAACATTTTACTGTCTTCTATGATCACAAGAGTCTCAGGTATATCTTCTTAAATAAGTACTTGAACTGAAGACAACAAAAATGGCTAGGGTTCCTTCAAGACTATGACATTAATATAGTCTATACTTTTGTGAAGTGGAATGTTTTGGTGGATGCACTCAGCAGGAGGTTTGGTTTACAACTACTGAGTGAGGCGACAGAGCAGCTAGCTGTATTTCAGATATCCTCTGTGGATAGAAATGGACCATATTACCTCCAATATATGACTATCACTCCCCCACTACTTCAGTGAGATCAGGAGGCAAAACATGGGGAAATTTAATATGAGGTTAGATATGCACATATATCCTTAGGAGAGGCACATGATTGATTTTTTGAAGGTGGGAATCACATCATCCTTTTTAGAGGATGCACCAAGGTACCAATCAAGCTATGGGAGGAGGTGTTGATGTAGTTCCATATGTCCCCTCTAGTGGTATATCCTATTGTGGAAAAGATGTACTAGGACCACCGACATCAGCACTGGTCACTAGGGATGTAGAAAGCAGGGTCAGAGTTTTTTTCAGGATGCCTCACTTGTCAGCAAGTGAAGGGTGAGAATCAGGTTTCAGCAGGATTAGTGTAGCCTTTAGAGGTACCATATTTGATGTGGGATGGTATCTCCATGGACATTTTCGTAGAAATTCCATGTACTTATAGGGGACATGATTCCATCTAGGTGATCATTGACCGACTCAATATGTCTGAACACTTTCTACCCATCGTAGAGCAGGGATCAGTTGAGGGCTTGAGACGCATCTACATAAGAGTGATTGTGCAACTTTATGGTGTTTCATCGATGATTGTCTCTGACTACGAAACAAATTTTACGTCCCGATTATGGTAGAGATTACAGGAGGCGTTCTGGACTCAGCTAAATTTGAGAATCTCCTTTCATCCTCAAGAAGACGGTCAGATAGAGCAGACCATAAAGATACCAGAGGACATGCTATGCTATTGAATCCTAGTTTTTTGCTGCAGTTTGGAGTATCACCTTCCCTTTGTGGAATTCTCATAAAACAACAGCTATCACTCCACCATCAGTATGGATCCTTTTATGGGATAATACGGTCAACCTTCAAGATCACCTATTTGCAAGATAGAACCAGGGGAGCTAGCACTTCTGGGTGTAGATTTGGTAAATGCTACCACTAAGAAGGTGAAGGTCATCTAGGAGCAGATGAAGACTGCATAGTGCAAGATAAAGTGTTATGATGACCGGATATAAGACATTTGGAGTTCAAGGAGGGAGACCATGTCTTCATAAGAGCATCACATTGACATGGTTTTCTAAGATTTGGAAGGGGAGGAAAGTTATCACTAAAGTTAATCAGACCTTTTTAGGTTCTCAGCAGAGTTGGCGAGGTGGCGTATCACCTAGATCCTCCACACAAATGCACCATCTGCATTACATTTTCCATGTGTTGTAGTTGAGGAGGTACTTTCATGATCCATCGCATGTCATCGACTGGGGCGAGTTCTAAATTGGTTATGAGGATAAATTTACAGAGGTTCCCATGGAGATTGTGGATCAACAAGAGGGAGTCCTTCAAAGATGATTGATATCTCTGGTGAGCGTTCGCTGGAAGCCTGGGATCCTCCAGCAGTGCACATGGGAGCAGGAGGCTAAAATTCATGCTCAGTACCCCCATTGGTTTCCTTAGTTTACGTTTTTCATGTCGAAAATGAAAACCCCTACGGTGGGGATAATGTAAAGTCCTAGATTTTCCATTTAATATTTTATAATTATATGGAATTATTACGAGTCTGTAAAAATTGACGGTGTGTGATTCTGAGGCCCGGTGTGCCCAAAATGATTTTCTGAACATTTTTTATAGTATGATCAATAAACACATGAGTGGATTTTTCTATCTTCTGAACCGGTGATAAGATTAAAAAATTGAGGTCCACATTGAATCCACATCACTAGTATTCACTTAAGAGGGGATTCACATCTACCGTAGAAGGTCGATAGAAAATGTTTATTTTTGGACATTTATAATAATAATAAATTTTTTTTTTTCCTCCAATGGACATGTGGTGTTGGGGGGAACAATGACATGTAAAGCCATTAATTGGATTGAATCCTCAATTCTTGTAACCGCACTATTGGAATTATAATGGTTCCTCAATTAAATTAACCCCATTAATTCCAAATGCGTTAATCCCCCCAACCATCTCCTATTTATATGAAATTTGCAGAGGCGTGTTGGCATGGCATCACCAAGAGATGAAGCTCTAAAAAAGTACCATGATGACAACCACTTGGTGGATGAGACTAGTTCCAACGGGAAGTGATGAGGTCCATCGAACAATGATCACTGACTATTCCTCAAACATGGAGGTTTTCCAAATATCTTGAGGTAGGGTTTATTTCTTGCCTAATTTCATGATTTTTTGAATTATTATACTACCCTCCAGCTATCAAGCTAACATGGAGTTTTTGTACCAAATCAAAAAGGCCAGGAACCTCCATCTTATGTTTAAATTTGATGCATTTTTTACAGACATTTTTATTCGGTTTAGAGGAATAATGGAATGGTGGGTGACGATGGTGGCCAGAAATGGCTGGCCGTGGAGGAGATGGCAGCGTTCAGTCACATGCCATTGGTGAAAATGGATGCGGCCATAGCCACGAAGGGTGAAGATGGCAGCCAGATCAGGAAGGCCACAGAAGGCAGAGCGCCGTGCAATGTCACACCACTGGAGAGAGGGTTGCGGCCTAAAGCCACGACCGGCAGATGGCAGAGGCATGCAGTGCACCGTCACACACCGCTGAAGATGACCACTATTTGAAAGCCGTAGAGGAGGGCTAGGACCCACTTTATGTAGGTCCCGCAGGTGACCTGGCAGTGCCCCATGACACCACCTCTCCAACTTTCAAACTGGGGGAAACGCTCCCCCCCATGCTAAGCAGGACGAGCCCCACTTAAGCGGGCCACACCTCTAATAGGCCGCATCCCTCCGTTGGTAGGCCATGTGTGCCAAACGAGCTGCGATCCTCATTGGGCCAGGTCACGCCAGCCCAGCTGGCCGCATTGCCCTAGCGGGCCCGGCCGATCTAAAGCCCAGCCCAACCGGGCCTGCCCAAGATGGTTCAGGCCAAGCCAGGTCAGACCCGGACCGGGTTGGGTCGGGGTGGTTTCAGCCTGGCCAGGTCGGGCCATGTCGGTCGACCAGGTCAGACTGGACCCAGACCCTTACAGGCCCAATTTCTCTAAAAGAGCCATAACTTTTGAACTGGGCGTCTGATTGATGAACTATCTATGGTGATGTGATCCTTGGAGAAAGATATTTATTTTGGTTCAATCCACCTGTGTTTTGGAGAATGTTGGAGTATGGTCAGGTTGGAGAAAACTCGAATCCAACCAGGCCCTCGGTACTATAATGCTTATAAGTCACTGACCAGACGTCTGATTGTCACACCATCTATCACATTGGAAACCTTAGGACATGGCGGCCCTTAAGGACAATTGTTTGTGGAACATCATGGCGGTTGAGGTACGACTGATTACATGAGGAGTGGATCCTCCCAGAATCAAGTGTACTTAGTGCAGGAATTTCCTGGCTAAATGTAACATGAAGAATGAACATAGATCTTATGTGGTTTAGCATCTATCGATCTTGTGTGGGTTAGTGATTAGAAAAACTGTGTGGGTCAACATCAATTGATCATGTGTGGGTAAGCACTTAACAATCCTTTGTGGGTCAGCATCTATTGATCATGTGTGGTTTAGAGCTTAGTGATCTAGTGTGGGTCAGTATCTATTGATCCTCTATGGGTCAGTGGATTGAAATATTATTTGGGTCAACATTTATCTATCCTGTATGGGTCAGCAGAAGAGCCTCTCGACAAAATAAGATGATCTAGAATTATGACTAATCATTTGTACTTCTGTACTTGAGTTATATACCTAGTGTGATATGAGTCCTTACCTTCATGGTGTTTCCATTATGCTACTTTTACCTATGTGGTGTTACATTCGAGGTTTTACTTTGATGATTATTTTTCGTTCGTGGTGTTACCTTCATGGTTCTACCTTTGTGGTATTCTTCCCTCGTGGATCAGTTGTGATAAAGGCTTAAATGTTGGAGCCTTATGTTTCCTCATGTATGAGATGAGTATATCTTGATTACTACGGTATATGTAAGGTAATATACATAAGTAGAGCTGATGACTGATTCGTGCTTTGTGTTTGAGGTCTTGCTTTGGGTTTTATCCTTTGTGGAACTCTGGGAGACCTTCAAGGGTCTTGGGGTCCCTATTGAGTATTGTTATACTCCCCTCTTCACAGGCTATGCCAGCACCTTGCTGTTTCTTTTGTAGATGATAGACTGCGTTGATCGAGGCTGAGGGATCAAGGAACGGATGATTTTTAGAGGTGGGGCATTTGACACGATGTGATGCATTGACTACTGATCGTGAGATGTACCTACCCTTCAGGTAGGATCCTCGATGGACGATCTAGTAGATGTTTTCTCTTTTCAGTTGTACTTTTACTCTTCATTTGGGCTTGTATTATGGCCTCTTTACTCTCAGTACACATTATAATACAATATAATAATTCGTGTTTACTTCTTGTTGGGTTCTAGGATTGTGTATTTTTATATGTTTAAAAGGAATGCCTTACTGTTTTAGGTATACACCTTTCTAGTGCTAGTCGCCAGACCCTGGCCTATGGAAGGTGGGCTTTGGGTAGTCACAGAATGGGGCCTGGGGGATGGGTTGTGACACATCGAGTTTTTAGTCATGCCATTCAGTGTTACAAATTCACTAGTTGTGTCATGAGGATTATGAACTCTGTGATCCAAAAGTTCCTAGACCAGTGCATCATCAAATTCATCGATGATATCTTAATCTAATTGTAGACAAGGGAGGATAATGTTGATCATCTCAGAACTATTTTTTTGGTTATTCGATGCCAAATTCTCTATAGAAAAATTACTGTGAATAAGGTATAGAAACTATAAGTTAATGTATTCATTAATTTAAAGTCTCACAATGGTTTGGTAATTGTTCCATCAATGTTTTATGATGTTATTTCTTTGGTAGCACCCAAGAATGCAGTAGAGGTTTGTAATTTCATTAGAATTTTACGATATTATCAGTGGTTTGTACCCAATTAACCTCAAATTTCATCCCTATTGATATAATTTAATTGAAGATACCATAATTTTTTTGGGGTGATCAGTGCTAGGAAGCATTCAGTTGTAGGAAGGAAATGTTTGAGAGCGATCTAGTGCTCTAGTTTCCAGGGGAAGGGGTGTGGTTTTAGGAGTTTTGTAGAGCATCCCATCCTAGTTTGGGATGGATGATGTTGTAGTACTGGAATGTTGTCTCTTATTGGTCTAGGAGGATACTTCCCTAAAAGTGTAACATAGCCACACTTGACCTGGAGTTGGTGGTGGTGATTTTTGCATTGATGTTTTGGGGGAATTACCTTATTGGGTAGTTAATTGTGGTCTTGAAAGATCACAAGTGTTTAAGGTATATATTTTCCCTGTGTGACTTAAATCTACAACAACAGATGTGGATTGAAATTCATTAAAATTATGACTTAGATAGATCATACACCTCAATAAAGTTAAACATCATGGCTGATTCTTTGATTAGAAAATTGTAAAACGATGCCATCCTAGAATCTAAGGATGTAGGGGAGGAGAGAGAGAAGTTTGAATCCTTCAACATAGATGAAAGATTGAATGGTGGTAAAGAATATATTTTTTTTCAGATGACAATGCAGTCATCTCTGATGCAGCATGTGGAGGAGTCTTATTGGGGAGACTCAAAGGTATAGGTGTTGCATGATTATGTTGGTCACAATAATGCCTCAGAAGGGTGGTCATATGATGGTTGGAACTGTATATTGTTTTATGGAACGTTGTTTATTTTTCTATAAATTCATAATGGTTTCCTTCACGAGTTTTATAGTTCACCATTGGTGGTACATCAATTATTTTTCAAGTTTTACCATGACTTAATAATGCATTTCTTGTGGGCCAGAATGAAACAGGTAGTGGTAGATTTTGGGATGAATTTCTTGGTTTTCAATCAAGTAATGGCCGACTATCATGTTCTTTATGGTTTTTTTCATCCCATGGATACTCCTGTATGAAAATGGGAAAAACTCATGATTAATTTTTTCAGATGGTTACCAAGAGATCAAGGGGGTTATGATGCTATCTGGTTTATTTTGTATCGATTAACGAAATCATCCCAATTCTTAGTGATCAAGGAGTCAAGAAAAGTGGATGCCTTGGCCAAGAGGTATGTGGATTAGGTGGTGTAGTTTCATATAGTTTAGAGGTCCATTGCGTTGGATTGGGATGCATGGTTTACCTCATGAATCTAGAGGGGATTGCAGCATAATTTTGGAAACCAATTATGCCTCAACACTTTTTCTACATTCAGACAAATAGGCATAGAGAACGATCTATCTAGATGTTGGAGGATATGTTGCAGGTCTGCATCTTGAACTTTTGTGGTTATTTTATACGACACCTTCCCTTAGAAAAGTTTTATTATAATCATAATTATCATGCTTCCATTGGTATGGATTTATTTGAGGTTTTGTACGAAAGGTCATGTCATTTTCCACTGTACTAAATAGAGGTTGGGGAGACAACTGTTCATGGTCTCGATGTGGTGTAGATCACAATAGAAAAGGTTCAAATTGTTCATGATAGGATGAAATAGAGCAATAATTGAACAAATTCATATATCAATTGCTGAACGTGCCCATGGAGTTCAAAGATGGAGAAAATGTTTTCTTGAATACTTCCACTTAATGTGGGTAGCGGTGAATTGGAAAAAGGACTAGTATTTCTTCTTGGTTCATTTGACCCTTTGATGTGTTGGGTCATGTTCGCAAGCTGATGTTTCATTTGGCATTGCTACCATAGTTGTAAAAGATTAATGATGTCTTACATGTATCTTAGTTTCGTCAGTATCTAAATGATGACTCGCATGTAATTTAATGGGGATAGTTTGATATCAATGATGACACAACATTTATGGAGTTGCCAGTGGAGATCAAAGATCATCGAGAGAAGGCACTACATGGATAGACAATTACATTGTTTCATGTCTTTTGGAGACAAGGGGGCCGGGAGGAGTGTACATGGGAGTGAGAAACACATATGTATGTCAAGTTCCTGGAGTTGTTTAGAATTTTTTATGATCAGTTTTTCATTATAATGTAATGTTGGAACCTTTTGTTTTATTAGATGAGCTATTTTTTTGGTTTATGGTTGTGTGTGGTGTGGAATGTGATAATGTCCTGATGTATGGAAAGGGGAGTACTTGATTCCTATGAGTGATTAATTAACTAACATGTGATTAAAACCATTAAAGGGAGGTAGTTCCACCTAAAACCGATAGTATCTTGACTTGGAAGATGGAAGTTTCTGATCCTTATGTTTGGGATGGTGCGGTTTGTTGGTTTTAGCAGTTGTTGTATTGGTATGTGTAGTGGTTGAGATGGAAGTGTGGTGGTCATAGTGATTTTTTGTTGTGTTAGAGGAGGTGAATTGTATTTTTGGCCTTTTGGTTTGGTGTGTTTAGCCAGTGGTAGTGTTTAAGGTATGATGTAATCCTTGAGAGGTATCTCACAGGGTGGTTGTTCAGACCCCTTTTTCCACTGGAATTGGTTTTGGATTTTTGAGGTCAAGAATCAATTGAGAGGTATTTGATGTAATGTTCTATGCCTTTTTAGTATGTTACTTGGTAATTTTGGGTCATTGAATGTTTTCATACGAGGCTCAGAAATAGTTTGGATATGTTCGGTTGCTAAAGGTTTGATGAAGGGGGATTACATGTATTATAACTAGATAACATGATGTGGAATTCTTTTTAATGTATTTTCTTGGAGGTTTGATGATGTTTAATATTTCAGGTGTATAAAAATAAAATAATATTATGGGCCAATGTTTTTTCAGTGAAAATCATACCCTGGGTATTAAACGACATGAAAGGGGATTATACATTTTATAAAACCCCAACCATGTGAAGTTCTAAAATGATATTTTGGATTAACTCTTAGACACTCAGTATTTATCCCTTTTTATTTTGTTTTTGGAGATCACTTATTGCTCAGAGTTTCCTCAAATTCCTTCTACGTCCCCCTTTGATATGTGAATCCTGGTGGATGTTTTTTGGCGATCTATGGTCGATCCGTGGTGATTTATCTAACCATTATCATATATTTTATTCCATTCACCCCTTGGGATCCACTTTTGAAATGTTACATTGGTCTGGGGGATCTTTGGGTTGTGTTTTTTATGGATCCTTGGTGTAGTGTAGGTTGATCTGTTGTTTTCATGGTGCGATTCTGATTCGTGAGAATTCTTCTTCACCCCACATTGCACAATAATTTAGAAATATCCCTTGATGTTCGATTTCCATTATTTATCTCTATTGTGCATCATTCATGATGGGTTTTACTTATTTTTATATATTAATCATGGTTGTTCTATTATAATTTAATGAAGAAAATTGGTTAATTGAAAATTAAGGGAAAAGTATTTTTGATTAACATTATTTTTATAGATATGATATTGATTGTGATATTTTGATTGTCTGGGCATGATGCCTCTCTAAAAATTATGTATTTTGGGGTTTTTTTCACTAGATACATCTTCTATTGTAGGTTCTTTATTTTATAATTTATTTGGTATCACCCAAAAATTTGAAAATTGTCTAACCGCGTATACTTAGTAAAGGAATTGGTTACCCCAGAATTTGGTTTCTGTGATAATTCCAAAAATAAAATTAGTTGAATGTGGAAAATGTTCTTTTTAACCTCTAATTTTTTTTATATTTGGGGGAGTGGATAGAATGTTGTTGTAAAGTGGGGTTTGAGTGGAACGATATGATTATGCAGTAGGGCTACAGAACTGGCTGGTCTATGTTATGTTGGTGTTTGTGTTTGTATGCTAGGGGTTTGATTTGGATGGAATGGTTGTTTGGGAAGGATGAATTTGAAAAATGTGAATAGTGATTGGTATGGGTAATTTGATTTGAGTTTCACTATGAGTAACATGCAGAAATATTCACAAATTACCATGAAGTTGTTGTATAATGTGTCTTTAATGTGAAGTTATCTTCACTTATAAGGCCTATTCACTTTCTAAAGTGACTATTTTTTTGTTTCTTGTTTTGTGTTGTGGTTATTTTTTTCATAGGTAGTCATGGAATGAATAAATAAGTGACTATTAAATCATGTAATGGATTTGGTTTTATTGGATAACATAAAGTAAATGTTTATTTGCAATTGGTTGGCAATGTGAAATGGGATTTGGGGCTTGATGTGTGGCACTGTGCATTTAGTGGAGGTGGTGAATGTGATGGTGTAGTGAGATGGTTTGTTTTTATGGGAACCCTTAAGTTGGTCTTGAGTTTTATATAGAATATATTTTTACAATTTTAGTATCATTTTTATTTCTATATGCACGCCAACCTAGTTGAGAAATATGTTCCGAACACCTCTATTGTTTGGGGAGGGTTTTTTTCCCAACATCCTGGTTGGAGGATGGTTGGTTGGCCACTCTATCTTCCCTGCTTCACCATCTAGGTGATTAGAGACCATGTTCCTTTGGGAATGATGTGGTGAGATGTGATAGACTTGTTGTGTTTGGGAAAGGTGGTTTGTTTACCATGTGTATGTCAGATGAGTTTTGATGTGCTTTACTAGGTATCTTTAAGTTGATATGTGATGTGTTGTGAGCCCCAGGTGTGTGCGTGTGCAATTTATTTTTTGTCCCATGTGTGTGAGGGTGATATGTGATGTGGTATATTCAGAAGAGGTGGGATCTCTAGGATGTTTTCCATTATGATGTTAGAGTGGATGATCAGTAGTAAAGTGGTGTTGGGAACCCAATCATCATTTTGCTTTATAATATATTACGTGACTTTCATTACTTGGTGTGAATGCTTCGGTGATTTTGTGTTCTTGTTATACATTCATAGCTACTGTTTGGTTTTCTATTTACTCCATGGTGACCAAGTATGCCTCTTTCTCATGTTCACAAGAAATTTTGGTTTTCCTACTAGGTATACATGTATTCCCACCTTACATATATAAAACGATATTTAGGTTTTGAAGAGTTTTTTTTGAATTATGATGGACCCTACTATCTCATATCTTATTAGTTGTTGTATCAATTCACAGCTTTACTTTTGGTATTTACTTTGGATATTTTTTTATTTGTATCTATTCTATTTTTACACATGCATTAGGGATGAATTTTTCCTTCATTATTTTATGTATTTGAGTCTCTTTTTATGATCCATCATATCTCTAAATCTTGTTTTCTTATAAAGGGTAATGCCTCCCATATCAGGATATTTTTTCACCCACAATGGTAGTCACAAACCTAGGTCCTACTAGAGGCGGGACTCTGGGGGTCATTATCTATCTCCCCTAATTACGGAATCTGTAGAGAGAGTGGGTCATGACATGGGCATGTTTTTTTCCATATTTCCATAAGAAATATGATTTTTGACCAAATTATTTCTAAGTAACTACTATTTATTTTCTACCCAAACAATGGAACATTAAGTTAATAAAATTAATGTGATCATATCCTTACTCATAGAGACCTATAAAGTATTTTCATTATATAGAACAACACTACATCCCCAAAAATAATAAATTATTTATTATAAATAATATATTGACCATAAAAATCCAAAAAATGATGAAAACTGGATTTTATATTTCTCAATGTTTTTTATAAATTTCTATAGAAAATAAAAATGTCGTTATAATTTAACAAATATGATGGATCAATGAGATTTATTCAACATTAAACTATTTTTATAAAAGAATGTGTTAAATATTAGTGGGGAACTTTCCTAAGTAGAGTTTATCAATGGAAAAGGGGAGATTAAAGGGAGGAATCCTTTTATGAAACCACAAGAGAATCCAATATAACCCTTTGGAGATCCATTCAGGAGGCTAAAATCCAGTAACTATTTAGTAAAATATTAATATTGTTTGGTAAAATTCTTGTAAATAGTGATAATTCCTAAGTATATCTATAATCAAGGTCCATATAATGGTATCAATGGTCTTAAAAAGATCAATATTTAATGAAAACATTCGAACATGAGATTAGTTTCCTAAGATATCGGTACATTTCAGATGAAGTATATAGGAAATATGGAATGAACCTTCAGGAAAAAATCCATACTACTTGGGATAAATTGATTCCATAATGATTTCTACCTTTTTTAGAAGTTGGTGCCTCAGTCAAATTCCAAGACACAATTAATTAGATTAAAGAAAGGATAACTACATGAGTCTGAAATAAGGTACCATATTAGAATTTTTATCATAAGGTGGGAGAATTTCAACCAGTAAGTCTTCCATCCATGTTACGCCTTTTTCGATTCCCTTATTAGCAAGACCATCAGCAACCATGTTCGCTTCCCCAAACACATGTGTGGAAATGAAGTTATTCTCAAGAATAAAATAAAGGCAGTTCATTCAGGGGTGGTCAGTGGCCAGGAAAGATGCACCACACCCTCCCAAATAGCATGAACAATAGTGGTTTAGTCACTTTCAATCCAAATATTGTTCCATCCCTTTGTGTATTCAAATAGAACATATATGAAATTTCTATGGATCCATTAGGACCTAAAACACTAACCTAGTTTAGTGAGGAATTGTAAAAAATGATCTAATTATTAGCATTAGATACAACAAAATCCAGATTATAATGATCTTAAATTCATGTTTAATTATTTTCAACTATATTGGGCATGATATCATTTCCACCATCAGTACACAAACAATGATTAAAATGAAAAAAATAACTTGATATATCATAGTCATATTTGTGAATGTATCCATTCATTCATATGGGAATCATCCCCTTACTATCATTATTTTCTTTATGATAGAACATGATACACCTAAAGTTTCTGTCACCCTTTTGAATCCATATTAAATATAATTGAATTTTGTAAATATTATCTTTCAGTCCTATAAGACTATCCATTTTAGAATGTATATGAATATATTCAAGATATGTAAAATCATTAATTTTATTTCCTCTATGACGGTCTTTCTATGATCTATCAGAAAATATTGTATCATGATAAATGATAAAGGCAGAGGCCTTACTCCATACTCTTAATAGAGCCTTGTCCTTCTTGAGTTTTAAAATAACATATTCTAAAGTGGTATTCCATAGAAATCAGTACCTTATCAATCAATCACAATTTCACTATATCCATTAATGGTTATCCATGCATTATCATATTACATATATATATTTTTAACCTATATGTATTTTTAAAATATCAATATATAATTTAACACACATACCCGAAAATATAAAAATAAATTCTGAATTTATAATTTTAACATTTTGATATTATTTATATAATATTTATTTATTATTAAATAAAATTTAATAATTAAGACCTTTTTAAAAAGTTTTTTGAATTTATATATATGTGTCTATTTTTTAAGTTATTTTTTCATTTGTTTTTATTTTTTTATTTGTTTCTTGAAGTTTTCATTAATTGAATATTAAATTTCATGAAAATCATTAATCCAATTATGGTTGTATCCAAGTCTTCCATAATTATTCCTACATGTCGATCTTTCTTTATATCACAACATAACATGATGTTGAGGATATGGAAACAAATAGATTAGGTGAGGCTACTATGAAGTGAATGAAAAATAATATTGGAATCTAATATGTATGTCATGTAGTAGTGTATAATTTACTATGAAAAATTATTTGTAAATGGCTCAATCTTATGACAAAAAATACATCCATAAATGATTAAATACCCACCAATACATCAACTATAATCAATGAGAATGTAAGTAGAGACCTCACAACACTTTCTTTATCACTTCACTTCTATTAGTTATTCCTAATTAACATAGAATGTGTCACAATAATCAAAATATAGTTTTTAAAAATTTCTTCTAACATCAATGTAAAACTATAATAATGAGGGAATAAAATTTCAATGTTATCAGTAAATAAAACATGTTATGATAGGAATATATCCCTACTAAATGGAAGTATCAACATTTTTCTAGATTCTAATTTCATTGATACTGGAAACATTTTAATACCTTTAATGGAGTTGTAGATATTATCAAAGAAATGAATTATTTCATGAATATTAGATATCTATTCAGTTTTAGAGTGGTTTAGAGGTAATGGTATAGTGGTAATATATAGAAATAAGGTATCTAATAAAATTATCCGATGTAAATTGATTCACAAGAAATACTAGGGAAGTATATTTTAATCCTTCTATATCAACTATAATTTTAAAATAGTGTATTTTTTATCAATTTTAATGTTATAATTCATGTTATGTTTATCTTCTGTAGGTTTTTCTGTGAATACTGTTAGAAGTGACAACCCATATTAAAATACATCATAAATTAACCACCAAAATATATTTTTTATAAGATTTATACATTTTTCTAAATAAAAATCAATATAAGGAACACCAAACATTTTCATTACTTAATAGTATTACTTTTCATACTGTTAATAACTTATATTGTCTAAATATATATAACACATTCTAATTTTTTAATCATTATATTAGAAACTTGAATTTTTTTTTAAAAAGAACTCAGAACATTTTCAAAAATGATTTATATATGGATCTAAAAATTAAGATAATTATATAATAATATAACATATATTTTTTATAATACAAAGTAAATTTCACATTGAATTGTATGTAAGTATCAATTTTTTAGTACGTTATTGAACATCACTAAGTTAAAACCTACAAAATATAACATCTTAAAAGATATATTTTCTAAACAATAAATTTCTTTAATAAAAACACTTTTGTGTTTTAAAAAAACACTTATTTCCTTTAATTGGATATTAAATAAGTAAACTATTAGAAGTCATGTATTATGTGATACACTATATGTTCAGATAAATATTCTAAAATAATTAATTCATTTATAGGAATCAATTTTAATTGAATGTTGGGAACATTTTAATTTTTACATTAGAAAAGGACATAGATAAAATATTTTATAAAGGAAAAATCATTTTTATCTTTTCATTTATTTATTGATATAGAATTTAATCAAACATAATGTATTGTATTATAAACAATCATATTATATTATTCATAAATACCATAGTTTAAAAATAATTTATCTTATCACAAAATAAAAAATAAAATTTATTATTAAATCATATGGATCTTTAATGTAGTACATATCATCTACTTCTTTATATAACATCCCTTTGATTTATTATATTTATGAAAACATGAATTTTTATCCATCAATTTTTATTATATTTTGAATTAGTTATAAAATATATAATTGGTATCATATTAACTTTAAAATAAAATAAGTATTATCTATGTCATTATAACCTAACAAGGATTCTCCAAGGAGTTTCAGAAACTCATTCATGAATTCATGGTAATTCTTCTTCCATGTCCATATCTATTAAAAAAACATTTCCACTCCTTCCAAACAACTCGTTATGGTATGAATGTCCAATTATGATTATTTGAACTTATAATTTTATTCTTATGGAATACACCTCAATATTTGTAATATTATCACAATACCAATGTATTGGACTCCCTTATCTTACTCATTAACCCCAAACATATTGAGGCGATCAAGAAAACTATTATAAGACCTATTCATATTAAATTTTATAATGGTGGTTTTTAACTATTAAACAATGGTTAATTTATAAATATTATATCCTGATTAACCATTACTGGATACCCTATATTCTCTAAGACATTAATGTACCCAAACTTATTTAGTTCATTATAAATTAAAAATGTTTCATTAGTCATTTTTCATCTAAGAAATGACTTTAAAACATGGTACCTCACATGCGACTTATGTTTTTGATAGTGGATTATTAGTTTGTCTATAATTTTTAATGTATCTATATAATAATATTTTATTTTTGAAAAATATGTTGTTGACACAAGAATTATAGTATTGACTTCATATAAATCAAACGATTTTTTATCAATAGTATCTTGATCTATTTTTCAAATCGCTTCATGAATCAGCTACTTGGGATATAGTTTCTCTAACTCATGGAATATTACCTTTTTCTCAAAAGAACTATTTTTATAATTTTATAATAGTATTGGAAGTTTCTCTTGAAAAATATCTTATTTTTAGTACATGATCATAAAGTTAATTTTTATAATGATGATTCCATTTTAACTATAGTAAATATAATTTTCAAATTATTATCATATTTTAAAAATATTAATCACTATATTTAGTAAATGTTTTCTAAATTAAACTATTTCCCATTTCATTTTTATAATGAATATATTTTTGTGAAAAATATATATATTATTATGAAATATCCCATGTATTATTAAAAAATATATTGTGATTGTGTATTTAATACAATCATGTCAATCATGTGACATATAACTCTTTGATGATTGATTTGAAAACTCCTTCCCAAATAAATCATATGGATTAGCATAAATATCTCTCTATGGTATCATAACTATTATGGGTTTCCAACTATTTTTAACCCAAATATCATACCAAGAATATGTATTTAACTTTAAATGTTACATATATCCTTCTTATCTTACATAGTATAATTCATATATGCCTAGATTTGGAATTACCAACTCATTTTGATTTTTATGTATTGAAAAGTGTTTTATTTGGATGTTATATGACATATAGTAAGTAAAATTTTGCTTTAAATCTTCCCATGTAATCTCATGTATTATATCTGTGTATGGGTTCTTATAATGATTTAATTTTTTTTATAATAATCCTTAACAAAGTTAATATGTTATGAAATGTAAATTTATAATACCTTAGCTTACTCATGATCTGTTACTTACAAAAAAATCCTAATAAATTTAAAATTATCTTAAAGTATCCCATGAATATGGTACATGAAAATTTTTACATAAAATATTATATACAAAACCAAAATCAACATAATAGGAAGTATGGTGAGATAAAAGTTAACCCCACTTTTCTAGATTTAGTTTCGTTCCACAGGTTAGTGAGCAGTCTATCAAAATTCACACTATAATTAGATAAATTATCAATAGAAATCTTAATCCTAATAAAATTATAACACTTAATATGTATAAATCAGAATAAATCATTATTTTCATATTCATAACTCACAAATAAGTCATATTCTTGAGTGAACATAAATAATTATTATATAATGTCTGATCTGAAACCATTATAACTGAATGAAAAAATTAGAATATCATTCACTTAAAAACCAACTAGAATATTATTAAATAGTTGTTCCTAGAAAATCCTTGTAGTATAATTGAGTATATAAAAACATCATAGCCACCTAAAAGAATATCAACAATGAAACACTAAAATATTTTTAAACAATCTGACAATCAAAATAAAGAACTAATTGAAATATAGTAAGAAAATAAATGGATCTAACTTCAGTCATACTATACAAGTGAAAACTATTTACTTATTTTTACTAATAGATGGTAGTGATTATAAAATAATCCCCTACTAATTTATAATGGGTATCAGCTATTGAACCCAACTACACTACCAACTAAAGTTCTTAGGGATCAAACAATTAAACATAATCAATATTGATTTCACTTGATTTTCATAGACTCATTCCATATCATCTGGTGAATATATGAAGTTAATATAATATATCACATTGAATAATTGTACAGAAAATTTATAAAAATGATAAAAACTTATGGAATTAATTTATATATATTATTACATAAGAAATAGATTTTGTATTCCCATCATATGGTTATGGTCAATTAACTCTATTTTTTGAAATATAATCTTTCATACCCATATTCCATAATTGATCCTCACTAATCAAAGGTCTCCTTATGTTTGAGCCCTATGTTTTAAAATTACTCTATATAAAATAATTGAATTACAAAATGGATGAAATCACCAACAATCCTTACTATCTCCCACATGAGGATATCATTAAAGGATTCAATGATGACTCCAATACTTTGGGAAAAACCAAAACACACTATCCAAAAAAGAAGTTGATATCTTAATTTGAATCTTCAGTTCCCAACATCCCATCGAGTCACAATGTGACATTAGACTTTCGTGTACAATGATTATGGTCAATATATTTGTTAGATTCTAACATATACTAATATTATATTCCTAAATCACTCTATCTTATTGTATATATTATATATAATGATACATGAGATTATTTTATGTTTTCTTTTAATAAAACACAATATTCTTTTCCAAATGAATTGAACATTTACTATCATAGAAGAAAATCTGACTTTCAAGAATCCTTTAGGATTATTCTAAAAGGAACAACTACTAGACCAGTTCCTTCCCAACTCTCATAATGTCCATGTACTCAACTTTTGTTTTTGAAAGTGAAACTACTGAATAAATCATTGATTTCAAACATGTTTATTCCTTTATGAATGTTCAAAAAAATAAGTCAGTATTATTAAATACATCTATATCCCTCCACAAATTCTATATTATTATATACCTTGATGGATAATCGATTAGGAAACTCATGTTTATAACACTTAACCCTTTGAGATATCAAAGAATTCCCTTTATTGATCTTGAATACTTCATTCACACACTCTACATTCTAGATATGAACCCCCTACATGAGAAATGTATGGAATTATACAAACCATCACAAACGTAACACATCTGAACACATCATTATACATAAAATTTTCCATATACACCGCCTCATCTTCTATTTAATGTTCTTTCTCATTTTATAACATGGTGAGTTATACCAATGTGGTTGAAAATGTGTTTCATTAAATGATTTAGATTCATTAAAATATCTTCTAGAGGTATTAATTCAAAAATACATCCAATGTTATATATTTTCATGTCCACCTTAATCAAAATCCTCGATACCCAATTGGATTTTTAATGATCTTTTATCTCAGTCCTTCATGAAAAATCATCATTTGTCTCCTTAATATGGCCCAGTTTTAGAACATCTAGAATCATATAGTCAATTAAAAAATTTATGAATGAAATAATTTTTTTATTGAAATTTTTTTTATACAAAAATGATCATCATTTCCCTATACATACCCTTTCATATCCACAAAGGAATCAAACTTTAAGATACTCTATCTTTTTTTCTTTCATAAAATTGTATTACCTCAATTTCATTTTTCAAACAAAAAAATTATTCCATTTAGAAGTGAAACGATTTGGATAATTCATGATGATATAAACCTATAAATCACCATGTATTAATTTTATTACATATAATTATTGAATATGTAATCCATTTTAATTTATCATGATTATCATTTTACCGATAGTTGAACGAATTACAATATGACAAAAACTTTCATTAATAAATCACTTTATTATCAAAATTATTTTAAAAACTAATCTATCCTTATAAAAATTTCCACTATATGTTTCATACATCAGTAAGTATACCCATATTATATATAGAGTTTTCATTACTTATAGTAAATATATTACCTGTTATGTTCTATTTTCAAGAAATATATCAATTTATTTTAACCCAAAATTTCTGTAATTTCTAATAATTACCAATTATTTTGGAATATTATTCTCTCACCCACCCATAAAAAACAAGAAATTAATTTGTTTGATCCTTATAATATGTGACAACATGATGGTTGATTTACACAACTCAGCTTTTGTCACATCTCTTTCCCAAACCCCTATATCCAAGACAAGAAAATATGAATATTAATATCATGCTTCCTCTATTACAGTGACTTTTGGTACTCCCATATTTTTTTATCAAATTTATATATTCACTGATTTCAAAATTTTCTAGAATTTCAAAACATCTAGATCCTCCATTAAAATAAATATTTAAATTCTCAGTTGTCAATTTTTTCTAAAATTCATCTTCAATCATGGTTTGGAAATTCACATGTACTAATTATTAACTGGAATACTATAATCTAAAATGACATTGAATTTATCATTTTCCTTGGCCAGATAACAATTTTTTCATTGTTATACCCAACCAATAAACATACATTAGGAATTTAGTTAATAATTTCTTTTTATTTGGAATCTACATGGATATTGGTGTGACCAACAAAAACCATTATATTAGATTCATTAGAAGATTTTATAAATAGTAGTTATTTCAAAATCTATAATACTATTGGTTTGGAAGTTATTATTTGCTTGAGACAGGTAGAACAATTGACTCCCTCAGCAGAAAACTAGTCTGGGAACCCCAAATGCAACCTCATGCTTCGACCATTATCATTCAACATTCAATACATCTAATATTCAACATAATTTTTCCAAAAAAACCATGAATAATATTTTCAATAATTATTACTTTTTCCAAATAGATAATTTAAAATTACCTATTATTTTATTAACAATCATTTTTTAATTATAAGAAATTAATAGTATTTCTTGACACTATCTCCACCATGTCTCGGCTTTAAAAATAATATATGAATACCTAATATATTTTCATAATTAATTAATCTCATTGTTTACTAATTTAATCATATATGAAGGAAACACAGTATATAGATCCTTTCTGAGAATGGATTAGAGTAGTCCCCCAAACATCTGGTTACACGGGATTTTACTTATGATAGATATTTATAATCTAGTTTGGGAGGAGAAACATCAGTATATGGTTTCCTAGAATACATTTCTCACTAGTTCCAAAACAATTTAACAATTTAGCTATTATGACTCATAATCTCTTTATAAAAATGTGAATAAGAAGGAAATTCCAAATATATGGGTGTCTAAAAATTATAATTTCAACAATAACTATTCAATTTGATGTCCTGGTAAGATACAATATTCCATCAATAACACCTCTAGAAACCATTAGGTTCTTCTTATGATCACCCACTCTCAATTTTAAAGAATATTCTAAAACATGACTAATCCATTTGACTAATGTAAAAAAATATTTTCCATGAGTTGGGTGTGTCCCTAACTCCATCCATCATTTTGAAGAATCCATTTGATATTTTCACATTAACATCACCCTTCAAATTGATCTGAATATATCAATCATTAGTAAGTTACACCTTACTGAATCCTCTATGAACACGATTCACTATACACACATTCTTGGATGTATAATGAAATAATCACTATAACTATAGATCCATGAATCCAATGAAATATTAACACTTAGTAGTGAATTTATGATTCCCATAATTATGGTGTTTTTATAACTTTTAAAATATCTCATTATAGAATTTACTCTTTGATATGCAAAATACTTCTTCAGGTTCCCTTTTTTCTGATTGCACAAATTTACACGTCTAATTCTAGCCAACATAAATTGAACTCTTTCCTACTTATCATCATCATTATTTCAATATTTTTATTAAATGAATCATTACATACCATAAAAATTAAACTCAGATTCAATATGGTCCTAGAAGCCTTTCATAATAATTTGCTTATTAAAAATTAGATCATGAACATTCTCAAACACATGACCAGTCTAAAACTAGAACTACTTACATGTATAACAATCACATCTGATTATTTCATATTTTATGACTTGTGTCTTCATGGGTTGTTAAAAGTAGTTGAATTTATAATTTTATCCCCATTTTGGGCTATGATTTAAATAAAAAATATATGATTTAGAATGATTATTGAAGTATAATTTTATAAATAGAATGTCTCTTATGATTATATAGTTGAATAATATTTATTAATAGTGTATTATATAATGCTCAAACACCACATTGTAGATCCCAAGTCATTTAATTAATTTAAAAATTACATTTAAAAAATAAATATACCCAAAATAATTAAATAATATTACAGTGAGAAAATAATAGAATGTAATATAATTATAATATTAAAATTTAGATCTTCTCGATACACCAAAATAATCCAAATAATGAGAAACACTATAAAAAGAAAAAATAATATTTGTAAAAAAATATTCATATTGATAAAAAATATATATATAAAAACATAACCGAAAAATATGTGAATGATTGAGAAATTAATAATTAGGTATAAAAATAAATTATTGAACCCACATAACCAATACAAAACAAGCAATTATAACATTAATTATACAGTTAGAATATTAATCTTATTGTTGTAATTGTAATATAAGTATTTAGTACAGAAACCTGACCATTAGAATAGTATCCTTAGATATTAAATTATAAAATACAATTTAGTAATCCTAAAAATTTAAATTATGACATATTTATATCTTGGTGCAAGTAAATTAATATTTTAAAAATGATAAAATAATTTATCATATTTTATGATGATATAGATTTTTTAATTTCTTTATTAAAATAAATATAATTAATTAAAAGAAAAAAAATTAATTTTTTTTTATAAATTTATTATATTTTATTTATAACAGGAATATAATTTTATAAATCCTTACGTAAATTTGTAAGTGTTATAAAATTGATCATAATATTAATATTGGTATTTTTCAAATAAATAAAGAATTTATTTAAAATAAAATATTATCACATTTAGATAATTATATTCCTAAAATTTAAATCGTATTTAATTTAAATATTTAAAAAAGGTTATGGTAAATTATTGGTATTTTTTAAAAATAGTTTTATTTTTGGTGAATAGTGAAATATGATAAAATAATTTTTTAATATTACAAGTTAAAAACCTAATTGTAGAAAATTGGAATATATATGAACTGTTTGGTTTGAAATACTATTAACTAATGTATATATAGTCATTAGAATCAACACTATTGGCATTCTTGTTCCAATATAATAAACAAATAAATATAATATTAAAAAACATCACTTTCCTCCCCTGATAAATACAACCGCTCACCAACCATTATTCTAAAAGCTTATCATATCTAGAGATTACCAAAAATATTTTAAAATATCCCCAAATATCTCTACTTAAACTCCTAGAATCATTTTTCTTTTAAAACTAAAAATCTAAAAGTGTCTTAAGTGTATTTAAACAGGCGACAATTAAGTTGTAATATTCGCATACTTTTTATTTTAAATTATGTTTTCTCCTGCATCCTCATAACACACACATAAAACCTGAAATTAAAACTATAGTATTATAAATATACTAAAATTTAATTTAATTTATTTAATTATCCATCATCTGTTCCATTATATCATCTCCTCGTTATATAAATCAAAGCATTGTTCATATTATTATAGATGAACAACCTCTATGAACAACATAATCCAATTTTTGCACTTCCATTAATTATGGTAAAATAAATACTACTATTTTTAAAATAATTATAATAATTCTATTATAAATTATTTCATTCATTTGGGTTGTATTAATATCCATTAACTAAAACAAAACCAATTTAGTTCATAATGGCTTATAACACCTCTTAAATTAAGTATCTGTATGATGAAAATATTTTTACTAAATTATTCAAAAATATTTTAACACGCATATGTTAATTTGGGACCATTTAAATTTATCAATGGATATTAATATAATTTAATTAACATCAAGTGTTGTATACCATTTTTAAAAGAACAATAATATTTATCCATAAGTGATCCAACTTTGGAACCATGAAACACACACCCTTAAAATGGTGAATTTAAGATTTATATCTCATTAAAATGGTTGTTAATGAACACAATATAATTATAGTAAATAAAATATTGATGGAAAATGTTTTTAAATAAGTAATTAATCCATATAATTTCATTATTTTCAGTTTTAAGTTGAAGTGCAGAATGAATCTATAAACTAGACAAGGGATCTCTCCGAGCCACCCAATTTTCTTTGGGGTTATTATTTACAAATATTACCTCATTTTAACACTCTATCATACTTATTTAGTTCTTCTATATACCGTATATATTTCCCTATGAAAATAACTATATTAATTCATCCTTCCTTGATGATTATATGAATTTTTTAAAGGGTTCCTTCAAAATTCATTTTGTTACGAAAACATGATTAAAAAAACATATGTATTTATTATACATTTTAATTTACCCACTCATAAATTTTCTTAAAACAACAATATGTTAAAAAATATTAACTTTTTTAGTGTAAAAACACTTTATATTTTTTTATAACAATATGTGCACCCATACCATCTTTATTGATTCTCTACCCTCTTCAAATAAACCAAAATAAAAAGGATATATGAAACCATTAATTTTCTACTAATGTTTTATATATTAGATTCACTTTTAACTAATTTTTTATTCATATAGTTCATTATTTACCCATATACATCCTATAATTATTTAATCTATTATTTTTTTTATTTTAATAGGATATTTTATTTGGCTATTTTATAACACTAAAAAATTTAACTCATTTCCTTCCATAGGTAATTAATTTATTTAATCCTTAAGATTAATTTCCATTCATGGTAAAAAATAATTTCCATGTTATTATGTGAATTCCTATATAGTTTACTAATTCATTGTGTAATGTTTTGGTCTCACGGAATAATAAGAATGTGATTAAGGAGTAAACAAAATCTATGATGGGACTATATCAACCACACAGTGTTTTATAATTGGTTAGTCTTGACTTATGATTATGTCATGTTTTATGTTATTTCCAAATTCATATTATTATATGATCTTGTTATTCCATTCTTTTTGTGTTACTATTCCAAATTATTCTTCCTGAACATTTATTTTTATGAGATCATTTTATTCTTTTTGACTAATATGTTACGCTTCTTTACTGAGATTGTTATTTTACATGTGTTTATAGATCACCCCATGGTGTATGTATTTATTGGTTTATCCTATATATATTTATGTGATAAAAGTGGTTTAGTATCTCATTATTTATATTTAAAGTATTATTATTTATTTTTCTAGTTTCATTTTTATTTGTTATCAACCTAGTCTTCTAAAGACATCAGGCCTCTCTATCATTAGGTGTTTTTATGTTTATTATAAAAATAAGGTAGTAATATATCTAAAAGGAAATAGAATCTATATAACATATAAATATGATATTTTTGTATTTGTTAAGAGGCCTACAAGGTTCCCCAGGAATAGCATTCAAAACTAATTAATGTTTTTTGATTTAAATAAGATATTTTAGTATAAATCTATTTTAAGGTGTCTCTAGATGGTATGGATTTATAAAATTTTTAGGAATATAGGGATAAATTTCATGGTGTTATTGTTTTTGGACATATTTGGGGAACATTTTTTTATATTATGTTGTAATAGTTTTGGAAAAAATATTTATGTTTACCCATAAATAAAAGGCGGTGATAAATATTAATTTTTGGAATGGAAAAATTTGTAAAATTTATCACCATTAAAAAATAGGACTAAATGACACTAACATATTCTTATATGATGACTCCTTAATGAATAATTATTGAGGTTCATTGATGAGTTATAGATTTATATGATGATGTGAATTTGGAAAATGATGGGTGAAGTGAGAGTGTATCTAGGTGTTGGGTTTTTTTATATAATATACATACCGTGAAGGTGAGTCATATGTTGTGAATAGATGGATGTATACTTTTAATGAACTAGAATTTAATCTGGGAGTGTCCCCTTCATGATTTTAATTTAGTCCTTAACTTCATTTAATCCCTAAAAACTCCTACAAAACAATATATAGATCCTTTTTTTAGGTTTTCTCATACAGTTTTTGGAAACCCTTAAATTATCATATAATGAATCTAATGAAATAATTGTGATTACCGCTATGTTTTTTCATTTTCTAAAATTAAAAATTGATATGGACCATCATATATCTTTTAAATGATGGTATCACATCACAAATATATCTATAAGCTAAATTTATTTTGGAGACCGTTGGATGGAATAAAAAAGTTTCAAATTACCTAAGCCTTACAAAATTCCCTCTGAGATGCCATGTGAAAATTATGTAATAGAAATTTTAGAACCATTTATAAGTCTTATGAAATTTATGGTGATGTATTATGAAGAACTATGATATTTCTAATAATATATTCTTATATGTCTTATCCATATAAATATCCCTCATAAATACAGATATTTCTAAATTTTGGAAAGTCAATAACCTATATGAAATTAGCTTATTAGCCCTTATGTATCATCTGAACAATGGGATTTGTGATATTTTGTAATGATTGTATCCCAAAATATAGATGTTGTTGATGTTGAATTACATATACATTAAGTTTCCTAATGTCTCTCTAGGTGTTTTCACTCTTTATGTTTGGAGACTAGACTGTGGATTGTTCAATGTAAGAAGTCCATGTGTAGAGTTTTATAAATTTTTAATATTTTAAGATATTCGAGATCTTTTATAGATTTTAATGGGAGTTCTTATTATGAAATTTATTGAACTAAAATTAATGTGGAGAATTTTATGTGTTATGAAATATACAACATGATTCTGTAAAACATTAATAAAATTGTTAAATGAAAATAAAAAGGGGAATCTTTGACTTTTAATGGAGTGAGAGCGTGACAAGTATAATTAAATGTACCTTAATCAACCTAAAATTATTTTTTTAATGGATGAGACTAATTTTTATTACATTACCATGATAATTCCAGTGTATGGATTTAGAGAATTTGGAATAAAGGTTACATATCAAACCCTTGAAAAATAATGTGGATAATTCTACTAAATTTAATTTTTTTTTTAAAAAATAGGATTCTTTAATTTAGTCTTTTGTTCCATTAAAAAAATGTTCTCAAAATATTTTTGTAATCCATATAGTTGATGGATAGAGATTATCATAGTTTATACTCATCCTTAAGCCCAATGAAAAATATTTGAAAACAAGGGATGTGAAAAATAATTCTCATTAAGGGATATAAAATTAATGGAAACTTGTTAGTCTATTTTCGAATTCATGAATACCCATAGGAATGTTTTCTTTTAAAAATAATAAAAAATCTCAAATGGTTAATTATTGATTCAAGATATCATCTTTTTTTCCAATTATTTTATACAATATATCATCATAAATCAAAATGTATACATAATAACCATTATTGTTTCTTTTGGTAGAAAAGTGATCACTAAAGCTCTTATAATAAATCAATGAATATTTATAAGAGGCCAAATAAAGGTATTTTACATTTTTTCTGAAGGAAGAGGGGAATCATGTTACTAAGAAAAGTGGTGGAGGGTATAATCCTATCTTTATTAAATCATATATTTGCAAAACAATTCATAAATATAGTTTGCTTCCCGAACGGTTTGAGTGATGATGTATCTAATAGAATCGAGTATTTCAAGACAGTTGGACCTTTTTGTTGTCAGCTTCCATGATATGTGAACTTGTACATCCCTTATGAATTTGACAATATTAGTGTAATCTATTCAAACCAATTGTTTTTCCAGATTCATTAATGGAAAATATAAACTTATATGATTAATCACATAATTTCCACTTCTAGTTCGGTGACATGGCCACACGGACAAACAATTCACTCCACAACATCCCCATAATGGTCTCTAAAGATATCCCCATATCATGATGGTCCTAGGTTATCCCTTGATTCCCCATATGTGTTTCATTTCAGCCATCCAGTGAAGGGGGAATCCAAAAAACATCAATGATTCCTTGATGGATAGGAAAGTTTCCCAAAATTTTTAGCCGCCATATGACTATAATGTCCATACAAAGTTGCTCCAATTTTCTATATGTATGTTGTTGAAATTTTCTATTTTATCTATGATGTTTGAAATAGAATGTAAAACATTGAATAGAGCCTGGATATGGAAGGCCCAGTTCGTTACTTACTATATTTTTTGTACCAGATCTGCACATGCCACCTTAAAGAGAGTAATGAGTTTATTTGAGAGATGAACATCAACAAGAGCAACCAAGATGTTATGAAAATATTCTATTTTTGTGGAATGAATCTGAGAAAAATTTAGGACATCCTTCTACAATTTTGAGATATTATTTCATCACAAAAATAGGGGATTCACATACTCTCAGTCTTGATCACATAGGAAACATTCATAACACAAGGTAATTTCAACTCGCTGTAGATTAGCATCAACTAGAAGTTTGTTATGTGAAATCCACCATAACAGGTTATACCTATAGGGGAACATCCATTTTTTATTTAAACCACCAATACACTTGTGATATCATAGGATATGATTCTTATAAAAAAATATTGAGTCAACAAGACCATTTAGGGACTCCTCCCAAATGAGAAAAACATTCTAGTTAATGAAATCATAGATGGAAACTCTTAATGAAATATCATCTGGAAGCATGTAAATTTTTTTCTATTATTCCTTGATCAATAAAATTTGATAAATAACATTATCCTATGTGTTTACTCGATCAATGAGGGGGAATCAAGTTCAGTAATCTTTCCAAAAGAATAACGAATAGTTCATATTAACAAACTAGTGGGAGTATGTGAGTATTTTCTGTAAAATGGTTCCCATTCCAGGCCTAATGGAGGATTCAAGGTAGCTACCTTTTCCCACTATTATCATTTCCAGTAATCCGGTTTGAAGAAAAACTATGGCGGTGTCATTGTTGTTAATTAATATCCACATGAAATTTTCCTATAAAGATATATTTAATAGTTCCATGTTCTTGATGCCAATACCTCATATCATATGGGGCATGAAACATAATTTTCTTGAGGTATTAATGATCATCCTTTCCTATATAATTCCACTCTAGACGATTTCTTCCATCACAATTTTAATTTTCCTAATGATAGAGGCAGGCCAGTGATACACCAAAATTCATCAGCTAGCTCTAAAATCACCATATTCTTAACAAGGCAAATATGTCCGACCATTTAGAGGGACTTTCCTTTCTAAGAGGCATGTGTTATTTTAATTTTTTTAGGAATTTAAAAATTGTGGTGCAATTGGTCTTCCTCAAATCATTTGAGAAATAAGTTTAAAAAAGGTAATGATACCTCCCACATCCCCAAGACATTGATGAGATGATTCTTCCAAGATTATTAAATATTCATACCAATGGAAATAAAGGACTTTCTCTAGTAAATTTCAATACCTATGTAATTTTCATAATTATGGAGAACATTATTGAGATATATTATATTTTTCCTATCTCCTTGAGTAAAAATGAAAATGTCATCAGAAAAAAATATATGGGAGGGAGCATGGATACTTCAAGCCTATCTAATGGTCTACCATTCACCCTTTTTCACTAAATTTAAAAGAATACTACTTATATAATACTATAAAATTTAAAAGATAATGGATAATATGGGATCCCCTTGCCTCACCTCCAAGAGAAAGTGAAGTATCCTTCTAGGGACCCATTGTTAAGGGTAGAGATATGGGCTGATTCAAGAAAAACATTGATCTAGTGAATGAATCTCATATTAAAGCCAAAGATGTATAAAACATTTCCTATGAAGCCCCAATCCATTTTCTTAAAGGACTTTTATTTCTATTTTAGAGATATAATTCCTCCCCTAGTGGATTTTTATGGAGTATGATAGGATTTTAGGTAGTGAGAATACATTCTTGAATGTTCCCCACTTTCATAAATCCAAATTGGTTCCATGATATGATTTTCTCAGAGACCCAAGAATGTCTGTTGGGAAGAAATTTTTTAATATCATTTTAAATTTTTTTTGACAAGGGAAAAAAACCTAAATTGAATTATCTCAGTGGAATTATCTAATTTATGAATTAGGTAAAGAAATTGAGCATTGAATCCTTGATTAAAACAACCACCCTTGAGAAACTGCTTTCCAAGATGGTATGCATCATTCTGTATGATGTCCCAATAGGTTTGAAATAATTGATTAGTAAACCCATCCGGTCCAAGAGAGCATTATTTCTTGATTCCAAAGAGAACCTCCTTCATTTCAAATTCCATTGGGATAGAGGCGAGAAAATGATTTCCCTCTATTAAAAATTAAAAATGATGTTGTCTCTTAGAATTTTATTCCATTGTGGGACATTGAATATATTCACATAAAAATAGAAAATATTATTATAAATCTCTTTTATTTTCTCAATAATTCTATCTCCATATTTGATTAATTCAAGAGGCCTATTTTTTCTTCAAACCCAATATACGGTGTTGAAGAACTTTGTGTTTTGGTCCCTCTCAGAGAGAAACATCATTTTCAATATGTCTTTTTGATGTTTTCTTAGGGTTTAATGAGGTTATTAATCTTGGAAGAAATTTTAGCTTCTTGGTACTTGTCTCCAGAAATGTTTATTTTAGAAATATAATCATAAATTCCATGTAGAAATCATTTCATACCCTAAGTTTCAGCATCCATTAAGCTAAAAATTTCCTTGATCAATTATTTTATCTTAATTTTGATCGTTTTGAGCTTGGAGATACAGACCTATGGGTTGAAACAACATGCATCTCAAACCCCAATTTCCTGGATAGTCATTGATCAATCAAGAAGAGAATCCCATTTAATATTATTTATTAAAGGTATTTGTTTCTTTGTTTCATTATTAAAAAATCTTCATTTCATTGCTAGATTAACAGATGAAATCAATTTCAAATCACCATGTGGATCCTCTTTTAAAAAATACCTATCAATTATGATGTCCCTCATTCCATTTAGATACCTCATGTACCATGTGATCATAGAACCAATCTGATTTATTTCTGCTAGACATGCCTCCTCAATAAATTATCTAATTTCATTGATAGAGGATGTTTTGATTAAAGGTTTACTATTTTCATAAATATGGAGAATGGAGATAAAACTTCCTAAGATGGTCCATAGATCCATGATGATATTTCACAACATCATTATTTGAACCAATAATAACCGCCTATCAAAGTAGTTGTTATGTTCATAAAAAATCAAGAATAACATATTCTAACCAGATTCCAAGATGTTATGGGTAAATATTTGCTTGTCTTCATGTACAATTATTGGTCTTTCAACACAACTATGGATCATGAGTGAGATCCTATCAAGTATGGACACAACCTGATTGGTTCCATGTATTGAGTATCCTCTACTAATGACAAGAGTTCACTAATTTGTGGGATTAATCATTGGATTAGAGATGTCAATGATATAAGGTTTGTACCTGCCTATATATAGCCTAATAGAACCAACTGTTTTAGGGTTTTTTATTCTTTGATAGTTCTAAATGATTATCCTCGTTATGATTTTGTTTTGGGGGAAATGATCCCTTATCTTATTTTTTGAATTTTTTTGTCCCCTTATGGAAGCTTCTAGCATTGCAGTTTCTATAAAAGATTTTGAAGCCTTCTCAGAATCCCCAAATTGTATATGAGTGCAGTTTTGCCTTTATCTATTTCATAATTTTGGATATGCTTGTCTTCTATTGGAATTTATTCTAGATTATAGGCATGAATTCCAAATGTCTCTTTATTTATTGATGGTATTTTCTCTTTTAAAGTAGGCTAAGTTATGACCCACTATAACTTTTTGTGATATGAAATGATGTTAAGTATGTACTCTTTATTAATTATTGAAATAGAAATTAAAAAAACATTTGAAGTGAAATCTAAGAATTGAATTGGATTTTCCTCTGAATGGTTTCACTATAAGTTATTAACAGATGGATTGACTTGGTACCACACATTACCTGTATTCTTATCCTCTTCCACAACCATGTCATCCCACAAAGAACTAGAATTATCAGGCTTATTGATTATCCATTCTTTTATTAGATCGGGGATATTTTTTCACCCATTGTCCATCATGATACTCGTTTTCCCTTAGGAGACATCCTTCCATGATGTGGTAGTAGTAGCTGGATGTTCTAATTCTTGAGGAACACAATAGTTTTTATAGGTATGGGATACCATATACCAGTTATAACATAACTGTGGTAGGTTCTCAAATTCATAATTAATTTCCATTTGTTTGTCATTTTTATCCAAATAGTTGTGTTCAGGAGGCAGTGTTTCAAGGTTTATTTCTACTAGTAAACTCACATAAAGGCCAAGGTATCTATTGATGGTGTGCAGATCAATATTCAAAGGTGTACCAATTATAAAAGGAAAGATTATTAATGAATTTAAGACTTCCAATAAACCCATGGAAGTATATAAATCCATTGAAAAACCCATTCCAAAGAATTTTACTGATTAAAAGGATTGAAATTGGAATCCTAATATGATAGTTGAATGAATATTGGATTGAGATTGATATTTCAAACTCACAAAACTGCATCAAGGTCTTATTATTTTTCTAGAATGACATGGAAGTAGCCCTTTCCAACTAGGATGAGCCTCTTTATCGAAATAACCCATGAGTGAGCAATTATATTTTTTAAATCTGTGTAAGACTAGGGCTTTATGACTTTATTATAAGAAGCATGAAATATCACCTAAACAACCAAATATCCATTTGTTACTTGATGGAATATAGATCTTCCACTAGTGTGATTGATTCATCCCTTGAGTGCTTAAGAACAGGCTTTTTGTTGGATTCAGATGTGTTGGAAGGTCCAACAAGGGACTCCACAAATTAAATTGATTTACAAGGGAGAGTGTATTAAGATCTTGCCTTGCTTTCATTTGAAGGTGATGTGAAGGATCTCTCCCAGTCTGAGATGAATGAATCCATGGTTGAGCAAGAGATCGGAATGGAGAAGATTCACCTTCATCAAGTTAAAAGGAAGATCTTCTTACTCTCACTATCTCGATCTTCATCATGACGGTTTCTTGTAGAATTTTGTTACTCATGAAATAAATTTGCTGAGAAATATACATATCTCCCTAACAAGATACATTAACATTAAATTAATCATATACTCATTATCATACCCTGTGAAATAAAAATACCTCCATGAATCCTCATTTTCAACAATAAAAAAGGCATGTTGGTATGTTGAGATATTTTCCTTAATGTAACCTTATAAATTAATAAAAACAATCATTAATTGCAACATATCCCTTATATATAATTTAATTTCCCTAAACCTGGTACTTTACCAAATAAATTAGAGATCCATATCATAGACACCCATTTTCATTACATATATCTGGATCAAACTTATACAAAAAAAACGTTCAAACAATATAACATAAATAAAAAATATCAATGTATGTGTTTAGATTATAAAATATAAAAAATTATTTGGTTTAAAACATATGAAAAAAAATTAGGGGTTCCCATAAAACTAAGGATAAAAATAATTGTTAATATGAGAAATCATAAAATAGAAAAAACATATATGAATTTAAAATGGAATATTTTTGGAAAAATTTAAATTTTTTAGAGGAATCATCTTAATGAATAATGGGAATGTTGGAAGAAAATTATGTTCATGGGATATAAATTAACATCTATTTTTTGAATTTGGTAAAAATATTCAAAAGTTTCCCATAAGAAAATAATTTAAAATATTCCATTATTAATCCTTTTTAAATTAAATAAAAATTATTTTAAAATTTCATTTATAAATATGTAAGTATAAAAATGCACATTCATTAAATATTTAAAATAAAATTGGCATGAATGAATAATAAATAAATGGAATACATTAAAGCATGTCTTTAATGAAAATTCTTTTACATTATGTCTAGTATAGAATTGCACATATCTAAATCCTAAACAATAAAATTATATTCTTTTATACCTGATTATGAAAAATTTTCCATGTTCATTACCCTAAAATTTTTCATTTTATTACCATGTTTTATATATTTTCTAAATCAATTAATTTATAGTTAGACATTCTGAGGACATTATATTCTAAAGTAAAAAATTTGATTTTTTTCAAGTTGAATATGGTCAACAAGATCATGGTTAAATCATATATATAATAATAATCATGAAAAATTTAATATTTATATACATCAAAATCATTTTGAGAACAATTAAGAAAATATATAAATGAAAAATTAATCACAACTCTTCATGGATGGGGTTATCCACATATATGCATGAGAAATTTCTTATTTTTAAAAGGATTGAAGGGTATAAATATAATTAATATATTATATTTATATAATAATAATTACATAAAATTTTTATATGTTACTATATATGAAGTTAATAAATCATTTTAACATTCAATATGAGTTGGTGATGAAAAATAAAACTCATTTCATTGTGGTTGTGGATGTCCACATGTATAAAGATGAGATGTTTTCAATTACCATGGGATAGAAAAGGTTATAAGGAGGGTTATATCATCAATAAAATGAAATTTAATTAAAATTTATATAAGTATGTTATTATATCAATATGTTTATAGAATATTCAATTTATTTGGAAGAAGAAATAAATATAAAAAACCTAATTTAAGAGCTTTACCCATCATTGAGAAAACTATTTTTGAATACACATTAGGGCCTCTAGGATTGTGTTTGTGTGTGACATGAATCATTAGAAAATGGGTAGAAATACTGGAAGGGGATTTGGACAGATCTCAATTGATTTAAATAACTCAATGTTTATGAGGAAGTGAGAATAGGTTTATTTGTTTTATAAGTAAAGTGGGGAGACACATTTTAAATACTTGAAAGATTAATATATATTATTTTTCTAACACATGGAAAAGTATTAAAGTGAAAAATATTATAATCCTAGGAGGATAAGGGTTATTTAAATATATAAAATTAAATTTTAAACTTTATAGGAGTCATTTTCAACCATTATTTTTGGTTTAACCTCCTCATTAATCCTACTTATCCTTAGTCATTATGACAAAATCGTCAATCATTCTGTGTCATGAAACTAATTTTTAAAATCATAAGAGTAGATGTAATGAACCAATCATTACATTATTTATAATATAACATCTATTTGTGTTCGAATATGATTTCATTGAATTTATAGGGATTTAAAAAATAATTTTAAATCCTTAAATACAACTATGTTAATTTCTCAGAAAATTCAGAAATTTTGAGTTCAATGAAATCAAGAATATAATTGACATATAATATAAATTATTTCACTCAAACTTATACTTTATATATATCAAATAAATTCATGTAGGATGAAAATTAATCTAAAAAATTAACTTTTAATGCTTATAATATAATTTACTTCTATTTTCTGTAGCGTTCAAAAGCTTTGTGTCAGTTTCATTACGTTCAAGAGATTTATGCCATCACTAAAATATAAAAATAAACCTTCAACATAAATAGTTTTTTTATTAATCAATTTTATTATCTATTTTGTTTCATAAATCATTTTTATATAAATTCATCTAATGAAAAAATAATTAGGGAGAGAGTGATATTTTTCTACAACTCTTAACATAAAATAATATAAAGGTTGTAATCAAAGGGATTTGGAAACAAAATTACATATTTTAGAAGCTAGTACAATATAGTTTAAATAAAATATATTCTAATAATAATTAATATGATAATGTGTGACATTATACCAATGTTTTATACATAATTAACATATTTTACAATCATCCACGATGAAGTTTTTACCATAGTTACTCTTTATTTTGAAAAAAATGTAAAACTAACCGCATTAATATGTTTTAAACTATTGATTTAAAATCTGAAATAAATATATCAAGATTCAATTTTCATAGTTGGATGAAATTAAAATTATTATATTTTAGAAAAATAAAACGAAATACATTTTTTATAAAAATACTCATTTTAAATAAAAAAATATTTTCTTCCAAAAGAACGTATACACATTGTTAATGTAGAACTATTTCATTTATTTCAAATAAAATTGAACTTATGTTTCATTTAAAATTAAAAAAAAATAGAAATAATTTATATGGAATTGATTAAAATATAAAAAATGGAATTTTTAACAAAATCAATATTTCTATCTTTTCACCCAAAAAATAACATTTTCAAAAAAATAAAAATGAATAATATCATTATTAATTTTAAATAATGAATAATTTTTTCCAATTTTTAAAATACAATTATTAAAGTGGTTGAAATTAATCATAATATATATGCCAAAAAAGCAAAAAAAAGTAATTTTTTAATTGCAAAATGAAATTTTAATCGTTCGTTATCTAGTAAAAATCATTACATGAATGTTAATTTTATTAAATATTAGATCATTAAATTAAATTAGAACCATTTATCTATATTTATTACATTGATAAACATTGGAAAAAATATAAATAATAAGAAAACATTTTTGAAAAAAAGTTCCTTTATTATTATATTAATTTCATTTAAACTATGTTATTATTTTAAAGGAATCAATAAGTATATTCGTATGAGTGAAACCATCCCCACATATATTTCATAATTAGTATACTCTTATTTATATCGTCCAAATGAATGTCTAGGTTATGATGGAAATTTTGAAATAATTATATTCTAACTGTATATTGCAATTCATTTTAAACCTAGTATTGCATATGGTACACCCAATTAGTTATAATATCATGTTTAAATTGAAATATATGGGTGATACCTTATCCCATACTCGGAGAAATTTAATTATTGAAATTTTATCTATATTCTCTAAAAATTTATTTAACATATAATAATAATAAAATCAATTATATAAGTTATCATTAATATTAATTTCTATATAAAGTCTACAAAAATTATTATTTAATAAAATAGTTTACCTCTACTAAAATCATATTTACAGTTGATTTTGTTGAATCATACCATTATATTGAGTGATTATTTCTTCATCATTATGAATAGAATTGAAAAATTATTTTACTACCAGCATAGATACTTCATGAAATTATAAATACTTGTTTTATTTTTAATTCATAAGTTGAGTTTTATCATTTTTTATTTTATTAGTTTCCAATTCCATCTCTTCTCTTATCTCATGTGAAGAATAATAAAAATTATATTTTCATAGGTAATGTTCTAAAAATTAATTTTCATGAATCACCAGATACATAGAAGGAAGGCTTTTATTCATTGTATTTCTCTCCATTAAGTGAAATTAAAAATAAATTTTCACAATTTAAGTTAAATTATAATAGAATAAATACTAATTTATTCTCTAAATCCTCAATAATAACTCCAAAATGAAAAATTAAATAATTTCATAACGAGTTTACCATAAAACTCTTCAGAATATTCTATCCCAAAATTAAATCACAAAAGTCTTGTATGATAAGAATACATAATAATCCTATATAAATGTAATTGTTTTCTAAAAATAATATCAAACACTCCATAATTCATGTACTAAAAATTAATATTACCTAATTATATAATATAAAAAATCAATGCTTTTGAATAAATAACTGAATCGATACAAAGACAAAATAAATTGATATATTTTTCGAAAAGATAATTCAATATTTATTTCCAAAATAATATTCAAACATGGAAAATAATATTTCAATTTAATTTAATCATGAGATGTGACTAATATAAATAGCTTCTACAAAAATAACCAGAATAACCTATCCACCAAATCAAATTTCCATAAAATTGTAATCTATAAGATAAATCAAATGTTTCCAAAATATAATAACACTTATTTTATAATTTACCATTATTACCTCAACATAAAAAATTATTCTAACATGTACGGTTATTTATACATTTCAAATTATTTCCATGAAATATAAAAATAGAAATTGTCAAATAACCTTTTAACTAAAACACACATTAAACAAGTGTCACTTATACCTCAAACATTTATTAAAACTCAACAAATGTTTCTCAATATACTCTAATCTCATATAACATAACATGGGAATATATTACTTTAAATTATTCTCAATAATAGACATTTTAACCCATGATAGTATATAAAATCAAAAATAATTCATAGTTCATACCTTATTAACCTCAAAATATACCTAAAACCTTTCTTTGGCACTAATTATAATGACTAATAACATAATCAACCAATAATCAAGGGTTTAATGTGAAGCATTAAAATTTATTATATCCTCATGACCATTAAGTTTATAGTTTAATTAAAAATCTAAAACACATTAATTTTAATCACTTAAAGTACAATGTGTACACTTTAGGTTAATTGCCATTATTTCTCAAAATTAAAATTTTGAATTTAAGCTCTTGTTCCATTCAAAAACTATTTTCTTATTTTATGTCAAATTCCCATATATGAATGATATACCTCTATATAGTTATAGCTATTCTTTCATCCCCGTTATTTTCATTTGAGTTTATGGAATGAGTGAAGAAAAATCCTATATGGGGATATAAAAAGAAACGAAACTCATTGGGCCACTGAAAATTCCTCAAACCCGATTTGAATATTTCTATTTTTTCATAATTATATTTATTCATGAATAATTTTTTTATAAATGAAAGTAGTAAACTTATATTACTAATGTTTCATCAAATATATCATAATTTTTTTAATGGAAAATTTATAATCCTGATGGTTTCTTGAAAAACACGGTTACTCTGGAAAATATTTTCTTGAAAAACATACATTCCACTCTTAAAATTTGCATGAAAATTACTTTAAACATAATCTCAATAGAATAAATTATGAAATAAAAATAATTCCTTTAAAACAAACATGAAATAATAAAATATTAATGTAAATACCTTGAGACATTATATTTCTTGTGACTCCTAATAGATCATGTCGTCACCATGGGGTGGAGTGAATCAATATTTAATTTTTAACTGATTATGTTCAACATAAATTCTTCATTTCTTTATGATTATTTAACCCATACATTTTTATGATGTCTGGATGTTTATAAATTCACCCTCACTACTTTTCAATTATTCAATGTTGATAACATAATTTAAACAACACGTGCCAATTTTTATAAGTTTGAAACTCATTGTGAGAACCAACTCCTTACTGTTTCAACTCTCATAGAGTCATGAATGTTCAAATATAATACCCATGACATATTAAAAATGTTTTCAGAAGGATAACATGATATCCCAAATTATTCAGTATGTTAAACAGGGGAGGGGATTCATACTTCATCTTATAATTTATCAATCTGTCAAAAAATCACTATCTACCTCTAAGTTGGAATAAAGAATTGCTTATCAAAGAACAACTAGTCTATAAGGACTCTCCTTGTACATCCAAATTGTTATGGGATAGTCTGCATTATATCATTAATTATATATCATATCCAAGCCATCCCTATCACATACCAATATATTGATCTTCTAGAGATCCCAATTTCTTGACTATCAATGTCTACAACTTCTAAATGTCTCTTATTTCACATTAGTATACAAATCCGCTTTATTGTCTTCCCAATTATGTGTAATAATTTTTATTTTTGAATTCTAGGTTCTAGACATCTTAAAATTTTACCCTTTTGATATTTCATTGGATGTGCTTTTTCAATAGAAAACACTACTTTATGAACAACATAGATCTAATTTTTTCTCATGCTTTCCATACTCAAATCATATTTTGTTTCCCCATTTATAAGTCCATGTTTCCTCCTATATATTTTGGGAACATGTAGCCTTCAATTTAAAATTAACACCATGAAAACTATTTAATTTTCAAACAATAATATCATTTGATGATATCGATATAATAATTCATTGGGTCTCCCAAAAAATAGTTTTGATAATATAGAACTCATCCATATATATTGAGCTAAATCTTGAATTAAAACATCATAAAAATCACAGATTTGACATGAAACATAAAATCCTATGAATAATTTACATTACAATAATGTAAATTTGTTCACGTATCATTTAGATAAAGAACACTATATGAGTCACTTGTATCATTATTATTCTACCATTACCTCATCCGAAACATATATATATTTTTAAGTACATTTAATATTCTTTATCTTGACTTATGTACGTCAGGTGATCTCCATCAAATACACGTTCATTCAATTTGAACTGTTCAGGGAGAATCTTTATTTGATCAAGTTAAATTTGGACTCCAAAGGATGATGTTTTGGAATTTTTTTTATATAGACATAACTAATCTGTTGTTTTTCCTTAGGTTATTCCTCTTCTTAGTCACTTTCTTATTGTTTTTCTATGTATTTTCTTTATATTATTCTATATATAGTAGTAATATCTAAACTATAAGATTATAAACATGAATTCTAATACTCTAATGATCTTGAATTTTTAAATAGAATTCATCATGGATTACTCTTTTTATTTTCTAATGTTATGTTCTTTTTATTAATGAAAAACATTTCATATTATGACTTATTTCTCCTAAAAACGATTTTGGTCTGGGTTTCTTACCTGATAATACATGAGGCATTTAAATTTACACTAACATACCACTGTTGTTATCTTATAAAACTCCATCAACACACCACTACTAGAATCTCCTTTCTCAATTCTTAACATTTCGGTAGATAAAATTTCTAAATTTATAATGAAATATAATGTTCTATAATTCATTTAGTATATTATATTCAATAATTCATTGTGTGGTTTTAATTATCTTTACATTTCAATATTTATGGATGAAAATATATTTATAAGGTGAAGGTCACCCGAAATTCAATAGGAATAAATCATAAAGGATTTTTCATTTTTTGTGTGGTTCATCCTAATTCCTATTCTGGTCTATTTAATATCACTTATTTCTTTAAATGGTTTTACCTTTGATCTTTAATTAATATGGTAAAAATCTTTTGAAATATAATTCTAAATCTTCATTAGGTTCATGGGACTCTGTATCTGATGGATTTATCATTATTTTATCTCTTTGTAATTTCCCATTGGTTTACTAATCATATCTTATGGATCACATTATCCAAGACGTGTTCATCGTCCAATTAAAAAGTTTGTTGACAATGATTCTTCATCCTTCAACAATAGTCATTAAAACATTGAATACTAGTTCATTAATTTCCTAGTGTAAATGGATTTTTTATGATATATGAAATCCCATGTACATTTCGTTTAGTTGTCAAAATAATAAACCACAATTATCTTCATTTTATGGAGTCATCTAATAGAAGTATATATTTCATCTATGATTTTTTTGTCTTTAAATTTTTCATCTATTTGGAATATGTTCTTCCAATATAATTTCTCTGGGTGTAACCATAGGTAGATTATATTCATTTACTCATTAACTTTTTATTAAACTATTAACAATAAGAACAGTATATAATAATCAATATCTAGTGAGAAATTTAAACTCTACATTGGGATTAATTGTCAATACTTATTCAAAATAATAATGAAAATGATATATGTCCCATTCAGTAGAAATAAATTTACAAAATATTGTATCTATTACTTTGGAGAGTTTTCTATGATGGAAAAAATTTATTTCACCCCCAACATACCAAATTTTGAGTACCCCTTTAGTGACATGTTGGGTTAAGGGATCAAATTTCAACAAAAAAATTCGTCTTTTATCATTTCATTCCATTGAACCGAATGCAAACCATGAATTTAATGATATAATGATAAGATAATTTTTATTAGATGAATAAGTCATAAATAAACCAAAACAATGTTTATGCTATCAATGTTCAGTGTATAAAACAACATTGATTGAAATGTATATTAAAATATACATAAAAATAAAAATTAAGACAATACCTTGTTAAATTATATTTTAGGAGAATGTTCATCGTATTTTCATTTAAATTAATTTCGTTCATCCATATAAAAAAATAGATAGAGAATGTTCAATCATAAAATGATTACTTCTCTCCCTTTACATGATAATTCTTACATTGTGAACAGTAAAATATTTTCCCTATTATATATAATTGTTAGTGATTATATAAAGATTATAAAGTGTATATATAATACCTAATGTTTGATTACATAGTTGATTATTTACATAATAATTATTTTTGGACTCATCTTCATCATCTGGAGATTGTGATTTCTGGTACATAAAATTCAATAAAATGGGATTTTTTGAATATCATGTTGGAATAAATTGGTTATCAAAAATATTAATATTTCTTTGAATTATAATGATTTCAGAATAACAGACTTCTTCCACAATTCATGTGTCCATATACATTACTTCACCTTCATATCCCTTTTCAATGAAAACAATTAGATTGATTATAAATAAGGTGTATCTTAAATTTTCATTCATTAGAACAACATTTTTGAGAAAACTTTTTCAAATAATAATGTCTATTCATATAAGCTAAATTTTTCATCATGCCTTCACACATATCATTTTAACCATGAAACAGCTCAAGTGGTGTGGGTTTCTTCCATTTTCTTTCTTTTCTCAATTTTTTGGAGATTTATTTTGAAATATTACTAGCGCGATGAATGAATTATTATTTATTTCTATTTCCTACTACCATTACATGGGGTATATAGTCTTGTATAAATTTATTATACGTTCACATCTCCTCTTCAAATTATATTTTTCATTAATCTTTGATTTTTGTTTATTATGATGCATGTTTCTTTTTATTCAACAATTTATCATGTAAAAGTAACATTGTCAAGAAATATTAAAGGGTGTGGTCTTCGAACAAAGTCCTTACACAACACTTATTATCATCAAGTATGTAACTATTATTAGGTAACATCTTGTGAAATTATACTTCTTCATAAGATATTTCATTCAATATTTTAATAAACATGGGGTTTTCTCATATTGACAGAATTTTTTCCTATGCCTAATTTTGTTAACAGTAACATTCACAGAGTGTTTATAAATATCCTTGAAGTGTCATTTTTATTCTCAATAGTAACATTTTTTTAGGGAATGAGAAATTATAAAAACATATTTTTGGGTGTAACCATCCTTTTATTTTTTTTTGTTTTTACCACATCGTATAATTATAATCTATATTCCTTTATTTTTACTTTATATTTTTAGGAATCCATTTATTAGTCACTATAAATTAGTGCTTGGTAAAATTATAATATCACTCTTCATCACAATGATAATTTATACCACAATTTACAACAAAATTTTCATGATATTGAATTCTACTTGATATCAAAATATTTTTTATGTGAGGGTTGGTTGAATTTAGTTATGTCCCCTTATCATCTATATAATCCCCATTAATGTTGTATTAATTTTAAACTATAATATATCACATTATTCCAATATTTTGTTTCACTTTTTCAAATCATTACAATACACCAATAGTAGTAAATAATCCTTGGCTTCTTCTATCGGGATAAATTTTGGCTGTTGGATACTTCTTCGAAAGAATATTTTCTCTACATATTAGCTCCATTTATCAATATCACTTGAGGGTAAAAGTTTACTATTTATTTTTCCACTGCAATCATAAATGAAGATATGTCTTTATAACTTTTAAAAACCACAATTTATCCTAAAAAAACACCTAAAATATTCAAAGAATGGAAATTTGTGCATACAGATTCATCATAACATGAATAAACATGGTTATTAATATAGTCTGAAAATTTAACTCCCAATGATCTCATATTCTTTTCACTATTTTATTGATTCTTCTCAAAAATAAGATTATCCTTTTTAACATTTTTAGTTTTTCTTTTTTTAACATCCTATGATGATTTAACTTGAGTGGATTACATGTTTCTCAGTATCAACGTTTTCCTAAGGAACATTAAATTTAATTTTTCCACTTATTTTAAATACACATCACTTCTTCATCACATTCATCTTGAAATTTTAATCATTTATTCAGTGATATTACTCACCTATATCTATGAATGATGCAATTATTTTACTTTATTTTTACTAGTCACCAGTTGAATATTCATAATGTCAAAAATTTCATTGTTGGTATTTTTGATGCAGGGATACTTTCCTTAATATCGTCATTTTTAATCCCATCCTCCCAAAAAATCTTTCGTAATAACGATTTTACATAGTTATTATTTTCTTGATATTTTAAAATCAATTTCTTCCTTTCATTTATCATTTTTATTGAGAGTTCACAATCTCAAGACTTCTTGCCCTATGCAATCATAGTCTCAAGATGTTTTAATTCGAACTGTTGAATTTTTTTCTATAATCCAATGATAAATGAAATTATGTATGTGAAAACATTAATAGGGAAACCTTTCATTTAATTATTAATCTCCACATAAAAAACAAGAAAATAATCCATAGAATCACACTTAAAAAATCCAAAAAAAAACCTTCTTATAGAGGATTAATTTAAATGTATTGACATGATTTATAACTAAAAACATCAACATTTGGTAGTGATATGCCCTTGTTTTAACGTTTTTAAGGTTTCTTTCACTGATCTTGATCCACATTTTTCATCCATGATTTCAATAGTTTTGTTAAAATTTAAATGTTTCCTAAATGAGGGATAATTTTTGTTTCCTTAATTATATGATTAAATTATCTATCATCACAAGTAAATATTTTTAAAACTTACAGAAATAAAAAATTCATATTAAATAATTTAAAAACACAGGGAAATGTTTTTTGATCCAAACATAGGTAACCTGTACTATGTTACCAAGTAATATTTCTATTGGATCACATAGTAATAGTAATAATGGGATGAATCATGGGTGGAGAACTTTTAACCAATTATGTTAAAATTAAATTATTCTGAAATTTAAGTTAATATTTTTTAATCATATAGGATGTATGGATCATTATAAATTGACCCACACTATTTAACCCATATGATATGAAATATATTTAATGTAAATAATACACATGAATTTTTACATTTTTTTTCATTAATTTTATAATGTAATCCTTTCAATTTCAACTCCTATCATGTAGTGAATTCTATACTATATTATATATCATTGATTACATGTGGTCTATGAAGGAATCACCCTTATCCCAAAAGACTCACTATATTTAAAAATTAAATGGTATTTATACTTCATATTATAGTTGAGTTATATCCTAAAAAGAACATTCTACCTCCCAGTAGGATTGTGGCATTTTTATAATAGAATAACCAGTATTCAAGTAATCTCCATGAAATTTCTCATGGATAGAAGACCATATTCTTGTATCTTTTATTATACTTCATATTCATACCAACCTCATAATACCTCTTGTATATTGATCATCTATAATGGAAAATGACCTGAAATTTAACGTATTAAAAATCCATAATTCAGTGATTTAATATCATTCTGGTTATCCTACTTTTAGTCTAATTGATCATAAGTGCTCACTCATAACATCTGATCTACTAGTTCTAGTCTATTAAATCACATATCCTTCTAATCATACAAAGTATGTTTTTTCGGATTATTCCTCTTTTTAATCAACAAATATCTAATTTATTCTCACATTTTCAATAATCAAATCATTTCCTTTTTTCCCATTTATATATTTATGATTCATTGTATAGATATTTAAATCATTCAGGATTTCATTTTGAAATTCCTACCATATGTACTCTTGATTTGACAAATATTACCATCATATAATGATATCTAGATTTTACATCAACATATATCCCGAAAACATAGTTGAAACTATGATATACTTTTCCATAAATGTTGTATTAATTCATGATTTAAAACTTCATAAATATTTCACTTTTATCATCTACCATAGAATCACAAAAATAGTTGTCATTAAAATAATTTAATGTACTTATTTCACCATTTAGATAACCATCTTCTATATAATTCACCGGGATCTATCTGGTTCTTCATTTTACACAACATAACCATCTGCAATATTCTGTACATCTTAAATTATCTATCAGGATTCAATTTATTCTTGTGGTATCCAACCAATACCTTTTCATTCAGATTAAATTCAGTATGTGGTTTCCTTTTCTGATCAAATCGACACTACTGTCGGGTACAATGTGCAAGCTACTGGAGGTCACCAGAAGGGGAATCAGCTATGGCTACCGGTGAAGATGAATCTGGCATTTGATTCAGAGATGACTATGGTTTTTATAATATGTAATTCTGTGTGACTGGGTTTCCTGATTTTGTGTTTTCCTTGTTTGAGATTGTGTTTTTAAGGTTGAGCACCAGTTCCCATAAACTGGCTTTTGATAATAAAAAATTATTTGCATCAGTCCATAAATCATTTAAAATAAAATATACATATTTTCTTCTAGTGGTGTTTTTATTCATTCTGTTTTTATATTTATTATATCAATTTTCCTTGTAAGGAAAATTTCACCTTATATTCCTCTTGAATGAATCATGGGGTCATTATCAATTTTTTACTATGGTTCATGCTTTTGATGACCATGTTTTATTTAACTTCATTTTTTTCATCCAATGGAATTGCATTAAAACTAACATTAATTAATATATATTATTGTATAATCTCATTTTTAATCATCATTATATCCTTCAAACTCTCTATATAATGACTTCATTGTTAAATGGGTTATTGTTTTTCATTGTGTTGGTAATTAAATGATTTGAATCACCATATCTAGGTATCTTACTTCATCAGTTACAATACACGGTTGATAGTTCTTATTCACCTTTTAGCAGTTGTAAAAAATATATTCAATATCGGTTATATAATTAGATATTGTAAATGGATGACTCTGTATATAAACATTTCCATTTAGTTCTCTTTTATCCATCTTTAATTCTCACTCAACATATCTTAATTTCTTTGAGTTATCTTTCTAAATTATACCTTGTATCTATGGTGTTCTATCATATAAAAGTTCCTCCATCTAGTATATTTTCATCCAAATGAATTTCTTTCAAAATAGCAACATGCATTTTATTATCATTTACTCATTGACTTTTCCACAAATTATTGAAAATAAATACAATAAATCATCATAATCATAGGAAGGCAACTTCATATTAAATTCTTCTTACAATAAAAAATCCATCATAGTTTATTCCAATTTACCCCATATGAGAAAATTAATTTCTATTAACTCTATCAGATTTCCCAATGTATTAAAGAGCTATTTCAGGCTCACCCCTCAACATGAAATATATCGGGCCTAGATTTCATGATAAAAAATAACACAATTCAATAACATAAATAAAAAAATTATTATCATAAGATTACATAATAAAATCTCATAAATTATTCTATTTCACACAATCCAAATTAATTTTTTGTTTCATATAAAAATAATTATAAAAATCAATTTTCCCTTAGAAAATCATAAAATCAAAATTACTAGAATATTGAAAACATTATTGTGTACTTTCATAAAAAATTCAAAAGATACCCATATGATAAAAATTAAAAATATTTCTCTTCAAATAGTTTTGTAGAATTAAAATGTATATTATATTATTTTTAATACCCTTTTATGTATGAAAATGGATTTTATTGAAACATATATAATAAAATTTATATGAAAGATTAATGTTTCAAAGAAATATATTAAAACATTATTTCAATGAAGAACCTCCAACCTTATGTCTCATCATGCTTTATACATTCCATAACTCCTTAATTATATTAGTATATTGTTTTCATAATTTTTTAAAAAGTTTTATTCGTGCTTAATAATTTCTCATTATTTCATTTATTAAACTATTTTAATTCACCTATTATTTAACTATTTCCCATGATAATAAACCAAACAATAATCCATTGAAGTTAGTAACATAATATTTTGTTATGAAATTATGTTCAAATCAAGTATTAAAAATTCTATCTGAATATTTTTAATAAATTTTGAGTTTTAGTTATTTGTATAATTTTTATTAGAAAAATATTAATAAATATAGTTAAAAGTATAAAATATAATAATAAATATTGGAATTTTGATAAAATATGTGGAAGTGGTTTCAAAAAATTGAAACCCATGTATTGAAACAACTGGTGGATGTGACTCTGGTAGAGTTATACCACGGGGTAATTACCAAAAAAATGGAATATTTGGTATTAAAACTATTTTCACTTGGTGTAAAAAACAAACCTTGCATATGTGGTTTCATCACTATTGTTTTCCTCTACTAGAAACATTTCAATAAATATAAGGACTCATGTAAATAAAATATGTAATGGAAAATGTGATGACGCCCTTCCCAATATGAGGGGATATATAGATGAAAACTTCATGATGATCATATATTAGTTATCTAATGTTTTTTAAATATGTTCTAAAACATATTGAGTGTCTTACTTTATTAAAGAAGAATGAAATAGAATTTTTATCCTTCATGCCCTAATGACTACATTTTTTAATGGATCATCTAATCCACTGATCGTAGAACAAAGAATTAATATTACATAAAATATATTATTTATTATTTATTTTTATTAGTAATATACAATTACATTAGATATATATACCCTAGGGTAAAATATGACTAGTGATTAAAACTGGTCATTAAAAAATGATAAATGATGATTTTGTAGCCTTTTACTGATAAGGCTTCAAAAATATTTTTTCCAAAAATTATTTTTCTCTCACCATTCAATCCAGGATGGAGATGGAATTTATTTTGATAAAGAAAATTTAAAATGTATTTGTGTTGAATTATGAGATATACTTCACAAGGAATTCATATTACACTACATTATTATTCAATGCTTTTGATTGTAAGATAGATTGATTCACTGTCTAATTATGACACAATCTACATGAATCATTGATGATACAAAAATTTCGTATTTATAAAGAGATAATATGATGTTATCTCAATGTAAAAATGGAATTATTAGTTCCACAGTGGACTCATGGATATAATGAAAATAAGAGTGGCATGGAGAAATATTTTTAAGATATATAGACAATTAAATAGATTGGATGAAAGTAAAATAATACATTTGAAACAAATGTGAAAAACGTAACATAAGGAATTTTCATTATAGAAGTGGAATGTGATAAATTTGTGGAAGATATGGTCATATATCTCAAAATAATCGTCGATATGTTAATCCCCAACAACTAAAAACCAATGACAATTGAAAAATAGATCATGTAAAATTACTCAAGTGTGAGGTGCATGCTCATTTTTCTAATCAATTTAAAAAAATATTTTAATGGAGGAAAACCACTATGAACCCTCGAAAAGGAAATGGGAGAATAGTTATGAGTTTTCCTTAAAAATGGACAATTTTGAGGATCCAAATCTGGTTTTAGAAAGAACACTCATCATATAGTTAAATTTAGTGATTATGTTGTTTAATTATTTTATGATGAATTATTTTATATCATTAAATGTTATAGTTAGCATCAATTTAATACATGAATTACTTGTTTCTGCGTATTTAGTTAAAAATTATGGATGAATAATTCATGCTATAACGATACATTGGGATTCTTCTACAAACCATGGTGAGTAAAATCTCTATTAAAACCTGATGTTCATTCTAATGGTGGAATTTGACATAATACTATAGATGTATTGGTTGTTAAAATATAATTGCATGACCAAATTTTGAAGGAAATTTTTGTTTTCTTGAAAGGAAATCATATAATTATCTTCAAATGAGAGATATCGCAACATTTGTATGCATGATCCTATTTTTTCTTGGTACTTATCTCTTTGTATTTTTTTATTTAAGCCTTTGTGTCTATGTCTTGTTCAGGGACAAATATTATTTGATTGAGAAAATTACCAATGTTTGGGGGATGTATGTTAGTTTGAATTAATGGATTCTAAGAATAAATGGGCCATGTGTTATGAATTCTATTGGTATTTTGGGAATCCATAAATCGGTTTGGGGTATTTTATAATGAATATTGGTTAATAAAAAAAATCAAAATAACATTTTCATTCTTTTTAATTGGATTAAATGCAATTTAATGTTCAGTTTAATTTTATATTCATCTAATATAGAAGGGTTTTTGGAAAATATAATTAAAAATAAATTCATGTTGTGTAACTATATTAAACACTGTGTAATTTGCATTCCTGCAATTTTAAATTATGTCATGTGGTTTATTTTCATTTCATCACACATCTTCCAGCTCTCAACCTAGGGAATACTTCTAAGAAATTTTCAACTAACTCTCTTGATTCTACAGATTCCATTCATAAATCAAATCCCTAAAAAGTGGTTTTGGTTTGGTTTTCCCTTCAATGTTTTTTTTAATATTTTAGTGTAAGATCATGATCATATTCATTGTTGGTTTTGATCTTGATCAGTTTTGATCAAGGATCCTTCTTACGATCAGTCACACCTTCTTACTCGTGGAATGTTCCCATTAGATACATTGTTTGATTAATAGATGAATTTTGGGAGTCTAAATAATAACACCACGGTTTTATGGTTGATATGTTTGTGTAATAATGAAATTGTTCTGTCATATCATGTGCCTAAAAAATTAAAATAATGAATTCAATTATTTATTGTATCTCCTTTGGATCTAATTCATGATTGACATGGAATGTGGATACCCTTCAAGTGATCGAAGTCTTAAATATAAATTAATTATTTAATGGATTAATGTTTGATTATCATGAAATTTTTTATGGGTGTTTTCATAATAAATATTCCTTGTTTCTTGGATTGATTATTGGGATAACTATCATGTTGTTGGTAAGGACCAATTGATATATTAAATGTGTAAATAAAAGTTAAATGTTAATGTTCTTAATTTAACATTGATCCATGTAATGTGACATTGCTATATCCAATCTCCTATGATTTTTTTGTTGATTAATTGTTGTGATTATCATATGGGGCATTGGCCAAGTGATACATGTTGAAATGATTATAAAGTGGTATATTCCCAATGACCCATTCTGAAATTCTTATATAGATGGATCTTCTATGTTGACATAATGAAATGGCTATATAGTGGTCTTGGCATAGTGATACATTCAAAAACTATTATATAGAATGACAAAAACTGATTATATGTTGAAAAGATTTTATAGTTTCTTTTACCCATATTAGTGTCATTCATAGAATGGTTCTAATGATTTAGTTGGTATGGTTATAAAACAATGATGAGAAACACTATAGGATTGTAAGAACCTGAATCTTCATTTCAAGTATGGAATATTATTTCAAGTTGTTTTTAGGAAAAAGAATGAAATGGGTTTTTTTCTATGTACACTCCATGTACCTGGGTATATCATACAACTGTGTACTGGCTGTGTAATAAATGTGTACATGGCCATCTGGTGACCTGGAAGACTTCCTAAAAGATGGTCCAATTGAGGACAATAAATGTCGTGTACATTTAATGAAACCTCCTTGCAGTTTTCTTTTTTATTTGGTGAATTAGAGTTGGGTCATGTCTAATGTTCCGAACATTTTTCTTCTCTCGTCAGTTCATAGAGGAGAATGACGGAATGACCATGATCTTCTAACCCCACCTGATTTCCCATCTGAGCTTGGATTGAGATGTTTCTGGATGAATTGGAATCCCACCAGTGATTTCTCAATTCCCCATGAGCCTCTCATCCTGATTCCTACTATCTCATGAGTATTTCAAGGTTGATGGTTTTGACTATTTTTGACGATCTGTGTTGTTCTATGTAGATTCAACGGTCGATGTTCACGAGTGTTGATCATATGAAATCAAGGTAGGTGGTTTGTGCCTTTCATTGTTATTATTTTGATTATATATTCTTTAGGTTCCAAATAACCATGTTTGGGGTATTGGGTGTTTTGTAATTTAACATTGTTTAATACATGTTATGGATTTTTTGATTGAGAAAGGGTTTTCACTTATGCGTAAGGCCAGATAACAAGTGATGGGACACCCTTGGGTGCATTCACTTGATTGATTATTTTAGAAAATTTTTTCTAGGATTTCTATAGGATAGACTTGTTTTCCTTGCCTAATTTTGTTTGGATAAAATTACTAATTATTTGAGAAGTCTGTGATATGAAATGTGATAGTTTGACCAAGGGGAATTTGACTATGATAGCTTCTCGAGGTAGTGTCTTTTATGTATGTATTGTTGTTTGGTTGACTTAGAGGTATTGACTATGATAGATACCATGTGGCCATAGACCGAAGGGGTTATACCATGAGAGATACCCAGTGGGTCATTATTAAATGAATTGATGTCATATTGACCAAGGTGTATTCGTCGTGGGAACTACCCGTGTGGGGATTTTTAAATGTTTAGTGATATGTTAGAAAAAATGGGTTGGACCCTGAGAGCTACCAAGAGGGTCTTTATTAAATGATTTATTATTATGTTATACCAGGGGAATTATAATATGAGAACATTCACCAAAGGGTTGTTATTGAATAATTTAATGATTGTGATGAGTATACCAAGAAAAAGCCCAAGATTAGACAAAAATTTATTGGTTTGTTTATATGGTCTTATTAGATGTCTATTGTTACTATTACACAAGGGATACAGAGATTAGGATAGAACCTATGGTTTACGTGATTCAACAGATTGAATAATAAAACTAAATGAATTTAATTGAAAACTATAGGATTATTTACTTTTTGAGTACTTCATAGTTTATTTCTTCATTCATTCATATTAACTTCTATATGTATATATTTATTCACAGAGAGTTAAGCACAATTATTTTAGTGGTTGCCTACTGGGATTCATCTCACACCCTGTTTTGGTCATGTTTGTGGAACCAACCGGATTATATGGTTGCTAGTATAGATAAGGGATGGTTCCCTTCTTCATTAAGTACTTGATTGATGTTCAGCCTCGATAGAATAAGACCAATCTATGACTTGAGATGTTATTGATGTTTATTGATTATATGTACATTGGCTTTAGTATTGTATTTCCAACTTTGTAACATGTTTGACTACTTTCCCAGACATATGTGACATAGATTATTTATATATGATCTAGTTGTTATATTACTATCATTCTTCCGTAGAACACTTTTCTGTATAATATTAAAACTTCTGATATTGTTTATAATTTTCTTTACACTGTGTATACTCTCCAAATGAGGATAAATTTTCCCTATTATCACATCGAGGACCTCAATACTAGTTGGTATACTCTGGAATTTGGGGAAATATGCTTGAGGTCATGCAACCAACTGGGTTTGGGGAACCTTTGGGCCCAGAACGTACACGTCCCAAGATTGAAACATAGCTCTGATAGCATTGGTAAGAACCTGAATATTATTTTTAGGTATGAATATTTATTTTTGGTTGTTATTGAGGAAAAATGATGAGATTGGATTTTTTCCGAGAACATATTGTGTACCCATGTACCACGTACAACCATGTACTTGTCGTGTAACGACCAACTACATGGTCGTGGGCTGACCTGGAAGACTGCATAAAGTGGGGGCCAGTTGAGGCTAATACATGGCATTTATATTTAATGAACACATTGTGTACTTTTATTTTTTATTTTATGAATCGGAGTGGAGTTTCATTTAATGTCTAGTGCAGTTTTTCATTCTCCTTGCGATTCATACAGGAGAGCGATGAAATGGCTACGAACTTCAAACCCATCCCGATTATCCATCCGAACAATAATTGAGAAACAATTTGATAGGCTGGAATCCCACCGGTGAGTTATCAATTCCCATAGAGTCTCTCTTAATGATTCCTCCACTCACAATATTATTTAACGGCTGAACATTTTTCACCTATATGTAGATTTACAACGTTCTAGGATGATTCAATGGTCGATATTCAATATTGTTGATTGTACGACATCAAGGCCGGTGGTTTGTGCCTTTCATTGTTCATATTTGGATTATATATGCTTAAGGGTATGGATTCCCATGTTTGGGGTATTTTTTGTTTTTGAATTTATCCTTTTTTAATACCTATTATGGTTTTTTGGATTGAGAAAGGGTTATCACTTATGCATAAGGTTAAATACCTTGTGATGGGGCACCCCCTTGGTGTATTCACTTGTTTGATTGTTTTTTACTATTTGGTCTAGGATTCCTACAGGCTTTCCTTCTTTTCAATGCCTCATGTTGTTAGGATGGAGTTACTTTTTATTTGAGATGCACGTGATACACATTGTGAATGTTTGACCAAGGGGATTTTGACTGTGAGAGATCCCTGAGGTAGTGTCAATTATGTATGTATTTTTGTTATTTCAACTGAAACATATTGATTGTGAGAGATTCCAAGATTTCATAGACCAGAGGGGTTATACCGTGAGTTCTACCTAAAGGGTAATTATAAAATAAAATGATGTTATGTTGACAAAGGGGTGTTGACTTTGAGAACTACATAGGTGGTCATTTTCAAATTTTTAGTGCTATGTTATACCAAAGGGGTTGGACTGTTAAAGCTACACCGAGAGTAGTTAATAAATGAATTCTTGTTATGTTATACCAGGGGAATTAGATTGTGAGAACATTCCCAAATGTTTCATTATTTAATAATTGAATGATTGTGACAATTCTGAAAAGCCAAATCAAAATCTTGGACACGGTCTTACATGTTTGTTTATATGGTCTTCTAAGACATCTTTTTTTAGTATTACATAAGGGATAAAGAGAGTAGGCCAGATCTTGAGGATTAAATGATTCAAAAGGTATAATAATAAAAGTAAATGAATGTAATTGAAAACTGTAGGATTGTTTACATTTTGACTACTTCCTCGTTTATTGCTTCATTCTAGCATATTACCTTATATATATTTTTATATATATATATATATATATTCACATATAGTTAGGCATTGATATTTTGGTGGTTACCTAATGAGATTTGTGTCACAACCTATTTTGGAATTTTTTAATGGACCCAAATAGATTATGTGGTTGTAGATATAGATAAGGTAAAGCACCCCTATCCATAAGGCACTTAATTATTTTCAGAGCTACAGAGAATAGTACCAAGATGAGGCTTACGATGATGTTGGAGTTTAAGTTTTTTTACTTTGGTTTTAGTATTCTATTTCTAGCATTGTGATTTGTTCGGTTTCTTTCCAAGACACATGTGGCAAGCATCATTTATATATATTCTAATTGTTACATTACTGTCAGTTTTTCGCTATTTACTATTTTTGTAACGTATTGTGTCTTAGGCTATTTATTACTATTTTATTTATACTTTTTAAACTATTCCAATGAGATAATAGTTTCCCCATTATCGAGCCATGGCCCTCACTGCTAGTCGGCAGCCTCTGGCATTGGGGAAAATGTTCTTGAGGGCTTGTGACCAACCGAGTTTGGGGCACCATTAGGCAACATTGGGAACCAGGACATTACAAATTGGTATTAAAGCATGGTTAATTTATTCTTTGTCTTATTATTTAGAGCCTAAAGAAAATTATAGGAAGGAATATGTAGTTTTTAATAATCTATTCCATGGAGTAGCTAACCCATGTATAGGGAAAATCCAATTTACCTCAAATATTATAACTTTTATGGTTTTTGAAATTTTTACAGTTTATTTGATTTCAATATTGGTTGATTCTCTTGTTTTTTTAGGATTTATATCATTGTGGTTCTATTTCTATTGAAACTTGATGAGATTAGGGTATTCTATCTCATCAATCATATAGTCACTTGCTAGAGATCATGTGTCATGCATTCTTGTCAAGCTAGTTAGGATGCATTACTGATTTAATGATGTTGTGATAGATGTTGTGCTAGATATGAATACTTTTGTGATAGATGTAATGGTAGAATCCATTCAATTTTGATAGGGTGTTGTAATATATAATTTTTCATTTGGATGAACACCCAAAATTTATACCTGAGGTGTTATGGGCCCTATTGGATTAGAATTTGGTGGATCATGTTTCAACTTTAATTGAATTTTTCCACGTTTTGATGTGAAAAAGGATTTAAAACATTGATTCGTGGGGAGTATGTGCTCCCACGGGTTATAATTTGTCATTCCATGGAAACATTTTATGTTTTTAAGGGTTCTGAAAAATTTTCAAGGGCATCTATTCTAGAATACTAAACAACACATCATGTTGTTTCTTAAACACATGCCATGTGTTCTTCTGTTCTGGAGAAAACAAATTTTCTTAAGTACACACCATGTACCATATGTACTCACCATGTAGTCTTTGACTATGTGATTGACTATGTGAGAAGAGACACGTGGTTTAAAAATGTTTGGTAGAACATGATTTGTAATAGAATTACACATCATGTTGTAGAGAACATGTATACATTCGTGTGACTAATTACACAAGTGAATGAAATTCAAATAGTACACGTGGTTTTGAGATTGTACATTTCATATAGTGATCGACCATCTATATGACTTTGTGAATAAAGACATGAGTGGATAGAACAAAAGTAGTATATGTTATGTCAGGGTTTAACACTCCATGTAATTTTATACTAGGAGAGAACTGTGTAGTTCTAGCCGTGTAGAATAACCTATGAAGGAGGGAAAATTCAAGTACACACCGTGTCTCATGAAGAACCTGCCATGTGTATGGGGTGTTACATGACTATGTTAGTAGAGGTACACTACCTTGTTAAAGATGAAGGTAACATGTCGTTTAGTGGTTCTACACACCGTGAAACCCTAAATTGTAAAACATGAGTTCCTTCTTCTCTAGTTCCTTTGGTTCAATTTTAAGTTTTTTTCCTTGATAATATTGAATTGAGGTGTGTGCTTGACCTTGTAGAGTAATTCCACCAAGACGTCTTCTAGTTGTGAACCAGGTATTGAGAGATGACCAGACACATGAAATTGTAGATCATATACTACCAATAGATCCCCCCGTCATGCCCATATTAGCACCAGCTATTATACTGGATACAGGTGATGATTGAGAGTTTCTTAAAGGATTTTTTGGATGTTACAGACATTTCATGGAGGACATCATCCTTTCTTGACTAAGATTGGGTAGAAGAGGTTGTTCTAGAAGTAGAATCCTCCCAAGTGTTTTGGGGATGAATGACAACATGCTGTAGAGTAATGGTTGGAGTCCATGATTTATATCTTAGAGTATCGAGAGACACCTCTGTGGAGGAGGGTCAATCATAGGACATACATACTATGTGATTCCACCAAGATATTGTGGGATGTTATCTCACAGGAGGGACATCATCGAGATTTGTCTTGGGAATAGTTTCAGAGGACTCTATTTGATTATTTCTACCCCAAGACATCGAGGGGTGATCGAGCCTATGAGTTCAGGAATTTGGAGTAGGGTGCTATTTTTGTGATGGATTACTATTATCATTTTAAATTGATTCAGTGCTTCACACATGTTATGTGAGGTGACGAGTTATTTTTGGCTAGGATATTTGAGTATGGTCTCATGTATGACATCTGATCACATGTGAATGTTTCCAAGATGACTTCGATTATTGATATAGTGAACAAGGCACTGATTACCATGCACAATTAGAGGGATTTTGGAGCTATGACCCAAGGTGGTTCAACATCCAGGTGTGATACTCCTTCGACATATAGCAGAAAGTGATGTAGGGAACATTCACACAATGATTCTTTAGGTAGCCAGGTGGTATTCTACCAATGCGGGAAGACTGGGCACAGGACACCACATTTCCTAATGTTCCTAGCCGAGTTCTAATATTGTGGAAAGATGGGCCATCCTCATCATTTTTTCTAGATGATCTGACTAGCAGCGAGTGATTGGGGTTCTATTATGACATCATGTTTAGAAGAAGGACCACCAGTTTCCCATCATTCAAGAAACTGGAGTTCGTCATGATTTTCAGCTGAGTAGGTAGTCATTGTTGTGGTAGTAAGGCTATAGGTTTTCAGAGATAGTAGGGCGGATCAGCACGTGGTTGTCAGGTAGGGTCGTAGGGCTATGGTACAGGTCACACATTTGTAGTGGAGTAGACCCTATTGGAGCACGATCTAAAAACCTCTACAGGTACAGGTACACATCTAGGATTCTCAGTTTTATCTCATACTCTTTTTAAAATATGGTCCTCCAATAGTATCATATTTTTTTCTATATTGGAGACCCTTGGGCTTTGTATCCTTATCTATAAGGATATTATGATTCTGGACACTCAGTTGTGGATTATAAGGACTAGTGTACATCAGTGCGAGTAGTTCCGTCCTGAGATTGTGGGTGTCGCGTCTTATGGGACCTCTATGTCTTAGTGATGATAGGTTTTGATGCCATTCTTGGAATGGATTGGTTGGTCTCCTTTCAGTCCTTTATTCACTGACATCACCTCATGGTGAGTTTTGAATCAAACTAGGGTATGCATTTTTTACACAAGGGTGAATTGTATGTCCTAGAGAGAAAAGATGGACTGGAGAATCATGGTTTGGTAGTAATCACAGCCCAAATTGATAGTTTATATTTGTATTACCATGGGACTTCACAAAGGAACATTACTGCAATGGTGGATTGTTTCAGAGATGTCTTACTAGATGAATTTTCTTGTTTACTTATAATGATTGGTAAATTTAAATATTGAGCTTATTCCAGGAACGACACCAATGTCTATTCCTCCATATAGGATTGCTACACTAGAGTTAGAGGAGCTCAAAATGTATTTCGAAGAGTTGTAGGCAAAGGGTTTTATCTAACCTTGAACTTCTCCTTGAGGTTCTCTAGTCCTTTTTACGTGGTAGGAGGATGGTAACCTCAGACATTGTGTGGATTATCAGTAGCTGAACGAGTTGACAGTCAAGAACCAATATCATTTTCCAAGGATTTATGATCTCTTTGATCATCATTGAGGATCGCATATGTTCTAGACTATTGGATCATGATCAAGTTATCATCAATTGTTCATTAGACCATAATAGATACCTCTTAAAACCATTTGGAGCAGATATGGACTATATGAGTATTTGGTTATGATGTTCAGTTTCACGAAAGTGCTGGCAGTTTTCAGTGGATTGATGAACCGATTGTTCCATCATTACTTGGATTTTTTGTCTTTATGGACAATATCTTGTTGTAATCTCACACTCGACACGAACATGGAACCCATCTTGAGATTTTATTGTGAAAGTGAGAGTACAACAAGATATTAATGTGCCACTTTCAGATATTTCAAGATTTTCAAGAAAGTACCCTACTCCTGGTTGGACCATAGGTGATGATTAGTTTTTCTATTTTCATGGGATTATATGGGTGTCAGCAGACATACGTGAGGAGATATTTCAATATTTTCATTCTCCAGTTTTTGAAGTTCATGTTGGTGTCACAAAGATGTATCAAGATCTACTCCATATGTATTGGGGACCAGGAATGAAGAGTGATGTAGATATATTTGTTATGAGATGTTCTACAATTCAGCAGGTGAAGTCAGAGCATCAAAGAACGATAGGGATTTTATAGTAGTTACCGATTCTTGAGTGGAAGTGTATTGATGTAGTGATGGATTTCATGATGGGTTTACTGAGGTATCCTAAAGAGAATGATGCAGTTTGGGCTGTTATCTATAGGATCACAGAGTGTTAACAATTCATGTCGATTAAGGAAACATTCAATTCTGATGAGATGGTAGGGTTGTACATCAAAGAGATTTTGAATTTTCATGAGTCTCTGTACTCTATCATTTCAGACATGGATGTCTGATTTACTTCTCATGTCTAGAAGGGACTACAGTGGAGTTTAGGTACCCAGGTACATCGGAGTAAAACTTACTATCCCCATATAGATGGCCAGTTTAGTGCATGCTTTATGTGTTGGAGGACATGATTCAATCATGGATACAAGATTTCAGGGGCTCTTGGGAGAGACACAAACCCCCGATAATGTTTTCCAACAATAACGGTTTTCAGGAGATGATACATATGGAACCTTACGAGGCTTTGTAATGTAAGCCATGTCGGTCACCTCTATGTTGGCTGGAGGCCAGATAGGAAGATTTGATGGGACCTCATCTTATCATGGAGACCACTGAGCAGGGGGTTTTGATTCAAAATATGATTTCTACATCTTAGTCATGTTATAAATCGTATGTTGATTGACGGAGATGACCTCCAGAGTTCAAGGTTGGAGATCGGGTTTCTATACATGACACACCAAGGTTAGAACATATGAGGATTAGGAGATCAGAGAAGCTTTAACTGTGATACGTTGTACCATTTGTGGTTTTTGAGAGAGTAGGGGCAGTTTCCTATCAGTTACAGTTACCTCATAGGTACTTTCCTTGCACGATGTCTTTCATATTTCTCAACTACGTTGATAATTTTCAGAATCATGTCATGTTATTCAACATGAGGAGGTTGAGTTGGAGGAGGATGCATCATTTGAGGTGCACCCTATTTGTGTTATGGATCACATCATGAAGGTTATCCATGGACTATATGTTCCTCTATTATGGAAGGATTCATGGGAGTGTATATGTTGAGACATTGGAGAGGGAGGCTGAATCATGATCCCAATTGACAGAGTTGTTTAATGTTTCTTCTTCACCAGCCTTGGAAGGGAAATTCATGGACGAATTGTATTTAGGGGGGAGTTTGTAAGAAAGTGTATCATCATTTTAGGTATGGATATTTATATAGGGTGGTTTTTTAGGAAAAAATGATGAAATGGTTTTTTTTCAATGTACACACCGTTTGTGTTTGAGTACACGCCATGTAACTGAGTGTCGTGTACAGGAGCATAATGGAAGTGTAACAACTGAGCACATTGCCCTGTGGTGACCTAGAATACAACCTAAAGTGTGGAATGATTGATGTTAATACACATAATATAAATTTAATGAACACACTGTTTAATTTTCATTTGTTTTTGATAAATCGGAGAGGGGCGGTATCTAATGTCCAGAACATATTTCTTCTCCCCTCTGTTCATACAAGAGAGAGACTGAAGGGTCGTGAACTTAAAAACCATCCCAATTATCCATTTGATCTCTGATTGAGACGTCGTTGTACGCATTGGAATTCCACCAGTGAGTTATCTATTCCCCTAGAGAATCTATTCTTGATTCCTCATCTCTCATGAGTATTTCAAGGATGGACGTTTTTCAGCTTTTTTTATATCTATTCCATTCTAAGATGATTGAAGGGTCTACGTTTAATATTGTTGATCGTACAACATCCAGATAGGTGGTTTGCACCATTTTATATATGTATTTGGATTATATATTATCAATGTGATGAATAACCATGTTTGGGGTATTCCATGTTTTGGAATTTAACCATGTTTAATACCTGCTATGGTTTGTTCGATTGAGAAGGGGTTCTCAATTATGTGTAAGTTTAGATAACTTATGATAGGACACCCCATGGGTGTATTCCCTAGTTTGACTGTTTATAACCATTTGGTCTAGGGTGCCTATAGGATTGACTTGTTTTATATGCCTTGTGTTATTAGTATGAGGTTATTGATTATTTGAGTTTCATGTGATACATATTGTGAATGTTTGACCAATAGGAATTTTACTGTGAGAGATTACCAAGATAGGGTCATTTATGTATATATTTCGCTTATGTTGATCAAGAGGTATTGACTATGTTAGCTATCAGGTGGTCATAGATCAGTGGGGTTTGACCTTGAGAGATACCTAGAGGGTCGTTATTAAATGAATTGTTGTTATGTTGACCAGGGGGTATTAAATGTGGGAACATACAAGGTGGTTGTTTGTAAATGTTTAGTTCTATGATAGACAAAAGGGGTGGACCATGAGATATACCTAGAAGATAGTTATTAAATGATTTTTTTTTATGTTAGAATAGGGGATTTATATTATGATAACATTCCCAAAAGTGTCATTATTGAATAATTGAATGATTGTGATGAGTCCACCAAGACAAAGGACAAGCTTGGACTTAGTCTTTCCGGTTTGTTTAGATGGTCTTCTGAGACATCTGTTGTTACTGTTACACATTAGATATAGAGATCAGGCTAGATCCCAAGGTTTAAATGATTCCAGGGATTAAATAATAAAATTAATCTAATGAAATTGAAAACAATAGGATTGTTTACTTTTTGGGTACTTACTATTTTGTTTATTCATTCTTGCATATTACCTGCTATATATATATTCACTAACAATTAGCCACAAATATTTTGGTGGTTTCCAACATGTATTTTTCTCACTCTTGGGTAGGGTCATGTTTTTGTCCCCAAATAGATTATATGGATGTAGGTATGGATAAGGGAAATCACCTTTCTTCATCATCTGCTTAATTGTTGTTGAAGCTAGAGAGTAGGGGACCAAACAGAGGCATGTGATTATATTGGATTTTACTACATTTCCATACATTGGTTTTAGTATTACATTTACATCAATGTGAATTGTTTTATTTCCATTGTAGATACATGTCACATACACTCTTTATATTTTCTCTAGTTGTTACATTTATATCAGTCGTTCCCGGTTTACTTTTGTTGAATGGTATTACGGCTTCTGCAATTTTTTACTATTTATTCCATTATGTATACTATTCCAATGAAGGAATAGTTTCCCCATTATCACATTGTGGCCCACACTAGTTGTCGGTAGCCTATGGAATTTGATGAAATGTGCTTGAGGTTATGTGACCAATCGGGTTTTGGGCACCTTTCTGTGGCACCCGGAATCGGGGTGTTACATGGATGAAATTGAGAAAGGTTATGTTGTATAGTGGTCATTTGGTGTTATTTGGCATGGTTTTGAGACATTATTAGAGACATTTTGTCATGGTTATGAAGTAGGTTCATGAGGTATTAAGTTAAATGTTTAATTAATTAACACACTTGATTATTTCATTTTTGCATACACATATTATTATACTAGTTATCATTAGAAACTTTGACGTCAACATACTGAGTTATACCAACACCCTATTAAGGTCGTTGTTCAGAAAGAAATATAATTACTTGGATGCTTCATTAGATAAGGGAAAATGACCTTTCCGTTGATTATTTCTTTCTGGATGGGCTATAGTTTGTAGATGGGAATGACACAGGGTTTAGGGAAGAGGTATTTTGATTCGTTATTAAAGTATTCTAGATTATTTTTTGTATTATTAATATAATCACATGTGGTTACATCCTATAAAGTCATTACATTATTCCTTTATTATTAATTGGATTATTCCGTTGGCTTATTACTTAGTTTCCATTGTATAATATTGTTTCCATTACTTTTGTACAATGATATTTATTTATTATAATTGGACTATTATTTTATGTTGAAACTATATAATTAGGGTGTATAGTCTTCCCAAGACACATATTACAACCCCATTTTATGTCTAAATCTTATAGAGTATTGAGAGGTGTTCTAGAGGTATCAAAACCTACACTTTCTATCCTAGAAAGAGATTGTCAGATATGAAGATATTAAAAAGTGGTATAAAAAATATGATTTATTATCAGTTTCATACAATTTAAGAATGGTATGAAAGATACCGATATCATTTTGGACTTGGTTATTAGCTTGTTCATGGAAGTAGCTAACCCATGCATGTTGAAAATTATGAGTTCCCAATGGTGGGATTACTATTTCTACTATGTGATTTTTATAGTTGATGTTATTTTACCTTGGGTGATTCACATCTTGTGAAAGGTTATTATTATATCATGTAATTGGATCTTGATATTTATACGCAGGGACCAGTATGACATAAGATGAGTATGTGTAGATCATTCATGGAATTTCAGGATATATATATTGACATGAAATCTTTATGTTAAGTAAGTATCTATTTATCATGTGATGTATAAATTCTTATTGATATGTGATCTGTGATAGCAAATTTAACTAGGAAATTAATTAAATGAACTATTATGAAATGATAAAACACTGTATTTTGATGTTTATAGAGATTGGGAGTTAGTGGTTATATATTGTTGTCACTTTTTTTTGGTTCACCTTGTTGTTATAGCCAGTTTCCAAAGGGGTGTGTTTTTCTTATTGAGAAAATGTATCAATATATTATTTTAGATATGATTGGAAGGATTGAACACCATCCTACTCTTAACATAGATGAACTGATGCTTCTTATAGTTTTTCAGTATTATATGGATGTTCATCTTTATAACAGTTTCATGAGGGATATTATACCCATTTAATGCATGAATGTTCACACTATTCATATGACGTTTGAGTCGATGATAGAGTTTCAGCTATAGCATTCTCCTATGACCATCAGGGATGGAGGACCCAAGGTTGCTATGTTTCGGATCGAGTTAGTCCAGATGATCAGTAAGCATATTGACACACCCATAGACCAAATAGTGATGCTTGATATATATATATATATATATATATATATATATATATATATATCGTGGACCGACAAAGAATTAGTGGGGAATTGTAGAGTAGGAAGGGAAGTACGTGGATTTACCATTGAATGAATTTATGGTGACGTTCTTGAGGAGATTTTATCCCAAACTGTTGAGGGATAATAAATCTTGTGAGTTTATACACCTGATGTAAGATGGCATGGAAATTTAGGGATACACTAAACGTTTTATCAAAATACAACACCTTGCACCATCATTGGCAGCTAATGATATCTCATGAAAAATAATTTTAATCAATAATCATTACTATGAGATCAGGTCACATGTGAGTGTGTTACTTATGAGATATTATTCATATGGGATGAATTAGGCACTGATCATGAATTGGAATTTCAGAGAGGCCTCGGGTAATACACATGATATTTGGGCTGGGAAACTATAAAATATTCTAATAGGGAAAAAACGATAAATACGATAATTTAATCAAAAGAAACAATATGTAAACTAATCTGGTAAGTGGGAATTTTTTACAGGATCGTGTTTTGTTGTTGTGTTATTAGTGTTACAACATAGTCCACAAATGGACTTAGTATCAATACCCCACTTTGGATTGTCTCCCTTATAAAAAATTGGGCCACCTAAAGAGGGGTTTTATACACATAAAATAGAATAGTGGTGGTAGGGGAAAATGATAGGTACTAGAGTCTCGGAAGGACTCATCTATGACTTAGCAAATAGGTAGCTAGAGTTCCACATGATTTTCTGGTTAAATAAGGGGATGTAGTACCTCAGTGTAGGAATGGTAGTACAACAAAATGTGTATAACTTAGGGGATTTAGGATTGATAACTGGGAATAGGGGATATTCATCTGCATGTCATGCATACTAATATGGATATTATGGATCTAGTAATATCCACTATGAGAGGTATGATTCATATATCATCCAAAATTTCTTGTGTTTTTTTGATACTATAGCATCGTATTACTTTTTATCTACTCTTTTTTATATGGTTTGGGATTGTATATAGAAGTATTAGACGATTTGTTTGACCATAAAAACATATTGGGAATATGGTCAGAGAATATCAATTGTTGTACTAAATGTTCTATAGATATTTTGGTTATCCTTTCATTTGAGAACCATTCATACTAGAAATGATTGACTTCGATTTGATTATCGGTATTAATTGGTTTGTTCTATACCACACACATATCATCTTTTATCCATATATATTTATCTTTTTATCTCTATAAGGAGGCAGTGGTTATCACTATGGTGAGTTGGATCTTCAGGATGGTCATGCATGACTAATTTTCTGAAGATTGTATTTTATCATGGTTCAAATAACAGAGGTTTCTCTTGATGATAGCTATCTATATATTAAATAATTTTTACCTATGTTTGAACAATTTTATGATGTTTTTCATATTGATTTATCCAACATACTACTTACGATAGATATCCATTTTATGATCAAGTTGGTGTTGAGAGCATAAACAGTTTCTATCCCACCTTATTATTATAAATTGAAAGAGATTTGGGAGTTTACTATTTAGTTAGATGATCTAGAATATAATAGTTCCATATTTCCTAGTACAACTCATTGGGGCTATCTAGTTCTATTTTAAAAGAAGGATAGCATCTCCTTGTGTTTATGTGCGGATTAATAGAGATTAAGCCATATGACGGTCAAGGGAAAATATCCTCTTTCACACATTGTATTTCTCTTCGATCATATAAGAGGTTCTATAATCTTTTCAAAGATGATTTTGAGATCAAGATACCATCATTAGAGGGTTATACATTTCGAAATTAGTTATAAGTCTTTTTAGAGTAGGTATTTCTTGAATTATTTCATACAGATGCCATTGTTTTAGTAATGAACTAGCAGTAATCATGGAATTGATGAATATAAACTTTGAACCTTTTTTTGGATCACATTGTGGTGGTTTTTTTATGATATCTTATTATACTTCCAGTAAGAATATGATGTTTTCCAATATCATGAAATAATCTTGAGTACGTTGAGAAATAATGGACATTACAAAAATATAATCAAATGAGTTTTTGGGTTGATAAATTGTGCTTCGTGGGCCATGTCATTTTAGTGGACACAGTGTTATAGACCTAGCGAATGTTGTATCCATGGTATCTTGGGAACATTATAACAATTTCCTCATGATGAAAATATTTATTGGTTAATAAGTGTATTATTTTTTCTTTAATTACGGCTTTTATTTCGAAGCACTAATGAGAAAGATTTCCAAAAATGGTGTGATGTTGTTTTTAGATAGATTTTTATGAGAGAAAATTTCAATAGCTCAAATGAAACAAGAATTGAAATCCTATCCTCCCTATACATGTGCTGATTCAAACTTATATATTGCACTATGACATATCTAGAGTAGGACTCAAAGAAGTTATTATGCAAAAGGATCAATTATTAGATTTTGTATCAAGATAGTTTAGACTATATAAGTGAAATTATCTTGCTCACGGATTCAAGTTAAAAGTATTGGTATATACTAAATGATTATAGAGTTATTATCTCATAGGTGAGAGGTTTTTAGTGTACATGGATCAAAAGATACTCAGGTTAATCATTTATCAGTCACAACCAAAACATCATAAGAGGATGTGGGAAAAGTATCTACAGACTTTTCAATTTGAGTTAGATTATACATCAGGTAATGGAAACATCTTTGTCGACAGATAGAGACAAAAAATAAAGGTTGAGTAAGTACGAGAGATTTGTGATGAATGGCGAGTAATGGATATATTTTCATACATACATCAAGATGTTATAGATTCTTATGGATGGGTAACTATGACATCGAAAACAATTATACCAATGACTTTAGACCATATAATGACCAAGAAGATATTTGTTCGGGAGGTATTGGTTCTTTTAGAAATCACATATGGTAGGAAGAATCCATCAGGATGGAATCTTTGTAGTGATGATTATCTTCTATTTCCTAGAAGAGTATGGGTACCTATGGGCTTGAATGAGGAGATTATGAGAGAGTTTGATGCCTCTAGCTGGTTTGTGCATCATAGATTGACACGGATGTATAATGAAATCTATATAAAATACAAGGGTTTTGGAATAAATAAATATATAGTAGGATTTGTGGTGAGATGTTTCACTTTCTAGAAAGTAAAATTTGTGAATGATAGGTCTGCAGAGATTGTACATCCATTTCTCATTCCTAAATTGAAATGGGATGATGTTACTATAGATTTTGTGACAATAGTAAATAAGAAAAACCATTATAATTATGCTTTATGGGAGACCATGGTATAAATGAATATGTTACCCCACATTCTACCTATAAAGGATGCCTTTATAGTTGATGATCAAGAAAGTTTCTATGTGCGTGATGTAGTTTGTCTACATGATATTCTAAGGAGTATCATTTTAGATAGAGATCCCCATTGCAAGTTACATTTTTCCTAGGGTTTTCATAAGGCTCCAGTTTCTAATGTTATTTTGAGTAAGTCCTATCATTCAAAGACTAAATATTAGTTTATGAGGACTATTGAGGTTCTATAGGATATGTTTCCCCGATGTGTTATGGATTCTGGTGGTTCATGGGAGTAGAATAGGGAAATTTTTAATTTTCCATATAATAACTGCTTCCAGAAATCTATCCAAATGAAGCCTTTCAATGATTTGTATGAAATATTGTTCCATTCAGCTATTTGTTGGATGAATGCTAGTGATTCCATGATTGAGATTCCGAGTCTCATGATAGTTACACCTGTTGGGAAAAATCCCTCAAGTTAACATTGAATCTATTTTGGGATGATTGTGTTTGTTGACCAAGAAGGTTTCCATGGTGAGTTGTCGACTTCCATAGAATCTGTTGACAATCCATGTTGATAAAGAACAATGACAAAGGAACAGATGATTTGGAGGCGATACAAAAAGAGCAATACAATGTGGCACCGTTTTGTAGTGTTTTCCAAATTTTTGGGGTCCAAAATATGGAGGTTGGTGAGCATCACAAAAAGTGGATATCCAGGAAGATCTTTTTTAAATATGGCCATGGCATGAATTTCACGATGAGAGACTTCATTGATTGGATTTCACAAATACAAGTAGAATGTTGACGGTGTTCTTTGTGGTTATGTCAAGCTTCGTGAATGGCATAGGTTGAAGCGCATCACAGTTGTGAAGGGCTTTGTGAGGGAGCTTCAGGGAGAATACGTCAAGGGATTGACAGTGATGATCCACGATTACATCAAGCTCTGCAATCAGAAAATTTCCATTGTTCTTCACGATTTTGAGAGAATTTCACCCAATAATTATGAGCTTAGATATTTGTGATGGCATGGGGTTTTCTTTGCGCAGAAGGATCGAGGGTCAGTGGAATCTCCTATAAATAGTGGTTGACCCCCTTAAAAAACCAGAGTTTTCGAAGAAAATAATTTTCTCTCGGTTTGCAAAGGTGGTTCGCGAAGGCAGTGTGCTTCGTAAAAAAGAGGAGCTTTGTGGTGGTTATTCTAGCTACGCGAAAGTTGCATGCTCTGCATTGGCTTAGTGAGCTTCACAAGGGAAGTCACTCTGTGATGAGATGAGATTCTTGAGTGTTCTTTGCGAGAGTGCTCTACGAAAAGGCAGGAGCTTCGCGAAGGCTTGTTTGAGCATCATGAAATTGGGAGCCTCGCTAAGTAGGGTGCTTTGCGAAGGTTTTTCCAAAGGTGGTTTCCTAGTGTTCAGAGGAAAAGGGGTATTTATAAGTGGATGAATATTGAACTTCAATAGAGAATCTATCAATAGTTGAGGATTCATTCTTTCATGCAAATGAAGAGACCTACATGTTTATAAACTGTGAGTGGATCTTCTGAAGAAGCAGTGATCTTACTTCAGTTGAGAGGGCAGTGAGTTCTCAACTTGTGAGTGGTTGTAAACCTGGAGGGTCAGTGATTCCGCTTCGAACATGTAAACAATAGTTCACTTATAGTCAAATTGATATATCAGCACACTACCGGTGTATGGCCCTTCGACGTAGCTCATTGTGGGTGAACCAAGAAAAATCGATGTGTCCTATGCATGCTTTAAGGATTATTCATACTCAGCATTGGGAAAGAAATAGAATATTATTTCTAACAGCAAAACAGGATCATCAAGGGGAAATTATTTTAATATGTCATACCCTAATTCACCCCTTCTCTTAGGGTATCTATCCAGGTGGACCTAACAACATCTAAGAATGTTTAATTGATCATATAATGACATATGAATGCACATGGTAGACAAATATATTTGGATGACCATCAGAGATGACCTCTGGAGTTTGGGGTTGGTCATTTTGTTTTCCTTTGGTTTATCCTCGGTTGGGGAACATTGTACTATGACAGCTGGAAAGGTTGAAACTAGGGTTGTATATATGTTTTAGATAGTGGATAGGGTCGATCCAATGGTGTAACATTTATCCCTTCCACATTACTACAATTCCATGCATGATGTGTTCCATGTGTTGCAAATTTAGAGATGTTATCTTGACCCTTTTCACATGAATGATGTACCAGACATCCAACATAGTGATATTGTGTCATTTTATTAGAATCTAGTTCAGATTATGAATCATATTGAGAAACATATATATGGTTGGGAAATTACTTTACTGCATTTTTAGTGGCTGATTGGGTGAATTTATGAAGATACCTAGGTGGGGGAGTCTAATATGCAATCAAAATTCCAAAACCTGTTCACTGAAAACCCCCAAAAATTCTTGCAGAATATTGGGCAATAGATGTTATATGGTGGGGAGGTTGTAAGATTCCATATTTTTCTAGGTATGTACCTTGATGAGTTTTTTTTGTGCCTTTGTGGTCGAGTCATTTTTAAAGATAGGGAGCCTTTTTTATTAAAAATTACTGAGATTCAAGTGATTTATATTTTCTTATATTAATAGAGTCTATGAATAAATGGTTCATCTATTAACATGGGTTCATTATATGTTTAAAATCCTAAAAATGGTTTGGGACTTTTATAATGGGAATATGAAGAATAAAATTCTTCAGAACATTTACATGTTGTGTAATTAAAATACACATCTTCTAATGTTTAGATCAATTTTATATTTAGATGGGGTGGAGGGCATTTCTATGTATCCCATTAAAAAAATTACACTAAATGTGACTATATTCCATTGACTTTCATTCCCTAAAATGTAGTTTTAATATATGTTATGCTGTTGATTTTCATTTCATCATACATGTAGCATCATCCTCCCAACCAATGGAGGCCTTCATGATAATGTTTTAGATCATCCCTTGATTCTGGACGTCACGATCATGAATTCAATTCTTTTCAAGTAGTTTTGGGTATATTTTATCTTCCATCCATTTTTTCTTTTGACTGTTATGTAGTAATATCTTGACTGTGAGCATGGTCGATTTTTATCTGGACCATTTTTGATCTAGGATACTTCTTCTGATCATCTTCACCTTCTTCATTGTGGGTGTTTTCCATTGGAATCATATTTTGATTGTCATTTAAATGTAGGGGTCAAAACTATAACCCTATGGTTTTATGATTGTTTTGTATGTTCAATATTGCAATGGTACCAACAAATTGTATAATGAATAATTTGAAATAATGAAATGAATTGTTCCATTGAGTCCCTCTGTATCCAGTTTGTTATTGATATGGATTGTGGCTTCCATTCAGGTGAGAGAACCGTTTAATATAAATGAATTGATTAATTTCTAAAAGTGTGTTTATCATGGCAGGGATTGGGGATGTTTTGTTGATATATATTCACCATTTATTTTTTTTATTAAGACAACGAACATGTTATTTTCTATTCCATTTGATATATAGAATGTGTAAATGAATGTGAAATTGTAATTTCCCCAATTAACCATTTATTTACATGATTTCATATTGTGATATAATTATTATTTTGAGTTGTCTTGTAATAAATTATTGTGATTCATATATAGTCCATTGGCCCAGTGATACATGATGAAATGAATACATTGGGGGCTATTCCTAGTGACACATGATGAAATGATTATAAATCAAGCATGTCCCATTTGACCTACTGAAATTCATATTAATAGGATATGCCTAGTAACACATGATGAAATTCTAATATAGACAGCTCTTCCAAGATTAAATAATGACATTTCTATATATTTTTTATGACCAATATTGGTGTTAATTTTTCCTTTTTAATGTGTTTATGGTTGGAATGGTAGAAAGGCATCATATGATACATTTGTCAAGGTGTCAAGGTAGGTTATGGTTTATCATGGTTATGTGGAGTTGGTTGGACATGATGTGAGACATGGTTAGGGACATTAATTCTTAGTGACAAATTAGGTAGATGTGGTATTATGTTAATTGTGTAATTAATTAATACTCTCATTTATTACATTATTGAAAACACTTATTATCATACTTGTTATGCTTAGTCACAATGGTTTCAACCAACTAAGTTATAATCAAACAATATTTAGTCTGTTGATGGGTACCTGAGAATATTATATGGATACATTATTGGAAAAGTGAAAAGGACCTTCTTGAAGATTGTTTAATTATTGATGTGTTGGTGTTTTGGAAATGGGAATGATATGGGGTTCAAGACCAGGTACTTTTGAGTCATTATTATAGTCCACTAGACTTTTATTTTAATTATTACTGGAATGACATTTAGTTACAATCTAAAACATCATTACATTATTCATTTATTATTAATTGTATTACCAGTTTGGCTTATATGTTAGATCCCACTGTATCGTATTGTTTTCATTATTTCCACACTCTGATATTTATTTATTATTATTTGATTATTACATTGTTTTGTAACTCTATAATAATTGGTATAGTCTCCCAAAAAAGAATACCACATCCTAGATACTCGTCAGAAACCTCTGGCATACGGGGAGGTGTGCTTGTGGTCTTGTAACAAACCCTTTTTGGAAACATGATTAAGTGACAATTCTAGGGATGCTACAATGTATTTCCAATAAACACCTCCAACAGACATCATTTTGAAAATTATGGGTGAAGAGGAATAAGAATAAAAAAATATAAATATAAGGTATTTTCCCATTATTTGGGAATATATTGATATATTTCATGAATATTTACCAAGATATACACTAGAAATAGATGTACAGATCACAATTTACATAAAATATTAACCTATTAAAATATCAATGAACCCATATATAATGGAATATGTGATGATAGAGGAATTAAAGAGGAATAATTATGATCTTTTGGATAAATATTTTATTCAAACCATATTTTTCTATTTAGGGATCACCAATTATTTTCTAAATAATATAGATGCATCGATGTTCTTAATAAATGTATATAGTTATCATTTATGGGATCAAAATGATAAAATATTCTATATTTTAAGTATTTATGATGGGTTTGATCAGCTTCGCGAGGCTCACTCGCTCTCTAAAATTGACCTATAATCGGGTTATCTGCAGCGAGAGGTGGAAAAAATAATTTCCACAGACAGAATTCCCAAAAAAATATACAAATTATGAGTTTTTATGTCCTTTGGATTGACTAGTTCAATGAAAACTGTGCCCTGGTGAAAGTACAGACACCCAACCTTTATCATGGTCATTGGGCACTGGCCCGAGAGGTACCACCAGTTTTGCCATAGGCACATGGTCCCCACCATGGGCCCCACCAATGTTCCCATACATGTCATCTGACAAATTATTGTCCCTAAATTCCAACAAATTTCCTTTATAGTGTGCTTTGTCCTCACACACACACACACCCTTGGAAACGTCCCAAAAGGTTACCCCTTCTAATCACTCCTCTATGACAAACATTCATAACTATGGAGTTCCAATAAGGCATGCTCTCAAAAAAGAAGTCACACACTGTTGATATGAGTCATATAATTTATCCATTTAACCCTTTAATATTATAGGGTGTTACATTCACCCCCTCCCCTAGATCACAACATCCTCATGGAGGAACCTATATCTCAACCCAGACAGCGCACCACACTTAATTCTTGGTACCACCTCTGATACCAAATGTAACAACTATGTCCTAAGGACAACATAATCACCACTCGTTTAACATAGTTGTTTGGTACTGTCTAGACCAGTACCTCCAGTTTCCCCATAGACATGTAGTCCCCACCCTGGGGCCCACCCACGTACCTGCATGGGTCATATGACTAATGATAGTGCCCACAATAAAACATATGTCCTTTCCAGTGTGTTTTTTCCTCACTCCCACACACCATATGAATCTTTCAAAAACATCACCCATCTAAATCACTACTCTAGTCCAATCATGTTTAATTGTGGAGTTTTAATCGGGAAGGCTCCCAAAAATTAATTTGAACCTTTTTCACATGAGTCATATCATTTATCAATTTAACATTTTAACATTATGGGGTGTTACAACTTCTCCCATCATATTTACATATTTGATTAATATATTCTGTATGTAATACATTGATAAATTAGTAGTGGCCTTTATTGAAATTCGTATGATATATTACATTTTTTCATTTTGATAATGGGTATTATTTTAGTGTCATATTATAGACAATAATGAAAGTGATTTTTTTAAAAAATTTATAAAATATGTGTTTTGGTTGTAAAAAGTATCATTTTTGGGACACATTATTAACAGTGAAGGAATATCAGTGTATCCAACAAGGAAAAATTCCATATGGGAGTGGACATGTCTAACAAAAATAAAATATTTTTTTATTTTTTTATTGAGGATGAAATTTTAAATGGTCTATGAAAAAAATTCCATGACATTATACTCCACAATACAAGTTAACTCAAAATGGATTAATGATTATATAGACAAATGAGTGTGAATAATGATTCCTTGAAATTATGATGTTTTTGGCTAATTCACCTGTGCTAACATTACCGTCTGATGAGGAAGTATTTTTCATTTATAATGATGTATACTTGAAGGGACTAAGTTATGTACTCATGAAAATTGAAAATGAGATTCTCCATTCATGAACATAGTTGGAACCTCATGAATAGAATCATCCTACACATGATTTCTACGTGGATATAGTTTTATTTTCATTAAATATATGGAGGAAATATATTTATGGGGATACGTGTGATATATAAACCAACCAAAAGAGTATGAATTATATATTCTCAAAAATAAACTCAACATCAGATATCTTCCCAGGGATAATGATTTTTATAACCATTATCAAAACTGAAAAAATTAATTGATTTGTTATGTATGAATAACCTCTTATTTCATTTAATGAAGAGATTTTAGGGAGACATATTTATCATGTTCCTATAATATTTTTACATGGAAATCATAAGTGAAATTACACCATTGATTCTATCCTAAATAACATCTCAGTAATCATTACTGGAGAATATCATGGAAGAACAAATAGATGATCGTATGTTATAATGTAATATAGAAGCTATTAAAATTGGGAGTATTTTTGAGTTCAATATTTATCAAGAGTGAGTGAGGATTTTTTGTACAAGGATATGTATCCCATTAAATATACAATTGTTTAATAAACTAATGGATTAACATCATAACTATTCATTTTCTATACATCCCAAAATAAGAAAAAATATATATGGATATGTGAGATCATTATTATTGAGATAAACATTAAAGGAATGTTTCTGAATATAATAAATGATTTTTGTCATGTAAATAGGTCATAATAGGGATAAAAATACCCACATGGGGTTTTCAACCACTACCCATGCCTATACAAATGTGGGATGAAAACACTGAATAATGTTACTAGACTTTCGTATAAATGAAATTAATCAATGGTATACTGTTAGATTAACAATGTATACAAATTTTAACACCATTTTAGATGATCAAACTCTTTATATCCTTAGTTTATTATATATTCAATAATTGGTGAGAATTCATGGGAAACCACTATAAATTGATTTAGACCGCGATCCATGATTTACTACTATATTCTAGAAGTGCCTTATAAAGTCATTGAATAGCAAAGTAAACCTTTGAAAAACATATCATCATTAAATATATGTGAAATTTGAGAGAAATATTCCAAAAATAGATGACATGTTATACGTTATCTCACTTGATTTTCATGGGATTTGGGATCAACATCTTCCACTTTTTTTATTATTCCACTCCAATATATTTCACTTAATAATTAAAATGGATCCTTATATATCACTATATGGAAAGAAATGAAGAACTGAAACATGGTATGATAATGTTACAAAAGGAATATTATTGGTACTATACATTTTAGAAGGAACTAGAAAGAAGAATCAAATGATCTAAACATATATCAATGCTTCTCAGAGTTAAAAAAATGTTATATAGAAATTTGAAGAAAAGAATTAGCGTTTCATGTTCAGATCATGTGTTCCTCAAAATATAACTATAAAAAGATTCCATTTTTTAAATAAAGGGAAATATAGTCTACGATATATTATAAAATTTTAGATTAGAGAGTTTGATGGAGTTTTTTCTTATTAGGTAATAGTACCTCAAAATCTTTCCAATGCAAATAGTTTTTTTCCATTTAACAATGTTTGGATATTATATGTCATACCTAATATATATAATAGACCTAAATCATATGGAATTGTAACCAAACCTATGATATGAATAATAATTTAGATGGATACATGATGAAAGGAAATAATTTTTCAGCAACGAAGAACCTATATTGTGAATGTCTTGTAGAGAAAACATAAGTTTGAATATGGAAATGAGTATATGGAAAAAATGATGAAGGATAACTACCCCCATATTTTGGAAGTGGGTAAGAAATATTGGGGATGAAATATAATAAGTGGTAATAATGTAACGGACTAAAATTATATAAATATATTTTCATTTTTAAAATATTTTACTATTTTATACACATGAAATGAAATAAAATTGATGATAAAAATGATTTATTTTATTAAATGAGGAAATTATATTTGTAGGATAAGAACAAACAAAAAAAAATTGAAAATATTATAATGGGAAAATAAATAGGAAAAAAATTATAAGACTATGAAAATTAGGATCATATTGATCACCTAGAATCATCATAAATATGAACAGAACAATAAAAATAAGGCAATTGTTTTATTATAATCGATATTTTTAAAATTTTTAATTTTAAGAGGAATTTTGGCGAATGATGAATGATGGAATGAAGAGTTACTTATGAAAGGAATTGTGACATAACTATTAGAATAATATCTTAAGCATTAGGAATAGTTATAAGACTGTTAGGAATTAAAACATAATCATTGATCAATATGAACATTACGAATCGTGGTTGTTAGTTAGAATTTTATTATTATAAATAGTATATAATGTGTAGTAACAAAATATAATTGATGAATAAGAGAGAAATAATTGCCTTAACGAGTACGGTTATAATGGTGAAACCTATATTTCAAACATGGGAGGTATGTAGCATGATTGGTGTTTTCCCATAACCAATCATAAGAAGAGTGTCCACAATTAAGGATTTAACACAATAGACTACAGGACAAGTTCATGTTATTATAGATTTCCACAATTTCATGGATAGTTGGACCCCCCAATGTTTTTTCGATCATCTAAAACCTTACCCTTAATGTGTATACCAATGTAATAAGGGCGGTTTTCTGTCTAGACAAGAATATTATAAGTATCAAATTCTTTTTTTAGAAATAACATTATGTATCTTCCAATTTTTTATAATTGTTTTTAATTTAATAAAATACACATGAATTCAATATGGAGATGATAAATATTTCATTGGATACAAATAAAAAATAATTTTTTTAAGATATATATATAATTTATGATAAATTAAACTATTCATAATAATGAAATTTTTCATCAAATGGTATTATTAAACAATGTTAATTTAGATATAAATGATAATATTATTTTATAAAGTACCATGAAATTTGAGTAAGTTTCCAAAATTTGATTATGACATAAAAATGTTATTTTTCACCAAAAAGTATTCATTTAATTAAAATATAAAATTCTCATATTTAGACAATTATTTTGAAAAAAGGATCATTATTTTTAAAATCATACTATCAAAATTATGTTTTGGTGATTTTTTGATAATTTTATATTATACACTTTCGGTGGATAGAAAAACTATAGTTTTCTATTTTCGGTATTTTTTATTACATCATATAAATGTTATTGTGACTTAATAATTACAAAACTAAATACAAGGATATAAATAATTTATTTTATTATAATATGGTATTTTAATGATTTGAAGAGAATTTTATGACTTATAAATAACATTCCAATGTCTAAAATATTAATATATATATTTGAAAACATTATTCATTGGAAAATAGTTTTCCCACACCAATAATATTATGTAATATTTATGTTTTTTGATAAAACTAAAATATGTCAAAATTGACCTTTTATAAACCATGATACAAAATCATGTGTAGACCAATCACTTTCCATTTTTAAAATCATATATTTCAAATTATTTTTTAGAAAGATTATTAAACAACCCCCCCCCCCCCCAGAATGGATATAAATACAATCCTCTACAACACATTTCATTCACTCTTAAGAATATATGAATTAAGTTCCCTTTATTTACCCTCTCTTGAGCCATTATAAAATTCCTATATTGTTTAAAGGAACTCTCCCAATGCTTTAGTACTTTCTTTCTTGGTAAGGGATTATATTACTATCCATTATTATCAAATCACTTCATTTATAGTAAGTCATTTAATTTAAAATGTATCATGATCACATGAAATTGTTATCATTCTATTATTATAATAATTTAGTTATATCAATGAGATTCTTCCATTAAATATCATTAATAATATTCAATAAACTAATTTATATACATTTTATGATACGAAATTCATCCAATGATTTTTGATGCATCAATTTATATGTTATGAATACCCAACCTTATTTTTATTCAGGTGTATTTATATAAGTGTAATTATAATTCATTTACTGGGAATTATGATTAATTATACCCATATTCTTATAATGGGTTAAAAGTGATGAAAATTTCATGCATTCAAAGATTTCATATGAAATAAATTCCTAATTATCCATTGTTTATTGATGGAATGCTTCATAATATATAGGGATCAAATTGATTAATTACTACTAATAGTGTTCCCTAATAGTGCAATAATTCATTGGTTAATGTTTTAATTGATATATATGACACACTTTGTGATACATTTGGGACTGACCAAGGTAATTGTTTTTTGAGATCTTTGTATTTATGCTATGAGGGATTCTTAAAAATGTATCTTTTTAAATTATATATACATTTATATGTTCTATATCATGTAATTATGAATATTCTCTCCCGTTATGCCTCATTATTTTTCCATAATTGTCATCCTTGTTCTATTTCAAATTTTTATCCCATAATTGGATTTCTGGGCACCATTTTATATCTGTGTATATCCCCATGCAATCCATTTCTGTGATGTAAAATAGGATATAATAATAAAATATTGATTTAAGAGGATTAAATAATGTTTTAATTTATATTTTCCCATTATAACGTTTACAATATCCAACTAGTTTCTAATAAAATAAACATTAAATGGTTATTAGATGTTATTATTCAAATATTTTTTAAATTAATTATGTTAAAAATAATGTATTATAAATTTCTTTCGGCATATGTTGGTCGATCAATAACTATATGACATATTTCAAGGTGAAAGTTGTCCCCTTGATTCCTGTATGATAGAATATGGGGTGTAATATGGACCATAATTAATATATGATATGTTGTGATGATGATGCTAGAACATTATGTTTATATGATTTATGTGTGGTGGGTTCCATTTTCCATCTAGGAGATATTATTAGTGGGATTACATTCCACATTATATGAAATAATTTCTATGGGTAATGTATTATTTCCAAAAAATTTGTAAATATGAGATGATTAATGTGGGTATATCTTCCATATTGTTTGATCAAATATACTTGTATAATAATATTGGATTTAGGGGAAGGGCATATATCCCCCTAGGGTTATGTGACCAAGTCTGAAATATATGGTAGCAGAGGAAGTTGGTAAGGTCGATCATGTCAGTCATGTTAAGATCTGATGATCAATAATTATTATTTTACCATGTTTGCATTTTTTATTTTAGTAATATTCAAAAATGAAATTTTCATGAATTTATTAATTCGTAATTATTGGGACTGATATAGTAGTTTATTATGTTGATTAACTTACACCCTTCCCAATCAGCACTAGTACATTTGTAAACAAGAAGACCATGACTTCACAAGATTTGGTAGAGAAGGGGCCATGTGTTTCATGACTAAGATGGATAATATTCATGGTTATTGGGATTAGGTAAGACTCACTGATAGAAGTAAATCCCCATTAAATTGAATTATTTTTTATATCTATATATGTTATTTTCTTAGTGGGTATTCTATTCATATATGATTTCTATTTTTCTCATTATACATATGTTTTAGTATTATTATTTTATTGATTATATATAGTATTATTATTATTATTTATTTGGAGATTTTTACTATTTCTTACACTTACATGGGGGTATATTCTACAAATGATAACACTTTTAAATCATGGATCAATTTTATAGAGTTGATATATGGGGATGAATTCATTAGGACACATTATGACCATATAAGGGACACACAAGAGTTATCTCTGACTAGGGGAGTTTTAATAAGTGGTTAAATATTGGTTATCCCTTGTCTTTCTATGTAGGATGTGTTGGGTAAAGAACATGGACATGTTAAAACTTATGGATGTCCCCAAACTGGTTCATTGTGAGAGACTTTTTCATTAAGAAACTAGGTTACCAATGAAATGGGTTTTTTTGTATACACTATTATTATTGAAATATATATTCAAGTCTCCTATATTTGTTCGAGGTTATTATTCTATTTTTGGAATTTTTTCCATTAGAAAGAAGCATGTGAACATGAATCAGAAATGGAAACTAAGATTATTATGCATATTTTCTCATAGTTGTGATTTATATCACTATTGATAGAGGGTAAAAATATTTAATGTGCTTACAATAATTAAGAGAGAATTTTCATAGAAAACATGTTGGTGCAATAATACTTAGTTGAACCACAATATTCATTATGATGAATTCTCATGTGAAACATAAAAGTGAGATATTCTCAAGTAACACTTATAATTACCCTTTATGAAGGGTAACTATACTGCCTTCTCATGAGTTGGTACATGCATTGGATGTCTTGATGATTAATCCATTATGGGTAATATTATACTCCTTTTTCAAAAAATGGGGTTCATTTACTAAATGTGTCAAAAATATTCCTTATGGTGTTTTTACAATATATCATTTTAGTGTAATAATACATAAACAAACATGTTAACTATTTTTTATTTGATTCAAATTATTATAGGAATGTATTTTTATATTTTTGTGGGTATAACCTGATCTATGGGGGGGTAGTCTTCTGTATATATTTCTGATTAGTATTAGTAATCAAGGATGAGAATTTCATATGGTATGTGGTGTTTAATATATATATATATATATATTGAGAACTTTGGAGTTTGTATTTGAGAACATAATTTTCCTTATGATATTTAATGTGGAAGAATAGGTGTGACCCCATGTGGGATAAACTATGTGAGACATATCTTATGGGATAAGAGGGAGATCATAGTGAATTCATGATACATATCATGATATTGGGGAGATGAGCACTATCCTTGATTATTTTGGAATTTAAATATTATTACTAAGATGTATTGTGATATATGAGAGTAACCTGAGAGGGGTAATATAAGACTTTTTAGTACTATTATATACGATATGTATTGGAATATTATTTGGTTTATGAGATTGATAAACATGGGTGATTCGAAACATGGGATATATTCTAGGAGATTCATTAGGTATTATGGATGAGAAAAAAATGGAATGTGTTGAAAAATGTGTTTTGCAATAATTTGAGATTCTTTGATCATTTTTGAAGTAAATAACATAGATTCCTCTTGTATCGAGGATTGATTTTAGGTCAAAGATCAATAGGATTCCTATATTTATTGATTTGAGATATTGTTTTGATGAGATATTGGATTTTGATCCATGATATATTGATATTGAATTGTAAGATCATGTGTATATGCTCTTCAATTAGTGGTGATTATTAGGTTCATGTGTGATCCTATGATTGGAGTTAGAATGAATGATATTCTAGGAATATAGCCCCATGTAACCTAAAAAACAATATTTCTGAGTTTAATTTAATTAATTTCATATTATTATATTCCAAATGTTAGTAAGGTGTATTGTTTTATAGAGCTACTAAATATATTTCATGACATATTACCACCTCCACACAATTTACATTTTAAAATAAAAGTAGGACCTTATGTTTAAACATATGATTCATTCTTAAATTTTTTTATCCATTTAAGTAATTTCACCCAAACAGAATGACTAACTGCTATAATTCTTATAAATATTGGATCATTTTAAAAAAATTTGAAAATATTATATGAGGAATAAATTCTAAGTAAGTGATATAAATATAAATGAAACGAATTAGTTTTGTGAAAAAAATGGAAACCCTATTTTTTCCATTTTTACAATAAACGTTCATTGAAAAAACTAATTCATGTCCACATGTAAAAATGAAAATTTTCAGATAAAAAACATTAAAAACTGAGAGTATGAATATAGAAATCAATAAATTTATATTATGGGGATTATATTCAAACAGTTTCTAAACTCTTTCCAATAACCATTTCAATAGTACTAACCTAATTATTCATTATAAATATTTTTTCTTCAGAAGACTCAATCTTTACCAAATTCATCAAGGGTATATGTCACAATCTTACATATCATCATTTATAATTCAAAATAAATATATAATTAATAAAAATTTTATATGAATTCAAACTTTCAAGAAAACCCATGGAAAAATAATTTCAACATATAATAAAAAATAATTTGAATTTTCTTATAAAAATATAGAGAAAGACCATTTTCCATAGAAAATTCCTTAAAATGAAAAATTCCTAACTAAATGTGAATATAATAATAATAATTTTATATTGAATACTAACAAATTAATATCAATAATTAATAACTAATATAAAAGATGGAAAATATTTTCATTCAATAAATGTTAATCATGTATTCATTTCCATTTGGTTAAAAAATTCAAAAAATAAATGAATTAAAAAGGTTTAAAAAATTACATCTCAATGTTTAATAAAAATATTAATAATAGTTTAAAATTAAAAAAAATTAACATATTATATATAATAATTTATTGAGGAATTAAAATGATCATTTATACATAAAATAATGATTTTGAAAAGAAAACATTAAAAAGAACTTTTAAAAAATGATTTTAGTTTCATATTTTTTTATATATTCTCTAAATCATTACTGATATATTATATAAATTATAAAATTTGTAATGAAATTATTTTATTTAATTATAAATATTCCTTTCCTTTCATTGATTAAAATGTTTTATTTCGAGACAAAATCAATGATGTTTACATTGGACATTTTTAGGTAAGTCAATCTCAAAAGAACATATGTAAGTTGGTCATGGTCTACAGGTTCATGGTTACATCATCTACCAAATATTAAACAAGTTATATTTTTTCATACATTATATAACATTATTAAACCATTCCTATAAGGTGGTAATGAAAATAAAAATTTCATTCATGGAAGTGGTAGACTACACATATAAATGATAGAAGTTGTCATTTTTCTAATGAATGAAATGGAAATAATGAAGATTAATTATTACCTTTAAAAAATATTATTATTATAATGATTGTAATAATTATCAATTAAATTATTCATTATGATTAACTATGTGAGGAAATGATGAAAATAGAATGACATCATGGTGTGGATGTGGTAGACCGCATGTATACATGAGTGATGTTATCATTTTCTAATAGATTAGAGGGTGAGAATATTGATAATATATTATATCTAAATAATATTTATATTTATATAAATATAATATATATATTTTTAATTATTCTTTATAAAATTTCATGCTAGGAGGTGATGAATATTGAATGAAATCGCTTTGTGGATGTGGTAGTCCAAAAGTGATGTAGAACGATGTTTTCATTTCCCTTAGGATGGTAAGGAGGTAGAAAAATTCAATTACATAATATTAATTTTAATTTAGTATATTTAAAATAAATATTTCATTATAATTTGATGGTATGAATATATTTTAATGAAGAAGAATATGAAATAATTATGATGAATTCTTTTATGACTTATTCATCATCTTGGATATATTATTTTGGATTACATATTAAAATCTCTTGGGTTGGTGTTATGGTTATACCATGCGATCTTGGATGGGTTAGTGAATATTGGGATTATATTTGGGTTGAAAATTGTAAAGATAAAAATGATCAGGCTGTGTGGAGAAGTCAAGAGATGAAGATCCCCTTTATAATTAAGAATATTGACACCCATGTAAATGATAAAAAAATTGAAATATAATAAATTTATTTTTTTGGAGCGCGATGTAGCTCTCAGGGAGATATATTTCGTGCAGCTAAGGATTATGCTACTGCATCTCCCTACCTATCCTCTCGCTCACTCTGCCTCTATTTCACGTTGCCACACCCTCAAGCATCGTAGCAGCTTGAATGCTCCCTCCTCGTGCGTCGTTCGCCCCTACGACTCTCCGAGTCGATGTCCATGATGATGACAACACCTGTCATTTTCCCATTTCCATGATGTCTCTAGTGTTGATTGATCAAAATTCTACTCCTCCTCTGTTAGTTTTGTATTCTCTTTCTATAATGAAATAGGCATCCCAAACCGCCCTCACGGTTCACTATGATGTACTCCCACAGAATGACTCAACTTTCTGGTAGATCAGATCTCGCCTCGTATGGACTCAGCATCCAGATCTTGGTGGTAGGATCATATCTTGTTTCATATAAAACATCCCCTCCCCCTAATGATGTTCCCTATCCTAAAGCGGCCTCAGATGTCCGATGTGGGGTCTGATGTTCCTCACATCGGCATAGAAAGACTTCTTCAAGTGTCATAACGTTTGCAGTAGCTTTTTTTTCATCTTGTTGAGTACTAGTTTCGTTTTTTTGGATTGTTATTATTTCAGGGTCATCATCGACAACTTGGGCATGTACTTGGATGATGACGGTGGTCTTTAGAGTGCTCGGTTGCGATGGTTTTTTAATCCTCATCAAATCAATTCACAATTCCCTACGGGTTTAGTCTTCAATAATATTGTTGTCTGTATATGCCTTGGCTCCTCTTCTCCTTGATTCCTCTACCATTTCTTTGTGCTCCTTCACACATGACCCCATCATGGTTGGATGCAAAGGATTACATGATGTTTTGGATTATTTGGGTGGCTTTGATGAAGTTGGATATGTTGGGGTGCACTTTTGTCATGGTGGTGTGCATTGGATGTGGTTCTTGTTTTGGTTTTTGATTCTCACTTAGTCTAAAAGTGATTTCTGTTAGGTTCTCACTCATCCATAAAGTGTTTTATTATAAAAAAAAATTGTTGAAGGGGGTATTTTTATGAAAATTGGAACCAATTTAGTTCAATTTCGATTATTATATATGTAACTCCCTAGTAACTCTTATATAAATTTTTTTCTAAATAAAATCAAATAAATAAATCTTACACAAAAGAAACTACATGTTTAATAAATATATACATTACAAATGGAACAAGAAATTTCCACTCAGATTAAGAAGGTGGTAATATTAAACCTATAACTATCATCATAAAAAGGACAATTCCTAACAAACATTCATATTATGATGTCATATATTGTGTCTTTAAGATCTTCAATGAATAGAAACCCAATGATTATAATAAAGTTAATACGGAAGAGGAATGTAAAAATAATAATTATCATTACAGTTAATGGAATCTAATTTTTTTTGACTTTGTTTAAAATAAAATGTTTGTTGAGGTTATGTATTTATTCCTAAAATGAAGGTTTCATATAGTTGTGGAAGTAATTTTAAAAATAAAATGATAGTAAATTAAAATAAAAAAACCATTACTTTTATATATATAGGTAGTTTTTTGTGTGCATTTTTTTAAATTAATTAACACTTAAAAGGCTTTATGTACGTACATATAAATATATTAATAGGATTTTTATTCTAAATAATCATTTAATTTAAATATAAATATTTATATTGATATTTATTAAATTAAATAATGTTGTAAAAAATTATGTTTTTAATTCAAAAAATATATAATTCTTAAAACAATAAAAATTATTATTGAAAAAATTATAAACTTTTTACATTTTTAAGGAATAAAAAATGATTATATAAAACATAATTTATTTAATTTATTTATTCTATTGTTACACTATTACTAATGTTATAATAAGTAATATAATCACATTAATAAAAATTCATGATAACAAGATAATATATAAGTTATATAATGGGGAAAATTAAATAAATTAATGATAATTATAAAAGATACTGGAGGAAATTTATAATTATATGAAAATTATTTTGAAATAAAAAATATGTGAAAATATTATGTCTACCATTAAGTGGAAAATTATTAGTATACTTATATTTATATGTGTGTATCAACAAATGATATATATATAAATATATTTATAATAAATAATAATTATAAGATAAAATAGTTATAATATAATTAATCGTTTTAAAAAATATATAGAGGGGATATGTTTTGGGTAGTATCGAAATTGACACACCTCGCTTCCCACCTATATACTTTTCATGGACTCACCGTCCCTTTCAGAGTCTTCATCTTCCATAGTTGGACTGGTGGCATATGGACGTGTCTAAAAATGGAGTCAAATATTAACTAATGTGTTGTACGATGTTTGACACGACTTATTTGGGTATCCCATTACTTAATAAAGATAGTGTGTAGATGAAGTCGACCCAGACCATGACAATGGTTGACCTGCAACCCATTCTAGAGACCTATGAAACCTTAGTCCATCTTCTAGCTCATTGAAACACTTACCCACAAATCCTTCTTGGTGATGGTGATTAAAATTTATGGAAACCCAATGACCTTTTGAGTTACAATTTTTAATTTCCATTTTTGGTTTAGGTTCCCACATATCATGTTTGGTTCAAATTATGTAAATTGTTTAAGTGAATTTGGGGTTTTCATGTTGAGGGGGGAATCCACCATTCACACTAATGTTTTTCTTTTCGATATTCTTTGATGTCTAGTCTATGTGTTTGAAGGAGTGTGAAATGTTGAAATATGAAGGAAGAGGGATTTTCATATTGTGAACCTACCAATAGTAGCCAACCAAGTTTTCCTAGTTTTAAAAATCCTTGTTAGCATTGTGTTATTTATATTGTGATCTGAGAATGATCCACAGTTTGTTTCCTTGGAATATAATATAAGGGTAATTCTTTTATGTATAATACACAAACAATTTTTTATAGTTTCTTTTATAATTTTTCCCAATTTAAATGCATCATCAATCAAGACTCCTTTTCGTGCAATGTTTTTCCCTGTTACGAAGCAGTGGAGTAATTTTCATAATAAGGGGATTTTATTTTCGTGGAATAAATTTTTGTAAATCAATATAGTCTTTCTTTTTTAACTGAATTTCCAATTTAATTTGTAACAATTTCTTCTCTACGATTTTTTTCCCATTTTAAACCAACAAAAACATTCAAAAGAAAATGGGTAATATTTATTATTCTCTTCATGTTTTATACTAAAAATATAATTTATTCCAATAGTAGTTTAGGAGGAAATAAACTATTTTAAGAAAACCATGCTCAAGCAATTTAATTGGTTTCAATTTTTTGAATGTTATATGTAAATTTAATCAATTACTAAAAATTATATTATAATTTTTTATTAATATTTCAAGTATCTAAATATTTATTTATATGGATATTATTTTTTAGATTTCATGCATATGAAAAATTATATGTCAATTTCATTTTATTTAAGTTAATCAAGTATGATCATTGCAAATTATTAATTATTTTGTATATAAGTACACATATACATATATATTTATTGTTTATAATATAAAATTTTCAAACACATTTATATAGATTATATGATTGTATATGATTTTCAATTTCTTCATGTTCACTTTTTATAATTAATATTTTTGATTTATATATATACATCCATGTAATTGCATTTTTTAATCGACCAAATATACGTAAGTACTAATGAGAATATACCTTGGGAGATATTATTATTTTTCATACTTATGTATAAATAATTAAGAATAAAATGCGATGAATTATTATCAAAATATTCCATTTTTATAGTCGTGTATATGTATCATGACATTTTTAAAATTCATCTTCCCTTGGATATCTCTTTATTAAAATTAAGTTTATGTTACTTGAATTTTAATTAGGCCCCTATGAGTGCAAAAAAGCTTATCAAACTTTCAAATTAATATTTTGTTTTCAAAAAAGTGGATTTATATAAATATAAATATATATATATATATATCATTTCATATGAAACATATTTATTTAAAGACACACACACACACACATATATATATATATTACTTTTGATGATTATATATATGAATTTATGTGTACACTAAATTCTATGTAAAAGTATTATTATTCTGAGTATGACATCATGTTTTATCTATGTAAATACATGTATATATTTGTATCTCTTATGTAAACCTATTACATACATATGCATGAAAGTATACATAGGTATTTTTATTGAGAAAAATTTCTTATCATGAAACATGTATGATCAAGAAAGTTATTTTACTAAATGGTTTACATATCTAAGGGTTTAAAAGAAATTCCATAGTCCTCAGGAGGGAAAATATATATTTTTTATTTTTTTAATTCCAAATATTCACACATAGATATTATGAAATATGGTGATGGAGAGTAAAACCCAAACCCTTATGTAATGTAATGTATGGTTCATGAAAGGTTTATCATAAACACATTACAGTGCAATGTAGTTTTATCTTAAGCATATCATGGTGCATGAGAGGTTCATTCCAAGCACATGATGGGGCATGGGAGGTTTATCCCAAGCACATAAAAGTGTGTGGGTGGATTATACCAAGAAAATTATAGGATTAGTGAGTAAAATTAATCCATCATGAGACTATATCCACCATATCTCGAGAGTGAACTCATAATCCATATTATGATCCAAGGTACCTTTGAGAATTAATTATGAACGCTTATGAGATTTTCAAGTAAAAATTAATATTCCTTTATGGATGATCGAAGAGGATATTATTAATTTTTAATATATAAATTCCAATCCTTTTTCACTAAAATGATTATTTTTTCAAAAATTTATACATGTTTTCCCAGATATTGTATTAATGATCTTTAAAACATGTTTTAGTTTTTATTACAAAACTCTATTTGGTATCATTTTTTTGGAAGCCCCTTACTGAGCTTTTTTTCAATCACCCTATGTTTTCAGAGTCTCTTATCATAGGTATTATGGATGTGTATAATAAAGACAGTGGTCAAGGTCCCACAAAGGAGTTTAACTATTATAAAGAATAGTTTTGGTATTTTCTTTTATTGTCCGTGTAATCAGAATCTCTCTGATGTATCTAGAATCTCTAAAACACTCTGCCTTTGATATCTCAAGTTTTCCTAAATAAAATAATGAATTATTTTTCATAAAAAAATGGACTGGATTTATGGTTCATAATAGTTGGTATCAGAGATGTGGTATAGATAACTTTAGAGTACAAGATATAGAGAAACCATTTTAACCTTTAAAGACATTTCATTGATTTCTATTGTTCTTTTTCATTAAGGAGTAATAAACCTATATACTTCAAGTAATTTAATTTCACATGATTCTCACGTATAAGGGGAAACATAAAATTTTTTATGTTTTCATCAGCATGATATAAGATTGTTTTGAGATGGAAGGGGAAAAACCTCACACAACACTCTTGTCCCTTCCCGAAGGATTTCTTGCAATAATAATTGCAAAGTGAAGCACTCATAGAATCAAAATCTTTTCGAATTTACAACTTTCCTATAATAAACATTATTTAATATCAAACACCTCCTCCATAACATGGAATCATCAGAGGCCATGGAGCACCTATCAAAAAAATCTTATGTTTCCAACTCTCCCACCATTCTCACCAAGGGAGGTACCACCATGGAATATTCAAATATTTCACCTTATCTTGAGAGTATGGGGAAATATTTGATGTTAGAATTGCTGTCAAGGATGGAGATCTCCGAGAATCCTATATATATTTACTCTATGATTCTAGTACTTTTGGAAACATAGGAAATATATTTATGGAATCACATTTAATGAATTTCAAAGATCACTCTATCTGGATATTTTACAAAAACACAGTTCATGTCGTTGTTTTGAAACTATATGATAGAAAAATTTATTTTTAAAAAGTACATCGTATTTTCTATCAGTACAATCAATGTTATATGGATTACATATAAACTATGTATGTGGAAGACAATGAAGATGCACAGAGTAATTGTTACACTATGTGGATCCCGTCTCTCTATGAGCGATGTGGCAATGAGAATTGAAGGAATGCTTAATTATGGGAGGTAAGCATCCATGAGGTCACGTTTATATTTCAATGGTTTTTTTCTTTCTCTGTAATATTTAATCAAACTGAGGGGAAATATTTTTTTAAGGTGGTAAATTGTAACACCCTAGTAACTCTTATATAATTTTTTCACTTAGTAAATGGTAATAAATAAATATTAAATAAATGAAACTAATTATTTACTAAAACAATACATTATAAATGTTCAAATAAATAACCCATTAGATTAAGAATGTAGTAATATTAAAACTTTAATTACCATCATCCACAAAAAAGGAAAACTTATAAAAATCATGATAATTTTGATATCATATCCGGCGCCTTTGGGATATTCCATGTGTATAAAGCCAAGTAGGTGAATAAGGGTTAGTGTGTATAGGAATTTAAAAATAGGCATCATCTTTGTGGGAAAATAAATATATAATTTTTTGAGTTTGGTTAATATAAATATTTTCTATGGTTACATATTTATACATGGAATGACCATTTCATATAGCCATAGTAGTAATTTGAGAAATAAAATTACAATAAATGAAAAAAATAACCATTACACTAATATATATAGGTAGTTTTTGTGAGTGTTTTTTAGTGATTAATTAACATTAAAAATAGTTTATTTAAGTACATCTATATATACTAACAGAATTTTTATTCCAAATAAACAGTTCAATTAAATATATATATTTATGTTGATATTTATGAAATTAGCTTTTTTGTTTCAAAAATATATTTTTATTTAAAATAATAAAATATAATTTTTAAAATAGTGAAATTAATTTTTAATGAGAACCTTATAAAAGTTTTACATTTTTTAGGATTGTGCCAATTTTTATATAAGGCATATTTTTGTTAATTTACAGTTTCTATTATTAAATAATTAATAATTTTATAATACTGAATACAATAACATTAAGAAACTTACATAAAAATAAAATAACATAAAACATGTAAAATTTTGAAAATTAGATAAATTAATAATCATTATAGATGTTATTTAAAGAAATGTATAATTACATTAATATTATTTTTTTGAAAAAATGATTAGTGGTACTAAAATTTGTACCTTTAAGTGGAGAATTGTTAGTATACTTATATATATGTATATATACCAACAAATAATTGATAGATATGTAAATATATTTATAAGAAATAATAATTATAAGATAAATTAGTTATAATTTAATAAATTATTTAAAAAATTTAAAGAGGGAATCTGTTTTGGGTTTGACCGAACCTGATGCACCTCCCTTCCCACTCGTCTTATCCTCCTCGCAACACCTTCCATCTTCCCCAAAGCCGATTTCTTCCTCATTTAGAGTGGTGGAAAATAAATGTGTCTTGAAAGGGAGTCAACACTTCCCTGATGCCTCATCCAAAGTTCTATATGTATTTTTTGGGAATCTCATCACTCAATGACGGTAGTGTGTAGACGAAGCTTACCCATTCCCTACTGACGAATGACTTGCAACTAAAACCAGAGACCAACGATGCTTTGGGTCATTGTCTTCCTCTGAGAAACATCTACCCATGATTCCTTCTCTGTGAAAGTAAGTCAAATTTCTAGAAAACTAATGACCTTTTGTGGTAGGGTTGTAAATTATCATTCCTTGTTTAGGTTCTAATGTATCTTATTCCGTTCAAATTTGAGGAATAGTTTAAGGGAATGTGTGGTTTTCATATTGGGGGGAGAATCCCTCGTTCACACTAATTGTTTTTCTTGTCAAATATCTTGGATCTCTGGATTTTGTGTAAAAATGAGTTTGCAATGTTAAAATAGGAAGGAAAGGGGAAGTTTCTATTGTGATCCTACTTGCAACACCTAGGTTAATTTTCCCATTTTTTATATATCCTTTTTGGAATTGTGTTATTTATGTTGTGATCCAGGACATATCCATAGTCTATTTCATTGACTCATATTATAAGGGGAATTTTGATTTGTTTAATACAGAAATACTTTGTTCTTGATTTATTTAAAATTGGTCCCAATTGACTCGTAGCATTAATCAATCTTCCTTTCTAAGAAAATTTTCCCTCTTGCAAATTAGTGGAGTCATTTTAATTTTAAGAGGGAATTTTTTTCATGGAATACATTTAAGAAATAAAATTTACTCTTTAATTTTCAAATTCATTTCCAATTTAATTAGAAACCCTTTATTATATTTAATTGTTTTTCCTATTATGAAATACTGTATTCATCTGAAAGGAAAGGGGTAATATTTATGATTCTATTATTGTTTCCTATTATTAACATAATTTATTCCAATAGTAGTTAAGAGTAAATAAATTATTTTAAGAAACATATGCTCAAGAAGTTTAATTGTTATTGATGTTTTTAATGTTTTATGTCAATTAAACCAATTACTTTCTTTTATCATATAATTGATTATTAAGATTTTATGCATATAAATATTTATGTATAAGGATATTATTTTTCATAATTCATGCATATTAAAAATTATATCACAATATCATGTTATTAAAGTTATTCACTTATGATCATTCCAAATTTTCATTTTTTTAGTATATAAGTACACATATACATATATATAAATATATGTATGTATGTATTTTTTATATTTTCATGTTGTAAAAAACTTATATATATAAATAAATATTATATGATTTTATATGATTTTCAATTTCATTATGTTTACATTTTATAATTAAATCTATTATTTATATATACATATATACAGGCATGTCATTACATTTTTATCGACCAAATCTATGTAAGTACTCATGAGAATATACCTCATGCGATATAAATATTTTTCATACTTTTGTATAAGAAATTAAGGTGTTCATGTGATACATTATTCTAAAAATATTGCATTTTTATAGTCACATATATATATATGTCATGAAATTTTTAAAACACATATTCCCATGGATATCTCTTTAATAAAATTAATTTAATGTTACTTTAATTTTAATTCGGCATATACGACTGCAAGAAAGGCTATCAAACTTTTACATTAATTTTTTTTCTAAACAAGTTAATTTATAAAAATAAATAAATAAACAAATATATATATATATATATCATCTAATTTGAAATAGATTTATTTAAAGACATATATATATATATTACATTTAACTTATATATATATATGAATTTATATGTATGTGATAGTTTATGTAAAATCATTATTATTCTGAGTATTCTAACATTTTTTATCGGTGTAAATAAATTTATATACGTGTATCTTTTATGTAATACTATTACATACATATGCATAGATGTATAATTATGTTTTTTAATGAGAAATTGTTTTTATCATGACACATGTATGAAAAATAAAGTTATTTTATGAAATGGTTTTCAAATATAATGGTTTAAAAGAAATTCCATGGTCCTCCTGATGAAAAATATACATTATGATATTTTTAATTCCAAAGAGTCGCACATGGACTTTATGAAAGCTCGGGATGGGAAGTAAACCCAAATTTTTTATGGTGATTTTGTGAAATGATGTGAACGGTGCACCCTAATAGTGCTCCAATTCATTGGGTAATATGTTTCTCTAATGAGATTTCATATATGGTGTGATGGAGTTTTATCCTAAGAACATCATGGTGCATGGTAGGTTTATTCTAAGAACATCACGGTGCACAGGTGGTTTATCCCAAGCACATCATGGTGCATAATACGTTTATACTAAGCACATCAAAATGTGAGAGAGGTTTGTCCCATGAAAATTATAATATTTGGGAGTGAACCTAATCCATCATGGGACTATGTACACCTTGTATCGGGGGTAAACCGAGAATCCAATTTACGATCCAAGGTGACTTTGAGAATTAATTTTGAATTCTTATGAAATTTTAGACTGAAAATTACTATTAATTTATGAATGATCGAAGCATATTTCTAAATGTTTTATATATTAGTTGAAATCCTTTTTCAATAAAATGTTTATTTTTTTTCTAAAAAGTATACATGTTTTCTCAAGGAGTTCATTAACAAACTCTATAACATGTTTTAATTTTTATTACAAAACTCTATTTGGTTTTCTTTTTATTTTTGAAACCCCATACAGATATTTTTGTCACTCACCATATGTTTTCAAAATTTATTTTCATAGGGCTTAAGGATTCATATGGATGAGATAGTGTACAAGGTACGTATATGTTATTTAATATTTGTAAATAATAGGTTTGGTCTTTTATTCTATAGTTTGTTTAATCAAAATTTCTTCAGTATATCTGAACCTTCTAAAACTGTATACCTTTGTGATATCTGGTTGATGTAAATAAATAAATCAATTAATTTGAATAAAAAAATGTTGGACAGGATTTCTGGGCCACCATAATATAATATATTATATAAATATACCAAACCCATAAAATTTATACCTGTTACATTGAAATTTTACTCCTTATCTCTCAATTTAACCCCCCATGTTAAACCTTATAACCATTACTGTGGTGTCAATCTTTTTTAACGGTAAATATTGACTATAAAAAAAACACAAATTGTACTACATACAAAATTAGAAAAAAATAATTACCAATATTTTATCATTTTTTTATTCAATTTTCAGAGGCGATAAAAATAACATTTAATATAATATTTCAATATGAAATGAAAAAACATTTTTATATAAAATCCTTTATAAAAATTAAAATGGTTTTTCAAAAAAATAAATTATAATTTTGAATAAAATATATTAAATTATATTATTTGAAATTAAATTATACTTATTTTAATTTAAAATAAAACCATAACTAAAATTAACATTGTAAATTCTTGATTTAAGAGAAGAACCCAAAATAATTTAAATTTTAAAAAAATACTTATATTTTCAATATGTAAAACATAGATTTGTATATTCAACATCATATTTTTAATGAATTATATTACTTCATAAATATATATTTTTTCTTTAAAAAAGGTTTGAAAAAATTTTAAATCATTATTAAATCATTATAATATTATTAAAATGATAGTATTTGTAAAATCAATATTTTTCACTACTCTACCAGAAATAAACTATTTTAGAAAATATATCAAATATTTATCATTTCATATTTATATGTTATAAAATAAAAAATTATATAATTTAATCAACTTAAAATTAAAAAAAGTAGTAATATCACTATTAAAATAAAAAAAATATTTTGAAAACTTTTTTTTATAGAAAAGTAGCCCTTTTTCAATTTTAGTGTGCTTAATTTTGAATCAATTATAAATTAATATATTACATAAAATAATGGTATATTATATATTATCATTCTTATATTATAAAATATATCATTTTAATTAATTAATACAGAAATACATGGTGAACAATGAATTTTGTTTTTCGAAAAATATCACTTTTTTTACCTTTAAATGAATTTTTCATCATTTCAAACCATTTGATAATCAATATATGAAATATTATTTATTTTTTAATTGTATAAAAAAATATCTTTATATATTTTTATTAATTTCAATGATATAAATTACATTTAAAATAATAAAAATATCCTAATATAATGCTTGTAATCAAAACCTTTCAATTAAACCATGATTTATTAATATAATTTTTATTATAAATAATTAACTATTTCATGGATTATATCAATTGATTTTTATAATTATTAATTAAAGTTTATAAAAATAATTGTTAAAATAATTTCTAAAATTTATTAAATTAAATAAAAACTCATAATTCAATAAAATATCATGAATCTACCTTCATATAATAAATTGTATTTTCTAAATTAAATTGGACACATTTTATTTTACAATGTATTTTTCCTATAATATTAATTTAATTATCATGTATTGTAATCAATTTTTTTTAAACCATTATTCAATGTTTCTGTTATGGTTTGAATCAAGAGATGTCAAATACATCATATTTACTTTTAATAAAAAAAATTCTAAAAACTCAATGTCTTATATACTCCCCTCATTAATGAAATAGCGTCTTCACAAATTTTTCCCATTTCGAATAATCAAGGGTTTAAAAGATTTTTTGAATAAATTTCAAGGGGTGTAGGAGGAATGCAAAACACATTAATTTTAAATGGATATTTATTAATATATCCTTAAACTATAGGAAATTTTTAGGAATGTGGATTTAAAGATATGTATAAATAAGTTTATGAAATAAAGTTTATTATTTTTTTAATTTTTTTATTGAAACCACTTTGATATCATGTACTTTAGAAAAGAACATTAAAATTATATTTTAAGATGATGAAGCATATAATTTCTTGAATATATCATTAAACATGCATATACCCATATGAAAAACATACTTGTGAACGAGTTCCAAATATATTTCCCTGATAGGTGATATAAGAAAATATAAATTTATCTTCCACGTACATGACTCTAATATTTTTTTACCATCTTTGGTTGTATTTCAATCAGTTTTCTATCTCTTTTTAATCTCATATTCTAAATGAAAAATCCTTATGAGGAATTTTTTATTCCAAAAGCACTAAGGTTAAATTTTAACGGATCATAAGATCCACAAAGAAATAATAGTTATTCAAACAATTTATATCCATTACACAAAACAAAAATGGTTATAAATGGTTAAGATAATGTATAATCTAAATAAACCATATTATTACAAAATAATAAATTAATCATCATAACAAAAATAATACCACCAAAAGTTTAACATATATCACTCCATAAATAAGAAAACCCTATAACTATTGAAAACATCCTAAAAAAAATTGAAACCCAAAAATTATGAAATATTTGATCACAGACTCTTAAAAAATCAACATAACATTTATATCAAAACATAAATAATCATTTATAAAGTTTTATTCTCAAAATATAAATTATATAGACATTTATTATTTCAATTATACTAATATTTATAGAAAATACCCTATATAACCAAAATATCACCATATATATTTCAAAAATTTTACTAAAACATGGTCCCTTGAATAATATCATCTATAAAATAATGTAATTTCCTTTGTTTTCCACATAATTTTCCAAAACATATAGTGAAAATCTATAAAATAACATTTTCCCCTTAATCACTAAATTAATTTTTAATCCCATGGTTATCTATATGATAAATTTTATGTTCCAAAATATATAATAAACTATCATTCCAATTTAACAAAATTACATCCAGAACAACAAATTTATTAACATTAGGGGTTATTTATACCTCTCAACACATATCCATTAAAAACAATAGCATTTTTACTCAAATAACAATTATATTTAAACACATGGAAAACTTTATTGTTACATATACCTCATTGAAACATTAATACACAATAACTATATACTAAAAATATTATTGTTCACCTCTGAATACAATCACATAAGGCATTAAAAGGGTATCCATTCCTTTAAAGTCATGAATATCCTTAAATTTATCAACCCGTATATAAAAAACACTACATCAAAACTCTTGAAACCCTGTATATAAAAACATTTTACTTTTAATATCTTTCATATTTCTTTACTTAATTTATTCTATATTATTCATTGTTTCATATTTCCAACAATCAAAAGTATTATTCATGTCTTCTGATTCATCAACATCAATATAATCATGTTTCCCAGATTAAACATATGAAAATATTCTAACATAATTCATAAATTTTATTTATTATTAATAGTTTCTTTGTAATCAACATATAAAATATTTTAACATTAATTAATAATATCTTATTAATCAATATAGTGGAACTATGTTTTCCTTGTAGAAAATTGCAATACACTGTAATATTTTACAGAATATTTTCCTATACCAACGCTAAGTCATAATGGGATTATTGTGCCTAGGTAGTCTCGGTGTTGATGTAATAATAATATTAAATATATAATATCATTCAAATGTTGTTTTAGAATAATTGAATAACTCAGGAACGGAGAATTTTATGTGAAATTTGAGACCTTCATTAGATTCAAAATGTTGAAACTACCCTATAAAAGATATAGAATTTCTCATCATGAGGTATTTTTTCAAAATTTGTTTCAGGAAGACTAATAATTGAATAAACATTTTAATTTACTTATTTGAAATTAAATTATAGGACCTAATATCTCCTCTATATAATTACTATTGTTTCTAAATCCTATGGTTAGATATATAACACAAGGAATTTGGGAGGATCATGGAAGAGAACTGTGGAGGATGATGGTGTATCATAGATCAATGATTTGAGTAACACAATGATCATCTATAGTAGAATATTTCTTGGATATTATGAATGAAAATGAAATTGAACCATTATTCATCAGTGATCAATCCAACATCAATGTATTATATTATTATTATTTTGATTAATATTATTTTTATACATTCTTAATCATGAATTAATTAAACTAATAATAATTGATAGAATAATCATTGGTTAATTAAATTTTATATTTTATAATTTCTCTTTAAGTAAGAATTTATATTGTTCTAACTATTAACAACACTGTTCATTTTATTCATTAAAAATGAAATCCAACTAGAACAATGGTTGAGGATAATTCCTCAAAATTTTATTTTGTGAATTTATCCAATAACCATAATTAATTCATCTTCAACATTCCATTTGGATGAAAGTTTGATAAATAAAAAATGAATTATCATTAAATAACAAATATTTTTCCCAATAGATAATTATTATGGGTTTTTGTTCAAGAGAAATGTTATTATTAGGGTTTAATACTGATGGATTATTTGATGATGGATTTAGGAGTTCGATTTATAGGTTTTGAGTTTTGGAATTGCATGACGATGACAGGAGATTCTGAGTCAATTGTGTGGATGGAATCCAGCTTCCAGTTATAGTAAGTCACAATGAATCCCAAATCCATGTTTGTCAAAGTATTTTTTGGTGTAATAAAATTTAGCAGTGTCACATTTGATATATCTTAAGCTCTCTATAGTCGATATGAAATACCTATAAACATGAATTTTAGTCTGAATAACCCAAGCCATGTAATACCAAGGCAGTAGAATATATGGTTAAGGAAATATAAACTATCAGATTCATTTTGGGACCTCCAAAACTCCATGTGACTAATGACTGGATACATTTTAGTACCCATGGGGTATATGGAAAAAACACAACTGGATACATCAAAATGGATAAATTATACAGTCACAACCTGGTACTCAGACATGACCATGGTACATGGACACATCTAGGGAATTGGAAATGAATAGAGTACAAGATCATAACCTCAAGTATATAGGTATGGGCTAGAGTACATAGGTATAAACATGGTATTACATACACATTGTGTACAAACCATATATTATGTGTACTTTCACCAAGGATGATTGGGTCCCTTGATTTATTTAGTGTAGATTAGTACATCTTGGATATTTCCCCACAGTCCATCCATATGAGTTTATAGTAAGGCATACATCTGAGCATAGGATTTGATCCCCTCTATGGTATTAGTATCATATAATGTTATGTAATCCTTCATGGGTTCCTATAGTTTTATATTATATCATTATATTTTTCACTATGTTTTTTTTTGGAATGTTCATGAATTATATTTATAGGACGTGGATTCCTTATAAATGGGATATTCTATATAGTGTTTTATATAATCAATAACACTTGGTTGATACCCCTGATATGTGTATCAATATATTCAAGTTTAAAGAATATATTTCTTCATGTAAGGTCTAATGGTCTTGACCTATCAGATGACTTCCATCAATGTTATCATATACATGGAGTGAGTTCTCCCAGATGATTTCTTTATGAGTCATCAAGAATGATCATAGGATAGTAGTATGGTGATGGAATTACCTTTAAGAATAGAGTCCATCTTGAGTACATTTAGGTTATCATTTATATGTATCATGTTTTGAAGAAAATGCCATTTTGATGATGAGATGGCCACTATATTGGTTGAAAATTATTTTTTATTAAGAAAACACTTTTGCGCGAAAAGTGAGAAACCATAAAGTTCAACACACACCAAATAACCCCAAATTGGAAAACATAATCAACCTCTTCCAAGCATAAGAAGCAACATCCATCTCCAATGAAGGACCAATCAGTTATCCCATGCAAGCATGGTCCCTCCCAATAGACAAGCCATCCCTCTTAGTCAACAAAATCCCAAATGACCTGCAGAGGAGATAGCAGCGTGCTCAAGCCCATATGAGCTGATCTGACTCTCATACATTTCCACACACATCAAGGGAGAGTGAAAAACCAAGAATTAGTTAGAAAATGAGTAAGAAGAATAATTGAAAACCAATTGAATTCTGCCAGAGTCTGTATCCCTAAACAACTTCCAGGATATATTAGATACCTGATAGTGTGGATCTCCCCTTATCAGGTCTTCAAATGGAGAAGTCAGTTTATTACAGACCTGAATGTATTCCTCGAGCCTGATCAACCCCTTATTGAAGCCCATAACTAGGATCATGTCCTGTTTGTCAACCCAAATATATTTCTCCTCATTAAGATCCACTTCAATTTTCTGACCCATCATCTTGGAAGCATCCTCTTCCGAGGCATTGAGAAATAACACATGTTCTTTCACCTCATCATCTGAACTCAAAATCAAATCCAAGGGTAGTTCAGGCTGACCATGTGATTTTAGTTGACACCTGACCTCACTGTCCAACTACGCATCCATTTTCTTTTTTGCTGACTGAGTATTCATAGGAGGAGGCAAGGAGGAATAGTCATTCCTACTCATCTTCCTCCTATTACTCCGGTTTCTCCTCGAACCAGAATCCTCTCCAGAAAAACCCTTACTAACCTCAATGAGTTCTTACTCCCCGACTCCATTAGTACAATCTGGGTAATCATGCCCAATGATCCAAACTTCAATATTGGATCAATAAAGAATCTTCCTGCTGGATTTACCTTCCACAACCAGAATAGAGGATTCATCTATCGACTCTACCTCAACAAGTCCTTCAAACCTATTGCTAAAAATGAATGGGGTCCGGGTTGAAGAGTTTTCACCCCTTGGCAGATTTCCAGGGCCCGAACCCCCTGATTCCCCAACACTGGTCTGGAAAGGCACCTCCATGACAGTCCCTTGCAACTGAAGAGGGTCACTACCCAATGCAAGCACCACCCCAATGTCCCTTTCCTTTCCCTTAACAACTCCTTCCTATTCCCCTAACCCCTCCTGAATTGATGATTGATTCACATAAGGTGGATCTGCATCAGTAGGTTCCAACACTGCAAACTGATTAGGAGAAAGGGAAGACAAGCCACCAGTCCTCACCATCTCTACATCAAATAGGATCACCCGAAAAACATTCTCTGGAACCACTGAAACAAAAGGTTGATCAAAACCCATTCCCATGTATTGAGGCTGAGGATTATGATCCTCCCATCCCATGACTGAACCACTGGACACAATGAAGGTGGCCTCAGGCCTGGAAGGATCACTTGTAGGGAGAAAAGTCCTCGCCAAAGCCCCATCCTCATGTCCCTGACTCTCTTTTCCCATACTGTTGGATGCCTGGAATCCACCCAAATCCTTCCGACGTTGATCAAACATAGCCTCCACCTGAGGTCCCATGACCTTTGAAGAATCCTTCACGTCTGAGCCTGAAGGCCTCTCCCTCCCCGAGCCAGTATGATCCACCGCAGAAGGAATAACATGATGGGGAATCCCCACCCCATGTTGACTAGACGGAACATACTCCTGAACACCCCGATGCACCTAATCATGATCAAGGGTATCCGAAGACACCTCCCTTGAACCTTATTTGTGTGCATCAGGATCAGAGCCATGGACAGGATGGGATCCACCGTCCTCAACCTAAACCGAATCACCTTTATCTACCGATGAAGTATCAACTAAAACTGCCAATGAACTTTTGCGACACTCATCAAAAGAGTGGCCCTGTCTATGGAAGAAAGAATTGAACGATGACCAAGATTCATAAAAAAATACATAGAACATACCTGTATTGTCCCTCAATCACGATCCAAACCTTTTCAGGAGGAGGTTGGGAGAGATCCATTTCAACACAAATGCGTGCAACGATCAGGTGCACCATAGAATCAATTAGCTGATACGCACAAAGGAAACGGCCCAAATAATTACCTATTGAATGAAGGAGAGAAGGATTCTGAAAGGGCAGTGGTAAACTCGGAAGCTGAATCGAGATTTCCGAAAAAGAATAATCACGATTCAAGTGCAAATCAAACGTCCAATGATGTAGATGGAAATGAAACCCTCTAACATATCTTCTTGCATGAGACCATGCCAGAGCCAGTTCGTCTTCATCAGCAAGGAAAATAAGAAATTGGTGTGGCCCAAGGAGTTTGACGACCACATGATGACCTAAACCCCTTTCCTGATTCACGTACCTATCGAACACCTCATCCGGAGGCCTTCGTCGAGAAAACTTTTCAACCAAGACTGTTTAAAGATGTGAACAATCTTTGGATAATTCCTAGGAAGAAACTGGAACAACTGGATGACCATTGAAGATTCCAGGGACCATTGGAGCGACATCAATGCCAGGGAAGAAGGAACGCCTCTTGGGTAATGAAACCCCATGTGAGAGATCCTGCCACTCCCCCTGAGGAGGAGGGGTCGTCACCATTGCCATGGAAACTGGGGCATCACGTCTGCCACGAGCCCGAGATTCACCGCCCAATATTTCTTCCTGAAAACTGAAGATCAGATGACCACTATATTGATTTCTAATTAATGTTCATTTTGGGGTGACCTATTGTGTATTATTATACTCACCCATGCGTGGTATCTACACAGACATGTCACGCATCATGATAATAAAAAAAAGTTCTTGCTATATTAGGTGGACCATGAGTAGTTATAGGATAATTGATGTAGAAATTCCATAGTTAATTCCAGTGTTTTCATTTGAAAGATTCCCTTGTTTCCTACTAGGTTTCACTTGTATGATTGTTTGGGTGGTATTGTATTTTTACCTTATCCATTTCATTATATGTGTCATATTATGATGTGGTATATAGATGTATGCATGAAATATCATTTCACATTTACACTACCTGATTTTATTAATATTTTCATAACTTTTTACCAATTACTTTTACTGATTTTATATTAAATGTAACTAATTTGTGTGAAATATTAATGTTTGAATATCTAATATATTTTTAGATCACTATAAGAATTCATCCAGATTCAAGTTTCTTTAATGTTTTAATAATAAATATCAACCTAATTATAAAAATTGATTAATTCATGTTTTTAATGTTCCTTATTAAAATTAGAACATTTCATTATAAGGTATCCTTGCCCAAATTGTCCATTTGTAGTGTCATATGGTCCACACAAGAAGAACCCAAGAATCTATGAAGAAACTGCACCACCCATTATGATTGAGATACTAGGATAAATATCAGAGACCAAATTTTATTAAACTCTACCATATATTATTTATTATCCAAAGGAATCATGGATAAAAATTTGAAGGTCCAAATACAATAATAAGGGTCACAACTGATGCTTTGATGTCCATACAACTATTCTGGATGGAAATTCAAATCCGGACAATATTCATTAAATTTATCATGCTCTAGTAATCAAATCAATTTTATTTTTCTAAGTTTGAACGAAGAGATATAGGTGGACGACGTTTTTGAAGAAAGATTACGGATTTGAGGGCATATTCCTTGTTAAAATCCCATTCACATTTCAGCCATCGAGAAAGAGTTGATAGAAATGGAAAATTTAAAATTGTTTATGGAAACCACCATAACATTGGATCTATATACCCAAATACCTGAAAATTTTTAAATACAAATAAAAACGTTAATATATAATACTTTGAAGAAAAATATTTCTCCATATTCAGCTTTCTTAAGTATCCAATTGGTGACACAAGTGGTGGGGTAGTTTTGGAATGCAAACAGCCTCCCACATTGGGTTATAAATACATCCCCATCCTCTGCATGAAAGAGGTTGGCATTTCAGAAGAGAAGAGTATACATTGGAAGGACCAATGAATTTTAAAAGGCAAGGGAGGACCTACCATAATCAGGTTTTCACTTGAGATACCCTTCCTCTTCTCTTTTTACCCATGTTATTTTTTGTTCTTTTTATTTGTAATTGTGTAAGTCTATTTTCATTTAAATATTATTTTAATGAATGTTTCATCTTCTTCATCTATTTTTTTCATCCAAATTCTATTAATTAATATTAATGGTCTTTAAATAGGTTAAATATAGTTGAATAACCTTCCATTATTTTCTTCCTCAATTAATCAAATGTTTGTTTTTAATTCTGATCATTTTGTGTGTGTGTGTGTGTGTGTGATCGACGCACAACTCTTTTATTATCCGATTATTTTCATTCCATTTAATGTTAATAACTATAAACACATATCACCTGATTAATAAATATTTCAATGGATAAGTAAATCTCTCATTTGGTTGAGTTATAAATTATTTATGTTAAGTGATTCAGATATTTTTCCCAATGAATATTCATTGAATTAACAATGTGTATGTTGGACTTAACATGTAATGGATTAGTGACTTTTTTGTATAACTAGTGGTTTCCATGGATTATTGGAACTATAAATACCCTACAATAAATAGGATATTATTAGGATTAGATCCCTAAATTATGTTAAGGATTGGAATAAATCCTTAACACTTGGAAATTCCAATCAATGTCAACTTGTGACATGGGTGTTAATTTAATGCAATATAAAGCATCACTCAGGGATATCACAAGATTAACTAGATAATAATGATATTACACCAATATTTATCAAATTGTTAAATCAATCTTAATCAATAAATCATTTCAATTAATCTATTCAATGAAATCTCCAGTCAAAATAAAATCAACTAAAAACAACCGGCTGTTAAAAAGTATCATCAGCGAGGATTCAACCTGAGTGCTTCTATACACATTAGAAGAGCATGAGAACCTTGGATGGTTGATAAAGGACAATTGAACACACATTCATATGGAACCATTTCTAGGGATGGTGAAATTAAATAGAAATTAGTTTCTGGTTATTGTAAAAAAAAATTAAAAAAATTGAAAACAGACACAATGAAAAACATGCCTTTTCATAAAAATCATAAACAAAAACACATAGAAAACCACATCGTTATCTTTCTTCCAAAATCATCTTGAATTCCCTATATCCTCCCAAACAATCTCTTGGATTTGTTTCCCTGAAATTGAGCGAACGCTTCTACAATATAGAAAGAATATTTGGGATAATCAAATAATTCAAGAAACAGTCACCTTCAAAATAATGGAATTAGAAATGGCCAATCCTAGGGAAAAAATGAAAAGCAATTTCTGCACCTGATATGAATTTCAAACCCCTTGGTATTCAATATCAATAAATAAAGGCTGAATTTGAACTCAAATCAGGTTCGATTCATCTTCTACATCATTTCCATGAGTTATCTAGTGAAGATCCACATCTCCACCTTAAAGAGTTTAAAGTGGTGTGATCTACCATGATGCCTCAAGGGGTTTCTAAGGAACAAATCAAACTTTGAGAATTCCATTTTTCATTATCTGACTCTTCCATGACATGGATCTACTACCTCCCCTCTGGTTCCATAAACTCTTGGATTGACATGAAGTGACTCTTCTTAGAGAAATTCTTTCCTGCTTCTCGTACTTATTCTATCCAAAAAAAAATCAGTGGTATCCGTCAATTTCCCAATGAATCACTCCATAAGTATTGGGAGATGTTTAAAAAGATTGTGGTAACATACCTACACCACCAAATCCCAGACAAACTCTTGATCCAATACTTCCATAAGGGGTTCTTGGATATAGAGATAATTGTCATTGATACCGCAAGTGGCAGTGCTCTTGTTGACAATACTCATGCAAATACAAGAGATCTCATAAGAAACATGGAAGAAAACATACAAAAATTCCATACTAGATCACATGCTCAAGTCAAACAAGACAATGATTATTAGTTGATATAGATGAATAAGATGACATAGTTGATGAGTGAACTTATTGGTCTTGTGATTCAACTAGATGAGACATCCAAATCCCCAGCCTAATCTTCTCCACAATATCAATTCCCTAGACCTATCAAGAATTGTGGAATCTGTAGATCCCCATCTCATCCAACTAACACTTGTCCACAACATCATGAGTATCCCTCTGATTCATCTTGACCAATGGAGCTCAATGCAGCATAGGCTCATAGAAATTCCAACATCCAACAATTAGGCAATTTCATTAGAAACTTTAACTAACCCCACTATGAGCCCTTCTCTTCTACCTTCAACCAAGGATTGAGGTCTGGTAATCTCATTTCTCATCCCACTAAATTCCATAATCAAAACCCAAACAAATTACAATATGTTTGTGGTGTTTGTAACTTCCAATAACCTTATCCTTTTGTTCCTCAACATCAAAGGAACAACCCTCCTACTAAATTCCACTATCTTAGTGAGCCATCCCTATTCCCAAACCAATAAAATCCCTTTCCCAGGAACTAAAACCAAGGTAATCCCAATCTGGTACAAGCCTCTTCTTCCAAACAACCATGGAAAAGTGTAGTGGATGATCTTTACTCCTTCACTTATTCCAGCCTAAAAAACGTTAAAACCCAAATTAGTCAACTTGTATCCCACCTAAGCCAGCAACAACAACAAAATTCTTCCAAACATCCATCTCAAAAAATTACCCAACCCCAAGGGTAATGTAAATGAAATTTTACTTAGATATGTAAATAAAATTTATATTCCTCAAGATAATTCCTCAACCCCCTTCAAATGTTGACCTAGAAAATGAAATGAAAAATAAACTTGAAATGGAATCTGAATCCATTCCCTCACCTCCTTCCATTCCACTTAGGAATCCTATTCCATTTCCTTGAGCAGTTTATAAACCAAGGAAGTCAATTAAACCTGATCTGAAAATTCTTGACTTGTTGAGACATGTTGAAGTCAAAATACCCCTCTTAGATTCCATAAAACAAATACATAAGTATTCTAAGTTTCTTAAGCAATTGTTCCCCACAAGAGGCAACTTAGGACCTTAGAAAATGTTTCCACCCAACAGTCTATTCCTATAAAGTGCCAGGATCCTGGGACCTTTATGGTTCCATGACAAATTGGATGTTCCAACATTGATGATGCACTCATAGACCTATAATCCTCAATTAATTTCATGCCCAAATACATCTTCTCCAACCTTGGTCTTGGTCCCTTACATCCAACGAGTGTTGTCATTCAATTAGTCAATCTATGCACAACTAGTATTGAGGGTATAACTGAGGATGTCCTTTTTCGTGCGACTGATCTTATCTTCCCGGATGATTTATATGTCCTTGACATGGAAGGTGAGAAAACATCTTTCCCAACCACTTTGATTCTAGGAAGACCTTTCCTTATGACATCTAAAACAAAAAATTTATATCCATGTTAGCATTTTATCTGTGGAATTTGATGACCAACTGGTCAAGTTAAATATTTATCAATCCATATGATACCCATAAGAGAATAAATCTGTATTATCTAACCATGATTCTAGAAGTTTCTTTGAGATTGTGTTGAATCTCAATCAATTATGTTCTTCTAAGTCTAATGATATTGGAGTTTGTGAATATTTCATCCTCATTAACCATGTCAGAAATAGATAATTTGATGTTGATATTACAAATGAAAACTCAATTGAATTAAATTATCTTCAAAACTCTTTAGAATACCATCTCTCCTCTAACATCCACTACTCCAGCATGGATGGTAATAGGTAAAATGATCAATTATGTTAATTTTTTGATCCAAATATGATTACCAATCATTCATCATTTCCTATCAATGATTCTGAAAATTATACGATATGTGAGGTGAACCCTGAACCAATGTGCTTATATTGTCCTAATGGAAGTGATGTTTGTGATATGTGTCCCTTAATTAATAATGAGTTCATTCACAATGTTGAAATTGACCATTCTTTGGAAAAAAACATTGATATAATGTATATTGAAACATTTAATCAGTCTTATGACTCCAGTGATCCTCATTACAGTACATCGGTAAGTGATGAAATAAAAGAGGTAAAAACAATAGGTATCTCATACTCTAGGTTTTTCTTATACAGTCCTAACATAAACATACCATCAGAATTGAGACATCTTCCTGAACATCCAATTATAGAAATCCAACACTAAAAGGACTGCATAATACCACAAGTTGAAGACCAACTAATGGATAATCATATTCTCCTTCCACCCCCATTGAATTTCAAGATCCACATAAAAGAAGGGGAGAAATTATCTAATGAATAATTATGAAACCCAGAGGAGAAGTTTTCCTAGAAGCACACTAGAGTTGAAAAAATATGGTTTCCACCAACGGAGAATCGGTAGTCTAAAGCAACTGTCTAGCTATAGAAAAAAATATGGTGCTTCTTGGGATGCAGCCCATGTTTTTGTTTACATTTATGAAATTTTAATTTATTTTTATTTTTTAATTACATGAATAATGATTTTAATTTTTTTAGGTAACATCCCACATGAGGGATATCAACATCTGCTGACCCACCACTGAATGTAGATAGCGACCCACCAAATTAAAACAAGGGGGAACCTATTTTCTTTTAACTCTCTCTCTCTCTCTCTCTCTCTTCCTCTCTCTTCCTCATTATTCTTCTTCCTCTCTTTTTTGTCAATTTCTTCATTAAACCATTTCTTTTTATCCCTCTCTTTGTTATTGGTGTGTATTTTAAAAATACTAAAAAACTATAAAATAAATAAATAATGAAAAAAGAAAAAGATTCATAATTACTCACCATCCAGTTTTGAAATTTTTCCACCCATTTTAGAGAGTCCAAACACATGGATTCATCTAACAAATTTTGTGTTTTCATCATATATTTGTAAAATGAATATTATTTCAAAACCAAAATATTATGAATGATCAATTTTTTATTTGGATGATTAGTTCCCCCAACCGTGAGTAATAAAATTATATTTCCTACCAAGGTCACCTATGACCATATTTTCAAATTTTGTGGTTTTCAAACCCAATTTTGAATCTTTAGTTTGTCGACCTTCGTGCTGAATTTCATAATTTGGTGTTCTTGAATATGATAGAGGCATTTTATAAACCTCATGAGAATCACAATAGCCACATAGCCTCTAATTATCGTTACATTAATCCTTATTTTGAAATCCCATATGAGCCTATGAAAACCTTTTCATTGAATGCCACATTACAAGCCCAATACCTTATCCCACCAAATATCTACATGGATTTACATATAATTACTTTTTAATATTTAAGAGTGGGGGATGTATTTCATTTTTTGTGCTCTTTTATTTATTTTAAATGTGTTATCATTTTCTTGAGGGAAATCATCCATTATAGGGTGGTAAATAAGTTGTAATTCAGTGTGTTTTGGGAATTTATATATGATTTTGACATATTGTTCAAATTTTATTAACAAGTGTTCAAAAAAAAAGAACAAAAAAAGAATGGGTTGTGTCTTGGGTGTGTCAAAAATAACTCTTCCTCAACTCTTGATCTTGTTATCACTTTTAAAATTAGTTTCATTATGAGATCAATCATGAGTTAGGATATGAGTGTGATATCTTTTTCATGTTCAGATTTCGAAAATAATGAAAGAATGAAAATAAAAAAAATAACACTTGTATTATATATTCTTATGTCATTGGGAGAAGTTTTGTGTTTTGGAAATATTCAACGTTCTCATTCCCTTCAAATTTTCTTCCACTTTTGTGTCTTTATTAACACAATTATTCCCATGTAAATATGTTTTTCCATTTCTTTCCTTGTTATATAGAAAAAATATTATGCATTGCTTTTTCCATGTTGGTGTTTTACCCCTCTTTCTACTCTTTTGAATAATGAATTTATACCATTCCATATCCACATGAAAACCCCATCACAATACCTCTTGATTATTGTGCACATTAGCATCGGGAATGGTAGTTGAGAGCTCATTCAAAAAAATAATATTTTCACTTTTGGTTGGTGAAATCGTGTACCTCCATAAATGAATTTTTACATCTTGAGAGGTGTGAGTTGTGAATATCCACATTTTCTATTTCTAAATTTGATCTTGAAAAATGAATTGTTTTTAGAACATTTTTTATGTAACAGTTTGTGGTGTAGTTCAATATTGAAGAGTGGAATGATCTAAACCTCCCTTGATCGGGGAAAACAAAATTTTAATATTTTTGTTGGTGAGTGAAAATGAATATATAATTTTTCTATATTTTTTTCATATGAGTACATTCAAAAAACTATGTGTGTGGGAATTGATGTTATTAATATTTGAAAAATGTATTATATACACCCTTTACCGATTTTATATGAAATGTTCAGAATATTTTTGAAATATTAATGTTTAAACATTAAATATAATTTTAGAGCACTATTTGAATTCATCCAGATACAAGTCTGTTTAATTGGTTAATAATAAATCTCATCCTACTTATCCAAATTGCATTATTATTGTGTTTTAGGGTTCCTTATTCAAATTAAAACATTTCATTATAAGGGATCATTAGCCAAATCATCAATTAGGAGGGTCATATGGTCCACATAAGAAGACCCAAAGAATCTGTGAAAAAACTGGACCAGCCATGATGATTGAGATACTAGGATCAAACCATAAGCCCAAATTTAATGAAATACCCCCATATTTTCTTTATTATGCAAAGGAATCATGGATAAAAATTTGAAGTTCCAAATACAACAAAACGGATCCCAACCTACACTTTAAAGTCCAACAAACTATTCTGGATGGGAATTAAAATCCAGATATTATTCGTGACATTTATCATGATCTAATAATCAAATAAAGTTGGAATTTTTCAGTGTGAAATATGAGAAATAGTATTTTGGTGTTTATTAATAATGAGTTTGTATTTTAGGGAGTATTCCTATTCAAAAATCCATTCACGTTTCGGCCATCGAAAAAGCATGGATAGAAATGGACATGTTACCATTGTTTATGAAAACTGCCTTAACATTGGCTCTATAAGTCCAAATTTCTCCAATTTTAGAGAGATGAGAGAAAGAAGTAATATCTACTACATTGAAGCAGAATATTTCTACATATTTGGCTATAGAAAATATCAAATTGTCGATGCCAGTGGAGGGGTAGTTTTGGAATGGAAAAGACCACACCATTGGGATATAAATACATCCCCATCCTCTCATGGAAATAGTTTAGCATTTAAGAATAGTGGATAATACATTGGAATGACCAATGTATTTCAGAAGGATTTGGAGGACCTGAAATACTCATGTTTTTACTTGAGATACCCTTCCTCCTCTCTTTGTTTTCATGTTATTTTCTATTCTTTTTATTTGTAATCGTGTAAGTCTATTTTCATTTCAATATAATTTTAATGCATGTTTATTCTTCATATATTATTCTCATCCAACTTCTATTAAATAATATTAATGTTTTAAAAATGGTTAGTTATAGTTGAATCCCCTTCCCTTATTTTTCATCATCATTCAATCGAATGCCTGTTTTTAATTCTCAGCATTGTTTGTGTGTGTGTGTTTGACACACAAATATTTTCTTATCCCATTATTTTAATTATATTTATAGTTATTCACTATAAAACCATATTTCTTGATTAATAACTATTTTAGTGGCTGAGTAAATCTATCATTATGGTGAATTATAATTTAGGTATGTTATGTGATTGGGAGATTTTCCTCAATGAATTTTAATTGAATTAACATTGTGTATGTTGGACTGCACATGTCCTGGATTAATGACTTGTTTTGCTTAACTAGTGGTCTCCATGGATTATTGGAACAATAATTACACTACCATAAATAGGATTTGATTATGATTAGAACCATATGTTACGTTATGGCCTAGATTAAGTCCTTAACACTTTGGAATTCCAATCAACTTCATCTTTTGACATGGGTGTTAATTTAATGCAATATAAATAATGACTAAAGGATATCACAAGCATAAATAAAAAAATGATGAACTCAACCCAATATTTATCAAATTGTTAAATCAATCATAATCAATCAACAATTTCAATTAATCTCTATAAACAAACCACCCAATCAAAATACAACCAACTAGATAAAACAAACTATTAAAAAGTATCATCACTGAAGATTCGACCCGAGTGATGCTATATACATTAGAAGAGAATATGAAAAATGAATGTTTGATAGGTGACAATAGGTCGCATTTTCACTACCATTAAACAGTGAATGATCATTTGGAGATATGTGTTTATCTATAAGTATCTTCAGCTATGACATCACATGTGTGAGATATGATTACTTCTTCCTGGTCACCAGCTGTTGGTGTATTAGAGGTAGACTAGGGTGGTCACACTCGACATATCACCACTCAGGAGGGCTTTGATGGGCTAGTTTTTAAAATTATGGAATCCAATAAAGGATAATCTTAGGACTATATTTTGGATATGAGAGTGTGTGTATGTACCCTAGGATAAGGCCACCCATATGTGAGATAGGTATACCCAGCACCAGATGTCCTCTCTTAGACTATTGGAGGAAGGGTAGAGGTGTCACACTCAACATATAACTTGATATATGGTCCCCAGTGGGTTGGGTAACTACATAGTGTTACATAGGAAGGTATATCTTAGGTATGGGGTTTGGATATTGTCTACCATTAAGGTTTGGTTTGGGAACTAGGGTAACAATGTTAAATTTTCCGGAGTTATGATCTCAGGATAAGAATCTAGTGTTAGTGTGTTGGCTGATGTATCAATTATACAAGACTCTAATAAACTACTTATTGAATTTGTATGTATTAGTTACTAGGAAAATATTGGTACATCCATCATGTAGGAATGGGTTGAAGTTTCCCTATCATTATTAAGACACCACCCATGATATACTCTTTGACCATGGTATGTCTTTTCTTTTTTAAGATAGATTTCAAAAAATGAATAAAAAGTGGTTCTCAACTAGATTCCTAGGATGATCCACAGAGTAATGATTCTTAGGTACATAAAAATGTCTAATTGGTGGTAAATAAGGTTGGTTTACCAGTCTTACAACCACCCAATGAGTAGCATGTTGTTCTAGAAATACCGACTGAAGATGTGTAAATTCCAATAAAAATTAATGATTTCTATAAGTAGTTACACCACAAATTTTTGGGAAATCCATGCTAATAGGTTGCTAAAGATTTTTTTGAGGTAGTTATTCTAGTTTTCCACATTGTTAAGATACCTATAGATTAGATGATGTTCCTAGTGGTGAGACGTTTTTATGGCTCTATAGGGTGATAGTGGACTCTAGTGACTCTGACATTTGATGTGGAAAATCATCCATGGATAGAGTTTAGAAATAAATTCATAGATATGTTATATGCTATTTCATAGTAAGTGGTATGTATCCATGTTTTTAGTCTAGTTATTGTAACTGCACTAGAGTATACATCGAGGATTACTAGCCTCTCATGATACTCCATGGATATGGTTCTCTGTGCATTATTTCAATAATGGATCTTTATGTGTGGCCTCCATAGGGAAATTAGGGTTAGTGTTATACCTATGTACATTCCTAATCATATTGTATTTCAAATATGATATTCTGTGGTGGGGAGCATCTTGGAGGAGCAGTTACCAATGGTTGGTGTGGTCAGTTGGAATCATATATATGATAATTTTTTAGCTGGTAGCTAATATAAAATGCATGAATGTAGTTGATATATGACTTTATAGAGATGGTCTCAGGACTAAGGGTATACATTATATGCATCTCAACTAATTTCTATTATATTGAGGGAGATGAACTGCTACTCTTTTATTGGATGAGGACATCTCTCTTGTGATTGTTCGACACACTGTGTAGCTGGTAAAGAAATAGTTGATAGACACCAAGGTATAGAGAAGAAGTAAAGATTATAGTTCTTCATGGTGGTGTATGTGGTATAGGTGAAAAGTGTGTAGTTGGAGGTGGCCTAAGATTTTATTTATTACCAATACCACCCCAATATGGTCCATGCTATGATTAGATAGCTACTAGTTATGTATGAGAACATATGGGGTGTAGTGGAATCCTATGACTTCGATGATCTAGGGATGACTTGAGATATGATCTATAACTTTGCTACATAGTATTCAGTAGTTTTATACCGAAATATTATCCATTATTTTATTTTTATGTCCATAATTTATCATCCAAAAATTCTAGTTGAAAAATTGAATAAAACCATTAAATTTGAAACTCTTACTGAAGGAGATTCGTTGATCACAAACTTCAGCTGATAGTGTGACATGACTCTTGGAGGATAGAGATTCCTTTTGAATCCTTTCATGGATACGATGAGTGTACATGATTTCATTTTAGGTACATGATGGATTTATGAAGTTCCATCATATATTGACTATTTTTGGAGGATGATACACTATATATCTATATTTCAGATTATTTTTTTCCATTCTCAGTGAGAAGGACCCCCAAGAAGAGTAGGATGGGAACATAGAAAGGTGTATAATGCTATTTTATCACCACATAGCTAGTTTTACGCTCAAAGATATAGATTATATGGGAGTTAAGATTCATGTATTGGTGAATGGTATGAGGAAATCTTCCCTGAGGATGTTTTAGGATTACCTCCAACCTATAAGATCAAAATATATATAATATTGCACTTATTGACTATGTGGATATCTATAATAGAATTTTAGATTGATCATGCATAGATTGTTTTGGATGAAGGTTTTATTGAATGAGTTATATATGAAGGTATTTTTTAGAACCAGTGTTTCCCATAGGTATCCCCAATTGTTTCTCCAAGAAAGAGGAATAAATATTATACTTTCCATTGTTCTATGGTTTCCTAATACTAGTTAGTGTGTAGAATAATTATCCACCACCATGGATTGATTACCTTTATGACCAATTGAGAGGGGTAAAATAGTTCTTTAATATTGATCATTTGTTGAGCTATCTCCCACTTTGAGGTCATGATGAGGATATACTGATGATAGAATTTTGACACATCTACAATCACTAAGAGTACATAGTTATTCCATTTGGCATGACGAACTCCCAAGTAGTGTGCATGGGAATCCTGAACTGGAACAATCATCCTTTATTCAACTTGGTTTTGGTTTAATTCATTGTTTTTATACAAGCGTACTTATCATTAGAGGAGGAGTGCATGAGGCACTATAGAATGATCATCGGCATACTCTAAGAGAAACAAAAATTTTAAAATCTCTTGAAGTAACAGTTTTGTAATTTAGTGGTCCAATTCATAGGAAGTATCATATGAATAGATGGTTTAGCAGTGGACCCAACCAAGGAATAAGTAGTTCTCGATTGGGATCCACCTAAAATCATGATGGAAGTGTAGACATTCCTTAGTATTGATGGATACTATTGAATATTTTTACACGTCTTCTCTACGAGTTTGACATACTTGATTGATTTGACTGAAAGGGGTATCCATTGATATAGATGGAGAGTAAGGAGCCAAAGGAGGTTAATAAGTATGTAGTGTTATGTTATGCCTCTCGATCTAGGATTTTATTTATTCTAGTGTGGATGAATGGAGAAATTTCCACTGGTTCTTGGTACCTGAGACAACATTAGTAGAACTATTCAAACTATGATCTAGGGATGGAAGTAGTGCTATTCACCTTGAAATTGTTCTAAAAATACAATGTATGTGAAAGTTTAATCATTTATTCTTATAAAAAGATACTCAAGAAGATCTTTTTATAGAAGAATATCATCTTGATATGGAGATAATGGCTAGCATACCACCACGATTATGACTTTGAGATAGTCTATATTCCTAGGAAGGGAAACAAGCACAAGGGCCTCAGTCCAGTTGGTGAGGGCTCGACAAGTGCATCCAAGAGACCCAAGTTCAAAAAGGGTGGAGATATATTTTCCATCACTTTATTAGTGTTGTAGTAGTACTGTAGCAGTATTGTAGCAGGTACTCTTCAGTACTGTAGTTTCCAGAACTTTTCATCCATTTGGGATTTCAGGCCACTGTTTTGGTCCTCAGGTCCTTCAGGGCCTTCAGGCCTCCCAATGCCTTCGGGCTAGTAAGGATTTTAGTCCACCTTAAGGTCATTGGGACACCTTAAGGCCTTCAGGACATATGAAGGCTTTCAGGCCACTTGATATTTTCCTTAATGGACCAGGAAGATTCTACAAGGAGAAGACTCCAGATGAGGATTCAGAGTAGGTGTATTCACTAGAGCAGAAGGTAATGGATATGAAATTAATTTGATTGTATGGAATTGCAATCATGACCAGCCTGTTCATGTACATAAATCCTAGATGAATATCCATGCGAAGGTGGAGAGCTGATATCACGTTGCTGATTCTTGGGAGGAGCAGTTACTATAGTTATGGTCTAGATATTTCCTCTAAGACCTTTGTTTCATGTATTCTCTAATTCTATTGGTCTTGTAAGGGTTCCCCATTATCCCTTTAAAGGGGAGTTATCCAAAATTATTAAAATAATGCTTTAGGGACAATCATTCTAGGAAGGGAAACATGCTGAAAGATACCCATAGCAAGATACCGATATCAAAATTGTGAAAAAAGGAGTTAGAGAAGTCGTCTCTGATTCAATTTTCTATAGGGGAATAGGATGGCCATATTATATCCAGTAAATACTTGTTAACCCTCCACATCTACATTGTCATTGGCAATCTCAACATTGAGATACTTACTCTATGATATTATGTGTTCCGATATCCATTGTATGACTTCCTGATTTATTTTTTGATGGTGGGGAGAATATCAACTGTCTTCAATGATGTAAAATTTCACCGGTGAAACTATGAGAGGATGTGCTGATTGAGTGTCATATATCCCCCTTTTTGAAAAATACAATTATGGTGAAGAAGTTCGAGATCCTTCGATGGTAGTTTTGGTGGCCCAAGATGTAACATCCCAGGTAATTAAAGAATAAATAATTTTCATATTTATTAATATTAACAAATTAAATATTAATTTTAATTAAAAGGGGTGTCTACGTTCGATAGCGTACTCAATACGTAACGATGAGTTTCTTTGAAAACTTACGTTGCACACAAGTAATAAAATAATATTATTTTAAATGTTAGTTAACAAGTAGCTGTTGTACTGGTGGGAATGGATAGAAATAACTAAAATATTATTATATATGTTTTTAAACGTTTTTACATTTACCCCATAAAAGATAAAGGCTTAAAATACGGAAAGAATTCAATTTTAGGCATTTATACCCTAATTTTTACTAAGGGTTCACTTATAACCTTTTGACGGAAAACCATCATTAAATATAGTATTGATCAATCTTATAAATTCTATTCGACCAAAAATAAATCTTCTTTAGAATCGGGACATCAAAATTTACTTTGTGTAAATTTTTGGTATCTTTCCGATAAAGTTCATTTTTTTAATGAATTGTGTAAAATGTTGTATTTTAATTTAAAACCTCTTTTTAATCTAATTTATTTATATTATTATATTACATTTTTAATTGGTTTTAAAGTGAAATTAGAAAATATTTTTACCATTAAATCCAATAGTGGTCGTTGGAATTAATTTCACTTTGAAATCGGACATAAACTAGTGTCAATCTTTTGATACTTATTATTTCATAAAAACACTCTATTTGTTCTGACAGCGGGAATTAATTATTAAATTATTTAATGCAACATATATGTTGTGAATTTTTTAAAATGGACTTCATTTTTGAATTCGGAATATCAAATATATCTTAGGGTGATGTTTTGGTAATTTTCTGAAAAACTTCATTTTTTGATGAATAGTGAAACCACTAAGTGGTACTTATAAAAACTGATTTTCCGTTTAAATGAAATTTTTCCATCATTGGGTTTTGAATTTCAAAAATCCGACATACATGGTTGTCATGAAGAAGTAAAATGTGGTTCAATGAGATTAAAATAATTTTTTGGCGAATAGTTACTTATTAAGTTTTTAATCGCGATTAGTGGTAATTAGTGTAGTTTAAGGTAAAAGTAATGCTTTAATAAAATGAGATGAGATTGACACATGTCCTAACCTCATTGTTTGTGTCATGGCAGACAAATACAAGCCATGGGTTGACTTGGGGACCCCATGGAGCCACTTTTGTTGGGAAATGACATAAATAACTTTTTATTTAATGTTAAAGTAAAAATGTGACACAAATGAGGTGTTTTACTAAAACAATTTTTAAATGGGGTTATACAAGTAAGAGTTTTGATTATAAATAGTAATTGGAAGGATAAAAATATTTCCTACATCAAAGTAATTGTTTTATAATTTTTAGACATTAAATAAAGTAAATTATTTATGACATCATGATGATGCAGCGATGACCTCTTTATTTGATGATTTAAATAAAATGGAAAGATAATGTAAAATATAAGACCTAAACATGGCAAAAACCTATTGGATGAGTGGATTTAGAACCCTTATCACCTTATCCTAGAATTATATAAATGTGGGACCTTTTGAATCCAAAATGCTTTTTTAAAATAAAGTAACTTATCTTTACTTTCCAAGAGTGCCCCTCCTCTCCTCTTATAAAAGGCCCCCACCTCTACCTCTTTTCCCACACTCCCAAAGCATTTGGCTCGGACAACCCCTACCCATTTTATCTATACACTCCCCTCTATTACTCCTTGAAGCCTCACTTCGGGCAGAAGACTTCCCAAGGAATCCTTTGAGCTCAAACCAAAGGGAGTTACCCGATTTTAAGGTAAAGTCTTCACTTGAGTCCGTTTGTTTTATTTTGCTTCTCCAACCCCCTAAACCCTTTTTATTCATTTTCTTTGTAACAACTCCAGTATCTTCAATATACTAGGATTTTGTTATAAGAAGGATTATATCTACACTTACACACACCTACATCTAATGGTTAACGAACATACTGTTTCCGTGGATGGTGAATTTATGCCTCCCAAAACGATGATTGTTCAAAATTCTTTTAACACCTTCAAAGGTGGCCATTAATATGTCACTATATTTATATATTATATATGATAAGTTTATTTTTTCCTTAAGCTTCTGTATTTTTCATTTTGGTCATACCTTTATGGTTTCCATTATGGGTAAACGCGATATCTTTATTTAAGGATGTGCGGACTACCGCCCCCTCAAAGTGATGTGATTCGTTAATGCCATATGTGGGACATGTAAAGGATGTATTTAAAGTTATTATATATGATGATATAATGGAATTATAATATAACTCTATATCATTATTATTTCTTTCCATTAATGTATGAGATAGAAATGAAAGTAGCGTTCATACGTACGTACGGCTTACCGTCTCCATGAACGGAACATTTCATTTCTTATCCCCAAATGTAATGTACTATTAAAAGTACATGTATATAATGTATATATATAATGAATGATATATCTAAATGATGAATATAATTATGGAATTAAAATATACATACCACTCATTTATTTTTAATTCCATTAATATGAAAAAGAAATGAAAGTAGCGTTCATGCGTACGCACGACTTACCGTCTCCATGAACGGTGCGTTTCATTTCTTACCTCTAAACGATTATGTAATATGATAAATACATGTATATTCTGTATATATATGATATATATGATATCCAAATCAGGAATGTCATTCTGGATATAATGAACATTTGACCACACGAACAACATGTAATCGTAAGATGTCCACTTTCGACTTAAGAACCAAATATCGACAAAACAAACATTATTAACGTAAATGGTTACATAATGTTTATAACATGGCAATAAGTGATATAAAAGGAATAATGAACTCTAAAAAGGTTCTTAATCAAGTAGAAATTAACTCAAGTTTATTATTCCGGATGTTATAGAACGATCGAGTCAAGTCGGACCCGAGGTAAGGGACTTCGTCTTAATATCCTTTCGTTGAGGAATATTTCATTTTATACACAACTTTATTTTATATGGTGTATAAAACCCTTTGACTTTTACTTTTATACAAAAGTAATCTTTTTCTACGAATCGTTTTACTAAACGACAAAAAGGAATGTTTTTTTAACGTACGCGATGACAACGACCTTTTCTGCCACCGCGGGTATTATTTGGTCTTTGCCTTCCTCAAAAAGCCGTAATGCTTTTAAAATAAAATAAATACCATATAATCGTTTATGTATTTTGGTATTGAAAATGGTTTTGATAAAGGATTCTATTATGTCAATATATTTATGATATATTGTGATTGAAATGTGGAAATGTTATCATTCCTTTATATTGGTTTTATGTTTTATGATTTTATATTGGTACTTGGACATTTTAACGGGTGGTTAGGTTATAAACCATATGATGGGTGGTGCCGTGAATACCAGGATGGGTGGTTACGTTATAACCTCCAATGCATTGGGTATGGAATTCGGCCGTATGGCTATTCCATTAAGTATGTATGGAAATTGGCCCTATGGCTATTCCATTAAGTGATATGTGTGGAAGTCGACCGTATGGTTATTCCACTTAAGTATGTTTATGTCCCAAGTTACATTTATAATGTTCTGTGTTCTTTTTATGGGTTTTATGGTAATCCTTTGGTTACAATAATGTAAGTAATGATACTTTTTTCAGTGAAGAGTTTTTAATACTTCATGAAGGTGAAGGTATTACTTTGATAGAGTATACATGGATTACTTGATGTTTGAAAAACTAACAGTTTTCATTCTTTGTGTATCCCATACTGAGCCTTTTATGCTCACCCCATGTTTTTTTGAAATGTTTTTCACAGGACATAATGTGGAATAAACTCAAGGATGGGATCAAGGGAATGTCATGCTATATAAAACATGAGACTAGACATGTTTCTTTTTAGGAGTTTTTTTATGGAAACTTAGTAGAAGTGTCTACTTTGTAATCTTTTGAGATGTAATAGTTATGTTCTAATTTTCTAAAACTCTAAACATGAAAAGATCCTCAATGTGAATTATTCTTTTAATTCAATATTAAGTAAGGTTTAATGCTGGGGCCTTATAGTTGGTATCAATGGTCGGTTTGGACAACTTTAGGAGTTAGAAAAGTGTTAAATTATAATTTGATTGAAATGATATAGAATTTACGTATTACCATGTTGCTTCGCCTAAGATATTTCTATGTTCAGACTGGTTTTCCGCAGAGGAAACAAAGAAGCTATGTTGGGACAACATCAGGAGGAAGACAACCTTCCAAATCAGCAACCTGAGATGGTCGGAATCGGAACTGAACAGTTTGTTGCAGTGATGGCACAGTTGACTCAGGCTATAAATGGTGGTGGTATCCATGCACGAGATCAGCCAGATCAACCGCAGAGTAACATGTCAGTGGTGGAACATTTCATGAGGCAACATCGCCCATCATTCAGAGGATCATCTGACCCTGTGCAAGCTGAACGGTGGATTAAAGCACTGGAGAAGATTTTTAGTGTCATTGGGTGTTCAGAACATCAAAAGGTTAGTTTTTCTGTTTACCATTTTGAAGTTGAAGCTGATCAGTGGTGGTCGATGGTGAAAAAATATCAGGGATAGTGATGAGATTGAGGATCTTCACTGGGACGAATTCAAAGGTATGTTTCATGAGAAATATTTTCCTAAGGTGGTTCGTCTTAGGATGGAAAAACAGTTCCTAGAATTGAGGCATGAGGATGATTCAGTGGCTGCTTATGAAGCAAAGTTCACTCGATTGGCAAGGTATGCTCCAAACTTCATATGAGATCTTGATAGCAAAATAAATTGTTTTTACTCAGGGTTAAAGCCAAAGTATCAAAGGGCTTTAGCTTCTCATGAGTTCAAAAGTTATGAAAAAATTGTTCGATGTGCGGAGAAGGTAGAAATGGAGTTTGCCGATGATCAGGTGTTTTATGACAAACAACAGAATAAGAGGTCTAGTTGGCAGGCAAAGGGGATGAATTCATCAAAGAAGCAAGGAGGTACGAAAACCAAATATCCATCCTGTGAGAAGTGTGGTAAAATGCATCCTTGAGAAAGTTTATCCAAGTCTGGTAAGTGCTTTCGGTGTGGTAAGTCTGGTCATATTGCTCGTAACTATAAGGAAGATGATCAAGCAGGCAATGAAAAGCCAACGATAAGATGTTTTAAGTGTAATGAAATGGGTCATTAGGCAAACAAGTGTCCAAAGAAGAACTCAACTAGGGGAATGCAGCCAGACAACAAGAAGAAAGGGGTGGTGAAATCCTTTGCAACAACTTCAGCAGATGTTGGGCCATCGAATGAAGTGGTATCAGGTACACTGTTTGTTTATTCAGATTATGCCAATGTGTTGTTTAATTTAGGGTCTACACACTCTTTCATTTCTGAGAAGTTTTCTAGTAAATTGAAAATTCCATATCAAGATATGAATCCTGAACTTATGGTAAAAACACCCGGAGGGAAAGTTGAGACAAAAAGGAATTATAAGAACCTTCCTATCCTTGTGTGTGGAAAGAATCTACCAGAAAACCTTATTGTATTTCCTCTAGTAGAGTTTGATGTTATTTTGGACATGGATTGGCTTTTGTTTATCATGCTATGATTGACTGTAGAGCTAAAATGCTTTCTTTTCAGAAAGATTTTCAGTTTGTGTACAAGAATGAACCCTTGATTTTGATAACATATCAGGAAGTTGAGAAACTAGTAAAAGATGGAAATGAATGTTACCTTGCATATATTGTTGAAAATAAAGGAATTGTTCAGATTAATGATGTGCCGGTGGTAAATGAGTATCTTGATGTTTTTCCTGGTGAGTTACCCGGTATTATTCATGAACATGAAGTTGAATTTACTGTTGACTTAGATCCTGATTCTAAGCCAATTTCAAAACCCCCTTATCAAATGGCTCAAGTTGAACTTTTAGAGTTAAAGAATCAATTGCAGGAGTTATTAGATAAAGGTTTCATTCGACCTAGCACATCCCCATGGGCTGCTCCTATTTTGTTTGTTAAAAAGAAAGATGGATCAATGAGACTTGGCATTGATTATAGAGACTTGATTAATATTACTATTAAGAACAAGTATCCTTTGCCTCATATCGATGATTTGTTTGATCAGCACCATGGAGCTCAGTATTTTTCGAAGATTGACTTGAGGTCGGGGTGCCATCAGTTGAAAGTAAAAGAAGCAGACATTCTGAAGACTGCGTTCCTTACAAGATATGGCCATTATGAATTTGTAGTTATGCCTTTTGGGTTAACCAATGCACCTGCTGTATTCATGGACCTTTTGAATAGAATTTTCCATGAGTTCTTGGATAAGTTTGTGGTTGTTTTCATCGATGATATTTTGGTGTTTTCTAAAAGTAATGAGGAGAATGAAAGTCATTTAAGGGTTATCTTGCAAACCTTAAAATAAAAGAAACTGTATGGAAAATTCAGCAAGTGTGAGTTTTGGTTGCAACAAATTTCTTTCCTTGGTCACAGTGTTTCTAAAGATGGAATAACTGTTGATTCTGCAAAAAACAAGTTGTGGAAGAATGGAAAAGACCCACAAATGTAACTGAGATTCGTAGTTTTCTTGGTTTGGCAGGTTACTACCAAAGGTTTGTTGAAATGTTTTCACGGTTATCTAGTCCAATGACTAAGCTAACTTGTAAGGGTGTTAAGTTCATCTGGACAAAAGAATGTGATGATTGTTTTCAGGGGTTGAAGAGAAGATTGGTGAATGCTCCAGTTTTGGAACTTCCTTCCAGGAATGGTGAGTTTGTTATATAGAGTGATGATTCATTGAAAGGAATTGGTTGCGTCCTAATGTAGAATGATCAGGTAATTGCTTATGTTTTACGACAGTTGAAAACTCATGAGGTAAATTACCCTACACATGATTTGGAATTAGCTGTTGTTGTTTTTGATTTAAAAAATTGGAGGCATTATTTGTATGGAGTAAAGATTGAAATATATACAGATCACAAAAGTTTAAAGTATATATTCACTCAGAAAGAATTGAACATGTGACAGAGGAGATGGCTGGAATTAATCAAGGATTATGATTGTACAATTCATTACCATCCGGGAAAAGCAAATAAAGTGGCTGATGCTTTGAGTCGAAAAAGTAATGCTTCATTAGCAATGTTGCGTTTGGAACGTGATACTTTGGTTAAAGATTTGATGAACTTTGGCATAGAAGATGTTGGTAGAAGATTTTATTCTGTTTTGTTTCAGGTATCAGTGAAATCTTCTCTATCAAACAGAATCAAGCAAGCACAGAAGCGAGATAGTGAGTTGCAGAAAAAGGTAGAGCTGGTTCAGAAAGGTAAGTTGCCTGAATTCAACATTGATAATTATTGTGTTTTGAGGTTTGGGAAGAGATTGTGTGTGCCTTGTGATTCATCAGGTAAAGGTTTTGTGAAAAAACCATGTGATTGAACAGGCAATGTGGGAATCTGAAAATGTTATGAGGGCTAAATACCCCCACTTATTTTGATAAGTGAATAAAATTGCGAGGACACAATTCCCAAAAGGGGGGAAGGATGTAACATCCCAGGTAATTAAAGAATAATGAATATTCATATTTATTAATATTTATGAATTAAATATTAATTCTAATTAAAAGGGGTTTCTACGTTCGATAGCGTACTCGATACGCAACGATGAGTTTCTTTGAAAACTTATGTTGCACACAAGTAATAAAATAATATTATTTTAAATGTTAGTTAACAAGTAGCTATTGTACTAGCAGGAATGGATATAAATAACTAACATATGATTATATATGTTTTTAAATGTTTTTACATTTACCCAATAAAAGATAAAGTCTTAAAATACGGAAAGAATTCAATTTTAGGCATTTATACCCTAATTTTTACTAAGGGTTCACTTATCACCATTTGACGGCAAACCATCATTAAATATAGTTTTGATCAATCTTATAAATTCTATTGGACAAAAAATAACTCTTCTTTAGAATCTGGAAATCAAAATTTACTTTGTGTAATTTTTTGGTATCTTTTCGATAAAGTTCATTTTTTTAATGAATAGTGTAAAATGTTGTATTTTAATTCAAAACCTCTTTTTAATCTAATTTATTTATATGATTAGATTATCTTTTTAATTGGTTTTAAAGTGAAATTAGAAAATATTATTACCATTAAATCTAATAGTGGTCGTTGGAATTAATTTCACTTTGAAATCGGACTTAAACTAGTGTCAATCTTTTGATACTTACTGTTTCATAAAAACATGCTATTTGCTCTGACAGCGGGAATTAATTATTAAATTAATTAATGAAACTTATATGTTTTGAATTTTGTAAAATGGACTTCATTTTTGAATTCGGAATATCAAATATAGCTTAGAGTGAATTTTTGGTAATTTTCTGAAAAACTTCAATATTTGATGAATAGTGAAACCACTAAGTGGTACTTATAAAAACTGATTTTCCGTTTAAATGAAATTTTGCCATCATTGTGTTTTGAATTTCAAAAATCCAACATACATGGTTGTCATTATGAAGTAAAATGTGGTTCAATGAGATTAAAATAATTTTTTGGTGAATAGTAACTTATTAAGTTTTTAATCGCGATTAGTGGTAATTAGTGTACTTTAAGGTAAAAGTAATGCTTTAATAAAATGATATGATCTTGAAACATGTCCTACCCTCATTGGTTTTGTCATGGCCGACCATGAAAAGCAATGGGTCAACTTGGGGACCCCATGGAGCCACTTTGGTTGGGAAATGACATAAATAACTTCTTATTTAATGTTAAAGTAAAAATGACACAAACATGAGGTGTTTTACTAAAACAATTTTTACATGTGGTTATACAGGTCAGATTTTTGATTATAAATATTCATTGGAAAGCTAAAACGATTTCCTACATCATAGTAATTGTTTTATAATTTTTAGACTTTAAACAAATTTAATTATTTATGACATCATGATGATGCAGCGATGACCTCTTTATTTGATGATTTCAATAAAATGGAATGATAATGTAAACTCTAAGGCCTACACATGGCCAAAACCAATTGGATGAGTGGATTTCGAACCCTTATCACCTTATCCTTGAATTATATCAATGTGGGTCCTTTTGAATACGAAACGATTTTTTAAAATAAAGTAACTTATCTTTACTTTCCAAGAGTGCCCCTCCTCTCATCTTATAAAAGGCCCCCATCTCTACCTCTTTTCCCACACTCCCAAAGCATTTGGCTCGGCCAAACCCTGACCATTTTATCTCTACACTTCCCTCTATTACTCCTTGAAGCCTCACTTTTGGACGAAGACTTCCCATGGAAGCCTTTGAGCTCAAACCAAAGACAGTTACCCGATTTTAAGGTAATGTCTTCACTTGAGTCCGTTTGTTTTATTTTGCTTATCCAACCCCCTAAACCCTTTTTATTCATTTAATTTGTAACAAATCCAGTATCTTCAATATACTAGGATGTTTTTTATAATAATTATTTGAGCTAAACTTACACACAACTACATCTAATGGTTAACGAACATACTGTTTCCGTGGATGATTAATTTATGCCTCCCGAAACGCTGATTGTTCAACATTCTTTTAACTCCTTCAAAGGTGGCCATTAAGATTTCACTGTATTTATATATGATATATGATCTGTTTATGTTTTCCTTAAGATTCTATGTTATTCATTTTGGCCATACCTTTATGGTTTCCATTATGGGTAAACGCGATATCTTTATTTAAGGATGTGCGGACTACCGCCCCCTCAATGTGATGTGATTCGTTAATGCCATATGTGGGACATGTAAAGGATGTATTTAAAGTTATTATATATGATGATATAATGGAATTATAATATAACTCTATATCATTATTATTTCTTTCCATTAATGTATGAGATAGAAATGAAAGTAGCGTTCATACGTACGTACGGCTTACCGTCTCCATGAACGGAACATTTCATTTCTTATCCCCAAATGTAATGTACTATTAAAAGTACATGTATATAATGTATATATATAATGAATGATATATCTAAATGATGAATATAATTATGGAATTAAAATATACATACCACTCATTTTTTTTAATTCCATTAATATGAAAAAGAAATGAAAGTAGCGTTCATGCGTACGCACGACTTACCGTCTCCATGAACGGTGCGTTTCATTTCTTACCTCTAAACGATTATGTAATATGATAAATACATGTATATTCTGTATATATATGATATATATGATATCCAAATCAGGAATGTCATTCTGGATATAATGAACATTTGACCACACGAACAACATGTAATCGTAAGATGTCCACTTTCGACTTAAGAACCAAATATCGACAAAACAAACATTATTAACGTAAATGGTTACATAATGTTTATAACATGGCAATAAGTGATATAAAAGGAATAATGAACTCTAAAAAGGTTCTTAATCAAGTAGAAATTAACTCAAGTTTATTATTCCGGATGTTATAGAACGATCGAGTCAAGTCGGACCCGAGGTAAGGGACTTCGTCTTAATATCCTTTCGTTGAGGAATATTTCATTTTATACACAACTTTATTTTATATGGTGTATAAAACCCTTTGACTTTTACTTTTATACAAAAGTAATCTTTTTCTACGAATCGTTTTACTAAACGACAAAAAGGAATGTTTTTTTAACGTACGCGGTGACAACGACCTTTTCTGCCAGCGCGGGTATTATTTTGTCTTTGCCTTCCTCAACAAGACGTAATGATTTTAAAATAAAATAAATACCATATACTCTTTTATGTATTTTGGTATTGAAAATGGTTTTGATAAAGGATTCTATTATGTCATTATATTTATGATATATTGTGATTTAAATGTGGTAATGTTATCATTCCTTTATATTGTTTTTATGTTTTATGATTTTATATTGGTACTTGGACATTTTAACGGGTGGTTACGTTATAAACCATATGACGGATGGTGCCGTGAATACCAGGACGGGTGGTTATGTTATAAACTCCAATGCATTGGGTATGGAAGTCGGCCGTATGGCTATTCCATTAAGTATGTATGGAAATTGGCCATATGACTATTCCCTTACTGAGCTTTTTATGCTCACCCCAAGTTTTTTTTGAAATGTTTTTCGCAGGACTTAATGTGGAATAAGGTCAAGGATGGGATCAAGGGAATGTCATGCTATATAAAACATGGAACTAGACATGTTTCTTTTTAAGTGTTTTTTATGGAAACTTAGTAGAAGTATCTACTTTGTAATATTTTGAGATGTAATAGTTATGTTCTAATTCTCTAAAACTCTAAACCTGAAAAGATCCTCATTGTGAATTATTCATTTAATTTAATATTAAGTAAGGTTTAAGGTCGGGGCCTTATAGTTGGAATCAATGGTCGGTTTGGACAACTTTAGGAGTTAGAAAAGTGTTAAATTATAATATGATTGAAATGATATAGCATTTACGTATTACCATTTTTCTTCGCCTAAGATATTTTTGTGTTTAGAATGGTTTTCCGCAGAGGAAACAAAGAAGCTATGTTGGGACGACATCAGGAGGAAGACAACCTTCCAAATCAGCAACCTGAGATGGTCGGAATCGGAACTGAACAGTTTGTTGCAGTGATGGAACAGTTGACTCAGGCTATAAATGGTGGTGGTTTCCATGCACGAGATCAGCCAGATCAACCGCAGAGGAACATGTCAGTGGTGTAACATTTCATGAGGCAACATCACCCATCATTCAGAGGATCATCTGACCTTGTGCAAGCTGAAGGGTGGATTAAAGCACTGGAGAAGATTTTTGATGTCATGGGGTGTTCAGAACAACAAAAGGTTAGTCTTTCTGTTTACCGTTTTGAAGGTGAAGCTGATCAGTGGTGGTCGATGGTGAAAAAATATCAGTGATAGTGATGAAATTGAGGATCTTCACTGGGACGAATTCAAAGGAATTTTTCTTGAGAAATATTTTCCTATGGTGGTTCGTCTTAGGATGGAAAAACATTTCCTAGAATTGAGGCAGGAGGATGATTCAGTGGCTGCTTATGAAGGAAAGATCATTTGATTGGCAAGGTATGCTCCAAACTTCATATGAGATCTTGATAGTAACATAAAACGTTTTTACTCAGGGTTAAATCCAAAGTATCGAAGGGATTTAGCTTCTCGTGAGTTCAAAAGTTATGAAAAACTTGTTCGATGTGCGGAGAAGGTAGAAATGGAGTTTGCCGATGATCAGGTGTTTTATGAAAAACAACAGAATAAGAGGTCTAGTTGGCAGGGAAAGGGTAAGAATTCATCAAAGAAGCAAGGAGGTATGAAAAGAAAATATCCATCCTGTGAGAAGTGTGGTAAAATGCGTCCTGGATAATGTTTATCCAAGTCTGGTAAGTGCTTTCGGTGTGGTAAGTCTGGTCATACTGCTCGTAACTGTAAGGAAGATGATCAAGCAGGCAATGAAAAGACAACGGTAAGATGTTTTAAGTGTAATGAAATGGGTCATTATGAAAACGAGTGTCCAACAAAGAACTCAACTAGGTAAATGAAGCCAGACTACAAGCAGAAAGGGGTGGCCAAATCCTTTGCAACAACTTCAGCAGATGTTGGGCCATCGAATGAAGTGGTATCAGGTAAACTTTTTGTTTTTTCAGATTATGCCAATGTGTTGTTTGATTCAGGGTCTACACACTCTTTCATTTCTGAGAAGTTTTCTAGTAAATTGGAAATTCCATATCAAGATATGAATCCTGAACTTATGGTAAAAACACCCGGAGGGAATGTTGAGACAAAAAGGAATTATAAGAACCTTTCTATCCTTGTGTGTGGAATTAATCAACTAACAAACCTTATTGTTTTGACTCTAGTAGTGTTTGATGTTATTTTGGACATGGATTGGATTTCTTTTTATCATGATAAGATTGACTACAGAGCTAAAATGCTTTCTTTTCAGAAATATTTTCAGTTTGTGTACAAGTATGAACCCTTGATTTTGATAACATATCATGAAGTTGAGAAACTAGTATAAGATGGAAATGAATGTTACCTTGCACATATTGTTGAAAATAAAGGAACTGATCAGATTAATGATGTGCCAGTGGTAAATGAGTATCTTGATGTTTTTTCTGATGAGTTGCCTGGTATTATTCATGATTGGGAAGTTGAATTTACTATTGACTTAGTTCCTGATTCTAAGCCAATTTCAGAACCCCCTTATCGAATGGCTCAAGTTGAACTTTTAGAGTTAAAGAAACAATTGAAGGAGTTATTAATAAAGGTTTCATTCGACCTAGCACATCACCATGGGGTGCTCTTTTCTTGTTTGTTAAAAATAAAGATGGATCAATGAGACTTTGCATTGATTATAGAGCCTTGAATAATATTACTATTACGAACAAGTATCCTTTTCCTCATATCGATGATTTGTTTGATCAGCACTAGGGAGGTCAGTATTTTTTGAAGATTGACTTGAGGTCGGGGTACCATCAGTTGAAAGTAAAAGAAGCAGACGTTTCGAGGACTGCGTTCCGTACTAGATATGGCCATTATGAATTTGTAGTTATTCCTTTTGGTTTAACCAATGCACCCGCTGTATTCATGGACCTTATGAATAGAATTTTCCATGAGTTCTTTGATAAGTTTGTGGTTGTTTTCATCGATGATATTTTGGTGTTTTCTAAAAGTAATGAGGAGCATGAAAGTCATTTAAGGGTTATCTTGCAAACCTTAAAAGAAAAGAAACAGTATGGAAAATTCAGCAAGTGTGAGTTTTGGTTGCAAGAAATTTCTTTCCTTGGTCACATTGTTTCTAAAGATGGAATAACTGTTGATCCTGCAAAAACAAATGTTGTGGAATAATGGCCAAGACCCACAAATGTAACTGAGATTCGTAGTTTTCTTGGTTTGGCAGGTTACTACCGAAGGTTTTTTGATGTTTTTTCACGGTTATCTAGTCCAATCACTAAGCTAACTCATAAGGGTGTTAAGTTCATCTTGACAAAAGAATGTGATGATTGTTTTCAGGAGTTGAAGAGAAGATTGGTGAATGCTCAAGCTTTGGAACTTCCATCCAGGAATGGTGAGTTTATTATATACAGTGATGCTTCATTGAAAGGACATGGTTGCATCCTAATGTAGAATGATCAGGTAATTGCATATGCTTCACAATAGTTGAAAACTCATGAGGTAAATTACCCTACACATGATTTGGAATTAGATGCTGTTGATTTTTATTTAAAAATTTGGAGGTATCATTTGTATGGAGTAAAGTGTGAAATATATACCGATAACAAAAGATTAAAGTATATATTCACTCAGAAAGAATTGAACATGAGACATAGGAGATTGCTGGAATTAATCAAGGATTATGATTGTACAATTCATTTCCATCCGGGAAAAGCAAATAAAGTGGCTGGTGATTTGAGTCGAAAAAGTAATGCTTCATTAGCAATGTTGCGTTTGGAACGTGATCCATTGGTTAAAGATTTGATGAACTTTTTCATAGAAGTTGTTGGTACTGGATTTTCTTCTATTTTGTTTCAGGTATTAGTGAAATATTCTCTATCAGACAGAATCAAGCAAGTACAGAAGCGAGATAGTGAGTTGCAGAAAAAGGTAGAGCTAGTTCAGAAAGGTAAGTTACCTGAATTCAACATTGATAATGATTTTGTTTTGAGGTTTGGGAAGAGATTCTGTGTGCCTTGTGATTCATCAAGTAATGGTTTTGTTTAAAAAACTTTGTGATTGAACATGCAACGTGGGAATCTGAAAATTCTATGAGGGATAAATACCCCCACTTATTTTGATAAGTGAATAAAATTGCGAGGACACAATTTCCAAAAGGGGGGAAGGATGTAACATCCCAGGTAATTAAAGAATAAATAATTTTCATATTTATTAATATTTATGAATTAATTATTAATTTTAATTAAAAGGGGTTTCTACGTTTGATAGCGTAGTCGATACGCAATGATGAGTTTCTTTGAAAACTTATGTTGCACACAAGTAATAAAATAATATTATTTTAAATGTTATTTAACAAGTAGCCGTTGTACTAGCGGTAATCGATATAAATAACTAAAATATGATTATATATGTTTTTAAATGTTTTTACATTTACCCAATAAAAGATAAAGGCTTAAAATACGGAAAGAATTCAATTTTAGGCATTTATAGCCTAATTTTTACTAAGTGTTCACTTATCACCTTTTGACGGCAAACCGTCATTAAATATAGTTTTGATCAATCTTATAAATTCTATTGGACCAAAAATAACTCTTCTTTATAATCAGGACATCAAAATTTACTTTGTGTAAATTTTTGGTATCTTTCCGATAAAGTTCATTTTTTTAACGAATAGTGTAAAATGATGTATTTTAATTCAAAACCTCTTTTTAATATAATTTATTTATATGATTATATTATCTTTTTAATTGTTTTTAAAGTGAAATTAGAAAATATTTCTACCATTAAATCCAATAGTGGTCGTTGGAATTAATTTCACTTTGAAATCGGACTTAAACTACTATCAATCTTTTGATACTTATTGTTTCATAAAAACACGCTATTTGCTCTGACAGCGGGAATTAATTATTAAATTAATTAATTAAACTTATATGTTGTGAATTTTGTAAAATGGAATTCATTTTTGAATTCGGAATATCATATATAGCTTAGCGTGAATTTTTGGTAATTTTCTGAAAAACATCAATTTTTGATGAATAGTGAAACCACTAAGTGGTACTTATAAAAACTGATTTTCCATTTAAATGAAATTTTTCCATCATTGTGTTTTGACATTCAAAAATCCAACAGACATGGTTGTCATTAAGAAGTAAAATGTGGTTCAATGAGATTAAAATAATTTTTTGGTGAATAATAACTTATTAAATTTTTAATCGCGATTAGTGGTAATTAGTGTACTTTAAGGTAAAAGTAATGCTTTAATAAAATGAGATGATCTTGAAACATGTCCTACCCTCATTGGTTGTGTCATGACCAACCAATAAAATCATTGGGTCAACTTGGGGACCTCATGTAGCCACTTTGGTTGAGAAATGACATAAATAACTTTTTATTTAATGTTAAAGTAAAAATGACACACACATGAGGTGTTTCACTAAAACAATTTTTACATGTGGTTATACAAGTCAGATATTTGATTATAATTAGTCATTGGAAAGATCAAACGAATAACTACATCATAGTAATTGTTTTATAATTTTTAGACATTAAATAAATTAAATTATTTATGACATCATGATGATGCTGCGATGACCTCTTTATTTGATAATTTAAATAAAATGGAATGATAATGTAAAATAAAAGACCTAAACATGTCCAAAACCTATTGTATGAGTGGATTTCGAACCCTTATCACCTTATCCTAGAATTATATCAATGTGGGACTTTTTGAATCCTAAACTCTTTTTTAAAATCAAGTAACTTATCTTTACTTTCCAAGAGTGCCCCTCCTCTCATCTTAGAAAAGGCCCCCATCTCTACCTCTTTTCCCACACTCCCAAAGCATTTGTCTCGGCCAAAACCTGACCATTTTATCTCTCCACATCCCTCTCTTACTCCTTGAAGCCTCACTTTGGCCAGAAGACTTCCCAAGGGAGCCTTTGAGCTCAAACCAAAGAGAGTTACCCGATTTAAAGGTATTGTCTTCACTTGAGTCCGTTTGTTTTATTTTTCATCTCCAACCCCCTAAACCCTTTTTGTTAATTTCTTTTGTAACAACTCCAATATATTAAATATAATACTATGTTTTTATAATAATTATTAGATCTACACTTACACACACCTACATCTAATGGTTAACGAACATACTGTTTCTGTGAATGGTGAATTTATGCCTCCCGAAACGATGATTGTTCAACATTCTTTTAACACCTTCAAAGGTGGCCATTAAGATGTAACTATATTTATATATGATATATGATGTGTTTATGTTTTCCTTAAGCTTCTGTATTTTTCATTTTGGTCATACCTTTATGGTTTCCATTATGGGTAAACGTGATATCTTCATTTAAGGAAGTGCGAACTACCGCCCCCTCAACGTGATGTGATTCATTAATGCCATATGTGGGACGTGTAAAGGATGGATTTAAAGTTATTATATATGATGTTATACTGGAATTATTATATAACTCTATATCATTATTATTTATTTACATTAAAGTATGAGATAGAAATGAAAGTAGCGTTCATGCGTACGTACGGCTTACCGTCTCCATGAACGGTACATTTCATTTCTTATCCCCAAATGTAATGTACTATTAAAAGTACATGTATATAATGTATAAATATAATGAATGATATATATAAATGATTAATATAATTATGGAATTAAAATATACATACCACTCATTTATTTTTAATTCCATTAATATGAAAATGAAATGAAAGTAGCGTTCATGCGTACGTACAGCTTACCGTCTCCATGAACGGTCCGTTTCATTTCTTACCTCTAAATGATTATGTAATATGATAAATACATGTATATTCTAGATATATAAGATATATATGATATCCAAATCCGGAATTTCATTCTGGATATAATGAACCTTTGACCACATGAACAACATGTAATCGTAAGAAGTCCACTTTCGACATAAGAACCAAATATCGACAAAACAAACATTATTAACTTAAATGGTTACATAATGTTTATAACATGGAAATAAGTGATATAAAAGGAATAATGAACTTTAAAAAGGTTCTTAATCAAGAAGAAATTTACTCAAGTTTATTATTCAGGAAGTTATAGAACGATCGAGTCAAGTCGGACCCGAGGTAAGGGACTTCGTCTCAATCTCCTTTCATTGAGGCATATTTCGTTTTATACACAACATTGTTTTATACGGTGTATAAACCCCTTTTCATTTAAATTTTATACAATAGGAATCTTTTTCTACAAATCGTTTTACTAAATGACAAAAAGGAATTTTTTTAACGTACGCGGTGACAACGACCTTTTTCGCCACCACAAGTATTATTTGGTCTTTGGCTTCCTCAACAAGCCGTAATGATTTTAAAATAAAATAAATACCATATACTCTTTTATGTATTTTCTTATTGAAAATTGTTTTGATAAAGGATTCTATTATGTAAATATATTTATGATATATTGTGATTGAAATGTGGAAATGTTATCATTCCTTTATATTGTTTTTATGTTTTATGATTTTATATTGGTACTTGGACATTTTAACGGGTGTTTACGTTATATACCATATGACGGATGGTGCCGTGAATACCAGGACAGGTGTTTACGTTATAACCTCCAATGCATTGGGTATGGAAGTCGGCCGTATGGCTATTCCATTAAGTATGTATGGAAATTGGTCGTATGGCTACTCCATTAAGTGATATGTGTGGAAGTCGACAGTATGGTTATTCCACATAAGTATGTTTATGTCCCAAGTTACCTTTATATATGTTATGTGTTCTTTATATGGGTTTTATGGTAATCCTTTGGTTACAAAAAGGTAATTAATGATACTTTATTCAGTGAAGAGTTTTTACTACTTCATGAAGGTGAAGGTATTACTTTGATAGAGTATACTTGGTTTACTTGATGTTTGAAAAACTAACAGTTTTCATCCTTTGTGTATCCCTTACTGAGCTTTTTATGATCACCCCAACTTTTTTTTGAAATGTTTTTCACAGGACTAAATGTGGAATAAGGTCAAGGATGTGATCAAGGGAATGTCATGCTATATAAAACATGGAACTAGGCATGTTTCTTTTTAAGAGTTTTTTTATGGAAACTTAGTAGAAGTGTCTACTTTGTAATCTTTTGAGATGTAATAGTTATGTTCTAATTCTCTAAAACTCTAAACCTGAAAAGATCCTCAATGTGAATTATTCATTTAATTCAATATTAAGTAAGGTTTAAGGCCGCGTCCTTATACAAGATGATGAAGTATATAGAAATGTTTTCTCTCAATTACTCACTTTCTAGTTGGTAAATGATCAGTACTAGGTTCTAAAATCATATGATCAAGAACATGAGTTACTATAGTGGAAGTTGAATGATATATCTATAGATTTCATTTTATTGATTACATGATTATTTAGAGGAAAAAATATTATCTAGTTGATCATATATTAACTCACCAAGTCAACCCATTTCCCAATCATTTGAGAAAAGAGTTCTGTAGAGATTTTGAGACATTGTTATGAGTAGTATACAATCTGGATTCATGAAGATCCATCGATTTCATTTTCATAAAATGATGCTCATTTCACATCACAACTACGGAGAGGACTATATGAGGATTTTGAGACTATGTTTCAATTGATCATGGTGTTTCACCCCTAATAGAAGGCCAACCTGAATGGCGAATTCAGGTTCTATAGGAAATGCTTTTGGCATTCATGTTTTACATTGTCCATATTTTAGAGGATTTACTACCCTTGTTAGAGTTCCCATGAAATAGTAGTAACTTTTACACCATCGGTATGGAACAATTTTAGGATTTTTGTGATAGATCTACAAGACCCCATTTTGTTGGACTATCCATGGGGTGTCTTTAGTCAAGAAACCATGGTTAGTGTGAATTATTATAGTGATAATTAATTTTATCTATTAGTGGATGAGGAATTCCCAAATCCTTCTAAATTCATATGTGTACTGATGATGGAGGCCTTCAGAGTTCATTAAGGGACACCATGTGTTCGTAGAGGGTACACCTTAGTGAGGATGCGATGATTTTCCTAGGGTGGTGAACTATATATAATATTCATTGGTACTCTCTAGATACTATGTATGGTTGGTGAGGTGGAATATTTATTATCACTACTACCTTAGTTTGGTCAGGTACAAGATTCCTACCATGTGTCTTTGCTAAAGAGGTACATGTATAACCCATCACATGTCATTGATTGTTGTGAGATGAACATCAAGTATAGAGATAAATCCACATAGTATCCAATTTATATCTAATAAAAAAAAATATACTTTATGGGTGAGAACCCTTAATGTGGGGAGAATTTATAAACATTGTTTTTTACATTTAAAACATTATAAAATTTTATGGAATATTTTTGGACACATTCATGGAGTTAGCATGAGAATCTAGGCTCATGAATACTTGGTGTTGATATAATGAAAAAAATAAATATATCATATTACCCACATTCATTATTTCTAAATTAATATACTATCTCCCAAAAGGATCCTCATATGATAAATATGAAAGGTACACTAAATCTGGAATGAGGGTTTTACACATGTAATGAAAAAACATTTATCAGAATTATTTTTTTGTTAAATGTAGTTTTGGGTGGGATAATAATTAAAAAAAGATATTTATTTATTTTTAATTTAATTTATATACCATTTATCTTCTCTATATAATCCGTGTTATAAAAAAACCTTTGGGATATCCACATATCCCTCAGAATATAAGAGGATCATGGAAGAGAGCCTTGGAAGATGATGGTGGATCATGGATCAATGATAAAATAATCCTAATGATTTTCTTTGATAGCATAGTTCTTGGAAATCACCAAAACAAATGACACAATACCATTATTTTTCAATGGTCGATCCAACCTTAAATCATTACTTTTTCTTTTGTATTAAAACCAAATTTTATATCTCATTCCTATTTAAAATTGATTAAACTAAAACCAATTGATTCAATGACCGTTGGATGATTATTGTTAATTTTCATTAATATTGATAGAATTGTGAATTTTTATTTCATTGATTATTTACTTTTCTAATTGTTTGTTCAATGATTGGAATCTAACCAGAACAATGTATAACTCTCATTCTTGAAATTTGTTTTTATGTATTTATCCCTCCTTTGTTGTTTTGATCATTATTAGTATTCCTTTTTCATGGTGATTCGAAAAATGCCTTGTGAATGATCATCATGAATCCATTCCTTTTCAAAAAGGATCATTACCATAGGGTTTGTTTTTTGATCAATGGTATAATCAAGGATCAATGGAAGAAATGGATGATTCAATGATGGATGAAAGTGTCCAGTTGGTAGTCTTGACATTTTGGAAATATTGAGCAATGAAGGATGCAAGTTAGGCAGATTGGGTGGCCAGAGTCTTCCACCAATGAAGATATGGATTGATAAAACCTATATCTGTGTTTTTTAGAGGAAATTTTGGAATAATCAATGGTGGATGTGGGGTTGGTGGTACATGAGATAATTTATATATTTACGTACAATTCTGTATATACACGATGTATATTCCAATATAAAAAATATACTCCCCGAGTAATGGTCGATATTATTTCAGAAAAAATAAAATACCATGTTCCATGTGAGACCTACCACAAATATTTTGACCCATAATTTGAAACTCTATGTTTAAACATATTATACATATTATTTGACACTACTATATACCTAGGTGTGACTAGAGTACATGGGAACATTCTAGTACTATGACATATCTAGAGAAACCAGACATGGCCAGGAACACGGACAATACTAGAGTACATTGGCATGACCTAGAGAACCTAGACATGAGAAAAAGTTTATGGGAAGATCCAATTTAGCGAGGAAATGTAGTGTACTTAAATTACATGTTGTGTACTTTCTCTATGGTGTTTTGAGGACCATTTTCTATTTATTGTAGACTGATATATCTATAGTTTACCCTTGGTGTATCCTTGTGAGGGTATAATGAGGTATCACATCCTAATCATAAGAGGTTATTCCCTCATTTAGTTTAGTGTCATATGGAGTTATTAAAACCCTCTATGTGGCTCATAGTTTGATCCTCATTAATTATCTTCTTCCCTAGGTGGGGGTTTCTAAATTATACTGACTATTATACTTCGTTTTTTGATCCTCTACTTAGTGGGAAATTACAGATAATGTTTTGTATGCCCCAAAATCATAGGGAATGATCTTCTATATATGTATAAATATCTTATAAGATATACAATAAACATATTTATGACAATTCCTATTAAGAGTAACATCTCAGATGACCTCCATCAGTGTTATCAGACCCCTAGAGTGAGTTCAGAAAGATGATTGTTTCTTTGATGCTTTGAGAAGGATACTATGTTGGAAGTATTGTTTTGGACTAACCATGGGACTTAGGGTACATCTTATTAATTTTTTGGGTTATCATTATTATATATCTTGTTCTAATTCACACAACACTATGAGGATGAGATAATTAATCTCTTGAGGACTTATCTTTGGTGAGTTTTGATTATCCAAATTGGTTTTTATATAATCACCCCTTAGGGGATCTTCCTATAAATGTTGTGTATTATATATATGATATAACATTTGACTATGTACTTTGTGAACAAGGATAAGGTATAGAATAGTTGAGTTATACAGCCCATGGTTCATAATAGGTGTTTCATGTGATAGTAGTCCCATCCTTCCTATCTGGTTAGACACATTTTATATTTTTTTGGGATTATATTTCCCCCGTTGCTTTCCAATATTTATGTCATGCACTGATGTGGTGTATAGATGCATACATTAATTATGATATTTCTTACATTTTATCTTTCATCATTGTGTGATATTTTATAGACAATTGATTGTGTACATGTAACTTATTTTAAGTCCTAACATGTATGATATCTGCCTACCAGGTACTAGTACCTAGACCCAAGACTATTAGATGATGTCATGGGGTTTCATACACATATCATAATATACCAAGAAGGACCTAGTGGGTCGTATCACGGATGAGTCGTATCAATGATAGGTTCTTATTATGATTTTTTTGGATATATGTGGGTCTATATATATAACTTATTCTATGGCCTTCCATGTGTGATATATGCATAATTGAAGCCGGTATCCATCCCCTAACATATTAGAGGTAGGCTTGGGCTGTCATAATCATCTTATAGCCAACCTTGTGGGGGCATGGTGGGTCAAGTAATTAAAATTCCATTAATGGTATTTCTTCATTGGGAATCCATTTTCTTAATTCATATACAATCCCAATATAATCTTGTTTATGGATTTATTTAAAAGAACATTATTTTTCTCTATCCTATAAACCATAATATTTATTTTACTACAATAGTTTATTATAATATTCCCTCCATTACAACATATGAAACAAATCCATATTACATTGTTACATTTCTATAAGCTCATATTTTAAATTCATAACTCATATGATGTTGAGTTTCTTTAAATTTATGATAATTATAAACATAAAATCCCTAAAACTATATTATTATCTTAGTTTGACTATTATTTAACTCAGATAGGTTCGTGTTTTAAATAAAAAAATCAAAAAATCTGTTAGGAATAACCATATGTTTTTTCATTCAAACTACTACCTCATTTGGTTTCACATTTGGACAACCACCGTATCATCCTTCACATCATTTTAAAAAAATTTCCATATAGTTTCATCCATTTAATACAAAAATAATTATTTAGTGTGATTATATCAAATATAATCATAATAAAAAATTTTATGTGGAGGATAAATACTATGCTATCTTTAATAATTTACTTTTCTATTTAAATCATTTTATTCAAGTAAAAATAACCAAAATTATACATATGAAATTAATATTTAGGTTAAATAATACATTGAACATATGATCCCTGACACTCATATTAACCTCTAATGTATTCTATATATTTTGAAATATATCTCATCTAAAAAATATTAACATATATCATTATCTAAAACCTTTATTTGGTACCATGTATAATCCCTCTAAACATTGAGAACCCAAGAATAAGTGTTTAGTATAGAGGATTTCATATTAATACATCCAATGATAATTTAGTTTTTATATTTGAAAGAATTGGTAAAACCGTTACATAAAAGTGTGGGATCTTATATACATTTTTCATTTTCTATAAATTTAGTTTATTATAATTATAGTCTAGATTAATTCAAGACATTATTTCTTCAATCATGATGAGTCACTAGAGAAAAATAATTTACCTTTATTTTATTACTACATAACCATTTATTATTCAAAAAACATTTGAAAATGTGGGATGCTAATATAAATTTCAGTGAGGGTTTTAAAAAGAAAGGAAAACCATTAGTTCAATGAAAAATGGAAATAAAAAAAATGATTAACTTCTTCACAATAAACATAAAATCTATAAAATAACTCACATCCACGTGTTAAAATATTCCTTTTCTTAGTGGATATTTTTAAAAACTATTTGAATCATAGTATCATCTATGGAAATGTCTTGAGGCATGAAATAACATAAAATATATAAATCATGAGAATACATTTATATTAAATTATTTGTATATAATACATGTGCACACAAATTATCCCACAATGAAAATAGTATTCAAAGAATAAATACATATATAAATTATATTTGAATATATAAGATATAAAAATAATATATTTCCAGAATATTCTAATCCATTCTATCATATCTTAGAAATTTACACATAATTATTTTTTACGTTTTTTGTGGAATGAAAAAAGGAGATCATAGATTCTATATAAAGAGTATAATACAATAGAATATGTCATAAAATAATAATGATATAATTGATATGGTAGGAATATATAAATAAAATTAGTTAATCAATTCATATTGAGGTAATTATATATCTATTATAATAAATGAGAAACATGGATAACAATAATTTCTGATCTAATATTTATGTAATGTTTCATTTTAGGTAGTAATAAATTGTTTCAAGGCCTTGATCCAAGGAAATATACTGATATGGGAATATGTACTCACCAACACCTGAAATGTTTGGTCTCATGAGAATTGTTGATGCATCTAGAGGATATGTAATTATATGCCCACCCATCACCAGATTAATTCCAATGAATTTCCATAATAGTTTAAAATAACTTTAATACCATTATCTAAGAATCATATAGTTGAATAAAAACATTGTTATCTATATAATAAGAACCACATAAAAAAATATCCAAATTCAATGGATAAATTATTTCTTTTGAAGAATAAAATCCAAAAATTAATCAACAATATATAAGATATTGTAAATATAATAAAAATCACCCTTACCAAATAAATATATTGGATTAATTAACATCAATATATATTCATATCCATAAAAGATGGTAATATGGTTCATTGGTCTTTATGGAAGAATAATAAGGAAATTAGAGGGAATCTCTTTCCTTATAGTTCATAAGGAGCATGTCAATATTTCAATGAAAATCCCATATTATTGTATAGCCCAGGGTATATACAAATTCTAACACATTATTTATCATGTGATGATTGAGATAATGCATAACTGACCCAATTTATGGTGATTAACCGAATGTGAATCTATACCACATCAACATACTCTTGAAATAATCCCTATATAAATTCACCTTTGATGAACGTAGAAAAATATTTATTATACCAATAAATTATTCGATTTTTCGACCATGGAAATTTTTTTTAAAGAGGTTTTGGTATCTAAGAAATGAAAATAATATATAGAAGTGATAAAAATATAAAGATTTAAATCCATTGATAATCATCATTAATATAGATAAAATTATTCATAGAAATGTATGTACCCATAAAAAGGAAATTTGTGCTGATTATAGCATGAGTCCCAAATAAGGAAAATTGTGAGAGAAGGACAAATATTTTACTTTTGTGGAAATCTAACAAAAAATAATTAAATTTAATGGATTAATATTTACCTTACAATTCCATGAATAATGTAATTTCATGATATTACATCTTAAATAGGCATTATGTACTCCATATAATGGAAATAAAGTTTATAATATAACACATGTATAAAAGAGATAAAATTGAGTTCAAAATCCATTAACGTTTATCATAACATAAACAAACATATATTAACCACATATATACCATATATATCCCTCTTTATCAATTAATTAATTAGAATACTCATATCCATTTTTTTTATATTGTTTTTAAACATTCCTTCTGTATTTGAATTCTACCTATTTCCCACAGTTTCTATTTATTGTATTCGTTTCTTATACTACTTTTATAATAATGATATATGTAGTCATTCATACTATAAACTTTATTTTAACTAGGTTATTAATGTTACTTTTATAGAGTATTGACAATTATTTATGATGTTTTAAATTCATTTTAATATATTATATTTATTATTATTGAATATGAAATCTATAAGAATCATGTTTCAAAAATTATTAATGATCAAAGGGTATTATCTTTATAAATTAATTAATTATTGTTATATGATTTCTATTATAAAAAAATATTTTAAAATGTATATTATATTGGTCTAGTTATTATGTCCCCATAGTCATTCATGATACAAATTGATTGTGTTGTTCAAGTTGGTGGTTAAATTTAATAATACATTAACATACTATGATTAATTGATTCTTTTGAGGTGAAATAGTTTTAATTTCATTACACTAGTAGTATAAAGATATTATTTAGTGTCTATTTGTGTGATATACTAGTATTATATTATTAGTATTATAATAAATAATAGATATGATAATATTACATAATATGAATACAATATCTCAGTCCTTGAATACTTGTTTAAGACAATTTATATTATAATGATTGTTCAAAAGTTATATCATTAATAGGTTATTACAAATATTTATTAGAAAAATAAAATCTTCGCAAAAAAAATTTATACATTAAAATAATTCTCATGATCATACATTTGAGGCAGTTATTGAATGAACAATGAAAATTGATCATTCAATGGTGGCAATAGTCTACATGTATGCATAAATGGTGATTTTATTTTCATTTAAAAAGGAGAAATGAAAAATATAGGTTATCATCTTAGAATATAAAATATTTCTAAAATATCATAATAATATATTACCATCCCTATTATGAATATCATCTTAATGTGGTGATAGAAGGAAAAACATGTTGTATCATTGAGATGGTAGTCAACACAATGTTCAACATACATTTTAATTTTTCGTAATAGAAATAGGGGAGGGTGGTTAATTCTTCTAACATAATAATAATAAAATATCAGTATAAAAAAGAAAATATATGTTACCATTTCAAGATAGTTATTTTTTTATAAATACAAAAATCATAAAAAATTAATTATGAAAGGGGGAGAAGAGATTAGAAATTTATTCCTTAATACCTGGATTATCTCCTTTATAAAGGGGATTAAGACTACTAGAAATGGTCATTTAAGAGTACTATAACATTTTAAATATGTATATTAATATTTGGGATGATAACAAAAATTTTTGTGAGGGGAAGTGAGAAAAATTGTTCCCCTTTTTCAAGTAAAATGTGATGAAATTTTTATAAATACCCAAAGCATTTTAGTAAGGGTGATTCAATCTTAAAGAAAGTGTTGGGTTTAATTGTGTTTAATAATTTTTAAAACCTTATTTTTTAAAATATCAAAGGGGGATAATAGTGTAAAACTTTTTTTGGTAAATTTTATAGATCATTTGAAAAAAAATATTACAATGTTTTATTTTCTAAACTTTAGAGGGTAAAATTAATAAGGAAGAAAACATAGAGGGAGAAAAGAATCTTGGAAAAAGGTAAAATGTATAACCTATCTGATAGGGGAAGTAATAATTTTCCCTAATTTTTTTAAATTTTAAAATTTCATTATTTTCCATTTCAAAATTTGGTATGTTATTGAGCCAAAATTTATTTCAACATTTTCATAACTATTTTTTAAAATCAATATATATTTCATTAATGTATATGGTTTAATAAAATTTATAATTCCATATTTTTTTATATCATAAAGGGAAATCTATTTTTCCAGACATATGAATACCAATTAATTAAATGAAAAAAATTACTCTATTCATATGGACTTGTTGAAATGTGTAGGCAGGTGATCATATATTTTTGGATAATGATTTATCAAAGTAAAAAACAAGTCATACAACTAATTAAAATCTACAAATGTTATATTAATACATTTAGATAATTATTTTATGAAATAAATCAAAAATGTATTATAGATGAACTTTTTATTAAATCTTTAAGACAATGATATACTATTTATCAAGACAACAAAATTTATTCCACTGTATGAAATCTTATTACACTGTGATGGTGTATAATCTTATGAGATTAAGATTAATGTGATTATATGTTAATGAGTTTTTAGGCCATTTCAACCACCTTTTAGATTCATGGAATATGATTGTTGGATCTTTATCTATAAATAGGAAAAGTGCTAATGGAGGGGGAATATTTTTTATCACCGATTGTCAAAAGTATCTATAAATATTTTGTAAAATCTTGTTATATAGGGATAAATTTATGGTAATCTAGTATGATTCCTTTTTATAAGGAATATATTATTGTAATATTTACAAATACCTTAAGAAATTTTGTGTCTTGTAATTATCTATTTGACTAGGATTGGAGTTGAAACATGGATAATTTAATTTAATTTAGAATGGTTGAACATCATAACCAAATGGTAAGCTATAACTCAAATTATTTATAGTTTTTAAAAAGGCTCAATGTACCTAGTTATTAACTTCTAATTTTTACCAAATCATAAAAATACATTCCCTGACTAATCCTTCAAGGATACATTATCCCCCTCTTAAAATTAAATTAATCTCCTTTAATTGTACATAATTTTATTTTCACTTCTTTAGTATCCTTTTTTATCATCCCAAATAGTCTGTACGTTAATATTTTTCACTACCACGTGCCATGAGATAACTATTTTCATTTGTGAACTTCTTCCCTACATTATGAAGTATAGAAAATATTCCCATGAAATGATTCACATGGTGTTATCTAGTTGTTTTAATTGATCTATTATTGTATTAAAACAAAATTAATGGTTAATAATTATCCAAAATTCCTATTTAATCAAGATAACATGATCTCATCATGCATACCAATGTTTGGATAGTCTTTTCAGTCTGTTTAGTTGTATGGACCTGATAGGTGGTTCTTAAATGTATCTCAGTGTGGAGTTACCTTTGAAATAACTTGAATAATATAAATGATAAGAAATTTTCATGACTAAATACAATTGATATAGGTTCCCCATGGATCCAGATGATTTCATTGATATAGATCTATCCAAGCTTATAAAGGGATAGATCTTCTCTTATCACAAAAATATTTGCATACTAAATAATATGATCAATGATGACCCATATAGAATTATCATTCCAAGGATTCCTTGGTAGTTATGTGACCATGTCTATTGTAATATTGTCCCATTTAAATCTAGGTATGAGTAGAGGTTTTAAGACTCCATTAGTATGATGCCTTCTTGTCCTTAAAAATTTCTTATGATATTATTATCAAGAGATTTATTTATAAATGGAAACATACATTTAAATTTTGGTTAAAACTGTAGATAACTAATGTCTAGTTTATATATTTCCTTAACACTAAATGTTAATACATAGATAGATATTTTATAAGGTTATGTATATTTTTATTTACAACGTTATAATGGCTTCCTTTACTTGTTATTATATATATTATTTTCTATTGTAAAATTTTGTAGAAATATTTTCCATTTTCTAAACATTTCTAAACTCTAAAATTTAGATGAACTTTTTATTTTATTTATATACACTAATGTTTGGATGACCTATTTTTCTAGTGTTTTTTAATAAAGAGGCTAGAACAGTGGGATTTCTATTTTATAAACATCAAATTTCCCTCTAATATACTTTTTATATTACTCCTCAATCCATTATAATATTTTTATAAAATTGAGAAATTATAGAGTAGGGATGATATAAGTTAGATACACACATAATATACTTAATTGTAGAATTTTTTTATCCAATATCAAGAAATTTACCTGTTGAATTATTACTTTTATTATTTTTATTTTTACCACTATAATTGGTATTTAACTTAATAATTTAATCTTTAGACATAAAAATAAAATGTTCCACATTTCATAATTAGACATACTGATTGTGAATTTTAAATTAATGTAACAATATTTTTTAAAAGTATTATATGTTGATTTTAAATTAGTAACTATATAATTTACTAAAACAATATTTGTGAAAAATTTGACCAAATATTTAAAATATAAAATATATGTTTAAAAATTAACCATAATATTTTAAAATGTATAATGATACTTATAAAACATATATTTTTTGGATAATGGTTTTTTATGATATATTTTATTCTTATGTCTTACTGATGTCATAATGGTCATAATTTGTTTTAAAAATTGAATTTTCACTATCCACCTAAAAATGAATTTATTTTCATAAATTTGAAATAAATCATCTTAATTTAATATATTCTCCATGTATTCAAATATAAAATTTCTATAGAGAAATAAATTTCTATAAATCCTAAATTAAAATTATAAATTCAATTATGAAAAAAGGATCCTTATTATGAGTTTTATATGATAGTTCATGATATGGTTTTTACCTACTATAGTATGGTCCCATGTATTATATTATCCCCCCATAATTATTTTATCCCAAAAATTAGGTTGTATATATGATATTGAAAAAATATAAATTCCAATTCATTATATATTCTTTTGGAACTTTGGTTGCCTCATCTGTTTTTTGATTTCCTCAATGTAATTTCACCACACAATATGTTTGACCCTATAATACATACTCATTAATTTCCAAAACCTATAAAAAGATACTCATTTTAAGAAAATCCATGATACTACTATAATATCTTATATAAAAATGTGCATTGGATTGAGATAGTATTTCATTGGTGTTGAAAAATGGAAGATTTCATTTAATTTATAATGGTTGGTCATCATATCCAAATGGTATTCTAAAACTCAAATTCATTGTAGTATGTCAAAAGTCTCAATGTACATAGTTTTTTACTTCCCCTTTTTGTCAAATCATAAAAATACATTCCATTATGAATCCTTCAAATATACATGATCCCATGTTTGAAATTAAATTCATTTACTTCAATTGGAAACCATTTTATTTTCCCTTATTTAGTATTCCTTAATATTATCCCAAATAATTTGTACATTAATAGCTTTATCTAACATAAGTTGTGAGGAAACTATATTTATTAAAAGAAATTCCTCCTAACAAGATAGTCTATAAAAAATCTTCCCATGCATCACTTGATATGGTGTTAGCTGGATACTCTAATTGATCTATTATTGTATAAAAAATATTTCAAGGGATTATAATTATACAACATGACTTGGAAGTCAAGATGACATGATATTAGCATGCCTTCCAATGTCTGGGAAATATTTTTAGACTGTTCAATAGTTTGGGTATGATAGGTGGTGCTTAAATGTATCTCAGTGTAGAGTTACCTTTTAAATATCTTCTAGAATTTCAATTATAAAAAGTTTTCATGATCAAATCCAATTGATAGAGGTTACCAATAGATCCATAAAATATCATTAATGTAGATTTGGGAAAGATGATAAAGGGTTTGATCTTCTCTTATCACTAAAAAATGAGTATACTAAGTAAGATATTCAATGATAACCCATAGATAATAATCCTTCTTGGGATTATTTTCTAGTTTAGGGACCAAGTCCATTTCAATATTGTCCCATTTTTATCAATGTATGTGTGGGGGTTTTAGGACTCCTTTAGGTTGATGTCTTCTTTCACTTATATACTAGAATATAGTGAATTTGGACACATAGTCTACAATTTTCCACTTCATTCCATATCACTAGAAATATTGTCTTAAATACCTATACATTTTTGTTCTACCTAGGATTATATATAAATTTGATTTATGTGATTCATGTAGCATCTCCATTTTCAAATATGGTACAAATAGAACATATAATATTTTCCCAAACATCAACACTTAATCTATAAAAATGTAGTCTATAATTTTCCCAAAATTTTAAATTTTAATTGTTCTTTTTAGTTTATCTTCATCCAACTAGGAATTCTTGAAAATTTCTATTCAAGATGGTTTATTAATTACATAAAAATGTATATATGGACCCCCTTACCTAAAGAACACTATATAATTATTTATTATATTATGTATATATTATATTTTTCCTCATAATTTTCATAACACCATGGTGCTTCAAACTCAATTCACCAACCACCATGTATGTGTTCATAGGGATTTAGTGTATTGAGAATTCATATTCCGTAAGTAGTTTGAGTTATCTACATGCCCTTATGTTAATATCCTTATAAAAGAAGATTTACATTAAAATAGTTTGACCTATATATATATATTGAATAGCTCACCATGGAGGTATTATATCTACCTTTTAAAAGAAAATATTACAACTATAAGATCATGTTCATGAGGTGGATAGTTCTGATCATGGATTTTCAAAGACATTGATTCATAGGAAATCTCTATTTCATTCTGCATTGGTATATAACCAAGTCAATTCATTGATTCATCATTTTATATTACACATACATAATTACTAGATGGTAGAGTTAATATCATTGTATTTATTATTTTACTTTACATCTATTTCAATATTTCCTAATATACTGTTGACCATATGAATTTAAATACATTTTTTGTTAACTTGGTAGACATGTTAGACAAATTGGTGAAATCATAAGAAAACATCTAATAGAATACTGATAAACCAAGAAAACCACCAATATTAATTATGTTTATTATTTTATATCATTCATGGACTACCTTTTTCTTTAAGTTCTAACCAATATATTATCCTATGATATAATATTACCTTGAAATGGAGCATTATTGACTATAAATCATCACTTACTATATTCCAAAAAAATACAATTTTCAAAGGGACTCAAGATTTATTCACATATAACTATCATTATCTTAGTTTATCATAGATTATGTAAATATATCATTAATGAATAACACCATAATGTTACGAAGATAATTCTTGAATACTTTATTTATCTGATCCAACAAGAATGATTGTGAATTATACAATCCCAAATTCATTACCATAAACTCATAATTTACAAAACGTATTTGAACATATTCCTTTAATACATCAAACATATTCACTCTTAGTTAATGTTAAATTAAGATAATAATGATGTTTTAAATGCATTTATCTCCTTGAAGTTGATCAAATAATCTATAAATGAATCATAATAGATAATAACTTCTAATATTAATTGAATTGATCTCCCAATAATTAATGGACAGTCTCATAGAAAAATACTTCTTTTTCATTAATATAAAGGGGATCCACAATGTGAAAACACTGGTGCATATAAATCCCTTATCACACAACTCATGCATGTACTTATTCATCTCATCAAACTCCACTTGACATGGCGTTTATGATATAGACCATTCATCTAAAATTACGTTAGTGGAAAAAATCAACATTACCCTCTAGTGGATGACCATGATATTATTATATAAAAACATTAATGAAATTTTATACAATGGGTAAATAATATATTCTTTGGATATATTATTTATTCATAGATCACTCTTGTTCTTCCTTTCTTACCATAGTTTCAATAAGGAGAGACAGTGGTGTAGGATTCATACAAGACATAGATAATGAACTTTACCCACTATAGATAAGAGATTCACCCTCATATTCATGGATCATAATCTCTTTATCTTAGTAATAAATATTTAACTTATAATTTTAAATCCAATCCATACTAAGGAAAATATTCATGACAATAATAGGTATAATAATCAAGATTGAAATATGGAACTCTCATGCATCAGAATTGGATGTTCCTAGAACATAATTGTTGTAATAATTATTATAATGAGTGTCTTAATTTATAACTCCCTTATGAGGGTTATAGGGGAATATATAATGTTTTTGAGAATTATGGAATATATTAAAAAGTGTAATGAACTAAAATAAAATAATACATTAGCTAACATTTAGACTATAACAAATTCCATATTTTTGTATCATTATGAAATTAAACAAAAACACTAGTAATCAAATATGATATTAATTTCTCCCTTATCGTTTTTATGTAAATTCACATTAATTTTGAGAAATATATTCAGATAATGTTCCTTTTAATAACATTTAATGTAGTGAACATTAACATATTATTCCTTGTATTTTCATTTGTGAGCATGATGTCCTTTTTATTCACAATTATAAAAAAATATTATTTATTTATGGAGGAAACAATGTGTTTCATTCCATAGTTATCACATGTTGAAAATCCCATCATTCTTTTCTTCCCATTTTTATATTTGTATTTTTATGATTTTTTGTCAGCCTCTTATTCTTGTAATTTCCCTTAAATAAATACATCCTAGAAAACTCTGTATATATCTTAATAAAACATTAAACTATACCCTAATATTAGAAAATGGTCAAAGATACCAATTCCCAGTAAAGTTTATATTTTAACCCATTTATTAAAAAAAAAATAAATCATTCCATTTTATGTATATAGTTTGAAATATGTCAAGTTAACCTTTTGAATATAGATACATTTCCACCCCATTTTTTATATGATTGTAAAAATATATATCCATTTCCACTATTTTCTCATGAATAATTATTTTTCATATATCTAATTCTTAAAAGTTTCCTTTTTCAAGAATTTTACATTATATTCCTAATTACTATTTAAAATTTGAAACAAATACCCGCATGCTAAATGCTTCATTTTCACTAGTTCTCAAACAATGAAATATCTTCTGGAAGGACTCAATTCATTTTTCAAATACCTATAGATTATTAGTTCCCCGTAATTTTCGAGTTTATTATTGAATAAAGTGGTCCAACAAATTGACACCATGTTTTGGATTAATAGGTCACTCTATGAAGATGAGATCATTTTTTCTAAATTGGATTAGCTGACCTAATATGATTTTGATATGATTATAATAAACTCAAATTTCATTTACTTATATATGGAGAATCCATGTTTTTACTTTCAGTTTTGATATGGATACCTTTCCTCCATTTAGTCTTCATCATTATATATTGGATAACACATAATTAGCTCTTGATTTTGAATCATAAAATATAGTTCCTATTATGTTATATATAGTTTTCTCACAAAGAATGATGGGATTTTATATTACTTGTTCAATATAACTAGGTTAAAATAAATATAGTCCCAATTTTTGAAATGAAACATCCATTGATACCAAATAAGACAACCAGAACACTAGAAATCCATATCTGGATGTTATATTACATTATTCATATAAAATAAAATATGTCCTAAATGATCCAACAATATAGTAGTCTTGGAATAATTGACACGCACACACATATATATTACACTTTAAAAAAATATACAACCTAAAAATACTTTGATAAAATTATTATTATCCTTTTCATGATATCCATGAAATATACACATAGTTCTCCTTGAGGTTTTTGGGGAAATAAAAAACAAATTTAGGGAAGTTAAAATTATATATAAGGAGTAGTATGCCACATATAATATCATAAAATAAATATGGTATATGTGTTATTGTAGGAATAAATAATCTACATGAAGCCATAATTAACTAAAACTAAGGGCTTGATATATTAGTGGAAATAATTGAAAACATCGATACTAATAATATTTTATCTCATACAGACATAATGAATAACTATGGACAACAATAAATGTTTCCATGACATTTTTTCAAGACAATATATTCATATGGTAAGAGGTATAAAGAAAAACACCATCTATTTTGTCTCATGGGAACCGTTAATGCATCAAGGGGATATATACCTCCTATCCCCCCATTTAATATTTAATAGTCCAATGAATCTCTATAAGAGTCAACAATACCTTTAATACTATTCCATATGGAACATCTAGTATAATAAAAAATATATCAATATAAATAAAAATATAAAAATCAATACATCCCCATTCAATTCGATAATTTGGATGTATAAGAGAACATTTCGTACTAAACATAGGTTTTATGAGGTATTGTCAAAGAAATAGCATGTACCCTTATGAAATATATATAGTGTCAAGGGTGCATTCAAATTTATTGGTTATAAATTTAATTATTATTTTGTTTTTATTGTTTTAAATGGTAGGATGCCACGGAAAGTCAAATAAATATCATTCATCATGGTTCATAAAGACTGTATGAATATTCCAAATCATATCCCACAAGACTGTCTAGCCATATGTGCAGTCATAGGCCAACTCAGTATTCATTAATAGGATGTTTGAATCAAAGATCAAACATCCATTTTTGGGATGATTAACCTTAAGGGAATATGTTCCATAGAAATGTCTACTTTACATTATATGGATATAGATTTATAACATTGAAACAATAACAATTTTTCCTACTAAAAATTATTAATGTTTTTCCACCATAGAAAACATTGTGTTTTTCAATGTTATTGGTAAATCCTGAATAAAAATAATATAAATAAGGGATAAAAATATATACAGTATAATGCTGTGAAATGTATAAAGAACATGGTAAAAATCCTTTGATGAAAATGTATGCGACAATAAAAGGAATTTGTATTTGAATATAACATGTGCCTCGAGAATTATTATTTAGATTGAAAACTCCACTAATGGATTGAGTGGAAATTCAATCAAAATCTATTGAAAGGGAGGGATTGAAATTGATCATTGAATAACATTAATAAATTCATTTCGTGATATAACATATCATATAGTTATTATATATAAAAAACATAATAAATTTGTCACATAATAAAACACATATCTTAAAAGGATGAATTTGAGATAGAAATCCCTCATCTCATGGATTGATTTTCAAAAACAAACTTTTACATCCTTTATCACAAGTATATATATATATATATATATATTACTCACATAATTCTAAAACTTATTGACATCTATTTCCATTTATATGATTCATAAATTATCAATTTATATATGAATTTTATATATTTCTAATATCTTTTGTTTCATGTTTTGACCATTCATATAAGTTATATTTTATAAAACTGGCCTTAAACATTACATAATCTAGACTTAAGTCAATAATTTGAATTTAATTTACATTGAGGATCTATTCAAGTTTTTTGATTTATATAATTAGTCCATAACTCATACATAACAACTTCAATATTATAAAGTATACACTTCTACTCAGTATCCATTTTATTCATAAACTAAAAACGTTTGAAAAGATACATTTTTTTCGTTTCTTGTTTAAACATCATAACAATTCATTGATCCCATCCTTGAATCTATTTTCCTTCAAAGCATGTGAAAAAATATTTCCAAACATGGGATGAGCATAAAATCATAGTAAGGGATACACAAATAAAGAAAAAAGGTTATCCTTGAAAAAACATGTAAACTGTGAATAATTTATCATAATATAATACTTTTAACCTTTAATAAGTATTAATTACACAGCACTGAATATAAGCTCATTGATTATCCTTTTCTAATAAAACGTTTTCCATAAAATCTATAGAAATCAATATATAACATGTAATGTTAACTTGAGACATAATCATACTTATATAGAATGACCATACGGTCAAAATTCACACATATCACTAAATTTAAAATCCAGACAGCCAACTTCCATACCCAATGCATTGGTGGTTATAATGTAACCACCCATCCTTGGTTTATCACAGAACCACCTCTCTTTTATTTATCACATAACCACACGTATTTATTTTATCATGTAACCACCCATCAAATTTAGAAGTACCATTATAAAATCATAAGAGATATAAGATTTCATTTTTCAATATTTCATTCCCAAAATTATATTATCAATCACAATAAATCATTTTAAGATATTTAAATATTGATTACTTTTCCAAAACCATTTAAATAATTTAAAAAAGTGATTTTTGAATCAAAGTGTACCATACCACAATGAAATTTTTGATAGAAATTAAAATTTTATAAAATTAATTTCAATAAATATAAATTCATAAAAACAATTTTGAAAACATAGACATAAAATATAAGGTTTTAGATAATTAAATCTATAAAACATTTAAAATGATGTTTTAGTTAAAGTGTCCCCTACCACTTGAGAAACACTTAAATAAAAATCATTAATTAAAAGCATTAAAAAAGATTTTAAATATAATTAGAATATACTAATTCATTATATAACATGTCAAAGGGGTTTTATATACACATTATAGGACAATAATGGTGCAAAACATCAGGATATGCCTCAATGAAAGAAGATTCAGGCAATGTCCCATACAAAGATAGTATCATTAGATTAAAGATAAATAAATTAATAAATAATGTGTTAAAAATATAAATACTAAAAATATAAGTGAATATCTAGTAAAAAAGAATCAGAGGTCATTCACACATATTCTTGGAAAAACAAAACTAGTGACATTGATCTTTAACTCAATAAATTGAAAATAAGATAATATTTCCCTTACATTGAGTCTAACTTGTTTCATAAATTCTTTATTTTCCAGAAAAATAAACTTAGTATAATTTATAAATTCTTTAGAAACTTTTTCAACTTTATTATTCCCTTTATATCACTTATTTCCATGTTATAAAAATTACATAACTGTTTGATATCATATCCGATGTTTTCTCGATATTCGGTACTTGAGTCAAAAATGAACTTGTTTTGATGTGAATTATCCATGTGGTAAGAGTTACACAATATTAATAATATTATTAATTTTTTGAATTTCATATATATCTAGTATATATTTATTTAACATAATCCATATTACTTAGAGATAAAAAATGAAATGCGTCATTTATGGAGACGATAGACCGCACATACGCATGAACGTTACTGTCATTTCATTGTCATATTAAAAATGATATAAATGTATATTATAATACCAATATTTTATTAATGTCTTATATTTCTGATAGTTTAAATAAAACTATCATTTATATATAACATGTATAGTGAAAATGAGTCATATCGCTTTGAGGTGGCGATATCCCACACTTTCTCAAAAGAAGTAATCATATTTACACAACATGGAAAGCATAAATGTATGTTCTAAATAAAAATTATTGAATAATATATACAATATAAATATAATATATATCACATGTCAAAATATTTTCCATTTTAACGTACACCATGAGAGGTTTAATGGGAATATAGATCAATCATCATTTCGTAAGATAGCAGTTCACCATAAATAGAAATAGTATGTTTGTTATCCATTAAATAGAAGTTTGAGTATGTGTAGACAAAATAATTACCATAAAAACATAATATTATATTTTTCATACTGGTTTTGTTATTTAATAATATCATATTAATAGTTTAGTGATTTGATAATGGAAATGAAACTAAAAATCATGAGAGAAGGTGTTACCTTTTAATCGGGTAACTTCTTTTGGTTTATTTTAAAAGGCTTACTTGGGGAGATTTCATCCCTATGGGATGAATCTATTATTATGGTTGGTATTATAGGAAAATGTTTTTATAGACATTGATGAACCTAAAGAATCATTAAGTGTGAGTATTAGAGAAGAGATGGTAACATTTTATGGGAGAGGGATGGGGAACCCGTGGAAACTATTAAAATATATTACAAATATAAATTAATTTTTAAAATCAGGTGTCTCAAATCTGATATATGTTGAAGATAATATGAGGATAGTTAAAATTCCTCTAATATAATAATTTTTATAAATGTATTTATTTTATTGTAAGACTTATCTTTTCGGTTTACACTTAATTATTATCTTTAAATTTTAATTATGGTAACAACATTTTAATTTTTATGAGGCTCTGAATTTTACTTATATGGGGTAAATTTTCTATAATTGGACACTTATATAAATTTTATAACTTATAATATTAACTTTGGGATTTTAAAATATTTTCAGGATTTTTAAATAATTTAATAAATTACAATTTTTATAAAAGAGAAAATATGACAATATTGACACTATTGACATTATTTTATTTTAATAAAAAAATACAATGATAAATTAAAAAATAGTTTTATTACATGTCATATTCCACTATAAAAACCATGTATGAAATAAATTATTTCAAAAAGTATTTTTTTAATATATATAATATCATTTAGTTTGTTCATTTATTGATAAATCAATCCTTTCATCGTCATTGTGTCATAATTAAAATTAACTATTTAATAACTAAAATTTATAAATAAGATACCATGATATGGGAAATATATTTAAATTTATAATTAATATTTATAGTCAAAGATAACACTTATATAAATTCATATTTAAATTGTTTTAGTAAGATGATATATGTTTATAACATATTTCCTTTACTTTAAATTACAAGTTATAATCGTCATAATCAAACCCAAGTGGCTTAAAAAATCCAAATTTCCATCCTGAGGGTTGTATTAGTTGAAAATATATCATCCAATACTATTAAGAAAATATTTATGGTATTTTTATATCATTATAATAATTGTTTACACTTATTTACCTGATTTACCCATTAACCTCGGTAAATAAAAATATTTACTAACGTTATCATTCACAATGCTCCAAAATAATAGTAACCTATTTTAATAATTGAGACATCCTAATTCCATATAAGGAATCCATTTTTCAAAATTCAAAACACATATGTTATAGTAATTAATTTAAAATTAATTCCTATTATAAAAATGTGAAAATGGGGTTTTTAAATGTAAAAACCATCAAAAGATTATTATGCATTTATATCTAATTTGAATGTGAAATTACTTAAAATTTTAAAGATTAGATTTAATGATAAATACCTAATTTAATTATTCTTTAAAACTAATTCAAATGATAATATAACAATACTAAAAAATTAGAATAAAAGTTATTTTTGAATTAAAATGCCGTATTATTCTCTGTATTCATTAAAATATGAATTTTATCAATTAAATTCATAAAATTATACAAAATTATATTTTTATGTCCTTATTCCAAATAATAAGTTTATGTTGTCATTTATAACTTATAAAAGTTCCAAAAACTATATTTAAAAAGGGGTTTCCATCAAAAGTCAGTAAAAATGCCATTTTTGAAAAATACTTCTTTTATGCTTAAAATTTATTTTTTCTCTTACAAATTGTCTAAAAACATATAAGATGAATTTTAAAATTCTAGTTGATTTTATATTTCATTAATAAAATCCAAGAGTAATAATATTATTTTAAAAACACAATTATTTTCATTTAATTAGTTTTTCATAAAAACAAATCCTTTATATTAAACTAGTTTTTATTTACATTTCTAAATACTTTGGTTACAAATGAAACATTATATAAGAATGTGTAAACCATATTTTCATAATTTAGTTAATACTATTAATTGCCTCCATTTCAAAGTCTATGATATAATGGTAGTATATAAATAATAATATTTATTTGTACGTTTAAGCTCGATGTTTTGAATCATTTATGCTATTGAATATAGTGTTTATTTCATAAAACAAGGGATGTCACATCATCTACCCATTAATAAATTTCTTCCTTACAATTTAAATTTGGGGTCAGTAACAAGGGTATGAGTTTTAAAAATACCTTTGTTGCAATCCCACATCGGAAAAAGGATTAACAAAAATTTCACATTAAAATAAATAAAAGAAGGTACAAAGGATACCTAAAATAACACATACTACTATTATTTGTAGGAATAAGTGGATATGAAAAAAAACTAACTTTAATGATTTGATGGAGAGTGATAGAAAAATGATCATAGGAAAATTAATAATCATAAAACCAAAAACATGTGATGTGTTAAATGGTCTTTGATTTCACAATAGGGAAATAAAATGGAGAATATTTTTATTTTTAGAACCTTTTCTTAAGGTTGAGGAATTTATTTATTATCTCAACTAAGAACATACAGAAACATACTCACTTGTCAAGTATATTTTCATCATTTAATAAATTTCTACCACAAACTCATCGTTTCTCCAAACTATGTGTATTCAAGATGTCTTGGTCACACCTAAAGCGCGAGAATCAATTTATAAAGAATAACATAATTCAAAATATATTAACTATATATTCATCATTTCTTGAAATATTATCCCAAAAAAAAGTGAGGATAAAACTTGATAACTCCTACAAAATAATAAACAATTGTTTGAATAAAAAGTACTTTTAATCTCCAAAATTCAATAATAATGGAGAAATTTCATCAAATAACATTTTATAAATAATTGTCCTAAAAATTATTTAAAATAATACAAACTATGATTAAAACCCAAAAATTAGAACAATTCGATAAAATAGCCTTCCAAAATAAATTTTAAAATTTATCACCAAATAACATCAAACACTCTAAATGTCTCATACCAAAAAATAATTAACAAAGTCCAGTTTTCACTATGATAGGTTAATCACTTCAATAAATATCCTAAATCTCCATGAGTCCTCTATAAAAACATATATTATTCCAACATAAAATTCAAAAATTACCCCAAAAATAAATCCCCAAAGTATTTTATTTTCCAAAGTCATATAGGGTTCCTAAAATCGTGAATTTCTTCTAAAATAACATTTATCACTCAATCCCCATATTATTTTTCATTACCAAGAATGTCTAAATTATAAAATGTAAGTTCCCAAAATCAAAATAATCTTATTCCATAAACTAGTTTAACAAAAAAGAAAAATACTTACTAACCTGGGACTTCACGACATCCAGTGGTTTGTGATTCAGCCTTTTTCCCATATGGTTGTGGGTTCTATTCCTGCAGCCTTGCTGGACATGACAAGTTATCACCCATCCTACGTGTTGTAATTTTTTGAAAAGTATATAATTCATATAATATTACAAAAATATAATATAGTAAAAAATAAACATAACACGTTTTAACCTAAAAGGTTATTTCATAGCTCTCACTATGCATTCCAACAAGTAAAAACATTTAATTACCTCAAAAATAAATGTCTCCAAAAATACTGTTAATCACCTTAAAATATTGGAACTTAAAGCCTCAAAATGGATTTTGAGGTCATTGAACATATGATCATCTTGAAAATTATAAACTCATGTTATATTCCTATCTCATAAGAAGACCTCCAAATCTCTAATGTTGTATAAACCATCCTCTGATACCAACAATAGGGAACCAGCCTTAAAAATTACATAACATTGTGTTAAGACAATAACTTGACTTTAATTTACATTGAGGATATTTTCATCATTATATTTTTAGATAATTAGGCCATAAATCATACATAAAGGCTTAAATATTACAAATCATAAACTTCTACTAAAAAACCATTTTCTGTAAAAAAAAGAAAACCTTTTAAGAAGAAACATGGCTTCGTTTCATTTTAAGACATTATAACTTTTCCATGATAAAATCATTTACTCTATTCTCCTTTAAATATAGTGAAAAAAATTTCTAAACATAGGATTCTGACAAAAAATCAGTAAGGGATACACAAAAAAGAAAACTATTATCTTTGAGAAAACATGTAAACCATGATTAATTTATCATAAATTAATAGTTTTCACCTTTAAGAAGTCATAAATAAACTTAACTAAATATAAGATCATTTCCTACCATTTTTGAAATCTAATGTTTACCTTAAAACCATAGAAATCAACATATAACATATAAATGAATCATGGGATATAATCATACTGAAATGGAATAACCATACGGTCGGCATCCATATATACCACTAAATAAAATAGACATATGACTGACTTCCACACCCAATGTATTTGAGGTTATAATGTTACCACCCATCCATAGTTTCTCACAAACCACCTGTATTTAGTTTATGACATTACCATGCATCTTTGGTTTATCACTAACCACCCATCAAATGTCCCAGTACCATTATATAATCATAACACACAAAATAATTTAATTTTAAACATTTATATCATAAAAGTTCATTTGAAATCACAAGAAATCAATTAAAGCTATTTAAATATTCAATATATTTCCAAAAGAATTTAAAACATTTCATAAATATAATTTTGAATCAAAGTTTCCAAAACAACTTTTAATATTTTTAGATAAATTAACATTTTAAAACAATAAGGTCCATATATATAAATTTATAAAAACCGTTTTGAAAATATGGACATGAAATAGAAGGTTTTAAAAGATTAAATATATAAAACATTTAAAGCGATGTTTTAGTTAAATAGTCCCTATCGACTTGAGAAACACATGAATAATAATAATTATGGAATAACATTAAAGAAAGTTTAAATATCATTGTAATATACAAATTCATGATATAAAATGTCAAAAAGGTTTTATATAAACCTTATAGGATAATAAGTGTGCATAACGTCAAGATATGCCTTAATGAAAGGAGATTGAGACGAAGTCCCTTAAAAATATATTATCATTATATTAAGGATAAATAAATTCTATAATTAATTGCGAAAAATATAAATACACCAAATCTATGTGGATATTCAGTGTAAAATAATCAGAGGCCATTCATGCATATTCTAGAGTTAAGATTTCTCGTACCATGAGTCTTACTTGTCTCATAAATTATTTATTTTTATGAATAATAAACATTGTTTAATTCCTAATTTCATGAGGACCTCTTTCATGTTTATTATTCCTTTTATATGACCTATTACCCTGTTATAAATATTACACAAAAATTTATGTTCATATCAGATGTTTTGTCGATATTCAGTACTTGAGTAAAAAACGAACACGTTTTGATGATAATTGTCCATGTGATAAAAAATTTACATCATCCCCATAATATTATTTATGATTTAAATATCTTATATATCCCGTATATATGTATTTATAATAATACATATTATTTAGAGACAAGAAATGAAATGTACCATTCATGGAGAAAGTATGTTGTATGTACGCATGAATACTACATTCAATTCACTGTTATATTAAAATAATTATATAAATGTATATTATAATACCAATATTTTATGAATTTTATATATTTCTAATAGGTTTAATAAAACCATCCTTTATATATTACATGTATAGAGGAAACAAGTCATATCACTTTATCGGTGCAGTAGTCCAAACTTCCTCAAAAAAAATTATCATTTTGACAAAACATGGAAATCATAAAGTTATGTTATAAATAAAAATTACAAAATAATTGAGAAATATAAATATATTATATATAATAATTAAAAACAATTCCACTAGAGTGGCCACCATGAGTGGTGGTAGGAGAAAATTGAACAATTATCCTTTCATGAGGCAACAGTTCACCGTACACTGAAACAATATGTTTGTTACCTGTTAAATGGATATGTGTTTAAGTGTAGAATTAAAAATTAGAATAAAAACATAATATTATTTCTATAATACTGGTTATTCAATGTAATCATTGAATATGAAGAGTTTAAGGAGTGGATATTGGAAATGAATCTAAAAATAATGAGATAAGGTGTTACGTCTTAATGCGGTAACATCTTTTGGTTTATACCAAAACTCTACTTTGAGATGCCTTCTTACCAAAAGGAGGATTCTATGACTAGTGTAGTGATTCTAGGAATATTTTAGACATGTACTTTCTGAACAAAATGGATCTTTAAGTGTTATTATTAGATATGATAGGGTACCTTTTTATAGGACATGGAAGGGGCGCCTGTGAATCCCTTAAATTATAAATTAATCAAAATTAATTCTTTAAATAAACTATATCAAAAATTACATATGTAGAATATAATATGATTATAGTTCTAAATCCTCTCATCCAAAACATTTTAGACATTTATTTATTTTATTTTATACCTTATCTTTTGAGTTTACCCTTAATTATTCTCATTAAATTTAATTTTGGTATCAATACATTAATTTTTAAGAGGCTATTATTTTCACTTATATGGGGTAAATTTCCAATAATTGGACACTTAAATTACTTTTATACCCTATAGTAGTAAATTTTTTATTTTAAAAATATTTTTAGGATTTTTAAATAATTTACTAAATTACAATTTTTATAAAACATTAATTATGTCAATTTTTGACACAATTCACTTTTTTGAATTTTAATAGGAAAAAACGAGATATAACATAGAACCAAACAATTTAATAGTCTTATAACATGTCATATAAACATATAAAAATATTTTATGACATAAATTATGTAAAATAATATTTATTTTAATATTTATAATATCATTTATTTGATTCCTTCGTTAATAAAGCAATAATATCATCACCATTGTGTAAAAATTAAATTTAATAATATAATATCTAGAAATTATAAATAAAATACCATGATGTAGGAAATATATTAATCTTTATAATTAATATTTAAATTTTTAGATTTCACTTGTATTAAACCATATTTAAAATATTTTAGTAAGATGATATATGTTGATAACAGATTTTCCATTACTTTAAATTAAACATTATAAGTGCAATAATCACAACCAAGTGGCTTCCAAAGGCCATATTTTCTTCCCAAGGGTCTTAGTAGTTTTAAATATCTCATCCAATTGGATTTGGAAAAAATTTAGTGTTTTTTATATTATTATAATATTATTATTACCCTTATTTACATAATTTACCAATTAAGTATGGTAAATGAAAATAATTACTACAGTGACCATAAATAAGGTAAAAACCTAAATGGGATATATTTAAATATTTTGGTCTATATAATTAAAAATAAGGATTCAATTTTCCAAATACTAAACAAAAAATTTGTATTAATTAATTTAAAATTAATTCTCGTTATCAAAATGAGAAAACCAGTTTTTTATAAGTAAAAACCATCAAAATATTGACGTGTTTTTATATCACATTTCATTGAGAAATTACATCTTATGAACAAAATTTAATTATATGATAAAATATTAATCAAATTATACTTTAAAACTAATTAAAATGATAATCTCATAGTACCAAGAAGTTATACGAAAAGGTAGTTTTGAATTAAAATGCAGTATTTTTTTCAATATTCATTAAAATTTGATTTTTTTCTAAATATACAAAAATTTCAACCAAATTTATTTTTTATGACCCTATTATAAAGAATAAAATTAATTTTTCTTATATAACCTATAAAAGTGTCAAAAACAAGATTGGAAATGGGTTCTCCATTAAAAGGTAGTAAACATGCATTTTTTTAAATACTTCTTTTATGTTTATAATTTATTTTCTTCTTATATGTTGTCTAGAAATAATATAATATTAATTTTAAACATAAAATTATGTTTATATTTCATTAATATAATCCCAAATATGTGTTATTATTTTATAAACACAATTATTCTCATTTAATTTGGTTTTTATAAAAACACATCCTTTATATTCAATTAGTTTCCATTTCAATTTCTAACAAATTTGTTTACAAATGAGTCATTATATAAACATGTGTAAATAATATTTTCATAATTTAGTTAATACGATTCATTTTCCACCATTGCAATTACTATGTTATAATGGTAACATTTATAAATAATATTTGCGTTTCCATTTATGCTTGATTTAGCATATCATTTATGATATTGAACATAGTGTTTCTTTCATAATACTCGAGATATTACATCCTACCTCATTTAAAAAACTGTGTCCCTGAAAAATGATTTCATGGTTTGTAACAAGGGCATGAATTTTTAAAATACCTTTATTTCAATACTGCATTAGAAAAAGGATTTACAAAACACCACTTTAAAAGAAATCAAAGAATGTACGAAGTTCACTTGAGATAAAACATAATTGGATTCCATATAAAAAATTGTATATGGAAGAAAAACTAAATGTCACATTTTGATGGAGAGTGACATAAAATATGTTCAAGAGAATGTTAACAATTAAATGACCACAAACTTGTGATGGGTAAAACAGTCTTTGATTTCACAGAAGGAAAATTAAATGGAAAATGTTTTTATTTTAAGATAATTTTGATAGGGATAAAGAATTTTTTATGAGATTAACATAGAACATAAGAAAGGATACTTTATTTTCAAGTAGAAATTAATCCATTTATAAATTTCGACAAAATACTCATCTTTTCTCCAAACAAAGAGTATTCAAGATGACTTGATCACATCCGAAGCACTAGAATCAACATATAGATAATAAAATAATACAGAAAATTTTAACTATATAATCCTACTTTATTTTAATATTACCAAAAAACCAAAAAGGTAAGGATATAATCAGATAATTCCCCAAAAATAATAAAACATTATATGATGAAAGACTACTGTTAATCTCTAAAATTAAATAGTACTATCCAAATTTGAAAAAATAATTTTTTAAAAATAATTGTCCGTAATATTTTTCAAAATAATCTAAACTAATATTGAAACCCAAAAATTTGAAGGATTTTATAACATAGACATAAAAGATAAATTGTAACATTTATCTTCATATAACATCAAACAATTTTAATGTATCATACCAAAAAGTAATTAATATAATCACATTTTCTCCAAGATTAGTTAATCACATCAAAAAATAACCTGAATCACCATAAGACCTCTATAAAAAACATATATTCTTACAACATAAAATTAAAACATTACCATCAAATAAAATCCCATTGTATTCCATTTTTATTAGGAATATAGGGTTCCCATAAAATACAATTTCTTCCAAAATTACATGTATCACTGAATCTATATAAAATTTCCCAATACAAGGGATATCCATTTGATAAATTGCATGTTCCCTAAATCAAATTCATCAAATTACATAAACAATTTCATCTACAAATAAAAATTCATACCAACCAAGGACTTTATGATGGCTCGTTGCAGGAGATTCAGCCTTTTTCGCTTTTGGTTATGGGTTCAATTTCCATAAACTTGCTGGACGTGACTGGTTGTCACCAATCCTAGAGTTTCTCATTTTTCAAAAATTATATAATTATTATAATATTAAAAAAATTTATAAAGACGTCAAAAAATACCATGGCATGTTTTAACCTCAAAAGTTATTTCATAGCTTGTATTTTTCATCCCAAAAACTAATAACATATAATTACCTCTAAAATAAATGTCTCAAAAAAACACTATTAATTACCATAAAATTTTGAAACATAAAATTCAAAATAGATTTCTAATACATTGAACTTATGAACATCCTAAAAAATATAAACTCATATTATATCCCTATCTCATAAGAATGCATCCTAATCTCTAATGTGGAATGAACCATCATTTGATACCAACTATAAGGACCTGAAAAAAAACATTACATTATCTTGAGTTATGTCAATAATTTGACATTCATTTACATTGAGCATCTTTTCATGCTTATAGATTTAGATAACTTGTCCATAACTCATACATAGAAACATAAATATTACAAAGTAGACACTTCTACTCACTATCATTTTTCTTTATAAAAAAATTTTAATAGGAAATGCATTTTTGTTTCATGTTTAAATGTCATAACTTTTCCTTGATCCCATCCTTAACTATATTATCTATAATATATTTTGAAAAATATTTCAATAATGGGATGAGCATAAAAACTCAATAAGGGATACATAAATGAGGAAAAAATGTATCCTCATAAAACATGTAATCCATGAATAATTTATCATAAAGTAATTCTTCTCATCTTTAAGAAGTAGTAATTACACTTCATTAAATATAAGCTTGTTTCTTACCATTTATTTTGATCAATGGATTACCTTAAAACCCATATAAATCAACATATAACATATAATGGTAACTTTGGACATAATCATAATTAGATAGAATAACCACACAATCGAATTCCACACAAATCAATAAATGTAATATTCATACAACCGTCTTTCATACCCAATGCATTGGAGGTTATAATTTAAACACCCACCCTTGGTTTATCATAGAACCACCCATCTTTTTTTATCACGTAACCAATCATCATTGGTTTATCACTTAAAAACTTATAAAATGTCTGATTACCATTATATATTCATGGCACATAAAATATTTCAACATTAAACATTACACTCCTAAAAGTTCATCTGAAATATAATGAAATCATTTCATGATACTGAATTATTCAATCCATTTACAAAACCATTCAAAACATTTAATAAAGATAATTCTGAACCAAAGTGTCACATACCACTTTTAATCATTTGAGAGAAATTAAAATTTTGAAATATTCATTTATATATAAATGAATTCATAAAACCAGTTTGAAAACATGTACATGAAAGATGATATTTTAGAAGAATAAACCTTTAATTCATTTAAAACGAAGTTTTAGTTAAATCGTACCTTTCCAATTAAGAAACTCTTGAATAAAAATAATTAAGGAATAAAATTAAAAAAACTTTAAATATCATTAGAATATACTAATTAATTATATAAAATTTCAAAAGAGCGTTATATACACCTTATATGATAATAATGGTTCATAACATCACGATATGCCTCAATGAACGGTCATTGAGATAAAGTCCCTTAGAAAGACCATATCATTCAATTAAGGATAAATAAATGACTAAATTATGTGTGAAAAATATAAATACCGAAAATATAAGTGTATAATCAGTTTAAAACAAACACAGGTCATTCATACATATTCTTGAAAACCTCCAATGACAAGTATATTTATCTAAATGAATGGAAATTGAGTTAATATTTCCCATACCTTGAGTATGACTTGTCTCGTACATCATTTATTTTCTTGAATAATAAGCATAGGTTAATTTATAATTTCATGAGAACATTTTACATGTTTATTTTTCAATTATATAACTTATTTACATGTTATAAAAATTACACAATTATTTAAGTTCATATCAGGTGTTTTTTTAAGAAGATTGTGCCTTGGTCAGAGACAAAAGAACAATTTATTGAATACAACAAAATAAAAGGGGTTACACGAGACGAAACGTAGGCAATTTTTAACAATTTTTTTTAAAATCTGAAATAAATCAGAAGGAATGTCATCCAGCCAAAAAATATCCTAATGAGTTCCCTTGTTCGCCAGAGCATAAGCATCAGTGTTTTCTTCCCAGAAGGCATGAGTGGTGATATAATTTATCTCCGGGAGAGAATTCGGACATTTTGTCCAAAGCCTAATGAGCAGCCAGGCCAGGTGAGTCCCCCCATTCCAGTTTTCTTGAACAATGGTGGTTGAGTCACTTTCAATCGAGAGTTTTCTCTATCCTTTTTCAATAGTAAAATTGACAGAATGAATGAAACTCATCATTTCCACTTCTAATGAAGAAGGTATACCACATTTGCCAAAGAGACAACCATGGCACTGGCCAAAAGAATCTCGAAAAATTTCCTCGTAGCCGAAAGGACAAGGTTTGCATTTTGAGGCACCATAAATGTTCACTTTGATCCATCCTGTAATAGGAGCCTGCCAGAATACATCAAAGGTTTGTTTGGGTTGTTGATAGATGCCATCGACCCGAATTTGGCGCAATATCTCCCAGTCTCTAACAAAGTTGTTGCAATGGAATTTTTTGATCGAAGCAGCCTCTCGGACCGCAATGAGAATCCGGGATTTTCTTGCATTGAAATTTAATGATAATTTATTATGAATGATATCATTTCTGTCATACCAGATCACATGTAGGAGCTTAGAAACAGAAGAGAGGAAGATGTTTTTGATTTGCTGAGAAGCGTACTAAACAATAAATTTATTTAAAAGTGAACAGATTGAGTTAGGTATAAACCATCTACAATTTAAGCTGTCCAAGATATAATTCCATAAAGTAGAGTCTGTAGCACATGAAAAGAAAAGATGGTTAGTATCTTCTTGATTTTGGTTACATAGATGAAACCTAGAGAAAAGTTGAATACCAAAATTTTGAAGGCAGACCTCAGTGGGAAATCTGTTGTGGTTACTACACAAGATAAGAGTCAGTCTAGTGGGTTTGATCCAGGGTTTATTAAAATGATTTATCCATTGAATGTTGGATTCAGTGGCATGGAAATTCTGCTGATAGAAATTTTTGGAGTCAAGAATGCCATTTGGGGTCGGCTCCAAGAAAAGGAAATCATCAGAGATAGTATAAGGGTAGTTGTCAATTATTTGAGCAATATTATTAGGGAGGTAATTCTTGTGAGATTGAATAACCTCTTTTATGGTGCAGCTAGTGTACTCAGGTGTAGAATTTGGAGGAATAATGGAAATTAAAGGGGTGCCAGTCCAATTATTCAGCCAGAAATTTATGTCAGAGTCATCCCTAACCATCCATCTGGAGTTTTCCATAATGTTATGAAATGAGTGCCTAGTGGAGGGCCAAATCTAGGAGGTGATATAATTAATATTTCCCTTCTTAAGTTTATTTTGAAATCTTTGATAGAGAAATTCAGGAGAATTAGATCTAATATTGATTAATTTCAAATAAATTTATCATGTAGGGAATCATTGAAATATTTTAAATTTTTAATACCAAAACCCCCCTTATCTAACGGTTTGCAACAGGTATTCCATGGGATGGTGACAATTTTCCTTTCAAAAATGTTTCATGTCCAAATGAAGTTCTTTATGTGAGAATTTATTTCTTTAAAGGTTCTCATGTGCTACCTATAGATCATGACGGAGTAAACCATATTGGAGACAATAGTAGATTTGACAAGGAAAATTCTACCAGCCATGGTGAGGTACTTGCTTTTCCAAGAACAGTTATGGCTAATGATTTGATCAACAATGTTGGAAAAATAGGAGGATTTAGGTCATCCCCAAAAGATAGGATCCCCTAGATAGGTGAAGGGGAAGATACCTTCTCTGACCTCACGGTTATTAGTGATAATAGTTTTCCATTGAGGGGAGAAATTTTTTCCAAAGAAAATATGAGATTTGTTCCAATAAATAGCTTGAACTGAAACATCTTCATAATGATTAAGAGTGTTTTTAAGAACATGAATATTCTTTTGATACCCTTGTAAAAACAAGATTACATCATCAACATATAATAGGTGGGTAGGGACCCTAATATTTCTGTCGGCCTGGATGGGTTATAGTTTATTTTGATTAACAAGTTGTGTGATGAGTCTTCTAAGGTAATCCTCAAAAATAACAACGAGGATGGTCGAGAGAGGGTCTCCTTGTATGACTCCCTTAGAGCATTTGAAGTATCCTTATGGGGTAACATTAACCAAAATGGAAATTGATGCATATTTAAAAACGTTTTGGATCCTCATGACAAAGGTATCATCGAATCCAAAACTTTTTAAGTCTTCGGAAATGAATAACCAATCAATGGTGTCGAATGACTTTCTAATATCGAGTTTGACAGCAACATTTCCAACCCTTGTGGTTTTGTTAAGAGTGTTAGTGCATTCATAGGAAAGACAAATGTAGTCCTGAACAGACCTAACGTTTATGAAACCAAATTGTTTCCAAGAAACAATTTTGTCGCATATAGTAGTAAGTCAATTAGCAATGATTTTGGTAATGATTTTGTAAAGAGTGGTTATTAGGGAAATAGGTCTAAATTGGTGAATCTCAGAGGCATTGTCAGTTTTGGGAATTAAAGTAATAAATTGCGCATTAAGTCCATGAGGGAGATAACCATTGGTGAAGAAGGACCTCAGAAGCATGTAGACATCCAAATGAATGATCTCCTAATGTTGTTGAAAGAAACAATTATTAAAACCATCCGGTCTAGGGGCACTGTCAAATTTTAGGGAAAAAACAATATCCCAAATTTTATAATCTAGAGGGATACTTAAAAGAGACTCATTGTCTTTCTCGTCAACCATCAGAGGAATGATATCAGGTCTATGATCAATATTGACATCCGAACCATTAAAGATTTTATGGAAATAAGAAAAATCATGGTTGGAAATAGCTTCTTTAGAGTCAAGGATTTGATAATTATGTAAGAGTTTAGCAAGAGGTCGGGAGGCTTTCTTATCTCTTTGAAGCGAGTTATAGAATTTAGTGTTTCTTTCCCCATCAGAGTGCCATATGGTATTAAAAGGTTGTTTACGCATATTGTATTTGAATGTGAGCAAAGTGTTATGTTTTAAGGAGATGTTTATTTTACTTTGAGGATCAAAATTAAAATCAAAACTTGTGTTCTGAGTTTTCAGTTGAACTAGATCCTCTTCAAGAAAAGAAATGTCAATATCAATTTGTTTATTTTTAGATCTATACCAGCCTTTGAGGGCTTGCTTTAATTTTTTATGATTGAAGATACAAGAAAAGGTATCATGTTGATGGTTCATATTATCCCAAAAAATTTTGATGTAGGAAGAACAATTAGCATCCGTGAACCAAGCATTGTTGAATCTAAAAGGTAGGATAGGCTTACTGTTGTTAGCAATCAAACTGACCAAAATAGGATGATGATTATATGTTAGTCTAGGGAGGGTAATACTAGAGACATTTTCCCATTTATCCAATGTCTCCATATTCACAAAGGCTCTGTCCTATATACTAGATACATTCATATTATAATGCCTTCAATACCAGGTGCATTTTGAACCAGTAAGGTTGATTTTGATAAGGTTGTTATCATCCTTAGAGGCCTTAAACTCTCACGAGGATATGGATAGGTGAGAGGGACCCATTTTCTCACTGGAGTTGAGAATGGAATTAAAGACTCTCATTACAACCCAAGGGTCATAAATGTTGTTATCCAAAATAGAGAGGTCATTCCAGAGGGTTATTCTTTATTGGTATCTATTATTGGTGTATATCATCATGCAAAAGTATGTTTTCCTTCTCAGACAAAGTCACTAGTCAATTTCTGCTCAGAAATTTTGATTATATTAATGTTTTTTAAAGAGGTATGGTAGAAAATACACATAGAGTCAACCGAGAGACCATGTTTACAAGATCCCAGAAATTTGTGATTAATAGAGTAGATGATCAATGAATTGTTGGTGAATTTGACTCTAGGATCTAAAATAGAAAAATATTTGGGTTTATGTGTTGACAAAAATCATTTCAGAACAATTAAAGTTCTAGGGATAGCGATACCCTGACAATTCCAAGAGAGAATATTCATTTTACTTACATTTTGGGTTAGAACCCCCTTTTCTTGATTTTACTGAACCTTTATTTCTCTGTCATCTTTTAACATCTTGAGGGGAGGTTGGTTTAGGTTTTTTGACAAAATGATTAACATTTGAGCAAGTAGGAGAATCATTACTCACTCTAATGTTTAAAATATGCACAGAGGCAGTAGAATTAAAAGGTGATGGAGGAGGCAAGAAACTTTCCTCTGTATGAATAGATCTAATGTCATCCTTGTTCAGGAAAGGTGATGAAATCATGTCATAATTATATTCTAAAACCAAGTTGGGAGCAGCTGCCAAAGCTGCTACCTGGTTATAGGGAGTAGGGTATGAGAGATCAGAGGTTCCCAGGGGTGGACCATTTAATTTATTAGGTGTTTTGTGTATGATGAATATAGAACCAGAAGGTAAAATACAGTCAGACACATTCAGATTTGAATCAAATATTTTATCTAAGGCAGGGGCAGTAGATTAATCAGAAGAAGAATCATGTAATAAAATAGTAAAGTTATTAAAAGTAGAACGAGATGAATTTCCATTTACAAGAGTAGAATATTCCTCTGAGATAGTTTGTAAAACAATTTTAGGAGAATCATTATCTACAGTAACATCATCTTGTAAAGAGATAGTGCTAGTATTGTCCATTCCAGTAGAAACAGATTTATCAGCATCAGTTTGCCTTCACCTCTCAGTGTCTGTGAAATTAGTGCTAAAATGTGCAGGGAGAGGAAGGTTAGGGGTACCAGTTTCAGCATTCTTGGAAATGTTACCTTGAAGTGGAACCAAAGTGGTTACTTTAGAAGAACAGGAAGTGAGAGGTTCTTTTCCAGCCAAAATAAGTGAGTCAGTCACATATTGGTGTTTCAGAGCACTTACAAGGCCATTGTCGAGTTTATAAGGATCATTTTCATCTATAGTGATCATGCTTCCCATCTTTGAATCCTTTAAAGAGTAAATATTATTGTTATCGTCAATTGGGATGATAGGAATAGAAACCTCATTAATCTTGGTAACAATTTCATTGCTGGATGTTTTACATGAAACATATTCATGAGAATTCAAGGGCTGGTTAAAAGATGGAGTGGCCTTATTTACATTTGTGTCATTTATATCATGAGTATGTAGGACCTCAAATACCTTCCCTTCAATATCATTAGCCATGTTAGAATCAGTAAGAATGGATTCCTCCTCCTCCACAGCATCACCCCATGATTTACCTTCCAATGGTGCAAAAGAGTTGGATTCTTTTTTCCCACACTTCCTATTTTTTCCAAGAGGTCTCAGGAATGTCAGATTATCCTTTATCTTTTTTATTATTTCGGACCTCCTTCTAGTCCTTAGCAAGTGGGGGATCTAGTTGTTTCCTAAAAACTCTATAATTTGCGAGGTTGTGCCCTATGATTTTACAAACCACACAAAATGGGGGTTTTTCTCATATTCAATCCTAATAATAGTTCTGTAATCAGGAGCACCAAAACTGTTGACATTAGGGAGTTTTGATTCAAGGTTTACTTCAACCATGACTCTATCAGAAAAAACTAATTCTACATTTAATGTCCTTTGATCAATTTTAATAGGGACTCCAATGCATGAAACAACATCGTTTAAGATTTTGGGATGCCAAAAACCCAATTATGTTCATGGAGTCTAACCCAGATCCGTTCAATTGAGTTTATGTGAAAGTGTGGATTAAATGTGACATCCCAATCAGATATTCTAAGAAAACTAGGCTTGAGATGAAGGCATCAAGATCTCCATTCCTGATCGAGTTATTCTTGAGAGTTAACAAGTATGTCATAGAATCCCTTACCGATAGGCACCATCTTCCATTTTAGTAAATTCCAATAATGACAGATCCTTGATTTGAGCTCTGTTATAGGCCAGGGATGATCACCTCTGTTGTATGAGACCTGAAAAATAATTGAGAATTTTCACTTTTGATCTCTTTATCGTAGTGTGTCTGGGTCAGCCTCAATAAAGAAGCCACCATCATCAAAATTTTTGAATAGAGGAGTCTTTTTTTCCTTCCCACAAATCGGATCCATACCCTTGAGTTCATCGCGGAAGGATACAACATATTGACTAGTATGTATTTCTTGTTTGCGTGGATTAACATCTAGAGTTTCAGAATCTTGACGCATATGATTTCCCTGAGGAGTGATCTCTCATTGAGGGTTAAAGCCAACCATCATCAAGCTCATACATAATCAACTAGGGTTAGGGTTTACCAAGATCTCCTTTGAGTCTCCCCGCGAGTTACTCCCGAGCTCCCCCATTGTCTCCCTCAAGTGTTTTTTCGATATTCAATACTTGAGTAAAAAATGAACTTGTTTTGATGTAAATTGTACATGTGGTAAGAATTATATCGTCATAAGAATTGTATTAATTATTTAAAGATCATATATATAGAGTATAAATTTATTTAGAATAATCTATATTAATTGCAGATTTGAAATGAAATGCACTGTTAATGGAGATGGTATGTCGTACATATGCAAGAAAACTACATTCATTTATTTGTCTTATAAAAAGAATGTTATAAATGTATATTATAGGAAAAAAATCAATTCCATTTATCTCTATTTGTATTAATAAAACCATCCTTTAAACATTCCATGTATACAGGAAATGATTCATATCACTTTGAGGGGGTGGTAGTCCAAACTTCCACAAAGAAATTATAGTATTTACACAACATAGAATGCATAAAGGTATGTTATAAATAAATATTAAAAAATTATATCGACAATATAAATATAATATATATCATATGTAAAAATATTTCCCTTTATAATGGACACCATGAGAGTTGTTAGGGGAAAATATAACAATCATAATTTCCTGAGGCAATATATTGTCATACACAGAAATAGTATGTTTGTTACCCATTAAATAGATGTGTGTGTAAATGTAGACATAGAAATTAGCATAAAAACTAACTTGTATATTTATGATACTAGGTTTTTTATTTAATCATATAAAAAGAAGTTTTTATGGAGTGAATAAGGGAAAGGAAACTAAAAAACATGAGGGAAGGTGTTACCTCTTAATTAGGTAACATCGTTTGGTTTACACCAAAAGGCTACCTTGGGATGATTTATACGTTAAGGGATGCTTCAAGGATGGGTGAGATTCTAGGAAGTGGTTGTTTAAGTATTCTATGAACCCAAGGGTTATTTACGTTTGATAATTAGAGGGGAGATTGTGCCTTTTTAAAGTTTGGGGAAGGGGCACCATTAGAACACATAAATTATTAAATTAATATAAATTAATTTTTTAATTAAAGTGTCTCCAACATGAGATATTATGAATAGAATGTGATTATATTTTTTTTGATAATATCATTAAATATTTTTTTATACATGTATTGATTTTATTGTAAACCTTATCTTTTTCGGTCTACCCTTATTTTTTTTCTATAAATTTTAATTATGGTAACAACATTTTAATATTTAAAAGGCTATTAATTTCTCTTAGATGGGGTTAGTTTCCCATAATTGGAGACATAAAAAATATTTTACCTTATCATTTCCACTTTGTGATTTTTGATGATTTTTATTATTTTTGGATAATTTAATAAAGTACTACTTTTGTATAACATCTATTATGTAATTTTTCATAGTATTCACATTATTGAATTTTAATAAACAAAAAAAATAGAGAACCTCAATCTAAACCATTTAATAGTCTTATAACTTCTTATATTCAAATTGGAAATTTTTTATTCCATAAATTATGTCAAATAATATTTATTTTAATATTTATAATGTCATTTAGTTGAATTATTCATTAATAAAGCAATCACTGCATCATCATTGTTTCATAATCAAGTATACCTATTTAATGTCTAAAAATTATAAATATAATGACATGTTTTACTTATTATTTTTATATTTATAATAAATATTTATAGTCAAATAGATAACTTATATAAACCCATATTTAAATTGTTTTAGTACTAAGATATATGTTTATAACATATTTTCATTAACTTCAAATTAAACGTTATAAGTGTCATAATCACACCCAAATGGCTTCAAATGGTTGAATTTTCATCCCAATGGTTTTTTATGTCAGAAATATATCATCTAATAGGATTAGGACAATTTTTAGGTTTGTGTTATGTTATTATAAATTTACTTTTACCCTTATTTACCTGATATACTCTTTTACTGTGGTGAGTAAAAAAATTACTAAATTCACTATTCTTAATGAAAAAAATAAAACAAGTATATTTAAATAATTTGGAACATATAATTAAAAATATGGAATCTATTTTTCCAAATGAGAAAAACATGAGTTTCAGTAATTAATTTAAAATTAATTCCCATTGTCAAAAAGAGAAAATGGGTTTATTAATAGTAAAAACCATCAAATTATTGATGTGATTTTATATCCAATTTCAATGTGAAATTACATACAATAAAAAATCGGATTAAATGATAAAAACATAATCTAATTATTATTTAAATCTATTTTAAATGATAATTTAACAATACATATAAATTAGATGAAAATGATGTTTTTAATTATAATGACAATTTTTTTCAATATTTATTAAAATATGAATTTTATATGAAAAATAAAAATATTTGATCCCAAGTCAATTTTGATTTCCTTCTTCAAAATAAGAATTTTATTTTTTTAAATAATACTTATAAAAGTTTAAAAACAATATATAAAATGGTTTCACCATCAAAATGCGGTAAAAATGTATTTTTCTGAAAAAACTCTTCTTTTAGGATTAATATTTATTTTGTCATAATATAATGTATAGAAAACATATAATTTGTATTTTTAACATCAAATTGAGTGTATATTTCATTAATATAATCTAGAAATAATCATATGATTTCATAAACACAATTATTTTCATTTAAATAGGTTTCCATAAAAAGATATCCTTTATATTCAATTGGTTTTTATTTTCATTTATAATAACATTGGTTACAAATGAATCATTATATAAACATGTGTAAACCATATTTTTATAATTCAGTTAATATTTTTCCTTACTATCATTCCAATGGATTGATTATAATGGTATAATTTAAATAATAATATTTAGCGGTTCTTTTAAGCTCAATGTGGCATATCATGTGAGCTATTGAACATATTGTTTCTTTTATAAAACATGGGATGTTATATATATAAAATAGGTGGTCATATCTTTTATTACTCCAAATTTCATTAATATGATGACATTAAAGATTCCATTAGTGATGTTTTATAATTATTCATGTTTTATTGAATTAAATTCATGAGTGTTTTAGTCCTTATTCTTGATGATGAAATAGATAACAATCATGTTTTTATGATTCCTAATGATAAAAGGGTATTTTATAAATTAATGAATTAAATAATTATATATAATATTCACAATAAAAAATAATAATTTATACATTTATTAAATATAATACTAATAATTATGATACTATATTCATTCATGATATAAATTTATATTATTGTTAACATACATGATCAAACCGACCAAGACATCAACATACCATGATTAATGGATGATTATGAGGTTAATTGGATGCAATATCTATTAATTTATTGAATTATACTATAATTTATTGTTAATTAGTGTGATAAATATGTTTTATAATGGAATTATAAGAAGAAGTATCTAATATCTAAATATTACATAATATAAATAAAATCTTCCATTATTATTATTCCTATTTAAGATGGTAAATTTTACAATTATTGTAAATAAAATCCATAAGTTATTAAATTTGTATTAAAAAATATAAAATTGACATTAACCACATATCGATTCTTTAAAATAATTCTCACTATCATTTATATAAGGAATTCATGAAATAATAAATAGAAATTTGTCATTCTCTGTAGGCGGTAGTCCACACATATGCTTGGATTATGACTTATGTTTCTTAGAACTAGGAAATGGATTAATATGGGTAATCATATCAGAAAAAATAAAATATGTCTTAAAAATAATAATTAAACATTTAATTACCTATTAGGTCCAACTTTTCATAGTGGTTAAGGAAATAGAAACATGATTCGTTGTAGATTCGATATTCGACACAACAAACAAATCATGTTTTCATTTTTCATAATGGAAAAAGGGAACGATAGTTAATAATTTTAGAATCACTATAATAAAATACCAATTAAATATTTATTATAATTTTATAAATTAAAGATGGTGAAAATAAATTTAATATGTTGAAAATATTAAAAAGAAAAGGAAATAGGGGTATAACTGGTTAGTAATTTATACCTTACAGTGTGGATAATATTATTTTTAAAAGGGGATTAAGCCTTTGAGGATGGTATTTTGAGAAGAACTTATCCTCCTTAAGGTGTATCAGATTTTAGGAGATGAATGGAGATTTATTTTTACATAAATTTAGTTTTAGATTTCATTGGATGTGAGTAGGGTAGTGTCCATTTTATAAGTGAAAGGCGGGTGAAATTTTTTAAATACAAAAAAAATTCAATAATGCAAAGTTACTATTAAGGAACGTGGCCCTAAATTGATAATAATGGGTTGTGGATGATATAAGGTTGGGACACATCTCATACACTCAATTTTATCAATTTTTATAATATTTAATTCCGATTAACACATTAATTATTACTTATTCCACTCTTAATTTTATAATGGTATCTAGTTTTTACCTTAGTAATTTATCCTTTATGACTAAAAACAATGAATCAGTTATTTAATAATTAGGACATAATAATTCCATATTTGAAATCCAATTAATAATATTAACTTTATAAAAGCTATATAATTCGATATAATATAATACAATTAAAATTTATTAAAACGTTTTTTTGATAAATGAGACTCTACCTTTTAAAAATCCAATACAGGTTTATAAATTAACATCACCATTTTAATATTTATAATGTTACTTATAAAACACATTTTTTCTCCAAATACGTGTTTTGTGAGCAATATTTTATGCTGATGTCCTAGTGATGTCATAAAATTCTTTGTTTTAACAAAAAATTGTATTTTTATAATTCACATTAAAATAATTTTCCTAGAAATTTTCAAAATATAATCTTATGCTAATATCATTATGATAAATTAGAAAATTAAAATTATATAAAAAACAAATAATAAATTTAAAAGATTAAACATATAACTATATTTATGAATAAATTTTCTTTATACTGTTCATTGTGTGATAGTTAATGATATGGTGCTTTCATTCTATAGGAGGGTTTCATTTAATACAATTAATCTCAATCAAACCCATGATAAACTATTTCATAGAACCAATTCAATAGTAGATTCGTAATCATGTTTCTCCAACATTTTTTATTATGAGTCTAAATAATTAAATCATAAAATGAAGTGTTATATCCTCAGCTCACCTGTCATCATTTATAATTTCCATGTATCAAATCATGAATAAATAATTTATAAGGTAGAAATTTTTCAACATAAAACAATTGAAAATTTAATTACAACACTTAAAACAAATACATTCAATTATTAAATAAAAATAAAGACAATTATCATTTTCCATTCAAAAAAAATTAAATTCCCTAATGAATGGTAATAGTATCTTCTTTCAAAACCCTTAAAAAATTTATAGTAATACTAATAATGAATAATGGTTATGATGGTGGGAAAATACAGTCATTCTGTAAATGTAAGAAACAATACATTCCACTTTTCTAAAAAGAGAAAAAAATTGTGTGTATGTAAACCATTTTAATGTCACATATTTAAAACATTTGAATAAAGATAAGAATAGATGAAACATAATTTAAATAATAATTTGAATATAGATAATAAAATTATTGATTTATGTATATGAAATTGTATGTTGATGTGAAATAATTTGAAAAGAAAAGATTAAAACATTATTTTAATGAAAATTTACTAAAAATGATTCTTATCATGGTTATTATGATCTGTAAATCATAAATAATATAATAATATTAATTTTTAACCAGATTAAAAATTATTTTAATTTTCATTACATTATCATTATTCCTTTCATTTATTTTATTACAAAATTTTATTTAATTAATTAATAAGTTAAGATTACCTTGGATGCTTTGAGTTTGTTCAGTCCAAAACATATTTTGTGTATTGACCATTGTAAAATGGGTAATGGTTATATCAACTATTAATAATAAAAATATTATAATTATAATTTTTATTAATTAAATATAATTTTAGAACAATTCCTACAAGGAAATATTTAAAAATTAGATACTTTATCAATGGAGGTGGTAGCCCACACCCACTCATGAGTGACATTTTAATTTTTTATAGTGGATAAAAAGTTAATAAATAAGATAATGGACTGCATATAAAGAGTAATAATATTGTTATTAATAACTTATTTACTAATTAAGTTCATCCTTATGACCATCCATGTGAAGTGTTTATGAAAAAATAATTGCATCACACTGTATAGGTGGTAGTCTGCATGTGAGCACAAGTGAAAATTTCATTTCCAAATGAAGGGGAGGGTAATAAGTTAAATATTATTTCATATTTTACAAATATTAACCATTTAATATAAATAACATATATCTATTGAATTTATCTTTATAACAACCTTTGTGAGTGGTTTTAATGAATAAAACACATTGTGTGACACACTGAAATTCTAAAGAAAGAACATTGTATATGATAGTGTATATCAAACACATAAAAAAGTGTGTAAGGTTCTATAATAGCCCATGATATTAGAAAATATTTTCAATTTTAGATAAATTAATTCCATGATATATATTTTATTTCACATGAAATTGAGTTAGCTTGAATCAAACACAACATGGAGTTTCTTCAATGGATTATGTTACATACAAGACCAGGTATTACAATACAACCATTTATTATTAAATTATTATTATTTAATATAATAAGATATAATCTAGATGTAACATTAGTAATTATGAAAATGGTTAAGTAAAATTTTAAAATATATGGTTTTCTTTAATATAAAACGAATTCATTGGTAACAATTAATTAAGATATAAATATGAAAATAAATTATATATAAAGGAAAATATTATTATCATAGACTCATAATGAAAATATATCGTAATAAATTAAATTAATTAAAATTTATTATTGATAATAATTAAATATATATAATATATTTAATAAAATATTTTTGACATATATCCATTAGATTTTATAGTCATAATATAAGAACAAACCCAATAATTAACATAAAAAACATTATTTTTATTAAGACACTTTTACCACAATTTAATAATCAAAATATTACAAAAAAAATATGTTTAAACTTTTTTAAAAACTATATGTGAAAATAAACTTATTATTTGAGAAAGGGACATAAAACATAGTTTAGGGAGATTTTTTGGTATTTTCCTGTGAAGATGATTTTTTTTCATTAGTGAAAATAATGAATTTTAATTCAAAACTTATTCTTTGTCTAATTTTTTTATAAAGATAAATTTTAATTTTATTAAATTTAAAAATTAATTAGATTTATCTTTTATAAATTAATCAAATTTATGTCATTTTTATCAATTTCACTTTGAAATTTTATATAATAATTTAGCAAAATCTTGAATGTTTATATTTAAAAACATGCATTGTCTTCCCATCTGTGGTGTTAGTTTTATATTGATTACAACCACATATATGTTTGGGATTTGTATAAATTGTTTTCATATATGTAATAATAATAATTTATAATATCTAATAATTTCAAATTAGTTTTTACCCAAAATATTAGTAATATTATTCAAAATTATTTACTATTGTTTAGGTGAAATTAATCTTAACAAAGGACTAAACCATAAGCGTAAGGGCCCAAATGACCTATAAACCTATATAAAAGAAAATGGATGGAAATATTTAGACCATATCTGATATTTTCTCTACTTTGGGTCATTATTAAGTCAAATTTAAATAATTAAAAATGGGTGAAATTCCTTTTTCCAAAATTTACAAGAGTGTCACTCCTCCACTATAAAGAGGTACTCGGCCCTTCCATGTCCTCACACCTATCATAAAAAATTTGGATAGACTATTTTTTTTACAAATAGATACTAATAATACCTCCTCAAAACCTATAATAATCACATTTAGAATAAATCCATCTATGGAAGTTGTTTGGTGTAAACCAAAATGAGTTGCTCGAATAAGAGGTAACATCCTTCCTAAAGCCCATTAGTTTAGTTTTCATTCACAACCCCCTGAAATATTATTATTAAAATATTATATAATAACATAATTAAAATAAATATTCTTTTTTTAATATTATGGTTTCAACATTAAATTACAAACACATCCATCTAATAGATAAAAAACCGAACGTTTATGTGTACCGTGAACTACCACCAAATGAATCAATGGTTATTTTTCCATTTAACACCTCTCCGGTGTGAATTATGAGGGACTAAATATTTATACATGGTAAATATTATATTTATAATGTATTTATAGTTATATAATTCTTATATAAAAAATACCCTTATGCTTTCTATTTTGTGTAATTATGATAACATTGTCTATAGAAGAGTGGACTACCACCCCCTCAAAGCATTATGATTTTTTCACACTATACATGGAATGTATAAATGATGGTTTTAATAAAACTATGTAAATTATATGACATATATATCATACATTAATTTTAATATAGATATGTATCATTGAATTTTCAATCTTTTAATATTAAAAATAAATGAATGTTGTGTTCAAGTATACAAACGACCTACCATCCAAATGAATGGCGCATTTCATTCATTATATACAAAAATTATAGACCACTGTAAAGAAATATATACTGAATATATATTATATTTAAAATCTGTATTACATTCTTTATATGATTAAACCATGATCTAATTTATATGAATAATAAGGAACATGTCAAATCCTGCTCAGGAAACATGTCAGTTATAACCTAATATAGTGAAAATGATAAATGATTGTTATCAAATAGGTAATAAGATATTATTTGAGAATAATACATGATATTATAAACATAAATATGCTACTAAAATAAGTCATCTACAATCATAAAACATTTATAATAGAAGCTAAAGGATGATCACTTAAATGGAAACATATGGTAAGAGATTGTGTCTCAATTTAAATTCCATTGAGACTTATTTATTATTATGAAAAAAATTCACTTTCATATAGTGTATATTATACCCTATTAATTGTTATATCATGAAACTACATATTCTCATGACATTTTGGAATTCATTTATTTAATGGTGGAATATGATTCTAATGTTTCTTATTGGAATGCGACACTTTGGATTTTTTTAATGACCATATTACTCAAGAATGTTCTCAATGATTATCATTGTAGTCTCATTTTATTTTTTGATTGTTAAATTCCTCTTGATAATAACTTTATGGTAATAATATTTCATTTTAATTATCCTTGAATAACCATATTCACATATAATGTATGTTATTATTTCTAAAACCATATATCATTTTTACATACGGTGTTCGCATTGACATATTTAATGAATGGGGGAATTACTAACAAATATTAATTCATTATTAAATATGTGTATTTGATAAGGAATATTAATTTTTGACATTCTAATATGAGGAATGATTTGGAATGGAAATTACATGTGGGTCACATACATTATGGATCCCCTCGATATATCAATAGGTTCTCATGAGACAAATAATTTAGCCAAATTAAATGGGTTTCTATCTTTATTTTTAAGCTATATTATGAAAGGTCTTGACGGTATGTGTTTTCATGTTCCTCAAAAATTAAATCAAATTAATAAGAATTTACATCATAGATATTTTAGTTTTTATTGTTTTTATCAATGATGTTTTCATATGATAAAATCTACATATTCATTTCATTCACAGTTAATTTATTTAATGGAATGTGTTTTCAGTTTCATAACTTTTTATATTGATTATGTATTATATAGTTATTTTAATGGAAAGGGTTATATGTCATTTCCTTTTATATTTTTATTTATTCTCATTGATTAAATATTGATTTATTTTATTTACCATTACTCAGGATTTTAGATCTCCCTTATTACGTTTCATATCCCTAGGTTGGGAAGAAGAAAATATTTTTATGCATTATATGATGAAATTTATTTCATTTTATTATGTATAATGTTTTATCTTCATTTCTTAATGTATTATGGATATCATGAATATACTATAGTTTTTAAAAACTATTATATTGATGGTCATTAAGTATTTTATCCCTTGTAAAATGTCAACGTAATAAAATAATGCACCAGATTATATCTTCTAGGGATTGTGAATTATAATTAGTATCAAATAAATTTTTGAATAAACCTTGGAAAATATATTTAGAAAACATATATTAGGGATAAAAAACATAATATATAGTTTCAGGATCATTATATATGGACATTCTATAATTTCGTTAATGTATAGATTATGTAGATATTCCTTGAAATACGTCCTTATCTTGATACTACGATTTGATATGGTTCTGGAATATATGTACATAAGAGTAACAACGTGGATAAGATGTGTTGGCCTAGAATCTGTGTAACCATGTACATGAAAGAGGCCCTTACTTCTCACCTAGTTTGACACACTGAGGTATAATACTTGTATTTCTCTCATTTTATTGAAAAAACATTATGAATCATTTTAAAGTAATCATATACCCAATGAAACCTTGTATATTATTAAATAATTAGAAATTGAAAACCATTTTCAATTGATGATCTAGGTTTCACTAGTTTTGGGATTATAAATTCTATTACATAATGATATGTTCTAATATACTATATGTAATTGTTTAGAAATAGATCCTAGAAGGAATAATGGTATCAGAACTTGTGGAAAATGTAGATATTTCATTTATGAGTAAACAAATACAATTGGTTTTTTAATTTAGAATGTTATGGAACTATTAGAGTAGATTAATCTATTTATGACACAAAAATGTGCCTAGATAGAGAAATATGTTCCACATCCATATTATTGGATGTTGGATCAATTTATGTGAGAGAGGACCCCATCATATAGTGGGACTACATACCCAATGATGGATGAGTTATGGAATTAGGCTTGGATAATATATTCATGGAATTGGGATTTAGTGAAAGGAAATGGTTATAGTTTTTGAATATTCTCCGAATGGTGACGCAGATCCATGGTTTCTATTTTCCCAGTATACTAGAGACGAAGAAGAAATAGAACTAATGAAATATAGAACTTCTAAGGCGAGATTCTTCGAAAAATATATATCTAATAAGAAACAAACTAGGATAAAGAGAATGTTTCTTATTTGGAAGAAAAATTATTAAGAATGTATTTCAAATTATAAAGATACCTTTCCCATGTTAACAAGGTATGATACAGATTTCATATTCAACAAAGAGTTCCAGATTGATAACATCATTGAATGTCTTAATCCAAATATCAAAAGTCTCTCTTAAAAATTTTCATCATATTATAAAATAATTTCATGTTCCCTTAAGATAGAGAATGAGTTTTATAGAATCAATATACTCAAGGGAATATAAAATAATAAGTGGTAATATGAGCACAACGAAAAAAGAAAACTTGTTTAAGAAGAAGAAGGGAAAGAAGGATTTTCCAAATGTGATAACAAGGGAAAACATCACCTTAATATGAATAATAGGATTGGGAGTTATTTATAAGTGAAGTGAAAAGTTTCACTAAGAAAAACAATGAAAAGAAAATAATTAAAACACTATTAATGAATGTTATTATATTAAGGAGATGATGAACAATGAAAAACAATTACTCATGTGTCAATAGACCATACCTAAGAAGAAGCTATGTGGTCATGGTCAAGAATATGTTATTAATATAACTAAAGTTGAATGATTAATGTAAATCTATCTTTGGATCTAAGAAATATGTTGTAAAAATTTTTTAGTTAGAACTCTCTCATCATATGATATATGAAATATATAAGGATTGTATATTATTAACTATTTGTTAAGGATTTTTGATTATATACTGAATGGTTCCAAGGAAATTTATTCATTAGAATTTAATAAATTTAGTAAAACACATGTCTGACGGAATAATACCCTTAATATGTTCCTAATGTTAATACAATGATGTTTGGATGAGTAAATGAATTTTTTGTTAAATTCTAACAACCTTCGAACTCAGTATTGATTTATCATTGTGGTTTTTTCTATAATTGATGGCCTTTACATCATGTTTTTATTTAAGAATTATATATAATAATCTATGTTCGATTTAAGGAATAAGGATTTATAGTGGTTTTTAATAAGGTTTTATGGTAATTAATGTTATTACCATGTTTCTAGAGGATGCAACATTAAGGTGTCGAAAAGTTTAGTATGTGATAATTTATATTGATTGTAAGTTAATGGGAATTTTATTTATGAAATTTTGTGAATTTTCATATAATGTGTTGAATCAAAATCATTTGTAAAATGTTAACCTTATATATAATGGTTTAATTTGATATTTTGACAATGATTTAGATGCTAATGTATTACTTCACCATATGATTCATAATGTTATATGAAATAAAGTATAAATAGTTCAAGGAAAATACAAAGTACAAGATCTTATTTATGAAATAAGAACATATTTTTTATTTATTTTCTTTGAGAGTGAAATAATTTATCAACTCCAAGAAAAAATCGTCTTGAAACAAAAATGTGTTCATATTGTAATAATCGTTTTTGATATAAATTAACTCTTTTCACACCTCTAGTTTACATATTTTTTTCATTATCCATCAACGTAAAATTTTATGTTCCACTCTCCATCAGAATATGATTGTTTCATTTTCTTGCATGTTCGTGTTTTTACTAGAGTTCTCATATTTGAAATCCATGTTTTGTTGTGACCTTAACATTTTCCATCCATTTTTATTATGTAGATGTGTTATTAACCCTATATACGATGTGGGTTTTTTAAAAATAGTTTGGTTCCAAATATCAAACCCTTGAGTAATGAGATAATGTTTAAATTGCGAGGATTCAATTTAATTAAGGTGGTCGGAATAAAACAACCTGAAATTCAACAGTATGAACATCGTATTTGATATAGTATATCACACACATAACCAAGAACGTAATGGTATATAAAACCCCAAGACATTACAATGGTTTTTCTATTTAAAAAAATAATAAATTAATGATAAATATACCAATTCACATGATACTGAGTTAGTGTGTGTCACACAGAATAATGGGTTTCTTCATTGGATTATGTTACACACAAGACTGAGTTTTACTAAACAGCAATATATTATTAAAATATTATTATTTAATATAATAAGGTATAACATAGCAATTAAATTACTAGTTTTCAAATGGGATAATTTTTTTTTGAAATCCTATGGTTTACAAAAATATGAAATGAATTAATTGTATAAAAATTAATTAGAAATAAATATGAAAAGCAATTGAACATAAATGATATTGGTTTATGAACAAAATATTGATTTATCATAAATAAATAAATAAATTACTATTCATAAATTATGTTAATGAAATTTAAATATTATATATTTAATAAAATATTGTTTAAATTCGTACATTATATTTGATAGTCATAAGATAAAACTAACTAAATAATTTTTATAAAAAGAAATACTTTTATTAATCCACTATTATAGTATTTTACACGAAAACCTATTTTAAATACAATTTTTTCACCTTTATAAATTTTATATGTAAAAAATATATTTGAAAGAGGAATATAAAAATCATTTTAAGTTTAATTTTATTTATTTTCTATGAAGTTTCATTTTTCAATGATGAGTGAAAAATAATGAATTTTAATTCAATAATGATTGTTGTCTAATATATTTATAAAGTAAAATTAAATTATTAAATGGTTTTAAATTTTAATTAGATTATTTTTTATAAATTAATATAATTTAGGTCAATGGAATAAATTTTTCTTTTAAATTAGATATAGAAATAGTGAAAATGTTTAATTATTTTTAATTTAAAACCCTGCTTTATCGTCCCATAAATTGTATTAAGTTTAAATTAATTTCTTCCAATTATTTTGTTTGAATTTAGAAAAATGGATTCTATAATTTTAAGTGAAATAAAATATAATGTATAATAATATAATTTATTTTAAAAAAAAATTGTTGAATGTTATTAATATTAATTACAACAATTAAGGTGAAATTAAGCATAACAAAAGACTAACCCATAAACTTAAGGTCCCAAATGGCCAATAAACAAGACCAAAAGACATTGTAATGAAATATTTAGAACCTATAATCCCTTTTATATTTTTTCAATTATGATAGGAACTTTCAATGAGAAATATTTGGGTGGAATTCTATTTTCCAAAATATAAAAGAGTTTCAACCATCTCTACTATAAAAAGGTACTCACCTCTTTGACATCCTCACATCTCAAGACACTTTTTATCGAAAAATATCTAACCTAATAGAACATCGAAAAACCTCCCCTAAACCATGAATCCTCATATTGATAATAAATCCATCCAGGGTATCCCACTGTTGGAAACAAAAAAGAGTTACCCAAAGAAGAGGTAACATCCTATCTCATGCTCTATAGATTTATTTTCATTCTACACCCCATAAAATTTTCTTAGTCATATATTTTATAATAATATAGGTATCATAAATATACTGGTATTTTATTTTATTAAATTTTTTACCTTCACACACACACATATCAATCTAATTGGTAACTAACATATCATTTATATGTAAAGTAAACTACCACCTCGTGACATGATGATTGTTCGTTATTATTTTACCACCATTCATGGTGGGTATTATTATTGGAATACTATTTATATATAATATTTATGATATTTATAATTTATTTATGATTCTATCAATTTAATAAAACACAGACTCTCCTTCTTTCTATTTTGTGTAAATATGATAACATCATTTTGGGAAGTGTGGACTACCACCCCTCAAATCGTTAAGATTCATTCAAACTATACATGGAACATATAAAGTATGGTTTTAATAAAAATATGTAATATATATGAAATATATATGATATTGAAATTATAATATACATACATATCATTTAATTTTCATTCTTTCAATGAGACAAATAAATTAATGTAGCATGCATATGTTGGTACGTCCTAGATTTTCCCTGAAAAGTGCTTTTAAAATCATATTCTTATAATATTATAGATTTTTTAAAAAATATATAATTAATATATATGATATATAAATCAATTTTTCATTATAGAGAGGATGGAACCATGATATAATTAATATTAACAAAAAATTAACCAGTCAAACTGAATTCTAGACATTAGGCACTTAACACCTAACATTCTAAAAATTACGAAGGGCTATCATCAAATGGGTGATAAGATATTATAAGAAGATAATATATGAAATTATAAACATGGATATGGTTTTATAATAATTTAGAAAAACAATTAAAAAATTATACATTATGTTAAAGGATGATAACCTAAATGGAAACCAAATTTAAGGGATTTTGTCAAAATTTACATTTCATTAAGCAATAATTATTATGCACCAATTTAAATTTATACGGATTATATAATAACCTTTAAAATTTTTTATCATGAACTTATTTATTTTCCTGAAATCTTATGTTTCATTTAATTCATGGTGAATTATGATTCAAATGTGTCAATGTCGTATGAAACACATGGAATGATTAATTATTATCTTTCTTAATAATGTTCTTAGGGATTATCTTTTCAATCCCATATCCTTTTGTGATTGTTAAATTTCACTTTAAACAATCACATTATGTTAGTCACTATTAATTATATAGTTCCTTAAAAATACATATTATCATATAATCGAAGTTATTATTTCTTAAACCATATATCATTTTTACATATGGTTTTTAGTTTGAATGTTATTTTATTAACCAAGGAATTATTGATAAATCAGTATTATTTAATAAATATGGAGATTTGATAGGGATAAATATTTATTATCCGATATGAGGAATTAGTTATTTTGGAAATGATGGGCGCGGCCCAGAATTTATATATATCCTTTATTTATCGATAATTTCTCGTGATCTAAATATGTTGTCCAAACTAAATAGGGTTTTGTCCATAGTTTTAACCAGTCTTCTGAAAGGTCCTGATGATATAGTTTTTTATCTGCCTTGGACATGATATTTAATAATTAATCATTTAATTAATATATATGTTAGTTTTCATTATTTTTTTCCAGGATGATTTTAATTAGATAAAATATAATGAAGCATCTCATTTTTAGTTTATTGATTATATTGCATGTGTTTTTAGTTTCATACCTTAAAATATTGATAATTATTTAACTAGTTATTTGGTAATAATGATCTATTAGTTATTCACCATTCCATATTGATTTATTTTTTATTTATTTATATTTAATTAACCATACTGATAGTTTTATCTCACCCTTATTATGATTCATTTTCCATGGTTATGAAGACGAATACTTCAAATATGACTTCCAAGATTCAGTTTATTTTATTTTATTATGTATCATGTTTTATTTTCTTTTCCCAAGGTATTACGACTATCATGTATGTAATATTCCTTTCTAATACTACTAAATTACATTGTACATTGCGATTCCATTCCTTGTAATCATGAAAATTTATTAAGATAATGTACTAGTTCCACTCTTATGGGGTCGGGGAGTTAAACATCAGTTAATGGAGGTGGTAGTCCACACGTACACATGAGCGATGTTTTCATTTACAATATAATATAAATGAGGTAGAAAATACTTATTATATCATCATAAAATTATTTTGTTATTATTAATATAATTTATACAATATATTATAATGGATACAATTTATTTTAAAGAGGAGGAAGAAGAAAAAACATGAAACAATTTGATTAATGGTCATACATCTTCCTTGGATATATCCATTTGGCTTCCAAATTAATCAATCTAATATTTGTCTTTTGGTGATATCTTAATAACATAGATGTGTGTAGGTGATTTTGGAATTTCTTTTATTAGATATTTTTCATGATAGGGGGTCATGTTATGTTGATAAGTAAAGAGGTGAGCTTCCCTTATATAATTGAGAGGAGTGATTCCCTAGTTAATATTAATATCATTAAAATTTAATAATTGTATTAATCAAAGAAAGTGTATTCAATTCATCTTCATTAATATTTATGAATAATTTATTTCTTAAATAAACCTGTCCAATAAAAGTTAGATCGGTTTGGTAGATATTGGTTGCCTTATCTTATATAATAACCCCCTTGTTAACCTTTTTAACCCCAACTATATAAAAAAATTGTTACCATGGTAACTTTCCATTATGAAGAAAATGAAATTGGAAAAATTAATAAATATTAATATGATAAAAAACAATATATAATAAATATTATATTATACAATTCTCAGAATGTGTAAAAATTAATTTAAATTTATTTTGATAAAAAGCAAAAATTGTTTTTAGAAAAATGCATTTTGAAATATTAGAAATAATTTTTGAAAAAAATAAATTATAATAATGATTCTAATTGAGTTATTTATATTAATTTAAAATAATAATATCATTTTTATATCAAATGAAAAACCTACGTGATCATTGAGAATAACTTATTAAAATAAGAAGAACCAAATATAATTTTTAGTTGAACAAAAATATTATAAATATTTATAAAATGTAAAACACAGATTTATATATCCAAAATTAGAATTTTTAATGTATTTTATTTAATCTTATATATATATTCTTATGGAAAGTGGTTTAAAAATAATTTAATATATTCTTAAATCAATATAATATAATAAAATTCATACTATTTGTAAAATGTGCATTTTTCATTATTCATCGAAAAATTAAATATGTGTGAAAAAACCAAAAAAATATTAAAATTATTTCAAAATTATGAAAGAAATAAAATTTTTTATTTCATTAAATTAAAATAATAAAATTTTCAATATATCATTTAAATCAAAATATATAAGATACAGATAAACTACTTTTACAGAAAAAGAAAATTTTAAACTATAGGTTATCTGAAAATTATTTAACTTGTATTTATAATTAATATATTATTAAAATAATTATATAAATACAAATTTTCATGAACATATATCAAAATTGATCAATTTATGTTTTTTATTATAAAAATAATTGTGCACAAAAACCAATTTCCCAAATAAAGTCCCTTTTGACAATCAAATAAATTAATTATCATTCATAACCAATTGATAATGTAGCTATGAATTATTATTCATTTTTCTCATCTATAAAAAATACAATATTCCACTGATTTAATACTCTGAAAATAAATATTACCTTTTAAATAAAACATATGTAATAAAATAATGTTTGTAAACCAAACAATTTCATTTAATTAAGAATTGTTAGAATATTATCCTTCATAATTAATTATTTATATCCTACATGCACTTGGGTAATTATTTAAATGCTTATATAAATTTTTCCAATAAATTTTATTAAATATTTTCCTCAAAATTATATAATTTATAAAAAACTGCATAATTATATAAAATAGTTAAAATTTTCCCGATAGGATCAATGGTATTTTTAAGTAATTTTGACTCCTTTTACTTTTCAGAGTCATCTACATATCACTATCATTTTAAAATATATTAATTTAAACTATTTTGTGCTTTGTTAATAAACTGTTCAATTCTATTTGGTGTATTGTGCATCCCAATCTATTAAACATATCGAATTTATTTTAAATGAGATAAACTTAAAAATATCATTGTGTTTCTACAAAAAATTGAATTATAGAACTTGGGAGATTTTTAGTAGATGGAACTGACATGTATTGAGCATGATGGTTATTTAGGGATGTATCTCTAGTATTTATGGATACAATTGGAGATGAACTTTTTCATGTTGTATGACATGGTTTCCTTAGGGTGTACACCAGAACAAATATAGATTATTTTGGTAATATGGGATATTGATATTCATTAAATAAAAATACATATGTGGTATCAACATGTTGTGTAAATTGTATTCGTAAGTGTACATAACATTAAAAGTAAATTGGATATGGTATCCTTTCGATGTTTTAGTGTGAGCATGGTTTTATATGGATATGATGAGGGTGGATGGTGTCTCTCTATAGTGATAGGTGACATTAATGAGAGATAAAAATGTGGTTTCGTGGATTATTAACGCCTTTTTCCTTATGGGGATTAATGGGAATGGAGAGTGTGGCTAAGGATGAGTTACATGTTTGTGATATTGGAACCCATCAATTGTTTATATTATGGATATGTGTAACTGCATTCCTCTGGTTTGGAGTATACTATAAATTATTAAAACAAATTGGCTCTTGTTTTGAGAAATTATTGGAAAACATCGATATTAAAATACTAATAGATCGATCCAGAGGTGGTTGTAGCCTTATGCTAATATTTGGATGAATCTGGAGAGGTTAATTATGGAAAATAAAAAATAATTATATGAAGATATCAATCAATATAAATTCAATTTATTTAATATGTTTGATAACTATTAGTCACTAGATGTGGGTTGATGGTATATTGGTATGACTAGATTAGTATTTTGGGATGTAGGATGATTAGTGACTAGGTATGTGGAATATCGATGCTTATAGATCGAATTAAATCATAAATAATATTGTGGGACCATATATTCTAGATATTGTATCATTAATGAGATGATATTTTTCTCATAATCATCAGATTGTGATTAGGTGTGGCTTTATCCATGTGAAGGTCTTATATAGACCAACAACATTAACTGATAAGTTTGATTTGAATGAATGAAAAATTCACATATTCCCCTATGAGTGTTGGATGATTGGGGGTTGTTAGAAATAATTATCACTAAAATATGTTGTTATATTATGTTTTGAAAACTGTATATGGTTTGGTTATAATATCACCATGACCAAAACAAACAAATGAAATAAGATAAGGTTCATTCATTGGGACCTAGTGATCGAGATATTTCATGAATAATACACTAAAATATTTCCAATGGAAAAGAAATGTTATGGTGAGGAGGTGGTAATGAACCACTTCATCACATGATAATAAAATAAAGGTAAATTTGACATTTTTTTCCCAATGTTATAGAAATTTTGAGAATTTGGCTTTATAGAAATAATTGAGACTTGGAATGTATCTATAGGATGTTTTTTGGAAGTGGGAGAATTCATGGATTGTTACACGGGTGTAGTATTTTGAACCAGTTTGTGGTTTTGGTTTTACATATGAAATTTATTTTATATATATATTTAATTGATTATATGGGATAGATTTTTTCTATTTTCATACATGAAGACAAGATCTTTAAGTTCTTATAGGTGTTTCATATGTCCCAAGAAGTGATTTGGGATAGATTTAAGTTGAAGCGATTTCCAAAATAAGGAAAATTATTGACCATTACACATGGGAGTAAAGAACCTAACTTTTTGGACAACAATTTTTTAAAAATAAGCATTCCTTGTAAAACGTGTTTGGATATCCCTTTATAATCATAAATGTTGATTCTATAAGGGTAAATTCTAAAATATTTATGATGAGGCTTAGATATAGAATTTGATTTTTTTCTATAAGTCGACGAGTGAGGTGAGTGTGTGTACTGGTAATAGGTTTTTTTACAAAGTTATATATCTTTAATAACAATATTAGTTTCTAGATTGATGGAAATTTGAGTTTAATTAAATAAAATATTAACAAATTTTAGAACCCACATGATTTTTTTGAAGTCCTTACCATTTGAAAAAACATTACGGATTGTATAAAATCAAAGAAAAATTATTATGTTTTTATATATTAACCTTATGAATTAGGGTGACCATTACATTTTCATTATTAAGAACCTTACATTTTCTCTTTTTAAAAAACTTTTATGGCTGGGGATCCCCACGTGTCTTCTAGAAGATTGGTGTTTAAGAGAAATACATACATAAGTTAATTTTATTTATGATTCCATGATATGAAGTTGGAAATCTCTCGAAATATATATGAAATAGGAAATTACACCTTCTTAAACTTACAAAACCTATTGGCATGTCATATGAGACTCACCAATAAGTCTTATAAAAGTATGTGGTCTGTTATATAAATTCCAATAATAATTATTAAAAATATTTCCTATATATATTATGAAATACATCTAGAGAGTCTTTTGAAATCAAGACTTTTCAAAAAAATGGAAATAACTAGAACCATTATAACTTATGTATTTAGACCATTTCAAATAATCCAAAAGATATATGCATGAAATTTTATAGAAGTTAGTATATTAAATGTGGATTTTATAGATATAGATAGACATACACAACTTGTTTTTATATGTTTTTTTTGGGACATTGATGTTCCATTATGATGAGCCTAAAAGGTCAATTGTATCAATGCAAAAAAAAAAACTAGTGTTTAGTTTTCCAAAAGATTGTATGTAAAAATATTTAAGAGATTTTATAAAGGATGTACAAGGATATATGACAATGGTATTTCTTAAAGGATAATTCAGACATAGGATTTTTTATATTTCTAGAAATATTTATTGATTTTGTAAAATGTTAATAAAATGGATAACTGAAAAAAGGGGTTCTATAGTAAGCGACCACCCCTAATATGGTGTCTCATTATCCTCTTTAACTAAAAGGGTATATATTTATCAATTCATTACAAATTAATTTTTCTATTTTTTCATGTAATTAATTAATTTAAATATGGAAATGTATATCAATTCATAATTGTTTTATTTAGTAACTTCTTATTCTTTGTTTGTTTTGATCCTGGTATGGCTTTTTCCTTGATTTGATTGGTTAATAATAAAATAGTCTCGATAATATGATAAATTCTCTTATCTCAGTTAAAATATATCCTAGGAGGATTATCACTCATGTATTGTTTGTGGATTCAGTGAGTTATATCACTAAAAAATATATTTATGTTTTTTTATAATTTTATGATAACATTTCATGATGGTTTGGTGTATAAATTTTATGATTTTATGTGTTAATGTTATGGAGAAAAGTGGGTGTGGTGTACACAATTTTCATAAATATTTAGGTAGTGAGTGACTATATAATTTATTCATTGATTAATATTTCTAATGAAAATAATGGATGTGTCAAGGCCATGATTACCCCTTGAACACAAGTAGGATTCCATGGCCACTGATGATCTAGGGATTGGCCAGGAATGTTCCCTATTAGGAATTAGAACCCTAGAGAGGAATGTGATCATTAAATAAAAAAAGTGGGTAATGGGATTGGTTCTTATAATACCCCAATAGGGGGATTAGTTTGATTTGGAATTTTTATCCATTAGTAGGCCATGAAATAAACTTTAAATAAATCATATACATTTTTTAGTTGATATTAGTTTTGTGTGAGTGTTCCTTTCCTATTGGTATGTGAGTTCCTGGTGAGTCTATATAGGATTGGATTATGTGTTGGTTGGGAATTATAGCATTCATCTAAGAAGTCATGGAAATAATATTGGATTTATTTCATCATTCTAGAGTGATATTGGCATGTTATTTCCTATGAGGCCAATGAGGATATAATTTGATTATGGTGATGTTGAGGACTGTTATTCCCACTAAGTGATGGGAATGAACCCTATATATTAGAATGGAAAAAATAAAATGTTCAGGGTGTCTGGACTATGATGTGAACAAATAGACTATATTGGGAGCCGTCATTTTATCTTGGCACTAGAGATAATAAATTCCAAGAAGCTAGTTTGGATATAACTTACTATGTATGTGGTAGTGAGGATATGTTATGCACATGATAGTTTATCCTACGAAATTTTGATCAGTTTGGCCATATTTATAACCTGTGTAAGGATGATATTTATATGTTTTAAGGGAGTGGAACCATTCCTATATTATTATATGACATATTATGTAGTAGGAATTAGCCCCTAATTACTATATGAGATATTAAATATTGAAAACTTCCCCATTTGACTACATGAGATATCAGAATGTCTAATATTTCCACTCAATGAATGTATGATATATTATAGGGTGGATTTTAACCCCTAATGAATATATGATATATTAAAGGGTAGAATATCCCCTCCAATGATAATATCATTTATCACAGGGTTGATCCTACCACTTTGATGATTGTATAAGATGTTGTGGAGTTGAACATCGATCCCTAGTGAATATGTTAGATATGTTTGGCTAGAATCCAACCCTTGATGACTTTATGAGATATTACAGGGTGGAAAGTGGCCCATAGATGATGATAAGATATATTATAGGCTGGGATTTTCCCCTCGATCACTATATGAGACAGTACTGGGTTGAATATTTAAACCATCAACTATATAAAAATATTACTTGGAGGATACTAGCCCTATAATGATTATATGTCATATTAAAAATATTATTCAAACCCCAAAATAAAATATTATGTTTTATCAATATTATTATTCAAAGGTGATCAATTAAATTTTTTTACAATAAAATTAATTGTTCATAATAAAATTATATCCTTAAATAATATCACCTTTTAATATTAAATGAATTATGATTTTAAAATAATTTTATAATCTATTTATCAAGGATTATTCATTTTTATATACATAAAAAACACTTTTTCATCTTTTTAATACTCAAAATAAGAAAAATTACATTTAAAATAATACATAAATAATAAAATAATATTGGGAAACAAAACGCATCTGTTTAACCATGAACTATTTGAATAGTATTACCTAACATTAATTAACAATTACATTTATATCCATCATTTATTTAATTAATTATATCATAAACATTATCATTAATTGTTTTTATATCATTACAAAAATGAATTCAATTTAATGAAAATTCATAATTCTACAAAATATTTTAAAGTTTCCTTTTTATAATCAATTTTCTTTTCTTATGTTAATTTTTGTCTTTTCATTTTTCAGTCTTTTTAATAAGAATATCATTTAGAAAACTATATATTTATTCTATTTCATGTATTATTAATGAATTTTTCACTCATATTTGGTATTGAATTCATCATAAATTATTGAATTTATCAAATTTATATGAAAAGAAAATATATTTTTAGATCCTGGGGTTAAACATCAATATTTTTTTAAGGATATCATTGAGATGATTATTACTAAATGAGTTTGAAATGAAATATTTATGGTCATTGATTTAGGAACATTACCCTAGGATTAATGGATTCTATTCTAGATGGTATGAATCAATTACTGTTTTAGGAAAGCAGTAGGGTGTGCACCATCATGAGTATGCTTTATTTTAGTAACAAGGTCTATAGATCATCATTATAGTGAATGGATAGTGTGGTGTCATCAGTGTTTGTAACATGGTTTTATAAGTTTTTTTCACATTAAATGGATCAAGGATCTGGTTTTTATGTAGTTTAATATTGTCATGGTCAGGTATGGTTCTTCTAAGTATAGAAGGAATCTCTCTACAATGATAAATTACTTCAATGATAGATCAAAATTTGATGGAGTGGTTGATTAGATATTCTTCATTTATGGTTGTTGATGAGATATGTTGTTATGGCTAAATGGGAGAGACAGATATGTGATATTGGAACATATCAAGAATTTTAGTAGAGGATCATTGTGTGTAATGTCATATGTGTGGAGTATACTCTAGGTGTTTTAAGCTTGCGAAAAACTTTTAGAGTAGTTTTTAGTAACCTTATAGAGTGATGTACTGGTGGATCCCATCTATAGGTTCTTGTAGTACAATAATAAAATATGGATAAAAGTGTTCAAGTTAGGTGTGGTAAATTTGGAATACCCAAATGTTAGTATCAATCAATGGACATATAGTTGATTTTTAACGTCTGATATCTTATAGCCACTAGACACGAGGTGATGGTTTTGTTTTAGGATAAGGTGGGTGGTTTAGGTAATAGGTTGATTAGTACCCATGTATATGAAATGATATTTTATATAGGTAGAATGGTTCCATGATATACATGGAGGGGAATTGTATCGTGTATAATATATTGGGTGTGAGATGACAAATTCGGATGAGCATGTTTGGGTGATGCTTAGGTGTTACATTGAGAAATTGAGGGTCTAATATTGTTCAGTGACTTTAACTCAAATATGTGGTGTTAGTGAAATGATAATTCACACATACCACCGATAATGATACATCATTTGGGATTTTTTTAGAAATCAAAGGTACTACAATTCATATGTCACTGAGGTTTTGAAAAGAGCATCCAGTTTCGGTGTAGTAACCCCATAAATATAACAATTGAAAGATACATTATTTTTATTCCATTAGGACCTGATGATTGAGATGTTTCATAAAATATTCAAGAAAATATTTCTCATGGATAATAATAACAATTTTTTAGGAGTTTTAATGAACCACACTATCAAATGTTAGAATAATGAGGGGAAATTGGAATAATTATTCTTGGAATAGGGGAAATTTTTAAAGTTTTGATTTAGATTAGAAATATATGAGTGAAAGGTTTCTAGAAAATGTTTTCTAATTTGGGAATATTCATAGGGGTACCTCAAGTGTATAATAGAAAAATGTTTTTGGTTTTTGGTTTATGCTCATAATATTTTAGTTAAATTTATATTTAAGAGTTTTTATGGACTATTCTGTTGTTGTTTTCATTCCTAATGTCTTCATTGGTAAGCCTCTACATGTGTAGTATCTATCTATAGAAATATTGTTTTCTTTCTTAAATTTATATTTAAAAGATTTTTATGGACTATTCAGTTGATAGGTCTAATGAAACATTATTGAATATATTATAAAATCCCACCAAATCATATTATGAAATCTATAATTTTAAAAAATGTGTCAAATTATAGAACCATTATTAAATGGTTCTATTAAACCATTCATATCATCTAGAAGATTGAAGTAAGTAAATTTTCTGATGATATGATGCCACAGGGTGGATTTTCATGATAATGAAGGCCCTAGACATAATGTTTCCAAAAAAAATTTGAGAAATTTATTTTTTAAATTTTAGGGTCCTGGAAGGTTGATTTTATATATTTTTAGTTTCTAAGTTGTTGATTATCTAAAATCCAGAATCTCATATGATAATAGTGTTGTTCTAGAATTTTTTTGGGAGTTTAGATGATAGAATTTATAAAATAAAAAATCAAATAAAGGATATTATATTTTCCTTAAAATATAGTTCAATTATCTAAATTATTAATAAAATTGATAATTAGAAAAAGTATATAGGGGTTTTTAGAACCAAAAAATTGTGTATTGTACTCTTCTTTACCTCACAATGGGATATCATCTTTGATTATTTCTAGATTCATATGTAGTTTGTCTTGGATGGAAGGTTGAGATAAATATATAAATCTATATCAATTCATCATTATTTTCATCCTATATTTCTTATTTATATTTTATTGTTACATTGATTATATTTTTATAATGATTACACCAGATCATTTTGAAATCATCTTAGTATGATGAGAATTTTTATCAGCTTCACTAAAGGAGATCTTGGGAGCATGATCACACTAGTTTTTTTGTCGATTCAATGTTGTATGTAACTACCAAATTTATTTAGTTGTTTCCAAACTTTTTGAAAAAAATTTTAAGGATTGTTTTGTATTATTTATTTTGAATTTTATGTGATAATACTTGGAGGGATTTTGGATGTGGTGTGAACAAATTTTAATAAACAGTTATGCTGTGAGAGATTACAAGTGAGTAATTTATTCATTATACACTATGAATTAATTGAAAAATTAACTATAGATCTATTTTTTGAAATATGTTATAATAGATTTATATTTAATAGAGATATCAACTGGCCGAGTTAAGTAAAATTTTTGATTGATAATGGTTGGTCAAGGTTGGATGGGCATATGTAAGGTAAATCAAGATTTTTTTTATAAATGGAAGACCTTTGAATGATGTAGTTTATCTCTAGAAATTTCCCTAAAGTATATTTATTATATTGTTGTATAATGTGATATGTGGTATCAACACGATGGATGATTAAAATGTATCTAACTATATTTATTCATTAATGAATAAAATCACTGACTAATATGCAAGTGTTAAGATCCCCAATCGACCCCAAAACACTAGTTATATTCCTCAACCACTGCTAGTATAGGTATTGATCATTAACATTCACTATGTGTTATAAGAACTCTATATGGGTATGATCTTGGTGAATTAATCAATCTTTGTCATGGTATATACCTCCTAAAAACTCCGAAATTAAGGGAATAACAATGGATTGAGAATAATTATTCCTAAGTAGGCCATGTTATAACCTGGAGTTACCAAATATACATTTGGATAGTTTAAATGTGGATGGGGTGAGTTTTCAACCATATTTGTATATGTATTCTTAGAGAGTACCCTAAATGTTAGATTATGTCTATTTTGTGTGTGATATGATTGATCTTGGAAAACATGAATATATTATTTCCATTATGACATCTATCTAGAGTGAATCCAGAATAGTATTTCCTATGTGGCCAATGAAAAAATAATTTGATCGTGATGATGTTGAGGGATTACATTCAACTCGAGTGAATTCAATGTTCCCTATAGTTGATAATGTGATAAAGGATCTTATATAGGGTGTCCGAATAATTATGTGACTAAGGGGGGACTTAGTTGGTGGCACCGTGTTTTGTTTTCCCTAGAGAGGGAAAATATAGAGAAGCTATTGTGGGTACAACCTAGTTTAGATGTGGTGATGAGGATGGGTTTTGCACATGATAGCTTAACCTATGAGAGGTGTGATATGTTTGAGAATATTTCCAAACCAAATGAGGATGATATAATTATATATATAATTAAAAACGTACACATCACTAGCTACCCAACTATATTAGACCTATATATAAAAATAGATATTGTAATGGGATTTTCATGCCTTAATTTGATCCTCAATGGCTCTATTTGACTGAATGGTCACTAAAAGCCTCATAACCCCCCATAGGATATAAATACACCCCACTAGGTTCTTGTAAATAAATTTTTCTCATCATTCCATATTATAGATAATTTTTCCATCTTTAGAGATATCATAATGATTAATGAGTATTCATACTCTCTTGTGTATTTGATTCTCCCTCCATCTTTATCTCTTGTTTTTCCTATAAAATTCACTGTTATGAGTGAGTGGAGTTTTTTCTTTGAAGGGATTAATGAATATAAATTTTTTTCTCATTTTTATTTTGGTACGTTATTGGACTTTAATGGGAGTGGTGGTTCGTACTTTTCCCATAATATATAGGTGTTTCTTTCATAGTATTTAATGAAAGGTGATTAGGTGATTATAACCTTAATTAAGGTATTTTCATAATTTCAATGTCCTGAATAAAATGGATTCACTTTTCAAAGGGTTTCTTTGTTACCCTTGGACTCAATGGAGTGAGAATCCTACAAAGGCCATGGTGTTGGAGATATAGACAAAGTTTACAGGCTATTTAAAAACATTGTTAGAAAAACACCCATGTGTTATATATTTTATTTCTATTGTGATTACATGTTTATTTCAAATATTCCTCTATTGATCCCCATTATTTTATTAAATCATAAAAAATTTTATCACTTCAATTCTTTTAATCCGTTAAAATTTTGTTTAATTTCTAATGGGTTTTGAATGTTAACTTCCACCCCCTCTTTCCATCATCATATCAGACCAATAGAAAACATGAAAAAATTAAAAAAAACAATACACTACATAGTAAAATTGAATTAAAATTACTAGAAATCATATCATATAACATTAGTGAGTTCTAAGGTATTTTTGATCATTTGGAATACATGAAAATGATGGATGGTGATGAGTTCACGAAACAATTGATGTAGAGTGATTTACTGAAGATGGGGGACACACTTGTTATGTTAGTTAATAATTCTGTTCCATATAGAAATATCACCATGGAAATGTTTAATGAAATAATATTGAATGCTGTTTCCCAAAGGGAAAATGAGGTAAATACAACTAAGTCAGAGGTTGTTGTCACTGAATGAAAAGGGACGTTAAAATGGTAAAGAAGAATCATAGGAATACAACCCTGAGACCAATGTCCTCAATGGAGGAAAGGATCAGAATCTTTATGAAGATATTAAATGATGTTTCACCACTATATAAATCCCATAGAATCCATACAATAGTGTAAAAATATGAAGTAAGAGTATATGAATCATAATGGTAAATCTCAAAATAATGATACTATAATTTTCAATTATGAGATCATTATTGTACATGAAGATGATCAGGTCAATATAAGAAAATAAGAATTGACAAGGGTGATTGATATGGCCACCAGATACTATGTAATGTCAAGAAGACATTTCTACTCATATTATATTTTTTGGTATTTTGAGACATGAAGATGGTAAGTGACTGTGCATTAAAAATTACTATCGTTTGTAATACTTATCGAGATACCAATATTAGATGTAGGTTACTAATGAATGATGTGAGGAATAGTCCTAATATATTCCATAATATAATATCAAATAGAATTATTGATGTATATTGATAATAGATTCCCGATAGTGATAGAAAATGGAAGAATACCTACACTTATATGGTAATTCCTAAAAGAAATAATGGAAGTTATATTTATCTCATAAATTCGATGTTGTGTAGTGGTCAGGTAAAGGTGTTCAAAAAATATTTCTATTAAAGTGATTCACAAGTGTAATGGTATCATAGGTGAGCGGAAATTTTTATCTATCCTAAATGTGGATCTATTAACTATAATAAAATATACACATTTGGATAATAGTGTTTATATCAGCACAGTGAAAGAACATAGAGTATCATTTAATATTTATTTAACATCTATAAAAGATAATGTTTTTTATTTTAATAAAAATAACGTGTTCTTGATTATCACTATGTTGATATGAATTATGATTTCTTTTATTACATTGAATGATAATAATTCTAGAAATGTGGGGTAATTTTCATTGAAAACTAATGATCAAGTGTTGAATGTTTTTAAGTAGTTTTTTGTGAAGGTAAATATACAAATAATAAATTATTAATTTTTTAGAACGAATACAATGGAGGAGATTAACATGTACCATTTGAGATGTACTATGGTATTTTTAACATAAATTTAGAGAAATCATTGTTAAATATGCCTTAGTATAACAATGTTGATGAGTTGATGAAAAATATTCTTGATAATCTCTTAAAATAAATTAATTGAAATGATGTTGAACACCTATTGGGGGAGGTGATAAGGTCCTCAGTTTATCTTTAAAATATTATCTATCTGTTCCAATAAAACTTTGTGTGAAATTTTCTTTAGATAGGTAAACATTTTTTTACAAACACATGAGAGTATTTATATTAAGGGCACATGTTCACATCCTAAAAGATGAATGCATGATGTCATATAGAAATTAAAGAAATATATTTTTTATGCTCGTGAGGATTTTCGATATAAAATATGGGATCCCATCAAAAGGATGGTTTGCTTGAATAAGAGATGTGTGGTTTATTGAGTATTAGATTATTTATGATTTTGAGAATCCAAAAATGCATAGATATGATTGAGTGTGTAAATTAATATCTATATAGATCCAGTCTCACACATATTAGTTTCATCTAGTCTAATTGAAATATGGAACATTGGTGATATGTCACGACCAGGTAAAATGTCTCCGTATTTTGATGTGTATCTATAATAACATATTTTGGAAAAGATTCCCCCTAAAGTGAGATTGAGGAGATCTACCAGGTAAAAAAAATAATTTCATAGATACTCACCGCAAGAGTATGTGATTATCACTAATGGGGATGATCATAATAGTCAATTTTATGTGGTTAAGAATTAGAAAATTGTCAAATGGAAACAATTCCCGAAAATAAGAGATGAGATCATTTCACAATAACTATACATTTTATTTTGTAATGTTTCCAATCCAAAATATGTCACTAAAAAATATGGTTCTGTATACTATTAATGGAGAAGCTGGTAGTTTTCTACCATGATACATAGAGAGGATGGTTATGAATGGATTTGTTCAAAATAAAGATATTAACTTTTTTATAAATTGTTCTCTTGTTGTATAAATTTCTTTTATCAGATTTGTTCTTGGATTGGAAACTAGACTAAACCTGGAGGTTCAGCCACTAGATGTAAAGACCGAATTAGTTTATGGTGATCCTCTAGAGGATATTTCCATATAAAAAACTGATTAATTTCATATTAATGTATAATAGAACATTATATATCACCAATATTTATAGAATAAAGAAGGAATTTAATTTTGCATTCGAAAAAATGAATATTAGGGGAACTACACAGATTATTGGTATGACAATTAAACAAGTCATTAAGAATAATTTTTTTTGTTTTTCTTAGGAATAGTTCATTGAGAAGGTTTTTTAAAGTTCAACATTATTAAATATAAACTAGTTGGCACTTCATTTACAAGCCACCTTAGTTTCTTTACCAGTCAGTTAACATAACCCAATGTGGAAAAAATAGAATAGATAATGTTCCTTTTCATTTAATAATTGACACTCTCATGTATTCTATGATGTGCAACAGAAAAGGAATGTCTCATTAGATGGGTTTTGTTAGTATATTCCTTTAAAATATAATATTATAACATTATACCATTATTAAATTTATACTATGGTGTATTCGAGGTGCACCTAGTTATTATTTATGTTTTTGAAATGGTAAACCAGTTTTGGAAGGATACACATATAATGATAGGGTTATGGATGTTGACATAGGAGAATATTTATATGGGTACACCATATCATTTTAAAATGGATCATTCTAATTTAAATTAGTACTTAAAAGGTGTTTTTCATTATCTACCAAAAAATGAGAGTACATCATTGTCACTAAATGCTCTATGGAGATGTTGTGGATGATGATTGTTTTAGAAGAGTTGGGAAAAATAATTTAAAATTACATACTCAATTATGAAAAAAGGGCATCATAAAATTTATCAGAACTAAAAATTTAATTCCATTTCTAAACACATTAACATTAAATGCCATTAGTTATACAATGTGTTATAAGAAATATTTTTTAATGTTGAGAAAATCCATACTATGTGTAATGTGGCAGACATAATGATGAAATTTATAATAGAAGAGAAGCTAGAATACTATAAGGATTCGAAGGTATAAAATCCTTCAAAAATTATTAATAAGTTGTAGATTTACGTGGGCCACATTTAATTATGTGAGTTAATTTTGTGAGTACTATTAAAAGTCTAGTTTTTTATAGGATGGACTATCTATGCAACCAATATTGAGGTGGTATTCTTATAGATTATCTACCCCATCAACCATTGATACTGGATTATTATTACCTATTTAAAATGAGATCATATCCATTTTATTTTCATGATAAAAAAATCAATGTTTTCTATGTGTTTCCTTAGATATTTCATCCATAAGAAGATACTAATATCCAAACTCTATTTTTTGAATACAAGTATGGACCATTTTTGACCTATTTAAATCTTGCGTGTTTGTGTTTTGATCTTTTGTATTGTGTGTATTCATCCATATATATATGGAAAAGGTAACATATGAGTTGAATTTTGTTTAACCTAATGTTTTTATAAGTAATTTAATTTCATTCACAATGATTGAGGTTATGTCACCATCATCATTCTTGATAGAAAGACCAAACGGTTCATAAATCCATATATACATATAGACTTAATTTCTAATGGAATGTTGTCAAGTGGAGTTTTAGACCAAATGACACTTATGAATTCACATTTTTTCAGAAGATGTGAGGTCAGACTCATTTTACCCTTGGGGGATTATCTCCTACTATGGTAATCTATTTTAGATTTTACATATGTTCACAAATCCTTCCCTACACCCGATACTAGATCGGTTACCCCAAAAAAATGAAAACAGGTAAGTACTTTTTCTATAAAAAATAATTTGATCTCATTATTGAATTCATATTTATGTATAAAAGAATATTTATCTACTTCTTGGTAATAAGTATTTTTTGATACGTTGAATCCTCATAACGAGGCACTTCAGGATTTTCTTTCCTGAAGGTGGGAAGTAAATATTCCAAGGAGGGTATTGAGCCATTATAAGGTTCCCGGTATATCATGTTCATAAAATTAATAAAAAAACTAAAATTTTCATTAAATCATATTACTTTTAGCATCATGTGTAAACGACATATATATGGGCACTTAGTATCAATTTATTCATCTGTAAGCCTCGACAATATGCCCTACATATCCCGATTATGGAAAGAATCAGAGATATCGTAGTTCATTCATGCCCTTGGTACTGACCTGAAACTAGGTGACCGTATATGTTGGTAATCATATCATGGAACTCATCAAGGCTTACACACTAAGGATACATTAGACTGTAAGGATTCATGATGTGAATTATATGACTATTTCAACTCTCTAATCTCATGCGATCCATGCTCGTTGTGGGAAACAAGGGACTACAAGTAATCGGTCTCACTATATATAGATATGGTACTCATGTACTAGGATATCCATTGGGATGTTTACTATAGAGATCAGGGATTAGGAATTCATTCTATAATTTTTTATTATTGGAATCAGAGTAATCAAAGTCAAACTGGTTATTCAGTCCCTCAACATATGAGGTAGAATGATCAGCACTCAATGTTAATTAGGTTCCGATGGTTGAAATCTTAGAGACATGGGGGACTCAATTCGATGTGGATTCCTATTTGATCACGGGTCATAGAAAGGTGTCCTAGGTATCCTTGTTATTATATCAATTAGAGTTATCATAGTTCAATTTGTTTCTCACTCCACTGACGGATGAGGTAGAATCATTGATCCATGGGAATAATTGTGTCATGATGATTGAAATATTAGAGACATAGGGGACTTACACAAAATTGTATGCCCATTTGAGCATAGTCTTTAGGATGGTGTCATGTGTATCATGGTTATTACAGGATTCAAGGTACTCATAGTTCAGTTGTCTTCTAGTCCATTGATGGATGAGGTAGAATGATTATCCCAAGGGAATATTTGGGTCCCATTGGTTAAAATTTCAATGAAATATGTGATTTTCATCAAAGTATATTTTTATATGATCTTGGACCTTATAAATGTGTCTTATGTATCCTTGTTATCGAAGTAATAATAGTTCTTATAGTTCAAAAAAATGCGTCTTATACACCAAGGATTATTATTTTGAATTATATGATCATTGAAACCTTCTAATCCCATGTGAGCTATGCTTGGTGTGGGAAACAAGGGGTGGAAAACAAGCAGTACATCTATTTGTGGATGCATGACATATTTGGTGGCACTAGCCTTTGGATGTTTATTATGGACCTCAGTCCTTAAAAATATTTTCTTCGAAACCTGGTTATAGATTTAATCAGAGTAATCGTAGTTCAATAAATCTTGGATTAAGCATTGATTATGAACTTTACAAAGGGTGGACAAGGTTATCAAGACATGGGATGCTTGTTTGGATTGGTCTTCTTGTCTACATAACATGAATTGATTGTGTACCTGCCACAAATTTATTCTCTTATTGACATATTAGAGGATGTCTTCCTAACAGGTCCAAATTAAATCACATAACTTAGTGGAATTGTCCATGGGAAATAGCATTGTCTGGATTAATGTTCTAGTGGATGTCACATTACCATGGTTGAATTTCCCAAAGGACATTGTAAGAATCATTTAGTTATTCCTTGAAGGAATCACATTATCTTGATTGACATGCTTAGAGGGTGTCACATGATCTATATAACATTTTCTGGAGTCATCCTGAGTGATGGATGGCACATTTTGAGTGTTTCATAAGATTCAATGTGACATGTCTGTAGGGTGATGCATGATCTAGTATGGCATGTCTAGAGGGTATCGAGAAAGACAACTGACATGTCCTTCAGACATTGCAAGTGCCAGCTGACATACCCATAGGTCCTCACGAGATCATGATGGATTTTTTAGAAGACTTCATGAGAGCCTTTTGACATTCCCTTGTTTCATCATGGGAATTAGCTGACATACACTACTGTCATCATTGGATTTGGGATACATTTCTAGAGGTCATTGTGAGGTATTGATGGAGATCCTTGTGGGTTTCACAACACTTAGGTTTCATGCCCATATAGAACTATATGACTTGATCAGACACATCCATAGGACATAGCATCATATAAATAGTATAACAAAGGTGTTTCATGTGATTCTGGAGACATGTTTGGGTTTTATCTCATAACCTAGGCAGTTCATGCGAAGCGCATGATGATTGGTGTATATGTTCTTCACATATGTCTCTAGACATTATTGTCTTCATTCTAGCCCTTTATTTCATATGACATACATTTTTTCAGTGTTATCTTGTTTTATTTCATACATGATCAGGAAGCTGTGTAATATTTTCTTTGAGAACCCTCAAGAAGTCCTTCATGTGATCTATAGTGGTAATGTGAGGAGCCTATGCATGATGAATGATCTGTCCAATTTCTCTACAGATATCACCTGATAGTAAACTCCCTTGTTCAAGAGTTTATTTCTTATGAGAAATTAAGTATGATGACTGGGTGTGGCAATGTAAAAAAACCAAGTATTTTAGGAATATATATTTCATGTCGGTGTGGAGAATTTACAGGCCTCTCTACCCCAGTTATTTTTTTTATTTGCACGATGCATATCACAAAATATTTTTCTGGGTTTTGTGGTAGGATTTAATTCTAGGAAATTCATGATATCCAATTATAGGTAATTATGAGGGTGTCCAATGAATTTCATTGACTGATATTCCATCCCTTAAATATCCCATTTATTGGATTATATCTAATTAATGGTTTTTTATTTAACCATGCAGACCTACTAAGGGACTTTCATATTCTCATAATGATATGTCTATGGTCCTTAGAAGAATCAAGATATTTATTAAAAGGATTTATCATGAACACATATTCAATGTTCATTGAATTATATGAGATAATAGTGGTTGGGGGGGCATCGTGAGATTAGGACATCATGTTGAAAGTCATTAGCGAGGTCTTATGGAGCACATGAGCATGTCACATAAATTTTATAACTAAAAGAGGTTCATGCCTTTTATCTTTTATTTCATTCATCTATTTCTGATATTCTTGGTGATCTTATTATCGTATACAAGTATTTTTAAAGACAATGACTCTCTCCATCGGTGATTCATCACATGGCCAAAATATGATAACATGGAGATGCATGGACATTTCATAAAAACCCATCCTTCTTATCATTGGAGCCAATGTGGGATCATATATCTTCTGTGAAATGTATGAGTATAATAATTTGATGCTGAAGATACACTATATGATATCTCATGAAACATGGTATAAATTTATCTAGTTGATTTTGTTGTATCGTGAACCTCCATGGGCAGGTCTCAGGAATTTTACAACGAAAAGAGGCTCCCAACTTTTACATTTCTATTTTAATTTATTATTTTCAAAATTTTGGAGATGTATAAAGGATATATGAGTGTTGTAAAAGAAAATAATTCTACATATAGGTGATTAATCTCATGATAATTACATCCAAAAGAGGATCTATATTTTTTTCATACTTGCCTTGTATTTTCAAAGGATTAATAGATGGTTTTTCATGTGGTTGGTGGTTAAAAACTCACGTGACCTGGGGGATATTTTCCGGATGATGCTATATGATCCTCGATTGGATAGGGAACTTTTAAAGAGTATAATTACTTGTAAAATGGTCTTTGTGAAATCATCATAAGGCTATGAGTTGTGTGTGACTATCATCATGACCATCCACAGGTCATGCTATAATGTGTCACATAGATGATTATGCGATCTACATGTTCTTGGAATCCTTATTAATCCTTTGTCTTTTGGTGATACTAATAACTCTATTCAGGTATTTATTACTTTTTTAATTATTTGATTCTCCTATGGAGGGTTTCAACCCCCCCCCCCCTGGGACGACGTTCACAGGGACATGGTCCTGGTTCCCAGGAAAGTAAATGCATGCCTGAGACTTTGGTGTTATCCCAAATTGGTGTCTTGGAAATCACTTAGTATACTTGGTGAATTTTTTTATACCATATAATTCCCTATAAATTGTAGAGAGGAAGGTGTTTCATTCACTGATTATTAAACTCTCTAGTTTTCTTCTTCCCTACAACCTTCATGTGACCATGTCGAAATAAATTCCCACAAGAATTGATCATGATATCTGTTCACGGGACCTCTTCCTGAGAACTAACTTTCATGAATTCCTTCTCTCATGTTCCTATTTGATTAAACCATAAACATATCAAAGTTAATTATTTGAGTTTTCATTGTGGTGATGCATTATATTTTGGTGGGTTTTCGGGATCAACTGGATTGGTCGTACGATCCTTTGAATATAATATAATTTGTATGAAAATGTCTAGAACACACAAGTAAAATTCTTATTAGGGGTAACAAAGTTTCATGATGTCATGTGGATTATGTGTTCTTTGATATCTTTAGGGGTATGTTGATTCACAAGTCCTTTATCTGATCCTCCAATCCCTTTTGTTGATTTATGTGATGGACATGATGTTTTTTTTTCTTCCTTTCCTTTGAAAATATTTTATTTTATCTGTCATACATATGATACTTAATTTCTTTTTGATGGATTCTAGCTCTTTTCATAGATCCCACCAGCCCTCAAATAATGAGGGAAAACCATTAATAGTTTTATGTGATGCTATTATGGTGATCATGGATCCAACTTTTCTCCATACTATAGGATCCCTTTAGATAAGTGTGATATTGATTATTAGAGAGAAACATGGGAATTATCCCCTCTCATATTCTATTCCCATTATTCGGTTTGGACTTACCAATGATATTCACATTATTTCACCATGGTCATCATTCATAGCCTTCTCTTGGGTTTGGAAAATCCACAACACCATTCAGGTGAACATCCCATAGGAGGGATACTTTTTCCCTAAGGGAGAACATGAAAATAAGAATATAATGATAAAAAATTCATCATACCTTAATGTGACCAATCTAGAACCATATTTATATGTTCATATGTACCACTTCATAATGTCGAAGTCAGACTCAAACTAGTTGTTCGTATGGGTTCCCAAATGGGACTTCCGACCCATAGGCAACTATAGAATGTATGTGGTCTTCCCCTTATAGGTTCAATATAGTGATTCTGAATTTTCAAAATCCCTTACATTATAACCCCCATATAGGTATGTCATTTCACTCTTTCACTATTTCATATTATTCTAATACCACATCGTGATATGTAAAAATGTACAGGTTCCTTTTGAGCTCTCTTATAGGGAAATGTATCTACTCCCAAGGATGAAAGAGATCATTCTGTTGCATTTGAAGACACTTTTATATCAGGATTTACCTTTCAAGAAGCATATTTGGAAAAGGTGTTGACTTAATCATGAATGTTTCTTATTAATGTCATCCTAGTGGTCTCACAACATGATATTTTGTGGGTGGATACCCTTTAGAATGATATTTAAAAATTTCTGTATTATTATACCATGTTATCCCTAATAGATGTGAGTTTTGAAGAGGGTGAATTCATCGTTTAACCCAGAAACATTTTTTATATGTTTCATATCGATTGATATTATCTATTGTTTCTACTTACCTCAATGTTGGTGAATAAAACAAATCTCTAGGGAAGTATCCATAAGTTCCATTAATCTGCTCATAGCAAGAGGGTTTAACCTCTCTATCCGAGGAAGGATTTATGGTAGTGGACTTTCAAGCAATGTGACCAATACTGTTATGTTTCCAACATCTGTCATATCGATTGATTACATAGTGACACCATATGATTTATCATGTGAATGATAAACCCTTATTCCTCTTTGATTTAGTATCATATCCTCGAAGCTCATAGGTTTCAATCCTTTATATCTATTAGATTCCTACACCTAGGTCGATCAATGTAAAGGTCGATTCACATCTTTCTTTATAGAATACTGTGATCATGTATCCCTATATTGGAGACATAGTCTCAGAATATGTTCTTTTACCTAATATGGGCTTAGATATAGGCCTGGTGTCTTCTAAACATTACTAGTCAATGAATGATCTGATATGGTTGGGGATCTAGATCTTTTTCTCAAAGACCCCTTTGCAGGAGTGGAAGGATCAACTAGGTCATAGTTGGTTTATGTTTTGGAACCCTAGAGTATGAAGTATTTGAATATACCACCATTCATACCAAGGTGAAGGATGTCATATCAATAAGGGAACACATTAGGGAATTGAAATTGATGGTGGTATTTATTGAGGGTTCCTATTCAGTAAAGAAGAACTTGGTTGAGTCTATAAATGATGCTTCTCAGTACATGATGTAAGTGGCATTTCATTGGGATGTGGATAGTGCCGGGATGTTTTACATTGACTTTCTCTAGTATAAGATTGACTATTCTTAGTCTAATATAATCCAACTTCAATCAATGTTATCCTCGTTTCAACATGGACTCCAGATATCATAGAATACTTTTCCACAACAACAAGTTCTTATTGACATGGCATAAAAGGCATGGATTGAATTTGTTTATTAGGTTGAGTGGTAGCAAAAGATTATAGATGTAAAGAGTGAATCTATAAATCAATTTGGCTAATTTTTTACCTCCTTAGAGAAGAGTCTTCCGTATTTCTAGGATTACTCTATGAACGTGATGTGATATATATTTTCTTTTACAACATCCCTTTGGGTAATATATTCATTAGATAGTCTCAAATATATAGATATTCCAAATATCATATGCTCTCAATGAATGGATCTTATGAACTCTATATGTTTTTTATTTTAGTTTATTCATTCTATGCATGACATTTTATTGAACATACATTCCTTGAATAAAAACTGATTCACATCCAGTACATAATATCAATTAATCCTGAATATATCGATCTGAAAGTTTTATTTATAACATATTCTTCTACATATGTTCTCATGAATTCCCACAAACATGAGATAATTTATTGATATATCTTCTCCATATATTTTGAGATCACCTGACATGTAAAAGGATAAAATTGGAAGAATAAATTTCCCTTAGGAAGAATGCTCTATATTTTTCTGAAGGTGATAGGATTATTGAGAGTAGATTGATTTTTTTTCCAATTATATATGGTGATCTTTACGATCATTCCATTCATGAAGACGAAATTTCTATTCTGTTGTACTATAGGGTTTTCTACCTCACAACTTATATCACCATATCTTAGGGTATTTAAGCTCGGACATTTTGTAATTTTATTTTAGGTTTTTTTAGCATGGAAATTCTATTTCGGAGTTTAGGATCATTTATATCATACATTATATCATTGTATTTTAGGTTTTTTTTCTCTGAAATTCTATTTCTATAGTTTAGGTTCTTTGATATTTGAATTTATATCACTGTATTTTAGGGTCTTTTAGCTTAGGGAATAAAATTCTATGGATTTTAAAGTATTACTAATATGGCTTGATTGACGATTATGGGATATTTTAAAAACATAATGGGAATTACTCAAACACATAAGAATTTTGAGTTCATCCATGGTGTTGTCGAGGATCAAAAGGATTAGATCTCACTTCTTGCATGGATGTAGTGACTCTGGTTAGTAGTTCAAAGATAATATGTGTGTGTATCATTGTCAAACAGAGGTGTATATACTCTTTTACAAGGGTCATGGATGATTTATGGGAGTAATATTGCAATATGGTGAAATACTAGTGATTCTTGGTCCACTATGATAGTTAATTTATATGTTATATAATTCATAACCGAAAAATTTGAGATGATGAATAAGGTATGTTGATGAAAAGTCAGGAAAGACCCCTAACACCCTATGGATCCTGGTTCTTTCATAGTGTTTCTAGAGCTCTCAAGTACTGAATTTCATTTCATACAAGGGGGATATTCCTTTTTTGGTTGGTCAAAGAGACTTTTTGTTGATAAAATAGTCAATATAATATGATATCCACTCCATTTAGAGTTCCCTGAATGATTAATAAAGACTAAAATGTCGAGATCAAGGGGTTGGGTATGGGGGAATTCTCTCCATTATGGGTTCTAACAACTTAGAAAAGTTCAACTCTTAATTGTGATGATGGATCCCCCTACCCTATGGTTTTGAGTCACGAGTAGTGGGACAACAATGGTTTGGGAATATAGTGTCGTATTCCTTCTTTGAGAAAGGGTAAAAAAGCATGGGGATGTAATGTTTATGATGTTCAATCCATCCAGATAGTTTGGTGCAACATTTTTAAATTGTGGTTCAATGTGCTCATGTCAGGGGTGATATGGGGAAATCATACCAAGAATGTCTCTAAACACACTAAGGTGATGATTTCTTCCATAGTTTCATCAGGGCTCATAAGGATTTGAAATCCTTTTTTGTAGTGTGAATCATTTGGTTTACATTCATAAAAACATATATATAAGCCATCGATATATAACCATAGTAAGAAAAGGTAACATTGAACCAATGTATCTTTTCTCAAGGGTACAATATGTTTTATATTGATTCAAGACCCTAAAATCATGATGTTTTATTTTTGGAATGTTTAATATCAACTAAGGGATTAAGCACACTAAATGTTTTGTCACTACCTTTTGAACATATTATCAAGGTGAGGGAATGTGGAAAATCATTACTCTGAATGTTTTTGTTAATCAGATGGTCCTACAATCATATCATTGATTTTACTATGTCTATAGTGTTGTCCCTAAGATAATTAATCCTTATTTATTTACTCTAAAGTTTTTACTAAACTATTAATATGAGTATATTAATGAGAAAATAATCTACTTTCTATTATGTCGTTCTTTCAGGGTTTCTACCTAACAAGTTATGTGTATCTTTCACTATAAGTATAAGTTCCTGTGACTAGACACATTATATGGTATATATTAACATCGTATATCTTTCAAAAATGTGTTGGAATTTTATGGTATGGACCTAATATGGGGGATTTTACATTAGATCCCAATTAAGATACCCATGGTTAATAGAGCTCCAACATCATTCTTAGTGGGAGATGAAATTGTTCTAAATCACATGGATCATAAATCCCTTTTTGCAGAGTGACACATTTGGTTGATGACTATAGGAGAATTTTCATGAGATATAGTCAAACATGAATAGTCAAAAAGGGTCCGTTGAATCAAGGTATCTTTTTCCAAGGTCCATAAATGGTTTTAAGAAACATGAGGATCTTGAGACATTATGTATGAATTATGAATTGAGGTTTATAAAATATTGTGGATTCACTCTGTACTATGGCTGACCAGGGTAAGGATCTTGTTGTCCTTTGATACAAGATGATAATTGATGATTTTAACAATTGTTTAATGATGCGTATTATAGATGTTCATACATTTTTGTAGTTTAAAATCATGAAGTAAGTAAATTTTTCATTTAGATTGACATCATTTGTTTAGGATGTAGTTGTTGTGTATTTTTAATGTCATGCGACAAGGAAATATTTATTTAATATTAAGATCTTATGGTAAGGTGGTATTTTCTTCCATTCTTTTTGAAATCAAATGGTAAGTATGTGGGAACCGAGATGAAATATTTTGAAAGATATATTACATGAACAATTAGGTCATACAATGATCTAACTCAAACTTTGTAAAAATGGGCTTGTATGGCTCATCACCTATGTAGTTGGGGTGAATTTTTTTGTAGTTTGTCAACGAATTGATTACATGTGCATCACTATGTATCCTGTGATTATATGTGTCAAGGAATATGTAGTTCTTGAATGTGGATCTCTCTTTGTAGGCCTGACCCATATATAGAAGTGTGAATTTTTTTTGTTGATTTTTATACCTAGGACTTGGATTATAGATATAGGAATCACTTCATATCTTTTGATGACAACAATGAATCCACATGGAGTTCTTTAGGAATAGTGCAGTTTAACATCATGTGGAATGGATGTAGGATTCTTGATGTGGAAAAGGAGTATTGTGACTAGGCATAAGGATGAAAATCTAGGCATCACTTTATATATTCTGATGGAAGGAATCAAGCCACATATATTTTGTTAAGAAACTAATAATTTAACTCCATATAGAATGGATTTAGGATTCCTAACATGAAAAGGGGGTATTGTGGCTAGACCAAAGGATATAAATCTTCTTTTCAATACCCAACCTATGATGGCATGTATCATGCCACACATACTTTGTGAAACAAGATATTTTGGTTCATGTCTCGACTATATGCATCGAGGGGGAAATTTCATGATTATTTGTTGTCACTGGACATGAGGTCGGAAATTCAGGTGTCACTATGTATCCATTTATGCTGGGAATTAAGTAAGATGTAGTTCTTGAATGAAGGTGTGGTTGGATACCACCATAAAACAGTAGTGGAACCCTCAAGATAGGTCAGTGGTAATGTAATGATTTTTTCATGAAAAGGAAATCAATTGTTATGTTTAACATGATGTAGTAAGTACTCATGGTATTACATTTATACTCTGGCATTCAAGAACATGATAAAAGACATTGTGAGATAATATGCTTATTTGTGTATGGAAACACGTACTTAAATTTTTATTATCACGTGAGCTATGCTTGGTGTATGAAATAATTAATGGAAAGAATTCATCACACCATGTAGATGAAATTAAGGGTAGGATAATGGAATTTTGCATCATGTAGTGGATGGACCAAGAGATAGTAACGAGGAGTCCGTAAATATCTCATAGAAATGACAATCAAGCTGTATAAACTAATGGAAAACCCATGTTTTCTAATGTCAAGGATTGAGGAAATAAGAAATTTAGTTTAACATATTTTCGTAAGGACATAGGTCACCTGATGTGAATGTAGATGAACCATTGGGGGATCCATGAAGTGAAATGTCATGTGGTTGGGTTATTATCTATAAAATTTATCATCTTGTGGTCATGAAATACCTATTTAGTTTAACTTCATACAACATGGATTCCTAGTACATCTATGTAATTTTTAACATCATGTGGTAAGTATGTAAGACGTTTTATATTTTTAAGTCTTTCTTCCAGGACATAGAGCTTGATGAAAACTGTGTGAAGTATTTCATGATAAATATCATATTTTTTTGGGATGTGACATGATCCCCATCCATTTTTTCCAATGATTAGGCTCTATTTTGATAGACCATGTGTATGTTATAAGGCCATTACCATTTGGGTTCCATCTATGGAGGATTCATACTTAGAATCAACAGTGTTCTGAGATGCAAAAAATGTTCTCCTTGGAGGATTTAACATAGGTGAATTTTTTTATTAAAGTCTCATGTGAACTAATTATGATAGACATCATGGTTGTTAATTGTATAAAACTGGTTTCCATCTATCTTCTTCAATTATCCATAATCATTTATGATTTCTCTTCATTCATGAGTTTTCCACAAATGGATATTAGAAGTGAAGATATTTGGACTTCTATAGGTAATTATACATCAGTACCATACACCAATGATTATGGTGTTTCATGTGTTATAGTAAACTTTGTGGTACAATAGGACCATTAAACATGTAGGTTCCTTTTATGCAAGTAAATCTTATCTTTATTCACCAAATTATGGAGTATAATTTATAGAGACTTATTGAAGTCCTCTATATAATATTTTCTAGTACATGATAGTGATATGAGCGATTGGACTCGATATTATTCTCATGGTACAATTTAATATACTCTATAAAACATAAATTTGTGTCTTTGTTCATCAATAGTGAGTGAGGGTCTCCAAACATGGTGATAATATGAGTCATTATTATTTTGATGATATTATTTTTCCTAAATTCCATACAGGGTATTTCGTTATCCCTATGGGAGAAGATGTTGGTGGTAAGTAGGATATACATGAATTGATTAACTATGAATAGGGGATATGGTCTCATTAAATCCATTCCCCTAATAAAAAATTTATATGAATATTAAGCTATGTGTAAAAATTCTAGGGTCTAATGGATGAAGATTACATGGATATAGAATTCATGATACATCCTTGTGAATTCCACACAATCATGAATCATGCTTTTCATGTAATAACCCAACCTCTTGATTTGGTGGGAGATCATAATCCCATAATGTTGAGAGGTACAGGAGCCTACGAGGACCTCTTTCACGATGGAGTGAATATATCTTTGTATTATACATATAATGTGTATTATATCAAATTAATGCTTGTATAGTTTTTTATTCTCATTTGTACCACCCTACAAGATAATGTTTACTACACGGTAAAAAATAAATTCCCTTCTGTCTCATTTTTTTGGGGGAGACCCGTTAAGAGATAACTGATTACGAGATCCATCCATTTATGGGTGGGAGCCTGTTCATTATTCTCTATAGTGGTGTTAACCTGATTGGTTTCTTCCATATCACATATGGTTATCAACGATACCATTATTTGGTGCATGATACAAGTTATTTCTTCCTCACAATTAGGGATTTCCAATATTGTGGTTGCATTAGCAAATGAATCGTCATGATCATTTTGTGATCTGGAAACTTGATGAAATTTATGCTCAAAAGGAAACTCTTCCATAATTCCCATGATAAATCCAATGAGAGGGTCTTGTTCTTCCTTTTTTATGGAATATTCTCAATTTATCAGCATTATCACTAGTTTTGAGTCACATTTGATACTTAGGGAGGATATATGATTCAATAGGGATTGTTCCAAGCTAAACAAAGGGATTTATGTTTGGCCACATTATTCTAGAATCCATCGGAGCATGAGAAATAATATTGAAAAATGATTTCTCTAGAGAGGAAAATAAAATCTGTAATCCAACCTAATTGAGTTTTGGGGTTTCCATCATTTATTCAATATGTCATCTAGAGGAACCATAAAAATACATCACCAATAATTGGGGAGTTTCATTGGCATAAAATACCCCACATCTGAGATCTTTCTATCAACTGATGTATTCATTTGGGGTGGGATGTTCCTCAAGGATGTCAAAAAATTAATTCCCTTTATTTTATTTCTGTAATACTAATTGAATGTCATATTTCTATAGAATGACCGCCCATCAGGCTAGGCCCATAGTAAACATAGGAAGGTGAAGTATGTACTTTAGAAGATCTGTCTAAGGGACCATATTGTCGTCATGGTGCTGTAGTTAATGACTCATCGTTTTCACTATGAAAATGAGTGTAGGTAAGTTCTTCGTAACCTCCAAGTATATGGTCTTAGAACATAGAATTGTTTAAATTAGGTAATAGAAACTATGATCAATCCCCACATCATTATTATATGTGGGGAGGGATCCAAGTGATCATTCCATAACAGCCACATATAAGCTGAGTGGACTCCCTTTCACTGGAGGCATCATAACTGGTGAGTCAAATTGTTACGGATTGAGACTTTAAATGGTTTCTTTGATGTCCATGTCCTTTTTTTAGGTAATTACCCTATTTATTATCATTTTTAAATGGATTGATTTTATGGGAAATTTTTCAATGAAATGTAAAATGTAGATGAGGTTCCCATAGATTCCCCTATGCTCTTGATATTTTTAGTGTGTGACATTGCTAAAATAACACTGGTCTTATCTATGTTTAACCTGATGCCTTTAGTGTGAACTAGAAAGACATGGAAGTACCCAGATGTTACCCCAAAAGAACATTTCAGTGAATTCATATTCAGGTTGTGTTATCACATATTTTCAAAGATCATTTGAAGATCCATGGTGTTAAAACAAACCTATTTGGATTTCACCACCTTTTTTTCGTCATAGAATTTGTATTTTCTTCCTAATAACATATTAAAGATATTATAAATGGTATATTAATAATTAGAACCAATGTGTTTCTCATTAATTCTATAAAGAAGGCATAATAGGGGTGAATTGGGTGCTTTTAAAATTTTCACAATTCTGTCGCTTAATAGTAAGAGATAAGAGAGTGTTGTTTTTGTTAGGAAAGAATATGAATCAGATAAAATGAGATAAATAGAACATAGCTGTTTATAGTGGCTCATGGAACAATGACCCCCAATTCCAATCCAACAATCACCCTCTCTATGGGCTTGGTGAATTTATCTAGTCTGGTTATCTTCACAAAATATTGATCCTTAGATAAGTGTAGGAAGTTGTAACCCTTACAAACAAGGCTATAAAAGAGCCTTCTGGTTCATTAAACAGAGAACCAAAAAAACCATGGCTTATTCTAAGAAGCAGACACTCCACTAAATCAATAATTATTCATTTGGTTGATAGTTAATATTTATCTTCAAAGTTGTAGCAGAAACTGACAGTAGTTGGATCTTATTCTTCAGAAAATAATTTCTTCAATAAATATCAGTTCTAAATTGATCCAGTTGCAAAAGATTATTCGAATAAATACATCAACAATTTAGCAGAAAATATTTTTTCAGTTGATTCGAGATGTAAAATGTGGATATCTTCAACATGTAATCTCTTCTGTTGAATCTATTCAATTGCTACAGTATATCATTATATAATCTTCAAAATAATGCATCTTTTTCAAATATAAATCTATATATTTTTGAATGAAATCTCGAATTTGATATTGAACAAAGTCTTTGATAGAATAAATAAGGTTGAGAGTCTTCATCGTAATCTCAGAACCAAAAAATAATTCTTGAAATTCCATGAGTATTTAGAATAATAACATCTCAGAGTATATGAAACATCTCCTAAGAATACGAGGGAAAATCTCTCCTATAAATGGATCTTTAAGTTTTTTATTATGAGAGTTGAATTAGTTGAAAATGAGCTTTAAATTTCCATGATTTTTAGAAAATATTGTTATAAAAAACATCTATAATGTTTTAAATTCATATTCCTAGTGTTGAAAAGTCAAACTTAATGTTTTTCTCATAACAAAAAAACCAAGCATATGGCTCAAACAGGTAATGTAGGGTTGTTGATCCATACATTCATCCTTATCATCATAAAATTCTGAGTGTAACATTTATTAGACATACGTTTAATTTTCCCAAATTTAAGGTTGACAATGAAATGTTTCTTACAAACATAAGGTTTATGAACCATACATTTTCTTCTCATACATAAGTTTTCATACTTACATAGGGTTGATTAACCATACTTTTTCTCTTTCAATAATATAAGGTTTCATTCAAACCTAATGTTCATTAAAACCATGATTATTCCAATGTAAGTTTGTTAGACCATACATGCCGATACTTTACCATAAGATTTAATAAAAAATTATAGTATGTTCCTGATATTACATTCCTTAGTATAGGATATGAATAGTGACTCCAGAAAACGACAAACAGTGAACAATGTTTCCAGAATACGCTTAAGAGAGTTTCGAACACTTTAACAAATTTTTCTCATCAATAAATACTTCAATATTATTCAAAAATAATAATAATTATTGGACTCACAGATTTTGATAATCCCAAATCATGTTTAATTCTATATTGGGACAGTTTTTTGACAATTTATTTAAATCTTTTTTAATCTCATGACTTTGCTAAAATCAGTTTACATTATAAAAAGCCTCTATTTCAAAGGTCACTGTTGATGGTTACTAGTAAGAGGTCACTGTTCTAGGCCACTATCATGGTCACCATTGAAAAGCCAATAGCTGAACCTTACCGCTTGATTTCATTGGTGAAAAGGTCACCGTTGAAGACCTCACTGATGATGGATACCATTATTAGAGCTACATTTATAAAGTTACTATTGGATGTCACCAGTACAAGGTCACTCTTGTAAATACTACTGTCAAAGTACTTACCAAATCATAAAAATGATGATTCAATGTGATAGGTCACTGTTGTGACATGGTTGCTATTATAAATAGTTTCTGTTAGAAGTCCACTATCAGACTTATTACTGGAAGTATACTGTTTAGTAGTCTACCACGGAAGAGCTAAATGGTAAATCCTACCATTGGTGAAGCCTACCATTGGTGAAGTCTAATGTTGGTGAAGTCAACCGTTGGTGAAGTATCCCATTGGTGAAGTATACCATTGGTGAAGTCTACCGTTGGTGAATTCTGCCATTGGTGAAGTCTACCACTGGACAAGTCTACCACTAGATAAGCCTACTGTTGGAAGTATAATGTTGATCAAGCTTGTTGTTAAAGATTCTATTAATTGACAGGCTACTGTTACCAGTCTACCGATAACATATTATACCCTTTATCCATTTTATTAATATATTTATAACGGACATATTTGAATGATTTCATGCATATGAAATTAATTAATATTGTTTCCAGACATATCAGGAGAACATATCTTGACAGTATGAGGCATGAGAAAGATTGCACATTATGTACTTACTACTTTTTTCGGACCTAAAATATGGAAGAGAAAAAGACCTAGGAAGAAAGATATATATAGGCATAGTAAAATAATGCGGGGGAGTCCAGAAGTTAAATGAATTACTGAATAAAAATAAGAAAAACACTCCATTTCATATACTGAAAATACAAAATCTTCACAAAGATCTTTTTGAAGAACATATTAAATGCTATATTGATGTGGTTAAAAGAACCCATATACCAAGAAGTTAAACATCTCAATACCTAAAAGCCAATACCTAAAAGTTGTGACACTCTGTTTTTAGAGGCAACTTGCAGAGACGAACAAAACCAACATTTCCACAACTCCAAGAAGTCCAGAGTTGATCTACAAACACATAGATCATTCTAAACTCCTTCCTAATTTATATGGCACTATTTTTTTTATTTTACATTTTTTAGCACTGTGTCTTTGTTAAACACACACTGTCTCCTGTGATTTTACTATGGGATACTAAAAATCTCTACTCAAAATTCTCTTATATTTTTTTCCCACGCATAACTATGGAAGACACATTGTGTGGATTGGCTTCTTGTTTTCCCACATAGAACTATGGTAGAGGTTGTAGAACCTAGATAGTTTGTAAAAATGGTTGTAAACCATGATACAAGATGTGTATCAAGTTTATTTATACAAACTACATTGTGGAAGGTGATAACCAAGTTCAAAGGATTAGGTCTCAGCATGAGATTGAAACTCTTGTTTAATTTGCTGAGAAAATCCTCAAATACTCTATTTTATTTTATCCGCTTATCATATTTTTTAAATAGGTAAAAACGGTTTTTACATTCACTCTAATAGATATATTTATTAGTGTGTATATATTCGTAATTCAGTAAACCTGTTTCAAGAGTTGAAATAGTGATTTCATTGATTCAATAGAGGAATAATCAACTTTAGAGAAATCTGTTGAGAAATTAAACATTTATAACTCTACTGACTTAATTGACTGGTTTGTCTTGAATTGGGGGATTTTAATCATAATTGTTTAACATAAATTTTAATTGGAACTGAATTCACCCTTATCTTGAGTATCCACTCCGACTAACATTTGGTATCAGAGGATTATATTTCTAAGTGTTCAAATTCTTGTCAACTATGATTTTAGTTGTATCTTAAAGATCTTAAAATTTCTGTCATATTTAAATTTTCAGTTCATTAAATTCTAAGTAACTATGGAAACTAGAGTTGAGGGTGATACTACTAACATGCCACCTTTCATTAATGGTAATAACTATGATCTGTGGAAATTAAAAATGGAAATGTATCTAGAGAGCATGGGACCCGAAATCTGGGATACAATTTAAGAACAACATGCATTGCCTGCTACTACTAGATACACACGGTCTCAGCTGACTAAAGATAAATATAATAATAACTGTAAAGAAATAAATGATTTGTAATGTTCTCTAGGTGATGATGTATTCACTAGAATATATTCTAACAAAACTGCCTATAATACTGGGGATACTTTATCTAGATCTCATGAGGGAACAAATAATGTTACAAAAATGAGATTAAATACAAATACTATTAAATATGATAATTTGAAAATGAAGTCGGATGAACTTATTTATGAAATGTATCTTAGGTTCAATGAATTAGTGAACACCATGAGTCTAGTTAGGAAACCTGTAGACAGCAAAGACCAAATCATGAGACTGCTTTGATGCCTATATGATATATGGAGAGGAACTTCTGTTTCTATCCGGGAATCTTGTGACATAAGAAAATTTCGAGTGAAGGATATAATAAGAAAAATTTTTATGTATGAAGAAGAACATAAATTGAGTCAAGAATTATGAGAAGAACCAAGTAAGAATTCAATAACATTCAAGACTTCAACCTCCAAGAGTAAAGACAACGAAATAGTTCAAGTTCCTATAAACAGTCCCATTAGTGAAGAGTCAGACTTAGATAGTGATGTGGAGATGGCTCATCTAGCTAGAAGGTTGAAAAAGTTTTATCGAAAGAAAGAATTATTTAGAAAGTCAAACTACATTGGAAATTATGACAGTAAAGAAAAATTGAAGAAAGATAGAAAATGGAATTAAAATTCAAATTAAATAATCTGCTATGAGTGCAAATGAAAAGGTCATGTGAAAGAAGAATTCCCCAAGCTGAAATTTATGAATAAATATTCAGATAAGGGAAAGGGTTATGAAAAAGATATTAGAGATACTTGGAGTGCTTCATAAGATAGCTCTAGTGGATCTGATTCTTCTGATAGTGAACAAAACAATCATGCTAACTTCTGTTTCATGACAGAAACATCTGAGGTAACACATAATTCTCTTATACATAATGCCTATTATTCTGGAAAAAAGAGTGTTTCACATAATGATGAAGGTACGACTAAGGATGAACTATTTGAATACTGTGAAATGCTTGAGGATGCCTTTAATGTGCTCATGGAAAAATATAAATCATTAAATATATAGAATGCTTTAAATGAAAATTTATGTCAAATTTAGATATTGAAAAAGAGAAATTCTCCCAGCTGTTAAAAGAAAACACTAATCTTCAATTATCAAATGACCAATTAAATAGAGATCTTGCGAAGTTTACTATTGGTGTATATACATTAACTCAGTTTCTAGGAAAACAGATTGCCCAAAAATATACAACTCATCTTGGATATCAACCAGGACAGTGAAAAATTAGCAAAACCAAATTTTTCCAAAAACTAGATAGTTCACTACTAATTCCATTTCTGAACCATCTATTGAGAGACAATTTTCTAAAGGACATAATGAAGTATTTATGCCTGCGAATATGAATGTTGATGTTAGGAAACCTGTAAAGAAAATCTGGGTTCCCAAAGTTTTACTTGAAAACCTCTTTGGACTGAAGAAAATATGGGTACCAAAGTTACCCCATGCCTAATCTTTTTTGTAGGGATGTTGCCTAAAGAGTTCCTCTAAGACCTTGTGGTACTTCGACAGTAGATGTTCAAGACATATGTAAGGAGATGATTATTTCTTCAAGATCCTAATCAATATTGATGGTTGATATGTAACTTTTGTTGACAATGCGGAGGGAAAAATCATCGGCATATTCCATATTGGTTTCCATAATACAATATTAATTTCCAAAGTACTTTTTATTGATGGATTAATGTACAATTTACTTGTCATCACTCAGTTGTGTGATGATGTTTTTAATGACAAGTTTGAAAATGATAAATGTAATGTTTTTTATTACAAAAATGATTTAGTATTCAATACCAGTAGTAATGAAAATGTGTTGGATGTTGATTTAAATTCCTTATAAAAGGAAAATGTTTTTTCCTTAAATTATTTTCATAAGGAATCCTGGTTATGGAACAAAATATTAGGACACTGCAATGTGCACACACTTAGGGAAATGACTACGAAAGGATTAATTAGAGACTTACCTAAATTATAATTTCCTCCTAACAAAGTGTAAATTCCTTGTCAAAAGGGAACACAACACAATGTTTCTATCAAACCAAAGAAAAAAGTATGTACTTCTCAACCACTTGAGTGGGATCACATGGGCTTGTTTGGACTATCAGGAGATTCATGTTTAAACTGGAAGCATTGTGTTTATGTTCTTTTAGATGATTTTTCTAGGTACACTTGGGTATACCTTCCAGCTCATAAAAGTGAAGTTTGTTCTAATTTTATCAAATACTCTAAATCTGTAGAAAATGTTAGTGGACTTAGAATTAAGACTTGAGAAGTGATCATGGTCATGAGTTTGAAAATCAAGAGTTTGAATCCTATTGCTCAGAAAATGGCTATAGTCACAAATTGTCTTCTCCTAGAACACCACAACAGAATGGACTCATGGAAAGAAGAAATATGACCCTTCATGAAATTTCTAGAACAATGCTCAATGAATATGGTTTACCAATTTATTTTTGGGCTGAAGCCATAAATAAATCTTGTTATAACATCAATAGTGTCTTAATTAGACATATTATTAAGAAGACCCCATATTATATTTGGAACAATATGAAGCCTAAGGTTAACTACTTCATATTTTTTGGCTGCAATGTCATTATTCTTATCACTAAGGAAAATCTTGACATGTTTTCCTCCAAAATTGATCAAATAATTTTCCTAGGTTACTCAATATTGAGTAATGACTATAGAGTATTCAATAAGAAAGTAAAATGTGTGGGAGAGTCAATTCGTGCCATATTTTATGAGACTGGTCCACATGATCCCAAAACCTCTCTTGAATATCTTAAAGAAGATATGCAAATTTTGGACATTAATGATAATGATAGTGAACCCCATGTAAAAGTAACCAGTTCTGGGAATCTTCTAGAATCTACACCTGTTGAGTCTGAACCTATAAACAACCATAAAGAGTTTGGTTCAACTCTTTCTAAAGGTATTATAACACTCAAGAATCATCATTTAGATGATGTAGTAGGTGATTTTAATAGAGGGTTAGAAATTAGAGATTATCTATGAAACCAGGTTGATCATCAATCTATTCTTTCACAGCATGAACCCAAAAATATTAATGATGCTATCAATGATGAATTTTGGGTGATGGCTACACAAGAAGAATTAAATCAATTTGAAAGAAACAAATTCTGGGAACTAGTTGAAAACCCTAAGGACAGTTTCACTATATGAACTAAATGGGTTTTTAGGAAAAAAGTTGATGAGTCTTGAAATATAGTTAGAAACAAAGATAAGTTAGTTTTACAAGGATATAGTCAAGAGGAAAGAATAGACTATTAGGAGACCTCTACACTTGTAGCTAGTATAGAGGCCATTAGGAGTCTACTTACTTATGAAGCTCATCTGAATTTTGAACATTATCAAATGGATGTTAAAAATGATTTTCTAAATGAGTACATAGACGAGGATGTGTTTTTTTGAAGAACCCCCTGGTTTTACAAATCACCATTTTCCAAATAATGTTTTTAAACATTCAAAAGCTTTATATGGCTTAAAGTAATCTCCAATAGCTTGGTATGATAGGCTTAGTTCTTTCCTTATTTCAAATAGTTTTACTAAAGGAATAGATGATCATACTTTCTTCATTAAAATAATTTCAAAATATGTCTTGATAGTACAAATTTATGTATATGATATTATTTTTGGATCTTCCAAAAATTCTTTATTTATTGATTTTTCAAAAATAATGAAAAATGAATTTGAAATGAGATTAATGGGAGAACATAAATTTTTCCTTGGATTTAAGGTTTTTTAAAATGAAGATAGTATTTTTTTAAATCAATTTAAATTTGTTATGGATCTTTTAAAACATTTTGGTTTGGATGGTATTAAAGGTAGTGATACACCTATGAGTACCACTTGTATGTTGGATGCAGATGAAGCTGGAGAACCGTTGGATCAAACCAACTATAGAGGTATGAGATGGAGTCTTCTCTACCATACAACTAGCATACCTGAAATTATGTTCAGTGTATGCATGTGTGCTCTCTTTAAAGATAATCCAAAAGAATCTCATTTAAATTATCCTAAAAGAATTTTCAAATATCTCAAATATACTACCAACATAATACTATTTTATCCAAGAAGACAATCATTTGATCTGATAAGTTACTCTAATGCTGAATTTTCTAGTTGCAGGTTAGATAAACAAAGCACCTCTAGAACATGTCACCTTTTAGACAAGTCACTAGTATCATGGTGTAGTAATAAACAGAATTATATTGCATTATCTACTACCAAAGCAGAATATATAGCTACTGGTAGTTGTTGTTCTCAAATTCTTTTTATGAAACACACATTACTAGACTATGGATATCCATTCAAACAGGTCTCTATAAACCGTGACAACACACGTGATATTAAATTTTCTAAAAATTCAGTATCCCATGCTAGGACAAATCATATTTATGTAAGAAATCACTTCTTGAGAGATCATCATCAAAGAGGTGATATCACTCTTGAATTCATTGTAATTTAACATCAATTGGCTGATATATTCACAAATCCTTTGAATTCGGATAGGTTAAACTACATCAAACATGATTGATGAATGATTAATTTCATTATAGGGAACCTCACCCTTTCACCTCACTATTAGAGCCTCACCGTTTCCCCTCAATTTTAGAACCTCACCATTGCACCTAATTGTTACAACCCCACCGTTTAACCTTACTGGTAGAACCTAACTGTTTCACCTCAGTGTTAGAACCTCACTGTTGCACCTCACTGTTAGAACCTCACTTTGCACCTCATTGTTATAACCTCACCATTGGGTACCTCACTATTGGACTTTATAGTTACCACATATTTTATGTGGGAATCTGAATCGTTTTATTTGTAATATTTTCTCTATTTGTTTTTTTTAATCCTTAAATGATAATATTATATTACAAACACATTTCGATCCAATGTCGTCCTCACTCTCGAACCACTTATCTCAAAATCCTTAAAACCTAACTTTTCGATGAACCATCAAACCACTTTGAACCTCAATGGAAAGAGGCAAATGTCCTTCGTCTAATGATGGGGATGATCCAAGGCCTATTAGTCCTTGAGTCGAGTCCAATGATGGAAGTAATATATCAACAGAGCATGTTAACCCGCATTTGTCAAAGAGGACAATTTTAGATAAAAAGGATTTAAGAAAAGATTGGTTTCTCTCGAGAAAATCCTTAGTGCTGGAGGCTCTAGAGGATCAAGGATGGGTGGAGTGCTTTTCAAACAATAATAGACCGTATTACCTGAGGTTAGTTAATGAATTCAATGATTATCTGAAATTCAAGAATTCAGGTGATGAGAACTGACTGGTGTCACGAGTAAATGGAACTAAGGTATGATTTTCATCTACTGAGTTGGATGAATGTTTAAGGGTACATTATGAGGTTATATGTGACTAATACTCTAGAGTGATTCCACCATATAGTGGGATTTTTGGGTATGAGAAAGATTTGGAAGAACTGACAGGAAATGGGGCCTCAAGGAAGAGTATTGCCACAAAAATGAATGGAGATGATAAACTCTTGTCCTAGTTTATCCAACATATGATAAGTACCAGGAGAGGGGACTCTTTTATGTTGACGTATCTGGACATTTTCATGTCGTATGTGCTAAATCATGGACATAATATCAACCTGTGTAGGTTGTTAATGGCCTATTTAGAATACATGACTAAGACAAGTTCTAAATAAAATGCACTATTTCATTCCAAACTGATTTCAATGACGTTAAAGGTTAAAGGAATTGCTGGAGATAAAGAAGAAATAGTTGTATCGAGGACTAAGTTTTGTATCTCCAGGATAATCTTCATGTTCATGAAGATCAAATGGAATTCATGTAGAAGAGAATGTGTAAATGATGAAAAGAACCTTTATGAGAAGTTTGAACATGTAAATAATCATTCTATGCCAAAATATAAGACGGGTCCATGTCTAAAACCTCATGAGGAAGAACATGTATATTCTGATAAAGAAGTAGAGGAGTCTATGGAACTTGAGACAGAAGGTACTCCCATAGATGATAGGAGTGATCCTGATCTACCAGCCAGTCCTCTAGTTGGAATAATAGCTTCTGGAGAGCTTAATACTCCAAGAGAGTTACTAAGAAGAGAATATGTCTTAACAGACAATGAGGTTAAAGAAACCAGTGAAGAAGAGTATGATGAGGCTCATATAACTATTATATATACCTCAAGAGAGGAATAAGATATTTAATCTGGTCATTCTTACCATGAGGAACATGTGGCTGCTATTGATAAGGATAGTGAAGGATGGTATCTCAGTTTGTGTCCTCTTATACGAGTCACTAAAAGGGAAGTGAGTGAATATGAAGAAGAAGTTGTATCTACTTCCCTTGCTATGGAAATTGTGGATGACTTTGTAGAAGAAGTGGATCACTCTACTGGTGATTTAGTTGATAAAACAACAACAACAGCTGAGGATGCAAGGCTGGAGGAAGATGAAATTGTTTCCCAAGAGGTATCTCTAATTAAGGGGGAGCATCCCATTGCCAAAGGCTCGGTATCTGTTGTGCATGACATTGAAGGCTGGACTGAGGACCCTGGGTTTCTGGTGTTGGGACTATATTATGATGGCTGAGAAGATGAAATGCCCAACAGAAGACCTTCAGTGCCAAACCTCATTTTTGTACCTCCCTAAAACACTTTCCCTCAAGACTAATTTAGAAAGTCAGACCTTGAATCCTTGAAATCCGACCTATATAGAATGTCTAAGGATATGTACCCTAAGATATAAAAGTATTTTTCCACAGTTTATGAGCATTCAACATCTGATATATCCACAATACACTCTAGTATTCACTCTGATCTGCTTCAGGAAGTAAGGAAGTGTCAGAGTCAAATGAGTGAGTTTCCAGAATCTGAGGAGCTTTTGAAAAAATAAGTGGTGAACATAAATTCTCTTCTGACCTCTATAATTCAAGTGTATAGAAATATCATCTATATTAAAAGTGTAGTGAAATAGTTGGTAACTATGTTTTAGGATTTTATGAAGTATGTGGAAACACATATGAAAGGTCAAGATGATGATGTGAAGAGGGTGATCAGTGGTCTGACTAAATCCTTTAAGAAGACTGTAGCTTTATCTATAATATCTCTAGGTGCATCTTCTTCCACTTCATCCTCTCCTCCAGTTGAAATTGAAGCTTGCAAATCCATTGTTAGAGAAGAAGTGGAATAGATCTCTGGTTCTAGTACTTCAAACTTTCGGGTCATTTTTATTACCAGAGAAATGCATACCCTTGTGGGAAATTATTTAAGGAAAGCTTCTCAAGAACATAAGTCCATTAAAGAACAAGTTGACCATTATTACAAAAGGGTATAAACTGAGCATCTGATGGATGACCACTTCAAGTTGTTGTTGGAGAACTTTTGGATTCCACCTGTCACTCAGAAATTTAAGGATCAAGTGAGAAAGCTTTGAGACTTGACTCTAGACTTGGATAAATTTATGGAAAATAAGGTTGAATTTATCTCAGCCATGGAGAGAGGTGAAAGAATCATCATGGAATTCAGGAATATTCTGTTACCTTTCTTCCATGTATACTGTGCACCCATTGTTGTTCCTCCAGCATTACCTTCTGCCTCTACTACCTCAAACTCAGTCAGTGTTTCTCCTATGATGTCTCCTGATCAAGCCATCAGAAGCCTGACTCTAATGATTCCTCAGTGAGTCACTCTCTCCAGAGACACTGAAGCTTCTATTGTAGTTTCTCCTATCATCCAATATGTTATCCCTCGGCCTTAGTCTCATCAACCACCTGTAGACCCTCCCTCTTCCTCTTCTAAAAGGAAGGAGTCATTACCTATTTTTGATGTTGATTGAGTGTGGTTGTATCTTTTGATAGGGATTTTATACTCCTATTTGAATCATGTAATAATCATTCATTAATAAAAATATTATCTTTTGTTTCTTATTGTATTTCTGTTTCAGTTTCTCTTATCATCCATAATGTTATCCCTCGGCCTCAGTCTCTTAAACCACCTATAGACTCCCCCTCTTCCTCTTCCAAAGGGAAGGATTCATTGCCTATTTTTTATGTGGATTGAGTGTGGTTATATCTTTTGATAGTGATTTTATACTTCTCTTTGAATCATGTAATAATCATTCATTAATGTAAATATTCTCTTTTTCTCCGAATTGTATTTATTTTTTCTAATAAAAATGGTGGAGAAAATATAACACAAGTAATTCAATATCAATAACACATTAATCCCTACTACTTCATATTTTATAGGATTATCTGTAACACCTATTTATTTTATTAACATATATTTGATTTTCATTATCTCTGATAATCTTATAATTATTCTAAATTTTATTAGCATAATTTGTGATTATCAAAAACTGGTAGATTGTTTGACTCGCCTATTTTGATAATACCAAATCATGTTTAATTCAATAAGGTGTTAGTTTTTTGACAATATATTTATATATTGTTTAATATCATGACTTTGCTAAAATCATTTTACAGTATAAAAAGTCTCTATCTCAGAGGTCACTATTGAAGGTTACTTGTGAGAGGTCACTGTTCTAGGCCACTTTCATGGTCACCATTGAGAAACCTATAACTGAACCTTACCACTTAAAGTCATTGGTAAAAAGGTAATCATTGGAGACATTACTAATGAAGGTTCCTGTTATAAGAGCTAGAGTTATAAAGTTACTGTTGGAAGTCACAAGTACAAGGTCACTATTATAACTCCTACCATTGAAGTACTTACTGAATCATACAGAAAATGAGTCAATGTGATAGGTCACTATTGTGACAAGGTTTCTCTTACAAAGAGTTTCTGTTAGAAGTCCACAATCAGACTTATTACTGGAAGTCTATTGTTAAGTAGTCTACAGTGGAAGAGGTCACTGGTAAAGCCTAACATTGGTGTAGCCGACCATTGGTGAAGTCTACCATTGGTGAATTATACCATTAGTGAAGTATACCATTGGTGAAGTCTACCGTTGGTGAAGTCTACTATTGGCGAAGTCTAATGCTTGACATGTCTACTACTAGATAAGCCTACTGTTGGAATTCCACTACTGATCAAGCTTTCCGTTGAAGATGTTATCGATTTACAGGCTACTATTACCAGTCTACTGATAAAATATTCTACACTTTATCCATTTTCTTAATATATTTATAATAGTCATATTTGATTGATTTCATGCATCTTATATTAATTTATATTGTTTGTAGACATATCAGGAGACCATATCTTGACATTAGAAGGTACGAGAACGATTTCGCATGATGTACCTTCTCCTTTTTTCGGACCTCAAATATGAAAGAGAAAAATACCGAGGAATAAAGAGATATAGAGGCACAAAAAAATAGTGTGGTGGAGTCCAGAAGTTAAATGAATTATTGAAGAACAAAAAGAAGAACACTCCATTGCATATACTGAAAATCCAAAAGCTTCACAAAGATATTTATGAAGAACATATTCAAGGATATACTGATGTGGTTAAATAAACCCTTATACAAAGATGTTGAACATCTCAGTACCTAAAATCCATTACTTGATGGTTGAGACACTCTATTTTTTGAGGCAACTTGTAGAGAAGAACAAAACCTTCATTTCCTCACCTCCAAGAAGTCCAATGTTGATCTTCAAACACACAAAGCATTCTAATCTCCATCCTATTTTCTCAACCTCTACTGTGTTCCTTATTTTACATTTATGATAGTATATGTTTGTTACAAACACACAGTATCATGTGCTTTAACTTGGGGATACTGAAAATCTCCACTCAAAACTCTCTCACCTTTGTTTCCCATGCATAACTGTGGAAGAAGCCTATTTTGGATTTGTAGCTAGTTTTCCAATGTAGAACTGTGTTAGAGGTTATAGAACCTGGACAGTTTTTAAAAACTATTTTAAACCCCAATACAGGCTGTGTATCATGTTTATTTATACAAAATACTTGGTTGAAGGTGATCACTAAGTGTAGAAGATTAGTTCTTGGCTTGAGACAGAACATCTTGTTGACTTTTCTGAGAAAATCCTCAAATACTATTTTTTATTTAATCCACTGCTTATATTTTCCAAAGATGGATAAACTATTTTGACATTCACTCTAAAAGTTAGTTTTGGTTAGTGTGTATATATGCTTAATTCAGTAAACCAGTTTCAAAAGTTGAATTAGTGATTGCATTGATTCAACTTAGCACTAATCAACCTTAGAGAATCCTTTAGAGAAATTACACATTTATATCTCTGCTGCCTTAATTGAATGGGCTGTTTTGAATTAGGGGATTTTAATCATAAAATTTTTAACATAAATTTTAATTGGAACTCAATTCACCCCCCTCTAGAGTATCCACACCAACCAACAATTATGAAGCATATTAATTTAATTAAATACACTTTAAGTAAGATCATTTTTAAAAAATCCATGGTCTTTGTGAGCATAAAAATTAATAATATTTACACCGAATTGTTGAGACAATACATGCCCAACAATCTCCCACTTTTTGATGATCACAAAACTGATAAATTAAAATTATAAATGTAGTTAGATAATTAAATAATTTTTAAACATAAAATAATTCAATTTAAAAGATGTATTTTGATAAAAATAAATGTTTTTGTTTATCCAAATTTCCCCCCAAATATTTCCAAATTTGAAAGAAATATTGTGTTTATCCAAATTTTCTCCCTTTTTGTGAGATCAAAAAGAAATAAGAGAAATAGAGTAAAAAAATTAATGTTGAATTGATTAGAAAGTGAATTGTATAATAAACTAATAAAGACAATGAAGACTTAATGTTTATCTTTTAGACAAAAATATAAACTAAAATAAAAATATAGGACAGAAAACCGAAATAAATACTATTTAATTGATTATAAAATGTATAAATACAATAAGGGTGCATCTAGGAAATAGAATATTCAGTATCAGAATAAGGATAAATGGTTGGATAGGGTTTAGTTTAGTTTTTGACAAGGTGTAAAATCAAGAAGTATTAATCGACTCTTTAAACTCTACCATCAGCAGTTGCAACTTCTTCATAAGACTATCATCCAAATTCATTATTAGAATACTGTAATAATGATTAAAATGAAAATTATCCACAATATTGACATTAAAAAAGTCATGTAACCTCTCCACTTTCTTCAAAAATTGTTCCAAATCATCTATAAATAGATTCATCAGTAATCTGATACTAGGTTATACATGAGTCAACCGATCAATAAGAAATTTTTGATTCTCCAAAAGAACTGAAAGTGGAGCACTATTGCATTGAATTTTCACTAGGTAATCCTTCATGTCTACCATAATATAAGTAATGGAATGAAATAATCTAATCAAATTTGGGCTAGTAGTTGGAGTAGATGTAGATATACTAGTTTGAACAACACTTCTTTTGATTGATTCAAACCAACTTCCCAAGTACCACTTCAAATATGCAAAATCTATCATGGAAACAAGTTTAGTTCTAATACTCCCAATATCATTTATTATGTCTCTCTTTAAGTCATAAAAATAACTTATATAAATATTATTATCATTAAGTTCATGGATCATTTTTATGTATTTTCATGTCCTTCCACAGAGTGGAATTATCTTATTGATAATTGTTAATCATAATAAAAATTTATTCAACATGATGTGATACTGAATCATAAGTCCCTTCATCTGCATTCAGTGTCTGATCCACAGTAACACTTGGAAAAGGAATTTCCGCTGACTTTCCAACTTATTTTTCACTTTAAAACTTCTGATTATCAAGTACTTAAATTTGATCTCTAAGAATATGTCCCGAAAATTCCATAGTTTGATTAACAACCAATTTTTAAATTTCATGATTATCTTATTTATAAACATTTTTACCTTCCCGGTCAATTTCTTCTAGAATATTCTCTACATTGATATTTTCTACTGGAATAGTCTCTACTTGAATGTTTCCTTGTACCTGTTCACTTATTAGAGTTTCAATTGAATGTTCTATATCTTGACTATCCACTAGTTTTTCTTCTTCAAGAATAGGTTCATCTAAATAAACTAAACAGATTGCTTCCCCATAAGAAAAAAATTCTTCTTCAATATATTGAACATCTCTAATTCTAGGTTTCATAATAAGTCCCCCCCTAACATTATTTCTTACTCAACTTCCTCTACTTTGGTATTATATCTAAGCCTTATCTTAGATGGTTGAGAAACTGCATCAGTTTGTGATTCAGCAACACCCTCCATCCGAACATCTCCTTTCTCCCCCAATGAAAAATATCTTGATCTCTATTCATCTTCATCACTAACTGGTAAAATTATTTCATTCACTGGAATCCAAAAATATCTTAATTTCTATAGAGTTCCAGCATTTAAAACATTTATATGATGACACTTTGTCCTCTAATCTACTAATCTAATCATATTATTCTTTAATTGAATTCTAGATATTATCAATCCATAGGGAGCGAAATTAATCCAAGAATCTGGTTGAAAACAGTAATTCAAATAAGAAAACATATAGTGAAAAAATTTAAGCTTAATTTCACTTAGAAATAAAAACATGATGTACATATCAGGGTATAAATTTTTTCCAATCTATGCCATTCTTGGCGCAATACCAGTCTAAATGAACTTAACCAATATTTTATGATCTTCCTCGAGATCCTTATCAAAAAAATTCCTAATGTGTGTCGAGTTAAACAGAAAATACATAATGTCTTTGGAAGAGTGATTGTTGACTCCAATCGATCGAAGATCGATGGGAAAAATGCCTTCATGTGGGAAGTACATGATTTTCAAAAAATCAAAAATCCATATCTCCAATACTAACAAACATCATATCCTCAGAATCACCAAAAATGAACTGTAAAATATTTTAAAAATATTTCAGTTCTACCTCATAATGATATTTGGAATTGATGTTATTGAATTTTATCTTCTGTCCTTGAAATGCTAACACATGTTTCAAGAGAAGATCCGTCTGAAATAACCAATAAAAATCACCAACTTTTCGATGATGTATTTTTATGGTTGTAACAATCCATCACTTCATATCTCTTGCGTCTCCATATTCAAATCACTTGGTTTTTGGTATTTCTAATAAATTAGAAAGACTGATGTTTTAGGCATCTTGGGTTTAGAATGAAAAATGAAGGATTCCGATCAAACGAAACAATTTTGGTAAACGAAGAGCATGTTAGACGAAGGGTTTCTGACAGGTGACACATATCTTCATTTCTCATGTCGTAGTTTAATTATGATAAAAATTTAATAATTATGTGGTTTACATAAATTTAAAATTAAATAAATAACTAAAATATAGTAAGAAAAATATTCGAAATATAAATTACATTTACAGTAATAAAAATAAGATAAGATAAAATAAAAATAAAATCAAATAAAATAAAATAACATATTTTAAAATTAAATAAACCTATCTCCCCCTTAACAAAAGCAAAAATTACAGTGGGGAGTGGTTATGTGAAAATACCAGCTTATTGATATTTACTATTAACAAATTATAAAGATATATCTTTTTTAAGAACATGATCTATTTTAAAATGATTTTTAATATCAATATGCTTACTTATTGAATAAATTATTTGATTTTTTTGAATTATGCATAGCACGTGTATTATCACATAAGATAGATGTAAAATTAAAATTATGTCCAAAGTACATCAGTTTGTTTTTCATCCACAACACATTCACATAACAACTCCATGCAGACACATATTTTTATTCTACTGTTGACAGTGAAGTAGAGTGTTTATTCTCACTTGACAATGTCACTAAGGATTTATCTAAGAAGTGAAATGTTCTTTATTTATTTTTCTATAAAATTTACAACCTCAAAAATTTTCATCTGAATATGAAATTAAATTAAAATCATATGTTTTTGGATAAAGAGTGGATTGAAAAATATTTCCTTTTAAATATCTAAAAATAAATATGAAAGCAAAAAAGATGTGATTATTTAAGATTTTTTTAAATATGGAACATAAACATACCGAAAACATAATTTCAGGTATAATGACAGTAAGATATAGAAATCTACTAATCAAACCTCTAAAAAATTTGGTGACCACAATTTTTCCATCTTCATCCAAATCAAGTTTAATATTAGTACACATGGGAGTTGAATATGTCTTGTTCTTCTCATGACCAATTTTTTACAATAAATTGTTAATATATTTTCTTTTTTTTAATACATTTCCATAATCATTTTGATAAATTTGACTTCCTAAAAATAAATTTTATTCCCCCATCATGATCATATAAAATTCATTTTGAATGAGTTATGAACATAATTATTATTTTTTTATTTTTTCATCCAAAAATTAAATCATCAAAATATATTTTAACTAATAATAAATTTTAACGAACCATTTTCCTAAAAAGTTTTGGATCTTCCAAAACAACAATAAAATATTTTTTCAAGAGAAAAAAACATAATTCTTCATAAAATTTATTGGGTTCTTGCTTAAGGCCATAGAGAGATTTAGTATGTTTTAAAACAAATATGGTTTTTGATAATTTTCAGAACCTAGAGGTTCCTTAACATAAACTTTCTCCATTAAATAACAATTTCAAAAGGTATATTTAACATCCATCTGATAAAATTTAAAATTTATGTGATATTTATAAGCTAAAGAGATTCTAATATCTTTCAATATATCTATGTGGGGAAAAAGGTTTCTTCATAATCTATACAATATTCCGGATTATATCCATTATCTACTAATCTAGATTTATTTCTAGTTTTAGTCACTTGATCGTCTTGTTTATTTCTAAAGACCAATTTTTTACTATAACTATATAATTTGATGGTCAGTCAACCTATTCCCAAAATTTATTTTTTTCAAACTTGTTTAATTCTTCTTGCGATGCTAACATCCAACATTAAACTTCTTAAGGATTATTCAAAATATTTAGGTTCATGGTGTAATATAAAGGCATAGAATTCAACTAGGTTTCCTATATTTTTTCTAGTCCATTTTCCCATGTCTAGGTCTCCTATAAAAGTTTCCAAAGGGTGATTATTTAGGTTTATAAGCTATATATCAAGAACACTTTTAGGTTAATTAGTATCATGTCCTTCTAAACTAGATTGAATTTTATTTTCAAAATCATTTTTCAGGTTATCAAGTTTTATGTTGTCATAAGAGTTAGCAGATTAATCAATTTGATCTTTCTATTTATTAAAAGGGATAGTTTCATCAAAGGTCACATGAAATGATTCTTCAACAATGCTTCAATTTTAATTAAATAATATATAATATTTATATGTTTCTGAATATCCCAAGAATATTCCTTCATCATATTTTGGATAGAAATTACCAAGATTATCCTTGGTGTTAAAGATATACACCTTACATCCAAATACATTAAAGTAATTTACCTTGGGCTTTATGTTATTAAAAAGTTCATAAGGTGTCTATTTGAAAATATATTTAATTAAAAATATATTTATTATATAATAGGTTGTTCTTATAGCTTCTACCCGTAAATAGTTAGGGAGATTGTATTCATTTAGCATAGTCCAAGCCATTTCTTGAATAGTTGTGTTTCTTCTTTCAAAAATTCAATTTTGTTGAGGTTATATTGGTTCCGAGAAGGTGTCTTTAATACCCATGCATAAGCAATAGAAATTCAACTCTTCATTCTCAACTCTCCACCATGATTAATTCTCAATGAAATTATTTTAAAACCTTTTTAATTTTGAACAATTTTGCAATAACTTTCAAAAATAGTAAAATCTTCATTTTACAATTTAGAAGATAAACCGATGAAAATATAGAATAATCATCCATTAGGACATATAGATCTAATTTTCCAGATAAAATTTATAATCTTGATGGTCCAAACAGATCCATGTAGATATGTTTTAGGGGATTTTTAGTAGAAACTTTGTTAATAGATTTGAAGAATGATTTGTATTGCTTTCCAGTCTGGCATGCATCAGAGAATATGTCACTGTAAAACATGAGACTAGGTATATCTAAAACTAATTGATTCTTATATATTTTATGTAAAGCATAAATAATTAAATGACCAAGTCTTCTATTCCAAATCGAATATTCATTTATCTATGTATTTAAACAACTCACTTTCTATTTACACAATGAATTAAGTCCAAGGAGTAGAAATTATCTATTCTAACTAATCATAATGTATATAAATGATCTTCAAATACATAACATGAATTTTTAGGGAAATAAACATAGCATCCATCATCACAGATTTTATAGATACAAATTAGGTTATTCTTTAATCTTAATACATAGAGTAATTTATTGATTGAGAAAGACTTTGGATCTCCAACTATTCCAAGTCCAATTAACTTCTCTTTAGAATTATCACCAAAGGGGACCAAACCTCCATCAATTTGTGTCAATGTATTGAAGTTCGATATATTTTTTACTCATGTCTCTAGAGCAACCATTTTCCATATACCATATAATTTTTCATTTTCTATGACCTTTTACCTACAAATACTATTTAAAAAAATATTTGTTTTGGTATCCATATATTTTTTTGTACAACAATGTCAGATAAAAAGAATTTCGGAATCCAAATATTCTTTATTTTTCTAGGAATTATGTTGTTTACTTGAAATAATTATTTTCCAATAAAATATATTTTAATACCACTTATTTTGCGATTTCTCAAATAATATTTTTTGGTTATATATACTTCTATTCCACAAAAATGACAGATAAAAAATTTCACATTGGGAACAAAAATATTTTTATATACTTTATATTTTTCACATTTACTGTCTATACCAAATAGTTCCTTTTAAATTACATTCTTACCAAGAATTTCATTCAGTATATTTTCACCTTTTGTAAAAACAAGAGTAGAGTTTTTGTACGTTTCTACTTCATCATGTAGTGTTGTAATCTTAATTTGATGATTAGTAAAGTTAGTGTTAGTTGAGATAAATTTTTGAGCTAAATATTGATTTTGTTTAGGTAATGTATACCTTTCCCCTAAAATTTAATTCTAAATATTCTTTATAGATTTATGTTTTATTAATAGGGAGTCATATATTTATTCTTTCATTGTACAATAGGCACCCATTTTATTATTTGATTAACTAGAATCAAAATCAGATTAATATTAGGGTTGTACCATATCTTCATCAGACATAAATACATATTATTTTTCATATTAAATTCTTCATTATCTCAATCATTGATTTATGGGCTGATGGTGTCTTTAGAAACACTCCAATTAATCATCATATCTTATTTCCTTTGTTTTCATAATCAGGATTTATTGAAGCTTCTTATCTATCTTTCTCTTTTCAATTTTTAATTGAGGACAGTTGGGCCTTATATCACCCAACTTGTTTCATTCATAGAATATTTATTACTTTGACCCTATATTATACATTTTGAAGGGTTTTTTGAATCCTTAATTATTCCTATAAAACTTGATATACATTCTAGATAATTGAGCCAGCTTGATTTCATAATTAGATGAGTCTGAATTTCATTCTTCTCTGACTTCTTGTTAAATTTTTCTGTTCTTCTTTTGAGATGTATCCTTTAAAGTAGTGTTATCCATTTTCACTAGGAAATTTTGATCTTCAAAATCATCTTTTATTTCATCTTCATACATCATTATAATTGAAATCAATTCCCTCGTTGTCATATTCTTAATAGGTGTTGATTGGTGGATTGCAGGTGAAATTCCATTCCACTTATTAGGCACTACTCTCAGTACATTCATTGCATTATCATCTTGTTTGATAGGTTCACATAAGGATGTAATGTTTTTTATAATTTATATGAGCCTTAAATTCATTTGTATAATAGTTTCTCCATAACGAACTCTGAATTTATCGAATTTCAATTTCACTGTTTCATTCCTCATATGTCAAACATTTTCATAACTTCATAAGAAACTACAATTGACTCCCACATTTCAAAAGTTGTTGGGCATTGTGAGACACTATTGAATTTGTCTGATCCATGACCACATATGATTGCATTCAAAGCTTTATAATTCATTTCATACTCAGCCTCTATAAAAGCATTCCATGATTCGGTTTTTTTTGGGATTTTGAAAGGAGTAACGATCATTGAGTATACATTAAATCCATAATTTTTCAAATGAACTATCACACGGGATTTTCTTCATCTATAGTTATCACCACTGAAATATTGAACTTGAACCAATGGAATTCCTTATTTGATATTATCCATCAATCTTCATTTAAATCTGTAACTCTTGTTTGTTAGAACCAAATAAAATTTGTTGCGCCCAATTTTTGATACCAAATGTTACATCCGAAAGTCAATGAAGAAGACTCAAGGGGGGTGAATTGAGTCATTTTAAAATTTTCAAAATTCTGTCCATTAATAGTAAGAGACAATAGAGAGGTTTTTCAGTTTTGAAAAAAATAAGCAGTGTATAAAAGTAGAGAAATAGAACATTGGTGTTCATAGTGGTTTGGGGAATAATGATCCCCCAGTCCACTCCACTAATAACCCTCTCTATGGGATTAATGAATTTCACTAGTCAAGTCCTCTTATCATAAAAACAATCCTCAATAGATTGCTGGATGTTGTTACCCATACAAGGAAGGGTTAAAAAAGAGACTTTGGTTTCATTAAACAGAGAACTGAAAAACCCATAGCTTCGTCCAAGAGGCTGACACCCCACTGAATCAATAATGATTTATTTTGTAGATAGTTCAAATTGATCATAATAGTTTCTGTAGAAATTGACAGTAGATGGATTTTCTACTTCAAAAAATAAGTTCTTCAATAATGACAAGTTCCCATGTGATCCACTTCAAAAATATTATTCGAATAAAAACAACAATGATTTTGCAACAAATAGACTTGTAGAAAATTCATGATTCAAAATATGAATATATTCACAATGTAATCTCTTTTGTGGAATCTATTCAATTTTTTCATTATATTTGTATATGACCTTAGAAATAATGAAGCTTTTCAAAATAGCAATAAATATATTTTTAATAAAATCTCGAGTCCTATATTGAACAACATATACGATTGAATAAATAAGGTAGAGAGTCTACTTAATAATCTTAGGTCTAATAAAATATCCTGAATTGATGTGAGTATTTAAAATAATAATAGCTCCGATTAGTCATAACATCCCTTAAGAATAAGATTTAAAATGACTTCTGTAAATGGATCTTAAAATCATTTATGACGGCTTTTTAATCAGTCGAAAAGGAGCTCCGAATTTCTCTGATTTTCCACAAATATTGTTATATAAAACTCTAATAAAGTCATAAATTCAAATTCCTGGTGCTCAAAAGTAAAATGTAAGGTTTTTTCACATAATGACAAAACACAAAATGTAGGGTTCAACCATGTAAGGTAGGTTGGATGATCCATAAATTGATCTTTTTCATCATAAAATTATGAGTGTAACATTGATTATACATACGTTAAATTTACCCACTCGTAAGGTTGACAACTTATGTTTGATTATAAATGTATGTTTTATGAACCATATCTTTGCTTCTCAAATGCAAGGCTCCATACTTACGTATGGTTCTTTAACCATACTTTTTATCTTTGAAAAATGTAAGGTTCTTTAACCATACATTTCTTCCAATTTATGGTTGATAAACTATACATATTGATCCTTTACCACAATCATTAATACAATCATTAGGTAAGTTCCTTACGTTACATTCTTCAGTTTAGGAAATGAACAGTTATTCCAGAAATGAACAATGTTTACAAAATACGCTTAAGATCATTCTGAACACTTTAACAAATATTTTTCATGAATAAACACATGAATATTATTCCAAAATAATAATCATAATGAAAATAAATTACCTGAAATACACATAAAATAAAATCATTAGTGAAACAAACAATGGTACTTTTTAGTATCGAAATCAATATTATTTATAGAGTATTGTTGAGAGAATACATGCCCAACACAACATTCTTTACGAAAAAGGGAATTACCTAATTTTAAATTATAACATGGGGACCTCTAAAGGAAGTGAAATACTCATCATTAGGGTCCACCGTTATTTTATTATTCCATGAATACCCTTCCATGAATGAATGGGCTCGGAATAAAATAGTTGCACCGATCAAGAGCTATGTGATCGAAAATGGGAAGTTATCATTCGAGAGATTTAATTTAAGGACTCTGAAATCAAAGAAGACCCTAAGCCTCGCATTATTTTTATTGAAAGGGATGATATTGGAAATTCATATTGGGTATTTCACTTCTAAGAAAAATTCATCTTCAAACAAAATTTCAAATTCCATCTCAATATTGGTAGTAGGATTCGGGTTTATCCTCATTTCCACATTCTTGAATCCATGATTTCTTCCGGTCTTCCATGATGGTTTATAGCCACATCAAGATTGTTTCTAGGAATTTCTATATAGTTCCATGTGAACACATAACAGTGTTTCATTATAAATTATATATGTGTATATATATATATATTTGTCTCATAGAGTGGCATAGAAGAACTAATTGGTATTGGTTTTGAGACATCTTTGGTTCCCAGACATTCCTACCTGATGTTATCAATGGTGGTGTATACGCCTTCCATAAATGTTGTAGGAGCGATCCTAGGTCATCTTCCTATTCTTCCAACCCTGAGTCTATGGGGGGATTTTTAGGCATGTTTGGAAATATGGGGGTATCTTTTTCACTATCGGGGTGAGTGATGCTGTAACGACCCGAAATTCTAAATTTTATGTGTTATTTTATTTTATTTTTCTACTCAACAAAAATGTTTTATTTGATAAAATGATTATAATTAAAATGAGACCATGGGGTTTTGACTGTTATATGACCATCAATCAATATGACCACTGTGAACAAAATGTTTTGTTTATTGTCTCTAAATATAAGTAATCTTGGTTGATTATTATAGAAAGAAGATTCGATGGCCTCACCTAGTATTCTTGGACCGATCGAAGCCCATCTAACAGAGCTTGGGATGGAGGTAGCACCATTGGGCTTTGCTCAGGACCAAACCCAAGCTGAACTTCATCATGTGAAGCTATAACGGAATCTACTTCACGAGAAGTTCAAACTGATAGAAATTACTACTCGACCAATGTTGACCGAGCCGCCCCAAGATTCTATCACCCTAGCACACCTTACTCTTAGGTCATATGATGGTATTATAAGGGGCTATGTAAGGAGTCCATAACTGCTTTGTGTAATCCTTGTTTTAAATAAAAATTGGGATTTCTCCTTATGATGATGTTTTTGAATTTTCAAATGACCGGATAAAAATAGTATGCATATTTTTGATGAATTTTCAAAAAGATATTTTAAAAAAATGTTTATGTAAACCTTAAATAATTTAAAATGTGTAATGAATTTCAAAAAATGGTCTTCTACAATTATGTTCAGTACGAAATTTGGAGTCTAATAAGATCAAATTGATTTTTTATGAATAGTAAATTATGAATAGTGATTTTACGCTTAGGATTAGTAATGTGACCAAATGGATTAGTAATTTCACTCAAAGAAAGTTTTAATATAATTTAGATGCCTAGATTAAGTAATGAGATCCAATAAAATGGTTAAATAACGGTTTCATAAATTATTATTCAAGTATTAGTTTTTTCAGGTGAATAGTGTTTTTTAATTAAAAATTAAATTAAAAATATTTAGAAAATTATTTTTATAAAATGGATTTTATTATTGAACTCAGAGCACCGATATTATGTTATGGTAATTTTTGGGTTTTTTTCTAAAAAAATGAATTTTCGGTGAAAAGTGTACTTATTTAAAAATAAATTTAAAAATATTTAGAAAATTATTTTTATAAAATGGAGTACATTTTTGAAATCAGGGTATTGATATTTGGTTTGATTGAAATTTTGGGATTTTTCTGAGAAAGTTGAATTTTCAGTGAATAGTAAAAATGCAGTTTTTGGGTTTCGGTATGTTTAATGACATCACAACTGTGTCATGATGATGTCATGTGCTATTTTATGGGTTGGCCGCCCAAGGGTGATGAATTATTGTGTGGGGGTCCCCATGTGGCCTAACTTTATGGGAAGTACCATGGGAGGGCCCATGCTTTTGAGAAAACCACTTTTGAGGTGTCCCTTGGCCATTAATGCCTTGTCCCCTCATTTTCCCTATAAATACCAAGCCCTACTCTCATCTTTTCGACTCCAAACCCATCCTCAACGAAGTTCTGGTCTCCTTAACTCCCAAGGAGTCCTCCCAAGGTGCCCCCAAGCCCTCAAGGTCCCAACCTTTGAGTTTTAAGAGTTACGTTTTAAGGTAAGGGATCTGACCTCTCTCTTTCATTTCAAGTAATCTCTTTTATGTCATTCCTTTTATGCTTCATGTTATTATGTTGGAGGATGTTCTTTTATACTCCTATTACTGCCCTTTTCATTTTCATATAATGAGCGATCCCCTCTTACTCTCATTATTTCGTTTCATGATGTTTTAAGTGGCGCTGTTAGGCTGCCGAAAGTTTGGTAACAGATTCTTTCTCCCTTCTCATTTTTCAAGATCTATTTTCATGTAAAGAATTTCAAGTTCCTTTTTATTATGTTGGGGTATGATCTCTAAATTTATCATACTGATCTTTTGTGATCATATGATGAGAGACCCCATTTGATCTATTCAATTCAGTATTTTGATGTTTTAAGTGGCGTCGTTAGGCTGCCGAATGTTTAAGTGGTTCTTCACCCTTCTCGTTTTGAAGTTCTACTTTCATGTCAATTATTTCAAGTTCCTTTTTGTTATGTTGGGGTATGATCTCTATATCTATCATACTGGACTCTTATGTTCATATGATGAGAGACCCCATTTTATCTCTTCAATTCAGTATTTTGAAGTTTTAAGTGGTGCCGTTAGGCTGCCGAATTTTTAAGTGGTTCTTCACCCTTCTCGTTTTGAAGTTCTACTTTCATGTCAATTCTTTCAAGTTACTTTTTGTTATGTTGGGTTATGATCTCTATATCTATCATACTGGACTCTTATGTTCATATGATGAGAGACCCCATTTGATCTCTTCAATTCAGTATTTTGAAGTTTTAAGTGGCGCTGTTAGGCTGCCGAATTTTTAAGTCGTTCTTCACCCTTCTCGTTTTGAAGTTCTACATTCTTGTCAATTATTTCAAGTTACTTTTTGTTATGTTGGAGAATTATCTCTATATCTATCATACTGAACTATTATGTTCAAATGATGAGAAACCCTACTTTATCTTTTCAATCATTTTTGTTTAAGTTTAAGTAACGCTATTAAGCTGCCGAAATTTCATAAGAGAAATCTAATTTTTGTCTTCCTTCCATGTTTTTCATTTCAAATGGTTTATCCTTGAAATTTCATTACCATGATCATGTATCCTTATTATTCTGTCCATATACTGTTTTATGGGTCATTTATGAATGTTTGACCCATTTTCCCTCTCTTTTTAATGCATTCTAATACCTCGTAACATAGCCATTATGCTGCAGAATTTCCTTCTCAAAATGTCTCTCTCTTTTTCTAAAGTTATTTTATATTATTAAGTGAATACTCAAAGCTCCTTCTTCTAAAGTTGTATTCACATATATACCAAAATGTTCTATTTTAAATTCTGGGATTTACATACATGAGACCCACCTTCCTTTTCTGTGGGGTTTAAAGTGACCTAAGGATCATGTCTTTAAAGCAGTTTTTAAAATGTTGTGATTATGAAATGAAACCCATTTATTTTATGCTATATGGGTTATTTATGAAATGTTTGATGATGATATATGTGGCTCACATGATAATAAAGGCAAATTTAAGGGTGCGCCCTGATAGCGCTCCAATGCATTGGATAATGATGTAATCACTAGAGATTACAATTTTCACGATACCTTGGTGAATAACCTTGGTAATTTTTAAATGAAACCTTGGGGATGCATCTTGGTGATATGTTCATGATTGCCTATGTTAAGTGATTTAGCCACATCTTCAAGTTATGAAAAATGCTATTTTTATTATGATATGCCTCATGATTTCTTTCTCATTCCTTAAAGTTCTTTTCATGACCTTATTGAAGTATCTCAAGTTCACATGTAAAATGTTTCTCTTGTTTTCCTTACTGGGCCTTCTGCTCACCCTTTCTTTTGATGTATATTCCCAGGTTATGAGATGCAGTAATGAACCTAGGATGAACATGAGGAGAAGACTTTCAAGTGTTTAAGAAGAATGTTTTCTGTTTTCATGTTTTAAGTTCCTGGTTTCCAAGACACTAAACATTAATGATCCCTGGTTTTGTAAAATGTAATGAAAGTTTATGTGATAAAAAGGTGGGATGCTATAGTTGGTATCAAAGGATGGTTTAGTTATTTGTGGAAATTAGGATATGAAAACTCTAGGAAGAACCCTATAGAAAAGTTTAAATATAATAAATATTCCTGGTATTTTGGTGAGTATTGAGTAAGTGGTTTCCAAACAAATACATCCCTGTCTGGATACGAGCAGGTAGAGGTGGCTCTGGCACAGATGTACATAGGGGTAAAACCTGAAAACACCGCTTTGAGCTAGACTTGAACGGGAACTGGTACACAACAACGGGCCTTGCTGCACTCTTGGTTACGACACTCCCGGGGGATATGCTTTGGTAAATTCATAAGCTTAGTATGAACCATTGTTAAAGGAACAAAGATAAAATAAAATAAAGGTTCACATAAGAGTATATGATCATGAATAACCTAGATGGGAACCTAGGGGATCACAATTTAGGGTATACTTTTCAACTACAAGTTATCCTTATATTCTTTATGTTTATTTTCATGATTAATGGATAAGTATTTAAGCCTCTAATTATAGTTTCTTTTCTTAGTTAATGGTGGGAAATGGAAGAACATTTCCCAACAACCAATGTGACAGGAAATGCTACGATTTCCGTATTATTACGGTAGAGATGATTAGGGGATTAAAAGATGATTACTATTTTGGAAGACGTTCACTATTTTGAGGACCCTATATGATCTAGGTAAATAGATTACTACAGTATTTTCATTGAGGAGTAAGGTTGACTTATATTTTGAAGAATCAATGAATTTAAGGTGGACTTATAGTAATTTAGGTTACTTATGGGAATGATTAACCTATCTTGGGTAAAATATGTTTAGGTTAGCTACTTTTGTTATAAGATGTTAGGTGTGGTTGATGTTGTTTGGATATGAACAATGAAGTTTATTTTTGAAGACTATGTTATCAAATCCCTCTTGTATTTGGGTTTCAATCTTAGTTTGGTCTATTTTGAGGAATTTTAAGGACCATTATTTATGGGATGGCCTATGATGAACTTTGGGTAGTACCATGGAACTTTGAAGATTTAAAAATATTTTCCCTTCTATGGGATTCTTTCTTTCTGAAGAGTTGTTTTACCTTACCCTTTCTGTTTTTGGGATAATGTTTAAAGATAGAAGAAATAGATAGTTAATCTTTTGTGGATTATGTGATTCTCTAGAAGATGATTCTTGTGTTTTGATGAGACAAGGTAGTTTTGAATGCTCATAATTTAGATAAAAGATTAGTTTTGGTAGAAACTTATTAAAGGATGAAACTCTACATGAAGGTAGGTATATTTTCTTATGCTTTTTTCCTATGTAGTAAATGAATTAATCAGAATTATGAAAAGGAATGTAAAACAAAAACGTTGTTGGTTTGCTTTTCCTACTAGGTAATCAATGGATATTTACACACATCATAAGTTTGAGATTTTATTATGGTTAACATTCTCCTAATCATGTTCTCTATCACTCTCCCTCGGAACTTGACCCTTTGTTTTTCATCCATGTCCATGTTTTACTACATGGAATCCTATTGTGGGCTAACTCAGGTGACCTTCGTACTTCACTTTCATTCTTTTAATGTAATAGTTTTACTGACTCCTTTTCTGATGTGGGACTTTCAATGAAATTTCAAAACCCAATTTTAAAAATTGCGAGGACGCAATTTCTTAAGGGGGGAAGATTGTAACGACCCGAAATTTTAAATTTTATGTGTTATATTATTTTATTTTTCTACTCAATAAAAATGTTTTATTTGATAAAATAATTATAATTAAAATGAGACCATTGGGTTTTGAATTTTATATTACCATCAGTCAATATGACCACTGTGAAAAAAATGTTTTGTTTATTGTCTCTAAATATAAGTAATCTTGGTTGATTATTATAGAAAGAAGATTCGATGGCCTCACCTAGTAGTCTTGGACCGATCGAAGCCCATATAACAGAGCTTGGGATGGAGGTAGCACCATTGGGCTTTGCTCTGGACCAAACCCAAGATGAACTTCATCATGTGAAGCTAGAACGGAATCGCCTTCGCCAGAAGTTCAAACTGATAGAAATTACTACTCGGGCAATGTTGACCGAGCCGCCCCAAGATTCTATCACCCTAGAACACCTAACTCTTAGGTCCTATGCTGGTATTATAAGGGGCTATGTAACGAGTCCGTAACTGCCTTGTGTAATCCTTGTTTTAAATAAAAATTGGGATTTATTCTTATGATGATGTTTATGAATTTTCAAATGACCGGATAAAAATAGTATGCATATTTTTGATGAATTTTCAAAAGGATATTTTAAAAAAAATGTTTATGTAAACCTTAAATAATTTAAAATTTGTAATGAATTTCAAAAAATGGTCTTCTACAATTATGTTCATTACGAAATTTGGAGTCTAATAAGATCAACTTGATTTTTGATGAATAGTAAATTATGAATAGTTATTTTACGCTTAGGATTAGTAATGTGACCAAATGGATTAGTAATTTCACTCAAAGAAAGTTTTAATATAATTTAGACACCTAGATTAATTATGAGATCCAATAAAATGGTTAAATAACGGTTTCATAAATTATTATTCAAGTATTAGTTTTTTCGATTGAATAGTGCTTTTTAATTAAAAATTAAATTAAAAATATTTAGAAAATTATTTTTATAAAATGGATTTCATTATTGGATCAGAGCACCGATATTATGTTATGGTAATTTTTGGGTTTTTTTCTAAAAAAATGAATTTCCGGTGAATAGAGTACTTATTTAAAAATAAATTTAAAAATATTTAGAAAATTATTTTTATAAAATGGAGTTCATTTTTGAAATCAGGGCATTGATATTTGGTTAGTGTGAAATTTTGGGATTTTTCTGAGAAAGTTGAATTTTCAGTGAATAGTAAAAATGCAGTTTTAGGGTTTCGGTATGTTTAATGACATCATAGCTATGTCTTGATGATGTCATTAGCTATTTTATGGGTTGACCGGACAAGGGTGATGCATTATTGTGTGGGGGTCCCCATGTGGCCTAACTTTATGGGAAGTACCATGGGAGGGCCCATGCTTTTGAGAAAACCACTTTTGAGGTGTCCCTTGGCCATTAATGCCTTGTCCCCTCACTTTCCCTATAAATACCAAGCCCTACTCTCATCTTTTCGACTCCAAAACCATTCTCAACTAAGTTCTGGTCTTCTTAACTCCCAAGGAGTCCTCCCAAGGTGCCACCAAGCCCTCAAGGTCCCAACCTTTGAGTTTTAAGAGTTATGTTTTAAGGTAAGGGATCCGACCTCTCTCTTTCATTTCAACTAATCTCTTTTATGTCATTCCTTTTATGCTCCATGTTATTATGTTGGAGGATGTTCTTTTATACTCCTCTTACTGTACTTTTAATGTTAATATAATTAGAGATCCCCTCTTACTCTCATTATTTCGTTTCATGATGTTTTAAGTGGCGCCGTTAGGTTGCCGAAATTTTTGTAACGGATTCTTTCTCCCTTCTCATTTTTCAAGATCTATTTTATGTAAAGTATTTCAAGTTACTTTTTATTATGTTGGGGTATGATCTATAAATTTATCATACTGATATTTTGTGATCATATGATGAGATACCTCATTTGATCTCTTCAATTCAGTATTTTGAAGTTTTAAGTGGCGCCGTTAGGCTGCCGAAGTTTTAAGTGCTTCTTCACCCTTCTCGTTTTGAAGTTCTACTTTCATGTCAATTCTTTCAAGTTCCTTTTTGTTATGTTGGGGTATGATCTATATATCTATCATACTGGACTCTTATGTTCATATTATGAGAGACCCCATTTTGTCTTTTCAATTCAGTATTTTAAGTTTTAAGTGGCGCTGTTAGGCTGCCGAATTTTTAAGTGGTTCTTCACCCTTCTCGTTTTGAAGTTCTAATTTCATGTCAATTCATTCAAGTTACTTTTTGTTATGTTGGGGTATGATCTATATATCTATCATACTGGACTCTTATGTTCATTTGATGAGAGACCCCATTTGATCTCTTCAATTCAGTATTTTGAAGTTTTAAGTGGCGCCGTTAGGCTGCCGAATTTTTAAGTGGTTCTTCACCTTTCTCGTTTTGAAGTTCTACTTTCATGTCAATTATTTCAAGTTCCTTTTTGTTATGTTGGGGAATTATCTCTATATCTATCATACGGAACTATTATGTTCACATGATGAGAAAACCTACTTGATCTTTTCAATCATTTTTGTGGAAGTTTAAGTAACACTGTTAAGCTGCCGAACATTCATAAGAGAAATCTAATTTTGTCTTCCTTCCATGTTTTTAATTTCAAATAATATGTCCTTGAAATTTCATTACCATGATCATGTATCCTTATTATTCTGTCCATATACTGTTTTATGGGTCATTTATGAATGTTTGACCCATTTTCCCTCTCTTTTTAATGCCTTCTAAAACCTTGTAACATAGCCGTTATGCTGCAGAATTTCCGTCTCAAAATGTCTCTCTATTTTTCTAAAGTTCATTTATATTATTAAGTGAATACTCAAAGCTTTTTCTTCTAATGGGGTATTCACATATATACCAAAATGTTCTATTTTAAATTCTGGGATTTACATACATGAGACCCACCTTCCTTTTCTGTGGGTTTTAAAGTGACGTAAAGATCATGTCTTTAAAGCAGTTTTTAAAATGTTGTGATTATGAAATGAAACCCATTTAGTTTATGCTATATGGGTTATTTATGAAATGTTTGATGATGATATATGTGGCTCACATTATAATAAAGGAAAATTTAAGGCTGCGCCCTGATAGCGCTCTAATGCATTGGATAATGATGTAACCACTAGAGATTACAATTTTCACGATACCTTGGTGAATAACCTTGGTAATTTTCAAATGACACATTGGGTATGGACCTTGGTGATATGTTCATGATTTTATATGTTAAATGATGTAGCCACATCTTCATGTTATGAAAAATGCTATTTTTATTATGATATGCCTCATGATTTCTTTCTCATGCCTTAAAGTTCTTTTCATGACCTTATTGAAGTATCTCAAGTTCACATGTAAAATGTTTCTCTTGTTTTCCTTACTGGGCCTTCTGCTCATCATTTCTTTTGATGTATATTCCCAGGTTATGAGATGCAGTAATGAACCTATGATGAACATTAGGAGAAGACTTTCAAGTGTTTAAGAAGAATGTTTTCTATTTTCATGTTTTAAGTTCCTGGTTTCCAAGACACTAAACCTTAAAGATCCTCGGTTTTGTAAAATGTAATGAAAGTTTATGTGATAAAAAGGTGGGATGCTATAGATGCCATGGGAAAAGACATTATCGTCCTCTTCTTCCAAAGTCATTATTGAGAGAAGTTGGAATTAATTTTTTTACACATTCATTGTGTATAGGAGTGTCTTGGTACTCTAGTACCTAGTCTATCACCTAATCTAGATTTATGGGGAGCACATAGTCACCATCCAGAAAACTCTATGAATTTTCATGTGTGGTTCCAAAACCATTGGGGGATGTCACATATATATTATCATCCAACGTTTGTTGTTTTATTTCCCATTTAAGATATCAATATTCAGCATATGTGGTTTCACGTGCCTCAAATGGGGCACTTTCATTCTATATTATATTAACCCTTCCATTTATGGGGTATTTCAAGAATTGATGAAATTTTAAATGCAATAATAAGTGTCTCTTGAGTTATATACATCTGAGTATGAAATATTATGCATTTTATTGTTGGATAATAATAGAATCTCCATTAGATGTAAAATCCCAAAACTGATCTTTTAGTTTGATCATCTTCATAGGTATTTTCTCACATTTGTCATACCCGTTAATGGTATTATTTGTGAGAGATAGGTACCCTTCTCTATATCCCAAAAATAGAAGGGTTTGAAACAGTTTGAGGAGATTTTGGGACCATTTTTAATTAATCTACTTTAGATAACTAAATTATTGACTCTAACTGAAACATATAGGGGCCTACTGAGCCCCTGGATGGCCTCTTCCTATTATTTTCAATGAATGAGAAGGTGGCATTGAATTCTAATGAAATCATCTCCAATTGATAATCCTATGTTGAAGTGAATTCTGTATCAACCTCTTATAGGCTCTATAGGTCATTATCGAGATCCTATATATATGTTATTTTGAAATATGAAGCACATCTGGTATTGAGATCTTGGATGGGAATACCTCCATCTTTTTTAGAATGACTTACTTTTATTCCATAGGTTGGCGCTTCATGAGGTGGGTTTTATCTTTACTATGTGTTTTAGGAGTTGAGGAATTCATGGGTTATGATCATGGTTTTTGTGCTGAGGTGAGGGGTAATATGATTCAAGTGATGTAGGTCGCATTGGTATTCACTGTTGTCTAGCATGGTCAGGTAATCACATCCCTTGTTGGAGTTCGTGTTAGATAATTGGCCTCTGATTACTGCAAGAGGGTTATGAGACACATCAATGTCTCTCATGTGATTTACATAGTGATTTTCCATAGATACAAAATGAATATATTCTCTTTGTGGGAATGTGAATAAAATATTGGGTCTGATCATTCCATGTATGCCCCCCTATATCCATGATTCTTGCCCATGTGGCCTCCTGTTCCCTAGTTTTGTATGGGAACTCATACTCATTGTCATATTTATCATCATAAAAGAAATATGACATGTGTATCAAGTTGAAAAAACCAAATATGATATATTCATTCTATGATCTTTACATTAGGTGGGGCGGTGCACATTCATTAGATGTTGTAGGGAAGAACCCTACAAGAGTCAGAGATTTCATTGGAGTATAATATGACTAATCCTATACGATTTATTCCAACATCCAATTGTCACTTAAAACTTTAAATGGTACATTGGATTTCCCCATCATGGGTGGTGGAGTTATTGTGGGTCTGCAATGTTGTTCTCTCAAGGTGGCATGAGCTCGTGCAACGGTTTTATGAGTCCTCCAACTAGAAAAAATTCTACCATGCCTAACTAGAACTTCCCCCCAATCACCATATTCATCTTTCTTGGAAACATTTATATAGGACACAAACTCCGAGGAGTTATCTGACCCCACATTTCCAGAATCGAACATTCCTTAAAGGGAATATTTATTGTTGGTGAAGACATGAATATTAAGACCCATCCTTATATGGAAATGACAACATTCAGGATGGTTGGTGAGGTTTAACTCATTGGGATTCATGGGATGTGGAAGAATGAGAAGGTTACTATTCTTGGATGTGAGGAAATAACTCTGGAATTGTTTTCAAAAAGATGATGATTTATTCATATGTTCCTCAAATGTCATGAAACCATGATTTGTTTATGAATCTATCTGATAGTCATTGTTTTTGGGGTTTTCCACTCAACATGATCTAATGGGAAGTTTAGGACCTACCTAGGTTCTTGGATGGGAACTGATGCTAGATTGGGGATGAAAACTATAACATCTTATTTACATAGAATTTTCCCATGATCCAATGTCGTGTGTTAATATTTGGATATAGTTTTCTGAAAGGAATATTCCCATCATTATGATATTTCTGCGAACTCATGAAACCCACCTAGATACTTCATTAGGATTATATGGGTATGTAAATAATCCAAGATATTTTCATCAAAGAGATCTATAAATTACTCCCATGAGAGATGGATATTGAGTGAGTATGTTAAACCATTCCATCTAGATATAGACCCATGAATCTTATTATTTCTGAATTTATTGATATTATTTATTTTTAGGATTATCATTTTCCTCAGTGTGGTGTATAAATGATAAAGGATTTGATGATGAAGGTATTACCATCCTCTAATAGATCCTATATAAAACTATTGTACCAAAAAACGGTTGGGCCTATCAAATTATATGAAAACACCCTATATTGGTTTCCTCCTTTTGATTTTAAGGGACCATCATCGAAACACATCAGGATACAAAGTGGGTGAGATTATATTTGGGGTCTCTCATACCATCAATGGTGGAGAAGGTATGACTTCCAAAATTATAGGGAGGAAAATTTTCATCCACCCATTCAGGATATGAATTCTTCTTATGATACATAGGTGAATGTAACAATTATATTGATTCTATTATAGTGATTAAGGATTTGATATATTTTATTTTTTATAGATTAATTGTTCTTTGAGCTAGCTCCCATTTATTAGGACTAGGTGAGCCAATTGAGGTGGCCCTTTTTTTCCTCCCACTGATTCTAGACCTGAGCATAGACTGAATGATTACTCTATAGAGAGAGATACTAATTATTTAATGAAGAAAATTCACAATCATTTTTTGACTATTTATTTTAAGTGGATTGGATACGTAGATCCAAATATAGTATTTTGCTCGAATATCATTTTTCATGTAGAAAAAATATGGGAGTTAGTATATTCATCTTAGCCTGAATTCAATAACCAACAGAACTATTGACCCTAAGTATCTCCTTATTGAGTTTTCTAATAGTTTATATCTAATTCTCGTATTGTGAGGACCCTAAATCTAGTAGAGGAACTTTGTATATTTTGGGATGTAGTTGGTATCTATCCACAAATTTACTTTTTTTCAATTTGTGGTGTTCCAACTCTAAGGTGGAAACTCTATATTTGGTGGTTATAGGTATTTGAGTCTCATCTGATTTCAAGTTTGTGTAGCCTCTGTTAGTGAATCCAGTTCACCCTCCTATTGGTGTAAATTTTCCATGTTGTGGTACTCTATATATGTGTCTTAATCCACAATATTTTTCATGTTGATAGTGAAAAAATTTAAAGAGGTGTATCCATAAATGGTGGTTGTTCTATTACATTAAATATGATATAACATTTATGAACAACCTGCATTACAGTCATTTCATGAACCCTTGTACATATTGGGCCATTTTTGTGATTGAAAAACTAATAGAGTCGGATTTCCTTAGTCATATTGTTCTCCTGTATCAGCTTGTGAGTAATTGCCTTGAGGATGTTTTTATCATGTTTTTTGATTGAGTGTTGAATAGTAGAGGATTGTTCTATGGTGAGATGAATGTGTGGGATATTGACTGTTGATTTTTTCCTTCCCCGCCTGGATAAGACATATTCCTTATATGGTGATGATAATTGTGGAAATATCCCCATCGCATTGATATGGGGGTATTTGGGGACACAATTGTCCTTGATTGATCGTGTTTTTTAGGATCATATTCTTTCGATCATGGATTTGATGATTTCTCTGATGGTAATTACGATAAAAACTCCCTTATCCACCATGATGGGGCTGATCTATAACCACTAGTAATTTTCCCAAGACCATCTGAAGGGATGATGAAACTAGTGATGATGAATGTGATATAAATTTCCCCATACCAGTGGGTTGTGGATTATTTTTATGTGTTGCCAATATGTCCCAAATCCTCTGAGAATTTGAAAATTAGAGGATAAGAGGAAGTTGATGATATTCCCCCGACTCAAAGGGTTGTGTAATATATTGGATGATTGTTATATTAGATACTATTGTGGACCATTTGATGTGGCACAAGTGCTATCATGTAGGATATAATTCAATAGTATCCCATGAGGGGATACAGTTTCTACCATATGTTTTTGATTCAATCAAAACATTGGATTCTATGTTTGAAAATAATTCTTGTTTCTTTGAGTGGACTGATTGAAAGACCTTCCATCAATCCTCTCCCATCGTTCAAGATGTCTAGGCATCATTTAAGAAGGTAAATTTTGTTGTAGTTACTATCTGGATTACGCGTTAACCGATCATCTAATTTCTCAGGAAGCAAAACCATTACAAGATGTCATATCTAATGAAATATATTTTTTTAAGGACATAGTGAAATAAAATTCTCTATATTTTATCCATCATCAGCAAAAAACATATAGTGATTCATTGGAAATTAGTTTTCAGAGACTTTATGTGATGCTAAGACAAACACTTTATTGGTGGTTTTCAGGCTCATCCATTCTAGGGTTTCGAGATATAAAAAATGGCTCAATAACCAGTTTAAAATCGAGTTTATTGATGACCAGAAAGTGATTATCATATATTGAAAATGGTAGATGTCCATCCTTCATTCACTGAGGACTATCCCACACATTGTTTCCTAAATAAACATGAAATCCTATTTTAGATCAACTAGGATGTCATTATCAAATGCAGTGAGGGGCCAAAACATGGTGGTGAGTTTTTTCATAGACAACTCTTTCCATATATCAATTTTCGCCTCTTATTCATCATATGTACATTCCTCTATCTAGTAAAACCATAGAACATACTTCTTTGGGTCGCCTGATAACTGGATTTGGAAATTTATGGGGGAACTATATATAGTCGACCCTGATGTTTTTATATCCTCTTTATACAAAGGTGTATGTGTTTTGAAACCCTATTTATATGGGGGATTCTGGTAAAGGGGAGAATTTCCTTTTCTATGGGTGATATCACCATTGGTAGGTTGACCATGTTGAATTCTAGGAGTATATTCCTTGCAATCCATGTAAACCGTTCAATGAGGAGTAATTTCACGATGATGATCGTCTTATGATTCAGGTGAAGAGTTGATAGACAGTTATGGTGTTGAGAACGAGCCTCCCATTACCTCAAGGTCATTATGATTGACCAAATTATGGATATAAACCACGTTCTTCCACATTTTTGAAATATCTTGGGATACCTTCTGGAAATATTTAGGGATATGAGCCTGGAATATGTCTGTTTCTAACCTTTTTTCATAATCGTCTAGTGTTGTGGGAGTATGATTCCACTGTTGAGCATATATTGGAATATTTCAATGGTATTCCTTATCGTTGATAGTAATATGATCATATATCTAGGAATATTCAATTCTTTATTGTCTATCCACAGTTATAATGAGAGTATAATCATAATCCTAAACCTTCAGAATATGTCCCTAGTATTTTATGGTAGGGATTTAAGCCCACCCTGAGGCATGTGTCACTCTCACATGGTTAGGCCTTCATGGAACAAGAATATGATCCTGGTCTGAATATGCATTCCCTGTACGAATATTCCAATGAACCTCCATAATTGGAGACGGGATATAAGCCTCATCGTGTATTGTCTTATAAGGATGCTAGTGCAATTGTTCACCATTTTATGGGGGAATTTTCAAATATAATTCATGATCTATTGGATTATTCTAAGAAGATTATTTTACAAGAATATGATCCAATACTGAGGAATGTACCATTCTCCCTTTGAAATATGCATCTAGAATAGTGATATATTCCTTTTCTTGGGCCTTTTAAGTATGTTGTTGGTCTTCTTTGAGAAGAATATGAGAATTTCACTAGGCAGTATAACGACCAAGGTATTTATCGAATAATATATTTTTATATCTATTAATATTTATGAATAAGAGATTAATTTTACGTTGAATATGACACTTTTTCTGATATCATACTCAATATGAAACAATGGGTTTCTTCTAAATCTTACTTTGCATACAACACTGAGTTATTCCGAAAAATAATACAACAATAATATAATTATTTTAAATGGTAGTTAAAAATGATCTATTGTATCGGTAATAATGAGTAAAATTAATTATATTATGATTTTACCTATGTCTTAAATGTCATTACATTTATCCCATAAATTTTATAGTCTTAAAAAAATAATGAATCCAATTTTATGTATACAATACTCTACTATTTTTAAAATGTCATTTTACCACCTTTTGATGTCAACCCCTTTTTTAAAATAGTTTTTATCTCTTTCATATGTTCTATTTGATGAAATATACTTCTTATATAGAATCGTGACATCAAAATTTATTTCAATTGAAATTTTGGTGTTTTTCTAATAAGATTCATATTTTTATGAATAGTGAAAAATATTTCATTTTAATTCAAAAATCGCTTTTCATATAATTTATTTATATAGTCAGATTATATTTTTAATTGGTTTTAATGTTTAATTGGATTAGTTTTTTTTATCATTTCATCTAATTTTGTTTATTGGGAGTAATTTCACTTTTAAATTGTACATAAAAACATGTTAATAATTTCATAGTATTTACTTCCTAAAAACCTATTTTTTTCTTTCGACAATAGTAATTAATTGTAAATTAATTTCTGAAAATTTTGAGTTTTGAATTTGGAAAAATGAATTCCATATTTGTAATTATAATTTCAATTTTTTTTTAATAGTTACCTTTTATTTCTGGACATTATGAATAGTAACTTTAGTAATTATTTTTGTTTACCATGGTTAAACGATAAATCAGGTAATTAAGTGTAAAAAGATAATATTATAATAATATTAATTTACCCCAAAATGTGTCATAATACTATTGGATGGCAAATTTATGACCATTGGAATCCTTGGGTCGATTTTATGACCCCATGGATACACTTGGGTGTGATAGTGACCTTTTATAATTTTTAGTTTAATGAAAAGGGAAGTATAACATAAACACGATCTCTTACCTAAAAAAAATTTGATTTGATTTATATAAATTATATATTTGATAATAAATATTAATTAGAAAGAAAAAAATATTTCCTACATCATGATATATTATTTATAATTTTTAGACAAAAAATCAATAAATTTAATTATGACCCAATAATGATGGAGTGATTGCTTCATTAAAAAAGGATTAAAATAAATAATATTATAAATATTAAAATAAATATAAGTTGATTATTTTTATGCCATAAGCAATTTTTATGGATTATTATGACATATTATATTCTATTTAATTCATTTGGTTTGAAGGAATCATGTTTTTATGACTTCTATAAAAATTAATTACTAAATTGTGTTAAAATTGACATAAATGAGTTTTTAAAACAAATAATATTTTATTAAATGACATAATGTTACTAAAAATCAATTATTCATCCAAAAGAATTTTAAAATTTTATAAATTTCATTAATTATCCCCTTATGGCTTTATTTTCATTTTATAGTAACTATAGTAATTATATATTATGAAAATATAAGAAGACATGATAAGAGTCAATGTTATTAACTAATGGTTAAACAAAAAATATTAGGATAAAAAATATTGAAAAAATGTCTAAAAATTATTGTATTATGGTTTTTAGAACCAAAATTATTTTATCTTATAATTTTTTTGACCATTTTTAATCGTAATTGAAATTATAATAAATTAATATCTCAAGACAATCCTAAAGTACCCCTCCTCCATCTTATAAACTGCCACCACCTCAACCCACTTAAACACACATATCATGGCCATAGTACCAAACAATTTATACTTAAATAATCTACCAGCATCTATCATTTCATCTATAAGCCTTACCTTGAGAAGAAGTAAATTCAGGAAAGCTGTTTGGCTCAAATCAAAAAAGGTTACCCGATATAGAGGTATCGTCTTCTCTAAAGTTCTTTTCCTTTATTTTCCTTCAATTCTACATATGATATTTTTATTCTTAGACTGAATAACAAGACCATTATATTTATTATAAAATTATTTTTTATGATAATTATTCTAACTACACATACACACACATCAATCTAATGGATACGAACATACAATTTCTCTGTATAGCGAACTGCTGCCTCTCGAAATGATGATTGTTCAATTTTCTCCTACCACCTATCATGGTGTCCATAATGATGGAAATGTAATTATATATCATATATATTATATTTATATTTTCCATATTCTTCTTTAAATTTTATTTACAATATACCTTTATTCTTTTCATAATATGTAAATATGATAATTTCATTTGAGGAAGAGCAAACTACTGCCCCTTCAAAGTGATATGACTCATTAATGCCATACATGGAGTAAATAAAAGATGGAATTAATGAACTTATTTAACATATATAAAATATATATTATACTGTAATTATAAAATACTATTTATCATTTAGTTTTCTCTTTTTTAATATGATAAAGAAATCAAAGAAGCATTAATATGTATGTACGGTTTATTATCGCCATGATTAGTGCATTTAATTTCTTATGTACAAATGTTATGGAATATTATAGATACATATATACTATATATATAGAATATTTAAATCAATAATATCATTATGGAGGTAATGGAATTTTGACTACATAGAAAATTTATATGAAAACGTGTTCATTTGTGACTAAAGTACAAAATATCAACAAAATGATTGATATGAACATAAATAATTATGTAACCATTCATATAATCAAAATAAGTAATATAAAATTAATAATGAACATGAAAAATGTTTTTAGGTATGTATAAATTAACCTATATTTGTTATTTAGGAATATAAAGAATGAACCAGACAAGTCGGACTCAAGGTAAAGGAACTTCTTAACCCAATTTCCATTCTTTGGGTTAATATTTTACTTCCTGATTATGTCTTGATATGATTATTTGAGAAATAAATTTTTATTTCCTATATTGTATTTATACATGGTTTATGTGTAATTATAGTGAAGACACATAATTGATCTACTTTATTTACAAAATGATCTTTGTAATGGAATTCTTAAACTCAATTTCTACTCATTGTGTTTTACGTATACATCGTTGATTATATTATGCCAATATTATTTGTAGAATCACTTTTTATTTATTTATATTTTCATTTCCACTTTCCTTTATTTGGATATACTATATCTATGTAAAATCACCCCAATGATAAATTGTTACATCAATTATACGAACGTTGTAAGGAAAATCTTAACTCAATCTCGATTCATTTTGTTAGATATCCATGTCATTAGTTTTGTTTTTCCAAAAATATGTGTGAATGAAAAATGATTGTTCTACAAATAATATCCACTTATATTGGGTGTATTTATATTTCTCAAACATAATTATTTCATTTATTTATCCTTAATCTAATGAAACAATTTTTGTAAGGAACATCATCTCATTCTTATTTCATTGAGACATATCTTAATATTGCACACCGTATTTATATTTTATGGTGTTTATAATACCCTTTCCACAAGTAATATCATGAATTACCATATTCTTATGATATTTAATTTTTTTATTATTTTTATTCTTTAATGATTTGTATTCATGTGTTCCTCAAGTAATTATAGATTCTTTAACTAAAACATCGTCCTAAATGTTTTAATGATTTATTTTTCTAAATACATCTCATTAATTTAAATTTTTTCAAAATGGTTTTACGGATTTATTACTACATATATTAATGTTTTAAAATGTTAATTCCTTTAAAATATTCAATGTTTTATGGTACACTTTGATTCAAAAATATCATTATTAAATGATAAAAATGTTTTTGAAAATATGTTTACTATTTCAAACTCTTGAGTTGATATCCTGTTATTGGTAATTGAAATGTTGATAATTTCAATATTTTATGTTGTATGATTATATGATAGTACATGGACATTTGACGTGTGGTTACATGATAAACTAAATACGAGTGGTTCTTTGATAAACCAAGGGTGGGTGATACTGTTATAGCTCTCCACTGCATTGGTTAATGTGATAGAGGTAAAGATTAATGATTATCCTATGAGATTTAGGGAATATACATTGATGGGTATTCCAAACGTAAAAATGTTGAATACTCCCTATGTATCTGTGAAAGCTACAATTTATGTATGTTATGAATGCCACAAGTTGCCTTTATGATTTATGATTTCTATAATCAAATGATTTCATCAGGAATGTTAATGATCTTATGTTTTATCAGTAAAAGCTATTATTTCATTCGTTGGTACATTTTTATAGACTAAAATTTCTTATTATTATTTTATACCACTTACATAGATTTTTATGGTCATCCCATGTTTTTGAAAAAAAATTGACATGGTATAAGGATTGGTAAATGAAATGAATAATTCATGAAAATTTTTATGAAGAAAAGAATTTTTTATTTTCTTTAAGGATATTTATTTTATTTTAAAATTTTGATATTGAGTAGAAGAGTATAATTTAATAATTTTGAGTTATTATGTAATGGATATGGCATAATTATTTTAAACTCTAAACCTGAAAAGATCCTCAATGTGAAATAATGTCAAACTATTGAATTAACTAAATAGTATGTAATGTTTAAGGTCTGGGACTTATATGCATGTTACCCTCTCACTTGGTGAGCCCCAAATAGAATTGGGATATGATCATTGTCATGGGAATCTGGAATATACTACTAGAATTTTTAGATAAGCATGTACTCCTGTCCCGATCAATGTTTTACTCTCACTTAGAGATCCCAAGATAGAATAGGAATATAATTCCAATATGATTCCATTTAATTTACCATAATATGTTGATAATAATCATAGATTGGAGAAATAATTCATGATTTCTCCAATTCAACAACTTTTCATAATGAGCAGTGTATTAAGCTAACACGGTGGTAGGTATAAGAATAAGCTTTGTCCCAATATATGTACTAGTTTCAGAATATTTTTGCGGTGTTCATCCGTAGTTGATAATGTTTAATTTAATTTTAGAAATGTGTTCTAATATATATAATCATGCACAATTTCCATTTCCACTATATACTGGAAGATATCATTAATTTAAGTGGGTAAACGATCCCACTTTTTCCTCCTTGTTCAATCAGAATATATCGATTGACTTCATGCATGAGAGTAAAGATATGAACCTCTCCGAGGACTATGACAGGAATTTGTGCATAGACTTGTTATGATTAAGTAGGGATATGATCTTACTAGCTTGATATCTTTTGAATATGCTGATAAACATTGTTAGTGGGAGAGGGGATATGATCCCACTCACAATTATCTAGATAATTCCTCACTTGTTGAGTCTTTCTTATTTCCAATTCATGGGTATTAGAAGTGGTCATGTGTAAGGTTGTTACATCAGTAAGAGTGTGATGGGTACCAGTGAGATGGTTTGGGTGATAATAATTGATGGGAGCCCTCATTGGTGACCCCTGATTCAGATGTAAGGCTTAGTTGAATCCCTGGTCCACCATCATTAGATAATGATGGTGGTGATTATTGTACAAATAGGATATTCTCCTAAAGCATTTGACTATGGAAATGGGGGCCAATGACTTATTATAATCCATCCTTGGAGTATGAAGACTAATTATTTTCTACACTTCAAACCCTTCATTGGAATATCCATGGTTTGGGATTATATCACATTTATGGTATTCCTCGTCCATTGTGTTCTCATCTTTAGGTTGATGTTTTTGGTCATGTGAGGTCATTTCGTGTCCCACTGGGTATGCAGCCATTGTTTTTTCTAGAACAATTAATGCCTAAGGACATTATCTCAAACTGGTGAGTCATTGATGAATGTAATATATGTAGTCCAATATAAAACAAGTAACATGGTTTCCTATTATTGAAATATGATAGTACTGATGCATGATCATTTAGATATTCAAAGTTCACACAATTTTTTTATTCTTGATCTATCCATTCTACTTGCATTGAATTCTCAATGTGAAGATGGAATTATTTAATGGGAACCCCATTTACATAGTGTCAGCTGTAATATTTATATCTAGATTATTTTATTTGTTTGTGTAGGATGTTCCGAAATTGTAGAAGTATATATGGAAAACCAAATATTTTTCTATTCACGAGGATTACATCGATCTCATCATTTTATTGTGTAGAATATGCAATAAAAAATGACCTGATACATGATGATCTTATCATTCTATTATTTGAGAGATTCAGATCATGTTCACTAATTTTTTTTGACTTAAAAGTAAATAATAAAGTATAATTCGGTTTTCCCCAAGGTTCAGTGTGAGGTCCATAATTTCATGACAAACGATTGGCATCAGGTTAGAGTCATTGTTTTTAGTGGAAAATCCCAGTGTTTTCCACATCCGTAAACTGTTATAGACATGCCTTCAAATGGTAGGTGGTCAGTTGGGGTTTCATACACAATAACACTAAGGAACACACATTGGTTAAGAGGATGGGAGGTTGGTCTCATCACACACTTTTGGGGGTAAATATTTCCAACACTGGGACTCTCTTATATATTTCAGAAATGTTCGTGAACCTTTTCCCAATCATCATACAAGACCAGTTACCCTTACAAAATGAACCAAGGATAAACCACTTTATTTAAAAAAAATGGTATCTAATGAGTGAATCCATTTTTAAATATATCAGGTTCTTAATACATTTCCCTGAAATAAATAATTGCTTATTTTTTATAGCCTCATAACTAGGAACTTTGAAATTTTTCTATCATGCATAGGGTAGTTAATATTCTGAGGAGGGGACTGAGCCATTACAAGGTTTCCTAAATATCATATTTATATAAAGAATCAAAACCCACATATTTCTTTAAAACACGTTCATTTTAACATAAATTGAAAAAAAATGTGAGGGCACATAGGAGCAGACTATTCAATATTGAGTGTAGAAGAGATGTCCAACATATTTTTATTATTATATTAATTATGTTTATCATAGTTTGTTCACTCCCATTGGACTGACCCCAAGGTTGATATACTTATATACATGTAATCATATCATATCACTCAATGAGTGGTACACAGTAAGGATTTCGATGCTGGTTGATATTTATGATGCAAATTATATGACTATTTCAACTCACTAAACCCACGTAATCCATGATCAGTGTAAAAAAATGGGTAATAATTAATTAGTCTCACTACATAGGTATGTGAGACTCATGTACTAGAATAACCCCTATGTTTTTTATGGTTGATCAGGGGACTTAAGATGAAATAATACATATCCTAGTTGTAGTGGGAATCAGATTCATTATAGTTCAGTTGATTTCTCAGTCCACTATCATATTAGGTAGAATAATAATCTCAGGGTAATGATTGTTTCATGATGGTTTAAATGTTAGAGTCTTCGAGGATTTATACCAACATGGATACCAATTTGAGATTTTTCCTTGTGAAGGTATCATGAATATCCTGGTAATTCCATGAATTAGAGTTCTGATATTTAGTTGGATTCTATATCCACTAACGAATGAAGTATAATGATCCACTCATGGGAATGATTGTGTCCTGATCAGTGAGGCCTTAGAGTAAAATTTGACTTACATATAAGTAGATGCGTATTTTATCTCTATCTATGGGAAGGCATACTATATACCTTAGATATAGTAGGATTCAGAGTTCTCCTTGTTCATTTGGATTCTCATTCCACTAAAGGATGTGGTACAATGATCCTTCCATTGTAATTATTGAGTCCCGATGGTTGATATTTAGGAGGCCTAGAGGTCTTAAACCAAGTTTAATTCCAATTTGAGATTGGTCCATATAAATGATTCCTACATATAAGTGTTATTATAGGAATAATATTTCAATTCATTCAATAAACTATGGATTATAGAATGAGGTTTCACTTTTTATTTGATATGATCATTGTAATTTCCTGAGCCCACATGTTTTTATATTGTTGTAATAAACAATGGATGAAACAATGACCAGTGTAACTATTTTTGGATCCAATAATTATCTTATGGGGCTACCCTTTGGATGATTATTAAAGAGCATGCACCTTAAAATGGAATCCTACTTATCATATTTATAGAAGGAATCAGAGTCATCATAGCTCATTAGATAGGGTCTTATGCACTTGAATTTCTTTTAATGGGGGTTGGACAAGGTTATCAAGTCTTGGGATTCCTATTTGGGGTAGTATGTTTGTCTTACTCAAATGTTTTTATTATATGTCTGATATACCTTGATTTTTGATTGACATGTTAGAGGATGTATTCCTTGCAAGTCTAAAGACAATAACATGACTATGTTTACTTATCCAAGGGACTCTACACAATATGGATAGAATATACGAGGTTTGCCACATAACCCATGATGACTTTCCCATGGGGAATCGCAAGACCAAGCCAACATCTCCTAGAATCCATCACATGATATCGACTAACATGCATTGAAGGTGGAAATAGATTCTACTAACTTAACCTAGTCACAACATAAATGGTGGATGATACATTTGGAGGAAATATCAAGAGTCAATGAGAAATGTCTAAGGGGTGATGCATGATCTATGCTAACATGTCTGGAGGGAACCATCAAATATGGATGACATGTTCTTAGTACATCACAAGAATCTGCTGGAAAACCCATAGGGCATCGATAAATCTAGCTGGCTCATCTGGATAATTTCATGAGAGCCTATTTCCATACCTTTTTTCAGTCGTGAGACGTAGCTTAAATATGTCGGTTCCATCTTATGATTTGGGGGGCATGTATATAGCTCATCACGCGGTCTGGATGGTGATCTTGGAGGGTTTCACGATACATGGATGGAATTACCATAGGGTGTCAAATGACTTGACTTTACATGTCTAGAGGACTTTTCAAGATACAAATAGTATACCAAAGTAGCGTCATGTGATTTTAGTGATATTTAAATGTGATGCTGAATGACCTGGTTGGTCCATGTGAAGAGTATGATGATCAGTTTATATGTTCTTTCCATAAGTATTTAATCTTTTTTGTCATCATTCTAGCCTTTTTTATTGAATATACCTTATATCATTCAATAATTATCTTATTTTAAGTATAATGTGGTCTAGGAGGTACGTGGGTTGTTCTTTTCATGACCAACCATACGTCCTTCACATGATCTATGGTGATAAGAAAAAGTTCTTATATATGCGGCGTGATCACTCCTACTTTTCTCAGAATCTCACCTAGTGGAAAAAATTCTTGGTCATAATATAACCTGAGCTGAGTAATCCTCTCTTAAACCGGAGTGCACTGATTGTAGGATCCAAGGATATTATACATTCATTTATCATGTTGGTGTGGGGGATTTTTAGGCCTTTCCACCCAAGTTATTCACCTATTTTTGAGGATCCTATCACAAAAATCCTAGCTCATGTTTGTGGAGGTATTTGATGTCATGTGTTTTGAAAGATACTTATATAGGTTATCATGAGTGATTTTCATTAATTTTAGTGATTTTGATACCATCCCATAATTACCCAATTTATTGGATTATATCCAATTAATAGGGTCTTATTTAATCATGATGATATGAAAATTAACATTCACATTGTTATACTGATATGACTAAGTGTCTTCCATAAATTAAGAGACCTATTAAAAGGATTTATCATAATATTAGATTCCTTTTCTATGAAATTCCATGAGATATAGGTGTCTTGTAAGGGGGGCTTGCATTAAAAGGATTTCATGCCAAATGGATTTTTTGAGGTTCTTCGAAGCACACAAGTATGTTATATAATGAGTCTGACCGTAAGAGGCTCCAAAATTTTCACTTTTATTTAATTATTTTTTCTTTGAAGGCATGGGGATCATGAAATCTTACAGAAGTGATGTCGATGAAAATCAGTCTCCCCATCAGTTAAGCATTGTGTGACCAGTAAAAGGTGTTATGGATATACAGAAGGATTTCCTGGATAAACCTTCCTTATTTTAATTTTATGAAAAGGGAGATTTAATGTCTCTTTGGACATGTCAAAGTTTGTTCACATGATGATATCGATATGCTAGAAGGGCTATCCTGCAGCGATGCGGACATGTCGCTATGGGATTATGGTATCTTTTGAACCACCTTTAGTATGTCACAGAATTTTGGAGACCTCAAGAGGATCCCATATTTTTCCTTTCTTCATTTACATATCTTACATAAGAGGGTGTTTTCATGAGGTCATATGAATATTTTCAAATACAATCACTCTACCTATTTTTGTTGCATCATGTTATATTTATGACTGTAAAATTACCCCACCTTTCGGACATTCCAGTTGTATTTTACATGTATTTATAGATGTTTTGTTAAGAATTAGTCGGTTGACTAGTCATGTGAACTAAAGGAGATTATCTGATTATTACCATGTGATGAATAATTATCTAGGGATCCTTTAAAAGAGGAAAAGAACTTGTAAAAGGATATTTGTACGGTCCTTTGTAGACTATGATTTGTGCGTGACTGTCCACAAGACCATCCATATGTCATATGATCGCATGTCTCATATTAGTTTATGTGATGAATGTGATCTTGACCACCTTCTTCTTCATTTTTTTGTATAATTAAACCTATATTCCAGTTTTTCTGCATTTTTTAATTTCTTGACTCTCATTTGGGGTCACCCATAGGCCCCTAAAACGTACACAACCCCAATATCCACCAAGATCACTTAAAATACAAGTAATGTTATATAAAATGATTTCATTTTTGTGTGATCATTCTTTCACTATGTAAAAATTTTTCAGGGATGTAAACCAAAAATCATGGTTAGATGGGAACTGAATGGATGCATCATACATGGTGGAGGATGATGTTCATTTAACTGAATTTTTGATGCTGGAGGATCCGATGTTCTAAATGAGTTCCTCCTAAAACAATGGTGTTATAATTAATGATTTGGTAATTAACACTATAATAAATTTCACATGTTTTGATAGTTTTGGGGTGGTGAGGGAACGAGGAGGAAGAATAAAGGGTATGTGAACCATCTCTCAGTGACCATGATTACTTTATTCCATTGAAATCCAAGAATGGAAGGTCGTGACCAGCTACCATTTCTTGAACTGGGTATATGATAATCTGATTGTTCAAAAAATGAATCCTTATGTATGTATATATATATATATATATCTGTGTGTGTTTGTGAGAATATGTATAGTTCTACAATGTTCTTGTTTAGAGAGAATATTGGAAAGATATGGAAAACACTAAATAAATAAACAATATATACACATTTCAATAATATATAATTGAAAATAAAGCATAATTTTGAAATTATTCAAGATAATTCTATAAATAAATAAATAGGAACATTTTTTATTTATTTAAATATAATCCTCTTCATATAATGATTTTAATGTTATTAAATATTAACTCATTTAATGTGGCGTCACTAAGGGGTCTAAGGTTTTAGTGTTGCAGATATCTGTGTTATAGGAGGTGTAATATGTTTACAAAAGTTCACCCTATACTAGAACATTGTATATATTAACTTCTTCATATAAAAATAACATGGTATTTATTAAATTTTATTAATTCATATAATCATTTCATTTTTTATATGATCATTTTATTGAAAACAAATATCATTTATATCCTTTTATTTTAAACTGTTTATCAAATCCACCAAAACAACCTTTTGAATATCTTGATAAAATTTCCAAGAATATTTTTTTAATATCAACATTTCATATTATCATTTATGAATATTTTATAATCCAATTGAAGGAATTTTATATTTAACATTATATTAAATTAAAAAAATTATATATATATACCATGTCAATTTATGCCTTTAAATATATATCTAATCCTCCAAATTTTATATAGTCAAATATTATTTTTATTATTTAATGAAAAATAATTTCAATTAAAAATATAGGACATGATTTTTTTTATAAACAATTACATGGTTTTATGAGTGCGCAACACATGCCAAGGGGACTATTATCATTTTTTGGAAAAGATATTTTAGTTAAGACATTCGATGGTTTATGTTTTGATGAAAAATGTTATTTTATAGTCTATGTACTTTATTAATATAAAAAACCTTTTTATAATGAGCATACATGTTTTATAAAAAAAGATGACATTATTTTATATTTCATTATTATAAATTTTCATGATTCCCAATCTATCAGTAATTTATATATAATTTCATCATGGTTTTGAAAATAAATATATACAGTTATCATTTTTCATAAAGACACCATGGTTATAGAAAATAAAATTTTCTAAATTCTATATTTGGTCAAAAATTAAATCGAGAATTTGTGGTGGAGGATTTGATACAACTAAGTTTATTTGGATCAGACAACCATTGAATCAATCCACTAGAAATAAATCACCAAAACCTATTATCTACATGATTTATCAATTTATTTGATTTCAAAAAATATAATAAATAATTTACCTTTTATCAAATGAGTCAATCTAACCATGTTTTTCTTACTTAAGATTAATAGTGATCCCTCAAAAGATACAATCATCCCTCCTTAAAAGGTAATAAAAAATATTTAATGAATCAATCAATGAACAGTAAGGATAACCTCTTCCAAATAGTTTTCCAACACCATTTTTAGACATCAAATTGAGACTAGGTAATGAATTTGAAGAATTTAAATGATCTAATTAGAGTTTCACAAACAAGTAATTCAACAACCATAATCCAATTTATATCCATTCAAGGAAACTATCAACATTCTAATTTATACTCAAATTTTAAACCATTAGATAAAATTTTACATATGTATGTATACCTTGTATCTCATAAATTGTCATTGTTATTTTTTAAGTCATCTATGTAACATATATGAAAAAAATTTCTAAATATCATTATATGATATTTTAAACCAATTGAAATATCCTAGGTATGATAATACGTCTATATGTATGTGTTGTCAGATTATTCATAAACTACTATATGTAAAATCATGGAATAGTTTACATCTCTACTTCATGGTTTAAATTATCTCAAAGCATGTCATCGTTTATTCCACTACATCATCATTTATCATTAGTTCATATTTATATTATTGTGGATGATCATTGTTAGACATCCATAGAAAAATTCAATGATCAAGGGGTTAATTATGGGGCATTGTAAATTTAATACATCTTGAGAAATTAGAAATCTACTACATAGTGAGTAATACATTCCATTGAGGTTAAAATACCACCATGGAAGTAAAGGAATCATTCTCCTTTTATGATATCATGTAAATAATCTCTATAAAATTAATTGGATAATATTGTGTCCTAAATATTGATGTTACAATTAGATTATGTGGGTACACTACGAAGGGGGGTGAATCAGTGTACACACATTTTTAATAATTATCATTTATTTGCTTACCCTTTTTTAATTTTATCCCTTTCACTAGATAGAGTGAATGGATCTTTCCAGTTAAAAAACACAATTATTCCATATGCATGACTTAAATAAAATGAGGAACAATAGAAATTTTTTTTGCAAGGTTCTCCCCTGATATGGGTGACTACGTCTTTATTATGTTTAGGATGATCTGATACAAAAATTATCAACTAAAAAATGAATCAAAAATTACAAGTGGTTTGGTCAGGTATCAACCCAAAACCATAATGGGTAGGTTTTAAACATTTCCCAAATTATAGTGGTATCCCACCAGTGTTCTTTATAATGGAGTCCCACTAGTGTTCACAAAAACAACCCCAATGCAATGAGAAATATCATGAGAACTTCCATCTTCCACTACAACACAAATCATATCTCCTTCTCTGATCCACAGAAATAGACTTATTCTACAGTTTCTCACATCAACTAAAATTCTTTGACACCATTGAGTGTAATTAAAAAAACTATATTCTATCTGTATTTGTATAAAGTTATAAGAAAATGAAATAGACCACTTACACATCAACTATGTATAATAACAGAATAAACAATTGAATATTTTTTAATGCACTACGAGTTGTCTTATTCTTTTCTTCATAGAAAAATATTTCTTCAACTCAAAAATAATACTAGTAACAGTTTTTTTAATCACTAATAACATCAGAATTGTGTGTCATTTATACATGTATGACATGATTTATATATTCATTCACTTCATACTCATAATATTTATACATTTCAATACATTCATATGCACGATTCTCTTGTTTATCAAATACTCAACAATTTCAAAAAATCTTCTTCTTTAAATATTATCACTGAATAAGTATAAAGTTCACAAATTTCTCATGAAATATGACATGTGTTTTTACTTATTCTTCATGAAATGAAATACAAATTTCTTTATGTAACAATATAAAATGTGGAAGACATCATACATGTTTATATAAAGCATATGTAATCACTTATTCATGGATATACTATTCAATGTGTGATTTATATAAACACACATATTCCTCAAATAATTTTCTTTGTGAAACTAGTGTGTAACCCCAAATACATTTCATAATAATATCACACACAATATTGCAACATTTTTTACACAAACTATGTAATGATTTTCTACCAAAATCACTTCTCAACTCTCTATGACCCTATTGTGTCATTAAATAACACAAGAATAAAAGATTTAGACCTTTTAATACTCCTAAAAAAACAAAGTGTAAATCAAACTTGGATTCTTATCGCTCACTCCACAACTTTTTCATCATCCATGATCTCTAAAGTTCCCCAGTCTCAGATGTGGGTGTCATTATGTAGATACAGAAGGTGCTTATATAAATGAAATATGTTGTGGTCTCTCTCCAACCATAGTGGGAACACCATATGATAACCTACCTTTCCAACTCATCCCAACACCTCAAAATGTCTGATTCACCTAGGTGAACTATTTCTTCCTCTACCAAACCTCTTCATTCCATGCTGAGGGGAGACCATTAAGAATATGAGGTCTATAATCTCAAGCTACAAGGTCCTCCTAGTATGATCAACATATGACTTATTTTGGTCTTGATCTACTTCAATATTCCGACACACATTTTAAACCATCTCTATTGTACTATGTACTACCTATGGTACATGAAATAATGCTTCCCCTAACTCTATCTAGCTTACAGGTGAGTGAAACGGTCTTCCATACAAGTATTTTAATAATTCCATTCCAATGGTTCAGTGATATCTGTTATTTCGGGAAACATCTACTAGGGGAAAGTGTCGTACTCACAATACTATGATGTCTTGAACACATGATCTGAGCATATCCTCCAACTTTTGAATGATACCCTCTGTTTTTTCAATCATTTTAGGGTGGACATAAGTTCTAAGACCTAACAGGGTGAAAAAGGTATGACACAATCCCCTCAAGACTCTCAATGTAATACGTGTATCCCAAGACGAGACAACAGATCTTGGAAGTCTATGTCGTTGTACACCCTCATCCACATACCTCCGCACTAAGTAACCCAATGTTCTCGTTTCCTTTATCACCAAGAATATATCTGACTTAATCAGCTGGTCCACAACTACCCCAAGAGCATCACATCCTCCATAATCCATGGGTAATCCTATGAAAAAATCCATCGATATTTCATCCCTTTTCTTCTCAGGAACATCCAAGTGCTGCAACAAACTGCTCGGAACACGGTTCTTGGACTTCAGCTGCTAACACAGTAGTCATCTATCCACATTCTCAACCACTAAAAAATTCACCTCAGGCCACCAAATCAATTCCCTCTAGCCTCATTACATCATAGAGACTCTTGGATGAATCACCATGGGTGACTAAGAAACTCATGGAGAACTCTCTCATGCATTACCACTGATAATAACAACATTCCATGGAACAATATCCAATTCTGGATATCCACCAATCGTCCTTCTTGAGCATCACCCTAGAAAACATGATAATGCATATCTTTAACATTTGAGTCTCCCCATTGAGACTCCTCTACCCATAATACAATGTAATATTTCACTTTCATATGAAACTGAATTCTTGTTCCATTTTCCTCCCACTCATCAAGGCACACAACATCTAACTCCTCCGTTTCCATCCAATCATTCATGGATTTTCGAACTACTTCCCTCTACGACTTCCTGATCATGGATTTAGCCAACATATTCCCCATCCCTCAAGTTTAAGATATTTTGAATCCTTTATCCTATAGGAACTCCATCCACCTTAGTTTTCACAAGGTCATTTATTTTTTCAAAAGATATACCTCAATCTCGTGTGATTCGTGTTGACCACAAAGTGCTCCTCGAGGAGGTAATGCCACAACAACATTAGCGAAAACGTGACGGTCATATTATCTAGATCATGGGTGGCATAATGACCTTAGTGAGGTCATAAAAACCACGAAACATAATAGATTACTCCCTATTGGTGCATCAACACAAATACTAAGCATATTCCATAAGGGTCTAAGAAAACCTTGAACATAACCCCTTCCTCTGGAAACAAAAGCACTAGGGAACTAACCTGCTTCCTGTTCAAATAGATGAGAGCTCGCTCACACTACTAACTCCACACAAAGTCTTGGTCTTTTCTAGTAAAAGCATTCAATGGATTAAAAACAAGAGATAACTAGGGTAAGAACCTCTGATAATATCCTAATGGTCCATAGAAACAATGATCATCACCCACCTTCTTGGGTGTTTCCCATGAAACAACTCCTTCGACCATCAATGGGTACACAACTATACATTGCTTGGACACCACATGTCCATGTAATTTCACTTCTCATGTCCAAAACATTCACATGGAAAACTTCTATAGATCTGGTAGTGTTGGATGACCTCCAAGAAATTCCTTATATTATCTATGTGATCCTCTTGTTACGATGAGTAGACCAGGATGTCATCGATGAACACGATGAGGAATCGGTCTAGGAACTCATGTGAAATAGTGTTCATGAGCACCATGATTATGTCTGGTGCATTCAGGAAAATGAATGGAATGACCATGAACTCATGGTTTACATACCTACACCAAAAATTAGTCTTTGGGAAGTCACTATCTTTTACCCTCCACTGGTGACATCCAGACTACATGTCAATCATAGAAAACAAACATTCCCCCATTAACTAGTTGAAAATATTGTCGATCCTTGTATAGGGGAATGGTTCTTCACCATCAGCTGCATCAGTATCTTTTAGTCTATGTATATTATTAGACCACTGTCCTCCTTATTCGTGAACAAGGCTAGAGGAACCCAATATGAAAAACTTTCCCAGATAAAACCCTTCATCATTAAGTTTTCAACCTAAATCCACAACTCCCTTAACTCATAATCCTCCATATGATATGGAGACATAAAAATCATATGGGCACCAGATTTCTTGTCTATTTTAAACTCAATGTCATGTTGATGGGGGTAGAGTGACAACCTTTTTTGAGAAAAAATACTTGAATACAATGATAAACCCCAAAACATCCACCATCTCTGTATTTTCTGATTCTGCTGACATCTCTGCTGACAAGGAAAGAAGAGGCTCCACACGGTGGCTTCCCTCGGGAAAACTCCACTTTCCAATGAAATCAAACGGCTAACTGCCCATATTTGAGAAGAAGAATATTCTCTATAAGTAGTCAAAAGCAACATTCATAGAAAAAACCATTTGATTCCTAGTATTACATCATATGAATTAAAATGTATCATAATAAGATCTTCAATGGACTGATGCGGTCCAAACAATATACTAATCCCTAGAAAAACATCAAACAAATAGATTTTACCTCCAACTAGTGTACTCAACACCAGGGGCATGCGAATATATCTACGTCTATACTCGAAGCATGGAATGGACCAGTTTAAAAATGAGTGTGGTGTATTTGAATCAATCAAATCACACACAAGAGTACTAAACAGACTAATCGTACCTCGAACAACCACTGGACCTGATGGAACTTCTACCTCTACAATTTCCAATACCCCATACCTATATCCTCTACCCCTAGACTTTCAACCACCTCCCGGACCATGCCCTAGTCGAGGTCCCTAATGAGATCCTTAAGGTCAAAATCCCCCATGCACCATCTACCCTCATTGGAGAGGGAGACTTCCACCCTTACTACTAGAAAGGAATGATCGGAAACAGCTCCTGATGAGGTGGGAAGTGAATCCTTCCACCCCAATATACAATGATCGAACTAGGAACCATTTCCCAAGATGTCAACGACCTCTAAAAAAATAACCTCGGTCTTAGGACCATGGGGAAAGGGTGAGGACCATGATATCAAAACTAGAACTGTTGTGGCCTACATCACATTAGATAAAACCTAGGAGTCCCTAACACCAGAGATCTGCTGCTGACATTTTTCCACATTGATGAACTCGGTAGGCTCCTCACTTGCAGCACACCCCCCTATAAATTGATTCTTTTCAACTACTTTATCCTCTTATGAACCTCTAAGTATGTCGGTTGAGTAAAGGGAGTGAAATATTACTTACTATAATGGAATATTTCCTCTTCAAATCACCTCGTTCGAGACTCCTCACCCAAAAAGATATCTTATGTGAAGTGCAAGAAATCATTAAGCATGAACCTAGTTCCCTTACTAACATACTCCCATGCTAGAGGGAGAGTATCTCCTCCCTCTTTACAGCCTTTACCAAGGATGAAATGAATTACACCTGAAACTCATTCTCAAAATCAGCCAACGAAACCTCAGTTTCCCTCCACTTACTGAGGTAATGTGTCCACCTCTAATATGATGATCCTTATGTCTCACTCACTTCCAATGGAACCCAATACTCTATCAGATCCCAGATCAAGATGAATTTTATCACCAACTCCTTGAGCAAACTTTTTATCTCCATGTCTAAGATAATGCACTCGTACTTCCCCAAAGTCATCCGATGGAAGGCATGAAGCATATTCTGCCACTAGTCATCTTTCTCCTCTTCTTCAGTCATCCACTGATCAATCGGTTCAACTTTTCAGGCCTCAACTTCTCGTACCGCATGGGGGTGACATACATGTTTCATAGCTGAATAAACAAAACAAGGAACTCCTATACCCGAGTAGTGTGGGAATTTTCTTTTAAATATGTTTTACCTATTCATTTTTTTAAATTACCATAACACCAAAGAACCACAAGAACACATGTCCTTATGACACATGTTCCATTCCTATGGTCTCTACCCTACAATTATTGTAGCCTCAATTGGTTATTCAGTAGATCCAAAGTCCTTTCCTCAGATTATGCATGGCCCAAAAATCGCGTGTCCTAGACAGTCTTCCATGGCCTATCTCATGAAAAAAAATTTCCAACCACTGTTTCCCTACAATCCCATGAAATACTCAATGTTCCTAACTAAAAAATCCACCCTAGCTATTATGATCCCAAAGCCTCCTTTGATACCATTTTTTCACGACCCACCTTTGTCAAGATGGGGGAAGGGACAACAGAGTGACGTGCCCTTCCTTCTTCAATCCTAGTGTCCGGCCATCAATAGGCCCCAGAGCGGTGAAAGGAAAAAGGGTATATAATCTCAAATAATATGTAAGTGATTACCCTTTTTATAGAACAAGATTAGGAGATAAGATGGTAAATCCTACAAAACTCTAAATTCAAAATGTAAATGTAAATCCAAAATCCATTCCCACATACATGTTCAAAAGTAATCCAAATACAAAGTAAAAAAATTTCCAAAGGCAAAGTACCAAAAGAAAAGTGACTAAGCAGCAAAAACAACTAATCCCAACACATGAGGTACTAAATTCAATCACGGGCCTAAAAGTCCTACCGAAAACCTAAAATAATTTTATATATGTAGGGTGAGTATATAGGTATTCCTAGTAGGAAATATACATCCATCATTTCACAAGTGAGGGAACAATGTAACTTCCATGTGAGAAAATAGTTGATCTTCAATGAACCAACCAAGGAATACTTACTATCCCAACCTCACCAAGCCACACTCACTAAATAATGAAATTAAAGTAATGTAGTTGTATAATAAAATCAATATTTTGGTACCCCACACCACTTTTCACTAGTTAAATTATTATCCATAGTAGATATAGTCATGATGATACAACTATTGTCATAAACAATCCCACTACCAAAACATTCCCACACACACTCAAGCCTCAAACTACAGACAATCCTGCTCGTGGACACCAACGACATAAAAACTGTGTCTCTCACCCAAAGACACCAGGGCCTCATCATGAAGATACTAGGGAAAACAAACCTGGACCACAAAAACACAGGCCTCTCATCTACAACAAACCCTTGCCTGAAGGATATTGGGCTATGGTAAACCTAAAGCCATTATATCCATCCTGGATATTCTCAAGTGGTAATAAATTGGAATAGTGCATCATGAAGAAAATCAGAAACCGTTCATCCATCCTCCCACCAAGATGTTGGGAAAGACACCCGCCCCCAATAAGTGGGCATGTTTAGCACATGAAACTCAAAATGTTTGGGGTATGTATATAAATAAGAAGGAACTAAAATATACACACACAAATATAAATATATATATATATATATATATATATATATATATGAAACCAATCATCCCAACCTATGGGTTTCCGAACAACATTCCCACTCAGAACCACTTTTTCTGCTACCCCTATATGCACAACCACATTAACCCAACAACTTTTCAATTAACCACAATACATTTATTTATCAAGTCAGTAACTATAATTTATCCTAATTGTACCGGGAAACTACAAAACAAAAAAACACGAAAACAATAAGAAAAACAAAACTATAGTCCCACTGAACAATAGTAAAATTCCAGATTTACAGTCCACTACACAAACCCCCAATATTCTTATACATCTATTCAACCGTTGAAAATAGTAATTCATCTAAATTTTACAACACAATCCTTAATTCACAACCTAGACCCGCAATCCCACTTCCCACCAATACCCATATGCAGTCCAACTACATAAAAATTCATAAACACACCGCAGTACCACATCCCAAGGTAGTTTGACTGCCACAAAACTAACAATGGCAGTTCAACTGCCTACAAGTCCATCCATTCCATAATCAATCAGTCTGTCAAACTAATATACCAACACACCCCCAGTACATCCCAATAAACAAATCCCACAATGACTAATATTAACCCACAACCCCACTATACATACATACCACAACCTTCTAAAAAAACTAACTCTTCTTTCCAACATTGTACAAACAACCGTGCTCCCAACAGTAGCACCAAACCACTCACACAAATTATCGAAACTCAATAGAACACATCACTCAGCCACACCTATCGATAGGATGTTTATATATATTCAAATATATCCAAGAGCGGTTCTTTAATTCCACATAATTGTAATCGTTGTTATCACACAATAGGTTTGATCCTAGGGCATGCATTTATTTAACATAATATACATTTTCTAATAGTTTTTTCTTGTTACGAATGTTTATCATAGCATCAAAACAGAATAGAACATCACTAGTGCTCATGGAAATTGCACCAACATTCAATATTTTTATGATTCATAGAGTCACAACAATATATAAAATAATCAATGATAACAAATAAAATAGGCGATTAACATCAAAACACTACATGCACATCATTTAATTTACCCTTATTATCTTTATCATATTTATTGATTTTTTATTTATCATTTTATATATTTTCTTCAGTCATTCCTCAAAAGGAATAATTAGTACCCCCACCCTACATGATTCACAAATAAAAAAGAGGCATAATAAATCCATTCTTTCTGATCAATGCATCGAACTTCCTCATTGCGCCATGAAAAGGGGCCGCACAAGCAGTAGGGAAGAACATCAGGGAAACTGAGCATGACATCTCTATAATATGTGTACTACTTGTCAATGGAGGAAGTCTCTAGGTGAACCAATGTAAAACCAAAAACATAAAATGAAGGTAATATCCCTTCTTTGAAGATCCATATCATATTTTAAACGAAGAACGGTTTTAAAAGGAATTAACGGGAGATCGTGGTCAAGATCACACAGTTTGGTTATCTAAAATATCATGATCCATTAGGATATTTAAACATAAAATTCATACCCTTTTAAACCCCCTTATAAAATCTTGAAGAAGGATTTAAATTTGGTTTATGTCAAATAATATGTAAGAGCAGTGAAACTGGAAAATTGGTAAAAACTAGGAAAATTTAAAATGAGTCATCGATGAGTGAGTCACCGATGTGGTGCCATCGATGGGTGAGCCACCTACATAACCTTTTGATGTTGATCCACCAAAAATGATCTGCTGAAACAATGACCTACCAAAACCTAGACCTACTAACACCTTGACCAATGGATTCCCTCACTCACTAATACCATGACCTGCGGATGCCTCAACCATTTGACTCATTGACCTACCAATGCCCTAACTCACCGACACAAATGCTCATGACTCACTGATGCACTGTGATGCTGAAAGACATACATGATGACACACTAACATGCCAACACACCGAGTTACCGATGGAAAATGTTACTTTTAGAAAACTCTTGAAATGTTCCAATATTTCCTCCTTGAACAACCTAAACACTAGTTTTTCACAAAGGTGGGGCCCGAGGAAATATATTACATCACAAAACAAAAAGAAATTTATTTAACATTATTTTGAACAGGTTGTAAAAATTATGTTACCGACATTACTCAATGGAATATTCTATAATGATTGGAAACTATTTCTTAATCTGATCATCATATAAAATTTTATAAATATAATATAAATATTCTATTAAGAAATAATCTGATTGTGATAGTAGAATAAATTGTATAAAAATTTTCATTTTATTATAGTTGAGAAGAACCTATGTTTGATCCCTATTATGTAAATCATCTAAAATCCATCATTCATGAACTAAAGTACAAAAAATATTGATACTGATTAAAAAAATATTATTGAATGTTCATTTAATCATGAAAATTTCCATCATTACAGTCAATTTAGTTTTTTATTATTTTTATTAAGGTTGTGAGTAATATGTGAATAAAAAATATCCTCCTTCCATTAATCTTCTGTAATTGATGCTTCATATTATGATTTGTTATATACATGTTTTTATGCCTAGAGTAATTTCTCATATAGGTACTTCTATCAGAGTTGTACCAGCCATATACATTTTTATTCTTAAGGAAAATTTAATATTAAATCTTCTATTTATTCAAATAAATATGATGTATTTTTTTCTTGTTTACATATAATTCAAAAACATCAACATTTTATAGCATACTAAGTGCATTATTTTGTATTTTCACTATAGAAATGTTATATAGAAAATAATTGTTTTTTCATTTATTGCATCCAAATCAAATAATTCAACAAACCAGTAACTCAAATAAATGGTTTACTTTTATAGTATAACATTGTAATAGTTAATTTTTATTATATAAATTTTACTATTTATTTAAAAACATGTAAATTTTGTAATATAACCATATATTAGCCTAAAATATTGTATTAATTGACAAATATATAAATTATTTTAGTTAAAGATTGAATATGATTATTATTTCTTCGTTTTTTTTGTGATCTATTATTTTCAAACAATTCATGTCTTGGATTCCTATATTTTTGGGTAAAAACTAATCAATCCTTTATATTATTTTTTGTGTTACAATGATTTTCCAAAAATGTATAATAAAAATAATAAAAATCATCTCAATATGCATTACATCCAACATGTGGCAGACCAACAAATCATACTATTAAAGAAGATAAAAAACTATGTTTTACCTAATTGTGAAATTATCAAACAAAACCAATTTTTATTGATTTATTGTTAGTCCAAAGGTAATGTGAGATAATAAAGAGAAACTAGATTTCAAATAAAATAAATAAGATAATTTTTGAAGTTATTCTCATTCAATTGTACCATTTATGGGAACAATTTTGTCTCTTCAAAAAGGATTATTAATAAAAATAAATCATTGATGACAATAAAAAAATGGTTTTCTTCCATTGATGAGTTTAAATGTTTTTTTATCACTTATACGGTATGATCATGATTTTGGACCTAAGGTACGTTATCTAGAAAACATTCCATATGAAAGATTCTTATTAATTTTCAAAATTAATGGAATATTCACTAGTCAGTAGTTTTTCACACAAACAATGAATATTATGAAACCATCACTGAAAATAAATTTAATTCATCAATCAATTGAATCAAATAAAGATAAATATTCGGTTTTTTAATCCCTATAATTAATATTTTCAAAACCATATATTTTAATTCATAAAACTCCAAGAAGGTGAGTTATATTATATTATAACGATAGGACAACATGAATATTTACTATCTTGAGAACATAATGGATAGAATCCAAAATTTCAAATACATAACTTCATGTACTGTGCTTCAAAAGAAAATAAAGTATGAAAATGGATTGTTTTTCAATGAATCAACATCAAAATGTTGATATATGATTTTATGAGTTTAAATATTGAAATTCATCCATGAAATTGATTAAATTATGTTATGATTCATAAATAAATGTTAAAATCTATGTGTAAGTAAAAAATAACTCAGCATTTTTATTAGGAACCAATATATACCTCCCAATTTTATCCTATTTATAACTCTAATATTCACATGTAGAAATATATATCCTAAAGCTCATTTTCACCATAAATATAAGAAGTAATCATTTGAAAATAAATTATTATTATGATAAACAAGACCAAAATTCTGAACCAACCTCTTGCACTCATATATATTAGTAGGCAACATAATTCATTTAGGTAACAATGATATAACCAAAGAAAATAATTGAGAACAAACAACTATTTAAATTATATTTTCTAATTTGATAACCATAAATTCTTTGATAACATTACATGTTAATGTTATGAAACTATTATTTAAGGTGTCTATAAAATACCAGAATAACTCATAAAATCAAGATGGGTCAGACATATGAGATCAATAATTTTCTTTTTGAGTTTATATTTATTGAAAATAAGTAACAATAAACTCATATACAAATGTTTTAAAAGATGATATATATGGAACTGAATTATTACAATAATTTCTATAACTGCATCATCCCCTTTCTTAATGCAAAAAAAATCATTCCAAAAATGAAAACATAATACATAATCCCAACATTGTGAAATGATTGAAATCTCCAGAAATAACATTTCTCAACAAGAAACACTGATGTCCCTTACGAAAAACAATTATGTTTTAGATCATGGAAATTATAACAATGTTTCAACACCCTTAATCTATAAAGGATTTATAAATAAATCCTTTGGATTCCCCTAATGATTTATCAAACTGTAATATAGTAATAATAAATGTTACATACTTCCTTAGTCAATAATTTTTGAATAAATAGTGGATACAAATATGTCGTAATATTTATCTAATTTATGGAAGACAATATCCCAAAAAATATAGGGAATCAAAAAATTAATATTTTTTTGTCAATAATATCAATTCTATCTAATTATCACTAATTTTCTTAATAAAAAAAATACCACTAATTAAATAAAATTGCCACTGTGATAAATATAAGGCCGAACAAGGGGAATGGGAGAATAATAATTTAGTTGTGGTTAAGGATACTATGATGTGAAATAATTCATGTTTTCCTTAATTTAGAATGTTTGGAGGCAAGATGGGCCTTTGTAAACTAGCGATTTCATCCCTATATTCCTCCCATCCAAATAGTCATAATAAAGGGGAACTGAAATTCAATCACTCCATTGTGGCCTAGATCCCCACCAATACATTTATCTCTGAGTGTAATAAATGAGTATAGAGTATGGATATAATTATAGTGTCAATGAATTTTGGCAACTCTAGGTTCACACTGATTAGAGAAGATAAATTAAAGAATATATTTATGAGTGATAGAAGATAAAGTGGTTGTTAGAGATAATAATTACACTTTCAGTGGATTATTACACATTTAAGTAAAATCAATCCTCATGAGAAAATTGTGTTATTTTGATAGTCCATTATTTATACTAAAATTATTAGTTAAACAATATTTTATCAAGAAAATTGATTGATCTACAAAAATATAAAACTCACTATGCATGTTCTTATTATCACTCACATTTACTTCATCTTCTATCCATTACAGTTTCACCCATGAATTTGTCTCCACTAAATGGTTTGAACATAGTAGAAATAGGATTGATTAATTTTATCATCAACTTATCCCCTCCCCTACAAGCTTCATTCAGACCCCTTGTCTTCCTTATATTACTTATTGGGGTTGATTATAGCTAATTATAGTTATGTGATGTATGATTTGGTTAATTGATGTTAATTTTGGTTAATTGATGTTACTTGTTATAGGGATTAATAAGTACTACTCAATTACTCAATTTTTTTTCTAATTTCCCCTCTTTATATCTAATTTTTATGAATTACCACTCATTTACAAAAAAATTTAGTAATTAAAGATAATTACCACTAATATAAACAAATTATCACTCATTTTATAATTTTTATACAAAATACCTATCATTTTTATAATTGTTAATAATTACTGCTCATTACCACTAATCATTACTAATTGGCACTCATTTTTAATAATGTTTACTAATTCATATTATAATATTTAATGTTTTTCTAATACTTTCTTAATACCGCTAATTTGTACTAATCACCACTCATTTCAATTAATTATTACAAATCAATTCTCATTACCTCTAAATTTTACTATTCACCAATCATTTCCACCGATTTCTATTAATCACTACTAATTTCCATTAATTTTCACAAATTGTCATTAATTTTCACAAATTTTAACTAATTGCAACTCATTTCCGATAATTTTTACCAATTACCACTCATTTAAACTAATTTTTAGTAATTTCTATAAATTTATACTAATTTTTTAATTACCAATCATTTACACTAGGTTTTACTTGTTACCACTCATTTTCGTTAAATTTTACTAATTTTTTTCATTATAACTATTTTTTCTAATTACTACTCATTTAAAAGAATTATTACTAATTACCTCTAATTACCACTAATTTTTACTAATTACAACTCATTACTGCCACTGAAATTTACTAATTACCAATTATAACCTCATATGTTTATTTATTTACAACTCACCACCACAAATCTTAACTAATTAACACTCATTGGGCTCATTTTTTCAAATGACTACACATTTCTACTAATTTGTACTAATTACTGCTAATTTCCACTAAATGTTACTACATACCACTCATTTTTTATAATTTCTAATAATTAACACTCATTTAAATTAATTATAACTTATTACCCACCATTTCCACAAAACTTATATAATTACCACTCATTTCTGCAACATTTTACTCATCACTACTCATTTTCGCTATTTTTAACCTGTGACCAATCATTTCCACTAACTCTTTACTATTATTACACATTTATGTTAATTTTTACTAACTAACCCTTATTATATATGGTATTTACTAATTACAACTCATTTCCTCTAATTATTATGAATTTCCACACACTAAATCTTACTTTTACTATTGACATCTCACTTCACTAATTAATACTAATCACCACTAATTAATTATAATTTCATATAGTTACCTATCATTTCATCTATTTTTTAATAATTACCACTCATATCCACTATTTATTTTAATTTATGACTCAGTACTTGTAATTTTAAAATATTACCACTAATTTCCACAAATTTATACTAATTGATGCCCATTTGTGCTAATTTTTACTAATTACTTCTCATTTTTTTAGGTTTTTACTAATTAATACACATCACCAAAAAATTTATCTAATTAAAAATCATTTCCTTTAATGTTTTCAAATTACCTCAAATTACATAATTTTTTTATAAATTACAACTCATTACCCCAATTAATTTACTAATTTCCACTAATAATCACTACTTACCATGCATTACAACAAATATTTCCTCATTACTAATAATTACCACTAATATTCACTAATTATAGTTCATTACCAAAAATTATTATTAATGATTACAAATCATTTCTAACATTTAATAATTACAACTCAATTAACATAATTTTTACTAATTACCAACACCTTGTGTTAATTCATCATAATTACCACTAATTTCTATTAATTTTATTAATTAATTATTATTTCCCATAATTATTATTAATTAACTCAAATTTCAATTATGTTTTACTGATTAATAATAATTTTTGTTAATTATTTCTGATTTCCACCCTATTCCCAAAAAATTATAAATTATTACTCATTTCCTCTAATTTCTTCTAATTACCACACATTTCTGCTTATTTTTTATAGTCACAACATGTTTCTAATATTATTATGTAATTACTACTCATTTCAGCTAATTTTTTCTAATTACCGCTAATTTTAACTATTTTTTTTACTAATTTCAACTCATTTACATTATATTTTGTTATCTAGTGCTCGTTTCCTCAAATATATCCTAAATACCAATCATTACCAATAATGTTTATTAATTACCATTTATTTTTTCCAACTTTTTACTAATTAACAACAATTACAGCTTATTTTTAGCAATAAAAAATCATTTCATCTATTGTTTTACTAATTACCAACCACTTACAATTTGTTTTACCAATTACCACTCATTAGTACTGATTTTTACTAATTACTGCTCATTTCTACAAATTATTAGCACTAATGAATTCTAATTATCTTTTATTTCTACTAATTACCCCTAACTGTACATAATTGCTGATTTTTTATAATTATTACTATAAATTTTTAGTGATTAATTATAATTTGGAATCATTACCTCTAACTTTTACTAATTTTTTTTAATTATTAATATTTTCCATTCATTAATAAAAATTAATGTTAATTACTACTAATTAATAATTATTGTTAATTATTACACTTTACATGAATTTTTAATACTTACTATAATGATCTATAAATTATTATTATGTTATTTTTTGAAGTATTATTTATCTATAAATTATAAGTCAATACCAATAATTAAAATTACGTACTTGTAATTAATATTTATTACTAGCAATAAAAAGAAATTAATTTTAATGAAAAAATATTGATAATAAAAATAATTTTCGCAACATAAATATAATTAATTATAACGAAAACTATCTACTAATAAATTATATTACATTATTTTACAATAAAAAATTAATTAATAAAAAAATATTAAGAAAACTTCAAAAATAGTGTTTTCTTATATATTAATCAGAAATTATTATTCCCATGTAAAAAATTATAATTTTTTTAAGACAAATTGAAGAAGAGAAAATACATGGAGAATATATCTCAACATATTTAATAATAAAAAAGTGTGGAGAAATGAAGGGAAGGAATATATGTGGCTCAAATTAGTAGCAACGTGAATATTTATGATTTTCCCTATCATAAATCGTATCTACCATATATTAATGTGTTAGATATAGATATGTTATTTGTGATAGAACATATAAAAAATAGTATTCAACCAACACTTTATATGTGATGGTTTATAAATATCCTTCTTAATAACCCATATTGTCAAATACAATTTGGATGGGAGAAAAACTTGTTTCATAAAATGATTCTCACCTAATGGTGTGCTAGTGTGGAAATAGTATTTGCGATGAGAATTATTTGTGATGAGATTATTCTCCCATTGAAAATAGTACCAATGTAAGAACTATTTGTTATGGTCAATATACCCATCACAAAGAAGTGTTTTTTTTGTAGTATATTTAAATGTATAATTAAATAATGATTTATTTTCAAATTCATATAAAAAATATATAATATTGTTCTAAATGAGATGTCAATGTATAATGAGAAACTGATTTTACTAAAAAAATTACATTTTTAAGTGTTCAGGTGTTTTTAATCATTGTTCATAATGGTTTTATAAAAAATTAAATATTTGTATATTACTTTTTAAATATAAATATTTCCTATAAAAATAAAATTTTAACTATGATAAATTTATATTATTTTGTTCAAATACAATACTCGATTTTTATTTGGTTCTTCAAACGGAACCCTTTTTATAATTTTAGTCATGTAAAATAAAAATATATAATTATTTTATTTTATTATTGTTTTTCAAAAAAATAGTTACTATATTGTTGTTGTAATTTCAGTATGTTTGGAACCGTATTAGCGAGGTTTTTTATTAGTTTTTTATTTTGTGCAACATAAGATATTGATGATATTATTAATTTAAAGGGACCAAAATTTATAACCTTTAAATTCATCAACTTTAAATAATTTACATCCTTGAAATTTGTATTTTAACTCACAAATGAAAGTATGTAAGAGTATTCATAAAATATTTACCATTTTAGATAGAACGTTTAATATGAAAACTACCTTTCTCTCATATGATATATCAGATAAGTTATCATTCCTCAAAAAAATATCATTAATATAATCCTATACTCTTGAATGTATTTACCCTACTCATATATTCCCTAGTACAAACCATTCCCATAACCATATGAATATCCAAGTCATTAAACAATAGTGAAATCCTTTATTCCTTTAAAAAATTTAATTGTATCTTAAAATACAAGGTCATAATGTTATAGTATAGTCTAATTATATCACTATACAAAAAAATTATATAAACATCATACAAATATCATTGATCACTTTCTCATTAAATTAATAATCAATTCAAAGTTGATCAGAAATATGAAAGTCACTTGTCCCAAAAATAATCCACCATAACCTCAAGAATATATTAATCTAACGCGTTGTCAATACCTCAATCATGTTTTTCATATACTTACCTAGAATACCATAACCCTATCATAAAATCAAATTTTTATGTTATTGATACCATTTAATATTTATTTCCACACAATAAGTGAAATTTTACAAAATAAAAATCAATATATGTTTCACAATATCCTTATAACATTTTATAATATACCTTAATATCATTGATAAATATGAAACACTAATGAAAATTTCCAAGAATAATAATATTTAATTTCTATTAATAAATTAACCACAATACCTTATATAAGAAAACAACACTCCACCTCATTACGAAAAAACATTTATATACTAAAATTATCACCAATGAAAGTATTTTAAAAAATTAATTTACAATATATTGTAGATTCTGGATTCTTAACCTTTTCATCTTCATTTTTGTGATTCCGTTTCATGAAAAATCTAAATCCAAAATTATTATGAATATATTAAATAAAATCATACTTAATGATATTATGAATATGAAATCTCAATCCCAATATCACTTCTCCAATGACACGTTCATTTCATCCCATTGTATTTTCATTTTAATTATGAAATCCATTGTTCATGAAATAAATCTAGTAGTTATACCTAGATTTATAATAGTCATGTACATTTAGACTTTATATCCTAACACATTATGGTAATTAAAAAATTAATATTTTATGATAGTTTATAATGAGAATTTTTATTACCAATCAATATAAAATATGAGTATCTCACCTTATGTAAAGTCTTTCGCCCACTTATTATTCACCAATGTGAATATATAGTGAATTATAAACCAAATTTTTTAATGGTTATTACCCATAGTTTCATTTGTTTTAAACTAAATCTATATTCCAATATCCATACATCAAATTAATTACTAGAGAGAAACACAATCTCTACATTAGAAAATTTTTGAGTATCATCCTTTACTTAGACATAACCCTTATACTTATATATTTTCTCTCACTAAATTACATTTTTTCATTATGGTTTGAGATTCCATTATATTTAGTAAAATAATAAAAACACATGGAATGTATAGCAGAAAATGTGTGAATGAAATGAAATGTAGTTTTCTAACTATAATAAATGTTCAGAAATATGCAATAATGAATTATCAGAAAATTAAGTTATATAGTGGTGACATATACCCATAATTTATATTAAAGACCATATATACAATAGAAGTTTAAAAAATGTGTTGTATGATTGTATCATCAATTACATAATTGTGATAATTGTCAACTGAAAAATAGGTTCATATAATTTTGATGAAGGATCAAACTGATTTATAGTATACTTCCCCATATACCAATGCATATTTTTTCCATTATTATGCCACAAAAAGGGGAAATATATAGATTAGTGAATTCTATATAAAAATTATGGTATATAAATATATCTATTTGATTCCAATAGGAATCATGGAAATAGTTTTCAAGGCCAAGTGAGGAAGGTTTATCAAGGTACAGAGTTTGGAAGATACCATTCTGGTCGTACAATCATAATGATGTGGGTGACCATTGACAGAAATTCATTATGGGGGAAGATTATAAGGGAAAATTATGGGAATTAATAGATGGAATGGACATTCCATCCTTGGAGAGTATCAAATCTAATTCAGTGGGTAATATAATTAATTTATGAGGTTCAAGTCATTGGTCAGTGAATTGAGATTCAAAGAGATATTTATTGGTGGTAGATGAACTCAGTGGGTGATATATTATATTATCTAAGGGTACCCAATCCAGAACATAACATTCAAGGAGGATATTATTAATTTAGTATTTACAGAATCCATCATGAATAATTATCAAAATAATTTATATGATAGTACTATACTAGTTGATGGATCAGATATGTGTAGTTTTTTAGGATTAAGATCTGGTGGATTATTTGAAATTAATTTCAAGAAAATGTTTCTTTTATGAAGTGAGATAAATGAATGGGACGAGATTCAATATTATAAAGATGTTCCAAAAAAGATGAATATTTTAGTTTATAGAAAATGGAATCAAGTATACATATGGTTGAAAATATATAGATTAAATGATTATTCATGGTCTCACAATGCTAGGGTTGTACAATGTTGCATTATGAAAAAAGTTGCCACATGTTTGTTCAATGTGAGTAAGAAAATGGTGTTTGTTATTTCATTGAAAATAGATTGAATATAATAAATGGTTGGGAGAGAGTACATGGGGAAATCAGACATTTTATTAGGGGAGTAGTCTGACAAATGATAAATGTTAGAGTTTAGGGTATGTCATTAACAGCTATGTTTTAGATCATTTGTGGAGCTAGAAATAGGGGAAGTGATGGAAAAAGTAATTATTACATTTTCCTTCAGTTTAGGTTGAATGAATTTGTTGACTATACTAAGAAATATTCTTCAAAATCAATTTATGAAAATGGAAGTCACCTAAGGTAATAATGGAATATTGGTACGGTGGAAGCCTTATATTATTGGATTAAAATTATACGTGGGTGGATTGTGTATTGGTGGGAGATGAGATGGGTTGGTGTTGTGAGAGATATCATGTCACGACCCATCCCTTGGGCCTCATGTCCTGACTTCCCCAATCACGACTTCCATAGATCAGGGGATAGCGACTAGCACCAAAAGGAATAATCCCTATTTTTAGAAGAAATATCCCTTGATCATGTAGAAAAACACGGTCCAAGAACATAACATGAAAAAACTGTGATTTAAACTGATGTAGTAAAATAGTGGTGAAAGTGAAAGGGGCCAGAATACAAGCCCAACTATAAAGGTACAAGTACAACTGAAAATAAAATACAACTGAAAGAAAAAGGAAAAAAATATACTAGGTCTTCCTCCAAGGTTCCTACCTAAATGGTAGGTACAGATCGCCTCCTCAGCACTCCATGTCCGTCAGTCTCCTCCGTGTCACATCACGTTAAAATGTCAATCTCTGAGCATCGTCCATTCTGGGCTCCCTCAACCTCGATCAATGTTTTGTGTCATCTGCACAAGACAAAATAAGGTGCGGGCGAATCCCATGAAGGGGTGATTATAACGATACTCTCTAGGGACCCCAAGACCCCAAAGGCCTCTTAATGTTCAAAAAATAAAAAACCACAATGAAAGACTTCAACTCTACTTAGGTATATGCCAATACATATACCTATGTTATCATGATATACTCATCTCATACCTGAGGGTAGAATAACATAGAGGTAACACCATGAAGATATAGTACCACACATATACAACACGATGATATAGTACCACATAGGTACCCCGTGAAGATATAAGACACAGCTCACACAGGTATAAGTGAAGTATAGAAATATAGATGATTAGTCGATAACCCAGATCATCTTATTCTATCAAGAGGCACTACTGCTGATTATATGGAGCTTGAATCACACAGGATTGATAGGTACTAACCGCCTCTATGACCTACACAGGATCGGTATGTGCTGACCCACACAAGATCGTTGAGCACTAGCCCATATAGGATCTGACCCACACCAGATCGGTATGCGCTGAACCACACAGGATCACTGAGCGCTGACCCACACAAGATCTGACCCACACTGGATTGGTATGAACTGGCCACATAAGATCACTGAGCACTGACCCACACATGATCGATAGGTACTAACCCCCAGCAATGACCATGAAATAATCTGACTGGCCCATAGTCGATAGTTAAGTAACCTCCATATTATCCGTCTCCAACCTCTGCCTCACTGCCAGCCACTGGATTCCTTGCACCTAGTGCACTTTATTTCCATTGAATATGTCCCTTGAGATATTGTTCATACCTATATCACCAGGAATTCCGACTAAGGAGGCTCCCAAATGCCAGTTATGTCACAAGGGACCCAAAGCATCGGACGGCGCGTTAATCGGATGCCTGGTCCGTAAGTTATTAGGGTTTCTGTTCCAAGGGCCCGATAAGATTCGGGGTTCGATCTAACTCTACCATTCACCAACATTAACCAAAACTCATGTGGAGTATAAAAAAAGTATTTTGTTGATCCATGGATTTTGGTTCCATAGACGGTTCGTCAAATGGACACCTGGTTCTCAATATATGGCCATAAAGGTGAATTTAGGTTCGGTCCGACCCATCCCGGCCAAGGTGACCCGACCTTGTTCAGGTCGACCTAGCCCGACCCAGGTCTGGCCGGGTTTCCATGGACCTTGGGCGGCCCACCCCACTGGGGTGTGGTCTGACCAGGCCCACTTAGGGGGAGGCCCGGCGTGGCCCGGCCCGCACCGAGCTCGGCCTGCTGGATCAGGCCGCTGGCACAGTCCACCCGAGCTACCCCCCACACAGCCACATATCTAGCTGGATGTTGGCCACTACTATGTTCCACCATGGATAACGGTCTATGGCCTCTAGCTCAACTGGTGGCACAGATGCATTCCACACCACCTGCCTCACAGTCGGGCAGGTGTCAGCCACCGCCTTCTTCTGCAAGCCAATGCGGCTTCATTCAAAGCCTGAAAATTATATCAATCACATATTCACAATACTTGGGTTGAGGTCTCCATGTACATATGTCGTACTCAGATAAATGTTTTGTTTCTAGCATCATTAATTATTTGGAATCAAAGAACTCACGAAGAATGCGCAAAAATTGAAGAGAAAAGGCTAAGGTATATGTGTAGGACGATGGCAATGTTAGTTTGCCCATCATCGATGAGAATCCATAATATGATGAATCAATAAATAAATGCAATCATATAAACACCAATACCTCGTTCTTCTGCTGGAGACAGTGTGTGGAAGAAGATGAAGACGATAAAGACGATGAGGGCACCAATGTTCGTCTCTCCCGCAACACGCTTCTGAAATCGGGCTCCTGCATCATCCTCGTTCTTGATCTAACAGATGCTCTTCATTAGAGAGGGTGTGTTTCGTTGAATAATGATCTCTAAGGCTCTCTTTATGTCTCCTCTCCTTTTCCAATCCCTTTTCCCCAGAAGAGGTGAGGTGACGAATTAATAAGATTAAAGATTAATTTAATTAAATTTGATAAATTAATTAAATTATGTTCAAACATTTAATTTGGGAGGATTCCAAGGGTCTCCCACTCTAAAGATGTATTTCAATTGTTAGGTTGTCCCCACCACTAAATTCAAATGGGAGGCTTCAAGAAGAAAAATAAAATAAATGTTGTTTTTTTATTTATATTCATTTAAATCTCCCACTAAAATCCAGATAACTAACTTCCACCCTCGACCAAATGTGGTCATGGTGAAGGTCTTCTTAAGAGAAGATCAGCTTTGTGAGTTCAACAATGTCTGCATATTTCAATAATGAGCACTGGCTTAGAAGTAACTAAACACCGCTCGTGCATTTACTGAACATACCGGAAAAAAAATGTTTTGAAATTCATTCCGAGCACACCGGTCCTAAAACTCACACGCCTTAAATTTTCACAGACTCTTAATATTCCCATATAATAAAAAAAATTACATGAAAAAAATTGGATCTTGACATTCTCCCCACCTCAGGGATTTTAATCCCTGAAAGCCACAATACAAACTATGGAAAAGTGGGGGTATTGAGAACGAATCTGAGCCTCCCACTCCCATGTTCTCTATTATAGTTTCTCGTGCTGCCATCCAATTCGCACCAGAGGTATCTATCATCCACGTAGGAATATCTTCTGTTGATCCTCAATCTCTACTAGAACCTTCAAAAACATCACCCCATTGTTGATGTCCAGCTCTCCCCAGACAATGATGTATGAATGATCATGTAAATATCTCGTCGGATGGGATATGTGGACAACGTCGTGCACCCGGTGCAACTGAGACGGTAGAGCTAAAAGTTTAGCCACCTCGCCAACTCTGCAGAGGACCTAAAAGGGTCCGATGAACATCAGAGATTACTTACTGCCTCGGCCAAATCTCTAAAAACCTCATCGAGGTGATACCCGTAGAAAGACATGGTCACCATCCTCGCACTAATTAGGTCTCCATCTCCTTTCACCATAAAAATATTGTCTGCTCTGTGTATTCTTCATCTTCACCTAGATGATCCACACCTTCTATGTAGTAGCATGTACCATCTCTGATCCCACGAGTGCTGACTCCCCTGAGTCAGTCCAGCACAGAGGTGATCTGAAAGGTCATTCGTACAATGCCTAGAATTGTGCCATACTGATAGTGGAGTGATAAAATTTGTTGTACACAAACTCCACCAAAGGCAAGTGATCCTCCCAACTGTGGCCAAAATCAAGGACACAAGCACGTAGCATGTCTATGAGGGTATGAATGGTCCACTCTGTCTGACCATCCATCTGAGGATGGAAGGCGGTGCTCACCCAAATCTGCATTCGGATCACCTTCGGTAACCCCTTCCATAGTTGGGATGTAAAATGTGTATCACGATCAGAGAAAATATGAGATGTCACTCTGTGAAGCCATACTATATCCTTAATGTAGAGGCATCCCAAGATCTCCTCTAATCCCTGCACTCTAATAGGTAGGATGTGGGCCAACCTGGTTAGTCAGTCAATGATCACCCAGATAGAATCATGACCCCTGGATATTCATGGAAGACCTGTCCTAAAGTCAATGGAAATTAAATCCCACTTTTACTTTGTAACCTCTAGTGTCTGAACTAAGCCCACTTGAAATTGATGCTCTTCCTTCACTTGCAGACAAGTGGGGCACCGAGAGATAAACTATGCTACAACTTTCTTCAATGCCGGCCACCAGTGATGACGACGGAGGTCCTGGTACATTTTCTCCACTCCTAGATGTACCTTTAGAGGGGATGTATGAAACTCCCTCAACACTTACTCTCTAAGTGTCATCGGTACAATAGTACTCCCTCTGAAGAGAATGAAATTCTCCCCACCTTCAATGAAATCCATCAGGTACTTGTCCTTTGGATATCTGAGCACGTCGAGTCTCACATTCAGTGTCCCCAATTTGTGCCTCCCTAACCAGCTGAAGCAGTTGGGGAGTGACTATGAGAGACTGAATATAAGTGACTCCATATCGATCTACGTAGGATATCCACAAAACTGCTACCTGCTATGTTGCCTCACTAAGAAAATGTATACAAGATCTCCTACTGAGTGCATTTTCTACTATGTTACCCTTCCCAAGAGTATAGACTATCTCGAAGTTGTAGTCCTGGAGGAACTCAAGCCAACGCCTCTATCTCAGGTTCAGGTCCTTCTGATAAAAGATATACCTGAGACTCATATGATCGGAGTAGATTATAAAACGTTCATCCATCATGTAATGTCTCTACATCTTAAAGATGAATAAGACTGCTACTAACTACAATTCATGGGAATCGTAGTGCTTATCATGTTGTCTCAACTTCTGAAAACCATACGTGATCACTGCTCTCTCTTGCATCAGGACACATCAAATTATGGTCTCTATTGCGTCGCAGTAGATGACGTACCCAACACCCTCCTCAAAAATCCTCAAGATGGGGGCACTCTTCAGTCTATTCCTCACCTCTTGGAAACTCTACTGGCATCTCTTCAACCACAAGAAGGGTTTCCCCTTCTTCGTTAATGTTAATAAGGGTGCCGCAACTCTGGAAAATTCAAGAGAAAACCTACGATAGTAACTGACCAAACCTCGGAAACTCTACACCTCTGTCATGCTCCTGGGTGGCTCCCAAGCAAGCACAACCTCTATTTTTGCTGGATCTATAGAAAATCCAGCCTCTGAGATGACGTGTCATAGAATGTGGACCTCTTGTATACAGAACTAGCACTTTGAGAGAATACCATAAATCTAGTGCTCTTAGAGTGTGTCCCAAACTATCTGTAGATGATAGGCATGCTCTTCCTCCATCACTGAGTATATTGGGATGTCGTCTATAAATACTATCATAATGCGATTGAGGTATGGCTGGAAGATCCTATTCATGAGACGCATGAACACTTCTGGGGCATTGGTCATGCCTAATGGCATAACCAAGAACTCATAGTGTCCATACCGACATCTGATGGCCATCTTCTGCACATCCACATCTCGTACCCTGAGATAGTGATAGCTTGATAAGAGGTATATCTTCGAAAACCTCCATTCTCCCTTTAGATGATCAAAGAGATCTTCAATCATCGATAGTGGGTACTTATTCTTCATGATCACCTGGTATAGGCATCGATAGTCCACATAGAGTCTCAAAATACCATCCACCTTATTTACGAACATGATCAGGGAAACCCATGGAGAAAGACTAGTCCTAATGAACCCCTTTCTATTAAAGTCCTCAAGCTATATATACTTCTCTCGAAGCTCTGCTGGATCCATCTGATCTGCTAGGGTATATATCAATGTTATCTCTGGGTACAAGTCGATGTAAAAGTCCATCTAACTATGAGGATGTAGACCTGGAAAATCATCAGGGAAAACATTAGTGTACTGCTCCACCACTATAGGATAGCTCTGACCCTCAACATCAATCGCTTTGAGGGTAAGGCTAGCCAACTAATCTATGATTGGCTACAACCTCCTCCGAGTAAGTCCATCCTGTGCTACAAATGTTCCCATTTCATTAGTGAAGGAAAACAGTGTCCCATCTGTGCGGACACACCACACTTATTGCCTAATACAGTCAATCTGAGCAGGGACAGTGGATAACCAATCTATATCACTGATAACATCATAAGGCATTGAATCCACTACTAGTAGATCCTAGCTGAATTTCTCACCTCCTAGAGTAAGCTCATACTTTTGGAACGAGTGGGTCATCATCGAATATGCTCCCGTAAAAGTCTCTGGCCATAATGATCGAGCCAATGGCTCTATTGGAATCTCCATGCTCTAAATGAGGGTTGTGGAAATAAATGAGTGACTGAAACCTATGTCTATGAGTACTATAACTATGCTGTAATCAACACATATCATAACTCTAACCATCTATGGAGTTCTGTTGTCACAGGCCTCAGATGCTTGGGGCTGAGATCGTCCCTTTCCTCCTGCTCCCTATAGTCGAGGTGGACCACCTGGAAGTGGTGGTGGTGGAATCTTGAAACATCTTCCACTGCCTGATGCATTGCCAGCTCCTCATCCACGTCTGCCTCCTTCCTGAGCACCTCATCAATTGAACCTCCACCACTTCCTCGGTGGTCCCTCAACCATCTGTTGGTCATCAGTATGACATTTTTGGCAGTCGGGATCCATATGACCCTGCCCACCACATGAGTAACACTGCATTCCCCTTGCCTATGTCCTTCCCTTTTGTTAGCCTCGCACCTCTGACCCTACATCCGAGGTCATCCGCAAGAAGGTCTAGTCCACCTGGAACCTTGTGTCATCTGTCTACTTGCGCCTACAGAATTCTCGGCTACCTGTTGTCTGGTGGTAGCTCTCGCTGTCGGTGCCTGCTCAACTAAGAATCTCTCTACAAAAAGAGCCCTCTCAAGTACCCCAGCCTGTGTCGGAAAGCTGAGTGATACCATTGATGCTCTAATCTCCCGTCGGAGACCCTGGTAAAAGGTCCAAAACCTGAATAAAGTGTCATGCACCATGTCCGGGGAGTAGAGTGAGAGGTCGGTGAACCTCGCTGAGTATTGAGCCACAGTCATTCTACCCTGCTGCAAGTGGAGATACTTCTATATACTCATAGAGCATAGGGTCGCTAGGATGAACTCTTCCATGAGATGGCTCTCGATTTCTACCCAAATGAGACGGACCTCATTGTGAACTTGAAACATCAAGCTCCACCATCTTCCTGCTACTTCCTGAAGAAGACTGGCGGAAAGGATCACCATGAGAACGACTGGTGTCCCTACTAGTCGAAAAACCCTAACCACGACCTCCATCCAATCCCCAACTGCATGTGGATTTGTCTCGTCCCAAAACCTCAATGGAATCTGGTGCTAGAACATGTTCAACGTTCTCAAGCAGCGTTCACCCTCTGTTGTTGGGGCTGGTGGCATCGACTGCCCAATGGGTATTGGGGCTATTGGTACACCACCTGATGGTAAAACTACCTGAAGGGGGCCCTGCACCGAAGCCTCAATTCTCAGTGAGCTTTCATCACATAATATAACTAGAACCCTAGTTGGATATCTGCGTGGAGTCAGCCTACATAGAAACATGTGTGCCACAGTCATTAAGTTATACCTGTTCAGATGACTAAAAGAGATCACAAAAAAAAAACATTTCCATAACACATACACAATTAGTATTTTCATGAACTGAGTTGGAAATCATAGGTCAGGGTCCTGGTTTATGGATGTGTTGGCTACGACACAAATAATGGATTCCCAAAACTGAAGCCCACACTCGTAACAGTTAACACTATTTCCACTTATAAAAGATCAGTGTATTAGTAATAGAGTGCTGAAAGTGAAATGGTCCGGAATAGAAGCCCAACTCTAAAGGTACAAGTGCAACTGAAAATAAAATAAAACTGAATGAAAAAGTAAAAATAGATACCAGGTCATCTTTTGAGTTTCCTACCAGAACAGTAGGTACAGATCGCCTCCTCATCACTCTATGTCCATCTGTCTCCTCCGCGTCACGTCATGCTAAATGGTCCACCTCTGGGCACCATCCAGTCCTGGATCTCTCATCATTGATCAATGTTGTATGTTTTCTGAATGAGAAACAAAAAACTGAGGGTGAATCACACATACGGTTGAGTATAACAATACTCATTAGGGACCCTGTGACCCGGATGGTCTCCTAAAGTTTGACAAAGGAAACAACACCAAGAAAGACATCAAATCTACTTAGGTATATGCCCACACATATAACTTTGTTATCAAGATATACTCATCTCATACATGATGCTAAAATTAAACAATGGTAACACCACAAAGATATAGTATCACACAGGTACACCATGAAGATAAAGTACTACACAGGTACACCACGAAGTTATAAGACTCAGCTCATAAAGTTATAAGTGAAGTATAGAAGTATAACTGATTAGTCTCGAAGCTAGATCATTTTATTCTGTCAAGAGGAACTGATGTTGATTATATGGAGTCTGACCCACACAAGATTAATAGGTACTAACCCCTTATATGAACCACATAGGATCTGAGCCACGTATGATCGGTATGCGCTGACCCACATTGGATCGCTGAGCGCTGACCATAACAGGATCCGAACCACACAAGATCGGTATGCACTGACCCACAAAGGATCGCAGAGCGATAAACAACATAAGATAGATAGATACTAACCCCAGAAATGACCCACCCAATATCTGACACACCCAAAATTGATAGTTAACTAACCACTGTATTATTTGTCTCCAAACACCGTCTCACTACCAGCCATTGGATTCCTCACACCCTGTGTGCTCGAGTTCTATAGAACCTGTCCCATGAGATTTAAGTCATACCTTGACCACCATGAAGTCCCAAAAAGAAGTATCCCAAAGGTTTTTCATGTCATAAGGGACCCAACACATCAGACGGTGCGTCAATCAGATGACTGGTCTGTAAGTTATTAGCATTTTCGTTCTGAGGGCCAGGTTGGAGTCGAGGTTCGATAAAACTCAGTCGTACTCTAACATTAATCAAAACTCAAGTGGAGTATAACAAAAGGGTTGTCTATGTCCAAGTATTTTAGTTCAATAGACGGTTTGTCAAACAATCACCTAGTTCTCATGATATGGCCAACAAGCTTAAATTGGGTGCGGTTAGGCCCGCGTCTGGTCTGACCCAACCTGACTTGGCTTGGGCCAACCTGACCCAGTTTGGGTGAACCCGGCCTGAACCGAGTTTGGCCATGTTGGCATGGACCTCGACGGGCCTGTCCTGTGCTAGGAGAGGCCCAGTGGCATGGCCCGATGGCGTGGTCAGCCCGAGCTGGGATAGAAGTGGGAGAAGACCCCCTTCCATTCCGAACTATAAAGGGGCAGTGCCTTTAGGCGCTGCCAAGTCACCGCGAGACCCCACCAGGTCCCACAGAACTACAAATACTGGTCGATGATCTATCTGGTCCTCCTCCTAGTGGAGCGGTCGTTCGCCATTACTCCACCATGGCCACCCGGGTGCCGCCCGCCCTTCGGCCTCCGCCGCGGCCGAGCGGCCCCGACCTCTTTCTCCGGCGGTACGGAAATGCGGTGCCACTCCGCCACATGGCCGGTCGGATGCAAGACACCACCCTATTATGTCGTGGATAACGGGCTGCAGCCTCCTGCTAATCTGGCGGGGTGGACGCGCACCACCCCACAAACCTCACTTCCGACTGGGTACCGACTGCCACATTTTTCTATAAGCCATTATGGCTTCATTCCAAACCCGAAAATTATATCCTTCGCATATTCAAAATCCTCAAGTCAAGGTCTCTGCATCCATATGTCGCTCTTAACAAAACATTGTGTTTCCAGCATTCATTAATTATTTGGCGTTGAAGAACAGCCGAAGAACTCATGAAGAACAAAGAAAAAGGGGTAAGGTATAAGCATGGGACGATGGCCATGTATGTTTTTTAATCATCGTTGTCAATCCAGAATATGAAGAATCATCCAATAAATTCAATCATATTAAAACCCCTACCTCATTATTCTTTGGGAGATGGTGTGAGGAAGAAGACATAGACAATGAATATGATGATGGCGCCAATGTTCGTCACTCCCACAACACGCTTTCGGAGTCGGGCTCGTAGTCGTACTCATTCTTGATCTGAAGGATTATCTTCGTTGGAGAGGGTTTTCTTCATTGTTGATTGATCTATAAGGCTCTCCTTACGTCTCCACTCGTTTTCCAGTCCTATTTTCCCATGAGAGGTGAGGTTTCTAATTAATAAGATTAAGGATTAATTTAATTACATTTGGCACATTATATAATTAAAGGTGACACATTTAATTTGGGATGATTCCAAGGGTCTCCCACATCAAAGAAAGAGTTCAAGGGTTGGGTGGTCCCCACCACTAAATTCAAATGGGAGGCTTCACAAAGAAAAATAAAATAAAAGTTGTTTTATTTTATTTTTATTCTTTTAATTCTCCCACAAAAATCTAGAAAACTAACTTTCACCCTCAACCTATTGTGGTTGAGTGGAAGGTCTTCATAAGAAAATATCGACGCAATAAGTTCAACGGTGTCCTCAAATTTCAATTCTGAGGATTGATTCAAATGCTACAGAATTCCACTCATGCGTTTTATGAATGTACCTGAAAAAAATTGTTCTGAAATTCATTTTCGGCACACCGGGCCTTGGAATCACGCTCCGTCAATTTTCGCGGACTCGTAATATTCCCATATAATAAAAAATATTACATGAAAAAATTCAGGTCTTTACAGATCATGGGTACAATGACAGTAGAATTTAATCTCACTTATGGATTAGGTAATTTCATTTAAGTAGAGGGAAGATCCATTGTAATATTAATTTTTTTATGATACTTACAACCCTCAGATTGCAGAAATTGTAGAAGACTAGGATTTTTTGGTTAGGGTTATTTAAGGTAAGAATTATTCATTATGGGAGTTGTATTTTTTTGAATAGGATCTATAGTATTTAATATTGTATTTCACACAATTCATACCGGTAGGGAGGGTAATATTGGGATTATGAGTTAGCAATCAAGGGGAGTCTAGGTGAGAGACTAGTCTTATTGAAAATTTTGGGGTAACTATTGAAGGCTATAATATTATTCTTAATAGAGATCCCCGCATACTTCATCATTTTTATCCTCCATTATTTGGTGAGGTATCATTTATTTACAAAATTACTAATCTTATTTTTAATTATCAAGAGAAAAATTAGCGATGTTTTATCATGATTGTAGTTTTGAAAAATGGATCATTAATTTGTAGAAATATCAAACCCAATCTGTTCATGTCACATTTCGAAATAGAAATAACAAACAATCCCAATCCCCTTTTCTCTCATCTAAATATAATAATAATCTACATGTTTATAGAATTTTGGATCTCATATTTTTTTGATAACATCCTTTATCTTCCAAATTTTTTTTATATAAAAACCAGTTTAACCTTGCAAAAATATATTTCAATATATTGATCCAACTTTCATAGTGTAATATTTGACCTTGTTAATTCTTTAAACTCTTAGCATCATAGATTCATATCATGTTAGAATTCCACATAAATAAATTATTATCACAAACATTACCATTTAATTCATATAAAGTTGATGTGATCCATGATGTTATGAGTTACATAATGTTTTCATCATGTTCTCAAAATTCAAATTATACTCAAATGTGTAATTTATTAATTGACATAGTAACGGTTTTAGTTATTCTCTTAACTTTTAAAATCCTTATAATTGCTTTAAATTTATCATTTCATTTTTTCCTGTTAAAAATAATCAAAAAATATTATTATTATTGGTTTATACATGTTCATTTAGATAAATACATTGGAATTGGAGGCTTATATACTGTTGAGTCTTGAATGTATTCTTGTTGAACACTCACATGGCCTTGCAGGGATGCTTTAGAGGTAACCCTTTCCACTTTTGACTTCTTTTTAAATTTCTCCCTTATTGGTAAAAGATCATTGTACCTCAAACAATCACATGGATTTTTTATTTTCATTAATAAATTTTTAGGATCATGGTTCTACTCATGCTCCAAGACTTTATGGTACAAATAAAGGTATATAAAATTAAATTTGAAACTAATCATTAAAAATAATGGTGAAAATATATGCCAAAATTAGATTACATAAGGAATACAAAAATACATTAGAATTGGTAACTCATTTATTCAACTGACACATAAAAACCATGAGTTCACATAATTCCCCTTTTAAAAATTATACTAAATATGAAATCCATCATAATGGAATGAAACATAGATTGAATTTATGTTTCTCAACTGAACATTTGAAGAAAAAAAATACAATGATAGAAAGATATATTGTATCTTTATTAAACTGTATTCTTGAATTTATTGATGTTAAACACCCATCATCAACCTTATAATTGAAAAATAATTCGTTGATAACATTATATTGAACAACTCAATTGTTTTATCAATATTTGAAAAAAACTCAACAATCAAATTTTCATAATGCATCAAATCCTTAATGAGGATACATTATATATTTATATATTTGATGTTCATCATTTAAAATTATATCTTGAATTATTTTTTGAACATATATTATTAATTAACAATATTAGCTGTGACATCTCATAAAAATTTTGAAAATAAAAACGAGCCTTCATCTACATAAATTGGTTTAAATGTTTATTTAAAATAAAATAATCCACCTTAGAAGTAATAAATGATATAAATTTTTGTTTATTTATGTTACATGACATAAAATTGTCCCAAATAATGAAAAAATTTATAGATATTGTTCTTATACCTATTGTATTTCTAGAAAAATATGCTTATTCATATGTAAAAATATTTCTATTTCCATTAATTTCATATAAAACACCATCATTCTCTAGGATTTCGACATATAGAAAAATTTATATGATAATCATAATATTTGTTTCTTTTTGTTTCATTATAAATATTTCAAAATGTGTAACAGTCTACACAAGATATTTCCATAATGCAGTAAAATATAGTCAACTCTTAATATGTTTTCAAATACTTATGAATCCACTTAATTTAAAAATTACTAATTTTATAGATTATTCGCAACAAAAATTTATGTATAAAGAAACATATAATTATCTATTACAATCAAAATTAACACTTATTTTTCATATATATATTGACAAAAATTATGATACTTATTGTAATGACCCAGAAATTAGTAGTCTGGAGTCCATGCCCTTGTTTATTACATTGGAATATTTACAAGATTAAAATCCCAAATAAATAAAATATATAGTATTCTTGAGAACATCAAGGATACATAGTACCATTATTATAATATTAATTAGAAACAAATAATAAAAAAGAAATTTATTTTTCATACATGAACTCATTTAAACAATTTTTCCTCATAACATTCGGAAAAGGGAACAAATAAAAGCATGTGATCAAATGCACAATAAGACTTACATACATCAAAATATATCTTGAAATAATGATCATAATCAGAATGGAATAGTTTTTAATTGAACACACATTTAATTTAACCACTAAATTAAGAATTAAATGATTCCATAGAATTTTCAACGTGTAAATCCTTGGGATAATTATATATGAATTATGGATAAAGGTGATCCTTCCGTATTTTATGTCATGTACCATACACATAAACCACTACCATAGATACTAGTCTAAATAAATTTTAATCATTTTGGGAAAACCCAATTTAAAATTTTTCCCATGACTTGTCTCCTGAAAACAACTAATTCATTGAGGTAATTATCAATATATGGTCCCCACCGATTCATTCGTATCCATAGAAATAATTATATAACAAATAATTGATAAAAAAATATGAATTATAATAAAATATCTTTATTATATAGACCCTTATTTTCATACATTTAATTAACATATTTTTAATGAGAAACAACATAAAATAATTACTTAACAAGGATCCAATGGTTTAATGCCTTAGGAAAACTAATACCGTACATAAAATTTACAACCAAAAGCATAATCATTTATATAATTCCTTACTCTCTATCTTTCTTTTTGATCTTTTTTACTCCCTAGTACATGTAGTGACATGAAGATATACATCAAAATGGGTGAGGTAAAATCCCATAAATATGATAGATAACAACATGAAACAATATAACATGTTGTGAGCATATTCATAACATCATTTTCATAATCATGAGTAGAAGTAATAGATAATTTCATGGAATATAGAAATTCATAAAAATAAAACATCATGTCAATGTGTTAATCTACCACACATAGTTGTTAAGAAATATAACATCATGTTCCAAAATATTTCACATTACTCAGGAGATTATTCACATTAACCAATGCATAAGAGTGGTATATAATTATGGGCACACCCATCACATCATAATATCAACAGTGTTCTGTATAATTCTGGGCACACCAATCACATAATAACATTAAAATTGTCATGAATGCCACATGAAATGTATATCCATATTGAAAAAAAATTACCCAAGAAATGCAATGGGTTTAATTTCATATATCATACATTCATAAACATTGGGTTCCAAAATGAAAGAGGTAATTACATAATTTATAAAAGAACCTTCAACATTGAGTGATAAGTAAAAGGTGTGTTTTTATAGAAGAGTTGTTTTGGAAAACATTTTTTTTGAAATAAGATCTATTTGAAAACATGTATATCCCATAAAAGGTATGGTAAGATTGATGAAATGTTTTTTATGGAATAACTATAATGAAAAAGGAGTGACAGAGGGAAAATCTGAAGAATGAATGTTGGGTTAGAGAATTGCCCATACATTGTCTCTGAACACTTTTTTTACTTTAATCTCCTATATAATGACACTAGATTCATTAATTAAAAATTAAAGAACCATTTATACTTTAATACAGTTCATTATGGTTTCATTATGTTGTTTTATGGACCTTTGGATGTGTTATAGTGTTTAAATTCATTGTTCAAGAGTGTTATTTTTCATAGTTTTCATGGATGGTTCACTTGTACACATAAATGGATGTTTCTGTAGAACAAGGATAAACATGAAATTTTGTTACTACACACTATTATTGATATTACAAGTGGTTGAATGATCGTATAATGATTTCTTTTGTGGGGATGGTTCATTAGTTAATATTTAATGATTATCAGTTTGGGCTAGTTTTAGCGGTTTTTTGATTATAATGAATGCATTTTGTTTTATCATTTAGTGTCATGCATATAGGTTGTTTACAGAACATAAAATGGGTTAATAAATATTACAATCATTTTTCAAACATTTTATGGTTTTATTAATATCCTTGATGTAGTTGAAGGAAAATAAAGTTTCATCACCCATGATGATGGTATACTGACACAACACGGGAAATGATTTCATTTTTATAAACAAAATACCGAGAGAAGGATGATTATAATTAATAATATTCCATTAACATGAAACAATACCAGTATATGAATCATACTAGAGTTATCATTAATTTTTGATAGGAGAAGTTGAGGATAAGAGAAGAAATGAAATTAATGTTGAAAGGAAATTGAATGAAATTAGATAGAAAAATGATCTATAGAATTCAACTCTTGAAATCATCTTCAAGGAACATAGTATTGGCCTTTGGATGTAACCAAGTAATCCTAAAAATGGGGGAGGGGATAGGGAAGAGGTTTTGGAAGAATTTGGAAAAGGATAGAATATTGAGAGGAGTAAGGAAATGAGGTTTTGGTGTAGCATATTTAGATTTGAGGGGAGATGGGTTTTCTCAATATTAAATTCATTAGTTTATCAATCTCCCTAAAGATGAGTAATAGTGATTATACCAAAAATAAATAAAGTAAATAGGGAATATGATTTCAAAAAAAGGTCATTTTGATCAGCCATAAATCAGGAAAGATGTATAAATTCATTTATTTAAAATATTTTGTAAATTATCAAATTCCCCTATGAACCAAAAATTCATGTATTTAAGAAAAATCCCAAAAATTCATCATAACCATTATATAAATGGAATTATTCAAAAATGAACTCCATTTTATGAAAAAAAATTCTAAATTTTTGTAATTTAACATTTAATTAAAATCATAATTTTCTTGAAAAATAAAAATTTTAATATTAAAATTGTTTTTCTAGCACTTTGAAAAATAATTAAGGTCTTATAAAATAACCATATAATCAAAATTCATCAAAGTAACAATTTTTTAATTTGTTTTATTAAAATTAATTTTTTTATATCAATAAATTAATCATTATATATTCATGACTTATAATAATACCATGACTATAATATAATTATGTCATATAATCACTTATAGGAAGGATAAATTTTTTATACTATAATTAGTAAGGTTTCCATTCACATAGAGAATTTACTATTCATAAGGGTCATATAACTATTAATAAGGGTATCATTAATATTGATAAGTGTATGTTATTATTCACCAAAAATTATGTTTGTCCAATCAGACTACAAACATCATAGTTATCACTACTTTGTATGTGATATTTTCTAAATCCAAAGCAAATAAGTTAAAAAATTATGTTTAATGGTCACATAGAATTTAGTATTTCATTCCATAATAATGTGGTATTTTGTTTCCTAATGTTATTTTAGGTGATTCTACTTTATGAAATAATTATAATAATGTTATTCCATTTATAAAACATAGGGTCATTACATTCTTCCCCCCTTTTGAAATTTCACACTAAAATTTCAATTTTACATGAATAGGTGACGGTACTTCTCCATCAAATCCTCCAGATCCCAAGTTGCTTATTCATATTTATGCTTCCTCTAGAACACTATGAAATGTTGGGTTGTATTTTTATGTATAACCTCATATCTCCAGACCGGAATCATTAATGGGTTCTCCATATAAGTGAGATCATCATCTAGTTGAACCTCCTCTGTGTTTATTACATATGAGGGATCTAGTATGTACTTCATTAGGAGTGATATGTGAAACAAATACGAAAATTTATCCATATTTGGTGGAAGTAAAAACTGATAATCCAAGGCATCTATACGGCCAAGTATCTCAATGGGGCCAATGTACATTATGATTAGATTCCTTTTATTTCAAAAAATGCATGACTCTCTTCCATGGTGATATTTTAATGAAGACTTTCTCTCTAACATAAAACTCTTTGTTCCTTAGATGGTTGACAACATATCTCTTTTAACAAATCTGAATATATTTAATATGACTCTGGTTGACATTATCATTTCCTATTATCTATTTCACATGATCAGGTCCAAGTTGATTTCTTTCTCCATGTTCATCCCCACTGGTTGGAGTTCTTAATCACATTCCATGTAGAGAATTATATGGATCCATCTAAATACTCGAGTGAAAGATATTGTTATATGAGAACTCATCCAATGGGATATATTGTTCCCATACACATTTTAATTCTAGATAGTAATATCTTATCATATCTTCATGTGTCAAAATATTCCTTTCAGATTGGCCAATAGTTTGGGGTGATAGGTCATGATGAAATTAAAATTATTAATCAAGGAATGTGGAAGACCCCTCAAGAATTTAGATGTGAACCTATGATCATGATCAGAGAAAATTGAGAGTGTAACCCTATATAGTCTCACTACTTTATTCACATATATATTTTTAATTTCTTCAAGAGATATATCTTCCTAAATAGCGATAATGTGGGATGTCTTGGTGAGTTCGTCCACAAAAACCCATATCACATTATTTCATTTCGATGTCATTGGGAGACCCATGATAATATCCATAGTGACATTATCATGTTTACACATGGGTATATGCAGTGTTTGCATCATCTATTTTGAATTTTTCCACTCCTCTTTAGCATTCTGACATATCATGCACCTTGAGATATCTTTTTCAATCTCCTTCTTCAAGTTTTCCGACCTGAATTTTTCGTAGATATGACGATACATCTTGGTGATTCCATGATCGATAGATAATGTTTAGAAATGTTCATTTTCCAATATCTACATCTTTATACCGAGTGATGAAGGCACACAAAGCCCTGTTCCAATTCGAATCAGATCATTACCATTGATTTGGAAGTCTTGAATCTTACCTTCTTTTAATTCATTCACCTTCTTTTGCAAATCCAGATCATCCATTTTTCCAAAATAATATTCTATTGGTTAGATTTTTGGTAAATACTTTGGTAATGAAAAGATATATTCCTTTTCCTTTTTATCTATAAATACATGATTTTCATATCCATGTAGAGATGGTGCATATCAATTCGAAACATTGATAGAGTAGTAAGTTCTTTTTTGCATAGAGCATCAGATACATTGTTTTCCTTTCCATGATGATAGTGAATAAAGAAATCATAGTCTATATTTATCCCTAACTATGTAAATTGACACATAATGAGCATGTTTTATGTGAATATATACTTTAGTTTATTATGATCGGTATATATGTCATACTTCTTAACCCAGAGGTAGTGTAGTATGATTTTAAAGGAAAAAATCACAACTGGTATATATATATATCATTAATCATGTAGTTATACTAATGGATATTCAACAATCTTAAGGATTAGGCTCTAAAATTATCATTTTATATGAGTACACAACCTATACATTTATTTAAATCATCACTTCCATCACAAAACATTATCCAATTTTCTATAATCTGAGGAAATATGTAGTAATCAACCTTAATTTTATCTCCATTAATATTTCATCACATTCTTATGTCTAGTAATAAATTACCCCCTCCTTTGTTATCATTGTTAGTGTGCTTCAAAATAGTGATAAATGTCTCACAAAAACAATTGTATTACCTATTTAATCGATGAATACTATGGATTTCTGTGACACTATAGGGTCTGGGCCTATCCTTAATGGCCTTTGTTTTGGAATGTACAAATAAATTCCCTCACGAGTGATAAAATGTCCCATTAAAATGAATTGCTTCATCAAAAATTCACACTTTATGATGTTGGAATAAAAATTCTTTTTTCTCAATGTCACCAAAAAATGTCTGTTATATTCTTCATATTCTTCTTTTCTCTTGGATTATATGAGAATATCATAAATAAACACTATAAAACATTTGTTGTGATAATGTATAAAGACACTATTAATAAAATCCATGATGATTTTAGCAGAAATTGTAATTCCCAAGGGAATAAACAGAAACTTATAGTGCCCATATTGTGTACAGAAGGCAGTCTTATGAATATCTTCCTTATTCACCTTTATCTTATGATATCTGGATCAAATACCCTACATGGTTAACTATTGATCTCCCAATAGATGATCGAACAAATTGTCAATCGTTGGGAGAGGATAATTGTTCTTTATAGTGATCTTGTTGAGTTTCTGATAATCAATACACATATGCATTGATCCATCCTTCTTCCTCACAAAGAGAAATGGCACACCCCAAGGTGATGCACTAGGGCCTATGTACCCTTCTTCTAAATCCTTTATAAGTTTCTTCTTTAACTCCTCCACTTCTACAGGATCCACCCTATAGGGAAATTTTGAGATAGGAGTAGCTACATCTATGAGTTATATTGAGAAATCTACCTCACGATTCATTGGATGTTCAAGTGACTATTTAGGAAATACATCATTGTATTCCCCCATGATGAGCATTTCCCCTAGATGGATAACCTCCTTTGACACATCCATTTGATTGACGTATGTCTCATCACACGGAATTAATAGCCACACCATTGAAGAATTTTTCAATGGAGATTCATCATCTTCCTTGCATTTATAGTCGACCATGGGGCAGTTAAGTATATGAAAAGTTATTTCCTTTTTTTAACATTTTATATCTGCACTATACAAAGAGATCCAATCCATCCACAATATAGTGTTTAATTCTATCAAGGGATGTATCCGTAGATTTTCTTGAATAATCTTACCACATACGCCAACAGATGAATATTCCAACACATGGGTTGCAATAATTGCCCCACTAGGTGTTTTTATTGATTTATCTACTTCAATGATTTAGGGATTCAATTTAATAGTTAATGGAAACTAGTGCAATATAATGAAATTATTAGAACTAGAATCAAATATTATATTTTCAATTCATGAATGAATAGTAATTATACCTTGTATGACATTATTTACATCCTTAAAATTTTTCAGTATTGATGTGATAATCCTTCCTTATCCCCTTTGGAATTGGAGCCTCATGGAGTTGATTACCCTTAACAAAATGATGTTTAGTGAACTATATTTCATAGTTCCCTTTCTCCATATAGTTGTAGCATTGGAATGTGGGAGGTTCTCTCCTTTCCGCCACCACATTATACTTCCTTCTCATGTACATTCAACACTCTTAAGCTTGATAAAATTCTCTCCCACACATGAAGCATTTATCCATCACATTGATGCATTTCTAATGATGTTTTTTCCCACATTTTTGACATGTGGTTTGTTCTGTTTTCCTTCCACCTTTCTCAATAGATCCTTCTACATGAAACTCTAACATTATTTCTTATCATAATATCCATGAGACCATTCTCTAAACTATGTCTCCTCTTTGATAGCACATCAAACACTATTTTCATAACTCCCAAAGTCTTGAATTATAATATATATTATAAGGTGAGGTTTTAATCCACTAATGAATCAAGTAATTAAACTATAAATGTTGATAACAAATCCCAAATCATACCTTGAAATCCTTGTTAAATTCTATTTGTACACGGTGAATGATTCTATATCCTTTTGATTTAGCTCTGAAAATTATTTCTCCATTTTTGTATAACGAGTTAATGGGAAATACTTTTTAATATACATTATATTAAATTCTGCACACTCTATATCTTTAATTTAGTATATCAGCTTCTTTATCAAAATCAAATCCCACCATTGGTTGACCTCTCCATCAAGAAAATAAATTACTAGAGTCACATTCTATGTCTTAGAATAATTAATCAAAGAAAATTTCTATTCCATCAAGTTAAACCACTATTCTTCAACTGTTGGATCGGAATATCCACTAAACATCTAGGGTCATTGCCAAATAATACACTCGACTACCACTTAGGTGAAGGTGGATGTTCCCCCTTATTTAGTTTATTATTCATAACCACTGAAAATTGGATAAGAATCGTAATGATGGTTTGGACACCACCTCAAAAATCATTGGGGATTTCATTCGGGAAATCTCTTCATTGTCCCTCACACGGGTTGTTGGCCTAGTCTCTCTTGGTTCCCACCATATTCTAATATATAATTGGTTAGAAAAAAACATATGAAACAAATTCATGAATAAATATGTCATTAATTTTTCAAATTATTAGTAAAATAATATCTTTTGGGATCCCTATGTTTAGAAAATATACTTATGTTCTTACATATACATTGTCTCATAAGGGTTTTTTACTAAGGTTCTCTAATCGTAATTCATAACTTATGTAAAACATTCCTCTGAAACCAACTATACTGACATTGTATTTTTTTAAATTATATTACATAATTTTAAGGATAAAAATGCATAAAAACATTAAACCCCATGGATCTAATGTTTTAGTGTCTTTGAAAAACTAGGACCTTACATAACATTTACAATATAAAGTATAAATTGTTTTTTAATTCCTTCTTATCTAGCTTTTTATTAGACCTTGTGCACTCCATAGTACATGTAGTCACATGATTATATACATAAAAATGGGTGATCTAAAATCCTGGTAAGAATATAGATAAGAAAATGAAACAACATTACATTGTACGATCATAGTCATAACATCATCATCATAATCATGAGAGGAAGCAATGGATTATAAAATGGAATTTGGTAATGCTTAAAAATGAAATGCCATGTCTTAGTGAAAATCCAGCACACATATTTGTGAAAAAAGTATAGCATAATGTTCACAAATATTTCTAATAACTCATGAGTATCTTCACATTACACAATTAAATTTAGCTACGTATAATTTTGGGCACACCCATCACATCAAAACATCAACATTTTCCTATATAATTTTGAGCGCCCCTGTCACATCACAACGTTAACAATATGTTGAATTCCTCAAAGAATTTATATAAATAATGGACATAAATAACGCATAGAATTTAATGGGTTTCATTTCATGAATCATATATTCATAAACATTGGGTTCCCAAATGAATGACAGAATAACATACTTGATACAAGAACCATCAACCTTGAGTGAGAAGTAGAAAAGAGTGTTTTTGAAAGAATTGTTATTATGGAAAATATTGGGATTGACATAATCTCCAATGGTAAAAATGTATATACTATAATTTTTAGTATAATGATTAGAAATTATTTTCATGGAAACCATACTGAAAATGGAGTTAAAGAGGGAAAACATGGATAAATAAAGCTGGGTTTAAGAATTCCAATTACCTTTTATCTGAATGATGTTAGCACATTAATTTCCAATAAATTGATAAAATATTATATAATTAGCACATATAGAGCCTTTTATATATGAATATGGTTCATTATGGTTTTATTAGGTTCTTTTATAGGTTTCTTTATGAGTTATGGAGTATAAATTCATTGTTCATGAGTGTTCATTTTCTTAGTTTTCATGAACAGTTCACTTGTACACATGAATGGAATCTCATGTAGAACATGTTCATACATACTAAGTTTCCATAATAAGATATTAATTATCTTAGAGGAGTTTAAATTATCTTTTAATGAATTTTTTATGAGTAATAATCTTTAGTTACAATTGAAAGATGATCATTTTGTGTTAATTTGGGTGTTTTTTGGATTACAAAAAACGTGTTTTGTTTTATAATTTAGTATTATGTATAAAACTATTTCCCGAACATAAAATGAGATAAAAAATACATATTAAAATGTTTCTTCAATCATTTAATTGTTTTATTAACATACTATAAGGTGTTTTTGGAAAATTAATGTGTATCACCCATGATGGTCGTAAATTGACACATCACGGGCAATGATTCCATTTTTATAAAAAAAGAGTGATGGACGTGTATAGTGAATAATCATGCATTAAAATTATACAATAAAAGTATTAATATCATACTAGAGTTATCATAAATGTTTTTAATGAGAGGTTGAGGATAAGATAATATCTAAAATTAAATTTGAAAGGAAATTGTAAGGAAATAGAGATAAGAATTTCCTCTTGTATTATCCTTTAAATATCCCGCTCAAGGCACCAAGGATTTCTCTTTAGATGAGACCGAGAGTTACAAGACATGAGGGAGGATCTAGGTGAGATATTTGGGTAGAATATTTTCATGTCTTGAAGCTTTATAGGGGTGAGTAAATGAGGTTGTGGGGTTGTATTTAAAGTGGATGTGATATGGGTTTTCTCTAAATCTAATTGATTAATATCTTAATTTCCCTCAAGACAAGAAATAGTGATGATTTTATGACCCAATATAGTAAATATGGCTTTTTAGATTGAACCAATGGCCATTTACATTAGTCAGGACCCAATCATGATGTAGAAATTCATTTATTTATCATATTTTGTAAATTATCGAATGTAACTATTCACCCAAAGGTCATGTATTTTAGAAAAATCCCTAAAATTCACCCTAACAATTTTTTAATGTGTAGAATTAAAAAAGGAACACCATTTTATTATTTTTATTTTCTTAATATAAGTAATTTATATTATAATTAAAATAATAATTTACCTGAAAAATACACATTTTAAAATTAAAACGTCGTTTTCTAACACTTTGAACAATTAATTAAGGTGTCATAAAATTACCATAGAATCATAAGACATAAAAGTAGTATTTTTTAAATACATTGTATGAAAATTAAATTTTTTACTTATAAAATTTATCATTAAACATTCACGACATTCATAAACACCATAATTATTATATAATTATATCATATTGTCACATATAAATTATTAGGTAAATCAAGAATGATTAAAAATTTAGTTTCTTAATGGGATTTTATGTTATGCTACTATATTAAAAAATTATATGAACTTAATTACATTCAAATAACATTGATTTGTTATACTTATTGAGTAGAGAATATTGTTTTATCCTTATTTTTCTATTTAGTCAAATATATTTCAATGTAAACACAATATGGAATGGTATAAAGCTTAAGAAATAATCATATCCATCATTAAATAAATATTTATATTTATAAAAATGCCATTTTACATGAATTACGACCTTGAATAAAAAAATATTTAGTATATACACCAATGAAAAGAAATTAAGTGCATGAATTCCAAACATTCCATAATGAAGTGAAATTAAGATGAAGTCTAATGAAAATATCATTTCATTAACCAAATGAATCCATTATATATATTTAATATAAATACAAATGAGAAAATTTGAAATAAAAAATGATATAAGAAAAATTCCTTTCACACATATCCTTGGAATTAAATAATCAATGAAATAGATGTTTAAACCAGTAAATGAAATTTGAGTTATGAAATCACTTACCAACTATAACTTGTACAATTGTATGCCCCATTAAATAATAATTAAAAAATTGAAAATTTTAATACCATAAATATGATGATAGTAATGATATTATATATTAAATGGAATTATATTTACACCATGAAAAACAATTGTGTTGTCTATAAATCATATATTTCACAAAATTAAAAAGTGATCCGATGTAACCATTGTCTCACGCTTACCTTTGATGTAGTGTTCGTTAAAATTTTGTAAATTTTTTTAAATAATGTTATTAAATCTTTATAAAACTATATTAAAATTTATAATACCTTATATGATGATTTTATAACATCTAATCAATAATTCATTATCAATATTTCATTATTTTCCTTATTTCAGGAGTGTTCTTTTCATGGTATCATGTTCACTTCTCTACACATAATTATAGATTTCCTTATCAAATAAAAAAATATAAGTAAAATTTAATGGTATTAGTTAAATTAAATAATTTTATATTGTAAAATATATAATATTTATTTATTACTTATGGATTATTCATTTATTAAATCTTAATGATAAATGTTTTGTTTACATGGGCGTTTTTTCCAAACATAATAGACTAGATTAATTTATTCTGAGAACATATTAGATAAATTAAATGAAAGAGGTTATTATATACCTATTCGAATAATATTTAAACATAATTAATTTTTTATGACCAATATTTAATATGGTAAATAAAAATGAATAAAAACATTATTCTTTGGGATAATTAACTGGAATATTTTGGATAATAGAGCTAATAAATTGTATGGATATAATATAGTGCATTTGAACCATAAAATTATATTATATAAATGATTCCATAATTATTATTCTTTAATTAATGAATTAGGTGATTTTAATGTAGAATAATAAATGAATATAAGATAGTTGTTTTGATAATATTAACACTTGAATATCACATCCTTGGAGAACCTCTAGAGGACCATAGGTTTGTTTGTTTTTTTGACACAAGTAGGAAATGGACATGGAGAGATTAATGAGGATCAGTTATTCATATATTTTATGATCTTCAAGGGTTGTGGGATAAAATTTTCTGGTAATTGGTGGTATTAATACTTTTGGTTAGTTAGGTTTAAGTGATTAAATAATTATTATTTTAGGATTAAATATATACACATTGTTGTGGAATTAATTTCAATGTTTTTTATGATAATTAAGGTTTTAATGTATTTTTAAGGTCTATAAATGACCTAATACACCGTTCAATTTTTTATTTTATAGTTACTTTATTCCTTTACTATTAATCTTTAAACCATTTCATTAATTTTCCTTTACCGAAGTAAATAATATTTTTATCATGGTAATGTTTTTTATATCTAAAAATAAAAAGGATAATAAAATATACTTTTGATATCTTGATACCAAATTATTAATACTTTTTACCAAATTAATTTCCTATAATGGGTAAAATGAAATTAATAATTAATCCCGCATACGCAGAGGGAATGTTAGTTGTTAATGTGAAAAAGATAAATATATTTGTATTATTTTATGATAAATTTAAATGTATATGAAATTGTTTTTGAAGTATAATTATATAAAGTATACATCAATGTGAAATTGATTTCAATCAACTAAATTAGATTCATTTATGTATAATTTATATAATTATACTTCAAAAATAATTTCATAAATAATTTTCTGTTTTAAATTATTTATATTGAATGATAGACATCAATAAAAATGATGCATTTTTCACTTTTCCTAAAAAAATGCTACATCTCAAAAAACAAAAATATCACCATTATATAATGTTGATATTACAATTTCAAAAATTATTATTTTTAAATAACATTTATATTATAATAAATTATTTTTTAAACATAATTTCACCATTAAAAGGCTGCAATGTTTCCTTTTCTAAAAAATAAATCTTTTTATGGATGATACATGATTTATTTCATAGATCAAGTCTATCAAACTCATTCTATGAATTTAGCAAAAATTTGTGGATATAAAAAATATATGTTGTAATATTACATGTAAAGAATAATTATTACATTAATTTGTTGTGATATAATTCCATTATGATCACAAAATTGTTTTTTAGAAACAAAAATTCAATTGGGTTTTATTTTTATTTATAAATAATTGGTCTCTAATGAATTAATTTGATAAAAAAGTGTAAAATATATATTTACAATCTATTTAATATAATTAAATAGGTATATTATATTAGATAGTTGATAAATATCACAATTAAATAATAATATTTAGTCATCTATTTAGGCTTTGTGTTCTATGTAACATAATCTAACGAAGAGATTGATTTTAAAAATATACAATCCATAAAATCAGGGGGTGAAACACTTTCCCCTCTATAGATAAATTAATTCCCTGAAATTCAAAATTTCACGTAAAAATTTAATGGGTTATACATTAAAATTCCTTTTTTGGAAACCCACATTGGAAATAGATTTTATAAAACATCCACTTAAAAAAATAAAGAGGTAAATCTGAAGGTCACCACAAAGTTAATCTTTCGAGTGGGAAATAATTAGTGGTTACTATAAAATAGGATATGGTAAATATATTTAATTATCACATTCTTATGGAGAGTTATAGAAAACATAGTCATTGTAGTGGTAACTATAATGATGAACACATGAGGAATTAGACATAATTTCTTTATTTCCATGTCATAAGGATAATCATATCCATAAATTGTTCTTTGATCTATTTATACTTCACCTCATATGCTATGAAATAGATATTCAAGTCAAATTTTTACACCCAAAACACTTTTAACAAATAAAAAGATTCGTATGAAATTTATCTAGTCTCTAAATATTTTCCAAAAACAAAATGGTTAAAACATGTTTCCCAATATAAGAAATTTTACTTTAACTGAAAAAAATATCCATGGTTTGACATGGTCCATTATATATGTAATAAACCAAATGAATCAGCTAAAAAATTAAAATTCATTGGGTAAATATTTTAGACAGAGGGTTGCATGATTTCCAAAATCAATATTAAATTCACCAAAAAAACATAATGTATCAATTATTTACACATTCTAAATATATAAATACCTTGATTAATATAAAAACATAATAAAAACATGAAAAATTCAAAAAATAAAATCATATGTTTTTGAACATAATACTAATATTCAAACATTTAAAAGTCACTAAAAAGATGTCCTAAATCATCAAATTAACAACCACATTCATGGTCACCAATACAATCCCATGAAAATTTATTTTTGTAAACATCAAGCCCAAATTATTATAATTTTCACCAAATAATAATTTTAACCGAATAATTAAATTTCTCCATATTCAATTCTCAGAGTTACTGGTACATAGAACAAATGATTTAAAATCCTTGTTGAAATTTTAATCCGGTAAAATCCTAATACATATCAATATTATTATATCTATATAACGAAAAACACCTATATTGAGTATAAAATATATATTTAACATAATTTCCCTAGTTAATAAAATAACTTTAAAAACAATCATTTTATAAAATTGTATACGTCTAACGAAAGTATTGTATCCAGAAAATAAGAAATATTTATATTTAGGATAGATGTCATTTTACATGATGTATAATCACAAAATAAAGAAAAGGTATAGAATATATTCAAAGAAATGTAATTATGTGTATAATATCAGAATATTAATCAATGAAGTGAAATTTATGAAAAGTCCCACACAAAGATCATTTAATAATTAAAATGGATTATTTATGTTTATCCATGATAAATAAAGAAAAAAAGTATAAATACAACATGACATAATCAAAATTCATTTCACACATAACCATGGAATGAAATAATCTATTAAATAGATGTATAGCCAAATGAATGAAAATTGAGTTAAGAAATACCATACCAGTTGTAATCAATACAATCTTATAGACCATAAAATTAATAATTATAAAATTATAAATTTAATACCATGATGATAATGATACTAATTATATGATATATCAATGTGATGTGTATGTAAACCCAAATAAGAAATTACTGGTGAATAAGGAATATATCTCTCAAATGTAAAATGTGAGATGAGAAAACCATTAACTCATGATCCCCTTAAGTGTATAGTTATTTAGAATCATGTATAATGGTTTAAATAATGTTATTAACTCATTAAATAATGATATTAAAATATATATGTCCTTTTTATAATTTTATATCATATTATGACCCATACATTATTAATATTTTATTATTATCCTACTTTCATGTGTGTCCGTTTTATGGTTTCATAGATGATTCATTTGGGAATAATTAAACATTTTATTTTCATATAAAAATACATATGTAAAATTAAATAGAATTCATGAAATTATAAATTTATAAATGGTCCAATTAACAAAAATTATCTTACACATTAGGATGATTCATTTATTAAAATGTAAAAGAAAATGTTTTGTCTATTTTGGATAGTTTTCAGAACATAATGATCTAGTTTCAATTTATTTATTACTTTGAGCTTATAGTATTTCTAGTACATGAAATAAGATGTAATATAACTACAAAAATAAAATTTAATAAGAATAATATTTTTATGGAAAATTATGAAGGTCGTAATTGAAAAATAAGAAAAATAATTATTTAAGGTGACGATTAACCAACATAATTCAATAACTAGTTTTTTATCAATAAATAATAAGAGGTAAGAAAAGGGTTAGATATTATATATTAAATTAAAAACATAAAATTATAGTATTTAAATTATTATGGAATAATTACTACGAGGAATAATTTTATGCGGATAAAGTAGAATAAAAAATAAAAAAGGGAGGTGTTTTGAGGAAATTAACTCTTCAATATCACCTCCTTGGAGGACCACTTGAGGACATTGGACTTGGAATTTTTCTGAGAAAAGAATAAATTATATTTTAGGGAGAGTGATATTTATATTGTTTTTAGAAATTTGAGGTTATTTATGGATTTTCAGTTGTAATCAGTTGTTGATGGGTGGTATTCATACACGAGAGATGTGGGTTTAGGTGATTAATTAGTGACTATTTTATATTTAAAACCAACCAAATTGATGTGAAATTAATTTATATGAATATTGATGATTATTAATTTATAAATTAATAATTGGTGTTTATAATTAACTCATTAACCAATTTTTTTATACATTAATATATTTTTATAGAATACGTTTTTTTACTTTATCCCAATTCATTATTTTACATATACTGAATTAAATAAGTTTATACCACAAAAATATTATTTACACCTAAAAAATTAAACAAAACTGAATGATAATTTTTAACTCATGATTTTATATAAAGAATCCATTTTACCAAATTATATTCATATATTTAGTAAATTGAGATTTAAAATTATTCCTATGGACGCAATCAGAAATAGAATTTGTTTTGGTGAAAAATCCCAAAAGATGGATATTTTATATCAAATTTCAATGTGAAATTGATAAAAGTGTCTTAAATTTGATTTATTAATTCATAATTGAAGAAATTATACATTATAAAATTTAACATATTATATAGTATTATAAAATATTTATATTGCAATTTATTTTTAAATAAAAATGAGTATTTTAACTTTTTATCAAAAAATAATAAATCTCTAAAAAATATTAAACTATTTTCTTATATAATTTATTTATTCCTATTTCATAAAGTAATAATAATATTTTTTCAAATTAAATTTATAAAATTATTAAAATGTAGTTTTAAAATAGGTGAATCATTAAAATGTCAAAAAATCAGATTTTACAAAAAATAAAACTTTTATGGTTAATACTGTATTTATTTCGTATCGTAATCCTATCAAAATAATAAGATGAATTTAAAAAAGTTTAATTGGATAGAAAATAAATATCAATTATATAATTTACCGATATGGATTATTTTAATTTATTAATTTAAATATCAATTGTGGGCATCAAAATTGATTTTTATAAAAACATATCTATTATATCCAATTGGTTGTTATCATAATTTTTAATTTATTGATAAAAAATTAATTCAGTTGATAAAGGTGTTTAGGATATATTTTTATTATTTATTTAATCAGATTCATTCTTTTTATTCTAACAGCTATGTGTTAACTATCATAATTATATAATAATATATCTTTTTTTAAGATCACTATTCTAGGTAACATTATCTATCGATGAGATTAATTTTATAAGGAGAGATGCCATAAAATATTTGGGTGTTACACTTATCCTAAGAAATTTAAAAACCACAGAACTACATAAAATCACTATGAAGTTACATCTAAATAATAATATTCATCTCTAATGAAAATACTTGTAAATTAATGCGTCATTTCTTATACACTATATCACCTTATACATAGATAATAATACTTTAACATATGTAATTTTCAATATTGTTATACACGTTTCTCTACACAATTGATTTATGAGTTTTACTTCCCTTATAAATGAATTTATCATTAATTATTTTGATCTTGGTAAAATATATATTAAATATTGTTCATTTTTCTACGATAATAAATATATTTCAACTTCTTTGAGAAATAAAAAATTAAGTTACTATTGTATCTTTCATATTTTAATTCTATTTTATTAACAACTAACATAGAATTAGTTAAATGTCCTTACATTTGTTTTATTATATATTTAATAGAAAAACTTTTTTGTTATGAGTTATGTAACTAGTTGTGTGGTCTCATTAAATTTAGTTCCTTAATCCTATTAGTAAGATTTTCACATGAGTAATTATGTGTTTCTCATTAGAATTTTTTTTAATTAAACTAGATATATAACACCCACATGGATCTGATAACATTATCTTTTATAGGAATGGGTACTAAATAAAAATTATCTTTTTTACAATTTATAAATATGATTTTTAATAAATTAAGTCATCTAATGAATCTCCAAATTTTTATTACCAACAATTATATAACCCAGATAATATAAATTATCATTTCACATTTACATAAAATTTTCCTAGTTTGAATCAATTAACCTTGTTCACTACATTTATTCTGGAAATGTACCTATTATATTATAAATGGTTGACTTGGAAACATTGTTCATTATGATATTAAATTGGTGAATCGTCACCTTCAAATTGTTATTCTTCTCAATTACCATTGTTTAATATATTTAAATTCTTCCTATTAATAAATCCAATTTTTCAACAGTAATTTATAAAAAAAATATTTGTGGAACATCATTACTATAGTGTTTATAAATCATCAAATATGAATTAGTAACAGTAATCCATGTTTCTTTATTTTTGAAATTTTATCCTCTTTTAATCAAATGATAATGAAATAAGGTGCCTTCAACTCCCCATTACTCAAATATGTAAAAATTTTACTCTCCAATTATTAATAAAAAGATTCAAAAATAAATTAATGACTTCTAATATCATGATATTCATTTAATATATCTCTGATATATCATTTATAATAAAAATTATAAATTTTACCCAATTTATTATTTTTATTTCACTAATAATATAGTGAAGTATAATTCCCAACTAACATGTTGTGGTAGATTTAAACTGTTACTATATTCATACGTATGGGAAAAAAATTAATTTTCATATGATGTACTATCTTCATTACGGATACTATTATTTAAATGAAATTCCTTATATTTTCTACTTATTCATTCATTACCATTTTCTATCAATAATATTTTAAGGTGAAACCACACTATATCTATATTCATCCATTACAACTCTTAAACATACTAAAGTCCAATGAATTGGGATTTATTAACAAAAAATTATATATTATGTACAAATTATCAAAAAAAATTATTTCCTATATTATATTATTGCTTCCATATAACATCAAACTTCTAAATATATAATCTCAAATGTGTGAGATATTTGAATCTCAACTTTATATTTGAATGTATTTATAATTATTTAATTTTATAATATAGAAAAAAATTTTATTCCCAAATCTATTTAATTTGTCTTAACACTTCATCATTTTTTATTTTTAGGGTTATTCTGTTTCAAATTATATTGAATTATGTGGTTCTATATTAAATTCCAATACTGATTTACTTCATTCATTTTTAATTATTGTTATTATTTCAGACCACTATTATGAAATGAGTTTTCTCATGATCACTTTTCATTCATCATTTAACATCAATATTTTTGCATATATTCTAATCAATATATTTAAGGAAAATACACTCCATTTACATATTTTCATAATAAAAAAACTATTAAAAATCATTTTTCAACCAACCAATAATTATAGTGTTTTTGAACTGCAACCCATTATTCCCATTGATGATTAAACCAACAACTAATATATTTAGTGGACCATAATTTGAAAGGTCCATTGAACATTACATTGATTTTTAATCAAAATTAATGAGATCATAATATATTCCCTTGTGTAATGATATTCGACTCTGTATGATACATAGGGATTGCTTTTTTATATTCCATGAGTTTTGATTTAATAAAAAAAACTATCAACATTTATCATTATTTCATATCATGATATTATTTATTAGTTATATTCACTCTCAATTGAAAAAATATAATATTGAGAATAAAATGAAGATAAGTTTTCTAGTTTTTCACATAACATACAAATGACATCCAATGAGTGAATCATATTTTAATATTTAACTCCTTAATTCTCTAATAGTTTCTGAAAAATTATTTCCTTACTTCAAATAAATATCCCTCAATTTCTGAATCTCATATTCTATATGATTTTATTTAATAATTATAATTATACACAATCCATGAATGATATTCCAAAACAAACCATGGAATATTCAATATCTCAGAAATGAGTTCCATACATTGAACATCACATGTGGTCTGGAAGTAAAAAAAATGGGTTGTAATTCATTTTCAGAATCAACTATGGTTCCTTTAAACAAAAAATAACATATATACACAATTTTTGTTTGTAATATAATTTCCAAAATTACTTATATCACTATTTGTAAAAAATGATTATTAAAATCACTAATGAATGAATTTCATGATTTTTTGGTACTCTTGATTTACTATAAATAAAAATTTCACAACCTAAAATACCCAATAAACATATTAAATCATTATATTATTTGGTATTTTTTAACATCTTGAATATATTTTTTAATTTCATATTCTCACATCATTAATACCTTTTCTACTAAATTTATATTCCACATTGATATGTTTTTTTTCTTATTTTGGTTAACCTTCACATCAATAGATTCATTTATATTATTTTATACTATGAGTAAGATTCTCATATTTTCTATTTAACTAATTAAAATTCATTAATTTTGTGCATGTGATTTGTCTTTAGTAAATGATTAATGAACTTTTTTGTTTAGATTCTTTTTTTACATTTTCCAGTTTCAAAATCATTAAAAGAGTATATCACGATCTACTACATCAGTGTTAAATCTATTTGATTTTTCATCCCACTAACATCATTTATCCTCTCTAAAGTTTTAATTTACTAGTTATTCACATTTTTAGTTAACTAGTTTTCATCAACTCTACTTGACATTATAATATCATGTTTATCCTTAATGTTATCATAATATTCAAACACACAGATATATATATATATATATATATATGAAATTATGTTTTTATGTTATGAAAAATTAAATCCATTATACTTTTATATTTTTTAGTTATATTATTTTAATTTTTTTTGGATACATAATGGATACTATTCATCATCCTCAAAATAAAAAACAATATTTAATATGGAAATATTAGACGAAAAATATCATATTGATCCACATTAATAAGAATTAATTGGTCAATTTTTATGATAATTCCCACTTCCACTTATAATTCAACATGAAATTAATGACATAGTAATTATAAATTTTCAATATAGATAAAAGTTTATTCAATTCATCCATAACCTAAATTACAGAAAACCATGCCCCCGCAATGTGGTTTCTTTCCTTTCAAAACATCGAATGAATTAACAATGTCAACTGACTACTGAAGGGGTGTACAATATGTTACCTAATAGGCCCATTAGGGTCTTAATTGAGTGTTCTATAAAACAACTCTATATAATAATGTCATCTTTAAAAACATTAAACACTAAAAAGTATGATAAATAGTTTATGCATTTTATATTTAAATCAAGGAAATTAATTTAATTTCTACTTTTATCGTATTCACTCAAAATCTAGTTTATTAATTTTAAATCATTTCTCATAAAATTAAAATTTTATATGCTAAAATTTAGGTACAACATATCATATCAAATACATGGAATTAAAACCACAAAATTACTAGCTAATACAACCCAAATCAGCCAAAGTATTGGTAACTGCACACCGAGGATCACACAAGGTTAGCATAACTAAGACACTTATACCTAATAAAGACATAATTTCACCCATCAATCCTCTAGTAATATGCATTGAATCTAAATGGAAGAGTTACCCTTAAAATGTGAACCCCCAACCAGTCTAACAAGTCTCTAAAACAAAACACCTAGGAAGAAGAGGAAATCCCGATGAGATAATACACAGATAGTGGATGAGGATTGTTACTACACCTTAAACCTATGTTCCCAAGCCTTCAAATGTACTATATTTTCTAAATTAATTCTTAAAACCATTTCATAAAACTATATATTGAAAATTATATCGAAATTTAATTTAAAAATACATTGAAAACGCATATTCATTTAGCCAAACTACAAGAAAAACATATATTAAAAAATCATTTCCACACACACACAAATAAATTCAGTGAATCATGCGATCTCAACTATTATTTTTGATTTAAAAAATATAGCATTGCAGTTTAATAGCATCTGATTAAGACTTAACCACATACATGAAAAAACATGTCCCACACACATGAAATGGGATCTAATCACCTAGAAGAACACATCAATGAAAATAGTGGCCTTAGAATCAATAAAAATAGCATTGAATGTATTAAATTTCATTAAATAATAGAAATGTATAAATATAACAACATACCTCAAGAATACAGACATTCCACACAACAACAAAAAAAGGATCGCCCCCCCCCAAGAACTTCTAATATAAATAAATAATAAATTATTATTATTATTTTAGATAAAAGAATATAATAATAAAATGAAAATGATCCACATCAAGAAAAGAGAATGAACAATAGAAAATAATTTCTCAGGTATATAGGTAATGGATAAAACCATGATGATCATATGATGAACTAATCGATTCAAATAAAGATGAGTTTCCAAAAAACACTGGCGAGTGGATATATATCAAGAGGGAAGAGAGTTAGGGAATAATGAAATTAGACTCATCCATATAGAATCCAAAATCTAAAACATGATAGAATTACTTTTCATTTAAAGCATTTATATGTTCTATAATCCAAATCATCTATACGCGCCAAAAATCCACCATGTTTTTGATGAAAACCTTAATTTTATCATTACATGATGTATTATATTTACATGTCATGTACTATTTTATGATTTTTTACACGATCATTTCCAATGAATACCAATAATTAAAAACAATTTACTCCCTTTACAAAGTTAATAGATACCAAACAGATAGAAAAAACACTAGATCATTAATTGAATTCCAAATCCAACTCAGCTATTCCCTAAAATCGGGAAAAAATTATATAATAAATTAATAATTTATAATCAGACTACATTAATTTTAAAAAAATTCATAAATAAACATTTGGAATTTTTCCCCAAAAAATCCCCGCAGAATCGTGAATCCCTAGACATACCTAAATTAAGAGAAACAAATAAATTGAAGAGAAATACCTACAAGAAAGTAATGGGATTTTACATGATTCTTTTAAATCTAGTGATTCTACCTTTATTAAATATATTTCTAGGGTGGATGCATAATTGTTTTGTGTGTATTATTTTTAAAAGAAAATTTATTCACATATGAATTATCATAGATTTAATATAGAATTTTAATGTAGGAAGTGTTGAAATGCTAAAGGATTGGAGTAATTTTGAGAATAAAATAATTTTAGGACCTCATCTATATGAGGAAAATTTAAAAGAATTCTACCCTTATTTGGGAAGACAAAAGTGAATATACTATTTAATTGAAATGATATTCTAGCAATCATCGATGATAGATGTGCTTCAAATTTGGTTAATAGTTATTTGTATGAATTTTCCCATCGAAGATGTCTATGAGATTATTGAAAGAATTAAATTTTATCTCTAGGAATATTTTCCACTTTAATACTGCTATTTAGTAGGGGATGGAAGATTATTACATGGCACTTACACAAAATCTATCTCAATTTCATGATGTCTTCATCTCTCAATTTGAAAAATGAAAAACATGATTCATCACTTGTTCTAAAACAATAGTTCATAACAATAGAGGATTATCCTTTGTTTGAAGAATATTCATTTAAAATCATTAATCTTAGGGATAATTTTTTATGGAACAAGATGAATGATTTTTAAGGGGATATAGAGGAATATAAAAATAAAAAAACGATATGGGATCCTGAAGATATAATTAAGATAAGATATAATAATTTATTTGTATCAGAGTGAAATAATTTTAAGGGGAACTTTTTAAAGGGTATATAAATTGACACCCTTAGATTTTATTATATGGTTATTAAAAAATCATATTTGTCTTCATTGATTGAATTATTTACATTCGAAAAAAGTACAACTGAACCATGATATATTATTAATATAATGTTATTCAATGTGGTAGTTATTTCAAACTATTGGATTATATTGAATGAGAATATTGAAATAAATTATGAAACAATATTTGTTTATATATGTTTTAAATGAAATAATATATTTTAAATTAATTTTAAATAAATATAAATAAAATTTAAAGTTAATGAATTGGTTTTTAGAAAAAATAATATTTTAAGGCACACATTGTTTTATTTATATTAATATATTAAATTAATCAAAATTGGTGAATGAATTTTATGAAATTATTATACGATATATTTAATAAAATGTTTTAACATTAGTCTAATGATTTTTTTTAGCCTGGGGATATAAATAAAAACATATTTTATACATAAAAATGTATTTTTCTAAAATTTAATTTTTATCATTTTAAACAGAAATTGTAAATTTATTTTTACCGTATATGTAAATTTAATTAAAAAATGATCACATATTCTGAATTAGGTGGTCTATATTTTTTATATTTTACCCTTTTATTTTTACGTACTAGTAATAGTAAACGTGGAAAAGTTAATCACCTCGATAAAGGGTAAATCTGGTTAACCTATGTTAAAACATAGTTTTATAGCCACTATTTTCCATATTATATCCTAATAGATAATTTTGATTTGAAATTTACTTCCCTAAGATTAAAATTTGATTACACAAGGGACATTTCTCCATGTATATTAATTATATAATATTTTATGTAGTGAAGAATAATAATATATCCCTGTTACTTATAAATACTTCATATGTGTTCAAATAGTGAAAGTATAAATTTTTTAATGAATCATAATGGTTATTTTTAGATAATTAATTTATTCATAATTTTTATTATATATAAAGCTACCATAATTTCTTATTCAATGCGAAGAGGGTATTTCGTCACTTATTATAAATAAGTAATAAATGATTTTAGAAATTTGAAAAGTAATATATTAATATAGGGTTATATTGTTATATGTATTTTATGGATGGACATAACATATTAGTTCTATTTAAAATAATTATATTCGGATTCCAAATTTTTCATTTTGTGTTTAGTGTAAAATTAAAACAATTGTTTATAAAATCTAGATATTAGTATTTTAGAAAAAACATATATTAATAAAATTTTAAAAATTCATAAAATTATTGAAATATTAAAATAAGGATAATAGATTGTAAAAAGTTTCATCCCTTGTCAATATTAGAGACAATTATAACAATATAAGAAAGAATATTTCACTTTATCTGTAAAAATTATATTACAAAAGTTATCCATGTAAAAATTTAACTAAGTGGATAAGATAAAATAATAACATTAAAATAAAAATAAACCTATAACTAATTTATTGGTTGATCGTATTTAATCCAAAAACTAAATTTTCAAATATTATATTTCCATTTTATATGATTTTAATTTATAATTTCGATTTATATTTTTATTTTTTAATATTTTCCAATAGTTTTCAGCCCTTATTTATAATAGAGAACCCCTATTTTTTCATCATTACCATACATTGACCCATCATGATTAAAAAACCCTAACTAATTTTATTATAAACATATTAATCTATATTATATAAGTTCATTTCATTAATAATAACCATACTCGGGGTCTTTAATATTATATATATAAGTGTTTTTTTAAAGAAGAGGTAATCATCTTAACTGATCGCTTTATTCTTAGTTATACTTTTAATTATTATATCGTTATAGTATTTATCAATAAAAAATAAATTCCATATCACCAACACATTTAAATTTTATTATGATTATTAAAACATCATTATTGAAACACATTAACATGACATGGGGTGTGTAATTATAACTAATGCGTACATATTTATTGCCATATCCACATTGGAATACAATTTAATTTTCATCACAATATTTTAGGAATTATTATAATGATGGATTTAATGGTTAAATATTATATATTCGACATTATTATTCTTTTGTGATGGTAATATCATAACTACCATCTTACCACCAAATTTTTGAAAGATGATAAATTTTCTCATGCATATGTGTGGACAACGACCTCCATGGAGCAATGCGAATCACTATTTCCACTACATTACAAATATAGTGAAAATGATATATTTAATGCATATATATATATAATATAATATATAATAATTATTTTTAAATAGTGAATTATGATTTTCCTTTCTATCATTACATTCATTGAAAAATGGAAGAAACCATCATGCCTATATAATTCATACTATCTCTATGAATTATGTGATACATTTCTATAATATTAAATTTTATGTATGAAACTAAATAAATATATAAATAAATAATGCATATATATGATATTAATTTCATTTATACAATTATATATATTATGAAAACATTTTCCAATTATAAGGACCATATCTTCCAAACCAAAACGTGGATGAAAGTAGAAACTGTTATCATGCTAAAAAAATATTTTAATTAAAATACCTTACTATTCATGTGAGATGCTCTCATAAAAATAATAACTTTTATGATACCAAACATGTATTTCTACAATTAAGGCTTCTAACAATTTATTAAGAAATGTAAATGTACATGAAAGATATAGGTGGAGTTGAAAAATGGATTTTACCTCAAACAGAAAACACAGAATGAAGTCAGATAACATAATATGTCATTTCATTCCAATAATCAGAATCACCTTCTGTTTCCCACTAAGATTGAGTTTTTTTCATGCTTGAAGATATGTAGGATATTAGTATTGGAAAATTTGAAATGTTATAAGAATATCTGTTAAATACATTATATGATAGGTTAGACTAATTCCTCCACATCATTCACTTCGAAGGAGTTTGAGTGAGGCCCTCACAAGAAATTACATTTTCCTTACCATATAGGATATCATCATCAAATGAGGTGTGATCACCGAGCCTGAAACCATCAGGGGTACTGGTAATGCCCTCATCAATAGATATGTTTCCCCACATCTCAGATATCTTGGAAGAGGAAATGATTTTCTGAATTTCTTGATGTCAATCAACATGCTGTTGAGTATCAATTTTATTGAAAGCATCATCCATCATGGATTGAGGATTATAAGCCACCAACTGCATGCATCATTGATCCAAATAAAATAGCATAGATATATCCTATAAAACATACATAGGAGGATGAACATTATCAACAAATATCCCATCAACACTGAGCTTAGGAATTAGTGCATTCACCTATAAAATCCCTCTCAATACAAGACTGGGAACAGTTTCTTGAATCAATCGACCATAATTCGAACATCCCTCAAAAATAGAATTATTATGAGTTCCTATTCCATCCTCATGGCGATGTCTTACCAAACCACCATGATACATCTTATTATCCACATTATCTTTCTTCCTACAAGATGTCTCTTGGTATTCTTTTAAAGAGAAAATGGATCAAATCACATTTTTACAGCATGTGTCTTTAAAATTCCCAATTACTTGAAAATCCTCCCAAAAATTATAATGTTTTTCTTATTCAATATTTATAGTTATGTCATCATACATGATGATAGAACTATATGGATAATTAAACACGTACTAAAATCAAACTCCACTTTCACCCTATTAAAATTCCCAAACATGTAATCCTTAGTGGCTCGATCAATGATGAAAACAGGTTCGGGGTTTATGTTGAAAAACTATTTTAATCCAGAATGTTTATGATTGATTTTATATAATGGAAATTATACAACCCTACACTATAAAATAACAATATTTATTTATTATCTTCTAGTTATATAAAAAATGTAAATAATTTTTTTTATTTTTATCACATTCAATACTCATTATTCTAGAATACATTTTGAATGAAATCAACCATATTTCTCTCATTTGTGAAAACCCATTTTTTCAATACCCACTTTTTCTAAAAACATTATAAATATTTTTTATATATCTAATTATTATTTGGATATGATTCTTTTTAAAAGGATTTACATTATTAAAAATTATTTAAAATTATTATTCTTATCATTTTCATAATAATGTATATTGTTCATTTTATTAACGCGTTAATGGAATATTTTCTTTTAACTTATATGGCTTTAAAAAAACATCCACAGACATCTCTGACAAATTCATTAAATATTTTTTTAAATTTTCTCAAATATCATTTTAACAAAAAATTTCTTCATCTTATGATCAAGTATATTGATTTCAAAAAATATATTTTAATGTGAAAAGTGAATATTCCTCGAAATAGTACTACAAGGAATATTTTAATGGAATTTTCTTTTATGATAAAATCACATGATGATAGTAATGTTTTAACTTGGATATAATACAATGATACCATCCTCTTTTATTATCTAGATGGTTTATGATTATTATAAATAAATTTTTATTAAACCTATTTATTTTATATGGGATATGAAATTATGACCTTTCATAATGTTTATGAATCCCATTTTTTCATGGGTTTTGATATGATTATATGACAAACATTTTATGATCATGTGGAAAAAGTATATATGGTTTACAATATGTGATGACTATGATTACATTTATATATATTCATCCAATGAATTTGTTAAATATTTATATCTCATGAGATAAGTATGGGAAACATGCTGATGTTAATGATATAATTTGTTATAACAGTTGATGTGCTGGACCCAATATACGTGGCTGGTAATGATTCATGATCTCTAAAGATATGGAAAAATATAGTTCATTTGTAACACACTATGTTATGACGGTCTCAATAGTTAAAATTTATGTACAAAATGGTTTCTATACATATTATTTTGTGAAAATTATATGACCTAAAAAATATACCATCATTGATTTATGATAATTTCCCCTATTATAATAAATAAATTTTAAAATTATATTGATTTATACAATCTATGAATTTTTAAAATCTGTAATAAATTTGGTATGAACTTTATAATTTTTTTTCAAGACCATGTATCCTTATGATTGTCATATTCAGTTATATTATCATTTATTTTTATCTCCAATGCCTAACCTTACTAAAAATCTAAGCTAAACCTTTATTATGTTATTCAAGATGGGTTATGATGAAATTTTTAGTAGGGTATGCCTTTGAATAATTATATGTCTGATTAAAATTATGTGATAGGTAAAAGATATATCAGGAAATTAAAAAATTATGAATCTAGACTCCAAATGCACAAATATTTTAGGGAACTGAGGAGTTTTTATGTGAAATTTATTTATTGTTCATCTAAAAAGTATTTATATTAATGTATCAAATAATAGGGGATTATATGGAGTCAATTTCTTATTAGTTCTACAATTAACATGAAAAAAATTATTAAACATAAAGTATATTGGGTGTGAACTCCCAAACAGAATCAGTTTGCTTAAAAAATGAATTTTATTATCAACAACTTGGAAAAGGTCTAATTAATATATAGAGGGAACACATTTCCCTACTATAATTTAGTAGTTCATGTGGATTTATATACATATAAAATATAATTAATCATAGTAGGTGTCAGGAAACTTATATATGAAATTTCACATATAAGGAAACCTTCATTGAAACATCTTAGTGTGTTCATAGGAAAAATATTACTTAGAAATAATGAAGGAATCATGAATAATATGGATATTTGGAGTGTAAAGAGAATATTATTTTACTACACTTTATGGTGTAAGTACTATAATTATATCAATAATATTTTCTACATATTGTTTTATATAATTTATGTACTAGACTTTTTAGAAGAATGAAAATGTAAATAATAGACTATTTACCCATGAATAATTTATCATGTAAGATAATAAAAAAAAAATATTTTGATGAATATTAAAATATCAATAATTATAATGACTCTAAAATGTAGTTAGTAGAATAATAATGATATGTAGTGAGTAATTATGTGACCCAATAATGAAGAAAATGGTTTCTTGTATTTATAAAAAAATCATTGTAGAAAACGTTTCCATAACATAACCTATATTATTGATGAGAATAAAGAAAACAATAATATACGTGGGATACTAAAAAAATTATATCATGTAATGGATAAATAATGGGAAAAATACCAATGAATTGAATTTTTATAGATTGAGAGAAATTTTACATTGGAACTTGTGGAAAAACTACGAAAACCAAATGCAACTGTTAAAAAATCAATATTCACGAAGAGTTTTTATGGAAATGTAAAATTGATTTTAAATACTATAATGATGGAATGTAAATGTTATTATTACGATGAAGTAATTGATATTAAATTAGAAATTTCAACACACAAATTAATGGATATTATTAGTCTATTTCTTGTAGTGGATATGTAAATAAATTTTAAAGTATTTAAAATCAATTTGATGATATGATTTTTAAATTTAAAACTTAATGAAATTGTTTCATACATAAATTGATTAGAATTTTTATCAGAAATAATTACCCAAAAGAGTTATTTTTTTGGAAGGATATCTATTTCTTAGCATAAGTACCCCATTTTTGGAATGAATTGTTTTTTTGACATAATTTTTCACTTGAAAAGGAGTTGATCAAAACCGATACATAAAAAACTCATAACAAATAAGTTTATTGTTATATTGAATATATAAGACCTAATATTAAGGGTAAATAGGAAAAAATTAGTAGATTTGTTTCCTCAATTAATGAGTTTATATATTTTTTAGTTTATCAAAGTATATTACAATTTTTTTCAATGATAATAAAATAAAATAATTGCACTTTATATATCTCACTAATTATGTATAAAATGGAAGTGATGAATAAATTAAAAATGGAATTTTTAAATCTAGTATTTATCTATGAAATAAGTTGTATCTAAGTGGAATTCAAGAATGTAAGGAGGTTGATAAATAAAAATTTTATAATCTAATTTCCTACAGTTTAGTATATATTACTATGAAAATGAAAATCATTTTTATGAACTGAGATTGGTAATATGATTCATGTGTTATCCATATAAGGAGAGTAATAATATAGTTTTAAGAATTTTTAGATATATTCAAGTAAATATAAATCATTGTTTATATATTAATACATATGAAAAATATTTTTTTAATTAATAAGATACTGATTAGGATAGTAAAACTCATGACCTAGAAACCAATATGAATGGATAGTTTTATATTTGAAGAAATTATTTCTTAAGATAAATTAATAAAATAATATTATGTTTCATTGATAATAGTAGAGATACAATCATTATAAAAAAATATTTATATAGTATATATAGTTGAATAAGAAGTTGGAAGATCTTAGTGAATTTTTGAATCAACCTTAATAAAAAGTATTATAATAAAAGTATTATTGAGATTACTAAAAATAAAATATAACAATATTTTATTAATAATACTGATATATAGTATCATTATATAAATTTTATTGTTGAAAAAATATATGAAAATATATATTTTTGGAACTTCGGATCATGTAGAAGATATCACCACAAAACTGTTAGCAGATCAACTATTTTTTTCTGAATATTTTAAATCATGATATTAATATAATATAGTAAAATAGTGGATGTTTTAATTCACCAATACTTATATTGTATTTATGGATGATTTTAAGAGGTAATTTATTTTTTCGATTGAGGGTTGTATGTGGATATTATATCAACAAGAAATAAAAGATAGATGTATTATATATAATATGTTTAGAAAAATTGATTTGTAAAATTACTTATAATATTTCACACATCATGGTTTGACACATATAGTTTTAGAGAATAAATGTAAAAAATATAGTATTTTTAATAGAGGATGTACCTAGGAGATTTAAGTCATGTTACTAATTTTATTCAGAGTTCCAATTACTTTTTGGTCCAAATGATAGAATAGTTTTTAAAACATCTTAGGATAGTGATGAGAGAAATTGTTTGATTGGAAAAATGAAACTAAAATATTTATATAAATTACTCATGGAACACAAATAGATAATTGTTTTAATAAGAATCAAATATATCATTTTTAGCAGTGTGATGTGATAAATATTGATTTTGTATGATTGTTTAATAATAAAATATAAAAGGGTTGTATTTTAAATTATCATGTTTTTTTATGACCTATTTTTCAGTGTGATGTTTTCATAGAATTTCAATCCTCATAAAGCTAGATGACAGTCTTATAAAATTACTTGACATATGTCTAAGATCTATACAGGGAAATTTTTGATAATTATGTTAATTACATAGGTTTCTCTATGAAAAAATGTTTTTCATAGTGAATAGTTTTTTAAGGCTGCTTCATTATTTAAAATCATGGGTTAGGCCCTGCATAATTTATTGGTATTTTTAAAAAAAATCATAAAATGTTCTAAAATGTAATATATTTATTTATATCACATAAAGTGTCTTATATTAGTAGATTTAGATGTTTTGGTTCATGATGTTACATAATATGTCCTTTTGTGATAATCATCTTTGATGATTTCAGTATTTTTACATTCTAGAACTCCACATTTCAAATTCAATACCACATCTGGAATGAAATTAATGTAGATTTATATGATTATAAATTATTATTCTAAGAACCTATTTATAATAACTCATCCCAAGAATGTTTATTAAATATGTTCTACTAATTTTGGAGATATGAAGTTCACATTGTGTAATGATTTCTATATTGAGAAGACGAGACCATGGCACATTATCCTATTTTCAAAATATTATAAGGCAAGATAAATTTATTATTTATAAAAACTAATTTTATAAAATAATCATACATCAAGAAGACTTAGGTTTTGTTGTATCCTAATTGACATTTGGGTGATATAAAAGGGGATGTTGTCCACTGACAGATTGAATTAGTCGATTAGACAATGATTCAAGTTATGTCTAAAAAATGGAAATTTACTTCATTAAATGTAATATATATATATGGGTTTCGTATTTCAACAAATATTAACTACCAATTAAAATTATAATTATGGATTTATTCTAAAATTTTATCTAGTGATTGGATTTAATATCAATGTTGAGTGATATATTTTTTATGGTTGTGATTTCAATTCGAAATTTCAAATTCATATGGGTATTGAAGAATATGGTAGAATGGAAAAATGGTAAGTGAGTAATACATGTAGATAATAATGTAAATTTGATGATAATAAAGGGAAATGAATCGCTGAATTTCTATATTCTATTAGAGAAGTTTGTGAGTGAAAATTTCACTAGAGAGTTGGATTTGAATAATATATTACTAGGAATGTCAATAATTAAATGGAAATATATTAATAGATAATTATTGAGGAAACTAATTCTATTTAGTGTTGATTCATTTTTTATTTCTAATAATTTATACTTGTTTTTGATTAAGAAATTTTAATTATTTTGATGATTCCACTAAAGAGTCCTCTTAATTACATATTTTAGTATGAATTTCTCTCTTATCCATTAGATTTCATCCAAGACATAAATGGATTGGGTTGTTTCCCATCCCTCTATAATTTATGGGGGACATGCCTTTTCCCCTACAAACCATCACACTCGTATATATCCCATTTTCTATTAGTCATATATTTATAGATTCTTATCATTATTTTGATCCCAAATGTTCTTGATCTTGTCGATGATACACTATTCATAGAGATCATCAATATTGAACTTTTATATTATTTATCATTTTATGATTACTTCATAATTACTAGATATGAATACTTGAGATCGGCATTCCATGTGTAATCCCAATATTTTTATGTCATCAAGTGATTAATGAACAAGTTTGATGTAGGCCTCCATTATTCTTCGTGAATTATTTTAAACATTTTCAAATAATTTTATCTCTTCATGTAATGATACTTATTTTTTCACATGTTTTTTAAAATCACTTCTTCCTATTTTTTTGGTATTTTGACTACATCTTCGGTATAGTTCCTCCATCTTTAGGGTTTTGGGTGATAATTTTATGGACCCCCTATAAGTTTTAAACCATTATATTTTTAAGTTTACAAGATTTTTTTGGAATATTCATTAATATAATATGGTTATTAGGATATTGACACACTCTATTAAACCTAGGATTTCCGTTGAGGATTGTTTTATGAAGCTAAACTTTGTTTTTATATAAATTTATGTATCCACCATGTAAAATTCAAAAAATTTATTTCATAAAAATCATATATGGGTTTCAATGTCTATTTTGTGCATCACATTCATTCTTATTTGTATATTTGATGAGAAAAACCATATGCAAATACTTTCCATGTTTGTGGTATTCCTGAAATATCAATCTTGTAAATAGATTCCTCACTCTAAGGATACATCAATGGTAATAATTGTTTAATTATAGGTATCCATGTACTTAAAACATCATTTAAATACATTTCATGGATAATAATGTTTGATATGATGATAATATGGAGAATGTAAATTTAAAATATTGATGGTGTAAATCTTAGTATGGTGTGTCCTCATAGATTACCCATTTATGGGTAATAGTCATTCAATTTTTATGTAAATTAAATTTGGTAGATGGAATTATATTATTTTCTTAGTGGGACTTGGATCATATAAGGAACATATATCAAAGAACACAGTAAAGGGTTACCAAATCAATCTTGAGTTCATTTAATTTTATTTTTCCCCTTTGAATCGGGTATACATAAGTTATAGGACTCTCCAAAGGTGATTATTTTTCAATATAATCTTATATTAGGTTGATGTTATTGCAAATAAACTAATTATATATTATTTGGAAAACATTTACATCACTACATGTTGATTTAGGAAATCCTTGGGTTATTCATCATGAAAAAGGGGTGAATCATTCCTGGAATGATCATGAACATTAGAGAATACCATATTCTTCAAAATGTAGTCTGCAATTTTAACTTCAAATACCATGTTAATTCAATTTGATAGAAGGATGTATCCTTGGTTAAGGATAAAAAGTTATGAAAACTAGATATACATTTAATGAATATGAAAGACCATCTTGATTAATGTTCAGAACATAATTTAGGATAATATTTATTATTACTAATTTACTTTAATGGTTCAACTAATATAGGAAAATATGTGTTGTACTAATAAAATGAAAAATGAAAATTCAATGAAGAGGTGGAGTTTGTGGAATTTTTTTATTCTTAATCCTGAGAAAACAGTGTTGTGAAGCATCAATTTGATGATAATAAATATATTATTTATCCCTATAAATACATCATGTGGTATATTGATTATATAAGTCATTAAAACCCTTTGAAGACATTATCATATTTTATGATTTATATCCCTAATTAGCTTTATGAGAAATTAGAACAATTTCTTGAGAAAATTAATGCCCACGAAACATTTTAGTGTATTCAACTTTATTAACTATAATTTATGAAATATAATTTTTTGGAGCGTAACCAATAATATCATATTTATTAAGATGAATCCAAGACCCACATAATTCATATTTCAAAATACTTCTCACCCATATATCATTTCAGTTTAATATTAAAGAGCATTATCGATAATTTTAGTAAGTCCTTGTTTAGGGGAATACAACATCTAATGATCAACTATATTAAACAATAAAAAATTGATCAATTTATTTTGAATATATTAATATTTCCATAGGGTATTAAGAATCACCAAAGTAAATTGTGTTATGTTTATATTAGATTATCATTTGATGAGATTGTATATGTGGTATTCCACTATAATAATTTTCTATCAGTTATTGATCCCCTTACCACTACTCTTGAATAGAACATTTGGGGATACATAGAGAATAAAATCGATTATTTATTTTAAAATTATCATCCCGAACTCCAAGTGTAGGATCAAATTAATTATGACCCCATTTTGTCTCTATAATTTTGATGCATATGTTTTACCCTAGAATGAGATTATAACTAGTTCCAGCATAACCATCATTTTCTTCTAAAATATGATAATAAATAATTTAGATGTGACCATATTAAATTTAGTTTCTAAAATAGTGGAAGTGGTTTTGGACCATGGATGTGTAATGATATCATCCAAATTATTTTCATATCGAAACTGCCCAGCCCTTGAAATATCCCTGGCCCCAAACATTATTAAATAAAATTATCGATTCATGATGATCATAGAGGAAATGTACACATGGAACACTTCCATAACAATGAAATATTAGAAAAACAATATAAGACCTGAAGATTACCTATTCTTGGCCTGACCTTAACTTCAAGATCCCCCCCGAGAAGCCGGGCATCGCCATCTTCTTCCCTGCATCGTCCTTGTTGCCTCATCAGTTGAGGAATCATCGACGCCTTCCTTTTGGACATCCTATACAACACCCCACACAACCAGATCATCATCATGGGAATGTTCTTCTGACCACGACACCCAGCATGCTCAAGGTCTTCAAGATTGAGAAAATCAAATGTAGGAGTGTTTATGGAGTCTATCATAGAGAAGAAATTAGTTTTGGCCTTATAATTCTACGACCGTCTCACATGAGTAGTAGAATAATCATCCTTGGGACCTTTCCTTTGAGCATGAACTAGAGATTTAGGCTATGAGTAAATTGTAATAGATCCATCACTGTGACTTTGCAAAGGATCAACAACCTCTAGACATTCAACCAGATAAGGCAGAACATGGACATCCTCCTTGATCATATGCACCTCTTCATTATGAACAACAATCACAAAATATGATTCCCTCAATTGATTAGGCATCACAACTAGAAAACCATCAGCATCAGACATCATGACATTATGCTTCTTTCGAGATGATTCTAGATCAACCTCTCTCATTTCCATTTTGACTTCTTATGGGATAATTTCCTCACATTTAGATCTTTCCCCTTCCTCCTCACCAGCCACATCTTCCCATGTTTTCTTCAACTCATCCAACAAACCAGAAATACGAGAAACAACATCAGTAGAGACACCATTGGAAACATGTTGCTAAGACTAATTTCTTATTCCATGATCACTAGTAGGGACCTCTTCCACAAATTTTTTCAGGACCCCATCAAATGGGGAGGTACCAACAATATCCTCATTCCTTTTGAAATCCATCTTACTTTCCAAATGACGACTAGTAGGCCGCTTCATCTTACACAGTTCAACGGAATGCCCTAGATATTTGAAAGATTAGTACTTTTGATTCCTTTGACATCTTTTAGAAGAATGGCCAATGAAATGACATGAACTATAGTAGCTAGGAATCCATTCATATTGAATAGACAATTCAATCTTTTAATCACCCACAATAAGAAATAATATTTCATTTAACTCATAAATTAAATCATCCTCAATAAGAACACGAACCAAATTTCCATACCTAGAATTTTTTGTTTCCCAATCAACCTTAATTTGACTGCCTAATGATGAATCCACTTCCCATAGGATCTATGTAACCCAGAAAAAAAAACAAAGGCCCTAAAACCTGATCCACATTTTGGAGGATGAGCTCCTTATTGTGAAAGGATCTGACAACAGATCCCAGTATTTAAAAACAATGAAGCCATACTTCGACAGAATCGATCTGAAACCCCATAAAAATTTATGTACCTCCTTCAATGGAAAGACAATGTGGATCATGCCTCTCCCAATCGATATCAAGCGTCAATCACTAAAACCCCAGTGCAGAATAAAATACCCTCTCAGACCATCAAGCATCAAAGGAGATTCCATCCAAGGACTCAAAACATGAGGAAGAAGGGAAAAAAATGCAATCCCTAAGGCGATCTAGTAGAAGTTGAGGGTTCACTTCTAAAAAAGAAATTGAACCATTCTTTGTGATCCTTTTATGTAGACAGGCTAAGTTAAATTGGAGATCTGAAAAAAAACATGTTCACTGAAGGAGGATGCATCAATAATTGAATATTTATTATAGGTTTCTGTTCGTCACATATTTGTGCTTCCTTAGGACCAAAATAACCACCCATATTAGCCTTCATAGGAGGGATGAAGACATATTTTGGATCTAAATAAAAATCCAGTAGCATATCCATGGATCTATTGAGCATCGACATATTGCAAGAAAAACTACGAAATGATCCATAGCTAGCATCTCCTCTGAACTCCTTCATTTATGATCAAATTTTTTTAATAACATTCTAATATAGTTTTAATATCACCCAAAAACTAATAGTTTATCCATTCATATAACCATTTTAATATAAACTATGTAAAATGTCTTTTCCACTCTTTTCAATTTAGTAAAATGTGGGTTTATCTTGAAAAAAATATGTCGAAGATTTCAATTCTAATGTAAATAAAATAAATATCTTTTTTAAATAAAAGGAAAATCAATACTACATAATTCACCCCACTCATAAGGTTTTTACTAAAATGCCAAGACACTATTAGTACAAATGTACCACTCTATGTAATTAATTTTTGGATCTAACTTCATAGAAACATTATAACATGTATTTATACAATTTATTTTGGTTTTGATCAGATCGATTGATAGAACAACATTTATTAACTATGACCTAATGTTAGCTATAATCCTCAATGAATATGGATGTTTTCTAGTGATTAACACGTGTTCATATGAAAATAAATCTATTTACTTTTATAATATATATACTTGTATATATTTCCTAAATTATAATATACAAGAATTGAGATTTTATGTTTAATATTCTCATTTAATCAAGTAACCAGATAAATACATTCAAATATTTTTATTTGGAGGAATTCATAAACATTTGGAAAATTTATAATATTTAATGGTCACCATCCCTTATGGAGATGTATTAATCAAATTTCCATCCAAAATAATTCTAATAACATAATAAATGAACACTACCTATTTCCTAAGAATTCTGGAGTGATGCTAATGTTTATTTAATGAAATAACAACTTTCATGAATAGAAATTAGTTTTATCATATGGTTGATAATTTTCATAATGTATCATATGTTGAAAGTGAGTTCCCTAGACCCAACTTGAATTTTCTTTGATTACTGTTACATGTATTTAGATTGTTTTTATACATGTGTTTATCTTGCCATGATAGTGTAGATACTTCTACATCTACTTTGTTTATGGAAATGTCCTTAGATTACCTATCACATCAAATGGTTATAACATGTCTCAGGCTATATTGAGAACCCTGAGATGCCATGATAGTAAAATTAAAGTAACGTCCTGTGGTCCAGTTACATCATTCTGAAAGGACACAGATGATATGTGGACCATCAGGTGTTGGGGGCTCATCATCATTGAGACTTCTTCTCATGATGTTCGCATTTGATGATCTCTAGCTATTGAGATCATGAGGACAGACCCGCTTAATAGGAACACCACATGTTTCTGGTGTCATTTTATATTCCTATCTATAGACATGTATAATGGTCTCCTAAATTGAGAACATTATCAATAAATGTTATTCAATTACGTACATTTGATATAAGTTGAAAACCATGGTGACAAAGTCGTGGTGTGGTCGTTTGTATCAGGTACGTCGTTAATGGCATGGCATTGATTTAATAATCGAGACAGGATTTTTCACTTCTAAGTTCGGGAAGAGATATCTCAGGTCTGGTTGATTATGATGGTTGTACCTTCAATAAATCCATGTCCATGGTAGACAAAGGTAAGACCGTCCAGAAAGATCAACAAAAAAATAGAGAAAATAAAGAATGATGACAGTAGTATGCATTCTGCTTTATTGTGATATCGATGACGAACAGATTATATTACACAGACTGTGTTCTTAGGAAGGAAATCGTTGCTTTGACTGTTCTTTATCTATATAGGGGCCTTGATGGGTTGATGGACCCTGCTCTTGGTCAGTGGTATTATTCAGTGCTATTGAAATAAGGGCCTAGAGGGTCACCCATAATAGTGCCTTGAGAATCTGCCCTATTCTGAGAATATGAATTTAGAACATGGTAGGCCCCACTAAAGGGTCTGAGCACTATCCAAGTTCTATGGATCACCAAAGAATAAATAAATTCATTAATTATTCGAGTTTAGAATAATTCGTTGAATTTATTTATAACATGTATTTACAAGTTATAGAGTAAATACAAGTATTAATAATAATCGAATGGATATAAATATCCTAGGTTCGTTTAATATTCGAAAGAGGGATGAGTCGAGTTAAAGACTCAAATTTATCACGTAATATATTTATATATTACAAGTAAGTGATAAATTGTAAATATTATTTATGGAATAATTTTATTTGTCATAAATTATTATTTATATCACTTATATAGTGGATGTCTATTACATCGGGGGCCAGGAACCTATACCGCATGTTTTAAACACTCCCTATATAAGTGAGAGAGACGCACTCCCATGATTATGATTCATGGTTCAAGATTGAGAGCTTCTCTATCCTCCTGGAATCTAGACAGAGAGTCTCTCAAGCAAAGAAGGACGTTCAGGATCATCCATCTCGGATTGAAGCTCCTTCCTTTGCGGTGATTGTCGCTATGCTGAAGTGAGCGTCGAATATCCACACTAGCACCCAAATCTTGATGAACGATGTTTGAGCAGATTCATGAGGTGTGTGTGGAAAATCTAGGGGGATTCGACATCGGAGACTTTGTGCAATGATCACCAGGGTCCTATGGTAGACTTGCACACGTCAAATCTGAACATGTTAATTGTTCAGTTTAATTTTCCGTGCTATGTATAAACCTTGCAAGATACTTGGACCAAGCTCGTAGAAGATCACTAGAGTTTAAAGGGTTATGCCACTTTGGTGAAGTACAAAATTTTAAATTCCCAGCCCACCGGCTTTCGTTGCATAGTCCTGGTACCCAACAGTGGTGTTTGAGGGATTACAAGGTTTTTCTGAGTCAAAAAAATTAAACTACATAAAATGTAATTGCGGAGTGTTAAAACGGTTAATTCGGATTCGACCGTGTGTATTTTTGTTTTAGAATGATCGAGTGATGATCATTTAAAATTTTTAATCGGATCGATGTCGTGTTTTTCGTTTATTTGACGTTTATCTCAAAGTGAGAATTAACATCAAATATATATATTTTATTATTATAAAATATAATAAAATATTTATTATAAATTTTTTTATTGTAAATTTTTTTATTATAATTTTTTTTTTCCACGAAGGTGTGTGCAAAAAATTTTAATAATTAAAGAAGAGGGAAGGGGACCAAGACCGAGACCCCAATTTGGGGTCTTCTTGCTTTAAACAAAATTGGGAATACGAAGACCACAAAATGGGGTCTTCTCCCTTTATTAAAAAAAGGTGGATTTATTTTTTTTCTAAAGACACAAAAAAAAGGAAAAGGGAAGACCCCAAAGGGGTCTCCTCTCACGTGGCGCAAGGGGTGCAGCACTCCTTGAGGGTGAAATCCTAGCCTCACCCCGCGCCGGACCACCTCCGCGCTGAGCCCCCTCCGGCCAGCCACCTGGTCCCGCGCCGACCTCCTTCTTCGCACCGATCCCTCCTCTATCCGGCTGTAGACCCCGTGCCAGACTCTTCCTCCGCGCCTGACCACGTTTTCACCGGCCACCCCGACCCCGCGCCGGCCTCCTCCTATACACCGAACCGGCTCCATCCGGCCGCCTTGAGCCCACGCCGACCTCCTCCGGATAGGATCCATCCGGCCGCCCCGAGCCCGCGCCAGCCTCCTCCTCTGCCGGACCGCCTCCAGCCGGCCACCCCGAGCTCGCTGGACGGGCCACGCCACACCGTCCAGGTCGTCCCGTACTGGACAGTCGCCTCTCCGGCTCACCAGAGCAGCGGGCCGCCAGCCATGTGGTTGTCTGGCTACTTTTCCGGCCTCCTCCCAATCCCCTCAGACCACGCTGGAAGATGGAGCCACCGTGTGAGTCGTCAGACGCCGCGGTTACGCCGCGATACCCGTTCCAGGACGACACCCCACGGTGGTAAGCAGTCCGGACGGACTCCTCTCCGGTTAGAGGTAACCCTGCATTAAATTAATTTTAATTAATTTAGTTTTTTAAATTAAATTAATTGGAATTAATTTATGGGTTTAAATTATTTTAATCCGAAATAATAATTTAATTTTTGTTTAGAATTAAATTGATGGTTTAATTTAATTTTTGGAATTAAAATTAAATTAAACAAATGGAACCGATAAAGATAAATTATTTTAATTTAATCAAATTCATTTAATTTATTAGAACACCCTCGCATTATATAAATTTATTGCAATTTAATTTTATTGCGCATTTTCCCCGACTAGTCTTGAGGAAGTGACAGATCTGTGTATGTCTGGAATTTATTTATTTATTTATTTATTTATTCAATGTGTGCGATGATTGTAATATTTAATTAGATAAATGATGGTCTGTAAATCATATTTTAATTCAAATATGCATAAGGGAATGCGCGTCCATTGCACTATTTGTATTTTGTACCCCAGACCCCCTCGCCTGTGTGCGAGTATATTTGTAATTATACGGTGACGATCCGAGAGGCAGACCCCGCCATGTTGAGGCGGTAGTCCAGAAAAGAGTTAGGCGCTTAGAACTGGGGCCAGTAGTGAGACGATTCATGCATTGACTCATGTATGGATTCCCCTAGGTGATGATTTATTAGTTATCAATTGATCATTATAGAATACCCAAGACCAGTTAGAATGCATGATTTAATTTATGCATAGTTTATTATTTTATGCGTCTGCAATATTATTGCGTGATCACATAGAATATTAAACAATATAAAATGCATAAAGTTGGGATTAATAATATTATATTGAATGTTCAGTTGTGAGCGCTAAAATCCAATTTGAACATAATAAATAGAAAAGGATTATATTCGTCAATTAATATTAAAAATCGCTCAAAGATATGTTATTTCTAAATTCCTTCCATTTCTCACATTTAAACAAACCCGGTTGTTTGGGTTCTCGTCAGCCTTAGTTGAGAGGGCCTCTTACTACCAGGAAGTTTTCATGAAATAAATCGGTCGAATTAACTAAAGTGAGTAGTCATGGATTAGCCTTAGATAACTTGCTATCACATTAGAGGAAAGAGGTTGAGGGAATCAACTTCAAATTCCAAAAGATGGGAATTTACTCAACAACACATGGAACCACAAGAATAAGTGGTTGGCCAGCATAGTGCCTACCTTGAAACCCTCCAAGTTGTGGCATAGCCCTAGCTTTTAGACTTCGAGGGAGGTTTTGAGGATCCTTTCCACTAGAATGCTCAAGCAATAGAGTATTCTGAATCTAATAGTGAGGGCTATTAATGTTTGTTAAAATAGTGGGAGACATTAAATGATATAATAATTTATTAATCATAAAATGTCAAAAGGTAATCAAGAAAAAGTACTAACTGCTAAATTTTTATTTGATGTAGAATCAAAATGGAAATCACCAACACCATAAGTACTTTAACACTGCAATCGATCTTGGATATAGAAAATATCCTAACAGACAATAACTTCTAGGAGTGGTATAGGCTCTTGGGAATAATTCTAGGCCAAGAAATGAATATATATGTGCTGGAATCCCAAATTCATGCTTAACCTCCTCAGGGATAAAGTAAGAAATAAAAATATATGTGAATAAAGCTTGTAGACGATGCGCTTGATGTACAATGAATTATGTTTTGTTCCATGTCCAGCCAATTGCAAAAAATGCATGAGGAAGAGTACACCTACAAGATGATCTCACATCTCCAAGAACTATATGAGAAGAGGGCAAGGAAATAAAGTTATGAGATCTCAAGTGAGATTTATAAGTGAAGGCTATAAGAAGGGTACCACGCAGGTCCTCATGTAATCAAGATGATTGGGTATATTGAGAGGCTAGAAGCCCCTGGGTTCAAACTGAACCAAGAACTATAAGTGGGTCTCATTATTGCCTCTTTACCGTCAAGCTTCAGGAATTTCATTGTCAATTATAATATGAATGATATGAAAAAGTCACTACCAGATCTCTTGGATTTAGTTATCCAAGCTGATAAGGACATGAAAAACACCAATTCAATAGTCTTTATGGTGAACAAGAAAAACAAGGGCAAGGAAAAAGGGTCTAAGGCCAAGTCAAGTCCAAAGACACCAATGCATCATCCTACAAAGAAGGCAAAGATTCAGATGCAAAGTAATGAGCAGGAAGCTATCTGCTTTGGATGTGGCAAGAAAGGCCACTGAAAGAAGAATTTCAGAGCTGGGAAGAAGAAGCAAGCTGATGCTTCTACTTCATGAATTTTTGTTATTGAATGCAATCAATCTTTATCTACAAGTTGGGTATTGGATACGGCATGTGGTTCACACATTTGTATTCATATACAGGAAACAAGTAGGTTCAAGAAGATTGCAAAAAGGTCAAGTGGATCTCCAAGCTGCAAATGGTGCAAGTATGGCGGCCTTGGCAGTGGGAGACTATCACTTGACATTACCAACTGGTTTGGTTCTTGTTTTAATCAATTGGTATTATGTATCGTCTGTTACCAGGAACATTATCTCTATGTCATGTTTAGACACTATAGGGTTTTATTTCAAGTTTGGAAATAATAGTTGTCTCTTTTATCGGGATAACATATGTTACCATATGTCACATATTAACAATTGTTTATATATGATAGAACTAGAAAACTATGTAATGGTATTCAATGACAAAAACAGCCAACATGACTCAAATAATACCCTCCTAGGGCACTTTAGGCTTGGTCATGTAAATGAGAAGTGATTACGAAGATTACATCAAGAAGGGTATCTAGACTCGGTACGGTTAGAACCCTTAGATATATGTCAAGCTTGTTTACAAGGAAATATGAAAAAAGTACCTTTCTCAGGAAAGGGAGAAAGAGACAATGCAGTGTTGGAATTAATACATACAGTTGTATGTTGTCCATTTCCAGTAGAGGAAAGGGGTGGTTTTCTATACTTCATTACTTTTACTGATGATTATAGTAGGTATGGATATATCTATATAATGCATTATAAGTCAGATTCCTTTTGTTTCTTTAAGGAATACCAAAATGATGTAGAAAACCAACTCGGTAAGAAGATAAAATCACTTTGATCAGACTGAGGTGGATAATATCTTAAGAAATCTTTCATTGATCACTTCAAGGAGTGTGGGATAGTATCCCACCTCACTCCTCCTTATAAACCACATTGGAATGGTGTTAGTGAAAGGAGGAATATGACCTTTCTTGACATTTTCAGATCAATGATGAGTCATAAAACTCTTCCATTATCCTTTTGGGCATACACCTTGCAGACAACAGGATATACCATTAACCAAGTACCAACTAATGTTGTAGATGGGATTCCATATCAGTTATGGTATTGAATGAAATCCAATATGACACACATGTGTGTGTGGGGGTGCAAGTCATTTTTCAAGACTTTACTAGGTGTCAAATTAGCATCAAGAAGCACTAAGATCATTTTTATAGGTTATCCTAAGGAAACTAGAGGATACTACCTATATAACCCTTTAGATAGATAAGTAATTGTGGAAAGATACACCACATTTCGAGAAAGGGATCAAATTTATACTAGAAATAGTGGAAGAAAGATTGAATTCGATGAAGTTAATGCTCCAGATGCACAAGAGTTTGTAGAGGAACAATATCCACAAGAGAAAGTGGAAGAATAAGTTGTTCCTGAGACACAGATACTGTGTAAGTTTATGCGAGAGGTTAGAGAATTAGAGATTTATGGTTTTCTTGTCACCGAGTCAGGTGACACAATAGTCCTTGAGGATGATGAACCTCTAACCTACAATGAAGCAGTAGAAGGCAAAAAAGCTGCTAAATGGGTTGAAGCCACGAATTCTAAGATGGAGTCCATGTACCAAATTCAAGTTCGGATTTTGGTAGACCCTCTAGATGATGTAAATCCCATTGGATGCAAATGGGTATTCATGAAAAATCTTGACATGGATGGTAAGGTTAATACCATTAAAGAAAGACTGGTTGTAAAGGGTTTCAGACAACGTCAAGGCATTGAATATGATGAAACATTCTCACTAGTGTCAATGCTTAAATCCATCGTAATATTGCTTGAAATAGCAGCCTTTAATGATTAAGAAATTTGGAATATGGATATCAAAACTGCTTTTCTAAATGGGAAGTTAGTTGAAGAGGTCTATATGACTGAAATAGAAGGGTTTGTTATGTCAAAGAATGCCAATAAAGTATGCATGTTGTAGAGATCCATTTATGGATTTAAGCAGGCATCAAGATCATGGAATCATCACTTTGATGAGGACATAAGGGATTTTGGTTTTTTCAAAAATGAAATCGAGCCATGTTTCATTAAAAAGGTTGAAGGGAATGCTATCATTTTCCTCATAATATATGTTGACGACATATTAATTATGGGAAACGAGGTGCAAGTCTTACAGTCAGTTAAGACTTGTTTAAATGAATGATTCTCCATTAAAGACCTAGGGGAAGCAGCCAACATTCTAGGGATCAAGATATATTGAGATAGATCTCAAAGGCTCCTTGGCCTAAGTCCAAGTACATATATTAACAAGGTACTCAAAAGATACAACATGGAACAATCCAAGAGAGGATTTTTATCTATTTCACATGGTGTGAATCTCTCCATGAAAACATGTCCACAAACACAGGAGGAGATTGACAGAATGAGTAGAGTCCCTTATTCTTTGGCAGTGGGTTCTATCATGTATTCCATGTTATGTACTAGGTTTGATGTTTCATTTTCTTTATGTATAGTTGGTAGATATCAAGCCAATCTAGGAGAGCTGCACTGGACATCTGTTAAAACTATCCTAAAGTACTTAAGGCATACTAAGGATATGTTCCTGTTGTATGGAGGAGATGAGGAACTAGTTGTGAGGGGGTACACTAATGATAGTTTCCAAACAGATCATGATAATATGAAATCACAGTCAGGTTATATCTTTTTCCTGAATGGTGGTACAGTGAGCTGGAGAAGCTCAAAGCAGGTTGTGGTTGCTGATTGTACAGCAGAGTTCAAATATGTTGCAGCTTCTGTTGCAGAAAAAGAAGCAGTCTGGATAAGTATCATTATCTCAGACATTGGTGTTGAACCTATTAGTGTAGACCATGTTCTAGTATATTGTGATAATACTATAGCAGTGGTGCTTTCCAAGGAGACGAGGTCTCACCAGAGGACAAAGCATATTCTTCGGAAGTTTCATCTCTTGATGGATTTTACTCAAAAAGGTGAAGTGATTGTTAGCAGAGTAGCCATAGAGGAAAAAGTGGTAGACCCCCTAACTAAATCCATTTCTCAGCAGAAGCATGATTCACATGTGAGAGATTGCAGATTGAAACCTTTTAGCAGTTGGATCTAGTGAAAGTGCGAGTGTTGAAAGTGGGTTCCCTAGACCCAACTTGTATTGTACATTGATTACGGTTATATGTATTCATTTTGTTTTTATACATGCGTTTATATTTCCTTGATATTGTAGATACTTATCTATCCACTTTGATTATAGAAATGTCCTAAGATTACCTATCACATTAAATGGTTATAGCATGTCCCAGGCTATAATGAGAACCCTGAGATTCCATGACAGTAATCATAAAGTAATGTCCTATGGTCCAGTTACATCATTCGGAAAGGACACAGATGATGTGTGACCATCAGGTGATGGGGGCTCATAAGCATTGATACTTCTTCTCATGAAGTTCTCACTTGATGATCTCTATCTATGGAGATCATGAGGACAGACCCACTTAATAGGAACACCACATGTTTCTGGTGTCATTGGTCATTCCTATCTATGGACATGTGTAATGGTCTCTTGACTTGAGATCATTATCAATGAATGTAATTTAATTACATACAATTGATATAAGGTGAAAACCATGGAGAAAAAGTCGTGGTGAGTTAGTTTGTATCGGGTACGTCATTAATGGCATGGCATTGATTGAATTATCGAGAAAGGATATGTCACTTCCGAGTTCATGAAGAGGTATCTCGGGCCTGTTTGATTACGATGGTTGCACCTTCAATAAATCCATAGCCATGGTAGTTTAAGGTAAACCGTCCGAAAAAATCAGCAAACAAAATAAAGCAAATAAAGAACGATGACACTAGTATGCATTCTGCTTTGTTGAGATATCGATGCCGAAGAGATTATATTACACGGATCATGTTCGTAGGAAGGCAGTTGTTGCTTTGACTTTTCCTTATCTCTATAGGGGCCTCGATGGGTTTCTAGACCCCGCTCTAGGTCGGTGTTATTATTCACTGCAATTGAGATAAGGGCCTAGAGGGTCACACACAATAACACCTTGAGAATCTGCCCTATTCTAGGAATAGGAATTTAAAACTTGGTGGGCCTCGCCAAAGGGTCTGAGCACTATTCTAGTTCTATAAATCACCAACGAATAAATATATTCATTAATTATTCGATTTTGGAATAATTCGTTGAATTTATTTATAACATGTATTTACAAGTTATATATTAAATACAAGTATTAATATTATTCGTTGGATTTAAATATCCTAGGTTCATTTAATATTATCATGAGGAATGAGTCGAGTTACAAAATCAAATTTATCATGTAATATATTTATATATTACAAGTAAGTGATAAATTGTAAATATTATTTATGGAATAATTTTATTTTTCATAAATAATTATTTATATCACTTATATAGTGGACGTCTATTACACTGGGGTCGGGAACCTATACCGCGTGTTTTAAACACTCCCTATATAAGAGAGAGAGAGACGCTCTCCCATTATTATGAATCATGTGTCAAGATTGATAGATTCTCTCTCCTCTTGGAATCTAGAGAGAGAGAGTCTCTCAAGCAATGAAGGATCTTCAAGATCATCCATCTAGGATTGAAGCTCATTCCTTTGTGGTGATTGTCGTTGTGCTGAAGTGGGCATCAAAGTTCCGCGCTAGCACCCAGATCAAGATGAACGACATGAGAGAAGATTCTCGAGGTGTGTGTGGATGATCTAGATGGCTTCGACGTCGGAGTATTCGAGCAACAATCACTGGCGTCCTGCGGCAGACTTGCACACGTCAAATCTGAACAAGGTAAATGTTTAGTTTAATTTTTCATGCTCTGTATAGACTTTTTGAGATCCTCGGACCAAGCCGGGACAAGATCACCGGATTTGACAGGGTTATGTCACTCCAGTGAATCAAAAAATTTTAAATTCCCAACCCACCGGCTTCCGCTGCACAGTCTCAGTACCCAACATCATACCCAATAAAAAAGATATCAATTCCAGATAAATTTTCCAAACATGTAGAAAGTGGAGACCCAATTCAAATAATGACCTCAATTAATTTAAATATGATATAATAGATGGGGTTATACAAAAAATATAAAAATAAAAATTTAATTATAAACATATATATTTTTAATGTTGTGAATTGACCAATATAACTTGTTCACCTATGAAATAATTGTTAGAGTAAGAAAAAGAACCATTTTGATAGTGGTAGGGAACTTATATTAAAAATATTTAATATTTTATAATAATGCAATAAAATATATTGAGGTTCGTAAATTATATATATCATGGATTGTCCCTTATCCATATCTATAATATATTTCCTATTATAGGTTTTTTTGGTGGATATAAAAAAATTAGTACTATAACATGATTGATATCTCAATTTGTAGGCTCAAAACAAATATATATTCTATTTATGGTATTTGATAACATATAATGAAATATAAGTAATGTATCAGTAAATGTAAGATATACATAATTTTTTTTCAAATTGATATGTACCTCCCTGGAGTATTTTGGATTATGAGAAAATATTTTTTTACGAGTGTTAAAATAAAGTGGATTTCAAATATTCCATCTCTTAAAAATAGATCAATTGGTTGATTTTAAATAAATTATATGCACCATATTAGTTTAATGAAGAGTAATCCAATTTAAAATGGATGTCCTAAAACCACTAATGTATGAAATTAAGTATCATCCCTCCTTTGTAGGCATCCAATTATGGTATATGATTATTTTGGAGTGTACTTATGAAAAAATAGACTACCCAATATATATTTATAAAATGGAAAAACATCTTTATTTTTCTAATGCATGAATATCCTTAATTTTCATTGACGTGTTTTAAAAAGGATTATAATGTAAAATGTTTTCTAAATTATAGATAATGTGTATTGAGATACTAAGAATCACCCAAAATGGTGTATGGTAGTTTTTAACTTCATATGATCAATTTAAATAATGTACATGGTATTCTAAATAAGTCATTATGGAAGAATAAATATAACATTATCTCAATTTTTTATTCTCAATCATAAGGCATCAACGGTGCACTATGATAGAATGAGAGGCATTGGGATAAGATTTGATGATCAGAGAGTTAAATACATCATCCATAATCCTAGATGGGATTTATGTTTCCTATATAATATTTACATATCATTTAGACAAAAATTTCAAGGAAAAATAATTGGAAATAAAATTTCTTGAAGTCTTATAGATTGAAATTTTAATGGCATTATGAGACGTTAAATTGTAAAAAATGATATCAAATGATATTACTAACCTCATTAGAGATCCCATTAAATTATAAATATATATATGGGATTTAGATATGATAGTGTATTCAACTGTTGACATAATTCCACTTAGAAGAAAAATATAATAGGAATTTGACTATGGAAATGTTGAAATTGAAAAAAAAATTATATTATTCAAGAGTAGTTGATTGAAATTATTCATCTTATTGAATTTTATGATAAACCACACTTTTAAAAAAACCCATTTATTTCATACAAATAATTATTAATATAAATAGAAATTCCAATTTCATTTATAGGTAATGATATAAGTGTTTTTCTATAATCACCTTAGTATACCATTGATGTTATCTCTCCTTGTAGTATATTGGAGTCCTTGAGAATTTTTAAAGATAAACCATCATTTTCATGCATAATTATACTAGATGTTGAGGGGAATGATTCAATTATGATATTTTTATTTCAAATTTATTTTTGGATAATAGGTGATCTAAAAACTATTTCATAAAACTAATTTATTTTAATATATTCCATCAGACTACCAACACACATTTTATAGTGAAAAAGTAGCATGTGATTTGTAGAGACCTGAATCTTTATGTAAATGTACATTACATTACTTTTTGTGGAATACGTAATACATAACAAAAATAGACACACAAGGACCGTAATATTTTGGTGTCTTTGGAAACTCGGAACGTAATCTTCTAATAGTGGTGAAAGATCTTCAACATCTCCCACAATGATCTTCCCCTTTTGGTTTTCTTACCTAAAATCATTCATTAAATCCTGGGGAAAAGAAAACATATAAAGGGTGAGCTCAAATGCTCAGTAAGGGTAAGCATGGATAAAATAAAACAAATCATATACATTTGAACTTAAAAAAATGAACATAATGTCTAAACATCAAAATCATGGGAAATGACATAAAACATGGCAGTACATAAGGCATAGGTCATAAAGAAAGATTAATCATGATAAAATAGCATGGGAATAAAACATGTGATTGTGGAAACCATTAGGCACATTATATGATTTCCATAGTATCCAAGGCATTACTGTCAAGACCATCTTAGTGGAAAAAGTCCCTTTCTAAATCGAGTTCACTCCTCGTTCTAGTCTAGTATTACTGAACCAGATTAACATATCGTTCCAGCCATGTCTATCTCGTGAGATATAAATATTTACCCAATGCATTATAGGGAGATATAGGTCCCACCCATATCATAATTAAATCATTCTTACTTGTGCCACAACATGAACATAAATCATTCATCGTTACCCAAATTATAAAATGGGTTTCATAAAAATCATCCCATAATAACATCATCCATAAAAAAAATGGATTTCATTTCATCATAAGAAAAGTGAAACCATGTAAATCATATAGACATTATACTTGAAACATACACATATGAAATAATGTCATCTTAGATGTAAAATGGTTTTGATAAAACACATGAAATGAATTCTTGAGGAAAATATCCTTTCTTCTTCAAAATCATTTTCTTTTGACAAAATGTCATGAAATTATAAAAGAAAATGATTTTGTTGAAAATAGTAATGAAATATTTTTGAGGAAGATTTATGAAAATAAGGCTTTATAAAACCGTAAAAAAATCCTTTCATGTCGTATAAGTTAAAAAACATTCTTCTCGTACTTTTCTTGAAAAAAGTCAAAAAGAACCTCGTAAAAGAAAGATTATTTATATACCATGTAGTAAAAGTCAAAATGGGTAAAAAATACTTTAAACATACATGAAATAATTTTTAGAAAATAGGGATTTGGATGATAAATATAACCCCAGTAAATACATAGAATAAACAATCTCAGATAAAAATGAGATTGGAAGAGTTTACCCTTACCTTATGTCTGATATGATTCGTATGTTTTTGAACCTCCTATATAATGATTTAAATAATTTAATTGAATTATTACAGAATCATATTCATTGTTATGATATCATATAAGGTTCACTTATGACATTATATTACCCATTCTTTTGTAAATTCCATGTTAAAACACTGTTTTGGGTAAAATCGTTTCATTTATCGTATTAGTTTCGACTTGTTATTATTGATATTATTAGTTATATACTGATTTACATAATTATATAATTTAAAACATGATTTATATATAATATATATTTATCATATAAATATATATGATAGATCGATAAATGGAATTAAATACACCGTTTATGGAGACGGTAGGCCGTACGTATGCATGAACACTGTTTTCATTTCCTTATTGAATGGAATGAAATTAAGTAGATGAAATGAATATATATATATATATACATAAATCCAGTATCATTATTATGTCATATATTTCATTATTAATAACTATATATACTTTATAATCATTCATGAAGGGTTAACATGGAGACAGAATCTCATCGCGTCGTGGAGACGGTAGTCCATACATAAGCACGAGCGATGATATCATTCTCATGATCGTGGAATTGTATTTAAGTGTATGTATAATATTTTAGAATCAACATCACGTTAAAATAATCATATATAGTCATTTATTTACACCATTATACCCATCCAAGTAAAGTGGTGGTCGAAAACAGATTACACCACGGCGTAGAGACAATATTCGGTACGTACGCACGCGCGGTGATTTCATTTTCCATAGGATGGATAGAAGGTGAAATTGGGTTGTTTCATATTTATAATAACATATCAGTATATAAGTAATACTAATTTTATTACTTTATAATTATACAAATAAAGAGGAATAAGTAGAAGAAGAAAGAAACTTGAGAAAATCAGAAGAAGAGATTACCTCTTCTTCGACACACCTCCTTTAAGATTCCTCTAAAGGAAGTAGAGTTGGTCTTTTGAGAAGACCAAAACCTCCAAAAGTTTTCTAGGGAAGTGGAAAAGAGAAATTGGCAGGGGTTGGTCGAGCTTCAAGTCTCAAAAGGGTGTGAAGAGAAGAGGGAAGGGTTTCCCTTTTTATAAGGGAGGGGAGGGACACCTTTGGAAAAACTTACAATATTATTTAATAATAAAGTCATATTTTTTTAATAGCTCAAAATTGATTTATTTCGAAGCTATGGTGGGGATGGGTCTAAAGCCTCTCAGAAAATAGATTTTAGACAGGTTTGGGTCATTACATTAACCTTATCTTTTAGTTTTAACTCTTAGTTAATTAGATAGACATTTACCTTGTCACATTGTATTTTTATATTATATTGTTAATAAACATGCCATATACATCTAAGAGACCCCCAAGTGGTCCATTAATGATACAAATATCATTATATAAGTATATTTTCTGAAACCTAGATTTTTAGGAATAAAATAACAATTAATAATATAATATTTGTTTTAAAAACTATTTTATTTCAATTTTGACACTATTTAGTAATTGATTTTTTTGAAAATTATAGCAGCATAATTAGTTCGAACAAAGTTAATTTCATCCATACTAACATGTCATATTAACCTAGAAAATTAGTTGAATTCATAAAAAGTCTCAAACTACATTTATTTGTGTATTTATAACATCAATTATGTTAATATTTCATTTATAAGGTAATTATTGCATCATCATTGTGTCATAAATAAATTAACTTATTTAATGTCTAAAAATTATAAATAAAATACCATTATGTAGAAAATATTTTTATCTTTCTAATTAATATTTATAGTCTAATTTATATTATGTATAACCCTATATTAAAATTTATTTAGTTATTAAACTTTGATTTTAACTATTTTAACCCTTCTTTGAATAAATTAATAATAAATGTCCGAATCTAATCCAAGTAGATCTAAATGGTCATATTTTATTCCTAATTTTGTTTTTGGTCAAATTACACTGACCCAATAGAATTAGGGCATGTGTTTGGGTAATAATAATATCATTTTTACCCTTAATTACCCTATTTCCTTTTAACCGTGGTAAATAAAAGTAAAAAGTTACTATTCACCAAAAATTATTTTCATATCATTGAACCACATTCTAGTCCTTGATATTAACCGTGTGTCTCAGATTTGTGAAATTACACTCACAGAAGCGGTAAAATTAATTTTTATGTGAATTTCCAAATTCTCCTGGAAGGTGGGTAAAAGACGGTGAAAAGTTCAATAAAATTTTTATATATTTAAAATTATTATAAAATGACTCTAATTAATTTCATTGAACTTATATAGATATTATTAACGAATTTTGACATAAAATAAATTTAAATAAAAATAATAATTATTTAAATGAAAAGTCTGTTTTTAAATAGTAACCCAGTGTTTTCACTATTCATCAACAATTGAAAGTTTTCATAAAAATACCAAAAATTCACCCTAATATAATTTCGATATTCGGAATCCAAAAATGAAGTCCATTTTGAAAGGTAAAATTTTTAAAATTTCAAAAAGTGGGTATTACTATTCATAACACCTAGTTTATATAATATTTTAATAACATATCATTGTTTAGTGAAACTCGATATTGCATACAACACTCGCTATCATAGAAGGTCACGATTGAGTGTAAAGAAAGCCATGTCAGGGATGCGTGTAGTGCAATGTGTTTTTGGTATAGCATACAACACAAGACATCAATGAAAGTAAATAGAATATTTTCATAAAATCTCGGGGTGTTACATTCTACCCCCCATAAAATGAATTTCGCCCTCGAAATTCTCCGGGGTTATAAATGGTTTACTACTTGAAAGTTTCTTTCATAGAAAACTACATCATAAAAAGGAATACAAAAAACTTCACTTTAATAACCAATGTATGAAACATAACAGTTACCCAAATTAACTAATAGCTGGGTTTCCACATAGGATAACATAGGTGAAAATATGGTTATGGAAGAGAAATACAACCATCAAATTCTGATGAAGAGTGGTAGATTACATGGATATGAAAAAACCAACAATCAAAAATCCATAAATATGTGATGATCTAAGGTACCATCTGATTCATCAGATATGAGAGCACTAGGACAATATTTTTTTCTTTCAATATCATTTCTCTAAAGTTGAATAATTTTAATTAGAAGAAATACTTACTTTATATCAGTATCATATCACCGTTACTCATGCCTCGAACAATTTCCACTTCATCTCTTAAAGAAACGAAGTTAAATTTTTCTTATGTGAAGTGTTAGCAGATTATGCGATAGAATGATAGGTCATTCCATCTATTTCCATCACAACAAGTTTAGCACAATGTATTAAATATATAGAAGTCCATATATGCTGAGATTAATCGTATATAGTTCCAAAAATAGACTTATACTTCATCTATCATAGCACTAATAAAATAAAACTACCTTCTACTAACAAGGGACTTCATGTAGGCTAGTGGTAGGTGATAAAGATATGTCGTGCTTCTGTTGTGGTATTGATTCCCGCAACCTTTTCCGATGTGACGAGTTGTCGCCCATCCTGCAGGATGACTTTTTTCCCAAAACTATACTATCATAACATTTCAGAAATAAAAACAAAAGGTTGTAGCCTTAATCAATACTATATGATGTACATTCCAACCTTTAGGCTTATTGAAAATACATCTGTCTGATCACTAGAAATTTCACCTACCGAGCATGTGAATTCCTTCATTTGTCCCCCATATATCATAAGATATATCTTGTTGTTGTTCACATTCCAAACATGTGAATACCTTAATAATGTATTCTCTTGAAAAATTAATACCCATTGAACTTTATTGAAAACATGAATGCTATCAAAAGGTAACTATTTCCACATACCAAAATCCCAAAATTTCTATATTTTCAAACCATAATATAACGTTGTCCTTATATCAGTCATGAGCTCATTTCATTTTTTTCATTATCCCTTAATTATATGGATGTGATCATCTATCCAAAAATATTTCAATCACTTTTCATGGTTACCAGTACCATATAATTATTGAAAACCAATACATAGATATTTCAAAATTCCACGATACCATAAATGAGATTCAATGATACTATTTTGAAATCCCATTACATGAACACTTAATCATTACACACCATCATTGTCATACTCAACATCACAAATAGTGATTTCATGAGACTTCCCATTATCCTTTGCCTTAAGAGGTTTCTCACGTTCATCATCATTAACCTTTGGATTAGGGCATTGATTTGCATAATTCCCCATTTCCTTTCACTTGATGCATTGAAGTGTTGGTGGTGCGTTCTCCATAGTCTTTTCTTTATTCACATCATTAGCAACCATTTTTCCATTACTTTGACACTCATATAATCTATGACCTTCTTTTCCACACATAAAACATTTTATAGTCCCTTTAAGGAAATCTCCACCATTATTCTTTCCACACTTTGAGCATAAAGAAACATCCATCTTCTTTTCACCGTTGTTCTGAGATTTATCCTCGAACTCCATCTTTCATTTCTTGTCAAAACCATGAGATGTATATGTAACACCAAATTCCATTTCTACATTGAAATAACAATGAAAAATTTCTTCATATCTAATAAATTCTCTTATAGATAATTCCCTTAGAAGAATTTGTTTTAAGCCACTGAAGAATCGATCTACTTTACATTCAGGTTCGATGATAAAGCCAGATGCAAACCTTGTAATCCTTGTAAAATTTGCTTCATATATACCAATAGATTCATCATCCATTTGATTAAGCTCAAGGAACTCCTTTTCCATCTTTGTTCGAAGAATACGAGGGATGTAATTACTGAAAAACAAGTTCTTGAACTCATCCCATTACATGGATTCAATTTCATCGTCGGGCCTTGTATTCTTATTTAGAGTCCGCCACTGGTCTTCTTCACCTTCTAAACGGTAAACAGCCAGAATGAATTTTTCATGTTCCAAACAATGAATTATGGAAAATATATTTTCAATGGTACTGATCCATTATTCAGAAACAAGTGGATCAGAAGACACATTAGAAGAAGGAGGATCTTGCCTCATGAAGGACTCAATAGAATATTTTTCCTTTCTCTGCTAATTCGGAAGTCCAGATTGATTCATAGCTTTTGTAAGTATAGAAATAATATTTTTCACTCCATCTCCCATAACATTGGTTTGTTCATGAGGAAAATCATTGCATTGTCCCTTATATTGAACATCACGGTTCCTTCGGGTTCCAGCCATCGTCTAAAACCCAAAAAGAATAGTGTGAGAGGAAAAAATCATTCTAGGTAAAACAACATAATAAAGGGGGAGTACCTTCGATATCTGACATCTTTGGTTTAATTCTATCATTACCGTAATTCTAGGACTATAACCTATACTTATACTTAACCTTAGGGACATCCATAGACATACCTTTGAAATGTATCTAGGGATCCTACTAAAGTTTTCTCATCCTAGTTTCCAATGGTTAACTAATCCTTTCCTCTAATACCAACTCTAGAGACCCGAATCTTAATGTACATGGGCATTACATTACTTTTTTGGAATACTTAACACATAACAAAAACAGACACACAAGGACCGTAATAGTTTTTTGTCTTTGGAAACTCACAACGTAATCTTATAATCGTGGTGAAAGATCTTCAAAATATCCCATAAAGATCTTCCACATTTGGTTTTCTTACCTAAAACCTTTCTTTAAATCCTTGTGAAAAGAAAACATATAAAGGGTGACATCAAATTCTTAGAAAGGGTAATCATGGATAAAATAAAACAAATCATATACATTTGAACTTAAAAACATGAACATAATGTTTAAACATCAAAATATTGGGCAATGAAATAAAACATGGAAGTACAAAAGGAATAGGTCATAAAGAAACATTAATAATGATAAAATATCATGGGAATAAAACAAGTGATTGTTGCAACCATTAAGCACATGATATGATTTCCATAGTAGCCAAGGCATTACTGCCAAGACCATCTTAGTGGATAAAGTCCCTTTCTGAATCGAGTTCACTCCACGTTCCAGTCCTCTATTACTAAACCAGATTAACTTACCGTTCCAGCCATGTCTATCTCATGAGATATAAATCTTTACCCAATGCATTAAAGGGAGATATAGGTCCCACCCATATCATAATTAAATCATTCTTACTTGTGCCACAACATAAACATAAATCAATCATCATTACCCAAAGTATAAAATGGGTTTCATAAATATCATCCCATCCTAACATAATCCATACAAAAAATGGATATCATTTCATCATAAGAAAAGTGAATCCATGTAAATCATAGAGACATTATACTTGAAACATACACATATGAAATAATTTCATCTTAGATGGAAAATGGTTTTGATAAAACACTTGAAATAAATTCTTGAGGAAAATATCCTCTCTTCCTCAAAATAATTTTATTTTCACATAATTTCATGAAATTCTAAAAGAAAATGATTTTTTTAAAAATAGTAATGAAATATTTTTGAGGAATCATTATGAAAATAAGGCTTTATAAAACCATAAAAAATCCTTTCATGCCGTATAAGTTAAAAAAACATTTTTTGCGTACTTTTGCCGAAAAATTCAAAAAGTACCTCGTAAAAGAAATATTCTTTACATACCATGTAGTAAAAGTAAAAATGGGTAAAAAAGAATTTAAACATACATGAAATCATTTTTATAAAATAGGGATATGGATTATAAATATAACCCCAGTATATACTTACGAATAAACAATCTCGGATAAAAACGAGATTGGAAAAGTTATCCCTTACCTTATGTCCGATATGCTTCTTATGTTTCCAAAACTCCTATATAATTATTTAAATAATGTATTTATCTTATTAAATAATCATATTCATTGTTATTATATCATTTATGGTTCTCTTATGACATTATATTACCGTTTCTTTTGTAAATTCCATGTTGAGGCACCATTTTGGGTAAAATCGTTTCATTTTTCGTACGAGTTTAGACTTATTGCTCTTGATATTATTACTTATATACTGATTTACATAATTCCAGAATTTAAAACATGATTTATATATAATATATATTCATCATATAAATATATATGATAGATCTATAAATGGAATGAAATACACCGTTTATGGAGATGGTAGGTCGTGCATACACATGAACGCTGCTTTCGTTTCCTTATTGACTTGAATGGAATTATGTAGATGACATACATATATATATACATAAATACAGTATCATTATTATTTAATATATTTCATTATTATTCATTATATATACTTTATAATCATTCATGAATGGTTAACATGGAGAATGAATCTCATCGTGTCGTGGAGACGGTAGTCCGTACGTACGCACGAGCGATGATATCATTCCCATGATAGTGGAATTGTATTGAAGTGTATGTATAATATTTCAGAATAAATATCACTTTAAAATAATCATATATAGTTATTTATTTACACCATTATACCCATCCAGTAAGGTGGTGGTCGAAAACAGATTACACCACGGCGTGGAGACGGTATTCCGTACGTACGCACGCGCAGTGATTTCGTTTTCTATAGGATGGATAGAAGGTGAAATTGGGTTGTTTCATATTTATAATAACATATCAGTTTATAAGTAATACTGATTTTATTACTTTATAATGAGACAACTAAATAAGAATAAGTAGAAGAAGAATGAAACTTGAGAAAATCGGAAGAAGAGATTACCTCTTCATCGACGCACCTCCTTTAAGCTTCCTCTTAAGGAAGTAGAGTTGGTCTGTTGAGAAGACCAGAACCTCTAGAATTTTTATAGGGAATTTGAAAAGAGAAATGGGCAGGGGTTTTCCAAGCTTCAAGTCTCAAAAGGGTGTGAGGAGAAGAGGGAAGGGGTGCCCTTTTATAAGGGAAGAGAGGGGCACCTTTGGAAAAAATTAAAATATTATTTTATAATAAAGTCATATTTGGTTTTTAATAGCTCAAAATTGATTTATTTCGAATATAAGGTGAGGATGGGTCTAAATAATCTCAACCAATAGATTTTAGACAGTTTTGGGTTATTATATTAAACTTATCTTTTAGTTTTAACTCTTAGTTAATTAGATTGACATTTACCATGTCACTTTGTATTTTTATATTATATTGTTAATAAACATACCATATACATCCAAGAGACCCCCAAGTGGTCCATTAATGATACACCTATCATGATATAAGTATCTTGGCCGATACTTAGATTTTTGGGAATATAATAACAATTAATAATATAATATTTGTTTTAAAAACTATTTTATGTCAATTTTTAAAATAATTAGTAATTGATTTTTGTGAAAATCATAACAGTCTGATTAGTTCAAAAAAGTTAATTAAATCCATACTAACATGTAATAGTATCCTAGAAAATTAGTTTAATTCATAAAAAGTCTCAAATTACATTTATTTGGGTATTTATAACATCAATTATGTTAATATTTCATTAATAAGGTAATTACTCCATGATCATTGTTTCATAAATAAGTTAACTTATTTAATGTCTTAAAATTATAAATAAAATACCATTATGTAGGAAATCTTTTTATATTTCTAATGAGTATTTATAGTCGAATTTATATTATGTATAACCCTATATTAAAAATTATTTTGTTATTAAACTTTGATTTTATCTATTTTAACCCTTCTTTAAATAAATTAATAATAAATGTCCTAGTCTAATCCACATGGACCTAAATGGTCATATTTTATTCCTAATGTTTTTTTGGAATAATTACACTTATCCAATAGAATTAGGACATGTGTTTGGGTAATAATAATATCATTTTTACCCTTAATTACCCTATTTACTTTTAACCGTGGTAAATAAAAGTAAAAAGTAACTATTCACCAAAAATTATTTTCATCTCCTTGAACCACATTTTAGTCCTTGATATTAACCTTGTCTCTCAGATTTTTGAAATTCTACTCACATAAGCAGTAAAATTAAGTTTTATGTGAATTTCCAAATTCTCATAGGAGGTGGGTAAAAGACGGTGAATGGTTCAATAATATTTTTATATATCTAAAATTATTATAAAATGACTCCAATTAATTAAATTGAACATATATTGGTATTATGTATCAATTTTGACCTAAAATAAATTTAATTAAAATAAATAATTATTTAAATTAAAAGTCGGTTTTTCAATAGTAACCTAGTGTTTTCACTATTCATCAACAGTTGAAAGTTGTTAGAAAAATACCAAAAATTCACCCTAGGATAATTTCGATATTCCGAATCCAAAAATAAAGTCAATTTTGAATGATAAAATTTATAAAATTCCAAAAAGTGGGTATTACTATTCATAATGGCTAGTTTATATAATATTTTAATAATATATTGTTGTTTAGTGAAACACGATATTGCAAACAACACTCGCTATCGTGGAAGGTCGTGATTTCGTGTAAAGCAAGCCATGTCAGGGATGCGTGTAGTTCAAGCTCTTTTTTGGTGTAGTGTACAACAAAAGACATCATTGAAATTAAAAAGATTATTTTTCATAAAATCTCGGGGTGTTACATGATTGATTTTAGTTCATTAAATATTATTTAAATAATCTTATCATACATCATTATTATTAAAATATTAGACTCTTCAATGAAGTGTGTATTTGAACAATGAAATTATCATTATGAGGAAATAGTGTTGAATTAATTGGGTAATGATTCACTATATAAGGACATGAATATCTAATGGAGGCGAGATTCCCCACTATATTATTTATTATATTCAAAGTGGATCATGTTGGTAAACAAACATGTCCATTAGTGCGATAAAATTTTGTCATGAATTTAATTTTCTTGTTTTTATTTGACATTGACACTATAAATCTATTTTTGAACAGGGCATACGTCTAATGTTTAGAGGATGAAGATCTGTGCATTCTTGATAATGTTTTAAACCATCATGTTGTTGATTAGGGAGCCTCAATTTTAGGAATGTGGAATCTAGTAACAAAATTTAATTCTTCTATCAGTAATGTTCATCTCAATTATTAATAGGATGAAAAAAAATCAATTGAGAAAGAGTTATGTGTAATTCGGTAAAATCCTTAGATATTGATGTGATATCTACCATTTCAACAAGTTTTGTTTCTAAAACTTGTTTTAATTGTCAATCTGAGGTGGAATAGATTTGAATGACGAAATTACTTGATGACTTTTACATTACGTGGGTATGAATATTTATGTATGATTTTTTATAAGAAATATATATTTTTGATTAATATATATTAATTAAAATAATAGTTTACAATAATCTCATAACATTTACAATTCAAAAAATAATTGATGATGAAAATCAAATCATAAAAAATAAATAATCTCCCATTAACTATCAAAGATATTATTGATTTAAAATATGTACTAAAAGAGTGTACGTATTCTTACTTCATTAAATAATCAATCTACATTAATTTAATATTCTAAAATAGATTATTATATATATATATATATATATATTATTTTTTTAGTGAATTCATATGTGAGATGAAGTGGTATTCGACCTCAGTGGAATTTTGTTATCTCTCATTACATATGTATGATAATTTTTACTATGTTCAAAATGAATATTTAATATATATTATATAGAAATTTTCTTCTCATACATTTCATTAACATACTATTATTTGAATATTCAATATATTAAATGAACACACATGTGAAGAGTGCAATAGTTTAGTTCAGTTGGAAACCCGGAACACATAAATCTTATCTAGTGGAAGATTATCGATTTTTTGCATATTGATATTCACTTTTAGTGATCTTCATAGACAACACATACATAATAATTTCCATCATATACTATGGAAATTAATGCTAATAAAGGGTAATCTCATATACTCAGAAAGGGTATACAAGGGAGACACAAAACCATATCATTAACATAAGGGTAAAAGAACTTGGTCAGAAAAAATTAAAACTACTACTTATATATCATAAATTATAATCATGAGTCAAGCTATAATTATTTTCATCTCATATTGAAATAGTAAAAATACAATCAATGGGAATGATCTATGAGATCATAACTTTTCAAAACATGATTGATTTTCTTAATACACACAAGGACAAAAAATCATTTCTATAGTAGTCAATTATCATTTACCATGTTATCATAGTGGAATGGGATCATCATAAAACAATCATTGTATAAATTAATCAATCCCACTATAATTATTTCAGAAAAATTCCCATATTGATCTTGGATCACTTCTCATTCCAACATTTTCTTTCTCATGAGATATAAATCATTACCCAGTGCATTAGAGGGTGATATAGGTCCTACGTTTCCATGATAAAATCCATATTTATGTGATAAATAAGATAATAATTCATTAATATTATTATTAACAATAAAATTAAGTGTTCTCGATAACAATTTCATTATATCATAACATATCTGAAAGATAAAAGAATAATAATCATTCTAACATTTCATCATTGAAAAACCCATGGAAAAGAAAGCTGGTTTCATTTGAATTTTATCATGGTATAACCTAGTGATCATAAAGGCATTTCATATACATAATTCCAATATAATCAAAATACATTCATAGAATGAATTAGAATGGTATCCTTAGATTATATCCATAGTAAGTCAAAAGTATCATCAATTGATTTCATCTTAGATGGAAAATTATTTTGATCGGCTATATATGATATTTATTGAGAAACAATTTCATTATTTTTTGAAAAAAAAACATTTTAAAACATATAATTTTTAAAAAATATTTTAATTTGAAAAGAATATTTATAAAAGATTCTTTAATATTAAAATAATTTAATGGTTATGATGGTTGAATGTATCATTCATGAAATAGATTCCAATAAAAATATTGCTATAAAAAATTTAGTAAATGAAAATTAAATTTATTGTCAAAAAACATGAAAAATGATTTCAAAAAAATTATAATAAGGAAAAAATGGGTAAATATTCTTATTAAAATTTAAATGGGAATAATACAATTTTTTAAAAGATATTTTTTTCTTTAAAGATATTTCTGATTGAAGAGGGAAATAATGATTTATTTTTATAAGATAAAATTATAAAGGAAATTAAGAACCAAATTGTACGAAATAGAAATATTAAATGAAAAATATAATGAATAAATAGTGGAGAAAATAGTTCATGACTAAATTGGGATATGGAACATAATATTTTACCATTGGAAACAAAATCACATATGGTCATGAGTAATGAAGTGATTGTAACATAAAATCATTCTCACATATGTATCTTTGAATCATAAGTCCCATAAATGAATGACATAAAAAAAGAAAATAAGATATCATGAGGGTGAATACATTATTTATATTACATTTTAATTTATATTTAAATACACCATGTGAAACAATATAGGTGCATAAGATAACATATGTCTCAATTATGGGATATGGATTTAAAATCCCTTAATGATTTGTTAAATTTTCAAACATGAAAAACCATTAAAGAGAGTTAAAAAATTGTACATTTAAATCCCAATTATTTTTAGGATAATAATAATAGGATACTATAATTCTCATTATACCCCACATAAATGAAATAGGTGGTGAATGAGGGATATATCTCACAAAAGTAAAAAGTGATAAAGAAAATCCCAAAAAACATTAGTAATCATTTGATTTATAATCCTCAATAAATAATAACATAAATGAGACCTTTAATATCATAAAATTAGTGTTATACATTATAAAATATGTCATAGATAATTTATATACACCTAAATAAATTATTGATGAATTATCATATTTCTCCGACAAATAATAAAGAGACTAAAAATCCCTTAATGTGTGTATTGACTTCATTCTAACTCAATAAATCCTACTATATTATTAATATAATATTACTATAAAATATTAAAAATCAATAATTATATATATAATATAATATATTATTTACTTATGTAATGTTATTTCCCATTTATTTACAATTCCATTTTCATGTCACATTTCAAGTAATAAATTCTTGTTCTTTCATATATATCTTGATTTTTTATTTTTTCTTATAAAATTGATCATACCTAATTAATGTCAATAATTATAATCATTATAAAATTATTATACATAATATTATTATTTTTAATTATAGTAATACATATGGTATTCTGATAATAAATGAAATACATCATTCATTGGGACAGTATGTCATATGTATAGTTGAACACTGTTTCCACTTTCATAAGATAGAAAAAAAATTATAGTTAATTGATATATTATAATTTAGAAAATAATTTTAATTTCATATATATCATATATTCTTATTCTATCCATACCCATAACCTTATATTTAAAGCATTAATAGATCACATCACTTTATGAGGAAGTAGTTCATTGTATACACGAGTGAATTAATCTTATTCCAAAAATGGTAATTATAAATTTATATGTGATATAATAATTCTATAATAAAAAGAATAATATAATTATAATATATAAATAGTAAATACATAATTATTTTATATTTTCATAGTTGGTAATAAAAATATAAATGAGGTCAGGTCACAAGGTTGTAGTCAGCCATACACATGAACGATGATTAAATGACCCATATAATAGAATTGGAGATCGTTTAATGTCATTATAATAACATATAAATGTCTTATTCAGTGTAATATAATGAGGATATTATATAATAATGTTTTATTAATTATTTATTGAAGGTCAAGGAAGACATAAAACAAATATTCTTATTGATGAACATTACCTCTTATTCGAGTATACTCCTTAGGATTTCAACATGAGATTTCCTAGATTGGATATAAATATAAAATAAAGATTATAGGATGAGATTTGGTAAGTTAAGAAGATAATTTGAAAGGTATTACCCAATCTAATAGGGTTATTAGGTTTAAATAAAATAGGATAAGGGGTGGAATTTTATATGTGATGTGACTGGCACACTATTGATTCGTTTGAATGAATGAATTCCACCAGCATTTTCCTCATGGAACAAAGATATAACATTTTACTGATCATTATAATTGAAGATATATGGTATATATATGGCTATATATTTTTTTTACTTGTTTGTTCCTTTTTTACTATTTTTCATTTTAGTTCAACCATCTGTAGACCTCTTTGTTCCATAACATTAGTATATAATTTTTTGGTTTCACTACTAATTTTTGGTAAAAATTTCGATGAACATGTTATATAATACATATTTCGTTGATTCAAAATATAGAATCCATTTTTCTAAATTCCATCGCAATAAGCGGAAAAATATAATTTAAAATTAATCTCACCTATGTAATTAGAACACACATTTTTTCGAAAAAATGGATAATCCATTATAAAGGTTGTATATAAAAATTCAACAAGATATTGATTATAATTTAATAAATTGGATTAATGGATTTATAAGTGAAATAAATTTATGTTAAAACAAATTTATAATATAAATTTTAAATATAAATAAATTATATTGAATATAGTTTTTAGTAAACTTTTAGTATTCTAAAAAATTCATAAAAAATTCATTATTATAAAAAAAATTAACAAATTTTATATTTTTTTAAGAAATTATCATTTAAAAATATATTGTTCAAGAAAAATATAAAATTAGGAATATAAATTTAAAACAAAACCTACATACACATTTATAAAACATGTTTTTGAGAAGTTTAATTTTTTTATTGTATAAAAAATAGTATTAATAAAAACCCATTTTAAAAACACAAAATAATATAATATTCAAATAGAATATATATTTTAATAAAAAAAGTATTTTTTTTGAAAAAATAACAATAAAAAATACAATTATTACCTCAAAACTTAATTTGGAATGAAAATTATTTAATTTATTTAACAATAATGATATATTTTAAAAAAGTAGAATTTTTTACATTTCACAAAATAAAATTCTAAAAAATCCCAAAAAATCCCCACAATTTTATATGAATATAATTATTTTAAAAATGAAAAAACATTATTAAAAGTATAATAGTATTAAAAAACCCATTTTTTTAAACTAAAAAAATTTATACTCATGTCATATATAAAGTTGATTCTAAAAGTAATTATGTGTATTTATTACTAATAAAGAATACATTTTTTACTCAAAAATTAATTTGGAATGAAAATTACATAATTAATTGAACAGTAATTTTATATTTTAATAAAATCAAAAATTATTACTTTTCACTAAAAGTCAACATTTTCTTAAAAATTCCCAAAATTTCATGATTATTTAATATCGATATGATGATTTAAAAAAGTATGATCGTTTTATCAAATATATGTTCTAAAATATATATAAATTAATTATAATATTTAATTACAAAAATAAATAGAAATCATTTTCAATAAAACATATATTTGATGAATATAGTTACTTTAAAAAAAATTATTTCAATATTATATATGTCTTTAAAAATAAATTTATATTGATTAAAATTTTTATATTTATATTACAAAAAAATTATTATACAATTAATTCCCGAAAATTTAATTTTTAGGTTCTAATTTTCATATTAAATGTAATATTATTTAATGGTTCATTGATGCTTGGTGTTGTATATAATAAACACTTTAAAAATGAACATTGTTGTGGGTAATGCATTATAAATTTTTTTCCACGTATAATGAATTATATAAATAGTTTTCGTTGTAACTAAAAACATCGAAAGGATGAAAAAAACAAACAAATCATTGGTTGTCACATTCTACTACCATTACAATGAATTTCTCATTAGAACATCATCTCAAACATCAGGTGTTTCTGAATTCAAAATACCTTCATATATACCCACATTATAAAAGGGTTAATGAAATGACCTCTTGAAAAATAGAAAGGGATGTGAGAATATCATATAGAATAAAACAGACTAGGTTTCCAAATAATAAAATAAAGGTGGTAAGTGAATACATGAGTATAGTATATAAACCTAACACTAAAATATAGATAGAGAGTGGTAGAGAACATTGATCACAATAAGGTGGTGATCCGGATAATGTTAATGACCATAATTCCTTGATGTAAGGAGGCATGAAAATCATCATTTATATTATCAAAATGATGATAATAACACAACATTATTTGTATTTATCATTTTACTAATATTGGGTAATTTATTTGTGATCTTGACTGAGAACATATTACAAGGAAATTACATTCTATCTTTTTATTTCATCCTTAAAATTATGGATTTTTTTTTGTTCCTTGATTAATTTATGCTTCATAACCTACACTAAGAGATGAATTTTTTATGATTCAAGTACTAAATGAAAAACATAAAATAATCAAACGTTATTTAACGGTATAGTGATATTAATGGAAAATCCATGAGTAAGGGAAATAAAGAACATAATATATTATTGATGTTTCGATAATGATTTTTTGATAAATAGAATAATTATTTTTAGAATTTGAATTTGATATTATTGACGACCATGGAAGTAATTAATAATGTGTTAACAATGTTGTTTATGTTTTCATTGATAGATTTTATAGCATTATTGGATATATGGAATAGGTTCAATAATTTTCTATTTTATTCATGGAAGGAGGATGGATTTTATATTTCATTGAGGTATTATGGTAATTAATTTTATTAAAAAAATAATGAGAATAAATTGTGAAGGTATTCACATGATTGGTATTTGAAAATGTATTGTTGCAACCTGATATATGGGTGATTATTATGCTGATTATTTTGAGAAATTTCTTCAAATTATTATATAAATTATTATTTTTATTGAGAAATATTTTTTCAAATCCGTAATGAAAAACATATACTAAAAAACCCTTATATATTTCATAATTCATAAAAAAATATTCCTTGAACTCCAATATGTAAATACTCTATTCATCATACTTCTTTTTCAAAACATTAATTTGGTTTGTCGTAATTTTACTTTTCACCACATTTAATAAAAATATAATTTATAGTTTCTTCATCATCTGTAATTAAACCATTACTCATACAAACATACTAATTCTCTTCATAATCTTACCCATTTGGACATTAATTTTTATAATGCTAATAATTTTGAAATTTAATATATTAATCCATTGATAATACATTGGAAGACTAATATTCAAAACCATTGTGTTATCATATCCTTTCATTTTATTTTGTCTCTTGAAAAATCTATCCACTTCATCTCCAAAAATAAAAAATGTTATCATTAATTTGTGTGACTATCAAGATAAATTCTTCACATGTTCTTAATGTATAGGAAACTGATTCTTATTTCCTCGTTAGTCTCTGCTTCCAAAACTCTCATTAGAATTTATCCTTCTCTTTTTTGGTTAGTCTGAGATTTGGTCGATGATAAAAATATTATTCATGGTCAATGATAAATAATTAGGCATAATCACAGTATAATTCTCTCTTGGAATAATCCCATTGTTTTATCATTAAAAAAATTTCAATCCCATTCAATGTTCTCCCAATTAATTTTATTTCCCAACATTGATTAAAACCAAAAACCATAGTTTGAGAATCACTAATCACTGCGGAAAACGACTAATAATGAATAAAAATAAATTATATTATATCTTAATCGTGACACATTATTTATATTCTATTAATAATTATGATAATCATAGTTCATTCTTAGTAAACATATACTTAAATCCCTGATGATGATTTAAAAAGAGTTTTTGAATTTACAAAGCATACCCCCCAATAGTGTAAAAGGATCTGTGCAGTAAGACCCATTTTCACACGCTTGGTGATGATTGAGTCTGACTAAATTTTCCCTTCATGGTGTTATTACCGCTAGGTGACTCCATGAAATAGAATAAACTATTTTTTCTATCCCAACATATTTTTAATTTAAAGGTAACTAATTTCTCCACACTTTACCAAAATTTAAAGACATTATCCAATAATATTACTCATCATTAGATTTATTTGTAGTGAAATCCATAGAAACAACTTTATAAATATCTCTACGTATATCACTAATGTTTTATTATCCTATTTTATAATGTTTAACAATTCAATTCCTTTGATACCAAATAGTTAATCCAATGCTTCCCATATATGGATATTAAATATTTTTAGAATAATATTTTATATAATCCACAATCAAACTCATAAGAGTGTTAATAGTTTGTTGAAATTTTAATATTATAACACAATCAATTAATCTATTGAATGATTTTAATTTTTTTCCTAAAAATAATTAAAATTTAGTAATCTTCATAGACATACCATATATATGAACTTTCATCATAATATGTCGAAATGAGGCGTATGAAATGGGGATCTCAGTTTCATAGTATGTTTAATAAATGGATATAATAAACATAACATTAACATAAGTGTATGATAACATGATTATAAGATTTGAAAAAAATACCCTTCATATCAACAATCATAGTCTTGAGCTTCAGAATAGTCATTGGTAGTTCATAATACATGATTGATAATATAATGAATAAACATGATCCATGAATGATTAAAATTGAATTATAAAATATATTTCTAACATACCCATAAGCATAAATAATAATTTCCATAGTATTCAAGGATTATTTCCAAGGTTATCATAGTGTAATGGGTTCACATCCAATCCATCATAGTAGTCACAATTTACTCACATTCCATCATAGCAGAAAATTCCCCTTACTAAACCTGGTTCACCCTATTCAATTTCAATATATCTCATTATATAAAAATAATTTCCCAATTAATTGTATAAATATATAGGTTCCACTAATTTCATATAGAATAATATTTTTATTTCCTCCACATAATCACAAAAGATTCATCATATCATAAACCATTAAAAAATGAATTTCATTAATATTTCATCATATTATAAATAATATAAAATAACTACATTCAATAATCATTTCATCTTAGAATAATAATAGAAAATGTAATAAGGTTTCATGGGAAATTTATCATTGTATAACACATAGAAGTTAAATGGTTTTTGTAAATTTCATTCCATAATAAAAATAATCCATTCATCAAAACAATAATAATGATATCCTTAGATCATATCCTATGTATGGAATTTGTTACATAAATAGATTTCATCTTACATATAAAATGATTTAAATTTATAATTTGAAACATTTATTAAGTAAAATATCCATTCCCCGTTTTTAAAAAAATTATGCATAAAAAAATAAAAATCATTTACTTTCAAAATAATATTTAAATATTATAAAATATTCTTCCAAATAAATTAATGTCATCATGACATAAATGATGAGATAATAACATAAAATCAATACTACATAATTGTATTTAAATGATAAACCCCATGGAAGAGTAACATAAAATGGAACAACGTACATTTAAATAATAAATAATTCTAGATATTAAATTATAATGGGTCTTTATCTACTAACATAAATGAATATACATGCACAAAAAATGTACATAGAAAAGAAGGAAAATTAGGACAAAAATTCATGATATGTTTCTAAATTTTTGAACATTTAACTCCATGAAAGTGATATCCAAAAATGGATATTTAAAGACCAATTTTTTTATTGATAAAAATCATAAGATACCTTCATGGGAGATAGATAACCTAAATAAAAAATAGGTATTGAATATGGAATGATTCTCATAGAACTAAATAGTGAGACAAAAATCGAATACCATTTTAGAAATCATCGAAATTTATTTTAAAATAAATAATATCATGAAATAAAAATATGAATATCATTAATTTTTTTATAATTATTAAATAAAATTTCATTGGGGTAGCATACAATGGAAAAAATGAAATGAGTGGTCAATTTTGGTATTTATCCTTGAAATAAATGAAAGAAAATATATCCAATATCATAAGAATTGATATACTGGTCAGTCATTTAAATATCCTAATTAAAAATTATATGTTTACAATATCTATTGTATAGAAACATTGATATTCAATAAACACATTAATTTTATAAATTACCTTAATATAATATATTTATTAATTCTGTATTTATATATTGTAATCTATAAATGATAAATATAGAAAATGAAATACATCGTCTATGGAGATGATATTCCATACGTACACAATAAATTTGTTTCCATTTTCTCATCGAACCTAAAACAAAATAATGAAAAAACATGTATTATTGATAAAAAAATATTTTTTATATCATATTTATCAAATACTTTCTTTAAAAAACATCATTATCACCTTAAATGAAAATTATTTAAATAATAATATTTCTTTTCAAGGTGGTACTACACCGTATACATGAGCGACATTATCATATTTGCACAAAAAATAATAAATGAAGGTGTGTGTGATATAATTTTTATAAAAGAAAAATAAAATAAAAATATGATATATAAATAATATATCCATCATTGTAACCATCCATGATAGGTGTAAGTGGAATAATGAATGAAATCCGTTCGTGAGGCAGGAGTCCTCCATACACATGAACGATGATTCCATAAACTATTTGATGGTTGTAGATATTGTTGAAGGTTATTAACATTAGATAAAAAAATTAAGTATATGTATGATAGGAAGGTTATTATATAACCGTGGAGTAATAATAATTGAAAGAGTTGTATAAAGAAAAAAAATAAAAATGATCTTTAATGAATCTAACCTCTTCATCAGGTATCCCCTTCTGGATTTCACCAAAAGATGTCATATGTTATAATTATGTTAAAACAATGTCATATAGGACAATAGGGACACATTTTTAAATTTATTTCGAAATGGAATTTCCAAACTGAAAGGCTTTTAGTTGGTTATATGATAGGATAGGGGCAACCTTTTATAAGTGAGGTGAGTGGTAAATTTGAAGTTGTTTTGAAAGAATGAATTCCATCATCCTCGATTAATGGAAAAAGGATAAAATAATGATAAATTATCAATAATTTAAGTAATAAGTTTAATATAGGTCTATATAATGGGTTTTATAAAATTTTGTGGTTATTTGTAAACCTTAACTTTTTCAATTTACCCCTTGGTGAACCCATTTTACCATAACTTCGGTAAGTAATTTATACAATTTCTACTGTAGAGTTTGGTAAAAATTAATTTTAACTTTTTATATAATTTAAATTATTTTGATTCTAAATGTGTAATTTTTTTGGGGAACACCATTCAGAGAATTGCGTATTTTTAATAGAAAATTAATCATGCATTCATTATGACATAGTTAGTTTTGTATTGATAAAAAAGTTAAAAGGTTTTCAATGTTTTTATATCAAAACTCAATATTAAACTGATTAAAATGAAATATATTTCAAGAATTTTAGACTAATTGTAAATATTTCACACTGATAACTATTTCAAAAATAATTTAACAGGATAAATAGATTAAACAAAAAGGTGGATTCCAATAAAAATTTCGAATTTCTTAATATTCATCAAAAAATATAATTTGATTTTGAAAATTTGAAAAACATCAAGATAATATAACTATTAAATTATGGTTTTATGAATTAAAAGTATTATTTCCAAAAGAATTTATAAAAGTGGAAAATGAAATTTTAAATAAAACTTGATGACACGACGAAAAAGAGGGATTTCAAGAAGTGTATTGTTTAAAAAAAAGATGATATATATTAAATAATTGTAAAATAATTGATTGATTCTATGTTAAAATATTATCATTTAAAAAATTTAAATTTTATTTTCAAAATTTCAAATTTGGTATCAATTTAATTAATTAAAAGAGATAAACATTATAAGAATGAAAACATTATTTTTAAAAACATCAATTTATACATAAATATAAACATATAATAAAAGCATATATAATTTTTATTCAGTGAAAATTAATTTTTTTAAATTAATATAAATAATAATTACGTTAAATAAAAATAGAAATTTAAATTTAATATACAATATTTATTGAAAATAAATGATATTTTTACAAAAATTAGAACATTTTAGTATTCAATGAATTCAAATTTTTTTGATAATAATCATAAAATTTCTCAACAAGTTAATTTTTATATTATTATTTAAAAATGATGATGTTTATCAAATAAATTCACCAAAAGGATATATAGATTATTTATAATACCTTTTTCGTAAATGGAAATAAAATTATTTTTGTATAAAACCTAGTTTTTGAGTAATATAATTACTTCAATAAAAACATATTGATTATTATTAATAATTTATAAATAAATTTATATTTAGTAGTAAGTATATATATATATTATAAATTAATCAATATTATTTATACCCTCTTATTTAACAGTTATTTTATAAAGAATATATTTGACGTATTATTATATCTTGGTTAACTGAAGCTTTATATCATCTGTGAAATATGCATTTTTAGAAAGTTGTAACTATGCATAACATAATAAACACCCAGTGTTTCATATTATGTATGAACAACACTAATTTATGTGTAATAAAAAATCCCAAAAAATATATCTTCCAAAAAACTCTTTCATAAAATTTTATTGTTTTATAATTATTAGGATAAATCTTCTCCTATAATAAATATCTCAACTATAAAAACAAGTCAAAAAATGGTAACACAATTTATCATTTTCATTCCAACTATTGGGATAGTTAGAAAAATCATAGCAGCGATTGTAGATGCTTCTATTATACTATATAAATTAGCAATAAAATCAGGATGAGTAAAAACATTAGAGGGTTGAGGTAACCCTTGTAATGATCCATAATTGTTTCAATGTATTTTATCATTTATATATATATAAATATATTAAAATTGTAAAATATATTGAAAAATCATTACATCATGGAACAAAAAACGTTTTTGCGATAATAATATAAGAATTAAAATTATTGTATAATGTTTTCATTATGATTTATTTTAAATAACTTGAGACTTTTAACAAATGCAAGGCTCATTTATTTATTAATAAAAGACAGTTTACACAAGTCTAGAAATGGTATATTTTTCATGATCCCTTTTAATGAAAGGGATAAGATCATTAGAAGCCTGATCAACCCAATAAAATTCAATTCCATTGGTTCCCTCATTTTCAAGTCCATCAGCAACAGAATTGGTTTCCCTATAAGTGTGAGTGATAAAATGATTCAAGGAAAATATAGTATCCAATCATTTTTCCCAACAATTAATGTTCTTCCAAGCCAAGGGAGAGACACCCATCCTGATGGTAGAGATGACCACTATAGAGTTACTCTCAAACCATAAATTATTCCAACCACGATCCTTGGCTTGCTCCACCGCAACAATTATAATAGGAAAATGTAAATATTTTAAATCCCCTAAAATAATAATATTCATGGAATATACTAAATAAATAATTTAGAATGTTCAAATTGAAATATGTATTTTAGAAATGAAATTTTTTTTAAACATTATAAGAATATTTTTGGAATGAATAATTAATTGAATATGTAATGTTTTGTAACGTTTGGATCACATATAAGAATTAAAATTCATACCTATTGATTAGTAATCTAAACAATGGAATTATAACCCAATAATTATAAAATTTATCTAAACATTATGAAGAATACCATAATTTTTAATATACATTCCTCACATATGTAAGTGTAATTGAATATTTAGATATCTCTAAAATTGAAAATATTATTTATTTATATCATGATACATGTAAATGATTGTTTTAAAAATAAAAACATTATTTAATTAATTTTTATAAAGCATTTATGTTTTATATTAATTTTGAAAAAAATTAAAATGATTTAAAGGAAAATTTTTATTCCAAAAATGGGTTTCTAAATTAAAATTATATTGAGATGTAATTATAATATCTTTTTATTAGATATTATATAATTTTGTCAAATTTTAAAAAAACTAATTAAAATATAGAAATTGTTATCCTTAAAATAACTATTGAATTCAACATAAAAATTACATTCTTATGGAAAAAATATAGTTTCCTAAATTTGAAATTATTTTTTGTTTCTTAAAATAAAAAAATATATGTTTTTTTATTTTTCTAATATAGTTAATTTTTTGGAGGATAGTGATATTTAACAACATATGATATTTCAAAAATAAGTTAAATACAAGAATATCCGAGTAATGAATTATTTAATTACCCATTATTTCGATATCAAATGCACCAATTGTTTTAAATAGTATCATTATTAATTATTATTATTATTATTGATAAAAACTATTAAACTAATGAATATTATATTCAAAAATACGTCTTCCATAAAATTAAGAATACCACCCCTTACAACCCCTTTTCCACATAACATATAATACTTGGATATTTGAAAAAATTCTTCAATATTCACTTCATAATTTTGTACCCCAAGTTCTAGTTATATGGGACATAACCAAAGACTATTTGATGGTTCCTTAAATTGAATGTTCATGTGAGGCTTCCAATATAGATTGTAATTACCTCAACAAATTCATTTAAATTTTCATCTTTCATATCCTCTAAAAAAATTACATCCAGTAAATAATAATAAGTATATGATCATATATATAAATAATTTTTAGTTTCCTAATTGAATATATTCAATGAATCCTATCATTAGTCTCTTAGTAGATTCTACTCAATAATATTTCTTGAAAAATGGTTGGTTCACCGCCTCCTTGATCAACATTATTAATTTTCCATAGAAACATTCAGGGATTTTTTAATGATATTATAACTATCAAATATTATTATAATATTTTTGTTAAAAATTATTTTAAATTAATGATTTTATTAAAGAAAATTTTATAAAATTAGAAAAATCTATTTCAACATGGTCAGTAAAATAGCCTTAATGAAATAACCTCATCATGATAATTTTTTTCTAAATTAATCATACCAATATCAAAATAAATATGGGTTTATGTGACCTTCAAACTATCAACAATAAATTATTACCATTTCATTTCATTATTATAATATTTCCCCATTCGAAAATGACAGTTATAATTATCCACAAGTGATCCAAACATATAAAAGATAAACTAACACCCGAATGATAGTGAAATTAATCATTATATATCTTTTTATTATTTAAAAATTAATATAACAAAAATATTGTGAATAATATATATATATAAGAGTCAAATTTAAATAAATAAATTATTTAGTTTTATTATCAATTTTATATATTTCAACCGCAAATTTATTATGGAATATCAGGGAAGGGATTTTAAAGAACCATCTTTTTTAGGGTATAAAATCTCTCACTATAACATAAATTATCTATCCATAGATATTATAAATGTTATTTAAATTATATATATGTACCCATTACATATATTCCTTTCATACTATCTCTTCCTTGGAGAGGGGAATGCATGTCTTATGTTCATTTCAGAAATGTCTTCTCTAAAGTCATACATAATACGGGGAACAGTTCTACACATTAATTTATTTAAATAACACTCATTAAATATATTTTTTCACCAATGAACATCATATTTTGAGATCTATTTTTTATAAAATTATATATCAACTTCAATATTATTTAATTTATTTTTCTCTTTGGAATTATTATGAAATCTACTTGGATTATGAAATGATTAATGATTATTTATCCCATTTCATTCTTATGTAATTCATATATTTATGAATTTTTATTTATTTCATTTTTGATACCACATAATGATTTTCATGATTTTATGGGTTCACACATAATGTTACTAGATGCATTGGGTAATGTTTTGTCTCTCTCTCCAATAGAGGAAAATTTCATCCCATTAGTACGAAGTCCTTAGACTCATCTATAGTGATAGACAATATGGGAATGGGGTGTTGAAAAAAAACCCATACCCATGATAAAATCACATGGTCCCATCACGACAACCCAAATTTACTATGAGACCCATTCTCCACCAAGATATAACTTGCACTATTAGCATATAAAAGATACATAAGAAGAGTTCCCTATAAGATCCTCTAGACAACGTTGATATGCTATTGCCCCTAACATATCTATTGCATGAGGGTTAATGGGATAAAAGAATGACTCTCACCCATGACTACGAATAATGATGAAATTGAATAATAAACAAATATTATTATATATAATAAACATAGGTGGCATCCAATCATACACATCCATATCCCGCAATAATCATTGGCCCCAACAGCTAACTCTCTATTCGTAACTAGGGCCACCAAATAGTGCGGGTAGAAAATATAATATAAATTTCCTCTACACACATCCCCTCCTAATAGATCCCCATATTATCCACTTCTAGCATTGCCTCCTTGGGGCCACCCTACCCTATCTTGGGAGATTGATGATGATAAAACAACCTCTACCACTAATGTTTGTCCACTATATTACTATGTTCAGTAGCACGTGGTGTGTGGGAATCAAAACAATGTGACCAAAAAATAACATGAAAATATTCTAACCTCTTAAGGATACTCTGAACATCTTTGTTTTCATTGATAATGTGACTAGTTCTGATACTGTGAATATATGCTGCACTGAAATCCTTTTGACTAGTCCACGATAGCTGTAGTAAATGACTCCATTCTATAACACCACCATTCAACTCTTTTAACATAGGGTCTCTATGATTGGAGGGTCTCCATTACTATATCAAACTCAAACACCAAAAAACAGGTCGTAATGATCAAGGTTACTACATTCCCATATATTTCTCAATGGATTCCCTACTCAAACATTCATTCCCAGAAAAAGCCAACCTCAATCCTATTAAGTAAGTACCATGTAAGGTATGTAATACTTGAATCATAATGAACCACTATCATACCTCACTACTACATATCCAAAATCTCATGTATACAAACATATCACATAGATGACGTGTGATACTCATCACAAAAAAGATTCTCGAAGTAAGGCCATGTGTGTGTCGACACGTCTTGAATCATTGTATGTAGACACTATTAGTACCCAAATGATCCATAGAAAAGGTTTCATAACATGAAAATCACCTGATTAATCAATTTATAGAGAATCATGAAAAAAAGATCACAGAATAAAGACAATTCTCTTCATCATATGGATCTTGTTCAATGTGGAACCTCAATGTCTATTGGTGATGGATCTCAGGAAGTGTGCTAATCTCGTACATATTCTCATCATTATATTCTAGTATGATATGTTTTTTTATAGGTGTTTTATATGCTACATGTCCACCTAGAAGAACAACCTTACATAATTCCCATTTAACTCTTAAATCATAATTTATATTAACACTTTCAAAATCCGGAGTCGACAACCTGGCTAGTTGGCATCATGGAGGAATCCATAAATTTTTTCAAAACAACGAATTTTCAGAATATTGTATATATATATGGGGAGATAACTCAATAAGGAATGTCAAAATAATGAACCATATATGATTCACTTACCATTTATCCCTACAACCAATGTCTTCTTATAAATATTTGACATGATGGTAGTTTAAGTCCTGGTGAATGGATACATAAACCACCCACACCAACACTATGTTCGGTGTTTTAAAATCCACTCTCTAGACACTTCTACATTAAAGAGCTAAGTCCCAAAAAATCATAATATGTTGTAAACTCCAAAAAATGCATCCACATAATGAAATATTCTAATAGAAATTCATGAGGCCCCAACCAAACATGGCTCAAGAAACAACATCCAAATGCTAGCCTCTAGAGGGCTGGGGTTGGTGATAAGTGTAGAAAATAGTAAAAATATGGGGGTATTTTACTCATTAATTATACATTTACAAAAATTTCTATCCATGTATATGTAAAAAATGAATAAAAAAATATTTACCAAATATAGATAACAATAAATTTAAATCCTCTAGGCAGTATAAGAGAACAATAGCATAAATTAGAATTTCAAAGGGGAAAAATATTCGCCCAACCAAAAAGATGTCCCAACCTGAAAAAAAAAAGAAAAATTAAGAATCTATGATATCTTGGCTCCAAATATACAATCCACATACACTGTATGTGGTAAAATGGATAGGGTACCCCTGTTATTAATTATAATCTTCACTGACCAGTCTGTCGTATACATTAAACCTAAAAACTACAGAAAAATCACATATAGTGGTGAGTATATATACCTAGTAGGAAACCCTAAAAGATGAGGGGGTAAAAGATAGAAGTGTAATAGTCATCTCAACCCATACTAAGAGTTTCATTATCCACCATCATTTATATATATATATATTATCTGCAAAATAAATCCTTAACATGAGGAAAGGGGATCTCCATATCATAGCCTAACCCATAAAGGAGTGCCAACATATCCAACAGGCCTATCAATGATGCACAAAATCTCATAAACTAGCACAAAAAACCTCCATGTTTAGCTAGACCATGAAATTGTCCTGCATAGTCACTAGGAGCAATATCTATGTATATGGACCCTTCCCTGATAATGTAGGAGGGTTCCATACATAAATTTGATAGAGGACCCATTCCACGACTCTCCATGAGGGTTCACTATAGTATATAGATAGAGGACACATTCCCTATCTCACATGATTCTTCTATTATATAGAAAGGGATAGGACCATTTCCATATCCCATTAAGTGGGTGAAACACTAGTTTCTATGGTGATCCTACCTGATGATTTATGGCATCATTTGTCACCTTAAAAAGTTTCACACTTGTAAGACATCACGTAATATATCAGAATCCATCACGAAGGCTAAAAAATGTTCAACAGAGAATATACATTATTATATTATACTCATTTGTGAAAAGATTATTAAAAAAAGAGATATGAAATATTGAATTTCCTAAAAATGTATGTATGTGTAATTTTTTGTAAGGGGACCCTCACAAAATTTGGTATATGGGTCCCACTTTAAACATTACTAAATATTGAATTAAGTCAATAATTAAACTTTGAGATCATTTCATTTTTATAGATTTTTCGAAATAGGCCATAACTATTACATTAAATATCAAATTCTATAATGTAGACACTTCTACTCTATCAATTATTTGCTAAATAAAAAATATAATAAAATAAAAAAAAGAATTATTTTCATGGTAAAAATCATCTGGAATTATTATGTTAACTTCCCCTTCCTTAAACGTTTTCAAAAACATTTCAAAAACATGGGATGATCATAAACAACTCAAAAGTATTATAAAATAATGAAATAAAATAGTAGTCTATGAATACGTACAAAAAATTGAAGTCATACTCTTCACCCATAAAACATTATATCCTTCATATAACTCATGAAATTATATGTTTTATGAATAACTCATAGAAATCATAAATCATAAAAGGTATCTTTTTGCATCCATAACATACATACCTTGTAGCTTTCACACCTACATATAGAGTAACCTTCATGGCTATTTTTGAATACTAATTTCAATATATTCTCTAAATATATTAGGAGATATTTTATCTTTCAACTATGTCACATTAAACAATGAATTGGTGACCTATCCTTGGAACACCGGCCTTCGGTTTATCATGGAACTACCCATATATATATACAATTGCCAAGAAACATAACATAATAATAGCCCATAAATCAAATAAAATAAAAATAACATTTCCAAATTGTAATAAAAAAATATCAGTTCATGATATACACATAATCCATCCATTTTCAAAAACATTTTCAATACCAAAATTCCCTAAAAAGGAATATGGTATTTAATTTTTTTTATACACTATGGTGAGTAGAGTGATCAAAATATTAAATAACAGTTACGGTGGTGGTGAATTTGTTATCACCACATACGATAAAAACATTCCTTTTCGCATTTAGTAAATTCCTCACAGAAAATAGATTCCCATTGAATGAAATAAAAATTAAAATGGTTTTATTAAACACTATATAAAATAAGGCGGTGTATAACATCAAAATATGCCTCAATGAAATGAGATTGAGAGAAAGTCATACACCTTGAATCCAAATCGTCATGTATGATACTTGTTCATCCTGATTAATAAGCATAAGTTAGTTTCTATTTATTTCAGAACATATTCAATTTTATTTTTCCTTCTTTATCACTTAATTCATTTTTTATGACAATCACATAATTATTCAAGTTCATATCAATCGGTTTGTCGATATTCAGTACTTGAGTCCAAAATGAACTTATTTTCATGTAAATTGTCCATGTAGTAAAAATTACTTCATCTCCATAATGATATTCATGATTCAAATATAATATAAATCTAGATTATATTTATTTATATTAGTCCAAAACATTTGGAGATAATAGATAAATGCACCGTTCATGGAGATGGTAGGTCGTAGGTACTCATGAATGCTACTTTCATTTCCTTGTCATATTAAAAGATTGAAAACTAAATGATACATAGGTAAAATATAATTAAATTATAATATATATGTTATATATGTTAAATAATTTCATTAATTTCATCCTTTATATGTTCGATTAATGGTATGAATGAGTCATATCACATTGAGGGGGGCGGTAGTCTGCACTTCCTCGAATTAAATTATCATATTTGGACTTTATAAAAACAATAAAGGTAAGTCCTAAATAAGAAATAAATAAACATAATATACAATATAAAAATAATATATACATAACATATAAATGTAGTTCCATCATAATGGATACCATGAGAAGTGGTATGGGAAAATTTAACAATCATCATTTCGTGAGCCAGTAGTTCACTGTACACAGAAACAGTATGCATGTATCCCATATATAGAGGTGTTTATAAGTTTAATTCGAATACATATCATAAAAAATACTAATATATTGAAGATACTATTGCTTTTATGTAATCATATTATAATACTATTAAAGGAAGTGAATAATGAAAATAAAAGAAAGGAACTTGAGAGAATATGTTTACTCAAAATAGTGTAATGTATTTTGATTTGAAACAAAAGGATTTATTGAATTTCCTTCTATCCAGGTTAAGAATTATAAGAGGATAGGAGGGATGTTTGGATATTTTGTGAGAATAATATAGATGATCCAAGAGGATGGAGAGTTTTGAGTATGTGGGTAGAGTTGGTGACCTTTTATAAGAGGGGGGAGGACCACTTTAGGAATGTAATGATATATTATTTAATTATAATATTATTTTTGAATTAAAATTGTTACAAATTAATATTTTTAGAGGATAAGATGATAATGTGTCTAAATATTTACAAACACTATGTTTTATACACTTTTAGGTCACTATATTAACCTTATCTTTTAGATTTAACCCTTACTTAAAAACATTAACTCTTACCATGTCTTCTTTTGTTTTCAAAATATATTGTTACTCTAGTTATTAGAAAATTACGATAGAACTACTAGTGTATAATTAATGACATTTTTAACATTATATAATTCATTTGGTCTAATATTATATTTTTAGGGAAATTATATCATTTAATAAAATAGTATTTGTTTTAAAACCGAATTTATGTCATTTTTGACACTTTTTAATAATTGATTTTTTTAATGTAAAAACAAATTGATTCCATCTATCCAATGTAATTAATTCAAAGTTAATATGTCACTATGATCCACAAAAATCATTTATAGAATCAAAATAATCAAAATAAATTTATTTTATTGTGTATAATATCATTTATCTGAATCCATCATTAATATGTAAATCACTTCATCATCATTGTGTCATAAATAATAAAATTCATTTAATTTAAAAATATTAAAAAAATACCATGATGTATGATTTTTTATATATATTTCTAATGAATATTTATAGTCATTGATATCAGATATATTACTATATATTAAAATGTCTTTATTAAATGCTACAAGTTTGTGTTATATTTCACTTTTCTTTAAATTAGAAATTAGAAAATATAATTTTCACACCCAAGTGTCTCCCAAATGGAAATCGTTAAGCCTAAGGACGGTCATAATTGTCCATATATCATACAATATTATTAAGACACATTTTAGTGTAGTTTTATATTATTATAATATTATATTTTTACCCTTATTTACATGATTTACCCTTTAACCATGGTAAAGAAAAATTATTAATGATGTTACTATTCATACTATCCAATAACAAAAGATAAATATTTTCAAAATATGGAACTTATGATTCCAAATATGTAATTCATATTAATAAATTAAAAACACAGAAAGTATAGTAATTATTTTAGAAATAATTATCATTGTCAAAATCAGAAAGCATTTTTTCTAAGAAATAAAAACCATAAAAAAGTGACATGTGATGATGTCCAATTTAAATTAAATTCTACTGGAAATGACCAAATTTTTATTAAATGATAAATGACAAAAAATTAAAAAAACATTTATAATCATATTAAAATATTTTATGCATAAAATTGGACTTATTCTCATTTTAAGCCTCTAAATTTTATTTGATAAATGAAAAACCATTTAAAAACAACTATAATAATATTCTATTTAAATTTGATCATTATCACCAATACAACGTCTATGTGTTAACTTCCATTTAAAATAATAATAATAATAATATATTATTTTTTGGTATAACTCAAGAGTTGTGGGAAACATAAGATTTTGTAGAAACCCATTATTACAGATCGAATAAAATATCAGACAAAGATTCATATTTAAGATAAAATTAATCTTTTATTCATAAATATTAATATATATGTAAAAAATTTAGTCAAAAATTACATGAGATCTTGCATCATTACCTCCTTTGGGAAATCATGTCCCTTCAATTTTATTTAATTACCAAATAATTTGGGGTATTTATTCTGCATATAAAATTCATAATCCAACATTACCTCTTCATACATATGGTTTTTCCACAAAACCATTACCTTATGAATTACCTTATTCTGCATCACTTTCTCTGGGCGATCAAGAATCTGAATTGGATGTTCCAAATAAGAAAAATTCATTTCCAACAAAAATACCTCTTGACTCAAAAAATGAGATGGATCCAAAATATACATTCTCAACATTGAAACATGAAAAAAATGTGTTCTTGGGATAAACATGGAGGTAAATCAACACTATAGTAAACTGATCCAACTCTCTCCATGATTTCATAGGGTCTAATGAATAGTGGACTCAACTTTCCCTTCTTACCAAAATGCATCACACTTTTCCTTGGAGAAACATTGAGATTTATATTATTACGTACCTAAAAAATAAAGATCATTCATGTGGTTATACACATTGTAGAGACCCAAAGCGTGACGTACATGGACTTTACATTACTTTTGCGGAATACCTAGTACATTACAAAAACACACACACAAGGACCGTAATAGTTTAGTGTCTTTGGAAACTCGGACTATAATCTTCTAATCGTGGTGAAAGATCTTCAACATCTCCCATAATGATCTTCCTTTTTTTTACCTAAAACCTTTCTTTATATCCTGGGGAAAAGAAAACATAAAAGGGTGAGATCAAATGCTTAGTAAGGGTAAACAAAAGAAATATCAATCACATCATATTCATAAGAACATAACATTTTGGAAATCATAACCTGCAAAAGAGAGCATAATTTCATAACATGGGAAAAATCATGGCAGTGAAATGTAATCACAATAATCATAACATAAAACATGGAACTTTGTGGCATACACACATAATCATAGAGAATCATTTCTTGTTAGTCATGACTCATTGCCAAGACTATCTTAGTGGACAAAGTCCCTTTCTGAATCGAGTAACCCTCGTTTCAGTCCTGTTTCACTGAACCGGTATAACCTACCATTCCAGCCATGTCTATCTCATGAGATATAAAATCTTTACCCAATGCATTGGAGAGAGATATAGGTCACACCCATCTCATAATGATACCATTATTATGTGTGCCACAAAATCATAAATCATACATCATTGCATAACCCATGTAATAAAATGGGATTCTTGAAACATCATGACATCATAAAACAAATCATATAAGGTAAATGACTTCATAAAAATAATTCCTTCACAACATAATCAAATCAATGTAATAATAGGGATAAAAATAGAACCTTTTATTATCTTAGATGGAAAATAATTTTGATAAAACACTTGAACTCCATTCTTGAGGAAAATATCTTTTATTCTTCAAAAACACTTTTCTTTTCTTAACATGTCATAAAATTATAACTAAAAGAAGTTGATTAAAAAAATAAACTTGAAAACTTGTAAAGGAATCTTCTTGGAAATAATGTTTTAAAAATACATACATGTCGTATAAGTTAAAAAAAACATTCTTCGTACTTTTTTCGGAAAAATCAAAAAGTACCTCGTACGAAAAACGACAAAATATTCCTTTCATACATATTACTAAAAACTCACCGAAGGGTAAAAATGGATTTAAACAATTTTAGGTGGATGGAAATAATATTACATATTGATGAAACATGGATTTGGATGATAAAATACACCCCAGTAAATACTTACGAATAAACAATCTCTGATAAAAATGATATTGTGATATTTCCCTTACCTTAGGTCCAATTTGCTTTGTACGTGTCCGAAGCTCCTCTTCTTTAGAACGCTTCTTTGAATCCTTCACTTAGGGAACTAATATTGGTCTTTGAAGAAGACCAGGACCTCTAGGATTATTCTAGGGAAGTGGAGAAGGGATTTTGTCAGGGGTTGGCCGAGCTTGAGTGCTCAATTTGGTGTGAGGAGGAGGGGGAGGAGGTGCCCTTTTATAAGGGAGGAGAGGGGCACCTTAGGAATATCTCAACATTATTAATTTATAATAAATCTAACCCTGCTTAAAAACCTCCAAAAATGACTCATATTCGAATATTAGATGAGATAGGGTTGTAATCTCATCAACCAATCAAATTTAGACATGTTTCGATCTTATTTTAAACCTTATCATTTTGATTTATCCTTATTTAATCTATTTAAGTTTATTTGTGGTAATAAAATTCTAAATTTTAAATTATAACAAATAATTACTTATTTGCTGTGAATTTTCCATAATTGTTTACTTTATAACATTATAGACCATATAAATATAAATTTATAATTTTTAAATATTTTTGTGATTTTTAAACAATTTTATAATATGTTATTTTTGTAAAATAACAATAGTGTCAATTTTGACACTATTCATTTATTTGAATTTAAATAAACTATATACAGAAGATATGTTCGAACTAAAAGCTTTAATATATTAATAAAAGGTCATATGTATCTATAAAATTAGTGTATCACATTAAATAGTTCATATAATATTTATTTTATTATTTTTAAAACCATTTATTTGGTTTATCTCTTAATAAAATAATTACTATATCATTTTTGTATAATTATTTAATATACTTATTTGTTGTATAAAAATTTAAAATAAATTTCTATGATGAAGATAAATATTTTACCTTTCCCAATAATACTTTTACTCGAATTTATCATCTTAAAATCACAATATTTAAATTGTTATATTTATTAAATTATGAAGGTGACAACTTTGGCATCATTTAAAATAAAATAATATAAGTGTCATAATCGCTTTTATAAGGCTCCAAATGGTCAAATATTCGACCATTGGATGCTTATGGTTTACATTTACATGTCCAATAAGTTTTGGTTAGGTATTTGTGCATTTTATGGTCACTATTAGTTAAAACAAAACATTATTCTTGATTTTTCACTAGATAAACAATTTCTGCATCACTATTGTGTCATAATTAATGATAATTATTTAATCCCTAAAAATTATAAATAAATTTATATGATGTAGATAATTTCATTAGATTTCTGTAGACTATTCATGTTCTACGTTTCATGAAGTTTATCACTAAATTAAAATTAATATACTTATAAAATTTAAGAGAGTGACATGTTGTCACTTTCTTTGGTTTTAATAATAATTAAGTTATTTTCATGGAAAAATGTTCATTAAATGATTCTAATCCAACCATTAGGTGATATGGGTCGACTTTTAGTCATCCAATAGGATTTTGACATTTGTTAGGGTAATTTTAAAATATTATATTTACTCTTAATTACCCGATTTACCTTTAACTATGGTAAATAAAATTTACCGTAGTTACTATTCATAATTCCCAAAAATAAAAAGTAGCTTATTAACATAATTTGGACCCACTGATTCCAAATATGGAATCCATTTTTTAAAATTCCATACATAGAAGTTGCAGAAATTAAATTAAAATTAATCCCATTATCGAATAAAAACGGGTTTTTGTTTAAAACATTGCAAAAGATTGAATTGATTTAACCTACGAATTCAAGGTAAAATCAATGCTAATGACATACATTATATTAAATGGTAAAAATATATTCTATTTATACTTTAAAACCATTCAATATTATAATTTAACCACATAAGATATTACGATGAAAAAAGTTGTTTTTAATTAAAATATAGCGTGTTTTTACTATTCATTAAAATGTGAAAGTTACCAGAATAATATGAAAAATTTATCCAAAGTAAATTTTTATTTCATTATTCCAAAGAAGAATTTTATTTTGTCAAATTGAACTTATAAACATGTCAAAAAATAGATTTAAAGTGGGTGCGCCATCAAAAGGCGGCAAAACTGCATTTTTTTGAAAAATACTTATTTTACCCGAAAAATTTATTTTGTTCTTATACCATGTTCTAGAAATGTGTAAGATGAATAATAATGTTATAAAATTCAAAATTTAGTTAATACTATTCATAACGGCTAGTTCATGACAATATTATAATAATATAACATTGTTTATTAAAACCCGGTATTGTGTACAACACACGCTATCGAGGAAGGTCGCGATTGCGTGTAATGAAAGCCAAGTCAGGGTTGCGTGTTGTGAAAGAATCCTTCATTGTTTCGTATAACAGAATCCAACCATATTTCATTTATACATTTAATATATATATATATATATATATATATATATATATACTCAATGTTGCGTAGAATAACTATTATCAAAATTGTGTGTAACACGGTCCAAGAATAGTGTTGCGTATACTGCAAGCTAATACGGTGTTGCGTATAGCGCATGATAATCTTGGTGTAGAATACAACATAAGACATTAATGAAATTAAAATAATATTTTTCATAAAATCTCGGGGTGTTACACACATAATATTTCATCATTCTCTGAGTTTTTCTCATGTGTTTATGAATCAACTGAACTTTTTCTGTCATCTATTCTACCAATTCTAGTCCCATCAACTTCCATTCACTTTCTTTATCCCCAAAAGTTGGATTTTGAAACCTATTTTCATATAATGCTTCCAATTTCACCATTAGTATACTGAAATGAAAAAAGTTATAGTAAAAAAAATAAATGAAAAAATGATGTTGGTCCCGACATCCTTAGAAATCTGTCAAAAAAGAACGTGTCATATTTTCCAATGTATAAAATGTTCATTCTGACTGCCCATCTGATTGAAGATTAAAATATGTATTGAAATTTATTTAGTACCCAACGAAATTTGAAGGACCCTACAATATTTAAAAGTGAACTGATTTAGCCTTATTTTTACATAGTTTTGCCACATATTTTTACTTAATTTTTAATGATTTAATTAAAAATTTAATCACTTTTTACTAAATAATTTTTCTTTTGAATATTTATAATTAATATTGATAAATAATCAATTATTATAATTGATTAAGTATTTTTAGACTTTAAATAAGTAATTTTAATCATACTTTACTTTTATAATTTAATTATTTCTAAATTAGTTTGGTTAAGTAATATATGCATGAATTTTTAATAAATTATCATCTGTTTTAAAAAATTATTTAATCATCATATTTTTATTTATCTAACATAGACATTATTTGAATATTTTCTCCTTTAATATAGTTTTATTAAATTTTAGTATCTTCATTAATTTTTATGTTAAACTATTCATCAAATTAATTAATTTAATATTATGAGTTTATGTTAAATGAAATAGTGTAATTTTACCTTTATGTATTCACTTAGTTTTTAAATTAATTAATTTTGAGGTTTAAAACATGAAATATTAATTTTTTGGTATTCAGTAACATTATTAAATAGTAAAAATGTTTTTAGTCTAAGTGTGAGAATGATGTGAGCGATCAGTGACATATTGAGTCACCAATGATATCCTTTTTCACTCACTGTTTACCCTATAATTAATTTAAATAATAAATTTTAATTTTAGTCTTTTATCAACATTGTTTAATATTTTTCCAGTTTTTATTTTAATTGTTTCATTTAAAAACTTAAATTGTACCTTTAATGTTTAATTTTTATCTATAATCCCATTTCAATATATGTTGTTCAGTCTTGTTTTTTATATTAATTAACTTAATTATTAATTTTATGTTCAATTTATTGAGTTTTGTTTTTTGTCTCACCGATAGTTCAATTATTTTATATTGCAACCGTTAGTTTTATTTTCTATTTTTTTTATCATTGCAGATGATTAATCTAAAATGGATACCTTTTGATTAATCTACATCAGTAACCTTAATATTTATCAGTAACAATGATCTTTTAAGCAACGATGACCCTCTTTTTATCGGTAATCTTCTTTTTATCACTAATAGTGACATTTTTTTAAACAATAAGTAACCTTATATTTTTATACCTATCGGTAACCTCATGATTTTATAACGGTGAACCTTTTTAATATTTTCTTTTAACGAATGGAAAAATTATTTTTATAAGTATCTGTGATATTTTTCTTTATTCATGAGACTTTAATTTTTTTTAAGCCATCAGTTACCTTTTAATTTTATGTATCGAAAACCTCATTATTTTTATAACAATTGGTAGAATTATATTTTTATAACTATTGGTAACCTCTTTTGCACCGCTGCTCCTAACATGGTTCCTCCCTAGAACCTTTCCATTAGGCATCTTCGACCGATGCCGCTCCCTATCTTCATTTCTATGTCACCGATCCTACCCCCTTCCTACTACCAATACTCAGATCTGTCCCAACATCCTCATACAAAAAGTCTCCCACTTATGATGCCACTCAAAAGCCCATCTCATTTCTCAGACCTCTGCTTCACATACCATTTTCTCACACCAACGACCACTCCCTTAAATCTCAAACCTCATCATGAACAAATTGAAGAAAGATCAATAGAATCAAACTAGATTCAATTGGAGAACCCTTTTTTCACATATTTTTTAGATCAAAATAAATATGATAGAGATATGCATTCAATATGTAGATAGACGCTATTGGAAGTTGCACTAAGGCTCGTCTGAAAATAAAGTTAAAGTATCACCGCCATTTGGAAGAACCGATGCTGCACAGCTCATGCGTTTTGAATCCACTCATGGTCGCGAAGATTGGATCACCCTCTACAATGTATGAGTCGTATATTCATCGCAAAACCAAACAAACCAACTACCTACAGTAACATCAGGCACCAATTTACCTGAATCGAGCAAACAGATTCTCACAATCCATAGGAAAACTAATGACGATCCAAACTTTTTCTCAAAATCATGATCTTTTAAGATCTGAAGCAAGGAGTCACCTCTCTTGACCAATGTATACTAAGGCTGACATGTCAAGAGTCGGCCAAACTCATTCCTTTACCTGTAGATCTGGAGCCACCTTGAACCTTCGTCGATCTATGAGTTGCCATGAGAAGTGGTTTGCTGGTGATGTAGAGGTCGATGTCAATCTTGAGGCTACCACTACGATTTGTAGAGGATTTGAGGCCACTCTGCTATGGGAGGAATTGAACAGCTATCATGAGGGTCACCATCTGAGCTGAGACATCCACTGGCTATCCCGGGTTGAGGAGGGAGGAGATCCAGCTCCACCTCTCCGGGAAGGAGAAATGGAGTCCCCCCCTCTTGCACTGATTTTGGGGGGAAGAAGAATAGTTTTTTAGTAAATAAATTAAAATAAAACTAAAATTAAAACTAAAATAATAATTAAATAATTAAAATATTAAACCTTAATAATTATACAAAATAATAAACTTAATAAATTTATGAAAAATTAATTAGTAATAATAATTGAGTAAACTATAATAAATACTAATTAAAAGTATTTAACACTAAAATATTTAAATCTAGTTATCTAAATTTATATCATATATTTAATTTAATTTAAAACAACTAAATATTTATAATTTTCAAAATAATAATAAACATAATAATTATAATTAACATTAAAAATAATAATTAATCATAAATATCAACGTAGCTATTTAATATAATATTTAGAACTAAAATTTCAATAACTTATAAATTTCAAATAAAGTAACTTAATAAAATGAATGAATGAAAATTTCTTAATTTACTAATAAAATTTTTCTTTAATTAAAATATTAAATTAAATAATTTTATTACTTAATTACTTAATAGTAATATTTAATAATTAATAAATAATTAAAATTCTAAAATTTAATTATTCAAAATGATTTATAAAGATTTAAGATTCAAATATATAATTAAATCTTATAATAATAATTTTATTTTATCTCAATATAATTTCTAAAATATAATTAATAGTTTTTAATATTACTAATAAAATAATTTATTTAACATCATAATTTAAAAGTTTATTAATTATTTTAAAATAATTTTTTTACAAGATTTTGTCTTAAATTATAAATTATTATTTCCTTCATGTTTTCACATCATTGATTGTTTTTCTTTCGTAGGTTCATTCAAGTGTCAAAAACACGTCCAACTCCTTCCATCTAACTAACTAGAAATTAGTTACAATGGTAATGTAACCATGACATGTCAGTCAAGAAAAAACACACGCCTGCGGTGCAATAGTAAAGGTCAAGTTATTGGCACCGTTTCCGGGGAATGCACGAGCCATTCCTCTTCTAAAAAACATCACATATTAAAAAAATTAAAAAAAAGACAAACTGAAAACTGTAAAAAAAAAGATGCTTCATTTTATATTGAATTGATGCTGTATTCTATATTGTTGAGCTTCAGTTTATTTCTTCTGTTGTGCTACTTGAATTTTTTTTATATACTTGGTATGAGCACAAGACACTCTGTTGTTAGCCTATATCCACTAAATATAAAAATAGGCATACATTAAACTGATCCTAAAAAAACAAAATCGAAATGGAGAACATAGATAATGGTGTTCCTGATAACAACTTCAAAAATCATCTAGAATTATTAGAAGAAAATAAAAGGCCTAGGATGAGGGAGTTCCAACCTCCCCAAGTTTCAAGACATGCATCATCCATTAGACTTATCCCAAGAGGGAGAAATTATGAGAAAAAACAGTCACACATTTTAGTGATGCCTGCATTTAATGGACTGTCTAATGAGGGCTCTCTAGCCTTCATTAGAGATTTCTATAATACTATTCAACAACTACCTCTTCTAGGAGTCACAGAAACTAAGATATGAATGAGATTATTTCCCTTTTTCCTTAAAGGGAATGTTAGGAATTGGTTTCTGAGTCTAGATGATAACATTTTTGAAAACTGGGATCAAGTGTACAACTCATTTATAATGAAATTCTATCCCCAAATATTAAAAGGATAAAGTAGAACTAAAATCACAAGTTTTTATAAAGAAGAGAGAGAAGATTATCATGATTCTTGGGATATATTTAGGGACCTAACTAGGCATTTTCCTCATCATGAACTCCCATGTCACCTTCTCATGGATAGATTCTATAAAGTGCCTTCATCCGATGGACAAAATCTAGTTGATCAGGCTGTTTTGGGTAATTATATTGACAAGACAGATGAAGAACATAGACAAATTTTTTATAATATTTCCATGAATTCACAACCTAAATATTCAATAAGGAAAAGAGTAAATAGAAATGTTAATGTTAACACTTGTTCAACAAATGAAACTCAAGCTCAACTCGCTGAAATAACCAACCAACATCAATCTTTGATGAACTAGAAATCAAATCAAACTGTTAACCAACTTGGCTGTCTAAACACCAATCAATCATTAAGGGAACATGGTGTCTAGTGTGGTATGTTTAGGTATTCTGAAAAATTCTGTCCTAATTTTGATATACCAGCCCAACAACAAGAGAAGTATTAATTTGTTATCTATGGTCCTAGAATTCCACCTAAAGAAGATCCATTTTTAATCAATTTCAATCAAGGTTATAGGAAAAATTCAAACATGTCATGAAAGATCAAGGTCTAATTAAAAAATCAACTTCCACTAATTACTCTAACAAACCAAGACCAAACATTCATAATCAACAAAGGGGAAAGTCTTCAGATGAACAAGGAAACAATGATAATGAAATGTCTTATAACCTTAATATAATCTTGAACAAAATTATCTTAGAATATGACAGATACATGAATTATCTAACCAAACATCAAAATCAGTATGAGTCAGATAAACTGAAAACTGATGTGAGAAGGAAAAAAATAGAAACACAACTTGGACAACTTTCCAGAGATTGTTCATCTAGGGAAAAAGGTATACTTCCTAGTACCAATGAGCTTGACCCTAGAGATAATTTCATGGCGGTAGTAACTTATAGTTGGCTGAAAAATCAAACTATTGCAGAAAAAGTCCATGAAAATGCCCAAAATTAAAATCTTCTTGAATCATGTAATATAACTCTGCTTTAATCACATGCTGGAAATTCATAGAAAAATCATGAAAATGATCAAAATTTTAATTTTTCACCTAAAGAACAAGTTAAAAACTTATCTAAAAATCAAAATAATAAAAGGAAATAAAATGATGATGAAGAGGTGAGGGATATACCTACTATACTTAAAAGATAAAATATGTTTAATTTAAAGCCCAAAAAATCCCACTACAACATAAAACATTTCATTAAAAATTAGGTAATGTTTTTAAAAAATTTAGCATAATTTCAGGCTGTACATTGAACTAAAATGGGTTGTGCCTTTGAAAAATATTTCTTTGGTAGTTAATTTATGCTTTGAGTCTGAAATTATTGAGGATGTATGATAACTGAGTTGTCTTAATTAGTGGTTTTATGGAAATTCAGCATAGGGAATATTATTGAGAGTGATATGGGTGACATTTTAGTGGAGTTATGATCATTATCCTTGGGATTGGTTTTTTGATCTTGATCCTAGGGGCCTCATTCATCTTTTAATTATAAAAATTAATTACCTTATTCTGTCAGTGTAAATGATTTTTGATATAAATCTTTGGAAACAGGAGTAGTCTGGGCCACTTGGATCCCATTGTGAGTCTCTGAGACGCTTTATGCTGATGTGTTTTTGTTTACTATAAGCCCTATTTAGACCTTGAATAAGTGCATTGCACATTGCTTATCACTTCATACATGGCTTGGGGAAAATAATATAAAGTGTCTATAGTCAAAAACGAGTTCATTAAGATGAGGAGAATAATGAACAACAGAAGAAGAAAGGATTATTTGGTTTATATAGAATTCATTTTGGTTGTTTTATTAAAGTGATTCACAAAAAAGTAATTATTATTGGATCTCACAGAAGAGTCATTTTACGTAGTTCCTATTGTTGAATTCATAACTCCACTGAATTTTGACCTGTTCTCACTCTTGATCATAGAACATAGGCTTGATTTGAAATGATTATTAAGCAGATTAACATATGAGGCACGAAAATTTCTTTGATTGGGGAATATTTTCGATCTTGATTCCTTTTTGAGTACTCGTTTGAGGGAAGACTTGATTTGATAATATCTTTTCAAAATCTTGTTTTCATGTTTTTCCCTATTTTTTTAAGTGATAGACATGTTACAGTTTGAACTGAATCATAAATACTACAATTTTTTTAGTGATATTAAAGCATGAAACTATTTGAGGACAAAATATGCTTAAGTGTGGGAGGATTTGATGTGCCTCTATTTTTTACTTAGTTTTCCACATAATTTTACTTAATTTTTAATTATTTAATTAATTATTTAGGCACTTTTTACTAAATAATTGTTCTTTTGTATTTTTATAATTAAATTTTTTAATTAAATTTTTTAATTAATAATGTATTTTAGTCCTCATATAAATACTTTTAATCTTACTTTACTTTCCTAATATACTTATTTCTTTGTTAGTTTTGTTAAGTAAAATCTTCTTGACTTTTTAATAAATTAACATCGATTTTAAACAATTATTTAATCATCGTTTTTTATATAACATAGACTTTATTTTAATATTTTATCCTTTAATATAGTTTTTTAAAATTATATTATGTTCATTAATTGTTATGTTTAATTACCCTGATAATTATTTAATTTAACATTTTGAGATTAAATTAAATGAAATGGCACAAATTTAACTTTATGTATTCACTTAGTTATTAAATTAATTAATTTAGAGGTTTAAAACCGGAAATATTATGTTTTTTGTATGGAGTAAAATGATTAAATAGTAACAACTATTTTTAGTCTAAGGGAGAGACAAACTGGAGCAATCAATGAATTATTGAGTCACCAATGGTATCCTTTTTCACTCACGTTTTACCCTGTAATTAATTTTTATAATAAATTTAAATTTTAGTCTTTAATTATCTTTGTTTAATATTTCTCCAGTTTTTATTTAAGTGTTACATTTAAAAACATAAATTGTCACTTTAATGTTTAATGTTTAATTATAATCTTGGTTTAATATATGTTGTTTAGTCTTGTGTTTTTTAATTAACTTATGTTTTAATTTGATGTTCTATTTATACAGTTTTGTTTTTTGTCTCCGCAGATGTTCAGTTATTTTATCTTCCTACTGATAGTTTTATTTTCTGTTTATTACCATTATGATAGAGATCTGCATGCATGTTGGAGAGAGCTGCTACTGGAAGTCACTCCGAGGATGGTATGAGAATAAAGATGAAGTATCACTGCCATCTGGAAGAATTGAATCTGTGTAGCTCGTGTGTTTTGAGGACTCACACTGTTGCCAAGATTCGACCACCCTCTACTATGTCTAAACCGTAGATTCATCTGAAAACCGAACCAACCCACTACCTAAAGGAACTTCACGTACCAATTTACCAGAATCGAGGAGACAGATTTTTACAGTCCAAACGAAAACATATGAGGATTCAAATTTTTTCTCAAAATCAAGATCTTTACAGATCCAAAGCAAGGAGTCGCCGCACATGATCGTTGTATATTGAGGCTAGCCTATAGAGATTAAACGGAACTCATGCCTTCTTGATATATATATAGAGCCACCTTGAACCTTATCCAAGCTACGAGCTTCCATGGGAATAGGTTTTCCACTGAAGCTCAGGTTGATGTCGAGCTGGGGGTCGCTGCCGTGATATATGGGATTTGAGCCCCCTCTACTATAGGAGAAACAGAACAGTAGTCGGGAGGGTCACTATCCAAGCCGAGGCATCCGCGTGCATTCACTGGTTGAAGAGAGAGGAGAGCCGACTCTTCCTTGATGGGAAGGAGAAATAAAGAGCCCCCCTGTTGCGCCGATTTGGGGATTTAGGGATTTGGGGGGGGGATAGTTATATATATATATAAATTAAAATAAAACTAAAATTAAAACTAAAATAATTATTAAATAATTAAAATATTAAAACATAATAATTATAAATAAATAATAAAACCTATAAATCAATTAATAATTAATTCATAATAATAATTGAAAAAAACTATAAAAAAACTAATTAAAAGTAATTAAAACTAAAATATTTAAATCTAATAATAAAAATTAATATTATATATTTTATTTAATTTAAAATAAGTAAATAATATTAATTTTCAAAATAATAATAAAATTAATAATTATAATTAACATTAATAATAATAATTAATCATAAATGTCAACTTAAGAATTTAATATAATATTTAGAGCTAAAATTTTTAACAACTTATAAATTTTAAATAAAGTAACTTAAAAACTTAACTAATGAAAATATCCAAATTTACAACTAAAATTTTAGTTTAATTAATATACTAAATTAAATAAGTTAATTACTTAATAACTTAATAGTAATATTTAATAATTAATAATTAATTAAAATTCTGAAATTTATTTGTTCATTAGGATTTATTTAGATTTCCTATTTAAATATATAATTAAATATTATTATAAAATTATTTTTTCATCCCGATATAATTTCTAAAATATAATTACTAGATTTTAGTAGTACTAATAAAATAATTTATTTAACAACATTATTTAAATTTTTATTAATTCTTTAAATTGACATTTTAAAAAGCTTTTGTCTAAAATTATAAATTTTTATTTCCTTCATATTTTTTCGTTATTGTTTGTTTTTCTTGCACAGGTTCTTTCGAGAGTCGAAAACACGTCCAAGTGCTTCCAACTAAGTCACTAGAAGTTAGTTACAAGGGTGAAGATAGTGTAATGTCTCAGTCACCAAAAAACACACATCTGCAGTGCAATAGTAAAGTTAATGAACCTTGTATCAAGAACAGATACAATGTACAGGGGAACTCCATGTAACCTGACTATCTATTAAATATGAAATTGAGAAATTTGAAGTAACAATATATTATCTCGGCTAGGATTAAAATGAGAAGATTTTGCCAATTGATCAACAATAACCTAGATCGCATTATTAACTCGAGATGTATTTAGTAATAAAACTCGAAATATAGGGATATATTTTCCCATTTCCACTCTGGTACTAGAGAAGGATGAAGAATCTCTTTTGGTAACTATAAATCTCCTTTAACATGTTGAAAAATCAAGAATATTACGGTAAATTCAAGAATATAAATTTTGATTCCCACCAACGAGTCATACTTCTGAAGACCACTGTACATCTTAGAACTTCTAGAATGAACTGAGAACAGAGAACCATGACTTTCACATATTAACTCTTTATTCAACTGTGAATCACAAGGTATACATAATCTCTTTCCAAACCACAAAACACTATATTTATCAATATTCAATTAATGTAACATACCATTATGATCCAATTCTAACTTTTTCTGCGACTTACTCTCTTTTTTCTGTGTTTGAATTATTATTTCTGATAGAGTTGATTTCACCGCAATATGAAACAAAATAGTGGAAGTCCCTACAACGATTTCTTCTAATTAAAAATTCATCAAATCATAAACCAAAGGATCTCAGTCCAAATGTAGCATGGTTAATGTTTAATTTTTTTAACTCAAAGAATCAGCTACCTTATTGGCTTTTTCTAGATGATAATGAATCATGAAATCATAATCCTTGACTAATTCCATCCATTTATTATGCCTCATTTTTACTTCTTTCTGAGTCAATATATATACTTCAAACTTTTGTGACCATTATATATTTCAAATTTTATGCCATAAAATTGATGCCTCCAAATTTTTAATGGAAAATATACAATAGCTAATTCAAAATCATGTGTATGGTAATTTAACACATGAGTTTTCAAATTATAGTATGCATAAAAATTACCTGATCATTCTGCATTAGGACACAACCATGTCCATCTAATAAATCATCACTGTAGATAACAAATTCTCCTTTATTGAAGGCAGTTCAAAAACTGGATCATTCTATAGTCTGCTATTCAATTCATTTAAACATTCATCACATTATTTTGTCGAAATAAACATAACACCTTTTTAATTAACTTAGTAAGTGAGAAATATAACCATGAAAAAAATTCAAAAAACCTCCAGTAATAACCTGATAAACCAAGAAAGTAATGAATTTTGGTTATTTTTTTGGGTCTTGGCCATTCTCCAAAAACATTTCATTTAGCAAGATCAGTCGTTTTTCCATCTTTAAAACAATGTTACCAATGAATGACATTTTTTAACCAAAACTCACACTTTATAAGTTTGCAATATATTTTTTCATTTATGGTTTTCAATACAACCCTTAAATGACATTCATGATCCTATTTACTTTTAGAATATACCAAAATATCCTCAACAAACATAACCACAAACTTATCTATGAACTTAAGAAAAATTACATTCATAAGATCCATTAATACAGGAGGTGCATTGGTTAACCTAAAAGGAAAAACTGCCAACAAATAATGGACACATCTAGTATGAAATGTGGTCTACAGAATGTTTGCTTCCTTTGGATATAATTGATGGTACCCCGAACTCAAGTCAATCCTTGAAATTTATTTATCTCCCTATATCTGATCAAACAAATCAATGATATGAGGAAAATGATATTTATTCTTAAGAGTGATGTTTTTCAATGATCTATAATAAATGTAATGTCTCATTGAACAATCTATATTTTATCAAAAAACATAGTAGAACAACATGGTGATGTGCTAGGTTGAATGAATCCTTCATCTAATAACTCCTGGAATTGATTCTTTAACTGTAAAAGGTCAATTTGATTCATTTATTATGGGTGTCTTGAAATTGGAATCGCATCAGGAACCAAGTAAATTGTAAATTCAACTTTTTTATTGAGTATTGTACTAGGAAACTAATTGAAAAAAACTCAAGATACTCATCGAACACTGGAACATCATTAATTTGAACAGTTCCTTTGTTTTTAACAATATGTTCAAGGTCACATTCATTTACATATTTTACTAGTTTCTAATCTTCCAGATATGTTATAAAAATAAGGGTTTATTCTTTAAAAAAATGAATTTCTTATTGAAGTGAAACCTTTTTTTCTATTCATTAAATCTTAGCATGATAAATGGAAATCCAATCCATAATGAAAATAATATCAAACTCTACAAGAGGAAAAACAATAAGGATTTCTGGTAGGTTCTTTCCATAGGCAAGGACATGAAGGTTCTTATAATTTTTATTTCTCAACATTCCCTCAGGTGTTTTTACTAAAAGTTAAGCATTCATATCTTGAGATAGAATTCACAATTTAGTTGAAAAATTATCATAAATTAAAGAATGTGTAGACCCAGACTCAAACAACACATTGGAATAATTTTAATAAACAAAATATTTACTTGAGGCTACTTAATTTGATGTCCTACCATCTACTGATCTATTTGAAAAGGATTTCACCACCCCTTGCTACTTTTATTCTGACATCTTTCCTTCATTTGAGTTCTTATTCAAACAATAATTTTCATAATGACCCATTTAATTTGACTTAATACATTTTACTAACTGTAAATCAGATTTTGTCGTACAGCTTCCCTAGCCTTTTATAGTACAATTACGAGCCTCATGTCCAATTTTTCCACATCAGATACACATACCCGAGTTCAATTTTTTTCCCAGTGTGATTTTTTACACAATTTTAAAAAACGATAAACTTATTTTTCTTAACATCATACATTTTTAATGTAATCTTCCCATTCATCTGCCACCTCGACCTCTTATTCTGTTGTTTGTAAAAGAACATGTGATCATTGGAAAAATCCATTTCCACCTTCTCTGCACATTAAAAAAATTTTCCGTAACTTTTGAACTCATGATAAACTAATTCCATTTGATTATTTGTATTTAATACTGAGTTAAAATGATTTATTTTACTATCACGATCCCTTGTAAAATTTGGAGAATACATTTCCAGTCGAGTGAGTTTTTCTTCATTAGCATCCACTGATTAATCTTCCAACCTAAAATCCTAGAATTGTTTTTCTATTATAAGTCAAATTTCTATGGGAAATATTTCTCAAGAAACATACCTTTGAATTCATCCTAATCAATAGAATCAATATACACAATATCTATGATATTATTAACCATAGACCACCACTTATCAGCATCACTTCAATATGGCAAATAGAAAGATTAGAATTTTGATGTTTTGAACACCCCATGATATCAAAAATCATTTCTTATTCTTTAATACACTCTTATTCTAGCATAGGGTTAGATAATCCACTGAATGATGGGTATGTTTCCTTTAGAAATGATCCACTACTTAAATGTTCCTTTGTGGTTGATCTGACTAATCTAGTTCATGGCTAACACCACTATTTATAGCCTGAGTATAATTTATCATCACTGCAAAAAAAACTATCCAGTTCTAATTCCAACCATTTCTGGTTATAGGTTTGTTATGTTGTTTCATTATTGATTTTGTCTCATAAAAACTACCTTGTTTCCTATACGGAAAACCATTCTCAACATAGAAATACATTAGGCTATGTAACATGGTAATCATCAAATGATTTATCATTTCAATATTACCATAAAGTAAAAATAATATATGGATTTTTATTTAACAATATCAAAACTCCTAAAGTAATATAAACCAACCTATGATACCAAATATAAGGCCCCCGCCATAAAAATTACAGAATCTCATGTTATGTTTGGAATTCACATTGAGGATCTTTTCAGGGTTAGTGTTTTAGAGGATTAATCCATAACTATTACATTACATCTCAAATATTACAAGGTAGAAACATATAATCTACCCATATTTATTCATAATGATAATCTACTGAAATAAAACGAGAGTTAGTTTCATTATAGAAATCTTGATCAATTATTCCTTTATATCACCTTTCCTTATACCATGGGAAAAGAATTTCAAAAACATGGGATGAGCATAAAAATCTCAAAAATTGTTATAAAATTAGAAAATAAAACATTAGTACATGAATATATACAAATAAATGAAATCATAATTTTCACTCATAAAAAATAATCTCTTTAATATACCTCATGAAATCATATGATTTGTGAATAACTCATAGAAATCATAAATCATAAAGGTAACTTGTGTCATGTATAACTTAATTTGACGATTTCAAAGCTACATAGGATGTAGCCTTCTTTGTTTCTTTTCGAATACCCATTATATTATAATCCCTAAATCCATGTGGAGAAACCTTATCTTTTATCTCCTTCACATTACCCAATGCATTGGAGAGCTTTCTCAGGCTCACTTACCCTGGTTTATCCCTGAACTACCTATATATGTAAAAAATTCCCAATAACCATAACATAATCATAACACCTAAAAAATCATATGGGAAAAATAAAATACAATTTCCACATTGAAATCAGAAGATTTCAATTCATGATTTGGACGTAATAAATCCATTCTCAAATCCATTTTCAATAACAAAATATCCTACAAAGGAATACGGTCTTTAATTTTTTTTAAAATCATTACACCTTGTAGATGAATCCTATTATCAAATAATAGTTACAGTGGTGGAGAAGTCATTTCCACCGTATGCATTAGACATATTTTATTCAGATAGTAAAATCATTATAAAAAAAAGATTCTTTTTGAATGAAATTAAAATTCATTGGGGTTTATTATACACCGTATAAAATAAGGTTGTTTATAACATCAAAATATGGACCATTGAATGGAGATTGAGATAAAGTCCCTTTTCTTGAGTCCAAATTGACACGTATGTTCCCCATTAGTATTGAATAACAAACATAAGTTAATTTTTACATATTATGGAACCTTTTTCAATTTATATTATTCCTTTTATATCCCTTATTACCATGTTATAATAATCATATAGTTATTCAAGTTAATATCTGTCATTTTTTCTATATTCGGTACTTCAGTCGAAAATGAACTTGTTTGGATGTAAATTCTCCATATAGTTAAAATTACATCATCTCCAAAATGGTATTTGTGATTTAAATATCAAATTTATTAAGTATATCTGTATTTATACTGGTATATAACATTTGGATATAAGAAATTAAATGCACCATTCATGGAGAGGGTATGTCGTACGTATGTATGAACGTTACATGAATTTCATTGTAATGTTAAAGGAATTAAAAATTAATGATACATTGGTATGATATAATTAAATTATAATATCTATGTTATATATGTTACATAATTTCATAAATCCTATACTTTATACGTTCCATGTATGTCATGAACTCGCCATATCACTTTGAGGGGGTTGTAGTCCGGACTTCTTCAAATGAAATTATTTTAATTACACATTATGGAAATCATAAATGCTTGTTGAAAATATAAATTACAGAATAATATAGACAATATAAATATAATCTCTATAATATATAAATAATGTTCCTTCATAATGACCAATATGAAAGGTGGTAGGATAAAATTGAACAATCATGTTTTCATGAGGTAGTAGTTTCCTGTACACAGAATAAATAAGTTTGTATCCATTAGATGAATGATTGTGTATGTGTAATTATAATATTTATCATAAAAACATCCATGTATATTTAGGATAATGGTGTTTTTATGTAATCATATAATAATAAGTTAATATATAGGGAATAGTGAAAATAAAAAAATGGAACTTGAGAGAAGACACTACGTCTAAATCGGGTAACTTCTTTTGATTTGAGCCAAAAATATTTATTGAATTGTCTTCATACTATGTTAAGGATTATAGAAGGATAGTTAGGATGTTATGAGATTATATAGTAGATGTTTCAAGATTAAATGGGCTTTAGTAGTGTGCGTAAGTGAGTATAGGTGCTGGACTTTTATAAAAGAGAGGAGGAGAACTTTAGGGAAGTCTTGAAATATTATTTTATTATAAAATAATTATAAATTATAATAGTTCCAAAGTAAAATATTTCGATGATATGATGATAATGGGTCCAAATACACTCAACCAATTTTTTTTATAAAATTTAGGTTACAAAATTAACCATTCCTTTTAGCTTTAACCCTTAGTTAAAAACATAAACTCTTACCTTGTCTTCTTGTATTTTTAAAATATATATTTATTATAGTTATTATAAAATGCAAAGAGAACCACAAGTTGATCAGTAATTAAAATTTTAACATTATATAAGTCATTTTTCTAAATATTATATTTCGGTACTATTATATAATTTAATAAAATATTATTTGTTTTAAAAACACATTTATGTCAATTTTGACACTATTCAGTAATTTAATTTTGTTAAAATCATAAAAAATTTATACCATAAAAAAGGAATTAAATAAAATTTAATATTTCCATTGAATCCATAAATTTTTTTTTTGAATAAAAACTATCAAATTATATTTATTTTAGTAATTATAATATCATTTAAATGAATCTTACATTAATAATGTAATCACTACATCATCATTGTGTAATAAATAAATAATTTTACTTAACGTTAAAAAATCATAAATTAGATACCATGATTTAGGAAATATTATTATATTTATAATGACTATTCATAGTAATATGTATCAGTTATATAACACTATATTAAAATTGGTTTATTAAAAGATAATTGTTTAGTTTATATTTACCTTTTCTTTAAATAAAAATTTATAAAATGTCATTTTCACACACAAGTGGCTCTGAAATGCCAAATGTTCATCCTAAGGATGATCATGTTTCCAAATGTCTCAGCCAATAGGATTGGTAAATGTTTTAGGGTAGTTTTATATTTTTATAATATTATTATTTTACCCTTATTTACATGATATACCATTTAACCATTGTAAATGATTTTTTATGGATGTTACTATTCATAATGTCCAAAAATAAAAGGTACCAATTTAACAAATATAAACCGTATGATTCAAAATATATATTTCATTTTTAAAAATTTAAAACACAGAAATGGTAGTAGTTAATTTTATATTAATTCCCATTGTCCAAACCAGAAAGTGTTTTTTAAAAATAAAAACAATCAAAATATTTACATGGGTTTATGTCCAATTTAAATGTAAAGATACTACCAATGTCCAAAATTGGATTAAATTATAAAAACATAATCAAATTAAACTTTTTTTAAAAATAAAACTACAATATAAATATATAAATAAATTATATGAAGAGGTTGTTTTGGATTAAAATGCAGTATTTTTCAATACTCATTAAAAATGACCTTTATGAGGAAATTTCGTAAAAATTAACAAAACACAATTTAGATGTTATGATTTTATAAAATAAGTTCATTTTTTCAAATGGAAAATATAAAGGTGAAAAAACTAGATTAAAAATGGGTTCTCCATCGAAAGGTGGTAAACCGGCCTTTTAAAAATATTAGATTATTTTAGGCTTAAAAATGTATTCATTCTCATTTTAATCCTCTAAAATTTATTCAATAAATGTAAAATCATTTAAAAACATGAATAATCATATTGAAGTTAGTTTTACACCATCCCTTAAGTACAAAAGCTAAGCGTTAACTACCATTTTAAATAATAATAGTAAAATCATATTATTTTTCGGTATAACTCATTGTTGTGTGCAACATTAGATTTCGTAGAAACCCACGGTTGCTTGTCAAGTACGCTATTGGAAAAAGCATCCTATTTAACGTAAAATTAATATTTTATTCATATATATTAATAAATATGAAAAATTATTTTTCTATAAATACTTGGGATCAAACATTTTTTCCCACCATGTTTCTCAGATTTTTCTCTTTCTTTACATTTCTAACATACCATGTATGTAACACCCCACGATTTTATAAAAAATATTCTATTTAATTTCATTGATGTCTTTTGTTGTACTCTACACCAAGATTATAATGTGCTATATGCAACACCTTATTAGATTGCAGTATACGCTACACTATTCTTGGATCGTGTTACACACAATTTCAAGTTCGTTTGATAGTAGTTATTCTACGCAACATTGAGTGTATATATATATATATATATCCAATGTATAAATTAAATATGGTTGGATTCTGTTATATGCAACAACAAAGGAAACTTTCCCTACACGCGACCCTAACTTGGCTTACATTAAATGCAATCGCGACCTTTCACAATAGTGTGTGTTGGACGCAACACTGAGTTTCACTAAACAACGATATGTTATTAAAATATTATACAAACTAGCCGTTATGAATAGTAATACCCAAATTTGGAAATTTTATAAATTTTATTTTTCAAAATGGACTTCATTTTTGGATTTGGAATATCGAAATTAGCCTCGGGTGATTTTTTGGTATTTTTCTAAAAACATTCAATTTTTGATGAATAGTGAAAACATTGGGTTACTATTTAAAAACCGAATTTTTTATTTAAATAATTTTTTATTTTATTTAAATTTATTTGAGATAAAAATTGATACATAATACCTATATCTATTCAATGTGATTCATTGGATTCATTATATAATAATTTTAGATATATAAAAATTTTATTGAACTTTCCACCGTCTTTTACCTACCTCCTATGAGCTTTTTGCAAACATACATAAAACTAAATTTTACAGCTTCTGTGAGTGGAATTTTGAAAATCCTAGAGACACGGTTAATATTGAGGACTAAAATGTGGTTCAATGAGATGAAAATAATTTCTGGTGAATAGTAACTTTTTACTTTTATTTACCACTGTTAAAAGTAAATAGGGTAATTAAGGGTAAAAATGATATTATTATTACCCTAACACATGTCCTAATTCTATTAGATAATTTTAATTCGACCAAAAACAACCTTAGGAATAGAATATGACCATTTAGGTCCACTTGGATTAGATTAGGTCATTTATTATTAATTTATTTAAAGAAGGGTTAAAATAGCTAAAATCAAGGTTTAATAACTAAATCATTTTTAATATAGTGTTATACATAAGATAAATTCGACTATAAATATTCATTATAAATATAAATAGATTTCCTAAATAATGGTATTTTATTTATTATTTTTAGACATTATATAAGTTAATTTATTTATGACACAATGATGATGCAGTAATTACCTTATTAATGAAATATTAACATAATTGATGTTATAAATACCCAAATAAATGTAATTTGAGACTATTTATGTATTACAATAATTTTATAGGTTAATATGACTTGTTAGTATTGAATTAATTTACTTTTTTTAAAGTAATCATGCTTCTTATGATTTTCACAAAAATCCATTACCAAATAGTGTCAAAATTGACATAAAATAATTTTTAAAACAAATATTATATTATTAATTGTTAGTATATTCCTAAAAATCTAAGGTTCGTCCAAGATACTTATATCATGATTTTTGTATTATTAATGGAACACTTGGGGGTCTCTTGGATGTATATGGTATGTTTATTAACTATATAATATAAAAATACAAAGTGGCATGGTAAATGTCATCTAAGTAACTAAGAGTTAAAAATAAATGATAAGGTTAATAAAATGACCCAAACCTGTCTAAAATCTATTGGTTGAGAGTATTTCGACCCATCCCCACCTTAGCTTCTAAATAAATCAATTCAGAGCTATTAAAAACAGAATATTACTTTATTATTAAATAATAATTTATGTTTTTTCAAAGGTACCCCTCTCCTCCCTTATAAAACGGGCACCACTTCCCTCTTCTCTTCACACCCTTTTGAGCCTTGAATCTCGGCCAAACCCTACCCATTTATCTTCTCCACTTCCCTAGGAAAATTCAGGATTTTATGTTCTTCTCCGAAGACCAACTCTACTTCCTTAAGAGGAAGTTTAAAGGAGGTGCGTCGAAGAAGAGGTAATCTCTTCTTCCAATTCTCCCAAGTTTCATTCTTCTTCTACTTATTCTTATTTAGTCGTCTCATTATCAGTTAATAACATAAGTATTAATTATATACTGATATGTTATTATAAATTTTAAACAACCTTATTTCACTCTCTATCCATTCTATAGAAAATCAAATCACCGTGCGTGTGTACGTACGGAATACCGTCTCCACGCCCTCGTGTAATCCGTTTTCGACCACCACATTACTAGGATGGGTATAATGTTGTAAATAAATTACTATATATGATTATTGTAAAGTTATATTTATTCTGAAATATTATACATACACTTCAATACAATTACACGATCATGGGAATGATATCATCGCTCGTGCATACGTACGGACTACCATCTCCACGACGCGATGAGATTCATTCTCCATGTTAACCATTAATGAAAGATTATAAAGTATATATAATGAATAATAATGAAGTATATGACATAATAATGATACTTGATTTATACATATACATATATATATATATGTATTTTATCTACTTAATTCCATTCAATTCAATAAGGAAACGAAAACAACGTTCATGCATACGTACGACCTACCATCTCCAAGAACGGTGTACTTCATTCCATTTATCGATCTATCATATATATATGTATATGATGAATATATAATATATAAAAATCATGTTTTACATTTTTTAATTATTTAAATCAGTATATAAGAAATTATATCAATGACAACAAGTCGAAACACATACGATAAATGGAACAATTTTACCCAAAATGATTCTTTAACATGGAATTTACAAAAGAACAGGTAATATAAAGTCATAAGTAAACCATATATGATATCATAACAAAGAATATAATTTTTTTATAAGTCAATGACATTATTTAAATCATTATACAGGATTTTCGGATACATACGAAGCATATCAGATGTAAGGTAAGGGATAACTTTTCCAATCTCATTTTTATCCGAGATTGTTTATTCATAAGTATTTACTGGTGTTATATTTATCATCCATGTCCCTGTTTTCCAAAAATGGTTTCATTTATTTTTAAGGTCCTTTTTCCCATTTTTTACTTTTACTAAATGGTTTTTAAAGAATCTTTCTTTGGTTTACCATATGAGGTACTTTTTAACTTTTCCGACAAAAGTACAAGAAGAATTTTTTTAACTTATTCGGCATGAATGGATTTTTATGGTTTAATAACACCTTATTTTCATGAAGCTTAATCTACAGGATTTAAAAACTAATTTCAAAAAAATCATTTTCTTCTAAAATTGCATGGAATTTTGTGAAAATAAAATGATTTTGAAGAAGAAAACATATTTTCCTCAAGAATTCATTTCAAGTGTTTTATCAAAATCATTTTCCATATAAGATGGAATTATTTCATTTATTTGTGTTTCAAGTATAATGACTCTATGATTTACATTATTTCACTTATCTTATGATGAAATTATATCCATTTGTTTTATATGGATTATGTTATGCTGGGGAGATGTTTATGAAACCCATTTTATTCTTTGGGTTATGATGAATGATTTAGGTTTATGTTGTGGCACACGTAAGAATGATTTAATTATGAGATGGGTGGGAACTATATCTCCCTCAAATGTTTTGGGTAATGATTTATATCTCATGATATAAACATGGATGGAACTATAAGTTAATCCGGTTCAGTAATACAGGACTGGAACGAGTAGTGAACTCGATTCAAAAAGGGACTTTGTCCACTAAGATGGTCTTGGTAGAAATGCCTTGGCTACCATGGAAATCATATCATGTGCTTAATGGTTTCCACAATCACATGTTTTATTCCCACGCTATTTTATCATGATTAATGTTTCTTTATGATCTATACCTTATGTACTGCCATGTTTTATGTCATTTCCCATGATTTTGATGTTTAAACATTATGTTCATGTATTTAATTTCAAATTTATATGATTTGTTTTATTTTATCCATGATTACCCTTAATGAGAATTTGATCTCACCCTTTATATGTTTTCTTTTCCCTAGGATTTAAAGAAAGGTTTTAGGTAAGAAAACCAAAAGGTGAAGATCATTATGGGTGATGTTGAAGATCTTTTACCACGATTACAAGATTGCATTCTGAGTTTCTAAAGACACTAAACTATTATGGTCCTTTTGTGTCTGTTTTTGTTATGTATTAAGTATTCTACAAAATTAATGTAATGTCCATTTACGTCAAGATTCTGGTCTCTACAGTTTGTATCAGAGCGAAGGTTTAGTTAACCTTTGGAAACTAGGATGCGAAAACATTAGTGAAATCCCTAGAGATATTTCTATGGTATGTCTAGGGATGTCCCTATGGTTAAGTATAAGTATAGGTTATAGTCTTAGAATTATGGTAACAATCTTAGGATTTAACCCAAGAAGTTAGATATTGATGGTACTCCTCCTTTATTATGTTGTTTTACCTAGAATGGTTTTTATCTCTCATACTATTATTTTTGGGTTTTAGACGATGGATGGAACCCGAAAGAACCATGTTAATCAATGTAATGGACAATGAAATGGTTGTCCTCCTGAACAACTAAATGTGATGGGAGATGGAGTGAAAAATCTTATTTCTATACTTACACAAGCTATGAGTAATTCTGTATTTTCAAATGATAAGAGAAGGGAAAAATATTCTATTGAGTCCTTCATGAGGCAACATCCACCTTATTTCAATGGGTCTTCTGATCCACATGTTGCTGAACAATGGATTAGTACCATTAAACATATTTTTTCCATACTTCACTGTTCGGAACATGATAAAGTAATTCTAGCTGTTTACCGTTTAGAAGGTGAAGCAGACCAGTGGTGGACTCTAATTAAGAATACAAGGCCCCAAGATGAAATTGAATCCATGGAATGGGACGAGTTCAAGAACTTGTTTTTCTGTAAGTACTTCCCTCTTATTCTTCGAACAAAGATGGAAAAGGAGTTCCTTGAGCTTAAGCAGAAGGATGATGAATCTACTGCTATATACGAAGCTAATTTTGCAATATTTTCAAGGTTTTCATCTTGTTTTATCATCCAACCTGAAAGTAAAGTTGATCGATTTTTCAGTGGCTTAAAACCAGGTTTTGAAGGGAATTAGCTATAAGAGACTTCAGTAGCTATGAAGAAATTGTGCATTGTGTTATCAAGGTAGAACTGGAAGTTGATGTTACATATTAATCTCATGGTTTTGACAAGACATGAATGATGGAGTTCAATGAGAAATCTCAGAATAAGGGTGAAAAGAAAATGATTATTTATTTATGCTCAATGTGTGGAAAGAATCAGGGTGGAGATTGTCTAAAAGGTACTAAAAAATGTTTTAAGTGTGGAAAATAAGGTCATCGAGCAACTGAGTGTTGATGTAATGGAAAAAGGGATTCTAATTATTTGAATAATGAAAATACCGCTGAGAACTCACCAACAACACTTCAATGCTTCAAGTGCAAGGAAATGGGGCATTATTCTAATCAATGCCCTAATCCAAGGGTTAACGATGATCAACGTGAGAAACCTCTTAAGGAAAATGATGAAGGGAAGTCACATGCAATAACTATTTGTGATGTTGAGTATGACAGTGTTGTTGTGTAATGATTAAGTGTTTATGTAATGGGATTTCAAAATAGTATCATGGAATCTAATTTATGGTATCTTGGAATTTTGGAATATCTATGTATTGGTTTTCAATAATTATATGTACCGGTAACCATGAAAACTGATTGAAATATTTTTGGAATGAAGATGATATGTGCATAATGAAGGGATAAAGAGAAAATCAAATGATCTCATGACTGATATAATGAAAAAGTTATATCCTGGTTTGAGTATATAGAATTTTTGGATTTTGGTATGTGGAAATAGTTAACTTTTGAAAGGATTCAGGTTTTCACTATGGTTTAATAGGTATTCATTTTTCAAGAGAATACATGATTAAGATATTAATATGATTGGAATGTGACCAAAAATATATATGAGGGATAAATGATGGTATTCACATGCTTGTTATATGACCTTTTTAGTAATCGTTCTCTTTATACTATGAGTTTGGAAAGAAGTATTTTGGATAAGCCTAAATATTCGAATGGATTATGTTGAACTGAAGTTATTATTTTTTAAAGCTAGAAATATTTTTTCCAATATTATTGATAGAATTTTATAACAGTATAGTTTTATAAAAAGTACAACCAGTAGGACGGGCGACAACCCATCGCGTCGGACAAGGTGCATGAATCAAACCCACAACCAAAGTGAGACATCCCTTTATCGCCTACCACTAGCCTACAGGAATCCCCTGGTTAGTAGAAACTAGTTTTATTTTATTATACGCTATGATAGCTGAAGTATATGTCCATTTTTTCAACAACATATGATTAATCTAAGCATATATTGACTTCTGTATATTTAATAAATTGTGCTAATCTTTTTGCGATAGAAATAGATGGAATTACGTATAATTCTATCGCATAATCTACTAACACTTCATAGAAGACAAATTCAACTTCATTTCTTTAAGAGATGAAGTTGAAATTGTTCGAGGCACGAGAAATGGTGAAATGATACCGAAATAAAGTAAGTATTTCTTCTAATTCAAATTCTTCAACTTTAGGGAAATGATCTTGAAAACAAAAAAATGTTGTCCTAGTGCTCTCATATCTGATGAATCGGATTGTTCCTTAGATCATCACAAATTTACGGCTTTGTGATTGTTGTCTTTTTCATAGCTATTTCCTTTAACACTATTCATCAAAAGATGATGGTTATATTTCTCTTCCATATCCATATTTGCACCTATATTCTCTTATGTGGAAACCCAGTGATTAATTAATTTGGGTAACCGTTACGTTTCATACGTTAGTTTTTAAAGTCAAGTTTTGTTATTCTTTTTTACAATGTGGGTTTCTATGAAAGAAACTTTCCTGTAGTAAACCATTTATAACCCTGATGAATTTCAAGGGCGAAATTCATTTTAAGGGGGGTAGAATGTAACACCCCAAGATATTATGAAAAATATTCTTTTTAATTTCGTTGATGTCTTTTGTTGTACGTTACCCCAAGATTATCTTGCGCTATACGCAACACTATATTAGCTTGCAGTATACGCAACACTATTCTTTGATCATGTTACACACAATTTCATGTTCGTTTGATTCTAGTTATTCTATGCAACATTGAGTGTATATATATATATATTCAATGTATAAATGAAATATGGTTGGATTCTGTTATATGAAACAAAAAAGGAATCTTTCACTACAGGCAACCCTGACTTGACTTAAATTACAAGAAATCACGACCTTTCACGATAGCGTGTGTTGAACGCAATACGGAGTTTCACTAAACAACGATATGTTATTAAAATATTATACAAACTAGCTGTTATGAATAGTAATACCCAATTTTTGAAATTTTATAAATTTTATCTTTCAAAATGGACATCATTTTTGGATTCAGAATATCGAAATTATCCTAGGGTGAATTTTTGGTATTTTTCTGAAGACTTTTGATTTTTGATGAAAAGTGAAAACACTGGGTTACTATTTCAAAACCAAATTTTTTAATTAAATAATTATTTATTTTATTTAAAAATTATTTTAAGTAAAAATTGATACATAATACTTATATATGTTTAATGTGATTCATTGGAGTCATTTTATAATAATTTTAGATATATAAAAATTTTATTGAACTTTCCACCGTCTTTTACCTACCTTTTAGTTTTTGCAAACTTACATAAAACTTAATTTTACAGCTTCTGTGAGTGGAATTTCAAAAATCCGAGAGACACGGTTAATATCAAGGACTAAAATGTGGTTCAATGCGATGAAAATAATTTTTGGTGAATGGAAACTTTTTACTTTTATTTACCACAGTTAAAAGTAAATAGGGTAATTAATGGTAAAAATGATATTAATTTTACCCTAAAACATGTCCTAATTCGATTGGATAAGTGTAATTCAACCAAAAACAACCTTAGGAATAAAATATGACCATTTAGGTCCACTTGGATTAGATTAGGAGATTTATTATTAATTTATTTAAAGAAGGGTTAAAATAGATAAAATCACGGTTTAATAACTAAATAATTTTTATTATAGGGTTATACATAAGATAAATTCAACTATAAATATTCATTAGAAATATAAAAATATTTATTACATAATTGTATTTTATTTATAATTTTTATACATTAAATAAGTTAATTTATTTATGAAACAATGATGATACAATAATTATCTTATTAATGAAATATTAACATAATTGATGTTATAAATACACAAATAAAGGTAATTTGAGACTTTTTTATGAATTCCGCTAATTTTTTTATTATAATATGACATGTTAGTATTTAATTAATTAACTTTGTTCTAACTAATCACACTGTTATGATTTTCACAAAAAATCCATTACCAAATAGTGTCAAAATTTACATAAAATAGTTTTTTAAAAAAATATTATATTATTAATTGTTATTATATTCCTAAAAATCGAAGGCCTGGACAAGATACTTATATAATGTTAGGTGTATCATTGATGTACCACTTGGGGGTCTCTTGGATGTATAAGGTTTGTTTATTAACTATATAATATAAAAATACAAAGTGACATGGAAAATGTCAATCTAATTAACTAAGAGTTAAAACTAAATGATAAGGTTAATATAATGACCCAAACCTTTCTAAAATATATTGGCTGAGAGGATTTAAAACAATACCCACCTTAGCTTCGAAATAAATCAATTTATTTCTATTAAAATCTGAATATGACTTTATTATAAAATAATATTTTAAGTTTTTCCAAAGGTGCCCCTCTCCTCCCTTATAAAAAGGGCACCAATTCCCTATTTTATTCATACCCTTTTGAGCCTTGAAGATTGGAAAAAAACATGCCCATTTCACTTCTACACTTCCATATAAACATTATGGAGGTTCTGGTCTTATCAAAAGACCAACTCTACTTCCTTAAGTGGAAGCTTAAAGGAGGTGTGTCGAAGAAGAGATAATCTCTTCTTCCGATTCTCTCAAGTTTCTTTCTTCTTATACTTCTTATTATTTATTTGTCTCATTATAAATTAATAATATAATTATTAATTATATACTTATATATTATTATAAATATGAAACAACCTTATTTCTCCTTCAATCCATCCTACAGAAAACAAAATCACCGCGTGTGCGTACGTACGGAATACTGTCTCCACACCGTGGTGGAATCTGTTTTCGACCACCACCATATTAGGATGGGTATAATGGTGTAAATAAACAAATATATATGATTATTGTAAAGTGATATTGATTCTAAAATATTATACATACACTTCAATACAATTACACGATCATGGGAATGATATCATTGCTCGGGCGTACGTACGGACTACTGTCTCCATGACGCGATGAGATTCATTATCCATGTTAACCATTCATGAATGATTATAAAGTATATATAATGAATAATAATGAAATATATGACATAATAATGATACTGGATTTATGTATATATATATATTTATGTCATCTACTTAATTCCATTCAATTCAATAAGGAAACGAAAACAGCGTTCATGCATACGTACGGCCTACCGTCTCCATGAACGCTGTATTTCATTCCATTTATCGATCTATCATATATATATGTATATGTTCAATATATATTATATATAAATCATGTTTTACATTATGGAATTATTTAAATCAGTATATAAGTAATAATATCAAGAACAACAAGTCGAAACACGTATGATAAATGAAATGATTTTACCCAAAATACTGCTTTAACATGGAATTTACAAAAGAACGGGTAATATAAAGTCATAAGTGATCCATATATGATATCATAACAAAGAATATGATTCTTTAATAAGTCAATGAAATCATTTAAATCATTATACAGGAGGTTCGGATACAAACGAAGCATATCAGACGTACGGTAAGGGATAACTTTTCCAATCTCGTTTTTATCTGAGATTGTTTATTCGTAAGTATTTACTGGGGTTATATTTATCATCCATGCCCCTATTTTACAAAAATTCTTTCATGTATTTTTAAATTCCTTTTTACACATTTTTGACTTTTACTACATGGTTTGTAATGAATCTTTCTTTTTTTTACGATACGAGGTACTTTTTGACTTTTTCGGCAAAAGTACAAGAAGAATGTTTTTTTAACTTATACGGCATGGACAGATTTTTATGGTTTCATAACACCTTATTTTCATGAATCTTACTCTATAATATGTAATTACTATTTTCAACAAAATAATTTTCTTTTAAAATTTTATGGAATTTTGTGAAAAGAAAATGATTTTGAAGAAGAAAGGATATTTTCCTCAAGATTTCATTTCAAGTGTTTTATCAAAACAATTTTCCATATAAGATGGAATTATTTCATATGTGTATGTTTCAAGTATAATGTATCTATGATTTACATTTTTTCACTTCTCTTATGATGAAATGATATCCATTTGTTTTATATTGATAATGTTTTCATGGGATTATGTTTATGAAACCCATTTTATTCATTGGGTTATGATGAATGATTTATGTTTATGTTGTGGCACACGTAAGAATTATTTCATTATGAGATGGGTGGGACCTATATATCCCTCCAATGAATTGGGTAATGATTTATATCTCATGAGATAGACGTGGCTGGAATGGTAAGTTAATCTGGTTCAGAAATATAGGACTAGAACGAGGAGTGAACTCGATTCGGAAATGGAAATTGACCACTAAGATGGACTTGGCAGCAATGCCTTGGCTACCATGGAAATCATATCACGTGCTTAATGGTTTCCACAATCACATGATTTATTTTCATGCTATTTTATCATGATTAATGATTATTTATGATCTATTCCTTATGTGCTGCCATGTTTTACGTCATTGCCCAAGATTTTGATGTTTAAACATTATGTTCATGTATTTAAGTTCAAATTTATATGATTTGTTTTATTTTATCCATGATTACCCTTACTGAGCATTTGAGCTCACCCTTTATATGATTTCTTTTCCCTACGATTTAAATAAAGGTTTTAGGTAAGAAAACAAAAAGTGGAAGATCTTTATGTGATATGTTGAAGATCTTTTAACACGATTAGAAGATTACGTTCCGAGTTCCCAAAGACACTAAACTATTACGGTCCTTGTGTGCCTGTTTCGGTTATGTATTATGTATTCTGCAAAAGTAATGTAATTTCCATGTATATCAAGATTCAGGTCTCTAAAATGTATCAATAAATGATGTGTTGGAGAATAAATGATAAGAAATATCCACCTATGGTAATTCTGGTTCCCCTTAATGTGACAGTGTAACCTTTATAGTGTCAGTGTACTACGGTAAATGTCATTTCATCTTGCATAGGTTCATTTCCTTGTGATTGAGTCTCATGACATGTCTACTTGGGGAGGCTCACAATGTGTGTAGACCATCCGCATGGAATGTGATCCTTTAATATTAAAAACCCCTATTTTCATAACCTTATAGGTAATAAATGATTTGTTTTAATTTTCATATGCACCCTATATTCTTGGTGTTTTCCAAAATGTTGGATCTATTCTGTAGATCATGAATCAATCCTTTCTTCCTAGATACTCACCTCAAGTATTCATGAAATAGAATGGTAATCCTATGTTCATTTTTTTTCAAAGATATAGTATTTGAAGAATGTATTTATGTTTTTATTTATGATTTACATAGGATGGAATATCGTATAGTCGCTACTCCAACCATCTTTAGTAACCTCACCTGTATTTTGATCCTCAGTAGAGTCACACATGTCTTTTAAATAATCTAAAATGGTCCTTTTATCACCAATCCATTCTTCAAACAATGTTTTGTAATGAATTTTATGATTTAATCACACTCAATATTTCCTAGTAATTCCAAAAGATTTCCCCACAAGCTAATGATGAAGAACATGAAGAATGATTTGAAGAATGAAAAAACAACAAATATGAAACAATCATTATACTGGAGTTCATGCCACTAAATATAAAGGTAACAATCCATATAGTGATAAAATATTTATTTTTAAATTATTAATTATTCATCTTTTAAAATGGACACTACATTCCACAATTTATTTTATTAAACTAGTTTTATGGTTAAATAATTATTTTTCAATTAAGCAATTTTATAACATTTTTTCAAAACATATGATTTAAATATAGTATTTTTTTAACTTTTATAGGTTCTATTATAAAAAAAATTCTTATTTGGAATAAAAACATAAAAAATTACATTGGTTAATGTTTTTTTATTTTTCAGATAAGATTCAAATTCAACTAATAGTGAAAATAATGCATTTTAATACAATATTGCTTTTTTCGTCTCATTTCTTTATATTGATATATTAATAATTTTTTTGTTTTTAATGTATAAATACGCTTTTTATCATTTGATCCAATTTAGATCATTATAATCAATTTCATATTGAAATAGGATATAAAAACTATGTGATCATCTGACCATTTTAAGAACAACTCGTTTTATTATTCTATTAAATAGATTATTTTTTAATTACTTACATCCAATTATGTTTTTTAATTTTGAGAATTGGATTTAATATTTATATTTAGAAGGTCCAAATTATTTAAATAGGCCTCTCTAATTTTTCGTATTTATGAAAGGTAACTTTAGTAACTATTTTTATTTCCATTATTAATGGTAAATTTGGTAAATAAAGGTTCAAATAATATTTTTAATATTATATAAGTAAACTACCATTTGTGATAATTTTATTGGATTAGTTATTTTTGACCAATAAAAACCATGAGAAAAAATAGTGTCCATTGAAAGTAACTACAGTGTGATTGTGACCTTTTAAACATTTTATTTAGAGTAAAGAAAAAGATTTCACAATCACGTTACTTATAACTAAAATATTGTTATTATGGGGTAATGTAAGTTATAATTATACTAGAATTTTTATATTGAATTATAACTTTATTACCTATATTATAGTAATTTATTAATAATTATTATGAAATAAATTATTAAATTAAACAGTGATACAATGGTGATGCGGTAATTGATTAATTAATGAAATAATCACTCAAAATTACATTTTCTTATTTTTTGATGGATAAAATAAAATATTCCAAAATTAAGGTGGGGGAACATAATGCATCCCAAGAGATTCATTCTTAATAAGTTTATGATGGTTAGTTGGCTAGGACACTGTATAGTAATACACATTGATACCATTAGTGGGATTCCCTTTGCTGGACAGATTGTCAGTAGTGAAGTTCCCTTCCCTCCATGTGTGCTCGACTCGAACCCTGGAATACATTAATCTATTTCACCGTCTAACAAGATAAACCATCTCCCATGGAAATTTGATAATACCTTTTATAATTTCAATATGCAGCCTAGAATCTGACACCACCTTCGATGTCCTGATGTGGTATAGCTTGCAAAGAGACAACCATGTTTTCATTGCACTTCCTCTGACCCCAGTGTTTTTTCAGTTCCTGAAGAAGGTACTAATTCCTTAAAAATTATGGATTAATGTGAAATTTTGGTGATGTTTCAATGACTTTCTTCGACTTCATCATGATGTTAGTATATTTTTAAAAAGGCATGGAATGAATAATGTCAAAATTGGCATTAATTATATTAAAAAATATAATTTTTTTTAAATTTAATAAAAACTCTATAACCCCCATATTTTCCAAATGGTTGGAATATGTACTAAAGATTCATAAATTACTCTTTTAAGGGACGTTTTTTCTATAAAAAGTATTATAATTTCCAAAAATGTGTTAATTACTTAAAAAAATGGTAAGAGTTAAAAGGGTTCAATAGAAAAGATAATGATTCAAAAAATAAAAAAATATTTATAATATTTATTGGATGAATAAATTTATACCCATAATCATAATATACTCTAACTAAATCAATTAGGACCCATTTTGAGTAGAAAATTAATTTATATTAATTTAATATTCTGGAGAATTCAAATAGTGCCCCTCCCCTCTCTTATAAAAGGGCACTACTTCAAATCATTTCATAACACTTAAGTAACAATCTTGTTCATCCATTATATTATCAAATCCATTATTATAATCCAAAATTATAACATACATTCATTATTTTTGGAGTATTACATTCTTTAAATTTTTTGTGGTGTTTATTGAAGGTCATCATCCAAAGGAAATGTATCATTTTTAATCAAGAATTTCAGTTTAATTTCTTCTTCCACATACATCAAATATTATTCAACCATTATTATCTGATAACATCAATATCCAAAATATAATTATATTTTATTATTTTAGTATCAAAAGATAATTTCTTTTCCACTTCCATCATGTGGGAAATTAATTAATAGTTTGTGCATATAGGAGAACTCTGATCTCCATGAACCCATGTAATTCCTTTTCTATTACCATCTATCATGAATGGTTATAATTATAGAATAAATTTTTATAACTGATATTAATAACATATTTATTATTATAGGAAATCAATATATCAATTACATGTTTACCTTCCATGAGCATAAATATGATAATGTCGTTTGTGTGTATATGCGAGTTATCACCATGACAAAGCATTGTGATTCATTTTTTTCCCCGCATAAACATTAAGATATATATAAATATATATAAAATATTTATATCATATTTATGAAATTATTATCATTATATAAATATAATATTATTATTTTGTTCTTTCCATAATTATCAATGAATAATTGGAACGTACTAATGCCAGCGAACAACCTACCATCACCATGATTATAATGTTGATCATTTTTCATAACCATGAATTAATTGTTTGATTAAAAATTTGAATAAATGTTTCAAATTTATTATTATTTCATGAATATTATTATTGATATATTGTACTAATTTCCAGTTTTGACTAATTTCGTCATACCATTTCATTTTGGACTTATGTACAGAATATCATCAAAACATCTGATGTGATCTTAAATAATTAAGTAATTTCTATAAAATTGTGATTAGGGACATAAAATTAATAAAAACATTAAAACATCAATCAATAATGTAAATAATTAACTTATTATTATTATTTAGAAATATGATAATATAGTTGGTGAATCAGACCTAATATATAGTCCTTTGTCTCAATCTCCATTCATTGAATCATTTTATTGATTATATAAACCACCATTTTTTGATATATGTAAAATATAAAATGTAATTTTAAAATCATTCAAAAGTTTTAAAAATTAATATTTATATATGCAGTGTTTTACATTTTTACTAATGAAACATGAAGTCCTTTTTAACATATATGGCAATAAGGACTTCTTCCACACCATAACTATTATGGGATATTTTTCTTCCCCTACGAGCCTTAATATTTTTCAAATAAAAATAAATATCTTTGTTTATTTTTATTTTTGTATTATAGATGTTTTTATAAATGGATTGATTATTTTAATACCTTGAAATTATTTCTTGTGATTTCAAACGATATTTTAAGAATACAATGAAAAAAATTTCCATATTTTATATGTTATGATTATATAATTTATGTTTTACATTTATCAGGTGGTTAAATTAAAAAACAAATATGGCTAGTTTCATGGTAAACCAATGATGGTTGGTTACATTATAACATCTAATTCATTGCGTGTGGAAGTAAACTATATGGTTATTCCATTTGTAATAGAGACTTTCATGGTAGGAAACTTCTTAGATATTCCATTAAAGTCTAATTATGCATCATGTTACCTTTATGTGTTATATATGATTTACATGGGATTATGGTAATATTATTGTTACCAAAATGTTAAAGAAAAATATAATTTTTAGCAATGTATTTACTACATATTTAAGGTAAAGAATAGTACTTTATGATAAAGTATTCATGGTTTTAATGTTTCCACACATCTAATATTTTTCCTTCATTATGTATCCATTACTGAGATTTTTATTCTCATCCAATGTTTTGAAAAATAAATCATGGTATTTAAGGGATAATAGATTAAAAGATGCAATGAGGGAAACATTATAATGATAAAACATGAAAAGAAACCATGTTTCATTTTAAAAGTTTTTGTTTTACAAATAAAATAAATATTGTTTAAATTATCGACTATTTGTTTATATAGTATTGTTATTTTTGAGTTATGGAATTAATCTTTAAATCTATAAAATGAAAAGATCCTAAATGTCAAATAATGTAAAATTATAAACATGACCCAATAATATGTAATATTTATGACAATATACTTATATTTGGAATCATAAGAATAAAATAGATTGATCCCAATAATTTGATGAATTTAAGAATATATTACTTGAGAATTATTTTCATTATTTTATTTGGATTACGATGTAATATAAAATCAGGGAATTGAGACAAAAAGAGGAGGACTCAGTTGCTACATATGAGAAATTTTTTAAATGTTTTGAAAGGTGTGTTTAGAACATTATATGGGATCTTGATAGTAAGATAGATTGGTTTTACTCTATATTAAAGATGATATAACAAATTGAATTTTATTCTCATGATTAAAAAATCTAGGATAAACTTGTCTGATGTACAGAGAAGGTGGAAATGGAGTTTTTGGATTCTCATGTGTTCCATGATAGAAAGAAAAAGAAGTAGTCCAGTTGGTAGGAAATGGGAAAGCATTCATCAAAGAGGTTTCGAATTAAAAAAAAATACATTTATAACATGTGATATGTGTGGTAAAATAATCTTGGATAATGTATCTCAAAAATTGGTAAGTGATTCTTAATTGGTTAGATGGGTCATATTTCTTGGATCTTTAAGGTAAATAATCAATAAAATAATTAAAATAAAGTGGTATGATTTTTCTTTTGAAATGAGTTATGAAATTATGATAAGATGTGTCCAATGTTGATTTCCTTGGGTTGAAAATAGAAGGATCAAATAATATGGTCACGAAATAAGAATTTTCTACTACAATCATTTACGTGGGACTATAAAATGAATTAGTGATAACTATGTTAGAAGTTATTTCCAAATATTACAATACATTTTGACTATGGATCTTCAATTTCATTAATTTATAATAGATTTGAATGTAAATTGAAATATCTCTTCATGAATGTGATGCATAATGTTTGGTAAAAACTCTAGGTGGAAGTATTAATTAAACCATGATTTTTTGAAATCTTCTAATTATCATTAGTTGGATGGTCTTTATTAAAAATATTGATGATCTTCCCATAGTAAAATTTCATATAAATTTTGTTATAGATTGGTTTTTAGTTTATTATGATAAAATATATTCCAAATCCAATACTATTTTATTTAGTGATTTTATACATTTTATATCAAACTAAGAATCCCAGAGATAAATTAAATATAGCAATGACTGTTATGATGATCATGTTATTGAAAATAATGAAACAATTTTGATTATTGATATCCGAGTAGTAAATAAATTTACAGATTTATTTTCATATTTAATTTCTTATTGTTGTACATGATAAGTATATTGAAATTAATATTTATTTAGTGGTAGATGAAAATCTTTTTTCTAAACCCCCTTATCGAATTTCTCATGTCAAATTGATGTAAATGAAAAAAATAGTTTCAAAGACAGCTTGATAATTATTTCATTCGACATAGAAATTCACTCTGGGTTGATCATAATTTATTATTGAAAACAAAATATGGTACCATTAGAAATTTTATTGATTTTAGAGACATGAATAACAATACTATTAAGAAAAAGTATCCTTTTCCTAATACTGTTGATTATTTGATTAGATTTAGGGTGAAAAATTTCACTCGAAGATTGATTTATGGTTTTGGTACCATCAAATGATGTTGATTGAGTGTAACGAACCATAGTTTTTCAATGAAAATTGCCTTCTTATATTTATTTCATAAAATAACATTAAAACACAACAAAATTAACTACTAAATGATAAGTGACCTTTAAACATAAGTTTTTCACTTATGCTTTCGGAATTTCGAAAATCCGGCATACACGGTTGTGTTCAAGATGTTTTTTGGAGTCTAATAAATCAAAAATAATTTTTTGGTGACTAGTAATCTACCCTAATGAATAGTAACATACAGTTATGAATAGTGATGTACCCTAATTAATAGTAACCTCAAATATGATAGTATAAAAATAATTTTCATGTTGTAAGTACAATATACCAATGTTTTAGAATGAGTTAATGCATGTTTTAAATCTGGTTTTTGATAATAAATTATCATTTTAATTAAATATTACAATAATCATATTTAGAAAATTATTCTTGAAAAAATGGAATTCATTTTTGGATTCTATATGTCGAAAAATGGTTAGGGTGAATTTTTGGGATTTTTCAGAAATACACGAAATTTGGATTAATGGGAGAATCTGATAATTCCCAATAAATGATAAATAATGGAATAATTGAGTCATCAATGATGTTATACTGATGTAATCCGAGTTGGTTCGAATTTACATGACCCATTTACTATTCTTGGTCATGTAATAGTTACTATTCCTTGTCTTCGGAAGAAATATTAAAGTAATGATTATAATATAATGAAATCCCTCCTGTCATCCACTATAAAAACCCCCCTTCACTCCCTCTTCTCTCCACTCTTCACAAGCACCATGACTTCTCTAAATTCTGCCCAAATCTCTCCCCAAGGTCATCCCCCACATCCAAAAGCTCTCAGACTCCTCAAAATAGAAAAACCTCTCCCCTTCAGAGGTTCTCAAAAGAAGAAGTCTCAAGAGGTAAATTCGTCTTCCCAAATTTCTCCTTTTCTTTTAAGTTCTTTTGTTTTTTATTTTCCTTCCTCACCACCCTTCATCATAATATTATGATAAATCTAGTAAAATACATATACTTGAATGTATTCATGCTATTGGTATATTTCATTATCTTCTCCCCTTTCCCCACCTTTTTAAAAGAAGTCAAATCACCGTTTGAGATGTGTTAATTTAGCACATTCAGGGACAACAGTTTATCAATATCTATTATTATATTTTATTATGATCATTAAAACATCTGTGTTATGGTTGAAAAATATTATTATAAATGTAATATATCCTATTTTTGGTTCTGTAATCTTTTGTTACACATTTAATTAAGTTATAACGAAAAACACATTCTTTGTAATCAAATACACCGATTAACAAAAAAGGTTACGACTACGGTTATATATATAATAATTTGACATCACTCTAAGAAAACTAATTAAAATAAAAACCATTTAATATCTTCTATATGAACTAAAAAATGTAGCTTTAATTCGGGTCAACCACTTTCATCTTTCATATAACCCAAACATGAATATAAGTAAACAGATCTATTAAAGCCTTGTAAACAAATTAGCCCGAATAGTGGAATTGAATCTTATAGATAATCAAAAAGGATTTGAATGAACTAAAAATTGTTATTATAAATAAATTAAATATATAAGTGTTTATGGACTTATGAATTAATAATCATAATTTGTTTATTCAAGTCATTAATAACAAGTGGAGAACACCACCGGATTTGAGGTAAGGGGTCCTCTCCTTTTCTCTCTTAATCAAGATTGTCCTCTATAATATTCCTTTTTATGTGTACTAGATAATGATGGGTTATTCTTAAGAACCTCCCCCATACTTCCTTATGGAATTATAAGTGATGAGAAACCCCATTTCTCTCTCATCAATCCCTCTTGGTCACACCTGACACCATGCTGATAAAATCGTAACGAATTCTACCCGAACTTTATTTGATCTTTTGGGTTGCCTTATCTTTATTTGAAATGGTGTTATCTTATCTATATATGTGAGTCTTATTAATTCTGGTTATTTTTACAAGATTTTTATATCAAGACCCTTCCGTCACATTCTGTCGGGGATATACATGATTTTGAAATATTTCCTCTTTAGAACGTTCCGATAAGAAAACCTGTTTTAAGGGGACTTCCCATATTTTTACCCAAATTTCATGTGAACTATAGCATATGATTTAAAACACCATTTTATTTATAAAATCAGTATTTTTATTATGAAAACCTTCTTGGTTCAATTCTGGTTTTATATAAAAGAATCTCCTCTTTTTTATTTGAAAAGCTCTAGAGTGGTTTCCTTAAAACAGCACAGAAATGTTTTAATGCTATGGTTTCTAAAATAAATTTTTTATATGTTGTAACTTATATTTAAAACCACTTACCATATTATATGCCTATTTTACCCTATGAATTTCCATGTATGTTCTAATCCCTTCCTTTCATGGACAATTTCGTGATACGCACATTGGATATGTTTTATGTCATGATTGTGTTACCCAATTCATTCCATGGGTAACCTTATGTTTATGTATAGTTGATTATGTATGATTATTTATGCAGTAAGATTATTTATGTGGAAAGAATATTCATGAATATGTTGATATGGGTGCTCCCAGATAGGGCTCCAATGCATTGGGTAAAGTTAAGTCTCATGAGATGCGATGTGAAACATGATTGATGGTTATCCTTGACCCGTACTAAAATGGGAAACAGGATTGGAAGTTAGCCTTGACCTGTACTAATGATATGATTTATAATTCTTCCACATTTATATGATTCCATGTTTATGTGATCCCATGATTATATTAAATGATTTTATAAGTTTCATTCTTTGGATATCTTTATGTCATGCCTCCTAACTCATTTTCTTGAGATGTATCCTTATGTTCATTCCCTTACTAGGCATTTTTAGCTCATCCCTTTGTTCATGTGTTCCCCAGGGTACCCTATACAGATGTAAGAGCTCAATAGAAGTTATAATCTCTTTATAAAGATTAATTAAATAAGTTTTTTAGCCCCATGTTTTATGTTATATAAACCTAGTCTTCCAAGACACTAGACTTAACGATCCTTGGATTGTACTGTGATGATTAATTATTCTTGAAATAATGAAATGTAATATGTAAAAGTCTTGGGTCACTATAGTTGGTATCAGAGATGGTCTAGTTATTTTTGGATATTAGGAATAGATCAACTTAGTGAGAACCATAAGGATGAGACTAAGTATAATAAAATAGTCTTAAATTTTGGTGAGTATAGATTAAGTGGTTTATCAAGAAAATACATCCCTAATTGTATACGAGTAGGTAGAGGCGGCTATAGCACAGATATATCTAGGGGGAAAACCCGAAAACACTACATTGAGCTAGACTCAAATGGGAATCAGTGCACAATAATGGGCCTTGCTGCAATATTGGTTACGACACTCCTGGGGATATGCATTGGTAGATTCACGAGCTTAGTACAAACCATTATTAAGGGAAACCAATCCTATAAGAATATAAGTTAATAAATAGATCGAGGATAACCTATATATAAACATAAATAATTACCAGTTAGTATTTAATTCTTCTTTACATGTTTATCCTTTATTGTTCAACGTTTTTTTTATGATCAATAGCTAAGTATTAAAGACCGTTAATTATACGTTCTTTTTCTTAGTCAATGGAGGGAAATAGAAGAACACATTCCAACAACCAATGTGATAGGCAATGTGATGATTGACCTAATGACATGCATGATGTGCTGAAATCAGGTGCTCAAAACTTCATGGTAGTACTTGCTCAGCTAGCTAGAGTTATGAATAACTTGAATCTGGTGGAACGCCCCCCTCCTCCAAGGAAAGAGCAAGTTGCCATAGAATCCTTCATGTGGAAAATGCCTCCCATGTTTAGCAGGTCTTTTGATCCCCTCCTCGTAGAGAAATGGATTAACTCCATTGAAAAGATTTTGTTTGTCCTCCAGTTCTCAGAAGAAGAGAAAGTTGTACTGGAAGTCTGTCATTTTTAAGCGGAAGTTGATCAGTGGTAGACACTCATCAAGAATACAAAGTCCCAAGAGTAAATTGAGTCTATAGATTGGGAGGAATTCAAGAGGATGTTTTTCAACAAATATTTTCCTCAAACCCTCTGTCTCAAGATGGAAAGAGAGTTCCTTGGACTCAAGAAGAAGGAAGATGACTCCATCGGGGCATATGAAGAGAACTTTACAAGGCTTGCGAGGTACAACTCTGTCTTTTTCATGAACACCGAAATCAAGGTGGATCACTTCTTAATCGGACTAAAGCTGAGTCTATGAAATGTGATGGCGATGTGAGACTTAGAAAGCTATGAGGAGATTTTCCATTATTCCCTTAAGGTAGAAATGGATAATGGAGACTCTCAGTGGTCTCATGGGCCTAGTGATAAGAATATTAAAATGGAGAACAACATGGGTGGTTCATTAAAAAAATCCCATGATGGAAAGAAGCCTCGCATTCCCCTTTGCAGAAATTGTGGGAAGAAGCATCTTGGTGGTAGTCTCAGGGGAACGTGGAATTCTTTCAAATGCAGAAGGTTTGGTCATCTGGGCAAGAACTGCCGAAGGTATATGAAAAATACCACTAATGTTGAAGAAGAACAGAAGTTTAAGATCAAAAATCATCATGCAGTGTAGTGTTTTAATTTCAAGGAGCTTGGGCATTATCCGAACAATTTCCCTAAGACAAGGGTTGTCGGAGGCAATCTGCAACAACCTCCAACGCAACAAGGAAGGGTTTATGCTATCACTACTACTGAGGTGGTGCCGGAAAACGATGTGGTGATAGGTACAATTGTTATTCATTCTGTAATAGTTAACATACTATTTGATTCTGGTTCTACTGATTCATTCATATCATGCAAGTTTAGTAGAACTATTCAAACACCACCTCAAAATTTGGAGGAAAAGTTATCTGTGAGAAAAGAGAATGGGGAAATTATTTCATCCATGGTTTATAACTCCTCCCTGGTTAATTTTTGTGGACTAAACTGCCCAAAAAATCTTGTTGTAATTACTTTAGTGGAGTTCAACGCTATCTTGAGCATAGATTGGCTATCTTTGTTCAAGGACAACATCAACTACTGGGAAAGGGAGACTACTATTCACATCCAGAAGCATACTTCTATTCTTTACAAGTGCGAGGAGGAAGATGTGTCTCCTTTAGAATCTTCTTCTCATGTTTGGATATTGCTTCCTTATGAGAATGAATACCTAGCTCAAATGATTGAGACAAAGGAATGAATTATGCTTGATGACATGCCCATCATGAGGGATTACACTAATGTATTCCCCAAATAGTTTCCTGGTCTTCCTCCTGACCGAGATGTTGACTTCTCAATTGAACATATCCCTGGATCTCTGCCAATCTCAAAGACATCATACAAAATGGCCACCGTAGAGCTAGAAGAGCTGAAGAAGTAGTTACAGGAGAATATGGAGAAGGGTTTTATACCCCCAAGTGCTTCACCGTGGGGTGCTCCAGTCCTCTTCGTCATGAAGAAGGATGGATCAATGCACCTCTACCTTGATTATCATGATCTCAATAAAATTGTTATAAAGAACAAGTATCCACTTCTATGGATAGATTACTTGTTCGATCAGCTTCGTGGGGCCATTTATTTCTCTAAGGTGGACCTTCGGTCAGGATATCACCAACTAAAGGCGAGGAAGGAAGATATTTCCAAGACTTCCTTTTGGACCCGGTATGGACACTATGAGTTCATAGTGATTTCCCTTAGGACCCACTAATGCTACAACAATTTTCATGGATTTGATGAATAGTGTCTTTAGATACTACCTCGATAAATTTGTGGTGGTATTTATTGATGATATTCTGATATACTCCATGAGAAAGGAGGAAAATGAGGAGCATTTGGAAACTGTGATAAAGACTTTTCAAAGGGATAAGTTGTATGCAATGTACAGTAAATGTGAGTTTTGGATGGAGGAAGTATCATTATTGGGGCATGTTATCACTAGGAAAGGGATATTTGTGGACCCTTACAAGATGAAGGCAATTGAAGAGTGGTTGAGGCCAACTTCTGTATTAGAGATCCACAACTTTTGAGGTCTAGATGGGTATTATCGAAGATTCATGAAAAACTTTTCACGATTGTAAAACCCAATAACCGAGCTGACACAGAAGGGAGTAATTTTCATCTAAACACAGGAATGTGAAGACTGTTTCAAGGAGTTGAAAAAGAGTCTTATCACTACGCCGGTACTCACACTCCCTTCCAATAGAGAACTCTTTGTGGTTTATAGTGATGCTTCTAAGAAAGTCTTAGGATGTGTCGTAATGCGAAATGATAAAGTGATAGCCTATGCCTTTAGGAAGCTGAAAATCCATGAGCAAAACTATCCCACGCAAGATCTGGAGTTGGCGACTGTGATCTTTGCGTTGAAAATCTGGCAGCATTATATCTATTGGAAAAAATGTAGATATATACTGACCAAAAGAGTATCAAATATATATTCACACTCAAAGAGCTTAATATGCGCAAACGAAGATGGATATAACTCATCAAGGATTATTACTGCTCAATCCACTACCACCCCGGTAAGGCAAACAAGGTGGGAGATGCTCTAAGTAGAAAGGATCCCGCATCTTTATCAATGATGAGAATTGAAAGGGATCCGATCTTCTTAGATTTGCAAAGGATGGACATGGGAATCATTAAGGGAGGAACATCATCAATATTTTCTCAAATTATTGGTCAACCACCCCTCATGGAGAAAATAAAGGTTTCTCAAATAAAGGATGTGGAAATTACAAAAAGGGTGGAAGCTATTAAAAATGGGAAATCCTATGATTTCAAAATTAATGAGGAAGGAGTTGTAAGATTTGGGACACGATTATGTGTACCATCTGATGCAGAGATAAAGAAGGAGCTATTGAATGATGCACATAGCTTGACCTTCTCTACCCATCCTGGGAGTACCAAAATGTACTGTGATCTCTGAGAACACGTCTGGTGGGACAACATGAAGAAAGAGATTGCAGAATATATATCAAGATGCATGGTATGAAAGAATGTTAAAGCTGAGCGACAAAAGTAAAAAGGTATGATGAAACTATTGCCCATACCCATGTAGTAATGGAAAATTGTTACTATGGACTTTGTCACAGGTATCCTGAAGACATCAAAGGGAAATAATTTGATTTGGGTTGTGGCTGACTGACTCACCAATACATCCCATTTCATCGCTATTCGGGAAGATCTCTCGCTTGAACAACTTACAAAGTTATATGTAAATGAAGTGGTGAGACTGCACGGTGTTCCACTCTCAATTGTCTCTGACTGTGATCCAAGGTTCACATCTAAATTCTAGAGGATCCTTCATCATTCTTTGAGTACTGAATTAAATTTCAACATGGCCTACCACCCTCAAACTGATGGCCAATCTGAAAGAACTATTCCGACGCTTGAAGATATTCTTAGAGCCCTCTATTTAGAATTCAATGGTGGATGGGATCAGAATCTCCCATTGGTTGAGTTCTCATACAACAATAGATTCCACTTGAGTATTCAGATTCATCCATATGAAGCTCTGTATGGATAGGTAGAACTATAACCTGTTGGGATGAAGTAGGAGAAAGAAAGCTACTTGGACCTGATCTTGTTCAAGAGATGAAAAAAAAATGTTCAAGTCATCCAGAAACATATCAAAGCTGATCAATGTTGGAAAAAGAGCTATGGTGACAACCGTCGAAGGGACTTGGAGTTCGATGTTGGAGATAATGTCTTCCTTCGAATATCACCATGGAAGAGAGTCATGTGATCTGATTAGAAAGTGAAGCTAATCCCAAGGTATATTGGCCCCTTTGGAGATCCTTGACCACATAGGAGTCGTGGACTATCGTCTTGCACTTCCACAAAATATGGCTCGAGTTCATGATGTTTTCCACATATCACTCTTGAGGAAGTACATACCTGATCCCTCACATGTACTAAACTCAAAGGTGGTGCAGCTGGAAGATGATCTCTCTTATGAGGAGCAGCCAGTAAAGATTCTGGATCGAAGTGATAGGGTTCTACGCAAAAATACATCCCATCTTGTCAATGTATTGTGAAGGAACTATAAGTTTGAGGAAAAAACATGGGAACTAGAGGAAGAAATGAACGAAAAGTAACCACACATATTTTTGTCTTAGTATGTAAAACGAAATTTCGAGGGAGAAATTTCATAACGGGGGAAGAATATAATGACCTAATGTTTTTCAATGGAAATTACCATCTTATATTTATGTCATAAAATCACATGAAAACACAACATAATGAACTACTAAGTGATAAGTGACCTTTAAGCATAATTTTTCCACTTATGTGTTTGGAATTTCTAAAATCCGTCATACACGGTTGTGTTCAAGATGTTTTTTGGAGTCTAATAAAACAAAAATAATTTTTGGTGAATAGTAACATACCTTAATGAAGAGTAACATACCCTTATGAATAGTGATATAACCTAATGAATAGTAACCTCACTTATGATAGTATAAAAATAATATTCAACATGGAAGTACAATATAACTATGTTTTAGAATGAGTTAATGCATGTTTTAAATCTTATTTTGGATAATAAATTATGATTTTAATTAAATATTAAAATAATCATATTTAGAAAATTATTTTTGAAAAATGGACTTCATTTTTTGGATTCTACATGTCAAAAAATGGTTAGGGTGAATTTTTTGGATTTTTCTGAAATACTTGAAATTTTGATGCATAATAGAATCCGATAATTCACAATAAATGCTAAATAATGGAATAATTGAGTCATCGATGATGTTCTGCTGATGTAAGACCACTTGGATCGAATTTACATAACCCATTTAATATTCTTGGTCATGGAATAGTTACTATTCCTTTTCTTGGGAAGAAATAATAAATTAATTATTATAATATCATGAAATCCCTCCTCTCCTCCACTATAAAACCCCCCTTCACTCCCTCTTCTCTCCACTCTTCTAAAGCTCCAATCCATCTCTAAATTCTACCCCAATCTCTCACCAAGATCCTCCCCCAGGTCCGAAATCTCTCAGCCTCCTCAAAATACCAAAACCTATCCGCTTAAGAGGTTCTCAAAAGAATAAGTCCCAAGAGGTAAATTTTTCTTAACCAATTCCGTCTTTTATTTTATATTCTTTTATTTTTTATTTTCTTTTCTCAGCTCCCTTCACCATAATAGTATGATAAATATGTTAACAAAAATTTACTGTAATGTCTTCATTGTAGTGGTATATTTCATTAACTTCTCCCCTTTCCCCACACTTTTTTTTTGAAAGAAATGAAATAAACATTTGAGATGTGCTAATTTAACACATTCAGGGATAATAGTTTATCAATTACTTTTATTATCTTTAATTATGGTCATGAAAAAATTTGTGTTATGGTTGAACCAGATTATTATATATTAATATATCCTATTTTTGGTTCTGTAATCTTTTTTTACAATTGGAATTTTGTTATAATGAAAAACACAGTCTTTGTAATCAAATCCACCGATTAACAAAAACGGTTACCACTATGGTTATATATATAATAATTCGACATCACTATAAGTAACCTAATTAAAATTAAAACCATGTAATCTATTGGATCTGAACTAAATAATTTAACTTCAATTTTGTGCCTCTGCTTTCATCTTTAATATAATCCAAACTTGAATATGAGTGAACCGATCTTTTAAAGCCAAGTAAACAAATGAGCCCAAACAATGAAATTGAATCTTAAAGATAATAAAAAGGATTTAATGAACTAAAAAGGGTAATAATAAATAAATTATATATATAAGAGGATATGTACTTATGAAGTAATAATCCAAATTTTTTTATTCAGGTCATTAATAACAAGTGGAGAACACCACCAGATTTGAGGTAAGGGATCCTCTCATTTTCTCTCTTAATCAAGATTGTCCTCTAAACTATTATTTTTATGTGTACTAGATAAAGATGGGATATTCTTAAGAACCTCCCACATACTTCCTTCTGGATTTATAAGTGATGAGAAACCCCATTTCTCTCTCATCAATCCCTCTTGGTCACACCTGACACCATACAGATAAACTCATAATGAATTCTACCCGAACCTTCTTTGTTCCTTCGAGTTTCATTACCTTTCTTCCAAATGGTGTTATATTATCTATCATTGTGAGTCTTATGACTTCTGGTTAGTTTTACAATATTATAATATCAAGACCCTTATATCACATTCTTTCGGGGATATACATGATTTTGAATGATTCCCTCTTTAGAACATTCCGATAAGCAAACCTATTTTGAGGGGACTTCCCAAATTTTTACCCAAATTTCAAGTGCACTCTATCCTCTGTTTTAAAACACCATTTTCTTTATAAAATAAATATTTTTATTATGAAAACCTTCCTGGTTAAATTCTGGTCTTATATAAAATAATGTCCTCTTTTCTATTTGAAAAGCACTAGAGTGTTTTCCTTAAAACTGCACAAAAATGATTTAATTCTAATGTTTCTAAAATACATTTATTTATATGATGTAACATATATTTGACACCACTTACCATGATATATTCATATTTTACCCTATCAATGTCCATGTATGTTCTAATCCCTTCCTTTCTTGGACCCTTCATGATATTCCCATTGGATATGTTTTATGTCATGATTGTGGTACCCAATTCTTTCCATGGGTAACCTTATGTTTATGTATGGTTGATTATGTGTGATTATTAATGTGGAATGAATATTCATGAATATGTTGAGTTGGGTACGCCCAGATAGAGCTCCAATGCATTGGGTAAGGTTAGTCTCATGAGATGTGATTTGAAATGAGATTGGTGGTTAGCCTGGACCCGTACTGAAATGGGAAACTGGATTGGCGGTTAGCCTTGACCTGTAGTAAATATATGATTTATGATTCTGACACATTTATATGATTCCATGTTTATGTGATCCCATGCTTATATTAAATGATTTTATAAGTTTCATACTTTCTATATCTTTATGTCAGGCCTCATAACTCATGTGCTTGAGATGTATCCTTATGTTCATTCCCTTACTGGGCATTTTTAGCTCATCCCTTTGTTCATGTGTTCCCCAGGGTACCCTATGTAGATGTAAGAGCTCAAAGGAAGTTATAATTTCTTTTAGGAGAGTAAATAAAGAAGTTTTTTTATCCCCATGTTTTATGTTATATGTACCAAGTCTTCCAAGACACTAGACTTAACGATCGTTGTATTTTACATTGATGATTAATTATGCTTGATATAATGAAATGTTATATGTAAAAGGCTCGGGTCTCTATATTGAGGAAGAAATTACTAATCTAGTGTTTCAAATGATATATGGGAATTATGATTTTTTTTTAGTTTTTCTCTTTTTTTTACCAATGCACCTTCAGTATTTATGAATATCTTGAATGGAATCATTCCCCAATTTTTGGATCAGTTTGTGGTTGTGATTATAGATTATATGTTGTTATATTATAATATCATGGAGGAACATACATTTTACTTAAGTATTGTTTACATAAAAATAAAATAAACTATATTGAAAATTTTTTAATAGTTTATTTCGGTTTCATCAAATAGCATTGCATGGTCATATTGTTTCTAAATAAAGCATAATTGTTGACCATTGTAAAACCAATGTTTTTGAAGAGTGACTAATACCTACCAATGTAACTGAGATTCTAATTATGTTGGATTGAATACTTTTTACCAGATTTTTATTGAATACCTTGCTTCATTTTATATCCCATTGATTAATTTAACATATATGGGTGTTAAGTTCATCTGGAAACAATAATGTGATTATTGCTTTCAAGAACTAAAAAAAATATTGGTAAATACTACTATTTTGGACCTACCTTTTATAAATTGTGATTTTTTATCTACAATGATGCTTTACTGAATGGAATCGGTTGTTCCCTAATTCAAAATGATTTGGCAATTACATAGGCTTTACATCAGTTGAAACAACATGATTTAAATTTCATTACACAAGATTTGGAATTATCTATTGTTGCATTTACATTAAAAATTTTTGGACATCAATTTTATGGAGTAAAGTGTAAAATATATAATGAGCACAAAATTTTGAATTATATATTCACTTGGTAAGAATGAACATGATACTGAGTCGATTCTTGAAACTAATAAAGGATTATTATTATGAAATTAATTACCATCAATGAAAACAGAATATAGTGGTTGGTGATTTGAGTTGAAATTGATAGGCTACATCAACCATTGTACATTTATAATGGGGCCTTATGGTTAATTATTTTATGAATTTTGGATTGGAATTTGTTGGTGAATTAAATTCCTTTTTTTTTATTTTTTATCTCATGTGCTAGTGCAATAGTCACTATCAAATATAATTAAGAAATTACATAAAGAAGATGGTGAGATACAGAAAACAGCTTAATTGGTTCATAAGTGTATTTTATATGAATTTAACATTGATAAATATTTTATTTATATTTGGGAAGATATTCTCTGTTCCTATTAACTCAATGTTGACGAACAATTTTTTTATGGAAATCACATAGTTATCTATTTTTTTCATTTTGTAGTACTATGATGTACTGAGACCTTATCGATTATTATTGGTGGGATAAAATTTAAAGAGATAGTGATAAATTTAAATTAAAATGCTTTAATTTTTAAAAGTTTAATGCAGAGCTACAGTTACTGAAGGGAATTCTTCAACCTTTTCAACTAGAATAGTTGAAATGGAAAAATATATCTATTGATTTCATAGTGATATTACCAAAGTCTTGTCAAGGTAACAATGTGATCTAGGTTATTATAGATCGATTGACTAAATATACCCATTTTCACCCTATTCTAGATACACTATCTCTAGATCATCTTTCTAAATTGTATCTTAAATAGATTGTCAGGTTACATGATGTTCATCTTGTAGGATCAAAATGATACTGATTTTAGTATCAAAATGATAATGTAGATGATCAATATACAAGAGGGGGTGGGTGAATTGAATACTTTAAAAATTATTTAGGAACTTTTAATGTTGGTTAGAAACCTTCCTTTTGATTAATAAGGTTAATCATGATAAATTCATAGAACCTCTAAGTTCTTCAGAACATTCTTGATTTTGGAAAAGTGATTCTGAGAATGTAATTCTGGAAAAGTGAATCCTTAAATGAAACTTAAAAAAATTTTACAAAGAAAAAGATTCTATCTTAAAGCATATCAAATCTTACAAAATCAGAGTACATGTATAAGAATGTTGAAGATAGTTATACTTTCGTCAACATACAAAATCCAGAAGAAAACATGAAACAATACAAGTAACAAGTAGTAAATATTTTAACCCAGTGAGAAGGGTATCCAATAAGCTTGGATAAAGGTCCCTTGATTTATACTTTCAAGAAAGTCAGTCTTACCCAAATCCGGGTAAGCCCTTGATACAAATATTGAAGTCTGTCTTGCTATCCCCGTAATCCCTCAACTACAAGGTAGTCGGAACCTCTGTCATCATATACAAGGAAGCCCTTGAATGTACTCAGAAACATTTAGAGACGCACAAAGAAATTATGAACAAGGTATTAAGTACGCACAATGCATGAAAGTATCTATCTAGAAATCAATTCAGCAGCATGTAATCTGTAGAGTCGTAGAACAGTTCGTCAATGTTTTTGAGTTCTTTCAAATGAGCACTTATTTATAGGAATATTCTCAACGGTCGACTCCATCTCCTAGTGGTCATATTTTTCCTTTAATTTCAGAGGGACCTGTACACGTGTCACTCAAACAATGGTTGGTTAGTAACTGAATGCACTACATCGTTTTATAACTAAAACATGATTAAGAAAAAATATGGTTACTTCACCAAATTCATTTTTTAGATTGTATAGAAAAATGAACGTTCAGAGTCTAACCAAAAACCATTTAGTGTCTGAAAAACATATATATTCGGATTCTTTATTCAAAAGAATTCAGAACCTGAATTCTATAGAATTCCAGAGTCTGGAATTCAAGGAAATTCAGAGTCTGAATTCATAAGAATTCAATGTCTGAACAGACAAAGTTCAGAGTCTGGATTCATAAAACTCAGAGTCTGAACTGAAAACGTTCATAGTATGAATTTAGCAAACTCGGTGTCTGAAAATAGAAATTTTTGTGTCTGAATTCAGAGAACTCGAAGTATGAACTCAAAAAGTTCAGTGTTTTAATTCAGAGAATTCGGAATCCTGAATTCGGATCCTAAAAACAGAATTCTCTATATCGAAGTATATATATAAGATTCTGAAGTTTTGGATATGAAACCGAGTTTTCTATTTAGAGATAATATGAACAATGAAAAATATAGTAAAGATAAACTTCCTTGGGGAAGGAAAAATTTCCTTTTAAAATAAAAGCATAGGGTAAATGAAATTTTCCTTAAGATAAGGTGATTGCGATTTTCAAAACCTAATGGAATGGTAGAATAAAAAAATCTTATTGACTCACCAAACTCCCCAAACATGAAGGAATGGAAAAGTAATAAGGATACCATATTGGTTCAACACATCTCTCCATTCTATCTGATGGTGATCAGATATTCACTTATATCAATTGGAATAGACTTTAGAAGTTGTTGGGCACTAAATTAGATTTCATTACATCTTTTCTTCCTCATTCACATGGGACATCTGAGCTAAAAAATCAGAAATTAGAGGTCATGTTATGTTTATTTTAAATATATTACAATGGAAGTTGGTATCACCATACATCATTTATTGAATTTTCATATAATAACATTTCCATTCCATTATTCATATTGCTTCATTTGAGGAATTATATGGAGAGTGGTGTAGAACTACAACTTTTTTTGATGAAGCGTCTGAATGGAAGTATATTGGACTAAAATTGGTATATGAATTGGCAGATAATGTCGATTTGATTTAATAAAACATGAGGATAGATCAGAGAAGGTAGAAAAGTTATATGGGTTATCGGAGGAATGACCTTCCTTTCGAGGTAGGTGATCATGTCTCTCTAAATGTATCTCCATGGAAATGTTTCATTAATTTTGTTAAGAATGGGAATCTTAGTACTATGTTTGTTGGACCCTCTTTAATACTTAAGGATTTTGGATTAATTTCCCACTGAGTGGATTTACCTCTGATTTTATCCCATGTACACAACATTTTTCATTTTTTAGTGTTAATAATGTATATGTAAAATCCATCTAATATTTTGATTGCTAAATTCATTTATTTGAAAGAGAATAGTTTGTATGAAGAATATCCAATCCGGTTTCTTGACCATAAATATCAGGTGTTGGACAATAAGTTGATTAATTAGGTTAATGTTTAGTGTAAAAACTATATGGATGAAGAGGAAACATGGGAAACATAAAATACTATGATGGGAAAATACCCCCAACTTGTTTGATAGGTGAATTGAATTGAGAAGACACAAATACCAAAATGGGGAAAGAATGTGACAACCTAGGTAAGGTTAAAATATTTATTTTTCATTTGTTAATTTGATTGTAATTAAAATAGACACTACACTCATCAACTAATATGAGAAAACTAGTTTTATTGTTAAAACTGTTATTTGTCTTAAAACTATTTTTATAACATTTTAATGGAACCCTTTCCATAAATATTGTTTTTTAAAATTTATAAGTTATATTTTACAATATAATCTTATTATTTGGAATATGGTCATAAAAAGTTTCTTTTCCTACCATTCTTGTATTTTTCTGATAAGATTCATTTTTAATGAATATTTCAAAATACTACATGTTAATTCTAAAGAAATCTTTGGTCTAATTTCATTATATTATAATATTATACTTTTACTTGGATTAAATAATAATTAAAATAAATTTTTATTATTTACACCAATTTAGTTCATTGGAATCAATTTTATATTGAAATTGAATATATAAACTATGTCAACTTTTGAACTTTTTACATAAAAAATGTCTTCTTATTCAATCAAAGAAAATATTTTTTCATTAATTTCTACAAATTATGTGTTATATATTTGGAAAAATATATATTTTATTTGTAATAAGATGTTCAAAATTATGTAAATAGGTACCTTTTATCTTTGGACCTTATGATTAAAATCATTAGTAATTATTTTTATTACCATAGTTTAGGGTAAATTAGGTAATCAATTGATAAAGTAATATTATAAATATTATAAAACAACCATACACTTTTTTTTATTTTTATTGGATACATTTTTTTCAACTAATAAAATATTGGGGGATAAATTGTTTCTTTTAGAAGCTAGTTGAGTGTCATTGTGACATTTATAACATTTTATTTAATGTAAATTCAAATATGTCATAATCTTGTGTCTTATAACCAAAACAATGTTAATATGAGATTATATAAGTAATATTTTAGACTATAAATACTCTATAGAAATATAATAATATTTACAACATCTTGATGATTTATTTATAATTTTTTGGGAATAAAATTTTAAATTATATGGTTATATAATTAGGATGAAATAATTTTATAATTAATGAATGAATCAAATAAATGATGTTATAAATATTAAAATAAATAAATTTTTTCTATACAAAAATATTATGGATGACCTTGACAAGTTGGTGATACAAATATAGAATTAATAAGACAACATCTTGATTTTCTGATAATATTAAAAAATTATGAAATGAATAGTGTCAAAATTGTTACTAATGGTATTTTATAATATAAAATATATTATTAATTGTTAATTTTTTTAATAAAAAAGGATTATGAAAAAATAGTTTCAATAAATCCTAATGTTTTAAAAATTAATATTTTACGGTTCTTTTTGAATGTTATGGTAATCATAATGTCCCTCAAAGTGTAAATTACATAATAAAATGGTAAGTGTTAAATGGTTAATTCAAAAAAAGGATATTAAAATTATCAAAACACGTATAATTTTTATTGGATTAATATATATTGGTTCATTATCACCCTTTATACAAAAAAATATATAAATTTTGAAATAATTTCAAAATAAAATTATTTTATATTAATTTAATATTATGGATAATTTAATGTGTACCCCTTCCCTCTATTATTAAAGGGAACTAATTACAATTATGTATTCACACATTAAAAGGATTTTTTCAGAAAATATCAACTAAAATAACTTTTTATAATCCCTCCCAACATTCTTGAGGCCTTATTTTAGGAATAACACCTACTTTTGATGTTATAAGGTGTTTATCAAAGGTGATTGTCCAATGAAAAAGTATCAATTTTAGTCAAGAATTTATTTTTTATTACTTCTACCACTTTCAAAAAAAAAATTATTACGCCTTGATGATGAAATAAATATATTATCCTAAATATTCTAAGATTCTATTATTTTAATATAATCACTTAAATCCATACCCTCATCAAATAGAAAAATAATCAATCGTTCATCCGTACGTGTGAACTATCCCCTCCACATACCAATATAATTCGTTTTTTATTTCCATCTATCTATAATTTTTATAATTATGTAATTAATTTTTTTATATCATATTAATCACATATTTATCATTATTTTGAAATAATAAATCAATTACATTCTCAACTTCCTTGCACATAAAAACTATAACTTTGTTTATGCATACATGTAAACTATCACCTCTACAAAGAGATGTGATTCATTTTTCATCCACTAAAAATTAGTAACATATCTATTAGTATAACTAACCATTAATATGATATTTCGTATATAATCATAATTATGTATGTGTAAAAAAATTACCTCTATTCCATGATTATCAATGAAAAATTAGAATGTTACTCATGCATAGGCACGATGTACTATCTCCATGGTTATATCATTGTTCAATATTCATTACTATACATGAATGGTTTGATTTGAATGTATAATTAATGATTAAAAATTATTATTATGTCATGAATAATGTTCTACAAATAATTTAATAATGGAATGTTTGAATAATGTCATCAGACCAAGTTATTTTGGACTCATGTACCCTATATCATCAAAACATCTGATATGATCTTAAATAATAAAGTAATTGATATAATATGGTGGTATGTGATACAGAAAATAAAAATAAACTTGAAAATGTCTCACATGAAATTATGTAATTAACTTAATTTAATTAGTGAGGATGATAAGTAACAACCTTTGTGAATCAAACTCAAGGGAATGGACTTCATCTCAATCTCCTTGCATTGAGGAATTTTTTATGTTATACACCACATTATTTTATGTGATATATAAAAGACCTATTTTACATTTAATATCTTATATAGGATTTCAAAAGGAATATTCATATATAAAATTGTTGGCATTATTTACAAATTATAAAATGATTTTTTTAAAATATACGAGGATAATGAATTCTCTGCAACCGTGATCGTTATTTGATCTTTGGATTCCTATACCAGTCATTATATTTTTAAAAGAAAAATAAATAAATTATTTTCATTTATATTTATTGTTATATTCAAAATTGTTTCGGAATTTGATTTATTATTTCAATAACATGAAATTATTTACAGTGACTGAATATAAAATTTTATGAGTAGATTTTTGAAAATTGAAATCTTTCATTTGTTATAATTATGTAATTGTACATTGACATTGACATTTTATGAGTGGTTACATGATAAACCAAATATGGGTGGTTCAATGATAATTCATGTATGGGTGGCTAAATTATAACCTCAAATAAATTGGGCATTGAATATGACCATATTGTTATTCCATTTGTAAGAGTGACATGTTTGGAAGTCGACCACATAGTTATTCCATTTAAGTATAATTATTTCCAAAGATGCATTTATTTCTTATATATTATTTAGATCAGTTTTATGGTAATATTATTATTAATAAAGCGTAATAAATATGTTTATTTTTATGTAATGTATTTAGTATTTATAAATTGAGATGAATATTACATGATGATAAAGTATTCATAGATTTCCTGTTTTTACCAGACTAACAGTTTTCATTCTTTTTCTAACCCTTAATATCTTTTTATGCTTCTCCAAATATTTTATATGTTTTCCAATGGATTTATGTGAGAATAGATTCATGGATGGGATCATGGGAATTTTATGATTATTTGACCTGAAATGAAACCGTGATTCATTTTAAAAAATTATGAAAGAAATGGATATTGTTGCATGTTTCCAGTTTTTATTTCAATGGTTTTGTCATGTATCATATACGAACTAATTCACTAAATTTGTACAAATGAAAACATCTTAACTATGAAATTCAAAAAATTATTAACTTACCTTAATATTATATAATGTTTATTTCCTAGTACTTGTAATAAATTTGCAAATATTTGGGTGGAATCATTGTTTATTAGGGATTAATTTATCAATCAATTGGAAACTAAAACATCAAGACATGAAAAGGATTAATTTAACATAGATAATTAGATATATTTGATCATGAAAAATCTATTTATTCAAATATGTCTAAAATTCACAAATTAAATTCCATACATTGGTTCAGATCATTCATTGATGAGTAATGTTATTACCAATGAACATGGATAATTTGGTGCACTCGTTGCACCACAATTTTCCTTCATATAATTTATTTCTTTTGTATGATCTATATTTGGTAATGGAAGGTGGAATAAACTACTCTCAATGACCCCAAAGTTATGTGGCTAACCCTGAAGATAAACCATAATTGTTTATTTATAGATGAGGCTACGTCTGGTTGATTTAATATAATATATCAAATTTGATTAATTATTTTAGTTAAACATACCCAACATTAGTCATTATATTTGGAAGCCCTTCACCAACGAACTTTATGTTACACCATGTGTAAAAATTTCATTTAATATTTATCAATTGTCTCATATTTCAAATCTTCAACCCCATTTATTTGATATTCCATTATTTTTTAACAACCATTTCAGTGAGATATAAAATATATTTAGTAATTTTATAAAATTAATATCGGGAACATTGTACCTCAGAATTTCTCTCTATCATAGTGACTATCTCTGAATATATTTCGTGATATATTCAATATCTTACAAGGAAAAAAAAAGGAATCCAAATTCTCATTCTGGAAATATAAATCATTACTTACTATCTGTCCATTATGATCATTGAAAATTGAAACATTACTCATATGTACATAAGACCTGTTGTCCCTATGATTGTAAGATCCTTTAATTCTCAAAACCATCATTCATAATCGGTCATTAAAATATAATTGATATATATATATATATATATGATAGTTGTTTTATAATTATTTATCATAGAATTATAGAACCATAATCAACCTACGGGACCAAAAAAACATAACAAAACATATACAAAAAAAGTGGTTATGACAGAAGATGTGATTTTTACGTGGAATTTATAATAAAAGAGTCATGAATATTCACAAGTAAATCTTATATGGTATAACACACAAATATATATATATATATATTTGGTTCTATAACTTATTTATAATAAACATAAATTTTATATATATGTGGTTCAAATATGTACAATGGAAGATGGAAATTAAGGTATGATATGTTATCCCTCTTTCATTTTTAAGAGGCATATGAAAATTCACTAATAAATTATATTTTACATTGTATATACAAATATATTTCATGTTATATCACAAATATTATACATATAATAAAAATAAATGATTTATTTTATGTTATGAATTATTGGGACTTAAATTTTCAAATATCAATAAGGTGATAAAAGATTTTAATCTCACATTTTTTCTTCGGCGAGATACATTCTATATTAAACCATTGATCATTATACTTGGTGTAAATAATATCCATAAATTACATTATTGGATGGTTACAAGTTTTTCTTAGGTATATAATATATACATTTAATTAAAATAATTCACCAAATGTAAATTAAGAAATTCATAAATATAAAAATACATGAAGCACATAAAAAATATTCTCAAGAAAAAGAAAAAATATAATTTCAAAACATTTTTTTATAATAAATTTTTACCTAAAAAATTGATTTTATAAAAGTTTATTCAATAATCTTTCATAATTTATTTATTAATATTAAATGATTCTAATCCAATGGCTGTCAAAAAAATTGTTAACAGTTTATCACTATTAATCAGTATTTATCGATACATGTAATACATGATATCATGGAAAATAATTTTTTTTGAAAAACAATTACATAAAAATTAGGGTGCCACATTATACTGATACTGAAAGAATATATTGATTTAAATTCCATTAATAAAATAAAATAATTTAGGGTAGTTCTACCACATCATATCCTCAGGATCTCATTTTGTTTTCTCATATTAGAGGTTTCTCCACAAATCATTAACCAAGTGAGTAGTCTTGGTTTATATCACTTTCTCTCTATGTTCCACAGTGTAAAAAATTTATTATTCATAATAAATATATTTCTCTAGTGGCTTGACCTATGATTTCAATTACTGTTAAGAGTCTGGTATATACTTACTCATGAGAGATACATAAAAAACATGTTGTACTACATAAAGATTTTTTAAGATCCAATCTATATGATATCATCCTGATATGATCAAGAATGACAAATGGAAAAATTTACCTTGGGTATATATTTCCATTCAATATAAATATTAACACTCATATACATGTATATATTAATAGGAATAAATTGTCACCAACCTAAAACTATATTTTTTTAGGATTTTCATCATTATTTATATCAAATTTGAAATGAACATATCTATTGTTTAATGGATCTAACCGTATATTCCACATTCGTAGTCCGATCAAGTCTAAATATTCTTTTTTTAAACATAATTCTGGAATGTTATAGTTCATCACTTTCTAAAATATTGGTCTTTATATGGATCCATCTGAATTATAGAATGGAAAAACACTATTGTGAAATAATTTCAAAAATGGAGGGTGTTGATCCCAACAATATTCGAAATCCAATGAAGAAAACCCTGACTTTTATTATAGTGTTTTAATGTTCCTCTTATACAAAAAAATATCCGAGTAATATTAGTAATGTTGAAAAATTTCTCTATATTTAGAGCCTACTGAATGATTATTAAAAAATATTGAGGTAACCGTTAGAACACTATAAACTAAAATTGAAAGTTCTACAACCTAAAATCTTACAACATCCTTAAATAATAACATGGTTTATTGATCAACAGATAAGTATTATCAATTGGAAATGAAGTGTGTTGACATTGTAAAGTTATCTAATACAACCAAAATAGAATTATTTCATTAATATGGTATTGGGATTTCATGAAAAAATCCAAAGTGATGTTTTATGTTTTGATTGGAGTATTGTTAATGGTTATTATAACACTATAAAATTCAGTCTCTCACCATTAACTTACTGAGAGACAAAGCACTGATTAACATACTATCCAATATCTATCCTCCATACATTCTACTTGAAATGTTCAAAAAAATATCTAGACATATTCATACATATATGATGATTAAATAAATAATAACTATGATATTTATCCAATAGATACATCCTAAAATATTGTACTAAATCGAATCATAATCGGTTCTTGAACCTTATTATTCCATCATAATCATGTTTGAACTCGGGAATATTCCTCAAATTCACTTTCATCTCTATATCTTCCTTTTCTTCCGCATCAACATATAGTAGATAGATGTTTGAACAATCAAATGAGAAAGATTTGATTTATCCCCTTCCTAAAGTATTTCGATATCCAAAATTTTCAATTTATAAAATATATGATCTTTTGGGATCCCTATGATATATAATCTTGTATTATCCTTTTAACATAGTCCATATTCAAACTTGTTCACCTTTTTAGGTTTTTAATGTATTAGAAAGCTATAATCATTAATAATATCCAAATATCATTTATGTAACCTGATAGAAACTTTTTGAATGAATATATACTATAATTAATAGTGATAGGTATATCTGTTACAACATTATAAAAAAATATTATGACTCCAATTTTTATTTGAATGACACATAATAGAAAACTATAAAATATGATTTGTGTAATTTTTATGATGAACTATAAATTTTCACGATGAATAATATATAATAATGATATATTGGATGAGGATGCATCATAATACACACTTTTATGCATCACTATATATTACTGATGATTCTCTAATTCCGGGTTGTGTAATAACTACTTTACTGACTAACATTCTCAATAGTAATTAATAGATTCATAATATTCATACTTAAAAAACATGGATCCTTTCATCTATAACATTTTGATAAGATTTGACAGTGGCTGAAAAAATTCCACAAAGAAATAATAATATCCTGCTGAAACAAACAAAATATGGCTCTCAATCAGAATTGTTTCTCTAGAAAAATGTTCAATAACATCTATGATTGAAATTAATATGGATATACAGTCACATGAGAATATAAGACCCACCCAAAAATATTAAAAATAGAAAATTCATTTATATTAATTTTTTCAGTTATAGTACTCTAAATGGAATATGGAATTAATGTGGGTACTATTTAGAAACCATATTTTCCATTTGATAAATATACACGAGTTTTATATATAATACATGTGACATTATAATGTCATAGGGACCCTATATAATAATAATCACTCAATTCCAATATCCATGAATATATTTTGGTTACTCTAATACTCATTGTACATAGTATGATCTTTGAAAAGATACTATTAGATACTGATTTGTATATTTTAATTTTTATATAGTATATAATTATTAAGAAGAATTTCCATTTATAGGATTGAATTTCATGATGACCTGTGGATGAGACCTGAATATGTAACTTAGATATCACAATATATATGCTATTAGAATACCAATAAAAATATATATAGTTTTTTGGAAGGTGTAAATCGAAATATAATAAAATAATTTAGAATATAACATATTTTGGATTAGTGTACTTATAAGATTGGTTGAAAGGGTAAAAATGTTTAATTTGTGGATGGGTTTGGGATTGGTGATATAAAAAATGAAATGTATCATATAAATATTGTAACCAAGGGGAAAAATATTCATAGATATGTGAAACCCATGAAAATATTGGGTTTTATATTTCTCATTTATTGATATCAATTATGACAGGGACACAATTGAAGAGAATGAAAGGTGACTTTGGGTGGTAAAAAGGACAAAACCTAACATGGATTGAGTTTATAATTAACAATATAACCGAATAAGGGATAGGAAAAAGTGAAATTTATAGTTTTATAAAAAGAATTGATATTTTGGGGTCATTTTTTGGCTTCAAGATCAATGATGAAGTAAAATAAATAGACATGATTGATGAATCCATACACATGGAGTGGGTTTGGATGAAATTTAAATTTAAGATTTGATCAATGATATGTGACATAGACATCAGTTCATATCCTTTAAGAAAAAGAATCATGACACATGTCGTTCTGAAGTTCGAGTTTAATCCTAGTATAGATATGATAGTATATACAGAATAAAAATCAAAGAACAATTATTTTGTATATTTTATACAAATGTTATTTTTTTTGTAAACGTATTATGTCTTGTGTTATAGAACCCTGTAATTAGTGTAAGGGTTATGGGGGCAAGAAAACATTCCATGCAGCTTAAAAACAAATGAAAAACACATACTATATGATTTATAGATATGTGAAATTTACTATAAATATATATTGAACCATATAATAAATATATATATATGATTATTATATAATGATTAATCATAAATTTGGACGATATTTAAGCTCCTAAAACTAGTTTATTTTGATTCTAATTATAATTAATTTTATAAAAATTATTCATACATAATACATTGAACTCTATTTAGTTTCCTTATAAATGTGTTCACACAATATTTCATAATACGATTAATATAGGAAAATACATTGGGATTTATATTTGTAAAATGGTGAGGTAAATTCTTTTAATGTAAGGAATAATAAGTATAAAAAAGAAACCCAAAATAGTCTAAGAAAATGTGTGATTATAATAATAATCATCATATCATAAATAGTGAATCATAAAAATATGTAAATCAAATGATGGAGACATAGAATTTTTCATTTTCATAAGTTTGAAACGTCATGTAATTGTGGAAAAATCGAATGTATAGATTGTGAAAAAGATATAAACATGATCATTAATAAATAAAATTCCAAAAAATTTATTTATTAAATGATAATATATCTAGAATCATTTTTCTAAATGATATTCAACTTATGAGATATTTCACATTACCAAATGCATCAGGGTGTAATATAATTAATATTTTCTAATAACATGAGATTTTAAGAAGTGGCATTTTATAAAAAAATGATATATTGAATTATATGAAAAATTGAGTTTAACATTCATTACAAACATTAGTGAGAGTCATTGATATTGTTCAAAACACACAAAACAAAACATCACCAAACCATGAAATATTATTTTCTTAAAAATAACCATTATAACATAGATTTTAAATAAAATGGTATGAATATTATTAAGTACTTATATATATAAATATATATATCCTACCCAACAAATATTTAGCTATAAAATCTAATAAAATAATCACTCAATTTTTAGAAATGTATTTCGAATAATCAAAATATGTATTCTTCAAAAATGGTTTTAATTATATTTTAAATAACATTTTCTAAATAATTAATAAATATGTTATAAAATTAAATTCATTTTTTTAAATTAATGTTTGGTTGAATGTTGATTTTTTTAGATAATATTTATTTTTCGGGGAAGTGTGAAAAATAAAATTATTTATATAATTATAATTTATTTTCAACCTATTATGAATTTTGAAGTACACACTTCTTTAATTTATCAAATATAATAATTCCCTAAATTTAATATAGTTATTCAAATTATGAAACATTAATTAATATTCATGAAATTATTATTATTATACATATTATTAATATAATATCGTCTTATTCTTAAAAAATACACTACTCAGAACCCTTATTTTTTGTGACATCTATGGGATTCGATTTAAATTAAACATTTCCAATTTTATGAATTTAATTTTTTAGAATTGATTTTATATTTGGAATAATAATATCATAAATTATCTAGCATGGTTATCTAAATTTTTTACCATAAAGAAAAGTTAAAAAAATAATGTGGTTAAGCTGAGAATTTGTCAAATTGGTGGATAAAATAAAAGGAGAATGGATAAAATAAAATAGAAACTAGTCCATAACCAATTTTAGGAATATATTTTGAGATTATTGCATCTTGGATCAATAAGTTACCATTTTATATACTTCTATCAAGTTAAAAACAAATGTATTCCTTTTTCTTCAAAAAATTAATATTTTGCGACACACAACACTTATAAATGGATTACCCCTCTACATAGTAGTTCAAAATTTTAAAACCCTTTGGATCCGCCAAAAACCACCAAAATAATTTCAATAATTCCTTCATGTCATCCTTTAATACATAGTTTCTTAAATAATACATCATATGTAGCCTTTTTGTAAAAACTAATTGAAGTTGTTGGAAGATGAGGTAATATCCCTAACCATAAATTTGTATTTATTTCATCCTAAAACACATGACATTATCATTAAGTGATTATTATTTATTATCAAAATATATTCTATATAATGATATGTCATTATGTTAATGTAATGAATTAATCCTTCTCATCTTCACTCAAATGGGTTCCAAAACGGTCAATCATCATTAAGAAAGACTACCACCTCGTGAACCGATATAGTTCATTCTCCATCACACATTATCACATATTAAGATAATGATGGATTTAGTTTATATATTTTATATTTCAAATGTAATTATTATTCTATAATTTTGAAATATCATATACCTTTTTTAGTTTCCATTCTATGAGGGATGTGATAATGCCTCTCGTGTGTACAAAGGAGCACCGCCATGCCGAGCGGCGTGATTCATTATTCACAGATGCTTTATGTGGAAGGTAATTAAGATAATCTAAATGAATAGATGTTATATCAATGACCAAAACATACTTCTATAAATTCTATATCACATTTAAGTTCTTATCTTTCAAACCATTGGATACCAATAAAAATGCTCGTTTTTATGTTGAACAACCATCTAGCAAACCGATGTGATGTGTTTTCATTTGTTTTGTACTTGGATTTTAATAAAGATAGATTAAATATGTATAATATATATATGTGGTATATTTATGATATATATGAAATAATAATTATTCTACGTGTTTGACGTATTATTTAACATTCTTATGTTTCATCCATCCAGGGAATATAAATAATGTCAATTTGTATGTATGGCTTACTATCTCCAAGAACGGAGTAATTAATTTCAATATATGACACTAATGGATTTCAATAAATACATATATAAGTAATATATAGTCTATTTATATCATTGTTATCATTCAAAAAATTATACAACCATTATTAATGCAGAATGATAGAATCCAACAAATTAAAACATACTTGAAAATTGTATTTATTACCCAAAACATAACATGAACATGGTATTTTTAATAAACGGGATATAAAATAGTATAATATTATAATACATTTCATGATATATATTAATATTATTATTTAAAGTATCTATAATTATCATATATCTATTACCAATTTTGTTTGATTGTTTATAATGTATGTATAGAATTTAAGGTGTTGGATTTCTATCTAACTTTTTATTTTTTATAAAACACATGTCTTATTCCCAAGATAATATTTTATGAGGTGTATACAAATCCCATGAATGTATTTTATTATTCATATATTTATAATTATTAGAAATTAAAAATCCATTTTAGGATCACCCTTTCATAGTATTTATGATTCAAATGTGACCAAAGTGGAATGTTATTTTCTCTTATGTTTGCTTCATTGAGACATACTTTCTATTATGGTGCTATTTTATTTCATGAGGGGTATATACAGAATTATTATCGCTTAATATCATCAATTTATTTTTTCACATTCTGTTCTATGATTCATTTAATGTTATCATTTCATTAGGTTTTCTATCCAATGTCATCAATGTATTAAGTGTTTTATATTACAATCTAACCATTTAACATTAGTGTACATTATTATACATCAAATGATGATATATTATAATAAATATCACAATAAATTATTTTATATTATTATCCAATGGTTATTACATAACAATACATGTTTCCATTTCATTTTCCTTCATTTATGTACTCAATAGTTCAAAATATTTTTTTATGTAAAATATTATTTCTTTCTATCTATTGTCAAAACCAAAATTTTTAAAAAATAATGTTTCCAAAAAATGTATTAGATAATTTTTTTACAATTATTAAAATTATTTGTATGAAAAATAAAATAAAAAATTATTTTTAAAAACAAGGAATGGAATCTTTATGTCATTATCCAAAAAATATATATTTGGTTTTTTATAACAAATATAAATAGAGTAATTATTTTATCAAGCATAGAATAATAAAAATCTGTCATCATGAACATATTTTTATTTTAGTATTCAATTATATTTTTTCAATTTTATTTTTTAAGAAAATTATTATTAACAAATTCAATTTTAAAAATTATTTGTCAAATTAGAATGGATAGCTTACTATAAAAATGAATTACTTATATTTTAAAAATATATTTATAAATTTTCATGTTTATTTTTATTGGAAAAAGGATTTCAATAATATTTTATATATTTTAATTTATTTTTAAAAAAAATTGGTTTCCTCAAGAATTTTTTCATGTGGTATTTGAAATCCATATTCCATATAATATAACATGGTTTGATGATACATGTAGTTTTATAGGATATAATCCAAAGGTAGAATTCTTATTCTTTATCTAAATGATTTTTTTTGTGATGCAAATATGATTATAATACCCATTTTTTGTTCCATAGTTTATACTATGATAAAATGATATTGAAACCAACTTATATTCAAGTGTTGTGAAATGATTAAATGAGGAAATGATTATGAAACCTATCTAATTTTCTCAAGTTATTATATGATTAAAGGTTTATGTAACACAATTAATTTATTGTTTTATAATATAATTAATTTATTATTATATTATGTGATAATGATGTTTGATTTTCCATATATTAAGGGTGGGAACAATATCTCTATCTAATAAATTAGTTAAATACATATATCTCATGAGATATAATGAAATATAATTGGGAGTGAACCCTATTACAAAAATAAATTTGTCATGATGAAAGTTTTTACACAGGGTGATTTTATAAAGAATACTAAAGCAGAAGGTCATTGTGAGATATATTTCAGAAATCTCACCAAATAAAATGATTTTGATCATAGTATCCAAATAAACTAAACTATTATGGTCATTGGAATGTTAATTTTTTAATGTATTTAATATTCATATTAAACAATAAAATATTTATTTATGAAAGTCCTAAGTAGTTATAGTTTTTATCTGAGAATATGTTTATCTTACCAATGGAATTTATGATGTAAAAAAAATTATTTTGAATTGTTTATCTAATTATATGTGTGAGAGAATATCCAAATATATTGAAAATAAATAAGTGTGAATTTCCATGAAATGCATACTTATATGGATATCACAAGTGGATGGGGTCTATCATAATGTTATGTGGGGTCAATAAATCAAAAAATGGTGCATCAATAATGATTGGAGTGCTACATATTTCATTAAAATGATCTATAATATGCACCTTTTTTGAAACTCATGGGGGGTATTATATGTTCAATATCATTATACTTCTGAACAATCACAATGTATTTAATTAGATTATGATCATGGATGACCCAGGATAAACCTAATGTGTAATCGATATAAAAATCATCATGTTTTAGAAATCCTATAAATGATTTTTCATACTATTAAATTTTAAAATATGAATATTTTTACTCACATTATGATTTTTTAGTAAATGGTGAAAACAAGAAGTTTTTTTGATAATATTTAATGTTATATAAAATTTGACAATGATAATAAAAATGGAATGATGACAGGTGTGGATTATAATGTGATTATTCCATTAAAGTTCTCAATAAAAACTATTAACAATGATCACCTCAACCTACTCTTAGACTCATTAATAAATATCAGGATATTTTCCTCTATGATTTCATGTAGTGGAATCCATAATTTAATGAATATTCAGCTTCCAATATGTTGAGAATGGGATTAATAACACTAATGGGATAGTCTTAATAGGAAGAGAAGATTTTTTTGGTTGTTAAATATAAATAATCAATGAAATTAATTTTAATTGAAAATAAAAATTTCAGTTTACTTAATGGATGAAAATTATAGACTCCCTATGCTGTTTCCAGTTGTAGAATTTTTTAGATGTTGAATGTAGGGGGATTCTGAAAATAATTTCTTAAGTAGAATTATTGTGAAGTAAATTAGCATGGTTCCACGAGTAATGGTTTTTCTATAGATGATGAAGAGAAAAAAAAATTATATTACATGTAATGTGGGAAATATATATATAATATCAATAAAATTATGTGCATATCATCAAAGAATTCCTCAATGATGTGACACTGAGAATAACACTCTCACATTTATTCTAAAAAATCCATGTATTTCTATTAAATCCTATATAATTGGAATAAAAAAATTATTTTATTATTAAATAACCTACTAAATGCCTATTTTATTAATAAACAGTTTTTATCATTTGAAATAAATATAAATTATAATTAAATAATATTTTAACTAGATGATTTGTGTTTTAATGAAATGTTTTACATAGTTTCACTATGGAATCAATATGTTGAAAGTGTTCAAGGAGGGAATTATTCTATCATCCACAATATAATAATAACTTTATAATTATCATTTTAAAAAATAATTTATATTTTTTAAAAAAATCCACAAAATAATGTTTCTATAAAATTAAATAAGCTATAATCATTGAGATGATAGGCCATACATATGCATGAGTAATGTTTAGTTTTTTAAACACACATGAAAGAGTGAAGTGAAATATTATGTCATAATTGAAAAATCATAATTATATTGAAGCTATAATATTACATATTTAAATAATTAAAATTTATGTGTTATATGATTCATTCATAAAAACAAATCACATCACATTTTGGTTGTGGTCAGCCACACATAAAAACGAATGACATTATCCCTATTCAATGGTTTCAATGGTTTAAAAATAGATGATATAATATTTTTTAGAATTATAATTATGTTATTATACTAATATATATAAATAATATATCAATAATTATAATCATAAATGAATAGAGTTGTTGGAAAATGAATTACATCATTTTGTGAGGTGATAGTATGTCGTACGCAGAAACGATGGATTCATTTTCCATTTGATGGATGGGGATATGTATATAGTTTTTTTGTCAATATAGTAAATAGTAATTATATATAATAAAATAATGTTTTTTTGGAATGGATGAAAATTATTTTATGGAGGTAGGAGAAAAAATAATGTTAAATCATTTAGTTAAATGTTATTCCTTCTCATTGGACACACACTATCTCATTAAATTGAAAGCTATATATGTTTGGTATTATACACAAAATAAGACATATAGAACGTGGTTGTGGATTTTATAAACGTAATTTGGTATTAATTTTATAAAAAATGGCTCTTGAGGCATGGAGTGATGAGGGGAGGTGGTGCGTTTTTATAATTAAGGGAAGTGGAATTCAAGGAATTTATTAAATTATTAAATTAATATAAAATAAAATTATTTTAAAATAGAACCATTTTGATAAAATTATAGGATTTTATTATTAAATTTCTAAATACTCTAATACTTTTACATTTGGATAGTTTTGGTGTTTTTTTTTCAGTTCTGTCACTATTTTAAATCTTATTAATACTTTTCGAAATTAATGCAAAAAATAATGTATTATGTTCGTTATGAACATAAATGTTACATATAAAGTTATAATTACCCTTAAATTTGATATTTTTATTATTCTAAATAAAATACCACTAAGTTGTATGATTATATAATTTTTATGAATATTAAATCATTTTGTAATTATTTCATATGGAAAATATGTTTAATTTTATTTTTGAAATATTCATATAATTATCCCTTGAAAAAAATATCAAAAATATATTTGGAAAATAATATATTATAAAGTCAATAAAATTTAATATTGACATATAAAATTATGGGGACACTATATATCGATAGAAATAAAATTAGCATTAGTGTTTTTTAGAATGAGTTAGTTGATTTTGTACTATTTTCACATTCACATCAACGATGTTTCATAATCTATTAAAGTAAATATTTCATCAAAATATATTAAAAACAAATTACAATGGTGAAAAATTGATCACCTATCAATTAAATATATATAACATATCATATAAAATTTTTATACATATATAAATATTTTAGATACATTCATATTTAGGGACAATTTTTTTATTTTTTTGTACATTAAATTATAGATATGTCATTATTATGGTAGAATTTTCCTGATATTATATATATTAGTATTTGGAGTGGATATGGTATAATTTCATATGAAAAAATTAAAATATGGTATGTTTTGGGTTGACTTTGGGACATTATTTTATCAATTTTACCCTGATTTACCCATTTTTCATTTATGATGGTGAAAAATATTTACTATGGTTATCTAAAGAAAAGGTGCCTAATAACCAAATATATAAAAACTGATTCCATTTCTTAACTCATAAAAAAATTATATTTCATAATGTGGCATGAATTAATTAAAAACAAATTTCACAAAACATGATGAAGAATGATTATTCAAAATAATGCATTTTAAGTATAATTTGTTTTATACAAAATTCATGTAAAATGTTAATTGAAATGGTAGTTATTATATTATATTTACTGAAAATTAAAAAATGAAATTATTAAATTAATTGAAATTATTATTTTTCTTCGTAATTACATGAAAAGGCATCTTTCAATAAAAATCAATATTTTGACTATTTATTGGAAAAACAAAACTTTTACAAGAATTTTAAAAAAAATTCAATCATGGTAATTTTTTCATGATTATTTAAAAAATTGAATTATTATTAGAAAATAAAATTTCTACATATTACATAAATAAATACCCATAAAAAACTAAAAACCAATTTTGAAGAAGACTTCTTTTTGAAGAATAAAATGATATTAGTGATAAACTGATTGATTATTTTTAAATAATTAGTCAAAAAATTTGTATTTAGTTTGAAATTTATTTATATTTAATAATTTGGTTAATATAATGGACACCATATAGTTTAATAGAAATGTTATACATATAAAATTTAATTGACAAAATTTTCTTTTTCAAGCATGGTATTTCATGTTGTAGACACTATCAAACACAATTTTCTATTAAAATATTACTACTTTATAGTATCGATCTCATAGCGGAATAGTTTTCAAGGAAATACATGATATATAATTATATTTTCAATTTTATTCTTAGTGTTATTTCGATATATCATGTTTCTTATAGTCAAACATTTTTATGTCATGTAATTTTTGAGTACTAACTCGTGGTAGGTTAACTTAAGAACTCAATGTAGATTAAATAAATCACATTAAATATAGTTTTTTTCACTTTAAACAATTAATCTAGAAGGATTGATATAGATAAATATTCTTACAATCAACTAAAAAGTATTCAATTTATAATTAAACCAAAGATAGATATGTATGTTTTTATATGAAAAACAATAAAATTTCCTAGATATTTACAACTCAATATTCATTATTTTATTTTACACTTTTATAATCCTTAAAACCACATTAGTCCTATAAAAATCATGATTTATAGGTGCCATCTCATGGATACTCACACACAATCAGTTCATGGGTCAGGATAAATTGTGTGCTCTGACATCCACACTCATGTGCCTCTCATGCACACCCCAACATTCCCATGAATAGGCTTGCCTAAATTTTCCTCTAGATCCTCTATGAAAACTAGATTTAGTTATTTATTATTGACCATAGTTCCACCATTGTCTAGACTACATTTTACCCCAACTCCAATATAGTATTTAATAAAATTGTATGTCTCAACCATTGTGATCCTCCTCAAATTAATCCCCTAAGTGATATTTATATATATTTACCTATCTAAATGTGAATATCAATTATTAAAATAATATAAATACTTATTAAAATAAATATCATTGTGACATTTGGATAATCATTGAAAATCATCAAATGATAATTCATTTTCCTTTATTTTATTTTTTAATCAATTTTCACCCAATAAATCGCATTACGACATGTCTTAAACAATATAAATATTTCCAAAATCATTACTAGTTTTCATAAGGATATAATAGAAATAATTAATCCATTAATTTACATTAAAATCACTTAAATAATATAGAGACATTGATAATAGAAGAAATAAATAAATTCTAACTTTAATCTCCCCCATTGAATTTATTCAAAATAGAAAACTTTAATTTTTGAATGTTTTATCAAATGAATCATTATAACCCCATATTGAAAAAAATTACAAATGATGATATAAGTTTCCTCCCATATTTTATTCTTCATTTAAATTATGTCATACATTTACCCTCCTTTTACAGGTCTAAGAGAAGGATGGTACAATATTGTTCTCCTTAGAGAACGTTTCCACTTTGTTATTGGATGAATCTTTAGATGGATCATGTATGCTATGATACCACTTGAATCTCATCACATCGTATTGACGATGGGTCATACGTATGCACAATTGGTGATATCATTCTGTTAATGGTTAAATTTTATGGAAACAGATGGTATATTGATTATAAAAAATTACAATCATGTAATATGTATTATTTATGTCTATTATACTCATTATTATACCCATACATATAAATTAATGTTGAATAAAAAATTACACCAAGATGTGGAAATGGTGACCTTTAAGTATACACACATGGTGATATTATTATTCTTAGGATGGATAAAATGATGAATATGGTAATCCTATGATTATAATAACATCTAAGTATATGGATGATATTGTATTTATTAATTTGGTATTAAAACTATAATTAAATAATAAGTAGAAGAAGAAAATGAACTTTTAAAGAAGAGATAATGTGATTACATTTTCTTCGGGTGTCTCTATTTGATTTTAATAAAAGGACTGAATAATTTGGTTTTATTACCAAAGGGTGGCCTCTAGGATGAATTTTGGGAATTAGGGAGTAGATGTGGGTAGGGTTTGTCCGAGACAAAAGGCTTTGGATGTGTGAATTAAACAGAAGGTACGTACCCTTTTATAGGATATGTAGGTTTCACTATAAGAAAATTTCAAAATGTTTTTTATTAAAAATTAATTTTCGATTTTAAATAGCACAAAAGATAATTATTTCTAGGATAATAATATTATGGGTCTAAATCATGTAAAATAGTATGTTTTATACAAGTTTAGGTCACAAATTGGACCTTATCGTTTGGTTTTTACCCTTATTTAAAGAAGTTAACTCTTTCCATGTATTCTTTTATTTATATACTATATGGTTAATATAGCTAATCTAAAATTAGAAGAGAACCTCATTTGGATAATTAATGACATTTGGAACCCTGTATATGTCATTTTTCCAAAAAAAAAAATATTTTTATTCTTATTGCATCATATAATAAAATAGTGTTTGTTTTTAAAAACTCATTTGTTTCAATCTTGAAAGTATTTAGTAATAAAATACTTTTAAAGAACAATAATTCTTTTCTTGAAAAACATATTCTTGAATTATTTATTTCTCTCACCCATCCTTATACACTATGTAAAACATTTCCAAAATACAGGATGGGCATTAAAATATCTATAAGGATTATAAAATAACGAATGAAAACATTATTCAATGAATACATACAAATCCATGGAATCAAACTTTTTACTCATAAAACACAATCTTTTTAATATACCTCATGAAATTATGAGATTTATGAATAAATCATAGAATTCATAAATCATAAAGGTAAATTGTGGTATCCATAACATACATACATTGTATCTTTCAAATATACATAGGGAGTAACCATCATGGTTATGTTTGGAATATCCATCCTAGTATATTCTGTAATTCTCATAGGAGAAACCTTGACATTTACCTTTCTCAATGATACTCAATGCATTTTAGAGGTATATCGTGCTCACTCGACATCAGTTTATCATTGAACCATCCATATATTTAAATAATTTCAAATAAACAGAATATAATCATAACTCATAAAACAACCATAAAATAAAGATAACATTTCAACATCTCAATAACAATATATCATTTCAATATATGGACATAAAAAATGCTTTCTCAAAATGATTTTCAGTACAAAAATACATAAAAGTGGTATGTGGTATTAATTTTAATTTTAGAAAAATTATGTCTCATTATGGAATCCAAATATCAAATAATTCTTATAGTGGTAGAAAGTTCATTGTTTCTATATATGTTAAAAAGAAACATTCCTTTTTTCATTTAGTAAAACACTTCGTAAAAAAGGATTCCTTTTGAAAACTATTGAATTAAATTAAAAGAAGAAAGATATAATTATACACCATATTAAAAAATTTCATGTATTGAAAAAAATATTTCTCAATGAAAGGATATTGAGATTAATTCCTTTACCTCGAGTCCTACTTGTCTTGTTCGTTCTTTATATTTCGCTAAATCAGTTATGTTCTTTTGATTTGAGACAAAGGTCTTTCTTGAATTTATTTATAACCATGGTAAGGCATATAGGAGTAAATAATGGATGTTGGGAGATTATTTAAGAATATGTTGGATGAGCCAAGGGTCTTTGGAGGTGTTTCCTAGTGAGTAGAGGTGGTGGCCTTTTATAAGAGGGAAGATCGGCACTTTAGGATTCTCTTAAATTATTAATTTCATATAAATTAAATATATGTTAAAAATGGAAAAAACTAATTTAATTCAAATATCATATGATTTTGTTTCGAATAACCATCATAAAATAATTTTTATACAAGTTTTTAATATTTTATTACCCTTATATTTTTGGTTTAATCCTGACATTACACTATTTAATCTTACTATGATATCATATTAATTACACATTGTGGGTTAATTTAATTACCATATAATGTCATAATACAACACAAAAATTAGTTTATCTCATATTTGGACTTATCTTAACCATTTGGATGAATCATAGTTTTTATGAATTTATTATCATTTAATAAAAAAAATTATATTTTATGTTATGAATTATGTCAGTTTTTGACACTATTGATACATGACTTTTTTACAATCTCATAAAATCTTAATTCCATCAAAAAAACATTTAATAAATCATAAAAGGTCATGTTCACATAATTAATTATTTCATGATATTAATTATGTCAGATACCATTTATTATAATATATATAATATCATTTATTTTAATCGTTTATTAATGAATCAATCACTTCATCATCATTATGTCAGAATTAAAATTAGTTACAAAAAATATAAAAATTATAAATAAAATTTAATGATGTAGGAAATATTTTTTTCTTTATAATTAATACTTATATTATAATATATTACCTATATAATACTATATAAAAATTGATTTAGTAAAAAGATACATGTTTTTGTTATTTTTCTCTTTATATTAAATTAATTATTATAATATGTCATTATCATCCCAATGTGGCTCCCAAATTCCAAAAGTTTGGTTTATTGATGATCATGGTAGGACCTAACTCATCCAATATATTTAGGACACATTTTAGGGTATTTTTATATTATTAAAAAATTAATTTTTTCCCATATTTACCAGATTTACTATTTAACTATGATAAATAAAAAAATTACTGAAGTTACTATTAATAATGTTAAAAAATAAAAGGTACTATTCACAAAATAAGGAAATTATGATTCCAAATATCGAATCTATTTTTATAAATTCAAAACACACAATTTGCTAAAATTAATTTAAAATTAACTCTCATTTTCAAAACTAGAATGCCAGTTTTTATGAAGTGGAAACTATCAAAAGATTGACAAGTGTTTATGTCTAATTTTAATGTGAAAATCCTTACAATGAACAAAATTACATAAAATGATAAAAACATAATCCAATTACACTTTACAACCAATTAAAATTAAAATATAACTATATAAATAAATTGGATAAAAATATTGTTTTGAATTAAATTGGGTATTTTTCACTATTCATTAAAATAAGAATTTAATCAGAGAAATAAAAAAAATTCAACCTAGGTACATTATTATTCCATGATTATAAATAAAAATTTTATTTTTTCAAATATAACACATAAAATTGGAAAAAACCGATTTAAAAAGGGTTCTCCATCAAAATGTGGTAAACTGATCTTTTAAAAATATTATATTATATTATGCATAAAATTTGATTCATTGTCATTTTGAGCCACTAAAATATATTTGATAAATGTCAAAACAATTTACAAACATGTATACTAACTTCTTTGTTATTTATATTCACTTTTCAAATAAATTTCTAAGAATTAATAAAAAATTAAAATTAAAATAATAATATATTATTTTTCAGTATAACTCAATGTTGTGTGCAATTTAATATTTCAAAAAAAAACCTCTTGTTTTGTGTTATGTACGCTCTCGGAAAATGTTTCCCCTTTAATGTAAATATAATATCTTATTGATAAATATTTATATAAATGAAAAACAAATATTTTATATATACTTGGGATCCTACATCATCCCCCCTTTTGAAAATTGTGTCCCCACAATTTAATTTTTTATCAAATAAATTTTGGAATTTATACATAATTGCATTTTCATATTCCCATGTTTCCTCCTTAACTATATGTGGTTTTCAAGAAACCATTACCTTATGAATTAACTTATTTTGCAACACTTTCTCTCTATTGTCCAGAATAAAGACTGGATGTTTCTCATAAGAACAATTCTTTTCCAACCGAACTACCTGTGGACTCAAAACATGCGATGGATCTGGAATATACATTCTCAACATTAGAACATGAAAAACATTAAATACCTAGGATAAACATAGAGGTAAATCCACTCTATAGAGAACTAATTTCACTTTATTTTGGATTTCATAGGGTCTAATGAATCTCAGACTCAACTTTTCCTTCTTACCAAAACACATCACACTTTTCCTAGGAGAAACATTGTGAAAGACATGATCACCTACATCGAAAGAAAGAACATTCTCCCAATAACCCCTATAACTTTTCTACCTCCTCTGAACGATTCCCAAGTTCTTATAAATCCACTGAACATTTTCTGCCACCTCTTCTACAAATTTATGTCCAATCAACATCCTCTAACCTACTTTATCCAAAAAGTAGTAGATCGATATCTCTTTCCATATAATGCTTCAAATAGTGTCATCTGTATACTGGAATCAAAAATATTATTATAAGAAAACTTATCCAAGAAAGATGTTGGTCCCAACTTCCCTGGTTATCCATCGAAATAGCACGTTTCATATCATCCAATTTATGAAATGTAAATTCTGACTACCCATATAACTATGGATGAAATGTTTTACTGCAATTTAATTTATCACCCAATGAATTTTGAAGGCCCTTATAAAAGTTAAAAGATAAAGTATGATCACGATCAAATACAATAGAGAAGAGAACACCATGTAACCTGACTATCTATTTACTATAAAGTTGAAAAAGTTTATATAGATATTGTGTATCATTAATAGGTTGAAAACGAGAATATTTAGTTAATAGATAAACATTAACCCAGATTGAATTGTTACATCGAGAAGTATTTGTTAATCCCAATATGAAATCCATGGAAACAATTTTCCAATTTCCACTTTAGCATAGTAAAAAGTTGAAGCATAAATTTTGGTAATGACCACTTTTATTTAACCCGTTGACAAATCATTCATCTCAGGTTATATTCAGAAATATCTATTTTTTTATTCCATCACATAATTAATACTCCTAAGTATCTCTATGCATCTTGGTACTTCCAGGATGAACTGAAACTAGAGAACTATGAATTTCACATAATATCTCTTTCTTCGACTATGAATAACAAGGCACATATAATCTATTTAAAAATTCTAAATAGAGTCTTTATCAATTGTCAATTTAGCTAATATACCAATCAGAACCAATTCTACCTTTTTCTGCAACACACTATCTTCTTTCTATTCTTTCTTAATTATATCGGATAGGTATGATTTCACTTCCACCTAAAACAATATATATTAATACCTGCCACTAACAACATCCTAACCAAAATTTATCACTTCAAAAACCAAAGGATCTCATTCCAATTGTAGTATAGTTAATGTAGAATTTTTCTTTCGACTCAAAGTGTCATCCACTTTATTTTCCAATCCATGATGGTATTGAATCATGCAATCATAATAATTGATTAATTCCAACCATCTCCTCTATATCATATTTAATTCATCTTGAGGTAATATATATTTCAAACTATTGTGATCAGTATATATTTCACACTTCACACCATACAGATGATGTCTCTATATTTTTAAAGCAACAATAACAACAACGGTGAATTCCAAATCATGTGTAGGGTAATTTAACTCATGATTTTTCAATTGAGGTAAAGCATAAGAAATTACTTGATCATTCTGCATTAGGACACACCCAATCCCTTTAAACGAGGTATCAATAAATACATAAAATTCACCATTTCTAGTAGTATTTTTCAAAATTTGATCATTCATCATTCTTCTTTTCTATTCATGAAAACATTAATTGCATTATTGTTTCCATATAAACATAAATACTTTTCAACTTAACATAGTCCGTGGGAAAGATAACCATGAAACATATTCAACATACCTCTAGTAATAACCTGCTAATCCAAGAAAACTATGAATCTGAGTTATATTATTGTTTGTAGGAAAATCATTAAAACATTTTTTTTCTCATGATCAACATTTATGCCATCTTTAGAAACAATTTGACCAATGAATGAAATTTATTGTAACCAAAAGACACACTTGTTGAATTTACCACATTTTTTATTTTCTTATAACTTTAGAAATACAACCCATGAATTTAATTCTTGATCCTCTTTAAATTTAGAATATAAAAAAATATCATTAATAAACACAACCACAAACTTATCAATGAAATCTAAAAAAATCTATTCATAACATCTATGAATACATTAGGTGCCTTGGTTAAACAAAATTGTATAACGAAGAATTTAAAGTGTCCATATTTATTATGAAACATTGTCTTTAGAATGCATAATTCCTCTACCTTATACTGATGGTACCCCAACTTATGTCAATCTTCAAAAAGTTCTGAGCTCCCCAAAGCTGATCAGACAAATCACTGATATGAGTTGAAGGATGCCTATTCAAAATAGTGATGTTATTATAGTATCTATAATCAATAAAAAGTATCAATGAACCATCTTTATTTTTAACAAATAAGACAGGAGCACCCAACAGTGATGTGATAGCTTGAATGAATCCTTTATCTAATAAATCTTGAAATTTCTTCTTTTACTCTAAATGTACAATTTGAGACATTAGATAAAGGTGTTTGGAAATTGCATTAGCATTGGGAACGAAGTCAAAAATAAATTCAACTTCAAAATCAGTCATTACACTGATTAACTCATCCATAAAAACATGAAGACACCAATTTACCACTGGAACACCATTAATCAGAACAATTCCTCTTTTTTCAAACAATATTTGAAAGGTAACATTCATTTCCATATTTTACTATTTTATTAGCCTCTTGATTTGTTATCAAAATTAAGATGTAATTCTTTCACAAAACTAAAATTATTTTCTAAAAAGTAACCTCTTATTCTCCTTATTCAATATTAGTATGGTAAACAGAAATCCAATCCATACCTAAAATAACATAAAACACTATCAGAGAAAAAACAAAAAGGTTTATAGTTATTTACATTCCGCAGACAAGGAGATGAATATTATTATAATATTTTTTTATCTCAAAATTTCCCCCAAGTGTTTTTACCACAAGTTTAAGATTCATATCTTGAGATGTAATTCCAAATTTACTAGAAACTTTCTCAGAAATGAATGAATGTATATGCCCATAATAGAGAAACACAATGGCATTATTTGAATAAAAAAACAATGTACTTGATACTACATCATTTTATGGACCAACATATACTGACGTAGTTGCCATGAATTTTACCACCCCTTTCTGGTTGTAGAACATCTACTTTCCATCATTTGAGTTCATCGTCGGACACTAATTTGAATAATGACTCATTTCATTGAGCTTGAAACATTTATTGGATGTAATTCAGATTTGGTCATATGATTACCCTAATCTTTTATAGTGTAATTATGAGACTTATGATTGATTTAATGACATTATAAGAACTTAATATAATTCAAAAGGAATTTCCAATTGTTCTCTTTTCCATAGTTTTCACAAGATATAAACATAGGTTTCTTACAATCATACATTTTTGAAGAGTTCTTCCCTTTTATCTTCAACCTCTACCTATTATTCTATTATTTTTCAAAGAACAATTGATCATCGGAAAACTATATTTCCACATGCACCGCACCTCAAAAATTGTTTTTCTAAAATTTTGAACTCACGAGAAGATAATGACCATTGATAATTTGGATTTAATCATCAATATAAATGATTGATTTTTCTATCAAGATCCCCTATAAAATTTGGAGCATACATTTCTAGTCGAGTGAATTTTTCTTCATAAGAAGATACTAAGTCATCCTCCAGCTTCAATTCCATGAATTGATTTCGATCCAATGTTGAAGTAACTTTGGAAAATATCTATCAAGGAATAATCCTTTGAATGCATCAAAATCATGAGAATAAATCTCCTCACTATACTTGATATTTTAACCATCATCCCCCACTGACCGGATTCACCATCATGATGATAAACAGGAAGCCTAATATTTATATGTTTAGAACACCCCATGACATTGAAAATCTTTTTGATTGCTTTAATCAACCCTTTATATATCACATGGTGAAATTATCCTCTGAATGATTGGGGATGTTTCCTTGTGAAATTCTCTAAAACTGTCATGTTCATTGATGGATGATCGGGATAATCTCGTACATGGATACCACCACCATTTATAGCCTGATCGAACTGTAATATCACTACCACAAACTGTTCTCTTTTGATTCCAACCATTTCCTGCTGCAGATTTGGTAGGTTGTTTTCCTGTTGATGTCATCCCATCATAGCTACCTTGTTTCTTATAGAGAAAAAAATTATGAAAACAAATATATCATAGATGATATGACATGGAAATCTGCAAATACTATATAATTTCAATCAAAACATAAAGTAAAAAAATTATGGATATTCATTTAATGACATACTAACTCTTAATGTTTTCTAAACCTTCCTTTGATTCCAACTCTAAGTCCTCATCCTTATATATTACATAATATTGATATCTGATCAATAATTCACATTATTTCACATTTAGTATCTTTTTAGGTTGTGATTTTTAAAGAATTAATCCATAACTATTACATTACATCTCAAATATTACGATGTAGACACTTCTATTCTATCCAATGTATTCACAAAAATAAAAACACCTTAAAAAAGAAAACTTTTCTGGATAAAAATATTCTTAAATTAATCATTTATCTTACCCTTTCCTTAAACACTATGACACACATTTGAAAAACATGTGATGAGAATTAATATATTAGTAATGGTTATAAAATAAGGAAATAAAACATTAGTCAATGAATACATACAAATAAATGAAATCATAATTTTCACTCATAAAATATAATATCTTCAACAAAACTCATGAAATCCTAAGATTTATGAATAACTCATCAAATTCATAAATAAAAAATGTAACTTGTGGAATCCATTACATACTAACATTTTTTATTTCACGTGTATATATGGAGTAAATTTCACAATTACGTTTGGAATACTCATCATGGTATATTCCCTAATTCCTTTACAAGAAACCTTTTTGTTTACCTCCATCACGTTACCCAATGAATTGGAGAGCTATCTAAGGCTCACCAAAAATCAGTTTATCATGGAACCACTAGGATACATAAAAAATATGAAGAACCATAACATAATAATAACACATAAAATGATATAAAAGGAAGAAAAAATTTCCACATTGCAATCACTATATATTATATTAAGAAATTGACATAATAAATGCATTCTAAAAACCATATTCAATACCAAAATATGAAGATATGGTATATGTTATTTAATTTTCTATTAAAACATTATAGCTTATTATGGAAGCCAAATATCATATAATTCTTGTGGTGGAGGAAAGTTGTTTTTCGTCGGGTATGTTAGAAAGAAACATTTGTGTTGTCGTTTAGTAAAATGCTTCATAAAAAAATTACTTTTCAAAAAAATTGAATTAAATTAAAAGAAAAAGGATATAATTATACATCATATAAAATAATTTCATATATAAAACAAATATGCATCAATGAATGTATATTGATATGAAATCCCTTACCTTGAATCTGAGTTTTCTAGTTCATTCTTTATATTCTTTTAAATTGGGTAACTTCTATTGATTTGAGGCAAAAGGATTTTGTGAATTTACTTTTACCCTTGTTAAGGATTGTAGGTGGAAAAGAGGGATTCTTGGAGGTTTTTTAGAGCAGAAGATGGATGAGAGAAGGGGATGTATAGGTGTGAGTAAGTGGGTAGAGGTGGTGGCTTGTTATAAGAGGGATCCGGGGAACTTCATGGAAGTCTTGAAATATTAATATATTATAAATTAAATTTTAATTAAAAATGGTCCAAAAATAATCTAAATTGAAGATAAGATGATTTTGGCTTGAATAACCTTCTTTAAATTATTTTTAGAAAATATTTTAAAATTTTTTATCATTATTTTATTGGATTAACCATTAATTTATTCTTTTTAATATTATAGTTATATCATGTTATTTCATCATTCTGGGTTAATGTAATTACCATATCCTATCAAACGACCCACAAAAAAGTCATTTATGGAATAATTGAAAATATATTAACTATTTGGATGAATTTTATATTTTTAAGAATTTAATGTCATTTAATACACTATTTTATATGTTATATTATGAATTATGTCAATTCTGGACAATATTCTTACATGAAACTTTTATAAATTCATAAGAACTTGACAACTTCAAAAAAACTAGAATCAATACAAAAATGTTATACTCACCAAGATAATTGTTGGTTGGCATTAATTATATCAAATAATATTTATTTTAATATTTATAATATCATTTATTTAAATCATTTATTAATGAAGCAATTATTGCATCATCGTTGTGTCATTACTAAATTAATTAATATAAGGTCAAAAAATTATAAATGAAATATCATGATGTAGGAAGTATTTTTAAATTTATAATGAATATTTATAGTCAATGATATCACTTATATAACCCCATATAATGTTTTGTAGTAAAAAGATTCATGTTTATGTTATTTTTTTACTTTAAATTAATTATTATAACATGTCATTATCACTCCTAAATGGCTCCCAAATGCAAATATTTCTGACTAATGGTGCTCATGGTCGTACATAACTCAGTAAATATTTATAGGACATGTTTTAGGGTAGTTTTATTATATTAAAATTCTTGTTTAGACTTATATAATATATTTAACCTTTTACTATGTTAAATAAAAATAATTTTTGAAGTTACTATTCATAATGTCCAAAATTACAAATTACCTATTAACAAGATTTGGACCTTATGATTCCCATTGTGGAATCCATTTTTTCAAATTCAAATCAAATAATTGGATAAAATTAATTTTTAATTAGTTCTCATTGTCAAAACTATAAAATGAGTTTTTAATAAGTAAAAACTATCAAAATATTGACATTTTTTTATGTCCAATTTCAATGTGAAATCTCTTACAAGAATGAAAATAGGATGAAATTATAAAAAAATAATCAAAATAAACCTTAAAAATAATTAAAATGGTCATCTAACTATATAAATAAAATATATGAAAAGATAGGTTGGAATTAAAATTTAGTATTTTTCATTAATAATTAAAATATTAATTTTATAAAAAAATACCAAAATTTTAACCAAGTTAAAATTTGATGTCCTGATTCTAAAAAAAATTATATATTTTTAAATATAATTTGTAAAATTTACAAAAATTAGATTTAAAAAGGGCTCTCCATCAAAATGTGGTAAAATAAGATTTTAACAATATTAGAGTATTTTATGCAAAAAATTGGATTCATTTTCATTTTAAGACTCTAAAATTTATTAGATAAATTTAAAAACAATTATCAATAATATATAAGAATATTTTAGTTTGTTCTATTAATTCTCATCAATATAATGGTTAGGCATTAAATACCATTTAAAATAACAATAATATTATATTATTTTCAGTATAACACAATGTTGTGTGCAACATAAGATTTCAAAGAAACCCATTGTTGCATGCTGAGTACTCTATCAGAAAATAATCCCCTTTAAAGTAAAAATAATATCTTATTAAAAAATAATAATATAAATAATAAATTATTATTATATAATTTCCTGGTATCCTATATGTTATTATAGATTGATATTATTATAATATTATTTTTATCTTTATTCAACGATTTTACCCTTTAACCTTGCTAAAAAAATAATTACCAAATATAATTTTTATAAATCCAAAAACTAAAAGGGACATAATTACATAATTTTTACCATCTCATACAAAATATGGAATCCATTTTTAAAAATTCGAAACATATAAGTTGTAGTAATTAATTTAAAATTATTCCTCATTGTCCAAATAAGAAATCATCTTTATAAAAGTAAAAACCATAAAAATATTGAAATGTGTTTCAATAAAATATCATTGTGAAAAAACTTCCAATTATATACATTATTTTACATAATAAAATCTTAAGAAAATTATACTTTAAAAACAACTATAAGGATAATCTAACAATATAAATAAACTGGATGAAAGGGATGTTATGAATTAAAATGGAGTATTTTTCACTATTCATTTCAATATTAATGTAATTAGAAAAATATTAAAAATTTATCAAAACTATATTTTTAAGTCCAGATTATAAAGAAGAATTTAATTTTTTCTAATTTAATATATAAATGTTTCAAATATTGGATTCAAAAAAAAGATTATCCATTAGTAGGCCGAAAAACTGAATTTTTTAAAAAACACCTCTTTTATCTGAATAAATTTCACTTTAATGTAAATTATATTTAATAAACACATAATATAAATGTTTTAATAATATAAGACAAATAAAATTCCAAAATTGGGTAATATTATTCATAACCAATAATTTAACAACTATGTTATATTTCATATTAAATAAAAATATTTTATTAATATATTATTGTTCAGTAAAACTGGGCCTTGCGTGTAACGCTAGCCAACTCATTGTTCTGTGTGTCTTTAGCTTAACATTGTTTTTTGGGGAAGGAAACAAGAAATAAAATTATGTTTATATAGAAACGAAAATATATAAATGTCTTTGGGTGTTATATTCTCCACTCCATTAATAAATTGTTCCCTCGCAATTTATACTCGGGATTGAAAACTAGGGGTTTTACATTTTAAAATATCATTATTGAAATCCAACATCGAAAAATGGATTGATGATACCACAATTTAAAAATAATAAAAGGGAAGTATAGGGGTTACCTAAAATAATACATATTATTTTTACGTGTAGGAAATCATGGACATGATATAAAATATAACTATCATGTTTTGAGGGAAAGTGATAGAGAACACTATTAGTAGAAAGACAAAAATCTGAAAGCTATAAATTTGAGATGATCTCAGGGACCATTTGATTAATAGCAATATAATGTATGATAATTTTTTTTTGGTTTTATTATCCTTTCCCTAGTGTTTTAGAAATAATTTACTTTGTATACATAGAAAACAAGGAAGCATACTTATTTGACATATAAAGTTTCATCCTTAAACCAATTTCAACAAAAAACGCATCTTTCTTTCCAAAAGATAATAAATTTGAGAAATATTCAATTTATCTTATTCATAGAAGTTTCCAAATATAAACTTATACCATTTAAAAAAACAAAACTACGTTATAATAACTGGGGACTTTTGATAGGAAAATGATAGGTGACAAATCCATGTTTCACATCAGTTGTGGGATCGATTCTAGTATCCTTGTCTGTCACAATGGGTTGTCTCCCAACCTGTTGGGTTCCCTTTTTCTCATACTATATTATTATAAAATTCCAGGAAAAACTCTAAGAAATATTTAACGTCAAAAATATTATCTGATTTTTAACTTAATAAATTCCAACCATATGACTTTCCCAAAATAATTTTTTCCAAATTAATAGTCTAAAAAGATCTCTAAATTTCCAAAGTCAATCGTAACTTCATATTTACTAGATAAAATAATGCATCTATTACAGGAAAACACATGTATAACCTGAAAATCCTTAATGAAATAATTCAGGCTTCTTAATCCTTAAAGAATAATTACTATAGTAAAATCCACAATATAGTAATATAATTATTCAATCAAAAGACATTAATACATTAGTTATTCCACTGCTACTATAGTAACCTCATTTGATGGACCTTGATCTAATTGGTTCTTATCAGTCATATTTCCTTGAATTATTGGACAATATTTTCAAAATTTCTCATATCTTTAAAACTACAGTATTTAACATTTACAACATCTTTCATTCTATTATAATAACGAGATGTGTGATCTTTTTCTCAATACTTGCAACAAAATCTTAATCCTTTTAGGCAAGTACCAGGGTTTTCTTCCAAAATTATCACATCATAAAAAATCCTTCTTTCCCTTTTTACCATTATCTATCTCTTGATCCACTATTCTATTCATTTACTACATTACATTAATGTAATAAGACATAGACAATTCATTTTCTATCACTATAATGCAAGATAATATATATTCCTACTATGGTAATGATTTTGAGACCAATACCCCTTGAAGGAATTATTTTCCCTCATCAAATAATTGATCAGTATTACATATAGTGTTACTTACACAGTCTTCTTCATGCCTTTCTATCCATATGATGTTTTCCTCATACTTTGCAACATTGTCATCCTCTTTTTGCCTCAGACTCAGAAATTATCTATCCATATTCACTCATTCTTCAAAAGGAAATTATTTTTCTAGTAATAGTTCATTAAAATCCCTCCATTCTATATTTTAATCTTCATCTTCCCACCTTTTGTTTTGAATTAATGAGCTTCATTGATCTGCATCTCCCAAGAGGTGATAAAGTACCATGACACCATTTTTCCTTTCATTACTTCCCAAAGAAGGAAATATTTTATCTTATTAACTTATACATTTCTCATGTAAAAATGGATTTTTTTCCTATTGAATGTTGGATCATTTTGTCTTCTGAAGTGGTCAATTATTGATCCTCTAAATTTTGGATTAGGCTGCACCATATGGGTAAGGTTATTATTCATAACCTGAGTTAGCTGTCCCAATATGGTTACAAGATTTTCAGCACCAACTATGTTACCAACTCCAATATAATTATCTTTTATTTGATGGAAACACATACATCGATTATGTGATTTGATATGGTTTCCATTCCTTCTACTATGCTATATTTCTAAACAGTGTCATACACCATATTTGGTTATGCATCATAATCCATAATTCTATACTAGTAAAATACTTAACATAAATTGATAAATTTATTAATATCAAATCAATAATAATGAAAATGGTTTCTTTTTTGAAATAGTTAATCAGAAATACTTCATAATGGCTTGTGATGAAAATGTGGATTATCTTTAGTACATCCCCCGGTAGTGAAAACCAGGTGCAAAGTAAGACCTATTGTCATGTACCAGGATACCCTGAGTAAAACTCAGAACACATCTTCAGATTTTTCAATCCTAAGTACATATATTCCAAAACCATGTCTACATTTATTATCTGGACAAGGATATATTTTCTAGGGATACCCACATAATATCTAGATTAGAAAAAATCTAATATATTATTCTATACATATCCTCATTATATATCTTACGGTAATATTCGTTAATCAATTCCATTTTCAAAATTATGTTTCCAAGGTTATTACTAAACATACTTTGACACTAATTGTAATTTCTCGACCCCAGTTTCCTAGATCTGGAGAATTAATTGATACATTGGAATGATTGTAAGAAATTTGAATCCCAAAGGATTGATTGGTTTAGTATCCTTCAAATAACATGATAAAACCCTAAATTTTTTAAATTATATCTTGAAATGAAAAAAAATATATTATTCACTTTGAAAACTATAATATACCTTATAATATCCCTACAGGTCAATCATAATATACTTCTTTGCATCCTGAAAAAAATTGAAACATATGAAAGAAGTGACTGTAGATTCTTAGTAAGGGTTACAAATTCTGAGGAAGCGACGATAAATAATAATAACCTTTTAAAGAAATATGTAAAATAAAAATAGAAAACTTTTAATAAACAAGAAAATAATATGGGATGAAAAAATAAAACATTATCATATAAACATGCATATGGATATTCTACTAGTCGAATTATCACGTGTAATAACCTAATAACTAACCTTATAAATAGGGAATACATAATGTGGGATATATTAAATACAGCATCAAGTCATTGTCTAAGAAACCATACATAATTGGGTAAGATAATAGAAAAAACCCAAACATAATTGTCTCATGAGACCAACCGATGCATCATAGGGAAATAGGAGGCCCCAACAAACATTTAAAAAGTCCAATAAATTCCACATATGAATGGGGTAAATCATTACAAACATAAACATTCATATTTAAACTAGAAATTGAAATTAAAATACTGAAACCCTAAGCTATGGATGATATCGAAACACCACATCCAAAATCAAACATACCATAAAATATTCAATACGATATGGAATATTTTATCACTATATATTATAATTAATTAATCATAAAATCCAATAAAGGATGTTGTCATTGATGAAAGTGATCTAACAAAATTAGAAAAAGTCATTTAGAAATTTCCCTTTTTTACTTTGAAATTATTCCAAATCTGGCATAATTATAAAATAGAAAATTTCCCTTGAAAATAACCTAGTATAATTATATGAGAAGGTTATTAATTTTAATGCTTTATAACAGTGAAAAATAACCCTTCATTTGGCATAAGATAAAAAAATTATTTCCTTAATTTGTCCAAAAGGTCATATTGTAATGGCCCAAACCCTCCTGGCCCATTAAATTTCCAAAATAAGGCTCCACCAAAATAGTGGCATCGTGACGGTGGCACCGTGTCAGCACCAAACCCTCCATTTTCTTTTTCCAATCCCAATCCTGTGACGTAAAATTCTTTGACATAAATTAATTGTTTGACCATTGTTTTAAAATCCATTCAAATCCCATAATTAATTCCTAAAATACCCTGAGAAACCTCCCCGATGGGGGTATTAAATAACACCTTAATATCATCGTGTGTAACTACCCACCCGCATAGGAAACCGCGATCCAACTTTCCAGACGTTCAAAATTCCATATCCCGTAACTGTAGGATATTCTCTCTATACCTCCCACTATAGTTTCTTTTTTTTTGCTTCTCGGCAAGATTTCATTCTTCTCTCTGGTTCTCCTGGAGTTCCTCTCTTCCAGTGGCTTCTAGTGTGCCTCTTCTAAAGATTTATGCACATCTTGGAGTCCACAGAATTCCTCCCCTGTAAGCCACACATCCCCAGTTCTTGGCGCGTGTAGAAAAACATCGATCTTTGATCAACCAAGAAGGGATTTTCCTATGTCTCTCCTTACTTTGTATCATTCAGGGTGGGTACGCTTTTGTTTATGTGGGGATTGATGATACCAAACATAATGAAGATAATGAAAGGACCTTTAAAGAATGAAGGGGGTGTGATTGATGATATTTTGTACTCTATTATGTTGATATGTGTTGTGAGTTGTGCGGGCCTATGCTCACTGAAAATCGTTGTCATTGGTGGTATTCTTGCACACTAATGAACCCTTGTCTTCTATGATGACTAAATAACTGTAACTTGGAAATTGGTTAATTACGTAAACTCGGTGGATTAAATAGATACCCAGTAGACATAAAAACCTGTGTGGTCACCCCGAATACCCAATAGAAAGAAGAAAATAATTAATGATGTTCTTGAACCTGGAATTTTCCCTACTATGTTTTAGTGGTGGATGTTTTGTTCGTTTTGATTACCTATGAGGTGATGTGGGTGAGGATGAGATCCTCTTGGTTTTGAGTCTAAGGCGTGTGGTTACTCTACTATGACAGGAACTCGGGCGGGATCCTCTATTGTCAAGAAAACATTGGTTCCTGCTTTTGGGGACATGAAGCTGTGTCTCGAGGTTGATTTGTTTCCAGCACTTTGAGGGATCTCACTTGTCCCTTTTTTGAGGTTTTCTTTGGTTTCAAAACATTGAGGGATATCACTAATCCCCTTTTTTTGTTGAAACATTTCAAGAGAACTAGGTGTGAATGCTTAAATTCATATTGGCTGTTTCTCTTTTTCTCTGACTTGTGGTTATGCCTTCTAGTTTCCCAGTAGTGTAGAATTCACTTAAATGGGTTTGATTGAACATGAAACTAGAATAATTTAAATAAGGAGTTGGTTTTGGGAACGAGTTGTGGCTTGGTCGTGAGCGTTGTGTTTCTTATGAATGTACATTCATGAGGCCATTTGTGTTTAGGTTGGACTTCAGAAACCCCAGGCTGGGATGAGTTATTGTTACGTATAACTATATATATAGCTCTTATGTTTCTTATTCGCGCCCACCTAAGTTGAGAACATTAGTGCTGAACACCACTATTTCATGGGGGAGGGGGTTTTTCCCAACACTCTTACTAGTGGTTGGTTATTAGCTCTTTTTCTGCTCCCTTTCAAAAATATCCCTAGACTCTTCGAGCAGGCTCTAATGGCCTGAAGTCCATTTTTAGCCTAATAATCTTCAGGCAGGGTAGTTGTGGTGGTTGGACCTGGTGGTTGCAGGCATGTTGTTTCCCAAGTGTCTTCGGGATGAGGCCCAGTTGTCTTCAGGCGTGGCCGTAGTTGTTCTGACACATGTTTTTGCGGGTTTGGTTCCACATGGTGGTTGGGGCCCATGTGTCTGTGGGTGGGATTGCAGTTATGGCCCAGGTGTGTGCGGTCGGGGTTTGGCAGTGGGATTGCGGTGAGAATGGAGAGATCGGTTCGATATGTATGATGTCTTCAATAACTAGTGGAGTGGCACGTGGTACCCAAGTATCGATGTGCTATTACAATACTTTACGTGCCTTGCGTTATTTGGGGAGTGTGCCTTGGTGAGGCTTGGGGGGATAGTTTTCCTTGCTAGGTGAATTGGTTTCTCTTTTATTACAGGGAATTAGAATGATTCTCCCACTTGTGCACAAGAGCTTTGGTTTTACCTACAGAGTATACTTGTATGATCACCCTACGTATATAAAACTACTTTCAGGTTTCTAGGAGGACTTCAGGGATCGTGAGGGACCATACCAGCTCCGACCATGGGGAAGTTGCTGTTGTCATTTTCCTTTTTCTTGGTACTTACTTATGGAGTTTTTGTGGCTTGTATCATCTAATGTTGAACATTCATATGGGAATGTTTTACTTTTTCCTTTACCTTTACTTTCAAATTTGGTGTTGTTGGGGTTGCTATCTTATCTCTCGACCCTATAAAAATAAAAAGGGTAATGCATTACTTTTTGTGTGAGATTCTATACCCTTTGTGCTGGTCGCCACTCTGGGACCTATTGAAGGCGGGTTTCAGGGGTCATTATCTCTCCTTCAACTTAAAGAAGGAAGGGCTTGGCAATCTACTGTCTCATCCCTCATTTTTGTGAAGGCGGGTAGTGATAAAATGGTATCACAGGATAGTGAGGTTGAGAGGTAGGATGGAGTCTGGAGTTAGGAACTGTTAGGATTGCATGGGGTGGTAGGGAAATAGTGTTGGGTGACCTTGGTGTGTGAATTAGGCCAGGGAAGACCGACTAAGACATGGAATTTTATGGTCCCCCCGTGATCTGATGCAAGGACTCTGGACCTACTGAACGACTAAGTAAGGATACACTGATTACAGGGTAGAGACCCTAGGAAAGGTACATGCATCATAATGACTTGTGTTCTTATGTTTCATGGGTGTCTTGGGGATTCAAAATAAATAAATAAGTCTAAGAAAATTTAAGAACAGTATTCTACGCTACATGGGCTTAGGAATTTCTTATTTACCTTGCAGCAATGGAACATGGGAGGCGACCACGAGTAGTGAGGGCTATCGAGGCCTAGGAGGTTGACTTGGCCGATCGGCAGAAGACCGACCAAGAGGAGGAGGATGATCAGTGGAAGAAGATGCTTTGAGGCTTTCAGTGGCAGACCCTCGAGAAGTACGAGGGAAACATCTCAGATGTGGAGATAGAGAGCTAGCTAGAAGAGCTGGTGGTAGCCTGCATCTTGATCTGGGCTTCGACGGAGTACTGGGTTCCTCTAGCTATAAGCCAGATGCGTGGAGCAGCACATCAGTTGTGGATGATTTATCGTGGGGAGGTGTGGGAGACCAAGGTGACATGGGCTAACATTGAGAAGGAGTTCAGAGCGGAATTCCTCTCTTCCATGATGAAGGCTGAGAAGAGGCAGAAATTACTCTCCCTCCAACAGGAGAGTATTTCAGTGATAGATATGGGGATCAAGTTCAAGGATCTCCTTCTCTTTGCTCCCGACCTCTTTCTGGATGAGGAATCTCGGGCGGGACATTTGGAGGAGGCACTTCGACCGTCTCTTCAGTATGCTGTTAATCGCTTCACCCTACCGATCTACTTGGAGGTCCATAAGAAGGCTGAAGTGGTGGTAAGGATGCACATGCTAGGAGGTGTGTCATGAGAGGGAATATAGTTGGGCTCGTCAAAGGTAAAGTCTGTAAGCAGGAGGCCTCTAGCATCAATACCCTTTAGGTTTTGACCAATAGAGATTATGCCTCAGCAGTTCCAGTTCCGACCTTCCGAGCCTCGCCATTTTCATTCGGGACCATGGCCAAGATGCTTGATCTGTGGAATCCATGGGAACATTTAGAATCAGTGCCCGAATAGAGTATAGTACGGTGGGGCTGGGTAGGTCCAGTACCCACCTCAGCAGTAGTAGTTCCCAACTAGGCCCTTTCAGCAGCAGCATCAGGGGAAGCGGGCTCCCGCTCTCCCGAGGGAAGACGTTGCAGGAGGAGGATGAACTCATGGCTGTCCTTAGGGACCTCGACCCAGGCGTGGTCGGGGAGGTGGCCAACAGCCGAGAGGCAGACGAGCTGGGTGTGGGAAGTTGCACGCCACGGAGGCAGCATCTCGAGCAGGGCCATAGGTTGTTCGAGGTATGATCAGCTTGTTTAGTACCCTTTCATATTCCTTGTTCGATACATGAGCTTCACACTCCTTTGTTACACCCAGTCTAGCTCATGCTCTGGGTTTAGACGCTGAGAGACTTCTAGTGCCCCTGGTGCTGAGCACACCGGTCGGAGGTCAGACCGACTTATTGTATGTTTATCAAGGATACAGACTGATGATAGGGCCACATCAGTCAGTCAGGGATCTTCTAATGTTGCAGATACATCCATATGATGTCATCCTAGGCATTGATTGGCTATTCCCTGTATGTTTCGTCATTGACTGCTTCCGAGGAAGGGTTGTGTTTTTAGACTTGGGTGGCTGACATGTGACTTTCATAGGCGAGCAGAGTTTCCAGAGGGGCAGCCAGCAAGGGGAACACCTCATATCCTAGACAGATTAGATATCATTTGATTCGACGGATGCAGAGATGGTGGATGTATCAGGGGTCGTCAGTGAGTTTATGGACGTCTTCCCTCAATAGGTGACAACTCTACCCCCTCTACGTGACATCGAGTATGGAATAGACTTACATATTGTTGCTCATCCGATTTCAATTGCCTCCTATCAGATGGAACCTTCGGAGCTACAGGAGTTGCAGATTCAGATTGACAATCTGATGAAGAAGGGTTTTGTTTGACCAAGTGCGTCATCGTGGGGTGCTCCAGTATTGTTCCCGAGGAAGGAAGATGGTGGTCTCAGGCTGTGCATAGAATACCAGAGACTGAATTGGGTAACGGATAAGAATCGCTACCCTCTTCCAAGGATAGATGATCTCGTTAATCAGTTGAAGGGGGAAATATGGTTCTCTAATATTGACTTGTGGTTAGGATATCACCAGTTAAGGGTGAAGGAGGGAAACATCTCGAAGATATCCTTTAGGTGCAGATATGGGCACTTCGAGTTTGTGGTCGTGCCGTTTGGCATCACGAATGCTCCAGCTGTGTTCATTAGGCTCAAGAACTCCGTCTTCCAATAATATCTTGACTGGTTCGTAGTTGTGTTTATTGATGACATCTTGATCTATTCAAGATTAAAGGAGGATCACACTGAGCACTTGAGAATGGTTTTAGAGGTCCTCTGGTGACACCAACTCTATGGGAAGTTCTCCAAGTGCATGTTCTGAATATGAGAAGTGCACTTCCTTCGACACGTGATGTCCGAGAAGGCGATAGAAGTGGGCCCATCGAAGGTCAATGCAGTTGTTTCTTGGGCAGCACCCAAGAACGTGGCAGAGGTTTGTAGTTTCCTCGGGCTGGCAAGTTAGTACTGGAGATTCGTGCCCAACTTCTATCGAGTTACAGCACCTTTGACAGCTTGGACCAAGAAGGACCAGGCTTTCGTGTGGGATGACCAATGTGAGGTGGCCTTTATTTATCTTAAGGAGAAGTTGGTTAATGAACCAGTGCTAATGTTTCCAGAAGAAGGGGCGGCATATGAGGTGTTCCGTGATGCTTCAGGGAATGGTCTCATATGTGTGTTGATGCAGCAGCAAGGGGTGATCTCTTATGGGTCTAGGAAGTCATTCCCCCATGATCGTAGCTATTCCACCCAGGATCTAGTGATTTCAGTGGTCGTGTTCTCACTAATGTTGTGGAGGCACTACGTTATCTGGGAGCGCTTCATGGTCTTCACCGATCACAAGAGCTTGAAGTATGTCTTCTCCCAGTGAGACCTGAACATACGACACCAAAGGTGGATGGAATTCCTTCAAGACTATGATTTCAAGATTTCCTACACCTCAGGAAAGGGGAATGTGGTGGCTGACTCCTTGAGAAGGAAGTTGCAGAAGGATGCAGTTTGAGAGTCGGAAGATGCTTAGAAGGAAATGGAGGAGCTGGCTGCCCTGCACCTGGATACAAGGGTGGAAGGTGGAAGAGGTTGCATGTGTCAAATGATAGTGCAGTCTTCTATACTATGGAAGGTGGAGGAGTCTCAGTGGGGAGGCTCATAAAGTTAAGTGCTGCGTGACTAGGTTAACCAATGTGATGCTCGGGAAGGGTGGACGGAGGATGGTCATAATCAAGTGATTTTCTGAGGATAGATATTGGTTCTAGAGGAGATTCATGAGAGAGTTCTTAGTGAGTTCCACAAATCACCCCTAGAAGTGCAGCTGGGAGTTTCCAAGATGTATCAGTGTCTGAGGAGACAGTTTTGGTCTCCCACAGTGAAATGGGCAGTAGCAGAGTTCATAGCAAAGTTCCTAGTGTCTCAGCAGGTGTAGGCGGAACACCGTGTTCCAGGTGGCTTATTAAAACCATTATAAATTACCGAGTGGAAGTGGGAGGACATATAGATGGATTTATTCATGGGGATACCCACTTTTCAAGGAGGCTGCGACGCTATCTGGGTAGTGGTGGTTCAGTTGATGTAATCAGCCCACTTTCTGGCGATCAAGGAGTCGGGCACAGTGGATGCCTTAGCATAGAGGTATGTGGAGGAGGTGGTGCGGTTATGTGGAGTTTTTAGGTCCATAGTCCCAGATAGGGATGCATGGTTTACCTCACGAGTCTGGAGGGGATTGCATCATGCTTTTGGAACCCAACTATGACTTAGAACTGCCTTCCACCTCCATAAATATGGACAGATAGAGCGCACCACCCGGACATTGGAGGACATGCTACAAGCATGTGTCCTTGATTTTGGGGGATCATGGGTGCGGAACTTTCCACTTTTAGAGTTTTCCTACAACAATAGCTATCACTCTACCATTGGTATGGATCTGTTCGAAGCCTTGTATGGGAGGCCATGTCGTTCACCTGTGTGCTGGACATAAGTTGGGAAAGTAGGTGTTCTTGGCTCGGAAGTGGTGCAGAGCACAACAGAGAGGGTTCAACTTATATGAGAGAGGATAAAGGCGGCTCAAGACTGACAGAAGTCATATGTCTATAATAGGAGGAGAACCTTGGAGTTCGAGGTTGGGGACCATGTATTCCTGAAGGTCTCCCCCCGGCGTGAGCAGTGGAGGTTTGGCAGAGGGAGTATGCTTTCCCCCAGGTTTTTCGAACCATTCAAAGTGCTGCAGCGGGTCGGTGGAGTGGCTTATCAGCTAGAGTTTCTGCCACCACTGCAATGGTTTTAAAACATCTTCCATGTGTCCCAACTCCGACGATATATACAAAACAATTCACACATCCTCGACTGAGGAAAGCTAGTTATCGGGGATGATTCAACATTCGTAGAGAGACTAGTGATGATCGAAGGTTGTGAAGAGAATTTACTTTGTGGATGAACAATTCCTTTGGTTCGTGTGTTGTGGAGGCAAGGTGGGCTTGAGGAGAGTACCTAGGAATGGGAATCACAGATGGGTGCCAATTACTTAGAGTTGTTTTGAGTTTGTGATGTTCTGTTTATAATTGTTTGTGATGGAAGGCTTTACCTTGTTGGCTATGAAATATGTGGTTTTCCTTATTCTCTGAATGTGTGTGAAATGTCCTGGAAATGGGTAGGAGGGACCTGATCCCTAATGAAGACACATTAAAGTGGATGAGATTAAACCCATGTGGGCGAGTCAGTGCCGCCCAAAGAGGATAGTATCTTGACATGGAGGAAGAGATTCCCCAACCCATATGACTGGGCAGTTTTACCCTTGTATGTTGCCTAGTTTCTTTAGGGAGAGGTGTTTCTAGATGACGATGAGGTTCACTCATTGGAGGCATCTTTCGAGGTGGTTGTTCAGACCCTCTCTTTTCTTCTGGTTAGTTTTTGATTCTTGAGGGCGAGAATAGTTTGAGAGGTATCTAATGTAATATCCCAGACTCTCCTCGACCATTACTTTTCCAAAATAAGGCTCCACCAAAATAGTGGTACCGGTCACGGTGGCACCATGACGGTGGCACAACAAGGGTGACACCATTACGGTGACACCGTGTCCTCACCCAGCCCTCCGTTTTCTTTTTCCAGTCTCGCTCCTGCAACGTAATTTATTTTGACATAAATTAATTCTTTTACCATATTTTAAAAGGAATTTTAACCCCATAATTAATTCCTAAAAATCCCGAGAAACCTCCCCGATGGGGGTATTAAATAACACCGCAATATCATCATGTTTAATTTCCCACACACATAGGAAACTACAATCCAAATTTCCAGGCGTTAAAAATTCCATATCCCATAACTGTAGGATATTCTCTTTATACCTCTCGCTAGAGTTTATTTTTTTCTTCTCGTTTGGATTTCTTTCGTCTCCCTGGTGCTCCTAGAGATCCTTTATTCACGTGGTTTGTGGTGCGCCTCTACTGGAGATTTCTGCAGCACTTGGATTCCACAGAATTCCACCCCTGTAAGCTGCGCATACCCTGTTCTTGGAATGCGGAGAAAAACATCGATCCTTGATCAACCAAGTAGGAATTTTCCTTTGTCTATCCTTAATTTGTATCATGCGGGGTGGGTATGCTTTTTTTCTATGGGGGTTGATGAAACCAAAATTAATGAAGATAATTAATGGACCTTTAAATAATGATGGGGGGTGTGATCGATATTCTGTTGTACTCTTTTATGTTGATATGTATTGTGAGTTGTGCGGGCCTATGCTCAATGAAAATCATGGTTGTTGGTGGTCTTCCTTGCGCACTAATGAACCCTTGTCTTCTGTGATGATTAAATTACTGTATCTTGGAAATTGGTTAATCACGTAAACTCGGTGGATTAAATGGATACCGAGTAGACATAAAACCCTGTGTGTTCACCCCAGATAACTAATAGAAATAAGAAAATAATGAATGATGTGATTGAACGTGGAAGTTTCCCAACTCTATTTTGATTGTATGTGTTTTGTTATGTTTTATTTCCGTTGGGGTGATGTGGGTGAGGATGGGATCCTCTTGGTTGTGAGTCTGGGGCATGTGGTTACTCTATTGTGACACGAACTCGGGTGGCATCCTCTATTGTCGATAAATCATTGGTTCTAGGTTTTGCGGAAACGGGGATGTGTCTCGGGGTCTCTTTGTTTCCAGTACTTCGAGGGATCTCAATTTTCCCTTTTGTGAGGTTTTATTTGGTTCCTGTACATTGAGGGATCTCACTAATCCCATTTTGTTATTTTATAATAACAAGAGAAGTGGGTGTGAATGCTAAAATTGATGTTGGCTATTTCTATTTTCCTCTGGCTTGTGGTTATGCCTGATAGTTTCCCAGTAGTGTAGAATTCACTTAAATGGGTTTGATTGAACACAAGAACAGAATGATTTAAAGGAGGAGTTTGTTTTGGGAATGAGTTGTGACTTGGCCGTGAGTGTTGTGTTTCTTACGAATGAATATTCACAACGCTGTTTGTGTTTAGGTTGGTCTTTGGAAACCCTACACTGGGATGCGTTCTTGTTACCTATACATATATCTGTATATCTTATGTTTCTTATTCGTTCCCCTCCTAAGTTGAGAACTTTAGTGTCGAACACCCCTATTTCTTAGGGGAGGGTGTTTTTCCCAACACTCCTATGAGTGGATGGTTATTAGCTCCTTTTCTTCTCCATTTCCTAAATAGCCCAAGACTCTTCAGGTAGGCTTTGATGGCCTGAAGTCCATTTTTAGCTCAAGAATCTTCGGTCAGGGAAGTTATGGTGGTTGGCCTAGGTGGTTGCAGGCAGGTTGTTTCCCAAGTGTCTTCCTGATGAGGCCCATGTGTCTTCAGGTGTGGCAGTAGGTGTTCTGACCTAGGTGTTTGTGGGTGCGGTTGGGTGTGGTGGTTGTGGCCCAGGTGTTTGCGGGTGGGATGGAGGTTATGGCCCAGGTGTGTGCGGGCGGGGTTTGTCAGTGGGACTGTGGTGAGAATGGAAGGATTTGTTCAATACGTAGGATGTCTTCAATAACCAGTGGGAAAGTGGCGCGAGGTACACACATATCGAAGTGCTATTACTATACTTTACTTGTATTGCGTTATTTGGGGAGTGTGCCTTGGTGAGGCTTGGGTGGATAGTTTTCCATGCTAGGTGCTTAGGTTTCTTTTTTCTCACAGGGAATTAGAATTATTATCCCACATGTGTAGGAGATCTTTTGGTTTTCCATACTGAGTATACTTGTATGCTCACCCAACGTATATAAAACTAATTTCATGTTTCTAGGAGGACTTCAAGGATTGTGTGGGACCATACTAGCTCGGACCTTGGGGCAGTTGCTGTTGTCATTTTCCCTTTTCTTGTTACATACCTTTGGAGTTTTTTTTGGCTTGTATCATTTTCTATTGAACATGCATATGGTAATGGGTTAATTTTTTCTTTACCTTTACTTTCATCTTTGGTGTTGTTGGGGTTTCTCTCTTATATCTCGATCCTATAAAAATAAAAAGGTTAATGCCTTCCTTTTTGTGTGAGATTCTATACCCTTGGTGATGGCCGCCACTCTAGTACCTATTGAAGGTGGGTTTCAACGGTCATTATCTCTCATTCAACTTAAATAAGGATGGTCTTGACAATCTTCTATCCCTTCCACCCTTTTGGTGAAGGCGGGTCGTGACACATATAGTACCTCGTTTGGAAAATGACATAATGATTCATTTAAAAAGACTTTATGAAAAGTAAAAAATGGGTATAAATGACTTCGAAAAATTGTCTAGGAATATAAAATAATATTTTTAAATACACATATAAGAATCATGGATGTGAATGATAAATATTTCCTAGTAGATACTTATGTACAAACAATCTCAAATAAAAATGAGATTGTGAAATTAACACTTACCTTGTACATTTCTTTAGTCGAGGGTACATTAACCTCATGTATAATTGTTAAATATTTTTTAACAAATCATAACAAGACCATATACTTATTTATGATATCATATAAGATCCTCTTACTTCGTCTTGTTAAAAAATATTTCAGTATTACCATTATTTCGGGTGCTAACTGCATCATTTTTCAATACATGTTTTGCTAAGTAAGTATTATTTATTATGAATAGGATATATTATATTCAAATTAATATTTATATTAAGTTCATTAATAATATATTTAATTATTATATTATTTTTATAATCATTGTTGAATTGTTAATGTGGATAATGAGTCTCATCACATCGTGGAGACAGTGGACAGTACGTATGCATGAGCAATGATATCATTCCCTTATGGTTTAAATGATATGGAAATAGATGGTATATAAATTGTACAGAAAAATAATAATTTAATATTCATTATTTTTTTCTATTATACTCATCATTATAACCATCCAAATAATGTAATGTTGAATAACTAATTACACCATAACATGGAGATGGTAAGCCGTATATACACATGCATGGTGATATTATTATTCGTAGGATGGATAAAATGAAGAATATAGTTGTACATGATTATAATAAAATATAAGTATATGGATGATACTAGATTTATTAATTTTTTATAAAAACAATATAGAAAGATCATGTAGAATAAGAAAATAATTTTAAAATAATAGATAAAATGGTTACATCTTCTTCAGGTGTCTCATTTTTATTTGCAAAAAAGGTTTCTATATGTTTTTTTCTACCCAAAGGGGGGCCCCTAGGATTATTTGAGGGCAGTTTGGGACTAGAACTTGGTGGGGGTTGGATGAGGAAAAGGGCTTTGGTGGTGTGAATTTAAGGGAAGGGGAAGTGCCGTTTTATAAGAGAGGTGAGGGAGACTTTAAGAATGACTTTAAATATAAATGTATTAAAATCCATTTTAAAGTTCAAATAGAATGAAAGTGACTGATTTTTACGACATGATTAGGATGGGTCTAAATCCTCCCAACCAATAGTTTGTATACAAGTTTAGGTCACAATTATAACCTTATCATTCGTATTTATCCCATAGTAAAACAAGTTAACTCTTACCATCCCTTCTTGTATTTTTTTACTATATGGTTACTATAGTTACTATAAAATTAAAATAAGACCTCAAGTGTATCATTAATGATATTTCTAACACTGTAAATGTTATTTTTCTAAAGAATATATTTTTATGACTATTATATCATTTAATAAAATTGTGTTTGTTTTTAAAACTAATTTATGTAACTATTTAGTAATCTATGTTTGTTAAAGCCCTAAAAAATGATTCCATCAAAAAAGTTCATTAAATGATCCATAACTTGTCAATGTTTATAGAAAAATTCGTGGATGGTATCAAAAATATAATATTACAATTATTTTAATATTTATAATATCATTTATTTCAATAATTCCATAAAATGGTTATAACAACATCATTATTATGTCATAAATAAATTTATTTATATAATATCTAAAAATTTTAAATATAATACAATTAATTTTGAAATATTGTTATCTTAAAAATGAATATTTATAGTCAAATATACCAATTATATTACCCCACAGTAAAATTGTTTTAGTATAAAGATAAATGTTTATGTTATTTGTCTCTTTACATTATACTAATTATTATAACATGTCATTATCACACCCAAGTGGCTCCCAAATGCCAAAAGTTTGGCCAAAGGATTTTTCTAGACAACCATGACTCATCCAATAAGATTGGAACACGTGTTAGGGTATTTTTATATTCTTATAATCTTATATTCTGATTTATTCAATGAATTATCCCTTTAACTGTGGTAAATAAAAATAATTTCAGAAGCTTCTATTCATAATATCAAAAAATAAAAGGGAACTATTTACATATGTTGTGCCTTTAGATTTAATATATAGAATCCATTTTATTAACTTCCAAAAAATATATTGCAATAATTAATTTAAAATTAATCCCTATTGTCAAAACGAGAAAACATGTTTTCAAAAGTAAAACCCATCAAATTATTCAGATGGGCTTATATCAAATTTCAATTTGAAATTACCTATAATGAATTAAATTATAAAAAATGATAAAAAGTAATCTAATTATAATTTAAATAAATAAGTTTATTATCTAATAATATAAATTAATAAGAAAAAAATATAGTTTTCAATTAACATGTAGTATTTTTATTATTCATTAAAATATGAATGTTATAAAAAATACACTAAACATTTATCCAAACTAAATTTTTTAGTTCCCTATCTTCAAATTTAGTATATAAAAGTATACAATATTTAATTTAAAATGTCTTCATCATTAAATGGATGTGGAACTGCATTTTTAAAAAAATACTTCTTTTATTTGGAAAATTGAATTTGTCTGTATATTATATCTAAAAAACACATAATGTGTATTTTCAAATTATATGGGATATATTAGATTTTAAAATTGGTTAATATTATTCATAACCTTTAATTTAATTTCAAGGTTATTTATCATGTTAAAAAATATAATTTTATTAATGTATTTTTTATTCAGTAAAACTCAGTCAGACGTGTAATACAAGACAACTCATTATTGTCTGTAGCTTGAGCTTAACATGGTAATGTGTAAAAATAAAACATAAAATAGAATTATTATTATTCATAAATTAATATATTGAAATGTTTTAGGGTTTTACAAACTATTAATAATTTTTAATCTTTTAATATTTACATTTGATACATTAAAAAATAATATTATCTATAAAATCATTGTAGATCTGGTATCATTTGGATTCTACATAGTCATTAATGTACCTCATTCAGGTGTTCCTAATGATGACTAAACTTCTCCATTCAACACATGATGTATTATTATCTCAAAACTATCTCACACGGTGCATGAATTTTTATAATAATCTATATTTCATATTTTATACAGACATTTAACAAAAATAAATGAATACAGTAATTGAAAATATTTTTGGATCTAATTTTTATTAATTACGAAAATTTTATATAATTTATAATCATTCCTGATTCTGATTATTTAAATCCATTAAAATATATTCAACATTTTTAATTTATTTTTTCATTTAGACATGATCATAATCCCTTTATAATTAATGTAGATATGAATATTTTGATATAAATAACTCATAAAATAATTTATAATATCCTAAAATTGTCAATTCATTTTCCTTTTTATCTAAAGATCCTATATAATTATAACTATTTTATAATTCCATGTTGAATTAAAATATTAACCTTCTCATCCTTAATACACATAATACATGCATCCTCATCCTTATTCACATGATTTTTAGGGAAACATATCCTTTCCACCCATCATTGATTTTGGAAACATCACTAAAATAGTGCATGTTATTTAACAAAATAAGTTTTTATGTTAGATTAATTTTAAATATTAATTTACATTAATTCATGTTAAATTTATTTCATGTGTTAATCACAAAGAAACACTAATTACATTGATGTATAATACATACTATCAAGATTAAATGCATAATCATATCAATGTACCTATAATATTTGGGTTTCTATCCTTCATTATAGGGTTTTATTATTGACTCACATATATAATAAATTCTAGGGGAATCATGAATTACTCATCACAATTTCCCCATGGTTTTTCCTTTATTTGTGTTTGCCTAAATAAATATTCATCACAAGGAAACACCATATCACATCATGTCCTAACCTTGAGGAAAAATTAACCATTTTATCATCAAATTTACATGTATTAAAGTACCATTTCATGAATTCCATGGTTTTGAATGTTAAGAAATCAGTTTTATGATATTTACCCTCCCACTAAATTGTTTCGTACCACATGACAGAAAATTGTTTTTTCAAAATCCAAGAGAAAAAAAACTTGTTATAGGTTCATCTATAGTATAAATGGTTCTAGTAGTATGGAATTATAAATATTTCATGACTAGTCTTTGTCCCTTCATGTTCTAAATTTATAGTTTATCCATTTAATTTGGATCACATGTCGGATCGAAAAACCATTCAATGATTGTTCAATAACAATAAGTATGTGTCATAACTCATTTTTACTATGATTTATTGTGTAACATACATGCAATATATTTCTCATCAAATAGTCTCTATGTAATAGCTCTGGGTTAAATTACTCTACAACTCATTGTGTCATCGATGACTCATTATCTACCAAACAGTTTTTTATGAATGGTCGATCTCATAGAAATTCTCATGGATGAAGAACAAATTTTTAAGTAGGTAACCATTGAATTTATCAGGTGTCTTAGGTCCAATGTATATTCTTCTAAAAAGAAAAAATATTCAACTTTGGAGGGGCCTACATTGATGTACCTGTTATACTATTAATTCTCTATAAATGTTTCAACCTTCACCAACCTCGTAAAAGCTATATCTCAATAGATTAACTCTTGGTTACACTAACATACAATTGACATATTAGTTTTTCTTCCCTGTATAGAAAATATTCAACTCTAAAATTCATGATATTAACGTACCCACCTATCCATGTTTATACTATCATTCACTATGTTTTAATTCCTCTAGTTAAAATGAATTGAATTGGTTGTTGTTAATCATAGTTACAACATAGTCTATAACTTATTTTTATTAAACTAGTACCTAATAATTAGTAAAATAATAAGTTTAAACCATAATAATCCTCTTAAAATTAGATATATATTATTTCAAAATCCTAATAAAAATATAATTTTATTTCATAATTTTAATATATCTTAAATTGAGTCAATTCTTCACATGATGATATCATTGTCGAATAGTAAAATTATTATTCATCTTCCTTGTATTAATTACCCTATAAAAAAGTATTAATTATATTAATATAGTGAATGTATTTAACAATATTAAGATTCCAAGAAAATTATAATTCCTCTTGAGGTTTTTTTCTATAACAATCCTCTAGAAATGATCATCAATTTTAGAAAACACATATTGATACATTGAAAACACATCTGATTCATACATATTCACATAAAAAATCAATCAGAGACTCATGCTTTTACATAGATTGGATTTTTTTCATTTTATAGGTTATATGACATTAAGACCCAAAACAAGAATCTCTAGACAATGCTTCTTAGGGTGTACATGATGTAAAATAAAAATTTATATGATGGGGAATACACAATATGTTAATATGTTTACCACAAAATTTATATTAGTCTACCTGATAATTTCATATAAATACAAATTTTTAAATAATATAAAATAATATATCATAATAATATACTTCTAATTGAAAAATCAGTTACGTCATAGAGATTCTATGTACATCATATATCGAGGTCACATGCTTTGTATCTTAAATTTTTTTGTAAATCATTAAATACACTATAAAAATTTTATCCACATTGATATATCTTTACCAAAACTCTAAAATCTTTCCTAATGGTATATGGTTATTTTTACCCTATAATACATGTCTTATAAAATCAATTTTATGGTATTTCTTAATTATTTCAACATTGATGCATGTTTTGGACATATGAGTTGTCTTTTTAAGGTGTTTGATATGTAGAACTCAACGAATAATATATATTAAAAAAATATTATAGTCTTATGGTGATTGTAGTTTTGAATAATTTTTTAGACAATGAAATGTGTTGAATAATGAATAGAGAATCAACAAGTACATTTGACCTCTTGGATCATATCTATCTCAAGGGTGCATATAACAACCCTTATACTTATTACACATTAATATATGATCTATTTAATAAGATTATCTCTCAAATAACATGGATGGTGGATAAGTATAGTTTAATTGGGATTTAGGTACACTAAATAACAACTTGAAATGGGGAATACAATCATTATTTACAACTTCCTTAACATGATCATAATATTCAATCAATCTGAAACCATCATAAGATCCCATATAGAAATTCATAAGAAATGGGTGAGCTATATATCGTAGTTAAAGAATAAAAAGGTAAAAAGGTGATACATTTTAGACAGTAAAAATATCAAATGGGAAGAAAAGGATTGAAAATAATAAAAATGAATAATAAGGCATGATATAGAATGATAATCATAACATGGTAAATGAGTAAACATATTAAAACACTACATCACCAAAATAGGTCATGTATTATTTCCAAAAAATTGTGATGTAAAATTTCCCACATTGTTATCAGGTTCAATCCCTATACCGTTATTACATCTCATGAGAAAAAATATTACACAATTCATTGGGGAATTATATAATTCTGGGTGCACCTGTCACTTTCATATTATTCTCATGCTAATGTGTTCCATATAGATCATAAAACATAGTGCGATTCACCATTCATATTTTACTCTAGGATCAAGGAGTATGTGATTATATCATTTATGTCCCAATTGATATTTATAATAGTGAACACCCTTGATATGAAATTGGTATGAATTTCACTACACAATTGTTTTGGCATGGAAATATCGTAATGAAATTTTATCATCATAATAACATCCCATAAAAATTCATAAATATGGTTGATGAGAGAGAACTAGGTATATAATCATTTTTAAATGAAATGGGAAGATAAAGGGACATGTAAAAACATATCCCAAAATTATGAATTGGATAATATAAGGCATTCAATAATAATGAAATAGCAAGGAAGAGAAGGTGGCAATCTCTTAAATGAGTTTGTGAATACAAATGCATACAGGGCTTCATGAGAGATTAGTGGCTCCTTAGTATGACTATAGAAAGGGATGGAAAGTGTAAGGAATTTATAAATGTATTTTGAGTTCTTTTAAATTGGTGATTGTTGGGGTTTATACGGGAAATTATTGGGTAATTATTTATTGTTTCTCATAAATAGGTTTTGGACACTATATAATAAAATTACCAAAAACCCAAAGTAATAATGTTTTTTTTCAAATGGGTTCTATAAAATGTTAGTGGATTGAATAATTTTATATGGAAAAGATAAAAACATAATAAAATAATTTCGGTCTTTATCTATAAGTAATTCATACTCTTAACGTATTTGTTTTAAAACATTAAAATATCTTAATGGGTTTGGGGTGTTAATAATGGATTTTTTAAATTTATAAAAAAAATTAAATTTTCATTTTATTAATAGTAAAAACATATATTTTTTTATGGATACATTTTTATTATTTTTGACAACAATATTGGGTCATTATGATGACACAATACACCATGTATAATTAGACGGTATTTAATTTTTACTTGAAAATTCGACGGTATTTGAAAATTTCCGAAATATTCACCACTGGATAATGTATAAGATTAGATTCCAATAATAATAATAATTCTATATAAATAATTTTTTACAAATTTGTATTTATAATTTTAAATTAAAAATCTATATTTATTGTGAAATAATATGGTTTTTTTAACAATAATAGTTTTCAGTCCCTTGTTGAAATTCCATTTGAATTCATTAAAATTTTATAATAATTGATATTTAATTAAAAATTATTTAATAATAATATTTTATTAAAATATTTTTTAAAAGGTATCCATTAATTAAAAAACATATTTTCCATAATTGAATTTGAATATATCCCAAAAATACTATTTGTGATTTATTATATAATAATAAAAAAAATTTATAAAGAGACAATAATAAGATGAAAATATATTAATTAATCAATAAAAAATAATTCATATACTCATATTTCATGGAAATTTATACATATCCCTTTAATACACCAGAAAACACTTTAAGAGTTTGCTGTGTGGCGGTGAGATTTCATGGGGTAGTCTAACGTACTAGCTTTTGGACGCGATCTTTATGATCTTAAACATCTATTGTAAATTGTTTCACTGTAGAATAAATTATTTTATCTTAGATTTAGATTGGTCAAGGGAAACATACAATGAGGTAATCTACCTCATTTGATTCGATAATTGTGCTTCAAAGGGTACGATCCTATTAGTTGAGGCTATCAAATCCTTTTTCAATGTCAATTAAATTTGATAAAACAATATATTGATCCTAATAATGGGATCACTATTCAATGGATAGTTTTTCAATAGTAATAAATCTTAATGTTCATTAATATCCTATCTTATATAATAAAATCAATAATGTTCATGTTTTTTATATAAACATATTTCTTATAATATATTATTATAAATCTCTAGTTAAATTTTATTTATAGGCGTTCGGTTTGTTTCAACATTCAATGTTTAGAAATTTATCCCTATAGATTTTCATTTCCAACACTAAAATATATGATGGTATCTATGTTTTATCACTTCATCTGGTTCCCAAATCAATTATTTAATATTTAAATTTCTCCATAGCACATTTTCATACTATATAGTCTATTTTTATAAAACATTTTCTCTATGATCTAAAATATTTACTAATTTATCATCATATGAGAGATCATCTTCAGAAATACAAATGGTTGATTGTGTAAATGTGACAGGTTGGTATAAACCTTCGTAAAATGGATACATGGAATATATCATGTACTTGAGGTAGGTTCGGTGGGAGTGTTTGTCAATAGGGTACCATTATGATGAAATCAATGATCTGAAAGGGACCGATGTAGCATAGAATAAGATTTTCCCTTTTCAAAAATCTATTCACTTTCATACATTAATATATGAAGGGGGATACCATGTCACCAAAATCAATATCTAAGCCCCATTGATTATTTTTATAATACTTTTCTATCTATATTCAATTGCAATGATGTGTTGCTGAATCATCGCAATCTTTTCAACCATTTCATCAACCATTTTAGGAAGTAGAATTTTTTGTTCCCCAACATCATCCCATAATGTATGCGTTCTTCACATATTAACATTGAGGTATTCATAAGGATCTATTTGGATGCATGGGTGGAAAAAAAAATTTGAAAGATAACTTCACTAGAGGTTGATGATGATGCCATTCTCCAATGAAGTCAGTTGATCAATCAATAAACATGTTCTCAAGTGTTTGGATAATCTAATCATATTGGCCATTAGTATGAGGGTGATAAGTCATGATAAATTTTAAATCATTTCTCACAATATATTAGACACTCCTCTATAGCATACTATTGAATATTATATCTCCCGTTGATACAGTTTTTAGTGGTACTCCATGCAACCTCACAACTTCTTTGATGTATAACCTATCATGTGGGTCATATGTAAAGTCCTCTAAAATTGTGATATAGTGAGTTTTCATTATTATATAATAAAAAACCTATATAGGAATGTTTCGTCTAGACTTCTTCATAACTCTTGAGAGAACATCTATGGGGTTTTTTTCCCATATCCATGTTATAATAGGAATGGTGGCATCATACCCTTAGACATTTTACTTTAATCCTTCACATGCTGACATAATGAAAAGATTCATATATATTCCAGGATATCCTCATTCATATTGTCCCACCAACTATTCTCTCAGATATCTCAATATATCTCTGTACTTCCTTGGATGATGGACAAGTTTTAGACGTTTGCATCATCCATCAATTCAATCATTAACTCATGATTTCATGGAACACATAGTTTTGACCCAAATATGACAATTCCATGTTCATTATCATTTAACATCAAGGAATATTAATTTTTTTTCTAATTTATTCTGAATACCTACATTTTTTATCAAAGAAACCTTTATAATTTCTATTGGGGATTGTTGATGAATCATTTATGGATTGATTTATGATGTTTCGTCCATTATTATTACTATTTAGATCATTTAGAAATCTATAATGATCGAATCCATATAAATATTCATCAATGAGGGAATTGTTAGGCTCCTTCTACATAGATATCTCACAAATTTTTTCAATTTCATGTGATGGTAGTTGATTGATCAGTAATATTACTTAATCAGTTCTTACCATGTTCATTGGTATATATTAATCTATTTCTAGGTGAATATATACTTCAGGATTTTTTGATAGATATATATTTAAAACCTCTCCCCAAAGTGATAATTCCACCACAATTTTAAGGATAATATCCCTACATATAACTCCAGATCATGTGGCAGGTAGTTCTATTTTTGAACATTAAAATACCTTGAAGAGTTAGTATTGAATTTTTTATTATGTATTAACACACATACAAATACCTTCTTCAAGGAATCTATGAATTCTGTGAATAGTTATCCAATTGTGGGTAGTGTGAGTAAATGTGAATTTATAATCCTCATATTTACCTCATTAAATCTCTATTAACATTAATCATTCAATGAATTCATGAATCGATTCTGTGTTAGCATGTATAGAATGTTTTGAAATCATGAGAAAATTTTCAAAAATCAATGATAATACCCAATAAATCCATGGAAAATACGGATTTCTATCATGGTTCATGGAATCATACATACTTCAATTGCCCCTATATTTAATGTGTCCAAATATATCCCACTTCTTGTGATGATATACCCAAATAATGTGACATCCTTCAACCAAAACATAAATTTATTGTATACGACATAAATATTCTCATTCTGTAAGGTCTTTCACATAGTCTATAGATGATCTTCATGATCCTACATGGTTTTAGAGTATACTAGAGAATCATATACACATACTACCAAAACATTGTCAAGATAATACCTAAATACTTTTTCCATCATGTCCATATATTTTTCTAAAGCATTAGTGAGCTGTAATGTTATCATTATGAACTCATATTATGCATACCCCATACAAAATAAAGAATTGGTAATATGTTCCATGTTCACATTGTCTTGGTAATACCCCAAACACATATCTACCATAATGAATTATTGTGCTCCACAAATACGATTAGATAATACGATTGTTTTTCTTTATAATGATTTTTTTCAAATCATGAAAATCAATTCATAGTTGCATTGGCCAATCCTTATTTGTGATGAAGAGGACTTCTAAACCCCATGGTGAACCATATTAGTGTATAAAACCATTATACATATTCATTTATATTTTTTTCTTCATCTCCTCACAATCCAGATAAACCATTATATATAGATTCATGGATAACTTCAACACACCACATATAAGAAACATTTAAAATTATACCACTCTACTATGAGGAAGAAATAAAAATTACACCAGAAATACATCAGAATAATCCTTCATAATGGAAATTTCCTCATGGATGATTCATTACATAGAATCAATAATTTGATATATATATGATTTATCATAGGGAAAAAATATCCATTCTTGACATTGTGGTTCCAAAGAAGAGTAATCCTCCACATTTAATTTGTATATAATCGTGGTTTGATTCTAGAAACAGAGACTGATTTCCTTCTCACAGAAATTTTTCATCGATATATATAAGGTTATATAATCCATACCTATAATTGAATAAAATTACATAATTAGGAATATGAAAATATTTTCTAGTAAGTTTATACCACAAATTAAATAGGGTATGAGTTTTATACTTGGTATTTAATAATTTAAAAATGTTATTTTTTTCACAAACATCACAACTTCCGTTATTTCTGTTGGTGTTTTAATAGTTATACCAATATATCATGATTTTTAATAATATGTAGAACCGAAATAAATATTTATATTCTATATTATTGATTGAATAACTAGATTACCAATAACCACATCCTTTTTTCGATCCATCCATGTTATTGTGATGTAAAAAACATCTCATGCTACATTGGATGTTGTTGGTTGTCTCCAAAAACAATTGTCTTAGTCAATAGGTTTTCAACATTTCTAGGATCCTTGTAATTGAATCAATGAGTAATGAAATTAGGTTTGATAGAGAAACCATTTCCTACATCACAATATTGTTTTTTACTATTGAAATTCTCAAGCTACGTTCCCTTACTTTCTACACTAATTTTTTTTTCTCATATCCCATAGTCATTTTTTGAGGTGCTTCATTCCAAACCTTTGACTTTTCAGATACTAAAATTCCATGGAACCATTATATTTCTCCACAATAACACTTGAATTAAACTCCAAATAACTCTTTTTATCACCATGATACCCTTGGGATTTTATAATCCCCATTTTTACATTGAGGGAACATCAGATAATTACCTCATAGCTATAAAATTAATGAGTGTATCGGGAAATTAGTTTTCTATTTTTTACAATATAAAATAAGCTTTCAATCATTCATCTGGGGGTAATGAAAAATTTGGAGGCATATATTTCATGACTTTTGATTTTTATCTCATAAACCAAGATAGATTAATCATCTTCTTCCCTTGAAGGAATAAATTTACATTACAATTTTTAGTCAAAGGGTGAGAGGGAGATATTAATCATAAAACATTTTCTATGATTACATCCACTCCATCACTTCAATATATTCCAAATTCTTAATATTCATGATCAATTTCCTCCACTAATTAGGTTCTCCCACCATACAACAAAATTCTAGTAGAACCTTTTCTTTTTCCTGAAATTGAAAGATTGATAAGATCTTCTCAATGGAGTTTATCCATTTTTCCTTTATTAATCGATCAGATGATCCCCTAAAATTCCTATTTCTTTGTCTCATGTAGTTCTAAATCACTTATTGTTCATTAATATGGGGATTTGGGAACTCCTCATGATCCATGTTTCTATTCATAACCTAATTCAGTTGATATTGTATCCTTATAATGTTTGTGATTCCTTCTCCCATTGAGTTGGTAGTCTTGTTGGGGAAGTCAACACATTTTCAGTCACATTGATTATTTACCCGATTCCACTAATTTTCATACAATGGATATAATAAAGGGATAATTCATGTTGATTAATTTTCAACAATTAAACTAATTTAATTAAATATAATTACATAATGTATATATGATTTAAATTACATGTATTTGCATAACATATAAATTTATATCCATCAATCAATGTTATCGAATATATATCTCCTAACATATACTATTATGGGAATTTTTTGTTCCCTTAATAATGGTTATTAATGAGCTTATGAATTATCTGAATCATACCGCATAGAAGTTTTAAACATGGTGTGTAGAAAGGCATATTATCGTGAGCTAGTTCCTGGTCAAGCCTTAATCAACACTGTGTTTTAGGGTTTTACAAATATATACATTTGTTCCATATACACATCTACATGTAGTATCCAGATAGTGATTTATTTTCTTCATAAACCACATACTCAAAAGCAACAAAAATTTAGAGACTCTTCCTTATATATAGACTTATCCATAATTAGTTCACTTTTGTTTTCAAATCACAATCCCAAAACAAACTAAACATTTCCTTTGATTCCAATTGTAACAACCCTACTATTTATTACACACAAATACATAATTTATAACATAATATTACACATAAAATTATGTAAATGATCAAGAATTCATGTGTCTTTAGAAATTAGGTACCGTACATACTATTTTAAATGGGGAATATATCATTATTATCGATATATCCTTTAACATGATAATAATATTCCATCGAGCATAAAACAACATGGGATAACCTAGGGATATAAAAAATAATGTTTGACAAATAAATCCTATTAAGGAAAAAACATTTAATTAGGTTCTACGTAATATACAATAGTCTTATTAATGGTAGAATTAAAGTTGTGATAATCCTAAATTGGAATTATAAGTCATGATTAATCATGATAATCAATACATGGGAAATATGGAAACAACATAAAACACTATATCATAAACATCGGTAAAGACTAAATACCAAGAAATTATAAAGGAAAAAGACCCATAAAATAATTAGGTATACTGCTTATCCCAACATGTCTACCCATGAGACAGAACATTACCAAACATATAAGAGGACTATATATTTATGTGTGAATCAATCAGTACATTTTATTTTCATGCCAAATTGTTTAAAGAAGATTATAAAACATTGAGTCGTTAATATCATATTTTATTCCGAAATCAAGAAGTGTGGAATAAATACATGTAAGTACCATGCCAACATGTATATGTTTTTGATGGTGATCACATTTGATTTGAAATTGGTATGGTATTCACTTCATAATTTTCCCGACATTGAAAAATCACTGTGAAATTTCTACAACATAACAACCACACACAAAAATTCATAAAATGGGTTAATGAGAGATAAATGGTTCTCTAATAATTTTGACATGAATTGGGTAGTAATATTGACAATTAATGACATATAATATCATAAGTAATTAGAATATATGAGGCATTTTTAAATAAGGAAACATTAATAAAGAAGAGAAGGTGAGTATCCATTAATGGATTGTGTTAGGGAGGGGATTCATGAGAGCTTGGGGTACTTTAAAAAGAGTATAGATAATTAAAGGTAGAGTAAGGATGTAATTTAAGTATTTTTAATGAATATAAATTGGATATTGGGTTGGTTTATAGTTAATGTGTGGGGAAATCATTATAATTTCTTAAAAATATTTTTTGGATTTTATATAATAAAATAACCAAAACCTCAAAACAAGCCAGGGTTTATTCCAATGTTTTATACAAAATAGGATATTTTTCAATTATTTTAAAAGTCCATGGATCTACCATTATAAAATAATACCATTAATTATGTGTAATAGGGTCATACTCTTAAAGAAATTATACTAAACCCTATAAATATAGTAATCCATTTTTAAGGAGTCGTAATGGATTAATAAAATTAATAAAATAAAATAAACTCACATTATTTTAATATTAAAATATATATTTGGTCATTTATACCTTTTATTATATTTATTACATCACGTTTGTGTCATTATTATGTCATAATACATGAAGTATATTTATACGGTATTTAATTTCTACTCAAAATTTAAAATGTCATAGAAAATTATGAAAAATTCACAGTGGGATAATTTCAACATAATGATTATAAATATAATATTCATTTTATATCCATAATTTTTGAAATATTTTTATTTTATCTTTTAAAAAATTGACATTTATTGTGAAATATTGGGTTATTTGATAATAACATTTTTTGAACACATACAAATTACATTTGTCTTCATAAAAATATTATGAAAAAATAAATTTATCAAAAAATACTTATTAATAATATTTTCATAAAATATAATTTATTTCAAAACATAATTAATAAATCAAAATATATTTCCCAATTCAATTTTCATATTACCGAAAATATATTTTTTCATTTTTTATCATATAAAATAATATTAATGTAATAATAATAGGATAAATATATATTCATTACTCTATAAATTGTAATGTACATAAAAAAATTTCTTGGATCTGGACACAAAGATATTTAATACACCAAAAAACTACATAATAGTATGGTGTGTGATGGTGGGGCTTTAATGGGGTGATCTCGATTATCTTGAACATCCCTAGTTAATAGTTTTGCACTTATACGTTTGGAACTCAGCTTGGTGCTGGTCAAGAGAAATGCCAATTGATAATATATACATCATAAGCTATAATAAATTGGATCCCTAGGGTATGATCCTACTAGTTGAGTCCATCATTTCCTTTGTCTATGTCAAATGGATTTGTTAAAACACTATATTTATAATAATCATGTGATCACTGTTCAATAGATATTTTATCATGTGTAATAATGTTTAACTATGAATTCAATCCAACATTATATAATAAAACTAATGAATTGTACCTGATTTATATAACCATATTATATAATAATATATTTAATTAAATATCAGTGGATATTTTATTTTTAACTGTTCATTAGACTATAGGTCCTCCAAATGTATATTGTAGATTAGGTAACCTTTGCATAGGAAAGTGATATGTATCCCCTTATCATTGAGCTTTTTACTATCTAAAAATAGAACATTACACATTCTAGGGAGTGGGTCATCCATAGGGGTCAGTTACTCTCATTAGTGATGATATATCTCATGTGGGATGGGTCACCCAATTATTCCAAATCAAATTTTCACATATGTATATTAATTTTATTAACATTAGTTTCTCAACAGATATATTTTAAAGTGATGAATTAAATATATTATTAAGGACGGTTATAAGGAATGAAAGTAAAATATATTTATAATGACTTTTAAGAATTATTTTTGAATGAAATATTTGAAAAATAATTTCTTTGTAATTTACTTGAGATTATAGAAACAAATACATTGTTTTATTGTAGATGAAACAAGGTAAGATATTTTTGTGAAATATAATACTATTTTATTACAACTATAATGTGTATAAAATAATAATAAAACAATGTTATAATTATAATATTGAATAAATATTTTTTACAATATCCTAAAAAATTTAGATTAAAATTAAAAATCATTCAAGGTAATTTGACAATACGAAATGTTCTGTGATAAATCTCATTGTTGAAACCGATTTAACTATGGTTTCTCTAACCAACTATGTGAAATTTTTATTCTAATAAGCTAAAAGATAAACATATGAATTTTGATTCTTCTAAGACTATTATCATAACTGGAAGCATGGTGATTTGATTGACCAATCACAACAATTGGTTACAAGTTCCGAAGAAGTGGAAGAAGTGGTGATGTCACTCAATTATACTGAAGAAGAATCTATCAAGATGACGGGGATGACACTAAGAATGACTCTAAATTAAGAGAATCATTCTTGGATTGAAAATAATACCTGATTCTTGGTGGGGTCTTCAATAATGAGAATATTCTTCTTGAGGAGTACATCCATTTTTGGACAAGATAGAATTTCAGTTTGAAGATTTCTTAATAGATGAACCTCACACCCCAGTAAGTAATATATCTAGGAAATTATTTAGGGAGACTCAATGAAGTATAAATAAATTACACTTAATGGGTTTTTTCTCATTTTGTAGCCAATATCTTGAATTATAAGTTCTTCCATATTTTTATTTTGAATAATAAAATTTTAAATTTCATTCATTATTTCAAATATTTGAATAAATATTCAAGTGATAAATTACATTTTTAGAGGGAAAATCAAAAGCATTAATGTGACTAAAAAAATATTGAATAATGTGAAAAAATTATTTTGAACGTAATATATTTATTTGTTGGAATAAAAATATTTCTATGATGTGAAAATTTTAATTTTTTATTTTTGTTGAGGTGAATTGTTTTGATGGAAGATCAAATTGCATTTCCCCAATGTGATGTGAATTAAATATATGTGTTCTAGAATTATTTTTAATATAGGTTATTAAAAAAAATCCAAATTAATATTAATTTTAAAAATATTCTAAATGTCATTTATATAAATAACTGATAAAAAAATATTTTTACACCATCTGGTGATATAGTTGATCTTAACAATTGTGAAGTCAATGTTCTAAAAACAATTATTAAATATACAAATTTAAAAATATGTCTATTATTGATTATAAAAAATCCATGATAAAACAACAACATTATAAATAATATTTCTACATTTGACAGGATTTTGTTTTTGATGAATGTTATAGAGGTGATATATACTACATCCTTTTGGGGGAATATGATCGTTAGAACCATTGGTAAAATATATTACATACCATTATAATGTGTTTTTAGATTTGAGATATAATGGTTGATATACAATTCTCAAAGGTGGTACAGTTCAACACATTAGATTTAGAGTTGAATCATGATGGTAAGGATATATTCAGTTGTTTTGGTTTTGTGGATTCCTATATATTTTTGTATTTTTTAAACACATTTTGATTTGTGATTTGAACTCATGTTATCTATGGAATCCCCACACTAACCTATATCACAACATAGGTGTGACTTGATGATGTAATATAGTCATCAAACACACTATATATTTTTTTTAAAATAAGAAACATTAATAAGAGAAATATTTGATATTTCCAATATCAATGCTATCATATTTTCATACATACCTATGTTATTGTGTGTTTTTCCTATAACCCTCATCAAGATTCTCCTAATTCATTTATACTATTATACCTACTATTTTGAGATAAATATTTTTATCATTAATTGTGCATTATCAAATAAAATATGTATGATTATAGTCATCCTATACATTCCATTTTCACACATTTTTATTATATATAAAAATGTTGTGAAATATTGAGACAGGCTTGGTGATAATGGAGTTGAATATTATTATCTGCAACAAATTTTAGCTGAAACATTTTGATATTCGGTAGTGAATTATTTCATGACAACCCCTATTCATGGGTCTTTTTCATTTTATGGAATATAATGGATCTTATTATGTTTCCTTTCCAGGTAAATTTATTGATTACTTTATATAAATAAAATAAATAGTGTAGTGTTTTATGATTATTTAAGACTTGGTGTTATTTCAACTAAGGCATGATGTTGTATAGCTATATTTCATGCATTTATGTCTATAAAATCTAGTTAGTTATTTACAGTAGTGTTAGTTTTTTTTTTATTATTTATTTTGATGCATATATTTCATATTTTGTTATAGACTATTCCCTACCATGTTTATTTATGATATCCTGGTGTTATTTCCTTACCTAGAACTATTCATGAATGGTATGGGGTTGAACAAATGGTTTATTTCGGAGCGAGGGGCTATCTGACTGGGTTGTGATGTTTCATCCTTCAATTATATGAATTTTCATTCAATGGATAGAAATTATGACCACTCCTTTATAAGATACCCCATCCATTCTAAAGTTGTAGAATTATTCCATAATAATGGAAATCTCATTCAATATAATTCCCCAATTAGCATTGATATAATTGATATATAATTTCAATACTTAATTTTTCATTAGATATTTTAGTAAAAAATTATGTAAACTTTAATAGATAATTGATTTTTTCAATTGATTTTTTGTAGTGACAATATGGGATAATAATTTTAGTCATTTTAAATGAATTTAAATTTTAGAGGTAATATTTATAGAGGTGATATAAATAATTCTAGAGATTTCATAGAGTAAAATTGCTAGTTAGAGACTCATATATTTCATAAAGAAGACACACTATTTTTGAAAGGATTTTTAATCCTTTAACCCAGGTATAATTAAAAATAATCCCAAACCATTTAATGTTGAATATTAATAAATTTTTAAGAATTTACAATTTACAATTTTTTAACCATTTTAGTTCCATTTTGAGGACAAAAACAATTATTTTTCATTAGTGGGTCTACTTCATTAAAATGTTATGATAAACCACTTATTTTATATACATGACCATCAGATGATAACATTAATCTATTTTCATTGATGTTCCATAGATACATTTCAAAAGATATGTTACATTATTCCTATTTCAGATTCAGTTTTATTATATATATACAAAGTTCATAACAATTTTAGTAGTCCATTAATAAGTATATATCTACTTACCCATAGATATATCCCCACAACATCTATTTTGACAACCGTTATATCATGGTTTAGTTAGTCATTAAAAATATTTTTCTATACCACTATTTGAGTAACATTTGTCTATATCAACCATTTTTGCATATTACCATTGTTTTATCCATTATTTCATTCAAAAAATATGTTTTTTTTTTCAAATCATTGAATACTTTTAGTGTCATTTTTAATTCAAATTTTTTATTTCACATTTATTCCTTTCCAAACATCAGTATTATCTATAGATGGTCACGTTAAAAAATATTAAATTAATTATAATCAAAATTTATTAATAAAAAAAAATATTTTTAGGTTTATATCAGTCATAAAAGAAAATAATTTTTCTTCATATTTTATTTATGAAATATTGTTATAATTAAGAATAACATTAGGATTATAACTATTACACCTTTTAAAATTTCATATCAATACTTTTTAAGGGAAATATGATATTCAAATAACAATTTATTAATGATAAAAAAATAAAAAAATAAAAATAAAATGATAAATAGTTATAATGGATTAAATACCCTTCAAATGACAACCTCATTAAAATTCTAGCTTATTAATACAAGTTTTCAGTATATCTTAGGATAGATCTTCCATCACTGGGGATGTTTCTAACATTGAAATTATTTACATAGAATAAACCAAAATAATTTTTTACTTTAGTTGTAGATGATATAGAAAAAAATTTACAAGTCAATACAATATTTAATAGTCAAACACATCAATTTTGATGAAAAATAATATATCTAATCATGTAAATAAATACATAAGTTTATAAACTATATATAGAAACCCATAAAAACAGAATGGGAGAATTTAAAATAATTTTGTAATATATTAATTCGTGGAAAATATTATATTAATTTATTTATCTAGTCATATGATATGGATTATATTAAGTAAAATAAAGGGAAATGATCACAATTAATTTTTTAAGCCATGAAAAATATCACAACATATTGATTTAAATAAATGGGGAATTTTATAAGATATTACAATTTTTGAAAACTCATACATCAATGATTATAATCCATTATAATAAAATTTTAGTTTATAAACTCCATACACATTATTTTAATTAAGAATAATATTTCTCAATTCATAATATTATGGGTTAATTGTCTGGTAATTTATAAGTAATAGGGATCATATATGTTCATCTTGTTACAAATATTGGTATAGTTCAATTATTATACATAATAATATCCTAAATTATCTAGAATTATTTATTTGGAAAATTTATTTATAATTTGGAATCAGTATGGTTATTATTTTGGTCATATTTTTGGAATAGTTTCCAATGAAATAAAAGAAACATGTGAAATAGTATATATATTAATTAAAAAATGTTTATTATATTATGTTTATTTGAATAATTTTCAATAGTTTTTAAGATAATAGGTTTATTTATTATTTTTATATAACAAATTCTATGTAAAAATATAAATATAACTATCCAAAAAAGGAAATTTCACTCACATAATCCTTTAGATTACAATATAGAGATTGAGAGGTTCTATATATCTCACTCATGATTAACTATGCTAGAAAACATTCATACAGTTCCATATCAAGTCAGCCATGTAAATTTCACTAATTTGGGAAATTGATATAGATGAGACAAAGTTAAAAGGGATAGTATAATCATGTAATATGATATTAAATCCAATAATAATAATTTCTAATGCACTGTTTGACATTTAATATAGAAATAATTAATAAAAAATATAGAAACAACTCACTCATATGATTCAAAAAATTATTCAATTTAATGGAATGTCACATGAATATCTACATACGTATTTTTCGAAATTTTTATTGTAAGGACCCGTAAATATCAAGGAAAGTTTTTTTTCTTAATTTTCTTGGAAATTTTACAAGAACGCAGTTTCTGACGGCACGTGATTCCGAGTCCCGGTGTGCCCAGAATCTTCTTCCGAAGATTGGCTTGGGTACTTTCAGTGAACGAATGAGCGGGTTTTTCTAACTTTTGAACCAGTGCTTGGAATCGAATTCTGAGGGTACCGATAGAATCGCATCGCGGATATTTTCTTAGAAACGCCTCTTCCGGAGTTGTGTTTTCTTGGGTGTGGTTTTTATTTTTTTCGGGTTAAGTGAAGAAAATAAAATAAAGTGGTACGACAACTTTATTTTATTCCACTTCAAGCCACTTAAAGCCACTTAAAGCTGCTTAAGCTGCGTTAAAGCAGATAGGGTGGAACCCAAAATATCCTACCCTCTTGGTAGGATATTTTTGAGGTGGGGCCCGCACGAGCCCCACCTTTTCTTTTCCTCTATGTAATGCACCCGCGAAAACTCCTCATTAATGAAAGTCTACTGGTGCGTTTTCAAAAACTCTTAACGCTCCTATTAAATGGACTGTTAAGTTGTTACCATTAATTCACCAAATTAATGGTTCGTTTCTTAACATATTTTTCAAACAGTTGGCATAATAATAAAATAAGACAAAAACCCCTTTTTTGTTGACAGGTTGCTTGTTGAGAGGATTTGGAGAACTCTATCTTCACCCCCCTTCACGAGGTACGTGAAGAACGCAAAGAATGTGAAGAACATGAAGAACACCGTCCTTCAATGAAAGGCGACGAAGAACGCCAAACCCTCGGAGATCGACGATGCATCGCCGTTTACCGCGACGCCGACGATTCTCCTTCCCCGATGTTCTTTTGCGAAGATTCTACTCCCGCGACAAATCTTAGATCAACTACTTGAGGTAGGAGATTGCGGATCAATTAAATTTTCCTTTGTGTATTTTATCCTCAACATGGATTTAATTCGTCAATTAAATCTGTGTGTTTTCTTAACCCGTAGAGATCGTCAACGCGACGCCATGTTCTGCGACGACGCGGCGCCCTTCCATGACGCGATGATCCTCTTCTTCCGCGACGGTCAATTCCGGAAAGAACTCTCGTCTAATGGAAACTACGAGGTAGGGGTTGTTCATTTTAAATCATTGTGATTTATATCCCCGATTATTAAATATTATAGTTGTGAGACTTTAAATACCGCTAACGCGGTGGGTGTGGACCAACGAACAAGTCCGAACCCACCGCCATTTTGTTTGTTATGTGCGGATTGGCGGGTGATGACAAACGGGGCCGCAAGTTAATTTTGAAGGCTTTACAGTGAAGAAAGAGTCCCGGGACGAGCACTGGCGAAGTCCACGCGCAAATCGGACCACCAGAGCGCGTCCGGTGGTCCACGGAAGCCCCCGCCGACGTGCCACGCTGGCACGGCAGCGCCCGACCACAAGGATGCGGTGACGTTCGGCGCGCCGCCAAGAAGACCCGCCACGGTTGAAGCCACGGCGGCGTCGGATGGTCCCACGGCCGCGCGGGACCGCGGAGGAGGGACGCGACTGAAGCCGCTTTCGGGTGTCACGGAGTGGCCCCCGCGCTGGGGGCCGCGGCTGCCTTGCACGGCACCTGGCCAGCGCCAGCGCGCCGGCCGAGCCGCCAGGCCGGACCGCCGGACCGGGTTGCACTGGTCGGGTCGGACCTGGACCCAGGTCGGGTCGACCCGGTTCGGGCCGACCGAGAGGGGGGGGGGGGGGGGGGGTTGGGTCGGGTCGGTTAGGGCCCAGACCCCCCGTTTTCAGACCTTTTCGTTCTTTTGCTAATAACATGAGATACGGGCCTACGATTAATGCACCGTCAGCGGCGATGTGATTCTTGGATCATGATGGTCGTTTCAGTATATCGCACTCAATGATTCGGAGTACTTTGGGTTTGACCGGGTTGGTTCGTACACGAAACCAACCGGGCCCTCCGAGCGGAAACGCTTATATCTTGAGCTCCGGACGTCTGATTGAAGTTTCGTCAACATTGTTGGATTCCTATAAGGGAGATGGATATTTTGGCTTACTCCGCCCGAGGTTTGGAGACCGGTGGAGTACGGTTAGGTTGTTTTTTCCTTAAAAACCAACCGGGCCCCTAGGACGAAAAAACCAATAACTCTCAGATCGGGCGTCCGATTGACGCACCGTTTGCGACGTTGAGTTCCTGTTGACGGTACAGAACATTTGGATATATCAACTTTGGAATATGTGTCAGTTGATGTATCATCCACTCGACTCATGGAGCAGATCCTCTTGAACAAGCTTGCTGTGTGCGGGAACCCTAGAGCTGGCAGCGTCTGCGATGACAATGAAGACAGAACGGGAATCCTCCATGGGTTTGGTAGTGACCACTACGGTACTTTTGGGATACATCAACTCCATACTATGTGTCAGTTGATACATTGACCTTTGGCTCGTGAAGTGGAAACTCCAGGAACGATCATGCTGTGTGCGGAAACCCTAGAGCCGGTTGAGACTTGACGACTGCTGATCGAACGACTCGGTGTGTTACGAATAGCACAGTGGGAAGCGCTTGGTTGTAGCAGCAGACCCATGGCGGAGGAGCGCTTGGTTGTAGCGGTAGACCCGCGGTATTCAATAGAAGGAGTACCTCTGGAGGCTGTGAGAGGGAGTGCTTGGTTGTAGCGGCAGACCCACGACGGAGGAGCGCTTGGTTGTAGCAGCACGGGGGAGCGCTTGGTAGTAACGGAAGACCCACGACGGAGGAGTGCTTGGTTGTGGCGGCTGACCCGTGGTACTCAACAGAATGAGTACCTCTAGAGGCTTTGAGGGGGATCGCTTGGTTGTAGAGGCAGACCCATGGTGGGAAATGCTTGGTTGTAGCAGCAGGCCCATAGTACGCGATAGGTGGAGTACTACCGCAGTCCAAGGTAAGTGGGAAGCACTTGTTTGTAGCGGCTTAACCACTGTACTTGATGGAGAAGGAGTTTCCCAATAGTTATGGGTTCAAATTCATGATCGATCCTGTGTGGGTCATTGCGGGGGTTCGTACATATAGATCCTTTGTGGGTCCGACGGCTTAGAAGAATCAGTGGCTACATCTGATCATCTCTATCGTCTTACGAAGTAGTATTCCTGTGTGAGCTGAATCATGTTTTTCTTTCCTTTGTGGATTGTGTTGTGCTATCCTGTATAGATTTACGTTTTACTTTCCTGTGTGGACTGGGTTGTACATGTTCTCGGATGTTGGATCCGAGTGATAATTGATGACTTAGGTATATATAAGGGCATATACATAAGCAGTGTTGGATGTTACTTCGGGATTGTATCTTTCCATTGTGGATTATACTTTGTGGATTCTGGGAGACCTTCGGGGGTCTCAGGGTCCCTACATAGTAGCTTATACTCACCCCTGCACGGGCTATGCCCGCACTACATTGTGTTGTTTGCAGACGACGGACAACGCTGATCGTGGTGGAGGCTTGCGGAGCAGGACGGTACCTAGAGGTGGACAACTGGGCGGGACGTACTCGGAGTGGTCGGCTAGACCCAAGGAGTAGTGGAGGCTTTCTGTACGCACCCTTCAGGTGGGATTTCCAGTGGACAGCTCGACATTGCTTCTTTACTTTTCAGTTGATGTTTTCCCATTCCAATTGTACTTTACTTTCTGTTTGGGTTTGTATACTGGCCCACGTACGTTTCCGCACATACTGTTGTACCAGTTTTTACTTAGTGTTTACTTCTTCCTACTTGCTTTGTGGTGTTTGTGGTTTACTTTACAAAGGCAATGCCTTCTCTTTTTTTGGGATTTACACCTTTGTTCTAGTCGCCAACCCCTGGCCTATGGAAGGCGGGTTTGGGGTAGTCACGGCACGGGCCTCGAGGACGGGTCGTGACAAATTGGTATCAGAGGAGTTCGGTTCTACCGCAGAATCTGATCTTCCTTCTATGTGAAGCAATAGTGTTAAGTGTATTGAGTGTGGTTATTAGTCCATAGATCCCAGTGTTGGTGTTGTGGCCGACGTATCCGTACACCAGGACCCTGACTTCTGATTTCCGACTTAATGCACGAAAACATAGATTGCATGTGTGTTTCAATTTTTCTTTATGATTACTTTGTGTCAGCTCACCAGGTATACTTTTCTGACCGTGGCACACCTGTTTCCCTTTCAGGATGGCCCCACGACGGCAGCCATCTAGGGTTCCGAGAGTTGAGCATAACGACAGCCCACCGAGCGATGAGGCCTCGGTGCAGGGACCTTTGACAGCATAGGCACCTGCGGTACCTCTACCCGCCGAGCCACACAAGCTTCTTGCCCTAGCCGCTGACGATGCACTTCTCCTTAGTGCACTGCATGAGGTCCAGTTCCAGCGACTGCCCAGGTTCCGCAGGGAGACGGACCCCCAGGGAGCCGAGGACTGGCTGGAGGTGGTTGTACGAGTTTTCCAGTTAGTGAGGACACTAGCAGTCCTTATGGTGGTCCTTGCAGCGAGGATCCTGCATGCGGAAGCAGGCAGATGGTGGAGCTTGATGCTCTAGGTGCACGATGAGGAATCACTCCTTTGGACGGACTTTGAGATCCTTTTTCGCTCAGAGTTCGTCCCAGCCACCCTCCGAGCGGTGCGCATCCAGAAGCTACTACAGCTGCGGCAGGGCAGAATGACATTTGCCCAGTATGCGGCGAGGTTTACCGATCTCTTGCGCTATTCGACGGACATGGTATGAGACCCATTCTTCGGGGCCCAAACCTTCGAGCAGGGGCTCAGTCAAGAGATCAGAGCTTCAGTTGTTTCTCACAGCATTCCTACATAGACATGGGTGTTGGAGAGAGCCCTCTTAGTGGAGAGTTTCCTTGCTGAGCAGTCTCCAGCAGCCGGACCCACCACTATCCAGCATGCGGTAGAGTCTTCTGCAGTAGGCAGTAGACAGATGACGCAGGGGTCCAAGAGGACTAGACCTACTGGTGGTCGACCGCGTGACACAAGATCGTTTGTGAGAGGCACCCGGGGTGGACAACTACTTACCATGAGCGGACAGTGTTACTCATGTGACGGGGTTGGTCACATGGCTTGTGACTGCCCGACTCGCCTTGCCGAGGAGCAACAGATGGTTGAGGGGCCTCCCAGGAAGAGGCAGAGGGTCGACCGTGGTGGTCCGCAGGGGGTAGGCGGGCGAGGCAGAGGAGTTGGGCGTGTAGCTGGAGGTGGACGACGCTTCGAGGTGTTTCGACCACCACCACCAGGAGGTCCACCCTGACTGCAGGGAGCTGGTGGACATGGGAGAGCTCAGCTTCAGGCAGCTGAGGTCTACTATCGTGGAGCTCCGGGAGCAGATGGATAGAAGTGGGACTAGCTCCAGACCTGGAGACTTTTGTTTATGCAGCTTCTAGCATTGTTGATGTTTGTTTATAGATGTTTTGTGTCTTTGTACTTTGAACTTCAGTAATAAAAGACACCATTCTTTTGGAGTTTACCTTTCTGTCCTCTCTTTGTGTTGTTGCTAAGAGGTTTCGGTTTAAAAACCGTTGACTTGACCCTCACATTGAGATACCTACTAGAGGAGACCCAGTGACCACACACTGATGCCGAAAGTGTGACTCAACCCTTGGAGGCGAGAGTAACAGTTGGATCTCTTAGTAGTAGCGTCGAGGCCTTACGACATCATCCTAGGTATGGGATTGTATCATCCATGACAGGATTGACTGTATTAGGAGAAGAATGTGGTTCATCCAGGGGATGTGATCGGATTTCGCTTCTTGGCAAAGAAGAAATCTCAGCAGCTCGAGTAGGACCAGAAAGGTCCAAGTCATCCACGAGCGGATGAGGACAGCTTAGAGCTGGCAAAAGTCTTGTGCTGACAGGAGGCGGAGACCACTAGAGTTCAAGGATTGTGACCACGTTTCCTTAAGGGTCACACCTCGACGTGAGTTACAGAGATTTAGCCGAGGCGGCAAGTTGTGTCCACGCTTCATCGGACCATTCCAGGTCCTTAGCAGGATTGGCAAGATGGATTATCGCCTGGCTCTACCACCTCAATTGCACTGGGTGCACAACATCTTCCACGTATCTAAGCTGAGGAGATACATGCACGACCGACACATATCATTGACCATGGGGAGATGGGCATTGATGATGGGGCGACTTTTACGGAGGTCCCAGTGGAGATCGAGGATCGACAGGAGCGAGTCCTACGTGGACGGTCAATTCCTCTTGTGCGCATCAGATGGCAGCACGGGAACCTTCAGGAGAGCACTTCGGAGCGGGAGGCTCAGATGCGTGCTCAGTACCCGCTTTTGTTTATCTAGTTTATGATGTATCTTTACGGGGACCTAAACCCCTGTGGTGGGAGTGAAGTAAAAACCCGTAAATTTCATGAAAATATTTTTTCTCTTAATTTTATTTGGAATTTTACAAGAACGCAGTTTCTGACAGCAAGTGATTCCGAGGCACGGTGTGCCCGGAATCATTTTCTGAGGTTTGGCTCAGGTACATTTAGTGAACGAACGAGCGGGTTTTTCTAACTTTTGAACGGATGCTCAGAATCGAATTCTGATGGCACCGATGGAATCACAGTGCCAGTATTTTCTTAGAAACGCCTCTTCCGGAGTTGTGTTTTCTTGGGTGTGGTTTTTATTTTTTTGGGTTTAAGTGAACAAAATAAAATAAAGTGGTGCGCCAACTTTATTTTATTTCACATAAAGCCACTTAAATCCACTTAAAGCTGCTTAAGCTAAGTTTAACCGGATAGGGTGGAACCCAAAATATGCTACCCTCTTGGTAGGATATTTGTGAGGTGGGGCCCACACGAGCCCCACCGTTTCTTTTCCTCTATGTAATGCACCCGCGAAAACTCCTCATTAATGAAAGTCAACTGGTGCGTTTTCTAAAACTCTTAACGCTCCTATTAAATGGACTATTAAGTCGTAACCATTAATTCACCAAATTAATGGTTTGTTTCTTAACCTATTTTTCAAACTGTTGGCATAATAATAAAATAAGACCAACACCCCTTTTTTGTTGATGGGTTTCTTGTTTAGAGGATTTGGAGAACTGTATCTTCATCCTCCTTCACGAAGAATGCGAAGAACGCGATGAACACAAAGAACGCGACGAACGTGAAGAACGTCGGCCTTCGACGAAAGGAGACGAAGAACGCCGAACCCTCGGAGATCGACGACGTGGCACCGTGTACCGCGACGCCGACGATTCTCCTTACCCGACGTTCTTCTACGATGATTCTCCTCCAGCGAAAAATCTTCGATCAACTGCTTAAGGTAGGAGATTGCAGATCTTTTAATTTTTCCATTGTGGATTTTATCCTCAACATGGATTTAATTCGTGAATTAAATCTGTGTGTTTTATTAACCCTCAGAGATCGTCGAGGCGACGCCCTGTTCCACAACGACGCGACACCCTTTCGTGACGCGACGATCCTCTCCTTCCGTGATCGTCAATTCCGCGAAGAACACTCGTCCGAATACAACTACGAGGTAGGGGTTGTTCCTTTTAAATCAATGTGATTTATATCCCTGGTTGTTAAATATGGTTGTTGTGATACTTTAAAAACCGCTAACGCGGTGGGTGCGGACCAACGAACAAGTCCGAACCCACTGCCCTTTTGTTTGTTATGCGTGGATTGGCGGGCGATGAAAAATGGGGCCACAAGTTAATTTTGAAGGCTTTGCAGTGAAGAATGAGTCCCAGGACGAGAACTGGCAAAGACCGCATGCAAATCAGACCACCGGAGCGTGTCCGGTGGTCCGCGGAAGCCCCCATCGGCGCCCGGCGCGCCCCCGGGAAGACCCGCCGTGGCTGAAGCTGCGGCGGCGCTGGCTTGTCCCATGGACATGCGGGACCGTAGAGGAGGGATGCGGCATAAGCCGCGTCCGGGTGTCACAGAGCGGCTCCCACGCGGGGCACCGCGGCTGCCTTGCGTGATGCCGGGCCCGCACCAGCGCACCAGCTGAGCTGCCCCGCCGGACCGCCCGGCTGGGCCGCGCCCCACCGGGTCCGACCTGGACCCGGGTCGGGTCGACCCTGTTCCGGCCGACCTGAGGGGTTGGACCGGGTCGGTCCGGGCCCAGAACCCCTATTTTCAGACCTTTTCAGTCTTTTGCTCATAACATGAGCTATGAGCCTCCGATAGACGCACCGTTAGTGGATATTTGATCCTTTGATCGTGATGGTCGTTTCGGTATATCGCACTCAAGGTTTCGGAGTACTTTGGGTTTGGCCGGGTTGGTTTGTACACGAAACCAACCGGTCCCTCGGAGCGGAAACGCTTATATCTTGAGCTCCAGACGTCCGATTGACGTGCCGTCAACTTTGTTAGATTCCCCTAAGTGAGACAGATCTTTTAGCTTACTCCGCCCAAGGTTTGGACGCAGGTGTTGTACGGTCGGGTTGGTTTTTCCTTAAAAACCAACCGGGCCCCTGGGACGAAAAAGCCAATTACTCTCAGACCGGGCGTCCGATTGATGCGCCGTCTACGACGTTGAGTTCCTATTGACAATATAGAAATTTTGGATATATCAACTTTGCAATATGTGTCAGTTGATGTATCAGCCACTCGGATCATGGAGCGGACCCTCCCAAATGAGTTTGATGTGTGCGGGAACCCTAGAGTTGGCTGCTTCTGCGACGACAATGAAGACAGTACGGGAATTCTCTGTTTGTTCGGTAGTGACCACTACGGTACTTTTGGGATACATCAACTCCAGACTATGTGTCAGTTGATACATCGAACTCTTGGCTTTTGGAGTGGACCCTCCCAGAACGAGCATGCTGTGTGCGGAAACCCTAGAGCTGATTGAGACTTGACGACTGCTGGTCGAACCACTCGGTGTGTTACGGATAGCCCAGTGGGAAGCGCTTGGTTGTAGCAGCAGACCCACGGCGAAGGAGCCCTTGGTTGTAGCGGAAAACCCGCAATACTCAACAGAAGAGGTACCTCTGGAGGCTATGAGGTGGAGCGCTTGGTTGTAGCGGTAGACCCACGACGGAGGAGCGCTTGGTTGTAGCAGCACGGGGGAGGACTTGGTTGTAGCGGCAGAACCACGACAGAGGAGCACTTGGTTGTGGCGGCTGACCCGTGGTACTCAACATAAGGAGTATCTCTAGAGGATATGAGGGGGATCTCTTGGGTGTAGTGGAAGACCCATGGGGGGAAGCGTTTGGTTGTAGTAGCAGGCCCACAGTACTCGATAGGTGGAGTACTACAACAGTCCAAGATAAGAGGGAAGCGCTTGGTTGTAGTGGCATAACCACTGTACCTGATGGAGAATGAGTTTCCCAATATCTATGGGTTCAACTTCATGAACGATCTTGTTTGGTTCATTGCGGGCGTTAGTACCTACAGATCCTTTGTGGGTCCGATGGCTTAGATGAATCAGTGGCTATATCTGATCATCTCTATCGTCATACGAAGTAGTATTCCTGTGTGAGATGAATCCTGTTTTTCTTTCCTTTGTGGATTGTGTTGTGCTATCCTGTGTGGATTTACGTTTTGCGTTCCTGTGTGGACTGGGTTTTACTTGAGCTCGGATGTTGGAGCCGAGCGAGAATTGATGACTTAGGTATATGTATGGGCATATACCTAAGCAGTGTCGGATGTTACTTCGTAATTGTATATTTCCGTTGTGGATTATCCTTTATGGATTCTGGGAGACCTTCGGGGGTATCGGGGTCCCTACTGAGTAGCTAATACTCACCCCTGCACGGGCTATGCCCGCACTAGGTTGTGTTGGTTGCAGACGACGTAAAATGATGATCGTGGTGGAGGCTTGCAGAGCAAGACGGTACCTGGAGGTGGACCACTGGGCGGGATGTACTCGGAGCGGTCGACTGGACCCGAGGAGCATTGGAGGCTTTATGTACCCACCCTTCAAGTGGGATTTCCAGTGGACAGCTCGACGTTGTGGCTTTACTTTTCAGTAGTTGTTTCCCTATCTAGTTGTACTATACTTTCAGTTTGGGTTTGTATACTGGCCCACTTACTTTTCCGCACTTACTGTTGTACCAGTTTTTACTTAGTGTTTACTTATGCCTGCTTGCTCTGTGGTGTTTGTTGTTTACTTTACAATGGAAATTCCTTCCCATTTTCTGGGATTTACGCCTTGGTGCTAGTCTCCAGCCCCTGGCCTATGGAAGGCGGGCTTGGGGTAGTCATGGCATGGGCCCCAAGGACGGGTCGTGACATTTTTTTTTTTTTCATGAATTGAAGAATAATGTTATTTTCTCATATATGAAAATTTTGTGAAAACATCTATTTTCACACAATCATTAGGAGAAGTATTGATTGGATTCTCCTAAAATGGTTCTATCATAATTTTAGTATTATTATTGAATGTATTTATTAAAATATAATTTTTCCTTCATAGAATAATAAAACTACATAGTGATACTTATAAAATAATCATTTTGGATGTAGAATCCATTTATGTTTCATGGAATCAATTCATTGATCCCTTTAGAGGTACCAACATATTGGTATTTATATTTGGATAAAATGAAAACATTTTATTTTGGTTTCTACCTAACGAGTAATGTAATGATCAATGAAAAAAGTGATAGAATATTGATTTTGAAGACTATATAAAATGAAAGAGACCCTCAATAACATATATATCAAAAAAAATTGAAATTTTATAATATTATACTGTGGAAATGAATCAATTTTTTGTAGGAAACATCCATCTTATGTGTCAATGTATATTTCCATTCAAAGAATCTCTGTTATTTAAAAATTCTTGTTGCACATTATAAATAGTAGTATATTTAATCACTATAGCTCAAAAACATGTCACAATATTATCAAATGTGTATACATATGTGAAGATACTAAGAGTTGAGGTTTTTTTATAATACTACTAACCATTGGATTGATTCTATGTGAGTTATATTTGTTTCCCATGTCTAAAAAAATTAATCATACCTACATATAGAGAAGACTAATTTCAAAAATAATAATCCATTCATAAGATAAAACCAATAGATTTATAGAAAATATTATTGAGAATGAAGTTAACCTTGACGTAACATGAAACTTAATCTTCAATAACCATATCATATATATAGAGAGTAAAATATTCTGATTTATTTTCATTAATATTTTATTACATATTATAACACAGTTTTTGTGAAAATATCCTGAGAGAATATATCATATTTAATATTTATAACTATTAAAAACTATAAATATAACCAATATAAATATAAAAGGTATTCTTAGTCATTCATCATATAATATACATATAATATAAAGGTGGGAATGAATGATATATAACTATCAGTTTCTAGGAGATCACAAGAATTGAAACTTCTTATCAAAATGTTCACCATTGGAGATATTATATATTTCAAATCATGAGGACTGAATCATTTTTACACACACCACATGTTTTGGGTTCCATTGGATGATCATGTTTTAATGATTTTATATTCTTCACGTAACACTAGATTATTATCAATGCTTATCATTTTAAAATATACTATAATTAATGATGAATACCCCCAATATATATTTTTTTAGGAGAGGTTTTTGGAATTTTTTTTTCATATATTTTTGGAAAATGAATCAATTATCAAAAAAATATTTTTCACATATGATAGTAGGAAAATGTTTTTAGCAATGTTACTGTGATGATAATAAATTAAAAAAAACAATAGATGGGGTATATGAAGTAAATTTCAACAAACAACATCTACTAATGAAAAAAATATTATTTGAATGATGGAATAATTTTCTCAACCTAATTTATGAGATATTATGGGAAAGAGGAATATATTATGAAAATAATTTTTATCATAGTTAGATGTACATATAACATTTATTTATCACTTTAGTTTCTATGTTTCCTTTCATGATAATGGATTTTAATTAGGTTTACGACACACTTGTATTGGGATAAATAACTAGAGCCTCAAACAAAATGATTATTCACATTTTTGATAATTATAATGAAGTGGAATTCGGTATGAATTGTCCAAAATATGGGTTATGGTGAATGTTTTGATGTGAATGATCAATAGTAAATAACAAAATTATATTATTTGAGGTAGGAATAAAATATCGGAATTAATTTATCATGTTATTAAATAGTTTTTATTATTAGAAAATATTATATGTGATAAAATTATTCTTCAAATGAAAATATTATTTTTTAAGTTCATCAAATATTGTAGTAATGTGCATAGTTAATGGATCATAGTTCCCCACATGCAATTTAATAACAACAAATTTCTAGGGTGGAATATTAATTACACAAATTAAACATTTAATTAGTTATTCATGTCCTCTAGGTCGATTTTAATATGTTGTACATATCAAAGGCATTAAGTGAAATTTTATAATTTTAATCCTTAATACTTAATAATATTACTAAGACATATAAAATTATACAAAAAATATTATAAAAATTTCAAAGATATTATCTCATCTAAACTATTTTATCAAGATTGTACTGGGTAAAATCAAAGGGAAAACAATATTGGACCAGTCTTTTCTAATCATATTTATTTGGCGTTCTTCCTATTTTGAATTGAATATAATAAATGTCTTGAAATATTCTTTATGTGACATGGGGAATAATTAATGATACAAAATGATATATATTTTTCATGTGTATATGATATCAAGGGATTCTCACATGGATTTATCATGCTATGAAGATACATAGATGAGTGGTGTAATATTGAATCAATCTATCCTCCCAGGTAATATAAAGACCTCAAACCCTGTAGACTTGGGTAAGTGGAAACAATATTAAATTGTTACTAGTTACAAACGATCATATCCTAAAGGAATGAATACATTAGTAGTCTTGTAAAAATAAATTTATACATAAACGTCAAATTATGTTTGAAATAATAAAATATAATTTATTATTTTACTTGAGAACACCATTATTACCTTTACCAAATCAATATATATCAGTCATTATACACTTCTTAGACCCATGGGGAATTGAACCATATGGAAGCGGTAAAATCAGGTTTTCATTAATGGTGTGCATATTGTATAAGTGATCATTTCCCCCTATAAAATAGTTAATATGAAAATTTATGTAAATAAAAAATACCATATATTCAATAACATGGTATTGAAAACTAATATTGAAAGAATAAATTTTGATCAAATAATTCCATAAAAATAATCACTTGCGATTGAAACTTTTCACAGAATATCATAACACATAAAATAATTATATGGATATTAATAACTAATCTAATTATGAGTTAACTCATAATTTTATACATAATAAATATTATTTAATGACATTATCCAGGAGATGTTATATAAATGGGTATGGACCCTGCCAAATACCCAATATTTGTTGACTCATTAGACATATAGATGTGTTATGGGGACATAGTGGGCCCCGACTGTCACATACCAACTCCAATTAATTCTTCATATGAATGGTTAGAAATAAAATCAAAATTTTTTTATTTAAAACTATCATACTAGATGTCATTACATTCCCCTGTCTATAAGCGTAATTATAAACTATTCAGAGCAATATAGTGAATAGTATCATAATTGTTTATCCCAAATCAACATTATCAAAAATCATCTAGAATAATAATGAGAATATAATATTTATATTATTTACCTACTTTAGAATATTTATAAAAATAAAATTTAATGTTTGTTAATATAAATTCCATAAAATTTCATTCCACGCATAATTTATGAAAAACCCATTTTCACATCAAAGTTCACTTTTACAAAATAATATTTTATGTAATATTAGGGATATAATTTTCATTCAAACTATAATAGAAACATGTAAATTTAATGTTCAATCAAATATCAGTCATTTTATTGGAAAATAAAATTCATACCAAATATGATAAAAGAAAAAAAAATTCACACTTTTTTTAAAAGATAAAAACCATCACATTAGTATACGTTAATAAGATTCCTTGATAAACATTTTTTAAAAATAATATCATGCGTAAAAATGAATTTATGAAATCATAGATTAATATGAATATTTTTCTGAAAAGATTTTTTTAAAAAATTGTTTTTGATGAAGATTATTCCCAACTAAAGAGGAAATCGAACCTTTTTTTCTAAAAAATTATTTTTTAATATTTTGTGTATAGAAATGAGGGAACTAGAAGGAAATATTTTTTTTGGAAATAATTATAAGAGAACCAAATATACTGGGTTTAAGAAGGAAATATATAATTTACAAAGTATATACTTAAACATAATGACTCTCACCTAATGATGACATTATAGAATAAACCATTACAACTTTCGAAATATTGGAATTATAATAACAAAATTTGTTTCCTTATATGGATTCTATATTCTATACTTTTAAGGAGAATAATAATATTATATATTCATGGTAAATATGTACCCATTATAATGAAAACAATTTGAAATATCAAATATGACTCATGGAATTAAAAGTGGGATGAGATAACCTTACATCCTGTCCTATTTCATTTTTATTTTCCAAATAATTTGGTAAAATTAAAATATATTTGGTAGTAATCTATCCCATAAATATAATTATATATATCATCCAATATTTTATTTATTTATAATATTTTATAACATATTTATTAAAAATAATTTTTTAAAATCATTGTTTAGTGTAATAACTACTTTGTTTTCAAGTATTCATTGGTTTCATAGTTTTTATACTTCTATATTGATCATGGTTAAATCATAAATTGAATATTTTAAAAGACTCAAATATAATATATATTCACTAAAACCCCATTTTTCAAAGGGTGAGAAAGAAATATTTATAAAAAAACATTTTCTGTAATTCCATCCACTCCATCACTTCAATATCATCCAAAAGTTTCATATTCATGACCAATTTCCACCCCTGATTTGGTTCTCCCACATTACAACAAAATTCCAGTAAAACCTTTTCTTTTTCCTGAAATTAAAGGATTGATATGATCTTTCCAATAGAGTTTATCCATTTTTTCGTGATTAATCGTTCAAATGATCCATTAATGTTCATAGTCTTTTGTCTCATAAATTACTAAATCACTTATTGTTCAGTTTTAGGGGGATTTGGGAACTCCACATGATCCATGTTTTTATTCATAACCTAATTCAATTGAGTGAGTATTCTCAAAATGTTTGTGATTCCTTCTCTAATCGAGTTGGCAGTCTTGTTGGGGAAGCCATCAAATTTCCAGTCGCATTGATTTTTTACATGATTCCTCTAATTTCCCTCCAATGGATAGCATAAAAAAAGAATTAGGGTTGACTATACTCATACAATTAGACTAATTAAATTAAATATAATGACATAAAGTAGATAACATTTAAATTACATGTATTTCCATAACATATAAATTTCCAGCCATCAATCAATGTTATCCAAGATATATCTCCTAACATATACTATTATGGGTATTTTTTGTTCCCTTAATAATATTTATTAATGGTCTTATTAAATACCCAAATCATATCACCTAGATTTTTCAAACATGGTGTATATAAAGACATAGTATCTTGAGCTTGTTCCAGGTCGATCCCTGATCAACATAGCGTTTTCTGGTTTTACAAATATGAACATCTGTTCTATATACACATCCACGTGTAGTATTCAAATAGTGATGTATTTTTTTCGAAAACCACATACACAAAAATTACCAAAATTTAGGTATTGTTTCTTATATATAGACTTATCCAGAATTTTTTCAGTTTGGTTTTCAAATACTAATCCCAAAACAAACGAAAATTTCTGTTGATACCAGCGATAACAACCCTACTATTTATTACACACAAATACTTGATTTATAACATAATATTATGCATAAAATTATGTTAATGACCAATAATTCATGTTTCATTGGAAATTATGAACCGTACATAATATTTAAAAATATGAATATATCATCATTATTGTTAACTCCCTTAAACATGATCATAATATTCCATAGACCTTAAAAAAGCATGGGATAACCTAGGGAAATACATAATAATGTTTGATCTATAAATCCAAGTTAAAAAACAAAAATGTAATTAGGTGATATATAATATACAATAGACATATAAATTTTATAATAAAGGATGTGATAATCATAAACATGAAGAATTAGTCATGATGAATCATGACAATCATTAAATGGGAAATGTGTAAACCACATAAAACACTACATTTTAATCATTGGTCAAGACTAAATGCTAAGAAATTAAAATGGAAAAAGTAAAATAAAATAGTCAGGTACACACCTTATCCCAACATGACTACTCATGAAACTATACATTACCCAACACATAGAAGAACTATATATTTAGGGTGAACCCATCACTCTATATTATTTTCATGCTTAATATTTTCAATATAATTATAAAACATTGATTCATTAATCATAATATTTTTTTTGAAAATCAAAGAGTGTGGAATAAATACATGTATGTACCATGTCAAGATGTATATATTTATGAAGGTTAACACCTTATATTTGAAATGGGTATGGTATTCAATACATAAATGTCCTAGCATTGGACAATCAGTGTGAAATTCCAAAAAAAAAGACAACACATAAAAATTAAAAAAAATTGGTTAATGAGAGATAAATGGTTCTCTAATAATTTTGACATGAATTGGGTATTAATATGGAAAATTAATGAAATATACTAACATAAGTAATTGGAATATATAAGGAATTTGTAAATACGGAATCCTCAATAAAGAAGAGAAGGTGTGTATCAACTAATTAAGTGTGTCGGCCCAAATGCTTGGGAGGGGTTTCTTGAGATCCTGGGGTACTTTTAGAAGGAGTATAAATAATGAAAGGTAGAGTAAGGATGTAAGAAATGGATATTTAATGAAGATAAAAAGGATATTTTGTTGGTTTATAGTTAATGTGTGGGGAAATCATTAGGATTTGAAAAAAATAAGTTTTGGACTCTATATAATAAAATAACCCAAACTGCAAAACAAACCAGGGTTTATTCCCGGGTTTTATACAAAATATGAGTATTTTTTATTATTTTATAAGTACATTGTTCGAATATTATAAAATAATACCATTACCTAGGTGTAATAGCGTCATACTCTTAAATAAATTATATTAAACTCTTAAAATATAATAATCCTTTTCTTTGAAGGATACATAATGGACTTAAAAAATTAATCAAATAACATAAATTCACATTATTTTACTATTAAAATATATATTGTTTCATTTATACCTTTTATATTATTTATTACATCACTTTTGGGCCATTATGATGTCTTAATACATGAAGTATATTTATACGATATTTAAATTTTACTCAAAATTTATCCTGTATCAAAAAATTATTAAGCATTCACTATTGGATAATTTCAATATAATGATTAAAAAATAATATTTATTTTATATCAATAATTATTGAAATATGTTTATTTTAAATTTTAAAAAATTTACACTTACTATGAAATATTGGGTTATTTGATAAAAATAGATTTGGAACACACATAAAAAATAAATTTGGCTTTATAAAAATATTTTTATAAAATGAATTAATCAAACAATACTTACTAAAACTTTTTTCTTAAAATATAATTTATTTCAAACTCAATTAATTTATCAAAATATATTCCCCAATTTTATTTTCATCTTACTAGAAATATTTTCGTGTTTACAGTGTCATAGAAAACCATAATTATGTAATAACAATAGGATAAAGATATATTAATTACTCTAATAAATGTAATGTACATAAAAAATTGATTGGATTAGGACACAGATATATTTAATACACAAGAAAACTACCTAATGGTATGATGTTTGATGGTGAGACTTTAATGGGGTGATCTCGATTTTCTTGAACTTCCCTACTTAACGGTTTCACGCTTATGTGGTCGGATATCCGCTTAGTGTTGGTCAAGAGAAATTCCTATTAATTCTATATACATCATAAGATACAATAAATATGATCCCTTGGGTACAATCCTACTAGTTGAGTCCATCACTTCCTTTGTCTATGTCAAATGTATTTGTTAAAACCCTATATTTATACTAATAATGTGATCACTGTTCAATAGATATTTTATCAATGGTAATGATGTTTAACTTTGATTTCAATACAATATGATATAATAAAACTAATGAATTGCACATGATTTATATAACCAAATTACATAATAATATATTTAATCAAATCTCAGGGGATATTTTATTTTTAACTATTCATTAGAGTATAGGTCCTCCATATGTAAATTGTTGATTAGGTATACTTTGCATAGGGATGTGTTATTGATCCCCTTATCATGGATCTATTTACTATCTTAAATTGAACTTTACATAGTCTATGGTGTTGGTCATCTATAGGGGTCTGTTACTCTCTTTAATATTGTTACATCTTATGGGGGATGGGTCCCCCAATTATTCCAAATCAAATTTTTACGTAAGTATATTAATTTTATTAACATTAGTTTCTCAAGAGATATATTTTAGAGTGATGAATTAAATATATTGTTAAGGATAGTTATTAGAAATGATATTAAAATATATTTAAATTATTGATATGAATTATTTTTTAATGATATATTTAAAAATTAATTTTTTTATAATTTACTTGAGATTATAGAACCATACACATAGTTTTTTGTAGACGAAACAATGAAATAATTTTTTCTTAAATATAATAGAATTTAATTATAATTTTAAAGTGTATAAAATAATAGTCAATCAACATTATAATTATAATATTGAATAACAATTTTTTATAATATCATAAAAAATATTAAATTACAATTAAAAATCATTCAATTGAATTTGACAATATGAAATGTTCTCTAATAAATAGCATTTTTGAAACTGATTTATCTAGGGTTTCTCTAATCAACTATGTGTAATTTTTATTCAAATAAAATTAAAGATAAACATATGGACTGTGATACTTCAAGACCACTTGTAAGAAGTGGAATTATGGTGATTTGATTGACCAGTCACCATAATTGATCATGAGTCCATAAGAATAGGTGGTAGAAGATGTGATGTCACTCAATGATACTGAATAAGAAGAAGCTATCGGGATGATGGGGAGGCCACTAAGGATGACTTCTAATGAGTATAATTATTCTTGGATCAAAAATCAAGACTTTATTCTAGTAGGAGTCTTCAATAATGAGAAGATTCATCTTGAGGAGTACATCCATTTTTTGACAAGCTGGAATTTCGATATGAAAATTTATTAACAGATGAACCTCATACTATGTTAAGTAAAATATCAATGAAATTATTTAGGGAGACTAAATTTAGTGTACTTTGATTAACATTAATGGCTGGGGGGTTCTCCTTTTGTGGCTAATATCTTGGTTTATAACTTCTTCCATCAATTTTTTTGAATAATAGAATTATAAATTATAGACATGAATTTAATTATATGAATGAATATTAGAGTGATAAATTACATTTTGAGAGGAGGAATCAAAAGAGTTAAGGGGTCTAAAAAAATATAATAATGTGAAAATATATTATTGAGAGTGATATATTAATAGTTTGAAATAAAAATATTACTATGATGTGAAAATTTTATTTTTTTATTTTTGGTGAGGTGAATTTGATTGATCGAAGGTCAAATTACATTTCCAGAATGTGATGTAAATTAAATATATGTGTTTTAGAATGATTTTTAACATTTTCTATTGAAAATATCCATCTTAATATTAATTTTGAAAATATTCTAAATGTCTTTATATCAATAACTGACATAAGAAATCTTTTCTACACCATATAGTGATATAATTGATCTTAAAAATTGTGAAGTGGATGTTCTAAAAATAATTATTAAATATAAAAATATAAAAATATCTATATTATTTATTATAAAAAATCAATGATAATAGAACGACATTATAAATAATTTTACTACATTTGACTTTATTTTTTTTAACCGATGCTTGTTATAGAGGTGATATATATTACATCTTTTTGGGGGAATATGATCATTAAAACTATTGGTACAATATATTACATATAATTATAAAGTGTTTTTAGATTTGAGATATAATGGTTGATATAAAATAATCATTGGTGGTGCAGTACACCATATTAGTGTTAGAGTTGATACATGATGGTAATGATACATTGGGTTTTTTGGTTATGTGTATTCTTATATGTTGTTGGATTTTTTTAAAAACATTTTGTTTTGTTATTTGAACTAACGTCATCAATGGATGCCCCAGACTACCCTAGATCCCAAAATAGGTGTGACTTGATGATGTACTATTGTCATCAAATACACTATATCACTTTTGAAAAAAAAAATCATTAATAAGTGAAATATTTTATCTTTACAATATCTATGTTATCATATTTTCATACATACCTATGTCCTTGTGTGTTTTCCATATAACTCTCATCATGATTCTACTAATTCATTTATACTCTTGTAGCTATTGTTTTGAGATAACTATTTCTATCATCATTTTTACATTATTAAAAAATGGGTATGTTTATAGTCATCCTATACATGACATTTTCACACATGTTTCTTATACATAAAAATGATGTGAAATATTGATATAGACTGGGTGATCATTTAGTTGAATATCATTATTTTCAGAAAATTCTAGTTGAAATATTGTGATATTTGGAAGTGGAATATTTCATGAAAACTCCTCTTCGTGGGTCATTTTCATGTGATAGAATATAATGGATATTGTTAGGTTTTCTTTCCAGGTAAAGTTATTTATTACTTTATATAATTAAAATCAATAGTGTAGTTGTTTATATGATTTGAATACACTGTGTTATTTCAAATGAGGCATGAGGTTTTATAGCTGTATTTCATGCATTCATGGATATAAAATTCAGTTAATTATTTATAGTAGTGTTAGTTTTTTAATTAGATATTATTTATTTTGATGCATATTTTTCATATTTTATTATAGACTATTCCCTGCTATGTTTATTTATGCTATCATGGTGTTATTTTGTTTCCTAGAACTACTCATGAATGGTATGAGGTTGAAAAATTGGCTCATTTTTGAGCCAGGATAAATCTGATTGGGTTGAGATGATTCTTCCTTCTATTATTTTAATTTTTATTCAATAGATAGAAATTGTGACCTCTCCTTTTTTAAGATACACCATCCATTCAAAAGTGGTGGAATTATTCTATAATAAGGGAAACCTCATTCAAAGGAATTCCCCAAATAGCATTGATATAATTTATATATAATTTCAATACTAAATTTTGAATTAGTAATTTTAGTATTAAAATATGTTAACATTGATAGATAAATTATATTTCAATTTATTTTTTATAGTAATAATATGGGATCTTACTTTTAAACATTATAAAGGAAGTTAATACTTAGAGGTAATATTTATAGGGGGGATATAAATCATCGAAGAGATTTCATAGAGTAAAGTAGCTAGTTAGAGACTCATATATTTCATAGAGGGGACACACTATTTCTGAAAGGATTTTTAATCCTATAACATAGGTATAAAAAAATTATCAAACAATTTAATGTGGAATATTAAAGAATTTGTATGAAATTTCATATTCTAATTTTCTTAACCTTTTTAATTAAATTTTGAGGACACCAACAATTATTTTTCATTAGTGGGTTTGTTTCATTAAAATGTTAAGATAAAACACATGTTCTATAGAGATGACCATCAGATAATAACATTAATCTATTTTTATTGATGTTCCATAGAGACAATTCAATTGATATATTCCATGATTCCTATTTCAAATTCATTTTTATTATACAAATAATAACATCTTAATAATTTAAATAATCCATTAATAAGTATAAATCTACATACCCTTGATAGATCCCCACAATATCCATTTGGAAAACCATTATATAATGGTGTATTTATTCTTAAAAAATATATTTCCAAACCACTATTTGAGTAACTTTTGTCCATATCAACCATTTTTATATATTACCTTTGTTTTTTACCCATTACTTCATTCTACAAATATGTTTTTTTCCAAATCGTTGAATACTTTTATAATTCTTTTTAATTGAATTGATTTTAATTTCATATTTATTCATTTCCTAACATAACTATACTCAATATATCGTCACATTAGAAAAATTGAAATTAATTATAATCAGACCTTATAAATAACATAATTATTTATTTGTTTATATCAAACTTATAAGAATATATTTAATATTTATATTTTATTTATGAAATATAGTTTTAATTAAGAATAAATTTAGAATTATAACCATTACACCTTTTAAAATTTCATATCAATCATTTTTAAGGGAAATATGATAATCAAATAATAATTTAAGAATTATCAAAAAAAAATGAATGAAAAAAATAAGAAACGAGAAATATATATAATGGATCAAATCCCCTCTAAATGATACCCCATTAAAATTCTATCTTATCAATACATGTTTTCACTATTTTTGAGGATTGAGCTTCAGTCATAGAGGACGTTTCAAACATTGAAATTATTTCCATAGAATAAACCACCACCATTTTGGAGTTTAGTGATTGATGATATATAAATACAAATTACAAGTCAATAAAATATTTGAATAGTGAAACACATCAATGTTGATGAAAAGTAATATATCTAATCATGTAAACAAATACATCAATTTAAAAATTATCTATAGAAATCCCTAAAAAACGAATTTGATAATTTAAAATAATTTTATTTGATATCACTTCATTGAAATGATTATGTTGATTTATTTATCTTGTTAGATGATTTAGTTTATGTTAAGTAAAATAAATGGAATTGATTATAATGAAAATTTTACGCCAAGATAAATATTAAAACGTGTGGATTTAAATAAATTAGTATTTATATAAGATATTATAATTTTTCAAAACCCATACTTCAATGATTATAATCAATTATAATAAAATTTTATTTTATAAACTCCTTCCACATTATTTTAATTAGGAATAATATTTCTAAATTCATAATATTATGGGTTAATTTTCTAATCAGTTAGAAGTCATAGGGATCATATAATTTCATATTGTTAAAAATGTTGGTATAGTTCTATTATTATACCTACTAATATAACAAAAGATCTAGAATTATTTATTTTGAAAATTTATTTATATGTTGGAATCAGTAAGGTTTTTAGTTTTGTCATATTTTTGACATAGTTTCCGATGAAATAGATGAACATGAGAAACATTATATATATTAAATGATAAAGTTTATTATTTTAGATTTATTTGAATAATTTTCAATAATTTTTAAGTTAATGGGTTTAATTATTATTTCTATACCTGAAATCCTATGTATAACTATAATTATAACTAGAAAAAAAGGAAGTTCAATCACATAATAATTTATATTACAATATCAATATAATGTGGTTCTATATATCTTACTAATGATTCACCATGATATAAAACATTCATACAGTTCCATGTCTAGTCAGTCATAGTAATATCACTAATGTGGAATAATGATATAGATGAGAAAAAGTTCTAAGGGATAGTAGAATCATGTAATATGATATTCAATCCAATAATAATAATTTTCAATGCATTGTTTGACATTTAATATTGATAAAATTAATAAAATATACAGAAACGCCTAACTCAGATGATTCAAAAAATTAATCAATTTAAATGAATGTCACATGAAGATCAACATACAATTTTTTTTTAAAAGTTTTTAAATTTTTTCTTGAATTAAATAATATTGTTCTGTTATCATATTTGTAAATTTGAGAAAACATCCATTTTCACAGAATCATTAGGAGAGGGATTGAATGGGTTATCCTCAAATTGATATGTCATAATTTGAGTATTATTATCGAATGTATTATTTAAAATATAATTTTTCCATCATAGAATAATGAAACTACATAGTGATACTTTTACCATCATTGTATTGGATGTAGAATCCCTATATGATTCATGGGATCATTTCCTTAATCCCCATGAGAGGTACCAACATATTGGTCTTTATATTTGGATAAAATTAAAACATTTTATTTTGGTTTCTAGCCAAAAAATCAAGTAATGATATATGAAACAAGTGATAGAATATTTATTTTAAGAATCCATAATATGAAAGAAACCATCTATAATATATATATATATATATATATATATATCAAAAATATCATTTGAAAATTTATAAGATTCCACTGAGGAAATGAATCGATTATGTATAGGAAACAACCATCTTCGATGTCGATGTATATTTCCATTCAAAGAAGATTTCTAATTTCAAAATTCTTGTACCACATTTTAAATTTTAGTACAGTTTATTAGTATTGCACAATAATATCTCACAATATTATGAAATGTGTATACAGACGCAAACATATTAAAATTTTAGGATTTTTTTATAATACTACTAACCATCAGATTGATATTATGTGAGTTATATTATTTTCCATGTCTATAAAAATTAATCATACCATCATATATAGAAGACTATTTTCAAATATATTAATCCATTCATAGGATAAAACCAAAAGATTTAGGGAAAGTATTATTGATAATTAAGGTACACTTGACCTAACATGAAAATTAATTTCCAATTACCATATCATGTATATAGAGAGAAAAAATGATGATTTATTTCCATTAATATGTTATTACATATTATTACATAGTTTATGTGAAAATATCTAGATAGAATATATCATATTTAATATTTATAGAAATTGTAAACTATATACATAATCAATATAAATAGTAAAGGTAATCTTATTCATTCATCATATAATCTATATAGAATATACAAGTGGGAAAAAATGATGTATAACTATCAGTTTCTAGGAGATCAACATCTTTGATTCTTATTCTCAACATGTCCACCGTTAATGATTTTAAATATTTTAAATAATGAGGACTGACTCAATTTTACACACACTATAGGTTTTAGGATCCATTGGATGATCATTTTTGAATTATTTTATATTGGTCACATAACACTAGATAATTAACAATGTTTATCATTTGAAAATATACTATAATTAAGGATGAATACTCCAATACATATTTTATTGGTAGGTGGTTTGGGATTTTTGTTTCATTTGTGGTTTGATAATGATTTAGTTATCGAAAAATATTTTTCACATGTGATAGTAATAATTTTTTATATCCACGTTACTGTGATGATAGTAAATTTTATTAAAAAACTATATATGGGTTAGATGATGTAATTTTCAACAAATAGCATCTAGTAATGAAAAAAATAATTTTTGAATGAGGGAATAATGTTTTCAAAATAATTTAAGAGATATTTTTTTTGGAAATTTGAATATATTATGAAAATAATGTTTATAAGACATAGATGTATATATAAAATTTCTTTATCTAATTAGTATTATTGTTTCATTTTAAGATAATGGATTTGGAATTAGTGTGCGACACTGTTTTATTAGGATAAATACCTAGAGTCTCAAACAAAATATGTATCCACATTTGTTGATAATTAATATGAAGTGTAGTTTAATATGAATTGTCCAAAATTTGGGTTATGGTTAATGTTTTGTTGTGAATGATCTATAGTAAAGAACTAAATTATATTAGATGAGGTGGGAATAAAAATAGTCGAATTTATTTATCATGTTATTAAATAGTTTTTTTATTATAAAATATAATATGTTATAATATTATTTTTCAAATAAAAATTTCTTTTTTTAGTGGATTAAATATTTTAGTAATGTTCATAGTTGATGGATCATAGTTCACCACATGCAATTTAATACTACCACATGTCTATGGTGGAATATTAATTTTATAAATTAAACATTTATTTAGTTATTCATGTCCTCCAGGTGTAGTTTAATAAGTTTTACTTATCAAATGTATTAAGTAACATTTTATAATATTAATCATTAATATTTAATAATATTACTAATCTATGGACATTTATACAAGAAATATTATAATTTTTCAAAGATATTATCTCATCTCATCCCTTTTCTCAAGATTCTACTCGGTAAAATCAAATGAAAAATAGGATTGGACTAGTCATGTCTCGTCCTTTAAATAGGTTTTCTTCCTATAAAGAATGATATATAAAAAATGTCTTTAAATATTTATGATGTGACATGGGGAATAATTAATTATACAAAATGATATATATTTTCTTATGTAGATGATATAAAGGGATCCTCACATGGATCTGTCATGCTATGATGACACAGAGATGAGTTGTGTAATCTAGAATCAATTGGTCCTACTAGGTAATATAATTTCCACAAACCTTGTTTCCCCGGGTAAGTGGAATTGTTATTACATTGCAACTAGTGACAAACGATCACATCCAAAAGAATTAATATTTTAGTATTCTTGTAAAAATATATTTTTACATAAAAATACAATTATGTTTGAAATCATAAAATATAATATATTAATTTATTTGAGAACATCATTATACCCTTTATAAAATTCATACATATCATTAATTATACACTTCATAGACCCATGGGGAATTGAACCATATGGAAGGGTTAAAATAAGAAATTCATTAATGGTTTTTATATTGTATAAGTGATCATTAACACCTTTAAAATGATCAATATAGAAAGTTATATAACTAAAAAATTTCGTTAAATAAATAACATGGTATTTAAATATAATATTACAAGAATAAATTATGATCAAATAATTTCATAAAAATAATCACATGCGGTTGAAAATTTTCACAGAATATCATAAAAAATTAAATAATTATATGGATATTAATAAATAATCTCATTATGAGTTGCTTAATAATTTTAGTCATAATAAATATTATTTCATGACATTACCCAATAAATGTTATATAAATGGATATGGACTCCTCTTAATAACAATTATTTATTGACTCGTTAGACATATAAATGTGTTATGGGGACACAGAGGGCCCCAACTGTCACATACCAAGGCCAATTCATTCTTCATATGAAAGGGTAGAAATAAAATCAACCAAAAAATATTCACTGAAAACTATCACACTAGATGTTATTACATTTCCCAGTCTACAAAATAATAATAAACTATTTAGAGAAATATTGTGAATGGTATCATAATTTTATATCCCAAGTCAACAGTATCATACATCATGTAGAATAATAATGATAATAAAATATTTAAATAATTTTTATATTTTATAAAATTTATAATAACTATATTTAATGTTTGTTAAAATAAATTCAATAAAATTTCATTACATGCATAATTTATGAAAACCCCTTTTTCGCTTCAAAGATCACTAATACCAAATAATATTTTTTGTAATAGTAAAGATATAATTTCCATTTTAAATTTTAATAAAAACATTTAAATTTAATGTGAAGTCAAATATCAGTCATTTTATTGGAAAAAATATTGCATCCCCATTATGTTACTAGGAAAAAAATTCACACATTTTAAAAAAGTTAAAAAATTTTACATTATAAAAGGTTAATAGTATTACTTCATAAACTTTTTTTAAAAATATTATCATCGGTAAAAATGGATTTATGAAATAATAGATTAATAATAATATTTTCTTAAAAATATTTTCGAGAAAAAATTGGTATTCATGACGAATATTATCACCAAAAGAGAAAATAAAACCTGTTTTTATTAAAAAATATTTTCTAATATTTTGTGAATAGAAAAGAAAGAACGATAAGGAAATATTATAATTTTTTTGTAAATAATTATAACAGAATAAAATATACTAGGTTCATGAAAATAAATATAATTAAAAAAGAAGATATGTAAACATCAAGACTATCAAATAATTATGACATTGTAGAATAATCCATTACCACTTTTTAAATATTGGAACCATAATAACCAAATAATAAATATATTAATATGGATATTATATTGAATAATTTTCTTGAGAATAATAATAATATATAATCAAGGAAAATATATACCCATCATAATGAAAACAATTGGTTAATATCACATATGACTCATGGAATTAAAGGTCGGAAGAGGAAACCTTACTTCCTGTCCTATTTCCTTTTTTTTCTGAATAATTTTGTAAAATAAATATATATTTGTTATAAATAAATCCCATAACAATAATTATATATATCATCGAATATTTTATTTATTTATAATGTTTTATAACTTATTTATTAATAATTTTTTTAAAATCATTGTTTTGTGTAATAAAATCTTTGTTTTTTATGTATACATATGTTTCATAGATTTTATACTACTATATTGATCATGGTTACATCATAAATAGGTTATTTTAAAAGTGCCAAATATAATATATATTCACTAAAAAACCAATTATAGTCCAATGTAAATTTTATATATTGAATAACCAGTCACTCCATTCATCAAGAAGGTAGGATGTATGTATACACAGACATTGTATTCATTTTTAATAGATCTAATTAAATAAACATAAATAAAAATTCACTTTTATAGATTCATTATTATATAATATACATAATATATGTTCTTCTAATCCATCCTTTTTTAATATCTATGTGTAATGTCATGAACATCCTTTTCCCATTATATTGTAAAAATCTTGTGTTTTGGGTGTTGTGTGAGGTAATGGTAGCTCATTTCAAGAGTTGTCAAAAATATAGTTTTCCCATCTGTTGTTCAGGTTGTCAGTGGATCAACATTGGTGTGTCAAATTGTTAGGTGTTATCATAATCTCATGTTAGTATCCGAACATTTATTCCTAATTATTAGTAGGATATGCATCAGTATATTAAGTGTCAGTCGGTCGGGCATCGGTAGGTTGGGTTTCGGTGGGTCTGGCGTCGATAGGTCAGACATCATTAGGCCGAGCATCAATGACTTGAATATATGATTCAGGTTTTGGTGGGTCCTGTTGGTGACTCTTTGCCATTGAGTCACTATTAGTGACTCACACCGATGACTCACCCATCCGTGATTCATTTGCAGGTTTTTCAATTTTTTCAAATTTCTCATGTATTGTATTTTATTTGATGTATTTTGAGTTTGAATCCTAGTTTGAATGTTTCTAATTGTGTTTCATTGGATATTAATAAAATCATTAACAAAATAATGCTCTTGGGGCCTTGAAATAGTCAAACTGTATGGTCTTGACCTTGATCCAACATTAATGGAAATTGATATCGTTTCCCTTCCGTTGATATAAGATAAGGATCTTCAAAGTATATATCTTCCCATTTTAGTGTATTTTCTTTTTCTCTTAGTTCACCCAAAGTCATTCATCCACATAGAGTTGTGTTTTGTGTTGTGGCATTCCGATTCATCCTTTCTCAGAATCCCATGATACTTTCAACACCCTGTATTTTTTCTATATGGAAGAGTTGTTGGTTGTTTGTTATTCCAATTAGGGATCCCTTCATCTCACTTTTATTATTTTATCATTGAGGGTGAGTGTAAAAATTTCTTCTTGTGATTATAGTTGAATGCAATTTAATGAAGATAATAAGAATTAATAAATGAGGGGATGGAAAATAGTGATTATTATCACTCCATTTTACATATTTTTCTTGATCCATGACCTATTTTGTAAGGGTTATATGCCTTCTAAAAATCATGGTCGTTGGTGGCCACTAATTTCACACATGCATGACTTGGGAATATTTTTCATGGTTTCCATGTTGAATGGATGAAATATGGAAATTTTATTAATCATATATTTTCATTTAAATATATTTATTCATCAGCTTCAAACTTTATCTATAATGAACCCTGAATAATGATTGGGGAATTAAAGAATTAGTGATGTTAAATCTGAATACACCATGATTTTTGTTGTGTTTGTGTGTTGTGTATAGATCTGTTCAACCTTGTGATTTCTCTGGTCATGTGGTGTGGTGGCTGTGAGTTTGGATATTATTATGCGTTGTTAAGGTGGTGTGATGTTATCATTGGTTTATATATTGATTTATTGTGGAATGGATGAACTTAATATGGAGTGGGACTGGGTAAGGATAGTGGTTGGGCAGTGGGGATGAATTTTTAGGTCATACTATGTTTATGTTACTTGGGGTGGCATTTTTATGTAGTGGGGATGCCGAGTGTTCTTATGACAATTTGTGTTGGGGGTATAATTTTTGAGGAAGGAAATGGATGCTTTATATTGGAGAATGATGGTGGAAATAGTGGAACATGTGTTTAATATAGAGAAGTGTGTAGTTGTAAAACAATATTGTTGAGTTTTTTTTACTAGATGTGGTGATTTTTAATATAGTGGGGATTCCTATGATGGTTTAAAATAGCTAATTTTCAATAATTTTGGTGTTACCTTTTTGTTCGTTTCTCTTGAAGTTTCCAGATACTTTTATTGTTTTAGTGTGGGATATGATGTTAGTTGTAGTGTGTTGTGTTTGGTATTTTGTTGGGGATGTGGGGGAATAACAGTTAAATGATTAATAACATCAAGTGATTAAATCTTAGTGGTTTTTCTTTTTATCATTACGGAAGTGATCAACATTTTTTCAGATTTGTGCATTTTGGGTAGGAAGAAAGGGTAGTTTCTGTAACACCCAAGACTTTTATGGGAAATAATTTATTTTTATGTTATATACATCATCAAAGGAATCTTTCACTACACACAACACTAGCTTGTCTTTCTTTACACGTAATCACGACCTTCCTCGATAGCTTGCGTTGTACTCAATACTGAGTTTCACTAAACAACGATAAGCTAGCTGTTATGAATAGTAATACCCACTTTTTGAAATTTTGTAAATTTCAACATTCAAAATGGACTTAATTTTTGGATTCAGAATATCGAAATTATCCGAGGGTGAAATTTTGGTATTTCTCTGAAAACTTTCAATTTTGGATGAATAGTTAAAACACTGGGTTACTATTTAAAAACCGACTTTTTATTTAAATAATTATTTAATTTATTTAAATTTATTTTAGGAAAAAATTGATACATAATATATTTATAAGTTCAAAGTAATTCATTGGAGTCATTTTATAATAGTTTTAGATATATAAAAATTTTATTGAACTTTTCACCGTCTTTTACCCACCTCCTAGGAGAATTTGAAAATTTTCAAAAAACGTAATTTTACCGCTTCTGTGAGTGGAATTTCGAAAATCTGAGAGACATGGTTAATATCAAGGACTAAAATGTCGTTCAATGAGATGAAAATAATTTTTGGTGAATAGTGACTTTTTACTTTTTTTAACCACGGTTAAAAGTAAATAGGGTAATTAAGGGTAACAATGTTATTATTATTACCCTAAAACATGTCCTAATTCTATTTGATAAGTGTAATTTGACCAAAAACAACCTTAGGTATAAAATATGACCATTTAGTCCCACATGGATTAGATTAAGACATTTATTAATTAATTTATTTAAAGAAGGGTTAAAATAGTTAAAATCAATGTTTAATAAATAAATCATTTTTAATATAGGGTTATACATAAGATAAATTCGACTATAAATATTCAATAGAAAGATAAAAGGATTTAATACAAAATTTTATTTTATTTGTAATTTTTAGACATTAAATAATTTAATTTATGCATGACACAATGATGATGCAGTAATTATCTTATTGGTGAAATATTGACATAATTGATGTTATAAATACATAAATAAATGTAATTTGAGAATTTTTAAGAATTAAAATAATTTAATAGGTTAATATTACATATTAGTACCGATTTAATTAACTTTTTTAGAACTAATATTACTGTTTTGAGTTTCACAAAATCAATTACCAAATATTGTCAAAATTGACATAAAATAGTTTTTAAAACAAATATTATATTATTAATTTTTATTTTATTCCAAAAAATCTATGGTTAAGACAAATGACTTAGATAAGGTTATATATATTAATAATAAACAACTTGGGGTTCGTTTTTCTTGTTGTAGTATGTTTATTAACCTTATAGTGTAAGAAAAAAGAAGACACGGTAAAAGTTAAATTATCTATCTTGAAGTTAAATCTAAATGAAAAGGTTAAAATAGAAACCTAAACTTGTCTAAATTATATTTTATGAGATGATTTCGTCCCATCCTCGCCTTATCTTATAAATAAATCAATTTGGAGTTATTAAAAATAGAATATGCCTTTATAATAAAATAATATTTTTAGTTTTTCCTAAGGTGCCCCTCTCCTCCCTTATAAAAGAGAACCTCCTTCCTCTCCTCCTCACACCACTATGAGCCTTCAAGCTCGACCAACCCATGAAAATTTCTTCTTTATACATCCCTTGAAACATCCTAAAGGTCCTGGTATTCTTCACAGACCAATATTAGTGCCCTAAAAGGAGGTCTCAAAGAGGCGCTTCAAAGAAGAGGTAATGTCTGTTACCGATTCTTTCAACTTTATTTCTTCTTCCACTTATTCTTATTTATTTGTTTCATTATGAAGTAATAACATAAGTATCACTCATATACTGATATGTTATTATAATTATTAAACAACCCTATTTCACCATCTATCTATCCTACGGAAAATGAAATCACTGTGCGTGCGTACGTACAGAATACTGTCTCTACGCCGTGGTGTAATCTATTTTCCACCACCACCTTAATTGGATGGGTATAACTGTGTAATGAATAAATATATATGATTATTGTAAAGTGATATTGATTCTGAAATAGTATACATAAACTCCAATACAATTCCACGATCATGGGAACGATATCATCACTCGTGCGTACGTACAGAATACCGTCTCCACGATGTGATGCGACTCGTTCTACATGATCTTAATTGCATAATGATTATATAAATGAATTGAATGAATGAATATGATATATATTACACTAATAACATTCTTGAAATGTTGTATCTATAACCTAAATAGAAGAATAATAATTTATTCAGCAAAACACTCATAAGAACAAAAAGTAATAAACACCCGAATAACAAGTAGCAATGAAATATTAATAATAAGAAGCTATGAATATGACAATATATGATATCATAAAAATAATTATGATTCTGTAATAAGGCAATGACACTATTTAAATCATTATACATGTGGTTCGGACACTTACGAAGCAAATCGGACCTAAGGTAAGGGAAAATATCACAATCTCATTTTTATCTGAGATTGTATATACATTGGAATTTAATGGGGTGTATTTTATCATCCACATCCATGTTTCCTCAATATGTAATATTATTTCCATCCACATACAATTTTTTAAATCCAATTTTACCCTTAGGTGAGTTTTTAGTTAAAGATATGAAAGGATTCTTTTGTCATTTTTCATATGAGGTACTTTTTGACTTTTTCGACAAAAGTACGAGAAGAATGTTTTTTTAACATATACAACATGAATGGATTTTTAAAACAATATTTCCAAGAAGCTTCCTTTACAAGTTTTCAATTTTATTTTTAATCAAATTCTTTTAGTTTAAAATTGTATGACATGTTAAGAAAGGAAAAATGTTTTTGAAGTAGAAAGGATATTTTCCTCAAAAATGGATTTCAAGTGTTTTATCAAAATTCATTTCCATCTAAGATAATATAGGGTTCTGTTTGTATCCATATTTTTACATTGATTTTATTATGTTGTGATGGAATTATTTTTATATATTCCTTTATCTTATGTGAATTGTTTTATGATGTCACGATGTTTAAGAATCTCATTTCTATTACATGGGTAATGCAATGATGTATGATTTATTTTATTTTGTGGAACACATAATAATGGTATCATTATGAGATGGGTGGGACCTATATCTCCCTCCAATTTATTGGGTAATGATTTATATCTCATTAGATAGACATGGCTGGAATGGCATGTTAATCCAATTCAGTGAAACTGGACCGAAACGAGGAGTGAACTCAGTTCAAAAATGGACTTTGTCCGATAAGATAGTCTTGGCAATGAGTCTTGACTACTAAGAAATGATTCTCTATGATTATGTGTGTATTCCACAAAGCCTCATGTTTTAGGTCATGATTATTGGAATTACATTTCACTTATATGATTTATCCCATGTTATGATCTCTTTTTTAGAATATGATTTTCAAAATGTTATGTTCTTATAAATATGATATGTTTGATGTTTTTTTTTTACCCTTACTGAGAATTTGAGCTCACCATTTTGTATGTTTTCTTTTCCTTAGGTCAGGAAGAAGGTTATTAAGTAAGATATGCCAAAAAAGGACTCTAGATAAGATGAAATAAATGGGAGACAACGTAGATGACTTATGAACCAGTTGTTTATGTTTCCCAGTTTCTAAAAACACTATTCCTATACGGTCCATTCATGGTTTTGTTATATGTTGTAATAAGTGTACTTAAATTTTGAATTATTAAAAATGTATATAAATTATGGGTCGTTATAGTTTTGTGAGGGCTGGTTATTTGCCTTGAAAACTGATAGGATGGGTTGAGGGTTTGATACCTATATATAGAAATATATACTTCTAGTTCATTGTGATTTCCTTTCACACCCCAAATGTGTAGAGAACTACATTATTAACACCCCCATTATTATTGGAGAGGGTATTATTTCCCAACATCCTGGTGGAAAGACAAATGGCTAGTTATTGGGACTTCTCTAATCCATCTTCTAGGAATCGGTATGTCAGGACTCTTCGGGCAGGTTGTGGTGTAGTTGTGAGGACCAAGTGTGTACGGGAAAGGTGTGATTTCCTAGGTGTCTTTGAGATAATGCTCTTGTATCTACAGGTATGAATGTCATGTGTTTTTTGGCCCAGGTGTGTGCATGAAATAATATGGTGTATTTTGTAGCCTAGGTGTGTGTGGGTAGGTTGTGATAGTGGGTCTTAGAGAAGAGCATGGTAGCGTCATGACATTCACCATTAGGGATGATTTGTTAACCAATTAAAAGTGTTGAGGGGTACCCAAATACTGATGTTCTTACTACGTTACTTTACTTGACTAGCATTAGTTGGTGAGTATACGATGGTGTGTTTGGGTTTAATAGTATATATTGTTAGCTGAGTTTCAGTTTATGTTGTATTGTCACATGATTATTAGTACGCTTAACCCCCATGTAAATGATTGAAAATATATATTCCTATTGTGTAGACTAGTCTGCTCACCCAATATATATAATAATGTTTTCATCCTAAACGGAGATTACGCAAACTGTGATGGAACTTACTAGCTCAGACTTTGGGAAGTTGTTATGTCACTGTTATTATTATTTTGGTATTTAATTTTGGATCTTTTTGATTTATTTATAGAATTTTTACATTAAACATAAAATTAGGATGGATTTTTTCTTCTACTTATATATATATAGTTAATGGATTTTTTTGAGGTTGATACATCTTATCTTCTGATTTTAGTTACTATAAAAATGGTAATGCATCCAATTATTTGAGATTGAATACCCTTGGTGTTGGTCACCACCTCAGTGTGCCTATTGAATGTGGGACTCAGGGGGGTAATTATATATTTTCATCATTAAGAAGGAAGGTCATGGATATTTTTCTTCCCTTCCATAATCATGAAGAAGTCAGTTTGTGATAGAATGGTATCAGGGGTCTGATGGTTGATAGATAGGAGGGGTTTGGAGTTAGGCATAATGGGGATTCCATGGAATGATAGGGAATCAGTGTTATGTGATCTTGGTTTTTGACCTAGTCCATAGAATACTAGATTGGAAACATGATTTGAGGGGCCCATTATCCAATGGAAGAACTTTGAGTGTACCAAATGACCAAGTTAGGCAACATTGTTTGTGTAGTAGACACCTTATTGGTTTGAATAGTATAGATATCGATCTATGTGTTCTCAGCAAGTTTTTGGATTAAAAGATTCCATTTACCAAATTCATCTCTACATTATATTCTATGATATATCATTCTATATAATTATTCGTATTATTCCATTTGAATACTTGAATTGAATATATTATTATCCAGAAAAACTCTACTAATGGTAGATATTTTCACTATATACATTGAATGTCAAGGGTAAATAACCGCAATATTTACAAAAATTTGTGATTATTCCTTTATAACTATACATTGATTTGATGTTCATATGAAGTTCCCATATGAATCTTAGTATTAAGAGACTTCGGAACACTTTTCTAAAATATCAATGTAAATTATTGGACATAATCATGCACAATTAAATATTGTGTGATATGAATTATTTAAAATTTATCTATATTGGGTCATTCAAGGATATCAACAGACAAATATTCTCCTATAGTGAGAAAATTTATTGATTTGGTGTGGTGATGTAGAATAAACAATATTTCAACATTCATTCTAGTGTTCTTTGGTAATCCAAAGACAATGTTAATAGTAATGTCATCCCATAAAAATTTTGGAATAAAAGATGGTTTCATGAACTATCTTTGATTTTTTCTGTTAGCATATCCCTATGGAAATCCCAACTACACTGAAACATAATAAATAATTTCCCTATTTATATTATACCCCAAAAAATATTCATTCTAACATCTAAAAATATATTTCTACTAGGATGTATCGAGTAATTGGTGTTATGTGCATTATCAAATTATTACTCATTCAGCTCATATTTAGTTTGAACACACTGTCTCATACAAATAATTTAAAATGATAAATTTAGAAATTAATTATAAAAATTTTCCATCATTCATGGAATTATTTTTATTTTGAAAACAATCATCATTCATTTGAGAATATTTTATATTTTATAACAATGATGGTTTGGAAAACATTTCAAAATGGATTAATTTATATAGTTCATTAATAATTCCAATATCCATGATTACAATATACATGAATATAATTTCCATATCAATCCTAATTTTGGTTATAAAATCGTGATATTAATTTATATATGGTTCAACTAAAATATTATCATTCCCTAGGTTGAATTATATTGAGAAATCATAATCCATGAGTAGATCAAGCAATCACATATGCCATAAGTTGATAACATTTTTTTGATTTGATGTATTTTATACTCTAAATATTTTTTTATATATCACATATGTATCTATATAGATATTGTCCCCATATCATCAAATCATATATTGTTGCCTCAAATTCTATATCAGAGGGTGGATTATTGGTTCCCTGAATATTTAACTCCCAATAGATGTAGGAAATGAAATTATCTCTATCAAAAAAGACACAACTAGGTCCTTTATTTGATGTATCACTATATATTAAAATCCCATAACATTATAATGGTAGATTCAATGCAATATAATTTACAAATATTATAATTAATTATTTAACACATTCATTGTATTTCTTTTTCCAATGATAACAAAACATTTATTTGAAACATTGGTTAATTCATTACTTTTTTTAAACATTTTCAAAAGAATCAACAATTATAAGCTTATAAAAGAATAATATAATTTACCTCAGTTATTTTTGTTAGAATATGAATTTCTTGGAATGCAATTATCTTCAAAAATCAACTTATATTTCACACTTGGAGACAATATAAAAATGAAATTAAACATTCTACCTCAAAAATTAACCATAGTAAAATTTAAAATATAACACTTTACTAAAATGAGTCTCCTAAATTATTAGTAAGTGATTATCATGAACCACATAAATCATAAGGGAAAATATTATTTCATAAATAAATACCACAACAAATTGTAATGATATTCCATGAATATATTATACATTAGATCCATAAATTTATTGGTTGTATTAAAAATACCAAATAGAATTTCTATAAACTCATAATTTTATGCCTTAATAGAAATTTTATATTTGTAATATTTTCTTTCATTACACAAAATTGATGATACATAAAACAATATTAAATCAATAAAATATATGATATGTGTATTGATAAAATAAGTTATCAATGTGATGTAGTAGATATTTATTCTTATAATAATATATTTTAATTTAATATAGTCAATTCCAAGCCACAATAATCCATAATTATTTGTAATATAACTTATACTGGTACCCCAAGGTGAAATAATAGGGAATATAAATTCATTATTTGTCAAATATACTACCTATTTCCACAAAACGAATAATTACGATCTGGAAAAACTATAGGAAGTCATTGATATTTCCATTTTTTCTCTATATACATTTATCATTTTATAAATAAACTAATTTATAGTTCATTGGGGGCCTCACAAAACTGGATAAAAAAAGTTCAATTTCCTTAAATAGTTATAGTATAAAGCCTCGAAAATCCAAAAAAAAACTTTTTCTTTCAATTTCAAAATTTAAATTCAAACCTTGAAAGAATATTGGAAGAAACCATAGATTAACACCTCAGACCATGAACCCCATTGATTTATGCTCCTTGATTCACAAATTAGAATTGAAATCATACCATCATCATTGTCGGCATCACCAGTGACCAGAATCCATAAGATCAGATTATATACCCATTGGAGAAAATTAAAAAACTACCACACTAGTAAAATAATGAAGACACTAGATAACACAAAAAGACTCCCTAATATCAAGAAGATCTGGAAATTGAAGTAGCTACATAGATCAAATATGAGAAAAGTCCATATAAAAATAGAAACTAACAACCCATATTGAATGATAAAATAGTAATAAGAATCGAAAATATGTTCCAAATGGGTAGAGTCCTACATCGGACACACCACCTAGAAACAATTATCCTAACAAACATCACATTGTAAAATTACAATGGAGGCCACAAAACCAGATCAACATGGACATATCGACTGACCAAAATGTTAAGGAATATATGATTGGATGATGTGTTTAAAAGAGGTACATGCATAAAAAAACTACATCAATTTATTCAAGGACACATGGGACCCGAAAAAATATTCTGAACCCATCGACAATGAACTTTTGAGGAAGAAAAAGAATGAATCATTTTGGGATGTATTCTCCTACTATAATCCCCGCCTCCTGGGAAAATGATGAAGCCTCAACTAGCACAACCCAAACCCTCCCAAAATCGAATTCTCTAGACCCCATCGAGGTTGGAATATAAAAACATATCGTAGGATCATAGCCAGTTGTGCCGAAATTTGTAATGGAAAGACCGACCATGTAGAGAACTAGAGACTGATTCCATTCCTATGATGAATTTGTAAGAGGAATACTAATAAATATATAATGTTAATTTTCATAATTTCAACTGAATGACACATCCTTTTTGTGGTGATACTTCAACCACGAGTCTTAAAAAATAACTCCCTTATTAATGTTTTTGGGAAGTATCAAGTTTTTATGGAATTAATATATGATATAAAAGATTGAAAAGATAAAATATCAAATAAATCATTTTATAAATATTATTTTTTGAGTAAATTACCTTCCATCACATTATTAGTAACTTTAACCACATCTATTTGGATAGCATAATATTTTCCTCTATTAATTAACCTTTTCTAGGTAAAATTACATTAATATCTTGGACAATCATTTTCATTGTTACCCATATCCATAAAATTGAACCATTGAAAAATTTAATCTTCTTTCAGTCCCATGAAATCACAGTCCTATATTCAATTCCCTCTATAACTATAATAAACTCAAATTAATAGCATTCATGGTTCAAAATGATTCAATAGATATTTATTACATTTTATAAATTCATTAATTATCTTCTTCCAATTTACTATATTTAAATTACCATAGTGTCCAACTACACTTTTTATCATTCATTATTTATAAGTAATAATACTATATGAATTAATTATATATATAAATGTCATGTGATACAATATATTCAAATAATGATATTTATTGAGAGACTACGTCCCATATTTGAATTGGATTTATCTTACCAAAAAATATATATATTTCAATGTGGATTACATTACTAGTCTGTAGCATGCCTTGATAGCCGTGAAATGTTATCTTCATGATTATAAATTGTTTCCCCTTCCTTTTATCTCACAAATTTGACTCTTCTCTCCATATCCACTCATAGTTTGGAATTAAATTATTTTAATAATAAAAATTATTTACAATCATTGCATTCCATTAACAATATTCACTCTTCATCCTTTTTGTTAGAATTAGTTTCTACTATTATACAACATATCCTATGAAATGATAATCAACTAATAAAAACAAATCAATTTTATAACATATAATTGTAATAATTATTTTCAATATGTAGCTTGTTAGTTTATTATATAATTTTTTATAGTTATATTAACTTATAGAGGTTGTTAAATTATATAGGGGTGTAAAATTATTACAATATAATTTGGGTTAGTAGGTTGATCCATATGGTCTAGGTTATTGGTCAAAACCTAAATTAGTTTCCCCAAATTAGTTATAATTTATTCTATTCTGGCTGCAACATAATTATCATTCCTTTGAGGGAAATACCTAATTATATTACATTCATTGACATGGATTACATTAAATCAACAAATAAATATTTATAAAAATATCATAAAATAGGCCAGATCAAAAAAAATTGAATCATGTTATATCATTTCAAGATGTGTAAAACACACCACAGAAAGTGGAAATTTATTTATAACTAATCTTAAAAATCATAAAATTTCCATAATAGGAAATGTTTTTAATTTGTAAATATTATCCCAAATACATCATAATGATTTAAAAATAAATGTTTGATTTATCCAATGAATACCCTATGGGTATCAAATATGGTGAAAAAGACAACCCATTATCATCTGTAGGTGGCCATTGAATCAATGTAAAATGAAACATTTTTTAATGTTATTACACATTGGTATAACTATTCCAAATCCAGAAAACATATTGTATCTCGAAGATGTTATATTCTAAGGAAACCACATATTTTATTCTAATCAAGACTATAAGAAGTTATATACACATAGAAATATCCTAAAATTTAGTCATCGGCTTTTGTTCACGGATCTATATATTTCTAAATCCAGTTCCTATGGTTTCTAATAGATAAGATCTGATACAAACTATGATGAACTAAACCATCTTAACTGAAATACATTGGTTAAATTATTACATTATTACTATATCTAAATTCACCACATCTGAAATTACCAAATATTATATTGGTAATGGAAATATAGATACATATTAGAAAATTTTATTACATTTTGAAACAAAAAAACATCATATTATATTCATTTAGGATACCATTACTCCAATTATAAAATACCTACATCTTAACAATAACATATTTACATTCATCCTGGTAAAACGTAAAATACTAAAGGGTGGATTTGGAAGACCTAGTAGTGTTTATGTAAAATGAATGATATCATGAATACATAAGGCATAATAAATAAGAAAAGTTAAAAATTTGAATAATATATCTATTAGTCAATAACATTAGTTGGAAGAATAATATTTTAGGAAAAAATAAACATCAAATAATACCATATAAATAATAACATGAACTGGAATCTTTTCCTTAGATATCAAAACTGACAAAAAAATCAATAACATCTCTCATAATGTGGAAATACATTACTTCATACATCAGTAACTTTCCATAAGGGCTTTCTTCCAAAAAAATATTAAATAAATGGGAAACACATGGACCAAATACCCAATCTAGTTTGTCTCACAAGACATAAAGATGCCTGAAGGTGAGAGAGAGGATTCCTCCTATCTCATACTATGTCAAACATATTTTATATATGAAAGGGGTGGAACATAATTAATATAAACATTCATGTTTAAAACAATAATAACTAGTTTTAAAACTTTCCCAAATAAATTATCATAGTATTAACCCATTCACAATAATATTGTATATTGTAACATAATATTAATAATAAAAAATTTATTCATAAAAAATATAGAAAAATAATAACAACTATATCATAAAATCATATCCCTAGTGGAGTATAAGTATGATATGTTTTTATTGTGTTTGATTAATTGAAATATCATAAAAGTTCACTAAAAATAGTTTATTGGAAAATGGATTTTTCATTTTGAAATTCAATTTAGAAAATATACATTTAAATAATATAAGGAAAACATTTTAAAATGAAAATTTTAATTGAATCATTTAAAATATATTTCAAATAATTGAATTTCCATGATGGGGGGAAATATTTTTCATTCTGAATAAGTAAAAAAAATTATTCCTTTTACATTTTTATAAGTAAATGTCCACATTGAGAAAAAAATGAAGATACATTTTAAATATTTTTTTGAAATAAAATAATGGGTAAAGATAAATTTAAAAAATATTAGTGGAATATAAAAATAATTCATGAAAATGTTTTCATAAATAAATTATATTTTATAAAAAACATTCCCTATAAAAGGGGAAAGAAGGCATGTTTTTATTAAAATTGTTTTTTTAAAATTTTGAGTACATAAAATTTGAAAAAAAAAGAAATACGTATCATTTTAACAAAATATCTAGAGGTATAGAAATTATATTGTATTAAAAATATATAATATCTTATAAATCCCACAAAATATATTTAAAATTAAAAATATCATGTAATATTATGTTTGTGAAATAAAATCAGAACAATTTGGTAACATTCGAATAATAATTATTATGAAAGAAAGTGCCCTATAATGATATTTATATGACATAATTTTCCAGATAATAATTATAAAATTCAATCATGTGTATTTTATACTACATAAGTAAAAAATAATTGGTGAGTATGACATATTTCTCATGGAATTAAACATGAGACAAGAAACCCTTAACTCATGCTTGACTTTCATCGTTTCTGTCTGGTCCTCATGTATAATAAATATAGATTTTTATTACTAACATCGCATAATAAAACTCATATTTATATCACCCAACATGTTATTTATATATAATCTTTTATCACTTCTGAATTGAATTTTTATTGTTAATATCAATGTTTCTAGTAATAACTGCTTCATTATTAAAGAATATTATGGATTGGTATATTTTTTCCTTGCAAAATACTCATGGTCCCATAGTAAAAATAATGTTAGTAATAATTTATACGAAAAATAAATTCATTATATATATTTTTATAGTCAACATTATATGTTATATATTGAAAAACTACTTATAACATTCATAGAAATTTTTGTTCATACATATATATAAATAGAATTTTCATATCCAGATAGATGTAATGAAAGACAGTTTTATAGAAAATAACATTTAAAAAAAATGATTATATCAAAAAAAAATTAATCAAACATATCCTTATTAACATTCACATAAATGGTAAATTAAAATATGAATGATATTACTTCATGGATGTAGTAGTCCACACAGACGGATGAGCGATGTTATCATATTCTAATAAATACGAAGGGAAAATGGTTTATTTGATATCATATTTAAATATTAATGATTATGTTAGAAATAATATATATACATATATATGGAATCCATAATTATATCTATCTATGGTAGGTGGTGATGGAAAATTAATTACATCGGTCGGTGAGTCTGTAGTCCACCTTACACAAGATATAAAATTGTGTTTCTCATTTTATGGAATATGATAAAGTTATATGTTATTAATTAAATATAATAGCATCCTAGTATATGTAAAGTATTGTTGTTATTATATTTTAATGACCGTGTTATAAATTGAGGTGGTAAGAGTTTATGTTCAAAATAAAGATATTGGTGAAGAAAAATACCTTTTCATAGGAAACCCTCCATTGGATCTCTTATTAAGAACAATAGGTTTTGTCTCTTAGAATAAAAAAAGCTATAGAACATGGATAAATGGTGTTGGGAATATATTTAATATTTCATTTCTCATGAATTAATTCTTATGTGGTTTTAATAAGTGAGGGGAAGTGGATTCCTTTTATATGTTGAGGAGGTGGCCATTTTTTAAACCATAGGAAAATTTCCCAAAACAATAATGAATAATTAAGTAATAACAATGAAAAATGAATCAAAATTAACTTATATTTTAATTTTTAATAGGGCATGATTTAAATTATTTCTATCGAATAGTATTATGAAATTTCTAATTAGAATAAATACACTTATTTTTTAATTAACCCCAACGTACACTCATTTTAACATTAATCTCGGATACTAAGTTCTAATATATTTAAAACTCATCATAACCAAAAAAATAATATGAAATTATTTTATAATAATAATTGTTGCAATTGAAAATTTTGAATAATTATTTAAAAAGTTAATTCATATAATTTTTCAAATTTATTTTAAAAGATATCCATTAAATCCATTGAAAGAATTATTTTCCAATGATAAAGTTATCTAATGATTAAAAAAACGTATGTAAAGTAGTAATATAAAATTGATTATATTAAATGAAATTTTAATTATTATAATATAATTTAACGCATTTTATAATTGATAAAAAATTAAATAATATGTATATTTTTTTAATTTCATCAAATTAAAAAGGATTTTTCATTAAAATAATTATTTTTTAATATTTCCCAAAATATTAATCATTTCATTAAAATATAAAAAACATCAAACAATGAAAATTTCTTCATGATGAATTAAAATTCTATTTTTACTTTGTTATATTAAATTTCTAAAATTTGAAGAAAAAATATTTTTAAAAATAATTGATGAGACATGACGAAACCACTTTTTCGAAAAATTATGTTTTTAATAAAAAAACTAGTATTTAACTTAATACTTTCATATAAAATTAGATTATTTAAAAATATTCTGGCTGAATATAAAATATAAAAATTACATTTAAATAGTAAAAAATATTTATTAATTTAACTTATAATTATAAAAATATATTTTATTTAAAAAATTTTCAAAAAATCATTTCACTATCTTTTAAATGATATTTATTATCATTACTAATAAATTAACATCCAATGAATTTATTCATACAAGTGTAAAAAAATTAGTTTTCTTAACAAAAATATTATTATTCATACCCTCTAATTTAATGACATGTTTGCAATGGTATATTATATTACATTTCATGTAGTCTCAAGGTTGCATGTATCACAGTATATAAAAGATATTAAATTTATCTAAAAACGAACATACCATAATGGGATTGGGTGGTACATGAACTATTTATTTGTTATTCGCTAAACATAAATTTTATTCCATTTATTTTATGTGTTAATTGTTTACTGATATACCAAATAAGTTATGACAAAAATATAAAACAATTTTTTATCAATATTGGTTTAGAAGGCCCCATATATTATTAAGATCCATAATTGGTATTAAAATTCATGAAATAATATAATATACAATATTAATGAAATTTTATAGAATTGATATACAGTTCTTCTATGTGATCCAATACTCTATTATTTAAAATGATCTAATTCTGAATAACAAGTACATGGTATGGTTTATTGATTTTGAGAAATAAAATCATTAATACATAATAAACACACACACACACACACACCCTCTCTCATGTCTGTGGAGCCATGAATGAAATCTTTTCAGGGAATAATTGTTCACGATGATGTCCAAAAATTTATTTTGGAATGTTATTGGGTCTTTCATGAGATGAAAAAACAAGAAAAATCATACCATTATCCACAACCAATAAGTGTTCTCTAGCCACCCTCCAAGTAAATCATGTATATATTTAAATATTATACACACTTGTGCGATGAAGATGTTTTATATTAAAAAAATCATATATTATCATCACCTAATTAAGTAGGGGACACTGGTAGGCCACATGATCAATAGGTGGGGAACAATATTAATGTGTATCTTGACCGATAATTATGTTAACCTAAAATTATTCCATAATAGTTATACAATACATAGACCTATTTTTCTAGTCAACCTTCACTAGGTCCTAAAGCAACTCTAGCAGACCATTTTCAGTTCAAATGGAACAAAAAAACTAAAAACTTTTTTAATTAGTTTATATTTTTAGTAATTTAATAAAAATATTGGATTCATTGGAGGTATTGTTTATAAATTATCACTATTTTAATGGTTCATTAAATATTTAGAAATTCCATATAGTTGAATTTTAGTAAAATAAATTTTTTCTGTTAAATATTATAGAATACTAGTTGATCATATCATAAGACTGAGCATGAATATCTTCCATTTATATATTTAATGTTATTTGGTTTAATGGTTATATTTATATAATGATTATTCATTAAATATATTTTTTTTATTTTATAAATTATCTATCTATATATAAATGTATATTGTTTGTAATTTCCTAACTATATACATGGTATCTGAGATGGATTGCCACATGACTTCATGAATGCCTCTACCCATGAAAGTGGTCACTGAGTAGTAGGGAGGGTTTAAATACATATATGAAAAGATAATACCCTCTGTATAATATCATGGGATATATAAATAAGAACATATAAAAAAAATGAGGGTACACATGGAAATATGTTGATGACATGGATGATATAATGACGAATACAAAAAGGATCTCATGTATATGTACTGAATGTTAATGAAGGCATCAATATATGTCCCACTCATACTCTATCCAGCTGCATCGACATCATCCTACTCCACCTTCTCAGCTATCCATCATAGAGATCATTCTTTTTCCAGTTCCCTGAGAATGAAATCTACAAGTAGCATGAATGTCCCAAGTTCAGTCTCAGAACAAGAATCAATGGGGCACCACAAATTCCCCTCAATAAAAGTTCATATAATGTTACAGTGTATTCCATGAATATTAAAAAATTAAATATATAAAAATAATAAACCACACAAGGACCAAGAACATGTTAGTTCATTGGGGACTTACCTTCAATGATTTGGAACCATGCTATGAGAAACATACATTATGCAACACAATGTTAGAAGTTACATGGTTAACTAGCTACCCACATCCTACTAAAGTTGATATCCCCAATAATGTGACACATTATTTTAGTAGGGATATTCCAAATACATGTTGGCCCAATTATGGAACATCTATCATAAGTGGATATCCAAAACATGCATCAAATCACAAATTCTAACCCATTAATATCTCATCACTCTAGTATGGATATCCTCAAGCATGTGAAACAATCCCTCGGATTTGAATAGTCTTAGATCACGGTGACACAATCCTAGCACATACATCTCAAAGGATAGTCTCGAACATGAATAAAATCTACCATGTCCCCAATAATGTCTTATATATCACATATCATCCTTTTTCGACCAGTACATGTGTCAAAAATCACATGATGAGAAAATAGTCCAACCCTACATGGTTAACCGAAGTAGATTTAAATAAAACTTATACAACACCTAATAATAATTACATATCAATATCATGTCATGTCACGTAGTTAACATAGTCATCAGAATCCATATGCATGAGGAAAAAGAATAGTTCTAGGTCGACAAACACACCTAAAACATTTGTGAAAAATCATCAAACATTGTTCTCAAAGTCTATGAATACGCACTAAATAGTCTTTACAATTATGCATAATAAAATATACACTAAAAATCAAGGTCTTCCTAGAAATAGGTGTCACAAATGATTACCCAAAGACACAAAATATCAGGTAATTAACCAATATAAAATATGATATAATGCTAAGGAATTCTTACACATATGCTTCCAACTAGGATATGCATGAATGAAAAAATCATTTCATTCACCCATATAAAATTTATGTCAATGTTATAAAATTCCTACACATGGGTTTCACATATATCTACACACAAACATCAAAACTCATTCCAATAACACACCTTAAATATTAAATAATTTGAAGTAATTACTATACATATGTATCCCACCAGGATACACATGCACGCCAATAATCATGAGAATAACACACATCAAATATACTTTATTGTTAATGAATTCATTCCATTGGTACAATTATGATTGATTATAATGGAAGAAATATGAATTTAACTGCACCACTGAATACTCATTGGATTTAGAAACAAAATTATGATTTAAAATATGATTGTCAAAAAGAACAAAACACCCTCAAGGGAAGATCAATGGGATTAATATTAAAGATTTAACAGAAGGTAATTATTTTGAACAAATATTTAATATAAAATAAGAAAAAATGAGGGAGGGAATTATGTTGCATTTGAAAAATATCTGGGGCCTCCTTTATATTCTAATTTTGTTCCCAAAAGGTAATTTATAATATTTTTTGTATTTTAATAAATAGCCATTATTATTATCTTCAAAAATTTTATTGATATGTGTTCAATATCATTTAACAACCAATCCCCCATATTATTTAGTTAGGCATTAAACCCCTATAAAAACATCATGTATTCTTTTCAGTTTAATTACCCTTTATAAAAATATACAAACATCGATTAATATATATTTAAAATACATCACTATATTTATATTTATATTCATTTAATATATATATGCACCTGTATATTTATATAAATACCCATGTACATGTACATACACACCCATATATATATATATTCTTATTTCATTTATACCAAGACACATATATATACATATATATTAAACTCATATATACATATACATATATATATGGTATATATATATACATATATGTATATACCCATTAGTATATACACATATACTCCTGCACACATATATATATTTACATATATATTTTCCCACACATATATACATGGTAAATATATATACACATATGTATGTACATATATACTCCCACTCATGTATATATGCATATATATTATATATATACATAAATAAAATTTGAAAATTTTTAAAATAATAATATTAATAATAACATTAGTTTATTCATATTAAAAAAATGTAAATTTATTACAAGCATTTACATTTTAAAAATAACAATCATTGATTTGTTAATAAATTATTATTAACCATATAGTTGAATTTCATAAAAATAATTAATAATATTATATTAATGATATTGGAAATTCATTATTTCTACTATAAGAAAATTTTGAATTATATAGGTGTAATTGTATTCTATTATTCAACAAAAATAATTATAATATTACTAAAATTATTATTATTATATCTAGTTTCAAAATAAAAAATTTATATATTAATTATTATTAACCTTAAAAGTGATTTAACTAAACAACCAATGCATAAAAAAATATATCACACCTAGGGTAAAACCAACATTTTGAATTTAATGGCAGTATCATATTTTCCATCCTATAAACCATTTGTGATATATTCTATTTTTTTGGAAAACAAATTATAAAAATATTAACTACATTATACTTATATTCGATTTGAGAAAATACCAAACATGAAAAAATTTATGTCGCACCTTGGATAAAAAACTATATTCGGGATATTTTGTGGTCCTATGATTTCTCATAAGAGAAACTATTTTTGTGTTATTTATTTTTATAGAAATTCCACAAAAATTTAATAAATATTTTTTTATTTTTTTATTTCATCAATATTGGGGTACTATGGACCCTGGAATACTATTCTAACTCGTCAGAAAACACTGAAAATATTCCATAGAATATGGAAAATTGTTATAAAAGAATTTTTAATTTTATAAATCCATAATAAATACATGTATTGATAAATTTTAATTTTTATCCTAAATATATAATTTTAATTTATTAAAAAAAGTAGGTTTTGTAATATTATAAAATTAAGGATTCTAGTACTATCCCCATGAAATATGATCTTCTTGTTGAAAATAATTTCCAATCTTGTAACCATTACTCCGCACAATAGGCGTTTCCATTATAATAAAATTTGAATTAAATCATATTTATCTAAAATATTTTTAATTCCACCATCAATGTTTATAATGAGTGAATTATAATTTCATTATAGTTCATCTAAATGAACATGAAAAACACATACAATGTATTAATGATTTATTATAACATTACCAAAATGTGAACATTAGAACCAACCAAATATATACACTCAATCTTATAATACAACATGGTCAAATATATGAATTCCAGAAATTATAGACCAAGGAAAATATCATAATTTCAAAAGGAATAAAATTATTTGGGCTATATATAATGTAAGAAACTAGAGAAAATTACATGTGAAACTACATCGCTTAATATGATGCATGAATGAAAACCAAATATCACCAATCATAATATCAATGTCACGTGCTTTAACCAAGGTAAATTTTAACCATCCGTAATATTCAAATGTAAAAACAAAAATGAATTTTTTATAAAAATTTATTTGTATAAAACAAGGTTATTATCATACAATGATATTGTCCCCTAGATGTTTCCAAATAATCCTAATACCAGTATATCTAATCCCAGTACAAGTAAAGACAAAACCAAATTAAGGGATTCATAATTTTCATTTGATAACATTTCGTCACATCCTAACTAAACCACTAGATATGAGCTAGAGTGCCACAAAACCCCATGCAAGCACCCTGGTAAGAATGATGTTGAATGGGAAAAATTTAATCTGAGTAGGAACCAATATGGATTTTTAGTGAAACTACATGTCATGAGATATTGGGTCTTTAAAGAGAATGTTCTACTGTAAAATAGGGGTGAATGTAACACCACAAAATATCAATGGTCTAAATGGATAAATGATATAACTCATTTCCATAAGGTTCACCTTTTTTTGGAAATTGCATGATTAGAAACCGAAAGTTATATTTTCTTAGACTGATGTATTGATCAAGATGGGTGACCACCTAGGACGTTTCCCTCGGTGAGTGTGAGTGAGGACATAACACATTGACTGGTCATTACTAATCCTATGGGTATAGACATTAATTTGATAAGATACCCCGAAAGTTAACAAAAATTTGTGTAATGAGTAGGAAACCTTGGTATTACTAGGTGACCAATGGGGTCACGTGACCAGGTTCATTGAAATTGAATGGATCAGTTGTGACATGGTACTAAATGTCCACCGTTTTAGTAATAAAAATTATTTCTAGCATCTCATGTTCCATTCATCTATGGCTGTAGATATATATTAATATTCATAGGTGTTCATGATGATTTAGTTTTAATTTTGTCCCGGCATGGAATCAAATAAAAAATTTCATTAGAGTATGATGTGTACAACCACTCTAGATATTTTATAGCTCATTGATATCCTATAAGGGCTTGGGTTATAAATTATATCATTGATATACGTATCATTAGAAAACATCTCTAGAACACATAGTGATTTGTTTTTCTGGAAGATTTATTTATATCATTTTTTGTGTGTGGAAGATATAAGATGAAATATAAAAGTTTAAATAATTAATTGAAAAAAATATCCCTATGAATTATTTATATTTATACATGGTAAAAATATTGTGCATGACAACATATTAAAAATAAGGATAAATACAAGCACATTCTAGGTAAAAATAATAATTAAACCAATTAATATATTAGAATGTTTACTGTGTTTTTTATAATATTTTCATAACTTATTCTTTAAAATATATATAGTTCATGGTACAATTGAAATATTGTTAAAGATACCTCAACATATTAGGGGTTACAATAAGAGAAATTGGTTGATATAACAAAAATTGGAATAAAAGAGGTGCCCATATCCTTCATGGAGAAATTTTATATGGATTAATTGAGTGAATCCAAGTAGTGTATTCATCGAAAATGGTACAATATTAAAATTTTAATGGAGAAACAAGTCATTTATTTGGCCATCCAAAATTAAATCGTAGACTATTATATAAATTTCTGTGTAACACCCAAATATTTTGTGAAATAGTTCTTTTTAATTTTAATATTAATAATATTTTCTCTTAAAGAAATACTATGTACAAATTCAGTTATATGAAAACCCATGTTTATCTTATGTTACGTGAAACAATGAGTTCATTCGATAGCATTCATGACATGTGGCACCAAGTTTTAGTGATCCATGAAATAATATTACATCAAATTTGACCATTATTCCCTATAAAATAAGTAGGAATTTATAAATAGTATTGAATACATATGAAATATAAATATACAGTTCATAAGAAAAATTTATTTATTTATAAATTCTTATAAAAAATAAATCATTTTTAGTAAAGAAATTATATTGATCAAAAATATTTTTTCCTCATGTATGACTTTTAATAATATTTATGAAAAAATATTATATAAAATTTATAGAGATTTTACGATATTTATTTGATAAAACAAATATTATTTTTTTAACCAAAACTATTTAAATTAACGAATTCATTATTCTTTTTATTTTCTTTTCCAAATATTTATTTTTATTGAATCATTAAAAATACTAAATTCTAAAAAAATAAAACTCCATTTAAATGAACTAATAAATATAAATTAACAACTATGGTTTAATGTAACCTGAGTTTATCCTATAATATTTAGTCCTAATTAATTTTTAGTCAACTTTATATAGTATTTTAGTATACGATTATTTTTGGGTTTAAAAATGAATGTTTTCTAAAGACATTTTTAAAGTGAATAATGATTCCCCAATTTAGTTTTTTACAATAAACCCAAATAATAAATTTTTTAAATGAAATGTATGGGTTATATAATGATATATTTTAATTAATATTCATAGTGTTATTAGACTTTGAGTAAATATAAATCCTCTTGTGTTTGAAAAAATATACATATTGAAACCCTAATTTTTCATCACTTTTACATTTTTTATTTTGCATTTAATTTAATACATATTTAGAAAAAATATTTGATAAAATAAAAATCATTTTTTAAATCATCATGAAAAAATTAAATTAGTATAATTTTTTTATGTTTCCCATGAAATTAATGTTTTTGATGTATAGTAAAAGATACTATATTTTAATTTGAAAATTAATTTTCATTTGATTTATATTAAATGGAAAATTAGATTTTAGAATTGATTTAATATAAAAATAGTTAAATTTAAATTTATTAATCCAATTTAGGTAATTTTAAATACATTATTATCATATTTATATGTTAAATAATTTTATACTTTTGAGCATTTTTGTCTTTTAAAAACCCACAATCTCATATCATATATTAAGTTAATTTTAAAATAAAATTTTCCATTTCTATTAATTTAATTTGGAAAATTATATTTCTAATTTGGAATAATTATAATATTTAATATAATTTTTTTTAACAAAATGTTTACCAAAATTAATTATTAAAATTATAAAAAAATTATCACCACTAGGGGTTAAATTAAAACATATGCGTTAAAAATTCTCCAACACATGACCATATACTATTAGAACAAAACAATTTCATATTATAAATCCCAAGATATTAAATATGTGATTTTAAGATTTTTATTTTAATTCACCTAATTATTTTGTAATATTTTTTGAGATTTACTTGTTGTTTCCAAGTGGACTTATTTCGCCCACCTATAAAATGCTACCACTACCCTTCACTTATTCACACATTTAAAACATTTTTGTTCAAATAATAAATTACAAAATCACTTACTAAAATCCTGAATATATTGTTATAAACCTAGGTTTGGAAATAATTCTATCCTTGGATTTGTTTTAGTGCACAACTAAGCAGGATTCCCGAAAAAGCGGTAACATTAATCAATGAGTGGGTTTTTATAACGGAATCCACCTCCATCAATTCAAATTACACCCAGAAAATATAATAATATCAGTATAATAAATATAATTTTTTTTTTCATATTTTAGGATTTACCCCAAACCATCTACAATTCTATCAAATAACTTATGGAGTCATTGTTCAACTGTATAGGATACTTGAACCTCACATTTTGATGCCATACGTTTTTTGATTACCACCCATCGTTATCAGTATTGATGATAGATATATAGAACATATATGATAAATTAAAATTAATTATACTAATGGATTAATAATATTATAAATATCATTTTAGTTTTCATTATTTAGGGGACATGATAATATCACTCGTGTGTACGGTGAACTACCACCTCATGAAGCATTGTTAATAATTTTCACTAAAACACAACATGGAAGATGTTATAGATACGTTTCTGTTTTATACATGACATATAAATTATATTAATTAAAAAATTCTCAATTATGAAAAAATATTTATCATTTTCATTATTACATTTTCACTCACTGAAATATGATAACATAACTCAAGTAATCGTGGACTATCACCTTCACGAAGCGAAGTAACACTTTATTCATCACCACACCACATGGATGATATGTATTATAATATTTAAATAAATTATATTGTAATTATTATATTAATATAATTATAAGAAAAATAATGTATTACTTACCTTCATTCGATAATGACCAATGGAAAATTGAAATGTTACTCATTTGTACATACGACCTACCCTCTTAATGATTGTAACACCCTTTATTTATCAAATATACCATTTATGATGAGAATTTAAATATAAACATATGTATAAATATTATTATTATGTAATAATCTTTATTTTATATTTAATTTAACCATGATCAATGTAATAGTACCAAATATAAAAAATCAAGACATATACAGAAAAACTATACTTATTACACTAAACTCGACATTAACTTGTAATTGTTAATAAATTTTTAGTAAAATAAAATAATTAAATCAGATATGGTATGATATATATAATAATATTTCAATAATATATTTATAATAAACTGATACTTATTATAAATTATGTTCAATCAGGGGAACAAAATATTGAGACTTACTATAAGGGAATTCTAGTCTCTCTTTTATTCATGGGAGACATTTTAAAACTCACCACTCATTTATTTTTTGTTGTTTATATACTCCCATAGAAATAATTACTTAATCAATCTCACAATTTTCATGATATTTAATTTTTATTTTGATTTTATTCTTTATTGGTTCTTATTATTACTAAAATTACAAAAACTATAAGGGATTTTGGTCACTCTTCATAGATCTGTGAGAAACATGACATATTCACAACCTATTTCATTTATGTGTTGTATATACTACCCATGATTTTATTTTATTAATATTATAAATAAAATTATGGGGATTTAAATATCCATATGAGTATTTATCAATGATTTTATATTCTAAAAGATACCAAAGTGTTGTTGTATTTTTACCAAAACTTGTCTTCTTTTAGACATATGTAATTTTATAAACCTATTCTCTATTAATTTTAGTATATCTAGAACAATTGATAAGTAAAATAAATAATTTATATAACCTCATGTTGTTTTCTGTTGAATTTAATGTTGTTCCTTCTTGGTTCTTATGATTCAATGTTCCCAATATTTTTATGATTCAATATTACAGTCTTTTCATTTATCGTGATTATTTATGATTATTAATTTTATGATAAAATATTATTATCCATATCTCAAGAAACTCATGTGTGTTCTTATCATCTATTTATTCGTGATATTTATTGTCTTCCCATGGTTTGGTACATATAATAATTGATCATTTATTAATGAAAATCAATCTTTGTTTCTCTCTTTGGTTGAAACATGATTTTCTTTCAAAACTGTACACTATAAAATGTTTTCAAAAATTTTAACAATTATAAAATAACATTAAAATAAAATTTTATGCATAGTGTACTTTGATAAAAACTATTAAATGGAATGTTCATTTATTTTTGAAATAAATTTATATTTGTTTTTATAAAAAAATATAGAAGGAATATATTTTATAGTATATTTTCTAAAAAAAATTTCCCACCATCCTAAAAATTAATTCAATTGATTCATAATATAGATTTTTTCATGTTCATATATAAATAAAAAATATTTTTTAAAAATACTAATGATTTAGAAATTTTTTTAATCAATAATGGATATTTTCCTCCCATATGTTTTCAATTATTATTAAACCATCCTTTACAGGTTAGGAATTTCATTTCCAATGAAATGGAATTACAAAATGATTTATAATGTTTTGTTTCCAAAATTGAAATTTTCAATGATATTATATTTTCCCAAAAAGTCATTCCATGTGATTAATCTTTCGAAAAAAATTTCTATATATGATGAAATCATTTCAAGTTACTTATACTTTACTTGGGATATGATCCCAAGATGCAATCATTATTCTTTCTCTAAATGGACTATGATAACTATTTTAATATCTTTATGGAACCGTTTTCTATTCCATAGGTTATAAAATGAATAAAATATTATGAAACCTGATTATTTTTACATAGGTTACGCATTCATCCAATAATTAAATTATTGAGATAATTTGTTTCATATCCATAGGTTTTTTTATAACAAATTTATGAAACCCATTGCATTTAATGGAATATAATATGATGAATTTTTTTTATTTTGTTGCACACATATGAATGATTTTCATTATCTGACGGTGGATACATTATAACAAATAATGGTGGTTATGTTATAACCATGGATGGAAATTACCTTATAATGTTGGACAATGGTTATATTATACCCAAATATGGGAGGGGTTTATCTCTCCATATAATGCATTGGTTAGTTCTTTATATCTTAAGAGATAGAAATGATTAGAGTGAGGAGTGAACTTGGTTAAATTAGAGACTTTATCCACTATTATTCTCTTTTGAGTGAACCTTAACTAACATGAAGTTTTTGGGAGTGAACCAGTTTGACTATGAGAAAAGGGAATCGAATTTATATGGGGGTGTGTCCCTCCATTGTGGTATAAACAATCCTAGATTTCTCTAATAGGTTTTTAAATTAAGCATATATGACTATAGAAAATATTTATATGGTTATGTCATTGAAACCATGACGGATGCTAGACATTGAGTATGGTTTTTGTTTGTTTTCAATCATCATTTAAAGTTCAGAATGTTTTCTAGGAAAGGGATCATATAGTTTAAATAGACAATATAAAAACAAGGTGCAAAAAATATTGGAGTGGTGCGGGAAAAATATTGAATGGGTGATAAATTGGTTTTGTATGCAATAGTGAAATCATGTTGGAATATTCACAGATATGGTTATTCAAGATCAAAATACTGAAAATTGGAAAAGTCTTGAGGTGCACAAAAAGTTTCATATGTTCACGATAATTGGTTCCAACATGGAAATCATGGTTTTTAGAATGATATTTCTTCCACAACGTGGTGGGATTTTTGTGAAGGGGTTGGGGACCCCTATAAATAAAAGGTGACCCCCTAATTAAACAAGATAAACAAATTATAGAATATTTGAGATATAAAGCACGTAAACATTGCGTGAAAAGTTAGTTGCACGTAAAATATGAAGTTGCACATAAAGGTTGAGGTTGCGCATAAATTTTGTAGTTGCGTGAAACATTGTTGCACAAAAGAATTGTAGAGATCCAATCTTGCGCACATGGTACACCTTTAGTCTTAAAATACCATGTGAACCCTTTGGTGTAGTTACACGAAAGATAAGGGGTTGCGCGAAAGTCTCCTTATGTGAAAAATCTCAAATCAGGTGTGCATGTTTAGGTATTGCACGCAAGTGTAGTGTTAAGCCTCTGATAGGATTATGATTATCTGGTTTGTGTGTTCAGTGCTTTTAAGTGTATAAATTCAAGAAATTCAATGCAAGCAGTGTCTCACGATGGACTAAGACAAAGACATAAATAAATATATGTTGAAGATACCCTCAAGTAAATAAATTGAGTGAGACTTCTCCCATGGCAGTGAGAAAGGGGGTGTCGATGGAAGTCTTATATGTGACTTATTAAGCAATCCTTGGATTATTTTAAAGGAAGTGTGTCTGGAATATAGTGACTGTGTCCAAACTCTTGTACTCCAAAACAAGAGAAGATTATTGGATTTTTGTACAATTGAAAAACTCTCAGCATATGATCCTCAGACATATCCCTTTATAGTGAACCAAGTAAAAGTGGTGTGTGCTCTATTTGCATGTGATTGCTTAATTTTCGTTTTTATCCATTATACAAGTTTAACATGTTCCAACCAACATGGGAACAAGATCAGATACTTTAAAAGAAAAAGTTGAAGCACTGATTCATTGTTCCCATCTTCGGGCACCCTGGGGTTCTATAAGTGGTATTATAGGGTTGTTACTTCTGTTATATTTAATCATTTTCGACATGGAGATTTCATCCCGTATGAGTGGAGTCCACCTATTCGATGGATGTAATTTTCATATTTGAATGAATAGAATGTGATCTAATCTAATATCTCTTATAATGGATGTTATATGTGCTACTACGCAAGGAATACATGTCACTGATCCAACATGGATGACCATGACTGAGATAGAAAGGAAAATTATTGATACAAGTACTAAATTGTATAATCCTTTTTCCAAATCTCTATCAGATTAGATTTATCTAATGGTGATAAGTTCCACCTGAGGAAAGTATATATTGGATAAAATTTAATATATATATGAAGGAGACTACAAATTGACTGAGGAAAAACATTAAGTATTTCACAATAGGATTGATGAATTGAATATGCACCCGGATCATAATTCAGACTTCTTCTTCAATCGAATTACTGAATTTGTAGTAGAAATTTGATTACTTGGTGAAGAAATCAAAGACATAGCCATTGTAAATAAAATCATGGGATTACATCCACCCCTTTGAAATGAAATGGTGTTAGCCCAGGAGGAAAGAGATATCTCTAAGATCTCTCTGGATGATCTGCTGAGTATCCTAGTGGCATATGAAATGATAGTCAAATTGGAAGATGCTACAACTCGTGTCTGTAAGGAAATGGAATTCCATGCTATGGAAAAACTAAAAATTTCCCGATAGAGTAGTGGTGAGGACAGTGATGAAAAATAAATTATTTCTCTTATTGCTAATTAATTCATTATGGTAAAAAAAACATTTTAATTTAAGCTACCTATGGCATGTTTTCATTGAGGTAAATTGGGCACATAGCCTAATAGTGCTCACAGAAATTTGATGATTAAGAGAGAGAAGTTGAAAAAATTGAGAAGCAAAAGAAAAAGTTCTTCAAAACAGAAAACTTAAAATATTCAAATAATCTATAGAAAAATAGTTTTTTGTGTGAATAATATGAATAAGATATTTTTTTCTATAAGGAAGAGGAACAATTATTTAAATCTAGGAAACAAGTTTCCATGAGGGCCACTGTTGAAAAATCAAAACCATCAAAAGATAAAGGCTATGATAATCAGTTGAAAACTATTTCCAATCTTGAGTTGCATATTAAGGATGCATTATGTATGCTTAAGAATAAATATAAGAATTTCAATTAGTGAAAATAAATTATAGATGAATCATATGAATATGTTGATCAGCTTGAATCTGAAATTGAACGACTTCAAGAATTTGTTAATGTATAGTATAAAATATTTAAAATAAACAGTGATGTAGTGGATCTAAAGCTGATAATTGAAGAGCAGGAAAGGTCATCAATGACCTCACCTTCAGACTAGAAGAATATTCCAAGACCAATGAAGGTATTCAAGAGGACGTTATTACTCTTAGGTGTAATCTTAAGAGTGAATAACATTCAAAAGAATGGAGGAAGAAAACACAATTTTATAGGTTATCAGATTCAGAGCTATTGGAGAGAGAAAAGTTAGTTCTATAGAAGTTGAAAAGATTTTCAATGATCAAATAAAATCTTATATTAGTAATATCAGAATTAGTTGTGAGGATAAATCATAAAATGCTGGAAATAAAGGTTACCAAAATAAAGGCATGAATAAAGTGGTTCACGTGAAAAACTCACCTGAAGGGCTGAAAAAGAAACCCCCAATTAAATTTTAATTAATAACAGAAGACTATACTTAAGCCTACAAAGGAATAGATAGTCAAACTATTATACCATGGGAGAAGGAATGAGGATAAATAGAAGTGAGAAGACATTTCCTCTAGTGAAGTGTCAGTTCTATGGATATTTGTGCCATACCATGTCTTATTGATAAGAGGTAAAGAGATATTTGAATGGATATGAGATGGGAGTTCAAAAAAGAAGAAAAAAATCATATCCTAATTATTATAGAAGAAAAATTTCTATGGATATTGTTTTTATTGTTTTAACATTGGCCATAAAGATATTTATTTCAGGAAGGCGAGTGAAATGGACACCTCATTTCAAAGTCATTCAAAATTCAATGTTCAACAACAAGACTGTGATTATCTTTCAAATAGTTTTTCCCATCTAGAAGAATAGATTAAATTGAATAACCCATGTACAAGGAAGAGAAATCATAATGGTTTTCAGTGTCCTACACTCAACACAATAACTCATTTAAACAAAATAGGAAAATTAAAAAATCTATTTTGCAAAAAGATCCCTCAAGGATACAAAGAATAATTCCTCCAGGATTCCTAATATCGAATTTTGGTCCCACGTGATGGGTAAAAAAGACCTATTAACTGATGTCAAGAAAAAGTTCGATGGAACAGTGAGTTTACATAATTTCTCGACCCAAGTTACACAGAATCGGTGCATTATTACTTAAAATTGGTGTGATACATTGAATAATGTCCCGAAATACAGATATGTTTAGTAGCCTTGTAAGTACTAAATATATACATTTTTTTTACATTACATCAAGAATAAAACAACATTTTCCCCTTTGAACACTCTTATATCCCATAGTTTATTTTTGCAAGTTAATCTTAATATACTTATTTGTATCTTGGGAAAAGTATAACATAAGAAAGGGGTGTGCTCAGATTCTCAGTAGGGATAACAATATAGAGGAAACTATAATAAATAAGAATGAACATTTAAGTCAATGTGCATAACTAAAAAACAAGCCTTTTAACCTAAATGTCAGCATAATATGGAAAAGATAAATCAAATAATTCCATTTACGTATTCATATGGATATTCTAATAGTCTAATAATCACATACAATATCAATATCCAATTTCATAATGATGTAATGAATAATTTCTAATATCCTAACCACATAGTCAAGGCCTCGTTCCAAGACTACAAATAAAGTTTTGTCAAGGCCTCGTACCAAGACACTAGTTTGTCTCATGAGACCTACTGATGCATCGATGAGCTATAGAGGGCTCTAATCATCACTTACTATGTCCAATGAATTCCTCATATGAAAAGTTTGTAACATAATCTAAACATTCATATTAAAAATAGTATATGAAATGTCAATTTTTAACCACAAATAATGAATGGTATAAAAATATCACATCCACAGTCAACCATAATTCAATCATTACAATATAGAATATTGTATTATAATAAATTAACATCAATCAAAAATAATTAAGGATATTAACATAGATAAAAATAATCATCAATAATATTTTAGATAAATATAACCCATTTTCTTGAAAACATTTAAAAGTATTACTATTTATCAAGAATCCATTTAAAATAGAATTTTGAATCAAAGATGCTCATAACACTATTAAACTTTTACAAGGAATTTTTATTTTAAAACATTAATTTCCATATTAATAAGTCTATAAAACCATATTTAAAATATGGACATTAATGAGAATGATTTAGAAGAATAAATCATTCAATCATTTATTAATGATATTTTAGTTAGAGTTTCTAACCAAAAGAAATAATATTGAATAAAAATAATTTAGGTAATAAAAAATTTATGATATCATGATAATAAATGAATTCATGATATACTATGTCAATGGAATGTATAAAAACCATATAAAAGAGAATTGGTGCATAAAAACAAAGAAGAATAAATGGAATGTAAATTGAGATGAAATCCAGTATAAATATAGTATCCTTAAGGATAAATCAATGACAAGATTATGTTTAAAAAATATAAATATAGTAAATATTATTATATATTAATTTTAAATCAATCATAGGACACTTACACATATTCTTGAAAAAACAACACTAATGACTTGGATGTTTTACTCAATGAATAGAAATTGAGTTAAAATTACTCCTATGAAGTTCATATGGATGACTTGAGAATTTATTAATGGATTGGATATGTGTATAAAACGTATATCCACAAAATGGTGATTGTAAATTAATACATAAGTAAATAAATAGTGATTTCACACATAATTTTTGAGGAAAATAATCATTGAAGATTGCATAAAATCGAATGAGTGGAAACTGAAATTTGAAATTCCATTACCGATTTGGTAACATATGAAACATACACCCCCTAAAATAAGGATCATACAATGAAGTTGTAAATACCCATAAAATAAATTATATTACACAAGGAATTTAATCATGGGCAGTACATACACCACACAAATGGAAATAGCGGCAATATAACATGAATCTCATGGAAATAAGAAGATGGATGAAAAGCCCTTACCTTCTACATTTTCTTAGTGGAGGGTATGTTAAACAACTATATAATAGTAAAATCATTGTTATTAAATTATATAATAACCACATCCATAAATATGATATCATATATGATCTTCAAATATTTATTTGTTAATAATATTTTAGTAGTATCATTATTTTGGTTTTTAACTGATTCGTTTTACATTATATGTTTTGTTATTTAAGTAATGTTTGTTATGGATAGGATTTATTTGATTCATATACATAATTATAATAATTTCTTAAAAATTATTTTTAATCATAATATTAAAATAATTCTTGAATGGTAATTAATGGGAATGAATCTCATCACGTTCGTGGAGAAGGTAATCTGTACGTACACATGAGCGACAATATAATTACATTAATGGTGAGATCGTATATAATTGGATTTTATATAACCTGTAAAGAATAATTAACATTTTATATTTTATATTTACATCAATTATACATCTTTATTATACCCATCTAAATAATGAAGTGTTTAATAACAACTACACCACGTTGTGGAGACGGTAAGTCATACATATGCGCATATGGTGGATTTTTCATTCATAGAATGAATGGAATAATGAATATGGTTGTATCATTTTTATAATAAAATAACAACAAGTATAAGCTAAAAGATTTTTTATTTTGGTATGGAAACAACAATAAAAGTGGAAGTGGAAGACGAAAGGAACTTTGAAAGAGGTGATGCAATTATTACCTGTTTTTCTGGCGTTTCATTTTGATTTGATCAAAAGGGATTAGGATGGATTTATAATGAAAGGAATTCACCTAGGATGTAATGATAGTAGTTTTTAGGATATTTGGATAGGGTTTTCAATGGAAAATGGATTTGGAGGTGTGAAATTAAGAGAAGGGGAAGTACCATTTTATAGGAGAGGTGAGGGTCACTTTAGGAAATCCCTAAAATATTTTTTAATTATAAATTATTTTTCTTTTTATAATGACTCCAAATTGATTTAGTTCGAGGCTAAGGTGGGTATGGGTTGGAAATAGCTCAAAAAATAGGTTTTATACACATTTAGGTCACCATATTAACCTTATAATTTAGATTTAACTGCTAGTTAAATATTTTAACTTTTACTATGTATTCTTGGATTATTATAATAAATGGTTAATAAACATACTATAAAATGAAAAGAGAACTCGAAGTGGTTCTTTATTTACAAAAATAACCTTATATATGCACTTTGGGCTAACCATATATTTTTATGAATATTATATCAGTTAATAATATAGTAATTGTTTTAAAAACTCATTTATGTCAATTTTGACACTATTTTGTATTTGGTTTTTGTTAAAGTCATAAAAACTTGATTAAATATAATTAAATTTCATTAATTAATAATAAAATGTCATATTAACCTTGGAAATTAGTGGAATTTATCATAAGTCCCAATTAACATTAATTTGGATATTTATAATATCAATTATTTTTATATTTCATTAATAATGTAATTATTGCATCATCATTGTTCTATAATAATATTTAATTATTTAATGAATAAAAATTATAAATAAAATACCACTATATAGGAAATATATTTATATTTCTAATTAATATTTATCGTCGAATTTATCTTATATATAACCCTAGATTAAAAATGGTTTAGTTATTAAACATTGAACTTAACACTTTTAACTCTTCTTTAAATAAAATAATAATAAATGTCCTAATCTAATTCAAGTGGACCAAATAGATAATATTTTAATCCTAAGGATGGTTTTTCATTGAAATACATTTATGAAAAATAATTAGGACTTTTGTTATGGTAATTATAATATCATTTTTAGCTTTAATTACCCTATAAACTTTGAACTGTTGTTAATAAATGTAAAATGTTAATATTCACGAAAATTTATTTTCATATTAATAAACCACATATTACTTAATGATTTCAACTGTGTCTCCCATATTTTTTAAATTAAATCCACAGAAGCTATAAAATAACTTTTTATAAAAAATTTCTAATGTTCCTAGAAGGTGTTTAAAAGATGTTAATAATTTAAATAAAATTTTATACATCTAATTTTATGTTAAAATGAATACAATGAATTACATTGAACTAATATTGGTATTATGTATCTATTTTTACTTAATATAAATTTAAATAAAATAAATAATTATTAAAATAAAATGTCAGTTGTTAAACAATAATGTTCTGTTTTTCACTATTCATCAAAAATTAAAAGTTTTCAGAAAAATACCAAAAATTCACCCTATGATAATTTTGATATTCCAAATTAAAAAATGAATACTATTTTACCAAATTCAAAACAAATAAGTTTCATTAATTAATTTAAAATTAATTACTGTCATCAAAACAAATAAAGTAGGTTTTTAAAAAGTAACAAATATCAAAAGATTGACATGAGTTTATGTCAAATTTAAATTTGAAATTATTTATAATGAGATAAATTGTATTAAATGATAAAAATATAATCAAATTATACATATAAACCATTAAAATGAATAATTTAACACTAGAAATTATTTTGATTAAAAAAAATTTTCAATTAAAATTTAGTATTTTAAACTATTCACCAAAATATGAAAGTTATCAGAAAAATCAAGAAAAATTTATCGAAACTAAATTTTTATGTCCCTCTTATAAAGAAGAATTTTATTTTGTCAATTTTAATATATAAAATTGTCAAATATTGGATGTAAAAAAGCGTTCTCCATTAAAAGGCGGTAAAATTGCATATTCTAAAAAGTACATCCTTTCTCTGAATAGTTGAGTTTGTTCTTATATTATGTCTAACAAACACATAATATGGATGTTAAAATTATATGGAGTATATAAAATTCAAAATGCAGTTAATACTATTCATATCCATTTTTTAACGGCTAGTTTTGTAAGTCATGGTGTGCTCAAACTCAATGTTTCATGTAGTGAAAGAAATTGAAATACTTTAAAGAGAATAACATACTATGATGTATTGGGGTGTTACATTTTTCCCCCATTTTTGAAATTGTATCTTTTTAATTTTAAAACTGGGCTTGGGAACATCATTGAATTCCCCACATCAAAAAAGAAGTCAATAAAACGCTCAGTTTAAAATAATGAAAGAGATGTACAAAAGTCACGCGAGATAACCCATACAAGGATTCCATATAGGAAACAATAGATATGGAATATAAAAATAGTGTCATGTTATGATGGAGAGTGATAGAAGGAATGATCAGGATAAAGTTAACAACAAGAAAGTCACAAACTTTTGATAGAATAAATAGTCATTAGTTTCCTAGTAGGAAAATTAAACGGACAATGTTTTTTGTTTAAGTTCCATTTAATAAAGTTAAGGAATTTATTTATGAGATTGAATAAGAACATAAATAAATATACTTACTTTTTAAGTAGAGGTTAATCCGTCAATTAATTTCTACCACTAACTCATCTTTTTTCCAAATGAAGAGTATTTAAGATGACTTTTTCACACCTAAAATTCTAGAATCAACTTCTAGAGAATCACATGATCCACAAGGGATAAACTATTTGTTACCCGTGTCTTTAGAGATTAAATAAAACCAAAATGGATAGTACAAGATCAGATGATCCCCAGAAGCATAATACTTTAGAGAAAGAAATATTAATCTGAATTTCTTAAAATTAAACCAACAATACCCAAAGGTCAATAAATACAAATCAATAAAAAATTGTCATTAATATCCTTCAATACAATACAAATTATGATTGAAACCCCAAACTCAAAATAATTTGATTACATAGTCCTCCACGTTAAATTGTATCTCCAAATAACATAGACTGCTCTTAATGTCACATACATAAAATTAATTAACTTAATCACATATTCTCTATGATATGTTAATAATTTCCATAAATAACCCAAATCACTATAAATCCACAATAAAAAAAAGATATAAAATCCACCATTACTAAAATAGTTAATCACACTGACCAGAGACTTCATAGAGTCCAGTGGTAGGTGATAAATCCCAATCACACTCTATTTGTGGGTTCAATTCCCGCAGCTTTGTCCTATGCGACGGGTTGTCACACCGTCTGCGTGTTTCCCTTTTCCAAAAAATATATTTTATAACATTCCCAAAATGAGATAAATTCCCCAAAATAAACATAACATAATTTAACAACAAAATTTATATCATAACATGCATTTTCATCCTAAAAATTAATAACATGTAATTGCATCAAATTCAAAGATCATATAAACCCAAATGGTTATTTATAATAATATCCAAAAATGAAAATATAATTCTTCATTTAAAAGAATTTTCACATAACGAACTACATGGTTACACATATAAGATAATGTCTTCCAACGTAATCCCATAATTTTAATCATTTCTCCATCCATTTATTTCCACATAGATTTTTCTTTGACATATAGGTTATCCTATAAAATAGGTAATTGACTCGGTTAATTCCAAGGTCCCTTAAATTTATGGAAAATTAATTTAATTGGACTATTAGGATCAATTTTATTTTCTACCACAGTTATCCAATTTTTTTCTCATAAATTCTTCACATTATGTCCTTTCCCACAGATAAATCATTTCATTGTTCCATTGAGACACTTTCCTTGGTGTTTTCTTTCACATTTCTGGCATTATTGAAATTCTCTTTCTTTTCTCTATAGATTCCACTACTGGAGCTCTTATTATTCACTGTTTTTCTCTTCTTTGTTGAGTCTGGTAGTTGGTTAATATATATGTTATTGATCATATTTTTGGAAAACAGATGGTGCATGACCACTATATCTGTTACTCCTATCAAGATTCCATTTCGTTTTTCATTTCCACCACCATACCCACCTTATACATCATGTTCAAGGTTACTATGAATTCCTTGGAATCTATCCATAGACTAACACAAGAAAGCATAGTGTGAGTCATAAAGTCATTTAGAAAATATCATGACACTTTATTTTCAATATAAAACACCTTAGGATTAACCAAGGTTATTTATTATCAGATTATATTAAAAATCCCTCAAATAATTTGGTAACAAAATTTTGAATTATCCTAAGGATATCCCTCGATAGTGTCACAACCAAGAGTGAAACAAGGCCTGTTGTTGTGTACCAGGATACCCCAGGTGAAGCCTGAAACTCGTTGTCAGATTTTTTACTCCTATGTATATTTGTGCCAGAGCCCTTAATACCTGCTCGTATCCATACAAGGATGTATTTCTTAAGAAACCCACACAATATTCACATTACCAAATTTTTTTGATGATCTTCTATAATAATCATCAAAGACTATCTTAGGGTCATGTTTTCTAATTACATTCTATCTAAATCAAGCTTCCAATGTTTTTACTAAATATCCTCTAATACCAACAATAACATCCCGACCGTAGTTACCTAGAATCGGTGCAATATTAGATAATATTGGCCTGATACAAGGAATCATGTCCCGAAAGACTGACCAGTTTAGTAGCCTTGGAATTACTAGATACAAACATAAGTTTTAAATTACATCATGACAAAAAACAACATTATATCCCCTTAGAACACTCTTATATCCCTTAGCCTATTCATGCAGGTTTATCATAATATACATAATCGCATCTTGGGAATAATAAAACATAATAAATGGGTGAGCTCAGATTCTTAGTAAGGATAACTATATAGTGGAAACTATCATAAATAAGAATAAAAATTTAAGGCATTGTGTAATAATAAAACACAAGCCTTTTAAACATAAACTTTAGCATAATATGGGATATATAAATCGAATGATGCCATTTACATATTCAGATGGATATTCTACTAGTTGAATAATCACACAAAATATCAATATAAAATTTCATAATGATGGAATGCAAAATGTTGGACATCATAACCACATAGTCAAGGCCTCGTTCCAAGACTACAAATAAGATTTTATCAAGGCCATGTGCCAAGACACTAGTTTGTCTCATGGGATCTACTGATGCATCGATGATCTATAGTGTGCTCCACTTATCACATACGATGTCCAATTAATTCCTCATAAGAAATGGTTGAAAAATAATCATTACATTCATATTAAAACTAGCATGAAAAATGCCAATATTTTAACCAGAAACCATGAATGGTATAAAAATAGCACATCCATAGTGAAACATAAGTCCTTCAATACTACATGGAAGATTGTATTATAATAAATTAACCCCAATATATATCAATGAATTATATTTTCATAGATTAAAATAATCATAAAAAATATTTGAGATAAACATCCCCCTTTTTCATGAAAACATTTAAAATTATCAATATTAATCAAGAATCCGTTTAAAATATATTTTTGAATCAAAGCATCCCAAAACACATTGAATATTTTAAAATTAATTTTAACTTTAAAACATTAATTGTCCAAAAAAATAAATCCTTAAAACCATTTTTAAAACATGGAAATTATTGAGAAATATTTAAAAGAATAAATCTTTGAAAAATTTAAAAATGATATTTTAGTTAGAGTTTCTAAACAAATGAGACATGATTGAATAAAAATAATTGAGGTAATATAAACTTTATAATATCATGATAATAAATAAATTTATGATATACAATGTCAAAGGGTAGTATATAAACCTTATAATAGTGAATTGGTTCATAACAACAAAGAAGACTCAATGGAATGTAAATTGAGTTGAAATACCTTATGAAGACTGTATCCCTAAAGAAAATTCAGTGAAATAATTATGTGTGAAAAATATAAATACACTCAATATGATTTTATATTTAGTGTAAATCCATCAGAGAACATTCACACATATTCATGAAAAAACAACACCAATGACAAGGATGTATAACTCACTGAGGATGAATTTAGTGAAAAATACTCTTATCAAGTTCATATCGATGGCTTGAGAATTTATCAATGGAGTGATTATGTGAATCAAAATTATATCCAAAAAAGGTGAGTGTAAATTACTATATAAGTAAATAAATTGTGATTTCACACATGATCTTGGAGTAAAATAATCAATGAAGTTTTCATAACTTGAAATATTATTTTATTATAAATTTATTTTCATTTTCTATCTTATAGAAATGGATTCATTTTGAGGATAATGTGGGTATGGGTCTACAATCTCTCAAATAATAGGTTTCAGATAGGTTTAGGTCACCATATAAACCTTATCTTGTATATTAAATTCATAGTTAAAAAATTTCACGTTTTCCATGTATTCTTGTATTATTATAATAAATAGGTAATAAAATTACTATAAAAACAAAAGAAAACCACAAGTGGTTAATTATTGATATATAAAACCTTATATATTTCCTTTATCATAACCTTATATTTTAAGGAATATTATATCAATTCAAAATATAGTATTTGGTTTAAAATCTCATTTATGTCAATTTTGACAATATTTGGCATTTGATTTTTGTTAAAGTCCTAAGAACTTGATTAATTAGAATAAAATTCATTTAATTAACCCTAACATGTCATATTAACCTATAAAATTAGGGTAATTCATTAGAAGTATAAATTTTCATGTAGTTGGATATTTATAATATAAATTATTTTAATATTTCATTTATTAAGTAATAACTTCATCATCATTGTGTCAGGATTACATTTAATTATTTAATGTCTTAAAATTATAACTAAAATATGATTATGTAGGAAATATTTTTAGATATATAATGAATATTTATAGTCGAAATTATCATATGTATAACACTATATTAAAAATGGTTTACTTATTAAACCATGATTTTAACACTTTCAAATATTCTTTAAATAAAATGATAATAAATGTCGTAATCTAATCCAGGTGGGGAAAAATGATAATATTTTATTCCTACGGTTGGTTTTGGTCAAAATAAACTTATCTAAAATAATTAGGACTTTTTTTCAGTTAATTATAATACCTTTTTTACCTTTAATTACCTATTTACTTTTAACAATGGTAAATAAAAGTCAAAAGTTACTATTCACAAAAAATTATTTTCTTATTAATAAACCACATTTTACTTACTAATTTCAAATGTGTCTCTTGGATTTTTTAAATTCATTCCTCGGAAGCGGTGAAATTATATTTTATGAAAATTTGCTAACCTCCCTAGAAGTTGGGTAAAAGAAGATAATAATTTCAATAAAATTTTATACATCTAATTTTATAATAAAATAACTCCAATGAATTACATTTAACTAATATAGGTATTATTTATCTATTTTTTCTTAAAATAAATTTCAATAAAACATTTAAATATTTAAAAGAAATTTGGTTTTAAACAATAACAAAGTGATATTCACCATTCATCAAAAATTGAATGTTTTCAGAAAAATACCAAAACTTCACCCTAAGATCATTTTGATATTATGAATTCAAAAATAAATTATATTATAGCTAATTCCAAACATTGAAGTTTCATTAATTAATTTAAAATTAATTCCCATTGTCAAAAGAAAAAACGGGTTTTTAAAAAGTAAAAAATATCAAAAGATTGGCATGTGTTTCTGTCAAATTTAAATTTGAAATTATGTATAATGACATAATATGTATTAAATTATAAAAATAGAATAAAATTATAATTACAAACCATTTAAAAGTATTATACTATAAATTATTTTAATTAAAAAAGTCTCTTTCAATTAAATTTTTTTATTTTTCACTATTCACCAAAATATGAAAGTTATTAGAATAACACCAAAAATTTATTGAAACTAAATTTTTATATCATGATTCTAAATAAAAAATATTTTTCCTAAATTTAATATATAAAAGTGTCAAATATTGGATTTATAAAGGGTTCTCCATTAAAAGGTGGTAAAAATGAATTTTCTGAAAAATACTTCCTTTATCTGAAAAATTGAATTTGTTATTATATTATGTATAAGAAACACATAATATGGATGTTAAAATTAAATGGAGTATATTAAATTCGTAATGCAGATAATAATATTCATATCCATTTTTTGAACGACTAGTTTGGTAAGTCGTTGTGTGCTCAAACTCGGTGTTGTGTGTAGGTTAATCTATTGAATAACTTTAACGAAGATAACATACTATTAAATCTTGGGTTGTTATAGGTTTGGAAATGATGGTTCTTTTAATATACAAGTACGTTTATGTAATGAGCTAGAAAAAGGAGAGATGAAGAAAACTGAAGTCCTTTATGTGGATGGTCTGCATCATAATCTTTTGAGTGCGAGTCAACTTTGTGACTCAGGGATTACTGTGACATTCAATCAGAATGGTTGTACTGTAGGAGGAAATTTCGAGAATCCTATCATGAAAGTCTATAGAATATATGGCATATTATATCAGGTCGCCAACAAAGAGAGGATTTTATACCTAACTGTTGAATAGGGAAAAAGTCTGTGACATTGATGATTAGGGCACATCAATCAGGAGGACATGGAAAATTTATCTAAGTTGATGATAATCATGGGTATACTTATTCTGAAGCATGAACGAGAAAAGTCTGGTGATACCTATATGCGAGGGAAGATAGTCTACCGATCCTACCATCTATAGAAGAAAAGATAATCTAATCTGCTTGATATCATTCATACAAAAAGTACGTGGGCTGGTAAATGTTTCCAGAACACATGGAGGAAGGTACTTTATTCTTTTTATAGATTATTACAATTGGATGGTATCTTTGATCATCATACACTGGAAATAACCGGTTCTTGATTGCATGAAATCCTATCGATGAATTGCAGAGAATTATATTAGATTGAAGATCATAGTCTTACAATCTATCAACGGAGGGGCATACACATCCATTGAATTAGAAAATTACCAATAGAAGCATGGGATACAAAATGAGGTGGCTTTTGTGAGAACCCCACAACAAAATGGAGTTGCTGAGCTCATTAATCAATATGTAAACAACATGGAGAGAGAAATGATGATCGAGAGTTATATTCCTCAACACTACTGGAAAAATTCAGTTCATGCTACTACGTACATTCACAATCGAAGATGGATATATATGGGTGAGACAAAAGAAACATATGAATTGTGGCATGAAAGGAAAACGTCATTGAAATATTTTTTTTGTTTTTGGAAAGAAAATTTTCATCAGAAACAAATAAGGAAATAAAGGGAAGTATAGAGACAATTCATACAATGGAATGTTTATTGGAGATTAAATGTACATCAAATCCTACATGTGTTTTAATAACATATTTGGAAGAATTTTGGAAAGCATTGATCTTAATATCATTGAATTGAAAAACATGAATGCTTCAAAGAATTATTATGATGATGTGATAGAAAATGAGGATGAATGTGAACATTGAACAAATTATAATATAGTGGTAGATTAATGTATACAAAACTCTCCAGAGACATATCATTATGTTGACATAGAAGAAGATTCAAAAGAGGAATCTATAACCGAAGAAAATTTGATCATACCCCAAAGGAGAAATCGAAGAGAAGATTTTGATCAGTCAAACATTATCAGGGATTTGTATGCACCTACAATGATAAGGAGAATGAATAATAGTGCACAATATTCATTTATATTCGTTTTGGAAGCATCCTCAAATGAAGAAGCAGCAAAGTATGTGTCTTGGATGAAATCAATGAATGAAGATTTAGATCAGATTGACAAATATCAGACCGGGGATCTTTCCAAGAGACCCTAAGATCACAATGTGATTGGAAAAAAGTGGATTTTCTAGAACGAATTTTATGATCATAGAAATGTTATCAGAAATAAGGTGTGTTCGGTCTCTAAATGATATTCCAAAATAGAAGGTGTTGATGTTGAAGATACATTTTCTATAATAGAAACACTAGAGTCAATCAGGTTGTTTAGTTCCATGGAAATCAAATAAGATATAATGTTTATAAAATGGAAGTCAAGACATCATTCATAAATGGTGACTTTGAAGAAGAACTACACATTGAACAAATATAACATACATAAATATGATATTTTCTAAAAAATAACATAAATAAGATATCATATATGATCTTTTAAAATTTCTTTGTTTATAATGTTTTTGTTTTATCATTGTTTCAGGTGTTGACTGATTCATTTTCCTTTATATGTTATGTTATGTAAGTCATGTTTTTTATGGATAGAATGTATCATATTAATATAAATAATTATATTCAGTTCTTAAAAATTATTTTTCATCATAAAATGAAAATTATTCTTGAATGGTTATGATGGGGAATGAATATCATCGCATTTGAGGAGATGGTAATCCGGATGTATGCACAATCAACAATATCAATAAATTGAATTTGATATCATATATGATTGGATTTTATATTCTATATAAAGAATCTTTAAAATTTTATATTTATTATTTACATAAATTATACATCATTATTATACCCATCAAGATAATTAAGTGTTTAATAACAACTCTATCACGACCTGGAGACGGTTAGACGTACGTCCGCACGTATAATGCCTTTTTCATTCAAAGGATGGATAGAATAATGAATATAGTTGTAAAATATTTATAATAAAATAACAGTATGTTGAAGGTATTGGATTTATTTTTTTTTATGGAAACAACAAACAAAGAGGATGTGGAATAAGAAAATAACTTTGAAAGAGGTGAAGAAATTATTACCACTTCTCCAGGTGCTACCTTTTGATTTGATCAATAGATCTCCTTAAGATAGATTTATGATCAAAGGATGTCATCTAGGATGTAGTTAATGTAGATGGGAGGATATTGTAAGAGGGTTTGTATGAGCCAAATGGCTTTGGAGTTGTGGAATTAAGAGAAGGGGTTCAACCCTTTTATAAGATAGGTGACTGTCACTTTAAGAAAAACTTGAAATATTATTTTATTATAAATTTATTTCCATTTTATAACAGATAGAAATGGATTCATTTTGAGGATAATGTGGGGATGGGTCTACAATCTCTCAAACAATACGTTTTAGATAGGTTTAGGTCACCATATAAACCTTATCTTGTATATTAAACTCTTAGTTAAATAATTTGACGTTTGCCATGTATTCTTGTATTATTATAATAAATAGGTAATAAAATTACTATAAAAACAAAAGAAAACCACAAGTGGTTAATTATTGATATATAAATCCTTATATATTTCTTTTAGCATAACCTTATATTTTAAGGAATATTATATCAATTCAAAATATAGTATTTGTTTTAAAAACTCATTTTTATCAATTTTGACAATATTTGGCATTTGATTTTTGTTAACGTCCTAAGAACTTTATTAATTCAAATAAAATTAATTTAATTAACCCTAACATGTCATATTAACCTATAAAATTAGGGTAATTCATTATAAGTCTCAATTTTCATGTAGTTGGATATTTATAATATAAATTCTTTTAATATTTCATTTATTAAGTAATAACTTCATCATCACTGTGTCATGATAACATTTAATTATTTAATGTCGTAAAATTATAACTAAAATACAATTATGTAGGAAATATTTTTCGACATATAATGAATATTTATATTCGAAATTATCATATGTATAACACTATATTAAAAATGGTTTAGTTATTAAACCATGATTTTAACACATTCAAATATTCTTTAAACAAAATGATAATAAATGTCGTAATCTAATCCCGGTGGGTAAAACGGATCATATTTTATTCCTAAGGTTGGTTTTGGTCAATATAAACTTATCCAAAATAATTAGGACATGTTTTTGGGTAATTATAATACCTTTTTACCTTTAATTACCTATTTACTTTTAACCATGGTAAATAAAAGTCAACAGTTACTATTCACCAAAAATTATTTTCTTATTAATAAACCACATTTTACTTACTAATTTAAAATTTGTCTCTTGTATTTTTTAAATTCAATCCACATAAGCGGTGAAATTATGTTTTATTCAAATTTGCTAACCTCCCTAGAAGTTGGGTAAAAGACGTTAATAATTTCAATAAAATTTTATACAACTAATATTATAATAAAATAACTCCAATGAATTAAATTTAACTAATATAGGTATTATGTATCTATTTTTTCTTAAAATAAATTTCAATAAAATATTTAAATATTTAAAAAAATGGGTTTTAAACAATTACACAGTATTATTCACCATTCATCAAAAATTGAATGTTTTCAGAAAAATACCAAAACTTCACCCTAATATAATTTTGATATTATGAATTCAAAAATAAATTATATTTTACCTAATTCCAAACATTGATGTTTAATTAATTAATTTAAAATTAATTCCCATTGTCAAAAGAAAAAACGGGTTCTTAAAAAGTAAAAAATATCAAAAGATTGACATGTGTTTATGTCAAATTTAAATGTGAAATTATTTATAACGACCTAATATTTATTAAATGATAAAAATATAATAAATTTATAATTAAAAACCATTTAAATTTATTATACTATAAATTATTTTTATTAAAAAAGTTGCTTTCCATTAAATTTTTTTATTTTTCACTATTCACCAAAATATGAAAGTTTTTAGAATAACACCAAAAATTTATTGAAACTAAATTTTTATATCATGATTCTAAATAAAAAATATTTTTCCTAAATTTATTATATAAAAGTGTCAAATATTGGATTTATAAAGGGTTCTCCATTAAAAGGTGGTAAAAATGAATTCTCTGAAAAATAATTCCTTTATCTGAAAAATTGAATTTGTTATTATATTATGTATAAGAAACACATAATATGGATATTAAAATTAAATTGAGTATATTAAATTCTTAATACATATAATACTATTCATATCCATTTTTTGAACGACTAGTTTGGTAAGTCGTGGTGTTCTCAAACTCGGTGTTCTGTGTAGGTTAAGCTAGTAAATAACTTTAAAGAAGATAAATTACTATTAAATATTGGGTTGTTATAGGTTTGGAACTGATGGTCCTTTTAAGATAAAAGTATGTTGATGTAATGAGCTAGAAAAAGGAGAGATGAAGAAAACTGAAGTCCTGTATGTGGATGGTCTGCATCATAATCTTCTGAGTGTGAGTTAGCTCTGTGACTCTGGGATTATTGTGACATTCAATCAGAATGGTTGTACTGTAGGAGGAAATTTTGAGAATCCTATCATGAAAGTCTATATAATATATGGCATATTGTATCAGGTCACCAACAAAGAGAGGATTTTATACCTATCTGTTGAATAGGTAAAAACTCTGTGACATTGATTATTAGGGCACATCAATCAGGGGGACATGGAAAATTTATCTAAGTTGATGATAATCGTGGGTATTCTTAATCTGAAGCATGAACGAGAAATGTATGGTGATACCTATATGCGTGGGAAGATAGTCTACCGATCCAACCATCTAAAGAAGAAAACAGAATCTATTCTACTTTATCTCATTCATACAAAAAGTACGTGGGCGGATAAATGTTTCCAGAACACATGGAGGAAGGTACTTTATTTTTTTTATAGATGATTGAAATTGGATGGTATCTTTGATCATCATACACTGGAAATCACCGGTTCTGGATTGCATGAGATCCTATCGATGAATTGACGATAATTATATTATATTGAAGATCATAGTCTTACAGTCTTTCAACGGAGGGGCATACACATCCATTGAATTAGAAAATTACCAATAGAAGCATGGGATAAAAAATGAGATGGATTTTGTGAGAAACCCACAAAAAAATGGAGTTGCTGAGCTCATTAATCAATATGTAAACAACGTGGAGAGAAAAATGATGATCGAGAGTTATATTCCTCAACACTACTGGAAAAAGTCATTTTATGCTACTACATACATTCATAATCGAAGATGGATATATATGGGTGAGACAAAAGAAACATATGAATTGTGTCATGAAAGGAAACCGACATTGAAATATATTTTTTTTTGGAAAGAAAATTTTCATCCGAAGCAAATATGGAAATAAAGGGAAGTATAGAGACAATGCATACAAAGGAATGTTTATTGGATATTAAATGAACATCAAATCCTACATGTGTTTTAATAATATATTTGGAAAAAATTTGGAAAGCATTGATCTTAATATCATTAAATTGAAAAACATGAATGCTTCAAAGAATTATTATGATGATGTGATAGAAAATTAGGATGAATGTGAACATTGAAAAAATTATAATATAGAGGTAGATGAACGTATACAAAACTCTCTAGAGATATATCATGATGTTGACATAGAAGAATATTCAGAAGGGGAATCTATAACTGGAGAAAATTTGATCATACACCAAAGGAGAAATCGAAGAGCAGATATTGATCAGTCAAACATTATCAGGGATTAGTATTCACCTACAATGACAAGGAGAATGAATAATAGTGCACAATATTCATTTCTATTAGTTTTGGAAGCATCCTCAAATGAAGAATCTGCAAAGGATGTGTCTTGGATGAAAGCAATGAATAAAGATTTAGATCAGATTGAAAAATATCAGAGAGGGGATCTTTCCAAGAGACCCTAAGATCACAATGTGATTGGAAAAAATTGGATTTTCTAGAACAAATTCAATGATCATGGAAATGTTATCAGAAATAAGGTCTGTTTGGTCTCTAAATGATATTCCAAAATTGAATGTGTTGATGTGGAAGATACAATTTCTATAATAGAGAGACTAGAGTCAATCATGTTGTTTTCTTCCATGGAAATCAAATAAGATATAATGTTTATAAAATGGAAGTCAAGACATCATTCATAAATGGTGACTTTGAAGACGAACTATACATTGAACAAATCATGAGGTTCATTATTGGTAATGACTAAATGATGGTTTACAAAAAAATAAGTCCTTTTATGGTTTAATGAAGGCACCATGAGCATGGTATTCCCTGCTAGATTGTTATCTCTAGAATATGCAATTCAAAAGAGGAGGAGTAGATCACAATATATATGTGAAGAATTCCTAGAAAGATCAGTTCAGGGTTCTAGATTATTTGGATGATATTAACTTTGGAAGTAAAAGGCAAAGATTCTATGAATAATTTTCTAATCTTAGGAATTCGGACATTGAAAAGTATATGATTTTAGAACTCACATACTTCATATGGCTTCTGGTGATTCAGAAGAAAGATTAGACTTTTATTTCTCAAGGAAATTTTTCAAAAGTGTTCTTGAATTTCTTTTAATATGATATATTCTAAACAAATGTGACTCCAATTGCGGTTGGAACAAAACTCAGAATGCATGATGATGTGACCTCTGTGGATCCCACAATGTAATGGAAAATCATTGGAAGATTATTGTACCTGAATGAGACATGGACATATATTGTCTTTGCAACATGTTCAGAAGTCCTCTTCCAATGTAATAAAAAGGAAGAACATATATCCATAGTTAAAAAAAGAATGAGGTACATTCAAGGTTCCCAAAATTATGGCTTATTCTTTGTTGTAGAAAAAGATATGAATTGTCTGCATTTTCATATGCTAACTGGGAGGGGATATAGAGGACAAAAAATACACCTTCATTAGAGAATTCTATATTAATAATAAATGAGTGGGATGTTTGAGAAGAAAATAGTAAATTACTTCTCTTAATAATGCATAAGATGAATATGTATCTGCTATAAAGGTATGATCACAGTTACTCTGGATGAAGTAGAAACTGACTGACATATGTGTTGATGTAAAACTACTAATTGTGATTTAATGTGATAACTAGAGTGAAATTGATTTTATAAAGAATCATGTTCAGAATTTATATTCGAAACATATAGAAATAAGATGACAATTCATCAAGGAAAAAGATAAACAAGGTGTGATCAACATGGAACATGTGGGAACAGATTAACAAGTGGCTGATATTATGACCAAGCCACTAGAAATGGCATTGTATGAGAAAACTTTGTTGAACCTCTGTGTTCACCTGCCTCCTAGTGCATGAGTAGGATAAAAATTTTCCCACTCCCCAGTTATGTTACATGTTTTTAATCTGTTTTTGGATGTTATGTAGGATTGAAGGGGAGTTACTATCCATGAGTGTTTTGAGATTTAAAATGAACATATACCGATCTATTGGTTTATTGTAAATGGGGTGAAGGAATAAATTCATGACATGTGATGGACATGTAATTCTTCTGTGACATAATGAGAATTTATTGTTAGGAGGAGAAGGAATAAATTCAAGATATATAATTCTTATGTTAAACAATAATAGAATAAATTATTTGTCATTAAGAATTCCAAAAACACAAGAAATGAAGGCAATATTCCCCTCTTGTTTTCTACTATTAGTATTTTTCACGTAGACATTGACTGTTGGCTGAGTTGATTCTTTAATTTCATGTTTTGGCTATGGATGTTGCTTTTTTGAATTTTTCTATAGATTTACAAAAATCCCAAAGAGGGGTATTTCTGGAACCACGATCGATACTGGAAATAGAGTATCATTTGTGTCTATTTTCAATCATTTTTTTATGTTTAGAAACATTTCTAGGAAAGGGATCATATAGTTCATGCGGGTAACAATACTGATGGTGGCACCATTTACTAGTGTTTTCCAAATTTTTGGGCCTAAAAATTGGAAAAAGGAGAGATGTGTTTTTTTGGAAATGGAAGGTGCACAAAATATTGGAGTGGTGTGAAAAAAAACATGGAATGTGCGCTAAACTAATTTTTCATACAATAGTTAAATAAGGTTCGAATTTTCACAAAAAAGGTTTTTCATATCAGAACGTTGAAAATTGGCAAAGCCATGAGGTGCGTGAAAATGGTTCCTACACGAAACTTATTGTGCATAGAATGATTGTTTTTCTATGACATAGTGGCTTTTGTGCATGGGGGTTGGTGACACCTATAAATAAGAGGTTACCCCCTCATTCATCAGTAAAAAATACATAGATAATATCTGAGACCTGATATGCATAAACATTGCATGAAAAGGAAGTTTCACGTAAAAGTTACAATTGCGTGTAAAAGTTAAAGTTACACGTAAAATTTGAGGTTTTTCGTAAATGTTGTAGTTGAAGAAAATATTTTCATGAAAAATAATCATAGAGTTCGAATTTTTTGTTTATGGTGTTTCCCTAGTCTGAGAAGACAATGTGAACCATTTGGTGTTGTTGCACGAAATGTAAGGGGTTGCATGAAATTCTTCTTACATGAAAAATACCAAATATTGTATGCCAGTTATTGTGTACAAGTTTATTATTAAGCTTATAATATGCTTTAGAATATCTAGTTTGTTTGTCCAGTGCTTTCAAGTGCATCAATTCATGAATTCAGTGCAGGAAATGTCCTGTGTTGGACTGATACAAAGACATCAATGCAAATATGCTGAAGAGACCCTCAAGTCAAAAAAAAATGAGTAAGACTTCTCCCATGGTAGTGAGAAAGGGGATTTGATGTAATTGTTCCAAGGGTCTTAGTTAGTTATCCAAGAATTATTATAAAGGAAGTGTCTCTGGCATAGAGTGACTATGTCTGAACTATTTTACTCCACAACTAGTAAGGATTAGTGGATTTTAGTATTACTGAAACATTTTCATCATATGCTCCTTGGACATATCATTTTTTAGGGAACCAAGTAAAAGGTATGTTTGTTCACATTACATGTTATTGTTTAATTTATGTTCTTATCCATCATATATGTTTAACATGTTCTTACCAATGTGGGAATAAGATCAGATACATTAATACAAAAATTTGATACACTAATTCACCCCAACCCTCTCAGGGTGTCCAGAGGTTCTATATATGTCTATTACATAATTCCATGTCATATTCCGATGTTATCCCCTAATGTATCATATTATTTGATTCCAAAATTATTGATTCATGTGAATTGTATATATTTATTCCATGTCTCAATATTACTATTGTTGATATTCACAATATTGTTTTCATATTCTAGGATCATGTTCTTGTACCATTGTTTTCAAGTTATACATATGAATTTCCATTGTTTACCATCACTGAGTATCTGATTTCTCCAATTATTATGTTTTCATTCCACTGGGTTTTAAGAATATCTTTTAACTATTGAATAGAATTTATGATTACTTAATGGGATTCTCTTTTTGAGACATGTTTAAAATATTTCACAAAATTAGAAGATTTTATTCTGAGTATCCAATGACAAAAAAGTATTAAGGACCAAAAAAATTTGTTTACAATATATTTAATATTCATCTTGGAAGATTTAATAACTGTGTATGAAAAAAATGTATTTATATAGTTGGTATCATAATAATGGTTTAGCTATCCTTTGGATCTAGGATGAGAAAACCATTGTGAGATCCTCATTTACATGTCTAATATATGTTGTTGAGTGACTAGATTTATAGGAAATTATATTATTAAATCTATAACAAAGTTTTTTTCATGCAAATAAAACAACATCTATACATTAAATGTTTGTGTGTCTCTAGCACATAGGTACCTAGTGGTAATATTAATGAAAAGGGAACATTGATATAGACTGGGTTACTAAGGGTGTATGACAACATGACTTTCAACAGACATGGTTTGACACTCCCAGGAGGATATGTTTTGGAAATTCACAAACATGGTATTAAACATAAAAAAGGATTTAAACAGAAGATGATTAATAATTTCCTTGGGTAAACATAATTAGTAATAGATTAAAATTATCAATTCAGAATTTGGACAATGTAAATGTCATTTTTCTTATGATTATCTAGTTTTCTGGTATGATTTTTATTTCTAAAACTTTTCATTTTGGTTATAGTAAAATAAGGTAGCATGAATGAACTAAGATAACATTGAATGATAAAGATAATTTTTTTGACTATAAGATACCAAAAAGGATGATAACTACAGATAAGTATATTATTATTTTTCTTAATTATCTATCGTGATATATGATTTACAAGATGATATTCAATGAAATTCATAACAAATCAAAAAAGTGGAAGATATAATTTTATGAAAATTAATATTATTACAAACATAAAGGAAGGGGAATTCAGATTCAAACAAATAAATAAGGTGGGAATAAGAATCTAGAAGAATATCTAAAATTTAAAGGAAGAGGTTATATTTTTTGAATAGAAGGCTAGATAATAAAAAAATATTGATGAGTTTAATATATTATTAACGGCGGAAGAATGGAATTACCCAACTCAGTTCCTTGGCCAAAGAATTATCATCAAAAATAAGGAAGGACCAATTTAGTCATAACAATTGAAGTTTAAGGATAGAATTATTTATTTATATGGATTCAATAATCATGTTATATTAATCCTTAAATATATAAGTATTATTCAATAAATGTTTTTTATTAAGTATTATTGATGGACTAGAATAGTGATTTAATGTAAAGGTGATATTTATATTAAGGGAAGATAACCCTTAATACTTTCATGTGGTTGATTAAATGAATTATAGTTTGGATAAAATGTATAATTTAATGTATAATATTAATTGGGTAGTATTTGAGGACTCTGAAATGATAATATATATATTGATAAAGTGGAACATGATATAATTAATATAGTTTATAGAATTATTGGATATATTGATAATGATAAATAATATATGTTTTTATTCAATGAATTTGGAATCATGCATATTTTCAATAAGGTTTTATAAAAATTCATGATATTACAAAGGTTCATGATAATATATGACCAATGTATTCATATATTTTTCATGTAACCAATAAGAGATTATAAATGTTATCGTGATGATTAATGTAAATTTTATTTTTAGAAATTTAGTTTTCATATTTATATGCTTTAAATTTTTGATTGGTCAAAAGGTTAACCATTTATGTAAAAGTTCATACTAAACATTGCCATCTTTTTTTAAATTAAATTTAACATATTAATATTATACATATTTGATGATCGTCATTCATTTATGGATTTAATATAGTGCTTAATATCTGAAAATAATTTCTCATAGAACAAGATTTAGTTGAAAATGATCAATGAAAAACTAAAAGTATAAATTTTTCCAAAGAAATAAAAATATAACAATAATGAACATTTTCATATATCTGTAGTCATTATGGAAATAGAATTTCATAATATTATCTAACATATCATGAAATTATTTTTTTTCTTATTATCATCATTTTAATGAATTGATTAACCCTTTTAACAACACATATGTTTATTTATTTGTGGTCTTTAGCCTTCTCTGGATCCCCCACATTCTTATTATAAATGATCTCTATAACTCTTAATAATTATTTTTGTATTAGTTTTATCATATATGTCCATGTTTTCATGTCCCACCCATGCTCTAATATTCGGAAACAAAATATGTGGCATTCTAGATTACATTGTCACATAATTTCCTCTATTTTATTATTATGTTTTATTAACCCATCTTACTATGTGGGTATCTATGAATGAATTTTCAAATTTTAAACATTTGATTATTGAGATTAATTTCTAGGGTGAAATTCATTTAATGGGTGTAGAATGTAACACCCTAAGAATATGTGAAATAATTTTTTCATGAATTTTAATTTTTTAATATTTTATGTTACAAGAAATTATTATATCATTACTTATATGAAACACTATGTTTATATTTTTTTACCAGAAATAATATGTTTTCAAAATAAATTATGAAATGAGACACTATAATATATAGAAAAATGAAATAATGTTACTTTAATTATGACCATTATATCCTATCCATTAAGTAGGAGGTTATGAGTTATAACAAATAAAATATAAAATGTAAATGTAAATGACATATTCAATATACATATATTTATATATTCAAATGAAATAATAAATATTTTTTTTAATGTTATCATATTCATCAAAAATACATTTTATTAAAAATTGATTTATTTTTATTCAGTGGAAAAAAATATTATAACTAACATATTTAAATTTTAGAGTATTTATTTTGTAAAAATAACTTCATTTCAAAATTCATAATATATATATTAACATTTTCTTATTTTTTCAGATTTTTTAAGAAAATATTAATTTTTATTGAATAGTGAAATGAAGATTTTTATAAAAAATATCATTCTTTTACAAAAAAAATAAGTCAATATTATTTTAAATTTTTTTAAAATTTATATAATTATTATTTAGTAATATGTAATACACAGAATTTATTTTAAATTAACTTTATACTATATTTTACTAAAATATTATTTTTGGGTTTCAAAAATGTGTTTTTCCAGAATTTTGTACTCTGCGAAAAGTATATCTTTTTTAATTTATTAAATTAATAACTATTGAAGAATTTATTAAATGATATTTATATATTATTTATTAATAAAATTTCAAGAATTTTCATAAAATTATAACATATAGTGTAAATAAAATATTATGTTTTTTTGAAAAAAAATACACATCTCAAAAACAATTTTTTCCATAGCATAAGCGGGTTTTCATTCAAATTTTGTTTTTCAGAATTTTAAAAAATATATTTTTTAAAATAAAATTAATTTTTTAAATTATAATTAAACATTATTTTGTTATTAATTTATCTGAAATTTTATAAAATATACTTGTTTCAATAAATGTTAAAAAATAATTGATTCTATTTTTGAAAAAAAACATTATTGTTAAATTTTCATTTAAGTTAAATTAAATATTAATTTTTTTGATGTAAAATTAGATTTATTTTAAATCATTTAATCCAATATATTTCAGTTTAATCATGTTCATATTTAATTTTGACATAATAATATTACAATCATTTGATCATTTTATCTTAAAAAAACCTTAGTTCTCATTGCATGTGCAATATTTATTTATATTAAGTTTTTTACATTTATGTGAAGGAATTTTTCATAAATGGACGTGATATATTTATTAATAAACATTAATATTATATAAAAAATTAATTTAATTTTGAGAATAATGAATAGTAAAATTACTAAAAATTATTAACCCTGGATAAAGTAAAAAATGGTTTTACTGGGGGGTGAAACTAAACAATAAGGTTTAAAAATATCCCTAAACGTGCCTAAGTCCAATTTTATTACAATATTTAAAATGGAAACTTATCAATATATAAAATAGGATAATTTTTATGATACATTTTTGGGAACTAGAATATTAATATGTAGTCTTTTGTGAAATTTTCATATAGTTTCCAAGTGGGCTTATTTCAACACTTATAAAAGGCCACCACCACCATTCTAATATTCACACATTAGAACACTTTTGGTTCATCCAATACCTACCCCATTTAGAACCCAACCTCTATAATCATATCCTATAATCCTTATGTTGGACATAAATCCATCATATGAAGGATTTTGGTGCACTCCAAAGGAGGATACCAGAAATATATATATATCTCTTTGATCAACAAGGTTTTTTTTAAATCACTCTACACTTGAATAAAATTTTATTAAACTAGTATGGTATAATAAAATAATCATCATACATATAATTATTATTATTTATTTTCTTTTCATCAAGTACAACCATCAACATTTTTATCAAACAGGTTATGCAATCATCATTTGTGTGTACAAAAGGCCACCTCCTCGCAAACAGATGTCATTCCATTTTCGATTCTTGAATCTCATGGTTGGTTATGATGATGTAATTAAAGTATTTATATGTTATTTATATAACTAATAAAATTATAGAGCTATTATAACATATATTGTTTTTTTAATTCAAATCTATAATGGATAATAAGATGTCCATCATGTGTTTGGCAGACTAGAGCCTCATGAATTGATGTGGTTCATTTTCATTAACGATTTACATGTAAGATAACAAGGTTATTTATATGTTAAATAAATGAAATATTTTTGATATTTATGAAATATTTTTCATTTTTAAAATATAATATATCATTTTCTTTCTTACCTATTAAATTTCTAAAACATGATCATATTATTCCTATAAATGTGTACTACCACATTCACAAAGTGATGTGACTCGCTTTTTTATAACCAAACCGTTTTAATGATATTTTAAAAGTATAATTAATTAAATATAATTTTAATTATGAAATTATTATCATTCATGTAGTATAATATATTCCTTAGCTCTATCCCATAACGATCATTGAAATGTGGAAACACTACTCAAGCGTACATATGATATATCATCTCTATGACCATAACCTTCATCATTTGTCAAAAACAGTGTAATGTTTTGGTATTAAAATTATAATTTATTAAAAAACATTATAATTATATCATTATTAATATCTTTTTTATTAAAACATGATCAATTTAAGATAACTAGAAATAGAAAATTAACAATTATATGAAAAATGCGTTTATTACTTGAAAGTTGACATTATCCCAATTTTTTTTTAAAAAAGGTTATAAAATGAAATAAGTAAAGTATATATGGTAAGATATATATAATTATATTTTCATAAAAAGACATACAATAATATTATATTTATTATATTGGGGGATCAACTGAGTGGGATGGATGTTGAGACTTGCAGTAATGTATTGCTAGTCTATCATTCCTCTTTGGGAGCCATATGAAAATTAACCACTCATATATTTAGGGTGTTTTATTAATGACAAATTAGAATTTAATAAAAAAAAATTTTATCATTAAATTATATTTACTTTTTCATATGATATGTTTCCCTATTGGGGCCTACGATTCCAAATATTACTAAAGCAGTAAGTGATTGTTGTCTTACTTATTTATTCTATGAGACACATGCCAAATTCACCACCTATTTCTTTTGTGTGGTTTATATAGTTCACATGAATGTGTATTTTTATTATTATCTGTAAAATATTTTACATTTTCATTACCATTTTAGGATCTCTATTTAATTATTCTTACAATCAAATATTTCTAAAGAGGTAAAATATTTTTATCTCAGTTTTCCTTGTTTGAGACATATGTTATGTTACAATTCTATCATCATTTATGATATGTATATAAATACCCTATTTAATGTATTATAATGAATTTTTTTATAATAATGATATTTCAATATTCATTTTATTATGTTTATCCTTGGGGATTGTGTTTCAAATTTTCCAATGTGGTAAGGATTAGATGTTTTAATCTCATAGTTTATGATAATGTCTTCTGATTATGTTTAAGATGATAAAATACTAAGACCATTATGTGAAGAGAATAATTAATTTTATTATACATTGGTTATATATGATATTAATAGTTCCTATATTCATAAATTTTGTATTTATAATTTTTGAGATGATTTTTTTGGAATGAAATTATTATTTCACTCTTCGGTTAGAAATCAGTTTTCTTTTATAACCATGTTTCCCAAAATGATTCAAAATTTTTTTTTATTATATATTTTACCTTAAAATAAATATTTACCCATTTTATATTTTTATAGAATGTTTTCTAATATAAATATCATTTGAAAAAATAATTCACTTTATCCTTTTACTGAAAATGTGTAACGAATCTCTAACATAACATTTTTGTCATGAATTCAATTTCCCACCATCACGAGCATTATTTTCACGGAATATTCCATCATATGTTTTCAATGTTATATTCAATGAAATTTTTTCATAATATCTTTAGTTTTAAAATGTTAATTTCAATGTGTAGAGGATATTTTCAATGAAAATGATTTTCAATTAATTTGATAATTTTTAGTTTTATGAATGTAATTTTCAAATAAAAAAACATTACTCAATATATATTGAAATTTATTTATATTTCAAAATAATTTTCATTATATGATTTCATCCTTTGATGTTAAATATACTTCTATGGGGATATGATATAAATATACCATTATTATTATTTAGATGAATGTTTTATTTTTGTGATGATTTTGTTTATTAAACCCATTTCTCAAACCCAGGTATACAATGATAAATTCAAATAATGCATGATTCTTGTTCCATAGGTTATGCATTGATGAAATGATGAAATGAAAATGAATTATGTTTCTTCACATAATGATATGTTATGAAATATCTTTATGAAACTCATTTTATTTAATGTGATCTAATATATTTAATTCTTTAAAATCTTCTATCACCCATATGTGTGATTTTTACTATGTCAGAGTAAATATATTATAATAAATGAAGGATTTTTTGTTATAAACAAGGACGATAGTTATGTTATATCCAAGGATGGTGATTACTTTTTTTCCAAATATGGGTGGGGCATATCTCTCCCACAAATTCATTGGGAAATGATTTATATCGCACAAGATATAAAGGGCTGTAATGGGGAGTGACCTTAGCCTCATAAGGGGATTTATCTATTATGATTATATTGGGACTAAACCTAGATTACCATGATGTCTTGGGGAGTGAAACCATTCCACTATGAGGAGATGGATTCAACTTGTGATGTGGGTGTATCCCTCCAATGCGAATCCCCAACCCATGGAGTGTAGAGAAATTTTTTTGAAATTATCCTTGAAAAATACGAAAAAAAATTTCTTTTGTTACAAGTATTCGTAAATTACATGTCTTATGAAATTGTTATTCTCTCATGGATTGTTATATTTGGTTATCATACTATTTATTTTATATGATATATGAATATTTATTACATTACTATTGATTATGATATATCATATACAAGGAATTATTTTTGACTATTTTAATCATATTCTCGTGTACTTAACTTGATGTAAATATTACATATATTTTTGGTTTACCCATGATGATTATCCAAGATCACACATTCGTATGTTTATTTTTCACACGTTATGAAGACTGATTTTTATAGGATATGAATATGAATACTACCAAATGGTGAGATCATTACGGGATACATTGAAGATCATTCAGGAAATTCAAATATAGTGTTTCTAGTATCTAAATAAACTAATGTATTATAGTCATATATAAATATATTTAATAATGTATTAAATATTCATCTAAAAATATATAATTAATATTTATTAATGTATTAGTGTTCTATAGTTGATTCTGTATCATAGGATATAAAGATATTGGTAAGGATTCTCAACCACTAAGGTAGTCATGAAACAGAATAATTTCAATCTAATAGTTAAGGGATATAAGGGTTTTTATAAGAAAATGGGAGGCCTTCATAATTAATAAATCTATATTTTCTAGTTGATGATCTAGTTAATTATACTACTTTAATGAGGTTTCATTTCTGAGGGAAGTGGAAATTAATGCAATAAATTAATTGATATAAATATTTAATGAAGAATGTATCCTACCCATCATTAATGTTAAGTCAATAAGATATCTTATGACATTTACATTCCTCCATGTTTTGAAATTCACAAACACTTATTTCTTAAAGATTATTTTATTTTAATATGGAAACTTATTTTCTTAAACCTTAACATGATTTTATATTTTTTGATTAACACTCATTATTTAAGATTAACAACATATTTCTTAAAGACTAAATTTATTTAATAATAATATGATCCCTATCAAAACCTCAGAGCCTTATAGTTTCATATATATTGAGTGTCACTATTCTCATACTCTGATTACATTTGTTTTAAGAATCCATATCATCTTGATTATTGACTACGAATTCTCTAAAATTAAGGCTATAAATTCCTCTTAATATAGACTTTCAATTCCTTATAATTGATACTCTAAATTCCGTAGAATTTAGACTCCAAATTCCGTCAAATTCCAATGAATTCAGATTCTGAATTCCTTGGAATTCAGACTTTTATTTGCTCATAAAACCAGACTATGTTTCATTATTAAGTTAGATTATGTTTCGTCAGAAAATCAGAATGAATTTGTATACATATTAAGACTTTGTTTTCCTTTATATTTTTTTCTGATTATTCATACTAGTCAAAGATACTCTTCTTTCTTAAATATATTTTTCTGTCTTTATCATATTCTAGATTAAATAAGTTTCTTAATTATAATAATGTTTTTATTACATGTTATAATTCCATACACATGATTATTTTATAATGGAACGATTTCATACATTTTCTTTTTAACTCATTATTTTTCAAATGACATGTGTCTTGGGACCTCTGAATTTCCTGGAAAAATATGAACGTTGGAGAGGAGAAGACCATTTGATTTTCTACCTATAAAAACCCCTTCCATATGACTTGCATTGATACATATAGAGATTATATGTTGGGATGATGTAAGGTGATATCTAGAGAGAAACTCTTGTTCCTTTTATGATTTATGAACATCTGGTTCAACTATTAACAACTTGTTCAGCCTAAAAAGTGATATTCTGATTGGCTGATCAATCATGGACATTCGGGTATATGAAAACAGTGGGGCCAACTATATTAAAGTTCAGGGTCATGCACGAACAACAAGACACACTGTGTAACACCGCTTGGTCTAGAAAATAAATATTGAATGCATGAAACACTTAGTCACTACAAAATAACACATCTTATAATATAGCTATTAGACATTACTTTTCTTCTATTATGTTTAGAATTTCGAAAAACATTCATCTAGATTTGTGATCATTAAGTCATTTAAAGTCTAATAGTACCAACTTTATTTTAGGTGAATAGAAATATACCCTTTTGAATAGTAATGTGAATAGTATTGTGACACTTCATAATAGAAAATGATAATATTATTTTATTTTCTTAAGGTTACAAGATAATGAGATATTTATTAAATTTTCAATGCGATATAAAATTAATTATAGTTTTAAAATTATTATTATTTGAATAAACTATAAATTTAATTAAAAATTAAATTAATAAATTTTAGAAAATTATTTTCAACAAATGTAGTTAATTTTTGAATTATACACATCAAAAAATGGTTAGGGATAATAATTGGTATTTTTATGAAATACTAGAATTTTTTATTAATAGTGAAATACGGTGAAATACTGTATATACAAATTATCAGTAAAACATACTATTTATGGAATCATGAGTGATGTAAGAAGACATGGTTTTAACTTCATGAACGTATTACTATTAGGGGTTACATGAATGAACTCTATTGGTTTTCTTATGGGAAATAATAAATTAATGAATAAAATATTCAAATTTCACTCCTCTCATTCACTCTAACCCCCCCTCACTCCATCTTCTCTTCACTCCTCTAAGCCTTTAAGACCCTCAAAAAAATTCCCAAATAACCTTAAATAGTCACTATCCACGTATAGGAGAACTTGGTCCTTCCAAAAGATCAAAACCCCTTCCCATAAGGATGTTCTCAAGGGAGGTATATCAAGAGGTAAAGAATCTTTCTTTTTCGTTTAGTTTCAATTCAATTTATCTAATTTTCTTATTTCCTCATATCCTAATTTATACAAATGAATATGATAACTCTAGTATATTCTATATACTATAGTTATTTCATGTGAATGGATGATCCATCATCAATATTATTACTCTCTCTCATTTATTTTTTAAACGAAATCATCATCTGTGAGGTTGAAATTTACAACCTTCGTGGAGGATGATGTTTTGTCCTATAATTTATCCTTCATTAATAGAAATGAAACCATTTTTATGGATGAAATAGACTATAATATATGTATTATAACCTATTTAATATTCATGAACCAGTATATATACATAATATTAAATCATATGACCAAACTAATTCCTAATAATCAAAATACCTCGAAAATAATATTTGTGATTGCCATTAATATTTCATCTAATGAATCATCCTCATGCCACGTAAACAAATGGTATATATTACCATTAATACCTAGAGAATGTTCATAAAAAATATTTAAACTCATTTCAGGATATTTACATCAATTTTACATGAACTCCATTACATAAAAACAAGTGAATTGATTACGAACATAATGAAAACAAACACTCCAGAACGACGAAATTAAATCTTATAAATAATCAATAAGTACATAATTGACATAATTATATCATTAATAACTAAATAAATGACTAATAATTTATGCATTAAGTTATTAATAAGTATATATTCATATTCTAGGACCTTAAGTTCAAGAGAAGAACACATTAAAGCTTAAGTTAAGGGTTTTCCACTCTATCCCCCATTTTAATTCGGGTTACATTTATTGTCTAATTAACTCAATTAAATTATCATGTATTATTATATAATAATCATAAATTCTATTTGAGTGTTATATATATTTTTACCGACCATAATTATTCCTTATTTTATGTGGAGTTACACATTTTAAAATGAACATTCAAAATTATTTTCGAACACCACAAGAAATTCACTGAATAACACATTTTTTTGTTATGTCAGGGGTTTTAACTGCCACCTTATGATTCTTCAGTGGTTTCCAAACACCACCAGTAAATTTTTTGACGTCATTAATTACATGTATATTTCAGGAATCCATTGTATTTAACACATTTAAAATGAGTTGGTTTGGTTTTTGTGGTGGTTTGGCCCAGAACAAATGAAAGCTTCTTTTACTGTGGTTAAAACCACAGCTAAAAAAGATTCATTTTTTCGAAGGGAAATGTTGTTAAAATGACACCAAGAACCAAAAAATGATAATAGAAACTAAGGATCATTTAACCATAGACTTAACCACAACTAAATATGGACTATTTATTTATTAGCGGTTTAAAATGTTGTTAAACGTATATTTATAAATAAGAAAATGCTGCTAATTCTGCCTCACAAAAACTATTACCCTAGAAAAAACATGTGAAAAATTTATAAGACACCTGGGATGGTATGAGGTCATATATAAATAAAAAGACACATACAATGTACATATATATATATATATAAACATTCCAATATTATGAGTTCATAACAGAAGTGAAAATTTACATCCACCATTTTTTACAACAAACACTAAATACATAAAACCATTAAAGAAATCCATGATCCAAAATTTAGATCCACCATTATTTTCAAGTTGAAATCACTGCACAATATCCAATCATCATTCTTAATCGAACAGGAAATTGCCTCAGCGGTCAGCTGGTGTAGAATTTTTCCATGTAATCCTATGATGTCATCCGTAGGGACCCCATAAAAATAAAATAGGGGAACTATCTAAACTCCATTCAAATTTCATACATCTAAAAATTTCATATTTATTTACATACTTTAATTTTATCCATATTTTATGAACAAAAAATTAGTATTAAAATATACAATAAATTTATTCGTATTAAAATTTTTACCTATTACAGTAACCATCCAGTATTTCCGCGAATAACTAGAAGTGGAACCCTGCTACCTCATTACCATTCCTGTCATTTATTCAAATAAATTAATTTCATATTATATATGTTTTTCTTGGGTGTAAATCCTTATTTTGGAGGATAATCAGGTCTACATTCCCCACATTCCCACGTTCCAAAGGTAGGTGACATCAATTTCTTATTTTGGGATGTTTGATCCTTGATCAAAATTGGATGATGGGTTGTTGGTCCCTAAATTCTTGGATTCGTCCTCGTAACTCGTCCCCTAGTTCAGGTCTTCCTTAATGACTTTCTCGTTGTTCATGACACTATTCCCAATGCCATATCTTCATGGACACTAGTTAATTACACTACTTTTATCGGGACATTCAATGGGGTCATGATAGGGAAGCAACCTTTGGTTGGGGAAGTAGTCACGTTGGACATCACTGGTGTATCTTGATAATGGGACAGTAATGTGTCTAGGATTCATCCCCTTACGATAGGTCTAGTCAAGGGTGCAAAAGCCCGAGGCGTCCCACATCGAGTGCAAGGAATTAATTCCATAAGAAAGTCTCTACGGTTTTCCTTTGCTTCCCAAGTTTAACACATGGTATTTAGTGAGTTTAACATCTTGAAGAGATGGATTAGAGTGATTGTAACACTAATAAGAGTGGATTATATGAGTACATCCCCAGGACGGAGCACATGAAAGTCCTACTGGATAGGCAGATCACAACATCTATTGAAGAATGATTTGAGAGTTTTTGGGTTCCCATACTGTAGACACCAAGGTTTATTGTTGTATGGGATTGAACCTCAAGGGGGTTTCTTACATAACCTATCTCGAGAGACATGGATCAAAACTATCATATTTTGAAGGGGTGATAAATCGGGGGTCTGCTACGAGGATAGATACCCAGAGATAACGTTGGGGATTACATATGGATTGTGTCACATTACAAGAGGGATAGTCCTGGGTGGATTACTAGGTACCATGTGGGGATTATGTGTCGTTAGATACCAAAGAGTTGGTCATAGGAGTAGTGAGAATGTGGTTTACATTATCTGACATGTACATGGAAGCCCATGTAAGAATCAAGATGGACAAAGATGGTTGACAAGAGTGGATGGAGAATGAGATGGTGAAGTTGGGATTGAGCCTTGAAGATACCTCCTACGTATCTTTGTTGATGGTAATCAAATTTCACATTGTTTTGTGTGGCAATTGGACACCCGAGGAGGTGGCCCGTAAGAATGGATGCATGGATTTGACTAGGAGGAAGTGGAACCTTCGTGGTGGGTCATGACCATCTCGAAACATATAGGCTCGAGGGAGATACGGCGATGGGACATGAGTGATGGTCTTGAACCTCAGGGAGGCTTCCTATGTTTCCCTATGATAGGGAATCTATGTCCACGTAGTTCAAGATAGGTCATAAAACCAGAGTGTAAAAATAGGACAAATACCTGATGACATACTGTGGCTTATGCGTTGATAGAAGCCTGAGATAGTATAACATCCGAGGGGAAGACCCGAGATGTGGGTCCCAAAAAATGGGACTACAATTGATTAATGATGATTGTGTTTTACAACATCTTACCGATGGTTGGGATTGACGGAAACTTTTTATTGGTTGGGGTTTATAGTGTAATACCACGTATTGGGTTTACAACAACTAGCTGTTGGTTGGGGTTACAACAGATGACCCCTAATTGGGGATACACCAATTTACTGTCGATTGGGGTTACAAGGGATTACCAGTGATTGGGGATGAAAACATCTTCCCACTGATTGGGGTTACAATGTCTTACCACTGATTGTGGTTACAATGGATTACTGCTGGTTGGGTTTATAAAATCTTACCAGTGATTGGGGATGAACCTCTGGGTGGCTTCCTATGGTCCCTATCTAGGAGGTAGGGATCGAAACCCACATAGATCAAATTTATACTATTTAGCGTCATGCTGGATGAAAAATGGGTGGTACAGTTTAATGTCATGAATGACGGGGGTGAACTATGTGAATTGGATGGGACCAATCGGTGTTGGGCTTGAATTTCAGGGTGGATTCCTATGTACCTTACTTATATATTTTCAATGATCAAATTTTACATAGTTAGGGATGGGGGATAAAGTTTAACTTCATGCAGGATGAAGGCTGGCTGATGTGAAGTGGTCGAGACCAATATGTGTTGGTATTGAACCTAAGGTAGGATTCCTACTTATCCCCATGATAGGGAATAAATATCTACGTAGTTTGGTATAGGTAATGGAACCTAAAATTTACAACGGTCTAGTATGGATTCTTGGGTAAATTATTACTCTTAACCTATGTGAGTAATGCTCAGTGTGAGGAGAAAGAGCCAGCAAATACCTGATGATCACGTCATGGAAGGTGTGTACGTGGGAAGTTTAGTGGGGCTTACGTGTGGTTATCGGGACAAAGAGGAAATTGGAGCATACACATGGTTATCATCTCAAGGAGACGTAGATCTAGACATACTCTAGGATGGATGCCCAATGGAGAAAAATCACAGAGGGAGAGGGATGGGGAAACGAGGGTCTTGGTGCCCATGTATCATATTTTATTTGTCCTAGAAGAAGAGAGGAGGATCAGGGATGAAACCTCCCACATTAAAAGATAGAATATTACACCAAGATGGTATCCCTTACCCATGGAAAAATGACACTCCATCAAAGAGGTTGTCATTCCATATGATGAATATCTCACTCCCATGGAGATTATTAGGCATTAATAATGTCTAAGACATGGCACCCCATGTATATTGCATAGGGAAATTCCATAGATTACTACCATGTTCTGAGGATGATGGTGCATGGAAATTTAATGTTCTGCTGCTCAGACAATGCAGGTTCACTATGCACCCCTAAGACTTACATAACTGACACACATTGACCATTGGTGAAGGGAAGGCACAGGAAATGTCGTGGTGAGGTGGTTCTATGGATTTATCTTTTAAGGGGCTCATGTTAGCATGGATATGTTAAGAAGTAATATCCATTAGCAAGACTATGTGAAGAAGAATGAGGATAATCAACGCAATGTGAAGTACCACCCATGGGACCTTGAATTCACTTCTCAAAACCCCATAGGGTCGTATAAGAGAAGGGTTTGTGAAGAAAATTGGTTCAAATTAAAAGAATTTGTGATGATATGGTTCTCCACGTAGTGGAGGGACATTGAGAAGGGGTATGCATCATGAATTAGAGTGGCCTATCATGGGAATAAAGTATAGGTATATATGAACAATGCTCTGTTAAGTATAAAGGCATTCACGAAGTAGGACTTCGTGAAGCATGGGTACCATACAAAGAATTACAATACGAAGCATTGTGCATTGCAAAGTAGAGCGACCCTTCCTTATCATAGGGTTAACATGTTCATGGAAGGTATTCCTGAAGCATGAGTTCAAGTACCTTGAACAGATCACCTTTCCATTGAATTGTAGAGTAGAGGTTGATTCATGATTCGAGATATTAGAATGAAAAAGATCAGTGTATCCATCCATTGTTTTTGGCGGGAAGCTAGGTATTTATATTCAAGAGGCGGCGTGAAGCTCAGATAGCTTGTTGAGAAGACATGAGGCATTATGTGATCATCTATGGATTCCTCCAAGTTTTCATGACTACTAAGTCTACTGTCATCCCCTCCTCGACGTAGAGCCTTTTTTGGTTCCCTCTACATTGCTTACAGAGGCTTCCTTCAAGTTACAATGGATAGTCGAGGTCAACCTAGTTCCCTCCGTGGTGTGAAGCTTCCGATGAATTGCGTCTTAACCAAGCACCCTCCTTCCTCTTGTCCTATGCGGATACCATATATTGGTTCTCCGAATTCACTCTGGTCATGGAGCTATGTGGATCCATGAGTTCCATGATGTTAAGGGTCTCTGAGAATGGGCTACGCTAGGCCGCCCAATTATAATGGGTTTCCTCTTTGTGTTCTTTCCTCATCACATATTTTAGTGCCCAAAGATGCCTAACCACCCTTAGACTAAGAGCCGAGGAGAAAACGGGGGTCAAATTCTGATGATATATCACCATAATTTTAGATAAATCATAAGCAGTTTTGTGCAGTAGGGTCACAATGTGGAGCGGCAATGCACTGGTTGGGAACATCGTGATGCTCGTTGCGGCTACGCGCTCCATGAAACCAAGGGAGTCTTCGCCTATAAATAATGGTGTATAACCCCACATTTCTTCTTTCTCGCATTCAAATTCCTGGAAATTAGGCTCTCGATTCGCAAATGTTTCCATGCCCTATGGTCATTATTTGTGAATCAGATACTTTCTCCACTACGGCACACAATGAGTCTTTTGGATCAGCAAGTGTGCACTCCACGACTTTTGTCTGCGTGGTCTGTGGTAGGGTTATATGACAGAGCTCTACGATTGAGCTCTGAGATTGGGCTTCACAATCTAGAAAAAAATAACTAACTTTGACATCTGAATGGATAATTAAGAAGATTCCAGGGGGGGTCCTTTTGGATGCTTCATGGAGGGAAAATATGGCTGATAACCTTGGAATTGTGGAGTATGTGTGGAGTCATTCAGATCACGAGTCCCTTTTGGACCTACTATCAGAGATTTAGAAGAACAAACCACTAGGAAAATGCCTTACATTATATAGATTTTTTCTATGGGATTATGTATTCATTCCTAAAGTGATCAAGGATGAGCCGACCAAATGGTTTGGGAGTACGATGTGTTAGTGCCAATGGTTTAGGGTAGCCAATTGTCATACTTGGGAGGATTAAAAACACTTCAATGCTTATTGCTTATATAACCATGTTAACAATGTCAATGGAAAGGTTTTTCCACTGGAGGTATCTCCCCTGAGTAACAAACCATTCGGAAGCAGCCATGGGGAACCCAATGAAGGGGTTGACTAATGAGTGGGATTTGCGCTAGGGTGGAAACTTCAAAGATGAATGGGCCTGGGACAACTAGATATGTGCCTCTTGTGAGGAGTTTGGTGAAGAGTAGAGGATAATGGTCCTCTATGAGCAGTCTGGGCATCCCAATTCCACATCTACCAGCCGAAGAATATTATTCCAGATGTGATACAAAGGTGGTCGTCGAGGACCAAAACCTTCTATTTTAACCATTGGGAGGTCGACATTAGCCTATAAGACCTACCCAAAATCTCAGGGGTCCCGATACTGGGGGTATATGTATCATGAGTTCCTCCCTAATGTGAATACATGGAAAGATCTAGAGTACATATCACGACTGACAAGGGAAATTATGCACCTAGTTTCATGAGAGGAGAAGAAGTTGGTGGGGGATGTCCACTTCATGCAGTGGTTCAATCAGTTCATAAATTACCCTTAATAAGGTATGTTTCTTGTCAAGTCTCCAACCAAACCAGAGGTGGTTCAGTGCAACAAGGGGCACTCCAACTAGCGACTCTTAGAGGACAGCCAGTGAAAGACCTGGGGATTCCGTATCTGCACCAAGCAGAAGCAGATGGTTAGGTTTTATGCATTCATTTAAGTGCTCATATGTGGAAAGATTCTTCCAGTGATGTATATGAACATTGGCGCATTTCTGAGCACATTTATCATTGTGTATATGTTGGTGATGGGAGAGCATATCAATCTTTGAATCTCAATGCTCTCAATGGTGTATAAGGTGTTGTGGCATATCAGTGAATGTAAGATGTCAAATATGGTTTTTGAGCCATTCCATATTCTATTTGGGTGGATAGTGGTGTATATTAGAGGTTTCTATGAATATTGGAACCCCATTTCCCCTCCAGGGTTGGACTTCGGACCAGCTATTTTGAATGTGGTGGGGAGTTTTTCAACCATCTTGACCCTGCTTCTGGTGCTGAACCGGGTCTGGAAGGTGGATGATTTTAACATCCACCTATTCCCATTTCCAACAAGTGTGGTAAAAAATAAAATACCTGGAATATATGAGCATTATTCCTACCTCCCATCATTTTGCGGTGGATTCTTGGTGGTGTGGGTTGACCACGAGCCACTCTGTGAGCTGTACACCCTGCATCATTTCACAAGGCGGTTTCGAGGCATGAAGAGGCAGACCACGAGGGTCTACATGGTTTTCTGCCATGATGACCATCTGTGTATCATTACAGAGATGTTCCTCATGTTCACATGGGATGATGTGAATATGCAGAATGATCTACCTCTTCTCGTATCCAAATATGGGCTGGTGAAAGAGTACGCCAAGAGTTGGAAGGTAGCCTACTCGGGGGAGATGTTGAAGTGGAAGTATGTCTGTACTAGTTACGGGCCCCCCCTAAACCTTGAGATCGGGGCTAGAAGGTGGTCAGGACATCCCCTAGTGGCAGGGATGTATTAGCTGAGAGACCTGCACCAACTGAGAGGCAGGCGACAATAGTAGACCCAACGGTCCCAGAGGATCAATGTCATCCGAAGGGGATCTTACCCAAGGGTTCTATAGGATACCCCCAAGGCTCCTGGGAAGTGGATATGCCATATAGATATGCCCGAGGATGATATCTTCTTGGAGTCTTAGTACATATTGGACATCCACAGACAATTCCTCAACCCTTCCCAGATGTGGCCCCATCTGAACTATCTCAGGATGCATTTGGTGGTGATGGATCCCACCAATGTTGTATTTTAGTATTTCAGGCATTGGGGGAGGAGTATATCGCTGAGATGGAGGACTTTCTGCACTCTCAGGGTGCTCTGCATCCAATGATGGATCGAGTGAAGGTGATTCTCAATCAAACGGTCCCTCCGTAGATGTCGACTGCTGAATTGAGAGAGTGCTTATCTCTACTAGATGTATCAGATGGGTCTTCCTGGGGCGAGGGGGCTAGTGGAGGGATCCCTCTGGAAGAGGGTGAGGTTGGGAATTCAATCCCATAGTTGGAAGAGTTTGCAGAGGTTCTTAAGGTAGACCCCAAAACAAAATTATTATAGTCCTCATCTAGGTAATTTAAGACTTTTGAACTAACCTTTGACCTATCCAGGAGGGCCTCATACACATGACCCACTCTCGTGCAATATTACATCTAACTGCAGGAACATCTGGAACTACATCAGCATCGATGGTGATAACTGCACTTAGCAGGGCGTCTGTAACACCCTAAGGATTTAAAAAATAAATGAAATTCATGAATCTTTGTTTTAAGTCGATATTTATAACTAGCCTTCAAATATATTTTTTCATCTTCTATGTTTTTAATTTCAAAAACCAATAATCTACAATTGATTTTAGTATGTTATTTGGAGTATGATGGAACCAACATGTTTTTTGTGAATAGTAACAAACCCTTATGAATAGTAATATGACCCTAATGAATATTAAATTGTATTATTATTATTTTCTAATAAGGATTTAAGATAATGGCAACCTGGTTAATTTTTCAATGTGATATAAATGTAGTTATAGAATAAAAATTATTAATTTTGAATTAAGTATGATTTTATTTAAAATTTAAATTAATAACATTAAAAAATTATTTTCAAAAAATGGAGTTTATTTTTGAATTCAACACAACGAATAACGGCTAGAGGGGATTTTGGGATTTTTCTGAAAAAGTGGATTTTTTTTAATAGTAACAATACAGATTTGAGTTTCTGATAAGTTTAATGACATAAATAATGATGTAAAAATGATCTAATAATTTTGGATGACTTGTGTACAGTAAAATAAGATGTGATGTTTCACATGTGGCTTATACCATGGTCAAATACCAGGGTTAATCCCATGGTTTTGAAAGTACCTCTAATGAGGTGTCCCTTGAAAATTATGAAAATATTCCCTCACTTTTTCTATAAATACCAACCCCTTCATTCATTCCTTTGATTCAAAATTCCTCATCAACGAATGTATAGATACCTAAACTCTCAATTATTCCTCCCAAGATGTCCTCACGCACGTAAGTTCCCAACATTCATGTTCTAGGAGTTATTCTACAATGTAAGAGAATTTACAACTTCTTTCTTTTTTCCATTCATGTTTTCTTTTATGTTGTATAACATTCATGGTTCCATTACATGTTTTTATTTACTTTTTATTATATATCTATATTGTATTAATATTTCTTTGTCAATGGTTGAACTTTGTCCCCACTCTTTTTAATTTTTCTATAACAATTTTGAATAGTCGTTAGGATGCTGAATTTTTGTATGTAATTTCTCAACTTTTCTACATATTCATTTCTTTTCTTCTTGTTTTTCTAACCTACCCATTATAAAAGATTAATTAATGATCAAGTATCTTAAATATTATGGATTTCATAATATTTATGGAAGATTCACGATTATACTTCATCTCCTTTCCCACTTCTTCATGGAATAATAACATTGTTCTTGATGTGTCGAATTACCGACATCATGGATGTTGTGATTTCAATTTGCATTAATTCAATCGAGTCTTGTCATGAAACCATTTTTATGGTTGAAGAAAGTTATAATTTATGTATTATATCTTATATATTGTTCTGGAATCTTTTTTTACTCATGCGATTAATTTATAATACAAAATTATATCATTACAATCAAAGAATCACCAAAATTAAATAATCAAATAACATTAATGTTTTTACTTACGAATCATAATAATTTGAGAATTCAAAAGAAAAAATTGTATAATTTATGATTTTGGATGTTTGTAACTACCATTAAATTCTAATTCTGGGGTTTCACTCCTAAACTACAAGAATAACCATCATGAGCTGATCATGGAAACCATGAAAAGACTGCACCCAACACAATGTAAATAACAAAATATTACTAATAAATGAGTCAAATGATGTTGCAAAATGATCATATAATGTGTTATAAACAAGAATACGTTTCAGAAAGATATTAATAAGACTCTTTTAACCATTATACAGGTGGTTTAAACACATGTTATGTAAGAAGAACCTGATGTAAGGGAAATCTAAACCCAATTTCAGTTCTGTGGGTTGGCATTCTTCTTTATTCATTATGTGCCATTAAGATTATTGGTGTCATGATTTTTTGTTCATATTATTTTCCACTATGTGTATTTATAGTGTATACACATATCCTTTCCATTAAATTAATCCTCATTAAAATTTTATTTTACGGGACTTTTAAGGCTAATTGGTTGAGGGATTGGGATAGAAATTGTAATTTTTTCAACTCTTTCCAGAGAATTAGGACAGTCTCAAAGCCTTTCCCTTTTGTTAGAAATGGGACTAATGTGTTCAACAATAGAAAGGATCTTTTTGAGGAAGTTGTTACTTATTTAATGGATCTCTTTACCTGTCATGTCCCTCTTGCTGATCCAATAGAGAGTATTATTCCAACTCATGTTAATCAAGAGGATAATTCCAACCTTACATCTCTACCTTTTGACTTTAAAATCAAGAAATCAGCCTCTAGTCTGAAGTATGATAGCTCCTCAGGTCCAAATGGTTTTGGGAATTTTTTCATTCAGACATATTGGGACGTCATTCATGATGATGCTTATAGGTTGGTTACTCGTTTTTTAAAGGTGGTTCTCTTACTTGGGGCTTGAATGATCATTTCCGTGCCCTAATTTCAAAGATGGAGAATGCTACTGAGATTCATTTGTTCAGACCAGTTTCCATGATCAATACAATTTTTAAAATTATTTGAAAAATGTTGGCTACGAGGTTGTCCTCTATTGCCAATAAGATTGTTTCTTCAAATCAGTTTGGATTTATTAAGGGTTGGCCTATTCAAGATTGTCTTATTACTACCTAGGAATGTGTTAACCTTCTTAAGAAATCCACAAGATATGGTAATATTTCTCTCAAGTTGGACATCAGGAAAGCTTTTGATACTATAAATTGGAATTTCATTTATAAGGTTCTGCATTTTTTGGGTTTGATGATGTGTTCATTAATTGGGTTAAAATAATTTTTGAGTCAACTCGTATCTATGTCCTTGTTAATGCTTCCCATGAGGGTTTCTTTGCTTGTTCTAGAGGTTTTAGACAAGGTGACCTTTTTTTGGCCATTATTTTTTCCATTGCATATGATTATCTTAGTAGATTACTTTCAATTATGGTTGGAAATGGGAAACTGAAGTCTATTAGTGCTGGTAGGGGTTTTGTTGCTCCCACTCACTTATTGTATGCTGATTATATTATTATTTACACTAAAGGGGATAAGAGAAATATTAAAAATATTAAGAGTTCCCTTTTTCATTATGAAAAAGTCTCTGGGCAAGAGATTAGTTGGAATAAGTCCTTTGTTTATTTTGGTAGGAATTTTCTTCTTTATAGGAAGATGGGCATTATCAGGGATTTGGGTATTCATGAAGGTGTTTTTCCCTTTAAATATTTGGGTGTTCCTATGTTTTGGGGGAGGCCTAAATCTTTTTATTTTTCTAATATTATTTGTAAAATTAGACGAAATCTTACTACATGGAAGGGTAAGTCCCTTTCCCTGGAAGTTCAGGTTTGCTTGGTTAGGGCTGCGATCATTTCTATGTTTGTTTATTCTCTCATGGTCTATAAGTGGATGATATCTCTCATCAAAAGCATTAATTTTTCTATTAAAAATAATATTTGGAGTGTTAATATTTTGTAGAGGAAATTGATATAGTCTCTAGGAATAATTTTTGTAAACCGTAAAATGATGGGGGCTTGGTTTTTAAAATCTTAAGGTCTTTATTGATTCTTTACAGGCTTCTCTAATTTGGAGGCTTGTCAATAGTAATTCTGAGTCTCTGGAATTTCTCCGTCATAAATCCAGGTATAGGATCATGAATGGGGTTTTTAATCATCTGGATTCTTCTGTTTGGCTTGCTTTTAAATCCATTTTTTATTCCATCCACTCTCATGCTAGATGTATTGTTTCAAGGAACTCATCTTTATCCCTTTTGAAGGACAATTGCACTGGTTGTACCCTAGGTAATTCCTTGATTAATGATAATTTTATTTTTGATCTGGATGCTACAATTAATGATCATCTTGATAATATGGGGGTCTCCATAATCATATTGTTACTATTATCAATTGTTACAGTTTCTCTAACTGAGATGATTTTTTGGGCTTGGGAACCTGCTATAAATGTCTTGATGACTTCAAAAAAAATTTATATCCATTCTCTATCTTGCAATATAGGTTTTAAATGGATGAGGAATCTTCATATGAACTTTATTAGGCCTTATCAGATGGCTTTTTCCTAGAGACTTGCTCATGGGAAGCTTCCTACTGATTGTTTCCATAAAAAATGTGGCATATATCTTTGTTATTCATGATTGTTTCTTAATCATCATAAGGAAGATATTGATCATTTTTTTCATAGTTGTGTTAATTCCTCTTCAATGTGGAAGGTTGTTTTTGATATTTTTGAAATCCCTATGCCTAATATGTCTTCAATTCATCATTTCCTTCAAGGATGGAATTCAATGTCACTTTCTACTCAATTGATGGATCTTTTTAGAGTCTCTGCTACTGAAATCCTTAATTTTATTTGGTTTGGATGGAATAAGGTGATTCATGATAAATTGACCTTCTCAGTAAGTGGGGTTTTATCAACTATTCATGCTGTTATGCGTAATGTTGATATTACAAGGAAGCATTTTTGCTTCAACTCGGTTCATGATTTGTGTGTTCTGAACTGGATAGTTGTTAAGGGAAATTTCATCCCTCCGCATGGTACTTTAGAAGTTCTCTGGAAGGAACCACTTTTTGGTTGGTTAAAAGTTAATTTAGATGGTTCTTCTAGGGGTAATCTGGGGATTTCTGGTTATGGTGCTAATTTCAGAAATCATAAAGGGGATGTCCTTGGTTGTTTTCATGGTCCTTGTGGATTTACCTCTTCACTTGAGGCTGAAATACTTGGCATTATACTTGTTGTGGATCAAGCTATGAAGCATGGTTGGGTTAATTTATGGATTGAGGGTTCTTCTTCTGTTGTTGTTTCTTCCATAAGGATGGGTCTTCCTCACATGTCCTGGAATCTAAATAATTGTTGGATTAATTGTTTGAAAACTCTATTTTCCTTGAATCATATTATCACTCACATTTATAGGGAATCCAATTTTGTTGCTAATGGACTAGAAAATAAAGTTGTTAATGGAGTTGATTTTTTTAGTATGACCAAGTTCCAGATGATCTCCTTCATTTTTTTAAAAATGCCAGTGACAAGTCTCATATTTTTAGACATTTGTAAGTTGTCTCTTATCTCTGTTTGTGGCTGTTTTGTAAATATTTTTTCATCCTTGTGTTCTGATTTTTATATCTGTGTTCTATTTTCTTAGTTGAATTCTTTTTTCTTCTTTGGAAAGTTTTGATGCTATTTTTTATTTAGGTTGGAAGTAGCAGGAATGTTGTTTTATCTGCGCCGATTTTCAGGATGCATATTTTTTTCGGGGCTACTTTCATGGAGTGTGAGAGATTAGTGGCTAAGGAGTCAAGATTTTCCTTCCCTCTCTTCTAATGGGTTTGGAAGATAAATCTTGTAGAACAAAGATACACATCCTAGAGTCCAGCCGGTTGGGAAAATGGCTCTTCACTAGGGCTTTTTTCCTAGTGTGGATTTTTCTATTTTGGAGCTGATTACCTCATGGGAGGAGTGCATGATCCAAAGATTTAGTTTTCTAGCGTTGTTTGGAGATTGTAGGTGTCTTAGTTTTTGGTGTTATGGAGTTTTTGTTTGCTGAGGAAGATCCCTTGTTTTATAAGGGGTGTCATAGCCTTCTGCTGCGGGCTTCCGTATGCAGTTTCTTTTGTTTGCAATCCAGATCCCACCTGATTTTAATGGGTGTTTCTTGATTGATTTGGTTTTTTTCCTTTTTCACCTTAACCATAATTTATGGTTGATTGGTATTTCCTGTTTTGTAATTTTTCCTGTACTTTATTCTTTTTTCTTTAATAAAATTCCATTAATAGATATTTTACTGGACATTCTTTTTAAATTCATTTTAAAACTCTATTTAATAAATTTATGAAGTATTGTTTTTTAAATTTATAATGGATGAGTTGGTTTATTTGATTTTTCAAGATACATTATTACAATGATATGTACATGAAAATTATTAATGTTGGTTTGAGCCCATTTTATCTCACGGTATGTTCGGTTGAGCCCATTATAGATCAAGGTGTGTTGGGTTGAGCCTATTATAGATGATGATATGATGGGTGAGCCCCATTATAGATAACCAATGCATTGGTTACTCTAGAGATGGAAGTTGAACAAAAGGTTATTTCATGTGTATGGGTGAACATAATGGTGATATAGTAAATATTACCCAAGGAAACAAGATGGTGTTTCTATGTATATGAGTTTTTATGATTATGGGTTTTATTGGTTTTTATGTAATCATTTGACTAACACATTCATTATTTTAACCCTTATTTAGTTTTATACTCATCCCATGCTTTTAAAATGTATTTCCTAGTATTTAAGGATGCGTAAGAGAAAGATGTGAGTCGTGATGTTTGATATGGAGTGCTGTTAAAGAAATAATGTTTTATGTTTTTAGTGTTTTATATTTTTAGAAAATGGATGCTCTTCTAGTAGTATCATCTTGTATGAATGTTGTATGTCATGTACGTAAGATATCCTAATTCGTTAAAACACTATACCCGAAAAGATCCTAAATTTGTGATATTGTATATAATTCATTAAAAGTCATGATTTAGTAATGTTTTAGGGCTCGATCCTCATAGTTGATATCAGAGGATGGTTTAGATTACTTTAGGCATTGGGATGATATTGAAATAATAACAGAAATGTTTTTTTACTCTATGGTAATTTTAAATGTTTTTTCAATTGAGGATTAACATGTTTCTTCATCAAGGTTATGTCTGTTCAGAATGGATTTCCCTGGATGAAATAGGAAATCTAATGTAGGAAGGAACTAATAGGATGATTTCTGTATGAATCTACACCCCAAAATGGTGGGAATCAGAACCAAGCAGATTGTGACTGCAATGGATTAGTTGACTCAAGAAATAAATGTGGTGTGGTCAATTCTAGAGAGTAACATGATCTACTATGATGAAAATTTTCTTTTATGGGGCATTTTATAAGGCCACATCATCCATAATTTTGTGGAACTGCAAAACCAGTGAAAGTCGAAGGATCGATCAATTCTCTAGAAAAGATATTTGATGTCAAGGGATGTTCGGAACATCAAATGCTAATAATGTCCATTTATCATTTGGAAGGTGAATCCAATCAATGATGGTATCTGGTTAAAAATATGAGTGAAATTGATGATATTTATAGTATGGAATGGGATGACTTTAAGATACTTTTTCTGAAAAAATATTTTCCCAAAACTGTTCGACTCTGAATGGAGAAACAATTCTTAGAACTCAAGTAGAAAGATGATGAGTCCATGGTAGCATATGAAGCCAATCTTACAGGACTACCCAGGTATGTTCTAAATTTTACTAAAGATTTTTATAGTAACATTAATAGATTTTACTATGGTTTGAAACCATTTTTTAGAAGAATGTTGGCCTCATGAGAGCATAAAAGCTATGAGAAGCTTGTTCGCTGTACTGAAAAAGTTTATATAGTGTTTTATGAAACATATATGCCTCGTGATAACAAGAAAAAGAAGTGGTCAGTTTTTCATGGAAAGGGGAAGAACTCATGAAAGAAGTTTGGAGGTAAAAAAATGAATTTCCCATTTTGTGAAAAGTGTGGAAAATAGAATCTTAATGAATGTATATTAAATGGTGGTAGATTTTATCGATTTGGAATTTTTGGAAACATGTCTCATGAGGGCATGGAAATTTATCCAAACATTAATGAGAAGCCTATTGCGAGATGCTTTAACTATAAGAAATTAGGACATTTATTTAATGTTTTTCTAAAGCTAGTTACTCATGCAGGGAATCATCATGATTAGAAGTAGAAGGGTTTGGTAAAATAATTTTCAACAACATCAGCAGTAGTTGAGCTATCAAATAAGTTGGTATTAGGTATATTTAATGTTTTTACAGATTTCAAAAACGTGTTTTTTGATTTAGGGTCTACACATTCATTCATATCTGAGAAATTTTCATAAAAATAAAGAAATCAACCTCGTAAAATGAAACCACATCTCTCTGTAAAAACGCAAGGATAAAATATTATAGAAAAATAAATTATAAGAAGATGTATATCCTTTCATGTTGAAATATTTAACCTGAAAACCATGTTATTTTCCCTCTAATAGTGTTTGATGTTATTCTGGGTATGGACTGGCATTCTTTTTATCATGCTAAGATAGATTACATGGAAAAATAAGTTTTTATTCAGAAAGAATTTCATTTTTTATAAAAAAATGACCCCATACCATTAATAACATATCAAGATTCTATAGAACTAATAAAATATGGAAATGGGAGTTATCTTGACCAGACTTTTGAAGACAAGAAAACTATCTAGATTAATGATGTACCAATGGTAAATGAATAATTGAATGTTTTTTATGATGATTTTTCTAGTTTTATTCCTAATCTAGAGGTTGAGTTTACTATTGAATTAGTGCGTCATACAAGGTCAATATATTAACCTCCTTATCGAATGGCCGAAAATGGAATTTCCAGAATTAAAAAACCAATTGCAGGAATTATTAGATAAAGACTTCATCTAACAAAGAACTTCACCATGGGGCTCTTCTGTCTTGTTTGTTATGAAAATAAATGTTTGATGAGACTTTTTATTGATTAGAGATCCTTGAATAACATTAAAATTAAAAACAAGTATCATTTTCCTCATATCAATGATTTCTTTGATATGCTCCAGGGAGCACAGTATTTTTTGAAGGTTGACCAGAGGTCGGGGTACCATCCATAGAAAGTAAAGGATGAAGAAATCTAGAATAATGTGTTCCATACTAGATATGGTCATTATGAATTCTTTTGATTCTTTTTGGGTTAAATATTTCACCAGTTATATTCATGGATCTTATTAATATAATATTTCATGAGTTCTAGGATAATTTTGTGGTTTTGATTATTGATGACATTATAGGATATTCTAAATTTATAGAGGTTCTTAAAAAACATCAAAGTTCTGTTTTTAAAACCATTAAATAAATGAAACTTTTTGAAAAATTTAGTAAGTGAGATTTTTGGTTGCAACAAATTTCTTCTCTAGTGAACATTAAAAGTAAGGATGGAATAATAGTTGATCCTTCCAAAACAAAATTGGTTGATAAATGGTAGAAAGGGCATAAAATTTATTTGGATAGAAGAATGCCATGTTAGTTTTATGGAACTGAAGAATATATTGGTGAATTCTCTAGTTTTGGACTTGCCTTCCTTAAATGGTGAGTTTCTCATCTACAGTGACACATCATTGAAGGGACTTTGTGGTGCTCTGATGCAGAAAGATCAGGTAATTTCTTATGATTCATGACAACTAAAACCACATGATTGAAATTATCCCACAAATTATTTGAAATTGGATACTTTGGTTTCGTTCTATGAAAAATTGGAGGCACCATTTCTATGAATCTAAATGTGAAATACATACTTTCCATAAAATTATAAGTATATATTCACTCAAAAAGAATTAAACATGAGGTAGATAATATATATTTAACTAATAAAGGATTATTATTTCATGATAATTTACCATCCAGGATAATTAAACAAAGTGTTGGATGCCTTGAGTCAAAAAAAATCATGGATCATTAACTATGTTATGTTTGGAACATGATCCATAGATTAATGATTTTATGATATTTAGATTAGAAGTTGTTAGTGTAGAGAATAAATATATTTCGTTTTATGAATCATTGAAGTCATTATTATCAGACAGAATAAAGCAATCACAGAAGGAATGCTGTGAGCTATAAAAAAAGGTATAATTTTTTAAAATGGGTAAATTTCTATAAGATAACCTTCATAAATATTGTTTTTTGAAATTTGGAAAAAGGTTGTGTGTGACATTTTATTCTCAGTCAAAGAAATATTTTCTGGTCGAAATTCATAGTTCTCCATTTTTAGTTAATCTTAGAAGTAAAATGATGTATAGACACCTTCATAAGTATTACTGGTGGGATGGACTGAAAATGGATTTTGTAAAATTTTCTATGAAATGTTTTATTGTAAATAGGTTAAAGAAGAGTAGAAGTTACCAAATGGGATGATTCAACCTTTTCAAGTGCCAGAGTGTAAATGGGAGAATATATCCATGGACTTCGTGGTGGGACTACCTAAGACATCATGAGGTAACAATGCGATTTGGGTTATTGTTGATCGGGTGAAAGAATCTTCCCGTTTACTTTCTATTCAAGATAAAATGTTGTTGGATCATCTTTCTTGACTATACCTTAAATAAATTGCCAGGTTGCAAGGATCAACTCTTTCCATTGTATCTGATCAGGATCCCAAGTTCATTTATAACTTTTATAAGGGGATTTAGAAGTCGTTGGGTATACAATTAAATTTCAGTACAATTTTTCATCTTTAATCATATGGGTAGTCATAATAAACAATTCAGACATTGGAGGATATGCATCAAACTTCTTCAATGGACTAATGGGGATACCGGGATCAACATCATTATTTAGTTGAGTTTTCTAATACCAAATGTTTTCATTCCACTATAAAGATGGCACCTTCTGTGTCATTGTATAAGAAGTGGTGTCGAACTCCATATTTTTTGGATGAATTAGGTGAAAAGGAAGTTGATGGGACTTGAATTAGTAAAATAAGTGGTAGAGATATTCAAGATGATCCAGTAGCACATGATGACAGCTCCAACAAGGCAAAAAAGTTATTCAGATAAGAGAAGGAAAGACTTCTCTTTCGAGGTACGTGACCATGTTTTTCATAAAATCACTCTTTGGAAATGTGTGATGAGTTTTTTTAAGAAAGGAAACCTAATTCTGAGATTCAATATTCCATTTTAAATCTGAAATAATGTTGAACCAGTTTCATACTGAGTGTATTTTCCTTCAAGTTTATCTTATGTATAAATTTTTTTTCATGTATAGATATTTAGAAAGTATGTTCCATAGTCATCACATGTTTTGAGCATAGAAGTAGTTCACCGGGAAAACACACTTTCATATAAAGAGAAATCAGTTTAGATTCTTGATCAAAGGGAAAAATTATTTCAAAATAAATTAATCCACTAGCTAAAGGTTTTTTTGGAGAAATCACATAGTTGAAGAAGTAACATGGGAATCTAAAAATGCTATGATGGAAAGGTAACCTAACTTGTTTAATGAGTAAATAAGATTGTGAGGATGACATTTATAGACGGTTAGTATAAATTAACACTAAAATGATTTAAAAAATAAATTAAATGCATGAAACATTTTTAAGTAAAAATTTATAACTACCCTTTAATCAAAATTCTGATGCTTTTATGTTTTGAATTTCGAAAAAATAGTCGTCTATAATTCTGTTCAGTATGTTATTTGGTGTCTAATGGAACCAACCTGTTTTCTTGATGAATATTAACATGACCATATGAATAGTAATATGAATAAAAATATTAACATAATTAATATTAAATTTTATTATTATTCTATTTTATTAAGGCTTTATGATAATTACATCTTAGTTAATTTTTCAATGTTATATAAAAGATGTTATAAAATTAAAATTGATAATTTTAATATTAATAATTATTTGATTTAAAAATTAAATTATTAATATTTAGAATATAATTTTCAGAAAATGGAGTTCCTTTTTTAATTCTAAAGTGAATATATTATTAGTGTGAATTTTTGGTATTTTCCAGAAACAGATGAATTTTCAGTGAATCGTAAAAATACAGTTTTCGGTCTTCGATATGTTTAATAACATTATTAATAATGTAATAATTATCTAATAATTAGTTTTGACTTGTATAAATTAAAATAAGATTTTTGGTGTCCAATGTGGCTAATTCCATGGTATAATACAATTGGAAAGCCCATGGTTTTTCATATTCCGTTTTTGAGGTGTCCTATGGAAATTATTAAAATATTCCCACACTTTTGCTATAAATACCTATCCATTCCTTCATTAAAATCATTAAATTTTTCTCCTTGAAGAATATATATCCTCCTTACCTCGATAGTATTCCTCTCAATGTGTCCTCAAGCGCCCAAGGTCCCAACATTCATGTTCTAGGACTTACTCTATAAGGTAAAAGACTCGTCAAGTTCATTCATTTTTCCATTCATGTTCTATTTTTTTGTGGCATAACATTCATGTTTCAATACCATGTTTTTATTTAATTTTAATTATATATCTATAATATATTATTATACATTTCAGGATGGGTGAACCTTGTCCCCTCTCTTTTTAATGTTTTCTAAAACCATGTTGCATAACTGTTAGGCTGCCAAATTTTCATAATGAATTTCTCAACATTTCCTCATGTTTATTTCTTTTCATATACATTCCTCACCTCCCCATTATCCATGAATAATTAATGATCTGTTATCTTACACATTCTTTATTTCATCACATTTATGGAAAATTCACCATTATACTTTTTCTCCTCTCTCACTTATTTAAGGAATAAAAATATTGTCTCTAATTTGTCGAATTACCGACATTGAGGATGATGAGATTTAAATTTGCTTTAACTCCTTAAAGTCAGGTCATGAAATCATTTTTATGGTTTTACAAGTTTATACTTTATGTATTATATCTTATATATGGTTTTGGAATCATTTTGTACCCTTGTGATTAATTTATAATACTAAACGAGTTCATTATGATAGAAGAATCACCAAAATGACCAAAACAAATGTCAATAATGTTATCACTTATAAATCATCCTCATTTGAGAAATAAAAATGATAAATGGTATTATTTATGGTTATGGAAATACTTAACGACCATTTCATTCCAATTTTAGGGTTTTACTCCCAATCGTCCTGAATATCCATTATGAACCGATCATGGAAATCATGTAAAGAACTCACCCGACACGATGTAAATAACAACATATTACTAATAAATGTATCGAATGATGTTGTAAAATGATTGTATAAGATTTTATAAACATGAATATTTTTCACGAAGAAATTAATAACACTATTTAAGCATTATAAAGTTGATTTAAACACAATTTAAGTAAGAATAACTCGATGTAAGGGAATTCATTACCAATTTTCCATTATTTGGGTTAACCTTCTTCTTTATTCATTATGTGGTATTAAGATTATTGGTGTGATGCTTTTTTTAATATTATTATTCACTATTTTAAATTATAGTGTATACACATATCTATTTAATTATATTAATCCCCACTCTAATTATATTTTAATGGACATTCTTTTTAAAATCGGTTTAAAACTCTATTTAATAAATTTCAAAAGGAATGTTTTTATATGTATATGGAATGAGTAGTTTTTTTATGATTTTAAAGCTAGTTTAATACCATGATATGTTCCTTGGAAAATATTTATGTTGGGTTGATCCCATTATAACTCATGATATATTGGTTTGATCCCATTATAGATCAATGTATGTTGGGTTGAGCCCATTATAGCTTAAGATATGAGAGGTGAGTGCCATTATAGCTCTCCAATGGATTGGGTACTAAGGAGATTGAAGCTGACCAAATGTTTATTCCATATGTAAGGTTGAATGTAAGAGTTATATGGTTAATATTTCCCAAGGAAACTACATGATTCTTCTATGCAAATGAGTTTTTATGATTATGGGTTTTATTGGTTTTTAGGTTATCAGTTGACTAAAAATTTCTCTCTTTATATCCCTTACTTAGATTTATACTAATATTTTTTTTAAATGCTACTCCGAGGATATAGGTATGGTTAAGATAAATAAGTGATTCATGATTTTTGATATGAGGTGTTGCTAAAGAACTCATGTTTTATGTTTTTTAATGTTTTTTATTTTGAAAAAAATGGATACTATTTTAGTAGTATCCTATTGTATGAATGGTGTATTTCATGTATGTAAGATATCCTAATTATTTAAAACCCCAAACCTGAAAAGATTCTTAATGTGTGATAATATATGGTCTTGTGTAAAATTCATGATTAAGTTATGTTTTAAGGCTGGGTCTGTAGAGCCGTGACCCGCAGGGTGGTTCCCTAAGAGTATTTGGACTTCCCCACTATCTACAGAGGGCCACACCTCAGGGTCTTGGTGTCAATGAATCAAGAGAAAAACTGATTGTTTTATCTGTATCTCATTTCCATGGAATTTGTAACTATTTTTGGTTGGAACAGGCCAACAAATATCTCTTCATTATCACATGTGCAGTTCTTCAAATGGTGTTCGCCGCCGTGGTGAGGATCGACGAAGATCCTGGCATTTCCTTCCCTATGGAAATTTGGTGATTGTTGAAGCAGATATCCAAAATGACAAAACAGAATCACTCATGATCACAAGTGGTTCCTTCATCAAGACGGATCTTGATATAATTGAGGTGGAATCCATCAACGTGGATCAATCGGATGACATGGGTCCTGACCTACACAACCAGACACTGGATGAAGATCATGTTGACGAGTTCATGGAGCATTTCCCTGCTTATGTACCTGATGCCCATACAGATCATGAAGAGAAGGCTTCAGATGAAGAGGATATAAAAATCATCTCTCACCACTCCTGGAAGCTGATCAGGCACTTCATCGGGGAGACCCCTCATGCGTAATGGATTGACTAGATGGGGAGACATTGTTATCGACTACGCGAACTATGCACTAGTGGAGTTGATTCCCAGTGTCCTTATATTCTCACCCGATACTTCATAGTGGATAATATTATAGAGCATGATCTTGGCCTTGGAGTGGGATGGAAGCGGGGGAAATCAGCGAACATCAAAAGTCATCAAGAGGCTGAAAATGAGATTTAGTTGTTGTAGACGTGGGTGAACGAGTACTCTACTTTCCTCAATGCACAGTCATATCTCATATCACACCTAAAGGCATGCATATAAAAGGGTGATGAACGAATGAAGAAATCATCTAAAAAGATGACTATAATCCGGGATGACGAGGAGTGGACCCAGATCATGGTTTATGTGCTACGTCCCATCAACATTAAGGATGATAAAGAGCTGAGTAGGCCACAATAGATCATAGATGTCACTATCCAAAGAGAGGAGAAGCTGGAACACTCCATTAAATAGATCACCCAATCTATGGTAGGGGCTGACCTTGGGCGCTATAATGTCTGTAAACTCATAAACATGCATTCATTCTTTGATTTTTTATTTTGACTGCGTGCATGGGTTCCATCGGTTGCCTTTGGTTTGTTACATATCCATCACATTCATGAAACATACAGTGACTGATCCCTATGCTCATGTGGATCATTACTGATGTTACAATCATGGGATGACCACATCGTTATTCCATCTGAATATGAGAGTGCCAACCAAGATTTGGGTATCTAGGGTCAGAGAAACTGACCCAGATTTCCAAAAAGAAAGAGGGAGGCCTAACTGGAAGATGAAATTCTCAGAATAGTCAAATTTCCAAATTCCTAACATGCTCTAGTGCATGAGTGGGGTAACTCCAGGGGTGTTAGAATCAATCCAAAGAGAGGGGTGTGAAAAGTGTAAATGAAGATATCCAAAATTCAGAATTTTGTAGGGGTGGGGTGATAATGAAGGATAATTGTTGACCATGTTCAAAACAAACTATCACTACTTTGTTATTCTAAATTTGGCATAACCACTGAGGGCTGACCACTGACCATGTTTGAAAAAAGGGTCCTGAATCGAAATGACAAACATTAGTCTTCCGGAACCTCAACCTAGTATAGTATACGAGCCAGATGATGAGCATCCGTATTGTCCGAGGTTCCTTTAGATGTGAAAGTGGATGAGGATCCAAATAAAGGGTACACAAATAATGGGGGGTGGAGTGATGGGTTGTTTGAATGGAGTCCAACACTATTGAAATTATTCCACCATGATGAAAAATCAACAGGTGAGCATATTGTTATGATCAGGGATCGTATATACTTTCAAAAAGGTCCTCACTAGTGAGGACCAATAATTCATTATAGTTTTACATCATACAAATGAGTATGATAGACACATATTTTAACATTGCGTGGTGAGGATGATGTACATATTTTTAAGGTCATACAGCCTGGTCCAAAGATAATAGTTTAATGTCATGTTACACAAACTATAATATCCTAGTTTCAGGTTATGTGATTGGACCATGATCAGGGCTGAGGGGTTAGAAGGGTTAACAATCCTAGGGTTGGGCCCGAGGCAAAATTCCTAGATGTATCTACATATCCCATAAGAATGAGAATCAGACCAAACAATGTTATTGACCATAGCATTGTTAGAGGAAAATGGTGGTGGGGGAAATCCTCTTTGGCGAGGAAGATGACGCATCCCATAATTTTCACGGGGTATCATAAACGTGTTCAGGGTAAGGATGTTGTTTAATGTCGTGAATTGAGGACATGTTTACCCATAAAGGAAATGCACAATGTGGTACATATCTTGATTTGAATGAGGACCAATGAAATCCATACCATACCACGTAATCCCAGGGGAAATCATAGGATGAGATACCAAAGAAGGAGAAACCTAGGCTGGGTCTGATACAAAGTGTTCAGGAGATCTTATGTATCCCATTAAGATGATTATTTAGACATATGTGTGTCTCAGGTTTCAGTTTAATGTCATGTGGGACGATAGGCATGTGTGGTTTTGTTGCACCAGTACACATTCTACCAAAACCACTAAGCCCACGTAATCCTTGCTCAGTGTAGGAAATAAGGTGTAGCGGTGGGACTTTCCTGGTACATGAAATAATGCATCAGTGGAAATATAATTCTAGGTGAATGACATCTCAAAAAAATTGGGTCCTACTTAACGCACCATAATTAATGGATGTGAAAAAACAATTGTGCTGGAATCTCAACTAAACATAAGGGAGTTGTGATATGTGAATTATTTCGTTGGAGATCTGGATCACAATGATGGTGGTGTGAGGAGAAATGATAGCCACTGACCATGTTCTAAACACAACATCTATTTCCTGCTATCCTGGCTTGGGGACATAAAAACTAGGGTCGACTGCTGACCATGTTCAAAACATGTGACCTATTACAAATTGTAGCCCGAGGTCTTCCAGGGAGTTGGAACAAGATGTTTAATAAGCCAATGTGGCATGAGACTAGACTGTAGAGGGTGTACAGTTATACATGAAAGGGTATGTAAATCCAAATAAAGTGATCATAAAGTGTGTATATGATATGAGGGAATGTCCATGTGAAAACTCCACACTTTGGGTTCTTTTCCACAAATCATTTGAGTACGCCTTTGAGACGTGTCAGAGAGAGGGAATAAAATCCAATACCAAGGACAAGGTTACTAGGAACACAAACTCTTAGTTTAATAGGATACTAGTTTCCAAAATCAATGTGAATAAGGGCATAAATATTCTGTATCACACCATGTACTTTCTGGGGAGGTTTTTGGTCGAGGGACTAAAAAATAAAATTGTGCTAGGCCTGAAGAAAAGTGTGTGGTTGTTCCTATGTTATTTATAATGATGGGGATCAATACGTACATAGATCTAGAAGTGGTGTGGTAGGGTACCAACTCCATTGAAAATACTATTGTGTGGGTCTATCCCATGCACCAAAAAAGAGGAATTTTATAGATATTGTTTATTCATTAGAATGGATAAGTGTTTTTTTAAAGAAAAAAATGGACGATAGAAAATATAGTCCTCACTACAGGAATACTGCAATATGTAGGCCTTGAAAATTGGTATTTTGGATGACTAATACCAAACATGATGTCCCCTTCAGCGTGGACATCATAATGTAGTTCCATTTTTCGTCTTGCGGCTAGGATTATAATGTCATAGTTTAGTTTCGTATGAAAGGACAAAACTGTGAATTTTAATGTCATGTAGTAAAAACGCAATAGTTTAAATTCATGTGGGACTAGGCATCATATTTTAAATTCATATGTCTTGGAGAATTACAAAATAAATGATATTATAGATGGGAATGTGCATGGTGTGATAAAGAATACTCGACGTGAATGGTGACAAGGTCCACATCACACTATGGGCAATTTTAGGGAAGAAACCTCAAGCCATGGGGCCCAAAAAGGTCATAGAATAACGATACCAACCTGAGGAATAAACATCTAGGTGTTTATATGTGTTACATGTGGATGGGAGTCCAGAAACACATTTTTTTGAGAGTGTGTTTTAATATCATGTGGGGAAAGACACTGGAGAGACTATCTCCTAGAAGGAGAGTAAGTCATTCAGATATTTCACACATGATGTGAATGAGAACATAATCCCACACATTCCACACCACGCAATCTTATGAATGTTAGAGCCAAAAGGCCAAACATAATATAGAACTAGTGGATCCTAAGATGGAATTGAAGATGAGGTGCTCGGGTGTTCCTACATATCCCATGAGGATGGAAATCAAGCAACATGTAGTACTAGGAGATGCAATACAGTTTTACGTATAGTGGAAAGGATATAGGGATATATTATTTTATGGTCTTAGAGCTTAGACCATGAGTAGTGAGACTCTTCCAAATGGGTGAAAACATTGACCAAATACCTAATCCCACATGATCTATGCTTGATGTAACAAGTGAATAGAAGGACATTGCAACACATGGAACACATGAAAAGGGAAAAAAGGTGCGGAGACTCAAATAGAGCCTCACCGTGGTTTTTTCCCCTAAAAGAGAAAACGTATACTGATGGATAAAACTGATAGTGTTAAAATTCCACTTGGACGTGATTTAGTAGAAAATGATGTGAATCATTAACCCAATATTTAGGGACTGATGTGGGTGGCATGATGATGGAGTATAACTATTGGCCATGTTCGATACACATCATCCAAATCATGTGACAAGAAATAGGAACAAAAAATGAGCATCGACGGCTGACTAAAATCTTAATGTGGGGATTGTATCGATTTTACGTTCAAAATTATAAAGGATGATGGTGTAGTAGAGAACTAGGGACTATAATCTATGTATTTTAGGAGTCCTTTTGAATGTGAAAGATGATGAAAGCTGAAATGAAGGGGAACATGAAGCATAAAAATGGGAGATAACATGTCTATGTAGAATCCAACACTCCAGGTCCTTAAGAAGAGTGATCTTAGGCACATTGGGTAAATGCCAAGGAGGGTAGAGGGGCCCAACCCAAGAGTATCCAACTTAGAAAGGTGTGTGGAGAATAGGGTGATGAAGAGCTCTCAAGAGGGAGAGCTACATGGCGTGGATGTTACAAACCTGACATGAATGGGGACATAATCCCATACAACACAACATACACTCCTCCTGGAGGACTCAGACCAAGAGGCCAAAGAGAAGAGGATGTCTCCAAGAAACATGGTTGGACCCAGTGGCAAAATTCATGGGCGTTCTTACTTATCCCATGCGGATAGGAATCAAGATACACATAGTTATGTATATGTCACACAATTTTATGTCATGTGGTAAGGATGAACATATGAGTGGTTTATCTCTTTGAGGATTGTGTATGGAATGGATAATAACACGACGTGAATGAGGAAATAATTCAACATACGCCACACCAATCATAATTCCTGTAGATAAATCAGTCCAGGAGGCTAGGAGAATGAATAAATGCACATGGGCTGGACTCGAAGACAACAATGTCTGAATTTTTATACATATCCCACATGTTTGATAATCAATCCAAATTTTGTTCTTGATAATTATTTGTAGTTTAACATTATATAGAGAGGACACTGTATGTCTTAGTTTATGGTCATATAGCTTGGACCGTAAATGCCCAATTTAACATTGTGTGCATGAGACATGTTGGTGGAAAGGGTGGATCATTGTGACTATCATGAGGGAGACCACAGAACAACCATGATGAATAAGGATAAATGATGACCATGCTTTGAATATACTATATGTATTGTTTCGTGGAATGGGGACAGATAATGAGTGTTGACAACTGACTATATTCGCAACGCATGAATCATATCAAACATTCATCCAGAGTCCTCTGGGACATTCCCCCCGAGATGGTAGGAGATCCCTGAGGACTATAAACCATGAATTTAGAGGGTCCTCTCAGATTTGGAAGATAATGGAAACCTAAATGATGGGATTCAAAAAGCATGGGGGGACCTGTGTAGATTAATGTTTTGCGACATGGATGATGAATAGAGGGGTCTCTCAAGGGGATGTATTTAGCCTGGAAAAATAGCCCGATGTGAATGATGACACAAATTCCACACCATACCACACAATCCTTGGTGATAAAATGGGTCAGTGGGCCCGAATGGTTGAGGGCCCTGTGGCTGGGCCACAGATGGAAGGTCACATCCAGTTTGGAATTTATCATCATGCGAGACGAGTGATGAGTGGTCTTATACCCCTTAGTGACATATGGATTATGAAGTATTAATGTCATGCAATGAGGATGGTGTTGATCTTAGTTTGTGGCCATAGTGCTCAGACCATGATTGTGTAACCCATTTAGTCGGTGTGACCTTACCAAAGCTCCTACGCCCATGTGAGAAATTCTCAGTGTGAGAAAAAAGGAATGGGATCAGGTCCTACCCATCATATATTGGACCAATAGTAAAGGAAAGAGATCAAACATGTTCAATCCCACCCATTCCAACATCCTTTCTCGAGGCACACTGTTGTTCAACAGGATATAAAGAGAATATGAATCACTGCACAAAATACATGGGACATATAGGTATGGATATAATGATGGAGGATGGTTGTTGACCATATTTCAAACATTTCATCTATATCGTGTGACCTGAAATGGGAACAAAAAATGAGCATCGACAGCTTACCATATTCACAACGTGGGACTTGTCTCAATTTTTTGTTCAAAATTATCATGGATGTTGGCCATAGATGGTAGAAGAGCACTAGGTCCTAGCATCCAAACCATTTGGTGGTCCTTTTAGATGTGAATTATGACGTGGAACTAAATAAATGGGGTGTATGAAGTGTAGACATTCCCATGGACTAATTTAACTATGGAAAGGGTGAAATAGATAGAGATCGCAAAGGAGGGGAACCCATGGTGATGTCATGATTAACCCACCTTGAATGAAAGAAAAAAAATCCTTCACCACACCATGTGTTTTGAGAAGAATTTGGGCCAAGGGGTCAGACCCAAGGGAAGATCGTAATTTTTGGGTCTAGGCCTATGGATGAAATGTTAGGGAGTTCATATGATTCCCATGAGGATGGGAATCAGGTCATACATATTTCTGGAAGGGATATGTTGTTTAACATTGTGTTGTGAAGACATGGACGAATATACTAATGGGAGGGGAACATGGTACAATCAATGGAAAACTGGCCTAATTGGGGACAAAGGAGTCTAAAATACATTGTGTGAGTTTCTCTAAAGGAACTACACATAGTGGGTAGTCAACAAGAACGATTTGGGGGGTTTGAATCTACGATGAAGGGTTTGAGTATTCTTATATATCCCATGAGTATGGGAATAATTACATATGTATTTTGTGATACATAATAAAGTTTAATGTCATGCAAAAAGGACGAGGAGATATCATAGATTAAGGTCGTAGAGCTCAAAACATTTTTCCATTTATCATTATACGATACAGGTGCTGGGTAGTTTACATCCTTTATCCTGGATTAATCATGCATTATAATGTCATACAATGAATATGGTACATTTTAAGGTCCTGGAGTACCATATATAGTTTAACATCATTTGGGGTGACATATGGTTTATTGTCAGGAGGGATAGGTGCCAAGTAGTTTGACATCATTCGGCATGGAAAAATCATGCATTTTAACATCATGCGGTAAAGACATCACAATTTATGATCATGTAGGACCATATAGATTTTATTTTATGGTCATAGATATCAGACTATGATCTTATATCTGTAACTCATAGTTTTAATGTCATGCAGTATGAAAAATCAGTTTAACGTCATACAGGATGTAACAGTTTAACAGAACATAGGACCATAGATTACATAAGAAAAGTACTGCTTGAGGAATTTGGCATTGTTGGATGGAATTATATGCTCTATATCAATGGTAAATAGGGTGTATGTGCCATTGGGTAGACCGTGTGAATTATGTGAGGTCCTTCCCATTTGGGATCTGTTTTTTATGATTTCCTACTAGGTATCATCGGCCTCTTCAGAGCCAACACCTATCCCCTTGCAAGAAAGAGAGGAGGTGGACTTTATTGTTGAAATATATGTCCATCTTAGTTCGATGTCTCTCCATATTGTGTGGTTCACCAAGCCTATTCTCATCGATTGCTTCCTGTTAATTGAGACAGATATCATCTACCTTATCTGGTGTTTTTTTTATAGATGGTTGTTCTCAATTAAGGAATGTAAATCTCAATGGGCAAGGCTGACTCTGTTCTGTACACCAGGTAGTAAGGGAACAACTGAGTGGAATTTCAAGTCTTCAACCTATAAGACTAGAGAGATTTGGAGAGTTTTTCTGGAAAACTCTTCTTGTTCTGAACAGAAGAATTTTTAGAAATTTTATAGAGGGTATTAACACACCAATATACCCTTTTGATTTCGCATAATAGTGGAAGGTATGGTAAGAACAGATGTTGTACTTGGTATAAAATTTCATCAGTTTGACGACCCAAAATTTTGTGTCATTTTTATTGATAATTGCGTGAGGAATCCAAATTGTTATATGATATTGGAGATCATAAATTCAATGATAGAACGTCCATTGAACTCCTTGAGCGGAACTAGCTCTTCCCACATGGAAAATAACTCTATAGTAGTCAGGATGATCCTATATTGGCGAGATGTCACTAGTGGACAGGGTCCCATGACATCATGTCCCTAGAATGTACATGACCAAGATTAACTGGTCATGTAGAGAGGCTCTAAAGGTTGTTGCACAAAGTTCCCATGGATCTTGAATGCATGGAACCTCTTGGAAAAATCGATACAGTAACAGATCCTGGCGGGCCCAAAATAACCCAATCTCCGGATCTGGTGAGACATTTTCACACAAATATGATGAATCCCACAGGAACCAGCACGAACCTCCAACATGACCTGAGAAATATCACCTCCTTGAATGCAATAGAGGAGAACCCCATCAAACCCACATTTGTAGAGGAATTTCTCAAGTCTAGGACCACAATAAAAGGTGATCTGTAATGTGCGCTATCAGATTTGATCATAATCTACTCGATATTCTAGATGATTACCTTGTTGGAGGTACCCAATAAAGGGAGTCCTCTAGTTAATAGTGACTTACCACACAGAGGTAGGGGGCCTGGGGGTGAGGTGGAGCCACCGGTGATAAGATGTCCTACCTGCGTGCTATCATCATCATCAGAAGTGATGGGTCTGATGACTCTCTGGTGCGCCACATGAATAATTATATCATCCTGGGAAGGTTCTACAAGAGATAATGAAAATATGGGCATGGCATCGGCCTGACCGTTCTTCGAATGAGGTACGTGAATAACCTCTGGTTGATATGAGAACTGGTCCATCAACTAGAGGGTACGTTCCAACAGTGTTATGAGCTCTGGGATCCTGACAACATAGTCACCATTGATCTATTTGATGAGAATTTTGGAGTCCCCTTTCACATGTAAGTGAGGAAAATTAATCTTGAGGTCTAGTTCGAGGCCAGTAATGAGAGCCTAATACTCTGTCTCATTGTTCGTATAACCTTCTGAAAACATGAATGAATATGACACAACAAAAAGTGCTGGTGTAATGAAGACGATACCCAGGGAAACTCTATTGAGTCTTGGGACATTGATTCTTCTTTTGGTATGGATTTAGGAGGCACCATCAATGTGAATTTTCCATCACGGAATGGAATGGTTTACCAAGAGGGTTTCCTCTATTGTAAAATCATGATCTAGAGAGGGGTCCGCAGAAGCTGGATAGGTGGCGAAGATGTATGCCAATTCTCTTACCATGACAGACATCAATTGAAAAAACTCAATGTCAAACTACTAGAAGATCACTACCCACTGAGCAAGAAGGCATGTCAATAAAGGATGGTTTTGAATGAACATCAGTGGATCCACTCAGGACAGTAGCTTTATCTCATAATGATGAAAGTAGTGCCACAATTTCTGCACTGTGAATACTATCATGAGGAGTCTCTTCTCTATGGTGGAATATATGGTCTCTATAATGTAGAGCATGAAGATAAGATAATATAGACTCTTCTTCATCCCTTTATTGATTTTGTGGCGAGAAGGACACAGAGAGATCGTTCTAGAGTGGTCACATAATGAACTAGCAGCTTTCTGGAAATGGGTGTCATTAGTACAATAGGCTATAATGGGTACTGCTTGATTTCCTCAAAGTTAGTTTATAACTCTACATCCCATCGATAATCAGAACCTTCCTTTTTGTGCTGTGAAAAGGTCTTATAGTTTCCATCCATATTTGTGATGAATCAGCATATATAGTCTATTTGTCCTTGAAATCCTCAAAGCACCCAAATGTTTCTTGGAAGATACATATGGTTGATGGCCTTTATCTTCTCTGAATCGATCTCTATGCCTCTAAATCTGATAATGAATCTGAGTAATATTATGGAGGTAACCCCAAAGTCGCACTTTTACGGTTTCATTTTCATATGGAAGGACTGGAGGAAGCAGAACAATCTATCGAGATCATTGAGATTGTCTTGGAATTGGAAAGACATTACCACGATAACGTCTACATAGTACTACAATAATGTCCCAGGTATCCAAATAAATATGCAATGCATGCCAGGCTGATAGGTAGAATCTTCATTATATAGACTGAAGGGAATTAACTAGTAGCAAATGGTACCCTGTGGGGCCATGAAATCTATATAATCTTCATCCATTGGGGCCATTCTAATTTGGTTACACCCAGATTACCCACACATAAAAGAGAGTTCCTGGATACTAGCGGTGGCGTCAATCAATAGTTCCATCGTAGGAAGGGGAAAATTATCCTTTAGACTATGCTGGTTGAGATCACTGATGTCGATTAGACTCCAATATATATGTTCTTATTCCTTATGGGCAAAATATTGGCTGACCATATATGGTATTGGACCTCTTTGACAAAGTTGGATCTGAGGAGATTATCATCTTTGGCCTCAAACATGGAACTTTGAGAAGGGTGCATCTTTCTGGGAGGCTGTTTGACCCTGCAATGATTCACTAGAAGGTCGAGGCATTGGACAATGACCAGAGGATCTAATACTAGAATCTCTTCATTTCTCTAGGAAAATACATCAGGTTCTACTTCTAGAAGTCCACACATCACTATTTCTCTTTGACCAGCATAACCACAATGACCAATGTGTGTTCTGGATCTATCTCGCTACCAAGGTTAACCTACAAAAACTTGTCGACTGTGGTGGAGACACCCTCTAAAATGAGAGGAGAATACTCTAAATCTTCATCTTCATTAACAAAGGAGGGATCCTTGGTGGGAGGAGATTCATCCGAGTTGACAGATCCTGATATGACACTAATGGCAACCAGAGTGGCGATGGACACCACAACATGGGCCTACGGTGCTACCGAAACCATAGAGATGACATGTGTCGATCCGATCTCATCCGGCCTGCAGCCCAAGGGGCCAAATTTAATTCCCAAACCCTTGTTTCCTAGAGTCGGTGCATTATTACATAACATGGGCATGATCAGAAGAAATCAAGTCCCGAAAGACCGATCAGTTTAGAAGTCTTGGAAAATAGATTACATACATGAACGTTACATTACACTTTAGAAAATAAAACACACCATAAATGATTCTTTGGGAAATCAATTAATCCCCTAGCTTAACCCTCCTTATGATTCATAATAAACATCTTGGAATCCTGAGAAAATTAAAAACATAGAAAGGGGTGAGCTCAGATGCTCAATAAGGATAAAAATATAGCAGAAACTTTTACAAAAAAGCATAAACATTTAAGAAAATGTATAAGACTAAAAAGAAGCCTTTTTAAACATAAACTTCAGCATAATATCACAAAGATACAATAAAATAATTCCATTTACTTATTCACATGGATAATCTACTAGTCGAATAAACACATGCAATATTAATAGCCACTTTCATAATGATGGAATGTATAATCCCAGACTATCATAACCACATAGTCAAGCCCTTGTGCCAAGACTAAAAGTAAGATTTTGTCAAGGCCTTGTACCAAGACACTAGTTTGTCTCATGAGACCTACTGATGCATCGAGGAGCTATAGCGGGCTCTACCCATCACTTACTAAGTCCAATGCATTCTTCATATGAAAAGGTTTAAACATAACATAAACATTTGTATTAAAAATGGAATACGAAATGTCAATAATTTACCCATAAACCATGAATGGTATAAAAATAACACATTCACTGTCCAACATATCACAAAACCGTCAATACAATACGTCAGATTTTTATCATAATAAATCAAATTCAAACAATTTGAAAATCCATTCAAGGATTTTGACCTAGATGAAAATGATTTGTAAAACTCTTTGAGAGAAATATCCCTTTTTCATGAAAATATTTAAAAGTCACACGATTTATAATGTAAGACATTTAAATAGATTTTTGAATAAATGTGTCCAATACCACTTTCAATCTTTTGAAAGTAATTAACATTTTAAAACATTAAAGTCCATTTATGTAACAACCATAGATTTTATGAGATATATTATTTTTAATTTATTTTATTTCTTTTATTGTACACTAGATCAAGATTATCTTGTACTATACGCAACACCGTATTAGCTTGTAGTATACGCAACACTATTCTTGTCTTGTGTTACACACAAATTCAAGTTCGTTTTGTGAAAATTATTCTACGCAACATCAAGTAAATATTTTGTTTATTGTATAAATGAAATAAGTTTTGATTATGTTATACACAACACCAAACAGATCTTTCACTACATGAAGCCCGGACATGGATTTCATTACACGCAATCAAGACCTTCCTCAATAGCATGTGTAGTATGCAATACTGAGTTTCAATAAACAAGATATTATTATAATATTATTAGGAACTAGCCATTATGAATAGTAATACCCAATTTTTGAAATTTTAATAAATTTTAACCTTCAAAATGGACTTCATTTTTGGATTCAGGATATCGAATTTAGCCTAGGGTGAAATTTTGGTATTTTTCTGAAAACATTCAATTTTTGATGAATAGTAAAAAACACTGAGTTATAGTTTAAAAACCTAATTTTTATTTAAATAATTAATTATTTTATTTAAATTTATTTTAGGTCAAAATAGAAACATAATACCTATATAATTTTAGTGTAATTCATTGTAGTCATTTTATAGTAATTTTAGATATATAAAAATTTTATTGAACTTTTCACCGTCTTCTACACACCTCCTAGAAGAATTTGAACATTATATAAAACTTAATTTTACTGCTTCTATGAGTCAAATTTCGAAAATCCTTGAGACATGGTTAATATCAAGGAGTAAAATGTGGTTCAATAAGATATAAATATTTTTTTGTGAATAGTAACTTTTTACTTTTATTTACCACGGTAAAAAGTAAATAGGGTAATTAAGGGTAAAAATGATATTTTTATTACCCTAACACATGTTCTAATTATATTGGATAATTGAAATTTGACCAAAAACAACGTTACGAATAATATATTACCATTTAGGTCCACTTGGATTTGATTAGGACACTTATTATTATTTTATTTAAAGAAGAGTTAAAATAGTTAAAATCAATGTTTAATAACTAAATTTTTTTAATATAGGGTTATACAAAAGATAAATTAGAATATAAATATTCATTAGAAAGATAAAAATATTTAATATATAATGGTATTTTATTTATAATTTTTTTACATTATATAATTTAATTTATTTTTGACACAATGATGATGCAGTAATTACCTTATTAATGAAATGTTAACATAATTGATGTTATAAATGACCAAATAAATTTAATTTGAGACTTTTTATGAATTAGAATATTTTCCAAGGTTAATAAGACATGTTAGTATTGATTAAATTAACTGTTTTAGAACTAATAATGTTGTTATGATTTTCACAAAAATCAACTACCAAATAGTGTCAAAATTGACATAAAATAGTTTTTAAAACAAATAATATATGTTTAATTGTTACTATATTCATACAAATCTAAGGATTAGAAAATATTACTTAGATAAGGTTATATATATTAATAATTTACAACTTGGGGTTCATTTGTATTGTTATAGTAAGTTTATGAACAATATAGTGTAAGAAAACAAGAAGACATGGTAATGGGTAAATTATGTAACTTAGAGTTAAATCTAAATGATAAGGTTAAAATAGTAACCTAAACTTGTCTAAAAACTATTGGTTGAGATTATTTCGACCCATACCCACATTAGCTTCAAAATAAATCAATTTTGAGCTATTATAAACCGAATATGAATTTATTATAAAATAATATTTTATGTTTTTCCAAGGTTCCCCTCTCCTCCCTTATAAAAAGGGAACCCCTTCCCTCTTCTATTCACACCATTTTGAGCCTTGAAGCTCGGAAAAACGCTTCCAATTCTTCTTTTAAACATATCTAGTTATATCATAGAGGTTCTGGTCTTCTCAAAAGTCCATCTCTAGTGCCCTAGGAGGAAGTTTAAAGGAGGTGTGTCGAAGAAGAGGTAATCTCTTCTACCGATTCTTTCATGTTTCATTCTTCTTAAACTTCTTCTTATTTAGTTGTTTAATTATAAAGTAACAACATCAGTATTACTTACATACTGATATGTTATTATAAATATAAATCAACCCCATTTTCACCTTCTATCCATCCTACGTAAAATGAAATCACCGCACGTGCGTACGTACGAAATACCGTCTCCACGTCGTGGTGTAATCTGATTTTACAACACCACCTTACTTTGATGGGTATAATGGTGTAAAGAATAACTATATATATTTATTATGACATCATAATAATTCTGAGATATTATATCATCCACTAAAACTTAATTCAATAATTACGGGAATGGTATCATCGCACGTACGTACGTACAGATTACCGTCTCCACAACGCGATGAGATTCATTCTCCATGTTAACCATTCAAGAATGATTATAAAGTATATATAATGAATAATAATGTATAATAATTAAATATATTATATTATAAAGCTACTTTATTTATGTATATATATATATATCATCTAATTAATTCCATTCAAGTCAATAAGGAAAGGAAAACAACATCAATGCGTACGTACGGCCTACCGTCTCCATGAACGGTGTGTCTCATTTCATTTATCTATCTATTATATATATATATATACTCAATATATAATATATAAAACATGTTTTAAATTCTGGATGTAAGTAATTCATGATATAAGTAATAATAATATCAAGAACAACAAGTCTAAACACGTACGATAAATGAAACAATTTTACCCAAAACGCTACATTAACTTGGAATTGACAAATGAACAGGTAATATAAATATCTATGTGAACCATATATGATATAATAACAATGAATATAATTCTTTAATAAGTCAATGACATTATTTAAATCATTATACAGGAGGTTCGGATACATACGAAGCATATCAGACATAAGCTAAGGGATAACTATTTCAATCTCTCTCTTATCCAAGATTGATTATTCGTAAGTATTTAATGGGATTTCTGTTATCATCCATTTCCATGTTTCCTAAAAATGTTTTCATGTATGTTTAATGGCCTTTTATCCATTTTTTAATTTTACCACATGTTATTAAATGTATCTTACTTTTGTTTACCACTCGAGGAACTTTTTGACTTTTCCGACAAAAGTACCAGGAGAATGTTATTTTTAACTTTTATGGAATGAACATATTTTTACGATTTCATAACGCATCATTTTCATGAAGCTTCCTCTAAAATATTTGATGATTATTTTCAAAAAAACCCTTTTCTTTTAAAATATCATGACATTTTGTGAAAATAAAATTATTTTGAAGAAGAAATGATATTTTCCTCAAGAATTCATTTCAAGTGTTTTATCAAAACTATTTTCCATCTAAAATGACATTATTTAATATGTTTATGTTTCAGGTATAAAGTATCCATTATTTACATGGTTTGATTCTTCTTATGAGGAAATGATATTGATTTTATTATGGAATTATGTTTAAGAATCTCATTCTATTACATGGGTTATGCTATGATGTATGATTTATGATTTTATGTCACACGAAATAATGATTTCATTATGAGATGGGTGGGACCTATATCTCCCTCCAATGCATTGGGTAATGATTTATATCGCATGATATAGACATGGCTGTAACGACAAGTTAAACCGGTTCAGTAATACATAACTGGAATGAGGAGTGAAATCGATTCAGAAAGGGACTTTGTCCACTAAGATGGTCTTGGCAGCAATTCCTTGGCTACTATGGAAATAATAACATGTGATTAATGGTATCCACAATTATATGTTTTATTCACAGGCTATTTTATAATGATTAATGTTTCTTTATGATCTATGCCTTGTGTACTACCATTTTTTATGTCATTTCTCAAGGTTTTGATGTTGAAACATTATGTTTATGTTTTAAAGTACAATTGTATATGATTTGTTTTATTTTATCCATTTTTACCCTTACTGAGAATTTGAGCTCACCCATTATATGTTTTCATTTCCCCAGGATTTAAAGAAAGGTTTTAGGTATGAAAACAAAAGGGGAAGATCTTTATGAGAGATGTTGAAGATCTTTCACCATGATTATAAGATTATGTTCTGAGTTTCCAAAGACAATAAACTATTACGGTCCTTTGGTGTCTGGTTTTTTTATGTATTATGTATTCCAGAAAAGTAATGTAATTTCCATGTATGTCAAGCTTTGGGTCTATACAGTTGGTATCAGAGGAAAGGTTTAGTTATCCTTTGGAAGCTAGGATGTGAAAAACTTTAGTGATATCCCTATAGGTATTTCTATGGTATGTATAGGGATGTCGCTGTGGTTAAGTAAAAGTATAGGTTATCGTACTAGAATTACGGTAAAAATCCTAGAATTAACCCTAAGATTTTATATATTGAAGGTACTCCAACTTTATTATGTTGTTTTCCCTAGCATGATTTTTGCCTCTCACACTGTTCTTTTTGGGTTTTAGACAATGGATGGAACTCGAAGGAACATTATTGGTCAATGTAATTGACGATGCAATGATTTTCCTCTTGAACAAACCAACGTTATGGGAAATGGAGTGCAAAATCTTATTACTATACTTACACAAGCTATGAAAAATTCTGTACTTCCAAATGAGCAGAGAAGGGAAAAATATTCTATTGAGTCCTTCATGAGGCAATGCCCACCTTCTTTTAGTGGGACATCTGATCCACTTGTTGCTGAACAATAGATCTGTACAATTGAAAAGATATTTTCCATACTTTTTTTAATGGTTGGGTCTAAAGCCTCATTTTATTATCAATGAAAAGCAATGACCTCTTTTAACTGGGTAGAGGGAGACCCATTACATAGCCTGAAGGCGCAGTCGGCATATTTTCCATACGTCGCTGTTCGGAACATGAAAAAGTCATTCTGGATATTTACTGTTTAGAAGGTGAAGCAGATCAATGGTAGAATCTAATTGAGAATACGAGGCCCAGAGATGAAATTGAATCCATGGAATGTGATGAGTTCAAGAACTTATTTTTCAATATGTACTTCCCTCATATTATTCAATAAAATATGGAAAAGGATTTCCCTGAGCTTAAGAAAAAGGATGATGAATCTGTTGGTATATACGAAGCGAATTTTACAAGGATTTCAAGGTATGCATCTGGCTTTATCATCCAACCTGAAAGTAATGTTGATCTATTTTTCAGTGGCCTAAAACCAAGTCTTTGAAGGGAATTAGCAATAAGAGACTTCAGTATCTATGAAGAAATTGTGTGTTCTGCTATCAAGGTAGAAATGGAAGTTGCTGTTACGTATCCACCTCATGGTCATGACAAGAAACGAAAGATAGAGTTCAAGGAGAAGTCTCATAATAATGGTGAAAAGAAGATAAATGTTTCTTTATGCTCAAAGTGTGGAAAAGAAGCATGGTGGAGATTGTCTTAAAGGGACTAGAAAATTTTTTTAAGTGTGGAAAAGAAGGTCATAGAGCAGTTGAGTGTTGATGCAATGAAAAAGGGCATAAAATGATGTGAATAAGGAAAAGACTGCAGAGAATGAACCACTAACACTTCAATGCTTCAAGTGCAAGGAAATTGGGCATTATGCTAATCAATTCCCTAATCCAAGGGTTAATGATGACAAACGTGAGCATCCTATTAAGGAAAAGGACAAAGGGAAGTCACATGCGATCACTATTATCCATGTTGAGTATGCAAATGATGTTGTGGAATGATTAAGTGTTTATGTAAGGGGATTTCAAAATAGTATCATGGAATCTCATTTATGGTATCGTGGAATTTTGGAATATCTATGTATTGGTTTTCAATAATTATATGGTACTGGTAACCATGAAAAGTGATTGAAATATTTTTGGAAAGAATATGATATGCACATAATGAAGAGATAAGGAAAAAAATGAAATGAGCTCATGATTGATATAAGGACTAACTGATATCATGGTTTGAGTATATAGAATTTTTTGGATTTTGTTATGTGGACAGAGTTAACTTTTGACCACACTCATGTTTTCACTAAGGTTCTATGTTAATTCAAGTTTCAAAAGAATACATGATTAAGGTATTCACATGTTTGGAATATGACCAACAAGATATATCTTATGATATATGGGGGATAAATGATGGTATTCACGTGCTTGTTATGTGACCTTTCAAGTAATCATTTTCTTTATACTATGAGATTAGACAGATATATTTTTGGATAAGCCTAAAGATTGGAATGGATTATGTTGAACATCATATAGTATTGTTTAAGGCTAGAAATTTTTGTAATAATAGTATTGTTTTAGAAAAAGGACAACTTGTAGGACAGGCGACAACCTGTCGCGTCAGATAAGGTTTTGGCAATTGAACCCAAAACCGAATTGCAATATGCCTTTATTTCCAACCACTGGCCTACAGGAAGTCCTTGGTTAGTAGAAATTAGTTTTATTTTATTAAGCAGACTGATAGTTGGAGTATAAGTACACTTTTGGAACAATATACGATTAATCTCACCATAGACAAACTTATGTATATATCTTTTTCTAACCTTATGTTTGAGACAGATGGAATGACACATCATTCTATCACATGATCTACTAAAACTTCACGAATGACAAATTCAACTTCATTTCTTTAAGAGATGAAGTGGAAATTGTTCAAGGCACGAACAACAGTGAGAATATACTGAAATAAAGTAAGTATTTCTTCTAATTAAAATTCTTGAACATTAGGGAAATGATTTTTAAAACAAAAATGTTGTCCTAGTGTCCTTATATCTGATTAATCAGATGTTACCTTAGATCATCACAAATTTATAGCTTTGTGATTGTTGGATTTTTCATAGCCATGTTCTCTACCACTCTCCATTAGAATGTGATGGTTAGGTTTCTCTTCCATATCCATATTTTCACCTATGTCTCCTATGAGTAAACCCAGTGATAAGTAAATTTGCGTAACCGATATGTTTCATAACTCACTTTTTAAAATGATGTTATATTATTCCTTTTTATGATGTGGGTTTCAATGAAAGAAACTTTCAAGTAGTAAACCATTTATAACCCCGATGAATTTTGAGGGAGAAATTTATTTTAAGGGGGGTAGAATGTAACAACCCAAGATTTTATGAGATATATAATTTTTAATTTCGTTGATGTCTTATATTATACTCTACACCAAGATTAGCTCGTACTATACGCAACACTTTATTAGCTTGAAGTATACACAAAACTATTATTGTCTTATGTTACACAAAAATTCATGTTCGTTTTGTGAAAATTATTCTACGCAACATTAAGTATAGATTTTGTTTAATGAATAAATGGAATATGTTTTGATTATGTTATACGCAACACCAAACATAGCTTTCACTGCACGCATCCCTGACTTGGCTTGCATTACACACAATCAAGACCTTCCTCGATAGCATATGTAGTACAGAATAACAAGTTTCACTAAACAAGATATTATTATAATATTATTATGAACTAGCCGTTATGAATAGTAATACCCACTTTTTGAAATATTATAAATTTTATCTTTTAAAATGGACTTCATTTTTGGATTTAGGATATCTAATTTAGCTTATGGTGAAATTTTGTTATTTTTCTGAAAACATTCAATTTTTGATATATAGTGAAAAACACTGAGTTATTGTTTAAAAACCAAATTTTTATTTAAATAATTAATTATTTTATTTAAATTTATTTTAGGTTAAAATAGATACATAATTCCTATATAAGTTCAATGTAATTCATTGAAGTCATTTTATAATAACTTTAGATATATAAAAGTTTTATTGAACTTTTCAACATCTTTTTCACACCTCCTAGGAGAATTCGAAAATTTACATAAAACATAATTTTACCGCTTCTGTGAGTGGAATTTTGAAAATCCTAGAGACACGTTTAATATCAAGGACTAAAATTTGGTTCAATAAGAATTTTTTTTTGCATGAATAGTAACTTTATACTTTTATTTGCCACAGTAAAAAGAAAATAGGGTAATTAAGTGTAAAAATGATATTATTATTACCATAAAACATTTCCTAATTATATTGGATAAGTGCAATTCAACCAAAAAAACCTTAAGAATAAAATATTACCCTTTAGGTCCACTTGGATTAGATTAGGACATGTATTATTATTTTATTTAAAGAAGAGTTAAAATAGTTAAAATCAAAGTTTAATAACTAAAAAATTTTTAATATAGGGATATACATAAGATACATTCAACTATAAATATTTATTAGAAAGATACAAATATTTCCTATATAATGGTATTTTATTTGTAATTTTTAAACATTAAATAATTTAATTTATTTATGATGCAATGATGATGTAGTAATTAATTTATTAATGATATATTAACATAATTGATGTTATAAATGCCCAAATAAATGTAATTTGGGACTTTTTATGAATTATACTAATATAATAGGTTAATATGACATGTTATTATTGACTAAATTAACTTGTTTAGAACTAATAATGTTTTTATGAGTTTCAAAAAAATCAATTACCAAACAGTGTCAAAATTGACATAAAATAGTTTATAAAACAAATAATATATTACTAATTGTTAATATATTGCTAGAAAATCTAAGTTTGTCCAAATGACATAGATAAAGTTATATATATTAATAATGAACCACTTGAGGTTATTTTGGATTTTATCGTAAGTTTATTAATGATATAATGTAAGAAAACAAGAAGACATTGTAAAGGTTAAATTATGTAACATAGAGTTAAATCTTAATGATAAGGTTAAAATAGTGACCTAAACATGTATAAACTCTATTTGTTGAGAGGAAATAGACCCACCCTCACTTTAGATTATAATTAAATCAATTTTGAGCTATTATAAACTGAACATGACTTTATTATAAAATAATATTTTAAGTTTTTCCAAAGGTGCCCCTATCCTCCCTTATAAAAAGGGCACCACTTCCCTCTTCTCCTCACACGGTTTGGAGCCTTGAAGCTTGGAAAACCCCAGACAATTCCAATTTTCAACATCTCTAGTTATATCATAGAGGTTATTGTCTTCTCAAAAGACTATCTCTAGTGCCCTTGGAGGAAGTTTAAAGGAGGTGCGTCGAGGAAGAGGTAATCTCTTCTACCGATACTTTCATGTTTCTTTCTTCATAAAATTATTCTTATTTAGTTGTTTTATTATAATGTAATGACATCATTATCAATTATATATTTATATGTTATTATAAATATGAAACAACCCCATTTCACCTTCTATCCATCCTACGGAAAACGAAATCACCACGCATGCGTATGTACGGAATACCGTCTCCACGCCATGGTGTTATCTGTTTTTCCAACACCACCTTACTTGGATGGGTACAATGGTGTAAATAATAACTATATATAGTTATTATAATATCATAATTATTCTAAGATATTATATCATCTACTCCAATTCAATTCAATAATTATGGGAACAATATCATCACTCATGCGTACATATGGATTACCGTCTCCACGACGCGATGAGATTAATTCTCTATGTTAACCATTCAAAAATCATTATAAAGTATATATAATAAATAATAATGAAATATATTATATGATAAAGCTACTGTATTTATGTATATATATATATATGTCATCTACTTACTTCCATTCAAGTCAATAAGGAAAGGAAAACAGCATTCATGTGTACGTACAACCTACCGTCTCCATGAACGGTGTGTTTCATTTCATTTATATGTTTAATATATATATATATACTGAATATATATAATTTATAAATCATGTTTTAAATTCTAGAAGTATGTATATCATCATATAAGTAATAATAATATCAATAACAACAAGTCCAAACACGTATGATAAATGAAACGATTTTACCCAAAATGATACTTTAACACGGAATTGACAAATGAACAGGTAATATAAATACCTAAATGAACCATATATGATATAATAACAATGAATATGATTCTCTAATAAGTCAATGAAATTATATAAATCATTATACAGGAGGTTCGGATACATACGAATCATATCGAACATAAGGTTAGGGATAATAATTCCAATCTCTCTCTTATCCGAGATTGTTTATTCGTAAGTATTTACTGGGGTTTTTGTTATAATCCATGTCCCTATTTTCTAAAAATGGTTCCATGTATGTTTAATGGAATTTTACCCATTTTTTAATTTTACCACATGTTGTGAAAGGAATCTTACTTTTTCTTACCACCTGAGGAACTTTTTGACATTTCTGACAAAAGTACGAGGAGAATGTTATTTTTAACTTAAACGACATGAATGAATTTTTACGGTTTCATAACGACTCATTTTCATGAATATTCCTCTAAAATATTGCATGATTATTTTCATCAAAACCCTTTTATTTTAAAATTTCATGGAATGTTTTGAAAATAAAATGATTTTGAAGATGAAAGGATATTTTCCTCAAGAATTAATTTCAAGTGTTTTATCAAAACTATTTTCCATCTAAAATGACATTATTTAATATGTTTATGTTTCATGTATAAATTCTAAATTATTTACATGGTTTGATTCTTCTTATTATGAAATGATATCCATTTTACGATGGCATGATTCTTAATAATAACATTATATTACATAGGTTATGCTATGATGTATGATTTATGATTTTGTGGAACACGAAAGAAAGATTTCATTATGAGATGGGTGGGACGTATATCTCCCTCCAATGCATTGGGTAAATATTTATATCTCATGAGATAGACATGGCTGGAAGGGAAAGTTAAACCGGTTCAGTAATACAGGACTGGAATGATGAGTGAACTTAATTCAGAAAGGGACTTTGTCCACTAAGATGGTCTTGGCAGCAATGCACTAGATACTATGGAAATCATAACATGTGCTTAATGGTTTCCACAATTACATGTTTTATTCCCATGCTATTTTATCATGATTAATGTTTCTTTATGATCTATTCCTTATGAACTTCCATGTTTTATGTCATTGCTCAATGTTTTGATGTTTAAACATTATGTTCATGTTTTTAATTTCAAATGTATATGATTTGTTTTATTTTATCCATTCTTACCCTTACTGAGAAATTGAGCTCACCCTTTATATGTTTTCTTTTACGCAGGATTTAAAGAAATGTTTTAGGAATGAAAACAAAAAGGGGAATATCTTTATGAGATATGTTGAAGATCTTTCACCACGATTAGAAGATTATGTTCTGAGTTTCCAAAGACACAAAACTATTACGGTCCTTTGGTGTCTGGTTTTGTTATTTATTAATTATTCCTCAGAACTAATGTAATGTCCATGTACGTCAAGCTTTGGGTCTCTACAATTTAAATAAATCCTAAAAACCATTTTGAAAACATGGACATTAATGAGAATGGTTTAGAAGAATAAATAGTTAAAACATTTAAAATGATGTTGTAGTAAAAAGAACCTTAAAAGAATACCTTTGAAAACTATTTTATGAAACAAGGACATGGATAATAAATGTGTCCTATTAGATACTTACGTAAAAACAACCTCGGATAGTAAAGAGATTATGAAATTACCCATACCCTTCATTTTACTTTAGTTGAAGGTACGTTTAACCTCTTGTTTGAAGATCGTAGTATGTTATTAATTTATACAAGAACCATATTAATATTTATGATATCATACATTATTAATTTATGAATTTATACTACACATTTAATAATAATTTCCATGTTAAATTAATATTTCGGGTAATAATCGCTTTCTTTATCGTACGTGTTTTAACTTGATACTCTTGATTGTATCACATAGAAAAAAATATAAAAAAATCCAGAATATAAAAAACTATTTATATATCATATATATTTAGAATATAAATATGTATAATAGACATATATATGAAATTAAAAACACCATTTATAGAGACGGTAGTTCGTACGTACGCATAAACACTGTTTCTGTTTTCATATCGTATTGAATGGAACTAAGTCAATTAGGTATTTGAAATTACACACACACACACAAACATATATATATATATATCTCCAGTAACATTATTATTTGATATATTACATACATATTACTAATATATATTTTTATAATCATCGATGAATGGTGATTGTGGAAATGAATCTCATCACGTCGTGGAGACGGTAATCTGTACGTACGCACGAGCGACAATATCATTTCCATAAAGGTGTGGAATTAGATGGTATATTAATTTTACAGTGACATTACAATGATATTTTCATTATTTATATACATATTACTCATCATTATATCCATCCAAAAAACATAGTGTTGAATAACAAATTACCCCACGGCGTGGAGACGGTAAGTGGTACGTATGCACATATGGTGACATTATCATTCATACTGGATATATTATTTTAGAATGGAAACAAAAAATATTGAGTATGTGGAAGAATAAGAGAACTTTAAAGAGGGTGGTGAAATCATTACCTCTTCTTCGGGTTCTTCCTTTTTATTTGATCAAAAGTGCTCTATATGTTAGATTAATAAACAATAGAAGTCCTATAGGATGAATTTTTGATATTTGGGAGGATATTTTGGTAGGTGTTGGCCGAGCCAAATGGCTTTGGAGGTCTGAATTTGAGACAAGGGGAAGTTCCCTTTTATAAGAGGGGTGAGGGGAACCTTTGAAAAACATAAACTATTATTTTATAATAAACTCATATTTGGTTTATAATGGCTCCAAATTGACTTATTTCGAGGATAGGGTGGGAATGGGTCTATATCATCTCAACCAATAGGTTTTAGGCAAGTTTAGGTTACCATTTTAACCTTATCATTTCGATATAACTCTATGTTAAATAATATGATTTTAAACATGTTTTCTTGTATTCTTACACTATATGGTTAATAAACGTTCAATATACTACCAATCGAACCCCAATTGGTTCCTTAATGTCATATATGTTATTATATAATTCTTTTGGCTGATCCTTAAATTTTTAGGACCATTATATCAATTAATAATATAGTATTTGTTTTAAAAACTATTTTATGTCAATTTTGACACTATTTGGTATTTGTTTTTTGTTAAAAGAATAACAGCCTGACTACTTCAAAAAAAACATTGAATAAATACTGACATGTCATATTCAAATTTAAAATTCGTGGAAGTCACAAAAAATTTGAAAATATAATTATTTTAATATTTATAAAACCATTTATTTTATTCATTCATTAATAAGGTAACTTCTGCGTCATCATTGTGTCATTAATAAATTTAATAATTTAATCTATAAAAATTATAAATAAAAAAACTTATGTAGGATATGTTTTTATCTATCCAATTAATATTTATATTCAAAGATATTTCTTATATAACACTATAAAAAAATTAATTACTAAAAGGTTTTTTGTTTATATTAATTTTTCATTTACATTAAATTAATTAATATAAAGTGTCATTATCGTTCATAAGTGGCTTCATGGGGTCCCACAATCGACCCAAAGATGAACATGGTTGGCCATTACTCATCCAATAAGGTTAGGACGTGTGTTAAGGTAATTTGGAATTATTACAATATTCTTTTTACCTTGAATTACCCTATTTACCTTTAACCGCGGTAAATAAAAGTAAAAAGTTACTATTCACCAAAAATTATTTTTATCTTATTGAACCACATTTTACACATTTATATTAACTGTGTCGCTCTGATTTTCAAAATTCAACTCACATAAGTGGTAAAATTAAGTCTTATGTGAATATACAAATTCTCCTAGGAGGTGGGTAAAAGACGATGAATAGTTCAATAAAATTTTATATATCTAATATTATTACAAAATGACTCCAACAAATTACATTGAACATATATAGGTATTATGTATCTATTCTGACCTAAAATAAATTTAAATAAAATAAATAATTATTTAAATAAAAAGCCGGTTTTATACACTAACTTAGTGTTATTCAATATTCATCAAAAATTGAATGTTTTCAGAAAAATATCAAAAATTTACCCTAAGATAATTTTGATATTACAAATTCAAAAATGAAGTCAATTTTACCAAATTCAAAACATAGAAGTATCATTTATTAATTTAAATTAATTCCAATTGTCAAATCCAAAAGGTGTATTATTACGAAATAATATCTATCAAAAGATTGACACTTGTTTATGTCCAACATCAAAGTGAAATTAATTCCAGTAAACAAATTCAGATTAAATGGTAAAAATATATTCTAATTACACTATTAAAAAAATTAAAAAGATAATCTGACCATATAAATATATTATATTAAAACGCACTTTTGAATTAAAATATAATATTTTTCACTATTCCTTAAAAATTGAAATTTCTCAGAGAAATTACAAAAATATACACAATGTAAATTTTGATCTACCCATTATAAATAATAAATTTATTTAGTCAAATTTAATATATATAAGTTTCAAATATTTGATTTAAAAATGGTTCTCCATTACAAGGTGCTAAAATTGAATTTTTATTAAATACTTCTTTTATCTAAAAAAATTAAATTTGTTCTTATATTATGTCTAAGAAACCAAAAATATGGATTCTAAAATTATAAGATTTATAAAAATTTCAAAATTCAGTTAATATTATTCAAAACCACTTTTGAATGGCTAGTTTGGTAAGTCATGGTGCGCTTGAACTCGGTGTTGTGTGTAGTACAAGTTATTGAATTACTCTGAAGAAATAATGTACTAGGAAATCTTGGGGTGTTACATTATTCCCTCCTTCAATAAATTTCTTCCTCGCAATTTGAAATTTTTCATTGAAAATAAAAGGTTAAAAATAGAAAATACCTTTGTGGGAAAACCCACATCGGAAATTGGGTTAATAAGATTTAGTTTTAATAAGAGGGAAATGGGAATGAAAAAGTCACCAACATATTATGATCATGATTAATAGAACATTGGTGGCAATTAGAGACACATAATTAGAGGAAAACATAAAAATTTATAGGGAGTGATTGAGGTCATCAATCACAAACAATTTTAGAATTGAGGGCCTCAAAACCATCAATCTATGATGATTTAACATATCATCAGTTCAACAAAACATAAGGTATTAGGATAAAAAAATTTATTTTTAAGATGCCTCACCTAAAGTATAAGAATTAAATTCTTTATAGAATAAAGGAATAAGAATAATTAAATATATACTTGACAAGTAGAGTTCCATATTTTAACTAATTTCTACCACAAACTCATCTTTCACACTAAAAGATAACATAAATAAAAAAATATTCTATTTATCCTATTCATACAGGGTTTTAAAAAAATAAATTTATAATTCATCTAACATACCCTCTAAAAAAACTAAATTATTCAATCTAGGACACCACGTGGGTCAGTGGTAGGTGATACACCTTTGTCTCCCTTCGGTTGTGGGTTCAAATATCGAGGCCTTGCCGGACCCGACGGGTTGCCGCCCGACCTCCGGGTTGTCCCTTTTATGGAAATCCAAAAATAACGTTGAAAATAGTATCCAATTTCAAAATTTAACCATTAAAACCTTTAGAATTATCCAAAATACTTATATCCAAACTCTCAATCCAAAATTTATAAGGAAGTTAAACATAATGAGGATCCTTTTTGCGAGGTAATAACATGTGAATTCCTTCAACATGTATTCTTTTACAACACTGCAACATCATGAATTACCAAAATCAACCATATCTTATTCCAAAATCACTATATCATTTTTAGGACCATATTAAGGATTCCCTTTCCTTCAACCATGTATTTTTAAAAAAGTGTAGCTTTCTATTAAGTCACTTTTCTTAGAACCATATAATCTCAAATCCTTAATAAAATAGTATGCAGTACAATCATTATTTATCTCCATTATTCATGTAACCAGTATACTGTTGATAAAACACTAAAATGAAATAATTATATAATAACAACCTAAGAACACTAGTCAATCCTCTTCATCTGATGTGGTATCGTAACTTAATTATTATCCAGTAGCATCATTTTTGGTATACTCTTATGAATGAGACATTGATTCACGTAGTGTCTCAACACCTTGTAGATGAAGCATTTTACATTTGAAAACTTTTTCATACCGTTGTAATCACGTACTTGGTGTCCTTTTTCTCCACACATATAACAAACTAACATTCCATTCAAGCATTTACCAAGGTGATTCATTCCACATTTATCACATTTTAGGAAATACTTCTTTTTTCTCTTCCCTTTATCCATTTTTCTATCTTCCATCCTTTTCTCCTCTTGCTTCCGTTCAAATCCATATGACTCATATAATTATTTACTCATCTTATTAACACATGATACTATTTCTTAAAATATTGAGAATACATGGTAGACTATTTTTCTTCTCAAAACTGGCTTAATACTATGAAAGATATGATCCTTCTTACTCTTTGGATCATACGTATTGAAAGAGTTCGCATTCCCTCAACAGGGTTCCATTTATATACAATGGAATACACTATGATAGTTTATTAATTGAAAGGAATAAATCCAAACATGTGAAATTCCTAACATAAATTGAACAGTTTATGGATATAATCCATGAAAATATTTTCTTTGAGGATATATATACTTATTAATACTTCATAATTATTTTTAAAGAAATTGAAAATTATCCAAAGCATATTCCCCAGGAGTGTCGTAACCAAGAGTGCAGAAAGGCCCGTTGTTGTGCACCAGTTCCCATTCGAGTCTAGCTCAAAGTGGTTTTTTCGAGTTTTACCCCTAGGTACATCTTTTCTAGAGCCCCTCTACCTTCTCATATCCAGACAAGGATGTATTTTTTGGGAAAACTCACAAATTCCCTACATTAAAAAATTATAGGAAGTTCTTATATACTAATACTCAAAGTCTATCTTAGGGTAATGTGCTCTAATTACAGTTTATCTAAATCTAGTTTCAATGGTTATTTCTAAACTTCATCTGATACCAACTGTAATTCCTTGACCCTAGTTACCTAGATTCAGTGCCTTATTACATAACATTGGCATGATCACAGCGAATCAAGTCCCGAAAGACCGATCGGTTTACCTGTCTTGGAAAATATATTACATACATGGACGTTACATTACACTTTAGAAAATAAAAAACAACATAAATGATACTTTAAGAATTCCATTAATCCCCTAGCTTAACTCTGCTTATCAATTATAATACACTTCATTGAATCCTGAGAAAATTAAAAACATATAAAGGAGTGAGTTCAGATGCTCAGTAAGGATAAAAATATAGGGGAAACTCTCACAAATAAGCATAAACATTTAAGAAAATGTAGAAGACTAAAAAAAAGCCTTTTTAAACTTAAACTTAATCATAATATAGAAAAGATACAATAAAATAATTCCATTTACTTATTCAAAAGGATATTCTAATAGTCGAATAAACACATGCAATATCAATAACCACCTTAATAATGATTGAATTCATAATGCCAGACTATCATAACCACATAGTCAATGCCTTGTGCCAAGACTCTAAATAAGATTTTGTCAAGGCCTTATGCCAAGTCACTAGTTTGTCTCATGATACCTACCGATGCATCGAGGATCTATAGCGGGAACCACCCGTCACTTACTATGTCCAATGCATTCCTCATATGAAAAGGTTTAAACATAACATAAACATTCGTATTAAAAATGGCATATGAACTTTCAATACATTACCCATAAACCAGGAATGGTATAAAAATAACACATCCACAATCAAACATATCACAAAACCTTCAATAAAATATGAATGATTTATATCATAATAAATCAACTTCAAACAAGTTTAAAATCAATCAAAGGATTTTGACATAGATGAAAATTATATGAAAAACTTTTTGAGAGAAATATCCATTTTTCATGAAAACATTTAAAAGTCACATAATTTACAAAGAAAGACCTTTAAATAAATTTTTTAATCAAAGTGTCCCATTCAACTTTGAATCTTTTGAAAGTAATTAACATTTTAAAACATTCATGTTCATTTAGATAAATCCTTAAAACCATTTTGAAAACATGGAAATTAATGATAATGGTTTAAAAGAATAAATCTTTAAAACATTTAAAATGATGTTTTAGTAAAAATTACATTAAAATAATCCCATTGAAAACTATTTTATGAAACATGTACATGGATAATAAATGTGTCCCAGTAGATACTTACGTAAAAACAACCTCAGATAATATAGAGATTGTGAAATTAACCCTTACCTTGAAATTTCCTTTAGTTGGGGGTAAGTTCAACCTCTTGTATGAAGAGAGTAGTGTGTTATTAAATCACACCAGAACCATATTAATATTTTTGATATCATACATGATTCATTTATTACATTATACTACCGATTTAATAATAATTTCCATGTTAAATTAATATTTTGGGTAATAATCGCTTTCTTTATCGTATGTGTTTTAACTTGTTACTCTGGATTGTATCACTTTGAAAAAGATTTAAATAAATCCAGAATATAAAAAAATGATTTATATATCATATATATTTAGAATATAAATTTGTATAATAGACATATATATGAAATGGAAAACACCGTTTATGAAGATGGTAATCCGTACGTACACATAAACGATCTTTCTAATTTCATATCGTATTGAATGGAAATATGTGAGTAAGATATATGTAAGTACATATATATATATATCTCCAGTAGAATTATTATTTCATATATTACATTCTTATTATTAATATATATTTTTATAATCATCTATGAATGGTGATTGTGTAAATGAATCAAATTGCGTCGTGGAGACAGTAATCCGTACATATGCACAGGCGACAATATCATTTCCTTAAATGCATGGAAATGCATGGTAAATTATCTTTACAGAGACATTATCATGTTATTTTCATTATTTATATACATATTACCCATCCTTATATCCATCCAAATAACATAGTGTTGAATAACAAATTACACTACGGCGTGGAGATGGTAAGCCGTACGTACATACACATGGTGACGTTATCATTAATAAGATGGATAAAATAATGAATATAGTTGCTCAATATTTATAATAACATCACAGTATATATAAGATACTAGAGTTATTATTTTAGAAGGGAACCAACAAAGAAATATTAAGTTTAAGAATAAGAGTACTTTAAAGTCGGTGGTGAAATCATTAACTCTTCTTCAGGTTCTTCCTTTTGATTTGATCAAAAGGGATCCATAAGTTGTATTTATGAAAAATAGAAGGCCTCTATGATGAATTTAGGATAGTTGGGAGGATATTTGGGCAGGGGTTGGAAAAGAACAATGGCTTTGGAGGTGATAATTTGGGAGAAGGGGAAGTGCCCTTTTATAAGATGGGTGAGGGGGACCTTTGAAAAAACATAAAATATTATTTTATAATAAAATCATATTCCATTTATAATGGCTTTAAAGTGAATTATTTTGAGGCTAGGGTGGGGAAGAGTCAATAAAATCTCAACCAAAATGTTTTAGACATGTTTAGGTAACCATTTTCAACTTATTATTTAGATTTAACTCTAAGTTAAATAATTTCACTTTTACCATGTTTTCTTGTATTCTTACACTATATGGTTAATAAACATACTATATACTACCAATAGAAACCCAATTGGTTTATTAATGTCATATATATTATTATATATGTCTTTTGGCCGATCCGTATATTTTAAAGACCATTATATCAATTAATAATATAATATTTATTTTAAAAACTATTTTATGTCAATTTTGACACAATTTAGTATTTGTTTTTTTTAAATAATAAAAGTAGGATTACATCACAAAAATACATTGAATCAATAGAAACATGTAATATTCACCCATAAAAACTGTGTATGTCATAAAAACTTTGAAATTATATTTATTCTAATATTTATAATACCATTTATTTGATTCTTTCATTATTAAGGTAATTACTGCATCATTATTGTGTCATTAATAAATTTAATAATTTTATCTCTAAAAATTATAAATAAAGTACAATTATGTAGGAAATCGCTTTATCTTTCCAATTAAAATTAATAGTCAAAACTATTTCTTATATAACACCATAAAAAAATTAATTACGAAATGGTTTTTTGTTTATGTCAATTTTGCCTTTACATTAAATTAATTAATCTAAAGTGTCATTATCATTTATAAGTGGATTCATGGGGTCCCAAAATCGACCCAAATATGACCATGGTTATCCATTACTAATCCAATACGGTTAGGACAAGTGTTAAGGTAATTTTGATTTATTACAATATTCTTTTTACCTTGAATTACCCTATTTAGCTTTAACTGCGGTAAATAAAAGTAAAACGTTACTATTAAAAAAATTATTTTTATCTTATTGAACCACATTATACAACATGATATTAACTGTGTCTCTCGTATTTTAGAAATTCAATTCACAGAAGTGGTAAAATTATGTTTTATGTGAATTTGAAAAAACTCCTAGGAGGTGGGTAAAACACGGTGAATAGTTCAATAAAATTTTATATATCTAATATTATTACAAAATGATTCCAACGAATTAAATTGAACATATATAGTTATTATGTGTCTATTCCAACCTAAAATAAATTTAAATATAATAATTAATTATTTTAATAAAAATTTGGTTTCAAACAATAACTCAGTGTTTTTCACTAGTCATCAAAAATTGAATGTTTTCAGAAAAATATCAAAAATTAACCCTAAGATAATTTTGATATTCCAAATTAAAAATTGAAGACTATTTTACCATATTAAAAACATAGAATTTTAATATGTTAATTTAAAATTAATTACCATTGTCAAAATGAAAAGATATATTTTTAAGAAACAATATTTATTAAAAGATTGACACTTGTTTATGTCTGACTTCAATGTGAAATTAATTTCAATAAAAAAAATTGGATTTAGTGGTGAAAATTTATTCTTATTACACTTTAAAACCAATAATAACGATAATATAAACATATAAATAAATTATATTAAAAGACACTTTTGAATTAAAATACAATATTTTTCATTATTCATTATAAATTGAACTTTATCGGAAAAATTCCAAAAATTTACACAAAGTAAATTTTGATGTCCCGATTCAAAATAATAAATTTATTTAGTCAAATTGAATATATATAAGTTTCAAATTTATTCTTTAAAAAGGTTTCTCCATTAAAAGGTGCTAAAATTTCATTTTTTTAAAAAATACTTCTTTTATCTGAAAAAAATGAACTTGTTCTTAAATTATGTCTACGAAACCCATAATATGGATTATAAAATTATAAGCATTATATAAATTTCAAAATTCAGTTAATATTATTCATAACAGCTTTTGAATGGCTAGTTTGGTAAGTTATGGTGCACTTCATATCGGTGTTGTGTGTAGTGATAGTTATTGAATTATTTTGATAAAATAACGTACTAGGGAATCTTGGGGTGTTACCCCACACATGATGATATCAAAGAAATAGTGGCGAGTCGACATGATCCAATTTATCCAATCTCAGATAAACAAGAATGTATGTTGTATTTCCATTTCCATGGGGTGGACATCCTAATAGCATATAAGAGTAGGGTTCCCTGGTATCACCCGAGCCAGATATGTATAGGAATAGGAGGTGATCATTCACCGTCCCATAGACTAGGGAATGTGTTTTTTACACTGTTCCAGAAACAACAAATCATTTCCCTAGATCGGGAGTTGTGGCTTCCAATTAGTGGATTGGGAAGCCGTAGGCATCATTCAAGCATGTCCATGGGTCGGTCCAAGCTGTCGCAGGTTAAACCTCACTAGCCTGAATCTACATGTCCTTGATCATGTAATAGTGGAAATCTAGGTAGCGGGCTTCATATGAGGCAAAGGGAGATTCATCACCTTAGAGTATTCCTACTCTGTCATTAAGGGGGTACTTAATTAATAGGGGACCACTACGTGAAGGAGGAGCCATGGAATACCCATCAACGTATTTTAAGAGGTATCCTAGGCGATAACCATGAACTCAGTGCTAGCTACAATGACATCGAACTGGGTCTTCAGAAATATATTTCCGACTGGGGTCTGTCTCATCCTATCATAACCTTTAATTTTCAGGATAGAAGGACTAAGAGCATCCTTGGACAACCCCAATTCTTAAAGCATTAGGGTTTGGATAAGGGTGATCGTTGAACCTGTGTCAAAAAGATATAGAATAACTTATACACTATTGAAATTTCCAGTGATGTACAATGGGATTATGTGCCCCAATATGGGAGATCATTCATCTGTTTTGAAGAAATAGGGGATGGCCTGACATTATGCATTCTCAAATTCCTTAGCATGGAAGGCTTCTACAGCTGCTACCCCCATCTCAAACTGGAGGGGGCATCTTAAAGTCTCTTCTAGGGAATCGCACAATTCCACCGATAGGATAGGGACCTTGTGAATAGAGATCCTTTCAGGAATTCTAGAAAGATGTTTCAGAGAATCATACTTCCTTGACATGGTTAAAATTATGCTTACATTCGTTCACCCTATGGAAGGAGGTCTGGCGAGCCTTTCTGGATGAACCCACAACTGGATAGTGATTGAAATTTCTAGCTGCTCACTAGTCAAAACTCACGGAGTGCTACCGGATGAGGTATAGATGACTTAGTCTAGTCCGCAACAGACCATTTTTTATCATGGCATAATTGTGGTGGCTCTTCTTGATCAAGTAGCACAAACGATGGTGAATGTGAATTTGATGATACAAGATGATAAGGCCATGTGCTCTGAGATCTGTGATGGTCCTATTGCCTGGTTTTGTTGGCATGCACATACTGGCCAGAATTATTGACCGATGCATTCTAAAGACTCACATAACATATAGCTCTGTTGACGCAGGCAATGGTTGGGGATATTGGGAGGATCCTCTTGACACTCCTCATCACTAGGGATCATGTAGGGGTTTTCCAGCTCCACATTGTTAACAGAAGCGTACCCCTGATCATCACATGATGAATCCTATGTTGCTAGGTAGATTCAAGGGGTAATTTTAATCCCTGAGGAAATAGAGTCTTTGGGAGTACGAGATAATGATGGAATCAGAGGGTGACATTATTTTCCCTTATGTTGCTGATGTTTTCCCTTAAGGGGAGAGGAAGATTGGGAAGTTGACATCGGGGTACTAATGGCGGATGAGACATCATCTTTTAATCTCTTATGTCAATTCAAATGTGCACATATAATACCATAGGAATATATGACTATTATATAAGCCATGCAGTCACCATATTTATGGGACCCACGATCAAGAACATACTTCCCCTCACCTCTAATGATACAGTCTCTATCAGGCTGTATGAATACATATTAAACCTATGTCGGTGCTGGGCCAAACCTGAATATGTTGTTATCAATATGGTCTTGAAGCAAGTATTTAAACATATATCACTATATGAGTGTGTTCCCCAGGATTCGGTGATAGGGTCAATAATTATGGAAGTTAGTGAGATCCGCCTATTCGGTCCTCATACATTTTGTAAACCTTATAATTCCTTATTCTATGGCTCTTAGGAAATAACTAGGTACCTAATCCTCATAGAATTATTAGGTACATTTTATTCTATATGAGAAGGAGTAACTGGGATCCTTTCCCTGAAGAGGGGCTGGAGGATCCCACCGAGGATGTGTAACTTGGTTATCTCTCCTGTGTGGTGGTGGCACATTACACGGGAGAGCATGTTTGTTCTGGGGTGATCGATGCTGGGCCGGAGGTAATACCTGATGTGGCCGGCCTCTACGAGGATGTGGAGGTAGATTCACCGGTAATAACTCCAGTTTCCCAGGGTGTCTAGTTTGGCCACCATGGCTGACTCAACCTTATAAGCCCATCTCGTAGTAACTACAGGAGGCAACAGACATGCTCGGTTGGCCTGCAGCAAGGCTTCCTCTAGACGATGGGCCTTATAAGAGAAATCCTAGAAACCGTTGAGGTAATTCTAGGTGATGGGAGAGGGGACAAGTTCAATTTTTACATTCAACACACACATTGTCAACATGATTTCTTGGGTAAGAGCTATATTAATGGATTAGGTGAGTCCTTTACACAAGGAGAGAATGTTTATAACGCGCTCTTCCGGCCACTTCATTCACATGAAGTGGTATGAAATACTCATCTTCTAGGTGATAGAGCTGAACTGTTAAAGAAACTACCTATGAAGATCTTCTCAGACATCTACAGACCTAATGGGTAACAAGTTGTACCAGAAAAACATAGTCCCTTACAAAGTCTATATTAAACAATATATTTTGGTGGCCTCTTTCTATTATAGAGTTCACAGAAAGAATCCACACCTTGGAATGAAGTGGGCCAGATGCTGCAGTGGGTTTCCTTTTCTCTTAATGGGGTAATAGGCAGGGTTTTTGAAACCTAGGACTTCTAGCATATCATCCACCCAAACCGGACATGGCTTACCATCTGGAAGAAGTATCACTTATCATGTTTCCAAATTTTCAAGATAGGAATTGATCACTTCCATTGGATTATCTATGTGGGGGTTTCTTTCATGATGAGTATACATGGCCACCAGTGCATTGGAAGGTTCTTCAACATGATAAGTAGGCCCAAGGGCTCATGGAAAAGCTGGTGGGATGACATGTCGAGTAGATGTGGGATCCTAAACTGGGTATTGAAGGTTATTTCCCCACTCAGGTGGGTTGGTGACATGTATTTTTTCCACTTTACATAAGCTACAACTTCTATCCTGTATATGCGGGAAGGATGGTCAAAGTCACCCAGAGGAAACTTGATATGGGGATGCTGTACATGCCCCTACATCCCCAGTCGAGGATCACCTTAGTCTAGTCACTCTTCCATTTCATGTCCTACAAGGAGTGTTTTGAAAATCCTTTTATGATCTTCAAGAATTTGATGCAATGCAGCCTTATTAGAATCATCTTCTGTCTTCTGCACTGATTTGGATGGGTCAGCGGCTTTGATGGCCCCAATATGCTCTTTTCCCTTACTTGGATTCCGGCCAAGGGGTAAGGACTCGATAGGTATTGGAAGACCGGTTAGATTTGTATTCTAGTTAGTAACCCTTCCTAATGGATCCAATAGGTGTTGCACTCCCCTATTGGGTAAGTTCTTTCCAAGGAGTTTGGTCACATTCTCTTTCTCAGATTGGTTAGTTTTGTTAACCGTGACTCTACCTGGATGCATATCCTCAATATCTCTAGGAAAGTTAAACTTGCACAAAATAGTACTGAAATGAATGGGAGCATACAACCCCCAACCACAGACCTAAACGTGGGAGGAATCCTCCCTTATAATTCTGCGGAGCATTTTAAAGATCTTGACGCATCGTTTCTGGAGTGTTTGATAGCCCCATGTGACTCAGGATGCATGGCCATAGGGAGTGCATCCATTTAAACCATGTAGAATTGCTGGAAAGTATCTTCAATATTTTACTAATGCTTGGGGTAATCCACTCTTTGATAATGGAGATATAAGTGCATCACCCAAAGGGTTTGAAAAAAATTCACAACTTCCTCCTAGGTAAGAAATTATGGCGCATTGAAGTACATGGTCGCAACTGTCCAAAATATCTTTTCAAAATGGCATACTGTAAGGATGTCCCATAGTCTCCATGGCTCAAACTTGGGATCCATCCCTTGGATTCCCAATTCATCAACTGGGGATGGCTACAGGACCAGTACTGTAACTGAAGCAGACCGTTGAAATGGAAGACTAGTCGGTGGAGAATACGGTGAGCGAGCTAATAAGGTGTGCATATTGGGATATCCTCGAAGGAATTAAACTACTTAGCCACCACATACCAATAAGATGGAATGGCAAAATCAGTTTCAAGCGCTTGGTATGTAGTTAATAGTGGTGGGACATGTTGTTGTTTGTCCTCTACAGGTCCCCAAAATAATTGTACATGATCTCTAGTTGTGGTGGAGAATGACTATAAAAAAATTTCAAGGCTAGTCCCTAGAAAGGGTCCAATTATTCCCCTAGATGTATCTTGGAAAGGAGGCAGGGATCTGGTGGACCTTGAAATCTGGAAGGATTAGGTTTATTTTCCTTGTTCCAGCACCATCCCTTGACAATAAAGATACGGGTGAGAGTTCAGTTGCCAAATTGTATTCTGCCTTAGAATCTGAGAATAATATGTGTTTAATCATAGTCTGAAACATCTCAGAATTCATTTTATGGTATCAAAAACCCACCTTTCTACCATGGGATTTTTCCTCATGACATGGTAGGTTTTTGTATTGAGGATGGGCATCAGCCGAAATGATTCTAGAGAGGAGTGGACAGCCACCTGAATGATATAGGGTCCGAGGACCTCCTGAATAAATGTCAAAGGGGTCAAAGGGTGGACCTACAAGCCCGCTGGCGGGTGCATGGAGAGAACCTCCAGGGGATTTATTGGATCTACTATGACCTCTGTTGAAGCTCATGGGAGCAAGAGAAATATCTCCAAGCCTATTCTTCCTAGAATTGATGGTATGAGGAGGACCTTCATACAATTAAAAATGAACATGAGGAAGTGTTCTATGTTATGTGTCAATGAAATGAGTCTGATATCTTCTTATATGATTGATTAGATGAGGAGGACCTTGTTCAGTTGATGTATGATCATGGGGAAGACCCCCACACTGACAGTTGACTGCAAGTGGAGCCTCATCACCTTGGTGACCAATGACTGGAGGAAGGGCTCTATACCTGGGGTCACAGGTACGAATGAGGCATCCATAATGGGTGTTAATGCACCAGGGATGTCCTTTTCTCGAACAAATGCTGGAATGGAGAGTACCTCTATGTCATGATTAGGAGCAGGGGGACATGCGCTCTCGTTGGTGGCGGCATGGGGAGGACCTCTTTGTTGGGATTAATTTCCCCGGGTTGGACCTTGATGGACGGAACCTATGTCGGTGACAAGGAAAATCATCCAAACCATCTCGTTGGGTTTTTTGGGCAATAGTATGGGCCGAAAGGATTAATTCCATGTTCTGTATAAACTGGGCTTTTTTTGTATACATCGGTAGTGGCATGGGCCACAATATCTATTGATGATGACTCCCCCTGGTTGGCATCCTCCTTAGCATGTTCCCGAAACTGGCATCGGGTTAACCAGGCTGGGGCCAGTAGTGCAGGTGCATAACTCCCGAACTCCTCACCACGTGGGGCCAAGATTCGGTACTGACATGACCTAGTGAGATCCATCCTTTTTGGCCAATGGTATGGGATTATATATGGGTGGTCCTGAACTTCCCAAACCTCATTGTAGTAGAGAACGAATTCATTAATTCATTCTGAAGTGAGGATCCCGAAACGATTGTAGGTAGGAGTAGGGAGCAGTGGATCCCTATGCGGACCTTGGGGGTGGTAGTGATGATGAGGTGCATAAGCCTCTAGTTATTTTCATTCCATATCCTAGGTTGGGATAATCCCATATTCCTCATTTCGTCGGATGAGGTGGTTAATCATCTTACTCTGAATGAATTCAGATGGATAGATGGGGTATGGAAGTCCAATAGTTGTGGATGTGGGTGGGGGTGATTGGTTTCCTATCATGATTTCCTAGATCCTACACATTTGGGGGATTTACCATTAGTTCTAAATGAATTAAAGTGACATCTAGTGCCCCATCGCTATTCTATCCCTCATTATTGGTAAGAAGTATCCACGTTGATAACATCATAGATCGGGATGTCCAACCTTCACTACCTCAATCTATGTGGAGTTTGACACCAGACCCACTATTTTCATGGAGGGACCTAGCACCAGATACATGGATCCAATGAATTGATACTCAACTGATGTCTTTAATGCTATTAATCTCAAAATTCATGAGAAGAGTTTCATGATGGCTTAACCATTTCTATTTTGACGCTTTTAAGGGAATGCATCCATCTTTTAGTGGATGTGAAGGTCTATATGCCTGGAATTCCAACATTCCAATGGCTGGAAACACCCGTTTCTAATTTAGGGATTTTTTATCCATGATCAAAATGAGATGATGGGATGTCAGTCCCTCCTTCCGTGGATTTCTCCTCAAAACTCTTCTCCTAGTTCGGGTCTCCCTTAAATATCATGTCGTTGTTTATAAAACTCATCCCAGTGCCATATATTTATTGATGCTGGTTAATTACTCTTCTTCGGTCTAGACATTCCAAGGGGTCAAGTCAGAGTAGTAACCTTATGTTGGTGGAGTAGTCATGTTGTAAAACGTTGGCAAGTCTGGACGTTGGAACAACGATTCGTCTAGGTTTCTTCCCATTTCAATAGGGCTTCATGAGGTAACGGAAGCCCTAGGAATCCCACATTGTTTGTAGGGGATTATATACCATTATCATGTCATTGAGGTTTCCCTAATCTTCCCATGTTTATCAAAGGGTATGTTATGAGTTTAACGTCCTGCAGAGACGGATCGACTGATCGGAACACTGATAAAAGTGGATCAAAAGGGTTCATCCCCAGGATGGAGCACCTAAACGTGTTACTATATAGTTGGATCACAATGTCTAATAAAGTGGGATCATAGGGTGCATGGGTTCTTATAAATCAGACACCAAGGTTTACCATTGGATGGTATTGAATCTCATGGAGTTTCCCTATCTACCATTACTGGAGAGATAGGGATCAAAACCAACGTAGTTTGAGGGGGTAATAAATCGAGGTGTGCTCCGAGGATAGCAACCCAGAGATGATGATGGGGATTACGCATGGATTTCAACCCATCATAAGAGGGACACTCTTGGGTGGATGAAGGTGGACCGTGTGGGGCATACATGTGGTTATTTTCTGAAGAGTTTGTTATAGGAGTAGTGAGAATGTGGGGGACATTATTTCACTGTGATGTGGTATCCAAGGTAAAAATCAGGATGTACATGGATGATTGAGAGGAGTGGATGGAGAATGATATTCAAACTATATGGGGATTACTTTAATGTTGTTCTTGAGCCTAGAAGAGATCTCCTACGTATCCCCATGGTAGGGAATCTATGTTAATGTAGTCCGGTTGGGTGATGGGACACCTGAGGAGGCGACATGTGGGTATGGACGCATGGATGGGGCCTGGAGGAAGTGGAACCTTCTTTTTGGGGAATGAACTTCTCGAAACACATAGTCTAATTGGAGATACCGTGATGGGATATGAGATATGGGCTCAAACCACTAGGAGGATTCCTACATCTCCTAGTGAAGGGGAATCAAATTCTACGTAGTTTGAGTAGGGGGGAATAGATTTGGGGTTTACACATAAGACAAAGACCTGATGATATACTTGGGATTATGCATTTTTAGCCTCCTAGGATGGTTTCATGCCAGAGGGATGGACCAAATATATGGGTCCCAACATAGGGGACTATAATAACATACCCCTGGTTGGGGGTTGCATCGTATTATCATTGATTGGGGATACAATGGCATGTAGATGGTTGGGGTTACAAAGGCTTACTACTAGATTTGGTTTCAATGGATTCCTGTTGATTGTCATTTCGACAGCTTACCTCCGATTGGGGATACACTGTGTGACCACAAATTGGGGTTAAAAATTCTTACCGCTGATTGGGGTTGATCCTCAGGGAGGCTTCCTACATACCTTATCTATGTTACAGGGATCGAAACCCACACGGTTTGAATGTATACAGTTTAGCATCAGGACGGATTCAAAAGGGGTGTATAGTTTAACGTCACGCATGATAGGTGTGAACAGACGTGAAGTGGCTGAGACCGATTGGTGTTGGACTTGAACCACATGGAGTCTTCTTGCATACCTTTCCTAGATAGGGGAAAGGATCAAAGTCCATAATGTTCCATATGGGGGATATATATTAACGTCATGAGGGAAAAAGGTGGACTGGTGTGAAGTGGTCAAGAGCGATAAGTGTTGGGCTTGAACCATATGGATGCTTCCTACGTATCCATGTGATAGGGAATCATGTTCCACATAGTTTGGGATGGGTAATGGGTATTAAACTATAGGGAGGACTAGGAAGGATGGCATGGTCAATACTCACTCTAAGACCATGGGAGTCGTTCACGGTGTGAGAAACAAGAGGCAGTGAAGACCTGACGATCACGTCGTGAAAGGGGCATATGTGGGATGTGGAGTAAGGCTTCTGCATGGTTTAGAGCCCGAAGAGAAAACAAGGGTTAGGTGTGGATAGAGGGCCAAGGATATGGTGATCAGTAATTTATTTAGGATGGAGGCATGTTGGGGAAAAATCCCATGGGGAGAGGGAAAAGGTAACGAAGGACCTTATCCACATATCTCCTATAGTCTTTCTCACTGTAGAAGAGATGGGGAGTATGGATGCTAACTCCCGTAAGAAAGACTATGGGATAAATCCAAGATGGTTTCCCTTCCTCATGGATAGATTACACTCTAGAAAATAGGATCTCATTCCAGGTGAAGAAGATATCAGTGTCATGGAGATGAGAAGGTGTGTAGAATGTTTGAGATGGGGAACCCATGGCATATTTCAAGGGGTGAAGCCCAAATTTAGGTCATGTGCTGAGGAAGATGGTGATTTGATGCTTAACGACCTACATCTCGGATGAATCAGGTTCACTCCCCCCTGAGGACTTACATAACCGTCACACATTAACCATTGGTGAAGAGAAGGCATTGGAAATTCCATTTTGAGTTAGTTCTATGGAGTTATCCATTTAGGGGCTCATGTTAGAATGGTTATGAAAAGAAGAAGTAGTTGTTAGTGTGCCTATGTGAAGAAGCATGAGCCTAAGAAAAATGATGTGATGTACCACCCAATGGACCATGAATTCACATCATACAATCCTAGAGGGACATAGCAGAGAAGGTTTTGTGAAGAAAATGGGTTCACATGAAAGGACCTTGTAAAGCTCTGGTGCATCACATAGTGGAGGAACTTCACGAAGGGGTATTCATTGCGAAGAGGAGTGGACTTGTTGGGAATGAGATATAGGTGCATATGAAGGGTGCTTCATGAAGTAGAAAGGATTTCATGGAGTAGGAATTCACAATGCATGGGTACCTTAGAAATCCTAGCATAGTGAAGCACTGTTCTTTAAATAGAATAGTGACCCTTCCTTAGTATAGGGATCACATGTGCATGGATGGAGATTCGCGAAGCATGAATGATTTGTGAAGACTTGAGTACCCTTAGTGATATCCTTCCATTGTGATGGCGTATGGGATACTTGAAGGGAATCTCTACTTGAAGAGAGGTTGTATTTGAGCAAAGGGAATGGTACTTCACAATTCACAAGTACCTTAGAGAGCTCATCATTCTCAATGACTCGCAAAGAAGAGGTTGCTTTGCGATTTGAGAGATGAGAAGGTGATTGGTTGGGGTATCCATCCTTTGGGTATGGGGGAAGCTGAGTATTAATATTCAATAGGTGGTGTGAAGCTCAAAAATCTCGGTGTGAATCCATGTGGAGCTCTGCGATCGACCATAGATTACGTCTGTTTTATCATAATTTTAGAGTGGACCATCATACCCTCCTTAGTGCAGAGCCTTCCTCGGTTCCCTCTATGGCTCTCACAGTGGATTCCTTCATGTTCCAAGTGATCATGAAGGTTGATTTGCTTCCCTCCATGGAATGAATATTTTGGTCAATTGTGTCGTAACTGCAGTTCCTCCCACCTCTTTTACTCTGTGGATACCACAAAGGTGGATCCAGCTTCGCACTGGCCATGGAGTTGAAGGGATCCATGAATGCCATGGTGTGTAGGGGCTCTGTGAATAGAATTCATGAGGAATCCTGTTTGGAATGAGTTTCCCCTTTTCACCCTTTTCCTATGCAAATATTTTGGCACCCAGAATATATTTCAAAAAATTTATGCATAAAAAAAATTAAAAATTATATGAGATGAACAATATTAAAAAGGAAAATAAATATATAATTTTTAATGAATAACTGAAAAATGAAATAAGTTGTTTCGAAATGAATTCATAACTATACATACAATCATTTTCCACTTCAATCACGTCAGTTTCCTGCTCCGTTACTTTATCCACTTAATCAACCCTTTCAAGACTAATATTTTCAATATTATGATGGAAAAATAATTATTCTCTTTATTTTTGATGAGATTCATTGTCAGAGGTCAAATCTTCTGCTTCATCACCCATATCATACAAACTTATTTGTTTTATGTGAGAAACTATACTCCACCCTTCATCCATAACATTATACACATAATATACCATGTTCTTTTGCAATGATAAGATATAGGGATCATGCAATACATAATCACCAACATCCACCATGTGAGAGAAGTTCACATAAGTAAATTTCAAGGAATCTATTTTAACAACTCTCATAATATAGACCCATTTTAATTTGAATAAACGAACTAAAAAAAGACTATGGTAGTTTAATTCAAAAATATCAGTTAACTTTACATAGTATCCAAAATAATAAGATGTAAATAAACCAGTATTATATGATTTCAAACCCTCTTCTCAATCGACAGTACGAAATCTAAATCTATTCATGTTGTAAGCGATAAACTTTCTAACTTGTTTCAGAGGACCTTGATCAAGATACATCAAATCATCTAAAAAATCTTCTCGAGTGGCATTATTCATGATATAAAAAAATAAATATACTTTTTTAGACTTACCAAATATATGTATCAACCTAGAATCGATATTTATTTCAATATTTATGAACTTACAAGTTGTGGAAACTATTCGACAAGCTCTTTATTAACATATTTCTTTATATCATTCTAATTTCGTGATCGGTCGCTCATTCATCTCTTTTTTTGTATCCTAAACTAATCAACAAATGGATCTGAAATTTTACTATTCATAAGCACATATCTATGTGCCTATAATAATTCAATTTCTTTCATTGTTGCATTTGAGGTTCTCCCAACTGATAGGACAATAGCAGGACAAATTTTTGATTTCCCATATATTTGAGATTGAGTTTATGTGTGTTCCAAACATCCAACATATTTAAATATTATAAAAATATCAAAAAATTATTTAGAAAAAAATTTAACACACTCCTCTTCCAAATAGCCTTTAGAAATAGTGCCTTCAGTTTTAGCTTTATTTCTAGCATATGATTTCAAATTCCCAAGATATCTGAGAAATAAAATAAAAAAACATAATTATGTTTTTAATTAAGTAGAAATAATTGTTTACATAACTAAAAAACATATAAATAAAGTTCCACTCAATTTGATACATCCATCGATATTGTATGGGGCCTTCAAATTTTGCTTCCTCCACCGAATTCAAAATTACATGCACCATGAAAGTAAAAAACGATGGAGGAATGATCATATATATTGCACAAAGTTTCAATATAAATCTTTATTGAATGTTTTCAAGCTAAAAGGGATCTAGATATTTCTCACATTTTTACTGAAAAAGTTGCATAATTGTAGTATAACACAATTAAACTTTTCAGGTAATAATGTACGCAATGCCACTAGTAGTAACTATTGTAACATAATATGTTAATCGAGGATTTTCAATCCATGTAACCTACGATGCTTTATATCAGCACATCGTGAGATGTTAGTTGAATACCCATCAGATACCTTCACATGGTTTAAAATTTGAATCAAAATATCTTTATCCTTAATTATCATTGTCTAAATTTCTAGAGCGTACTTTTCATTCTCATCTAGCCAGAGATCACATTTTATTTTCATTTCGTGTGAGTCTTTCCGATGATTGAGATGATCCTTCGACATTCCATGGTCATTAATAAATTTTAAGATCAAATTGTAAAAATAAATATTCTAAATATGCATCACATCGATATTATCCTAAAACAAATTAAATTCCCAATATGGATGTTTGAAGAATATAATTTTTTTCCATTATTGCATGCTGATTTCAGTTTGAGATGCACTTTGAAATAATTTCCCACTATCATTTAAATGATACACCTTTCCAAAGTCTGTTTCAACATTTCCAAGTTATGCCAATATTTCAGGACTCGGAATCAACTTTGGAGGTGGTCTATGACAAATAAAACCATTGAATTTTGACATGTTCAGCCAAAATCTATGAGATGCATCGAGAATTATTTATCAGAACATGAAACAACATTTTCTGATGTGAGTTAAACTTTTGGGCTCAAAATCAAAATTACAGGAAGTCTAATCCAAACCCTTGTATGGATTCCGACAAGATAAATTCCCAAGTCCATGGAAGTCACTAATGGTCCACATTAGAGCAACATGCATTTTGAACACTGTTTTAGATGAAGAATCGTATGTATCAACACTGTTTCCCCATAACTCCAAGATTATTTCAACTAATGGCTGCAAGTATACATCAATATCATTTCCACAAATTTTTTTTCTAGGAATAACCATAAAAATGATAAAATATGTTTGTTACTTACACATCCATGAAGCTAGATTGTAAGGGATCAGAACATCATTCCAAATGCTATAACTGGTACTCAAAGTCACAAATGCTTTGAATCCATCGACAACCAATCCCAATCAAACATTCCTAGTATCAGATGAAAAATATGGATGAAATGAATCAAATTTCTTCCATGATATTGAATCTCGTGGATGACACATTAATCCATTATTTTTATTATCTACAGAATGCCACTTCATGTGTTTGATGGTTTTTGATGACATGAATAATCTTTTAAATCGAGTAATTAAATGAAATTAATGCAAATACTTTATAAGTGTGTTACTTTTCTTCTTAGTCATGTCAGTATGTTGATTCAAACTTTCAACATCACCCATTCCCTTCCATCTAGAGGACGGTCAATTTTTTTTCAATCAATAATGCTTCAATCCTCTCACCAATAAATAATAAAATCATTGGGACACACGTGTATTATTATATAATTCAGACCAAGCCCCTTAACAACAAATACCATATCATAAAACAAATCATGTGTGATTGCTTCATGAAATCCATCATGCAATAATTCCAATGTCTTGGACATTTCATTATTTAGAATTCCACATAGGCATTTAATATGGTAAAACTTTTGAATAATATAAAGTTTTTAATATTACTAAAATCCACTATACATATCTTGATATACACCATCAAATAAACCATGAAACATATTTTTCTATGTGATGTTTTCTCTTACATTAGTCTCCACATAATGAAGAGGAGGGTCCAATGATATCTACCATCTTGATCTAGTTGTCCTAAAGTCTCAAAAACATAACTTGTCACGTTTCTATTTGTATCACCCTCAAATGGTTTTTTTGATATGTTTTTATGTTTATGTTTGTGTCTTGAAACACCTAATGAATCATTTATAATGTTTTTCTTTTCATTTTCATTTTTCTATGAATTTGGGAACTCATTCTGTGGATTGAAATCAGTGCTCAACCTTTTTGTAATGTTCAATTCTCCATGCCAAACCCAACCAAAATATTGAGCATAGAATTAATTCAATATCAAGTGTCTATAAACTTCATCTCTCTCCATCTATCTTCAAAATTTACATTTAGGACATGGACATCTTATTCTCTCTTCAATGGATCGATTGGAAATTGAAAAAACTAAAAACCCCTCTAAACCCATAACATACTGAGGTGTGTTCATACGTAATGTGATTTATCTTTTACCCATGTATATCACAATATGTATACAAAATATTAAAAAAAATAATACATATTAATATTTCTAAATATAGAAGGATATTAATATATAATAGTTGAGAAAATAATATATTAAATAATGTTTTCCAATATAAATACATATGTTATATTGGGAAACAATTTAAACAAGGTTTTCTATGGACTTCTTACTACAACCAGTAGAATAGACTTCTCTTGAGGATTAATCCAAATATTTGTTGTATTTGAAAAATACCCAAAAATGAAATAAAATGTTTTATAGGTCTAAAATGAATCATCAATGAATTTTGTGTTCAATATTAGGATATATAGTTGAAAAAGACTAAAATAATACAGAAAACCCATGGTAAATGACTTAATGGTTGATAGGTGGAGTATGATATTAAAATGGTCAAATACAAGAGGACTATTCCCATGGTTTGTGGAACATTGAAGGCCAAAAATTCAGTTATTCAACAAAACATAATTATAAAATCTATGTAAAAGAGGTTGATTCAATTATAAGAAGTTTTCAAGATTTTTTTTCTTGGATGACTGAAGGGATATCTAAATCATACTACAACAATGGTCATTATGGAATGATGTGTATGTTTTATAAGATTACATTTTTGGGTTAGAGGAAATCACACCACATCCTTGGTTTTTTTCTATAAATTATACTTGAGAAGAATATGCCACATTAAAAACAAATGGTTTCATCCTAAGGGGTACTTTGGTGGAGTTTTATCATGTTTCCATTGGGTGGTTGGTTGTGCCTTGATTCCCCAGTAATGATGCAATGTGTGGTTAGGATGTTATGGGTGTTTTCCTATGGTTGATTTTCATTCCATGATCCATTGGGTCATTCTACAACAAAACCATATATGTGGGGAATTAAGCCATTCCCCAATAAGCTAATTTTAAATGGTGATTATTTATGATTATTATGGATGGGCAGGACTGTCACTTGAGGGTTGGTTAATCCATCATCAGTTATGTAGGTTTTATAAAGTTGGAATTTTTCCCACTCCCCCATTACTCCCTTATTTTGATCCCCTTCCTCTTTTTTTGAGGTATATTAGAAGTTTTTCACCATACTGAAGCTATATAATCTTCTCCACCCATCTTCTCTCTTTATCTTTGTGGTTCTTCCACTAATTTTGGATGGTTTCATCTATGGATTTAATGAAAATTATACCAAATCATGGTGGTTTTCTGTTTGATTCTGGAGGATTTATGGTATTGCATCTAAAGGATTCCTAAATATGAGAGACAATTATTTTTTCTTATCATTGTAAATTTGGCTTCCCAAAGTATTTTTTTAGTAATTTGACCAGATTAGATTGGAATTGATGGTCAATTCATGGGGATTTTTGTCAACGGGGTTCTAGAGGCATGATATAAGGCTTTCACATGTCATTGATTGATATTTTTATGTAGTAATGATTCTTGGTGATTTATCAGTGGTTATTAATTCTTGAATTAAGTTGGATAACTATTTATAAATTTGTATAATTAAATATTGGATTCTTGAGGTGTGATAAAGGGGTTCATGGGCGTAGTGATTCTTAGACTGGTCTTAGATATATATATATAGTGAATGGGATATGGAATGGGGTAAATCAAACATCATGTTATGTATCCCCTTTAATACATAGAAATATTCATGCATGAATCTGCATGTATGTGAATGATAAGGGATTGGGTTCCGGATTGTGGATAGGGATTAGTTGGGCTCAGAGTACCTCAAGTGGCCTAGATTGATCCATATAATATTTATTGGGTATTTCATGATTAGCCCATGAATTTTAAAAACTCATAATGGCTATACTAGTAGGGATAATGGAGTTGTAAACAAATTAATGTACCTCTTAAGTGTCTTTATTGGTGTGATGACTTGTGTTTGGAATGTTGAGAGCCTAAGTGAGCTAGTTTAGATGAATCTATGTGTATAACCCTTTGTTAATAGACTAGATATCATTTGATATTGGTATTTTTCTAGTAAAATCTATAGGAAATTACCTAGAACACCGAAACACCTTAATTGAGAGGGGTAGGATTCTATTAAGAAGTCTAATAGCTTGTGATGAGTTTTCAAATCTTGGGATGATAATGAGATTAGATGGTATAAGTGATTAACCAATCATTAGAATGTACCTAGAGTAAATTGGTGATAATTATGTTGATTCTTAGGATTCATTATCATCATGGTTCCCAAGGGAATCAGATGTAATCAATGTAACTAGATAGACACCTTAGTTTGTGGTTGGATCACATTGTTGTTCTATAGAAGGGAGTTGGTGATGGAATATTGTCTATGATTAACTTTGAGGGGGTTTATGGTCCCCAAGAGGTTTTAGGTTTAGTGTGGATAGATATGACCAATTATTCATGATTTAATGTTGGGTAAGGACTATGTGCATAGAATTTTATTCAGATATTGTGTACCTATATTTTGTAATAATGATGGTTGTGTGGTTAAGATTAGTTATCAGTGAGATTGGTCGTGGTGGAAAACCCAAATACTCATATAATAAATATTCTTACATTCACATATGAATATTACCACATCTTATGGAACTCCCATAAGGTATCTCAAAAACATAGAATACTACAATTTAGAAATCATAAGGAACAACGTAATCATATATCAGAATTTACAAATAGTCCTAAAAAAGGAACCAAATCACTCACCAAACTCAATTTCGCATGATAACAATATACAAAAATCCATCCATGGTTAAAATAATTTTAAAATTACTCAATTACACTTTAGAATATAAATTTAAATTTTATCATTCTTTTTAGATGCACAAATATATATGCTTTCTAAATGAAATCCTTTGGAACCCATTTTTCATAAAAAAAAATTGAACATGAAAATGCCAATATAATCAATAAAAACACACCATAATCATGATAAAATCATATTAAATTTAATTATGAATGATCAATATTTGAAATATTATTCTAGAAATGTATTGGATAGAGACACCTATCTTAAAAGTGTGAGAATGCAATGAAACTCTTAGAGAAGGTAGAAAAAGGCTTGAGGAACAATCCACATAAAATATATTCTAATAAAATTTATCCAAACATCCAACATATCCCATCATGTTCATCCAAGAGAGATCTAAGACAAGAAATAAGGATGAAAAAATGAAATAAATAGACGAGAAGATGAAAAACACCTTAAAACTAATAAGAACATTCTTAAGAACCATGAAGAGGCTTAAATGGAGTATCGAGAGTTAGGGAGTCGCGGTGAAATGGTGAGGCGCGATGAGGGTGGATATGCATGGTGAGGTAGGTGAGCCACATCGAGGGCGGTGAGGAGTAATGAGGGGTGGTTTCAAGGTGCTTCAAGGGGCGACAAAGTGGGAGGTCAGGCTTTGGGGAGTGAGGGGGTCGGAGGTATCAGAGGAGGGTGATAGAGTCATTTGTTAAAAAAATTAATGGTTTTGTGAAGGATTTTTAGAAACAACCACTAAATTATATTTAAAAAATATAATAGCGGTTAAATAAACCACCACTAAAAACCCACAGCTAAACCATTAGTTTTCTCTAGTGGAAATACAAGCCAGATTAAAGGGAATTTCTCAAATTCTTATGTATTTTCAAGGGAAAACAATAATCTATATTTAGAAACCATTACCTATACAAAATAACCCATTTTTAATAATAATACTATCTTAATCCAGTTATGGTTTTATATAATGACTTTTCTAAAAGAAATATTCTTTTCAAAATAAATGAGTATTTATCTCAAGAATTACATGATGATTTTATAAGAGTATCTTCATATGTTTCAATGATCTTGTAGAATCTTATTTATTATTTGGGTTAGTATTTGATGATATCATCTACCATATTTAATTTAATGGTTTATTATTATTTTTAATGTAGATGTGTTATCTTAAAACCATTCACCAATTTACTCTAAATGGTTTGTGTTTATTCTTAATGTTTGGGGAAAGTTATTTACATTTCATATGTTAGTTTCAATATGAATGTATATGTTTTTTATTTTTAAAACCATTCATATAAGGTATGAATTATACTTTATATGTGAAGAGTGGGGCCTAGTATATCCCTTGGATGCATCAGTAGCTCTCAAGAGACAAATAAACGTGGACTTGGCTGATGCCTTGCCCATTTTGAGATCTGGTTTTGGCCGAGGCCTTATTAATTTTTAGATGTGTCGGATGAGGCCTTGAAAGTAGGTTTCAGAGTGTTTTGTATATGTACGTCGCTCATTTTGAATCTAGAAATTGAATGTTCATGTGGGGATTTGACTTGTAGAATACCCATGATTATGTTTTATAGTGAAATAATTTACTCACCTCATATTTCCTACCATAATGTATTCAAGTTTATTATTTGTAAGGGAAAGTGCTTTCAATTATTAACCATTGTTAATTTTTATGATTACATTATCTTCTACTGTATGGCATACTCTTACTAAGAATTTGGGATCAGTTATTTCTTATGTTTAGTTTTCACAGGACTTGAATAACTATGTTATGAGTGACCTGGAGGAATAATCTAAGAGGCATGGATGTTTCTAATTGAAAAAATTAGTGTTATATTTCCTTTAAATATTTAATGATGAAATTATATATGTATCTTGGTTCCAAAACCTACTAAACTAATAATTCCTTGGGGAAATGAAATTATTATAAGCATGACAATGTAATGTAATAAGGAAACAGCTCTGGGAAACTGGGGTGGGTCTTTATAGTTGATATCAAATAATGTTTAGTAGAAAACATAGAAACATGTTTTAGAAAACATATATTAGGGAATCATACATAATATAGTGTTTGAGGATATGCATACAAAAAAATCCAGGTAATGTGGAATAGAATAGGTTATTTGGATATTTCTAGAAAATTCATCCATGTTTAGATACTACAAGTGGACGTGCTTCTAGCCCAGATGTACGTAGAAGTGAAAACTTTGAGAATTATTTTTGGGGTTGACCCGTGGTATCCTGGTACACAAAAAATGGGCCCTACACTACACCTGATTTTACACTCAATTGGGATATGATTAGGATAATTCACATTATCTTTACAATCCATTATGAACGATTTAAATGTAAATTATTACTCAAATAAACCATGTTTTTGATTATGACATTTTCCCTGAATAGGATTTCAATTTATGCTATGTATTTTTCTATGTTATTATTATACTTTATGATTCATAACCTTGTCTAGTGTATTATATTAACTATAAATGGTGGTTATTGGAAGAAATAAAAATAGCAAGAACACATGTATCCCATGTAGGGACTTCCCTCTGACATAAGATAAGAATGTTTGATATGTTGTTGTAATTGGTGTAGAGAATATTATAACAATACTAGGAGAAATTACTCTGGTTGGGAACAATAACCATACCTGTATAGGGAATTTAGATCCACTGCATGGAGGAGCATTGTTATATCACTTTATGAGACAACAACCTCTATCCTTCAAAAGAACTACAAACCCATTTTGTAGCTGAGTAGTGGATAAGTTCCATAGAGAAGACATTTCTCTCATTCGGATGTAACGAAAGATTGTAGGTCATCATGAATGTTTATCATCTATAGGGAGATTTGGATCAGGGTTGGTTTTTAATCCATAACACAAAAGAGGAGGAATATATAGAAGCTATGGAATTATGGGACATTATGAAAATATTCCTAGTGATATACTTTCCTCATGAACATCGAGTAGATATGGAAAATAAGTTTCTAATGTTGAGTAAAAAGGAAGATGAGAATGTTTCAAAGTTTACGGATAAATTCACTAGGTTATAAAAGGCATGGTGTGTACTACATAAAAAATCCATGGATCCAGATTTATCGATTCTTTGAAGGCCTAAATCCATTCCTTCGATGGTCACTAGTCTCCCAAGGTTTTTCATCATATGATGATAGAGTTTCATGTGATATCAAGACCTAAATGGAATTATCTATGTCTTATGAAATTAAAAGAATGAGAGAGAATTATAGGGATACTAAAAACTCTATAAAACGGAATAATTTAATTGGGAATAAGGGAAGAGTTGAAGTTACACCCTGTGAAAATTGTAGAAGGAAACACCCAGGTTCCCGCTTTAAATGAAAATGAGTATGCTACAAATTTTGACATAAATTCCTTCTTACTGGTGATTGAAAGTGGAAGAAATAAGTTATTAGTGTTCAATTCTATAATTTTAAGTAGGTGAGACTATATTCCATTGTTTTTTCAAAGGGTCAAAGGTAATGTTCCACGTAAAAGGCCAAGGGAGTAGGGACAATCTTATTCAATCAAAAATGCTGATATTGAAGATCCTAATGATGTGGTCAAAGTTACTTTAATCATTTCCTCAAAAATATCAAATTATTTATTTGATTATGTATCAGATCAGTCTTTCATATCTTATTATTATTCCAATAAAATTACATATTTATAATTTCATTTAATAAGGGAGTTGTTAGTCAAAACACATAAGGGAGGTATCATTGCAACAATGTTGTGTCAGGAAGTCCCCATTATGACATATAAACATGCTGTATCTACTGATTTTATTTTCATACCAATTATTGACTTTATTTAATCCTCAATATGGATTAGATTTCAAACCATGATGTGAAAATGTATTTCAAGAAGATGGAGGTTACAATTCTTGAGGATGATGTGGAATTTGTTATCATTAGAGAAGAAACATGTCCATTTGATTATAATTTATATCCACTACCAGTAGCTCTACTAAATTCAATTATTAGGTTGGTTGGAAACACAAAAACTATTGTTGAGTAAGGTAATGTTGAGATAGAGGATGTACCTATTGTACATGATTATGTGGTTGCGTTTCCCAAGGATTTACCAGGACAACCTCCTGAGTGATAAATTGAGTATTCAATTGACTTAATTCCTAATTAAAGGCCTATATCAAAGTCACCTTGTAGAATAGAAACAATGGTATTAGTGGAACTGAATAAATAACTAGATGAATTTAGTGATATAGGATTTATTCTCCCTAGTGTTTCTCCAATGGGAGCCCCTATTCCTTTCGTTATAAAGAAATATGGATCTATGAGGTTGTGCATTGACTATATGGAGATCAATGATATAATAATAAGAAACAAGTATCCCCTACCTCGAATTAGTGATTTGTTTTAAAAACGTTATAGAGATAAATATTTTTCAAAAAATGAACATCGATATGGATATCATCAGTTACTTGTGAGGATGGAAGACATTCCAAAAATATCATTTTGAACCAGGTATGGGCATTACGAGTTTACAGTAATGCCTTTTGGACTGACTAATGCACCTTATATTTTCATGGATCTAATGAGAAGAGTTTTCAAGGAATATCATGATGACTTTTTGGTGGTATTTCTTAATCAGATATTTGTATAATCCCAAAGCTATGAAGATCATTAAAACCACCTATGTACTATTCTGAAGATTCATATAAAAAATGTATTATATGGGAAGTTTAACATGTGTGAATTTTGGCTTTAATAAGTACATATTCTTGTCCACATTATCTCTAAAGATGAAATATTTGTTGATATTATTAAGAAAAAGGGTTTGTAATAATGTCCTACTCAAACAAACATAACTGAAGTACGCAGTGTTATTGGATTAGCAGGTTATTATCAACATTTCATTTAGATCATTTCCTATTTAGACAACCAAATAACCAATCTTACACGTAAAGGTGTTATGTTCATATCACCAAAATAATGTGAAGACTATTTAAAATAAGTAAATAGAAGATTAGTGAAATCACAAATCTTAACCCTACGATCAGAGAATGATGGGGTTGTGACCTATAGTGATGCATCAAAGAAATGACTTGGTTTTGTTCTTATGCATTATGATTGGTTTTTTTCATATGCATCAATGCAGTTACAAATTAGTGAAAAAAACCACCCCACTCATGATATTGAGTTAGACGGGGTAATAATTACTTTGAAGATATAGATACAATATCTCTATGGTGAAAATGAGAGAGATATAAAGATCACAAGAGTATGATTTATATCTTCTCATAGAAAGAACTGAACATAAGGCAAAAATGATGTCTTGAACTAATCAAGAATTATGACTCTACAATACACTAATACCTTTAAAAGGAAAACAAGGTAGCTAATGTATTGAGCAGAAAGGATCTTGGAGTTCAAAATAGAACGGGGAATGCTAAGGATCCATTTTACATGGATTCAGTAAAGGTGGATATGAAAATTATCATAGAAAATGAAACATCAGTAATTTTTCATTTGGTTTACAATCCATCCTTATTGAAAAGGATTGAAATATCACATCAGGATTATGAGAACCTACAAAATAAAATTAATGTTGGAAAAGAGGTGATGTTGGATGAATTTGTGTGTGAAGTTCGTGTTCTAAAATTTGGGAAGAGTCTTTGTGTTGCAGCTATACCTGAGACAAAAAGGGAGTTATTAGATGATTCCCATAGTTAAAATATCTTCATACATCTTGGTAGAACTAACATTTATAGAGTTTTGAAAGAACATTTCCAGTGGGATAACATGAAGAGGGAAGTTACAAAATATGTATCAAGATGTTTAGTTGGTCAACAACTGAAGGCCAAAAGAAATCATCCAAAAGGAGTCAGGAAACCTCTCCCTTTCCAATATTGAAATTGGATGACATCACCAAGGATTTGGTGACTAGAAAACCTAAAAATCTATTGAATAATGATGATATATGTGTAATTGTGAATCAACTTATGAAATCGGCACATATCCCTGCTATAAGAGAGTATTTTACACTAAAGTTTCTAGAAAGACAATATATTAATGAAGTTGTGAGACTTCATGGAAAATATCTCTCAATTTTTTCTGATCATGACCCTCGATTTATATAGAAATTCTGAAAAAATATTCATAATGATTTGTATACTGATCTTCGATTGAGTACTTCTTACCACCCACAAACTAACAGATAATCAGAAAGGACAATCCAATCCTTAGAGGACATGTTGATATCATGTTCAATTTATATACAAGGTATGTGGGATAAAAACTTAGTGCTAGTGGAGTTTTCCTACTATAATTATTTACATTAAACTATTTAAATGGAATCATATGAAGCATTGTAGAGAATGAGATGTCGTACACCAACTTGTTGGGATAAAGTTGGAGAAAGGAAGCTTGGGGGCCCAAAGCTTGTAGAGGAAACAAAAATGAAGGTAAATTCTATTAATGGTCATATAGAAACAACTAAAAGTAGACAAAAGATATATTCTAATAATCAAAGGTTGGATTTGGAATTTCAAGTGGGACATGATGTTATCGTTAATGTACTTCCACGGAAGGGTGTTGCAAGATTTTGGAAGAAAGGTAAACTGAGCCCTAGGTACATAGGCCCTTTTCAAATTCTAGAGTGAATTGGTTATATTTCATATCATTTAGCTATGCCACCTAGAATGTCAAAAATTCAAAATGTGTTCCTTGTCTCATTGCTAAGAAAGTATATGCCAAACCCAACACATGTCCATACTTATGAAGGTATAGATTTTGAACCTAACCTATCTTACTTTGAAGATCATATTCAGATTCTAGGCACTAAAGAACAAGTGTTTAGTAATTGGATGACTCATCTTGTAAAGACACATTGGAGAAATCATAAAATCGAAGAGGCAACATGGGATCCTAAGGATAATATGAGAAATTCTAACCCAAACATTTTTGTTAGGTAACTTTCTATAAATTTAAAGGATGGAATTTTTGAAGGAGGGGAGAATGTAACACCCCATGGTTTTAAAAATAAATATTGATTTCCAAAAAAATGCGTCCCTTACAAATAGCACATTTTATAATCTATTCACTAAACATTACTTTTCTTATACAATGTTTTGAATTTCAAAAAATGGCCATCTAGAGTTGTGATCAGTAATTCAATTGAAGTATGACAGAACCAACTTGATTTTTGGTGAATAGTAACATTCCTTTATGAATAGTAATATGAATAGTAATATAACCCTTATGAATTGTAAATAATATTATAATTTTATTTTTTTAGGGTTACAATATAATGAGATCTTGATTAAATTTTCATTGTGATATTAAACTAAATATAGTTTTAAATTTTTATTTTTTGAATAAACTATGATTCAATTTGAAAAAAAAATTAATAATATTTATAAAATTATTTTAAAAAAATTGAGTTTATTTTTTAATTCTACAAGTTGAAAAATTGTTAGGGTGGTTTTATGGGATTTTTCTGAATTACTTAAACTTTTTATTAAAAGTTAAATATGCTGAAAGATCATATATAAAAATTATCAATTAAATACAATATTTATGACATCATGAGTGATGTATTAACACTTGGTTGGAATCTACATAAAATTATTACTATTATGTGACACATGAATCAATAGGATTTCTTGCATTGATAGAAATAATAAAATAATGAATAAAATATCAAAATTTCATTGCTAACCTCCTCTATATACAACCCCTCACTCCCTCTTCTATTACCATATCTAAGAATTTATGCTCCTCAATTTTATAACAAAAAAATACTTCCATAGTCACTACCCAGAAGTAAGATCACTTGGTCATTGCAAAAGAAAAAAACCCCATCCCTTAAGGAGGTTCTCTAGCAGGTTATTTGAAGACGTAAAGCATCTTTCATATTTATTTAGTTTCATTTCAAATTATCTTATTTTATTCTTCCCTCTAAAACTCTTCTTTCAAAATGACCATGATAACATTATTATAATCTCTATAAAGGAATTATATAATGTGAAATTAATATCCATTATCAATATTCACAGTCTTGCTCTTTTATTTTAGAAATGAAATCATCATCTATGAGGTTCCAATTGTCAATCTACAGGGACGACGAAGTTTTATTCTTCAATTTCCCCTTCATTACAAGACATAAAACCATTTTTTTTGTTGAAATAGTGTATAATATTTGTATTATAACATATTTAATATTCATGAACTAGTATATGTAAATAATATTAAATCATATGACCAAAATAGTTCCAAATAATCAAAATACAGCTAAATCAATTTAAGGGATAGTCATTAATCTTTTATCTAATGATTCACCTTCATTCCATGTAAATTTTTTTACGTAAATTACCATTAACACATAGTGATCTTCATAAATAATATTTATATTCATTTCTATATATTTACATCCATTCCACCAGAACTCCATTACATAACAACTAGTGAACTGATTGCGAGAATCCAGAAAACAAACACACCGAAACGATGGAATTAAATCTTATAGCTAATAAATAAGGACATAATAGACATAATTAAATCATCATAAACTAAATACATGTCTAATAAGTTCTTAATTAAGTTATTAATAAGTCTAATTTCTTATTCGAGGACCTTACATTCAATAGGGGAACACATTCATACTTTAGGTAAGGTTTTTCTACCTGAACATTTATTTTCATTCGAGTTACTTTTATTGGGTAATTACCGTAATAAAATTATTATTAATTATAATTTACTCATCATTGATTATTTTATAATTTTCTATATTTTCTTACCAACCATAATCCTTTGTAATTTTATGGGGTGTTACATTTTTTAAATTGAACATTCAAATTTATTTCTGAAATACAAGCCTAATTCAAGGGAATTTCTCAAATTATTACCTAAATTCAATGGAACTATATAATATGTATTTAGAATCAAATATCATTCTCAAATACATAATTTTTATGAAAATACCATCTTACTTCGGTTCTGGTTTTATACAAATAAATTTCTAAAATAACTCTTCTTTTCAAAAAGATAGTATTTATCTCAAGAATTAATCTGTAATTTTATAAGAGTATCTTCACTTGTTTCAACACTCTTATTGATTATTATGTATTATTGGGGTAAATATTTAATGATATCATGTATAATATTTAATTGACTAGTTTATGATTATTTTAATGTATATATTCTATTTTAAAACCAATCAACAATTTACCCTGAATGGTTAGTGTCCATGGTGAATGTTCAAGGAAAGTTATTTACATTTCATATGTTAGTTTTAATATAAATGTATATGTCATTTATGTTTACCCCATTTCATATGTATAATTAATTGGAATTATTATGTGATGGGTGTGGCCCACTGTATCCCCTCTATGTTTTGGTAGGTCCCATGAGACAAATAGATGTGAACTTGGCAGAAGCCTTTCCCATTTTGAGACATGGATTTGGCCGAGGCCTTAATCATTTTTAGATGCCTTTGGAGAGGCCTTGACGGTATGTTTCAGAATATCTAAAAAATGCACTTAACTCATTACTAATCTATTAATTGAATGTTCATGTAGTTATTTGACTAGTATAATAACCATTTTTATGTTTTATTATGGAATTATATTCTCATGTTATATTCCATCAACAATTTATTCAGGTTTATTATACATAAAAGAATTTGTTTAAAATTATTCACATGTATAATGCTTATGTTATGTTATCTTCTATTGTATTAAATACTCTTTCTGATAATTTTAGCTCAACCATTTCTTCTATTTCATTTTCTCATGATATGAAGAAGTTCATTATGAGTGAATTGCAAGCATAATCTATGAGGCATGTTTGTTTATAATGGATTAAATTATTGTTTTATTTCTTTTAATGATGTAATGTTAAAATTAAATATGTATCATGATTTCAAAATCTACTAAACTATTCATTAATTTGGGAAATGAATTTCTTGTAAGCTTGCCAATGTAATGTATTAAAGCACCTGCTATCGTTAACATGAGTCCTGTTGTTACAAACTATGGCATTCTTATTGAGGGATTACCTTGGTGTGGGTAAGATAGACTTTATTGAATATATAAATCAAGGGTCATATATCCATGGTATTTGGAAACCCTTCTCTTTGTGTTAAAATATTTTCAACTTGCTTACTTGTTCTTGTAACATTATTTTATTTCGGCTATATTTTTTAAAGAAAAAAGGATTATCTTTCTTATATATTATTATATTTGAATGCCATGATAAATAAGATTATATACTCTTTTATGTAAAATCATTACCTATGGTAAAATTTCTTATGTTTTATTATGATAAAATTTCTTAAATAATTTTTGTTGCTAAGAAAAAGAATCAATATCAAAAATACTCAGAACTTATAGTGAAATTCAATGATTCAGTTAGTTTTTATGATCAAGGTGGGAGAGAGATGTTTATGTTCAGAAGTTATGGGAAGTCGTACTTTGAATCCTTCAATAATTCTCCCCAAATCTGATATATTCCCAATGATGGTGAATATATCCTATGCTCAAACTAGTTACCCAAAAATGAAGTATATTTTTTTATGAATAAAGCTTATTAATTCCTCAGTCTTAATAATGTCAATAAACCCAATATTTTTCATCTCACAATAACCCATAGGTTGGTAGCATTATGTGTGTAAGTATAATTTCTTCCAATGAAGGGTGATAATGATTCACTTATGATATGTGATATATTTATTCATGGATTTCTCGGTGAACATAAGAAAAATAAATTTGGTGAACTACATACTTCTATCCATCAATAACATCACGAATAGAAATAGAAAGTCTCAGATATTAATTTATCTGGAAATCATTACATAGATTCAAGTATTGGGCATAAAATCTTGTAACATCACCCACACCCCAAGGATTTGAATTGAAAGATTATGTTACCCAATGATGATATGCTAAGAAGGATAAAAATACCATTTAATAATGATTTCAGAGAGTTTTATGATCTTTATGATAATGTTGATTAGCCCGAATCTAGAAAGATGAGGTTTCTAAAACTTATACGAAAAAAATATAAGGATTTGGAAACTCGGCCAATCAAAAACATACCAGAAATCAAATTAGAACCTCCCAAACCAATGAAGAAAAATATCTTTCAGGAGGAAGTAGTTTCAAAATAGATGGATTAGAAGAAATATAGAACGAAATGTGATCCTATTTTTGTAATTGACCCTATGGAGTCATACGATTTTATGATTGATAAAACTAAAAATCTAGGGAAATAAGAAAAGGAGAAAAATCATTAATTAATAGGCATGAAAGATCATGTTGTTAAATTAATGATAAAATACGTCGAGAAAGCATTAAAACATTTTCAGGTACAATAAGCATTTCTACCGGGTACTTCCATTCCGAAATTAATCATTTAAGAGGAAGAAATTCACCAGGAAGAAGTAGAAGAAGAAGAAAGTTAAGACTATATCAAAATGGTAGAATAATATAATTTTGAAAAGAGTCCAACTAATAAACTACCAATAAGAAATTCTCCAGCATCATCAACCAAAATCTCTTTAGCTAAGTAGAAGGAATATAACAAATATGAGGAAGTTAACAAAAGTTATTCATTTGATGAATGAAAAAAACGATGAAATTTTTCAGTAACATGGGGAGGAATTTAATTTTTAAGAACTACATCATGATATATCAAAATTTGTTGAAAAGGATGTTTCTACAAGAAAAATATTCCTTCATGATACACCACAAAAATATGTGTTGAATCATCCATGTAAATGTTGATTAAGAAGTTGAAGATACCCCTTTAGATAAAGGTTCTTTAGATTCTGAGTCACCATCATCCATGGGACATGAAATTGTGGTATAATAATTGATCAATATTGTTGATTCAATACATCTCCTTCCAAAAATCAAATCTCAGTGTCAGCTTCTTCAGCAGTCAGCCAACATGAAGACAGATTCTACATAGTTGTTGATGGAAAAGAAAATAAAGAAATAAACAGATTTCAAAACCTTCATGACCGACTATGAAGCTTATAGAATGTATTTCTAGAAGATTATGTCTTGACCAAAATAATTAGTTGATGATCTTAATCTTGTTTGTGATTATATGGATTCATTCAAAGAAACATTCATCATTTCTGAGGAGAAGTTCAAAAATTCTTCTGAATGGATAAATCAAGATAAATCCAACCAAAATCATGAAGATAATGATCACTATGGAAACCATAACTCTATTTCTCTTACTCAAAAAGAGATAAATAAATACTATCTATCAGATAACATAGAATTTCAAATTGAAAAATGATGTTTTCAAGTCTCATGATGAAAGGATTCAGACTCTTGAGAAGAAAAATAATAAAATAGAAGGCTTAATAAAGAAGTTCTAATAGGATAATAACGATATTAAGAATATTAATTCTATCCTCAATATGATTCTTCCAAATTAGAATAAGGATGATTATTAAATTAAAAACTATGATATTTTATTGTAAAAATCATTTTTTTAAATGTAAATGAAATAAATTTGTTATACATTGTTTTTTATGTATAATTTTTTCTCAAACTGTTCATTTAACAATTTTTTTCCACCATTCCTTTTTGAAAATCAAAAAGGTGATAAAAGTTTACAAATAATATCATATTAAGGGGTAGTTTACTCAAAAGATGAAATTTCTTAAGAATATGGGAGTGTAATATCAATGTAAAGTTTCTTAAGAAAATGAATATTTATTTCAATATAGTTTCATATTCAAATGAGTATGATCTATAAGGTAAAAAAACTAAGGTGTATTTAGTCGTATTCACTATGACACAAATATAATAGTGATAAGTTTTTATTTCATGTTTTTGAAAACTATTCTCTTTTTCAAAAAGATGTTTATGATTTCCCAAAAGGGAGAGATTTTTAATAAAATAATATATCATATGAATTTTCCATTTATTTATGTTTTAAAAATCAGAAACACATTCTCCTTAAATATTTTTTTTCTATACGTATATTTATTGTCTTAAATATGAACATTCTTTTATATGTTATTCTTAATGTTCCTTATCTAGTCTTAACAATTTTTTTCTTAATGACCGAATGACCTTAAGTATAATATAATTCAATCAAAGCCTCTAAATATTGTCATTTTTTAAATACTAAGTATCAGTATTTTAAGACTCTAATTCCATCTGATTTTAGACTCCATTTCATCTTGATTTTTTACTCTGAGTTTCACAGAAATTAGACTTCAATTTCCATAAAAGTGAAATTCCAAATTCTCTGAAATATTGACTCTGAATTCCTTAAGATTCAGTTATCAAATTCCTTATAATTACAACTCCAAATTCTCTAAAATTTATTTATTGAATTATTTGGAATTTAGACTATAAATTTATAAGAATTCAGACTATGAATTCCTCAGAATTGAAACTCTAAATTCATTATAATTTATTCTCCAAATTCTATATAATTCAGAATTTGTATTCCTCATAAAATTATAATATGTTTCATCATAAAATTAGAATCTTTTTTATTAAAAAAATAGACTCTATTTGTATAAATAATTAGACTATGTTTCTCATTATATTTGTAATCTGATTATTTGTAATTTTTAATGTTAAATTTCATACTTAAATATATTTTTCTATCATTATTAGATTCTAATTTACTATAGTTTCCTAAAAAAATAGGATTTTCTGACATGTTATAATTCCTTACACATTATTTTTTGAAAATGAAATGATTTCATACAATATATATATAACTAACCATTGGCCGAGGGACACATGTCTAGGACCCTATGAATTTCAAGGATAAATATGAGAGTTGGAGGAGGAGATGAACATTGAATTTTATACCTATAAATATCCAAGACACATGACATTCATTGACACACCGAGAGGTTTTGTGATTTGATGTTGTGATTTGACTTCTAGGGAGAGACAGTTGTGCCATTAGTGATATGTGAACATCTTGTTCTTATGTGGACACCGTTTTTAGTGTGCTTAGTGATATTCTGATTGCCTGATCAATAGAGAACTTTTAGTGATAGGAAGACATAGGTTTTGAATAATTTAATTATTGAGGTCTACCAGGGATAACAATAAGAATCAGATATTCTTTTATGGGGCATACCATGGTGTGGGTAAAATAGATTTTATTGAATGTATAAATCAAGGGACTGTTATCTATGGTTTTTGGATAACCTTCTTTTTTAGTTCAATGATTTCCTACTTATTTACTTGTTCTTGTTATAGGTTTTTTTTCTATTGTATTTGTTTAATGAAAGAATGTATCACTTTCACATACATTATTATATTTTTATACCCTAATAAATAAGATTCTATAAAGTTTGAGGTATAATATTTCCCTAAGATAATCTGGATAATGATTATAAGATAATCTTTTCTAAGTTTATGTTTTTTAAAATTTGACATGGTCCCTACTAAATACCCCCTTTCTAAGAACCAAATAGGGATTGTGTATTCACCTTGTATAACTTTGTATATCAAAAATATTCATCAGGTTGAAAGTGAATGTTTATAGACTTATAATCAACCCCCCATTGTAATTGATCATTTTTATCGATAATTCAATTTTAAAATTATTTCACAATAGTTATATATTAAGATGAACATAATATAATTTTATAGAATGGGATTTTATGTTTTGGGGTCCCCAATACAGGATGTTTTACCTCAATAAGTATTTAATTGTTGGAAAGGTTTCCTAAATTATATAATTATTATCATTTAGTTCTTAATTAATAATGATATCAGAAATGAACTATGATTTTAGAATAAAAAAAAGTACAATGATTATTACAAGATGTGGTCTCATCTTTGAGATGATTTCATGGTGAAAATAAAGAAAATATTTATGAAATTATCATTAAACTGAACACATGTGAATTAAATATGAAATTCAGGATGGTGATAATGTATTCATTATGATAAAATATAGAAAATATAATTCAATAAAACATGGGAAACTATTTACATGATGAAAGAAATACAAATAATGTTAATTAATTACATTTTATTTTGATAAAAAAAGAAATCAATTGTTTAAAGGCCAATGGTTTAAGCTATTCTAGAGGAACCAAGGCAATATCCTTATATGAAAGAATAGGTAAAGAGGAAAAGCATCATATGTGAGACTATTTTCTTTAATTATGGCATATAAGGTAACTATAATAAAACATTAAATGAGTTGGTGAAGTATTTATATGTTTATACATTATTTATATTTATTATTTAATTTTATATTTCAATATTATCTTATAAAAAATATATTTTCGGTAAATTTTTTCAATATATAGTTACCATGGAATAATGGAAAAATTTACTGAATGATGTAAATCTTCATGTTACTAAAGGTTTATGAATTATATAATATTAATAAGGTATATCATCATTAAATTCCAAGTCCACCGATTTTTTATTTCTAAAATTTATTTATAAAATGTTTCTTACAATAAAAATTATCATAGTCTTGTGATCATACATAATGATAAGTTTTTCCTTGTTTGAAAAAATGTTGTCATAGAATACTATAATTAATTAATTGTTTAATAATACATTATTCAGTTATTTCATATATTTTCTATTAACAATGAATGTAAAATTGAACACTCAATAATACCCACTGGTGGAATGTTTTAAATTTTTCATCTATAATTAGAATGATAATGTCTAAGATATACAATTTAGATTGTGTTGATTCTTTTGATTAAAAGACCATAGGTCTTGTACATGATTTATTAAAAGTAATAAAATGATCAAAACCACATATGTGTTAAAGGTCATAATGATTAAATGAATAGGAAAACAGATCAATAATAATGATTCATACAATTTAACGTAGAATGTGAGTTTAAATTTACTTACATATTCATATTCCAGTTATATAATTAAATAATACACTAAAAATTATCCTTGGTTAGAATATAATATTTTCTTTAGTATTTTAAACCGAGGAATATAACAACCTTGAAATTTTCAATAATTAAACAATAATGAAGTGTAATTCATAATGTAACATTTTCTTATCAACATCAAAGACATGAATTTATCTAAATGAGGATATATAATGAGTGTTATAAGTCATGAAGATGTTTCACTATATATTTTTTGATATTTAATAAAACATCTAGACATAAATTAATAACATATTCCTACTACAGTTACAGAATTATATCAAGTGAATTATAAAATGAAATAATTTCATTATATAAAAAAAGTATGTGTTTAAATGAAAACGTTTTGGTAATGTTACGTAAATATATAACCATTCATTATGAAATAGAATGTGTTTATCTATTTTAAATCCCAACTATTATTAACAACATTAAATCAATCCCTAATATATGAAATTTATTATCAAGTGGAAGAAAACATCTCAATAAGAGACACATGCACTTTATGCATGGTAATAACAAAGCTAAGGGGGGTTATAATGACTATTCCATGATATATATTATTTATAATGAATAATAAATCATTTTCCAACAAGGAATAAATTAATTATAATGTTAAAAAATTATAAATGTATATAAATTCATTAAATTCATTCAATTTACAGAAATTAATTATCTATTAGATTAATTCCTCTAGTTGTTATAATTCTTGATTGTGGTGAATGGGGTTTTAGGGGATAGTTTAACATTGATGGTAATTTTATTGCATTTAAAAAATATTTATTAAATGCCAGCTATAATTTCTCAATGTAATGAATTTATTGAATCCAATTAGATGAAATATATTTTTAATTCATTTTTAATTTAGATAAAAAGAAGTGTTTTATAATAATTATTTTATAATTTCTAGAAGATCCATTTATAATTCAAGATAGGCATAAAACTATAGAATAATTTTTTTCCATAGATCAAAATGATTGTTCTTGTGCAATAATTTTCATAGTATAATATGTTCAAAACAAATGATAGATGTTATTAGTAATATTATTATTAAAATCATGACTTAAATTAACTAATATAATACCTAAATAATTTTTTCACCCCAGAAATAGGAAATAATTTTTTTTGATGTGGCCCCCAAGACTACACTCATAGTTATGGTACTCTTAGACAGAAACTATATATACATTCTTTAATAGAAAATGTATAGGCATGAATATAACTATCCATTTTTACAAAATAAATAGTTATTATATTTATCCCTTACATCTCATTGATCATATAAAATTTACAGATTTTGAGAATGTGTGCACTTTATAAACTAACAAAGATTCAGTTAATTATATATTGTGGAAATGTTTTCCCCACTATAGAAAATATGAATATTTATAACAAATCTTCAAAATCTCCCATTAATTATCCCAAAAATTATATTCCTATAATCATTCAAAGTATACTACTTTTGTTTATAAAATTGTAAAATAGAAACAAAATAAGTGATGTTCTTGAATTCTGTATAATGGAAAGCATAAAACTGTTGTAATTATGGAATAAACATATAGAAAATATAATGGTCAAAAAAGAAAAGAAATGTGAATAGATAATCAATATGAATATGTGGTGAATGATATATAATGTTTGTAATTGTAAATATTTATATCATTAATACTAATTTGTATGTGACAGAATTCATAATTTTGGGACTGAAAAACTTATTATCAAGCACTTGTGTGAAGAAAATATACTATAATGGAAGAGAAAAACTCAATTCCCAAAATAATTTATCTCATGAGATCATTCAATGTATCAAGTGTTTATAGAACTACATTCCCCATATATAAGGTGACTATGTCTAATTCATCTACTATAAGAGTCAAAAATAGTTTTCCTACCCTTCAGGTAGGAAGCTATTACTAAAAAATGTTTCTATCTATATAATAATGAATACATAATGTCAATATATTTTCAAATAATGTCTTCAGTTAAATATAATTATGAATTTTAATAATTATCAATATTTCATTAAATAGATACCATGATTATAACATATCACAATAAATTAGGTGGATTTTCAAAATAAAAATTGTCCACAAACATCTATTAATTTATTATATTTGAATTAAAATCTACTATAAATTAATAAATTCCTCATATAAATAAAATATATAATATCATCAAAAATGTTAAAGATAAATAATGATGATAGTCTAAAAATAATTATTCATCATTACATTAATCATCCACAATGGGATAAAAATGTATGAAGCAGTAATTCCTTTCCCCATATTAATAAAAGGGAAAACAAGATCACAACCCATAAAAAGTTATGAGGACCCATACATGATGATTATATTATATTTAGTTTTATATCATGATATAATTCTATATAATTTTTGGATCATTTCAGGGTTATAATATTGTATAATAATCCATAATTAATATATATAAAAACCAAAAAAAATTAGAAACTTCTGATTATTATCCATTTTCCCAAAACACAAAATTTTCAAATGAAGACTTGATTTATTTTCATGTAACATCTCAATGAAATTCAACATTGCCTATTCCTTTCCCTTACTTACCCTTAGATCATGATAAAAATAATTAAAACATTTGATGATCACAAAATATCAATAAGGGATACAAAACGAAGAAGGGTCATTAGTAATTTCATGTAATGACCTGACTCTAGAATCTAGGAGCTCATGCATTATTTTATAGCATCGAAATTATTATAATAAATGAAATCCTACAGGACCATTTAGTTTAGTGGTTTTGGTAATATACATTAAATATATTATACCCATTTTATATTGGTAAATAGATAATAAAACAAGATACATAATAAAATTAAATGAATATCCTTCTTGAAAGAGTATTCAGTGTATTATTCTTTATAACATGAGGAATGAAAACATAATAAGGGAAAGCTCAAATTGTAAATAAAATTATATAAAGGGGAATCAATAATGAGTCAATGATAATAAGTATACATAAAAATCTAAATAATTGATAAAATTTTAATTTGGTTAATATTTTTATAATGAAACATAACCCTGGGTACTATAACTAATTGAACAATCACATCAAATAATAATTAATGAATGCATAATTATGGAATGAATAACGATGCATTTATAAAACATATCATCAAGGCTACATGACAGTAATATAATACATTTAATTCCACAATACAAGAAATTTGTATTATTAAAGATTCATGAACATAAACTAATAAATTGGTATGGCCTTGACCAAAATCATATATAGTCTTTTCCATTAATCCCACTGATGCATCAATGGGATATATAGGGCCCCTCCCATCACATAAAAAATTCAATGCATTCCTCAAATTTAGAAAAAAAAAATTAATAAAAAAGTATCGTTATAATAATATGTCCATATCAAATAAATACAAATGTTATATCAATTATTATCCACCTTAAGATGAGTAACAACAAGGATTCATGATGTTGAAGAATGTAAATACCATTTAAATTTCATTAAAAAAATCCTATAGAAAATGATCATTAAACAATCCAAAGTTTCCCATACAACTTTTAAACATATTAATATTAATACCCATGTTGAAATAACATTAAATGAAACATTTAATATCCTGATAATTAGGATGTTCATGATATAACATGTCAAATTTAATTATATACACCATATAAAATTGAATTGGTTTATAATAACAAATAAGAATTAATGGAATGTAAATTGGGATGGTATCCTTTAACTTGAGTCCAACATATCACCTGTGTCTATATATTACAAAATAAAATACAAATGTTAATTATTTATTTTTTAAATATTTTTTATCTTGTTTTTAATTAACTTTTTCACTTATTAGAGTTTTGTAAACAACTACGTAAGCAATTAGGTTTATGTCGGGTGTTTTGACCAAATTTGGTTCATGTGTTTTTGAAGACATTAGTAGGTTTACTATGGTCAAATGTTTCACTATATAAACATCACCAAAATTATGTTAATGAAATAATTATCTTTATTATACATAAATTATACATTAAAAACAAATCACAAATTATTTTCAATAAATATGAACCAACATTACAATCATGGAGACAGTAGGTCGTACGTACGCATAAGTAAAGTTTCATTTTTTCAATTATTATTATATATTGAAGGTTAGAAACATTTTTTCATTCAATAATGATAATTATATAATTAATACTACATTATTTAATCATATTTAATCATATATATGATTATGGTGACGTAAAGGGAATCACATCGCATTGGGGATGCGGTAGTCCACACATCCATGACTGAAGTTATCACTTTTTATTGTGTGGAAAGGGTAATAAATAAAATGATATACTATGTTTCTGGAACTGTAAATATTTCATTAATATGAAAAATATTTTATTTATTTTTTAAATTATTAAATAAACCCATCCATTATATCTTCCACATATAGTGTGAATGAATCACATCTCTTTGATGAGGCCAAAGTCCATTCTTCCACAATGAATGAAATCATGATTACACCAAATGAAAAGTATTCATTAATGATTTATAAAATGAATAAAAAGTATAATGAAATAATAATTATCATTTATATCATATATAAATAGTGTTTCCATCATAATTCCAACCCATGTGAGGTGCTAATGGGAAAACGAGAAACTTCAATTTGTGAGGCGGTAGTTTGCCGCACACAAGAACGTTATGTTCATTACTAATTATATTGTAGTTTGTGTAAGTGTATTTGGAAAATATAACAAAATAATATCTAATTATATGTTAAATTATTGTGTAATTATGTAATAATATAATAATAAAAATGGATGATGTAGAGAAATAAATAATATTAATGTGATCGTTGAAGAACATTACCAATTCTTTGGAGAAATATTTTTAGTTTATTACAAAAAGTTTTCTCAGATTCATTTATTCCAATATTTTTGTTCCAATGATTATGGTATGGAAGTTTGGGGATTATTTTAGAATGTTTTGTTTGGTCAATAATTCTCAATGTTGTTTGAGGATGTACAGGAGGAGGTTCCCTTTTATAATTGTGATCAGAGGTACTTTTAGAAACTCTGAAATTATTAAATTAATATATAAATTCATTTTATATTATAAATGTATAAAAAGTAAGTTATCTAGAATAAATGATTTTTATTACTATAAATAATATCATGAAATAATTTCATATATGTTTAGGCCAACATATTATTGTTATTTGTTTTCAATAACCCTTAGTTAAATCATTTAACTCTTACCATGATAACTTGGACTTTTACTCTTTAAGGGATAATAGTTACTATACAAAAATAAAACCACCATAAATGAGTCATGGATTGTATTTTAAACTTTATTCAGATAATTTTTTTATGATAATAATTTTATAATCTTTATATCATTTAATATAATATTATTTATTTTAGAATATCAGTAATGTCAATTTTTATGCTATTAATTTCATGAATTCAGAAAAAATATCAATAAACTAGATAAATTTAAACAAAATTCTTTTAATACAACAGTGAAATTTCTATTTCATATAATAATTTTTTTGGACATTAATTAGTCACATTATATTTATTTTAAATTTTTTATATAATTTTTTTACATTTTCATTAATTAAACAATTATTCCATCATCATTGTTAAAACCTTTAATTTTATTACATATTCCCTAAAAATTATAAATAAATTACCAGTATTATGATAAGAGTATTATATTATCAATTTATATTTAAAATTGATGATATATTTTTAATTAATATATATAAAAATTTAATAATTTTTAGAAAAGGAGAAATTGATATTGGACTCTCCTTATAATAATATACAATAAAAGCCTTAAATTCATTCATGTGGCTCCATGAGATCAAAAAATTTGTCCAAAGATATTTTAGGTCTATAAAATCTCATACAATAAAATTGGTAAAATTTCACGGTAATTTTAAAATTAATTTAATATTACTTTTACCCTTAATTATATGATTTTCCATTAAATATTATAATAAATTATAAATACTTTTAATAATAATTTTAATCAAAAACTAAGTGGATAATATTAGAATAAATATTTAACACATATTACAATCATTTATTTCCTTTTAAAAAAATTAAATTAACATAGGTGGAGAAACTATGATTAATGCTAATCGCCACAAATGGACGAAAAATCGGGTTTTTAAAGTAATCATTTCCAAGATATTGTTTAGTTTTTTTATAAACACTAAAGGTATAACTATCTAAAATGTCTTAAATTATTTTAAATAATATAAAATTAGTGTACTTATACATTCAAAACAAAACAAAACATAATTTAACTATATAAGTAAATTAGATGAACATTCAATTTTGAACTATAATGAAGAATTTTTCATTATTATTCGAAAACTAAAACTACAAAAATAATACAAAAAATCAAAAAATGTATGTTTATATATTATATATAATTTATGTATTTTATTTTTTAAAATAAAAAATTTAAACGTTTAAAAAAATTTGATTTAACAAAGGTTCTCCATTAGAATGTAGTGAAACATCCATTATAGTAATATTTATATATGTTATACTACTGTTATTATTTTCTTATTCATATAAAATATATTTTAATAATGATAAAATATTTTATTAAATTTATTAAATAAATGTTATATTTATATTACTCACTAATTAATATAATTTATTAGGATAAAAAACATCATGATTATAAAAAAAATTATAAAAAAATCCGCTTTATATTCAATTGGTCCACATGTTAATTTCTATTTAATCACTAAACAATTACTTCAACCATAAATTTAAATTAGATAGTTATTACTATTCAAAATATCCATATTAAAAGTTATATTATATATTATTATATTAAATAATAATATTTTAATAATATATTATTTTCAGTAAAACTAAGTCATTTGTGTAATGCATGTCAACTCATTGTTGTTTGCATAATAAGCTTAACAAGGCATTGGGTATAAAATATTACATCAATGATATTAAATTTATTCAAAAGTAAAAATATTATAATGTCTTTGGGTGTCAAATTTTACTCAACATAATTAAATTGTGCCATCAAAATTTAATAATGATCTCGATAGTCTAGGGTTGGATATTTGAAAATAAACAATTTCTGAAAAAACCCCACAACATAAATAGATTTTAAAACATATCTTAATAATAAGAGTGTGATGTAATTTTGAAGTTCACCACAAAACTAAGATTTCTAATAGGTTAACATTAGCGAAAACATGGATGTGGAAAAGAATTATAACCATCTTGTTCTGGTGAAAAGTGTTAGAGAACATATTTATTAGAATGTTTTGGACCACAATACCCTACCCCAGGATTGTGAATAAATGTTATTTACAAGATAAAAATGAATTTAATTTGAATACATTCTTGTTTTAAGACACTTTTCATAGAGTTGATAAATTATTTCACTTTCTACAGATATAAGTAAATATGTATACTTGATATGTTTATATAATCATTATCAAATACTTGTGACCAAAACTATGTCTACTTATTTTAATATAATAGTGTTTTATAATTGTTTAAGTAAAAAAATAATCTTTAAAACCTCTTACAAAGATCTACGCAAAACCATTTCATAAATTTTTATCCTTGTAAACCCTCCATTTAATTTGATACAAAACATTTCATTAGTTCCAAGGTATTTAGTAGTATACTATTATCATTATCCATATCAATCATATCCTTACCCAATATCAATTACTTTTACCTCCAGAACAAAATATGTCTTTCCTTTCCCTTAACAAGGTTTTTTTCCAAAAAGAGTAACTTGATAAAAAATCAATTTTCTTGGTTCTTGGTACCAATCAACCCAATTTCTTCAATCCTTAATATGAAAGTAATATTGTACAGTAATTATACATTCCACAATACATATAACCAATATATCGTATACAAAATTATTTTACAACATTATTTAAGGATGAAATACTATATAAAATTAATCATTCCATTTTAGATATATCAATATAATCATATTGAATGTGATCCAAAATATTCTTAAAATTTATGTTCCCTTGATGCTTGGGGAATTTTTGTTGTGTGGTTACCCAAAAAATTACAAATGAATCAATAAACAACATAAAATTAATTCACTACCCTGAATTCCTAAGAATGGTGGCCATCATCTCGAGAGATTAACTATACTCTTTTTCCTTTTAATCATGTACTGAGGTTTTCCCTTCAACAAGTATCACATTTTGGGAATTCCTTACTTCCATTTTTCCCTTTATACAAATTTTACTCTATTTTCATGTTAATCTCTTTCCATAATTAAATGTAATAAGATAGATATAGCTTATTCTCAATCTTGATAGGACATAAAACTATTTCATAGAATGATGATAATGTTTTAGACACCAAATCACATCGTAGATTAAGCTTATGTCTTTCAAAGAAATTATCAATCACATATTATCTATTTTTATGAAATTTATATCATACCTTGCTTTCAGGTGAAGGTATTGTTTGACTTCACAAAACACTTTTCATCTTTCCCCTTTAATCTATGTAAAAATCTATTCATCTATGTTTGATAATAATGAGGGATGAATTTATTGAAAAATTTCTCCTTAAAAGTTATCCAATAAATGCATTCTATATCTTCCTCCTTATTATTCTATCTCAGTGATAACCATTTATCATTATTGTCATTGAGATAATACATTACATGTGTGAAATTTTCATTTTCACTATATTCCAGGTAAATAACTATCTTCTATAGTGTTTAAATATATTTATTAGCTACAATTTGATTAGTAGAGTGACTAAATGAAGGAGGTATCATCTGCCTAATGTTATCCAACACCTGATAATATCATTGTGGAAATGTTTTCTCCATATAAGAAAGGTTATTTTACATAACTTGGATAAGATTCCCTAGTACAACCGTAACTTTCTCAATTCCAAATCCAGCTAAATTGGATTCTTCAGCATAGAAATCTCTAAATTTCTTACATGTATAGATAACATTTATCCTTCTTTTTACTATTTTGGAATAATTCAATATACTGTACTAGATCATAAAATCGTGACCCATTATGTATAATTCCAAACCTTGTACATCACGCAATATAAATAAAAAATTAATGTATCTCAAATCATAGAATCACAATCTTTGTTTTCTTTCGGGAAATATTTACATTTAATTTCCTCAAAGAAAAATTTTTGATACTGAGAATTATCATAATTTTCCCCCTGGTGGTGTCAAACCTAGAAGGTCGTAAGTTTTATTGATGTGTACCATAATACAATAATTCATTCCAGGTGCACCTTGTCAGAGTTTTTATGTCTAGGTACATCCATGAAAGATCCATGTCCACTTGTATTATCCGTACAGATATTTATTTCTATGAAGAATCACATAATTTATACCTTATCATAATTCAAGGATGTTATTTTATACTTATCAAAAATATATATCCTAAGGTTATGTTACCTAATATATGTTTTCTAAATATTGTTTTCAATATTGGTACTACATTTCATTTGATTCCATCTTTAATGCCCTGAGCATAGAAGCACAAATCCAATTCATTATTTTAGAACATTAGATATATTATAAAGAATCAAATCCTAATGGAAAGATCAGTTTTGCGGTTTTGGAAAGCTAGATTAAATATATGATAGAAATTTTATATATTGAAATAGAGAATAAAAATGATAAATATTAAATTGAAATTAAAATACTACAAGAAATATTATTCTAGGAATTCATCTTTATAAAATTACAAAAGTGAACGTAATAAGGGTGATCTAAAATGCTTAGTATGTTTATGAAAATTAGGAGAAATAATGAAAAAAAGTGAATAAATAATGATAGAAATTTAAATAGGTGATAAACATAAAATTTAATCTATAATATATGAATGAATCCTAACTATTTTTTATAAATAACTGAACAATCACATGGAATAATAATAACGTAGTATATAATGATTTTATCTATAACAATGGATATCTTAATCATATTGTTGCAACTTCATGCCACTAATATAACACTTTAAATGTTTCAAAAAATGAAGATAATAATATAACATATTCATTCCTTGAATCCACTAAATGGGTATGTTCTAGACCAAAACCATATCTTGTAAGGGCCATGAATCATTTTGAAGCATCTAGGGGCTATATACGGCCTTGCTTGTCACATATGAAATCCAATGCATTCCCCATATATTTAACACAAAATTTAATTAATAAAAAATATTAATTATCATAAAATAACCATATTTAATAAATCACAAGGTTTTATCAATAATTACGTAGTGGAGGATATGTAACAATAATATTTTTTTTGGTTAATGATCATAAAATAATAATCGAGTAAATTAATTATTAAAAATTCAAATGTTTCCCTAACACATTGAAACATTTAAATAATAATACCCATGATGGAATAATATTAACTGAAAAATATAATATATTGAGACTAATGAGATTCATGATATAACATGTTAAGTGGAAGTATATAGAACATATAAAATTAAATTGGTGTGAAACAATAAATATGTCTCAATGAAATTTAATTTGAGATGAAATCCATTAAATTGAGTCCAATGTGTCATGAATAACTTTATATTCATGAATAAGTAACTTTCTTCATTTGTTTACATGATTAATATCCTTTTTATGTTTAACATTTCATTTATTTCTACTTATTACAATGTTGAAATGAACTTCTTAAACAATTAAATTTACGTTGGGTGTTTTGACCAAATTTGTTTTATGGGGTAATATAACATTGGTCGGTCGACTATGGTCAAAGTATTTATTTTATAAATATATTTAGAATAATAATAATGGATAATTTTTCATATTTATATTTAAATTATACTTTTATAACCAAGAATTAATGACAGTTATGAAAAATGAACCGATGTTACAATCATTGAGATATTAGGTCATATGTATGCATGAGTAACTTTCCAATTTCTCAACGATCATTAAGAAATTAAGGTATGTGACATTATATATTCACATATTGACAATTATATAATAAATTTCATGTTTTTTAATCATATATATATATATATATTTGTTATGATCTAAAAGGAACCTCATCGCATTAGGGAGGCGGAACTCCACACGTCCACAATCAACGTTTTCGCATTTCAGTGTCTGAAAATAGATATAAATAAAATGAAATGTTATGTTACATAATAGTATTTATTTCATTAATACCATATATATTTCATTTATGTTTAATATGTTTAATTAAAAAAACATTATATGTTCCATTTATATTTGGAATGAATCACATTGTATTGATGTAGCGGAAGTCCTTACATCCACATACAAAGTTATCCTGTTTACACAAATTGAAAAGTATAAAATTATGTGTTATAAAATAATTACAGAATCATAAATACATATTCATTATCATATATGTTATATATAAACTATTTTTCCATCATCATTCCCCCCATATGTGGAGGTAAATAAAAAATAATGAACTTCATTTTGTTAGTGTTGACACTCCGTTCTGTCAAAGAGTCTAAAAATGAAAAAGGGTAATACCTTAGAAAGAAAAGGGGAAATACATGAAGATAATCAAGGTATCCAAAGGCATGAGTTTTGGGTCACTTTAGTCAGACCAAAATGGCATCGGTGTGTAGCCTACGTGTGCATCCCAAAATATCATGCAACCTACTTTCTCGCCCAAAAACCTTTTTCCCAAGGTCTTATTTTTCCTATAAATATACCTTTGGGTTCTTAAGTTGTACGGACTAATTTCCATAGATCCCATTTGCTGATCTGGTCTCCCTAGTACATCACCCCAGTCTTCTGAAACATTTAAGGTTGTTCTTCAACACCATGAGCCAAGGATTTAAGGGATGGTTATTGGACATAATTCCTTTTAGTGTTTTCAAATCATAGAACTTTAATTAATAAAGATCCCAACCACCTCAAACCAGAAATACTTTTTCTCCACCTATCCCTTTCATAGGAACTTGAGAACCTCACTTTTGGGGCCACCTGTGAATACTCTTCGTGGCTTGAGAAAAGTCTCTCCCATGTATTACCATATAGTTTGTTTGTCACTTAAGTGAATATCAGGTCTCCCAAGTCTACCTGTGCGCCCATAGTTTCATTCCATTACCTATTTGAGCCCCCACCCTCTTTGATTCACTTACTCTCTTCAGTTTACAAGCCATAAAGCCTTACTCAATGCCATTAATGGAAAGGATTTCTCTTCCTTGGATCCTTTCTCTAAAAGGGATTCTATTGCAACCTCCACCAAAACCTCTAGACTTATCAAACCTTTGGGAAACACATTAGAATCTCTCTTATTTGGGATTTTATATCCATAGTTAGAGGTTTCCATATTTTTTATAAGAGATATTCGATTCATGGAGTGTCTATGGGTTTGTATATCCATAGTCACATGGAAATTTTTCCTAGTAACAATAATGGGATGTTCTTGATTTGGAGGAGGTATTGGGTCCTGACCTCTCCCTTCTCAATATAATGACCCGGAACCTCAGGTATTTTCGTAGGGAAGGTACGATTCACACATACTTCATCATTTTGAACAAAGGAGAAGTATCCCTCCCCTACCATGATCTAGTTTATGGAATCCATCTTGGTATAAGCCCCTATATTTTCCTGCAGGTGGTAGCATCATTGCTCCTCCTCTCTTCTTCGGTGCCAAAGACTAGAGGGGAGATGGGCACAATGACTTGTTTTAACCTTTCCCTCTCATATTGAGCTTCATCACCATGGGTAGATATCCTGGTTTAAGCCACAAACCTTTATCCCTTGTTCCATTCATTGTACCCATGTATAATGTAAAATGAATAGAGGGAAGGTTCGTCACCTCACCCTCTTCTCGGGTCAACTCATGCCCCGTCAACTCTCGCAGCCATAGGTGCGGCCTCTTCCTCCAGCGGAGGTGGAAAGGTGCGTATGTCACTATTGAATCTTTCTCATCTTCTTGTTTCCCACATCGAGCATGACTCATAGGGTATTACCGATCCATGATGATTACAACATGTGCACAAGAACTATTGTTTGAATGACCTATGAGAACTCTGATTGCCATCAAAATTTGGATATGTTGGGATCCCTCTTAGGGCCTAAGCTCGCTGGATATCCTGTTCAGAAATCTAACCCAAATTTCATATATCTGGGCATCCTCCTTTGGAATAAGCCCCAGATTAAAACCCCCAAATTATCAAGGAAAATTTTTACGAAGTAATCCCAAACTAATTTCTCTCAAAGGAAAATATTCTCATATGAGACTTATCGAACTACGTGGGGTTTGATTCCCATCCACTTGGGATATGTAGGAAGCCTCCGTGAGGTTCAAACCAAACACTTCAAATCAGCCTTATTTTGATTGGGCCATATTCCCGATTGGTTCTAATCTTACTTGGAAACCCATATCCTTTCAATGTTCATTGGGCTTCTTCGGCATAAGCCCTGCACCAAAATTCAGCTAAACACCTTTCACATTGATGTCTTTACCACATGTCATTAAACAGTATAGTTAGGTCCTTATCACCTGAACATAAAATTTATATTATGTCCCATTAAGCGGAACCAAAATACGAGGGTTATGATACCTTTTACAAGGATACATAGGTAGCCCAATTTATTGGTACAATCCCAATATCAAAATAAGCTTTTGTCTCCCTGGATGAAAATAAATTCTAGATTTCCCCGCTGAGTGGCTTAAAAACTAGTATCATCATAATGATGATTAAAATAATGTTGAAATAGTTTATTATAGGATACCATTGATGGAGAACGTAAAATACATAAGAATAACTCCATTAATGAAGAACCTTGAATGCATACTGATGACTCTAAATTTTACACATTTTAATAATTGATTGTAAATTACATGGAAAACTTATGTTATTCTTGGTTAATTAATATGGATTCATGAAAATATCTTAAATTTAAAAAGAGGGTCTCAGAGTAGAAAATAATTCCCCCAAAAATGGTGTAATGAGTTTGACCTTCCATCCCCTCGACCAATGTAAGTTCCTATGTATCTTAAAGATAAAACATAACAAACACCTGCCTTTGGAGAGAAGGTCCCCTTTGGATAAAGAACTATTGGAAGTTTCCAGTTCCATGAATAAATCCTATGGAAACTTCTTGGAACCTATGATTCATAAAAGTAGAACACACGTTCCAAGAAAAATGTGAACCAAAAATAGTGAACCCGACGTGAATCCATTAGCGTGTTAATAATTTTACCCACCTTTGAGTCCCCAATAAATTGATAAATAAAGGATAGAAAAAAGAACCAATCACACATGTATCCATCTAAAAGTTGTTACTTTAATGGATTTTATAGTTTTTTCATGTTTTTTCTCAGAACACTCCTTACTTAAAAATGGATTTCATCAAGTCAACATCTGTGAACATCCCAACACATTCTAAAGATGAATCTTCATCCACGGGAAGGGCGTTATCACCCAACCAACATCTTCAACACAGGGTCTCAAACATGCTGGTAAAGGAGTACCGTTAGCACGGAAAAATCCTGACATTAGAGGATTCCCAATAGACCCTCCAGATTAATAAAAATCCTTAATATCCCGGCCATCAATGACCAATGAATCAGAAGAAGCCGATTCCAAACACCTTTTTCAACATTTTTAGGTCCTTATCCCAGGAATGAAATAATCAATCCATCCTGTACTTCTAGGAGTTAGATCAAGAGGTCACTCAGGGCCTCAATTCAAGAATGTAGGGATCCTTCTTGAAGACTACCATGAATAATCGCCACCCACAAAATCGTGCAGTAGTGAACCCCCAACACAGTGGGGGTATTGGCTCTGGACATTTTTTCAAGGTCTCTTAGACCTGGGAATGCAAGATGAATCACCCGTGACAACATACATTCAAAAAGGAGCAGGTTATTTCCTCTACCCCTTCTGGAGAATTCCATCAACCTAACATGATGGGAAAAAAAGCGAGATCATACACTCATTCGTCATAATTTTGATACCCATAAGACTTTTCTGAAATAAACCAACCAATCCCACTAGACAAATCCAATGGAGTACTGTGGAAAGGAACATACAGCTGTTTAAAAATTATCATCCAGTTAGTAGGCTCTTCTGACAGAATTTAAAGAAGCATGCCAATACAATGTGGTAGAAATTGTTAAATAGGAACATAAACCAGTTTACAGTCATCAATTCTCCCTATAGTGTCGTTTTCCAATATTGAAGGATGTCTGTCAACCATACTTGACGAGAAATTACATCTGACACATACACCAACTTGTGTTCATCATGTTTCCCAACAGTATCATTTGGAAGCACCTAGAGAAATCATTTGGAATGCTCTAATGACATATCTAGGGTAGACCAAACTCTCTACCCCCATGAATGAATACTGTCAATACCCATTGACAGGAAAATGAGGATTGGAGAAGGCACATACACCTACTCCAGATACGAAATGGAAGTATATTCCAATATGTCCTACTGAAGTCACAAAAAACATCTTATCAATGGTGAATGGGTAGACGCAAATCCCTACCCATATTCTGGAATCATTCTAGGATATTATAAATACTACATTAGTAGTACCAAGGTAATTGACAGAGAAATCTATCACCACATATGGGATGACACATTGGAATGCCATATTGGAGAATATACACACCTATTTTATAGTCCATGCGGTTAATGGGTCATACTCCCCAATATCACATGGACAACAAGATCGGAAACATACACCATTTCCAATTGGAGGTAACCAGTCCGTTCTGGTATCCAATCAAAGGCATTCACATACACCGTCCCATGATAACTAATTTTCCCAGCATGTGGACCCAACTAAGTATAATATAACATCCAATAAGAAGTCTTTCCAAGTACTGTTGTAAAATCAAGATTCAATCTGTGATTTGGATCCTCTTAATGCTAGAGTTCAGGAATCCCTTAGACATTTATCTTGTCTATCTCAAGATCCTATCCTCTAATTATCAAATTATTGGAGTTATAGCAGTAAATCTGAAGTTCCTTATTAGAAACATCATCATTAATTCTTTTTTGATGAAAATTCAGGCAATCCAGAGGTCCTATCTCAAGATGAATGCCATATCATCCCTCCGTGTGGCCGGAAGACCAACGAGCAAGAGGAATCATTACTTTCTTTAATCCGCCTTGGTGATCCTCCCCAGTATGGAATTCACTACGAAAGTCCTATCCATAGTAGTATTTGACATTTTCAAGATAATTTTATAATTTATAATGAATCGATGAGAAAGCCCTCATATCTTGAGGGACTGGAAAACAACAATTCATGTCATGTCGGATGCCTTTTCATTGACGGTTGAAACACATTCTCAACTAGAAGACATCTTAATAGAACATTCACTCTTCAAATCTCCCTTGGGTCATTTTTATTATACTATACAGCATCCACATTGGTCAGACCAAGTGGAGAAATATTTTCTAAAAGATGATAAAGATATTTTAAACATTAGAAAACAATTGTCTAAAAGAGAAACACCAAACATGTTCTGGCTTTTCAAAGATTATCAGTATATCATTCCATAATTGATGGCAGAAGATTGTATTCATGAAATCCACATCAACTTATGGAAGACTCTATGTCATTTGAAAACCAATGAATTACCATATTATGAATATCAAAATCATGTAAAGGCAATAGAAGGGTTGCAACGCCAAATTGACTTGGCATATCTCTCACTTATTTAACAAACACAGACTGAAAAAAATAAAAAAACTATTCAGTGTGCATTCCTCAATTCTCTAAAGAGGTTGCGACTGTTAATTTATGACAATACATATAGTGTTTGTATCAGATGATGGGGTGAACATAGAGAATTGCATTTCACTGAACTCCAGAATCCGAAAAGTCCACAAAAATTGGTTTCATGAAATTTTATTTCCCATGATACACACAATAAATATATTTTGTATGAAATCAAATGTATGCTCAAGAACAATCCCAAAATAGCTCTCATTAGAGTCAGGCCCAACAAAAAAATGTTGTTGAGTTACTCTTACATCAAGCATTTGAGAATCTGGAGTAGGCGCCCCGTTTAGAGATTGTCAGTCCCCAGATAATTTAAATGTTTGAAATAGCACAACGATATTTCAAAAAATGTGATTTGAGTTGTTGTCGGATAATGCACCCAACTAATGTTCGAACCAAAATTCCCAAAATCAAAAGAGCACTTTCAAACATTTCAAACATAGAATTTCAATAATCACCCCAGCTATCAAAGATGAGGGCTCATATTATTCAACCTTCAAATTCATTTGATGATGTTCTGAATTTTGAAGAAGAAAAAAAAGAACAGCCCCAGCCTGCAAGGCTAGGGATTTTTTAACATCTACAATATCCTCCTCAATAGAAAATAGTTTTCTCCTGATTAGAGAAGAGTTTACAAAGAGATAACACATCTAAACTATTCATTTATTTTCTTTGGGTTACCATCCATCAAAATGTTCTCAGGAATTCACCATACATGGGAAAACAGTCTCACGGAAGATATAGAGGTATAAGATCTTACAATGATACTAATAGAATGCCATCAATGCATTATGCGTCAGTAAATGTCATTAAAACCATTATAAAAGATCCTCTAGAAAATGACTCTAGTTTAGGAGAATAAAAATATGATGTTCTTATACATAATCCGATGCACACTGAGGAAAATGAATAAGGTGTACAAACCTAAAATCAGAGGCTTGCCCAGAATCTAGGTATACCTTCAAATAACCAACTTCCACCCCTTAAAAATTCATCTAACAAGAGTAATTGTAAAAGTCAGATTTCATCTCACTTTTACACTTCAAAAGGTCAATCTATTACTCTTGAAGAGATATTTTCACAGAAAGAAGTGGAAATTAAGGAGTTGAAAAGACTCAATACATAGTTACCCCAAAGCTGCATTTCTACTAGACGTGCTCCCCAAGAAGTTCCTCATCTCAAAAGTCCATTATGAGATCCATAGACTGAGGATTTTTAGAAACTATAGATGTAGATAATGAATTACCTTCATTGGGTACACAACCAAGGTAGGATTAGACACATCTTGATAGACCTCTTCCCGTTGATTATTTGAGGAAAATACATGCACCACCACTAGTGGTTCTGCTGGTCATTGCACCATGTCATGCTCCAGTTGTTGTACATGCACAATTGACAGCTCATCTGGATATTCCCCAAATTCTTATGAACACAATTGAGGCATTAACTACTCAATTGGTTGCTATAGAGGAACGACGTGCACTAGTTCAGCCAAGAAAAGAAATCTCTCCCTGAATGGGTAGATCTGATTCCCCCCCCCCACTGAATTTTTTAAATACCACATTCCCAATATTTAATGGTTCAGAAGATCTAAAACAACACATAATAGATTTTTTTCACATTGTGATCCCATTACTGATACTCATCAACAATAAGAACTAGTAAAACATAGGTGTTTTGTACAGTCACTATAGGGACTAGCTTTTTTATTGTATACAAGTTTACAATCTCGATCAATTACTGGATAAGATGATCTCCACCAGAAATTCCTTCTTCAGTTCTGCTCAACGCTGCTGAAGTTGACAGTTTTTTATCTTACCAATTGAAAAAAGGGATAATTAATGTGTTCTATATTTCATTGCGTGATGGAGAGAATTAACATATTCTTTATGTCTGGAAATCCTTCTATAAGAGTTGCTTCCAGTTTGTGTGGAAAATCAGAATGATTAGTTATGCACACCACTGATACCTATGAAATACATCGTATTGTTTCGAGACCTTACATTAATTTCTCATCTTATTGAAGATTCTATTTTAGAATCTAAGGATAAAAATTGTGTTATAAGATCAAGTCTTTGAAGGAGAATAAGGAAAGGGGAGGCAACCACTGTTGCACTCAATCAACCACATGTACCTACTTCCACTTCAAGACCATCATCATATCAAAGGTATCCTAATCCAGAGCTTCTGCAATAATGACTGACTCGTTAAGATGATTAGAGAGATTAATGGATGAAATAGTTTAAGGAATTAAAAATAATATTTTATTCCTCCCAGAACGAACAAGTTCTCGGTTACATCATCTCAGCTCTAGAAAAAAATTTGGTTCAGTTTTCAAGTCCAAAGAAACCAAACAATGAAGGATAATAAGATCTTCCAAAATATTATCCCTTTAACCAGATGTTAGGGAATCCCATTTAGGACCATTCTATTTTCAAGTTCCTCCTGTAAAAAATGATAAACTCCATAAAAGTAAAACTGAAATGTTTTTCAACTCATGTGTCATGTCTTACAGCTACTGATCTAAAGGAAGAAGGTGAATGGAAGGAAGTAAAAAGTAAAAAATTTGAAAAAATATGATGATTGGATGATCTGGAAAATGTTCAACCAAACAAATTCCATTTTATGAACATAGTTGAAACAAAAACTTGTGTCTTCCTCCACTCCTACGATATCAAAATAACCTTCATAAAAAGATCAGACTTTAATAGGAAAGTCCTCAAAGAAGCGACATTATCAGAAGGACAAAGAGCAATCAGAAGATGGCTATCTCATGTGAAGGACAAAGTTGTCAATGAACCTAGCATATATCATGCCATTTATTTCAAAAGAACGAGCACTACCCCACCAAATGACACAACCAGAACTAACCTGTCAGGCATAATCTTCATCAAATGAAGAGTTGATCTTTGGTTCAATCAACGTTATCCACATAACAGATGGTTTTTCTGATGGTGAATCTGATTATAAGGATCCAGAATTCCATGTACATTATTGGGGAACTTGAGGAATAGGAATAGGTTGAGTTTACAAAGGAAGACATGGGAATTATTGAAACCACCATTTTTACACTACGACTTCTTGAACCATATATACATCAAAAACTCATGGAAGATACCGTTAGTGGGATCAAAAAGATCAAGGAGTTCCATCAATGAAATACTGGTTTGGTTCTACTATGATTATTTTGGAAGTTCTATTAGAAGTCACAACATCTTCCTCTCAGCAAGTAGATAAACCTAGTCATTCTAATCTACCAAATCCAGAAGTATTTCCAACTTCTACTCCGACAAATGGTACATTTACATTAGAAGCATAAACTTCTAAGACACCTGCAAAAAGGCATTTCTATGCTGATATGAACAGAACTCTAGATCAAAAGTATAATTTTGTGAAAGAAATAGCTCATATAATAGCCCAGTTATCAATACTAGATGCATTGAATCTATCAAAAGATCTTCGAGAAGCATTTATTGTGGCTTTTTCAAGTCCAAAAGAGTTTGAAATCGATATTTCTACTCCTTCTGAGATTTACCGTATAGAGAATGATCATGAATAATTTCATGAAGTAATATATTTTACAGATGAAGATGAAGATGATGTTGTACATGGCCATATCATACCCTTGTAATATCTGGTAAGTTCAATGACATAGACATATGACGAGCCATCATTGATAATAGATATAGAGTCAAACTCTTTCCTAATTGTACACTTCGTCGACTGGGATTGACTACATCTGACTTATCTCCTTCTACTTTAATGTTGCAAGGATATGATAATAATGAGCAAGAATCTCTGGGCGAGATTACACTCAGAACTCAATTTGGGGATCCTGTGTCTAATTCAAAATCCATGGTTATTTTTGTCAATACACAACCTTAAATATTATGATTGGAAGGCCTTGGATACATCAATATGCAGCCATACCTTTGTCATACCATCAATGTCTTAAGTACTATTTCAATGGTAAAACTAGCAAATTTTCCGTGACAAGGCTCCATTCAAAAATGTGAAAATCTCAAAAAAAATGGGGGAGAGTTTCATCACACAGACGGAACAAGGTCCATTATAATGGAGATAACCAGAGTTAATGCTACAAATGGTTTAGAAAAGATTTCAAAAAATCCAGTCATAAATTTGAGTACAGATTATGTGATACCCATTAATCAAATTGACAGGGTAAAACCAAGTCTAAGCACTCTTCTGGTGACTTCAATAATGTCGTTTATAGTAACTAAGCTTGAAAACATGGGAGAAACTATTGATTCACCAAATAGTGATGGAAGATTAAATGTAGATGTCTTCATTTTATCCACCAAACTACAACAAGCCTCTACATTGACAATAATTCTAGAATAAATTGAATAAATGTTAGATGAAAACAATGATGTTGATTAAAAATCCATCATATCCTCTTTATTACAACATGAAGACCTTTCATCATCAGTAGGGTCAGATATGGTGGCCTCTTCTTCAGGATGTTCAAATATCGACTCCTCCTTTAACTCTGGAAGTTTTTCCTCATCATTTACTATTCATGTAGAAACAAAAGATTTAACATGTAGTGAAGAGGAAGAGGAAGATCTCAGGTATGCTCCTCTCGTATTTTGATGAAGGTGTCTCTACTACTGTGGACGAGCTTAGAGAAATAAATCTGGTTACAGAAGAAGATCCACCCCATCCTCTAATTTGTGAGGCCATGTATTCTGAAGATAATGAGGTGTATATTTCATTTATAATGTGACCTCAAGATATATTTTCTTGGAATTATACATAAATTTTATGTCTTAATCCTGATGTAGCCACTCATAATTTGGGTTTTCTAGAGGAACATTGCAGATTCAAGAAGGCAGCAAGAAGAACACACCTATTTCATGCCTCTAAAATTGAAGATGATGCTGATAAGTTTATAAATGCTAGAATTTTTAGGGAGGTTGAATATCCCAAATGTCTATCCAATATTTTACTAGTTAAAAATAATAATGGTAAAATTTGAGTTTGCATTGATTTCAGAGATCTTAACGTGCATTGTCCTAAAGATGATTTTCTAGTTCTGAATACAGAGATGTTAATTGATTCAACAACTAGATATGAAGCACTTTCCTTCATGGATAGATACTCTATGTATAATCAAATATATCTAGACCCAGAGGATGAAGAATATATAGCCTTCAAAGACTGTCAATGTGTGTTTTTCTATAGGGTAATTCCCTTTTACTTAATGAATGCGGTGGAACGTATCAACGTTCTATTAACCATATCTTCAAACCATTATTAGGGAAATTTGTAAAATGATATGTGGATGATTAGGTGGTAAAATCCATAACACATTTCAATAAATTGGATGATCAAGATATTAAATTCAATAATCTTTAGAAACATTGTTTGAAGATAAGCCCATTAAAATGTGCTTTAGGGGTAACTCAGGAAAGTTCCTTGAATTTTTTGTATGTCATCATTGTATAGAATTATATCATGCGCAAAAAAAATCAATCCTTGGTATGTCACCTCATCAAAATTTGAAACAATTAAGTGGACTTCAAGGGTACTTGGCCTCTATTCGGCGCTTTATCACCAATTTGGAAAACAAGTGTTTTCCTTCACCAAATTAATGTCGAAGAGAATAACCTATCAATGGAATGAAGACAGTCAAGAACCATTTGATACCCTCAAGAAATACCTCTTGAGCACACCGGAATTAATGACAATTGTTGAAGGAATACCACTTATTCATTATGTGAAAACCTTAGAGAAATAACTAGGTTCCTTCCTTGCCCAAAAGAACAATGTTGGGAATGAGAACAGTCTTTACTATATCAGTCAAACAATTCTTGATGCAGAAACTCGGTATTCCAATATTGAAAAGTGATGTTTGGCATTAATCTTTGATGTTCAAAAATTGAGTCAGTACTTGCAACGTCATGAGGTCTAATTGGTGTTTCGAAAAAACCCACTCAAATATATCCTCTATCATCTTATGCTTACAGGGCGTCTGGAACAGGGGGCGGTTATTCTACCACAATTTCATATCTAGTTAGTGCCTCAAAAGGATATAAAAGGCCATGATTTGGATTACTTCCTTCCTGTACATCCATCTTCTAAACATACATCATTAAATACTGAACTTCCTGATGATAAGGTCTTACCTATTCACGATAATACCCAAACATGGGAGATATACTTTGATGGTGCTTACCTAAGTCCAACATGGAAGAGAATGGAATACCTGAAACTCAGATGAGATGTGTTAGTAAATTTCCATATTTCCCCAGAAAAGGAAGTTATTCCTTACTCCTTCATATTGCTAGAAGATGGTAACAACAATGAGGCAGAATATCAAGCTCTCATCGTAGGTTTGGAATTGGCCCTTCAAGTGCTAGTGAATCACATAAAAATAAATGGTGATTTAGAATTGGTAATAATGAAAATAAATGTGGAATATTATATTTGGAAGAATGATTTAAGAACTTTTTTTGATTATGTCATAGGGTTAATGGATTATTTTCCCTCTGAGACGACTTTGTCTTATGTCCCACGATCAAAAAATGCCCATGACGATGCACTGGCTAATGCAGCTACAACCCTGGAAGATCGAAATTGGGATGAGGAATTCATCAGTATAGCCCATCCTCATGTGGTCTCATCATTATTTCAGTCCAGAATTGTAGAAATTAATGAGATTAGCCCAATTTCTGAGCCATGTGGTCATACCATGAGATGGAGAATACCCATCATGAAATATGTTCAAAAGAGGTACTTCCACTAGATAGGTATGAAAAATACTAGATTCGTCGACAAGCAGCAAATTTTACTTTTTATGATAGTCCAAAGCACTAGAAGATCCTTTAAAAATGAGGTTTCAATGGAATACATCTAAGATGTATTGATGGAGAAGAGACTGCGACCATCTTAAAAGAAGAGCATTCAGGAGCTTGTGGTTCCCATCAGTTTGGGCACAGACTCTCTGAATATATCAGAAGGCCTAGATAATTTTGTCCTTCAATGATGCAGGATTCAACAGATTTCACTAATAAATTTCATCCCTGCTAAGTTCATGCCGACTTCATTCATCAACCTCATGTGTTCCTACATACAACTAAATTATTCTGACTATTTTCCACATGGTTAATGGACATAGTAGGACCTTATACTCTAGCCATAGCTTAGAAGTTAAAGTATATCATTACTGCTAAAGACTTATTCTCCAAATGGGATGTGGAAATAACTCTCAAAAAAATTCCGATCCAAAATAAATGTCAGTTTCATTAAAACTAACATCATCACCAGAATTGGTTTCCCTAATACAATTTTGACAGACATTGGCACCAATTTTTTGTTGGATGAGGTAAAAAATTTATATTAGAAACATAATGTCAAATACAACCAATCATCCCGCTATCATGATGTGGACAATGGAAATATATAAATATTCAATAATATCATATCAAATATACTATAGAAAATGGTGGATAAATATAAGAAATCATGGTCTGATAAACTTTTTCATGCTTTATGATATTCTCAGACTACTACCCATACTGCCACCCTGGAAACTCCTTATTCATTGGAATATAAAAGAGAAGTAGTCTTTCTAATTTTAATGCAATTTCCTTCACTCAGAGATTAAATATCTGATCCATTGTCTATAGATGAGAGGTGTCAAAAATGGTTTAATCAACTAGAACGTTTAGAAAGGAAAAGATTTCATACTTTGAATCATTTAGAAGCTATCATAACAGAATATCACATGATTTTAACAAGAAATTTCACCTCTATTAATTTCTTTAAGGTGAATTGGTACGGGTCCTTAGGACTCCAATGATACAATGAATGAATCCTACAATGCTTGAGCCAAAGTGGGAAGGACCTTAATATATACATAAGGTCTACTGAAATGGATAATATGCCTTAATCTCAATGTATGGAGAGCTCAGTACAACTCCATACAATGAAAGATTCTTGAATAAATACTTTGTGTAGATGCATGAATTCATCCTTGCTACAAGACTGAAAAATGCTCAACCCCCCATGTCATTACTACATGACATAAAACAGTATAGTTCAAAGTCTTAGTTGGAAGACATTAAACTGCATGACACCATTTGGACTCATTATATGACATTAAACTATATAGATAACATCTTATATACTTAATTTTAGGAGCTTCCATATGAAACCTTCATTAAAATCATTGCTACTCTTTAGTAGAAGACGAGTCCTTTTCTTCCTTATGTTTGAGTCAGATCTAGATAGGGACATTGTTTCCAGATCTACATGTGTCTTGATTCTTATTTTCAATGATATATGTAGAGATACCTAGATATCCAATCTTGGGCCCAGCCGCAACAACATAATTTTAATTCATTTTCTCCTCCTGTACATGAATCAGATCTATATAGAGTGTTTCCTTAAGATATACAGTTTGTTCCTTGTACTGTTTTACATCTAATGTTTAACCATTATCTTAGAACTTTTCAAAATCCCCCGTTATTCGTATCAAACTCGATTGGCGTGGGGAATTATTGTTTCAAGAACTATGTATTTATTGATTCTCATTTTCAATGAGATACTTAGAGACTCCTACATATTTAATTTTGGGTCTTTCCATGATATATAAAACCCCCCGTTATTTCACATATAAGAATCAAACCTGCTTAGGGAATGATTAGAGATCTATGTATGGCTTGATTCATTCCCTCAGCAAGACAAATAGTAAAACATGGGATTTATCATTTAATCCAACTATAACAAGTCTTTCTTTTGACATCAGTTCATCTTCTTCCTTACAACATGACATTAAAATGCGTGGAAATCTTACACCCCTATTCATCACTTGTGTCGCCTTTGGGTTATAGAAAAAAAACCCTTACTATTCCTTGTTTCTCATATCGATAATAGCTCAAGTGGGATTAGGAATTGGGTAAAAGGATTCTTTATATAAATAAAGTGTCTCAATTTCTTATGGGGTTATGAATATCTTCACTGCAAGATTTAAAACTGCACAGTATAATGTCCTTACTCCATGACTTTAGATAGTGCAATAGATTGTCAATTCAAAAAGAAACAAATAATGTTTCCATTTTACATATGCGTTAGATCTATATAATAAATGTCAGATTCATGGCCAATATTGATTCAAATATTTCTTACGTACATTGAGAATAACCCCCTTCTGTATTTCACACTCTTAATATTGAATATTTTCTGGATCATCAGAATCTTTCTTAAGGTTTCTGGTGACAAAAATTCTAATACCTGAGATCGCGTTTTCTTGACTATGTAGTATGTACACTTAAGTGGATTTGGGTAAGTTGCGTACATTATGGGAATTTAAGTGAAAATATTCCACTATTTGGATATGCAACGTATTCCTTGTTTTGACCTGCATAATACAACCCCCAAAATGTGTTTTTCAAATAAAGGTATTTTCATTCTTGGTTATAGTATTTTTGTCCCCTTCAAACTTTGATGACAATATACAAGAATATTTATTTTAAAATACTCATTCTGGTACTTTGGTCATATTAATTTTCTCTCAATTTGAAACCCCTCAAGACTATGGTTTACACATATCCCTCTCTATGTTTTCCACACAATATAAAATAAACATGGAATCACATGGCCACAAATCTTACACTATTTTCATTTCTTGTCCTAGTTATATGACCTAAAACTACAGACATGAAAATCTTATGTTTGGGTTAGACCTTCATAAAAGACCTATTACTCTGATTCTTTGGAAATCATGGTTGGAAATACATTATTCATATTCAGGTACCATTCTCCATAAACCAAACTCCGTGCTTTGGAAAATATGAATCTACATAATCATTCATAGGCTTTTAGAAATTGAATTTCAAAATTCTTAAGAGTGATTTTTTCCGAACCATGAAGTACATGGCCTTAGGTGGACTTCCATAAGTTTCCTACATAACAGTGTTTTAAGTCTAAAGATTACACTATTTTTTTATGAAGCATATTCCCTTGTTGGCCCTGTATAATATAACCCCATAATGGGTTTGTCAAACAATTGTATCTTCATTCTTAGAAAATGCATACTCTTATACTTTTAGACTATTTCCATATCATTATTTAGATATAGAAATTCCAAAATCATAGTTTACAATTTTCCCTTCCATACCTGAATATGGTACAATGTTTCAAAAAAAATTATCCATAAATTAGGAGAGTCTCATACTAAGGGAGGAAGCTAGATACCTTTAATTAAATCCACACAATGTCCTCACAACATGACATAAAACTGAAAATTATAATTTCCTCACTCCATGACATAAAATAGCACAACTTCATATCATAATTTCCCCTTTTTGATAAATTTCAACCATTATTAATACAACAATTATTCTTAGAAGTGGTTTTCCAATTCAAGACATATGTCAGCATAAAAATAGCCTATTATACATAAAACATATTTCCTTTAAAAAACCTCTCATTGAGGTCTTGATTCCCCGAAACATGATTTCCCCTTTTCTATCAGAAGTAAAATGTAAAATTCTTAAGAGCACTTCAGTATAACTATGTAGTATGGGCCCTTAGGTGGCGTTGCATAATTTTCCAACATAATGGTCATGTAAGTAAAATGATTCAATTATTTGGATATGTAGCATATTCCCTAGTTGGAATTGTATAATAAAACCCCTAATGGGTTTTTCAAATAATGGAAAACTCATTTTTGTAGAAGAATCCCCTTAGGTTTATACAAGTTTTAAAATTGGTGACCATAAAAATCATGGCTTATGTTTCCCCTTGGAATTATATAAACAATATTAAAGAAATTCTTTGTCACTGAGTCTTGTTTGGGATCTAATTTTGAAATTTATTGTCAAATATATTATGTCCTTAAACAAACGCACTTTATAGTCCAACATGCATGGATATAAACTTCCAAAAAAATAATGGACATGGTACTCAACAGATAGAGAACATGCAAAGTGAACTCTGAACAAAAGTCGAGTCCCAACTCACTAAACATACATTTGGTATGGTTTAGGAAATATTGAGTAATAAAAAGACAAAATATTTGATGTTTTTGGAGATTCCAATATAACCCAAAAAAAATCAATGCTTACTAGACACAATGGTATATGTAAAACAAAGGCAGATAGAAAAAGTGAAAACAATAATGATTGAAGAAAAAATGCCTTCCATTTTTTTGAAAATTTTCAAAGAGGGGCAACCAAAACTGGGAGTCTCTCACTTGTCAGCTATAAATAATTATAACTAGAATTCTACATGACTCCTCATTTGATTGACATCCTCTTCAGCTCTGTCATGTACCAATTGAATCTCATTTATTTGACTAGCTCCACTCTCTTCATCATGATGATGTGATTCTATAGCACCTACAATGGATTTTTCTCCATCTTTATTGACATCTCCTAATGAGTTTTGAAGTTGGTTATGCTCCCATGTAATGATATATTACTCATGTTGAATGTGAAGTTGCTGAAAAGTATTTTCATTAATTTTCTACTTTAGCCCCTTCAACATTGCAGTGTGATTAGCCTCATCCTAGGACAGTGCTTCTTGAAACTCTTCACTATTGACAAACAGTTCAGCTTTTATCATGTCTTTACAAATCTTTTCCTCTAGTTCCATCCTTCTAATAATCTCTTTAACCGTAGTATGAATTTCACAGTTTTCGAAACTGCCAAATCCTAGCAGGATAAACAGAGATGAAAGTAATGGAATTCATGAAGCTAGTTCCTCAAGAGGTATTTCAAATATTATCATCCAAATTTCATTCCATTCATTATAGTGTGCAATATGGAGTGCCTTTTGTAGTTCAAGATCTGATTCAGAATCACGATCCTAAGGAGAAATTTATTCTAGGATTAATTCACTTAAAGAATTTCTATGTTCTTCTCCTTCCTAAAAAATGGTTGATTCTACTTCCAATATTGATTGGATTGATGAAGAGGCTTCACCTTAAGACTTAGCTATTGAATTTTATAGAACAATATAGTAAATCAAGGATTATGGTTATGGATACATTCAAGAGATAAAAAATTGAATGAAATCACAATGTCAGTATCTCTTACATAATAGTAGGTCAGCAGCATGAGAAGACTCCTTCGCAATATTCTCAGTATCAGAAATATTTTTTGATGTCTTGGGATGACGAGTGCTATCTTTAATGCACTCAGGATCCTCAGAATGAATCTCAAGAAGTTATGCCGTCTCTAGATCCCCCTGAGCCAATGAATCTGTAGTAATGAGATTGAAATCAAAATCAATAATTCGATCATGTTTCGTTGGAGAAAGAATTTATTTATGTAGAAATACATATTTCAACTATCCATGGTTAGAAAGTTAACCATAATAAGATTAACAGGATGGATACTGAAAAATCACATCCAATTGATTCAATACAAGGAACTCCAAAATCTTCCAATCCATCTGGTATATTAACATGTTCAAATACTTCATAAAAAAATTTCAAGGTTCATCATTTCGTAAAATGATATCTCAGATCCTAGGTTAGTCTCACCCATGGGAACACTTGGCATGTTTACTTCAAAACCTTCCTCCGACAACCTTTGACCCTCAGTAGCTTCATCAGAGACAGTTGTGGGTTCATCTTCAGTTGTTTCCAGATGTTCTGGTGCATGTGATGAGGATAAACTATCACAGAATTGAAGTTAGTTATTCTTACATTTGATACCTTATGATGTATTGTGGATTTACAAGTGGCATCCTCTCCTCTTATAGAAGGAATGAGGGAAATGATGGGAATAGTCGTTGGATCCTCAAGACTTAATTCCTCCTCAAGAACCATTAGAAATCAAGGAATTTGTGTCTTTTAAGCATCACCCCCACGATTACTTGAGTCTTATTATTATTTTTTTAAACAATAAATAGAATAATCCCATGTAATTCAGAGAATTGTAAAAACTTTTTCATGAATAAAGACTGAAATTCATGATTATCAGGGAGACATGCCACTACTAAGAAAACTCTTCGCCATTTCTCTCTTTCTTCGGTGATTTTTCTTCTTCACCTTCTTAGGAGGGCTTACATCATCATCTCCAAATATAGGTATTGGACACCCCAATACCCTCACTATTTCATCATCTATGGCATGTTGGCATGGAGATATCTCTCCTGATTCAAGGGGTGATCTGGTATCTCTAATAGTAGTTCTTGCATGGCTATACCATGGTGAAGGAACTTCAGTTGTCTTACCATTATCTAGCTTCATGTTAAGATGATATTTCCCCATAGTAGAAATGAATTGACTAAAATTAAAATTGCAAAAAAGAAGAGAATATGGGAGAAAGGAAACATACATCCACATTATCTACAAACTCATTCCATTATTCATCTAATTAAGGACTAATCCCATCGTTAGTACCACGATATAACATTTCATTCACCCTCTTTATTGTAGGAATTGATTCATCGGTGGCATATATGAGAATATATAGCTCTCAAATGTATTTACTCACCTCATTGAGATTAACCTTGAATAGAATGTTACTAGAAGTCCATAAATTTCCTACTCCTGGAATAAGATGTCCTTTATGCAGATCCATAAACATGTTATTAGCATCATAGTATAGACTCTACCATGTTTTAACATACTCTGGTAATATATATTTAGATTTTCTGTCGGAGGGTTGTGAATAGGATTTTGAAAACTTGGATTAATGTTTCTTCACAACCTCCACATTCAGGGATGAGGGATGAGAAAATGGAACTTGTCAATATTCAGAATTATAGAGATAATATCGCCTTGATATATCATCAGAAGGGATTAATGGAGTGTCTCTCTTAATTTTGACAGGAGGGTCATATCTTTCATGTGGTCTCTTCGGTGAAGCTGGAGCATCATCGCCTCCACACTCTGATTCTCACGAGTCGGTCCCTGATGATGAATAGTTACCTTCTTAATTAAGGGGATCTATCCTTCTACTTCTCTAAACCCCCGCATGAGGGAATACATGATTCAATACCCTTTAACGGAAAGATTAAACCCAATTTTCAGCATCCCAGATAGTCAAACTACATTCTGCATCTACGGTAGGTAAATTAAAAACTACCCTAGTCTTCTCCAAAGATATCAACAACTATAGGTGTTGGTACACCATTGGGTGTTGCACTAATCCAACATGCATAGGATGGGATACAATATTATTTTTCCGAAATTTGAATTGATGTGCAAATCTATAAGGATAATATGCCTCACATATCATTTCTTTGTTGATTATGGTGGCAAACACGCCATCTTTGCAAGCTAGAATATATAACCTCAATTCCAAACTGGTCATCCCATCATCAATAAATCACCCCACAGGTGGATTCCCATAAGGAATAAAATTTAAATCCTTATGCATTCTGAATCTAGGCTTTATGTCTTTAGCGTTAAATGACAAGGGTGAAATACACAAATAATCCAGAACAGTCAGTTAGAAAGGATTTCAAAAAACCTGTACCTAACTTTGTAGAACATAAGTTCTGATGTGAGTATAAATCCATCACAGAACACCTATAATGCTCCTACTATTCTAAAGGGAGACTTCCCTTTGTAAATGTTCAGCAAACTCATAGGTATATTGGCCAATATAAAAGTGACTAACCCTACCTTCATTTTCTTTACCAGCATGGCCGCAATAACAGATGTTCATGGACTCACACCTCCTTTAGAGTCTTGCACTTGTTACAAATACACACTAGTCTACTTGTCCATGAAACCTTCCAGATGTGCCTTTGTAGGAATTTTTTGGATGACCTCATATCCCCATTTTTCGAATTCTCCTTTCTCAAATGTTGGCCAGAGGGTGCTAGGAGTACGTCTCTTATCTTCCCATGAATAGCTGGTCAGACTGCTGTAAGTAGACCCCTTTTACTTCTTATTTATCAAAAATAATTCAGTCCATTCCTCTGGATGAAAATATATCTTGGAGAGAGACTTCATGGTTATTGTATTCTTGAGCTTGTTAAATATTTTAATCAACTCACAAACCAAAGCTGATTTCTTCTATGATTCATTCCATGTCACCTTGGGAGGAATAAACTCGTCATATATGTATCCAAGGACTTGAGCTCTAGAAATAATGTAAACATCCGATAAGTGAATACCTACCCCTCTATGTGTTAAATGAATGGAGTTAGACTATGGACTCCATCAACTTAATAGTACCGACACGAAATTATCATTCATATACAAATATTTTTGTCCAACCCCGATGACCTCATTAATCCCGATGCCTTTAAAATCATCTGAAAACTATGCATAGGTCTTAAGAATCTAGTATGCCCACATCCATATGGGTTTTACACCTCTTCTTAGGTGGAAATTCAAAATATTCTTCCAACCACTAGATTTTTCTATCTGGGAATCCCGAAAACTGGATGAATAATAGTGTAGTTGTATCTTGAGTATGTGTGCTTTCAAGTCCAGAGCACACGAGCTATGATGCATGATATGAACCTTTTATTTTGTCCCAGCAATATCAAATGACCCCCCAACAGAAACATTGGCTGATGAAAAGATTATATAATCTTGAAACCACGAATGTGGAACTTTATTCTTTGGGACTAGAATATTGAGATCCTACAGATTTTTATAACTATACAATGACTGTTTGGTTCATCGGGGAAAGTTTAAATGATAATTCTTCAAATATTTTGCTAATTTTTTAACGGTGGTGTCACAAAAATTAATGTAATCATGACCAACGACATTCATCTGGTCGTCAATCCTCTAGATGGTGACCTCATCAGTAGTTACAATTCACTTAGGAGCCATTGAACCTATATGATGGACATAAATCATATTTTATGTAAGTTCATTTTTGGTGTTTCATTTCTAAAAATAGGAAAATGCATTAAAAAGATCATTTTTAAACATGGAATGAAAATATAAGTCAGCATGAATGTATGGATCCCCACTTATAGCACACAACTAAAAAACATAAGGCAGAAGCACGACTAAACAGAAGCATCTGAGCGAGAAAGTTCTTGTGTGCCAAGAGACAAAATTCTAGAAGTGAGAAGAATTTTCATGGAAGTAAAGTCGTTATATATATGTGATACATGTCACCCAACGTGCCATATTCTTGGGTGCTACCAGCTTGATCGACCAGTTTTTCAATGCGCAAAATACTTCCACACCGTTGTACTCTTTTCTTTGTCCTTCATTTATTTTACCATAGTATATTATCCTCTCTTCATTCGGGATTGAATTCTGAGGGTGGCTTTTGTGACACTTCATTCCATCAATGAGTCTAAAAATTTTAAAAATGAAATACCTTATAAATAAAAGGAGAAAATACCTAAATAAAATCAAGGATTGGAAAAGCATGAGTTTTGGGTTGCCTTAGTAAGACAAAAAGGGTGTTGACAACCAACCTACTTTCACGCCCCAAAATTTCACAAAGCCTACTTGTGCTCCCAAACTCCTATTGACCAGGGTGCTATTTTTCCCCATAATTAGATCTTTTGCATCTTCATTTGTATGGAAAAATTTACATGAAGCCCAATTACTGCTCTGGTCACCCTAGTACTTCACCCTTGTCTTCAAAAACATTCAAGGTACTTCTTCAACACCTTGAGTAGATGATTCAGGGGAGGATCATTAGACATAAGTCCTTCTAGTGTTCAAAAACCATAAAATGTTCACACCTAAAGCACCCAACCTCCCCATAGATGAAATACATGTGTGCCTCCTATTCCATTCATAAGAAATGGACCTCCCAACTCTTGGGACAACTTGTGTATACTTCTGAATTCCTGAACGACGTCTCTCCCAAGTATTACCATACAGGTTGTTCATAGCTTCAGTTAATATCAGGTCTCCCAAGTCTACCTGTGCACCCATACATGCGTACCCTTACCTACATGAGTTCCCCTCTCGGGTTTACTTACTCTCTTTAGTCTACAATCTATCAAGGATTCCTCAAAGGAATTTATAGTAAGGCTTCTTCTTAAACGCCTCCCTTATATGAAATATAATCTATTAAGACCTCTACCAAAAACTCATGACTTATCAAATCTATGGTAAAGGTACATTATCATGTATCATATTTGGGACTGTATATCCATAGTCAAAGGATTCCCACATTTGTTTTATAATGGAGTTATAATTTATGGATGTTATATGGGTTTGTATATCCATAGTCACATAGACCTTTCTCCCAGGAACTGTGATGAGAGGTTCTGGTTTGGAGGAGGGTTTGGGTCCTGACCTCTCCCTTCTCAAAGAGATGAACCAGTACCTCAAGTATTTAGTAGGGAAGGTGTGATTCAAAGCTAGATCATCATTTTGATCAAATGAGAAGTCTCCATCCCCTACTAGGAACAATTTTAGGGAGACCATCTTGGTGTAATCCCCTAGATTCTATTAAATGAGGTAGCATCATTTCTCCACCTCTTTTATTCAGTGCCAAAGACCAGAGGGGATATGGGGACAGGGACTTTTCTTACCCTTTCCCTCTCCTGCTAATCTTTGTCATCATGGGAATCCATCTTGGTGTAAGCCCATAACCATCATCCCATCTTCCTTTCATTGGACCCTTGTATAATGTAATGTGAATAGAGAGAAGGTTCATCGCCTTACCCACTTCTCGGGTCAACTTAGGCCTCTTCCACTCTCGCAGCCAGAGGTGCGCCCTCTTCCACTAGTGGAGGAGGAAAAGTGAATGTTCCATTACTAAATCTTTCGCATCCTCTGGTTTCTCACATAGAGCATGACTCAAGTGGGTTTAGATATTCGCGATGATTACATCATGTGAAAAAACACTCATGTTTTAATGAACTATGATAACCCTTATTCCCATCATAATTGGGATACATAGGAAGCCCTCTAAGGTCTCAAGCTCACTGGATATCCTATTCAGGATTGCAACCCTAATTTTATTAATCTGGGTATCCTCCTTAGGAATAATCCCCAATTTAAAACCTCCAAATGATCAAGGAATATTTTTCAAGAAGTAAGCCCATACTCATTTCTCTCAAAGGACTATATTCTCCTATGAGACTTATCAAACTACACGAGCTTTGATTCCCATCCACATGGGATATGTAGGAATCCTCCTTGAGGTTCAAACCCTAAAATTGAAATCCCCTCTATTCTCCTTGGGCCATATTCCAAAGAGGGTATAATCTTACATGGAAACCCATACCCTTTCCATGTTCAATGGTATACTTCGGAATAAGTCCCACACCAATCATGGGATAAGCACCATATTCTTAAATGTCCATACCACATGACATTAATCTATATTGTTAGGTCCTTATGACTTGACCATAAAAGTTATGTTGTGTCCCATTAAGCGGCACCGAACTACAAGAGTTGTGATTACTTTCACAAGGATATGTTGGTATCCCATTTTATGGGTACGATCCAAATATAAAAATAAATATTCGTCTCCATGGATGACAATAACTTCCAATGTTCCCCATTGAGTGGCTTAAAAACAAGTATCATGATAATGATGATCATAAGAAACATGAAATAGTATATTAGAGGATTATATTGATGGAGAACCCAAAATAAAATGGATATCTCCATTAATGAAGAACCTTTAATGCATACTGTTGATTCTAAATTTTACACATATTAGTAAGTTACTGTAAATTCTAAGGGAAACATATGTTATGCATTGTGAATAAATAAGGTTTCATGAAAATATATTAAAATTACCATGAGATTCCTCGAGTAGACAATAATTCCCCCCAAAAGGATGTGATGAGTCTGACCTCCCATCATCTTGACTAATGTATGTTCTTAAGTGTTGTAAATTTAAAACATAAAAACACCTGCCTTTGGAAAGAAGGTCCCATTTTGATAAAGAATTGTTGGAAGTTTCCAGTTCCATGAATAAATCTAATGGAAACCACCTAGATGTTGTGATTCTTAAAACTTGAACACATGTTTCATGGAACTACAAAATAGTGAGCCAGTAGTTCACCATATATAAGAAGAGTGATTTTGTTACCCATTATATGGATTTGTGTATTACCGTATGACTAAACCATAACATTATAAATTCTATTATTATTTAGGATACATATTTTATTATATAACCATGTAATAATAAAAAATTTTATGTGGGGGATCAATTGATACTAATATGATAGATGAAGAACATTGCCTCTGATTTTTGTAACCCCTTTTGGTTTATACACGAAACCTTCCATGGTTTTCCTTCATCCCAAATCATAGTTTCTAGAAGTATGGGACAGAATTAAGAATCTTATTTGGGTAGGCTTTTGTAGAAATCGAATTCTCAGTGTGGTTTGAGGATGTATGGGAGGACCTTCCCTTTTATTACTAATGTGTGTAGTACTTTTGGACACTCTAAAACTCTTAAATTAATCTAAATTAATTTTATATCCCAAATAGTGAAAATGTTATTTTTTCAAATATATTATTAGGATGAGTTAAAGTAATATTAACTAATAAATATTAGACATTTTTAGGTCACATTATTAACCATATATTATGGCATTAACCCTTTGTCAAAACCTTTTACTCTTACCGTGACAATTTTGATATTTACCCTTTAAGGGTTTATATATTTACTGTTAATGTACAAAAACAATAAATGAATCATGGACAATATTTTCAACTAAGTCCAAATAATTTGAATTTTTTTATATTTTTATTATTTTTGTATCATTTAATAAAATAATTTATATTTTAAAATAATTTTAATGTCAAATTTCACACTATTCATTCCATTACTTTTTGGAAACAAACAATAATCCAGAAAAAATAAATAAAATTAATACAACATTAATATATCTATGTCATCTATAAAATTAGTTTGGGATATTAATTATATCAAATTAAATATAGTTTCATATTTTTTTTAAAAATTATTTAGTATGTGTATTCATTAACAAATTACCTCATCATCTTTGTGTAATACATTAATGTAATTATTTTTCACCTATTTTGTTTGAAATTAATGATAAAAAAAATTTAAATTTTTTTTATAGTCGAATATATATTTTTATTTATGTAATGTCTAGGAACTCTAGGGTCCATTACCTTGTAAAAGCCAAATATTTGGAGTGTTATGAGATGTAATGGAGGCCCATTTCAAGAGTTTTCCAAATTTTTAGTCTTTTCTTTAGTGACTGAGGGTGTCATTGTCGGAAAATTAGAGCGTCGGTGTCGGTGAGTCAGTGCATCAGTGTCGGTGAATCAGGATGTCAGTGTTGGTGAGTTAGGGAGTTGATGTTGGTGGAAAATCATGAACCATGATTCCACTCAAAATAGTGCCTCGAGCCTAGTTGATCTCATATCCTCAAGAATATCTCCCAAAATTCCAGAGGATACCGACCAGCATTGTTGGCCAAGGTCAGTCAATGGGGATTCTATTCTCTAATTACCAGAGTTTCACATCGGAATTCAAACATACAGAAAATAACAGAATAGAAATACCCAATAATATAATGAAAGTAAGAAAAATAGTAATACATATCTATAAAAAATAATCTCATATAAGAAAATGAAGTAGGGTGTAGAAGTATCTAGAAAGAATACAGAACAGTACATGGTAGTACAATACAATACAAGTATCTCAAAATGAACAAAACAACAAAAAGTAATCCCTGTATCGGTAGCCTCTGCTTGGTCCTGTGCACACCTACCCCAAATGAAAAATCAACAACCTGTATTAGGTTGATTTCCCCTATCAGCACCTAAATCCATATAATTGATTTGGGTCCCTAAGGAGGCCCAAACATGGTTTGAAATAAACATCCTCGTTGAAAACCATGGAGTTCAATATTGTTCAAACATGAGTTCTAGAATTGTTTTGGAAAGTGTAAAAAACCAGTAAGTAAGTGTATATTCACTTATCATAGGTCTATTGTGACTTAAAAATGTACATCAATGAAGGTTACCTGAAAAATAGAGTCAAATCCTAACAATGTAGTTATAACCAAGTAAACAAGAAAGTCACATGGCCACGCCTTACATCTATCTGTATCAAGCATCCACAACCATGTTGTATAAGGAAGTTAAGTATCCTACGACCATGACATATATTGAAGTTTAGAAAATTAGGGCTGGATCCAAGGTGTCAATAGACCAATAAATCCATGTAATAAATATCATGACCATAGAGGGACATATCCAATGAGATTGTCTAGGGAATCAATCGAGTTCCATGGGCATACCTAGTGGACCCTCAGTTAGTCACTGGTTGGGATCATAGAAGCATGGAAATAGCAAGTTCTACACGAGCCCAAGAAGATCAGATCCATAGGGTATCAAGGCTCGGGGCATCCCATGGAATCAAGACCCAAGGGGAAGAGTTAACCAAAGGCATCCACTACAACGTTCTAGATCCATAAAGAGTAATCCAAGTCATTTATCAAACCATTCAATCAATAATTCACATATAAGGACCTGACCGTATTACATTACATAATATGTATTTTAGTCAAGAAATCACTTCCTTTTACATTGAAGATATTTTCTTGTTTAGAGCATTAGATAATTGTGACATAATACATTCATAACATTACACATTGGTAGAGAGTGGATACCATAAAAACATTTTTCATTTTTTTCATCATATAAAACATTAAAGCTTCAAAATGGCTTCTTTAAAAATTCCTTAAACAATTATCTTGGATTCTTTATTTGTCTTACACATCCTTCTGACCTGTGAAAATCATTTTAAAAAATTTTGGATGAGTACAAAAAGATCAATAAGGGATGTAATATAAAGAAAGAGGAAATTAGTCCATGAATACTTGTAACATATGAAAAAATACTTAGAAGAAATAATCGTCACTCATATCAACTTACATTGTGAAAAAATTGATTTAAAAAATATTCACACAATACATAAAAACATAAATATAATAATGATTTTATCTTGGATAATTACTTAAATAATCTTGAAACCCTCTTGGCTACCTTATCATTTGTAACCATCACGGCTACCTTATAGTTTGTGTAACCATCGCAGTTACACATAGAGTAACCATACATGCAACCTCAAAAATAAACATATAGAATGAATTGTAATGAAATATAGGTCCCACCATTCATCATAAAAAAATTCCAAGATCCTGAACACAATCATACAATATGAATAATTGCATAAAAATAATTCCTTGGAAATTTTGTAAAACATAATTTTAAAATAAGTTCATAAAAGGAAAGTCCCTTATAAATGTCTTATAAATAATGTGAGATGTAATAGGTTGGATGGAATATTTATATACACTATTAATACAAATAAATAATCATAATAGAAACAATTTTCATTACAAAAAACAATTTTAATACCAAATTATAATGAAGTAGAAGGTTTACCCAAAGAATGGAAATCAGATTAAGAATTCCCTTACCTCAGATTTTTCATACTCCAATCTTGTTTAAAACTCTTGTTTAATGGTTAAAATAGTGTTATTAATATCTTAAAGAAACATATAAATCTTTAAAATGCCTTATCTTATCATCTCATTTCATCATTTCACCCATTAATTCTTAGTATTTTGTTCCTTTCACTGTTTTTGGGTGAGTTCTTTACATGAATTCCATGATTGGTTCAAGATAGATGTTCTTGTTAATTGAGAGAGAGAATATATAATTGAAATGGGGTGGTATTTAAATATCTCCAAAATCCATAATATATACCATTTATCATTTTGAATTATTTCATGAAGATGATTCATAAGTTAAAACATTACAGATGTACGTTTAGATCATTTTAGTGGTTCTTTGATAATAACGACCTCATTTTGTTTCATAATTTAAAAAAATGTGTAAAAAATAATTATAAAACTATGGGTGAGACATAATACTTATATTATAATCTGTAGGAACCATAAAAATGGTTTCATCACCATACTTAAAGGAATTAAAGCAAAGATAAATCACATTGTCCACAATGTCGATAATTCGACACATCACAGACAATATTTTTAATTTATTGAATAAGTGGGGGAGGAGAAGAATATTGATGAGGAGTTTTACATTAACATGAGAAAATAATGAATCAAAACAATTTCTGGATCTTTCATGATTCTTGGATAATAGTAGGTGAGGAATGAAGAAAAAAATAAAGGAACTCAAAATAAAAGAAAATTTGAGAAATTCTTTACGAAAATTCAGCATCCAAACGACATCACTTAGAAATTCATAAAACAATTTGATGAGATAAAAGGGTTATCTCACCATTATTACATTATATGTGATGTAAGGGGGATAGGGAATGAAATATAAAAACATAATCCCAAGGAATTGAAAAATAAATTCATAAAATGTATGAAAAGATAGGAAATGAAAGCAGATGTTTGCCTCTTGATATCTTCTCCTTGAGATCCCTCTTAAGGCCTTTGGTTTTGGCCTTTTTGTGAGATCATAATATCTAGGACATGGGGAAGATACTTGGGAGGCGTTTTGGGGTGAAATTAGGTAATTCTCAAGGATTGAGAGGTGTGTGTGGAAGATGGGAATGAGGTTGGTATTTATAATGGAAGATAAGGAGTATTTTACATTATTTTAATCATTATTCTTATATTTTTGCTCAAGACAATGAATAATCATAATTAATCTAACCCCAAATAGTAATAATGGCATGTGAGTTTGAAATATGTTGTCTTAAATAACTTATGAAGTTATAAATAGTGTATTTTACTGATAATTTGAATATATAATATTTTAACTTATCTCACTATTCTTCAAAAATTCAAAAATTATAAAAAATTCCCAAAAATTCCCCATTACCATTTATCGAAATTTAGAATTCAAAAATTATTTCCATTTATTGAAAATAAATTTATAAGTGTTATTTATTTAATTTTTAAATAAAATCAAACATTAGGTTATCTTACTATTCACTAAAAAACAAGTTGGTTATATTAGACTCCAAATGACATACAGAACACAATTTTAGATGACCATTTTTCAAAATTCAAAACATATAAGTAGTAAAATTATTTTTAAAGGCTATTTATAAATATCTACTTAAAATAATTTTCCATTCATTTAATTTTTTTTAAAGAATAGAGGTGTTACAATATCTCCACCTTCTATAAATTGTGTCCTCACAATATTATTTACTCATTAAACAAGTGAGGGTACCTCTATTTAATAGAATTTTGAGACTCCCATGTTGCTTCTTCTACTATGTGGTTTCTCCACAAATCCTTTACATGGTGGATTAACTTGTTCCAAAATACATATTCCTTTCGATCAAGGATCTGAATAGGTTTCTCTTCATTAGAAATGTTCTCTTCAAGATGAACTGCTTCTGGGATCATTACATGTGATGAATCTGGAACATACTTCTTCATCATCGAAACATTAAAAACATTGTGTACCTAACACAAACTCGGAGGAAAACCTACTTGATATGCAATTGTAACAACATTATCTATTATTTCAAAAGGACCAATGAACTATGTAATTAACTCCCATTTCTTATAGAAACGCATCAAACTTTTCGACGGATAGATTTTATGGAAAACATGGTCACCAACCTCGAAATACAAGTCTTTACTTTTGTTATCTGCATAACGTTTCTGCCTCCTTTGAGCTGTCCTCATGTGCTGCTAGATCATCTTGACTTTTTCATCCACTTTCTCTACCAATTCTGGCCCCATCATCTTTCATTCACCTACTTTATCCCCAAACTCTTGAGTTCGACACCGCTTTCCTTACAAATCCTTGAAAGGTGACATATGTATACTGGAATGAAAACTGTTATAATAAGGAAACACAACTAAAGGAAGCTAATGATCCCAACTTCCTTGATAGTCCATTGGCTAAGCCCAAATCATATCCTCCAAAGGCTAAATCGTTTTTTCAAACTACCCAACTGATTGAGGATGAAAAGTTGTACAGAAATTTATTATGGTCCCAATGACTTATGAAGATGATTTCAAAAGGTAAAAGTGGTCATGGGATCCCAGTCAGATACAATGGAAAGAGGAACTCTAGGAAGCCTGAAAATCGCTTTGAGGTACAGTCGAGAATGCTGACCCAAAGACATTATATATCAAATAGGAAGAAACTGTGCAAATTTTTTCAGCCGATCAACAATAACCCAAATCACATTGTTACATCTTGAATTTTTTGGTAGTCCCACCACAAAATCCATGGATACATTCTCACATCTTCACTATGGAACTAGAAAAGGCTATAACATCCCATTTGGTAACTGCCACTCTACTAGAACCTATTGACATGTCAAGCATTTCATAGTAAAATCAGCAATATCTCTTTTCATTCCATCCCACCAATAATATTCTTGAAGGTCTCTATACATCATAGTACTACCATGATGAACTGAAAATGGAGAATTTTGAGCATCAAACAAAAATTATTTCTTTAAATGGATATCACAAGGCACATAAATCCATTTAAAAAATCATAAAACACAATCTTTATCATGTTTAAATTCTTGAAACATACCCATTTTAACCAATTCTACCTTTTTATGTATCTCATGGTCTTTATTCGGTGCATTCTTAATTCTATCTAATAATGATGAATGCACTGAAACCAGAAACAAAACAGATGTATTTTCTGCACCAACAACTTCTCATCCAAAATTAATCAAATTATTAATCAAGGTATCATATTCCAAATGTAACATGATTAATGATGCATGGTGTTTTTGACTAAAGGCATTTGGCACATAGTTTTATATTCCAAGATGGTAATTGATCATGAAATAATAATACATTATAAGTTCAATCCATCTTTTATACCTGACGTTTAATTATTTTTGAGTGAATATATACTTCATCATTTTATTTTTTGTTTTTATTTGACATTGGGAACTGTATTAATGATGCCTCCAAATTTTCATTGAAAAACCACAGCTTCCACTTCCAAATCATGTGTAAGATAATTTAAGTCATGAGGTTTTTGTTATCTTGAAGCATAAGAAATTACCTGATCATTCTTCATCAAAACACAGTCATGTCTATTCAAGGAAACATCATTGTAGATTAAAAACTCACCATTTCTGGAAGGCAGGGACAAAAGTAGATCATTCCATAATATCATCTTCACTTCATGAAAACAAACAACACATTCTTCTGTCTGAATAAATGTATCCCCTTTTCGTGTTAACTTAGTTATCGGTCTAGATAACTGAGCAATGTTGTTAAAAAAATGTTGGTAAAACTAGATAACCCAAGAAAACTATAAATCTCTATAACATTTTTCAGACTTGGCCATTCATTAACCAGTATTTTTTTGGCTGGATCAACTGTTATTCCATCCTTATTTACAATGTTCCCACAAAAAGAAATCGTTTTAAACCAGAAATCACACTTTATGAATTATCCATATAGTTTATTTTCTTTTACGGTTTGTTAAACAACCCTTAGATGTTTTTCATTCTTCTCATTATTTTTAGAAAATAATTTAATGTAATCAAGAAACACAACCCTATAGTTATCCCATAACTCATGAAATAATAAATTCATTAGATTGATGAATACAACAAGTGCATTAGTTAACCCAAATGGAATAAAAACAAATTCATAATGCCCATATCATATACAAAAGGTTGTTTTTGGAATTCCATCCTCCTTCACCTTCAGGTGATAGTATCTGGATCTCAAGTCCATCTTGTAAAAGTTATGTGCTCGTTTGAGCTGATCAAACAAGTCATCTATACGAGGAAAATGATAATTGTTTTTAACAGTATTGTTATTCAAAGCTCTATAATCAATGAAATGTCTCAAGGGTCCATTTTTATTTTTAATGAAAAAAACTAGAGCTACCCATGATGAAGTGCTAGGAATAATTAAGCCTTTATTAAATAAATATTACATCTTATTTTCCATTCAAGAAGTTATATTTGAGTCATATGATATGGGGGTTCTGAAATTGTCTTATTATTAGGAACTAAGTCAATTTTGAATTCGACATCTTGACCAGGTATGACACCAGCTAACTCATCAGAAAAAACATCAAGGTCTTTATTTACCCCCCAGAACATCGCCAATCTGAACAGTTCCATTGTTTTCAAAAGTAAGAGAAAAATATCATTCTTTTCCATCAATCAATAGGTTTAAATCTTCCCAATATTTTATCAATTTTATAGGTTAGATACTGTATTAAAACCAAAACTCTTTCTGAAACACAACTTCTTTAACACTAAAATAAATATTATCATGATAAACATAAATCCAATCTATTTCCAGATAACATAATACTCAACTAGGGAAAAAATGTTTTTTAGTTAAAGTCTTTCTACATAACAAAATAGAAATATTCTTATAATTCATATTTTCTATAATATTTCCTCCTGGTGTTTTAACAACATGTTCAGTTTTAATTTGTTGAGGTGATATTTTCAATTTACCCAATTATTTCTCAAAGATGAAAGAATGTGTAGTCCCCGTATAAAAAATAACTTTATAAAAATCTGAGTAAACCAAAAAAGTACATGATACAACATCATTGGATGGCTCAACATCTGCTGACGTAGTCTCAAAATATCTTACTACACCTTTCTGCTTATAGTCTAGCATCTTTGCATCATTAGGATCTCTCTTTGGGAAGGAATTTTCATAATGACCCATCTCATGACATTTAAAACACATGTAGATACCCAAATCCTGATGTAAATGGACATTACATTCCTTTTACAAAATACTTAATACATGAAAGAAACAGATGCCAAATGACCATATTATTTTAGTGACTTTGGAAACTCGGAATGTAATCTTCTTATCATGGCGAAAGATCTTCAACATCTCCCATAAAGATCATCCCCATTTGGTTTTCTTACCTAAAACCTTTATTTATATCCTGGGTAAAATAAAACATAAAAAGGGTGAGCTAAAATGCTTAGTAATGGTAAACATAGAGAACATAAAACAATCCATAATCATTAGAATGCAAAAACATGAACATAAAATCTAAACATCCAAATCATGATCAATGACATAAATCATGGAAGTACGTAAGGAATATATCATAAAGGAACATCAATCATGATAAAATAGCATGGGAATAAAGCATGTAATTGTGGCAACCATTAAGAACATGTTATGATTTCCATAGAATTCAAGTCATTACTGTCATGACCATCTTAGTGGACAAAATTCCTGTTCTGAATCGAGTTGACTTCTTATTTCAGTCCTGTAACACTGAACCAGATTAACTTACCATTCCAGCCATGTCTATCTCATGATATATAAATATTTACCCAATTAATTGGAAGTAGATATAGGTCCCACCCATCTCATAATTTAAAAATTCTTACTTGTTCCACAAAATAAACATAAATCATTCATCATAACCCAACGAATAAAATGGGTTTCATAAACATCATCCCATCATAACATAATCCATATAAAACAAATGGATTTCATTTCATCTTATGAAAAGGGAAACCATGTAAATCATAGAGACATTATACTTGAAACATATACATATGAAATAATGTCATCTTAGATGGAAAATGGTTTTGATAAAACAACTGAAATGAATCCTTGAGGAAAATATCGTTTCTTCTTCAGAATCATTTTCTTTTCGCAAAATTCCATGAAATTTTAAAAGAAAAGTATTTTGTTGAAAATAGTCATAAAATCTTATAGAGTAAGAATCCTGAAAATGAGGCATTATGAAACCGTAAAAATCCATTCACGTCGTATAAGTTAAAAATAATATTATTCTCGTACTTTTATCTGCAAAGTCAAAAAGATCCTCAAATGGTAATCAAAAGAATGATTCCTTTCATACGATGTGGTTAAATTTAAAGAGGGTAAAAATGAATTTAAACATACTTGGAAGAAAAGTAAACATTTTAAAAAAACATTTTGAGAACATATGGACATGGATGATAAACATAACCCTAGTAAATACTTATGAATAAACAATCTTGGATAAGAATGAGATTGGAATAATTATCCCTTACCTTATGTTTGATACGCTCGGTATGTATCTGAACCTCCTATATAATGATTTAAATAATTTCATTGACTTATTACAGAATCATATTCATTGTTATGATATCAAATATGGTTTACTTATGACTTTATATTACCCGTTCTTTTGTAAATTCAATGTTAAAGCATCGTTTTGGGTAAAATAATTTCACTTATTGTATGTGTCTCGACTTTTTGTTCATGATATTATTACTTTTATCCTGATTTAATTAATTCCAAAATTTAAAAAATTATTTTTATATAATATATATTCAGAATATACATATAGATATAATAGATCGATAAATTGAATGAAATACACCATTCATGGAGATGGTAGACCATACGTATGCATGAACGCTATTTTTGTTTCCTTATTGAATTGTATGGAATTAAGTAGATGACATAAATATATATATACATAAATCTAGTATCATTATTATGTCATATATTTCATTATTATTCATTATATATACTTTATAATCCTTCTTTAATGGTTAACATTGAGAATAAATCGCATCGTGTCGTGGAGACGGTAGTCCGTACGTACGCACGAGTGATGACAGATTACACCACGGCGTGGAGACGGTATTCTGTACGTACGCACGCGCGTTGATTTTGTTTTCTACAGGATGGATAGAAGGAGAAATATGGTTGTTTCCTATTTATAATAACATATCAGTATATAATTAATACTGATTTTATTACTTTATAATGAGACAACAAAATAAGAAGTAGAAGAAGAAAGAAACTCGAGAGAATCGGAAGAAGAGATTGCCTCTTCTTCGACACACCTCATTTAAGCTTCCACATAAGGAAGTATATTTGGTCTTTTGAGAAGACCAGAACCTCCAAAGGTTTTCTAGGGAAGTGGATAACAGAAATGGGCAGGGGTTGGCCGAGTTTCAAGGCTCAAAAGGGTGTGAATAAAAGAGGGAAGGTGTGCCCTTTTTATAAGGGAGGAGAGGGGAACCTTTGGAAAAACTTAAAATATTATTTTATTATAAATCCATATTCGGTTTTTGATAGTATGAAATTGATTTATTTCTAAGATAAGGTGGGTATGGGCCAAAATTATTTCAATAAATAGGTTTTAGACATGTTTAGGTTACTATTTTAACTTTATCCTTTAGATTTAACTCTATGTTAAATAATTTAACGTTTACCGTGTCTTCTTGCTTTCTTACACTATATGGTTAATAAACTTACTATAACAAGACAAACGAACCCCAAGTGGTTCATTATTAATTTATATATAACTTTATCTAAGTCATTGAGCCGTACCATATATTTTTAGGAATAAAATAACAATTAAAAATATAATATTTATTTTAAAAACTCTTTTATGTCAATTTTGACACTATTTGGTAATTGATTTTTGTGAAAATCATAACAGCATGATTATTTCAAACCATGTTAATCAAATCAATACTAACATGTCATATTATCCTATAAAATTAGTGCAATTTGTAAAATGTCTCAAATTACATTTATTTTGGTATTTAAAACATCAATTATGTTAATATGTCATTAATAAGTAAATTACTGCATCACCATTGTGTCATAAATAAATTAACTTATTTAATTTATAACAATTAAAAATAAAGTACAATTATATATGAAATCTTTTTTATCTTATTAATGAATATTTATAGTGGAATTTATCTTATTTATTAAACTATATTAAAAATGTTTTAGTTATTAAACGTTGCTTTTAACTATTTTAACTCTTCATTAAATAAAATAATAATAAATGTCCTAATCTAATCCAAGTGGACCTAATGGGAAATATTTTATTCCTAAGGTTGTTTTTTGTCGAATTACACTTATCCAATAGAATTGGGACATGTGTTTGGGTAATAATAATATCATTTTTACCATTAATTACCCTATTTACTTTTAACCGTGGTAAATAAAAGTAAAAAAGTTACTATTCACCAAACATTATTTTTATCTTATTGAACCACATTTTACATCTTGATATTAGCCGTGTGTCTCCAATTTTTCAAATTCTACTCACATAAGTGGTAAAATTTATTTTTATGTAAATTTGGAAAAAGCTCCTAGGAGGTAGGTAAAAGACGGTGGAAAGTTCAATAAAATTTTTATATATCTAAAATTATTATAAAATGATTCCAATGAAACACATTGAACTTATATAGGTATTATGTATCAATTTTTACCTCAAATAAATTTAAATAAAATAAATAATTATTTGAATAAAAAGTCAGTTTTTTAATAGTAACCTAGTGTTTTCACTATTCATCAAAAATTGAATGTTTTCAGAAAAATACCAAAAATTCACCCTAGGCTAATTTCGATATTCTGAATCCAAAAATTAAGTCCATTTTGAAAGATAAAATTTATAAAATTTCAAAAATTTGGTATTAGTATTCATAACAACTAATTTGTATACTATTTTAATAACATATCGTTGTATAGTGAAACTCGGTATTGCGTACAATACATGCTATTGTGAAAGGTCGTGATTGTGTGTAATGTAAGCCATGTCAGAGTTATGTGTAGTGCAAGACTCCTTTGTTGCTGGGTATAATAGAATCCAACCATATTTCATTTATACATTGAATATATATATATATACACACACTCAATGTTGCGTAGAATAACTACTATCAAACAAACATGAATGTGTGTGTAACACGATCCAAGAATGGTGTTTCATATACTGCAAGCTAATATGGTGTTGTGTATATCACAATATAATCTTTGTGTAGTTTACAACAAATGACATCAAAAAAAATTAAAAAGAATAATTCTCATAAAATCTCGGGTTGTTACATTCTACCCCCTTAAAATGAATTTCACCCTCGAAATTCATCAGGGTTATAAATGGTTTTCTACTTGAATGTTTCTTCAATTGATACCCACATCGTAAGTTGGAATACCAAAACTTAACTTTAAAAACAAAAGTATGAGACGTAACGGTTACCCAAATTAACTAATCACTGGGTTTCTACATAGGAGAACATAGGTTAAAATATGGATATGGAAGTGAAATCTAACCATCAAGTTCAGATGGAGAGTGTTAGAGAACATGGCTATGAAAAATCCAACAATCACATAGCCATAAATTTGTGATGATCTAAGGTACCATCTGATTTATCGTATATAAGGACACTAGGACAACATTTTTTGTTTTCAAGATCATTTCCCTAAAGTCGAAGAATTCGAAGAAATACTTACTTTATTTCAGTACAGTATCACCGTTGTTCATGCTTGTACAATTTCCACTTCATCTCTTAAAAAATGAGGTTGAATTTTTCATTCTTGAAGTGTTAGCATATCATGTAATAGAATGATGGGTCATTTCATCTGTCTCAATCAAAAGGTTAGCAAAAGTTATAAGTCCATATTATGGTGAGATTAATCGTATATGGTTCCAAAAATTGACTTATACTTCATATATCATAGCACTTAATAAAATAAAACTAGTTTCTACTAACCATGGACTTCGTGTAGGCCAGTGGTATGGAATAAAGGCCTGTCGCACTTCGGTTGTGGGTTCTATTCCCACAACCATGTCTGACGCGACCAATTGTTGTTCGTCCTATGGGTAGTCCTTTTTATAAAAATATACTATTATAACATTCCCGAAATAGTATCGAAAAACAAGTTCCATCCTTAAACAATACTATAAGATGTCTAACATAATCCATTACAATCATTAGGCTTATACAAAATACATCTGTCCTATCTCATAGTATAATGGAAAAAATTACTAAAAAGGACACATAACAAGCACGTGGATACCATCATTTATACCCCATATATCATAAGATATATCTTGTTTGTCACATTACAAAATTTGAATACCTTAATCATATATTCTTTTGAAACATGAATTACTATAAAACCTTAGTGAAAACATGAGAGCTGTCAAAAGTTAACTCTTTCCACATACCAAAATCCCTAAAATTATGTATACTCAAACCATGATATAACATAGTTTTTATATCAAAAATGAGCTCATGAATACTATCAAACAATTTATTTTCTCCTTATCCCTTCATTATGATCATATCATTCGATTTCCAAAATATTTGAATTACTTTTCATGGTTACCGGTTCCATATTCTTATATAAAACTACAATAGACCAATACACATATATTTCACTATTCTATAAAACTACCTCATCAACATTATTATTGAATTCCAATACATAAGCCCTTAAATCCATCCTCTTCAATGATTGTCATCGAATTGGTCCTTACTTGATTTATAAGTAACTTCTTATGTCAGGGCATTGAGTTGGGTAATGCCCATGTTCTCCGCAGATCAGACATTTGACTCCATAACAGTCTGTCACTCTATGACCCTTTCATCCATATAGATAACATCTTCCCCTCCATTTGTGGTATTCCGCAAGGTTATTCTTCCCTTCCTTAGAAATCTCAATCTTCTTATCTCTTTGCTCCTCACCATGCGAACAATCATAAAATTCCATCTTACACTTACTTGATGACTTAGGAAAACAACTAAAGTTCACCTTGTTAATCATATATCGAGATGACTGATTCGGCATAATTACAATATGATTCTCTCTAGGAGTTAAATAATTTCTTATATCATAGTCACCAATTTGTCCATTTGAATCAATGTTAACTGAATTCCGTCTCATTCCCTCCATTGAGTAAGACCAGAAACCATAGTGTAAGAAACAGTTAAAATAACGAGGAACCACATAATCATAAAAATTCACTTATGGGATATCTAACTTATCAAAAATTCTTTAATCCATGACACCATAGGTTCACCCTAGGTTATTCATGATCGTCAACATAATTCTAGGACTCTAACCTATACGTATACTTAACCTTAGGGACATCCCTAGACATACCTTAGAAGTATCTCTAGAGATTTAACTAAAGTTTTCGCATCCTAGTTTCCAAAGGTTATCAAAAACTTCTCTCTGATACCAACTGTAGAGACCCAAAGGTTGACGTACATGGACATTACATAACGTTTTCAGAATACTTAATACATGACAAAAACAGACGCCCATAGACCGTAGTAGTTTAGTGTCTTTGGAAACTCGGAATGTAATCTTCTAATCATGGTGAAAGATCTTCAAAATCTCCCATAAAGATCTTCCCCTTTTGGTTTCCGTACCTAAAAACTTTCTTTATATCCTGGGGAAACAAAAACATAAAAATGGTGAGATCAAATGCTCAGTAAGGGTTAACATAGGGAACCTAAAACAATCCATAAACATTTGAATGCAAAAACATGAACATAAAAACTAAACATCAAAATCTTGAGAAAAGACACAAATCTTGGAAGTACGTAAGGAATATATCATAAATGAACATCAATCATGATAAAATATTATGGGAATAAAGAATGTAATTTTGGAAACCATTAAGAACATGTTATGATTTCCATAGTAGCCAAGGCATTGCTGCCATGACCATCTTAGTGGACAAAGTCCCTTTCTGAATCGAGTTCACTCCTCATTTTAGTCCTGTAACACTGAACCAGATAAACATATTGTTCCAGCCATGTCTATCTCATGAGATATAAATATTTACCCAATTCATTTGAGGGAGATATAGGTCCCACCAATCTCATAATGAAATCATTCTTACTTGTGAAACAAAATAAACATAAATCATTCATCATAACCCAACGAATAAAATGGGTTTCATAAACGTCATCCCTTTATAAAATAATACGTATAAAACAAATGGATATCATTTCATCTCATGAAAAGTGAAACCATGTAAATCATAGACACATTATACTTGAAACATATACATATGAAATAATTTCATCTTAGATGGAAAATGGTTTTGATAAAACACTTGAAATGAATTCTTGAGGAAAATGTCCTTTCTTCTTCAAAATTATTTTCTTTTTGCAAAATGCCGTGAATTTTTAAAAGAAAATTATTTTTTTTAAAATATTCATAAAATCTTGTAGAGTACGATTCATGAAAATGCGGCATTATGAAACCGTAAAAATCTATTCACATCGTATAAGTTAAAAATAACATTCTTCTCGTACTTTTTTCGGAAAAGTCAAAAGGCACCTCGTATGGTAAACAAAAGAATGATTCCTTTCATACAGTTTGGTAAAAGTAAAAGAGGGTAAAAATTAATTTAAAATTACTTGGAAAAAAATTAATCATTCTGAGAACATAAATACATGGATGATGAAAATAACCCCAGTAAATACATACGAATAAACAATCTCGAATAAGAATGATATTGGAATAATTATCCCTTACCTTATGTCCGATATGCTTTATATGTATCCTAACCTCATGTATAATGATTTAAATAATGTCATTGACTTATTAAAGAATCATATTGATTGTTATGATATCATATATGGTTTACTTATGGCTTTATATTACTCGTTCTTTTGTAAATTCCATGTTAAAGCAGTGTTTTGGGTAAAATCGTTTCATTTATCGTGCGTGTTTTGACTTATTGTTCTTGATATAATTAATTATATCCTAGTTTAATTATTTCCAGAATGTAAAACATGATTTATATATAATATGTTTTCAGCATATACATATATATATATGATATATCGATAAATGGAATGAAATACACCATTCATGGAGATGGTAGGTCATACGTACGCATGAACGCTGTTTTTGTTTTCTTATTTAATTGATTGGAATTAAGTAGATGAAATACATATCTATATACATAAATACAATATCATTATTATGTCATATATTTCATTATTATTCATTGTATATACTTTATAATGATTCATGAATGGTTAACATGGAGAATAAATCTCATCACGTCATGGAGACGGTAGTCCGTACGTACGCACGAGCGATGATATCATACCCATGATCGTGGAATTGTATTGAAGTGTATGTATAATATTTTAGAATAAATATCAATTTACAATAACCATATATAGTTGTTTATTTACACCATTATACCCATCCACGTTAGGTGGTGGTCTAAAACAGATTACACCACAGCGGGGAGACGGTATTCCGTAGGTACGCACGCGCGGTGACTTCATTTTCCGTAGGATGGATAGACGGTGAAATGGGGTTGTTTCATATATATAATTACATATCAGTATATAATTAATACTGGTGTTATTAATTTATAATGATACAACTAAAGAAGAAGAAGTATATTAATAAAGAAACTCGAGAGAATCAGAAGAAGAGATTACCTCTTCTTCGAAGCACCTCCTTTATGCTTCCTATTAAGGAAGTAGAGTTGCTCTATTGAGAAGACCAAAACCTCCAAAATGTTTATAGGGAAGTGGATAAGAGAAATGGTAAGGGGTTGGCCGAGATTCAAGGATAAAAATGGTGTGAAGAGAAGAGGGAATGGGTGCCCTTTTTATAAGGGAGAAGAGGGGCACCTTTGAAAAAACTTAACATATTATTTTATTATAAAGTCATATTAAGTTTTTAATGGCTAAAAATTGATTTATTTAGAAGATAAGGTGGGTATGGGTCGATATAAGTTCAACTAATAGGTTTTAGACAAGTTTAGTATAATATTTTAACCTTATATTTTAGATTTAACTCTAAGTTAAATAATTTATCTTTTACCATGTCTTTTGTTTTCTTACACTATATGGTTAATAGACATACTATAACAAGCCAAACGAACCCCAAGTGGTTCATTATTAATATATATAACCTTATCTAAGTCGTTTTGACGATCTTTATATTCTTATTAATAAAATAACAATTAATAATATAATATTTGTTTTAAAAACTGTTTCATGTAAATTTTAACTGTATTTGATAATTTATTTTTGTGAAAATAAAAACAGAATGATTATTTCGAAACAAGTTAATTAAATCAATAATAACATGTCATATTAACCTATAAAATTAGTTGAATTTGTAAAATGTCTCAAATTACATTTATTTGGGTATTTATAACATTATTTTTGTTAATATTTCATTAATAAGGTAATTACTGTGTCACCATTGTGTCATATATAAATTAACTTATTTAATGTCTAAAAATTAAAAAAAATAACATTAGGTAGGAAATATTTTTATATTTCTAATGAATATTTATAGTTGATTTTATCTTATTTATAACTCTATATTAAAAATGTTTTAGTTATTAAACGATGATTTGAACTATTTTAACTCTTCTTTAAATAAAATAATAATAACAGTCCTAATCAAATCCAAGTGGAATTAAAGGGAAATATTTTATTCCTAAGGTTGTTTTTGGTCGAATTACACTTATCCTATAGAATTAGGATATGTGTTAGGGTAATAATAATATCATTTTGACCCTTAATTACCCTATTTTTTTAACCGTGGTAAATAAAAGTAAATAGTTACTATTCATACAACAATATTTTTATCTTATTGAACCACATTTTACTCCTTTATATTAACCGTGTCTCTCAGATTTTTGAATTTTCACTCACAAATGCAGTAAAATTATGTTTTATGTAAATTTGAAAAAACCTCCTAGGAGGTAGGAAAAAGATGGTGGAAAGTTCAATAAAATTTTTATATATCTAAAATTATTATAAAATGACTCCAATGAATCTCATTGAATTTATATAGGTATTATGTATCAATTTTTACCTAAAATAAATTTAAACAAAATAAATAATTATTTAAATAAAAGGTCGGTTTTTAAATAGTAACCCAGTGTTTTCACTATTCATCAAAAATTGAATGTTTTCAGAAAAATACCAAAAATCGCCTAGGCTAATTTCTATATTCTGAATCAAAAAATGAAGTACATTTTGAAAGATAAAATTTATAAAATTTCAAAATTTGGGTATTACTATTCATAATGGATAGTTTTTATAATATTTTAATAACATGTCGTTGTTTAGTGAAACTCGGTATTGCGTACAACACACGCTATCATGAAAGGTCGTGATTGCATGTAATGTAAGCCAAGTCAGGGTTGCATGTAGTGAAAGACTCATTTTTTGGTGCGTATAACAGAATCAAACCACATTTAATTTATACATTGAATATATATATATATATATACTCAATGTTGCGTAGAATAACTACTATCAAACGAACATGAAATTGTGTGTAACACGGTCTAAAAATAGTGTTGCGTATACTGAAAGCTAATACGGTGTTTCATATAAAGCAAGATAATCTTGGTGTAGCATACAACACAAGACATCAAAGAAATTAAAAAGGATAATTCTCATAAAATCTCGGGTTGTTACAACACCATACTGTTTTCATATCAGGATTAGTCTTAGGATCATTTTCATTACAACTCGGGCCATATTTCTAAACACAACACAGTTAAAATACTTCCCAGTTTTGGTAAGACATTCCACCTGATTCTTCTTGCAACATTTTTGACCAAATGGAAATTTTATTTTCATAACATCATATTTATATGGTTGATTCTTACCCATATCTTTCCATCTGGACCACTTCTCCTTCTTCTTTCCAATGTGAATTTGATCATAAAAATACTCTATCTCTACCATCTCATCACATCAGAAACTTTTCTCATAATTATTGAATTCATGGGTGGCCAACACCATTCGATACCTTGGCCTCAGACCGGCGTAAAAGCGGTAGATTTTTCTATCAAGACCCATAATATGATTTGGAGCATACCACTCTAGTCGGGTTTAGTTCACTTCATACACGGCCACTAAATCTTCCTCATTCGGTTTCAATTCACGGAATTGACTTTTCATCCTATGTGACACCATCTTAGGAAAATATTTTTCAAGGAAAAGTGTTTTAAATTCATCACACTCAACGCAATAAATATCCACCTTCTCCCTGATATTCTTTACCATTGACCACCACTAATCAACTTCACCTTCAAAATTATAATTGGAAATACTTACCTTTTGATTTTATGAACATCTGATTACATAGAATATCTTTTCAATGCCTTTAATCCATACTTCATCCATTGCTGGGTCAGAAGATCCATTTAAAGAAGGAGGGTGTTGTATCATTAAATGATCCACTATTTTCATGTTCTGTTGTGGTACCTCTAGTTGTTATCTTGAATGGATGCCTCTACGATTTATTTCATGTGTCATCTGATCCATTACTATCACAAACTACTCAGTTCCAATCCCTACCTTTCCAGGCCGTAGATTTGGAAGGATGTCATTCTATTGGTTCCTCTCCTCATCATATTCCCTATTTCTTCTACAGATAATGATTCTGAACAAACATATCATAGACAGAGATACATAGTAATCTTTAAATTCTATAATATTTCGAATTAATCATATAGTAAAAATAATTTATGGTATTATTTTACATCATCCAAACAGCTAAAGGTTTCTAAACCATCATCAGATACCTACTATATGGACCCAACCTTAATACATTACATAATGATGATTTTATTCAATAAATAAATTAATTTTACATTTAGGATCTTTTAAAGTTTAGATATTTATATAATTGGGACATAATACACACATAACATCACAAATTGTTACAGAGTGGATACCATAAAAACAGTTTCCATTTTTTCAACATATAAAACATTAAAGCTTAAAACATGATTTCTATGACAATTATTCAAAAATTTAACTTGGGTCCCTTATTTTTCAGTCAAATCCTTATAACCTGTGAAAATCATTTAAATAACATGGGATGAGAAAAAAAACCTCAGTAAGGGATTTAAAAGAAGGAAAGATCACATTATTCCATGAATACTTATAACATATGAAAACATTTTTAAAAGCCATACTCATTACTCATTTATACTGACATTATGAAACAAGAGATTTACACAAGATTTACACAATATATAAGAACATAAATATAAAAATAAAGGTATCTTGGGTAATTACTTACATTATAATGTATCCCTCTCAGCTACCTTATCATTTGTAACCCTCACGACTACCTTACAGTTTGTGTAACCATCAATGTAATACTTGTAGTAACCATATGGAAAACCTCCAACTTACACATACCCAATGCATTAGGGGGAAATTTAGGTCCCAAACTTCATGATAAACAATAAAAAAGAACCATAATACAATCATAAAACATGTATAATTTCATAAAATCATTTCCGTTGAAATTTGGTAAAACATATTTTTAGAAGAGGTTCTAATAAGAAAAGTCCCTTATAAATATCATAAAAATTAAGTGAGACTTAATAGGGGGGATGGAATATGTATATACATTCTAAATACACATAAATCATCATAATTGAAACAATTTTCATCACACAAAGTATTTTATTTCCATATAAATAATGAATTATAAGGTTAACCCAAAGAATGGAAATCAGGTTAAGAATTCCCTTACATCGGGTTTATCATACATCAAGATATTGTAAACCTCCTATATAGTGGTTAAAACATTGTTATTAGAATCTAATAGAAACTTATAAATCTTTATAATACTATATATGATCATTTCATTACATCATTTCACTATTTAACTATTATTTTTTTGTTTCTTGCACTGTTTTTGGGTGAGTTCTTTACATGATTTCTATGACTGGTTCATGATGGATGTTCTTGTCGATTGGGATTGAGAATCCAGAATTTGAATGGATTAGTATTTAAATATTTCTGAAATCCATAAATTATACCATTTATCATTTTTAATTCATACATGTGGATGATTCATATGTTAAAACATTAATGATGTTCGTTTAGATCATTTTGGTGATTCTTTGATAATAATGACATCATTTTGTTTTATAATATTTTACCATGTGTAAAAAATACTTCTAGAACCATTTATGGTACATAATACATATATTATAACCATTTTTGTCCATAAAAAAGGGTTCATTACATGAATTGAAGGAATTAAATCCAATTGAAATCACATTGTCCACGATGTCGGTAATTCAACACTTCACAGACGATGTTTTTAATTCTTTGAATAAGTGGGGTAGGAGAAGAATATTGATGATGAATTTTACATGAACATGAGAACATCTAGAATATAAAATTTTTATAGATATTTTATGCCTCTTGTATAAGAGGATGTGAGAAAAGAAGAAGAAAAAAAAAACTCAAAATAAAAAAATCTTTGAGAAATTCCTTACGAATATTCGGCAACCTAAAGACGTCCCTTAAAATTTCATAAAATAATATGAAAAGAGAAAAGGGGTATCACACCATTATTTCCTAATATGGTAATTAAGGAGGATATTGAATAAAATATCCCAACATAATCCACAGGAAATGAAAAATAATAACATAAAATGAATGGAAAGAAGGAGAATTAAAGAGGATGTTTACCTCTTGATATCTTCTCGTTGAGATCCCTTGTAAGGGCTTTTATTTTGGATTTTTATTAGAACAGAAGCAATAGGACGTGGGTATGATCATTGGGAGGAGTTTTGGGTATAAATTAGGTAAGGCCCAAGGCTTGATAGGTGTGGGAGGAAGAGGGTAATGAGGGTGGTATTTATAGTGGAGGATAGGGCATATTTTTCATTATTTTAATCATTATTATAATATTTTTGCTCAAGACTATGAATAATCATAATTAATGTGACCCCAAATAGTAATAATGGCATGTGAGTTCGAACAAAGTGGGATTACGTCACATATGATGTCCCAAATAGTGTATTTTACTGATTATTTGAAGATACAATATTGTATTTAACTATTCATCAGAAATTAATGAATTTCAAAACAAATCCCTACAATTCGCCCTTACAAATTATTTATTTAATTTTCAAATAAAATCAATCTTAATTCAAAAATTAATAATTTAAAAACACTAACTGCTTTTATATCAAATTGACAAATTAACTAAGATGTCATTATCATAAATCCTTATGAAAATAAAATAATAACACAATTGACTATTCATTAGGGTCATATTACTATTAGTATTACCATTCATAAAGGTATGTTACTATTCACCAAAAAAACAATTTGGTTCTGTTAGACTCCAAATGACATACTGAACACAATTGTAGATGACCATTTTTCCAAATTAAAAACATAGAATTAGTAAAATTACATTTAAATGCTAGTTATAAATATCTACTTAAATCAATGTTTCATTCATTTCATTTATTTTTTAAAACCTTGGGTTTTTACATCATGTATTCAAAATAAACATTCATAAACATTTGACTGTACTCACTAACATCAACAAGCATCATCCATGAGTATACCCACTCATGAAATATTTTTTCCATTAACCATTTATATGCGTCTACCCAACCATATTTTCCATTTAACATTCCTTTAACCATTTCATATATGTATACCCACCCATATCAAAACATTTCATATAAGCAAATCTATCAAAATAGGCATGGTGTCACATAATATTTGAAATCAAGGTGTAATGAAATATCCTAAGCAATCAATTCAAGCTAAGCCATTAACATGTTTTCTTTAACTTGGAAACAACAAGAACACACCCCATGGGTTTCTTAAATAAAAAAAAATAGTTCAAAACCAAAATTCACAAACCATGGGTGCCCATGAAATAGGAAACAGGTGCAAAGACACCTAAACAGAACCTATGGTCAACCTCACTAGGTTCAACTACAACTACTAACAGCTATTCGCTAAAAAACAAGACATCACTGAAATGCTTGACGGATAACAGAATGGTCGAACTCCCATAAAACACCAAATAAAATCCAAAAGAAGGTATATACCACCGACCTCGCCTCGGTAGTAGAAAACGCATCCTATATCGAGTCTTTATTTGTCATTGTTTGGGAGAAGTCTAAAGAATGGACAAATAATAGAATATTAGGGCATACGGTCCTTAAAAAAATAGCGTAGTTGTTATTCCATAGAAAACAATTGACTAAAAAGGTACTGAGAACATACCCTTGTGGATACGATGATGTAATTGGTGATCGAAATGGATGTCAGATTGAAGAATGAGCTCAACCATACTTTAGGTGCCTCAAGGGAGAGTAATGGGAGGACTCCAATGCATGGGAGAAGAAAACCATAGTGTGTTAAAAAAGTAAAAATATATTTTAACTAAATTAAAAAAACACTACATGGTCGCAAGTTTTTCCCACATTGTTTCCCAAACAGTTTGTAAATCATGCACACCTCTCTACATAAGAGAGGAACATCTCACAGATACCACACAAAATTTGACTAATCATGCAGAAGCTATGAGAAATCACACTACACAAAAAAAAGAACTTTTTAGACCTCCTTCATGTTTTAGAGTTACCGTGCACATGCCATATGAAAACAGTGCATTATGTCATTTTCAGCATTAAACCTAGTTCTGGTCTCCAAACAAAACCCTGACACCTCCAAAACACTTGTGATCAAGTTAAAAATTTTCATAATTCTATAATAGGGAATTTAAACTCAATATTAATGGTTTTCTACGTCATATGAAAACAAAGGTTCTTACTATCTCCCCCAATATAACAATTCATCCCCAAATTACTCACTGAAGGGTGGTCACAATTTTTCTTAGAAAAACTATTGACACTGACCACATAGGTCTGCCTCCCTCTCCTGTGTCTCATCATATAAACAGCCATGCTTCCATAACACTTGTACTAGAGTAACTGACCGACCTTGAAGAACCTTCATGCTCCTTTAAAAAATATGAATTAGCTGATCTCCAATAGATTCCTCAACCTAAAGATCAACCTCCTCATGCTATTTTTTTTTGATATGTCTGAGTGATAGTGTCACAACTGAGATAGATGGAAGACATCATGCATTGATCGGTACCTCTGAGGTAGCCGCAACCAGTAGGAAACAAACCAGACTCTATCTATAATCTTAACACGCCTGAAACATCTCAGTGAATGTTTACCCTGTATCTTGATCCACTTGTTTCCCAACCTTGGTGAAACACTCATGAAACCCAAATCCCCAACCTCGAACTCTATAGGAATTTTTTGGAAATCGTCTTATTATTTCTGACGAGACTATGCAGTATCCATCCACTATTGAATCAACTAGACCAGCTCAGAAGTCTCCTCCACGAGATGTGGTCCAAGTAAATATGCATCTCCTACCTCAAACTAGCATAGGTTAGAACCACATGACCTACTGTATAAAAATCTAATGGTGACCTTTGTATCATCACCTGATAACTATAATTGTAGTCAAACACAAAAAGTGGAATGTGCCTCTCCCATGAGCCCCGAAAATCTTGGATGCATGCTCAAAAAATGCCTTCTAGGACTTATATCATACATTCTAACTGGCCATCAGTCTAAAAGTGGTATGATATACTCTGAAGCACGTGTATACCCATCACCCTCTGAAAAATATTCCAGAAATGTGACTTAAACTGGGAGACCATATCGAATATGATAGTTCACCAGACCCCATGAATCTGTACCACCTCTAAGATGCAAAACATTCCAATATCTTTAACATTGAGGGTCTCCTTGATCGATATGAAATGCACAAACATCATAATCCTTTCAATGAAAACCCAAAAAAACATTTTTACCTTAAGGAAAACACTAAAAACCCATCATGAAATCCATCGGGGCATCATCCGATTTCCACTCCGGAATAGGTAATTGTTGTAAAATCCCACCTAATCGATGAGGTTCTGCCTTCGCATACAGATAGGATGGACACCTAGTAACAAAACCTACTACCTCTCTCCTCATTTCTGACCACCAGTAATAAGGTCAAAAGTCACATTATTTCTTGGTAACCCCAAGATACACTACCCAGTATAAATCATGAAACTCCTGCATCAACTTCTCAGGTATATCCACTATAACCCAAAAACATCTGTGGATATGTAAGATCTCATCATCGCCTACCGTCCAACTAGGAGGGGGCCCTCACATTCCACACCATTCTGTAGAAATAGACATTCTGAATCTGATAGTTTCTTCATCGTAGATATGTCTAGATTGGTAGCGGTAAAATCGAAGGATGAAATAAATGTATGCATCTATCTATTGTGGACATCTAGATGCATCTCAGAGAACAATTCCATTACACAATACTCACTACTATATTTTATCACTTCTTGTATCTGAGTCCTCTTTCTATGTGCATCATCTACTGCATTTCCCATACCAGGTGTGTAGGTATGATCAAAGTCAAAGGACTATAGGTACTTTATACACCTTCGCTACCTCAAATTCAGATGACGTTGTGTAAATATATACTTAAGGATTTTGTGTTCCACATGCACCAAAAATTCCCTCGTATTAAATAGTTCCTCCAACAGCGCAACACATGAACAACTACAGCCAACATGAGATCATTCTTAGGAAAATTCCTCTCGTGGGGACTCAGTTGCTGAGACTCGTATGCCATGAATCAATCCCCCTGCATCAGCACTACGCCCAACATAATCCTTGAAGTGTCATAGTACACCGTGTAACTATCGACCTACTCTGACAGTATGAGGAATGGGGCTGATGTCAAACTCCCTTTCATCTCTCAAAAGGCTATCTCAAAAGAATCAGACCACACAAACTTCCCACCCTTCATAGTCAGGCCTGTCGACGGTGATGCTATGTTTGATAAGTCTTATATAAAATTTTTATAGTAACTAGCTATCCCCAAGAAGCATTATATGTAAAAAAATTATTTGGATGTTCCCAGAAAACTATATCTCTCACCTTTTCTGGGTCCACTAAAACTTCTATATCCAATATAATATGACCCAGGAAGTGAATCTAATCCATCCAAAAGTGGCCCTTTTCAAGCATTGCACATAACATCTTCTCTCTCAGTTTATATAAAATGATATCCAGATGGTTGTCATGATCGTGTTGATTATGAGAATACAACAATATATCTTCCATGAAAACAACTAAAAAATAATCCCATTAAGGATAGAACACTAAATTAATTAGTGCCATGAAAACTGCTAGTGTGTTCGTGAGATTGAAAAAATACCCAGATACATGAATAACACATAACTTCTATGAATGGATATGTGTGGTATTTATTCAGGTTGAAAACGAACATTGTGATATCTAAACTTCATGTCGGTCTTTGAGAACACTTAAGCTCCTCGAAGAAGATCAAATTGGTAATCTATATGTGGCATAGGAAATAAGGTTTTAACCATCAGATAGTTCTGTTTCTGATAATAAATGCATATCCTAAGAGTTTCATTGGCCTTTTTTCACAAAATAGACAGGTGAACCCCACTGAGAAGTACTAGGTCTAATAAACCATGTTTTCTCCAAATCCTTGAGCTGACTCTTGAGCTCCAATAACTCTAACTTAGATATCATGTGTAGAGGAATGAATACCATCACAACAACTAGAACAAGATAGATGGAGAACTCCACCTATCTCTCATGAGGTAAACACTAAAATTCTTCGGGAATGACATCCCTGATGCACTCTAACACTGAAGGAATGTCATATTGACCCACTCTATGAGCATGAAAAATCAAATTATAAATCTAGGTTGTCATTCTACTAAGCCCACAATTCTCAGGACCATCTCTGATCACCTGTAAATCCAATTCAGCCATGTGAATAAACACTACACCCTCTGGTGATGTGAATTTCACCCTTCACCGATAAGAGTCAAAGTCTTCTTGATATGAAATGATCGAGTCCATTCAGAGAAAGACATCAAACCATGTTATCTCAAGGATATATAAACTCCATAAGAAATGACACCAACAAACCTCATGGGGACATTCCATAAACTAGAATACATCACCCTTTATAACTCCCAATGGTGTGTCTATCATCAACACACCATCAGAAAAAAAATGTAAACCCATTGATTTTAACAACTGGTGGAAAGATAAAACTATGAGAGAAAATTGTATCGAAAATAGAAAATGAAATAGTAGAAGTGACTAAGATCATAATTCTCACCATAGGCATTAATGGATCCTGCTTATATTGCTTATATTGCATTGAATATGTCTAGCATGTACCAAAACCCTGTAACTCGGCATGGCTACCCTATACTGATCCGCCATGCTGTCATTGAGAACATGACGCCTGGATTCCACGACAATGACCACCACTTCCCTATCTTTACTATCCCACACTACTCCATCTCCATGACTAATGTAGAGATGAAGAACATGATCTTGAACCAAATGACAGAGATGACCCCCAACCACTAACAGTTGGAAGGAAGATCCTGGAAAACCGATTCATGTTCCCCATCCCGCCACAAGTTCTACACTGGACTGGGTCATAGTCGTACTGATTTTTCATGTGGGATTTCCTACCATACTAATGAAAGAACACCATCCTTCATGCACCCAAAACCTGACTAGAACTCATGTCATGGGAAGCCTTCAAATGGAGCTTCCTGCCTGAAGATGTAGATTCACAGGGGTGAGAAACAACACTCCCCTATTTTGTACCTCTACCTACCCTGAGGTTCCGATTTATAATCAGAGCTTGATTCACAATCTCAGTAATATAAGGAAACCTGAATATAATTAAATAATATCGGTTATCATTTATTAGGCCTTCTTCTAAGATCCTAAACCTTGGTATCTAATCTATATGATACATCAATAGAAAACATTGAAGCTATGTAATGTGTGCTCAGTATTCCATAACAATCATCACCCACTGCTCTATACGCATAAACTTAGTTTCCTGATCAGATCACATATTTGTGGTGTAAAATTTTCCATAGAAGAGGGTTTGGAATTCATCTCAACCCATATTCCACAGCCCATTACCCGGTTGAATATTTCGCACTAGTGCTTTTCCACTCCACGTAACATGTACGTTATGGGATTGACCGTCTACTCCGGAAGTGAATCCAGATGCTCAAAAAGATTCTAATATTTTCTCAAGCCATATATCTTTGGTCTGTGGTCCACCATTCCCTGAAAAATTTGGATGATGCTACTATTGGAACACCCGTTTTATCTTATCCATTGTTAAGGCTACCAGTGGCGCTCCCAAGAAAGTATGTTTTTAGCAAAAGAACCCCGGACAGAACTATGGATCATCACATGTGTCCGGAATAGCCTCAAGTTCTATAGATGGAACTATAATAGGATCAAAAGATATCCCTTGTCCCACATCTTATGATGTATTGTTACCACCTCCATCTTGGCGTACTACTAGAGGTCTTCGTGGTGTCTTGTCTCTAAAATTCCAAACACACGCCTCAGGAAAGAACATCATCAAGGAAATTTTTTTTAAAGTGTAGGATGGGTCAAACCCCTCATAGAATCCATGTCAAACCCACAACCTGCTCCAAAATCCAAGACTATATAAATAACATCCATCGAACCACCAAAAATATTCCTCTCACCCAGTCAAAAATCGCAAATAGGTCAAGTATCTATTCACCATTTGATTTTCCATTTCCATTTCACTTTCAGTTATTCAAGAAATTCTAATAATGTTTCACACTTTCATGAATCCATGAGGTCCCATAACACCTCATGAACAAAAAACATGGTTCCCATTCAAAACATACATGTAACATGTTCATTTGGGTATTTACATTCCATCGGTGTGACATTTCCCAATTCCCAAGAGCCTATAATCCTTATGGATTGAAAGATGAAGTAACACCTTTATCTACTACACAAAACTACCACAAAAACGTGCACAACTATCACATCGACTATCACAACATCATTCAATATCTAATGCATCCTATATAGAATGTCATAATGCATGGCATGTGATTCTAATAGATGTATATATGATGCATGATATAGAACACCCTCATCTCAGCAGGTTTCGACTAAAATAGAACCCAAAAGGTGAATCTATATTAATAATAGAAATCTATTGTGTCAACTAATGGTGGAATCGAATCATATGTAATTTTAAAATTTAATAAAATCAGAACTCAATTCAATGTAATTTAGATTTTCCCTATACACAGGGTAGTTACTCCTAAGAAATGTTTATTACCAAAATTCATCTCCTTTAATACCTGTGTAATGTTTCCAAATAGTGCGTCAAAACAGAAAGGCAAACCACCTCTGATAACACTTTGTAACATTCCTGTCTCGAATTCCACCTGAAACGGTCCCCCAATCTCAGTTGGTCACATGGCCTCAAGCGCATATCCCCACAAGGAAGCGGTTATCAACTATAAGTGAGGGCCCAGGTGAGTCATTGGCAATCACTATTCCCTCATTTCCAGAGTATCACAATATACTTCAAAAATACAAAAAAAAGTGGAAGAAAAATAACTAGTCAACTATAGAATGTAAGTCAAACAGGAATACATATAAATACCTAGAAGTTTATCATATAAAAAAATGATGCATGTGGTGCAGGTATCTAGAAAGCATCCAAAATAGTACATGGCAGTAAAATACAATAAAAATATCCCAAAATGAACAAATGTCAAAAAATATATCCCAGCATCGCAAGCCTCATCTTGGTATTGTGATCCCTACTCCAATGCCAAAATTGAGAACCCATAATAGAGAACATGTCCATATAATCACATGAAACCATTTAATCTGTTTGGATCCCCATGGAGGCTAATACATGGTGTGATATAAAAATACCAGCAGGTAACCACATGGGACTATACAGTTCTAACAGTAGTTCTAAAAATGTTCTATAACGTGCAAACAATGAGAATGAATGTTAATTTTCCCATGGAATGTGTCTTCTGTAATGTAAAACTGAACAACCCTCAAGGCTACCTTCAAAAGTGAGTCAGCTCCGAAGATGTAAGCTATGACCATGGAAACATGAAAGTCACATGGACACACCATACTTCCATATGTATCAATAATCCATAACCACACTTTAAAGGAATGTTAAGAATCCCACAACCAGGTCGTATAGTGATGTGTAGACCACAAGGTCCAGATCCAAGTTTTCAGTAGCCCAAGGAAACATAGTAATATATATTTAGACCACGAAGGGTTGGATCCAATTAGATTGTCCAAGGAATCCCATCAAATCTCATAGACACCCCTGGTGTAAACTTAGTATAGCACTGGTTGGGGTAATAGGAGCATGGTAATTGCATGTCATATGTGAGCCCCAGCAAGCCGGATCCATGGGGTAGAAAAGACGGATGCATCCCGCACAATTAAGAACCAAGGGGAAGAGTCAACCCAAGGAATCCACTTTCATTTCCCAAATCCATGCAGAGTATTCTATGGAAACTACCTAACAATTTAATCAAGCATTCAAGAAGATAAATTAAACATTCATAAACATGTGAGTATACCACTCACATCAATAATCATCATCCAGGAGTATTCCCATTCCTGAAAACAATTTACCATTCACCATTTCTACTGACCCACCCTCCCATATCATCCATTTAACATGACTTTAAACTATTTATATATGTATATGTAGCTATATAAACACATTTCATATATGCTAGGAAATCAAAATAGGCATGGGGTCACATGATATCAAAATTCAATGAAGCATGACATCTCCTAAGAAATTCATTCAAGATATCAAGGAATTAACATGATTCCTCTATCAAGGAAAGAACCAGAACACACACCTCAGGTTGTTTAAACAAAAAAAAAGTTAATCACCAATACAACAACCCATGGATGACATTGATAAAAGTAACTGGTCCCAACACAGCTAAATATAACATATATTAAACTTCACTAGGTCCTACTATAACTACTAAAATGTACTCTTTAAAAAACAAGACCCTGGCGGAAAGTCTTACGGATGGAGTAACAGACGAATGCCCATAAAACACCCATGAAAATCTGAATGAAGGTATAGACCACCTACCTCACCTCAGTAGTACACAGCTCATCATGTATCATGTCTTGAATTATCCTGGTTTGGGAGAAATCTGAAGAACGAAACGAAGAACAGAATATTAGGGCTTATGTGTCTAAATCAAAATAGCATAGTCACTTTTCTAATGATTCGAGAATGAATAATAAAAGAATCATGGACTTAACGCTTTAGATCAAATATGATAATCGATGACCGAAATGGAAGTCAGATAGAAGAACAAGCTCAAATATTACTTTAGGAGCCTCAAGGGGGAGATACAAGAGGCCTCCTCTGTGTGGGAGATGAAAACCCAATTGTATTTAAAAAGAAAAGGAAAAATAAATTTTAAATTTTAAAAAAATATACAAATAAGGGTCACATAGTTTACCCCACTATTTCCCAAACCATGACAAAATTGTGTGAACATCTCTAACTAAGAGGGAATCTTTTCACGATTACCCCGTGCTTTTTTACTAACAGTGTTCCTGGCATGAGAAAGTGATATGCCCAAAAAACTGGTACTTTTTAGGGCTTTGGAAAGCCAGGTCATTGGTGTTGGTGAGTTAGAGTGTCAATGTCGGTGAATCAGGGAATCAATGTTAGTGAGTCCGGGAATTGGTGAGTGAAGCATCAGAAGGACTCATTGTGTCGGTAGTTCTATTCCGATGACTCACTATAGTTGTCTTACTATTAGTGAATCACCCATCAGTGAATCGTTTTATAGTTTTCTTATGTCTTCTAGTTTTTTCAGCCTTAGGTTTTATTTTAGATAAATTGGGTTTAAATCCTTCTTTTGTAATTTCATATGATATTAATTTTATTTTTAATGCCTTAACACTCCAGGGACATTGAAATAGTCAAACTATGTGGTCGTGGCCATGATCTGACGTTAATGAATTTTGAAATCGTATCTCATTATTTTTATATAGCATATGGATTTTCAAAGTTAATATCTTCTCCTCCCAATGTATTTCCATTCCCCCTTGGAACTCCTATAGATTTCTTTCACATGGAGTAATATGTTTTGTTGTTTCTCCAATTTTCTTTGGAGTTTTACTTAGTGTTTTTCTACTACATGCACAACCCAATTTTTTCTCAAGGTTTTTTGGTCACCTATTGTTGCGTGTAAGTATTTTCCTTAATCTCTCTTTTAATTTTATATCATGAAGGATAGGTGTCCTATTTCTTCCTTGTGAATACTATTGAAACCATTTTAAAGAACATAATATGAAGAAATAAATGTGCATAAGGAAGAGGATGTCGATAGCTTGTTTTATTTGTTATATTTTTTTATGATGTGATATTTTGTGTCCATTTGGCCTCTGAAAATGTTGGGCCTCAATTGTATTTTTCATATGAATGGGTGATGATTTATAAATTTTTTTGTTTACATATATATAATTGCTATAAATATCAATATGATTAATGAGGTACAGGTGGTTATGTAAATGGAATCCCCAAGATGAAAACCCTTGTGTGATCACCCTTACATATCAATGTGGAATTTAAATAATTGTGTTGCCAAATCTGAATACACCAAATATTCTATATTTTGATGTTTTCCATGTTCTATTGTGTTTTTATCCATCTGTGGGTTTTGGTGGTGGGGGTTTTGTGATATTACGGGCGGTGTAACCGAATATTATTTTGAGAGATTGATTGATTGTGGAATGGATACAAATCTTATGTTGTGGGACTACATCTGGGCAGTGGATGGATAGCAGGGCTGCAAAATAGGAATGTGTCATGATTTCATGGTTATAGGTGCGATATGCAAGGCGTATTTGTGCAGCGGGGCTCCTGGGATTTTTTGTGAGTGGATGAATTGGGTAGGATAACATTGAATAAGTTTGTTGGTAGTTTCTCTCTTTGTTTTGCATGGTAGTGGTACATATGGTTTCTTCACCTTTTAATTTTTTGATGTTCATTGTAGATTTCCTGGTTTTGGATGTAAATAAAAAAATAAATGATTTGATAATAAAAAATGATAAATGGTTAAATGAATCTACTGGGTATGCTTTGATTTTGGGCCAATAATGAATCAGCATTCAAGTGAACATCGATCATAGTGGAATGTACATGTAGCGGTAGCAAAAAAGATGGATTTGTGTGGTCTAGATGTATGTTTCCAAGACCATATGAAGGGTTTAGTGTTTGATACTTATATATATATATATATAAACATGTAGTTCCATATATTTTCTATATTCACCCCACCCGTTTTGATGATTACATGTTTAACACTATAATGTTAAGAGGGAGGGTGTTTTTCCAAACATACAAGTGTGATGATTAATGTATGGTTACTGAATTTAACGTACATCAACTTCTAGTCATTTATCTCTTATTATTTATCAGGAATGATGTAATGGATAGAGGTTTATTACCATATTTATGGTATTGTATGTATGAGAGGTGTATTGTTTCCCAAGTGTCATCGGGATGAGGACCATGTGTTTTTCGGAATGGTGTGGTATGTGCGAGGCCCTGGTGTATGTGGCCAGGAATGTGGTCTAGTTTTTTCCCCAAGAGTGTGGAGGAAGTTAGTGATAGTGGGGCTTGTGAAAGTTTCTGGTAGTGTCAGGAAGTTCGCCATTAAGGATGAGAAGTTAACCATTGTGAAGTGGTGCAAAGTACCCAAATGTCAATGTGTCTACTACTTTATATTAATTTATTATCATTATTTTGTGGGAATTCATTGGTGTGGTTGGGGTGTATAGTATACCTTGTTAGGTTTTTTCAAGTATATATTATTTTATTATGGGGTAATTAGTATGATTCTCCCACTAGTACATAGGTTAATTTGAATTTTCTTAACATTTATACTTTTTTACTCAAACTACAGATATGAAATAGTTTTCAGGTTTCTAGGGATATTACACAGATTGCGATGGACCTTACTAGCTTGGATGTTGGGGACATTTATCGTGTTGTTGCATAGATATTCATTTGGTACATACATTGAATTTTTTATTATATTTCTAGTAGATTTACTTTATGCATGAATATTGGATGGATATTGGTTTATATATATATATATATATCTTGGAGCTGTTTGAAGTTGATATATATAATCACCTGGTGTTGGTTACTATAAAAGGTTAATGCCACCCATTTTTTTTAGATTTCTATACTATTGGTGTTGGTCACCACCCGAGGGCCTATTGGATGCGGGACTCGGTGGGTGATTATATATCCTTCAAAATGAAGAAGGAGGGTCATGAAAAAATAGTTTCAATTGTTATGGTTGAGATATAGGATGCATTTGGAGTTAGTAATATTGATTATTTCATGAGTTAGTAGGGCAAAAATGTTTTTTGATCATTGTGCATGACATATTCTAGAGAAGACTGGCTATGATATGAGATTTTATTCCACCCATGATCTAATGCAAAGAATACGAGATTACCAAATAACCAACTGCGACTACAAAATTTTCATCGTAGAGACTATAGGGATGGTATAGTCATCATGATGACTTTGCCTCTTGTTTTTTATGGTTTTTTTCGGAAATAAATATAAATTAATAGATATAATGAATCTCAAGAGAAAATTACATAATAACCAGGCATATGAGTTTCTTTTTTTTCACCTATGGCTCATGGATGTCTCCCACGTGTGGTACGAGTAGTGGAGTGTCAATAGGATAACCTAGTGAAATGGAAGAGCGTCCACCCAATGGAGTATGATGATCAGTGGAAAAAAGACCCTAAAATATTTCTAGTGGTAGACCCTGGTAATGTATGTGGTTAGTGTCTCACATATAGAGAATAGAGTTGTATAGTGGAGTTGGTGATTAGTTTCAGCTCCATCCAGGCTCTGACAGAGTAATGGGTTCCCCTAGAACTGATCCGTATGAGGGGAGAAGGAAAGTAGTGGTGGAATATTTATCTCAGGGAGGGTAAGGATACTGATGTTCTATTTTTTCTACCTTGGTATGGATTTACAGGAAGAATTCATTAATTCTCTGAAATATGAATAGAAGAGGCTAGAGTACATTCCCTCTAGCAGGGGTGTCTTTCCATGAGGGAATTAGGGATCATGTTGAAGTAAAACTTATGTTTTTATCAAGATCTCCATCTAAATGATGAGTCTCTAAAAAAATTCATAGATGAGGCACTCCTACCTTCTCATCAGTGTGTGGTTACTCCCTTCACCCTAACAATATAAGTAGAGTTTTATAAGAAGGTCAAATTGGTAGGAAGTATGCACTCCTAATGAGGTGTACCGCAAGAGGTAATTCACCTAAGATATTAAAATGTAATGGTCTTCACCAACAAGTCCCTATCTTTAGGGCCATCTAGGTATCATCCATTGGGGAGCCGACCCCATCAGTTTTTGTTCTGACACACCGGTCCTTTCCCTTTTCCCATGGGCCTATGGCTGAGTATATTTTCTTTCATATTCTATGGGAACTTCTAGAGACAGTTCCCATCTCAATATTAGTATAGTGAGTGTGGGATGGTTTAGCACCTGACTTAGAAGTAGTTTCCATCAAGGCCTTTCCACTAGTACGAAGTACTTTCCCATACTCCACTAAGGGAGGACGGTGTATGAGGAGGCCGACCTCATGGTTTTTTTGAGGGACCTTGACCCGGGTGTGGCTGGGGAGGTGTCTAAAAGATGAGGGAGGAGGAGGTAGGCATCAGTAGTTATATTATTTAAAGGAAGTATCTCCAATGGTGTCGGAGTACGTTTGAGGTATGATAATTTTGTTTACCATGATTTATGATGCCTTGTTTGATTCTGAGGATTCTCTCAAATTCTGTTTCATCGAGTCTTGACTATTCCTTGGGACTCGATATAGTGAGACTTTACATGCCCATATTTTTTAGTACACTAGTCAGAGGTCAGACCATCTTGTTTGATGTTTTTTGTGGATGTAGATTGATGTTCAAGACACATCCGTCTATTGGAGAAACTTTTTACTATGGATGCAGCCATACGATGTCATCCTTGGAATCGAATGGTAGTTTTGGTGCATGTATTTATTGACTACTTTCGAATTATATCCATGTTTTCATATGTGACAGACCATCATGTAGATTTTTTTTGAGAGTGGCGATGTTAGATGTACAACTAGTTTATGGTGTCTCTTCTTTCCTCGTTAACTGATCTGTAAGTGTGATTTATGGATACTAATATGGGGGAGATTCGCAGAATTTTTTGTAGAGTTTCAGGATGTTTTCCCTAACGATTTTGTGAATCTACCCCCTTGATGTGACATTGTTTTTGGGATGGACTTATATCCTGATCCTCATATGATCTCAATGTATCTTTTTCATATGGTTACTTCTATGTTTCAAGAGTTTTAGATTTAGATTAATGATTTTATTAATAAGGGTTTCATCTAACCCAGTCTATCGATGGGGGGGTGCTCTGGTCATTTCTAAAAAGAAGGAAGATGGTGGTCTGAGGTTTTTCATATACTACCAATGACTGAATTCGGCAACATTCAAGAACTGTTACCCACTCGCATGGAAAGATGATCTTTTAAACCAACTAAGGGGAGATAGTTGGGTTTCCAAGAACAATATGTGGTCTAGATATCACCAGTTGTGGGTAGAAAAGGGTGACATACCAAAGATTGGTTTCAGGAGAACATATGGGAACATCGAGATCATAGTTATATAATTTCAACAACAAAAACACTAGTCATATTCATGGGGATTATGAACATTTTATTTCATGTGTTATGGGACTGGTTCATCATTGTATTCATTAATGACATCCTAATATACTTGAAGTCAGTGGATGATTATAACAAGAAATTCAGGACAGTACAAGAGGTTCTTTAACACCACAAACTATTTGGAAATATTCCCATGTGAATGTTTTAGATAGGAGAGTTCCAATTCCTTTGACATGTGGTGTATCAGAATGGTGTAGCATTGGATCCATTAAAGGTTAAGGTTTTCGTTTCTTGGGAAACATGAAATAATGTAGAAGAGGGTTGCAGTTTTCACGATCTGGAAGGATACTACCAGATATTCATTCCTGATTTCTTTCGGGTTAAAGCTCCATCTACAGTTCTAACCAGAAAATGTAATGGTTTTTATGTGGAGAAAGCATTACCAGGGACCGCTCAACTATCTAAAAAAGAATATGGCAGTTCTATAGTTCATAGGCTTCCAGAGGAAGGGTGATGTTCGAGGAGTTTTGTGATACTTCATGTTTGGGATTATGGTGTGTACTGATGCAGTAATAGAGAGATATTTCTTATAGGTTTAGGCAGTTCTTCCCCCATGAATTAAAATATTCCATTGACGATCTGGAACAAGAAGTGGTCATTTTCTCACTAATGTTGTGGCGACATTACTTGAAATGGGAGCACTTCGTGGATTTCACAGATCACAATAGCTTGATGTACATATTTTCCAATAGAGATCTAAATATGCGGTAGCGGAGGTCGATGAATTATCTCCAGGATTTTTATTTTAAGACCTCTTACACTTCGCAAATGATAAATTAATTGGATTATTCCTTGAGAAGGAATTCAAAAAAGGATGTGTTTCTCGAATCTGTAGATGCATGGAAGGAGACAGAGGTGTTGGATACTTTGAACAGAGAGGTTGGAATAGATAGTGATAGAGGTCATCTATTCCAGATGACTGTACAATCATCTCAACATCAAAAGGTGTTGGATTCTTAGTGGTGATACTAAAAGTTAGGGATGATTTGTGTTCTCATTAACTAGGGTAATGATCAAGGGGGATGGTATGAGGATGGTCAAAATAATATGTTGTTCCTAGAAGAGTTTCTTATTCCTATGAAAATGCATGAAGAAGTTCTCTTTGAGTATTTAATATCATCCCTAGTTGTACACCAATGATTTAGCTAGATTTAACAGGGCTTGAGGTAACAGTTCTGGTGGCCCAAGAAGAAGCAGGTTGTGGTAGTGTTTTTAGTAATGTTCTTAATGTACCAACAAGTGATGGTTGTAAACGATTTTCATGGAGGTGGTTTTCATCCCCTAGATGTTTCTTAGAATAATTGGATCAAATATCAATTTATTTCATTATAGGATTACCCAAGGTTTAGGGAGGATGTGATACTATATGGGTAGTAGTGGATCTATTCGAAAAATTAGCTTACTTATTAGAAATCAAGGAGTCGAGCGTAGTGGATGTTGAATCATGAAAGAATGGGTATGATGTGGTGTGGCTGAATGGAGTTACAATATACATTATCTCAGATCATGATACTTGTTTTATATCGTGAGTCTGGAGTGTATTTCAGCATTCCCTTTGCACTTGTTTTCCCCTCAACACTACTTTCCACTATCAAATGGATTGAAAAAAATAGGGGACCATCCATATATTGGAGGACATGTTTCATTCTAGTGCTCTACATGTAAGGGGGTACTGGGTGTGACATTTGATCTTTATAGAGTTTTATTAATATAATATATATCAATCATTCATTCATTTACATGGATCTTTTGTAATCATTATAAAGATGACAGTGTCATTCACCCTTGTGCGGGATAGAAATTTGGGTAGACAACAGTTTTTGGTCCAAATGTGGTGAAAAGTACGACAGAGAATGTATAACATATCCTTTAGAGGATAAACCCATAACATGATCAGTAAATGTAATATTCTTATCACATAACAAGTCTTTTTGAGTTCAAGGTTGGGGAGCATGTATTCTTGAAGGTTTCCCCTTGACATGGTAAATAATGGTTCGACAGAGTGAGTAAGTTTCTCTCAGTTTCATCGGACCATTAAAAGTGCTGGGATAAGTTGGAGAGGTTCCATAACATTTCAAATGTCCACACATGTTAGATATAATCCATGACGTCCATCTTGTATCCCAACTTCATAGGTATATTCATGATGACTCGCATGTCATCGACTGGGGAGAGTTGGATATTTATGATGATGCAATGTTCATGGAGTGACTAGTGGATATCCTAGTTCATTGGTATAAGGTACTGTGAGGAAGCATTATTCCCTTAGTATGATTTTTTTGGAAGCATAGTGGCCTCAGGAGAGTACATGGGAAAGGGAGGAGCATATGCATGCCCAGTAATCCAAATTATTTTAAGATTTTTCCTTATGTTTTATTTGTGTTTAAGTGAATGAATCATGTTATCTGTGAGATGTTTTGTTTCCTTTTTATGTGATTTATGATAATGTACTAACTATGAGGAGAGGATTGCCTTGTCCCTAATTGAGATGCATTAATTTGGATGAGATTAATCCCCTGTGGGCGTGTTATTTCCACCCAATGTGGATAGTGTCTTGACATGAAGGAAGGAATTCCATAATACATGTTTTTGGAATATTGGTTCTTGTTTGGGGTATCTTACTAATTTTTGGGTTGGCAGATGTGGGATGAGTTTCTTTATGTTGATGTTTGACTCTATGATTCAAATATCTCAGGGTGGTTTATCCATGAGAGGTATCATATGAGTGGATGTTCGGACTCGCATTTCTTGTGGGTTTGGTTTTGAATTATCTAGTGTGAGAATAGATTGATAGGTACTTGATGTAATTTCATGGACCTCCTAGGTCCATTACCTTGTCAAAACCCATTGTTTGAGGGTGTTATTAGATGAAACAATGCCTCATTTCAAGTGTTTTCCAAATTTCCTTTTTTTTGTCGGTGACTTAGGGCATCAGTGATAGTGACATAGGGCATCAGTGTGAGTGATTCATGGAATATGTTTTTGTTAGTTTGTGTGTTAGTGTTGTCGAATCAGGGCATAGGTGTCTGTGATTTGGGGAGTTAGTGGGTCAGGGCTTTGGTGAGTCAGCGAGTCGGTGGTGGTGAGTTAGGGCGTCATTGTTAGTAAATCATGGACTCAATGCCGAGCAATACGGGAATCGATGATTCATAGAATCTATGAGTTATGGTGATGGTGATTCTGGTGTCAATAGGTCACACAGTGTCTGGATCTCAATATCAGTCATTGGAAGTGGGTGTCTTGCTGTCGGTGACTCCCCCATTGGTGACTCATTTTCTAGATTTCCTCCTAGTTTCCAGTTTAATCCCACTAAAATTTGATTTTATGTAAATCTAGGTTAAAGACTTATTTTGGAATTTATAAATGAATTTCAAAAGATTTTAATTTTATCTTGAATATTCTAATTCTCTATGGACATTGAAATAGTTGAACTTTGTGGTATTGGCAACGATCCTATGTTAATGACTTGAAATATTTCCCCATTCTATTGATATATGATAATGATTTTCTAAGTTGATATTTTCTCTTACGAATGTGTTTCCATTCCATCTTGATGTTCCTATATCATTCCCTTCTTGTGGAGTCACATGATGATCCTTTGATGTAGTTTTCCTTGGATTTTCCCTTGGGGGTTTTCTTCTACTTATAGAACCCCTATTTTACCACAAGGAGTTTCGGTTTCCTATTGTTCAATGTACGGATTTTCCTTCATCTTCCTTTTAATTGTGTATCATGTTGGCTGGGTGTACTCTATTATCCTTGTAAATATTTTAAAAACCAATTAAATAAAATAATATTAATGAATAAATGAGGATAAGGAAAGTGTTGTTGATAACTTCTTTATTTGTTATCTTTGTTTATGATGTGATATGTTATGGTAAAGTGGCCTTAGAAAATCATGGATGATGGTGGTATCTTCTTGGGAATGGGTGATTCTTTCTTACTATTGTTGTTTATATGTGAATAATTACATTGAACATCAATATTATTAATCATGTACACTTGTTAAAAGAAATGTATTCCATAGAATGAAAACCATTATTTGATCACCCTTACTTATCAAAGTGGAATTTAAAGAACAATGTTTTCCAAGTCTGAATACACCCTTTTTGATAATTGTGGAATTGTGATGTGTTCTATTGGGTTTTGTGCCTTTTGTGGGTTGTGATGGTGGTCGTTATGTGATAGTACATGCAGTGAGATGGAATATCATGTTAATAGATTTGTTGATTCTGGAATGGATGGACTGGTTATGCAGTGGGACTACATCTATATAGTGGATGGGTTGTGGGACTACAATACTGGGATGTGTCATGATTTTATGGTTATGGTTGTTCCAAGTGTGGTTTCGTTATTCATAATGACTACAAGGTTTGGTTTTGAGAGGAATAATTCGGTGGGATAACTGTGAGGAAGGTTGTTAGCAGTTTTACTAATTTTTTGACTATGAATTGGTTGTTTTATTTGCTTCAACATATAATGTTTACATTGTTTGGTAGTTTTCCAAGTAGGGAAGGAAATAAATGAATTAATGATTTGTTATTGTAGAATGGTAATTAGTTATATTAATTGACATGGGTATGTTTCGAGTTGGGGCATGTAGTGAAGCGATGTTTAAGTGACCAGCATTCCTGGTGGTATGGGCATGTAGTGTTAGTGACAAAGGTGGTTTTTATTGGGCTAGTTGTATATTTGTAATCCAATAATATGTGTTGAGTTTTTTCCTTATATAATCAATCTTTTAATTTCTTATGTTTTCTATACACATCATGCCCGTGTTGAGTGTCGTACAACCCATTTTTATTGGAGAGGGGGTCTTTCCAAACATCCTAGTGGGAGGATGGATGGTTGGTTAATGGTTTTACCAAACTTCCACTTATAGGAATTTATCTTCCATGATTAATCAAGAAGGATTTAATTGATTGAGGTTTATTAAAAAATTTATAGTATTAGATATGTGACAGATGGTTTGTTTCCCACATGTCTTCAGGATGAGGACAACAAGTTTTTGAGAAGGGTGTGGAAATTGTGAGGCCCAGGTGTCTATGAGAAGGAATATTGGGTGGTTTGGAGCCCAGGTTTGTGCGGGTAGGTTGTGACAATGAGGCTTTTCGAATATTGTGGTAGTTTCAGTACATTTTCTAATAGGGATGAGTAGTTAACTAGTGTAAAGTAGTGAGGGGTACCCAAATATATATGATCTTTCTAATTTACGATACGTGAATTTTCTTTTACAGAGAGCATTCCTTGGTGAGGTTGTGGTGGATAATATACCTTGTAACGTGCTTTGGATTTTCTACTTTTTCCCATGTAGGAATTTGTATGATTCTCCCACTTTGTACACATGTGAATTTTTATTTTACTATTGATTATACTTTTATAATCTCCCTACATATATAAAAATGTATTCTGGCTTCCAGGGAGATTACCCAGACAGTGTTGGACCTTATTATCTTGGATGTTGGGGGCAGTTTCTATGTTACTACTTATCTTTTCATTTGGTACTTATATTAGATTTTTTAAATGTATTTTTGGGTGTTTTACAATAAGCATACATATGGGATAGATTTCAGTTAATTTATATATATATATATATTGGATTATTTTTTGGGTTTATACATCATATCTCCTGATGTTGGTTACTATAAAAAGGGTAATGCCTCCTATTTTTGTGACATTTATAAAACCTTTGTGCTCATCACCACCCCAAGGCCTATTGGACGAAGGACTCAAGGAGGGGGTCATTGTCTCTCCTTCATCTGGAAGAAGTATATTCATGAATAATTACCATATACATAAATTTTAATACTTATCATAAACATGGGTATGATCTATTGGACAAACATTAAAATATAGTATGATAAAAGACAAAAATTCATCCATGTGGCCAAAATGTATCTGAATATTGGCTTGAAAAAATTAATTTATTTATTAGAATAACTCTTCCAATAAAATTAGGGAAAGTTTTCTTATAATTTTATAATGCTTCTAATATTATTTTTACCATTAATTTCTAGATTCACCCAATATTGTTATAGATTATAATAATAACTTTATATAATATTTTTATAAAAATGTAATTTGTTCTTATTTGTATAAAAATATCGTAATTATTACAAAAATGTAGGTTTTCTATTCAAAATTTAATTCATATAATAGGAAAAAATTTCTACAAGGATAATCACGCAGACGGGATGAGAAAATCGAGTTTTAAAGTAAAGAACGACCAAAAAATTACAATTGGTTTGTATATAAATTTATTTTGAAATTGTTTAAATTCACCTAAATTTTTTCAAATTATATACAATTGGTATAATTATAAATGAAAAACTGCTAAAAAATATAACTATATAAATAAATTAGATTAAAATGATTACCTGAAACAAAATATAATTTTTTTCAAAATTTACTGAAAAAATGATTCTTCTCCGAAAAATTCTGAAAATTCAACAAAAGTAAATTTTTATATTCATATTAAATATAAAAAGTTTATTTTCTCATATAACATATATAAAACTGTCAAAAATTGTATTTTATATATGTTCTTAATTATAAGTGGGTAAAAATCCAATTATAAAAAAATTATTTTTATGATTAATATTGAGTTTGTTCTTATATTATGCTTATGAAATATATTGTATTAATCTAAAAAAACATTTTATTGAACATATAACATATATATTACAATAATATCACACAAAAATTGATATTATTTATTATGATAAAACCATTTTTTGAGCATATAAAATAGTACAAAAAACACTCCCACTATTTTCAATTATTTTATATATTTAGTGATAATTTTTTTTAAACAATGAATTAGATAAAATTTTTAATAGGTTAGTAATATTCATAACTGAAAACATAATCGTTGTGTTATATGTTATTATATTAAATAATAATGTTTTAATACTAGTTTTTTTTTGGTAAAACTCAGCATTTCATAAAATGAAAGACAACACATTGTTGTCTGTAGTGTAAGCGTAACATGGTGTTGTATATAATTAAATATACGAATGAAATTATATTTATTAAAAATGATGATATTTTAAATTTATTGGGTGTAACATTTAAACACATGAAAACTCATATAAAATATGTTATGATCTAAAATGGCTTTGGAAATATTAAATAAAACATTTTTACAATAATAAAAAAAAATATTTTCTAAAAATATATAACCATTACATCCCATAAAATGTAATCGAAACACCATTAGGTGTCTTAGAGTATCATATTCATAAAATGATTACAAGAACCCTTTTAATTGTAATAACCAGATATATGAAATAAAAAATTTCATTACATAATTCATTAGAGAGAACAATTTGGGCCCACCCATGTATAATCTATATGAGGCTCACCTATGGGAATAATGGGGATCACACCTTAATATAACCAATATCAGGCTCACTCTACCTTCAATAGAAATAATTGGGATTAACTCTCAATATAAGCTATATCGCCCTCAATCATTTTATATAATTCTGAAAAACCATATTGTGAATAAAACTCATGGATTATAGAACATTTCTAAATACTATTATTCAAACCATATGAAAAACTATTTCGTATAAAACTAGTTATTTATTTTATTAATCCGCTTTCAATACCAAAACAAAATGTTCTTTAAAAACAATATTAAATAAAAACATACATAGAAAGATAAATATTTCTATACATTTATGAAAAAATAAATTGTTTCAAGGGAACCCAAAAATATAATAATGGCCATAACGGAAGAAAATCCATTATCATCGTGCAATTCATTAATAGAACTTTCCATATTTTATGTGAAAAATGTTCCATATAAAAAACCTTACAAGCATAATTTTAAAATAATTTAAAAATAAAGTGTAAATAATCATAAAAATTGAATTTATAAATTTGTTATACCTATATAATGATACTAGTAATGTAATTCCAATAACATGGACTAGTAGGATAATGACATGGAATGAAATATTTAAACAATTATTCTTACTTAAAGAAATGTCTCATATCATATCAAAAAAATTTAATAAAAAAAATTTAAAAAAAATTATTAATATAACTGATAAATCTTCTATGTAACCATTCAAATCACATTTATATACACGTTATAAAAGAATATTGGTGTATAAAAATAAAAAATTCCATCATGAAAGAAAATTGAGGTGAAGTCCCATACCTTGAGTCTAGATAATCACATGTGTCATTTTTATAATGAATAATATACTTATGTTAATTTTTTAATTTCATAATAAATATTTTCATGTTTCATAATAATTTTATTTCACTTATAATGTTTTTATTAAATTACTAAATCTAATATGTTTATAGTGGATGTTTTGAAAATATTTAGTGTATATGTAAAAATAAATTTGGTAAGTTAACTATCGTCAAAGAGGTTATTATTTTTAAAAATAAAGAATAATAATAATAAAATAGTTATTATATTATTAGATAAATGTTTCCTTTAAAACTAATCTTGGTATAGGGTTATGAAAAATTAACCAATGTTATGATCATAGTGACATTATGTCATAGTTTTTTTGAATAATGTGGTTCCATTTCCAAAAGACCATCACACAATTTTTTATACAGAATATTGATTACATTAGTCTATAATAATGGATCATATTAAAATATTTATCATAATGGGGTGTAAATCACCAGGAAGATCATCCAGCCATGTAATATCTTGACTTACTCCTCTATTAGCGTGGCCATTAACAACCTTATTCACGTCATGACAGATATGAGTGGTAATATGGTTGATGTTGTAGAGATAACATAGATATTCCATCCAATGTGTAGTAATCCACAATGCTAGATTAATCACACCATTCCAAATCGCTTTTACTATGGTAGTCGAATCACTTTCCATCCATATGTTGTTAAATCCATGATTCTTAGGGAGAGAAATATCTTGGATCAAAATATTCCATTCAGCCTCTAGATATGAGAAAATTCTAAGGACTCTAAAGAACCACCCTAGGATCTGACCAAGATGATCTTTGAATTTGGCGCCACATCCCACAGGGCCCAAATTTCAATTTGAAGCACTATGTTGATTAACATTAATATTTTTCAAAAAACATTATAGAAACAAGGTATGTAACATTTTTCTTCAATGAATGATAATTATATGATATGTAGAATATTATTAAATTACATATGTCATTATTTTTATTTGGTGATGAAGAAAAAAAAATCACATAGCTTCTATGAGGACCTTGTCCACAAGCCCATGAATGATGTCATCACTTTTTATGTGAGTGAAAATGTAGAAATAAAATTATATATTATTTTTATATGAAGAAAATTATGTTATTAATATCCTCAGTATGTCTATACTATATGATATATATTCTATATATTCAGACTAATTACCATTAATTTAACATGTTTTTGAAAAATGCTTCGCATCACTTTGTGGGGATGTAGTCCACCACACACATGAGCAATGTTTTCATATACCATATGGTATGAAGTTTAAAAATAGTATATATAATATAATGAATCTATATGAATTATTATTTTAAAAATATTTAAATATCACAGATAAAAAATATTTTAATCATAATTCCCAACAATGACAGGTTCTAATTAAAAAATGAATGACATTGTTTAACGGGGTAGTATTCTACCGCGCCCATGAACAATAATTTCATAACCCATGGGATTGTTATATGAATTGTTGTATATAGTAACTATATCATAAAAAACAATATTTATATTTAATGATTTTATGTTATTATATAATAAAGATTAATTAAAATGGGGTGGAGATGAAAACAAACTATAAATGTATATTGATGTACATTTCCTCTTCTTCAGTAACTCATTCTTCTTTTTACTGATAGAGTTTTTTGGTTAGAATTATAAAAAAATATGGTTAATAGAATGAGGTTAAGGAATCTATGGGAAATTTTTTCAATTTTAGACCAATCCTTTTTGTTTTTTGGGGTTGAATAGGAGGGGATAAGGGTGGCCTTTTATATGTTGGGCAGACAAAAACATTTAATTTTTTAGAAGTATATTTCATAACCCTTGTTTTTTCATAATAATAATATTAAATAATACATAACATTATAAATAATTGGTATAATGGACTTAATATAGGCACTTAATTATTTTTGGAGAATTTAAATGTCATTATTCCACTTATTTTTATAGATTAGTCTCTTTGTGGACATGATTTTTTTAAACATTATAATTAATATTAATTGTTCTCAATTTTTTTAAAAAATTTGTGAAACTAATTAGAAATAAAATCTTATTATAATAAGAAATATATAATATATTTTTACCAAATTAATATCAAATAATTTGAATAAATTAATTTTAAAATAACCCCACAAATGACAATAGAAAATAGGTTTTTGATGTGAAAATTTTCAAATGTTAGTACATTTTTATGTCCATGTTAAAAATGAGATTGCTTCCATTTACCTAAATTGGATGAATATATATATCATTGATAAATGTTTATTAAATATTTTTAATAATATAATATATCATTATAAATTATTTATAAAAAATATAATTTTTTAATTAAAATTCATTATTTATCAAAAACTCATCAAAAATTGAAGCTTTACATTAGAATAATAAAAAATGAAAAAATTTGACCCCAATATAATTTTGACATTATTAATATGTAAATGATTGTTATTTTTTCAAATAAAATTTATCAAATATTATTTATAATGCTTTTAAATGGGGAATCCATTAAAATGAGGTATACCAATATTATAGGAAAATTCAACTTTTCATTATTAAAATATGCATTTTTCTTAATTTATTCAAATTAACCATATTGGATTTTTTTAAAAAAAATATGGTTGAATATATAATATATTAATTTAATTAATAACCCTCTTCAATAATAATTAATTTAAAATATTAAGATAAAACACCTTTATGGGAACAAACAAAGTTTTTGGGTGAAAACATTTCATTTATATTCAATTGGAATTTATTTTAATTTATAATTAATTGGATATCAACAAATTTGTAATATATATATATGTAAACCATATAGTCACAATTCAGTTAATCCTATTCATTCCCCCATTCTAATGGATAGCTAATAAATATCATCTTAGTAATAATATTAATAGTTTATTGTTGTCGGGTAAGAATCGACATTGTGTGAAACATAGGTTATAAAAAAACTAAAAATTATATTAAATGTATGATAAACACATGTTGAATCTAATGAATTATAAACTATAGATTTTTTTGAAATAAATATATGAAATAATTTAAATTAATTTGAATGAAGTTATTTTATTAATTCTTGGGTTGTTACATCCTACCCCCCTTAGAATGAATTTCTCCATCGATAGTCATCTTTTTTGTCAAAGGATTAACATTTTTTGAATTAATTTATTGAAACAAAAATAATACAAATTAGGTAAAGAAAATATACCATAAAAGGGTATTTGAGAAACATAAATTCAATTAATGTTACACGTATTTTGAAATTCACATAGGGAGAATATTTTCGGGAAATTAAAATTTGGATTTTGATGGGAAAATAAATTTCAATGGACTTATAGAGAGTGATAGAGAACATGGACAGGAGGAAGCCAATAACAAAAAAATCCCAAATTCATATGAATGTGGAATTTGACATTTATATCAGAAGAAAATATGGTAATAGGATAAAATTTTATTTCAAGATCTTTTTCCTAATGATGATGTATTATTTCATAATCTAGATTGAAGACTTAATGAAATATATATACTTGAAATGTAAAATTTGATCCTTTATCCTATTTCCACCACAATATCATATTTTTCTCTACAATATGAGTATTTAAGATTATTTATCTAATGCCTAAATCAATATAATCATAATCTAACAAATCAAATAATCCACAAAAGGATAAAAAAAATATTCTTATTATCTTTAGATAAAAAAAACACAAAAATGGTTAACAAACTATATGATAATTCCAAAAATTATCAAACATTCATATGATGACATAATATAGTAATATATAATGTTCAGTAGTAATATCCAATGTTACATCTAAATAATTCCACAAATATATTTCCATATTTTGTCATGAATACCATTAAACTTATGTCCATTAAAGTAATAGTGTTCTTCCTCTAATAAAATTATAACATATAACTAAGACATGTATAAGAACAGAATATATGACTCCCATGGTATTTCCATAACCTTAAATATTAAAAGAAAATTTCTGAATATATTGGAATTTTGATCAATCATTGAAATATTTTGAGTTCCTTGGGAGATCACAATTCACTTCATGGCCCAACATCAATATTGGAAGTAGAAAATGATTTTTATACCACATTTCACTATAGATCCTGATGATTTCCTCTCTTAGTAGGTAACTTATGATATACATTAGCATATTTAATAAAAATCATTATACCAAAATCATAACATGGTCAACTAGTTTTTTGTAATATTAGTATTGAAGTGTTCAAGACACTTTTCATTACAATCTCTAATTTTGTGACCAGACATACGACAGTATTAATAGTATTACTATCTCAACATTCTTTTCAATAAATTTATATTACCTCATTTGGAATAATTTTTGGGCTTCCCTATAGAATTCATAGTATGTTTCTTCTCTATTTCATGATACCATGAGCATTTCTTACTCATTCCATCTCATGAAAACTTATTTTTAGAAAAATAAATATCAACATTCTCATCATAACAATCAACATTATTATAACATTTATATTCATCTATGGTCAATGTTCTTCATCATTTTTTATTTAATTGTGAGTAAAATCTTTTACTTTACTACAAATGTCTCTAATAATATTCATTACAATACCGGTTTATATTTTGATTTCTTTCACCATATACAGACCCAAAACACAAATTTTTCCCCTAAATTATGTTAATATATTCTCTATCTTATACTGAAACCCCATAGTAAATTACTTAGCATGTAAAATTTTAGTAGGTCTTTCCCATTCCATAACATAAATATCATATTTCTCTCATGTATTATTCATCGAATTCCACCACAAATCATTTTCACCTTCAATGTGATATATGTAAAGAGTTAACATTTGATGTTATGAATATCCCATGACTTAATATATCTTCTTCAGGGCATTGATCCATCCTTCGACTATAATTTGTTTAGATTATCCACTGAATGATTGGGGATTTTTTCTCATAAAATTTTTCTCTATAAACATATTACTTCAGGGTATATTGGGATCCACTGTAGTATGGATACCATCACTATTTATTTCTTATATCAACTTATACATCATTTCCACAAGCTATTCTATTCCAATTACAATTATCTAAGGAAACTAATTGGAAGGATATATCTCTCACAGTTTCGTACCACTATGTGTTTCATATTTTATCATTTTAAAACCATTATTAAGAGACATATTTTAAAATAAGAATCATTGAAATACTAGAATACATTATAATTTGGCTTATCCATAAATTAAAAACCTATAAGAGATTTCTATTAACACAAACCAATCCTATATTTTTTTCAAATATAATTATTTATAAAAACTATATGTATGCATCCATAATCATTATATTATCTATTTTTTTAACTAAATAATTCATTCTATTTTTTTATTATCATATTGGGTTTAGAATTCTAGATAAGTAGGCTATAAATCATACTTAACAAAACCATAAATTATAAATTGGACACATCATATGTTTATATAAATTTTGAATAATATAAATCATTATAAATAAATCCAAATTTATTTTTAAGGAAAATTTGCATGAATCTCAAAATTATTTCTCTATTTCCCTTAATCATCCATAAATTGTGAAAACATCAATAAAAAATGTTGGATGATCAGAACATGATATGTAAAGTTTAAAAAAATAAACAAAACACTTGGTCAAATGAACACATGAAAAATCATATAATTATTATATTTATCTTCACTGTTTTGAGAATATGAAATAATATAAATTCAAATGATAAACAATAAAACATTTTTTCTCAATTAGAATCTCTATAACCTATATAAAACAATTTAAAAATACATTAAAAGACATAGATCACCATATTTTTAAGCACCATTGAAAACCCTTGTAACTTGATTAATTGTATTGACACATTAAAAAATTATCATTACCAAAAAGAAAACAGATATCATTAAAGGATATCACCTTTTTTATGAGCTATATCATCGCTCTCTTGATCTATAATTGGTCTCAACACTTCGTATTAGCAAAATCTGTCATTCCTGTCTTTCATGAGCCATAATGGGGATCATACCATTGTATAATCTATATCAATCTCACCTATTTTACATAATACTGATGTACCATTTCATTAATATACAAAATTCATAAAATCACACATTGAAAAACTCTCTTTAAACCCATGTGAATCACACATTCAGATAAAAATACACATTTTTTTAAGATTGCATTTTCAATACCAAAACACTCGTTTCATTATAAAAACAATTTTCAATACCAAAATTATGAAATATAGAGAGAGGTTTAATTATTTAGTGAAACATGAATGATTTAAAATGAATATAAAAAATATATAATGTCCATGAAACAAAAAATTCCTGTTTTTTTGTACATTACGAATATAACATTCCTTTTGTTGTTTGTCAAAATGTCCCATATAATATGTATAAAACAAATCATTTTAATTTTTTATAAAATATTAACAAGGGACATAAAATTTAAAATATAATTCATTTATTTCAATATAATTTTTTTAAAAATAATTCAAAACATATACGAAATAGAAAGTGTTGGAAGGAGAACATTAAACAGTGATTCTTTTTTAATGAAACATCTTGTATATCATAGGAAACACATGATCTATCAAAATCATGAAATAACCCATTCAAATAAAATATTAAATATCATGAGAATAAAAAATTTCAGGATATAACATGTCAATTGAGATTTGTATACACCGTATAATAGAGTATAGGTTTATAACATTAGGAAATGCCTCAATGAAATGTAATTGAGACGAAGTCCCCTAACTTGAGTCTGATTCGTCACATTTTAATTTATCATCGTGAATAATAATATAATATTAATATCTAAATTTCTTGGTAAAATTATTTAAATTTTTTATCACATTTATTTACATTACTATAAGTTATACACAATTACATAATCAATTATTTTAATGTCGGATGATTTACCTATATTAGGAAAAATTTTCAAAATGACATTGGTTGGTTGACTATGGTACAGGAATTAAATATGTAAACATATACAGAATAATAATAATTAAATAAAATATATATATATATATATATTATAAACATAAAACATTGGATGATGGTTATTAAAAATTAACCAACATTTCAATGATTGATATATTTGGACTTACATACGCATGTGTAACGTCTCCATTTTTCAATGATAATTATAGAAAAAAGATAATTAGAATATCTAATTCTATATTGATCACTATATAACAAATAAAATATTACTTAATTATATACATTTCATTATTTTAATTTTTTTATGATGAACAATCGTCACATCGCTTCATGGAGGCTTCAGTCCACACATCCATAAATGATGTTATCACATTATTAGTGTATGAAGTGGTAAGATAAAATTATAAATTATTTATAAAAAATATAATTATGTCATTTATATAATAAATCGTTCATATATATCCTATATTATCATTATTTTTACACTTATTACCTTCCATTTTATATGGTAGTAAAAAATGCTTCACATCATTTCGTGAGGCGGTAGTCCGTTGTACACAAGAGATACATTATTGTATCCCCTAAAACATGAAATATAAAAATGGAGTATAATATATAATTACTATATAATTATTATAATATAATAAATATCATAATTATTACATATAAACAGTATTTCCTTTATATATCTCAACCATGAGAGGTGGTAATGGTTAAACAAAAAACTTCATCTTACGACCCGGTTTTCCACCAAACACATAGATGATAAAATAGTAACCCATTTAATAAATGTATTTAGGGTTTTAGGTAACGAAAATAACATAAAAACAATTCATTAATTTTTGAATAATGTTTTTATTAAATATTGATGGTATAAGAAGAATTTATTGGGATGTAGATGGAAATTAAAAAAATTGAACGTTGACTATCATTTCCTCTTCAACGAGTAAAACCTTTTGTTTTGCACCAATGAACATCCTTGGTTATATCTCTTCCCAATGTTTGGACTCTTTGATTAGGAGATGGAATTTAGGGAGTGATTTGGGATGTGGTTTTCTAAAACAATGTGGTTTGAAGGTGTGATGAGAGGGATAGAAAAGGTGGCCTTATATTTGTGGTAGAGATGACACAGTTAGCATTTTTGAAACAAATTCAGGTGAAAACACATTTATAACTAAAAAAGGCTCCCTTGAAAAATTTTATTATACTATAGGGGTAATTTTATAATTTTTTTCCTAAAATGTGTGTTTCATGAACTTATAGGTTTCTCTTATTCTAAATGTTTAGTCCCTAATAAAACACGTTTTTCTTTTAATCACAATGATAAATTCTTATTGTTTTCACTAATCAATTTGATATGATATTAATTAGAACTTATTTCAATTTATATATTATTCTAAATATAATGAACCATTCCATTAATCCAAAATAAAATCTCATTTATATAAGAATATAATTTATATATAATCTTATAGACCAAAATATTAAGGGGGTTTAAATGTGAAAACGGTCAAAAGTACATTTTTATCAGAAAATGAAAAATAAAATTTCTTATAATGACCTTAATTTGATTAATATATTTATAATTTAATTTATGTTATTTATAATGTAATGAAAAATTTAATTTATCCATATAATTTATTTATAATAATAAAAGTTTACTTAAAAGTCTATATTTTTCATTATTCATAAAAAAATGAAACTTCAGAGAGAAATACAAAATATAAACCATAATAAATTTATTAACATTTTTTTAATTTTTTTTTATTTTTTGATATTAAATATATTAATGTTTATTTTTTTTAATACAATCACACCTTTAAAAGAATGTAAATATTCCATTTCAAAAAATATATTTTTCATGCTCAAAATTGGATTTGTTCTTACCATAAGCCTATAAAAACTATTTAATGATTACCAAAAAACATGGTTGAATATAAAATGTATAAATTTCATTAATTATTATTTGTAATGTTTATTAATTTATTTTAATATAACAAAAAACATTTGTGGGAATGAAAATTTTTTTTGGGTAAAAACATTTCCATTATCTTCCTTGAGGTTTTATTTCCATTTATAATTAATGTGAAACCAATGATTTTGTTGTATATATATTTGTAAACTATATTTTCACAATTCAGTTTATTCTATACATATCCACCATTCTAGTGGATAGTTGATAACAACCATGATAAATAATAATATTAATAATATATTATCATCAGGGGAGACTTGACCTTGCATGTAACTCAAGTTATAAAAGAAACCCGATTTTACATTCAATATATGACAAATATGGTATTTCATATAATGAAAGATAATATGTTTATTTTTGAAACTAATTATATATAAATTTTAAAATTTATTTTAATGAATATATTTCATAATGACTCTATATTTTAAAGTACTAATAATGTTAATATGAAAATAATATATATTTAAATTACCATTAACCATATGTATTGATTTGATAACATATTGAATAGAAAATACGTCCACTATAAAATAATTCAGGATAAAATGATCATTACTGATCAAGAGAAATAATTTTGAAGGTTTCAAATAATCATAAAAATAGTTTCATAATGTTTTTATTGAAGTGTTTGGATATAAATACAAATACCCACAAACATTTTCTTCAAACTTGTTCACAAATATATGGATCAAGAATTTAATTATATCATACCCTGAGTTGAACTCCTCAAATATGGATATGGTGGTAAAATATTTATAATATCATCATAGTTTGTATATGGTACTTGAGTGATTAATTTGGTATGGATACAATAAAGAAAGAAGAAGTGGAAGAAGAAAAGAACTTTGAAAGAGGTGGTAAAATTATTATGTCTTCTTCGAGTGTTTCCTATTGAGTTGATCAAAATGTATCCTTAGGATGGAAATATGATAAAAGTAAGGCTTCTAAGTATAATTGTGGGTAGTTGGGAGGATATTTGAGCATGGGTTGGCCGATCCAAATGGCATTGGAGGTGTGATTTTGAGGGAAGGGTAAGTACCCTTTTATAAGAGAGGTGAGTGTCACTTTAGGAAAATCTTGAAATGTTATTTTATTATACAATTATATTCAGATTATAATGTCTACATAATGATTTATTTAGAGGGTATGGTGTGAATGGGTCAAAAACCTCTCAACCAATAGTTCTGACACGTGTTTAGGTCACTAAATTTACCTTATCTCTTAAGTTTAACTCTGAGTTATATAGTTTGTCTTTTACCATCTATTCTTGTATTATTATAATGAATGGCTGATAAAATAAAAATAAAAATCAAATAGACCCCCAAGTGGTTAATTATTAATTTTTCTAACCTTATCTATGTCCTTTTTCTGATCCTTATATTTTTAAGAATATTAAATCAAAAAATAATATAGTATTTGTTTTAAAAACTCAAATAGCTGAATTTTGACCTATTTGGTATTTCGTTTTTTTGAAAGTCATAACAACTTTATAACTTTTTAAAAATATTATTTCATCAACTCTAACATTTCATATTATCGTTGAATTTTTTTTGAATTTATTAGATGTCTCAATTTACATTTATTTGGATATTTATAATATCAATTATTTTAATCTTTCATTAATAAGTTAATAATTGCATCCTCATTGTATCATAAATGAATTTAATTATTTAATTTCTAAAAATTATATATATAATGCCATTATGTAGGACCTCATTTTAGCTTTCTAATTAAAACTTATAGTCAAATTTATCTTACTTGTAACCCTATATTAAAAATGGTTTAGTTATTAATCATTGTATTTAACACTTTTAACTCTACATTAAATAAAATAATAATAAATGTCCTAATCTAATCCTAGTGGAAAAAACAGATCATATTTTATTCCTCTGGTTTATTCTGTCCGAAATAAACTTATCCAATAGAATTAGGACGAATGTTAGGGTAATTATAATATCATTTTTACCTTTAATTTCCCAACTTACTTTTAGCCATGTTAAATAAAAGTCAAAACATACTATTCACCAAAAAATTATTTTCATCTTATTTAACCACATTTTAATTAATGATTTCCATAATCTCTCTTGGATTTTTGAAATTCATTTTACAGAAGTAGTAAAATTATGTTTTGTGCAAATTTGTAAATGCGCCTAGAAGGTTGGTAAAAGACTATAAAAAGTTCAATACAATTCAATATATCTAATATCATTGTAAAATGATTCCAAAAATTTAAATTTAACATATATAGGTATTATTTATCTATTTTTACATAATATAAATTTTAAAAAATAACTACTTATTTAAATAAAAATTTGGTTTTAAACAATAATGTTTTGTTTTTCACTATTCTTAAAAAATTGAATGTTTTCAAAGAAATTAAAAAAATTCACCCTAATATAATTTTGATTTTCTGAATGAAAAAATGATGTCCATTTTGGAAATAAATTTTATATTATTTCAAAAAGTGGGTATTACTATACCTAATGGCTAGTTTGATTGGTCGTGGTGTGTTAGAAATCTATATTGCGTACAACCCAAGCAATTTTATTATTCAAAGAGATGTGTTCCATAGAAGCCTGGGGTGTTACAGTTATACCTATTTCCTATAATTTTATCCTCGAAATTTCTAGAATAATATAGAATAAAAATATTCAGATGGTTCTTCATTATAAGTTCCTTGGTTTCCCATGTTGCCTCTTTCATTTTAGGGTTTTTCTATAAAACATTCACTAGACGAGTCATCCAGTTTCTCATAACTTATTCTCTGGTATCGGGAATCATGACAGGATCTTCACAATAAGATAGATCATGTTGCATTTCTATTTTTTCATTGGATAGTACATTCATTGGGTCATGCATGTTTTGTTTTCCAGTGATACATGGAAAGAATCATGAACTTTGGAGATACGTGGAGGAATTGCCAAACGATAAGCTATAACTCCAATTTGTTCTAGAATTTATAATGGTCTGATGTACCTGGGACATAACTTACCCTTATTACCGAAACATATAACACCCTTCCATATATATAGCTTCAAGAAAACATGATATCCTACTAGAAATTACAAATCCTTCCTTCATTTGTTGGTATATATCTTTTGTCTACATTGAGCTTCTTCGATGTGGGTTTAGATAATCTTCACATTTTCCATTGTTTCCTCAAAAATTTCTGGGCATATGAGTTTTCATTCCCAAAAATAATCTCAACAAGTTGGTGTGAGACATATCTGTCACTATAACCCTTCATATGGTTCCATCTAAATACTAGAATGGAGGCTATTGTTATAAGAAAATTATACCAGAGGTAAATATTGATCCCACATACCATGAATGTCAAGTGACAAAGATCTCATCATGTCTTCTAAGGTTTGAATAGTCTATTCTGATTCTCCATCAGTTTGAGGTAGGTAGGCAGTGCTCAAATGAAGTTCACCATCCAAGGCCTTCTGATGCCTTTTCCAGAATCTTGTTGTAAAACGGGGATCAGGATCAGAATCAATCGATAGGGGTACTCCATGAAGTCATACAACTTCATTAATATATAGTTTGTTAAACGTTAAAGTGGTAAATATTCTCTTCTAGAAATAAAATGTGCTGACTTGGTAAGTTGATAAAAAATGAACCATATTACATCATTACTTTTATGAGTCTTTTGTAGCCCCATGACAAATTACAATGTAATATCATACCATTTCCACTTTGGTATGGGAAAAGGATTCATGAATCATCCCTAATGTTTTCTTCCATCCTTAACCTATTGACAAACTATACCTCTTGACACATAATCAGTAATCTCCATCTTCATGTTGTTCCACCAAAAATTTTAGTTCTAATATCAATATATCTTAGTGCTACCAGGATTAATTGAGAAATTATATCTATAAGCATCATCCAACAATTCTATTTCTCGATTGGGTATGTTCGGAACACAATATCTCTTACAAAATTTTAAAATTTCATCTTCATATACAAAGTTAATCAATCACCTTTAATTCACAATATAATTTTTTTGAAACTCCTCATCATCATTATAAGAAGATTTTGTCCTTTCTAGTACAGATGGTTTGGAAACCATTTGAAAATGTATTTATGTTTCACCTTCCATGATTATTCCCATATAAATCTTTACTAGATCCATGAACATTGGATCAATTTCAACTCTCATCTTGTTCAAAACTCCATGATCAATTCTTCTCAAATCATATACAAAATTATTTTCCTTCACCTTTTTGTAGTGTATAGTACAATCATTATCTTTGAGTAGTTCAAGCCATCATCTTTTCCTCATGTTGGGTTCTTTCTATGAGAAAATATACTTCAAAATCTTGTGAACAATATATATCTCACATTTTCACCATAGATATAGTGTGGCCATATATTCAATGAAATTAATAAAGCGACTACCTAAATATCATGAGTGGGATAGTTTTGTTCATAAATTTCTGATAGTCATCATGCATAGGAAATATCTCTATCATTTTGCATAAGGACACAACCAAGTCCTTTCTTCGAAGAATCACTATAAATCTCAAACCGATCATCCCTCGATGGTAGGGTACTGATAGGAGAATTGGATAATCTTATCTTCAGTTATTCAAAACATTATTCACACTCTTTTTTACAAAAAAATTTAACCCCTTTTTGTGTGGGCTTGGTTAATGCATTTCCCATCAGGAAACATTCTGGATGAAACGTTGATAAAAACATGCTAAACCAATAAAACTGCATACCTCAGTTATAGTCGTCAGTGTTGTCCATTCATGGATTAACTTTGTCTTTTAAGGATCAAGAAGGATTCCATATTTAGGGAAAATATTTCAATGAAAATAAATTTCCTGATGCCAAAATTAACACTTGTTAATCATTCAATATAATTCATTTCATCCGAGGGTTTTTAGAAAAGTGTGCAAGTGATTTTCATGATCTTAGTATCTTTTTGAGCATTCCAAGATATCATTAATAAATACCACTAAAATGTTATCAAGATATTCTTTGAAAATTGTATTCATTAGATCCATGAAAATGAAGGGTGCATTAGTCAATCCAAAAGGCATTACTGTAAACTCATAATGCCCATAGTTGGTTCAAAATGTTGTTTTTAGAATGTATTCCTTATTCAGATAGAACTGATGATATCCAGATCCAAATTCAATCTTTGAAAAATATTGAGATCAATTAACTTGATCGAATAAATAATCAATGTGAGGTAGGGGTACTTCTTCTTTTTTGTTATAGAATTGATCTCCCTATAGTCAATGCAAAACTGCATAGATCCATCTTTCTTCGTGACAAAAAGAGCATAGGATCCCCATGGAGAAACACTAGGGAGAATTAATCCTTTATTACTCAATTACTCTAGTTGATTCATTAGTTCGACTAATTCCATAGCGGTCCTTATATAAGGGGTCTTCTATATGGGCCTTGAACAAGGAATTAAATCCATAGAAAACTCAATTTATCATTTTAGAGGATGCCATGGTAAATCATCTGGAATCATGCCAAAATATTCTTGAACAATATGTAAATCCTCTATTTGAAAATTATTTTCCTCACCAATAGTTATTTCATTATCTTACCCCCCCAATAATTGAATTTAATAGAGCTGATGGGGGTGGATATAGATAGGAATCAAGTGGTGACATTTCTACTCTAACGATAAGGTAATTCTTATTATCATAGAAAATTGTATCCTCCTTCTTTTTATAATAATTTTTTCATCATGGTATGAAATCCAATCCATACCAAGAATTATATCAAATTCAATCATGGTTATGAAGATGATATCAGTAGATAATGAACATTTGTATGTTATAATGGGGACTGATTCATAAACGTTGGTTTCAATGATACTTCCCTAAAGAGTGTTGACTGAAAACTGCCTTGTTAAATCAAATTGGAAATATCTAATTTTAATAGAAAACTAGGAAGATATGAAATAATCCAATGATCCTAAATCAAATAAAAAAATGGAAAATTTTAAGGAAACCATTAAATTAACTTCCACCGCATCATTCAGAGCTTCAAATTCAGCAGTAGTGATCGCATAAGCTTGGCCTTGCTCCCTTGGCCTTTTCTAAGGTACGTTTCTGTGGCGCTTAGGACATTAATTTTTATAATTACCCATTTCTTTACAATTGTATCATTCAATACTGATATCCTCTTTCATTCCCTAACAATCACGATCCTGGTGGCCTTTTTCACCACCCTTGTAATAGACTCCAATTCCCTTCTGGAAAGTAATGGGGTGTTTCGTCCCAAATTTATTACATTATAAAAATTAAAAATTTCCCTTCTTCCCCTTATTTCCATTTCTATATTGTTCATCAGATCCCTTCTCCGCTTCCTTTTGTTTAAAGTCGTATGACTTAGAGAATTACTTTTCTGTCATGATAGCATGCACGACGATATCTTCAAAAAATGAGATGGATTGTGAGACTAATGATTGACAGAGAAATGGGTTTGACCCTTCAATTAATTGATCAATCTTAATCCTTGGGTAATATATTTAATCTTCAACATGCCTTGAAAACCTTGTAAAGTTAGCCTCATACTTAGTGATATTCTCATCCTCCTTTTTCCACAAACTTAGAAATTGTTTTCCTATATCTGCTTGATGGTCACGAGGAAAGTTGTTTTCTAAAAAACTCTCTTTAAACTACCTCCATTCCATATTTTTTACTTATTCACCCTTCTATGTGTTTTGAATTAATGACCACAACTGATCTGCATCTCATTTTATTCAAAAAACATCCATGACAAATATTTCTATTTCACAACTCCTCTAATCAATAAATATTTTCTCTAAGTACATTATCCATTTCTCATATACAAATGGATTTTTAGTCCCATAGAATGTATGTGGATGTTCCCTCAAGAAGAACTATAACATTGATCCTCTGTATTGTGGATCAAGGTTCTCCATATGGGTAAGATTATTTTTCATAACCCGAGTGACTTGTCCCAGCATGGTGATTAGATGATCAAACCAAGTTTCATCAAAAGATCAAGTATAACTACCTTCAGTAGGATAAAAATCCATACATGTATTATGTGAGTTGATACAGTTTCCCCTCCTTCCACTATGCGCCATTTCTACACAATAACATAAACTAGATTAGCTTATGAATCAGAATACATAATTCCACACATGTAAAATAGGTAAAATAAATTGAATAGTTTTTGGATATAATCCATAATCCTAAAAATTATTTCACTTAGGAGTTATATACCCATTAGTCCTTCATAATGGTTTGTAAAAAAAATGTGAAATATCCTAAGCATATCTCCCAAGAGTGTCGTAACAAAGAGTGCATCAATGCTCATTGTCATATACCAGAACACCCCGAGTCAAGTCTTAAGCTCCTTATCAGTGTTTTCACTACCAGGTACATCTGCACCAGAGATGCCTCTACCTTCTTATATATTGATAGGGTTGTATTGCTTGAAAATCTCACAAAATATCTATATTACCAAAATTCTAGGAAATTCTACTATACTAATGATCAAAGTCTGTCTTAGGGTAATGTTCTCTAATAAGTGTTTTTCTAGGTATAGTTTGCTTTTTTTACTAAACTTTATCTGATACCATATATGATTCCCCATCTTTGGTTACCTAGATTTGGGGCATTATTACATAAAATTTTCATGATCATAAGGGATCAAATTATGAAAGGTCATTCAGTTTATTTTCCTTGGAAGTACTAGACACATATATCATTTTTACATTACATTATAAAATAAAAAATACAACAAAATTGTATCATTTTACCACATTCAAATCCCTTATAAAATCCTTGAAGTTCAGTCATAATATACTTCATCACATCTTAGAAAAAATAAAATATAAGAAGTGGGTGAGCTCAGATTCTCAATAAGGATAACAATATAGAGAAAACTTTCATAAATAAGAATAAACATGTAAGGAAATGAATAATACTAAAACACAAGCCTTTTAAACTAAAACATCAGCATAATATGGAAAAGATAAATCATATAATTCAATCTACTTGTTCACATGGATATTATACTAGTTGAATAATCACATTTTATATCTATAGCGAATTTCAAAATGATTGAATGCATAATACCGAACATCATAACCACATAGTCATGGACTTGTTCAGAGACTAGAAATAAGATTTTATCATGTCCTTATTCCATGATACTAGTTTGTCTAATGAGACCAACTAATGCATCGAGGAGATATAACGGGATACACCCGTCACATACGAAGTCCAATGCATTCCTCATATTAAAAGGTTGAAACATAACATAATCATTCGTATTGAAAGTAACATACAAAAAGATAATACATTAAACATAAACCATTAATGGTATAAAAATTACACATCCATAGTCAAAATATCACAAAAACTTCATTAATATATAAAATATTGTATTATAATAAATCATATTCAAACAAGTTTAAAATCCATCAAAGGATGTTGACATAGATAAATGAAAACTATTTGAGAGAAACATCTCTTTGTATTTTGAAAAAAATTAAAAATTAAAATAATTATAAAAGAAAAAATTTATTATTTTAATATTCTTATAAGATTTTAAGGTAAGCTTATATGGTGTCACAATGACTGAAAATAGCCGCACCGGTCGTATATGTTAAAAAACATTCTTTCTTTAAAGTTTCCCAAAAGGTCTTATATGACCTAGTTTGGAAAATGACAAAAATATTAATATATAAAAATTTCATAAAAGTTCAAAAAGGGGATACAAGACTTTATCCCATAGTCTAGGAAATAGTAAAAATGATTTGAAAAACATTTGTAAGAAACATGGATGTGGTTGATAAAGAGGTCCCAATAGATACTCATGTATAAACATCCTCATATAATAAAGAGATTATTGAATTAACCCTTAACTTGTACTTTTCCTTAATCAAAGGTATGAAAAACTCTTGTATAATAGTTAAATAAATATTATTATATTATAAAATAACCTCATACATAAATATGATATCATACATGATCCTCTAATACTGCTTTGTTTATAATATATCAGAAGTATCATCGTTTCGTGTGTTAACTGGTTCATTTTGTTTTATATTATTTGTTGCGTAAGCCGTGTTTGTTATGGATAATATATATATGGTTCATATCCAGAATTATATTAATTTCTTAAACATTATTTTTAATCATAAAATGAAAATTTTTCTTGAATGGTTATGATGGGGATTGAATTTCATCACCTTCGTGGAGACCGTAATCCGTATGTACACATGATCAAAAATATAATTCTGTTAATGGTGAAATCATATGTAATTGGATGTTATATCACATATAAATAATCCTTAACCAGTTATATTTATTATTTACATTATTTATATGCATTATAATACCCATTCAAAAAATGAAGTGTTTGAATAACAAACTATACCACGATATGGAGATGGTAAGTCGTACGTACGCACGTATGGTGACTTGTCATTGATAGGATGGATAGAATAATGAATATGGTTGTAACATATTTATAATAACATCAAAGTATGTATATGGTAATAGAGTTATTATTTTATTATGGAAACAATAATGAAAGAGGAAGTGGAAGAAAAAAAGTATGAAAGAGGTGGTGAAATTATTACCTCTTGTTCGAGTGTTTCCTTTTGAGATGATCGAAAGAGCACATTAGGTTAGATTTATGATCAAAGTAAGGCCTCGAGTTCAACATGATGGTATTTTGGAGGATACTTTCGTTGGTTTTGGCTGATCAAAATTTCTTTGGAGGTGTGTTGTTGAGAGAAGGTAAGTACCCTTTTATAAGAGATGTGAGGGTCACTTTTGGAAAGTTTAAGATATTATTTTATTATACAATCATATTCAGTTTATAATTGCTCCAAAATAATTTATTTCTTTGATAAGCTGTGGATGGGTTGAAATCCTCTCAACCAATATGGTTTATACAGGTTTAGGTCACTATATTAAACTAATATTTTAGATTTACCTCTTAGTTAAATAGTTTAACTTTTACCATGTATTCTTGTATTATTATAAACAATTGTTAATAAACATACAATAAAAATTCAATAGAACCCCACATGGTTATTTATTAATATATAAAACCATATATAAGGTTTTTGGTTGAACCTTATATATTTAGGAATATTATATCAATTAATAATATAGTATTTCCTTTAAAAACACATTTATGTCAGTTTTGAATATATTTGGTATTTTTTTTGAAAGTCATAAGAAATTTAGAACATCGAAAAGAATTTATAAAATCAACCCTAAAATTTATTATTAATTTAAAGAATTAGTGGAATTCATTAGAAGTCTAAATTTACAATTATTTGGATATTTATAATATCTATTATTTTAATCATTCATTAATAAGGAAATTAATACTTCATCATTGTATCATAAATAAATTTAAGTATTTAATGTCTAAAAATTATAAATAAAATATAATTAGTTATGAAATATTCATATATTTCTAATGAATATTTATAGTCTAATTTATCTTATGTATAACACTATATTAAAAATGATTTATTTATTAAAGTTTTAATTTAACACTTTTAACTATTATTTAAATAAAATAATAATAAATGTCCTAATCTAATCCATGTGGACCAAAATGATCATATTTTATTCTTTAGGTTTTTTTGGTCGAAATAAACTTATCTAATATAATTAAGACATGTGTTTGGATAATTAGAATATCATTTTTACCTTTAATTACCATATTTACTTTTAACTGTGTTAAATAAAAGTCAAAGGTTACTATTCACCAACCATTATAATAATAATATTGAATGAAATTTTACTTACTATTTTCAACCATGTCACTTATATTTTTTAAATTCAATTTATAGAAGCAGTGAAATTACTTTTTAAGATAATTTTTAACTGCTCCTAAAAGGTGGGAAATAGACGGTAAAAAGTTACATAAAATTTTATATATCTAATATTATAATAAAATGTCTCAAATGAATTAAATTGAACATATATTGGTATTATGTATCTATTTTTACATAATATAAATTTAAATAAAATATCTAATTATTTAAATAAAAAGTAGGTTTAAAACAATAATGTAGTGTTTTTCCATATTAAAAAAATCGAATATTTTCAGAAAAAACTAAAACTTTACTGTAAGATAATTTTGATATTCCGAATCCAAAAATGAATTCCATTTTAAAAAATATAATTTATAAAATTTTAAAAAATGGGTATTACTATTCATAACTGCTAGTTTTATTGGTCATGTCGTATTATAACTAGAAGTTGCGTACAATGCAAGTTATTCTGTTATTCAAAGAGAAGCATACTATGTAAAATTGGGGTGTTACAGTCTATCAATTGAATAAGGCTTTATATGGTTTGATGTAAGCAACAAAATCATGGTATTTGCTACTTGATAAACTTCTAAAGATGATTGGTTTTAAGCATGGTGGAGTTGACTAAAATTTTTATTTCAACAAGGACAACAGTCAAAGGATGATGATGCTGATTTATTTCAATGAAATAATCTTTGGTGGAGTAGATGAAGCATAATGAAAATAGTTTTCTGAATACATGAAAATTTATTTCAAAAATTTAGATAATTGGAGAGATAACTTTTTTCCTAGAATTATAGGTGACACAAGAAAAGAATGACACTTTCATTTCTCAATCTAAATATTCCATGGAGGTTTTGAGATGGTTTGGAATGGATAATTATAAGGGGATGAAGACTCCAGGTGCTACTAGGATGAATCTATCCAAAAATGGTGATGTAAAGGTATATAATATTACATAATACATGCAAATCACTAGATATTTTTATACTTGACAGCGACAAGGCGTTCCATTTTATTTTCCACCTGCCAAGTAAAATGATATCAAAGAAATTCCAAAGAGAGCCACATGATTGAAGTAAAAAATAATTTTCCGCTATATTAAGGGGAAAATGAATTTTTTTCTAAATTTATAATGAAAAATATAACCCAAGGTTATTTGGTTATATAGATTCAGAATGTGCTAGATCAGTAGATGATAAGAATTCAAACATCCAGAGGTGCCTTTTATCTTAGAGTATTTTGTATTTCTTTGTTAAGAAAGAAACTATATTGCATTTCATTGAGCACCGTAGAATCGGAATATGTTGTGGCTACTAAATTTTTCACATAGCTATTGTGGATGAATTATCAACTTGATGATATAAGAATTAATGTGAAATCTCCAATTCGATTCCATTGTGATAATTCAAGTGTTACTAATCTTAGAAAAAATCCAATCCACCAGTCAAAGAAAAATCACATTGATATCAAATATCATTTTATCAAGGATAAGTTTGATTAAGGTATTTTGAAATTAGAGTATGTTCCTACATAACAAAAGGTTTCATTCATTTGGACAATGGCCTTACTCAAAGAATCAATTGAAAGGAATCGACTAGCTCTAGGAGTCCTATCAACTTCAAATATATGAAAAAGTGTGGAAGTGGGCCCCCTATCACCATGGTATGATGAATTTATTTCCCAAAATATGATGATATGTGTTCTTTACCCTGTTGTAGACAACCATTATGCACCCTTCAGGTTCGTTGAGAAAGGGGGCGAAAGTGGAACTATTCTAGTGGGAGAAAGGACATGTGGATAAGTCGTTAAGTGGAGCAGTGATATAGGGGGAGTTGAAGCTGAGATGAGGCTAGTTAGAGGAGAAATAAAATAGCAGGTTCATTAAATGTGATGATTCTTGAAGTGATCGATCAAATATTAGATATCAGGACAGCTGAGGTTTGTAATGAAACCAGTTTACTTGTATAGGTATGGCATCAACAATTGATGTCAAGAATGAAGGGATTCATTGTTGATATTTTCATTATAATATGGTTTCTCATTCCGATCATGGATCATGTGGTCTTAGAATATATATTGAGTAAATCCATGATAATTATCTTAATGGTACAAGGAGAATTGGGGCAGAATATGGAAGACATTTTAATGAGGTATTAAAAAGTGAAGAATTGTTATGTCAAGATTTTTCAACAAACCTAAAGAGGGAGATTGAATGGTAAAAATCCGTCAAGGTGTCCCCTCTATATGTTTTTGGTGTGAATGTTTTTTTTTGACATATCCAGATGATCATGAATGAAAATGGTTGGTATTTGTGGAAGAACAGTTTTTTAAGTGGTGCAGTTTCCCAATGTTTACCAAATTTTTAGGCCTCAAAATCTATAGTTTGATGTTGGAAAAGAAAGGATGTATTAAAATTGGTGAAAAATATGATGAAAATTGAAGAAAATTAGAAAACCATGAGAGCCATGTATCACAATTAATGGGTAGTATACAATGTTCAGGTAACGGTATGTACAGAACCAAGAACGGTATGCAGAGCGGTGGGAATGGTGCGCCGGAGCGGTCCATGAAACTAAAAATGTTTCGCGGTGGAAGGTGATGCAGTACGCGGATGGTGTGTCATTGGTGAAGGAGATCGTCCATGGAGGAAGAATGACATTATGAAAACTAGTTAGGAAAAACAGTTCATGGGTGGCTTGCAGTTCACAGAGAAAAATATATCAGTATTTGGTGAATTGTGGATTTATGATTTTGTAAATCATAGATTAGCGTATTTTGTGGGTATCATTTCCTATATAAGAATAAATAATCACAAAAATTAATGTGGATATCGAATATTATTAGAGAATATAATTTTGATCTGGGAATTTGGCAATGTCTGATGGATGTTTGTGAGGGAGAATTCTGCGAAGGATGAAGTTGTTCACGCAGAATAAATTTTGCCGAATGTTTTTGCGGAGATCTATAACCTGAATAAGACATTGTATATAGAGGAAGAAGTCACGATAAGTGGATGGTTAGATGAGGAAATTTGAGAAAAACAACATTTCACTGACATGAGGGGTTTTGAAAAAGTGTTTTGCAGGATCAGCACGCGGAGGCGGAACGCTATAGTAGAAGAGGCAGTCTGTGGATGAAGGGCGGTTCATAGAAGCAGCTGTAGTACATGGAATAGGTTTTCTATGTCCCAAACCTGGTATATAGTACATAGTAAGAGAATGTGGTTCACCTTTTTTACATGGATTCTTGTGAGAGATTCAAATAAGTTTGAGACAGTATTTTCTGATACCTAGTAGTACTCGAGAAGGTGAACTTCATCTATGGGTGCAAAAAACTTCAACAGAGAATCTACCAAGTGTTCAGGATGCTTGAATTCATGAAAATTATGGGGACAACAATTCCATAAACTATGTTTGACCTACAAATCCATAAAATTTGTGTGGATTTCTCTCCATGTATAGTGTGCGAAGGAAGGGGAAGACGATGACCCTTTCCATCGGTATTGATCCATATAAAGAAGTATATGGGGTGACCCTTGGGAATGCAGTGAGAAGATCCTAAACCTTGTAAAGGTAGTGAGCCTAAGAATAGAAGATCTATCCTGAAAGGTGTACTCATTAGTGGCCTTGAGCCTTAGTGAATTTTTTTCACATGAATATCATTGGTGTATGCTCCTTGGACATAGCCTAATGAGGGTGAACCAACTAAAAATCATTGTGTTTTGTGCATTATTTCATATCTATTTATATATTTCTATGGGATTAAGAGATAATTGAGTTTTTCTAAATTTAATCAAGACCCGAACTGGAAGTTGTTTTAATATGTCATACCCTGATTCACCCCCCTCTCAGGGTATCTAACATAGTAGACCTAATAAATATTTAATTTAATTTTTTAAATTAAAATTTAAAAATTATATTTGAGTTAATATTTGAGATATTTATGAGTTTAACTATTTTTAATTCATGGTGAAAACTGGTAATTTTTATTGAAAACATCATTTTGATTTTACATATTTATATATTTATATTATATTTAAAAGTGATAAAAAGTTAATTTATTACAACAATATTATTAATAATTCAATTTATCTCATTCCAATAAATTTTATGTAGATTTATTATATAAATGTTTTTTTACTAAAATATATAATTTACATTAAACTCCCTTTTTCATCATGTCTGGAAGTTTAATTTTAAATAAAAAAATTCTATATCAATGATTATATATTGATAAATATGATTCCTTATTTTGAAAAATGTTAATACATTCAAAGAATCATTATTAACATAAGTAATTTTCATAACAAATTTTAATAATATTAATGAAAATTTATTTTTGTGATTAATGATAAAAGAAGACTATATGGAGTTAAAACAAGATAAAATGGTAAATATTATATTAAAAAATGTCTAAACACAATTTTCCTACCATATTCTATCCTTATAAAATCTAAAAATTAATAAAAATATATTTGGAAGCAGTTTTTCGATTTAATTTATAATTTTGGATCATTTTGGAAAATGCCCTTATAGTTTACACGTGGGTTCATATTGTTACTTATAAAAGCACATCCCATCTCATCACCTATCCATAATCCATTGTTCATTCAGTTTTAAAATATCATTTAAAACATATTATATACTTCTCCGCATAGGTATTACAATCATTTTTTATTGGGATTCACCCATATAAATGGTATATTTATAAACCTAAAGATTCTCTCTGAATAAAATTTATAGTTCCAAGAAATTCCTTTTGTTTTGATTTTTTCATTAAACCAACTCAAAACATATTAAACTGTTAGGATATAATAACATAATTTTTTTAACATATATAGATATTTTATTATGTTATCGAACAACCTATATAAATCATCTCTTACATAAAATAGTAAATGAAACTATTGATCACGTATACAATGGACTACCATTTCACAAACCCATGTAATTCATTTTCCTTTACTGACTCTTACAAATGGATATAAAATAGGTTTTGAATATATATATATATATATATAATTTTTAAATAAATATACGTATTTAATTATTTTATAATATATTCTCTATCACCATATAATCTATTAGAAAATTATAACATTTCTTGTACGTACAGGTAGAGTGCCGCCTATACAAAATAATGTGTTACACTTTTAATTTAATATAGAAAATAATGGTTATTATTTTATATTTAATTATTATGTGTTATATCTATTATATATAAATTATTCTATAATGGTGAATTATTTTTTATCCTTTTTTTTTCCAAAAATGAAATAATGAAAACAACATTCATGAGAATGTCCAATCTACAATCACTTTAAACAATGTTATTCATCTTCTATCTCTAAATATAATGAAATACTAAAATTAGATATATATAATGAATATATAAATATATATGTTATTTATATCATTATTAAAATACTAGATATTATGTAGCTTTGATCAAGGTATAAGGGGTAAAACTAAACAATGAAAATATAATTGATAAAAGTAGATATTACTATAAACAATAATTTCAAAAAAAATCTCAATGTAAACCGGTGATAAACCATGGTAAGTAAATCATATATTCTATGAAATTTATATGATTACTTTTAATTAATATGATTACAATTAACCTATATTTATTATAGCGGACAGTCAAATATGTAAGAGTAATGTAGTGACTTGATGCATGGGATTTATAGTCCATAATTTAATTAAAGAAGAAATATTCCATATTCCCTTAAAATATATTCTATTCGGTCTATATACCACCCCATTTACATGTTACATCACGAAACTAAACCATATCTTGATTTTTTTGTTTAATTTTATGTTACTATTTATTGGGGATTCTGATTAAAAATTTTCCAATGTGGTAAGGGATTTAATATCACTTTTATTTCACAAAGACACATTACATATTCACCATAAGTAATTTCGGTATATATACAGTCATTGAACTTATATAATTATTATTATAAATAAATTTAATAAATACTAATATCCATTTTCATTTATTTTTCATGTTTCTTAAAATTAAAATCATATCAATGTTGTAATGGTTTTATGTTACAATCTCATTTTTTTATCCTCATTTTTTATGATTATGATTTTTATTATTAAAGAAAATGTTAAAACCTTATATTGAATCATGAATTATATTATCTTTTTTATATTTATTAAATTTTTTTTTTCCTTTCATAATCCTATTTTAGGGAAGTCATGATCTATAAATAAATTTTAAAAGAAAAAATTACATTATTTCTCCTCTCGGTCGAAGATTATGTCCCCTCCATAAAAATATTTTGTAAATAAATGTTTTTACTATTCTGTAATGATTGATTAAATTTTTCATACCAATTTATAAATTTTTTTATATTTTTTGAAATTTTATTTTGGTATAATTTTCCACAACATGTTAATTTTAATTTTTCCCCGAACATGTGAACTATATCACTATTATAATGGTTCAACCTGGATGGTACTTTCCAAATTTATTAATAATAATTGATTTAATGATTCCCTTAAAAACTACTAGGTTATTTTTTAGGGTAAAAATCATTCCAATAATGGAAACATTATGATATTAATCATTAGATTTCAAAATAGAAATGATATTTATGTAATTAATATTTCAATTATCAATTTTTAGAATTTATATTCGTCAAATACAACAACATTTTGTGTTGATTATGTTTTATTATGGATATTATGCAATGTACCATCCATATTCTATACCTCGATGGTGTATGATTTTGATGATGAAATGTCATGAATCCCATTTTTTCTCATCATTTATTCTATAATGATTTGATTACATTTTATGAAACTTTTTCCCCCTCCACATTTTATGATGTGATGAGATGATAAATATTTTACAATCATGTGGAAACAATATTAATTGGTTTCATTATGTGATGGTGTGTTCCATTACAAAATAGTTATATGTTGTTAAATTATAAAAAATATATGATTGGATTCATAATAAAAAAGTTCGGGTTTTTATGTTATATATTATGGATGGGTGGTAATATTATGAACCAATGATGGGTGAGTATGTTATATAAATTAAATTCATTGGGTAAATATGGATAATTCATGAGATAATTATGTAATGTGAGAACATGATTTCTTATAAACAATGTCATGTGTTCACCTTGTTATATGTATATAAGGATATGCGTGGAATCAATTTAATGTCCATAAGGTTATGCACTGACCTGGTTTCATGTCCATCTGTTTGTGTGATTTCCAAATTTCTTTTTTATACTAAATGAGTGAACCTATTTCTATATATATAAATCTTCACAATATTATAAGAATATTTTTTGGAAAATTCATATAAATAATTTATTTTATCATGGATTAGGATTTTAAAATTATTATTTCAATCATGTCTTATAAAAAAAAGATTTTCTTCAATGTCTTGGGCTTATGTTTAGTGTTTTTAATGTAATGGGTTTTAAATGCCAATAGAATTATCTAACATGGTTATTTTCATTTTAGGATTCCGTGATTTTGGATATCTCACATTATTACGCTTACTGAGAATATGATATTTCACATTATTATGTTTTATTTACCTATATCATTAAGATTGGATTTTTTTAGCTGTGTCTAATGATTAGAACATTATAGGGGATGTATAAGAACATTCCTAAAATAAAATTATTATGTATCTAGTATCCAAATACACTAAATATATATTTTCACAGAAAATTTATTTTAAAATTTTACTAAATATTCATTATAAAATCTATAATATATATGTATAAAAATTATGGGATGTTATTTATTTATATTTTTATCACCCATTAGGGGAAACACTATTGTAAATTAACATGATGTTTTTTATGGGATGGGTAACACTATTTTTTCACCCATGTTTTGTGTTTGGTAAAATAAATAAATAGGCTTAAAGGAATTACTTTTGTATAAAAAGAGGTGGAGAGGACCAAATCATTATTATTAAAAGTATTCATATGAAAAATTTCATTTAAACTATGTTCTTTGAAGTTATAATGTTTTTAAATGTATTTGAAATTGATTGTTATATTTTAAAATGTGGTGTGTTACCCCTGTATTATTTTATTGAAACATTTAAAAACAAGTGGTAGATTTTCATACAATTTTATTATGTTTTTCATGCATTTTTTAATAATAAAAATGTGTATTCAGGGGTCCAAATTATAAATTATCCAATATAAACTATATTTTTAAAATTAATAGATATTTTCATTTTCTCAAGGAGATTTAATTATAACTGGTTGTTCCCATTTGATATTCAAAAGTTTATTTCTAAAATTCTTCTCAAGTGTGTATTTATAGTCTTTTAAATTGATGAAATAGTTTTTTATTACAATATTATTTTTTAATTTGATTGAACATTTAGAATTGTATAAATAATTAGTTTTTAAAAATATTTTTGAGCCTCTTAAACCAATTGTGATTAAAGATTTCCATAGGGCTAGTTCACCCATGATTCCTTGTATATTATTGTTGAATTTATAAATATTATTTTTGTTTGATATATATTTTAGTCAACTATAGCATGGGAGGTGAATCTTGTGTGATTTCAAATGAATTATATTTTATCCATGAGATCATTGACTATGATTTATACGGAATATCCTTGATTAGTGAGGAATCACAAAGATAGGGGTAGGTGAATCAATGATTATAATTAATTCACATATTTTTTATGGAAAAAAACCTCATCACTAGTTGAAGTGAATCTTCATGACTATTCAAAATACACACATAATAATAGAACATCATATTTACAAGGTTGAAAATTCACAATGGGATGGGTGGTCCATGGAATGTAATAGATTCCATTGAGGTCATGCAACCCACTAAATTCAAAATTAAGTATAAAAATAAGTGATTATCCTCAAAATCATAGTATATAAAATCTCATAATAGTGATAGTTCATTCCTCACTGAAATAATAAAACATAATTTGATATCAATAAGAAAAAATAAATCTAACAATAACAATCCAATATTTAATTATTGCTTCACCAATATTCCTTCATCCAAGAGAAATATAAGAAGGATATATTCACTTGGACCCATTACGCAAAAAAACATCTTATTCCCTTCTCCCTCTTCTCTCATGTTCTCTAGTGTCTCTCCAAAAAAATCCTTTGAAGATTATTTTTTCACTACAATACGTCTAATTTGAATCAAAAATAATATTCCAATTCAAACAAATAACTTATTAATACAATTCTATCATAATGCACACCTGGATATCAATTCAAAGGATTATGACTATACAATTTTTATTGGTATTTAATATAAATTTATATAACAACCAATTTTATCAGATGAATTGAAGTTAGCATTCCCCCTTGATGAATCCTTCATATAACATTTATAGCATGGTCTAGGGGGTACAATGAATCCAAACAAATTTCAGTAGCTTATACAAAACTATCATACTTTATATAGGAATGGTTCTAGGGTCATGGAATGAATGTCAGAAAATCTCTAAAACCAAGTATGTATATGAAAATCAACCTATCAATCTGGAAGGATCACTACATATTTGAATTTTATGAATTCTCTAGATTATAACATGAGTTTCCCATAATTTCCAGAACCTATAAAATCTTATTGACTCCAATATGTGTTGTGCTCACAATGGAATATTTCATAATTCATATTCTTGTAAATGAAATAATAGAAGTTTAAATACATATAATTATCAATAATTTTAGTTCCAGTAAACAATTCATCCAATACAACTAAAAATATAACATCCGTATAGTTTGGAAAGCCCTTATTTTCATGTGCCACTAAAAACTGATCATTCTTTCATTGTGTCTTGGTCCTTCTCTATTGATTAGACAATCATACTCGTAGTCTCTTACATGATGTGGAAGAATATTTTACACTGTATTCTGAGCTATTTTGTTTCGACCATGTATGAAATAATTCCAGTATCCTTCAATGCAACTTTTATCATGATCTCCAAATATAATTTTTAGACTCTCAAAACATTTCACATGGAATCCAATTTTTAATGTTACATATAATATGATTTTTGTATTGAAGAAAATACAAATAACTTCATCATTTACACTTCCTCAAATCACCAGTCTCACAAATAAAAACATCAATTAATGCACAACTTATGCTAAAAAATATCATCGCTAGATTTTATTGTAAAAAGGAACATAAATCACTATTAAACACAAAAAACCAAGAAATGGATCACTATTAAATAATTTCATGTCTCCATAAAATAACTCATTATAGGAAACATGAATATTGAATAAATGATACAATTTTTTCACTATGATACTAATAAATATGTTTCTTTCTCATACATGAACATAAAAAACATTTAACTAAACATCATTATTATAGAAAAATTTCTTTTCAACTAGAATAATTCCTTTATTAACCTATAAAAAACACTTAACGTGGTTCATAAAAAATGACATCCCATATTACCACTATTAAATAATCTCTATAAATATATTCTTTCCCCAAATAAAATACATTCAATGTATATTAAAAATACATTTTATACTACCCCAATGTAAAAAATTGGAAATTAAACATAATGTAATGATTTTTTATTATCAATTTTCCCCCATTGAGAACATTATACAAATAAAATATGAGATCAAAAAACTAAACCATATTATATCCTAGAAAAGAGCTAGATTGAACATCTATCATAGTCCTCAAAATATATTATGCTTCCCTCAAAAATATCTTTATGAAATATAAATAATTTTCTTCTTTGTAAAATGAAATTAAATCAATAATAAATTAAAATAAAATATATATTTAATGAAATGATATTTTAAATCACTATTCTTTTAACATGAATTCTAAAATGTATTTTTTAAAAAGGATAATTGTAATTTTATTACCACATTTAAAAAATAAACAAAAAAATCACTTTACCATTAATACCTTCAAGTTGATTCTTCATCCTGATAAGTTATGTTGGGGTATGCATGAATGAAAAATATTTTTCCTCACTAATTATCAAGGTTATTAAAATCATAATTATTGAATTCTAATAAACACAAATAGTTACTAGAAATAAATAACCCCAAATTTTATATATTATTTCATTACGACAACCTACCAAACAAAAATTGGAAAAAACAAATAGATCAGTATTCCTTTTTGTGTAACATTTTATCCCATAATATATTGTTCCATTATAAATGAATGTATTCTTTTACCAATAATGAAATGAGAAAATTTTGGCGCATTTATTTTATCAATGACAATGTTCAATAGTGTACACAATATAAAATATTGATGTTCTTAAGAAACGAAAAATTCTAATTAGATACTATACTTCTCTTGGATGAACATCTATTTTGTAATAATTTTTTGTAGGATCTATATTTTATATATAAATAGAAGCATTATTTAAATTATTTAATAAAAATTTCTACATAATTTCCACATAATTATTTTCCTATTTTTAAAAATATAATCATTCTCATGTGAAATATGAATTCTATAATAGAATCTCATCTCACCAAGCCTAGAAATTTTAAAATTATTATTAATTTATTATTAAAAGTTATCACAACTACCTTCAATAATTCATAAAACAATAATGATATATATATATATAATGACTTTTGAAATGACCTTGTTATAATATTTTATGTAGAGATTACTTTCAAATGTCACATTTTTTGAATTCTAATTTTTCATAAAGATTTTAATAATGGAATAAAAAGATCATGTAGCTTTATTTACCCCATATAAAGACATCATTAATCATTAAACAGATTTCTCATTTTTAACAAGGAAGAAACTACATGGTAAATCTTTATAATCTTTTTCTTCACCCTTCAATTTTCAGGATGGTTGACGTGAAATACATTTATATAATCTTACAGTACCTATTTATTATAATTGGAACACATAATCTTATGGTTTGAATTATTGTAAATTATCTAAAAATTTCACAATATTCAAATCCATCAACTCGTGAATTGTCATTTCACTAAAATATTTAATTATTTTTCACTATATTACATTTTGTCATTTAACATAATTTTCAACACCCCTCTTTCCAAAAAAAATATCTTTGGTCTTGTGTTCTAATTCCCACGTCTCATTAATTTCAACACGATCAGAATTTTTTATCATTACATAAATCCACCCATGATGTTTCAATGCATCTTATGCACAATTTTGAAAAAATTGATGGATTGGTTAATTATAGGAGTTTCCCCCAACATTATTAATGTTCAAATATTTTTCTAATAATGTAATTGATATAATATACATAAATATGACTTCTCTACCTTGTATGATGTGTAAAATAGTTTTTTCATCACATGAATTGTATTATTCTATTTCTTTACTTATAACTACTTCGGGATTCTAAATTTTTTTATAGTCACACATTATTGTTTAAAAATTAATATTCAATACCATTAAAACTATAACATCATGATTCATTATATTTTAAATTATTTATGTTTCATATCACGTTTACATCAACATAATCAACAATATATTATATGTATTATTTTGAGAAATGATTTCATATTATATTTGGATGAACACCATGAAATATTCCTTTAATAAATATTCTTTGATATTTTTTTAGATTTCCACCATTATAACATATATGAAAAATGATTAACCAAAAAATCAGATACATAAAAATTAGATATTTCTTATCATAAATCTTATAATATAACATATAATAATTTTTCTGATAGAGAAAATGATATTTAATTTGAACCACTACTCTAATGGATCATATATAGGGAAAATGTTATGTAAAAGGATCCAGAATTTTTTTTGATACATATACATGATAATTATATTATTTTCTTAAGAGGAAGAATTATATTAAGTTTTTTATAAAAGACTAATTTCATAAATAATTTGTTTTATTCAATAAAATATTTAATTGTTCAACTTGTATTCTCAACACCATAGTCATTTAGAATCCTCATCATTTAGTCACTGTACACATTCTCTATATTTCTCTATATACATTTGATCCTTTTGAATACACTAATTTAAATGTTATAAACATAATACCTGTAATAGTTGTAAACTCAAAAATAATTAAAATAAAATACTTAGCTCTTTTGGTTTATTATTTCTTCATATGCCTAAAATATCCGAGTTAATTAACTCCAAAAGATTATTAGATTTTATTTTAATTTTCTCATATAAAATATTCTATATTTTACATTTTGGTTTTATATAGAACATTAAACAAATTATTTTTTCATCCTAAAAACATCCTAAACATTGTTTCCATAAAAAATAAAACTTGTTCTTTTGAACATTGTTACGAACTATTTAATGCTACATTTTTATTCAATATATTATTAATAAATATTAAATTATGAACATTTATATATCTCAAACAAATTACCTCTTAAACATTATACTCTTTTAAAGATACATCCATCATTTTGATCATCATAAAAACCCATCTTAATATTTGATAACTGTATCCCCTTCATCATATAAGAGGGAAAAACTATAAATATTTTTCTCTATTCCTTCTTCATATATTGTTCATTTTGAGATCAATTTTTCTTTTCTAATCAAGGAATATACCACAACATATATTTAGGGTGATATGTATTTTGAAATGCTAACCAATTATTTTTGTAGATTTAAACTTCATTGTGTAGATTTTGATCAGATTTCATATGAGAAGATCAACCACTATCCAGTATCCATTGAAATTCACTTTTTGATGAATTTTTTGGAAACATCACAAACCAAATATTTTTCATTAGTTATCTCATTGTAATTCTATATCCTCTCCCCATACTATTTTAAGAACATTTGTTCTTATAGAATAAATATACACTATATTGAATAAGACTATCTTTCTAACATTAGTAAAAAATATCATTCAATTGGTGTACTATTTTTTCCGTTTACAATTGATATTGCACAGTCTCTATTTGAATTATTCTATTTGGAGAGTAATGACTCCACCTATATATGTATCATCCAAACTATCTAAATTCATCGCTCAATTATTATTTATTGCAAAAAAATATTTTCAATAAGACTAAAACCTCCATAGTTTCATTAAAAAATTAAGAGTCATATTTTCATTTAAAAATTTTAAGTTTTCCCGAATTGCGGTCCTCTCTTTCAATCTTCTTGACACCATTAATTTTTCAGAATTTATATAAATCATAATTTTGGTGAATATATGAACATTTTTTGGTCATATTATACTATTTTTTTATCATTTTCATCCAGTATTTTTATTGGTTTTGTTTCAATTATTTACATTCATAATTTCCATAATGTAGTGATTGAGATAATACCAATAAAAAAATTTCACTGAGATTTTAAAAGTTTTACCTGTCCTAGAATATATTCAATAAATATTATTATTATTATTTCAATTAAATATATATACATGGAAATGTTAATTATAATTACCTCACCATTCCCCAACATCATAAATAATTTTTTTATAATTTTTTCTTAGATTTTTTGGTAGATTTTATAAACAGATATTTGTTTTCAAAATATAAAACCTTTTTTATGATATTTCATTCATTATGTTTTATAGACTCCTAAATTATTTATTTCAATAACATGATTTTTCAAAAAAAATTACAATCTATAGAATTAATTTTTCATCAATATAAAATGTTTTAATAATTATTCAATATTGATTTTTCGTCATCATATTTTTATCTTTTTTTCATATTTGATATATCTATAAGAAACACCATGCCCTATATTTTAAAAAACAATTCCTTATAATTATCATCATTTTTTTATAATCCACTACAACATTCACTACTGAAGTATTCATTATCCAATTTTCTATAAATGTTTTTTTCACTAACTCCTCTTAGAGTCGAGATTTATTCTTCATCAACAATGTAATGAAAAAAATCACAATTATAAAAGAAATTTCCTTTATGAAATTCAATGAAAATTTTCCTATTATATATATAAAAAACCCATAAGTTTTAATATTTTTTGATATATTCATTAATAAACTCCTAGATTAATGTTCTTCTTTCATCACTAAATACATCTTCTTTTAATAAATAACAATTTTTATTAAAAAATCCAACAGCCCCACAACAATGTCACTTTGGTGGATAATTTCCATTAAAATATATTTTTTTCATTTATAAAAATTCTTGTGATAAGAGACACCATATTATCAAACAACTAGCTTTAATTTTATTTATAATTGTAGTATTCAAAATCCTCTTTATCATATTTCTTTTTATAATTATCATTCCTTGTTGATTCAAAAGATATATTGTTTTCATCATTATAGAAATTTTTGAGGATGTATTATTTTATATTATCATTATGAATGATGAATCATTGTAATAATTTTTGAGGAAGTAGTTAAGTATCCCTTTAATCTAGATCCGAGTCTTTAGAATCAAAACTATCTTCCATGAACTGAATTATTTTCTCAAACACTATAGTATCTTCCAATTTCTCATGATACAATATAATATTAAGTATAATATAATTATATATTTTAAAAAGACCATCTAGGTTCCATCTTATTACGTTTTAATGTCCTCATATCTCCATCTCTATATCTTTAGTTTTGTATTTTTTACCTCCTCATTTCCTTCATAGATATTTCCATGTTCACCACAAATTCTATTTGATTTCATTATGCCTTTAAATTTGAGAAATTAATTCATAGATAATAATTCTATTAATGAGTTCATGGCATTAATGTAATTATAAATACCAATTTTTCGATTTATTTTGAATAAGTATTCGGTCGAAACACATTAGTTATAACCTCAAAAGGTTCTGAACTAATTTATAAAATATAAGGTGACATCCTATCCCTATAGATATAATTAATTTTTCCATAGGAAGTGAGAATACACTTGATATTACCTAAATTTTTTGTTTTCCAAGAAATAAATGAGGAATTTAGTGACACATACTCTGAAAGAAGAGAATATTCTTCTAAATATTAAAATAGATTTCCACTGAGGGGACCCATTTTTTTGATTCAACATGGAATGGAATATCTTATATTAGTGATAAATCACTAAGAGGGTATTATAAAATAGGTATTCTATTTATTTTCTATTTTAATTATGGAAATAGACCTCTTTAACTATTAATTTTAATCATTATCACTATTCATTACTCCCAAATTAGAAGGGAACTACTGATTTATAAGCCTAACCTCTCAAAATGTGAAGGATATTCCATGAAATGACTGTGATTATAATGAGCTCATATGATGCAATTGTTTCAACATTAAGTTATAATGGGTATGGTTTATCCTTGAATTAATATTACAATTTTTTTTACAATGATAGTTCGCCACACCCTGAAATAGTAAAATATAATTCCATATCAACTATAAAAAATCCTTTTAACCATGGATGTTAATGTTTTATGTAGTGTTACTGATTTATTTCTGCAACCTATGAAAATAAAAAAATGATATATTTATTATGTTCTAATATTCAAAACCACATATTTTTATTATTATATTCATCAAATTATGTTTTTTTCATTATTTAATTGCTTCCCATTATTACATCTCAATAAATGTTTTTTGCCACACTAACATTTATAGTGTTAATTTGATATTAATGTTTAAATTAAAAGCACCAAAAACTTTCAAAACTTAATTAAAACCGAATAATTGTTTCTAAATTAAAAATATCATCATAATAATATTTTAATTTATAGTAATTATAGAAATAATACCCACATAATTCATCATAAAATCTCAAGTTTTCATGCTCCCTTGAAACTACTCGGACAGTGCATCTATGATGTGGGCTAAGGGACTACAACATAAAATAACATGATTCAAAAGATTAAACCCAATGGTATTAATTTACTATGGTAGGGGAAATGAGATTCAATATGGTGTTCATTTAATCAACATAACTTTCAAAAGGTAATTAAATCATCCATAAGCCATGGACTGATCACTACGTCATAGTCCATCATGAATTACATTAATGGTTTTATTAGAAAATCTATTATTGTGTGGAGGTACCAAGATTTTAATAGCACCCAAATACAACCTACTCATTTATATGGTTTTGTATTTTCACTATAGTGTAGTGGATCATTCATATGGTTGTACATGTTTTATCTGAATGGATATAATGTTCAGATCTACACAATGTTAGAGCCACAGAAATTTCTGTATTAATAATGTGTGGAATACATTGTAACTATGGAATAGATTAACAATATATTTAGTGCCACTCAAAATTTTCCCATCCTAATCTATGTTGTGGCCAATCACTATATCAAGGGAAATTCCACATGGAGTTTTGAATAATTAGAAGGAAGGAAACAAAGTATTTGATCACCTAGCTTCTATGGAATCCCAAGATATAACCATGAATCTCTCCTCTAATTTTTTATATTTATATATTGATGGGGATAATATTTGAAGAAGGGATTCTCTTGGGCTCCACAACTTCAGACCAATTTATTCCTAGTCCCCCCTCTTGTGTTTTGTGTGCTGTGTGTTTTCTATGTGTGGCACTACTCTGATCCTTTTGTTTTTCTTTTCCAAAATATTAAAAAAGGAAGAGAGAGTTAGATAGATTCTCCTTTTCATCGTGAAAACAGGTATTATGGCACAGTCTGAGCATTGTGTCATGGACCCTCTATGAAAAAATTTTCTTTTTCTTCTAATATAAATTTATTATTGAACACTATAATTGATATAATGATGCAACGAAAATTTCACAGGTAATCATATTTTCTAAAATATTATAGAATATGTTTTATTCATTTTTATATAATTTAAAATAGCATAATCATATAATTTTATTATAATGTCACTCTCATAAATCACAAAAACTATAAAATAACATATTACGATAAACAATTATCACATGGTCTTAATATTTCCATGGATTCTAATGAATATGGTAGATTCCCTATGTGATTGAAAACCATGGTAGATAGAGTGGGTAAACTATGAAGTATTTTCTAGCTACTTCAAGATGTTTCGACATGAAGTATTAGCATGAAATTATACTATTGAATTTGTTTTTATATTATTACTTATTTAATGGAATTTTAGGTACATTATATTCAAATAAATGGTTGATGAAGGAGTTCTAGAAACAACATCCTCCATGATACAATAAAAAATAGAATTACATGGACATTTATTTTCATGTAGGTTTCTGGGACATTAAAGTATATGGATAATTTGGTAGTGCCAGCATGCATTCCATGAATCCAGTTATATCCATTTTATTAGAAATGATTAAGAAACATTACGACATTACTAAGAACCATTTTTAAATAATTTATAGGGGTTAACTTTAGTGAATTCAATATAACCCATATTTATTGAATTATTGAGTGGAAACTTGGTTCTTTTTATTTATTTTATCTTATATTGTGACATAAAATGGTGGTTCTTAATTTTATTATCATCTTACATTACATTTAATACTTTTAAAATTTTTTTAAATTTTTTTTTGAGGGTTTTAAATAAAAGAATAAGAAATAGTATTTTAAATATATTTGAATCAATTTTTTATATCTGTTTGAATTTTTTTTAAATTTAATTTCATTCAAAAAGTAAAAAATATATTATAAGAGGCAAGTTATCCTGATTGTTTTTGAGACTCAGAGTGTGTGTAGGATTTGAAAAAGTGATATTTTGGACAAATAGAAAACATTCATGAAATGATTGGTATTGAAAAATGATATGGAATAGAATTTGGAAATAAAATATAATTTTTAAATATGATATATGTATTTAAAAATATACATATTTAGAAAATGTGTTTAAATTAGGATATTAAAATAGGAATTTGGATTCGTTATATTAGCTATAGAAATGTTTTTTATGTGATTCCTTTCACTTACTAAAAATCTCAAAAAATCATGTTTTATCACTAATATTATATTTTGTTATTTATTTTTATATATCCATATGAAAATGTATATTTTCATATTTTATTTCAAAATATCACTTTTATGATCTGAGGTGAATGATATGTCTTATATTATTTGGGTTGTAGTATCCTACTAAGATATTAACTCAGTTCCATATTTTCATAGGTCTAGATTATTTATTTTTATTCAAATCATTTTCATATTACCAAAGTGATGTATGATTGGATGGTAATCAAGGGTTCTATTATGGTTCCTTATAGATGCTTTGGGATTATCTTACAATTTGTGTTTTTGTATCATATGTTGGATACTTTTGGTGTAATTAGTTTTCTTTTATATTATTTTTTAACCAATTATTCATTTATGTATCATTTAATAATAATTTTATGATGTTTAATTATGTTTACATGAAATTGAGTATTTATTAATTTTCTTTACACTAACCCTGTACTACATTATTATAAGGATGATTCAATCCAAAGGCTCACTTTTTGATGCCTCAAAACTGGTTTCTTTTCAATTTGGTTCAAGATCACCCTTTCGTGCTTGTTGAATACTAGTTCAAGCACCTATATATATGGACCTCGGGGTTAGTTCACTAGAAAAAACTTCATATGGATTGTTGTAATTGATCGGTAAAACCCTTTCATAAATTTTCATAATATATTCCCCCACTCCAAAATCCAATACAATTTCAATAAAATATCTTTCTTGTATCTCCATACTTGATAGATAACCACTAATATATTTAAATTCCTTTTATACTGGTGTATTAACTACATGATCCATGAATACCTATTGACTAACAGTTGGTGGGATACGGTTTCCCCTCATTTTACACTATAAGTGAAACATAATATTTTCGAATAGGGTCTTGAATGATCTTAGCAATTTAATGAACATGATTTATATGCTCCAATTTCCATAGAAATATGACCTGATTTATGACCAGCTCCCAGCATTATGCTCAAAGGGAAGCCTCCGAAATTTTTATATCACAGGCATGTCCTATTAAAATAATGGTTATGCTTGGGGTTTATATGCTACTCCAACCATTTTCAAGGTACTTTTATCATTTATCACTCTATCTAAAACAATACATGGTATTATTCCAGTGACTGATAATGGTGAAAAATGTATGTTGTTTTAATATACAAATGAATTGATTTGAATATCTCCATACAATAGCAGCTGGTTGTAATTTCCACCCTCATAAAGTTTTCAAAAACGAAGAAGTTGATGGTATTCTAGACAATATAATGTGAGTCGGGATTAGATGAAGAAATATTTAATCCATTACATGAATCAAATAAGATACATATAATAAGACAAAATAGGATTCATTTTTTCTAAAAGGTCAAATTAGGATATAATAATTATTAATCTAGAAGTTTCATTCAATATGAAAATAATCATTGTTGTTATTTTTTTCATATAAAAAACCGAGATCACACTATTATGCCAAAACCAAAATCAATAAATTTATCCATAATTCTTCAAAATTGATGAATTTTACTTCATTAACTTCATCTTTTTTACCGACTTCTAGTGGTAGGTATTAAATAAGAAATACCTAGTTTCCATTATCAAAGGTAATACTAAATCTTATAAACAATGATACTCCATAGTTCTTTTAGAACAATATTATACACTCCTAGGTAAATTTATATTAATTGATGATTATCATTATATCATTAAAGGATTAAATTCTATTATATTTAGTTGGGATATATGATAATTTTTATCCTAATCCATTAATTTTACTAAGAAATAAAGCATTCTTAACTTTTTATAATGGTAATGTGATTAACCACATCATATCCACGTAAGTGTCTACATGGTGTACAATATTAGGCCCATTCATCATGCATCAGAGTGCAGATATATTCAATTTTGAACCAAAAATATTTTGTGTAATTACCCCTTGGTTTATATTTACAAAAGTAGAATCCACTTTATGGTATCTATACATGGATATGTTTCAATTAAAATCCCTTTCTAAATACTTTTACTATATTTTTAGATATTATCCTACACACATACAAATCTATATTATTTTGAAATTCGTTTTATAACACTAATATATTAATATATGAACTACATTTATAACATTATCTTCTATTATAATATGTTTGTAAAATGAATATATTTAAACATATGCACAATCCTTTGTTATCAACTCTTAAATTATTCTAAAAAACTATAATACCTAACATTACATTAAAATTGTTATTAAAAACCTAGTGATTCCCTAGAGTCGCACACCAAGATCTAGTACTCATAGTCATGAACATTACACACATTATTTTATAGATCGTAAAATACTGTAAAAAACCATCGAAAAATATTATGAATAACTATATCTCTAATATTTCATGGATCATTATATATTTATTGATATAAAAAATTAGAAAACACCATTTTCAAATAAACCTCATCTTCTTTGTATCATGTAGAAAATTCATTACCATAATATCTAAAATATCATATATCATTATGAATCTACAAAATAACTTATAAATATTCCCACATATGATATTTTTTATACATGTAATGTGTAATTAAGTTCATTATAACATTGGTAAATAGAAATATAATAAGTGTTAAAATAAATAACTCTGTAATGATAATAATACAAACTAAAACAATTTTATATTTTGGAACCTAAGATTAATTTTACTTCTAGGTTTTCTAGTTTGGATCATAATTGATAATATTTTATTATTTCTATCATATTCAATTCTACTCCTAAATCTATTTGTATTTTGGTATATATTTCATTAGAAAATGTTACCTCTTCTAACATTTCTTAAATGCTTTTCACTAAGCAATATATCAAAATTATTTCATATTTTATAATTTTATATGAAAACGATAAGAGCCAAAATTGAAGATGTATTTTTAATAAATTTTCATTGTTATGTAGTATTATTCATGATCCTTCAATCATTTTTGGGGATTTTAATTCTATCCAGTGTTCGAGTCAGACTATAGGTCCAAATCAGTACTTTATTTTCGCAAGAGAGTTTAAATCCTTCATGTAGGATAAAAACATAATAGAAAAAAAACTAGTTAGAGATAAATATACATGATATAAGTGTCATTAAAATTTATTTTTCACCATTAATCATGAAAATTCTTTTTAAAATGAAACGAACAAAGACATACAAGACATGATCTTCAGCATTACTCTTCTATGATTAAATTATGATCACCATATGATATTGACATTTCTCTCAACTAGAATATCTAGGATTGTTCTTAATTTTATAATTAAAATTTATTTTTCCCACTATTTCTTAATATGGTTACATAGTTATAGAAAAGTTATATTAAATGAATAATGGAAATGGTGCTTTACATGTATCATGATACTAATGTTCATAAAAAAACTAAAATTAATGTCTAAATCCAAGTCGACCCATTTTTAAAATGAAATTCCATTTGTGGAAGCTAATATTATTCAGATACATGTTTCTTCTACTAACATATATTTATCTACAGATAATTAGTAATAAAAAGGTCTCATTATTAAAAATAAATCTTGTATCTATATAAAATATAAAATCGAAAAGATATTTTCAAAACTAAATTTCTTTTTGACATGGATAAAAAAATCATATAGCAACATTAAATGTTCTTGGAAATAATATATGAATCATTGATTTCTAAAATATGGAGACAATTTTTAATATAATGAGAAAAAACTGGTAGATCATATAATCACTCATTTATAACTATGTTGAATAGACTTTATGTTAATGGTGATATTCTTTATAATGTCATTCAATTAATTATTAATAATGACGACAACTATTTTATTATATATTTACCCATTGATTATGATAGAATGTAGCATGTTGATAGTTTTAATCATAACAGTTCTCGTAGTATTCATGGTTTCAATGATTCCTTTTTTTTCAAAACTATTATGATATTATTTAAATAGTTTTTTTTAATTTCTTAAATCCATCTTTTCCAATGGAACTCTTTCCTAAATATTTAATTCTCAATTCATCTATTTGATCCCCAAAGAGGAAAATGACTTTGTGATAAATATTTTTTGACTTATAACCCTAATTAATACTATCTAAAAATTATATCAAATCATATTTCCAATAGACTTGATATAGTTTCTAATAAAAATGTTTCTTAAAATCATTTTTGTTTCTCAAATGGTAAAACCATTAAAATTTATATTTATTACCTATAAATGAAAAAATATTCTAAATAAATTTGATAAATGTGGAAAAATTTCTGTTAAACATCAAATTATATAATCTTTTGATTATATGGAATGGGGTTATATATATAATTTATTTCAATGTTTTGGTTTTAATGATCAGTTTTTTAATAGAATTAAAAATCTTTTAGTTGTTCTCATATCTCTATTATTGTTAATGGATTTAATAAGATTTATATTAACTTCACTAAAGGTGTTTGGCAGTGAATACCACTATCTACTATCCTCTTTTCAATTTCTGAGGACTATATAAGTATGGTCCTAACTCTTTTACTGAATCATGGTAAAATTAATCCCATCATTACTATAGGAAATTTGGTTGTTCATTCTTAGTAATAATATGCAAATGAAGTTATGTTATTTTTCAAATGGGAAGTAATAAATATAAAAAATATTAAGTAACCCTTCTCTTATTACCAATATATTTTAGGTTGAGCTGTAAAATAGAGTAAATCCTTTATTTTCATTGGGAAAAGGTTTCTGTTTGCTAGAAAAATAAACATCATGAATGATTTGGATATTAAATAGTGATATCGTCCCCTCACATTTCATTGTTTTACTTTTTTGGGTAAGGCCCAATATTAGTAATTTTTCAAAAATAATAGATCAGGTTACAAATCAACTTTCCTCTTGGAAAGGACAATCATATTAAGTGGTTGAAATAATTTTTCATTTCAAATCCACTATTATTTCTAAAATGGTTTACTCTTCTATTGTTTTAAAAAATCCTAATTTTATTCTTAAAATATAAATGACTCCATTAGATTTTCTTTATAATTGGGATAAATCTTGAAATAAAATTAGTTATTGTCCCTTGGGTTAATTTTTGTGAGCCTCTTATCAATGGTGGTCTTGGGAGTAAGAACCTCATGTTACTTAATGATGATATACAATTTAGGTTCACTAGTATCCTCATAATAAAAAATTCTATGACTCTTAATTTATTTTGAAAAATGTTTCTTAAAAAATTGTAGAAATTGTGAATAAATTACAAGGACTCATTAATTTGGAAGGGAATCAAACATTCTTTCTCTGACTATATTCCTCACTCTAGATGGATGGTTAAAATACAATATTCAATCAATTTTTGGGTAGACACTATAGTGGATTCTCCCTTATCTCCTTGAAAGACCCATTACATATTTTTATTTATAAAAATATTTTTATAAATGATCTCTTAAAATATATAGGTATTGGATTACATAATGATATTAATATTATAATCAATAATTACCTGTTTTCTAATAGAGATCATTTAAAAATTTCAGAACCTACTAACAATGGATTATTAGAGTCCAAAATTTATTAGATTCACACTTTTATTGGAACTATGAATTATTTTAGATAGATATAAAATTTCAAAATACTTTGATTATACCTTCTATATTTCCACTTTGTTAGAGGATTTCTCATAATTAGATACCCATTAATGCTTGTATTAAATAATTTATTATTAAAATATTGACTCAATATCATTTGTGTAACTTGAATTGGGAATATAATAATAATATCTTCATTTCATGTAATACTGATACTACTATGTGGATATATATATATATATATATGACAGTTTTGAATTATGGTGGTAAGAAATGTATTATATTCAACCTCTTATTTTTCACAGTACTACTATGAAATACTCGCCGACAATAAAAAAAATCAATAAATTTTTGTAGTGGATGAAATTATACAAATAATTTGGTATGATAGTAATTTTAATATTCCTCACATTAAAAAATTTATCATCCTTGAATTATAATTAATGATTCACACATCTGTTATAGAATCATGAATGACACAGAAATACCATCTCCAAAAATCCATTAAAGATATCATGAATCATCTTCAAAAAAAGAAGTCAGAGAAAATACAACAACATGAGAGATTCCATCAATGTTTTTTTAATTACCATATCTTTGATTGGATCATGTCAATTTATACAAATAATCAAATCATAACCCAAATCCATAAGGTTTGGGGGGGGTCTATAGATACTACAATTGGATATTTTGGGATAATTTTAGGGAAGATGTAAAATTCTTTCATGACTGGAAGATGAAATGTTTTGCGTAAAAATTGTAGTTATATTTATAATGAAAAATGGTGGGAAAAATATATGACATGATTTTAATTCCTACACAATAATGAATATAGTCTAAAATGGATTGGAGAATCTCTCTTGGACTCTTACAAATTGATCAATTCATTTATTGCAATCTCTTTCAAAGATCAATGAAATTATCACTCATTCTATTCATGAGGAGAAATGGGTGGTAGATTGTCTTTTTTGTAACACCCCAGGTAAATAAAGAATAGGAAATTTTTATATTTATCCATATTTGTGAATAAAATATTAACATTACAGTAAAGGGAACGCTATGCTCGATGGCGTACCCAATACGCGACAACGAGTTCCTTTGAAATCTTACGTTGCACTCTAATAATAAAATAATATAATTTTAAATGGTTGTTAATGCCCAGCCATTGTAATGGCGGGAAAGAATAGAACTAACTACAAAATGATTATATATTTTTGTCAAATATTTTCACTTTTATCCAATAAATGTTAGAGGCCTAAAATGAAAATGAATCCAATTTTAAGCATAAATCTTCTAATATTTTTTAAAAGTTCGATTAACCGCCTTTTGATGGCGAACCCTCTTTAAATATAGTTTTGGTCACTCTTATACATTCTATTGGACCAAATAAAACTCTTCTTTATAATCGGGACATCAAAATTTATTTCTTGAATATTTTGGGTATTTTTCCGATAAAGTTCAATTTTTAATGAATAGTGAAAAATGTTGTATTCTAATTCAAAATCTATTTTTACTATAATGTATTTATATAATTAGATTATATTTTTAATTGGTTTTAAAGTTCAATTAGAATATATTTTTACCATTTAATCCAATTGTGGTCATTGGAATTTATTTCACTTTGAAATTGGACTTAAACTAGTGTGAATCTTTTGATACATTTGTGTTTCATAAAAACACGCTATTTGTTTTGACAGCGAGAATTAATTATTAAATTAATTAATGAAACTTATATGTTTTTAATTTTTTAAAATAAACATCATTTTTGAATTCGGAATATAAAATATATCTTAGGGTGAATTTTTTGTATTTTTCTGAAAAACTTCAATTTTTGATGAATAGTGAAACCACTCAGTGGTACTTAAAAAAATTGATTTTTCATTCAAATGAAATTTTACCAGCTCTATGTTTTGAATTTCAAAAATCTGACATACATGGTTGTCATTAGGAAGTAAAATGTGGTTCAATGGGATTAAAATAATTTTTTGGTGAATAGTAACTTTTATGTTTTTAATCGTGATTAGATGTAATTAGTCTAGATTAAGGTAAAAATAATATCTTAATAATATGAAATTACCTTGACACATGTCCTACCCTTATTTGAAGAGTCATTTCCATCCAAGAAAATTCATGGGTCAACATGGGGACCCCATGGAGCCACTTTGGTTGGAAAATGACATTAATAACTTTTTATTTAAAGTTAAAATAATAATGTCACAAACATGAGTTGTTTTACTAAAACAATTTTTAAATGGGGTTATACAAGTAATATTTTTGACTATAAATATTAGTTAGAATTATAATAATATTTCCTACATCATGATATATTTTTTATAATTTTTAGACATTATATAAATTAAATTATTTATGACACCCTGATGATGCAGCAATTACCTCATTATTTAATGATTTAAATAAAATAAAACAATAATGTATAGTCCAAGACCTAAACTTGTCAAAAACCAATTGGATGGGGGGATTTAGAAGTATTATAACCTTATCCTAGAAATATATAATTTTGGTATCTTTAAAATCATAAAATCATTTTATAATAAAGTAAAAGATTATAACTTTCCATGAGTGCCCCTCCTCTCCTCTTATAAAAGGACCCCACCTCTACCACCTTACCCACACCTCTCAAGCATTTTTCTCGGCCAACCCCTGCCCATTTAATCGCTAAAAATCCATCTATTCATCATTTAAGCCTCATCATTGGGAAGAATCCTTTCTGAGGATGCCTTTGATCTCAAATAAATAAGAGTTACCCGATTTAAAGGTAATGCCTTCCCTTGTGTTCTTTTGTTTTATTTTGCTTCTCCAACCCTCTAACCTCTTATTATTCCTTTATTTTGTAACAACACCAGTATCTTCAATATACTAGGATTTTGATTCAAGATAAACTTACACACACCTTCGTCTAATGGTTAAAGAAAATATTGTTTCTGTGGATGGTGAATTTCTACCTCACAAAACGATGATTGTTCAATATTTTCTTAAAACCTTTCATGATGGCCATTATGATGTCACTATATATTATATATTATATATATGGTATTTAGTTTTTTCAATATACTTCTGAATTTTATATTTAATACATTTCTTTATGCTTTTCATGTTGTGCAAATGTGATAATTTCATACGAGGAAGTGTGGACTACCGCCCCCTCAAGTGATGTGAATCGTTCATTCAATACATGGAATGTATAAAGAATGAAATTAATGAACATATGTGACCTATATAAAATATATATTATACTGGAATTATAATATATATATATCTCTCAATTATTTTTTAATTCCATTAATATGACAATGAAATGAAACTAGCGTTCATGCGTATGTACAACCTACCGTCTCCATGAATGGTGCATTTTATATATTTTTATATCCAAATGTTATGGAGTAGTATGAAATGAATATTTAAGGGATATATATGATATTTAAATCATTAATACTATTCTGGAAATGATTTACTTATAACCACATGGACAATCATTTTCAAAGAAGTTCATTTTTGACTCATGTACCAAACATCGACAAAAAACGTCTGATATGAACTCACAATAATAAACAATTATTATAAACCTTATAATATGAGATATGAACTTAATAATAATATTTAAAATAGGTCCTTAAGAAATTATAAATTGACCCAAAGTTTATTATTCGGGAATATAAGGAAGCGAACAAGACAACTCAGACTTGAGGTAAGGGATCCAACCTCTCTCTTTATTTTTAAGTACTCTGTTTTATGTCATTTATTTTAAGATCATCATTATTATGTTTGGGGATGATCTTTTATATTCCTCATACTGTAATTTTTAACTTCATATTTTGAGATACCCTATTTAATCTCATAAATCAATTTTTGGAAGTTTTAAGTGGCACTGTTAGGCTGCCAAGTTTTCATAAGGGATTTTTCATCTCACTTTTATTCCCGTGACATTTATGCTACGTTTGCCACCATATTCTTTGAGTGGTGTATGTACTGCCCATTATTATACACTTTTTGTAGTATAATTTCATTTATGGGTTTTTACATATTCATTGTATGATCCTTCTTCCATGGGGTGTATGTTTTGAAAGTTACCCAACTCGGTAAGGGAACCTTTCACCCTCCTCTTTTTAAACGGCTTCTTCTATTATGTCTTTTAATTCACATAATATTATGTTTGGATATGTTATTCTATAACATTAAATATGTAAATTTTATGTCCAAGTGATGGGATACTATTTTCTCTCTCATCAACTCATTTTATGAATTTTAAAGTGATGTCGTTAGGCTGTCAGATTTCTGTAAGGGAACTTATTAACCCACTTTCAATTCATTGGGTTAAACCTTCTACTTATTGATTTTATTATTCCATTATTATGTGTCGAATCTCTATGCTTTAATTTCGACAAACCTTTTTGTAGATATACTATTTCTACAAATAATCATCTCATTGATAAATTCTTACGAACTTGTATGGGAAATCATAACTCAATCTCATTTCATTGAATTAAATATCTATGTCATTGGTTTTGTTTTCCCAAGATTATGTTTGAATGACCTCTGATTTTTTCACACTTAATATACACTTATATTGGGTGTATTTATATTTCTCACACATAATTATGTGATAGATTTATCCTTAATTTAAGGATACCATCTTTATAATGGATTTCATCTCAATTTACATTTCCATTGAGGATTCGTTGTTGTTATGAACCAATTCACTCTTACATGGTTTGTATACTGTACTTTGATATATTATATCATGAATCCCTTTATTCTCATGATACTATAAATCTCATATTAAATTTTATTCCGCAATTATTTGTATTTAAGAGTCTCTCGTTTTTTTAAAAACTCTTTATCCAAAATATCATTTTAAATGTATTAAAGATTCATTATTCTAAATCATTATCATTAATTTACATGTTTTCAAAATGGATTTCAGTATTTATTTATATGGAAATTAATGTTTTAAAATTATAATTCCATTAAAAGCTTCAAAGTGGTATGGTAAACTTTGATTCAAAAATTTCTTTTAAATGGTTTTTGAAAATGGGTTGATTAATTCAATATCATGGAATTACTTATTGTGATTGCAAATGAAATGTTGTTATTGAAATTTTTATATTTTCAATATTTTATGTTTAATGATGGTACTTGGAAATTTTACGGGTGGTTACGTGATAAACCATATGACGGGTGGTGCTGTGAATACCAGGACGGGTGGTAACGTTATATCCTCCAATGCATTGGGTATGGAAGTCGGTTGTATGGCTATTACATTAAGTGATATGTGTGGAAGTTGACTGTATGGTTATTCCATTTAAGTATGTTTATGTCCCAAGTTTTATATGTTATGTGTTCTTTATATGGGTTTTATGGTAATCTTTTGGGTACAAAAAGGGAAATTAATGATCTTTTATTCAGTGAAGAGTTTTTACTACTTCATAAAGGTGAAAAGTATTACTTTTATAAAGTATACATAGTTTACTTGTTGTTTTTAAAAACTAACAGTTTCCATTCTTTGTGTATCCCTTACTGAGCTTTTTATGCTCATCCCAAGTTTTTGAAATGTTTTCCACAGGACTTTAAGATGAATAGGGTCAAAGATGGGATCAAGGAACACCATTCTATCTAAAACATGGATCTAGACATGTTTCTTTTTATGTATTTTTTTATTTTATGGAAACATAATAGAAGTGTCTACCATTTAATCTTTTGGGATGTAATAGTTATGACCTAATTCTCTAAAACTCTAAACCTAAAAAGATCCTCTATGTTAATTATTCATTTAATTCATGATTAAGTACTGTTTAAGGCCGGGGCCTTATAGTTGGTATCAGAGGTCGGTTTAGATAACTTTAGATGTTAGGGTATTCTCTAAGCATAAGTGACATTACCATAATTGTTAGGATTTCATAAAGAGTCCTAGTTTTAGATAAAGTGAATGAGTAAGTATATCTTAGTGTTTATCTTCCACATTAGTACACGATGGTTTTGTTGCTATACTCACACTGACCTTGTTGGTTTTAGTAAATTGCTGGATCTAGTAGGCACCAAGGTAACAGTGGATATGAAGGAAATTGTGACAGTTTTCTGAGTGAGAAACTGAATGATATGGGAGCTGCAATGAAACCTATTGTGTTTATCCTCAACCAACTATCTAGAGTCATTATTGACCACCTAAACCTTGGTGATTTCTATAAGGCATCATATATGTGAGAATCAAATCCCTACAGAACAACTATTAATAATCATAAAGGTAAGTATGTTCAAAAACCTATGTGTCAAAGATATGGAAAGAAACACCTAAGAAAATGTTTCAAAGGGACATAAATATGCTATAAATGTGGAAATGAAGGTCATAAAGAAAGAACCTTCCATGGAAAAAGGAAGCATCCAGTTTACTCGAGGAAAGGGAAATAAGTTCTTTCTGAGGGATCAATTGAATGTTTTAAATGTGGTGTTCATGGTCATTATGCAAACACATGTCCTATGAAGATGTTTTGGGAATGGGATCACCAAGATCGTATAAATATTTTTTTACCAATACCTAATTCCATTCCAATTGAGGATGAAGAAACTAACAATTACCAATCAAAGGTATGGATTATTTCTTAACATTTGTTTTCCTATTTTGGAATCTTAGGATATGATTCATGATTTTGTTTGTAGGAAAGAAGTATTTCAGAATAAGTTGGAAAGGACTGGTTAATGGATCATGAAGAATGTTTAATGAGTAACAATTCAACATATAAGGGATTCAAGAGTTATGGTCAAATTATTAAGAGTATTAAGTCTCTTTTGATGATGATGTTACATTATAAGACTTTTTATAGTATGTGTAACCCTAATGTTTGATATATGAAAATTTTATTCAAGGAATAGTTATCTGTTATTTTGTGGACATAGATATAAAGAACAATTTTGGTTTACATGACCCTTACATTTGAGGTAATTATGGGTTACTATATGTTATGATGGAATATGAACGACATGAGATAAACATGAGGTTAAAATATGTTATGGTTATTTTTGATGATTTTATCTATTTTTGGGGAATGATTTGAGAATTATATAGTTTGGAAAAAGGACAACACGCAGACCGTGTATAAGGCCCCAGCCTTAAACCTTACTTAATCTTGAGTTATTACAAGATTACACATTGAGGATCTTTTCAGGTTTAGAGTTTTAGAGAATTAGATCATGAAACTTTCATTACATTCCACATTTAAACAAAGTGGTTACATAAAAGACGGTATTCATTCTTCCCATCAATGGAAACATACTTAAAAATAAAACATGGATTCTTTCTTGACACATCCTTGACACTATCATCACATCATGTACCTTTCCCTTGACATGTGAAACACATTTCAAAAACATGGGATGATCATAAAAAGCTCAGTAAGGGATATAAAAATATGGAAAGGATACATGGGTACATATATACATAAGGATGAGACCATGCTTTACCCATACAACATAATCACTTTAACATACCTCATCAAATCATGAATAAATCATAGAAATCATAAGATATAAAGGTAACTTGAGGCATTCATAACATTCTTACGTAGGGAGTAACCCTCTTGGTTACGTTTGGAATACCCATCACAGTATATTCCCTAAATCTCTTCGGAGAAACCTTAACGTTTCACTCCTTCATGTTACCCAATGCATTGGAGATCTATATCGGGCTCACCCGCCCTTAGTTTATCACGGAACCACCCATTTTCCTAACAATGCCCAAGAACCATAACATAAACGTATCACATAAAACATGCATAAATGAAACATAACATTTCCACATGTCAATCGCAATATAACATTTTAGTATATTGAAATAATGAATCCGTTCAAAAAGAAACCATTTCCAAAATCATTTAAAACATTTAATAAAGAGATTTTTTTAATCAAAGTGTCCCATACCACCTTAAAGATTTTAACATTTTAAACCATTAAAATCCATATATATAAATCCTTAAAAGCATTTTGAAAACATGGATATTAAAAATAACAAATCATTAAAACATTTAAAGCGATATTTTGGTTAAAGGGTTTTTACCAAAATTAGAGAAACTTGAATACAATAATTGAGGAATTACATTTAATCAGAACTTTATAATATCATGAGAATAAATGTATTCATGATATAATATTCCAAAGGACAGTATATACACCATATAAGAGTGAATTGGTGCATAACAACAATGTAGTCTCAATAGAGATGTTAAATGTGATGAAATCCCTTATAAAGAAGGTATCCTTAAATTAAGGATAAATAAATCTCAAAATTATGTGTGAAAAATATAAATACACACAATATAATTGGATATAAAGTGTAAAACAATAAAATTTCATTCACACATATTAAGAGGATTACATATTCAATAACTAAATTTTGAACCCAATAAAATTGAAATTGGGTTAAAAAGTTCCCTTGGTAAAATTCAACAGCCTAACGGCTTCACTCCAAAAATTCAGAAAATGAGTTGATGAGAGATAAAAAGGGAATCTCATCACTTGGAAATAAAATTTACATCAATCAGGATATAGAAGAACATATCCCAACATAATAGTATGTTAATTAAAAGACATAACAAACGAAGTCTTTTAAAATGAGGAGGGTGAAACGTTCCCTTACCGACTTGGGTAACTTTCGAAAAGTACACCCCATTGAAGAAGTGTCATACAATGAATATGTCAATACCCATAAATGGAATTATATTTCAAAAGGAGTGTAATAATGGTCAGTACATAAACCACTCAAAGGAAATTGTGGAAAATGTAGCAAAAATCTCACGGGAATAAAAGTGAGATGAAAAATCTCTTACGAAAACTCGACAGCCTAACGGCGCCACATAAAACTTCCAAAATGGATTGATGAGAGGAAATAGCGTCTCTCATCATATCAACATAAAGTTCAAAGAATGAGGAATACAAAATAACATCCCCCAACATAACAAAAATGAGCTTAAAATAAGTGACATAAAGGAGAGTACTTAAAAAAAAGAGAGGTTAGATCTCTTATGAAAATTCGGCAGCCTAACGGCGCCACTCAAAACATCCAAAATGGATTGATGAGAGAGAATAGGGTCTCTCATCATATGAACATAACAATTAATGTAAGTTTAATATAAAATAACATCCCAATAACAATAAATATGAGCTTTAGAGGGAATGACATAAAAGAGTGTACTTAAAAAAAAGAGAAGAGTAAGATCCCTTACCTCAAGTCAAACTTGTCTTGTTCGTTTCGTTATATTCCTGAATAATAAACTTTGGTAAATTAATAATTTCCTAATTAACTCCTTTATAGATTATTATTCAGTTATATCACATATTATAATGTTATAATAATTGTTTAATAATGTTAGTTCATATCAGACGTTTTTGCCGATGTTTGGTACATGAGTCAAAAATGAACTTGTTTGAAAAAAGATTTCCCATGTAGTTATAAGTTACTAATTTCCATAATAGTATTAATGATTAAAATATCATATATATCCAGTAAATATTCATGCATTTATAATATTACATAATCATTTAGTGTTAAGAAATGAAATGCACCGTTCACTGAGACGGTAAGCTGTACGTATGCATGAACACTACTTTCATTTTTATTTCGTATTTTATAGAATGGAATCATAATTATTTATGGGTATATTATAATTCCAGTACAATATCATATATAATATCATATTTCCATCCTTTATACGTCCCACATATGGTATTTAACGAATCAAATCACTTTGAGGGGGCGGTAGTCCGCACTTCCTAAAATGAAGATATCGCGTTTACCCATAATGGAAACCATAAAGGTATGCCAAAAATGTAAAATACAGAATCTTAAGGAAAACAAAAACATATTATATATCATATATAAAAATAGTGACATCATAATGGCCACCTTTGAAGGTGTTGAATGAGTATTGAACAATCATCATTTCGGGAGGCAGAATTTCGCCATCCACGGAAACTGTATGTTCTTTAACCATTTGATGTAGTTGTCTGGGAGTTTAGCTAGAATAAATCTTATAACAACATCCTAGTATATTGAAGATACTGGTGTTGTTACAAAATAAGTAAATAAAAAGAGTTTAGGGGGTTGGAGAAGCAAAATAAAACAAATGAACATGAGAGAATGAATTACCTTTAAAAGTGTAACTCCTTTTGATTTGAGCCTAAAGGCTTACATTGAAAGGATTATTCCCAAAGGTAATCCTCTAAGATGAGGAGAGGGATGCGGAGAGAGTAAATGGGCAGGGTTTGGCCAAGCCAAAGGCTTTGGGAGTGTGGGTAATGAGGTAGAGGTGGGGGCCTTTTATAAGAGGAGAGGAGGGGCACTCTTGGAAAGTAAAGAAATATTACTTTATTTGAAAAATAGTTTCTGATTTAAATGGTCCCACATTGATATAATTCTAGGATAAGGTGATAAGGGTTCCAAATATACCCATCCAATAGGTTTTGGACATGTGTAGGTTTTAGATATTACATTATCTTTCCATTTTATTTAAATCGTTAAATAATGAGGTCATCGCTGCATCATCATGATGTCATAAATAATTTAATTTATTTAATGTCTAAAAATTAAAAAAAAAACTATGATGTAGTAAATCTTGTTATCTTTATAATTAATATTTATAATCAAAAATATGACTTATATAACCCCATGTAAAAATTGTTTTAGTAAAACATATCTTGTTTTTCTCATTTTTTACTTTAACTTTAAATAAAAAGATATTAATGTCATTTTCCAACCAAAGTGGCTTCATGGGGACCCCAAGTTGACCCATGGGTTTTATTGGTAAGAAATGACACATCCAATGAGGTTAGGAAATGTTTCAAGTTCATTTTATATTATTAAAGCATTATTTTTACCTTAAACTACAGTAATTACCACTAATCGCGATTAAGAACTTAAAAGTTACTATTCACCAAAAAATTATTTTAATATCATTGAATCACATTTTATGTAACGCCCCGACCCTAGTTTCCTAGAGTCGGTGCATTATTACATAACATTGGCATGATCACAAGAAAGATCAAATCTCGAAAGACCGATTGGTTTAGTAGCCTTGGAAACACTAGATATATTCATAAGTTTTACATTACATCATAAAATCAAAAACTACTACAACAACATAATGTTTCCACAGTCCACACTACAATCCCCTTATAATATCCCTGCAGGTCATTCATAACTTACATCTTCACTTCCTGGGAAAAATAAAACATAGAAAAGGGGTGAGCTCAAATGCCCAGTAAGGATAACAATATAGCGGAAACTTTCATCAATAAGAATAAACATTTAAGGCAATGTATAACTAAAACAAAAGCCTTTTAAATATGAACTTTCAACATGGTATGGCATAAATAAAATGAAATAATGCCATTTACTTATTCACATGGATATTCCACTAATCGAATAATCACATGCAAAAATAAATAACCACTTTCATAATGTTGGAATGCATAATGCCAGACTATCATAACCACATAGCCAAGGCCTCATGCCAAGACTACAAATAAGATTTTGTCAAGGCCTTGTGCCAAGACACTAGTTTGTCTCATGAGACCTACCGATGCATCGAGGAGCTATAGCGGGCTCCACCCATCACTTATTAAGTCCAATGCATTCCCATATGAAAAGGTTTAAACATAACATAAACATTCGTATTAAAACTAGCATACGAAATGTCAATACTTTCACAATAAACTATGAATGGTATAAAAATAGCACATCCACAGTCAAACATATCACAAAAACTTCAATACAATATAGAAGTTTTGTATCATAATAAATCAACTTCAAATAATCTTAAAATCCATCAAAGGATGTTGACATAGATGAAATCAAAATTCTTTTTAAAGAAATATCTCCTTTTATTTTGAAATCATTTAAGATCCATATAAAATAAAACATTTTCTTTGAAAATATTCTTATAAGCTTGTAAGGAAAGCTTTGAAGATTTTATAACGGCGTAAAATAACCGCACCCGCCGTATAAGTTAAAAAAAACATTCTTACCTCAATTCTGTCGAAAAGGTTAAAAAGGACCTTGTTTTGAAAACGACGGAAAGATTCCTTTATAAAACTCTTATAAAAAGTCAAAAAAAGGTATAAATGACTTTAACCCATATTCTTGTAAATAGTAAAAATGTTTTGAAATACATTTTTAAGAAACATGGATGTGGATGATAAAGAGATCCCAGTAGATTATTACATATAAACAACCTCGGATAATGAAGAGATTGTGAAATAACCCTTAACTTGTACTTTTCCTTGGTTGGGGTAGGTTAACCTCCTGTATAATGGTGAAATAGTTGTTATTAAATTATACAAGAATCATATATATTAATATGATATCATATATGATCTTTTAACATTGATTTGTTAATAATATCTTAGAATTATCGTCGTTTCGGGAGTTAACTTACTCATTTTCTTTTATATGTTTTGTTACATAAGCCATGGTTGTTGTATCTTATTCATATCCAGAATGATATACAGTCCTTAAACATCATTTTTAAATCATCAAATGATAATTATACTTGAATGGATACGATGGAGAATGAATCTCATCGCGTTCGTGGAGACGGTAGTCCGTACGTACGCACGAGCGACAATATCATTCTTTTGATATTAAAATAATATATAAATGGATGGTATATCATATATACAGAATCATTAACATGTTATATTTATTATTTACATGAGTTACACATCATTATTATACCCATCCAAATAATATTATATTGAATAACAATTACACCACGACGTGGAGACGGTAAGCTGTACGTACGCACGTATGGTGACATGTTATTCAAAGGGTGGATAGAATACTGAATATGATTGTACCATATTTATAATAACATCACAGTATATGTGAGATACTGGAGTTATTATTTCAGAATGGTAAGAACAAAGGAAGAAGAAGTGGAAGAAGAAATGAACTGAGAAAAGGGTGGTGAAATCATTATCTCTTCTTCGGGTTCTTCCTTTTGATTTGATCAAAAGGGATCCTTAGGTTGGCTTTCTGATCAAACTAAGGCCTCTAGGTTGTATTGAGGGATGTTGGGAGAGTATTTGGGCAGAGTTTGGCTGAACCAAAAGGCTTTGAAGGTGTGAAGAAATGAGAAGGAGGAGTGCCCTTTTATAAGAGGGGTGAGGGGCACCTTTGGAAAAGTTAGAAATATTAATTTATAATAAATTCATATTCGGTTTAAAAAGGCTCCAAAGTTGACTATTCAAAGGATGAGGTGTGGATAGGTCGAAAACAACTCATCCAATAGAATTTATACAGGTTTGGGTACTTATATTAACCTTATCTTTAAGTATTAACTCTAAGTTAATTAGTTTCACTTTTACAATGTCTCTTTGTATTTTTTATTAATAAACTTACTATATACATCCAAGCGACCCCCAAGTGGTCCATTAATGAGGATCCTATCATAATATAAGTCTCTTGGCCGAACCTTAGATTTTTAGGAATTTAATATCAATTAATAATATAATATTTGTTTTAAGAACTCTTTTATGTCAATTTTGACACTATTCAATAGTTGATTTTTGTGAAACTCCTAACAGATTGATTACTTCGAAAAAAGTCAATTAAATCAATCCTAATATATCATATTATCATAGAAAATTAGTTTAATTCATTAAAAGTTTCATATTATAATTATTTGGGTATTTATAAGATCAATTATTTTTATTTTTCACTATTTTAGTAATTACTGCATCATCATTGTGTCATAAATAAAATAAATTATATAATGTCTAAAAATTATAAATAAAACATCATTATGTAGGAAATATTTATAGCTTTCTAATGAATATTTATAATCGAAAATCCAACATGTATAACCCTATGTAAAAATTGTTCTTCTAAAAGATGTAAGCTTATGCCATTTTTATTTTTATTTTAACTTTATTAATATAAAGTGTCCCTACCACATACAAATGGCTCCAAGGGGTCCCCAAATTGACCCAAGGATTCCCATGGTCGGGTAGGTGTCCACCAATAAGGTTAGGACACGTTTTAGGGTAATTTTTTATTATTATAATATTATTTTTTTAAACCCTTATTTACCGGATTTACCCTTTAACCATGGTAAATAAAATATTTACCACAGTAACTATTCAAAATGTCTAAAAATAAAAGTTACCTAATTACACAATTTGAACATCCTGATTCCAAATATGGAATCCATTTTCCTAAATTCAAAACACAGAAGTGGCAGAAATTAATTTAAAATTAATTCCCGCTGTTAAAACAAAAAGCGTGTTTTTAAGAGATAATAACTATCAAAAGATTGACAATTGTTTATGTTCGGTTTAATTGTAAAATTATGTCCAATGACCAAAATTATATTAAATGGTAAAAATATATTCTAAATATACTTTAAAACAACTCAAATTCATAATTTATCACTATTAATTATTTTGATTAAAAAAGTTGTTTTTAATTAAAATTTAGTAATTTTCACTATTCATCAAAATATAAAAGTTATCCGAAAAGTACCAAAATTTCACCCTAGGATAATTTCGATATTCCGAATCCAAAAATGAAGTCCATATTGAAATATAAAATATATATGATTTCAAAAAGTAGGTATTACTATTTACAACGGCTAGTTTAATTAGTTGTGGTGTGTGTTAGAACTCGAGGTTGCGTACAACACACGCTATCGCATTATTCGAAGGGAAACGTACCGTAGAAGCTTGGGGTGTTACATTCTCCCCTCCTTCAAATAATTGCGTCCTCGCAATTTCTAGGGTATTACTGCATAAAAAGACTCGGGTGGTTCTTCATCATAAGTTCCTCGGGTTCCCATGTTGCCTCTTCCATCTTATGATTCTTCCACAAAACTTTTACCAGACGCGTCGTCCGGTTTCTTAGCACTTGTTCTCTCGTATCAAGAATCTTGACGGACTCTTCACAATAAGACAGATCGGGTTCCAGTTCTAATTCCTCATAGGTGAGTACATGCGTTGGGTTAGGCATGTATTTCCTTAACAGAGATACGTGGAACACATCGTGAACTTTGGAGAGACTTGGCGGCATTGCCAATCGGTAAGCTACAACCCCAATTCGTTCTAGAATTTCGAAAGGTCCGATGTACCTGGGACTCAATTTACCTTTCTTACCAAAACGTATGACTCCCTTCCACGGAGATACCTTCAGGAAAACATGATCACCGACTTGAAATTCCAAATTCTTCCTTCGATTATCGGCATAGCTCTTCGGCCTACTTTGAGCTGCTTTAATGTGATTTTGGATTACCTTCACCTTTTCCACCGTTTCCTCCACCAGTTCTGGGCCTACAAGTTTTCTTTCACCAACGTCATCCCAACAGGTTGGTGTACGACATCTCTTTCCGTATAACGCTTCATATGGTGCCATCTGAATACTCGAATGGAAGCTATTGTTATAGTAAAATTCTACTAGTGGTAAATATTGATCCCACATACCCTGAAAATCAAGTGAGCAAGATCTCAACATGTCTTCTAAGGTCTGAATAGTCCGTTCTGATTGTCCGTCTGTCTGAGGGTGGTAAGCAGTGCTCAAATGAAGTTCAGTATCCAGGGATTTCTGAAGACTTTTCCAAAATCTTGAAGTAAAACGGGGATCACGATCAGAAACAATCGATAGGGGTACTCCATGAAGTCTCACAACTTCATTAATGTATAGTCTTGCTAGACGTTCCAGGGGTAGATCTTCTCTTATAGCAAGAAAATGTGCTGACTTGGTAAGACGATCAACAATAACCCATATTGCATCGTTCCTTCTAGGAGTCTTTGGTAGCCCCATGACAAAGTCCATTGTAATATTGTCCCATTTCCACTCCGGTATGGGAAGAGGTTGCATGACTCCTCCAGGCTGTTGCCTTCCAGCTTTCACTTGTTGACAAACCATACATCTTGACACAAAATCAGCAATCTCCCTATTCATGTTGTCCCACCAAAAATGTTCCTTCAAATCTCTATACATTTTGGTGCTCCCAGGGTGTATAGAGAAATTGGAACTATGAGCATCATCCAACAATTCCCTTTTTAGATCAGGTATATTGGGAACACAAAGTCTCTTCCCGAATTTCAAAATTCCACCTTCATACGCAAAGTCTCTCAATCTCCCATCATTCACAGCTTTAATCTTCTTTTGGAATTCTTCATCATCAGTCTGAGAACTCTTAATCCTTTCTAGTAAAGATGGTTTGGCAACCATTTGAAAAAGCATTGATGTTTCACCTTCCCTGGTTATTCCCATGTCCATCTTCACTAGCTCCATGAAAATTGGATCCCTTTCAATTCTCATATTGTTTAAAACTCCATGGTCTTTTCTACTCAAAGCATCTTCCACCTTGTTTGCCTTCCCTGGGTGGTAGTGTATCGTACAATCATAATCCTTGAGTAATTCAAGCCATCTCCTTTGCCTCATGTTGAGTTCTTTTTGTGAGAAAATATACTTCAAACTCTTGTGATCAGTATAAATCTCACATTTTTCACCATAGAGGTAGTGCCTCCATATTTTCAAAGCAAAGATCACTGCTGCTAACTCGAGATCATGAGTAGGATAGTTTTGTTCATGAATTTTCAACTGTCGTGATGCATAGGCAATAAATCTATCATTCTTCATAAGGACACAGCCAAGTCCTTTCTTTGATGCATCACTATAAATAACGAACCCATCATTCCCCGATGGTAGAGTCAATATAGGAGCATTGACTAATCTTCTCTTCAGTTCTTCGAAACATTCTTCACACTCTTTTGTCCAAACAAATTTAACCCCTTTACGTGTGAGCTTCGTTAATGGGTTAGCCAATCGGGCAAAATTCTGGACGAAACGTCGATAATAACCCGCCAAACCAATAAAACTACGTACCTCAGTTATACTCGTAGGTGCTGGCCATTCTTGGATTTCCTTGGTCTTAGAAGGATAAACATAGATTCCATCTTTAGAGACAATATGGCCAAGAAAAGAAATCTCCTGAAGCCAGAATTCACACTTGCTAAACTTTCCATATAATTCATGCCTCCTCAGAGTCTTCAAGATAATGCGCAAGTGATTTTCATGATCTTTGTAGGTTTTGGAGTATACCAAGATATCATCAATAAATACCACCAAAAATTCATCGAGATACTCCTTGAAAACTCTATTCATCAGATCCATGAATACAGAGGGTGCATTAGTCAATCCAAACGGCATTACAGTAAACTCGTAATGCCCGTACCTGGTTCGAAATGCTGTTTTCGGAATGTCTTCCTTCTTTACACACAACTGATGGTATCCAGATCGAAGGTCAATCTTTGAAAAGTATTGAGCTCCATGCAGTTGGTCAAATAAATCATCAATACGAGGTAGGGGATACTTGTTCTTTATCGTTATAGCATTGATCTCCCTGTAATCGATACATAACCTCATAGATCCATCTTTCTTTTTAACAAAAAGAACAGGGGCTCCCCATGGAGAAACACTAGGGCGAATAAATCCCTTATTACTCAATTCCTCTAGTTGTTTCTTTAGTTCGACTAGCTCTACAGTGGCCATTCTATAAGGGGTCTTCGATATAGGCCTTGATCCAGGAATCAAATCAATAGAAAACTCAACTTCTCGTTCTGGAGGATGTCCAGGTAAATCTTCCGGAAATACATCTACAAATTATTTCCCAACAGGTACACCCTCTATTTGAACATTCCTTTCCTCACCGATAGTTACTTCATTCTCTTCCTCCCCAATAATTGAATTAAGTTGAGCTACTGGGGGTGGGTCTAAATAAGAATTAGGTGGTGACGATTCTGCTCTAAAAATAAGGTGTTCCTTATCATTATCATCAAGAATCGTAACCTCATTCTTCTTACAATAAATCTTCGCATCATAGTCCGAAAGCCTGTCCATACCGAGGATTATATCAAACTCAATCATAGGTATGACGATGAAATCAGCAGATAAAGAAAATTTATGTGCTCTAATGGGGACTGATTCACAAAACTTTGTTGCAACGATACTTCCCTTAGGAGTTTTAACTGACAACTCCCTTATTAAATCAAATTGGAAATATCTAATTTTCTTAGCAAACTGGGAAGATATGAAACAATGCGATGATCCAGAATCAAATAATGCATTTGCTAAACTTGAGGAAACCATTAAATTACCTGCCACCACGTCTTTCGGAGTTTCTACCTCAGCAGTAGTGATAGCATAAGCCTGGCCTTGATCCCTTCGCCTTTTCTGAGGTAAGTTCTCCTGACGCTTAGGACATGAATTTGCATAATGCCCCATCTCCCTGCAATTGTAGCACTGAACGTTGGTAGCTTCCTTCTTCCCCTTGCAATCATGAGCTTGGTGGCCTTTTTCACCACACTTGTAACAGACTCCCATTCCCTTCAGGCAAGCACCAGGATGTTTCTTCCCGCATTTACCACAAGATGGATATTCAACCTTTCCCTTCTTCCCCTTATTTCCATTCCCAGATTGATCAGCAGGTCTCTTCTTCTCTTGCTTCGCTTTAAATTCATAAGACTTAGAGAATTCTTTTTCGGTCTTGATAGCACATGAGACAATGTCTTCGTACGATGAAAAGGATTGTGAGACTAATGCTCGACGGAGAAATGGTTTTAACCCATCAAAGAAACGATCAATCTTACTTCTTGGGTTGCGAATATAATCTCCAGCATACCTCGCTAACCTTGTAAAGTTAGCCTCATACTTTGTGACATTCTCATCCTCCTTTTGTCTCAGACTCAGAAATTGCCTTTCCATATCTGCTCGATGGTCGCGAGGAAAGTATTTTTCTAAAAATAGATCTTTGAACTCCCTCCATTCCATATTTGATACTTCATCATCTTCCTTCGTATTTTGAATCAATGACCACCATTGATCAGCATCTCCAGTGAGGCGGTAAACTGCCATGATAACTTTTTCCCTTTCACTGCTCCCCAAAGCCTGAAATATTTTCTCTAAGGAAAATATCCATTGCTCAGCTACTAAGGGATTTGTACTCCCATTGAACGTTGGTGGTTGTTGTCTCATGAATCGATCTAACATTGATCCTCCACGCTGCGGATCAGGGTGCTCCATACGGGTAAGGTTATTATTCATAACCTGAGTAAGTTGTCCCAGTACGGTGATTAGCTGATCAGCACCAGTTGCATCACCAGCCCCACAATAATTATCTTGAGCAGGAGGGCAATCCCTACATGGAGTGCGTACATTGATACGGTTTCCATTTCTTCCACTAGGCGCCATTTCTAAACAATGGCATAAACTAGATCAGTTTATGAATCAAAATACATAATCCCATACTTATAAAACACTAAACATAAATTGAACTATCTATGGATATAATCCATAATCATAAATATGTCTTCTTTGAGGAAGTATATACTCATAAACCCTTCATAATGATTTGTAAATAAAGTGAGAGTTATCCTAAGCATATCCCCCGGGAGTGTCGTAACCAAGAGTGCAGCAAAGCCCGTTGTCGTGCACCAGTTCTCGTTCGAGTCTAGCTCAAAGCGGTGTTTTCGGGTTTTACCCCTAGGTACATCTGTGCTAGAGCCGCCTCTACCTGCTCGTATCCAGACAGGGATGTATTTCTCGGAAAACTCACAAAGTCTCTACAATACCAAAATTCTAGGAAGTTCTTCTATACTAATCCTCAAAGTTCATCTTAGGTCTATGTGCTCTAATCAGAGTTTATCTAAATCTAGCTTCCAAGGTTTGTACTAAACTTCCTCTGATACCAACTGTAACGCCCCGACCCTAGTTTCCTAGAGTCGGTGCATTATTACATAACATTGGCATGATCACAAGAAAGATCAAATCTCGAAAGACCGATTGGTTTAGTAGCCTTGGAAACACTAGATATATTCATAAGTTTTACATTACATCATAAAATCAAAAACTACTACAACAACATAATGTTTCCACAGTCCACACTACAATCCCCTCATAATATCCCTACAGGTCATTCATAACTTACATCTTCACTTCCTGGGAAAAATAAAACATAGAAAAGGGGTGAGCTCAAATGCCCAGTAAGGATAACAATATAGCGGAAACTTTCATCAATAAGAATAAACATTTAAGGCAATGTATAACTAAAACAAAAGCCTTTTAAATATGAACTTTCAACATGGTATGGCATAAATAAAATGAAATAATGCCATTTACTTATTCACATGGATATTCCACTAATCGAATAATCACATGCAAAAATAAATAACCACTTTCATAATGTTGGAATGCATAATGCCAGACTATCATAACCACATAGCCAAGGCCTCGTGCCAAGACTACAAATATGATTTTGTCAAGGCCTTGTTCCAAGACACTAGTTTGTCTCATGAGACCTACCGATGCATCGAGGAGCTATAGCGGGCTCCACCCGTCACTTATTAAGTCCAATGCATTCCCATATGAAAAGGTTTAAACATAACATAAACATTCGTATTAAAACTAGCATACGAAATGTCAATACTTTCACAATAAACTATGAATGGTATAAAAATAGCACATCCACAGTCAAACATATCACAAAACCTTCAATACAATATAGAAGTTTTGTATCATAATAAATCAACTTCAAATAATCTTAAAATCCATCAAAGGATGTTGACATAGATGAAATCAAAATTCTTTTTAAAGAAATATCTCCTTTTATTTTGAAATCATTTAAGATCCATATAAAATAAAACATTTTCTTTGAAAATATTCTTATAAGCTTGTAAGGAAAGCTTTGAAGATTTTATAACGGCGTAAAATAACCGCACCCGCCGTATAAGTTAAAAAAAACATTCTTACCTCAATTCTGTCGAAAAGGTTAAAAAGGACCTTGTTTTGAAAACGACGGAAAGATTCCTTTATAAACCTCTTATAAAAAGTCAAAAAAAGGTATAAATGACTTTAACCCATATTCTTGTAAATAGTAAAAATGTTTTGAAATACATTTTTAAGAAACATGGATGTGGATGATAAAGAGATCCCAGTAGATTATTACATATAAACAACCTCGGATAATGAAGAGATTGTGAAATAACCCTTACCTTGTACTTTTCCTTGGTTGGGGTAGGTTAACCTCCTGTATAATGGTGAAATAGTTGTTATTAAATTATACAAGAATCATATATATTAATATGATATCATATATGATCTTTTAACATTGATTTGTTAATAATATCTTAGAATTATCGTCGTTTCGGGAGTTAACTTACTCATTTTCTTTTATATGTTTTGTTACATAAGCCATGGTTGTTGTATCTTATTCATATCCAGAATGATATACAGTCCTTAAACATCATTTTTAAATCATCAAATGATAATTATACTTGAATGGATACGATGGAGAATGAATCTCATCGCGTTCGTGGAGACGGTAGTCTGTACGTACGCACGAGCGACAATATCATTCTTTTGATATTAAAATAATATATAAATGTATGGTATATCATATATACAGAATCATTAACATGTTATATTTATTATTTACATGAGTTACACATCATTATTATACCCATCCAAATAATATTATATTGAATAACAATTACACCACGACGTGGAGACGGTAAGCCGTACGTACGCACGTATGGTGACATGTTATTCAAAGGGTGGATAGAATACTGAATATGATTGTACCATATTTATAATAACATCACAGTATATGTGAGATACTGGAGTTATTATTTCAGAATGGTAAGAACAAAGGAAGAAGAAGTGGAAGAAGAAATGAACTGAGAAAAGGGTGGTGAAATCATTACCTCTTCTTCGGGTTCTTCCTTTTGATTTGATCAAAAGGGCTCCTTAGGTTGGATTTCTGATCAAAATAAGGCCTCTAGGTTGTATTGAGGGATGTTGGGAGAGTATTTGGGCAGAGTTTGGCCGAACCAAAAGGCTTTGAAGGTGTGAAGAAATGAGAAGGAGGAGTGCCCTTTTATAAGAGGGGTGAGGGGCACCTTTGGAAAAGTTAGAAATATTAATTTATAATAAATTCATATTCGGTTTACAAAGGCTCCAAAGTTGACTATTCAAAGGATGAGGTGTGTATAGGTCGAAAACAACTCATCCAATAGAATTTAGACAGGTTTGGGTACTTATATTAACCTTATCTTTAAGTATTAACTCTAAGTTAATTAGTTTCACTTTTACAATGTCTCTTTGTATTTTTGATTAATAAACTTACTATATACATCCAAGCGACCCCCAAGTGGTCCATTAATGAGGAACCTATCATAATATAAGTCTCTTGGCCGAACCTTAGATTTTTAGGAATTTAATATCAATTAATAATATAATATTTGTTTTAAGAACTCTTTTATGTCAATTTTGACACTATTCAATAGTTGATTTTTGTGAAACTCCTAACAGATTGATTACTTCGAACAAAGTCAATTAAATCAATCCTAATATATCCTATTATCATATAAAATTAGTTTAATTCATTAAAATTTTCATATTATAATTATTTGGGTATTTATAAGATCAATTATTTTTATTTTTCACTATTTTAGTAATTACTGCATCATCATTGTGTCATAAATAAAATAAATTATATAATGTCTAAAAATTATAAATAAACTATCATTATGTAGGAAATCTTTTTAGCTTTCTAATGAATATTTATAATAGAAAATCCAACATGTATAACCCTATGTAAAAATTCTTCTTCTAAAAGATGTAAGCTTATGCCATTTTTATTTTTATTTTAACTTTATTAATATAAAGTGTTCCTACCACATACAAGTGGCTCCAAGGGGTCCCCAAATTGACCCAAGGATGCCCATGGTCGGTTATGTGTCCACCAATAAGGTTAGGACACGTTTTAGGGTAATTTTTTATTATTATAATATTATTTTTTTAACCCTTATTTACCGGATTTACCCTTTAACCATGGTAAATAAAATATTTACCACAATAACTATTCAAAATGTCTAAAAATAAAAGTTACCTAATTACACAATTTGAACATCCTGATTCCAAATATGGAATCCATTTTCCTAAATTCAAAACACATAAGTGGCAGAAATTAATTTAAAATTAATTCCCGCTGTTAAAACAAAAAGCGTGTTTTTAAGAGATAATAACTATCAAAAGATTGACACTTGTTTATGTTCGGTTTAATTGTAAAATTATGTCCAATGACCAAAATTATATTAAATGGTAAAAATATATTCTAAATATACTTTAAAACCACTCAAATTCATAATTTATCACTATTAATTATTTTGATTAAAAAAGTTGTTTTTAATTAAAATTTAGTAATTTTCACTATTCATCAAAATATAAAAGTTATCCGAAAAGTACCAAAATTTCACCCTAGGATAATTTCGATATTCCGAATCCAAAAATGAAGTCCATATTGAAATATAAAATATATATGATTTCAAAAAGTAGGTATTACTATTTACAACGGCTAGTTTAATTAGTTGTGGTGTGTGTTAGAACTCGAGGTTGCGTACAACACACGCTATCGCATTATTCGAAGGGAAACGTACCGTAGAAGCTTGGGGTGTTACATTTTACTTCTTAATGTCAACAATGTATGTTGGATTTTTGAAATTCAAAACACAAAGGTGGCAAATTTTCATTTAAACGGAAAATCAGTTTTTATAAATACCACTTAGTGGTTTCACTATTCATCAAAAATTAATGTTTTTCAGAAAATTACCAAAAATTCACCCTAAGCTATATTTGATATTACGAATTCAAAAATAAAGTCTATTTTAAAAAATTCAAAAAATATAAGCCACATTAAATAATTTAATAATTAATTCCCGCTGTCAGATCAAATAGCGTGTTTTAATGAATCAATAAGTATCAAAAGATTGACACTAGTTTAGGTCTGATTTCAAAGTGAAATTAATTCCAACGACCACTATTGAATTTAGTTGTAAAAATATATTAAAATTACACTTTAAAACCAATTCAAAAGATAATATAGTCTTATAAATAAATTAGATTAAAAAGTGGTTTTGAATAAAAATACAACATTTTACACTATTCATTGAAAAAATGAACTTTTTCGGAAAGATACCAAAAATTTACACAAAGTAAAATTTGATGTCTCGATTCTAAAGAAAAGTTTTATTTGGTCCAAAATAATGTATAAGAGTGATCAAAACTATATTTAATGACAGTTCTCCATCAAAAGGCGATAAGTGAACCTTTAGTGAAAATTAGGGTATAAAAGCTTAAAATTGAATTCTTTCCGTATTTTAAGCCTTTATCATTTATTGGATAAATGTAAAAACATTTAAAAAAACATATATAATCATATTTTAGTTATTTCTATCCATTCCCGAAAATACAACGGCTACATGTTAACTACCATTTAAAATAATATTATTTTATTTTTAGAGTGCAACGTAAGATTCCCAAGAAACTCGTTGTTGCGTATTGGGTACGCCATCAAGCATTACATCCCCTTTAAAGTAATATTAATGCTTGATTCACTAATATGGATAAACATAAAGATGTTATATTATTTATTTACCCAGGGTGTTACATCCTTCCCCCCTTTTGGGAATTGCGTCCTCACAATTTTAAAATTGAGCTTGGAAACATCCTTGAAAGTCCCATATCGGAACAAGAGTCAATAAAACAATCACTTTAAAAAAAAAGGAAGATAAGTACAAAGGTCACTCGAGTTAACCCATACTAGGATTCCAAGTATGAAAATATGGACATGGAGGAAAAAACAAAGGGTCATGTTCTGATGGAGAGTGATAGAAAACATGTTTAGGATAAAGTTAACAATGAGAAAATCACAAACTTGTGATGGGTTAAACGGTGTTGGGTTACCCGGTAGGAAAAGTTAATAGAAAACATTTTTGTTTTAAGTTACTTTTTATTGAGGAATTTATTCATAAGGAAACATAATCACTTATTATGTTGACTTTCAACTTTTACTAGATTCCTTAATCAAACTCATATTTTTTCCAAAATACGAGTATTTAGGGAGACTTGTTCGCATTAAGAGTACTATAATAATCTTTTAGAGAATCACCTAATCCACAAAAGAGAACTATATACTTCACATGTCTTTAAACTTTAACCAAAACCAAAACCAAAAAGGCTAGTACAATATCAGATAATCCAAAAAAGGATAACCCTTTATAAAAAGAAATTCTATTCTTAATCTCCAAAATTTATCCAACAAAACCCAAAGTTCAACGAGGACCATTTGTCCATAAAATTCTTCAAAGTAAACCAAACTAAGATTGAAACCCAAATATTTGAAGGATTTAGTCACATAGTCTTCCAAGTTAAATCGTAACATTTATCTCCAAACAATATCAGTTGCTCCTAAAGTCTCATATTGAAAAGTAATTAACCTAATCGCATATCCTCCATGATAGGTTAATCATTTTCATAAATAACCGAAAATCAACTTACTCTTAATTAATAAAATCATATAAATAGAAAGAATCAGTCAAACTAACCAGGGACTTCATGTAGTCCAGTGGTAGGCGATAAATACCAGTCGCACTTTGGTTGTGGGTTCGATTCCCGCAGCTTTGTCCGACGCGACGGGTTGTCACACGGTCTGTGTGTTGTCCTTTTTCCAAAACTATATAATTCTTAAATCATTCCCCAAAAAGAGATAAAATCATCAAAAATGATCATAACATTTTTTAACCTCAATTTTATCTCATGCCTTTCATTTTCCAGCATATCATATAATAACCCATAATTACCTCAAAAGTAAGGATCATATAAACTCTAATGGTTACCTTTATAATTATTACCTTAACTTCCACATGGATTGGTCATCTCGTACATGATGCATTAAAGATCATACCAAGTTTCAAGTGGTTGATCATGACTCCTTGATAGTTGGTTTAGAACAACCACGAGTTTCCTCATTGAATCCTCCATTTTATCTAGTATCTTAATTAGAGAACCACCACAGTTTCCTTCAAACCTGTTGTCTCTTTGGTGCCTGCTAGATCCATCCATTTACTAAAAACAGAAATGTCAGTGTGATTATATCAACAAAACCATCATGTACTAATGAGGAAGGTAAACACTAAGATACACTTACTCATTCACTTTATCTAAAACTAGGACTCTTTCTGAAATACTAACCATTATGTTAATGTCACTTGTGCTTAGAGAATACCCTAACCTCTAAAGTTATCTAAACCGACCTTTGATACCAACTATAAGGCTCCAGCCTTAAACCTTACTTAATCTTGAGTTATTACAAGATTATACATTGAGGATCTTTTCAGGTTTAGAGTTTTAGAGAATTAGATCATGAAACTTGCATTACATTCCACATTTAAACAAAGTGGTTACATAAAAGATAGTATTCATTCTTCCCATCAATGGAAACATACTTAAAAATAAAACATGGATTCTTTCTTGACACATCCTTGACACTATCATCACATCATGTACCTTTCCCTTGACCTGTGAAAAACATTTCAAAAACTTGGGATGAGCATAAAAAGCTCAGTAAGGGATATAAAAATATGGAAAGGAAACATGGGTACATATATGCATAAGGATGAGATCATAATTTACCCATAAAACATAATCACTTTAACATACCTCATCAAATCATGAATAAATCATAGAAATCATACAACATAAAGGTAACTTGAGGCATTCATAACATTATTACGTAGGGAGTAACCCTCTTGGTTACGTTTGGAATACCCATCACAGTATATATTCCCTAAATCTCTTTGGAGAAACCTTAACGTTTCACTCCTTCACGTTACCCAATGCATTGGAGAGCTATATCGGGCTCACCCGCCCTTAGATTATCACGGAACCACCCATTTTCATAACAATGCCCAAGAACCATAACATAAACGTATCACATAAAACATGCATAAAGGAAACATAACATTTCCACATGTCAATCACAATATATCATTTTATTATATTGAAATAATGAATCCGTTAAAAAAAACCATTTCCAAAACCATTTAAAACATTTAATAAGGAGATTTTTGAATCAAAGTGTCCCATACCACCTTGAATCTTTTAAAATTCTAAACCATTAATATCCATATAATTAAATCCTTAAAACCATTTTGAAAACATGTAAATTAATAGGAACAAATCATTAAAACATTTAAAGCGATATTTTTGTCAACGGGTTTTTTACCAAAATTAGAGACACTTGAATACAATAATTGAGGAATAACATTTAATCAGAACTTTATAATATCATGAGAATAAATGGATTCAGGATATAATATTCCAAAGGACAGTATATACACCATATAAGATTGAATTGGTTCATAAAAACAATGAAGTCTCAATAGAGATGTAAAATGTGATGAAATCCCTTATAAAAAAGGTATCCTTAAATTAAGGATAAATCAATCTCAAAATTATGTGTGACAAATATAAATACACCAAATATAATTGTATATTAAGTGTAAAAAAATAAAAGTTCATTCACACATATTCAAAGGATGACATATTCAATAACTACATGTTGAACCCAAAGAAATCGAAATTGGGTTAAAAAGTTCCCTTGGTAAAATTCGACAGCCTAACGGCGTCACTTCAAAAATTCACAAAATGAGTTGATGAGAGATAAAAATGGAATCTCATCACTTGGACATAAAATTTACATCAATTAGGATATGGAAGAACATATCCCAACATAATATTATGTTAATTAAAAGACATAACAAACGAAGTCTTTTAAAATGAGGAGGGTGAAAGGTTCCCTTACCGACTTGGGTAACTTTCGAAAAGTACACCCCATTGAAGAAGTGTCATACAATGAATATGTAAATACCCATAAATGGAATTATATTAAAAAATTAGTGTAATAATGGGCAGTACATAAACCACTCAAAGGAAATTGTGGCAAATGTAGCATAAATCTCACGGGAATAAAAGTGAGATGAAAAATCTTTTACGAAAACTCGGCAGCCTAACGGCGCCACATAAAACTTCCAAAATGGATTGATGAGAGTAAATATGGTTTCTAATCATATCAACATAAAGTTTAAATAATGAGGAATACAAAAGAACATCCCCCAACATAACAAAAATGATCTTAAAAGAAGTGACATAAAGGAGAGTACTTAAAAAGAAAGAGAGAGGTTAGATCTCTTATGAAAATTCGACAGCCTAACGGCGCCACTCAAAACATCCAAAATGGTTTGATGATAGAAAATAGGGTCTCTCATCATATGAACATAAAAATTACAGTAAGTGTAATATAAAATAACATCTCAATAACAAGAAAGATGAGCTTTAGAGGGAATGACATAAAAGAGTGTACTAAAAAAGAAAGAGATGAGTAAGATCCCTTACCTCAAGTCCAACTTGTCTTGTTCATTTCTTTATATTCCGGAATAATAAACTTTGGTAAATTAATAATTTCCTAAGTACCTCTTTTATATATTATTATTAATTTCATATCACATATTATAATTTTATAATAATTGTTTTATAATGGTAGTTCATATCAGACGTTTTTGCCGATGTTTGGTACATGAGTCAAAAATGAACTTGTTTGAAAAAAGATTGCCCATGTATTTATAAGTAACCAATTTACAGAATAGTATTAATGATTAAAATATCATATATATCCAGTAAATATTCATGCATTTATAATATTACATAATCATTTATAGGTAAGAAATGAAATGCACCGTTTGTGGAGACGGTAAGCCGTACGTACGCATGAACACTACTTTCATTTCTATTTCGAATTTTATAGAATGGAATCATAATTATTTAAAGGTATATTATAATTCCAGTATAATATCATATATAATATCATAGTTCCATCCTTTATACATCCCACATATGGTATTTAACGAATCAAATCACTTTGAGGGGGCGGTAGTCCGCACTTCCGTAAATGAAGATATAGCGTTTACCCATAATGGAAACCATAAAGGTATGCCCAAAATGTAAAACACAGAAGCTTAAGGAAAACATAAACATATTATATATCATATATAAAAATAGTGACATCATAATGGCCACCTTTGAAGGTGTTAAATGAGTATTGAACAATCATCGTTTCGGGAGGCAGAATTTCACCATCCACGGAAACCGTATGTTCTTTAACCATTTGATGTAGTTTTGTGAGAGTGTAGCTCGAATAAATCTTATAAGAACATCCTAGTATATTTAAGATACTTTTGTTGTTACAAAATAAGTAAATAAAAAGATTTTAGGTTGTTGGAGAAGCAAAATAAAACAAATGAACATGAGAGAATGAATTACCTTTAAAAGTGTAACTCCTTTTTATTTGAGCCTAAAGGCTTCCTTTGAAAGGATTATGCCCAAAGGGAATCCTCTAGGATGAGGATAGGGATGTGGAGAGAGTAAATGGTCAGGGGGTGGCCGTGCCAAAGGCTTTGGGAGTGTGGGTAATGAGGTAGAGGTGGGGGCCTTTTATAAGAGCAGAGGAGGGGCACTCTTGGAAAGTAAAGAAATATTACTTTATTTGAAAAAGGGTTTCGGATTTAAATGGTACCACATTGATATAATTCGAGGATAAGGTGATAAGGGTTCGAAATCTACCCATCCAATAAGTTTTGGACATGTGTAGGTTTTAGATATTACATTATCTTTCCTTTTTATTTAAATCGTTAAATAATTAGATCATCGCTGCATCATCATGATGTCATAAATAATTTAATTTGTTTAATGTCTAAAAATTATAAAAAAACTACTATGATGTAGTAAATCATTTTAGATTTCTAATTAATATTTATAATCAAAAATATGACTTGTATAACCCTATGTAAAAATTTATTTTAGTAAAACATATCATGTTTGTCTCATTTTTACTTTAACTTTAAATAAAAAGATATTAAAGTCATTTTCCATCCAAATTGGCTTCATGGGGTCCCCAAGTTGACCCATGGGTTGTCTTGGTCGGACATTACACATCCAATGAGGTTAGGCCATGTGTCAAGTTAATTTTATATTATTAAAGCATTATTTTTACCTTAAACTACACTAATTACCACTAATCGTGATTAAGAACTTAAAAGTTACTATTCACCAAAAAAATTATTTTAATCTCATTGAACCACATTTTACTTCTTAATGAAAACAATATATGTCGGATTTTTTAAATTCAAAACACAAAGGTGGAAAATTTTCATTTAAACGGAAAATCTATTTTTATAAGTACCACTTAGTGGTTTCACTGTCATAAAAAATTGAAGTTTTTCAGAAAATTACCAAAACTTCACCCTAAGATATATTTGATATTATGAATTCAAAAATGAAGTCTATTTTATAAAATTCAAAACATATAAGTCAGATTAATTAATTTAATAATTAATTCCCGCTGTCAGATCAAATAGCGTGTTTTTATGAAACAATAAGTATCAAAAGATTGACACTAGTTTAAGTGTGATTTCAAAGTGAAATTAATTCCAATGACCACTATTGAATTTAGTGGTAAAAATATATTCTAATTCCACTTTAAAACTAATTAAAAAGATAATATAATCATATAAATAAATTAGATTAAAAAGAGGTTTTTAATTAAAATACAACATTTTACACTATTCATTGAAAAAATGAACTTTATCGGAAAGATACCAAAAATTTACACAAAGTAAAATTTGATGTCCCGATTCTAAAGAAGAGTTTTATTTGGTCCAAAATAATGTATAAGAGTGATCAAAACTATATTTAATGACAGTTCGTCATCAAAAGGCGATAAGTGAACCTTTAGTGAAAATTAGGGTATAAAAGCCTAAAATTGAATTCTTTCCATATTTTAAGCCTTTATCTTTTATTGGATAGATGTAAAAACATTTAAAAAATATATATAATCATATTTTAGTTATTTCTATCCATTCCCGCCAATACAACGGCTACATGTTAACTACCATTTAAAATAATATTATTTTATTATTAGAGTGCAACGTATGATTCCCAAGAAACTCGTTGTTACGTATTGGGTACGCCATCGAGCATTACATCACCTTTAAAATAATATTAATATTTTATTCACAAATATGTATAAACATAAAGATGTTATATTCTTTATTTACCCGGGGTGTTACACCGTGTGACAACCCGTCGCGTCGGACAAAGCTGCGGGAATCGAACCCACAACAAAAGTGCGACTGATATTTATCACCTACCACTGGACTACGTGAATTCCCTGGTTGGTTTGATTAATTCTTTTTAGTTAGCTGATTTTATGAATTAAGAGTAAGTTGATTTTGGGTTATCTATGGAAATTATTAACCTATCATGGAGGATATGTTATTAGGCTAATTAGTTTTCAATATGAGACTTTAAGAGAAACTGATGTTGTTTGGAGATAAATTTTATGATTTAACTTGGAAGACTCTGTGATTAAATCCTTCAAATATTTGGGTTTCAATCTTATTTTGGTTTACTTTTTGTCTTCGTTGAACTTTGGGTCTTGTTGGACAAATTTTTAAGATTAATAATATATTTCCTTTTTATAAAGGATTATCCTTTTTTTGTATTATCTGATCTCTTACTAACCTTTTTGGTTTTAGTTTTGTTTAAGGTCTAAAGACATGGGAATTATACAGTTCTATTTTGTTGATTAGGTGATTTTCTAGATGCTGATTATAGCTCTCTTAATGTAAAAAAGTCATCCTAAATACTCATCTTTTAGAGAAAATATGATTTCGTGCAATAAATCTAGATAAAGTTGAAAGTCAACATGAAAAGTAAGTATGTTTCTTTATGTTTTAGTTAATCTCATAAATAAATTCCTCAGTGAAAAAGTAACTTAAGAAAATGTTGTTTGTTAACTTTTCCTACTGGGGAATCCAATACCATTTAACCAATCACGTGTTTGTGATTTTCTTGTGGTTATCTTTCTCCTAAACATGTTTTCTATCACACTCCATTAGAACATGACCCTTTTTTCATCCATATCCATGTTTTCATACAAGGAATCCTAGTATGGGTAAACTCTGGTGACCTTTGTACTTCCCTTTATTTATTTTAAAGTGATAGTTTAATTTACTCCTTTTCCGATGTGGGGCTTTCAATGCTGTTTCCGAGCCTAATTTTAAAATTGTGAGGACGCAATTCCAAAAATGGGGGAAGGATGTAACACCCTAGGTAAATAAAGAATATGAAATTTTAATATTTATCCATATTTGTGAATAAAATATTAATATTACTTTAAAGGGAATTCTATGCTCAATGGCATACCCAATACGCGACAACGAGTTCCTTTGAAATCTTATGTTGCACTCTAATAATAAAATAATATTATTCTAAATGGTAGTTAACGCATAGACATTATAATGGCGGGAACGAACAGAACTAACTACAAAATTATTATATATTTTTTTCAAATATTTAAACTTTTATCCAATAAATGTTAGAGGCGTAAAATGAAAATGAATCCAATTTTATGCATAGATCATCTAATATTCTTTAAAAGGTCGATTAACCACCTTTTGATGGAGAACCCTCTTTAAATATACTTTTGGTTACTCTTATAAATTCTATTGGACCAAATAAAAATCTTCTTTAGAATTGGGACTTCAAAATTATATTCTTGTAAATTGTTTTGTATTTTTCCGATAAAGTTCAATTTTTAATTAATAGTGAAAAATGATGTATTTTAATTCAAAACCTCTTTTTAATCTAAGGTATTTATATGACTAGAATATATTTTTAATTGGTTTTAAAGTTCAATTATAATATATTCTTTCCATTTAATCCAATTGTGGTAATTTGAATTAATTTCACTTTGAAATTGGACTTAAACTAGTGTCAATCTTTTGATACATTTTTGTTTCATAAAAACACGCTATTTTTTTTGACAGTGAGAATTAATTATTAAATTAATTAATGAAACTTATATTCTTTGAATTTTGTAAAATAGACATCATTTTTGAATTTGGAATATCAAATATAACTTAGGTTGATTTTTTTGTATTTTTTTGAAAAACTTCAATTTTTGATGAATAGTGAAACCACTAAGTGGTACTCAAAAAAACTGATTTTTAGTTTAAATGAAAATTTACCACCTTTGTGTTTTGAATTTCAAAAATACTCCATACGTGTTTTTCATTAGGAATTAAAATGTGGTTCAATGGTATTAAAATAATTTTTGGTGAATAGTAACTTTTAAGTTTTTAATCGCGATTAGAGGTAATTATTGTAGTTTAAGATAGAAATAATGTTTTAATAATATGAAATGACCTTGAAACATGTCCTACCCTTATTGGATGAGTCATTGACGACCAATAAAATCCATGGGTCAACTTCAAGACCCAATGGAGCCACTTTGGTTGGAAAATGACATTAATAACTTTTTATTTAAAGGTAAAATAAAAATGTCACAAACATGAGTTGTTTTACTAAAACAATTTTTAAAGGGAGTTATACAAGTCTTATTTTTGACTATAATTATAAATTATAAAGCTAAATATATTTCCTACATCATGATATATTTTTTATAATTTTTGGACATTAAATAAATTAAATTATTTATGAAACCATGATGATGAAGCGATTACCTCATTATTAAACGATTTAATGAAAATAAAAATATAATGTAAAATATAAGACTTAAACTTGTAAAATACCTATTAGATGGGTGGATTTAGAACTATTATCACCTTATCCTATAAATATATAATTTTGGGACCTTTAAAATCCGAAAATCATTTTATAATAAAGTAAAAGTTTATAACATTCCAAGAGTGCCCCTCCTCTCCTCTTATAAAAGGCCCCCACCTCTACCTCCTTACACACACCTCTCAAGCCATTGGATTGGCCAAACCCTTCCCATTTTATCTCTCCAAATCCCTCTCTTCATAATTTAAGCCTCACCTTTGGGCATAAGTTTTTCCAAGTAATCCTTTAATCTCAAATCGAAAAGAGTTACCCGATTTAATGGTAATGTCTTCCCTTGTGTTCTTTTGTTTTATTTTCCTCCTCCAACCCTCTAACATATTTTTATTCCTTTATTTTGTAAAAAACCCAGTATCTTCAATATACAAGGATGTTTTTATGTGAAGTATTCGAGATACACTTACACACACCTTCGTCTAATGGTTAAAGAACATACTGTTTCTGTGGATGGCGAATTTCTGCCTCACGAAACGATGATTGTTCAATCTTCTATTAACACCTTTCATGGTGGCCATTATGATGTCAATATTTTATATATATGATATATATGGTATTTAAGTTTTCTATAAACTTCTGAATTTTATATTTAAGACATTCATTTATGCTTTTCATGTTGTGAAAATGCGATAATTTCATACGAGGAAGTGTGGACTACCACCCCTTCAAGTGATGTGACTCGTTCATGCAATACATGGAATGTATAAAGAATTAAATTAATGAACATATGTGACCTATATAAAATATATATTATACTGGATTTATAATATATATATCTCTCAATTATTTTTTAATTCCATTAATATGACAAAGAAATGAAAGTAGCGTTCATGTGTACGTACGGTCTACTGTCTCCATAACGGTGAATTTTATTTATTTTTATCTCCAAATGTTATGGAGTAGTATAAAATGAATATATACTGGATATATATGATATTTAAATCATTAATACTATTCTGGAGATGATTTACTTATAACTACATGGACAATCATTTTCAAACAAGTTCATTTTTGACTCATGTACCAAACATCGACAAAAAACGTCTCATATGAACTCACATTATTAACCAATTATTATAAACATTATAATATGTGATATGAACTAGAATAATAATCTTTAAAATAGTACCATAAGAAATTATAAATTTACCCAATGTTTATTATTCAAGAATATAAAGAAACGAACAAGATAAGTCAGAGTTGAGGTAAGGGATCCAACCTCTCTCTTTCTTTTTAAGTACTCTCTTTTATGTCTTTTCTTTTAAGCTCATCTTCCTTATGTTTGGGGATGTTCTTTTATATTACTCATACTGTAATTTTTATGTTCATATTATGAGAGACCCTATTTAATCTCATAAATCCATTTTTTTATGTTTCAAGTGGCGTCGTTAGGCTACCGAGTTTTCGTACGGGATTTTTCATCTCACTTTTATTCCCGTGACATTTATGCTACGTTTGCCACCATTTCATTTGAGCGGTGTATTTACATCCCATTATTATACACTTTATGTAGTATAATTTCATTTATGGGTATTTACATCTTCATTTTATGAACCTTCTTCCATGGGGTGTACGTTTCGAAAGTTACCCAACTCGGTAAGGGGACCTTTTACCCTCCTATTTTTAAAAGACGTATTCTATTATGTCTTGTAATTCACATTATATAATGTTGGGATATGTTCTTATATGTCCTTATTTTTGTAAATTTTATGTCCAAGTGATGAGATACCATTGTTTCTCTGATCAGCTCATTTTCTGAATTTTAATGTGACGTCGTTAGGCTGTCAGATTTCTGTAAGGGAACTTCTTAACCAACTTTCAATTATTTGGGTTAAACCTCTACTTCTTGATTTTATTATGCCAATATTATGTGTGGAATATCTATTTTGTAATTTCCACAAACCTTTGTGTAGATATACAATTTATACACTTACTCATCTCTTTGATAAATTCTTATGAACTTGTATGGGAAATCATAACTCAATCTCATTTCACTGAGTTAAAGATCTATGTCATTGGTTTTGTTCTTCCATGATTATGTGTGAATGACCTCTGATTGTTTAACACTTAATATACACTTATATTGGGTGTATTCATATTTTTCCCACATAATTATGTGATAGATTTATCCTTAATTTAAGGATACCATCTTTATAATGGATTTCATCTCAATTTACATTTCCATTGACAATTCATTGTTGTTATGCACCAATTCACTCTTATATGGTGTGTATACTGTCCTTTCACATATTATATAATGAATCCCTTTATTCTCATGATATTATAAAGCTCAGATTAAATGTTATTCCACAATTATTTGTATTCAAGAGTCTCTCATTTTGTTAAAAACTCTTTATCAAAAATATCGTTTTAAATGTTTTAAAGATTCATTATTCTAAATCTTTATCATTAATGTCCATGTTTTCAAAATGGTTTTCAGTATTTATTTATATGTACATTAATGTTTTAAAATTATAGTTCCATTAAAATATTCAAAGTGGTATGGGACACTTTGATTCAAAAATCTCTTTTAAATGGTTTTTGAAAATGGATTGATTAATTCAATATATTGGAATTACTTATTGGGATTGCAAATGAAATGTTGTTATTGAAATGTTTATATTTTCAATATTTTATGTTTAATGATGGTACTTGTACATTTTACGGGTGGTTACATGATAAACCATATGACGGGTGGTGTCGTGAATACTAGGACGGGTGGTTAAGTTATAACCTCAAATGCATTGGGTATGGAAGCCGACCGCATGGCTATTTCATTAAGTGATATGTGTGGAAGTTAACTATATGGTTATTCCATTTATGTATGTTTATGTCCCAAGTTTCCTTTATAAGTTATGTGTTATTTATATGGGTTTTATGGTAATATTTTGGTTACAAAAAGGGTAAGTAATGATCTTTTATTCAGTGAAGAGTTTTTACTACTTCATAAAGGTGAAATGTATTACTTTGATAAAGTATACAAGGTTTACTTGTTGTTTTAAAGAACTAATAATTTCCATTCTTTTTGTATCACTTACTGAGCTTTTTATGCTCATCCCAAATTTTTAAATGGTTTCCACAGGACTTAAAGATGAATAGGGTCAAGGATGGGATCATGGAAAGACATTATATCTAAAACATGTAACTAGACATGTTTCTTTTTAAGTATTTTTTTATTTTATGGAAACATAGAAAAATTGTCTACTATGTAATCGTTTGAGATGTAATAGTTATGGCCTAATTATCTAAAACTCTAAACCTGAAAAGATCCTCTATGTGAATTATTCATTGAATTCATGATTAAATATTATTTAAGGTCGGGGCCTTATAGTTTTAGAAAAGAAGTTAATTCCAACATCATATTTTTAGAGGATCTTCATATGGATTTAAATAATTATTTTAGAATTTATTTTGAAAAATTAATGCTTTGAACTCATGTAATGGCTCTTTATTTTTAAATTAACGTTCCTTGGTCCATTAGAATAAGAAATCACATTTCAAAAAACATAAATCATTTTTTATATTAAAACTGAGAGCATTGGATATCCATGAAAATAAATAAAAACATGTATATAAGTACTAGAGATTTTATTCTTTTGGAAAAAATAAAATTATACTAGAAAACAATATTGTAAAATCTACGTTTTGTGATACAAAAATATTATGGTAAGATGCATAGAACAAAAATTCAACATGATTTATTTCAAGAGACCTTAAATGAATTGTGGAGAGATATAATTACAGGGGCCTCCCATAACCTAATCATGTCCAACACATTCACCACAATATTAAAAATATATTTCATGCCACTTTCTATGGAACTACATTCTGAAGGAAAACATACCCATCCATTTACAAAATATAATGAAATATGAAAAAATGATCAACATGTTTTAATTTTCAATATCATAATTAATTCAAATAAATTTCTTAATGAAAATAAATAAATCATATCCCATTGAAAACAATAATGTTAATGATAATATGATACTTAGTAAAAGTTTTAGGAATGAATTTTTTTTAAATATATAAGTTATTTGAATTTTTTTCCCAATAATAATAAAGGGATAATATGATCATAACATATCCAGATAGAGATGGTGGACGGTAAAAAAATTTATAGTAAACATTCCATTAAAAATCCATCTATGAATTAAAATACTTATAACGCAAATACAATACCCCATGTTAATAAAGGGATACCATGATCCTTTCCCATCAACAAGAAGATGGTGGATAATTTTAAATGGTCATAACCATCATGAAACATTAGAATCCTATATAAATGTTTATAATAAATGAAATACAACATTGTAAAAAAATTCTTTGGACAATATAAAAAATCAGGGGATCGTGTTTTGGTTCTTAGATCCCCTTAGTTAAATCACCCCGATGTTTATACATATATATCAAATGAAATGAAATGAATCATAATCTCTATAAGAGAAAATTATTTTTACAACAATAAGATAACTGCATGTAAAATCATAAAACATTATTTATTAAAAAAATAACATTCACATATAATAGTAATTCACTTGTCTCATTCTATTGAAATTATTAAAAAATATTATATAATGTAATTTCATAACATAAAAATTAAACTTTTCTCTTAATTAATGATCATGGTAATGACATAGACATTATGTTGGAGAATTTATGAGGTGAAGATAGTGAAATTAAAACTAAACAAAAATAATTTTTTAATTTTTTAAAATAAAATTGTTTAAAACTAAAATTATAAATGTCATCAAAATGTTTTTTGAATGTATGTCATTTTTTTCATATAGGATTATAAATTAATATAAACTAAAATATTTTTGTTGGACATCACATTAATGAAAATTAATATTCAAGATGACACAATTGAACATGAAGAAATTAGTTTTGAGTTAAAAAGATAACTTATAGGAAGAACACCCCACGAAGCATAAATCATTTCAAATATTTTTATATGGTAAATATGTAATTAATGATAGAATATCCTATAGTACAATTAAAGGTTATAATTTACCCACCATATATGATTCTATTTAATGTTAACCATATTTATTCAATAAATAAAAATTGAGTTACAAAAAACAATGACAACTTAAGAAACACATGATTCAAATATTATTTGAAGAAAATAATAAGATTTTCTTCATTTATACTATGAATTAGAAGGAAAAAATGTATATAAAATTCATGGATAGTGAATCAATAGAACACCATACTTAGTAAATATGTTCAGAAATATATAAAATTTCTCAATGAGAAATAATTGAGACCATGTGAATTCTTACAGAATGAGATAAATTTTAATCCAAACCCCATGAAATATAGGCCATGTAATTAAACATAAAAAATGATTAAAATATAAATCATCATGTCATATAAAAAATTATAATGATATACCTCAAACATATGAAATTTAGTTTATAATAACAAACATGTATTAATGAGGGTAATTATAGGCAAAAACCTTAACCACTTATCCAAACATCAACAAAATATATCTATCTTTCTAAATCTCAAATATAGTTATATTAATAAAAAATTTAATAAGCATAGTTATACAATTTTTAGTTCACTTTTCATATAAACATTGCTTATTTTCGGGGATTCTACCGGTTTTCAATATCAATTGTTTATAATATTTATTTTTTATGTAATTGCATAGTAGTCATGTTCATGTTTATTCATTTTTTATAATTTAATAATTCATAAATAATTCAATTTACTATTTTGGATGGTTTATAAATATCTATTTTTTAAAACACTTTTAATTATTGACTTATTCTTTATCCTTCATGATGAAGTCGATAACAAGCATGTTATGGTGATTCATGATGAGAGAATTTTTTTTAGTTAAGGAAGTCAATATTCATATAAAAACCCTGGAATTTTATTTTACACATTTATATAATGTTATATAATTAATTAAAATCAGGTCATCATTTGTGAAATGTATTCAATGTATTGTTTAATTTTGGTTTTTAGGAAGAAACAAATAAAAACCTTCTCAGATGCACTGAATTATTATGAGGTGATTTTTTTGGTAATATAATTTTTCCAGAATCATAATTTTCATATTTAGTTATTAATAGTGTGATATATAACAAATTTTTAGATGTAGATGAATAATCAATTTAAATGAAAATTGAAGTCAATTTGAATAAAATATTATCCTTTTAGAAAAATTGTGTTACACGAATAAATTAATGATGATTTTTTATAGACATAACATTATAATATATAAAATATTTCCTAATATACCATCAAATTAACCTTAAAACTCCTATTTATTATTTTTTACCATCCATATATCGATCCTCGTATGTAAATGGTGGAAATGGGACACATTTTTTCCTAGATGCGGTTCTCCCCACAATGGACCAATGATGATTTCATTTCATGACGAAAAGGTGAAATGTGGTTAGTTTATATATCAAAAATATAATATAATTTCATATATTATAAATATTTAATAAATAATATAATATTTACGATTTTATGTTTTAAATTGGACAATAAATATAAATGTTAGTGAAAATATTCAACAAACATTGAAATTATTTCGGTTATCCTAGGGGATTCCATGGAAATAAGTGGGTTATAGTATTATATTGTGGAAAAATCATTCTAGAGTAAAATAGGATTCTATGGGATGAAACATGGTATGGTATTTAGGGAAAATTTAATTTTTATGAGTGAATCAATGGGGTGCTGAGAGGGACCGCTTATATTTAGTGAAAAAAATTAAACTTCAAATAAAAGGATCACATGTTAAACATGTAATATGGATCCCAGATTTTTTAAAAATAGATTATATAATATATATGGCTGATAAAAATATATTACACTCAATTATAAACATTTTTGTATCACATTTTAACCAATATACACCCCTGAATTAGTATATTTACCATTTTTATTTTATCACAGTTATTAGTATTCACTTAATGTTACAAGTAAATTATTCCCAAAAATAAGGTGGTAAATACTATATATTATTAAAAAATAATTCTAAATTTCAAATACTTCTCATTTCATTAAATTTATAATATTTATAAAAAAATTAAAAAATAAAATTTAATTTATCAAAACAATTATGGATAATATTATAATACTATTGTAAAATATTAAATATGGTTCTCTAAATTAAAAACCAAAATTTTTGAATTTAAAATGTCATTGGTAAAAATAAATTTGTTTATATAATTATGTTTATTGATTTAAAATTCTTTCCTATATTCTCATCATGTCATAATATCACGTTACTTGTAAAAATGTTATTTTGAACTATTCACTTAAAAATAATTTTTTCAACAATCTCAAAATATCATTATTTAAGTATATTATTTTTCAAAATACAAAATTTATGTCATTTAAATTTTTTAATAAACAATTTGAATTAAAAATTTATATAGTAAACAAATTTTTAAATGAAAAAAAATTATATTGGAAAATTTATTTTTCATATTGAACTATTAAATATTCGAAGTCCAATAAATTAAAAATTATTTCATATGTAAAATATTATTCATATATAGAATATAATTTCTTATTATATAACCATAATATAAGTATTTTCTTGAAATATAACAACCAATACTGAAATGTGTATTTTTAATGATGAAATGATTTACATAGTTATTTTACCAATATGAATTGAATTAAATTCATATTAAAAGTAACTATTAATCTCAATATAGTAAAATTTCATTAATTTATTACTATTATTCATTTATACTAATATAGTTTCCAAATTTTAATGGGTATACTTGATAAGTATATATCTATCTTATATATATATATATATTCCTTGTCTGTTTAAGTTCGATGTTGTGTGTGGAGAAAAATATTGATCACATTGACTTCAGAAAAGGTAAATACATATTAAAACATTTTGGTTTATTGATTAAGTTAGATATATTGGTCACAAATACCATGAAAATGACCATATTATGATAGTGTATTAAAAATATATATTAGAATAATCCAAGAAGTAATTTTTTTCATTGTTAGATAGAATAAATTTATCTAACAATACACATATAAGTTATTGAATTGGACTATTGTGTTGTTTAGATCTTCCTAAAATTAAATGAATGATTTATCACATATATCATGATATTTACTATATTTCACATTTTTAATACATAGACTAAGGTGGAAAAATATAAAATAAAATTTAGAGAATTGTATGTGTTATGTTTATAAATATCTTATATTACCTTAGAATGTATAATTAATATGATCCTAGTAAGTAGAGAAAGAAAAATAGTTATCAAGGGGAAAAATATTTTTCCTTCATATCCTTTTGGATTTATATATTTTTTGTCAAATGTAATGTATAATAAATACAATTAATGTTATTGTAGGCATAACTATAAATATGAATAATTTTACATGTTATGATATAGATAAAGAATATTTATAAAATACTCAATGATTTATTCCTTTTACAGAATTTTACCTATAGAGTATAGTATTATGATAATAATAGAACAACTATCCTTCCCATGATGACACGGTTTTGACTTTAGAACATAGATATGTAATTAAAGATGTCAATTATTGAGGGTTTTATCCAATTATAGGATGTTATAAAACATAGATATGGCATCTACAAAGACATGGATGGCCCATTAAAAAAATACCTCAACATAAGCATTATCTTATATTGTGAGAGATAATAGTTCAGTAGTTAGTATTGTGAGTATAATTTATTTGGGATCACTGTAAACTCTGTTTCCCTAGAGTCTACTTGAGTATTACTATTTGATAACATATAATGTATATAGAGATTTATTCTTGATGAATTTTTATATTACTAATGTAATTTATTTTTTATAATATTTAACAGGTAATTTCCATATATTATTTATTATGTAAATATATATATATATTATCTTTCATTAATTTGAACATTTATATGTTATGTTACGAATGTATAAAAATTATTTCTTTATAAATACATCATACTACATGGAAAATATGATGAATAACTATTTATTGGTTATGGATTTTAAAATATTAAAATTTGTCTCGTTAGGATCTCCTATGGTGATCTTGATTAATTGAGATCATAACTACTTAATTAACATTATTGATGTTTCATTTGATATCCTTATCAATTTTCATGTCCATTGGTTTCCTAAAATGAGATCACTACAAATATTTATCATTTCATTATGTTAATTGATGAAATATGAAACTCAAGTAATTATTCTCCTTGATAGGTGTCTTTTATTTAGTTATTCATTGGTGATGAAATTTATAGAATTATCATTATAGGATTTCTATCTTCTTAGATGATGAAAAAATCTTTTTAAAATTAACTGGGATGGATGCTCCAGGGAAGAATCCATTGAAATGGTGGATGAGTAAAATTACATAAAAATAGTTAGTAAAGATAAATAAAGTGTTACTTTATGGATAAAAAATTTATTCAACATTCAATATGAGATATAAAAAGAAAAAAAAACTTATTATACATAACAATTTCGTATATGGTATTCATTTAGATAAATTATAATTATATCATTGTTTTTTATGATATATAGCTAGATACCACTATTTTTATATGTGTATGACTCACTTATATCATGAAAAGGTTCTAGAGGATGATAAAGAATATGTATCCATAGGTTTCACCAATTAAAAATAATTGATGTTTAGGTCTATCTATACCACATTTTTAGGGTCAAAGAATATCAAAGTGTGGCCCATCAGAAGAAAAATAGTTCACCTATATCATTTTAGTTTACAATAATTATATTTTAATTTATTCGTTAAGGTATTAATAATGGTTTTATATATAAATATGGATATTGGAAAATTATATATATAGAAAAAATATATTAAAGATTGGTGATTTTCGTATTCCGGAGGTGTAGGATGAGTTAATGGATTGTAATTCATGACATATGATTTAATAACTTGAAATGTATTTGGTTATATATTCATGACATACATGACACATTTACATAGTTATATGAAAAAGTTTAGTCCAAATGATGTTGATTATCTTATCCAAGTCTTAGAAATAATATTTTCAGTAAATAATATCTCTTTAATCTCATTTTCACCACTAATTGTTCCAAAATGTTATTTCATGACATTGTGAGATCATATCTCCACACCATATATCTCATAAGATATATCAAATAGAAACTAATGTATGAACTTGATAAAACCATTCCTATCTCCATGAATTGTTTCTATGAACTTATCATATTCAATTTAATGATTAATGTGTCCTAAATTTACTACATGAGACACCCAAAGGAAAATAATGATGCACCCACATCTTTACGATTCATCTATGGATGATATAGAGTGTTACCTACTATGTTCACCTAAGCTACTATAAAAATTATATTTCGATATACCTTAGGATTGTGTTGTAATCCAAGGTAGATGTAAGGTTTTCTAACTATATTAAAAACTACTTTTATGTAATCCATGAGAGAAATTTATCCCTAGTATAATATATTTAATGCAATGAAAAATATCCAATCAAAAATTTCAGAATACAAGTTAAGATTGCATATCTTGCATAAATCATTAAATTATATCAACTATGTTGGTGTCATAGACTCTATTTGATTGAATTAATGTACATGCTATTATTTATGAGTTACATTAAATAAATTTTGAGGCTAAATGTTATTTTTAATAAATTTAAACAAAATCTCTAAACTTTTATGTGTTTTTTATTAAGGTAGTAAATTTACATCTAAGCAGTATGATTATTTAGAGAGGTAGTATTGGATTAGAACAATTGAACCATATAAGTGTCTTTGGGTATATATGAATATTTTTTAATTAAAAAGGATATATGTATATAGAATATAGTGAGATTCATAAGGATCATCTCATGTTTTAATAATGATAAATGTGAGATTGGTTAGTATTTTATTACTTTTTTGTAAGGAAAAAACATATTCTAATGGATGATTAGTGGTTATTATATTGATTATCTAATAATTTGAAGGATCATTTTAGGGTTTTCGAAGAATAAATATGATTTTCATAATAATGAATTTTGATATATTAAGTATATACTATGAGTTCATTAGGATGGATAATCATTATAATTACAAAATTTTACAAATTTAAGGGTGATTTCTTATATATGTATAGATAATTACATATGATAAAATTTTAAATTAATAATGACTCACAAAAATTGTTTATTGAAAATTTTTACTAATTTAAAATCATATTATTTCTATAGAAGTACACATTTTAGAAAATCACTATCAGTTATTTAGGATCCATTAGATATTACCAAACGTAATATATAGTTTATATCAAAGTAAAAAATTATTATGTATTGAACTTGTTGTTTCTAAATTCCATCGAATATTCCATGTAAGTGATTTTGTGATTTTTTTGGTGTTATAAAATATAAATATCATGTTAGGATTTATATGATAATTTACTACTATTATTTTAGTCTTCAAAGTATATTAGATATTCAAATTTTGTAATAAATGGGTTTTATAGAAGGGAATTCCTCAATAATAAAAAATATTTACATATTAAATACTTAAATTTTATTTTCATAAAATTAAATTTAGTTGGATAATGTGGATTAAAATTTTGTAGACAATAAATGATTTTTTAGAGTTTCTAAAAGATATTATTTAATATATTTAAATATTTTTTTATACGGATGACATGGATTTAGTTTTTCAAAAAGGAACTAATCTTGTAAATGTTGTTTGATGTGTAGCGACATCATTTTGAATATCATCATTGAATAAGAATAACAATAAAAAAATAATAAATAAAAGACTTACATTTTATGTTGTCATATAAATTACTATTCCACTATATAAGAAACATGTATTTCTCATTCTATGTTTCCAAGACTCTATTATTAGAGAATATATCATGAATATATAGTTTACATCATATTTTTAATGATATATTAATTTATAATTGTAATAATTATTCCCAAGAGTATTCATCCTTGGTATATTGACGCCTGATCAACGTATTCTCCTTCGACAATCCATTAGTGGTGAAAAAAGTAAATCAGTATGACCTTTAATTTATTACTTAGATCATGCGAAAACATATGTGTATACAGGAAACATAAATTTATACATATATTGATAAATTGAGAGAAATATCTAAAATTTCAAATATAAATTCAAACCCAAATTCAACCCTCTCCTTTTAGTATATGCAAATATGTGGTTGAAACATATTGTATTAGAGCATTAGGTTTTTAGTACATATTTTATTCATTTTTAGTTTTTCTAGAAAACATTTTTAATGGAATTGGTGTTTCATTATTAAATTGCAAAATGTAATTATTATTGAATAACTAGACATGGTCTCATCAATTATCATGATGAATTTGATTATTATATTCAAATATTCATATTGTTAGAGTAAATTTTGTTTCAATGTTATCTATGATTGAAGGATCCAAGAATTTTATTGATACTCTTGATAATGAATATTACTCTTTATCTAGTAATTTATAAAATTAGATATAGATAAATGTTTTTATTTTTACTACTACAAATGATATACAGAATAATATATTTACTACTTTATGAAGGTGATCTTGAGGTATAATTGGAATGAATTAACATATTATAGAAAATGTTTGTTGACATGATAATGAATCCCGATAAACGTATTTAGAGATTTATCTAATATAAATTTGATGTTATTAGTCTCATCTGTGCTTGAGGTAAATATATTATAAATGTGAAAATTCCAATGAAGGACTGTAAAATAATTATACCTCTTTACAACACTATTTTATAGGCCATTGAACAAATATACCTTGTTCAGTTTTCATTCGATGACCTGCATAATAGTATGGATTCATATGGAATTAGATTAAACCATTTAGATTAAACAATAAGTTAAACATTAATATATAATTTCAATTCATGGGAAATTATGAAAATAGTGGCTAATGTCCTAATGAGGAAGATTAAGATGATGAGTTTATTTTTCATATAGAAAAATAAATATTGTGGGGTATATGATTATTTAATGGAATTATATTTCATGTATCTTAACTGTGTGTCTCTTTTTGAAATTCCCTGTCAAAATTACAAAAATTGGATAATAATGATGAAAAGGAAAAAGAAATTATCAAATGATAAGGATTAAATTTTCCTAAAGTAAAATTATTTAATAAAGTAATCTATTTTGGAAATAAGTTCCAAAAGAATATACTTATGAGAAATTAAGAAGATATTGATGATGATTACATGTAAAATGAAGAAATTTATCTTATATTAGATAAAAAATGTTTTATAATGGTAATATATGAAAGAGTAAATCATATAGATAAAAATGGAAAACAATATGATGTAATGGTTGCTAAAAATATTCGGTAAACATGGATATACTAAAGAACATTACATCATATAAATAATAAAAAAAATAGTGATATTTTAAATAAATTTTTAGATAGTATGTATCAACCAGAAAATAAAACTATTTGATTATTGGATGTTTAAGATGACTAATAATCAAGTCAGAAAGTTTTGTTCAAATTAATGGACTACGAACTAAAAATTAAGGAAAAAATAAAGATATATATGATCATATTTGTGTTATAATGGAAAAATTGGAATAATAATTTAATTTAATCAATAATAAGTTCTACTATAGAAATTATATTTAAAAATGATGTAAAATATAGTAAATGAATATAACCATATACTTTTAGTGGTTCTATACTAATGAATTAAAAGAAATTGTAAAATTATATGCATATGGTGTTATAAAATTTTGGATGATAATATACTATAGATAATGGGAAGGAGAGGTACTGGCTATGATGAAAAGACATATATGGTTAAAAATCTAATATATTATATAAAGGTAATAAAAAAGTAGAAAATTGTCTTAAATATACAAAAAATGGGTCATCATTCAAACAAATACACTACGGAAAGAGACATATAGTGGAGTTAGAGTGGAAAAATAATCTATCTCAAAAATTCAATCATTGTGGTCTTCATAAATACATAATTAAAAATTATTAATTATTTAGAGAATATTTATGAGAAGATTAACTAGAAGAAAACCAATGAAGAGTGGATCCAGTTCATTTATAACTAAAAAATATTTTTAATGTAATCCTTTTATCTATACTAATACTATACATGGGACCATTATTAATTTCCAGGGAAGATAAAATATAAGTATGAATTTATGCCATTAATATAATTTTATATGGGTGAACTATAATATAAGTGGATTTCTTTATAAAGTAAAATCACTAAATAGAAAAATGAGGCTAATTTTTAATTATTTCCCACACTGGGGAGAATTTTGAGTCACTATTTTAAATTAAAAATGAATCTAATATATTTTAAAAATAAAATAGCATGTGTGGGAATGTTAATTGATAAGAGGGTATTCTCAATAAATCTAATAATTATAGTACATGGAATCTAGATTGTGTGTCATCATTCTGAAAGAATAAAAAAAATATCTTCAAGAACATTTACTAGAAATAATTGATGATATAATTTCTATAAATTTATATTAGGCGTTAAAAATATATAGAAATGCTATTAGAAAATAATATAATAATATATCATGAAATTTTATGTAATCCAATGTAATGGACGGACAATCAATCAATTGAGTGTGTATAAACTTTTTTGATTTTATGCCATATGAGAATTAAAATCAAATGTGATATTCCATCAATAGTTAATTTCCAAATAGTTTGTGTTGGTTTTGATTTTATTCTAAAAATGTTAACACATTCATATTTTAGATATTATATTATATATTCAGATTATACCCTATTAATATATTGATGGATACTCATATGTTGGTGTGTATAATAGAATGACATTACTATTGAGAAATAAAAGATTCTGGTATTATTATGTTATTTAAATTATTTGAATGTGTTATATTTTTTTATTCATATCCATTCAAATTTTTATTGTTGATATTTGGAATTATTTTAAGGATACTGTATGTACAAATTAAGTAATGATGTATAATAGTTTATATGAAATGGATAAATAAAGATGAATCTTCTTTTTAAACTAGTAATAAATAGTCTGTATTACTCTGATTAAATAAATTAAAAAGTGGTTTAATGTATTAAGAAATGATGGAATGTAATTAAAGAAACCATCGATGTTTTCGTTTGAATGCGGTTTATTTGGTTTGGTGTTTAAAATACCCTTGGATTAAGGTTTAAGAATGATATTTTTGGGAATTAAATGAAAAGGCGGTGAGAGATATGAAATTCTATAAAATGTGTAATTAATATTCTATTAATACAATCCTAAATGTCCCGAACACCTTCAATTTTTTAATTTATTTTTTGATAATCCCCCTATCAAGGGGGAGGCGGAACCCTTACAATCACAGAAGTTTTATGTGATAATTATATGACCATTATGTCTTAGAGGAAACTGCCCACAAAAGGAATCATGGAACTTCCCATCCCCAAAAATTGTTATGATATCATTACTCCACCTTTGAAGGGTTGGCCGGTTAGCTGTCTTTTATAGAACTGCAAAATTCTCATACCGATAGTAATTAAATACCCTCTCATCATTCCAATTTCATTTTACCTTATATGGTTGATGTAACTACTATGAAACCACATCTAGAGCCTTGTCCATTGTCAACTAACTGGTTGCATATGCATTTTTTCACTTGTTCCAAAGGCCATGGGGAGGCTTGAAGGCCTTAAGGTGGCACAAAGACCATGATAGAAAACTATCCCAAAGGAGTTGGGTGGACCAAAGGCCTTTCAGGATCCAAGGAATAAAATGGTGGTCGAAAGGCCTAGATGGATGAATAGTTATTTCTTATACAGCACCGAACTATACACACTAATGTAACTAATTTAGTAACTAGTAAAATTCATACTAAAGTTCTACTGTAGTAATTGATATAAAAAATATTTTTATGGTTTAATTGTTGTACATATAAAATAGATATATCATTATGGTTCCAAATGTTAATAATGATAAACATTAATATGTTCCTAAAAATTGAAATTTGTCATTTTTATAAGGTTATACTACAATTATTAATAATGATCACTGGATTTATAATATTAATCCTTTTAAGAAAAATCAGTCTTTGTGAGGTTGTAATCTGGAAAATTATATGTATTTTAGTTATTGTAATGGAGATAATTAGTATGATTGATCTATGTAACACCCAATTATTTGAGGATTTTTTATTTCGAAAAAATTTAATCTTTAAAATATTTTTCATTACGGAAAACAATTAGTTTAGCTTTTTTTAGATACAGTACAGAGTTCATGAAAAACATTCCATTTATAAAAATATATTTCATTATAATTATCAACTAGACATTGGAATAGATGTTATGAGTATGATTTACTAAAATATTAGACTATAAGGTTCAAACATAAATATAAAGTTAATTCTTTGGTGACCAATTAAATAAAAATTTGTATAACTATTTTTTTAAAAATAAGGAAATATTTTTTCAAAAAAATTATTTTATGTAAAAATCAGATTTTACCTCAATAAATAAAACAACTATCTTTTTGTGAATTATTATAGATAAATTTATATATAATAAATTTCATAATATTTTTAACATTAATATGATGGTTTTTCAATGTAAGTGATACAAATAAATCCAATTTTATGCTGTAAAATTTCATTTTAATACAATTTAGTTTTGTCACGTTTTGAGGAGAAAATTCAAAAATAATATTTCAATATATATCTAGAAATTTTTTTGACAAAATAATTTTCATGTTTTAAATAAGTATTTTTAAACTTATCTTATGGTTAATTTTTAATATTTTTTTGGAAAAGATTCATTTTATTCTCAATAGTGAAATATACTAAATTCTAATTGAAAATAACCAATTCAGTTAAATTATTTATAAAAATATATTATATTTTAAATTATTTTAAAGTAAATTATTTTTCAATAAAATATATATAAATTAAATTAAGGTCAATAAAAATAATTAAATATTAACGTTTTTATATGAAAACATTTCAAACTTTTGAATAATTTTATGTTGAAATACCTGATTTCTTGTTGCGTATGTAGGATTTTTTTTAAATTGAAATTTTCAACTACAGTGAAAGGAATTTTAATAATGGATCCCATTTTTGGAATAAGAAATATTAATAATATCAAATAAATTTAAGATAATTTTTTATAATAATAAATAGTAAAAAACATAAAACTTATTTATCGTGGTTATGGTAAAAATCTGTTTACTAGGGTGGTAAACTAAAAAGATAATTGATAAAATGACATAAAAACTTATTCAGAATCTATTTTAATTCCACATTTATACCATATAATTTCTAAATATAGACAATGTTCTATAATTGTTATCTCCTTTTCTTGTGAAAAATGTTTGTAAATGTTTTTTTTCAAAAACAACAATTGTGACACTCACCTCACTTATTAAATTAAAACATGTATCCTCTCATACATTCAGGTTAACAGTAATTTGGTCTAGTAATGTCCTTCCTGAATCACTCTAAAACTTATCTCATATTATATTAGATGCATTATAATGGTTACTTTGGTAACATCGGAAGGATGTTGAGGAAAACCTATAGATGATACTCGAATAAGATGTAACATTCTTCCATATGCCTTAAAATTTTATTATTTCCATTACATGATTCCATATTAATTTAACCATGATTATATATATAACTAATTATCTTACATATAATGATAGTTTCTTGTGATGTTAATAACCTAAATTCGTCTCCACATTAAAAAAATGGGTTATAAAATCATCACTCATTTAATGGGAATAATACTACATCGTGAATCGATTTCATTTGTTTTTTCATTAGCACATCTCATTGTTTATTATAATGATGGATCTAAAATAATATATTAAATTTATAACTTCACTTTACTTCTGGAGTAATTATACCATGTTTGCATATTTAACTTACCATTCTACAGGGGAAATTATATCATTGTTAATGTGTATAATGGACTACAGCGTCATGATGAGATGTGTATCCTTTTCATTAACACTTAACATGGTTGATAATAATGAAAAAGTAAATATATATATATAGAGGATATACTTGAAATATTATGTTATTAATTACATATTTATCATTCTTAAAATATAATATATCATTATATTCTTTACCATTTCACTACCATAAATGTGATAATGTGGTTAATGTATGTGTGTACTACCACATTCAGGTACCAATGATATTCACTTGTCATGACACCAAAAAATGAATGATATGTATAAGTATATTTTAATGAATAACATTATATTATTCAAATTATGAATGATAAAGTATTATTCACCACCTTTCTATAATAATCTTTTGAAATATTCCTCATGCATATGTAAGACCTATCATCACCATGGTGGGGTGATCCAGATCCCACTCGAGAAGGTGTAACTAATACGGATCTTCTCCCATATATCATAGATGGAATTTTCCTGAAAATGTTCAAAGTTTACCAATATTCCATATCCATGATACTCAATGGGTTCTCCATGATACTGGGTCTTCTTATGACATAAGATCCCACATTGGTGAAAAACAATGTAACTATCTGTGTGTATAATCAGTTTGTTAACACTCCCATTGGAGGTCCTAATTATTCTCTTATGATTGATAATCAAATTTCAACCCTATCCTAATTTTGAAACACCTTGGACCACACCATCATCCTTCCTCAGTTTCTTCTCTATGATGATGTATTGTTCAACTATATCATACTCTATATTCGACTAGAAAATGATTAATTGATTTTCAATAGTATGCATAATCATACCCTAAAAAATTCTCCATTTCACTGGAATTTCAATAGTATAGATAGATGAAAATCACCTAGGCTTACAAAGTAAAATCTTAATAGTTCATTATATTCGAAGAATCTTACTATGGTTTCCTAAAATACCTTCCACGATCATCCCTCATCGTCTAAATAAAGAAATAGTGATATAAGATAGACTGGAGAACCCACAAAATCACTATCTTTTACTATTATGTTTAGTTTTGAATATCCCACCGAAATTTTGCAAATCCAAGAAGACTACAAATAGAAGGCATAAATCTCTCTTCAAAAGGTATATCAAGGGTTAATTAGATATATAAGTTTATATCATACCATAACTCTCCATTCAGGGGGCCACCATACCCTTAAAAATTAGTGGATGATGCTGCTACATCCCATCATCAACTCTCCAATAGATGCAATTGGTGATAGAGATACCTGTATATTCTGCCTAAGCTACTGAAACACCCCTCCAAACTGGATATCATCGACCACATCAATTACAATCTTTGGTTCCATAGGTGTCACAACATTACATATAACTGGTGTCTCTGGGCCACCACCTCTGGATCGTGGTTGTCAACACCCTCCTTGCATAAGACGTGATCACATAGTATTTTCATCATTCCATAAATTCCAAAACAAACCTTTGACATGTTTTCAATAGTGATAAAAATAAAAGATAAATTAATTATACAGGTAACAGTATCCCAATGTAAAATTCACAGATCTATGCCTACGCATAAAGCATGGTTTGGGTGATATGAATGATAAAGAGAAATATAAGAGACAGTGCATACATCCCACTAAAAAGGATTTTTCTATTTCAAGCTTTCGGTATCAATGTAAGTGAAAATTTATATTTACTATTAATTGAATTTTATAGTGGAAAACAACATTTAATATTTATTTATATCCACATTTAATTGTGGTCTTATTTTAGTATTAGAGATTTGACAATTAAGGATTTTAAATAACTGACCTACTATATGAAGTTCCATTTGGAATTCAGACATGTACATACTTGATAAATTTAAATTTCTAGTTCATTCAACTATTTATAAACCTTTACATTTGACAGCATAATGTAACCAATAATAGGGCATAATTTTACTATATCAATCAGCATTCACATTCTATAGAGGTTCATGCACAATTTTTATTACAAATGACTTTAATTTATCTGAAATAAACTCATGCTTCATTCTATGTTTCCATAGTTATATTACTCAAAGACATAATAATGGGTTAGATAATGTTCCTTAATCAGTTTATATAAAAAAATTCCATTTAGGTTGATACAGAAACTTCAATAACTGATTACATAATCTTTTTATTCCTCTAAAAATGGTAGATTCATAATAGATATACAATTTTAGGATCATATAACAAATATAATTCACTTAAGCAATGCATCATACATGGAATGTCCTATGGGATAATATATTAGTCATATAAATTCCCTACGTTAATACATTATCAATGATTCCTTTCCATATTTGTCCAATGGTATATAATAATCCATAATCGTAATAAAATTAAGCATTATATATCATGTGTGTCACCTAGACATTGAATTAGATCAACTATAACAAGCATAAACTAGAACATGACATCACATCATATAAATTTTTTTCATTATCCACCATATGTGGGTTATTTACTCCTAGTAATATGATATTTATCAAATCACGACTCATCCGAATCACCTTCTAAAATCCAAAATGAGTAAGGCCATGCAAATCCCCTCTGATAGCATATTGGGACATCATGAAATTAGAGCAACTGAATAGTTCATAGTGTCGATACAACACATTTACTCAATCAAACTTCCTCATATTCCATAGTGTGATGTATAGTAGTGATATATGATGGATGTAAACTGGGGATACTATACACACAAGACTAGGGTAAACAAATGATGAAATTAATAGATAAATACACGGTGCATAATATCATCTGATAGTAGAAATTTAAGTGTCCAAATTTAATAAATAACCAACATATTAAAATTCTAGTATCTTAAAAAAAATATAACGTCATGAATCAAAAAAATGATAAATCCTCACATTGTAGTTTGCATCCAGTACAATACATATATTGAAATGTCATTAAAACTAAACATGATATCACCAATAGAATGGAAATCCATTACTCAATCATGTTCCTCCCCACTTCCTTGAAATCATCTCCCAATCATCAAAAAATAAGCTGTTTACCACCATTAACTATACCAACATATTCAACCCCAGAACCGTAAGTGGTCCAAATGGGGTGTGAAATAAAATCAACAGGATAAACCAAATGGAACTATAAATATCCATCCAATTCATATAATATGATATATATATGTGGATGTAATAATGGTAAGTAGTAATAAACAATATAGAGGGGTCATATATGGCCCCTAATGGGCACTATGCTTACTCTACCTTCTTCAGACCTTTCCAGATTATATATGAACAAGTAACCATATGTATATATATATGGTCATTATGCATATTGTTGTCTAAAGAAATATACAAGTAACTACATCTGGGTTATAATCTAGGTGTAACTCATTCATCCATGGGTAGTCGGATAGGTGTTCTATGCGCCAATGGATTTCATTACCACTCTCATAAAATTATGGATTTCTTGAATGTGTACCATAATAATAGTGATGTAATTCTCATGAATCATATAAATATGGTCCCCATACCCATTTATAAAAACAAACAAGGTTCTCCAGGTATATTTTTCATAATTCATAAGGGTATTCATTCCGATTAATCAAAATTCATAAGGTACTCAATTCCCATTCATAATAATTCATAAGTGATTTCATGTCGATTCATCATATTTCATTAGGGTCACCATGCTCATTTATGAGAATCTGTAAGGGTCTCTATTCATATTAACTATAATATATAACCATATCAATGTAACTGTTTTTTATGTTATAATATTAATTATTCCATGTTTCATATTATAGAAATTCCGTGATTATATCTTATAAAATTAGGGACACCATGCACATATATCACAAGATTAGTTGGTAGTCAAATGTTTTTGGATTAGACAATATATTTTTATTAGTTAGTTTGGATTAAACTTTAATATGAGCATAATCATAGTCCTATGTGAGAAAGTGAAATTGTCGTACCATGAAACTCTATTCAATTCATTATAGCCATCACAATTAGAAGTCATGATAAAAACATTTAGTGGATTTATAGTTCATTTAAACATTTATAATAACAATGATATTCTATAGGAACACATAAAATGGTGGAAATAGATGACGAGATCCTATACCAATATGAATACAAGGTTTCATGGTTATTTATTTCAATTATATTGAACTAATAATGTTTTATGTATTTTTTTTAATAACTTATGGAAAATATATAATAATACATCACAAAACATAGTATAAAGAAACATTATCTAGGGGTGAGATACCAGACCACCTACCATATTTCTGTGGATGAACACTCATCTTGTAACGAACCTGGTGGGCCTAAAGCCCAACGAACTCGGCCACGCCTGAGCCTTGCCCTCAGTGGTACTCGTAATGCTTCTCGATTGTCCTTTAAGCCTGTGTTCACAGGTTTAAGTTACGGGGGAGGCGTATTATATCCTCTCCCGGAAGGGGACAATTCCTGTCACGTGTTATCTGGGCCAGTCTGAGGTGGGGGCATGTTATCTTCTTGAGGGTGGGGGCATGCTTTCTGCCATAGGGATGGGCTTGGGTGTGGTTGAGTTTTCTGGGATTTATGCCAACTGGGATCGTTACATAAAACAAACCCAGTGGGACTAAATACCAACAAACTCAGCCACGCCCGAGCCCATCCCTCTTGCATATAGCAGACCCCCCAAACCACTGGAAGATAATAGTCCCCCTCCTCAGACTGTCCCAGATAACACATGATAGGAACTGTCCCCTTCCTGGAGAGGATTTAATACACCTCCCCCGGAACTCAAACTCGTGACCACATGCTTTAAGGAAAACCGGAAAGCGTTACAAGTACCAACTGGGCCGTACCGCAGTTGTTACTCATACGGCTTCCTGGTTGGATTTTAAGCCTATGGTCACAGGTTCGAGTTACTGGGGAGGCCTATTAAATCCTCGCCGGGAAGGGGACTATTCCTGCCACATGTTATCTAAGGCAGTCTAAGGTGGGGACCTGTTATCTGCTCGTGGGGTGGAGGTCAACTATCTTCTAGAGTGGTGGGCTCGGGCGTGGCCAGGTTCGTTGGGCTTTAGGCCCACTGGGTTCGTTACAAAAATATTATTCACCGAAGGTTTGGATCATATAATTTTAACAAAGGAAAAATAGAAAACAAAAAAAGAGTAAATATGACCTCACACCATAATAGTTTATTACATAGAGGGACTAATTACCAAAGGATCTTATATAGTGAAGAATATATTGAGAGGAATTAAATGAGTTGAATACATCCTAAATCATAGGTTAGATAGAATTGTTATAAAAAACATATATGTTTCATATTGAGGATATCTAAAGGTAGGAATAATAGATCTCTTGTACTGTTGAAAAAAACGTATATAATGATGATTAACTTATTAATATGTAAGGGAAAATGGAAAGATTTTCAAACATTAAAAATGTGCATGGTTTGGATGCAATGTTAGCACAACTATGTGGAAACAGTTCCTCAATTAATGTCCAAGGAGGTACCTTCCAGAGTTCATGCAGATGATTTTAGTAACCGTTTGTAAACCAAGTAATTTGGAACCATATAAAACTAAATATGGTTCTCATTTCCTTATGGAATAGGTTTCAGGGTTTTGTAAAACTATGCATTCCACTTCTTCTCCCTAGTGTACCATTTATTGTTCATAGAAAATGTGTAGTCTATGTTATTCTGTTTCTACTAACCCTTTTCTTATTGAATTTATGCCACTATATTGGGTTATAAGCTATGAAAAATACCTATACCACCTCATTTACTTTATATCCTCACTAAGAATTTCTGTTATGAAAAAATTATGAATTACACAATATTTCAATGGAATTTTACCTCATTAAAGAATTAAGTTCATATAATTTAGTCTTGGTATTTTTCCATATTGATGGTCTTTAGAGTGACCATTGTCAGCCATGATGTTTTGGAGAGAGAACTTATACACAATTATATCATTTAGAGTAATCCTCAAGTAATATTGAATGTATTTTATATACTTATTTTTCTTCCAAAAATTTATTTATCATACTGATGCTATGATCTCACGAGCCATGATTTTTTATTTCCTTGTCATTGTTTTCATATATACTTCCAATCATTATTACATTATTCAATATTACGATCTATGATGTCAAAGTCATGGTTTCCAACTTTATTGATGACACTATATTAACGTTATTCTCAAGTTATTATTTTAAATATCCCTTATTTACCCTTATTGGTAATCTTGGGTCAACTATTCTTTTTTTCCATTCCCCAGGTTATGAAAAAATGTTTTTGTTGGGAATTATTTTTAAGAATAATATGTGGTTTGATCTTTATGGGCTTCATTAAAGTTTTCTCCTTATTATATATTATTGTGTTTTATGTTTTTAGTGGGAGTATACTATTATGGTCCTCAGTCATGTGTTAGTGTAATGTAAATAATATTTTTTAAAAAGATATAATTTCAACATATGAGAAGTCTAGTTCATTATAATATACATCAACTAGGATAAAATATGGTTCATATCACAGTAAGTTAAAAACCATTGTTAAAATTTGAGATATATGATGAATACAAATCCATGATTCTATAATATATAATTTAAATAATAAATTAAAATTGGTTTTTTATTAGGGTATTTTAATGTTTTATAAATTATTAATTATAGTAATTAATAAATGGGTGATTGTGGAATAATAATGACATGGCTGGATACATTATGTGTTTCAAAATTAATGAAAAGTTGTATTTCTATTTCAAATAACTCATACATTAGTGTGATGTAAAATTCAATAAATGGAATGACTATATATTTTAATAAATACCAAGGGATTGATTTTTATTCGTTATATGGGAAGTTGATAAGTATAAAAGGGTCTTGAGATCACCTAGGTTAATAAATTGAATTCTAATTCATCAAAGGTAAAAATATAAAAAAATAGAAGTGGATTTAAAGGAAATATCTCGGAAAATTTATTTGAGGAAAATTGTATTTATGACTTTGGTGAATAATATTGTTCTATCACTAAAAATACATTAGTTAAATGATTTGGAGGTTCACAGAATGAAAATAAAATTTATATTTTCTAATGAGAAAATATATAAAAAATATTTCATGCCCAGTTTAAAAAATTTTCAACTCAATAAAGAGGGAGAGAGAGATAAATTGTTGGTCTCATAGAATACAAATATGTTGAGCTGTAATTTTGTTAATAAAATAAGAGTCTAAAATTTGAATGAAAAATATATTCCAAAAGGGTATCAATGAAGAAATACATTTTCATACATGGATCCTTTGAGTTGAGCCATTATTTCATACTTGATAAATGATAAGATTACCATGTCGGACATGCAAGAATTTTGTTAATTATAAAGAGATGTAACATTCATTGATGTTTGAGATTTTAAAGACAATGATTATAATTTTTTTATGATCTATGAGTTTCATAGAAATAATAAACTATTTTTTATGTCGGTTCACCATAATGTGAACATATAGTATGAGACAATATGTGAGGTAATACTATAATATAGTTGTATATTGGGTAAATAACACACAAGAGTGGCTTATATTCCAATGTGTAAGGTTGTGAATCATCACTTTGAAATATTATTATCAAAGATTTAGATGGATACTCAGACAAACAACTCTAATTGATGAAGATATTATTTTTGTAAACTTAATGACATGATAAAATCTAATGACAATAATGATTTGGTATCACACATAACGGAAATCATTGAGAAAATAATATTTTTTTGTGATCATATTTGTATTATTCATTACATGTGGTATATTTGATTGAGAAAATATACATAAATCCATTTTCATCATAAATTTTTATAGTGGTTCAAATAAAACCCAAGGTGAAAGTTTTATTAGATTAATTTCAAATTTTCTAGAGGATTGGAGACACATGAGACACATATGCACTTATGTGTTATCACATTCCCCTAAGGGAAATTTTAATCGGAATTAGATCCAACCAAGAAACTCTTATGGGATATATTTTTATACCTATGGGTACTTATCATATTATTTATTGTTATTATTTGAAATGATTTTCATAACATATTCAAGTAATAAATTCTATTTCCAACTATATTATTGAATTATTATGTTACATGGATAATAATTATCAAAATATAAGGAAATTTTATTAGAAGAATATTTTGGTCAACGAAAAAAGAAAACCTAAATTACCATTATCTTATGGAAATTAGAGTGGTATATTCTTTGTTAAATCTATTATCTATGATTAATCTCTTCAATAAATAAGATGTTAGGATGAAGTTCAATTTATAATATCACTGTGTAATTTTTAAGATGAAGATGAGGTTTATATATATAAATAAACTCTTGGTGTTTGCATATATATATATATAATTAATATTTTATTAAAATTATAGTTCAATGGATAAGATAATTCAATAGAATATCTATTAGTTTTAAAGATCCTATATATTTAATACTCATATAATTCTTGTAGTTTCTAAGGATTAGTTTTCAGTAATTTATAATAAAATTTATGAAATAATTTTTTAATATTAAAAAAATTATTTTTACATGTAATTTATTTTGATGGTGTTTGTAGAGACATTATCGCCAAAGTTGAAAAACATATAAGGATTCAATAAATGGAAGATATTCTCAAGGGTAAGTGAAATTAGAAAGGAAATAACATAAAATATTCTTTTAATATGAGCATATATTTCATGGATAAAATTTTAAAGATGAATAATTAGAATGTAGAGTGGTTGAAATCTATTTTGGTACATAATTATATTTTTACTATGAAATGTCTTAAGTTATATAAAAAAAAATTAGAGTATCACCAAACTGGAATCATAATAATAATATGGAAAGAGAAATAATATAGTAGATATTCTATACATAGTTATTACCTATGAGTAGTATAAAAATAGTTTAACTATATATTTTATTCACCTATTGATGAACCTTTAATAAACTTATGGATGAAGTTACCAAATAACTCACATATATTGGCTTTACCTAATCCTTTTTTTGAAAATTTTAATTGAAAAAATAAAAAATATATAAAAACTAGATAGATACACCTATCGAGAAAACATCCACATTATAATTGGTGTGTTTAAATATATCAATTATGATACTATGCCAAATCATCTCCCATGAATGTAATGTTTTATCCCTAAAAATACAATGGAAAAAATATGTGAAGATGTTACCAACATTAAAAATAATGTTAATTGGAGAGTAGCCAAATTTCGTTATGATTATAAAATATATAACTGATTCAATGACCAAAATCATTATAGACACAACTATTTGAATTCCTATATTTAAGGTGAGACTAAAATTAATGATAAATTATATACAATTAAGTAAAAAATAATGAAAATAAAAAATCATTCTGTAAAAAATATATTGGATCAATTTAAATCATTTATTTTATCCTATAGAGGTGACGAAAATAATATAGAATATCATAATATATTAAATAAAAAAACTACTACACAGATATGAATATAATTCCACAACATTAACTATGGAAAATACAAACATATCTTTAATTTATGGAGAAATAAAAAATATAACTAAATATAATACTCCCAATAAATATTTTAGTGTTGCGTAAAAAAGATATATCAACACGTTGGAGAATGTAATGTTGTGATAAAAGATGAAAAATAATGTACCACTATAATATTATCAAAAACGTCAACAATAATATGTAAAATTGGAATATAAATGTAAAGAATCTATAAATAAAAGATATTATAGGAATCAATTGGATTTTTAAACTTTTGTGAAAAAATATGAATATCATGAGTGTTTTGAATATAATATTAACATAAAATAAATAAAATATGTATATTATAGGAGGGATTATGATTCATATATAGCTTCATAGTGTCTAAAATTCTTTTTTTAGAACATGAAAATCTGTTGAAATAAAATGGGTAAAAAAATATAATTTTAAAAATTGTTTTTCTATTAGAAAATAATCTATACACAAAAAGTATTTCTTTTAGGTGAAAAATTAATTATTTACATAATTGGAAAATATTATATTAAATAACCGACAAGATGATGAAATCAAAAAAGAAATAATTTATTATTATTATTAAAGAAAATAAGGATATATGTCTATATTGTTTGATGAAAAGCAGAATAAAATCATTCTTCATAAATATGAATATAAATTTAAAGTCAAGGTTAAATATAATGAAAATTGTTTTAATACGTTTATATATACAATGAATAATGTTCAAAGGTTTTAACCCAAGTATCATCTAAGTAGTGCACAATAGGAAGATTATAGGAACTCATATTATACTTATATCAGCTATTTTCTAGATAATATATTTTATTGATCATGGAATAAAATATTAAAAAAAAGAAATGATTATTTTGAATGTGTAAATTTTATAAACGACACTACTTATCACAAATGATGGAAAATATTGTTGTTAGAACCATAGTAAATCCTTTAAAATATTATCATTCAAACAGAAATTTTTGTTAGACATGTAATCATATATCATAAATTCATAGAGGTAATTTCATATGATTAAATAATCATTTTTGAATATTCCATAAAACCCCATTGATGGGTTGATTCGATAAAAAATATATATGGAAAATAATTTCTTTTTAAATTTCTAAATCTAGATAAACCCTATTAGAGGAGAATACATGGATTGATTTTTAATCTCTGAATTTTACTTTCTTATATTTATAATGACTTTAAGTGGATTTAATAGAAAAAAAATGATGAATAATTATTACATTCACTTGAAAATTTTTATTCTGTTTGTTGAATATGTGTTTAAGTTCATGTGAATTCCTAAAAAACATCTTATCATCCCTTTTATTGGGACCAAGTTGGATGTATAAGGAAGTTAGAAAATTTTTCTCTTACAAAGTGTTGTCTTTTGTTGTCAAAGAAGCTAAATCAATTCACTTTGTAAAGGACTTATAAATCAGATGATGCTTTGCTGATTTATATTTTACAATTTTCATATGTTTGGAGAACCTGTGGTGCAAGAAGTATAGAGGATAGAGATAGTAAAGAAGTGTTTTTGGAAAAACACATTTCAACATCGTACTATCCAAAAGTGAAAAAGGAATGAAGAAGGCGCGCAAGTGGTGGGGTGAAATTGCCGGTGTGCAAGTGTTTGCACGCAAGTGCTATAGAGGCGTCCAAGCCACACTTCAAATACCATTATTTCATAAATATGGAAAAAGAAAGAAAGTGGCACGCAAGTATTGGCACACAAGTAGTGGCACGCAAGTAGTGGTGCGGAAGTATTGGTGAACAAGTGTATGTGGTGAGGAAGTCATATTTCAATATCATTTGATCAAAATATGAAAAAGGAAATAAAGTGGAATGTAAGTTAATGATTTCCGCACAAGTCAAAAAGTGGCACACAAGTATAAGGGGCTCACAAGTGTGGCACGCAAGAATAAGAAGCACACAAATATGACGCACAAGTATATGAGGCATGCATGTTTTTTTTGCGAGAATGTCATATTCCAACTTCCTCATATCAAAATATTCCAAAGGAAAGAATGTGTCGCACTAGTGATGTAAGGGCACGCAAGTGATGGAGCGGTGTGCAAGTGACGAAGTGGCGCACAAGTACGAATGGTGGGCAAGAATATGTCGCGCAAGTCACCAAAATGCCTATAAATAGAGGACTAGCCTCCTCATTTTTTAAGGCTCAATACTTGAGAATTATTTTTGAGCTTTGGGCGTGAAATTATAGAGTTGGGTGTGCAAGTTGAGGGTTTTTAGAAGGTGCACATGTTGGGGACGCACAAGTTGGAGGTGTGCAAGTGTTAGTTGGCACGTAGGCTGCAAATAGGCAGCGCGTCTGAAGGGCAGCACACCTGTAGGTAGCGTGTAAGAAGAGGCACACAAAGTTTTAGTCACACAAGTGAAAGGGGGCACGCAAGTGGAAGTGGGCGTGCAAGTTATTCTTCTCCAGGGGTTCCTGCCATCTTTTATGTAGGAATGTGAATAATTGATTTGAAAGATTTGATTTGTGTAAGATCATTAAGAAGTATTGATCCATTGTATTGTCCTATTTTTTTCTATGAGGGTACACACAAACTATTGGATTGTTGTCAAAGTGCTACACGAGGGTAAGGGTATATCTTACTCATTGTATTCCACATAAAAGGATTGTTTTCTAGTGGATTGTGTGGTGCTGGATTGTTTTTTTACCATACTAAGGATGCAACTACTCTTGTTGAGTAGTGAACCTTGTAAATCATGTGTGTCCTGTGGTTGTGTGTGTTCAGTAGTAAAGAATCTCTTTAACAAGAGGCAATGGTTGTTTCAAAAAATGGAAACATAAAAAGAAAATGATATCACCGATTCACCCCCTCCCCCTCTCAGTGATATTTGAATTATAACTGGGAACTTCAATTGGTATCAGAGGTAGGATCCCTTCGTTTCTTCATTGCTGAAGTGGTTGAAGATAAGTTGTGATGGAGAAACTAAATTGTGTGAACAATAAGGGGATTATGATTTTTGATGGAAAGAACTATCACATATGGAAGGAAATAATGATGCCTTATCTTATGTCTCTTAGATATAAAGTTCTTGAAACTATAATGGATGGATTTCCTGCTATTGATGACAAGGTTCATCTTACTCCTGTCGATAAGATAAACCTTGAGAATAATGTAAGAGATAAAAATGTGTTACTCTCATCTCTTTCTGAGAGTGAATTTTTAAGAGTTAAAGGTGTTGCTACAGTTACAGGCATCTGGGATAAGTTGAAGAACATCTATGAAGGAAATACAAACGTGAAGAAGGAAAAACTACAAATCTGGAGGCTGAAGTATGAAGACCTGAAAATTTGAGAATCTGAATTTGTTGGAGACTTATTTACCATGATTAATGACATTATCAGTACAATCAGATGTCTTGGTGAAACAATAAAGGATTCTACGGTTGTTGAAAAGATCATGAGAATTCTGCCTGAAAATTTTGATGCTAAAGTGTCTTCATTAGAAGAAAGAGACCCTAAAACATTATCTATGGATGATTTTCATAGCACTCTCATTACTTATGAAATGAGTAGAGAAAAGACTATGAAGAGAAAAAACAAAACTGACAGAGAAATGTCATTAAAGTCTAAAAAGTGAGAGAAGTCAAGGAATATCCTTATTGAATATGATGCTGGTGAACCTGATTCTGAAGAGGAGGTATTCAAAAACTTTTATGAAATTTTATCCTTGTTTTATAAAAATGTGAAAAGAGGTACAGGGAAATACAAGGGGAAACCTCCCTTGAATTTTTTTTGAGTGTGGAGCGGTTGGTCACATTATGCTTAATTTTCCTCAATGGAATAAATAAGATAATGATGATAATGAAAGAAGTCCAAGAAGGTCGTGGATGAATCAAACTGACAAAGGAAAGTATTTTTCAAATGGTAAGGAGAAAAATTTCTTCAAATAAAAATAAAGAATCTTTTTATCTAAAGATGAAGAAGAAAAGGATAGCGAAGCTGAATCTGAGAAATCATTTGCTTAGAAAACTAGAGAGAATACCATTAGTACAACTATGAATAATGAAGATTATGAGAGAAACAGATCATAAGAAGAAGAAACTCAACGTCAATATCCTTGGAAAGAAGAAATGAAAAAATTATTGAGGAAGATCAGAAGTCTTGAGAAGGAAAAAAACAAACTGATAAATGAAAATTCCATAATAAAAATCATGAAGGTTTTACTGATGAGAAAATAAAGATGGAAAAATTTATGATCTAAAAAATTCTCTTGAGAATTCAAAGAATTGTAATGATATTCTTGAAGTAAAGCTGAAGGAAAAACAATAAGAGTTGGAACTTGTCCAAAAGAATCTTTATAAAGCTGAAGAAATGAATATCAGTTTCAAAAATTCTATATTAGAAGTTGGTGAATGTTCTAGTATGAATGAACCAAACAAGGAGTCACAAAAGTTACCCTCAAAGGTTGAAATGAGAGACAGAACTGGTTCTGATAAGAACAAGGATGGAAGGACCAGGTATGTGTTCAAAGTCAGCAATGATGAAAAATCAGAAGTTCATAAAAATAACGAGTTGATAAAGAGTTAAAATACTTCTGGTGATGTTAAATATGAACTATGAAAGGGAGTTAAAAATGAAAACATTAAGGTTGATGGTCATCATAGTTCTATTAAGAATGTTTTTGAGAAGTGTTTTCACAAATCTGGTCAGTATAGAATTTTCATAGGAAAATATTATTTCTAGGGTTACTGTTGGTATTGTGGTTGATTCAGACGCATAGAAAATATGTGTTGGTTCAACCAGCAACATTACAACTATTCCAAAAGTTTTTAAAGACAAGGATTGAGGGGGATTCAACCCTTTCAAAATAGAAAGTCTCCAAATAAATTTCAAAAGATATTTGATAAGATTGATGTGAATTTTTAGAATAGGTTCCAACAACTGGAAACTATTTGTGAAATATGTGATCGACCTGGACATCTTGCCAAGGGTTGCCATAGTGTGTTACCAGAGCAACAAAAGATTCTTAATAATTCACAAAAGTTAGAGTTCTTAAAATCTAAAAGGGACAAGTCTGATAAGACCGAAAATAAAGAGTGCATGGTTGTCTGTCCAGAACACATTGACTTGGATAAGAAATTGGAGGAAGCACAATAGGAACTGAATGGAAAAAAAGAACAAAAATCTCTTTTTGTCGAAACAGCTTTGATAGCTATAAAACGAGAACATCCACGGATTCTTGATAGTGGATGTTCATCTCATATGAAAGGAGACTTAAAGATGCTGAAGAATGTGAAAGACTTCAATTATGGAACAATGACAATTGGAAATGATAAATCTCTAAGGATTAAAGGTGTTGGATCGACCATCATTGGAAAAGAAAAGATGAAATCCAAGAAAACACTACATGTTGATGGGCTGAAACATAACCTGATTAGTGTTTCACAACTCTATGATGAGGGAAACAAAGATATCATTAGAAAATATGTATTTTTTGTGAAATGTAAAAATGATGGAAATATAGTTACAAGGGACCAACCTACAAGAGGGAATTTGTTCCAAGTTGTTGAAGTGCAGAACTCTTGTTACATGGGTATAGTGGATGAAAATAATTTATGGAATAAAAGGCTGGGACATATGTGTTAGAAAAATATTTTCAAGTTATCAACACGAGACTGTGTCCGAGATATTCCTTATTTATCATGAAGAAGAGATTGGTGCAACACTATTTGTGAGAAATGGAAGATTACAAACTATTTTCATAAGAGAGTTGAAATTCATTCAAAACAACCCTTGGAACTTATACATTCTGATATATTTGTACCAATGATACAGAAATAAAAAAATGGAGATATGTACTTCATTACTTTCATTGATGACTTTACTCGCACTACTTGTGTTATGTACATGAGACATAAGTCAGATGATCTAAAAATGTTTAAGTGTTTCAGGAGGAAATCAGAAAAGGAATGTGAGTATTCAGTGAAGAAGTTGAGAACTGATAATAGTGTTGAGTATAAGAATTAAGAGTTTGAATGTTATCTTAAGATTTTTTGAATTCGGTATGAGTTCATTTAACCATACACACCTCAACAAAAAGGGGTTGCTGAAAGAATGAATTGAAGATTGGTTGAAATGGGTAGAACTATGTTGCTTGAGCATAGTCATTCTCATTATTATTGGAGGGAAGCCATGAGCACTGATTTGTATATTTAGAACTGATGTTTCATTAGACCAAAATCATATATGACTCCTTATGAAATGTTCTTTGTAAAAACTCCAAGTCTGAAACACTTAATAGTTTTTGGGAGTCCATGCATTATAAATAATAAAGGTGGAAACCTTGGAATGTTTGAGAAAAGAGGATATGATGGAATGTTTCTTGGCTTCGCTCTATAAGGAATAGGATATAGATGTCTCAAAAAAGAAACATGAAGAATTATTGATTCTTCAGATCTAAAAGTTGTTGAAAATGTTGAGAAAGAAAAGCAATCACATGTTGATGTGGAAGTTGAGCAGGATAGAGATGATTTTGTTAGCAGTTCTGATAATGCTGCAGACTATGTTAATCCTACTCAAGAAGATGAATCTGACTCAGATATATCAATTGATGAAGAAAGAGTTCAAAAAACTCATCCTAGGTTGAGGAAGCAAGTGGAGGCTTAGAACATTATTGGTGATAATAATTAGAGGGTTCAAACAAGAAGAACAACGAATGCTATATTGCATACAACTCGTTATTCTAAAGTTGAACCGAATAATGTAAATGAGGCATTTGAGTATCCAAAATGGGTTCATGCAATGAATAAAGAGATTGATCAGATAGATAATAATGATACTTGAGAACTTATTCCCAAGCCCGAAAACAAGAACATCATTGGTACAAAGTGGGTTTTCAGGAAAAATCATAATGAAGAAGGTAAATTAATAAGAAACAAAGCAATATTGGTTTGTAAAGGGTATTCAAAAATTGAAGGTAATGATTTTGATGAAACCTTTGCTCTGGTGGAAAGATTAGGTACAATAAGAATCTTTCATGCTATTGTTGCACAACGAGGTTACAAAATCATTCAAATGGATGTAAAATCCGCATTTTTGAATGGTGACCTTAACGAGGAAGTCTAAATTGATCAACCTTGTGTATTTTTTATTGGAAATGATGAAAGTTATGTGTGCAAGTTGAAGAAGGATTTATATAGTTTAAAATAGGCTCCAAGAGCATGGTATTCTAAATTAGATACTTGCAAAAATTTAATGAACTTTAGGAAAGGGAGAGTTAACACCAATCTCTACATCAAGGAATGTCAGGAGCTTTCACTGATCATTATTGTTTATATCAATGATATTATATTTGCTGGAAATGATGAATGATCATGTGAAAAATTATATGAGGTGATGAAGACGTTACTTGAGATGTCCATGCTGGGAGAAATGAAGAAATTTCTTGGGCTACAAATTTCACAGAAGAAGAATCACGTTTTTCTGTCTCAAGAAAAGTATGTTAAGGAACTTATGAAGAAGTTTGGCATGGAAAATTAGAAACCAGTTTCCAGACAAATTTCAGTGGGAACCAAGTTTTCTAAAGATGGAGAAGGAAGGGGGGTTGATCAGAAAGAGTTTCAAAAGCTTATTGGAAGTCTTTTGTATCTGACTGCCTCAAGACCCGATATGGTCTATACTTTTACATTATGTGAAAGATTTCAGAGTTCTCCTAAAGAATAACATTTGATTTCTGGAAAAAAATTATCAAATATATCAATGGCACAAAAATTTTTGGAATCAGGTATGATGGATCAAGAAATATTGATCTACTTGGGTATTCTGATACTGATTGGGCAGGAAAAGTTGTTGATCGATGATCCACATCTGGTCGAGTTTTCTTTCTGGGAAAAAGTTGTGTTAGTTGGAATACCATGAAATAGAATTTAGTAACTCTTAGCATAGCTGAAGCTGAGTATGTTGCTGCTAATCAAGCAGAAACTCGACTAAAGTGGATGAAGACTCAACTGGATGATATACTTGTTGATGTAAAGATAACATTGCTCTTGGGTTGTGATAATTATAGTGAAATCAATCTTACAAGAAATCAAGTACAACATTCTCATTTAAAAAACATTGATATAAAGTACCACTTCATCAAAGATCATGTAGAGAAGAATGAATTGAGGTTGGAGTATGTTCCTACATCTTAAAAAGTTGCTGATATATTCAAAAAACCGTTACCGAAGGAACCGTTTGAAAAATTGAGGTTGAGCATGGGTGTGTAACCCCATTATCATCAAGGTTAAGGTACATGTTTCTGTCCCCTCTCTCATCTTACCTTTGGTTATTGTTGTCATGGGGGAGAATTATTTCATAAATCTATCCTTATGGAATCATGCTTAAAGTGGGAGTTGTGGGTAAGCTGTGAATCCAGCATGTATGTGTGTGAACTATCCTAACTGTTTGTTGGAGTGCTTGTAAGAAACAATGTTGTTTTCCAGGAAAGTTGACATAGTGAAGAATGATAATGTGGAGGCTTGAATGATGATCTGAAGAAGGATGAGGAGATACGATCATGAGATTTCATAATCCCTGATTTTAGAAAGCATGGTTTTGGCTGTCAATACTTCTTGTTTCCTACAATGAGTTAGCTCACATTGGCTTATAATTGTTGACAAGTAATCCATTGCTTAAGGTTACAAAGTTCAGTTATCTATGAATCAATTTTGAAAACAAAATCCAAATGGGAGATTGTTGGGACCAATTTGGATGGATAAGGATGATAGAAAAGTTTTTTGTTACAAAGTGCTGTCATTTGTTGTCAAAGAAGCTAAATCCATTCACTTTGTAAAGGACTTGTAAATCAGACAATGCTTTTCTGATTTGTAATTTACAATCATCACAAGTTTGGATAACTTGTGGGGTATGACGTATGAAGGATAGAGAGAGATTAAAGAAGTGTTTTTGGAAAAACACATTTTATCATCATACAATCCAAAAATGACAATGACAAGAATAAGGCGTGCAAGTGGTGGCATGCAAGTGTCAGTGCACAAGTGTTGTAGAGGTGTGCAAGTCATATTTCAAATAGCATTATTTCATAAATATATCAAAGGAATAAAAGTGGTGTGCATGCATTGGCGCACAAGTAGTGGCATGCAAGTAGTGGCACGCAAGTATTGGCGCACAAGTGTAAGTGGCGCACAAGTCATATTTCAAGATCATTCCATAAAAATATGACAAAGGAAATAAATTGACGCGCAAGTTAATGATTGGCATGCAAGTCAAAAATTGGCGCATGAGTATAAGGGGCGCGCAAGTATATGAGGTTCACAAGTGTATGTTGTGAGAAAGTCATATGCCAAAATCATCATATAAAAATATGCCAAAGGAAAGAAACTATTGTGCTAGTGATATAAGGGTGCACAAGTGATGGAGCGACGTGCAAGTGGGGAAGTGGCACCCAAGAGGAATGATTCTCAAGTATACGTCGTGAAAGTCACCAAAATACCTATAAATAGACGACTATCCTACTCATTTTTTAAGGCTCAATACTTGAGAATTATTTTTGAGCTCTGGGTGCGTAAGTACAGAGTTGGGCACGCAAGTTGAGGGTTGTTAGAAGGCACCCAAGTTGGGGATGCGCAAGTTGGAGGTGCGCAAGTGTTAGTTGGCGCACATACTACAAACAGGCAGCGTGTCTGAAGGGCGTTGTGCACATAGGCAGTGCACAAGAAGAGGCACGCAAGTTGTAGGCGTGCAAGTGAAAGGGGTTGCGCATGTGGAAGTGGGTGCGCAAGCTGTTTTTCTCTAGGGGTTCCTGCAAGCTTCAAGGTAAGAAATTAAATAATTTATTTGGAAGATTTGATTTGTGTAAGCTCGTTAAGAAGAATTGATCTATTGTATTGCCAAATTTTGTGCTAAGATGGTGAACATGAACTATTGGATTGTTTTCAAAGTGCTACAAGAGTGTAAGGGTATATCCTACTCATTGTATTCCACATAAAATTACTATTTTCTAGTGTATTTTGTGGTATTAGATTGTTTCCATCCCATACCAAAGACGTATATACTTTTGTTGAGTAGTGAACTTTGTAAATCTTATGTTCTTGGGGTTGTGTGTGTTCATCAGGGAAGAAACTCTTTAACAAGAGGTGAAGGTTGTTTAAAAATGGGGAAACATAAAATGAAAAAGATATCCCTGATTCACCCCCTCCCCCACTCAGTGATACATGGATCCTAACTGGGAACTTCAAATTTATACTTAATTTTTCATTGTGTCAGTACCACAATATGGTCAGAATATAGACAACATGGTTGACTAAATTTATTAGTCATTTTTTACCCATGGTTAATCCCACATAAACATAGATTTGATTGGTCGAGGAAAATTTTCTACAATAAATGTTTTATCATTTTTCTCTTAAATGGATGTTAACTCATTATTACAATATAGAGGAGAACAATGAATGCAGAGGACCAAATGGGTGATTTAAAAAAATTCCAGAGTTATAAGGATTTAAATATTTTTCTACTTATAAAACATTGATTTTCATATATGTTATTAATAATGAAGTGATTATTTTTACTAATCTTCATTTAATTTTGATTATAATGGAGATGAAATATTAATATTTACTAATAAATGATGTTATTTATTTGTATTTAAAGTAATCGTAATGGAGAATATTGAAGTGCCCAATGTTTTAGTTGTATTTATTTGATGTTAGTAAATATTAATATGAATTTGGTTATATTTGGAAAAATTGGAGATATTACAATCAAAGAATATAATTAAGTACTTCCATATATAGATTGGTACAATATTGAGAATATTTCTTTGAAAATTAATTAGAATATTACTTATTATGTCAGAAAAGTTATTTTAATTGTTTTTCTTTTACCTTATGATCAAACATTAAGAGTGATTATTTTTGATATAATCAACCTATAATATAAATGACCCATGTTTATATTGATAGCATGTTTTTTAGATTGTAGTAAGTGTATTTTTTGAGAGAAATCATGTTTGTGAAATATAAAATGACCGATTATATATATATATAACTAAAAAGTTGAAAAATAAGTTAAATGTTTTAGAAGATGTGAACAATATTTGATGAAAATATCCATGTTTTTTTCAACAATTATATTTCATTAATTGATGAAACAAAATCATGTAATTTGTTTAATCTTTGGTGTTGAGGATTCAATGATGGGGAATAGAGATACATATCATACTCATAAATGAGTATTTAAGATGATGTAAATCCAATGTTACAATCTAGAGATGTTTGTAATTGTATTAAAAAAATTCTAAATGTGGTAATAATATTACAAGGTCGTTTTAAGTTATTGAGAAATTGTAGAGTAGAACTTTATATGATTTGATTGGAATGGAAGAATTATTGAAATTCACTTTCAGTAATAAATAATGGAGATGTCTTGAACCATACATTGATATTTTTTAACTCGAATAAAAATAATCATAGGATTAAGATCTTTTAAAGGATCTTGGAGTTTGTAATGTATATTTTTAAACTTTCCTTAAACAATATATGGTTTACAATTTCTAAGGTTTCGATTTATCTCATTTCATTGTTCAATGACATTATAAGGTTTAAAAATTTCTGCAAATTCATGCCTCTTAAGGTCTAAAAAGGGACTTCTAGATTCCCCCATCCATCAGATGATAAAAATTAATATTTTTCTATAATAATTTTTATCTTGGTTAGGATATTTTATTCATCAGGTTTTCCACTTAGTGAAAACTTTGGAATGATATAGAATTAAAATCCATATTTATATAATTTTATATTTATTAAAAGAAATTAATTTTTCTTTGTGAATGTGATATATTATTAAGTTATTTTTATATTAGAAAATGATTCAGTATTGAAGATGAAGGTTTTTTTTAATGGGAAAGTAAATATGATTTTAATTTTAATTTCTATAATTTGTTTTCTATTATACTTATACTTTAGATACACTCAAACCAAAATGGGAAGTGTGACCCCATAAATGGCGTTGTTTTTGTGTCTCAAAGCCAAATGTTTGTCTTTTTTTATATTTTCTTGGGATGATTATAATGGGAAGAGGATAATTGAATCCAACAATAATAATAAATGGAATATTTATTTAGTTAATATAAGTGACGAAGAAAAATAGTTGAAATATATATGTAGAATATAGTTTTAGATAGAAGTCTGAGGGGAAAAGTATTTGTGTAAATGGGGAAAACTCAATGTTATATTCTAGAGAAAATGTTATATAAAGTGATGCGAAAATTTATTGAATGAAAACAAATTATAGATTTCTTATAAATGAAATATGAGAAAAATTACGTAAATAATGAATATTGAGTACATGATAGAATCTATGACATTCCAAACTCAAAAAGAAGATATATTGGTACCTTTATAATGGAAAAATAAATAGCTAACTGGGTACTAAAAATGATACCCCATAAGAGTATATATTCATAATAATGAGGAGTTGTAGTTTCTATCATAGTTCCCTTATGATTTAAAAATTTGTGGATACTTGGGAATAATATTTTAATAAAGTTTGATGGAAACAAATTTCATCCGGTTATCTATTGAAATGTGAGCTCAGTGATGTCCAACTAAGTTAAATATATCGGTATATTCTTTATAAAATATGGGATATTTACTAATTGGATAGTATGTGTTGTATAATTTTTCTCATATATATTAAATTATAGTCGATGTATCTATGTGAAAAAGTAGATTTGATTCTATAGATGTAGTGAACTATAGTGTAGAGTGTAGGTAAACATCATAGTTTGATTATATTATTAACTAGGGGAGATAGTGTAAGGAACCCACATGGGCATCTTGAATTCACATGTGTAATATTAAAAAACAAAAATTTTTATATATGGAGAACCATAATTTATGATAATAAGTCCAACCTGTCACGACCTGTCCCCTGGGGCACGTGTCCTAACTACCCAAAGCCCGCCTTCCATAGGCCAGGGGATGGCGACTAGCACCGAAGGCATAAATCCCTATAATTCGGAAGGTGTTGCCTTTATAAAATGTAAACACACACACAACTAGAGTACAAGTGCCAGTAAACACTAAGTAAGTAGTAACTGGTGTGCTGAATGTACAAAGGGCCCGTAAATACAAGCCCAACTGAAAAGTACAGCTACAACTGAAAGAAAGTACTACTAAAAGAGAAACAGCTGAATGGTGAAGCAGCTCCTGGATCGTCCTCCAGGTTCCTACCTGGAGGGTAGGTACAGATGTCCTCCTCAGCACTCCACATTCGTACGTCTCCTCCGGGTACCGACTCGTTGTGAGACCCACCTCTGGGTACCATCCAGCTCTACAAGCCTCAACCACGATAAGTGGTGTCCGTCATCTACAACCAACACAACAAGGTGCAGGCATAGCCCATGTAGGGGTGAGTATAACGATACTCTGTAGGGACCCTGAGACCCTCAAGGTCTCACTAAGAACAAAAAGGACAATCCAAAAATAAATGTGTCAACAGATAACCTTTACATAGGTATATTCCCATACATATACCTAAGTTATCAAGTAAACCATCTCAATCATGAGGTAAACACAAATTTCATTGAGTCACCTCAAACCAGGATTTTCATTAATGATATCGAAACCACAACTGTTGAATATATCCTCCTATAATGAGTACAATGATCCTGTCATGACTCCAAGGCACTTCTCACTAACTTTAGACTACTGAGGTAATCTTCCTGTCGAGTACCGCGGGTCTGCCACCCCAACACAGTAGTGCTCCCTGCCATGGGTCTGCCACCCCAACATAGTTGTGCTCCCCCTAATATCCTACAGAGGTACTCCTTCTGTCGAGTACCACAGGTCTGCCACCCAAACACAATAGTTCTTCTCACCATGGGTCTGCCACCCCAACACAGTAGTGCTCCCCACTGGGCTATACAAGTCACTCCGAAACGAATCGGACAAGCAGTCATCAGGTTTCAGCCAGCTACAAGGTCTCTGTACTCCGTAAGCTCATCTCCAGGAGGGTCCACTCCACGAGCTACTGGTCGATACTTCGAAGTGTCACATAATCTCACGTGGAAGTATCTCAAAGGAACGCCTCATCATAGGGGTCTCAACGCAACAGATGGCATGTCGAACGGATGCTCGGGCTGTGAGTTATTAGTCTTTACGTTCCATGGACCCGGTTGGATTTCGGGTATAATCAAACCCATCCATACTCCAAATAAATCCAACCCTCATGTGAAGTATGCCAAAAGAACCAAATCATCAAGAGGAATCCAACAAAGTTGACGACACGTCAATCAGACGCCCGGTCCTCAAGTTATAAGTGTTTCCGCTCTGAGGGCCCGGTTGGTTTCGAGTTCAAACCAACCCAGCAATACCCAATCTTTTCCGAAAACATGACTGTAATATACCGAAACGACCGTATCGATCTGAGGAATCCTACGAAATGGATGTTGCGTCAATCGAAGGATCACAACTCATGTTATGAGAGTTTAACTGAATAAGGTCAAAAATAGGGGGCCTGGGACCGGTCCGACCCGCCCCAACACACCATGGGTTGGCCAAAACCTGGTCGACCTGACCCAGGGGTGTTGGGCCGGGTCAGACCGGGCCCAAACCCCCTATTTTCGGACCTTCTTCAGTTAAACACCCATAACATGAGTTGTGGACCTCCGATCGACGCACCTTCAGTTGAGTAGGATTCCTCAGATCGAGAATGTCTTTTTGGTATATTACACTCAAGGTTTTGGAAAAGTTTGTTTGTGGTTGGGTTTGTTCGAACTCAAAACCAACCGATCCCTCAGAGCGGAAACACTTATAACATGAGTACCTGACGTCTGATTGACGTGCCGTTGACTTTGTTGGATTCCTATTGAAGAGACGGTTCTTTTGTATACTTCACCTGAGGTTTGGATGCAGTTGGAGTATGACTGAGTTAGATTATACCCAAAATCCAACCGGGCCCCTGTAACGGAAAGGCTAATAACTCACAGACTGGGCGTCTGTTTGACGCGTCATCTATTGTGTTGAGACCACTATGATGAGGCGGTCCTTTGAAATACTTCCACATGATATTATTTGAAACTTGGAAGTATCGACTAGTAGATCGTTGAGCGTACCCTCCCAGAGACGAGCGTACGAAGTATGGAGACCTTGTAGCTGGTTGAGACCTGATGACTGCTTGTCCGATTCGTTTCAGAGTGACTTTTATAGCCTAGTGGGGAGCACTAATGTGTTGGGGTGGCAGGCCCTTGGCGGGGAGAACTACTGTGTTTGGGTGGCAGAACCATTGTACTCGAAAGAAGGAGTACCTCTGTAGGCTATTAGGGGGAGCACTAGTGTGTTGGGGTGGAAGACCCATGGTGGGGAGCACTACTGTGTTGGGGTGGCAGACCCGCGGTACTCGACAGGAGAAGTACCTCAGCAGTCTAAGGTTAGTGAGCAGCACCTCAGAGTCATGACAGGATCACTGTACTCATCAGAGGAGGAGCTCTTCAGCAGCTTTGGTTTCGATATCCTTAATGAAAATCCTGGTTTGAGTTGAGTCAATGACCTTTGTGTTTATCTCATGATTGGGATAAGTTACTTGATAACTTAGGTATATGTATGGGCATATACCTAAGTAAAGGTTATATGTTGAGATCTATCTTTGTGGTTAAGCCTTGTTGGTTTTAGTTATACCTTGAGGGTCTTGGGGTCCCTACTGAGTATCGTTATTCTCACCCCTGCTCGGGTTATGCCTGCACCTTGTTGTGTTGGTTGTAGACGACGGATAACACTGATCGTGGTTCAGGCTTGTAGAGCTATACGGTAATCGAAGGTGGATCTCACGATGAGTCGGTACCTGGAGGAGATGGGCGGATGTGGAGTTTTGAGGAGGGCATATGTACCTACCCTCCAGGTAGGAACCCGGAGGACGATCCAGGAGCTGCTTCACCATCCAGCAGTTTGTCTTTCAGTTGTAATTTATTTCAGTTATAGTTGTACCTTTCTATTGGGCTTGTATTTCCGGCCCCTTTGTACTTTCATCACACCAGTTAATTCTTACTTATTGTTTACTTCCACTTGTACTATGGTTGTGTGTGTGTTTACATTTTATAAAGGAAACGCCTTCCTAGTTATAGGGATTTACACCTTTGGTTCTAGTTTCCAGCCCCTGGCCTATGGAAGGCGGGCTTGGGGTAGTTACATCATGGGCCTCGGGGGACGGGCCATGATATAAACTGTATAGTTGATGATAATATTATTTATAATAAATATATAAATCACTAAAACCTGATCATAATAAGTAGTGTGTGTCCCCATTTAGTGGTGAAAATTTGTAAAACTACTATATGCTATGCACAAAATTATATTCGTCATTACATGTTCTATATAATTTTAGGAAGTGAAAAAATTACTATTTCAATATCAAAAACATAGATATTCTCAATTTCCAAGGTGATACAATTTTTATATAAGAAAATATGGCCATTAGTAAAATTTTGACACATCGTATTAACTCCCACTTAGTGTCTACATCAATTTCTATTTGGTATATAAATGAATATATCTTGTCATTATATTATAATACTATTTAACAATAGTGATAATATTTTTAAGGTTAATAGTTTGAAGTGAAAATGATTTCTTCCTACGAATGAAGAAAATAATCAATGGAATTATATATTCATAATTTTTTCCCAAACAATATGTAATATATTTCATATAAAAATATAGTAATGTATATACTTAATATTATTCCCAAAAAAAATAGAACAAGTGTTTAATTTATATAGGATAATATGGTGTAAGACACATAGGTATAGATGAAGATGAAAAAAATCCATCCTACATGATATATTTTACAAATATGTTTTTTTAATTAAAAATATATTTGAAACATATAAATTATGTTGTTTTATAATATTTTTTAATTAAGACAATCATATGAATGGTGTTATGTTCTGGAAGATAAATAGTGAGGTAATGGACTGCATAAACTATTTGAGGTGAAGAGTGAAAAAACAATTTCTCCAATAATCAAGAATAATTTTTTAAATAATTTTCTAAAATATACTTCAATTTTTATAGAACTTTTCCTAAAAAACATGGATTAAAATGTTATTTATCCTCATTTATATTAACCTAACATAATTCAATGGTTATTCATGTAACACAAATGTTTAAGAAAGACGATAATATAATATTATAAAAAATTTCATAATGAATCATTACTAGTGGTAATTTGTATATATATAGTTTTCTCTTGAAAAAAATTTGAATTAAAAAACTAAAAGGAATAATCTCCATTTGAGATGTTGAATGGGATATAGTTGTTTGTAAAAATATCATGTTTATTTATAATAAAGTGATATATTAAAATAATGAATTAAATAATTGAAAATATAGTGATGAAGAATATAAAAGAGTTTTATTGTATGCTCAATGATAATTAAATCCCAAATGTTATTTATCAAAATGATAGAAAATATAAATTAAATTAGTGATTTAAATGTTTTAAAAATGATATAAGGGAAAACAATATGATTATCTCTTTCTGATGAGTCTTTTCAGAAGATGATGAGCACTATACCATCCCATAGAATATAACTTTTTCAATAAATATTAATGACAATAATTTTTATAGGGATGATGATGTATAACCAAAATATTGAATGAATCCCTATCTATGATGAAATAAAATGATTTATATCGATATATCCATTTTTTGGAAATAAAAAAATACTCACAAAACATGAAGAATAAAAATATAGTAATATAATTAATTACTATCTAATGTTTATATTTTTTCATTCATATAAGACTTGAAATAAAAATCAAGGGAATGATATAACAATATGGATATAGATTATATTGGTTACAAATATATTTGGTAATATTTATAAATACACATATAAATTAATGTTATTGAATGTAATTGAGTATTAAAAAATTTGTTTTATGAGAATGTTTGTGTGGGTTATAATAAATATTTTTGTTGTATAAATCTAGTAAAAATGTTGATGAAGTCAACATATAGTATATCATTTCAATAATGTCTATTAATTAATACATAAAGTTTTTATTTATAGTTGAAATATAGAGATACTATATAGTATATTATATGGGTGTAGAAAAAAATTCCTAAAGGAGGTTCTTAAGGATAATGTGTATGTAAAGTATACCATTGGTTTTCGGATTCAATGTAATGAAAATAACATATTCATATTGAATAATGAAATACATGGATTCAGAAAATCACCTCATGGCTAGAACTCTTGACATGAATAATAACATATAATGTTGGAGTGCAAAATCCGATTCGTTAGTAATACTTTATATATTAATATATTTTAATAAAAAAATATTTATAGTCTTAGCCTATGTTTAAGTAGTAGTTTTTATCGAATAAAATAAGTAATCAATTGCAGAATAATCTATGTTGGTATGTTCAGAGCATGAGACATTAATTATTAGAGAAAATTACAAATTTCTAGAGAAATAAGATATTACAATATATAGATGACATTTAATATCATTTGAAATGTATGTAATTTATGAGATTTTTTTTGATATTCATGATTCAATTCCCATGAAAGCCCACATTTCTATGAGAATCAATCTTTAGAAGCAGGAAGATTGGAATCCAATGTATCTAATTTATTTATAGAATAATAATAAGATGTTTCTTATATGTGTCTACTACTCAGAAAAAATATAAAAGTAAAACAAATTTAAAACACTATTTCAAAGTGTTCCTAATGAATAGAATGTTTCAAAATAAATTGGATCATAATATAAATCTATGGAACACTTACTTGTTGATCACATATTGTGACATTCATGTGGTATGAAATATCAATATTTTAGAAGGATAATTGTGTGGTTGAAAAAAAATCTCCCATTAGAGGTTCCTTGTATATAGGAACTATTATTGTGTTTTGGGCGAGAAAATATATGAATTTACATCACTCATAAAGATGAGGAAGATAAAATTACTATTAAAAAGGCATGTACAGTATATTTAAGGATTTGGTAGCATATGAATCTATTGGGTGAATATGTGAAACAAGCTTGGTCAATTATATTTTACCACATGAGTGCCATTGAAAATAAAATGAATCTAATACATTAGAATTGGACAAATCACATCAATATTAGGTATCATTTAATTAATGAAAATGTTTATTATAGTGTTTTATAGATGGGGTTTTTTACGGTCATGCGAATATTGATATTGTGAAAAAATAAATTTCTACACCATATTTCATGAAAAATCTGTGGAAAATTAGTCCTATCCTCCTAAAAATTAACTTGATCATTCCCAATTCCTCCCTAACTATTGTATATTACTGTATTACATGGGTTATTTTTTATTTCTAGTGCTGTTTAAAAACAAATTGTGTGACATTGTCTATATGGGTTTCATGTTAAATTATAGAGGATTGATATAAATATAGTCAAAATTATTATAAAAAGTATAATATATTCCTTTTCCACTACATGTATAAGAATAATATATTCTTAGAGTGTGTATTCATGATAATTTTCCATATTTCATATTAATTTCATAATGAAAATAGAAATTTCATTTTTGAAAATGCCCACCATTTCATTTTATCATGAAATAGAAATAGATTAAGGTTTAATGATGATATAGTAGTGTTGGTTTCATATATATTGGTGGAGTGATACTTCAGTAATGAATGTTGATAATTGAAAAAACTGTGTTGTAATTATGAATACATAGCCTTTATTAGATAGATTGTTGATAATCATTTTGTTTAGGTTTTATATTTAGTTGAATTTCAATAATTTATTTCTTAGGATAAAATATATATAAATTGTATATTTTTTTGTTATTGATTTTATATTAATAAAATTGAATTTTATGGTAATAAAATTTATCTTTTTAAAAGATAGATACATAATAAAACAATGACATTAATTAATTATCCATGACACTACAATGATCATTCACTAGTAACTGATATTAAAATATTCATGATGGTGAGAATTATAAGGAACATATCATGTTTTAAAATGTATAATTGTTATATTAGTAAGGGTTAACTCATGTTGGAAGAAGGATAATTTTTGTTTTAGATGATTTTGGATTATCATATAGAACATTTATGAACTATAATGACCGATCAGTTTTTTCATGTGGAAGGAGAAATATTTTTGTATTAACAGTATTATATTTTAATAAGAATGAAAGTAATGTTCTAATTGATGATTGAGATTCATGGGTATAAAATCTGAGAATCATAATGATTATTTATATGCTCTATATGGATCATAGAATTTATAAAATTTATCAGTGGAATACAAATTTATAGAATGGATTTAAGGATAATATGTGATAAAAACTAAATATTTTTATTATCACATAAGTACAAATTCAATCAATCACTATCAACTATCAATATTTTGATGGATACTATCAATTATATTCATGGAAAGATACACAGTTTGAAAATGATTATTCCTTCACATATTTAATTATTGATTCAGGTTAAATTTATAGGGAAGTTAATTTATGATTATATTAAATTTATTAATATAAATATCATGCTAGGATTTGAATGATAGATTATAACAATATTAAATTATATTATAATACAAGATTTATTAATTAATTTTATTCACAATCAATTATTTAAAGGGACCCATCAAAAGAACATGATTTTAAAATATCCATTTCATTGATTATATAAACTAGGAAAATAAATAAGGTATGTTGAATTAGACTCATGAAATAGAATTATTATAGAAATCATGGTAATTATTTTATCATAGTATGAAATTCTTTTAAATCATTTTCTCATAAAGGATAACATGAAATTAAATTCACAAAAAAAATATTTAATAAGTGATAAGATACATGAAGTGTGGTGGAGTTACATAGAATATCTAGACTAATGATAAAGAAGAAGAGATAATTTAGAGTGATAACACTCTTTATGTTTGGTATTCTCAAAAACATTATTGAAGTCAGAAATATGGAACATTGGAATTATATAATTGTATTTTCTTTTCATGGGAATTGATAATTCTTGATGATGAAGTTGTAAACTATGTATTAATAGTGAACCCTTTATGAATATATTTTATAAAATATAGTGGATATTACACGAACTTGTTACATTGAAACCCAAAAGAAGTATGTTATTTAGACAGTTTCTCTTCGGTAAACTATGTAAAACTATCTATCCTTTATTTTTTTATCATTTATTATAATATTTTATTTTCATATAAAAATATTATAGGTTAATATTTATAACAATAATGTGAGACTACAATATAAAATTTGATCTATAATATCCAACCATAATTCATCACTCCCCAATTAGGGTGTAGTGGATTGTAATGGAAATAAACCAAAATTATGGTCTCCCAAGATATAAACCACTATAATAAGTCCTAAGACAATTCCAACCATTCATAGGTAATGAACTCATTTAAATTAGCCTTTTCTGAAACATGTACCAAAAACACCATCACAACCACCAAAACAATCACGTAATGAATATGGAAAATACATTCATTGAATATCAAGATTAGATTATCAGAATATATGTAAAATCTATGATGAATTTGTAATCCTCTCTTGAATAACTCATGCATAATTTTTCCCAAATTATTGAAACAACATCAAAATGATTATATTTTATACTGTAGTGTAAAATAGATAAAAATTCAATTTTTTAGGTACTCGTAGTGACTTATCATGGAATGGGGAGAATGGGGGGAAAACAGTATTGTTTAGGATACAAATAAGATCAAAATATATGTACCTTGTTAAAATAAATGATAAAGAAGTAAAATAAATTTAGAAAAAAGGTGGAATGAAATTGAAAGAAATATAGAAAAGAAATTCTAGATGAAGAGAAAGGGTCATATATTATTTGATATCTATATAAACCAACATTCCCATTCATAAAGTTGATAAGGTATGGAAGAGTGTAGAGACAATACATGAGGTACATGGATATCATTAATAAAATATTTATCAACATTAAATTCAATGATGTAATTTATAAAAATATATGATATGATATATTTTTTGAAGAAATAATTGAAAATATAAAAAACATAGATGAATTTGTACTTATATCATTGATTGAGGGATTTTTACTGTTAATCAGATGAAGGTCATTACAAAACTGATAGATAATGTGATTTTTTCCATTCCAAGATGTATTCGATTATGAATATATTAGAAGATTGTTTTGACATGGGGGAAGTATCAACCTCATACTCATTTTTTTATTATTATCAACTGATCCTAGGATGATTCTATAATAAATGAAGTCAAATTTCAATCAGTAAATTAACTTTGTGGAATTCTGGGAGATGTTCTTATATGTGTTGTAAAATTTATTTTCCCTTCTAGAATTTAAATCATTGAGAGGGATAATGGATGTGATGAACCCAATATAAATAGACAACCAATCCTAATAACATGGAAATGGATTTATTTCTGTTAGCAATGTAATATTTATATTCTTTATTAGTGATGAGAAGCCATTTTTTATCATATAAATTCCATAAATCATCAAAAATACTGAAGATATCATATTTTATAAATATTATACTAAATAACACTCATCTATGGTGTGGTTAGAATAAGATGAGTGAAAAAATGATTATCAGCATTAATGAGATAATCGAAGACAATGTTTTAAATATATTACCAAATATAGAATTACAAAATCAGTATGTGAAAAGTACATTACATGTTATATGGAATATAATGAATGAAATCTCTCGGGTTATATATAAAATCAATTTAAGTAACCAATCCATTGTAATGTATAATATATTTATACTAAAATGGTGAAAATATTGATCATAATCATAAAATAGAATCACAAAAAAATGATTTATAATATAAATAAAGAATATCACAATCGATATGATTTGGAAATATATTTTTCAATATTCAATATTGAATGTGTATGTAAATTAAGGGTCATTACAATTATGTTGGGAATAATAATGGTCACTAATAGGTATAATGATATTCTTTCATAAACGATAGATATGGGATGTGTATTATTTTTAAACCATCAAGGAATAAATGTAAACTATAACAAAAGACCAATTTCCACTCTATTTTATTGGTTAAATATTGGAATATTTATCCTTGAATAATATTAATTTTTTACTATATAGATTCTCTAGTTACAAAATAAAAAAAGGGGTTTGGATAACCAATATATTAATAAATTAAATTAATTATATTCATAATATAGTTATTGGATAGTGTATCTTGGAGTTAATCCCCATCGAGTCCAAAAAATGACAACACCTCCCTTCCTACATTATTTATGAATTAGGACACTCTCACTAGTTATCTCTAACATTATTTTCTATTCACATCTACAAAACATCCATTCATCCAATTTTTCATAAAGGACTATTATCTTTACATTGGGTCATAAATTTTTCCACAGTCCCTATATTATTTTTTTTGGATTCATCTCACATAACATCTCCTTATTGTCTCCAACTAATTCAATTCTCTTAATGCATGATATATTCAATAGATTAAATAATGAAATTTTTTATGAGGTATTGATCCATTATTGAGATACTAGATCCCCATAATTTTATAACTAAATTTTGATTTCTCGGATTACTTCACATATTCTTGGGCTCTGGGAAAACATTCTTTTTAGTGATATTGGTTATTCGATTTTATATCAGACTATAAATTTTATTCAATTATATATCTAAAATCCATTATGATTTAGGATGGTTTACTAGGATTTACCCTTCCCTTTCAAAATCCACAAGTCTTATAAATTCATGGAAACATTTTTAGATGCTTTTTGATTTCTATGTTAGACATCTGTATCTTTTTTAACCCATAAGTCCCCATATATAGAATTAATTTCATCGAGTTGGGATAATAAATAATATTTCAAAATTATATGTTTTTTGAGGAATGACTCTATAATATGTTCATTCTTATCATCACATTGACGGATGATCATATGATGGTTTGTAATATCAAACGTAAAATCCCTTTCTTGAAAATAGATGTGTGATATATTAAGATAATTTAAATCCATTCCAAAGATGGAAACAAATTCAAACACCTTAAGAATGAAAATATTTAATGGAATCACATTTCCAAAAACATCAACCAGATAGGAATCACTGACATGGGATGCAATAATTATACCCTTATGAGTATTCACTACTAATTCTACATCTAATTTTTTGTTTCAAATCATAAAACCCTTGGAAAATTTTTTAGATATGAAAGAACTAGTATATCCAAATTTAAATATTATATTATAAGTTCAAGGGTGGATGGTACGTGTACCTTTCATTATGTCATTATCGCACCCATAATTAGACATTGTAACTAAATGTGACATACCACTGTCCATTGGATTAATAGTTTACTAACATTGATCATCATCACCAGACCTATGGTTTGGGGTGTGGTTTCAATATTTCCCATTATTCGTACACTTGTAGCAATGAATCATGGTAGGTGAATTATGCATATCCTTCTCTCCATTATCATTTTGAGCTAACATATTTCAATCATTTTGACCATCAATTTCTCAGTGACCTTCATTCCCACACATAAAAGTTTTATTAGAACCATTAACACATTTTCCTCCATGCTTCTTCTCACGCATATATCATAATGTAATACTCATATTTTTCACTTCATGGTTTATTAAGTTTCATTTAAACTACATATCATTTTTCTTTTCAAAATCATGAGGTTGGTATGTGACTCTAACCTCCATTTCAACATGTATTGCACAACACACAATCTAGGTAGCTAAAAAAGTATCATATAGAGAAGAAATTGTGGGGCTTGTATTTAAACTAATTAAGAACCTATCAACATCACCTTCAGATTATATGATAATTTAAAAATCGTATCATTAATGTCCCTGAAATTGACCTCATCGGTACCAATAGATTCATCATCACTTTACATCAACTCAAGGAATGCTTTATTCATCTTAGTAAAATGAATACGATGAAATTACATATTGAAAAATAAGTTCGTGAACTTGTCCCATTACATATATACAATCTCATATTCATTCAATGTATTCATGATTATATTACACCACTGATATGCTTAAAATTCTAATAGATAAACAACCAAAATCAATTTCCCATGCTCCAAACACTGAAAGTCGAGTAATATCTTTTCAGTGGTACTGATTCATTTTTTATAAACCAGTGGATCATAAAACCCTCTGATAGAAGGTGGGTGTTACCTCCCGCAATACTAAATAGAATGTTTTTTCCTCTTTTGATAATTTGGATTTCCTGCATGATTCATAGATTGAGAAAGTTGTGTGAGAATAATAATGAGTTTTTGCATTCTAGATACCATTTCCTTTGGATTCTCTGATGGATAATCATTGCTTTGTCCATTGCAATCAAGATTAACATGGTTGTTTCAGATTATATCAATTGACTAAAACCAAAATCATCGATTAATAAATATGTATCATATTTAGGAACCACATAATCAAGAAAATTAACATATATGATGTAAAAATTATTACACCTTTCATAACGTATGAAACTATAGGATTATCATTAGTTACTCGCTGACATATATATTTAAACCCTTTATATTTGTTCATTAATATTTTGTGAATTCGAAAAGAATATCCCCAAGTAGTGTCACACTATATGTGCCGTAATGCGCATTGTCAGGTACAATATTTCCCTGATTTAGGTGAGGAATATCATGTAAACATTGTTTCCCCTAGGTAAATCAATTACAGAGACACATAAATTTGTAGTATCAAGAAAGGGGTTTATTACTAGCAATGCACACACTTTATCGTCCCCCAAAACTCCAAGACATTGTCCTATAATATTTCTTATCCTTAAACATTTCCTTATTAGTGACCTTAGGGTTCTCACTATGGTTCTCTTATCCTATATTACAAAGGTTATTTAAACCTTTGATCTAATACAAACTATATCTCTCCTATGTTTCATACATTAATATTACATATCATTTAAGTAATTCTTATAACATTATACCTATATATTCCAAAATATCATGATAGTATAGTGCCTTTGGAAACATGGAAACATAATCAATTTTACAAAAGTGAGTTATAATATGTCACACTATGTTCTTCTAGACTACGATCTCTCTTAGTCACATCAATCATAATATGTATCTTCATAACATAGGAAGGAAAATTAAAAAGGTGTGACCTAAATATCTTTATATGGGTAAAAAAGGATATATTTTAGTGTAATAATGAGAATAAGGGTATGAGAACATGATCATGATAATAGAATATGATACCACGTATATCAAAGATCATACAAATAAACCATGGAATAATTCTTGGCAGCTCATAAGACATGAATCAAAAGGAAATAAAGATCATAATCCATGAAATATTAACAATGGAATATAACATGGAATTGTCGAAGACACATAATCATACATAACGATTTCCATGGTAGTCATAGAATTGATGCCCATATCATCATATTGGAAAAGATTCATTACTAAGCCCAGTTTACACCCCATTCTAGCCATGTATTACAGAACTGAGTTCACTTGTTGTTCCAACCCTGAAATGTTAATCCAAGTTCATTTCCAATTCCATACATGTACTTTTGAACTGAATTCATTTCTCATTCCATCCATGTATATATCATGAGATATAAATCATTACCCAATGAATTAGAAATAAATATAGGTCCCACCCATCTCAAAATGAAATCATATATACATGTTCCATAAGATCATATATAATCATATCATAACCCCTAAAATGAAAAGGGTATTATAAATATATAATCATATCATAACCTGTATAAATATAGAGGTTTTATAATCTTTTCATCATTATCATAACTTGTGAATGGAAGTGGGTTTCAAAAGTATATAACACATGAATGATAAATAAATTTCATAAACATCATGTCCTCAAATAATAATCTGTTCAGGGAATGAAAATGAATGAAATCAGGGAATAATGACCCCTAAAAGTAATTATTAACATCAAATTTAATTTTACTTTATGTGAAATAATTTTTCAGTATCTTTAAATAACATTCATGGGGATAATTTACTTTTATTATTGAAAACAATGTTCAAAATACAATAAAATTAAAAAAACCACTTTTTATTGAAAATTGATTAGAAATCATATAAAGGAAGAATTAATAACCATAAAACATCTTCATAATACATTTTCATTGAAAATGGTCTTTAACGATCATTTTAAAACATGTTTCAAATCAATTTTTAATACATTTTTTAAAACATGGTTTTTAGATATAGTAGATTTTTGACTGGATAGAGAGACGATTATATTTAACATAAAAAATTATATTATGTCCAAAAAATTGGACAAATTGTACTAAAAAATGGATGTATCTTGAATAAAAAATGGATGATGAAACTCATTAGTGTTCTTAGATTATGGATTAAAATAATTCATCAAACAAATCATAAACATAAACAATCTCCAAGAACAATGAGATTATTTTGATAAACTCATATAACATGGTAACTTTGGATTATAATCTTCATGTGCGAAATGAAAAGTAAATGATGCATAAAATAACATGAAAATAATTATATTCATGATATAAAATATAAAAAATATGTATATAATCCATTAAAAAGAATTTTTGTGCATAAAAAAACATGAATATTATAGAAAGAAAATTGAGACAAAACTATTTTACAAATTTAGAATATTTTCAAAATTAAAATGCATGAAAGAAATATAATAAAATTAAATTTGAATAAACATAAAATTAATTATAAGATACATATAATAAAATTATGTTTAGTACATATACCATATAATAGAAAATAGTGTTGAACGTAGCATGTATGTCATGGAAATAAAAAATTGGATGAAAGCCCTTAACTTTGGTCTTGACACTCAGAATACTCATTCAAAAAACATTTATAATAAATAAACATTTATTATAATTATTTTTCCAAACCATATTATTATATATAATACCACATATGGTTTCATTAATACTCTATATTACCTGATTGGAAACAATATAATTTTAATATATCAAATTGAATAATATTATTTTTATTATTCGCATGTGTCTTAATTTGTTATATTGTTTGAACTTATACATATATAATGAATCAAAAATTTGAACAATTATATAAATATAATTTATATTTACTATATGTTTATTATAATAATCTATAGGATATAACATTATAAAATTTAATACACTATTTATTGATATGGTAATCTGTACATAAGCATGAATGATGTCTCCATTTTATTTTCGTATTGAATGATATATATATGAGTGTGTGTGAATATACTATCATGAAATTATAATTATAATGTTATATAACCCATATAATTTAACTAAACCCTTAGTTAATACATTCTATGTAGTGTGTGAATGAGTCATATCCCTTAGAGGGGGAATTAGTCCACATTTCCTCAAATGATATTATTATTTTTTCACCAAATGGAAAGTAAAAAATATATGTTTTTTAAGAAGAATAAATAATATTAAAAAAATAATATATAAAATATATAAAATATATAAACAACGGATTAATCTTAATTTCCACCATGATAGGTGTTAAAGGATAAAAGAACAATCATCGTATAGTGAGGCAGTTGTTTTTAGTACACATAAACAGTAAGTTCATTACCCAATAGAAGGAGGTGTGTGTAAATTTCGGTAGACCCTTTAGAATAAAAAATCCCATTACATTTTTTATATTGTTTTATTTATTCTATAATTTAATATAGATAGTGTATGGAATCTACAAAGAAAATAAATTAATGGATCTTAAGAGAAGCCGTTTCCTTTTAATTGGCTAACTTCTTTTGGTTTGTACCAAAAGGATTCCATTGAATAAATTCTGATCAAATGGAGGATCTAAAGTAGAGGGGAGGGGTTTTTGGAAGTTTATTTAGAATATATTTTCTGGATCTTGGTGGTTTCAGTTGTGTGGGGTAGAGGTAGAGGTGGTGTTCTTTATAATGAATGGAACAAACTCACATGGTATTTTTGAAAAAAAAAGTTTTTTGTACCCACATTTTTCCCTAAAAAATGTCATAAAAACCCAGGAAAACAAATTAATTAAATGTTAATGGACGAATAATGGACATAAAATGGGTTTTGTACATGTATATATGCCATTTTTGGTAATAAATTTAATAATTAGTCCTCATTTATCTTTAATTATTCCTAAATTGATGTAATTAATTTTAATTAAATTCACCATTATTTGTGAAAAAAAGATTACCTTATTATAAATTTAAATTTAGATTGATGAAAAATATGTAATATGTTTTTCAATATTCTAATAACATAAATGTTATAAAATAATTTAAATTTAATTCAATATTCTAGTTGGGAATTTAGGGTTTTTATGTATAAATGATCAATAGATTTAAAAAATTTTAAATCCAATTTCAATTTTAAATTTGTTCCAACTACCTAAATAAAACTAATTGATAAAAAAATAATCTATTTAAACTTTTAACCCAAATAAAAAATAACATATCTTTATAAAAATTTAGATGAAGAATATTTGGGAATTAAAATCTTCTTATTTTTCTCTATTTTTCCAAAAATGAAGTCTCTCAAAAAAGTACAAAAAATTCACTCTAAACTAATTTTGGCATTATAAATCCAAAAATAAAGAATTTTTTTCAATTATAATTTCTAATTGTGTCTAAAATTAATTTTATTATTTTCACATAAGGGAATTAAAAGTATTCCATTTGAGAAACGATATTTTTAATTACATAAGCACTACAATAAAAATCAAATCATTTATTGTCAATCTGTTTTATTAATATTATAGAATATAAAAAATTGTTGAAAAGTATGTATTACTATTCATATGACTTTGTTTACTATCTAGTTTATGAATTTCTTGTTTAAATAGTTATAACAATAAAATGATGCTTTTTTTAAAAATTTGGGTTCCATGTAACATTAGTCATGTGAGTGTCGCATGCAACCTTCATGAAGTCAGTGTTGAATGTAACATATGATGAGTCGAGTATCCATGTAATGTATGTTGATTTGGTTCCATGTTTTGTGATCCATGCCTCTGTCATGTGAATGGAATGTTTGTGTTAGTGAATTTCAATACATAAATGAATATTTCATTATTTCAAAAAAATATCTATAAAAATTCGTGTTGATATGAAAATATAATTTTTTTTGAAACAGAAATTGAAAGTAATTTAAATCCAAATATCTATTAAAAATCATTTTTTGTTGAAAATATATTTTAAAAAATACAATTTATTTATCAGTGAAATTATGTGGGTAATTACATAAAATTTAAAAAGAACATTGCTTTGCATTATGAAATGGTTTAAAATGTTATTTCTTTTAAAAGAGGAAACAATATCAATTAATATTTTTTAAAAAAAAATGGGTAAAAATATATTGTATAAAATATTGTCAAATTGATATATCATATTTTTTTGTTAGAAAACATCATTTTTGTAGAAAACATATTTCTAACTAAAGAGAGAAATCATGGTATATAATATTAAAACATTCTCTATTTATTTTAAAGTAATAAAGAGTGGAAAAATGTTACTATTAGATTAAAAATATCATTAATAACAATATGTTATTATAATTAAATGTTTAAATAAATAAGTATATTACAACATCCTTTAATTGAATTTAGGGAATTAATAATCGTTATTTGAACAAGACTATGAAATAAACAATTAAAATGATCACAAGGTTGAAGTGTAAAATTATAATTGAGATGATTATGTGTATCAAATATAGATCCACATAAAAAAGTAAAAATATATCAATATATTGTGAAATTAATTACACTAATAATCGTATAATATTAATTAAAATGAGGAATTAATATAACCCAATGAATGGAAATTCAGTTCTAAAATTTTTTTACAACATGTTATCATTAACTTAAACCCCCCTTTGATTAAATAATTGAAATTGAAACTAAAAAACCATGTAAAATGAGGTTTTCATGATATTAAATTTAAATGGGTTAGAATATAAACTATATATATTATATGTGCATAACATTACAATAAGCCTCATTGAAATTAAATTTACATGAAACCCCTTACCTCACACATTTCTTTTGGTCTTGGTTTTTGTATAAGAAAATATATTTGGTTGGAAAAAAGTACCGAATTATAAAAAACTCATATTAAAATTTATTATTTAATATATGCTCCTTTTATAACATATTTTTACTCATTCATTAATAAACATTCATTGCTGTCATCATTTCAGGTAATAATTTTCTTTGTTTTTCGAGTACATTTTATATTGTTATTTATTTGTTCCAAATAATTGAATAATGATTTAATAATATTTATAATTTAAAAAAAATTAAATATAATTTTTTTATCATATATTTCTCTATTTTAATCATAGAACATTATTGATAGAAAATGAAATACACCATTCATTGAGACAGTATGATGCACGTATGCATGAATATTGATTACATTTTCATATCATATTTAATGAAAAAATGTAAATTATTTTAAACATATTTCCATTCAATAAAAAATTTTATTCCATATATATGACTTATTTTTGTTAAAATCATTCATAATTCATTCCACATAATGTGTGTACAAATCACATCTCTTTTGGAGGATGTAGTTCGCCGTATAGATGAACGACATTATCATGTTCTAAAAATATTAAAGCCTGATGTTATGTGTTATATAGTAATTAAAGATGTGTAATGAAGTCATAAATACTACTAAGAACCAATATGAATTGTATTTACATCATTATTTTCATACATTAATAGAGGTAATGGAAAACCGAACGACATCAATTTGTGTGGCGGTAGGCCATCATACACACCAACTATTATTTCGTTTCCTATTTAATTGAACTGTGTCTGATTGTAGGTCATAACAATAAAAAACAAAATATCAGAATATTTATTATACAGATGTTATTATATAATAATGTTATTAAAATAATTTAAGGGTTTTCAAAAAGAATAATACAAAGATGTAAATGGGTGAATCTAACCTCTTCTTTGAGTAACTCTTATTGGTTTACGACAAATTCCATACATAAATGGGTTTAATAACAATTAAAGTCATTTAGGATGTGTTTATGAGCGTTTGAAGTGAATTTGTCAGGGGTTTTAAGATCCAAATGGGTTTGAGATTACAATCATTGATGGGAGTAACATACATTTAATAGTGGAGGAGGACTGTCATTCATGTAAATAACTAAAACTATGCACTTTTGGGAGGTATCCATTACCTCATGCTCCTAAAATAATTTTCCAAATTGTTTTTATGGTCAAAATATATCCATAAAGTTGTTTTCAATAAGTTTTGGGTAATTTCAACACCATTTCTTTTACATTTAACAAATAAGTAAACTCATTTTTACATTAATCCGTTTGAATAACAATACATGTTTTAAGTAATCACACTGTTAAAAAATTATGTTTAATATGTCCTAAATTGTAAATATTTGTTATCAAAAATATGGAAGCCATTTTTCCAAATAAAACCCACATGATTTTAAACATTTACATTAATATTTTTCACCCTCATATGACGACAAGGTGGGTTTTTAAATTCAAAACATTTAAGTGTTTTAAAATTTTTATATCAAAATTCACAATAAAATTTATTCAAATAAAATATATATTAGATTAACATATTTATAGTATATAAAATTTATATTTAAAAGTAATTTAATATATAATTTATCATTATAAATTATTTAGTTGAAATATCATTTTCCAATTAAAATTCAATATAATCTCATTAAAATACCTAACAATTAACCCAAGATAATATTCAAATTTATATTTCTAGAAATGATTTTTATATTTTGAAATATAATTTATAAAAAATTTAGTATTTAATTTGAAAACAAGATTACTATTAAATGGTGGAAAAATTGTTTTTTGAAATATACATCTTCTTATTTGTTACATTATATTTATTCTTATCTCTATCCTTTAAAATATATTTTTTGGATTTGAGAAAAAATTTATATCGTATATAAATTTTATTAATACCATTAAATAATTAATTTAGTTTATTAATATTAATTTTATTTGGTTCATAAAAACGTTTAAAAAAATCATTTATATTCAATTAGTTTTTATATTTATTTCATTTTAAAATCCAATCAATGGGTTCAAGAATAAAATATTATAATTTTGTAAATACAATTCGTAACCTAAAATTTAATATATAGGATATGGTTTTAATTATAAATAATTATGTTAATAGTATTCAATTAAACTTGATCTTGCAACTAACATAAGTAATTGATTAATGTCATTGATTAATGTAATGAAAGATAATATTAATGATTTCTATTACACAATATAAACTCATAATTATATGTAATAAATGATGTAAAATAGATTTAGTATTGGAAAAATTATAAATATATCGTAATGTATCGTGATTCTGTAATCCCTGATAATCGTGATGATTCATGTCATAAATTTTTTTTTGAATAAAATGTGATTATTTTAGAATTTCAGGGTGATATATTTTATTCATATTATATAGATTTAATATGTGTAATTTAAACTTGATCTTTGTATTACTTGTTTTGATATTAGGGAAATACATCCTTGTGAAACCCACATCATAATGGTGTTAATAAAATAACTTCTTCATAATAGAGAATGATATGTACAAAGATCGCATTGAATAAGATATAAATTGGTTCCCATGTAGGAGAACATTAGTGGAATGTGAAGATATATACATGGAGGAAATAGATTATATAATAATATATAATTAATGAGGTCATTGAAAAAAAATTGTTGAATGATCAATGGAATGTTTAGGTCCACAAATCTATAAATATTTCAGGGTTTGAAAGGAAATATGAATCAAAAGATATGAAGCTAATATGATAAAAAATCAAGAACTTTTTCATGATTTTTTATAAGAAAAATATTATATTGATACAATTATATTTCATAAGATCAATTTTATCCATTGGGTTTTCATCTATCAATTTACAATTCATTCCATACACTATGAAATGAAAATCTATAATTAAATTATTTATGTATGATGAACTAAATTTTCTTTTTAACGGATCATAATATGCAAAAAAGAAAATTAAACTAATTAATGTCCCTTAAATATTTTTCAAAAACTATATTTTTAATAAATTTATCAAAAAAACCTAATAAAGTACTACCACTTTTTCGACATTAACACTAATTCATCAAATTTTTAGCTACAAGTAATTACGTATAATCCAGGACATCATGTAGGCCAGTGGTAGCTACAAAAAAACATTTTATCCTTTAGAGATGTATTAATTCACCACCGCCTTGATGGATGCAATGGGGATTCACCCTACATGAAGGTTGTACGAATAAAAAATATATTATTATTATTTTATAATGTTCCCAAAAATATAATGAAATACTACGATATAAATTTAATCATTAAATAACCTATTTACTTAGGGTTTCAATACAACATTTTTTCACAAATGATAATAATCTTATTTGACTATTATTCAAATGTATTTAATAATCATTCACACCCTAATGTTTATAAATAACATTTAACATATGTTTATACAATCCAATTTGATTATTCCTCAAATAAATGTTTTAGTAAGACATATATTATCCAATAGGTTGTATTGTAATCGTTTATCCAAAATATCCTTAATTATAAAATAATATCTTTACCTAAAACATTAAAAGATGTGTATTGTAAATTAAACATGTGATGTGCCTTATAATCACAACCATGATGGTATCCATAACTCTTAAGTGAATATACATATACTAAAAACTTTTAACACCATCCTTAGATGATTCAAGATTATTATAATAAAAAATCCATTTCCAAGACACAAATATAATTTAATTGTTGATTTGGAATACATATACACCTAATCCATTTTATATATAAATATGTACTTCCTTTGTCTAGCATTCAACCATAATATCACTAATCTATTTTCTAAATCGGAACACCATATATTCAGTCTATGACACCTTAGGTTTAGCCTAGCCCATTCATTGTCATCATCTATTTAAATCTTTCATAACGATTATAAATGAAAATGTTAATTATCCAAAGCATACCATCTTATTAGTGTCAAAACATTTGTGTAGCAATGTCCATTATCAAGGACCAGGTTATGCTCGAGTTAGGCTTAATAGTCCATTTTTGGATTTATTACCCCTGGGTAATTTTTTTCCCAAACAACATCTAGTGGTTTTAACAATACAGGTTTGTATTACAAAGAAATACCAAATTAACTCTTCTTTATAAAAAAATTTGTTATTTTTTATTCATGTCATCAAATTATATCTTTGTTTTATGTTCCATAATATACTTTTTCCTAAAACTATTTTTTATGGTTTCTACTAAACATGTTATAACACCAACTATAGCGACCTCGAACCCAACATATTGTAAACGGTTCCCACTAACATTACATTAGTATAAGATAGAAGGAAATGGAATCCTAAATGAAACATAGTTTTATTTTATTGGTAAAATAGATAAATAAATGATAATTTTATTATAATTTAATACTCAAATTTAAATAATTTTTTTTCAACAATAACATTATTCCCTCAATATGTATGAGAATATGTTTCTGAGTTCACTATTCTGAATACATGGGGAAGGAAACATGAAAATGGTGATTGAAAATGATTACTAAGGGTTTAGTAAAGTAAAATAAATATTTAATCAATGAGCTTAATCAATATAGAATGGTAAAAAATTGAAAAAAATTTCCATTTGAACAATTGGATAAGGAATAATAAATATGAAAATTTAAAAAAATAAAAACTCATTCCATGTTATCAATACAATGGGAAGAAAGTATATAATTAATCTGGAAAGATAAATAATTGAACACATATTTCATTTAATAAATAGTATGATAATTAAATGAATTAATATTTTTTGACTTTATGAAAATCACATGGAAAATAATAACAAAATTATAAATGAATTAAGTTCTTAAATATTAGATGTTATGTGTGAGGCCTATGAAAACCTATTCCATAAAGAAATCTCATAACTTGGGTTAAAAATATATGTAGATACCCCTATCATTTAGCCATCAGATTTATACTATAAGACCTTACAATGCATCCTGGTTCTATATAATGTCTAGTTCCCACCTATCATTCCCAGTCCAAAACATCCTTCATATGTTGAATAATAAATTCATCTCATAATTAATTTTTATTATAAAATATTTTTATTGATTAATGAATTCCAATTTTTAAATACATCTCATGACAATCAAAGAATTTTCAAAGTAAAAAAAAATGTAAAACTGGTATAAATTTCATTAAATAATAATTTCCATGTGAAATATTATGGATATTTATGTAAAAATAAGTGTTTCATTATCACAGGAAAGTGATAAACTCAAGGAAATGTTAATGAATAAGAAAATTATTCAAGGAAATGAATTTCAATAATATCCTTTGTAAACATAATCATATCATATCCATTGAAATAATTAATAAAATATTAATATAACATACCCCCATTATAGAAATAATAGGGGTTTTTTTCATTAATTGATATAAATAAAATAAAATTACCATTAAAATCATTCATGAGGAAAATATATTTTTTGTTAGGAACAATTTATTGAATATCAATTAAATTAAAAATAAATTGTATAAAAACATTTTCTTTTACAATATCATTTTCATATTATAATGTATGTTTCAAAGAAATAGTGGTGTGTAAATTTGTATAAGGTAAAAAGAACATTGAAGTTTCTTTATAAAATGAACCAAATGGTATAGTATTTGGAAATATAGAAGAATAAAAATTTATTTTTTTAAAATAATAAATGTGTCACGACCATCTCCCCACAAAGTGTACCCATCCTGGGTCAGCAATGTGAGAAGGAAGATGAGGACCCCTGAGTCCCACCTCCAGTACGCCTTCGGATGGAGAAAAGCACTGATGGTATAGTAAAAACACAAATGTGAGGCATTGCCCTCTACGATAACACATGTAGAAGAGAGAGATAAGATATACACCAACCAACTCCAACTTAGAACTGAAATATAAAAGAAAACCCATGTGTAAAAATGTAATGTCATGAAAAAGTACTCCAACTAGAAGCGGAAAAATCCAAACACCCAAAATAAAGTTAAAACAGCAACAACCACAAGCCCGAAGAGCTCCTACAACCACAAGCTAGTAGAAACCAACTTGATCTACAACCTGCTCCAAGTGACCTGAAAAAATGTTTATATATACATAGGGTGAGTATGAAAGTATACTTAGTAGTATCCTCCCAGAATCCTCTCATGAAAAAGTAAAGAAAGAATGCTAAAGTATAGAGGACAACAAGTGAAACTAACTCATCATCTAAACATGTATACTAAGTTCCCATCCTCACCAGAGCTACTTCCACCAATTAACGCATTCAAGAGTATGTAATATAATAAAGGATATCAAGGTTACCCCTCTACTACTTCCCCACTGGTTTTCTGCTTTTCCCCAACATCACACATCATAAGCATCTCTCTCCGAAAAGGCTGGCCAGTAGACTCCACGGTGAAGCACTACAACTTGCACCTCGTGCAATAAAACCAGCGCATCCACATAAGCAAAGTAAACAGGTAGTTTCTAGGAGCCACCATAGCTCGCATAATGTGTATCATACATTGGTTATTATATCTCAAGCCATTATATCCCATACACCATGTAAGGATCCTCATTCCATCACATCTTATACACGTTACACCTATAGTATTCCATAGTAAACTATATCCTAAATATATGTGTGTGAATAACCACAAACCATTACAACCCTCTACACAACTATATAGAGAAAACTAACCATTGTTCCATCCATCACAAGTAAATACGAGTAGAAGAGAGCGGGTCTAAAGGTGGTAGTAATCCATTCATCCTCTCACCAGAATGTTGGGAAAAACACCCCCCAGGGCTCAGAATCCCTAGGGTGTCACTTTACCTTACTGACATGGTGGAGTATCATATAGAAACAAAAAAATTAAATAATATACTATATATCACAACTAGTCTATGGGAATAACCTAGTCTTAGACTCAACTGCGGCTAACATCTCTCGGACTCTAGGCTTCCACTTCTATGACTAGGTATCCTATAAGAACACAACCATTTAAAGAGAATTACTGCATTATTTCATTCCGTTTTTATCAGTTTCACTTTACATTAATGAATTCTTTAAACATTAATTAACCAATAATAATTCCACATTAAATTTCATTCACATCACACCAAAAGTCCACTGTCCCTTTAAAATTACAACCTCATTATTATGTTCCAACAAACTCCAACCCCATGGGTTAACATCATTCATTCAATTTTTTATTAAAGAATTAAGATCACATATTCCAAGGAATTATAGAAAAATAATCTATGCTACTAAACACTAGGGGGATCGACATGGTGAGTAGATGTACTACCTGTCGATTCTTTGCTGGTTATATCAAGATCATATACCCATCCTCCCCTCTGAATCTAAACACCGAAAGCACCTGCAATACCTCGCGTGTCTTTGCCTATTTTGAAAGAAGGGTAAGTAAGACCAACTACCTTGGGAAGTGTGGAAAAGTAAAGAATATAATCAAAAAATAAGAATCAGCAAGCATCCAACAATATCATCCATCCCATTCCATCATCGCTAGTGTCCTCCCTAACACCCACATGCATAAACTGATGCATCTCACCACTCTAGGTGTAATCTGCTACCACAACCAAAGGTCTCCATGCCCCCACATATCACAACAACCCCCATTCTCACATCACTATACAAACAGCATTAGAACAAACATCTTAACAATTGTTCTCTTCGATGTTTAACAATCAAGTGGGTACCTCATAACCCTTCATGGAATTATCAAAAAAATAATTCGTTTTTAATTAACTGATTTATTATGCGTAGGTTCCACATTCGGGAAACCTAAATAGTAAGTTGTCACAAATAAATGAAACATGCTTACTTCACCATTTTGATTAACATCAAAATTACCACGACAAGAACAAAATTCATTTACATGCTTATTTATCATTATCCAAACAATTGTCAATTAATTCAGGTTTATGTTCTTTTCCAATTTCCATAATGAACTAACAACTATACGAAGCTAGCATAGATATCACACTATCTAGAAAAACAATAAGCAATAACATATGATCGATACCAATTTATTTATCCCATTCAAATATTTATTATGTCAATTCCATTTTCATACAGTGGGATAAAACATGCCAACAATACAGTTTCATGTAAAATAAAAGAAAAGCAATGAATCCCCTACCTCAAACAGTTCTTGATGATCTTTATCCACACAACGGGTCACGATCCTCCTCTTGCAACAACTGCATCCACTCGAGGATTCCACGATATGACAGCACCAACCGAACCCCAAGAAAACTCTATTAGAAGCATGGATATTACATGCTATAAAATGGAATGGAGAAATAGTAGAATATTAACCCCAAAAGAATGATTATAAAACATAACTCATATCGAAGATTGATCGATACTGTTTGATTGCATAAAAAATAGAGCAGAACTAAACCTAGGATGAAGTTTGATTATGAAACTCCTATAGAATAGAATGAAAGGTTCTAGCATCTCATAGATGAGAACAAAGATGAAGAATTAGGGAGGAAGATATCCTGTCCCTTTAGAAGAATTAATGGAGTAGCTGTTTAAGATACACTTGATTTCCCATTAAAAATGGATCATATTAATCCATGCGGTTCGACCAAGTAAAAACATCCCGAGCCTTAGGAATATTTAATATTGGAGTTTTGGCCTTTGATTTGGCCTTAGAATCCTTAAACGAGGCTTTAAATGCATTTTACGTCAAAGGAAAATGCTAAAGGGGAGAAACTGTAGGAAGTTAGAAACACTGTTGACGAACTCAAAATTTGGAAAAGGAAAAACATTTTTCATGAACCTCACCGATAGAACATGGTTCATGAACCTCACCATTAGAACCTCATCGATAGAATACTATACACCTAACTTTATGGAAACATTGTACACATACTGTTCTAGAAAAACTGTTAACATAACTCAAAATTTGGCAAAGGAAAAAAGAGGTTTACACTAGAGGTTACAGCTAGAACTATATACCGATGGAACTGTTCCTAAAATTGGATATTTGGAAATGGAAGGAGTGGTTACTGATAGAACAATTCACCGATGGAACTGTTCATATAACTAGAAATTTGGCAAAGAAAAGAGAGGATATCGTTGGACCTCACTGTTGGAACTGTTCCCAGAAGGTTACCGATGCACTTTTCTTGACTGTCTACAGTTGGAACTATTCCTCGAGGCTCACTGATGCTATTGTTCATTGAAGGTTAGTGATGCAGTTTTCAGAACTATCTACCATTGGAACTATTTACCGAAAATGGAAATTTGGGAAAGTGTTGGGGAGAAGTCACCTTGACCTACCAGAACACATCAAACACCATATTTTGCACAAAATAATGGACCATAGAGGTATGGGCCATTACATTAGATATGTCTCAAAACATTCTCATCCTCGAGAATTCAAATCCCACCTAAATGGAAAAAAGAAATGTTATCCGAACAACCACCCATTGAGATACCTCTCAAAAGAGATCAAGCCACATGAAGCAACAAAATAAATTCATGTTGTAAATATGAATGGTCTAACCACAAAGGGGACATCATTACATGAAAAGAGTTAAACATCAAACAACTCTAGGTACTGAGCACATATCTATGACTCGTATTCCCTGGTGCTCCCTTGCATGCCATTGTGTCTCCACAAGACACGAACCAAGGGGATAGAACGTCTTTGAAACACCTTCTCCTTGAGGTCTTGGATCTCCACAGGTCGATCCTCAAAGGATGCATCATCAACAACAAAGATCTCTCCCCAATAGATGATGTGAGATTCATCAGGAAGTTAACTACGGAGCTGTGATACATGGAAAACATCATGTATATGACTCATCTATAGGGGAAGTGCTACATGATACGCCATAGCTCCAATACGAGCTAACACCTCGAAAGGCCCAACAAACCGGGGAGAAATCTAACACCCACGAACAAACCATCGCTTCCCATGATGGGGGTTCACCTTCCCAATCATGTTATCCCCAACATTAAAATCATTGGGACCCCTAATTTGATCAACATATGATTTCTGAAGATATTTTGCTGTCTTTATCCTCTCAAGAATTACCTGAACTATCTCTACTGTATTATGCACTAGTTCTGGTCCGAGAATTTTTGACTCTCCAACCTCAGTCCAGCATAATAGGGAACAAAAATTCCAGCCATAGAAGGATTAAAACGGTGCCATAACGATGGTGGTGTGGAAACTGTTATTTTAACCGAAATCCACTAAGGATGAGTGCCTCATCCATAAACCTCCAAAATCAAGAACACAAGATCATAACATGTCTTTATGATTCTGGATCGTTCGCTCCGTATGACTATCCGTTTGAGGATAAAAAGAAGTGCTAAGGCATAGTTGAGAACTGAAATCATGTTGGAGTCCTCTCCACACCCTGGAGGTAATACGAGGATCTTAATTAGAAACAATCGTCCTTGGGAGTCAATGAAATCTCACCACCTCCTCCAGATACTTCCTTGACAAAACGTCCACTGAGCTCAACTCCTTGATCACTATGAAGTGGGACGATTTTGATAAATGATCCACTACCATGAAAATAGCATAATTTCCTCTTAGAGATAGAGGTAAACTAAAAACAATGTCTATTGTGATGTTATTCCACTTCCACATAGGAATCTTTAATGGCCAGAGAAGACCACCAGGAACACGGAGGTTGACCTTCACCTTCTGGAAGACCAAATATCGAGACAGAATCTCTGAAACTGCATGCTTCAGCCCCGACCACAAAAAATAGCACCTCGAGGCTTGGTAAAACTTTTTCACGCCATGATGAACGACTAAAGGAAAAATATGAAACTCTTTGAGAACCATCTCGCACATCATCAAAGGAAAAAAATCCTTCAGTGATATAAAAATTGGTGTTGTTCGTCCTCTGACCAACCATCTGGGGCCTCGCCCCAATCAACTTGGTCTCTCTAGACCTCCAACTCTAGATCCTCCAACTGGGACTCTTCCACCTTCTGCACCAAGGATGACTATACCATCATCTAAAAAAGACAACATTTCCCCCAACGTCTCCCATATCAAGATGTAATTCTAATATTTCTTCCAGTACTCGCCAGGAATAACAGGATTCATGCATATCATCACTACGTGACTTTCGACTCAGTGAATTAAATACAACATTCCCCTTTCAAGATGTATACAATATTTAAAAGTCATATTACTTGAATAACTCCATCCACCAATGCTGTCGTATGTTCCAGTCACACTGGGAGAGAACATACCTCAAACTATTATGATCGGTGAAAACCACAACGTGATCTCCAATGAGGTAGTGTCTCCATAAATTCATATCAAACACCACGGATGTGAACTCAATATCATGGGTGGAATAGTTACATTCATGGGGATGCAACTGCATAGATCCATAAGAAACAACTGACCTCTGCTTCATGAGAACATAGCCAAACCCTAGATGTGAAGCGTCACCGAAAACATCAAACTGAACTCCCTTATATGGATGACAAAGAACTGGAGCACTTAGTAACTTCACTTTTATATACTAAAAAGTGCCTAATATTGATCAATCCATATTAAGGCTTGATCCTTCCGTGTCAAAGATGTCAATGGAGTCCCAAATCGTGAGAAATCGTCTACAAAACTTGTGTAGTAGCCTGTGAGACCAAGGAAACTTCAGACCTGTGACACTTTATTGGGGGTTTCCCAATACACAACTGCTTCTATGTTCGATGGATCCATAGCTACTCTCTGCTGGGAAACAACATGCCCCATGAAACTGACTTCTCGATCCCAAATCATACACTTCAAAAACTTCCCAAATATCTGATGTTGACGAATAACTCTCAAAACGGCATGTAGATACACTTCATAATCCTCCTTAGATGTGGGATACACAAGTATGTTGTTAATGAAAACCACCAATAAGATGTCTAAGAACTCACAAAACACATCTTTCATCAATACCATGAACATATATGTAACATTCGTAAGGTCGGACAACATTAAAACGAACTCATAATGCCCATGATGACTACAGAAAGCAGTTTTTGGGATATCCTCATCCTTTACACGCATCTGATGATATCCAGACCGTAAGTCGATCTTTGAGAACCAACTTTCACCCTATAGTTGATTGAATATATCATCAATATGTAGAATAGGATAGTGATTATTTATTTTCACTTTGTTTAAGTGATGATAATCGACACACAACTACAAATAATCGTCAACCATCTTCACGAACAAAAATGGTGCACCCCACGATGACACACTTGGATGAACAAAACCGCACTGTAATAGACCATCAAGCTGTATACGTAGCACTTTTAACTCATAAGGGGCCATCCTATATGGAGACATATTGTTAAGATATGTTTCATGTTGTATCTCGATCCCAAACTCGATCTCTCGTCAAGGGGGTAATGCTACAACCTCTTCTAGAAAGACATCATGGTACTCTTCTACAACCCTAGGATACACCAACTGATGAACCTATAAGGAACTCAACATCATCTCAGCCATCATGAATGATAAGGACGAAACATGCCTATAACCCATTCGATAATCTCTCTTGCCAACAAAACACCACCAGATCTCCATCCCCACCAAAGAAAATGACCTTCTTCCAAAAGAAATCCATGATAGCCTACACCGAATACAACCAATCCATGCCAAGGATGACATCATATTGTTGTCTTCATAAACAAAGGAAATCGTCCCAAGAGCAGTGTTGCCCCAACACTAGCTCATAGTCTCTACATACTTCAAACTAGTCAGCTTGACCTCAAACTGGCGTAGTCAATGCCAAGGGCACAAGAAGCCTCTCTACCTCATGTCCCAAAGCATGGACAAGGGTAAGTGATATGAAGGAGTTCGTCACTCCTAAATCAAACAAGGAATACACCAAGGTAGAAAACAAGAAAAGGGTACCTCGAACGATGTCTGACTCACCTAGAGCTAGCAACGCTAGAGCATAAAGTTTCCCACGACTTCCTCCACAGCCTCTGTGACCCTGATGATGACCCCCACCACAGCGGCACTCTGCTCTCTGAGGAAGGGGTGCATCATGGGGTTATCCTATACTTGCCCCATCTACCCTCTACTTATCTAAAGCTGGTAAAACCTGCTGCTGCTGCTGCCTCAGCTGGAACTGCCTCAATGGAGGAACCTAGAGCATAGCACCTGGTGTATGATGACTGCTCTGAAATTTTGGGTACTCCCACTGCAGATGACCACAACCACCACAAGAAAAACAAGCACCTGATCCCTTTGCATATGATTGAGAGTTTTTGCCTCGTGAGAAACGAGATATGAAGTGGTGGGATCTACCCCCTATTAAACGAAAACAATTCTACCATGAAAATGAGGAACCCAAAACCACAGTTCTGCTTTGTGAGGAATCATGAAGATTCCCCTCTTATGATGATACGGTCCTAGACAAATTCCTCTCGACAACCTATGCCCTCACCAGCTCCTCAAGATATGATTTCATCATAAATGGGGTGGCCTGAAACTGTAACTCTAGAAAAAAATCCTCCACGAAATTCCTCGCCCTGGTCTCCTCATCTGGAAGCAGGTATGAAGCATATCGTAAAACGTTCCTCAAACAGATTCCAAACTCTCAAACACTAGAGCTCCCCTATTGAAGGGTAAGAAGCTCCTGGTGACTGGACGCCTTCACAGTTGAAGAAAGAAAGTTGACTCTAAGTGTTTCTCAGAACACCTCCCATGAGATTGCTGACTCCTCACGATCCCTGATGAACAAGAACCACCACTGCCTCACTGCTCCACATAGCATTGTCACAACCAAGGAAACCCAGCGCTTCTTCTGAGCACGAATCTAACTAAATCCTATCTCGACCTCCTCCAACTAGTCTTCAGTGACTGCATCTGAAGTGGAGCCATCATAATTCTACAGACATTGGTGCTGAATCTCTTGAAGCGTCTTCCTCTATGAGTCATCATCGTCTTCAACCTCTACCCTACGGTGATCTTCTAGAACAACTTTCGAGATATTTTCTGAAGAAACATGAAGAGGACATCAAACTAGATCCATACTTGTAAAATAATAGACTGTTAGAGATCCTAAACCTAGAATATGGAGGCCTCAACATTAATTAATTAATTGTTTTCTTTCATTGATTTTAGGTTAACCTATTCCAAGGTCTTCACATTCAAACACAGGCACAATGAATAAATATGAATGATCTTTTCCTAGGTCTCGACCCTCCAGCTAGTATCACCTTATTTAGTAGCCACAGTAAACATAAAGGTCCATAAATTATAAAATAGGGGGCCCTAAACTCCTCTGTATATACCAGCCTCCAATGTTTACATCAGTTGTTAAACATGAATGACATTGTTTCCCTACCAACCCATGAAAACTCACCTATTTCTAACTCCAAACTCCAACCTATCCCTAACCAGACCTCTGATACCACTCTGTCACAATCACCACTCCACAAATTGTACCCCTCCAGGGATGAAAATTTGATAAGGAAGATGATAAACCTCGAGTACCACCTCCAGTAGACCTCGGGTTGGTGACTAGCACCAAGGGTATAGTAAACACACAAATGGGAGGCATTACCCTCTAAGACAACACATGCGGAAGAGAGAGATAAGATAAACCCCAACCAACTCCAACTCATAACTAAAATATAAAAGAAAAAACTACTGCACATATGTAATGTCATGAAAATGTACTACAACTAGAAGGGGATAAACTGCAAGTACCCAAAACCAAGTTAAAATAGCAGTAACCACAATCCCGAACAGCTCCTGCAACACTAAGCTAGTAGAAACCAGCTTGATCTCCAACCTTATCTATGTTACCTAAAAAAAGATTATATATACATAGGGTGAGTATGTCATTACACTCAGCAGTATCCCCCCCGAAGCATCTCATGCAAAAGTAAACAAAGCATGATAAAGAACAGTGAACAACAAGTGAAACTAACTCATCATCTAAATAGGTATACTATGTTCCCAGCCTCACCATGGCCACTATCACCAATTAATGTTTACATGAGTTTATAATATAATAAATAATTTCAAGGTTACCCCGCTTCTACTTCCCCATTGGTTTGCCGCTTTTCCCCAACGTCACACATCCTAAGCATCTCTCTCCAAAAATTCTTGCTCGCAGACACCAAGGCAAAGCACCACAACATGCACCTCATGAAAAAAAACCACCACATCCACATACGCAAAATAACCATGTAGTTTTTGGGAGACACCACAACTTGCATAACATATATCATACATCGGGCATAAAAACTCAAGCCATTACATCCCATACACCAAGTAACGATCCTCGAGCCATCACAGCCTATACACGTTACACCTACAGTTGTCCATATAAAACTATATCTAGAATATATGTGTGTGAATAACCACAAGCCATTACAACCATCTACACCCAGATATAGAGAAAACTAACTATTGTGATAACTAGAAAAAGTAACTACCATGGGAAAAGAGAGGGTCCAAAGGGGGTAGCAAGTCATTCATCCTTCCACCAAAATGTTGGAGAAAACACCCCCCAAGGGCTCAGAATCCCTGAGGTGTCAGGTTCCCTTACTGACAGGGTGGGGTAGCGTATAGAAACACAAAAAGTACAGAATATACAATATATCACAACCACAATATGGGCATAACCTAGTATTAGACTCAATTGTAGCTAACCTATCTCGAACTCTAGGCTTCCACTTGTATAACTATAAATCCTATAAGCACACAACCATTTAAAGAGCTTTAATATGTTATTTCATTACATTTTTATCATTTTCGATTAACATTAATTAATTATTTAAACATTAATTAACCAATAAAAATTCCAAATTAAATTTAAATTGCATCACCCCAAATGTCAACCGTCCCATTAAAATTACAACCTCATCATTATGTTCCAGCAAACTCCAACCTCATGGGTTAACATCATTTATTCAATTTTTTATTTCAGAATTACATTCCCATATTCCCAGGCATTCTAGATAAACAATCTATGCTACTAAACACAAGGGGGCTCAACATGATGAGTAGATGTACTACCTATCGAGTCTTTTCTATTATAGAAAGATCATAGACACATCCTCCCTTGAGAAGCCAAACATGGAAAGCACACAACATACCCAGCACATCATCGCCTCTTTCAAAATAAGGGTATGTAAGACTAGATGCCTTGTGTAGTAGGGAAAAGTAAAGCAGATAATCAAAAAATAAGAATAAAAAAGCATCCAACAATCTCATCCATCCCATACCATCATCCCTAGTGTCCTCCTCGACACCCACATGCAAAAACCGATGCATCTCGCCACTCTAAGCATCATCTGCTGCTAAAACCAATGGTCTCCATGCCCCCACATATCAGAACAACCCTCCATGATCACAACACAACACAAACAACATGAAAACAAACATCATAACAATTGGGATCTTGGCCCTTTAACAACCAAGAGGGTAACTATTATCACTTCAAATAATTATCAAACAAATAATCTGTTTTTAATTAACCGATTTGTTATGCATAGGTTCCAAATTCTAGAAACCTAAACAGTAACCTATCAAAAATAAATTAAACATGCATACCACACCATTTTGATTAACATCAAAATTACAACAAGAAGAAGCAGATTCATTTATATGCCTCTTTATCTTTATCCAATCAATTATTATTTAATTCTGGTTTACTTTCTTTACCAATTTTTGTCAAGAATGAACAGATATACGAAAAAAATTGATATCACGCTTTCTAGAAAACAAGAGGCAATAACATATGATCGATATCAATTTATTTATCCAGTTAAAATATTTATTAGGTCAATTACATTGTCATATAGTGGGATAAAACATGAAAACAATATAGTTTCATGTAAAAGAAAAGAGATGCAAAAATCCCCTAACTCAAACAGTTCTTGACGTTCATTATCCAAACAACGGGTTACGATCCTCCTCTCGTGACAACTACATCCACCGGAGGATTCCACGATACAACTGTAACACCCCGAGCTTCCACGATACGCCTCTCTTTCAATAATGCAATAGCTTGCATTGTACGCAAGTTCGAGTTCTAACACACCGCAACTAATCAAAGTAGCCGTTATGAATAGTAATAACCACCTTTCAAATTTATAGAAATTTTATATTTCAAAATGGACTTCATTTTTGTATTCCTAATATTGAAATTAGCCTATGTTGAATTTTTTGTAATTTTCTGAGAACTTCCAAATTTTTATGAATAGTGAAAAATACTTAAAACAACTTTTTTAATCAAAATAATTTATATTGATAAGTTATAATATTTAGTGGTTTTAATGTATAATTAGAATATATTTTTACCATTTTATCAAATGGTGGTCATTAGAATTAATTTAACATTGAAATTGGACATAAACAATTGCCAATCTTTTGATATAAATTGTTTCTTAAAAACACGCTATTAGTCGTAACAGCGGGAATTAATTATAAAATTAATTAATTCAACTTATATGTTTGGAATTTTTTAAAATAGACATCATTTTTGAATTCGGAATATCAATTATAGCTTAGGGTGAAATTTTGTCATTGTTCTGAAAAACTTCAATTTTTGATGAATAGTGAAACCACTAAGTGGTAGTTAAATAACTGATTTTTCGTTTAAATGAAATATTACCACTTCTGTGATTTGATTTTCAAAAATCTGACATACATGGTTGTCATTAAGAAGTAAAATGTGGTTCAATGAGATTAAAATAATTTTTTGGTGAATAGTAACTTTTAAGTTCTTAATCGCGATTAGAGGTAATTAGTGTAGTTTAAGGTAAAAATAATGTTTTAATAATATGAGATGGGCTTGACACTTGTCCTACTCTTATTGGATGAGTCATGGCCGACCAAGATAACCCATGGGTCAACTTGGGGACCCCATTGAGTCACTTTAGTTGGAAAATGACATTAATATATATTTATTTAATGTTAAAATTAAATTGACACAAACATGAGTTATTTTACTAAAACAGTTTTTAAGTGGAGTTACACAAGTCCAAATTTTAACTATAAATATTTATTAGAAATATAAAAAGATTTCCTACATCATAGTATTTGTTTTATAATTTTTAGACATTAAATAAATTAAATTATTTATGACATCATTATGATGCAGCGATGACCTCATTATTTAACGATTTAAATAAAATGAGACGATAATGAAAAATACAAGGTTTACACTTGTCCAAAGCCTATTGGATGAGGAGATTTCGAAACCTTATCACCTTAGCCTAGAATTATTTAATTGTGGGACCTTTAGAATCCGAAAAGCATTGTGTAATAATGTAACATTTCAATCTTTCCAAAAGAGCCCCTCCTCTCCTCTTATAAAAGGCCCCCACCTCTCCCACCTCATTTACACTTTAAAGCCATTTGGCTCGGCCAACCTCTGCCAAAATACTCTCTCAACTTCCCTCTATTACTCCTAGAAGCCTCAATATGGGAAGAACTCTTCCCAAGGAAGCCTTTGGCTCAAATCAAAAAGAGTTACCCGATTTTGAGGTAATGTCTTTTCTAATGTTGTTTTGTTTTATTTTTCTTCTCCAACCCCCTAAAATCTTTTTATTCATTTCTTTTGTAACACAACCAGTATCCTCAATATACTAGGATGTTTTTATAAGAATTATTCGAGCTACACTTACACAAACCTACATCTAATGGTTAAAGAACATATGGTTTCTGTGGATGGCGAATTTCTGCCTCACGAAACGATGATTGTTCAACACTCATGTAACACCTTAAAAGGTGGCCATTAAGATGTCAATATTTTTATATATGATATATAATATGTTTATGTTTTACTTATGCTTCTGTATTTCTCATTTATGGCATACTTTATGATTTCCATTATGGGTAAAACGCGATAATTTCATTTTAGGAAGTGCGGACTACTGCCCCCTCAAAGTGATTTGAATCGTTAATGCCATATGTGGGATGTATAAAGGATGGAGTAAATGTTATTATACACTATATTATACTGGAATTATATTATACATTTATATCATTATTATTTAGTTCCATTAAATATGAAATTTAAATGAAAGTAGCGTCCATGCGTACGTACGGCTTACCGTCTCCATGAACGGTGCATTTCATTTCTTACCTCTAAATGTTACGTAATATTATAAATGAATGTATATACTGGATATATAAGATATATATGACATCTAAATCATGAATATAATTCTGGATATAATGTATATTCTACCACATGAACAACTTGTAATTATAAGAAGTTTATTGTTGACTCAAGTTACCAAAGATCGACAAAACGACCGTTATTAACTTAAATAATTACATAATGTTCATAACATTGTAATAAGTGATATAAATAGGATAATGAAATTTAAAATGGTTCTTAATAAGGTAGATATTAACTCTAGTTTATTATTCATGAGGTTAAAGAACGGTTGAGTCAAGTCGGACACAAGGTAAGGGAACTTCTTAACCCAACTTCCATTCTTTGGGTTAATCTCCTACTTTCAAATTATGTCATGATATTATTATGTCCTATCTTGTATTTTTACATTCTTTATGTGTACCTATAGTGAATACACATAATAGATATATTTTATTTAAAAATTATCTTTTAAAGTACTTCGTCTCAATCTCCTTTCATTGAGGCATATTTGGTTTTATACACAATTTTCATTTATACGGTGTATAAACCCCTTTGACTTTTACGTTTGTACAAAAGGAATCTTTTTATACGAAGCGTTTTGCTAAAAGACAAAAGGGAATGTTTTTCTTTCCGTACTTATGCGGCGACAATGACTTCTCCGCCGCCGTGACCATTATTTGAGTTTCGGCTTCCTTTACAATCCATCACTTTTTTTAATGAAAAATAAATACAAAGTTTTAACATTCTTTTATTTTGGTATTGAAAATGGTTTTGAAAGAATTTTTACTATATCAATGTGTTGTATTGATATCTTGTGATTGAAATGTGGAAATGTTATGTTTCCTTTATGCATGTTTTATGTGATACGATTATGTTATGGTTTATGATATGTTTAAACCTATTCATATGAGGAATGCATTGGACTTAATAAGTGACGGGTGGAGCCCGCTATAGCTCCTCGATGCATCGGCAGGTCTCATGAGACAAACTAGTGTCTTGGAACGAGGCCTTGACAAAATATTATTTGTGGTCTTGGCACGAGGACTTGACTACGTGGTTATGATAGTCTGGCATTATGCATTCCATCATTATGAAAGTGGTTATTGATATTGCATGTGATTATTCGACCAGTAGAATATCCATGTGAATAAGTAAATGGCATTATCTCATTTTACTTTTGCCATATTATGTTGAAGTTCATGTTTAAAAGGATTTTGTTTTAGTTATACATTTCCTTAAAAGTTAATGTTTATTTATGAAAGCTTCCACAATATTGTTATCCTTACTGAGCATCTGAGCTCACCCCTTTCAATGTTTTAATATTTTCCAGGATGTGAAGAAGTATTTTATGAATGACCTGCAGGGATAGTCAGAAGAGGATATGAGTGTGAACTATGAAGACTTTGTTATTAGTTTTTCACTTTATGTTGTAATGTAACACTTATGAATGTATCTAGTGTTTCCAAGGCTACTAAACTAATCGGTCTTTCGAGACTTGATCTTTTGTGATCATGCCAATGTTACGAAGTAATGCACCGACTCTGGGTAGCTGGGGTCGGGGCGTTACAGTTGGTATCAGAGGCAGTTTAGTACTAACCTTAGAAGCTAGATTTAGATAAACTCTGATTAGATCACATAGCCCAAAGATAGACTTTGAGGATTAGTATAGAAGAACTTCCTAGAATTTTGTTATTGTAGAGATTTTGTGAGTTTTCCGAGCAATACATCCCTGTCTGGATACGAGCAGGTAGAGGCGGCTCTGGCACAGATGTACCTAGGGTTAAAACCCGAAAGCACTGCTTTGAGCTAGACTCGAACGGGAACTGGTACACGACAACGGGCCTTGCTGCACTCTTGGTTACGACCCTCCCGAGGGATATGCTTAGGATAACTCTCATTTTCTTTACAAATCATTATGAAGGGTTTATGAGTATATAATTCCTCAAAGAAAACATTCTTATGATTATGGATTATATCCATAAATAGTTCAATTTATGTTAAGTGTTTTATAAGTATGGGATTATGTATTTTGATTCATAAACTGATCTAGTTTATGCCATTGTTTAGAAATGGCGCCTAGTGGAAGAAATGGAAACCGTATCAATGCACGCACTCCATGTAGGGATTTCCCTCCTGCTCAAGATAATTATAGTGGGGCTGGTGATGCAACTGGTGCCGATCAGCTAATCACCATCCTGGGACAACTTTCTCAGGTTATGAATAATAAACTTACCTGTATGGAGCACCCTGATCCACAGCGTGGAGGGTCAATGTTAGATCGATTCATGAGGCAACAACCACCAACTTTCAATGGGAGTACAAATCCCTTAGCAGCTGAGCAATTGATATTTTCCCTAGAGAAAATATTTCATGCTTTGGGGGGTAATGAAAGGGAAAAGGTTATCATGGCAGTTTACCGCCTCACTGGAGATGCCGATCAGTGGTGGTCGCTGATTCAAAACACAAAGGAAGATGATGACGTATCGAATATGGAATGGAGGGAGTTCAAAGATCTGTTTTTAGAAAAATATTTTCCTCGTGACCATCGAGCAGATATGGAAAGGCAATTTCTGAGTTTGAGGCAGAAGGAGGATGAGAATGTCGCAAAGTATGAGGCTAACTTTACAAGGTTAGCGAGGCATGCTTCCGATTATATACGTAACCCAAGGAGTAAGATTGATCGTTTCTTTGATGGGTTAAAACCATTTCTCCGTCGAGATTTAGTATCACAATCCTTCTCATCATACGAAGATATTGTCTCGTGTGCTATCAAGACAGAAAAGGAATTCTCTAAGTCTTATGACAACAAAGTAAATCAAGAGAAGAATAGAACGGTGGAACAAGAGATAAATAAAGGGAAAAAGGGAAAGAAGGATTTTCCATTATGTGATAATTGTGGGAAGAATCACCCTGGTACTTGTCTAAAAGGAATGGGAGTTTCTTATAAATGTGGGGAAAAGGGTCACCAGGCTCGTGATTGCAAGGGAAAGAAAGAGGCTATCAAAGTTGAATGCTACAATTGCAGAGAAATGGGTCATTATGCAAATGAATGTCCTAAGCGTTAGGGAAACTTACCTCAGAAAAGGCCAAGGGATCAAGGACAATTTTATGTTGTTACTACAGTTAAAGCAGAATAACTAATGTATTGGTGCTTTTGGACTCATGGATTATATTCTGGTTATTAGAATAATGTGATATATATATAAGTATTGTACTGCAGTACTTGTTGATTTTAGTAAGGTTTTAATATGATTAAGGTAATCATATTTTTAGTATGTGACAATAAGAGAAACTTTACTTTGTTTGGGGAATCTGATAAATTGATTTTGGAATTAAGAGACCTTTTAGAGAAAGTCTGGACAGAGGTATTTTGGATAACTATAAAGGTTGGAATGGATTAAGTTGAACCATGGATAGTATTGTTTAAGGTTAATGAATTCCTGAAGATTATTTTTGGAATATTATAATACTATAGTTTTAGGAAAAGGACAACCTGCAGGGTGGGGAATAACCCATCGCGTCAAAAAAAGCTGCAGGAATCGAACCCACAACCGTGGTGCGACAAGCCTTTATTTCCTACCACTAGCCTACAGGAAGTCCCTGGTTATTACAAAGTAGTTTTACTAATCTAAATGGTATGTGTTAACATTTTGAACCTTATACAATTAGGATAAATAGAATATTTTTGAGTTCCGTTACCATTTGGAGTAAAAGTTGGGTTTGTGGTAAAAATTTATTAACGAATGAGAGTATACATAACAAGTATGTATATTCCCTTACGTTCTTAGTAAATATTCTAAATAAATTCCTCAACATTATAAAAGGTAACTTAAAACAAAAATGTTGTCGGTTAACTTTTCCAACTGGGGATTCAATGACCGTTTAACCAATCACAAGTTTGTGATTTTCTTGTGGTTAAACTTTCTCCTAATCCGGTTTTCTATAACTCTCCATCAGACCTTGATGGTTTGTTTCTCCTCCATATCCATATTTTCATATAATCCTAGAATGGGCTATATCGGGTGACCTTTGTACTTATCCTGCTTTCTTCTAATGTTATATATTTATTAACCTTATTTCCGATGTGGGTTTTCCTCAAAGGTATTTTCTCTTTTCAACCTTTTATTTTCAAAGAAAAATTTCAAATGGCGAGGACGCAATTTATTGAAGGAGGGGAGAATGTAACACCCCGAGCTTCCACGATACGCCTCTCTTTCAATAATGCAATAGCTTGCATTGTACGCAAGTTCGAGTTCTAACACACCACAACTAATCAAAGTAGCCGTTATGAATAGTAATAACCACCTTTTAAATTTATAGAAATTTTATATTTCAAAATGGACTTCATTTTGGTATTCCTAATATTGAAATTAGCCTATGTTGAATTTTTTGTAATTTTCTGAGAACTTCCAAATTTTTATGAATAGTGAAAAATACTTAAAACAACTTTTTTAATCAAAATAATTTATAGTGATAAGTTATAATATTTAGTGGTTTTAATGTATAATTAGAATATATTTTTACCATTTTATCCAATGGTGGTCATTAGAATTAATTTAACATTGAAATTGGACATAAACAATTGCCAATCTTTTGATATAAATTGTTTCTTAAAAACACGCTATTAGTCGTAACAGTGGGAATTAATTATAAAATTAATTAATTCAACTTATATGTTTGGAATTTTGTAAAATAGACATCATTTTTTAATTCGGAATATCAATTATAGCTTAGGGTGAAATTTTGGCATTGTTCTGAAAAACTTCAATTTTTGATGAATAGTGAAACCACTAAGTGGTAGTTAAATAACTGATTTTCGTTTAAATGAAATATTACCACTTCTGTGATTTGATTTTCAAAAATCCGACATACATGGTTGTCATTAAGAAGTAAAATGTGGTTCAATGAGATTAAAATAATTTTTTGGTGAATAGTAACTTTTAAGTTCTTAATCGCGATTAGAGGTAATTAGTGTAGTTTAAGGTAAAAATAATGTTTTAATAATATGAGATGGGCTTCACACTTGTCCTACTCCTATTGGATGAGTCATGGCCGACCAAGACAACCCATGGGTCAACTTGGGGACCCCATGGAGCCACTTTAGTTGGAAAATGACATTAATATATATTTATTTAATGTTAAAATTAAATTGACACAAACATGAGTTATTTTACTAAAACAGTTTTTAAGTGGGGTTACACAAGTACACATTTTAACTATAAATATTCATTAGAAAGCTAAAACGATTTCCTACATCATAGTATTTGTTTTATAATTTTTAGACATTAAATAAATTAAATTATTTATGACATCATTATGATGCAGCGATGACCTCATTATTTAACGATTTAAATAAAATGAGACGATAATGCAAAATACAAGGTTTACATTTGTCCAAAGCCTATTGGATGAGGAGATTTCGAAACCTTATCACCTTAGCCTCGAATTATATAAGTGTGGGACCTTTAGAATCCGAAAAGCAATGTGTAATAATGTTACATTTCAATCTTTCCAAAAGAGCCCCTCCTCTCCTCTTATAAAAGGCCCCCACCTCTCCCACCTCATTTACACTTTAAAGCCATTTGGCTCGGCCAACCTCTGCCAAAATACTCTCTCCACTTCCCTCTATTACTCCTAGAAGCCTCACTTTGGGCAGAACTCTTCCCAAGGAAGCCTTTGGCTCAAATCAAAAAGAGTTACCCAATTTTGAGGTAATGTCTTTTCTAATGTTGTTTTGTTTTATTTTTCTTCTCCAACCCCCTAAACTCTTTTTATTCATTTCTTTTGTAACAACACCAGTATACTAAATATACTAGGATGTTGTTATAAGAAGTATTCGAGCTACACTTACACACACCTACATCTAATGGTTAAAGAACATACGGTTTCTATGGATGGTGAATTTCTGCCTCACGAAACGATGATTGTTCAACACTCATATAACACCTTCAAAGGTGGCCATTAAGATGTCACTATTTTTATATATGATATATAATATGTTTATGTTTTACTTATGCTTCTGTATTTCTCATTTATGGCATACTTTATGATTTCCATTATGGGTAAAACGCGATAATTTCATTTTAGGAAGTGCGGACTACCGCCCCCTCAAAGTGATTTGAATCGTTAATGGCATATGTGGGATGTATAAAGCATGGAGTAAATGGTATTATACACTATATTATACTGGAATTATATTATACATTTATATCATTATTATTTAGTTCCATTAAATATGAAATTGAAATGAAAGTAGCGTCCATGCGTACGTACGGCTTACCGTCTCCATGAACGGTGTATTTCATTTCATACCTCTAAATGTTACGTAATATTATAAATGAATGTATATACTGGATATATAAGATATATATGACATCTAAATCATGAATATAATTCTGGATATAATGTATATTCTACCACATGAACAACTTGTAATTATAAGAAGTTTATTGTTGACTCAAGTTACCAAAGATCGACAAAACGACCGCTATTAACTTAAATAATTACATAATGTTCATAACATTGTAATAAGTGATATAAAAAGGATAATGAAATTTAAAATGGTTCTTAATAAGGTATATATTAACTCTAGTTTATTATTCAGGAGGTTAAAGAACGGTTGAGTCAAGTCGGACACAAGGTAAGGGAACTTCTTAGCCCAACTTTCATTCTTTGGGTTAATCTCCAACTTTCAAATTATGTCATGATATTATTATGTCCTATCTTGTATTTTTACATTCTCTATGTGTACCTATAGTGAATACACATAATAGATATATTTTATTTAAAAATTATCTTTTAAAGTACTTCGTCTCAATCTCCTTTCATTGAGGCATATTTGGTTTTATACACAATTTTCATTTATACGGTGTATAAACCCCTTTGACTTTTACGTTTGTACAAAAGGAATCTTTTTATACGAAGCGTTTTGATAAACGACAAAAGGGAATGTTTTTCTTTCCGTACTTATGCGGCGACAATGACTTCTCCGCCGCCGTGACCATTATTTGAGTTTCGGCTTCCTTTACAATCCATCACTTTTTTAATGAAAAATAAATACAAAGTTTTAACATTCTTTTATTTTCGATTGAAAATGGTTTTGAAAGAATTTTTACTATATCAATGTGTTGTATTGATATCTTGTGATTGAAATGTGGAAATGTTATGTTTCCTTTATGCATGTTTTATGTGATATGATTATGTTATGGTTTATGATATGTTTAAACCTATTCATATGAGGAATGCATTGGACTTAATAAGTGACGGGTGGAGCCCGCTATAGCTCCTCGATGCATCGGCAGGTCTCATGAGACAAACTAGTGTCTTGGCACGAGGCCTTGACAAAATCTTATTTGTGGTCTTGGCATGAGGCCTTGACTACGTGGTTATGATAGTCTGGCATTATGCATTCCATCATTATTTAAGTGGTTATTGATATTGCATGTGATTATTCGACCAGTAGAATATCCATGTGAATAAGTAAATGGCATTATCTCATTTTACTTTTGCCATATTATGTTGAAGTTCATGTTTAAAAGGCTTTTGTTTTAGTTATACATTGCCTTAAAAGTTAATGTTTATTTATGAAAGCTTCCGCAATATTGTTATCCTTACTGAGCATCTGAGCTCACCCCTTTCAATGTTTTAATATTTTCCAGGATGTGAAGAAGTATTTTATGAATGACCTGCAGGGATAGTCAGAAGAGGATATGAGTGTGAACTATGAAGACTTTGTTATTAGTTTTTCACATTATGTTGTAATGTAACACTTATGAATGTATCTAGTGTTTCCAAGGCTACTAAACTAATCGGTCTTTCGAGACTTGATCTTTTGTGATCATGCCAATGTTACGAAGTAATGCACCGACTCTGGGTAGCTGGGGTCGGGGCGTTACAACAACTGCAATAACCAAACCCCAAGAAAACTCCCTCAAAAGCAAGGATATTACATGCTATAAAATGGAATGTGGAAATAGAAGATGATTAACCCCAAAAGAAAGACGATAAAATATACCTTATATCGAAGATTGATCGATACTACGTGATTGCATCGAAAGCAGAGTAGAAAAAATCCTAGGAGTAAGTTTGATTATAAAACTCATACAGAATAGAATGAAAGTTTCTGGCATCTCATAGTCGAGAACAAATAGGAATAATTAGGGAGGAAGATATCCCATCCCTTTAGAAGATTTAATGGAGCGAAAGTTTAAGATACACATGATTTCTCATTAAAATCAGATCATATTAAACCACGTGGTTTGACCAAATAAAAACATGCTGAGCCTTATTATTCTTTAATATAGGATTTATGGCCTTTCAATTAGCCTTAGATTCCTTAAAAAGATTCTTTAAATGCATTTTACGTCAAAGGAAAATGTTAAAGGGGATAAACTGTAGGATGCTGGAAACACTGTTCACGAACTCAAAATTTGGCAAAGGAAAAATTTTGTTCATGAACCTCACCAATAGGACCTCACCGTTTGAACCTCACCGATAGAACACTATTCATGAACCTCATCGATAGAACAATGTTCATGAACCTCACCATCAGAACCTCACCGATAGAACACTTTTCATGAACCTCACCGTTAGAACCTCACCAATAGAACCATTTTCATGAACCTCAAAGATAAAACATTGTTCATGAACCTCTCCGTTAGAACCTCACCAATAAAAATATGATCATGAACCTCACTGTTAGAACCTCACTGATAGAACATTGTACACCTACAGATCTGGAATTATTGTACACCTACCATTATGAAACACTGTAAACCTACTGTTCTGGAAACACTATTCACAGAACTCAAAATTTTGCAAAGGAAAAAGAGGTTACCACTAGAGGTTACTAATAGAACTATTCATCAATGGAACAGTTCATATAATTGGAAATTTGGAAAAGGAAAGAGAGGTTACCGATAGAGGTTTCCGATAAAACTGTTCACTGATGGAACTGATCATAGAATTGGAAATTTGGAAAAGGAAAGAGAGGTTTCCATTGGACCACACCATTGTCACTATTCACAGAAGGTTACCGATACACTATTCACAACTGTATACCATTGGAATTGTTCACCGAGGGTCATCGATACGACTGTTCACATAAGGTTACTGATGCACTAATCAAAACTATCTACCATTGGAACTGTTCACAGAAAATTGAAATTTGGCAAAGTGTTGCGGATAAGTCACCTTGACATCCCGGAACACCTCGAACACAATATTTTCACAAAGGAATAGACCAGAGATGTCTGGGCCATTACAAATTTGATAAAAATTTATTTTAATTGATCATTTTTATAAGAACAAATAAAAAATTTTGAGAACATTTTTAGACGACATGTTTTTATAAGAAGACAGATTTCTGATCGGATATAGAAATGAACATGTATTTTCATTAAATAGTTTTTCAATAATTTTGATTATAAAATATTGTAAAAGGGTACTATAAGATGAAAAATATCATGAATAACCATATTATAATGAAATTAGAGGTTTTTTAATTAATTATTATATAATTTATTTTAATTTAAATTCAAGAATAAAAAATCAGGATATGAAATTGATTTGGAAATAAACCCATAAAACAATCATAACCTTAAATTCATATTTAATCAAAGAAATTTTTTCGATTATATAATATAAATATATATATATATATAAATTTGAAATATATATATATATATAGACAAAGTAATTATATAAATAATAATAGAAAAATAATTCTAATAAGAATGTAATATTACCCACAGCAATGAAATTGATTTATGAAATTTCAATACGACGTGGTAACATTAACATCAAATCCACATAGGTGAAATAATTCAACATGAAACTAAAAATTCAATGAAAAATGATTTATTAAATATATTTAACATAAAATGAAATTTATAAACTCTATATAATGAAAAAAGTGGAATAACTATACAATATTTCTCAATGAAATTAAATTTTGATAGAATCCCTTACCTAGAATTTTCTTTTTATTCATACTTGATTTAACCTCCTATGTAGTGGTTTTAAACCTATTATTAACTTATTCCATAACCATATTAATATTTCTGTTATCATATCATATAATTTTATAATATATATTTACCCATTCTTTAATAATATTTCTTCATTTTCATCATTTCGTGTAATAACATTATTTGTTTTTGGATATGTCTTGACTTATGATTTTTTGTTCCTATTATATAAATCAGGATTTAATAGTCCCCATAATGTAAAAAATGATTTTATTGTAATAAATATTTATTATATATTTATTTATATAAATAAATATTATATTTTTATAAGAAATAAAATTCACCATTCATGTATATAATATAATATATGTACAAATTAATAATTTTTATATTTTATTGTTATATTGAATGAATTAAAAGTAAGTGATATATATATAAATTTATATAATAATTAAATTATCATTATTAGTTCATATATATCATATATATTTCTTAAAACCATTCTAAACATATTCCATGTAATTTTTTAATGAATCACATCACATCAGGAGGAAGTAGTCCACTATACAAAAGAACAACATTGTCAGATTTTCAAAAAATGTAAGGAATGATTTTATTTCTATATAAAAGTTATAGAAGAATAAAATTATCAATTATATAGACAATTTTAAATATAAATATTATATCCATCATTATTTACATCCTTAAAAGGTGGTAATAGAATAAAATGACATCATTTCGCAGGGCAGTAGCTTATCGTACATACAAATAATGATTTCAAAAAGCATTTAATGAAAGTATGTGTGGGTGTGGGTAATAAGAATAGATTATAAATACCCCATAATTTATAGGTTAATGAGGTTATAATACAAAAATTTTATAATAATAATTTATTTTGATGGATAATGTAACGAACCAAAGATGCATGTTGATGAGTGTGTCATATTCTTACGGAAACTCCTATGGGTTTTCACCAATGGTCATCCATAGACTTCTTTCTATTACAGAGTTATAGTATGATATATGTGATGTTTTTAATTATATTGGGTATTTTTTTAATTATCCAAATGAGTTTATTTTTTTTAATATGGGAGGTGAGTGAGTTCTCATTTATTGATGATGAGTTGTGGAATTCTTGTAAATACTAATATAAAATCAATATTTGGAAGTATCTCATTCCTCATGTGCCAAAAATAATAATAAAAATTAAATAAGAGGATATATGGTCGAAATAGATCAATAAATTAGGGTTTGATTAAATATTTTGACATTTCTAGAAATTATTCTTTAGGACTGACCATTATGTAAAGTTATTTTTTACCCTGATGGCTATGATTAACATTTAATGTTTTCGTTAATCAGTTGTGTAAAATAATTATTTTAACCATCTTACAAATTATAGATTATTCTAATAAAAAATTTGGAATCTATTTTTTTAAATTTTTACTCACATAATTCAACGAATTTAATTTAAAAAGTATCCTGAAAATGTTACTAGAAAGTAGGGTTTAAATTTGAAAATGTTTAAAAGATTAAAATGTTTTAATATCAATATTCACCATAAAATAAATTCCAATTTTCTAGATTTTATTACTATATATATAATTGATTTAATTTATATTTAAAACTAATTTATCATCTAATAAAACATAAAAAACTCATTTATATGAAAAGGTATTTTTCAATAAAAATGGTTTATTTTTAACTATTCATAAACAAAATATTCTTATAAATATAAAAAAAAACAAACCCAAAAAGTATTTTGAAATTAATCTGTAAAATTGAATTCTATTTTCTAGTATAAAGTATTTAACGTTTTAAATTTTAATATTACAAAAATTGCACTATTATAAGGTAAAAATGAATCCTTTAGAACAGAAAAAAAAATATGTGTAAAATTACATTTTTCAGATAGTATGAACATATGACTGAAAACTGCCTTTTTTAATATAAAATCACTTTTGAGGTACAAGTGACAAACTATAGGACCAACATACAACCAAAAGAAAACACCAGAGAAAAGCCCATATAATACTACAGTATCTTCCCTTTCCCAGTAAATAAAACCGAGAAGTCCAACCTTCACCAGTGCATGACCACTCAGTAGACTATCCCGTGCACGGATGCATGGGCATGGAATTGATGGTATAGCCATATCCTATCAATGTACTGACTCTGAATGTCATGCTCTGGTGAGGGCTTAATGCACTGAAACTCATCAGGAGCAGACCCAAATAGAATTCAGGATGTGTATCGGAAGAGTCACATCAAATCCAAAGACAACCAAAACTGACCACAAACAAACTCAAACCTAACTAGCATACCTCCCCAATCGGTCAATGGTATCCACCATATTAACATCATTGAAGAAAAGTTTGAGATTCCCAGAAATAGATTCCATACACAATTTTCAAGAGATTTACGATACCTGAATACCTAGTACACTCAACAGTATACTTTCCAACTTGGAAGATAGCTAATCCTAGTACTGAATGTACTCTTAAATCCTAATCCTCACTTTATTGAATCCCCCTACTGGGGTTAAGTTCTACTTATCAATCTAACAATATTTCTCCTCATTGAGGTATACCGTTAAAGACCTCCCCACCATTGTAGATGCCTCCTCCTCAGTCGTATTTAGAAATAAAACCTAGTCGACCAATTCTTCATCAGTACATAGTACTAGTTCCAAGATCTGGTCCTCCATAGCATATAAATCTTCTTTAATGTAATTAATCTTCTTAGCAGAACGGGTCTCCAAAGGAGGAGGTAAATAGGAGCAGTCTTTCTTGATTCTCCATCCTCTATTACTCCTATTACACTTATCCCATGGCTCCTCACCTACCAAATAAACAGCCTCAATTACATTGCATCCATTCTCATTGACCTAGAATATTTCCATAAACCTAGCTATAAATGAACTCACAACAAATTTATCTAGCCCTTAAAATATGTTTCTCACCTGTAAAGGGGTCGGAGATATCAAACCAGAACCTCCTATTCTCTCCTCTCTAGAAGGAATGGCCACCAACCTAACAATTCCCTACCTCCCCATAATATTCAGCGCCTCATCATAAGAAGCAGTGGTTACCTCTTCCTCATTTCACACCCGCTACTCTATAACAGTTGTAACCTCCTCCATTTGGGAAAAATCAACACTCGCCCTCAAACTCTCCACCTAAAACGGATCATTGCAGATGTGTGTGACACCAAGTTCCTGCTTCATCCTAGAGAAAACCTCATAAACCTTCGGATTTCCCAAATCCTCAAATTCCTTCTTCTCCACAAAAGCGCCTGAACCCACCACCGATGACCCCGCCACTGGGTCACTGGGTAGAACATTCTCCTCCATAGGACTTGATGTTTGTCGCACTTCCAAACCACACTGTGAAAAGAAATACTTTCCACCTCGAACATCACATTCCATCCCCTTATCCACATGATTCAACTTGCATGCCTCCACGTGGACCTCCTCAGTCTTGCCACTAGCACTACCCACCTTCCATCCAGAAACACGAACAAACCGATGATATATAACCAAAGAGTGCCCCAACCATTTGCAGGAAGAGCAGAATTCCATCTAGTTCTCCTACACCACCCGCTGCTTACACCTATCCTCCTCATCTATAGTTACCAAAATGTACTCAAAATGGATTCTCGACAGATCCATCTCCACGCATATCCAAAGGTTAACAGGATGACAGACGGGCATAGTTCGGCAATCAGCACAAAGGAACCATCAAACAAGATTTTCAAGCATTCTAATCACAGAGGTGTTTTGAAATGAGAATGGTAGATTAGGAAAGCTTACCCAGACCACCGTGGAAGAAGAACTGTGGCCCATATGGTATTAAAAATACCATCAAAATAGGAAGAAACCAGAACCGTTGAATCTGTGAGGAGTGCTCGACCAGGCGGTGATGAGGTCCTCCTCTAAAAAAATTGAACCATAATGTGATGTCTATCAAGAAAACCAACAGTCTCCCCCTCCTGCAAATTCTAGGTGATGAAGAAAACCCTATCGAATGAGTCAATCAATGGTCTCCTCTACTTAAAACGGGCAACTAGAGTGAGGTTCAGGAGCGTCAATGTTTCTGAAAACTCCGCAGTCCACAATTGGAGGATTGGAAATCAATCAACCAAATCGAGCACTTTGGGGAAAAGGAAAGTGTTTTGGAAGGTAGGAAGAAAATCAGGATTCAAGAAGGGTCGAAAAGAATACCCTAATCTATTGAGGAACGTTGATGATCCCTCCCCCACTAAGGGGGGAGGAATCGGCTCGAAGGTCGTCGCCGCCTACAAGGGTATCGACACATAGGGTTTCCACCACCAAAGAAACTTCCTCTACAAAAGGTGTGTTGCTAACATCATCTCCCAGAGGGTGGGAACCAGCTCAAGTGTGTTCCACATTCCTCAGCTAATACATGACTTTTAATTACCCTGTTTATAATACAAAAAGTGGTCAAGCCTTGTGGGACTCGATCCTACGACAGTTCCCATGGAGAGGGAGGGGTGGAACCAGCGGGCACCACATGGCTAACACCCCATGGGACATATATTATCAATTGGGTGAATGTAAAAAAATTATATAAAATATCAGTATTATATAAAATAATTCACTAATTAATTTAATTTATTAAAGTTAAACAAATTAGGTGTATAAAAATAATTTATCGAAACATTTCCTTAATATTTATATTTATTTATAATTAGTTATTCAATAGTTATTTCAACCATATAATTTGATGAGTTATTAAATATTATTCATATCTTCCAAAATAAAAATGAGGAGATAATTTTCATTGTAAATATTACTATTAGTAGTCTTAGATAAATTCAATATCCAATGTTAATCAAGCCGTTAAAGAATGTAACTATTATGTGAAATCAAATCTAAAATTAATTTTGCATGTATCATATGATAAGATAATAATTATGTTTAATTAATGATATATAATATATTGAATTTATATAAAATAATAATAATATATTTAATTAATGGGATTTAATATTATCTTTTACGCTGTTGGTTTCATGTCAAACATTTGATTGATGAAATGTCATTCTTTTAGAATTTAGGGGTGTTAAATTATTAATAACTAATATCATTTTACGATTCTTCCACACATCCAATAGATACTTTTAATAAAAAATTTACATGCATTTAATGTATAAGATTTCCTCTAAAGGATGTTTCTCAATGAATAAATATAATTTTGAAATGAGAACATTCTATTTTAGTTATCCTTTTTCAATGAAAAATATGTCATTTCCACTATGAAGTAAGGAAATAAGTTTCTTTAATATATTGAAATGTTATGACAATAATTTAGCAACAAATATTCACTTAATTTCTATAAAATCGGGAATCAAAACATCACTTGAGTGTACATACATGCTACAACTTCTATGAAGTGATGCATTTTGTTTTTCACCGGAACATAATAATGATGGTAATATTAATTTATTTACTAAGCATATTTAATATCTGTGATATTATTATCCATTTTAATTTTTTAATTATTTCATTCAATTTTTTTGTTTCATCCAGAAAAAAGTAGAAACAACACTAATGTATATGTAACGATTACCTTCTCTGTAATGTAAAGTAAATCATTTTTAACCATTTTATATGAATTGTTTTAAACATTTATTTAAGGATTACATATTATTATAGTGATATTATTTATATTAGGAAATTTATGGAACCTTTATCAATTAAAGGATAAAGGGACCTATAAACCAAAACATTCATAAAAATGAAGAATTAATCGCACAAAGATTCCATTTTAATAACAAATTTTTAACAAACGAGATTTTTTATACTATACGTAGAACATAAATAGAGTGAAATAAATTAATAATGTTTCAAAATAAATTTTTTATAATTATATATTTATAATAGATTACATTCAAATTCCTTCAATGAAATTAAATACAAGAGTTAAGTGATTAATGTTATGTCCCCGTTTTAGATAGGATTATTTATAGAAAAATTTCCATTAAAGAAATTATTTGATCATTATCATAATAATACAATTAATTATTATTTTAGAAAAGTTATTTATTGAATCTATATTTTTTGGAACCACTTTCATAGTGCTGAATCTAGATTCCACTCAACAATTTTCCCATTCCAGGTTGGCCACATTGCCTCAAGTGCATTTCTCAAAATTTTAAAGGCTTTCAACTAACAGCGAGGGCCTAAGATGTGATAGTTGGTAAATTATTCCCTAACTGAAATAGCGTAACAAAATATAATGAATAATAATACAATAGAGGATGAAAATAAAATCATACAACTGAAATAAATAGCAGATGATTGAAAAGATAAATAACCAAGCATCATTCTATAAAAAAGATAATGCATCATGATATATGTTCTAAGAAAGAAACCAAAACAATTAAACTATATTAATACAAAATATATTTCTCAAAAGAACAAATTAAACAAAATATGACTAGGAAGAATCTCCATCCTCAGCTCAGTCCCATTATCTCCCACTCCTAAGCAGTACATCATGTAACTGAAGTAGGGTGCTTGCCTTGATCAACACATGCAATCATATAATTTGTTTGGGCCTAGAAGAATGACCCAAACAAGTTGTGAGATTAAATCCTAGTAGGGAACCACCCATTTTCTATTCCAATTTGTTAGTGGTTATATATATATAATAGGTAGTGTAAAAAAGTTAATGTAGTAAACCCAAAGGTACTCAAAAGTATCCACAACAAATGCCTCTAAAGTCAATTTCACCATGCAAAAGTGAAAACCAAATCTAAGATTTTGATTTAGATTAGAAGATGTGTCATTAGTCATTATATTTAATTATTGAAATCCATTTCAATATATATGTTCCAAAGGACTATCTTAGGCCCAACATCCCCCATTTAATGGTTACTATTAACTCTTGAAATAATAATCATTTAATCATTTCCATTATATCTTGGCCTGGGAATCCATCAATGGATCCTAGGTTTGCACCAAATTTTAAATAATCCTAAATGATCCCAAACCCTATATCCATGGATCGCTCAATGCCTTTATATAATTAACCCCCTGATCCTGACCATTTGTTAATCGAAACATTGGTTCACTTCATGTATATAAGGTTCATTTATTCAACTAAACCCGACCTTGTCATTTAGCCGAGTCAATTTATATCCCAATTCTAATTAACTTTTTTAATCATATAATTTTATTAAAAATTACATTTTAAAATAAAAACAAGTTAAGTAAACAATCACAAGCCTTTAACATAACAAAGTCATGTGGGAACAATTTACATAATAACCAACATTTGTAAATTAAACTATTACATGTCCAGACAAGGATAAATCACATGAGAAAAACATATAATGATCCTGTTATGAAATTTAAATGTTTAGAAGGATTAACATAACAAGTATCTCATGTGGTAAATTACTATAATGATCAATACATTTTTAAAATCCCATGAATAAGAATTTTAGTCTAGCCTTATAGGCATTCTTATCCAAACGACAATCCATGGGAAACAAACCCATAGGGTGGACATAAATCATGATTCAAAACCCTAATCATACATTCAAATCATCTAATTAATTATATAATCATAAATATTCAAAAACCTTGTTTATTATTCAATAAAGTTACACCCTGAAAGTAGGTGAGGGACACTCTTGAATATATAATCGACTCGATAAACAATTAAAGGCATGAGACCACCTACCTCATGTTAGAATGACTCTCCTTGTCCAGTATTGATCTTCAATTCAACATAAATCAAAGTAAAAATACAAAATGTGTAAAAATGATCAACCCTAGATAACTAGGTCGAGAGAAGAAATCATAAATAATGGGTTTAGAGAAATCTAGATCTCAATGAGGGGAATCCAATGTATCGGACTATGGTCGAATCATAGATCGGAAAAAGAAACATGAGGCTGTCAAATACTCAGATCACCTGGCTGAGATGTTTGTCAAATGAAGAGGGGAGTTCTATATGTTTTTACCAAAACAATGATACTTCCCAATTTAACAATTAAAAATAAAAGTACATGGCATTTACCTGATACTACATGTTGTGTCCATAAAAATCCTGGCCAGGTCATTACATTGTCATGCGATGGGATTATACAGAATGTAACTATAATTACATTGAATTTACTTGGAAATACACATTGTGTAACTTCTAGTCACATCAAGTAATAGTCATGTAGCTATTCCTTGACCACCCCTCCACCATTTTCATAAGTATAACCTGAAAGGGAATGATCAATACCTTAATGGAAGAACTCGATTCTTATAAACATCACCTCTTAAATAAATTCATCCTTGAATTTCCCATAGAAATACGATGAAGAAATATGTTAGAACATCACTGGACACTATGATTGTATTCGATCTGCCTCTCCCATGTCTCATACAACACATGGTCATGCTGTCATAGCAGTTGTACCAAAGTAACAAAATATTAATGAAAAACCTATGTCATATGATCCCCAATACGAATGGGATGCTCCTCAAATGACACCTTTTACTACAACTCACTTCCTTATGTTGAAAGGAGTGAGACTGTTAAGAATTGTAATGTCACAACTAAGAAAGGTGAAATGCATCTCTTATATCCCTATAATTATGAGGTAACAACAATTGATATCCAACTGACCTGACCCTCTCCAGAATCTCAAATATAGCAAGGTATCTTGGAGAAACTTTAACCTTTCTCAGGATCATCTTGTTTCCCAACCTCTATGTGACACTTATGAAAACTCTATCCCTGACCTCAAAATCCAATGATCATCTTTGGTGGTCGGTATATGACTCATTGAAGACTATGCATTATCCATCAGCATCCAAACTAACTGAACCCGAACAGTGGTTTCTTGAACAAGACGAGGTCCCATCATTGCATTCTCTCTCGTATTCATCAAACATAGGGGTGATCTTCATGGCCTACCATACAAATCCTCATATAGAGCCATATGAATAGTATCATGAAAGCTATTTTGGTAGGATAAATCGACAAGGGGTATGTATGTCTCCTAGGATCCCCTGAAATCTAGAAATATTGCCCAAAGAATATCCTCTAAAAGCGTAATAGTGTGCTCTGATAGGCCATATGTGTATGGATGGTAATATGTGCTCAAAACAACCTGTGTACATAAAACACTTTATAGAACTTTCCTAAAACGATAAGTAAAACCCAAGTCCTTATATAAAATGATATAATGATTAACCCCATGTAATCATAGAATCTCCAGGATGTAAAACCTCACCAACTCCCCAATATTGATTTATTATTTGATCGACATGAAATGTGAAAATTTTGTAGTACATTCAACCAAAACCCATAGCGCATCATTACCTCCAGGAGAACATGGTAAAACAATCATGAAATCCATTATGTTGTCATTCTGTTTCCACTAAGGAATGGATAGATACTAAAAACTCTTTTTTGTCTTTAGTGTTCCCCCCATCACCTAGTGATTGGTGGAACATCTCATGAAAAAACCATCTACATCTCCCTTTATACCTAGTCACCAGTACTAATGATGTTAATTCTGATACTTCATGGTGATTCCCAGATGCACTACAAAATCTAAAACATGAAAATCATCCATCTTATCATTATTCATGCCTTCCAAAACCCATAAGTGACCCTATAACCACATAACCACATCCTCTCATATGGTTCAAACAAGGGGACGGTACTCAAATGACATACTCGCCCGTAGAAATAGGCCTTCAAGATCTAATAGCTTCTTCATCTTCACTCTACCCAGTAATATAGAGGTAACATCTAAGTTTGAAAGTAATTTATATCCCTTACTTTTGTGCCCCTCCATGTGAATCTCATAGAACTATGCAATAAGATTCCACAGACTATATTTCTGCTGCACTACCTGAATCTGAGTCCTTCTACTCATTGAATCGGCCTCTTGATTCCCTTTTCTAGGAATGTAGGCAGTCACGATGTCAAAGAACTGAATGTATTCCCCCCTTCATTAGTACCTCGGGTTTAGATCATGCTGAGTAATTACTTACTTGATTATTTTGTGGTTCATTTACACCAAAAACTCTCACCCAATAATTAATGTCTCCATCATTGTAAGGCATGAACAACTGCAGGTAACTCGTTATCATGCTACAGGTAGTCCCTCTCAGGTGGCCTCAACTACTGAGACACATACACGATGACTCAATCCTCTATAATAAGAACAACTCCCAGCCTAATACCTTATATGTTGCAGTACACAGTGAAACTCCATCCTGACTCTGGTAAAATCAGTTTTGGTTCTGACGTTAATCACCCATTGGCACTTTCAACGCCATTTTGAATGAATCTAACCAAATTTACTTCACAAACATCTTTTTTCAATCCTGTCAGTGGTTATTCTAAGTATGATAATCCTGTATGAAATGTATATAATATCCATCAATCCCTAGAAACCATTGTACCTCAAAGACGTTCTTGGGTAATCCCATGTAGCTGCCGCTCTCTTCTTCTCTGGGTCCACTGATACTTCTGTCTCCAAGATTATGTGACCGATTAAGTGAATCTGACCCATCCCGATGTTTCAATCTATGAGATTATCATATAACTAATGATATCTCAGTTTAATCAAAATGATCTTATGATGGGTGGCATGGTCTTATCGATAATGAGAATACACCAATATTTCATCCAAAAAAACCACCACAAAAGAATCCATGTAATGATGGAACACTCAGTTCATCAATTCCATAAATACTAAAGCTTCATTCGTGAGGTCAAACGGCATGAAAAAGTAATCATACAGACCATACCTATCTTGAAAGGTAATGTTAGGTATGTCTTATGATCTAACATTCACATGATATTAATCGAATCTCAATTTGATTAAAGAGAATAGTCGATCACCTAGGAGTTTTTCTAAGAGATCATCTATTTTCAGAAGAGGATACCGGTTCCTAACTGTCAAATAGTTCAATTTCATGTAATCAAAAAATATCTTGATGGTACCGTCTACATTTTCAAAAAAGGACCGGAGAACATGCATGATAAGTACTAGTTTGGATGAATCCCTTATCCTCCGAATCCTGTAGAAACCTCTTATCCTCTTTCAACTCCATCGTAGCCATCATAAAAGGAGGAATGGAAATTGGTGCGACTACTATTACTAGATCGATATACAACTCTATCACTCTTATTTGTTGTAAACCTCAAATTTCATATGGGAATAAATCCCTAAAAAGATCAATCACAAGAGGAAAATCCATTTGATGTCTCCCCTATTCATCTAGATATAAACATGAAATCTATATTTTCATCCCAATCAACCCAATATGCTCTAGTCCAGCTCGGATTTCTTAGACATTCAACTCTTTCTTGTGTAAAAAAGATCATCCCTCTGGAGAAATAAAACTCACCTCATGGGGATAGCAATCAAAAATGGCCTAAAAGGATACTAGCATATACATTCCAAGGATAAAATAAAATCATATCAACTCTAAGACATAAAGATCCCAAACGAAGTGACACCCACTAATCTCAATGGGAAAATCCTTGCATTGTCACACACCTACAGTTATAATACCTAATAAAGTGTCCAGTTTAACAGCATCATCAGAAGTAGAAACATGGATCTCTAGGATATCCAAAATAGGTATAGATATGAAACTATTTGATTCCCACGTATCAATGAGTGCATATGATAAAATTGAGGCAAATAGAATAGTTCCTCTGACAGTAGAAGGTCTGAGATCCTCTCTTTCTATGTATATTGATCTGAACAGGTCTGACCTGTACTGTGGCCCTATGAAACTGTCTGGCTACAATAAGCAGACCAACCCTACTGTCGTTAAAATCCTGGCATCCAGATACCTCGACCATAAGCACCACCTTGTCCTGATCAGCATGACGTATTCCCATTCTATAATTGGGGAGGAGTTGCTGACCATTCTCTTAAAATGTGGAGTTGGTGAAAACCCTTTCTAAACAGATGTTGGTGCATATTTCATGCTAAAAACAACTAAATGGTCTATTTTTTCAAATTCTCTACACTCAAATGTGTCCATTATGCAATGAGGTATAATATCACAAATTCTTCCGCACATAAATCAACTCACTTGGATACTGGAAGATACATTCTCACAATTATATTCTCTGTTTGTAAGCTCTAGATAAAGCCTTATACTACCGGTCAAAGTATTACCAAACCTCTGTGCCCAAACACCCTAGCTCTCACCTCAAGATTCTCTTTGATTTTGATCGACAATTAGCACTTGGTTCCCTGTATCAGATACAATAGTAAGGTACAATATATTAACATATGAGAGAATTTCATACTTTAGACAATCCTCGAATCACCGAGCCATTGACTTGTCGTCACCCATTAGAATAAGTTCGAAATATTGGAGCTCATTAAATCAAGAAGTGTAATTCATTAATGATAGACTACCCTTATCTAGATACATAAACTCACGGTCATTTTCCCCTTTGCATATCGAGATAGAAGTAGTAATAGAATATTGTTTGATAATCTACCCTTTCCATGTCCCGATGATTCTTGGTTTTTGTAGTAACATCCCATAACATCTTGATGAAGTCATGCATCATATAATTCATATTCTTGAACCTCTTTTCAGGAGGTGTCTCAAGATGCTCAATGACTGATAAAATGGCCTCTATCCATTACTCTACAGCCTATGGCCTATCATCCCTAGAAAAAATGGTCGAATGCTGCTGGTAGAGAACTCATGTATGTTCCTCCATAGACGTTTTAGGTTCTAGTGCTCTCGAAAATACTTTTATAAAACTCATAAATACTTCAATTAAAAGTTAATTAACACCACTATCTAATATAACATCTTGTGTCATAACTGTCACAAGTCGAGGTTCCACTTGTATCCCATGACTGACCAACTCTGGGGTAAGATCATCGCCTCCATCCTCATGTACTATTAGAGGTCTTCATGGCAGAATGTTTCTATAAATACAAGAACATACACCCCATTACAAGATTATTCATCATGATACGTAGTTTAAGAGAAAAAGAACTAAATATCGGATGAAAATCCTCGAATGTTCACAAAACAAATTGGGCACATGGTGTGTAGAAACAAAACACGACGTTTTCCCTTAAATTATCACATGGGCATGTAAGACCGCCTTCCACAATCATGTAAAAATCATAGGTATATGGATATTAGGGTGACACACTGTGTTTACACAATTATTCCATCCTTCCATGTATGTTTACTTGGCCAGATCCACACAGGTACACCTATGTAAAACTACATGGGGTTTACGTAAGGTACAAGGCATGTTTTGATAAAAACTAACCAACTCGTGTTTCATATCACACTGACGGTGACACGGCCATCTACCACACTGAGTGTAATCAGAGTACACGGTGTATACTTATAAATATATTTTTCTTCCCAAACAAAATAAAACACGGTATGTATTCATAGGACCACACACCGTGTTTTCTGGGATCTTGGATAGTAAGACTCTGAAACGTCTCAGCACCCCTATTTTTGTAAATCAAAGAAATGATTTTCAAATTATAATATGTGGGGAGTCATAATCTTTAAAAATCAATTTATGGAATCATATATATCAGAAAATAATAAATTTCCTATCCCATTGTCAAAAAAGGATCCAAAACTTTCTGATCCAAGAAGGCCTATATTCCTCATAGACCAAATTTTGAACCCATCATATTAAACCATAACATGTTTCAATATGCCAATCATGATAAAATCATATGTATCATGAAATGTATCACAACAAAAATAAACCAATAATTATATCCAAATGTCATGGAAATAATGCATGACATGTAATTTAATTTTTTTTTTCTAAATGATGAATGAGATAGAATTACCTCATCTCATTGGGATGAAAGATAATAACATCACAATGATATCAATGTTAATTTCACAAACTGGGTATGTCCCTCGAAATTTAAATTGAATGGACGGTAATAGCTTAAAATAAAAAAAAACAATTTCGTTCAAGGTAAATTTTCATTACCTTGTATACAGTGTGTATACTCCCAAGCACAACATAGAAGCAAATCCTTTTCATTTTTATCTGTTTTTATCACCACTAAAAAATAAATAAATACCAAAAATAAATTCTATAATAACACTTTGTAAAATCCCAGATCCAGATGGCACTCAACTGGTGCCCCATACCTGGTTGGCCACATAGCCAGAAGCACATTTCCTCACACGCAAGAGGCTTCTAACTTGGAGAGAATGCCTAAGGTGTGATAGTGGGGAAACTATTCCCTCATTGGCAGAGTATAACACAATAGAATTAATAATAGTACAATAGCAGAAGTAGTAAACAACATAAAACAAAAAAATATTGGAAGACTAATAAAATAAATAACCAAGAATCATTCCATAGAAAAGATGATGGAATATATTATATGTTATATGAAAGAATCCAAAAAAAGTACACAATAGTAATACACAATATATGTCTTAAAAGAACAAAAGAGACAAAAAGATAATATGAAGCATTGTGAGCCACAACTCGATCATATACTATTTTACTCCTAAGTATCACATTATGTACCTATATCTGGAAAACTTCTGGATCAACAGTTGCAATCCTATAATCTATTTGGTCCCAAATAGGGCGTGGGAAAAAATCCAAGTAGGAAACCACTAAACTTATGTAAAAACATGTCACTAGATATATATATATCATTTAATGTACAAAAGTGAAAGTAGAAAACTAGAAGGTAATTAAAAGTAGGGACAACAGATGTCTCAGAAGATAATGTAACTAAGTACATGTAAAGACCGAATCCAAGATTTTTCTTTGGCTAGGAAAAATTTTCATCAGTCATTGTATTTAATTATTCCACTAAATTTGATAATATAAAAGTATCGAGATCCATCATAGGCTATATGCCCCCTTATAATGACAACCATCATCAAATTAAATAACTATGATTTAATCAATTTCCAATAGAGTCCAGTCTTAGTATCCCCCAATAGATCAAAGGTTCACTCGGCATTTTAAATAAGACTCAATGAGCTGGAACACCCTATCCATTGATCTCTCATGGACATTACATAATTAAAATCTTCAACCAATCCATTGTATTTTGACTATAACAATGGTTCACCCATGGTATATAATGTGAAATTAGTCACATGAACCTGACTTTGTCTTTTAACCAAGACTGTGGATGGCCCATTTCTAATTAACCCATTTTTATCATTTAATTCAGTTACATATTCCATCTCAAATGAAACACATATGAATATAACTATCACATGGATTTAACATAATAATTTTAAGTGTTAATAGTTTACATAATAACCAACACAAATAAATTAAGCTATTACATGGAAAAATAAGGATAACTCACATGGGAAAAACATATAATGAGCCTATTATGATATTAAAGCATTTACCAGGCTTGACCTTACATGTATCTCATGAGGGAAATTCATATAATGAGAAATACATTTGTAACTACCCCATAATTGAAATTTACATCATTCCTCATTGGAAATATTAGTGAAAAATCCATCCAAGGGAAACACACCCATGGGGTGGCCCTAAATCATGGTTCCAAACAGTAAACATGCTTTCCAATCATCTAAATGATTAGAAAATTATAAATATTCAAAAACATTATTTGTTATTAAATCAAGTGACACACTAATAATGGGTGCATGTCACACCATCATATATAATCTACCTGATAATCAATGAAATGAATGAGACAACCAACATCATGTTAGTATAAATCTCCTCATCCAGTATAGATGTTCAATTCGACATAAATCTTAGAAGATCTACAAAACATAAAAATGATCATCTCTAAAATAAACATGTTTATATAAGATATCATAATTAAATGTGTGATTGGAATTCAAATCTAACAGAGGGGAATACGACACATCAGACGATGTATGAATTGGAGATCAGACAGCGAAATGAGAGGCAACCCAATCCTTTAATATCAGGGTCATACTATTCATTGAACAAAGAGGTGAGCTCTGTATGTTTTTAAAAAAAATTATGCTACTATCTGAATTGAAAAATAAAGAAGAATAGTAAAAGGTGTGTACTTGAGGATAAATTTTTTATCCATACAAATCTTTTCAAGGTCATTACATGGCCGTGTACAGGGATTATATGAAATGTAACACTAATTAAGCGGTGTGTACTTGAAAATACATAGTATGTAACTTCCAGTCAAGTCATATAACAGGCCTGCAGTCATCCCTTTCTTTTTTCCCAATTTTTATAAGTAAAATTAAAATGGAAAAAAATGTAGCTCAAAGGAAGAACTGCTTTCTTACACCACTTTTCTCTCATTGGTAAAAAAGTGGTTTATAAAATATTTTAAAGAATGGACACCCTTTTTTCAAATAATTCCATCAAAAAACATTTTTCTCCCATAAACACAATTTCTAAAATGTTTAATTCATTTATTTGGATATTATATAAATATTTTTTATTTGATTTTATCAATTATTGACTTTAGTTATGATACAATTTAAACAATATTCTTTTAAATTTTTTAATCATGTACATTTTACCAAATATGTTAACAAAATAATTCTTCTAGTGATTATGGAATGAATAAAATTTCTAAAAATCATATCTACTCAATGCAATTAATCTTCCATTACATTTTTTCTAGGATATATTCAGTGACATAAAATTCAATAATATTTTAAAATTTTTTATATTTAAAATAATTGGATTCAATTTGAATAGGTTATTTTCTTTATGAAATATTACAACAGTGTTTTAATGATATTTATGATCTATGATAATATCCATTAGTGTTATATAAGAGATAATGGGGATACTACTAAATTATGAAATCCTTATTCTTTAATTTTTATATCCCTAAAATGAATGGAAAAATCCTTATATCCTAAGGGAAGTGGTTTTATGTTCTCGATCCACTATGAAAAATAATTAGGGATGCATAATCCATTTAATATGCGAAATGGGTAGGGATTCATCATCCATACTGATTTATGAAATATATATTGATTCAGAATCTGTTATGAAATGGAATATACGTGTCGATTTGTAATAAAATATGATATGAAGGTATCAATAGTTATCCTTGATATCTGATGTTGCCTCTATGACTATATTGATTCCACACTCTTATGAAATCTATTTATTCTATTTATTTGAAGTCAGGGAAAAATACTTATTAATGAAAATTACTCACTCTTATGATTCATATATTTTAATATGATAATATTTTAAACCAAGAATCATGTTTATGATTTGTGAGAGATTTTGAACCATAATTGTAATTTCGGATCATGACCTCATATAATTATTCTTATTTTATGCTTTCCTTAGATCATAAATCTATACATGTAATGTCTAACTAAAATATGAATTTTATCTCCCCCTATATTATTTTCCCTATTACTGGGATATGAAGATTGTTTTTATGTTTCTTATGTTAATAACAGTTTAATGTGAGAATAAATTTGTTATAGGTAGTGTTTATTGTACCTAAATATAATTTTTATCTGTATAGTATTCATGTACACAAATGTTTTTACTATACTAGTTCATGTAATACAATATTATTTTAAAACTATTCTTAAAATTTCTATAACATTATTTTATGAAATTCTTGGAGCATCTAAGAAATAACATACCTTTGAGCATCAAAATAGAGACACAAAAAGTCTTATATGGGAACATTCTCAATACAAATACCTTTAGAGAATTTTTTTGGACAGAATGTTGGTTTCTCAAGAGATTATGAAGGAGATGAATATTGAAGTATTAGATATTTAGAATCATACTACAGTTCCCAATAGTAGATAAAATAGTATTACTGATATTAAATGTGTATTATTGGAATATCATTTTTGAGATAATGAATTCTTGATGGTTTCACCGTGGATGGGAATTGAAATGTTTTATAAAAAGCAGAAGTTATTCCCCAACTACATTGGGCCTTTTTGATTGTTAGAATGTACTGTAGTAGTATAATACCAATTGGATCTTCCTCCCAACCATTATAAAGTATTTGAAATCATCGGTGTCTCATTGTTACGGAAATACATGTCAGATCCAATGCATCTTTACATATATCAGGGAATATTCTTAGTTGATAAACTATATTGTTAAGATGAGCCTTCCCATATTATTGACACAATAGAAAAATTATTAAAAAATTGGAGAACTCATTATGTGAAATATCTATATAGAAATTAAAAATTATAAAAGGAAACTTATCAAACCAATGTAATTGTTAGGAAGTAGTATCCATATTTTTTAATATCAGGTATATAAAATAATTTCAAGGAGGAAATTATTTATAGGGGTTATAGAATGTAATACCTAACACAGTACTTTGGATGGTTAATTTTATATCCAAAAACTAAAACACAAATTCACCCTTTAAATAAGGTTTATTCAAAAATGAAATATTATTTAAAATATTTATATTCAGATCGACCAAATTATTCAATTTTTTAATTCATATAATCTATATTACATGAGGTTTATTTTTCGTACTTTTTAAATATAATATTTCATTATGAATTGTATAAAAATATTAAATTTACTAAGATACATAAATATGTAGTATGAACAAATTTTTTGTACCTTTAGGATATAAAAATATATATTTAAAAACTGAATGTAAAATCTAATAATATTAGATCAATTTATAACTCCTAATAATTTCATTTTAGAAACTAAAGTATTTTATATGGAATCTATTTGTCATATATATCATTAATTAAATTTATGCATGATAATTTTTTTTCTAAATTTCTATTAATGTAACATAAATCATCATTAAAAAATTACAATCTTATAAAAAATTTTATAATAAATAAAACTGATTATGTTTTCCTATATATAGAAATTATACTCTGAAGTAAAAATTTTAAAAAATCGGTTTTATGTCTTATATGAACTCACTGAATAATTAGTTTCTTAACAAATATAATCAAAATATAATAAAATGATTCATATATCTGATATAATAATGTACACCTATAAATTGAATCCCAACATAATAAGATAATTATTATGTTTGATGTTATTATTTTCATATAATTTAATAGAAGACGGTTTATATATGGATATAAAATTTAAATTGTATGTATTATTTCAAATTATATGGATTATTATGAAGCAATTTACTTAAAATTATATTTTTTTGAATGTCTATTAATTTATTTCAAATAAATAAAATTGAAATACTTTCACTGATGAGAATAATATTACGTATAAACTCATGAATAAATATATTAACACTAATTTATTTTTAAATTAGTATTAAATAATAATATAAATCCACAATGGTCAAAATATCATTTTTTTACAAACACTGTTTTTCTAAACATTATTATTTTTATTTAAAATATAATTTTATTATTTTTAGAAATATAATTATATTAAATTGTGATCAAATTGGTTCTATCACACCCAAATTTAGTCATATATCATATGTTATATTTTTCATAAAATCTAATATCACTTTGTTAAAAATTAGTCTTAATGTTTAAAAGTAAAAGTGTAAAATGGAAAATCATAGGCATAAAAACCATATGACTTGTTTAAAACATGTGTGAAAAAAAAATTGTGTATTTAATGACCAATGAAAAAAATAAATAAATTATTTATTAGCATGTTATCAATTTACCTTGAAATGGTGTCATTGAATTATAATCAAATAATAATTATTTCAAAATGTAAAAATTTACTCTATTGTAAAATCTTAACAAATACTCCCTTTCAAACATACAACTATAAAGAAAAAAATTCTAGATTAACTAAACAAAAATACTCTTTTATTAGTACCCCCACTATCATTTTCATTTTTCAAAGTAATTTTGATGCATCCCTCCAATTATGTGATGTTTTCTACGGAAAGGTCATGTATTCAATGGATGTATTATCTCAATTTTAGGTCTCTCTATATAATCAACCCCTTCCAAATCATTTATATCCAATAAAATTTAATGAAATATGTACTATTGATATTATGATTTTTTCTTATATTAATGTATTTTACATTATTTATTCCTCTCTATCCTCTAAGAAAAACAAAACATTCATTTGTGTGTTCTCAGGATTGTGGCCACCCCAAATTGTTGTGTTGTAGTTTTTTTCACATTAATTCATTTATTATACAAATGATGTAATTTTTGAATAAAACTATATATATAACAAAGTTAATATTTTAATATATCAATGTTATAATTTCAATTTTCCTTCTCATTCATTTTTCAATAGAATGATTAATTGTTCGTATGTGCGAACTATATCCTCCATAGGAAATGAATTTATTTTATCAATACAAACCATCATGAATTACATTAAATATATATTTAATATTTAATAGATAATTTCTTAAATATATTTATACTATATATATTATTAATGTATTTATCTATTCTTTTTACCTTGGTCATCATATATATGGAATTGTTTAGAAATTGATCTAATAATCTCAAGTATCTGTCTTAGGAAAGAAGATTAAATGAAATGAAAAAATTATTATATAATAAATTTCTATATTAAATGAAATAAAAAGGAATAATTTTCCAATTAATGTATATAATAATCTTATTTTGACTATTAATGATCCTACTATATGCGTATAATCATTCATGAAAATGGTGAGGGTTTCATATCAGTATCTCTTTATTGTGACAGGTTTTAATGTTATAAAAAATGTTTTTCTATGGTTTATGTAATAAAAATAAATTTATTTTTCCATAATCTATTTTTTTAATGAATTTTATTTTCCAAGACATATTATTTTCACTATTTTAAATACTATTAATTCAAAAACTTGTAAAGTTGTAAAGGGTTATCAACTTAAATTCCCCAATTTATAACATGTTTTGTATTATAAATGTAATTTTATTTATGTGAGGTATATAATTAATATTTTAGAAGACATATAATTAAATTATATTATTAATGGTATATTATGATATATTTTTATCCATATATTTCATGATGTTATGATTAAATTTCTACTTATGTCACAATGGGGGTTTCCTATCCTATTTATATTTCGTTGGGAATCCTATTATATACAAAAAAGCATTCATTATGTGTGGTGAAAAAAATATCCATTGAATTATTTATACCATATTTCAGATGAAATTTAATAGATTTGATGGTCTATATTAATATACCTCTACCATTTCCAATTGAATGTGATGGTACCAAAATCTTTTTTGAAATCAATATTTTTTGGGGTTGAAATATCATCATGTGTTTTGATAATGATATAGTATGTATATTTTTCTAGAAGATACTACCCCATATGGATACTTAAAAGTAGATGTAAATGTGGAATAAATTCACTTAGTGTTCCTCAATGTCAAAATTTGTTGTTGATCTTTGATAAAATGATGAATTTAATTCATGATTAATTGTAATAATACATCATAATTGACTAGAAACGCCCATGGTATATTATTTGGAATATTTAAATTCTATTTACGAATAAGGATCAATGAAATTTCGACAGTTTCTCTTGTCTTCTACCATTTCAACCTATTTATTCAAATAACAATCCTCCATGTATATCCATATATTTCTTATGTACAATCTCTCCTATATTTCATTAATAAGGGTAATTCATGAAATATTGATTACACCACGTAGATTCCATTTTATCCAAGGTATAATATCATAGAAATTCGCATTATTGTATTTAATGGATTTGTACATGATTTATATATTTCTGAAAATAAGTATAAATATTTTTTATTTAGTGCTAGATTTATCGGGGAATGGTATGAATGGTCTTGATGCACTTATTGTGAAATCATTGGTTTTAATTAGCAGACATCTGATGGATATAAATATATATACACTGGATTCTTGAACTTATATCATGAGATAAAGTGATTATGTTTTAGTGCATTCATCATCCCATAATTGGAATGTGTCTTGGATAAAGACCTCAACATCTTGTTTTGATTCCAATAATTATCAATTCCATCAATATGAGATCAATGACAATTATTTTCTTTTTTACCTTCATTCTCTTGGATATTGAATTATCCCAATTTATTTGATTATGGCTTCACCTTATTCTCCAATTCATTTAGTATAAAATATACAATGTATATTTTATATATGATTATACTATATTATTCTCCCTATTAATAATACATTCTCACACATATTTATTTTCGTTTCCCTAGGAAACCTAGAAAAAAATGTGTAATATTTGCCAAATGATTGGATGGACATTCTTTCTCTCTGTATGTGTTCATGTTTCATGATACAATTTGAAACATATTTAAAATATGTATTTTTTCATACAATTCAACTAATTATTTTCAACTTTTTAGAAATATTTTTCTATGAACCAATAATTTAATTCAACATCCAGATCTGTATTTTGGATTTTACGATTTCAATATTTAAAATTAAAAAATAACACTACATATCTTTTATTTATGAAAAAATATACAGTAGTTGGTGAAAACATACAGAAAATAGGGAACTGTAAATTTTATAGTGAAAACTCACAATCCAATAATTATTATTAGTCTCATAGGATTTAACTTATTATCTATGATTTGAGTGATTATTTCCTTCAAGGGGAAAAAGATTGGGTCATTGAGTTTTATGGTGACATACACTCTTTTAATTAAAGAAATATATTTTTATAGCTTCACTTTTTTCCTCTAAAAATGTGAGTTTGGTGACCTTTATCTCCACGAATTTTTATTTTACATGTCCCATAATGTCAAATTCCCCCGAAACATTATCCCATGTGTGGGAAATTGATTCATAATTCATTCAATTTAGTCGTCAATTTAACATTCATGAGTATCCATATTTCCCTTACTTGGTATTTTTTATAATTCTATTACGTTCAAATGTTTAAACATATTTTATGATAATTGGTATGAAATAATATCAAGGTTTTCCTCTCCATATCACATTCAAAGGGTTATTTTCTTGATGGAATCAATCCATTTTCTGTCACACCAATGGTTCCATATAGTTTAATATATTAAAATAACAAAAATGGTTTACATTAGTGATAAAACATTATCAATGTGTTGGAATTAAAAAAAAAATAACATAAATCAGGGTAAACCACAAATGCATTTACCTTAATCATCATGTTATCTAGTAATTCAATTAGATCATCCTACATAAATATTTTTTTAACATATATCATTTTGGATTTATCATAGGTTAATATTATATGTGTTACACAATATGTCTCTACTTAATCAAAAGAATAGAGTTTTTAATTTACCATTAACATTGACAAAATATTATATACCCAAATAAAATTGAAATATATCTTCTCAAAATACAATTTATTCTTTTATATGTAAAATCACAAATCAATTATTATAAACATTAACTTATGAATCATAGTGTTTCAATATATGTTATCCTTAGTGACATTTCTCGTTAGTTATCTAAAATGAAGAAATTCAAATACATAATAACAAATAATAAAGATAAATATATTGACCAAATAATACCACCTATTAATTTAAATTCAATTGTAAATTATTAGGCCCACTCCGAGTTATATGTTTTTTAATCAGAAAAAAATACAAAGGATTTTGAACTATTTCTTTTACCGAACATGTCAAATTTAAAAATAACCATTAGATCTTAGTAACATGAGATAGAATCCTTTAATGCAATTTTTTGGACTTCAGTAAAGGCCTAAGAAGTTTACCATGATCCTTGGTGAGTTTTTGCAGTGCCGGACCAGGAAAGGAATTATTTTGAAAGGCTGTAGAGTGAACAAAATTTTCCAGAAACACTGCATCCCACTATAGAAAACCATGGATCCTTGTTAAAAGAGGGAAGTGGTCATTCATGAGGTATTTTAACGGTTTTTCAAATCATCTGACTATACCACATGGTTTTTTACGCTATTACCTTCACACTTTTCATCTTACAGTTTGCACATTGTATGTAAAACCATGCTGGTCGGACCATGCGATTTACCCTATATAAAAAATGAATTATATTAAAAGTTAAAAACAAAATTATTTAAATAAGAATGATGGGGGAATAATAAATAATAATTAAATTCTAAATTATAATAAAAATAAAAATAATATTATTATTTTGTTATTATTATTATTATTTATTTTTTAAGAAAACCTCATTATGGTTTCTCCCAAATTCAATCGAGTTAGCACCACCTCCATGAGATATCCTTAGTAATGTGTGAAACATTTCCTCTGGATCCTCCTTTCCAGTCACTTATTATTATTTTCATTAGTTTTTTTGTTCAAATCATCATGGTAATCCTTCCTCTGCCTTCTCCTCTCCATTTCCAGCCGATATTCGGTCTCATTGTCATCCAACACAGCTTAACCAAACTGTTGGTAAAATGGGTGATACAATTTTTGGTTTCTTATTGGTAGTTGGTAGTGAGAAGGGACACTTGAGTCCCATTCATGTAGGTTTAGACAACCACCATTAAAGGAAATGTATTTTGGGTTGATTCAGTTCACCATCTCCATCCATGTTAATGATTTATATGCACTATTTTGTTTAACCTTTATTATTTTAGTTTCATTAATTATTTAGAATTCCTTGAATTTGTTTTATTTTTTTTATCAATATCAATATTTTTCTCTCACAAAAATATCTAGGTATATATATATATATATATATTCTATATATGTATTCCCTCCTCGAACTGGGAATATGTTCTTGGGATTAGGATATATATATTTATAATGATTTTTGTGAATGTTAGTGGGGCAGTTTAGAGTGGCTACATCTTGATTTAACGATTTCCAAGTGTCGTCTTGGTCTACTTCTTTAGATAGGGTCACTGTCCTTCCCACATTAATTTAACAAAAAAAAATTATATACTTATCACAACATTATTAGATTTTAATTAATGCATTATGGTATTTAGATTCAATTCCTCTTTAATGTGAATTGATTAGGTTTTGTAATTCGGTTGTAAAATCTAAAAAACTATTTGTGTGATACGAAATGTCATGATTTTATAATGAAATTCCTCTAATGGAGTTGAATTATCATCAAGGATAAAACTATTTATTATAAATTTATTATTTCAAGGATTTTTCTATTAAAATATTCTTATACTATTTCTATAAATTTTTTTTGTTATTGGTGGTTACATCCACAACTCACGACGCCCCGTGTAGGCTGATATGCCATAATTGGGTCCGTATAATTTTGATACTTTGGAGCCATCATTCTTGTGTGCTCAAGCATGAGCACAGTTAATGTAAGCCTCATTACATTAATTTCTAATTTAATATTTAATTTATAAGTAGCGTGTTCTTTCTCAATTCCACTTGACCAACCATTGGTGACTACCAAAACGTATGAAATTAATTCAAATGAAATTATTGAAACAATAGTAAAAAATAGGAAATGGCCTTATTAAAAATAAAATAATGTTTGGTGGCGTGTCCAAAGCACACCTTTCCATGTTCATGGATGGAAGTGGATTGGATCATATTAATAGAACTTGAATCACATAGTTTTAATTAAATGGTTTCATGATACTTTTCCTCTTAAAACTATTGAAAGGAAAGCCATAGAGAAAATGGATTTATTGATTACAAATGATTTGATTAAATGGTTTCTTTCCCAATTATCCTGGTCACAACAATGAAATATATTTTCTTGAACCACATGAATTATATATGACTTCATCATCAAAATAGGAGTTTCTTAACTCGAGATATCCTTGTAATCAAGAGGGAATTCACTGAGCTCTCAAGGAACCCATTCCAAAATCATCGATATATCTTTATCTGTTCGAGAACCAACTAGAAATAAATCCTTTTATAACTTCATATTCCTATTATGACACCATATGATTTCTCATGTCATGATAGATGATGCCTTGGATACACTCTTTTGATCTAGCATTGAAAAGTAGGTTAAAAGGTTAATTCCCATCAGTGCCAATTTTTGGCTAGCCACGTTTCAACTTGTAAGAATTCCTTGGACTTAGCAGGCATCATATTGTAAAATTCTCTAGGTTATTCTCGTTGGATTATTCTATTACCATTATCTATGCTACAATCATTTCTAATTTGGTAACCCATGTGGTCTTCATTTCCTTTTTTATTACCACAGAGCATCATTATTAAATATCATTGCAGGTTTCCTTATTACATCAATTAACCTTTGTTATTGAAAACCTGTGAATTATTTATAAACTATAAATAATAAATTAATGATATTGTTACATGTTAAGACAAAAGGAATAGTCTGAGGGAGAAATAACTATCAGGTGTCCCATATGAACCTTGATGGGTGATGTTTATATATTTTTCTTGTTATTATCTTGTATTTCTGCACACTATTTAATAATGTTGCAATTTCTAGATTGGGCTAGACACTGTGGGGTTTGGCCAATTGTTATTTATATCTCACACCCTTATTTTCTATCCTTGGTACCTGAGTATACTTTATATTTATTGGATATAGGTTGATTATTGAATTGGTTGTACTAGGGTGTTAGGAGAAAAGGACCAAGAGAAATCTCAAGATGCTCATAGAGATCACCAGTGTGACTTTGCTGCATTTTATTCATTTTTTACTATAATTTAATGAATATAATTTTTTTTTACTGATTTAGGTTTTTATTATCTATCATCCATGATTTTTTAAAAACTGGAATTGGTCACTTTTTCATTCTATATAATATTTCATCCACTATCACCTCAAAATAAAATAGTTACAAGTCTGTTACCTCAATCAAATAGGGAGACACGCTTAAGGCCATGTGACCCACTGGTCTAACTACCAATTCAATGGTAAACTGGGTTTGGATGTTACAAAGTTTTATCAGAGGATGTTTTATCTATTTCTTAATATCATGTGTTGGTAGGTATGAGACTAAGAATGCATAATCTCTAGGTTGATAGTGTTCCTATGACTGATCACCCAGATATGGGAAATTATCAAGTGTTCATTAATGCGAATTTTTAATAACATTGTTTGATATTACATTAGATGTGATTTCATCTTGAGTGATTGGAGTATTTTTCTGCTGCATATTTATTTATGATATTTATGGAATTTTTACCCTTGACCAGGTTAGGTAAGGATGAATCATTTTATGCATCATATTAGTAACATATAAAAATAATATGTCATGCATGTGTCGTTCCATGTAGTTTCATTAGTGGCTTGTTTGATGATTTGAATTGACTACGTTGAATGTATATCATGCCTTGTATTTATATGAAATCCTAAATTTATATCATATATTTGTGAAATATTTTACATGAATTATGGATTAATGATATGATTCCTAATCTATTTACCATTCCCTTCCTATTTAGTATGATACAACTATATGATAATAGAAGTATTATCTATTTACTTATTAAATTGGCATAATATTTTGATTTAAGTATAATGGTTTTGATTTATAATTGGATGCATTTATCAATTTTAAAGTTTATGGGATACCAAAAAATTTGGAATGGTTAACTTGTTTACTTTAACCATCTTTAAAATGTAAAGGATGTAAAAATTTAAATGCTATAGTGAATTGTATTGATTGAATGGGAGACAAATGTATTTTTTTAAAGTGTGTGGGTACCATATATATTTTTTTATGGCCACCCATGTTTCAAGATATTTATGCATTTGAGAATTTTATAATATTAAATGAATTGCATGTCTATATTAATTACAACTAGGCCCAAGTTGGTTAGTTGGTGCACTATTCCTTATAAGACAGAGAATTATTGGTGTTGAGACTCTCAATAATTATGAAACTACCTTTGGGTTACATTCAGATGAACTCAAGTTAGCTTAGTGGGACCCTCTTAGGTCACCATATTTGATAAAGTAATTTAATGTGATAAATTTACTAATAAATTATGGGATGATAGTAATTTGAAAATGTTTTAAAAACAATTTTATTGAGACTTAAATTTTATGATTTGATGTATTAGTTAAATATTTTAAATGGTAGAATACTTAAAATGTGAATAAATGTAATGGCATGGAAAAGGATCTTGTAGTGGTGTCCTCTTTTTAGAACCCCTGTGTAATGGTAGTTAAAGTTTACATTTTAGTTTCCTTGTAATTGATATGGGATCATTTTTTGTCGGAATTATTTTAAATTTAACATTGACTTTCGTGATTGTATTTTAAGCTAGTGACTTCAGTTGATAGGACAATTTTTTCAGGTTAATGATTGTGCTTTGTAAGGGGCTTTCCTATGGTAGGTAGTTCCCTCATAATTTAAATTCCTTTCTACTGTGGTGATCCTTCCAAAAATTGGTTTCATTCAGATGTCATTGTCTTTAGTAGGAATTTGAGGTTTCCCTTTAAAACCCAATTTGAATGGGTGGTAATTTTTTATTTGTCTTTGTTATGGTTGTTGTAAAGGCCCAGAATTTCCATGTAATTGTTTTTATTAAATGAGAATTTTACAAGTCCGCGAAAAATGAGAGCACGTGATTCTGAGGCCTGGTTTTCCTGGAATCAATTTATGATGTTTTGTTCGGGTACGTTCAGTGAATGTTCTAGCTAGATTTTATAACTTTTGAACTGATGCTCGGAATTGAAATCGGATGACACCGTTGAACTTGTAGTGCCAGTATTATCTAATGAAGACATTGACCACGACGATTGTTGGTCGAGGTTGGAAGTTAGTTTTTGGGTTTTATGAAGAAATAACTAAATAAAATAAGCTCATATTTTATATTATTTTGTTGTAAACACCCATTATGGAGATGAAGTTTGGGGACCACCCAACCTTAACCTCCCATAAGAGGTTAAAGTGGTGGGGGCCGCCCGAACCTAACCTCCCATTAGAGTTTATGGTGGTGGGGACCACCCGGGGCTACACCCCCCCCATTAAATTGAGAGAAACTCTCAACTCCCCTCATTAATGAGGGAGAGCTTCTTGACGTCCTCTACCTTTATTTGTGCCAACCCCTCCCTTAATGGTACTGCCACCTCTCTAAATTTATTATGCCACCAACCTTAATTAATTAGGCTTTTTGAATTATTTCAAACAAAATAATATATGAATTAATCTATTATTTTGGCACACAATCGTATTGGGTGGAATTTGGGGAGAGTAGTAGCTCTTGGGATAAAGTTTCTCCAATGATGAATGAAGAACCTCTACCACGAAGAATGCCAGCAAGGAGCATCTTTGACTTCTTCCTCGGAAGCACCATGCCGAGGCAACCAACATGGTAAATCTTCGATGACTGACAATCCCTCCTCATCATCATCAATGAACTGAAGCACGAACATGGGATTAAAAGAGTGTGGCAGATGAGACAAACGACGAAAATTACCTCTTCTTCCCCAAGACTCCATCAACAAGAAACAAACAAGGTATAAGATTTTTGTGATTGATTTTATATTCCCATGAATATTTTCTTCTAAACCAAATAACGTGGATAAAATTCTAACATGTTGATACATATATGTTTTCCATTTTTGGGTTTTCAGATTATTCATTGCGGGAGGGTTTGTTGTGTTTTGTTCTTGTGAGCCAAATGCTACCACCCTAAATGCGGAGGGTGCGGACCAAACCAACTTGGCTCGACCCCTCCGCCATTCTCTTTTGCAGTGTTCTTCGAAATGGAGGAATGCGACAATGGCATCGAAGGCCACGATCCCTCCACCCACGGCCTTCACGTCTCGTGCCGCCCCCATGGTATTCTGCACTGCCACCAACCGAACCGCCCGCACACCCTCGTGGCGCCCTAGCCGAACCACCCTTCGAGGTCTCCGCCCATCCGACCGAGCCGCCTCAGGCTGGGCCGAACCTCCCTGGTCGCGCAATTCGCCAGCCGACCCAACCCCGGCCACCCTGGCCAAATCGTCCAAACTGGCTCCTCGCCACCCCGGCATCCCAAGCCGCACCGGTCGCACCTTCCTACTGCCCATGCACTGCCACTGGCCGAACCGGCCACGGTTGCGCCGCGCCACCCTGGTCCATCGGCCTCCCAAGGCCCCAGCCGAACTTGTTCCCTCGCGGCACACAGGAAAAACTGGCCCCTCGTGGCGCCCTTCAGGTTGAGCCACCCTCGCAGCACCGTCCATGTCGAGCCACCCTCTCGTAGACCCACAGCCGGTTCGCACCCTCACAACTGGCCCATGATCTCCCGGCACTCCGTGACCCCTCCCGTCCTGCTAGGCTAGGCCCAGTCGGCCAGGCCGAACCTAATGGGTTGGCCCATCCAATCGGTCGGGAAAGACCCAACAGGTCAGGCCGGGTCGACCCAAACCGGGTCGGCCTAGATTGGGTCAGGTCGGGTCGGTCGACTTGGTCTAACCGGACCCGAACCCACTACGACCCTTTTTTTCTTTTGGCCGTCTCATTGGCACAAGACACCCATTTGAAGAACGGTCAAAGACCCTGGTAATTTGGTTCATGATGGTCCCTTTGAGTACACCCCACTAGAGTTTATGGTATAGATGAGATATGGTTAGGTTGGATTATGCACGAATCCAACCGGGCCCCTGAGACTAAAAGGCTAATAACTCACAGACTGGGCGTCTGATTGACTCGCAGTCTATTGCATTGAGACCTCAATGACATGGTGGACCATTAAGATACCTTTTCTAGTGACTTTTTGATAGTTGGTGTATTGAATATTAGCTTGTGGAGTAGATCCTTCCCATGAAGAGCGAGCAGAGTACCGAGACCTAGTAGCTGGATGATACATAACGACTACTGACCGTCTGACTCAGAATGACTCTACTATCATAGTGGGGAGCTCTTGGGTGTGGTGGTAGACCCATGGTGGAAGAGTATTCTTGGTGACATGGCATACCCATTGTACTCGATAGTAGGAGTACCTTAGTAGGCTACGAGGGGGAGCACCTAGGTGTGATGGAAGACACACAGTGGGGAGCGCCTCTATGTGATATGGAAGACCCATAGTACTCAACAGGAGAAGTACCTCAGTAGTCCATGGTTGATGGGAAGTGCCTCTATATGATGCGACAGGCCCACTGTAATCGATAGAGGAGGAGTTCTCCAGTAGCTGAGGTGTTTGATGTTGTGTTCGGAATGTTTCTTCATACTACCCCTAGAATAAATCCTAGTTTGAGAAGAGTCAGAACCTTTCTGTTTTCCTCATGATTTATATGGATTACATGATAACTTAGGTATATGTATGGGCATATACCAAAGTAAGGTTATATGTGGATTTAATACTTTTTGGATTATCCTTGGTGGATTTGTGAGACCTTGAGGGTCTCGGGGTCCCTAATGAGTATCGTTATACTCACCCCTACACGGGCTATGCCCTCACCTTGTTGTGTTAGATTCAGATGACGAACAGCGCTAACTGAGGCAGATAGTACCAGGACTGGATGATAGCTAGAGGTGGACCTTACGATGAGTCGATAAATAGAAGAGACTGAAAGACATGGTGTGCTGAGGAGGCTATATGTACCTACCCTTCGAGTAGGAATCTCGGAGGACGACCCAATAGTTATTTATCCTTTCTTTAGTTGTACTTGTACTTCCAGTTCCTTGTACTTTACACATGGACTTGTATTTCTATCCCCTTTTACTTTTCATCACTCTTTTTTTATAATGTTTTCTTAGTGTTTAGTATCCATGTGTGTTATTTGTTGTGTGCATTTACTAGATATAAAGGCAATTTATTCTCTGTTTTAGGGAATTAAAAATTTAGTGCTAGTCGCCAGCCCCTGGCTTATGGATGTCGAGCTTGGGGTAGTCACGACATGGGCCCTGGTGGATGGGTCGTGAAATTTTTTTATCATAGTAGTCAGTTCTACCGCAAAACATAGGACTCTGATCTTTTCTGTGAAGCAATAATGTTATTTGTAGTGAGTGTGGTTTTCAGTTCAGGGATTCCAATGTTGGTGTGGCAGCCAATATATTCATACACCAGGACCATGACTTCTGATTCTTGACTCAGTGCATGAAGACACAAATTGCGTGTGTGTTTTCAAAAGTTTTCTTTAAGACATCTCCCCAGGTCGTCTCACCGGGTATAAATTTGTAACCATAGCGCACCATTTTATTTTCAAGATGCCTCCATTAAAATAGTAGGCTATAGTTCCTATATTCGTATGCACAGATATCCCACCGAGCGACGAGGCCTCGGTGTAGGGCCCTTTACCAGCATAGGCTCTATTGGTACCACTCCCTGTTGGGCCACCAATTACACTAGTCCCTGTAGAAAATGGTGCATGCTTGTTGATTTCATTGCATGAGTTCCATCGCTAGAGGCCACCCAGGTTCAGGGGAGAGGCAGACCCATAGGCAGATGAGGATTGGATGGAGGTTGTGGTGAGAGTCTTCTGACTCGTAGGGACACCGGCTGATCTCATGGTGATTATAGCTACCAGCCTTCTACAGGAAGTAGCGAGCAGATGGTGGAGCATGATGTTCCAGGTCCATGATGTGGTGACGCTTCTCTGGATAGACATCGAGAGCCTGTTTCGGGTAGAGTTTGTTCCAACAACTCTTTGTGCAGTGCGCATTCAAGAGCTACTTCATAAACAGCAGGGCACCATGAATGTAGCTTAGTACTCTGTGAGGTTCATATACCTCTCACGCTACTCCACTGATATGGTGTGTGACCCATTATTCAGTTCCTGGACCCTCGAGCAGGGACTCAGGTGGGAGATCAGGGCTTTGTTGATCACACTCAGCATCCTGACGCAGACTGGGGTGGTAGAGAGAGCCCTCATTGTGGAGAGTTTCTTTACTGAGTAGTCTCTAGGAGTGAGATCCACCACCAGTCAACACGTAGTGGATTTTTCTATAGCTGGAAGCAGACAGATGTCACATAGGTCCAAGAGGACCATACCTATAGGTGGACGACCGCATGACTTAGGATCAGTTTTACGGGGCACCTGAAGCAGGGACAGACATACCATGAGAGGGAATTGTTATGCATGGGGCAGGGTCACATGGCTCATGACTACCCAACCAATCATTCGGATGATCTGAAAATGGTCGAAGGACCACCCAGGAAGGGATAGAGATTCGATCAAGGTGGTCTGCAGCGAGTAGGAAGATGTGGTAGAGGAGCTGGACATGCACCTGGTAGTGGACAATGATTTGAGGTGTTACCACCACCACCACAAGGAGGTCCACCCCGACTGCATGGAGTAGGTGGATAGGGGAGAGCTCAGCTCCAGGTAGCTAAGGCATATGATCATGGAGCTCCAAAGATGATTTGAGGTACGATCTGTGTCTACTCCACCATATTTGTAGTACTTATAGACGTAGTACCCATTCATTTTTTTATTGACACTACCCTTGTTCGGAGATTAGAGATTCTGATGGAGTCGTTGGCTCGATCCTTAAGGCCAGAGACTCCTACGGGAGTTGATTCAATTATTAAACATCGTTTCTGGTTGTGTGAGCTTACACTAGGAGGAAATATCTTCATCAGGGGGGCTCCTTGTTGTGGCGTCGATGCCATACGACGTCATCTTGGGTATGGACTGGTTATCTACAATCCATGCTCAGATTGAAAGTATTAGGCAGAAAGCGTGGTGTTTCCGCATGGATGGGACCTCGTTTACCTTCACCAATGAGAAGGGAGCCTTTTCAGCATAGGATGGACTTACTCGGAGAATAGTTTGTCTGATCACTCATCAGTTGGTAGGCCTTACACTCGAAGAAGTTGATGTGAAGAGTCCAAGCTATCCTGTAGTGGGGGGCCATAACACAGATGTCTTCCCTAATTATGTTCTAGGTCTACCACCTCACTGAGAAGTAGAATTTTACATTGAATTGTACCACAAAACATCACCAATATCTAGACCAACGTTTTGGATGGCTCCCGTGGAGCTTCACGAGCTGCAGGTACAGCTAGAAGACTTGCAGGGGAAGGGATCCATCTGGCCAAGTGTTTCTCCTTGGGAAGCCCTGATTCTGTTTGCTAAGAAGTCAGATGGGAGCCTGAGGGTTTGTGTTGACAATTGGCGCATGAACCATGTGACCGTGAAGAACAAGTACCCACTCTTGAGGATTGATGACCTCTTTGATCCGTTTAAGGGAGCACAGTGGTTCTCTATCACCAGCATAGACTTCGAGAGGAGGATGTGTAGAAGATGGCCTTTGGATGTTGGTATGGCCACTACGAGTTCTTGGTCATGCCATTCGGCGTAAGCAACACTCCGGTAGTGTTCACAGGACTCATGAACTGGATCTTTCAGCCACACCTTGATCAATTTTTGATGACATTTTGATCTACTCGGCTAATGAGGAGGAGCATGCCAATCATTTGTAGGTAGTATTGGACACACTTCAAGAGCACTAGATTTATGGTAAGATCTTGAAGTGCCAGTTCTGGATCTGAGAGGTTCACTTTATTGGTAAGAGGATGGAGTTGTAGTGGATCTAGAAATAATTGAGGCAGTACTTTCTTGGTATCCATCCAGGAGTATGACGAAGGTACGAAGTTTCCTGTGCTTGTCTGGATAATACCAGAGGTTTTTTTCGGACATCTCCAAATTTTCATCACCTATATCAGCCTTGAAGAATAAGGTGCAACCCATTTTTTGGTCAGATAAATTCTAGAGAGGTTTTCATAAGCTTAGGTAGTGGCTGACTAGTACCCCAATCTTGCAGCTTCCATAAAAGGGTGTAGGGTTCGTAGTTTAATGCGATGTGTCAGGCGACCGGACTTGGATGTGTTTTGATGCAGTAGATAGTAGTGATCACATATGGTTTTCAAAATCTGAGTTAGTATGAGCAGAACTATGCTACCCATGACCTGGAGTTAGTAGTAGTTGTCTTCACCTTAAAGATGTGGCGACACTATCTAATGGGAGAATGTTTTACAATGTAATCAGATCACAATAGTCTTAGGTATATCTTCTCTCGGAAGGACCTGAACCTGAGAAAATGATGTTAGCTTGATTTCTTATAGGACTATGACATTGAGATAGTCTATACTCCTAAGAAGGGGAACGTTATTGCAGGTGCACTCAGCAGGAGATCCGGTATATAGCTGCAAGGTGAGGTGACAGATTAGCTGGCCGCTTTGCAGATAACCTTTGTAGATCAGGATGTAGAAGCTTTTATTTAGTCTCTTATAGTCACTCCCCCAATTCATCAGTGATTCATGGAGGTGTAGCGTGGGGATACTAACTGTGAGACACGACGTGCTCAGATTTCCACAGGGCAGGCACCTAATGGATTTTATGAAGGTGGGGAGGATATCATCCTCTACATAGGACTGACTATGGTACCAGTTTCACTTCAGGAGGAAGTGTTGAGGGAGTTCCACACATCCCCTCTAGTGATATGTCCAGGAGGGGAAAATATATAATATAATCTCCAATGACGGCACTGGTGGACACAAATGAAGAAGGCATTTGCAGATTTTGTCTCTTGGTGCCTCACTTGTCAGCAAATGAAGGTTGAACACCAGGTACCAGCAAGATTGGTTCAGCCTTTAGAGGTACTAGAGTGCAAGTGGGATGGCATATACATGGACTTCGTGACAGGACTTTCACATACATCCATGGGCCATGACTCTATCTGGGTGATTGTCGATCGACTCACCAAGTCGGCCCACTTCCTACCAATTAGAGAGACAGGTTTAGTATAGAGCATGGGATCCCTATACGTGTAGAAGATTATGAGGCTACATGGTGTACCTTAAAATATTGTCTCTGATCGTGACACATGTTTTCATTACTGGCTATGGAAGGGGTTATAGGAGGATTTTGGGACGTAGCTTCGTTTGAGCATCACCTTCCATCCTTAGATGGATGGTTAGACTGAGCGGACCATTCAGACCCTTGAGGACATGGTGCATGCTTCTATCCTCGACTTTGGTTGTAGTTGGGTGGATCACTTTCCTTTTTTGGATTTTTCGTAAAACAACAGCTATCACTCCACCATTGGGATGGAACATTTTGAGGAATTATACAGGCATCCTTGTAGATCACCAATGTGATGGATTGACCCAGGGGAGTCAGCACTAGTGGGACCAGATATAGTACAGGCTACCGCAGAGAATGTGTAAATTATCCAGGAATGATTGAAGGCTGCACAGAAATGGAATAAGTCATATGCTGACAGAAGACAACAACCTATTTAGTTCAAGGATGGAGACTACGTCTTTCTATGGGACTCACCCCAACGAGGACTATGAATATTTTACCAAGGTGGCATGTTATCTCTGAGATTCATCAAGCCGTTTCAGGTTCTCAGCATAGTTAGCGAGGTGGATTACCTCTTAGATCTTCAACCTTAGTTGCACCGGGTGCACGACATCTTCCATGTATCCCAGCTGAGGGGATACATTCATGTCCCTTCTAACATTATAGACCATGGTGAGCTAGATGTCCATGATGGGGGACATTTATGAAGGTTCCAGTAGAGATTGAGGATCGATAGGAGTGGGTCCTTCTTGGATGGTCCATACCTATGGTGCACAATCGTTGGCAGCATGGGATCTTCTAGGAGAGAAAAAGATAGCGGAAGTCTCAAATTCATGCTCTATACCCTCACTTGTTCCCTTAGTTTAAATTGTATCTTACAGGGACATAATTCCCTATGGTGGGAGAATTTTAAGACTCATAATTTCCATGTAATTGTTTTTATTAAATTGGAATTTTACAAATCCACAAAAATTGATGGTGCGTGATTCGAAGGCCTTATGTTCCTAAAATCAATTTTTGATGTTTCGTTCAGGTACATTCAGTGAAAGTTCAAGCAAGTTTTTATAACTTTCGTACTGGTGCTAAAAATTGAAATCTGAGGACACCGTTGAACTCACAATGTCGATATTCTCTTAAGAATACTTTCACCTCGATGGTAGTCGTTCGAGTGTGGAAGTTAGTTTTTGGGATTCACATGGAAATAATAAAATAAAATAAGCTCATATTTGATTTTATTTTGTTGTACCCACACATGTGGGAGTTGAAGTGTGGGGACCACCCGACCTTAGCCTCCCATTAGAGGTTATGGTGGTGGGGCCCACGTAAAACTAACATCCCACTAGAGGTTATGGTTATGGGGAACACCCAGGACTAAACCCCCCATTTAATTGATAGAAACTCTCAACTCCCCTCATTAATGTGGGAGAGCCTCTTGACCTCCTCTACCTTTATTTGTGCCAACCCCTCCCTTAATAGTGCCACCACCTCCCTTAATTTATTATGCCACCCACCTAAATTAATTATGCTTTTTCAATTCATTCCAACAAAATAATAGATGGTTTAATCTATTATTTGGTCACACCTTTCATATTTTATAGAATTCGGGGAGAGGATGAGCTCTTGGGAGAATGTTTTTTCAACGAAGAATGAAGAACTTCCTCCACGAAGAAAGCTGGCGAGAAGCATCTTCGACTTCTTCCTCGAAAGCACCATCCGGAGGAAACCGATGTGGGATGTCTTTGATGAACGACCGTCCCTCCTCATTATCGTCAACGAACTGATGCACGAGCTTGGGATTGGAGGTGTGTGTCGGATGTGATGAACGAAGACAATTCTCTTTTCTTCCCTACGACCCCGTCGATGAACAAAAAACAATGTAGGAGATTTTTGTGATTGATTTTATATTCCTCTGATTCTTTCCTTCAAAAATAAATAACTCTGATCAAATTATAGCTAGTTGTTCCACATATGTTTTCTTTTTGCGGGTTTTGTGGTTATTCATTCTGGGAGGGTTTGTTGTGTTTCATTCTTGTGAACTAAATGATACCACACTAAACTCGGAGGGTGCGGACCAAACCAACATGGCCAGAACCCTTCTCCATTCTCATTTGCGGTGTTCTCTAAAATGGAAGGAAGGTGACAACGGTGTGGAAGGTGACTAGGGCAACGATCGTTCCACTAGAATCCTCCGCGTCCCGCGCCGCCCCCGCAGAGTTTCACGCTGCCGATGGCCAAACTAATCGCACCCCCTCGTGGTCCCCAAGCCGAACCGACCCCTTGGTCTCTGCCTTTATAGCCGAGCCACCCCGGTCCGGGATGAGCCACCATGTTCGTGACGTCCGCCGGCTGAACCGGCCCCGACAACCTCAGCCTCCAGGCAGAACCGGCTCCCAACCAAGCCGGCCTTCCGAGCCGCCCCGGCCGCACCCACCCACCGGCCCCTCGCCTCCATTGGCCAAACTGGGCCCTACCGCGTCACGCCCTGACAGAGCCACCCCAGCCCGCCAGCCTCCCGATCCCTCGGCAGAACTCGTGCTCTCGCGGTGCCCCGACCAAATAGGCCCCTCATTGCGCCCTCTGGGCCGAGCCGCCATCACAGCGCCCTCCAGGCCGAGCTGCCCTCGCGGTGGCCTCCAGACCAAGCCTCCATCGTGCCGACCTTCGGCTGGTCCGTACCCTCCACGACCACTCGCGGCCGCTGGGGGTCGGGCCGAGTCGACCCGAATAGGACTAAGGCCCACTACGACCCTTTACTTTATTATAGCCATATCATTGGCCCCAGACATCTGTTTGACGAACCGTCAGTGGCCCTATTAATCTTGGAACATGATGTTGCCTTTGATTATACCCCACTTGAGTTTGTGGTATAGTTGAGATACGGGCAGGATGGATCGTGCACGAATCCATCCGGGCCCTAGAGACTAAAAGCTGAATAACTCACAGATAGAGTGTCTGATTGATGTGTCGCCTGTTGCGTTGAGACCCCTATGACATGATGGAACATTGAGATACTTCTTCATGCGACTTAGTGATAGTTGGTGTATCGACTAGTAGCTCGTGGGGTGGATCCTTCTCATGACGAGCGAGTAGAGTGCGGAGACCTAGTAGCTGGTTAAGACCTGAAAACTACTGACCATATGACTCAGAGTGAATCTACTAGCCTATTGAGGAGCGCCTAGGTGTGATAGTAGACCCACGGTGGAGGTGAACAATTGGAGACGCAGCAGACCCACGATACCCAACTGGAGGAGTAACTCAGCAGGCTACAATGGGGAGTGCCTAGGTGTGGCGACATACCTATTGTGGGGAGAACCTCAGTGTGACATGGCAGACCCATGATACTTGAGAGGAGGAGTAAATCAGTAGTCCAAGGTTAGTGGGAAGCACCTATGTGTGACGCGGCAGGCCCACTATACTCGATAGAGGAGGAGTTCTCCAGTATTCGAGGTGTTCGACGTTTTGTTCGGAATGTTTCTAGATACTACCCCTAGAATAAATCATGGTTTGAGCTGAGTCAGAACCTTTGTGTTTTCCTCATGATTGAGGTGGATTAATTGTTATCTTAGATATATGAATGGGTATATACCTAGGTATTATTATCTGTGGATTTCATACTGTGTGGTTTATCCTTGGGGGATTTGTGAGACCTTGAGGGTCTTGGGGGCCCTAATGAGTATAATTATACTCACCCTTTCATGGGCCATTCCCGCACCTTGTTGTGTTGGATGTGGATGATGGACAATGCTGACTGAGGCTGAGAGTACCAGGACTGGACAGTACCCAGAAGTGGACCATATGACGAGTCGGTACCCGGAGGAGACTGACAGACATGAAGTCCTGAGGATGCAATTTGTACCTACCCTTAGGGTAGGAATCCCGGAGGGGGACGCATCATCTATTTTTCTTTTCTCTAGGTGTACTTGTACTTCCAGTTCCTTGTACTATACAGTTGGGGTTATATTTCTAGCCCCTTTTACTTTTCATCACTCTTTTGTTATACTATTTACTTAGTTTTTTGTATCCAACCGTGTGCTCTGTTGTGTGCGTTTACAGGTTATAATGTCAATGTCTTCCCGGTTTTAGGGAATTATACCTTTAGTGCTAGTTGCCAGCCCCTGGACTATGGAAGGAGGGCTTGGGCTAGTCACGAAATTGGCCCTAGGGGACGGGTCCTGATAGCTGTGAGCTGTGAGTGATGCTTTTTTCATCTTGTTATAAAGGCCTCAGGAATGGTCAGCTGCTTCATACATCATTTGATACATTCTTTTTATAAATAATATAATAATTTTCATTATGTCATCAATGAAAATATTCATATGTGGAAATGAGACTTGAGATTAAATCTATTATATTTTCCATCTAGTAAATGAGTTCAGAGGGTTGGTAATCTTATGAATAGTATCTTGGATGGGCTACTTTCATTTAAACTCTTTGGTTATTTGGAATTATTATATGTGGTACTCGTCAAGTGTTAATGGAATCTTGTCATCCCAATTATTATAATGACTTTATTGAGTCTCTGGTGTTTGACATGAATATCATTTTTGTTTTGACTTTTATGTACTCTTGAACTCATTGATAATGGATTAGAGAATAGTAAAAAAAAATTTTGAATAAAATCCGGTACAAGAATTCTGTTGAGAAGATAATATATCTTCTTGTCCATTAACGACTGGGGAACACATTATATGCAGTGTATCTTGTAGGTTATAGTAAATGTGTTACCTTCCATGTAGAAGGAAACCCAATGAAGACCATTTTTAATGAATTAATCATATTTGAATTCCCTTGAGTCTTTCATGTCTTGAATCCTATCAGTGCTTACTCTGAAACAAAAAATTGATCTATTTTGTGGTGTGTCAAACATCTGGAAAATAGTATTGGTCATGGATGACATTGGTGGATAAATATTGAGAAATCACAGAAAGATTAAATGGGTAGAGTCTTGTGATCTTTTGTAATGACGCATTGGTAGGTGAGCCCAACATTCATTTAAGAAGTCATTTAGTTTTGGTTTGACAGATCTCATTTCCCATAGTTCAGTATGATTGATTGGAAGCTATGAAAATACTCTTACTATATTCTACTTAGCGATGAGAATGTCCCATATCGTAACATCATCCAAGATACAGAAGGAGATTTTTTGTCTTAGGTCACAATAAATATTTTTCTATTGATATTTTTGGATGAGTTTTCTTGGTGTTTCATACTTATTTGTGGTTCTTATTGGTGATTAGTAATTATTGAGTAATTCTTCAGTTCCCAAGTAAGAATGCATTAGACAGACTTAGGAAATGTAGTTGTTTCATTTTAATTTAATGCTAGGAGGATGGCACTCTAGCCTCAGTTCATTATCAACATTTGATGTTGTGGGATTATACCTATAGATTCTTTTTAAAATTGAGTGTGAGATACCGTGGAATAGTTCTTTAGAATCTGATCTAAATAGATGGGTGCAGATTTTACCTATGAAGTGTCACCGAGAGTCTGGTATGGGCTTTGTCTAATCCTCCCATTGTAAATAAATGGTGCCTTAGAAGAAGAAATTGTGGTTTATTTTGAAATATATTGCTCATATATTCTGATAATCTTTAATAAAATTCATCCTAGTGGCTCAACTCCTCATATCTTATTTTAGACCAATGATTACAGTCATAAGGAAATGTTTTAAAGCTCGTTACTGGGTTTTGGTGTGTTTGGTTTTATGGTTCGTAGTGTCTTTTGAGAAATCATTCATGGCCAATTTATTTAGGTTGATCAGCATTTGGCCATTCCTTATTAATGAAATCACACTATGAGCATCGTTAGGACCCTTAGAGGCATGATTTGTTTGGAAATTCTAATGGTGGAGGTACCATGGCTTGGAATTGGTTATGTAAAGAAGTTAAGACCTATGTTCGTGTATACTATCAGTTAGATGTTAGGATAAATTAAGAAGTTATCATGTATTTAAATTAATGGGATCATGTAAAATATATTTCAGTCTTCTATTTGGAAAGAGGTAATTTTCTCTAGTTGTAATGGCTTACATGAGGAATGCTAAAGAAGAGCATAAAAGAGTTTTGTCCTTCAGAAACATAGTACATCGGTTTTTATGACACTTTACAACCCTAGAATTTTGGGTGAAATTTTAGTTGTGTTTTGGAGGATTCTTGAGGATGATACGTTATAACATGGGTTAATTGTAGTGTTCATTTTTTTTAACTGGTCAAAATCCAAGGTATTTTGAACAATTTTGTTTAATGTATTGTTCAAATTTGAAACCAAACATTGGAACTCAGTCCAGTGAGTTGGAATGCTTTACTGTAATGTTTTTTTGTCTTTTCTAAAGGCCATAGAGGTTTCTTGGATGAATTTTTGAGTTTGGGTGGTGTTAGACCAAGAAACAGGTGTGTTTTAATGACTATAGAGGGAACATGGTTTGTTAGAAAAGTGTGCCTCCCACTACAGGAAACTGTATGGCCTTGATCAATGAGGGAAATGGCTATGCACATGGGTTGTTACCTGTTCTTCAAATTGTGTTCCTAGCCTATACGGTCTTACATTTGATACATTACCTTCATCTTTTTTAAGAACTATTTGTACATAGTTTGGAAACCAATTCGGGTCAAACTACGTGGTTTACATTTTTTAAAAAATACAATTAAATTAAAATTAAAATAAAATTTCATAAAATGAGATAAAGTGGAGAATAAGAAATAATAAATAACTGTTAACTAGTAATAAAAATAAAAACATTATTTTCATTATTATTATTATTATTATTATTTATGTTTTACGAAACCCCATTTAGGGTTTCTCCACCCTTCACCCATGCAAGCATCCACTCCCCAGCCTCTATATGGCCACACGCGACACACCAAATCTTGCTCCTCATCATTCATCTATCAATCTCAATGTATTCATGATTCATGTATTAATCATCATTTTGGGCCTTCTTATCCATTATCCACTCCATTTCAAGCAGATATTCGATCTACACATCACCCTATAATTTGTGGGCAAACCCAAGGTCAAATGAGTGATCTGATTTTTAGGTTTCTCTTGGTTATAGCGAGTTATAATTTTCTCTCAGGATCCATTCAGGAAGTTTCCAAAAGAATCCACCAAAGAAGGGTTTTGCCATGTTTTTTTCATTTAGCTCCACCATCAAAGGTATATATTTATACCCAATGTTTTACATTACATTTTCTTAGTTGGTTCATTGGATGATTTAGGATGCCGTGAATTATTTTTAGGGAGTTTTGATCAATCTCAAAGGTCTGCACTCACATAAATAGGTTTATATATATATATATATCTTCCTTATACGTATTCCATCAATTCATGGGGAATATGTTCATTGGGTTAAGTATATATATTCATGTATAAGGATAAATGTGTTTCGGTGGGGGGGGGGTATCTTAGAGTGGTTGTCTCATAATTTGAAAATTGTTGTGTGTCATCTTGGTCTTCTTCTTGAAGTAGTGTGCCTCTCCTCAACCAATTAATTTAATGAAATAATTAATTATTTACATATCACACCTTCATTAAATTTTATTTGATTTCTAATCGTATTTATATTAAATTCCTGTTAAATGTAAATTGACTATGTTTCTTGATTGATAGGTTAAATCTAATAAATGATTTGTGTGATAAAATTTTTCCTGATTTTATAATAAAACCCACCCAATGGTGGTTCGCTATCTTGAAGAGAAAAAGTATTTATTGGACTTTTATTCTTGATTGCATTGTTTTACTAATATTTATTTATTCTCTTTTTTGTAAATGTGATTTTTTGTGGTTACATCAATATCTCCCAACAGCCCATGTAGGGTTATATTCCATAAATGGGTCTTTAGAGTTTTGATAATTTTGAGCCATATTTTGTGTGTGAAAAATATTTACCCATAATGGTATGCTTTTTTACATTAATTTCATTTATAATTGAGAAAATTTAAGAAGATTTTTTCTTTTTATATTTTATATGACCTCCCTAAGGTAAGTTCCTAAATGTAAATAATTCATTAAAATGATATTATTCATTGAATACATAAGCATATAACATTGAATTATTACCAATAAACTAATGTTTGGTTGCACATCTATAGAACGCCATTACATTTTCATGGAAGGTAGAAGAGTGAACCATATTAATAGAACATAAATGACATGGTTTTAATGAAATGGTTTCATACTAAATGGCCTTGTCGAACTAATGATATGAATGTCATGAAGCAAATGGATTTTTTGATTACTTATGACTTGATTAAATGGTCTCATGCCCAATTAGACTTGTTACACTAAGGAATGGTGATTGCTTGAAACTTATGTATTATATAAGACTTAATTATAAAAATATTAGTGGAATGAGTAGAGATTGCCTTAAATTACTGAGGGAATTCCTCGAGCACTTGAGGAACCCAATTTGAATTCAAGGATATGTATTTATTAGTTTAATACCCGCCTAAACTCGATCTTTATCTAACATTGGATTATTTGTATGACAATGTTTAATCCCTAAAATAATGAAATAGGTTTCTAGGGATACAATCATAGGAACAATCATTTCCATGTATGTTCCAAGGTTAAATCCCATCGGGCCTAGTCTTATCTTAGCCCTGTTTTACCCTGGATGAATAACTTGGAGTCAGTAGGCTTCCTATTATGTAATTCCTTCAAATATTCCCCATAGATTACAATATTACCCATATACATGCTACAATATTTTTTGAGATTGAAACCCTTCTGTTCCACATTGAATTCATTATTACGACAAAACTTCATTATTATATATCATTATAGGTTTTATTATTACGACCTAGAACCTTCATTATTGAAGAAATGTGACTTATTAATAAACTGGATACAAAACAACTAATAAGATGGATACATGTTCAAAAATCGTCCCTTGAAAGTTGCATGTAAAGCCGTCAGGTGTCCCATAGGAACCTAGATGGGAGATGTTTATTTATTAATCTTGTTATTATCCTATATACCTACACACTATATTATTTTATTGCACTATTTTGATTCAGATATACATAGTGGGTGAAAACCTACTGAGATTTATATCTCACATCCTACTCAGGTAGCCTTGTTCACCGAGTATATCTTGTATTTTTAGGATCTAGTTTGATTATTGTTTTTCTTGTAGCTAGGATTTAGGAGAAAAGGACCGATCTGAAGCTCATGATGCACATGGAGATCATCAGTGGGACATTATTGTCATTTCATTATTTTTATATAGTTATGTAAAAGGATATATGTTTAATACTTTAGATCATGTAATTTCCATCATCCATTCATTGTATAAACTGATATTAGTCAAAAAATTTCAGTTATATCAAATCTTTCATCAGATGAATTTTAAATGTTATTTACCACATATTCTGTTATCTACTATTTTATTCAAATTCCACTATTATTCCACTCTTAAATTGTGGTATAGTCTCCCACTATCACCTCTTGATAACCTCACTGCTAGTTGAATTACAATAGGGAATTGGTAGACGTGCTCAAATCCATGTGACCCATCAGCCCAGATACCGTTAGATGATATGTCAAGTCAGGATATTACATTAACACATCATGGACCTGAGTGATGATTGAGTCGATGCTCAACTGACCATTTTTAGGGTGATTACCCTTGGAGGATTTTCTCCACAGCCACATGAACATTCTAGAAACTATATAGGGATATATTTCAATGAATACCACATAATATGGGATATTAAAATATTTCTGAATGTCAACCTATAATAGGACTCATCTATAGGTTTTTATCTATTTTTATCTTACCCTAATCCCTAAATTAAATGTTCATTGTTACAACAACATTAATTCATATACATAACCAAAGGGGTTTTCTATACCATTTAAATTATGATCAATATGAAATTATAAACCATTAAATTATTCTAGAAATATACAAATGTCTAAATTTAACTATATAGTTACTTTGATAAAAACTATGATTTCCCATATGCACACCCCAAGGTCCGATGCTCATAGGCTGATAATTTATATAATTACCTTGATATGGGATATAAAATCCTCGATATTACCTTCCATCATTAGAAATTAAATAATTATTCACTTTATATTGATCATCACAATGATAAGATTTGGTTTATAATATTAGAAAGTAAAAAATCATGATAAAATAAATAATATCATTCCCTTTTTATAATTTCAAAATTATGTCTCTACTATATATGTATATATTTTATTTTTAATGGATTTTTAATATCTCCCACTAATTATCCCATAAGTGAAATCTTTTTAAATATTCCATTTTTTCTATATTTATTCATATCATAGAGAAATGGAAACCTAATAATGGATTAGGTAAAATGAAAATTTTCAGAATATTTAAAACTAAGGAAAACATTTAATCACAATAGAACTGATATTTTTGTATCAATATGTAGTAAACATGATGTTATAATCAACATGATACTATGATGAATTTTTTGTATCAATAATAATAAATTGAAACATGGATATAAATAACACCAATATAATAATAATAGTATGAAAATTTTCAGAGATTAAAAATATGTTTTCATGCCCTTATTGCAAGACAATATGCTATTATAGGAAAAGGTACACAACAAATCCAAGAATTTTATGTCTCTCGAGACCATTAGATTCATCATAGTGGTATATAATTCAAGGCCCCACCCATCACTTAATATGGTCCAATGAATTAAATAAAAGTTTCCAAAAGACTTTTATTGATTTCTATAACTATCATATTATTAAAAAATATGTTACTCTTTATATTGAATAATAATGAATATGTATATTTGATAAACCATTATTAGAATTTAATATCATCAAAATATTAATTTTCTTTCCAAAGGACAATAAATGGTATAAAATGATATTGAACCATATGAAAAATGATATTGGTTGTTAAACAATAATTAGTAAATTTCCATCCAATTTCCATATCTGAATAAGTATATAATATATTACAATAATTTCTCCATATTAAAAAATGTGATAAAAATATAATACATCAAGAGAAATAAGGTGGATAGTCAAGTAATTCAATGTCAACATTCAATTAATCGTATGTATCTTAGTAAAAATACATAGAATGAAAATTATTTTCACCATTTGAATAAAAGAGATAATTTTATCATAACTCATCCCCTGGAAAAAGGAGGATAATAAAACAATACAAACTCATGATGTTAATAATCATCTGTATTCGTATAAAAATGTATGAGACAAAAATAATTATCTAATATGTTTATAAATATGATATAAAGATCATAATAAATTTATAGAATGGTTTTAGATGGTTTCAAAGAACATAATCGTAGTTCAAAAATTTGAAAAAAATAAGGGTGATGGAATAAAGAAAAAAACACCCTCAACAAAAGTATGAATTGAGCATTGTCACAATTTAAGTGATAAAAATTTATATTATTGGATACCATGAGTTCAATAACTCAAAATTATAACCAAATTATATTAAATTATAACTAATGAACATTAAAAAAAATTATAGTAATTATTATTGAAAAAGATAAGGTAAATTTATTTGATAACATAAAAGATATTTTATAATTTTTTAACATTATAGAAAATATAAATTTACATGTCACATTTATAAGTAACATTGGATAAATAATCCTGAATTTATTTGAAATCAAAAAATTTAAGAAATTTCTCCAATATGTAATACTTGAATATATATACTTTTAACATTGGATAAAGGAGTACTATAACCCAAAACATATAAAAATCAAAGTAAAACCCAACAATTAATTACAAAATTTCATTGATTACAACTCTCATTGTAAGAGGATTTAAAATAATATGATTTTATCAAAATATAATTTTCCCCATAGAGGTAGAGAAGTTGACATATATTAATATTTCTGGGTAAGATAACCCATTCCTACAAAATAAATATTAATATTGAAAAATTATATCACAATGAAATGATATTTGAGTTATTAGTATCCCTTATGACAAATGAACCCCATGATGCATTAAAAATGAGACAATGTTTTTTTTGATAACAATGAAACTAATTATAGAAAGAACATAATAAAATATGGAATAATTTACCCAACTTAAATGAAATAGGTATGATTGAATGGTCATGTATCAATGAATTAAATGTGGGTTACCAAAAACCCGGACAACTGGGGTGACACATGATTGAAAATAAATTTCATATTATGATATTATTTTCATTAGTTTATTGAATGATTTATAGGGAAATATATTATATAAAATTCATGGTATATAAAATAATTAGAACACGTTACAAAGGTAATATGTTTTACATCATATAACTTGTCTCAATGAATTGATATTTAGAATAATAAAACCTTTTGTTTCTTGTGTTCCATTTTTATCAAAACCAATTGCAAGACAAGTTGTGTAATTGAATATATATTACCACATTTAAAATATACATCATGATATGATATCACAAATTGGAATTATATACAACACATAAATTAAATTATGTTTCTAATAATGAAATTACTCAGAGAGAGGAATCTGAGATTAAACATGTTACCTCTTTTACTGACATACGCATTCACACTATTAACTATTGTATCTCCAAAATATATATATTAACATAATTTTTAATAATCTAATTTATATCTATATACATTTATAATTTTAATAAAAAATAATTCCTTATATAAATTACACTTATTTTCTATGTCAGGTGTTTATTATTTTTATTATTTACAGTAGTTTCATAATAATGTTTTTCTGGTAAAAAATAGATAATATTTCATCATTAGTTGATAATCAATTATAATTTTAAGGAATAATTATAAATATTTTTTTTGTTTCAAACTTATTATGATAGTTTTATTAATAACTATTTTTTAATAAGAAATCGATGACAAGAATGTTTTAGTGATACTATGCAATATCAGAGGGTTTTCTTAGTTAATAGATTTAATTTTGATATAAAACCACTAGAATAATGAAAATAATTTTTTACACATTTATAACATCTTATTATACTAATTATTTTCTCATACTAAATCATTATATAAATTAATATATTTCTTCTATTGTGTTGTTAAACTAAACTAAATAAAAATATACCAATATTTAATGGAATATTTTGAAGAGGCACTATTTTAAAATCATTATCCAAGAAAAATAATGATTATATTTAGATTTTTTATGGGATATACCAGATTTATAATGATATTGAAAAAAATTAATCTATATTAAAACATTTAAAAATTTGAAAAAAGTATTGTCTTCTTAGTACCACTATATTAAATGACTAAATTAAAAATGATCATTTGATGATTATATAATTAATATGAATTAATTGTTTTATAAATTAATATTATTGATATTATAATATCACAATTATAATTTAACTTTATCCTTATTCCCTAACTTATTATAAGCTTTTGGAGAAATGTACATGTTATTTCGTGGCGGCCGTAGTCCACACAACACATGAATGAATGATTATTTTTTCGTAAGGGAAATGAGAATGGTGGTCATGGTATATTTAAATAGTAAAACCAAATTATTTATACAATTAATAAATAATTTATCATATTATTTTGTGCAATGGAAATTTTAAAATAAAATTTAAAAAAATATGTTAGGGAATGGATTGAACATATAATAAGAACATTTAGTTTACCTTATATGATTAATTTAAATGAAATGTATTATGTGAATATCATATAAATAAAAGATTGTTAGAGTAAAATATGATTCTAGGAAAAAAATGGATATTTATCCTTGTAGAAACCTATTTTTTGTGTTTCCATAATGTATTCTTGAGATGCCCCATTTATAGGATGATATAAAGAATTTTTGTATATATGTCAACTTAATATAAAGGTAAAACCTGTTCAAACTTTTATATGGCTCCCAAATCCAGAAATAATTTATTTGGGAAGAGATAAGGTAAATAATAACTTTTTTAACTCAAATATAGACATATTCTTATCATGTGTGAAGCACTTTACCCAAGGAAATATTACTTTAATCCATTTAAATTTATTCTATTGTAACTAGATTTTACCTGAGGTAAGATATTATTTATACCTAGAAATAAATTATTCTTATTTTAAAAAATTTCCTATTGAATATAAATTTAAAATCTACATCATTTGATTAAATATAACAAACCGATGAAAATTAATTAAAAAATAAAATTACACAATGTATTAAATAGATTATCCTGAAAATATTACATATGTTATAGAATATCAAATATAGATTTGATAGTTAAATCCAACATGATTTAATATATCAATTCACATATAAAAATTATTTCATTTCATAAATATTTTTCATGAGTTTACAATTCATACTTTTATTCTAATACATTCATAAAAATGTTGTTATAAAGTAAAAAAGTTATTTTCCAATATTCACAAAAATATCATTCTAAATATATAAATCCAAAAATAAATTATTAATAAAAAATTATTATTACTAATTAAAAAAATTATTTATTTTCTATAAATTACAAAAAAAACTATAATTCAATATTTAAGTAGTTTTTAAAAATATAGTTAAAAAACATTCATATCAGAAAGTACCGTTTTAAGATATTAATTATTGTTTATTATTATTACATATCAACTAATAATTAATTGTTTTGTAATATATTATTCTTAATGCTAATATATATTGTTGTTATCAAATTAAAATATGCATAGTTTCTTGAATTAAATAACCATTGTCGAACAATATATTTTTGAGAATAAAACAATATTATTAGTCATTTTAGATATACTAATTGAAGTTTCTCATTAATAATGCCATTAATTTTTTAAAAAAGTATTTCATAATGTTATTAATTATATTAATTCACACATTTTCAATATCGTCATTTTAATCATTATAATTAATATTTTAATTTTATATAGATATATTTTTGGTTCAATTATGTTTAGTGTTGCATGTGGTGCAAGCTATGAAACAAATCAAATTACCTAAAGTTAATCCTCATTAAGATTTTTTGTATTGTAATTTACTATTATTCATTACGAAATATGAGGCTTCAAATGAATAAAAAATTATTTTAATCAATATATAAACAAACCATTTTATTAAAATCATTTTATATTAGGGATTAATTTATTTTACAATGAAAAAACAACTATGAAAAACCATACCATTTTTAATGAATATTATTTATATTAAAAAAATATTTATTTATTAACTATTTATTGAATTTTATAAATAAATAGGTTTTTATATAAATAATTAATTGTTTTGAAAAAATTTATTTCAAATAATTTTATAAAATATAAAAATTCTATGGAAATGTAAAACATATAAAAATGAAATAAAGAAAATAATGCATGCATACATTCATATGTATATAAGTAAACAGATAAATAAATATATACATAAACACATATGTGAATATTTATTTATTTATTTATTTGTTTTGGTGGAATATAATCTATTACCATATTAGTTACAAGAATATATAGTCCCTACTTATATATAAATACCCCCTCATTACCATCTTTTATGATCAATGATTGAGATAAGTAAGGGTGATGTAATGGGTGGCATTATAGAAAACATGGATCTGACTCTGAATTCCATGGGATTGAACATCAAGTGTGGAAAATTCTTATAATGAGAAACTATGTTATAGGTCAAAAATTAAATTTTTAATTTGAATTCTTTGGATTTGGTTGATGATTTATTTGGAGACTCGGTTATTATGAATGGAATTATGTGAGTTGTAACATCCTCATGAGATGTTTACATATGTGTTTTAGGTTATGTAGATATTACATGTGCTCGAGAGGAATTTGAAAAAATGATAAGTAACTGAGGCTACATAATTTCAACACCATAGGTCCCCAACTAGCTTTTGAGGAACCATCAGTTAACCAGTGGGATGACTAGTAGGAAGGGAGATTTTACTAAGTCCATTAGCTCTGTGGTGTAGCCCATATGTTTTCTATTCAAGTCTGGGGTGTTTTTTATATTATTTAACTTGTTTGGTAATTTTAATATGGATCATTTTTTGGATCCCCCTTTCACTCTTCTTGATCCTACAACATCATATAAGAAGAAGGTCCCTCTTATCTCTTCCTCTATTTCACATTGTTTCAAAATCAATTTGGAAAATTTTAGGGGTATCATTAGGCCATTTTTTGGGTAAGAAATTTCATCCATTCTCACTTTTTCTTCCACCTTTTTTATTCATTGGTATTTTTTTGGTTATAGTTTTATAATAATGTTTGATTTCACTGGATAATATTGAAAGCATCATTCCCATAGGGGACTTCTTCTGTAGATCTTGGAGGTTGTAGCAAGGGAAAGAAAATTAGTTGTTCTTATTTGTTAGAAATAATGTGTTTTACACTATAATACTATTTTGGTATTTTATAATTTCTAGTTATACTGGAAATCAATTATTGTAACTTTATTATACAATTTCATAGATTTTAAGTAACTATGGGTCTGGGGTCGATCAAAAATAATTTCTTATGTTTATATAATTGTTATAATACTATATGTGTTGATAAATAGATATTAAATTTTGGGTTTTTTATATTTTTTTTATTATTTGTCCATTTATTATTTAATTATGTTTTTTTGTAATAATTTCTTTGTGAAATTCAGGCTTGTGGAAGGTGAAAAAAAGTATAGGAGATTCATATATGATATTAGATAGTAATATATATATATATATAATATAGATGGATATCCAAGCATGAATTAGTAGGAGTTGATCAAAATATATCTCTTAGTAATTTTTTATATTTTAGGGAGCCTTCATTAGTATATCTACCTGCATGTTTCATTTATTTTTGTGAGTCACCAAAAGGTATGGATGGACTGACAAAGTCCAAATGGTTAATATGGATGTACATAATTCTAAAGAAAATAATATTGGCCCCATGGCCAAACATGTATTGGTAGACCACTTTATGGTTTTCCATGAGGTTTTACATTTTTTTGAACATGGAAAAATATTAATTTTTAAAATTGTATTGTAAAAATGGAATATAAAAAATTGAAATATACATGGAAAATTTTTAATTCTAAATTTATTTTGTAATGTTATTTCAATTCTACATGGGTTTTCTAAAAGATTTTTTTTTTATTTTGGAAATAGATCCAGGAATGAGTAAAACAACATATTTTGTCTTTTTGAAGTGATTTGAAGTGGGGCTTTGGATTAGTTTTGCTATGAAATCATTATGTGATTAGTGTGAGATGGTTTTCATTATTTTGATTTTGGTTTGGTGATACCTGGTTTTCTAGAGAATATATTTTATATATGAGACCTCTTGTAGTGTTTTCCTTGTGAGATGTCAGATGCTTGGGCATGAGTGTTGTGTGACTAACCCCACGAGAAATTCATTCATGTATCATTTTGTAAGTTTATCCATATATATATATAATAAATATTTTATATTTTATATGGTTCTCTAATGCATTTTATAAAAGGATTTAATTCTCAATGAACTACATTCCAAATGTTGAATTATTGAGATGTGAGATATCCAATGCACTATGTTTAATTTTTCTTGTTTGTGATATATGTGTCCACACTATTTTATGTGGGGATGGGTTATTGTGAATGAGAGTTCTCTAATGATTCTTTAGGGATGAATCAACGTGATAGGTTTTCACTAATAAGAGAATTTGTTCATGGGCCACAAAATAAGTGTCATGGGTTAGTGTGTGTGTGTAAAATGATAGGCCATACCTTTACAAATAGGTTAGAGGATGTGAAGGGGGACTTATAATGATATTTTATGGAATGGATGGATATATATTAAGTTTTTTGTTTCAATTGATGAGAAAAATAAAATATGGAACTCCCTCAATTGTCCAGTGATGGGATGAGGTAGACAGATTTATGATGGTTTACAATAATGTTGGGATGTATATTAAGTTTTTGGATGTTTCCCCTCACTGATTTATTATTTTTGTGATGGGAATGGTTTCATTGATACCATAACTAGTAACATTGGTTGTGTTTGGGGTTTATTTTTCTAATGGTAGCATTCGATCATGGAGTCTATATTGAAATTTTATGAATTATGGGAATATAGGGTTTTTGGAGGGCCGTCAATGACTATATAGTACTTTTTTGGTGTAGATTGGATCTTGAAATATACCTATGTAAGAATTATAGTATGTGAATAGTGTTTTATATTATCATGTGGGTTTGATTCACGAATAGCACTATATCCCTTATTATTATTTTATAAGAATCTACACGATCACAATAGCACTCAATATCGTTTGAGCACAAGGGATTCTTACATTGTTGTTAGAATCCCCCTAACAATATACCTATCATTTTGGGTTTGTACATGGATTGATCACCATGATTTCACATTGTCCATACCAGAAATACTAACTAGAAACAAGATATAATAGAAATGTTTTAGAGGTTGAGTAATCAAATGTCTAGTAAGTGAGTTCAGCTGGATGGTGTGTAACTCGTTTTCTATTTCTGTTTAACAAGTATACTATAATTTCATGCCTTTATATTTTATGATGTAATATTTACTACAACTATTATATTTTTTCAAACATTATTATATATACAGTTTTAATTGTTTCTATTATAAACTATTAGGGCCTACAGGGATCATAGATTTATATCTATTAGGTCTCAAAGATGACTATTATACATTATGTTAAAGTGGAATTTTCGTTTTTTTAGTAGGAACCTTCCATTTTTGGAGTGAATAGTCTCCAAAAAAAATCATTAGGCCCTCACCGATAGTCAAATTTTTTTTCATACACGTATGAACACCATAGTTCATAGTGTCCCACATGGGAACCATTACGGATGCCCGAAATAGGTTGTCATGAAATAGAATTAAATTAGTGGGTATGGATAAGTAGTATATTTGACGTGGATTATGGTTGTCCAGAGTCAAGATCTATATTGATTAATATATTTTCCTTCATGAAATTAGTTGAAACTCTTGTTGACAGGGGATGTCTAGTTTCAAGATTTGTAACATTATTGAATGTGAGATGATGTTCCAGAATATGAGTTATAATGTGGAATGTACGAGTCTTGGGATGATTCAATGGAATGGATTATAATTACATGAGTTTTATATGCATCTTGTTATAATCATTCAAGGGTCTTGATACATGTTTCATTTATATGATATTTATTGAAAATAATCATCCATAGAATCCATATTTGGAAAATATATTTAATATAAATGAAATTTTAATAAATATATTATTATGTTTTAAGAGATTAATATTTTTTTGAGGATCCTTGATGATATATTATTATTTTTTCTATTTTTATTCTAAAGAGAAATGGTTTTTAAGAACTCTATAAATTTCGGAAAATAAATATATTTTTGATATCAAAACACATAAAGTGTAATGAAGATTGAATGAAATGTATTTTAATTTTTATTTTATATGAAATATATCAGGTAACCAGTGATATTAAAATGGAATTTTATTATTTTGATTATTTTGAATTTATGTGGAACTAATATTTGAATTAGATTTTGAAATGGTATTTGAAATAAAAAATGGATTTCTTAAAAAATGACCAGCTTGGGCTTTGAAAATAGACCAAGATGGTGTCTATAAACTGTTTAAAAATAGGTGTTTGATATTGAGATATTGGTTCTAGTGTAAATTAGAATTATTTGGATTTAATTCAGGGGGGACACTGGAATGTTTTTATTGTGTATTTATATAATATAAAATGTCTTTTAGGTAACCCACATTGGTGATTTTCATGTTTTTACCTCATTTGATTAAGTAAAGAAAATAATCAAAATCATGTATATACCTATTTTTCTATGTTTTGTGGTTGACTGAAAGTGTAATTATTAAGTGTTTCATGATATCAATTAATATGCATAGTATGTTTTTCTAAAGTGTCTAGTATAGGGATCATGTTTCGTGTATGATTTTAAGCTACAGTAGCAAGGGTTGATTTTGATAGAAGAATATATTTTTACACTTGATGTGTGTTTGATTATTTCATGGTTTGGACTACCTGATTTAAAATTTATTGGTACTAGACTATGACCAGTAAAATTATGTTTTTAGTGTGATTTAACTATATTGTGGGAGCACTTAGTTGAAATATTCTGTTGGAAGAGAGGTCTTATGATGTGAATAAAATTATGGTTTGTGATTAGTTAGACACCATCATAGTGGTTGGTGATTGCTTTTTCATACTGGAACCTAGGTATTAGTGAGAGGTAATCATTAATAATTATGTAATGTAAGATAAAATATGGGGGAGGAAGAGAGTTAATATTTTGTTTATGAAATTAAATGAATATTGTACATATATAGTGGGGATAATTAAATTATTCCTGGGGTATACAACCATAGTGTCAGTTTATCAATGTAGGAAAAACTTTCATTTTATGGTTGAAATGAACACATGATACAAGTGAGATTATGGATCTCTTTTGAGAAATATGATGATGTGTTTGTTTTAGTCATTATTTAGATATTTTCCTATGTTTGGTTGTAGTGTGATCCAATGGAGAGTCAATTTTGGACGTACATCTGTGTTGAAGAAGGTGAATGAAGATGGGTTTTGTTTTTTTGTAATACAAAATGATGAAATGCCATGAATATTAGTCCAAATCAAATTATGGGTGTTTTTGTAGTGTGTCATTGCTTCTTGGATTATGGAATCATGCACATATTATATGGAAGTGCATTAGTCTGTGGGGTCTAATGATATATGTGAATATTTGTTGAGGTGGTATAGACTGATGATGAAATTTAAAGTTGAATGTGGTGAGTTTGAAAATACATCGAGAATGCCTCTTAAGGTGTGGAAAACATGTTTTTAAGATCATAATAGATATTTTTATTGGAAATTGGTTTCTTTGGTCTTCGTGTTAGGAGAATCACAATAGTACCAAATTAAGAATTTTGAGATAGAATGTGGACAGTTAATAGTAAATTGACTAACGAGGTTCGACATGGTTCATGGTTAGAGAACAATATAGGATTATAAAGGGAAGGAATAATAATATTAGAGAATTTTTAATGACCCATGTTGTTATGGAGTGGGAATTTGTCAGGGAATGAATAATGTGTTCCACTTATTAGGATATTCTTTTTAGAAATAAATTTCAGAATGGATGTTTGAGTGTTTAAAAATATATAATAGATTTTTTAATAATTTTTTCATTGACCCATATATATTACATTCTACTGGGAGTTTTTTTGAAATGTTCTAGGTGGATGAATATTTTAAGATTATTAATAAGAGGCCACCATATTTTATGTTAGAGACCATCATCATACTAGTTTTTCAACAAATATAAATGAATAATGATAGTCTCTAGTCACTATCTAATAAGGTATCTAAGAGCTGTTGAGGACCACTATTGATCTAATGAATTCAAGGAATACATTTTCTTTTAAGAATATATCTTTAAAATTATATTATGGTTATTTTCTTGAACCCCCATTTGGATCCTCCTTCTCTATAAATAAGAGAAAATGTGTAAATCCCCTCTTGGATATTTATTTTATGCCCCTTATTACCATACAAATAATAGTTATTCCGTAGGTTTTCATCCAAAAAATTAAGGTAATATCTCTATATACTTATCCTTTTTCCTTGTACATTATTATATTATTTTTATTAAATGTTATTGTTTTACAATGGGTGAATTCCATAATTCATGGATAATTATTAATCCCATGTGGGCTTCTATGTGTGTTTCATGGTGCATATTATGGTTGGTGGAAAACATGGTATCATTATTTATTTGATGCAATGTATATTGTACCATGATTTGTTTTAGGTAACTTTTTCTATTTTTTTGTAATATGAACTATCTATATATATTTATAAATTAAGTCATTAGTGTTACATTGTACTTTATCTTTGTATTTGGAATATCTCTCCAGGTTTCACATGATTTTGACATCATTATTCAACATAATTATTTTTTTCCAAAAATATTCCATATTGGATATATTAAAAATTAAAACATTATTTATTTATTATTTAAATTTAATTATAAAATCTTTTAATTCATCATGTTTCACAATTGGGATTTAAGAAAGTTCCTTGATATTTGGTAAAATTCATTGATGTTCCTATGAATATAATGAAATTTGAAGAATTAAGGGGAAGGAACATACATAAGTTAGGGGGCCATAACCATACTATGACTCTTATTTGATTGGGTTTTTTTTGTTTTTTCAGTTCCTACATCTGTGTATCTGAATACATGATTATTTTTTTCTCATGTAAGGAAAATTTTATTACAAAGTCACATTATCCTGATAGTTAAGATAAATGTGTAGTTTTCTAAATACTCTAATGGTGGAATTCACATAAAATGATTTTTGATATCACTTTTGAATTATTTCACTCAATGGGATTCAATGGTTGTCAAAGGGAAACGTTATTTCTTCTTATAATGGTATGTACATTTTTTGGCATGGAAATTTAAAAGGAAATTAGGGAATTGCAAGATGTGTTTTGAAATGATATTTAAAATTGAAATTTGTTCTCTAAAGGAATGTTTAATTGGATTTTGGGCCGAGAGTCGGATGTTGGTGAAGAATATATAGGATCAATTTTTATTTCTATTGAATATGGGTTATGGAAAATTAATTAAATTATATCCTGAAGGGCTTGGTGTAGTTTGGTTTTCATCCATTGATTTCATCTGGGTGATGCCCTATTTTCGAAAACATTTCATTTTTATGATATAACATGTTTTTTTCAATACATAATGCACGATTTATGGAAATTTTCATTCTGTGAGTATCCCCATGAGAACATGTTTGATGTATTAATGTGACAGATGATCTTCAAGTACGTAACAGATCCCTTGGAGGTTCTTGATGAGTCTCAAATATTTTTTAGAAATGGAACTGAGACCTAAGGGATTACCACCTAATGGTGAGTTATTTATCTACGAGATGGGTTGTTCACCATATTTTTGTCTTCCTCTACATTCATTTTATCCCCATCATGGAGAGCACAATGATAGATGGTGTGTTTTATGACCCAGTAAAATTATTTTAGGGATGGCTGATTATGATGACTATTCAATGACAATGATATTTGGATAGAAATCATTGCATATGTGGCTACAATCATTATGAATGACCAAAATTAGAATGTACTCATTTTTAAAAGATAGTGATTGTGGATGGGGGATTATCCATTAATAATAAGGAATGGATAACCATAGATACAATGAGAGGGAATTTTTTCAAGATAAATAAAATAAGGACCTACCTCAAGTGATGTGGAATCTATTATGGCTCATTGATTAATGATTGTGCGATGGTGCTTTTTTTAATGGGTCATGGTATTTAGTGACACCCCACCTTGACTCATTTAGTGTGGGATGGTCATCATTTGGTTGGAAAAAAACAAAGAATCTATGTGTATGGGTGAGGTTATGATATGTGAATTAAATATTTTTCATGGTGATGAAATATATATTTTATATTTTACTGTACACATGAGTTTAGGTATGGTTCCAATGTTGGTATTATATGATTTTTTGTATGAGGTGGATACTGGTATGATTCCGGAGGTTGCAAGATTTTATGTTCATGATGTGTTATTTTTTTATGTTGGTATGTTTTATAGACAAAAATGCACCATATATATCTATTTTAACCACATATTATTGACCATAACAACACTCTTTGTTGTTGAGGGATTGCAGATATATAATGGGTCATTAGAATCACCCTTAACCGGTGTATATTTCCAGTCATTCATTGTACATTTGAAATTATTTCTAATACTTCTATGGTAAAATGTACATGATATATCCATAAATGGGGATCTTATGGAGTATTATTAAGTTTGATAATTCAATAGGATAGTAGGTTAGTTGGGTAGGTGGATGGGTATGTTTTTTAATATATGTTATATTTTCATATTTTCCATTTATGAAATTATATGTACATGATTAGATGTTATATAATGACTCATTGTGTTTTTTACAGTTCCATAAATACAGCTGTACTACTATCTATTTTTTATTGTTGGGACCCAATGTACTACCAATTAATTTTTTATATTACATTAAGGATGTCCATTATATAGATGGGTGTGACAAACATTTAGTAGATTATGTATTGACCCATGGGATTTATTTTGGAGATAATATTATCCATATACTTTTTTAGGTTATCCATTGTAGATGGTAGACATTGGAATATAATGATTCATTGTAGATATAAAATAGTGTCCCAAAAGGTTATAATATATGTGGCCCAAATTAGGGTTTTACATTTCAACTCTAGTTAAAAAATTTTATGTCTAATATTGTAAAAATCACAGGAAAACTAAAGTGATACTGCATCATTCACATACAATAATAAATGTGCCTCATATGTGGAAATTTTACTACATTATTCCATATCCTTTTTCTATATATAATAAAAGAAGCTAATATATATATATACACTATAGCTTTGGTTATATTATAAATCCAAATTTTCATGATTATATTAATGTTGAATATAATATTATAAAACAGAAAATTAATATATAAAATTCATAATTGATTTTGAAATAAATTAAATATAGTATTATCTAAAGCCCCATATATGACCAAACACGATATATGTACAATTTTCATATATATACAAAAATGGTTCAATTAACCAGTAATGAATGTAATTATATCAACATATTACATTATCTAAAATATTTAATATTATTTTCATTCTATTTATAATATATTTTTATTATATTTCTAATGTGATATATTATATCATATAATATAATTGACAGTATGGTCAACCTTAATGATTGAGATTACATGAATTTGGACTATGTTGTGTTTTAATTTACTTGGAGTTTTATTTTTTAATAATCTTTCATTACGATGTTTTCTTTATTATACTTTTTTGTACATTAATTTATATTATAATGATCAAAATTAGTTTAATATGGATTTTTTTTGTTTTGGGAAAAATAATATACCTATTAAATAGGGTTATTTAATGAGAATTGTAAAATAAAAATATGGGGTATTACACCCAAATATTTCTCATCCACTATAAAAAACATATATTATGATACTAATTATCATAAAAATGTTAGTTTATCCTGGTAACTAATTTGAAATCCCATTATATCAAATTATAAATATACATTAATCCAAATCCTATAATTATAATATGTTATAACATAAAGCATTATCAAATCATTACATCCCTATAAAATTTTCCAATGAACACCATATTATTTTATCAATATAAATGAATCTATTCTTATTTATTTTTAAATATAAATTTTATAATGGTTATATTTTTAATTTTTATAAATTTATAACATTTTGTTCATGTTTTGAAATTATTTATTGGGTTAATTTATTGATTTTTTAAAAAAAATTATGTGAATAGTTAAGAATGTGGTTTTTACAAAATGCATAAATTATTTTGTGTGTATATAATAATTTCTACTTACAATAATTTTTTAGAATTAATATTAATTTAAAATAATATCAAATTTTTTAAATATTACTTAATTAATTCTATAATAAGCATCATTATATATGTTGCTGTTATAATATTATTCTTAAGAACAAAAAACCATTTTTCTAGAAAATTTATTTTCGTACTGTTTTGTGAACACATACTATAATTGTTTACTAATAATTTTTAATATTAAATCATTAAAAATAAATCTCATATTTTCAATCATGTTGATAAAAATTTTAGTTGTGTTCAACATCAATTTTATACTTTTTTATTAGTAACATTGGTAAACAAATAGGTATGGTAATTGGGTAAAATTGGTTATTTAAGTCTAAAAAATTATGATAATGTCCCAAATATCTTCTTATTTCTTATTAGATAGGGTATTTCTACACTTATTAACATATCGTATACATTATTTTTTTTATTTTCTAGTTATCCATGATGTATTAACTTATAATATTTAATAGTCCAGAACAATTACAGGTCTTACACTCACCTCACTTATAAATATGAACCTGCTCAGCTATATTATTAAAACATTTTTATATTATTTTTCCACCATTCTAAAATAAAATTACATCATTGAATCCCTCTCCAAACAACCTATATGTTGTTATCTCCCCTAATTACCATTATTTTATGGAATAAGGAGTATATCTAGGATGTTTTCAAAATAAGAGTAATAACACGTGATAGACTATCTTAATGTTTATTTTGTTACCCATATCCTAAACATATTCCACAGCCATTTTAATAGGATATAACAAATATAGTTTTTATATTATAATAATAATAATATTATTTAATAAAACATTATCATATCATTTTAAATACTATGTAAAATGAAATCATCGGTCGTGCATACTTCTGCCTGCCATATTAACATATGAGTGTTATTAATTTTCAACAACAAAACTACATGGAATATTAATCAGATTTATGTAATTAATATATATGATATTCATGAAATAATTATTATTTCATATTTTCAAGATTTCATCAACCTTCCTACCCCTCTAACCATTAAAAATGATAATTTCACCCATGAAGATGTGTTGGATAACAACTCCAGAAAGCATTATGATTCGTTATTAGTCAAATTTGAATTGATAATTATTAAATTTTATATAATGTATACAAATGAAAATAATATCAGGACTAATATTTTGGATATAGTTGATCTATGGCCCATTTTATGGTGTGTAATATATATATATATATATATATATATATATATAATTTGAGGTTACAAATAGAAGGGCCATAAAATATCTAAGGTAGAATTAATTGATTTAATAACAAAATATAAATTAATGGGGTTCATTAAAATTGAATTTATCTAAAACTATGTACAAAAAATGTATAAAAATAATATATTTTACTATATGATAGTTAAGAAAGATAATTTTTATGTTAAACATGAAGTAAGTATTTATTCCAAAATATAATTTTTCTTAAATATTTTTTTGTGTTAATGTTTCCCTTGAAGAATATTATATGATCTTTATCTTTTAAATTAAACAACTTATTTTTTTCTTATTATGAATGGATTAATCATGATTTATTTTCATATTTTGATATTTGGCACCATGAAATACTAATAAAATGATTGTATGAAAGGAAATATTTATTTTTTCCTTTTGGTTGGGAATATTTCTCCTTAATATCCATATTTTATTTAATTTTATCTAAATTGAAATTATTGTGATAAAATGATTTTTTTAAATTCATTTTCATCTATATTTTTAATTTTTTTTTTCTAATGACCGTAATTATTGTTTTTTGAATAAGGTATATTTTAATTTTTACCAAAATTATTAATGAAACCACATTTTTAATGATTAGTGAATGAATGGTTTTCCCACTATAATAAATATTGATTTATTTGAAGATTACCTTAACACATTACATGGTTTTATAGGAAAAATATATATATATAAATTCTATTTTTTTATAAATTGTATCAAAATAAATGTATTTTTTTCATTTTTTTAATGAAATTTTAGATTGTTAATTTAATCATATTTTTATAAAATTCAACGTAATTGGAATATTCCTATAAATTACTAGGGATGTAATCTAATTCTACAATACACTATATTTATCTAGATGTATTTTGACTATGTTTTTATATTTATTACCTAGAGAAAATAAAAGAATGCTTTATGATATATTCTACAAATGATTTTTTTATGATTATTATCTATTTAATGACTATTAGTATACTTTATATTACGAATACTTTAGAAATTTAATGGTGGGTGGTGTAGGTTATATCCCTTGGAATTATTAATAGGTCTTGTGATACAATCCATTTTGGATATTTTACATGTTCCTAATATATATATAATTTCTTTTCTAGAGGCACGGATTTTAATATTTTCATTTATAAAATTAAGCATGGTTATGAACCAAAAAAGATACATCAATAATATGACACCTTATCCAATCCTAATATATCTTGAAATTCATTCCCATATCTCATGGGTTGGTGACTATCACCTAATATTAAAAAGTATGAATGTGTGAATGAAATTTCCAGAGACATAAAAGAATAATGTGATACAAGTCAGTTTGAATATAAGAAAAACACTCTTGGGTGAACTATACCTTAAGTAAAACATGTACAAACAACATAGAATAAAAAAATATACTAGATTATGAGATAGGAAATAAACCAAATCCCAATAGAGAGAACTCTACAATCCCAATGATTAATAACAACTACCACCTCCATGTGGTGTTTTCCCCCTACTTGAGCATAGAAGGGAATAATCTAAAAATTCCAAATGGTGTAATTAAGGTTTGAGATAAATCCCATTAGTGTCTTAACAATGCTTCCAAAATAGGATTCCATAATTATTTCACCAAATAAAGCATCAAATTTTAAATTAAAAGGCATTGAATTTCAAAAGGCTTTTTAAAAAAATCCCTTATTTACATTTCAAATGATAGAAATACAATAAAGAAATGGCTTATTAAAAATTTAATATAAAATTGTTTGTAAAAATTCATAAATAATGTGTAAAACAGTTTACATGAAATAGAATATATGTCTCAATGAATTATAAATGAGCTACATGGTTATATTCCATAAAGTATGATAGTTCTAGGTTATGGGATCTACATATAGATATATCATGAAATATTTAATGTGCACACACATGTCTTTTAGAGTATCCAAATAAGTCTAACGAACATTAAATGACTGAAAATATCTTCTAATATTTTTACATTAGAGATGTAAAGCATCAATCCATTGCTATGTAATTTCCATAATAGTGTGTTTCTCCATAATAACTCACTAACTATGTAGGATCTCCCTTACACAAAAAATAATTAATAATTGGAAATTTATTTCCAAACTATTTAAAATACATTTGAAAAAATTTCCCATTTCAATATCCCAATTTCTATTTAAAAATTTAAACATGGTTTTAATGAAATCATTAAATTTTCAATAATAATTCAACGTGTTTCTATCATAACAATTTGTGCCATTTTTTCATCAAATAAATTTTATAAATCATTTTGATTAATTATATTCCACTATAGAAATTTGAAAACATATCCATAAAATAGAAATCACACACCAATTCAAAGGAATTAGGTGTTTTAATCAATTTGATGCCGATTTCATTTAAAATCTGAAACTCAAGGGAATTGTGTTTTGAAAATCTATTTGAAATAAATAAAATATAAATAAATAGTTTCAATGTAAATAAATAAATAAAGGGTTAATAAAATCATAAATAGTAAATGGAACCACATTCCTAATTTCCACGGGATCATGTAACAGAATGTCCTTAAAGAGAAACTATAATGAAAAGTGGAAAAAATGATGATTTGAGAACCAAAACGAGATTCGTGATTTACACCATCATATATTATATCATCCATCAACAATGATATCTATTAAATCGGGGGTGAGAGATGAAATACAGGGAGATATAGAACATGAAGTGGAAAATTATCTATAAAAGACTGAATAGAGATCATCTACCATCATTCCACCTTATCAAGAGATTCGTTGAGTCAAAATGGGTCTTTGAGTGCTCTAATGACCTAGGAATTCATTATAGGTGGAATTAGTATAAAGTGAGGCATATAAAGTGGGTTCAATAATTTTAAATAAATTTTAATATTAATTTAATGTCTCATGTACTGTTTCCTAGGCATGGTTTCATATTTAGAAATATAGTGTTCCCCGATAATGTAGGGTTCAATATTTTCTCCGAGTTGGGATAACAGTTTCTGAAACAATGAACCATCCATGAAAACCCTCAGTACCTAGGTATGTACAGTTTTCATTAGAAGGTTGTAGAGTTTGGGAAAAGTGTGATCCAACCAAGAATATCCTAATATCCATTCATATATTCCAAAATTTTACCCAAAGAACCAATAAACGAGACAAAATCAAATCATGTTCAAAGGAGTTTTTTAGGAGTACATTAAAATAAAAATTGGATTCTACAACCTCCCCACCATAGAAACATTTTATCCTCCATAATCCTATTAAATAGTTTCCAGTTAAAAAAATATGAGGCCACTTCTACATCATCAGTGCATCCCTCTTCCAAATATCATGAGTTTTATTGCAATTCTACCATAAAAAATTAACCAAATATACCATCTTCTAGTGATGTACCTTTTTTAGAATAAACTATCCTAACTAGATACACAGTTATGAATAAATCAATCTCAACATCATGATCACTATAGCTCAAAACATTATATGTATCAGATTGGTACTTTTTTATATGAGGAACATGAATGATGTTATACATCGATTCCAGTTATGGTGTAAGTGATAAATGGTATTATACTTTTACCACATTCTTAAAAACCACAAAACGTCCCAAAAATGGGGATAATGTTTCCCTTTCATACTACTATATTGATGAGCCACCCAAGGTGAATATTTTAATAACAACTAATCAAAAAATGAAACTTCCAATGGTCTACCATAATGATCCGCACAAGACTTTTAGAAGCTTTCTGTCATCATCATTATCTGATGAATAAAATGAATATTTTTTTGTCTCTAGAACTAATCTCATTTTTACCAAGGAACATTCCCCAATATCATCCCAACCAAATGATATATTCAAGGCCATCCATAGATTTCATCAACAATAAATTCAGATCATATACTAGTAACCATTGTTGTGGTAAAATAAATAAGACCCATATAGTAGCCCCAAGATCGACTGATGTCAATAAAATAGGTTGAAATAATATACTCAATAATATATATTTCTCTTTATTCTTAGGTATTGGACTATATATGGTATTCCAAACTCAAATGAAGATGATATCCTAGTGCCTCATAAATAAATATTCACAGATGAAAAGTAAACTAGGATTCACTATCACAGACCAAATATAGTCTCCATCAAAACTGGCACCAAACCCAGCCCATGACAATGACCAAAGGGTGTTACTTATCATCATGAGTTTCCACAAACTCTCGGGTATCATAAAATGATGTTTGGTAACGATTTAACCAATTTTATAAACACTAAACAACAAATTAACTGAATAAAACAAATATTTATTTTTCAACTAAAACCTAATTTTACAAAATTTCAGAACTGAATTACATGATTTGAAAAATTTTCAAAAGGTCATTACAAAGGTAAAAAACCAAAAATGTATATCCAAGAACCACCCCAATGCAAGGGGTATTCACTCTCAAATCATCTTCACATAGACACGCCAAGAAGGACTTCTTGGAACCCAAACCACTTGCACTAAAACTGCACCCAAACCTATGACACAACATAATAAAGACTACATACAAAAAAAGGTGTATTTAGGGTGTCAGATAAATCCCATTAGGAAACCACCAATATGATATTCCATGTGATGAACATTTAAAGATGAAATGCATGTATGTTTTAAAAAAACATTAAATTCTAGTTACAATTTCTAAAAGATGAAAATTAAAAATTAAAATAGTTTTAATGTGGTCTAATTTAAAGGATAAATAATTTCAAAATAAATGCCAATGATACTGAAATTTCCATCCCAACACACCATATACCAATGGTAAACAGAAATCATCTAATGATCACAAGCAATAAGAAATAACCCCAATGTAGTAGCTCGATGTGGGTCCATGGTACCTCGTAACTCAGTAAAATTTACCATATAAATATCTATTCTCTTGTATGAGCCACTAGTAGGGTATATACCCATAACCTAGTTGCACCCAATCATCATAATAATAGTTTAGTTAGAGTTTAATGTATCAATATTTCTATGTGAAACTGAGGCGAAACTTCATGGGATCACTATCATACTAGTACACTTCCACCCACTTAGATACACGGGTTTCCCTCTTATGTTCAAACAAGTTCAACAAGACTAGAACTATAATTTGAACATAAAAATATCATTTACACATCACATATTCACTAAACATACCACATCATAACATAAGTCACAAAATCTACTTTTTCATTCAAATGAATTTTGAAACCCTACACACACCAAAATAGCCCTCAACCCATTCCACATCACTTCAACACTTTGACAAATCCTTTAAACATTTTTATAAAAAATTTATAAGATGATAAATATAACATAAAATCCCAGAAAAAAATGCCACATAATACCCTTTTACCATCAAAATCATTGTAACATCAAAATTACATGAAACAGCCCACAAACAAGTTTCGCACCAACATCACAATTTAATAAAACATTTCTGAAATTTACAAAAGATTGGAAAATTTTTTGACATTATAAAACATCATTTAATCACTCAACAACCCAATATATGTGAAAACACATATGAAATAGTACAGATTCACTCTTTTCCCACTTTTTTTAACCAACTAAAACATTTACAATTTTCAAAAAAAGAAACGAAGTCTTGTAAATATGTATTGCACACAAAACCCATTTCAAAACCCCTATTTAAAACCAAAACCATACCAATTCCTATCTAAAACAAAACTAAAATCCCTAGAGACATTTATAAAACCATTTTCAAGTGTTATAAAATCACCATGAATAATACCACCAAAGATACAAATGAAAACACACATTTTTATAAAATGATCTCATGAAATATAACAATATTTTACACATCAACCCTATTAAAAATCCAACTTTTTATGCCCACATGACTCTAATTCATTTCTAAGCCAGAATTTGAAGTCCAAAAAAGATTTAGTAAACGTATTACCCAAGTTATAAAATACACCCAAAAAATACCCCATGAGTTACACATGAAAACACAAAATTTCAAGTTAAAATTTAACTATAAAATTAAACATGTATCCAAAACAATCATAAACAGTATCTTTACCACACCCAACATATGAGGAATATGAAAAATGAGTAAATATATCATTCTAACTCATCAATAAATGTTTACACATGTAACCACCTACCTTTCATGTCGAAACCCTCAAAACAAGGTGCGAAACAAAAACCGAACCACCGTCGCACCTCAAGAAAGTGAAACCCAAAAAAAACCACAATAATTCACCCAGAAGACAAAAAATAAATCACTAGATTTGAAACATAACTTCTGGACATTAGTTACCACAATAATATGGGATGAAACCCAAATCACATAGACTGTATCCCTAAAGAAATTGAAAGAAGAATGAAGATGACCAACTTACTTGAGGAATCTTGAAGAAATATCCACAAATACAATTGTATCTGAATTTTCAAATAGCGGAAAATTGAAGGAAGGTTCTAAAAAGAATATGGATACCATGAAAGAATTTTAGTGGGGGGAAAAGAGTGAGAAATTAAGGAGTTATGAAGGAAACAAATTATCATTATAAAACTTATCCAATTTGGAAAGCTTAACATGTTTCGACTTGTTCTGTGACGTAACCGAGCTCCAAAGAGGGGTAGAAGAGATTGGGTGCGTTCCTAGGTTCCCTGGGCTCAGGTTAGAAGTGGAATCACCAGAAAATAGATAAAACGTAATATTTAATTATATAAACAAAATGTTTTTTCAAAACATGAAATGGGCTTTCTGGCTAGACCAACTCCTTAAATAAAAACCCCAATCCACCATTATTATGGATTTTTAAATGCTTCAAATTGACAGCGTAGTGTTAATAGGTCAGGGGATGACATTTAGGAATTGTAATGGATGTATTTTTTTGAAAAATTAATGATTTATAGAATAACCAAATTTATTTTTAAATCTGTAATTGGGCTCATGATTTGGCCCAATTCATGAATACTCACCCATTCCTCTATAAAAGCTTGGGAAACCCCCAATACATACAATGAATGGAAAATAAATAAACAATACCTTTAAAATAATTTATTAATGTGACAATTCTCCACACCATGAAAACATTCTGCCTCAGAAAGTCACAGTAAGGCCAAAGCAACAACAAAACCAAATTGAGAAACCAAGAGGTACTCCCTTGCCAGGTTTCACCCCCACATGCCAGAACACCTCTAGTGATCCATTAAAGAAGGATTAATTTCACAACCAAAACATTACCCACCTTTTGAAAATGATCAATGACATTCATAAATTATCCCAATAGAAAAATCCTCAAACACAATCTGATCAATACTCAAGAAATTTACCCAAATTGAAGACCAAATTAGAACAAGGTTACATTAACCTTACATTAACTAAACCATTATGTTCTCTCTAATCAAAACATTTACTCCAAGAATATGTTGGTATCAATATATATCCAAACCAGACAATCTATCACCAATCTATGACCATGGATAATTCTAATTTACTAGTATGGTGGGACACAATTATGATCACCACCATAAGAGACAACCAATATTTTTTTGAGACAGAATCCAAACACTGATAGGGGGAGGCCTAAAAGGACTCCCTGGTAAAAATGGTAGACTTCCATTCAAAAATATTGAAGGAACATACATGATAATTATAGTGGGTCTCCCCACCATAAGAACCAACCATCTTAACCAACCAGCATGGGCTGGCACAGAAAGACCCATAAATTTAATGATTTGGGAAGGTCATACAGCTAGTCTGTACGATTTGTGAAACTGTACAGCAACTATGCAGATTATTCTTCAAGCATGGCTTCCTAGCACATAGTCACTCCTAATCATGCACTAACCATTTTCTCAGCCTGTCTAGCCAAATTTCCAACCATTCTCAGATGACTCAATAGAAATCAAATGGGGAGGTAACGGCATTGGGTGATTACATGGGTACAAGGCCCTACACCTATTTCTACCAAACGAGAAAAATAGAAGAAGGATAATGATACCATAGGTTTAAAATACTTATATCTTTCACACTAAGGATTGGACTTCAAAAAATGGTTTAAACGACCATGGGATTTCCCCTGACTACGAGTCAGTTTCTCTCTGAGACCTATGGCTAGAGCTCAAATGATTGAAGCTTATTTGGCCTTGCAGATAGGCTTTGGAAACCCGCTAAATGAGAATTCTTCTTTTAGTGCTACAGAAAACTACACCTCAATCCCTGATAAGTTTCCCATGACATAACACATTAAAAACTTAGTTTACACTAACCTGATATTTCACTGAAACAAGGTCTTAAAAAATGCACACACATTACATCTTCTTTATTTAGGTGAGAAACAATAAAATTAAAGAACACCTATAATTGGATTCCTCTAAAAATGGATGATTTTGAAGTTTTTTCAAGGGAGAGATTATCTAAGCATAACCGAGAGTCTTAAAGGATTGCACAACTTTCACCTTTAAGGTCAATTGAGCACATGACATCACAATGCATCACCAAACATGACCATTTTGACTGATATAAACAATTCTTGGAGAGGGACATTATACAACATCCCCAAAAAACACACAATTATAGAAATTGTCCACAATATCCTCTCATAACCAAATTTCCCACAATATTATTTTAATATGAACTCCTTCTTTGAATAGACTACAAAGGACCCAGAGGACTAGTTAGTCACCATCCAGACACTCATCCTTGCTAATGACATAGACCACTTCCACCATCGGAAAATCTGCAAACATAAAAATCTAGGGTCTCTTTCAACCTTATACGATCAATATCCCACTACATGAGGATCCAAAAAACCAATAAAGTAAATGGTGTAGACTCAATCTACAAATATTTAGAAAACGATTCCCTATATTGATCAACTAGAGAGTCCTCGAACAGCGAAACAATCCCTATTTCCCTTGAGTTGTGCAATAACCCTTAATGGGGCATACCTTATCCAATGATAGAACCCAAAGACCCATCCAAGATGGTATATAGGTCACGAAATAACACAAAACAGATTCAAACACATGAAGGGAACCACTGTAAAGGCATCCCAAAACAGTTCTCCAGAGAGACCACTAACTGGCCCTTCAACACAGCTTACCGACCAAAAAGAAACCCAAAACACATTTCAAACAGGGGGGGTTCTTGGACTCCAAACATCCCAAAACATCAACATTTTCAAAAAATAAAAATACAAACCATCACAAACTAGTCATCAAGACAAAAACAAATTCCATTAAAATCATCTTTTTGAAAATAAACAGTTCAGCGGTTAGTGTATCTACCAATGGTACCCCATGGGCCTTACACATGCATGTTTCTATGCCACACGAGGCACCCTCCTCATATCCATCTCGGAACTCATCCCGCTATGCCATCAACCATACATCATACCATACAACCCCATGCATGTGGTTTCTCATAGAAATACCAAAGGTTAAAAAAATTATTTCCACATTTCAACCAATATAGTCAACTGATGTCTCCTTTTTCTCTAAACCGCTAACCATGAAATAAAACCCAAATTATATCTTAACAAAAGTTTTAGAAAGGAACAATATTTTAAATGAAGACTCACTTTCAAGTAATATGCATTAATTTCAAAAAATCTCATCCAATTAAAACCAATTTCAAATGTTTATAAAACTCTATTAGGAACACTTTTTCAACACCAACATTAACACAATCTTCTACTTTCAAAAGATGTTTAAACACACCATTTTCCATTTTAAAAAATTCGAAAAACTAACTTCCAAAATTTTACAAATCAATCCATTTTCCACTTTATTATGAAATCATTTCTCAAAACATTACACATCTTAAAACCATGAAATTCTTCCTTTAAAACCAAACTTTCATGATTTCAAAACAAACGGACACAAGACAATGTGATGGGAAACTAGCTTTGGTGGGTTACATGGACATATGGTTATCGCCATATTCTAGTCACATCACCATCACCGAGAGCGTTCTAGGGAAATATCCTCGGCTCCATATGGCTTTACAGGACCTGTTAGATCACAGTGACCATTAACCCAACTCTCTTTTCATTTCCCCTAATCATCATCAAACCAATAAAACCAAAGGACTCAGATATGTCATGACTCCACTGGTGACTTGAATCCCATCATGAGGTTTTGTGATCAGGAACACTACCAATAACCTAAATTCAATGTCCTGAAAATCCTAATTCCAGACTATCATGACAACTCCCCAAATAACATGACCTGAGGAGTTAACCTGAACCTCCTTTGATACCATTTTTTTATGAACCAAATCTGGTCGCCAAAAAAACTGGCACGAAACCCAGCCCATTACAATGACCAAAGGGTGTTCCCAATCCCCACGGGCTGGCACAAATTCTCGGGTATCATAAAATGGTGTTTGGGAATGATTTACGCGATTTTATAAAAACTAAACAATAAATGAGGTCAACAAAACAAATCTGTATTTTTCAACTAAAACCATATTTCACAAAATTTGACAACTAAATTACATGATTTTAAACAATTTCTAAATATCATTAAAAAGGTACAAATCCAAAAATGTATATCCAAGAAGCACCTCAAGTCAAGGGGAAATCATCCTCAAGCCATCTCCACGAATATGCGCAAAGAAGGACATCATGGAACCTAAACCACTAGCACTAAAATTGTACCCAAAACTGTGACACAACATATGAAAGTATACTTACACCCAATTTTGTTAGTAAGGTGTGAGACAAATCCTAGTTATGACACCACCTATATGATATTCCACGTGATAATCATTTAAAGATGAAAATCATGTATGTTTTCAAAAAAACATTAAATGCGAGTTATAATTTCTAAAAGATACAACTTAAAAATTTAAACATTTTTCAAGTTGTCTAATTTATAAGATAAATATTTTTAAAATAAATGCCAAATACACTGAATTTTCCATCCCAACAAACCATATGCCAATGCTAAACACAAAATATCTAATGAGTACAAGCAATAGGAAATAACCCTTAGGCACTGGCTTTATGTGGGTCTCAAGTACCTCACATCTCGGTAAAAATAACCATCATAAAAAACAATTATAATGTATGAGCCACTAGTAGGGAACATACCCATAACATAGTGGTCCCCCATAATCATCATCATAGTTTAGTAAGAATTTTTTTCATCAATCATGCTAAGTGAAACTGAGGTGAAACCTCACGGGATCACTAGCACTCTTGTACATGTCCACCCACATAGAAACCCGGGCTTCCCTCTTGAGCTCAAACTAGTTCAACAAGACAAGAAGTATAATTTTCACATAAAAATATCATTTACACATCACATATTCACCAAAAATACCACACATACATCACACAAGTCACAAAATCTACTTTTTCATTCAAATGCATTTTGAAATCTTATACACACCAAAATATCCCACAGGACTTTTCACATCACATAAACACATCAACACATCCTTTAAAAAATTTTATAAAACATTTACAAGGTGTTATAAATCATATAACATCCTATACACAGAAGCCACATAATACTCATTTTACCTTTTAAATCATTTTCTCATCAAACTTACATGAAGTAGCCTACAAACAAGTTTCTCCCCAACATCACAATTTTATAAAACATTTCAGAAATTTACAAAACATCTTAAAAACGATTGACATCTTAAAATATAATTTAACCTTTAAAACCCCATTTTAGTTTAATAAACACACCAAATAGTACATATTCATTGAATTCCCACTTTTTTTAACAATCTAATACATTTACAATTTTCATGAAAATAAACTGTGTGGTGTAAATGTGTCATTCACAAAAAACCCATTTCAAAACCCCCATTTAAGGCCCAAACCATTCCAATTATTATCCAAAACTGAATTGGAATCCCTAGTGACATTTATAAAACCAATTTCATGTGTTATAAAATCACCTTGAATAATACCACTAAAGATACAAATGAAAACACACATTTTCATAAAATCCTCTAAAGAAGTATAAAAATATTTTCCACATCAAACCTACTCAAAACCACTCTGTTTAGCCCCACAGGAGACTAATAAATTATCAAACCAGAATTAGCTATACATGAAATATTTATTAAACCAAATCCATAAGTTATAAAATACACCCAAATAGTACCCCATGAGTTTCACATGAAAACACCCAATTTCAAGTTAAAAGTAAACAATAAAATTAAACATGTAACCAAATCAATCAAAAACAGTTATTTCACCACGCCCATCATATGAGGAATGTGATAAATGAGTAAATATAGAAATATAACTCATCAATAATTTTTTTCACATGTAACCACCTACCTTTTATGTTGAAACCCTCAAAACATGGTGCGAAACATAAACCACACCACCGCCACACCTCAAGGATGTGAAATCCAAAATAAAACTACAATATTTAACCAAAAAGGAATGAAATCACACCCTAGATTCTAACCCTAACATCTACACAATAGGAACCTCATGGATAAGGGAATAAAACTGTATCACGTTGAATTTTACCCTATGAAAATTGAAAGAAGAACGAAGAAGACCCACTTACTTGAGGGATCTTGTAGAAATATCCCCAAATACCCCTATATCTGAATTTTCAAAATAGAAAAAAAAATCAAGGGAGGTTATAAAAGGGATATGGAGACCATGCAGAAATTTTAATGGGAAAAAGAGTGAGAAATGAAGAAGCTATGAAGGAAACAAATTACTATTATAAATCTGCTCGAATTGAGAAATTATTAGCTGTTTCAACTTTTTCTAAAAAGAAAACGAGCTCCAAAGAGGGGGAGAAGAGATTGGGGGCGCACCAAGGTTTAGTGGTCTCGGGTTTATGGTGGAATCACTGAAAAAATAGTTAAACTTGAATAAGTTATTAAATAAAAAACACTTTTTTAAACTAGAAATGGGATTTCTGGGTCGCCCAAATCATTAAATAAAAACACAAATATACCATGAGTGTGGGTTTCTAAAGGCTCCAAATAGATATCGTGGTGTTAATAGGTTAGGGGATGCTAAGTAAGAATTGTAATAGATGAAAAATGTAGAAAACATAATGATTTATAAAAGAAAAAAGTTATTTTTAAATCTGGAATTGGGCTCACGGTTTGGACCAATTCATGAAAACTCACCCATTCCTCCATAAATGATTGGGAAGCCCCTAAAACAAAGCATGAATGGAAAATAAATAAAAAATAACTATAAAATAATTTATGTTTGTAACAGTCACTATATGTTTCTATGGCATATTGAAGTCTATAAAAATAAAATATATCATAAAAAATTGAATTTTCTATCTCCACAACTATGGGTGTATAAAAAATAGTAAGAATTGATCAATTCAAGACAGATGATCGATCACCACACATATCTCATTCTTAATTATATGGTTAGATAATAAACCGACTATAATTTCCATTAAGGTATCATCCCACTTCTAATCTAGGACTGGAAGAGGCTGAAGCATCCTTGAATTTATCTGTTTCTCTTACATGAACTGTATAAACGTATACAAATTAAAGATAGATTCATCAGTGCCCCATCTCAAACCTGGCCACCAGAATCAACACTTCATGTCATAGTTCATCTTTGTGGATCATGGATGCACTAACCACATGGAATAATGGACATCCTACATCAAAAAATTCAAGATTGATAACAGTACATAAAAAGTTTTATGAGAAAATAGTATTCCATCAATTGATAAAAATCATTCAACAATGTTATCATCACCATAAACAATGTCATCAATTGTATAGAACTCATTATCAAGATTAATTTCCAAAATTATCATCTCAATAAGAGAGGAGGTCATATAAAAACTATCCACAAAAACCATGGCCCATGATTCTCACACACGGATACGAAACTATGAAAAAAATGCATCATGTTCCACTCTTTCGATGATTCTTTCATGACATGGGTTTGAATTTTCCTACTCAAAGAATCATAGAATAAATTTTCATTCCCCATGTTATAGGTGATGTTAAATTCAAAATATTCTCGATATTCCACCCAGTTCCACTATAAATGATTCAAATGTTATTGAGATAAGATATCATGGAAGCTCTTTTTATCGGCAAACACACAAATCCTTTATTTCAAAAGGAAATTCATCTAACTCTTAAGTGATTACATCATATTAATGAGATTAATTTCATGGGTTAAGTAATTATAATCATGTTTCCTAATTTAGTGACATCAATAAAAAACATGATCAAAGAATATAGGAACACAACTCAGACCTGAACCCAATGCACCAAAGAATAACACATACCCATGCTCATCCTCTAGAAGATCCAATACTGGTGTAGATGACAAAATATGCTTCATATCAACAGAAAATCTCTAAAATTTACCATCCTAGGAAAACCTAACTCCCTTCTACGTTAGTGGATTCATCAGAGAAGAAAACATTGAAAAGTCCTTTATAAACATGTCAAAATATCTAGAAAAACCCAAGATGCACTAAATGATGAATAAAATTCAAGTTTGTTACCATGTCATAAATGCCTAAAACATATCAAGATAAAATTATATAACATTATTTACACCACGTTCCACAAGAACATCACATATCAAATCCAAAAATTACCTTTTGATATCATGGTATAATTTTTGTGGATTATTAATAATTTAAAAATTGCTCTCATATGATTCACATGATCCTCCAATGAAACAGAGTAAACAAGGATTCCATCCATGAAGGCCACCAAAAATGTGACAAAATACTCATGGAAAATCATATTCCAGAAATCCATAATATTACATGCTAATTTTTTAAAACATAATGGCTTAAAAAGGTGATCACAATTGGAATACCGTATCCAAAAGGTGTTTTACTCTATGTCATATTCCATTATTTTCATCTAATGGTTACCATATTGAAGATCAATATTTCATAACCAATTCTTCTAATTCAACAGATGAAATTGATTATCAACCCTTATAAACATATAGTTGTTCTTTATCACAATTCAGTTGAGCTTTTGTTTATCAACGCAAATGCTATTTGAACCCTCATATTTCAAGGTAATGGGAATTGAAATCTCTTAAGGTTACACATTCAAGAATAGAATTAATTCCTCTAATATATCATACAACTGAGTTTTCAACTAATCATTTTCATATAGTTCCATGCACAAAGATGTAATAGTAAATGGTTGAGTACCAGACACTAAATATATGAAAAAATAAACATCCCCTAAAAGTGACATAATAGAGATGTTCGAAGGTATAACATATGGGAAGTTTATGACAACTGGAGGGAGATCATTGATCAAGGATTATAACTCCAAATCCAAATAAAACATATATATATCACCTTCCAAATATCTGGATATGTTGTTTTTTCACTAGTCAACCTCAAGTCCCATTAGAATGTAATGTGTTTTCATGTCAAGGACCAAAAAATCGAATGAAATACCAATATCTGACAGTGGTAAAACCCTTTCATGACTACGGAGACCCTGCACTCTCTTCATTCTGAGGGGTGTTGTAATATCCATCACATAAGATAAAATATACATAGGATGATTAAAACTATTCCCAATAGGGGATGAAATATATGAATAAGATTCACCAGTATTAAATAAAGGAGTAACTAATGATGAATTTATAGTGATAATACCTCTCATAGTCTTTAGACACATACCTATTATCTATGGAGAATCTTCCACTATCTATATAAGATTTATTCTAGAAACATGTGTCTAGAACTCTTTCTTCCTGTAAGAATCTCATTTCACCATAGTTTTAATAGGAACTGATGATATAATTCAACAACACAGAGCTAGATAAACATGGAAGAACTAATTCTAGTGATCTCAATTCCCACAAAAGCCACATACCATGGATTCCATAGTAAATCCCTATTTCAAATGACCTGGTATTCCTAAATTATAAAAAATCAAATATCAATTGTCTAGAAACTCATGGAGGTATAGAAAAACCCTATTTTCAAGAACCAGCACTATAGTCGTCCCAGTTAGTCATCATTTTAGAATATTAACTAGAACGTCCACTAGGATAGGAGATAACTCTTGTCAACCATAACAAACTAGCTGATTCCATTTTGACCATCAATACAATATCAAAAAATTTAATATTATATTTAAGATTCATTAAGATAGCCTAATAGAAAATATAAGATCAAATTCTAATCTCCCACATTCAAGTCCTCATATTCTCATTCATCAAAATGGCAAGTAAAAACTACGCAACATTAGAAAAATCGTTTTCATATTCTATCATGATCTAATATTTTTGATCGAGTTTGAAAAAAAATAAATCCTTAGCTCACACTATAGACTCTAGAAACAACTAGTTCCTGAAAAAAAAATCGTATGTCATTCCAAACGAATATCTTATGCTTATATTATATTTCTATCATGAACCAAAATTTCTTACTTGGCCCATCTGGATTGAAGGATGAAAATTTCATAATGATTTAATATAGAATCTATAATAACAAAAATTAGATCTCAATATCTCAAAAAAAACCTTTTCTAGATCATTTAAAATGTGGTATGTTAGATACTTCTATCAAGTAACTATTAATCATGATTATGTAGAAACCCATTTGAGGTTACATTGAAAAATACTAAATGGGAATGGGTGCAGATGTCAATCCAAGATCATTGAAAAATCAAGATAACATCAAAAAGATTCTATTCCATGGTAGAATTCAGTCATTGAGGTTCATTAGTAACTTCCTACGAGATTTTATTTTAATGTATTTTCATTGGAATGATGCTAAAAAAACATCTATATAAAACATTGAATTCAACAAATTAACATAAAAAAATAAATATGGAAATTAATCCCAGCTGATAGGTAAACAAGATTTCGATTTCACACTGTACAATTTAAAAGAATGAAAAATACTAATACTAATCATCAAGGAATCATCCCAAAAACAACCTCAGGTTTTTTAGGACCCATTACGTTGACTGATGTCCAGGGACACTATCATAACTACCTCTTATGTCTTGAAAACATTGCACAACTCCATACATACATCAAGATATGATGCTCAAACTGTCCCTTTGATACCAAATTTTCAATAACCATCCCATATACCCTGGTACTATGATACATGAACCAATCATAATATTTTAGTAAAGGAATTCTGGGTCCCCATGGGTTGGAGGCTATCAACTAGAAACATAAATTATGAAAATGAGAACTATTTTTCCAAAAAAACACAATAGAAGTAAGAGATGGAAGTCAATATGCAATCAAGAAAAACACTTCAGGTAGAACACTTCTAGAAGCCAAACAATTATAAAAACCAAATGTACCAAAATAATGTAAAATAAAATAGGAAGATAAATACCATATATCCGAATAGACACAACTCTCCAAACCAAGAAATCTGCAACAACTACCTCCTCTAAGTTGTTTATTACCCTTACTTGATCCTGAAAGGAAATGATCTATAGACACCCAAATTTCTATGTAGGGTGTGATCTAAAATCCTAGAATGGTATCACCAAGGATTCAATAATACGATTCAATAATTTATTAAACCAAAACACTTTTATTTATAAATAATAAGGCGTGGAATTTTAAAATCATATAAAAAATCATTCATTACATTTCAAATGAGGTAAATACATTAATTAAGTGGCTTAATAAACATTTCATATAAACGAGAATATACAAATTCATAGGGAATTTATAAAAAAGATTATTGTCAATGGTGTATATATATACATATATATCAAATCACTAACAATGTGTAACAAGGTAATCTTCAATGAGATACAGTAGTTCTATGTTATGGGATCCTCAAATACTTATACAATGAAAATGGATATTATCACACACGTCACTCTAACAATCGATAGACAAGAATAATATACACCCAATTGTGGATTGGATATGCCAATTTGTTTATGTTATAGTTGAAAAGAGTCAATCCATTTCTAGGTATTCTCTAGGATACCATGTTTATCCCTGATAACTCACTAATTACATAGGATTGCATGTTCTCTAACAAAAATCAATAATGGGAAATTCAATTCCAAACTATTAAAAATAAAATACAAACTATTTTATGCTTAAATATTTCAACTTCCATTTAATTCCCAAGATGTGTATTTAATCAAATATTGCACTTTTCTAGGATAAAACCACTGGCTTGGTTTTAAAAAAATTAATTATATATTTCCCCTCATATAAAAATTATAAATCAATTTCACATTCAATTTCACAATTTAAATTCAAAAATATAAATTTTCAATATTTTTCTTGAAATTAAAATTACACCACAATTCAGCAGAATTAGGCTCTTTCCCAATTTCATTTAATTTTTTATTCATATCCCTAATTGGATGGAATTATATTTTTAACAATAAAATCGAATGTAATTAAATATATATCATTAAAATAAATGTAGAAGAATTAATTTAGGGTTAATTAAATGGTAAATGATTAATAGATCCATCTACCAGGTTGGGACCAAGTTGAATGGAGAAGCTTTTGGAAGTTAGAAACAATTTTTTCAATACTGTTGTCTTTTTTTGTTGAAAAATATATATCAATTCACTTTGTAAAATACATGGTAAATATTACGATGATTTGATGATATGTATTTCTCAAATATCAAATGTTTTCTAGAGATCTTGTGATAATATATTTATGAATGAATGAGAAAGAAACAGTGCTAAACATTATATTCATTTGGATCAATAATAACTCTTTTGATGGATGATAGGAAAGTTACAACACTTTCCATGGAAAATATGATGATGTTAACATGATAAATCAAATATTAGTGGGAGGTTCATGGTTTTTGGGATTCATACAATATGCAGAATGCATTTCATTCATGGAATATAGGCGGTGATATGTTCACTGATAAAATCAGTTTCCACAAATGATGAATAGTGGTACACAGACCTCAAAGGGACTATGTTTTGTAAAAGGATCATAATTTATGGATATGGTTTTACCAATTTAAAAATTTATGTAAATCATATTAGTAGAATTTTTGAATTTGTTTTCCTATATTATTGACCCAATCCCATAATTTAAAGATATATTTTTTTAAGAAGATTTCATCATTGCATGATGAAATTAGGAGAAGTCTGAAGTAGTTCACGATGGAGGATTCCAAGAATAGAAGTAGTTCATAAAGGATAGTTTCCACATTGGAAGAATCAAATCATGGGATCACTTCCAAGACTGAGATGGTTCATGAGGAATGTATGGAGAACATGTTTTTGGTAAACTGTAGCATATAAAGGAATAGAGAATTCATCATAGAGGTTGTCCAGAGAGGTTTTAGTCATTCATAAAATAGGGATGGTCTACAGAAGTGATGGTTTTTCATGGAGCAGGTACAGTACAGAGATGAAAGTTCGTCGTTGAAGGAGGGACTATTAGGGGGAGAAAAAACAAACACAAAGTAGGGTTTATCTGGGGAGGATGAATTGTTTTGCAAAGTACTCACTCCATATGGTGAAACTCATTTTGTGAAGGATATAGGAAGTTTGAAAACCAAGAAGGATAGTTTGTGGATAAATTAAGTAAGTACCTTCTAGATTCTTGATAGGAAAGAGAAGAAAGATTTTGAAAGACCAAATTTGCGATAGCTGATCAAGAAGAAACAAAAGATCAAATTGCATCATTTTGTGCAATAAGAATAACAATAAAATTGGATTATTTTTTTACTTATACATTAGTGTTAGGGAAAATAATACTCATTGTATTCTATATTAGAGGATTTCTCTCAAATGTATTGTTGAATACAAGATTATTTCTAACCCATATCAAGGATGTTTCTACTAATTTTTGGTAGTTAACATTGTAAATACTTGTGTTCAGGTGGTTGAATTGTGTTCCTAAAATAAGACTTTAACATTATTCAAAGTTTGTTTCATAACTAAAGAAACTTAATAGAAAAAATATATTACTGATTCACCCCATCATCTTCTTAGTAATACTTGAATCCAGACATGGTAACTTTATGTAGGGATAATTGGATCATGATACACTAGTAGCTAAATGGGTAAAACCAAAAATAAAGAAATACAATGATGATAAGAGAGCCAAATCTATATTCCAAAACTAAAGAAACTAACATTTGAACCTCTATTAACATAGAAATATTATAAACCATAGGAATAGAGGAATGGGAGGGGGAGATAGGAAATGGTAAGATGAAACATTCTATGAAAATTCAATGTGAATATCTCCTAGTTTTGATATAACTTGGAAGGGGATTGGAGGATCTAAAATGGTTCTTTCAGAGCTCTAATTACATATTAATACTCATAGGAAAAGTTAGGCCAAATTGTGGGGTAAAAATGTTTTTTAAGAAATTAAAATGAATTTTTATATTAATAAAATGTTACACACCTTTTTTCATAGGTAAGGAGGAATAGTAAAAAACCATATAACCTATTTATGAACCCCCTATTGTTTGGTTTCATGGTTTCCCTTCGGTGGTAGAGTGGTTTTTCATACCATATGCCAACCATGCAGCCTGTCACAACCTTGGTGTACACAGTTTACAGTAACATGGTTCCCAGTTTGTGGAATCCATGAAACAACCATGTACATATCAAAAGCCTTACAAAATTTCGGAAATTTGACCTGATGATCTCATTAACAAGACCCGACCAAATAATGTTCATATTCAGGTTATTGAGGTACATGAAAATAGTAATATAATATTTCATCCATTCTATCATTATGAAAAAAATTATTATTATCGATGTGACTATTTATATTTTCATATCAACATAGGATATATTCTACATTTTATGATATTTATTATATGGAATATTTTTATATTGATTTTATCGTCAATATTATTAATTATTTATTTCTTAAATGATATATTCTATTGTAAACATACCATTAACAACCCTATGATATCACACATTAATTATATTTTCATTTACCTAGGATACTATTATGGGATATATTATGTATTTTAGGAATATGCATGATGAAATAATAATGTTATGACTTTGATTTTATATGATATTATGTTTTTTCAAATGTAATGTGTGAATCATGTATGTATCTAGTCTCTTGATACTTATAAACTATTCGATCCATCTGGTTGTGATCTCTTGCAAATTGTGACACTATTGTAAGATAACCACTTAGTATGTTTTATTGGATTTGGGGTTCTATAGGTTTTATAAATTGAGTACCTGTATAAACCATGGGACCTCGATTTATGAAAAAATAGATATTATAACCATGGGAATGATTATAAAGATAATTATTATTATATAATAATATTTTTTTGTTTTTTTAATGTAGATATTTTTTTTGTCAATCACTTCACTACATAGACATTAGAATGTTAATTCATTATTGTAACAAAAAAGTAGGGTAAATAAAAATAAATTTTTTTTGAGTATGAGATCAATCTTCACATGATGTGCGATGAGTGGTTCTATAAATATAAACATGTGTATAAATTCATTGTGGTTTTCATTTGGTCGATTCATAAATTAATTTTGAACCCTCATAGATCATTTAGAAAATTTTATATGATCTTATGATATTATAATAGTATCAAATCATATAATTTTGAAAATATTTATAATAAAATAATCCTTACAAGTTATGTGTTTCACTAGATTTAGAGTTATACACTATGATTTTATATTTCCAAGGTTATCATCTAACAAAATACATTCCATTATTTTAAAATGGAATCATGAATAATGAATGTAGACCTACTAACTAAACACAATATCATTATGTATTTTCAAAGTTGGCATGATACTGAAGTTGGTGAGAGATCTAATGAAATTATAACTATATTTTAGTATATAAATAAATAAGAAACCAATATAATCCCCCTAATTGGGAATCCTTCATGTCCCCAATTTGGTAGAACATTTTAGGACTACTTAATGTGACAAGAAACTCCATGAATAACTGGGAATACTAATCTATTAAAATTTAATAAATAGATCAAGAGAATATGTTATATATTCATTGATTTTGGATGTATTTAAAGCTATAATGGTATCATGGATGTTTTTCATCTCAACGAAGATGATGAACAATACTAGTAATTCATCCAAAACATTGTCACCTCAAATAAAATATATATTATGTATTGGAATACTTTTAGGGAGGTATATTTCAAAAAAATAATTTCTTGGAATAATTAAACTGATATGAAGTCGAAACTCAATAATCCAAGTCAATGACAATGAGAAAATATTTTAAAATATGAATACAACATTAAAATGAATGAAACACATATAGTAGATCGTGTATAGAATCTATGAAGTAATATTAATTGTTTGTATAATTGGATAATGTTGATCCTTCAAATGTAATTAGACTCTGGAATGTTATCAGTTTTTGATGATATAATATGACGTACTAAAAAAAATAAAAATCAATCAAACAATTAATATATCCTCCATGTAAAAGAAGAAAATATGCAAGTAGTTTATCACTGTGAAACAATAAAAATACAAATTTGGAGGAATCAAAGTGTGTAACATCCCACCTAAAATAATTATTAAGTGAATCAGTTTGGATCATGATTGATAGTACATGTAGTTTTATTCATGTTTTCAATGAAATTCCATACGAATAATGATTAAAATGGTAATAAAGAAGAAAAAAATGATAAATGCATCATCTATAAGAATAAGGGGAACTGTTTGAAAAAGTATAGATGTGTTAGAGTAACATTTATCATATAATTAAAACTGTGAATAACAACTATAATGTGAGAAATACATATGTGGTTAGATTATATAACTATTTGGTGGAAGAATCATTAAATGTAAAATCAATCATATGTAAATATTTATTTTATTATATATTTTTGACACTTTTATATTTTATTTTGTTTTACCAAATTATGTATTTCTATAGAACAACAACATAGATGTTTTTAATAATTTATCATTGTGTAAATATTATTTCAATGAGGATAGGTGAGTTAGTCTACACTAGGTAACATAGACATACCCTATTTGAAAAAAATATTTATACATATTTTTGATTTGATGTAATTTATAGAATATTTTTTATTTGAAATTATAACGTAATAATGTATCACTATGGTAAGGATATTATGATTCTTGATGGAATAATTATATGCATTTTTTTCCTAGGGGGACTAAATCATATATTTCATGTCTGAATCCTCCTACAGTAGTTAAACATAGATATATTCTTGGATAAAAAGAGAAAAAATACATATGAATTGTAATGGTATAATTATAATAGTGTATATAACTATTGTATAGTTATAAATTGATATATTTCTTAAATAACTACCTATACATACAACTTATCATGACATTGAGTTTTTTATTGATCTCATCATTGATTTCAACCTTATATTTAAGACAGATTTCATAATGTAAATAATATAATTATTGTATCTATATAATCAACATTAAGGGTCATGATATGGTTTTTTTACACACTAGTGTTCTTTCTTGGGTCCCCATGTTCCTTTTTTATATTAAAAGATTAATATATATTTATATGGATCAATTATAGGGAAATCAATGAAATTACAATAATGATCATGAATCATCATCTCCAAAATTATTCTTTATTGATGTGACTAAAAAAGATAAAATTTTATGACGATTGATTTTCATTCTGGGATTCATCAACTACATGTATAAAAATAATTTATTCTGAAGAAAAAAAAATTCATTTGAGATATAGAATTTATGAATTTGAAATAAGTCCACTTTGATTGACTAATTCACCCCTTTGTTTTAGATCTCACAAATTATGTATTCATATTTTATCATCAAATTTTCATTATGGTATTTATTGATGATTTCATGATATAATATAAAGCATTTAACAAGATTTAGAGTCATTTATTGATAATTATTAAGATTAAATGATTACAAAACGTTATATTGAAAATAAATAAACAATGAATTCTAACTTTAGGAAGGTTCTTTTCAAAACATTCATTTCTATAAGATATAAAATTAGTTTATACATTATTGAAAAAGATAAAAATCGGATATAAAATTCTAAAGAATATAACTCAGTGGTATTTTTTAGTTTGATTATAATGTTACTAATGATTATTTCTTCAACAAGTTTATCCATTGGGAATCATTTTAACCAAAATTTCACATAAATTGTTTAGCATCGTATGGTTTGATTAATTAAATGAATGTTCTAAGGATTTGGTGGAGAGATTGATCAATCCACATTTATTTACATTGCAATCATGAAAGGATTGGTTTCTAATATATAAAAATGATTCAAATAAGGATCACAGATGTGTTTATAATTACAATGACAATGTTTTTACCTATAAATCTATAAGTTAAATATTCTACCACAAAATTATAGAACCCATGATCTTGAATTGGATTTCATAGAATTTTAATAGAAGATATTGAATCAATAACTTTATGTTGAATGCTAAAGAATATATTTTGATAATGAAATCATGAAATACAAATTATCGCAAAACAATTATGAACCTTGGATAACTTTGATAGAAATAAAAAATCATAGATTATTATTTATCAGTAAAAAACCAAGTTATAGAGGAAAATATAGTGGTCATATCATTGAGAGTAATGAACATGGTTTTTTGAAGAATCTGATGATTAGAAATGATCGGATAATATTTGATTTTCAAAATTTGGGCTAGGGAGAAATTATAATGGGCGGAACATCAAAACATTTCTAAATGATTTCCAAACTATCAATATTATTCAAAATAAAATGTTTTAATCTAGAAGATATGGTTATTCAACAAAAAATGATATTTATTTATAATGAGATATTTTTATAAATCATCTTGATTGATTTGGTATAAAAAAATTTATATAGGACTTTGGTTCCAGTCATTTCGAAAAAGGAATGTTTACTATTATAAAAACCCATAGCTAAAATTTCTTTATAAACCAAGATTTCACTATTATGTTTCATGATCTTGTGGAACATTTTTTGTTAGAAAATGTAATGACTTAAATTATTTTATTTGTAATACGATTCATGGTTTTTCAGTACGAATATGCTAAGAGAGATAATATTAATGGATTAATTCAACATATACTATAAAGACCCGATATTTCAAGGAATTATTTTTCTTAATATCTTTGGAATTTTACAAGAACGCAGTTTCTGACTGCACCTGATTCTGTTTAGCTCGGGTACATTCAGTGAACGAAAAAGTGGGTTTTCCTAAATTTTGAATCGGTTCACAGAATCGAAATCTGAGGACACGGATAGAATCGCAGCATCGGTAATTTCTTAGGAACACCTTTTCCGGAGTTGCGTTTGCTCGGGTGTGTTTTTCTTAATTTTGGGGTTAAGTAAATGAATAAAATAAAATTGTGCAACCAATCTTATTTCATTTAATGTTGTTTAACCTAAGCTAAGTGGTTGAAGTGGAACCCACTATATCCTACTCCACTAGGTAGGATATTTGTGGGGTGGGGCCCACACGAGCCCCACCTGTTAAACTTCCTCAAAATCCCCCACCTTTAATTAGGTAACGCACCTGCACCCCCCTTTATTTGAGATTCAACTCTTATGTTTAACTTAATGTTTGAATGCATCATTAATTTTGGCGGTTTAAACTTCTCAATTAATTCAATTAATTGATTGATTCAAATTTTTAATTTCAAAACGTTTGGCTTGTGTGTTAATAAAATAAGACAAGTCTTATTTTATTAAAGGGGTTCATTGTGCAAGAGGGCTGGAGAGAAATCACTCAAATCCTGGAATCACTCCTTCCTCGATGAAGAACATGAAGAACGTGAAGAACGCCGACCTCCAATGAAGGTCGACAAGAACGCCGGATCCTCGGAGATCGACGACGCGACACCGAAGAATCTTTTCTCTGCGAAGCGACGATCCCCCTTCTGCGACGCCTTCTTCCACGACGTGAAATTCTATGACGAAACTTCGGTCAACTTTTTCTTCAAGGTAGGGGATTATTTATTTTTGTTCCTGAATACATTCTTCACTGTTTATTGTTGTTTTGAGCCTCCTGATATCGTAATAACGGGAGGTGGTCGGACCGCACGAACATAGCCGACCCTCCTCCCCCCTTGATTTTTGATTTGTTTGCATCACGAACAAGGTATCTCGGTTCCGGTGCACCGCGCGGAAAAAAAATAAAGATTGGTCGAAGAAGCGCGGCGCCGTCGCGCCATGCTGTTGACGTCGAACAAGCCGCAACACCGTTGCGCCGCGCCGGAGAACCTGGAAGAGACCGCAGCTGGAACGGGGCTGCGGTGGAGGGACGCGGTGCCATCGCGTCACGCCTGATGAACCAAGGCCGCGGTTGAGAATAGGGCGATGGTCGGCTTCCGGCCGCCGACGTCGGAATAGGAGGGCGGGACCGCGGGGTCCCGCGGCAGCAGCACGGTCGGCCAGCTGGGCCAGCCGGTCACTGAGAAAGTCGAGGGTTGTAACCCCCGGCTGGCTGACAGGATCACCCCCACATATGGGGGTCACGGTTACACGAATAGGTGGGGGGGAGATCCCCCCCCCCCCCGCACCCATTCTGTGTGGCCGTTACGGCCGAGCCGCCTGGCCACGTCGGTCGGGCCGAGCGTGCCAGGACGGGCCTGGCCGCGCACAGGCCGTGCCCAGGCCGGGCCGGGCTAGGCCACGCAAACCGTGTCGGGCCTCGCCCATGTGTGCCGAACCCGGACCCGGGTCGGGTCGACCCGGTTCGGGCCGTCCCAGGGGTTATCGGGTCGGGTCGTACCAGGCCCGAACCCCCTATTCGCAGACCTCTTACGGTATTTTGCCCATATCTTGGTCTAAAGACCTCTGATTGATGCACCATCAGATGCGATGCGATCCTTGGATTGAGATGTTCGTTTCGGTATATCACACTCAAGGTTTTCGAGGACATTGAGTACGGACGGGTGGTTCGGATACGAAACCAACCGGGCCCTCGGAGCAGAAACGCTTTTATCTTGAGCTCCGGACGACCGATTTCCATGCCGTCTACTTTGTTTGATTCCTCTTTATAAGAAAAAACTTTTGGAATTATTATCCTGAGTTTTGGATGCAGTTGGATAGTGGCCGGGTTGGATTGTACCCGAAATCCAAGCGGGCCCCTGGAACGGAAAAACTGATAACTTTCAGATCGGACGTCTGTTTGAAGAACCGTCAGCGGCGTTGGTGATCACGTTGAGAAACCATCCCTATGAGTATACCCTATGTGAGTTCGGGGTACATTTGAGATATGGTCGGGTTGGTTCGCACACGAAACCAACTAGGTCCCTAAGATGAAAAGGCTAATAACTCACAGACCGGGCATCCGATTGACGCGTCGTCTGTTGTGTTGAGACCACTAAGGCGAGGAGGTACTTTGAGATACTTATTCATGGGACTTTGAGATACTTGGAGTATCGACCTGTAGCTTGTGGAGCAGACCATCTCGGAGATGAGCGTACGGAGTACGGAGACCGTGTAGCCGGCTGAGACCTCACGACTACTTGACCGACTCGACTTGGATTGAGTCGACTAGCCCAGTGGACGGAGCACTACTGTTTTGGGTGCAGACCCATGGCAGATGGGGCACTACTGAGTTTGGGTTCAGACCCGTGGTACTCATCCAGAGAGTACCTCTGTAGGCTATTAGGGGGGATGCACTACTGTGTTAGGGTGGCAGACCCCGGCGGGAAGAACTATTGTGTTTGGGTGGCTGACCTGCGGTACTCGATAGGAGGAGTACCTCAGTAGTCTTAGGTTAGTTAGCAGTACCTCAAGGTCATGTCAGGATCACTGTGCTCTCCAGAGACGGGGCTCCTCAGCAGTTACAGTTTCGATAATGAAATTCCTGGTTTGAGCTGAGTCTATGACCTTTGTTTTTTCCTCATGATTGAGATGGGTTTCTTGATAACTTAGGTATATGTATGGTAATATATCTACGTAGAGGTTATATGTTTAGATCATCGTTTTGGATATCCTTGTTGGATTTAGTGAGACCTTGAATGTCTCAGGGTCCCTACTGAGTATCGTTATACTCACCCCTGCACGGGCTATTCCCGCACCTCATTGTGTTGGTTGCAGACGACGGGCAGTGCTGACGGAGGCTGAGTGTTCGAAGACGGGATGATACCCAGAGCTGGACCTCACGACGAGTCAGTATCAGGAGGTGGACTTCACGGAGAGACGATACTCAAAGGAGGGTGATGGGCAATAGCGTTGTTGAGGCTATCTGTACCTACCCTTCAGGTAGGATCCGTGGTGGTCGATCCAGGAGTTGCGTTATCTATACCTACCCTTCACGTAGGATCCGTGGTGGAAAATCCAGGAGATGAGCTATCTATACCTACCCTTCAGGTAGGATCCGATGAGGACGACTTAGGAGCTGCTTCCATTCTTCCAGCTGTTGTCGTTTTTTGTTGTACTCTCATTCAGTTGTAGTTGTACTTTTAGTTGGGTTTGTATTCTGTCCCACTTACATTTCAGCACATACTTGTGTACTTATTTTATTACTTCCTCTTGTACTATGTGGTGTTTATATTACTATTATAAAGGAAATTCCTTCCCAGTTATCGGGAATTACGCCTTTAGTGCTACTCGCCAGCCCTTGGCCTATGGAAGGAGGGCTTGGGGTAGTCACGACACGGGCCTCAAGGATGGGTCGTGACGAATTGGTATCAGAGGCGGTCAGTTCTACCAAAGAACATATAACTCTGACATTTTCTTTCTGTGAGGAAATATTGTTAAGAGTACCAAATGTGGTTTTTAGTTCAGGGAGTCTAGCGTTGGTGGGGGCGGCTGATGTATCCAAACACCAGGACCCTGACAACTGATTTCCGACTTTGTACATGAAAACACTGATTGCGTGTGTGTTTCTAGAAGTTTTTAAAAGTCATCTCAAACCAGGTCAGCTCACCAGGTATAATCATTTGACCATGTCACGTTGTTTCTTATAGGATTCATTTCACTGCATGTGTTCCAGCACTAGAGACCACCCAGGTTCCGGGGAGAGATGGACCTGCAAGCGGCTGAGGAATTGTTGGAGGCTGTGGTGAGAGTCTTCAGGCTAGTTGGGATGCCATCAGACTTCATGGTGATCTTTGCTGCCAACCTTTTTTAGGAAGCAGCAGGCAGGTGGGGAGCCACTTGTTCCAATTTTGCAACTGGATGACCTTCACATGGGAAGACTTAGAGACCTTCTTCAGGGTGGAGTTTGTGCTAGTATCTCTACACCCCGAGCATGTACAGGAGCTGCTTCCTTTGCTGCAGTATTTTTGATCAGTAGTCGAGTCATATGTGGGCAGTGGACAGATGATGTAGAGGTCCAAGAGGACCAGATCTAGTCGTACGAGGAGCCGGAAGTGTTATGAATGCGGCAGGAAGGGTCACCTAGCATGTGACTGTCTGAACCCACGCACAGTTGATCCGAAGGCTTTGGTGGATCCTCCGAGGTAGAAGCAGCAGCAGGTGCTTGGGAAATAGCCGAGCATTGGACAAGGAAGTAGAGTTCCAGGAGCAGGCGGACAGAAGCAGAACTAGTGGATACGTCCATTGTTCTTCTAGTTCGATGTTTTTGTTGTATGCGTGTCTTTTTCCTAGGTGAAATAATAAAAAGAAACTTATCTTTGTGATGTTTTCTTTCCTGTCCTTTTGTTTGGTTGATACTGAGAGGTCCCAGTTAAAACTGTTGAATTGACCCTCACTTTCAAGATTTCTACTGGAGGAGACCCAGTGACCTCACACTGATGCCGACAGTGTGACTCGACCCTTGGAGGTGAGAGTGACAGTTGGATCTCTTGGTAGTAATGTTGAGGCCTTACGACGTCATCCATGGCATGAATACATCATTCATGTCAGGATTGAATGTATTAGGCAATGGGCATGGTTCATCCAGGGGATGAGACCGAGTTTCTCATTTCGGCAAAGGAGTAATCTTAGAAGATCTTACAGATCATAGGAAAAGAAGGTTCAGATCATCCAGGAGTGGATGAAGACTGCACAGTGTAGTAATAAACAAGAAACTGGCGCCAGTCTTAGAGACTCGGGTGTGCTAAATGTTTCAAGAAGAGAAATCTTTATGGGGAGACGAGTCTGTGAAGTAGTAGACGCGGAGGCAGGGCTAGGAGAGCTGTATGTGGTGGTGTACATTTTAACATGCTACAACCAACCACCATAGTTGTCCCCGCCAGGCTTCGGGAGCTGGAGAGAAGGGAAAGAGTACAGCTGCATGCGGTCAAGGAGTGTGACCCAATTGCTCTAAAAATGATTCAAGGGATAGTCTGTGTCCACTACTAGCTGCGGTAGTAACAGACGTTGATATGAATCAGTCCTTCCTTTCACAAATCTTGTCCCATACCTAGAGTTTCCGGTAAGTCGAATACTTGACCCTCACATCTAGAGATACCTTTTGAGAAGACTCGATAATCACACTTACGCCGATAGTGTGGTCAGACCCTCGAGGTGAGAGTTTCAGTTGGAATCTCTTGGTGGCAGCGTCGAGGACTTACGACGTTGGTTTGAGTATGGACTGGGCAATCACAGTTCATACACAAATTGACGGTATTAGAAAAAAAGTTTGTGGTTTAACTACAATGTCGGAATGGGTTTTCCTTGGTCGGCGAAAAGGAAACCCCAGGCAGCATAGGATAAACTCATGCATAGGAGGGTGCGGCCGATCACTCTTGAGTAAGTCAACCTTACCCTCATGGCATCAATAGTTTTGAGTTTCAGTTCTAATAATAATTGGAGACCTCTAGAGTTTGAGTATGATGATCACGTCCTTATAAGGTACTCACCTCGACGAGGTTTAAGGAGATGTGGCCGAGGCGACAAGTTATCTGCAAGGTTCAACGGACCTTTCTAGGTCCTCAGTAGGGTTGGCGAGGTGGTTTAACGCTTGACTCATCCACCTCAGTTGCACCAGGTGCACGACGACTTCCATGTATCAAAAACGAGGAGATACGAGCATGAACCTTCGCATATCATCGACCATGAGTAGCTGGACGTTGGTGATGGGGTGACTTTTGAGGGGTTCTAGTAGAGGTTGAGGATCGACAAGAGCGGTTCCTACGAGGACGGTCGATTCCTTCGGTGCGATTTCATTGGTAGTATGGAAACATCCAGGTGAGCACATGGGAGCGAAAGGCTTAGATGTGTGCTCAGTACCGCTTTTGTATCCCTAGATTGTGTTAAAAGCTTTATGAGGACGTAAATACCTAAGGTGGGAGTAATGTAAAGACCCGGAAATTTCAAGGAAATTTTTTTCTTAATATCTTTGGAATTTTACAAGAACGCAGTTTCTGACGGCACTTGATTCTATTTAGCTCGGGTACGTTCAGTGAACGAACGAGCGGGTTCACATAACTTTTGAACCAGTGCTCGGAATCGACATCCGAGGACACCGATGGAATCACAACATTAGTAATTGCTTAAGAACACCTTTTCCGGAGTTGCGTTTGCTCGGGTGTGTTTTTTTTAATTTTTGGGACAAGTAAATGAATAAAATAATATTTTTGGGGTGGGGCCCACACGAGCCCCACCTTTTCAACTTCCTCAAAACCCCCCACTTTTAGTTAGGTAACGCACCTGCACCCCCCTTTAATTGAGTGTCAAATCTTACATTTAAATTAATGTTTAAATGCCTCATTAATTTTGGCAGTTCAAACTTCTCAATTAATTCAATTGATTGATTTATTCAAATTTTGAATTTCAAAACATTTGGCTTGTGTGTTAATAAAATAAGACAAGTATTATTTTATTAAATGGGTTCATTGTGCGAGAGGGCTGGGGAGAAATCACTTAAAGCCTGGAAGCACTCCTTCCTCGACGAAAAATGCGAAGAACACGAAGAACGCCGACCTCTAATGAAGGTCGACAAGAACGTTGGATCCTCAAAGATCAATGACGTGATGCGGGCGAATTTTTTCTCCGCGACGCGACGATCCTCCTTCCGCGATGCCTTCTTCTGTGACGTGCAATTCTGCGACGAACCTTCATTCAACATTTTCTTTGAGGTAGGGGATTATTTATTTTTGATCCTGAATACTTTATTCACTGTTTATCGTCCTTTTTTAGCCTCCTAATATCGCATTAATGGGAGGAGGTCGGACCGCACGAACACAGCCGACCCTCCTCCCCCCTTGATTGTTGATTTGTTTGTGGCACAAACAAGGCAGCGCGGTGCCGGTGCACCACATGGAAAAATAAAGATTGGGCGAAGAAGCACGGCGTCGTCGTGCTGTTGAAGTCGAACAAGTCGCGGCGCTGTCGTGTCGAGCCGGAGAAACTGGAAGAGACCGCGGCCGGAGCAGGGTCGCGGCGGAGGGAAGCAGCGCCATCGTGCCGCACCGGACGGACCAAGGCCGCGGCGGAGAAGAGATCGGCCACCAGCTTCCGGCCACTGGCGCCAGAACAGGAGGGCGGGACCGCGGGGTCCCGCAGCATTAGCACAGCTGGCCAGCCAGGCCGGACGGTCACCGAGAAAGTCGTGGTTCGTAACCCACGGATGGCTGACAAGAGCAGCCCGCCACATGGGGGCCACGGTTCCACGAACTGGAGGGGGGGCAAGCCGAGCGCACCAGGCCAGGCCTGGCCGTGCCTAGGCCGGATCAGGCCATGCCCAAGAGGGCCGGACCCAGACCCAGGGGTATCGGGCCGGGTCGGACTGGGCCTGAACCCCCTATTTGCGGACCTCTTACGGTCTTTTGCCCACATCATGGGCTACAGACCTCTGATCGACGCACTATCAGCTGCGATGTGATCCTTGGATCGAGACGGTCATTTCAGTATATTACACTCAAGGTTTCGGCAGACTTTGTGTATGGCCTGGTTGGTTCAGATACGAAACCAACAGGGTCCTCGGAGCGGAAACACTTATATCTTGAGCTCTGGACGTCTGATTGACGTGTCGTCGACATTGTTGGATTCCTCTTGACAAGAAGAAACTTTTGGCACGCTTTTCCTGAGTTTTGTATGCAGTTGGATATTGGACAGGTTGGATTGTACCCGAAATCCAACTGGGCCCCTAGAACGGAAAAGCTGATAACTTTCAGACTGGTCGCCCGTTTGACGAACCGTCAGCGGCGTTGGTGATCACGTTGAGAAACAGTACCTATGAGTATACCCTATGTGAGTTCGGGGTACAGTTGAGATACGGCAGGGTTGGTTCGCACACGAAACCAACCAGACCCCCCGGAACGAAAAGGCCAATAACTCACAGACCGGGCGTCTGATTGACGTGTCGTCTGTTGCATTGAGACCCATATGAAGAGGTGGTCCTTTGAGATACTTCATAGTGTGAATTTGAGATACTTGGAGTATCGACCGGTAGCTCGTTGAGTGGACCAACCTGGAGACTATCGTACGGAGTACGAAGACCGTGTAGCCGGCTGAGACCTGACGACTGCTTGACCGACTCGACTTGGAGTTAGTCGACTAGCCCAGTGGACGGAGAACTACTTTGTTTGGGTGTAGACCCATGGTGGACGAAGCACTACTGAGTTTGGGTTCAGACCTATGGTACTCGTCTGTAGAGTACCTCTACAGGCTATTATGGGGGATGCACTACTGTGTTTGGGTGGCAAACCCCAGCGGGAAGCACTACTGTGTTTGGGTGGCTGACCTGCGGTACTCGATAGGAGGAGTACCTCAGCAGTCTTAGGTTAATGAGAAGTACCTCAAAGTCATGTTCAGATCATTGTGCTCTCCAGAGACGAGGCTCTTCAGCAGTTATGGTTTCGATAATGAAAATACTGGTTTGAGCTGAGTCTATGACCTTTGTGTTTATCTCATGATTGAGATGGGTTACTTGACAACATAGGTATATGTTTGGGTATATATGTAAGTAGAGGTTTTCTATTGATATATTCTTTCTGGTTATCCTTGTTGGATTTAGTGAGACCCTGAGGGTCTCGGGGTCCCTACTGCGTATCGTTATACTCACCCATGGACGGGCTATGCCCGCACCTCGTTGTGTTGGTTGCAGAGGACGGGCAGTGCTGACGGAGGCCAAGTGTTCGAAGACTGGACGATACCCAGAGGTGGACCTCACGATAAGTCAGTATCAGGAGCTGGACATCACGGAGAGACGATACTCGGAGGAGCTTGATGGGAAAGAGCGTTGTGGAGGCTATCTGTACCTACCTTTCAGGTAGGATCCGTAGTGGACGATCCAGGAGCTGCGCTATATGTACCTACCCTTCATGTATGATCTGTGGTGGACAATCCAAGAGTTGCGCTATCTGTACCTACCCTTCAGGTAGGATCTGAGGAGGACAACCCACGATTTGCTTCCATTCTTCCAGCAGTTGACTTTTTCTATTGTACTTTCATTCAGTTGTAGCTGTACTTTCAGTTGGGTTTGCATTCTGGCCCTCTTACTTTTCATCACTTACTTTTGTACTTAGTGTATTACTTTCGCTTGTACTCTGTGGTGTTTAGTTTACTATTATAAAGTCAATGCCTTCCCAGTTATCAGGAATTACGCCTTTGGTGCTAGTCGCCAGCCTTTGGCCTATGGAAGGCGGGCATGGGGTAGTCACGGCATGGGCCTAGAGGACGGGTCGTGACATATAAGAATTCCTATATAAAATGTGGAAGAATTACTACAAAATTTACTACGTAATTAAAAAATAACCATAGAAAGAATAAATCTGTATGGGTTATTATTTATTGATTTATCAGGTATACACATTTATTTTCTAAAAAAGAATATCATCCTTCCTAGAACCACACTAGAAACTATGTTATTAAATTCAGAATAATTCACGAGGAATATATTTTGATTGTATCTCATCCTGATAAATTGTTTAAATATAAACTCTTAAAGACTATTCAACAGTCTCGCAATAAAAAAATACAATTTAGTAAATTTGATTACCCTGAAATTGATGCGATTTCTAAACTGAATATTCAAATTTTATATAACTTTTTAGTTTGTTCCCAATAGATATTCAACGAATGTAGGATCATTATAATACCATTGGTTGAATTTTTATATAACAATAACATCAGTTCATGCATTCAATAAGAACCATATGATGCATTTTATGGATATATGTGTTGTATTATTACTATTTGGGATGATGTTTATTTATTTAATATTAGTGGATCATATCTGGTATAATATTCAACATTGAAGTTGTTGACCTTTGTAAATCATATTAATGAATTTTAAAGTTGGAAAAAATTATATACTGAAAACTGAATAAATGATTTAAAATTTATAGTTTGGTATCAATTTTTTTGATATATATACATGTAATAAAATTAAATGGTTTGTTAATATTGGAAAACTAAATCATAGGAACAACTATCAATTTTAAATTTTACATAGAATGACAATTTTGGATAACCCTTTTATATTCCACCTATCCACACTACCTTTCTTGTTATGTCCCTTATCAATTAATTTAGAATGTACTTTCCATAAAAAATATATACTAACCTATGAGGAAATTGAATTCCAATTTTATTTATCATATTATAAATAAGATACCCACATTCTTAACACTATGGAATAAGGTTTCTAGAATCTGATGTACAATCTAGTGATGGTTCTTTTGATAACTTACACACATGAAAAGGAAATATGGGATCCTAAAGGAGCTATGAGATTGGAATGGCACTATTTATATGAGAATGAAATATATCCAAATTTATAGGATTACATTTTTTCCTTTGATAGAATTTATTACATGCAAATTTCTTTAAATAAGAACACATTACATCTATATAATATTATCCATTGCATATCATATTCTTTGAAAATAATAATAAAAACACATAATAATTATATTTAATAGAAAAATATATACGATTTTTTATTTTAATATATTGAAATTGATATCAATTTTTAGTTTTTAGGTTGTAATCCAAATTATGATCAATTTTATGGTTTTTTAATAAATAGTTTATTTTTTTTGGAATAATTATTATTCTCGATCATCAGAAAAGAATAATTTATTTTAATTTATTATAATAATTTAAATGAACAATTATTTTATTTGTTTTTTTATTTTACATAATATACCACTTATAAAAAATAACTTAATTTACTCTATATGTATCTGTATTATATTTTTTGTAAGATTTTAATAATCATAAAAAAATTTATTTTTATTTTTCAATGCTTTTGTAATTTTATTTCAAAATTTTTTTTTTAAAACTTGAAATATAGGAAATTGATAAATGGATCTAAAATTATTATATAAGAGTTTCAAAAATATAAATGGGTCCAATTTCGTGCTAGTACAATATTAATAGTATCTTCAGCAAGAATCTTTTCTCCATAGAAACGGTGTAAGACAAGTAAATTATGGATAAACCCTGAAGACAATATCCTTATGTTTCATATAAATATTTATTTGATAATAGAATTTTGAACCATATTAAATAAAATTAAAAATAGTAATGTTTTCTTGCCACTATTTCAAGAGTAATGTTCTCATAATTTTATGTAATTAAGAATATTTACATGCCTGCCACTCACTACACATATAAATGGACTCATAATCAATTAACACCACATAGGCAATTTAGTTTGGTCCAGATCAAAAATATACGTTCCTAAAAAAATTCTATCATCACATATATATATATCATCAAAATACTATTCCTAAAAGTATGAATGTGTAATCCATAAGATGATTACTAAACAAAATTTATAAATCTATACCCATTGTTTTCATATTTATTTGTTCTTATATAAATATAAAATAATCTATGACCCTAATAATATGACACAATAAACATATAGAAAATAGTAAAATATTATTTTTGTGATTACACATAAATTCATAATCCTCCTTTTAAAACATATGAATAATAAATCATTAATCTTGTGTAAGTATGACCTACCATCTCTACATTGAGGTGTAATTCAGTTATCATCATCAATTTAATTGAACATATAAAGAGATATAAAAAATGAATATATATATATATATAATATTTATTACTTAATTAGCTGTATTTATAGATAATATATTATCAATATTACCATACATCATGTTCAAAAATGATACTATCGCACAAGAGTATGTGTGGAAAATCACCTCCGTAACAAGTGATAAATAATTTTTCTTTTCTACTATTAATGTATAATTAGAAAATATCATTTAATGAATAATATTGATCATATTATCATCATAAATATTTTATAAATAATGAAACAATGAATTATTTGATCATGATAAAGACATTAATATTATTTTATGTTTATAAACCAGAGGACCCCAAATTTCCAACTATGACATTAGCTAATGAATTAACTAAATAAGAATTAATTAAAATAAAATTTATAATGGAATGGGATAAACAATAAATAGTTAATTATGAAACTATAAAATTAAAATAATTCAATTATACAAGAGATATAATAATTATATAGAATGTTTGACTCACGAAAATGGGGTTTTCTATAAATTATTTTTTATTGAGGATTTTGTTTTTGTTTTTGTTTCAATTGAATGAAATTAAAAAATATTTCTCTTTTAAAATAAGTATAAATTATTACAATATATTAATATATTTATTTTACGTAATTCATTTTAGCATTCCTCTCTTTGCTTCTGGAAATGGATAACATAATATTTCGATTGATAACATAACTGATTTATACTTTTAGACATAAATCATGCCTTTCCATAACCATGTTCCCTATAATGTTTCAATAATATTTTGTATATAATCCAATAATGGTTTAACATCACTTTAAACCATTATTTAATTTAATAAAAAAATTGTAATAAATTTTCATTCCTTTTATAAATGATGACGTTTAGTCCTTTCCCCAATACTATGAATGGAATCATCATTTTATATTCCACTTAATAAATAGTTTTTTTAAACATTATAACTATATTTTTTATTGAATATTCCACTAAACATTTTTCTTTTTATTTTCATTTAGAATCTTTTCCACAATATTTTGAATTTTGGAAATATTATCCAAAGGAGATCACTTTTTTTCATGTTTTTAATGAATGTATCGATTTATCTGTATAATGTATTTTCATATACCACAAAAACTATTAGTTATTATTATGACTCACTAGGGATATTAACTAATGATAACACCTTCCATCTTTCTATGGATGTCTTTTGATCAAGTTTTATCAATATATTAACAATATAAAATATTAACATCTTATATGTTGGTTTTATAATAAAAACATCAATGTCGATTGTGTTTGGTATTTTTACTCACTTATTATATATTTTGAAAACATTATAATAGTTATTTATTAGAGTTTCAAGTGGTATCCCCATGATTCATATGTAGGTATCAAACAAAAAATGTAATTTGGGAATTTGGATTATGCCGTACCTATCTATTTATAATATTGTGGCATGATTTTTTTATTATAAAATTATGATATATAGTATTAATCATTCTAACACCCTAAAATTAGTTATTTTTATCCGTTGATTATTTTATTTTGTCATAAAATGATATATTCAAATTTTTTGATATCATTTAATTTTCATATTTGAAAATTATTTATCTCAACCTGATGATTTATTATTTTTTATTATATGATTTATTATATTAAATTATTACCTTTACTATATTTCAGATCACACCCTTTATTAATTTTTGAAATTTATGAAGTCACCAATTTAATATACATGAATTATTTTATGGATATATTAGAAGTAAAAATAAATGTTTCCCTCGAATATTTTGTTTTATATAATTTTTGGATATATAATATGAAATTCATCTACATATCAAGTATATAATGAATTTAAAACTATTTGACCATTAAGGTTGTAGTATTTTATATATTTTTCCAATGTTGTATGACAAGGACCATTTTTAGGTTACAAGGGTATGGGTGTTACAATATGGATTTTTCAACGACACCATAATATCCATTACTCCATGGTATTTTTCATCATTCATATTCCATTAAATTATATTTAATTTCAATATATTTAGATTAATGTTTCTTGTACATCCTTAATTTAAAATCCTTGGGTCATAACCTGTAAGGACTCGGCCTTAAAACATTAAATAATCATGAATTAAATGAATAATTCACATAGAGGATCTTTTCAGGTTTAGTGTTTTAGAGAATTAGGACATAACTATTACATCTCAAAAGATTACAAAGTATACACTTCTACTAAGTTTCCAAAAAATAAAAACTCTTAAAACGAAACATGTCTAGTTCTATGTTTTAGATAGCATGTATTTCCTTGATCCCATCCTTGACCCTATTCATATCTAAGTCATGTGGAGAACATTTCAAAAACATGGGATGAGCATAAAAATCACACTAAAGGATACACAAAGAAGAAAAACTGTTAGTTTTTCAAAATAACAAGTAAACCATGAATACTTTATCAAAGTAATACTTTTCACCTTTATGAAGTAGTAAATACTCATCACTGAATAAAAGATCACTACATATCCTTTGTAATTAATATATTACCATAAAACCATATAAAGAACACATAATATATAAAGGAAACTTGGGACATAAACATACTTAAATGGAATAACCATACGGTCGACTTCCACACATATCACTACATGGAATAGCCATACGGCCGACTTCCATACCCAATGCATTGGAGGTTATAACGTAAATACCTATCCTGGTATTCACGGCAACACCCGTCATTTGGTTTATCATGTAACCACCCGTCAAAAGTTCAAGTACCATTATAAAATCATAACACATAAAACCATTATAAAGGAAAGAAAACATTTCCACATTTCAAGATCAATATACGACGTAAATACATTTACATCAAAAATCCGTTATCAAAACCATTTTAAATACCAAAATACATAAAAGAGTATATGGTATTTATTTACTTTTACAAACATTAGAGCTTGCTGAGGAAGCTAAAGATCAAATAATACTCGCGGTGATGGAAAGGTCATTGTCACCTTGTACGTTAAAAGGAAATAAACTTTTTGTCATTTAGTAAAATGCTTCGTATAAAACGTTTCCTTTTGAATAAATGTAAATGTAAAAGGGTTTTATACACTATATAAAATAAAGTCTTGTATTAGAACAAAATATGCCTCCATTAAAGGAGACTATGACGAAGTCCTATACAAAGTCGTTGTCCTTAGATTAAGGATAAATCAAATACATAATTATGTGTGAAAAATATAAATACCCCGAATATAAGAGGATATTAAGTGTAAAACAATCAGAATTCGTCCACACATTTTCATAGTATGGAATAATGAAGAAGTATAGGTTTAACCCAAATAATGGAAATTGGGTTAAGAAGTTCCCTTATAGAAATTTGACAGCCTAATGACGTCACATTAAAATTCCCAAAATGAGTCAATGAGAGATAAAAAGGGTATCTCATCACTTGTACATACCATTTAGATCAATAAGGATATATAAGAACATATCCCAACATAATAATATGTAAATTAAAAGACCTAACAAAAGGAAGTCTTTTTTTAAAAAAATAGGAGGGTAAAATGTCCCCTTTCTGATTTAGGTAACTTTCGAAACATAAGCCTTTCAAATAAGGGTCATACAATGAAGTTTTAAATACCCATAAATTATATTATATTATACAAATAATACAATCATGGTCAGTTCATACACCACACAAATGTAAATAGTTACAAATGTAGCATGAATCTCACGAGAACAAAAAGTGAGATAAAAACCCCATACATCATTCTAATCAATCGAGTTGTATGACCAAAAGATAATAAACACAATATGATTCACATAATACCATGAATACAAATAGAATAATGATGATATATATCAAATGGAATAACAAAATACACCACATGAAATAAATAAGTTGCGAACAATAGAAATCTGACGGAATTAAAAGTGGGATAAGATATCCCGTTACGAAAATTTGGCAGCCAAACGACGCCACTTAAAACATCCAAAAGTGGATTAAAGATATCAAATAGTTTCTCTCATCATATTAAAATAAAATTTAAAGTAATTTTAATATAAAATAACATCCCCCAACATAAGAAATAGGAGCTTAAAATAAGTGGCATAAAAGAGAGTGCTTAAAAATAAAGAGAGATGTGGGATCCCTTACCTCAAGTCTGACTTGTATTGTTCGTTTCTTTATATTCATGAATAATAAACTATGGGAAATTTATAATTTCTTAATTAACTATTTTAAATATTATTATTCAGTTCATATCACATATTATAATGTTATAATATTTTGTTAATAATGTGAGTTCATATCAGACGTTTTTGTCGATGTTCAGTACATAAGTCAAAATTGAACTTGTTGGAAAAACAATTTCCATGTAGTTATAGGTATATCATCTCCAGAATAGTATTAATTATTAAAATATGATATATATCTAGTATATATTCATTTTATACTATTCCATATAATTTTAATATAAAAAATGAAATGCAGCGTTCATGGAGACAGTAGGTCGTACGTACGCATGAACACTACTTTCATTTCATTGTCATATTAATGGAATTAAAAATAAATGAGAGAAATATATATTATAATTCTAAAATTATATCCATAATTTAGATGTAATATATGACATATATTTCAATTATATTTATGTACTTATAATAATACATAACATTTGGAGATAAGAAATGAAATGTACCATTCATGGAGACGGTAAGCCATACGTACGCAGGGACGCTAATTTAATTTCTATTTCATAATTTAATGGAATGAAAAAAATTATTATACATAGTTATATTATAATTAAAGTATAATATAATATATAAAATCATTAAATCCATCCTTTATACATCCCACATATGACATTAATGATTCAAATCACTTTGAGGGGGCGGTAGTTCGCACTTCCTAAAATGGAATTATCACGTTTACCCATTATGGAAACCATAATGGTGTGGAATAAATGAAAAATAAATAATCCTAAAGAATAAATAAAAATAATTTATATAACACATATAAATACAGTGAAAAATTAATTTCCATCATTAGAGGTGTTAAAAGAAGATTGAACAATCATCTTTTTGTGAGGCAGTAATTCACCACCCATAGAAACAATATGTTATTCAACCATTATATGGAGGTGTGTATGAGTGTAGCTCGAGTAATACTCATAAAAGAATCCTAGTATATTTAAGATACTGTTTTTGTTACAAAATAAAGTAATAAAAAGAGTTTAGGGGGTTGGAGAGGCAAAATAAAACTAAAAAACATAAGAGAAGACATTACCTTCAAATCAGATAACTCTTTTTTATTTGAGCTCAACGGCTTCCTTGGAAAGACTTCTCCCCAAAGTGAGGCTTCTATGATTATAAGAGGGATGTGGATAGACAATATGAGCAGATTTTGGATGATCCATGGACTTGAGAGGTTTGGGTAAAGAGGTAGAGGTGGGTGCCTTTTATAAGAGGGAGCAGGGGAACTCTTGGAAAGTCTTGAATGTTTACATTATTATAAAATGGTTTTTGGACATCAAAGGTCCCAAAATTATATATTTAGAGGATAATATGATAAGGGTTCTAAATCCACCCATAGAATAGGTTTTTGACAAGTTTATGTCTTAGATTTTACATTATATTTGCATTTTATTTAAATCATTCATTAGTAAGGTAATCGCTGCATCATCATGGTGTCATAAATAAATCAATTTATTTAATGTCCAAAAATTATAAAAAATATTCAATGATGTATGAAATCTTTTTATCTTTCCAATAAATATTTATAGTAAAAAATATGAATTGCATAACCCTACGTAAAAATTGTTTTATTAAAGGAATCCATGTTTGTGACATTTTTTTTAACTTTAAATAAAAAGTTATTAATGTCATTTTCTTACCCATGTAGCTCCATGGGGTCCCCAAGTTGACCAATTCATTTTCATGGTCTCCCATGACTCATCCAGTAAGGGGAGTACATGTGTCAAGGTCATTTCATATTATTATAACAATATCTTTACCTTAAATTACACTAATTACCTTTATTCGCGATTAATAAAACTTAAAGGTTACTATTTACCAAAAATTTATTTTAATCTCATTGAACCACATTTTACATCCCAATGACAACCATGTATGTTGGATTTTTTAAATTAAAGTCACAGTGGCTGTAAAATTTCATTTAAAAGAAAAATCAGTTACTTTAACTACCACTTAGTGGTTTCACTATTCATCAAAAATTGATGTTTTTCAGTAAAATACCAAAAATTCACCTGAAGCTATATTTGATATTCCGAATTAAAATATCATGTATATTTTACAAAATTAAAAAAATATATGTTTCATTAATTAATTTAATAATTAATTCCCGCTGTTAAAACAAATAAAGTGTTTTTAAGAAACAATATCTATCAAACGATTGACACGTGTTTGTGTACAATTTCAATGTGAAATAAATTAAAATTACCAAAAGTGGGTTAAATTGTAAAAATAAATTTTAAAAAATCTTTAAACCCAATTAAAATGATAATCTATCCATATAAATAAATTAGATTCAAATGAGGTTTTGAATTAAAATACAACATTTTCACAAAAAATGATCTTTATCGGAAAAAAACATTACACAAAGTAAATTTTGATGTCCAAAATCTAAAGAAGGATTTTATTTTGTCAAATATAAAATATAAAATTTTCAAAAGTATATTTAAAAGGGTTCTCCATCAAAATGTGGTTAATTGACCTTTTAAAGAATTATAGAAGATTTATGCTTAATATTGGATTCATTTTAATTTTAACCCTCTAACATTTATTTGGATAAATGAAAAAATATTCGACAAGCATATATAATCATTTGGTAGTTAGTTCTGTTCCTTCCTACCATTACAATTTCTAGGTGTTAACTACCATTTAAAATAATATTATTATATTATTAGTGTGCAATGTAAGATTTCAAAGAAACTCATTGTTGCGTATTGGGTACGCCGTTATACGTAGCATTCCCTTTAAAGTAATATTAATATTTTATTCACAAATATTAATAAATATTAAAATTTCATATTATTTATTTACTTGGGATGTTACATCCTTCCCCCCTTTTGGGAATTGCGTCCTCGCTATTTTAAAATTGGGCTCAGAAACTTCATTTAAAGTCCCACATGAGAACAAGAGTCAGTAAAACTATCACTTTAAAATAAATAAAGATAAGTACAAAGGTCACCCGAGTAAACCCATACTAGGATTACATGAAAACATGGATATGGAGTAGAAACAAAAGGGCCATTTTCTTATGGAGAGTGATAGAAAACATTACTAGAAGAAATTTAACCTCAAGAAAACCACAAACTTATGATGCGTTAAACGTTATGTGATTCCCCAGTAAGAAAAGTTAACAAACAACATTTTTGTTTTTACTTAATTTTCAAAGAGGAATTTATTTATGAGCTTAACTAAATCACATGGAAACATACTCACATGTCATTTAGACTTTCATCTTTTACCATATTTCTTACTAAAACTCATATTTTCTCCAAACAATGAGTATTTCAGGATGACTTGTTCAAATTACAAGCACTATAATCAACTTTTAGAGAATCACCTAACCCAAAAAAGATGAACTATATATTTCCCATGTCTTTAAACCATAACCAAAAACAAAAATTGCTAGTACATGATCATATAATACCCAAAAATGATAATCCTTTATAAAAAGAAATACTACTCTAAATCTAAAAAAGTTGACAAAAAAACCAATGTTTATCAAAGACCGTTCAATAAACAGATATCCTTAAAATTATTCAATGTAATCCAAACTAATAATTAAACCCAAATATCCAAAGTATTTAATCATAGAGTCTTCCATGATAAATCCTAACATTTATCTCTAAATAACATCAGTTTCTCTTAATGTCTCATACTGAAAAGTAAATATCCTACATGATAGGCTAATCATTTCCATAGTGAACCCAAAATCAACTTATTCCTGATTTATAAGATCGTATAACCAAAAATAATTTGTCATAATGACCAGGGACTTCACGTAGTCTAGTGGTAGGTGATAAATACTAGTCGCACATTGGTTGTGGGTTCGATTCCCACAGCTTTGTCCGACGTGACGGGTTGTCACACGGTCTGTCTGTTGTCCTTTTTCCAAAACTATATAATTCTTAAAACATTCCCCAAAAAGAGATAAAATCATAAAAAATAACCATAACATAATTTAACCTCAATTATATCTCATGCCTTTCATTTTCCATCATAAAATATAGTAACCCATAATTTCCTCAAAAGTAAGGATCATATAAACCTTAATGGTTACATTTATAATTATTACCTGAACCTCCACATCGAGTTGTTTTTCTCATACATGATGAATTAGAGAACTCACCAAGGTTCAAGTGGTTAATCATGACTCCAGATATTGGGTTGAGAAAAACCACAAGGGTTCACATTGCATCTCCCATATCATTCAGTTGTTCTTTTAGAAAACTGTCACAATTTTATTCACATCCACTGTCACTTTCGTACCTTCTAGATCCAGCCATTTACTAAAACCAAAAAGGTCAGTGAGAGTACATCATTAGAATAATCATATAAATCTTTGATATAATTATTCATTTTATCATAAATTCATTCACTTTATCTAAAACAATGACTCTTTCTGAAATCTTAACCCTTATGGTAATGTCACTTATGCTTAAAGAATACCCTAACCTCTAAAGTTATCTAAACCGACCTCTGATACCAATTGTAAGGACCTGGCCTTAAAAAATTACATAATAATGAATTAAATGAATAATTCACATAGAGGATCTTTTCAGATTTAGAGTTTAAGAGAATTAGGACATAACTGTTAAATATCAAAAGATTACAAAGTATACACATTTACTACGTTTCCATAAAATAAAAACTCTTAAAAAGAAACATGTCTAGTTCCATGTTTTAGATAGAATGCCTTTCCTTGATCCCATCCATGACCCTATTCATCATTAAGTCCTGTGGAGAACATTTCAAAAACATGGTATGAGTATAAAAAGCCCAGTAAAGGATACACAAAGAAGGAAAACTGTTAGTTTTTCAAAACAACAAGTAAACCATGAATACTTTATCAAAGTAATACATTTCACTTTTACGAAGTAGTAAATACTATTCACTGAATAAAAGATCACTAATTATCCTTTGTAACCAAAATATTACCATATGAACACATACCGAACACATGACATATAAAGGTAAATTGAGACAAAAACATACTTAAATGTAATAACAATATGGTCGACATCCACACATATCACTACATGGAAAATCCATACGACCGACTTCCATACCCAATGCACTGGAGGTTATAACGCAACCACCACACCTGGTATTCATGGCACCACCCTTCATCTGGTTTATCATGTAACCACCCGTCAAATCTTCAAGTACCATTATAAAATCATAACACATTAAACAATTATAATGGAAAGAAAACATTTCCACATTTCAAGCACAATATATCACTTAAATAAATTGACATAAAAAATCTCTTTTCAAAACCATTTTCAATACCAAAATACATAAAAGTGTATATGGTATTTATTTACTTTTAAAAACATTATGGCTTTTTGAGGGATCCAAAGATCAAATAAAACTCATGGCAGCGGAAAGGTTATTGTCACCACGTATGTTAAAAAGAAACATACTTTTTGTCATTTTGTAAAATGCTTCGTATAAAAAAGATTCTTTTCGAATAAAAGTAAAATTCAATGGGGTTTATACAATGTATAAAATAAATTCTTGTATTATAAAAAAATATGCCTCAATGAAAGGAGATTGAGAAGAAGTCACATACAAAGTCGTTGTCCTTATATTAAAGATAAATAAAATACCTAATTATGTGTGAAAAATATAAATGCACCAAATATAAGAGGATATTAAGTGTAAAAAATCAGAGGTCATCCACACATATTCATAGTATGACATAATAAAAAATTATAGGTTTAACCCAAATAATTGAAATTGAGTTAATAAGATCCCTTATAGAAATTCGACAGCCGAACATCATCACTTTAAAATTCAGAAAATGAGTCGATGAGAGATAAAAATGGTATCTCATCACATGGAAATAGCATTTATAGAAATAAGGATATATAAGAACATATCCCAAAATAAGAAGATTAAAATTAAAAGACCTAACAAAAAGAAGTCTTTTTTAAAAATAGGATGGTGAAAGGTCCCCTTACCGATTTGGGTAACTTTCGAAACGTACACCCAATGAAATAAGGGTCATACAATGAAGTTGTAAATACCAATAAATTAGATTATATTAAACAAATAATAAAATCATGGGTAGTACATACACCACACAAAAGTAAATAGTGGAAAATGTATTATGAATCTCACAGGAACAAAAAGTGAGATAAAAACCCCAAACTTCATTGTATTCAATCGAGTCGTATCACCAAAAGATAATGAACACAATATGAATCATAGAATACCATTAATAGAAATATAATCATGATGATATCTATCAAATGGAATAACACAATACACCACATGAAATAAATAATTGGCGAACAATGGAAAGCTCACAGAATTAAAAGTGAGATAAGATATCCCCTTATGAAAATTCGGAAGCCTAACAGCGCCACTTAAAACATCCAAAAATGGAATGAAGATATCAATTAGGGTCCTTCATCATATGAACATAAATTATAATGTAATAGTAATATAAAATATAATCCCCCAACATAAGAAATAGAGCTTAAAATATGTGGCATAAAAGAGAATACTTAAAAAGAAAGAGAGAGGTGGGATCCCTTACCTAAAGTTCGACATTTCTTATTCATTTATTTATATTCCTGAATAATAAACTTTGTTCAATTTATAATTACTTAAGGAACTCCTTTAAATATTAACATTCAGTTCATATCATATATTATAATGTTATAATAATTGGTTACTAATGTGAGTTCATATCAGACGTTTTTGTCGATGTTCGGTACATGAGTCAAAATTGAATTTGTTTGAAAAGAATTTTCCATGTAGATATAGGTATTTCATCTCCAGAATAGTATTAATAATTTAAAAATCATATATATCCAGTATATATTCATTTTATACTATTCCAAAACATTTTTAGATAAAAAATGAAATGAACCGTTCATGGAGACGGTAGGCCGTATGTACGCATGAACGGTACTTTCATTTCCTTGTCATATTAATGGAATTAAAAATAAATGAGAGATATATATATTAAAATTCCAGAATGATATCAATAATTTAGATGTAATATATGAAATATATATCCATTATATATAAATGTACTTATAATAATACATAACATTTGGATATAAGAAATGAAATGTACCATTCATTGAGACGGTAAGGCGTACGTACACATGAACGCTACTTTCATTCCAATTTCATACATTAATGGAATGAAAAATAATAATGATACATAGTTATATTATAATTCCAGTATAATATAATATATAAAATCATTAAATCCATCTTTTATACATCCCACATATGGCATTAATGATTCCAATCACATTGAGGGGGCGGTAGTCCGCACTTCCTAAAATGAAATTATCGTGTTTACCCATTATGGAAACCATAAAGGTATGGCATAAATGAAAAATATAGAAGCATAAGGAATAAATAAACATAATGTATATATCAAATATAAATATAGTGAAATCTTAATGGCCACCCTGAGAAATGTTAAAAGAAGATTGAACAATCATCGTTTCGTGAGGTAGTAATTCGCCTCCCACAAGAAATAGTATGTTATTTAACCATTAGATAGAGGTGTGTATAAGTGTAGCTAAAATATTCCTCATAAAGGAATCCTATTATATTTAAGATAGTTTTGCTGTTACAAAATTAAGGAATAAAAAGAGTTTAGTGGGTTTGAGAAGAAAAATAAAACAAAAGAACATAAGTGAAGACATTACCTTCAAATCGGATAACAGTTTTTGATGTGAGCTCAAAGGCTTCCTTGGGAAGCCTTCATCCCAAAGTGAGGCTTCTACGAGTAAGAGAGGGATGTGTAGAAACAATATGATCAGATTTTGGACGATCCAAGGGCTTGAGAGGTGTGGGAAAGGAGGTAGAGGTGGGGGTCCTTTTATAAGAGGGAGGAGGGGCACTCTTGGAAAGTCTTGAAAGGTTACTTTATTATAAAATGATTTTTGGATCTCAAAGGACACACAATTATATATTTCTAGGATAAGGAGATAAGGGTTCTAAATCCACCCATCTAATATGTTTTTGACATGTTTAGGTCTATTATTGTTCATTATCGTTTCATTTTATTTAAGTTGTTCATTAATGAGGTAATCGTTGCATCATCATGGTGTCATAAATAAATTAATTTATTTAATGTCTAAAAATTATAAAAATATACTATGATTTATGAAATATTTTTATCTTTACAATGAATATTTATAGTCAAAAATATGACTTGTATAACCCAATGTAAAAATTGTTTTATTAAAACAATACATGTTTGTGACATTTTTATTTTAACTTTAAATAAAACGTTATTGATGTCATTTTCTTACCCAAGTGGCTCCATAGGGTCCCCAAGTTGACACATGTATTGTATTGGTCGGCAATGACTCATCCAATATAGGTAGGACATGTGTAAAGGTCATTTCATATTATTATAACATTATCTTTACCTTAAATTACACTAATTTCCTTTAATTGCGACTAATAAAACTTAAAAGTTACTATTCAACAAAAAATTATTTTAATCCCATTGAACCCCAATTTACATCCTAATTACAACAATGTATGCTGGATTTTTTAAATTCAAATCACAATGGTTGCAAAATTTAATTTAAACGAAAAATCAGTTTTTTTAACTACCACTTAGTGGTTTCACTATTCATCAAAAATTGATGTTTTTCAGAAAAATACCAAAAATTCAATCTAAGATATATTTGATATTCCGAATTCAAATATGATGTCTATTTTACAAAACTCAAAACATATAAGTTTCATTAATTAATTTAATAATCAATTCCTGCTGTCAAAACAAATAACGTGTTTTTAAGAAACAATATCTATCAAAATATTGACACTTGATTATGTCCAATTTCAAAGTGAAATTAATTCCAATGACTAACATTGGATTAAATGGTAAAAATATATTTTAACAAAACATTAAACCCAATTAAAAAGATAATATATCCATATAAATAAATTAGATTAAAAGGAGGTTTTGAATTAAAATACAACATTTTCACTCAAAATGATCTTTATCAGAAAAATAACAAAACTTTACACAAAGTAAAATTTGATGTCCAAATTCTAAAGAAGAAATTTATTTTGAAAAATATAACATATAGTATTTTCAAAAGTATATTTAAATTGGATTCTCCATCAAAAGGCGGTTAGTCGACCTTTTAAAGAATATTTGATGATTTATGCTTAAGATTGGATTCATTTTCATTTTAAGCATCTAAAATTTATTTCGATAAATGAAAAAATATTTGAAAAGCATATATAATCATTTGGTAGTTAGTTCTATTCATTCCTTCCATTACAATGGATAGGCGTTAACTGCCATTTAAAAAAATATTATTATATTATTAGTGTGCAACGTAAGATTTCAAAGAGACTCATTGTTGCGTTTTGGGTTCACCATTATACGTAGCATTCCCTTTAATGTAATATTAATATTTTATTCAAAAATATTAATAAATTTGAAAATGTCATATTATTTATTTACCTGCGATGTTACATAACCCCTTTGTGATAAAAAAGAAAAGAAAAAAATAATAATTACTTTGTTAAATCCTTATAATGGAAGATAAATCTTCAATCCACTGAATTGAATCTGTTATTCTGTTTTTATCTATTGTAGGAATATCACTTGATATAAACAAAACCCACATGGTGATCATGGATAGAAATAAGTAATTTGTTGGTGGATGGGTATAAAGAATTTGGGGCTACAAGACAAAATGAGGGGTACCAAAAGAGAGGTCACAACAAAAAAAAAGTAACAATACAAACTACACAATTGATTAAAAGGAAACCCCTACCAGTATAACACATTGATAGTCATTGTTTTTTTTAGAAGACCAAAAGGTGTCACCCACTAAAAAAATTTCGTGGACTTAGTGCACTATAAAAAACAAAACAATCCTAAAACCCATCATATATAATATACCAATATTACCAATCTAAATGTATGGGGTAACAATTATTTCATTTAAAATAAAAGTACCAATAAAATATTTTATTATATACATTATTTGATATAGAATGGAATACAATATCATCTACTCCTATCATTGAACTATAGTTATATACAGTAAGCACTTTCACCCCCAAACTACTGAAACCATATAAAATGGAAAATCAACAATCATCCTCCACTTTTTCTTGCATAGTGACTATATCTATACTCAAGGAATAATGAATATATTTAATAAAAATTAAGACAAAAGAATATTGAACCCATTTATTGAAAATGACTAATCGGACCCCAAAAATATTGTGGTTCTTTTTTATTTCAAAATTTTAATTTTTTAAACCTCTATAAATATGTTAGGGACACCACATAACTGAGAATTAATTTTATTAAAAAAAATATTTCAAAAAATTTATGGATATTCATTACATCCAAATTCCATAAAAAACTTATTGTTATAATAAATGTGATACATTAAAATGGTGTTTTTCCAAATATTTATCCCTAAACCCAATTATCATATTAGGTCACCTTCAAAAAAAGTTTCTAGGAAACTAGTCCTCAATTGAAACGCCAATCCAACAATCTTATTCAAATCAATTACATATTTTTTTAACCTATACCCTTAAAAAATGTATGTAATTATAGAGCTCCATTATAATTATACATGGATATATAATCCAATATGACCATAAGGTATCAATTTTTTAAAATTTCAATGTGAAGAGTAATGGTATCTCCATATTTATTTATCCACAAATTATCAATGTACTCCCAAAATACTTCTCTATCAATCCAAACATCCCCCGTGTGACCCCGCTACAAAATTAATTCATTCTAATAAGCTTATCCCCACCCTCAACTGCTACCCAACATGATTTAAGATCACCATGTGTCATGTAAATTAATTACACTATAGGATATGAATTAATTAATTCATCCCTATATATTTATTCTATCACGAAAAAATGTTTTAGATTCCAAAAAAATACATTTAATAGAAGGTTGTCACAGAAATTGAATAAAAAATAATTGATGTTGTGGATCAATTGAATTATTTTTTATTTAGAATACATGGATGGAATCTAACAATAATTAAAATTATATAAATGACTATTATTAATTAGATTTTTAACATTATATAGATGGAAAAAATTTATATGGTATTGGATTATATTAGATTTATCAACCCTAAAAATGATATTTAATTTTTTAGGAAATAGGTAAGTGGTTTATTTAATCATTCAAAATTTAGGTTCATAGATTATATTCACTAAAATAATCTTATAGATTATTATGAATATAGGAACCGTCAAATTTATAAAACCTATGATAAATATGTTCCTCATTAGAGAGAACATTCAGGAGAACCAAAATCCATTAATGATGCTTCCCAATTTGAGATATCTCAGTTCAATAACATAATAAAAAGATATATTCATCATAAATTAACTATATGTTTTTTATAAAAGCTGGTATCAATGTTTTACTGGTACAATTAGATGAAAAAATCATCAATTAAATAATTAATATACCAAAACATAATATAGATCATGTTTTTGGTCTCCATTTTAGATCTATAGTTAGTAGGTAATAATTATCATTATAGGGGATATTTTTAAACCATTATATCCAAGGGTTTTTTATAGCATCCAACAACTCACCCGTATTGGTATGATATATTTTATTTACCCTATTATAATATATAAATAATTAATAGTGGATAAGAAAAATAAAGTATTCTACTATTGAAAAATGATGTGATTTATGTTGAAAAAGTTTTGTTTTAATTTTCTCTCCCAGGGGATATCATGGGGATAATAACTTTTTTTTCAAATTATGATTTAATATTCTATCTTGGTGAGTGAACTAATATTATACTAGATAAATGTATTATAATATTTATTTAGACACAAATATATTATTGATTAATACCTGATAAATCGTTACTTAATCTATTATGGCTAGAGTTTGGTTACAAACATGAACTATGCCTCCACAGTTCACTCAGAAAGATAAACCACCTCCAGTAACTTAACAGAGTATAGATTCCCTAAGAGATATATTTTTATAAAGGTATAATGTCATAATAACTCTATAAAATATATTATGAAACCATAACCTAACCTAATGGTGTCACTACTGCTGATTCCAATGAGGAGTCATATTCTATAATAAAAAATATAGTTTAATCTTATTTTTTCAGTGAAATAAAAACAATTTCCCATCTCGATTCTAATAACATCCTGTAATATGATTTTTCACCACTGATGTTGCATAAAATTGTTTCTTCTTTTACATAGGATAAAAAGGAATAATTATCATATATATTCCATATGAAAATACATGGCAATCCCATAAGGATATAAATATCGGGAAAAATGAAGGATGATTTAAAAAACTAGTAAATTTAGTGGTGAAATAGAAAAATGATGAATAGAAAATCAACACGGAATAGTCAATGAAGAACATAGTGGAGATATATAATTTCTTGTTTACATTAAAGCTAAAAGATGTTATATTCTAATTGATATAGACATTCAATAAAAATCATGTGGACCATCAAAACCAAAAAGACAATCTGAGAAACTAGTATAATACTAATTACACTAGTATTAATATGCAGTGTTATCGATACATCTATTACATTGGCATTTAGAACCATCCGAGTAAAGGTCACTACAACACCTACGAGTGAACAAGTTATGGTATAACTTATAACAGCATTGGTTTTACAATTTTATTGACTTAAATTCCTTTTTATTCCCATTGATGAGAAGTATACTATTACTTTAAGAATATGATATACTATTATGATATATGGAACACGTTATTGAAAATTATTAGAAACAACATTAATTTTTTATAGTCTAGATACCTTCATTATTCATGTTTGTAGGAGTATCACAAAAGGAGACATTTTATTAGCCAAGGGTTCTCCTAGATGTTCATAATATTTTTATTTTATTTTTATTTTTATTTTGAAATTACTTTTGATATACCTTATGAAAAATTTTATTTTCAATTTATTATTATTTTATTATAACTACTCACATTATTGAATGAAAAGATTCAATTTTTTTAGATGAACATTAAAGATTAATTAATTTATAATTTATATTCTATCCCTCAAATTACATATAATAATATATATTATAGAAATAATTAATTACCTCAAACGAACATGTCATCCCAAAATCTGACAACAATTTAAGGAATAAACACTTATATAGATATGTATTTTTCTTTTAACAATTCTCAAATAATGAATCATTAACATCACATGAATTCCCAATCATTTATTTCATAAAATTTGAAAACATATGATGTCTCGTGGAGGAATTAATGGGAATTGCAGACATTATTTAATTATTATTTATCTATAAAATAATTTACATCATTGAATTTTCTTTAATTGTGGAAAATTAGTGTTCGTATATAAAAATTATTTATTAATTTTTACTGTAACTTGTCTAAAATAAATATATTTTTCACTCATAGTTTGAAATTATAGATGATTATTGAAATTATTTTTGAAGTAATAATAACGGTCTTCCTTTTAATTTTATTGTTGGATTACACTGATTTAATTTCCACAATATTTTTATAATGTGAAAATAAAAATTCTATAGAGTTAATTTAATAAATTATGTATAATCTATCAAATAACATCACTCTTAATTTAAATAAACACATTCAAATAGACAAGAACATACACATTGAACTTATAAATTAATCAATATTTGTTCATCCAAATTGATAATATTGAGGTAGTTATTTTTTTTTTATATTATTTAACATTTGGGATGACATATATAAAATTATTATTTAACCCATATATATAGTATAAAACATTATTCACCATATATGAAATCACATTATAAGTCAATTTATCATTCTAGCTCTCTATGAGGTGAATTAATTGGAGGATATTTTTTGTAATTAATGAAGGATATTAGTTATTTTCACGATTGAGTTATAAATACATAAAAAATATTGTTTTAAAAATTCTATTTATGAATTTATGATTAGTTAATAGATAAATTTAATTATTCTCAATAAATACAATATATATTCTGGAGAAAAAATTCATAGAATTTGAGTTTATTAGGAATATTAATTACATTTAATACTCTTCCTAAAATGTGTTTTGAATATTATAAATTAAATTCGGAGGATATCCAAAAATGGTATTTTATGGGATTATGACTTTTTATTAAAAAACATTTGAAAAATGAGAAAACATGTGGATACATTTTATCAATATATTGATATTTTTATTTTATGATTCACTGTTTTATATGGGATTTGGGAGGTGTGGAATTATTTAAGAGGAATAATGGTGTCATATATCTTCAATTTTAATTTAAATTAATTGTGAATACATAAATAATTAGTCCTTATTAACATACATAATTTCAAATGTTTTTAATTAGAAACTAACTATCACTGAACATAGTATAACCATTCTTCAATGACATTTCTATGAATCTTGTTTGTCTATTTAGTGTCATTATTAAGATATTATTTAATATTATAGATAGGGTTCATGAATATGAGTTTTACCATAACTTAATTTTACATTTATTTCAATTTATCAATGAATATTTTTTGAATTTAAAAAACAAAAGGAATAGATTTATTTGAAAATTATTTAAAATGATAATATATGAAAATATAATGTATAAAATATTTCAATATTGGTAAATTGATGGATACATAAGGAGAATGAGTAAGCCTAAATTTCATAATATTCTTTTCATAATTTTTAGCATGTTTGATTTTTATTTTTATCAATTTAATAGAATAATTTTCTATTATAATGTTTTTGATACGTTTTTCATTAGTGTATAAAAAATATATTTACTAGAGAATTTTATTTCTTAATTATATTAGTTATTTTCCTTTAATTGTTTATTCATTTTATAATGATTAATGTTAATGATTATTCTAATGTTTATTTTCTACTATGAAGACATGTTATGTTAATTAAATACATTAAGAAAGAAGATAATTTTTAGAGTCAAAACAACCATGAGACATGGAAACATGCATGGCTCTATATTAGAGAAAAATATGAATTAAGTAACTCAAATATATGTCGGCGGTGCCATGAAATTTCATAGAGGTATTTTTATCATTTGTTTTTGGGATCCTTTATTGATTATTTTTTATAAGAGACTTGGTATTTTTTATTCTCAATATTGTCTGTAGTAGAATCACATTATCCAATTAATTTTATCTCAGACCTTAATCTTTAGTAAAAAAATAACTTTGAGAAAATAAAAGATTATGTGAATCATTATATTTTATAAATAATGTCATCAGTCACTAATATTCTAGTAATTTACCCTTACGAGTCTATTTCATCACTCATCAAATAAAAAAAATATATATTTTTGGAAATGATATTGCATAGACTACAATTTCTAGATCATATTATATTGACAGAATTCAATATATTTTCACTACCTCAGTAACTAGAGATGTATAAAAATTTTATTTTTCAACATTATTTTATAGATTTTATTAATGAGAGGATTAATTCAATAATATATACATTTATTTTTAATTTATTTAAAATAATTATATTTCATTATTATTGTTTACATGAATTGTAAATTATATATATTTATTTTTATGAATTCTTAATGATAATGACTTTGTAATTTCAAATCATTTGATTTAAGATGAGAAAACAGGTAAGATAATTACACATTCTATATCCATAGAAAATGTGATTGGATATGACATGACACACAATGAATAAGTTCCATGTTTTAGTAGTTGTATACTTTATATCTAGGTAATGATCTTCCTAGAAATATTTATTAAAGGTGAAAATTATAGGTTATTGAAATTATTATATCCTTTATATATGTATTTTTATAGGTGTACATATTATTTTACAGAACCATGTTTTATGATTTCTTTTTTAACACTATTATTCTATAAATATTTCTATGTTCAGTTAATATATAATCATTAATTTCCCCCCATCAATGAAGATCCATAATATTATGTGATATGGTTTCATATATTGTCTCCAATATATTTTACAAAACTATTGTATAAGTAGATTATTTTTCATCAATTTTAATTGTCGAAACTATTATTTAATTAGATAATCATATTCATATAGAACAAGTAGTATTACATGGTGTGTATTATAAATAGTATCTAGGTAATATGGATCATTTATAATTATTACACTATATGTGATGAATCTAATGTTGTTAAAAAATTTATAAATTCTATGTAAATAAATTATTACCATGAATCGAGATGGGTGGGGTTAATTTTATATCAATTTAACAGTCTGAAAAAAACTTATTCTATATCATAAATATCAATATTATGGTTTCAATAAAGAAATTAATTAATGGAATTTAGAGAAAATTAGATGTCAGAAATCTTTTTCATCAATCGTTTTGAAGAAAAGGAAATATATGAGGTGGTATGACTGTCATGATTTCTATTATGTTTTTTTGATTACATTAATTATATATACCTCAATAATATTAATAAATTATAATCACATTCTCAGAATCTTATAAATGATTTCAATTTTATGGAGATGAACATTAATACACTTTTTGATTGAGTTAGAAATTAAGCCAATAATAATTGATACTAATTAAAATATAATCGAGATGAGTCTGGATTATATTATCAAAAAATATATATTATGAGATTCTTTTTATGTGATAAATTTTGAACACAATTAGAATACTATGTTGTATTTTTTGTAAAAAAAATAGATATATTAATTATAATGTTGATTCATCAAATAAATCTAAAAACTGGTAATGTTTTAGAGTGTACGAGTTTATTGAAAGCAATTTTTCACATCTAGTGACATAGATGTTACATAAAAAATAAAAAATATTGTTACTTTCAGGATAAAAGAGACAAATATAATAACACTAGAATTAGTGAGGTGAATAATTATTTATATATATTATCTATTATGACTTAATAATCCATATATATATCATGATTTTTTTGACATATAAATATAAAGAGAATGTTTTCTGAAATATCTACATAGAAAAAGTCCATGATTTTTTGAAAGAGATCAACACATAGGGGGTGAGTTAAGATTCATAGGTGGATAGTTACATGGAATGTGATGTTAGACGAAATATATGATGTTTTCATGATTATGTGACCGAATTATAATGGGTTTTTATGTCTAAGGAAACTATTTAATACCATTTCAATATTTTACAAGACTTTATTTTTTCAAATTCCATGCATGATAAAGGTGGTATTTATCCACCATTTAAGGTAATAATGAATTACATAATGGATGTGGTTAATAAATCTCAATGTCAGTTAAATGGTAAATTGTGGTTAAGGTTGAAATTGAGATGTATATATGTGAACTTATTATTCTTAATTAAAATTTAAAATCAATGTCGATTTTTTATTTATTATTTAAATATTTAAATGAGGTAAAAAATTATGGAATAAAAAAATTTGTATGTTGATGATATCAAATTTTAAATTCATAAATATTATTTTTTATATTGTTCTTGATTAAATAAATACAACTTAATCTGCATATATAATTATATATTATTCTTAAAAAGGGTTAAATTTATTATTATTATGCGTTTTTTTCTTCTAAAATATTTTTACAATAAATGTAAAATTGGCGGTCACTAGAGAAATATATATTTTTGAAATAAAATTGACTATTTCATAACATTTAAGGTTTTTTGTTTTAATGATCATATAGTGTTTTAAAATCATATAATTGGATTGAAATGAGTTTCAAATATTTTATTTTAAAAAATTTATACTTGAAAAATGTTTTGGGATGTAAACACTTTACTATCTTTTCATTAAGAGGATTATTGTGAAATAATCGAAATAAAAAATTAGATTGATATGTGAGATTTAGTATTAAATATATATTTAATTTTAATTAGGGTTTTTAATGATATATATAATATAAAGAATTTATCTCCTCGTAGGTAATATTAATTAGAATCTTTTATACACCATCAGAAATGTGTAGTTTTTTATTCACATTAATAAAGTGTAATTATATTTTCCGTGAATGAATTTAATGATATTATGTATTGATAAATCTCTAAGAAAAATAATTTTAAATATAATTTAATTTCATGTTTATTTGATGAAAAACTATAGAGAGGTAATTTATATTATATTTATCTTTTAGAATAATAAATATCGAAATATAATTCAAAATTTTAAAATATTTTTTTTATTTTGGAATTATGAATTATCATGCAATAAAAAAATTTATATTCATGAAATTTGTCCTATTTTATTTTATTTACATTTGATATCAAATTTTTTTCTTTTTTCAAAGTAATATGATCTATCATTTAATTTTTTATCCAGGATTTTGGATCATAATAGTTTTCAATATAAATACTTTTGGACCACCTTAATTGTATATTTCATCATTTATTGTGATGTGTCATTGTTTGTTTTCCTGACCATCTGAATATTTTATTAATTTCAAGCTTATCATTGAATCATCTAAGGATATATATTAATGGAAAATATTCATGTAACAGGGGATAGATAGTGATTTAATTTTTAATAATCAATCTATATATAATATAGATACAACATCAAAAGGATATGAGTCTTGAAATTTTCAAATTTATAGTTTTCAATCATTCTGTATGTTTTAATTCATATAGTTTTATTCCACAGAATAATTTTACGAAATTTTTTGGTAGATGAGATATTATTCCTAATTTATATAAAAGGAGTTTTTATTTATATGAAGGAATTTATATAAGTTGTTGGACTACCAATATTAGTAGAATTATCTTTTTAGATTGAAATATATCAGATGTTCCCCAAAAATTAAAAATGTTTTAGTTGTTGATAGCTTATTTTAAGATAAATTTAAATTTCATAATTTTTCACACATATATCAAAAATTCAGGATCATGTTTTAGTGGATTCATGGTTTTATGTAACCTCATTGAGAGACAAAAAAACATTTAATGTTTATTATTTACATTATCTAAAGTAAATAATATTCTCAATTATTATTAAATAATAGTAGGACTAAATAAAAAATATATTTTTTATTTTGGTGAGTTTTATTTTATAAAATTTATATTATGAATTTATATTTTACTTTTCTGAATATTTTAAAAATACACTGGATGAAATACATTATAATACTTGATTGGTTTGAGGAGTTTTCATTAATTGATAAAACCATATGGAGAATAAATATGTTCTATAATTTTTTTTGATAATCCATTATTTAGAAAGGGGAAGTATTTAATCTCATTAGACCTTATAAATCAAAGGTGTAATCCTCATAATGAGATTCCTAGATTTCTTAGGTATAAAATAAAATTCAAATAGAGTCAATAAAGAAAACAAGTAATGAGATATGAAAAAAAATGTATGATAACATCATCCAACTGATTTATATGCATGGAAATGAAATAATAATTATTAGAGAGGAATTTAAGAGATATATTACTAATAAAAATAGCACACACTATTATTTTTATTAACCATTGTAAAACATAAATTATTAAGATGATTAAACTATATTTTGATGGCAGCTTATAAGGGGAAGAACTATTCATTGATGATAAATAAATCATGTATAATATATCTACCCATTTTTATACAGGAAGCTTTTAAATCGATATTGAAGAAACTCTTAATATATTTTCTATTACTCAGATACACTTACTGGTAAAGGGAAATCTAATGGAGTGGAATTTGTTTCAACCATGATTTTAATCCTTTTTTGTAACACCTATGACTTTTATGAGAAATATTTTGTTTTTAGGTTATATAAATCATCAAAGGAATCTTTCCCTACACACAACACTATCTTGGCTTTCTTTACACACAATCACATCCTTCCGCGATAGCTTGTGTTATATGCAATACTGAGTTTCACTTAACAACGATATGCTATTAAAATATTACTAAAACTAGCCGTTATGAATAGTAATACCCACTTTTATAAATTTTATAGATTTAATTCTTCAAAATGGAATTCATTTTTGGATTCGGAATATTGAAATTATCCTAGGTCGAAATTTTGGTATTTTTCTAAAAACATTCAATTTTTGATGAATAGTGAAAACACTAGGTTACTATTTAAAAACCGAATTTTTTATTTAAATAATTATTTATTTTATTTAAATTTATTTTAGGTCAATAATGATACATAATACCTATATATGTTCATTGCAATTAATTGGAGTCATTTTATAATAATTTTAGATATATCAAAATTTTATTGAACTTTTCACCGTCTTTTACCCACCTCCTAGGAGAATTTGCAAATTTACATAAAATTGAATTTTACCACTTCTGTGAGTGGAATTTCGATAATCTGAGAGACATGGTTAATATCAAGGACTAAAATGTGGTTCAATGAGATGAAAATAATTTTTGGTGAATAGTAACTTTTTAATTTTTTTACCAGGGTTAAAAGTAAATAAAAAAATTAAGGGTAAAAATGTTATTATTATTACCCTAACACATGTCCTAATTCTATTGGATAAGTTTAATTCGTCCAAAAAAAACCTTAGGAAAAACATATGACCATTTAGGCCCACTTGGATTAGATTAGTACAATTATTATTAATTTATTTAAAGAAGGGTTAAAATAGTTAAAATCAATGTTTAATAACTAAATTATTTTTAATATAGGGTTATACAGAAGATACATTTGATTATAAATATTCATTAGAAAGGTAAAAACATTTCCTACATAATGGTAATTGTTTTTTAATTTTTAGACAATAAATAAGTTAATTTATTTATTACACAATGATGATGCATAAATTAGATTATAAATGAAATATTGACATAATTGATGTTATAAATACCCAAATAAATGTAATTTTATACTTTTTATGAATTAAAATAATTTTCTCAGTTAATATGACATGTTAGTATTGATTTAATTAACTTTTTTCGATTAATATTTCTGTTTTGAGTTTCACAAAAATCAATTACCAAATAGTGTCAAAATTGACATAAAATAGTTTTTAAAAAACATATTATATTATTAATTGTTATTTTATTCCCAAAAATATAATTTTCTTCCAAATGAATTATATAAGGTTATATAGATTAATAATAAACAACTTGGGGTTCGTTTGGATTGTTATAGTATGTTTATTAACCTTATAGTGTAATTAAACAAGAAGACACAGTAAAAGTTAAATTATCTATCTTAAAGTTAAATCTAAATTATAAGGTTACAATAGAAAACTAAACTTGTATAAATTCTATTGGATGAGAGGATTTCGACACATCCCCACCTTAGATTCTAAATAAATCAATTTTGAGCTATTAAAAACCAAATATGAATTTATAATAAAATAATATTTTTAGTTTTTCCAAAGGTGCCCCTCTACTCCCTTATAAAAGGGAACCTCCTCCCTCTCTTCCTCACACATCTTTGAGCCTTAAAGCTCGGCCTAACCCTACATAATTCTCTTCTCCACTTCCCTAGAAACATACTAGAGGTCCTGGTCTTCTTCAAAGACCAATTTTAGTGCCGTAAGAGGAGGTCTCAAAGAGGCGATTTAAAGAAGAGGTAATGTTTGTTACCGATTATTTCAACTTTATTTCTTCTTACACTTATTCTTATTTAGTTTGTTTATTATGAGGTAATAACATCAGTATCACTCATATAATGATATGTTATTATAATTATGAAACAACACTATTTCACCATTTATCCATCCTACGGAAAACAAAATCACTGCGCGTGTGTACGTACGGAATACCGTCTCCACGCTGTGGTGTAATCTATTTTCCACCACCACCTTACTTGGATGAGTATAATGGTGTAAATAATGACTATATATGATTATTTTAAAGTGATATTTATTCTGAAATAGTATACATACACTCCAATACAATTCCACGATCATGGGAAAGATATCATCGCACCTGCGTACGTATGGAATACCATCTCCACAATGTGATGCGACTCGTTCTACATGATATTAATTGCATAATGATTATATAAATTAATTGAATTAATGAATATGATATATATTACACTAATACCATTCTGTAAATGAGGTATCTGTAACCTAAAGAGAAGAATAATAATTTATTCGACAAAAAACGCATAAGAATAAAAAGTAATAAACACCCGAATAACAAGTAGCAATGAAATATTACTAATAAGAAGCTAAGAATATGGACATATATGATATCATAAAAATTAGTATGATTCTGGAATAAGTTATTGACATTATTTAAATCATTATACAGGATGTTCGGATACTTACGAAGCAAATCTGACCTAAGGTAAGGGAAAATCTCACAATCTCATTTTTATCCGAGATTGTGTATACATTAGAATTTACTGGGGAATATTTATCATCAACATCCATGTTTCCTCAATATGTAATATTATTTCCATCCAGCTATAATTGTTTAAATCCAATTTTACCCTTCGGTGAGTTTTTAGTAAAAGATATGAAAGGAATCTTTTTTCATTTTTCGTATGAGGTAATTTTTTACTTTTCCAACAAAAGCACGAGAAGGATGTTTTTTAACTTATAAGAAATTAATGGATTTTTAAATAATTATTTCCAATAATCCTCCTTTACATGTTTTCATGTTTATTTTTAATCAACTTATTTTAGCTTAAAATTGTATGACATTTTAAGAAAGGAAAAATGTTTTTGAAGTAGAAAGGATATTTTCCTCAATAATAGAGTTCAAGGGTTTTATCAAAATTATTTTCCATCTAAGATAATATAGGGTTATTTTTCTATCCCTATAATCACATTGATTTGACTATGTTGTGATGGAATTATTTTTATGAATTCGTTTATCTTATATTAATTGTTTTATGATGTCACGATGTTTAAGAATCCAATTTTTATTACATGGGTTATGAAATGATATATGAATTATGATTTTTTGGCACACACAAGAATGGTATCATTATGAGATGGGTGTGACCTATATCAACCTCCAATGCATTGTGTAAAGATTTATATCTCATGAGATATACATGGCTGGAACGGCAGGTTAAACAAGTTTAGTGAAACAGGACTGAAACGAGGAGTGAACTCGGTTCAGAAATGGAATTTGTCCGCTAAGATAGTCTTGGAAATGAGCCTTGACTACTAAGAAATGATTCTATATGATTATGTGTGTATTACACAAAGTTTTATGTTTTAGGTTATGATTAATGGGATTACATTTCACTACTCTAATTTATCCCATGTTATGAAATTATGATCTCTTCTGCAGGTTAAGATTTCCAAAATGTTTTGTTCTTATGAATATGATGTGATTGATATTTCTTTTGTTTACCCTTACTGAGCATTTGAGCTCACCCTTTTGTATGTTTTCTTTTCCCAGGATAGGAAGAACGTTATTAAGTAAGATATGCCAAAAGGGACTATAGATATGTTCAAATAAATGGGAGATAATGTAGATGATTTATGAACTAGTTGTTTATGTTTCCCAATTTCTAAAGAAACTATAACTATACTGTCATTTCATGGTTTTGTTATATTTTGTAATAAGTGTACATCAATTTCAAAGTATTCGAAATGTATGTAATGTATGGTTCTTTATAGTTGGTATCAGAGGAAAGGTATTGTCAACCTTTGGAAACTAGGATATGAAAGCCTTAGTAAGAAACCTAAGGATATGTCAAAGAATATAACACAATATTACTATTTTAGAAATGGCCATTAACAACCTATGATAAGACCTTATGTGTGAAATTTTATTCTTGATTGTGTGTATTTCCTATTATAATTAGTGTTTCTCATACTATTCTTCTTGGTTTTAGTCAATGGCTAGAACCCGAAGGAACCGTGTTAATGCGGAATGCGACGGGCAATGCAATGATTGTCTCCCTGAGCAACCAAACGTTATGGGAGCTGGAATGCAAAATCTTGTAGCCATGCTCACGCAACTTTGTCAAGCTATGAATGATGCATGACTTCCAAATGAGAAAAGGAAGGAGCAACATTCTGTTTAATCCTTTATGAGGTAGCATCCACCTTCATTCAGCGGGTCATCTGATCCATTAGTGGCTGAACAATGGATCAATACCACTGCAAATATATTTTCAGTTCTTCAATGTTCTGATAATGATAAAGTCATCTTATCAGTATATCATTTTGATGTTGATGCTAATCAATGGTGGAATATTATTAAGAATACGAGGCAAAGGGATGAAATTGAATCCATGGAAAGACACGAGTTCAAGAACTTATTTTTCAATAAGTACTTCCCTCGTATTCTCCAAACAAAGATGGAGAAAGAGTTTCTTGAACTAAAGTTAAAGGATGATGAATCTGTTGGTACCTACGAACCAAATTTTACAAGACTTGCAAGGTACACTTCTGGATTATTATCCAACATGAGAGTAAGATCGATCGATTCTTTAGTGGCTTAAAACCAAGTCTTAGAAGGGCGTTAGCCATAAAGGACTTCAATAGCTACGAGGAAATTTTTCGATGTGCTCTCACGGTTGAGATGGAGATTGGAGTAACCCATCAGTCATATGGGTTTGATAAGAAGAGGAAAATGGAATTCAAAGGAAAATCTAAAGAGCACATTGAAAAGAAGATGAGTTTTCCATTATGCTAAAAGTGTGGAAGAAAAAATGGAGGGAATTGTCTTAAAGGGACAAGTAAATGTTTAAAATGTGGAAAGGAAGGTCATTGGGAATTTGAATGCCACAATGATGGGAAGAAGATGTCAAGTGATGTGAACAAAGAAAAGGATACACAGAGTGCACCTCTTACACTTCAATGTTACAAATGCAAATAAATGGGGAATTATTCCAATCAATGCCCTAATCCAAGGGTTTTTTATGATGATTGACGTCAAAAAACTCTTAAGGATAAAGACAATGGAAAGTCACATGCAATTTCTCTCAGTGATGCAGAGTACGATAACGAAGTGGTGAAAGGTACACTTACCATCCACTCTAAAGTAGAAAATGTTTAATTTGATTCTGGATCCACCCACTCCTTTATTTCTTATGAATTTTCTAAGGGTATCACCGTATTACATCAACAACTAGATGTTGAGTTAGCTGTGACAACCCCTAATGTCACAACAGTCGCATCAAAAGTTTACAATTCTTCTCCGATTGATGTTTGTGGGATAGTGCTTCCTAATAATCTTGTGATACTTCCTATAGTGGAATTTTATGTGATTCTTGGCATGGATTGGCTTTCTCTATATGGATCTCATATCAATTTCAAAATAATGAAGTCACATTTCATATTCCAGATCAATCTATGATCGTATATCGATGCAAGGATGAATATAACCTTCCTGTGGAAATTTCTTCCATAGTATGGGTCTTGATTCCACTAAATGAAGGTTATTTATCTCAAATGGTTGGTGTGAAACTCATGATTAAGAATATTCCTATGGTACGGGAGTTTGATGATTTCTTTCCGGAGGAATTACCGGGTCTTCCACCAAATCGTGGAGTTGAGTTTTCAATAGAACTCATACCGGGTGCTTTGCCTATTTCAAAGACACCTTATAGAATGGCCCCAATTAAGTTACATGAATTGAAGAAGAAAATCCAATAGAATCTTGATAAGGTATTCATACGCCCTAGTGCGTCACCTTGGGGATCACATGTTCTGTTTGTTAAGAAGAAAGATAGATCAATGAAACTCTGCGTTGATTATCGAGAACTTAACAAGATCACTATTAAGAAAAAATATCCTCTCCCATGTATTAATGAATTATTTGACCACCTACGCAGAGCTCAATAATTTTCCAAGATTGATCTTCATTCAGGGAATCATCAATTAAGGTTCAAAAGGGAGGATATACCAAAGACGGCTTTCCGTACAAGCTATGGACACTATGAATTTATAGTGATGCCATTTGGTCTTACTAATGCCCCTGGTATCTTCATGGATCTGATGAATAGAGTCTTTACAGACTACATTGATCAGTTTTTGGTAGTCTTTATAGACGTTATTGTTGTCTATTCAAAGAGCATGGCAGAACATGAAGATCATTTGAGAATTATATTAATGACCCTAAGAAAGGAGAAGCTTTATGCCAAATTTACCAAGTGTGAATTTTGGCTTCCCAAAGCTTCATTTTTGGGTCACCTAATCTCAAAAGAGGGGATATCTTTGGATCCAGCAAAAATAGAGGTTATCGAAAGATGGTCGATACCGACAATAGTAACCGAGATCTGATGTTTTCTTGGTTTGGCTATATATTATTGACGTTTTGTGAAAGATTTTTCATGATTATCTAATCCACTCACCATGTTGACTCGAAAAGAAGTTATGTTCGTGTAGACGAAGGAATGTGAAGAGAATTTCAAGGAGTTGAAAAGAAGGTTATCCAGTGCACCTGTACTCACACTTCCTTGTAGTAGAGAAAGGTTTGTGATCTACAGTGATGCATCCAAGAAGGGGCATGGGTGTGTTCTTATGAAAAATGATATGGTGATAGCTTATGCCTCACGATAGTTGAAAATCCATGAGCAAAATTACCCAACTCATGGTGTCGAGTTAGCTGCGGTAATCTTTGCATTAAAGATTTGGAGGAATTATCTTTCTGGAGAAAGGTGTGATATTTATACTGATCATAAACGTTTAAAGTTTATTTTCCCAGAAAAGGAGCTGAATATGAACCAAAGAAGATGGTTGGAGCTGATTAATGATTACGACTGCTCAATTCATTTCCACCCTGGGAAAGCAAACAAGCTGGGAGATGCATTAAGTCAAAAAGACCATGCTAGATTATCCATGATGAGGATCACAAAAGATCCAATAATTATGGATTTACAAAGGATGGATCTTGGAATTATAATGGATGGGGAAAATCATATCATTCTCAATTGAATGCTCAACCATATATACATGTGAATATTAAAGAGGCACAGAAAGAAGATGTAGAGTTACAAAAGAAGGTGATAAATATTCCTGAATTCAACCTTGATTGTGATGGGATAATAAAGTTCAGGAATCGAGTTTGTTTTCCTCCCATACTATAATTAAAGAAGGAGATGATGGATGAGGCTCATATTGATTCATTCTCTATTCATCCTAGAAGCAAGAAGATGTATAGGGACATGAAAGAGTACTTCTGGTGGGATGGCATGAAAAGAGATGTTGCTGAATATGTCTCTCGATGCTTGTTTTTCCAGCAAGTTAAAGCTGAGAGACAGAAGCCTAAGGGGATTTTACAACCATTACCCTTACCCGAATGGAAATGGGAAAACATCACTATGGAAATTATCACCAGACTTCCTAAAACATCCAAAGGCAATAATGCTATCTGGGTCATAGTTGATCGTCTTACAAATTCTGCACACTTCATTGCTATTAGAGAGTATTTCATTCTAGATCAGCTTTCCAGGATATATGAAAAGAAAGTGGTAAGATTTCATGGGGTACCACTTTCCATTATATCTGACCAGGATCCGAGATTTACCTCGATGTTCTAGAGAAGTCTTTAGTATACTCTGGATACAGAGTTGAGTTTTAGCACTGCTTATCATCCTCAGACAGACGGTCAGTCTGAGAAGACAATTCAAACTCTAGAAGATATGTTGAGATCTTTCTCTATGGATTTCAAAGGTGGTTGGGATCAACACCTACCTTTGGTGGAATTTTCTTATAATAATAGCTTTCACTCCAGTTTTCAGATGGATCCTTATGAAGCTCTATATGTAAAGAAATACAGGAATCCAACTTGTTGGGATGAAGTTGGGGAAAGAAAGCTATTAGGACCTGATCTTGTTGATGAGATGGCAGAAATGGTCAGATATATTCAACAACACATAAGAGCAGCTCATAGTCGACAAAAATGTTATGCCAACAACCGAAGAAAAGAGATAGAGTTTGAAGTGGGTGATAAAGTGTTCTTACGAATATCTCCCTGGAAGAGGGTCATGAGATTTGGAAAGAAGGGAAAGTTGAGCCCTAGATATATCTGTCCTTTTGAAATTATAGATTGTGTTGGGAAGGTAGCATACCGATTGGAGGTTCCACTGAATCTCTCCCAAGTTCATGATGTGCTCCATGTATCTCTTCTGAGAAAGTACATACCTGATCATTCACATGTACTCAGCTCAGAAGTTGTACTGGTGGAGCAAGATCTTTCTTATGATGAACATCCAATAGAGATTCTGGATCGTAGCGAAAACGTCCTACGGAACAAGACCACTCGCTTGGTGAATGTTTTATGGAGGAACCACCAATTTGAAGAAGCTAAATGAGAGCTTGAGGATATGATGAGGGAGAGGTATCCTCATCTGTTTGTTACAAAGTGACGAATTTCGAGGGAGAAATTCATTTTATGGGGGGTAGAATGTAACACCCGAGAATTTTATGAGAAGTATTTTGTTATTATGTTATATAAATCATCAAAGGAATCTTTCACTACACGCAACACTAGCTTGGCTTGCTTTACATGCAATCACGACCTTCCTCGATAGCTTGCGTTGTACGCAATACCGAATTTCACTAAACAACGATATACTATTAAAATATTACTAAAACTAGCCATTATGAATAGTAATACCCACTTTTCTGAACTTTTGAAAATTTTATTTTTCAAAATGGACTTTATTTTTGGAATCTGAATATCGAAATTATCCTAGGGTGAAATTTTGGTATTTTTCTGAAAACTTTCAATTTTTGATGAATAGTGAGAACAATGGGTTACTATTTAAAAACCGACTTTTTATTTAAATAAATATTTATTTTATTTAAATTTATTTTAGGTCAAAATTGATACATAATATCTATATAATTTCAATTCAATTCATTGGGGTCATTTGTTAATAATTTTAGATATATAAATAATTTATTGAACTTTTCATCGTCTTTTACCCACCTCCCAGGAGAATTTGCAAATTTACATAAAACATAATTTTACCGCTTCTGTGAGTCGAATTTCGAAAATCTGAGAGACATGGTTAATATCAAGGACTAATATGTGGTTCAATGAGATGAAAATAATTTTTGGTGAATAGTAACTTTTTACTTTTTTACCACGGTTAAAAGTAAATAGGAAAATTAAGGGTAAAAATGTTATTATTATTACCCTAACACATGTCCTAATTATATTGGATAAGTGTAATTCGACCGAAAACTACCTTAGTAATAAAATATGACAATTTAGGCCCACTTGGAATAGATTAGTACATTTATTATTAATTTATTTAAAGAAGGGTTAAAATAGTTAATATCAAAGTTTAGTAACTAAATCATTTTTAATATAGGGTTATTCATATGACAAATTAGACTATAAATATTAATTAGAAAGATAAAGAGATTTCCTACATAATGGTATTTTATTTTTAATTTTTACACAATAAATAATTTAATTTATTTATGACACAATGATGATGCAGTAATTATCTTATTAATGAAATATTGACATAATTGATGTTATAAATACCCAAATAAACATAATTTTAGACTTTTTATGAATTACAATAATTTTTTAGGTTAATAGGACATGTTACTATTGATTTAATTAACTTTTTTGGAACTAATCTTTCTGTTTTTAGTTTCACATTAATCAATTACCAAATAGTGTCAAAATTGACATAAAATAGTTTTTAAAGAAAATATTATATTATTAATTGTCATTTTATTCGTAAAAATATACGGTTCGGCCATATGACTTATATAAGGTTATATATATTAATAATAAACAACTTGGGGTTCGTTTGGCTTGTTATAGTATGTTTATTAGACTTATAGTGTAAGAAAACAAGAAGACACGGTAAAAGTTAAATTATCTAACTTAAAGTTAAATCTAAATGATAAGGTTAAAATAGAAAGCTAAACTTGTCTAAATTCTATTGGATGAAATTATTTCGACCCGTCCTCACCTTAGCCTTGAAATAAATCAATTTGGAGATATTAAAAACTAAATATGACTTTATAATAAAATAATATGTTTTGTTTTTCCAAAGGTGCCCCTCTCCTCCCTTATAAAAGGGCACCTCCTCCCTCTCTTCCTCACACAACTTTGAGCCTTAAAAATCATCCAACCCCTGCCATATTCTCTTCTCCACCTCCCTAGAAACATCCTAGAGGTCCTGGTCTTCTTCAGAGACCAATTTTAGTGCCTTAATAGGAGGTCTCAAAGAGGCACTTCAAAGAAGAGGTAATGTCTGTTACCGATTCTTTCAACTTTATTTCTTCTTCCACTTATTCTTCTTTAGTTGTTTTATTATTAAGTAATAACATCAGTATCACTCATGTACTGATATTTTATTATAAGTATCAAACAACGCTATTTCACCATATATCCATCCTACCGAAAACAAAATCACCATGCGTGCGTACGTACGGAATACCGTCTCTACGCTGTGGTGTAATCTATTTTCCACCACCACCTTACTCGGATGAGTATAATGGTGTAAATAATTACTATATATGATTATTTTAAAGTTATATTTATTCTGAAATATTATACATACACTCCAATACAATTCCACGATCATGGGAACGATATCATCGCTCATGCGTACGTACGGAATACCGTCTCCATGAAGTGATGCGACTCATTCTACATGATCTTAATTGCATAATGATTATATAAATGAATTGAATGAATGAATATGATATATATTACACTAACAAAATTCTATAAATTAGGTATCTATAACCTAAAGATAAGAATAAGAATTTATTCGACAAAATACGCATAATAACAAAAAGTAATAAACACCCGAATAAAAAGTAGCAATGAAATATTACTAATAAGAAGCTAATAATATGGAAATATATGATATCATAACAATTATTATGATTATGTAATAAGTAAATGAAATTATTTAAATCATTATACAGGAGGTTCAGACACTTACGATGAAAATCAGACCTAAGGTAAGGGAAAATCTCACAATCACATTTTTATCTGAGATTGTTTATACTTTAGAATTTACTGGGGAATATTTATCATCCACATTCATGTTTCCTAAATATGTAATATTATTTACATCCAAATACAATTTTTTAAATCCAATATTACCCTTCAGTGAGTTTTTAGTAAATGATATGAAAGGAATCTGTTGTCATTTTTCGTACGAGGTACTTTTTGACTTTTCCGACAAAAGTACGAGAAGGATGTTTTTTTAACTTATACGGCATGAATGGATTTTTAAAACATTATTTCCAAGAATCCTCCTTTAAAATTTTTCAAGTTTATTTTTAATCAAATTCTTTTAGTTTAAAATTGTATGACATGTTAAGAAAGGAAAATTGTTTTTGATGTAGAAAGGATATTTTCCTCAAGAATGGAGTTCAAGTATTTTATCAAAATTATTTTCCATCTAAGATAATATAAGGTTCCCTTTCTATCCATATTATCACATTGATATTATTATGTTGTGATGGACTTATTTTTATGAATTCATTTATCTTATATGAATTATTTTATGATGTCACGATGTCTATGAATCCAATTTTTATTACATGGGTTATGAAATGATGTATGATTTATGATTTTGTGGCACACATAATAATGGTATAATTATGAGATGGGTGGGACCTATCTCTCCCTCCAATTAATTGGGTAAAGATTTATATCTCAGGATATTTACATGGCTGGAACGGCAGGTTAAACCGGTTCAGTGAAACATGACTGAAACGAGGAGTGAACTCGGTTTAGAAATGGACATTGTCCGCTAAGATAGTCTTGGGAATGAGTATTGACTATTAAGAAATGATTCTATATGATTATGTGTGTATGCCACAAAATTTCATGTTTTAAGTTATGATTATTGGGATTACATTTCACTACTATGATTTATCCCATGTTATGAAATTTTGATCTCTTTTGCATGTTAAGATTTCCAAAATGTTATGTTCTTATGAATACGATGTGATTGATATTTATTTTGTTTACCCTTACTGAGCATTTGAGATCAACCTTTTGTATGTTTTATTTCCCCAGGACAGGAAGAAGGTTATTAAGTAAGATATTGCAAAAGGGACTATATATATGATGAAATAAATGGGAGACAATGTAGATGATTTATGAACCAGTTGTTTATGTTTCCCAGTTTCTAAAGACATAATACCTTTACGGTCCTTTAATGGTTTTGTTATATGTTGTAATAAGTGTACTTAAATTTTGAAGTATTAGCAATGTACATAAAGTATGGGTCGTTATATTTTCCATATGTGTATATAGAGAGGATAGAAATATATTGTATAAGAACCACTGGTTATGGACTATCTTCTTTTATTATATTCATAATAAAATATGTTTTGCTATCAAATTCATCAAATGATATATTATCTTTAGAATCATCTTCATCTTGAACATCACCATGTGAATAAAACGTAAAGAAAAAATAAAATCTCAAATAAAGATAAATTATATTCAAGTTTCCATTAGATTATGATATTAAATATAACACATTACAATATATTCAAATATCATGAAATTAATAGTCTCTAATAGATGATAACTATAATAAAGGTTATATAAGAGATAAATTGTAATATGCTTTTAATTCTAAAAATCATGATGACACATTAAATGTTAAATTGGAGTAGAATAAAAAATCATGATGATATAATAAATGGTGATCCTTTTAAATATAAAACAAATAATGCATCAATATTAGAGTTAGATCCTAATTTATTTAAATAATGGATATTTTTTATGTTTAGTCTACAGTATTACAATAATATATGTGATATACATCAATAGTTTTGAAAAAACTATAATAAATTAATTACATGTTATGTTTTTTGAAATATCAAAATATGTATAATAAAGTATAATTATCAAAAATTTTAAACAGTTATTTCTTGTCATATATAATGATATATTTAATCAATTTCAAAGTTTAATTCCTAGAATTATTAATGAACATTGGAAGAATCTATTAATACATTATGTAGTTGAAAATTTGAATTCAATACATTTTATGAAGTAACATTATCTTTTAAGAAATAATCAGATGATGTCTGGTGAATATCATAAAAATAGAGAATAAACTAATTGATCAAATGTATGTGTTTAATAGTCATGATGAGATGAATTTAAAAAAGAAGGTAAAATGAGACATTCAAAATTTAAATTTACCTTTATATATTTTATTGTGTAAATTTAATTATTTTATGTTGAAATATGTATATATTATTTTCATTTTACTCCATATCAATTAATATTTTAAATGTCAATGGTGGTGGAATTTTATGTGGAATGATTCATTTAAAAAATTTATATAGCTTATTTTATAGATTATAATTTGAGGGAAATTATTTCCAATGATTTTTTAGTATCATTTCAATTTAGTGAAATGTTATTTTTCGTATATCTCTTCGTATTTTCAATATAGGGGGAGACTATTGATTAATTTTCCAAAATAACATCTTGTATTTAAATTATTTGTAAAATCAAAATACAATTTTTGTTTAAAATTAGTTTACATTATTTTTCCTTTTATTTTATGATTAAATATATTAGTCATTTTTATTTCATTTTATGAATGAGTAGATTTTAATAAATGAACTTCCAAATCATTTCTTAGTAAACTATATCTTTTATGAAACAAAATACATATAAATCATCAATGTTTTTTAAATGATATTTTCTACCAAATATGTTGTGAATTATAACTATATATTTTTTACACTACTCTAGTATAAATAGAAGACCATGGTATTATCAAATATAAGTTGTAAGGCTACTATGGGTAGCTCATCATAAACAAATAATTTTAAAGATAATATTAATTCATCAATGATTTGAGATATGAAAAATGTTTTTTTATTACTGGGTGTTATTAGGGATTAAAGTTTTTATTAGATTTATAATAAAGGTCTAATGTTTATTAATATATGTTTTTATTTTAGGATCTCATATGATAAAATATTATCATTGAATATAACATTTTATCTTTTAGTTCTAATAATTTTTTTCGATATATAATTTTGATTTTGGAATATTTGATCTATATAATATTTGACATGCTAATAGGGTGAGTGGGAATAAGTGTATATATTTTTTAGAAATATATTCCTTTATTGAGGATAATAATCTATCACAAGGGTGAGCTCATAAATTTCCCTCAATATCACTTTACATTGAGTGATCGGAGTACAAAATTACTTTATGGATTTACATGGATCACAAATGTCATGTGAGTGAATGGAGAAAAATAGAAACTATGTATGGAAACATAATTACTGAAATGATCAATATATTACATATACAATTTGTATTGGTCTCATTTACCTTTCTAGTTTACTACACTGAATAACTAGAGAACTCACTACCCTCTTTCAACATTTAACTCATTTCTTTACTTATTTTAATATTTATTCTTCACAATATAATTACACAAACATTCAACAAATGTGGTTTCTCTGAAAACATTTAATTTTAACTTCTGGTAGGAGGATGAATTTCATGGAATGGATTCTTATCCAACAATCAATCATCTAGTGTTTATATAGAAATACCCCCATTAATGATCCAATATTGATATTCAAATATGAAAAACAGATCTATATCCCATATCAATGACACATGTTTCTCTATGAAAATCAATATATAATGTATATGGAAATGATCCAAAAAATTAATGGAAAAATGAACATAAAAATAAACACGAAACCTCCTAATATAGGTAATTTAAAACTATCATCAAACCCAAGGTTTTATACCACATGTTTTTAAATTTTGTAAAATTGAACACCTATATAGATTGGAACCCATCATGGTGATCAACATCAGTCCATTTTCTTTGTTACTCCCCATGCCACTAGTATAGCCTCCTCCAACTATACATTTTTCATAAATATATATACATCGATCCATGGCATCTAATATGGCCATATTTTGGCTTCTAGTGAGTCACTAGATGACCTAATATCCACAATGTTAAGGGAGATGGGTTGTCTCACCCAATTCCACATCCATCCACTACCTTTGTTGACCACCACATACTCAACACATCCTTTTATATATTATTTATCCAATAATAATTGATGGAATTACTATAAACCATTTTTAATTCAAAAATGGTTATGGTAACCTTTATATCCCATTTTTTGAAAGGATGATCAAGATTCCACCACACGGAATATAACATTTTTGGTACCTATGGATTTTACTATTTTGGGAACACCATTCACATAATAAACATTGAAATTGGTGTGTTCCTATTGTGGGATCATTAAAATTCCACATGTCAACTCACTAGCGTAGGGTCAAGGAGGTGGGGAAGCCCCACTCACTATTTTTCAGATTCTACTAAATTTTACATTTTATAATGAATCCATCAATATAATTTTCATGAATCACAACCATAAAATATATTTTAGGAGTTTATAAAAAATTTAATATTGTTTATTATATTTAATATTTATTTATAATTAATAACATTTATATAGTAATATTTATACACCATTTTTATCAGGTTTTAATATGGTTAATTTTTAACTTTTAATTTATAAACTATAATATATATAATGAGATAATTTTTTTGTGTACCTAAATTTTCCACACCTATTAAATCATTTTTAATAGAAAAACGAATTTATCATTAAAATGAATCCTTTAGGAACAATTATATGTAATTTTCTAGATGTAGTAATTATAAATCCAGTTTATATAATTGTTTTATTTAGTATATATTAAAATTCATTAAAACTTAGTGGGAACAATCTTACCATATTTATGGTTAGTAAATTACATTTATGGGAGGCATGTGACAATGTACATTATATCCATTATCCTATAATTTTTAATGATTCATAATAAATAATAAGATACATCAATTGAACCCTTTGAAGATGTCATTTTAGAGGAAATACAGTGAGATATATCCATTTTAGTATTTAGTTTCCAAATAGATAATTTTTGTCCCTCAAATGTATATCAACTATTGTTTAAATGAATATTATACCACTGTGGACTTAGATTATATATAGATTTTATCATTATCATTTGAGTAGTTATTTTATATTTAAAACTATGGCTTTCTATTCCTTGTATCTTTGGTGAAATTTTACAAAAATTATCATAACAAAAACTTGTCTTCCATTCATTTATTAATCCTAGTTCATTTTAAATTATTTTGATAAAATTGAAATGAATTTTTCAAAATATTCTTTTCAATTCCTAATTTTAAAGGTGATAAGTTCAAACCTATCAAAATTCTTTTCTATGATAATTTAATAGTCTAATATGGATTGGGAATAAAATATAAAATGGACTAATTCCCCTATCAATCTCATTAATTAATAGTAATTTTAATTGTGAATAAATTTTAGATGTCATCAATAATTCTATTCTATAATATGTAGTAGAAAATAGGGAAATTAAGGGATGATGTCCAATGAGATCGGGGGGATTATACAATTAATTATATTTGGATTCTTCAAATATATTTAATATTTCATTTAGTATAAAATATTTAATTTGATTATGTTATCAATATATTTCAATTATATTAATCACAATCTGTGTAATTATCCTAAAATAATTCATACAAACTATAAAACAAATTTTACCAATAGATTCAATTAATATATAAATGAAATATGAAATTATATTTTATAGAAACCCAACCATTAAAATTTTTCTTTCATTTATAATATTAATTTATTATTTAAAAAATTTCCCATTTAGTTTAATAGTTATTGATCATACAAATTTTATAATTTTAAGGCTTTACAACAAGATCACATACTTCTATTAGGGCTCATATGACTCTATCAGTGGACTCAACGTAGACATCCAATATTTTTTTTCATAAATATGATAATTAATTCGTTTTTTACTGATGATTAATTATGGAAAACAAAAATATAAGGTATGATTTATCTTACCAATTCACTAATTTTTGAAAAATGAGAATAAAAAAAGAAATGTGTTAAATTTTTTGATAAATTTAAATTGTATAATCTGTATTGAGAATTATGAAAATTATTATTGTATGTTACATAAAAATAATTTTTTAGTATTTTAGTAATGTGAATTTAATAATTTATGTTTCTATAAGTCAAAATAGAGATAAAAAGTTGTAATGACGTAAAACGCTTGATGAGTTTAGGGAATTAAATTTTGGATCAATCATGTTATGTATTATAAGTTAGTTAAAAAAATTAAAAATCATCTTAAATACCACTTATCTATATGAATCCAGTCTCCTAGGAAACACAGAGTCACTCACTATATTAATAGTATTTTAAAGGATTCCCTTATCATATATGATCAATGGTTTTGATCAATTTATCTATGAATACTTTTCCATGAAACCCCATGATTTCTAATTCTATAGAGATTTATTTTCCTTATATTCATTCATGTATCTTCTTTAAATTGACTTTATATCTCCCTCAATGACAATTCACATGACTAATGAAAAATAAATAGTGAGAATTAAAATTAAATGCATAAAATATTAACAATCTATTCTATGTGTTCCATAACACATATTATATTTTTTATATACCTTCATCTATAATTAAAAACCAATTCAATAATGATATTATAATTAATTATAGGTGAATAATTTAAGATACCACTCGTAAGTTTTTTTCAGCTATATATTCTATTTTTCTATCCTTTACCACTCTCTATGTGAATGAAATAGGACCATGTAAATATACATGTATGATTGAGGTAAACTTTTGTTATAATACTGATAATGGAAGTATAGTAGTGTGTGAGGGATGAAATGGTGAGAGGTTCTATATATTATAGTGTCGAGAAGGATTTGGAAAACCAAAATACCTATTTGAATGTGTAATAGGGAATTTTATGAAACAAATTTTTTGATGAAGATGATTTTATTTTGTCTCTATATTGATTATGATGTATTTGATGATATTTATGACAAATCACAAGTTTTCATGAACCAACATGAGTTTTTGTATGGTTTAATAAAAGTTATTATACTCTTGATATGTGAATATTATAACTTTTTTTATTGATCCATAACATTTATATGTCCAAAATATCATATAATACATCGATATAATTTATAACGTTTGTAATTTCTTTTGAATTTTGTTGTATTTTATTTATATTTTTAGTTTTATTAACATATTTGTTATGATCTCATAAGACTATGAAAATAATGTAATATTTTTATTTGATCTAATAATTCATTTTGATATCATAATACCATCATTGTTTTGTATGTATATAGTAGTATTAATAATTTAATTGTGGTTTTGAAAACCATTATTTATTATTTTATAGGACATTGTGTATCACATATGACTTTATCTGATGTAATGGAATACATTACATTAAATTTATTATAATTTTTTATTCTTATGGAATATTAGGTACTGATTAAAAATATTGATAAGAGAAAAAGGACTCATTATACTACATATGTTTTTTCTTTTTATAATATGATACCTTCAGTTTGAGAAATGTTTTTGATCATGTAATTTAGAAATATTCCTTTTAATTTTAAACACTAATATCCATGATCAATTAGTTCAAATTTATAACATAATTTTTTTAAAAATATGTCATTCATGTTGATAATGGTGAATAAATTGGAATGTGAGAATGTGAAATGAGAGTTCATTACATTTTGGGGATACTATCTTGATGTGAAGAACTACAATTATAAGCATTAATTGAAAAATAAACATAATAAAAATTATAAGGAATTTGGTATATGATTTTTATGAAGAATTAAATAATTAGTATCATATAGTAATTTATTGTTGTTTAAATAATGATATTTTTTTGGTAATAGTATTTTTTATTTTAAATGGAATATTTGGAAATCATTATTCTGGTCAATGATAGATATATTTTTGGATTCCTTCAATAGGTGATGATATTATTTATGACAGGGGAGGCTTAATTTCCATATATAATTAAGGAATAATTATACATGATATTACCAGAAAAAATGTGGAAAATGAATATTATAGTTGATTTTGAGTGTTATTAAACCAATGTGAAAACTGAATAGATGTCACATCTAACATGAAGGGAGTTGATCATCCAATTATTATTATTTATAATTTATTTTTGGTGTAGATGACATTAAATAATTATGCTAATGTTCTCATAGATTCATTTTGACATGGAAAAAGATAGAGGTATGTGTGGATACTATATTAATGTTTTGATAATTTTGAAAGGGTTTGAAGTGATGTAGACATTAATCTTCATAAATTGATGTTATTCTAATTATCATTAAACACTCTAGGTGAAAAATATCATATTTTATAATACTAGGATATCTAAAATAATTAAAAAATTATTTTAAACATTCAAGAGTTGATGATATCTCTTGTGAATTGGTGGATCTAGTATAAATAATCCCTACCAAATACATAAAGTGGGTAATACCTACCATTGAAAGAGGATTAAGCATAACCATCCATTTTATTTAATTTTACATAACTTTTATTTTAAAAAATTAAATAGTTATGTAATATATTACTTGGTACCTAGTGAAACATAATAAAGATGAGGTTTAATCAAAAGTAAAAAATATTTTAAATAACAAATAAGACAATAATATCAATTATAGTTGAAATAAGGTGAAAAATATATTAATATAGAATTAATAGTGATCATTAATTATATATAGGTTAATATAAAAAATAAAATTTACATACTATGCGAAACAATTCATAATTTTGTCAACTAAATTTCCATACTTATACTTACGATGCGTAGTATAAAGAACATACATGAAACTGATAATATAATAAATAATTTTACTATAAATAAATAATGATAAATTAGTGATAAATTCATCAAATAAGAATATAATTTGTTATTGTTTGAAAACGAATATAAAATATGGTAATTAGAATATGATTATTTGGATATAATTATTCTACAATAATGAAACAACTCATGAAAAATTATATTTAAATAAAAAATATTGTTAATCATAGAATATTAATTCTGAAAATGGATGTATATTTCAACTTGAGAGAATGTATAATTGAATTTACAATGAATAGAATAATTTAATTTTTAGGAAGCAGGAAACCCATATGTCTGTTATAAATTTTACTATTGGTATAGTAATATGTCCATTGGAACTATAACAGGGCTGTTTAAATATTAATTTAATCATTAGGAATCATAATCTAGATTTTATAATAGAAAACATGATAATGTAAATGTAAATTAATATTAAGGAATCTTAAAACATGAAAATTAAATATATTTAAACCATGGTATAATAAAATAAATTGTTTAAAATTTATTAATGATTTTTTCAGTATTTTAATAAATAAATTATTCAAAATAACATTTTTAATTCTTATAAATATTTTCAAATATTTTATATTTATAATGTGGGAATATAAATTTATATTTATTTTTACTATAATAGTGGTATATTTTTTTTGGCTATAAATAATATTTCAAAAGGTCATAAAATTGATTATAAAATTAGTTTCATAATTTTTAAAATAAAATATTATTTTTATCGTTTAATAAATTTCACATCATTAGAAAACTTTTTTGTAAAATTTATTCAATTTATGAAATATAATAACCAAAAAAGGTTAGGGATAATATTGAAGAGTTTAATAATTAATGAATTTTTTGTGATAAATGAGAAATGATAATTTATGTCATTTGAACATATATGCCAAATACATTGATTTTTGTGGCATATACGATCAAAGAACCTCTTAGTTAAAAATCACATGTTCCTTAAAATATATTTAATTACAATAATATACAATATTGATATTCTTGAGACGCTAATAAACAAAGGAATATAATAATAAAAACCCTCTCCTCCCCTTATAAATCCCACCCCCCTATTATCGCCACAGCTTCTAAGCCGTAAAGAATTTCAAATATATACTAAAACAATACTACCAAATATAACCATGTAATTTCTTCTCTCACTAAAATACAAATTTGACGTAAATTAAGGTGTCCTTAAAAATATATATCCAAGAGGTAAAAATCTGAAGCTTCCTCTATCCATTTTTTTCTTATTCAACATTATCCTAACCACTTTCATCCATTAAATCATAATTACACCAGTATCAATTATATACTATAATTTTATATTTATAATGGAATATATCCCTTCTATCCCTTTTCTTGTAAAATCTTATTCAATGAAAATAAACCATTGTCCAAGTTATTATAGTTACCATATCCATCGATAATATGTTCTGTTTTCCATTACCTCCTTCAAGGAAGGTGAAAAACTATTTTTATGGTTCAATAAGAATCAACTAATTATATTACTACTTATTAAATTTTTTAGAATATATATATAGAAAAAATATTAAATAAAATAATATTAGTTCATAAGGGTTTTTAAAACTACCTTTATGGACAAACAACATAACAAAAATGTTTTTACTCAAGGAAAAAATACCATGTATAAAACAATTATACATGTGACCATTTAAATATACTTAGGCACATTAATACTTTTTTAATTCACTTCTATATATTTTTATCCATTTAAAATTTTTATCAATAATTATTCACAAGTGAATCCTCCTTGAATCCATAAAACAACAATCTCAAAACATGAAAAATAAAATTTGTAATCCATCACAATGGCTATAAATTAAAATAATAGAATTATAATAAATAAATTATATGTGGAATAAATTATAAAATATGTAATTAATGAATCTAATTTTATTTTCCATAAAATTAATGGAATTTACATAACATATATGTACATAAAGAAAAAGATCTATTTGAGCCTCCATTTTTTGGGAAAATCATTAACTCTCATTATATCAGTTTTTCACTTCATTATTCTTATATAATTCAATATTATTCTTTAAAAATGTACCAAACATATATATCAAACTCAATTCATCATTATCCTTTAATAAATACCTATTATAAAAATGTTCCCATCCCAGTTCCTCTCGACATTAAATCATGATTAAAATGAACTTCATCAGTTCTATCCCATTTTAATGTACACTACATAAAAAATATTTATGCCACATAAATATTTCTAGGACAACTCATTTGACCATCAAAACTGATTTTATTTCATATAATGATTTACTTGAAAAACTTTTACTATACACTCTTTAATTAAACTTAATTATTTTCCCTAAAACTAACATTAAGAGGAACATATTTAAGTGACGCTGCAACAATTTTTTATGTTTTTGGTCATGTTAAATTTCAATATCCAATATCTATTATTATATTTAATTTATGGATTCACATGTATAATTTAAATCCATTCTTCTGGGGATACCATTATGATACTCCATTCGGTTTTTCCTTGAAACATGTTTATAATACATATTTCATTCCATGTAAAACATTATGATTATTCCTTATGAAGTATTTATTTATGTGGTAAACATAATCATGTAAATTATATGATGGGTTTGATCATATAGTGATGAAATTAATTGGGTATTTTGGTGTCACATGATTCATTATATATGATAGTAGTGACTAAACTTAAACAATTATTTGACAACATCCACCATGCGACATAATCTTTAAGGATATCCTTTAAACATGTTTATTCCATGAAAAATATTGCTTCCACATTACTATATATCCATGATAATGTAATTAATTTTTTATTTTATTTTTCTATATGTCTAATTAGGATTCCAGCAATTTATTATGCCATCAAATTCTTTTAGACTCATGTGCTATGTTTCATTTCTATGCTTATTCCCTCCCTGGGCTTTCAAGTCATCAAATTTGTCAATTATATTCTATATGTTATCCTGTACATATTATGTTCACAAAGGGTAATATTATCTCTTTATGTAGATAAAAAATATGTTTGTTTTATGATAGTTTTATGCTTTCTTATTATGTTTCTAATAATATATAAAAACTATTATTTTTTCAATATATTATTTAATGTAAATTTAATCCTAAAATCAAGTGATAATTTGTGAGAGATTCTTGGAAACCCATAGATTTTATCGAAGGATAGTCTTGTTATTTTTTTTATATTATAACTATAAAACATTATTATGGTCCATATGGATGATTCAATCACCATAAAAACAAGATTAATTCCCATGGAATCAAATGATTGGATCTAGTTTTCACGTATAATATTATCATTATATGTCTATAGATATATTTTATAAAATAATTATCTATTTATCTGAACCATATAATTTTATTTTAAATTTTTAGTTAGTAAAGGAAAATAATAGAACTAATTCTAGAAACAAATGTGACACATTAGGTGAAGATTTCCATAACGAGATGCCAAAATTAATGGTAATGTGAGGTATTAATATTTTAAAAGTAAGGGATAAACTAGTTCTTGATATAAATAATATCATTATTTATGTGGACTTACATCATTATCCAAAAAAATATCATGTTAATATTGAATACCATATATGATAAATGCCTCCCAGATTTAGTGGATATTTTATCCACTCATTGTAGAATAATAGATTAAGTCCACTGATATGATATTCTCTATCTTCTAATGTTCATAAAAAGAGTATGTTTTTCTTGAATTATTTTTTTATGAAAACATTGATCAATGGTAGAAATTTATCAGTAACATATTTTATGAGGAAATTTATTACATGGAATCTGAAGGATTAAAAAAATATTTTTCAATAAATATTTTCTGGGAATGGTAAAATATATGATTAATAGTTAATTCATTGGAGTGAAGAAAAATTTATACTAGACTCTTAGGGTGTTCGGGGAAAACCTAAAAAGGCATGCATGACACTCCATTATCTTTTTCATGAACACTGACTGTAAGCATACCACTTCATTTGTGTATTAAGGTTTAGTCTATGAAACTATTTGACAACTCCAGTCCTTGATAGTTGTGAGGATATTTTCTATTGTTATATTTTTGTTGATATAGTGACTGGATACTGTCAATGTTATCATGGGATTAGTGAAAAAATTAGAAAAATGGTGTTTAATATGAGTGGACAAATAGAGAAAATTACATGGAGCCGGGGGGAAAAATTGAAATGTATCAAAAGTATAAGAAAAAAATCCACAGAAATACAAAAATGGGAATCATGAAGTGTATAAAATGTTGAAAATATGAGCATCTAGTTATTCATCCCTGATGGGATATGAAACATTACACTAATTCTAATTAATAATATAAGTTTAATATAAAAACAATTCATAATTTATTATATTTCAACTATAAGGAAAATGGTAATTATGTAAGCCAATTCCCTAAGTCAAGGGTTATAAGAGAAAACCAATGAAAACAACCTCTAGGGAAATAAAGAAGGGTATATATAATCTATAATAATATGCTGGAAAAAGATAATAATGTGGTGATTGGTATGTTGGTTATTCATTCAAAATAGAAAACAAACTTTTTCATTCTGGTTCAACGCATTCTTTCATATCATGCATGTTTATTATAACAATTCAAACACTAACATAAGTATGGAGGTAGTGTTATATATTATAATATCCTATGGAAAATTATTAAAACTATTGTATATAAATCCTCTATAGTCCATATTTTTGGACTGAATATTTTATAAAATTCACTATTGAATCATTTTTGGGAGTGTGATTAATTATTTGGTATGGATAGGCTATCATAAGATACATCTGACATCAAATATAATTAATGGGATATCACTCTTGAAATCACAAGGAATCCTAAAATTATATAAAAATTTGAGATGAATACAGATATAATTTTTGAACACCATTTCAAGAAATTATTCTATTTCATTATAAAAAATAATATCTATAACAAATGATATATATAATGTATAAGATCATGCATTAATACATGATCATTTTGAAGGATGATACATTTGTTTCCCTGGATGAATTTTTTACCCTTACTTATGACTGATAGGTTTACTTTTCAATAGAACATATACCTAGATAGATTCTCATATTAAGTAATCCTTATATGATGTCCACCATTGAGTATGATGAATAGAGGATGCACTTGCAAGATAAGATAGATAAGGGTATTACACACCTGAGTGATTAATTATAGGATACCTTAGTCCTCTTCATAAAAATTAATGATGAACAAATTAGACTCTAAATTTAATGTCAAATCCAGAAAAAAATAACATTAAATAAAAATTATCACATGCCATAGATAGATGACATGTTCGGTCAACTATGTTGTGCCACATATCTCTCATAGTTATACCTTTGATCGATATATAACCAATTAATGGTTAAGAAGGAAGATATTACCCTAACATACATTCGAAAAAGGTATGTACATTAGGTTATCAAATGGATTCCCTTTAGTTTCACTAATGCTCCAAAAAAATCAAGGATATAATTAAAAATATTTTTAGAGATCACCATAATAATTTTTTGGTAGTTTATATTGAGAATGTTATGGTATAATCCAAGTTGAAGATGGAAAACGAGGAGAATTTTAATATTGTGATTAAAAAAGTGTGAGGGTTTAAAAAATATGAAATTTTAGTGAAATATGTTTTCTTAGGGGAGAATGTATATTTTTTTGGGTACGTGTCACAGACAATGTGATATCTTTCGACCCCTCTTAAACCATGGAAACTGAGGAGTGTCCTGGACTTGAATTTGTAATATAGAAATGTGGTCGACAGGGTCTAACTTATTATTAGTGATGATTTTCTAGGAAATTATAATCACTAAATATCACATTAATAATTTTTTCTCAGAAGGGAGTAATGTTTTTCTTGAATAATGAATCTTAAGATTACTTCATAGAATTGAAAGATATGACTACAACTACACTAGTACATTCACTAATAACTATTGGGGAACTCGTTTTTGTATATATTAATTCATCAAAGAAAGTATTTTTTCTCTACTGATGAATAATTAAAATTAGATAGCATATGGCTCTAGGAAGTTGACTCTTCATGAGAAAATCGTCCAATGAATGATCAGGAAATGGTAGTTATGATCTTCTCCTTGAAAATTTAGTGGTATTATCTTAATGGGAATATTTTTGAGATATATTCTAATAGAAATATCCTCAAATATATATTCTCATGGAATGATACTAATAACTAATGATGAATATTATTAATGATCATCATGAGTTTTTACTTCTCAATCCACTACAATAAAAGTAATTAATATAAATTTGATGATTTTCTCTGTAGATTGGATCCAAAAAGATTATTGATAATAATAATTGGGAAGGATATAATAAACTTGGGCATGTAGTGTATAGATAAATAAATGAATATCATCTTTAATTTCTGAGGTTATTTATCAACAATACATTTTAGATAAGATAAACTTTGATTAAGGAGATATTTTAAAGAATCATAATAAAAAAGAAGATATCGAAATTGGGAAATCGTAGGAGATCAAAATTAATGTTGAAGGAGTTGTATGATATGGGTTAAGAAATTAATAAATATAAATTACTGAGATAAATAAGGATGTTTTGAATGATTCACATGACTTTACCGTCCACATCCACCCAGAGAGCACGAATATGTATCAAGGTCCTTAAGAGGAGTATTGGTGTGACAATATGAAGAAGGGGGATCACTAAATATATATTAATTTCAATATTATGTAATCTAGTGAATTATGGAAGGAAAAATTCTAATGGGATTATTATACTATTACCCATAGCTATATACAAATTGGAAAAAACTCAATTGGAATTATTAGTTGAGTTTTGATGAAATCATGATGATCTAAATAAACATTTGTTATTGCGGATCTACATTCAATGTAATCTCACATTATTAAAATTTTGGAGGACTTCTCACTCAAGGAACATTCATAGATATTCAGTATATAAGAAATGAGACATTTTAGAGTTCAATTATATGTTGCATCAAGGAAAAATCCATGAAATACCACAAATCACTAGAAAAGTATCCAACATGATCTAAACCATATTATTAACATAATTATGGATTATAATACACAAATATTTAGCTTGTTTGAGGGGAATATTCATAAATTGTGGAGATATGTTTATTAAATTCTCAATGGACTATTATAGATGTTGGGACAAACATACTATTATGGTCAAATTCTATTAATATTAGAGTTTCCACTCAATCATAATATGGATACATATGAGTCACATTATGGGAAAATATTTATCAAACATATATTATAGGATTATATCATTGAATGAAAGATTATGGGTTCAAAAATGGTCAAATAAATTATTATAAATGTTAATACCATTCAGTAGCACATCAGAGAATCCCAGTGTTGATAGAAGTGCTCTGTATAGAATCATTGATAGGACCTAGAAATTGATGTCAAATGATATTTATTTATATTATTATCTTCATTTATTTGATTAATTATATATGTGAGGATAGTAAATTAATTTAAAATATAAATTGGTCCCTTTTGAATTATTAATCTCATCAGAGCTGTTGACTATTGACCAACAGTTCAAAAAAACATGGGTCAATAAAATGATATATTACACTTTTCTATCTTGATAATGTACATACTATATCCCTCAAATATTCTGAATTAAAAGGTGTATATGTGGAAAACTATATCTCTTATGAGGTGTATCCTGTCATGATATTCGTCAATTGATATAATGTTTTACGCAACAAGACTACTCACCTAGTCAATGTATTTTTGTAGAACCAAAAATACGAAGAGGAGACATGAGACCTAGATAAAGAAATAACAAAGAGGAACCCTAACCTTTTGTACAAATAGTATGAACAAATACTTTTTTAGGGTAAAGATCAAAATATGGAATGAATTTAATGAACGAAAATTGTATCTAAGATATTTCGTTAATATCATTATGCCATGTCATATTATGCGCTTACATCACCTTGGGAAACCAACAAAGTATTACTCTCATAAATGATCAATGATATATTATTCATCAAATAAACATATAACAATTCCATAGAAAATATAGCGAAAATAAATAGAAGATATTAGAATAAGAATAGGATAATTTGGACCTTCTCGATCCACCAGAATGACAACACTCACAAAAAATGTTGTAGAAATAAAAATATATTGTTAATAATATAATATTCAATAAAAATATGAAATTATATCAAAACATTATAGAAATTATAAGTGATCTTTTAATTAATAGAGTATATTGAATGTATAAGAAGTAGGAAGCCTATATGACCATTACAAATTTCACTATTTGTGTGGTAAGCCTAATCTTTGGAATACAAACATTACCATCTGAATAATAGTATGATTATTAGTAATAGGGATTTACATTCTATAATAGTAAAAACACTTGTAGAGACATAAAATATTACTTAATTTTAATATAAATTTAATTTTTAATAGAATTAAAGAATAGTACAATTAAATTAACGTTCTCTCAATGATAAATAAAATGTATTTATTTTTATAAAACCTCGCTATTTTAAAGAGTTTTTTATAATAAATATTTAAAGTGAAATAAATTTTATCTATATAAAATGAATTTAAAAATTATGTATATTTTTTAAAATATTTATTAGATAATTCTATTATATTATTAATCAATTTCCAAAGGTTTATAAAATTTATTATAATATTAATTCTTTTTTGGAAATAAATAAGTATTTTATTTAAAGCATGAATTTCTAAAATGTAGGAAACTGTTTTAGTAAAGTGGATTCCATTTATGAAATGTTAATTTCATAACATGTTTATGTTTAATTTGTTTTTATATTCATAGAAATGTTTAATTTTTTTGAGTAGTGATATACAATAATTTAATGTATTTAACTTTACAAGACAAATACATGAATTTATGATTAATTAATGATGAAAGAACAATTTTTTTCAAAAACGACACACCATTAAATATAAAAATATATATATTGACAAGAATCAAAAATATTAATAGTCTTAAGGTTAAATAAAACTTAATTGAATATAATAATAAACACTCCACTCCCCCCTTATAAATACCACCCCTCAACAGCCATTCTTCTCAGAAAATATAAAACATATAGATTTAAAAATATATTCCAAACCATATCCTACCAAATATATACACAACCATTTTCTACTTATCTCTTCAAAAATCCAATTCCTGATTTTTTAAGTTTTTCTTCAAGGATTTGATATTCAAGAGGTAACACTATAAAAATTCCACTTTTAATTTCATTACTTATTTTTCCATATCCTCATCTATTTGAACCATAATATCATAATAACACAAGTATAATGTATATGATTGAACTTCATATTTATAATAGAATATAATCTATAAATCGATTTTTTATACCCTATTATTCAATGAAACAAAAAAATTTCCCAAATTATGGAGGTTAACCATCTCCTTCAATAATTTTTTTTTTCTTTTTTCACTTTTGAGAGTACTGACAAAACTACAGTTGTGGTTAAATTATATTTTTATAAGTATATTATAAATAATTTACTTTTTTATAATATGTATATATACATGACATTAAATAAAATTATTATAGTTTGTAATGATTTGTAAAAACTCTTAAATGATCAAACAACATAACTATAATGTTTCAACTAAATGAAACATATCAATGAAAAAAGATATTATATGTGGGACCATTTATACTTTTTTATATGTATGAATACCATTTCATTATTCTTTTGGAGTATTATATACATTTTAAATTGACATTCAAAATTATACACAACTGAACCGTCCCGGAATTAAGGAAATAGAGGGTTACATATGATGTAATTCGACATTATAACTAATTAAAATAAAAATAATAGAACATAATAAATTTTAATAAAATATGTATATATGTAACTGTTTATAGAATACGAAATTAATGAATTTTTTTTATTATATTGAACATTTAGTGGATGTTCATAACTGATTTAGACAAATGGAAAGGCGTATTTCAAAGCCTCCATATTTCCTTTACATAACTATTTTCCTCTATTTTACTCAATTTAAATTATTATTCGTCTTATAGAGTTCTACCATAATCATTATATATTTACAGACATATATATCTATCTCAATTCATTATCATTAATGGGAATACATGTTTTAAAAATGTTCCCGTCATAATTCATATTGATAAGAAAACTTTATTAAAGTGAACCTCTCTATTTCTTATCAATTTTCAATTATCCTCAATAAAATAATATAACCCCTAATTGTTGTTAAAAAATTACATAGTTTATAATGAAATAAACTTTGTTATTTATTTCCTTATGGAAATAAATATGTATTTTTAATATATTATTACACGCCTATTTATTCTGTAAAATTACAATTAGTTGAAAAATTTCAAAATGTATCAGGATACCCTACCTCATGTTTTCACTTCGGTTGGATTTCAATATTCATTATTTTTTCTTATATTTTTTTATGGATGTAATATACTAGTTTTAAAATCTTCTTTTTTAGAGACCATTATGATAATTCCTTCATTTTTTTCTTTTGACATGAATATGAAACCCATTTCAATCCATGGGTAACCATTATGACTTTTACATAGGTTTAATTTCATTATGTGGCCCAAATTTTCATGTACATGTTATGATGGGTGTTCCTTGATATCAAAAAAATTTATTGGGTAAGGATTTGTCTCATGAGATTCCACGTATGTGATTACAGAGTAAATTTATTCTATTATGGATCTTTTTCCAACATATGATATCATTTTACCACATATTTATTACTCAGGTTTAAGTCATGGTAAATGTTTGTCCAGCATTCCTATTATTCCACAATTAGGTGATTACCTATTTTATATATTATGTATTAGTATATTTTTTCATAGATAGGAACATTTATGATTTCATGAAATTCCTTCTGACTCAAGTGTTATGCTTTTTTCCATGTTTCATCTCTTACTGAACATTTAAACTCTTCCCTTTTGACTACGTATTCCCCATGTTAATCTATTCTATGTTAATTTCTCAAAGGGAATTACTATCTCATTATAAAGAATTGTAAAAAGGTGGTTTTTCATTCTAGTTTCATTTTATATAATTATGTAGAAAATATTTCAGAGATGCATAACTATTTATTCCTTGGTTTCTATTATATGGATAATTATTCTTAAAATATTATAATCATAATTGAAAAATTATTGGATATATAAATTTGAAAATAATTCACCCCATATCGATGGTATATGAATTGTTCTGGGATATTCAATTATTATAAAATTTTATAATGTTCCCACGATGTTCCTACTATAATGATGGTGATATTTAGAGAATATAGTCTCCAAATATGGTTTCGGTTTTCAACTAATTAATTGAATGAAAAATCCTAGATGGTGGAACGTGACTCTATGCTATAATCTATCATATGTATAGGATTTAAGGGATATATTCATGATTCATTTCTAATACCTACAAAAAATAACCAACTATAAATTGTGGAAAAGAGTAATTGAGAGGTACAGGGAATCGCTATAAATTCAATTACATAATCCTCTTCTAATTAATTGTTCCAAAAAATAATAGGACTCAAATTATCAGGGGAAATGATGATAACGTTTGATAATATATATAAATTAATTGATAAATCAATGAAAATAAAATTTAAATTTGGATAACTAAATTTGAAAACATTTTATAGCGTGAAAATGAGAACATTAATGGATATTTATATTTGTTTAATGATATAGAGAGTCATATATGTGTTAATGTGGAAAAGTTTATGAATTTACTATTTGTACAATATAAATTAAAATATTATATGAGAGGGATATACCCAATATTAATAAAATCTAATAGAAATATTACCCATATCATTATTAGTTCATTAGCCAAATACTTATTTGTATAACGGGAACTCACTCATTTAGATGAAATGTAAAAATGAGGAAATGAAAATTCAGTCCATAAAGAAAACTTAATATCATGGAAGTATAAGATTATTCATATATCTAATTTAAGATAGTGTGGATTATTATGAAGAGAATGTGAGGATAATCCCCCTAGTCAACAAATAAATAAACATGGGAAATTATAAGGAACAAAGGTAAATGTCCATATAAATAATTTATGAGGGTAAATCTATAAAAAATGAGTCTAACTGAATATGAATGAAATGTTTTGAAAAAATAAGAGTATAATAACTAAAAGAACCAAAGAATGAAATATTTAATAAAATTTATATAAACCATGAAATATTTTGAGAGCAGTGAAAATTTCAAAGATGAAAAATATGTAGTTTAAAGAGTTAGTAAATATAATATTACTCTAACCCATGTAGAAAATATGGATAATACTATGTTATATGGGTTAATAACTTCATGTAATCTATTCAAATAAAATAAAAGGACATAAGAAATGTTGATGAAGTAAAAGAAATATATCCGGAACAGATATTGAAAGTTGAGTTTCAAAAGGTCCCTAATATAATAAGTAAAATTTATAAATAAAAAATCTAAAAAAATTATTTAATAATAAGAAAAAAATATAAATTATTTTAATAAAAATGATAGGTACTAATTTGATAAAATATAGCTTTATAAGTTTTATACAGATTAGTTTGATGGGATGTTGATGAACATTAAATTTACATAATTAAAAATGAACAAGAATTAAAAGTGGCAGTTTCAATGTCGAGAATGGATAATAAGTAATTATGAAAAATAATAAAGGGACAAGATTAAGACATTGATATAGATGCAATCTTATCACATGCTAATAGAAAATTCTCTATAGATACCTGAGTAAGAATTGAACCTATGACACAATAAAAATAACTAATTATTTGAACATAAAGGTGTAGGAGATCAACAAAAAATATAGGAAATCATGGTGTTAGATTACCTATAAAATGAAAAACATTATATCAATAGTGGTTGAAAAAAATTGATGGATTGATTCCCCAAAAGAAATCATTGTTAATTTATAAATATGTTATGTAATATATAATATATTATAGATAGACTCAACTGTTTCAAGGAGGAAACTATTTTATTAGAAACATTCTTTGATATGGAGTATATGAGAATAATAGAAATTTTTTGTTACAACATGTCACATACATAGAATTTTTAATGGAATAAATTTATGGGTAGTTTTCTAGTGAACTAGATGAGCATATTGTAAAAGTATTAAGTAGTAAAATAATTCATCGATGTTATTTATCCCAAAAATTTATTTTATTTTATAAGAATATCTATGGATGTCATGACCCACAATAAATTCGTATTTGGTAGTTAATGAGCATGTTTCCTTGATTATATCATTAATCTGTTGAAGGAATTAAGACTCATAAAATAAAGAATATAATTTTTTTTAAAATTATGGTGTATACTTTAAACCATGATATGGCTGAAAAACTGAATAATTAAAGTTGATATTAATCATATATCATTATAAATATCATGATGATGATGATGATGAATAAAAAATAACATGATCATGGTGCTATTATATTTAGGAATTAATCAACCCTATGGATTAAAATAAAGGCAGTACATAATAATGATTCTCAAATTCTAAATCCAAAATATAATATTTTTCTTAATAGGCTCAATCATAACATTAGGTTTGTATGAAGACATAACGGTAAATGAAATTTGGATATTTCTACATTAAGCAATTTTAATATTATAATAATTAATGATTGATGAATTATCATAAAAGGTTAAATAATAAATGGAGTACTTTTTTAGATCGGTGATAGAATTATATAAATGAAAATGATAGAATCAATCTATGGACTTAATTAATTGGATAACATTTTATGTAGAGTTCTAGAAAAAATATAATGGTAATATGGTGTTATGTAACTACACTAAATAATTTTAAACAATGTTGATGTGTGTTATGATTTTAAAAAAGTGTTTATAATACATGGAATATATTAAAGAGTTAAAATCAATAATAGTAGAACATTGGAATTAGTAAAGTAATATTTATGAGCTCTTATAATGAATAAATATAGAAAATTTGACTTATACTTGATCACATTTATTTATTATTTTTATATAATAATAAAATAATGGATAATAATTCAATTTTGTTGGTGATTTTTATTAATTGGAAATGTAATGTTTATAAAGAATACATAATAGCTTTTAAATTTTATTTATAGAAAACAAAAGGCTGTTCACCTGCAATGGTTTTGAAGTTTATCATTGTAAAAGATGAATATATTACCAACTAATTACTCCTAATTTATCCAATATGAATACTCTTGTACATACAATGAAACAAATTATTGAGAAAATGGGGCCAACTATGATTTTTGAGTCTAAAAATATAATTATTTTTTGAAGATATGTTGTGTGAATAGATGTGATTGTTTTAACAAATTATTTAAAATTAAATATATTTAGCCTGAATTTTTTTGGAATTTTGTTTTAAAACATAAAACCAGTTGTTAGAAACATTAGAGTATCTTTTGGTATATATTTAATGAAAAGGTTAAATAGAAATCAATGGATGATAAGATATATTGTTGGAGAAGGTATTTTAATATGATACTTGTGAAATTAAAAGTGATAATTATACAATAACAATTAAAACTATATGGAGGATGATAGTTATGATGTTAATGTTAATGAACATAAAACCTATCTTAATGAACTAAATGATCTTTTGTGGTGACTAAAATGAAAATTTATTGTTTGTTTAAATGAATTTAGATAATTAAATTTTATGAACTGAAGTATGTTGTCTATAAATTTCTTTTGATCATACCAGTGATGAACTATACATTAAATTGAATTATAACATAAAATTCCAGATTTTGAAGAAGGATATGTATATAGAAAATTTATTTTGAAGTCAACCTAGTTTAGTTCAAAGTAAAAACAATTAAGTCATGAAACTAACATAACAATTCTATTTGTGGATGAAATATAATGTATTTATGAAGTGATTTAATTTTTTTATCAATTATTAGGATGATAAAATATATTGTATTTAAATAATATTTCTATTGAGATCTCATCTATATATTAAAATACCAAAATATAATTGAAACTAAGTATGTTTTAAAACATAATTAGAATGATGACACGCTAGTTTCCATGAACAATGAATTACTTGAATGGATTATGTATTCAATGGTTGATAAATTTTATTTTAGGGGACCATTGAACCTATTAAAATTAATGGATTATAAAAGAAATCCCCAATTTTTAGAAACTCAACGGAAGTGAAAAATATGATAATTCACAGTAAAATCTACCTTTTTAATGGATATGGTGATGAATTATTTTTATTAAACATACGCATATATTTATTACTTTAATTATTAGAATAAATGTATATAGGATAATGATGGATTGTTATGGTCTATGAGAGGCTCAATAAGATAAATAATCAATGTCATAAGGTTTCTTTAAAGTGTTAAATTTTTTAACGAAAATGAAAAAAATAACCTTTATGAAAACGAGGTGGAAGAAGTAACTCTTATTTTAATTACTCATGTTGGTGATATTTTTTCCCAATGAAAAAACAGGGAATCTAATATATTTTAAAAACATATAAAGATGATGTTTTAAATGACTATTTTTTTGGAAATGAACAATTTTCTTGAATTGAATGTACTGAAAATGGAAAATTCTATTTTAATATCACAATAAAACCATAAATTGTAATAATATAATAATATGTAAATGGGAAACATAAAAAAAGTTCCACACATATACAGTTGGTGATAAATCTCAAAATGGTTCGTAAATGAAAATGAGTGATTAAAAATATTTTTATGGGATTTAGTGGTAGCTTACATTAAAAAACTGAATCTAGACCAGATATTGGTTATATAGAGACCATTTATATAATTTATCAATGTGATCCTAAGGAATAACATATATAATTTCATCTCAAAGATTTTTCATATACATTGATCCAAATAATATATATTTATTCCAGTAACACTTTTATTGAAAATGTAGGAAACCATGAGTACATAATTTATTGAATTCAAACCTTATAATAGATAGTTGTTTCATACTCGAGAAATTTAAAATAGTTAGAGTTTTTAAGATTAAATATACTTCATTCATTGGATGTGACCTCCAATTTAGGGTTTTCAATTATGAGACCCTTGAATGATTATTCCATCTTGTCATAGGTCTGCACATGCTCCTCTAAGCATATTTTCCCCTTAATAAAACCACATATCGAAATCCACTTTTGTTTCTCAATACATGATTTATATTCATCAGTAAAATAAATGCGCTATTGTCTATCAAACATTAAATGTGAGTACTTCTATGAAATATTTATCATAATTTAATCTTCAAACATTTCTTTATTAGAATGAAATATGAGATCATGGTATATGTCTAATTTTTAGGCCTCATTTTCAACATTCATCTAGTTATTAGAAGAGGGTTCCCCTAATTTTGATTCTATCTTATCATTAGCCTCTAACCCCATATGTTTAGTAATTCACTCTAACATATATTTGGAGATTTCATTTTCATTAGTCAATCTCTCAAGATGGATATTAACTTTTTTTGGAAGAAATTATAACTAGAGTTCTATATAAACTTGAATTGTATTTTTTCCTTCGCAGCCTATGAATATGTTTAATAAAACCATCTAAATCCATGATTTTGTTATTTCCTTTTTGGAAAATGATCATAAATATTTTTCTCCAATAACCACTTACATTGACTCGTTTGACTGGGAGTACGAATCTATAACACCGCAAGCGTCTACGTTATGTTTATCTTTGACAAAAAAAAATATCTTGTGTTGTTTGCAACATCGAATTCTAGCACACCACGACCAATCAAAATAGTGATTTTAAAAGAATTTGTGAATAGTAATACGAAAATTTTGAAATTGTTGAAATTTTATTTTTTAAAATTGACTTCATTTTTGGTTTTGCAATATCAAAATTAGCTTATAGTGAATTTTTTTCATTTTATGAAAACATTTAATATTGATTTATAGTGAAAAATAATACGTTATTGTTTAAAACCAACATTTTATTTAAATAATTACATTGAATTTAAATTTATTTTAAATTAAAAAAAGATTCATAAAAACTATATTAGTCTAATCAAATTTTTTGGTGTTATTTTATAATAATATTAGACATATAAAATTTTATTGATCATTTTAACGTATTTTACCTACCTTTTAAGAACATTTGTAATTTTGCATAAAATGAAATATTACTGCTTATGAGAATTGAATTTCAAAAATTCAATAGACACGATTATCATAATAAAGTAAAATGTGGTTCAATTGGAAGAAAATAATTTTTTCTGAATAGTAAAATTTTCATTTTATTTACCATGGTTAAATGTAAATAGGGTAATTAAATATAAAAATGGTATTATAATTACCCTAACACACATTATAATTATATTTTATAGGTTTATTTCGACCAAAATAAACCTTAGGATTAAAATATGATTCTTTTGATCCACTTGGATTTGATTATGAAAAATAATATATATTATTTAAAGAATAGTAAAAAGTCTAATATTCAATGTTTAGTAACTAATGAATTTTTTAATATAGGGTTATACATAAGATATATTATACTATAAATATTAATTAGAAATATAAAAATACTTCCTACATAATAGTATTTTATTTATTATTTTTAGACATTAAATCTTTAAATTTATTTATGACGCAATGATGATGATGTAATTACCTAATTAATGAAAGATTAAAATAATTGATGTTATAAATATTAAAAAAAAGTAAATTAAAAATTTTTATGTCGTTGACTAATATTCTAGGTGAATATGATATGTTAGGGTCTATTCAATGTATTTTTTTCTAAGAAATCATATTTCTATGACATTCACAAAAACAAAATACTAAATAGTGTCTAAATTGAAAAAAATGGGTTTTAAAAAAATGTAATATTATTAAATAATATTATAGTTTTAAAAATATAAGGTTCAACAAAAAGACATAAATAATTATAGATATTTTATAATTGAACCACTTTATGTTCCCTTGAAATTTTATAGTGTGTTTATTAACCATATAGTGTAAGAATAAAATAAGTCATAGTAAGAGGTAAACAATTTAACAAAGAGTTAAATCTAAAATATAAGTTAAATATCGTGACCTAAACATGTCTAAAAACTATTGGTTGATACATTATATACCTACACCCACCTAAACCATGAAATAAGTCAATTTAGAGACATTATAAAACGAAATTTGTTTTATAATAAATTAATATTTAAAACATTTCTTCAAGTTCCCCTCACATCTCTTATAAAATGTTACATCCCATTCTCTTAAATTCACACCTCCAAAGCCATTTCTCTTGTCAAAAACATGATAAAATGACCTCCAAACTACCATTAAATAAACCTGCATTCCCTAATTGGATCACAAATCCATCCTATGGATCCCTTTTGTTCAATTCAAAAGGAAGAATTGGAAGAAGAAATAATTATTTCATCACCTCTTTCAAAGTTCTTTTCTTCATCCACATACTCTTTCTTTGTTGTATATGTACAAAAATAATAAATCCAGTACTTTATACATACCGTGATGTTATTATAAATATTTTACAACCATTTTCATTATTCTATACAGCCTATGAATGACAAATTCACCATACATGCGTATGCACAGCTTACTGTTTCCACGTCGTGGTGTAGTTTTTTATTCAACACATTATTATTTGGATGGATATAATAATGATTATAAATGAGTTAAATAATATATATAACTTATTAATGATTCTATATATATATTATACAATCCAACTACATATGATTTCACCACAAATATAATGATATCGTCGCTTGTGTGTACGTACGGATTACCATCACGACGATGCGATGAGAATTAATTTCCCATCGTAACAATTCAAGAATAATTTTCATTTGATTACTAAAAATTATGTTTAAAAACATTATATAATTCTCGGTATGAACCAAATACATCTTATCCATACCAAACATTACTTACATAACAAAACATACAAAGGAAAACGAATCAGTAAACACCATAAAAAATGATACTACTAAAATATTATTAACAATGAAAGATTAATGGATCATATATGATATCATATTTAATTATGTCATTATTTTATAATTTAAAAAAATGATTTAAGCATTATAAATGAGGTTAAATTACCCTTGGCTATGTAAAAGTTCAAGGTAAGGTTTAATTTTACAACATAATTATTATCTGATATTGTTTATACGTAAGTATCAACTGTGACTTATTTATCATCCACATATATGTTTCATAAAAATGTATTCAAAATCATTTATACAATTTCATAGACTGTGGTTTAAAGACAATTATACCCTTTTTGACTTTTTATAAAAAATTTTGAAAGGAGTCTTTCTGTTGTTTTCAATAAAGGTACTTTTTGAACTTTTCTGCAAATTAAGGTGGAGCTATTATCCTCCATTATAATACCTTCAAAGATTCCCTTACAGGAATATTTGAATTTCTTCAAAATAAATGTTTTATTTTATAATTACATGGATTTAAAATGATTTTAATGTAGAAACAGACATTTCACACAAATAGTTTTTGGATGGATTTCATCTATGTCAACATCCTTTTTTGGATTTTAAGATTGTTTGAAATTCATTTATTATAATACATTCATCCATATTGTATTGAAGTTTTTGTAATATGTTTGACGGTGGATGTGATATTTTTATACCATTCATGGTTTATGTTTAAAATATGAACATTTCGTATGACAGTTTTCATTCTAATTTTTATGTTATGTTCCAACCTTTTCATATGATGAATTAATTGGACTAAGTAAGTGACAGATGGGGCCCTCTATAGCCCCTCGACGCATCATTAGGTTTCACGAGGAAAACTAGTTTCTTGGAACAATTCATTAAAAAAATTATTTTTATTACTGACATGATGCATTGACTATGTGGATATGATATCTAGAATTATGCATTCCATCACTATGAAATTAGCTATTGATATTACATGTGATTATTCGACTGGTATAACATCCCAATGAATTAGTAAATGACATTATTTGATTTATCTTTTCCATATTATGTTGTAGTTAATGTTTAATAGGATTGCATTTTAGTCTTATATGGTGCATTAATGTCTATTCTTATTTAATATAGTTTCTGCTATATTGTTATCCTTATTGAGCATATAAACTCACCCATTTCTATGTTTAATTTTTTTCAGGATGCGAAGAAGTAAATTATGACTGGCCTATAAGGATATGCTAAGGGATATGTGTATGTTCAAAGGAGACACAATTTTTTTTCATTTCATAATGTAATATATGACTTATGTATGTATGTAGTAATTCCAAGTCTACTAAACGGATCGGTCTTTTAGGACTTTATATCATGTGATCATGACAATGTTATGTAATAATGCATTGACTCTAGGTAACTAGTGTCAAATAATTACAATTAGTATCAGAGTAAGTTTAGTACAAACCATTGAAACTAGATTTAGAAAAACTCTGATTAGAAAACATTACCCTAAGATATACTTTGACGATTATTATAGAAGATCATCAACAAATTTTTGGTAATGTAGATATTATGTGGTTTTTTTAAGAAAAACATCCATGTCTGGATACTACAAGTCGACATGGTTTTGACATAGATGTACCTAGGATTGAAAATTCCGACCAAGAGTGTCGATCTTGAGTCGGGGTATCCTAGTACATGTCAACGGGCCATACTGTGCACCTGATTTGACACTCCTAGGAGATATGATTACGATATTTCACATTTTATTTACAAGACATTATGAACGATTTATGAGTAAATACATCCTAAAATATTTTTTTCTTAAGGATTATATGCATAATGTGTTCAATTTTTTTTTTTATATTTACCAGTTTGTAAATATTCATTACTATTAATAAAGTATCCTAGTGTATGCCATTGTTTAGAAACAATTCCAAGTGAAAGGAATGGAAACCGTAACCACACACGTAATACATGTAGGTATTTCCCTCCTACTAAAGATTGTTATAGTGGAGATGGTGATGCAACTTGTGCTGATCAGATTATAACTATTCTGGGACAACTCACTTGGGTTATGAATAATAACCTTACCTGTATAGAGCACCCTGATCCAAATTGTAAACGATCAATGTTAGACTGCTTCATGAGGAAAAAACCCTTAACATTCAATGGGACTAAAAATCCATTTGTAGCTGAGCAGTTGATAAGTTCCTTAGATAATATATTTCATTCTTTGGGGAGTATAAAAAGGGGAAAATATTTTGTGGTAGTTTATCATATAATTGAAGATGAATATCACTGGTGGTAGATAGTTCAAAAAACAAAGGAGGATGTAGAAGTTTCAAGTATGAAATAGAGAGAGTTTAGAGATCTTTTATTAGAAAAATAATTTTCCCGTGAACTTCAAGCGGAAATGAAAAGTAAATTTCTGAGTCTAAGGAAAAAAAGAGGATAATAATGTCGCAAAGTATGATCCCAACATTACAAGGATATCAAGGCATGCTGCTGATAATATAAGTAACCCAAGAAGAAATATTGATCGATTCCTATATGAGATAAAAGAATTTCTATGTCGAGCATTAGTCTCACAATCGTTCTCATCATATGATGATACATTATCATGTGCTATCAAGACAGAAAATAAATTCTCTATGTCTTATGACTTTAATGTGAAGTGGGAGACAAATAGATCAGCTGAATACTTTGAAAAATGAAATAAGGGGAAGAAGAGAAAAGTTGAATTTCCATCCTTTAGTAATTGTGTGAAGAAACATCGTAGAACATTTCTAAAGGGAAAGAGAGTTTTTTATAAGTGTTTTGGAAAAGGCTACTAATATTTGATTATAAGGGAAAGAAAGAGGATGTCAATGTTGAATGCTACAATTGTAATGTAATGGAGCATTATGCAAATGAATGTCCTATGTGTCAATTATACTTACCTCAGAAAAGGCCACAAGAGAAAAGACAAGTTTATGCGACCATGACAGCTGAGGTCGATGTCCCTAATGACGTGGTGTAAGGTACATTAATCATTTACTAGGAATTTAACAATTCTTTATTTGAATCTGTATCATCTAATTCTTTCATATCTTCTTAGGATTCCAAGAAAATTTGATATTTCCAATTTGACTTATTAAGGGTGTTTCCAGTCAAAACTCCTAAGGGAATTATTTTTTAAAAAAAGTTTTATAAAATATATACCATTATGGAATATAAATTTTCGTTTTCTATTGATATTATTGTAATACCAATGATTTCATTTCATATAAATTTCGATATGGATTCCATTTTGGACTATGATGAAAATAATTATTGTAATGAAGAAGGAGATTACAATTTTTTATGATGATAATGAATCCCTTATCGTTAGATCAGAAACATCACCATTTGATTCTCATTTTGATCCACTACCAGTATCTCTACCAAATTTAATTTTTAGGGAGAAAGGGAGTGTCATAACTATGGGTGAGTAATGTAATGTACAAAAAGAGGATGTACCTATTATGAAATAATATATTTATGTGTTTCCAAAGTATTTAACTATACATCCTCTAAAATGGAAAATGTAGTTTTCTATTTACCTAATTCCTGGTTCAAGACCCATTTTAAAGACCCCTTATAGAATTTACACTATGAAATTAGTGGTACTAAATAAAAAACTATATTAATTGAGTAATAAAGGATTTATTCTCCCTAGGGTTTCTTTGTGGGGAGACACTATTCAATTTGTTAAGGGGAAAGATGGATCAAAAGGTTTTTCATTAACTCTAGGGAGATTAATGTTATAACAATAAAGACCAATTATTCCCTACCTCAAATTGTTGTTTCATTTGATCAACATCAGGGAGCTCAATATTTTTCATTGATTTACCTTCCATCTGGATATCATTTGATCTATGTGAAGGAAGAATACATTCAAATACATCATTTCAAACTAGGTATGTGAATTTGGAGTTTACAGTAATTCCTTTTGGAGTGTCTAATGAACCCTATGCTTTCATGGATCTAATGAATATAGTTTTAAAGGAATATCTTGATGACTTGTTAGTGATATATATTGATGATATATTGGTATACCCCAAAATCTAAAAAGATCATAAAAATCAAATGCGCACTATTCTAAAGTCTCTTAGAAGAAATGAATTATATGGGAAGTTTATAAAGTGTGAATTCTGGCTTCCGTAAATATCTTTTCATGGACATATTATGTCTAAAGATGGAATCTCTTTTGATCATTCTAAAATAAGGGAAATCAATGAATGGCCAGCACTGATGAGTGAAACTAAGGTATGCTGTTTTATAGGTTTTCCAGATTACTATCGGTGTTTAGTCCAGGATTTTGCTCGATAGGCTAATCCATTAACCAAGAACAAATGTAAAGGGGTTAAATCTGTTTGGACAAATAGTGTGAAAAATGTTGTGAAGAATTGAAGATAATGTCAGTCGATACTCATATCATGACTATACCACCACGTAATGATGGGTTTGTTATTTATAATGATGCTTCAAATAAAGGACTTGGTTGTGTCCTTATAAAAAATGATAGAGTTATTGCCTATGCATCACGACAACTTAAAATTCAGGATCAAAACAATCCTACTCATGATCTAAAGTTTTCATCTGTAAGCATTTCAATGATGATATAAAGAAAACATATCTATGATGAAAATGTGATATATATACTGATCCCAAGAGTTTGAAGTATATTTTCTCATAGAAAGAACTCAATATGAGGCAACCGAGATGTCTCTAACTACTCAAGGATTATAATTTCACAATACACTACCACCCAGGGAAGGAAAATAAGGTAGTAGATGCTTTGAAGAGACTAGATAATGGATCTCTTAACAATTTGTGATTTTAAAGGGATTCTATATTAATGGGTCTAGTAAAGATATGTGTGGGAATAATCCTGGAAGGTGAAATATCAATACATTTTCAAATTCTTTCCAAACTATCTCTACAAGAAAGGATTTGAAGTTCTAAGACTAATGATGGGGAGTTTTAAAATAAATTAAAGTTGTGAATAACAGGAGATTGATAGAATTTATATATGAAGAAGGAATTTTGAAATATGGGCAGAGGGTTTGTATTCCCAATATACCTAATCTAAAAAGTGAATTGTTTGATGATGCTCATAGATCCAATTTCTCTATACTCCCTGGTATCACTAAGTTGTATACTGATTTGTAGGAACATTTTTGGTGGGACCAAATTAAGAGGGAGATTTCTAATTATGTGTCAATTTGTATTGTTTGTCAATAGGTGAAGGCTGGAAGACAACATCCTAGAAGAGTCATGCATCATCTTCCCAGACCTGAGTGGAAATGGGATGATATTATGATGGACATTGTCATGTGGCTACCAAAGACTCATAGAAGGAATGATGGAATATGGGCCATTGTAGATAGTCTTACCAATTCATCACATTTTCATGCTATTAGAGAATATTTAACACTTGAATGTTTAGAAAGACTATATATTAATGATGTTGTATAAATTCATGGTGTTCCCCTATATACTGTTTCTGATCGTGATCTCCATTTTATTTCGAGAATCTCGAAAAGTCTTCAAAAATCCATGGATACTGAACTTTGTTTGAGCAATGCCCACCACCCTCAAACTGATGGAAAATCCAAATAGAATATTCAAACCTTAGAAGACATGTTGAGATCATTCTCACTTGAATTTCAATGTATGTGGGATTTTTATTTACTTATAATAGTTTCTTCTATTGAAGTATTCCCCTGGCACCATATTAAGCATTATATAGAAAATATGTTATACACCAAGTTGTTGGGATGATGTTGGTAAATGAAAACTTGTAGGCCCATAACTTATTGAGGAAACAATGTAGAAGGTGAAGATTATCCGAACCCACATAAAAACATCTCAATGAAAGAAAAAAGAGCTATGTCGATAACCGAAGGAAGGATGTGGAATTTCAAGTAGGAGATCATGTATTCTTGAGGGTATATCCATGGACGTGTGTTATATGTTATGTTGAAAAGGTTAAATTAAGTCCCTAGTACAATAGACTATTCAAAATTCAAGAAATAATGGGATTTGTAGCTTACCATTTTGATATTCTGCCATGTCTCTCCAAATTTCATGATGTGTTCCACATATAAATATTGAGAAAATACACAAATGAACCACCAAATTTAATTACCTATGAAGAAATAGAACTGGAACTAGATATTACTTATTGTGAAGAGCCTATAAATATTATTGATATAAGAGAAAAACTATGGAGAAACAAGACGACTTGTCTGGTAAATGTTCATTGTTGAAATCATAAAATAGAAGAAGCAAGGTGGGTACCTATGGAAATTATGATGTAGAACCACCCGAATCTTTTTACACAGTAATAATCTAGAAATTTTGAGGATGAAATTATTTTAAGTAGGGATGAATTTAACACCCCATGAATGAATGGTACATTTCTAATGGAATAATACAATAGCTTGCGTTGTATGTAGCATCGAGTTCTAGTACCCCAAGACAAATAAAACTTGTTGTTTAAAAATTTGTTATGAATAGTAATACCCAATTTTCGAAATTTTATAAATTTTAATTTTCAAAATGGACTTCATTTTTGATACAAAATTTCAAAATTAGACTACGAGGAATTTTTTTAATTTTTATGAATACATTGATTTTTTTATGAATAGTGAGAAACGCTGGGGAATTATTTAAAACAAACATTTTATTTAAATAATAATTTTTAATTTTAATTTATTTTAAAGTAAAAATATACTCACAATACCTATATTAGTCCAATTTAATTAATTTTAATTTTTTTTATAGTAACATAAGACATATATAAATTTGTGGAACATTTTAACATCTTTTAACTACCTTCTAGACACATTTGAAAATTTCCCTAAAACGTAATTTTACCGCTCATGGGAATTGACTTTCCAAAATTTTATAAACACAGTTTTCATTAGTAAGTACGATTTGGTTCAATAAGATGCAAATAACTTTTGGTGAATAGTAACTTTTAAATTGTATTTACCATAGTGAAATGTAAATAGATTAATTAAAGGTACAAATGGTATTATATTTACCCTGACACATGTTCTAATTCTATTGGATAATTTAATTTCGACCAAAATCATCCTTAGGAAAAAAATATGATACTTTTTATCCACTTGGATTAGATTTGGTCATTTATTATATTTTATTTAATGAAGAGTTAACAGTTTTAAATTCAAAGTTTAATAACTAAAAAAAATTAATATAGGTTTATACAAAACATATATAGGACTATAAATATTAATTATAATGATAAAAATATTTCCAACATCATAGTATTTTTTACATAATTTTTTACATTAAATATTTTTGTTTATTTATGACACAATGATGATGCACTAATTACCATTTTAATGAAAGATTAAAATAATTGGAGTTATAAATTTTAAAATAAATGAAAATTAAAACTTTTGATACCATCTAACAAATTTCATGGAGAATATGAAATGTTAGGGTTGATTTAATGTATTTTTTAGAATAAATCATACTGCTATGAAATTCACATAAACCAAATACCAAATAGTGTTAAAATTGACATAAATGAGTTTTTAAATAAATACTATTTTATTAATTTATATAATAGTCCTAAAAATATATTGTTCATCCAATAGACATAAATAATTATATATATGTCAGTAATGAACCACACGAAGTTGTCTTGGAATTTTATAGTATGTTTATTAACCATATAGTATATTGATACATGAAGGAATAGTAAGAGTTAAACTATTAAACTAAGAGTTAAATCAAATAGATATGGTTAATTTGGTGACCTAAACTTCTCTAAAACATATTTGTTGAGAGTTTTTTGACCCATACCCACCTTAGACTCGAACTAAATCCATTTTGAGCTATTATAAACTGGAAATGACTTTATAATAAATTAATGTTTCTTGGTTTTCCTAAAGTTCCCCTCACCTCTCTTATAAATGGGTACTTCCCCATCTCTTATATTCACACCTCCAAATCCATTTGGCTCAGCCAACCCATAATCAAATATCCTACCGTATATCCTCACATCAACCTAGATTCCTTATATTTATCTGAAGGCGAACCTAAGGAGACCTTCTGTTGAAACCAAAAATAAGTACCCGAAGAAGAGGAAATTATTTCATCACATATATCAAATTTATTTTTTTATTCCACTTACTCTTTCATTTTTGTTTTCATAAAAAATAATAAATCCTATAAATTCAACATACCATGATGTTATTATAAATATGTTTTATCCATATTCATTATTCTATCCATCATATGGATGACAAAGTCACCATACATTTGTACGTACGACTTACCTTCTCCACGTTGTGGTGTAGTTTGTTATTGAACACATAATTATTTGGATTGGTATAATACTGAGAATAATTTATGTAAATAATAAATATTCCATGTTTATTATTCTGAATATATAATATACCATCCAAATACATATGATTTTATCATCAATAGAATGATATTTTCGCTCCTGCGTACGCATGGCTTTCTGTCTCCACGACGCGATGAGATTTCATTCCCCATCGAAACCATTCAAAAATAATTCTAATTTGATGATTAAAAATAACTTTTATGAACATAATATCATTCCGGATATGAATCAAATATATATTATCCATAACAAACATGTCTTACATAAAAAACATATAAATGAAAACAAATCAGTTAACAGCCGAAATAATGATACTACTAAAATATTATTAACAAAGCAATATTACGGGATAATATATGAAATCATATTTATGTATGTGGTCTTTTGTAATTTAATAACAATTATTTAACCATTATATAAGAGGTTAATGTACCCTCATCAAAGTAAAAGTACATGGTAAGGTTAATTTAACATTCTCTTTATTATCTATGGTTGATTGTACGTAAGTATCTATATGGATTTTGTTATCGTCCACATCCGTGATTCTTAAAAATGAATTCCAAAATATTTTTACTATTTCATAGACTATGGTTTGAAGTAATTTTTACCATTTTTTTAATTTTTATAATATTTTTTGAAAGGAATCATTCAATATTTTTCAAAACAAGGTACATTATTACCCTTTCAAAAAATTATGGAATGAATGTTTTTAACTTATAAAGAGGGTGAGGATATTTTCCTCCATTATAACACCTTCGAAGCTTCCCATACAAGATTATAATAATATTTTAAAAATTAATGTTTTATTTTATAATTACGTGACTTTTAAACGATTTCAAATTAGAAAGATATATTTCACTCAAATAGTTTTTAGATCAATTTCATCTATGTCAACATCATTTGTTTGATTTTAAGATTGTTTGATGTTTATTTATTAAAAACAATATTCCATATTTTATTGGAAGGTTTTTAATATGGTTGACTATGTATGTGATATTTTTATACCATTCATGGTTTATGGATAAATTATTAACAATTATTATTCTATTTTCAATATGAATTTATATGTTACATTTCATCATTTTCATATGAGTATTTCATTGGACTTACTAAGTTACGAGTGGGTTCCACTATATCCCCTAGATGAATCTGTAGGTCTCCTAAGAAAAACTATTTTATTAGAACAAGGCCTTGAAATTATCGTTTTTTGTAGTCTTGGAAGGAGGCCTTGACTATGTCGTTATGATGTCTAGTATTATGAATTCCATCATTATGAAATTTACTACTAATATTACATGTGATTATTTTACTAGTAGAATATTAATGTGAGTAAGTAAATGGTAGTATTTGATTTATATTTTCTATATTAATATGAATATTATGTTAAAAATAATTTTGTTTTATTTATATACATTTCCCTAAATGTTTATGCTTATTTATGATAGTTTCTGATATATTGTTATCCTTATTGAGCATCTGAGCTCACCTCTTTCTATGCTTTATTTTTTCCAGGATGTGATGAAATATATTATGACTGACATATAGGTATAATATAAGGTATATGATTGTGTTAAAATGAGAAACAAAGTTTCATTTTCATTTCATAATGTAATGTAAATCTTATGTATTTATCTAGTACTTACCAGGCTACTAAACAGATCCGTCTTTCGGGACATGACATCTTATGATCATTCCACTATTATGTAATAATGTACCAAATCTTGGTAACTATGGTCAAGGTGTTACAGAATCAAAATCGTAGCCATCTTCATTATCCTTCTTTCTATAAGAAATATCTACTTCTCTTCATTATTCAAAGGTGTTACAAGCACATTCTTCCAACACCACAAATAGATTATGAGAACCGCAGATAAAGCTAGTTGCAGAATAATCAAGTCATTTCAAAGCATAAATCCCCCTGGTCACTGTAACTATTCCTTGAGGAGTGATTCCATCAGGTTTCAACATGTATGCACATGTATTAAAGACCCTATACTATCTTCTCATGGCTGCACATACCACCATGATCATCTCCCTAAAAATGATTCTTGATAACCAAATCACTATAGAACGTATCAAAAACTGCTATTACTCTTGGTTCTATATATAATGTATAAAATAATTTCTATAAGACTGATTCGATTCCTCCGGTGCCTATTTGACCCCTTCTGTTACAGATAAAGATTCATTTTCATCCTCGAGGAGAACCCGAAAAGGGATTCCTTGTTTTATGTACAATAAAAACATTGAATATTATTTAAATGTTAAAAATAGGTAATTACATTAATCTTTCAGGATTATTTAATTTTTATTAAGACGGTTGTTGTGTTAAAATAAAACAACAAGTACTTTTTTATGAAACTTTTGGAGAAATCAATGTGTCATGGCATTAAAGAAGGTATAATTTACATACATTAAGACAAAATGTTGTTGAGAATGTGGCTGCTAGAAGTTAATATATATTTATGAACTGTATTATTGAGTAACATGAATATTTCTTTGGGAAATTGACAAACTCTATATAAATTTTTTTCAAACCAATGAGAAACTAAGAATTCTAAAAATCAATTCAACACCAATGATCTATGAAAATTTATAATATATTTTAGTTCATTAATGATAGGTTTCCAGTGGGGATATAGATATTTGTTTCATTATATATGAACATATAATTTCTGATATATTCAGAAAGGGAATTCACAAGGACTAGTTTCATATTTTAATGATTAAAATGAATTTTCATCCATTCCTTGGGAGACTTGTTTATCAACCCCCACAATTCATTCGATTCAGTTGTTTTTATGGTAGAATAAGTAAAACATTTCTTACTTTTTTTATTCAAAATCCATAATTTGATTCATATAAAAAATACTGTAGAAAATGATGATTTAGTGTTTAAGTTGAATTGGGAAACAACAATGTAACTTGGAAAATGTTTCCCCCAATGGAAATCTCTCATTGAAACTATATTGTCCAGTGATGTTATGTAAAAAATATTCAAATTGAGTAAATATAGGATTTTGTGCCTATTGGGGTGAATATTTTTGTATAGAAAAACATCTAATGTGGGTATTTATGTACATAATGAAATTTTCTAAAAAGACATATTTTCTATCAACTGTGATTATGGACAATTATAAGGTGTTTATGAATGATTTTTTTATGTTTTAATAATCATTTTTGTGATGATGTGAATGATGTTAAACCAAGTTAAATTCATACCGGATGATATCTATAATTTCTATGCGGTTGATGAAAGATGGCTATAAGAAAAAAAAATATTGTAAGATATTGATAATTTCAGTAATATTTTTTATTTTTTATGTCATCTTCTTTATTTGGTGAAGATATTAATTTATTTTAAGAACATTTTGATGATTTCATAAAATATTATGAATTGAATAAGATTTTATCAAATATCAATCAATAAAATGTTATTTTGGAAGAAATACACATTTTTTATCATTTAATTTTTATTTTATAAGGATTTTAATATTTCATAAGTAATTTTAAAATATATATAAAGGCTTTAATAATCATATAATTATTTTTTGAAAAAATTTAATATTTTTTATAAAATTGATTGTTCTAGTAGAGGGTTTAGGGGATTCTATGATTTATAGATTATATATTTATAGAATAATAATTGGCATATGAAAAAGGAATCATACCACTACATATGAAATTTGATGATTTCAAACGAATAAAATAGTTTGATTAATTCCTAATAATGAATGAAATATTGATAATAAAACTAATTGATAAACAACATTAACCCTAATAATAGAATTCCTATTTTTTATATCACAAATATTATTATTGTATTTTATTAATTTATAAAATTAATATTCAATATGATGTTTATTTAGATATTTGATATATAGTTTTTTTATACGTTCAATAGTCCATGATAATATATTAATGGGAGTTTGTATAAAAAAATTGAACTCATTTATTATTCTTGAGTATTTCATAGAAGTATTTAAAGAATAATTTAATCCTGACTTTCGTAGATCTATTTCAATATGGTCTAAAAGAGAAGATAAACATGTGATAATTTTTAAAATTTAAAATAGAATCTTTGAACAACAATAACAAGGACCATTTTAGAGATAATTTTATATTCATTTATTTTTTATTGGTTTTACTGATGATAATCATGATATAATTTTTATTAACACTTACAAAAATATTATTTCTAATATTCTATGATTATCGGTGTAAAAAATATTAGAAATAGGATATATTGAATATAAGGAAACCAATTACGGGGAATGAATGAAAACTATTGTTTAGACATGGATGAGTATAGATAACACATTTAATAGTAATCCTATTTATTATTGGTGTAGATGGCATATAATTATTTTTTAGATCAACTTGTAGCCTTGTTTTGTGAAAGTATATGGCTGATATATTAGTTCAAACACTCATATTAGTTTTGTTCTTGTAATCATTAGAAGGGAGTCGATGTAAATTTTATACAATTCATATTATTCCCATAGTTCAAAAATAATACATAAGAATAAGCTCGTAATTTCTGATTTTGATACATGTAGAAAAACTATTACAATATTTTACATATCCTTGTGTAGTATATAATTCATAATGAATAAAGGTTCCATTATAAAAATCCCTACAAAATTAAGGTATTATATGATAGATACCATTATAAGTGATCAGTAACTTTATATTCAATGTGTTCAATTTAGATTAACATATAATAAATTAATGTTTAAAATATAATTGAATTTATCACTTATTAACCAACAAAATATTGCAAGTGTATGTATTCTCATTCTATTGGAGCCAAGGAAGAATACCTATATGGTTTTCAATCACAGTAAAGTTTCATATTATAGGGGAAGATACTAGAAAGGAGACATTAATGATAGAAACATTTCACGAAATCAAACTTAACAATGAAATAGAGAGAACATGTACCACTAATTGAACCCCAACACAATGATATATTAATTGATCTATGATCTAATAAATATAAGTAGAGGATGAAGAGATAAATGATTAATAATAGAATATATCGATGTTATTGGTATTAATAATTTGATCTAGAAATTGGTTTATTTAGGTGTAGTCATGAAATATGAATTCCCAATACATGTGATTATTTAAGATAAAATATATTTCCCAATGATTTTTATTAACTAATATATGATCTTCACCTGATTGTTTTATAAAATAATTCATTAGTTCTATATATATAATCGAATATCACATTCAAACCAAATTCCTACACTACACATACCAATATGATGTGATCCATTACATAAAATTTGGGTTGTGATTTCCACTAATGAAATGATTTTTTTCTATAGTACCATGGGTGAAATAGGTTAAAATATTCATTAATTTCGGTTTGGGAATTTATTTTTCTTATATAAATTTTTTCTGAATGATTTGGTGATTATATATATCCATGGGATTTCATTGGTAACCTATAATTTTTTTCGCTGGGTGCATGGACATGCATTGTTCAATTGTTTCCCATCTTTACCAAATCTGATATATTTATCATCGAATGTTTTTATATACTAAAAGGAAACAAAAATATAATACCTATCATATTCAATTATTTTCTGGTTTTTCAAGCTACTAGTATCCAAGGATGTTATAGAGGTTGAAATTAAAATTTTAATCATCATTTATATGGATGGATATGACAGGTCATTGAGATATTTAAAGTAGTCATTCCATAGTTAGATCAGGTAAAGATGATTGTTATTCAAATATAATATTATAGATCTATGGATGTTCTCAATTCGATGTTAGGGAGTGAGTATCATGTTTCCCATATTAGTCTCTAAGAAAAACCACATTTGAAATCCAATGGAAACATTTTCTATTAAATCAACATATCTTCACTATATAATATTCAATTGTATATATTAGGAATAGTGAAAAAACTGTTGTGACCTACCTACTTGAATTATATACTAATTTTTGTATATGACCCATAATGTAGATATGGGATGACAATGACTTAATTATCTTATTATTCACCCCATGATGGTTCTAGTGATAGGTTGATTTATCCCCCTATAGGGGATTCCTGAAGCCTATTTTAATTGACATTAGATGTACCAAATTTTTCTCAAAATGTATATATTTATCACATGTTTTAAATGAAAATTCCTTCAAATAATTCAATCATTTTATCACTTCTAGAAATAAACTCAAAACAATTCAATTCCCCAAATACTAATCTTAGACATTCGATTTTAAATAATAGATATATTTTATTTCCCATGATATATAAATCTTGTGGAAATGAATTCCTATTAAAAATTAAAGAAAATATCTAAAATAGTCATTATTCCTGTATAATATAAGAAACATTAACAAAAAGAAAAACATTATAATATAAAATATGTGATTAAAATGAATAAAAGATTATTTTTCACCCAAGTATTCTATTAAAGGATCAAGAACAGATTATTTAAAAAAAATTCACTAGATGGAAGTAATAATTATGGGGGTCTCTAAGGATTTGATTGGGAAGAAGACATGATAAATATTTTTGTGTATATAAAATCAAGGTAGTTAATTTATATGTCAACAGTAGAATTGTATTGGGGTTTAAAGAAATCCATCTAGTCTTGAATCCACCCATATCATGTTTAGGGATCCAAATTTTTTTAAAATGTCAATGAAATAAATTTTCAAGACTTGGGATAAAAAGAATTCAAGAAACTCATCAATAATTTATTATAAATTATAATTCATTAACAATTAAAATTTTCACAATAAAATATATTCATATTGATTTAACAAATTTGTGTTTGTACACTTACATTCATGATTCCCACCATTATGAATTTTTATGTTGTTACATGAATCATAATAGAGATGATAGGCTGTCGAATCATCAGATATAAAATAGTATTTCTTTGTATGGGACACTCTTTACATGTAAAAGTATTCATAAATTCCTTCCCATTAACATTTCTTATTACCCTTGTGATGATACTGAGTTATTAATAGATATAATTTATTGGTATACTATTTAGTGGTTCTCCATTACGTGACATTGAAAACTTTTAGTGTAGTTTAGACACATATATTATAGAAAATCATAAAATATTCACATTCGTATGTGGTATAAGGTGATTTAATGTTTCAATTTGGCCCTTGAGAAAGGTTAACTATTTATTCCTATAGAAATATTCAGTAACTATATATTTTGAGTTCATATAACGAGAAACAATATAAATTTTTTTATGGGACAAGGTTGATTGTGGTTCAATTTTTGGACATGAATCCATGAATTATTGTGCAAAATTAAAGACTATGATCCAACGGTGTCGATGTTTTTTAAATATACATCCTATTTATGAAATTCATACATCCAAATATTTATAAGAACACTTTTTAATTGGGTTGGTAATCAATGGGAATATGTGTTGCTTTGCGTACTACACATTGAAATTAACTGGATGAAATTATTAGTATTATAATAATAATTTTATTCTAAATTTATTTACACACCAATGGGGAAAAACATTTATAAAAGTGTTTTATTGATCAATTTATTTAAAAAAAAATCAATTTTAAAAAAATCATGTGGTCATGTCTTTGGGGATCCCATTATAATTTCATGAGGCTCTATATTTCTATGATGACTTTGTAATTTAATTCTATGATTTTATAAAATATATAACTTCATGTCCTCTGTGAAGGAATTTGAATTTCTCTTATCAACCCCCATAATATTGAGATTTTATTCTTCTAATAGATTAAAATAAAATTATAATATCATTAAAATAGATATAATGAAATTAGTAGATCATTCAAGGTAATATATTTTTCCACATCATAAATATTGATAAAGGGTTTATTGCTTCTCAATAGTTGCATCTATTAGGACATCCTTACTATATGGACATTGCTAGAATGTCAATTTTATAAAATATTTTAAACCAAAAGACAAGATTATATTTTAGGAAATCAATGATGGATTAATGGTTGAATAATGGGATTAGTAGATCATGAATAATGTGATTATGGTTTTACAAACTCATCACCAGTGGATATATGTATATGTCCCCAACATCAAACATTTTTTAATATTTAGTTATGTTAGGAATTCATATCCATGATCTTTTCAGGTTTAGATTTTTAAACAATTAGTAAAAAATCTTAAACAGTAAACTCATAAGTTATATGTGGAAACATATACTCAGTATCATTTTTTCACAAAATTAGAACCGTTAAAAAAACCATATTTTTCTTTTCAATTAATTTCTTCAACAATTTAATCATATCATCTTCTTTTCCCTTACTAATATTATGACCCATGAAAAACATTTAAAAACATGGGATGTAGAAAAAAATCTCAGTAAGAGAAACATAAATAATTAAAACTGTTAGTCTTGTGAAAACATTTAAACCATAAATAAATTATTATAATGTAATACATTCCACCTTTAATAAGTAGTATATAAACATCACTGAATATAAGCTCATTGATTACCCTTTTGGTAACAAAAATATTACCATAATGCCTATAGAAAGAAAAATATAAAATATAATGGTAACATGAGATAGAAATATACATAACATGTATTACCATACATTTGAATACCATATATACCACTAATTGGAATATCCATGTGGTTGGCTTCCATACCTAATGCATTGGAGGTAATAACATAACCTCCTGTCATTGGTTTATCATGGAACTACCTATCTCTGAGTTTATCATGTAACCACTTATCATGGTATACCACATAACAACCTATCAAATTTCCAATTACCATTTAATAATCATACACATAAAAAAAGGAAAAATAACATTTATGAATTGCAACCACACGAGATCATTTTAAGATATATAAATATTCAACCCATTTACAAAACCATTTAAAACATTTAATAAAGATAAATTTTAATCAATGTCTCCCATAAAACATTGATACATTTGAAATAAATTATAATTTTAAAACCTTCATGTAAATATAAATATATTCATAAAAACCATTTTAAAAACCTGGACATGAAATATAAGTCTTTAAATAAATAAATCTATAAAACAATTAAAATAGTTTTTTAGTTAAAGAGTACCTTACAACTTGAGAAATACTTGAATAAAAATTATTACGTAATAAAATTAAATAGAAATTTAAATATCATGATTATATACTAATTAATGATATATAGAGTCAAAAGGTTGTATATGGACATTATTGGATAATAAATCTACATAAAAACTAGATATGCCTCAATGAAAAGAGATTAAGACAAAATCCCTTACCACTTGATAAAATAAATTAATAACATAATTAAATAATAATAGTAAACCAAACCTATAATATCATTAGAATAAAGATATTAAAGATATAATAATTCAAAGGGCAATATATAAACAATAGAAAAGTGAATTGGTGCATAACAACAAATAAATCTCCGTGAAATGTAAATTGAGATGAAATACATTATAATGATCATACCCATAGATTAATGATAAATAAATCACCTAAATATGTTTGAAGAATATAAATATATCTAATATATATGGTTATTTGGAATAAAAAATCCCTAGTTCATTCACACATAATGTTTAAAAAAACAAATCCAATGACATGGATATTTAACTCAATGAATTAAGATTGAGTTAAGATATACCATACAAGGTTCATATGAAAGATGTAATAATTTTTAAATGGAGTGATTATGTATAGAAATATTATATCCACACGAGGGTAAGTGGAAATTACAACATAAATAAATAAACAATGATTCCACACATAAAATTTGCATAAATAATCAATGAAGTATGCGTAAAACCCAATGTGTGGAAATTGAGTTTTGAAATTCCCTTACCGTGAGTCTCACTCGTCGCATGTAATCATTAAATTACTGAAAAAAAATATAGGTTAATTTCTAATTTCATGAGAAAATATTTCACTATTATTATTTCTTTTGTATATCTTATTAACATGTTATAAAAATCACAAAATTATTTAAGTTCATATTGGTCGGTTTGTCGATATTCGGTACTTATGTCCAAAAATAATCTTGTTTGTTGTAAATTTTCCAGGTGATAAAAATTCCATCATATCTAGAATTTTAATAGTGATTTAAATATCATATATTTACATTACATATGTATTTATAACAGTTGACAACATTTGAAGATGAGAAATTAAATGCACTATTCATGGAGATGGTATGTAGTACACACACATGAACGCTACATTAATTTCATTGTCATATTAATGGAATGAAAAATAATTGATACATTGTTATATTATAATTCTATTATAATATCTATTTTATTTAATTTAAATATGTTTTTTAACAACATCCTTTATACATTCAATGTATGGAATTAATGAGTCGTATCACATTGAGGGGGCTATAGTTCACACTTCCTCAAATAAAATTATCGTATTTACTCAATGTGGATATTAAAAAGGTGTGTGGAAAATTAAAATTACATAATTATATATTAAATATAAATATAATTTATATCATTTTAATTGTTCCATTCATATATATAATTTTCATTTAATAAAGATCATGTAAAATGAATCGCATCACATTAGGGATACGGTAAGCTGTACGTACGCAAGAGTGACGATATCATTCACATAATGGATAAAAGTTATAGAATTGGATGGTATATTAATTATAAATAATAATTATCATTTTATTTTAATTATTTAATTCCATTATAATCATCATTATACCCATCCTAATGAAGTATCGTTGACTAACAAATTACACCACGACGGTATGTACGCTAGAATGGTGATATTGTTATTCGTATGATGGATAAATAGATGTATACAGTTGTACTGAAAATATAATAACAACTCATCATGTATAAGACACTGTATTTATTACATTATTTTGGAAATGATATAATAAGAAGATGTACAAGTAGAAAAGAAATTTCAAATATGTGATTAAATAAATACCTTTTTTTAAAGTGTCTCTATTTGATTTTAACAAAATGTCTCCATAGGATGTATTTTGGCCCAAATTGTGGCCTCTAAGATGAAGATAGGGATTTTGGGAGCATATTTGAGCATAATTTGGACAACAAAAAGGCATTGAGTGGAGTGAGTAAGTGGGTATAGGTGGTGACCATTTGTGAGGGGAGGAGGGACCCTTTAAGAAAGTCATGAAATTTTATTTTATTAATTTAATATAATTATAAAAATTAAAAAGTAATCGATCTCAAGGATGAGATGAGTATTGGTCTAAATCCTTTCATCCAATAGATTTTTGATAAGTTGTGGTTATATATATAACATTATCCTTTAAAATTATCCCTTAGATAAATAAATTAACTCTAACCATGTCTTCATGTATTTTGATAATATGTGGTCACTATAGTAACTAAAAAAATACCAATTGAATAAAAAAGATGATAATTAATGACATTTTTAACATTATATAAATAATTTGGATGATTTTATTATATTGAGTACTATTATATAGTTTAATAAAATAGTATTTTTTATAACTAATTTATGTGAATTTTGACACTATCTAGAAATATATTATTTGAAGTCATAAAAACTTGATTCCATCAATAAAAAGACATTAAATCATCTCTAAAATGTCAATCTAATCTTAAAAATTCTTGAATGGAATAAAAATTATAAAATTATGTTTATTTAAATATTTATAATACCATTTATATGAATCATTCTTTAATAAGGTAATGACTACATCATCATTATTTGGGAGATAAATTGATTTATTTAATGTATAAAATTATAAATAAATTAACAAGATGTATGATTATTTTTATCTTTATAATGAATTTTTATATTCATAGTGATCAGTTATATGAACCAATAGGAATTTTTTTTAAAGATACATGTTTTTGTTATATTTCCCTTTCATTAAATTAAATATTATATAATGTTATTTTGACACCCAATTGCCTTCCAAATGAAAAATGTTCGGCCTAAGGATGATCATGGTCATAAATATCTCATAAAAGAGGATTAAGACATGTTTTAGAGTATTTTTATAGTATTATAATATTTTTTACCCTTATTTGCCTAATTTACCTTTTAACCAAGGAAAATAAAATTAATGTTGAAGTTACTATTCATTAAGTCTAAAAAAGGTACCTTTTAAAAAAATTGGACCTGCTAAATCAAAATTTCGAATACATTTTTCCAAATTCAATACATTGAAAATTTAGTAAATATTTTAAAATTAACTCTCATTTTCAAAACCATAAATCCTGTTTTTTAGAAGTAAAAAACTATCAAAATATTAACATATAATAATGTCAAATTTCAATGTGAAATTACATCCAATGAAAAACATTTGACTAACTAATAAAAACATAATCAAATTACACATTAAACACAATTAAAATGAAAATATATCAATATAAATGATTTATATTGAAAGGATGTTTTGAATTAAAATGCAGTATTTTTCATTATTCATAAAAATATGGTTTTCATGGGAAAAATTGAAATATTTCAACCGAAGTAAATTTTGATGTCCTTATTCTAAAAAAGATGTTTATTTTATAAAATAGAACATATTAAAGTGTAAAAAACTATATTTAAAAAGGTTTCTCTATGAAAACGCATTAAAACAATCTTTTTAAAGATATCACAGTATTTATGCTTAAAAATGGACTCCTTCCCATTTTTAGCCACTAGAATTTATTAGATAAATGTAAAATCATTTTAATAGATATGTGTAATAATATTTTAGTTATTTCTATTCATTCCCTCCTATACAATGTATAGGTGTTACCAACCATTTAAAATAATAATTATACTATCGTACTATTTTTCGGTATAACCCAATGTTGTGTGCAACGTAATATTTTGGAGAAACCAATTGTTGTGTGTCGAGTACTATATTAAAAAAGTGTCCTCGTTAATGTGAAACGAATATATTATTTCATAGTATTAAAATATATGAAAAATTATTATTCTATAAATACCTCATAGGTTATGTCATTCACCCCTTTTAGAGATTCCATCCTCACAATTTTAGAATTTGTCTCGGTAACTTCATTGATAACCCCAAATCGGAAAAAGGCTTAATAAAACTATCAGTTTATAAGAATGAAATAATAGTACAAATCTCACCCAAGATAAAAAATACTAAGTTTTTATGTAGTAAAACATAGATATGGAATAAAAATTAATCATCTTGTTATGATGGAGAGTGATATAAAACATGATATGTATAACTTTAACAACCAAAAAACCATTAACTAGCGATGGTTTAAAAGGTATTTTATTTCTCAATTGGAAAATTAAATGAATTTTTTTTCTATTTTTATATTCTTTTCATAATTTTGAGTAATTTATTAATGATAATGACTAAGAATATAGGGAAACATAATTAATTGTCATTTCTAGTTTCATCCTTTAATAAATATCTACCACAAAATATTCTTTTCTCTAAATAATGAGTATTAAAGATGTCTTTATTACACCTGAAGTGATAGAATCAAAATCTACTGAATCACGTAATCCAAAAATGATGATAAATATATTTCCAATGTCTTTAGACAATAGAAAAATCTAAATAGATTGTACAAGATCGGATAATCCACCAAAAAGAACAATCATTTATACAAAGAAGGACTGCTTTTAATCTCCAAAATTCAACAAACAATACCCAATGTTCAACAAAGACCATTCAATATAAAATTGTCTTTAATTATTCAAAATAATCAACACTAATATAGAAACCCAAAATTTTGAAGTATTTGATCACATAATATTCCATGATAAATATTAACATTTATCACCAAATAACATTGACTATTCTTACTGTCTGATACATTATGTAATTAAAATAATCACATATTCTCCATTATAGGTTAATAATTTCAATAAATAACCCAAATCTCTATATGTCCACAATAAAAACATATATTATTCCAAAATAAAATTCAAACATTACTCTTCAAAAAAATCCCATATAATAATTTTTCCTTAGGAATATAGTGTTCCCAAAAGAGTAAATGTCTTCTAAAATAACATTTATCATATAATCACGATATCATTTTTTAATATTATAGATAACCATTGGATAAAACATATGTTCACAAAATCAATATATTCTTGATCCATAAAATCATATAACTAAAAATAAAAGACATATTAACCAAAGAATCCTTGTAGGATTGTGGTAAGTGATAAATCCTAGTAGTACTTCAGTTGTGTGTTTAATTCCCATAGCTTTGTCCGACGTGGCAGTTTTTTACATGGTTTTTGTGTTTTAATTTTTCAGAACGTATATAATTTTATAAAATTACGTAAAATGTGATAAAATCCTAAAAAATAACCATAACATGTTTTTACCTCAAAGGTTATATCGTACCTCACATATTGCATCCCAAAAATTAATAACCCATAATTTTGTCAAAGGTTAATGTTTCCAAAAATACTATTAGTCACCTTAATATCTTAGATCATAATTCCTCAAAAGAGATTTCTAATACATAGAATATATTATCTAAGTTATAATTTTAAAGCCATGATGTTATTCCTAACTCTTATGAAAATATCCTAATATACAAAGTTGTCTAAACCATCCTATAATACCAACTATAAGGCACCCACCATAAAAATTAAATAATCATGAGTGAAGGTAATAATTCGCATCATTTATATTTTTAGTTTTATAGTAATAGAGAAGTAGGAAAAACTCTTACATTGTAATCTCATATGTTACAAGTGGAAACTTTTTCTAAGTATCAATTTTTTTACAAAAGGAAACCCTTTTAAAAAAAATAAGATTTATTTTCATGAAACATCTTCAATAAATTCTTCATAACATCTTATTATTCCTTACCAATCATAATATATGTGAAAAACAGTAAAACACATGGGATGAGAAACAAAATCTCGGCAAGGGAAAGAAAAATAATTAAAATTCTTAGTCTTGTGAAAAAAATTATACCATGAATAAAATATTAAAAGATAATACATTTCATATTTATTATGTAGTAAATAAACTTCACCGAATATAATCTCCTTCATACACTTTTTGAAACTGAATGATTATAATAAATAACATAGAAAGAAACATATAACATACAAATGATACATCGAAAGAAACACACATAAATAGAATAACAAAAAGGATGACATAAAAATATATCAAAAAATGGAATAGCCATACATCTTTCATCAAAACCCAATACATTGTATGTTATAACATAACCACCCCTTGTTGGTTTATAATGGAACCACCCATATTTTGGATTATCACATAACCACCTGTCTTTGATTATCACGTTACCACCTATCAAATTTCCAAGATCAATTTAATAATCATAACATATAAGAAAATGAAAAATAACAATTAATCACTACAACCATAATGATAAATTAATGATATAGATATATTAAATACATTTAAAAAACTATTTAAAACATATAATAAAGAGAAATTTGAATGAAAGTGTCCCACACACCTTTGAAACTTTTTAAAGAAATTATCATTTTAAACATTCATGTCCGTATAAATAAATTCATAAAAACCATTTTGAAAACAAGTACATGAAATAGATGGTTATAAATGAATAATTCTATAAGAAATTTAAAATATTTTTTTATTTGAAGTTTCCCTTACCACTTGAGAAACACTTGAATAAAAATACTAAAGGAATAAAATTAAACAGAACTTTTAATATCATGAGGATATAATAATTCATCATATATATAGTCAACAGGGTTGTATATACACATTATAAGACACTAAATATTAATACCAATAATATATGACTAGTGAAAGGAGATTGAGATGAAATCTGTTACAACTTGATAATATAATTGAATAAAACCCATATATTTCGACAAAAATGAACTCAACACACAAATTAGAGTAAACAGTGTGGAATTTCTGCATGTTTTTCCAAACTGAGCAAATGGTGATTTGTCAAAAAGTGGCACCTCGCACGGTTGGTGTGCGTCCGTGCATCCAATCCATGGAAATTACCTTTTTTCCAAGAAACCATGCATGATTGGTGGATGGTTTGATCAAACCGTGCAGAGGAAGACTTTTCGTTTAGAACCATCTCGCACGGTTTGATAACTGTTTGAAAAACTATGAAGAAAAACTGCGTACAGGCTAAAAACCTATGTAAAATGCTCAAAATGACCTTAATGATCTATTAATCTTCCTCCTCCCACATAATACAAGAAAAATATGTATTTCCCTTCATTTTTACCCATTTGAAGCATTTGGAATGCCAATGCAGGGGATCAAGATATCTACATCATCTGACAACTGATCGAGCATATGCTTGTCACGTTGGATGCACAACAGTAATTAATAGAATCCACTTTGTCCTTTCTTATTCACATTCAATCTTGACCTAAATAACTCCATGTGAGTTTTTTTCACCTTTTTTCTATTATACTTTTATCAGAGGAAAATCAAGTGACAATACCATAGGATAAGTCTCTTACAACCCTAAGGTTGGTGGTCTATAACTCATCTCTAATGTTCATTGTTTTTTGGAATGTTCATGTGGGGCCCACCAGTTTTGTTGAAACCATTTCACAAATTAACATTACATGATTATACTTGTTAGAATCATATGGTTATTCTCTTTGCAAATAGTTTATTAGTTGTTAGTGGTATCACCCATAACTCAATGCGCCTCATGTCAATGGTTTTTCCATAATTGGGTTTTTACTGTATCAGCATGTCTGAGCCACCTTTTAGGTGTGAACTAACATGACCTATCTAATAGTGATTCATCTAATCATAAATTTATTTTCATTACTAAACATTTCGTAATGGAATATTCCATGTATGTTCCCCACTTGAACCTCCTAAGGTAAGTGCTTCCAAATGTTTATTAAATGTGAAATGTGAAATTTGAAATGTTAGATGAAAGGTATACTATGTGTATAACAAGGACTAAATTAAAATATATTTAATAAAGTTACATATATGTATCACCCCATTCATTGTTGATGTAAGGTAGTATAGTGAACCCCAATAATTGAATAATTGTTAATGGCTAACTTAGACTGGATTTAATGTTTTCAAATCTACTTGGACTATCCACACTAACAGAATAAAAGTATTGGACCCATAAATACATGGTTTCAACTCTACTTGACCCTTCCAATAAAATTAAATGCAATACATGGACCAAATGAATTAATACATGATTAAAACATCAAATAGTAATGGACTAACTAGAGCTCTCCTTTGATTCTGTGAGGAGAATACCTTCTGTCTCGATAACCCCATTATGATTCATCGATATGGTTTTATTAGGTTGATACCCACCTAGAATCATGATCATTTCTATTCATTGGTTGACTAGTATTATACTTTTGTGTCCCTTCCCTTATTATAGGAATCCTTGGATACACTCCATGGATCCAACATTGAATAGTAGGTGCCATGGTGAAATCCCATATTGACCTGTCTTTACATAGCCCAAGTTTTAACTTGTCCGAACACTGTAGACTCGGAAGGCACCATATTGTGGAATTCATTGGATTAAACTTCTTGTATTACACTCTAATCCCTTATCTAGACTCAGATAATACTCAGTTAGAAATTTGGAAGAACTATGTTTCCTTAGTTGTTACCCTAGAAGTCGGTCACTAGATATCATAGTCTTGTTGCCTTGTTACGTCTTGGGACCTTCACTACTTATACTATCATGAGGTGATGTTAGTACTGGATCAGCCTCATATGTCCTATTAACATTATATGGTAATTTCTTAATTAATCTGAACTGGATACATGTTCATACACCAACCAATGGATGAATTATGTACTTGGTTATTTAGTAATATTTTATTATTTTCTTTAATTATATATATATATATATATATATATATATATATCAGAAAGCTTTTATTTTCCATTACATGGGCCAGATTTTATAGACACCATTGGTGGTGGCCCAATGAGATTTATCTCACACCCTCTCCGAGCCCCATTTGGTTCCTAGAGTAGATTACATAGTTTCAGTTTTTGACAGAGGGAAGCATTCAGCTTCCAATACATGATTGTGTGTTGATAGAATGGAGCTTCATAGCCGATGACTGAGTAGGATCTTAGGATTCTTGGAGTAGACTCTGTATTATTTTACCTTGTGGAACATGATATTCTTATTTCCTTATATCCATGCTTTCTAGTTTTCTAGTTACATGACATGATATCATCATTATTCTAGTCGATAGAATATTTTTTATTCTAGTTTATCTAATGCATCATTTTTCTTCCTCTATTTATTTATATTTCTTGTATTGTTTTCTATTTAATTATATTTATTCCACTATGATACACTCTACTAATGAGGGCATAGTCATCCCACAGAAACACCCTTGGCCCTTGCTGCTAGTCAGCAGACTTTGTCATTCTGGAAGATGCACTTGAGACCATGCGGGCCACCTGGTTCAGGGCACCCGTTAAGTGGCATCCGAGTCAAGGACTTCAAAAAGTGATATTAGAGGTTGTTTTCTTTTACTTCTTTAATATATGGAGATAATATATTTGAGAATATTAATTCATGGTACTTGGTCAAACATAAATGTTGGGTGTTGCGAACCCATGTTTGGGGTAAAATCTAAGTTACTCAATATACAATTATTTTTCTATTTCCCTATTACAATTGATATTATTTCATCATTGTGTAAGATCATGCTATATGATTTTGTTGATATTTATACTGGTTAATAATTTTTTTAATCCTTATCCTCATGATATGATGGAATGTATCATTGTAACATTCATCATTATTGGCACCTAAAATTTACATGTAATGCATATTTCAATGCTATATAGGTCCATTTCACTGATTTTCATTGCTTGATATTCCTATAATTGTTGTGTGAAGCTGTTATATTTTCATGTACTTGTATTACTTTAGATTTTATTGAGCGATTTCCTATCTCAAATCGTGAGTTTTATCAGAAATCATGGATTGGGATGAGTAATTTACTGAGTCACACCATTAGTCTATATGTAAATGGTTCTCATTTCTGGTGATAGGTGCATGGGAACTGATGTATTTGAAATGACAATCCATTATAAAGTAAATCATGAAATAAAATATGAATTGATTTCACATCATTATCCCTCCTATCATGTTTGTGAAAGGTAAAAGAGTGAACATAATAATTAACTACAAAATGATACAAAACCTATACTTGATCACTTATTGATACCTGGTAATCTAAGCGGGTAGTTTGGGTAGTATGCATGGGGTAGTGAGTTTTATGATGATCATTTTATACTATTGATGTTATCCTCTTGCTTCTATTCTTGTTCTATGGTCTTTGATTGTCATTTTTATACCAATGCCTCCATGATGCCCTCACGTCGTTCTCTAGGAGGTTGTTGAGAACCATACTCCAGACATGGTGGGCCCTAGAACACCAATTTAACTTTCAAGAGTGGCACTTGGGAAACCACCTATTATACAAAATATGGGCACTAATTTCTAGGTTTGTGATAGTTTGTTCTATATTATGCAGCCAACAATTGGTGCTCCATGGGTTTCACCTACGATTGATGATCTGGCCTGCGAGTTCTAGAAGAAGTAGCCTCCAACATTTTCTGGGGATGATGGTGCTCAGGTTGTCGAGTCTTGGCTAGATGCACTTATTTCTATCTTTGAGATTCTAGAAACTCCTTCATAGTGGAGTGTCAAGATTGATACATACATGCTTTGGGATTTTTCCCAGCATTGGTGGAATATCGTTACTCAGGATGGTCATCATCAGGGCATGATATGTGATGATTTCCAAAATATCTTCTATTATCAGTTTTCCATAGGCACTGAGAGTAGACAGAGCTAGAGAGTTCAAGCATCTCGAGTTGGGCTCTATTTCAGTTATCAATTATTCAGCATGTTTCAATAATTTAGAACACTTTACACTGCTTCAAGATGGTTATGAGATTTTGTGTGCTATATGTTTTGAGGATGGGCTCTGGTACACCATCTGAACTCCAGTGAATGTCTTTCATCTTCCTATGTTTCCGGTAATAGTTGATCTGGCCCTTATCACTGACCATAACCCGAGGGATAGAACAAGTACCATGTTTAATGGAATAGTTACGTAGTAGGACAATAGTTCTTTTGGTGGATGGAAATATTCCATTGAGTTTTTTCATTAGAGAAGTGGCAGCTAGAGTATCCAGTTTGATAGCTCTGTTGTGTGTCACTAGTGTAGAAGACCAGTGAATATGAATCCCTACTGTGATAGAGAAACTATGGAGTGTTGGGATTTTACTCGTGTGGTCAATATTTCTCTTTATTTACTGGACCTTTCTGCCAACTTTGGGTGGTAAATTATCACCTTCATCTCCACCTCCTAGAGCGAATTCATTTTCCCCGCATTAGGTGGGGAGATGGAGTAGCACTGGCAGGTCTGGCCGAGGAGGAGGTAGTGGTTACGGTAGTCTGATCCCTAATCACCAGTAGTTCTAGTAGAGTAGTTATGATTGTGGTAGTCCATCAGTTACACAGATCCATGGAACATGTCAGTTGCATTATTTTCAGCCGATACTTGAGGATCAGGTTACGGGACAATCTACAGTAAGAGGTACTATTCTAGTAGCCTCTACTATAATATTTTCTTTCTTTAATATAGGTGCTTCAAATAATTTTATTTTTCTATCTATCATAGGCAGTATCAGACTATAGTACCATTATCACTATTGTATAATGATCATCGATACACCATTGGGAATATGGGTGGAGGGAATATACTAGTGCATGGACTACCCTCTTGGTGAAAGAAGTTAACCATTTTCATGGAATCTCTTTGTTCTCGAGATGACAGGATTCGATCTCAATCTTGGGATGGATTGGTTGGTCGACTATCACACCTTTGTAGAATTTTATCCATGAAGGGTTAATTTTACATCACCAGAAGGAAATTGTTATATTTTTAATGGGGTTTGGGATGTCCATGTTGTGAGAGAAAGGCCAAAGAATAATGGGATATGTGATGTTACCACACCAATTGAAAAAAATTTCAAGGAGAATCATGGTATTCCTAAAACTTATTTCCCTCCAGTATTTGATCATTTAAGTGTAGTCTTTCCTAATGAATTTTATATATTACCTCCTAAGATAGAAGTAGAGAATACAATAGAGCTTGTTTCAGGAGAATAATCAATGTATATTACTCCATACAAGATGGAACCTACTGAGAATCAGGAGTTCAAGTGGTAGATAGTGGACTTAGAGGAAAATGGCTATAAATGACCCAGTACATCCTCTTGAGATTCACATATGATTTTTTTCTAATAATTCCGATGAAACTCTTTATTTATGCATGGATTACGGATGGTTGAACTATGTTGCTATCAAGAACTGGTATCCAATTACTCGGATGGATGATCTCTTTGGCAAGTTCGAAGAAGAAACAATGTTCTATAAGATTGACAAAATATCAGGTTATCATCAGGTGAGAGTCAGAACATCAGACATACACTGTACAACTTTCTGTAGTAGGTATGGTTTTTATGAGAATCTTTTTATTCTGTTCAGTCTTACGAACATGCATGTCGTTTTCATGGATTTGATTAATAGAGTTTTTCATCCCTATTTTGAATCTTTTGTCATCATCTTTGTGGAAGACATATTGATCTATTTGCACAATTTTAATGACCATGCCAAACAACTTGAGATCATTCTTAGTACACTGAGAGAGAATCTTCATTATGTCAATATTGATAAAAGTGGATTTTGGATCAATAAGGAACACTTCATGGGTTACATTTTATCAGAAATATGAGTATCAGTTGACCCAAAATGGTTAGTGTTGTAGATTACTGGGAGTATACCAAGAATGTTTTTGATATCAAAAGATTCTTGGGGATGGATACATGTTATCGGAATTTCATTTGGTACTTCTAAAATCTTGATTCACCTCTTAATAGACTTAAAAAAGAAGGGTGTTAAGTTCATGTGGTTAGAATTATGTGGGAAAGCCTTTTAATAAATGAAAGATATGCTTGTATCAACACATATTCTGATTCTTCCTGTACTAGGTAATGGTTATATCATCTTCTGTGATGCATCAAAAATTTCCTAGGAGCTATATTGATACAAGGAGACAATTTCGTTGTATATAAATCTTAGAAGTTGAGGCATCATGAGTGAAATTACCCAACCCACTACCTCGAGCTAGCAACAATTGTCCATGTCTCATATTTATGGAGAAATTATCTCTTGTGTTAGAAATTTATGGGGTATACAGATCACAAGATATTCAATTGTATATTTTCTCATCATTACATGATACTATGATATTGAATATGGGTCAAATATCTACAATCATTTGATTTTGATCTTGAATATATGCTCGGAAAATGTGATGTGGTTGCAAATGCACTGAGTCTGAAAACTCAAACGCATGTCGTATAGGAATCCTATGGAAAATGGATGTTAATGGCCCTCTTTTCTAAAAATATTCTATATTTCTATGATAGTCATGAGCCATGTTACATCTCATCAATAACAGTTACATATTCCCTCTATGAGAAGGTGATGAGTATGCAATTTTCATGTCTTGAAGGTTTTGTTCTCAATGAGATTATATCATGAGATAACCCACCACTGGATTGGTATGTGAATAGAGGTTATGCCCTTCATCTACGAGGATGTATCTGGGTACCTAATGATGTGATAGAGGAGTTGATGAAAGATCCCCACGCTTCCCAGTGGGTAGTTCATCCATGCATCTCTAAAATGTATTGAGATATGTGATTCCATTATTTGTGAGATTAGATGAATGTCAAATTATAGGCTTAAACACTAGGTGTTCCACCTGCCATAAGGTGAAGGAGGAACACTAGATGCCTATATTATTGATACAACTGCTTCTAGTCCCAGAATGGAAATGGGAAGATGATGTTATGGACATCATAGTCTGTTTACCTTGGTCTCTGAGGGGTAGTGATGCTATATGGGTATTCATTGTCAGACTAAAAAAATTAACCAACTTTATTCCTATTTGAGAGTCTTTCTTATTTGATGAGCTATGAAGATTGTATGTCTACGAGATCATATGACTACACAATGTTCAACGTGCTATCATTTCAGATAGGGATGCTCGATTCACTTCACAATTCTACCAGGGCTTGCATAAAGCTATTGGAAGTCTGGTGATTCTATGAATAGATTTTCACCATCAGATTGATGGAAAATCTTAAAGGATAATATAGGTTTTGGAGGATATGATCAAAGCGTGAATCTATGATTTCGGTGGTTCATGGGAGAATCATATAACTCTCATAGAGTGTTACTATAATAAATTTTTTTAAGGAATGATTTATATGTCTTCATTTGAGGACATATATTGTAGATCATGCCATTCACCCTTGTGCTGGATAGAAGCAGTTGAGGGAGCCCTACTAGGTCCTCATCTCATTTAGGATACATCAGAACAGGTCCAGCTAATCAGTAAGTGTCTAACTACTACTCAGTAATAGATAAATATTATGTCGATCACCATCAATGACCTATTATGTTTGAGTTTGGGGATCATATTATTCATTGGGTATCACCATAGCTAGGGAATAAATAGTTAATAAAGCATTGAATGTTGTCCACTCAATACATCGGGCCATTCAGGATTCTAGAGAGTTAGGCCGATATTATATTGGATTCTACTACCTTAGAGGTATCATTCCATTCATGATTTCATTCATGTCTCACAGATTCTCCAATACCATGATAACCCATCTCATACCTTTGAACTTGAATAAGATGAGTCAGATGTCGATGCTACTTTTGAGGAATATCCAATACGCATCGTTGATTGAAGCACAAATGATCTTTGAGTCAATCATGTCCCTCTCGTTTGGGTTCTATGGGAACATGGCTAAGTATAGGATGAGACTTTGGAGAGGGAATCAAATGTTTGTGATTAGTGTCCAGAGTTGTTCCCAGACAGCGTTTCTATACCCTTAGAAGGAGAACTCAGGGGGGGTTATTGTAAGGGGGAAAGAATGTAAGAACTGGGTTATTCACTTAGTTATAAATTATTTAATTTTTGCTCTGGATCATTTTGGACCTAATATGGATTCCTAATAAATTAGAAAAGTTTCATAGGGTTTATAGGGCATTTTTGAATCCCAGAACACATCTTTTGTTTGAAATCAGACTAGGCGCATGGTTTTGAGCAAACTGTGCTGATGTTGTTTTTTCGGATAGTGGAACCTCACACGGTTGGTGCTCATCTGTGAAGACAAAAAGTGAAAATTCCCCTTTTTCACATGTAATCTTCCATTGATGTCATGTAGTTGGATCAATCCATGTGGAGGAAGACATTTGGCGATGAACTATATCACACAGTTTTCACACGATTTGACAAACCATGCAGACAAACCGTGTGCATGCATAAAACATGTGTAAAATTTTAAAAACACCATTATTTATATATTATTCCTTCTAATTCCTACTAATCTTAGAAATAGCATAAGTTTTCTCCATTTTCACCCATTTGGTGATTTTTTAACGCCAATTCTAGGGAACAAGATATCTCATTCGTCTGGAATCTGATCTATCTTATGTTCATCACATTTGATGTGTAATGGTATGTACTCAAGTAATCTTTAGTCATTCTTATTCTCTTTTACTCTCACCCTTGATATCACCATGTGACCATTTTAGCCTTTTCTTTGATCTACTTAGATCTAAGTCAAATCAGGTGATGATAATGGAAGAGAAGGCTTCTACAACCCTAAAGTGGGTGGTCTATAACTCAACCCTACTGTTTGTTTTTCATGGAATATTCATTTGGGACCACTGGTTTTATTCGGAACTGTTTCTTAAATTAGAAAGAATTTATTACACTCATTATAAATTTATGGTTATGCTCTATACAAATATGTGATTAGTTGTTAGTGGCTTCAATCAACAATTCAATCAGCATCATGTCAATGGTTATTCCATAATAGTGTTTTTAGTGTTTCTACTTGTTTGAGCCATAGTTCGGGTGTACATTTACTTGAAATTTTCTACGTTGAGTCTTCTAATCATAAATTTATTGTTATTACTATGATTTTCATAATATAATTTACCATGTATGCTCACTACTATACCCACCTAAACTAAGTGCTTCTAAATGGTTATTAAAATCAAAACATTAAATGTAAAGTGGATAGTATACTAAGTATATATATTGGGATTAATAAAAAGAGATTGAGTAAGGGTTACATGTTTAGAGAACGCCTTTTCTTGTTGATGGAAGGTTATAGAGTGGACCTAAATAATTGAATAAACCTTAATGGATAACAAAGACTTGATTAAATGGTTGAAAAGCTACATGGCTTATCCACACCAATGGATGACAAGGCTTGGACCAATAAAAAAATGGTTTCAACTCTACTTGACCTATCTACACTAATTTAAGGAATTACTTGAACCAAATGAATTATTTCACAATTACAATATCAAATAAAAATGGACTGAATCCAGATCGCCTTGGATTCTTAGAGGAGAATACATTGGGTCTCGAGAACCCCATTCCAATTCAAGGATACAGTTTGATTAGGTTGATACTCACATAAACTATAGCTCATAAAAATTCCTTGGATTCCAGGTACTCCATTGTTGGGTTGGATTCATTATTATATGATACTTTGGATACACATCATAGATCCATCATTGACAAGTAGGTGCTATGGTGAAAGCCCATAGGGCCCTGTCTTTACTTAGACCTGATTTACCTTGGCCGATCACCTTGGACTCGATAGGTTCCTTATTGTGCAATGAATAGGGTTACACTCCTTGTATTAAACACTTACCCCTTAGCTAGACTCAGATACTACTGAGTCAGCATTTTTTGATATCTACGTTACCTTGGTCATTACCCTGGAACTCTCTCACTATATATCATTGTTTGGTTTCCTTGTTATGTATTGGGACCTTACTACTAATACTATCACGAGGTGATGTCATTGTTGGATATTACTCACGTGACCTAATTACATAAAATGGTAATTGATTAATTAAAATAAATTGGTTACTTTTTTAGAACCCAACTGTGGCCTAAAGCAGGGACTTGGTTATTTGGTTATATTTTACTATTTTCCTTACTTATATATATACCTTCAAATTGTTATATTCCATTACAGTAGCCTGATTTTATTGACACCATTGGTGGAGGACCACTGAGATTTAAATCACACCCTCTCTGGGTACCAATTGGTACCCGGAGTAGATTATATGGTTTCTGGTATTGACAAAGGTAAGAAAACATCTTCCAACACTTGATTGTGTGTAGATAGGATGAAACATGATAGCAGATGACCGAGTTGGTTCTCAAGATGCATGGATTAGAATTTTTTTCTTTAAACTTGCGGAACATGTTATGCGTATTGTCTTGTATCCATGCATTCTAGTTTTCTAGTGACATAAAATTACATCACCACTATTCTAGTTGATATAGTTGTTGTTATGCATGTTTATCTAATACATCAGTTTTCTTAAACTATTTATTTATATTGCTTCTATTTTTTTCTATTTCATTATATTATTTCTATTATTCTAGACTCTACTATTGAGAGCATAGTCATCCCACGGACAAACCCTAGCCACTCACTCCTTGTCGGCACCCTCAGACGTTTGGGAAGATGCACATGAGGCCATGTAGCCCACTATGCTCGAGGCACCTTTTAAGTGGAATCCGGGTCCGGGTCATCATACATGATATAATTTTTCTATGTAATTATATGCGCCATCTAAATGTGAATTGGTGAGTAAAAACAAATAAGTCTTAATGGAATATAAATAGAGACAAAATCTCTCCCAAAGATTGTATATTTAGATTAAGGATAAATAAATGACATAATTATGTGTAATAAATATAAATATACCTAATAAAAATGTATATTTTGTGTAAAAAATTATGAGGTCAGTCACAAAGAATCATGAAAAAAATGAAACCAATGACATGGATATTTAACTCAATGAAATGAGATTAAGATAAAAGTTCCATTACAATGTTCGTATAAATGATGTAAAAATCTATCAATGGGGTGATTATGTGTAGAAATAGTATATTCAAACAAATTTAATTGGAAATTAAAACATAAATTAATACACAATGATTCCACAAGTAATATTGGCAAAAATAATCAATGAGGTATGCGTAAAACCTAATTAGTCGAAATTTATTTTAAAAAATCCTTTACCTTGAGCCTGACTTGTCACATTCAATCATTATTTTCTTGAATAATAAATATAGGTTAATTTAGACATTCTTGAGAAAATTTTAATGGTTATTATTACTTTTCTATTAATTATTAAAATGTTATAAAAATAACATAATTATTTAAGATCGTATTGATCATTTTGTCGATATTTGTTAGTAGAGTCGAAAATGAACATGTTGGATGTAAATTGTCCATGTGGTCAAACATAAATCATATCTAGAATATTATTCATGAATTAAATATCATATACATCCAATATATATGTATTTATAATAGTCCATATCATGTGGAGGCATGAAATGAAATTCAATGTTCATGGAGACGGTAGGTTGTACGTACGAATTAACACTACATTTATTTCTTTGTCATAATAATGGAATTGAAAATAATTGATATATATAAATATTATAATTCCAGTATAATTTATTTTTTATAAATGTTACATATTTTCATTAATTCAATCATTTATAGGTTACATGTATGGGATAAATGAGTCTTGTCACTTTGAGGGGGAGGTAGTCCACACTTCCTCAAATGAAATTATCGTATTTACACTTTATGAAAAGAATAATTGTATGTTTTAAATAAAATTTAAACAAGATCATAGTAAATATAAATATAATATATATCATATTTATTCATTTAATTAATATATATTTTCATTTATTAATGATAATCATGTAGACTGAATTGCATCGCATCATGGAGACGGTAGGCTGTACATTCTCACGAATGACAATATCATTCATTGATTGGTTAAATATTTTGGATTTGGTGTTATATTAATTATAAATAATAATTATCATGTTATATTAATAATTTAAATACATTATTATCATCATTATACCCATTAAAAATCTGTATTGTTGAATAAAAAATTATACCATGATGTGGAGATAGTAATTTGTACATATGCACACATGATGATATTGTTATTCGTAGGATGGATAACATGATGTATAAGGTTGTCAGATAATTATAATAACTAATAATCAGGAATAAGACATTGGATTTATAACTTTTTTATTGAATCTACACAATATGATTAAGTTGAAGAAGAATAGAAATTTTTAATTGAGGCTAAAACAAATACATCTTTTTCGAGTATCTCCTTTAGTTTTTCAAAATATGTCTCCTTATGATCTATTTCTAACCAATGTGTGGACTCTAATAATAAGGTAGGGATGTTGGGAGATTTTTTTATTAGAATATGGATGAACCTGGGGGCATGGGAGGTGTGAGTCAATGGGTAGAGGTGGTGGCCTTTTATTTGAATGAGGAGGGGCACTTTTGGAAAGTCGTGAAATGTTATTTTATTAAAAATTATATTTGAAATATAATATTTATAAAGTGATAAATATTTAGGATATGTTGAATATTGGTAGAAGAACTCTCAAAATTAGGTTTTAGAAAATTTTAGGTCACATATTTAACCGTATCTCTTGGCATTAACCCTTACTTACAAAATTAACTCTTCACATGTCTTCTTGTTTTTCATAATATATGGTTACTATAGTCACTATAAAATTCCAATCGAACCTAAAGTGGATCCTTAATAATACTTGAAACATTATATAATTAATTTGCATGAATATTAATTTAGGACTATTATATCATTTAATAAAATAGTGTTTGTTTTTAAAAACTCATTTATGTCTATTGTGACACTATCGAGTAATTGATTTTTGTTATAGGGATAAAAAATTATTTCCTTCAAAACAAATGAATTAAATCTTCCCTAAAAAGTTAGCGTGATCTATAAAATTCATTTATGGTATAAAAATTGTCAAATTATATTTATTTAAATATTTATAATATCATTTATTTTAATCATTCATTAATATGGATATTATTGTATCATCATTATGTCAAAATTATATTTATTTAGTTAACATATATACATTATAAATAAAATAACATGATGTAAAAAGTCATTTTAGACTTATAATTACTATTTTTATTAAAATAGATCCATTATATAACCCAACAATAAAACTTTTTATTAAAAGATACTTGTTTTTGTTATATTTCCCTTTTCCTTAAATTAAATATTATAAAATGTCAATTTCACAACCATGTGGCTCCAAAATGCCAAACGATCGGGCTAAGGTATATGATTCCTGGAAATATCTCATTCAATAGGACAAGGACACGTTTTAGGGTAGTTTTATTTTATTATAATATCAATATTTACCCTTATTTACCATATTTAACTTTTGACCACGTTAAATAAAAATAATTATTGAAGTTAATATTCAGAATGTCCAAAAATAAATGGTACCTAATTACAATATTTTGACCTTTTGATTCCAATTATGAAATAAATTTTTACAAATTCAAAACACAGAAATTGTATTAATTAATTTAAAATTAATTTATCTTATGAAAACCTAAAAGTAGGTTTTTCAGAGCTAAAAACTATCAAAATAATTTAAACATGTTTATTTCCAATTTTCAATGTGAAATTACTCCCATTAAAAAATGGATAAAATTATAAAACATAATTTAATTACACATTAAATCCAATCAAAAAGAAAATATTACTATATAAATAATATAGATGAAAAGGAAATTTTGAATTAAAATGTAGTATTTTTCACTATTCATAAAAATATTGAGTTTATCAGAAAAAATAAAAAATTTCACCCAATGTATATTTTGATATTCCTCCTTGAATAAAGATGTTTATGTTATCAAATATAAGTTTTAATGTAGAAAAAAATATATTTGTAAAAGGTTATCAATTTATAGGTGGTAAAATGACATTTTAAAATATTAAGTATTTTATGCATAAAAATAGATTCAGTGTCATTTTAAGCCTCTAAAATTGATTGGATAAATGTAGAAACATTGAACATTTATCTTTAATCATATTGTAGCTTGTTCTATACATTATTTCCAATTTAACATCTTGGATTTAAATGCCATTAAAAATAATACTAATAATATTGTATTATTTTTCGGTATAACTCAATGTTCTTAGAAACATAAGATTTCAGGAAAAAGTATTGTTCAATGTCGCGTAATCTATCAAAAAAACATGTAACCTTTAACGTAAAATTAATATCATATTCTTAAATACTAACAGATATGAAAAAGTATTATTTTATAAATACCTGGGATGTTATAATATGGGCATACTCGTTCAACACCTTTTATGTTTTGGATTCACTATATTGTTAATAATAGATATATGGATACTCAATTTCATTAAAAAGGGATAATTATATTCTATATATTATCCCAAGTGGGATCTTTTTTGGAATTTTTCATTTTGGTTCCATAATGAAAAATTGTTTTTTATAGATTTCTTTTTTATCTAAAAAGGATTAAGGGTTTTTGGATCGCATTAACATAATTGGTAGTATATAAAAACTGTAATTGGGGAACAAAGAGGAATACTAGGGTATCATACATGGTAATGAGGATTCGTAAGACTACACAGAGCATTAATATCACATTGTAGATAAATAGAAAAATATTATCCGTTGATTGTAATTATATTTGTGCTATTTCTCATAAATAAAGGTTTTATTGACTAGAGTGAAGAAAATATATCTAAATTTAGGGCTTTAAAAAATATGAAGGGACTATACAGAGATATGATGAAACCATTGATATGTTGGTGAATTAGTGGTTAAAAACCTCATTTTGGGGAAACAACATCATTTACACCATGTGTGGTTACTAGAACCAATATTTTCTTATATGGATTATTTTGTAGATTTTGATATTTGAAGAAACTTTGTTATGGGGAACACCACCATTAGTGTTTTTTGAAGTTTTCAATCTATTTATTTGAGTGAAATATTTCATTAACAATGAAATACATTATTAGTGCCTAAAATCATTTATATGCGAAAGCATGTAAGGTATCATGTATATTTAATATTGTTTTTATTTTTATGATGAATCATTAAGTTAATGAGTAGAAATAAAGTATTTGATCAATTTTTGTGACTATAAAGGTCTCTTATTGAATCTGAATCATTTATAATAAATATAATTTGATTCCATGAAAAATTATCATCTTTTAGGATCTTTAATTATTCTAGTTTTTTTCATGGAATATGTATGATATATTTTACACTAAGATAGAATTTTTTTAACTTTTTCAATTATCCACATTGACTTTTGGAATATCCTTAATAATATTTTTTACACTATATCATTGAAATGATAATTACTTTTTTTTGTTGGTCTATTTGTCTATCTCCACAAAAATAATAACACATATTTTCTTAATCTATTTATTATAGTGTATCCAGTGATGGAATATATTATATGGTTAAATTACCACTTTAGATAATGTTAATGAGTCTAGAATGACTACTATATTATTAGATTTTCATTAAATTTTAGTTTTGTTAAAACTAGATGGGTAGAATTTTCTTCTTTTTTGTTTAAGAAAATGGTTCCCGGATCTTATCAATTTTTTCCTAAACTGTATTAAAAATGATTAATTTTATATTTTAGTTTCTTAATGTAGTTAAATTTCGAAATATACCCTATTAAAAAATATTTCTGGAAATCATTCATGATCCGTAGTAGTTGTTCTGCTAAATAATGGACTGCCATCATCATTAATGATTCATCATTGCAGATTAACATCTATTCATGATATTGAAAACAAAATTTCATTAACATGGAAAATTCATTCATTATGATATGTTTTGGAAAACTTACCTTATTGGGAGAAGAAAAAGTTGATGTTATGGGATATGAAAAAAAATCATGCATTTCTCCTCATCAACCTGAAATAGAGATAATCATATATGTGAAACTATTTAAAATGAATATTTTATGATCCAATGGTATTAATAATTAATTCTTTGAATGGGGTGGAGTTTTAAATATTTACTCTACTATATCGTTATATTCACTGATGATTGGGACTAGGATAATTCAAATTATCCAAGTTATTAGTAATTTTCACTTCAATTTCCTGATTTTTTCCCCAATATAATAGTTTTGTATTAAATTATTATATTATATAAATAAAAATGATAATTTCTCGGAACTCCAAATTTGATTTTTAGTAGGAATAATCAACTAACATCTATATCAAAGGTATTTTTAAATTATCCACTATGTTATATATATTTATATATATCAATTTGTGGAATCCCAATTATTGAAGGGTTTTATGGTGAATTCTTCATAGTTTTTTGAATTTGGGATAGTTTTGAACATAAATCATACATGGTATAAGAGATAATGTGCTATTTAATTGAATATTTGTGAGAAACTTTTAAATGAATTTTTTATCCAATTTGGGGATTGGTTTTATTTCATATTTTTCATTATTTTTTATTGAAACCAATGATTATGTTATCTAGAATTTATATTTCTTAATGATCACATAACATTAAGGTTTCATATTAGTACATTATAGAATTTAGTTGTCATAAATACTTTTATTTAAATGTTGCACCATAGTTAATCCCAAACCTTTCTCTTGCGAGTTACAATGCCATTATAATCAACAGGTGGCTCAATCCTTGAAGTATTACTGTGTTATTGTTATGTAATAATGCTTTATTATGGTTATTTATTAATAAAATAGTTACCAATAAATTTAATACTGACTATCAATTCATAAATTAGTTACATTATATGGAATTTATGACAGTGAGATTCCACGTACCATATCTATGAACCAATGTGTTCTCTAAATGGGTGGATACTTAATTGATTCAGATGTTATGAGTTTTATAGTACCATAGATGGTATTTATTATAATATATAGGAGATAATACATAATATATTCAATGTATAACCTATTACACATTTTATTTATGAAATTAATCATGTGATATGGTATATAACCTACTTCTTACTTGATAATTATAGGTTTCCCATTGGGATTTTCATAGAAAAGTCTAATAAAAAAGTTAATGAGATCTCTATAATAATATCTATCATACACAGAGTCTTTATTGATTTAATTTGTAAAAAATATATATATAAACAATATGTGTTGATTTCATTTTCTTGATAATTAAGATTGATTAATGGTACATCCCATATGTAATATTATTATATTTTAGTCAGAAATATCTAATGGTAGAGCTTACATTCCAATTTATATTGAAATAAGAGAGAACTAATAATCAAATTTTGTCACACCATAGAGAATTCTACATCAAATAATTCATATGAATTTGTTTAAATATAGTTATAGTACTACTCAGTGTTGAGTGGTCCCTTTCAACATCATTTTAATTTGTTCGTATAATTAAATAATTCACATTTTTTTGTCATTACATTATTTTTTTATAAATGATTGTACTTCTTATCTTAGGCGTGAACTATTTATAAATGAATATAATGATGTTGTAAGGATTAATTATTTGCAGACTTGTTTTTCAGTAATTGTTTTATTAATAATTTCACATTTTTTATATTTTCTTTGAATGTTTTAGTATTTTTTAATTCTATTTTGAGAAAAGAAAACATCAGTACTTGATGTCTTACAAACTATACACATAAATAATTAACTGATATTTTTCATTATGAAAATTGTAAAATGTATTCTACTCTATATAAATTTTTTTCATATATTATTTCACAAATTTTAATTAGTTTTTACACTTATGATGTAATTATTTACCCTTTCAATCATGGGTGAATATTTTGATGTTTATAGATTACATATTCAAGGGATATAACGAGTACACTAAATACTGACAATACATTTATAAAACCATTCACACATTTACAAAATTACTCTTTAAAAATTACCACTTTTACGTCATTAAAAATCACACATCAAAATAGTTTTACAAATAAAATTTGATTTAAACTTCCAAAGTGTTTTAATATTCTAACATGAAATAATCTTCTGAAATGTCATACTCTTCTGGAAACATAATTTATTTTATTTATATACTTTTATTACAAATGATATCTTATGGAATCATATATTCTTAAATATTAGATATAAATTTATCAATATATTGATGATGATAATGTAATATTACAATAAATTATTTGATTCTAATGATCATATTAAGAGTTTTATTATATTTTTTGATGTTGATTTTATATATTATATATCTACATGGATTTTTGTAGAATGATAATAAAAAATAATATTTTGTAAAAAAACTAAAAATGAGTTATTAATGGAATATTTTGACAAGTTTTTTTGATTTTTTGATGTTATTTTCATATTTTTAATTAGGATTTTAGGTCTTTCATAACTCTGAAATATTACATTAAATAATGAATTGTAGTTTATGATATTGGATGAAGATTTCATATTAACAATAATCAAGTATATTAGTTAATATATCCTATTTATCATTAATTTATTTTATTATAACCATTAAATATTTTCAAGAAGATATTTTAGATTTTATTTATGAGATCTATGTTTCTGGAAGAACAATATTAGAGACATATACAGACACAGAGTATTCAGGATAAACATAATGAAATGATAAATTAATATCATGAACATTTTTATGAAGCATTAATGAATATCAATGAAAAATAATTGGTTTTTAAATATTTTAGTGCCTTTATTTGATGATATTTTTTATGGATGACATATTTTTTGTTCTGATATAAAATTTATATAACATCTATTTCAGCTAGTTCTTCGAGTATTTATACATAATTCTTTTTATCCTTCATTTTTGTTTGAACTATATTATTTTTTATTCATTTCCTTTACAAAATCAATTTTATATGATTATTAGGAGAAACCACTATAAAATTTATATGTTGAAAGTAGAGTGTGAATAACCTCTAAAAATAAAGGTTTTTTTGAGTTATTATTCCACTAGGAATAATAGGTTTTGATATTCTTGTAAATAAAATTAAAAACCTTTTTTCAGTAGTGAATACACTTTCACTCACATAGTCTTAATGATTAAATAGTATATGTACGATCAAATTGATCTGAAATACTATATAAATCGTTACAAAATAATTATTTTACATTATACTCTAATATGTTCTTGTTTATTATTATTTAAGTTCTCCTTTCATATTTCTATTCACCCTTACCAACTTTATACCATCTACTATCTTTATGGGGACTAGAAATTTTATTTTAGTATTATATAGGGTGAGAATATTTCAATAATTTTTATAAATGTTTTCAGATATGTTGAATATTTTGAAAACAATCATTTCCCACAAATATCCATCTTTGGAAAAGACCTTTAAAATATAAGGAATTATTCAGAAACAAAGCTTTTATATCAAAAAATATAGTAATTTTCATAATCGAATAGATGTATATCATTATAATCACACTAGTGATCATTATACTATTATACAAAATCCTTGTTATCTAGTAGATAATGAAAAAAATTATTATATAATATTTGGTTAATGTTAACATATTTCTATATAATGTTATGATAATTCATTATTGTACTAAAAACAGAATTTTTTTAGTCATGTATCTACATGTTAAACAACAGAAAATATTTATACAGTATTGAATGATAATTACGTTGTCTTTTTTATGTTGATAAGAAGATAAATCAAATGATTTTTGATAAATATAAAAATTTTATGATGAGAAATTATGAAAACATACACTAAATATTCTATATTGTTTCTATATTTATAATTGTAATTAATTTTTCATACGTGATTTTGAAAACATCGCCTGTCATGATATTGTATTAAGATAATTTCTGAATATGTGATATATATATATATGGTAATTATAGATGAAATAATTATATTCATGGAATATACAATTGATGGTAAAACTTTTTTAATAATTAAATATGAATTGTAACTAATGAAAACAACAAAATAGGAAACTATAAAATGTAAAGTTGTCCCTTTATAATAAACCAATATTATTTATTTATTTTTTCATTTATTTAAATAAACAAAGAAGTGATAAATAATAAATTCTTTATATTTTGATCATTATTATAAAATTAATAAAGTTGAAGAGTATCCAAAACAAAACTGGATGGGACTCTCAACGGGTTAATCACAATGTAAAAAAGAAACATAATATAAATTCTAAATATAATAAATCAGATGTTACAAGTATTGAATATAACAAATTAAGGGAAAATAATGTTTTTCTATAACATATTAATGAAATAAGTGAAGGTTTTAAGGTTATAAAATATAAAACTCCATTAACTACAACATGTATTTAAAATGAAGAATATGATTCATTAAAATATTCTAGAATTCAATAAGAATCAATTTAATTTTATATAATATACATTTTGAATTAGGTTACATATTTCAATTATAATTCTATATGTTTCAACAATTAATATAATTGTGATCATCCATGTGTTGTTGAATTTAATGAAGGAGTTTAAAATTACTAAAAATGTATCTTTATAATAAATGATTAATAAGCGGATCTCAAAATAAAAAACATGAAAAAAAATTATTTAATAGTAGACAATTCTATAATAAAATGAGAAACATTGAAATATATCATGTAAATAAAATTATATGTCATATTAATATTCCAAAATAAAAAAAAATGGATTGAAAAAGTAGAAGTTGATATTGAACTATATAAGAATAATTACATTAAATTTCTCGAAGGAAGAAATAATTAATATAATATTTTTTATATAAATAATGTGTATTAAAATAAAAAAATTATTTGAAATTATAATAACATTTCTATATATGAATAAAATTTATTTTTTCAAATGGTAAAAATTTTATTCTGGTACTACTTGTTATTTAAGACGACTGATGAAATGAATCTATTTTAATGATTTGTTACAATAATTTTAGTAGTAATTTTGGCAGAAGAAGACATTTTATTTTAATATATTTTCCTTAAAATGTACATTTTACTACTTGTTAGAATTTTTTATGGGTAGCTAAACTTTTTCCCTCTGATCTAGTGATACATATAGTTTATTTTGTACAAAAACAAATAATTAATAATTTTTTCATGGAAACTTCCATAGATGTATCCAGAAAAATATAAGGTATATTAATATTGGATCATAATGGGAAATAACAGATGTAACAAAAAAACATTATTTCAATCCAGAGTTATGATAGATGTACTACAACATTTAATAAAAATTCCACAATGAATCTAAATGGATTCTATGAAATTAGTATTTATTATTACTTTTATTTGTACTTTTTTATGTGTATATGAATTAAAACATAATGTATCCATTATATCTCTTCTATGTGATGATGGAATGAATGATTAATATCAAAATGATATATTTATATTAATAACTACATTGTATTTCCTAATAAAAAAACGTGAAATATAAATTTAAATATCATTCTTATATAACATTAAATCATTTTGAGTGTTTGAATATGGTGAAATATGCTAGTTTAAATTGATAATTGATCCATGATCACGTTATTTTAAAATTTTTACATAATAATTTTAATCATGAAGTTGTTACTCCATTACTATACATAATGAATAAATGACTTAAGCTTGTGTTGATTTAATGGAAGAAAATACATCACAATGTATTAGTTATTCCCAATAAGTAATTATTCCCAATCCAACCTATATAGTTAGATAATCACAATTTTTTCATTTCTACCCAAAATATTAGTCCTGTTGTAAATAGGTACACATTATTTATCATGGGATATTATAAAATATTCTCATTGGTAAACTTTCTCACACAAAAATTTAAAAAAATTTAAATATTTAATATTTTATTATATTGTTTATTGATTTAAAAAATTTTATGAATTTTATTATTCATAGGGGTAGAGGATATGAATTTCAAGAAATATAATTTAAATTATTATAATAAATGAAAGTATATTTACATAATTTTTTATAAATATGGACTCCTAAGGAATCTGAAGATATTAACGAAATTCTTTTTAACATAAATAAAATTGATTGAAAAATGTTATTTGAATATGTATTAGGTTGGTATTTTTGGGATAATGTTGTTTTTATTGCTATTTTTATTTCAAACTAATTTTTTATCATAGGAATTTAATATAAAACCCATTGTGAACTATGTGAGGGAAAAACATTTTGTTGGATAATGTAACAATGATAAGTATTATTTATTTTCTAACACAATATCAACGTGAATTAGTTTTTTAATGTAATGTTTTATTATTCTAATTTAAATCAGAATGAGGATCTACGGTGTATTAAGAAAAAACATGGAGAATTTAATTATGGATAAAATAAACATCAAAATATTGTATATATTTTGGAGAGGATATTATATAAAAATATTATCATAAATCATAGAAAAATCATAAATATAACCATATTCATATTATTTTTTAATATATAGATTATATAATTAAAACAAAGAGATCAATTTTGAATATTTATGGGAATTATTTTTTAATTTAAAAATATTCTATATTAATAAAATTAATTGTTAAATGATTCTAATAAGAGTGATTCTTTTGAAGATATTGTTAATTAATTTATGAGTAAAAATATATGTACAAGATTTTATCACATAAAATATAATCCTATTATTGGATGTAAATTATTTTGAAGAAAAAAATAGATAATACTATTAAAATTGTAAAAAATAATTCGTGATTGTTTCAAACATTTTTGATAATGAAAAAAGATTTATATTTGATGAATATTTTTCATCTATTTCTATTATTAAATCTATTAGAATTTATATTATACATAATTTAAATGTTTTAAATTATTTAAATTGATATTCTAATGTTCGTTTACTAATGCATTTATTTTTTATGATTTATATGTCATTAAAAAAATATAATGTTAAAAAAATATTTGAATAATGATTTGAATTTTAGGAGAATTTATATAAACATAATAAATCCCTGAAAGAATACTATAAAATATTTATTTCCTTAATACTGAAATGTATTGTTAATAAATATAATGTAAATCAAAATTTAATTTAATGAATATCTCTAATAAAATTTTATGAGGAAAATTTTACTTAATGGTATGGTCTTTGGTTTAACTAGTGAATTTATTTATAATGAATTTCATAATTTAATATCAATGAAATTTGGTATGAGTCTCCTTAGAGAATAGTGATTCTAAATTTAAATTAAAATGAACAAAAATATTTAATGTAATGATTCAATAAAATTTTTATAAAAAATTAGTTAAATTATTTGGACAAGATTAATTTAAAACATTTACAACCAATATTTATATGAATTTGAAATTGGATTTAGTGCTTTCTCAAAAATCCAAATTGTTAAACAATTTAAAAGAATAATGTGATTTTTTTCATTATTTATCTTCTTCAATATATGATATTATAGTATGTTTGTATATTTCATCTATATATTTTTCTAATCAAAATTAAACTCTGTAAGAGGATGTTAAATGAATAAACAGATATAGTAATCCTGTTTTATATAATGGATTTATATTATTTTGAAAATTATTTTTTTTTGAAGTTTTTATCTGACATTATATTTTTTAAGGGATGTTTGATTTATATAATCACCATGTCATGAATGTATAATTTTTTAGAAAATGAATAATTTATTCAACTTAAAATAAGAAATTATTTTTTTATCAATATTTGAAGATAAATATAATGTTGATTCTTAATTTAAAACACAATTTTAAATATAAACAACGTTTTTCAAATATTATTGTTTTTTTAGAATGATTAATTTTTTTGGAAAAGTAATTTTCTTATTCAATTTTTATAAAAAATCTATATTGTACAATAAATCATATTTATGTTATATTTCATGTTATTAGGGAGGATGTTAATAAAGTATATAGTAATTTTTATTTTTTTTTAATTTATAATAAACTATATAATATCATTAATTTATTTATTTATTATATAATATTTAATAAACATTATTGTTTTTCATTAAATGGTATACTCAATATTGACCATTAAAATATATATCTATTTTTCATATCAAAGTGTTCGAATCATTTTTATTGCACGTGTTATTGTAGTGAATAATCACAACATGGATAATTTTTATTAATTAAAAAATATTTATTAATTTCTTTAACATCTATATATATTTTTTTTATCCATTATGTTATCAAAAAAATATACCAGATGAGTTATCATTGTTTTTAACATCATGAATATGAAATTTGAACGAATGTCATTTGTCTGTTACAAATTGAAGAATCATAATTTATAGAGGATGTATATTAATTTCATTTTAATTTCATATAAAATATATATAATATTAAATTAAATAAATTTTTTGAATGTTTTATCTAATTTAAATCTATTTTTCAATATATTTTTTCCCTCATAGTATAATATGCACAATATATGTTGAAATATACATGAACCTGAATTATAGTTGTAATATTTTTTATTTATGATGTTTTTTGTAGAATTTAAGAATAAACACTTTTGGTTTTTATTATGTTAAATCATCCTAATGATTCAAATTTTTCAAGTAATGTTTCTTTATAAAAACATTAGTTTCGAATACAATTTACAATTATTTTCATTGATATGTATTTCAATAAATAAAATTGAATGTATAATTTATATTTTAATTTTTATCACAATATTTTGATCATATGGTTATGAGAGAAAGCCTATAATGTTTTTTTTTTGAATTATTTCTTTCCACATAATGGGAAATAAGTTTTAATTTTTCATTATTTATATTATAAATATGTTGATCATTTTAAATATGGTGGATTTATTTTTAACTACATTGTTTTGTAATTATAAAATGTGTTGGTTTTTTTGTTAATCTATACCACCTATTTTTTTGATTTTATAACTACAAAAATTTAATTTCACTCCCACTAAAATGAATTTCTATGAAATCAATATATTTATAGTTTGAATCCTTCTCTATTTTTAAATCATTAGTGATGAACAATTGATTTTTAACTTATTGTGTAATTATTCTATAATTATTTAATTATTTATATTTATTTAGTTTCAAGAATTATTTGTGATTTATAAGTTTCTTGTGTACTGATTTTGGAAAAAATAATCATTAAAATGAGTTCGGCAATGCCTAAGAGGCATATGTAATATGCTATTATATAATATTTTTATAATTTTGAAAAGTGATATATTTATTTAAATTGTGTTACCATTAGATATCACTAATACCATATAGGATTTTGGTATTTTTAATTAATTATTTAACCTCTCTAGCATAGTGTACTCATATATGAATATATATTAGCCTCAGAAAGTGGAAAATTATTATTCCAATTATGTCTTTACATATTTGATACTATAAAGAAATATTCAAATAAATTTCATAATCTAGTTTATTCAACTATATTTAACATTCTTATTATCTCAAATATAATTTTAGTTTATTGTTTTATAAAATTAGTTAATAATCAAACATATCTACCACCCAAGAATATAATGTGGGGACTATTAAAATAGTTTCAATTTATTTCATAATAAATTTTTTTTTAATTTAACATAAATTTGTTTCATGATTTAATATTCAAAATATTCATCATTGCTTCCTCATTTCTCAAACCCATCATTAAAAAAAATATGTTTTAAAAATATTAATTTTACAAAAAAACTCTGTAAAATAAAATAAAATAATATATTCATTAGTCAGTGAATACATATAAACATATAACGATGTTTTCATGAAGATATAAATCTCAACAATAAAGTACCATATACTTACATTGTGAAAATATGATATTTCCATAAAATATGGAAAACATAAATAAAATCACATTGGTATCATCAGTAATTACATACTTTATATTGTAAACATTCTTCCTACTATATGATTTACTACCCTCTCAGATACTTTACAATGGATCCCTTACGACTACCTTATCGTGTAACCATCACAGTTACATTTGGAGTAACCACACAATCCAAATCTAACAAAAACATACCCAATGCATTTGAGGGAGATATAGGTACCACAATTAATTATACATAGTGAACCAAAAATCAAAAATAATTTTAAAATAGGAATAATTTCATCCTAACACATTTCCTTTAAAATTTTGTAAATGCAGTCATTATTGTGGATTTGAAATGGAATGTTTCTTACGTTGGGTTCATCTTAATTATATCATGTTAAATCATCATCTATAAATGGTTAAGTAATATTATTAATATATTAAATACAAATATAAAAATTTATAATATCATATATGACATTTTTATAACAATTTTCCACACATTTAATAATAATACTTTTTTATATTTCTTATTTCAGTTTTGTTTATTTCATAGTTTCCATGGTTGGTTTATTATAGATTTATTATCGAATGGATAAAAAAAATATAGAAGTGGAATAAAATTGTATTAATATGTTTCCAAATTTTTAAATGATACAATGTATAAATTTTTCTATAATATGATGATGATTTATTAGATGAAATAATTTTGAAAATTATTTAGTTTATTTTGGAATTTTTTTGACCATCATGAACTTATATAATTTTATTTAGAATCATGATTATATATTGGATTCATAACATTATATAACTTATAATATGCATCATAAAATCTGATTTAGAAATAATAATTGTTAAATTAAAAGCCCTATATGTGGTAAAGTAAAATGAAAATTTGTCATCCATGAAGGCAGTGAATTGTCATGTCACAGACAAAACATTAATTTTCTAGAATAAGAGTTGAAGAAGATAGGTCTGATGATTGAAATTACATTAACTCAATAATGTAAATATATTTTAAAGAACACAAGGTATTGGACATGGGTAAGAGGATTGGTAATGGTATTGGTATAAACTTCTAAAAGCAGTATGGTTTGAGGTGTGAGGAGAATATGTGGTGAGGGTGGTATTTATTGTGGAGTATAGGGGAGTTTTTCTCATTATTTTAATCATTAGTTTATTATTTTGTATCAAGACGATAAATTGTTTGAGCATTATCACGAAATATATTAATATAATTATGAAACTTTCTAGAATTTGGTGATTACATCATCAATGAACCAAGGATTAGTTTATTTAACATGTAATGAATAAATATGGTAAATTATTGTATTTTATTATTTATCAAAAATTAAAGTATTCTAGAAAACCCTCAAAAAATCACCCGAACTATTTTTCAACAGGTTGAATTCAAAAATGACCTAATTTTTTTGAAAATATTTTATTGAAATATGATGATTTTAGTTTGTAATTAAAATATTCATTTATTCAGAAAATACCTACATTAAAATTATAAGACATTATATAACACATTAAAAAATTAATTAAGTTCACATAAATTTATCATTATATGGTAAGAAGAAAATAATAATTTGTGAAATTATTTATGAAATTATAATTTCATTCAAATAATTATATTAATTATAGAATTTTATTTAAATATTTATGACATAAAATAAATAACAACATATATTTTTATATTTTTGAAACCATTATTTACTACATAGATGATATAAATAGACCATATTTTCTATTATAATATATATAAATTTTTTTATAATATCACATATAAGAATACAATTATATTAAGAATATGTCATTTATTTTTATAAATATATATTATTTCATTATAAATTTATAACAAATTTAACTATTTAATTACATAATGAAAAAATAAGATTTTTTTGCACCTCATTTATCATAGATAATATTCTTACTTATTTGAAAATACTCTCCCAAAATTATTTTTCTATATATAAATATAAAATAAATATTATAAAACACTTCTTTGTCTTTAAATTTTTTTATATATTAATTACTTTACCCTTATTAAAGGAATAATAGAAATTAAATTCAAATTTATTATGAAAAACTTTTATTATTAATTTAAAATTATTACTATTTATATTTTTAAAAATTTTATTTTTATTATATTTATGATATTATGTTTTATAATAATTAATATTATAGAAGAATAAAATTAATTAATTGATTTCAATCCTTAAACATAGTGTTATTTTATTGAGATCAATATAATTTCATATTTTTCAATTAAAACATTTATATTTTCCATAATGATATATAAATATGATATTTCTTGGTTTTAACATAAATCAATTTAATTATGTGACATTTTGAAGAAAATTTGTTGAATTTTATGTATAATTTTTCTTCATTCAGCAATTATTTTAAAGAAACATAAGGAACTATGATGAAGTTTATTAAAAAATTAATATTATTTATTAATGTTTACTAAGGGATTAGTATCTTTTATAATAAAGAATATTATTCCTAATATCAATAATATTATATTTTTTCTCTTTTTAAACCTATAGATATTTTTTTATCCCACTTTGTATGTTTTATTTTCCGTCAGTTAATCTCAATATAAATTGAATTTTTTGTCTAGTAATGTCAAAATAGTTTTACCAAATTTATGATCAGATTATGTATATAATATAGGATTGTAAACTATGAATTGTCAACTTTGATGTCATAAAATATACCTAAGATGAAGTAATGACTATGAATTATGAAAAATATAAGACTATTAGAAATGATAAAAAGTTTTGAAGATAATGACTAAAGAATATATGTGTTTAATTATTAAACTAGAAATATTTTAGTGAACCTTATTTAATGTTAGTCCAAATTATTTGTTGAAAAAAAAATTCCATGGATAATATAGATATCATCATAATATTCCATGAAAATTTTATTTCAATATTGAAGTTCCATATATAATTTAATAATTATAATTTTATAAATCTAAGAAGAAAGGTATATGGAATTTCCATAGACATGTTTTAGATGAATCATGATACTTTATAAGGATAAAAAATGATCATAAGATATAGACATTAACAATGAAAATCAATAGTGTTAGAATTATTCATGAAGTCACTATGTTGAGCACAATGTTAATTTTTTCTATTATTATTAATATTTTTTATGTGAATACATGGGGTTAGTTGAAAGATGAAATATAATAGAGTGGACATGATTAATTATGTTTGGTTTTCTTTTAAATAAATATATCATTTCAAACTCACATTTCTCATGACGTGAAGGAGATTCCTCCCTATTGCGGACAATCTGAGTGAAGTCTATTAGATTAAGGGATCTTTTTATATATTACCATGGAATACAATTTTAATTTTTCTATATTATACAAATATAATATTAATGATTTTATTTCATCTACATCACTATTTATCTTCCCTTTTGTGATTTAATTTTCTAACTACATTACCAAGAGCTCTATAGCCAAATAATATCAGTGCTAACTACCCTTTCTACTTTCTTTCACCCTTTTTAAAATTTTTATAAAATATATACAGAAATTCCTAAAACTTTATACTAAACTATTCCTTTTTTTGAGAATAACTAAATTATTCCTCTTATATATAATTCTTATTCTTTTCCATTCTTATCCACTATAAAGGATTTTTTTATCCTCATTCACTTTTCTATTTATGAATTTATCTCTCTACCTATCATATGTAATGATAGTGATGTGTAAAACATCATCATATAGATTATAAAAATCTCTACCTTCCAATGCCTAATATATTTACTAAAACCTATTAAGAAGTATTTATATGATATTTTCTGGGATTGAATAATCTTTCATCTTCTCAATAAGGATCATTTGGTTCTTACAATGTAATTATATATTGTAAAGAAGTCACCAAAATAATCATAACCCCCCATTTCATAACATAATAAATCATCATCTAGGTATATAACATATTATTTATAACATTAAAATTTATTTCATATATATTCTTCCACATTTCCATTTATAACTATATTTGTTCAAACTATATTAACAATGTGAAACTATCATTTTGAATGTGAGGAATGTATAAAATTCCAATCTCACACATCATTTTCAAAATTATTCTTCTTTGCAGATGTTAGGGGAAAATTCATATATATTGTTAGAAATTATCTATCAAAACATAAATAAAATAATGACCTAGGGGATTACGATATTAAAAAACTTAAATATTTCAGGATATTATATTACATTCCTTTATTTTTTTGAGTCAAGAAGGTTGCCTTATGACTTTTCCATTCCTTCTTGTTTTGAAAATCAAAAACACCTTATCATAAGGAAAAAAATTTCCCTATGATTCATCTTGATATTGAAATTTTCATTCTTCAAGAAAATTTATCTTTACTATGTTTTCAATGTTCATATTATAATCTAACTCATTATCCTTCTACGTATAAAATTTTTTTTGTAACTAAAACCTCAAAATATTATAAATACTTATATATAGAGCATTCAGGTTTCCAGATCCGAATTCAGGTTCCGAATTATCTTAATTCAGACTCCAAACTTTCTGAGTTCAGACTCCAAATTCTTATAAATTCTGACTCTGAAATATTTGAGTTCAAACTCCGAATTCCTATGAATTCAGACTCCAAACTTTCTGAGTTTAGACTCTGAATTACTATGAATTCATACATCGAACATTCTGAGTTCAGAATCCGAATTCCTATGAATTCAAACTTTGATCTTTCTGGGCTCAGAATCCGAATTCATATGAATTCAGACTCTGAATTTCCTTGAATTCAGACACGAGAATTTTATAAAATTCATGTTCTGAATTCGGCAAGAAAACTAAATCTGAATATTCATGTATTATAGACACCGAATGTGTTTTTTTTAGACTCCAAACTTTTATTTTTTCCTAACAATCCTAAAAATGAATTTGGTTAAGAAACTATATTTTTTCTTACTCATGTTTTGGTTATAAAATGATGTCATGCATTCAGTTACAAACCAACCATTGTTGGAGTGACACGTGTATAGGTCCCTCCAAAATTCAATGAAAAATATGACCGTTGGAAAAGGGAGCTGACCGTTGATGATATGCCTATAAATAGGATCTCATTTGAACTATCTCACAACATGTTGGTCAATATAGATATTATATGCTGATGAAGTTATTTCTAGGTAGAGAAATTTTATTACTTTGTGACTACTAAAAATCTTGTTCTGGATTGCTTTGTGCGTCTCTAAATGTTGTTCAGTACATTTGAGGGCTTCTAGGGATAGGAAGATAGAGGTGCCAACTACCCTAATGTTCGAGGGCATGTTGGGATAGTAAGACAGATTCTGATATTCATATTGAGGACATACCCTGGTTTGGGTAAGATAGAATTTCTTTAATGTATAAATCAAGGGACCACTATCCAAGGTTGTTCGATACAATTCTCTTTGGGATAAAATATTTCTTACTTGTTACATGTATTGTTTCAAGTTTTCCCCTACATTTTGGATATTGAGGAAAGAATTATAGTCTTATACATTCTTGTAATTGTACTCTGATTAGTGAGATTATATACTCTTTAAGGTAGAATCTTTATATTTGTATACTTTTCTTATGTTTCATTTCAAGAACCATATTTAAGGAATCAAGAAAGTTTGTAGAACTAATAGGTCTATAGAATTTAACTTGTTTAACTTTTTTAAACATTGCCATCTTTAAAACTTCTGAAGGAATTTTAAAATTATATAATTCACTCCCCACCTCTTGTATATTGAGCATCTACATAATCATTTCAGTCCTACACTTTTTTTTTTATTATTTTATTATTCATTTAATTATAAAATCCATTTATATGTATATGTTCATTAATATTCAGTAAATAATAACTACATGTGAAATTCATAGTAATAAAAATGTAAATTATAATATATTCCTTATGTTATCACACAGAGTGGGGGTGATTCCGTGATGTCTTTATTTTTACATTTAATGATTTCATATGAAACATCTTATTACCCATGTTAAAGAGTAATGAAGATTATGAAAACTACTAATAAATCACAAAAATGATGACACAAGTATTTTACAATGTTCACTGAAAAATGATAAAAACTATTCCATGATATATTTCGGAAGTGATCAAATACAATACAATCTAGTCGAGTAAATATTTTTTTTTTGTTTTTATAGAATGATTGGAATATCAATTCAATGGAATTGTACTATAATAAAAAATAAAATGTATGTTATTATAACATAGTTTAATATATAACATATAATTTATAAAAAAATTTAAAAACCATCACAATATACTCATAATTGTTTCACTTTTCAACTTATTCAAATATCACATTTGTTTTCATGAAAAAAAACATATTCTCACTTTCTTAAGCATCAGTAGGTAATATATTCTATATTTAGTTTGACATTTTTCCAAAACTATTATCTAGAATGTATATCTGGCATGTTCATCAAGTTCCCTTTAATGAACATTTCAATTTCATTACACTTAGTTATTTTGATTTCACATAATATTAAACATCATCTAGGGAACCTCAATCATAAATATTTTTATTATTAAAACCTTATTCCTTATATTAACATAGTGATTTCTTGGTTGGGCACATATTTTCCAAAATTATGGCCAAAAATGTATGTTTTATTTCTCCATTTGAAACCAATTCAACAACACTTTATCATTTTTACTCATATAAAATATTCCCCCATTATTTGTACATGTAAACTTTCTAAAGTAATTTTTTATAGATTATAGGTAGAAACACCAATTTATTTTTTTTGTCATAATGAAAAATTTAATTTCAAAACTCTCCCTCTAACCAATTTATTGAAATATTATTAATCCTTCACAATTATTTCTTTATGCTATGTAAAATATCTATCAATAAAATTCCTCATCCAATTTCCATTGAAAATGTATACAGTTATTTTAATAAACATCATTCTAATTGTATGAATCACAAAGATCCTTTGTTATTTTTTCTGAATGGAGATTGTTTATGTCAACATCGTCACATTAATTATTTTTAAAATACATTATAACAAACATAAAAGTATAAAAAATGAAAATATTATGATGAATCATCTATTAATAATTTAATGACACATGTATCATCTAAAAAATTATTTTTAATCCTTCCTTAACAAACATCATAGGAACCTCTTGGAAGAGCATTAATACAGACTAAATGTTTTGAAATTCATCATAACTATAGTTCTATTAACTTCTTTTATCAAGTTATATATGATTAAAAATATATATAAAATCATCTTACCATCCAAAAATAACAATTATCTTCGTTCTCAACCTTATTCAATTGTGTTCTTTTTCATCATGTATGAACTTTAATTATATAACTCAAAATATTTTTTCTTTGTGGAAATTTAATCGAAATTTCTTGTGATGGAATTTTTTCAAAAATCCATAATAAAATATATTTCATTTGATCCCATTCCATATAATTTTTTTCATCATCAGATATTATTATCTCATCATGGAACATAAAAAAACATCAAACACAATATGTTTCTGGTTTTCTTATTACAAAAACAATTTTATAAAACTACAATAGTTTTTTACACTATTTCTACTAATAAATAATTTATGAATTTCCTCATTCATTATTTCTATCTTTCTTAAAAAAATGTTGAGTTGATGCTTTGATTTATTTTCAAATGGTACTGATAAATGGATATAGAAATGTTTTGGAAAAGGATTTTAAATATATGATTTCAATGTATAGATTTAAATGAAATTTCAAACCCTTATATGATGACATGGAAATCTAATTATTTTTAGTGAAAGGAAAATTGATATTTTCAATTAGATTTCAATTTATGTGGGTTTTTGAGACTATCTTAAAAGACCAGGGATCAAATCTGGGCAGGGGTGAATTTCCAAGGTACTGTAGTAGGGCACTGTAGCAGTACTGTAGCAGTCGTGTAACTATAGCAGCGGCGACACTATAGCGGCGGAGGGACTGTAGCAGGCACTGTAGTGACGGCGATACTGTAGTAGGTACTGTAGCAGCGCAGGTACTGTAGTAGTACTGTTCACCGAGGGGTCCTTTGGGCCAAAAAATTGGCTTTCAAGCCTTGTATTCAGGACACTTGGCCTTGGGCCTTCGAGCTTTGTAATGGGTCACCCTCTACCCAGTATAAAGAGGTCTTTGATTTAGATAATAAATTGAGGCTTCAGTCCCAACCTTTAAAAAATGAGACTATCTTAAAACCCTTTATTGAATTGTGTCTCCAGAATATATTTTCTTCACATATCCTTGATATGGATACATACCATAATTTAGATTTATATATATAGTTAATGAAATGGTAAATAGGGTGTTTAAAATGATGTAATAAATAGTGATATGGGATTTTATAATTTTTATTATATTTCATACTAAGCATGAAAACATTTTATTGATTTATATTCATAGGGATCGTATTCATTTTATTCATGGTCGAGAGACATGTCAGTCTAATCCGTACTATATGCACTAGATCCCCAATGTTATAGAATGTAGATATATGGTTGTTCCATAAGTAAAGATAGTGAGAGTATGTGAGTTGGTTATAGATATTGGAACATCCTTGATTTTTATGAATATGAATCCTAACCTAGTACATCAGTGGTCATATTTATATATATTTATTATTTTCCCATTAAAGCAGAATACTTCTTCATGGAACCTAATTTATATATTTTTAATTTTATAATTGATATATATGGATCCTTTTCCATACATTATTTCACTCTTATTTTTTTAACAAGGTGTTATGGATCATTATTATGTTATTTTTTCATTTGATTATTTAATTTATGTTGCTGTTAAAAGTATTTAAAATTGGATGGTTTTACAATGTGGCTCTATATGTTAGTTTAAGATTTGGGTTTGAAATTAAAAAATTTAAGAGGATAGAAAATGGTTTTTATGGGATTTGTTTAATTTATGAAAAATATATAGGAATTTATAAATAACGGATGAATATATAAATGAACTAAGTATAATTATTTAGCAAAAATTAAGGAGAAATATTGTTTCAATATTATTTCAAAACTTCCATAAAATGAATTTTAATTTTGATGGAAATTCGCAAATATTTAGTTTCATAACTACTAAGATCGGGTTTTCTGAAACCTTATATACACACAATTTTGTTTTTATTTATGGTTACATACATTTATGGAGGCCTATCCTTGTCAAACACTAGTGGGTTTTTTGGCCTAATATTTGGATTGGAATTATAATACCATTAAAACATATAAGGAGTTAGATGATAGGAATTTCTTAGGATTTTTTTGGTATGCATATGTATTGGATTATGGAATGTTTTTTTGTGTTTTATATAAATTTAGTATTCCAATATTCATTGGATGCTTCTTGTCTCTTATATTAAATTTCATAAATGATTTTAATTTTTTATTGTTTACTCTGGTGGATTATTTTGTTATTGATCATCATATTTCATATTGATGAAGAAATAATCCCTTATAATTATTTGTTAAGGCTCTTACATAGGCTTCTTTCTCAGGGTGATCGGGTGCAAACCTCATATATCCCCTGAGGAAGTTTGGAATTATAATGGATAAATGGTCAAATTTGGTTCTTGAAATTATGGAGTTAATGAATCTCTAATGTTATTTGAGATTTTGATATATTTTTGTATAATTAAATCATCACTGGATTTCATGAGGTTGGTGAGGGGAAGAGTGTCATAATTTCTTCCCACATTTGATAATATAGATTCGATGGGATGTTTGGGAGGGGGTGACAATATTGAGTTATTTTTTTTTAATTCCTATTGGATTCAGTTATGTTGTGATGATTCATTGACCACTATCTTTTATGTTAATGATTTCATGAGTCATTTTTAGTTTTTAGTGAAACGTGGAGAATGAGAATTTCCTTTATATTCTGCATTTAAGGTTAGTTATACATACGGTGCCCGTGAGAATGGATATGGAAACAAGATAGATTATGTCTCATGATTTTTGAATGTTTTAATTTCATTGTAATCCAAATCATAAATAGTGTTATTCCTCCTATAGATGTTTTCTTCCACCCTTACATTTCATATTCCTCCCAATAGTGTCATCCTTGGGTTTAATATTTATTTAGGATCATTTGGTTTTTTTAATGAGATTTTATTGATATAAATTTTTCTATTATTTGTGTTGTTCCCTTGGGAAGGGGTATAGTAATCGTTTATATTGTTTTTTTTTTGAATTAAATCAATGATATTATATGGTGTATTATTTTTGACACTTGTTTTAGATATATTATTATAATATTAATCAATTAATTTATATTATAATGGTTTTAAATTTGAATTTTTTTTTCAATTTATGTGTGAAATTTCTGAAGTCATATTTTTTGATATATTTTGGGAGAAATTTTATTTTTATATTCAATATTATGATTTATTGAAGATTGAATTTCAAGTTAATAGATTTTTAAATTTCATAGTTTATTTCTTTTATGTGTTTCATTATCAAAATAGAATAATGATATTTATCTCTGAGGAATGGTGGATTTTGGTTTTCGAAATATTTTTGAAGTTTTTTTCAATAATACATGTTTTTCAAAAGTTTTTGATTTTATAGTGAAAATTCTTCGTTATTTTGGCTTTTGGAATTTGGAATATCATTAAAGGTATCTTTTTGGAAAAATAATATTTTTAATATTTATTATTTGTAATTGAACATAATTTTTTGAGAAGAATAATCAATGGGGATCCTATATAATTTTAGTTAGTATATTTATTTAATAATGGTATTAATAAATGGAATGGATATTCTATATTTTTCAATGTCATCCTTCTTGTTGGTGGTTTTTTTCAAACACAATGTGGACTGGTGGATCTAGGATATTCTTCACCCTATGACATCATGGTTTAGTTTCTTCCTCCTTCATGAGGTTATATATTTTTAATTGGGGTGGTCAATTGGTTGTAAGGTTTGGGTATAACGATTTTATGAGTTCCGTTCTATGTAATCCAACATCGTTATTACATAAACATTTAATCACATTATACAAAATGTAAGATACTTAAAAGATTAATTTATTCGAAACATGCTACATAACATATTAAGTGTGCACCCCACATGGTTTTATCATACCACTACATCCACTTATCATGTTTACATTTACCAACCTCCAATGGAAAGCATGAAAAGACATTGAATAATAAAAACCATAACATGCAACATGATAAATAGTTCATAATCAGAAACATCTATAATATAATAAAACATCATCATGGAATCAAGATATCGCCTCAATATTGTGGAATCAAATCATAACATGTCTAGGGAAATGCACACCAATATGTGATCACAAGTAAATCATGATATTAAATAATCCATCATATAAATTAATTATAAAAACATGTCTAAACAAGATCCCAATAGATAAGGAACCTCCTACCTCAAAGGTTTCGAATTTAAAAATAAAAGGTAACAAATGAGTAAATATCACACTTCAAGATCTTATTGTTTAAACAATAAAATCATGATGTTATTCAAGTATTCATATAACCAAAAACTACTATATACTTTCAGAAGAAAAAAAATAAAACATACACTAAATCCTTCTCTCTCCAATATAACTTCCAAATTAACATTTAGGTCAAATCATAGGTTCGATAAATTATTCTCTGTTAATTTATATATTTATATTCATTTTATAATTTTAAATATATTATATATTGATTATCCATGTTATTAACCATGGATAATTATTCATCCATAAATTATCCTTTCAAAATTTATTAATTATCATTTGATAATTCTATATAAATTATCCTAGATAATTATTCAAGGTAATAATTAATCTATATCCCAATAATTTTTATAATCATACTTTAATAATTTGTTTTAAAAGATCCATTAATAATGAAAAAATCAGGTTGATGAATACTTTTATGCCTTCAAACAAAAAATATGATTTAGGTTCTTCACACCTAGAAAATCTAAACACACTGATGACGCAAAATTTCGATCAACATCGTAAAAGATATTGAATTTAGAATTGTAAAGAAGTTGATAGAGAGAGAGAGAATCACCTACATGTATGAACAACACAGGTTGGAAAGGAGGAGGAGCCACCTTCAACCAAATCCCGAGGAGGAAACACAAACAGTTAAATGGGGGTATGTGAGGAGGATCTTGGGATATTTAAATCAGATGGATAAACATATACCCAGTTAAAAATTGCTCCGATGATTTGAAGTACCACAACACACCTAACTGGACACTATATTTTCCAAACACCCAAAATACATCATGGTTTAAAATTACAATCTAAATATATTGATTAGTTTCTTTCATTTAATTTCATGAGATTTTAAATGGATTAAATATGTTGCCTTTTCTTGATTATAGGATCATAGTGGCATGGGTATAAATGTTTGAAGATTCAAAAAGTTGACGAATTTTAAAAATCCAATTTGGGGTTAGAATAATATTTAAATTGAATTAACTAAAAGATTTATTTAATATAACTATTAAACATTCTAAAATTTATGAGTGAACTGACCAAACACTTGTTTCTCAGGAACGTTATGCCCTATCAAGGTAACCCACCATATTTCAGAACAATTTCTTATCTCTGATTTTTCATACATTGCACAATTTGAGAGATATTAAGTATTTATTACTCAAAAAACGTAATTAATAATTAACTAAATATAAAAAGGTAAAAGTTCACAAGAGAAACAACCAATCATTCGACACATATAAATGTTACACCCTTTATAAGGTAAACCCACATTATAGCCCCAACGGGGGTCTTGGTTGTGTCATATGATGCACTGTTTCGAATATATTAAATTATTTATAATTAATTGTGCGTTCTTAATAAAAAATATTTAATAATTTTTTTTCATCAATGATGAATTATTGGTCTCATAAGTTCTTCCCAACATAGCGTACGTCACCCAAATACTTGATTGAAAATTCTAGATAGTCAACCGGGATTTTATCCTTATGTGAGGCCTTGACAAATTTATTATGTTATTTTTACAGATAAATTATTATTATTTTACATAAGCACTTATAATTTTTTCAAAGAGGGGTTTTATTGTCTTTTTTAAATTCAAGATATTAAAATTATCCCCCGCTAATTTATTCTGGTTCTAGAGGAGAATCTATAGTGGTCTTGTATGAACAAATCAGGCAATTAAGCTCGAATATTAGACTCATTTTCCCACATTTATTCCTAGATCTGCCAATGCTTCCAAACAATCTGGACATGTGGTTCTTTATTTCCTCAAGACACCTTTTTAATTTCACTTATGGTCTATACAGGATGCTCCTCTTAATATACATCTGTCCCTGCTCAACATCCTCAAAATCAATAACATCCAAAGGGAAGATTATATAACAATGAATCCATGACACATGAAACACATCTTTCATACCATGATAATGGAAAGGTAGGTCTAGACGATATACAACTAACCCTTATCCACTCGGTGATCTCAAAGGGACTAAGAAAAATTTGGTGCACGCTTACCTTGCCTTCCAAAATGTATATTCCCCAACCGAGTAGTCACCCTCAGAAATACCTAACCACCTACATAAAAATCCAAGGGTCTCCTCATTCAGTCAGCATATGATATATATATACTCCTAGAAGTAATCATTCTCCTATGTATCATATATACTCTCTCTATGGTTACTTGAACCATACTGGGTCCAACTACTACTGCTACACTTACATCATGCCAACACAATAGTGAATTATATGTCCTCCCATAAAGATCATCGTAAGGTTCCATCATAATATAATATTGATATCTATTATTTTATGAAACCCCAATCAAGTTTAGGTGATTATCCCATGCTCCACCAAGGTCTTGTATGTGTTCTCATAGTATTTCATCGAGTATCCATATTATAGTGACCTTGTCCTTTTACATACAACATTACATGATTTTATGCATAATTATACATCAGAGTACATGAAAAGGATCATGAAGTCTAGTGTCCTGAAGGACTAGGTACATAAAACTGAAAAATAAAACAAAATATAACATCTCTTTATTGATTCTCTATAACGATCTCCTAACTTCCTTTGAGCCCTTTAATCTGCATAGTGTTCCCTAAGGAACACATGAACAAAGGGATGATCTCAAAATCCTAGAAAGGGAATGAAAATAATAATAAATCTGTAGAAAAAGGGTTAAGAACATGAAATAAATAAATAAAAAGGTAAGTAACATAACGAATCAAAATAAATAAACATGGATTCATAAAAACATGGAATCATACAAATGTTTAAGAAACATAAAACCTGACTTTAGTATGAGTCAGTGCTAGCTGTCAATATCATTTCTCATAGTAGCACCAACCAAGGATAATCACCAAGACCGTTGCACATAACATCTCTTGAGACTTAACTTTACCCAATGAATTGGAGCACTATCTTGGTGCACCAATTTTAACATGTTTATGAACAATCATTCCACAAAAATAATCATCCATAAATGTAAGGGAACCCGTAGAGAGAAATGGAAATCACATTCATCACATAAAGAACTATGAATCGGAGTATCATAAAGGTGACCATGAGAGAAATAAATTAAATCATACATGGACTTTAATAAGGTAAAATATCCATATATTATGGTAAGTGATGTAAAACAGAAGTTACAATATGTATGAAGAGTATTTATGATATTCTTAGCATTACAAAATATTAGTGTGATTTTAAGGAAAACACTAAAGTGATTTTAAAATATTAAAGGGAGAAATATTTTATATAATACTAGAAGTGAACCAAGAAGGGTTTCATAATAAAAAGACAGACATTATAAAGGCAATGGTGGCTTATATCCTAGGATTGGTTTCACATGAAATTGGGTAAAAACTTGGGAATTTCCTTTAAAATGATATTGCTAACAGGGAAGTATTGAGGATGGACTCACAAAAAAGAATGTATATCCTCATAAGAGAATGTGGTTTTAATCCTGAAACATGAGTTTGGAGAATATAAATAACATTTAGAAGTTGTACAGGAATGAAAATAAAACTTTATTTGGGTAAAGAAAATGAAAGAGGAACTCGAAATAATAAAGGTGGTTTGGGTAGAATTCCTTAGGGATTATTGGCATGATATCGGGTGTAGTTAAGAGGGATTAACGAGGTAGAAAGGGATTTATCATATTTTATACAACATGATGCAATTATGGGGGAGGTGTATAATCTTACGCCATCATAAGTAATTACACATAAATAGGAATAACATTGAGGACAATCTTGAATAAAAGTGAAATAGAGAGGATCCCTAACCTTAATTATATCGGTGTTCTGAAATTGTATTTAATGACCTAAATAAAAAAAATTGTTTTATTATTTTTTAATTTCAGAACCTAATTTAGAAGTAAATATATTTATTTTAACCATTTTGTGTCCATTTAAGATCATTTTGATTTTTTATAAGATGAAACTTCATTTTTTGTGTTAGATTGCTTCATTGGTTTTAATGATCGGCTCATGTTCAGATAAACATGTATGATGAAGGTGGTAGTCCAGTACTAATGTTTTATTATTGATCATCCATAAGGGTATATGGTTGAAAAGTTAATTTGGTTATGTGAAGTGAAGTTAAATAATTATATAAATCATTAGTGACATCCTTTTGGGTTAATTGGCGGTTTTTAACCACAAAGAAAACATTTTGTTTTATAAACCAAACTGGTGTTTACAAAAGGATTCTGGAACCATATATGAGGAATGATAAATATATTATAGTTTTGTTTGACCTTGAAAATGGTTTTATGAACATAATTGAAGATGGTAATGGAAATTGATAACTTTTCATCCATGAATGTGCTAAATTAACACATCTCAAACTGTGTTTCGATATATTTCAAATAAAATATGTAGAAATGAGTGAGGATAATGAATTGTCATAGTTGTATAATAAAATTTCATTAAATTTTTATTTCTAGATTTATTATACCATTTGGGTGAAGGGAGGTATGGAATAAATCAAGAAAAGAAAAGTATATAAAAGAAATAAAATATTGGGAAAGTGGAATTTACCTCTTGAGTTTAAATCCTTCAGGAGCCCCTTAAGAGGAGAGGTTTTCGTATTTTGGAGAATCTAGGGGTTGTTGAACATGGGGATGGATCTTGGTATGAGATATGGGTAGAAATTTGGCAAGGTAGAAGGCTTGAGAGAATTATAGAGAAGAGGGAGTGGGGGGGTTAAATTATAGGAGAGGAGGGTTTTCATAATTTATTAATCATAAGTATTTTAATTTCCCTCTATACCCACAATAGTGATGATTCAATGACCAAAAATAGGAATTATGTCATGTGAATTATAAAAACTGGTGGTGAAATCATCAATGATTCTAGAAAAAGTTTACTTAGATTATTTTTTATATATACGTTAAATTACCATATTATATTATCCATCAATAATTCAAGTATTATAGAAAAATCGAAAACATTAACCCTAACTATTTTTTGACTTGTATAATACAAAAATATAATAACTTTTTTCAGAAATAATTTACATATATTTTTCATGTAATATTTAATTTAAATTTAAATTTACTCAAAAAAATTACAATTTTAAAACATTTATTTTACTATTCCACGATTTTGGTATATCATAATCCCACTTGAATCATATTTATATAATATCATAGGTAAGGTTACTATTCATTACAGTATGTCACTATTCATGAGGGTAAAATTACTATTCATAATTGCATGTTACTATTCACCAAAAAATTATGTTGGTCATATTAGACTCAAAATAATTTAATGATCGCAGCCCTGTAAGTCATATTTTCAAAATTCAAATCATAGAAGAAACAAACTTATGTTTCAAGGTCACATAGAACATAGTAATTCATTATGTTGTAATTTCATGTGATTATATCATATAATTATAAGAATTAATTTTCCATTGAAAAACATAGGGACGTTATATTCTTACCCTCTTAAGAAATTTTTCCCTCAAAATTTGGTTTTACATTCTAGGTCGTAAAAAAGTGTGTGTACTTTTCCTTCATTGCCTCCTCCAGTTCCCTTGTTTCCTCATCATACTTATGTTTCTTCCAGAGTACCTTGACCATGTGATTATTCTTGTTACATTGAACTTTATCTCTATGATTCAAGATCTTCACTGGAAGATTTTCATAAGAAAGTTCATACTCCAATTGAACCACCTCTAAAGATAATACATATAATGGTTCTGGTATGTACTTCTTTAAGAGAGGTACACAAAAGTAATTGTGTACTTTGGACATGGTTGGATGAAGTTCCAGTTGATAGGACACATATTTGACTCAACTAGGGATCATGATGGGTTTGATGTAGTTGGGACATAACTTCACTTTCATCCCAAACCTCATGACCATCTTCAGCAGATATTTTTGTAGAAATACCATGTCTCCAACATTAATCTCATGGTCTCATAAATGATTGTATGCCTAACTCTTCTGTTGACATTGGGATATATTGATATACTTCTAATTTTTTTCCACCTTCTCTACCTTCTCATCGACCATTTTGGTTCTTTGAATCTTACACTAACTAACTCTATCCCAAAACGCTGATGTTCTTCACCTTTTCACGTAAATGGATTTGTATGGTTCCATTCGAATACTCGAGTGGAAACTGTTATTGTAGAGAATTAAACCAATGGAAAATGATGGTCTCATCTTCCATTGAAATCTATAGAGCATTCCCTACACATATCTTCTACTTTTTCAATTGTTTTCTCATATTGGATATCATTTTGAGAATGATAGACCGTACTAATGTTCAATTAAGTGCTTAGATCATGATAGAGTCTTTTCCAGAACATCAAGGTGGATATCAGATCAAGGTCAAATACAATAGATAGTGCTGATCTAAACAGCCTTACAACATCTTTGATATATATCCATGTATGTTGATCCAATGAGAATTCATCTTGAATTGCGATAATGTGAGCTACATTTGTAAGAAGATTCACAATAATCCATATATGATATTCTCCTCTAGATGTCCTTGTAAGCCCAGTGAAAAGTCCACTGTAATGTTCTCCCACATCCATGCTGGTATGGGTAGTGGTTTTATCATCCCCTTAGACATTTTCCACACATCATTCACTTTCTGACATACTAATGTTCACAATCAGGATATAAGTATCACTGAGAGGGGGAGGGGGTGAATCAGTGATGTCTTTTTATTTTATGTTTCCTTATATTTTGAAACAACCTTCACCTCCTGTTAATGAGTTTCTTCTCTACTTAACACACACAACCACAAGAACACAATATTTATAAGGTTCACTACTCAACAATAGTAGATAAATCCTTGGAATTGTACATAAATAATCATATACCACACAATATACTAAAAAGAAATCCTTTGATGTGGAATAAAATGAGTAGGAAATACCCTTACACTCATGTACCACATAGAAATCAATCTGCAGGTGTGTGTGCACCCACATAGCAAAAATATGAAATTACAATATTTTAGTGCTTCCTTACAATTAAACAGATGTATTCTCTAAGGTAAAAACATTTAAATTCATACCCAGAATCTGGGAAGAATTATCTTACAGACAACCGAATACGTCCAAAGACCACATATTTTTCGCACAACATTTAGGGTAACTTGCATGCAATTCAAATGGCTTGCACGTAAAAATTAACTTTTTGTGTGGAAAAAATTTTCACACAACATCCCTTTTTCACACAACTTTTTAGTTTTTTCACAACATCCCCTTTTCGTGCAACTATTCACTATTCTTGCAACTTCTCACTTTTTTCATGCAACATTATTCTTTTCGCACAAATCTCTTTTTTTTCACGCAAATCTCTTTCTTTTCATGCAACTCACCAAGCGTATAATTTTACGCACATCAGATCTCATGATCTCTATATTGGTAGAACCTACCTATAATGAGAGGGGGTCACCTCGTATTTATAGGCCTTTTAAACACCACGTGAAAACACTAATCCGTGCATAAAACCCCTTTCAGTTGCATAAAAAACTCTTTCACACAGTATTATATTTTGCGCAATGCTCCAATATTTCATGAACCTCAGGCCTTTCCCATTTTTCAGCTTCTGATGTCAAATCACCTTTTGCATGAATAACTTCATTCTTCTATTTCGCGCACCACGAAAATATTTCACGCAACCTTTCTTTTTCGTGAATCTTGTTGATATTTCACGCACAACCTTATTTTTCGCACTTCCTGCTGATATTTCGCGCATCCCACAAATATTTCACGCTACCTTTTTATTTTTTTGAGCATCCTGTTGAATTTTTCCGCATCCCACTACTATTTCATGTTGCCTTCATTTTTACATGCACACTACCCAATTTTTTGCGCACTGCATTCATTTTCAACTTTTCGATGTTCTGACCTTGAATCATGCCTTGTGCGCAAAAATCTAAACCATATTTAATATTACGTGAAACATCCATTTCCAAAAACATGTTTCTTCATCTCCCGATTCACATGCCCTAAAATATGGAAAACACTGGAAAACAATGCCACCTTAAACTGTTCTTTTGTGATGTCTCCAGATTTTGCATTCCTTTTTCATTTCTATCTTCACTGCTTCCCATAACCATTCTCCAGCTTTCATCACGAACTCCACTATCGGGATATATATCCACTGATGGATCCAATTTAGCATTGTCAGAATTACAATGGGAAGTACTGAAACATCTATTTCTTACAGCTCCATCATTCCTTCCAATAAAAACTCTATATTACTGGAATTATCATTTATCAACCTTTCTTTCATGAGGCTTTCATCATAAGTTCCCCTAACATATGATATTTTTGAAATACCTATCATAAAATCATCGTCTGGTTTCCAGGTATTTTACAAAGTGAATTGATTTATCTTCTTTGACAACAACAAACAACACTCTGTAATAGAAAACTCATCTGACTTCCTTATCCATCCAACTTGGTCCCAACACATACAACACACTTTAATGTATATTCAGAAATATCCCTTTTAATAGTTCCCCACAAAAAGTTTTCTCAAAGATCTAGATACATATTATTTCTCCCATGGTGGATAGAGATGGTCGAGCTATGTGTGTCCGTTAAAAGCTCATTATTTATCTATGGATTGGATGGTGCATATAATACGGACCCAAATCATACAACTCCTTCCTCATCAATTTTGGTCTCTGAGGATTTTATATTTGTGAAAGCTTCCACACTTTTCAAAATTTCTACATATTTTCTAGGAGAATTTTTTATTTTCACCATGAGAGATGATTGAGAAATAAGTTGACAAAGTATTGATGATGTTCCACCCTTAACAATTACCATGCATGTCCACTACTAGTCTATGAAGATCAGATCCTTTTCCATTATCATCATTTTTAATTATGCATGATCCTTCATACTTAGATCATCTTCCACCTTATTTGACTTACTAGGATGATAGTTCATTCCAAATTCATAATACTTAATGATCTCTATACATATTTTCTGGTGCATAATAATCACTTTTTTTGTGAATATAAATTTGATACTCTTGTGGTCAGTATATATCTCACACTTCTCCCAATAGAGATAATGTCGCCAGATTTTCAATGCAAAGATCACTTCCGCCAACTCCATATCTTGTGTGGGATAGTTTTTCTAATGTATTTTCAGCTTCCTCAAGGCGTTGTCCGTCACTTTTTCATTTTTCATCTGCAAGAAACCTAATACCTTCTTTGAAGAATCGCTATACAACACAGTGTGTTTTCACTTGATTGTAGTGTGACTACTGGTGGAATGATTATCCTATTTTTCAACCCCTTAAAATAGTATTCACATTCATGAGTCTATACAAAATTTACTCCCATATGTTTCATCTTGGTCATTGGGTTTGATAATCGTGAAAGGTGTTTTGTAAGTTGTCGATAATACACATATAGTCTTAGAAAAATATGGATCTCCATTACAGATGTTGGCTAGGCCCACTCATCAATTTCCTTTTTCTTTGAAGGGTCCACAAATATCCTTTTGTTGGTGACAAAAATACCTACCAATGATAATTGCTCTATCAAGAACTCATATTTACTATACTTCTCATACAACATCTCCCTTCCAAAGTCATTGATAGATTATTCAAATGCCCCTCAATTTCATCCTTGCTCTTGGAGTATATCAGAATATTTCCAATAAAGACTATCATAAATTTGTAGAGGAAATCTCTAAAGACTCTATTAATTAAATCAATGATAATTTATAGAGAATTAGTGAGTCCAAAGTGCATCACTCTGGACTCATAGTGTCCATACCTTGTTCTAAATGCAGTCATGGGAATATCATTCTTTTTCACCTTTAATTGGTGGTATCCTGACCAAAGGTCCACCTTAGAGAAATAACTGGCCCCACGAAGATGATTGATGAAATAATCTATCTGTTGAAGGGGATACTTGTTATTTATCATGATTTTATTGATCTCACAATAATCAATAAAGACTGAATTGATCCATACTTATTTTTAATGAAGATTACTCGAGTTCCCCATGGTGAAGAACTCTGGGATATAAAACCCTTCTCCAGATTCTCTTATAATTGATTCTTCAGCTCTCATAGATATATGGTGGACATTCTATTAGATGCCTTATATTTAGGTAGAGATACACGAATATGTTCAATTTAGAACTCAACATCTCATTCTGGAGGAAGAAAAAGAAATTCTTTAGGGAATACATAAGTGTGATCCCTCAAGATAGGCATGTCTTAAAGCGTGATTCTCTCCTTTGTTTCAGTAATTTGGGATAGATATTCATTCTCATAAGTAATCAATATCCACACTTGAGATTATTATTCTAATGTAGATTCATCTTCCTCTTTGCACTTGTAATGAATTGGGAGATGCTTAGGGATTCGAAAAGTGATCTCCATTTCCTAACAGTTGATGTTGGCTTTTATAAAGATATCCAATCCATGCCAAATATAGTGTCTAACTACACTAAAGAAAGTATAACAAGATTTTCTATGAGGTTTAGTCTATAAAAATTAACTGGGGAGTATTTATAAACTATGGATGCAAAAATTTCTCCATTCATCGTTCTCATAGATAACTTCTCCCCTTGAATTTGAGATTGTGTCTGAATAGTTCCACTAAACTTCAAAGGTATGAAAGAATGTGTTGAACCAGAATAAAATAGTATGCTCTCTATTCAAGAATTAATAACTAGTTTACCTATCACCACATCATTTTCTGGTTCCACCTCATCATTTGTGATAGTATAATCCCTTACTTGTTTCCTTGGAGGTTTTCGTTGACTTCCTCCGATAACCCTTGGCTAAGGGAAGTGGTCTGCATTTTTCCAATACTCCAGGAAATTGTTAAACTGGACCAATAGAAAAGTGTTGATATGAACCTTCAATTCTTCTTCCAAATTAGTTGTATTTTTTATATCCCATTTGGCTGTTCTTGGCTAGATGTCCCATATTTTCCAAATTTGAAGCAATTTCTGGTTCTCTTTTGACAGTTCCCCGGGTGCTTCCTCACACAACTTTTATAATTTGGATATTTGGGGTTCAATCCATCGTGGGATCTGTTTCTTGAACCACCCATGTTGTTATCAACTTTCTGCTTGTTTTCATCAGTTCCACGATACCACTGAGAGTCTCCAATCTCCATTTCCACCATGAGGTCATAACGGAAAATCTCATCATAACAATCGATGTCTTGTATTTCCAACACATTCTGTAGACTTAGATTTATCCCATTAACGAAGTGATCCACCTTGATTTCAGTGTTCATGAAAAATCAATAGGAGTACCTTTCAATAATTGTAATATTTTCTTTATACACACTGCTGGACACATCTTCCTTCTGCTTGAGGCCGATGAAAACTCCTTCCATCTAGAGACAGATGGTTCTAGGAAAATATTTTTTGAAAAAAATTCTATTGAATTACTCCCAATATATGGAATCAACATCCTTTTGGGGCTTCGTATTATTGATTTTTGTCCACCACTGATAAGATTCCCCATCAAACGATAGACCGCCTGTATAAATTTCTCTTACATTGAGAAATAGAGTATGGAGAATATCTTTTCAATGGAGTTAATCTATTATTTCGTGAGGAGGGTATAAAAAGATCTGTTAAACATGTGAGTCTTTTTCCACATGATGTATTCCATGACAACGTGCTCTTTCTTTGAAGGAGGAGGGTGTACCACATTATTCAAGTTATTATTCATAACTAGATTCAACTGAACAATTAATGTCATGATGTTTTGGGAACCCATAACAATAATATAAGGCATTTAATTAGGACAATATTCACATTTCCTATCACATTGGTTGTTGGAATGTGTTCTTCTATTTCCCTCCAATTACTAAGAAAAGTAACATACAATTATAAGGATTGAATACAATGTTATTGAACATAAAATAGAAACTTTTGAACATAAAAGCATAAAAATGTAAAGGAGTTTTATATCCTAACATTTAATTCCATATGTTTAAATCTAGTTTATCCTCAATATATTTCTTATAATATATTATTATTAGATTTTATATTCACTTAATAATGTTTTGTGCTAAGATCATGAATTTAACAAAGCATATCCCCTGGGAGTTTCAATTCCAACAGTGCATTAAGGGTCGTTGTCATGTACCAGGATACCCTGAGTCATGCCCAGAACTCCGTGTCAGATTTTTCACCCCAAGGTACATCTGTTTCAGATCCACGTCTACCTATTTGTATATTGATAGTGACATATTTTCTTATCAAACCACTTACTCTTTACTTACCAAAGAATATGGGTGTTATGTTATAATTTATCTCATCAATAAGGATATTGCTAAGGTTATTTATTCCTAATATCTAATTATAACAATAAAATCCTCCAATATCATTTATATTGACATTAGAATTTTACATATAACATTACATTATTATAAGAATAATTATACATCAGATTAGAAGCCATGGATTATGAAGTCTAGTCTCTTATAAGACAAGGTGCATAAAACTGAAAATATGGAACTACTATAAAATCTCATTATTTAGTCTTCATAACAAGATACTAACTTCCTTAGATCCCTTCCATCTATATTTGGAACCCTAGGGATCACACAAACAAATTTATTGGCTAAAAATCCCATAAATGGAATAAACATATGATTAATCTATAGGACATGAGTTATAAACATTAAATAAAGAAATATAAAGGCATGTATCATATGGGATCAAAGCATATAAACATGGATTAATATAAAAATGGAATCATAGAAATGTGGCAGAAACTTAAAACAAGACTTTAGAACGAGTCATGTCTCACTACCATGATCATTTCCCATAGTATCAGAAGCCAACACTAACCGCCAAGACCATCACACATATCATCTCATGAGACTTAACTTTACCCAATGCATTGGATTGCTATCTGGGGGCTCCCATCATAACAGGTTCATTAATGTGATTTCCATATATATAATTATACATAATCAATCATATATAAACATAATGGAACCCATGTAGAGAAATGATAATCACATTCGCCACATAAAGAATAATGAATGGTTGTATCATAAAAGTGTCCACAAGAAAAATGAATTAAAAAATACTTTGAAATTAATAAGGAAAAATATGAATTTAGCATGGTATGGGATGTAAAAAATATGTGACAACATGTAAGAACAGTATTTAAGAAACTCATATAATTAAAACATTTTAGTGCGGTTTTAAGGAAAACACTAAAGAGATTTTAAAATAAGAAAAGGAACAATATTTTATATAAAACCATAATTGAACCAGTATGGTTTTCTTAATAAAAAAATGGATTTAATGAAGGAAATTTTTTCTTAAAATAGAGTATATAGTGCACATGAAATAAGGTTAAAAGTTTGCATGTTTCCTTAAAACGAGTAAAATTACTGGGAAGTATCGAGAAGGGAATCACATAAAACCATGTATATAACCGTAAGATAATGAGTGGTGAATATTGAAACATGAGTTTGGAGCATAAAAATAGCTTGTAGAATTTTTAAATGAAAATAAAATACAAATTCATTTGGGTAAGGAGAAATATAAGGGATCCTGAAGGAATAATCGTGATTTCAGTAGTATTCCTTACATATTAGTGGCATGATATCAGGAGTACTTAAGTGGGATTAATGAGAGAGAAAGGGATTTATCATCTTTTATACATCATAAGCATAGTATGGTAGAGGTTTGTAATCATACCCCATCACTATTAATTACACATAAAGTAGCATAACATAGAGTAAATATTGAATAAATGTAAAATGGAGAGGATCCCTTACCTTAAGTCTATTGGTGTTCTACACTTGTTATTAATGACCTAGATAAATAAAATTTTATATTAATTAATAATTACGTAACATCTTATATTTTTTAAATATTTATTACAACATTTTTAAGTACATTTATGACCTTTTTATTGGTAATAAGGTTCAATTTCAATGTTCAGGTTCGTTTGTTTCCTTGGTTTTAATGACCGATTCATGTTCGGATAATCATATAAAATGAAGGTGGTTTTCTATAATTGAAATTATATTCTATTATTGAAAAATGATAATTTTATATGGTTTAAAAAAAAATTTATTTACTTGATGTGATGTTAAATCATTATATAAAACATTTTTGACATCCTTTTGGGTTAATTTGTGTTTTTTAACACAAAGAACACATTTTGTTTTATAAACCAAAAGCATGTTAAAAAAAGTATTTCATAACAATAGATGAGTAATAATAAATATATTATAGTCTAGGTCAATAATGAAAATGTTTTCCTTACCAGAATTTAAAACGGTAATGGAAATTGATAACCCATCATCCTTGATTATTCTAAATTAACACATCTCAAACGGTGTATCTGTTTATTTAAAATAAATGATGGGGAATGTAGAGAAGATAATGAATTATCCCTAAAGAATAATAGAATTCCATTACATTTATGTTACTAGAGTTATCATACCATTTGGGTTAAGGGAGTTATGGAATGAAAGAATAAAATAAAATAACTTAAAATGAAATTAAATAATTGGAAAGTGGAATTTTCCTCTTGAGTTTTACTCCATTGAGAGCCTCTTAAGTGGAGAGGATTTGGTATTATGATGAGACTAGGGGTTGTTGGACATTGGTTAGGAGATTGGAAGGAGATTCTTTCCAAATATTTTAAAGGAAAAAAGGCTTGATATGAGTGAATATAAGAGGGGTGAGGGGGGATATAGTGGCAGACTATAGGGTTTTCATAATTTTTTAGTCATTAGCTTATTAATTTACTTAAAGACCAAAATCAGTCATAGTTACATGAAAAAAAAAATATTTGTGTCCTGTTAATTTTAACCAATGTTGGTGACATAACCCAGGATTATAGGAATAGTCTATTTAGATTAATATATATATATATACATGGTAAATTGTCATCTTTAACTATTCATAAAAAATTAACGAAGTTCAGAAATATCTCAAAAATGAAACCAAAGAATTTTTTGACGTGTATAATACAAAAATGAAATCCATATTTTCAAAAATAATTTCCTAATTATTATTAATTTAATATTTAATTAAAATATCAATTTAGTCAAAAAAAAATAACAATTTTAAGACATTTATTTTCTTATTCCAATATATAGGTATATCGTACTATCACATGAATCTTATTTATATAATATCATAGGTAAGGTTGCTATTAATTAGGTTATGTAACTATTCATAATGGTAAAATTATTATTCCTAAAGGTATGACTACTCACCAAGAATTATGTTGGTCGTATTATACTCTAAATAACATACATATCGCAATCGTGTAAGTCGTATTTTCAAAATTCAAATCACAGAAGTGACAAAAAAATGTATAAAGATCACATAAAACTCATCAGTTAATTATTTTGTGATTTCATTTGATTATATTACATAATTATAAGAAGGAAATATCCATTGAAAAACATTGGGACATTATACATATGTTTCGCTCTGACTATCTGTCGGTCTGAGGATGGTACTCTATACTCAATCTCAACTGAGTCCCTATAGATTTTAAAAGTCCTTCCAAAAGAAAGATGTAAATCTTGGATCACTATCTAAAAAACTCTAAATGTTACACTTTGCAGGATCATAATCTCTTGAACATAGTGATTTACCATGTCTTCCATTGATTGAGTCTCTAGGATTGATAAAAAATGGGTAGAGTTCGTTAACTAAACAAACATCACCCAAATTTCACCATGACTCCCCGGATCCTTTTGGTAGCCCTATTAAAAATTCAACCATTATGTATTCACACTTAAACAAAGTTATCAAGATTGGATGTAACAGCCCACCTGGATGTTCATCCTCAGTTTTTACCCTCTGATAGGTGAGGCATCGAGGGAAAAACCAGAAATGTATCTCTTCATCACTAGCCACCAGAACTGTCACTTAGAATCATGATGCATATTAGTAAAAGAAGGATGTACTACCCATGTTGAAGTATTGTAATAGCTCATTAACTCACCTCTTATAAAATAGGTACTACTACTCCCCAATATACCAAGATCACATCATCACCTTTCATCAACCATCTGGGCATCTAGTCAACACCAACTAGTTTTTTCCTCATTACATAACACTCTGAGTCTATGTATTGTTTAGCTTTTACATTGTCCACAAGTAATAATGTGACTATAAATGGATAAAATTTCATAAAAACATGGTCTTTTAAGGTATCCATCCACCAAACATCTAATGAACACATCAAACCCCACTAATCCTATGTGGAAATCTCACCATGTTCCTACTTAGACTGAGTCTTATGACTAAGGGTGTATTCTATGAAATTTACCTTTCCAAGTGAATATAGCATATCATAATAGAACATATACCAAAACTAAACTAGTGGATTTTCTTCAGATTCAGGTCCCTTTATGTGAATATATAAAGAAGGATCTTACGTTCTATGTAAACAATAAATATCTCACTGAAGTTATTGTGTGTCTATCACTTAAGAATATGAACCGCTATTTCTAGTTCTAGTTCTTGTTTTGTGTAGTTCTTCTCAAAAATTCATAGCTGATGTTTCCCATAAGAAACTACACACTATACCTACATCTATAGCACTCCCAAACAACTCATGATGCATCACAATACACTACACAACCAATCCTAGGCTCAGGGAGTGTTAGTACTAGAGCTATTCTAAATATTTTATTTAGCTAATAGAAAGCCTCTATTGAATATTTTGACTACTAGAACACTACTCCATTATTATTTTGTGATTTTATGGGTGCTGATAGTTAGGAAACGTCTTGGATAAACCTCTTGTAAAATCCTACCAAACCTATAAAGATATAAATATCAAACATGTTTCTAGTATGTGTCTAAGAAGTTACTACTTCTACCTTCTCCGAGTTTATAGATATACTAGTCCTAGAAACCAATTTTCCTAGACACTTCAGTTCTATAATCCAAAATTTTCATTTTGATAGATATGTGAAAATATTGTTTCTCCCAAATCATACTCTACACTATCTCTAGGTACGTACCATGATGTTGTGGTGTCGATGGTTAGATGAGGATATCATCAATAAACACTAATATGAATGATTGAAAATATTGATGAAATATATTGTTCATGAGTTCCAAGAAGAATTCTGGTGCATTCATCATCCCGAACAAAATCACCAAGTATTCTTACTGTTCTTATCTACTCAAAACAACGGCTTCAGAATTTCCTCCTCCCCAACTCGCAACCGGTTCTAGCCCAGTTGAATATCAATCCTTGAGAAACATCGAACACCATATAGATGATCTAGAATATCATCAATTTTTTCAATGGATATTGGTTCTTCACCATCACCGGGTTCAACTTTTAGAAATAAAATCATAGTCGAATACACCCATCTACATTCCCAGGAAATAAAATACTTTCTCCCCATGGGGAATTACTGGGTATAATAATTACATTCCTCTCCAAGTCATCCAGTTATACCTTGAGATTCTTCATCTTGATTGGATCTATATGATACGGTCGTATCAAAATGGGTTGTGAACCCGGTAAAAGTTCTAACAAAAAGTCAACTACCACTTAATGAGGGAACCTTGTGAAGCCATCTTGAAATATTTCTTGATAGATATTCATGACTGGTATAAAATATGACGGGTTTTCCAAAAATTATATTTAAATGCATAATCCTACCATATGTTGTGTGATTGTCCCAATCTTGCTCATGTCTAGTCCATCTCAACGTGTAGCCAGTTCCCACAATCCAATCATCATGAAATTATCTCCATTAGTTGATGTAAAATATACCTATCTATGATAGTAATCAATGTGATTTCAAAATCTGGTCAACCATTTCATGTCATGAATCACATCGAATGTCTTCATTTATAGAATCATGAATAACCATTGATGTCTATAGCTAGCGCTGACTAGTTGAAACTCTGGTAATCCGTGAAGAAAATCCTCTATTGTACCCAATGGTGTATTAAGGGAGAATAAATCTGGTGATAAATTGACATGAAATTCAGGTCCAGTAACTACATGTGATGATATAAAAAAAATTGGAATCCCTAGTATAAAAAAGGTATTAGATAAAGTAGATTTGATAAGGACTTCACCTTGAATAGTGGATGGTCCCTCTCCACCATCTACTAAAGTATGGTCCACAATGAACATGTGATCTTCAAAAGTTCTTATTCCATCTCCCTAGGGTTCATGAATACTATGAGTCCACTGAGGAGAACCTCGGTCATATCACCATGTGTAACCACTGTATCTATGAGATCTCAGACTATAATTCTTAGAACAAAAATTATTGATGATTTCCCATCGTCTAACACAACCGAAAGGTTCAATGTGGTGTGGTACAAAACCTATGAAAGTTTCCATCATATCAATAATTAATGCATTGGGACACTCCTTCTAATGGGTATTAGGAATCTACAATCTGAACCACCTTTATATTGGTACTCCTCTTCACATATCTGTTCTTCCAGATGTTTTCACATGTAATTCACATAGTAGTGAGAGGAAACACAACCATTTCTCCAAGATTGGGTGAGAGTATGACAAATACATTATCATCCTACAATCCCTTTTCAATGGATAGAACCTTAAATAGAAATATCTATATGGTTTCTATTAAAATTCCTAACCTTACATCTGAGTTCTGGTCGATGGTCTATCTCAAACATTTGAGCCTTTTGTGCCTCATTCCTCGCTAACAATGGAACAAAACACAGGATCTCCATAAATCAGGTAGAATGTGTGTTTTTAGTCAAGGAACCTTGTCATAATTTTAGGTACTCTTGAGATCAATCTAGGTTCATTGTGTCTAGAAAATAAAGCTCAATAAATTGCTCTTTGAAGGTATCACATGTAAAATTGCCTTATCTCCTAGATTGGTTTATAGAAATCCACAATCATATGTCGGGTCCTTGAAACCTAAAGGTGTCCAGTATTATGTTCCTTTTATCTAGAATCTAGACCAGTTCATTGATACTATCAAAAATTACTATCCAGCACTCTATATCTTGTGGTCCACTAGTGCCCCGTAATGTTTTAGGATGTTGGAGCTAGAAATATAAATAATGGTCAGTCATGTTCCTCTATGTGTGTCCACCCTCACCATTAACTATCTGAAAAAAGTCCTAGATTAATGTGCTTTGGAGCATGAATTTCATGTTCTAGTATAGGTTCATGGAGGGGTATATGACCCAATAATAAAGGTGGTGGAACGAGAGCATCCTAGGATGTCCCAGCTGGTGGTCCCATCAGACGACTCTATGGTGGAATCTTCGATAATAAAAGGAACATTATAATTATAAATATGTCTTAACCATTATATGTGAGCACATATGGTTTTTTCTAAGAGTCTAACATCAACCCATGGAATAACCCTCCAAGAACTGACCCTTCCCTTCATCAAGGCATGTTAGTCACAGTTTTCACACTAATATAATATCATTATAACATTATTAATTAAACTAAAAAAATCCAAAAAAATATTTATAGCACAACATGGAAACACAAGTATATCACACAAATCAAACATTCTAAAACAGATGGAAAAAGTCAATTCTTTTAATTAACAGACATCTATATTGCACAACAGCAAATATATTTATTTCTTATGAACCGACATTCCTAGTAATGATTCATCAAAATACTATAAATCTAATAAACAACATATAACATCATTTTCATTACCCATATTGAATTTATTCAAAGGTAAAACGAAATTTCCCATTTATGGAAACATGGATGTCCCCTACACAGTGTTGTCTAGGGACTATCAATGTTCCCCTATAATGACATGTCCCTGGTTACCCAGGAGGTACAACCTTATTTTATCTCATTTTTATATAAACAAGCAATACACATTCCAAATGACAAATTAGTTTAGTATATTTGGAACTGAGATACAAACAAATGTTAATCATTACATATTGAAAATAGATACAATATTGATATTCTTTTGAGAACATCCACATCTCTTATGTTATCCCTACAATTAATTCACAATATACATCATCACATCTTGGGAGAAAAATTAAAAAAGTGGTGATTTCAAATGCTCTGTAATGTTAAGAAATAGTGTGTAAGATATAATAATCATTAAAATTAATCATGGTGAATAACTAAAAATGCATGAATTTAAAAATAAACTTCAGCATAATATGGTAGGAATATTAGATTAATAAATCATTCCCTTATAATACATAATAATGGGTATTATAATAGTTGAATAACCACATAAAATACAATTAATTGTATCATAAAGAGGTAATGCATAATGTGATACATCATACTCATACCATCAAGTCCTTGTGCCAAGGCCATAAATAACTATACTAATAAGGCCTCATTCCAAGAATCTAGTTTGTCTCATGAGACCTATCGATGCACTAAGGGGCTATAGTGGGCCCCGACTGACAATTACTATGTTCAATTAATTATTTATGTAAATTGGGATAAATATAAACAACATATACTTTCCTATGGAAACTAACATAAGAAATGTAAATAACATTATAGAAATAGTAAACATAATCATTGACTATTCGAAATAATATGTTGAATGGTATCAAGATAGAACATAAACTATCAAACTACTCATAAAACCTCAAATAATATATGTTGTATGATATCATAAAACATTAACCCTTATTTAACATTATAATCAACAAGACTGTCAATATAGGTGAAAATATTTTTATAAAATCATTGAGTAATTCATGAGATACATGATATTTTACTTTGAAAAGAATAGTTCTTTTAGAAAAACCATTGTATAAAACTAGAATTGAAATAATATATTTTTCACTTAATAAAATTATTTATTTTAGAAAAAATAATGGAGTCTAAAAATATATTATATTATGTAATTTAGCATTGGTAAAAAGTTTAAAAATTCTCTAAAACCATTCTTGTATTTTGGGAGGATTCATTGAAACATCCTTTTCAAAAACAAAAGACTTCCCATAAATTAATGTAGGATTATGGATGGTACACATATATAAAAAATTAAAAAATAATTTATGACTCCTATGAATAATTAATAATTTATTTTTGGTAAGTTGAGAATAACTATAACCTAAATGAAATTTGATATTCGGGTAGAAAACAATTACCACTCTATAATTAATCAAGTCATATTGTAGCATCCTAGGTAAATAAAGAATAAAACATTTTCGATTTATTAATATTTTATAATTAAATATTAATTATACTTCAAATGGGTTTATATGTTCGATAGCGTACCCGATACGCAATAATGAGTTTCTTTGAAATCTTACGTTTCACAATAGTAATATAATAATATTTTTTTTTAAATGGTAGTTAACATGTAGCCTTTGTATTGGATAGAATGAATATAAATAACTAAAATATGATTATATATGTTTTTTAAATGTTTTTACATTTATCCAATAAAATATAAAGGCTTAAAATAAGAAAAGAATTCAATTTTAGGCACTGATACTATAATATTCACTAAAAGGTCAAACTATCGCCTTTTGATGGCGAACCCTCATTAAATATAGTTTTGGTCACTCTTATAGATTATATTGTACCAAATAAAACTATTCTTTATAATCGGGACTTCAAAATTTACTTTGTGTAAAAGTTTTGGTATTTTTCCGATAAAGTTCATTTTTTAATGAATAGTGAAAAATGTTGTGTTTTAATTCAAAACCTCTTTTTAATCTAATTTATTTATATTATTAGATTATATTTTGAATTGGTTTTAAAGTTCAATTAGAATATATTTTTACCATTTAATCCAATTGTGGTCATTGGAATTAATTTCACTATGAAATTGGGCTTTAACTAGTGTCAATCTTTTGATACACATTTTTTCATAAAAACATGCTATTTGTTTTGACAGTGGGAATTAATTATTAAATTTATTAATGCAACTTATATGTTTTGAATTTTTTAAAATAGACATCATTTTGGAATTCGGAATATCAAATATAGATTAGGGTGGATTTTTGGAATTTTTCTGAAAAAACATCAATTTTTCATGAATATTGAAACAAATAAGTGGCAGTTAAAAAAACTTATTTTTCATTTAAATGAAACTTTAGCACTTATGTGGTTTGATTTTCAAAATTTCTATATACATGGTTGTCATTAGGATGTAATATTTGGTATAATGGGATTAAAGTAAAAAAAATTTGAATAGCAACTTTTAAGTTTATTAATCCGATTAGAGGTAATTAGTGTAGTTTAAGGTAAAAATAATGTTTTAATAATATGAAATGACCTTGACACATATCCTACCCTTATTTTATGTGTCATGTCCAACCAAGTCAATCCATGGGTCAACTTGGAGACCCCATGGAGCCACGTTTTTAGGAAAATGGCATTAATAACTTTTTATTTAGTGTTAAAATAAAAATGTCGCCAATATGTATTATTTTGCTAAAACAATTTTTACATGGGGTTATACAAGTCATAATTTTGACTATAAATTTTCATTATAAATATAAAAATATTTCCTACATCAACATATTTTTTAATAATTTTTAGACATTAAATAAATTAAATTATTTATGACACCATGATGATGCAGTGATTACCTCATTATTTAATGATTTAAAAAAAATGAAACGATAATGTAAAATCTAAGACCTTAACTTGTCAAAATCATATTGGATGGGTGGATTTAGAACCCTTATCACATTATCCTCTAAATTTATAATTGTGGGACCTTTTTTATCTGAAAATAATTTTATAATAAAGTATCTATTCTTAACTTTCCAAGAGTGCCCCTCCTCTCCTCTTATAAAAGGCCCCCACCTCTACCTCCTTACCCACACCTCTCAATCCTTTGGATCGGCCAATATAGGTTCATTTTATCTCTCCAAATACCTCTCCTAATCCTTTAAGCCTGAACTTGGGCAAAAATCTCTTCAAGGAACACTTTTGGTTCAAACCAAGAAGAGTTACCCGATTTTTAGGTAATGTCTTCACTTGTGTTCTTTTCTTTTATTTTGCTTCTCAAACCCTCTAAAATATTTTTATTCCTTTCTTTTGTAACAAAAATAGTATATTAAATATACTAGGATGTTGTTATGAGATGTATTTGAGCTACACTTACACACACCTCCGTATAATGCTTAAAGAACATATTATTTCTGTGGTTGGCGAATTTCTGCCTCATGAAACGATGATTGTTCAATCTTATTTTAAAAAATTTAATGGTGGTAATTAAGATGTAACTATATTGATAAATGATATATATTATGTTTATGTTTTCCTTAAGCTTCTGTGTTTCTCATTTATGGGATAACATTAAGGTTTCCATTATGGTTAAATGTGATGTCTTTATTTTAGGAAGTGCAGACTACCGCCCCATCAAAGTGATTTGATTCGTTAATTCCATACATGGGACGTTTAAGGGATGGAGTTAATGATATTATATATGAAAATATACTGGAATTATAATATACCTATATATCATTAGGATTTCACTCCATTAAATATGAAATAGAAATGAATGTAGCGTTCATGCGTATGTACGGCTTACCGTCTCTATGAACGGTGCATTTCATTTCTTACCTCTAAATGTTATATAATATTATAAATACATGTATATGCTGGATATATATGATATATATGATATATAAATAATGAATATCATTCTGGATATAATGAACTTTTGACCACATGAACAACATGTAACTGTAAGAAGTCCACTTTTGACATAAGAACCAAATATCAACATTACAAACATTATTAACTTAAATGATTACATAATGTTTATAACATGGAAATAAGTGATATAAAATGAATATTAAGCTTGAAAAAGGTTCTTATGTAAGTATAAATTAACTTTAGTTTATTATTCAGATGATTAAAGAGCAATCGAGTCACGTCGGACACGAGGTAAGAGACTTCATCTCAATATCCTTTTATTGAGGCATATTTTGTTTTATAAACAACTTTCCATTATAAGGTGTATAAAACCATTTGAATTTTACTTTTATTAAAAAGATATCTTTTTATACGAAGTGTTTTTACTAAATGACAAAATGGGATGTCTTTTTGTCATACGTATGGGGTGACAACGACTTGTCCACCACCGTGTCCATTATTTGAGTTTCAGATTCCTCTACAAGACATAACGCTTTGTTAAATGAAAAATAAATACCAAGTTTTAATTTTCTTCTATATTGGTATTGAAAATGGTTTTTATAATGTATTTTTTATGTCAATATATTTATGTGATATATTGTGATCGGAATGTGGAAATGTTTTCCTTACATTATATTTGTTTTATGTCTTATGATTTTATAATGGTACTTGGAAATTTGACGGTTTATTACCTGATAAACCATATGATGGGTGGTGCCGTGAATACCAGGACGGGTGGTTATGTTATAACCTCTAATGCATTGGGTATGGAAGTCAGCTGTATGGCTATTCCATTAAGTGATATGTGTGGAAGTCGACAGTATGGTTATTCAATTTTCGTATGTTTATATCCCAAGTAACCTTTATATGTTATGTGTTCTTTATATCGGTTTCATGGTAATATTTTGGTTACAAAAGGGTAAGTAATGATCTTTTATTCAGTGAAGAGTTTTTACTACTTCTTAAAGGTGAAAAGTATTACTTTGATAAAGTATACATGGTTAACTTTTTGTTTTGAAAAACTAACAGTTTTCATTCTTTGTGTATCCCTTACTGAACTTTTTATGCTCACCCCAAGTTTTTTGAAATGTTTTTTCACAGGACTTAATGTGGAATAGGGTCAAGGATGGGATCAAGGGAAAGTCATGTTATCTAAAACATGGAACTAGACATGTTTCTTTTTATGAGTTTTTATTTTATGGAAACTTAGTAGAAATGTCTACTTTGTAATCTTTTGACATGTAATAGTTATGTCCTAATTCTCTAAAACTCTAAACCATGAAAAGATCCACAATGTGAATTATTCATTTAATTCAATATTAAGTATGGTTTATGGTTGGGGCCTTATAGTTGGTATCAAAGGTCAGTTTAGAAAACTTTAGGAGTTAGAAAATTTTTAAATTATAAGTTAATTTAGGGTATGATTGAAATGATATAGTATTTAAAGATTACCATGTTGCTTCACCTAAGATATTTCTGTGTTCAGAATGGTTTTCCGCAGGGGAAACAAAGCAGCTATGTTGGGACGCCATCAAGAGGAAGAAAACCTTCCAAATAAGCTACCTGAGATGGTCCGAATCGGAACTGAACAGTTTGTTGCAGTGATGGCACAGTTGACTCAGGATATAAATGGTGGTGGTATCCATGAACGAGATCATCCAGATCAACCGCAGACGAACATTTTAGTGGTGGAACATTTCATGAGGCAATATCCCCCATCATTCAGAGGATAATCTGACCCCATGATACTTGAAGGGTGTATTGAATCACTGGAGATGATTTTTGATGTCATGGGATGTTCAGAACATCAAAAGGTTAGTCTTGTTGTTTACCGTTTTGAAGGTGAAGCTGATCAGTGGTGGTCGATGGTGAAAAATATTAGGGATAGTGATGAGATTGATGATCATCACTGGGAAGAATTCAAAGGTACGTTTCTTGGGAAATATTTTACTAAGGTGGTTCGCCTTAGGATGGAAAAACAATTCCTAGAATTGAGGATGGAGGATGACTCAGTGGCTGCTTATGAAGCAAAGTTCACTCGACTGGAAAGGTATTCTCTAAATTTTATATGAGATCTTGATAGTAAAATCAATAATTTTTACTCAGTGTTAAAGTCATGGTATCGAAGGGCTTTAGCTTCTCATGAGTTCAAATGTTATGAAAAAATTTTGCGATGTGCGGAGAAGGTGGAAATGGAGTTTGCTGATGATCAAGTGTTCTTTGAAAAAAAAAACAGAATAAGAGGTCCAGTTGGCAGGAAAAGGGGAAAAATTCATCAAATAAGCAAGGAGGTAAGAAAACCAAATATACATCCTATTAGAGGTGTGGTAAAATGCATCCTGGAGAACGTTTATCCATGTCTGAAAAGTGCTTTCGGTGTTGTATGACTGGTCATATTGCTCATAACTGTAAGGAAGATGATCAAGCGGGCAATGAAAATCTAGCTGTAAGATTTTTTAAGTGTAATTAAATGGGTCATTATACAAATTAGTGTCTAATGAAGAACTCAACTGGGGGAAATTAGCTAGACTACAAGAAGAAAGGGGTGGTGAAATCCTTTTCAACTACTTCAGCAGATGTTGGTCCATTGAATGAAGTAGTATCAGGTACACTGTTTGTTTGTTCAGATTATGCCAATGTGTTTTTTGATTTAGGGTCTACACATTCTTTCATTTCTGAGAAGTTTTCTAGTAAATTTTAAATTCCATCTCAATATATAAATCTTGAACTTATGGTAAAAACACCCGGAGGGAACGTTGAGACAAAAAGGAATTATAAGAACCTTCCTATCCTTGTGTTCGGAAAGAATCTACTAGAAAACCTTATTGTTTTGCCTCTAGTAGAGTTTGATGTTATTTTGGAAATGGATTGGCTTTCTGTTTATCATGCTAAGATTGACTGCAGAGCTAAAATGGTTTCTTTTTAGAAAGATTTTCAGTTTGTGTACAAGAATGAACCCTTGCTTTTGATAACATATCGGGAAGTTGAGAAACTAGTAAAATATGGAAATGAATGTTACCATGCACATGTTGTTGAAAATAAAAGAACTATTTAGATTAATAATGTGCTAGTGTTAAATGAGTATCTTGATGTTTTTCCTGATGAGTTTTCGGGTTTTATTCATGATTGAGAAGATAAATTTACTATTGACTTAGTTCCTGATTCTATGTCAATTTCAAAACCCCCTTATCGAATGGATCAAGTTTTACTTTTAGTGTTAAAGAAACAATTGCAGGATTTATTAGATAAAGGTTTCATTTTACCTAGCACATCACCATGGGGTGCTCCTGTCTTGTTTGTTAAAAAGAAATATGGTTCAATGAGACTTTGCATTGATTATAGAGCCATGAATAACATTACTGTTAAGAACAAGTATCATTTGCCTCATATCGATGATTTGTTTCATCAGCTCCGGGGAGCTCAGTATTTTTCGAAGATTGACTTGAGGTCGGGGTACCATCGGTTGAAAGTAAAAGAAGCAGACATTCTGAAGATTGCGTTTCGTACTAGATATGGTCATTATGAATTTGTAGTTTTGCCTTTTGGGTTAACCAATGCACCTGCTATATTCATGGACCTTATGAATAGAATTTTCCATGAGTTCTTAGATAATTTTGTGGTTGTTTTCATTAATGATATTTTGGTTTTTTCTAAAAGTAAAGAGGAGCATGAAAGTAATTTAAGGGTTATCTTACAAACCTTAAAAGAAAATAAATTGTATGGAAAATTCTACAGGTGCGGGTTTTAGTTATAACAAATTTCTTTCATTGGTCACATTATTTCAAAAAATGGCATAACTGTTGATCCCGATAAAACAAATGTTGTTGAAGAATGGGCAAGACCCACAATTGTAACCATGATCCGTAGTTTTCTTGGTTTGGCAGGTTACTACCGCAGGTTTGTTGAAAAATTTTCACGGTTTTCTAGTCCAATGACTAATCTAACTCGGAAGGGTGTTAAGTTTATCTAGACAAAAGAATGTGATGATTGTTTTCATGAGTTGAAAAGAAGATTGGTGAATGCTCCGGTTTTGGAACATCCTTCCAAGAATGGTGAGTTTGTTATCTACAGTGATTCTTCATTGAAAGGACTTGGTTGCGTCCTAATGAAGAATGATCAGGTAATTGCTTATGCTTCACGTCAGTTGAAAATTCATGAGGAAAATTACCCTACACATGATTTGTAATTAGCTGCTATTGTTTTCGCTTTAAAAATTTGGAGGCATCATTTGTATGGAGTAAAGTTTGAAATATATACAAATCAGAAAAGTTTAAAGTATATATTCACTCATAAATAATTGAACATGAGACAGAGGAGATGGCTAGAATTAATCAAAGATTATGATAGTACAATTCATTACCATTAGGGAAAAGAAAATAAAGTGGCTGGTGAATTGAGTCGAAAAAGTAATGCTTCATTAACCATGTGGTGTTTGGAATGAGATCCTTTGGTTTTTGATTTGATGAACTTTGGCATAGAAGTTCTTTGTGCAGGTAGTTCTTCTGTTTTGTTTCAGGTGTCAATGAGAACATCTCTATTAGATAGAATTAAGCAAGCGCAGAAGAAAGATAATGGATTTCAGAAAAAGGTAGATCTGTTTTAGAAGGGTAAGTTTCCTGAATTTAACATTGATAATGATTGTGTTTTGAGGTTTGGGAAGAGATTATGTGTGCCTTGTGATTCACAGTTGAAGGGTGAGTTGTTATGTGAGGCTCAAAGTTCCCCGTTTTCAGTTCATCCTGGCAGAACTAAGATGTACAGAGATCTGCAAAATTATTACTGGTGGGATGGAATGAAAAAAGATAATGCTGATTTTACTATGAAGTGTTTGACTTGTCAGCAGGTTAAAGCAGTGCGGCAGTTACCAAAAGGGATGCTGCAGTCATTACCGGTACCAGAGTGGAAATGGTAAAATGTATCCATGGACTTTGTTGTGGGATTACCGAGGACATATGGAGGTAGTAATGCAATCTGGGTTATTGTTGATCGATTTACTAAATCTTCTCATTTCCTTCCTATTCGAGATACTTTGTCTCTAGATCAATTTGCTCGGTTGTATCTTAAAGAGATAGTCAGGTTTCATGGAGTTCCCCTCTCCATTGTATCTGATCGTGGTCCAAAGATTACTTATAACTTTTAGAAAGGCCTTCAAAAGTCATTAGGTACTGAATTAAATTTTAGTACAGCTTTTCATCCGCAATCAGATGGGCAGTCAGAATGAACAATTCAGACCTTGGAGGATATGCTATGTTCTTTCTCTATGGATTATCAGTGAAGTTGGGACCAACATATTTCTTTGTTTGAGTTTTCATATAATAACATTTTTCATTCCAGTATACAGATGGCTCCGTTTGAATAATTATATGGGAAACGGTGTCGAAATCCACCTTTTTGGGATGTAGTAGGTGAAAGGAAGGTAATGGGACTAGAATTAGTAGAAGATATGGCAGAAAAAGTTCAATTGATTCAGAAACACATGAAAACAGCTCAGAGCAAACAGAAAAGTTATGCGGATAACCGGAGGAAGGATCTATCTTTCGAGGTAGGTGATCATGTTTTTCTCAAAGTTTCACCATGGAAAAGTGTGATGCAATCTTGTAAAAAGGAAAGCTGAGTACAACGTTCATTGGACCATATGAAATTCTGGAGAGAGTTGGATCAATTTCTTACCGAGTGGCATTACCTCCGAGTTTATCTCAGGTACACACTGTTTTTCATGTTTCGATGTTGAGAAAGTATATGCCATATCTATCTCATGTTTTGAGCCCAGAGATAGTTCAGTTGTAAGAAAATCTATCTTATAAAGATCAACCAGTCCATATTCTTAAACGAAGAGAGCAAGTGTTGCAGAATACGGTAATTCACCAGGTAAAGGTTTTATGGAAAAACCATATGGTTGAAGAGGCAACATGAGAATCTAAAAATTCTATGAGGGATAAATACCCCCCACTTATTTTGATAACTGAATAAAATTGCAAGGACACAAATCCCAAAAGGGGAGAAGGATGTAAAATCCCAGGTAAATAAAGAATAAAACATTTTTATATTGATTAATATTTTCGAATTAAATATTAATTTTACTTTAAAGGGGAGTCTATGTTCGATTGCGTACCCCATACGCAACAATGAGTTTCTTTGAAATCTTACGTTGCACACTAGTAATATAATAATATTTTTTTAAATGGTAGTTAACACGTCGTCGTTGTATTGACAGGAATGAATAGAAATAACTAAAATATTATTATATATGTTTTTTAAATGTTTTTACATTTATCCAATAAAAGATAAAGGTTTAAAATAAGAAAAGAATTCAATTTTAGGCATAGATACTATAATATTCACTAAAAGGTCGAACTATCGCCTTTTGATGTAGAACCCTCATTAAATATAGTTTTGTTCACTCTTATATATTCTGTTGGACCAAATAAAACTCTTATTTAGAATGAGGACATCAAAATTTACTTTGTGTAAAATTTTGGTATTTTTCCGATAAAGTTCAGTTTTTAATGAATAATGAAAAATGTTGTATTTTAATTAAAAACATCTTTTTAATATAATTTATTTATATGATTAGATTATATTTTTTATTGGTTTTAATGTTCAATTAGAATATATTTTTTCCATTTAATCCAATTGTGGTTATTGGAATTAATTTCACTTTGAAATTGGACTTAAACTAGTGGCAATCTTTTGATACACATTGTTTCATAAAAACACGCTATTTGTTTTGACGGTGGGAATTAATTATAAAACTAATTAATTCAACTTATATTTTTTGAATTTTTTAAAATAGGCATCATTTTTGAATTTGGAATATAAAATATAGCTTAGGGTGAATTTTTGGTATTTTTCTAAAAAACTTCAATTTTTGATGAATAGTGAAACCACTAAGTGGCAGTTAAAAAGACAGATTTCTCATTTAAATGAAACTTTACCACTTAGGTTATTTGATTTTAAAAATTTAGACATACATGGTTGTCCTTAGGATGTAAAATTTCGTACAATGGGAATAAAATAAATTTTTGTGAATAGTAACTTTTAAGTTTATTAATCGCGATTAGAGGTAATTAGTGTAGTTTAAGGAAAAAATAATGTTATAATAATATGAAATGACCTTGACACATGTCCTAACCTTATTTTATGATTCTTGAACGACCAAAACAATCCATGGGTCAACTTGGGGACCCCATGGATCCACTTTGTTAGGAAAATGACATTAATAACTTTTTATTTAAAGTTAAAATAAAAATGTCACAAACATGTATTGTTTTTCTAAAACAATTTTTATATGGGGTTATAAAAGTCATAATTTTGACTATAAATATTAATTGGAAATATAAAAAGATTTTCTACATCAACATATTTTTTTATAATTTTTAGATATTAAATAAATTAAATTATTTATGACACCATGATGATGCAGTGATTACCTCATTATTTAACAATTTAAAAAAATGAAACGATAATGTAAAATCTAAGACCATAACTTGTCAAAAACCAATTGTATGGGTGGATTTATACCCCTTATCACCTTATACTCAAAATTTATAATTGTGGGACCTTTTTTCGGAAAATCATTTTATATTACAGTATCTTTTCTTATCTTTCCAAGAGTGCCCCTCCTCTCCTCTTAAAAAGGCCCCCACCTATACCTCCATACCCACACCTCTCAAGCCTTTGGTTCGACCAATATCTGCTCATTTTATCTCTCCACATCCCTATCCTCATCATTGAATCCTTACCATGGGCAGAAAGCTCTTCAAGGAACCCTTTTGGTTCAAACCAATAAGAGTTACCCGATTTTAAGGTAATGTCTTCACTTGTGTTTTTTGTTTTATTTTTCTTCTCAAACCCTCTAAAATCTTTTTATTCCTTTATTTTGTAACAACAACAGTAAATTCAATTTACTAGGATATTTTTATGAGAATTATTCGAGCTACACTTACACACACCTCTGTATAATGGTTAAAGAATATACTGTTTCTGTGGTTGGAGAATTTCTACCTCATGAAACGATGATTGTTCAATCTTCTTTTAACACCTTTAATGGTGGCCATTAAGATTTCAATATATTTATATATGATATATATTATTTTTATGTTTTCCTTAAGCGTCTGTATTTCTCATTTGTGGGATACCTTTAAGAATTCCATTATGGTTAAACGCGATATCTTCATTTTAGGAAGGGCGGACTACCGCCCCCTCAAAGTGATTTGATTCGTTAATGACATACGTGGGACGCTTAAAGGATGGAGTAAATGATATTATATATAATATTATAATGGAATTATAAAATACCTTTATATAATTATGATTTCACTCCATTAAATATGAAATAGAAATGAAATTAGCGTTCATGCGTAGGTACAGCTTACCGTCTCCATGAACGATGCATTTCATTTCATACCTCTAAATGTTATATACTATTATAAATACATGTATATGCTGGATATATATGATATGTATGATATATATGATATCCAAATCATTAATATCATTCTGGATATAATGAACCTTTTACTGCATGAACAACATGTAAATGTATGAAGTCCACTTTCGACTTAAGAACCAAATATCGACAAAATAAACATTATTAACTTAAATGATTACATAATGTTTATAACATGGAAATAAGTGATATTAAAGGAATATTAATCTTGAAAAAGGTTCATAAGCATGTATAAATTAACTTCAGTTTATTATTCAGAATATTAAAGAGAAATCAAGTCAAGTCGGACACGAGGTAAGGGACTTCGTCTCAATCTCCTTTCATTGAGGCATATTTTGTTTTATACACAACTTTCCTTTATAAAGTGTATAAACCTCTTTGACTTGTAATTTTATTCAAAAATAATCTTTTTATACGAAGCATTTTAACTAAATGAATAAAGGGGATGTCTTTTGGTCGTATGTATGCGGCGACAACGACTTCTCCGCCGCCGTGACCATTATTTGAGTTTCGGATTCCTCTACAAGCCATAACGTTTTTTTTAATTAAAAATAAATACAATGTTTTACTTTTCTTTTATTTTGGTATTGAAAATGGTTTTTATAATGGATTTTTTATGTCAATATATTTAAGTGATATATTGTGATCAAAATTTGGAAAATTTTTCCTTCCATTATATTTGTTTTATGTCTTATGATTTTATAATGGTACTTGGACATTTGACGGTTGGTTACGTGATAAACCATATGACAGGTGGTGCCATGAATACCTGGACCGGTGGTTATGTTATAACCTCTAATTCATTGGGTATGGAAGTCGGCCATATGGATATTCCATTAATTGATATGTGTGGAAGTTGACCGTATGGTTATTCCATTTAAGTATGTTTATGTCCCAAGTTACCTTTATATGTTATGTGTTATTTATATGGGTTTTATGGTAATCTTTTGGTTACAAAAGGTTAAGTAACTATCTTTTATTTAGTGAAGAGTTTTTACTACTTCTTAAAGGTGAAAAGTATTACTTTTATAATGTATACATGGTTTACATGTTGTTTTAAAAAACTAACAGTTTTCATTCTTTGTGTATCCCTTAATGAGCTTTTTATGCTAAACCCAAGATTTTTTGAAAGGTTTTTCACAGGACTTAATGTGGAATAGGGTCAAGGATGGGATCAAGGGAAAGTCATTCTATCTAAAACATATAACTAGACATGTTTGTTTAGGAGTTTTTATTTTTTATAAACTTAGTAGAAGTGTCTACTTTGTAATCTTTTGACATGTAATAGTTATGTCCTAATTCACTAAAACTCTAAACCATGAAAAGATCCTCAATGTGAATTATTCATTTAATTCAATATTAAGTATGGTTTATGACTGGGGACTTATACATATGCCCCAAAATTAATAATAAGAAAATTATACATTAAATGACATGAAAAATAAATAGATTCCTGATATGATAATTCTATTTTATGTATAGATACACTATAAAGAATTAATTGTAGTGAATAAGAAATATCTCACAAAAAAATGAATGTTAGATGAGGAAACCCTTACCTTACGTCTGATGGTGTTCTTCATTTGATCTTAATCTACCACATAGCCAAATTGAATTGATTATTTTTTTAGAACCATTTATAAATGTAATTTAATCAATATATCGTTATTATGTTCATTAATAGACTTTTTATGGGTTAATATATTCAATTTCTTAGTTTTTGAAGCCTTTGTTTCATTGGTTTTCATGATTCGTGTACTTATATACATGTACATATAAACATTAAAATGATAAAGGGTTTATATAAATGATTTTATATTTTATCAATTAACATCAATAAGATTACATAGTTTTAGAATTTATTTTGTTATATGGAGTGAAGATGAATTATTATACAAAACATTAACGATAATTGTTAGGGTTATTTTGTGGTGTTTATCACAACGACTACATTTTTATTTATAAATTAATATCATTTCGTAAAAATGTTACAATGAAATAAATATGATATATTAAATATATAATTATCTTTTTCATCCATAAAAATTCTTTCAGGGATAGAATTTACAATAGTAATAAGAATTGAAAACTTGTCATCCTTGAATAAGATAATTTAACACATCTAAGTTGGTGTTTTCATTTCTAGGATAACATAAGTGGAAAAGCTAGGCGATAATTTTTTTTTCCATTATCATACCAACCTTCTAGTACATTAAATTTACTAGAGTTATCATAAAATTGTGATGAGGGGAGGTGAGGATAGAAAAGATAACAAAGAAACATGAAAATAAAAAAAATAAAAAAAAGGAAATTCACCTATTGAGTATATCTTCTTTGAGAGCCTCTTTAGGGGAGGGGTTTTGGCCTTTTTATAAATACCTTGGCTGATAGAGGTGGGGTAGGATATTGGGAGGATATTTTAGAAAAATTTGGAAAATTCACAGGGCTTGATAGGAGAAATGAGAAGAGGGAGTGGGGGATGGGTTTTAAAGTGGTGGAGAGAAGGGGATATCCATTATTTAAATAAATATTTTATTATTTTGCATCAGGACTACAAATAGTCTTGGTTATTGTAACTAAAAAAGGTAATGAGTGCATGTGAGTTATAAAAAATGTCCATTTACATTAATAATGACTCAAGAATGATGTATCAATTCACATATTTAGAATTTTTCTTAAATTATTGAATTTCAAAATTCTCCAAGAAATCATGTATTTAAAAAAAACCAAAAAATTATCCCTAACCATTTTTTGACTGGTAGAATTCAAAAATGAACTCCATTTTATCAAAATAATTTTATAAATAAGAAAAATGTTTTATTTCATAATAAAATCATTATTTTCTTTAAACATAGAGTACTTGAATTTAAAACTTTTTTTATAATACATTCGAATATTAAATGAGCTCTCCTAAAATTATCCTAAAATCATAGGAATGAATATTTACTTTGGAATGCTTTTTATGAATATTTATTTTATTAATTTTATTAGTTTAAAATTGTAATTAAATATTTATTACTCAAAAAAATACTAACAAATAATTATTAATTAAAAATGATCTATTTCATTTATAAGGCCTCTAAATTTTAGATATACTTTCATGGGTGTTGTTACTATTCATAAGGGTCATATTACTATACATAAGGGTATGTTACTATTCATAACGGTCATGTAACTATTCACCAAAAAAATTATGTTGATCCTCTCATAATCTATATATCAAACTGAATGCAACCATGTTTGTGAGTATTTTGAACTTCATAACAGGGAATTATAAACATTATGTTTTATGGGTAGGTTATAACAAACTGTTGCTTTCTAGGGATTTAGTGATTCTTTAATTCTATATAATAATAATTTTTAAATCATTGGGGTGTCATATTAATAGTGAATATATTCATAGCATGATTTAGTATTTAATAAGACAAATGTAATTTAGAAAATATATATATGGTTCATATTCATTTTAAATATATAATTAAGTAATATTTTGAGAAAAATGAATTTTTTAATAAAATAATTATATATATATATTCATTTAAAAAATAAAACAACAAAATTGTATTTTTTTAGAAAAAATAATTAATTTGAAATATATAAATTTGAAATATAATTATTTTTAAGTATTATTATGAATAATTATGAAAAATAATAATAAATTATTATTTATCATGACTAATTTTTATTAAAACAATAAAACAAATCATTATGGTGTTACATTCTTCCCTCTTTTAATATATTTTGTCCTCAAAATATTAAATTTCACTTATAATGTTAATGGTTCATAATTGAAAATTATATTATGTGAAACCCACATCAGAAATAGAATTAATAAAATACCCTTTTAATAAGTGGGATTGTGAGATGCATAGGTTTCTACAAAAAATACGCATTCAAATTGTGAAATGTGTATGCATGAAATAATAATCTAACCATAATTTTCTAATGGAGAGATATATAGAACATGATCATTATAATTGTAACATTAAAAAAACCATAAATATGTGAGGATATAATGAATAATTTGATTCATCGGAACAGAAGGTTCTAGAGTTTAATTGTATTGGTTTCAGGATCTGTTCCCCTAATGTAAGGAAACATAACTACATGATATGTTTCTATAAACACAATCTTATCCTTCAACTATGAATTTTACTATTCCTACTAAATTTCATTTAAAAATTTGTATCATAGGGGTAAAATAATCTCTAAAACCATGTATAAATATAAAATTCAAACATTTCATAAATAGTTCAATTTTCCAAAATATCATGATCCAAGACTTTGGAAATAAGCTCAGTGAATTTCCATATTAAACTTATTGAACAACATGAAGTGGATCTTAACCATCACATACAAAAATGTGATTGCATAATATTTTTATTCTCTTGAGGAATGGTGATAACATTAATTACCATAAATCATTATTGAATATGTTCATTCCTCTTTATAATAGGTATTTTGATATATTAATTAAGTCCAAAATGTTTTGAACTCTATCACATTGTCAACAATCCATTATATTTCTCCATAATAGTAATTTCTATCCAATTTATGTTATCCAAATAAATCATCTCTTTATTATGAAATAAATATCATTGTACTGGGAACATATAAAGGGTTTTCTTTCCCACATCTGTATATATATATTTTTTAAAATTATTACTTTGCTACTGAGTGACTTTTCCCCTATACCATTCATCATACGGCCTTAGATCCTTTTTGAAATATTACTATTGTATAATCCATATATATTAGATAAATATTATGACTAGTACATTGGTTATTAAATATTAAAATTACATGTTTAGGTTTAGGAATATTAATCATTACACATCATCTATGCACTTTCATAAGTTGATCATTATCTAGTAAACTTATTTGGGGAATATTCTATTTATGCTAAGGAAATTTATTCACATAGTTTCACAAATCCATGGTGTTGAATCACTATACATATTAAAACTTTTTCTTAAAATTAAAATCATGAACATGGTGTAGTTTTTATCCACATATATAAAAAACTCCCATTACATTGAAAAATTTACCAAGTTGTCTCTTTCCACACTTATCATAATTGGGAAAATCCTTATTTCCATTATTCCCTTTACCTATGTGTTTCCCTTCCATCCAATTCTTCTTTTTCATCCCGTAAAAGACATAGGACTGATATAATTCATTACATACCTTGCTAACACATGATATTATTTCCTTTTATAATGAGAAAACTAGGGAGACTATCCCCCTTTGAAATTATCACTTATGACCCTGAGATATATTATACTTCTTATTCTTTTCATCATGTGCATTGGTGATGTTCAAATTCATTACATTGCGTTCCATTTTTATTCAATTCCATATACTATATTATCTCATAATATTATATTCATTCCATAACTATTAACATGGTATTTCCCATAATATAATTGTTTTCACCATAAATTCTAGAACCATATACTTTCGATACTTTCGGTACATAAGTCCTTAATAATGGTGGGTAAAGAAAATGTGAATTATCCTATGAATATCCCAAAAGAGTGTAAAACCATGTGAGAAGTAAAGCATGTTATTTTATACTAGGATACCATATTTCATGCCTGAAACTCTTTGTCGGAGTTGTTACTCCTAAATAAAACTATTCCAGAACCACTTCCACTTGTAGTTTCTAGACACATATGAATTTTATCGAAATATCCCCATAGTCTACTCTTTACCAAAATTATTGTGTGTTAATGTATTTTTATCCTAAAAATTATCATACGGTTATTTACCCTAATATATTTTTTCAAAATATGGTTTATATGTTTTCAACTAAACGTCATTGGATACCAATTGTAAAGATCTGAACCCAGTTTCCAGGAGACAGTGCCTTATTTTATTACATTAGAATATAGCAAAGTAATATGAATCATGTAGGACCAATTAGTTTAGTATATTTTTAATAATGATAAATACATAAGTTCAACAATATAACATAAAAAGATACATAAAATATATTCATTTGAACATATTCATATCTTATAGGTTATCCCTAGAGTTCATTCATAATATTCTTTATCACGTCCTGGGAAAAATAAAAAAGAAGAAATATGTGAGATTAAATGATGAGTAAGGGTAAGAAATACAATAGAAGATATCATAAACATAATAATTAGACATTTTGAATAACTAAAATCAAATTCATTTAAAAATAAACATGAACATAATATGGTAGGAATAAGACATGAATAAATAATGGCATATCAAAACATATTCATGGGTATTATACAAGTCAAATAACCAAATTAAATAACAATTACTCATTTCATAATTTTGGAATTTAGATTTTTGGACATCATAATAATATTTTCAAGGCCTCATGCCAATACCATAAATAACGATACAGTCAAGACCTTGTGTCAAGGCCTTCTGTCAAGACTCTAGTTTGTCTCATAATACCTGTTGATGCACTAAGGGGATATAACATGAACCAATAAAAACATAATAATTCTAATTAATTCATCATATGAATGGTTATAAAAATAAAAATATCATATTCAAACAAACATTAAATGTAAGTAACTTTCCCCAAACATTAAACATAAACACAAACCATTCGAAATAATATAGTGAATGGTATCAAGATAGAACATCCACTATCAAACTAATCATAAACCATTAAATAAAATATGGTGGATGATATTATAAAAATGTAACCCCATTCCAACATAATAATCAATAAGAGTGTTAAAATAGGTGAAGCTACTCTTATCAAATCATCATGTAATTCTTCTGATAAATACCGTTTCACTTTAAAAAGAAGTATTCATTTGGAAAAATAGTTTATAAAATTAGAATTGAAATAATATTGATTTAACATAATAAAATGAGTTATTTTAGAAAAAATAATGGTGTTTAAAAACATGTTATATAGTTTACTTGAAGTTAGGTTAGAATTTGAGAAACTTCTTTGAATCGAGTGTCTCTTTCATGAAGAAATTTTGAATGATCTTTTTTATAACATATAACTCCCCAAATATGAAAGCAGGATTATGGTTGGTACATTTATATAGAGAATTGGAATATAATTAATGTACATTGAATATGAATAAATAAAATTTTAATTTAGGTACGTAGAGAATAAGAGTAACCCAAATGAAAATGTATTTTTTGGTAAAAACCCCACACCACTTTGTAATAAATAGAATCATATGCCCAAAAATTAGTAATCATCAAATGATAAATTAAATACAATGTAAATACAGAGATTCAGGATATGATAGTTTTACTAGTTGTGTACATAAACTATACAGAATAAATTGTAGAAAAGAAATTAAATCTAATAGACATGGAAATGAGACTATGAAACCCATACCGTAAGTCAGATGGTGTTCTTCACATGAACTTATCCTTGGAAAACCATACTAAATTAATAAATTTTAAAAAAAACTCTACTATATGTTATTAATTTATCATATCCTTATCAAGTTCATTCATGGTCTTTTTTTGGGTTAAGAGGTTAAATTTCTACGATTTGAAGCATTAGATTCCTTGGTTTTCATGACTAGTTTACTTATATAAAAATGTGGATAAACAAGTAAGATGAGAATGTTTTTCTAGTATTAATGTTATAATTTTTAGTTAACATATAGAAAATTAAGTAGATAAAAATTTAAATTGGTTATATTGAGTGAATATGAATCATTATATAAAACATTAATAAACATATTTTTTGTGGGTTTTTTATCACAAAAAACTCATTTTGATTTATAAATTCATAAAATTTTAAAAAAATATTATAGATCCTTACATAAGATATTTTAAATATATAATAATTCTGTTAAACCATAAAAATGGTTCCATGGCAGGAATTTTATATGGTAATAGGAATTGAAAGCATATCACCCTTCAAGATGGTAGATTAACACATCTCAGATGCTGTTTTCATTTCTACAATAAAAGAAGGGGAAATAATAGATGTTGTATAATTATTCTATTATCATAAAAACATTACACTACATGTATGGTACTAGAGACATCATAAAATTTTTATTGGATGAGGTGAGGATAGAAATTAAAACAATGAAACATGAAAATAAAATAAAATAAAATAAAATATGACTTTACCTAATGAATATATCTTCCTTGATAGCCTCTTTAGAGGAATGTTTTCAGTGTTTTTATGATACCAAAGGCTGATAGAAGTGGGGGAGGATACTTGGAGTATAATTTAGATAAGGCATAAGGCATGAGAGGAGTGAAGTGAATATTGAGTGAGGGACCATTTTTATAGTGGAGGAGAGGAGGGTTTTCTATTATTTAAATCATTATTTTATTATTTTGGATCAGGAGTAAGAATGTTTCTTGATTATTGTGACTCATATAAGTAATAAGTGCATTTGATTTAAAAAAAATGGACATTTACATTATCCATGACCAATCATGATGTAGAAATTCACTTATTAGCAGATTTTGTAAATTATTGAATATCATTACTCACCAAAAATTCAAGTATTTTAGAAAAACCCCAAAAATTAAACCAAACAATTTTAGGTGTATATTTAAAAAAATGAATACAATTTAAACAAAATAAATTTTTAAATAAGATAAGTTTTTAATTTTTAAATAAAATAAATCTTTACATGAAAAATCTATATTTTGAATTTAAAACTAAATTTATAATACATTCAAAAATTTACTATGTTTTCATAAAATTATCATAAAATAATAGGTAAATAAAATATTTATTTTGGAATAATTTTTATGAAAATGAATATTATTAATTTATCAATTTAAATGTAGTAATAAATATTTATTACTCAAAAAATACCAATACATAATTATAAATTTCTAAAATACTTTATTTTATTTATAAGGTTTCTAACTTTTTATTATAATTTAATGGGTGTGGTTACTATTCATAAGGTTCATATTACTATTCATAATGGTACATAACAATTCATAAGGGTCATGTTACTATTCACTAAAAAAATTATGTTGATCCTATAATAGTCTAAAAATCTAATTGAATGCAATCATGTATGTCAGTTTTTCAAATTTCGAAACACAAAAGCTATAAAATTATGTTGAATGTCTAGTTTATAACAAAGTTTTATTTTTTAGGGACTTTTTGTTTCCTTAATTTTCAATTAAATTTATTTTTGAATCCTTGAGGTGTTATATTAAAAGTGAATATATTCTTAGATTGATTTAGTATTTATCAAAATGATTATAATTGCTAATATATATATGTGTGTGTGTGTGTGTGTATTATTCCTATTCATTGAAAATATTTAATTAATTAATATTATGATAAATTGAATTTTTTAATAAAATAATTAAATATATATATTCTTTTACACAAAATAATATTTAAAAATAGTATTTTTTTAGAAGATTAATTAATTTGGAAGCTATAAATTTTAAATATAATTTATTTTATGTATTATTATTATTAATTAATACGCATAATTTTTAATTATTATTTTTCATGATAGATTTTATTTGAAACAATAAAAAAATTATTTGGGTGTTACATCCCATTCTTGAGTCCCAATTTCCTAACTTCAATCTAACCTACACTGACCCAAACAAGAGATAAACAATTTACAAAGTGACATACCCTTGAATACTATTTTGTAACACCCCGAACCAAATCAATTGGTCCAATTTGGAATTTCACATGACCTCATGTGTATCTCCCCATATGCAAGAGTATTTTGAATAGGAGTGAGGGTCTATGTCTGTCAGTGGGGATACTTTACCCTAAATTTCATTTCATATGATCAGTAATCAATAATAAAAAAAGTAAATATATATATATATAATAATGGTAAACATGCAGAAAAATAATGATGATATACATGTCATACAATAAATTAGATCCCAATATGGAATGAAAAAACAATTTAATAAAAAGTATATAAATTAATAAAAAACTACGGTCCTCTACAGCCCATCACATCCTGCTACTAGTTCCATACTCCGTTTCTCATCCATCTATAATTGGACCCTTAGCCTTCCCTGTATCCTTCATGAAATCGACAAGAGTATTGAAATTCCTAAGTTGGGTGTGCGTACGAGACACAATAAGAACCAAATATTGAATCCTTTTCCTGATGTGTTCATATATACAAGTGTATACCATAATAAAATAAATGTGCGGCTAAAATAATAATACAGAATATAAAACCAAGCATTTCTGTGATAAATAAGAGGCTATATTCCCCAGATGTACCTACTTCGGCTCCATGTCAAGAATAATTGTATATCGATAAGTTTCCAAAACCAGCCACAAGGATGTTAGAGAACCACTCAGAAATCATAAGGCATAAAGAGATAACAACCTACCTAGAATCCACAAGGCGTTAGGTAACACTAATAACCCATAAGGAATCAATTTTTGGTCTTGCACTCAGAATCTACAAGGCATCAAGTAGATACCATGTTACATGGTTATCATGTTATTTTATTATCTTCACCGTACATCATGCACTCACCCCACAAGGATTAATCATACGATTCTAGCCAACAATCATGTATACACATACCAACCTCTAAAGTAAAACATTAAAAATCATATCACGATAATAACCATAGCACACATCATTGTAAATATATCATCATTATAAACATAAACATGTGAATCAAACATTATCTTGGTTCCAAGATATCAAAACAATAACATGGATTCAAATCATAGCATATCATGGGCTACACACACACCCACATGAAATTACAAGTGAATCATGATATTAAAATAGCCAACATGTTAATTATGCATGGTAACATGTGTAAACAAGTTCCTAGAAGATAATGAAAATACTACCTCAAAGGTCGTTGATGTAAAAATATACGGTAATAAAACTGTAAAGATCCCACCTCATGATCTTAATTTTTAAAAAAATGAAATCTTGATGTCAATAAAATATTCCTAAGACCACAAAATGCTCTTTTTTTCCAAATAAACAAAATATCAAATAATATAAAGCCTTATCTCTCCTGGATAATTTTGTAATTATCATTTGGGTGAAAGAATATGTTTTCTAAATTTTGTTTTTATAATTTATTTTTTTATTATCATTTGATAATTTTAAATAAATTACCTATCAATTATATATTTTATTAACCATTGATAATTTTTATTCCAAAAATTATACTTTGTTAATTTAGTAATTATCATTTTATAATTCTGTATAAATAATAAATGACAATTATCAATGATATTTATTTTTCTATCTCCCTATAATTTTCGTAATCATAATTTAACAATTAATTTTTAAAGATACATTTAAAATGATAAAATTCAGATTTAAAAATACATTTTTCTATTCACATAAATAATATTATATAGGTTCTTCTCATCAAGATGCATCCAATGAAACTAGAGGCATGTAATTCTATTAAATATCACAATAGATGTGGAATCAATAAATTTGAAATAATGAGAGTGAAAAAAAACAATCACCTTCAAATATGCACACCACACAAAGTAAGGGAGGAGTGGCCACTTGAAACCAAATCTTTGGGTGGAAAAAAGTGGTTCAGCTGGGGTGCACATGGAGGATATGAGATTATTAGAATCTAATGGAACAAAATACACCATGTCTGAAATAATTCTGGTATTTAGAACAACAATAAAATTCCTAACTTAACCCTGAATTATCAAAACCCCCAAAATGCATTATGTTTTTTTACTTAGATTCTAAAATGAGTGATTAGTTTCTTCAATTTAAGGTCTTGATATTTTAAATGTAATAAAATGGTTGGAATTCCATGATTTTAGGATCATGAGGGAATGGGTATGGGTGTTTCACAATTTGAGAAGATGATTATTAGTAAAAATAGTATTTTGGGGTTACAATAATGATTAAATTAATATAAAAATCATTTATTTAATAGAATAATTAAATAGTCCAAAATTTAGGTGTGAAGTGACCAAAATCTTGATGCTCATGAACATTATGCCCCGTCTAGGTTAAAAACTCCCTACTATAGTCCTGGATTTATTATATAACCCACCATTGGATAGAAATTAATTAATTAATTATTAAAAAATGAAATAAAGAAATAACTAAATATTAAAAGGATATTTTCCATTAGAGATATGTCTAAATGTTTGATTAATATAAATATTATAGCCTTTATAGACTAAACCGCCATTCTGGACCCAACTGTTTTCAGATATTTTTCATATGATGCACCATTTTGGGATATATTAAATTATTTTGAATTAATTGTGTGTGATTATTTTAAAATATTTACTAATTTCATTTCTTCTTCTCTGATGAAGTATAGGTCTCAGAATTTCGCACCAACATAGAATACAAAATATAATATTCCATTGAATATTCCAGATAGTTAAATTGGATTTTACCCTTACGTGAGGCCTTAGAAAATTTATTAAGTTATTTTTACTAATAATTTGTTTTACATAAGACACTAATAATTTATCAATAGGTTTTTTTAAAGGGTTTATAAAAATCAATATATTTTAATGTGGAATAAATATTTTATTCTTTAAAAAATAGAGATTATATAATTTTAAGAATTATATTTCATGAAGAGTTTTTATATTTTTTCTCTTAGATATTTTACATTATTACCACCTTGTCTCCTTATACAGTCAACAAAGCTATGAATAGTGATGGAATAATTGTTATAATAACCATATATATTATTAATTATATATATTTCCTATTCTTGGTATATAATTATGTAATGAATATTTTGTTCTTAAAAATTAAAATATACCCTTTCCTTATCATAGTAGTATAAGGTATTCTGAAGAAACTAAAAAAAATTCATTTGAGGAGATATCATCACACCATCATTCATCCATATATAATAAGTATTTTTAAAATTTTATTACTATAATTGGTTAACATTGAATGATTGAGAATTATTTTTATCCCTCTGATTTCATTTAAATGGATATTCCTTTAAAAAATATAATTTTTTTATATTTTACAATTATAGATCCATCAATCATCTTATGTTCCTCCTGATATGTCATGGTTTCTCATTTTTTATGTTTGAGTATCATAATAAACTCCATTTTTTCCTAATAACCTATTTTTTTATTAATCTAGTATATTTTTAAATCATTAAAATTCACACTTTCCTCTTTATATTACTCCCCATCTAATAACCTCTTGAAGTAATGTTTATTATATGTATTACATGACTTCCTTAATGTCACTTTTTTTTTCTAAAAGTTACATTGAATTATTCTGATGATTCTACATTCACTGATCATTCCATTAAAAATTCATTATAGTCATCATTATCATTAACATTTTCCTTAAAAAGTAGACTAATAATTAAAAATTATTATAAATATACATGACATTCCAACTGAATTTTTGATTCCTCTGGATGATAGTATGTTTCTATATTGACCTACAAAAACAATTATATTATAATTTTAGGATTCCATTAGTCATTAAATTTTTTCATTTTTTAGTTTAGATTTTTGAGAGAATACTCCTGACATATACTAATATAAAATTCATATTATATTTGATTTAATTCCTCCTTTATTGGTTCACATTATTCAAGACTGTACTACAACAAATATTCGTTATATGATTTTTAATCTATTTCAAATTCTTATTTATAGATTTTTATTTAATTTTTATTGTTTTATACAATACATAATCTCTTAAATTTCATTCAAGATGGACTCCTATGTTAGGATGTGAATTTTATTCATAATTTCTAACATTGTATTTAAAATATAAATCATCAATCGTACTCTAGAAATATTCTACAATGTTGCTATTATTTCACATTGAAACCATGCAAGAGGAATCTTTCTATCAAATGAACCATCTCCACTTTTACATTTCTTGGAAACATTAGAAATCATATCTTCATCACCATGTTATACATTTAAATCATCATCAATGTTAATCTATTCATTGGAGATGAATGAAATTCCATTACAGGTATGGTTTGAGGTAGTTTTTTGGAACTATTAACATTTTGTAAACAAAAATACTATATATATGTTCATCCCTATATAGTTTCTTCAAATTCAACTATTGAATATATAAAAATTAGGGATTATACATGGGGAGAGGATTCTATATTGTCCGTTGGAAATATTTATTAACTTTTATTTATTTTATTAGTACCAAAATAGCTTTAGAAACATATTTTTTTTATTATAAAATTATATAAATTTTCTTATATATTCGTTTTAATATCATAAAAATTGGTTTCTGACAACATTACATTTATTTTCTTCACCATGAAATCACCTTCTTAAAAATTTGAAAACTCATACTACATATTCATAGGCATAGTGTATATTATAAATTTTTTATAGATTAAACAAGAATAACCTACCATTTGTTAATGTAGATCCACGGAATCTCAATCTAATATTTTTCTATTTGTAGGTTCAAAATATAATTTTTTTTCATCAATAACATGAACCCATTTTAAATAATAAAAGATAACATTAATCACATGACATTGGAGACATGACATAATATTATGTTTCAATATCTGATTTTCTCCCAGTAATTTAAAGTATACGTCATATATAAAATTCCATAAATGATATTCAAATTTAGAACATATATTTTACATGGATAGCCTCCCTCTAATATAAATTTTTAGACCCTAGGAAAACCTCATATGGGAGGGCAGAATTTAGGATTTAACTTTATTCAATTGATTTTTAAGACCATTTCCCCATGGATGTATTAACTTTTTAAACATATTTTACTTTATATACAATTCACCAATAATAAAAATAAAATAAAAATTTAATAGGAACACAACAATATATATATTTTTCACCACTAAGGGTGACATATAAGGGGAATATACAAATGATGTTTCATTTATACCTAAAACAATTATCCCTAACTAGTATAATTGGATTATAATTGTTTAACCACCGAACATATTTTCTAGGAGAAATTCAATAAAAATGTAATTTGGTGAATGATTAATTATTATGGAATAGGGAGCCTAACCAATGATGGAGTCTTAGGGATTTAATATATTTCATCCATAGAGAGATGAAACTATATCATATCTGATGATGTAATCCCAAGAAGTTGTTTAAGGATATTGGGTGAATTTTATATGTATATAAATTAAAAAAACTATTTAATCATTTGAATCAGTGGTGCATCAAATTTCACAATTTCTCCTCAATAATTGCTCAATGGATCTAAGATTGAACCCATCTAGATCAATCACGAATGGGTAAAAAATATACACTATCATTATTCATCAAATTACTGGTAATAGGTTGGAGATCTGTAGAATCATTTAGTTATTCAAAGATCACCTCAATCTTGTCCCGTAAAAATGAAAATGAGTTCTTTAATTGAACGATTTGATGATGAATTAATCACTCTATGAATCATTATGAAAGTGATAATCTCTTATTCTGGATCATTTTATGAATTAATAGTACCTGGAATAGATTCTCTCTCCTTCTTATATAGTGGGAGGCTCAAATACAATGAAATGGTACCCCGGTCCCTATAAATAAAATTCCCACTAAATAAGTAGTAAATTACATGTTATGAAAAACTAAATTTTTCATAATTATATATATATATTTATCACATGCATATATAATAATTAATTTCGTACATTTTAAACCCATGTGGTCGACTATGTTCAAATTTATTCTATGTTAAACAACCCTTTCCTATTATAATAATATTATTCATATTATATTTTTCCAGTATTCAATTAAATAATTTCTTAATAAAATTAATAAATAAATTCTTCTCAATTATTATATACTTGAATAATGATGGATTTATTTATTTTTTAATAATTATTAATACATAGAAAAATCGTTTACCCCATGAGGTGGAACACCATGTCCCAATGTCCAATACATATAAATATGTAAGACTCTATTATAAATAACATATTATTCCCTGAAAGGCCCATATCATGGTAGAAATGAATTTTATATATAGAACAAGAGTGTATTCTATAAACTCATTAGGCCCTCTACTGTGATAATTAAAATTCATATAAGTAAAAAATTCCTAAAAGATATAAGTTTTATTATAATCTTTTTTTTCTTGTGATATGTGAAAAATCATGATGCATACATGTGCCATTATCCATTCTTTATTTATTATTATTTGTACTAAAAAATATATATGTAAAGACTCGAAAATTTCAAGGAAAATTGTTTTTCATAATTCTTTTGGAATTTTACGAGTATGCAGTTTTTGACGGCGCCTAATTCCGAGGGCCGGTGTGCCCGGAATCAATTTCCAAAGATAGGCTCAGGTACGTTCAGTGAATGAACAAGTGGGATTTTCTAAGTTTTAATCTAGTGCTCGGAATCGAAATCTGAGGGCACCGATTAAATCACAAGGCCGGTAATTGCTTAGGAACAACTTTTCCTAAGGTGCGTTTTCTCGGGTGGTGATGTTAACAAAAGTGAGGAATAAATATATAATTGTTTTATTTTTATCTTTTTACTAGGCGGTTTAAGTGAAATTAAGTTGTGTCACAACTTAATTTCTCTCTTCTTTGTGGTTAACATCCATGTAAGGGAGTTGGGGTGGCACCCACACGATCCCCCACCTTTCAATTCTCTAACTCCCAATTAATCACCCTCTCACTTTTAATTTCATAACTCACCCGCTCCCCCGTTTTAATGTCATGTCAACTCAAGCAGTTTTTCTTCCACATTAAATAAATGCCAATAAAACTCCTAATTAATTAGGCAGTGCGCATTAATTAATTTGGTGAATTCATTTTGAATTTAAAATTAAAGTATACATGTATGTGTGTGAATAAAATAAGACAAGGTCTTATTTTATTGTGGTGGATTCGTTGTGCGGAATCAAGGAGACAACTCTCACGGTCTTGAAGAACATCATCTTCTTCGCGAAGAACGCCAAGGCTCCAACAAAGAACACTGACTCGAAAATCACGGTTCTTCATCCTCTTTTTCCTCCACGACAAGGTAGAAGTCGCTGACCGCGGTGATCATCGCCAATGACAACTTACCTTGCTTCTTCATCTCTGCAACAATTGAGGAGACATCGTTCCCTCCTCGGACGCACCCCAACGTCCACGGAATCTACGTCCGACCCCCGCAACCCCGTTCTCCATGACGCCCGACGTGCGACGTCAAATATCCAAGTAGGGGTTAACTTGATGTTCGTGGATTTTTCTTTTCCGTTCTTTGTCTTTATTTTATGGCCGCATGTTATCGTATTAACGGGAGGAGGTCAGCCTGCACGAACATGGCCGACCATCCCCCCCTTTGATGATGTGTTTGTCGCGGCACGAATAAAGGCAGGGCGGTGCAGCGACACCGCGCGGAAACAAATATGAATGGGAGAAGGAGCGCGGCTCCGTCGCACCGCGCCATTCAGGCCGAACAAAGCCGTGGTGCCGTCACTCCGCACCGGAGAACCCCGAAGGGTCATGGCCAGAGCGGGGCCGCGGCGGAGGGAAGCGGCGCCGTTACGCGGCTGCGGTCGGGCAAGGCCTCGGCTTAAATCCGTGGCGGAGCAAGTCGGGGTGGCCGGAACTGCTGGCCGCCTGCACCTCGGAGGGGTGGGACTGCGGGGTCCCGTGGCGGAAGCACCGGCCAGCCGGACCGTTCCGACCATTTCAGGAGGGAGAACGGGGGTCGTAAACCCCGGCTGGCCAAAGGATCGGCCCCATGGGGGCCACAGTTTGTCAATAAGGGGGGCAGCCCCCCCCCCCCCTTCCGCGACAACTCGGTCGAGCCGAGCTTTTTGGCCACGCAGGCCGCGCCCGCGCCAGGCCAATCGGCCGCCCAGGCTGGGCCGGTCTGTTCCGGCTATGCCGGACCACGCCGGTTGGGCAGGGCCATGTCCTAAAGGGCCAAACCCGGACCCGGTTCGGGCTGATCCAGGGGGTCTCGGGCCGGGTCAATCCGGGCCCAAAACCCCCTAAAACCGGACAGGTTCACTTAAAATCCCATAACATGGGATACAACCTCTGATTGACACTGCATCTGTTGAGATGCGATCCTTGGATCGAGACGGTCATTTCAGTATATTACACTCAAGGTTTCGGAGAACTTTGGGCACGGTCGGGTTGGTTCGAGCACGAAACCAACCAGGCCCTCGGAGCGGAAACACTTATAACATGAGCTCCGGACGTCCGATAGATGTGTCATCGACTTTGTTGGATTTCTCTTAATGAGATGGAACATTTGGCATACTTTGCCTGAGGATTGGATGTAGTTGGATAGTGGACGGGTTGGATTGAACCCGAAATCCAACTCAGCCCCTGGAACGGAAAAATTGATAACTTTCAGACCGGACGTCCGTTTGACGAACCATCAGAGGCGTTGGTGATCACGTTGAGAAAAAATTCCCTATGAGTATACCCTATGAGAGTTCGGGGTACAGTTGAGATACGGTCGGGTTGGTTCATACACGAAACCAACCGATCCCCTGGGACGTAAATGCTGATAACACACAGACATGGCGTCCAATTGACGCGTCATCTATTGTGTTGAGTTTCCTATGATGAGGCTGACCCTTGGGATACTTCTTCATAGAACCTTGTGATACTTGGAGTATCGGACAGTAGCTCATGGAGTGGACCCTCCCAGTGACGAGCTAGCAGAGTGCAGAGACCTAGTAGCTGGCTGAGACTTGACGACTGCTGATCGATCGTTTCAGAGTGATTCGGATAGCCCAGTGGGGGTGCGCTTGGTTGTAGCAGCAGACCCACGGAGGAGGTGCGCTTGGTTGTAGCGGCAGACCTGCGATACTCGACAGAAGGAGTACCTCTGTAGGCTATGAGGGGGTGCACTTGGTTGTAGCGGCAGACCCATGGTGGTATTTGCTCGGTTGCAGTGGCGGGCCCACAGTACTCGAGAGGTGGAGTACTTCAGCAGTCCAAGGTTAGTGGGGAAGGCTTGGTTGTAGCGGTATGCCCACTGTACTTGACAGATGAGGAGATCTCTAGCAGCCATAATTTTGACATCATGAATAAAATCCTGGTTTGATCTGAGTCAATAACCTTTGTGTTTTCCTCATGATTGAGATGGGTTACTTGATAACTTAGGTATATGTATGGGCATATACCTAAGTAGAGGTTATCTGTTGAGATCATTCTTTGTGGTTATCCTTGTTGGATTTAGTGAGACCTTGAGGGTCTCGGAATCCCTACTGAGTATCGTATACTCACCCATGCACGGGCTATGCCCGCCCCTCATTGTGTTGGTTACAGACGAAGTGCAGCACTGACAGAGGCTGAGTGTTCGAGGACTGGATGGTACCCGGAGCTGGACCTCACGAAGAGTCAGTATCCAGAGGTAGACTTCACGACGAGATGATACTCGGAAGAGGTAGACGGGCGAGAGCGTTGTGAAGGCTATCTATACCTACCCTTTAGGTAGGATCCGTGGTGGATGATCCATGTGCTGCGCTATCTGTACCTACCTTTCAGGTAGGATCCGAGGTGGACGACCCAGGAGATACTTATATTTATCCTGTTGCTTGTCTTTTCTGTTGTACTTTTGTTCAGTTGTAGCTGTACATTTCAGTTGGGTTTGTATTCTTCCCCATTTACTTTTCAGAACTTTCTTTTGTACTTAGTATATTACTTCTTCTTGTGTTCTGTGGTGTTTTTTTTTACTTTTATAAAGGCAATTCCTTCCCAGTAAACTGGATTTACGCCTTTGGTGCTAGTCGCCAGCCCCTGGCCTATGGAAGGAGAGCTTGGGGTAGTCATGGCACGGGCCCCAAGGACGGGTCATGACAAATTGGCATTAGAGGAGTCGGTTCTACCTTAGAACTTATAACTCTAATATTTTCTTTTAGTGAAGCAATAGTGTTAAGGGAACTGAGTGTGGTTTTCAGTTCATGGAGTCCAGTTTTGGTGTGGGTGGCCGACGTATCCATACACCATGGCCCTGACAACTTATTTTAGACTTTTTGAACGAAAACACTAATTGTGTGTGTGTTTCAAAAAGTTTTTAAAAGTCAGATCACACCAGGTCAGCTCACCAGGTATAAATCATTTGACTCTGTCATGTTTGTTTCTATCAAGATGCCTCCCCACGGACTACCATCTAGAGCCTCGAGAGTTGTACATACTGACAGCCCACCAAGCGATGAGGCCTCAATATAGGGGCCTCTTCCAGTTGAGGCACCAGCGGAGGCACAAGCATTACTACCACCCATTGGGCCACCGATGCCACCAGCCCCAGCAGCAGAGAGTGCACGTCGCTTGAGCGCACTACACGAGTTCCAGCACCAGAGGCCACCCAGGTTCAGGGGAGAGACGGACCCACAGGTGGCTAAGGATTGGCTGGAGGTTGTGGTGAGAGTGTTCCGGCTAGTAGGGATGCCAGTAGACTTCATGGTGATCCTTACTGCCAGCCTCCTTCAGGCAGCAGAAGCATACGACTACGGAGCTCCAGAAGCTGGTAAACAAGAGCGGGACTAGTTCCGGGCATGGGACCGTTGATATTGGTGATTCTAGTTTCCTTTTTTGTCATTGTTGTGTGTATTTGTGCTTCGAGATGCAGTAATAAAAGACACTTGTCCTTGTGACATTTGCTTCCTTCCTTTTTGTGTATTTAGAGGTCCCGGTTAAAACTGTTGACTTGACCCTCACTTTCAAGATTCCTACTAGAGGAGACCCAGTTACCTCACGATGATTCTGACAGTGTGACTCAACCCTTGGAGGCGAGAGTAATGGTTGGATCTCTTGGTAGTAGCATCGAGGCCTTACGATGTCATCCATGTCATGGATTAGTATCATTCATGACAAGATTGACTGTATTAGGAAAATAATGTGGTTCATCCAGGGGATGAGACTGGATTTCTCTTATTGCCAAAGAAGAAATCTTAGCTACTCTTGTGGGACCAGAGATGGTCGAGGCCACGACAGAGAAGGTCCAGGTCATCCAGGAGCAGATGAGGATAGCTCAGAGCCAACAGAAGTCTTATACTGACAAGAGGAAGAGACCACTAGAGGTCGAGGATGGCGACCACATTTTTCTTAAGGGTCTCACCTTGACGTGGAATTATAGAGATTTGGTCGAGGCGGCCATTTCTCTCCACGCTTCATCGGACCCTTCAAGGTCCTCAGCAGGGTAGGAAAGGTGGGTTACCGCTCGAACCATCCACCTTAGTTGCACTAGATGCACGACAACTTCCAGGTATCTCAACTGAGGAGATACATGCTTGACCCGACGCATATCATCGACCATAGGGAGATGGACTTTGGTGATGGGGGGAATTTTTTGAGGTTCCAGTAGAGGTTGAGGATTGACAAGAGTGGATCCTATGAGGAAGGTCGATTCCTCTTGTGCACATTTTATGGAAGCACGGGAACCACCAGGAGGTCACATGGGAGCGGAAGGCTCATATTCATGCTCTGTACCACTTTTGTATCCCTAGTTTGTGTTAAAGCTTTACGGGGACATAAATCCCTAAGGTGGGAGTAATGTAAAGACCCAAAAATTTCAAGATTTTTTTTTTCTTAATTTCTTTGGAATTTTATGAGTATGCAGTTTCTAACGGCGCCTGATTCCGAGGGCCGGTGTGCCCGGAATAAATTTCTGAAGTTAGGCATAGGAACATTCAATGAACTAATGAGCGGGTTTTCTAACTTTTAATCCGGTTCTCGGAATCGAAATATGAGGGCACTGATTAAATCACAGGGCCGGTAATTGCTCAGGAACACCTTTTCCGAAGGTGCGTTTTCTCGGATGGTGATGTTAAAAAAAGTGAAGAATAAAAATATAATTGTTTTATTTTTATTTCATTACTAGGCAGTTTAAGTGAAATTAAGTTGTGTCACAACTTAATTTCTCTCTTCATTGTGGTTAAAATCCATGTAAGGGAGTTGGGGTGGGGCCCACACGATCCCCCACCTTTCAATTATCTAACTCCCCATTAATCACTCACTCACTTTTAATTTCATAACTCACCCACTCCCCCATTTTAATGTCAAGTCAACTCAAGCAGTTTTTCTTGCACATTAAAAACATGCCAATAAAATGCCTAATTAATTGGGCAGCGCGCATTAATTAATTTGGTGAATTCATTTTGAATTTCAAATTAAAGTTGACACGTATGTGTGTGAATAAAATAAGACAAGGTATTATTTTATTGTGGTGGATTCGTTGTGCGGGATCAAGGAGAGAATTCTCGTGGTTTTGAAGAACTCCATATTCTTCGCGAAGAACTCCAAGGCTCTGACGAAGAACACCAACTCGAAAATCAAATTTCTGCATCCTCTTCTTCCTCCACGACAAGGGAGAAGTCGCTGACTGCGGTGATCATCGCCAACGACAACATATATTCCTTCTTCATCTCCACAACAAGTGAGGAGACATCGTTTCCTCCTCAGACGCACCTCGACATCCACAGAATCTACGTCCGACCCCCACCACACTGTTCTCCGTGATGCTCGACGTGCGACGTCAAATATCCAAGTAGAGGTTAACTTGATGTTCGTTGATTTTTCTTTGCTATTCTTCATCTTTATTTTATGGAGGCCTATTATCGGATTAACGGGAGGAGGTCAGACCGCATGAACACTACTGAAACCCTCCCCCTTTGATGATGTGTTTGTCGCGACACGAACAAAGGTAGCACGGTGCAACGACACCGCGCGGAAACAAAGATGATTGGGCAAAGAAGCGTGTCACCATCGCATCGCGCCATTGAGGCCGAACAAAGTCGCGAAGCCTTCACGCCGCGCCGGAGAACCACGAAGATCCGCGGCTGGAGCGGGGCCATGGCGGAGGGGCGCAGTGCCGTCGCGCGGCGCCGGTCGGGCAAGGCCATATAGGAGCAAGGCGGGGCGGCCGGAACCTCCGGCCGCCCCCACCTTAGAGGGGCGTGACCACGGGGTCCCACGGCGGCAGCACCGGCCGGCGGGACCGGCCCGACCGTTTCAGGAGGGAGACTGGAGGTCGTAACCCCTAGCTGGCCAAAGGATCGGCCCCACGGGGGCCGCGGTTTGTCAAGAAAGAGGGCAGCGCCCCCCCCCCCCCTCATTCGCGACAGCTCGGCCGAGCCGAGCTGCTTGTCCACGCAGGCCACGCCCGCGCCAGGCCCACCGGCCGCCCGGGCCGGGCCGCGTCAGCTGGGCCTGACCACACCGGTTGGGCCGGTCCGTGCCCCCCGGGTCGGGCCGCGCCCTAATGATCCAGACCTGGACCCAGTTCGGGCCAACCTAGGGTGTCTCTGGCTGGGTTGATCCGGCCCAAAACCCCATAAAACCGAACAGGTTCTCTTAAAAGCCAATAACATGGGCTACAGACCACTTATCAACGCACCGTCTATTGCGATGCGATCCTTGGATCGAGACGGTCATTTCTGTATATTACAATCAAGGTTTTGGAGAACTTTGGGCATGGTTGGGTTGGTTCGAGCACGAAACCAACCGGGCCATCGGAGCAGAAACACTTATAACAAGAGCTTTGGACGTCCGATAGACGTGTCGTTGACTTTGTTGGATTCCTCTCGATGAGAAGGAACTTTTTGGAATACTTCGCTTGAGGATTGGACAACGTTGGATAGTGGCCCGGTTGTATTGAACTTGAAATCCTACCGGGCCCGTGGAACAGAAAAGCTGATAACTTTCAGATCGGAGGTCCGTTTGACAAACCATCAGCGGCGTTGGTGATCACATTGAGAAAAATTCCCAATGAGTATACCATATGAGAGTTCGGGGTACAGTTGAGATACGGTCGAGTTGGTTTGTACATGAAACCAACCGGGCCCCCGAGACGAAAAGGCTGATAACACACAGACCGGGCGTCCAATTGACGTGTCGTCTTTTGTATTGAGTTTACAATGATGAGGCTAACCCTTGGGATACTTCTTAGTAGAACCTTGTGATACTTGGAGTATCGACCAGTAGATCATGGAGTGGACCCTCCCGGTGATGAGCTAGCAGAGTGAAGAGACCTATTAGCCAGATGAGATTTGACGACTGCTGATCGATCGTCTCGGAGTGATTCGGATAGCCCAGTGTGGTGCGCTTGGTTGTTGTAGTAGACCCACGGTGGAGGTGCACTTGGTTGTAGCAGAAGACCCACGGTAATCGACAGAAGGAGTACCTCTTTAGGCTATGAGGGGGTGCGCTTGGTTGTAGCGGCAGACCCATGGTGGGATGCGCTTGGTTGCAGCGGCAGGCCCACATTACTCGACAGGTGAAGTACTTCAATAGTCCAAGGTTAGTGGGGTGCACTTGGTTGTAGCTACAGGACCACTTTACTCGACAGAGGAGGAGTTCTCCAGCAGCCGTGGTTTCGACATCATGAATAAAATACTGGTTTGAGCTGAGTCAGTAACCTTGGTATTTTCCTCATGATTGAGATGGGTTACTTGATAACTTAGGTATATGTATGGGCATATACCTAAGTAGAGGTTATCTATTGAGATCATTCTTTGTGGTTATCCTTGTTGGATTTAGTGATACCTTGAGGGTCTTGGGGTCCCTACTGAGTATCGTATACACACCCCTACACGGGCTATACCTGCACCACGTTGTGATGGTAACAGACAATTGGCAGCGCTGACAGAGGCTAAGTGTTCGAGGCTTGGACGGTACCTGGAGGTGGACCTAATGACGAGTCAGTATTCGGAGGTGGACATCACGACGAGACAATACTCGGAGCAGGTAGACGGGCGATAGCGTTGTCAAGGCTATCTGTATCTACCCTTCAGGTAGGATCCGTGGTGGTTGATCCAGGTGTTGCGCTATCTGTACCTACCCTTCAGGTAGGATCTGAGGTGGATGACCCAGGAGCTGCTTCTATTCTTCTAACTGCTTGTCTTTTTTGTTGTACTTTCATTCAGTTGTAGCTGTACTTTTCAGTTGGGTTTGCATTCTGGCCCATTTACTTTTCAGCAGTTTCTTTTGTACATAGTATATTACTTCTGCTTGTATTTTGTGGTGTTTTGTTTACTTTTATAAAGGAAATGCCTTCCCAGTTAACCGGATTTATGCCTTTGGTGCTAGTCTCCAGCCCCTGGACTATGAAAAGAGGGCTTGGGGTAGTCACGGCACGGGCCCTGAGGACGGGTCGTGACAATATAATTAACTCTTACTACCTTGGGAATGAATTTATGAATGTACTACTATCCTATCAACTAGGGCTGGGATATCACTTCATTAATAAGTAAGTGAAATGATAAATCATAACCATTCAACAATTTTCATACCACTAACAATTCACCCATAAAAATGTATCTCAACATGGAATCGTCATCATTTGTTTTCATCAATGTACACCGTCTAATGGTTCACATAGATAAAGATATCAAATAAGGAGTGCAATTCATTTGTTTTTAGATACGAAGATCCAATGACTCTATAAAAATGTGGTGTTCATTTTGGAGGGTATATCCTAATTATTTTACCTACTAGAGATCAACAACTATAAACATCATGATTAGTAGTCTCAATGCTTAGGATCCCCCAACACATGATAGTCAAACATCGACTGTGTGAAGTATGTATGATGCATGTATACCACATTACATATTTTTAAAATTCATGTCATAATATATAATGGATCTCATTATATCATGATAACTATTATATTCATTTGATATGACAAATAATCATTGGTCATTACAATTTAAATAGTAAATGAAAAAATTATCACACTATTATGGCAAGTGTATATCTTGTATAACACATTATATACTTTACTTGGTAATCAAAAAGTTTTATTAATGTTGGGTCTAGGGAACACACTATTACAATACTCCCACATGCATTATATCCCACATTATAACTATAATTGTCTTCCCTCACATTATAATATCATGTTTTAAAATTTTATGTATTTTTTCATAAAATACTATATTTTCACTACATTTCTTTTCTACATTCTATGACTATACCTCCTTGAGTAAGGTTTCTCAAGCAATGATATCCATGATTATATTAATTTTGTCTACTTTCTAAAATTGATATCATTTATATTACTTGTAATAAAATTATTTAAAAAAAATGATACTTATTATGTATTCTCTTAAGAACTGGAACAAATAATTGCATATTTTACACTTCTTTAGCATCCGTAGAAGTAGCAATGTGCTTTGAATTTTTTGATATTGACACCGCTCTATTGAATTTGATTGTATTGCTCATTTCCTTACCCTACCAATGATATTTGATCATATTTATCTATATGCATACTAGTTTTTATGCCCTTATAAATAGTTCCCTTATTCTCCCCATATGAAGTACATAAATATTTTTATTAACTCATGTGTCATTGTGTTGTTCTGACAACATACCATGAATTTATCGTACACTTAGTTTATATTTTTAATATCATAATGTAAATGTTGGAAATATATTTATTAATCATATCATGGATTATATGATTGATCCATTGAAGAATAATTTGGAATAATTCTTCCCACATTAATATCCTATTATACCCATATGTGTATTCATGTGGATATTTATTCCAACTGTCTTTTGCAAAAAGTCCTTGTTAATTTGATACATGATGATTATTATAAATAACTTTTCAGTATCAGTTCAATTTAATGTTTATATGAAATAGATTGAAATATCAATTTAAATATTATTCATTGTAGTTTAGGATTCTACTTTAATTTATCCTCTGATGATGTACATTCATTCTGGTACTAAAAAACTATAAGGATAATATATATTTCCATTTTTTATCAAAAATATTTTATATGGAAACAATGATTCTACCAACAAAAAATTATATTGAAATGGCTCTAATTCATTCAAAATTAATATTCTATGATCGCTTTTAAAACATAAATAATTAACTTGATTTTAGTCACTTGAGCCCTATATTTGAATTGTGTGATCTTTCCATCCCTTTTTTGTATGTATATTATTTTAAACTTCTATGATTGTTTGTCCTGATATCCAATTCTAAATAAAGTGATCTTAAAATGTTTCTATGAAAATGAAAGTTCTAATAGATCTATGTATAATGACATGATATTATCAATAAATCCTTATTATTGGAACACTTGTACAATTCATGTATCATATAACTCGAATTCTCGTAACATTATTCAAAATAATAAGCCATTTTACTTTAATAGATGAAATCCTTTTTCTATTTTAATTGGTCTTTTAAATTTCATATTATTTATATTTTTCTATGCATTTTTTATATTCATTATTCCCAAGTAATAATTTATAACCACCCATAATGAATAAAAAATTATTACTATGGTTTTTTCATTCATACAAAGTATATAACTCTAGAAAATTTCCTTCCACATGCTCTTAAGGAACTTATTCATATGTCAAAAATTATGAATCTCAAGAAGTGAATAATATAATGTCCTGGAATTTCAATATAATTTTTTTTAATTATATGGAATTATTTTAAGACAGTGAAATATGACACTGTGTGATTTTGATGCCTAGAGTTTCTGAAATGATCCGTCAATGTTCTGATAAACATTAATTACTGTGCGTAAGCAGTTTTCTTGAAAAGGTGGAATAACTCTTAAACGGTTTCCCGAATAAGAAATCATATGGAAATGTTGTGTTTAAGATGGTGGTTTTACCCTAGGTGTGACTTAAGTATAGTTGGCACGAGCCTCCAGTGAGAAACCTCAAAAATGGAATAACCTTAAATAAAATAATTAAATAAAATTATTTTATTTTTCAAATCCTTATAACTCACGAATGGTAATTCGGATTGAAAATACGAGACCACTGATGAACTTGAGATGGTATTAATTATTTAGGATCATACTAATATTGGCCAGTGTGGTCCACCGGTGAATGTTAGTTTTTGGCCGTAATTAAAATAACCAAGTGACAATTATTTTATTGTAAAATATATAACATCTAAACGATAACTCGAATAGAAAATCAGAGAGTACCATTGAGTTCATTTTATAGTTTTCTCCTTATTCAGATCCTAACCTCGACTATCACAGGTCGAGGATGAACGTAATTAATTTATTGAACTTTTTTTATTACGTTCTGTAAATGTGCAATCGGTGTTTTCAAGCTTTTGAACCGATGCTCAGATCAAAAATCTGAGGGCACCATTGAATCTATAGTGCTGAGATTCGCTTAAGGGAGGATTTACTCTGACCTCAGTAGGTTCAGAGACAAATTTATGTTTTTTTAATTTTTTAAAAGAAATGAAATGAAATAATTATGTTATTTTATTTCATATCCTCCAATATACAAGTAAAGGGTTTGGGGTAAGTGATATGTCAAGGCAATAAATGGCTATACTTTCCAACATTGACTAACGACGTCGTTGGGGAATTGGGATGCTTCCAAATTAATGAGTCCCATTAAATTCCAACGTCATTACATACCCTCCCCATTTCATATATATATAGAGCTTGGGGAGGGGTATCAGCACAACTTCTCCAAGCAATGAAGTGGTGAAGGAGAGCCATGACACCCAGACCTTAGAAGATGAAGCCAACCCAGTGGGAGGTGATAGAAGACACCAAACCATGATCCAAAGGGTGACGTATGAGTGGTGACATTGGGAACCAGTCGCGGGAATGGAAAACATGATCCAACTTCATGCGCGGACGTTTTTTCGACGATATGAGGTATGTTGTTATTTCATTTTTGCATTTTTCCCTCTTCCCTATTAAATAAATTACCCGAAGAACACAGGTCAGCCAACTAACTGGTTGACCCGCGATTCATTCATTTTGGTAGGAGGTTATTGCAGGAAATCTTTTGGGGTTTACCTTGTTGCTTAATTCAATTGATATTAAACCCTTAACCTCCCCTTGTGTTACGAGCTTACGTGGAGGGTGCATGCCTAACGAACCCGGACCGACCGATCCGCTATATTTTTGTTACATCCTTGTGCCTCTAGGGAAGACCGACATCGCGACGACATCGGCCGACTATGTGTCTGATAGCGTATCGACGCACGCTGCAAGAGAAGGTCGTGGCACAAAGCTGCGGCAGGTGCCATATCGTTTGGAACTGACCGGCCGCAGAGGAGGCCCAACACGCCGTCACACACCCCTGATGAACAAGGAGGGCCGCGTCCCATCAGCCATGGTGATCAGAGGAGAGGTTGGACGGCATGCCAGCCGTCCGCGATGAAGCTGGCGGAGCGGTGGTGGGATGCACCCTCGACGGCACGCCCACATGGCAGTGAGGTCATGTCCTGAGTTGTCCACAGTGGGAGAAAGGGGCCACCGAATCCACATACAGAAAGTGTACGGGGTGCGCAATAGAGGCACGCCTGGTGGGAAAGTGGCGGCCCGTCGGCCATGGCTCAGAGTAACCTCGATGACACATGGCATTGCATTGGGGTCAACCCCCATAGATTGACTCGCTGATGTGGCACTATGCCACATCACACCTACACGGACCAGTTGCATCTGGGTATCCCTAGCAGCCCGCACCGCGAGGTGGGAGGCAACGCGCGGTCTGTCCTGAGGACCGACCCACGGCCCAGACGGGTGGGGTCGGGCCCAGAAGGCCGGGTAGACCCGGGTCGGGTTGGACCCGAGACTGGATGAGTCCACTCAGGTCGACCTGGTTCTTCCCAAGCCGAACCTGGTTGGGCAGTTCCGACCCAGTTAGACCGGATCCAGACCCAGTACCGCCAAGGAATAGATAAAGGGCATTATCTCGAGAACCATATGTCCGTTTGACAAACCACCACCTATGTCGGGTTAATTTGAGGGAGATGGTCCTTTTGAATTAATCCAAGAGGGTTTTGGAGAAAATGGAGTATGACCAGTTGGATCACACCCGAATCCAACCGGTCCCTCGGCATTAAAAGGCCAATAACGCACAGACTGGGCATCCGATTGGCGCGTCGTTTGTTGAGTTTCAACCCTTATGAAATGGAGGATCATCGGGTTACTTCCTGTGAGGATTCGTTCAGGTTGAAATATGATTGATGGATTGGTGAGAGGATCTCCCAAGCGCACTACGTATGGAACCCTGCAAATGACTGGGACTTGATGACTGGTGACTTTTCAACTTAGAGTGACTCGACTAACATGGAGCACAATGGGGAGTATTACCTCAGTAGTACACAGTGGGGATCATCCGTCGTACACGATGGGGATGAGTACCTCAGTAGGCCACTATGGGGGAGGGTGGCTCTGTGTTACTCGACAGACCCACAGTTTGCAATGGGGAGGAGTACCTCACCTGTTCAATGTTAGTGAGAATCAACTCTGTGTGAAGTGGTATTCCCACTATACTCAACAGAGGAGGAGTTATCCAACAACCGAGGAGTTCGACATTGTGGCTGATGATGTTACTTGTTACAATCCCATGGGAATCTCATGGCTAGATATTAGTATTCATAGTGATCCTGTGTGGGATGGAATCATAATCCTGTTTCTCTGTAATTTATACCTGGTTTGAGCTGAGACTGTAATTTATTTGAATCTATTGCTTTGTGATTTGTTATTGAAATCAATCTTTTATTTTTTCCATTGCATAGTTTTAGGACACCAATGGGGTCTCGGGGTTCCTACTGAGTATCGTTATACTCACCCCTGCATGAGCTTCACCCACAGCCTGTTGTGTCTTGTGCAGATGACGTACAACACTTATCGAGCCTGAGGGAGCCAGGACAAGACATTGATCGGAGGTGGTCCATTGTGCATGAATTGACGTAGTGACTACTGTTCATGAGTTATACCTACCCTTCAGGTAGGATCCTCAGAGGACGAACCAAGAGCTGTTTTCCCTTATTCAATTGTATCGCACTTTTCACTTGTGCTTGTACTTTTCTGGTTGGGCTTGTATTTCGACCCATTTTACTTTCATCACTCTATTACTATAGTATTTTACTTCATAGTTTCATCTTTTTGTGTTCTCGAACCATGTTTTTGTACATGTTTAAAGGAAATACCTTCCTGTTTTAGGGAATAAACCTTTTTATGCTAGTCTCTATCCCTTGGCCTATAGAAGGCAGGAATGGCGTAGTCACGGCACGTGGACAGGGGGACGGGACGGATAATGTAGTGTCAGATGAGTCTGTTCTACCGATGAACTAGGACTCTAATATTTTCAATGTAGTAATAGTGTTAAGTGTTATGAGTATGGATTTCAGTTTGGGAGTCCAGTGTAAGTGTAGCAACCAACGTATCCATACACCAGGACCCTGAATTCTGATTTCTGACTCATTACATGGAAGAACTGATTCCATGTGTTTTTGAAATGTTTTTATTGTTATTTCTTGGAGTCAGATTACCTGTTTATCTTAATATCCATGGAGAACCTATTATTTATTAGGATTCCACTGTGTAGACAACTAGCTAGGATTCCTGGGAGAGGTTTCAATGACATCCCACCGAGCGATGAGGGCTATGTGCATGGCCCTCTTTTGGCATTAGCACCTTTGGGTGGTGTGCTAGCAACACCAATACATGTTGGATAGTCATTGCCACAAGACCCACCCTCAGGAGGGGCACTCCGATTGAGAACATTGCACGAGTATTAGTGGTATAGGTCTCTGATGTTTTGAGGTGAGATGGACCAGCAGGTGCCTGAGGACTGGGTGGAGGATGTGGTTATAGTTTTCCACCTAGTTGAGACACTAGTAGAGAAGATGAAGATCTTAGTTGTTAGTCTTTTTCAATGAGAGACCATGAGGAGGGTCCGCATAGTGATGAGGCTTCGGTATGTGGACTATTTCCTGAGATTTTACCTTTGGGTAGTTTGTTATCTATACAACTACCTATTGCTCAGCAGTAATAACCGGTGGTACAGGTAGAGGACACTTGTAGGCTTAGTTCCTTACACATGTTTCATCATTAGATACCCCTTAGGTTACGAGGAGAGATTGAATCACATGAATATAAGGACTTTCTTGAATAGGTAGTCGAGTTTCCGTCTAGCCAGGGTACTATTTGATCAGATGGAGGTCCTGGTAGAGATCCTTCTATGAGCCTTAGCAGAACGATGATAGCGTTTTGGTTACCTTGATATTGCAAAGAGGTGACTCTTCTGTGGACAAGCTTGAGAAACTTCCTCAAAGAAGGGGGTCCATTTCCATAAATTGATATGGGATGAGAGTTCCCCAGATCTTGTACAGATTCGGCAGGACGACATATCGGTAGTTGAATATTCATCGTGGCATACAGACCATCCTAGGTACACGATGAACACGGTACGGTCAGGGCATCTAGGATCATACCCCTGAGCGACATGTGTTTAGGGTCATCTGAGCCCTAACTATACATCTATTAATTACAATTTATGTTAATGTGCTAGATAGAACCATTATGGTTGAATGTTTATTGGAAGAGTGAATGCAGCTAGTGAATGTTAATAGTGGGAAAGCAAGAAACTGACGCCAGTCTCAGAGACCTAGGCATGTAAAATCTTTTGGGAAGAGGATGTGATAGGGACAGACAAATCTGCAATGCTGAAGATGTGGAAGCAGATCTAAGAGATCAGCATTAGGTGGTGTACATTTTGACTTGTTATAAACAACCCCCCTATGTGGTCCCCACAAGGCTCATGGAGCTGAAGGATAGGGGAAGGGAGCAGCTGCATGCGGTCAAGGAGTGTGACGCAAAGGCTTAAGGAATGATTTGAGGTACGGTCTGTGTCTACTAATAGCTGCCGTATTAATAGAAATAGGTACCAATCATTCCTTCCATCCATGAATCTAGTCCAATACCTATAGTTTCTGGTTAAATCGTTGAATTTACCCTCACTTATGAAGATGCCTTTGGGAGGAGACTCTATGATCACACTTATGTCGATGATGTGATCTGACCCTTAAGGTGAGAGTTCTTATTGGGACCTCTTGGTGGAAGGGTCAAGGCCTTACAACGTCATTTTGGGTATGGGATGGGCATTTACAGTTCCAAATTAGATTGACTATATTTGGAGAAAAGGTTATGGTTTATATATAATGTTTGAATGAGGTTTTCCTTGGTCAGTGAAAAATGAAACCCAAGAAGCATATGATAAAATCATGCATAGGAGGGTGAAGTTGATCACTGTTTAGTCAGCCAGCCTCACCCTCATGGCATCAAGAGTTTTCAGCTTTCATTTCCAAATTGGAGTGGCAGAGTAAGTGTAAATCTTTTCAGAAGTTGTTTCTAGTATTACCACCTCAAAGGTAGAGGGGCTTTTTCTTTGGATGGGTACTATAGGAGATTTGTAACATACTTTTTCAGGGTAGCGGCACCCTTGTCAGCTTTTATGAAGAAGGTGAGCCTTTCATGTGGATGGGGAAGTTTCATTAGAGCATTTAGAAGCTGAGATAGAGATTGGAAAGAAGAACTACCCTTCCCATGACTTGAAGTTAGCAGCAGTGCTCTTTGCGCTGAAGATGTGGGGGAACTACTTGATGGTTGAATGGTTTATTGTTTACTCTAATAAAATGATTCTCAATTGTACATTCTCTCAAAAGGACCTGAACATCAGAAAGAGGTGATGTCTAATGATCTCCCAGGACTATGACTTTGAGATATTCTATACTCCTTCGAATGGGAACGTGGTAGAAGATGCACTCAGTAGGAGGTCTGGTCTACAACTACTGAGTGAGGCATTAGAGAAGCTAGTTACGATGCAAATATCCTTTGTGGATAATGATGTAACATCTTACCTCCAATCTATGACTATCACTCCCCCAATTCTTCACTGGATTATGGGGGCACAACTTGATACATTGACTGTGAGGCCTGATGTACTAAGATATCCTTAGTACGGTCTCCTGAAGTATTTTCTGAAGGGGGGATGGGGGAGCACGTCGTCCTCCATATAGGATGCACCATGGTACCAGTGAAACATTGGGAGGAGGTGTTGAGGTATTTCCATACATCCCCTTTAACAGTACATCCTAGAGTGGTGAAGGTGTACTAGGACTTCGAACATTTGTACTGGTGGTCAAGGATGAAGGAAGCAGTCGAATAGTCTGTATAATGTTTCCTCACATATCAGCAAGTGAAGGCTGCACAGAGCCGGAATAAGACTTATGACGATAGTGGACATAGACCTTTGGTGTCTGAAGAGGGAGACTATGTCCTCCTATGAGTCTCACCCCAATGAGGATTGCGCTGGTTTGGGAAGGGTGTAAATCTAACTCTGAGGCTCATCATACCTTTCTAGATTCTCTGTAGAGTGGAAGAGGTGGCATATCGTTCATTTTTTTCCTCTCAAATGCACCTGGTGCATAATGTCTTCCATGTGTCACAGTTGAGGAAATGCATTCCTGATCCATAACATGTTATCGACCATGGAGATCTAGACTATGATTATGGGGTGAAATTTATAGAGGTTCTAGTAGATATTGAGGATCGACAAGAGAGTGTCCTTCATGGGTGATCGATACCTCAGGTGCGCGTTCGCTAGCCACACGGGAACCTCCTTGAGAGCACATGGGAGTGGGATTCTCAGAATCATTCTTAGTACCCCCATTTATTTTCTTTAGTCATTATTGTGGCTTTAGGAGACATAAAGCCCTTAGGTGGGTAGAATTTAATGTCCCGGAATTTATGTATATTTTTTAATTATATGGGATGTTTTCAAAACCTTGAAATCAGTCAGCGCATGATTCTGAGGCTCATAGTCCATAGAATGATCCATCGAAGATTTTTTATGCATTAATTAACAGGCTTAAATAGTTTTCCTAAAAAGGTGGAATAACTCTTAAATGATTACCCAGATCAGAATTCTAAGGGCACCGTCACATTCAGGATGGCAGGTTTACCCTCGACGTGAGTTATGCTTAGTCGGCGCGGAGCCTCCGATGAGAATACCCGAAAATGGCATAACCATAAATAAAATAAATAAATTAGTTTATTTTACTTTTCAAATGCTTATAACTCACGAACTGTAACTCAGATTGAAAATATGAGACCACTGCTGAACTCTTGGGAGTATTATTTCTATAGGATGATAATAGCATTGGCTGGCATGGTCCACCAGTGAAAGTTAGTTTTTGGCTGTAAATAAAATTATTAAGTTACAATTATTTTATTGTATAATCCATAAATTCTAAATAGTAACTCATATTGAAAATCTAAGAGTAACATTGTGTTTTTTGGGGGTGTGTTCGCCTTAGGTAGAGCCTATCCCTTACTGGTATGGGTCGAGGGTGATCATAATTATTTTATTGATCTTTTTCTAAGGTACATTGAGTAAACGTTTGAGTAGAGTTTTCAATACTTGGAACCAGTGATCTGATTACAAACTTGAGGGAACTATTGAATCTGTAGTGCCGAGAATCACTTAAGGGAGGCTTTACTTTGACGATAGTAAGTTCGAAGAATAATTTATGTTCTACTACATTTTAAATGAAATGAAATGATATAATTTTGTTATTTTATTTCATATACTTCAACGGATAAGTAAAGGGGGTAGGGCCAGTGATATGTCAAGCCAATAAATTTCTTGACTTTCCAACCCTATATAATAATGTCATTGGGGAATTAAGAATCTTCCAAATTAAAGTGTCCCATTAAATTCCAAAGTCATTACTTACCCTCCCCCTCTTATATATATATGGAACTTGGGGAGGTGTATCAGCACGAATTTGCCAAGTACTGAAGTGCTAAATGAGCACCACGACACCAGACCCTTACAAGGCGAAGCCGACCCAGTGGGAGGTGGCGAATGTCACCGAACCACGAACCAAAGTGCGACGTATGAGTGGCGACATTAGGAATAGGTATCCAGAATGAAGAACATGATCCACCATCAAGCGTGGATGTTTCCTTGAAGATTCTATGTATGGGGTTATTTTGTTTTTTCATTTTTATTCCCTCTTCCTCATTCCAGAAATTACATGAAGAACGCGGGTCAGCCGACTAGCAGGTTGACCTGCGATTCATTCGTCATTGTGGGAGGTTATTATAGGGAATCCTGTGGGGTTTATCTTGTTTTTTAATTCAGTTTTTTATTAAACCCTTAACCCCCTCGTGTTATTAGCTAACGTGGAGGGCGCATTCCAAGAGAAAATATCCCAAGGTCAGAGCCTACGTTGGTCACGGTGGGAGCAAGGGGCCGCCAGATCAACATGTGGCTGGTGGACGGAGTGCGTGCCATTGGCACGCATGGAAGCAAAGCCGCATCCCACCGACTGTGGAATGGAGGACCCACAGTGCCAGATAGTTCCGCATTGGGGTCCACCAACACGGGTTGACACGATGACAAGGCACCACGCCACGTGATCTAGACCTGGACGTGATGCATTCGGATATCCCTCGTGGCATGTGCCACCAGGCAAGGTGAAACACCGGGTCGGTCCAGCGGACATACCCACAGCTCAGCGGGCCAACCCACGGCCTAGCCAGGTCGATCCAGGCCCTATAGGACAGGTGGATCTGAGTCAGGTCGGACTCGAGATGGGACATGTCGATCTAGGTAGACCCAGGTTCCCACTACCGAACCTTGTCGGGCCGGTCTGACCGAGGCAGACCGAACCCAGAACTATACCACCCGGGAACACTTAATGAGCCTTATCTTGAATACCAGATGTCTGTTTCATGAACCGTCTATGTCTTTGGGATCCTTAGAGTGAGACAGTCCTTTTGACTTACTTCGAAAGAGTTTTGGAGAAACTTGGAGTATGACCGGGTTGGATCGCACCCGAATCCAATCAGGCCCTCAGCACTGAAATGAAAAAAAATGCACAGACCAGGTGTCTAATTGACACATCGTCTATTACATTGGAACTATTATGATATGGTAGATCATCTGGTTATTTTTTGTGAGATTTCGTGCTGGTTGAAATATGAATTTTGGCATGGAGATCAGTTCTCCCAAGTGAACTACGTACGGAACCATGTGATTGGATGAGGCCTGACTACTGCTGACTTTTCACCTCTGAGTGACTCGACGTCCATGGTACGGGATGTAGAGAAGTACCTCAATAGGCCACATTAGGTATCGGCCACGGTACGCAATGGGTAGGAGTACCTTAGTAGGCCACGGTGTGAGAGGGAGGCTCTATATGACCTGGCAGACGCATGGTACATGATTAGGAGGAGTACCTTCACAGTTCAAGGTTAGTGGGAATCACCTCTCAGTGATGCGGTAGGCCCACAAATCTTGTTAGAGGAAGAGTTCTCCAACATCCAAGGAGTTCGACGTTGTGACTGGGGATGTTACTAGTTGCCATCCCTAGAGAATCTCATGGATGGCTATCAGCATTTATAGCGATCCTGTATGGGTCAGCATCATAATCCTGTTTCCCTGAGATGTATACCTGGTTTGAGATGAGACTCTAATTGAGTTGTGTCTATTTCTTTGTGCTTTGTGATTGAGATCATGCATTTTAGTTTTAATTTTCGGAGTTCTAGGAGACTCATGGGGACTCGAGGTCCCTACTGAGTATCGTTATACTCAACCCTGCATGAGCTTTTCCCGCACCATGTTGTGTCCTGTGAAAATAACGTACAAAACTAACCATGGGTGAGGGATTCAAGACTATATGGTGCTCAGAGTTGGACCATTTGGTATGACGTGACGCATGGACTAATATTCGTGAGCCATACCTACCCTTCTGGTTGGATCCTTGGAAGACGACCCATGAGCTGTTTTCCCTTCATCAGTTGTATCCCACTTTTCAGTTGTGCTTGTACTTTTCCAGTTGGGCTTGTATTCCAGCCCCTTTTATATTCATCACACTTTTACAATAGTAGTTTACTTCAAAGTTTCATCCTATTGTGTTCTAGGACCATGTGTTTGTATAGGTTTAAAAGCAATGCCTTCCCATTTTAGGGAATACGCCTTTAGGTGCTAGATGTCAGGCCCTGGCCTATGGATGGTGGGCTTGTGGTAGTCATGGCATGGGTCCCAGGGGACGGGTCATGAAAAAAAACCCAGTTCAATCATTAAATCACTATCACATATAGATATATGTATCATTTTATATAAATTCATTCAATAAAATATATATCTCTCTTCTATAATAGTATTATCTTTAATATCCTTGGAAACATTAGCATAATTACATTAGATGATCATTTTTCTTTTTTTTATAAAAGGGTTTTTATATTCTTTATAATCACATAGCATTCAGAAAACATTTTGTGAGGACATATTTTATTTATAATATAGTATAACTCATATGATCTAATTTTTTCATTATAGATTACATATGGTTATCAAATAATGATAATATCTTTGTTTCATTCCATAAAATTAGTGGATGCTTTTGAAATTGATATGAGTCTGATCATTGATTCTTGTTTTCCTTATATCAAATATCTAATATATAAAAGGACATTTTTATTTTAGAATTACTAGAAGTGAAGCTTTATTGATGAATGATTTCATGTAAGTATTGTCATCAATAATACTTATTGAACTAATTGATTTATTATATAAAATGGAATGTTTGATTTGAAATTTCCCCATGCTAATTTATATTGATTGATGAATTATTTGTTAGGATATTTTTCAGCACACCAGGCTGAGGCAACACATATCTTCTAATCATGAATCTATAATACATCTCTTTAAAATTCTATATATAACAAATAGAAGAATTTTATAATGTCTTGTAACCAGTGCATTACAATTATAACTATTCATTCTCTTTATATGAACACATTCCTAATGATTAATGGAATACCATTATTTATAAAGGATTCATTGACCTAAAAAATATTCATAAGTCTGCCAATAATACCTAAGGAACTAAACTCTAAATCATTTAAACAATATTTTTTTATATACATAAAAGGTACTTAGTTTCTCAGGAAAAATAAATAAATTACCCAATTTTTTTATAAATCATGTATATTATTTACTTCAGGAATTACTAATGATTGAAGCATTAATGATATTTTGGATGAGTATTGAACAACATTAGATAATTTCCTTCCAAAACTATAAAAATTTATCCATGTTTCCAATGAAAATATGAGATAAATTTATTCATAATACTCAATTAATGTTAAACAACAATCATAAAATGGAAATTAATATTTTTATACTTCTCCCCAGAAACATTGAAACCACCATTCTCAGCTGCTTAGAAAAAACACATTATTTCTTGTAAAATTTCATTTATTACATGGTTACCCAATTTAAACACTCATATGTGATAGAAAAATAGTATCAAATACCCAATAAGTAAGAAAGATTATTTTCCTAAAATTTTTAAATGCACATGACGAAGATAAATCTATATGATTCTTTCATTCAGTTAAGTACATTTAAAATTACATATATTTTTTCATGATATGTGTAGTAAATAACTACTTACACCCTTACTAACGGCTTTTTACAGAATTTATTAATGAAGGATACATTGGTGTAAAACTGTTCTATGTAATTTTTTCTTTTCATTCTACATTTTCATCATAAGAAGTAAATTTTAGTCATTCATTAATGTTATAATTTTCTTGGTATATTTTCCTTAAACAGGAAAGAAGTGTTTCTCTCAATTTTGAACATTTTTAATCATAAATTATGTTTGATTATATAGTAATTAAATATATAATAATTTTGGTAATGAAGGATCCTGATCCATATTTCATTTCTATAGTTAACCAGTGTAATTATCAACCATTCATTTATTTCATCACTTTATCTATGAAATCTTCTTGGAGGTGAGAGAACAAGTTAAATCATCAATGAAAAAATTTTGTATCCAAAACTCACATCATAATTTGATTAAAGAAATTACGAAATAACAATAATATTGTTCATACATGTGATTTATATAAAAATATTTATGACCATCAGTTCTTAAGGAGGCGTACCAAGTGTTGGTGCCACCAACACCATGAATTTAGGGTATCATAATACATAAAAAAAAAGAAATTATACCACCTATTCGAATCTAATCAATGTATATAGATTTTATATTTCTAGTATTACCTTAGTATTATATGTGTATTACATTCCATTTACTAAAAAATATATCATATTAGTAATTTTATCTGGATTACTGATTAGACGTTACTGATTAATTTAATAATCAATTGGATCCAACTATTTTATCAAACACTATATACCATATGTACTCAAATTAGAAGAATCATTCATTTCAATATTTTATTGGAAAAAATCAATGAAACCATTCATTATATTTGATAGGATATAGCTATGCCACTACTCTAGGAGTATCATGGTAAATATTTTATAGACTAGCTATATTATCTTGTATCTAAATGATCTGTTGAGTGAAGTAACATATTATAAAATCATATACATGATTCAAAAAAAATTTATTGTACTGTTGTAGAAATATTTACTTGGATACACTTTTACTTCCAAAATTAGTTAATTCTACCCATCACTCTCAAAATAACTCCATAATAGTGGCATGTACCCTATACTTTTGATGACCAAAACATCGTACAAAAGTTTTTGTTTAAATTTTATCTACAGAATGCATTCATGAATTAATATTTATTTGAGTATTTTTAATATTTTCTCATATAATTTAAATTTATTATTATGCTCAGACTATGTTTTCTCACCCTCAAATGAACAATAATAAAAAAATATTAATTGTGACATTATGAATTTTTCAATCTATTATTTTTTATGATTCCCATAGATATGAAAATTAAAAAAATAATAAAAGATGGAAAATGGAAATTACATTACTTGACTAGTCTCGAGCATCTAGAATAGGTTGATCCATTTAAACTTAAGGGTACATAGTTGTCCTTGTGGAATCATGATAGATTTAGATCAGGAAATATGATTCTGCTCACTCTCCATTCCAATTTTTTCACTTATATTCTCGAAACTACATCATCTTGGTGGGGTCCTCATCATATATCATCATCATTAATAGGAAAAATGAAATTGCATGAAAGTATGGGGGACTTAGGAATCACAATATATAAGAATATAATGATTGATGTGAAGACCCTTATACATATTTAATAAAATAGAATTATGTAAAGACAGTAACAAAAAATAAGCAATTATTTATAAAATCACCCAAAATCAAAAAAAATTATTATGTTATAACATCAACATTAAAAGAGTAAGAATACTCTACAAGTAAAATAATGGTATGATAAATTTAAAATGTAAAAAAAAATATTAAATTGTAAAAAGAAAATGATTTATTTTAATTCTAATATTTTAATTTCATTCGGAATAAAAATAATTTAGTTTTTTAAATTGAAAATAAAAAAATACATAATGACCATAACAGTTTAATCATATTTTTACATTATTTTAGGCATATGTAGCGTTATTATAGAATTCATGTATCATAATTATTATTTTCACTTGAATATTAGGTACATAAAACAGAAATCATGGAACAAAAAAATATATTATTTAATCTTTTTAATGATCTCCTACGTTAATCTCAATCCATAAATAATCATAGAATAACCTAGGAAATACATGGACAAATGGATCAGATGTATGTAATAAGCATATGGATATATGATATCAAAAGTGTTAGAAGGGATAAAATGATGACATAAAAGTGAAATGAAAATGAATAAACATTTGGATGTATAACATATATAACAAGGGATTATATAATCATGGAATCATAAAAATTTGTAACAAATAAATAACATGACAGAAGTATGATTCTATTCTAACCACCAATACCATAGTACATAGAAGATCAAGACGAAAGGCTAGCCACCAAGACCATTTCATGTTGTGGAGCATGAGTTAAGGATTACCACCAGGACCATTACACATGACATCTCAGGAGACTAAACATTACCAATGCATTGAAGCAATATCTATTTAAACTCATCATAACATGTTCATGAATATAATTTCCCATTAACAGTCATACATAAGTAATAAACATATAGGTAACCCATGGAATAAAATGTGTTTCATATTCATCTCAAAAGGCATAAATAATGTGTGTATCATAAAGGTGTATCTGATTGAATGGATATAAATACTACATTGACATTTATATTGAAATATATTCATTTATATTGATAAATGATGTGATATGGATATGGGAAAATGTAATAATAGTTTTTACAAAACATTTTTAGGGAAATATTTTAATTTTGTTTGAGTTTGATATTTAAGAGACATTAAAGAAGAAAACAAAAATTTGTTTTCCTAACACCTGATATAAACCTTGATAGTTTATGATAATAAAATTATTTATTTTATAAAAATAATTGACGATTAAATCATAAGAGGTAGCTTACTTTATAAAGGGTGTGAAATCATGCATTTCCTTTAAATTAGGTCTTCATGTCGAGACGAATGAGAAGGGAGTTTTTTAACAAGAATTTACACACAATATAAATAATAATTGTTTTGGAAAAAATATTATTATACCATAAAAATAGAATTTAGTATTATTGACTAAGAATAATTATGAATTACATTTTTTTAAAGAGTGAGAAAGTGTAACACGATGGAAAAAATGAAGGTTCAAAATGAATCCCTTACCTTATGTTTGAAAGTGTTGTTCACGTGGTCGTAGTGTCAGCTATAATGAAATTAAAATGTATATTAATTAATTAATTATTATTATCATATATAATTATTGGAGTTAATATAATTTTATTAAGTTCAATACTCAAAAATTTTATTAGTTATAAGATACAATATCAATATTTGGGAGTGTTTATCTCCATAGTTTGCATGATCAGCACATTTGTATACGTGTATGGAAGATCATGTAATTACAGAATAGTTTTGTAGAATTGAAAATATGTGTAATTAAATAACATATATAATATTAATTGGACTTATATATTATTTTTTCTGTATGTGAGTATTATTAATTAAATATAATGTTAGTGGTAAAGGTTTAGATTTTTTTCGTTTTTTTCGATCATCAAGAACACGTTTTGTTTTGTTAAAAAATATTATAAATATATAATTGTTATAGAACATTACATGACCTAGTATATATATATATATATATATATTAGAATATTTTTTAAACCATAAATTGTTATTATTATCATCCATGAAGGTGGTAGAATATATTCAAAACTCATCTTCCTCGAATGCGATAAATTATCACATCACGGATGATATTTTCAGTGCTAGAAAAAAAGGGGAGGGAAAAAATGATAATGGGTTTTACATTAAAAAAATAACATTAAAAATATATATAATACTAAATTTATCATTTTAATTAGACAAGGGGAGGTGGGGAAATTAAATTAAATAAAATGAAACAAAAATAAAAAGAAAGTTCTTTTTACCGGTGGAATTCTACCCCTTCAGAACCTCCTTGAGGCACTTGATATTTGAAATTTAATGAGTCTAAAGGATCCTAAACATGGGGGAGAATATTGGGAAGATGATTGATCGTAATTTAGACAATATTACTATATTTTGAGGTGTGAAGACAAGAGGTGGTGAGAGGTGGAATTTATAGTGGAGGAGAGGGGTGTTCTTTTATTATTTTATTAATTAGTTTATTATTTTTTGTGTAGAATAATAATAGTATGGATTAATTGGAATAAATATTGTATCTAGTGAATGTGAGTTAAATAAAATGGTTCTTACATCTTCCATACATCATCCTTGACTTAGTAATTCATTTATTAAGCTTAAACCATAAATTATAGTATTTCACTATTCACAAAAAAATCATTTATTTAAAAAAATATACAAATTCCCCCAAACCATTTTTCTATAGGAATAAATTAAAAATTAACACCATTTGTATTTTTTAATATGATGTATAATTTTTTAAAACAAAATCATTATTTACACAAAAAACAATTCTAAAATTATAACTCTTTTTATAACACATTGAAAAATTCATTAAGGTATCAAAAAATTATCTTGTAATAATAAAGAAAAAATTATTAATATATTAATATATTTTAATAAAATAAATTATATTTTACTTAACACCCAAAAACTTAAATGTAGTGACATTGTATTCGATAGCGTGTGTGACACGCAACACCTACCACGTAATGGATTATAATGCCTTGAAAATTTATAATATATTTACTATATTTACCAAATTTAATATATTTTATAGTTTTAAATGAACACTAAATTGAGTTAGTGCAAATCAATTTCAATAATGAGTTTCTTCAATGACTTGGCTTACATATAAGACCGAGTTTTCCCAAAAAAACATATTAATAAAACAATATTATTTGATATAATAAGATATAACCTTAACATTAAATTATTTGTTATGAATAGTATTAATTGATATAAAAAATATATGGTTCTTAAAAATATAAAAATAATCAAATATTAAAAAAAATTTATATAATTAATATAATAACAAATTGAATACAAAGGAAATGTTTTAATATAAATATATTTTATGCCCAGAAGGTTTTATTAAAATATTTAAAAAATTAATTACAATCAGTGAATGATATTAATGAAACATATATAATATATATTAAATTAAATATTTTTTATACTCATCTAATCGATTTGTTAATCATATGATAATAAAAACACCATTATTACACATAAAATCATGTATTTTTATAAAGGCACTTTAACCGTAGTATAATTGAGAGCCTATTTTAAATCCATTTTCTAGATCTATAATAAATATTATATATAAAAATAAAATTAATATTTTAAATCAGATAATAAATATTATTTTAGGGTGAACATTAAGTATTTTTATCTGATGTTTCGTTTTTTATGAATAGTAGAAAAATACTGAATTTAATTCAAAAAATATTTTTCATTAAATTTATTTATAATTATAATTATAAATTTTTTGGTTTTGAAGAATTTTTAGACCAATATAATGTAATTTAGTAAAAGTAAATTTAAAATTTTATATAAAAACAAAACAATATTCTGAAAGATTTTACATTAAAAACATGCACTATCATCCTGTCTATGTGATTAAATTTAAAATAATTTCTTCCACTTCTGTGATTGGAATTTGTAAAATGGATTCCATATTTGGAATCAGAATTATTAATAATTTAAAATATCTTGAACATATTTTTTTACATTATTATTAGTGAATTTAATTAAAATTAATAATAACGATAATGGTAAAATAAAGCTTAACCGGCGATTAACCATAATCTGATATGGGAAAATGGACTAGAATCATGTAAAAAATCCATTTCCTATAAATATTTAGACCCTATACTACCTTTTATATATTTATTACCATTATGTTTTCCACAAGAACCGGGATAAATTTTGGTGTAATTATCGTTGAAAACATTTATAAGAGTGAAACTCCACATCCACTATAAAAAGGCCTCCTCTCCCCCAACATCCTCACACCTCCAAGACCAATTTTTACTAACCATGATCTCCCTAAATATCTACTTAATATATCAAAACACATCCTATAATCTTCTTATTTGGATGTAATCCATTAATGGAATCCCATGTGTGAAAACCCAGAGGTGTTATCCAAATAAAAGGGAACATAATCTTCATGGTCATTAGGAGAATTTCTATTATACATCCAATAATTTATCCATATTAAATTTTTATATAACTGAAAACTTGTCCTAAATATACTCAGATATTGTTCTATTTAATTTATGACATATAATTACACATACATCCATTTAATGTCTAATAACTATACCTTTTTTGTTTACGGAGGACTACCGCCTCACGAAATGATGATTGTTCATTATTCCATTACTAACTCTCATGGTGAGAATTTTGAAAAAAATATTGTTTATATATGATATATATGATATTTATAATTTCATTATTCTTCTATAATTTTTATATAGAACGTAGCATAATGATTTCCATTTTTTCTAAATACAATATAATCGTTTGTCTAAGTGTGGACTACTACCCTCTAAGAGCAATGGACTCATTCAGCTGATACATGGATTGTATGAAATATGGTTTTAATTAAAAATATGTGATATTAAAATCAACTATATGATATTAATTAAAAAATTTCCATTTAGAAAATAAAATGAATATCATTTTATTTACTACCATTTCTTGACTTAAAAAGTGATAATGGTATTGGTGGATGTGTGGACTACATCCTTGTCGACACGATGTGATTCCTTTTATATCTAGTGAATAAATATATGAGTATATATAATAAAATAATATTGTATTTATTATATAATTATCATTATTAAAATATTAATGTTACTTACCTTATTTCTATAATGATCAATGAAAATTTGGAATGTTATTCACGCGTACCTACAACCTAGCCTCTCCATGATTATAATGTTTTTTTATTTTTGATAACCTTATTTAATTATAGTTATTAAATGTAAATTATATGATTGAATAATATTTATATCATTATTATTAATATTGACATGTTATATATTGAACCATTGACCATAGATGACATACCAAAGCTGTTTTTCACACAAATTCAGAATTTGGACAAAACACATGACATAAAGATAATTTATTAATTAGATTTATACAAAATTATAATTAATGAAATAAAAGTAATGATAAAAATAAAAAAATTATGAGTAATTTAAATAATTAACATATGTTTAGTATTAAATAAAATAAAGACACACGATACAATACAGACTCTAGGTAAGGAATTTTTGTCTCACTTTTCTAAATTTCTAAGATAAATGTCATATTTACAACGTAAATATTTTGGGTGGTGTACCTAATACACATTTTATGAAATTTTATATCAAATAATTTTATCTCCATGTTATTTAAAACTTTTATTTAATTTTATTTATTCATGAGTGTTATGATTTAACATTTTTCAAAGTGGTATGGGACACTTTGGAGTGATCAAATAATATGTTCCTTATGATTTATATTCCAGATCATTCAATGGTATTTCCATTTGTATAACTTTTATGAAAATTATTCCATAATCTATTTCATTTTACTATACTATAGTTATTGATGCTCTTTTCAAATTAACTTTACCATTTTTCCACTCTTTGGTAATCAAAGTGTTTTAGAAAATATTTTTAAGAAAACTCGACTTCATTTCACTCTTGAGTCAAAGAAAGGTTTATATATAAAAATATATTCAAAATATCCTTATAACCTTCCCAAAAAGATTCATTTATGATATTTTTACACTTTTTTTCATTTACCGATGTTTTCAAAGGCATCATTTTGCCATTTTTTTGAATACGGAATTTTTATACCCTTCTTACCGTGGAAAATGAATATTATTTTTACCTCATATGACATGTTCAGATTTACCCACCATAATTTCAATTAATATTTTACTTCATCTCTAAATGTTATGTTTTTGAAGAAAATATTCTGAAGGATATTTTCAAAGAAATTTTTTTAAAATTGTTTTTTCGAAAAAATATATTTTTCATTAATATTTTTAAAATATATTTTAAAATATTTCAATCCATCCAAAATAACAATAATTTATTTTAAAAAACTAGGGATATGTCATATTGACGAAATAATAAATCTTCCTTTAATAGTTTATGAGTTAGTTATCCAAGGATTTTATTCACATTCACTTCCTTAATTCATTTTTATCCTCATGATATATTCAAGTTCCTATGATCATTTTACATTGATTTTCCCCAATATCTTCTTATCTTTTTTATATGTTTATTTACTAAACCAAATACCATTTTTCATATATTGATTACATTGAATGTTATATGATTATTGGTGGAAATATTGATAAATATGTCTCATTTATTCAATATTGATATTTGGTAAGTTATATTTGTTATTTGATATGAATAATTCTTGTGACATGAAAGTTACGGGTTGGGAACCGTTTAAGGTAAGACCTACTGGTTGTATAATTGTAACTGAAATACCCTTGATTTATAAGGCACCAGCCTTAAACCTTACTTAATCTTGAGTTATTACAAGAATACACATTGAGGATCTTTTCAGGTTTAGAGTTTTTGAGAATTAGATCATAAAACTTGCATTACATTCCACATTTAAACAAAGTGGTTACATAAAGATAGTATTCATTTTTTCCCATCAATGGAACATATTTAAAATAAAACATGGATTCTTTCTTGATACTTCCTTGACACTATCATCATATCATGTACCTTTCCCTTGACCTGTGAAAAACAATTTCAAAAAAACTTGGCATGAGCATAAAAAGCTCAGTATGGGTTATAAAAATATGGAAAGGAAACATGATTTCATATATACATAAGAATGAAATCATACTTTACCCATAAAACATAATCACTTTAACATACCTCATCAAATCATTAATAAATCATAGAAATCATAAGACATAAAGGTAACATGAGGCATTCATAACATTCTTACGTAGGGAGTAACCCTCTTGGTTATGTTTGGAATACCCATCATAGTATATTCCCTAAATCTCTTCAAGGAAACCTTAACGTTTCACTCCTTCACATTACCCAATGAATTGGAGAGCTATATCGGGCTCACCCGCCCTTAGTTTATCACGGAACCACCCGTCTTCATAATAATGCCCAAGAACCTCAACATAATCGTATCACATAAAACATGCATAAAGAAAACATAACATTTCCACCTTTCAATCAAAAGATATCAATACAACACATTGATATAATAACATTATGAAAACCATTTTCAATACCAAAATAAATGAAAATTAAAACATGGTATTTATTTTTCTTTTTAAAAATAAGGAATGGCTTGTAGAGGAAGACGAAACTCAAATAATAGTCACGGCTGTGGAGAAGTCGTTGTCGCCGCATACGTACGACAAAAACATTACCTTTTGTCGTTTAGTAAATGCTTCGTATAAAAAAGTTTCCTTTTGAATAAATATAATAGTCAAAGGGGTTTATACACCGTATAAAAGAAGGTTTTGTATAAAACAAAATATGCCTCAATGAAAAGAGATTGAGACGAAGTCCCATACCTCGGGTCCGACTTGACTCGGTCATTCTTTAATCTCCTGAATAATAAACTTGAGTTAATTTATACTTTTTTAAGAACCTTTTCCAAGTTCATTATTCCTTTTATATCACTTATTGTCATGTCATGAACACTATGTAATTATTTAAGTTAATAATGGTTGTTTTAACGATCATAGGTACTTGAGTCAAAAATAAACCTTTTATAATTACAAGTTGTTCATGTATCCCTTATATCCAGAATTGTAATCATGATTTATATATAATATATATCATATATATCCAATATATACATGCATTTATAATATTACATAATCATTTAGAGGTAAGAAATGAAATGCACCGTTCATGGAGACGGTAAGTCGTACGTACGCATAAATGCTACTTTCATTTCTATTTCGTATTTTATAGAATTGAATCATAATGATATAAAAGTATATTATAATTCCAGTTTAATATCATATATAATATCATAACTCCATCCTTTATACGTCCCACATATGGTATTTAACGAATCAAATCACTTTGAGGGGGCGGTAGTCCGCACTTCCTTAAATGAAGATATAGAGTTTACCCATAATGGAAACCATAAAGGTATGACCAAAATAAAAAATACAGAACCTTAATGAAAACATAAAAATATTATATATCATATATAAATATAGTGTCATCTTAATGGCCACCTTTGAATGTGTTAAAATAATGTTGAACAATCATCGTTTCGGGAGGCCGAAATTCACCATCCACGGAATCAGTATTTCTTTAACCATTAGATGTAGGTGTGTGTAAGTTTATCTCGAATCCTTCATATAACAACATCCCAGTATATTGAAGATACTGGATTTTTTACAAAAGAAATGAATAAAAAGTGTTTAGGGGGTTGGAGAAGTAAAATAAAACAAAAGGACTCAAGTGAAAACATTACCTTAAAATCAGGTAACTCCATTTGGATTGAGATCAAAGGCTTCCTTGGGAAGACTTCTGCCCAAAGTGAGGCTTCAAGGAGTAATATAGGGAAGTTGAGAGACAAAATGGTCAGGGCTTGGCCGAGTCAAAGGCTTTTTAAGTGTGGGTAAAGAGGTAGAGGTGGGGGCCTTTTATAAGAGGAGAGGAGGGGCGCTCTTGGAAAGTAAAGAAATGTTACTTTATTTTAAAATGAGTTTCGGATTAAAAAGGTTCCACATTAATATAATTTGAGGGTAAGGTGATAAGGGTTCAAAATCCACCCATACAATAGTTTTTGGACTTTTTTAGGTCATAGATTTTACATTATCATTTCATTTTATTTAAATCATTTATTAATGAGGTAATCGCTGCATCATCATGATGTCATAGATAATTTAATTTCTTTAAAGTCTAAAAATTATAAAAAAACTACTATGATGTAGGAAATCTTTTTATCTTTCCAATAACTATTTATAATAAAAAATATGACTTGTATAACCCCATGTAAAAATTCGTTTAGTAAAATACGTTATGTTTGTGTCATTTTTACTTTAACATTAAATAAAAAGTTATTTATGTCATTTCCCAACCAAAGTGGCTCCATGGGGTCCCCAAGTTGACCCATGGATTGTCTTGGTCGGCCATGACACATCCAATAATGGTAGGACATGTGTCTAGGTCATTTAATATTATTAAAACATTATTTTTACCTTAATCTACACTAATTACCACTAATCGTGATTTAAAACATAAAAGTTACTATTCACCAAAAAAATTATTTTAATCTCATTGAACCACATTTTACTTATTAATGAAAGCCATGTATGTAGAATTTTTGAAAATCAAATCACAGAAGTGGCAAAGTTTCATTTAACCGAAAAATCAGTTTCTTTAACTACCACTTAGTGGTTTCACTATTCATCAAAAATTGAAGTTTTTCAGAACAATACCAAAACTTCACCCTAAGCTATATTTGATATTCCGAATTCAAAAATGATGTCTATTTTAAAAAATTAAAAACATATAAGTTACATTAATTAATTTAAAAATTAATTCTCGTTGTCAGTGAAAATAGCGTGTTTTTATGAAACAATAAGTATCAAAAGATTGACAGTAGTTTAAGTCCAATTTCAAAGTAAAATTAATTCCAATAACCACTATTAGATTAAATGGTAAAAATTTATTATAATTTCACCTTAAAACCAATTCAAAAGATAATCTAATCATATAAATAAATTAGATTAAAAAGCAGTTTTGATGTAAAATGCAGTATTATTCAGTATTCATTAAAAAAAAGAACATTGTCATAAAAATACCAAAAATTCACAAAAAGTAAATTTTGATGTCCCAATCACAAAGAATAATTTTATTTTGACAAAAATATCTTATAAAATTGTCAAAAGATAGATTTAAAAATGGTTTTCCATCAAAAGGCAGTAAAACAATCTTTTAAAAATATTAGTGTATTCTATGCTTAAGATTGGATTTATTTTCATTTTAAGCCTCTAAAACACTATCTAATTAATTAATAGACATAGATAAAAATATCTATTATTCATTACTCACTTGGGATGTTACATACTTCCCCCCTTTATAAAATTGTGTCCCCGCAATTTATTTACTTATCGAATAAATGGGGGTACTTATCCCTCATTGCATTTTCATATTCCCATGTTGCCTCTTCCATCATGTGGTTTTTCAACAAAACCTTTACCTGATTAATCACCTTATTCCGTAGCACTTTCTCCCTGTGGTCAAGAATCTGGAACGGTTGTTCCTCATAAGATAGGTTCTCTTCCAGCTAAACTACCTCTGGACTCAAAACATGTGATGGATCTGGCATGTACTTTCTCAACATCGAAACATGAAAAACATTGTGTACCTGAGATAAACACGGAGGTAAAGCCACTCGGTAAGCAACTAATCCAACTCTCTCCAGAATTTCATATGGTATAATGAACCTTGGACTCAGCTTTCCTTTCTTACCAAATCGCATCACACTTTTCCATGGTGATACTTTGAGAAAAACATGATCACCTTACTCAAAAGAGAGATCCTTCCTCATGTTGTCTGCATAACTCTTTTGCCTACTCTGAGCTGTTCTCATGTGTTTCTGAATCAACTGAACTTTTTCTGCCATCTCTTCTACCAATTCTGGCCCTATCAACAACCTTTCACCCACTTCATCCCAGAAAGCTGGGGTTCGACACCGCTTCCCATATAACGCCTCAAATGGTACCATCTGTATACTAGAATGAAAACTATTATTATAGGAAAATTCAACCAAAGAAAGATGTTGGTCCCAACTTCCCTGATAATCCATATAGTAGGAACGTGGCATATCCTCCAATTTCTAAATTGTTCGTTCTGACTGCCCATCTAATTGAGGATTAAATGCTAAACTAAAATTTAATTTAGTACCCAACGACATCTGAAGGCCCTTCCAAAAGTTAGAAGTAAACCTGGGATCACGATCGGATACAATGGAGAGAGGAACTCAATGTAACCTGACTATCTCTTTAATATACAAACGGGAAAGTTGATCTAGAGAGAAAGTATCTCGTATAGCAAGGAAATGAGCAGATTTAGTCAAGCGATCAACAATAACCTAGATTGCATTATTACCTCGAGATGTCTTCGGTAATCTCACAACAAATTTCATGGATATATTCTCTCATTTCCACTCTGGCACCGGTAATGGTTGAAGCATCCCTTTTGGTAACTGCCACTCTACTTTAACCTGTTGACAAGTCAAACACTTCATAGTAAAATCAGCAATATCTCTTTTCATTCCATCCCACCAGTAATACTCCTGGAGATATCTATACATCTTAGTACTGCCAGGATGAACTGAAAACGGAGAACTATGATCTTCACATAACAACTCTTTCTTCAACTGTGAATCACAAGGCACACACAATATCTTCTTAAATCTCAAAACACAATCATTATCAATGTTGAATTCAGGCAACTTACCCTTCTGAACCAGCTCTACCTTTTTCTGCAACTCACTGTCTTGCTTCTGTGCTTTATTGATTCTGTCTGATAGAGATTATCTCACTGATACCTGAAACAAAACATAAGAACTTCCTACTCCAACAACTTCTATTCCAAAGTTCATCAAATCCTTAACCAAAGGATCACGTTCTAAATGCAACATTGTTAATGAAGAATTACTTTTTTACTCAAAGCATCGGCCACTTTATTTGCTTTTCCCGGATGGTAATGAATTGTACAATCATAATCCTTGATTAATTCTAGCCATCTCCTTTGTCTCATGTTCAATTCTTTCTGACTAAATATATACTATAAACTTTTTTTATCGGTATGTATTTCACACATTACTCCATACAAATGATGCCTCCATATTTTTAAAGCGAAAACAACAACAGCTAATTCCAAATCATGTGTAGGGTAATTTACCTCATGAGTTTTCAACTATCGTGAAGCATAAAAAATTACCTAATCATTCTGCATTAGGACACAACCAATTCCATTCAATGAAGCATCACTGTAGATAACAAACTCACCATTCCTGGAAGTTAGTGCCAAAACTGGAGCATTCACCAATCTTATTTTCAACTCCTGAAAACAATCATCACATTCTTTTGTCCAGATAAACTTAACACCCTTCCGAGTTATCTTAGTCATTGGAATAGATAACCGTGACAAATTTCTAACAAATATTCAGTAATAGACTGCCAAACCAAGGAAGCTATGAATCTCAGTTACATTTGTGGATCTTGGCCAATCTTCCACAACTTTTGTTTTTGCAGGTTCAACAGTTATCCCATCTTTTGAAACAATGTGACCAAGGAAAGAAATTTGTTGCAACCAAAACTCACACTTGCTGAATTTCCCATACAATTTATTTTCTTTTGAGGTTTTCAAAATAACCTTTAAATTTCTTTCATGCTCCTCTTTAATTTTAGAAAACACAAAAATATCATCAATGAAAACCACCACAAACTTATCCAAGAACTCATGGAAAATTCTATTCATTAAGTCCATGAATACAGTAGGTTCATTGGTTAGCCCAAAAGGCATTACTACAAATTCATAATGGCCATATCTTGTATGAAACGCAGTCTTTGGAACATCTGCTTCCTTTACCTTCAGCTGATGGTACCCTGATCTCTGCTCAATCTTTGAAAAAAACTGATCTCCCTAAAGCTGATCAAACAAATCATCGATATGAGGCAAAGGATATTTGTTCTTAACAGTGATGTTATTCAAGGCTCTATAATCAATGTAAATTCTCATAGAACCATATTTCTTTTTAACAAATAAAACAGGAGCACCCCATAGTGGCGTGCTAGGTCGAATGAAACCTTTCTCAAATAAATCTTGCAATTTCTCCTTCAACTCTAAATGTTCAATTTGAGCCATTTGATAAAGGGTTTTTGAAATTGGCTTAGCATTAATAACTAAGTCAACAGTAAACTCAACTTCCCAATCTAGTATTATTCCAGGAAACTCATCAGGAAAAACATCATGATACTCATTTACCACTGGCACATCATTAATATGAACAGTTCCTTTATTTTCAACGATGTGTGCAAGGTAACATTCATTTCCATCTTTTACAATTTTCTCGGCCTCTTGATATGTTATCAACAGTAAGGGTTCATTCTTGTACACAAACTGAAAGCCTTTCTGAAAAGAAACTTCTTTATCTCTACAGTCAATCTTAGCATGGTAAATAGGGAGCCAATCCATACCCAGGATAAAATCAAGCTCTACAAGTGGTAGAACAATAAGGTTTGCAAATAGGTTCTTTCCACAGATAAGGATAGGAAGATTCTTATAAATTATTTTTGCCTCAACATTTCCCCCAGGTGTTTTTACCAAAAGTTCAGGAGTCATTTCTTGAGATGGTATTCCCATTTTACTAGAAAAGTTTTCAGAGATGAAAGAATGTGTAGACCCCGAATCAAACAACACACTGGCATAATCTGAAAAAACAAACAAAGTACCTGATACAACTTCATTTGATGGCCCGACATCTGCTGAAGTAATTGCAAAGGATTTCACCACCGCTTTCTGCTTGTATTCTAACTGCTTCCCGTCACTCAAGCTCTTTGTCGGACACTCGTTTGCATAGTCACCCATCTCATTTCACTTAAAACATTTCACTAACTGTAAATCAAATTTGAACTTACCATCACCTTGATCTTTTCAGTGCAATCATGAGCCTTATATCCCATCTTAACACATCGGTATCACTTTCCAAAATTCAGAAGACATTACCCAGCATTCCTTTTTCCACATTTATCACAAACTAGAAACATAGATTTCTTACCATCAAACTTTTTTTAAGAATTCTTCCCTTTCTCCTGCCACCTCGGTCTCTTCTTCTGCTGGTTGTTATAGAACACTTGGTCATCGGCAGACTCCATTTCCACCTTCTCAGCACATCAAACAAGCTTTTCATAACTTTTAAACTCACTAGAATCAAATTCCCTTCGATATTTTGGCTTTAATCCTGAGTAAAAACGATTTATTTTTATATCAAGGTCTCAGATAAAATTTGGAGCATACCTTGATAATCGAGTGAACCTTTCTTCATAGGTCCCCACTGAGTCTTCCTCTTTCCTCAATTCCAAGAATTTGTTTTCCATCCTAAGTTGAACAACCTTAGGAAAATACTTTTCAAGAAACATACCTTTGAATTCATCGCAGTCGAGATCATCAATCTCATCAGCGTCCCTGATATTTTTAACCATCGACCACCACTGATCTACTTCACCCTCCAAACGGTAAATAACAAGACTAACCTTTTGATTGTCTGAACACCCCATGACATCGAAAATCTTCTCCAGTGCTTTAATCCACCCTTCAGCTAACACAGGGTCAAATGATCCTCTAAATTATGGGGGATGTTGCCTCATGAAATGTTCCACCACTGACATGTTCCTCTGCGGTTGATCTCACTGATCTAGTGCATGGATACCACCACCATTTATCGCTTGAGTCAACTATTCCATTTCTGCAACAACTGTTTAGTTCCAATTCCAACAATCTCAGGATGCTGATTCGAAAGGTTATTTCCTTCTACATGCCTTCCTATAACTGCTTCCATGTTTCTTCTGCGGAAAACCATTCTGAAAAAACATGTCTTAGATGAAGAAACATGTTAATCTTCAAATGCTATATCATTTCAATTTGACCATAAAAAAATATATGTTTTTGGATAATCATTTAATAGAATTCTAACTCCTAAATTTATCTAAACCGACCTCTGATACCAACTATAAGGCTCCAGCCTTAAACTTTATTTAATCTTGAATTATTACAAGATTACACATTGAGGATCTTTTCAGGTTTAGAGTTTTAGAGAATTAGATCATAAAACTTGCATTACATTCCACATTCAAACAAAGTGGTTACATAAAGATAGTATTCATTTTTTCCCATCAACAAAACATATTTAAAATAAAACATGGATTCTTTCTTGACACTTCATTGACACTATCATCATATCATGTACCTTTATCTTGACCCGTTACAATCATTTCAAAAAAACTTGGGATGAGCATAAAAAGCTCAGTATGGGTTATAAAAATATGGAAAGGAAACATGAGTTCATATATACATAAGAATGAAATCATACTTTACCCATAAAACATAAGCACTTTAACATACCTCATCAAATCATGAATAAATCATAGAAATCATAAGACATAAACGTAACTTGAGGAATTCATAACATTCTTATGTAGGGAGTAACCCTCTTGGTTACGTTTGGAATACCCATCATAGTATATTCCCTAAATCTCTTCGGAGAAACCTCAACGTTTCACTCATTCGCATTACCCAATGCATTGGAGAGCTATATCGGGCTCACCCACCCTTAGGTTATCATGGAACCACCCGTCTTCATAATAATGCCCAAGAACCTCAACATAATCGTATCACATAAAACATGCATAAAGAAAACATAACATTTCCACCTTTCAATCACAAGATATCAATACAACACATTGATATAAAAAAACATTATGAAAACCATTTTCAATACCAAAATAAAAGAAAAGTAAAACATGGTATTTATTTTTCTTTTTAAAAATAAGGTATGGCTTATAGAGGAATCCGAAACTCAAATAATGGTCACGGCGGCGGAGAAGTCGTTGTCGCCGCATACGTACGACAAAAACATTCCCTTTTTTTGTTTAGTAAACGCTTCGTATAAAAAATATTCCTTTTGAATAAACATAAATTTCAAAGGGTTTTATACACCGTATAAAAGAAGGTTGTGTATAAAACAAAATATGCCTCAATGAAAGGATATTGAGACGAAGTCCCATACCTCGGGTCCGACTTGACTCGGTCATTCTTTAATCTCCTGAATAATAAACTTGAGTTAATTTCTACTTGTTTAATAACCTTTTTCAAGTTCATTATTCCTTTTATATCACTTATTTCCATGTCACAAACACTATGTAATTATTTAAGTTAATAACGGTCGTTTTAACGATCATTGGTACTTGAGTCAAAAATAAACCCTTTATAATTACAAGTTGTTCATGTATCCATTATATCCAGAATTATAATCATGATCTATATATCATATATATCCAGTATATACATGCATTTATAATATTAAATAATCATTTAGAGGTAAGAAATGAAATGCACCGTTCATAGGGACGGTAAGCCGTACGTACGCATGAACGCTACTTTTATTTATATTTAGTATTTTATAGAATGGAATCATAATGATATAAAGTTATATTATAATTCTAGTGTAATATCATATATAATTTCACAAATACATCTTTTATAAATCCCACATATGGTATTTAACGAATTAAATCACTTTGAGGGGGCGGTAGTCCGCACTTCCTTAAATGAAGATATCGCGTTTACCCATAATGGAAACCATAAAGATACGCCAAAAATGAAAAATACAGAAGCTTATGGAAAACATAAACATATTATATATCATATATAAATATAGTGTCATCTTAATGGACACCTTTGAAGGTGTTAAAAGAATGTTGAACAATCATCGTTTCGGGAGGCCGAAATTCACCATCCACGGAAACAGTATGTTCTTTAACCATTAGATGTAGGTGTGTGTAAGTGTAGCTCTAATAATTCTTATAAAAACATCCTAGTATATTTAAGATACTGTAGTTGTTACAAAATAAATGAATAAAAATATTTTAGGGGGTTGGAGAAGTAAAATAAAACAAAAGGACTCAAGTGAACAAATTACCTTAAAATCAGGTAACTCCCTTTGGTTTGAGCTCAAAGGCTTCCTTGGGAAGACTTATGCCAAAATTGAGGCTTCAAGGAGTAATAAAGGGAAGTGGAGAGACAAAATGGTCAGGGATTGGCTGAGCCAAAGGCTTTTTATGTTTGCGTAATGAGGTAGAGGTGGGGGCCTTTTATAAGAGGAGAGGAGGGGCACTCTTGGAATGTAAAGAAATGTTACTTTATTTTAAAATGCGTTTCGGATTCAAAAGGTCCCACATTGATATAATTCAAGGGTAAGGTGATAAGGGTTCTAAATATACCCATCCAATAGGTTTTGGACATGTTTAGGTCATAGATGTTACATTATCATTTCATTTTATTTAAATCTTTTTTTAATGAGGTAATCGCTGCATCATCATGATGTCATAATTAATTTAATTTATTTAAAGTCTAAAAATTATAAAAAAACTACTATGATGTAGGAAATATTTTTAGATTTCCAATGACTATTTATAATCAAATATCTGACCTGTATAACCCTATATAAAATTTTTTTTAGTAAAATAACTTATGTTTGTGTCATTTTTACTTTAACATTAAATAAAACGTTATTTATGTCATTTACCAACCAAAGTGGCTCCATGGGGTCCCCAAGTTGACCCATGGATTTTCTCGGTCGTCCATGACACATCCAATAAGGTTAGGACATGTGTCTAGGTCATTTCATATTATTAAAACATTATTTTTACCTTAAACTACACTAATTACCACTAATCGTGATTGAAAACATAAAAGTTACTATTCACCAAAAAATTATTTTAATCACATTGAACCACATTTTACTTCTTAATTAAAACCATGTATGTAAAACTCTTGAAAATCAAATCACAGAAGTGGAAAAGTGTCATTTAACCGAAAAATCAGTTTCTTTAACTACCACTTAGTGGTTTCACTATTCATCAAAAATTAAAGTTTTTCAGAACAATACCAAAACATCACCCTAAGCTATATTTGATATTCCGAATTCAAAAATGATGTCTATTTTAAAAAATTAAAAACATATAAGCTTCATTAATTAATTTAATAATTAATTCTCGTTGTCAGAGCAAATAGCGTGTTTTTATGAAACAATAAGTATCAAAAGATTGACACTAGTTTAAGTCCTATTTCAAAGTGAAATTAATTGCAATGACCACTATTGGATTAAATGGTAAAAATATATTCTAATTTCACCTTAAACCCAATTCAAAAGATAATCTAATCATATAAATAAATTAGATTAAAAAGCAGTTTTGATGTAAAATGCAGTATTTTTCACTATTCATTAAAAAATGAACATTGTCATAAAAATACACAAAATTCACACAAAGTAAAATTTTATGTCCCAATAATAAAGAATAAGTTTATTTTGAAAAATATAGCTTATAAAATTTTCAAAAGATAGATTTAAAAATGGTTTTACATCAAAAGGTAGTAAAACAATCTTTTAAAAATATTAGTGTATTTCATGCTTAAGATTGGATTTATTTTCATTTTAAGCCTCTAAAACACTATCTAATTCATTAATAGACATAGATAAAAATATCTATTATTCATTACATACTTGGGATGTTACATGATTAGTTGGAGAAAAACCCTCCATGTTTGTTTTTACGAATTATATAAATGTTTCTAAACATACAAATAAAATATTTGGATGAAGTATCTTGATAGTATAGATTTTCATATTCCTTATACATGTCATCGAATAATTATGCATTTACATAATAGATATTTCCATTATCGTTGTTATTTTTAATTTGGTTTTCAAATGATACAATCTATGGATGCATTTCGGTCAATGAATATTGAATAAATTTAATCTATTTTTAGTTTATTATCTTTATATATTTATTATACTTTGTCCACTTATTTAAATAGAATCTATTCTCAATTATTTTCCTTTCCATATTAACTTATTGTAAATTATTCATTATTTCATCCGCTATACTTTATCCATAAATAGAATTTTATATCAACCATATTTTATTTACTTTTCTCATGAATCTAGGAAGTATACTCTTGTACCTCTCGTACCCCTTGTGGTTTAATTTTCATGATCAGAATCACTCTCTTTTTTATCTAATCTTGTTTTAAGTGTTTTTGTTGATAGGCAAAAGGTTGCCAAGGAATTGGGCTAAGAAGGACTGAAAGTGGACTGATTTTCAGTCCACCGGCCAACTGGTGGAAGACCACCGGCCAGCCGATGGTGCCTGGGCAGAAGGCATCCCTCTGTCCAGACCACCGGCCAACCGGTGTCCCATCACCGGTGTCACGAACCAACTCGGGTCAACCCTAAACCGGTCACCCGAGCCGGTCCGCGACATGACCCGAGAGGCGTTCCCGATCCTCCCGGGCTGGCGACAAGCGCCAGGGAATCAACAGAGAGAAAGTGGGAACGATTTCGCCTAATAAAAATAAATAATTAAGGCAGCAGAAAATAAACAGAGCAGCACAAAATAAATAAACAAAGTAAAGTAACTAACAAGAACAAAAGAAAATAAAACTAACCGAAAGAGACAACCACTATCTCCGTGTGACCTCGCGGGTCACTCTCCAACTCACGACCAAACGTCACCCAAGGCGAACGCACCCAAGATGTAACCTGCACAAACACTAAAACATAAAAAAACTATAGGCGTGAGTATTAAAACTCAGTAGGCTAGCCCGATATCTATTCCCAATGCACTACCTTTAAATAAAGAAATTTACCAATTACAGGTTTGAACTAAATATACAAAAATATTGGTTTTCACACACACACTTTCATTTCTAAAACAAGTATCAGTCCATTGCCCATTTTAATTTAAAAACAAGTTTAATGTTTAAAAGGAATAGATACATTTCATTTTTAAAACATTTTTCTATGAACAATTTAGAAATCTAGACTTCAGTCATTAACCAAAGGAAAACCACACATAGCACACAACACACACCAAGGGCAATGGGAAAAGTGGTGCACATAGGCCAGAAACCGAACTAGACCTCTCGATCGTCCACCACACACAAACACACACTAAAGAAAACATGGACCGAACCTAGGAGATTATGAACAATCCAGAACGTACTATACATCTGACTCATCATGAAGGCATGCCCTAACTCGATGACGTCATAACGCCCTAACGCCCGGCATAGCCCTGCATGGCCTAACCGAGGGGCCCAATCCCCATAGCAGCAATAACTCAGTATTCCCCTGCTATGGGGCCACTAGCCAGTGCGTAATCTAAACTAGTTCAGCAATCGTTCTCAGAAGATTCACTCACTATTCCAGGTTCCCATGTCAACACATGCAATAAACAGGGGTGCGTCCACTATGTAAAACAATCAGTCACGATGCACAAACATCACATAAAGCTCACACTGTCAACACACACCAAAAATCACACCTGAATGGGTTTTCCAAAACAATTTATTTTACTAAAGTGCCAAACGGGCCTTCACAACTTTTAACGCAAAACCTCATTTTTCAAGAAATCCCAAAACACATTCTCATATGAAATCATTTATCTTTAAAACTAAAAGTACATTTGAAACTCCGTGAATTATGTTTAAAGGCCAAATGGGCATTCTTCCAATACTGGGTGTCTGCCTGTCAAAAAAATGATCCAAGTGTTCGGTATAAAATAAACGGCTCTTTTCACACTAAATAACCATTTAAAATTTTATTATCTAATATTATTTCTCATTCATTAAAATTTAACAAAACATCAAGCAATTAATAAATTCTAAATTTAAAGGTGAGTGCAGTGGGGGACCTACCTCAAGACCAAGGCGCGACGACGACGCAAGCTCGGAAACCAGGCGCGACGACGGCGCTCACTCGGAAACAGGCGTGATGACGGCGCTCACTCGGAAGCATGAAAGACGACGACGCTCACTTGGAGACAAGAACGATGATGACGCAACCTCAGAAATAAAGTGCGGCGATGGCGCTCACTCAGAAACGCCTCGTGCTGGTCCTGGAACGTCAAGCCGACCCTAAAAAAACATTTAATTAATAAAAATTCTAATCAAACTAGGGTAAATATATATATATATACCAAATAAATATATCAAATAAATATATCAAATAGAGAATCAAATAAAAAGGGGAAACCCATCGGGGGGGCTGCGAAAAGAAACGGACCGCTGGAGGGAATCGCGCTGGAACAACGGAAGGCGTCCGCGCGACTGGACGCGGTCCGACCAGGGGGTGCGGCAGGGGCCGTCGGACAGTGGCGATAGGCGCTGCAAGAGAGCAGGGCTTAGAAGAGAGAGGAAGGAGCACTGGGCTGCTGTGAACCCGCAGGGCAAGGCGGAGCCTGCTGGGTCAGCTGGTCCGGTGCGCTGAGGAAGCTAGATCGGCAGGGGTTACTGCGCACTAGCAAACCAAGGGAAGGGGCTCACCGCGCTGCTTGGAAGGAGGGGTTCCTCACACCGGATGAAGGAGGGCAGGGCAGAGAGGCTCGGGGTGCAGAACAGTGACCAGGATGGGGGTCTGGATGGTCGCAAAATAGGAAGGGGGCGGCGCGGCTAGCCGAGGGCTCGGGAGAGACCAACTGAGGTGCTAGATCGGTTGGGCGCCACTGCAGGAGCTGGATCTGGTGTAGGACTGCATGGGAGATGTTGGCTCATGTGCAAATAAGAGAGAAAGCAGGGGGCTTTTGGGCTGCGCATGATGAAGGGGGCGTCGGACACCAGACAGAATAGGTGGGCGGCTGGAGGGCATAGGCGCTGTTGGCCGAGGCGGAAACCTGGCGGAGGGCTGGTGGCAAGCCGCTGCTCAGTAGGGAGGGCGCCAGAGCGGGGCGCTGCGGAGGTCGGGCTGCTGGCGGAGACGCGGCTGGGGTGAGGTTAGCAGCAGGGATGGCGGCTGGCGGAGCGGCCAAGCTGCACGCACCGAGGCCGGGATGCAGGCTGTTGTGCGGGGAAGCAGCGGCCAAGGAGGGCGACCGGCGGGCGATGGGCCTGCTGCAGCGGAAGGGCGATGGGGCTGGTGGGGAAGGGAGAGCCGGACGAGAAGCCGAGGGGAGACCTGGCGCTGGTGAGGTGCTGCAGCAGGTCGAAGGTGCAGGCGAGGTTGGCAACAGGGAGGTCTGAGGGCTGCGGAGGCCTGCGCGTGGGCAACTGTGCGGGAAGCAGGAGGGAAGCGCGGGTCTGGAGGAGAAGGCAGGAGGCTTGGCGGAAGCGGTTCGCTCCATGGGATCTGCTTCTAGATGGGTGTAGCGGCGTGCAAAGGAGAAAGAAAGAAAAAAAAAGAGAGAAGGGTGGCAGGGGACCGTGTCGTGCGTAGGATAGGGGGGAAAACCGTGTGGAAATAACAAAGGAGAAAAAAAAGAGAAGAAGAAATAGGAAGAAAGAAGAAGAAGAGAAAAAAAATTAAAAGTAAACAAAGATAAATAATAATAATAATAATAATCCAATAATAATAATCCAATAATAATAATAATAATAATAATCTAATAATAATAATATTATTATTATTAATATTATTATTATTATTATTATAAATTATTAAACATTTTATAAAATTCTTTTCAAATTAAATGTATTCATTAAATTTTATTATTTATCCAAACAGGTGGGCAATCGCACACTCACCAGCTCCGAACGCATGATCGGACCGAGTGCGTGGTGACCGCGCACCACCCCAGACTGAATGCGTAGCGACCGCTAGTAGTGCGGTGACTGCGCACTAGCCCGAAACCCACCGAAAACATCAACGCTTCAACAAAAATTCAAACCTGGACCCAACGCAATTCTGCCCAAAGTTGTGGGGCCAATAAAATAGTAAAAACATGGGCGTCCCTGGTCGGGGTGTGACAATTCTCCCCACCACAGACACTTTCTGCCCCCAGAAAGTCACCAAGCCAACAGTTGACACAACATGATTTCATTCCCAGACAGAAATCATAGAGAACCGAGAGCTTCGGGGTGACCATTCCCAACAAACGTCACACCCGACCAATTCAAGAAAACCCACCGCCCGAGATTGAGGGGAGAACATAAGATGGTTCTCCCCAACACAAGAATTTACTAATACAAAAACCCTTGAAACCTGAACAAACAACCCCCGAGTGGGGGGGAAATACGGGAACTCCCAAACCAAACTCATTCATTTTTCCCACATGTACCGAACAACACACCCGAGACTTGATAAAAATCTTGTCACGGAACAATCCAGCAACTTGAGGAAGAGAAATTAACTCAACACCTCCCATCAACTTTACAAAATGAACATTCCCCTATCAAACACACTAAGAGCAGACAAAACCGCTTGGACTACGGTAGAACAAGTTTATCACATCACCACAGCTATGATGAGCTTACAACGGTGACAAGAACAGGATAAGGAAACTTTGGATATTTCCCTCCCAAAGCTGAAAACATTACTTTGACCGAGGTTCCACACACTCTCGGCAACTCCTGACTGCGCGCGAGCTTCACCCCGAGACCTGTGGCTGGGGCCCTGATGGCTGAAGCATCTCCTGCCTCACAGTCAGGCATTTTCATCTCCTGGTTTCTAACTCCTTCTTCCGTTCGATGATTCTAACAACCACGATGGTCGTACATTTTCAAAGGGATGCAACATGGCGACTTAGAATGTTCGGACAGGCCATACTGGTGGCGCACAAGAGAGCGGTCCAACGAACTAGGAGCCGGTACCGACGAGGATAGTTTCTTGGAGACAGGTTCCACCGGCCCGCACTCTTTTCCAGGTAGGGAACCTTTGTGAAAGTTGACCACTGTTAATCACACACAAAAATCTAACGACGATGAGACATTTCATCTATACTAGTCCAAAACTTAACCCTCAAATAACTCTAGGGTGGTACAAACCTTAACTATCCTGGGAGTTCCCAACAACCCGAAGACACACAATCTTTCAGAAAAAAAAACAACTACCTCTAACAGACTTCGACTACCTCGATAAGCAAGAAACACACAAAAGGAACTGAGAACTGAGCATAACTCATTGACAACTTTGGGAGGCTTTCTGGGCGGCATACTCATGACAACATGAAAAACACCATCGAAACCGGCATTAAGCCAAAACTCAATCAAAGCAACAACACAAGCTAAGGGAAATAGGCCCATAATCCAAACATATACAACACAAGGAGAAATCACTTTTCCAAAACCGTTATTTCTTTAAAATTTTCAAAACTCACCTATGGCACTTTATGAACCGTCGCACGTGCATTCATTCAATCCCGCTCACATCATCTGTGAACAAGTGCCCCTACACACTTTCCATACATACCCACGCACGTGTGACCCTCCCTAAGGAGTGCCAAGGTTCAAACACTTCTTTTCCTTACCAAATCCAAACACATACCAAGTTTTTCCAAACTAATACACCTTCTCTTTAAAAACCCACTTTAGTAATTTCAAAAACAATTTGGAAGAAAACCCCTTTTTTCATTTCGAAATCACTTTCATTTTCAACACACACACACATCAACCGAGTTCAAAACGAAACACAACCAACAACAAAACACCGGAACGAGGAACTAGTGTGTATGCCTAACTCGGCGACATGGTGGTGAGCCATGCCCCAGGTAAAGCATAACACTAAGAGGACCTCGAGCCGGACACTTGGACTCCACATGGGTAACCACCCCATGTGAGTCCGCATGGTGAACCGATTCGCCTCCATTGTCATCCCTCAATCCAAAGCAACCAAAGAAAAAAGACTCAAATCCCGGACTAACCCTGGTGACTCAGGTCTCGTCATGAGCGCTGGTGATCAGGCACCAACCCGAAACCTACCTCCTCAGCCCCGAGAGTCCTAATCTCCTTCTATCGGACATCCCAAATAACAAAGGGCGCTCTGAAAAGTGAGGTCCGCTAAGAGACGACCTCCTCTGATACCATTTTGTCACGAACCCACTCGGGTCAACCCTAAACCGGTCACCCGATCCGGTCCGCGACATGACCCGAGAGGCGTTCCCGATCCTCCCGGGCTGGCGACAAGTGCCAGGGCATCAATAGAGAGCAAGTGGGAACGATTTCGCCTAATAAAAATAAATAATTAAGGCAGCAGAAAATAAACAGAGCAGCACAAAATAAATAAACAAAGTAAAGTAACTAACAAGAACAAAAGAAAATAAAACTAACCGAAAGAGACAACCACTATCTCCGTGTGACCTCGCGGGTCACTCTCCAACTCACGACCAAACGTCACCCAAGGCGAACGCACCCAAGCTGTAACCTACACAAACACTAAAACAGAAAAGAACTATAGGCGTGAGTATTAAAACTCAGTAGGCTAGCCCGATATCTATTCCCAATGCACTACCTTTAAATAAAGAAATTTACCAATTACAGGTTTGAACTAAATATACAAAAATATTGGTTTTCACACACACACTTTCATTTCTAAAACAAGTATCAGTCCATTGCCCATTTTAATTTAAAAACAAGTTTAATGTTTAAAAGGAATAGATACATTTCATTTTTAAAACATTTTTCTATGAACAATTTAGAAATCTAGACTTCAGTCATTAACCAAAGGAAAACCACACATAGCACACAACACACACCAAGGTCAATGGGAAAAGTGGTGCACATAGGCCAGAAACCGAACTAGACCTCTCGATCGTCCACCACACACAGACACACACTAAAGGAAACATGGACCGAACGTAGGAGATTGTGAACAATCCAGAACGTACAATACATCTGACTCATCCTGAAGGCATGCCCTAACTCGATGACGTCATAACGCCCTAACACCCGGCATAGCCCTGCATGGCATAACTGAGGGGCCCAATCCCCATAGCAGCAATAACTCAGTATTCCCCTGCTATGGGGCCACTAGCCAGTGCGTAATCTAAACTAGTGCAGCAATCGTTCTCAGAAGATTCACTCACTATGCCAGGTTCCCATGTCAACACATGCAATAAACAGGGGTGCGTCCACTATGTAAAACAATCAGTCACGACGCACAAACATCACATAAAGCTCACACAGTCAACACACACCAAAAATCACCCCTGAATGGGTTTTCCAAAACAATTTATTTTACTAAAGTGCCAAACGGGCCTTCACAACTTTTAACGCAAAACCTCATTTTTCAAGAAATCCCAAAACACATTCTCATATGAAATCATTTATCTTTAAAACTAAAAGTACATTTGAAACTCCGTGAATTATGTTTAAAGGCCAAATGGGCATTCTTCCAATACTGGGTGTCTGCCCGTCAAAAAAATGTTCCAAGTGTTCGGTATAAAATAAACGGCTCTTTTCACACTAAATAACCATTTAAAATTTTATTATCTAATATTATTTCTCATTCATTAAAATTTAACAAAACATCAAGCAATTAATAAATTCTAAATTTAAAGGTGAGTGCAGTGGGGGAACTACCTCAAGACCAAGGCGCGACGACGACGCAAGCTCGGAAACCAGGCGCGACGACGGCGCTCACTCGGAAACAGGCGCGACGACGGCGCTCACTCAGAAGCAAGAAAGACGACGACGCTCACTTAGAGACAAGAACGATGACGACACAACCTCAAGAAATAAAGTGTGGCGATGGCGCTCACTCAGAAACGCCTCGTGCAGGTCCTGGAACGTCAAGCCGACCCGAAAAAACATTTAATTAATAAAAATTCTAATCAAACTAGGGTAAATATATATATATATATATACCAAATAAATATATCAAATAAATATATCAAATAGAGCATCAAATAAAAAGGGGAAACCCATCGGGGGGGCTGCGAAAAGAAACGGACCGCCGGAGGGAATCGCGCTGGAACAACGGAAGGCGTCCGCGCGGCTGGACGCGGTCCGACCAGGGGGTGCGGCAAGGGCCGTCGGACAGTGGCGATAGGCGCTGCAAGAGCGCAGGGCTTAGAAGACAGAGGAAGGAGCACTGTGCTGCTGTGAACCCGCAGGGCAAGGCGGAGCCTGCTGGGTCAGCTGGTCTGGTGCGCTGAGGAAGCTAGATCGGCAGGGGTTACTGCGCACTAGCAAACCAAGGGAAGGGGCTCACCGCGCTGCTTGGAAGGAGGGGTTCCTCACACCGGATGAAGGAGGGCAGGGCAGAGAGGCTCGGGGTGCAGAACAGTGACCAGGATGGGGGGCTGGCTGGTCGCAAAATAGGAAGGGGGCGGCGCGGCTATCCGAGGGCTCGGGAGAGACCAACCGAGGTGCTAGATCGGTTGGGCGCCACTGCAGGAGCTGGATCTGGTGTAGGACTGCATGGGAGATGTTGGCTCATGTGCAAAGAAGAGAGGAAGCAGGGGGCTTCTGGGCTGCGCATGATGAAGGGGGCGCCGGACACCAGACAGAATAGGTGGGCGGCTGGAGGGCACAGGCGCTGCTGGCCGAGGTGGAAACTTGGCGGAGGGCTGGTGGCGAGCCGCTGCTCAGTAGGGAGGGCGCCAGAGCGGGGCGCTGCAGAGGTCGGGCTGCTGGCGGAGACGCGGCTGGGGTGAGGTTAGCAGCAGGGATGGTGGCTGGCGGAGCGGCCAAGCTGCACGCACCGAGGCCGGGATGCAGGCTGCTGTGCGGGGAAGCAGCGGCCAAGGAGGGCGACCGGCGGGCGATGGGCCTGCTGCAGCGGAAGGGCGATGGGGCTGCTGGGGAAGGGAGAGCCGGACGAGAAGCCGAGGGGAGACCTGGCGCTAGTGAGGTGCTGCAGCAGGTCGAAGGTGCAGGCGAGGTCGGCAACAGGGAGGTCTGAGGGCTGCGGAGGCCTGCGCGTGGGCAACTGTGCGGGAAGCAGGAGGGTAGCGCGGGTCTGGAGGAGAAGGCAGGAGGCTTGGCGGAAGCGGTTCACTCCATGGGAGCTGCTGCTAGATGGGTGCAGCGGCGTGCAAAGGAGAAAGAAAGAAAAAAAAAGAGAGAGAGAAGGGTGGCAGGGGACCGTGTCGTGCATAGGATAGGGGGGACAACCGTGTGGAAATAACAAAGGAGAAAAAAAAGAGAAGAAGAAATAGGAAGAAAGAAGAAGAAGAGAAAAAAAATTAAAAGTAAACAAAGATAAATAATAATAATAATAATAATAATCCAATAATAATAATCCAATAATAATAATAATAATAATAATCTAATAATAATAATATTATTATTATTATTATTATTATTATTATTATTATTATTATAAATTATTAAACATTTTATAAAATTCTTTTCAAATTAAATGTATTCATTAAATTTTATTATTAATCCAAACAGGTGGGCAATCGCACACTCACCAGCTCCGAACGCATGATCGGACCGAGTGCGTGGTGACCGCGCACCACCCCGGACTGAATGCGCAGCGACCGCTAGCAGTGCGGTGACTGCGCACTAGCCCGAAACCCAATGAAAACATCAACGATTCAACAAAAATTCAAACCTGGACCCAACACAATTCTGCCCAAAGTTGTGGGGCCGAGAAAATAGTAAAAACATGGGCATCCCTGGTCGGGGTGTGACAACTGGCCAGCCGGTGGAACCCAGACAGAAGGGACAGCTACTGCCTCCTCACCAGCCAACCGGTGGCCTCCTCACCAGCCAGCCGATGGTGCCTGAGCCCGAAGGCCTCTCCTTTTTCAAAGCACCGGCCAATCGGTGGCCAAGCACCGGTTAGCCGGTGGAGCCAGTCAAACTAGTCGTTGGGCTTTGACCAGACTTGTCCACTTGACTCCCAACGGCTCCGAAGGCCTCTCCAATGGCTCCGAAGACCCCCAAAGTCCATTTGAGGGTTCCCCCTCTATAAATAAAGGACTAGGAATCCCCGGAAACATACGGAAGCCCATGGGAACATTTTTTATCATTTGGCGAACCTCCAGCGCATTCCTCCAAGGAACCCCCACTTTCTCCAACTCACTTCCACATCCAAGGATCACCACCATAGAAGCTTGGGAGCGCTCGTCATCAACTCCAATCAATCCATTGGCGCCCAAGACTTCTCCTCATATGGTTTTTATTGTTTTATTTATTTTGAGCATCAACTTGGGTTTGTGCCTACAAATCCCTCTTTCTCTCATCCTCTCTTAGTTTGGGTTTTCACACCACCTTCAAGGTGTGAAGAGGTTAGTCAAGCCTTACCTTTAAAAGGCATGAGTCATAGGTGAGCTAGCCTTCACCTGTAAGAAGGCTAGTGGTTTCTTTCATAACCATTAAAAGCAAGTTGTAATAGGTTCTAGACTACCTTAAAGTCTAGTGGGTTTCTTTCTAAAACCATTAAAAAGAAAGTGGTAGTAAATCTCTCAACGGTTGAGTTGGGAGCGGAGACGTAGGCTTTGGTTTAAGCCGAACTCCGTTATCAAGTTTTGTGTCTTGCCTCTTTTATTTCCGCTGCACTTTTAACTTTGATTTTAAATTGTTAATTATTTTTTAAAAGGCAACTCACCCCTCCTCTTGCCATCACTCTCCACCCAACAATTGGTATTAGAGACAAAATTTGAGTAATACTCTAACCGGTTTCAAATTCAAGATCCATTGTGATGTCTTCAACCTCTTTCGCCCCCGAAGGCTATTCTTTGGGTCGTGCTCCATTCTTTGATGGAACCGACTACACTTATTGGAAAACTAGCATGACTACATTTCTTAGAAGTATTGGCTATCCTATTTACAGAATTGTCATGCATGGTTATTCTCTTTCTTCTCCCGATGAATCCAAATGGACTCAAGCCTATATTAAAAATTTCAAGCTTGATGGCAAAGCCATGAACGCTCTTCATTGCGGCCTTGATCGTAATGAATTCAATCGAGTTTCCACATGCACTTCATCTCATGAAATCTGGAAACTATTGGAGGTTACCCATGAGGGGACCAACAAAGTCAAGGATACTCGATTGGATATGTACCGTCAAGATTTTGAGTCTTTTACCATGCATCCATCTGAAAATATAACTAAAATGTCTACTCATTTTACTGACGTTTGCAATGGAATAAAATCTCTTGGAGATGATGTTTCTGCAGAAATGATGGTCAAGAAGATCCTTTGGATCCTACCAAGCTCATGGGCACCAAAAGTCACGGCAATCCAAGAAGCAAAAGACATCAAGAACATGCCGGTCGAAGAGCTCATCGGATCCCTCATGACCTATGAGATTACCATGAGGAGGCAAGCTGAAAAGGAAGGCAAACTGATCAAAGTTCCAAAGAACATTGCCTTCAAAGTTCAAAAAGAAGAAAGCTCCTCCTCCTCATCTTCTTCCTCTTCAAGCGGCGATTCAGAAATAGAGAATCGTGCCCGCAATATGCACAAATTCATGAAAAAGAACAAAAAGAAGAAATCCCACAAGGCTCAACCCAACGAAAAATCTGAGCTCGAGGTAACATGTTACGGGTGTGGCAAGAAAGGCCATTACAAGCCCGATTGTCCACTCAACAAGAAAAAATCCAAGCAAAAGGAAAAGAAGAAGGCATTCAAGGCCACTTGGAGTGATAGCTCCACATCCTCCTCCTCCTCCTCAAGTTACAACGGTAAAAAATGTCTAATGGCATTTCATGAGGTATCCTCTTCCGACTCCTCATCCTCTAGTTCTTCAAATTCTTTCAATCATTTATCTTATGAGGATCTTCAACACGCTAGAGATCAATTGGAGGAAGGTTTTCACGAACTTTCTTCCAAATTTGTTTCTTTAAAGAAGAATTTCAAAAAACATTCTTCCGAAAAGGAACAACTTCTCAAAGAAAAGGAGGAGTTGTCCCTCAAGATCCAAAACCTTCCCGATGTTGATTCTATGGAATCAACAATCAAGGATTTAAAGGAATCCCTTTCCAAATTCACCCAAGGTGAACATAACCTTTCGAAGCTCCTTGGTTCCCAATGCGTATCTAGAACCACCCAAGGGCTTGGCTATTCCAAGAAAGCTTCCTCTTCCCATGCTCCTACTATTTTTGTAAGGGGGAGCTCCCAATATAAATTTTGCAACTATTGTAAAAAACCCGGGCACTTAATTTATGAGTGCGATTGCAAAAATGCCCGGTATGGAAGGCCCAAAACTATTTTCTTTAATGATGAATTTCATAGCATAAGACCCGCCACTAGACAAGTATGGATTGAAAAATCCCTTTTAGCGAGTCTCTCCGGGCCAAAATTTGTCTCGGTTTCAAAATCCTCTCCCCGGTGATTTGTTGTTTTTATTTAGGGGGAGTTAGGATCGTTTAAGCCGTTTTGCATTTTTCAATTCAAAACTTTCAATTCAAAACTTTCAATTCAAATTTCAAACATTTCAATTGTTTTAAAAAAACTCTATCTTGTTTTTCAATCCTTTCCCTCAATCAAGTATTATGCCCCGTTCTATTTTGATAATCACAAAGGGGGAGAATTTCTTGGTTGATTGGGGGAGAAATATTTCTCTCATTCTTTGCTTTTCTTTTCAATTTATCCTTTAAAACATGCCTCTCATTTCAATCTTTTACATTGCTTGTTTTAGTGATTGTGATCATCAAAATAGGGGGAGATTTTTGTACCTCTCGTACCCCTCGTGGTTTAATTTTCATGATCACAATCACTCTCTTTTTTATCTAATCTTGTTTTAAGTGTTTATGTTGATAGGAAAAAGGTTGCCAAGGAATTGGGCCAAGAAGGACTGAAAGTGGACTGATTTTCAGTCCACCGGCCAACCGGTGGAAGACCACCGGCCAGCCGATGGTGCCTGGGCAGAAGGCATCCCTCTGTCCAGACCACCGGCCAACGGGTGTCCCATCACCGGCCAGCCGGTGGAACCCAGACAGAAGGGACAGCTACTGCCTCCTCACCGTCCAACCGGTGGCATCCTCACCGGCCAGTCGGTGGTGCCTGAGCCCGAAGGCCTCTCCTTTTTCAAAGCACCGGCCAACCGGTGGCCAAGCACCGGTCAGCCGGTGGAGCCAGTCAAACTAGCAGTTGGGCTTTGACCAGACTTGTCCACTTGACTCCCAACGCCTCCGAAGGCCTCTCCAACGGCTCCGAAGACCCCCAAAGGCCATTTTAGGGTTCCCCCTCTATAAATAAAGGACTAGGAAGCCCCGGAAACGTACGGAAGCCCACGGGAACATTTTTGATCATTTGGCGAACCTCCGGTGCATTCCTCCAAGGAACCCCCACTTGCTCCAACTCACTTCCACATCCAAGGGGCACCACCATAGAAGCTTGAGAGCGCTCTTCATCAACTCCAATCAATCCATTGGCGCCCAAGACTTCTCCTCATACGGTTTTTATTGTTTTATTTATTTTGAGCATCAACTTGGGTTTGTGCCTACAAACCCCTCTTTCTCCCATCCTCTCTTAGTTTGGGTTTTCACACCACCTTCATGGTGTGAAGAGGTTAGTCAAGCCTTCCCTTTAAAAGGCTTGAGTCATAGGTGAGCTAGCCTTCACCTGTAAGAAGGCTAGTGGGTTCTCGCATAACCATTAAAATCAAGCTGTAATAGGTTCTAGACTACCTTAAAGTCTAGTGGGTTTCTTGCTAAAACCATTAAAAAGCAAGCGGCAGTAAATCTCTCAACGGTTGAGTTGGGAGTGGAGACGTAGGCTTTGGTTTAAGCCGAACTCCGTTATCAAGTTTTGTGTCTTGCCTCTTTTAATTCCGCTGCACTTTTAACTTTGATTTTAAATTGTTAATTATTTTTTAAAAGGCAATTCACCCCTCCTCTTGCCATCACTCTCCGCCCAACATATACTATGAATGATATTTTTAGATATATAAGATGGAATAATGTTATCCCCTAACAAAAATAATTATCTTATAATTAGTGTATTCATTTATAATAGAAGTATAATATATGTATCCGGTTTTCCAAGTCTATCAATCTCTTCATCCCATTGAGATTTTATTCTATGTAAACGTGCCAATTTAATAGTTATAGACAATGGATCTTGGATAATTGGTGTTGGGTTTCTATAGTTGTTATTAGATAAAATATAGTAGCAACCTCAAGAATTGAATTTAGTAAAAAATAGAGTAGAAAACATAACTTTGAGGTAGAATTTGAGGATAATTAAAATAGACCATACTAATAGTTTTTCAAGGTAGAAATTTTTTGGATCTTCCTATCAGTGCATCCTTGTAAATGTAACAGAAGTGGATGTGGTTTTGGTATAGATTTTCTTATGGGTATCATCTATCAAAAAGTGTATCTGGCCTAACTCAGTGTAACCAGGTACATGACAATGGGCCTTGGTACGTACTTGGTTTGAAATTTCTAGCGGATATGATTAGAAAAATTATAATTTTACTTAAATTACATTGTGATGCATTTAAATAGATAATGATAATGAATGAACAAGGTTAAATATGAGTTTTATTATATTAAAAATAATGTCTCATGATTTAAATATCCTAAAAATTATTATAGGGGTTTTCCAAAATGAAAATTTATTCTCACACTATGGATTTTGGATTTAGGCAGTTCCCTCTACTAAAGGATAAATAGTAGGCCAAGAAAGTTTCTATAAGGAAATAATTTTATTAATTGTTTCTGTATTAAGGTTGTATTGAAACCCTTAGTTAAAATTTATTTAATCTGATTAACCCAATTTCAATGATATATACCATATTTATTTCAGAAGTTATATGGCCATAGAAAGTAAAGGGTCAGTAGTGGGCCCGGGTCCGGTCTGACCCGGTCAGATAAACTCAGCCCAACCCTATTCTGGGCTGACCAGGTCTGGGTTGACCCGGTCAGACATGTTGGGTCTAGACGTCCCATTGGTCGGGCCAACCTATAAGGTTCGGCCCGGTCCACTGGGCCTGGCCCAGTGGACTGCGAGGGTGGTATGGCCCGAAGGTCGCCGCGTAGGCGGCTCGGTCCAATGATCGGGGTCGGATCGGACGACACCACATGGGGCATGTCTTGGGCGGCTTGACATGATAGGCCGAGCCATTTTCGGCCAGAAACTCCATGAGGGACGCCACAGGCCGGCTCTGGTGGCCGGGAGTCCGGCGGTAGCCGGGCAGGGCATGCGGAAGACCGCTGGGTGGGTGTACAGGCCAAGGCAGGCCACGCAGGGTGCGGGTATGATGCAGGAAGGCCACCCAGGGTGTCGGGCAGGCTACACAGGATGCCACAAGATGGCGGGCTGGCGTCCAGGTGGTGGCTGGGCAGGCCGCTTAGGCATGGCTCGGGCCAGCGGTGTTTATCTGGGAGCACTGTTGCGCCATGGGGTGGCACGATTCGCGGAGGCCATGGGTAGTGTGACCTTTTTTGTTGCCACCTACATCGCCTCGTTTCCACTTCATCACCAAAAGATCAACATAATCAAGATCGGCAGAGGGGTCGGGCCACGTTGGATTGGCCTGCACCCTATGTGATTAGGGTGGTATCAATTGGTTCATAAAAGTAGAAAAGAGGAACAAAAATTATTTATAGCCATGCAACGATTTATTTTCAAACGATGATGAGAAAAGAAAAGGAAAAACACAAAGTTAACCCCTTGTCTTTAAGCGTTGGTTGTTGAAGGTGAAGTCATGAGAAGAAGATGAAAGTGAATCATCGTTCATCGCGTATGCCATGTAGACTTCCAATCATGGGTTGCGTCAGCTCATAGAAGACGATCCACATCGGTAGGTGTCTGAGGAAGAAGTCGGAGAAGGGTCGTAACTAACATTCTTCATTATTCATTCTTCATTGGATGATGAGATTCCTCGTTGAGAGCATTCCCTTTAATCAGACAACTGAATTAGTTGTTCCAAATAATAGATTAATTAATCTATTATTTATTTGGCACAAATTCAAAAGGGTAAATTAAATTAAAAGTTTACTCTTCAATAATTAACATGTGTTGGCACATATTAATTGGAGAGTTGGCCCCAATTCAAAATGGAGTAATTAATTATGTAGGCTCCCCCCTAAATGGGGATGATTGGAAAAATTAAATGATTGGGGAGGTGAAGAGGGTCCCCAAAATTAATGTGAACGTTGAGATTTTTCTCCACTTTAATGGGGAGTTTCAATGGGTTAAGAGCCTGGCTGGTCCCCACATCATTTATTCACACAAGGGTGGTTCAGTTCGGATGGGCCCCCCCACCATAACCTCTCATGGGAGTTTAAGGTGTTGTGGCCCCTCCTCCAGCTCCCATGAGGATATTTTAACCACCAACACTAACATGGTGTCTCAAAATCATATAAAGTGAAACTCACATTATTTTATATTTCTTTTTAAGAAAACCCAAAAACTAACTTATATTCTCAACCAACTGCCGTTGAGGTGAAATTCTTCTTAAGCAAATACCGGTGCAGCGAGATCAATAGTGCCCAAGGATTTCCATTCTGAAAAATTCATCAAAAGTTATAAATTCCCGCTCGTAGGTTTACTGAACGTACCTGAACAACACTTAAAAAATTGATTTCTGGCACACCAGCCCTCAGATTCAAGCGCCCTATATTTTTGCGGACTCATAAAAACCCCATATATTAAAAAAAGTCAACTGTATTTTCGGGTCTTTACACCATTTTTCTAAACTATTTGTCATGAAAAATAACTATTTTTTTACACCTATAATGAATGTACATATTTACAATCCAAAATTCTATTAATAGTTCTTTTTCATGTTTTAATGTGTAATTATAATGAATCTTTTTTCAAAATTTAATTTTCAAAGAAAAATATTTTTGAACCGGTTTTGAAAATAATAATATATTTTCACTAATAAGGTTTTTATAAGATGATTTTATAATATTTACAATCATCAATGAAAAAAACTGATTATTTTAAATCACATGGGATATGTTGTATTTATACCCTAAATAATATTCCTCTATATGGTCAGTGATTTATTTGGTAAGGGTTAGTATTCACATTTACTTCCATGCATCATTTTAGTCCCATTGAAAAATTTAATTTATGGTGATCATTTGACATTGAATTTCCCTTAAATATAAATATAATTTTTATTGATTTGATTATTTCCTAAACCGTATACAATATTTATATATTCTTTAAATTGAAAGGTATTTATTTATTTTTGGGAAATATTGATAAATCATTATCTTCTATTCAATTCATATTTTTTATAAGTCATATTTTTAATATATTTGAGGAATTATTAGGACATGAATGATATTTGTTGGGGACTGCTTATAGTAATCCCTACAGGTTAGAGACTAGTTAATGAAATCCCCTCTATACATAGATGGTCATTCAAGATGAAATTAGTTGGTAAAAAACAGTTATATTATTTATCCCAGATGAATATATGTGTTCCTTCATATACATTTATGTTATCATTTTTATTATGCATGAGGTTTTCATATGATAAAATCTATGGATTCACTTCACTCTGTGTTTATTAATTAAATTTCAGTCCATTTAAGTTACATACCTTTACATATTGGTTATGAATTATCCATTTATTTAATTGGAATTTTTCATATTTTTATACCCTTCCATGTTGATTTATTATTATTCATTAGTTGTTGCATCGCTTGAAAATTAACCTTACCGAGCTATTCGTCTCACCATTATTTTCTTACATTCCCAAACAATCCAATTAGCATACTATGAAAGATAAATTGGGATATAATAGATGGAACATAATTATCCACAAAAGAAAAAAAATAATTTTGTATTTTCAGTATTCATTCTTATTACAAGACTCGTGAATGTATCTAGTTTACCATGAATACTAAAGTCATCATTATTTATAGATTTGATTCTATATAATAATGATAATTTAATGGTATTTGTCATCATCATTGAGATATTTATGTTTGTGTTGCTATATTTTAATTCATTATGTTAATTTTAATATTAAATATAATTTTATTAAAAATTATTGAAACTCAATTTTTTATTTTTAAAATATTTATTTACGTACACCCTGATTTTATTATGTCATATTTTCACTAATAATATACCTAGATTTTATATATAATTCCATTGGAAAGGATACAAATCTATTTGTTAGATTACAACTCCTAAGGGTTATATCACTATTACGAATGTCACATTACTATTCTATTTGTTTAGGTTACATAATTATATAAAAATAGTCTTATAATATTTATTATTGATTAATAAAGTTTTTATTGTTTAATTTATGTTAATTTATATTATTTATACATTATAACATAATTTTAAAAATAAAAATTTTATTGATTGCAATCTAGGTCGTTACGTTATTATTCCCTTATGAAAATTATCCCTCAATTTTTTTCATACCTGGTAAACTCCTAAATATAACTTTCAAATAAGAATTATATAGGTTTATCATCATTTGAATGAGGTCAAGAGTCTTTACAATCGTTATTTATTTCATGGTGAATGGGTTTCTTCATCCAAACGGTACCTCAATATATTTTAAAACTCATTCACATCCTTTATCATGAAACAATGCAGGTGACATGGATAATATTGTTCGATGAATCAATAAATCATAAAAAATTATTCGTAATATATAATTTTCAAACAACATCTTAAACATGTTTTTTATAAAACAATCTTACTTATTCGTCTTGAAATAATTAAAAATATGTTTTTTATAAATTGGTATTCATAGTTTTAAAAATATGGAAATTATAATAATGATACATATAGGCTACATAAATTTCTCTATATTTTGTAGCCTCCTAAAATTTATTCAGTGCTTCAAGTGTTTGAAATAATGATATGAATTTGAAAAGACCGTGATGGTTCTTCCTACACATAACATGGTAAAAATATTGAAAGTGAAAGATTCACCAATAAAAAATAATTAATCCTTGAAAGAAATGGATGATGGAAGAGGTATCAGATGCCTCATAAATCTGATTTCATGTAACCCATTTATTTGAAAACATTTCTAATTGACCTAATCATAACTTTAGGAAAATCATTACAAGTAGTAATTCATGAAGATATAGAAGAGTTTTTCTTGATCTTATTCATTAAAAAAAATTCTAAGAAAAATAAAATAAAATTAGGAGTCTTGAACCAACATATTTATCTAGATGAAATGAGTTATTATATAAAAATAATGGTATCATAAAATAGATTATGTAGTGCACGTGAGAGTGGGTGAGAAATCGAGAAGAACCCCTTAATTTTTTTTCTTATTGGGAATAATGGAGTAGAGATAATATTTTAAAATATTAAATTCCCCATCAAAGAAATATTAATTGATCTATGAAAATATTATTGTATCATTAACAATGATATTTGAAGATGTACATAAGAATAATTACTAATCATATTTTGGTAAAGATAGAGAAGGTGTAACCTAAAGGAAAAATAGAGATTTAGAATGAATCTGTTCCCTTATGTCTGATAGGGTTATGCACTGGATCATAATATCATGTATAATAAAATTACATATATTAGATAAATAGCTAATATTATATTATTTACATTTTTCATGTATTGTATTTTTATTAAGTTCATTTCTGACCTATTTAACAAGTTACAAGATACAATAACATTGTTTGGAATCGTTTATTTCCTTGGTTTTCATGATTGTTTCACATGTATACATGTGTAGAAGATCATGTAAATTGGGAATAGTCATCCATAATTGAAATTATAAAACATTAATGAATATAAATAATAATAAATATTATCATATATCATTTTTTCCATTTTGGCGGATTATTCTATAGATAAAACATTATTGATAGATGTATAGATCATTGGGGGGGTTTATTATCACGAACTCGTTTTATATATTAATTATTATTGTCTATATATAATTATAATATAACATTAAATAAGATTTAATATAAATATTATCCTATTTTATCCCTGAAAATGGTTTTATTACCATAATTGAAGGCGGTAATTGATATAAAAACTCATCGGCCTTTAATGAAATAAATTAACACATTATAGACGATATTTTCATTTTTAGTGAAAAAGTGGAGGGGAAAAGAAATTATGCTGTGTTTTTCCATTAACAAGACAAAAATCAATTATATAAATTATTTTGGAGTAATAATGTCACATAGATTAATTGAGATAATGAATGGAAGAGAATAAAAAAATTAAAAAAATGAATGAGGTTTTTACCTCTTGAATTTTTCTTTGTGAGAAAATCCTTGAGGCACTTGAGTTTTTCCATTTCCTAGGACCCAAGGCTCCTAGACATGGGTGAGAAATGGGAAGAGTATTAAGTATAATTTGGATAACCATAAAGTCTTTTGAGGAGTTAGGAGAAGAGGTAGGGATGGGATGTATTCATAGTAAAGGAGGGGGGTTTTTCTTATCATTTTATTCATTTGATTAGTACATTCTATAAACTATTTTAATAGAAGGGATTCATGTGACTAAATAAATTAAATGGTTCATGTATGTTAAAACCCGTGGTTCTTATACCATCAGTTCACCAACCATTACTCAATAATTCATGTATTTATGTAATATCATTAATTACCATATTTCACTTTTCAACAAAAAATAATCCTTTTTAAAAAATAGTAAAATATTTAAAAAAATATCTTGAGGTGTTTAATAAAAAACGGAAACCATTTTATGAAAATAAATTTCTAAATATGATAATTTTTATTTTTAAATAAAATCATCATTTACTCTAAAAGTCCAAATTTTAGACTTATTACAGATTTCATAACACTTTGAAAAGATAATTATGGTATCTTTAAACTATTTTATATTCATAATACAATGAAATATAAATTCAAGAATCCATTATATTAAACCTAATTTATTCTGTGTTGAAAATTTAATTGTAATATTTAATATTAATGACTTAATAAGACACTAACAATTAATTTTTCATTATTGAAACATTGACTTACTTATACTTTGATTTAAATATATCATATTCTCATTTATAAGATAAAAAAATGTTATTTAAACTTTCATAGAAGAAGTTACTATTCTATTGGAAGGGTAACTATTCATAAGGTTCACATCACTATTCCAAAGGTCATTTTACTATTTCATTAGTTTAGGTTCATTAATTTTAGAAAAAAACCTCATATTTCATTCATTATACATTTATAATGTTTTTATTGTGTTCTGAAAGTTATTTTATGTGATTTATTCTATATAATATTATTATAATAAGGTAAGTTTAATTAATAAAATTATGGGTTGTAACATTGTCATTTATTAATTTAAGTTAGTTTTGAATTAAATGAAATAAATTTTATAATTAATGAATATTTAATTTAAACCATATTTAATGAAATTAATTTTTTGTTCAATTAAAAAATTACAAGGTTTGATGACCCCATTTAAGTCAATTTTGGGTCAGGAAGAAATCATGTAGACCGGTATTGAGCTGGGTAGACTATGTGTTCTGCTATTCTTAGCAAGGATGAAATTCTTTGAACCGTTATGGGTTAGAAAAACCCACCCAGGCCCATTGTGGGGTGGTTTGGGTTAATGAGGAACCACATGAGGTGGATAGGAATATGTTTGGGTGGTCAGATATGGGAGTTAAGAGTGTTATGGGGTAACCAATTTGGTGGTTTAGGGAGACACCGACACACAGAGAACAATATGGGATCTAGATGGGACTTCACCTACAAAATCTAGTCATGTACATAGATGAAAATCCAGGGGTACTACCACATAGGATGTACTGATGACGATAGGGTGCTCCAGGTATGAATCATGGTGGCTCGATCTATATATAGTGGGAGACTTGGTTTTCCTTATATGAAAAACAGTTATTGTAGAAGTATACCATTAAATATGTTAATGGCAGTGTCTTGACACTACGATGAGGTGGGTTGTGAGCAGAGACATAATGCGATGTCTTGGACCCTGGTGTCATAGGCACGTGCATGAACATTATTAAAAATCATAGGGTAGAACCGAGGGTGTGCCCAATAATGGGTCATCCAATGGCTTGATGTTAGTAATGGAGGTTACATCCAATGGTGTGGAATCCTTACCAAGCATCATTTTATCAATAATTGGAATTAAATTATTTTCCCTTTATGTTAAAGTTTCACCCTTCTATCAGAATTTTTTTTAGTATATTGTTATTATTTTTTGAACACTAAAAAACCTGAGGAATCCTCCCATTTTTAATCATCCAATTTTAAATAAGATCCCCCCTCCCCTATTTTAATTTGTCTATTTAAAAAAAATAGGAAGGTTATTCAATACCATCTAATTTTTCCTTAATGTTTTATATAATTTCTTTAGTAATGTAAATTGGAAGATAAAAAATAATGTATCGAGATATAAATATTCTAGCCAACACAAAATATTCATGTGGAATGGGTTCCCTATAAAATGAAATCAATATCTAATGTTTTTGTACATGAAATTTTATTCCAATAAACTACTAAATTATTTGCCCATTTTAAATAGTTTTTATGTTCATAACATAGTTATGAAAAATTATATCATTGCCCGGTATGTTCTGTTTGGATAGCAGTAAATCCATAAAATTATTTTAATGAAATTTATTTTTTTCTATCCAAATATATATGTTATCACTCAGATAACAATAAATTGAAATTGGGTGAACATCTGATGCAAGCGGTCTGGGGATTTAAAATTTACTTTACCAAGAGATATTATTCATTATCATCTATAGTGATTCAATCCTTTAGTGGTCTGATGATCTCATGAGAATATAATATGTACAAAACTTAAATTAATGTTCATATCATTATAATAGCTGGCATGTTAAACTAGAGATCATCGATGGATATTTTTTATCAAAGGATCCAAGATTGACCCCATTTAGAACATCCACACAATCTTCAAAATTACTCATGATTATTTGTTTTCATATTCTGAGTGATACCAGGTAAGTCTAAAAAATCATTTTGTGACACAAGATAACCTCAATACCATCCCTTCAAAATATTATGGTGTTCAGGGTTCAACCAATCAGATGCTGACTTTCACTCTCTATGAGGTTGGAGGAGAGATAGGTTATCATTCTAAATTAATTAAATAATGACTATTACTTGGAATAGATCCACTCTCAATCTTATATTATGGGAGTATCAAATACCTTGAATGGGTTTCCTGACCACGTGAAATAAAATACATACTAAATAAGTAGTAAATTAAATGTTATAATGAACTAACAACCCCATATTTTCATTCATATTTTCATAATATACTTGTAATAAAATAAATATATTAAGTGATAAACCATATTCAATAAGTAATATTATTATTTTAAAAATATTTAACCTACATTAATTTTATAATCATATTAATTCAACTTATATTTCTCTTGTATTTAATTATATACATTGTAAATAATGTTGAAAATTAATTTCGACAGAATTATTATATACTCTAATAACAATGATTTCATTTATATATCGATGGTAATTACTACATAGTTTATTCTCAGAACTCATGGTGGGGACCACCCTATACAATATTCATATACCTTATAATATGTAATACTTTTGAATACATAAATGAATGTGACCCTATATACCATTCTTTCAATAGTAGTAAATATTATTCCCTAAACAAGAGTGGAGTCTACCACCCCATTAAAGACTATAAATATATAAGGGTAACTCATAAAAACAAAATACTCTTCCTATGAACACCTATTGTGTAACATAATCTCTTTATCTTGTAATATCCTATAAATTAGGATTCATAGTTGTGTCATTATCTATTCATGATTTTTTATTTTGTCGATTTAATTTTAATTACATACCTCCAATTATTGTGTCCATGGATTTTTAAATATACTACCATCCTAATAAACTACACTTGAGATATTACTCCCTCAGCTCGGAAGTATCAAATCCTATACTGGCCACTCACCCAATGTCGTGCCCCCACAGATTAACCAAATACAAGGAACCTATCCACAACTTCATATTCATGGTTTTATCCTTGAATTATAGTACATGATCAAATAATACACATTGATAATGATCTTATGATAGGATTCCAATTGAGATATTCCATGATAATAACATCAATTTGACACTCTAAACATGTAGTGTTCCTATTTGAAAGATGTATACCATGATATCTTCTACTTGAGACCACCAACTGATAAATTAATGATAAGTAGTCTCAATGATTATGAACCCACATAACTTAATATTCATACATAAACTATGTCATGTTTGTATAATGTATCCACACGATAGGTTATATGATTTTGATGAATGTTCTATAATCTAATGCTTCTCAACATATCCTTGGAACTACTATAGTCATTCAATACTATAAATATTCTATAGAAAATGCCATTTAGAAGGTCGTTGTAGAAATATACACACTATAATGTTATGTGTAAATCTTGTTTAAAAATAGATTAAGATGTATATTAATTGAAAATTATCATTCATTTTGGGCTTAGGGAACCCATTATTATAGCACACAACCTCTCACAGAATACAACTATTGACTCCTCCTTGTGTACTTCACTCAATGAAGTCTTCCTCAGTTTAATTACATAATGGTCACTTACACAACATCATTTATATATCACCTAATTTTAATTGATATCATTATAATATAAAGCTCTAATTTTCTCATTTATCATTATATTAGATTTCAAATACTCCTCATGAATACTAATAAAAATATTTATTCAAAAACTTACGCACTATAAAAATTGGATCACATATCATAGGGAATGCAACCAAAATCATGAGACCCTATGTGTGAGACCCTGGTCTTGGGATTCTTATTTGGAATTTTATCACATATACACAATTCATAATATTCCACCCACCTCACAATTTTAACTGATGGATTGTGCATAATTCATTACATAGATCACCTCCTTGAGACCTATTTTGTATTTTGGTACACGATTGTGAATCTATAGGCCTATACTTTCTATGAATAATATTCCATATTAAATAAATCACTATAATCCTCAATTTAATTCCTAATTTTGTGAAAAATGGGTATTCAAATATGATTTTAAATTTACTAAACTATAAAATCCCCACTCTGTCATCCATTACATCGACTTACAAGGCTTGCATGAATCACCTAAATAAATGAAAATCAATTTGGTGAATTTATTGACATATATGGGTCTTAGGACTCCCTTTATGAAATCATTCCATTAAAACCATTCATTCCTCAATTATATGATGTATATTTAATTTCCTTTATATATCCTCTTATGTGATTCACATATGTATACTAGGGGATCTATTTGGCTTCATCTGATTAGGTGATCTGAATATTTTAAATTTATTATTTGACCATTAATTGGATTTTTGAGAACCTCTTCTTTTCCCCCAATCTTATGAAAAAACATTCATACATTCAAAAACAATTCCATTTCCTCTCACTTTATCCAAGAACAAATCTTCTAATTATCCTTATAAATTTCATTATATTTAGTCATAAAACTCTATGATCTCATAAAAAACTTGTCAACCACAAAGTATATATAGGACCTCTAACTCCAAAAACCACGGTTCAAATAGAGGTCCTCGTTTAGATGGTGAGTATGATGTTCTTGTAATAAATCCAATTTTCCTCCTTATCATGGTATGATTTTGAGTCATTCCTCATGGGATTTTGGTATGAGGATGACGAGTATATTTATTGATGTCCACCTTTTATGAATATAGAATGATTCTAGGATTGTGATATAATTGGGAATTTGATATTTTTCAGGGTGTTTTCTTAGGGTTTATACAATCATGAGACAATTATATGTTTTTGGAGAGGCAACCTTGTGGTTAAGGTTTTATCCTCATGAATATCATTCTCTTTATTACACTATTTAGAGAATGTCAAAATTATGTTGATATATATTATTGGTCTCTAATAATTTCTTCTCTTTCTCTAGACCATTTATAGTTTTTTGGAGATAATAGAGGGTTTAATGTATATATGTCAATTGATTAATATGAATTTATTTTTTTTAATAATTTTTCTATTGGTTTGACCTAGATATTTCACAATTAAACTCACCATATTCCATGGAATTGGTAATAATTTTACATTATAATAATATATTTATTATAAAATATATATATGTAAATTAAGTGAAATAGTTGGGATTAATTCACACCATATTTTACTTTATAGGTTTTCATTTTATAAATATTTTTTAATTTAACTGTAACCTTATATTTTCTAATATTGGGATTCATATTTATTCTTTTTTATTCTTTTTATTTCTTGTGTTTTTTGGTATGTGGTTTAGAAAAACAATGTTGGGACCCCTATGTTGAACCATGTAATCCTTGTGTGTAAATAATTCTAAATGTTCATAGCTTGAAACCCATATGTAGAACATGGTTTCGAATTCATATAAAGGTAACCGTAAGAGATACCTTCCCTGTAGTTTTTAATTGAATATAGCTTGAGCATAGTTAGGTAAACCATGAGAATGGTGTGTGATATGGATCTATAATTTGATAGAGATATTTTTCACATATGGTATATGATTAATAAACCATTTGGTCAAATTTTGAGGTTGGGTCATCTCATATTCGTGGAAAGTTCAGAGTAACCTCCCATTTCAGTTAACCATGTGAGATAATCATTTGAATTTTCAAGGATGTTATATATTGGTATTCTATATAACACCCCTATAAAGACATAAGAGCTTTTTTCACCTTTTAATTTCCCTTGGTTTGGATAACACTAAAAATCATGAGGGATCCACATCCATTATTTATTCATTCCTCTCATGCCCTTATTTCTTATATTATATTTTTAAAGAATATTGTAATACTCCCTCCATATTGGTTTAACATCTCCTTCTTAACACTTCCACTATCTTTGGGGTATAATATCTTCTAAAAACCTATGACTATTAGTTATATTTCTATATTTTTGAGATTTTATTCATCATTTTTGTTCTTGTAAGTGATCTATTGAGGACCCATGAGGCTCATTAGATATCTCAAAATAATAGGAGATATTGTATATCTTGATTTAAATTGAACTAATTTGGTTGTTTTTGGGATTTCATTATATTGGAATATCATTGAATTCATGATAATTTCACATGTAATATTTTCTAAATAATTTTTATATGTGATATATTTGTAAAATTCTAAATATTTATAAGGTGTTTTGTCTTTTTCCCAATGGTTATATGTTTAATTTCAAGTTATCACTCAAATACCATGTAAAAAATAATTTTCTCAATGAACCTGTTAAATTAAATATAATTATTGAATTTTTTTCCTTTTTTGGTTAAATAATTAAATTAAGATATGATTGTAGAGACCCTAAGCTTGACGTACATGGAAATTACATTACTTTTTTGAAATACTTAGTATATTACAAAAATACACACACAAGGACCGTAATAGTTTAGTGTCATTGGAAACTCGGAATATAATCTTCTAATCATGGTGAAAGATCTTCAACATCTCCCATAAAGATCTTCCTTTTTTTCTTACCTAAAACCTTTCTTTATATCCTAGGGAAAATAAAACATAAAAGGGTGAGATCAAATGCTCAGTAAGGGTAAAAAAATATCAATCACATCATATTCATAAGAACATAACATTTTGGAAATCTTAACCAGCAAAACAGATCATAATATCATAACATGGGATAAATCATAGTAGTGAAATGTAATCCCAATAATCATAAATTAAAACATAAAAATTTTTGGCATACACACATAATCATAGATAATAATTTCTTATTAGTCAAGACTCATTGCCAAGACTATCTTAGTGGACAAAGTCCATTTCTGAACCGAGTTCACTCCTCGTTTCAGTCCTGTTTCACTGAACCGGTTTAACCTGCCATTCCAGCCATGTCAATCACATGAGATATGAAATATTTACCCAATGCATTGGAGGGAGATATAGGTCCCACCCATCTTATAATGATACCATTCTTATGTCAGCCACAAAATCATAAACCATACATCATAGCATAACCCATGTAATAAAAATCGGAATCTTAAACATCATGACATCATAAAACAATTCATATAAGATAAAGGAATTCATAAACATATTTCCATCACAACATAATCAAATCCATGTAATAATAGGGATAGAAACAGAACCCTATATTATCTTAAATGGAAAATAATTTTGATAAAACACTTGAACTCCATTCTTGAGGAAAATATCCTTTCTACTTCAAAACATTTTTCCTTTCTTAACATTTCATACAATTTTAAACTAAAAGAAGTTGATTAAAAATAAACTTGATAACCTGTAAAGGAATATTCTTGGAAATAATGTTTTAAAAATACATTCATGTCGTATAAGTTAAAAAAACATTCTTCTCGTACTTTTGTCGGAAAAGTCAAAAAGTACCTCATACGAAAAACGAAAAAAGATTCCTTTCATATATTTTACTAAAAACTCACCGAAGGGTAAAATTGGATTCAAAATATTTTAAGTGGATGGAAATAATATTACATATTGAGTAAACATGGATGTGGATGATAAAATACACCCCAGTAAATTTCAAAGTATAAACAATCTCAGTTAAAAATGAGATTGTGATATTTCCCTTACCTTAGGTCTGATTTGCTTCGTAAGTGTCCGAACCTACTGTATAATGATTTAATTAATGTCATTGACTTATTCCATAATCATACTCGTTGTTAAGATATCATATATGGTTCACTTATGACTTTATTTTACCTGTTCTTTTGTAAATTCCATGTTAAAGAGTGTTTTGGGTAAAATCGTTTCATTTGTCATCCGTGTTTTGACTTGTAATTATTCATATGATTACTTAGAACATGATTACATAATTACAGAATATAAAACATGATTTATATAATATATATTCAGAATATACATATATATAATAGATCAGTAAATGGAAAGAAATACATCGTTCATGGAGACGGTAGGCCGTACGTACGCATGAACGCTGTTTTCATTTCCTTATTGAGTTGAATGAAATTAATTAGATGACATACATATATATACACATAAATCCAGTATCATTATTATGTCACATATTTCATGATTACTTATTATATACACAATATAATCATTCATGAATGGTTAACGTGGAGAATGAATCTCATCACGTCGTGGAGACGGTAGTCCGTACGTAAGCACGAGCGATGATATCATTCTCATGATCATGGAATTGTATTGGAGTGTATGAATACTATTTCAGAATTAATAGCACTTTACAATAATCATATATAGTTGTTTATTTGAACCATTATACCCATCCATGTAAGGTGGTGGTGTAAAATAGATTACACCACGGCATGGCGACGGTATTCTGTACGTACGCACGCGCGGTGATTTCGTTTTCCGTAGGATGGATAGATGGTGAAATAGGGTTGTTTCTTACTTATAATAACATATACTTATATGAGTGATTCTGATTTTATTACTTCAAAATGAAACAACCTAATAATAAGAAGTGGAAGAAGAAATAAAGTTGAAAGAATCGGTAACGGACATTACCTCTTCTTTGAAGCGCCTCTTTGAGATCTCCTTTTAGGGCACTAAAATTGGTCTTTGAGGAAGACCAGAACCTCTATAATGTTTCTATGGAAGTGGAGAATATACTTTGGCAGGGGTTGGCCGAGCTTGAAGGCTCAATGTGGTGTGAGGAAGAGAGGGAGGAGGTTCCCTTTTATAAGGGAGGAGAGGGACACCTTTGGAATAACTAAAAATATTATTTTATTATAAAGTCCAATTCGGTTTTTAATATTTCAAAATTGAAATATTTAGAAGATAAGGTTGGGATGGGTCGAAAGACTCTCCTCCAATAGAATTTATACAAGTTTAGGTTCCTATTTTAACCTTATCATTTAGATTTAACATTAAGTTAAATAATTTTACTTTTACTGTGTCTTCTTGTGTTCTTATACTGTAAGGTTAATCAACTTACTATACTCAGCCAAACGAACCCCAAGTTGTTTATTATTAATATATATAACCTTATATAAGTCATTTTGCCGAAACATAGATTTTTAGGAATAAAATAACAATTAATTATATAATATTTGTTTTAAAAACTATTTTATGTCTATTTTGACACTATTTAGTAATTGATTTTTTTGAAACTCATAACAGAATGATTAGTTCGAAAAAAATTAATTAAATAAATACTAACAAGTCATATTAACCTATAAAATTAGTTTAATTCATAAAAAAGCTCAAATTATATTTATTTGGGCATTTATAACATCAATTATGTCAATATTTTATTAATAAGATAATTACTACATCATATTTGTGTCATAAATAAATTAACTTATTTAAAGTCTAAAATTTACAAATAAAATTTAATTATGTAGGAAATATTTGTATCTTTCTAATAAATATTTATAGTCGAATTTATCTTATGTATAACCCTGTATTAAAAATGATATACTTATTAAACATTGAATTTAACTATTTTAACCCTTCTTTAAATAAATTAATAATAAATGTCCTAATCTAATCCAAGTGGGCCTAAATGGTCATATTTTATTCCTAAGGTTGTTTTTGGTCGAATTAAACTTATCCATTAGAATTAGTACATGTTTTATGGTATGAATAATATCATTTTTACCCGTAATTACCCTATTTACTTTTAACCGTGGTAAAAAAAAGTAAAAAGTTACTATTCATAAAAAATTATTTTCATCTCATTGAATCACATTTTACTTACTGACATCAACCGTTTCTCTCAGATTTTTGAAATTCCACTCACAGAAGCGGTAAAATTAAGTTTTATGAAAAATTCATTTTTCTTAACTACCACTTAGTGGTTTCACTATTCATCAAAAAATGAAAGTTTCCAGAAAAATACCAAAAATTAGGCCTAAGCTATATTTTATATTATGAACTCAAAAATGATGTCTATTTTAACAAATTCAAAACATATAAGTTGCATTAATTAATTTAAAAATTAATTCTCATCGTCAAAACAAATAGCGTGTTCTTAAGAGATAATAACTATCAAAAGATTGACACTTGTTTATGTCTGGTTTAAATGTGAAATTAAATCCAATGAACAACATTGTATTAAATTGTAAAAATATATTCTAAATATACATTAAAACCACTCAAATTAATTATTTATCACTATTAATTATTTCGATTAAAAAGGTTGTTTTTAATTAAAATTTTGTAATTTTCACTATTCATCATAAAATGAAAGTTATCCGAAAAGTACCAAAATTTCACCCTAAGATAATTTTGATATTCCGAATCCAAAAATGAAGTCCATTTTGAAAAATAAAATTTACAAAATTTCAAAAAGTGGTTATTACTATTCATAATAGCTAGTTTTAATAATATTTTAATAGCATATCGTTGTTTAGTGAAACTCGGTATTGCGTACTACACACGCTATCGAGGAAGGTCATGATTGCGTGTAATTCAAGGCAAGTCATGGATGTGTGTTGTGCAAGCTCCTTTTGGTGTAGCGTACAACACAAGACATTAATGAAATTAAAAAGAATATTTTTCATAAAATCTCGGGGTGTTACATTCTACCCCCCTTAAAAGGAATTTCGCCCTGGAAATTCGTCGGGGTTATAAATGGTTTACTACTCGAAAGTTTATTTAATAGAAACCCATATCTTAAAAAGTAATACCAAAACCAATCTTTAAAAACAAAATTATGAAACATAACAGTTACCCAAATAAACTATTCATTGCGTTTCCACATAGGTGAAAATATGGATATGGAAGAGAAATCTAACCATCATGTTCGGATGGAGAGTGGTAGAGAACATGGCTATAGAAAATTCAGCATTCAGAAAGCCATAAATTTGTGAAGATCTAAGGTACCATATGATTCATCAGATATAAGAGCACTAGGACAAAATTTTTTGTTTTCAAGATCATTTCCCAAAAGTTGAAGAATTTGAATTAGAAAAAATACTTACATTATTTTGGTACAATCTCACTGTTGTTCGAGCCTTGAAAAATTTCCACTTCATCTCTTAAAGAAATGAAGTAGAATTTGTTATTCATGAAGTGTTAGCAGATCATGTGATAGAATGACGGGTCATTCCATCTGTCTCAAACAAAAGGTTAGAAAAAGTTATTAAATATACATAAGTCGATCTATAGTGAGATTAATCGTATATGGTTCCTAAAATGGACTTATACTTATTATATAATAATAAAACTAGTTTCTACTAAACAGGGACATCCGCCAGTGGTAGGTGATAAAGGCCAGTCGCACTTCGGTTGTGGGTTCGATTCCCACAGCCTTGTCTGACGCGATGGGTTATCGCTCATCCTGCAGGTTGTCCTTTTTCTAAAACTAAATTACTATAACATCCCATAAATTATATCAAAAAAACTTCTATCCTTAAACAATACTAACTTATGTCCAACATAATCCATCCCAATCTTTAGGCTTATCCAAAATACTCTGGTCCAAGCTCATAGTATAAAGAAAATGATTACTTGAAATGTCACATAACAATCACGTGAATGCGATCATTTATCCCCCATATATCATAAGATATATCTTGTTGGTCAAATTACAAACATGTGAATACCTTAATCATGTATACCCATGAATGCAGTTAAAAGTTAACACTTTCCACAAACCAAAATCCTCAAAATTATTTATACTCAAACCATGATATCACTTAGTCTTTATATCAATCATGAGCTCATGAATAAAATCAAACATCTCATTATCTTCTTATCCCTTCATTATGCGCATATCATCTACTAACCAAATATATCTCAATCACTTTCCCTGGTTACCGGTACCATAAAATTATTGAAAACCACAATAGACCAATACATAAATATTCCAATATTCCATGATACTATATACAACATTATTTTGGAATCCCATTACATAAACACTTAATCACATCGTTGTCATATTCAACATTGCCAATAGTGATCTCATGTGACTTCCAATTGTCCATTGCCTTAAGTGGTTGCTCATGTCGATCATCATTAACCCTTGGATTAGGGCATTGATTAGCATAATGCCCCATTTCATTACACTTGAAGCATTGAAGTGTTGTTGGTGCGTTCTCTGCAGTCTTTTCTTTATTCACACCATTAGCAACACTTTTTCCATTACATAGACACTCAACTGCTCAATGACCTTCTTTTCCACACTTAAACCATTTTATAGTCCCTTTAAGATAATCTCCACCATGCTTCTTTCCACACTTTGAGCATAAGGAAACATTCATCTTCTGTTCACCATTATTCTGAGATTTCTCCTTTAACTCCATCATTCGTTTCTTGTCAAAGCCATGAGATGAATATGTAACACCAACTTCCATTTCTACCTTAATAGCACAGCGCACAATTTCTTCATAGCTATTGAAGTCTCTTATATCTAATGCCCTTCGAATATTTGGTTTTAAGCCACTGAAGAATCGATCAACTTTATTTTCAGGTTCGATGATAAAGCCAGATGCATACCTTTCAAGCCTTGTAAAATTCGCTTCGTATACACCAACAGATTCATCATCCTTTTGCTTTAGTTCAAAACTCCTTCTCCATATTTGTTCTAAGAATACGAGGGAAGTACATACTGAAGAATAAGTTCTTGAACTCATCCCATTCCATGGACTCAATTTCATCTCTTGGCCTCGTATTCTTGATAAGATTCCACCATTAATCAGCTTCAACTTCCAAATGATATACTACTAAGATGACCTTATCATGTTCAGAACATTGAAGAACTGAAAATATCTTTTTAGTGGTACTGATCCATTATTCAGCAACAAGTGGATCAGAAGACCCACTGAAGGAAGGTGGACGTTGCCTCATGAAGGACTCAATAGAATATTGTTCCCTTCTCTGCTCATTTGGAAGTCCAGAATAATTCACAGCCTGTGTAATTATCGCAATAATCTTTTGCACTCCATCTCCCATAACATTTGTTTGTTCAGGAGGACAATCATTGCATTGTCCATTGCATTGATCAACACGATTCCTTCGGGTTCCATCCATCGTCTAAAACCCAAAAAGAATAGTGTGAGAGGAAAAAATCATGCTAGGGAAAACAACATAATAAAGGGGGGTACCTTCAATATCTAACATCTTAGGTTACCATAATTCTAGTACTATAACCTATACTTATACTTAACCTTAGGGACATCCCTAGACATACCTTAGAAATATCTCTAGGGATCTCACTACAGTTCTCGCATCTTAGTTTCCAAAGGTTGACTAAAACTTTCCTCTGATACCAACTGTAGAGACCCTAAGCTTTACGTACATGGTCATTACATTACTTTTTCAGAATACTTAGTACATTACAAAAACACACACACAAGTATCATAATAGTTTAGTGTCTTTGGAAACTCGGAATATAATCTTCTAATCGTGCTGAAAGATCTTCAACATCTCCCTTAAAGATCTTCCTTTTTTTCTTACCTAAAACCTTTCTTTATATCTTGGGGAAAAGAAAACATAAAAGGGTGAGCTCAAATGCTCAGTAAGGGTAAAAAAAAGAAATATCAATCACATCATATTCATAAGAACATAACATTTTGGAAATCTTAACCTGCAAAATAGATCATAATATCATAACATGGGATAAATCATAGTAGTGAAATGTAATCCCAATAATCATAAATTAAAACATGAAACGTTGTGTAATACACACATAATCATAGAGAATCACTACTTATTAGTCGAGACTCATTGCCAAGACTATCTTAGTGGACAAAGTCCATTTCTGAACCGAGTTCACTCCTCGTTTCAGTCCTGTTTCACTAAACCGGTTTAACCTGCCGTTCCAGCCATGTCTATCTCATGAGATATAAAATATTTACCCAATTCATTGGAGGGATATATAGGTCCCACCCATCTCATAATGATACCATTCTTATTTGTGCCACAAAATCATAAACCATACATCATAGCATAACCCATGTAATAAAAATGGGAATCATAAACATCATGACATCATAAAACAATTCATATAAGATAAAGGAATTCATAAAAATATTTCCACCACAACATAATCAAATCCATTTAATAATAGGGAAAGAAACAGAACCCTATATTATCTTATATGGAAAATAATTTTGATAAAACACTTGAACTCCATTCTTGAGGAAAATATCCTTTCTACTTCAAAACATTTTTCCTTTCTTAACATGTCATACAATTTTAAACTAAAAGAAGTTGATTAAAAATAAACGTGAAAACTTGTAAAGTAATCTTCTTGTAAATATTGTTTTACAAATCCATTCATGCCTTATAAGTTAAAAAACATTCATCTAGTACTTTTGTCAGAAAAGTCAAGAAGTACCTCGTACGAAAAACGAAAAAAGTTTCCTTTCATATCTTTTACTAAAAACTCACCGAAGGGTAAAATTGGTTTTAAAAAATTTTAGGTGGATGGAAATAATATTACATATTGAGGAAACATGGATGTGGATGATAAAATACATCCCAGTAAATTTCAAAGTATAAATAATCTCAGATAAAAATGAGATTGTGATATTTCCCTTACCTTAGGTCCGATTTGCTTCGTAAGTGTCTGAACCTCCTTTATAATGATTTATATAATGTCATTGACTTATTCCATAATCATACTCATTGTTATGATGTCATATATGGTTCACTTATGACTTTATATTACCCATTCTTTTGTAAATTGCATGTTAAAGAGCGTTTTGGGTAAAATCGTTTCATTTGTCATCCGTGTTTTGACTTGTAATTATTCATATGATTACTTAGATCATGATTAATTAATTACAGAATATAAAACATGATTTATATAATATATATTCATAATATACATATATATAATGGATCAGTAAATGGAACGAAATACACCGTTCATGGAGACAGTAGGTCGTACGTATGCATGAACGCTGTTTTCGTTTCCTTATTGAGTTGAATGGAATTAAGTAGATCACATACATATATATACACATAAATCCAGTATCATTATTATTTCATATATTTCATTATTACTTATTATATATACTTTATAATCATTCATGAATGGTTAACGTGTAGAATGAATCTCATCACATCGTGGAGACGGTAGTCCGTACGTATGCACGAGCGATGATATCGTTCTCATGATCGTGGAATTGTATTGGAGTGTATGAATACTATTTCAGAATTAATACCACTTTAAAATAATCATATATAGTTTTTTATTTGCACCATTATACCCATCCATGTAAGGTGGTGGTTGAAAATAGATTACACCACGGCATGGAGATGGTATTCCGTACGTACGCACGCGTGGTGATTTCTTTTTCCGTAGGATGGATAGATGGTGAAATAGGGTTGTTTCATACTTATAATAAAATATCATTATATGAGTGATACTGATGTTATTACTTCAAAATGAAACAACCTAAGAAAAATAATTGGAAGAAGAAATAAAGTTGAAAGAATCGGTAACGGACATTACCTCTTCTTTGAAGCGCCTCTTTGAGATATCCTTTTAGGGCACTAAAATTGGTATTTGAGGAATAAAAGAACCTCTAGGATGTTTCTATAGAAGTGTAGAAGAGAATGTGGCAGGGTTTGGCCGACCGTGAAGGCTCAAAGTGGTGTGAGGAAGAGATGGAGGAGGTTCCCTTTTATAAGGGAGGAGAGTGGTACCTTTGGAATAACAAAAAATATTATTTTATTATAAAGTCAAATTCGGTTTTTAATAGTTCAAAATTGATATATTTCGAATCTAAGGTGGGGATGGGTCGAAAGACTCTCATACAATAGAATTTATACAAGTTTAGGTTCCTATTTTAACCTTATCATTTAGATTTAACATTAAGTTAAATAATTTAACTTTTACCGTGTCTTCTTGTATTATTATACTATAAGGTTAATAAACTTACTATAATCAGCCAAACGAACCCCAAGTTGTTTATTATTAATATATATAACCTTATTTATGTCATTTTTCCGAACCTTAGATTTTTAGGAATAAAATAACAATTAATAATATAATATTTTTTTTAGAAACTATTTAATGTCAATTTTGACACTATTTAGTAATTGATTTTTGTGAAAATCATAACAAAATTATTAGTTCGAAAAAATTTAATGAAATCAATACTAACATGTCATATTAACCTATTAAATTATTGGAATTCCTAAAAATTCTCAAATTATATTTATTTGGGTATTTATAACATCAATTATGTCAATATTTTTTTAATAAGATAATTACTACATCATCTTTGTGTCATAAATAAATTAACTTCTTTAAAGTCTAAAAATTACAAATAAAATATCTTTACGTAGGAAATATTTTTATCTTTCTAATTAATATTTATAGTGGAATTTATCTTATGTATAACCCTATATTAAAAATGATATACTTATTAAACTTTGATTTTAACTATTTTAACCCTTCTTTTAATAAATTAATAATAAATGTCCTAATCTAATCCAAGTGGGCCTAAATGGTCATATTTTATTTCTAAAGTCGTTTTTGGTCGAATTAAACTTATCCAATATAATTAGAACATGTGTTAGGATAATAATAATATCATTTTTACCCGTAATTACCCTATTTACTTTTAACCGTGGTAAAAAAAAAGTAAAATGTTACTATTCACCAAAAATTATTTTCATCTCATTGAATCACATTTTACTTACTGACATCAACAGTGTCTCTCGGATTTTTGAAATTCCACTCACAAAAGCTGTAAAATTAAGTTTTATGAAAAATTCATTTTTCTTAACTACCACTTAGTGGTTTCACTATTCATCAAAAAATGAAAGTTTCCAAAAAAATACCAAAAATTAGGCCTAAGCTATATTTGATATTATGAACTCAAAAATTATGTCTATTTTACCAAATTCAAAACATATCAGTTTCATTAATTAATTTAAAAATTAATTCCCGTCGTCAAAACAAATAGCGTGTTCTGAAGAGATAATAACTATCAAAAGATTGACACTTGTTTATGTCTGGTTTAAATATGAAATTACATCCAATGAACAAAATTGTATTAAATTGTAAAAATATATTCTAAATATACTTTAAAAACACTCAAATTAATTAGTTATCACTATTAATTATTTCGATTAAAAAGTTTATTTTTAATTAAAATTTAGTAATTTTCACTATTCATCAGAAAATGAATGTTATCCGAAAAGTACCAAAATATCACCCTAAGCTAATTTCTATATTCCGAATCCAAAAATTAAGTCCATTTTAAAAAAAATTTACAAAATTTTAAAAAGTGGTTATTATTATTCATAACAGCTAGTTTTAATAATATTTTAATATCATATTGTTGTTTAGTGAAACTCGGTATTGCGTACTACACACACTATCGAGGAAGGTCGTGATTGCGTGTAATGTAAGGCAAGTCAAGGATGCGTGTTGTGAAATCTCCTTTTGGTGTAGCATACAACACAAGAAATTAATGAAATTAAAAAGAATATTTTTCAAAAAATCTCGAGGTGTTACAAGGATAATTTTAGTTTTTTTGTAATTTTTGTCAATAATGGTTGATTAGGTTCATTAATGGATTTTAAAACGGTTAAGAAGATCGGATTGGGGAATATTTTATATTTTTATTTAGAGTTTTTGATCAAAACAATTAGTTTGGATTTTAACTATTATAAAATTACTTGGTACACCAAGTCAATTGTGTTGGAACTACATTTCAGAACACATAATTCTTTTTAGAATATTAGGAATATGGGAGACACTTATAATAATTTTTGTTAGATATTGGTCAGAGTGGGACATTTTTTAGTTTCCTAGATATGGATAGTGTCACATGAGTCATTTTTTATATCATGAATATAATGAGAAAGGGGTTGGTTTTAAGAAGGGAATATAAGGTGAGATGTTTTTTTATTATTTTTACTATATTATAGATTTTTAATCCCCACCTCATATCAATTGATATGAATGGGGATCATATATTTCATATTAAAGTTATATTAAGGTTTCGATATAGTATCTGTGAGATGGAATATAACCTCCATGGTGTGGAACGACCATGGTGGTGGTTCCTCTAGTGAGTGTTGTTCTGATTAACTTGGTTGATAATAGTCATATGAACATTATCAATAGAAATTAATATGGTTCCATAATGATTTTGTCTAGGTTAACATCATTATATGCTAATAAAATTTCCATGTTTAATATGTATCTTTTTCTAGTAACATGTTTTTACCATGTTCCCTTTTTTTCATGGAATACATGTCCCATGTCCTTCCCTTGTTATGATCCTTCTCCAATGATATAGTGTCTGTGTTCTTTACAATATTATTTTTATTTATTGTATATTGAGTTTTAATGTTTTTCAATAATTTTCAAATATGGAATATTTTTCAAATTTACATCAAAAATTTATTTTAGAATGGGGTTTTCAATGAAAAAGTGGACAATAATCTATAGTGGGTTTTATGTGATAGTTTTCATATAATAAAAAGTAATTTTAATTTATAAATAAATAATTAATGTGTTATATTTTTGTTGTGTTTTATCATTTTAAATATGAAATAGATATTTTAAATATTTTATTCCCAATAAGAATAAAATAAATTTTTACATAAAATGAATTATACAAATATTATGGAACATATTTTCTACACATAGTTTTACTCACACATTATATAATCTTCTTTGGGCATGCTATTTTTATAACCTAAATTTCACATTCCATAGCTAGTTCAACATCTGTTGGGTTGATTTTTAAAAATGATGGTTTGGGATTTGGAGAATGAACATGTTTCACGTGTAGTTTGATTATAGATATTTAGTTTATCTTTATTTTTTCATTATTTTTTTCATGCATATATATTACATTATTAAATGGGTTTTGTTTAGTTTTAATTGTGTATTTTCTCTTCAATTATACTTGTGATAATTTTTTTCTCTTATATTCAATTTACTATATATTATATTAATTTATTATAATCTAATTATCTTAATTATTTTTGTTATTATTATGGTATATTGATGGTTAAATCATTCCGAAATTTTAAATTTTTATACCTTATACATAGACTTTATCCGAGGTTGATTAGAAACACACCATTGTTTTATCCCATACTAGCTCGACCAACTAATGGATTGATGTTTAGGGTTAGTTCATGACATAAGAAGATTAAAGGGATATAATCCAAATTTAATGAAGAGTGTATCATCAAAATTTTAGAAAATTATGAGTCCTCTATATATATAGATAAGAAGATCCAATTACAGATAGAAAGTTTAAATGATGGCATTTCTGACAATAAATTATAATTATAAATTAAACTAAAAAAAGTAATGTAATTTGAAAAACTATTACATGAAAATGATTTATTACATGAGTTTATTACTGAGAAGAAGTTAAAGGAATAATATTAATATATGGAATTTATTAATGATTATAACGATTCCCACAATATGTGAGGTAAATGATTGGAAATTAAGGTGTCAAATATCAAAAAGACACATATTGGAATTCCAGAATTTAAAAAATAAGAGCCTTCTATCATTATTTTTTCAATGGAAGATTCATGTGTAAAAATGCCAGTTTTAATTTATAAAAAATAATAATATCCTACACCGATATACATTGAGAAGGAAAAATGATGAAGTCACAATCCATATCTAATTTTAATTTTATTTTTAAATCAGTTTTAATTGAAAATATATATAATTTTTAAAACTAATTACTAGTACGGATGATGAGAAATAAATAGCAGTATAACACAATGTATTAACCAGATACAAAAAGTTTTATGATGAATGCCCCCCATAAAAATTTCATCTAATGATAATGAAATTAATATTTTTATGCTATAAAATATGAAGATTATAAGAAAAACAGAGGTTTTAAATGAATGTCAATATTGGATGGTAAATTATAGTGGAGAAAATAAGAATTCATTTTTCAATGTATTTAATTTATAATACATTCATATCATAGGTACAAATAAAATATAACTATATGTGGAGACACCAATATTAGAATGAAAATACACATAATAAGAAAATATATCAAACATAATGAGATGTGTAATTCATAAAAAATTTTAGGATATTTTTATTAGGTTTGGTTAAAGAGGTGATGCATGGTTAACATAATATATATCAATTTAATTTATGAAATTAAATAACACCTAAGAAGAATAAATAATAATCTATTAGAATAAATAAATTTTTTATCAATGATAATTTTTCTACTTTGATGATGTCAAAGATTTAATGGGAGGTATCCTTATAAAAACGATGATTGAAAAAAAAATCATAAAAATTCAGAGAAGAATGTGGGGATTGAAAAATCATGATTAAATGGTGTTATTAAAGGTAATATTAATAATATAAAGGATAAATGTTTTTCATGCATGGAAAATTATATGAAGGGTCAAATAAATCTAAATACTTCTATTGAAAATATTAAAACATTTTTGGTCCATCCTTGGGTAATAAACCCAATATGATTAAGAATATTTCATTAACTCAATGGACTAATATGATGAAGTGAACTCACACGATTCTATATTATGTCTATAAAAGGATTTCAAAATACCCAGTTAGATAATAGTTTTTTTCTATACTAATTTATAGAAGACAATAATCTTGTAATAAGAAAAATATAAATCTAGTTAAAGTTTAAAAATATTTTTCAATTGAAAAGAATGGATTTCATGACTGTTTTGAAACACAATTAAACACTAATTGTGAATAAAAAGGGAATGAAAATATTTATAATGCTAGAAACATGTCAGTGGTTATTTAAAAATATTTAAATAAAATAAACTATTTATTGAATGAATGATTATTATAAATGGTATTAAATATTATATTATTATTAATTAATCATGTATTATCTCACAAAATTAATTTGATGATATATGAAGATTTGTGAAACTTGAATCCAAATCAGTATTGAAAAATATATATGGAATATTAAATGGTGGATAATATTTGATGAAAAATCCTCTATACCTTTATGTTGGCATTTAGAATTGAGAAAATAATGATTTTCACCATAATAATTATTTATATAATATTTAATTAAAATATAGATAATTTTAGGTGAAACATATTCTTTATTGTAAAATGTGATGTGTAATGTAATTCTTTTTCTTAATTATAAAGGGTAAGAACATAACATTATTTAATTATTTTAAATTTAATATTAAAATGATAAAATATTATAGTGTAAACATTAGTGAAGATAATGATTCTGATGTCACATCATGGGAAATAAAGTGGGAAAGATATAATCCTTGTCTGATCTCACATTTTTTTATTTCATATAAATCATGTAATTAAATTTGATCATTAGTGATGATGTGGTTATTATTGAATATTGATATCCATATTAATGATACCAATTTTTTGTAATCTCATTATAAGGAATATTTATTAAGAATATTCATCATTATGATGGTCTGGAATAATATCTTCTTGAAGGGGAAGAAAATTAATAATTTTGAACAGCTATCAAGAATTATATTCTCATGAAAAAGGTAATACCCAAGAAGGTGTTTTATAATTATTTCAAGGAAGTGGTCTGACGAATTTATCTCATATCACTTAATATATTATTCAAATTAATCATAAAAGGTGATACATTATTTTTTAATGACATATATATTAAATTTAATGGATACATAGAGCTATTTCAATCCTATAATATTAGTCTTGAATGTATTTATCACTTAGGTTGAATTGGGTAATGAAAATAAATGTTTCGATAGATATTTCCATCTCAGTTGGTATAAATTTTTTCATTAGAAAACATATTAAAATTTATAATCAATTGATTCAACCAATATTTTTTTTCAAAACCCCTATATATGATTATAGTATCTCTTCATGGTTTGTATGATATCTTTTGGGTAATGAGTTATTTTATTGTCAAAACAAAACTCAATATTTTTCTACACCATGAATTAAACAAAGATACATATAGTGTAATAGTTGATTACGCGTTTATATATTTGGAATTACACCATTAGTTCCCAATATATTTATTTTTCATATCAATAGGTGAAATGAATAACTTTTATGAGAAATTGAAGATGGGTTGTATAAAAAAATATAAACATACTAGTCTAGAGGATGTACGTTTTGATCATACTAACATAACATTTTTTAATTATGTTTTTCTAAAATTTACATATGGGTATATTAGTGAGAAAATTTCGATGTTTTATTTTTTGAAAAGAGATTTCAATGATTATGGATTTTTTTCATGAATTAAAATAATTTTATATATCATAGGTCATAAAATATATTTTTCTATCCAAAACAATTGATCAATAAATTTTATTTTGGATTTTGAATAGATAGGATAATGATGAAATTCTTATTATGAATTATGTGCGAAAAAAGATTCATAAAAAATATAATATCATCCCATGAATTTGTATTCATACATCTCTATGTTTATATAATGAATGAGACATTTTTTGATAGTAGATTTTTTATGTCTCATAACATATACTGATGAAATAAAGAATGATTCTCAATCCCCATGTGTTGGATGATGTTTTAATTCAACCAAGGGAAGATATTAAAGTTTGGTTTCACTATTAAATAATGTAAATAATGATTTTTGGAATTATTCTTGAAGATGATATACTAATAAAAATAGAAATATTTTCAATTATTTGATATATTGTTTTTAATTTCAAATTATTGGAGGAGTTAGATAAAAAAATAAGATCGAGTAAATGTGATTCATTGATTTAAATTTTTTTAATTCTAATGTAATTTTCAAACTCCAATTTGTTGTGAGGTCATGGTTTTTGGTTGTGATACATTATAAAATGCTTAGGATGGTTAAAAGTGATAATATATTAAGAATGAGTTTATGATTTAAGTATTTCGAAAAGGAATCTCATCCCATATACCTTGTCACAATTTCATATAAATTGGTGGATTAAGAAGATTTTTTTTAAAAAATAGTTTATACAATATATAAGGTGTGGGATAAGGTTTTCACCACATAATATAATTAATGATATTGACAGCATAAGTAGTTTCAATACTATAAAGTTGACCACGTTAGTTTTCATTGGCCCTGTAAAACTCAGGTTGTCCAAACTATAAAAATATTATATTTCATAAATAAAGATAAATATATTTTAAAACTACTTAAAACATGTAGTACACTATATCATATTTTTTAACTATGTTTTAATGGATGCATAGATAAGAATGTCAATTCATGGAGGGAGGATCTTTTTTAGATGATATCTTAAGGTTTATTTTTGTGTCACAATAATCTTGATTTTTTGTTAATCATAATAAATGTCACTATAATCTTGATTTACCCTTAATGATAAGAAATTTATATATGGTATATATTTGAAAATAATAAATTCGATGTTAATTTCATATTTTTACATTAGATCGCAATTTTTTTGAATTTTGTGTATCTGATTATTGTCAGATCCCTAATATCTTATTGGAAAATTATTAACTAATATGAGGAGGATGATAAAAAATAACTTGTTTATATTGTAATATTTCCCACAATGGTGATTACTATAACATAAATAGTAAATTTAAAGTAATTTTAGCAATCAGTAATGACTTTTCTTCATCTGATGCGTTTTTTTGTAAATTTCAAGTTATTTTTAATTAAAAATTAAAATGTGTTGTAATGATTTAATGGATTATTATTTAAAGGTGTTGTTTGGTGATAAAGGATTAAATTTTAGTTGGAAATTCAAATTTGAAGTAAAATAATTTGAGGATCGATATTCATGTTATAAATTTGTAGTAGGCAGTTAACGTGTATAATGTATTGTAAGATGAAATATGATGAGATATCCACAAAAAATATTTCTAAATGATTTCTATCTCTTAATGTAAATGAAGATAAGAATATTTATTTAGTGTATTATTGTTTTTACACTGAATGATATGATAGGTAATGAATAAATATAGTGTAGTCTTCATTTGAATTACAGTACAAGAAGGAAAAAATATAATGAAAAAATAAGGATATCAAATATGAAAAATCATTTGGAAAGTGAAAAAATGTCTTGTATCCTTTAAAATAGTGAAAGGATATAGACACTTTTTTTAATAAAAAAAGAGATTTTGTTATTTAATAATTAAATACTAAATATTGACTTCTTTTCATGTGGTTATCCAAGTGAATGAATAGGAATAATAATGGAAGATGTAAGCACCCCAATAAATTTAAGAGAACTAAAGTATTTATACTCTCATATTTATACCCATAAAATAGAATTTTAAGTACCATGATGAACCTATGTATGTTATTCATATAATAATTATCAAAACATTTTAAATCATGACTCTCAAGGTTATTCCATTCTAATATTAACTTATTAGAGTAATTTGGTGGGTTGTATGGTATCAGAGTAAGGTATTTCCCACCAAGGACTAGAAAATATCACATTTTGTGGTTATAATTCAAAATACATTTCTACTTTCCATGGCTATGTTAGGGTAAGATACAATTATAATGTTAAAAACAGGAAAATATATTCATTAATTCACCTTAACAAGTGATATATGTGACTGAAAAATGATTACAATTTTAATATTGCAATTTAATTTAATGAAAAATACAATGACACCCCCCTAACTATTAGTTTTTCATATACATAGTTATTCCCATACTATTATCTTTCTAGATATTTCAGTTTTTATTTAAGGTTATTTTTTATCTATGGTAAATTATAAGGAGACATATATAGACATACTGGGATAAATTTTAAACTATTAAGATTTTTCTAATAATTTTATAAAAATGTTTTCAAAATGATGAATAAGTCACAATTAATTATTAATTATTTTATGATATCTACTACCATGGACTGATATTTTTTTACATTCCTCAATTATTTTTCATTATTATGTAATAATTATTCATATTGTATATCAAATCATTCATTGAGTATTTTTATATAATTAATTTAATCCTTTATTAGTTCTCAAATTAAATTATGGATTATTATTTTCACTTCCAAAAGTTGTATCATTATTTATTTGGTTATAAATATAAAAAATGTATTTTTATATTTTTATTATTACTCACATAAAAATACATCTTTTATTGTGTAAAATTTTTCACTCTATGTATAGATTCATGATGAGTAAACCTTGTATTTGTTTCATATAAATAATGTAATTTTTTGTAATTTCTTTTATTCTTACACTACTATTTAACAATAATGTTTAATCAATTATTCTTATAATTTTTAAAATGGAATATGAACCCATTGACAAATCATTATCGATTTATATTGGGACCGAACAACCATTTCTACAATTTGAATAGAAAATTAATTGATATTTCATGTGTTTTCTCTGTATTATTCACTTATAGAGGGTCACAAGGACTTGACCTCTAAGGAGGTAGAAAATCCTTATATAATAAAAATATTGTTGGATCTAGATTATATCAAATATACCCAAGAGGGGGGAGAATTGTGTCTTTTACAAAATCTTCACTAGATCGTGTTCAGTCCTTTGAATTTAATCAGATGGATTAATGCTATGGAAATTTAAATAGCATGGATACATGATGTATAGTGGTCCAGGGGAACAGAAGGCCCCTAGTCAACTCCAAAAATTCACTACTCCACGAGCTTGGTGAATTTCACTATCTTGTCCTCTTATCAACAGACTGTTCCACAGCTAAGTACATACAGTGGACACCTTTAAAATTTATGGAAAATTACAGCCATCTGGTTCAAACTCAGAACCTAAAACACAACTTAGTATGAGAATATAATCACTCGAGATTAAAGAGTATTTGATCATTGAAAATACGTCCCTAGTGGTTCTTTACATTTGTAATAGAATGCAATTGACAGTAGATAGATCATCGTTTTCAGAAATAATTATCTTCATGAAATATTCGTTATTAGTTGATCCAGTTGTAGTAGATATAGAAATATAATTATCAACTTCACTTGCAGTAGATTCACATCAGTTCTTTGATGATGAATGGGTGAATCTTCTATCGTGATTCTTATTCTTCAATAAACAGATCTTTGTCACTCTTCGTAATCAGAAAATCTATAGATCATGATTTGTCTGTATTTTTCTATTATGAATAAACATTGTCCTGCATCAGTTATTTTATATCGTATGTTTATATACTCTCTTGTTTTTGTTCTAGACATTGTACACTTTGTGTATCAAATTTTAAAATAGCACAGATATATCGAGCTCTTTCTCTACAAAGTCAAATACACAAAAGTTGCCTTCTGACTCGTGATATTCAAACATTTGAATTAACAGAGCAGTTAAAACTCCCCTTGAAATTTTCCATGAATATCTCCTTTAATTTTTATCCTTTGAATCATAAATAATTGGTTGTGAACTCGTTAAAGATGTTCTTTAAAATCATCTTTTAATACGGTTTGAAATAATCCTAAAAATTCGCCTGTAAACCGTTGAATAATAATATCATCTTTAATTATCCAATGCCAAATGTAAGGTGGAACTATATAACATTCATTTTATGAAAATAAGGTAGATCACAAACTTATCGTTGATGTCGCATTCTTCAAATGTAAGGTTGATGACACATCCTTAAAACGTAAGGTTGATTACGCATCCTTCAAACGTAAGGTTGAATACAAACGTAAGGTTATTCATCCTTACTTTTCTTTTCAACATTCAAACGTATGATAAATGATACATACATTTATACTCTTCCAAACATAAGGTACATGATCCATACTTTTTGATGAAACTTAAGGTTTTTCACAAAACTAAGGTTGATTAACCATACATTGGAGAAAAAAAGGTAACATTTAAGACTTCCAAACGGTTCTTCTTCATACTTTTCCAATAACCCAAATGTAGGGTTACTTCCTAACATAGGGTTCTTCTTCCATTATTTTCCAATAAATCGTAGAGTATACATCGAATTTCGTCCTTACACTACGCTTCTCAATGTAGGGTATGAACAGTGTTTCCATAACATGCTTAAGTAATTCCAGATGTAATTCCTGAATATATAGAGAATGAACAGTGTTTATAGAACACGCTAATGTGAATTCTTTAACAACTAATTCTTTTTATTCAATAACATAAATATTTATATCATAAATAAAAAAACTAATAATAAATTCATTAAATATACTTAAAATAAAGTCATTAAAATAACAAATAATGGTATTTGTGAGCATCAAAATTATCATAATGTGATAGAGTATTGTGCTCAACAATCTCCCCCTTTTCAATAATTATGTATTATTCAAAACAACACATTCTCAACAAAATCACACTATTTGATGATCAATAAAACCATTAAATAATAAATTTAATTAGCTTCCAAAATTTATTACATATAGTTTTTAATTTTACTTAGATAAAACAATATTTAATTTTAACAAGATTATTAAAAAACATTGTTTTATCCATAATAAAAAATATTTCTCCCTTTAAATGAAAATAAAGAAATATAAAAAATTTCTTTTAGAGTTAAAATATTTAATGGCTTATTAATAAAATTGAAAAATAAAAAAGTTTATATTTATCAAATTCTATCCCTCTTAAAAGTTTAAATTTTTTTAATATTAAATTTGTATTTATCCAAATTTCTCCCACCCCCAACGTTTGTAAAATATTAATGTAAAAAAATTATCCTATAAATTTAAAATAATTATTTAAATAATTTAATGTAAAATGTTATATAGTTAAAATAAAATGTTTTGTTTATCCAAATTTCTCCCCCTTTAGTGATATAATAAAGAATGATAGAATATGGAACATAAAACATTTTACTGTAGCACTGAATGGAAGTAAATGATATTATTAACTACATGTAAATAATTAAATCTTGATTACTGGAATATATAAACAAAGAGAGTAAAACAAATAGAAACACAAAAATAGAGAATTAAAGAAAATTTCATTAAAAATATGTAATAGTTTCAATCATGATGAACACAGGAATCTAGGTGTGGTAAGGGTATGAGATAGGGTCTATCTCCTCTGAACTATGACCTTGATTTCTATCAACTGCTCCCTCAGCCTTATCATCATGCCTTCTCCCAGCTTGATAATAAAATATCTATTCTCCTGAGACATATGAATATCTTCAACCAAATGTACTCTGAAAAACTCGGGAAGCCTCTCTTTCTTCTCCAAAAAGAGAGTCAATGTTTCTATGAACTGATGCATCACAGTTCTAAGTTCTTTTTCATGTGAAGTCATCTGATCAAATAAGAACTTCTGATTATCTAAAAACACAAACAAGGGGTCACTATTGCATTTAAGGTCTTGAAATCAGTCATTCATATTGCTCATTTCTGTTGTAATATACTGAAATCTTCTAATTAAATATGGTGAAGTGCATGATGCACGAGCCTCACTCGGTTTGACAGATGCAAATTGTTGCTCCATGAAAGATTTAAACTTCATAAAATCTGTCTTCAGTACTATATCTGATTTCATCTTTGCAACTTCATTCAACATCTCTCTCTTAAACACTTCCACTTCCGGCTTTGAAACTAAACTAGATTTCAGCCATTGAAATTTTAACTGTTATTTATCTAAGGCTCTCCTCATATAAGAATTTTCAGATTCCCAACTTGACAGATTCTTATATATCTCTTCTACTTTCTTATTCAATAAATCAGAGGCACCTTGTGCTTGATTTTCATCCTCAGCTGGTACATGATGCAGAATCACTATAGGTAATGACTCTGCATCATATTTCTCTCTATCTTCTTCCTGAGTAGGTTTTCCACAAACTATTCCACAGAGACATTCCGAGAATCTTCCATAGAAAAATCCTCATTCAGCACCTCTGTATGTACTTCAGAACCATTTTCATCTTGAATTTCATCATTTCATTGAGGTTTTTCCTCCTATGCATCCTCAACAACCATCTCCTCTGCTAGGTTTTCTAAAAAAATATCCTTTTGAATATTACTAGTAGGATGTTCATTTTGAGAAGATTCCAATTGATCCACTTAAAATTGTCCAGGATTTTAAACAGTTTGAGGCACACTTTCATGATCCAGTTTAGTAGTCACCTCAATATGAGAAACTATTGGTTGAGAAGTGTCTTGTACTAAAGAGTCTCTAATGAATCTATAGCTCAGAATAGGTTTAGTTCCATCTGGTAGTGCTTGAGTAGTATGTTCATTAACTTAAGTCACTCGATGTCTTGACCTCTGAAGTTCATTTTAACTTTCCTCGTCAGCCGGTGGATCAACTGCTTGAAACTGCATCCTCTGTGATACTACACTGGATATAGACTCAGCTACTCCTTTTTATTTTACCGGTTGGTCTTGAGCACTTTCTTTATCCTCTTCAGGGCCAAGAGGCAGCATTTTTCCTCTGATAGTGCTCCAGAAATATCCAATTTTACTCAATGTTCTATCTTTAACGATATTATTATGGTGGCATCTTAGTAGAGAATCCACAAATCTTATCATATCTATCTTAAACAGAATTCTTGAGAAAGACCTTGAAAAAATTATAAAAACTAATTTTCGCCGCTGGTTGGCAACAGTAACATAGGTACCTTACCATGTACCTAAAAAAATTTAAATTGATATCGCTCATCAGTATAAACATAACATACAAATCTGGATACAGAATATTTTCCATTTCAGAGATCTATGGTGCAATACCAGTTTTCACAAACATTATAAGAATCTTCTAATCAGGATCCAAGTCTTTCACAATCATTTTTCTAATATTTTTTGAACCAAACAAAAAAGGCATAATATCCTCAGATTTATGTATGGAATCTCCAATATTCTTCAAGTCAAAATGGAAAACACCCTTGTGAGGGAAGTTTAAAATTTGAGCTATATCTATAGAAGAGATAAAAACATATCTGTCATCTATTTTCACTATCATGGAATCTTTATCTTTCCCCAGACTAAACTGAATAGATTTAAATAAATAACAAATCTCTACCTCATATAAAAACTCATTTTTCTCACCATTAAATGTCTATTCAAGGTTTTTAAAAGCAATATCCTAATCTAGCAACAGTTTTGTCTGATATAATCATTCCAGATCAATGACCATTCCTTTCCAAATTTTCCTTCCTACTTACCACTGCCACTTGGCAGTGCTGGTCTCAGCCTCATCGGTCCTCCTAGTTTTAGCCATTGCTGCAAAGATCTCTGAAGGTTAGAAGATTATGGTTTCAGAGGTTCAAATTAGGATTGACAAAGAGTGGTAACGCTTCATGGGTTCAAAATGGTTTTTGGTGGAAATGAAATGATTCATAATTCCAAAGGTCTCTGACATCATTGATTCCTATTTCATCAATAATCATTACATAATTTTTAAAAACAAATAAAATTGTACTCACACATATAAAAATAAATCTAATAAAAATAAAAAATATTCTATTTGAAAAAAAAATAATTTATTTTAAATTTTATTAAAAATAAAATAGAAATAGTATAATCAAATGAATAAAATAAAAATTTATTTAAAATTAAATAAACCTAGTCCCCATTAATAAAATCAAATTGTTCAGTGGGAAGAGGTTTAGTAAAAATATCATCAAATTGAATCTCAGTACTTACAATTTTTAAGAATATCTCCTTTATCAGAAATTGATCTCTTAGAAAATAATGTCTGATATCAATATTAATAGTAATAGAATGATTAAAATGATTTTTGGAAATATTTATTGCAATTATATTATCACATAAAATAGGTGTATTATTAAAATTTAGTCCAAAATCCATAAGAGTTTTTTTCCTCCACAACAACTATGCACAACAACTGCTAGCAGACACATATTATGCCTCGGCTATTGATAGAGAAACTGAATGTTGTTTCTTAATAGAAAATGATTCTAAGGATTTTCTTAAAATGTTAAAAGTCCCTGAGGTTTTTTTCTATCTAATCTACAACTCCCAAAGTCTGCATGTGAATATGAAATTAAATTAAAATCAGACTTTTCTTGATAGGGATAAGATAGAAAAATAGTTCCTTTTAAATATCTAAAAATTCTTTTATCAGTACTCAAATGAAATTATTTAGTATTTTATTGAAATCTTGTACAAAGACATACTGAGTACATTATATGTGGCATGATACAAGTAAGATATAATAAACTACCAATCATACCTCTATATAATCTTTTGTCATCTAATTTTCTAGTTTCATCCAAATCATGTTTTATATTAGTACACATAAGATTCATATATTTCATGTTGTTTACAAGTCCAAATTTCTTTAATAAATCATAAATGTATTTTCTTTGATTTAAATAAATTCAAAAATATTTTTGATAAATATGAAGTCCTAAAAAGAAATTTAATTCTCCCATCATACCGATTTAAAATTATTTTTGCATTTGATTTGAAAACTCATGACAATGAAAATTATTAGTTGATATAAAAATTACATCATCCTCATAAATTTTAACAAACAGAATATTATAGTTTAAGGTTTTCATAAATAGTGTTGGATCTTCCATTCCAACAGTAAAATAATTTTTCAAATGAAAGGACCTTAATCTTTCATACCATGATCTAGGTGCTTGTTTAAGGCCATAAAGACCTTTAATAAGTTTAGAAACAGAATTTGGTTTTGTGAATTTTCAAAATAAGGAGGTTTCTCAACATAAACATCCTCCATTAAATAACCATTAAAAAAGGCAGACATAACATCCATCTAAAATAATTTAAAATTAATATGAGATGAATATGCAAAGAGGACTCTATTAGCTTCTAATCTTGATATAGGGACAAAGGTATCATCATAATATATACCTTCTTCATGATTATATCCATTAGATACTAGACCTTATTTATTATTAGTTAGTATTCCTTGATCGTCTTGTTTATTTCTAAAACCCATTTTGTTCCTATAACAGGATAGTTCTAAGGTCTTTCAACTAAATTCAAAACGTCATTTCTTTTGAACTAGTTTAGTTCTTCTTGCATTTCTATCATCCAACATTCATCAACTAAGTATTCTTCTATATACCTGGGTTCAAATTGAGATAGAATGGCATATAACTCAATAAGATTTACTATGTTCCTTCAAGTTTTTATTCATGCTTCTAAGTTTCCTATTAAAGTTTATATAGGGTGATTCTTTAGGGTTCTTTACAGTCTAGGTTGTACACTTATAGGTTCTTCAGTGTCATGTTATTCTCGACTGGACTGAATTTCATTTATATCTTTTTCAAAATCATCTTTCAGGTTCTTAAGTCTCATGTTATCATTAGAATCATGTTCTTCTATTTGATCTGTCCTTTCCTCAAAGGGGTCAGATTCATCAAATTTCACATGAAATGATTCTTCAACAATCATTGAATTTTAATTAAAAACACTATAAGCTTGGGAAGTATCATAATATCCTAAGAAAATGCCTTCATCAGATTTTGGATCAAACTTACCAAGATTGTCCTTGGTTTTTAATGTGTAAACGTTGCATCCAAAAACATTAAAGTAATTTACTTAAGATTTTTGTTATTCCAGAGTTCATAGGGTTTATTTTTCAAAATTGGTCTTATTAAAACTCTATTTATTATATAGGAGGTTGTACTTACAGCTTCTATCCAAAAATGGGTTGGAAGACTGTACTCATTTAGCATAGTCTTATCCATCTCATGAATAGTAATATTTATTCTTTACAAAAATTCCATTTTGTTATTGTGTTCTTGGTACAGAGAAGGTGTGTTTAATACCCATATTTGAGAAAAATAAACTGACTTACATATTCTCAAATTCTCCACCAAGATCAGTTCTTAATGAAATTATTTTAAATCGTTTTTCAATTTGAACAGCTATTCAAAAACATTCAAACAACGTAAATGCATTATTTTTAATTTTTAATAAGAGAATCCATGTAAATATATATTAATCATCAACTAAAACATGTACATATAATTTTCCATCCATGCTTGTTACTCTTGAAGGTCCAAACAAATCCATATGGATATGTTCCAGAGGTTTAGTTGTAGCAATTTTGATAACAGATTTAAAGGATGATTTGTGTTTCTTTCCAAGTTGACATGCATCACAGAATTTATCACATTCAAATTTGAGACTAAGAAAATAATAAACTATTTTTTTCATAGATAATTTGGGTAAAACGTATACCTTACAATGTCTATGTCTCCTATTCTATTTCCAAGATTCATTTATTTTATCAGTTAAGCAATTTACTTATTGTTTACAAAAGTAATTTAAATCCAGGTTGTATACATTATCAGTTCTAGGTGCTCTAAATTTAAGCAATTTATTTTTAAAAATATTACAGTAGTAATTAGAAAAATAAATAGTATAACAATCATCACAAAGTTGAGAGATACCTATTAGATTGTGTTTCAATCCTTGTACATAAAGTACTTTATTTATTGAGACAACTTATAGATCTCCAACTATTCTAATTCCAATTATCTTTCCTTTGGAATTGTCACCAAAATTGACTGGTCCACCAATGTTTTGAGTTAGTGTAGTGAAATTCAATGACCTTCCACTCATATACCATGAGTAGCCATTGTCCATATACAATATTGTCTTTTTTGCTTCTGTGACCTTCTCCCATATCTATTTCTTCCATAAAGCACATGTTGGCTTTCAAATTTACTTCTTCCTTCTCTGAGTCTGATTTGGAAGAGCTTCTTGAGTCTTCAGACACACTAAAAATAGCATTCATTTCATTCTTGTCTTTTTCTCATAATCAATCATTTTGTATATCTTCTTCTTCTTGTCATATTTTAACAGAGGTCAGTAATGTCTGATGTGACCTATTTTCTTGCACTCATAACATATGACTTCCTTTTCATCAATTTTGAAATTTTTTCTGAAGCCTTTCTTCTTTTTGTAGAATTTACTAATGTTTCTGGCTAGATGAGCCAATTCTACATTAGAATATGATGAATCAAAACTTTTTTATTTCAACTTTACTTCCTTTTTCTTTATCTTTCAGCTTTTACTTTTTTATGACACTTTTAAGGCAGTGTCTTCTATCTTGATAAAAAACATACGCTCATTTTCTTCATCTTTCATATCGGATTCATACCTCATAAGTGTTCTAATTAGCTCTCTAATGGTTATGTCTTCGACAAGTGTTGATTGTCTGATTGTATTAGAGATTCCATTCCATTTAATAGGCAATACTCTTAGTAATTTTAATTCAAGATATCCTTGTTTGATTGGTTCTTGAAAAGATTTTATATTGTTGGAAATTTAATTCAATATTCCATTGATTTGAGTAATGCTTTCATCTTCAAACATTCAAAATCTATCAAATTTAATCTTAGTAGTAGCATATATCATCTTCCTGACATTGTCAGTTCCTTCATAAGCAACAGCAATATTTTTCCACATCTCATATGCTGTTGGGAAATGAGATACTCTGTGGAATTTATTAGGTCCCATACCACATAAAATTGCATTCATTTCCATCATGTTCATATCATATTCAACTTTAGTAGCTATAATACATGTCTTGGTATTTTCAGGTATTATATATAGAGTTATAATCTTAGAATATACTCAGTATCCATGTTTATTCAAATAAATTATCATTCTTGAATTCCTACATCCATATTTTTTTCCATTAAAATATGGTTCTCTGACCATAGACATTACTTATCTTTTATCACTCATCTTGATCTATCTATAATTCTTAATCACTTTTAGCTTATTAAGGCTTTATCAGAAATATCTTCCTCTAATACCAATTATTGGATCCATATTATATCAAATATGCACAAGAGGGGGCTGAATTGTGTCTTTTACAGATTCTTCATGAGATCTTGTTCTGTCGTTTAACTTTAATCAAATGGATTAATGTAGTGGAAATTTAAATAGTAGGGACACACGATGTATAGTGGTTCGGGGAACAGAAGGCCCCTAGTACACTCCACCAATGCTCTACTCCACAATCTTGGTGAATTTTACTATTTGATCCTCTAATCAATAGATCGTTCCCCAACTGAGTAAAGGCAGTTAACACCTTTACAATCTTAGGAAAAACAGAGCCTTCTAATTCAAACGTAGAACCTAATACACATCTTAGTATGATAAGATGATCACTCAAGATATAATAGTATTTGATTGTTGAAAATACTTTCCCAGTTGTTATTCATAATTGTAACAGAATTCAATTGATAGTAGATAGATCGTCGTCTTCAGAAATAATGATCTTCAAGAAAGATTCATTCTAAGTCAATCCTGTTGCAGTATATATATAAATATAATTAGAAACATTAGTATTAGTATATTCACAATAGTTCTTTGATGTCAAATGAGTGAATATTCTGTCATGAATATTCTTCTTTAATAAACCGATCTTTTTCGCTCTTCATAATTAACAAATCTGTAGATCTTGATTTGTCTCTATTTTCTCTTATGAATAAACAATTCCGTGCAATAGATCGTGTATATCATAATTGTATCTGCTCTCTAGTTCTTGTTCTAGACCTTGTACGCTCTGTGTATTGAATTTTAAAATATCACAGATATATCGAGTGCTTTCTCTGCAAAGTCAGATCCACAAAGTCACCTTTTGACTCGCGATATTCAAACATTTAAATTAACAGAGCAGTCACAACTCCACATGAAATTCACCATGAAATGCTCCATTAATTTTGATCCTTTCAATCATAAATAAGTGGTAGTGAACTCATCAAAGACGCTATTTAAAATCAGCTTTTAATCTCATTTAAAATCGGCCTAAAAATTCGCTTGTAGACCGTTGCGTGATAATGTCATCTTTAATTTTCGGATTCCAAATGTAATGTTGAACTGTATAGTATGCATCTTCTGAAAATTAGGTATATCAAAAACATAAGGTTGATGTCGTATTCTTCAAACGTAAGGTTGAATACAAACATATGGTTTATCATCCATAATTTTCTTTTCAACATTCTAATCTATGATAAATGATCCATACTTGTTATAAGCTTCTAAACTTAAGGAACATGATCCATACTTTTTGATTAAACGTAAGGTTGTTCAGAAAAGTAAGGTTTATGAACCATACTTTTGAGAAACAAACGTAATGTTTAAGACTTACATACAGTTCTTCATCCATACTTTTCCAATAACCCAAACGTAGGGTTCCTTCCTAAATTAGGGTTCTTCTTCCATAATTTTCTGATAACTCATAGAGTATACATCTAATTCCATCTTTACACTACGCTTCTCAACGTATGGAATGGACAGTGTTTCCAGAACACACATAAGTAATTCTTGAGGGAATTCTTGAATTTATCGAGTATGAACAGTGTTTCAAGAACACGTTAATACGAATACTTTAGCTATTAATACTCATTATTCAAGAACATTAATTTTCTTCCTGTAATAAAAATAATGAATAACAAATTCTTGGAATAAACTTAAAATAAAATCATTAGAATAACAAATAAGGGTATTTGTGAGCATCAATGTTATCATAAAGAGATAGAGTATTGTTCTCCACAATATCCCCCTTTTTAATAATTATGTATTTTTGAAAACAACTCTTTATTAACAAATTTGACATGTTTAGTGTATATATAAAATGGTTTTTTAGAGAATATGACCATATATTGTGTGACCAAATGGAATTAAAAGACCTTCAAGGCACAAACAAAATAAATCTCATTGAAAAATGTGATACTTCATTTTTAGTTCATAGAGATAAACCTTTTCCAAACACTATTCATGGTTTTATTAATGATAAGTCATTCTTTTATTCCTTCATCTAAAATAGGTCATTATATTGTGAATATTGTTCCAAATACAAACCTATTGTGGCTACCTGACTAAACTCAAATTTTTATGCTTCCATGGAAAGAGTGGTACTAGAAAAGTGATCTTATAAATAAAACTATATATTGATAAAATAACCTAACAAGAAGGGACTATATAAAATTAATATTTCAATTTTCAATTTTTAAAGGTCTTGTTATGGATGTAAACAACTACCAAATGCTCTATATTTATATTCAATGGATTTTGATGGTTCAATTGAGTCTTAGTCTAAAAAAATTTATTAATCTTCTAAAAGCTAAATCATATATCAAGTGCTACATTTTTTTATTTATTTAGAAAATATTATCTCAATTGTAATAGATATTGGAATAAATTTTATCTTGGATTGACAGTTACATGGTAAAAATAATTTTTTTAACGTTAAATATTATTAATGAATTAATTTATTACATATGATAGTTGAGGATATTGTATTCAATTTCATAAGGGAGTCATTATATATGTTGGTGGATCAAAATTGTATTAAATTGTGTTTTTATTATATTATCCTAATATTTTTTTTCTAAAAATATATTGATGATTCCAAATAACTATGCTGAAACTATAGAGAATCAACTGAATGGTTTAATTATTATAGTATCATTTATGTCCCATTTATTTTTCTATTAGGAGGGGGATCAAATTTTGTATACCCATATTGGTGGAGGTTTCTTCACATATACATTACTATTTGTTTTTTCCTTTGACTCTAAATCATAATTTCACAAGGTATGGTTATGACTTCCATCAAAGTAACACTAACACATTCTTTATAATATATCACTATTATTACATTCATGGATTTATGGTAACAAATTAATATATAACTAAATCATCATTAACATGAGCAATGAATTTTCTTAATATATTAGTATTATAATGATGTTAATTCATGTGATAAAATTTGTACATGATATTGATAACCTTTCATAAGACCGATATTGTATATAATTTAGCTGGTCATTTTCACATGATATGTATCCATAAATTTACATTATTATATTTGATAACACGTAAAAGATCAATATCCTCTTTGATAACTATTTTTATACAAGTATTTTCATGTTAAGTCTTATCAAACTATCCATGTTAAACAAGGATAATGTACTTGTATGAAAAATACTATTTTATTTAGTCAAGAATGTATACACTCTTTTGGGTATTGGTATGTCATGTTTTTTTATTCCCATACCAAAATCAAGATTTTATACCTATAGATTCTATATATTTATTATGATATCAAGGAAGTTTAAGTCATCATTTTCTGTTAATGGAAGGGTATTGTTTCTAGCTGGTGCTCAAATACCATAATGTGGTATTCAATTTTACAGTTATCGAGTAATGGGATGTATTTTTATTGAAATTTAACATGTTATTAATTATTTCAAGATTAATCCGACCTAGTGAGCATTAAATATATGATACCTGGCCAGAGTATCAAAACCATAAACTTTTTGCATCAATAATTTACATGCCATAAATTATGTATAGTCATTTAATAAATATTACCATCTACGTGGAATCCAAAGATGTTTTTGGAAACATTTCTTGGAATTTTATTCATCCATGATTTTCAAATCGATTATTTAATAGTTTAGTTTCCTTTTTTATATTTATTAAACAACATGTATATCGTAGTTTTAGGATATAGATCATGAAAAAATATTTGTAAGGGTATCCCAGTGTATACTAATGTGATGAAAATAAATTTAATTTATACCAATGTGGGTAATAAAATGATAACTGGTAGAAATGTTTTTGTTACACATCTTTGAAAAAAAGGGGAGTATTAGTGATTTTTTTATGTGTATATATTAAGATGATAATCGATTCAATGAATCATGTATAAAACACCCAATTTTTATAAAACCTCTAAGATAAAATAATAATGAAATAAATTTTACTATGTTCATATGCAGGCCCCAATAGATTGGTTAATTCTTCATATATTTTATTACTTTTTTCTAAACTATAATAAGGGATTTTGTAAGTGAATAAATTTCTTTTTTTATCCCCATATATTTTTTTCTAATATATTTCTATACCTTATTTACAATTCATGGCCATTTATATTGGAATATAAGGTTCTGAGAGTGTATATTCATTCATAATTAAAAAATGGGTGGTCAATCAAGGATGGTCAAAAATAATGGATGATAATATGGAAGTGGTTTAAAATTATTAAGCTTCGAAAAAAATGGTTGATGTTTATTATCTTGTAATAGAGGTTATGTAATATTATGAGGAAGTTAAAATATAATGTTGTTATAAGAAACCACCAAGGAATGATGTTCATATATTTTATTATCATACGTCTCAGACCCGAAAAAAATAATGGATATAGAAAGAACACATATAAAATGAACTGTGATAAGAATTGATGCAAGTGACCCTAATTTGAGTTTTTCTCAATATAGAATCGAAAACCATTCTCTAATTGAATTTGAGAATTTTTTATTTCATGATGTTATTTCTAAAATAGTAATTCTAGAGAGTAGCTGACTATTTATAAATTGTTATAGTTCTCTAAGGATTGTGGATGAAACTGTATATAAATAACCAATTATCCCATGAATCAAGGCACACTTAGTTTTATGTATATGATATATACCAAAATATGGATCATAAAAATAATAAAATGGAATGAGTATTAACTTTTTTTAGAGGATAAAGGTTAGATAAAGATGTGTATTGGTGAGAAAATCTACTCCAAACTAAGATAAGAGATAATGAAATTTTTTTGGCCTTTTTGGATTATATTGAGATATATCTCATATAATGGATAAGTTGTAATGATGATAAAAAGAGTTACTAGGAGTGATAAACATGGTTATAACTTATTCTAAACTGGAGAGGGACTCTCCATCAAAGTAACATATGAGATGGATTGAAATTTATAAAGGTTCCTATGATATGATACCTAGGACTCACTATGTATTCATTGATTAATGAAATCAATACACACATAATTTTATGAAAATAGACTATACAATGATTTTACTTATGCTCCCAAAAAAGAAGAACTATTTTGGGATCATCCAATGAGGATACAAATTATTAAATCAATCTTGAAATTATTAGTGCATCATTTTTTTAGAGGTGGTGTTCTGGTCAATACCAAAACACCAAATTTATTATAAAGGAAAGAACAAGAGAGGATTACTAGAGTCTAAAAAATGAATTTTTTGAACATATCTATCATAAATATGGAGTAAGTTATGAGGTAGATCATCCCTCAAGGAGACCTCGTGATTAACACCCATGTTGGAAAGACCATTAGCGAGCTTGTTTGCTTCCTAGTAGGTATGGGTGGCATTAAAGTTGAGATCCGAAAAAGAGTCCAAACGGTCCATCCAATGGGTGGTGAGAGTCCAAGCTAGGTGAACGATGCCATTTCAAATGGCCTGGACTATCATAGTTGAGTCTCTCTCGATCCAGATGTTGTTATAGTTATGCATCTTGGAAAATGAAGTAGTGTGAATCACACTCATCATCTCAGCTTCTAGGGAAGAAGCGCAGTCAAATGAGCCATAGAAATAGCCTAGAACCTAGTCCAGATGGTTTCTAAAGATGGAAACACATCCCATGGGGCCTGGGTTGCCTTTAGAAGCCCCATAGACGTTGATTTTATTCCATCCTGGAGGTGGATCATTCCCAAAAACAGACACGGTGTGTTTAGGATGAGGGTACCTCCCTCCCACACCGATGTGTTTGAGAATCCCATGATCTATAACCGAGTTGTTGCAATGATTTCTCTGAAGCACAGAAGCCACCCGAATAGCAATGAGAATTATCATTTTACATACATTAACCTTAAAAAAGTTATTGGCATAAATAAAATCATTTCTTCCACACCAAATCACTTTAAGAATTTCTGATGCAGCTGAAATATAGAGATTCATGATTTTTTAGGAGTCAGGTAAGTCCACACATCACTGTAACTGAGATTTAATAGAGTTATAAAGAATCCATCTGCACTCAAAAATATCAAAAACGTAATGCCAAAGGGTAGTTTCTGTATCACAAGAAAGGAAGAGGTGATTAATATCCTCACGATGTTGATTAAACATACGACATTTTTATCAGAGATTAATCCCAAAAGATTGGGAACAGTTATCAGTGGGAATCCTACCATGAGAAATACACCAAATGATAGTGAATATCGAGGGATTTAACCATGATTTATTAAAAAAACTAAACAGCATAAATTATTAACATCATTGTTGAATAAATGTTTATAATAGCTTTTTGAGTCAAGCATACCATTATAAGTAGGATCCCAGATTAGAAGATCCTAGGTAATAGTGAAGTTATAACTGTCAACAACATGACTTATATTGTTAGGTAAGAAAGGATTTTGAATTTATAAAATGTCCTTGATGGTGTCACTAGAATGGTTTTGAATTTGAGTGTTAGGAGCCAATGAGATGAGGGGTGTACCAGTCTAGTTATCAAGACAAAAATTTTAGCTAGAATCTTTGTTAGCCTTCTATCTGGAGTTGGTCATAATAGAATCGAACGTATTCCTAATGGAGGTCCAGATAGAGGAGGTCAAAAAATTGAAATTTTTATTTCTTATTTTACAAAGGAAGTGAGACCTAAGAAAATAAATGGAAGGATAATTGTTGTGAATGAGGTTCCAAGGGATCTTATCTTGAAGGGTTTCATTGAAATTATTGATGTTTTTATGCCAATGCCTCCTTTTTCAATTGGTTTGCAATAACAGGACCAAGGAACCGTAACTAGTTTTCTCTCAAGAGATCTCCCTGTCCAAATTTTTTTTAATGGACACATTAATGCTTTTTAGAAGACCAGAAGGCCATTTATAGATCATATAGAGTAGACTAGTTTAGAGATAATGGTAAATTTGATGAGGAAAAATCTTCCAGCCATGGAGAGGTTTTTACCGTTCAAAGATGAGAGTTATTAAAGGGTTTTCTCAGTGATGGGATCAAAATAGATTGCCTTAGGCCTGCCCCAAAAGATAGGGACTCCAAGATAAGTGAAGGGTAGAGTACCCTCCATAATCGCCAATGTATTGATAATGTATCATTTTCTTCTAGGTGGTATCCTTTTCCAAAGTAAATAAATGATTTATGCCAACTAACATGATGACCAGACACCTATACATAATGATTGAGAATTATTTTAAGGTTATTAATGTTTCTTTTGTCCCCATGAAGGAAAAAAATAATGTCATCAACATATAGAATATGCGAGGGGCCTTTCATGTTTCTGGAGGAATTGATCGGTTTGATCTTGACTTACTCCATAGAATGAGTGAGTAATCTACTAAAATAGTCTTCTGCAATTGAGAAGATAATAGAAGAGATAGGGTCTCCTTGCCTAACCCCATTAGAACATTTTAAATATCCTCTAGGGGAACAATTTCATAGAATGGAAATATGAGATGAGTACAAAAGTGTTTTAATTCTGTTGATAAAGGTATCATTAGAACCAAAGTCTGTAAGGACCTTAAAAATAAAGTTCCAATAAATGGTGTCAAAAACCTTTGTAATGTAATGCTTAATGGAAACATTCCCTCATTGATTTTTTCTATTTAAAAGGTTGGTGGATTCAGAGGCAAGGTAAATGAAGTCCTGAATTGATCTTCCTTTTATAAAACCCAATTGGTTTGAAGAGACAATTCTATTTTTGATGAAAGAGATTCTATTAGAAATAATTTTAGTGATAATTTTGAAAAGAGATTTTCTGAGAGCAATGGGTCCGAAGAGATGTATTTCATCAGCATTCTTCATTTTAGAAATAAGCATAAGAAAATGGGAGTTTAAACCACGAGGTAGAATGCCTTAAAAAAATAAAGTTTTAACCAAATGATAGACATCTTCATGAATAATATCCCAATGATTTTGATAAAACCCATTATTGAAACCATCCGTTCCAGGGGAACTATCAGGGTTGGGGCTAAGGACAGGGTCATTTATTTTGTGATCCAAAGGGATGTTATTATGTAAAGAGTTGTCATCTCCAGACACCATAGTTGGAATGAAATCTTGGAGAAGATACCTATAAATGCTTGTACCATTGAAGACATCATAGAAGTAGAAGACCAAAAAGTTGTAAACACCTTCATCAGTGTCAATAAGATTCCCCTCATATCTAACATAGGCTAGAGGCTTAAAAGCCTTTCTAAATTTAAGAAGAGAGTTATAGAACTTAGTGTTCCTATCTCCATCATTGAGCCATATGGTTTTAAAGATTTGTTTCTTGAGGTTATCCTTAAAGTTATTTAACATCACCAGCTTAGAATAAATGTTGATTTCATGCTAGGAATTGGGGAGAATTTTGAGGAGGTATTTGAATTTTTAATTTGAGTGAGCTCATTCTCTAGGAGTGTAATTTCATTATCTATTTCTTTAGATTTATTTTTACACCAATACGTTAAGACTTGTATGAGATTTTTCAATTTCAAAGGACAAAAAAAGGGTCTCTATAATCATACATATTAGTCCAATAGTTTTGATAATGTTCACACAGTTAGGATGAGATGACCAGGCATTATTATATTTGAACGGAATCCTAGGTTTGATGAGATTATGGGAAAAATTAATCAATATAGGGTGGTAATCACAGGAAACTTTTGGAAGGGTGATGCATGAAATGTTGTCCCATTTGATTAGGGATTGATCATTAGTAAGATCCCTATCAAGATTACTAGCCATGACCCTGTTATAGTGGTGTTTATACAAGGAAAATTTGGCACCAGTTAAATTCACCTCAATAAGATTTTTAGTTTCAATTAAAATTTTAAATTCTCTAGAGGAAATAGTGGAGTGAGGAGGGACCAATTTCTCCCTAGGGTCTAAAATGGCATTAATGTCCCCAACTTTGAACCAAGTATTTTGAATAGTTCTACTAAGTTGAGTGAGCTCATTCCAGAGGGGCCCCATATCTTGATATCTATTATAAGCATATAAAAAAGTAATAAAAATAAGAGAATGCCCAAATATGAAATCACATGTAATGTTTTGATTCGTGATAGTATGAATGTTCACATTTTTCATGGATGTAACACCCCAAGATTTCATAGTGTGTTATTTCTTCAAAATAATTCAATAACTTGCACTACACGCAACACCGAGTTCAAGAGCACCATGACTTACCAAACAAGACATTCAAAAGAGGTTATGAATAGTATTAACTAAATTTTAAACTTTATATAATCCTTATAATTTTAGAATCCATATTATGAGATTCCTAGACATAATGTAAGAACAAATTCATTTTCAGTATTGCACTTTTACCAACTTTTAATAGTGAAACATTTTTAAATTGGACTTCATTTACTTATTCATGTGGATATTCTACTAATCGTATAATCACATGCAATATCACTAACCACTTTCATAATGATGAAATGCATGATTCCAAACATTAATATAATGTTTGTCATTTTACATAATTTTACAATTCAATCGGACATAAACGAGTGTCAATCTTTTGATAGTTATTATCTCTTAAAAACACGCTTTTTGTTTTAACAATGGGAATTAATTTTAAATTAATTTCTGCCACTTCTGTGTTTTGAATTTGGAAAAATGGATTCTATATTTGGAATCAGGATTTTCATATTTTGTAAATAGGAAACTTTTTTTAGACATTTTGAATAATTACTATGGTAAATATTTTATTTATCATGGTTAAGGGTAAATCCAGTAAATAAGGGTTAAAAAATAATATTATAATAATAACAATTACCCTAAAACGTGTCCTAACCTTATTGGTGGGTACATGGCCGACCATGGTCATATTCGGGTCGATTTGGGGACCCCATGGAGCCACTTCTAGGTGATAGGGATAATTTATTTTAATTAAGTTAAAATAAGTACAAAAATGACATAAGCATATATCTTTTAGAAAAAAATTTTTTACATAGGGTTATATTTGTTGGATTTTAGACTATTAATATTAATTACAAATCTAAAACTAATTATAACATAATGGTATTTTATTTATAATTTTTAGACATTAAATAAGTTAATTTATTTATGACACAATGATGATGCAGTAATTACCATAATAGTGAAAAATTAAAATGATTGATATTGTAGATACACAAATAAATATAATTTGAGACTTTTTATGAATTACACTTATTTTATAGGTTAATATGACATGTTAGTAATGCTTTAATTAACATTGTTCTAAGTAATCATTCTGTTATAAGTTTTACAAAAATCAATTATCGAATAGTGTCAAAACTGACATAAAAGAGTTTTTAAAACAAATATTATATTATTAATTGATATTAAATTCATAAAAATCTAAGGTTAATCCAAGATACTTATATCATTATAGCCGTATCATTAATAGAACACTTGGGGGTCGCTCATATATATATAGTATGTTTATTAACTATATAATATAAAAATACAAAGTTACATGGTAATTGTTAAACTAATTAACTAAGAGTTAAAACTAAAAGATAAGGTTAATATAGTGACCCAAACCTGTCTAAAACCTATTGGTTGAGTGGATTTCGACCCATCACCATCTTAAAATTTAAATAATACACTTTTTAGAAATTATAAACCGAATATTAATTTATTATAAATTAATACTTTTAGTTTTTCCTAAAGAGCCCCTCCTCCCCATTATAAAAGGACCCAAATTCTAACCAATTCATCACACCATAGAAGCCTTTTGGTTCGGCCAAACGATGCCCAAATACTCTCTCAACTTCCCTCACTTCATCCTAGAGGCCTTACTTTAGTCATAAATCCATCCTAAGGTGCCCTTATGATCAAATCAAAAGGAAGAACCCGAAGAAGAGGTAATGATTTCACCACGCTTTTTCAAATTCCTTTCTTCTTCCACTTCATCATTCTTTATTATTACCATTATAAAATAATTAATCTATTATCTAATATATACTATAATATTATTATAAATATGGTACAACAATATTCAGTATTCTATCCATCCTTTGAATGACATGTCACCATACGTGCGTACGTACGGCTTACCATCTCCACGTCGTGGTGTAATTGTTATTCAATATATTATTATTGGGATGTGTATAATATTGATTTGTAATTCATGTAAATAATAAATATAACATGATAATAATTCTTTATATATGATATACCATCCAATTGAATATTATTTTAATATCAAAATAATGATATTTTCTCTTGTGCGTACGTACGGATTACTGTCTCCACGACGCGATGAGATTCATTTCCAAGTTCACCATTCATCGACGATTATAAAAATATATATTACTAATAAGTATGTAATATACGACATAATAATGATACTGAAGAGAGAGATATATATATATATATATATATATAAGGATTTATTTACTTACATGTATCTTATTCATTTACTTCCCTTCAATACTATATGAAAACAGAAACAACGTTTATGCGTACGTACGGACTACCGTCTCCATAAACGGTGTTTTCCATTTCATATATATGTCTATTATACATATTTATATTCTAAATATATATGATATATTTATCATATTTTATATTCTGGAAGTATTTAAATCATGATCTAAGTGATACAACCAAGAGTGACAAGTTAAAACAAGTACGATAAAGAAAGTGATTATTACCCGAAATTTTAACTTAACATGGAAATTATTATTAAATGGGTAATATAAAATCATAAATGAATCATGTATGATATCATAAATATTAATATGGTTATGGTATAATTTAATAACATACTACGATATTCGTACAGGAGGTTAAACGTACCCTCGACTAAAGGAAAGTGCAAGGTAAGGGGTTTTCATCTCACTCCTTATTCCCATGAGATTCATGCCATATTGTAACTATTACCTTTTGTGTGGTGTATGTACTTACCATAATTGTATTCTTTGTGTAATATACTTTAATTTATATGTATTTACATACTCATTGTATGATACCTCTTTCATGGGTTGTATGTTTCGTATGTTACCAACTGGTAAGGGTTTATTTCGTAATATCTTCATTATCCGAGGCTGTTTATACGTAATAATATGATGGGACCTCTTTATCATCCACATTCATGTTTCTTAAAAATTTATTTCAAAACATTTTATTATTTACAAGAATTTGGATTAAAGACATGTATACCCTTGTTTGACTTTTTATAAGAGGTTTATAAAGTAATCTTTCCGTCATTTTCTAAAAAAATGTCCTTTTTAACCTTTTTGACAAAATTAAGGTAAGAATGTTTTTTTAACTTATATGATGGGTGCGGTTGTTCTCCGCCGTTATTACACCTTTGAAGCTTTCTTCACAATATTATAAATATATTTTCAAAATAAAGGTTTTCTCTATAATTATGCGACTTTTAAATGATTTCAAAAAAAGAGATATTTCTCTCAAATATTATTGATTTCATCTATGTCAACATCCTTTGATAAATTTTAAACTGGTTTCAAGTTGATTTATTATGATACAAATCATCCATATTGTATTTAAGGTTTTGTGATATTTTTGACTATGGATGAGTTATTTTTTTCCATTAATGGTTTATGATTAAAGTTTTAAAATTTTGTATGTTAGTTTTAATATGAATGTTTATGCTATATTTCATCCTCTTCTTAAGATGAATGTGTTGGACTAGTATGTTCCGGTTTGGGGACCGGTAAAAGTAAGCCCTCCGGGATGGTGTCTGGTTATTAGAGGCACTCCGATTTGGTGTCCGGTTATTAGAGCCACTCCGGGTTGGTGTCTGGTTATTAGAGGCACTCCGTTATGGAGTCTGGTCACAGAGGCTCTCCGGGTTGGGTTCCGGTTACAGTTATCCCTTAGGTCTTGGAACGAGGCCTCGATACAGAAATTAAAGTTTGGAATCATGAATTTCATCATTATGAAAGTGGTTAGTGATATTGTATGTGATTATTCGATTAGTAGAATATCCATGTGAATAAGTAAATGACATTATTTTATTTTATTTCTGCCATATTATGTTGAAGTTCAAGTTTAAAAGGCTTTTGTTTTAGTTTTATACATTTCCTTAAATGTTTATGCTTATTTATGAAAGTTTCTGCTGTATTGCTTACCATTACTGAGCATTTGAGCTCACCCCTTTCTATGTTTTATTTTTCCCATGATTCCAAGAAGTGTAATTTGATTGATATACCGGGATAAGACAAGGGAATAATGGCGTTCATAAAGATTATTTATGTTGTTTTGTACCTCTTAAAGTGAAAATGTAACATTCATGTATGTGATCTATTTTTCCAAGACTGCTAAACTGATCGGTCCTTAGGGACTTGATTCCTTGTAATCATGCCAATGTATTAAAATAATCCACCGACTCTGGGTAACTGGGTTCGGGGCGTTACAGTTGGTATCAGAGGAATTTTATCAATAACCTTAGAAACTAGATTTAGATAAACTCTGATTAGAGCACATAACCCTAAGATATACTTTGAGGATTAGTATAGAAGAAATTCCTAGAATTTTGGTATTGTAGAGATTTTGTGAGTTTTCTGAGCAATACATCCCTGTATAGATACGAGCAGGTAGAGGGGGCTCTGGCACAGATGTACCGAGGGGTAAAACCCAAAAACACAGCTTTGATCTAGACTCGAACGGGAACTGGTGCATGACAACGGGCCTTGCTGCACTCTTGGTTACGACACTCCCGTGGTATATGCTTAGGATAATTATGATTTTATTTACAAACCATTATGAAGGGCTTATGAGTATATACTTACTCAAAGAAAAAAAATTTATGATTATGGATTATATCCATAAACAATTTAATTTATGTTATGTGTCTTACAAGTTTGGGATTACGTATTGTTATTCATAAACTAATCTAGTGTATGCCATTGTTTAGAAATGGCGTCCAGTAGAAGGAATGAGAACTCCAGCAATGCACATGATCCAAATAGAAAGAAGGATCATATCTTTCATGGTCTTAAGCCAGCATTTATAATAGAAATAGTCTCCCATGTATTATCATCATATGAAGAAATAATATCATGTGTTGATAAGATAAGTAAAGAGTTTATTGAGTCCTATGGCTTTGAAGGGAAGCAAGAGAAGAAAATGATAGAAGAGAGAAATATGGATAAAGGGAAGAGGGAAAAGAAGAAATTTCCCATATGTGATAACTGTGGGAAGAAACACCCTGGAACTTTCCTGAAAGGAATGGGAGTTTGTTATAAGTGTGGAGGAAAAGGGAACAAAGTACGTGACTGCAAGGGTAAGAAAATGGTTTCAAATGTACAATGCTTCATTTGCAAGGAGTTTGGACACTACGCGAACCTATGTCCCAGTCATAAGACTATGCCTCAAATGATGCTATTGGATAATAATCAAGTTATGATACTACCACTGATGAAGAGGAATGATTATAGTTCTTGTGTTGATTATTTCATTTGAGTGTTGTATCAACAATGTACTTGTTAAAATAATTATGGAGTATATAAGGATTGTACTGTAGTACTATTTCATTAAGGACTTGAGATTTTGTGGAATAAAGAAAAGTGACTCAATAGCAGGATAAAGTTTTGGAAAATATATTGTTGAGAGAACGATAAACCATAATATAGTTCTGATACCGAGGTAGTGATTTTGGAATAATACATGATTGATTTGGATAAATTATATTGGATATTCTTGAATACCTTGAAACTGATTAATGATTTGTATATTCCATCATTGTTGGGGTTTAAAACATTTTTGGATTGAAGGATTATATCTATTATTTTTTAAGGAATAAGGGATCATGAATGTTATCAATAAGGTTTTATGGTAATTTAGGATGTTGCAGTGTTTTAAAAGAATACATGATGAAGGTGTTCACATGTTATTACGTGGAAAAAAGGATCTTTATTGTGTTTACCTTCCTTATAAATTTTGGACTAAAGTATTTTGGATAGTTCTAGTTTGGATTATTTTGTACTGCCATAAAAGGAAAACCCAGAGGTCGGGCGGCAACCCGTCACGTCCGGCAAGGCCGCGAGACATGAACCCACAACTGAAGGGCGACAAGGGTGTATCACCAACCACTAACCCACGTGATTTATGAGATTAAATAATTTAGTTTTTTTAAAAGATCTAGTAGATGAATTATATATTCGTTTTTTTTACCCTATACAAATAGGATAAATAGAATATTTATTTTTATCTCTTAAAAACAAGCTTTTTGTTTTAAAAACGGGAATTAATTTTAAATTAATTTCTGCCACTTCTGTGTTTTGAATTTGGAAAAATGGATTCTATATTTGGAATCAGGATGTTCATATTTTGTAAATAGGTTACTTTTTTTAGACATTTTGAATAATTACTACGGTAAATATTTTATTTATCATGGTTAAGGGTAAATCCGGTAAGTAAGGGTTAAAAAATAATATTATAATAATAACAATTACCCTAAAACATGTCCTAACCTTATTGGTGGGTACATGGCCGACCATGGGCATATTCGGGTCGATTTGGGGACCCCATGGAGCCACTTTTAGGTGATAGGGATAATTTATTTTAATTAAGTTAAAATAAGTACAAAAATGACATAAGCATATATCTTTTAGAAAAACAATTTTTACATAGGTTTATATTTGTTGGATTTTTGACTATGAATAATAATTATAAATTTAAAACTAATTAAAACATAATGGTATTTTATTTATAATTTTTAGACATTAAATAAGTTAATTTATTTATGACACAATGATGATGCAGTAATTATCATAATAGTGAAAAATTAAAATGATTGATATTGTAGATACACAAATAAATATAATTTGAGACTTTTTATGAATTACACTTATTTTATAGGTTAATATGACATTTTAGGAATGCTTTAATTAACTTTTTTCTAAGTAATCATTCTGTTATAAGTTTTACAAAAAACAATTATTGAATAGTGTCAAAACTGACATAAAAGAGTTTTTAAAACAAATATTATATTATTAATTGATATTAAATTCATAAAAATATAAGGTTAGTCCAAGAGACTTATATCATAATAGCCGTATCATTAATGGACCACTTGGGGGTCTCTCATATGTATATAGTAAGTTTATTAACTATATAATATAAAAATACAAAGTTACATGGTAATTGTTAAACTAATTAACTAAGAGTTAAAACTAAACGATAAGGTTAATATAGTGACCCAAACCTGTCTAAAACCTATTGGTTGAGTGGTTTTCGACCCATCACCATCTTAAAATTTAAATAATACACTTTGGAGAAATTATAAACCGAATATTAATTTATTATAAATTAATACTCTTAGTTTTTCCTAAAGAGCCCCTCCTCCCCATTATAAAAGGACCCAAATTCTAACCAATTATTCACACCATCGAAGCCTTTTGGTTCGTCCAACCGATGCCCAAATACACTCTCAACTTCCCTCACTTCATCCTAGAGGCCTTACTTTAGTCGAAAAGCCATCCTAAGGTTCCCTTTTGATCAAATCAAAAGGAAGAACCCGAAGAAGAGGTAATAATTTCACCACCCTTTTTCAAATTCCTTTCTTCTTCCACTTCTTATTTCTTTATTATTACCATTATAAAATAATTAATCTATTATCTACTATATACTATAATATTATTATAAATATGGTACAACCATATTCAGTATTCTATCCATCCTTTGAATGACATGTCACCATACGTGCGTACGTACGGCTTACCGTCTCCACGTCGTGGTGTAATTGTTATTCAATATATTATTATTGGGATGTGTATAATAATGATTTGTAATTCATGTAAATAATAAATATAACATGATAATGATTCTTTATATATGATATACCATCAAATTTTATATTATTTTAATATCAAAATAATGATATTTTCGCTCGTGCGTACGTACGGATTACTGTCTCCACGACGCGATGAGATTCATTTCCAAGTTCACCATTCATCGACGATTATAAAAATATATATTACTAATAAGTATGTAATATATGAAATAATAATGATACTGAAGAGATATATATATATATATAAGGATTTATTTACTTACATGTATCTTATTCATTTACTTCCCTTCAATACTATATGAAAACAGAAACAACGTTTATGCGTACGTACGGACCACCGTCTCCATAAACGGTGTTTTCCATTTCATATATATGTCTATTATAAATATTTATATTCTAAATATATATTATATATTTATCATATTTTATATTCTGGAAGTATTTAAATCTTGATCTAAGTGATACAACCAAGAGTGACAAGTTAAAACATGTACGATAAAGAAAGTGATTATTACCCGAAATGTTAACTTAACATGGAAATTATTATTAAATGGGTAATATAAAATCATAAATTAATCATGTATGGTATCATAAATATTAATATGGTTATGTTATAATTTAATAACACACTACGATATTCGTACAGGAGGTTAAACGTACCCTCGACTAAAGGAAAGTGCAAGGTAAGGGGTTTTCATATCACTCCTTATTCCCATGAGATTCATGCCATATTGTAACTATTACCTTTTGTGTGGTGTATGTACTTCCCATAATTGTATTCTTTGTTTAATACACTTTAATTTATATGTATTTACATATTCATTGTATGATACCTCTTTCATGGGTTGTATGTTTCGTAAGTTACCAAACTGGTAAGGGTTTATTTCGTAATATCTTCATTATCCGAGGCTGTTTATACGTAATAATCTACTGGGACCTCTTTATCATCCACATCCATGTTTCTTACAAATTTATTTCAAAACATTTTATTATTTACAAGAATTTATATTAAAGACATTTATACCCTTTTTTGACTTTTTATAAGAGGTTTATAAAGGAATCTTTCTGCCGTTTTCTAAAAAAATGTCCTTTTTAACCTTTTTGACAAAATTAAGGTAAGAATGTTTTTTAACTTATACGGCGGGTGCAGTTGTTCTCCGTCGTTATTACACCTTTGAAGCTTTCTTCACAATGTTATAAATATATTTTCAAAATAAAGGTTTTCTCTATAATTATGCGACTTTTAAATGATTTCAAAAAAAGAGATATTTCTCTCAAATAGTATTGATTTCATCTATGTCAACATCCTTTGATAAATTTTAAACTGGTTTCAAGTTGATTTATTATGATACAAATCATCCATATTGTATTTAAGGTTTTGTGATATTTTTGACTATGGATGAGTTATTTTTTTCCATTAATGGTTTATGATTAAAGTTTTAAAATTTTGTATGTTAGTTTTAATACGAATGTTTATACTATATTTCATCCTCTTCTTAAGATGAATGTGTTGGACTAGTATGTTCCGGTTTGGGGACCGGTAAAAGTAAGCCCTCCGGGTTGGTGTCTGGTTATTAGAGGCACTCTGGTTTGGTGTCCGGTTATTAGAGGCACTCCGGGATGGTGTCTGGTTATTAGAGGCACTCCGGGATGGAGTCCGGTCACCGAGGCTCTCCGGGTTGGGTTCCAGTTACAATTATCCCTTAGGTCTTGGAACGAGGCCTCGAAACAGAAATTAAAGATTGGAATCATGCATTTCATCATTATGAAAGTGGTTAGTGATATTTCATGTGATTATTTGATTAGTAGAATATCCTTGTGAATAATTAAATGACATTATTTCATTTTATTTCTACCATATAATGCTGAAGTTCAAGTTTAAAAGGCTTTTGTTTTAGTTTTATACATTTCCTTAAATGTTTATGCTTATTTATGAAAGTTTCCGCTGTATTGCTTACCATTACTGAGCATTTGAGCTCACCACTTTCTATGTTTTATTTTTCCCAGGATTCCAAGAAGTGTAATGTGATTGATATGTCGGGTTAAGCCAAGGGAATAATGGCGTTCATAAAAATTATTTATGTTGTTTTGTACCTCTTAAAGTGAAAATGTAACATTCATGTATGTGATCTATTTTTCCAAGACTGCTAAACTGATCGGTCCTTCGGGACTTGATTCCTTGTAATCATGCCAATGTTTTAAAATAATTCACCGACTCTGGCTAACTGGGGTCGGGGCGTTACAGTTGGTATCATAGGAAGTTTATCAATATCCTTGGAAACTAGATTTAGATAAACTTTGATTAGAGCACATAACCCTAAGATATACTTTGAGGATTAGTATAGAAGAACTTCCTAGAATTTTGGTATTGTAGAGATTTTGTGAGTTTTCTGAGCAATACATCCCTGTATAGATACGAGCAGGTAGAGGTGGCTCTGGCACAGATGTACCGAGGGGTAAAACCAAAAAACACAGCTTTGATCTAGACTCGAACGGGAACTGGTGCATTACAACGGGCCTTGCTGCACTCTTGGTTACGACACTCCCGTGGTATACGCCTAGGATAATTCTGATTTTATTTACAAACCACTATGAAGGGCTTATGAGTATATACTTACTCAAAGAAAACATTTTTATGATTATGGATTATATCCATAAACTATTTAATTTATGTTATGTGTCTTACAAGTTTGGGATTACGTATTGTTATTCAAAAACTAATCTAGTGTATGCCATTGTTTAGAAATGGCGTCCAGTAGAAGGAATGAGAACTCCAGCAATGCACATGATCCAAATAGAAAGAAGGATCATATCTTTCATGGTCTTAAGCCAGCATTTATAATAGAAATAGTCTCCCATGTATTATCATCATATGAAGAAATAATATCATGTGTTGATAATATAAGTAAAGAGTTTATTGAGTCTTATGGCTTTGAAGGGAAGCAAGAGAAAGAAATGATAGAAGAGAGAAAGATGGATAAAGGGAAGAGGGAAAAGAAGAAATTTCCCATATGTGATAACTGTGGGAAGAAACACCCTGGAACTTTCCTGAAAGGAATGGGAGTTTGTTATAAGTGTGGAGGAAAAGGGCACAAATTACATGACTGCAAGGGTAATAAAATGGTTTCAAATGTACAATGCTTCATTTTCAAGGAGTTTGGACACTACGCAAACCTATGTCCCAGTCATCAGACTATGCCTCAAATGATGCTATTGGATAATAATCAAGTTATGATACTACCACAGATGAAGAGGAATGATTAGAGTTCTTGTGTTGATTATGTCATTTGAGTGTTGTATCAACAATGTACTTGTTAAAATAATTATGGAGTATATAAGGATTGTACTCTAGTACTATTTAATTAAGGACTTGAGATTGTGTGGAATAAAGAAAAGTGAATCAATAGCAGGATAATGTTTTGTTAAATATATTGTTGAGAGAACGATAAACCATAATATAGTTCTGATACCGAGGTAGTGATTTTGGAATAATACATGATTGATTTGGATAAATTATATTGGATATTCTTGACTACCTTAGAACTGATTAATGATTTGTATATTCCATCATTTTTGGGGTTTAAAACATTTTTGTATTGAAGGATTATATCTATTATTCTTTAAGGAATAATGGATCATGAATGTTATCAATAAGGTTTTATGGTAATTCAGGATGTTGCAGTGTTTTAAAAGAATACATGATGAAGGTGTTCACATGTTATTACGTGAAAAAAAAAGTTCTTTATTGTGTTTACCTTCCTTATAAATTTTGGACTGAAGTATTTTGGATAGTTCTAGTTTGGAATATTTTGTACTGCCATAAAAGGAAAACCCAGAGGTCGGGCGGCAACCCGTCGCGTCCGGCAAGGCCGCGAGACATGAACCCACAACTGAAGTGCGACAAGGGTGTATCACCAACCACTAACCCACATGATGTCTGAGATTAAATAATGTTGTTTTTTTAAAAGATCTAGTAGATTAATTATAAATTTGTTTTTTTAACCCTATACGAATAGGATAAATAGAATATTTGTTTTTACATTCTAATATCTTTTAGATTGAAAGATGAGTTTGTGTTAGAAGTTAGTTAAAGGATGGAACTCTACCTGTCAAGAATATATTTTTCTTCTTCTTTTATTCTATGAATAAATTAATTCTTATACTTTATTTAAGGAATCCTAAAACCAAAAATGTGTTATCCTAACACCCTATGTTTTGTTGAACTGATGGTATTTCAAATAATCATAGATTGATGAATTTAAGAACCTCAATTTTACACTTGTTTGTGATTGATGACCTCAATCACTACCTATAAATATTTATGTTTTTTCTCCAATTATATATCTCTAATTTCCACCAATGTTCTCCTAATCGAGATCATAATTTGGTGGTGACCCTTTCATTTCTCTTTTCCTCGTATCAAGACTAAATTTAAGTAACCCAATTTTCGATGTGGGTTTTCCCACAAAGATATTTTCTATTTTCAACCTTTTATTTTCGAAGAACATTTTCAAATTGCGAGGATGCAATTTATTGATGGAGGGTATAATTTAACACACCAAGATTTCATAGTGTGTTATTTCTTCAAAATAATTCAATAACTTTCACTACACGCAACACCGAGTTCAAGCGCACCATGACTTACCAAAAAAGATGTTCAAAAGAGGTTATGAATAGTATTAACTAAATTTTAAACGTTATATAATCCTTATAATTTTATAATCCATATTATGAGTTTCATAGACATAATGTAAGAACAAATTCATTTTCAGTATTGCACTTTTACCAACTTTTAATAGTGAACCCTTTTTAAATACAATACTTTAAACTTTTTGACTAAATGGGGACATAAAAAATTTAAAATGTAACATCCCAAGCTTCCACAATACGCTTTCCTTGGAATAATACAGTAGCGTGTGTTGTACGCAACTTCGAGTTCTAACACACACCACAACCAATCAAACTAGCCGTTATGAATATTAATACCTAATTTTTGAAATTATATATATTTTATATTTCAAAATAGACTTCATTTTTGGATTCTGAATATTGAATTTATCCTAGGGTGAAATTTTGGAACTTTTCGGATAAAACTTATATTTTGATGAATAGTGAAAGTTACTAAATTTTAATTAAAAAAAACTTTTTTAATCGAAATAATTTATATTGATAAATTATGAATTTGAGGGGTTTTAAAGTATATTTACAATATATTTTTACCAATTAAAATAATTTTGGTCATTTTACATAATTTTACAATTAAACCGGATATAAAAAAGTGTCAATCTTTTGATAGTTATTATCTCTTAAAAACACGCTTTTTGTTTTAACAACGGGAATTAATTTTAAATTAATTTCTGCCACTTCTGTGTTTCGAATATGGAAAAATGTATTCTATATTTGGAATCAGGAAGTTCATATTGTGTAAATTGCTAACTTTTATTTTTAGACATTTTGAATAATTACAGCGGTAAATATTTTATTTACCATGGTTAAGGGTAAATCCTGTAAATAAGGGTTAACAAAATAATATTATAATAATAAAAATTACCCTAAAACGTGTCCTAACCTTATTGGTGGATAAATTTCCGACCATGTCCATCTTTGGGTCGATTTGGGGACCCCATGGAGCCACTTGTAGGTGATAGGGACACTTTATTTTAATTATGTTAAAATAAGTACAAAAATGACATAAGCATATATATTTTATAAAAACAATTTTTACATAGGGTTATATTTGTTTTATTTTCGACTATGAATATTCATTAGAAAGATAATAAGATTTCCTACATAATGGTATTTTATTTATAATTTTTATACATTAAATAAGTTAATTTATTTATGACACAATGATGATGCAGTAATTACCATAATAGTGAAAAATTAAAATGATTGATATTGTAGATACCAAAATAAATATAATTTTAGACTTTTTATAAATTACACTAATTTTATAGGTTAATATGACATGTTAGGAATGATTTAATTAACTTTTTTATAATTAATCATTCTGTTATGAGTTTTAAAAAAATCAATTATTGAATAGTGTCAAAATTGACATAAAAGTGTTTTTAAAATAAATATTATATTATTAATTGATATTAAATTCCTAAAAATCTAAGGATATTCCAAGAGACTTATATCATTATATATGTATCATTAATGGACCACTTGGGTGTCTCTTGTATGTATATAGTAAGTTTATTAACTATATAATATAAAAATACAAAGTGACATGGTGATTGTTAAACTAATTAACTAAGAGTTAAAACTAAAAGATAAGGTTAATATAGTGACCCAAACCTGTCTAAAACCTATTGGTTGAGTGTTTTATGACCCATACCCATATTAAAATTTAAATAATACACTTTGGATCCATTATAAAGCGAATATGAATTTATTATAAATTAATACTTTTAGTTTTTCTTAAAGACCCCTCCTCCCGCTTATAAAAGGACCCCACCTCTAACCAATTATTCACACCTTCAAAGCCTTTTGGTTCGGCAAACCCCTACCCCATTACTCTCTCAACTTCCCTCAATTCATACTAGAGTCCTTCCTTTAGTCAGAAACCTATCCTAAGGAGCCCATTTGATCAAATCAAAAGGAAGAACCCGAAGAAGAGGTAATGATTTCACCACCCTTTTCAAGTTCCTTTCTTCTCCACTTCTTCTTTCTTTATTATTACCATTCTAAAATAATTAATCCAGTATATACTATATACTGTAATATTATTATAAATATGGTACAACCATATTCAGTATTCTATCCATCCTTTGAATGACATGTCAACATACGTGCGTACGTACGGCTTACCGTATCCACGTTGTGGTGTAAATGTTATTCAATATATTATTATTGGGATGTGTATAATAATGATTTGTAATTAATGTAAATAATAAATATAACATGATAATGATTCTGTATATATGATATACCATCCAATTATATATTATTTTAATATCAAAATAATGATATTTTCGCTCGTGCGTATGTACGGATTACCGTCTCCACGACGCGATGAGATTCATTTCCAAGTTCACCATTTATCGACGATTATAAAAATATATATTACTAATAAGTATGTAATATATGACATAATAATGATACTGAAGATATATATATATATATATATATAATTTTATTTACTTACATGTATCTTATTCATTTACTTCCGTTCAATACTATATGAAAACAGAAACAGCGTTTATGCGTACGTACGGACTACCGTCTCCATAAATGGTGTTTTCCATTTCATATAAATGTCTATTATACATATTTATATTCTAAATATATATGATCTATTTATCATGTTTTATATTCTGGATGTATTTAAATCATGATCTAAGTGATACAACCAAGAGTGACAAGTTAAAACACGTACGATAAAGAAAGTGATTATTACCCAAAATGATAACTTAACATGGAAATTATTATTAAATGGGTAATATAAAGTCATAAATGAATCATGTATGATATCATAAATATTAATATGGTTATGGTATAATTTAATAACATACTATGATCTTCGTACAGGAGGATAAACATACCCCCGACTAAAGGAAAGTGCAAGGTAAGGGGTTTTCATCTCACTCCTTATTCCCATGAGATTCATGCCATAGTGAAACTATTACCTTTTGTGTGGTGTATGTACTTCCCATAATTGTATTCTTTGTGTAATACACTTTAATTTATGTGTATTTACATATTCATTGTATGATACCTCTTTCATGGGTTGTATGTTTCGTAAGTTACCAAACTGGTAAGGGTTTATTTCACAATCTCTTCATTATCCGAGGTTGTTTATACGTAATAATCTACTGGGACCTCTTTATCATCCACATCCATGATTCTTAAAAATGTATTTCGAAATTTTTTTAATATTTACAAGAAAATGGGTTAAATACATTTATACCCTTGTTTGACTTTTTATAAGAGGTTTATAAATGAATCTTTCCGTCATTTTCCAAAAAAAGGTCATTTTTAACCTTTTTGACAAAATTAAGATAAGAATGTTTTTTTAACTTATAAGGAAGGTGCGGTTATTCTCCACTGTTATTACACCTTTGAAGCTTCCTTCACAATCTTATAATGATATTTTCAAAATAAAGGTTTTCTCTATAATTATGCGACTTTTAAATGATTTCAAAAAAAAGAGATATTTCTCTCAAATAGTATTGATTTCATCTATGTCAACATCCTTTGATAAATTTTAAACTGGTTTCAAGTTGATTTATTATGATACAAATCATCCATATTTTATTTACTGTTTTGTGATATTTTTGACTATGGATGAGTTATTTTTATTCCATTAATGGTTTATAATTAAAGTTTTGACATTTTGTATGTAAGTTTTAATAAGAATGTTTATGTTATATTTCATCCTCTTCTTAAGATGAATGTGTTGGACTAGTATATTCCGGGTTGGGGAACGGTAAAAGTAAGCCCTCCGGGTTGGTGTCCTGTTATTTGAGGAACTCCGGGTTGGTGTCTGGTTATTAGAGGCACTCCGGGTTGGTGTCCGGTTATTAGAGGCACTCCGGGATGGAGTCTGGTCACAAAGGCTCTCCGGGTTGCGTTCCGGTTACAGTTATCCCTTAGGTCTTGGCACAAGGCCTCGACATAGAAATTAAAGGTCGGCATCATGCATTCCATCATTATGAAAGTGGTTAGTGATATTTCATGTGATTATTCTATTAGAAGAATATCCATGTGAATAAGTAAATGGCATTATTTCATTTTATTTCTGCCATATTATGCTGAAGTTCAAGTTTAAAAGGCTCTTGTTTTAGTTTTATACATTGCCTTAAATGTTTATTCTTATTTATGAAAGTTTCTGCTATATTGATTACCCTTACTGCGCATTTGAGCTCACCCCTTTCTATGTTTTATTTTTACCAAGATTCCAAGAAGTGTAATGTGATTGACATGAAGGGTTAATCCAAGGGAATAATGGCATTCATAAGATTATTTATGTTGTTTTGTACGTCTTAAAGTGAAAATGTAACATTCATGTACGTGATCTATTTTTTCAAGACTGCTAAACTGTTCGGTCCTTCGGGACTTGATTCCTTGTAATCATGCCAATGTATTAAAATAATGCACCAACTCTGGGTAACTAAGGTCAGGGAGTTAAAATGGAAGGAGGAAACATCCAAAGGGATTCAATAGCCTTACCAATATTAAAAGCTCTTAAAATTGAATATCCAGAAGGACATAAATGCATGAATTTAGAAGCATAGTTAATTTTTGGTTCTGTAATGGAAAAAAATAAGGATGTTGTGTGCTATGAAATATTTTTAAGAAGTTAAAAGTCTTAGGGTTTACAATGACTTGAAATTTCCAGAAAAAAAAAGATTCATTTGGACCTGTTTTTAGTGGGGATGTACCCTTTCTTTTCACACCCAGTTTCCATTCCTCTTGTTGTAATTCGAGAAGGTTGGTTTTGATTAGTGATGCCTTGGTTCACCTATGCAGATGAGGCCAACGATTTTTTAGTTTCACCTGTAAAAATAATTAAATGTGAATCGACATCACTTGGAGGGTAAGGAGCCGAGCCCGGCTGTTTTCCAGATTTAAATTGGGATCAGTTTAGATAGGTGCGATGGATACCTTCTTAACAGTAGTGTCTTTGTCCAGAATTGTATGAAAGATAGGAGTTGAAAGATGGAAAACCTTATTTTCTATCTTCCTAGGATGCAAAGAACCTTCAATATGGACAACATCACTTTTATGTTGATTACCCATTCTATCCTAGAGGGAAGGAATGGATCTAGGCTCAAAAAGGAGAGAATAATTCTTCTATTCAAATGGGGGAGCATGGGCTCAGTGCTAGAAATCTGAGCATCACAGCAAAAGAGTTCCAGAGCAACTGGGATGTGATGGGGGTTGTGACCAGTGCAAGGCTGGTCAAATTTGTTTGAAAGGGTTGGGTGATCGTTCACCCCTTTAAATAGCTTCAAAGGGGGAGGGATAAGTTCTTTAGAGAGGTTCCGAAGAGGAGCCGAGATTTTTGAAGAGTTTTAGGGGGGACCAGAATAAGAGTGGAATTGTATAATTCCCCAAATTTATGTTTCAATGTTATTCCTAATAGAATGTTCAATAGATTCAAAATATTGTTCCTCAGGATGGTCTGCCCATGATTTCTCTTTTCTATCTTCCAATTGAAATAATATTTTAGGTTTAGTAACCCATTTCTCCCTTTTCCTCTAAGATGATTCCGGTGTGTAAAAAACAGGTTCTTTATTCCTGTTTCATTTAATTTTGTCCATTCAAAATAACTAGTTTGAGGGGATTTTTTGTGCACAATCATACAATTATGGACTAAGTGTCCTACAATTTTTCAGTAATCATAGTAGGGGGATCCTTTCATACTCAATTTTCACCACTTTCCTATACTCATTAGCATTGAAAACTATAGACAGTGGGAGCTTAATTTAAATATTATCCTCAATCATAACCTGAGCACAGATACCCAGGTCTCCGTTTAATGTACATTGATCAATTTTTAGGGGGGTACCAATGCAAGATGATAAATCATTAAGATTTTGAGGGTGCGAGAATAACCAATTAAGGTTGTGCATCCTAACCCATACCTGAGCCATGGTCTTCCTATGGTTGTTAGGACTGAAAGAAAAATACCATTATGAAAGACGAAGAAAACGGGGTTTCAATTAAATATTACCAAATTTCCAAACTCTATCAAGATCATTTTTCATAGAAAGGAGAATGTGGAATAATAACTTACTGATCGAGACCACTTTCCAGTTCTAAAATCCCCAGCATAATGCAATTCGAGTCTTCAAATTGGAATAGGATCAGGGTTTTTCACCTTTGAGTTAGGAAACTCGACCCATAATTGAAAACATAAGGAGTTGAGTACACTATTGTAGATCAACTGGGTCGACCACAACAAAAAATCTTTCATCCTACAATTTATATATCCTTGGTGGCTTCACAGATGGGTGATATAAACCCATTAAAGCATTGATGATGGAGATCCCTTTGATCCTAATATTCGTTGCTTGTAACAGTTCGGTTTTCTCCAGATATGTCACCTCCTTGTCGAGTTTTCCCATGGGGTCAATAAGAAGCTCCCAACTAGGATCAAATGAGACCCTGGGAAGAAGATTCATAGAAGGGAAGCTAATATTCAATGATTTTCAATATATTAGGGTTCAGAGAGCAGGTTTTCGCGTCGACATGAATCTTCTAGTGTATCATAAATAGTGACAAGATTTACTACAAATCCTATAATAAGAGGAATCATGATGCATGTAGTTCCAAAAATATAGAGATATTTTTATCCTAATGTGGCCAATTATGGAAACAAAATATGAATTAATTAACATAAAGTAGATATTTCATATATATCCAACTCTCACACACACACACACATATACATATATATGTGTTTGTTTGATTATGGAAACATATTCATATAGAGTATAAAACCAAAATAATTTTAAAATTCATGGTGGATGGTCCTTATATTGATCATTTTGTAATAATTAAGAAAAACCCACATTATTTATATAAAAACATCATGTTGAAAATAACATATATCATTTACTTAAATATTTTGTATAATGTATGTTCTCATATGTAGTGTATAGTAATGTGATGTGGACTTTACACTATGCTATATAAATTCATCTATAAATCACATTAGCTCATGTTTTTTAGATTCATGAATCATAGAGTTTATTACATTTTTATTTTTGTACTTAATCATTCACTATATTCTATTTAGTTGAGATTTATAGAACAATGAATATATGAAATATATTTTTTATTCATGTAGAACTAAAAATGGGTCATATTGTTTAGATTCATACAGAAAAAGTATTCCTTCCAAATTATATTCACTTCTTAAAGAATGTTTTCCAACATATATTTTTAGGCAGTATTTATTTAGGATCTTATCGTTCATATATTTCATGATATACATCCCAACATCAACTACAATACAGTATAATCAATTTATGTAGACATTATGTATAATTTATGGCTCGCTTTATTAAGTTCATTTTTATGGTTTTTGTCCAATGATTCATTGGAATACACAATTTTCTCACCTTAGGAGAATAATTTGTGTGTAACTCTACACTATAAATTATAGTAACATTTTTGTATACGGGAAATTTAGGTTTTGGTGGTATTGTCAAATTTTCTCACGTGGAAAATCCAATGTTCTCAATCAGATCTACAACATTTCATCATTAATCAACTTCTTATATTTATCAATTCTTAGTGAAAGAATGATAAACTCAATTATCCAACAGTTCTATATTTTAAACAAGTTAATAAAGAGTCCAATTCAATATAGTGTTTATAGTTGTCTGAAAATACCTTAATCTATCTAGGATCTATCCTATCTATAATTTTTTTTCTTTTTGAAACATCATTTATCTGATACATCATAGTGAATTAATTAATTCCACTATAAGTCCATTGAAATCATGTTATACATGGTGTAGTGGTAGGATATGATCTTTAACTATTCATATATTACATTTCACTCATACATATAAAATAATTTCATGTCATTCATGATAACTATAAGAGGGAATCAATATTTAGAGTTGATATTAATATTTATAAATGTAATCATGACTATAGTATGGATTTATTTTTTGGGTGTACATTCTACACATCTGAAAATGAAGACGTTTCTAATGAGGATAAATATATATTTTCATGATTTTATTGCAAGTAAAGGTATAATGACATCACATCCACATTATGAAATTGTGTTGGGGTACTTTGTATCATGTATTAGCTATAGGGATTTATTATGAAATTTGAATAATTTTATCTTGATTGAAATTTATTCATAAACTCATTATATTCCTACAAATTACTGGATATAGTATGCTTGTATCATGATTTATTATTAATTATTGACTCCAGTTTGATTATATAGATAATATCAGAACGAATTTAATTCTATTACCTTAGGGTTATCTATATTTAAATGAACCTAATGTTGATCCCATGAAAACAACTTTTATAAATAATTCATGAGTTAAAACAAATTAAAAAGGATGATTTTTTTCCAATCATTTTTAAACTAGATCTTCATTAACATAACCATATGGATGGGGCCTCTATTGAACACTGTCCAAAATTAGAGAAATATAAGTTTTTATTGTTCCTTGTAAAATAGAGGAATAAATTCAATCATGGATTTATAATTGTTCATTTCATCTAATCCATTGACTATATTATTCAAGAAGATAAATAGTATAAACCTATGTTCAAAAAAGGATAAGTATTTAATTTATATCTAAATCAATATGGGAAATATAAATTTTTTCTATCTATTATAAAATATTTCAATTATAGAATATATTATATCAATATTTCTAATGTAAAGTGCATAATATTTTCTCAATATTAATATTGAAGGAAAATTATAATTTAACTATAAATGGAATATTCTACATTTATTTGATTGATTAAATGATCTAAAGAAAATTTAATATTAATGTTTTTAATGATTATTTTAAATATAATATCCAAAAATTTGTTAGGAGCGGGGATCGCTTCATTATTGTTTCTTCATCTATTATCACTATGCATGTGATCTGAGTTGTGACCTTCTCATTGTTTATTTAATTCCCTCAATAAGGAGGAATTAATATTTTATGGATAATTATACACGTGATGTAAAAAACAATTACTAGGATAACCATTTTAATTATGGAGGCCTCTATTATATTTCAATTTGGGATCCAAGAAAAAAAATCAAAATGAAACTCCATTTTTAGAAAGACACACTGATGGAGAAAACATCAGTAAACTTAATTTCATTCCTAAAGGGGATTAAATTGATAAAATTTGGGGAACAAATGAGATCTTATAACCTTTATTTCCTAATTTCCCTTTGAGCGATAATTAAACTACAAAATTATTTCCATATTAGTACCAATTATTTTATACACTCATTCAGCATTAGAAGAATGGAAATGCATATTGTAGAATCAATATTGGAGTTAAAATGGATTTCATTATGAATAAAATAATGTATAATATTTTATAAATAAATTATCATGATGATATATTCTTTCTTGATTGAGTTGCATCTCCTCATAGTCGCCATCATCATATAGTTGAGGTAATATAAATTTATATCATTTTATTCACCATGAATCTATTTTAATAGTTATAAATGTGAACCCTATAGATATTACTCAAAGATAATAACATGTATAACATAAATTAGTGGAATAAAAATGGTTGGTCGGAATGGAATTTATTTTATATTTAAAATAAATTATAAATGTGTTTGTGTAATCCATAGGTGAAACCACAAATCATCTTTATTTATAAGGGATTACATATTATTATCTGGTTTATATTTAAGAATATGATATAAGTGTGAATTTTTTTCAGGATTTTTAATTATCAAAGCATCTTAGATGTTTCTTATTAAGAATGGATTTGGCATTCCCAGGTTCAACCTAGATACATTGATATTTGTCTAAAAACCAATGGAATATCTTAGACAGAACCCTAAATATGTAGTTAAACATATTAATTATTGGGATGTTCATTAATAATTATTAGAAACACATATTAATTATCATTACTGTCATCAATATATTTTATTTATTTTAAAGAAAAATAATCAATAAATAATTCCACTATTATGATTGGAAATTGTTTAATTAATTCAGAAATTTACAATGGAAAAGTGGCATTAATATTCTTCAATATATATTTAATCATATAATATTAACACATCCATTATGGTGATCCAAATATTTTATATTATTTATGCTCATTTCTTAATTTTAAATTAGTATACCCTTAATATCCATCCATAAAATATAGGTATTCAAGAAAACACATTCTATAATTAATAATTCCATGTTAAGGACCATAAAATCATTCTTTATATAGTGTATATTGAGTTTTGAATTATTTAGATAGTTATTTATCTATCCATTATTCTTTTTGAAATATATAATTTTTCCTACTTATTTGAGATATTGAATTTCTTGAATGAAATGTGTTGTAATAAATGAATCCACATCATATTCAATAATAGAAATATGATATTGAAACATTTTCCCCCCAAGATAGTTATAAAAAATATTATTATTCATTAATCTTATATGATGCATAAAAATTTTAGTTTTATCCTTAAATATTTATATAATTAAATTTGAAAAAATCAATATCATTCATAAGTAAAACAATATATATATAATTTACTTCAGGATACCTATCCATATTGATTAATTTGGGACATATTTCATTAAAAAACACAATTTTTTTGATGTATAAGGTCACTGATAGTTTTCACGATACAATCTTAAATTGTTCATTGAGAATACCTAATCTCCTCCTCTTTGAGATTAAGAAAGATAAATTATTGACCTTCATCATGAGATCTAGCTTTGAATTTTCCTTTCATTTACTTATTACTGTAGGTATTATTGACAAAGGAAATATTATTGGAAGTTTTCCTATTTAATTTCATTTCATCAAAGATCATGTAAATGTAAATTCTATTTTTCATGCCTTGTAACCTTTTCCAAAGAATCTTATTTATTCCATTTATCATTATTTTCATTGATTGTTTGGTAACATTTTACCAATATTTTGAAAATATTTCAGAAAATATATCAATATATGTATATATAGTGAATTTATTGGTTTAATCTAGAAATGGTATATAGTGGTTCAATAATAAATTAATATTGTCCCTTATAGAATAATATGTCATTATGAGAGTACTGTACTTTGTTATTACTCCTTAGTTGTTTTCAAGTTCATAATCTATTTCCTCAATGGGGAGAAAAAAATTGAAATCCTACAATAACATCATTACATGTATGAGGATGAAAAATTATAGAACGTAAAGATAAAAAACATATACAACTACCACTATTTTTGGATTCATTCATCTATATAATAATAACTTGTGTTGATGTTCAAGGAATCATAATTTTTAAAGGGTGTAATTCCTATAAAATCTATTTATAATTTACCACCAATTGAATAGCCTAGCCATTAGTGATATAATAATGGAATGAATATATATATATATATATATATATATATATATTGAGACATGGTCATCCCAATAGATCAAAAGTGATATATAAAGACTGATAAACATAATTTCATTATTAGAAATCATAACATCAAATTGAGTTATTATAATTATATTTCTTAAATAATATTTCTATATAATTTCATTTATGAGGATTTTAATCGTAGATACAATAAAATTTTTCTGTTTAGCTAAATACATCAAAGAGTGAGATATGGTATCAAATTAGGTAATGATTCATTATAATTTATTAATTTATTTCCCACATTATCATATCAGTGTATCAAATGGATTGATTTTTCTCTACCCCAAACCTACTCTCAGGATATTGCGTGCCTCTAAATCCACAAGGGTTATGATAGATGAAAGTTCTATTATCCAGTAGTATTGAATTTTGGCTAATATATTTAACAAGAATTTTTTAGAGAATTTTCCACACAAATATATTTATTTAATTATTCTAAAAACAACATAAAACTCTTAATATATCATTGTTGAATGTTATTTAATAAAACATTTGAACTTATAGGCCGAACACGAAATGGAATTATTTCACCTATAATTATTTTTAAATCATATATTTTATCAAATTTTTTTACAACTTATAGGATGTTACTTTGTATTTTTTATAATTCTGATTTGTAAGAGGTTCTTAAAATATAATGAATATGGCCTTGAAAGAGGCATCCAATATATCCATGTAAATGCAATCTAAAAACATAGTTTGGTTCCATTTAATGATGGTAATTAGCCAATTTAAGTCAATATGAAGTGAAAGATAATACTTCGTTTTCGAGACCATATTATATAAATTAATTCATTATTTTTTATTTTCATACACAAATTACCACAAAGTGAAAGTTACACAGAATTTGTTTGGAGTGGGAATAGAACATGAGGGGCCTATTTTGAACTATCCAAACTCATGTGTATGGTGAATAAATGTTAGGTATTCAAGTGGATGATATTAAATCTAGTTATTTTGGAAACCAATAGGAGGATATAAGGTAATGGAATTTCTTGAAATATATTAGAGAATAATTACCAATTGTATTAAAAAATAGAGGGATACAAAATCATATTTTTTAAGGAAACATTGATGAGTATAAAAAAATAATTTATTTTAGGAAACCTTGAGTCCTATACTGAATCATAGAATTTCAAGGGTCTATGAAGAGTATCTCAAATCAATGACTTTTAGGAAACTATTAGAAGTGTCTATTATAATGTAATTTTGGGGAACAATGAGTAGTATATTTTCTTATAAAATTTTAGAAAACTAATTGGAGGATATCCCCTTGATTAATTTATGTAAACTATTTGATATATCTAGTTTCAAGGTTTTTTATGACTAGTGTAGAGATTGATAGATTCTTTACCAATACCCAATTTGAACCAATTTTAAAATTTTGTAGTGATACTCACTCTATTTCATGAGGGAATGTGATAGAGAATGATGTATCAGGAAAATTCCCTTAGAATACGAACATTACTTATTCCCAAATAGGATACGTAGTGTAGAAAAGTTACATTATATTCTTATATGGATTAACTAGGAAGGACTCAAAAATGAAGGATATGAACACTATCATGCTTCACCCTTATGATATCATGGGGAATCAATGAATTTTTAATAGGAATTTAAATATATATAGGTGCCAATGGTTCAGTATAATAGCTAAGTCCTACTCCCAATTGGAGAATTCTAAGTTCCATGTTTTATAACCATGGGAGCATCCTCAAATCATTGGTCTTGTAGATCATGAAGGATAGTGGTTTATCATTTATTTAGCCTCAAATAGGGTAAAAATATCCATATATTAATGAATGGATAGATAATAAACCATTTTATTTCACACTAAAAAATTACTATATCTTCTTTAAATTGGAGATCAATGTTATACTAAGCGATATAAAGGGTGTTAATTAAATTCCATCACTTCATCAATGATATTGATTTATAAATAATATTAGTGTGAGATAAATATATCATGGATGATGAAGCCAATCTTCAATGGAATGAAACCCATTAATTCTCTATCCGATTGTAAAAATTAGTGGTTGGGAATCATTAAAAAGGAAATCATATCCTATAAGCCCCTATTTGGGTGGTAAACACACGTAACCATTTCCTATGTAAAAGTGATTAACAATACTCTAATATTTTCTTTTTTGGGAATATTAGTGTTTGTGTTTAGTTTTTTTATCTATTATTCATCCTTGAGTAAACACACAACAACCATAGTTTACACACATATGACATTTTTTTGGTTATGTAAAAGTGTGATGAATCTTGTAGTACATAATCTCTTCTGTTTAAAATTCATGTGGTACACTAATTCGGTATTTGAATTTGTATTTGATAGGGTGTGCACAATTATAAATATTATGTGAATGAAGAATTCATTTAGACTTATGAAAAAACATATTAAATGGTATTTAAAAAATGATAACTAGATAAAAAATTGCTTTACATTTTTAGATAAATCAGTATTAAAATTGAAGAATATAAAAATGAATTCACCACTATTGTATTATATTATAGAAGTTATATTTTGAGACTAACAAAGGCCAAAACTTGATTCAAGATTTAATATCATGGTTTTTAATTTCATGTACCGAATTGTTGTTATATTACATCTTCAACACCTTGTGGTATATATTAGACACCTGATAACACAGTTGGATAAAATTATGATGTTTTCCAAGCTTTAGTGGATAGTCAGTCTTAAAGAACATGGATTCCCATGAGAAAATATAAATATATTATGGTATTATTTTCTCTTCACATAGATTATGTCATTCTATTATGGTTTGTATCATGGTAATCATATAAAATCGAACACAATTTTTTTTGGAGAAAAAAAACACCCCCTTTATAGTTTCACTGGTTCAGAATGAAAGGAGTCTAATTATTATAAAATATGGTGAATATTTATACTAATCCTAAACATCATGTGTATTTCTCAGGCTATCTCATCAATGTTTATGTTCACTATTAGGACAATATTTACACATTGATTCTATTATTGATATAAGAATCACAACTAATGAATCTTGAGAACCCAACATGAGTATCTCAACTGAAGTTATATTAGTTAATATATGGATTATATCAACTTATCAATTTAATGGATTCAATTATTAATACCATTACTCTAGATGTTTCAGTCTCCCAGAAAAGAATCACATATTTACGATTCATTATTACAATGTGAGGTCACTCAAATGAAGTTTTATTTTATCCCTATAAAGGGATAATAGAGGACAATCATACAAAAATTATTGAGGATTTTCACTAAAATGGTATGACAAAATGAATCACTGTAATTTTTTTTGGCTTCGTAGAGTATTAGCGATCAGTAAATCACATTGTATAAAATTAAAATTATAATAAATCCATTAAATTTTTTAAATAGTGTTATGCATGTTGAAGTGGAATATTAATGAATCTTAATTATTATACACTATATAAGATATATTAGTGAAATGTTAGGGTTTCCAAATCTATATATGATATTGAATTCTCGACTTGGATGAAGATAAAGTAAATAATGAAAGTATCTTTATAGGTTGTTTTATAATATGGTTCAATATAATAGATTTTTACACCACTATATATATTTTTACAATAGGATCCCAGACACATGTAGATCTAAAAATTCAATTTTATAATATCCTTGAAAATGTAATGTTAATGGAACCCAATGTAAATTTTATTACGTGTATACTAAGATGTTATAAATAGGACATTGGAAGGAATGAATATTTTACCCAGTATTAAGAGACTAAATAAAACCTTATGTGAATATATATGTGTCTTAACAGTGGGGTAGGATATTGTAGACACTGAAACCTACAGAGGGAATTTGCGGGATAAATGAAGACATATTTAGTCTTAGTGTTCATTCTTGGGAGGAATAGAAGTGTCGTGCGAAAAAATCGAAGGGGGGTCGAATAAAAAGATCTCTCTTGTTTAATACCATGGGATATGAATGGGATTTTCCTGATGGCATGGAAGATTTCATGTAGCCAACACCAGTGCAAAATATTGTGCGCCACCGACACATGGCACAGATCCTTTTGCACTGCCGACACCGGGATCAAATTTTTCTGCTCCGATAAACATCCATGTGGACCTGGTCACCCTGAGTGCCAATAAATTGAAGGGAACCCCTTTGACTACTGATGACTGAAGAACTAGAACCACCTCATCTGCACCAAATCCCTTTATTTTACGTGAAAATGATGGAATTCAGAAACAGTATTTTCCGTGACATGTCTCCCATGGGTCTGCCTTCCTGCGGGAACACTTGGGCTTAACCCTCGCCCATGTCCCTAAATGTCAGACCCCTTACGCGCAATCCCTTACCCTTGTAGGCAATCCCTTCCCCTTCTTCACAAAATCTCAGAAATTCCTAGCTCACAACCCCTCCTTCTTGGGTGCAAAACCTCGAACATTCCTTGATCGTTGCCCCTCTGGCATGCATGAAAAACCTTGGACATTCCTTGCGCGCAACCCGACCGGCTTACAAGAAAAACCTCAAACATTCCTTGCGTGAAAACCCTCTAACTTGTGTGCAAAAACTCAACCACATTTTTCATGACAACATCCTAAATTCCATGAACACACATCCTTTTACACATATATATTCCCATTACGCACTAATTGCGTGCAAACCTCTCCTACTGCATGCAATCCTCCAGGTCCACTCACCCCAGCCTTTTCCGCATAGATACTCTATTTTCGCGCAAACCACCCCCATTTTTCGTACTCATTTACTCCAATTTCCCTATACTAGACATCATCTTCAGGAACTTTATACTCCCAATACTTCTACGTTACACACCCTTTTCTCGTACGACCCACTAGGCATGTGCGAAGTAACTTCAATGTCCCTTGGGCGGTGCTCCCCATTTCCTTGCTTCTCCTCATGCTTCTTCGCATAGCCATGCTAATGATTTTTGGTTCTTCAAATATCCATTCTAACGTGGACCCCTCACTGGATCACTCCATAACACCCCCTTGCCACAACACTGCTGATGCCTTCTCTTCCCTAAAGGCGGCTGGGTATTAGTTAAGTATGTCACAGGGTTGCGGAGTTAACCCCCCTCTTCCGAGCTGCATAATGTTAAACTACCAATCACTATCTTCCTTAGCACATGATGTTAAATAGTGGCATCACCTCATGAATCATACATGGGGTGACCCATCTTGGACTTTCTCTATGCCCACTAGTCTCCACGGGAGTGATATAATTCCTCACATAGAATGTGATCCTCTTTATCAGAGCATCATTTATCCACAGGGAAAGGGAAGGGACCTCAGTGTAAGCCCCCATCCTTTCATGCAAGAGGGATCATCCCTGCTTCTACTTTGTTCCTTTGTTGCAAAGACCAGAGAGGGGGGTGGGGGGTGGCCACCAGATCCATCCATTATTCAGTGTCAAATCCCTCTCTATTTGGGATTTTCACTACCAGGAATCCACTCTTGAGTATGTCCCAATCTCTATCTCCATGGGTTTCTAACCATGCGTAAGCCCCTATTTCCATTTTGGGTTGCTAACCATGTGAAATCCCCTGTTTCAAATTTGGGCCACTAGCCACATGTAAGCCCCATTCCACTTCCACAAACAAACCTTTCATGACATGATCGTCAGGTCTTTGATGCCTCTTGTTTCTCACTCATAGAATGACTCACGAGGGCTTAGATTAAGCATTGACCATGACATCTTCTATGTGTAGACTTAGGGTGTAATCCCCAAACCATTCCCGATCTACATGGACATTGATCCATACTAAGATAAGGTATGTAAAAATAAACCTTAAGGTTCAAGCCCAACATCCATTTGTTCCAACCCCTTCATGTCGATTACCACCATCTCGAACTAATCAGACTTTGATCCTTTCCAGGGAAAGGTACATAGGAAGCCTCCCTAATGTTCAATCCCGAAAAGAGTTTTTTTTACCCCCTTCACGCTAGTTCCCACCATCTTGAACTACATGGAATATGATGATTTCAAAGGCAAGGAACGAAGGAATCCTCCCTATGGTTCAAGCCTGACAAAATTTGGTTCTTTCCCACTTCACGTTGGTTCCCACCATCTAGAACTATCTGGAATTTGATCCTTGAAAAGGCAAGGTACGTACGAAGCCTCCCTAAGGTTCAATCCCAACAACCATTTGTTCCTTCCACCATCATGTCAGTTTTCACCATCCCGAACAGTGTGGACTTTGATCCTTTCCAAGGAAAGGTATGTAGGAAGCCTTCCAAAGGTTCACACCAAACAACCAATAGTCCTGACCCCCTTCATGTAAGTTCCAACCATCCCGAACAATGTGGACTTTGATCCTTTCCAAGGCATGGTACGTAGAAAACCTCCCTAAGGTTCAATCCCGACAACCATTTGTTCCGACCCCCTTCATGTCAGTTACCACCATCCTAAAATACGTGGACTCTGATCCTTGCCAAGGCAAGGTATGTAGGAAGCATCCCAAATGTTCAAGCCCGACAAAAATTGGTTCTGACCCCCTTCACGTCGGTTCCCACCATCCCGAACTACATGTAATTCGATCTTTTCCAAGGTAAGGTACGTCAGAAGCCTCCATAGGGTTAAATCTCAACAACCATTGGTTCTGACACCCTTCACGTCAGTTCCCACCATACCGAACTACATAGACATTGATCTTTGCCAAGGAATGGTATGTAGGAATCTTCCCTAAGGTTCAATCCCAACAACCATTGGTTCTGACCCCCTTCACGGTGGTCCCCACCATCCAAAACTACATGGACTTTGATCCTTTACAAGGAAAGGTATGTAGGAAGCCTCATTGAGGTTCAAGCCCAACACCCATAGGCCCCTAAAATCCCACATTGGTCTATCCTTGTCATGAACGACGTTAAACTGTTCTCCCCTTCTGTCCCGCATAACACTAAATTGTCCCCAAATCAACAGTTAAGACGTTGTCAACCCCAATCAGCGGTAATCCGTAGTCAACCCCAATAAGCGGTAAGTCGTTGTCAACCACAATCGGCAGTAATCCATCTTGTTCCCTAATCGACGATAATACGTTTTAGTTTCCTTTATTGGGAGCCACATATCTGGTCCACCCCCATGGCGTCAGACCATCACCAGGCTGCTAACCACACATAAGCCCCATTATATTATTGGGTCACTATCCTCTGTGCACACCACGATCCAATAACCCATATTGAAATACATGGGATTTGATTCCCTACCACAAGGATATGTGGGAGGTATCTTCAAGGATCAAGACCAACATCACCATCTCCCTAGAGTCAACTCCATCTCATTCTCTATCCACTTCACTTAACCATCCATTATCCATCTTTTTTATTTCCTAGGTCAAAACGTCCCAGTGGGACCATGCCATCTAATTTTCCATTCCCTTTAGCAACAATTGGGTAACTAACAATGTGTTATCCCTAGTATCAGTGTGTCCTCCATGGGTTACACCCATCTGATCAACTCTAGTCAGTGTTATGATCAGTTCTATTTGTCTCCGCCAGATGTTAAACTTGTATCTTATCCTATGATTAACATTAAAAGTTGAAGAAAACCTTAGGGTCATGCCTATGTAATATAATTCCCTGCCTTTGACATGGGATTCCTTGAGCTTCCGCACCCTCTAAAGCTCGATAATAAGAAGAAGAAACCCATACATACTAGTCTTCCAGCTTCCAGACATGCTAGTGATGTCCAACGTGACTACTACCCCGACTAAAGGTTACTACCCTAACTGGACCCCTTTGAATGTCCCGATAGAAGAAGTGTAACTAACAGGCGTCCATGATGATATGGCATTGGGAAGAGTTTCACAGACAAAATCTTAATCTATAAGGGAGACCCGAACTATGTGACGAGTTCCAAGGAGGAATCCACAGAAGGAGGAACCGACATCTCATCATCCCATTTTGATCAAAGAGAAAACATCCCTGAATAATCGATGGATGTGGCCTACCTTTGGAAAGAAGAAATGCATGGAAACATCCAGCGCAACCTAATCCTCCTCAAATAGACAGATTCACGCACCCTGACTAATCATCAGAAACAAATGTATGATGGAATAAAAATTTAATTCATGTTTAGCACTATGATTATTGATAAAAATGATACTAAGAATCAAATTATATGAGGTGTGAAGCACCATAATTTTATATAAAGTGTAATCATATGATTTTATATTATAAGTACAATTTAATAAAACTGATATGAATTAGTTTAACCACACTCTAAAATAAGTTATTTGGCTTTCCAACATAGGTAATGTGTTAATTCTCATGAAAAGAACCTCCTTAATATGATTAAGGTATTTCATGATGGATCTAAAACTACATAACATATGGTTGTGTATTAATTTCCATTTCACATGTTGTTAAGGAACTTATGGTAAGGACCATTTCTAATTCTAGAAACAGTAATCATGGTTTCTATTAAAATGAGTATAATCATGAATCATATTATGTTTTTGTAACCATTAGAATCATCTAAATCAAGTCTTTTTACATTCAAATTGTAGAGTCTTGTCTAAATAAATTTTGATTATACATAGCATGAAATGAATGTGTATAATTATAGAACATAATAATATTACATTATAATATATATAATTCATTAATTTATATAATCAAGGTAATTTGAATCAACTTATAAATTTTTTTATTAAAAAGGTAAATCATAACACAATAATATTAGTGTAATTATATATGATTACTTGGGAGGATTTTTGGAGAATATGTAACAGGGGTATAAACCAGATATGGCATATGAACCATTGAATGAAAATCAATGGGCCTTTTGAGGGAAAATAGTAACTATGGATTTTATTTTATATCAAAAGAAATAATGATGTTCCATATATACATTATGGGCCTTTTATATAATTCAATCGATATTAAATAAATTTATATGATAGAGAAACACAGTATGAAATGTTAAACCCATGATTGTGAGTTTCCAAGATGTGAATCTCTATAACAACCATTAAAAAAAATCCTGGTTCTATTACTAAAAAAATAATACTTACATCTACTACATTGATACCAACAAATGTGACTGAATTCTATCCATCTGTAACATATAAGATTAAATATAAACCTTGGATCACATAAATAAAAATGAAAATTTAGTTTTAAAATTATAAATAAATAGTCCCAAAACATATATAAAAATACACATGCCTCGAGGTGATTAATTTTCTTAATATTCACATATTTTAATATTTTATAAAATTTCTTAAAAATATATGATAAATTTTTTTAAAAAGAAATCATTTTTAGAAATAATTCTTTTAAAAAATTTAATCATAACCTATGGAAATGTAAAAATAGAAGGTTGATCTCAAACAGACATTAAAGGTAAATATTATCCATACAAATTTAATTTCATCATTAAACATGTGGTGAAAATATTTTTATTATTTAAGAAATCAACTATCATGATCATTATATAAGAAAATTTGTACCTATTAGAACATGGATCATTAAATAGAACTCATGAAATAAATATTTTCCAATCGAATCGGTCATGATAATCAATATTCAAGTTCCATGTCATATCAATCATGATCAAAGAAACCCTTAAAAGTGTTAGAAAACATTGATAAAATGTGTTTTTATAATAGAACACCAAAAAATAATAACGTAATCACATTAATAGATAAATTCTTTAACTCTTAGTTGTAACCTATAATCAGTAAACTCTATAATCTCATTGGAGTAACATTTAATCAGGTAACTTCATTTCATTACCTGTTTCCACTGAAAGAAAAAACAGACAGACTCGTCCAATGATTTCTATCTTACCACTCATCCATGGTTTATAATGTATCTATACATTCATAGTACATAAGGAATCCACCCTCCAATCATAAGTACATATTTCCATGTACCATATAATTAAAAAACATTACTGGTATTCCACTTTACAGTATATCACATAATAAAGTAACCATCATTACATTTTATGTTTGTTTAACCTATGAAAATAAAATGGGTTCTATGTTGATCTCTTGAAATCTATCACAAGACAACCAAAAAACAATATTTATGATATCATAAAAATCTGTTCCCATTGAAACATTGTAAGACTTTAAGTATTTAGTAAGAGATTAAATTAAAATTTAATGAGTATTTAAAATATTCCATTGATAACTTAGTAAAATACCCTTTTCATTTGGTAACATTTCATAAGAATTTCCAAAGTGTTTGGAATATATTATATTTAAACATTAGAATTTAAATATATAATACATTGTCGAAATAAAATTATATTCACTCATCTGATAATATTTAGTTCAATTCTCAAATGTCAAAAACAAAAATTCTATTCATACATTGTAAAAGTGACTCGAGAGTTTTCATGGTGGAAAAATTATTAGGAAGTTTTTCTCTCAAACTATTTTAATAGTGGTAAAATATTAATGAAATTATGAAATCATTTTAACTAATAAAATAATATTCTTTATATAAGATAAATAACATGGATGAAGAGTGTGTATAAAATCCATTATTTATTATAAAATAAATTTGTTAAAAAATAATTTGAAGACTTTTAGAATAAAAAACACATTAAATGAAATAATATAAATGGTAAAATAAATCAAAATAAGTATAAAATGACTACTGATATCATATTTTAATATTTATTATATGTATCCTATAAATTAATATAGTTTAATCAAAGAATTAATGTGTTAAATAAATAATTTTGAGTTGAGAAACTGTTCCATCATGGGTAATGTTTGAATGGAAAATCATTGAATGGAGGAACATAACATGATTATATAAAACAAATAATTTTCAGCAATGAATATTTGAAAATATTTCCATGGGGTTTTTACTACACTATATTAGATAAACATGTTCAAAAATATTAATTATATCAAAAAGTTTTAAAATTTTGTCCATGATTAGAATCTTAAATTCTATAACATTTGAATAAATGTATCGAAAAAGTGAGAATATAAAATTAATATTAAATAAAATGATCATAGAATCATTTTTGGTTTAATTTTAAAATGGTCGTAATATAGAGGTTTTAAATAATTGTATTTGTATAATACACGACATGTATCAATGAGACTGAGACGAATAATCCTTTCAATTTTCATATCATAGTAGTTTTGAAGATAGAATTAATAAATTATTAGTAATAAAATATAAAACCTCACAAGACAAGTTTTAATACATTATAAATCAACCAATGTTCATTTAACATATAATCATGGAATTACATAGTAGATTAATTAGACGTAAGAAAAAATGAATGGAAATTCAGTTTCAAAATGTAGTACTTATCATCTACACATTATATATTAATCCATTAAATTAAAATTAATAATTTATTTACATGATTCGTTATGTCCAAATTTGGTGTCTAGATGATGTTCATGTCGTAATAGAAAAATTTCATCTTTGATTGATTATAGTGAAAGGGTAAATTATTCAATAATATTCAGAATAATTTAAATATTATTTTTATTATTTTTATACAAAAAATAATATTTTAGACTAATCTATTAAATTATGATATTAAAAAATTACTTTTGAGGTGCTAGGCTACATGTACATACAAATGATGTTTATGGATTTTATTAGAAATAAAATAAAATAATATATATATATATATATATATATCTTTTATATATAATTATAATTTTATAAATAATTTCATTTAGTGCATCCCGATGACCGTCCATGATAGGAATTACTAAAAATGATGTTCACCCCGATAAAGAGACAATAGTTTATATGTAGGCATGTGAGATGATTCTATTTAAAAAAAATTGAATTTTATGGATATAGATAATATATTATGTATCAATAATAATCATTATTTAATTAATATATAATATATTCATTAAATCCTTCAAAAAAACCTTCCATTAAAGCTGCTGATGAAAATTGATACACATCCTATCATGGATGTGGTAATTCACACATACACACGAATGATGTTTTATTTCACTACAGGTTGGGAATGGAGATGGTTATGGTTTTACTGTTGACATAGTAACATCATAGTATTTTTGTGATTTATATTTTATTATAGTAAAGTTTTTATGATATAACATAATTAGATAGAATAATAAGTTATTTTAAAAGGATTAGTTAAGAAGATCACTTCCTTTTTTAAGAACCCCTTTTGCATCTTCCATTAACCACCTTACAATTGGTCTTTTAGGAAGGAAATCACATCATTAATGAATATATGGATATTCATAAAAGTTTAATATAGTGTTTTTTTAATTTTTTTGGTTGAATAATGGTGACTAATAGAGGATAGGTGGTTTCATTTTATAAGTAGTGGGAGGGAAAACATTGTGATTACTAAAAATATTAACATATAATAAATAAATTTTCATCATAAAGGGGGGAAATTTTATATTTAAAATATAAGATTATTATGTATCTAAATAATATAATGTATTAAAATTTATAATGGTTAATTTTATTCTCTAACCACAATCTCATTTTTATAACCACTCATTAACACCTTTAATAAGTATCATTATAACAATGCTTTTAATACTTATGGGATAAAAACATTACTAAAAAATCATATGCTACCCATAAAAAACATATGATTTTCAAGACAATATCTCATTAAATTATTAAATATATGATTTCTTAATTAATTTTAAATATTTTAATAAAATTATGGTTTACATAAATTTCCATTAATCTCATTGAAAAGACTACTAATATAGTTTGGATATATAAAAATGATGAATATAATAAAATTTAAATATAATATTTTTAAAAATAAATATTGTTATATATTTCCCTCTCTTAAAAATTCATCAAACATATTTTTTTCTCAATATTTTTTACCATTAATGTTTTTAGAATCATATAAATTATATTTAATGTAGGTTAAACAATCACCTTGTAATCGTTGTGTCAACATTTAAGGTAATTATTCCATCCATAAAATACGTTATCATGAAAAAAATCAGTAGTATTTTAAAAATACTTCCATAAATAGACATAACCACCATTTATCACTATGAAGTAATATCAATGTTTTAAAAGAAAGAGATTAAAATTTTGGATTTATTCTATATTAAAAATAATATTTATAAAATTATCATATAAAAATGGAACCATGTTTTAATAAAATCAAATAATTGATGAGTATGGTCAAACTAATATCATCCAATAGAAATAATTTTTTTTCATATAGACGATAAAATCATTAAAATAATTTTAATATTTAATTGCCGAATTTAACCTTTCAAATATGATTAATATTTACAACTGATAATTTTTCTAATTACCTGTCCAAAGAAGAATAATTTACCAAATTTATACATTATGATTCCAAATTAGGAAGTAATTAAAGAAAATTCATTTCCAACTAGTAGAATATAATGGTTTTAAAATAAAATTGAAAATGTGAAAAAAAAAGTCTAGAAAAATGAATTATTTAATATAATAATTTTATTCTATAAAACATTAGAATAGTCTTGGATACAATAAAAAATATTGAACTATATCATATATAAAGTAAATAATTAAATTTTATATTCAATTTAAAATAAAATTTCACATTATAAACACTTCAATGGAAATGAATGTTTTCTAAAAAACATTATTTTCCACCACTCAGTGAAAGAAAAAAAAATTCATGAAATGAAAAGAACTAACTCATTCCTCTTTTTGATATTATTATTCATAACTTGATACAATTTTAATAATATAAAATCTCTCAATGTGGAATAAATTAATAATAATATTTTATTACAAAAACATTATAACCATTTATAAACAAAATGAAAATTTGATGCAAAACACGACTTTACAAAAAGTTCAGTTCTCTTGCACGAAGAATTCATTAATAATTTTTTACTTATTAGGTACATTATAATTATATTTCATAATCTATTTACATATATTTCTTATTCATATAATCATTCATAAATTTTATACTAGTGGAATTTATATAAAAAAAATTATACTACATTAGAATTTACATAATGCTCACGGTCATGTGCTTTGAATGTTGTTGAGCATAGTATTACATAAAACCAAATATTAATAGTGTTACACTCTAATTCCCCAACCTAGCAAAAAAATTATTTAACTATAATTTTTAAGTCATAATTTTTAAAATTTTATTGAACCATTTTTTTTAAAAATCAAATATATGGATTTATTAATAATACTTATGGCTAGTAAATGAAAAAATTAATATTTAATAATCATAAATTCTGATAACCAAAATAAAAAAGGATAAAAAAATATCCTTTTTAAATGAGTAAATGTGAAAAATTATATTCATTGGAATAACACATAATCAGGTGTTCTGATAAGGAGAGCATTGGTGGGTAGTCAAATTATTGACATTGATGACAAAGTTAATATACAACAAATATTAGATGCTTTTAGAGAAGAATTCGTTAGAATGTTAATGACCGAAAAAATATTTATTTATGTGGTAAATAGGACAATAAATTCATCTCAAATGATATTAAAACAATAAATTTTTTATTTCCTGATCATTTTACAAAAGTTGAGGAATTAATTTAACTTCCATACTAATAAAATAATGAAATATAAATCTGAAATTTTATTAAAATACATAAGAGAAAATTAATCCTTTGGTATATTGTATTAACATTAGCATACATATATCACAACACATATTCCAAATGATGAGTATCCATAATGAATAATTATTATGCATGGTGCATGATCATTTCAAATATCACATAATGAAGAATATAAAAAATGAGATAATCCTTCCTTAGTTACTATAAAAAATGATTTACCAAATAAAATTTAAAAAAATCTAATAAAAAATAATTTGAAGAAATAATTTGTCTAATTCTACAATTTCAACAATAATATAAATGTTTAAAATTAGATCCCTAAATATAAATATAACATAATATCTCTGATAACCTCATTAACCTCAACATAAAATAATGTTTTAACATCAATTTATGTATAATTAAAATCATCATACATCCCAAAAATATTTAATATCATTATTCCAAAATAATCCTTCCCATTAAACATTTGTATTATGTTTTCGTCAACCTAATAAATTTTTTTCAAAAAATAAAATTAACCTCTTAAAAATCAACACATAAAACATTAAAAAGGTGATTCAAATCATTTTAATTTATAATGAATCCTTAATATATAAAATATTAATGGTATGAATAAGTACTAACTTATCCTCACCTGAATACTTCCAAATAAAAAAAAATGTAATCCATTATTTTTATTTAAATTTAAACATTCACTAACCTGAGCTTCTACATACATTACTAAAAACATAACCATTATATTTCATGATTTGATACCAAAAAACATGACCCAATTGTAGACATCGCAAACATACCAAATAAAACTCAAATATTTGATCACTTACCCAATGTTCTAATAGACATAGATTTATAGAGAATTAGTAAAATCTATTACATAATTATACCAATATATTTATGTTATAATTAATCATAGTACACCTATATTTACTTATTTTAAAATTATTCATTAACATCTCTAGTAAAATACTACTCATATAAAACCATTCTATGATTAATTAATTTGAAAATTTTCATTATACCATATGGTATCTTATAATATAATATAGTTGATCTCAAAACATTATTAAGCTTAAATATAATCATTATCAATTTATTATAATCAGTGATCATAATATGAGCATAAATGTATGATGTTGTAAAATATTTATATGAGAATAGAATTATAAAATTAACACCAAAAAATCCATGAACATTAATTATGTAACATGAAAATATTATTGGTTAAGCTAAATAGTAATGATAATCAGCAATCCTTATCCATGTGATGTCATTTCTAATAATATAAAATATTAAAACACATAAAATCATTTAAAAACTTATTTTTATCTAAAATCAACAAACATTAATCATAGAGTAACCAAACAAGATAATTACATTATCACATAGGAGTAACATGTTTTTGGAAAGCATCATATCCAATTATGAGAAAATTATAATTAGTTTACTCAACAACATTACCTAAGTAATTGTAGGGTTATAATAGACCCACCCTCCCTAGGTATATAACATTACCACCTGTCCTCAGTTGATCACATTAACACCCATTATTGTATTATCACACATCCTCTAAAAAATAATATATATATATATATATAAATATTCATATAACATATATAGGATATTTTTTGATTATTTCACTTTAAAATCTTACACAATTAAATACCAAAATCATTCATTTTTTACATGACTGAGTTATAGAAAAAATGTGATCTATGAAAATAGAATTAATATAATCATAATATTTATATAAAAACAATAATTATATAATTTTAATATCACACTCTATGTGATATTTATTTATCATTGAAGGAGGTTAATAAAGTGGAATGAACATTTAAAATAATAGTTGAAACACCTCTATGATAATTAGGTAAAATAAAATTTTCATTTTATAATATTTTATATGAACTTGTAAAATATTTTGAAAATCATTTCTTTGAAAATTAACATGGATTCTTATAAAGGAATCTTAAAACAAATATGGTATTTATTAGTATAAAATATATTCTCAATGTATATATTAAAATTAACCTTCATATAAAACATTTGATAAGATATTTAAATAGGAACTCTATAGGAAAACATTAAGAAACATACCATTAAAATTTAAAAAAAACTCCTTGATCCTAAAATAATACATCGTGAATTAAATGTTTTTTAAAAAACTGCATTCATTTAATAAGTCAAATATCGTTGTGGGAGGGTCTTGATAAAATAATTTTAAACATTTAAAATAATTTCTTTAAATACAAACTATTTATGGTATTTTTTTTAAAAATAATTTGATGGTAAGAAAAAAAATGAACAAAAAATTTAAAGACCAAAATAGAATCATTATATATTATATATAGGTTCAGAATATAGAATATATAAATGAATATATGATCTTAAATCAGAATACATCTTAAATGAGGATGTTTTATACGAGAAACCCTTACAAAATGGATAATGCATTTATCAAAAATCAATTTAATTTAGGAACATAACATGATTATGTAAAATACATTATTTCAATGAAATAATATTTGAAAATACATTCATGGGGTCATAGGTAAACAAAATTATGTAAAACATGTTGTATAATATTATTTATGTCTCATGTGATTTATATTTGCACCTTGGAAAACCCTAAAAATATTATAACATTTGAGTCAATATATCAAGAAATATAGACCATAAAAGAAACATTCAATATCCAGATCAAATATTCATGCATGCAATAAAATATAAATAAGAACAATACATACTATATAAAATGATGTAGGTATTTAAAATAATACATGTCTTAATGATATAATATTTAGATAAATACTCCTTGAAAATATCTTATCATTGAAGATTGAATTAATTATTGAAGTGATTATGTGTCGAAATTGTAAACACATAATAAATAAGTTTGAACAAAAAATATTATAATCATACATCAATTCATGCACAATCATTTTATAACATAGTCAGAGTAGTTAATGTATAACAAAATTAATATAAATTTAGTTGTTAAACCCATTAACTCAGGTCCATACATACTATCTATATCGATATATTTTAAATATATGAATTATGTTATTGTTTAAGAGACATTAATATGTTTTTCCATTATCATTAAACCCTTAATTTCATTTATTTAAATGACATATTTTATCACATTATGGATTAATTAAACTATTTTTATTTTCAGGGTGTTCATTTCATAACAGAAAAATGTATTTGGTAGGTTGATCGTGGTAAAATTCATCATAGTTCCATAAAATCAATAATTATATTATTTAATTAATGTTCATTTTTATTCATTAAATACAATTTTATAGTGATCTATAAAATTCTGTTTTGAGAATCAACATACATCACCTCGTAAAGAAGTAATTCGTATGTACACACAAGGGATGATTTTTTACATTCAGTTGGATTGAAAATATATAAAAATTATTATCTATTCATAATCATTATCATTTTAAACATTAAGTAACTTTAAAAAATATATCATTGTGATAGACCACGTAAGGAGGTATGGAAAGACAAAGTAGGTCTCTATAAGAATACAGTACTCTTACATACATGAGATGATTTGGGTTTTAAAAATTGGAATAGTAGGAATAGATATTATTTATTATATTTAAATAATACTAATTATTCAAATATTTCACATATATATATATATATTACATCCTTCATAATGACTATCCATTGATGATTATGAATGAAAATGAATCACATCACTTCTTGGATGTGGTAGTCCATATGTATATACAAACAATGTTTTCATTCATCATGGGATGGAAAAATAGGTGAATAAGGTTATTCAACTGAAATAATAAAAATTAAATATTTGGGAGATAAAATTTTAATTATATTTTATATGCTATAAAATAATTAATGGATATGAAAAATAACTATAATTAAAACATTATGTTAAGATGATTTCCACCTCAAGGAATAACCTCCTATTGACATCTCGTTAAGGAACCTATGAATGTTCTTTTAGGAATAGGAATAATTCTAGATTTTTTAAGAAAAATTATTTGTGTTTTTAAAGGAATTGGTTGAGATATATTTCTCAAGTAGTGTGACTAAGATATTAGAGTTAGTTCCCTTTTATATGTGATGGGAGGGGTGTCCTTATAATTACTCAATGAATTAAAATAGTATAAATTAATTTTAATGTAAATATGTAAAAGTATGGATATATTATTAATATAGTATGATTAGAAATAAAATAAAATCATCCAATATAATTTATACATGTTTTATAATTTTTTAACCCTGTCATCTAATTTTTAACCTCTCATTTACCATTTTAATGATAAATGCGATAGCAATGTTGTCTACTCATTTGAGGTTATAGAATATTATAAAAAAGGAAAACTAACTAAAAAATAGAAAATTACTTACACTTAATTACATATCTCATTAACTTCTTTAGAGATAATATTTTTATGAACACAAAATAATAAAATATAATATTATTAAATATATGATACTATTTTTTTAATTTAGTAAAATTAATAAATATTGATGTTAAATAAATAAAAATAGTAATGGAAATTTAATATAAACCATTAATAGATGACACGTATATTATATTTATCTAAAAATTTATTTATAAATATATTTTTTTTTATATTTTATAAAATATAATGTTTCTAAAATCATATACATGATATTTATTGTTGGACCCTCTATGATACTGTAGTTTTTGTAATAAAAAATAATGTCAATATATATATTATACTCTTTCATGGAATTTTAATATATCTGAGTAAATCAATTATGTCATAAATAAAAATATACTTAAATAATTCAATAAATTATTCATGAATAAATATGTTTACATGTGCATTTATATATGTATTTTTGGATAATAGTAAGTCTTGTAATGTAATGTGTAAGATAGACACTCCATAATATTTTTAGATTTCTTGACACTGATGTTCGACACAGCGATGTTCAATAGAATGAAGAAAACACATCGAATTTGATAGACTGGATTTCAGGTGTGAAAAGGTTCTGCTCTATAATATCTCAATGAATAGTGAGCTTCAGTAGAATAAAGTTTGTTAGAAACTTCGTGAGATATCATGATTTGAGTTCCTCTTGATGCGTATTCACACAGTCTGGATTTCAGTGTCTTCTTCAACTCATCTTTTTTTGAGTTGAGGTTCTAGTCCTTTTATGCTTCAAGTTCCACAATACATGAATATCCCTGCATGTGCATGTACCTCGTACTGTCTATAGATATTTCTACAGATAACATTAAATAATGGCAGAAACATTAAATTTTCTAAATTTGTCCATTAGAAATAAATTTTGATTAATAAAATCGAAACTGTTATTTATGAACAACAGTGAGTCATTTTCATCGGTCTATAAACTTCAATGTGTCAACTTTGGTATGTCAACTTTATTCTGTCAACTTTGGTGTGTCGATTTCAGTCTGTCATCTTCAGTGTGTGAACTTCGGTCTGTCAAATTTAGTCTGTCAACTTCGGTGTGTCGAATACGGTCTGTCAACTTCGGTGTGTCAACTTCGGTGTGTCATCTTGGGTGTTTCAACTTCGGTCTTTCAACATCGGTGTGTCGACATCAGTCTGTAGAACAACAGTGTGTCGAACATCGGTGTCAAGGAATCTAAAAACTTTATGAAGTGTATGTCTTACACATAACATTAAAAGACTACCTGTTATCCAAAAATACATATATAAATTCACTTTTAAACATATTTATTCATGAATAAGTTATTGACTTATTTAATTATATTTTTCTTGTATGACATAATTGATTTACATAGAGATATTAAAATGGAATAAAAGAGTAGAATCTGTATATTGACATTATTTTTTATAATGAAAACTACAATATCATAGAGTGTCCAACAATCTCCCCCTTTTTTATAATCACAAATTATGAACTACATGCAAATAAATAGAATAAAGATAACTTGACATAGCATACTTTACTGAATTAAATTATCCTATATAACTAAAGTCATTCTTTACTTGAATTTTTAAAATAAATCTCCCCTCAATAAATGGATTAAGTTGCAAACATGTCATGTGTCCGAAACCAGAAAATCTCATCCTTATGTAATGAAAGTATTCATTATTCTATCCCCTTTTTGGGATTAGAAAATAGAAAAATAGAAAGGATAAATAACATAAAAGAAAGACACCATAATTATTTCCATTAAGAAGCATAAAATTAAAAGACAAAAAAAATAACAAACCCCTATATAAATATAAGATCCATCACTAAAGGGTTTGGAGGTTGAAGAGATTTTCCTTTGTCGGAAGGATTCGAAGGAGGAGGAGGGTTGGGAGTGGAAGAGGGTAGAGGAGGTCAGAATACAACACCAAGTAAGGAAACACCAGTCGAGGCATTTGCTGTGAGGCAAGGTCATAATTCTGACAACACACGACTCAGAGTTTTCTCTGTGATGACTGGTCGAAAATGAGACACGGCCTGAGAGACAATCATTTGAGCAGGGGCCAAGAGGCAGTACCAATGGAAGTAGCAGGAGGGATCAGAACTGCTTCATCCTGAACATACAGATAAGGATTAACAATATTGATGAAATAATTAGTTATTTCACTACCATATTGCATCGCCTTCTTGAATTTATCCATATTTTATATACATTTGTTCAGGAAATGGTTAAACTCCTTCAATTGGAATGATTTCTTTTTGAATGCTTCTGTGACAGTAGGTATTAGAGATTCTCAGCTAGAAACATGAAGTTATTTATGAGATCATGATTGGTGTATATCTTAGTAAATTAATTATCCCCCTTTTCTCGGTTCTCTCACTGAGTTGTAGAGGCTTCATTTGTGCACTGCCTGGCCATATTGTACAGAAGATCTATATTTCGATGTACTTTTTCAAGAGTTTATTTATCTGAAATTCTTTGATGGTTTTGGAGTTCCCCTATCATCACAACATTGATAGACTCCAAATCCGCAATAGCACTTTTCCCAATCCTAGAACTAGATGGACCAGTCAACCTTATCTCAAGTTCTTCTTTCAACTTCATCAGGGACACACATAGTTGATGAGTTTCCAGGTTTCTATGAACTTACAGAACACCACTAATGGAGGTCTTGAAGTCAGAGGTTAAGGAATTTAACTCATTTATCATCTTTCTTACTTCTTCTGTCAACTATGTGTTGTTCCAAAGAATGGTTTCTGCTGTTGTAATGATATTTGGTTGAATCTCTTGGACCACTATACCTGAAATCATTGTTGAATCATCATATAAGATACCAAAGGTGGTGGATTATTCACTTCTGGATCCAACTAAGGGTATCAAAAACCCACATATATCATTTTTGAATTTCTACAAATTAGCTTTAGGGACATAATCAATGGGCACTGCTGGACCAAATGGTTCTACTGTTGGTGGTGCAACTAGTTTAATAGGTGCAACAGATTTTGGTTCAACTTGGACTTGTGGAGCAATGGGAGAATGCACCCTCTCCACATCCAAGACATATTCTAAACCAAAATTAATATATCTTGGATCATTATTCTACTCTCTAGTACTGGTCCAGTCTCATGGATCAATATTATCAATTCTGGTCCTTCTTCCCTATGGCTTGGGAACAACATCATCTTTTTCAACTTCTTCAACCTAGTCTCTGGCCAAAACACCTTTTCTTGGAACAGGAACCTATTGGACCCCGGGACACCCTAAGAGGGGAGGGGTGAATCAGGGTGTCAAATTCTCTTTTAAACTGAATGATCTTGTTCCCATGTTGGTAGGAACTAGTTAACACTTTATGATGGATACGATTAGAAATAAAACATTCACATACAAAGAGATGACACAACACTTTTTACGTGGTTCACCACTAAGGGCTATGTCCATGGAGATTACGTCAAAAGGTTTTCGGTTGTACCTAATTCAACTATTCTTCACTAGTTGTGGATTACAATGGTTCGGGGATAGTCACTCATTCCAAGGTTCACTGACTTTAAAAATGTTTAGGGATATCCCACTACATCCCTCGGGTCACTCCCATTAACCCCCTGGCTCACTACCTTCGGGGAAGTCTCAGTATGTTTATAGAGGTAAAGGTATTTTCAATAGATTCTCATTGAAGTTTGTGTATCTTCTTAGCATGAGACTATGATTGCATCGAAGTCCAGAATTGATGAACTTGAACACACTGAACCACTGAACTGGATAATTAGAAACGTGAAAATAGGTTATACTGGAGATTTATCTCAACACCCACCCTTTGCATGAAATAACTAAATTTTTCACAAAATACAAGATTTTCGTGTGGATAATATTTCTCAAAACAACCTCCTTTACATGTAGAACCTTTTTCACACAACTTGGCCTTTTTCATGTACCTCGGAGTTTTTTGCACAACCCCAAATTTTTTGTGCAATGTTTGCGTTTTCGTTCAGTTTAACCTTTTTCGCACACCTTGTCCTTTTTCACGCACCTCGGCCTTTTTCATGCAACCTATGCTTTTTCACGCAACTCCCATTACACAAAAATATTATGCACGTCAGCACTTGGATTTCTCTAAGTCTTCAACCATACAGAATGAGGGGGGTCACCTCTTATTTATAGGCATCGTATACCCCCATGTGAAAAACCCCATGTGGTGTAAAAAACCTGTAATATGGCTCATAATATTTCATGCAAGTACAATTTTTCATGCATATCTCCATGTTTTTTTCGCAGCCCATGACTTTTCCATTTTTTATGTTCTGATTCCGAAACACCTCTTGCATGAAAAAAAAACTCTCCACTATTTTCCAAACCATGTTGTTTTTCACACATGCCATTGTTTTTCCTGCACAACATTGTTTTTCCGCACGCACCGCTGGTTTTTCATGCACACCGCAATTTTTCGCTCACGCCACTGTTTTTTCACGCATGCCGCTATATGATCACTTTACTGGCACACATTCTGAACTTATACTGAGTATTGACAAAAAAAACCCAAACCATACTCCAATTCTGGAATAAAACGGCCATGGTTCCAACAGAACCAACCAAACATCAGGTTCTGTATGTGCTCCAGTCACTTCAACATCACCCGGAACTTCCTCAATTTGAGGCATTGGAACCTCACCTTCTTCATTGTGGTCACCAGCCATAAGTTCAAACAATTCATGAATGATGTCTTTATTTTCATCATTACTATGGGGTGATCTATCCTCATGATCAGCATCTTCATGTTCAAAAGCCTGTTGCTCAACGGGCTCAATACCATTACCATCCCAATGAACAGATTCCTCACTAGATCAGTCCACCACTTGTTGTCCCACTTCTAATGAACCACTTACATGCTCATAATTTCCTCCATCATCGTCATCATAATCATCATACTCCTCATCTGATTTACTAACATAGACTTCAACTCCAGTATCCTCAGTCTCTTCCTCATCTTCATCACCTAGTAGAAGTTATCTTGAAGGTAAGTATAAAGGAGGACTAGCAGGTCCATAGGACATTTTTTTGGGACATTCAGCAAAATCAGGACCACTTTATATCATCAAATGAAGATCCTTCTTCCCTTGACACTTCAGGCTTAGCTTCCTCATCAGAATAAACTAGAACCTCTCCTAGTTTGAGACCTGTATCAACTTGATCCTTCAGTCTACTAGGGTGGTAAACTTGATTGAATCCTCATACAACTTTTCCTCATCTCCAACCCAACATCTCTTCCATGGGTTCCAAAATATTTTCATCCTCTCAAATATGTATTTTTGAAGACAAAACCCACTAAAGTCACTTATCACTTCATCTCCATCTTCCACACAACCTACCCTTTTTAACATGGTAGAAATCATCCTCGGATAGTATAAGCAAGTTACATTCAAGTCCGGATTAATGAAATTAGAGATATTCACCATTATATATCTACATAGGTTCACATTTATACCATGTTTAATTAAATAAATCAATAAAACATCCTGATATTTCATAGCAGTGAAATCTCCCTTCCTTCGGTAGATTTGATGTTGTGTGAACATAAAAACCCATCATACTTCTCCATCAAACTCACTTGAAATAGCCCTCCTAGATTCTCCATTTCTAGTCAGATCCTTCTGAGAATCTTCATAATAGAACAAATCAGAGGAAGGTGGAATATTACCTAGATAATCATCATTGACACCTTTATGTGCCATTTCTAAGCATTCATCCCATTCCTTAGATGAAAAAGATATCTCATTTTCAATTACCACAGACATCATCTTTTCCGCCTCAGCATCATCTAGGGATATCATTAAATGTTGATCGAAATCATGTACTAACCAGGGATAATATGGTCTTTAATTATGGGTGAACCAACTGAGCCATCCTTCAGCTTCCATCACTTTCAATAAAATGACTTTCTCGGTAGAGGCCACTCAGTAGACACCTCTTTTTCATCCGTAACCACGCTTCTTTCTAAGCTATGTTCTGCCTTCCCATTGGACTCACCTTTATTATTATTAGAAGAATAAGATATTCTTGGAGCTTCCATAGTATGCATGGTCCTTTCCATTACGAGGCTTTAGATTCCAACAGAGTGGAGAGGTTGAGAGTAGAGAGGGAGAGTGACAAAAAGTAGAAGGCTTTATGGAAGAGGAGAAGGTGAATGTTTAGGATGGATTGAAATTAACATATCATTTATGGATTGTAAATTATAAAATTTAAACGCAGCATAATGAAGAATGACAAATAGTGTCATTTTATTTAAAACCGAAATAATTAAAAAAAAATCCTTATGTACATCGGTTTCAATGAATCTGTTTCAGGGATCAGTTCATAAGATTGATTTCAGGGTATCTGTTTCAATTGACCAGTTTCATGAGATTAGTTTCAAGAGATCATTTTCATGAGAAAGGTTTCATGAAATCAGTTTCAAGGAGATCAGCTTCATGAGATCTATTTCATGTGAGCAGTTTCATGAGATCAGTTTCAAGGAGATCATTTTCAAGAGATCAGTTTGAAGGGATCGGTTTCATGGTGATTGGTTTCAAGGGCATCGGTTTTAAGGGATATGTTTCAAGGAGATCGATATAAAGGGATCACTTTCATGGGATTGATTTCATGAGATCTGTTTCAAGCGATTGGTTTCATGAGAGTGGTTTCATGATATCGGTTTCAAGAGGACTGATTTTATGCGAGCAGTTTCATGAGATCAGTTTCAAGGAGATCAGTTTCATGAGATTAGTGTCATGAGAACTATTTAATGATATCGATTTCAAGGAGATCTGTTTCAAGAGATCAGTTTTAAGGTATCGGTTTTAAGGAGATCCTACTTATTTATCATCCTTAGTTCATGTCTGATGTAATTATTTATCTCAAAGTTTATGGGTTTTGTGAATATATCAGCAAGAAGATGATCAGTCACAATAAACTCAAGAGTTATATCACCATTCTGATAATGATCTCTCAAAATGTGATGTCTTACATTAATATGATGTGTCCTAGAATGATAAATTTTATTTTTTGAAATATTAATAGCTCTTGTATTGTCACAGTTTATGGGGATATGTATGAATTGAAATCCATAGTCTAATAAGGTGTGTTTCCTCGACAAATATTGTGCACAATAGCTACCAGAAGCAATGTACTATGCTTCAGCAATTGATAATGCCCTTGAATTTTTCTTTTTTACTACACCATGATATTTTTGACATTCCAAAAAAGTGGCAGGATCCAGAGATACTCTTTTTATCTAACTTACATCCACCAAAGTCAGTATATGAATATCTAACTAAATCAAATATTTGACCTTTTGGATAGAACGGTTTTAAGTAAGTTGTATATTTGAGGTATGTGAAAATTATGTTAACAACATTTAATGTGAATCATTTTTGTTTTCTTAAAATCATTCACGCATACACAAACTGAACATAATATCATCACTACATGCAGTTTTGTATAGAAAAATCCCTATCATTCCTCTATAAGCAGTTTGATCAAATGATTTTCCACTTTCATCAAGATCTAACTTACAAGTAGAACTCATAGGAGTTCAAAAACTCTTAATTCTATTAAATCCATTTCTTTTTAAAAGATCATTTGTGTACTTACTTTGATTTAAATTGATGCCTTGTTTATTTTCAAATATTTGAAATCAAAAATAATATTTAATTTTGCCCATTATACTAATTTCAAACTAACTTTTCATTATGTTTGAAAACTCATTACATAAAAATTTTAAAAGATCCAAAGATAATATCTTCAACATATATTTGGGCTATTAAAAATTATTTCAAAACTCATTTTTTAAATAAAGTAGGATTGGCAAGTCCTTTATTAAATCCTTCAGAAATAAGAAAATTAATCAACCTTTCATACAAAGCTATTAGATCTGGTTTCAATCCATATAAATCATTTGATAATTTGAAAAAATGATTTGGAAAATATGTATTTCTAAAACTAGGGTGTTGTTCAACGAAAACATCCTTAATTATATAAAAATTTAGGAATGTTCTTTTGACATCCATTTGAAAATGTTTATAATCCATGTGTGTTGCATAGGAATATAATATCTATATTTCCTTAAGTCTAGATACCAGTGAAAAGGTCTCTTCATAATCAATTCCCACTTCTTGATTATATCCTTGTAAAACTAGTCTACCATTATTTCATACTATATTTCCAACTTCATCTACCTTATTTGTAAGCACCTGTTTGGTTCCTATGGTCAATATATCCTTTGGTCTATCTACATGTTTCTAAACATTATTTCTTGCAAACTGATTGAGTTCATCTTTCATGTCTGTTACCAAAAATTCATCATTGACTGCATCACGGATATTTTTAGGTTTAAGATGTGACAAGAAGGTTTGATGTTCAACCTATTTTCTCATGGAAGCTCTGGTTTTTGTTACTTTGTCTAAATATCCAACAAAAACATATAAGGGTGATTTTTAAAAGTTCTAGTTGGTCAAGAGAGAGTAGCACTTGATATTTCATGTTGGTCAGGTTGATCTAGTTCACTAGGCTTAGAATGTGGAGAATTTCTTGAACCAAATGTTTTTCACAGATTCCATCACATGAAGATTTGAGGTTTTATCATTAATGTCCATATTGTACATATACTCTTCAACATTTTCTAGTGAGGTCTTGGGCTCATGTGGATCTACTTCATCAAACATGATGTGTACAGATTCCTCCACACAGTTGGTTTTCTTATTAAAGGCTCTATAGGCTTTAATTTATATAGAATATCTATTAAATATTACATCATCACATTTAGAGGAAAATTTATCTAAATTATCATTAGTTTTTAGAATATAAGAATTACAACAAAACACTTTAAAATAACCTACTTTGGGTTTCTTATTATTCCATAACTCGTAAGGAGTTTTCATAATAATTGGTCTAATAAAGACTCTTTTTATTATATAGCAAGATGTATTAATAGCTTTCACCCAAAAATAAATGAGTAAATAAAATTCATTAATCATAATCTCTTGAATTTATTATAGGATTATATTTCTTCTTTCTACCACACCATTCTATTATGGTGTCCTAGGTGCAGATAAGTAATGATTATTTCCATTCTTCAAGCAAAAAAGCATAAAAATCATGATTCTCAAAGTCACAACCATGATCCCTTCTTAAGGATTTAATCTTAAATCCAATGAGATTTTGTATTGTCCAAGAATACTTGGTAAAGTGTGAATTGGATTCACTTTTATGAGCCAAGAAAAAGTTCCAGGTGTACCTAGATAATTCATCTACTAGAACATAAACATAGTGCTTCACATTGAGACTCGAAACTATTGATGGTCCAAACAAGTCCATGTGAATCAACTCAAGAGGTTGATAAGTAGTTAATTCTTTCTTTGGTTTGAAATAGATTTTATGATGATTTCCTTTTTGACATGGATTACATACTTTTTTGTTTGGAAACACTAATTTGGGTAAGTCTAAAACTAAGAATTTTCTAGTTATCTTTCTAAGAGAATGTATATTACAATGGCTTAGTCATCTATGCAAAATCCAAGACTCTTTGTAAAAGGAATTTAGACAAGAGGTATTCTGTGAGGCTAGTGTGTCTAAATTTATAGCACATACATTATCATTTCTAAATATAGTAAATACTTAATTATTATTTACATCAAAAACATGGCATGAATTGTTTTTGAATTTAACATTGAATCCATCATCACAAAGTTGAGATATGTTGAGCAAGTTATACCATAGGCCATTAACATACAATACTTTAGAAATTGAAATATATTTTGGGTTACCATTCTGGCCTTGGCTGAGGATTTTTCCTTTACAATTTTCACCAAATTTGATAAGTCTTCCATCGATCATGATAAGGATTTTAAAGATTGAAAAATCCCAAGAAATATGTCTTGAACAACCACTATCCAAGTACCACAACTTTTTACAGGATATCTTTATGTAGTTTACCTACAAAATAGTTTTACCAAAAATGTCTTTGGTACCCATATTTGTCGAGGTCCACATACAATAGTAATATAAGATTTATGAATCCACAATTATCTTATTGGTTTCCTATATGTAGAATACCGAGTATTTTAAAACTAAAGTCTATTTGGTCCTGAATAATTGGATATAGTAAAAGAATTTTTGGAACTGGAACGTGCAATACAATTTTGGTTTTTGAAAAAGGCGGAAGATTATGTAGATTTGGGTATAAAATGTGATTTGGATAAATTCATTTGACCTGATTGATATCTTATCCCAGAAAAATACTTATGAGATATTTTTTTACCATTAATTTGAGTAAGAGTATAATTTTTCCATTAGTAAACTTTTCTATGTATTTATTAAATTGTTCATTAGGCAATTTTAGCTTATTGTTCTCTTTGAGCAGTTGAGCATTTTTCCCTTTTTAAGTTTTAAGTTTAGATTTAGCAGTCATAGTAACAACATGTTGTTTCTTCAAAGCATTATACTTATCTTTCAAATCATTATATGTTTCATCTAACATGTTTCAAAATTTAAATAGTTTATCATTTTTCTTATTTTCAAACTCACTTTCAGAATAGTTGGAATTATGTGTAGGAGGGTCTGAGGATACCTTAGTTTTGTTTGTCATGAAACACATATTATCCATATCATCTTTCTCATTTTGAGAAGATCCAAATTCACTTGATCTCTCCTTAGAGGCACTCTAGGTGGCCTTTAATGATTTCTTATAACTTCAGTCCTTATTTTCATACTTTTTCTTTTATTTCATATTTGGATAGTCAGCCATGAAATGTCCTTTCCTTTTACATTCATAAATAACTATCTCTTCTAATGTATCATTTCTCTTAAAAACCTTTTTCCAATTTCCCTTGTCATCATACATTCCTTGGTAACTGGGCTTTTTGAAAAACTTATTTTCCCTATATAATTTTTTGAGTCATCTAGCCAACTAGGCCATTTCCTCATCAACATCTGAAGGGACTCCATCATTGATTGAGCTTTTGACAACAACATGGTATGTATATTTGTGTCTAATTTTGGATATAGTGTTTTGAAAGATATAGACTTTTGTTTTGGATTATCCTCCCCTCTATTTACCATAAATTCTTATTCCTACATCATTAATTTTCCAATAAATTCTTTCACTGTAATTTTATCAATATTGCATGATTCATTAATTGATATAGATGTTCCGTGCCCTCTTTTTGGAAGGCATCGGAGAATCCACATGATCTTCTCTTTGGCATTTACTTCTCTTTCTAAATAAGTAATGGTATTCACAATTTCATTACACCTGAGATACATATCATAAATAGACTCATCATTATTCATTCTAAAATTGTCATATTTAATAGAATAAGTATTTAATTTCTTTTCTTTAGCATTATATGATCCTTCATGAGAAATAGATAGAGTATCTAAAATTTCAATGTGTTGTTCTACAAGCAGATATATAGTTAAATTCTTCATCTCCTAGGGCACAATACATAGAATTCATTTCTATACAATTATTGTTATAGGCAGTCTTGGTAGGTTCATCCCAAATGTTTCTAACAGTTTCAAGAATAGCATTTTTTCCTTCAATAGCAGCCCAGATTTTGAATCCCATACTTTCTAGATGTATTTTCATTTTATGCTTCCAATGAGAAAAGTTACTTCCATTAATTAATGTTTATATATTGGTAGCTGTCCCTTATAATCTATTTCCCATGATAAAAGTTGTAAATGAATTTTAAAGAGATAAAAACTTATAAGTAACATAAATTTTATGATCTTTGAAACACAAATATAATCACAGTTGACATGATCTAGAAAATTAACAGTAACTTTTAATACCCTTCAATACCAAATTTTGGTCGGAGTAGATGACTCAAGTGTGGGGAGAAATTGAGTATCTAAAAAAATTATGTTAGCAAGTATCTTTACAAAATAATACCCCCTATGAAAATAAACACAAAGTCATTTTGTAGTGAATTTATAAAAGTACTAAAGGTTTAATTAGATTATGAAAAGTATGATTAGTTCTCGGTTTTACCAATCTAATATTAGTACAACTTTTGAAACTAATCTTCTAATTCAAAACAGATATAAAAACATACTAAACTAACTATCAAAGTTTATTTTATCTTAATTTCTGAAATATATAACAGAAAAAAATATAAGATAATCAACAAAACAAATAAAACAAGAGGTTTAGTCTCAAGTAGATACATATTCCTCTATAATTTGTGATCACCTACCACCAAGAAATTCATATTAATAAACTTTTGATACACACCCTGGATCGGGGTTCACAATAGAACACAAGTTGTCCTGGTCAAACGTGACCTCTACCATAGTTATTCGTGGTAAAAACTAACAGACATGTCACATAGGATCTCTTCCAATGATTTATGTGGAATAAAAATTTATGAAAAGGATTGAGAGTAACGATATTTTTTTCCACCAGTTCTGCTTAGGAGACAGTGTGTGTGATACAAATAGATATACACAAAGCTCAAATAGTAGCAGAAGATCACAATAGAGCTATTAAAAATAAATGGGTTTAGGTTACTTTGTGTGTTGTTTTTTAAGGTTCTAGACTTAACAGATGTTGAGAAAAAGGAATTTGAGTCCTCTTCTAATGTATTCTTCAGAACAGAGTGTCGCAGTTTCTGTAATCCATCTATTAGGTTTGGAAAGGTTCTACTCTGTAATGTCTCGATGAACAGTGATATTCAGTAGAATATTTCTTGTTAAAAACATCATGTGATCTTAAGCTTTGAGTTCCTCTAGTTGCCTATTCGCACAATCTGTATTTCAGTGTTTTCTTCACCTCTTATTTTTTTGAGTTTAGGTTGTACTCCTTTTATACATAAAGGTCCAATTGACCTGAAGCTCCTCACATGTGCATGTACCTCTTACTGTCTATGGATAGTCCTACAGACAACATTAATTAATTTCAGAAACATTAATTTTTCTAAATATAACCGGTAGAATTAAATTTGAATTAATAAAATTAAAATAGATATTTATGAATATCGGCTATTCATTATCATCAGTCTTTAATCTTCAGTGTGTCAAATTCAGTATTTCAACTTTAGTCTGTCAAATTCGGTGTGTTGACTTCGGTCTTTCAACTTCGGTGTGTCAACTTCAGTCTGTCAGCTTCGGACTGTCAACTTCGGTATGTCAACTTCGGTGTGTCTACTTCGGTGTGTCTACTTCGGTCTGTCAACTACGATGTGTCAATATTGACCTATCAACTTCAATGTGTCAACTTCGGTCTGTCAACTTTGGTGTGTTGACATCGATCTACCTCCACTAACACCTGATCCATACAGCACAACACAGATAGTTTCCTAAATGCTATTCTTTTTAATATCTATATTGTATTCCTCTTCTACTATTTTAGTAGTGTGTATATTTGTTTGTATCACACACACTGTCTCCTAAGAATAACTTGAGGATAACAAAATATCCTCACTCTCAATCCTTTATTACATTTTTATCCCACATAGAACTATGGAAGAGATCTCGTGTGATCTTTTTGTTAGTTTTTCTCACGAATAACTGTGGTAGAGTTTAGGTGTGACCAGGATACCTTGGGTGCTATTTTGAACCCTGATTCAGGGTGGAGATCAAATGTTTATTAATATAAACTGCTTGGTGTCCGGTGATCACTAATTGTAGGGGACTAAGTTTCTTCTTGAGAATGGGTCTCTTGTTTTATCTGCAATGTTGTTTATCTTATATTTTTATCTGTTCTATTTCCTAGCATTAAGATAAACTAAACTTTGATAGTTATTTTATCAAGTGTTTATATGTATTTTGAATTAGTATATTAGTGTGAAAAGTTTTACTAATCATATATTTCAAAAATGGAGAACTAGTCAATCTTCTAAGTGCCTAATTGAACCTTCAAGACTTTTATAAATTCACTACAAACTGACATTGTGTTTATTTTTGTAGGGGGTATTATTTTGTAAAAACCATTATGACAGAATTTTTTATAGATACTCAATTCACTGCCCCCCTCTAGAGTCATCTACTCCAACCAATAGTTATCTATAAAATAAGCATACACTTCATCAGTGTTGTATAAGAAATTAATATAATTATTCAATAAAAAAAAATACCATAATTTAAAATTTTCTCTATAAAATAATAAATCTATTTATAACAGAACATAACCTCCTTTTATATTTTTGAATAAAATTTTATATAATTAATTCAAAGGTATTTACAATTTCGATTAATTCATTACATAAAATAATATTACAGTCATTATCAATGAAAAAAGATCCTTATATTAACATATATTAGATTATTTCATTTTTATAATTGAACATAGGTCAACCAATAAAATGAGATACCTGTTATATTGATTTAAAAAGCCACGTAACGGTATTTTTACCTATAATTACCTGATTTTCCCTTATCATGTTGACAACTATCGACCAAAATTACTACTGATAATGTCCAGAAATGAAGTTGAGTTAATTAATATATATGAAACACATGAATAAAAATATTTAATCAATTTTTGAAAAATTAATTCTTTTAATTGGTACAAACAAATTTTCAATTTTTTTTATAAAATTGAAGAAACAATTTTTTCCATATAAATACTATTTTAACTATAGAAATATTTTCATATAAAAATTAAGTATAATAATGATTAAAATGAATATAATTTTTTTATAATCCAAAGGTACTAATTAAATTTCAATACAAATTTTTAAGAATTTTACATTGTAAATACCTGATTGTAAACAATAATTGTCTATAAAAATAGAATTCCCAATTTTCATTGATAAATTAAACTCTTTAGAAAAATTAAAAATCATTCATAACATTATTACAATATAATTATTTATAATATGATATCATTTTTAATGTATAGTATTTTTAAAAAATAGAAATTATTTCTAATATTCTCTAACAAAAATAAATAAATAACTTTTCATGAAAACCTATTTTTGATGAATAAAATGAATTTAACAGATATTGAATGCCTATTTGCCCAGATTATATATATATTTATTTATTTGTTTATTAGTATAAATTTTCATATATTTTATAATATTTGTACTTCTATTCAAATCCTCTAATACATTCGACTATGTTATAGTGGTAACATTTGAATAAGAATATTTTTATAGTATTCAACAATTTTCATAAACATCAGTGTTGCATGTTAATAATGCAATTGAAAGTAGAATTATTTTATAAAAAACAATTTCAATATATAATAATATCTAAAGATGTCCATTTGGTTCATTATTTATTGAATCATGATTCATGGGGTTTTGATGTTGATGAATACGATATGAGAGGTATAAAGTGGATTCATGTTTAAGTGGTTGTTCAGTAAGAGATATGGAACTATATAGGCAACCAAATAATTTTTTTAAAACATTTTGAGTAAAATGTGATAAAATATAATTTTCTTATTATATGAACACACTAATTGAAGAAATTCATATAATTAAGTGATATCATTTCAATGAATATTGACATAATCATGGAATAGTTTAATCTCATGTACACATGAACTAGATAATTTACCCAATCATTTTCATAAACCAATTAGTGTAGTGATCATGGATTAAATTTTTCTATACAAAACATCACTAAGTATCATATTTATGGAATTTCCATTTTATGTGTATTGTCACGACCCGACCTCGGGGCCCGTGCCGTGACTACCCCAAGCCCGCCTTCCATAGGCCAGGGGCTGGCGACTAGCACCAAGGCGTAAAATCCCGGTAAACAGGGAAGGCATTGCCTTTATAAGTAACAACCACCACAGAGTCAGCAAGCGGAAAGTAACTACAAGTGCAGAAAAGTAAAGGGGGCCGGAATACAAGCCCAACTGAAAGTACAACTGAAAAAGTAAAGAACAGCAACTGAAGAGAAGACGGCGGCCTCGTGTCGTCCACTGGCAATCCCACCTGAAGGGTGGGTACAGATAGCATCCAGGCTCCTCGGGTCCCACGTCTGCTCCGAGCACGTCCCGCCCAGTGGTCCACCTCCAGGTACCATCCTGCTCCACGCCCCAACCGAGATCAGCGCTGTCCGCCGTCTGCATCCAACACAACAAGGTGCGGGCATAGCCCGTGCAGGGGTGAGTATAAGCTACTCAGTAAGGACCCCGAGACCCCCTAAGGTCTCCCGAAATCCACAAAGGATATAGCACAAAAGAAAGATGCAATCACGAAGTAACATCTGACTCGACTTAGGTATATGCCCATACATATACCTAAGTCCCCAATTCTAGCTCTGCTCGCGAGCTCAAGAACAACCCAATCCACATAGGAAAGCAAGACTCAAATCCACAAAGGAGAGTAAACAGTAAATCCACATAGGATAGTTCAACACAATCCACAAAGGAGAGTAACATAAGATTCAGCTCAACCAGGTATACTTTTTCAGATGACGTCAAATATGATCACTGATCCATCTAAGTCGTCGGACCCACGAAGGATCGATAGGTACTAACCCCCGCAAAAGACCCACACAGGATCGGGCTCACACAGAACCTGTAGGCAGTGGCTCACACAGAACCGGTAGTAAGGACCCACATAGGATCGGGCTCACACAGAACCTGTAGCACTGATCCACGTAGGATCGCTGAGTGCAGTAGTCGACGCAGTCCACTGAGGATCTCTGCACAGTCGTCGCCGTAGTCCACGAAGGATCTCTGCTCTGTCGTTGTCGCAGTCCACTGAGGATCTCTGCTCTGCCGTCGTCGCAGTCCACGGAGGATCTCTGCTCTGTCGTCGAAGTCACAGTCAGCGCTGGGGTTCCCGCACACAGCGAGCTCGTTTAGGAGGGTCCGCTCCACGAGCCGAGAGGCTGATACATCAACTGACACGTAGTCCGAAGTTGATGTATCCAAAAGTTCCGTATCGACAACAGGATCTCAACGCAACAGACGGCGCGTCAATCGGACGCCCGGTCTGAGAGTTATTGGCATTTTCGTCCCAGGGGCCCGGTTGGTTTTTAGGGAAAAACCAACCCGACCGTACTCCGCCTGTATCCGATCCTCGGGCGGAGTATTCCAAAAGTTCCGTCTCACTTAGAGGAAACTACCACAGCTGACGGTACGTCGATCGGACGTCCGTAGCTCAAGTTATGAGTGTTTCCGCTCCGAGGGCCCGGTTGGTTTCGTGTACGAACCAACCCGGCCGAACCCAAAGTCTTCCGAAACGTTGAGTATAATATACCGAAACGACCGTATCGATCCAAGGATCGCGTAGCCGCTGACGGTTCGTCAATCGGAGGTCCCAGGCCCAAGATATGGGCAAAAGACCGAAGAGGGCCCGAAAACGGGGGTTCTGGGCCCGGGGCGACCCGGCCCGAACCCCCCCCCCCCCCCCCCCCCGGGTCGGCCGCACCGGGTCGGCCCGACCCAGCCCGACCCGGCTCGGCTTCGGCCGAGCGGCCGAAGAAACTGCCGCGGGTTTGACCCGCGGCTTGGAGGAACGCGGCCCGCGCGGGCCGCGTGCTGGGTGGCCGGACCGCGGACGTGGTCCGGCGGTTCGCCGCCGCCGCCGGAGTTGCTCCGGTGGCCCGTTTTGCCTCCCGTCTGCGCCGTTGCTCCTCCCGGGGGCCGATCTTCACTGCGGGATCAACGGATCGCCCTTGCCGCACGGTTCGTCGTCGTCTGCCAAATCCGCACAACAAAAGATCGACGGAGGGTTGCCGGGTCTTGTTCGTTAGATCCGCACCCTCCGCGTTAGTCATAAACATCGGGAGGAAAAGAAAATAATCAACAACAATTTTAATTAAATTAAAATTGTTCGGAGATCAGGTTCTTTATTTTAAAAGAATAAACACGGGGAATAAAATACTCCAACAACCCTTACCTTGTCGTCGTCGGACGTGAGGTCGTCGCGGAATCGCTCGTCGCGGAAGGAGGGGATCGTCGCGTCGTTGCGGAGGAGACGTTCGTCGCACCGCGTGAAAAACTTCGTGCCGACGATCTCCGGATCAAGATCAAACGGATTTAATTAATTTAAATCTGTTGATATCGAATTATAAAAAGGGGAGAATTAGAAGATTCGATACTCACCTTTAACCGCTGATCGAAGGTCCGCCGCGGAAGAAGAGGCGCCGTAGAAGAAGAAGGAGAAGGTCGCGAAAAAGTTTGTTGACGTCACGGATCGTGCGTCGTCGAATTCCGGTTCCGGCGTTCTTCGCGTTCTTCGCATTCTTCGCGTTCTTCGCGTTCTTCGCGGGGAGGGTGGAGGTTTAGAGGATCTCGCACAACAGGAGAATCCTCCAAAATAGACAAGTTTGTCTATTTTATTATTTTGCCAACAAACGCAAAACGCGTAAGTAACGACCCATTAAATTCGTTGAATTAATTCAACGAATGAAACAGCCCATTTAATTCACGAAATAAACCGCCCAATTAAATGGTCTGTTAAGAAATAAAGAAAACGCGTCGGTTGACTTTTCAGTTACTTTGACGGGTTTTCGCGGGTGCGTTACTTAGCGAAAGAAACGGCGGGGCTCATGCGGGCCCTGCCTCACAAATATCCTACCAAGAGGGTAGGATATTTCCGGATAGCACCCTATCTGCTTTAACTCAGTTCAAGTGGCTTCCAAGTGACTTCCAAGCAGCTTAAGTGAAATAAAATAAAGTTGTCGCACAAATTTTATTTTATTTCTGTCTTAAAGCCCCAAAATTTAAAAACCACGTCTGAGCAAACGCAACTCCGGAAGAGGCGTTTCTAAGAAAATACCGGCGCTGCGATTTCATCGGTGCCCTCAGAATTCGATTCCGGGCACCGGTTCAAAAGATAGAAAAACCCGCTCGTCCGTTCACTGAACGTACCCGAGCCAAACTTCGGAAATTGATTCCGGGCACACCGGGCCTCAGAATCAGGTGCCGTCTGAAGCTGCGCTCTTGTAAAATTCCAAAGAAAATTAAGAAAAAAATTTCCTTGAAATTTGCGGGTCTTTACATTACTCCCACCTCAGGGCTTTACGTCCCCGTAAAGATACATCAAAAACTAGGTGAACAAATGGGGGTACTGAGCACGCATCTGAGCCTCCCGCTCCCAAGTGCTCTCCTGGAGGTTCCCGTGCTGCCATCTGATGCGCACAAGAGGAATCGCCCGCCCACGTAGGACCCACTCCTGTCGATCCTCGATCTCCACTGGGACCTCCGCAAAAGTCGCCCCATCGTCCACGCCCAGCTCCCCAAAGTCGATGATGTGCGTCGGGTCGTGCACGTATCTCCTCATCTGAGACACGTGAAAGACGTCGTGCACCCGGTGCAACTGAGGTGGTAGAGCCAGGCGATAAGCCACCTCTCCTATCCTGCTGAGGACCTGGAAAGGCCCGATTAAGCGTGGAGACAACTTGCCGCCTCGGCCAAATCTCCGTAAACCACGTCGAGGTGAGACACGCAAAAAGACGTGGTCGCCATCCTCGAACTCTAGTGGCCTCCGCCTCCTGTCAGCATATGACTTCTGCCGGATCTGAGCTGTCCTCATCCTCTCCTGAATGATCTGGACCTTCTCTGTCGTGGCTCGGACCATCTCTGGTCCCACGAGTGCTGACTCCCCAGGTTCTGTCCAGCACAACGGTGATCTGCAGGGTCTGCCGTACAACGCCTCGTATGGTGCCATCCCGATGGTGGAGTGGTAGCTGTTGTTGTACGCGAACTCCACCAAGGGTAGCTGGTCCTCCCAGCTGCGACCAAAGTCGAGAACACATGCACGGAGCATGTCCTCGAGTGTATGTATGGTCCTCTCCGTCTGACCATCCGTCTGAGGGTGGAAGGCTGTGCTCAGATGGAGCCGCGTCCCGAACGCCTCCTGCAACCCCTTCCAAAGCCGGGAAGTGAAACGAGCATCTCGATCGGAGACGATAGACGATGGCACACCGTGAAGCCGTACGATCTCCTGGACGTAAAGACGTCCCAAGCTCTCCACTGAGCCCTGCTCTCTGATGGGTAAGAAGTGTGCCGACTTGGTGAGTCGGTCGACAATCACCCAAATGGAGTCGTGACCTCTGGAAGTGCGTGGAAGTCCAGTCACGAAGTCCATAGATATGCCATCCCACTTCCACTCTGGGACCTCCAAGGGCTGTACCAAGCCTGCTGGTACCTGATGCTCTGCCTTCACCTGCTGGCAGGTGAGGCATCGTGAAACGAACTCTGCCACAGCTTTCTTCATGCCCGGCCACCAGTGCTGTCGTCTGAGATCCTGGTACATCTTTTCCACTCCGGGATGCACCGCCAAGGGAGAAGTGTGAAACTCTCCCAGCACCTCCTCTCGTAAAGCGACTGGTATGAAGGTACGTCCTCTGAAAAGGATGTCGTGCTCTGCTCCAAGGGAGAAACCATCAGGCGCCTGACCTGAGGATATCAGTGCACGCTGGGTCTCACAGTCAGTGTCCCCACGCTGAGCCTCTCTGACCCGCTGTAGAAGTGGAGGAGAGACTGTGAGAGACTGAAGAAAGGCTGCTCTATCTCTATCCACGAAGGATATCTGTAAGGAGGCTAGCTGCTCCGTCGCCTCCTCAAGTAGCTGAATGCTCGTCCTCCTGCTGAGGGCATCGGCTACCACGTTCCCCTTCCCATGAGTATAGACTATCTCAAAGTCATAGTCCTGGAGGAACTCAAGCCATCTCCGCTGTCTCAGGTTCAGGTCCTTCTGAGAGAAGATATACCTGAGACTCTGGTGGTCAGAAAAGACTGTGAAGCGCTCGCCCATCAGATAGTGCCGCCAAGTCTTCAGAACGAAGACCACTGCTGCTAACTCCAGGTCATGAGTGGCGTAGTTCTGCTCATGCGGCCTCAACTGACGTGATCCGTAGGCGATCACGGCCCGCTCCTGCATTAGGACGCACCCGAGTCCAGTCCCTGATGCATCGCAGTAAACTACGTACCCAACTCCCTCCTCAGGCAACCTCAAGATAGGTGCGCTGGTCAATATCTGTCTCAGCTCCTGGAAGCATTGCTGACATCTGTCTGACCACACAAAGGGTTTCCCCTTCTTCGTCAAGGCTGAGAGTGGTGCCGCAACTCTGGAGAAGTCTGGCACAAATCTCCGATAGTATCCGGCTAGGCCCAAGAAGCTCCGCACCTCCGTCACGCTCCTGGGTGGCTCCCAAGCTAGCACTGCCTCGATCTTCGCGGGATCCACTGCAACTCCCGCCTCAGAGATGACGTGCCCCAAGAAGTGGACCTCACGTAACCAGAACTGGCACTTTGAGAGCTTGCCATAAAGCTGGTGCTCTCGGAGCGTGTCTAGCACAACTCGCAGGTGGTAGGCATGCTCCCCCTCAGTCGTCGAGTATACCAAAATGTCGTCAATGAAGACCACGACAAATCGGTCGAGGTATGGCTGGAAGATCTTGTTCATGAGGCTCATGAACACTGCTGGAGCATTGGTTACGCCGAACGGCATAACCAAGAACTCATAATGGCCATACCGACACCTGAAGGTCGTCTTCTGCACGTCCTCGTCTCGAACTCTGAGCTGATGATAGCCTGACCGGAGGTTTATCTTCGAGAACCACCGCGCTCCCTTGAGCTGATCGAAGAGGTCATCAATCCGTGGCAGCGGATACTTGTTCCTCACTGTCACCTGGTTCAGGCGACGATAGTCGATACACAGTCGCAAGCTCCCGTCCGCCTTCTTAGCGAACAATATCGGGGAAGCCCAGGGTGAAACACTGGGTCGGATAAACCCCTTGCTCTGCAAGTCCTCCAACTGTACCCGCAGCTCCCGAAGCTCGGCGGGGGCCATCCGATATGCTGGAGTAGATATCGGGGCTGTCCCGGGGTACAAGTCGATGTAAAAGTCTACCTCTCTACGAGGAGGTAGCCCTGGAACGTCGTCGGGAAAGACGTCCACGTACTGGTCCACCACTGCAGGAAAAGCTGGACTCCGCACGTCCACTGCTCCGAGGATGAGGCTCGCCAACTGATGAGAGATGGGCTGCACTCTCCTCCGCGGAAGTCCATCCTGTGCTGCAAAGGTTCCCTTCTCGCCGGTGAAGGTAAACCTGCTCCCGTCGGTGCGAACACATCGCACCTTGCGCCTAAAACAGTCGATCTGGGCATGAACCGTGGATAGCCAATCCATGCCCAAGATGACGTCGTAAGGCCTCGACGACGCTACAAGGAGATCCCAGCCGAAGCTCTCGCCTCCTAGAGTAAGCTCACACTGCCGGCACCAGTGCGTAATCGTCGATTCTGCTCCCGTAGGAGTCTCTAGCCGTAAGGATCGAGCCAACGGCTCAGTCGGAATCTCCGAGCTCCGAACAAGGGCAGAGGCTATGAAAGAGTGACTCGCTCCTGTGTCTATAAGTACTGCAGCAAGGGTGGAATAGACACAGATCGTACCTCGAATCATCTCGGGCATGTCGGGGTCGTAGGCCTCCACTGCCTGGAGCTGGGCCTGCCCCTGCCCGCCAGCTCCCTGTGGTCGAGGTGGCCCTCCTGGTGGTGGTGGGGGAAGAGCCTGGAAGCGTCGCCCACCACCCGCTGCTCGGCCAGCTCCTCTGCCTCGTCCGCCTCCTCCCTGCGGACCGCCACGATCGACCCTCTGCCTCTGCCTAGGTGGCCCCTCCACCGACTTCTGCTCCTCGGATCGGCGAGTCGGGCAGTCACGAGCCATGTGACCTTGCCCGCCGCAGGAGTAGCACAGTCTGCCTCTCGGAAGGCTGGCACTCCGCTGTGTGCCCCGCACTGCTGAGCCGGTGTCCTGAGGCCGTCTTCGTGGGGGTCTGGTCTGCCTGGACCCGAGAGTCATCCGTCGGCTACCTGCTGCCGAAGACTCAGCTACCTGCCGCCCTGCGCTAGGTCTCGCCGCTGAAGAAGGCTCTGCCAGGAAGCTCTCGATCAGGAGGGCTCGCTCCAGCACTCCCGCCTGGGTCGGAATTCTGAGGGAGATCAGCGACGCCCGAATCTCCTGCCGCAAGCCCTGCTCGAAGGTCCGGGCCCGGAAGAAGGGGTCTCGTACTATGTCGGTCGAGTAGCGAGATAGGTCAGTGAACCTCGTCGCGTACTGAGCGACCGTCATGCTGCCCTGGCGCAGCTGGAGAAGCTCCTGGATGTGCACCGCTCGGAGGGTGCCCGGGACGAACTCAGAGCGGAAGAGGCTCTCGAAGTCCGTCCAGAGCAAGGATGCCTCATCGTGAACCTGGAGCATCAAGCTCCACCATCGTCCTGCCGCCGCCTGCAGGAGGCTCACCACGAGAATCACCATGAGATCCGCTGGTGTCCTCACTAGCCTAAAGATCCGTACCACCGCCTCTAGCCAGTCCTCGGCGGCCTGGGGGTCCGCCTCACCGCGAAACCTGGGCGGTCGCTGGCTCTGAAACTCATACAGTGCCATGAGGCGATGTGCATCGTCGGCGTCTGGTACTAGCAGCATCGGTGGCTCGGCGGGTAAAGCTACCTCCGGTGCCACTGCTGGCAAAGGGCCCTACACCGAGGCCTCGTCGCTCGGTGGGCTGCCGTCGCGCCCTACACTCGGAACCCTAGCTGGCTGTCGTCGTGGGGCCATCCAGAAAAGGAGAACAAGAGCACCACAGTCAGAACAGTATACCTGGTGAGCTGGCACAAGTAATCACAAGGAAAACCTGAGACTTTCATAAAGCAGATCAGTATACCCAGTGAGCTGACACAAGTAATCCCGAAGAAGACTTGAAACACACACGCAATCAATGTTTTCATGCATTAAGTCGGAAATCAGGAGTCAGGGTCCTGGTGTACGGATACGTCGGCCGCCGCACCAACACTGGGCTCCTTGAACTGATAACCACACTCAATACACTAAACACTATTGCTTCATATAGAAAGAAAAGACGATCAGAGTCTGCGGTAGAACCGACCACCTCTGATACCAATTTGTCACGACCCGACCTCGGGGCCCGTGCCGTGACTACCCCAAGCCCGCCTTCTATAGGCCAGGGGATGGCGACTAGCACCAAGGCGTAAAATCCCGGTAAACAGGGAAGGCATTGCCTTTATAAGTAACAACCACCACAGAGTCAGCAAGCGGAAAGTAACTACAAGTGCAGAAAAGTAAAGGGGGCCGGAATACAAGCCCAACTGAAAGTACAACTGAAAAAGTAAAGAACAGCAACTGAAGAGAAGACGGCGGCCTCGTGTCGTCCACTGGCAATCCCACCTGAAGGGTGGGTACAGATAGCATCCAGGCTCCTCGGGTCCCACGTCCGCTCCGAGCACATCCCGCCCAGTGGTCCACCTCCAGGTACCGTCCTGCTCCACGCCCCAACCGAGATCAACGCTGTCCGTCGTCTGCATCCAACACAACAAGGTGCGGGCATAGCCCGTGCAGGGGTGAGTATAAGCTACTCAGTAAGGACCCCGAGACCCCCGAAGGTCTCCCGAAATCCACAAAGGATATAGCACAAAAGAAAGATGCAATCAAGAAGTAACATCTGACTCGACTTAGGTATATTCCCATACATATACCTTAAGTCCCCAATTCTAGCTCTGCTCGCGAGCTCAAGAACAACCCAATCCACATAGGAAAGCAAGACTCAAATCCACAAAGGAGAGTAAACAGTAAATCCACATAGGATAGTTCAACACAATCCACAAAGGAGAGTAACATAAGATTCAGCTCAACCAGGTATACTTTTTCAGATGACGTCAAAGATGATCACTGATCCATCTAAGTCGTCGGACCCACGAAGGATCGATAGGTACTAACCCCCGCAAAAGACCCACACAGGATCGGGCTCACACAGAACCTGTAGGCAGTGGCTCACACAGAACCGGTAGTAAGGACCCACATAGGATCGGGCTCACACAGAACCTGTAGCACTGATCCACGTAGGATCGCTGAGTGCAGTAGTCGACGCAGTCCACTGAGGATCTCTGCACAGTCGTCGCCGCAGTCCACGAAGGATCTCTGCTCTGTCGTCGTCGCAGTCCACTGAGGATCTCTGCTCTGCCGTCGTCGCAGTCCACGGAGGATCTCTGCTCTGTCGTCGAAGTCACAGCCAGCGCTAGGGTTCCCGCACACAGCGAGCTCGTTTAGGAGGGTCCGCTCCACGAGCCGAGAGGCTGATACATCAACTGACACGTAGTCCGAAGTTGATGTATCCAAAAGTTCCGTATCGACAACAGGATCTCAACGCAACAGACGACGCGTCAATCGGACGCCCGGTCTGAGAGTTATTGGCATTTTCGTCCTAGGGGCCCGGTTGGTTTTCAGGGCAAAACCAACCCGACCGTACTCCACCTGTATCCGATCCTCGGGCGGAGTATGCCAAAAGTTTCGTCTCACTTAGAGGAAACTACCACAGCTGACGGTACGTCGATCGGACGTTCGTAGCTCATGTTATGAGCGTTTCCGCTCCGAGGGCCCGGTTGGTTTCGTGTACGAACCAACCCGGCCGAACCCAAAGTCTTCCGAAACCTTGAGTATAATATACCGAAACGACCGTATCGATCCAAGAATCGCGTAGCCGCTGACGGTTCGTCAATCGGAGGTCTCAGGCCCATGATATGGGCAAAAGACCGAAGAGGGCCCGAAAACGGGGGTTCTGGGCCCGGGGCGACCCGGCACGAACCCCCCCCCCCCCCCCCCCCCCCCCCCCCGCCCTGGGTCGGCCGCACCGGGTCGGCCCGACCCAGCCCGACCCGGGTAGGCCGGGTCCGGTCCGGCCTGGGCGCGGCCCGGCCGACCGGACCGGCCGGCTCGGCTTCGGCCGAGCGGCCGGAGAAACTGCCCGCCGCGGCTTGGAGGAACGCGGCCCGCGCGGGCCGCGTGCTGGGTGGCCGGACCGCGGACGCGGTCCGGCGGTTCGCCGCCGCCGCCGCCTTCCGCGGGCCGCCGGAGTTGCTCCGGTGGCCCGTTTTGCCTCCCGTCTGCGCCGTTGCTCCTCCCGGGGGCCGATCTTCATTGCGGGATCAACGGATCGCCCTTGCCGCACGGTTCGTCGTCGTCCGCCAAATCCGCACAACAAAATATCGACGGAGGGTTGCCGGGTCTTGTTCGTTAGATCCGCACCCTCCGCGTTAGTCATAAACATCGGGAGGAAAAGGAAATAATCAACAACAATTTTAATTAAATTAAAATTGTTCGGAGATCAGGTTCTTTATTTTAAAAGAATAAACACGGGGAATAAAATACTCCAACAACCCTTACCTTGACGTCGTCGGACGTGAGGTCGTCGCGGAATCGCTCGTCGCGGAAGGAGGGGATCGTCGCGTCGTTGCGGAGGAGACGTTCGTCGCACCGCAGGAAAAACGTCGTGCCGACGATCTCCGGATCAAGATCAAACGGATTTAATTAATTTAAATCCGTTGATATCGAATTATAAAAAGGGGAGAATTAGAAGATTCGATTCTCACCTTTAACCGCTGATCGAAGGTCCGCCGCGGAAGAAGAGGCGCCGTAGAAGAAGAAGGAGAAGGTCGCGGAAAGGTTTGTTGACGTCGCGGATCGTGCGTCGTCGAATTCCGGTTCCGGCGTTCTTCGCGTTCTTCGCGTTCTTCGCGGGGAGGGTGGAGGTTTAGAGGATCTCGAACAACAGGAGAATCCTCCAAAATAGACAAGTTTGTCTATTTTATTATTTTGCCAACAAACGCAAAACGCGTAAGTAACGACCCATTAAATTCGTTGAATTAATTCAACGAATGAAACAGCCCATTTAATTCACGAAATAAACCGTCCAATTAAATGGTCTGTTAAGAAATAAAGAAAACGCGTCGGTTGACTTTTCAGTTACTTTGACGGGTTTTCGCGGGTGCGTTACTTAGCGAAAGAAACGGCGGGGCTCGTGCGGGCCCTGCCTCACAAATATCCTACCAAGAGGGTAGGATATTTCCGGATAGCACCCTATCCGCTTTAACTCAGTTCAAGTGGCTTCCAAGTGACTTCCAAGCAGCTTAAGTGAAATAAAATAAAGTTGTCACACAAATTTTATTTTATTTCTGTCTTAAAGCCCCAAAATTTAAAAACCACGTCTGAGCAAACGCAACTCCGGAAGAGGCGGTTCTAAGCAAATACCGGCGCTGCGATTTCATCGGTGCCCTCAGAATTCGATTCCGGGAACCGGTTCAAAAGATAGAAAAACCCGCTCGTCCGTTCACTGAACGTACCCGAGCCAAACTTCGGAAATTGATTCCGGGCACACTGGGCCTCGGAATCAGGTGCCGTCTGAAGCTGCGCTCTTGTAAAATTCCAAAGAAAATTAAGAAAAATATTTCCTTGAAATTTGCAGGTCTTTACATGTATTCTTATTCCTATCCAATAATAGGGAATGGCATGAAAAATAATTGTTGGACTTTCTCAAAGGCTCCTCTACATTTTTTTCTAGATGATCCAATCTATCTATTTATATGTTTTAAGCCTCAAAATTATAAAAAATCATTTATATAGAATGTAATAATTATGGTATGCTCTAGTTTTTAGTTTTGAACACATTACAGGTTTTCAAATAAATTAGTAATTATATATCCATTAATTACTATTTTATGTCTAGAAACACTGTGCGAAATTCTGAAATAGAATATTAAATAAATATGTTTAAAATAATATTTTCCTATTCATATTTGGAAAAAATAGGAAGAGAAAATAAAAAAACATGATGTACCACTCATAAATACAAGAAACCTGAATGGTCAAGAAATGTATATAGAGGTTTGATTAACATTGTTATGAAACAATATGTAAAATTATTATGACCTAATATTGTAAAAAAAATATTAGTGGTATATATCTGGTAATAATTTTAGAATTAATACAACCTTAATGTTAATCCCATCATTATTATTAGGAAAAACATTGGAAATGTGTAGACATATTTTAAGGCCATACATTTTCAACTAAATAATATTTCATATATTATTTTAATAGAGATCCACTAAAATTAGGTTTCATAAAAGTGATTGAATGTGATTAAAAAATTAATATACATTTCATACAATCCTCAATGGTCACCACAGAGATCTAGATCCCACATAATTGAAATTATTATATAATTAGAAGTTATACCAGTTATGGGATAATGGGGAAATAACAATCTGAATTGGTATTATGTAAATATATGGTATTAATTGAGGATTTAATAGGAAGGAAAATAATGTTTGAGAGTAGGATATGACATAAATTCATCTATATGTATCCTATGACAATAAGAATAGATATGAAAATTATTTTTGTCATGGGGTGGTTATTTTATAGTATAATTATTCTTTGAAACTTATGAATATGGATGCTTAAATAAGCATAAAATATCTTAAGACATATAAAACATACAACGATCATGATATTTTTATGAAATTTAATGAATTTAATCACTTTGTATTATACACCATAAATTAATATTTAAAAAATGGATGGAGGTATCATTATTAAATTGGGGAATAATGGAAATTAGTTAAATAAACACTTTAATTTTTGTCAATTAAAGTATATTTCAACATGGATTTTAACTATCCCAAATAATGTAGTAGGGTTTTATAATGACAAATATAATACAAAATGAGTTTTTTTATTAAGTAAATCTGTTAACAGATCTACTAAATAATTAAATTTAATGTGGGGTGGGATAAAAATATATAGTTTAGGGGTATATGTTAAGGAACATGTATCATCCAATAAAGGTCTTCTAATAAATACCTTATTTATTTTACCATAATTTTCAATCATAAAAAAATTATTTTTGGAATAAGGATATTACTCATAAAAATAGTACGTTTCTCTATAATATCCATATATATTTGAATACTCTTTTTATTATTTGTCAATAAATACATAATGCTACTATATCCTCAAAACATATATCACAGGAGTAGGGTATTAGTGTAATGGTTATATTGATCTGTCAAAATTCCTTTTATATGATTCATAATCAATTGTAGATTAAGTGGGTTGTGATTTACAAGAAAATAGGAAATATGATTCCACATGTTTAATCGTAATGAAATAGACAATTATATTTTTTTCATTTATAAATAATAATTCATTACCCAATCTTTCATTTTTTAGCTTCTTATTTGGTCACTCATGTGGATGTAGTCAAAATTTTGGATTCCCCCACTATATTAGTAGTTTTAGACCTATTTTGATAGCTAATGATTATTGATGATAGAGATATAGAGAATATATCATACCAATTGTAACACCCCGAGCTTCCACGATACGCTTCTCATTCAATAATGCAATGGCTTGCATTATACGCAACTTCGAGTTCTAAAACACCGCGACTAATCAAAGTAGCCGTTATGAATAGTAATAACCACTTTTTAGAATTATAGAAATTTTATATTTCAAAATGGACTTCATTTTTGGATTTGTAATATCAAAATTAGCCTATGTTGAATTTTTGGTATTTTTCTGAGAACTTCTAATTTTTTATGAATAGTGAAAAATACTTAAAAACAACTTTTTTAATAAAAATAATTAATAGTGATAAATTATACTATTTAGTGGTTTTAAAGTATAATTGGAATATATTTTTATCATTTTATCCAATGGTGGTCATTAGAATTAATTTGACATTGAAATTGGACATAAACAATTGCCAATCTTTTGATATAAATTGTTTCTTAAAAACACGCTATTTGTTGTGACAGCGGGAATTAATTATAAAATTAATTAATGCAAATTATATGTTTGGAATTTGGTAAAATATACATCATTTTTGAATTTGGAATATCAATTATAGCTTAGGGTGAAATTTTGGCATTGTTCTGAAAAACTTCAATTTTTGATGAATAGTGAAACCACTAAGTGGTAGTTAAATAAGTGATTTTTCGTTTAAATGAAATATTACCACTTCTGTGATTTGATTTTCAAAAATCCGACATACATGGTTGGAATTAAGAAGTAAAATGTGGTTCAATGAGATTAAAATAATTTTTTGGTGAATAGTAACTTTTAAGTTCTTAATCGCGATTAGATGTAATTAGTGTAGTTTAAGGTACAAATAATGTTTTTATAATATGAGATGAGCATGAAACATGTCCTACTCCTATTGGATGAGTCATGGCCGACCAAGACAACCCATGGGTCAACTTGGGGACCCCATGGAGCCACTTTAGTTGGAAAATGACATTAATATATATTTATTTAATGTTAAAATTAAATTGACACAAACATGAGTTGTTTTACTAAAACAGTTTTTAAGTGGGGTTACACAAGTCCAAATTTTGATTATAAATATTCATTAGAAAGCTAAAAAGATTTACTACATCATAGTATTTTTTTTATAATTTTTAGACATTAAATAAATTAAATTATTTATGAAATTATGATGATGCAGTGATGACCTCATTATTTAACGATTTAAATAAAATGGGAAGATAATGCAAAATCCAAGGCTTACACTTGTCCAAATTCAATTGGATGAGGAGATTTCGAACCCTTATCACCTTATCCTCGAATTATATAAGTCTGGGACCTTTAGAATCCGAAAAGCATTGTGAAATAATGTAACATTTCAATCTTTCCAAAAGTGCCCCTCCTCTCCACTTATAAAAGGCCCCCACCTCTCCCACCTCATTTACACTTTCAAGCCATTTGGATCGGCCAACCTCTGCCCAAATACTCTCCCAACATTCCTACATTACTCATAGAAGCCTCACTTTGGGCAGAACTCTTCCCAAGGAAGCCTTTGTCTCAAATCAAAAAGAGTTACCCGATTTTGAGGTAATGTCTTTTCTAATGTTGTTTTGTATTATTTTTCTTCTCCAACCCCCTAAACTCTTTTTATTAATTTCTTTTGTAACAACACCAGTATCCTAAATATACTAGGATGTTGTTATAAGAAGGATTCTAGCTACACTTACACACACCTACTTCTAATGGTTAAAGAACATACGGTTTCTGTGGATGGCGAATTTCTGCCTCACGAAACGATGATTGTTCAACACTCATTTAACACCTTCAAAGGTGGCCATTATGATGTCACTATTTTTATATATGATATATAATATGTTTATGTTTTACTTATGCTTCTTTATTTTTCATTTGTGTCTTACCTTTATGGCTTCCATTATGGGTATACGCGATATCTTCATTTTAGGAAGTGCGGACTACCGCCCCCTCAAAGTGATTTGAATCATTAATGCCATATGTGGGATGTATAAAGGATGGAGTAAATGGTATTATACACTATATTATACTGGAATTATATTATAAATTTATATCATTATGATTTAGTTCCATTAAATATGAAATTTAAATGAAAGTAGCGTTCATGCGTACGTACGGCTTACCGTCTCCATGAACGGTGCATTTCATTTCTTACCTCTAAATGTTATGTAATATTATAAATGAATGTATATACTGGATATATAAGATATATATGACATCTAAATCATGAATATAATTCTGGATATAATGGATATTTCACCACATAAACAACTTGTAATTATAAGAAGCTTATTGTTGACTCAAGTACCAAAGATCGACAAAACGACCGTTATTAACTTAAATAATTACATAATGTTCATATCATTGTAATAAGTGATATAATAAGGATAATGAAATTGAAACTGGTTCTTAATAAGGTATATATTAACTCTAGTTTATTATTCAGGAGGTTAAAGAACGGTTGAGTCAAGTCAGACACGAGGTAAGGGAACTTCTTAACCCAACTTCCATTCTTTGGGTTAATCTCCTACATTCAAATTATGTCATGATATTATTATGTACTATCTTGTATTTGTACTTTCTTTATGTGTACTTATAGTGAATACACATAATAGATCTATTTTATTTTAAAAAATGATCTTTGTAAGGGAATTTCTTAACCCAATTTTCATTCTTTGGGTTAATCTCCTACTTTCAAATTATGTCATTATATTATTATGTCATATCTTGTATTTGTATTTTATTTATGTGTACATAGGGTGAATACACATAATATATCTATTTTATTTAAAAAATGATCTTTGTAAGGGAACTTCTTAACCCAACTTCCATTCTTTGGGTTAATCTCCTACTTTCAAATTATGTCATGATATTATTATGTCCTATCTTGTATTTTTACATTCTTTATGTGTACCTATAGTGAATACACATAATAGATATATTTTATTTAAAAATTATCTTTTAAAGTACTTCGTCTCAATCTCCTTTCATTGAGGCATAGTTGGTTTTATACACAATTTTCATTTATACGGTGTATAAACCCCTTTGACTTTTACGTTTGTACAAAAGGAATCTTTTTATACGAAGCGTTTTGATAAACGAAAAAAGGGAATGTTTTTCTTTCCGTACTTATGCGGCGACAATGACTTCTCCGCCGCTGTGACCATTATTTGAGTTTCGGCTTCCTTTACAATCCATCACTTTTTTTAATGAAAAATAAATACAAAGTTTTAACATTCTTTTCTTTTGGTATTGAAAATGGTTTTGAAAGAATTTTTACTATATCAATGTGTTGTATTGATATCTTGTGATTGAAATGTGGAAATGTTATGTTTCCTTTATGCATGTTTTATGTGATACGATTCTGTTGTGGTTTATGATATGTTTAAACCTATTCATATGAGGAATGCATTGGACTTAATAAGTGACGGGTGGAGCCCGCTATAGCTCCTCGATGCATCGGCAGGTCTCATGAGACAAACTAGTGTCTTGGCACGAGGCCTTGACAAAATCTTATTTGTGGTCTTGGCACGAGGCCTTGACTACGTGGTTATGATAGTCTGGCATTATGCATTCCATCATTATGAAAGTGGTTATTGATATTGCATGTGATTATTCGACCAGTAGAATATCCATGTGAAGAAGTGAATGGAATTATCTCATTTTACTTTTGCCATATTATGGTGTTGTTCAACTTTAAAAGGATTTTGTTTTAGTTATACATTGTCTTAAATTTTTATGTTTATTTATGAAAGCTTCCGCAATATTGTTATCCTTACTGAGCATCTGAGCTCACCCCTTTCAATATTTTAATATTTTCCAGGATGTGAAGAAGTATTTTATGAATGACCTGCAGGGATAGTCAGAAGAGGATATGAGTGTGGACTATGAAGACTTTGTTGTTAGTTTTTCACTTTATGATGTAATGTAAGACTTATGAATGTATCTAGTGTTTCCAAGGCTACTAAACTAATTGGTCTTTCGAGACTTGATCTTTTGTGATCATGCCAATGTTACGAAGTAATGCACCGGCTCTGGGTAGCTGGGGTCGGGGCGTTACAGTTGGTATCAGAGGCAGTTTAGTACTAACCTTGGAAGCTAAATTTAGATAAACTCTGATTAGAGCACATAGCCCAAAGATAGACTTTGAGGATTAGTATAGAAGAACTTCCTAGAATTTTGGTATTATAGAGATGTTATGAGTTTTTTGAGCAATACATCCCTGTCTGGATACGAGCAGGTAGAGGCGGCTCTGGCACAGATGTACCTAGGGGTAAAACCCGAAAACACCGCTTTGAGCTAGACTCGAACAGGAACTGGTGCACGACAACGGGTCTTGCTGCACTCTTGGTTACGACACTCCCGGGGGATATGCTTAGGATAATTCTCATTTTATTTACAAACCACTATGAAGGGTTATGAGTATATACTTCCTCAAAGAAAACATTTCTTTTTATGATTATGGATTATATCCATAAATTGTTCAATTTATGTAAAGTATTTTACAAATATGGAATTATGTATTTTATTTCATAAACTAATCTAGTGTATGCAATTGTTTAGAAATGGAGCCCAGTAGAAGAAATGGAAACCGTATCAATGCACGCACTCCATGTAGGGATTTCCCTCCTGCTCAAGATAATTATAGTGGGGCTGGTGATGCAACTGGTGCCGATCAGCTAATCACCATACTGGGACAACTTACTCAGGTTATGAATAATAACCTTACTCGTATGGAGCACCCTGATCCGCAACGTGGAGGATCAATGCTAGACCGTTTCATGAGGCAACAACCACCAACCTTCAATGGGGGTACAAATCCGTTAGTAGCTGAGCAATGGATAAACTCCTTAGAGAAAATATTCCATGCCTTGGGGAGTAGCGAAAGGGAGAAGGTTGTCATGGCAGTTTACCGCCTCACTGGAGACGCCGATCAGTGGTGGTCGCTGATTCAAAACACAAAGGAAGATGATGACGTATCGAATATGGAATGGAGGGAGTTCAAAGATCTGTTTTTAGAAAAATATTTGCCTCGTGACCATCGAGAAGATATGGAAAGGCAATTTCTGAGTTTGAGGCAGAAGGAGGATGAGAATGTCGCAAAGTATGAGGCTAACTTTACAAGGTTAGCAAGGCATACTGCCGATTATATACGTAACCCAAGGAGTAAGATTGATCATTTCTTTGATGGGTTAAAACCATTTCTCCGTCGAGCTTTAGTATCACAATCCTTCTCATCATACGAAGATATTGTCTCGTGTGCTATCAAGACAGAAAAGGAATTCTCTAATTCTTATGACAACAAAGTAAAGCAAGAGAAGAAGAGAACGGTGGAACAAGAGACAGATAAAGGGAAAAAGGGAAAGAAGGATTTTCCATTATGTGATAATTGTGGGAAGAATCACCCTGGTACTTGCCTAAAAGGAATGGGAGTTTGTTATAAATGTGGAGAAAAGGGTCACCAGGCTCGTGATTGCAAGGGAAAGAAAGATGCTATCAAAGTTGAATGCTACAATTGTAGTGAAATGGGTCATTATGCAAATGAATGTCCTAAGCGTCAGGGAAACTTACCTCAGAAAAGGCCAAGGGATCAAGGACAATCTTATGTTGTTACTACAGTTGAAGCAGAATAACTAATGTATTGGTGCTTTTGGACTCATGGATTATATTCTGGTTATTAGAATAATGTGATATATATATAAGGATTGTACTGCAGTACTTGTTGATTTCAGTAAGGTTTTAATATGATTAAGGTAATCATATTTTTAGTATGTGACAATAAGAGAAACTTTTCTTTGTTTGGGGAATCTGATGTTACAATTGATTTTGGAATTTAGAGACCTTTTAGAGAAAGTCTGGATGAAGGTATTTTGGATAACTATAAAGGTTGGAGTGGATTAAGTTGAACTTTGGATAGTATTGTTTAAGGTTAAAAAATTTATGAAGATTATTTTTGGAATAGTATAGTACTATATTTTTAGGAAAAGGACAACCTGCAGGGTGGGAAATGACCCGTCGCGTCGGACAAAGCTGCAGGAATCGAACCCACAACCATAGTGCGACAAGCCTTTATTTACTACCACTAGCCTACAGGAAGTCCCTGGTTATTACAAAATCGTTTTACTAATCTAAATGGTATGTGTTAACATTTGGAACCTTATACAATTAGGATAAATAGAATATTTTTGAGTTCCGTTACCATTTGGAGTAAAAGTTGGGTTTGTGGTAAAAATTTATTAACGAATGAAAGTATACATAACAAGTATGTATATTCCCTTACGTTCTTAGTAAATCTCCTAAATAAATTCCTCAACATTATAAAAGGTAACTTAAAACAAAAATGTTGTCGGTTAACTTTTCCAACTGGGGATTCAATGACCGTTTAACCAATCACAAGTTTGTGATTTTCTTATGGTTAAACTTTCTCCTAATCCTGTTTTCTATAACTCTTCATCAGACCTTGATGGTTTGTTTTTCTTCCATATCCATATTTTCATAGAATCCTAGAATGGGCTATATCGGGTGACCTTTGTACTTATCCTGCTTTCTTTTAATGTTATATATTTATTAACCTTATTTCCTATGTGGGTTTTCCACAAAGATATTTTCTATTTTAAACCTTTTATTATCAAAGAAAAATTTCAAATTGCAAGGACGCAATTTATTGAAGGAGGGGAGAATGTAACACCCCGAGCTTCCACGATACGCTTCTCTTTCAATAATGCAATGGCTTGCATTATACGCAACTTCGAGTTCTAAAACACCGCGACTAATCAAAGTAGCCGTTATGAATAGTAATAACCACTTTTTAAAATTATAGAAATTTTATATTTCAAAATGGACTTCATTTTTGGATTCGTAATATCGAAATTAGCCTATGTTGAATTTTTGGTATTTTTCTGAGAACTTCTAATTTTTTATGAATAGTGAAAAATACTTAAAAACAACTTTTTTAATAAAAATAATTAATAGTGATAAATTATACTATTTAGTGGTTTTAAAGTATAATTGGAATATATTTTTATCATTTTATCCAATGGTGGTCATTAGAATTAATTTGACATTGAAATTGGACATAAACAATTGCCAATCTTTTGATATAAATTGTTTCTTAAAAACACGCTATTTGTTGTGACAGCGGGAATTAATTATAAAATTAATTAATGCAACTTATATGTTTGTAATTTTGTAAAATAGACATCATTTTTGAATTTGGAATATCAATTATAGCTTAGGGTGAAATTTTGGCATTGTTCTGAAAAACTTCAATTTTTGATGAATAGTGAAACCACTAAGTGGTAGTTAAATAACTGATTTTTTGTTTAAATGAAATATTACCACTTCTGTGATTTGATTTTAAAAAATCCGACATACATGGTTGTCATTAAGAAGTAAAATGTGGTTCAATGAGATTAAAATAATTTTTTGGTGAATAGTAACTTTTAAGTTCTTAATCGCGATTAGAGGTAATTAGTGTAGTTTAAGGTACAAATAATGTTTTTATAATATGAGATGAGCATGAAACTTGTCCTACTCCTATTGGATGAGTCATGGCCGACCAATACAACCCATGGGTCAACTTGGGGACCCCATGGAGCCACTTTAGTTGGAAAATGACATTAATATATATTTATTTAATGTTAAAATTAAATTGACACAAACATGAGTTGTTTTACTAAAACAGTTTTTAAGTGGGGTTACACAAGTCCAAATTTTGATTATAAATATTCATTAGAAAGCTAAAACGATTTACTAAATCATAGTATTTGTTTTATAATTTTTAGACATTAAATAAATTAAATTATTTATGACATCATGATGATGCAGTGATGACCTCATTATTTAACGATTTAAATAAAATGGGAAGATAATGAAAAATCCAAGGCTTACACTTGTCCAAATCCAATTGTATGAGGAGATTTAGAACCCTTATCACCTTATCCTCGAATTATATAAGTGTGGGACCTTTAGAATCCGAAAAGCATTGTGAAATAATGTAACATTTCAATCTTTTCAAAAGTGCCCCTCCTCTCCACTTATAAAAGGCCCCCACCTCTCCCACCTCATTTACACTTTCAAGCCATTTGGCTCGGACAACCTCTGCCCAAATACTCTCCCAACATTCCTCCATTACTCATAGAAGCCTCCCTTTGGGCATAACTCTTCCCAAGGAAGCCTTTGTCTCAAATCAAAAAGAGTTACCCGATTTTGAGGTAATGTCTTTTCTAATGTTATTTTGTATTATTTTTCTTCTCCAACCCCCTAAACTCTTTTTATTCATTTCTTTTGTAACAACACCAGTATCCTCAATATACTAGGATGTTGTTATAAGAAGGATTCGAGCTACACTTACACACACCTACTTATAATGGTTAAAGAACATACGGTTTCTGTGGATGGCGAATTTCTGCCTCACGAAACGATGATTGTTCAACACTCATTTAACACCTTCAAAGGTGGCCATTATGATGTCACTATTTTTATATATGATATATAATATGTTTATGTTTTACTTATGCTTCTTTATTTTTCATTTGTGTCTTACCTTTATGGCTTCCATTATGGGTATACGCGATATCTTCATTTTAGGAAGTGCGGACTACCGCCCCCTCAAAGTGATTTGAATCATTAATGCCATATGTGGGATGTATAAAGGATGGATTAAATGGTATTATACACTATATTATACTGGAATTATATTATAAATTTATATCATTATGATTTAGTTCCATTAAATATGAAATTTAAATGAAAGTAGCGTTCATGCGTACGTACGGCTTACCGTCTCCATGAACGGTGCATTTCATTTCTTACCTCTAAATGTTAAGTAATATTATAAATGAATGTATATACTGGATATATAAGATATATATGACATCTAAATCATGAATATAATTCTGGATATAATGGATATTTCACCACATAAACAACTTGTAATTATAAGAAGCTTATTGTTGACTCAAGTACCAAAGATCGACAAAACGACCATTATTAACTTAAATAATTACATAATGTTCATATCATTGTAATAAGTGATATAATAAGGATACTGAAATTGAAAATGGTTCTTAATAAGGTATATATTAACTCTAGTTTATTATTCAGGAGGTTAAAGAACGGTTGAGTCAAGTCAGACACGAGGTAAGGGAACTTCTTAACCCAACTTCCATTCTTTGGGTTAATCTCCTACATTCAAATTATGTCATGATATTATTATGTACTATCTTGTATTTGTACTTTATTTATGTGTAATTATAGTGAATACACATAATAGATCTATTTTATTTTAAAAAATGATCTTTGTAAGGGAATTTCTTAACCCAATTTTCATTCTATGGGTTAATCTCCTACTTTCAAATTGTGTCATTATATTATTATGTCATATCTTGTATTTGTATTTTATTTATGTGTACTTAGGGTGAATACACATAATATATCTATTTTATTTAAAAAATGATCTTTTTAAGGGAACTTATTAACCCAAATTCCATTCTTTGTGTTAATCTCCTACTTTCAAATTATGTCATGATATTATTATGTCCTATCTTGTATTTTTACATTCTTTATGTGTACCTATAGTGAATACACATAATAGATATATTTTATTTAAAAATTATCTTTTAAAGTACTTCGTCTCAATCTCCTTTTATTGAGGCATATTTGGTTTTATACACAATTTTCATTTATACGGTGTATAAACCCCTTTGACTTTTACGTTTGTACAAAAGGAATCTTTTTATACGAAGCGTTTTGCTAAACGACAAAAGGGAATGTTTTTCTTTCCGTACTTATGCGGCGACAACGACTTCTCCGCCGCCGTGACCATTATTTGAGTTTCGGCTTCCTTTACAATCCATCACTTTTTCTAATGAAAAATAAATACAAAGTTTTAACATTCTTTTATTTTGGTATTGAAAATGGTTTTGAAAGAATTTTTACTTTATCGATGTGTTGTATTGATATCTTGTGATTCAAATGTGGAAATGTTATGTTTCCTTTATGCATGTTTTATGTGATACGATTATGTTATGGTTTATGATATGTTTAAACCTATTCATATGAGGAATGCATTGGACTTAATAAGTGACGGGTGGAGCCCGCTATAGCTCCTCGATGCATCGGCAGGTCTCATGAGACAAACTAGTGTCTTGGCACGAGGCCTTGACAAAATCTTATTTGTGGTCTTGGCACGAGGCCTTGACTACGTGGTTATGATAGTCTGGCATTATGCATTCCATCATTATGAAAGTGGTTATTGATATTGCATGTGATTATTCGACCAGTAGAATATCCATGTGAAGAAGTGAATGGCATTATCTCATTTTACTTTTGCCATATTATGTTGATGTTCAACTTTAAAAGTCTTTTGTTTTAGTTATACATTGCCTTAAATTTTTATGTTTATTTATGAAAGCTTCCGCAATATTGTTATCCTTACTGAGCATCTGAGCTCACCCCTTTCAATGTTTTAATATTTTCCAGGATGTGAAGAAGTATTTTATGAATGACCTGCAGGGATAGTCAGAAGAGGATATGAGTGTGGACTATGAAGACTTTGTTGTTAGTTTTTCACTTTATGATGTAATGTAAGACTTATGAATGTATCTAGTGTTTCCAAGGCTACTAAACTAATCGGTCTTTTGAGACTTGATCTTTTGTGATCATGCAAATGTTACGAAGTAATGCACCGGCTCTGGGTAGCTGGGGTCGGGGCGTTACACCAATAAATTGTATGGGACATAGTTGGGGAGTTATTGAAAATTTTACTCTATATATTTTTTATCATTGATGTATCAATGACATTATTCTCTTTGAGAAGACTACTATACAAAAAAAATTCTGTTTTCATAATAAAAAAACCAATTTTTAGACTACCATAGAAACACAAGAAAATTCCTTATCAATTGAGAGTAAAATTATAAAAAAAATATACTGTCTAGGACATCAATGTAGTTTTTCCATGGTTTATGGGAGATTCTAGTTTCATAATATAGAAGTTTCCATCTACATAGCTATGACTTGGAATAACCTAGTTTTTGAGTTAATGTTTTAAAACATCATCCAACACTTTGGTTTGGGATATATCTATATAAAAAGGACCCTGATCATATGTGAATAAAATTTCAGTATGGGGACAGAGTCATTAATGATTCTATATAGAGGCGTTAAGTCAAATGGGATGATATATCAGGGGACTAAAAATATCATGTGTGGATTTAACTAGGAATTCATCATGATGGGGAATTCATTCCCAATTGAATAATATATATGTTCCTATTTTTTGTATTATTAAAGTTAATATTCAACATTTTAATCAATGTATTTATCAAATATATTTTGATATTGATTTTGTATAAAATAAATGACAATTCTATTCCCTTTTACAATGGTATGATAGGTAACTAATTATAGACGATCAGGTGGCGATACTAGAAAATATATCATTCTTATATATAATGCATTTTTAAATTTTTATAATGATATATTTTATTAGAATAATAACTTTATTTAGATGTTGGTGAAGAATATACAATATTTTAATTAATAAATTTTTTATTAGAGGATGTGTTGGCATTATTAACCATATATAATTAAACAAGAATGTGGTTATCTTTTATTGGAGTACACTCATTATATTCAGGTGGAAACTCCATGAAAAAAGATGAAACCATATTAACAGAAATGGTGGATTCCATTTTATTAAATTCATATTTCAAAGATTTTATTTTATTTACCATTTAACATTTCTTGAGATGAAAGATTGTTTCTTCATTTGAGGTGTATATTTAATGTATGATTATTCACGTCCTCTATGGGATTGGTATATGCAGTCAATAGTATTTTTGAATGATTTAGGAATCATGTTGGATTCAAAAATATATTTTTTAGGATTAGAGTAATTTCTTAAAATCATAATAGGTTGACATGAATATGGTGTGTATTCATAATTTTAGATCAAATTGTTTCATGAAGGGATGAATTAGTAATAAAAAAATAATTTATTTATAATATTCAAAAACATATAGGATTTCTAGTTACTAAACCTTTAGGTATTTCTATAAAATTCCATTTTATTTCTCCATCATTATGAACAATGGCTATCATACAAGACACGCGATCCCCTAAACTATAAACTTTATACCACCATTTTAAACTACATTTTACATAATTTATATGATATAAAATCATTAATGGATTGTGTTTCTAGGGATATGATGGTATGATAAATAATACGAGTTAGGTTTATATAGGAATCTTCAGACTTCGTTATTTATATGAATATAATAAGATTATTCCATTGGGATCAATAAATGTTTATTTGAACCTAAAATTATGAAAAATGGCTCTATTTTAACATCTTTAAGTCACATCACTAACACTATGAAACTAGAGTTACTATTTCAACCATATTGATAGAAAGAATATATTTTTTAGTTTCGTTCATCAAAAAATATGATAACAAAGCTTTTTGATGTTTTCCCTTTTTCATGAAATAAAATCATCTTGAAGTTGTGATATTTTGGAATATTCTGGGAATCCAAAAGGGTTTTATTATGGGGTAGTAATAGTTTACAAAATAATCATGTAGGTTTTGTGTATTTTCATGACCTGTCCCCCTGGGCATGTGTTGTGACTACCCCAAGAACGCATTCCTTAGGCTAGGGGCTCACGACTACTACTGAGTAGGAATATCCAAAAACAATAAAAGACATTTTCTTGAGTACCCATATATACAGACACAACTCCAAGTTGTAGATACTTGATGGTGAATACACTAAATAATCAAACCAAAGGTATGAAAGTTTAAAAGTAAAGGTAAACATGGTAGGAATACAAGCACAACTGAAATATAAATGTAAAAGTACAAGCCACTAGAGCTCCTCCAAAGAAAACCCTACTTAAAGGGTAGGTATATAAACAACTATCTGAAGTCGTAGAAGCACTTCTCGACTGTCGGGTAACTCTAAGAAACACCTGGCCCCGGTCCACCAAGGACTCCGTTAAAGCATCGATCATCAACACAATACACCCCATGTGTGGGCGAAGCCTGTGCGTGGGAGAGTAAAACGGTACTCACTAGAGACCCAAAACCAAAAAGATATTCTATAAATTAGTTCACAAATCAGACTATGAAATAGGTACAAAAAGTGTAACCTCTATGATATAAAATCATAAGAGTTACTACAATTAGCTCACAAAGGAATAACCTAATATATAGGAAGAACGATTACCATTATTCTAGATGAACATATCGTATTGGTGAGAGACTCATCCTCGATGAGCCTATGAGGTCTGTTTGGATATCGAGCCACTGAGGTATGCTCATCTGCTGATCCACTGAGGAATACTCAGCTACCGGGCCACTATTGTCTGCTCATCTACCTGGCCACATAGGTTTACTCTACTACCGAGAAACTGTGGTCTGCTCCATTGTTGGGAAAATGTGGTATGCTCGGCTACCAAGACACTATGATTTGCTTCTTTTTCGGGCCCCTAAGGTTCGCTCGTCTGCTAGTCCACTAAGGTCTGGTCATCTCTCGGGCCACTGAGTTCCCCTCATCTGTCTGGACATTTAGGTCTACTAGTCTCCTGGGCCACCAAGATCCTCTCGTCTATCATTTCACTAAGGATAGAATGTCTCCCAGTCCACTTAGGTATGCTTTTCCACCGGGCCATTGAGTTCTTCTCTGCTCCCAGACCACTGAGGTAAGACCATTTGTCGGGTCACTAAGGTCTGCATGTCAATTCCTTATCATCATATCCAGCCACAACATTCCTGCTCATACCATGCTTGATTTAGGGAGAATCTACACCTTAATCCACTATTCATATTTCAACATCCAAGAAAACTCACTATATGTATTTAAAAAATTTTGTCTCATAATGAGGGTCCCAATGTTGTAAATGTCTTGTCTATCAGATGCATAGTTTGAATGTTATACCTATATTACTAAAAAGGGTCAGGTTGGGTCTGGATCTGATATGACCTAGTTAGACCGGCCCTAACTGACCCGAACCAGTTGTGTCTAGGCCAACTTAGTCCATCTTAGCCCAATGTCAAAGCCCATTGGGCTTGCAATACCCGGCTAATTAGGACGAGGGTCCAGCAGCCCTGTCCATTTCCTCTGGCCTGGCCCACGCTTTCTTGCCAGTTTTATTCATGGAAAACCGGCTAGTGGATTTTTTCCATTAACCCATTCCTACGATGTTAGAAAAGGTCGGTCCATCCTAATATGTTTTTATTTCCACTTACTTTCGGACCCTGAGTACCACTACGTAAACACCCTATGACTTTTTCATGTTGCTCCTGTAGTGGTCCAACTAGACTGCAGTTCTGTGCTGTAGGATGTTGATCCCAACCGCGTCTGACCGAGCCATCATCGGTTACCTCTCGTCGACCCCGATACAAAACCTACGGTGGTTGCGGTGGGTTCCATCACCACTGACCTTTGACTAGGTTTTCCTTGCTTTTATTGCCACCCTCTTGGATGAGGCCCTCAGTCGTCGCCTCCTGATAATGAGTGGTCGGTCTCCTGAAGCCGCCATCTCCTAAATCCACCTACTACTAGTTATCCAGTCAGTAAGGACCCTCATGTTCCACTAGATTGACATCGACAAGATGAAAAATATTAATTTAGGGAAAAATCATACACCAAGAACACATCAAGTGCGTACCATGACTATGGCTCGTGTTGGCATGATTCATCGTTATTAATAGGTTCAACGTAGAATAGAAAACATTACATGAATACAACACTCTTAAATTACTACAAGTCAAATCCCATCATACAAAACATGTGATCGATCAGTGGGTAAACCTATTTATGGGTTGATCCATGTTCATCTCTCAAACAAAGGAATGTGGAATGAAGTAATTCCCTTAAAATTAATCCCTTACCGGGAATCAGAACACTCGTCGATGAATAATGGTGTCGCTCCAGTATTATTCATCAATTCTCAATCTAAAACTATTTTCGGTGATGGGTTCCTTTGAAGGGGGGAGAAAGAATTTGTGGAGATCCAATATTCATTAATTTTTTCCTCTTACCAATGAAACTTCTCTAAAGCCTCAGAGCCAATACAAAATTGTTCCCACGATCCCATATCTCCATTAAACAATTAAATTGATGAAACACATTTCAGTGTTTCATTTACACAGAGTCACCACATCAATATGATGTTTGATTTATGAAATGAAGTAGAATTTCATTTATGCTTTAGTTATTGTATCGTTAATAATTTCATATATGAAATGAAATAGCTGGCTCGACATTGCATTTCAACTAAACGTTTTTGGAAAAAATAAAATTTTTAATATTTATTTAATTTTTTCTTCAAAATGCCTAGAACATAACTATTACCCTCAACAAGCACAGTTCAATGTCAGGAACTACCGTAGAAAAACACACCCAAAGGAGGTCAATTGTACTCTCATATTTCCAATCAGAGTTAACGTTTATGAGTTATATGGATTTTGAAATAAAATAATCCTAATTTACTTATTTTAATTATGGTCACTTACCAAAAACTACATTCCAAAGATGGACCAAATCAGCCAGTGTTAGGCTCTTTCTAAGGAATGCACAACCTCAGGATCTCAACAGTGGTCTCAAATTTTCAATCCTAGTCATTGTTCATGAGTTATAAGGATTTGAAAAATAAAATAATTTTATTAAATAATTTTATTTATGATTATGCCATTTTGGGATTTTTCATTGGAGGGATGCTCCAACTAAACTTAAGCGACGCCTAGGGTAAACATGTCATCTTTAATGTAACTGTGCCCTCATATTTTTGATATAGGCTCCCATTTCTTATTTATTCTACTTTTAAGGAAAACTGCTCATGTGCAATATTTAAAAACAAAACATTCTTTGACAGACCATTCTGTGCACACTAGGACTCAGAATAATATGATGTATAAGCGACTGGTCTCAGAATTTTCCCGGTAATTTTATAAATATATTACCACGAAAATAAAATTCATTAAATCTTCCCAAACATAATTATTTTCATGTCCGAATCCAAACAAATTTATTCCCAAATATATGAGGGTGTGAGCACAAACCTGAGCCACATTCTCTCCTGGAGATTCCTTTGCTTCCACTGGATGTGAACTAGAGGAATTGATCACCCATAGATTTTACCCTCATGTTGATCCTCTATTTCCATGAAAAACATCTCAAAGGTCTCTACGTTGTGAATGTCCAATTGTTCCCAGCAAAATCCATGTATCCCATGTCGAGGAGAGACCCGAAGAAACACATGGTATTCCACCTCGAACTCGAAGGGTATACATGTTATATCAGCATTGGAATTCTGATAGCTCTATACTGTCATCATTTTCTCTTGGATGACCGGAACCTTCTATTTAGTAGCATGCACCAACTCCGGCCCCATGAGAACTGACTCCCTGGTGTCAGTACAGCAATGTTAGGACCTATATGGTCGGCCATACAAGTCCTCAAACGATGCCATATCGAAGTTGGAGTTTTTGTTTTTGTTGTGCACAAACTCCACCAGAGGTAGGTGATCCTCCCAAATGTGGCCAAAATATAGGATTCAAGAACATATCATGTCCTCTAGTACCTAAATGGTATGGTCTATCTAGGCATCTGTATTTGGGTGGAAAGTTGTGCTAAAGCACAGATAAGACCCAAACAACACCAGTAATCTCTGTCAAAACTAGGATGAAAAGTATTAAACCTGATCTAAGAAATTTTTTTATGTGATTCTATGAAGTTGAACTATTCATTCATGTAGAGGTATCCCAAGAACTCTATGGGACATTGTTCCTGAAAAGATAAGAAGTGACCAACAAGATGAGTTGGTCAATGATGATCCAGATGGTACTATGTCCCCTGTATATATGGGATAAACACATCATGAACCCAACATATATCCTTCAACACTTCCTTCTTGGAACCCCAAGGATGAAATGTAAAACCCTTCCATGAATAAGGCATCAAAACAGTTTTTTCCCAACCATGAAATTGATTAAACAAGTTCTCAGCATTTATATCAATAGTTAAGACCACCTTCAACCTATTATATCATATCAGGTGTCATCCTTAACAGAAACATGCATCTCCTGAGGAATCTCATCACATAAGAATCCACTATTAAAACATTCCATCCTCTAAAAGGAATTACAAATTCCCAACCTTTTGAATATCCATCAGGGGTATTCCCTGTTGACAACATAAATCATAAATACCCATAGTTAGTATCATCAAGTTGTGCATCCTAAAATAACATTATAATTAGAGGGGGAATAATCATAGATTAGAAGTAAGTTTCATCATCTATATCCATGAAGTATATCTATAATGACTCCAACTAATCTAATTCCTTGTTTAGAAACCTCAAATTGGACCTCCAACTGAGAACATCCAATACCTTGTTCCCATTACTAGAAGTATAGACTACATCAAAATCATAGTATTGGATGACCACCATCCATCCCCTCTATCTCATGTTCAAATCCATCTGAGAAAATATATACTAAAGACTATTGTGGTTATATTAGACATAAATAATGTCTCCAATACATCAGTGTCTCCACATCATCAATGCAAAGACTACCACTGCCAAATCTTGATCGGGGAACTGTTCTAACTTTTTCCATCCATGAAAAAGGTTTCCCCTTTCAATTGATTGAGGAATTCATTGTCTATTTGTTAGTGGGTACTCATTCTCCACATCACCATGATAATGTGCCATTAATACACACTTTACCTCGATCATTGGGTCTTAATATAATCTTCTTCAATAGTTTCTCCACCTACACCATCAACATGTGAAGCTCTCTAAAAGACATCTGATATAATGATGCATATATCAGTGACATCTCGGTGTGCATAGTGATGAATAATTCTATCTCTATATAGAGAGGTAATCCTATAAAACTCTTCTAGAAAGACAAAATCATACTCAGCCACTACAGCTAGGATCTAAAAACTCCAAACAACCACTGCTATGAGGCTATGGATGGCCAACTCATGTGGGATTGGTTGCACCCTCCTATTAATGAATTTATCACATTCTTATAGGGATTACATTTTCTATGACTGAGTAAAACCCCATTCCAACTATACGGACATTCCACATCCTCTTCCATCAAATATTCAATCTACGATTGAACTGTGGATGACCAGTATATTCCCAAACTAATGTCATAAGGCTTCAATGTTTCCACCAAGGGATTCCAACAAAAACAGTCACCTCAAGGGTAATATTAAACTATCAGTATAAGTTTGATTATCAAGTCTCCTCCCATGGGTATCTCACGATGTATGGGTCAGGTAAATGATTTAACTGGGAACTCTAGGTTTTAAACATGATTCGGGACAAAAAGGAATGATTAGCACCTTTTTTCCATTAACATCGTAGCTAAGAGTAGAAATAGACCATACCTAGAATCATCCCTCGACCCCATGGGTCATATACCTCGACCTCATGATTCTACCCCATACCCTTGTCCTAGTGCTCCCTAATCTTGGTTTGGACCATATTGGGGTTGTGGTTTTAACATGTCAAAATGAATAGAACCTCCTATTGATCACCTAGATCCTTTGTCACATCTTTCACCCTATATATCTATCTATTCCTTTGACTGTTTTATCCCCATTTCCCATCCATCTTTTCACTATCAACATTAAAGGGTTGACATTTTCTAGAGAGATGTTCACTACCATCTTTTGAAAATAATTACCTATTTCTAGTACAATTGGATGAACCCCATGAGACTTAAGCTTCAGGTCCCCTATCATGGGACCTCTTCTCAGAATTTCTCACATTTCCAGGTCTCTGAGACTAACATCGGCTTCCTTATTTCCTACTAATGACATCCACTGGTTGTATTAGCTTATCCAATGGACTTTCAACCACAATGGTCCTCTTTAGCACCCTATCATAAGTAGGAATGTGAATAGGAATAGTGTTGGATTAGAATTCCCTAAACACACCTCGCTTTGAGGTTAAAGACCTAAATTAATGGTCGTATCATAGTTATTAACAACCTAGAATGTTCGGTATGCTTCGATGAATACTCTGTTACAGACTTTTCATACTATTGAAGTTATAGAAGCTCTTGGGAAATCATAAACATTAAATTTTATATAAAAGAGTCCCTTATATGGGAATGGTTCTCAATCTATGCCCATGGAAGAGTCACCTCATCATAAGATCAGGTAATATAAACCTTTCCATCACCATGTTGATCCATGAAAAAGGCTCACTACTAGGACTGTTATCTGATCTAATGGTGTCTTGACGAGACATAAAACTCAGTCACCACCTCAAGTCTATCCATATCCACCTGTGAGTCGGGCTCATGTATGAACCCAATGGGTCTCTATTACTAAAACTTGTGATGTTCTCATAACCTCTAAATATCATATTTTGGTACTACGAGTACCATGTGATACTCCAAAGGTTGTGGAATAGATGGTACACCACCTGGTGTTTCTATATTTGGTACGATCCCATGTACCCATCTCATCAACCCGCATATCATCCTCATGATAATGTAGTGGAATCTTGGTTGGATTTATAAATGGAAGCATCTAGCGAAAAAAATATATAACATTGTCAATTGGGTACACCTAGTGAGATTTCTTAAGAAGTACATGGAAAACTCACCCCATTTATATATGATCCATGTACCATCATTTTTTCTGGAAACTAGTGTTTTCATGTACCAAGTTGAGAAGAAGAATTCTGGGTCCTTATTAATGGATATGTTAGCTACCACACCATTTTTAAATACCATAGCGTAAAATCCAAAAGTGGGACACTTATCACGGTTTCCACAATTCAAACTCATAGACTTTGGATTCAAAATATAGAACCAACCTTTTCTGATACCACTCTGTCATGAACCATCCCTCGGGGCCCATGTTGTGACTAACCCAAGTCCTCCTTCCATAGGCCAGGGGCTAAAAACTAGCACTGAGTAGGAATATCATAGGCAAATGGATAGAATTTTCCTTAGTACCTCTAGACACACACACAAATCCAAGTCATAGATGAATGAAGTTGAATACAATATGTAATATAACACAAGGTATGATAGTATAAAATTTAAGGTAAATGAGGTGAGGATACAAACTAAAATGAAACAGAAAATTAAAATTACATTCCTATGAAAATCCTCTAAAGACAACCCTTCCAGAATGGTAGGTACATAAAGAACTATTTGAAGTTTCATAACAATGTCTCATCTACTGGGTCATTATAAGCTTCACCTGGCCCCGATCTACCAAGGAATCCATCAAATAATCAATAATATGCACAAGAAATGCCACATGTGCAAAAACATTGTGTAGGGGTGAGTAAAACAGTACTCATTAGGGACCTTAAACCAAAATTATATACCAAAAAGAAATACAAAAATCGGACTACCAAATAGGTACACAATGTGTAACCTCTAATAAGTACAGTCAAGAGAGTTACTAGAGTCATCTCACACAGGTATAAGATAATTTATAGAATGATAGATTGTCAGTAATAATGTTTATTGTCTTGTTTTGGTGACAGAATCATCCTCATTGATTCATTGAGGTCTGATCATCTACCAGGACACTCAGGTATGCTCTTCTGCTAGGCCATTGAGGTTTGTTTAGCTATTGTTCCACCGAGTTTTGCTTGTCTTTCAGGCCACTAATATATGTTCATCTATCGGGCCAATGAGTATAGCTCAACTATTGGGGCACTAAGGTCTGCTAATCTACTGGGGTACTCAGTTCGGTTGGATACTGGGACACTGGGGTCGGCTTGTCTGTAGGGCTACTGAGATCAGCTCATCTGTCGGGCCACTGAGTCTATTAGTCTCTGGGGTAACTGAGGTTTTCTCATATCTCGGGCCATAGAGGTTTTCCTGTCTCCAAGGCCACTGAGCTCCACTAATTTTACTAGAAATTTAGGTCTGCTCATCTCCTAGGCCACTGATGTCTTCTTGTCTTTCTGGATTCTGAGGTCTACGTGCCTATTTCTTCTCATCATAGCCAACCGTAGGATTCCAAATCAAACCGTGATAGATTTTGGGAGAATATATTCCTCACATCATCAATTATATTTTAATTTTCAAGAAAACTCACATAGTGTATGTCAACAAGAAGATCCCATTACAAGGGTCCCAACACCCCTAAACAGTTCATAAATCAGACCCATGGTTTGGATGTTATGCTCGTTTTACTAAAAAGAAGCCAGTTGGGTCCAGGTCTAGTATGACCAGGTCAAATTGACCCGACTCGGTTTGGTCGAGTTGACCTGGCTGAGTTTGGGCTGAACTGGTACAGCCTAAACCAAACAGCAACTAACTCCATTTGAGTATACTGGACCTATCTTATTGGGCCAAGTGTCTAGCCAGTTGGGCCACTAAGCATCTCGGTCCCTTTCCTCTTTCCCATCCCATTCTAGCTGGCTGTTTTACTCCAATCGGGACACTAAGTAGCCTAATTCCCTTGACCCATCTAGCAATTGTAAGATGAGATTGTCTAACCCGGGATGCAGTGCTTTCCACATCAGTTCGGACCCCGCGTACCACTGCATAAATTCCCCACGACCTGTTGCGGGGTTCCGTCCATGGTCATTTTGGACCACAGTTATGCATTGTGGGATGTGATTCAATGCCATGGGATTAGGGTCCAAGAATAATCCGACCAATCTACCTTCGAATTCCTAACAGCGGATCCGATACAACAGTAACAGAAGAAATTGTGGTTTCCAACACCGACAGACTCCGAGCCGGCGGCCCTATGTCGCCGTCGCAGCCCACCAGGTAACAACCCTTTATCATCTCTACCATCAACCATGTTTTCTGCCTCCTAGAACCGCCATATCTTGTAGCCTCCTTCCATTGGATATCCTACCGTTTTTGTCCCACGTGGACCACAGATTGACATTTCTATGAAGAAGGGGAAGAAGGTATCGAAGAATAATGAATCAAGAACCGAAGGAAGATGAACCATTACCATTTTCTTTGTTGGAATGGCTCATCCTTATTATGAGGTTCTATGAAGAATGGAAAATACTAAGTGAATCCAACTCTCTTAAATTCCAGCAAGCCAAATCCCATCCTACAAAACACACAATCGATATGTGGGTAAACATGTCTGTATGTTGATCCATGTTCTTCACTCAGACCAAGGAATATGGAAGTAAGGGATTCACATAGAATTAAACCCCTACCTTGAATCGTATCTCTCATAAATGAAGAATGGATTCACTCTATCCCTATTCATCAATTAGTGATTTTTAAATCTTGTTGATGATGGGACCCTTTTAAGGGGAAGGAATGAACCTCTGGTGATCCGTCATTAGTCAACATTCACCGCATGCAAAGGCCAATCCTCCAGAGCCTAAGATCTAACACTAGATTATGCCCATGATCTTGTATTTCTATTAAATAATTAAATAGAGTAAACACGTTTTATAATTTCTATTACGCTGATTCATCGCGTCATTATGCTATTTCACTTATGAAAAGAAAATAATATTTTTGTTACGCATGAGTTTCAGCATCATTGTTCTGTTTCGTTTATGAAATGAAACATTTGGCCCAACATTGCAAATGTAGCGAAAAAATTTAGGATAAAATAAAATTTCATAAGTTTATTTTATTTTTTCATAAGAAATCTAAAAAATTAACATTTATCTCCAACCTGTTCCAGTTGAGGTTAGGCCCGGACTAAGGAATGAACAGTCTCACGAGCTCAATGGTACTCACTCATTTCAAATCAGAATTACCGTTTATGACTTATAAGGATTTGAAATAAAATAATCATTATTTTACTATTTTATTTATGGCCACGTCCCAAAAACTATTCCACCATTGGAACACGCCTGCGAATGTTAGGCTCTACCTAAGGATAGAACACACTCATGAGGTCAACAGTGGTCTCATGTTTTCAATCTGAGTTAGCGTTTATGTTATATTAGGATTTTAGAAATAAAATATATTTTTTACGGTTATGTCATTTTTGTGTTTTCCCGCTGGATGCCCGCACTGGCTACACTGAAACCATTCCTTGGGTAAGCCTGCTATCTTGAACGCAACACTGCCCCCTGATTTCTTATTTGGGCACCCATTTAAGTGTTATTCAACTTTTTTAAGAATAATTCTCATGCAAATTATTTAAAAACATAATATTTTTTGACCGACCATTTTGGGCACACCAAGACTTAGAATTGAACACCTTCTAAGTTCTTGGTCTCAAAATTTTCCCATGAATATTATTAAAATAAAACTGTGAAAATATGAGACATTATAATACTGATTTGTTATAATATATCCTAGGAAATATTTATAACTAAGAATTATGTCATACCCTTCTATAATAAAATGAAATACATGACTCTCATTCCTTCACTATCTATTATTTAACAATCAATGGATGATAATTTGCGTTAGTGTGGAGTTTAATTGATAGATTAATTTCTATGATAAATTATAATAATCAATAATGGTTCCATTCTCCATTTTAATAGATCAAACATTGTTATATCCATGAAATACATTCACAATTAATTTACATTTAATTTATACAAAATCTTCCAGGGATATGTCCATGGTCTATTGTAGGTTTAAAAGTGAGTAAAATATTACATAGTGTATTAAATTCAATTGAATAAATGGAATTTGGGATTCCATGATATGGGTGGATGAATCAAATAGAAAATCATTGGACATAAAATTATTTATAGTTGTACCATTTCTCATTAAAAATAAATTTCATCTATTTGAGTAGTGATAGAATCCAATATATCAACATATAATACTCTCAATTAGGATAAGTACTTAAATAGATTGTTCACCTATGATTTTTGTATTTTGGATTTGTTGAACATTATATTGATGATAACCCATTAATAGAGAAAACTGGTATCCAATATGTCTTATTATCAAACAAACATTCTATCATAGTCTCTAGTCATAATGGATAATTGATTCAACTCTTATGGGTTGAAAACATTCAAATAGATTATATGTGTTTTATAAAGGAGGTTCAAATTATTTCTAGATTCCCTAATAAATATGTTTTTTACATATGATAAAATCATTATTGATATACTCTAATTCAATATTTTGATTATAAACTGGGTAATATTATCATATACATCTATAGTATTACCATATTTGAGTTAGTGGTGGGATATGGATATGGCCACACTTTTCCCATTTTCATTATCACTAGACTTCTAATTTTTCTACAATGGAATATTAATAAAGGATCCACCACCATGGTATTTTTATTAATTCAAGGTATTCATTATTTACTCATATACATTCAAGTGGGTGTAATTTTCATAAAATTACTACTAATTAAATTATTTTCTGATAGTATCATGTTTCATAGAATCAGTTGAATCATCAATGATTAAATTTAACAACTATTATAATATAATAATAAAAATTGTAATTACATTGTGGTTATATATATATATTATAGGTATGTTATTTATCAATATATAACACTAGAGATGGTTATTAGAGTTAAAATTCCACTGAACAAAGATATTGGGTTTACCCTGTAATGGTAATGTTACAATAGAATCTCACATCAATTACTAAGATAATAATATAATTAATTTCTAATATTATTAATACTTTAAAATATTAAAATCACTTTTCCAATAAAAAATTTATAACGATGTTGTTTTATTTTTTTATCATTAAATATTATACCAATTTTATATTTCTAAAAAACTTGTGGGGTGCTGATTTCCAATCCCCATCTAGATTACCACTATACTATTAGTTGTTTTACCACACATGGATGAAATTGGATAATAATATCACTAAAATTATACCTAGTGGGTTTTTATTATTCTTAATTATGGTGACATGGAACTACCCATGTACTACCATCAGAACCAAATAGTGATTAATTGTGTTTGTAATAATTTTGAGTCATGAAATAACTCTGAGGACTTGCTAGTTAGATTATGTAGATAATATTTCATTATGATTTCTCTAGTAACATATATTATCTCTATAACATAATTATTTATATCAACATATGAAATTTGGGATATCTTGGAGATGGAGATGACATCCTTGATTGGGAGAATCCTTTCTTGGTTAATATAAATTAAGTTTCTGAACATATGAGACATCATACTCACTCTCTTCCAGGTAATGGATGTTTTTGCTTCAAAAATTAGGGAGAAACTAACAAAATGATTTAATTACGAGATTAGTGATGTCTATGTCAGTGTATGTTTTGATATAAATTCAGTTTTTACCGTATAATGACATTAGTTATTTTAGAGTTATTTTGAGGGCATGAATTATCACCCCAAAAATTAAATCCAATAACATATTGTTTACTATGTAGTGATTGACATGTTTTTTGGGTTATAATATACATTGATTACATGAATTTTTTTTGTTAGAAAATGGTTGTAAAAATCTTCATACTATTTTTTCCTGATTAATGGAAACCCAAGAATTAATTCATAAACCATGTGACTGATTAGGTTGATCAGTTTTTGTGATATTGTACGATATTTTTCATTATAATTGGTGTGATTTGATAAAACAAACTAACCACTACTATAGATAATAAATAGGAATACATGGTTGATTAATCATTATCATATGTTGAGAATATCATATTGGGATCATCATTTCATATTAGATGTTTTCATGTATTTGAATCCAAGGGTTCGATTCATTTTGGTCCCACTACTCATTTGTAGTGGGTAATGGACTTTTAATCACCTAGGATGGGGATGATAGCACCATTTCATAAATGATTGGTTGGGATTTCATGTCATATCAACAGGGGTATATTTTCATAGTCCGATATATAGTCATAGATTGATATCATGTTCAGGAATTACATGATAGTAATAATACCTATTACCCTTTTATGAATGTCATTATTCATAACTAGTGAATTTACATGACTACTAAATAAGGGAATTATATTATATTTCATTTAATGAAAAAACTTATTTTATATAGTTTAATTTAATATAATATGGAACTTCAAAATTTATAACTATCTGTAGAGGTATAAGTTGTTTTTTGGATAGATGGGCCCCATAAAACTTGCTTCCAAAACATCCATATGATGGAAATTAATAATAATATATTTATATGGATGTTAATAGAGAATTGCATGTTGATTTTGGTGTCTTATAATGAAATAACATTATAATTCTGATTACTATAATTTTTAATTACATAAAAATATTTCAAATTATACAATGTAATGATATTTATTCATCATAACACTAATGTGATGATGTATTTACAATATCAATTACATGGAATTATTATATGATATCCCCTCTATAACTAGATACTTGATATTAAATGATAACATTTTTGAATATATTCCCTATAGTATATATGAAATCTTTCTAATATGACATATGTGATTTTGGATTCTTGGTGTTTTTGATTCATAGAACATCAATACATATTCCCATAATGTTTGAACATGGTAATAACTATTAGAGGATGGTGTGAAGGAAATAAAACCACTAATATTTCCCCATTATGTATTTTTCATTTTATATTCCTATATGAAAACTATTATTCTACTCTATATACTTTCGATTATTATTAGTTCATATCATTAATCAAATATTTTCAGTAATTAATTAAAACCCTAATTACTTATTCTTATATTGAGGAATATACCCAAAAGGCCCAGGAATGAATCATTGATCCACCCCTACCGAAATTTTATTAAAAAATAAAGTACAAAGTCAGATCATCAAAAGGGAGGTTTACAAAGACGAGAAAATAAAATTTCACATGCATCAGCCTCAACAAATTTCACACAAAAATCAGGGGTGACAAAAGACCATTCTGAGCTTGACTCCTCAATAGCCTTATTTGATAAGGCATCAGCAACCTAATTGGCCTCCCTATAAGCATGAGTCAAAACAATGACAATCGAATTAAGAAGATGTATACATTCAATCCAATAAGGCAGAAAAACCCAAGGAACATTCCTAGATCGGTTTTTAAGAAGATCCACAACCACCATAGAATCTGATTCCAACCAAAGAAATTGCCATCCAAAATTAAAAGCGTAATTAATAGCTTTGATCATGGCCCACAATTCAGCTTAAATAGTAGAACCATGCCCAATATAATGATGGAAGAAGCCTTTGACAAAGCCCTGATAGGTGCGGAAAACTCCACCACAACCCGAAGGCCCAGGTGAACCAGAAGCCGCACCATCAACATTGACTTTTAGCCAAGAAGGGATAGGGGGAATCCATCTGATGGATTTCAGAACCAAAGGCTTCATGGGTCTTCCACTCACACCAAAATTCCTCAAAACAATAATGTTATTCAGCCCATTGTGTATACACCCAGTTTGAATCTTAGAAGCAGTGCAAACAACCCTATGAATAACCATTACACCAGAATGAAAAGTGGGTGTGATGTCCTCAAAAAGTTGAGCATTACATGCTCTCCAAATGAACCCAATGGAAGAAGAAACAACAACCACAATGATATTACTGACCTGATCACTGCACCGGGAAGAAGCAGCAGACTGAAGAAGGTTATCCATAGAGCTGACATCCAAACAGCACCCAGTCATGTCTTGGATGTACTTTCAGAGACTGTATATCATAGAAAAAGATAGAAAAAGATGATCAATAGATTCAATAGCCACACGGAAAATAGGGCAGGCTGAAGAAATCTTGAATCCATATCCTTGAAGAATATAGTGAACATGTAGACGTCTTTTCCAGATCTTCCATAAGAGCAGGAAAATGGAAGGTGGAATATATTTTTTATTCACCATAATGAATATTAATTTAAAATAATTATTAATGAAATTATTTTCCACTTCCGATTAAATAGAACATGATATCATTTGCCAATTGATTTAATAATAACTACCATAGTAATCCATGATAGTCCACTAATGAGTTCATTTTAGAGTGTTAAAAATATTATAAATAAATAATTTATAATGATGTTATAGAGTATTCCTACATCTTGATGAAATAAAATTGTATAAAAATATTATATTACATAATAATAATGATATCATTTGTAGGTATTGGGGAATTATGTTATTTCTCTAATGGTAACCAAATATTATTCTAGACACTAATCAAGGATTTTAGTAGAGCCCACTATATTCTAATTATGAAGAGTCATATAAAGTCACACACTATGTGTATGAATAATTGTAGTTAATTTATTTTAAAATTTTAATGTTCTGAATTAATATTATTCATGTTTTGTGTTTTAATAATTATTCCGGTATTGTTGACCACATAAATTCAATAATAAGATATAAAATAATTTATAATATATACTAGTTAGATATTAAATCAATATTATGATTATGTAATAAATAATATATATATATATATATATTATTTAGTATTTACAAGGTAATGAATAAATGTTTTCTTTATTCAACAGTTCATTGAATAGAATAATATATATATTACATAGTTTTGGGAATATCAATATATATATGTATACAATATTATAGTGAATATGATATTTTTTTATTTATGGAATTTATAATAACATGATCATTATTTATTTTGGTAAATATTTATTATGTGGGGTTTGGAAAATTAAGGGGAGGATTGATGGTCATAGTTAGAAGGTCTTGATGTAATAATTATATATTAATTATTAGGGTTAGAGAAAGTAAAAATAATATAATCAATGTAGTATAATTATAATTTGACATGGTTATACATTTAATAATCATATATATAATGGAAATTTATGAAATTATCAGTTATTACACCCTATGTATATAATATAATTTATATATTTGTATAGAATGTTTGAGTTTTGAATAGTGTTTTATCCAAATTGAATTATTTTATATCCTCGTAGAGATAATTTAAATAATATTATTATAAATGAATGATAATCATCCATCCCCTTATAGGATCAAGGGAAAAATAGAAATAAGTTTTTATGCTGGGTTCATTTCTTATTGTAATCTCTGTGATTGAGAAATAAACATAGTACCACTATGATAAAACCTTAAAGAGCAACATAATGTTTTTTTATTCACAAAGGAAGTGTTGATACACATATGAGAATTTTAGTTTGGATTATTTATGATAGTAACGATATAAAAAGAGAGTCAATTAGATTAGTCAAAAAAATTATTATTAGGTAAAATGATATTTTTTTTAAAATATAAATTAAGATATGTATGTGAAATATTCTCTCTATGATGAATATGAGATAGTTATATCGTATTTATTTGATTTTATACATGGTAATTTTTGAAAATCATTAGTAATAATGCGCTTGACCACATCAGATATTAGATAAATATTATATGTGGTATAAAATCATCCACATGACAAATTATCATTATTTATTATTTGGTTAATAATTTTTCCATTTTCTAGAAATAAAATCATTATATATTTCCATTTTTTCCAAAGGTCTAGATAAAATTTGTGATTGAGTTCATATATCGATGAAATTTTGAAGAATTATCAACGGTCCCACAAAATTATTTTGTGGTTAATGTTTACATTTCAGAGTTAAATGAAATGTAACCAAATTTACAAAGCAAACATCCATGGTCAACCATATTAGTGATGGTTTTTGTAATAATTTCATATTTTATGGTGTTAGTATGTTGAGTGTAATTACATACCATATATTTTCAACCAATTTATAAATATTTCGGTGTTTGTCACATTGTTGAAAACTTCTATATACAATAATTGACCCCAAATGATTTCACTAAATTTTAATTTGGTTTCTATATGGTCAAAGTATGAAACAAGTAATTACTACACACCATATATAGTCTTTCTATTATACTATCTGAAATAATTTGAAGGAAACCATGTATATTTCGTCCTATATATTATTTATGTGTGATAATCCACATAAAATACCCATTTATTGCCTATTAATATAGTTTCGAATGCCATAGATAAATTTAAATTTATATAAAGTATTGTATAAAACATTTTATAATAGAAAACACATGAAAGGTATACACTGATACATGCATTTCTCTTGAGTCAAGCATTAATCTTAATATAAGAGATATAAAATTAAAAAGAATGTACTTATTTTAACATGTCATTTAGAATGAAATTTTATAGTAGAGTATATCTTGAGAGATTTTTAATAAGGAGAGTGGAAATACATTCTGCTAAGTAATATCTTCATTATTATGAAAAACGAACAACATGTATGATCATCATACATATCATGTAAATCAAATGGATTTCAAGTGATATATTCTATTTATAGTCTTGTCTCATCGTGTTCTAAAAATTTTCATTTAGACTACATGGATTTCCAATAGAAAAATTTTATTTTATTAATTTCATAACAAGTTTTATATGAGTAAATGATGAAACATTACTAAATAAACATCAATGAATATAGATGATTTTATTCTTAGACACTGTCATATGATATAAAATGTTATATAAGTGCTAGAAAATATAAATAGGTTAAATCTATAAAATAGAAATACATTCTTGGTGACATCTATTACATGTTTTGTAAATTTAAAGTTCCATATAGAATTTACTCTCACTAAGAGGATACAATCATTATAGACAGTAATCTCAATTCATGTACTTGATAATTATAAAACAAAATTAGCTTCTTCAATAAAAATAAAACACAAAAGAGGATGATAATCTTAGAAAATATATTGAAATATAACTAAGATAAGTATTTAATTAATTTACATCACTTTTAATTAAATAATTCAAACATTCATATTAATGAAATAATGAAAGTAAATGAATTCTAGGTTATCTATTACATAGATATTTCATGTTTTGAATGATTTGGATATTGATCGACTTGTGTATATGGAAATTTTTTTTGAATATAAGTTTATATATAGTGGTTTTTAGTGAAAAAAATTATTATTAATATAAATAAAAATATCTAACTATAATGACTTGTCCTTTATTATGTATTAGAAATATTTTCCATGGATTAGATTTTTTGGGAAATTTTCCAATAGTTTACATCTCCAATGAATGTGTAATAAATTTAAAATTTTGACGCTCCAAGTGGCAGGTTTCCATTCGGGACATTAGCTTTGTTGAAACCAATAATAGAGATATATATATCAATAGTGGGATGAAATACCTTGATCTATGTATCAACTGAAGGGGCATTTCCATTGTATCACAATTAATTTATATTAAACTAAATATAATAACTATTAGTTAAATGATCTTGTTCAAATGAAATACTTATTTTATTTTTTGACTGAATAATTAATTATTTTTGTAATTCAAGTACATTTTTTAGATAAAATAACATTAAGTAAATACATAACAAACATTAAATATGAAATTAGAAAATTATAATATTTATAAATTTTCTTTTTTACTAATAGTAATTTAATACTGTAAAATACACACACTATTTAAACTATATATGAATATAATAAAAAGAAAAAACATAATAAGCTAGTGGAAATACCATAAGTGATGATAATATTGCTAATTGTCTTACATAAAAGGGGTAATAATGAAACCATTTATATATGTCTATATTTGAGACTCATAGAATCACCATCATTTTCACCAAGTTATAATGATTGTTTTGGGATGAATTGAAAATTTTATCATCAAAGGGTTGAATTAAAAACAAATAAATTATATAATATGTATGAAAAAATTGATGAAAATGAGTTTAGGATTTTACGATAAGAGATAAAAAACAATATATCAAGGGATTCCTTCTTAATAATGATTTAATGACCTACTTCCTAAATATCTTTAGATATTTTTTCACAACCTCATTTATGTTATGAATGGGAATATGAATAATTTCAAAAAGAATATCAATATGAAAGGATATTATCAATCCAATTTCATGTTGTATTTTGATTTGATAATATAGTGTAAGTGTAATAAAATTAATTTATTATGTCAATCAGTGTAAAGAATATAATATATTAAAAAACATTATTTGTAAATAAGTGAAAAAATAAGAAAACTATAATCATTCTAAGAAAAATAAAATTACCTTTAAATAATACATTAATAATATTAGAATAAAATATTTTACACTATAGTACTATCAGATATCTCGTATTATGTTATGTACTACCCTTTTTTTAACCATCCACCTCAACAAGCTAGTGATATTAAAAATTATTCTCACTAGGGATACATGGAGGTTGATTCAAATGTCTATTTTCTGTGATTTTAAGATATGTATTTATCTAGGAATTCATTATGATAATTAATATCCTTTAATATAAAAATGAGAAAGGAATGATATTCATTAATATTATTTTCACTACAAAGTAATATATTGTTAACCCCTTTCAATTATTTTCCATTTTATTGTGGGTTTTACACTTTAATAGGTTGTGTCTTGGGAATCCTAGTGATGGCGGAAATTTTCTAATAATAATTAACTATTTTTAAGGGATGTATGTTATTTTTCAAACTAATGGAGTCTTAGTTTAAATGTGTTAATTTCTTTTCAGTTTTCTCTATGAGTTCAGATAATTCCCAAGTTGGTTTGGGTTTTTTATAAGATTATAGTTTTCTTTGTGTGTTTTAGGTGACTATATAGTTTGTACAAGGGTTTCCTGACAAGTACATAGTTGGAAAAAACAAATTTTAATATTTGTAAACTATGTGAGAATATTACAATGAGTGAAATGTTTACATTCTAGGTAATGGTAAATGATCATGTAATAATAAAACAACATATGGTTTTTGGTTTAATTGAGCCTTTTGTATTATATGATGTGTAAAGGGGTTTCACATCATGTAAGTATTGGTGGGATGGATTTTATGGTACTAAATTGACTGATTTTTTATTCATTTTTGAATACCCCACTTTATCTCGACCTCGATCAATTATTTAGTGATTTTAGGAGTCTCTTTTTAGTCGATATTTATTCATTTAGAGATTTATCATCATTATAGTTGGGTTTCATCTCATTGGGTAAATAATACATTATTTATATTTGATTCAATTGATCATTGTAGTGTCCCTACATTGATTTATTGTATTTTTTTTGATCCCCAGTACTGTTTTCTATAGTTTCCTAATAGAATTTGTATTAATTCCTTTTTGGGTGGTCATTTCTTTATTGGTTGTACTTAATCATGTGTGTATAATTGAGGTATGTGTTTTTTCCAATTCTATGATGAACCTAATTCTTAATTTAATTAAATATGATATTAGATGATTGGTATATGTCTTATTTTTGGTTTTTTAATCTTCCTTTTTAGTGGATCTTATTCTTGGCATGTGCGACCTATGTTTTGAGGAAGGTAGTCCTATCACTAGCTTGTTTTGGTGAACTGTATTGCTCCTAAATTAAATAAATTTAATTATTAATTCAAATTGATTGAAATTAAATATTTGATTTAGTATTCATAGAACTTGGTTTTTATAAATTTTTTCCCCATTAATTTGAAAAAATGGGGTTTTAATGTATTGTGAAATTGTTCTGGGAAATGGTTTTCAAAAAATGGATTCGTAAAAATGGTTTGATGAAATTTTTTTAGAAATAAGGTGAATATAAAACGATGGGTACTTATGTGGAATGTATAATAATAGTTCCCATCCAATATCATGGGTTTTTTCTCAATAGGATTTCCACTACTCTATATGCCTGTTATTTTGGGGACTTGTTAGGCCTACTCTAATGGTTCACTTTTTGGGGTGTTTCTCTACTCTCTAGACACTATGAATAATGAATATCCTTGTGTATGTGACCATTAGGGTAGGGTACCACCTTGATATGAAATTAGTTTTAGGTTTATCATTAATTGGAATCATGTTAGGATTTGTATATAGATTCCTTCTCATTGGACATTTGGTAGACTTGAGATATTATTTTTGGCATATGAGAGGAATATTGTGGTTACTAACAAGCAATATATTTCAATATTCAGAATCATGGTACAATTGGATGTTAGTATAAATGTCTCATATTCTGATTCAATTATATTAATATAATCATTTATTTTGGTTTTTCGAAGTTTGAACTAGGATTGTTCGGTTATTTGATTATTTATTCTATTTTTTGGGCATTGTAGTATGCCTTCGACACATGTTATCTATTTTATTTAAGAGGTTGTCAATAATTATCATCAAGAGATTACAAAATTGATTAGAAATATTTTTATTCTAACATGTAGGAAGATATAATTATCAATCATAACACACCATAATCCCAAAATGCTGTTTTTGATATATAGTCAGGAGATATAAGAGAATGAGATCAATCAACAAAGTCCATTCATAATACGACAATATACATTTTATGTAACAATTACCCTAAATAGGTGGTGTACTATATTTTCAACATTGATAAGATCTATGACTTCATAAATACACCTAAGAGAATCAAGGTGGAGTGTGAAGCGTTTATACATAAGGGTCTTAGGATGACATAGTTGGATTATATAGAATAAGATTATATTCTTATGGAATTTGACTATAAGTATTTATATTCCCTCTTATTCAAGAAGTTTTTTACACTTTAACTAATGATATTTATGTATCTAGGGTTCCACTCTTTGTAGTAGAATTATTTTTCAATATCAGAATACACCAATCGTTATGCTGTAATGGTTCATTTTGCATCTGAGGTAAACAAAATAACGAACAGTTGAATTTTTAGAAGTACCATAAGGGTTTTCCAACATATATCATATTATATTTTTTTAATTAGAAGACTTAATCCTTTGAATAGAAATTGGAATGATATATTAAGGGTTAAATTTATATTCGATGATAGGAATAGTATTTTTCTTCTTATATTCCTTCTAATGGAAGCTTCAGGGCTACACTAGGGTAGAAGAGGAAGTATAAAATTCATCATATGAATTTTTTAGGTGTTTCTCAGAACTATGACTCTTAGACACCTCTATTTATAGATAGTAGTGTTCCTAGGACTTTTTTATCAGTGAGGAATGTCCAAACACACCCAACATTCTAATATTTCACCTCCGATAATGTGTCACAATTGTTGACATTAGGGTCATCTGTATAGGTTTTGTTCCTCTATCTCTACATCTTGATATGGTTAAGTATTTTTAGCTAAAAATATAACATTGGTGCAGTTAGATTCTTCAAGAACAATAGGAATCCAATCAAAGGCCTCATGTGTGAATCCTCTATATGAAATCGATGAGTTTTTAGCAAAGGAAGATAGAGGTCCAGTGATAGTAAGAGGTTCCATGTTTGTTAAATCTTTGACAGATGTTTCATAATAAAATAATGGTTCTTCTCACTCATTTATATCTGGACATTTTGTTGATATGATTAATCATAAAATGGTTATCATTTCTGTTTTATGGAGTTAGTCACACCTCTTCATAATAGGAATGATCATGAGATTTAGTGTAATTTCCCACCCCTCACCCATTGCCTTATGATGAGATGTGATTTCTTTTTTTCCTTATGTGACATCCTTAATAAACCAAATACTGGAAATAAATTCCCAAAACTTCATTAACAATTATGGGATTATTTTCCCTTTTAAAAAAAATATAACCATATAAATAATACACTATATGATGCATGAGAAGTATTCAATACCACACAAAATTATAAACAATCTAACAAAAAATACTATAGAACATAACCCATATACGAGTATAACGTGGAAACCAAAACCAAAAAACTAAAAAGCATTGAATAAATTTACAAAGAAACTATGAACAATATCCAAGATCCATCTCAACAATAAATTCCCATGGTATAAATATTCATCACATAAAGAAATTCCATAACATTCCTTTACCATTGTCTCGATATATATCTTATGAAAATGCACAAAATTTCCTAGAAGAGGTTGATTGTAAAACATATTAGGTTTTCCCCAATTACATACCAACTCATTCCACTAGGACAAAACAATATATTTCATTTATTAAAAGAAATTTATATAAATCCATTTGAAAGAGGTTTTATACAATCCATAATAGTTTCCTAATAGAAATAATTTTATAAACTAATTTTTTTCTATATAATGAAACCAAAAGAGTCTTTCAAACCATTTCCTCTATCCAATTTTTATATCCCATCCCATTTTAAACACATACCAAACACACAAACACATATTATTTGTCTTACAATTGATAGGGGAACATGATGTCCATAACTCTCTACTTGAATGGTGCTACTTCACTACCATTATCCATCACATTCAAATCATTCCCAACCATTATTCCCAAATCAAGATAACACATTACATAAAATGTATTATTATATAAAAAATATATTAAAATCTATATACATAAACCAAAACCAAACTACCATTTTAAAATTTTCATTTTAAAATCATGAAATAAAACATTTTTCAACAACAATCAATTCAAACAATTTCCTTACCCATTACTAAAGAGGAATTCCATCATTCATAGATCATCTTTCCAAAACTGAAATCAATATAATCATCCAATATTTATTCAATAATTAAATTTCAATTTATGATTATCTAATACTGAATCCCCCTACCTGTCAATGTTTGGTGAAAATGAAGAACAACACAAAATCTTCAACACATTGGATAGAAACTAAAAAATTTACAATAAAGAATTATCACTTCAAAATACAAAACATTATCTCATCATGATTGGAATTAATCAACATGGATATATACCTAATAAAATATACCAATATATATAACATAGGTGAGAAGAAGAAAACTATAGAACCCCCCCCCCCATTACAAAATAATTACCCAAGAATCTAGGCCTCCAACGCACCATGATTCACCAATGGATCACTCCGAGAACAAAGGGAAGTCTCTGTACATCCATATAATAGAGATGAATTCAATTTATGGTAAAATTATGTTAAATATATAGAGTTAAGTGGATGATTCATATTTTATCAACATATTTAGGATTTAGTTTTTGACATTGCTTTGTTATGAAAATGGTTAGTCAAACAATATAACAACCACTACCTTTAAAAACCCCTCACACTATTGGATAAAACATCTAGAAATTGTGTACTATATTTTCTAACCATATATGTCCACACATTCATAGTCTCCACTAGGTGGATGCATGATTTTGAAAAAAGTGTGTGCCTAACCATCTGACTACCATGTTTCCACTATTTCATTTTCACAATTTCTTATGAACGGATGCACTTTTTCTTTTAACCATGTTAAGACTGTGAACCTTTATAGAAATATAAAACCATTACAAACCCCATCCACACCTCCCAATAAATTACTCAATTACATTATATACATAAAATAATAATTAAATGGATAATTAAACAAAGTTGGGAATGTTAAATTCTCCACTCCGATAGTCCTTTAATCCACAAAATATAGAAAATTTCCATTCCCATAAAAGAGTTCAGGCCATTTCTGGAACATTTCCATATCACAATCCCACATTTCTCCATAAATCAACCTATAAATCCATAAAATCTACACCAGATCATTAATTTTCCCAAGTAATAATTTTTCCTGCCAATCCAAAACCTTAAGATATACGTAAAATAATATACCATCCAGCTGTATGTCCAGATGATCCCATCGAATCACATGGTCATGATCTGTTTGGTACTTATTAAATTAATATAGATGAAAAGAACTATTCTTTAAACTAATCCATAGTAAAAATCCAAATGATTTTCTACCTCACTAGATCATTCATATCTCTAAAAAAAATTATTTATGGAGGACGTAAGAGGAAATTATTTCGAAAAATTTGATTCCCATTCCATCAATAGATTATCAAGAACACATGATAACTCACCTCGAATGAGAATGTCCATAGAATTTGATATGAATAGTAATTAGGATAAATATAATCTATCTCCGTCATTTTCCTTGTTAATTGAATCTTCTCCATTATCTATTACATGGGGTTTGGTTTAACTAGTGTTGTCTCAACTATTTTCCACCAAACAAAGTAGAGGTGGAAATCAATTCCCATTAAATTATTCTGAAGGATCCATATATCTCAATTTTTGATTTAATTTTTTTAATATAACAACACTGATGATATGTGCTCATCTGATGAGCCAACAAAATTCATTAGAAAATACCAAATCATTTCTTACAACATTTGTATCATCTATTTATATTTTCCATTTTTATGAGGATAATACATCATTCCCCTAGTCAACGGAGTCCTAAGGGTGTGATGTAAGGAATTCCATAATTAAGACCAAAACACAAGATCTCATTATGATAATATGGAAACTAATTTTCTATACATCATTACCACATATCTTGTAAAAAATTTAGAAATGTCTAACCCTATACGAGATAGTTGACTTGGGATTCAATGGGTGGACAATGTGAGATGATCCACTTTCACCCAAATGAAATCATGTTTCTGATCCATCCATGGGATACCTGTCACAACATCCAAGGATATCATCTCCTATTTACAAATAAGAATAGTTAAGGAATAAAACATACTCAGTGTCCCCTGGTGTTCAGCCTTATACTAGTGATTGTGGAGGAATATAATGAAAAACATAGCTAGTTTTATTTTCATGCCAACTAACTATAATTTTTCATTCAGTTACTTATAGTCTTATATTATTATAGGTTGAATTAACAATCTTGAATAGTGGTATGTATAATGATGTTATTCTAAAAAAGAAATAGGTATGACCATCTTCACTACGAACCACAAAATTAAAATCACATCCAACATCTATCTCCCAGTGGTCTCCCCACCATTATGTTTTTGATTCATAGAAACACATTCTGAATCAGATTTCGATGATTCTACAAACATTGTTACCAAATTAGAAACCAAGGAACCTATAAATAAAATGACTACACTACCGCCATCTTCAAAATGCAAATTCATATCGGCTAGGATCTACATAAACATCCATTATTCTATATCCTCTTTAATAATAAATACTATATGGCTTTCTTCTTAAAATAACTTCCACCAAATTTCTATTTCCTATGGTATAAATCAAGTAAAATTGAGTCATTTGGAGATACTCCATCTATATTCTATTTCTTGAGTTCAAATATCATTGTGGGGAACTTTCTTTCAAAATATTATAATCCCTATGCACAATATATTTCTTATAATAACTAGAATGTCATAATTTATTCGAATAATGAACAATAATAACTAATTCCAAAAAAATTCAGGGTATTTATTCTCATGCACCTATATGTTCTATGATACATAAGAAAAATTATGAACTACCTACATGAGAACACCTCACAAACCCCAATCTAGTAGAATCACAATACACCACATAACCTTGTTTGTATTCCTAAAATATCAAGATTTGTACTGATGTAAGGAGAACATTACTCAGTTGAAAATACTAATTCAAATCCATGATCCATTATAACATGTCATTTTTTCGTACCAATGTATTCATCGGTGAAGATTTTTGTGTAAAAGACATGAAATAAATTTCATTAATAACTAGCAAAGCTAAGGAAACTATGTGTATCAATAACATTAATTTGAATTTTCAATACATATCCATGTTTTTATCTTTTATAAATCAAAAAATACATCTCATATAAATATAACAAGGAAAAAAACATACATCTTGTAGAGAAAATTTACACTTTTTATATTTTTCTAAAAGATGTTCTTCCCAAAAAAATTACCAAAACTATCCCCATGTATTGTTCATGGATAGCCCTAGTTATTGAATTTGCTAACATGTCATACAAAAACACCACCACAAATGAATACCCATACCTTTTAAATAAATTATTCATAATTTTAATAATGGAATTTTTTCAATTTTAGACCAAAAAATATACCCACATACTCTTAATGGACATATCAACTGTTGAAAGATGTTGTTGGAATGTCCTCCTTTATACAAAACAATTGGTAATATATCAACCGTAAGTCAATCATACAGAACCACTAGGATCCCCTTAGTTAATTGAATTGAACATCAATATGTGGAGGGGGATACCGACTCATTTTCATAACTTTATTAACCTTATGATAATCTAAAAAATAAAAAAGATATCCAACCACACTGTTCACAAAAAACATGTGTTACAGACAAAGACATTCTGATCTGAATGAAAACATTTCCTTCCAACTCTTCCAAATAGAATTTCAATTCCCTTGATTTTGGTGGTTCCATCATATAATACGAGTGTGATATCGAAATTGTACCTATTAAGAGATAAATATTAACATAATTATTTTTTTGGGTGAAAAGACTGAGAAATTATTGGGAAACCATCTGAATACTGATCAGCGATTTCTAGAAAACGTCTATCCATGATCTCAACCAGTGACTCCATGGACAAAGCTACCATATAGATTGAAATTCATTTAACTCTTGGTGGAAAAAATCTCGCTAAACCTTCCATTACATTCTATTATCTTCAAAATATATGATTGATGCCATCATTAATTGTAAAACTAACCCTTAAACTATAATAATCGAAGATAGATTTGAACATAGTCAACCAATCCAACCCTAGGATAATGTGATATAGATCCATCTCTGTCACCGAGAATACCATATCAATTTTTCATATTTATTGTTATAAAAAAATCATTAGGTATTAAAATAAATATTCTCCTTGACCAATGAGGGATTTGATGTTTCAAAATATAAGGAATCATTACAAAATGGGAATCTATAATATAAAAGATAAAATAATAAATGCATCAATATAATGAAAACTTATTAAAAATATAGTTTATAAGGTAAAAATTAAAATGTATCATAACTATCAACATTAGTGTTTTGAATTTATCATCTAGAATCACATTTCTCAACTTCATACAATTTATCACATACTGAACATTTCTCTTTTTTTGATATTGTTTGAAGGAATTGTAGAGTCATGTTATTCCACGAATCAACATAGATTCCTTAGTTCAACTAAAAAAATATTCATCTACAGTTTTCCTTTCAAATAATATGATTTCCTTGAAACATGAGATGTGTCCTGAGCACTTGATTGTGGAGCACTAGGACCATATAACTGAATATACCCCATATGGTTACAATTATGGAATTCTCTAGCTATTTATGAATAGTCTCTATTCAATTGATCCAAATAACATCATTAAAAACATATTGGAAGTCATCAATTTTTTTGGATGAATCGCCGATCCTTCCATCTGATTCTTAGTCATTCGACTACCTTCAGAATACATATCCCACTTTCAATTATTACCATCATTTGAATTACCACAATTTCATGTTGGTATAAACATTATTTCCCTACTTTTATTTCCTGTTATGTCTCTTTCTACCACTGTTTCACTATTAACTATCTCTATATAATTTGTTTTACAATGAAAAATAATATTAAAAATCACTAGAATCAAGATAAATAAAACAATTTTTTCTTTTAAGTATGCTCATGAGGTAACATAAAGTTAAAAAATGATTTATTTCACAATTTTTTACATTTAATTCATCACACAAGGATTATAAAACTTAGAGATTAATGATTTATCCCTTATTGAAATTCTGAGCGTCTGATGATTTAATTATTTGTTGAACATTTCTTCAAATTCCTCCCATGAATTATCTTGATCAAATTTAGCCTAAGATAATAAATCCCGCTAATTTATTTCTTTATCTTCTAGTTTATAGGTATCCCACATGAAATTCCTCTAAGATTTTATTCTTAAGAAATGAAATATTTAATTCCTCATATTTACTCACAAATCTCGCTTTTTAGGTTTTGAATCACCCCAAATGATTGGCATATTCTTCTTAATGAGATGAATTGAGTAATACACTTTCCTTGTTACATTCATTATATTTCCTCTATCCACATCTTGAGAATCTAGGGAAATTCACTAAACTGGTTGTTGGTTCACTTATGGCCCATGTGTGACAACATTCTTACCAGCTTCCTCCATTTTTATTATACGATACTTAATCGGATCCATTTTATATAAAAACTAGAACAATATTTTTTATCAATATATTTAATTTGAAGGCTTATTTGTTTCAAATTCAACAAATTTAAAAAATAAGCAAAATGGATTAAAATTTTCAAAAAACTTCTATTTTCAAACCATTTTGGAAAATTCCACGATGCATTTTCAGATTATCCAATTTCCAGATATATTTAGAAATGAACACATTTCACCAAATTTAAAATTATTAATAAAAATGAAAAATTCACTTCAAGTGGGAACTCTGTTCTATAAATGTATATTCTTCTCGTTTCATAGGCTAAAGGCATGGTGATAAGGTTACAAATCTATGAAGTGTCTCAAATCACATATGTTCCCAACTCCCTTGTAGTATGAAGTTCATCATTAATGAGTTTGATATTCATTTTATGATCTACATTTCATGTGGTGAAATTACTACTCTATACAACATCCCCAACTGAATGACTATACCAAAATGAATTTCAAATCTAGGACCAAGAAAACTGATACAATTTGAAACAATTATCCCCTCACCTATTTTCTTAGGAAGTGGCGGAAGTGCTTTTAGGCCTTAAGTGACATCCCCAAATCATTATAGTCTTTAAACAAATACCAATGAATCCAAGAAAAGTTTGAGCAATATTTACCCATTGATATTAAAAAAGGATTAAAATATTAAATAAATAACCATAGGATGCATGAGAATAATTTATTTCAAGTCAAAAGTATTACTAATTCTCCAAAAAAACCAAACTATAACATGAACCATTTTATTGTAAAAATAGGAAACAAAAACTAAAAAACTCAAAGAAATGGAATACATTGAATCAACAACTCTCGACATGATTAGATCAATAAATATATAAACAATTTTTATGGTATCTTAATTCATCATTGTAAACATTAGATACCTTTACTTGTCCTATGTCTTAATATATCACATCATAAAATTCACCATAGTTCCCAAATAGGGGGTGATTATAAAACTTAGTAGGCTTTACCCAAGGTCTCACCATACCATTCCACTTTTATAGAACATGTTATTATATTTATATAATGAAATTGAAAAATTTCGGGTCAACCTTAGAACAATTCCAAAACCTAAACAATTTTATAAAATAAACAAAATCCAAGGAAAGAAATCAAACAACTATATCAAGCCATTTCTAAAAACCATATGGAATAACCTTTTTCATTCTATATATTTCTAAAACACACACACATAAACACACACAAATAAACAATCTTGTTGGTACAATTTATTGAGTAATATAACATATACAACTCATCCCTTTGATGGTGGTACTTTACTACCATTGTCTATAACATTCAAGTCATCCCCAACATTTTTCCCAAATCATTTCAACCAAATTGTGTAAAATAATTTTTTATTGAAAAAATTTATAAATATCATTTATCTTAACAAAAACCAAACAAACATATCAAAATCATGATTTTAAAATCTTGAATAAATGAATTTTCTACAAACATAAAATTCCAAATATTTCACAACCCAACACTAATGAGGGTTTCCATGAATCTTTACACATCCATTTCAAAATTCAAATAATATAAATAAACAAATTTTAAATAAATAATACATTTTATAACTAATTTGTGTTGATATTGAATCCAAATATCACTCAATGATTTAATGAAAATAACAACAACTAAAATGTTTTCTCACAGTGGCCTGAAACTCCAAAAACAGGCCATAAATATGGTTCCCTACCATCAACACAACCATATATCATCATTAATAGAATAAACAAAACATGGATAAATCACCAATATATTATATCAATGAATCTAATATATGTACTAGGATGATTTATAAGGAAACCCACAAGGAACATGTGATTACTATGGAATATTGACCTCTTATACACCTTGATTCAACAGTGGATCGATCCAGGATCAAGGGGAATGGTCTCTACTTCCTTGTGAGGCAGAGGAAATTAATTTAGTTCCATATTAAGTAATTTAAGAGGATAATGTGTTTATTCTTATTATATCTACCAAATATGAATCAAATGTTTCATTTTTCATGGTTTAGGCGCATGATTTGGCAAAACGTGCAGAAATTGTGTGCCAAACATTACCTCCAAACACCCCTTGCATGGTTGAATCTCATGGATAAAAACCTATTAACCAATCATGATAATCCCATTTATACAAACTTATATAGTTTCCCTAGGGTAGCCACATTGTTTGGGTAACCCATGAACCTAGCCATGTCCTTTCCAAGTGCCCACTATTTCTATTTCACAGTTTCCTGGTAGGAGCTTCATGGTTTCTATCAACCATTTCAAAAATATTCTTCTATATAAAATCTACAAAAATATTAAAAACAACTCAAATACTCCAAAAAGGTAATCCAATTTCTTTAACTAATAAAAATTTTAAATTCACTAAAACCATGGTGATATATTTGGTGTTCTTCTTGTGATATATCGGTACTTGATGCTATAATAGTTTGTTATTTTCTTGATCATGGTTTATATTTGTTTCTTTCATAACTAATATAGATATTATCATTTCTCCTCATGAAAGTTTTATTTTTATCGTCACACATTCACATTTTTTTCATCCAATTAGTTTAAATGGGTTCATCAGGGAGAGTGGTATTCGATGTATGATAGTGTATTACCTTACCCTCTATAACATGGGATTTTATTATCTATAATGGCAGTTTTTTGTGATGAAATTTACTCTATTATTTATTTTCCCACCATTTATTGGGATTTTCCAGATGTTTTCCTAGAAAATTTCATTGGAATTTATCCAAAGAGGGAGGTATATTTTATGATTGACCATATACCAGGGATTAAAATTATTTTTATTCCCTTATATCATATGGCACCAACATAGATTAATGATGACTAGGTTTTGTTTGATGATACTGTGGTGAAGCGTTTTATTTCTCCATAATTTTTCTTATGAAGAATCCATGGTTCTCTTTAGAAAGAAGGAATATGGGTTGCTATGATTTTTCTTGGAATATTAGAATTTCAACTAAGTAATGGTTAATAGTAATTATCATTTTCATATTATTTATAAATTATTTGATTACTGAAATGGGTAAAATTTCTTTCTGAGTATTGGCCTTTAGTTAAGTTATCATTGGCTGAGATATCGAGATATTTACATACCAAAGGAGGAATTAAGGACTACCTATGTCCTTTACAAATATATAGTGATACCATTTGTTCTGAATAATTCTCCTTCTATTTTAAATGGATATAATGAATTAAATATTCCACTAATTTCATGACACTTTTTGGTAGTTTCCTTTGGTGATATATTGGATTACTTGTTATCTAAGACTGATCGTGAACAAAGTATAAGAATAATTTTATAAATCGTTAGGAGTCACAATTTGCATGGAACAATTTCTAAATGAATATTCCAGATTCAAGAAGAGAAATTCATAGGGAACACAAATTTATAGCAAGGATTATAAGATGATCATTAAAGGTAATGGATTCATTTTTCATGGGATGAACCATTGAATTTGATGATATTTGGAGCATACATGGTCCAGTTAGATACTATCAATGGTTCATTAATTATTTAAAAAATTTGGCATCATATTCGACTAATATGAATTTAAAATTTCTGAAATTCATTTGGGAAGAAAATTATTAGTCTTCTTTTGATGAGTTGAAAGGAATTCTGACATAAACCCCTATTCTGATATTACATGTGACTGGTAAGGTTTAAGTTGTTTTATGTGAATCTTTCATAATTTTTTTGGGTTGTGTTATCATGTATGAAGATTATGTAGTAGATAATGGATATCATTAGTTTCAGTCACAAGCTATAAATTACACCACTCAGGATTTAGATCTTCTCATAGTTATGTATGAGCCTAAGTGCTGGTGGTATTATCTTTTTATGGAATTTTTCGTAGTATTTTCATAAAATAAAAGAATAATATATATATATATAAGGACATAAATCTTATACAGCAATGAAGGGAGGAATAAATTTAGATGATTTAAATTGATATACCCTACAACCTGGTGAAGGGGAATTTCATTTTTTATAATCGTAGTAAGAAAGTTTATTCTCAAGTTTCATTGTAAGTGAAGGTAGAGTGGATCCTTTCAAGTATTGTTTTTCATTTCATCTATATTTCAAAGAGGAAGTTTCAGGAATATTTTGACTAGTGTGAAGTTATCATCATATCCCCTTTTGTTTAGTCTATAATTTAGTACAAGGGTATTGAGTTTAAAGGAATTACAAAAACCAAATATATTGAGGTAACAATTTTTATTTGGTCTATCTATTTAGATATTATTATAAAATTTGGGGACTAGTTTGTAATCCCATAATCCATCTGAATCACATTATTTCATTATTTTCATATGTCATAGTGGTATGTTCATTAAGGAACTATGAATATATATTATAAAATGATATGATTATTATATTGACTATGTACGAAGCATGAAATTTATGATTACGCTTCCCGTTATTCTAACTTCTAATAGATTAATGAAGAGAATCTGAAACATGCTTGATTTTAACATACTTATCTATTTCCATCATGGAAATGATATTATGTATTAATGGATTTTGTTTTTGGATTACCACGGATGCCCTGAGGGAGTAATTTTATATTGGTGGTGATTGATTGGATGACAAAGTCATATCATTTTATTCTGATCAATGATTAAAAAAATGTTGTTGATCTAGCTTATCATTATGTCTTGAATTTTTTTTGGTTTTAATGGGGATCATTATATCATTGTTTTTGGGAAAGAATCCATGGTTTAATTCAATGTTATGTAGGAATCTCTATGAGGTGACGTTGACTCAAGGAAAATTTATTCAACTTATCATCAAAAAATTTATAGTTAGGAAAAGTATGTTATTCTATTTCTTTATGATTTGATCATTACCTATGTCTTATATTTTACTATATTTTGGCAAGAACATATAGGACTTGTTATGTTTTATTAAGAAAATTATTATAATTTTTTTATTAGAATAGATAATTTTGGGTATATGTATGGTTTTCCCATTTATATCACCGCTTTCTTAATATGTGGTGGGTAATGATTCTTTTGTGGGACTGATTTTGGCTCAAGAGACTTCTACAAGTATTCAGGATATGCATTATCATCTGGTTACAGAATAGAGTAGATATTTGTAATATGTTAGTCAATGGAATCATCCTTTGATTTTTCCATGGTTGAATGAATTTTCTAGAATGCCTCTCATTAGATGGGTAAACACCATCTTAGAAAATATGGAAGGTTGGATGAGAAATTGGTTGGACCACTTGATGTAATTAAAAGGACTATGATGGTTTCTTATTGGTGATCATTATTTCCTCATTTTATAGATATTAAATATATTTTCAACAAAATACACCTGAATATATATCAACCTAACCCCCGCATTCATTCAGTTTGGTTGTGATTGTGTTAGAGACAAAATTTTCTATTGTTGAGTAGTCAGTTGAGATCACTTACTCTGTAGTTAATTTCTTTCATGTGATGTTTATTCCTTTTGTCAAAGTGTTATCATTGAATAATAAATATATTCATGAGAATCTGAGGATTGAACTTTTGAAAAGGGGAAGTGGCCTAATTTATTTTTTGTAATACATTCGTCCACATGACATCCCAATGATAAATATTATTATGGTAGGGATTTTGTATCATCAAGTAAGTTTCATTCTGGTATTTCCATTATCTATTCTATTTTTAATCAGTAATGTGGTGTGAATTGGTACTCTACATGATATAAAACATTTGAGGAGAAGAATGACCTAATGTTCGGGGATGTATGTTTTTTTGAATTAAGGGAGTCCATGTATAAATGTGTTAATTGATTTATGGTGTTCCCATCGAGTTCAGAGAATTCAAAAGTTGTTTTATGGATTTCGTATAAGAATATAGTTTTCATGATCTATTATGGGTGATTACATGAAATGTAATGGGTTACATGATGAGTACATGGTATCCATCCATTATTCATGAATAATGTTAATAGCCTGAAATAAGTACATTCCATATAATCGTTACATGATGTGTAATGTAAAAAATTTTCATTTAATATTAAGGTGTTTGGTTTTTTAGTGTACTTGATACCTTTTTAATTTCACATCATGTAAAGGGGTTACTCGCTTGGTAACTATATAGAGAACATCTTTTTGGTTGCTGTATTGATATAATTTTAATTAATTATTCTGCATCACCCCAATCTCTCTGCCTAATCCACTTCTATGGTGTTTTTATTAGACTCCAGTCAATCCAGAGTGATTCATTCTGTGATTCATTACTGTTATGGTTTGATTTATTCTCATATTGTAAGAAATATTTTATCCTTCATGTTATTTTTTCATGGTAGATCTATAGAATTTATCTATTTTATTTATTTATCTGTGGTAATGTTTCATTTAGTTTACTTATATATCCATTTTTTCATCTTGTTTGGTAGGACATTTCCATGTTGGTTATCATGCAGTAGGTGATTATTCTTGATGTATATATCATTTCATCTCCTCTATTGTCCCATTTATTGAATTTAATCAATATGGGATGTGAGAATTATATATAGGGAATCCGTTGAGTTTGTTTGATCATACTAATTGGTTGATACAATTATGCGAATATGCAACCCAAGTTTTCATGTTAATGGATCTATTTCTACCATGTGACGGTGAACTACAATGATCTTATTTTTTATAAAAAAAATTTATTAAATGAAATTATAAGATATGAATATATTTTTCTATGTTTGGGGAATTATGTTTTTATAAATTTTATTTTCCCTGGGTTTGGAAAATGAAATTTTTTTAATGCATTGTAAAATGGAATTGTGAAATGTTTTCAATGTATGGTTTAGTGAAAATGGATTGATATTTTTTTGGAAAATATGTTATAGAGGGATACATGGGGAAATAGTTGGAGGATGTGGTAATATATCACATCCAATATTTGGGGGATTTCTCATGGGGAATTACTCTACTCCCTATGATTGTTTTTAGGTAATATTTATACCTATTGTGTGGGATAACTTTCGAGGGTGTTCCTCTACACTCAAGAAAGGATTTTCATGTCTATTGGGATAATTTTTATGTGATATTATATGTGTGGTATGTTTTTTTATCTATTATGAGGTATTGTGATACCTGTAGTGATGTTTCCTATATTTTACCAATTCACTAGTACTATTTTTTTATATCAAGGGATTTGATACGATATATAATGCATGATTTTTTTACATGATATATATTCTGAGATATGGTTACTAAAATATTTTAAACAAATTTACCTGATTTATTTCAATGTATGGAATCATAGGAAATTAAATAAATTTTATAATCTTTTTATTCAAAAACCTTTAATCTATTGTCATGCCCTATTTTCATTAATATTGAGAATTCTCTGAGTATTTTTCAGAGACTTTTTATGAAACACTGGGGTGGGACCATAACTTTTTCGATTGTATCACCTTCATTTTTCCTTTCCTATTATGGAATATGTTTTTAACATTTAATGTTTCTTTCTATTTTGTAAAAATATATATATTTTTATATTGTTTTTTAGGATGGGAAAAATCCTTCCCTTTGTTTTTTGTTTGATTCTTTGGTGATTCTCACTAGACCTTGGGGATCCAGAACACCCCATGTGTTTGTGAAAAATTAGGTCTGGTAGTAGCTTAAGAGGGTATCTCGGTCAGTTTCATAATATAAAATATACAAATTAAAATTGAAAAATTGATACATTTCTAGTGATCATGAATTCATGATACTATAAGGCAATTATCATTTTATAACGATCAGATTCTATATAAAAATAAATTGAAAATTATTCACATATTTGAATTATTACTACAATAATTATCATTATTCATGAAGAATTATATAATTTATACTATGGATAAGTCACATAAGAATATTTTGGCTTGGATTTTATATGTAGATATTGATTGATGTGAATATAATTCCTCACCCCTTATGGTGAATGAGCTGAAATACTTAGGTAAAAATTCCATTAGATTATCACATTTAATAAATAAATTAAAACATCCATTAAATATATAAAATATTTATAGGTTGGATAATGAATAGGAGGATATTTTATATACATCAGGTATGAATGGTCACTTAAAATTCAACAGCGGTTAATTGAATAATGAAATTGAATAAGATTCTAAATGAGCTATAATCATTATTAAATTTAATATTTATGTTATACCTATGATGTATAAAATTCCACAAATATCTCACACACATGTAATAATAAATAAGAAATAAGTAATTTCATAATGTTTATATGAAGTAAGATTAATTCTATATGAAGATATAAGAGGATGATCCCAATACCAATAATGTGAAACACATAACATATTTATATGTGGTATACCTCTTGTAAAAAAATTCAGTGTTAAAAAAATAGTAAACTCACTCTCCATTTCATGATTTTTTGAGAGATTAATTCATATTTCAAATGAATTTTGTTAGAGTAATTCATACCAAAATACATTAGTAATACATGATTATCATATATCATATATCATAAATCATTGGGGAATAAATAATATAAGCATCAAACCAAGTTTTTAAATTATAATTCATAGTAATTTAAAAATAAAACCATTTTCCATGTTTGTACAAATAATGGTGTTTATAAGCATAAATATATAACTATTATACATTTTAAAATTTTAAATTATTAATTTTGGAAAAAAAAATTTATAGATAATGGTATGGAAAATGTATCATATTATTAATTCAACAATACATATGAAAAATATTATAAATATAAGATATGTAACATTCCTAAGGTCCAATATATTCCTTTATGAATTTAAAGTAACAAATTGTGGGTCTACTGAATACATATGATATAATATTTAAGTTCTTCCAAGAATTATTGTTATATAATTTTTTAACAAAGTATTTATAAATAATTTAAATAAATATTGGAGATATTTTTAAAGAAATATTTTCTTATAAAAATCAATGTGGTTATGGTATTATTAAATAAATATTTGATGTAAAATATGTATTAGAATTATTCATGATTTTCCCTTTTAATAGATTTTTTCACTGTAACATTAAACCATGTAAAAAATAATACTGACGAATGGATGTCATATAAGATATAATTTTGTGGGAAATTGTTTTTACAAAGCTTCATGTTTTTTATGATAATTTTTTATTAAATATAATCTTAAAAAAATTAATAAATCAATTAAAATATATTTTATTATCCTAAAGCTACTCAACTCACTGGATTACCTAGGATTCAATGGTATTAGTATAAAAAAATTATACGAAGGATGTATAACTTGTAACGCCCCGAACCGAGTTACTCAAAGTCGGTGCATTATTATATAACATTGGCATGATCACAAAAGATCAACTCTTGAAAGATCGATTAGTTTAGTAGCCTTGGAATCAATAGATACCTTCATAAAGTTTACATTACATCATAAAATGAACACTACAACAACATAATCTCTAAAGTCCACACTCATTTTCCTTTATATTATCCCTGTAGGTCATTCATAAAATACATCTTCACATCCTGGGAAAAATAAAACACAGAAAGGGCTGAGCTCAGATGCCCAGTAAGGATAACAATATAGCGGAAACTTTCATAAATAGGCATAAACATTTAAGGCAATATATAACTAAAACAAAAGCCTTTTAATCTTGAACCTCAGCATAATATGGAAGAAATAAAATTAAATAATTCCATTTACTTATTCACATGGATATTCTACTAATCGAATAATCACATGCAATATCAATAACCACTTTTATAATGATGGAATGGATAATGTCAGACTATCATTACCACATAGTAAAGGCCTTGTGCCAAGAGTACAAATAATATTTTGTCAAGGACTTGTGTCAAGACACTAGTTTGTCTCATGAGACCTATCGATGCATCGAGGAGCTATAGTGGGCTCCACCTGTCACTTATTATGTCTAATGCATTCCTTATATGAATTGGTTTAAACATAACATAAACATTCGTATTAAAACTAGCATACTAAATGTCAATACTTTCGCCATAAACCTTGAATGGTTTAAAAATAACACATACATAATCAAAAAGATCACAAAAACTTCAATACAATATGTATGTTTTGTATAATAATAAATCAACTTCAAATAATTTTAAAATCCATCAATGGATTTTGATATAGATGAAATCAAAACTATTTGAGAGAAATATCTCTTTTTTTGAAATCATTTAAAAGTCACTGAATTATAAAAGAAAAAATTTACTTTAAAAATATTGTTATAATCTTGTAAGGGAAGCATTGAATATTTTATAATGGCGGAAAATAGCCGCACCCGCCATATAAGTTAAAAAATACATTCTTACCTTAATTCTGTCGGAAAGGTTAAAAAGGACCTTGTTTGGAAAATGACGGAATGATTCCTTTATAAGCATATTATAAAAATTCAAAAAGGGTAAAAATGACTTTAACCCATAGTCTATAAAATATTAAGAATGATTTGAAAAACCTTTTTAGGAAACATGTATATGGATGATAAAGAGGTCCTAGTAGATATTTACTTATAAACAACCTCAAATAATGAAGAGATTGTGAAATAAACCCTTACCATGTACTTTTCCTTGGATTAGGGTTGGTTAAACTCTTGTATAATGGTGATATTAATTATTATCAAATTATAAAAGAATCATATGCATTAATATGATATCAGATATGATCTTTTAACATTTCTTTGTTAACAATATCTTAGTATTATCGTCGTTTCCGGTATTAACTTACTCATTTTCTTTTATATGTTATTTTAAATAAGTCATGTTTGTTATGGATAGGTTGTATCTTATTCATATAAAGAATTATATCATGTCCTTAAAAATTATTTTTAATCATCAAATGAAAATTAGACTTTCATGGATACGATGGGGAATGAATCTCATCACGTTCGTGGAGACGGTAGTCCGTACGTACGCATGAGAGACAATATCATTATTTTGATATTAAAATAATATATAATTGGATGGAATATCATATATACAGAATAATTATAATTTTATATTTATTATTTACTTCAATTACACATCATTATCATACCCATCCAAATAATAATGTTTTTAATTACAATTACACCACGACATGGAGACGGTAAGTCGTACGTACGCACGTATGGTGACATGTCATTCATAGGATGGATATAATACTGAATAAGGCTGTACCATATTTAAAATAACATCACAGTATATATAAGATACTGGAGTAATTATTTTAGAATGTAAATAACAAATAATGAAGAAGTTGATGAAGAAAGGAACTCAAAAGAGGGTGGTGAAAACATTACCTCTTCTTCTGGTTCTTCCTTTTGATTTGATCAAAATGGATCCATCGGATGGATTTAGTACAAAATAAGGCCTCTAGGTTGAATTGAGGGAAGTTGGTAGAATATTTTGGTAGGGGTTGGCCAAGAGAAAAGGCTTTGAAGGTGTGAATTAGAGGGAAGGGGAAGTGCCCTTTTATAAGAGGGGTGAGGGGCACCTTAGGAACAGCTAAAAATATTATTTATAATAAATTAATAATCGGTTTCTAATGGATAAAAAGTGGATTGATTAAAGGTTAAGGTGGGTATGGGTCTAAATCATTTCATCCAATAGATTTTAGATAGGTTTGTGTCACAATATTAACCTTGTCATTTATATTTAACTCTTAGTTAAATAGTTTGACATTTACCTTGTCTCTTTATATTTTTATATTATATAGTTAATAAACATACTATAAACTTCCAAGAGACCCCCAATTGGTCCATTAATGATACACCTATCATTATATTAGACCTTTGTCCGAAATTTGGATGTTTATGAATAGAATATGAATTAATAATATAATATTTGTTTTAAAAACTCTTTTATGTCAATTTTGACACTATTGGGTATTTTGTATTTGATAATTTTATAACATCCTTATTACTTCAAAAAAAATTATATAACCAGTCCAAATATGTCTTATTAACCTTGAAAATTAGTGGAATTCATAAAATGTCTCAAATTACATATATTCTGATATTTATAATATCAAATATTTTAATATTTCATTAATTAGGTAATTACTGCATTACCATTGTGTCATAAATAAATTAAATTATTTAAAGCCTAAAAATTATAAAAAAATACCATTATGTAGAAAATATTTTTATATTTCTAATTAATATTTATAATAGAATTTATCTTATGTATAACCCTATTTTAAAAATGTTTTAGTTATTAAACATTGATTTTAACTCTTTTAACTATTCTTTGGAATAAATAATAATAAATTTCCTAATCTAATCCATGTGGACCTAAATGATAATATTTTATTCCTAAGGATTTTTTTGTCGAGATACCCTTGTCCAATAGAATTAGGAAATGTGTTAGGGTAATATTAATACCATTTTTACCCTTAATTACACTATTTACTTTTAACCGTGGTAAATAAAAGTAAAAAATAACTATTCACCAAAAATTATTTTTATCTTATTCAACCACAATTTATTCCTTGATATTAACTGTTTCTCTTGTATTTTTGAAATTCCAGTCACAGAAGTGGTAAAGTTACGTTTTATGTGAATTTTTAAATTTTCTAAGAGATGGGTAAAAGACGGTGAAACGTTCAATAGAATTTTTATATATCTGAAATTATTATAAACTGACTGCAATGAATTGCATTGAAATTATATAGGTTTTATTTATCTATTTTGACCTAAAATCAATTAATAAAAATAAATAATTATTGAAATAAAAATTTTGTTTTAAACTATAACTCGGTGTTTTTCACTATTCATCAAAAACTGAAAGTTTTCAGAAAAATACCAAAATTTCACCCTAGGATAATTTCAATATTCCGAATCCAAAAATGAATTTCATTTTGTAAGATAAAATTTATAAAATTTCAAAAAGTGTGTATTACTATTCATAACCACATGTTTTATTGGTTGTGGTGTGTGTTAGAACTCGAAGTTGCGTACAACACACGCTACTGTATTATTCAAAGAGAAGCGTATTGTGGAAGCATGGGGTGTAACATTCTCCCCTCCTTCAAATAATTTCGTCCTCGAAATTTCTAGAATATTACTGCATGAAAAGACTCAGGTTGTTCTTAATTATAATTTCCTCAGGTTCTCACGTTGCCTCTTCCATCTTATGGTTTCTCTGTAGAACTTTTACCAGACGAGTTGTCCAGTTTCTCAGCACTTGTTCTCTCATATCAAGAATCTTGACTGGATCTTCGCAATAAGACAGATCAGGTTCCAGTTCTAATACATCATAGGAGAGTACATGCGTTGGGTCAGGCATGTATTTTCTCAATAGTGATACGTGGAACACATCATGAACTTTGGAGAGACTTGACGGCATTTCCAAACGATAAGTTACATCCCCACTTCGTTCTAGAATTTCGAATGGTCCGATGTACTTGGGACTCAATTTTCCCTTCTTACCGAAATGTATAACTTCCTTCCATAGAGATACCTTCAAGGAAACGTGATCTCCTACCTGAAATTCCAAATCCTTCCTTCGGTTATCGGCATAGCTCTTTTGCCTAATTTGAGCTGCTTTGATGTGATTTGGATTACCTTCACCTTTTCCATTATTTCCTCCAGCAGTTTTGGGCCTACGAGTTTTCTTTCAACAACATTATCCCAACAGGTTGGTGTGCGGCATCTCTTTCCATATAACACTTCATATGGTGCCATATGAATACTCGAATGGAAGTTATTTTTATATTAAAATTCTACCAGAGGTAAATATTGATCCCACATACCCTGAAAGTCAAGTGAGAAAAATCTCAACATGTCTTATAAGGTTTGAATAGTCTGTTCTGATTGTCCATCTGTTTGAGGGTGGTTGGTCGTGCTCAAATGAAGTTCAGTATCCAAGGCCTTCTGAAGACTCTTCCATAATCATGAAGTAAAATAGGGATCACAATCAGAAACAATCGATTGGGGTACTTCATGAAGTCTCACAACTTCATTAATATATAGTCTTTCTAGACGTTCAAGTGTTATATCTTCTCTTATAGAAAGAAAATGTTCTGACTTGGTAAGACGATCAACAATTACCCATATTGCATTGTTCCTTCTAGAATTCTTTGGTAGTCCCATGATAAAGTCCATCATGATATTATCCCATTTCCACTTAGGTATTGGAAGAGGTTTCCTAACTCCTCTAGGATGTTGCCTTCCAGCATTCACTTGTTGAAAAACAATACATCTTGACACAAAATCAGCAATCTCCCTCTTCATGTTGTCCCAAAAAAAATGTTCCTTTAAATCACTATACATTTTTCTGTTCCCAGGGTTTATAGAGAAATTGGAACTATGAGAATCATCCAACAATTCCCTTTTTAGATCAGGTATATTGGGAACACAACGTATCTTCCCAAATTTCAAAATTCCATCTTTATACACAAAGTCACTCAATCTCCCTTCATTAACAGCATAAATCCTCTTTTTAAATTCTTCATCATCAGCCTGAGAACTCTTTATCCTTTCTAGTAAAGATGGTTTGACAGCCATTTGAAAAATCATTGACGTTTCACTTTCAATGGTGATTCCCATATCAAACATTACTAGATCCATGAAAATAGGATCCATCTAAAATGTCAGCTTGTTCAAAACTCCATGATCCTTTCTACTCAAAGCATCTTCCACCTTATTTTCCTTCCCCAGATGGTAGTGTATCATGCAATCATATTCCTTGAGTAGTTCAATCCATCACCTTTTTCTCATGTTGAGTTATTTCAGTGAGAAAATGTACTTCAAACTCTTTTGATCAGTATATATCTCACATTTTTCACAATAGAGATAATGTATCCATATCTTCAAAGAAAATATTATAGCAACTAACTCAAGATCATGATTGGGATAGTTTTTCTCATGAATTTTCAGCTGTCATGATGCTTAGGCAATTACTCTATCATTCTGCATAAGAACACAACCAAGTCCTTTCTTTGAATCATCACTATAAATAACGAACCCATCATTCCCCGATGGTATAGTAAATATAAGAGCATTGACTAATATTATATTTAGTTCTTCAAAACATTCTTCACATTGTTTTGTCCAAACAAATTTAACCCCTTTACGTGTGAGCTTCGTTAATGGGTTATCCAATCAGGCAAAATTTTGGACGAAACGTCGATAATAACCTACTAAACCAATAAAACTATGTACCTAATTTATTCTAGTCAGTTCTGCACATTCTTGGATTTCCTTGGTCTTAGAAGTATCAATAGAGATTCCATCTTTGGAGATAATATAGAAAATAAAAGAGATCACATGAAGCTAGAATTCAAACTTTCTAAACTTCCCATATAATTCATGTCTTCGAAGAGCCTTCAGGATAATGCACAACTGATTTTTATGGTCTTCATATATTTTGGAATATACCAATATATCATCAATAAATACCACTAAAAAATCATAAAGATATTCCTTGAAAACTCTGTTCATTATATCCATGAAAATAGAGGGTGCATTAGTCTTTCCAAAAGGCATTACTGTAAACTCGTAATGCCCATACCTGGTTTGAAATGTTGTCTTCAGAATGTCTTCCTTCTTCACACACAACTGATGGTATCCAGATTGAAGGTCAATCTTTGAAAATTATTGAGCTCCATGCAGTTGGTAAAATAAATCATCAATGTGAGGAAGTGGATACTTGTTCTTTATTGTTATAGAATTGATTTCCCTATAGTCGATACATTACCTCATAGATCCATATTTATTCTTAACAAACATGACAGGGGATCCCCATGGAGAAACACTAGGGAAAATAAATCCATTATTACTCAATTCCTCTAGTTGTTTCTTTAGTTCAACTAATTCCACATTGGCCATTCTATAAGGGGTCTTTGATATAGTGCTTGAACCAGGAATTAAATCAATATAAAACTCAATTTCTCGTTAGGGAGGATGTCCATGTAAATCTTCCGGAAACACATCTACATATTCTTTCACAATAGGTACATCCTTTATTTGACCATTCCTTTCCTTACCCACAGTTATTTCATTTTCTTCCTCCCCAATAATTGAATTTAGTTGAGCTACTGGGGGTGGATCTAGATGAGAATTAGGTGGTGATGATTCTGCTCTGAAGATAAGGTGTTCTTTATCATCATCATCAAAAAATTTAACCTCCTTTTTCTTACAATAAATCTTCACATCATGGTCAAAAATCCAATCTGTACTAAGGATTATATCAATTTCAATCATAGGTATGATCAGCAGATAAACAACATTTATGTACTCTAATGGGGACTGATTGAGAAAACATTGTTGCAATGATACTTCCCTTAAGAGTTTATACTGACTACTCCCTTGTTAGATAAAATTGTAAATATCTAATTTTCATAAAAAATTGGGAGGATATGAAACAATGCGATGATCCAAAATCAAATAAAGCATTTTCTAAACTTGAGGAAACCATTAATTTACCTGCCACCATGTCTTTCAGAGCTTCTAATGCAGCAATAGTGATAACATAAGATTGGCCTTGATCCCTTGGCCTTATCTTATGTACGTTACCCTAATGCTTAAGAAATTCATTTTCATAATGTCCCATTTCCTTGCAATTCTAGCATTGAACATTGGTAGCTTCCTTATTCCCCTTGCAATCACGTGCTTGGTGGACTTTTTCACCACACATGTAACAGAATCCCATTCCCTTCGAGGAAGTACCGGGGTGTTTCTTCCAACATTTACTACAGTATAGATATTCAACTTTTCCCTTCTTCACCTTATTTCCATTTCCAGAGTGATCAACCGATCTCTTCTTCTCTTTCTTTACTTTAAAGTCATAAGACTTTGAGAATTCTTTTTATGTCTTGATAGCACATGAGACAATATCTTCGTATGACTAGAAGGATTGTGACATTAATGCTTGACGAAGAAATGGTTTTAACCCATCAAATGAACGATCAATATTACTTCTTGGGTTAGTTATATAATATCCACCATACCTTTCTAATCTTGTAAAGTTAGCCTCATACTTTGTGACATTCTCATCCTCCTTTTTTCTCAGACTCAGAAATTGCTTTTCCATATCTGCTCGATGGTCACGAGGAAATTATTTTTCTAAGAAAATCTCTTTGAACTCCCTCCAATACATATTTGATACTTCATCACCTTCCTTTGTGTTTTGAATCAATGACCACCATTGATCATCATCTCTAGTTAGGAGATAAACTGCCATGATAACTTTTTCCCTTTCACTACTCCCCAAGGCATGGAATATTTTCACTAAGTAACTTATCCATTGCTCACCTCCCATTGAATGATGGTGGTTTTTTCCTCATGAAGTGATCTAACATTGATCCTCCATGTTTTGGATCAGGGTTCTCCATATGGGTAAGGTTATTATTCATAACCTGAGTGAGTTTTCCCAGTATGGTGATTAGCTGATCAGCACTAGTTGCATCACCAGCTCCACTATAATTATCTTGATCAGGAGGTAAATCCCTACATGGAGTGCATGCATTGATATGGTTTCCATTCCATCCACTAAGCTCCATTTATAAACAATGGCATAAACTAGATCTTTTTATGATTCAAAATACATAATTCCATAGTTTTAAATCACGTAACATAAATTGAACTATTTATGGATATAATCCATAATCATAAAAAAATTGTTTTCTTTGAGGAAGTATATACTCATAAACCCTTCATAATGGTTTGTAAAGAAAATGAGATTTATCCTAAGAATATCCTACGGGAGTGTCGTAACCAACAGTGCAGCAAGGCCCGTTATCGTACACCAGTTCCCGTTCGAGTCTAGCTCAAAGCAGTGTTTTTGGGTTTTACCCCTAGGTACATCTATGTCAGAGCTGACTCTACCTGCTCTTATCAAGACAGGGATGTATTTCTCATAAAACTCAAAAAAAAATTATAATACCAAAATTCTAGGAAGTTCTTCTATACTAATCCACAAAGTCTCTCTTATGGCTATGTGCTCTAATCAGAGTTTATCTAAATCTAGCTCCCAAGGTTTGTACTAAAATTCCACCGATACCAACTGTAACACCCCGAACCTAGTTACTCGGAGTCAATTCATTATTACATAACATTATCATGATCACAAAAGATCGTGCATCGAAAGAACGATTAGTTTATTAGCTTTGGAATCCCTAGATACATTCATAAATATTACATTACATCATAAAATGAACAATACAAAAACATAGTCTCCATATTCCACACTCATATCCCCTCATACTATCCCTGCAGGTCATTCATAAAATACTTCTTCACATCCTGGGAAAAATAAAACATAGAAAGGGGTGAGATCATATGCCCAGTAAGGATAACAATATAGCGGAAAATTTTATAAATAGGCATAAACATTTAAGGAAATATATAACTAAAAAAGCCTTTTAGACATGAACTTAAGCATAATATGGAAGAAATAAAATCAAATAATTCCATTTACTTATTCACATGGATATTCTACTAATTAAATAATCACATGCAATATAAATAGCCACTTTCATAATGATTGAATGCATAATGCTATAATATCATAACCACATAGTCAAGGCCTTGTGACAAGACTACAAATAAGATTTTGTCAAGGCCTTGTGCCAAGACAATAGTTTATCTAATGATACCTACCGATGCATCGAGGAGCAATAGCGGGCTCCACCCATCACTTATTAATTCCAATTCATTCCTTATATGAATAGGTTTAAACATAACATAAACATTCTTATTAAAACTAGCAAACTAAATGTCAAAACTTCTCCATAAATCATGAATTGTATAAAAATAACACATCCACTGTCAAACATATCACAAAACCTTCAATATAATATGTAAGTTTTTTATAATTATAAATCAACATCAAATAAGCTTAAAATCCATCAAAGGATGTTGACATAGATGAAATCAAAACTATTTGAGAGAAATATCTATTTTATGAAATCATTTAAAAGACAAATAATTATAAAAGAAAACATTTACTTTGAAAATATTCTTATAAGAATGTAAGGGAAGATTTGAAGATTTTATAATGGCAGAAAATAGCTACTCCTGCTTTATAAGTTAAAAAATTCATTCTTACCTTAATTCGGTCGGAAAGGTTAAAAAGGACCTTGTTTGGAAAAAGATGGAAAGATTCCATTATAAACTTCTTATAAAAGGTCAAAAAGGGTAAAAATGACATTAAACCATAGTCTATAAAATAGTATGAATGATTTGAAATACTTTTTTGAGAAACATAGATGTGGATAATAAAGGGGTCCCATTAAATAATTATGTATAAACAACCTCGGATAATGAAGAGATTGTAAAATAAACCCTTACCATGTAATTTTCCTTGGTTGAGGGTAGGTTAACCTCATGTATAATAGTGAAATAATTTTTACTAAATTATATAAGAATCATATACATTAATATGATATCATATATGATCTTTTCATATTTCTTTGTTAATAATACCTTAGTATTATCATCTTTTCGGGTGTTAACTTACACATTTTCTGTAATTTTTTTGTTACATAAGTCATGTTTGTTAAAGATAGGTTGTATTGTTTTTATATACATAATGATATCAAGTCCTTAAAAAAAATTTAATCATAAAATGAGAATTAGACTTGCATGGATACAGTGGGGAATGAATCTCATCGCGTTCGTGGAGATGGTAATCCGTACGTACGCACGAGCGACAATATCATACTTTTGATATTAAAATAATATATAATTTGATGGTATATCATATATACAGAATCATTATAATTTTTTATTTATTATTTACTTCAATTAAACAACATTATCATACCCATCCAAATAATAATGTTTTGAATAACAATTACACCATGACGTGGAGACGGTAAGCCGTACGTACGCACGTATGGTGACATGTCATTCAATGGATGGATAGAATACTGAATATGGTTGTACCATATTTATAATAACATCAAAATATATAGAAGATACTAGATTTATTATTTTAGAATGGAAATAACAAATAAAGAAGAAGTTGAAGAAGAAAGGAACTTGAAAGAGGGTCGTCAAAACATTACCTCTTCTTCGGGTTTTTCCTTTTGATTGGATCAAAAGGGAACTTTAGGATGGCTTTATGATCAAACTACTGCCTCTAGGATGAATATAGGGAAGTTGAGAGAATATTTGGGTAGGTTTTGGCCGATCCAAAAGGCTTTTATGGTGTGAATTAATGGGAAGGGGAAGTTATCGTTTATAAGTGGGGTGAGGGGAACCTTAGGAAAATCTAGAAATATTATTTTATAATAAATTAATATTTGTTTTCTAATGGATACAATGTGGATTATTTAAACATTAAGTTGGGGATGGGTCTAAATCATTTGAACCAATAGATTTTAGACAGGTTTGGGTCACTAAATTAACCTTATCATTTATATTTAACTCTTAGTTAAATAGTTTGACATTTACCATGTCTTTTTGTATTTTTATATTATATAGTTAATAAACTTACTATAAACTTCCAAGCCCCCCCCCCCCATGTTGTCCATTAATGATACACCAATTTTTATATAAGTCATTTTTCCAATCCTTATATTTTTAGGAATATAATATGAATTAATAATATAATATTTGTTTTAAAAACACTTTTATGTCAATTTTGACACTCTTGGGTATTTTTTTGATAATATCATAACAACATTATTAATTCAAGAATAATTTATATAACCAATCCTAAAATGTCATATTAACATAGAAAATTAGTGGAATTCATAAAAATTCTCCGGCATGACCACATCTTTGTATACTCAAATCATAAAGGATTCATAATAAACCATGTTAGGAGGTGCGTACGGTCTCTAATATTTTTTCCATAAATTAATAATAGTTTTTTAGACCATGTGAAGTATCTAAGAATTATATGTGACTATATTTTTATGTTTCAATGACCCACATAATTGGATCGTGGTTTGAAAAACCTTGTGGTGAAATATTTAGCCATCCTAGTTTAATAAAAAATAGAAATAAAATTATTCCACCTTTTATTTTTAATGATTCCTCCTCTCCTACTATACCATTTCATGTATCCTATATTCTAAGATCCATAAGAAGGATTCTTTGTCTCCTCTTATAATTTTGTTAACATCAATTATTGAATTCCATGTTTATTCTCATGTTAATACCTCTATCATTAGACTATCATATTATTTTATCATTCATTTCCAATTATCCTATGGGTTCCTTTCACTACTAGAACCTTCATCCTTATGTAAGTGTGACACAAGTATTTAATTTTCTATAACATTAATGCCGCATTATTTTGGAATATTATTTTAAAATTGATACATTTAAAAAAAATTATTTATCCTTACACAAAATAAAAAAAACTTGTCCTGAAATAATAGTTGAAAAATATTTCAAATCCGTAATATGAATAAAACCATAGTAAAAAAATATTTTAATCAATTTAAATTACATTTATGTTGATGATATATTATTAATATAAATTAATTTTTATTTCTCAAATAACTGTTAATTTTTTTTATAAATTTAATAGAACTCTCTAAAATGGTTATTATGAAAATATGTGAAAATGAAAATATATGACCTAATATATTAACACTTTTCATCATTAAAATGATTTGAAATATTATTACAGACTATTAATGTTTACAGATGTAATATTTCAGTAAAACTGAATTTCCATTATATTTTAAAATTTCATTTAAAATATATTTTCATAAATTTAATAATTCATATTTTTGAAAATAAAAATATATATTTAAACATATAAATATTATAGATATATGATTTTTTTTTTAAATAATTTATTTTTAAATGAATATTTAAATAAAAACTTCTTACTAAAAATTTAGTTTCAATGGAATTATAATTAAATCAGTGTGTCATGAAAACCTAAAAATCATTTTACATAATATAATATTATTTATGGTGTAAATTTATAAATTTTAAATTTATATTATGAATTTTGAAAATCAATATTTAACAACTTGAGTAATTTTTTTAGAATAAATTGTTTTAAAATTTCCTTGAATTAAATATTATATTTGTAAAATTATGATTTGGACTTATTTTGAATCCACATAATTTGTTTTATTTTTAATATATAAATTTATATCAGGATAATAATATAAATTGATAATTTTATACAAGAAGTAAATATAATTCATAAAATAAAATTTCTCAAAAAACTTGTTTTCATGCATTATCAGTGCTAATGTTAAAATTAATATATATGACACATAGAATTAATTTAAGATAAAATGTATTTAGTATTTTAAATAATTTATTACTTATTATGGATATTATTCTATTGAATGTATTTATATAATATAAAATACTTATTTTAAAATATGTAACCACATTAAACACCAAAATGGGTAAAATGTGGTATCATATGGATTAAAATGTATAACATTTTAAATAAATGTTTATATCCCAATTTTAGTGATTAATATTTTCCAAAACCTATTTACTATCATTTATTGTAATATTTTGGCACCACATTACATGTTTAGCTTCTTCTCCCTTTATCATAAGTAGTCTTAATTACAAAAATATCATTCCAACCTATTATAAAATTTTCCTCTCACAACCCCTCTGATACCAATCATGGAATTCATTTTCCACTTTAAATAATACCTTCTATCCTTCATGTATAATTATATTACATATAAACGAGTCTATAGTAACTATAGATTGCCCGAAGTCCACTATTTCTATGGAATAATCCATGGAAAATAGAAATATTTCAACATTACTACTCAATTTTCATAACCTCATTTCCATTCAATCAAATGGTTCTATATTTAATTTTATAGTTAATATATTATTAAATAATTTATTTTTTATTTTTATATGAGAATTAATATTAACCACCTTTCTCAATTATAATTTAAAAAATAGAATCCATCATTTATGTGTTGTGAGGAATCCATCCCCCACGGTGTGATAAATTCTTTTTTTCAGTACCACATATAATCTTAAATTTTAAAATTTAAATTTAGGAATAAATGGGGAACACATAATATAATTATTATTATGAAGTAAAAATACATAATCAATCTTCATTCATTCTATTTTTCCATTAAATTAAAATATTATCCATGTGTTATGTGGACTACCACATATACAAAGTAACAAATATCATTATTCAACTTAAATCATTATAATTAATTAAATATTAAAATAACATGATTAAATGAAATAATATAATATGAATAATAATATTATAACTCTTAAATAATAATATTATTCAATATTAAATGACATTCAAAATCATAAATCAATTTTTTTCCATGTTCTAGAACGGCTAACCATGTATAAGAAAAATGAAACAAAATACTATCAATGATAACATTGAGAACATAATTAATAATAATAAATGATATAAATTATAGAATAATTATTTTTCTGGAATTAAAATGGTAAAATTAATATTATACTCATTAATTAATGTGTTATGATTTTTTTGTTAAATATCATTAAAACATGAATATCAAAAATTGTGTGTATAAGAACAATATAAAAAAATGATTGATTGAAATTATCACATTATAATAAATAATGACACATAAATTTAATTATCTTTAAATTTCATACAATGATATAATTTTGGACAATAATGAATAACAACATATATATTATTAAACAAATTTAGAATTATCTAGATTACTCACGCATGAAATTGAAAAAAAAATAGATAATAACAATCTAATAAACTTGTGGGGAATAATTATAAAATATTTTAATTATCGTTTATATATATGTATATGGTTCTGAAATAGGTGGTGAAGATAGTAGTGTACATAATATAAGATACTCGGGTTCTTTACTGGTAGTGAGTAATTAGGGTAAGGGTTTTTCTTTTGAGATTTTCACACCTTGAGAAATATTCCTTATTTCACATCATGGTTTTCATATGAGTTTTTTTCTAATCATATTGAATATTATTTATCATTATTCGGAAATAATTCATGTTATTTAATGATACACATTGTATTCAACCCTTGAAGGGTATTTTCATGATAGTTTCTTTGGTAGTAAGTGGATTATTTTCATCAAATTTAATTTCATTAGATATATTTCTTATTGTGAACTCTAACATAATTGATTTTTTCCTACTATATCCTAATGAAATTATCTTAATAAATTAATTAATTCAAAATATTTTAAGATTCATATCTAGTATTCTATTCAAAAAAATTAATTCAATGGATATATACTTTGTTTGAATTCACGTTACTCAACTCCCTTGTTTGAGTTCTGATTCATCATCATGAACATACCTCTTAAAAGATTGGGTTCATCTACACAGTGACCATTTATCTTGTTACTTTCAAATAATAATTGGGAAAACTGAATCAATTGATTCAAATCATCTAACTGTATTAATTATTTCCTCATTAAAATATATCATTTTTAATGATAAAATCATATTTCCATTTAACATTTTTTAATTCTATTTCAACTGTTTAGATTATCATCAATTTTTTCCCATATATTTAGAAAACTCCTTATGAAATCTCTAATATAAACATCACATATCCATTACAACTTATAAAACGTAAATTTTTACTTCATTTTTACAAAATGTGTTTTCAATAAGGGTATTTTATGATATTTTTACATCCTTTTAAAATAAATTTTTTTCTATTTTATTTGATATTTTTATTGATAACATTCATTATATTTAAATGATATATTTTTTATATTTATTTTTCCAATTTATGTTTTTTTATACCATTGACTTAAATTTTTTTGAATACATTGTGTCATTTTCATGTACCTATTATTATAGATTATTTTTTAATATAAATGTATTTTATGTTTTTTGATAGAACCTTTTTGAAATATCTATGTAATTTTCAAGGCACTATTGTTGAATATTCTTATTGATTTAAAATTTTCATGATCAATCTAATGTCACCTTTTGTAATCCAATATAAATTTTCTAATCCTCATTTTTGGATGATTCTTTTCTAAAAGCATATTTTATAAAAATTAATATAATAAGTATTTAACAACTATTTATTTTACAAGAATTTATTAATGATATTTTTCTTATATTTATTTGGAAGAAAAAATATTTTAAATTTATCATAAGTGAACATTCAACAGGTTTTTTAAAATATCCCAGAACTTCATCAATTTCCCATTTTAAGAATTATTTTCTTGAAGAATCTCCCATAATTTATATACCATTTCATCTTTATATCTAATTGGATAATTTCAGTATGATTTTTTTTTGGATCACTATCTAAATGTTTATATAAAATACTCTTTTATGGTGATTGAGTTATGAATACCAACTATTTAGATTCATGAGGTAATTTTGATAATAACATAAACTAATATTGTGAAACCTGTTTTTTCATTTATTGGGTTCTTTCAATGTGATAAAAGAAAAAAAATTCTCTATTGTTTCTTTTGGATTTATTTAATGATTTATATCATATGTAATGTATATGTATGGTTTTCATTAAATTTATTTGTCCATATATATCCCTCAAATGCATTAGGGGAAGAATTATTGCTCATGAAATAGTGGAAAATGAGTTCTAATGACTACATCCACAATGAGATACAAGTGAGTAAAGAATGCACTGCCAAGGGAAACTAGTGTGTGAGGCCAGATCAACGAAGAGAAACTTGTGGGTAATGCCTCATCCAACAAGCGGAATATGTAATTGAATCCATGTCCACTAATGTAAACATATTGTGATGCTCGATCAACCATATTAGGATTTGTATGCTCATTTTTGTTTAATATTTATATTATTTAAATGTACTTATGTAATGATTACTCTTTTATTATTCCCTTTGATTTATCATCATTTGATTCTTAATGTGATAAACATGGATCATGATTATTCTCTAATATGAATATTCTTATAATTTCCTAACATATATTCATTACTTTTGATCTCTTATGTTTCCCTTACAATGAATATGATCTCTTACCAATCATTTTATTTATTTCCTCCAGATATAATAATGGGTGATACACACAATATGTTTCCAATGGATATTGGAATTGATTATCTATCCAGAATGGATGCTGTGTGCTGTAATAATTTTTTTTTATCTAGAAAAACATCAATGATAATAAACCATCAGTTCTTTTATAAGTGTTATTATTTATGAGATTATAATTTCCCAACCTCGGTGCAATAAGCATGTTCCCTCAGAAGGTTAGTTACATAACCTAAAGTATTCATCCCCATTTGTGATATGATGAAGACTAGAAGCGAGGGTCTGATAAGTCATTTGTGGAGAGACTATTCCCTTGTTTACGAGAGTAATACAATAAAAATAACAATTAATAGGAAAATAAATATATATCAATAAAGATTAATTATATCTCATTTTAACTATAATAGGAAATACAATATATAACTAAAATAGAAAACCTTCCATGCTAATGTGGGTGTCATTTTTCAAGATGAATAATAAAATTAAAGACTCTGATGACTCCCAACTGGGTCTTGAACAATGTATGGTTCCCTCAACCAAGGTCCACACCCAATTAGAATGTGCACCCCAAGTATATTACCTTATCATTTTCTACATCAATAATGTCTATTCGGGTACTGTTTAGGAAGCCAGAATCATGTGTGAGTACAACTCAGTATGTCACCACTAATGGAGTCTAAAATAATAGAGAGTAAGATAATAGTGCATTAAGATATATAAATAATTAATTTTAATTCATAATTAAATAGTTATTATAGTATCAATTAATATTTATTTAACCACATAAGGCTCGAGATCAAGTGGAAACCTATATATCAATACCAGATTCAACCCATGCAATCGTTTGATCTATACTTGAAGGATATCCCATGTTTGAATTTACATGTTACCATTATTATTTAAACAATTAATTACCATGTTAATATTTATTTATTAGAACATTATAATTTCTATGGTATCATTCCCTATTTCACAAAATAATGACCATGTTACCATTCATTAATTCACACATTAAAAAGACCATGTTACCATTTAATATTCTAGGGATGAATGTCGAGGTTACATTTCACCATTTTACAACACATAATCAAATGGGAACGATACCGTTCATAATACATAGCCCAATATCTATGTTATAATTCACCATTTAAACATCTATAATTGAATGATCATGTTTCCATTTATAATAATTGGTTGAATTTCCTTGTTAACATTCAAAAATTACAAATATATAATTGAATTACCTTGTTACCATTCATAATACGTGGGAGAATTTCCATTTTATCCTTCACAATTTACACATATTCCTTTTCCACTTATTAATTAATTCTATAATTAATTAATCCATTTTTCACAATATGAATCATTAATAAACTAATTCTTAAAATAATTCTTCAAAATCACATTTATGACATCTTATAATAAATTCCAAATTAATTATCCAATTCACATATCAATATCACAAAATAATTTTCAATAGTTTATTATCCCTAAATCCAAAAATTTCAAAATCTAGAAATTAAATATTTCACAAAATTAATTAATTCAAAAAATTAGTTTATTATATATAGAAATTAAAGTTATAAAAATAATTAAAATTAAAAAAAATTCATGTACTAAATAAAAATAATAAATATGGTATTTGATTAATAGTCCACCTACCATAATTCTTTAGAAATTCCCACCAATGGAATAATCCACAATTTTAAATGTATTAGTCAAGAATTTGACGAAGAACATAATTTATATCCAAATATTAAATAAAAGATAAAATGAATCAAGGTCTAACAATATTAGATCTATATCTATATAAAAAAGCTATCAAACATCCTTCTCTACCTAGAAAGTGGAGTAGAATATAAATATAGATCTCAATGGGAAAAAATAACATACTTGGTTGTGAAAAAAATTGATCCACCTCTTGATTTTCCAGGAATTGAGGTCGTAAAAGGATTAAATCTATCTAGGATAATCTAAAATCATAAAAAAGAGTCTATAGCTAATGTAGGATAGAAGTAGAAAACCATATTGAAGATTTTTGTAGCACATTATGTTTAAAATTACTGGTTGGGAATTTACATGTTGTTTAACCCAATTACACATTGTGAAATTCATTTTAACGGTTTTTAAAAAACCCATCACATATGATTGTTTTATATAAATCCCATGAACAAATATATGATGTGTAATACCATTACATGATGTTTAAATGTTATAAAATTATGTTTCATCCCATTTTCACTTCAATCCATCTCAACTCAATGTAATCAAATTTTTAATAGTTATCTCATTTATACATGGACTCCAATAAATAATAAAACCAACCATCACTATAAATAATTTCATTTTATCAAACACATATTCTTTTTATCTAAATGATATAGTGCTGTTACATTTCCAATTAATGTAAATAGGGTATAAAAGTTCCTAAAAAATAAGGGATCTGACAAACTCCCCTCCTTATCATAGCTCCTCCTCATGCTTTCCCTCCTAGAATGTCGAATACATTGAGTCAAACATTTTGGGACTCTGATCCTATATCTACTTAAATTTTACAAGTATCCTCCTTCACATGTCAATATTTACCCAAAACATGAACTATCAGCACTATATTTCCCCATAACACATTATCACTGCGGTCCTACACAAACATCATATGATCCTAGAAGAACACATATATCTCAAGATAAACATCCTCTACCTCAATCAAATTATACTTTTTAAGAAGATGCTTTTAATTTAGCGGTACATTGAATAAATTTTTCATATATTTATATCTTTATAGAAGATCAAATCGGTACACCATTGGCCTGATTTTCTCCACTACCTCAAATGGTCTATTAAAATTGGGTTCTATGTTTCCCTTCCTCTGTATCTTGGGGTGAACCAACCTAGGAGACACCCAAAATAATACAAGATCAACTTATGTATAAACTAGTGGTCATCTCCATATTTTATCATATGACTTATTCCAACTCTAATTTGTATCCATAAATTTTTTAATTAACTAAACCTGCTCCGAAGTCTCTGGCATGATACTTGATCCCAGATACTCTGACTCACTAGCATTTATCCAGAAAGTGGTGATCTCTATGGCCTACCAACAAGATAGTTAAATGGTTACATTTATATATTTTCCTAACTAATATTATTATAATAAAAATGCACCAAATACAATTTATTCTCTCATGATCCTTTGAAGTCAAGAACACACACCCGTATCATATCTACAAGTACCTATATAGTATGCTATGACTACCCATCTATTTATGGGTGGAAATAAATTCTCAATAAAACCTGTGAACTAAGGGTCTTTTGTAAGACCTTCTAGAACTCGGAAGTGAAACAAGAATCATAATATGATACTATAGTCTGTGTCACCCCATGCAGATGGACAATCTCATGTAGACACAAAACTCCCAGGTTCTCAACCTTGAAAGTAACTTATAGAGGAAAAAAGTGAGATAATTTTTCCAGATGACCCACAATAACGCATATAGAATCATTCTTCCTTGGTGTCTTTGAAAGAACCACCAGAATATCCATTTTCAATTCACCCACTTCCACTCAAGAATGTGCAGCGGCCGAAGAAAACCTCTTGGACATTGATGCTCTATCATCATCTAGTATCAAGTGTAGCATCCTGTCATGAACCTTCCTATCTCCTCTTTCAAGCTTGGCCACAAAATTTTTTGTCATAAATCACAGTACATTTTCATCACACACGAACGTACTAACACTTAGAGGCATGAAATTACCACATCAGCTCATATCCCATGCTCATTGGTGCAACAACATGATTCATGAGATAAATGATATCAACTCCATCATTTATAAAATCTATAGGCAACTCCACACCATTAAGGATTTCCCAGAAAAAAAGTATGGATCCTTATACTACCTATCTCAGATCCATCTAAAAATTATAGATTCTAATTCAACATATACAAGGGTAATTATTTCCCAATTCTCATAAACCACCACACGTATCTCAACCAGTAAACCCATCATCTTCCACTAAACACTGGTCTCGTAAAATATCATAGTTTGAATCTTCCTTCTTTAAGGGATCAGAAAAACTATTTCCTTTTTCAGGTGTATATATTGTATCAAAATCCAAATATTGTATATATTCCAACCATCTCCACTGCCTAAGATTATAATATCATTGGTAAAATATGTACTTTAGGATCTTATGATTGGTAAACATCATAAACACTTCACCTAATAGATATTTTCACCAACAGTACATAGCATAAACCAAGACTTTTAGATTAAGATCACACCTCGAATAGTTATATTCATGTAGCTTCAACTATTAATACCCATGCACCAAAACTCAATATCCCTACATCAACACACATCTTCGTTAGATTTAAGAAGAATCATAATACACTGTATACTCATTACTGAACTCGGGTAGGATAAAAATTGTTTTGGATTTAAAAATTTTAATCAGATCCAGGAATGAATGTCCACATGTTTCATTACATTTGCACATTACTTCATTATTAGTCGGTCCTAAAATCAATGATCCCAAATTTGAAATATAATAACCCATACATTACATACATTTTTAATACTTCAGAATTGATGTATATTTATTACAATATATAACAAACAATGACAAGACCGTATAGGTATAGTGTCTTAAGAAACTGGGAAACGTAAAAAACTGGTTCATAAAGCATCTACATTGTCCCCTTTTTATTTGATTATATCTAGACTCATTTTTGGCATATCATATTTGATACCCTTCTTCCTGACCTGGGGAAACGTAACATACAGAAGGGTGAGTTATAATTCTCATAAAGGGTAAACAAATGAAATTTCAATCATATCATATTCTCAAGATCATAAAATTTGAAAATCTTATCCTGCATACGTGGTCTTAATATCATGTCATGGGATAAATCCTAGAACTTAAATTTAATACAAAAAAATCAGAACATAAGACATGAAACTTTATGGAATACAGACATAATCCTATAAAATCATTTCATATTAGTCAGGGCTCATCGCCAATACCATCATAGCAGACAAAGTCCATTACTGAACCGAGTACAATCCTCATTCCAACCCTGTAATACTGAACCATATTTACTTGATGTTCCATACATGTATATCTCATGAGATGTAAATCTTTACCCAATTAATTGGAGGGAGATATAGGTCCCACCCATCTCATAATTAAAACATTCTTCGGTGTGCCACAAAATCATAAATCATATATCATAGCATAACCCTTATAGTAGAATGGGATTCTTAAACATCATGCCATCATAACAAAATCCATATGAGATAAAAGGACTTCATAAAAATAATTCCATCATAATATAATCAAATCAATGTAATAATAGGTACATATTCATAACCCTATATCATCTTAGAGTGAAAATAATTTTGATAAAACACATTAACATAGTTCTTGAGGAAAATATCCATTCCACTTCCAAAATATTTTTGTTTCTCAACATGTCATGAAATAATATAAATTAATTGTAAATAAACTTGAGAATTTGTAAAGAAAGTATCATGGAAATAATTCTCTATGAAATCATAAAAATATGCTCATTTTGTACATGTTAAAAAACATTCTTCTCAAACTTTTTCCGAAAAGTGAAAAAGTACTTGTATGGTAACCAAAAGAATGATTCCTTCCATACGACATGGTAAAAGTAAAAAAAAGGTAAAATACATGGAATAATAGTAAAAATTTTATCAAAACATTTTTATAAAACAGGGACATGGATGATAAACATAACCCTAGTAAAAACTTAAGAATAAACAATCCTGGATAAGAACGAGATTTGAATAATTATCCCTTACCTTAGGTCCGATATGCTTTGTACATATCCAAACCTCCTATATAATGATTTAAATAATGTAATTGACTTATTCAAGAATAATATTCAATGTTATTATATTATATATGGTTATATTCTTATCTATTTGTTAGTAACATTTTTTTGATACTCGTTATTCAGGAGTCAACTGCTTTATGTTCTTATGCATGATTTGTTAAATAAATTCTTATTAATATTTTTAGGTTATAGTTATATAATTTAAAGAATGGTATTATTATAATATATATCATAATTATTCATTCATTTCATATATATAATCATTCTTTAATAAAGATCATGTAGAACAAATCGCATCACATCATGGAGACGGTAGGCCGTACATACGCACGAGTGATGATATCATTCTCATAATTGTGGAATTGTATTGAAGTGTACGGTATATAATATTTCATAATCAATATCACATTACAATAATCATATATAGTAATTTCTTCCATCATTATAACCATCCATGTATGTTGGTGATGAGAAAAATATTACACCACGGCGTGGAGACAGTAGGTTGTACGTACGCACGTGTGATGATTTCATTATTCATAGGATGGATAAAATATGGAATATGGTTGTTTCATATTCATAATAAAAAATAATTAAACAAGTGATACTGGATTTATTACCTAATAATGAAACAACTCATATAGATGAAGTAGAAGAAAAAATAATTTTGAAAGAATTGAAAATGGATATTACCTCTTCTTCGGTGCGCCTCTTCTAAACCTCCTCTTAGGGCATTAATGATGGTCTTTGAAGACGAAAAAGACATCCAGTATGTTTCTATGGAAGTTTATAAGGGAATTGGGCAGGGTTTGGCCTATTTTGAAAGCTCAAAATTCCGTGAAAAAAATAGGGAGGAGGTTCACTTTTATAAGAGAGGAGAGGGTCACTTTTGGAAACCACAAAAATATTAATTTATTATAAAATCAAGCCCCACTTAAAACCCACAAAAATGAATCAAAATATAAGATGAGATGATATAGTGTTGTAATCTCATAAACCAATAAAATTTATACATGTTTTGATCCTATTTTAAACCTTATTATTTTGACTTATCCTTAATTAATCTATTTAATTTTATCTGGTGTAATAATATTCTAAATTTTAAATTGTTATAAATACTTACTTATGTGTTGTGGATTTTCTATAATTAGATAAATTATTAAATTTTAAACCATATGATTTTCAATTTTTAATTTTTAAATATATTTTTGATTTTTAAACAATGTAATATTATTTTATTGTTTTAAAATATCAATAGTGTCAATTTTTAAACTATTCATCTATTTGAATTTAAATAAAATCCACACAAGAGATATATTTGAACCAAAATATTTAATATATTAATAACAGGTCATATTAATATAAAAATTTAGTGGATCACTTTAATAAGTTAATATAAAATTTTATTTATATTTTTAAAACCATTTATTTGATATTTCATTTAATAAAATAATCACAACATCATTTTTGAAAAATTAGTTAATATACTTATATTTTTCATAAAAATTAAAAATATAATACTATCATGAAGATAAATATCATATCATTTATAATAATACTTTTACTCAATTTTATCTTACACAAAACCCAACTTTTAAAATGTTATATTTATTAAATTATGAAGGTGAAAACTTTGACATGATTTAAAATAAAATAATATCAGTGTCATAATCGCTTTTATAAAGCTCCCAATGGTAAATAAGTCTACCATTAAATTATTATGGTCTAGATATACTCGACCAATAAGTTTTGGTCAAGTATTTGGGACTTTTGATGGGTATTATTATTTTAATAAAAACAATATTATTGATTTTTTACAAAATAAATAATTTCTGCATCATTAATGTAGAAGATATTAAAGTTATTATAAATATATTAAAATTTAAAATTAAATTACAATGATAAATAAAAATATATAATATTTTAAATGAGTAATTATAATCTAATTTATATTTTGTATAACCTTATATTAAAAATAATTTATTTATTAAAGTTTGAGTGAGACATATTTCACTTCCTTTAAATAAAATGTATTAAAGGCCATAACCTCATGCAAGTGGCTTCCAATAGATACCATTTCATCCCAAGTATATTTTAGGATGAAATATAATAATCCAATTATATTAATAAAATTGTTAGGTTAATTTTATAATATTATTTTTACCCATAATTACATGATTTACCTTTAACTGTGGTAAATAAAATTTACCGTAGTTACTATTCACAATGCTAAAAAATATAACATAGCCTATTAACATAATTTGGACATATGGATTCCAAATATGTAATATAGTTTTCAAAATCCAAGACACATAATTTTCATAAATTTAATTTAAAAATTAATCCTATTGTCGAAAAAACGGGGTTTTATTTGAAATATTACAATAGATTTTAATGGTTTTACCTATGAATTCAAACTAAAATTAATGATAATGACATAAATTATATTAAATGGTAATAATATATTCTATTTATACTTTAAAACCTTAAAATATTATAATTTATCCATATAAATTATCTCGATTAATAAAGTTGTTTTTAATTAAAATTTAGAGTATTTTTACAATTCATCAAATTTTGGAGTTTATCAGAAAAATGTCAGAATTTTAACCAAATTAAATTTTTATATTCTACTCCAAAGAAGAGGTGTACACAGTAATATTATAATTATTAATGTGTCTAAAAGGTTTTTCCATTAAATGTAAGAAAAATATTCTTTTAGTATATATTTTATGAATATCAAAAATATCATTTTAATAACATACATTTTTTATTAAATTCATTTCCTCAAATAACTAATATGACATATATTTTATTTAAATTTCTAAATGATTTTTAAAAGATAGTTATATTTATTCCTGCTAATATAAGGCCTACATTATAATGGTAGCTTTATATTAAAAGCATCTGACAGTTTGTTTAAACTCACTATTGTTTGCAAAACAAGATACTAAAGAATAAATATTATTTAAATATTTCATAAAACACATGGGCTTTATAGGAAAAGTTCTTGGTGAATCTTTGATAATATCTAGCCAACCCTAGAAAGCTACAGATATTGAGCACATTCTTTGGATCCTCATAACAAACCACTTCATGATCCTTCTCGGGGTCCACTAGAAAACCATCCTCTAAGATATTGTGTTCTATAAAGTGTACATGGTTGATATAAAACTAGAATATAGATAGTTTTAATTATATTCAATGCTCTCTCATTGTACTTAGGATTATGTCACGTTGTTGGGCATGATCATTATGAGTCTTTATGTTCACTAGGATATCATCAACAAACACCACCCAAAACTAATCTAGGTATGTATTAAAGAACATGTTCATCAATTCCATAAAAATATTTGTGCATTTGTCAACCCAAATAGAATTATGACTGACTCATAAACTCCATAACAACATATAAATAAGTCCACAGTATATCAAAAGGCTGAAAACTAGGTTTATGACAGCTTGATCTCAATTCAATATTTGAGAACACATAAGCTCGTTTTGACTTTTCAAATAGATTTTCAATATGCGGATTATGATATCAGTTCTTCATAGTCATCAATTTTATTTTCTGGCAACCAACTCATAATATCAATCCCCCCTTAGCCTTTTTCTTAAAGAACATGGGTGATCCCTGCAGAGACATATTCGTACGGATAAAACTTTTATCCTCAAACTGTTATAACAAAATCCTGATCTCTTGATACTCTTTTTTTGATATTCTGTATTATAGAAAATATACTCAATAAGACCCTATAATGACCACCCTAGTGAATTATACATATCTCATAGATTTAATCCCTAAGATGTCTGAAGGAACAATATAAAAAAAACTTCTCCACTATAGGTGTAAAGGTATCATGATGTACTCTTACATCACAAAACAATAAACCAGAAACTAGGCATATAATTTCTCCTAGTTGTTGAGTGGTTTTCCCTACTCATCCTAGCTATATATCCCAATCACCATGGGGAATATGATGGTCACCATTAGGAGATTTAAGGATCAATATCATTCGGTAACAATCTATGTGAGATCGGTATGTGACTATCCATTCCATACCTATAATGGGCTTAACCCTAACATATCAATATTTTATAGATCCCATAGAAAATGATATTCCCTGATTTTGAGAGAACATCCCTTTCCGAAATAGATGTCTCAAGACCGAAATCCCATTAGTGTATCTATAGTCATAACTCTGTTGATGAGCTCAACTGCCAAGATCAGTCAATTAATAGTTTTTGTATATATTAATGAATGAGAGGTTATAGTATCAAATAAGGAACTATATAATAAATAATCTCAAATAATAGCACCTCTCACTATTGACGGTCCAGACTCTCTATACAGAACTGTAGGCTACATTGCATATAGCTACCCTACCCATATTGATTGTGAATTTGTCTGACTCCCATGAGTTTCACAACATTACTGATATGGGTTCTCATTCCCTAAAGAATGATGTCCTCTATATCTTCCACATTATCTATTAAACACTATCTACCATCCTGGTGTGTTGTAGAAGATCCACTTCCCACTCTCTGACCCTATATAGGTGCACCCTCACTGAATAGTTGTCTCAGTATCCAACAAAACATATCCAGATGCCCCATCATTCCACAAGACTTTCACTCTACTGGTGGATGTTGAAAATATGTGATACCAATTTGCGAACCTACCACACTGATAACATATCATTGTAATAAATTTTAAGTGCAAATGACACTTTTTTATTTGAACTTTACATTCAAAAATCTCTAACAAATGTTGTCATAGTGGTGCTTCCTTCTATCAAAAATCACACCTCCTCCCCAACCAGTTAAAACTATATATCTATCACAATAATCCTCCTTTAGGTTCCTATTTTTTTATGAGTTCCCAATACATCAATTTTGAAAACATATGTCGATGAAAATTATTAAATTGAGACACAATTACACATATAATTTTGTCCTAAAATCCTCTCAGCGTAGCCATATCATCTTTTGTCAATGCTGGAGAAATATTTTCAACTCCATTAAAGCATCCAACATAATCCAACATGGAAATTCTCCCCTGATTCACTTGAATTAATTCTGCTTCTTTCTCATACCTCAACACCTCTAGATATAATAGATTCAAGAACCTCTACAATAATTCCCACCATTGTATGCCATCATCCTATCAGATATGCACCTAAATATCTAAGAACCACATCCTTAATCCTTGTATCATATAAGGGTCCAACATGAACCTCCATTCAGTATTCGTTCATAAAGGTTTAGGTATCGTCTTTATGGATTCAACACATTTATCAACTCTGTCTATTCCACCATATGTAGTTAAATTCATATGGTGTTATAACAAGAACTTTATCGTTAACTCAGACATGAATTTTAAAACTAGCCTGGTGTCACATTCCATGAATTTCATAAAGCGTGAGAATTTATCTCAGAACATTTCCCCTAGTTCCCCACCATGCACTATTCACTCCTCAGGTTCCCCAACTGGAGGACTGTCTACTTCATTGTCCTCTGGTCTTCCTCCCAACACGAGTCATCATGAATGCATAACTATAAAATTAAAAAAATGCACCTTAGGACATAGTTGAAAACATTAAAATATTTACATAAGGGAGTAATCACATAATATGTCATAATAATTCTCTTCACCATATCTCACCATGATATCAAAACCAAGGGGATAATATTACCCTCAAACATACCACACCTATGACTTTGTTATAATGGTATAAATGTTCTCATAGGTCAGGTCTCACATTTAGAAACCCATTTATTCCTATTATTACATAATATTTTTTATTTTTGGTTTCTAATTAAGAACTATTTTCAATTCAATTTCACACGAAAATAAAGTAGTAAAAGTTCAACAACTTATCAAAACCCATTTTCCCATGCATTCCTAAAGTGATGCATTTCAAAAAATATTCTTGAATGCTTAAAATCATTCATGTATTCTCAAATATCCAACCATTAGATCTATTATCAAATTATTATAAAAATATATAAAACACATTTCACATCACAAAATAGTGTGTCACTCGTGGTGAACTAACATTCAACAGTAACAACAAATAATAAAAAAAAATCCACCTTGATCACTTGGGGTTTCCCTCTTTCAGTGGATTGAATATCCTATATTAGAGCTCATTCAAGTGGATATTATACCCTATTAAATCATTTTTATACACAACCATAAATAATAAACAATACTAGAATTAATATATTGTAACAAAAAATACACAAACCATGTTGTAATCAAAGTAGGAAATACAATATCAAACTGAAACAAATAACATTCCATACTATAGTATGTGTCAATTTTCTATATTAAAATTAAAAATAATGACACCATGGAATACCAAGAGGTCACCAAACTATGCAATGTTCCCTCAACTATGCTCCATCCCAAATCAGCAATGTCATCCCAAGCCTTTTCCCTTAACCTGTCATGCAATAATAATGTCTATTCGATTAGTGATCGGTAAAATTGAGTAGGGTGTGAGTACAACGTCGTAGGCTACCACCAACAGTTTCTAAAATAATATCCAGTTAGATAATAGTGCATTTATATCTATAAATAAATAAATTAAAATTAAAATTAAATAGTTATTACATTATCAATTAATATATATTTTTCCACATAATCCTCATGTTCTCTTGGACACTCATATCACAATACCTACTTTGGACCATGCCTAAGTTTGATCTATCCTCGAGGGATATCCCATATTTGAATGTCCATGTTAGAATTCTTATTTTCATAATGAATGAAAATACTACCCCCAATTTACTATCACAATGGAGTTACCATGTTACCGTTCTCTATTTCAAAAATGAATGATTATCTTAACACTAATTAATTAACACAATAAAGTGAACATGTTACCATTCATTATTATTTGGTTGAATTATCAAGTAACCATTCACAATTTTACAATACATAATCGAATGAGTATGTAAACATTCATAATACATGGCTGATTCTCTATGTTACTATTCAACAATTACACATATATGATTGAATGTGCATGTTACCATACATAATAGTTGGCCAGATTTCCATGTTACCATTCACAATTTTTACATATATAATTACATGACCCTGTTTCCATTCATAATACGTGGCCAAATATCCATGTCACCATTCACCATTTACACATATTCCTTATCAATCCATTAATTAAGTCAACAATTAATTATTCTGATTTTCAGAATATTATGGTTCAATAAATTAATTGACTAATTAATCATTTAAAATCCTAATTTTAAAATATCAGAATTATTAATTAATTAATTATCGAATTCATAAATCAATATCACACAATTAATTTCTATAGTTTTTCCGCCTCCCATGTACTAGTCGTTTTGTCGGGTCACCTGATGTCCCGCCGAGTGGGCAGAAGGGCGCACTTCACCTAGCTGATGGATTGTAGTGAAGAACCATCACTAATTGAGGTGTAACCCCATGAGATGCTCTGTTATCCAGGCTGACAACGGCTCCTTCCAAGATGAGGCTTCTCTGGATGACCTCTTCGTGGGGAGGGGGGTTCTTGGGTTTGGAGGGTTCAAAAAGGCCACTCCTGGGAATTCTCTTTTAATAATGGAAAATTATATAGTTTTTATTCCTAAATTCCATTATTTCACTATCTAAAATTTAATTATTTCATCAAATTAATTAATTCAATACTGAAAATAAAATTCTAAAAAATATATAAATTATTCCATTTCAATGAACTGAATAAAAATCATGACTATGGGATCTGAACATTATACCACCTACCTCAATTTTTGGCAATTTCTATGAGTGGAAGAGTACTTAATTTGAAGTGGATAAGTCAGGAATACAACAAACCATGAAATTTATATCCAAATCAAAATTCAATATCAAGCGCATCATTTTTTAACAATCATGGATCTAGAAAAAAAATTCAATAATAAGTAAACAGAATTCCTTACTTAGAAATAAGAGAGGAAAAGAGATATGGATCTCAACTAGAAGACATCACATAACTGTTGGTGAAACTCCTCAATCGGGCTATTTATTCTCCATGAATGGAGGTAAAAAATGGGATATATTCTGGAGCCCTTAAATTTTGAAACGGATTAGAGCATCGAAGGAGGATGTTTGTAGCCAATAATATTCAATAATTTGACAACACAACATGTATAGATTGATTTTTGCGAATTCTCATGTCCTATAACCCAGTTACATGTGGTCAAATTCCTTTTAAACGTTTCTAATAAAAACTAAGTCACCTCATATTTATTTATTTATACCCGATAAAATTACACGATGTGTAACACCCTCACATGACATATAAAAGTTTTGTAGTTGAGTTTCTTCCCATTTTCCCTTCAAAACCTCTCAACTATCCCTGAACACATTTTAATACATAGCTCACATGTACTCAGACTCCACTCATTAAAATAAGCTAACATCACTAGACTTCATGTCATTTTCTCCAATAAAGGATATTCGTCTCTAAATGAGATAGGTCCATTAATGTTAAAAGGAATAAAACTAAGGTATAATATTACCTATTAATATGGGATATCATATAGATATAATTATTATCAATGTAAAATATATAACAAAATGTCAATATGTTTCATTTAATTTTGTAAAAGTTTACAAAAGATGTTTTATTTATTTTTTATATTAGTTAAGAGAACATTATTAAATACTAAAGCATCATGTAAAAAAGACATCTCCAGGTACATGATTACACCTATAATATTTTATAATGTATGGATTTTTTGGATCTCCATTTATTTACCTACTGATATAGATACTACAAGTGGATGTACTATTTTGAACAACTATACAATGCATAAATAATCCTACAAAATGTAGATTGGGTATTACCTTGATCATCACCTACTGTGAGACTAAGAGGCATAACATCACACATGATATCTCTCAGGTGATGTTTTATGGTTAGTTCACACATACTCTATTTAACCACCATGAAGGGTTGGAGTATGAGGTTAACCAATTAGGCTAGAGGACCAACAAGGAAAAAGAACCTGGATAACCTAGGATTGAACATATATAGTTATACGTTGAACAATAAGTATCATATAATGAAATTACTGTGTCATAAAGGGGAATATATGAGTTGAAGTTATCATTTAAATTTTTTTATATATTGAAAACGATTTACTTGTTATATTTTGTAAAAATTAGTTCATGAAAATAACGTTGATAATGGTATAAATCTAGAAAATAAAATTCCTTATTTAAGAATAAGAGATCATGTATTATTCTTTGATAATTATTCCATTACCCTTCTATTATTGGAATGGTGAGTTTCAATGTCTAACCCAAGGTAGTGATTTTGACATCTAAGAAAAAAATTAAATATTAATACTATTATTTATTTTTATTATTAAGTGGATTTTATTAATGTTATTTTTGTATATTCTAATATTTATGGGTAATATGTGAAGAATTAAAGGATTTCTACTCACATGTATTGATTATAAAGATTCTATCCATATATTATCTTACATCTATAAATTTGAAATTTTATTTTGTGTTAATTTTTTTTAGATAACTATTGAAGAAAACATGATTGAGTTATGGGTAACTATTAGTTTTAATATAATTGTCATTTTGAGATAATAAACGGTTGATTTATTTTGTAAAATTATGTTATATTATATTCATAACATTTTTATTTAAAATTTATATGTTACAATTTTTGTGAATTTAATTGAATTATTTATATTGTGGTATATATTGGATAATTCTTCAACTTATAAACTATTATTTAATATATATGAGTTTTATAGATAGATTTTATTTTGTCATAAATCTATGAAATCAATTTGTTTAAGTTTTTAATTATTGAAATGGTTTTTGCACTATTTTGTTTTCTAGAATATATGAATAGGGTGTATACTTATTGGGGGAATGATTTTATGAATAAATAATATTTTCTAAGGATGGTATATAACATGATATATGTTATGAGAGTAAGGTATATGTCATATTAATATTTATTACCTCAATTTTTAATATGTTAATAATTCCATCACTTATATAAATTAGTCAGTAATAATTAATATTTATATAGTATAATTTATTTATGGGTGGGATGAATATAACACCCGTATATTTTGGAAAATATATTATTAAATTAAAATTATGTTAAATGGAATAATATAAAAATAAAACCAAACCAATACAAGATGTGATATATTATATGAGATTTATTAATAAATTATATGTTGAATAAAACATCTAGTAAATTAATAGACAACAGTTAATAAGGATTTATTATGACGAAATGATAAATAATTAGTATTATTAGTGGGTACTTTTTAAAATATGTATTTAAAGGGTTAACAATACAAATTATCCACTATTGAATGATTATTATGATACAATGTGATGTTATAAAAAGTAAACCAATATATTTAAATTTTATAAATTATAAATTTATATTATATTGTATTTTTAACTTTTAATGTCTAATAATGTTAGTTTTTATTAATATTAATTTTTTTATATATGCAGTTTTCATTTGAAGGATAAAACGATAAAATTTCTAATTTGATTGGGAAATGAAAAAATAAATTCAATCCACATTTAAATATTACCATATTATTTTTTTTGTTATTAATTAATTTATTTTTATTTGAATATTAAAAATATAATTATTACTAAAAACAATGTGTTTATTACTATATCAATAAGAATGTGTAGTTCAAAACATATAGAACATTTTTTATGATCAAATATATTATAATAAGTAAATATTTATGTTTATTTTAATTTTTATTTTTATTTATAAAAAATATAGTTAACAAATTTTGTAATATTTTCTAAGAAATGAAAATAATATTATTTTTTTCCTTAAATTAATTTTTATTTTGGTTAAATAATGTTTTCTTTTATTTTTAAATTTTAATAAATATTTTTTAAAATAAAAAATATATATTGATACAAAATACATTCATAATTAAATCAATCACATAAATTTTAAATATAAAAACATTCACTTTCCAAAAATTGGTTGTTGAGAAATATATACAATAAAGATAAAATTATTTTTTCTTCTGCTTTGAATTTTACCTCATTAAATGGATTCAATATTTGAAATTATTTTTCAAATTAATAAAAAAATTATAATTTATTTTAATGCATTAAAACTTTTACAGAGGTAATATAAGGACACATGACATTCCGGACTATAATTTTGAGCATAAATTTGGATATTTTTAGTCATATGCCAATTAGGGGTAAAATGGTCCTTTCCCCTAGAAGATGATTTTGGATAATTTTTCTGACCACTCTGTTGGTCCGAAAATAGGGTTTTTACGGTAGGACGTTAGTTTTGTAGAAATATGAGTCGTTCAAATTTTGGCATAATAATTAATATTTAATATTTCATAATGAAAATATTAATTTATTCATATTGGTTTGTTCGTCCATTACTTTTGAAAAGAGCATCATATTATGTTTACATCTCTGTTTTTAAGTCTGAAATGGGGATTTTTGGCCTATGTGAGGCATAAACATGAGTTGGTCACCATGGCCCACCCATGCCCCTTTTTCTTCTTCTTTTTCATTGTTTTTCTTTTCTTTATTTTTTTTTCTTATTTCATACGTCTATATCTCATAAACACCCCACCTTCGTATCTTATACTGTGAAACCGAGAGAGGAGAGGGGGGATAAAGATATAGAGAGAGAAAGAGAGGGAGAGGGAGAATGATAGGGTGAGATAATGAGTGGGGGGATCCTCTGTAGAGCCTTTGACACACCGAATCATCATGCGACATTCGTGTATGTGGAATTGAGCCATGACTCAGCGGTGTCCCCCCAAAGGTATGCCCATTTTTTAGTCACCCTAAAACCCCGTAAAAATCATTTTCCACGTTGTTATAGCACTAGTATGCTTGTATTTGGTCCCTAGTGGACTGATCTACTAATTTGGGGGTTTAAATGGGGGTTTCAGGTGATCCAATGGGTTTTCCATTTTGGATGACCCGATAACAAAATGTGTGGTTCAGGGGAATATGCTTTGTGTTTTTTCCATTTGGGGAAGATGAAGCTTATGGAGTATACCCCATGTACAAAGGATTACACTACGTGAACTGGTACTCAGTCTTGTAGCCAAGTACCTAGGCATGGCTACCCATGTTGGGGTACATGGTAGTGTAGAGTAAATTTCGGGACTGCATGTGGGTGGAACGATGTGCACAAGTACACTTCCTGGCCAAGTAGATGGCCATGCCAATTTAGGGACACCAACATGTACCCTGTGTTGGGTACCTGATGTGTACCAATTTCACACGTTGTGTACTTTGGGAATTTACATGCCCATGGTGGTGGGAGTACACGCATGTGTGGTGATCTAATTGTACACACTGTGTATGGCATCTATATGCCATATACCCCTCCCATTGTACCCTTTTGTTGGTATTTTCTTATTTTATGTTCCAATGTCATAATTTGACCCTAGATTAGTCCATTATGAGTTGTTTTCTACATAGATAATGATGGTGAAACCGGTTTAGTTTTATAAGGATTCCTAATGGGTGTTTTTGGGATTCAACCCAAATGGATATTTTATTCCTCCATCTTTTAGTTTCAGTCATCTCCTGTGTGGGAGACTAGACAAGAATGATAGGTTGGGTGTTCGAACCAACATAGTTTGATATCTTGATCTGATATGTGCCCTATGATATCTCTCTAGACTAGTGCCTAGTAGAATTATAGTGATGACATATCCCACATGAGATCTGTCCTTCTAGCGTATGAGTCCATGAGACCAGATGCTTATAATGATCCTATAATGGATTCCATTTCTAACGTACGGATCTAGTGAGTTCTTTTAGGATCCCATTAACCGTGTGTCATTTATAGGATCCTTGTTGTAAGTTTCCTTAACTTTTGATTTTACCTCGAGGATCCCAAGTAGGATTCCTCTCCATTTTTAATTGAAAGACCCAATGTGTGCCCATTGGTTGACTGAACTTGTGTTCGACATCGGTATATGTTAGATATTGTGTTTGGATTTCACCTCAGAACATGTGATGAACTTATATTCCCATGGGGTTGTGGCTGTGGTGTTGGGTTTGGAGTTTGGGATACCGTCACACTGATTTTATTCTTTCACGTGTTTATTATGGTTGTAGTGATGTTTACCAGTAGTGCTTCATGGTTTGTGTCTTTGGAATTTAATTAAACATTGAGTGATTCATGTATCCCTTTGGGGTGTTTTATATATAGGCTCAATGGTTGGATATGATTAAGACATTAGTGAATCATGGATCGAGTTGAGGGATTTCATGGAACGGCTCATTGGCAGAATATAGTTACGCCTGAGTGATACTTGGATCTAGTTGAGGGATTCCATGGAAGGGCTTAGTGGATGATAACTTATAAACTCTAATTCATACTTATATCCAGTAGAAGTATTCCTTGGACTTTCTCCAAAGGATTATAACTCCCATGTCTGGATTGATAATTGGATTTCCACTTTAGTAATGCCTTTCATGAGATCATATGTCTGATTTATATGATCTGAAGGATGATTCTCTTCAAAATTAGTTACAATAATCGAGGGATTTATCATGGAATCTCATGAGACATCCAAACATACTCCAAAATATATTTCATTATCGTATTGACCTTCAGTAAACATAATTCTCTTTTTATTGGTTGAAGGTTAGTACATGTGAATCTAGGTGTAGGATGAGTATCCCCCTATGGTGACGCAGCTTTCCTAGTGACGTTATGGTGATGGATGAAGCATGTATATGTTGATTGGGATTACATACCCAGAGATTGACTAAATGGTACATGACTTGAGTGGCATAATGTCCATCTCAATTTCCTTTCACATGATGTCCATTTGATCATGATTATGTACCCATGGATCAACTGCTAATGTCATTTCTTGTTATAGATTCACATACAAATGAATATTATTATATTGTTATATAATTATATGTAGGGGAATATACATGTATACATATATAGTAATGTGAATCCATGGTTTATATTTTCCAATTGACATGAATTATGGACCCTAGGTTTGACTGTGGGATCACATGTTGTTTACCATCATTTGGTTGTACTTCATCTAGGCTGAGCATGTTTATTTTTCAAACACATTTAGCAACACAAGTACAAGTTTCTTGTTAGGGTTTCCTACTATGATTATTTCTCACCCATTCACATGCACCTCCGTATACATATAGATGATATGTATGGATATTAGGTTGAACATAGGTTTCATGGTGGAGAGGTTTGAGTTCCATAGTTTCTTGATTTAGTATAGGTTCTCATGTGGTTTTTCTAATCGGGTTAGTGCAGTTCCACAGGGTCTGGAGACAGGGTTCATGGTCTGGCTCAGAGTTATTAGTAGAGACCTATAATTTTACATTAATTTCTTTTTTTACATTTATTTTAATGGTTGGACCAATGGGTGACATGAGTTGTATATTATTACACATTTTTTTAAGCTTTTACAACATTTTATTTCCTATTAAAGCACATTCTATTTAGGTTTTTTACTGCCTCTGCACTCTATTCACATTCTTGTAGGTGTGATTCTTGTCAATTTATTTTATTTACAAACTCTGATATGATTTCATAGTCTCCCCACTATTACACTCTAGGCCCTCATTGCTAGTCGGTAACATCTGGAATACAGGGTGGTAGGCTTGAGGCCTAGTAACCCAACATCTCAAAGCATCCAATTGGTGGAATCCAGGTCCGTGCGTTACAAAGTTAAATCAAATGAGTTTTCTTTACTTGGTATTTACTATTTTGGATATGGTAGAAATGGTTGTTATCAAGTTTTTAGAACCCATGATGGATAACGGGATAGGGCATCAAGAACACTTGTAACTATACAAATTAATGGTAAATAGGGTTTTTTATTGTTTTTCTGATCTAAAATGTCATAGTTTTATATGATTTTATCTTTGAGTGATGTGCATGTTGTGTGAATTATATGATTTACTATAGATAACTAGATCTCGACCTTTGGGAAGAGTCTATGGATGAATTTTGATGATTTTCTATCATAGGAAAGAGGTGTCTCATGTATCATATTCGGCACATGTGATTCACATCATATAGGATATAAAGTGTGTGATATTACGAATGACTGAGGCCTTTGGGCCTACATACACATTTATAATTTTCTTTGATAGCTGGTCATGGGTACCTATGTTGAGGCACTTTGTTTAGAGGATGATTACTGATTCCCCTTGTATTGGAGGTGCAGTGACCTTGTAGGTCAATATGGAACGTGATTCCATTGGTTGTAACCATTATAGGGTGTGGTTTCTCATGATTTTTTTATCTAGTTGGATCTTTGAGTACAATGATGATGGATATAAGGACTTTTCTTGTGAAATTGACCTCTATGGGGTATTACTATATAGAGATGCGTATGATTTCCTGTTCATTTTCCTTTCTACATTTTCTTAGTAACCATAAGGGAGAAGTTCCTTCTAAGGATTCTAAAAGAGGACCAGGCCCTCGTAGGCTATGTTTTTAGTTTTGAACTTCGTTGGACGTTTTGATCTTTATATTATTTTTATTTTTTGGGTATTTTTTACTTGGAGGTTGTACCTTGGGACCAAATTCTTAGACCTCTTCTATATGGTGTGGTGGGTGACCTAGAATCCCTTTGTTTAGACTTGGACCCTTGTAGGTCGACATTGGTTTTTTCCGAGTTATGACAATATGAGAGGATGTACCTTGTTATTATATTTATTTTTAGGTATTGATCATGTTTTTCTCTCATCGTGTCATCAAGGCGTGATATGTACTCGAGTATTTCGTTCTATGCATGTTGATTCCATGAGCTTATTACAAAGAACCTTGTCTGTTTTTAGTAATAATATTGGCTTCGTGGGAATTAATGTGAGGGTTCCTAGCCTAGTCGAACAGTTTTTCCACTATAGATAATATAGTTAGAGTTCTGGTAGAGTCTTGTGACTATAATGAAATCATGTTGTGGGAGGTCATCGAATAAATCGGGGCACATGTGAGGTGCACAATTTTGAAAAGAACATTCAAGGAAGCTTCTAGCTTAATGAAACTGATGTGTCATGTAGCACGATCAACATATCATTATGGTTAGAAGACTCTATATCGTATGAGTCCGGTGATAATGATACTCTCTAAATGCATTTGATATCATTTGAATAAAAATGAGTGAGTGGATAGGTCTGAGGTGAGGAACAATGTTAACTGTATCTTCTCTATGATTGGATCTCGACTGTTGTGATATATTGTCCCCCTAGAGTGGTGGTGGAATCATCAAATGTTGGTGTACCATAACACTTTTTACCCATGGATGAATCATGCCCATGTTTTGACAGGATAGTGAGTGTGGGTTGGAGGGACCAATATGCTCCCTTGGTGGAATATTAGTGTAATCATTTTAGAGATGATCATGCTCAATTTTTATTTAATTATAGTATGTTGAGAGAGTTTCATCCCTATGTCAATAACCTTTTTCATTCAAACAATTTTTCTCTAGTAGGGGAAGAAACTTGTAGAGAATTCAATAGAGGAGCAGTGTAAGGTAACCATATGGTGGTGACATAATTTTTCAATTGAAATTGTGAATTTTACTTGATCTATTGGGCTTAGTGTTTTGTTTGAGATGATAATAACAGTATTCTTATGATGGGGATTACCAGATCGATGGAAAGTGTTTTTTCAGACTACAATTTTGAGCAGGAATTTTATTTTTTTCTATCAGATTCCCTTAAAGGGGTAAAATGTTCTTTTTTCCCTATAAGATGATTTTTGATAATTTTTCCGGCCACTCTTTTGGACTTGGAATAGTGTTTTTACCCTTGTACATGTGTTTTGTAGAAATCCATGTTTTTATAATTTTGGTGGAATAATTAATATTTATTTTTTATTAAATAAAGTATAAATTTATTTGTATAGGTTCACTCTTCCATAAATTTTGAATAGATCTTTAGATTATGATTCTATCTCCACTGTGGAGTTCAAAATGCAGAGTTAATCCAATGTGAGGCATAAACGTGAGTCGGGCACCAGGGTCGGCCCTAACTCATTTTCTTTTTTCCTTTTTCTTTTTTTTCATTTTAATTTTTTTTCATATTTATACCTTATTATTCTTGATTATGGCCCTAAAAGGACTCTTGAACCATGTTGCTGAGATAGGATACGGAGAGGGAGAAATAGTATGAGAGAGGAAGAGAGGGAGGAGCCACCACAGATCCCTCGATGCAATGAATCATCATACGATAACAGTTGACCATGGAACAGAGCCACAATCCATTGGATTCCACCCAAAAAGATAATTGATTATTTTATTTAACACAAAACCTCTTTAAATTCGTTTTTTATAGTTTTTAAAGCCCTATTATACTTGTATGTGGTCCCAAGTGTCCTGATCTAAAAATTTGGTTGTTTAAATGGGGATTTCGGGCGATCCATAGGGTTTTTTGTATGGGAAACCTGATAACATGATGTATGGTTTAGGGGAACACCCCATGTGTTCTTTCCATTTGAAAAATATTATGTATAAGGTGGAAAAATTTTGTACAAGGGTGTACACATCATGTACTGGTTCTTGAACATGTAGCCGAGTACCCCGGTATGGCTACCCGTGTAGGGGTTGATGGCTAGGTAGTGTACATGGACAGACCTCATATGGTTAGCATGCCCTGTAAAAGTACACGAACTGGCCATGTAGATGACCAGAACAATTTAGGGACATGTGTAAGTACCTCGTTTGGGGACACACCTTTTACCAATTTCACACGGCATGTACCTGGGGCATTTTTATTCCTAGACCAGCTGGAGTACATGCTCATGTGTTGATCTTATGTTACATGCCATGTATGGTCTATACACATCCGTTACTCCACCCATTGTTCCCGTCTAAGGGTAGTTTCTTGTTTTGTGTCTTGATATCAAAATTGGTCCCAAGAGTAGTACATTCTGAGTGGTAAACCCGTGGAGTGTTATAAGGATTCATAATATATGATTTGGGGCATTGACTAAAATGGAGATGACCTTCCATCGCCTTTGAGTTTCAATCATCTCATGTGGGAGAGGTATGATGTGAATGATATGATGGGTGTCTGGACCAACCTAATTTGAGATATTGATCTTAGATGATCCATCACATATCTCTCATGATTGGTTCTTAATAGATTTTCGGTGAGGATGTCCCCCTCATGAGATGTGTCCTTATGGCCTATGAGGCTGTGAGACCAGATGCTTCTAATGATCCCTGAAGGGATGGCTTTGCTTATGTCTTGATCTAGGGAGTTCCTTTGTAGGATCCCTTTAACTATCTTTCATTCATAGGATCTCTATTTTTGGATTCCTCATCTTGTGAGTTTACCTATAGGATCCCAAGTGGGATGCCTCCTAGTGACTGACTTGTGGGCCTCAGTGGGTGATCCTTTCTTGACCGATCCTAAGTTGTACATTAGGTTTTGGTGGAGATGGTGTCTATGAGTCACCTTAGAACCCATACTATACTTTTAAGCCTAAGGGGTTGTGGTTGTAGTGTTTGGATGGAAATTCGGGCAAACCCAACTATGTGTATATGCTTTAACATGTATGTTACTGTAACATTAATGTTTACCAGTGGTGCGTCCTATTTAATGGCGGTTGAGCCTGACACAAGGCGTCTTTCTTCCTATTGGTATTCGCATATGTTTTTCCTAGGATCTTACTTCCCATCCACACTATTTCTGATATATTAGTGGTAACTATAAGTGTGACTTTGGAATTGGATATTGATAATGGATGTATATATATATATTGATATATATATATATATTCCATTGGGATGTCCAGAGGTTTTTTCTGGTATCAGGATGTTGATCCTTATGTGTCTCCTTATACTCTATCATGGTTACTTGGATTCCTATTTTTTGAATGATGTGGATGGAATAAGTGGTCTATTTATTTAAGTACCCTGGTTGATTCTTGGATTCCCATTATAAATATTCCATGGACGGGATTAGTGGTTTGATGATTTGATTTACCTATGTGGTACTTGGATTCCAATTAAAGAAATGTCGTGGATGTGCTCAGTCGGTTGATTTCTTATATGACCTAAGTTATACTTGGGTCTTGTTGAGTTATTCATTGGATGGGATCAATGGGATGTTAGATGTAATTAAACCATGGGTGAATCATGAATCCAGTTTAGGTATTCCATGGATGGGATAAGTGGTTGGATGTGATTAATCCTTGATTGAATCCTGGATGCAGCTGAGGGAGGCCATGTATATGCTCATTGTCTTAATATAGTTGTACACTATGTGATACTTCGATCCAGTCGATGGATTCATTGTATAGGTTTTGTGGGTGATAACATATGTACACTGGGTGGTACTTGGATATAGGTGGGGCATGCCTTGGATGGGATCAGAGAGTTTATGACTTCCACTCCTTGAGTTATACTTGGATTTTTAATGTAGGAATTCCATGGATGTGATCATAAGCTGGATGTTCTATAACCGGAATGAATTTTCTATTTCGGATCTATTATAGGAATCAAGGGATGTAGCCTGACATCAAATGATATTTCTGGATGTAATCCCTAAGATCATTCAATATAGGATTGACAATCGGTATACGTATTCCTGGGTTTAGTGATTGGAGGTGATTAATTGAAAACCTAGGTGTAAGATGAGTATCCTCCTATTGTGGCATAGCTTTATCATAGACTTTCTAGAAATGGTCAATGGAGATATACGCCAATTAGTAATATATACCCATAGATAGAATTAATGGAACATTTCTTGAGTTTCATGACGTTCAGCTCTATTCCATTACATAATATGTCTAGTTGAGAGGGATTATGGACCCAATGATTGATTAGTGATGTGGTTTCATATTATTGAGTAACAAACCGCTGAATATTCTAATCTATGTACATATGTATCGGTATGAAACTATACAATTATAAGTATATATTAATTCACATACACAGTGTAACATTCATAGTTGATAGGGAATTCAGACCTTGGGTTTTACTATGGGATCATGTGTGGTTTTACTACCTTTTGGTTACGCATCAGTTAGGCTAACAATGTTGATTTTTCATAAAATTTTAGTAGCATAATTATATGTTTTATTTTTGTGTGGCCTACACGTATTCATTCTCACACTTTCATGTAAAACATTATGTATGTGTAGACCTTATGTATTAATTTATAGTGGAGCAAAAATTGCATAGTGGTTAGTTTTAAGGCCCATAGTTGCATGATCGAGTAGAGATACACATGTGGTCCTAATGATTGGTTTGGTGCGATTTGATAGGGTCTGATGACTGTGTACATGATTTAGATAATAGTTAATAGTATATCCATGTACTTATACTCTTTTTTACTTCTGTACTTGTATCTGTATGGTTGTCCTAATGAGTGACCAGTACTGTATTGTATAATATAGTTTTCCTGCCTTTTACAGAATTCCATTTATTGTTACAACACATTCAATTTTAGTTTTTTACTAATTTTGTACTCTATTTACATTCTGTTGTGTATGATACATAGCTATTTCCAATGTTTGATTTGACTAATATGAGGCAATATCATCCCCATTATCACTCCTAGACCTCACTGTTATTCAGCAGCCTCTATCAAATGGGGAGGTGTGCTCAAGGCCATGTGACCCACCAGATCAGAGCACTGGTTTAGTGGTATCCAGGTCGGAACATTATTGGTAATATCTAGTTACGACAACAAATTCCAAAATTGTAAAATGGGGTAAATTTTGGAATAAATTGACTAACATTTTAAAAACTTGTTTCTAGTTGAGTATATTGGGTTTATGTTGATAAAATCTAATTTAATGTCAATTATTGTCCATTTTTTCACTTTATATGTATAACATTTACTCCATTTATATTGAGTGCCTATAATTACAAAAAATACATCATCACCACTTATAAAAGTGGCCTCTCCCCTTTGCTTCAAGACCACTCAATGAATTTGGTTTCATTTCTAAAAAATAGACTATTTTAATGATTATAGATTATTACTCAGTTTAATTCACCCTATGGACTAAATTTATTTTCTTTATATTTCAATTTTCATTAAATCTTCTAAGAAAAACACATTAATTTGAAAACGACTACTCATTTTTCCAATATTATATTCCATGTTATATTACATTCTCAAATATATTTTTTTAATTAATATATAATAGAATCAGTTTTCTTTTGATAATAAAATTTATTATTCAATAAGAAGTTATCTAAACCTCATTTCCCCATTACTATAATGGAAAAAAATACTTTCCCATTCATGTGTTTATTAGAATACTACAACCATGATGTCACAAATTCCATTTTTTTCCAGTCTAACTATTTATAGATTATAAAAGTTAAATTCTTGAATAGATGTGAAACATATATTATTATAATTATTATTAAGATAATATTTTTAATACACATTCTTTCCCCCCAATTTCATTGATATATGAAAATGATAACTATGGATTCTACAGACTAACCCATTCACAAAATAAAAAATGTCATTATTCATCTAGATTCCTTGTTATTTGCTAAAATATATTGAAATATGATTAAAAAACTTCAAATTATCTAAATAATATATATATTATTCTATAATATTTACAATTTTATATTTAAAACATATTCATAATCAAATCATCCATTAAATATGGTCTATCCGTGTTTGGTTCGGTATACCTATATACATAAAAAATAATATAAAATAATATCTTAGATGACTATGGGAACATAATTATTATTAATATTGGATATAAATATTAAATAAAATTTCTTTGGTTTTATAATTTAGGAATTAATATTAAACTCATTAGCTAGATACCAACATTTATTTGTAAAAGATCACTGAAACATGTATGCATCCAATTTCATATACAAGAACTGTGAGCAAAAATATAATTGAATGAATGTATATCTTTATTATTTATCACTAAATTTCTATTCAATATTCTTTAATTATATAGTAATTATGAATATTTGTAGAAGAACAAATAACAACATCTCTATTGTGAAACTACTTTATAACTATGAAGATTACTTATACTTGTTATTGGAGAAATGTTATACATAAATGATATAGTTTTAGTGAATAATTATAAAAGTAATTTATAATCAATTATATATTTTAATAAGGTAATTAAAGTTTTTATTATGGATGTTTTCTCAATGATATGTAATTTTCAAGTGCTATAGTGAACTTTAGGAATTATGGTATGTTTTTTTCTAAATTTTTATCCACATGAGAATTAGTAATCATAATTCACAATGTTTTCTTTAGAATGGAGTATATATTACCATTTAATATTTATTATCATGAAACACTAATTTTTTATGTTATTTAATGTGAAATGATAAATAATATGATTTAATGATATTTGACTGGAAGGTCTATGTACCTCTATGTTTGTTAATTGCAACAAAGATAATTTATTTATATTTATTTCCTATTATACCACATGAAATATTAGATATAGTTTGATTTCATATTAATTTATGACCCTCATAACACTAATATAATTCTCAGTGTTTGAATAGACACATCATGTTCTCTACATAAATGGGCTTTGTTTCAAATGATATTAAGGTTATAATAGTCTTTGTAATCTTTTTTTTCTATAATTAGTAGATTCTACCCATGTATTTCAATTCATGATACATTCTATTCATATATAGAAAAAATTAATATTTAATTAAAACCTTCAGTCTTAGTGAACATCATTCTGTAAATGTTTGACCATATTTAGGATAATCCCGATTCACATCTATAATGATTTTCATTCATGTCTATAATTTTCATTCTATCCAATGTTCTCCTTTATATTTTGAAATCTAATTTTGTGTTATCTCATGGAACCAAAATATTTTCAACCCCACTTTTTAAAATAATTTGTCTTACTATATTGGTTTTCTATAATTTTAATTAAAAATAATTTTCCATGCTTTAAAATTTAATTTGTATTTTCTATTCCAAATATCCATTTATATCTTTATTTTCATCTCAATAATATATTATTTTTTATTAATTTTCAAGATATATTTTCTTGCAAATATTTCACTTCAAATTTTATAAACCATTTATTCATTTTCAATGCTACTAGGTTGATGTTTAATTTTTTACATAAGGTTTATAAAACAATTTCAGTTAAATATTTCAAAACAATTGTGTCTCTTTCAAGGATCAATAATTGAATATATTTTTTTAATGAAATTTTAGTTCAAAATATTTAATACTTTGTGTCTTTTATAGGACTTCTATATTAAAAATTCATTTTCAAAAGAAGTTTTTTTCATGTAAGCATTTTGAATCCTTTATGTCATCTCAAAGTCTTAATTTTTTTTATTTTATTCAAAATATTTATTTTAAAAATAACTTATTTTCAATTTCCCAAATGATTCTGTTTTGAAAATGACAACTTAATGTGTTTTAAGAATCCCCATATACATCAATTTTAGAATAATTTTTTATAAAACCATTTTATGTTTCCAAAATAATTTCCCATTTATTTATAATGGATGTATTTCCATATGAATTATTTTACATGAATCACCCTATAAATATTTATATCCAATACTATTTTTCATTGGATGAGTTCTGGGTATCAAAGATTTAAATTTTTCTGGTCATTTTTTATACCATCTAATAATATTTTGAAACTAATTTATTCCATTAGTTATTTATTATGTGATTAATGAAATCCATTTTATTCCATTGTTTTTAATTATTTTTTGAATGATTGATATCTTATAGAACACATGTGTATGGTTTTTATTAAGTGGTATTTGGTCCCTATATGGGCCTAAAATTCATTGGGTAATGATTTATAACTCATGATATATAACAAAACATGTTGTGAGGAATATATTTATGAAGGAATATAGGTGAAAGAAGCTTGATCCACTAATGGAACTAGGTGTGTGAAGCCTAATCCATCCAAAGATAGTGGTCTATTTAACCTCATCTAATAATGGAATAATGTGTTGGTTCTTGATCCACTATACTGTGACTCATAATCTCATGGTTGTTCAAAATTCACATATTTTAACTGTAATTATGTTTTAAATGCACGTGTATTATGTAAATTATTTTTTTGGTAATGTTTTCCTAATGAAATATTCCTTGATCACGATTATGATCTCATAACCGTATTGTTATCTTTTTCGGACATATGATCATCATTGGTTATCTCATGAGTTTCCCTTAATGATCATTAGATATCCACACATTCTTATTATTTATTTCCATATGATTTTATGATATTAATTACATAATAGATTTAAATAATTAGGTATAGATTTATTCAGTTATGAATAAATATTGAGGTGTATTATAAATAATATTTTTATCTAACTTATTCCAAGTCATTAATACTTTGTATTAAATATGTGATACTAAATATGAAAATGAATAATTATTCATATAAAATAATAATATTAAAACATTTATCATGGGTTTCTGTTGAAACCTTTTTCATTAATGGTTTATGGGATTTATAGTGCAGTTTTCTTCATGGTTTAGCCTTCACCATAAAAGAGGATGTGTTTACATTTATTCCTATATGAATTGACATAGGTTTTGATGTTTTATTTATTTATTTTTAAATTTATTAAGTTCATCATCATTAAAATTAATTTCATTTTTAATTATATAACCTATGAAATCCATGATAATTTTCCCAAGTGATTATTTGACTTTTTTTCATAATATTACCGGTTGTTTTGATAAATTTCATGTTTTATGATAAGGAAACTATTATGTGATAACAACTTTTGGAAATAAATATATGTATTTTCATCAAATTGTTTTGTTATTGAATGATAAGTTATGGTCATATTTTATTTTAAAAATATGAACCCGCATTTTAACAAGGATTTTATGATAAAATGGGGTATTGTAGTGAAAATTGTTTCTAATGTTTGTAAGCTTATTATTTTAGAAGGGGAAAATTACTCTTCATAGTAAGTTGGTATTTAAATAAAATCTAGAATGGAACATTACAAAAAATAATGTTTTATTGTTGTGATACATCACTTCTGAACCATGTCTTTCCACATTTATGTGGCTTCCTTATTATTTTAGGATTCTATGATATGTGAGTATTCCATTTGGTTAGAAGGTGTTAGTGTTGATATGGGTTGAATTGTTTATTCATATTAAAATATATAAATTTTTATTTATCGTGGATTGATTATTTTCTCATAACAAATTTTGTTTGGTTATGGGAATGAATTTCATTAATAGAATATCATTATTTCTTCTAAAAAGATAGTAAACATTCTATAGGAATTAAAATTATTGTTCTATGTGTTTCGTATAGTGGTTGTTTCCTCCCCTATAATGATTGTGTTGTATTATTATGTGTCATGTGGTTATTTCAAATAAAATAAAGGCAATTGTTTGGTCTCATGTTATTAATGTATACTTTATATCATCTAAAATTTATTCCAAATTTGTATCCCAATACTCATAATCCATTATTAGTGGTTCAATTAAGATGATTTCTATTTTATTATTAATTATATCATAATATTTATAACATGCATTAAACACCTCTTATTTATTTATTCTAGTTTCATTTCATTATACTACTGTCGATATTTTATTTCTGCTTCCTTTCATTATAGTTGATTTATGTTTTTTTAATTGATATAAAATTATTTTTAAAAGTTAATAATTTAAATAAATGATAAATGTTTATATTAAATTTTTTTTAATGATTTAAAATGTAGAAAGGAGGTTTCTTTTATTTTATAAACATTAAAATTCCTTGTTTTGTGAAGTGATATATGCTAAAATAGTTTCCATAGTATAATACAAAATTTACCATGGTTTTATAAACGAGTATGTTTTTACCTTTTATGATTAAATGTATGTTCTTTTTTTCTTGCCATGAATTATAGAAATGGAAAAGAATATATATATTTTTATTTCAAAATATAATTTACGAAATATTTCATAAAATGAATTTTATACTGTATGTTGACATTATAATAAGATTTTTAGCTCGTTTAATTTATGAAAACCCATGACTATATGATTCTATTATTTTTTATTGGTTCTATGTTCAAATCCATGATAAGAAGTAGTTTTTTATCTATTGTTAATCATCATGGCCAAAGGGGGTGATCATGTGCCACATGGTGGTATTTTCCATGATTTGATTGAGTATGATGATATTTATTTATATTGATTCATTGGTATATGAATCCCTCTAACGTATTGGTCTATACTTAATTTTTATTATACTAGAGTTGTGTGTTTATTTTGAATGATGTTTTATAATGATGTATATCAATTGGATTTTTGTGTAAGTTACTATCTTTCTGGTAATTTTATCTATTTTTATATTATCATTATTGTATTCATGGATGTCAAAAAATAGACTCTAAATAGTGGATGTTATTACAATTATCTACTTCTTATCAAATCTAAATTTAGGGTGTAATCATTCCCTTGTAAACTCATCTTAATTCCATTCCATATATCTCCAGCCCATGGGGAATGATGACACACTATAGGCTATGTTGTGGGATGACCTTAGTGACATGGAAAAATTAATATCCCAATTATCAAAAAATTTATCTGTAAAAATTATTTCAAGTAAATATATTATTTGAGAAATATATTATTAATTTGGCGAGTTTATTAGTTTTCATATTGAAGTGTTATAACTCATGAGGTAACTAATAGAGATAATATCTTTCACTTTCTCATTTAAATCATTGAGTTTTCATGGAATGATGGAATAAAATATCTATTTACTGATTTTATTTTGATTATTATTTTTATTTTCATTTTGGACTGTTTTTCAATACCCAATGAGTTCTGAATATGTTTTTGGGGGTTCACATGAGTTTTACAGTGAACACAAAAGAAATATTAAATTAGAATGGTTATCTCACAATGTATCATATATCATATATAACCCATATAGATGGTTCTTAAAAAATTATTGAAAATTCTTAAAGGAATTAACATGGACCACTAAACCATGAGACCACACCATCTTAATTTGACCATTCATCATGTATTTTTAATTTTTATATATTCTTATTTAGGATTTATCTTAATGTGATTCAAAATTTATTTAGATGAATGTAATAGAATATTATATATGATGATAAATTGTTTCAACGAGTTCTCAATGATTTATTGTGTATTGGTTTTATTATTAATGTTGTTTTAATGGATTTCATATGGTGAAAAGATTGATTTGATCGAATCAGTTATTAAAAAACCAGTATTATTAATACATTTAAAGTATCTTTCACTTTTTCCATGCTAGTGAGAAGTTTACGCCGATTTGGTGTTTGACCCGCGCAACACCCTCCGTGTTGATTCCCCGCGTTTGAGCGATCGCGCAGAGGAGGATTCGCGAAGCACCTTCCGGGAAGAGGCCGATTCGCGAGGAGTTTTGAATCGCGAGGCACTGGCCGCGAAGGAGTCTTGAATCGTGAGGCACTGGCCGGGAAGGTTCGCGACGTTTGTGTAAGCGCACTATGTTTGCTCCTCGAAGTATCTGTCGCGACGGGCTGAGGCACTGGGAGTGTGAATTTCTGGTTCGCGAAGAGGCCGATTTGCGAAACACCAGTCGCGAAGTTTAGAGGTGTTGCGTGATCGCACGGTGGTAGGTCCGCGAAGTTCTTACCGTGAGGCTCCGAGGCACTGTTTGCTCATGAAGGCCTGAGCCGTGGTGAAGCCGCGAAGGCCTACCGCGGAGAGTTGCTCCACGAAAACTGGGGGGCGCGCGACGCGGGTCTCGGGCGTGACCAATTTTATGGTTGTTTTGATTAAAAAGGCTGCGGAGGCTGTCTCATGTGGGAAGATCGTGTAAGGGGCTGTGAAAAGGTTTCCCGTCGAGGGACCCATTGGTTGGACCGAGTCTTTTCAAGTGAGGGTGGTTTGGGATCTGCAAGGGTGCCGAACCTTTTGGAGGATTGTGCACACATTCTTTGACTTGTGTTATGGAAGCCGAATTAGTTAATCAGTGGAAGGGGTTGTCCCTAATAGACAAAGAAAAAACAGTGATCGAGGCACGGATAAATGGAGACCCACTCTTGGAAACACGCATGTCTCTGCTCGTTGTTGGAAAGTTCGTTGAAAAAATATCGGTTAATCAGGGGGTTCTCAAAAACACCCTCCAGTCCATCTGGAAACTTGATGCAGGAGTGGATATTCAGGAGGCGGGTACTAATTGCATCATCTTCGAGTATTTCAATGAGAGAGATAGGGACTAAATCCTACGTGGCAGACCGTGTTCCTTCGATAATCAACTCCTCCTCATGGAAGAGTTCAAAGGGGGAGATGATATCCTGCGAGTGAACTTAACCCACTCCCCCTTCTGGATACGAGTTAAAGGAATCACATTTCACGCTAGAACGGAACGCATAATGAGGGATATTTGGGATAGTCTAGGCCACTTTATTGAATGGGACGGCTCAGAACCAATACAATGGGGCCCCAAGGTTCGGATCAAGGAAGAAATTGAGGTGTCAGAGCCCCTGATAAGGGGAAAGTTCTTGGAAGGTGAAGACACCAACACCAGGATATCATATGAATTTGAGAAACTCGCACACTTATGCTTTTCTATGGTCGTCATGGCCACCAGGAAAGAACATGTACCTCAAATCCTAAGAGTGGATCAGGTGAAATCACCCTCCAATATGGCCCTAGGCTCCGTGAAAAAATGAATAAATAGGCTTTCATCCCTAAGACGGAAAAAAAGGACAGCGATCGTCTCACGTTGGCACATACCATTCCGGTGGAACCTACACATGGACAAGCCATTTTTCTAGGACTACCGGATTTCTCCAAAGCCGACTATCCCACTCAGAGAGAACCTAGAGTTCATCCTAACCACTTGAAGGAAAAAACTCAACCATCCACAATGTCGGGGACGAGGGAAAAATAACCACCAAGGCAATGCTCAATGCCAATGCAGATGCACTTCGAGCCACCAGATCCAGATCCGGATCCGCAATAGTCTGAAATTGATAAAACACCAATGGATTCCCATGGAATGAAGAGAACTCCAATGCTGGGCCCAATCACCCGTCGCACATGGAAAAGGGTGCAACGTGGAGGAAGCGATGATCAAATGGAAGACCCTAACACTGGGGTCAGGAAATGACAAACTGAAACATGCCATTTGGGGAGGAATCCCATCAAAAGAGGGAAAATGAAAAGTGACGAAACGAGTCTGGAGGAACCAAAGGCGGCGGCGGGTAAGACCTAGCCCCACCTAGAGCAATGATTGTGTAATGCTGGAACTGTCGTGGGCTTGGCAGCCCACGAACAGTTCGCATGCTTCAGGGCAATTGTGCTCAAAGTCGCCCTGATATGGTTTTCCTGTCCAAAACCATACTGGAAAACAAGGACACCAATGGTATTGCTCTGAAATGTGGATTCCAAGGCTGCTTTCCGGTGCCCAAACAAGGTCATTTTACGGGCCTCTGTCTCCTCTGGAAGGACAATATTGATGTTAAAATTTTGTCTTTCTCTATGCACCACGTGGATGTGACTATTCAAACAGACTTGCACCCACTCTGGACCTTTGTTGGATTCTTTTGCTGGTCATCCCATTCTGATAAGGGGAAGTCACGGGACCTTCTCTACAACCTGCGACATGATTTAACTAGCCCTATAATTATCTGAGGTGATTTCAATGAGATCATGTTCCGCACAGAAAAGAGAGGCGGAAGTTTTCGACACTCAGCCTCGATGTCTCACTTCAAAGACACGGTCACTAAGGCGAACCTGGTTGATCTAAGGTTCATAAGTAACCCTTTTACATGGTTCTGCGGCAATACTGAAGGTACTCTCATCACTGAGCGTCTTGATAGATTTCTGGGTTTTACTGATTGGATCAACCTGTTCAACATGTTTCATGTTGGCCACAATGACCTTAACTGTTCGGATCACTGCCCAATTCTCAATGACTATTTGCAAGGTGAACGAAATCGACAACTCAGCAGACCCTTCAGGTTTGAGAGCTCTTGGGAAAAAGACCAGGAATGCGAAGAGGTGGCCCGATCAAGTTGGAAGAGTTCCCAGGAAGTTGATGGCCTCTATCTCCAACAGGTTGCTTCCAGTCTGAGATATTGGAGCAATAAGAAATTCCACCAACCTGATAGGCATTGTGATGCCCTTGAAAAGAAGTTGCAGAACTTGCTCGGGCAACCCCCATCCAATGGCAAAATCTCCAAGATTGGTTCCAGTCAAAGAGAGCTGGATGGGGCCCTTCGTGTTAAGGAATGCTTTTGGGCCATTCGAGCGCGTGACATCCATATTAAAGAGGGCGACACTAATACAAGATATTTCCACCTAAAAGCGTTAGCTAGGCGCCGAAACAACTCTATCAGGAGCCTTTGACAACCTGATGGAAGCAATGTTTCTGACACTTGCGGCATTCACGAAGCTTTGGTAGGCTATTTCCAGAACCTCTTCTCCATTGGGACTCCTTTCATGTCTGCTGAAGTGGAAGAATGCATCAGACCCATGATCACTGAGGAGATCAACTGGAAGCTTACAAAAGATGTGACGAACGATGAGATACACCGGGCTTTGAGGCATATCCACCCCTCTAAGGCCCCGAGACAGGATGGTTTTCACGCCCTATTTTTTAAACAATACAAGCACATTATCGGTCCCGACATCTGAAAAATGATAAAAAAACATCTGGGTGGGGAATACAAGCATTTCCACCATTAACGAAACAGTCCATGTCCTCATCCCCAAAATAAAAAAAAACCCAGGCGATCCCTGATTTCAGGCCGATTAGTCTCTACAATGTCTCTTATAAGATATTCTCAACAATCCTTGTCAATCGGTTACGTCCTTGTATTTCTGATATTATTATCGAAAACCAGAGCGCCTTTGTGGCCAAGAGGCTGATTATTGATAATGCAATGGTGTCCCATGAAGTGTTCCACTATATGAAAACGTGCTCCACTACGAAAAGAGGGACCATGGCCTAGAAACTGGATATGACCAAAGCCTATGATATAGTGGAATGGCAGTTCCTTGGAGATGTGATGCTGAGAATGGGTTTCTGCACTAAATGGATAGAAATTTTGATGCACTGCTTCTCGACCGTCTCTTTCATAATCAAGGTAAATGGGGAGCTAACAAGAAGATTCACCCCAACTCGTGGTCTGCGCCCTCTCTCCCCTATTCTCTTCATTTTGGTGGCTGATGTTTTCTCTAACCATATTTCTAGGGCTTCATCCTCTAAGTCTATTCATGGTGAAATGGTCTGCCATGAGAGCCCACAAGTGTCACATATCTTCTTCGCAGATGACTGCCTCCTTTTCTCTAGAGCCACTGCTAATGAATGTCGGGTGATCCGCCAAGCAATCCGGAAATATGAGCGGGCGTCTGGACAGTCTGTTAATCACGACAAATCGGAAATCTCTATCAGCGCAAGGGTGACTTCAGCCAAGAGAGATGTGCTTTCTGCATCTGCAGGCATCCATTTGGTTGGTAAACACTAAAAGTATCTCGGACTCCCTACGGTTATTGGCCGGTCCAAAAAAGAAATCTTTGCAGCTCTGGTGGATAGGATTGAGAAAAAAATTCAAGGCTGGACCCCAAAAAGCATCTCCAAAGCTGGCAAGGGAACCCTAATTAAAGATATAATTCAGTGTATCCCAAGCTACTTTATGTCGATGTTTAAGCTCATGGTGGCCATCGTTAACCTGATCCATTCACATACTGCCAATTTCTGGTGGGGGAAAAATGATGGAAGAAGTCGACCCCACTGGTTGGCCTGGGAGAAACTCTACAAACCCATGTCAGAGGGAGGGAGTGTTGGAGTTGGTTGTCTAGAACCAACTACTTTGTACTTTATTCATTAAATAAAAGCCTTATCCCATCTTGATTGTTCTTCTGCGTGACATGTCATGTGATAATGTCATAAGGACAGCTGTTGCATTAAAGGGTCGTAGCGGATCCCTGCTATGATGAGAACCCGGAAGTGCCATAACACTGTTCTCGAATGTATGTTCTATGTCCGGATGATATTATTTGAGGGACACAAATAATACAGGTCATTAGGGGTGAGGACTCATAAAACTTTGAGGCACCTTCTCATGGTGTGCGCCCTTGGTAATATCTGGGAGGATATTATGAGAACGAGACCAGCCAGTAGGAAATCCACATTTCATAGTGTCATTGGATGCTCCTATCTACGGACGTGTGTATTGATCCTTAGACTTTATTGTAACACCCCAAGAATTCATAATGTGTTATTTCTTCAAAATAATTCAATAACTTGCACTACACGCAACATCGAGTTCAATTGCACCATGACTTACCAAAAAGACATTCAAAAGAGGTTATGAATAGTATTAACTAAATTTTAAACTTTATATAATACTTATAATTTTTCCATATTATGAGTATCTTAGACATAATGCAAGAACAAATTCATTATCAGTATTGCACTTTTATCAACTTTTAATAGTGAACCCTTTTTAAATACAATATTTTAAACTTTTTGACTAAATAGGGACATCAAAAATTTAAAATGAAACATCCCAAGCTTCCACGGTACGCTTTCTTTGAATAATACAGTAGCGTGTGTTGTACGCAACCTTGAGTTTTAACACACACCACAATCAATCAAACTAGCCGTTATGAATAGTAATACCTACTTTTTGAAATTATATATATTTTATATTTCAAAATGGACTTCATTTTTGGATTCGGAATATTGAAATTAGCCTAGGGTGAAATTTTGGTACTTTTCGGATAACTTTTATATTTTGATGAATAATGAAAATTACTAAATTTTAATTAAAAACAACTTTTTTAATCAAAATAATTAATATTGATAAATTATGAATTTGAGTGGTTTTAAAGTATATTTAGAATATATTTTTACCATTTAATATAATGTTGGTCATTGGACATAATTTTACAATTAAACCGAACATAAACAAGTGTCAATCTTTTGATAGTTATTATCTCTTAAAAACACGCTTTTTGTTTTGACAGCGGGAATTAATTTTAAATTAATTTCTGCCACTTCTGTGTTTTGAATTTAGGAAAATGGATTCCATATTTGAAATCATGATGTTCAAATTGTGTAAATAGGTAACTTTTATTTTTAGACATTTTGAATAATTACTGCGGTAAATATTTTATTTACCATGGTTAAAGGGTAAATCCGGTAAATAAGGGTTAAAAAATAATATTATAATAATAAACAATTACCCTAAAACGTGTCCTAACCTTATTGGTGGACACATACCCGACCATGGACATCCTTGGGTCGATTTAGGGACCCCTTAGAGCCACTTGTATGTGGTAGGGACACATTATATTAATAAAGTTAAAATAAAAATAAAAATGGCATAAGCTTACATCTTTTAGAAGAACAATTTTTACATAGGGTTATACATGTTGGATACTCGATTATAAATATTCATTAGAAAGCTAAAACGATTTCCTACATAATTATATTTTATTTATAATTTTTAGACATCAAATAAGTTAAATTATTAATGACACAATAATGATGCAATGTTTACATCATTAATAAATCATTTAAATAAATAAGATTATAATGATTAAAATATTATCTAAAACCTGTCCAATTCTTATTGGTTGATGTTATTTAGAAAATGAGTCATCTTATCTTCGACCTCAATGATTTTTGGACCATTATAAACCGAATATAATTTTATTATAAAGTAATACTTTCACTCTTTCCTAAAGAGCCCCTCCTCTCCCTTATAAAAGGAGACCACTTATACTCATTCCTCACACCTCTCAAGCCACTTGGCTCGTCCAAACCCTGCCCAAATAAGCTCCCCACATCCCTCTCCTCCTCCTTGAAGCTTCCCCTTAGGTATAAAGCATTTCAAGAAGTCCTTTGGTTCCAACCAAAGTGAGTTACCTAAATTAAAGGTAACGATTTCTCTTAAATTATTTTCATTTATTTTGCTTCTCCAACCCCCAAACTCTTTTTATTTCCTTTATTTTGTAACAACACAAGTATCCACAATATACTAGGATGTTTTTATAAGAAGGATTCAAACTACACATACACACAACTCCATCTAATGGATGATGAACATAATGTTTCTGTGGATGAAAAACTAACGCCTCACGAAACGATGATTGTTCAAATACATCTTACTGCCTCTCATGGTGGCCATTATGATGGAACTGTAATTAAATATGATATTAATGATATATATTTTATATATAAGCTTCTGTAATTCCATTTTATTTCATATCATTATTCGTTTCATGTTGTATATACATACGATAATTTCATTTGAGGAAGTGCGGACTACCGCCCCCTTAAAATGATATGACTCGTTCATACCACACATGGAACGTATAAAGGATGGTGTTAATAAACTTAAGTAACATATATAAAATATTATATTATACTGGAATAGTAATATACCTATGTATCATTTGGATTCGATTCTTTTAAAATAAAAATTAAATGGAAGTAGCGTTCGTGCGTACGTACGGACTACCATCTCCACGAACGCGATGAGATTCATTCTCCATCGTATCCATTCAAGTCTTATTCTCATTTTAGGGTTAAAAATAATGTTAATATCATTCTGATTATGAATAAGATATAATCTATCCATTACAAACATGTCTTACGTAACCAAACATTTAAGAAGAACGAATCGATTATCACCCGAAACGACGATAATACTAAGATATTATTAATAAAGCAATGTTAAAAGATCATATATGATATCATATTAATGTATATGATTCTTGTATAATTTAATAACAATTATTTCACCATTATACAGGAGTTTAACCTACCCCAACAAAGGAAAAGTACAAGGTAAGGGATTTTCTTATCTCACTTTCAATTCCGTGATATTTCCATTGTTCTCCACTAAATTATTGAAAGTTGTGTATTGTGTACTGCCATTTGATATATATTATCACGATTCTCTTTATATTGATTTTATTCTGTAAATAATTTGGTGGTTATTAACTTTTGGCTATACGACTCAGTTGATTAACGTGGTAAGGGATTTTCTTATCTCACATTAAATTCCGTGAGATTTCCATTGTTCGCCACTAAATTATTGAAAGTGGTGTATTGTGTACTGCCATTTGATATATATTATCATGACTCTCTTTATATTCATGTCATTCTTTAAATCATTTGGTGGTTATTAACTTTTGGCCATACGACTCAGTTGATTAACGTGGTAAGGGGTTTTCATCTCACTCCTTATTCCCGTGAGATTCATGCCATATTGTCACCATCACCTTTTGTGTGGTGTATGTACTGCCCATAATTATATTCTTTGTGTAATACACTCTAATTTATGTGTATTTACATATTCATTGTATGATACCTCTTTCATGGGTTGTATGGTTCATAAGTTACCAAATTGGTAAGGGTTTATTTCGCAATCTCTTCATTATCCGAGGTTGTTTATACATAATTATCTACTGGGACCTCGTTATCATCCACGTCCATGTTTCTTCAAAATGTATTTCAAAACATTTTTAATATTTAAAAGAATATGGGTTAAATTCATTTATACCCTTGTTTGACTTTTTATAAGAGGTTTATAAGGGAATCTTTCCGTCGTTTTCCAAACAAGGTGCTTTTTAACCTTTTCGACAGAATTAAGATAAGAATGTTTTTTTTAACTTATACGGCGGGTGTGGTTATTTTCTGCCATTATAAAATCGTCAAAGCTTCCCTTAAAAGCTTATAAGAATATTTTCAAAGAAAATGTTTTATTTTATAAATATATGTCTCTTAAATGATTTCAAAATAGAGAGAGATATTTCTTTAAAAAGAGTTTTGATTTCATCTATGTCAACATCCTTTAATGGATTTTACACTTATTTGAGGATGATATATTATGATACAAAAACTTTATATTGTATTGAAGGTTTTGTGATATGTTTGACTGTAGATGTGCTATTTTTATACCATTCATGGTTTGTGGTTAAAGTATTGACATTTCATAAGTTATTTGTAATCTGAATGTTTATGTTATATTTCAACCTTTCATTCAAATGAATGTGTTAGACAAGTATGTTCCGGGTTGGGGACCGGTAAAAGTAAGCCCTCCGGTTTGGTCTCCGGTTATTAGAGGAACTCCGGTTTGGTCTCCGGTTATTAGAGGAACTCCGGTTTGGTCTCCGGTTATTAGAGGCACTCCGAGTTGGTGTCCGGTTATTAGAGGCACTCCGGGTTGGTGTCCGGTTATTAGAGGCACTCCGGGTTGGGTTCCGGTTACAGTTAGCCCCAAGGTCTTGGGACGAGGCCTTGAAAAGAAATTAAAGTTTATCATTATGCATTCCATCATTATGAAAGTGGTTATTGATATTGCATGTGATTATTCGATTAGTAGAATATACATGTGAACAAGTAAATGGCATTATTTCATTTTACTTTTTTCATACTATGTTGAAGTTCAAGTTTAAAAGGCTTTTGTTTTAGTAATTCATTGCCTTAAATGTTTATGCTTATTTTTGAATGTTCCGCTATATTGTTATCCTTACTGGGCATTTGAGATCACCTCTTTTCTATGTTTTATTTTTCCCAGGATGTGAAGATGTAAGTTATGAATGACCTGCAGGGATATTATGAGGGGATTATAGTGTGGACTGTGGAAACATTATGTTGTTGTAGTAGTTTTTCATTTTATGATGTAATGTATAACTTATGAATATATCTAGTGTTTCCAAGGCTACTAAACCAATCGCTCTTTCGAGATTTGATCTTTCTTGTGATCATGCCAATGTTATGTAATAATGCACCGACTCTGGGTAACTGGGGTGGGGGCGTTACATTTATGATTATTATTAATGGGTATTAAAACTCATGCACTTAGATGTATTGACAAAAACTGTGACGACACACTGTTCGCAGCGAGGTAGGATACGTTGGGTGCGTCACGAGTAATACCGCATTAATAGATAATGAGAGAAAGGATTTGTCCCTTTCGTTCCATAATGGAAGTAGATATCTCAGGCCCTTTGATGAAATTGATATAGCCTAAATAAATCCATGGCCATGGTAAGGTATGGGCAAGTTCAATTTCGGGAAGTCAAAGAAAGAATAATCAAGCACATGGGTTGATGGCACTAGCATGCAACCCGCTTGATTGGAGATATCAAGACAAAGGGATTATATTACATGGTAAGCGTTCGTAGGAGGTAACACGTCATTGCGGCATTAACTTCTTTCTCTATGGGTGCCTTGGCGTGTTGCTAGACGCTGACCTTGGACTTTAGGCAGGCTCAGCCTAATGCCACTGAGAAATAGGCCTAGAGGGTCACACACTAAGTGTGTCCATGTATCTCAGTTAAATATTAATTTAACAAGTTAAATAAATATTATTCCTGACTGTGGTTTAATAATTATTTAAGGATGTCTGATCGCATTTATTTTGACACTAGTTATTCGAGAGAAAATATTGTGGACGAAATAATATATTTATTAGCGAGAAAACCAATTAAATTTATTTAAGAAATAAATAGTCATTACTCAAGGTCTAATAAATGTGGTGGAGAAAAAAAATGGAAAATAAAAGTACACGCAGTGTATATTAAATATACACGCCGTGTAGTTTTATGGAAAACAAGTACACGCCGTGTATTAATTATTACACGCTGTGTAGTTTTTCCCGTTGGGATTTTGAGGATTTAATATTATTTTATTAAATGATATTTATTATAATCAGCGTGGGCGCTTGTCAAGGAATTAATAATTCGACATGGGGGGTTTTCAATAAGAGTTAATGAAATAAATAAAACGCGTAACACGTTTATTTATTGTCATAACTCTATTAACCTCAAACATGATTATAAATATCCTCACAACCCAACATTTTAAAGAGCCATTGTTGTGCACAACGGATTTGGAAATACTCTCAAGCCAAGAGAGAATTCCCTTTCCACCAAGAAAGCTCTCAAGTTACGAGAACAAGATCCTCAACCGAATCAAGGCGGTCGAAGGTGGACATCGCAAGCGAATGTTCTTCCGCACTAGCACCCGAAGATCTCTTCGGCGATGTCCGGAGATACGTGACACATGTGTGGATCACCGCTAGAGGAATCCTACACTTGGATTCTACAACGCAACGACGGATCACTGAATCGTGACCAGACACATCAACGAAGAAAGAATTCCAACGAGGTAATTCTTATGCATTAATTAAATTAATTATAATCAACATATGATGATCCTCCTCAAGGGTTCCGAGACTCTTCTTTTCTTTTCGTTCTTCATTCTATTCCGAAGATTTGGCGTTTTATATCGTGACAGATCTTGGATTGAACGTTGTTTAACGTTAAAATTAAAGTTGGGCAAACCCACCAACGCGCTTTCGCTGCGCCCGGAACCTTCAAGTGGTATCAGAGGGGTCATATCGTTGGTTATAATTATTTAGTTTTTCATTGGTGATTTACGCATTTAATAATTTAGTTATTTCAATTCATGTTTAATTGTTCTGGAAATCTGAATCTCGAGATCTGTTCCACCTCCCTCGTTTCTCGTTCACCTCACAGAAACGGTTTTTTCTTTTAATTTTGATTAAAATAAAATAGAGGAACTCATCCAGAGGAGCCAAACATTTCTGGCCATATAACACCAGAATACACGGCGTGTATTCGGAAGTACACGCCATGTAGTCTATGTTCAATGCATTGAATAATCCTCCAAATCAGGCCGTGTATTGGATTCTTTCTAAGAATTTAAGACACCGTGTGTTGACCAGAAACAGGTGGCACACGGTTTCCGGAATACACGCCGTGTGGTCCAATGAACACGGCATGTAGTCCCTTCGGGTTAGGGTTGGGTCGTGTACTCCGTACACGGCCTGCCCGGCTGGAAACCGTGTAACGCGGAAACTACACGGCGTGTGTCCCACTGTACACGCCGTGTACTCTGAAAATTTCCGAAGTACATTAACACGCCTTATCCCCAGGCGTGTACTTCGGATGGACGGTGAAGAAAAAGTACACGCCGTGTAGTCGGAACTACAGCCGTGTACTCACCCAAATTACGCAGATTTATTAAAATTTATTATTATATTATACAAACCCTTGAGACGTGTACCATGGTGCAGGCGTAAAGATGAGGCACAACACGTGATAGGTGTTATATATATATGTTTAATTTAACATCTGCGTAATAAATGGGAATTCACCGGGTTTCCTCCAAGATACAAGTTACGTACAAGGATAATTTTAAATGAATTTATTTGTTTAAAATTATGATGGATGAGAATCTCAAGGAAATTCAAAAAAATGGATTTAAGCTAAAAGGATTGATTAATTAAAGATAATTAATTGATTCGAGCATGATTTATCTTAAACAAGAACGATTAAAGAATTGAATGCTAGTTTTATTTATGCGTAAATATCGTTGCATGTATGGATGATCATGAGCTAGACCAAGACCTTTGTATGTGAATGGTTTCTTTTAATTTATTTATTTAAATTAAATTTGTTGGCCTGCGAGCCATCTCCTCATTAATATGTAGGGCTTGTGCGCCCAAGGATTCTTTTATGTAAAAACCCCTTTTTTCCTCTCACCTGCGTGTGAGATAAATGCATATGTAATTGATGGAGCTCCAAAGCTAGTGGAGGCGGCTCAAGTCAGGAGCCAAGGTGAAACCAATCCCAGGAGATACAAAGGTGGACAGGTGGAAAGCTGTAAACATGAACCCAAAAGGTTCAAGGTGTTTCTCCCCTAGGTCTTGGGTTAGTTTATCAACCTCTAGATAAACTAACCAATAGAAAAGCTCATGATCATACCATTTATTTTATTTCTGTCAGTTGCATGGTTTATTTATTGTGGGTGTGTTGTCACGTTCACACAATTAATGAATTAAACGAGCATGCAAGATGGAACTAAAATAAAATTGGCTTATACGTAAATATTATCTTTAGACATGGTTAATCACTTAAGTATATCCCACTTAATATTAACAAACATGTAATCAAAGATAATAAAATGGCAATTTACGTATAAGGATAAAATCCCTCAAAATAAATATTAAGTCGGCATAGCCTTCCATAATCTTGGTTAGAATCAAACCATAGTTCAAAGTGCTTGACCAACCCTAGTTGGGGTGCTTTAAATTATCAGGGAATTCTAATTCAAGGTTTTGGGTTGACTTGACTTGGTTCGCATCAAGGGTTGACTGCCACAGCAGGACTTGGTGTGACCAAGAGGCAAAGGTTGAGGAAATCCAAAAGGATTTCTGGATTTGGGAGTCCACTCAGCGGATCAAGGAACTGCGAGTTAATGCAGTTGGCATTTGGAATGCCTACCTAAAACCCTTCAAGTTGCTTGACCAACCCTAGTTGGGGTAATGCGAAGGGCAATATGGATCCTTGCCACTAGAATATTCACGCAATAGAATATTCCGAAGTCAATGGTGAGGGCTATTGGATTTCGATAAAATAGTGGGAGACTAATAAGTATTAATTTATTTATTTGTCTCAATTTTTATAATAAAGTAATAAACCTTTGCTCATCTTAAATTGTAGAAACGACAAGAAAATGACTTCAAACATATCGTTGCACACCATACTCGAAAAAGAAAACCTTCTCACCGGCACCAATTTCCAAGAGTGGCAGAGGCGTTTACGTCGTCCTTCACCACGAAAGGAAATTATATGTGCTGGAAGAGCCTATTCCAGTTGCACCTAGGAAAGAGGCTAGTGATGAGGAATTATCTCTCTACATGAAACACATGGATGATGCCACAGATGTCCAGTGTTTCATGCTATCGGCCATGTCTAATGATCTCTTGAAGAAACATGAAAACATGGATGCGTATAGCATGATGTCTCACCTTAAAGATCTCTACCAAGAGAAGGCGAGATAGGAGAGGTATGAGATCTCCAATGCTTTGTTTACCACGAAGCTTGGAGAGTCTGCGCCAGCTGGGCCTCATGTGGTCAAGCTTATTGGATACATTGAATGCTTGGACATCTTAGGGATTAAATTCCCAGATGAGTTGCGTACAGATCTCATCCTATCATCATTGCCCAAGACCTTCTCTAGCTTCATTGTCAACTATAACATGAGCGGCAATGAGAAGAGTCTATCAGAGCTTCTGACCTTGATTCGCCAGGTATATAAGGACATGGGGCGTGACAAACCCGCGGTCCTTATGGTGAACAAGAAAAGGAAGGACAAGGCAAAGGGGCCAAAGACTTATAAATAGTCTGAAGCCCCTGAGAACCGTCCCTCCAAGAAGGGGAAGATCCAGAGGCAGGGCAAGGAATGGGAAGCAGTGTGTTTTGCATGTGGCAAGCAGGGCCACTGGAAGAGGAACTGCACCCAAGAAGCGTGGGGACGCTAAAGGTGTGTTCGTTATCGAGTGCAATCTTTCTATTTCTACACATTGGGTATTAGATACAGCTTGTGGGGCTCACATCTGTATTCAAATGCAGGAACCAAGTAGATTTAGAAAGATCGCCAGAGGAGAGGTGGATCTTCGAGCTGCCAATGGCGCAAGGCTGGCTGCGTTGGCTATTGGCGACTATCACCTCTCATTGCCAACTGGCATGATTTTGGTTTTACAAAACTGTTATTTTGTGCCTGGTGTTACCAAGAACATAATTTCTGTATCTTGTTTGGATATGGATGAATTTATTTTCAAGTTTGGAAATAAGGGTTGTCTCTTTTATAAGAATAACATATGTTATGGTATGACACATTTGAATAATGGTTTGTATGTATTAAATTACGAAAACCAAGCGTTGGCAATCGATAACGAAACAAACTCACATGACTCATACATCACCCAGTTATGGCATCACCGCCTTGGTCATGTGAACGAGAAGCGCTTGACAAAGCTCTGCCAAGATGGCTATTTAGACTCTACTGAGCTAAAACCACTTGATAGATGTTACGCTTGTTTACAAGGAAAAATGACCAAGCCGCCTTTTGGTGGACAAGGTGAAAGGGCCACAGAGCTTCTAGGATTGGTACACACAGATGTGTGTGGACCATTTCCAGTAGAAGCTAGAGGTGGATATTCTTACTTTATTACTTTTACTGATGATTTGAGTAGATATGGCTATGTCTACTTAATGAGGTATAAGTTAGATTCCTTAGAGAAATTTAAGGAATTAAAGAATGAAGTAGAGAATCAACTTGGTAAGAAGATAAAGAAGCTTCGATCGGATCGAGGTGGAGAATATCTAAACCAAGAGTTCATCGATCTTCTACGGGAGTTTGGGATTCTATCTCAGCTCACTCCTCCTTATACACCACAGTGGAATGGTGTTAGTGAAAGGAGGAACCGCACCTTGTTGGACATGGTGAGGTCGATGATGAGTCATGCAGATCTTCCATTATCCTTTTGAGGATATGAATTACAAACTGCAACATACACATTAAACCGAGTACCAACTAAGGCGGAAAATGGAATTCCATCTGAGTTATGGAATGGAAGGAAACCCACTTTGTCGCACACACATGTATGGGGATGCGAGGCATTTGTTAAGGCCTTCTCAGACAACAAACTAACACCCCGGGGCACGAAGTGTATCTTTATAGGATATCCCAAGGAAATGAAAGGATATTACCTATATAACCCCCAAGACAAGAAAGTGACTGTCGCCAGACAAGTCGCCTTTCTTGAGAGGGAGCACATCCTCAAGAAGGATAGTGGGAGTAAGATTGACTTCGACGAAGTTGATGCTCAAGATACACAGGAGTTGGTACAGGAACAAGTTCCATAGGTCCCCGTGGAAGAGGTTCCAGAAACACAAGTACTCCGTAGGAGCTCAAGAGAGGTAAGGGAACCCGAGAGATTTGGTTTCCTAGTCACCGAGGATGGTGAATCATTATTGTTGGACAATGATGAACCTCTCTCCTACAAGGAAGCATTAGAAAGCTCATAAGCTGCAAGATGGCTAGAAGCTATGAATTCTGAGATGGATTCCATGTATCAGAACCAAGTTTGGGTTCTGGTCGATGAGCCAGTTGATGTAAAGCCTGTTGGATGCAAATGGGTATTCAAAAGAAAGCTGGTCATGGAAGGTCATGTTAGCACCTATAAAGCAAGGCTAGTGGCTAAAGGATTCAGACAACGTCAAGGAATTGACTATGATGAAACCTTCTCGCCAGTTGCCATGTTTAAATCCATAAGAATCATACTTGACATAGTAGCTTACCATGACTACGAGATTTGGCAGATGGATGTCAAAACAGCATTCCTTAACGGGAACCTTCAGGAAGATGTCTATATGACACAACCAGAAGGGTTTTTGACACCAGGTGAAGCCAAACGGGTTTGCAAGTTGCAGAAATCCATTTATGGATTGAAACAAGCATCCAGGTCATGGAACATTCGATTTGATGAAGCCATAAAGGAATTTGGTTTCATTAAGAACGAATGTGAGCCATGTTTTTATAAGCGGTTTAATGGGAATGTGTTCGTCATCCTAGTGGTATATGTTGATGACATATTTCTTATTGGAAATGACGTACCAGCCTTAAAGTCAGTTAAGGACTGGTTGAACAAGTGTTTCTCCATGAAGGACTTAGGAGAAGCAGCCTACATTCTAGGGATCAAGATCATTCGTGGTAGATCCAAGAGGCTGCTTGGACTAAGTCAGGGTACATACATTGACCAGATACTAAAGAGATTTAGTATGGAAAAATCCAAGAGGGGATTGGTTCCAGTGTCACATGGCTTACATCTTTCTAATAACATGTGTCCCCAGACACAACAGGAGAAAGATAGGATGAGCAAGATCCCATACGCTTCGGCTATAGGATCCATCATGTATGCCATGTTATGTACCAGACTTGATGTTGCCTATGCACTAAGCATGGTAGGTAGATATCAAGCAGATCCAGGAGAACAGCATTGGACTGCTATTAAGACTATCCTTAAGTATCTGAGAAGAACTAAGGATATGTTCCTGGTGTATGGAGGAGACGAGGAGCTTGTCATCAGAGGGTATGCTGATGCTGGTTTTTAAACAGATCAGAATGATCTGAAGTCGCAATCTGGATATGTTTTCTATCTCAATGGAGGAGCTGTGAGCTGGAAGAGTTCAAAGAAGCCAGTTGTCACCGATTCTACAGCGGAGTCCGAGTATATAGAGGCTTCTGATGCATCCAAAGAAGCCGTTTGGATTCAGAACTTTGTCTAGGAGCTTGATGTGGTGCCTAGAAGTAAAGATCCCATTACATTGTATTGTGATAATACTGCAGCGGTGGCTCTTGAAAAAGAACCAAGGTCACATCAATGGACAAAGAACATACTCCGGAAGTATCACCTCTTGAGGGATTTCTATCAAAGGGGTGAAGTTGCAGTGAGCAGAGTGTCCACGGAAGAGAACGTGGCAGACACCATGACTAAAGGCCTATCTCAGCAGAAGCATGAATATCATGTGAGAGCTAGCAGGTTAAAGGTTGTTAGCAGTTGGCTCTAGTCCAAGTGGGAGTCTGTTGGAGTTGGTGGTCTAGAACCAACTACTTTGTACTTTATTCATTAAATAAAAGCCTTATCACATCTTGATTGTTCTTCTGCGTGACATGTCATGTGATAATGTCCTAAGGACATCTGTTGCATTAAAGGGTCGTAGCAGATCCCTGCTATGATGAGAACCTGGAAGTGCCATAACACTGTTCTTGAATGTATGTTCTATGTCCGAATGATATTGTTTGAGGGACACAAATAATACAGGTCATTAGGGGTGAGGACTCATAAAACTTTGAGGCACCTTCTCATGGTCTGCACCTTTGGTAATATCCAGGAGGATATTATGAGAACGAGAACCACCAGTAGGAAATCCACATTTCATAGTGTCATTGGATGTTCCTATCTACGGACGTGTGTATTGATCCTTAGACTTTATGATTATTATTAATGGGCATTACAACTCGCGCACTTAGATGTATTGACGAAAACTGTGACGACACACTGTTCGCAGCGAGGTAGGATACGTTGGGTGCATCACGAGTAATACCGCATTAATAGATAATGTGAGAAAGGATTTGTCCCCTCCATTCCATAATGGAAGTAGATATCTCAGACCCTTTGATGAAATTGATATAGCTTAAATAAATCCATGGCCATGGTAAGGTATGGGCAAGTTCAATTCTGGGAAGTCAAAGAAAGAATAATCAAGCACATGGGTTGATGGCACTAGCATGCAACCCGCTTGATTGGAGATATCGAGACAAAGGGATTATATTTCACAGTAAGCGTTCGTAGGAGGTAACACGTCATTGCGGCATTAACTTCTTTCTCTATGGGTGCCTTGGTGTGTTGCTAGACGCTAACCTTGGACTTTAGGCAGGCTCAACCTAATGCCACTGAGAAAGAGGCCTAGAGGGTCACACACTAAGTGTGTCCATGTATCTCAGTTAAATATTAATTTAATAAGTTAAATAAATATTATTCCTGACTGTGGTTTAATAATTATTTAAGGATGTCTGATCGCATTTATTTTGACACTAGTTATTCGAGAGAATATATTGTGGACAAAATAATATATTTATTAGCGAGTAATGCAGTTAAATTTATTTAAGAAATAAATAGTCATTACTCAAGGTCTAATAAATGTGGTGGAGAAAAAAAATGGAAAATAAAAGTACACGCCGTGTATATTAAATATACACGCCGTGTAGTTTTATGGAAAACAAGTACACGCCGTGTATTAATTATTACACGCCGTGTAGTTTTTCCAGTTGGGATTTTGAGGATTTAATATTATTTTATTAAATGATATTTATTATAATCAGCGTGGCCGCATGTCAAGGAATTAATAATTTGACATGGGGGGTTTTCAATAAGAGTTAATGAAATAAATAAAACGCGTAACGCATTTATTTATTGTCATAACTCTATTAACCTCAAACATGATTATAAATATCCCCACAACCCCAACATTTTAAAGAGCCATTGTTGTGCACAACGGATTTGGAAATACTCTCAATTCAAGAGAGAATTCCCTTTCCACCAAGAACGCTCTCAAGTTACAAGAACAAGATCCTCAACCGGATCAAGGCGGTTGAAGGTGGACATCGCAAGCGAAGGTTCTTCTGCACTAGCACCCGGAGATCTCTTCGGCGACGTCCCGAGATACGTGACACACGTGTGGATCACCGCTAGAGGAATCCTACACTTGGATTCTACGATGCAACAACGGATCACTGAATCATGACAGGACACATCAACGAAGAAATAATTCCAACAAGGTAATTCTTATGCATTAATTAAATTAATTATAATCAACATATGATGATCCTCCTCAAGGGTTCCGGGACTCTTCTTTTCTTTTCCTTCTTTATTCTATTCCGAAGATTCGGCGTTTTATATCGTGACAGATCTCGTATTGAACGTTGTTTAATGTTAAAATTAAAGTTGGGCAAACCCGCCAACGCGCTTTCGCTGCGCCCGGAACCTTGAGGGAGGGGATTCTGGAATCTTCTTTTGTTCAATGACGCTCTTTTTTCCAAGCAATGATGGATCTTTCTTAACTGTCCATCATAATTATGTGCATAGATAACCTGTTCCAAGTACTTTCCCCACATGGACTTCTGTGGTTCCTTTCTTGGCCCACGCCCTAACTTCCTATGGAGAAGTATTTGGGGGGCCTGAACTCTCTTGAAAAAACGAATGGGCTAGAGGATTGGAAATGGATCTTCTGTCAACATCTGGACCGATCCTTAGCTTTCGATAAGAATGGTTTGCGGGCCACATCCCACGCCCAACCAGGTCTTGAAGACGCCACTGTCAACTGCCTCTTTTCAGACTAGGTCCTGGGATGGTGTGTAAAAAACATCCAAGAATGGTTTAATGAAAGAAACAAAAGAATTATTCTGAGCATCCCCTGGGTCCCTGATGGAGGCCCCGACCATATTTTTTGGACCAATGATTCTTCAGGAGAGTACACGGTGAGATCCGAGTACAAACTGGCTCTTGGCATTCACTCTCACGACCGTGATTAGGGACCATGGAAAGTGCTCTGGAAGCGCAACGCCCCCCCAAAAATTCGCCAATTTTGGTGGCAGGTGTGCCCAGGCACCCTCCCTACCAAGAGCCTCCTTGTTTTCCGACATATGGATAGCACTGATTCAAGCCCTTTATGCCGGAATATTCCTGAAACTCCTTGGCACGCCATCATTCACTACTCATGAGCCAAGGAAAATTGGAATAAATGGTGCTCGGCTTCTGATGCTTCACCAGACATTGCCTCTGACCTCCCTGGTCTTCTGATGCACTAGTGTTCCTCTCTTTCATCAGCTAATGAAAGCGCTCGTTTCACCCTATCCTGGATCATTTGGCTTTGGCGCAATAATTCGGATTTACACCATGTTCATCAGCCCCCCCCCCCCCCCCCCCGAGTTCTGGATTGAACGAGCCACTTCAGGGATTGAGGGATGGAAGGACCGAAAAGGACACCTTTTGCCAGGCGTTACCCCTTCTGTCCCCCTCATTGGACCCCCCAAAGGAAGGGAGTATTAAGCTCAACGTGGACGCTTCTCTCCCCAAGGTTGGGCCTGTCGCTCTTGGCCTCCTGGCTCGAAATCATCTGGGACAGATCATTGCAACAAAATATGAACCACATCATGCCTTCTGGGAACCTGCAGTTGCTGAGACCTATGCATTCTTGCAGGGATGTTGCTTGCTGTGGAACGTGGATGGGCTGATATCAACATCAAGTCAGACTGCCTTTCTATTATCAATTCCATTAACCACAATGACACTAGACTTCAGGACTTTGGCTTCATCATCAATAGAATCCACACGCTGCGCCAAAGCTTCTCTTGTTGCACCTTCTCCTTTACCAAAAGGGAAGGAAACAATGCGTCCCATCAGCTGGCAGCCTCTGGCCCCTTCGATGTCAACCAGCGATGGCTAGAAAACTTCCCTTCATGGCTCTGCTTATGTACTGCAACGGATATTCATCATTAATATTATCCTCAATTTTTTTAAAAAAAACTAGAAGAAGATATTTCTATCATTTGGTTGTAGAATCAATTCAGTTAATTTTGTTATTTCCTCAATTACAATGCATTACCACTTAGTTAACAATGTCTTTAGGACTATTGAAAAAGAGATTCTTTTATTTGTAATTCTCACACAGATGGATAGGTTCATTTGGGTACTAGTCTAGCCAAACCATCTCATGGAAGATGTTTCATCCTTGTGTACCTGAATTCATTGATGAACAATATACATGAAAGGATATCATGGGAGGACATAGATGGCTAGTATCTTCGGCCATATTCATATTTGATCTGTACAAGAGTTATCAAAAAAAATCAAATAGGGAGTAATACACTACAATATCATATGATTGAAAATTATATTTCAATTATAAAATTACATGATTGGTGGATTATTATATGGGGTGATATTATATTCTAGGATTATGATTGTGAGAGTACCGGGATTAGTTTTCTGAGCTACTCAATTCCAGACTTGTTGTTCAAAAAATATTTTGTCTATCTTATCTCAATTTAAGAAATCCTAGAAAATTATTATTGGTACTTCTTCTCTATAATTTTTAGGAAATCTGTACCCGATAAAAAAAATTAAATGGATTTTGGTATAGTAAATTTTCTAATGAGGCATAATAAATAGTGGATGATGATAAAATTGATCTTTATAACAAGGTCATGTATCTTGGGAATAACAAGATCCTATCAATATATTATTATTTGGTCCAATCCATTAAAAATAATTATTTTAAAATATAATAATCAATCAAATGAAAAGGAATTCATATTATATCCATGTAAATTATTACAACATCCCCAATGAAGAATAAAATTTTAATTTATAATTTTCAACTGAGTATGATATGACAGTTTTCAGTTATATAGGATAGTTCAATGGTATGCTAACCAAGGAACCCAACACATGATATTTAATTCTGCTTTAGTTTACAAGAGGGAAAAATAATTACTAATAAATGAAGGATACATCAATTGTTTTATGAGATAGGTGTTTATATATCTAGAATGTGTGGAATTTTTCATTCGTTGACGAATATCAACATTTTAGGCTTTCTCTATCTATTCTAACTAGATTTATGGCAGTGTATTTATCCATCCTACATAGATGATGGGATCTATCTCCTTATATTTGAACCATTTTGGTAAACAAGATATTCAATGTTTCTTTCATCATAACCCTACCATGGGGCTATCGAATTCATAAGAATACACCAACCCATGGTTTCAAGATAAAAATTGATGGATCAACCTATTTGGGAGATATATGTAGTGGGATAATTTTTTATGATAAAATAGTTTTAGTGGCCACCACCATTGCTGCTTCTATTGGAAGAGATAACACTCTTATGGTGTAGACATGTTCCATGCTTTAGAGTTTTTTGTTATGTATCTAAAACACATTAAATTAGTTGATGTTAGGACTAATTTCCTGATCAATCATAATTCCGTTGAACAAGAAAATTTAAAACACTTTGGATATTTCTTATCACAATCATTGATGTAATTATTCCATTCTATACTAGATTGTGATTCATCATAAACAGATTTAGGGAATCAATCAGTGGATTTTATCTCCTATAAAAATTCCCAAGAAACAACTTTTATTCCTTTACTATTATGGGTTCCCTTCTAGGTAATTGTGGCAATATTATAGGAGTGTATTTCCTTAGTATTCATTTCATTAGAGCCACATGATCAAACTTACCTATTTATTATTATTAAATATCATTTTTCATGATATATAAAAACATTTATTTATTATATTGATTTAGTTTTGGAAGTATTTATTCATCATGGAATTCCTTCTATGGATATGGATTTAATTAATCATGTTTATGTAAATATTTTTATACATTTCCCTTTGGTTCCCCATTGATTTATTTTTATTAAATTTTGGTAATTTTATTTATATTCTGGGTTTGGGATGGTAGAATGAGGTCTCATAATGTTTAAATATATTATATGTTTATATGTAGGAATCCTTATCATTATTAATATATTGGGAAACCATGGTTGTGTAAATTTTATAACTAATAAGTGTGATACAATGTTTCAAAAAAATTAATAGGTAGTGTTTTTTTTATTTGGATAAACTAAATCATTTTTCATGAGAGATATTCAAGGATAGCCATCTATTTTATAGTTTTACATGTTCATAGATCCTTGTCACACTAAGTTGAAGATATTTTATATTTGTTAACTTTTTTCAATGATTGATACAGGTGAGTTCATTTTTGGTTTTGATGGATTTATTTTTCCACGTTAGTGGGAATTTATATATGTTATATCACAAATCAAATTTGATTTGTTTAATTTAAACGGTATTTAATTTTTTTAAGTTTCCATCTCATTATTGGTTTTGAGGATGTGACTTTTATCCCATGTAAAAAGTTATTTATTTTAGTTTTTTTAAAATTTCCCCATTTTAGATGAATTATAAATTTTGTGGATACCAACTCTCGGTATCTTTCTTTATAGGTATTTGTGGAATTTTTTATATTATTAGAAATGTTTATTGATTTAGGTAGATCCTTGTTGTTATTCTTTGAAGATATTATATTAATTTTAGTAGTGATGGTATAAGATGAGGGGTTTCCTATTTGAAGAAATATGTTATGTTATCCCTGGCTCAACAATATCTTGAATTGTGGTGATGAGGTTTTTCATTTTATACTATATTATATATTCTACTGAATTCATTTATATGAAATAAATTGTCATGGTGGAAGGGATTACAATTCCACAACAACTATTGTTTTCAATAATATTTTTTTTTATTTTTTTAATTATTTACTTTTTTATATAACTTCTGAAAAAAATAGTTTTTCTTCTTCTGCATAGTTGGAACATGGTTTTCCTATCTATGTGTGTTCTTTTTGAATACCATGTGAGTCAATTTATTCTATAGTGATGTCATATATGATTGTTCTGGGATTTTGAATTTTTTTGTGAGATTTTTCTAATAATCCACATTTCACATAAAAATTGAAATGTTTGATAAACTCCATTTGGGTGTTAATATATCATGAGTTAATTACACCCATTAAATGTAGAAAACAGTAATGGAGATTGGGGATAGCTACATATTCTCCTCTGCAATTTGTTTTTTTCATTTCCTAAATGATAAGGATGAAAATTCTCAAGGTTATCCCCTTGCACTATCCATTTTATTCTCATACATTACATTGACCATTTATCCAATGGTTTACCTATCTACTTGAACTGTAATTTTTATGTAAGTGAAACTTGGGTATTTATGGTTAAAAAGGGCTATTTTAGTTTAGATCTTTTATATGATGGTTTAATACTTGTGTTATATTTCACCATCAATGGAGTAATGTTACAATTAACTCCAAGAAATATTGATGTCTAAACATCAAAAATATTCATGTTAAAAAAATTGATGAAATGATTTTGATTTACAACTCATATCGTATGAAATTATAATTATTTATAAAATCCATTTTGTGTTTACAATGTACTTTAAAGAAATATTTATCTTTGTATAAATGTTTCCCAACATAATTTTAAAATATTTTTATAAAGGTAGTATTTCAAAAACTGGATCCTATGAATACTTCTAAGTGTCATTATCAAAATGGTTTTAATGGAAAAATTAGGACTTTCAAAAATTTGTTGTTCTAAAGGAAGAAACCATGTATATAAATGATGATATTGATATGAAAAGGGTTTTTTTTAAATGTTAATCAAATGTTTTTTACAAAGAATAGTGTTCATGTAGGATAAAATAAATTTTAATCAAGATAAGTGTTTATTATAATGACCTATTTGGAACCATATGAAATTAATTGTTTAGTTCTTCTGTCACCATAACTAGTTCCCCATGTTATTGCCTAATGTAGGTTGTGTTTATCATGTGATTGTTGAATTATGTTGAATGGGGTTGTTTCACATGAGAGTGTTGGAGGTTAAAAGGGTTAAATTCTTTAATTATTATTGATATATATATATATTCGTGCATCTTGATTATAGATTTATTTTATTCTCTCCAATAATATAGTTTGGTTACAAGTACACAAGTGATAATGTGAATGAACTTGATACATGCTACACCAGTTGGTATGAAAAAACCTAGAGTCCCTATAGTTGTGATATATAATTGTATTATTTTATGAAATTTTAGTCAATAGTGGTTGATATGTTATTACTTAACAATTATGATCAAATCAAATTATTTCCTATGGTGTAAGACATAAAAGTTTTTCATTGATTGGTGCTTATGTGTTGGGATTTTTAATTTCAAGCATATTATTTATTCATTATACATATCATACATGAGTCACATATCTTTTATTTGTTAATATTTCATTTCTTGACATGTTAGTTCCAATTTTTATTGTGCATTATTTCATTGTTTTTAGGTTTTCCTACACTCAAAAAATGTTTTCAAATTATATTTAATAATAACTAATTTAAGGATAAATTTAAAACAAATTGAGTAAAATTTATTAAAATGATTCAAATAAGGGACATGGAGCATCATTTAGTTCTTAATACATTAAAAGGTACTTTACTCACAAGTATTTAATGTTGGAAGTTCTTCCATAATTTAAATGGATAATTCTCATGGATTTATAAAATAACATGTGGATTCTCATTTATGTTTAAAACTATGTGTCGTTTCATTCATGTTGGATTATAAAGGAATTATTTTGTATTTAATTTTAAATTATCAGTTTTAAATAGTTTCATGAAATGAATTTCTAATAATACATGGTGATATCTTATTGGGGTTGTTTTTATACACACTACATTTGCACACATGTTTTTGTATACAGATCTATTGGTTTTTTGTAGTTTCTAGGTTCCCTTCCTATATTAAATATCATTCTATTGAATTTCAATTATAATTTTTTATACATGGGTGTATTTAGCCTTATCTATATTGTATTGTAGTTAATTTGTATTATATATATTTTGTTTTTTAATTATTTTTAGTGTGATATGAATGACATTGATATGGTCTGTTGGTTATGACACATTTAATCTCTTTTCTATTTGTATTTTATTATTATTTTATTTATGTTAATAAAACATAAGTATATTGTATTTTTGTTTATTTATAAGGGATATTCACCTTACTAACTAAAATTATAGGGTGAAATGTTTACTATTTAGACTCATGTTGATGTCCTAGAACTTGTCTCTATCTGGTGGTGGTTAGGAAATCCATTTAAGCATTACTGTGGGTTAACACTAGTGACGTGACAGTTTTTCCATTTCTAACTAAAGACATCATTGGTTCGAATTCATGAAGAAACCACATTTTTATGGTATAATATAGAAATAATAAACGTTTATTTGATAATTATAGTTATAAGTATGTCAAAACAATATAAATGATGATACCCTACCACTATCATCATGGAAAAATATTTTATAATTAATCATTTTGTAAAACATATTCTATGATAATTAAATTTGGAAGATGGATGTTTAGAAAAAATACTTGAAGGAAACCTAGTGGAATATGACAATATTATGTGAACATATGGATTTTGGATATGGAAAAATGATAATAAGGAATTTAAGAATAATAGATCCATTTATGGACTAAAATAAGAATAAAAATTGATGGTATCAAGGGTGGATAGAATTTTTGGTTTAAAAAATAATTATATTATGATAGAAAAATGTAAATATATACTAGATATATATGTAATATATATGTGTTTTTAAACCTTCATAAACCAAAAATGATGTTTGGTGATATTGTTATATGTTTATAGCTAGTTAAATATAGAAACATGGAAAAGTGACGATTGATGAAAAATTCATCATGTTAAATAAATTTACATCTAATGAAAGTGGTGAAAAAACTTAAAATAGGTTGTATGCTTTAAGAAGTGAGTATTTTCAAAATAAATGTCATTTTTTATAATTATTCTATTATTGAAAGTAATATGATCAATCCATTGAATTATAATCCTTTGGATGAGGATTGAACAGGTTTTTATTTTTTTAGATCGTATGGAAATGAGATTAAAGGGATTTTTAATTATTTTAGAACGTTTAGGAATTGTAGTTGTAATGTTGAAAATATAAAAAATTAATGGTTGTGTAATCATGAATTCATTTAATTTTTAAATGTTTGAAATCTAGTAAATATCATTTTAGAATATTCATTAAACAATAATATAATTTTACCTATCACTAGAAAATATTTTACTCCCTTCATCATTATAATATTCACTTTCAAGTTTCGTAAGGATGATCTTCATAAGCCATATAAGGCTGATATATCATAAGGATTATTTACCATTATCATTGAAAACAAATTCTGTGAAAATTTATTCTAAATAAATGATTTACTTAATAATGTTCTATTGTGTTATTCCTTCTTTATAAAATACCACAATCAGAATTTTTCTCCTAGATGAAATAAGGATCACGTGAAGATAAACCTAAGATGAAGTGTTACATTCAATAAACACCTTTCCCATGCCACTTTCTTTCATTCAATAATAAAATTTTATTTTCATAAAATCATGTAGTGGGAGTAATGGTTGAAAAAAATACTTCATAGCCATGACATAACCAAAAATAATCCCCTTAAATTTTGGGGGATAGAGCCCATTAAATGATAAATAAGATTTAAATCACTAGAAGTACATTAGATAAAAAGAGAAAATGGTACAATATTTCCCTCATAAAATGTGTTCCTAACTATGATGCTTCAAATCCATATTCATCAGTTGACGTTGATCTTATAAGAAAGGTCTCAAAGAACAAATGCCTCATTAGAAAGAAAACAGACAAGTACATTATAGTTTTATTCAACTAAATTGACCTTAAGATCATAGAGATCACATTATTTAAGACTGGTGTTCATGGATATCATTTATGTTCAATAGATGTGCATGGACTGATGATGAGACTAATGATGAGTAGCAAAGAACCACTTTCATCTCATACAAGACCACCCCTAAAATCAACCAATTCACACCAGATACATGAAATATTAAATTATCATCTTCTGTTAGTAGAGACTATCATATACATCTAATACTTCCAACATTGCCTCTCAAAAGGGAGGGGAAGGAATTCCTAATATTATTGCCTCTAATTGTTATCGATGACCCTCCTATATTGATGAGAGACCCAATATATGGCAACAAGATCTTAACATAAACATACAGGCTATGAATTGAGGGTGTATTACCTTCCTTTTCAATGTTTATGGACTCCAAGATATATCAGAACACCACCACAAACACCAACACACAAAAAATAACCTCAACATCAGCCATATCACCACACTGAGAGCAAATTGAAATGAACTCGGAGATATACTCCAAATGTTTATAGATTCCCATTCACACGCCCAAGAAATCCCACATCAACAGATCCCATTCTCCCCTAGAAAGAAGATTCCACACTGATTTTAAATGTCTATCCAGACAACTCTAGCTTCCTGATGCCATCTAAATCCCCATTTTTAAAAATTATCATCCATTGGAATAGAATGACGTCTCAAACACCAAAAAATGAAGTTATGTTTCATTGTAATCTCTTTGCACCTGACTTTTTGATGCCATCTCATATAACTAAGAAGGTTCAAATAGTTGTTCATAACATTTCATAATATAGAACCATTTTGAAGACAAATCCATATATTTTTACATTCCTAGTTAGTTCACCATTATAATTCTAAAATAATAATCCTTTTTATCATAATTATGTTTATTATTGAAAAACGTGTACATATTCTTGCATCTATGATAGATATATCTAGAATGGGGAAACCCATCAAGAATAGATAGTCGTCAACTTCTCAGTTATCCATCCAGAAGAACTCCTCACTATAACCCACCACCCATATCACCATTGCCATTGGAGCATCCATATGATCCAACATTCTTCTCACCAGTAAAGAGAGCCTCTTATTATGGATACCCCATTACCTCTAGTCATTACCATATTAATTATGTATAATCTTATCCTAGAGGGAACATCCCTTATTAATAACCCATGCATGGTTATCATTCATACATTTCAAGGAACTCGAAATTATATAAAACTTAATTTATCCAGAATAAATATTTTTCATCGATATACCCAAACAATTATGTTTCCATTTTCCACTATGGATAGAAAGCTAGATGAAATCTATTAAAATATTCTAAATTTTAAAAATATTTCCCTTAGGTAGTTTGGTGGACGATAAGCGTTGCATGGGGATAGAATATAAGATTCTATCTACCCATGAGATTCTCCAACAAAAGGATAAGAATCAGTTCTTATATTTAATGATGCACCCTGAAATAATATTCATATTGACATTTAACATTACCTTATGGATCCTTCCATTAGAAATTTGAACACATAGGTACTCCAGTAGAACAAAACTCTTAGAAATTATAATAATCTGTTGGATGGATCTTTCACAACTTTTACGAATTTTTTAGGAAAAATATATGTTGATCATTGTGTTTTTATCTATTTACCACATAATGATGTATAATACCCATGGATAATATTTTAATTTTTAATGGATCTATTCTTGTAATTAATAAAAAATAACATATCATCAATGAACATTAAATGAGAATCCATCCCAGTCCTAACCCTACACCTGAAGGGGAGGATAATTTCCTCCTCTATGACATGAAGAATGTTCATTGATGGTGCCTCATGGTCCAAAAATAAAAAGGATGGTTGATATCAGATCACCATGCATCAATTCCCTCACCAATTTGATTTACCTAATGACCCTTTTCATAATGTAGATAGAAATCCATACTGAAGAACAACATTGAAAAATAATATCACAAGACTCACCTGAAAATCCATATTTATTCTTCTACTTTCCCTCAGAAGCTCTAACTTCATTTTAATGTGTGTTGTATTTTATTTTACCCTACATTCCTAAATTCCAATGGTAGGTGGATTTTATCACATTCAATGGTTATGTCTTCTCCTCGATCAAAATAGGAATATGGGATGTTGGTTCATCCTTCCATATAATTATCCTTGGGAGTTGTCGCCTATTATGGTTGTCCCTCATAAAGTTATATAATTCTCATGGAACATAATCATGGTGACATATAATTGTAGATTATAGTTAATTAAACTACTTATCTTAAGACATTCCAGTAAATCTTGACCCATCAATAATCCATGTTTAGGAGAGTTGTCACATTGGGCATCATTGGAATGTCTAGATGCTGGGAGAATTTTTCACATGTATTCTTCCTCATAGGGGGAAGTCTCATGGATGCATCTTTGGATAAGAACCCAATTAATCCCATTTTAGTCATTAGGTATCAACGCCAAGGTAATACTTCTTCCAAGGAATTCACATTAGGAATCCCATGGTTTTTATAAGGTAGTTACCCACTTATGGACATATATTCCGATTCTTTCACCTCAAGCATCCCATGTTTAGGAATATGGTATGTGTTTGTGGTTGTCATAAGTTATAAATCATATGGATAATGATTTTTTATTTTTTTTTAGAAGGATAATTCACAGTTTTATCATCTTTATGGTGATGGGTGATATTGATCATAACAGGTCCATGAGGTGGATTTGTGATGTGTGTCCTATAAAGGGAAGTTGTCACATCATGATGTTTTACTAATTTATGGAGCCAAAATCCTTATATAGGGAGATCCATTAGGTTTATCCCATAATGGGAAGATGTTATACCATGATGGTTTATAGATGGATGCATTTGATCGACTCGTGGGGGTTGATATGAGAGGTGTTTCCCATAATTTGATTTTTTTTCACACCGTGAAGGTTGATTGGAACACACGTTGAGGAGGATTCAAGAGGTACACACCAAGGAAGTATTATCTATGTTTACCTTTGGTCAGTATAAAACCGTAGATATGTGTCATATATATACATTTAATAATATAGGTATTATAACCCATGTTGTTTTATTCCATAGTTTATGGTCATGTGATATGTCTGATCCACAGAGTTTAACATCTTACGGTAGGAATTCTCAGGTTAGTAAGGGAGTATAAACCATGGATAGTGTGGGTATTTAATGTGGAAGCTCACCTTCACAGTAAGATTTAACTTGGTTGGAATTGGTGTGGGGCTTATTCATTGGGCTTCTTGAAGGATGTGGAAGAGATTTGGTCTCTCATGTGAACAACAAGATCATCTTTGGAATATAGATCAGACAATATTCGGGTGGATTTTGATGTTTTATTTGGACCTATGGGAGACTTACTATGTATCCTATGTAGCTGGGAATAAAATATCATATAGTTCATAAAGATATTTATCTTAAACCTATATAGAATTCCCAAAGGAGTAGAGAATGTGGTCAGAGCCTACAGGTGAAATAATCCGAATTAAGTATTATATTTGGGGCATACACACAATTGGATTAGAATTTGATTGGAGGATTCATATGATTTTGGTTTATACCATATATAACTCCCATGGTGGAATAGGATCATGTATACTTAATGATAAATTCAAAAGTCTATTACCATGTGAGTCATGATAGATGTGACAAACAATTGGAAGTAGAAGAAATTACACTCATTTCATGAATGAAGTTTCAATGAGAGATGATGTGGGGCTTGATAATTAATGTTTCTCGAGGGGTATCTCATTATTTGTGAGGATGGTCTCATTAAAGATGGGGAGTATCTCATTCCATGTCTCTCACACATATAAAATCATGTGCTGGTGCATCATGGTAAGGCTACAGTTTTACATCATGTAATGAAGATATTATCAGGTATTTTAGAATCATATGAAAAGGACACGAGACTAGGAAATTTTAAATCATGTTTTTCAAACATTGGGGATTTAATTCACATTTCATGTTCTTACATGACTATATCTCATGGGATTAGAGGTGGGGTGTGGATTTTGAAATTCCATGTTACGATAAGCTGATTGGTCACTCACGAGGTCCATGTTTAAGTGTATATGATGAGAAAAAAGATTCATAAGTGTACCTATGCTAAGAATAATGTGGTATGTTTGATTCTTGACCCCCATGTGATGTTTAGCGGGTCACAAGATTTGGTGGCACATGTCACATAAGGACTGAAAGTGCATCTGAACTGATCCTGGATGTGTGTGAGGGATCTGGGCACTCAATATTCATGATGAGGAGTCAACAAAATGTTTTAGAATAGAGAGTCTCGTGAGAGAGGTTTCAAGAAGAATTGGTCCTCATAGAGAGGTAATATATGAATATTAAGTGAAATTTGGATGTCATGGGATTCATGAAGGTGTATGTTTCATAAAACAATGTCACAAATTCGTAGGATGAAGTCTTGGTTCCTGATCGGAGTGCTTCATGATGATTGAATGATTCATGAATCCTTAATTTAAGCACATATATTTCTTCCTCTATATAGGGAATACAAAATCCCATAACGAATATCCCCCTATGGTTGGATCTTTTAAGAACTCAAATAAAAGTTTTTCACGAATTATGGATACATACGTTAATGTATCCTTTAGTCCTGTTCATAGCTCTATATAGGTTAGGGATTTGGGGTAAATTTGGAAGTTGAATGGTTAGGAAACTATCCCAAAAACTCCAGAATGAGGGGTGTATTTATAATAATTATGATTCACGATGATTTTAATTTTTTCTTAAATAATTTTTTGTCTTTGAAAATGGTTGTGGGTCTTTTGGAATTATGAATACATTGTCAACATTTTGGGAGGTCTCAAAGTACGACACGACTCAGAATTTCACTTGGTGGAGAGTTAACATCAAAATTTTGTGCACAAATAAAGGGACCCCATATTTAGGGAGCTTCATGATATTATAGCCATCGTGAAGGATGGATACTTTATAAAATATACTCATTAGATAGACATTGGGATATTTTTTCATGGATTTTATCTGAATCGTTTTTCGATTCCTCAACCAATCTTGTGGAATGAATATTCCAATGCTAAAAAATTACCCCACTCAGAATGAGAGAATAATGGGGAAATGATGGATATATTCCAAGTAAAAATCACCAAAAATTAGAAATGAACTATCATTCATAGAACTTTCTTGCAAAGGATTCTCACAAGTCCCTTGAATGATGGTATCCCATATAAAGACCATAAATAATCCCTAGTGGATGGACTCATATAAATAGCCTAGGGGGAGGGTCCCTTAAAGTAACATAGCATTCTGTGAAGAATTTTTTTCACTTTTTTTGAATATCACAATCTCTTTGAACAATGAAGAAAATACTTGGTTCACGCCCAAATTTACCCAAGAGAAGAAGGGTAGAACGGTCCTTGTAGTGTAGCTTGGGTTGTCGATTCCACAGAGACCTAAGAAGATACCTAAGATACACAAACTAAGGGATGGATTTTTGGCTATGAAGTGGCCAACTTGGATTGATTTTGGATGGGTTTTAAAGATATCTAAAATATTTAAGTGGATTCAATTTAAAAGAATGAGTTGATCCTAGGTTATTACTCAGGGTGGATTGGACGTATTTTCTTTTTAATGATTTCAATTTCTTAAATTTGAGATGGGTTCATTTAAGGAGATAAAACAACATCATCACTTACTGGTTTAATGCCTAAACCCTCTAATACTAATCACCTATACACTTGAGGGATCAATGTTTTGATCACTTCAAGGTAAAGGATCGTATTAGTACTTGAAGTGTGTGGCGTTAAATTCAACAAGGATGATGGAGTTTAAAAATCATCAAATAAAAATCTCAATTAAAGAAGTGATTATACATTAATTAGGTGATAAATAACATCCAATCCAGCCCCTTGCTACTCCCTTGGATCAACCCAGAAGTGGGTTAGCCCTCCATTGATCCCATGGTTTCAATGGAAGCGGAAAGTAGACTCATAAGGGAGGAAATGGAGAAGTAAAGAAAACAACAAAAATAAAATGATCACTCCACCGTTGTGTGAATAATTTCACAAGGGTTGGTGTGAATAAATTCACACCTTAATCCAACGGTATCAAAGTGATATTAAGAACAACAGAATAAGAGTAGAAGAAGAACTTTTATTAAGAAACTAAAGTGAATTGAACAACTTACATGTGAAAGACAAAATTGAGGCAACAAAAATGCAGCATAACATCACAATTGAACAAAAGCATCCCCCATCTTCAACTCCTTCACCACCACTGCCTTAAATAGGCATTTTTGGAGCCTTGGGTCGAGCCTTCAACAGTACATGTCATCCCACTTGAGTATGGTAGGCCTAGGGTGGTGGAAAGTTTGTGGAATTTGGAATTTTCCACATTTGACCCGAGGTGGCAGCCAGATTTCATCCACCGAACAGACGCGTTTGGATGACCTTCTAGATGGCCGAATCAGGGTGGGCCATAGAAGAAGCAAATGGATCTCCTGATGTCTTCTAACCGCCTGTAAAATGTGGGCCCATTTGGAGTTGTGTATTCCGGGATATGATCAAAATGGTGGACTGTTTTTCTGGGCCGCAGAATCTGGCCCAGAATTTTATCTCTAACTTGGGCCGCCTAAATGACCAACATGGAGGCCGAATTAGCATTAACTCCTGAAGATTGATTTGTTCCTGTACATGTATTCTATCATACCACGAAATTTGGGATTAATTGGGCCGGTATGTTGGGCCCCATAGTCTCATCAGTGGGCTGGTGTCCAATCTGCCTTCTCCAGAATTGCTTCCTTTCATTGCCAAATATCTCCATCATCCTCCATGAATTCTCCATTGATACCTGAATCAAACATGTTCATATTTAAGTGTAGATCAATTTCCAAAAATATCAAATTAAAATATGTAAAATTAAATTCCTTACAATCAGATGAATCATTGGGTACTTTAAATGATGTTCAAAAATGTACCACATAATAGTGCATTTTAAGAAGGTATTACAAACATAATGTGAAATGATGTTCAAAGTGTAAAATGCACTAAAATGGTGTTTATGAATAACAAAGAACATGAAAATTATGTATATTAACAATGAATATTAGCCTCATTTAGTGGCTAATCACACCCCCCAACTTGAGTTTTGCTAGTCCCGAGCAAAATATATCTCATCAAAAATGAAATTCAAATTCCCTTTTCTAAAAACATTTTAATACAAAATGATCACCAAAAAACCTTATACCAAACAATCATGAAACCCGTCAAAATATTTTAATATGAGATAGTTTCATAAGCAGATCCCAATCCCAAGCCCATTCCTTTGATCAAATCCATCATCATACTTCATCCAACTCAATTAGGTGTCATGATGTGTTGTGAATCACAATAGATATGGGGTTCATTTTAATTCAAGGGGGAAATAATGGAAGCGCTAGGTGGAATCACATTTAATCCTAATATGAGCATTCTTCATCCCTATTTTTTTTTGATTTTTTTTGCAATATTTCTATAGTAATTGAGATTGCAATTAATCAAATTAACCCATGTAGCAAGACTTTGTCGATGACTCCCAGACTCAAAGGCCTTAGGGCACCAAGTGAAGCCCACATACTCGGGCATCGTCTCGAGTTAACTTAATCAAAAACAAAGTCATATTACCATAAATAGAGATAGATTGAAAAACTCAGGGCTAGACAACTCTGGAGTCACGATCCCCAAGTGCCGAAAGCCTCGCATTTTATCAATCCATTGCTCTACACGCAAATTTTTATTTTTATTTTTTATTTATTATTTTTTTAATAATTGTTTTTTTAATAATTTTTTTTGAGTACTCATATTATTCATAAAAATAAAACCATCCTATGCTATTTATTATGGGACCCCAAAAATTCAAATTAGTACCCCACAGTCTAGAGGACGTGCATTGTGGCATTTTTTTTTATTTGGATGAAAATATAAATGATGACATATCACATTGGACAGCCACACTTTCCAAAATCTATGCTCATGAAATTATACAAGGATTAAAATCAGACTCAGGGCATGCTAAATTATTTGATATTCAGTTTCAAAGTGTGCAATGTGTATTACCATGTTCGAAGTTAAAGGAATTTTTCCTTCCATTTACTTTTTTTTCAAATCATTCAATTTTTGTTTTTGACACAAAAGCATTTTTTTTAATTTTATCTCCCCCCCAACTTAAAACAACACTGTCCCCAGTGTTTAAAGAAAAGAAAATTTAGGAGTAGAGGCAGGGAATAAAAATTTAAAAAGGAAATTGAAAATGAGGATTATGGAATGAAGTCACCTGGTGGTTGAAGTTTGAAGTTCTTGCCGCTCGAATTTATTCCTTTGATATCCATGTCGCTTGCAAAGTTCCCTAGTGGAAAAAGGGAAACAAACAAAACAAACAAACAAAACAAACAAAAACAAACATATATATATATATATTTATATAATAAAGGAAGTAAAATATAAGAAGATATATAAAAATTATATAATAAGGTAGCACAAGAGCCGCAGGTCAGTGGTAAGCGCGCGCCCCTGTCTCCCTTCGGTCCCGGGTTCGAGTCCCCGCGGCTTCGCCGGTTGTGACGGGGTTTGCCCCACGGCCTATGGTGTGGACTTTTTTTTTCTGTATTATTATATTTTTTTAACCCATTGAATAATAAAAACAAAATAAACTGATGATACATTGTCTTCTTTTTAAATTTCTGGGTAAGGTATTACTCAAGGATCACACCACGTGACACGGATGAATATGGTGCTCCCCTTTCGTACCCATCCATACTCATAATAGAAGAACAGGTCAAAAGTCTATTTTTTTTATTTTTAAATATAAAAATGATTAAGTAATCTTATTTGAAAAATAAAGATGATTCAGAAATATTAGAAACATAAAAACCACGGGTCGCCTCCCGTGCAGCGCTTTGTTTAACGTCGTTAGCTCGACTTAAACCCCTTATTGATTAATTGTTGTTTTTTTTTCATCAAAGGTAGGTTCACTCAGGTCTTCATCAACTTCATGTTTTTGGAATGGTTCTATGAATGGTTTGACTCTATGACCATTAACTTTAAATATTTGACCATTGGTGGGATCTTGAATTTCAACAGCCCCATGGGGGTACACCTTATGCACTATGTATGGACCGGACCATCTAGACCTCAACTTTCCCGGGTGCAAATGAAGTTTAGAACTATACAAAAGCACAGGTTTCCCTGGTTCAATGTGTTTAGTTTTAAGATTCCTAGACTGGTAGGCTTGAACTCTAGCATTATTGATCCTTGAAGTTTCATAAGCCTCCATCCTAAGTTCCTCAAGCTCGTTTAGATCCAATTTCCTCTTTATTCCGGCCAAAGAAATGTCAAAGTTCATTTTTTTGATTGCCCAAACGGCCTTATGCTCAATCTCCACTGGCAAATGGCATGCTTTACCATAAACCAACCTATATGGGGACATTCCTAGGATAGTTTTAAATGCAGTTCGATATGCCCAAAGAGCATCTAAGAGCTTGCTCGACCAATCTTTCCTAGATGGATTAACAGTTTTCTCAAGAATTTGTTTGATTTCTCGATTGGCTAACTCAGCTTGACCATTGGTTTGTGGGTGGTAAGCGGTGGACACTTTGTGAGAAATTCCATACTTCTCCATGAGCGATGAGAATGGGCGATTGCAGAAATGAGTTCTACGATCACTAATGATAGCCCTAGGAATCCCAAATCTAGAGAAGATGTTTTCTTTAAGGAATCTAATCACAGTTTGATGGTCATTGGATTTTGTAGGAATGGCCTCAACCCATTTTGAGACATAATCGAAAGCCAAGAGAATGTAAAGATATCCCCTAGAGTTTGGGAAGGGACCCATGAAATCAATTCCCCAACAGTCAAAGATTTCAACCACTAATATTGGAGTGAGAGGCATTTGATTCCTTTTTGTGATGGACCCTACTTGTTGACACCTAGGACAGCTTTGACAATATGTGTAGGAGTCCCTTGAAAGGGTGGGCCAGAAAAGACCACATTGAAGAATCTTAGCAGATGTTTTCTTAGAGGAAAAGTGACCTCCACATGCCTCACTGTGACAGAATTTAAGGATGGACTCTTGTTCGGATTCTGGCACACACCTCTTAATGACTAGGTCAGGACAGAACTTATATAGGTATGGATCATCAAACACATAATGCTTGACATCAGAAAAAAATTTTCTTCTAGCTTGGGTCCCTAAGAATATTGGAATGACCCCTGAAACTAAGAAGTTGGCTATGTCAGCATACCAAGGGCAATCACTCACAGAATAGAGGTTCTCATCGGGAAATGAGTCAGACACAGAAAGGTGATGTGATTTGTCCTTGAATTCCAACCTAGAGAGGTGATCAGCTACAACATTCTCGACACCTTTTTTATCCTTAATGGTTAAATCGAACTCTTGAAGAAGAAGGACCCACCTAATCAATCTAGCCTTTGCATCTTGTTTTTGGAAGAGATATTTTAGAGCTGAATGGTCGGTGAATACAATGATGGGTGATCCTAAGAGGTAGGACCTGAATTTCTCTAAGGCAAACACAACAGCAAGTAACTCCTTTTCAGTGGTGGTGTAATTGATTTGGGCATCATTTAAGGATTTTCTTGCATAAGAAATGACATATGGAGTTTTATCACACCGTTGTCCTAACACAACTCCTACAGCAAAGTCACTGGCATCACACATGAGTTCGAAAGGAAGGTCCCAATTTGGAGATTTCATAATGGGAGGAGAGGTGAGAGCGGATTTAAGGGTTGAAAATGAACCCTCACAGCTTTCTATCCAAACAAATGGAGCATCCTTTACTAGGAGAGCACAAAGAGGGCGAGAGATTGAACTAAAGTCCTTAATGAATCTTCTATAGAAACCAGCATGTCCTAAGAAGGACCTCACTTCCTTAACAGTTCTGGGTGATGGAAGGTGACGAATGATGTCAACCTTTGCTTTATCAACTTCAATTCCCCTACCCGAGACTATATGGCCAAGGACTAACCCCTCTTTTACCATGAAATGGCATTTTTCCCAGTTTAGGACCAGATTCTTTTCTTCACATCTTGACAAAACTCTCTCGACATTCCTAAGACATCCCTCAAATGTATCCCCAAAGACAGAGAAGTCATCCATGAAGACCTCTAGAAAATCCCCTACCATATCTGAGAAGATTCCCATCATGCACCACTGGAAGGTTCCAGGGGCATTGCATAACCCGAACGGCATGCGTTTAAAGGAAAAGGTACCGAAAGGACATGTGAATGTAGTCTTCCCTTGATCCTCTAGAGAGACCTCAATTTGATTGTAACCTGAGTACCCATCTATGAAGCAATAGAATTGATGACCCGCCACTCGCTCGAGGACTTGATCAATAAAGGGCAAGGGAAAATGGTCCTTCTTGGTACAAGAGTTGAGCTTCCTATAGTCAATACAGACTCTCCAGCCACTACTCACACTAGTTGGAAGAATTTCCCCATCCATATTAGTGATCACAGTGATTCCAGCTTTCTTTGGGACAACTTGAATTGGGCTTACCCACTCACTCTCAGCTATAGGGTAGATGATACCAGCTTTCAACAACTTAAGAAGTTCTTTCCTTACCACATTCATAAGATTTGGATTGAGTCTCCTCTGAGGTTGACGACATGGTTTGGATTCAGATTCAAGAGTAATCCTATGAGTTCCAATAAGTGGGCTAATCCCAGGAATATCAGACAGGGTCCAACCAATGGCTTTCTTGTGTTTCTTAAGGACATCTAGAAGCATCCCCTCCTGATTGGCTTCAAGAGAAGAAGATATGACTATAGGATGTGTTTGATTTTCCCCTAGGAAGGCATACTTGAGGGAAGTAGGAAGTTCCTTCAATTCAAGATCTGGTTGGTTCAGAATTTCAGCAGAATATTGGGGCATTGGATCAAGATCAAATTTGTTTCCTAGATTTTCAGATTGAATTGATTCCCCATGTGTAGAAGTTTCAGCCACAAGATTGTATTGACCTGGGTTAGGGAAGGGAGTTTGAGTTGTCTCCATGAATGTGTTTTCCTGAAAGGTTTCACTGATTGTTGGTCCTAAGACATCATTATAGGAGAATTTGAAAATGATTCGAGCCAAGGAGATAAACTTCCTTCATGTGAACAAAGGAAATCAATCTCATTCTGACTTAAACATTCATCAAATATTCCTTGATGTTCCATGGATTCATTATCAATGCTTCCTATCATGTTTACTTCATGAATATCCTCGTCATCCCCTATTTGTGAGCTTGCATTATAGATGTTCAAGTCTAGACTCATGTTCCCAAAGGTGATGGTCATGTTCCCATTTCGGACTCGGATAACAGAGTTGATTGTTGCAAGGAAAGGACGACCAAGGATGATTGGGGTTTGTTCCTTATTTCCTAAATTTGGATGGTTGTCAAGGACAATGAAGTCAGCAGGGTAGATGAAGTTTTCAACCTTTACCAGAACATCCTTTAAAATCCCCTTTGGAACCCTAATGCTACGATCAGCAAGTTGAAGTGTGACAGATGTGGGTTGGAGTTCTTCTAGGCCTAACTGGCAGTACACAGCATATGGGATAAGATTGACACTAGCACCTAGGTCACACAAGGCTTTGACATCTTTGCTTTCTCCTAGTTCAACATTGATGTAAGGGCAACCTGGGTCTTTCAACTTAGGAGGAATTGTACCTTGAATGGTGGTACTCACATTAGCAGCCAAAAGGACTTGGTTTTTATGTGAAAATTTTCTTTTAAAAGTGCGCAAGTCCTTAAGGTACTTTGAGTAGGAAGGTATGGTTTGGATTGCATCGAGAAGAGGAATGTTCAACTTGACTTGTGAGAAGATTTCCCTCAATGTTTCACTCAGTTCAGGCTTGGATTTCCCCCTCATGCGTTGGGGAAATGGTGCAGGTTGTGGGGTTGTTTGTTGAAGAGTTGTTTCTTTCACATTGTTATCAGTTTCCTCAGTTTGATCTTGTGGTTCACTTGAATTCTCATCCAAGTTTGAATCTTCAGGTGGGTTATGAATTAGTTGTTCAGGTATCTCAATTGATTTCCCACTTCTTAAAACAGTCACAGCCTTTAGTTGTTCATGAGTTGTTTGAGCACAACTTGACTCTCCCCTTGAAGTTGAGGATGGCACCGCCTGAGTAGGCATGGGTGCCTTTCCTGTTTTGATGGTTTGAAGTTCTTGTTTTAGGGAAGATACCTCCGAGTTCATCCTCTCCATTTGTTTGCACAGTTTTTCTAGTAGGCTTTGTGGAACAGTTTGGGTGGGTGCTTGAGTAGGTTGGTTTATCCTAGGGGGATATTTTGGAGGTGGTATGGTTTGTTGAAAATGGACCGGTGGTTGTTGGTATTGGATAGGTTGGGTTTGGAACTAGTTATGGTTTTGGTAGTTCTGATGGGGGTAAGGATTTTGTCCCTGTGGTTGGCTAGGTTGTTGGTTATCTTTCCAGCGGAAGCCTGGGTGGTCATTGTACCTTGGATTGAAGGTGTTTTGGTATTGGGGCTTTTGAAAGTTTAGGGCATTGACTTCCGCTGGGGGTCCTCCTAGAAGAACATCCTTGATGGATGGAATGGTTGGGCAGATGTCTGTTTTATGGTCATGTTTGTCACAAATTGTGCAAACAAGGTCTACATTTTGGATTTCATGGACTTTCCTAAGGTCTATCTCTTCAACCTTCCTAGAGAGTGCTGCGAGTTTAGCCCTAAGGCTTTCCTCTTCTCTAAGTGTATGAATTCCAGTGGTTCTTTGTGTCTTTTCAGAATAAGGTGAAGTTCCCCAGGTTTGGTTTTGTTCAGCCAGACTTTCGAGATACTCGTAAGCATCATTTGGGGCCTTGTTTTTAAAGGTTCCATTACACATCATGTCAATGAACTGTTTGTTACCCGGACCCAACCCTTCATAGATAATTCTCACTTGTTCAGGTATGGAAAACCCATGGTGTGGAACCATGTTTAGGGTGTCTTTGAACCTCTCCCATGTTTCATAAAATGACTCTCCCTCTTTTTCAAAAAAGTTTTGGATGCTCTTTTTAAGTGCAATTGTTTTGTGACGAGGGAAGTATTTTTTGTAGAATTCTCTTTGCAGTTGGTCCCAAGAGTGGATTGATGCAGGTCTCAAGTTGTTTAGCCAATTTTTAGCTCGATCCTTTAATGAAAAAGTAAATAGCCTCATCTTAGCGGATTCTATTTGATGTGGGGGACACATGGTTTCAACAATGTCGTTGAACTCTTTGACATGAAGGTATGGCATTTCTGACTCCATCCCATGAAAGGTTGGAAGGTGGTTTAGGACATGGGGTTTGAATATGTAGTTGGTGTCTCCTATGGAATTGTGTCTAATGCATGAGAGGGCATTGGTCCAAGCTGGAGTGAGGTAGTCGTTCATGGTTTGATCAACTACATTCCCTAAGTTTGGAACTTCTTGGTTTTGGTTTCCCATTTGATTTCCCTCAGGGTTTACAATTTGATTTTGTGGATGACCCTCCATTGGACTTGTTTCAAGTTCTGACTTTGGGGTTTCAAGAATATTTTAATCTGATTTAAACAATCCCTTAGGTGCACTTGACTCCCCTATCCTAGGACTTTCCACCCTAACTAGTCTGTTTGAGAAATCGCGGGTGTAGGCGGACATGCGCCAAAAAAAAAGCGAGAAAGGGACAAGATAAGAGATCTTGGGTGAGAGTAGAAGAATTGAGGTGAGGAAAGAAGGTTTTTTTTGGATCTAAGGTACTTACTTGTTCCCCGGCAACGGCGCCAAAATTTGGTTCACGCCCAAATTTACCCAAGAGAAGAAGGGTAGAACGGTCCTTGTAGTGTAGCTTGGGTTGTCGATTCCACAGAGACCTAAGAAGATACCTAAGATACACAAACTAAGGGATGGATTTTTGGCTATGAAGTGGCCAAATTGGATTGATTTTGGATGGGTTTTAAAGATATCTAAAATATTTAAGTGGATTCAATTTAAAAGAATGAGTTGATCCTAGGTTATCACTCAGGGTGGATTGGACGTATTTTATTTTTAATGATTTCAATTTCTTAAATTTGAGATGGGTTCATTTAAGGAGATAAAAAAACATCATCACTTACTGGTTTAATGCCTAAACCCTCTAATACTAATCACCTATACACTTTAAGGATCAAAGTTTTGAGCACTTCAAGGTAAAGGATCGTATTAGTACTTGAAGTGTGTGGCGTTAAATTCAACAAGGATGATGGAGTTTAAAAATCATCAAATAAAAATCCCAATTAAAGAAGTGATTATACATTAATTAGGTGATAAATAACATCCAATCCAGCCCCTTTCTACTCCCTTGGATCAACCCATAAGTGGGTTAGCCCTCCATTTATCCCATGGTTTCAATGGAAGCGGAAAGTAGACTCATAAGGGAGGAAATGGAGAAGTAAAGAAAACAACAAAAATAAAATGATCACTCCACCGTTGTGTGAATAATTTCACAAGGGTTGGTGTGAATAAATTCACACCTTAATCCAACTGTATCAAAGTGATATTAAGAACAACATAATAAGAGTAGAAGAAGAACTTTTATTAAGAAACTAAAGTGAATTGAACAACTTACATGTGAAAGACAAAATTGAGGCAACAAAAATGCAGCATAACATCACAATTGAACAAAAGCATACCCCATCTTCAACTCCTTCACCAACACTTCCTTAAATAGGCATTTTGGGAGCCTTGGGTCGAGCCTTCAACAGTACAAGTCATCCCACTTGAGTATGGTAGGCCTAGGGTGGTGGAAAGTTTGTGGAATTTGGAATTTTCCACATTTGACCCGAGGTGGCAGCCAGATTTCATCCACCGAACAGACGCGTTTGGATGACCTTCTATATGGCCGAATCAGGGTGGGCCATAGAAGAAGAAAATGGAGATCCTGATGTCTGATAACCGCTTGTAAAATGTGGGCCCATTTGGAGTTGTGTATTCCGAGATATGATCAAAATGGTGGACTGTTTTTCTGGGCCGCAGAATCTGGCCCAGAATTTTATCTCTAAGTTGGGCCGCCTAAATGACCAACATGGAGGCCGAATTAGCATTAACTCCTGAAGGGTGATTTGTTCCTGTACATGTCTTCTATCATCCCACGAAAGTTGGGATTAATTGGGACTGTAATTTGGGCCCCGCAGACTCATCAGTGGGCTGGTGTCCAATCTGCCTTCTCCAGAATTGCTTCCTTTCATTGCCAAATATCTCCATCATACTCCATGAATTCTCCATTGATCCCTGAATCAAACATGTTCATATTTAAGTGTAGATCATTTTCCAAAAATATAAATTTAAAATATGTAAAATTCAATTCCTTACAATCAGATGAATCATTGGGTACTTTAAATGATGTTAAAAAATGTACCACATAATAGTGCATTTTAAGAAGGTATTACAAACATAATGTGAAATGATGTTCAAAGTGTAAAATGCACTAAAATGGTGTTTATGAATAACAAAGAACATGAAAATTATGTATATTAACAATGAATATTATCCTCATTTAGTGGCTAATCAATACTATTTTAGGGAAAAAAATTTCTATTCATTTTCTCTATGTAGAATTTTTAGAGAATCAGACTATGTAAACCATAACTTTATGAAGAATCCTTCGTGATTATGATCTCCATATCTAATGTGTACTACCACCATGAACCAAAATCATTATATATTTTTTTCTTGAATCCAATTTATTCTTAGTAATTAAATTTAGATATCTCTCAAGGGGATGAATTGGAAAAAGGGCATCATGATTGGGGAGTGTGTCGAAATATCCAAATCCCACAAAACACACTTTTTTTGGATGAAGAAGGATGAGATGGAATATAATCAATCAAATAAGTGGAAACTATTTATTTTCATAGATAGATGATGTATTAATTCCAAAAATGAGTATGGATGAACCCTTATACAAGTTCTAGGAAATACATGGGAAATACTAGTGGTTCATTGACGATGCTTGCCATAACTAGAAAGACCATTCACCACTTATAGCTGACCTTCTCAACAAACAAATCAACAAAAATGACGAGGAGAAGATGGATGATGAGGTATCACAATATTAGTTTAAAATGTTCATCAGGGATTATTTGGGGTAACATCATAGGGTATAGAATGATAATTAATATTTTTACCAGGGTGGAAACATCATGGGTGAGTGGTCTGGTGCCTACTATGCATGCACATCACGCATTGTATTTTAGTAATAATAGAAGTGTGAATGAATTTTAGAGGGATCGTGGGAATAAAAATTTCATATTTTCTAGATGTGAGATATCATTACAAAGATACTCACAAAAAGATCATAAATAACTAATAAATTTCATTTGTATCACAAGGAGGTCATAATCATCCATTTTGAACCTCACCAAATCACTGAGATCCCGATCCTGGGGGAGATGTATAAAAAGTTTCTTCTCATGGATAACATATTGTTGGATGGAGTGTAGATGATGGTCTCGGTAAAGGATCTTTTGTATTAGGTGAAGGTTTCTATTTGGGATTAAAAATGGATGGGTGATTTTCCCTTTAAGAAGTTGTTCAAAATATTTGATGAACGAACTGGGGATAGAACCGTTTGATAGAGAGGTATGAGATGACATGATTCTTACTAGAACTATAATGTTTCCCAAGATCTTACTATGTGAAAAGTTAGGTTAATACTAGTGGATTAGGGATCTTATACAATTGAAACTATGAGGATAAAAGGTCAATATTTCATGACCAACACAGATTTAGGCTAATATGATTCATCACAACACTCATTTTTTGGTGGAAACTCCTAGTGATGGCTAAGAACATGGGGGTGGGGATGAATTCTTTCATAATTATGGTAATGATGGAAATGGGGTAGTGTTTCAACCATACTTTCCGAATACCAAAAAATCTATGCATGGTAAATTGGAATGTCATTTCATGGAATATGGTGTTTCATGTGTGTACTAACTATTTGTTTTTTCATAGTTGGGTGGTCGCACACATGGTATGGTATGAGTACACGAGCTCCATTTCCCCACCCAAAAAAATCCTGCCATATATAAAAACAATTTAAATATGTCTCCAAATCAATTTTATTCTACTGGATGTAGTGGAGAAGGTAGGGTTGGTGGATCATTTTACATTTCATATGTTCCCCTTACCAATGGTACCGTTGACTGAGGATGGAATATGGACCCTATAAAATAGATCATACCTCTTAGTATTTCAAGGTAGGATACTAGTAGAAAGATTCTACTGTGAGTTGGTTTTCGAGTCATATAATCCAAACAAGTTTTCATGTAAATTATGTGTCTGTAGAGATTGACCCTAATGGTGTAATCAGAGGTTCATGATGAGTGTAAACCTTTAGTGATGAGGATTATATGGCACAAATTAATGTCTGATGTTGGGAATATATTGAAAAAGATACCTCCATCAACTGATTCAAATGGGATCATTCATGAGTATGGGTAGAGTTGGGTGGGTGCATATCCCTAGGTTTTCAAAAGGCATTAGGATACCCGAGCCAATGAAGGGTTAGTCCATAAACTATGGGGTTGGGTCCAAAGAGTGGATGAAGGATTTTTTTGGAGGCATAAATGGTCCTATATGTAAAGCTGAAGTAGTGGGTCAAATAGTTCATGGTCCTACATAGGCCTGATGCATAGTAATATAGGTAGTAGAATCATGACCAAAATCATTAGGTAGGAGAACGCAGAATGAATGGGATCCTTCTAGATAGGTCCTATGAACATTCATCAAAGATCCCAATAAGTGGCTACACCATGTGGAAATCACTAGGGATTCAATAATCCCCAAATACTAGGATAACATGGATGCCTACATGTGGTTCTGTAGTGTTTGTGTGATACTTCCACACCCTAGGAGGTATTGGATGCACCATTTTGGGATAGGTTACACCATGGTAAGCTTCCACATGGACCAAGATGAGGTAATATGATATGCCACAGATCTAGGGGATATGATCTATTCCTAGGAAATTGTGAATCTACTGACTACCCAGGTGAAAGTGTTTCCATAAAATACATCTCCCCCATATGATTCTGTAGTCGAAATACTTTCACATGCTCCTTTGATATAGGAGTTGGGATATTCTTGTGGAAATGACACTTATCATGGCTCACCCATTGGATGAATTTATTTTAGATATAATATGTTATTAGAAAGGTTTGATAACTCATTTATCTACATACATATGAATCTATAAAAGAAGTGGGTGATGTCCATGATTGTATTGAAAATGATGTTGATGGGAACTCTACCCTTGAATGGGTGAATGTAGGGTCCCTACCCGATGTTTTTCCACATGTTATCATCCATTGGTGAATGTGACTAGGGTAGTGGCTACAGAAGGATCCTGATAAGGGGGGGGGGGCATGAATAAAAATATATAAGAATAATGTATATAATATGGAAACATGTAATCATGGAATCATAAAAATGTGTAAAAAGCAAACAATATGACATAGGGGTGTGTAAAGGCCATCCTCCAAGACCATTTCACTTAGAGGATCTTGAGTCAGGGTGAACTGCTAGGACCATTTCACATGGAGGAGGATGAATCAATGTTAACCACCATGACCATTGAAAATGGATGAGAATAAGTAAATACTAACTACAAAGACCACTTAATATAACTTATCATGACACTAAAAATTATCCACTACATTATAGATCTATTTGGGTGCATCCATCATGAAATGTTCATGGATATGTTTGCCACATAATGAATCAAACATAAACATACAGGTAACCAATATGACGAAATGGGTATCATAATCATATCATAAAAAATAACCAAAGTGTGTATCATATTGGTGTCCACTAAATATTGTGTTTAAAACATAAAAGGATATTCAAAAGGGAAAATAGGCAGTGATCATGATATGTTATGAAAAACTGAAGTGATACTTAATGTTTAACAAGAATTATAAATGAAACATTTTAGTGTTGTTTAAGGAAAATATTTAATAACCAATTATATCTAAAAATACATAATAATTTACATAAAACCAAGAATGAATAAATTTATATTTTCATGATAAAATGATTGATTTTATACGAAAAATAGGATTAAAATATATTATCGGTGGTACTTGAAAATGGGTAAATACCCTAGATTCTCCTTTTAATCATGCTTGCTTATCAGGAGTAAATAAGTAGGGAAGCTTATAAACTAGTATTTAACCATTAAAGAATGAATAATTGAGATAGGTAAATATGTGGAAACATGCACACAGAATGTAGGAGGATTGGATAATAATAATTAATATATACAATGTGGTAGATAGAGGGGGAAATCATAACTCAATGAAAAAATGGTGGTTTGGATATAATCCCTTACCTTATGTATGATAGTGTTCATTACGTTCACTTAATTTCATGTATAATAAAATTATATTTAATAATGATTTAATTATAAACCTATTAATATTTTATTTTATTTGGTATAATTTTATTTAATTTTTTTATGTTGTTTTGGATAAGATATAAGATATAATTTTATAATTCCAGGAGTGTATGTTTCCATAGTTTTCATGATCAGTTTAATTGTATACCTGTATGGAATATCATGTTAAATGAGAATAGTTTCCAATAATGATAATTTTTTATTAATTATTTTACATAATATTAAATATTCTTATATATCATTTTCTTGTTTTCTAGATGGTTAATTAGATAAAATGTTAATGAAAACTATTTAGAATAATATTGTATCTTTTCTATCATCCCGATGTAGTTTTTTTTATTAATTTATATTATGTATATATTGTTTTTAAAAACCATTAAATAAGATGTAATAAATATTTTATAATATGTTATAACCTTAATAAAATTTAGTACCACCCTTGACGTTGGTAATGTAAATTGAAAACTCTTTTTCCTTGAATGCGACAAGTTAACACATCATAGATGATGCATTCAGTTTTTTTCAAAAAAAAAGGTAGTGGAAGTGAAATAATGATGGATTTTTTCCTTAAAAAATATCATTATGAAATATAAAATATACTATAGTTATCATGTAACATCAATAAGAGGAGAATATGAGAGGAAAAGAGAAAATTTTGTAATGAAATTAAAATAAAAAGAATGTGGTTTTTTCTTCTTGAATAGTTATCCCCAAGAACCTCCATATGAGAATTGTGTTTATTATTTTAATGTATCAAAAGGGCTCATAGATTTGGGAGAGAGAATTTATAAGATTATTTGGAAGAATTTGTACAATGTTCATGGTATTGAGGTGTGAGTATAAGAAATGGAAATGTGTGGTATTTATAGTGGAGGAGAGGGGTGTCTTTCAGTTATTTTATTCATTTGTTTATAATTTTGATTGAAGACTAGGAATAGTTTTCATTCCATTGTAAAGATAAATTAACTATTTCTTTTTAGTTAAAACCATTGGTACTTTCATCATCCATACATCAACCATGACTCAATAATTCATCAATTTATCGTAAACTATAAATTATTGTATTTTACTATTCAACATAAATTAATATATTTTAGAAAAAATTAAAAAATTCATCATTAAATGTTTTTGCGTGTTAACCAAAAAAATTGACTCAATACTATGAATTTTTTTATAATTATGATAAATTTAATTATTAAATAAAATCCTCATTTACTCTAAAAATATCGATTTTAAAATAATAACAGATTTTATAACACATTGAAAAAACAATTAATGTCCCATTGAAATGTCATATAATTATAAGACAACAAAATTATAAATACAATTTATGTAAATAATTTTCTATTTTAATGATTATATTAATTAAATATTTTAAATAAATATTTTTTTCCCAAAAATAAAAATACAGAATTTATTGTTTTTCAAACATTTATTTAATTATTTTATGATATAAATATATCATATTATCATTTATAAGATACAAAAATTAGAGTTTAACATGTTTGGTTATTATTATATTGCTGAAATTACAATTCATAATTGTCACATTATAATTCCAATTGTAATGTCACTAAACCATTTGTTTAGGTTCCTTAATTTTTGAACAATATTATTATTTTATTAATTATTAATTTCTAATGTTTTTATTGTGGTAACTGTGTAACTATATGGGATTTATACTATGCTAAGGTTTTATAATAAGGTAAATTTTAATGATAAAATTCTTGGTCTTCATAATTCCTACTTCCATTGGCATAAAAATTTCATTACATTTAACGATGATGCATTCTCCTTGATGGAAACTAGATGATGGAATGTCAGTTCTTCCTTTAATTGATTCCTATTTTAGAATCTTTTCCTAGTATGGTTCTTCCCCGTAGAGTTAAGTCATGTTAACTAACTAATTCACATTGAAATATCTTTTTGGAATCTGGTTAATTACACTTTATTTGTTTGATGATTTTAATGAGACTTGATATAACATCAACATTTGGTCGGGGGAGTAGTCCTGATAGGAATGCCTAGATTTTTTGAATGATGAAACAATTGGTCACATGTATTTTTCATCATAGGAGGGATAACATGTATGTATATTAGGTGAGAAACCTAAGGCATCTTTTTTCAATCACTATGTATCAAAATCCAAGGTGTATCTATTCTGAGGAATTCACGTCAAGAATCCCATGTTTTTCATGAGGTAGTTGATGCCATAGGTAAATATCTTACAAGATTTTCACCTTAGGCATCCCATGTTTAGAAATAGGGTATGTTTTTTTTGGTTTTAACATGTTCTACATACCATGCATACTAATCATAATATATTATTGAGATGAATTTATGAAACTTTTAGTGTCTTATATTGATGCGTGAGATTGACCAGAACGCATCGAAGTCACTGATTTGGGGGTTTTGTACCATGATGTTGAGATTTTAAACCTTGATGTTTTCCTGATGGATGGATAATAACACATCATATAGGTGGATCTTGGATGTGTGTCTCGTAAAGGGATGATTTCACTCCATGAATGTCTACGGATAGATGAATAAAAATTTCTGATAGAGGATGATCTAGGATGTGTGTCTCATAAAGAGAATGTGTCACACCATGAAGGACGATCGGAAAACCCCTTAAGGTGGATCCGGGAGGTAAACCCCCAAGGGATAGAACCAATGAATACAAATTTATGTGATTTAACATCAATGAGGTGCCTTATGTACCCAATTTATAATACAGGGATAACAACCCACATAGTTTGATGAAACATTATATAGTTGTGTGACATGACCAACCCATGCAGTTTATCATCTTTTGGAATGGATGCACATATCAAAAATGGAGTGTTGAAATTCATGTTGTTGGGATTATATGTCGAAACATCCATTCTGAAGAATATTTACCTCGACTTGAATTTGTGTGTGGATTACTCATAGAGATGCCCAATGGAACTGGGGGAGATTTGATCTATCAGGTGAAGGTAATGATATTATTGGGAATCTAGCATGATGAAATTAGTGGTGGATATGGATTTTGTGTTTGTACATAAGGTAGGAAACCTATATATCTCAATTAGTTATGAATTGAACTCAACACTGTTTTGAATATTCTGGGGAACAAACCTATATTGGAGTCCTAGATGAGGGGAGCATCTGGTTTGGGCTTTTGTGTGAAAGCTACCTAATTTATTATGGTATTTGGGGACTACAATAAATAAGATTCAAATTTGAATTGATGTATGAAATGAATGGGAAAGATACCTTATATTAGTTCCATTTATGATTAAGTTCATGTATATTTCATGATCTACATTAACCAAAAGGTCCATGTTAGTCATGCTCGGTTTGAGAAACAAGATTAAGTAGTAGATCCGATGCCCATTTGGTTAATAAATTGTCAACAATATATGATGTGGGGATTACGTGAAAAATATTCCAAATGATTATCTCATTCTATGTGAAGAGGATCTCATTTCTTGTAATGAGGATCTCATTCCATTCCACTCACACATGGAACATCATTTAATTTTGGAATAGGTAAAGGCTATTGTTTTATGTCATGGGTTGAGGACATTATCATGCTATTAAGAATCATATGACTAGGTTTTGGTACTATAAAGTTTTACATCTTGAAACTCATTTGTGGGGAGGATCAATTTAAATCTCAATGCCTTATGTGAACATAGACCATACACCTATTTCTTGGAAATGGATTTAGAACTTCAAGGGTACGATTTGAGTGGTGGTCACTCATCACATCCATTTTAGTTTTCATATGCCGTGAATAAATAGGCATTAACATACTATTATAAGAATAAAGTGGTATATTGGAGTCTCCATCTACACATTCAGTGTAGTGGGCCATGATAATGGGTGTAATAGGTCACATATAAGATTAATGTACAACTAAATTGATCCTAGATGGGTGTAGGGGCGCTGGGAATCCATCATTTGTGAAGAGTTGTTAGAAAAAGTTAGGTAGCATTGAGGGTCACTACATATAGGTTTTACAATGAATAGGGCCTCATTGAGAGGTGTTTTAAAAATCTCATGTTGTTTGTGGAGGTCAGGGGTATCGAAATGGAGTATAATTCATGGAATTAGGTTACATTACCACATTATTATGTCTAGGTTCATGATAGTTGTGCTTAATGAAGGCTGAATGTAATTTAAATCTTGAAGGACCATGTATGTCCATATTCCTACACAAAGGGAATAAGAATTCATGAAAGGAATTTCCCTCTATAGGATAGGATTTTATGAACCAAAATAAAAGGGTTTCTCAATGCATGGATACCTTGGGTGATCCATTTTTTAGTCTACTTCGTGAATCTTAGGAGAATATCAAATTGAGAGAAATTTAAAAGATGAAGGGTGAGGTAACCATCACCAACATATCTTAATGGATGAAATATTTTTAGTAATTGGTTTTTGTAAATATTTTATTTAGTTCACAATAATTCAGGAAATTTGTGAATGGTTGCGGCTCCATAGGACTCACAAATATACCATCAATATTTTGGATGGTTGCGAACCATTCTATGACTCTGAATTTCATCGTGATGTGACATAGTGTCAATCTTTTATGGGTGCATAAAGGTACACTATGGTCCACAATCATTGTGAGATCCATCCATTTTTTTATTGACCAGTGCTTGTGAAAAAATACTTAAAGGGACATTAGGCTATTTTGAAATACATTCAGTCTGAATCAGTCATGGATTATATGACCAATATAATGGAATTCATATCTTGGTTCCAATAATGATTCAATTATCCAAATAATGAAGATAGAAACTATGTTAGTTTTCAAAAACATTAAAATAGTTATTGGAAATCAATTAAAATGAAATTGAAAGAATAAATATATAATAGTAATAGATAAATGAGTTTTTATATAGCCTAAGGAAATAATATTCGAGGAATATTGTGTATATAAACAAGTAATATAATAATGAATTAATTTTTCCCTAGTGTTGTGATTCATGTTAAACTATATTTTCTAGAAAAAAATAACAAAGGAATGTGAGAAATAGATACTACCATAGTTTTATCTTTTCTATTAATTGATACAAGTTGAAGCATGTGATATTAAAAAAACATCTATATTAAATACAAATAAGATATAGAATACGATTCGTATAGCTGTTTAAGATCATTGATGAAGAGTTTTGATAGGTAAAAGATCATTCAAAACTGTTTTAGGACATGTTGCCCACAAAATTTAAATAATGATCAATGAATATACATAAAGAGAACGAGGAAAATACAACATTGTACAAAGGGATATTGGATTCATAAACGTGTTTGATTGAGGGTTGAGAATGGAAATATTTCATGGAATTTATAGGGTAATAATACTATAGTCATGAGGTTCAAACTATAAAAGATATTAAAAATAATATTAGAAGGATTTTAAATAAGTGAGGTAGTATAAATATAATCCAATGATATTTTGGATCACAATATGTGATTTTATGTAATAATGGGGTGATAAGATTCTATTCAAACATATTTAAATATGAGATTAATACAATATTAAAGTTACATAACCTATTTCAATAAATATTTGTCTGTCATTTTCAAAAGAAGCAAATAATATTCATTGGGCATTTTATTTTTTTGTATATTTGTGTATGGCTAAGAGAAAATGATAAGAGAGGATTGAGACTTTATCATTCCATAAAGTTTTAATTGAATATATGATTAATAAAAAGGGAAATTAACCACTTATTCATCCCATTTGAGTCTTAATGATCCTATTATTTCTTTAATCAAAAATAATTATATATGATTAATATAAATAATCCTTCAGATTCGTTTTAATTAACAAAATTAATATAATATGTTCCTAATAAAGGTTAACACATGTGTTACACTTTTATAAACAAATACTTTAGAAAAAAATTATTAATTCATATTATTTCATGCAGTTTTAAATGTCTAAAAAATTACCTTTCCACAATATTGATGTAAAATTAAAAACCCAAATATAGGGAAAAATATTTTTTGGGATATATCTAGGAAATTCCTTAGAACTAGTCTTTAAAAAATAAGTTGAAATTTATTGTTAATTAATGGTGTAAAAATTCAAGGGAAAATTATTACTGACATCTCGTGGCATGAAATATCTCCATGTTAATTTTTGAAAGCATATAAGAAGATTATTTGATTAAATACAATATAACATTCTTCAGTTCATCATATTTATCACATATTAAATAATACATAATGAGGTTTGATACATATTATATGTATGTTATGATTGGAAAATATCTAATATATCAAGGTGGATTTATTATTCCAGTAATTATAATTTTATGATTGTATATGTGAACATAAATTGATCGGCGCCTTTAAATTAGATTGAGTGAAATTCTACTTTGAAAGGGTGAGTGAAACTAGTCAACCATTGAATCAGTTTAATCTAATACCACATAAAAGACACATAAAAAATACATATATTCTTGTTTAAGATAGTAGATTACATATATATATATAAATTTATATTTTTATAAGTTTCAATATTTATTATAATGTAGTTTGGAAATGAATTTCCCTAGGTCATGGAATTGTACCAAGATAGAATAGTTTTATCATAGTATTATCCAAAATATTAATTTTATGATAATGTAAAATAGATAAAAACATTTTTGAATCACATAATGGATAATTTTTACTTGGTTTGATATCTAGATAAGTCAAATATCCAAATGATACTATTTTTTTCCCAATGGATATAACCTTACATCGATATAAAAAATATATAATGTGAAAAAATGGCTAGGTAATGGTTTGATATAGTGCAAGTTGGTGTATTCTATATTTGTATCTATATAACATACTATCATTTTACTTTAAATTAATACAATATTAAAGGATAAAAATGTTAATAGATATTTTATAACATGATGATTTTTAATTCTAGGTAACATAAATTGTAAAACATTGATATAGTATATGTCATATAAAATGTTATATAATTTCTTTATTATTATCTGTTCTTTAAAGATGTATGACTATAATATTAAACATTTTTCAAATGGACTAGATGATATATATCTAATGGGATACAAATGATCTTATTCAATAACATTTTTGGGTCTATAATAAATTTATACTCCTTATTATGAATACTCAACAAAGTAATCTATATGAGAGTGTGTTTGAGAAGAGACCTTCTAATTCAAATTCCATTCGTTATATGGGTTAATGGATATTATTACCTACATATGAATAAATTGATCATGATCCCTTAGATTATTAATAATTTGTATCAATAATCATGTAATTTAGTGTATTGATGAATACCATAATGACACATGCTCATAGTGTGTAGGATACATTGGGTGCATCATATGTATATAACTATAATTGAATAATTCGTTAAATAATTTCTCTCTTATATTTTAATAGAAAATGATATATCAAGAACATTGATTGATGTTTAGATATTTGATAAAATAATTTTCAATGGTAGTTCATCATTATGTTCATTTCAGAAATCAAAAAAAAATGTAAATACAGAATATAGGATTATGAAATAGAGTATGAATTATAATTTTTTAGATATTATGAAAAAGGGATTATGTTACACAGTAACAGTTTCTAAATTCTTTTGGTGATTATGACACTAAAATCATTATATTTATGTACCTTTATATACTATAACACATTAATCACATACATTAGTCAAGATCACTAATGACTTCTAGGAAAGAATCCATGATTTTTAAATACTATGTGTATAAATACTGATAGAGAAATTTTATTATAATTCAATAGATGAAAAAATATTCCTTAGAAAATAGGAATTAATTGTTATATTTTTATTTTTCATTAAATAAATTCAATCACTATATATATTTATGTTTATAATTTTTGTTACATAAATATTAAATAAATATTGTTTTCATGTTAGGTATAATAATATTTTTTCCACTACTTTATTATTCTCATGGTTATAGATAAATATTTAATCTTTTTTCTATTTTAGTGAATACATTAATTGATATATTTACTTAGTTTTGTGAATAATAAAACAAGTATTTAATTTATTTCTTATTAAAAGTCATATAAATTTATTAATTAAAAAATATAAAACATTTATTTACCAAAATAAATATTTATTATTCTTAGTTCAGTAAACTACTATGAGGAATAATTGACCATGATAAAATAACTTGATGAAACAATTAAATATTTTTCTCTGATTTTATAACATTTTTAAATAATATTAAAATTGTATGGTTATTAAAAAATTTGGTGGGAGTAAATTTATTAAAAAATTAGCTCTCCTTAATTTTTGTTTGTTTAACAATTTCTATAAAATTTTATTTATATCATCTTATAGAATGTGTGAGTTTTGAAAAACATATCAATGTGATATTATTCTCTCAATTACCTATATAACACACATATATATATATATATATATGTAAATAATAATATATAATCAACCTACTCCAACTTAAGACTAATATAACAAGAGAAATATTTCATTCAATCCAAATAGAATTTCATTTTCAATCGGTGAAAAATGATATAGGTTATTTAGTACCTCTTTGATAATTTTTAAAATACTAAGGATCTTGTTATGATATTAATGGATTCCATGTTGATACTAATAGAGGAATTCAATTTTGTATTCATCCATGAAATGTTTATATGTCATAGGGTGTCTAGAAGATTGGTCAATAAGGAAGAAGAATTATCACATTGACATAATTCATATTTAACATATGGAATTTTTTTAGAAAATATAATACATGTCAAAAATTTTGGATTTCTTCATTTATTTCATTGAATTTCTATCTAGAGTCTAATGAAAAAAAATGTGCATGAAAATAAACAGTTATGTTTCTCCTAAGATCCTTTTAGCCATGAACTTTTGGCTAATATGATATGGACCAAAGTGATTCACATTATGCACATACATCAATCATAGAATCCAATAAGTTTAAAAGCGTGTATTTTAGATGAATCGTTGAAGGAATCATATCATTGGTTTTTTTGGACTCACTTATGAGTGAACCGTTTTTTTAACATGAATGATGACTTAGGTGAATAAATATTGGAAAACAAAGTGGAAAATTCTTGAACATGGTATTTTGGGAACCAAGAGGAGGATCAGGGATAAATGTATTTTAGGATACAAATAGGAGGATATTAACTATTCAAATTTTAGGAAATTAAGATAAAGTTACCAATATAATGTATTCTAGGAATCAAAAAGTATGATCTCAATTTAACGTGTATAAGGAAAATGAGATGTGTATCGTGACTGGGAAAATTATATGGAGCACATATAATAATTTTAACTCAATATATTTGAGTAAATAAAAACAATTATAAAAATTTAAAATATTCCTAGAAACTAGGAGGAGGATCTCATGTTAGGTTATTTTAGGAAAAAAAATACTAATTTAAAAATTGAACACATAATTTTTTATCAATGTGGATATTTTCTATATTGTTACCTGGATACTATTTCTACAAGTTCAAAAAAATTTCAAAGAAACTCATGATATTTCATTTTTTAAATAGATGTGCTCATGCTGAAGGCACAAGAAAACATCCAATCACTGATCATAATCAAGATTGTTGGGGTAGATTCCTCAAGATATGGATTGGTTCAATTTTATTGGGAATATGTCTATAGAATGATTTTGGAAACCATAAATATTTACCCATAGTTAGACTTGTAAGGAGTTTTTTAGACTGAAATGAAATTTCGTGGATATTAGGTGCCATGGTTTACACAATTGAATGTTTTAACTTACTCTTTCAAAGGGAAATATAAGTTCCACAGTTTGAAATGTTTGAGAATGAAATTATATAGGAGTTGTGGATAAAGAGGCTCATGATGGAGAATGTATAGTTTAAAAGTCCAGGAAACTCAACAATTAAATAGATCGTCTCGTTATAACACCTTGAGAATATACATCAATCTTCATATACCTTTATTAATAGTAAAATATGAGGGAAATATGTTTCATTATGGTTTTACCCATATAGATATTGAATAAAACAACCATAGTCCACACATATTGTTATCATAATCTTAAATAACGTATTAATTCGAAATGGAAGTTGATGAAATATGTAATAACATAGATTATACAACATGACATGCACATGCATTACCCAACACAAAATGGCTAGAAAACCAAAAAATATACAATCCAACTGTAAATATAATATATATATATATAAGTACTATTTTGGAAATGGACCTATGTTCAACTATTGTTTCTCTAAATAGTATATCTTCAAAAGAACATGTGAAAGATAACCTAAACAGTATCTAATAGATTCCCATAAATATCTTCAAAATAAATATCTTTTATTTAAATAACCATCATTTTAACAGCTCCCATTACTATTCACCATTCAATAAAATGGGTCATAAATAAAAGAGTTCACACATATCCCCAAAGGCGATTTTCTTGGGTGTGAGTATGATACCTCATTCGGCCAATACCTCCCCACCCATATCAATTATCCACAAAATAGTGTGTATTATTGAAAAATATAAATCACTATATATATAAAAAATCATATATGATAATTATGAGTTTAATAATATTCATTAGTATTGAATGTCACTTCCTTTATGAGGAAGGTATATAACTAGACACTTTCAATGATCCTCATATTTTGATATAAAATGATATCCCCAGTCCACCAGATGTCGTATGTAATAAAAATAAATTTACCAATCTCCCCTAAGTATACTTATAAAACCACACATTTTATTTTATTTTTGTAAATGAATATTGGTTCTGAGTAAAATATCACTAGTGAAAGGTAATTTTTTATTATGTGGTATAGATATATTTTTACCTTTCCTAGGTAATTAGGTAATGATTATAAGGACTCAGTTCATCATAACTCCATCACAAACTGACGACCACTGTAATTAATCTGGAAATAGAACCCATCCTATGTCTTTAAACTATATAAAATAATGTTGATAAATAATTACTATCATGTGAAATGTACCTAATAAATTTCATATCAATCGTAATTTATAGATAAATAAAATAGGGGAATGAATATCACTATGAACACACGTTAATCAAAAATAGAAAAACAATTATTGTGAATTATCCCAAACATGTTCGACTAAAAATAATTAATACCATAAGAAATATAAGAAAAGTACAAAATGGTAAAAATATTCAAATTATGAAATTGAATAGAAACATTTTTCACATAACTATGAGAAGGATGTAAAAAACAACTACAAATATTAATATTGATGAAAAAAAATTATTTTAATCCATGATTTTATGATTCTTTCTTCTTAGTCCCAAAATCATTATCATATTAACCCTTTATAAGTATAAAAGGAATCTGGGGAAAACTATCATTTCAATTTAAAATAATATCTGTTACATCATGTTATGGAGATTATTTGCACCCAATGAAAAAATTGAGCATGTTGATTCTATTTAGGGTATGATTATAACTAAATTCGTTAATGTAGAGTTATTTGAAAAATCTAATTAATGCTATCATGTTATATTAGACAAAATACAAATTAATATTTATAACATAATGATTTTAAGATATTTTAAAATGTATCATGAAAACTATTTTTATAATAGTATGGTTTACATCAATATTTACCAATAAATTGAATAAAGGGTGAGTTGTTGAAGATAATTCCATACCTTGTAGAAAAAATTCATTGAAACCAATCAGATATAATTTATTCAATAAAGGACAGGATATTCCATGAGAGAAATTTAATTAAGTGGTGGATCTTTATATGGAGTGAAATTATTGCAAACAAGATAAAATCCCAACAAGAAATGATTTTTTTTTAAATTTATTAAAAATCAATTTTAAAATGGAATTTTTTTCAAGAACCTGTCAGGTTCACATTATAAGGATACATGAAACATAATTGTTTTAATATTGCCACTCAGACATGTAAAACCCAAATAAGAACCTTGCCTAGGTTTAACAACACTAATGGATTCTGATACATGGGTTATCTACCAAATTACCACGCATTATGGATAATCTTTTGTAATCACTGATCACTATAGTAATTTATTACTAATTGGAGCTCATGATGCTATTGTTCTCTAATTACCATTCATTACTATTAATTTTTTATATTTATCGCCCATCTCATCTATGTTTTACTTATTACCACTCATTACAAGTAAGTTTTGTTAGTTGTCACTTGTTTCTTCTAATTTATACTAATTGACACTCAATTAAAATATTATATACAAATTACTAGTAAATTCCACAAATTTTTTATAATTATGGCTCATTTCCTCTAATTTTTTCAAATAATCACTCATACCTGCCAATTTTTTCTAATTGAAACTCATTTCCAAAAAAAATTCTATTTACCACTCATTAACATAAATTTTAACTAAATTCCACTCAATTTCACTAATTTTTACTATTTACTTCCCATTACTACTTTTTTAGAAATTAATGATCATTTCCACTAATGTTTAACAATTTCCTATAATTTCCAAAAATGTTTACTAATTATTTATAATTACCAATAATATTTTTTAATAAAAAATTATTTTCTCCAAATTTTCTTAATTTCTGCTAATTACGTATAGTGAAAACTAATTACACATCATTTCATCTAATTTTTATAAATTTATGCTCATTACTAGAAGTTATTACTAATTACCACTCATTTTCATGAATTTTTACTAATTCCTTCTCAATAACACTAATAATTACCAATTTCCACACATTACTAATATGTTTTACTAATTACCGCTCATTAATACTAATTTTTACCTCTTACAACTCATTACCATTAATTTTACCAAATTTTCGCACACTACTACTAATTTATACTAGTTACAGCTTTTTCCCACTACTGGTTAATAAATACCACTCATTAAAACAATTTATTTAAATTAAAACACATTTCGAATCATTCTTACTAATAACCACTTATTTGTGCTTATTTTTACTAATTACCATCATTTTCGTTAATTTTTACTGGTTACCACTCATTTCCTCTAATTTTTACTAAATATTGCTCATTTAATCTATTGTTTTCTAACTATAGTTTATTCCCACTAATATTTACTCAATATCACTGAATTATTTTAATTTTGACAAATTACCACTCATTTCATATATTTTTTATTAATTAACTCTCATTTCCACTATTTGATTCTGAATTATCGCTCATTTCATCTATTTTGTACTAGTTATAAACCATTTCTAATAATTCTTTCCAGTTACTTCCCATTACCACTAATTTTTATAATTTACTGCTTATTACAAAAAAAACTTAATTGCCACTCATTTTCACTAAATTTTAAAAATTACTTCTTGTTTCATAAAATTTTTATTAATTACCACTCATTACCTAAAATTATTACTAATTATAACTCATTTTTTCTATTTTTTAACATCTTCAAATCATTTCTATGAACTATCTTTACTTACCTCCCATTTCAACTAATTTTTATTAGTTTTTACTAGTTATTAATAATTATCACTTATTTTAAAAAATCACATATATTATCATTTAAGGAACTATAATTTCTAGTAATTAATGTAAATTTCAAATAATTTCCATTAATTTTTACCGATTACCACTAATATTTACATATCAACGCTAATTTTAAATATTTTTTTATATTATTAATATTTACCATTACATGCAAGTAAATAATGTTAATTACTAATAGTTATTAAATAATTTTAATTATTAATAATTATAGTTAATTAATACAACTCATTTCAATGATATGTGTATTATTATATGTTCTATAAAATATTTCTATTTATCTATTAATTATTAGTAGTTACATTTAAATAAAACTTCTTACTAACAAATAAAATTAGTTACCACTAATTAAAACTAATTACATCTATTTAAAAATAATTTCATCAGATTAAAAAAAATTATATATAATTAAAAATTGTTACATCAATGTAAAACTAATTACTAAAAACTGAAACTAATTTCTTATGACTAAAACTAATCAGTTCATATTAATAATACAATATTTATAATCTAAAAAATAATATAAATAAAAAAATCATATAATTTAAAAAATTTGAAACAATGCCTTCAAATGAAGATTTATCTTATATGAATGTGACAATATTACTTCGGTTAAATAATAAAATCCTTTATAGGAATAACTAATGCTAATATAAATAGGGGATAATATATCTGAAGAGAGGCAAGGAGATAAAATTTAGGGGAAAATCAGCATGGGTGGGGGAATATATATTGGAAAAATTAGTCATAATGTTACTACTTGTGATGGTTGAGACAGATAAAAATTTATTATTTTTTGTGGTGTGCTTCAAAAATATTTCACACCATAAATAATATATTCAAAAATAAAAAAGTTATTTGGGATGAATCATGTTGAAAATTTTATTTTGCTGGCACATAATATATGATGGTTTACAAATTCTTATTGAAAATATTGCACTTTTTGCGATTTGAGAAAATAATCATTACAGACAATGGTTCCCACATTATGGTGTGTTAGTGAACTAATGGAATTTGTTACTGGGAAACCTTCACATTGAAAATAAATGTTTATTTTTAATTATCTGTGACAAGATTTCATTTCCCATTTCAAGTAATATTTTTTCATGTAGTGTATTGACATGTTTAATTCAACAATAATTGTTTTTTTTCAAATTCAAATAGAAACATAATAGCATTGTTTTTAAATGAAAATTATATATATAAGGAGTCACATATTTTATTAGAAAAATTCATTTTTAATGTTCAAGTGTTTTTAATCGTCGTTCATACATATTTCAAAATAATTTAATGTTGATATATTATATAATAAATATAAATATTTTATATAATAGTCAAATTATAACTATGTTTGATTGAATTTATTTAGTTCAATAACAATACACTCTTTTAAGTGGTTTTTTGAAGCCATCCTTTTGAAAATATGTTTCACAGAAAATAATAATTATTATTTATTTTATATGAATAATGTATTTTTATATAATAATGGATATATTATTCCTGTAATTTCATATGTTAGGAACCATTTTATTACCATGTTTCTTTTGTTCAACGTTGTGTGTGACATAAACTATTCAAGAATTTATTAATTTAAATGGAAAAAAATCTCAGGTTGATAATTTATACAACCTTATATAAATTAAATCCAAGCAATTTTAATCATTAATCACTGATGAATGTAGATGAAAATATTCTAAAAATAATTTTTATTTGGGATATAACTCAAAAAATGACATATACCTTTCTCTCATTATACATATGAAGTAACTTATCCTTCCTAAATATGAACTAAACATTCAAACAATCATATACCCCGCTCTGTATATACCCTACTCATATATTCTATTAAAACATATTTCTTATCTTCAACTAAGTAGTCAATTTATTCCTTGATCCTAAATTTGAGATAAAAATCACCAAATATATCATCTATCACTCAGAACATAATTTAATAATAAATTAAATGTATATTCATACTTCATAAATGAATTAACTCTGTATTAGTGAACCGCAACATCAATAATATATTAAATATAAGAGGTATCAATACATCAATTATGAATTCTACAATAGTTGTACTTAAGGGAAAACATTGTCATAAATCACTTTTTGGGGTTATTCATAAAATTTCATATATTCATCCATAAAATTAAAAAAAACTACTAAATAATAATCATTATATGTTTCAAAAAATATTTAATCCATTTTAAATATAAATTAGTATCATTGATGTAACACCCGGGACTTTTATGAGAAATATTTTGTTTTTATGTTATATAAATCATCAAAGGAATCTTTCACTACACACAACACTATCTTGACTTTCTTTACACGCAATCGCGACCTTCCTCGATAGCTTGCGTCGTACGCAATACCGAGTTTCACTAAACAACGATATGCTATTAAAATATTACTAAAACTAGCCGTTATGAATAGTAATACCCACTTTTTAAAATTTTGTAAATTTTATTTTACAAAATGGACTTCATTTTTGGATTTGGAATATCGAAATTAGCCTAGGGTGAAATTTTGGTATTTTTCTGAAAACATTCAATTTTTAATGAATAGTGAAAACACTGGGTTACTATTTAAAAACCAACTTTTTATTTAAATAATTATTTATTTTATTTAAATTTATTTTAGGTCAAAATTGATAAATAATACCTATATAATTTCAATGCAATTCATTGGAGTCATTTTATAATAATTTTAGATATATAAAAATTTTATTGAACTTTTCACCGCCTTTTACCCACCTCCTAGGTGAATTTGCAAATTTACATATAACTTAATTTTACCACTTCTGTGAGTGGAATTTAGAAAATATGAGAGTCACGGTTAATATCAAGGACTAAAATGTGGTGTAATTAGATGAAAATAATTTTTGGTGAACAATAACTTTTTACTTTTTTTACCCCGGTTAAAAGTAAATAGGGAAATTAAGGGAAAAAATGTTATTATTATTACTCTAACACATGTACTAATTCTATTGGATAAGTGTAATTCGACCAAAAACAACATTAGGAATAAAATATGACCATTTAGGCCCACTTGGATTAGATTAGGACATTTATTATTAATTTATTTAAAGAAGGGTTAAAATAGATAAAATCAATGTTCAATAACTAAATAATTTTTAATATAAGGTTATACATAAGATAAATTAGACTATAAATATTCATTAGAAATATAAAATGATTTCCTACATAATGGTATTTTATTTGAAATTTTTATAAACTAAATAATTTTATTTATTTATGATACAATGATGATGCAGTAATTATCTTATTAATGAAATATTGACAAAATTGATGTTATAAATACCCAAATAAATGTAATTTGAGACTTTTTATGAATTACAATAATTTTATAGGTTAATATGACATGTTATTATTTATTTAATTATCATATTTAGAACTAATAATTCTTTTATTATTTTCAAAAAAATAAATTACCAAATAGTGTCAAAATTGACATAAAATAGTTTTTAAAAAAATATTATATTATTAATTGTTATTTTATTCCTAAAAATCTAAGGTTCGGCCAAATGACTTATATAAGGTTATATATATTAATACTAAACAACTTGGGGTTTTTTTGGCTTGTTATAGGAAGTTTATTAACCTTATAGTGTAAGAAAACAAAAATACATGGTAAAAGTAAAATTATTTAACTTAAAGTTAAATCTAAATGAGAAGGTTAAAATAGATACCTAAACTTGTCAAAATTATATTGCATGAGATGATTTTGACCCATACTCACCTTAGATTCGAAATAAATTAATTTGGAGCTATTGAAAACCGAATATGAATTTATAATAAAATAATATGTTTAGTTTTTCCAAAGGTGCCCCTCTCCTCCCTTATAAAAGGGCACATCCTCCCTCTCTTCCTCACACCACATTGAGCCTTAAAAATCGGCCAAACCCTGCCAAATTCTCTTCTACACTTACCTATAAACATCCTAGAGGTCCTGGTCATCTTCAAAGACCAATTTTAGTGCCCTAAGAGGAGGTCTCAAAGAGGCGGTTCAAAGAAGAGGTAATGTCCGTTACCGATTCTTTCAACTTTATTTCTTCTTCCACTTATTCTTATTTAGTTGTTTCATTATGAATTAATAACATAAGTATCACTAATATAATGGTATGTTATTATAAGTATGAAAAAACTCTATTTCACCATCTACCCATCCTACGGAAAATTAAATCACTGCGCGTGCATACGTACGGAATACCGTCTCCACGCCGTTGTGTAATCTATTTTCCACCACCACCTTACTTGGATGGGTATAACAGTGTAAATAATAACTATATATTATTATTGTAAAGTTATATTGATTCTTAAATAGTATACATACACTTTAATACAATTCCATGATCATGGTAATGAAATCATCGCTCATGTGTACGTACGGAATACCGTCTCCACGATGTGATGCGACTCGTTCTACATGATCTTCATTGCATAATGATTATATAAATGAATTGGATGAATGAATATGATATATATTACACTAATTCCATTATGGAAATGAGGTATCTATAACCTAAAGAGCATAACGAGAACTTATTCGACAAAACACGCATAAGAACAAAAAGTAATAAACACCCAAATAACAAGTAGCAATGAAATATTACTAATAAGAAGCTAATAATATGGAAATATATGATATCATAACAATGATTATGATTCGGGAATAAGTCAATGACATTATTTAAATCATTATACAGGAGGTTTGGACACATATGAAGCAAATCAGACCTAAGGTAAAGGAAAATCTCACAATCTCATTTTTATCCGAGATTGTTTATACATCAGAATTTACTGATGAATATTTATCATCCACATCCATGTTTCCTAAATATGAAATATTTATATCCTTATACAATTGTTTATATCCAATTTTACCCTTTGGTGAGTTTTTTGTAAAAGATATGAAAGGAATCTTTTGTTGTTTTTCGTACGAGGTACTTTTTGACTTTTCTGACAAAAGTACGAGAAGAATGTTTTTTTAACTTATTCAGCATGAATGGATTTTTAAAACATTATTTCCAAGAAGCTTCCTTTAAAAGTTTTAAATTTTATTTTTAATCAAAATCTTTTAGTGTAAAATTGTATGACATGTTAAGAAAGGAAAAATGTTTTTGAAGTAGAAAGGATATTTTCTTCAAGAATGGAGTTCAAGTGTTTTATCAAAATTATTTTCCATCTAAGATAATATAGGGTTCTGTTTATATCCCTATTATCACATTGATTTGATTATGTTGTGATGGAATTATTTTTATCAATTATTTTATCTTATATGAATTGTTTTATGATGTCACGATGTTTAAGAATCCCATTTTGATTACATGGGTTATGAAATGATGTATGATTTATGATTTTGTGGCACACATAAGAATGGTATCATTATGAGATGGGTGGGACCTATATCTCCCTTCAATTCATTGGGTAAAGATTTATATCTCATGATATAGACATGGCTGGAACAGAAAGTTAAACCGGTTCAATGAAATAGGACTGAAACAAGGAGTGAACTCGGTTCAGAAATGGACACTGTCCGCTAAGATAGTCTTGGCAATGAGTCTTGACTACTAAGAAATGATTCTATATTATTATGTGTGTATGACACAAATTTTAATGTTTTAAGTTATGATTATTGGGATTACATTTCACTACTATCATTTATCCCATGTTATGAAATTATGATCTCTTTTGCAGGTTAAGATTTCCAAAATGTTATGTTCTTATGAATATGATGTGATGGATATTTCTTTTTTATACCCTTATTGAGAATTTGAGCTCATCCTTTTGTATGTTTTCTTTCCCCAGATCAGGAATAAGGTTATTAGGTTGTATATTCCAAAAGAGACTCTAGATACGATAAAATAAATGGGAGACAATGTAGATGCTTTATGAACCAGTTGTTTATCTTTCCTAGTTTCTAAAGACACTATACCTATATGGTCCTTTAATGGTTTTGTTATATGTTCTAATAAGTGTACTTCAATTTTGAAGTATTAAAAATTTATGTAAAGTATGGGTCGTTATAGTTGGTATCAGAGGAAAGGTATGGTCAACTTTTGGAAACTAGGATGTGAATGCCTTAGTAAGAACCCTAAGGATATGTCTAAGCTTAGAACACGATCTTACTGTTTTAGAAATGGCCATGAATAACCTATTATAGGACCTTAAGTGTAAAATTTTATTCTTGATTATGTGGTTTTCCTATTATAATTAGTGTTGCTCACACTATTCTTCATGGTTTTATTCAATGGCTAGAACCCGAAGAAACCGTGTTAATGCGGAATGTGACAGGAAATGCAATGATTGTACCCTGAGCAACTAAACGTTATGGGAGATGGAATTCCAAATCTTGTAGCCATGATCACACAACTTTCTGAATCTATGAATCATGCATGACTCTCAAACGAGCAAAGGAAGGAGCAACATTCTGTTGAATCCTTCATGAGGCAGTGTCCACCTTTATTCAGCGGGTCTTCTGATCCATTAGTGGCTGAACAATGGATCAGTACCACTGAAAAGATATTTTCAGTTATTCAATGTTCTGAACATGATAAAGTCATCTTAACAGTATCTCATTTGGAAGGTGATGCTGGTCAATGGTGAAATCTTATCCAAAATACGAGGCAAAGGGATGAAGGTGAGTCCATTGAATGAGACGAGTTCAAGAAATTATTTTTCAATAAGTACTTCCCTCGTATTCTCCGAACAAAGATGGAGAAGGAATTTCTTGAACCAAATAAAAAGGATAATGAATCTGATGGCTGTAACACCCCGAGCTTCCACGATACGCTTCTCATTCAATTATACAATAGCTTGCATTGTATGCAACTTCGAGTTCTAAAACACCGCGACTAATCAAAGTAGCCGTTATGAATAGTAATAACCACTTTTTAAAATTATAGAAATTTTATATTTCAAAATGGACTTCAATTTTGAATTCGTAATATCGAAATTATCATAAGTTGAATTGTTTGTAACTTTCTGAGAACTTCTAATTTTTTATGAATAGTGAAAAATACTTAAAACAACTTTTTAATCAAAATAATTTATTGTGATAAATTATACTATTTATTGGTTTTAAGGTATAATTAGAATATATTTTTACCATTTTATCCAATGGTGGTCATTAGAATTAATTTAACATTGAAATTGGACATAAACAATTGCCAATCTTTTGATATAAATTGTTTCTTAAAAACACGCTATTTGTCGTAACAGCAGGAATTAATTATAAAATTAATTAATGAAACTTATATGTTTGGAATTTTGTAAAATAGAAATCATTTTTGAATTCGGAATATCAATTATAGCTTAGAGTGAAATTTTGGCCTTGTTCTGAAAAACATCAATTTTTGATGAATAGTGAAACCACTAAGTGGTAGTTAAATAAATGATTTTTCGTTTAAATGAAATATTACCACTTCTGTGATTTGATTTTAAAAAATCCGACATACATGGTTGTCATTAAGAAGTAAAATGTGGTTCAATGAGATTAAAATAATTTTTTGGTGAATAGTAACTTTTAAGTTCTTAATCGCGATTAGAGGTAATTAGTGTAGTTTAAGGTACAAATAATGTTTTAATAATATGAGATGAGCATGACACTTGTCCTACTCCTATTGGATGAGTCATGGCCGACCAAGACAACCCATGGGTCAACTTGGGGACCCCATGGATCCACTTTAGTTGGAAAATGACATTAATATATATTTATTTAATGTTAAAATTAAATTGACACAAACATGAGTTATTTTACTAAAATAGTTTTTAAGTGGGGTTACACAAGTCCAAATTTTGACTATAAATATTCATTAGAAAGATAGAAATATTTCCTACATCATAGTATTTTTTTTATAATTTTTAGACATTAAATAAATTAAATTATTTATGACATCATTATGATACAATGATGACCTCATTATTTAACGATTTAAATATAATGAGAAGATAATGAAAAATCCAAGGCTTACACTTGTCAAAAGCCTATTGGATGAGGATATTTCGAAACCTTATCACCTTAGCCTCGAATTATATAAGTGTGGGACCTTTAGAATCCGAAAATCATTGTGAAGTAATGTAACATTTCAATCTTTCAAAAAGTGCCCCTCCTCTCCACTTATAAAAGGCCCCCACCTCTCCCACCTCATTTACACTTTCAAGCCATTTGGCTCGGACAAACTCTACCCAAATACTCTCCCAACATCCCCCTCTTACTCCTAGAAGCCTCACTTTGGGCAGAACGCTTCCCAAGGAAGCCTTTGGCTCAAATCAAAAAGAGTTACCTGATTTTGAGGTAATGTCTTCTCTAATGTTGTTTTGTTTTATTTTTCTTCTCCAACCCCCTAAACTCTTTTTATTCATTTCTTTTGTAACAACACCAGTATCCTCAATATACTAGGATGTTTTTATAATAAGGATTAGATCTACACTAACACACACCTACATCTAATGGTTAAAGAACATACGGTTTCTGTGGATGGCGAATTTCTGCCTCACGAAACGATGATTGTTCAACACTCATATAACACCTTCAAAGGTGGACATTAAGATGTAACTATTTTTATATATGATATATAATATGTTTATGTTTTAATTATGCTTCTGTATTTATCATTTATGGCATACTTTATGATTTTCATTATGGGTAAAACGCGATAATTTCATTTTAGGAAGTGCGGACTACCGCCCCCTCAAAGTGATTTGAATCGTTAATGCCATATGTGGGATGTATAAAGGATGGAGTAAATGGTACTATACACTATATTATACTGGAATTATATTATACATTTATATCATTATGATTTTGTTCCATTAAATATTAAATTGAAATGAAAGTAGCGTTCATGCGTACGTACGGCTTACCGTCTCCATGAACGGTGCATTTCATTTCTTACCTCTAAATGTTACGTAATATTATAAATGAATGTATATACTGGATATATAAGATATATATGACATCTAAATCATGAATATAATTCTAGAGATAATGGATATTCTACCACATAAACAACTTGTAATTATAAGAAGTTTATTATTGACTCAAGTACCAAAGATCGACAAAACAACCGTTATTAACTTAAATAATTACATAATGTTCATATCATTGTAATAAGTGATATAATAAGGATAATTAAATTGAAAATGGTTCTTAATAAGGTATATATTAACTCTAGTTTATTATTCAGGAGCTCAAAGAACGGTTGAGTCAAGTCAGACACGAGGTAAGGGAACTTCTTAACCCAATTTCCATTCTTTGGGTTAATCTCCTACTTTCAAATTATTTCATGATGTTATTATGTCCTATTTTGTATTTTTACTTTCTTTATGTGTACCTATAGTGAATACACATAATTGATCTATTTTATTTTAAAATGATCTTTTTAAGGACTTCGTCTCAATCTCCTTTCATTGAGGCATATTTGGTTTTATATACAACTTTCTTTTATACGGTATATAAACCCCTTTGACTTTTAAGTTTATTCAAAAGGAATATTTTTTATACGAAGCGTTTTACTAAACGACAAAAAGGGAATGTTTTTCTTTCCGTACTTATGCGGCGACAATGACTTCTCCACCGCTGTGACCACTATTTGAGTTTCGGCTTCCTCTACAAGCCATACCTTTTTTAAAAAGAAAAATAAATACCATGTTTTAACTTTCTTTTATTTTGGTATTGAAAATGGTTTTGAAAGCGTTTTTATTATATCAATGTGTTGTATTGATATCTTGTGATTGAAATGTGGAAATGTTATGTTTCCTTTATGTATGTTTTATGTGATATGATTATTTTATGGTTTATGATATGTTTAAACCTATTCATATGAGGAATGCATTGGACTTAATAAGTGACGGGTGGAGCCCGCTATAGCTCCTCGATGCATCGGCAGGTCTCATGAGACAAACTAGTGTCTTGGCACGAGGCCTTGACAAAATCTTATTTGTGGTCTTGGCACAAGGCCTTGACTACGTGGTTATGATAGTCTGGCATTATGCATTCCATCATTGTGAAAGTGGTTATTGATATTGCATGTGATTATTCGACCAGTAGAATATCCATGTGAATAAGTAAATGGCATTATCTCATTTTACTTTTTCCATATTATGTTGAAGTTCATGTTTAAGAGGATTTTTTTAGTTATACATTGCCTTAAATGTTAATATTTATTTATGAAAGCTTCCGCAATATTGTTATCCTTACTGAGCATCTGAGCTCACCCCTTTCAATGTTTCAATATTTTCCAGGATGTGAAGAAGTATTTTAGGAATGACCTGCATGGATAATCAGAAGAGGATATGAGTGTGGACTATGAAGACCATGTTATTGTAGTTTGATTACTTTTTGATGTAATGAAAGACTTATGAATGTATCTAGTGTTTCCAAGGCTACTAAACTAATCGGTCTTTCGAGACTTGATCTTTTGGGATCATGCCAATGTTACGAAGTAATGCACCGACTCTGGGTAGTTGGGGTCGGGGCGTTACAGTTGGTATCAAAGGAAGATTAGTACAATCCTTGGAAGCTAGATTTAGACAAACTCTGATTAGAGCACGTAGACCTAAGATGAACTTTGAGGATTAGTATAGAAGAAATTCCTAGAATTTTGGTATTATAGAGATGTTATGAGTTTTCCGAGCAATACATCCCTGTCTGGATACGAGCAGGTAGAGGCGGCTTTGGCACAGATGTACCTAGAGGTAAAACCCGAAAACACCGCTTTGAGCTAGACTCGAACAGGAACTGGTGCACGACAACGGGCCTTGCTTCACTCTTGTTTACGACACTCCCGGGGGATATGCTTAGGATAATCTCATTTTATTTACAAACCACTATGAGGGGTTTTGAGTATATACTTCCTCAAAGAAAACATTTCTTTTTATGATTATGGATTATATCCATAAATAGTTCAATTTATGTAAAGTGTTTTACAAGTATGGAATTATGTATTTTGATTCATAAACTAATCTAGTTTATGCCAATAGAAATGGAGCCTAGTGAAAGGAATGGAAACCGTATCAATGCACTAACTCCGTGTAGGGATTTACCTCCTGCTCAAGATAATTATTGTGGATATGGAGATACAACTGGTGCTGATCAACTTATTACCATACTGGGACAACTCACTCAGGTTATGAATAATAACCTTACTCGTATGGAGCACCCTGATCCGCAACGTGGAGGATCAATGCTAGACCGTTTCATGAGGCAACAACCACCAACCTTCAATGGGAGTACAAATCCTATAGTAGCTGAGCAATGGATAAATTCCTTAGAGAAAATATTCCATGCCTTGGGGAGTAGTGAAAGGGAGAAGGTTGTCATGGCAGTTTACCGCCTCACTGGAGATGCCGATCAGTGGTGGTCGCTGATTCAAAACACAAAGGAAGATGATGACGTATCGAATATGGAATGGAGGGAGTTCAAAGAGCTTTTCTTAGAAAAATACTTTCCTCGAGACCATTGAGTGGATATGGAAAAGAAATTTCTGAGTCTGAGGCAGAATGAGGATGAGAATGTCGCAAAGTATGAGGCCAACTTTACAAGTTTAGCGAGGTATGCTGTAGATTATATACGTAACCCAAGAGGTAAGATTGATCGTTTCTTTGATGGGTTAAAACCATTTCTCCGTCGAGCTTTAGTATCACAATCTTTCTCATCATACGAAGATATTGTCTCGTGTGCTATCAAGACAGAAAAGGAATTCTCTAAGACTTATGACAACAAAGTAAAGCAAGAGAAGAAGAGAACGGTGGAACAAGAGACAGATAAAGGGAAAAAGGGAAAGAAGGATTTTCCATTATGTGATAATTGTGGGAAGAATCACCCTAGTACGTGCCTAAAAGGAATGGGAGTTTGTTATAAATGTGGAGAAAAGGGTCACCAGGCTCGTGATTGCAAGGGAAAGAAAGAGGCTGTCAAAGTTGCATGCTACAATTGTAGGGAAATGGGGCATTATGAAAATGAATGTCCTAAGCATCAAGGAAACTTACCTCAGAAAAGGCCAAGGGATCACGCCAATCTTATGTTGTGACTACAGTTGAAGCGGAATAATTAATGTATTGGTGCTTTTGGACTCAAGGATTATATTCTGGTTATAAGAATAATGTGATATATATAAGGATTGTACTGCAGTACTTGTTGATTTCAGTAAGGTTTTAATTTGTTGATGGTAATTATATTTTTAGTATGTGACAATAAGAGAAACTTTACTTTGTTTGGGGAATTTGATAAATTGATTTTGGAATTAAGAGACCTTTTAGAGAAAGTCTGGACAGAGGTATTTTGGATAACTATAAAGGTTGGAATGGATTAAGTTGAACTTTGGATAGTATTGTTTAAGGTTAAAGCATTTTTGAAGATTATTTTTGGAATATTATAATACTATAGTTTTAGGAAAAGGACAACCTGTAGGGTGGGGAATAACCCGTCGCGTTGGACAAAGCTGTAGGAATCGAACCCACAACCATAGTGCGACAAGCCTTTATTTCCTACCACTAGCCTACAGGAAGTCCCTGGTTATTACAAAATAGTTTTACTAATCTAAATGGTATGTGTTTACATTTGGAACCTTATACAATTAGGATAAATAGAATATTTTTGAGTTCCATTACCATTTGGAGTAAAAGTTGGGTTTGTGGTAAAAATTTATTAACGAATGAAAGTATACATAACAAGTATGTATATTCCCTTACGTTCTTAGTAAATCTCCTAAATAAATTCCTCAACATTATAAAAGGTAACTTAAAACAAAAATGTTGTCGGTTAACTTTTACAACTGGGGATTCAATGACCGTTTAACCAATCACAAGTTTGTGATTTTCTTGTGGTTAAACTTTCTCCTAATCCTGTTTTCTATAACTCTCCATCAGACCTTGATGGTTTGTTTCTCCTCCATTTCCATATTTTCAAATAATCCTAGAATGGGCTATATCGGGTGACCTTTGTACATATCCTGCTTTCTTTTAATGTTATATATTTATTAACCTTATTTCCGATGTGGGTTTTCCTCAAAGGTATTTTCTCTTTTCAACCTTTTATTTTCAAAGAAAAATTTCAAATTGTGAGGACGAAATTTATTGAAGGAGGGGAGAATGTAACACCCCGAGCTTCCACGATACGCGTCTCATTCAATAATACAATAGCTTGCATTGTACGCAACTTCAAGTTCTAAAACACCGCGACTAATAAAAGTAGCCGTTATGAATAGTAATAACCACTTTTTAAAATTATAGAAATTTTATATTTCAAAATGGACTTCATTTTTGAATTCGTTATATCGAAATTATCCTAAGTTGAATTTTTTGTAACTTTCTGAGAACTTTTAATTTTTTATGAATAGTGAAAAATACTTAAAACAAATTTTTAATCAAAATAATTTATTGTGATACACTATACTATTTAGTGGTTTTAAGGTATAATTAGAATATATTTTTACCATTTTATCCAATGGTGGTCATTAGAATTAATTTAACATTGAAATTGGACATAAACAATTCCCAATCTTTTGATATAAATTGTTTCTTAAAAACACGCTATTTGTCGTAACAGCTGGAATTAATTATAAAATTAATTAATGAAACTTATATGTTTGGAATTTTTTAAAATAGACATAATTTTTGAATTCGGAATATCAATTATAGCTTAGAGTGAAATTTTGGCCTTGTTCTGAAAAACTTCAATTTTTGATGAATAGTGAAACCACTAAGTGGTAGTTAAATAACTGATTTTTCGTTTAAATGAAATATTACCAGTTCTGTGATTTGATTTTCAAAATCCGACATACATGGTTGTCATTAAGAAGTAAAATGTGGTTCAATGAGATTAAAATATTTTTTTGGTGAATAGTAACTTTTAAGTTCTTAATCGCGATTAGAGGTAATTAGTGTAGTTTAAGGTACAAATAATGTTTTAATAATATGAGATGAGCATGAAACTTGTCCTACTCCTATTGGATGAGTCATGGCCGACCAAGACAACCCATGGGTCAACTTGGGGACCCCATGGATCCACTTTAGTTGGAAAATGACATTAATATATATTTATTTAATGTTAAAATTAAATTGACACAAACATGAGTTATTTTACTAAAACAGTTTTTAAGTGGGGTTAAACAAGTCCAAAGTTTGACTATAAATATTCATTAGAAATCTAGAAAGATTTCCTACATCATAGTATTTTTTTTATAATTTTTAGACATTAAATAAATTAAATTATTTATGACATCATTATGATGTAGTGATGACCTCATTATTTAAAGATTTAAATAAAATGAGAAGATAATGAAAAATACAAGGCTTAAACTTGTCCAAAGCCTATTGGATGAGGAGATTTAGAAACCTTATCACCTTAGCCTCGAATTATATAAGTGTGGGACCTTTATAATCCGAAAAGCATTGTGAAATAATGTAACATTTCAATCTTTCCAAAAGTGCCCCTCCTCTCCACTTATAAAAGGCCCCCACCTCTCCCACCTCATTTACACTTTAAAGCCATTTGGCTCCGCCAAACTCTGCCCAAATACTCTCCCAACATCCCCCTCTTACTCCTAGAAGCCTCACTTTGGGCAGAACGCTTCCCAAGGAAGCCTTTGGCTCAAATCAAAAAGAGTTACCCGATTTTGAGGTAATGTCTTCTCTAATGTTGTTTTGTTTTATTTTTCTTCTCCAACCCCCTAAACTCTTTTTATTCATTTCTTTTGTAACTAAAACAGTATCCTCAATATACTAGGATGTTGTTATAAGAAGGATTAGAGCTACACTTACACACACCTACATCTAATGGTTAATGAACATACGGTTTCTGTGGATGGAGAATTTCTGCCTCACGAAATGATGATTGTTCAACACTCATATAACACCTTCAAAGGTGGCCATTAAGTTGTCACTATTTTTATATATGATATATAATATGTTTATGTTTTACTTATTCTTCTGTATTTATCATTTATGGCATACTTTATGATTTCCATTATGGGTAAAACGCGATAATTTCATTTTAGGAAGTGCGGACTACCGCCCCCTCAAAGTGATTTGAATCGTTAATGCCATATGTGGGATGCATAAAGGATGGAGTAAATGGTACTATACACTATACGATACTAGAATTATATTATACATTTATATCATTATGATTTTGTTCCATTAAATATTAAATTGAAATGAAAGTAGCGTTCATGCGTACGTACGACTTACCGTCTCCATGAACGGTGCATTTCATTTCTTACCTCTAAATGTTACGTAATATTATAAATGAATGTATATACTGGATATATAAGATATATATGACATCTAAATCATGAATATAATTCTGGAGATAATGGATATTCTACCACATAAACAACTTGTAATTATAAGAAGTTTATTGTTGACTCAAGTACCAAAGATCGACAAAACAACCGTTATTAACTTAAATAATTACATAATGTTCATATCATTGTAATAAGTGATATAATAAGGATAATGAAATTGAAAATGGTTCTTAATAAGGTATATATTAACTCTAGTTTATTATTCAGGAGGTTAAAGAACGGTTGAGTCAAGTCAGACACGAGGTAAGGGAACTTCTTAACCCAATTTCCATTCTTTGGGTTAATCTCCTACTTTCAAATTATGTCATGATGTTATTATGTCCTATTTTTTATTTTTACTTTCTTTATGTGTACCTATAGTGAATACACATAATAGATATATTTTATTTTAAAATGATCTTTTTAAGGACTTCGTCTCAATCTCCTTTCATTGAGGCATATTTGGTTTTATACACAACTTTCTTTTATACGGTATATAAACCCCTTTGACTTTTAAGTTTATTCAAAATGAATCTTTTTTGCGTTTTACTAAACGACAAAAAGGGAATGTTTTTCTTTCCGTACTTATGCGGCGACAACGAATTCTCCACCGTCGTGACCACTATTTGGGTTTCGGCTTCCTCTACAAGCCATACCTTTTTTTAAAAAGAAAAATAAATACCATATTTTAACTTTCTTTTATTTTGGTATTGAAAATGGTTTTGAAAGCATTTTTATTATATCAATGTGTTGTATTGATATCTTGTGATTGAAATGTGGAAATGTTATGTTTCCTTTATGCATGTTTTATGTGATATGATTATGTTATGGTTTATGATATGTTTAAACCTATTCATATGAGGAATGCATTAGACTTAATAAGTGACGGGTGGAGCCCGCTATAGATCCTCGATGCATCGGCAGGTCTCATGAGACAAACTAGTGTCTTGGCATGAGGCCTTGACAAAATCTTATTTGTGGTCTTGGAACAAGGCCTTGACTACGTGGTTATGATAGTCTGGCATTATGCATTCCATCATTATGAAAGTGGTTATTGATATTGCATGTGATTATTCGACTAGTAGAATATCCATGTGAATAAGTAAATGGAATTATCTCATTTTACTTTTGCCATATTATGTTGAAGTTCATGTTTAAGAGGCTTTTTTTAGTTATATATTGCCTTAAATGTTAATGTTTATTTATGAAATCTTCCGCAATATTGTTATCCTTACTGAGCATCTGAGCTCACCCCTTTCAATGTTTTAATATTTTCCAGGATGTGAAGAAGTATTTTAGGAATGACCTGCAGGGATAGTCAGAAGAGGATATGAGTGTGGACTATGAAGACCATGTTATTGTAGTTTGATTACTTTTTGATGTAATGAAAGACTTATGAATGTATCTAGTGTTTCCAAAGATACTAAACTAATCGGTCTTTCGAGACTTGATCTTTTGTGATCATGCCAATGTTATGAAGTAATGCACCGACTCTGGGTAGCTGTGGTCGGGGCGTTACAATGGTACCTATGAAGAAAATTTTACAAGACTTGCAAGGTATGCTTCTGGTATTATTATCCAACCTGAGAGTAAGATCGATCGATTCTTTAGTGTCTTAAAACCAAGTCTTCGAAGGGAGTTAGCCATAAGGGAGTTCAATATCTATGAGGAAATTGTTCGATGTGCTCTCAAAGTTGAGATGGATATTGGAGTAACCCATCAGTCCTATGGGTTTGATAAGAAGAGGAAAATGGAATTCAAAGGAAAATCTAAAGGGCACACTGAAAAGAAGATGAGTTTTCCCTTATGCTCAATGTGTGGAATGAATCATGGAGGAAATTGTCTTAAGGGGACAAGAAAATGTTATAAGTGTGGAAAAGAAGGTCATAGGGCAATTTAATGTATAATTAATGGGAAAAAGATATCTAATGATGCAGACAAAGGAAGGGATACACAGAATGAACCTACATCACTTCAATGTTTCAAGTGCAAGGAAATGAGGCATTATGCCAATCAATTACCTAATCCAAGGGTTGTTGATGATGATCGACGTCAACAAACTCTTAAGGATAAAGAGAAAGGAAAGTCACATGAAATTTCTATTAGCGATGTGGAGTACGATAACGATGTGGTGAAAGGTACACTTACCATACACTCTAAAGTAGAAACTGTTTTATTTGATTTTGGATCCACCCACTCTTTTATTTCTGAAGAATTTTATAAGGGTATCACCATATTACCTCAACAATTAGATGTTGAGTTAGCTGTGACAACCCCTAGTGGAACAACAGTAGCATCAAATGTTTATAATTCTTCTCCGATTTAAGTTTGTGGGAAAGTGCTTCCTGCAAATCTTGTGATCCTTCCTATAATGGAATTTGATGTGATTCTTGACATGGATTATCTTTCTCTATATGGAGCTCATATCAATTGCCAAATAATGGAAGTCACATTTCATATTCCAGATCAAACTATGATCATCTATCAATAAAAGGATGAACACAACCTTCCAGTGGAAATTTCTTCCATATTATGGGTCTTGATTCCACTAAATGAAGGTTATTTATCTCAAATGGTTGGCGAGAAACTCACGATTAAGAATATTCCCATTGTATGGGAGTTTTATGATGTCTTTACGGAGGAATTACTGGGTCTTACACCAAATCGTGAAGTTGAGTTTTCAATAGAACTCATACCGGGTGCTTTAACTATTTCAAAGACACCTTATAGAATGGCCCCAATTGAGTTATAGGAATTGAAGAAGAAACTCCAAGAGAATCTTGATAAGGGATTCATACGCCCTAGTGTGTCACCTTGGGGAGAACCTATTCTATTTGTAAAGAAGAAAGATAGATCAATGAGACTCTGCATTGATTATCGAGAACATAACAAGATCACTTTCAAAAAAAAATATCCTCTCCCGCGCATTGATGACTTATTTGACTAACTACGCGGAGCTCAATACTTTTCCAAGATTGATCTTCATTCAGGGTATCATCAATTAAGGGTCAAAAGGGAGGATAAACCAAATACGACTTTCCATACAAGGTATGGACACTGAATTTATAGTGATGCCATTTGGTCTTACTAATTCCCCTGTTATCTTCATGGATCTGATGAATAGAGTCTTTAGAGAATATCATCATCAGTTTGTGGTAGTATTTATAGACGATATTCTTGTATATTCAAAGAGCAAGGAAGAACATGAAGATCATTTGAGAATTATATTGAAGACCCTGAGAAAGGAGAAGCTTTATGCCAAATTTACCAAGTGTGAATTTTGGCTTCAAAAAGTTGCATTTTTGGGTCACATAATCTCAATAGAAGGCATATCTGTGGATCTAGCAAAAACAGTGGTTATCAAAAGATGGTCAAGACCATCAATAGTAACTGAGATCCAAAGTTTTCTTGGTTTGGATGGATATTATCGATGTGTTGTGAATGATTTTTCATGATTATCTAATCCACTCACCAAGTTGACTAAAAAATGAGTTAAGTTCGTGTGGATGGAGGAATGTGAAGAGAATTTCAAGGAGTTGAAAAGAAGGTTATCCAGTTCACCTGTACTCACACTTCCTTGTAGTGGAGAAAGGTTTTTGATCTACAGTGATGCATCCAAGAAGGGACTGGGGCGTGTTCTTATGGAAAATGATATGGTGATAGCTTATGCCTCACGACAGTTGAAAATCCATGAGAAAAATTTCCCAACTCATGATTTGATGTTAGCTGTGGTAATCGTTGAATTAAATATTTGGAGGCATTATATTTATGTAGAAAGGTGTGATATTTATACTGATCATAAAAGTTTAGAGTATTTTTTCACAAAAAAAGAGCTGAATATGCGCCAAAGAAGATGGTTGGAGCTGAATAAGGATTACGACTGCTCAATTCATTACCACCCTAGGAAAGAAAACAAGATGGAAGATGCATTAAGTCGACAAGACCATGCTAGTTTATCCATGATGAGGATCACAAAAGATCCAATATTTATGGATTTACAAAGGAAGGATCTTGGAATTATAATGAAAGGGGAAAAATCGTATATTTCTCAATTGAATGTTCAACCATCTATATATGTGAAGATTAAAGAGGCACAGAAAGAAGACGTAGAGTTACAAAATAAGGTGAGAAATGTTCCTTAATCAACCTTGATTTTGATGGGATAATAAAGTTCAGGAATCGGGATTATGTTCCTCCCATCCCAGAATTAAAGAAGGAGCGGCTGGATGAGGCTCATAGTTCTTCATTCTCTATTCATCCTGGAAGCACGAAGATGTATAGGGACCTGAAAGAGTACTTATGGTGGGATGGAATGAAAAGAGATATTGCTGAATATGTCTCTCCATGCTTGGTTTGTCAGCAAGTTAAAGCTGAGAGACAGAAGTCTAAGGGGATGTTACAACCATTACCCATACCAGAATAGAAATGGGAAAAAATCACTGTGGATTTTGTCACTGGACTTCCTAAAACATCCAAAGGCAATAATGATATCTGGGTCATAATTGATCGTCTTACAAAGTCTTCACACTTCATTGCTATTAGAGAGGATTTATATCTGGATCATCTTTCTAGGATATATGTGATGGAAGTAGTAATATTGCATGGAGTACCACTTTACATTATATCTAATCAGGATCCGAGATTTACCTCGATGTTCTGGCGAAGTATTCGGCATACTCTGGATACAGAGTTGAGTTTCATCACTGCTTATCATCCTCAGACAGACGGTCAGTCTGAGAGGAAAATTCAAACTTTAGAAGATATGTCGAGAGCTTTCTCTATGGATTTCAATGGTGGTTGTGATCAACACCTACCTTTGGTGTAATTTTCTTATAATAATAGCTCTCACTCCAGTATTCATATGGCTCCTTATAAAGCTCTCTATGGAAAGAAATGCAGGACTCCATCTTGCTGGGATGAAGTTGGGGAAAGAAAGCTATTAGGACCTGATCTTGTTGATGAGATGGCAGAAAAGGTCAGATCTATTCAACAACACATAAGAGCATCTCAGAGTCGACAAAAAAGTTATTCCGACAACTGAAGAAATGACCTAGAGTTTGAAGTTGGTGATAAAGTGTTTTTATGAATATCTCCCTGGAAGAGGGTCATGAGATTTGGAAAGAAGGGAAAGTTGAGTCCTAGATATATCGGTTCTTTTGAAATTCTGGATCATGTTGGGAAGGTAGATTACCGATTGGCGCTTCCACCGAATCTCTCCCAAGTTCATAATGTGTTCCATGTATCTCTCCGGAGAAAGTACATACCTGATCCTTTACATGTACTCAGCTCAAAAGTTGTACCACTGGAGCAAGATCTTTCTTATGAAGAACAACCAATAGATATTCTAGATCGTAGCGAAAAAGTCCTACGGAACAAGACCACTCGCATGGTGAATGTTTTATGGAGGAACCACCAATTTGAAGAAGCTACATGGGAGCTGGAGGATATGATGAGAGAGAGGTATCCTCATTTATTTGTTACAAAGTGATGAATTTTGAGGGCGAAATTCATTTTAAGGGGGGTAAAATATAACACCCGATACTTTTATGAGAAATATTTTGTTTTTATGTTATATAAATCATCAATGGAATCTTTCACTACACACAACACGAGCTTGGCTTGCTTTACATGCAATCACGACCTTCCTCGATAGCTTGTGTCGTACGCAATACCGAGTTTCACTAAACAACGATATGCTATTAAAATATTACTAAAACTAGCTGTTATGAATATAAATACCCACTTTTTGAAATTTTGTAAATTTTATTTTTCAAAATGGACTTCATTTTTGGATTCGGAATATCGAAATTACCCTAGGGTGAAATTTTGGTATTTTTCTGAAAACATTCAATTTTTGATGAATAGTGAAAACAATGGGTTACTATTTAGAAACCGAATTTTTATTTAAATAATTATTTATTTTATTTAAATTTATTTTAGGTCAAAATTGATACATAATACCTATATAAGTTAAATGCAATTCATTAGAGTCATTTTATAATATTTTTAGATATATAAAAATTTTATTGAACTTTTCACCGTCTTTTACCCACCTCCTAGGAGAATTTGAAAATTTACATAAAACATAATTTTACCGCCTCTGTGAGTGGAATTTTGAAAATCATAGAGACACAGTTAATATCAAGGACTAAAATTTGGTTCAATTAGATGAAAATAATTCATGGTAAATAGTAACTTTTTACTTTTTTTCCCACGGTTAAAAGTAAATAGGGAAATTAAGGGTAAAAATGTTATTATTATTACCCTAACACATGTCCCAATTCTATTGGATAAGTGTAATTCAACCACAGACAACATTAGGAATAAAATATGACCATTTAGTCCCAAATGGATTAGATTACGACATTTATTATTAATTTATTTAAAGAAGGGTTAAAATAGTTAATATCAAAGTATAACAACTAAATCATTTTTAATATAGGGTTATACATAAGATAAATTCGACTATAAATATTCATTAGAAAGATAAAAAGAGTTCCTACAAAATGGTATTTTATTTGTAATTTTTAGACAATAAATAATTTAATTTATTTATGAAACAATGATGATGCAGTAATTATCTTATTAATGAAATATTGACATAAATGATGTTATAAATACCCAAATAAATGTAATTTGAGACTTTTTATGAATTAAAATAATTTTATAGGTTAATATGACATGTTATTATTGATTTAATTAATGTTTTTATAACTAATATTTCTTTTATGAGTTTCTCAAAAACCAATTACCAAATAGTGTAAAAATTTACATAAAATAGTTTTTAAAACAAATATTATATTTTTAATTGTTATTTTATTCCTAAAAATCTAAGGTTCAGCCAAATGACTTAGATACTGTTATATATATTAATAATAAACAAATTGGGGTTCGTTTGGCTTGTTATAGTATGTTTATTAACCTTATAGTGTAAGAAAACAAAAAGACACGGTAAAAGTAAAATTATTTAACTTAAAGTTAAATCTAAATGATAAGGTTAAAATAGATACCTAAACTTGTATAAATTCTATTCTATGAGAGTAGTTCAACCCATCCCCACATTATCTTATAAATAAATCAATTTGGAGCTATTAAAAACCGAATATGACTTTATAATAAAATAATATTTTTTGTTTTTCCAAAGGTGCCCCTCTCCTCCCTTATAAAAGGGAAACTCCTCCCTCTCTTCCTCACACCACTTTGTGACTTAAAGCTTGGCCAAACCATTCCAAATTATTTTCTACACCTCCCTATAAATATCCTAGAGGTCCTGGGCTTCTTAAAAGACCAATATTAGTGCCCTAAGAGGAGGTCTCAAAGAGGCGCTTCAAAGAAGAGGTAATTTCTGTTACCGATTCTTTCAACTTTATTTCTTCTTCCACTTATTATTCTTTAGTTGTTTCATTATTAAGTAATAACATAAGTATCACTCATATACTTTAATGTTATTATAATTTTGAAACAACCCTATTTCACCATCTATCCATCCTACGGAAAATGAAATCACCGCGCGTGCTTACGTACGGAATATCGTCTCCACACCGTGGTGTAATCTATTTTCCACAACCACCTTACTTGGATGGGTATAATGGTGTAAATAATAACTATATATGATTATTTTAAAGTTATATTGATTCTGAAATATTATACGTACACTCCAATATAATTCCATGATCATGGGAACGATATCATCGCTCGTGCATACGTACGGAATACCGTCTCCACGATGTGATGCGACTCGTTCTACACGATCTTCATTGCATAATGATTATATAAATGAATTTAATGAATTAATATGATATATATTACACTAATACCATTCTGGAAATGAGGTATCTATAACCTAAAGATAAGAATAATAATTTATTCGATAAAACACGCATAAGAACAAAAAGTAATAAACACCCGAATAACAAGTAGCAATGAAATATTACTAATAAGAATCTAAGAATATGGCCATATATGATATCATAACAATGATTATGATTCTGGAATAAGTCAATGAAATTATTTAAATCATTATACAGGAGGTTCGGACACTTATGAATCAAATCGGACCTAAGGTAAGGGAAAATCTCACAATCTCATTATTATCCGAGATTGTTTATACTTCAGAATTTACTGGGGAATATTTATCATCCACATCCATGTTTCCTCAATATGTAATATTTATATCATTATACAATTGTTTATATCAAATTTTACCCTTCAGTGAGTTTTTAGTAAAAGATATGAAAGGAATCTTTTGTCATTTTTCGTACGAGGTACTTTTTGACTTTTTCAGAAAAAGTACGAGAAGAATGTTTTTTTAACTTATACGGCATGAATGGATTTTTAAAACATTATTTACAAGAAATTTACTTTACAAGTTTTCAAGTTTAATTATAATCAACTTCTTTTAGTTTAAAATTGTATGACATGTTAAGAAAGGGAAAATGTTTTTGAAGTAGAAAGGATATTTTCCTCAAGAATGGAGTTCAAGTGTTTTATCAAAATTATTTTCCATCTAAGATAATATAGGGTTCTGTTTCTATCCCTATTATCACATTGATTTGATTATGTTGTGATGGAATTATTTTTATGAATTACTTTATCTTATATGAATTTTTTTATGATGTCACAATGTTTAAGAATCCCATTTTTGTTACTTGGGTTATGAAATGATGTATGATTTATGATTTTGTGGCACACATAAGAATGGTATCATTATGAGATGGGTGGGACCTATATCTCCCTCTAATGCATTGGGTAAAGATTTATATCTCATGAGATAGACATGGCTAGAACGGAATGTTAAACCGGTTCAGTGAAACAGGACTGAAATGAGGAGTGAACTCTGTTCAAAAATAGACTTTGTCTGCTAAGATTGTCTTGGCAATGAGTCTTGGCTACTAAGAAATGATTCTATATGATTATGTGTGTATGCCAAAAAGTTTTATGTTTTAATTTATGATTATTGGGATTACATTTCACTACTATGATTTATCCCATGTTATGAAATTAGGATCTCTTTTTCAGGTTAAGATTTCCAAAATGATATGTTCTTATGAATATGATGTGATCGATATTTATTTTGTATATCCATACTGAGCATTTGAGCTCACCCTTTTGTATGTTTTCTTTCCCCAGGTTAGGAAGAAGGTTATTAGGTAGGATATGCCAAAAGGGACTCTTGATACGATGAAATAAATGAGAGACAATGTAGATGCTTTATGAACCAGTTGTTTATGTTTCCCAGTTTCTAAAGACACTATACCTATACGGTCCATTCATGGTTTTGTTATATGTTGTAATAAGTGTACTTCAATTTTGAAGTATTAACAATGTATATAAAGTATGGGTCGTTATCATTGATAAATATTAACCATAAATTAAAATTTCTAATATAATCAACATTTAATTTTTATTATGTTATCAACAAAACTACCTTTTGTAATAAAAATACATTAACATTTTTTAAAAAACATAATACACTTAAATTATCAACCATTTAGGTATTCTACCATATTAAAGAAGAATATATATTTGAGTCTGGATAAATAACATTTTCCTTTGAAATTATTTATTGTGTTTAAACAAAATTATAACACCAATATTGTAGTCATATAGTTAATTTAAATCATAGTTAATGATAATATGAATATAAAATATCAGACCAAAAATGACTAATCCAAGAAAACATTCGTTTGAACCCAATATAATTTAATTTTAACTATGTCACCCTTGGTTCTTAATATAACTCTCTTGGTTATACCTGCATAATGTTCATATAACTTCTCTCATAACTTATAACCTAATAACTCTACATAATTATGAAATAAATCATGCATAATTGTTAGTAATGTGAACGTTATTTACTAGTGAATATCCCATTTTGGTGTCTAGCCATGAACGTAGTCTTGGGGCCACTTATTGTACCCTAGAGTGAAGATCGAGATAATGATCAGCCTATGTTCTTCATGATGATTACCCCTAGGTGCATTTATTACACAACTGTATCAACATTTCAGTATCTAGAAATAGATTCAATTTCCTAGAGTACCACAAAATCTCAACATTACCAAAATAATTAGCGTCATCATATACATAAACATATCCCTTATAAATATATATAATTTTCCCCTAATTTTCTCCTCTTATTCATTTTCTTAATTTCCATTATCTACACCTAATCATGATTTTTATCACAATAGTGTTGAAAAATGGATCATTAACAAGATCAAATATAAAACAAATTATCTTTATATACCCTTTTCAAATGGTGATCACATCAAATAATAGTCACTTTTTAGGTCCTATAAAGTTAATATTACACAACGTTTTTAATGTGAATTAGTTCTTATCATGGTGTGAGTCTATACATAAGTTTCTCATGTTATTTTTTCACAATAAAAAATTTAATATTCAACAAAAGTATTTCAATACAGTGCACCAAAATCTTGGTGTCATATTTTTACATTGATAATTCTTAATACTCTGAATATCATATATTCATAGCTTAGTACAATTCATCATGACTCAACACTTATCTCCGAAACTTCCACGTTATTCATATTAAGGTTATTTTATTTATCATGTTATGGGTAAGTATATAGTATTATCCTAATCTCTAGAATAAAATTATATTCAAATGTGTCTTGTATTAATTCTCATAATTATTTTTTTTATTTTTCATATTTATCTTTAAAATCCAGAAAACACCTCCAAACTTATCATCTTGTTTTATCATGTAGAAAATAATAAAAAATTAAATTTATATAGAATTACATTTTCAAGTAATGTATAAAAAATTTGATGAAATTATATACCCAGTATTTTATAATTAATGCTACAAAATTCATTTTAATATATCACTCATTTCATAAACTCAATCTTACTGACATTGTGTTCAAAAAAAGTTCCTTTGAAAAAATATGTGAAATATATTATCCCCAAACTATAATGAAATATTAATTGAATTTTTTTTACTCAACATTTCAAAAAAAAATTACAAGAACTAATTATGAATAATTAATAATCTTTATCCTTAAATTAAATGATATTAATCTGCCCCCACCTTCATTAAAATTTAAAATTAATTTGATTATTAGAGTATAGTGAAATGCTCATATATTTTCGCATTTTACAAAAGAAATTATAGCATATAATTTACATGATGTAATGAATTCATACTTAATTTTTTTTAATAATAATATTAGATTTTCATCATTGAACGTGATATCTTGAGTGATTTTTATCACTTAGAATATGGCACCCCAAGAGTCATTGCAGCTTCATATGAACCATGACTATATATGATTGAGTTTTCAACCACATCAATTTTTCAATATATTGATTTGAAACATCATAATCTCCGTATTAAATAAAAATTTATATAGATATTTTTTTATTTGGTAGACATTCCACACACTGTTCCACAAAACATTAAATTATATAGATATTATACTTTTCTTTTCTATATTATTAGACCAATGTTCTTATGAATATCAAATTATATTGTTCATTCCATTAATTTCATAGGTAAATTCTTCGTTCTCTATGAGTTTTATCTATATATAAATAATTATAGTAACAATAACATGTCTTTCCATTGGTTACCTAATAAATATGGAACAAAGGATACTATTTTACAAAATATCTTTTCACGATGTAGTAAGTCTGATTAAACAATATATATGTTTTCAAAACATAATTTTATCCACTTATTTTCAAAATTAATCATTTATTTATTTTTTAACCACTAAATATTAAATATTAAATTATTTTAATTATAAATTAATAATATATTTACACTTTATTTATCATATTATTCATAACAAATGAAATTAGGATTCCTATCATTGGAAATTCCAAAACCCCAGAATCACAATATCACTATAAGAATTGATATCGTAAAAATATTATTCTTCTGTGAAGAAAATTAACTGAAATTAATTAATAATTTTTATAAATTATAACATCATCGTCATAGAAAATAATACTTTAAGATACCTCTTTTTGAACATTGGAATAGATATTTATGTAAACTATTCCATTATGAGTTTCAGTTCCCATATGAATGAATTTATTATTCATTACCATACAATTAGGGGAATATTTATGAATTTTTGTTCCTTTTTCAACATTAATTAATATTTTTTTCTTCACAAAGGATAATATCTTTAGGTTTCCTATTGTATATTTCCTATTATAATTTGTTAGTGTGAGGGTCTGACATTGAATTAATTAAATTAACATGTATCGATTTAATATTGTAATAGTATGAAAAACAATTAATCATACCAGTCTAATAATTGGGGGTAACTACTCAAAAATCATTTACATGAACCTATGAATTACCTATTCACATGAGACATTCTGTATTTCTCATCACCACTAAATTAACGTTATGCTAGTAACATAACATCCACATTGATCTTATAACAAAGCTACTTTTTTTCTTAGGATCAAAATCCCATGAATCATTTTTATCAACCATATGGCCCCTTATTAATAGAAACAATGAACTAATTAATATAAAAAATCTTATTTCACAACTCTAGTATCACCCTGGAAAAAAACTGTTTCGTTCCATGTTTTGATCAAATTATCCTAGTTTAAATAACTATTCCATTATCACTAGATATATTCTAAATATGTACCTAGATTATTAATATTGGATGAGATGTAAAATATTTTTATTTATCTTATTAAATTAATGAATGGAAATCTCAAATGTATTATAATTCTGAATTCATGTTCATTCCTATATCTTCATCATGCCTCTAAATAAATTGAATTTAATTTTCTTCACATATGGAAAATTTTTCTTGATGAAAAATGCCATTTTCTGTGTGCTCTAATACCATAACATAATAATTTCACAAAATATTCCATGTATATTTAATGGAGAAGTTATATCATATTTTATTCGAATGATAACAAAATAAGATACCCTCAACTCCTATTTACTCAAAAGTAGTAAAAATGAACCTTTCACCTTAATAACATAAGGATTTCAAAATAAATTAATGAATTCCAATCTCAATGCATTCTTTAAATATATCTTATATATATAGTATGTTAATTTATCTTGAAAATTTAGATTTGAATTATGACCACTATACTATTTTTTCCCATAGAATATTATTGAAGATTAATTTTCATTAACATGATGGGATGTATTTAAACTATTACCTTATTCTTACATTAGTTAAACATTACTTGAAATATAATGTAATTAATTCATTATAAATATTATTAATTATATAAAATTCATTAAAATTTATATTTAAGTATTAATCAACACTTTCCATCTGTAAATTGTTCAACGGTAGAGTACACTCCATTACAGTACATCTGTCAAAGATCTTGAACATCATCAAGGCCTGGTATGTATTATTTATGAAAAAATAAAAATAATTTGACTAAATCCCCCAATTAAATAAATTAAATAATTTCCACCAATGGATTATTATTTCATTATATCCTCAAAACCAAATAAATATATTATCATAATTTGGTGAGATATTTTATTCTCCATATTATTTTGTAATTTAATCATAATTATTGACATTTTGATTTAATAAAAAATTAAGTTCCCCAAACTCTCTACATAATATTAGAACATAATCATAATTTTTATAAATGGTTATAATCTATAAAATTCATTTGAATAATTTTGTTGTATATCCGATTTAACAACTGATTTTCTTCATTTGAACTGAAATATCATTGAATATTTTAGAACAAATATATGAATTTTCATTCTATAATCACATTCATTTCAACATTTCACATTAATATTTTAAAATTTATTCATATAAATAAATATATTGAAAATAAACTCCATTATATTGATCGCATAACTAATGAAATCATAAAAAATAACATTTTCACCATTAAATAAATAATTTTTTTTTCAAATTGAGCATATTTCTCTATTGATGACTTAACTAACACCTTTTATCATTAAAAGGATATAATTTATAAAGCTCACTGATCCTTCCAATAATTTTTTATAATACTTTTATGGATCCACATATATTTTCATATGTGATGAGAACCCACTATCAATAAAACATGGATATTCCTTTTGATATTAACTTGAGTTCCACTTCAGCATCCAACTGTATATTTATTACTTTTGATTTCTTCTCCTAGTAGTTTTTATTAAAGATATTAATAGTCAACATTTCCAATAGTATAGTGATAAAAACATTAAATAAAGGGTATTTTTGGTCACATCATCCAAAAAGGTGATTCAATGATTGAAAATTATTATAATCCTTCAGTACTAAATTCGCTAATCATTCTGCACATTTATTTTTTAAGTGGAATAACTCTCCCTCAAATCCTACTTCTCATATTATCTAGGATTATATTGATATTTTTAATTAATGACATTCAATATTAATATTAAAAAACCAAATATATCACCCATACTATCTTATAAATGAGTAATAACAATTGAACACTACTTGTGGTCTAGAATTAATGACCTTGGGTAATTATTTCTTTTAAAAATTCACTATGGGTCCTTTATCTATAAATTTACTATAAAACCCTAAAAAAATCTTCATTACCTAAACCAGATTTACTAATTTTATGATATTAATATTTAAGAAACATTTATAAAAATTAGTAATGAATTAATTTCATGATTTCTGGGTACTTTCTAGTTTTACTATAAACACATATTTCTCAACCAAAATAATTTAATAAACATTTAATATCATTATATTATTTTATATTTATCTATTTATTAATATTAATTTTTTTCATATCTATACATGGATATTAACTTCCCCGCCTAAATACTATTCAATATATTTATTTTTTTTTCTTCTTTTAATTTTACATCTCATACATTGAACCATTTTTCATATTTTATTCTATAATAACATCATAATGTTTTCAATTGAAAAAATTAATATTCTTTATGTTTTAGAATTTGATGTGTCATAAATTATTAAGTAATAACATTATATCTTTATATTAATTTACATTTTTTATTGTTATAAATTATTAAAAGTAATTAAATGATCTCCTACTTAATATTGAAGTCTATTTTACTTTCCTTCCATCATCAATCATTACTTGTCTCAAAAATGGTAATTTACTCATTATTTTTATTTTTAATTTACATGTTTTCAACAATTTTTCATGAAATATCAACTTCCCCTTCATCATCACTATTATATTAAAATTAATATATATATATATATATATATTAAATTATCTTTTTAGGTTTAGAAAAACCCATACCAGTCTACTTTTATTTTTTTGGTATTTTATTTTCATGACTTCCTGAAAAATATATTGGAAACTATTCATCATCCTCAAAATAATCATCAACATTTAATATGGCCCAATTTGTTAAAAAATATATTATTGTGAAATAATTAAATAATTTTGTTATAATATTTCAATGATAATTTAGATTTTCTTTTCTAAGTATTCGTTAAATGAATGATTAGATGAGTATTTGTTTCATAAGAAATTAAAATGATGTGAAAGTTGTATAGTTTAAGTTTACACAAATCATAATCTTTAAATGATGAAACCATTTCATTAAATCCATCAATAAGATATGAAATATTCCTATGATAACTATAGTTTCCTTCTGCTGTAGACAAAAACATTTGATAACGCTCAAAATTTCCCAGATCTGAATGAATAATTCATATATTATATCATCATTACTCATCAAGTTATAGTCATATTGTTTCCACAAATCATCTATATATTCCTGGGATAACATTAATTTTATAACCATACTTTAAAAAATTATCCAAAATTAACTTTTCTATGTGTATCACATTAAAAATTTGATAATATTTTTTTAAGGAGATTACATGTAATAATTATCATCATTATAATTAATCTATTTGTTCCTTCAATACACAACCATCGTAGAAACACCTTCTGTATGATGAAAAATATCATAATTAAAAATACATAAATTATATAGGCTTAATTATGAAAGATATGAAATCATATAATAACTCAAAATGTAATCACTCTTCCCATACATGGTATAACTCCAATAAATTTACACTAAATTATTGTAATTATTGAATAATACACAACATTTGATCTTGAAATTATAGGTATATAGGAATTTTTATATTTTAAAATAATGAAATGATCAACAATGAAGGGACCATTGAATTCTCTGTAACAAATTAATGAATTTCCTAACCAAACAATTACAATTCACATATTACAACGTCCTGGAATTTTCATAAATAAATAATACATCTTTTTAGATTAATATTCAATACATTACATAAAAAAACTATATGACCATAATAATTTAGTATCTTTAGATAATATGAACACAATCATATACCATTGTGAAATATGTTTAACACCTCCAACAAGATCTTCCCATTCACAGCTGAATTCCAAAATTCCCTATATAAAACAATTCATTAAAACATAGGGAAATTATGTATAAAAAGATTGAGGTCAAATTATTTTTAAGGGTAAAAATGAGAGATACATAACAATAACAAGAACATAAGGTTATGATAAGATAATAAAAACATTTTAAAACCATACCCTATAAATCAAAGGCAATAATATTTTTTCATAAATTAAATATTGGATGTTTAAAAGACATGAATCATAATGGAATAAAATAACATGGGCCATTAGAGAAAAATATTGGCTTAAGACCTAGGCATGTCGCTTACATTTCCTCTTATAACACTGTGAACATGTAAATACTGAATTAGTTTCACTCATTAAGTTAATGAAATTAAATCAAACCCCCAAATAAACCTATTTACATGAAACTAGGTCCATGCATAACATTATATAACAGAATAATAGGTCCACAAATAACAATGTGAATTTGTAATCATGTTCAGAGAAAACATTCTTCTCACATAATCAAACTTTTTTCATAACACCATGAACCTATAAGTAGGATTATGCATAACATATTTATTAATGTGTTATCAATCTTTACTCAATGCATTATTGGGAGTTATTGGTATCACCTGTAACATAATGAAAATCACATGTGTGTGTGACACAATATCATTAATTAGTTGACATATAATAACACATGAAATGAAAATTGTTTAATAAACATTCCATCATATAATATCCTTTAGAAAATATATATGTTTTATAAATATTTCATCATATAATAAATAGTTAAATGAAGAAGCTACATTAATAATAATTTCATCATGGTATAAACTACGGAAGGAAAATGGGTAACATAAAAACTATTTTCATGATAAACCATTTAGATAAATAATATGAATTATTTCCTTGGTTTAAATAACAATAAATGAACAATTTACACCAAATGATGTCCCCTTTTATAGAGAATGATTTTGAATGGTCACTTTGAATATTTCTTCAATTAAATGATTTTTTGTTGACAACATAATTTTAAAATTGAAAAAATAATAAATAATTGTTAAAATCATTTTCATTGAAAAAAAGTGAAAACGTAATAAAAAATTATTCAATGAAAATAAAGGTCATGGAATTTTACATTTAAATTCCTATCGTATAGATTAAAACCTATATTTTTTCACAATAATAGAAAAACGCGAACAAAAATTATTTGAAAATGAAATGAATAATCCTTTAAAACCTTTTAAATAAGGGAAACATGGTAAATTTTTTTTAATGAATAATTTTATGAATGCAACTAATATTTTTGAAAATATTTATAAAATACATGGTTTTTTGAATAAAAATGGTTTTCTACCAAAGAGAGAAATAAAGATGATTTTTCATATTAAAATTATTTCGACCTCTTGAGTACATAGACATTGAAAAATGAAAGTAACAAACTATATTATTAAGAAATCATCATAGAATAATAAATATTATTATTTTAATGATAGGTAGATCCTATGAAATTATTATTGAAAGAAAAATCAGGAGAAATATTGATAAATAATGAGATTGTAACCAAAACATAATACCAATTTTTAGCTTTGAATGTAAAACACCCTAAAAGAATAATATTTAATTTAATTAAGATATATTTATAATAAATAAATTCAGGATAATAAATTTAAAATAGAATCTATATATACAAAATAAAGAAGATATGTTCATAACTTAACATGTATCTAAAAGAAGGAAAGTTTGTGATATAGATCCCTTTAGAAATGGATATATTTTGAACCATAAATCTCATGAAATTGGGATATTTAGAATTATTTCAAATAATAAGAATTTTCATGAGATGGAAGACAAAATAAATTAATGGTCAGTATATACATCACATATAAGAAACAATTGGTGAATATGGAATGTGTATCTCAGATATAAAAAGTGAGATTGAAAACCATTACTACTTTATTAATATTTTGAATAATAAACCGCAATATATAATAACATAAAATAAAAAAATTATATATTTAAATTTGTAAATTATTTATATAACATTTCAATTGGGTAGTATATACACCACAAAAAATAAATGAGTAGTGATTTTTTATAAACCTCCCAAAAATAAAAAAGAAACTATAAATCCAGTAATATAAGTCTTAACCTCCTTTATACACATATGAACCTCCCATATATTAAATATATATCTATTATGAATATATTTTAGAAATAATTTTTCTATATAATATAAAATATATTATTTAATTAATACTATTTATTGTACATTTTTTACCAATTCCTTTTGAAAACTTTGTTTCAGGTAATAACCAATTAATTTTTAATATATTTTTTTATTTGTTATTTTAGATCCCCATACAATGATCATGGTTCCATCAACTAAAAAAATAATCATGACAAAATTAAAATATTTACACATAATTTTTAATTCCAATACCAATCATGAATGCTGGTTTTGAAAAATGAAGAATTTTATGATCTTGGAGATAGTATGTCGAATGTATGAATGAGTAACCATTCAATTTTTCAAAAATCGTTATATAAATGAGGTATTTAGTATTATATATTTTCATAACTATCATCATATAATAAATAAAATATTAATTATTTATATATATGTATTCAGATCTTCAATGTGGTGTAGTGATGAAAAGGGAGAGTCACATTGCTTCGTGATGGTGGTGGCCCACCCCTGTAATAATAACATTGTAATATTTCAGTGAGTGAAAAGTTAGGAAACAAAACAAAATAATATCTGTTTAGAATTATAAATATTTCATTAATATCATAATTATTAAAAATTTTACAAATTTAATCATTATCATTATCCATATTATCATTCATGTAAAGTGAGGCTCAATAACAAATCACATTTCTTCACAATGCAGTAATCAACCGTACACAATGCCATTGTTATCATATCCCTTTGGAATGGAAATTAAAAATATTAAAAATATTATATAATTACTTCATAAAAATAATTATTTTATAAATATCATATATATACTTTATAACCATTATCATACCCAACCATCAGTAGTGTTAATCAAAAAGTGAATTACATCATTTCACGAGGTGGTAGTCCTATGTACACCATGTCGACATCATGAAATATGTTCTATGCAATTTTCCACAAAATGACCTCAACCGGGATAGAAATTTTCACAGTGAGACTTTGAAATTTTCATGGGGTTCAGTGACGTTAGTGAAGGCACCGGACCGAAGGGTCGGGACTGTAGCACGACACTGATCCCAAGCAGGGGTGTGGGGGCGCTGGCCCTATCGTATAAAGAAATAAATTTTGGTAATTTTTTAAGGAGGAACCCAATGTACATGAATGAAAAGACATGCATTCCACCTTGGTGGACCATAATGAAAGTATTATTTTGGATAATTACTCAAATCGACCCCTTAATTAGGCCAAATAACTGGTGGCGTGCAAGCGTACATGGCTGTTACCCATTCTACGCGCAACCACTAGCACGCCACAAAGTTGGTGTGAAATACACTTGTGAGGCCAATATCATTTCTCCCAAGGTCACTTTTTTCCTATAAATAGACCATTGGTTCCACCATTTTTATGGGAAAATTTCCCTAAATAATAATTGCTTTTTTGTCTCCCTAGTGCTTCTCCAAAGTCTTTTGAAACATTCAAGGTATTTCTTTAGCACCTAATGTGGGGGAATTGAAGGAAGTTCATAATACATAAGTCTTTTAGTGTCTGAAATCCATAAGACTTGAACGCCAAAAGTGCCCAACCTCCCTAAATCAGAAACACTTGCAGGCCACATATTCCCCTCATAGGAACATGAGCGCCTCAATTTGGGGAATACCTGTGAATACACTAAAAGGCTTCAGTCAGGTCTTTCCCAAGTATTATCATCTAGGTCGTTTGTCAATCAATTGAATATCAGGTCACCCAAGACTTCATTATTTCCAATACTTGTGTGCCAAAACCTACATGGGCACCCCTCTTTGATGTACCTACTCTCTTTAGTGTACAATCCATTAATCCCACTTCAATGCCATTCATGTCAAGGCTTCTTCTTCATTGGATCCCTTGTCTAAAATAGATGTTGTTGATTCCTTCACCAAAACCTCTTGACTTATCAATCCTTTGAGGAAATCACATCAGCGTGCCCCCTATTTGGGTTTGTATATCTGCAGTCAGAGGATTCCCACATTTGTTTCAAAATGGGGTTAGGATTACTGGAGTGTCTATGGGTTTGTATATCCACAGCCACATGGACCATTCTCTCTGGAACAGTGTTGGGGAGTTTTTGATTTGGAGGATTAGGGTTTGTGTTCTACCCTCCCATTTTTGTCTCTAAGACCAGGAACCTCAGGCCTATGGTAGGGAAGATACGGTTCACACATTCTATTCCATTCATGAAAAGGAGAAGTCTTCCTCCCTTACCAGGACCAATTTTAGGGCATCCATCCTAGTGTAAGACCATAAAAATTCATGTAGAAGGTTGTGTTCTCTCTCCTCTCTATTTCATTCACCTTTATTCCTTCCTTGCATTGGACCCTTGTCCAATGTAAATTGAACAATGGGATGGCTTTTCACCTCTCCCTCTTTTCAGGCAGACATGACCTCATCCACCCTCACCGACCTAGGAACACCTTCTTCCACTAGTAGAGGAGAAAAAGTGTGGCTACCTTTATTGAATCTTTGAAATCCTCTTGTTACTCACACCGAGCATGACTCACTTGGTCTTAGAGATTTGTCATTATCACAAAATTATAACAAGATCTCTTGAACTATGAGAACTCTGAATCCTATTCAAACAAGGATATGTAGGATGCCTGCTAGAAGGCCCAAGCTCAAAAGGGTTCCCTTCTAAAAAGGTTCACCAAACCAAATCCCCTCAAATGGGAATATCTCATGCATAATCCCCAAAACAATGAATGAAATATGAGATCTCTGATTACCATCATAATCCGGATGTGTAGGAATCCTTATTAGGGCACGAACTCATTGGAAATTCTATTCCCCTTCAGGAATCCAACCTTAATTCCCGTAATTTGGGAATCATCCTTAGGAATACGGCCCAAATTAAACCTCCAAAATTCCAAGGCATACTTTTTAAGAATTAAGCCCAAAATCAATTCTCTCAATAGACTATAATCTCATATGATACCCATATAACTATGTTTTATTTGATTCCCATCAACATGGGATACGTAGGAAGACTCCTTGAGGTTCAAACCCATCAGTTCAAGTCAACCATGTTCTCCTTGGGCCGTATTCCCAATAGGGTCTAATCCTACATGGAAACCCATATCATTTCCATCTTCCTTAGGCTGCATTGATGTAAGTCCCACACCAAACATTCACTAAGAACCTTTCTATTAGATGTCTTTACCACATGACATTACACTACATGGTTGGGTCTTTATCACATGACCTTAAAAGTATGATGTGTCCCATTAAGCGACACCTAACTACAAGGGTTCTAATTCTTTTTACAAGGATACGTAGGTAGACCCTTTTTTGGGTACTATCCCGATATCAAAACTAAACATCATCTCCCCAGATGACAACAAATTCTAGAGTGCCCCACAGAGTGGATTAAAACCTAGTATCATAATAACGATGATTAAATGTATATATAAATAGTATATGAAAGGATATAATTTATGGATAGACTCGAATACATTTGGATATATACATTAATGAATAACCTTAAATACATACAGATGATTATAATTTCATGCATTTTAATAAGTGATTGAAAATTCCAAGGGAATGTTATATTATACATGATGAATTAATAAGGATTCTTGAAAATATCATTAATTTATAGAGTGTGTATTGTAGTTGAAAATAATTCCCCCTAAAAGGGTGTGATGAGTCTGACCACCCATCCTCTTGGCCAATGCATGTTCTTATGTATCATAATGTTCAAACATAACGAACACATACCTTTTTAAAGTATGTATATTTTGGATAATGAACTATTTTATGTTTCTGGTTCCATGAATAAATCAAATGGAAACCACCTAGAAGCTATGCTTCTTGAATAAGAACACACATTTCAAGGAACTACGAAACAAAAATGGTGAACCTGAAATCAATCCTTAACCATGTTAATAATGATACCAACCTATAAGGACACTATCAATTTATAAAGGAAGGATAAAAAAAGGAATAAACCACACATGTATTCATCTAAAATATGTTTCTTTAATGTATTTCATTGTAGTTCTGCATGTTTTTATCATAACACCCTTCTCTCCAAAATGTATTCCATCATGTTTGTACCTGTGATTGTTCCAGTGGTTTCTAAACCTGGATTTTCATCTCTTATAAATACGTAATCAACCACTCATCACCTTCAATGCTGGTCTTACAATGTGATGGTTTGGTAGTACCATTAGAACAGTACCATCCCAGCCTTGGAGGCTGCCCGACAGGTTCTCCATGTGAAAAACAACCCTCGATCATCCGGCCAATGATGACCTATGGTCAAGAAGAAGTCAGTGCCAACAATTGTCTTCAACCTTTTCGAGTCCTTATCCTTAGAATGCAACAAACAGTCCCTCCCATATAATATTGGGGAGGATCAAGAGGTCACTTAGGGCCTCAATTTAATATGCAGGGGTCCTTCCCAAGGTCTCCCACCAACAATCACTACCAGTCAATTGCGAAGTAGTGAACCCCAACATGATGGTGGTATTTCCTCTAGATGTTAGACCTAGGTCTCTCAAACCTGGGTACACAAGACGAACCGCCCAGGACAACGTCTGGTCAATAGGTAGTAGGTTCTTACAGTTTCCCCTCTGGAGAAGTTCGTCATCCTAAATTGATGGAAACCAATGAGCATGCACATACACCCATCAGTCCTAATTCTGCTACCCTCTAGACTTGTCTAATAGTGACCCACCAATCCCACCAGGTGAATCTGGTAGATTACTATGATTAAACACATACAATTATTTACAAATTATCATCCAGTCAAATGACTCATCTGACTTCATTATGGAAGCTCACCAATCAAATGTGGTGGAAACTAGTAAACATGAACTTGTACCTTCTTACACTCAGGAATTATTCTAGTAGTATAGCCTGAAAGTATTAAGAGATGAGTTTCAACCATGCATGATGTAAAATATCTAGTAGGTATATACACCTTCCAGTATTCATCAAGCCTTCCAACAGTCTCATTTGGAAGCACCCAGAAAAGTCAGTTGGAATGCTCCGACAAAAAATCTAAGGTAGAATCCACTCTCTTCCCCTATATATAAGTACTATCAGTATCCAATGATAGGAAAATGAGGACAAGAGAAATGAAAGACAAACACTCTTGATATGTAAAAGAAAATATTATCCTTCCTATCACAGAATTCAATAAACACCTCTCCCCAGAAAAGGAATTATTGCCTTATTCCATCCTGTTGTCATAAGTAGGTACCAACAATGAGGCAGAATATCAAGCTCTAATCACATGACTAGAATTGGAACTTCATGTAGAACTGAATCATATGAAAGTAAAATGTTATTCAGGTTTGGTAATCAAACAAATAAATGAAGATTATGCTATCATAGAAGAAGATTTAATCCCTACGTGTGATTACATTAGAGGGTTAATGGCTAAATCTCCCTCAGATATGACATTGTCATATGTTACGCATTCACAAAACACCCAAGATGATGCACTATCTAATGCAGCTATAACCCTGGAAGTTCCAAATCAAGATGAGGCAATCATCAGTATTTCCTATCGTCATGTGGTCTCACCATTTTTTCAAACTCGAAAGGAGGAAATTAATTAAATTTTCCTTATTATTGAACCATATGGTCATACCATGTGATGGATGACACCCATCACATAATATACTAAAAATGTTATACATCCACTAGGTAGAGCTAAAAAAGAACAGATCCGATGATAGGTGTCCAATATTACTCTTTATGATAGTCCATATCACCAGAAGATCCTTTAAAAACGAGGATATGATGGAATCCTCTTTAGGTGTATTGATGGATAAGAAACTGTAGCTATCATGAAGTAAGTACATTCTAGAGCTTGTAGTGCTCACTAGTCTGGGTGTAGAATTTCTGATAAAATCAGAACACATGGATACATTAAGCCTTCAATAACGTAGGATTACACATATTTTATGAATAAATATCATCCCTTCAAAGTGCATGACAACTTAATTCAACTAGCCTCAGAGTTTCTACATACAAATAAATCTTCCTAGCCATTTTCCACATGGGGAATGGATATAGTATTCCTTATTCTCAATCTTCTGATAATAATTCAAGTATATTCTAATTACTTACGATTTTTTCTCCAAATGAGATGAGGAAATACCACTCAAAGAAATCGAAGAAAAAAACATTGTTAATTTTTTTCAAAACTAACATCATCTTTAGATTTGATGTCCTTCTTACTATATTGATGGAAAATGGCACCAATTTCTATTTTATTGTGGTAAATATGTTATATAATGAGCATAATATCAAATCCAACCATTCATATAGTTATCATGTATCGGACAACAGACATATAGAGGCCTTTAATAAGACCCTATCAAATATACTCTATAAGATGGTGGATTAAGATAAGAAATCATGGTCTGATAAACTTTTTCATACATTATGGGATTACCAGACTGCTAACCGTACTAACTCTCTGGACACCCCTTATTCATTGGTTTATAGAACATAAGAAGTTTTGCCGATTGAAATTCAATTTCCATCACTTCGAGTTGCAATCTGTGGTTAGTTTTCTATAAATTAGAATTCTCAGAAATGGTTTGATGGGTAGGAACGATTAGATAAAAAAATATTGCATGCATTGCATCATTTAGAATTTTATCTAAATAGAATAGAATGATCTTTTAACAAGAATGTTCTCCTCCATTCATGTCTTAAAAGATAATTGGTATTGGTCATCAGGACTCCAATGATACCAGGAAAAGAACCTTCTAAGAATAAACCAAAGTGGTAATGAACTTATTCTATACATAAGGTATACTCAAATAGAGATTATTCCTTAATATCAATGGATGGAGAGCATATCACAACTCCAAACAATGCGAGATTTCAATGTTTAATAACCAAAGTTATTATGATCCTTTTGGTTCACTTGGTTCATATTTGGACATTTATTATTATTTTATTTAAAGAGGAGTTAAAAGTGTTAAATTAAATGTTTAATAACTAACCCATTATTAATATAGTATTATACATAAGATAAATTCAACCATAAATATTCATTAGAAATATAAAAAGATTTCATACATAATAGTATTTTATTTATAATTTTTATACCTTAAATAATAAAATTTATTTATGACACAATGATGATGAAGTAATTACCTTATTATTGAATGATTAAAAAAATTATATTATAAATATTAATATAATTGTAAATTTAGTCTTTTTGATGTATTCCATGAATTTTCTAGGATAATAGGACAATATAGGGTTGATTAAATAATTTTTTTCGAAGTGATAAAGTTGTTATGACTTTCACAATAACCAAATACTAAATTGTATCAAAATTGACAAAAATGAGTTTTTAAAACAAATACTATATTATTAAATGATATATTTTTCCAAAAAATATAATGTTCGGAAAAAGGGATTATATAAGGCTATATATATCAATAATGAACCACATGGGGTTCTCTTGGATTTTTATAGTATGTTTATTAACAAATTTTTATTATAATAAAATAATACATGGTAAAAGTTAAAATATTTAACTAAGAAATAAGTCTAAATGATAAGGTTAATATAGTGACCTAAACCCTTATAAAACCTATTGGTTGATTGGTTTTAGACCCAAAACTACCTTATCATAGAAATAACTATTTTTGAGGCCATTATAAACCGAATATTATTGTATAATAAAAAAGTATTTCAAGCATTTCCTAAAGGGACCCTGACCTATCTTATAAAAGGGTACTTCCCCTTCTCTCAAAATCACTTCTCCAAATCCATTTGGATCTGCCAACCCCATCTCAAATAACATCCCAAATACCATAAAAACATTCTAGAGGACTTACTTTAACCAGAATCCAACCTAAGGAGCCCGTTTGATCAAATCAAATGGAAGCACCCAAAAAGAGATAATAATTTCATCACCTCTTTCAAAGTTATTTTGTTATTCCACTTCCTCTTTTTTATTTATTCCATACCAAAATAATAACTAAAGTGCCTTATACTTACTGTGATGTTATTATAAATATGCATAACCATATTAATTATTCTATCCATCCTATGAACGAAAAGGTAAATAGACGTGCGTACGTACGGCTTACAGTCTCCATGTGATGGTGTAGTTTTTTATTCAACACATCATTATTTGGATGGGTATAATAATGAGTATAATTGATGTAAATAATAAATATAACATGTTAATGATTCAGTATATATGATATACCATCCAATTACATACGATTTAACCATCAATAGAATGATATTGTCGCTCGTGCGAACATAAAAATTATTGTCTCCACAAACGCAATGAGATTCATTCCCCATCTTAATCATTCACGAATATTTTTTATTTTACGGTTAAAAATAATGTTTAAGAACTTAATATCATTCTGGATATGAATAAAATACATCTTATCCATAAAAACATGACTTATGTAATAAAAAATATTAAGGAAAATGAATCTGTTGTAGTTTGGGTTTGTCTTTGTGGTAAGCACCCCCTAATCCTATATAAAAAATGAGGATTCAAAACCCATTGGAAAATGAATCAGTTAACACCCGAAACAATGATACTACTTAAATATTATTAACAATTTAATATTATATGTTCATATTTGATATCATATTTATATATGTTGTTCTTGAATAAATTAATAACACCGATTTAACTGTTATACATGAGGTTAACGTACCCTCGATCAAGGAAAAGTACAAGGTAAGGGTTAATTCTAAAATATCTTCATTATCTGAGGTTGTTTATATGTGAGTTTCTACTGGGAAATCTTTATCATCCACATCCTGGTTTCTTAAAAAGGTATTTCAAAACATTTTTACTATTTCTTGGACTATGGGTTAAAGTCATTTATACCCTTGTTTGACTTTCTCTAAATTTTTTTATAAAAGACTATTTTCCTCATTTTCCAAAAAAGGTCCTTTAATACCTTTTCAAAAAAATTGAGTAAAGAATGTTTTTTAAAATCATACGAAGAGTGTAGCTATTTTCCTCCATTATGACACCATCGAAGCTTCACTTAAAAGCTTATAAATGTTTTTTTAAAATAAATGTTTTCTTTTATAATAATGTGACTATTAAATGATTTCAAAGTAGAAGAATATATTTCTATCAAATATTTGTTATTTCATCTATGTCGACATCCTTTGATAAATTTTACACTTTTTTGATGTTGATTTATTATGTTAAAATCTTCCATATTATATTAAAGGTTTTTTAATATTTTTAACTATGGATGTGTTATTTTTATAACATTCATGGTTTATGGTTAAAGTATTAACATTTAGTATGCTAGTTGTAATAAAAATGATTATGTAATGTTTCAACCTTTTCATAGGAGGAAGGAATTGGACTTAGTAAGTGATGGGTGGAGCCCAATATAGGTACTCAATGCATCAGTAGGTATCATGAGACAAACTAGTGTCTTGTCACAAGGCCTTGAAAAATTATTATTTGTAGACTTGGAATGTGGCCTTGACTATGTTGTTATGATGCTTGGAATTATGCTTTCTAACATGATGAACATGGCTATTGATATTACTTGTGATTATTCAACAAGAAGAATATCCATGTGAGTAAGTAAATGGAATTATTTGATTTATTTTTTCAATATTATTCTGATGTTTATGTTTAAAAGTCTTGTGTTTTAGTCTTATTCATTGACATAAATTTTTATGATTATTTATGATAGCATCAACTATATTTCCATCCTTACAGAGCATATAAGCTCACCCCCTTCTATGTTTAATTTTTCCCAGAATGTGAAGAAGTATATTACGATTAACCTACCAGAATAGGCTAAAGTATATGAGTGTGTTCAAAGGGGACACAATGTTGTTGTTTTCTTTATTTCATGATGTAATGTAAAACATATGTATGTTTCTAGAACATCCAATGCTACTAAACTAATAATTTATTTGAGACATGATCTCTTGTGATTATGCCAATTTTATGTAATAATGCACTGACTCTGGGTAACTAGTGTCGGGGAATTACAAATTGTATCAACATGAATTTTATTACAATTTATGGAAACTAGATTTAGAAAAACTCGGATTAGAGAATATTACCCTAAGATAGAATTTGAGGATTTGTAGAGAAGAACTTCCAATTATTTTAGTAATGTAGTGAATTTTTGAATTTTACAAGCAAAAAATACCTATCTGGATATGAGCAGATAGAGGTGGCTCTGGTATAGATGTACCTAAGAGTGAAAACTCCGAAAAAGAGTTTAGGGCTTGACATGGGTTATCCAGGTACACAACAACAGGCCATTCTGCACTCTTGGTTATGACACTTCCAGGGGATATGCTTAGAATAATTCACATTTTCTTTAAAAAACATTATGAAATATTTATGAGTAAATACCTCCTCAAAGAAAATATTTTTTTATGATTACAGATTATATGCATAAACTGTTGAATTTATGTCAGTTATTTTACTATTATGGAATTATTATTTGTGATTAATAAAAAAATCTAGCGTATTCCATTCTTTATTAATGGTTCTTAGTTGAAGTAATGGAAAACGTATCAAATCACATAATCCATGTAGGGATTTCCCACCTACTCAATATAATTATATTGGAGTTGGGGATGCAACTAGTTCTGAAAAAATTATAACAATACTGAGAATACTCACTCAGGTTATGAATAAAAACCTTACTCTTGTGGAGCACCCTAATCCACAACGTGGAGGATCAATGTTATAATACTTCATGAGGAAATAAATAGAAACATTCAATGGGACTAAAATCCCATTTGTAGATGATCAGTGGATAAGTTCTTTATAGAAAATATTTCATGCTTTCGGGAGTAACGAAATTGAAAATACATTCATATCAGTTTATTACCTCACAGGAGATGCAGATCAGTGGTGGTCATCAATTCAAAACAAAAAGGATGATGAAGAAGTATCAAATACGGAATGGAAGGGTTTTAATGAAATTTTCATAGAAAAATACATTCCTCGTGACCATCGAGTAGTTATTGAAAGACAATTTATGAGTCTTAGGAAAAAGGATAATGAGACTATCGCAAAGTATAAGGATGACATTACACTGTTAGAAAGGAATACAACAGATTATATACGTAACTGTTTCGTGCGGAATCCGGGGATGACCTCCTGGACGGGAGATTCAAACGTTCCGATCGGTTTCTAACGGGTTTGTTCGTAGAACCGGAAACATCCAATGATTCCACATCCTTTTGGACCTACTTTCCAAAGGCAGGCGCTCATTAGCTTGTGGGCTAATGAGGCTTGGGAATTTGCATTGGTCGAGAGGATGGGAGGTCGGACTCATCACACCTTTTTGAGGGGAATTATTGTCTACTCCGGGACTCTCTTTATAGATTTAAGTTAAGTTCGTGAATCCTTATTACATTACCAAGTATAAAATGAGCTTTCCTTTAGTTTTAACAATCAATGATTAAATATGCAAGAAATTTAGAGAATCTTTTATATGTATTCGAGGTTCTTCATCAATATAGAATCATCTATATTTGTTTAGAGATTCTTGGTCAATGGTATCCTTCAAAACATTTATATAAAAGTCTCTTGGTCATTTTGATGACCAGGCTGGTTTTAAAGCCACTCAGTGGGGCACTTGAAGTTTATCGTCATTCAGAAGGACAGAGATTATTTCAATGTTGGGATCGAACCCATGAATGGGCTACCTACGTATCCTTTGTTTTAAAAAAAGGAATCAGAACCCACGTAGTTCGAGGAATGGGATATGATGTTTTATGATTGATGGCTCAAAGATGAATGTCATAATTACTTTTACACTCTAAGCTCACGTGAGTCATGCTCGGTGTGAGAAACAAGAGGTATTGGTAAAATTTAGACAATTGTGCCATAAAAGATGCAATCATAAGAATTTGTTTTGGGGCTTATGTATAGATGACTGCCCAGATAGGCGAAGGTTTAGGATTTTACTTTTAGGAAGAAAATCCATGAACAGGGTCCACAAAGTTATATGTGCTTCATGGAGATTTGAATACTCTAATCTTGGGGCTTACTCCTAAGGAGGATGCCCAAGTTAGGAGGGGACTTATGATTGAGTTTTATTCCTGAAAAGGAAACCCAAAATCAAAGGAAATTTATGACTGGTTAAGAGAAATTTTAAGGGACTTGGGGCTTACTCTTAAGAAAGATGCCCAAGATTTATGACTAGGACTTATTCCTGAGAAGGAAGCCTAGGTTAGGGGACTTGGGGCTTATTCCTGAAAAGGAAGCCCAAGGTTATGACTGAGTCTTTATTCCTGAAAAAGGAGACTCAGGTTAGGGATTAAGGTTTGGGGCTTACTCCTGAGGAGGATGCCCAAGATTGAAAGACTTGATTGGGGCTTATTCTTAAGAAAGATGCCCAAGATTTATGACTGAGTCTTATTCCTGAAAAGGAGACCCAGGTTAGGGATTAAGTTTTATGGCTTACTCTTGAGGAGGATGCCCAAGTTTAAAGGACTTTGATTGGGGCTTATTCTTAAGGAAGATGCCCAAGTTAAAGGTTTTATAACTGGGGATTATTCCTGAAAAGGAAACCCAGGTTAGGATTCTCTCATCTTAAAGGATGAGGTTGAATGAATGAACTCTCAATCTTTTGCGACATAAAGATGTTTAAATCACTAGGTTTTGAGAGATATTTCACATAATTCCTTTCAAATAAGGATGTCAAATCAAGAAATCATGCCATAAATGGCTTTGAAGAGTATCTTGAAGACTGAATCTTGAATAGGAAGGGTGAAATGGCTTAAGAGGGGTGAAAAAGGGCAAGATGGGCACCCAAAAAGATAGGGGCGCGCAAGTATTGAAGGTCGCGCAAGTCCTGCGTCGGCGCGCAAGTATTGGTCGCGCAAGTATACTTGCGCGACATGAGGGATACTTGCGCGATTTTCAACCAGAGTTGAATTACTTGAGCGACTCTTTATTAAACCCTTTCCCATCCTCTTGAGGTTCTTCCAGAAGAGGGACGCGCAAGTTATATTGAAGGAATTAAGTCGGCGCGCAAGTGTTTGATAAGTTTCAACACTTAGGCCTTCCTTCTTCCCTTTAGATCTTCCATTCTAGGTAAGAAATTACCTTAGAAGTGTTCTGGAAGCTTTGAGAAGAGACTTGGGCGTCGGGAGCTTTGATCCGAGTTTCTGGGAAGAGATCCTCCTTTCAATGGGGGGCCCACAGGGTCTATTTATAGGCAAAAGAAGACCCCGGGCGGTTACTGGGCGGTTATCAGATATGTCGCGCAAGTCCCTTGCACGATCATGATGGGTCGCGCAAGTGTTGAGGCGGCGCGCAAGTGTACTTGCGCGACCAAGAGGGAACTTGCGCGACCTATGGGCAATGTTCTCCTTTTCCATCCCTTTGTCGATTTTTGATGTTTCTTCAAAGGATTAATCACTTTGAGCTCAGATATTCCCTTTTCCGATCTTTAGATTCTGTGACGAAAGGAGCGTCAACAAAAGTCCCCCCTCAGAGTTGGATCCGGAGAGAAAATGAGGATTTGACTCTGAGGAAATCGAATCCATCTAAAGGAAAAGGGCGGCGCGCAAGTCTCCAGTCGGTGCAGAGTGAGGCGCGCAAGTCTGCGTCGCGCAGGCCTTAAACCCTATGGTATGGCGCGCAGGTAGGCCTCCTGGCCTTTAAATATGCTGCTTCCGGCCGTAAATGGTATCTGACCCCGAATTCTCTCGAGCTCTCGCCGCGCAAGTCTTTTGTCGCCGCGCAAGTCTCTTATTTTCGCTGTTTCCTCGCTGCCGCGCTACTCTCAAGGTAATAAGGCTTGCGCGGCAAACACTTGCGCGACAAATAATTGCGCGACATATGTACCACTTGCGCGACATCTCCATACTTGCGCGCCTTAATGCCTTAGCCATTTTTTTCAGATTTTCTCACAAATTTTATGAAAAATTAAAACCCATTTAAGAGTTTAATTTACTCAACTCCTGTGCAGATTCAATGGCTCTTAGACCTGGATTCCTTGATGAACTGGCTAGCAAGCGGATAGATGATATGATGAATATCATTGGCCCTGATTACTATACTGTCAAAAACAGCACTCTTCCAGATTTGGCTAAGTATCTGAAGAAATATCATCACGACTTTCCTCACTGCACTTATCTACCTTTGTATGGTCATGGTCATCTGCAAGAAGTCATTATTCCAGAAGTAAAGAATTATCTTCCATTTTCTTGGTTTCAGAATTATACCAATTTTGCTTCAGCAAATATCTCAGGCGGAGGAGTATTTCAAACTGCTGGAACAGTAGAGAAGGCGTATGTGATGCATCATAGCCCTTGCACACCAGATCTGAAAAAACATACACCTGAGCTTCAACCACATTGCCATCCTTCAATCTTCCGAGATGCTCAGATGGATCAGTCCAAAGGCTGGAAGAAAAGTTGGGATTTCCGCCCTGGGGGAGGTGTGAAGCCAACTTGGATGTGGGCATACTGGGTGCGACAGACTTGCGCAGAGTTTATTGAGGATCTGAAGAGAGCTGCAATATATGAAGCTGTTTGGGTTGGGCAGACATATATTTACAGACATGATATCTTCGTGCCAGAGATACTCAGTCACTGGAGCCCAGCGACTAATTCTTTCCACTTGACTCATGGAGAAGTAGGTATCAGTTTGTGGGATGTCCACAAGATTTCAGGAGCTCCAATCTTGGGCGATATGTATGATGAATTCATTCCTCCCAAGGTGACTTGGAATGATCCAGAGAAGACTCCTGTTTTGGCTCGAGAATTATTCAAAATCTTTCATAAGCTCAAGAGTTCAGAGACCTCATTAACTCATTTCAGAAAAGATATCCATCCGGAAGAATGGATGAAGGTGTTTCTTACTGAGAAGAAAGGGATGGAGCCAAAGGAAAAAGGATCCAAGAAAAAGAAATCCAAGGATACCCGGCCCAGACGTCCTACCACTTGCCCAAAACCTGAGAAGAGAGGAGCTCCTGGCACATTCTGGCCAACTCTAGAAGCAGGAGAGTTTGAAAAATGGGGCTATGAAGTGAATCAAAGAATTCCAAAGAAAACTCGTCTGGCGGGTTTCTTGGCAATGTGGCTCAGTATTTACCTCTTGCCGGTCAGAGATTCGAAGGGAGGCGTTAGGCCAGGGACCTTCGTCATTGCGGCTAAGTTAGCTGAGGGAAAAATGGTTGGGTTAGCTACCCCCATTTTAGCAAAGATTCACAGGAGTTTACTTCATGTCTTCCAGGGTAAATCTCCTTTAAGAATAGTGGGACCATTCCAGGTTTTGTGGGGATGGATTGCCACTCACTTCAGGACTTACAATGTACAGAATGGGTTACAAATTCCTGGAAGCTCCTTCAGACCGTCAGTGCAAGCATTCTCTGGAATTGCTCCATTAGATGTCAATGGTTATGACATAAAAGTAAGACTAAGCATGTATAAGGAATTCAACTTTTTTCCTTATGGAAGTCCGCCATCTGGGCGGTTTGTTGATGATGGGAAAGCCCCTTTGGATTTGAGGGCATACATGCTAGCTTGCAGGGATGGCGTATTAGTAGCCAGGGTTGATGGAGAAATAATATGCGAGGCCTATGCTCCATATAGATTTGCACGCCAATTCAAATGTTTACAACAGATTGTTGTATCCCCTCCAGTACACGTCCGGTTAGAGCAACATCCGATGGTTGCTCGACAACTATGGTTGCTGACGTCAAGAGAGAAGACTGGAGCAGTATTTGATCTACCAGTTGAAAAAGCGGCACATTATCTGACTACTTTTTATGCCGAACACTGGATAGCATCATACCCTAAAGGGATATTGAATCACCCTGTATATCAAGTGGGAAAGAGGAAGAGGACTGTAGAGAAAGAAACTCTTCCTCATGAAGGTGCTGCTTCTCCTCCCGAAATAGGTTCAACAGACTCCTCCTCTAGAACTGATTCCTTGGATTATCATGATGGGGATGATGAGGCACAACCGGCAGCAAAGCGGTTTCGTGCCCGATATAATCCTCCGGCCAGAGTCAAAAGACCCACTCCATCAGCTCCTGGTGAGTTATTTGATTGTAATAACTTCAATCACTGATACTTTATAAAGTAATAAGTCTCACTTTCTTATTCTCTATCTGTAGTTGCAGGAGTTGGGAAGAAATTAAAATCAAAAATTGTAGGACCTTCCTCACAGCCTTTATATCTAAGACCAGAGGCTGTTCAGCTATGGCAGAGCTTATACTGTGATACTGAAACCGCCTGGCTGGATTTGTGTGAGGGTCTACAACTTCCTGGGATAGGATATCTTCTAGCCTCAAAAGACCTTCAATACGGAGATAACCCCAATGAAGTGCGGGCTTACATCAGAGAGCTGGAAATGCTCATATATGCCACCGATAATTCAACTCCTATCACCAGACGGGTGAAGGAAATGATTGATCGTGGCACCACTAAGGGGGCTGGTGGTTCTGGAGATGAGGAGTGGCAAGAGTACGTGGCTCCTGAAGATGTAAGTTTTCTTTCCTTATTTGCAACTTGATTTCAGTTGAAGCTTTGTTTCTTAAGAAAGTTATTTTCTTCATCTTGCAGCTTGCAAAGAAAGGGACCGGGGTTCCTTCGCCACAATATAGCCCTGGTGGTACCGCTGTTGGGGCTGCTGCTGATTCTCCTCGCGAACCAGGCGAGATATCTCCAGGCCAGCAGGCCATGAATGAGGCACTTGACATAGCCTTTCATTCGCCAATCCAAGTGCCAATAAAGGAGACAGCTGAAACTCCAAAAAAGCAAAAGAAGCCAAGGCAACGAAGGAGGAAATCCTTAGCTAAACGTTTCATTAGCAGTGGTAAGTCCTTCGAACAATCATGAGTTTATACCCATAATCATATGGTTACTCATATTTCTGAGGATTGCAGGGGCTTCTTCAATTTCCCCCTTGAGGGAAGGGACTGATCCTTCTTCAAAGGCCGTGGAGGGTGCTGTAGAACAACCACAAACTCAAGCTGACTTGGTAGCTCCTGGAGAAGAGCTGCCATCCATTCCCAGTATCCCTCCTACTACTGAAGATGCTGTCCAGGGTCAGGGGTTGCAGGACATAAGTCAGCAAGAAGACATAGCAAATGCTCCCACTGGTGAGACTAACCAAGATTCTGAAGTATCATTGGATGAAATGATGAATCAAGGAATGACTTTTGAAGAATTTTATGATCATGCTAGATTGTCATGTGATTTAGAAGACCTTGGGCGTGAGTGTTACCCTTCGCCCAAATTTTTCTTTTAAAAGAAAAATATTTCTAATCATGATGTAAAATAATATGCAGTTTCTTCCGTAGAAGCTGCTGAACTGCCAATGCCTGAAGAGGGTGTGGACACTGATGTCAACCCTATCATTGCAGAAACATTAGCTCAAGTAGAGCTAAATCCAATAAACTCTCCTGAGACCCATCTTGAAAATCCTGTTGAAACCGGGAAAGATGGGGAGAAGTCTTCTCATGTTGCTGAACCACCATTGGGTAAGGGATAACAATATTTGTGATTGTACTTTATTTGCAAGACAATCCATTCTTTTGTTATTCTTTAATATTCAACTAAAATCTTTCAATTGATCATGTAGGGCCATCAACTGTAATGGCTAGATCCGGAGATGAGGCTTCAGCCTCTGCCCCAATGGGAATTGAAAGTGAAGAAGCCCAAGTCAGAGGGGAAAGAGCAGAACGAGGCACTTCTTTAAGCATGTTAATTCCAGATTACATACCCCCTTCTGACGAAGATGTTGAATCAGATCCAGAGATGCTCAAAGCGTTCAGCTTTTCACGACGTAAGGCGTGGAACAATATATGGAACATCATATCGGGGGTGCCCTTAGAAGAGCTACCATAAAAAATTTCCCGATTGTCATCCCAATTTGTTATAATGGGACTTGGTGGTTTTGGGTATGAAAAGATCCATGCTACAGTGAAACAGATTATTTTCAGGAGGGAGCAAATGCAGACAAGTCGCGAAGATTTGACCAGAGTGAAATCGTCAGTCAACTTAGGCGAATTTGAGGCTGCGATATCCCAGGCTGAAGCTGATTATGTTGTCAAGATGAAGGATCTGAAACAAAAAATCAAAGAAAAGGTCGTCCAGCAGGTGCAACTCCAGCAACAGTTAGATGCTGTTACTGGGGAACTTGATCAGCTTAATGAATCATTGGATGAAACTCATGTAAATTGCATGAAAGCCATTGCAGATGCTAAGAAGGCACTTCAGCAAGCTGAAAAGAGTGAAGCTGGTCAAGTGCACGAGCTTCAAGCAACTGTTGATAAGGCTCAGGATGCTATACATCAAATGAAGACTTTTGTTGACAATCTCCTGTAATTTCTTGAAAAAGAGAAGAGATTCCAATCTGTGGATGTCCTTCTAACTCTTGTGTATCAATGAAAAACACTTTTGTCTTCAATCATTTGTGCTTGCATTCTTCCATTACCTGTTTCAAATTTACTTAAGCCAATGGGCTTAGTAAGCATAGTTTGATTTTTACTAGGATTATTACAAATAACCCTACAAACTTTGAATCTTTTAATTGCTCAATATTACCTAAATCATACAGAAAATGTATATTTAGTGAGCTGGAACTTGACTTTTATTCATAGTTCCTCTGTCTTTTGTGTGGGCAGTTTAAAGTCATGCAAGCCGGACATAAAGAGGCTAATGTTTAAGGTCGAAATAGCTTTGACCGAAAAAATGGATTAAAATGGATTCAATTCCTTGATAATTTATCTGAAAACAAATTACCATACTCAAGTATGAGAGAAAATATGTAAACTATGACTTAAGAATATTTGAATCTGAGGAATGATATGAAAAAGAGCTAAATAGCATTAGAAGAAGTAGTTTCCAAGAATGAAGTTACTATTATTTAACAAACCCGTTAGGGGGTTGAAAAAAATGCAGGGCCACCTATGGGCATTGGCTGCATGGTCAAATAAATAGCATCTCTTGGCTGACAAGTCTGTTATGTGGACTGTTTATGCAAGGCCACCTATGGGCACGTGCTGCATAGTCAGGCAAAAGAACTCTCAGAAATTTACTTTCCTAGTGCTAAAAGCCAGTGAAAGTTTATGGAGATTCAAATTTTCTAAAGCATAGAGTTTGTTATATGGAAAGAAGTACTTGAATATGGAAAGGATATTTCCGAACAAGAATATCGAAGAACTGGATGAATATCACTCCTACGAAGGTCTGACCCAAACGTAGGGAAGAAGAATAAACCATAGACTTGAATACTTTCAGATCATGAAAAAGGATATGGGACAAATATGTTAAGGATGGCTATTTTTGCGGATCCCTACATACTGTCGTTTAAGACAAATAAGGACAAAAGAGGCATTCTTCCCAAGAATGAAGTTACTATTATTTAACAAACCCGTTAGGGGGTTGAAAACATGCAGGGCCACCTATGGGCATTGGCTGCATGGTCAAATAAATAGCATCTCTTGGCTGACAAGTCTGTTATGTGGACTGTTTATGCAAGGCCACCTATGGGCACGTGCTGCATAGTCAGGCAAAAGAATTCTCAGAAGTTTGACATTTTTGTGACCATAAGTCATGAAAAAGGGTTATGAAGATCTGAAAATATTTAAGGTTAGGATTATAATACATAAAGATGGGTATTTTCCAATGTATATAGAGATACATAGGTCAATGAAAACCATAATCATGTTGTGGTTGGGTCCTGAATTGAAACTTGGACTTCACTACGTATCTCATAAGAATGAGAATCAAGCCATACGTAGTTCTTGAAATACAGTTTAACGTCGTGCAGGACGAAAGGATGAGTGATCTTAGTTTTTTGGGTCATAGAATTCGGACCATAATAATGAATACACAGTGTGTGTTTTCATGAGGACTTTTCAGCCAAGGGACTGAAAGTGAAATTTGGGGTTAGGCCCAAAAGACTTGGGACTGGATTCGAGGGACACTCGAATGTTCCTACGTATCCCATAAGGATGGGAATCAAGTCCACGTAGTTCTAGAATTACCCTTTGTACAAATTTGGTTCGTACATGTGAAGGGTGAAAGGGGACTTTAGTGCAATGATGGTTTAACCTAAGATAAAAAGTTCAGGCATTACCATGTATGCATGTAGTCTTTTGAAAACGAAAAACTATGATTGAAAAATCAATGTCAATAATAGTTCTCTCTCAAATGAGGAAATCAAAGAATATTGTAGTTTATTGTCGTACCGGACAAAAGTGTTGTATAGTTTAACGTCGTATAACAAGGACGAAAATGAATCAATGTAAAGATATTGATTTCAGGGGCGGTTTCACAAATCAACATCATATTAGATGGTGGTGAACCGATGTGAAGAGATTGTTTTTGGGCTTGAACCTTGGGAGGTTGCCTACATACCCAGCCTGGAGGGCAAGGATCAAAGTCTGTGTAGTTCAATTAAAGAATGAATTAACGATCAAATTGTTTTTTGGGGACAATGATCTAATAATGTTGTTGGGACTTACACATGGTTAGTGGCCCAAAGGGAGTGTTATGGTTGATGTTCGCTCTAAGCTCACGTGAGTCATACTCGGTGTGAGAAACAAGAGGTAATAACAACCTTAACGATGCACAGTTTAATGTCATGTAGGACATATCAAGGACTTTCTGTACAGTTTAGCGTCATGTAGTTAGGACGATGGGGACAATACATTTTAACGTCATATTGGACGAAAGGGGGATTGTGCAGTTTTAATGTCATGCTGGACTTTTGATGATTATATAGTTTAACGTCGTTCCGGACGTGAGGGACTTTTATACAGTTTAGCGTCATGTAGTTAGGACGTCACAGTTTAACGTCTTGCTGGACATATTTGCAAATAGTTTATGGTCATATACATGGACCAGGGATGATGCAGTTTTAAGGTCATGCTGGACTGTTTATGGAACTTTTTTCACAGTTTAATGTCGTGTGGGACGAAGTTGCAGTTTAAAGTCATACTGGACCATTGCTGTATAGTTTTAGCGTCATATAGCAAGGACGAACTGATGCTGTACAGTTTAAAGTCATGTAGCTAAGACTAAGGTGAATCAATATGAGGATATCAGTTCTGATCTTTTTACAGTTTATCGTCATGCTGGACGTAGTTGTAGTTTAAGGTCATACTGGACCATTGCTGTATGAACCAAATGTAAGAGTCTTAGTTCTGTGAACAATATTTTGTGTTTATACAAAATACTTCTTCAGAAATCTGGCATTAGTTGGAGTCGTGATGTGTTCTCCATCCATTGAAATCAGAGAATACGCTCCATTGGAGTAGACCTTATGTACTGAATAAGGTCCTTCCCATTTTGGTTCAAGCTTGGGAGGCTTCTTTCCTGGTATCATTGGTGTTCTGAGAACCAATACCAATTCTCCCTGAATGAATGAACGAAGACGAACCTTTTTGTTAAAAGCTCGTGCTATTCGATTCTGATAGATTTCCAAGTGGTGCAAAGTGCACAATCTTTTCTCATCTAACTGTTCCAATTCATTCATCCGCTTTTGGGATTGCTCATCTGTTGATAACTGATCACAAATGGCTATTCTGAGTGAGGGCAATTGGACTTCAATTGGCAAGACTGCTTCTGTTCCATATATCAATGAATATGGAGTAGACCGCGTTGCATTGCGAGTGGTAGTCCGATAAGCCCATAAAGCATGATAGAGTTTATCAGGCCATGACCTCTTATCTTTATCCACCATCTTTTGCAGTATATTTGAAAGAGTCTTGTTGAAGGCCTCTATCTGGCCATTAGCCGCTGCATGATATCGAGATGAATGGTTGGACTTAATGTTGTATTCTTGATACAATCTCTTTACCTCAGAAGAGCAGAAGTTGGTGCCATTGTCTGTAAATATGGTATGAGGGACACCAAATCTAGTAATGATGTTAGACTTGATGAAGCTAACAATGCATTTAGAACTGACTTCTTTGAGAGGTACTGCCTCTGCCCATTTGGAAAAGAAATCAGTAGCAGTAAGAATGTACTTAAACTGCTTGGCCGTAGCTGAAGGGTAAGGTCCTACCACATCCATTCCCCATGTGGAAAATGGCCATGAGTATTTAGCTGTATGAAGCAACTCTGGAGGTTGATGAATGAAATTGGCATATACTTGGCATGAATGACACTTCTTTGTGAAATTAACACAATCTTGTATCATTGAAGGCCAGAAGTATCCAAGTCTTCGAATTTGATCAGACAATCTGTGTCCAGACTGATGGGCACCACAAACTCCTGCATGCACTTCTTTTATGACAGCCATTGTCTCTTCACCATCAATACATCTGAAGAGAACTCCATCAAAACCACGTTTGTAGAGAATTTTCTCGAGGTGGTTTGGACCATCATAAAGAGTAAAATTGACCACACGTCGCCGAATTTGTTCTCTCTTGGCTCTATCAGGTGGAAGTGTTCCATTTTGAAGGTATTCCCTGATAGGTGACATCCATCCTGTAGTATGACCATATGGTTCAGGAATGGGACTAATTTCATTAATTTCCTCTGTTCTGACTTGAACATAAGGTGAAATTGCACGACGGTGGGCAATACCGATGGTTGTCTCGTCCCGATTTGGATCTGCTAAAGCTGTGGCTATATTAGCCAGTGCATCAGCTTGAGCATTTTGTGATCTTGGGACATAAGAAAATGTCGGTTCTGAAGGGAATTCCTACATTAACTCTCTGACGTAATCATACAAAGGGATTAATTCTTCTTTTCTGATGGCATAATCCCCATTGATTTGTTTGATTACCAGGTCTGAATCACCTTTTACCTTTAAGTGATTCACTTGTGCTTGAAGCGCTAACTCCAAGCCTGCAATGAGAGCTTGGTATTCATCTTCATTATTGGTACCACCTTCCCACAACAAAAAGGAATAAGGTAACACTGCCTTATCTGGAGAAATGAGCACAATTCCTAAACCAACTTTGTTGAATTTAGGATTTTCCATTTTCTTCCCTGTTGGACTTCTAGAAGCACCATCAAAATACATTTCCCATGTTTGAGGATTCTCTTGAATAGAAAAAACTTCCTCATCAGGGAGTTCGATATCTGAATATGTGTCTTCCACTGAAGGGTGTTCAGCCAGGAAATCAGCCAGAGCTTGGCCCTTAATTGCCTTTTGAGACACATATTGAATGTCGAACTGCTGTAGAATAACCGCCCACCTTGCCAGACGTCCTGTAAGCATTGGACGACTAAGGATGAATTTGAGTGGATTATTACGAGATACCAATTGGACCTCGTGATGTTGCAGGTAGTGTCTCAGTTTCTGAACTGCAAAGATTAATGCTAGGCAGCATTTTTCAATACTCGAATACCGGGTTTCTGCTTCAAGCATAGTTCTACTGAGATAGTAGAGACTATTTTCATTCCCAGCATCATTCTTTTGAGCGAGAAAGGCACCCAATGATCGCTCTAAAGCTGTCACATAGAGGATAAGAGGTCTACCCTCAACAGGTGGCATGAGTACTGGTGGACTTAAGAGGTATTTCTTGAGAACATCAAATGCTTCTTGACATTCTTTAGTCCACTGGTAAGTGACTCCTTTCTTCAATAATTTGGTAAAAGGTAAACTTTTGCCTGCCAAATTGGCGATGAAACGCCGAATATAGGCTAAGTGTCCTTGAAGTCCTCTTAATTCTTTCAAATTCTGAGGAGGTGACATACCAAGGATTGATTTGGTCTTCTCAGGATCGACTTCAATACCACGATGGCGTACAACAAAGCCGAGGAATTTTCCTGAGGTTACCCCAAAAGCACATTTTAAGGGGTTCATCTTCAAATTATGTTGTCGAAGCTTGTGGAATATGATTTCCAAATCAGCCAAGTGATCAAAACGTTGTTTGGATTTAACCACCAAATCATCTACATAGCATTCAACAAATTTCCCTAGAAAAGGTTTGAAGATACGATGCATGGCGCGTTGATATGTTGCACCTGCATTCTTTAAACCAAAGGGCATCACCCGGTAACAAAACACACCTTGAGGAGCTCTGAAGGCTGTATATTCCTCATCTTCTGGGGCCATTCGGATCTGATTATATCCAGAATATCCATCCATGAAAGAAAGTACTTCATAGCCAGCCGTCGCATCAATTAAGAGTTCTGTAATCGGAACTGGAAAATCATCTTTGGGACAATACCGATTAAGATCTCTGAAATCGATGCAAACCCTAATTTGTCCGTTCTTTTTCTTTACTGGGACAATATTAGCCAACCACTTGGGATATTGAACTTCTCTGACGAAGTTAGCTTTGATAAGCTTATCCACTTCAGCCTCGATTTTGGAAGCATAGTTTGGGTGTGTTCTTCTCGCGGCTTGCTTGAATCCTCGATGTTCTTTTGGCAAACCCAAATGATGGGTGGCAACATCAGGATCAAGGCCAGGCATCTCTGTATAATTCCAAGCAAAGATATCTTTATTTTGCTTTAGAAAAGAAATATACATCTCTTGTTCTTCAAGGGTCATGGCCGCACTAATTAAAGTGGGGCGTGGATCTTTCTCTGTACCCAGATTTACTTCTCTGAGTTCATCCACAGTGGTAGAGATACCCTCTTCAAATGCTGGAGGAGCATCTCTAAGATCTTCCTCTTCCTCTTCATCATGTGTTATATCTTCCGTTTCTACTTGAAAAGTAGATGAAAAAACGAAATTCTCATGATCATAAGAGATGTCAAAATTTTCACATTTTGAAGAAGAAGCTTCCATTTCCGTCCCTATTGATGAAAAAGGGTCTTCTTTGGGAAATAAAGAGGAGATGATGGATTGAGAATCGACATCAACATTCACCTCTGGTGTTGCTATAACTTCTTCTGGCCTGATTAGCGAAGTATAGACTTGTTGGATTTCAGCAGACGAAATGAAAACGTCACCACTTATGCTTTCATCATTGCTTGGTAAGTTACCAATTTCTCCCATGTTGTCTGGCTCGATTGCCGTAATTGACATTATGGATCTTTCCATAAGAGTATTTTGATTTGGGCCTATTTTGTCAATTTGACTGATAGGTAACACATAATCTGTACTCACATGTGAAAATGGATTTATTGGAATTTTTTCCAAACCATATGGAGCATTAACTTTGGTAATTTCCTTCATTGTAGATTTTTCTCTTCCCTTCATGTGATAAAATTCCGCCTCAATGTATTGAGACTCACATGTTTTGAACGGGGCCTTATCACCATATAATGTTCCAACTTGACCATCAAAACAGTATTTGAGACATTGATGGTATGATGACGGAATAGCTGCATGCTGATGTAACCAGGGTCTTCCAAGCAAGATATTGAAAGCTGAGTCTTGATCAACAATCATGAAATCTGAATTGGAAACAAGATCTCCAAACTGAGTTCTGAGCGTAACTTCTCCCAGTGGTTCTTGTTCATTTTTATCATATCCTTGCAACATCATGGTAGAAGGAGATAAATCAGATTCTGTGAGGCCCAATCGACGAAGTGTGCGAATGGGCATGAGGTTGACTCCTGAACCATTGTCAATGAAAGCTCTTCGAACATCTATACCATTGACTTTGCCAGATAAGTACAAAGGTTTTATGTGCCCATGCACAACATCATCCTCATCTTTATCAGTAAAAGATATCACTGCATGGCATTCTGCAGGATTATTCTCTATGTGATAAATTTCAGCTGCAGCAATCTCAGCTTCAAACTCTTGAGGACTTGACAAAGCTTCGATGAGTGCTTCCCGAAGATCTCTTGATAGATTCAAAGCATCCAAAATTGATAATTTGGCTGGTACTTGGGCCAAGTGTTTCAATATATCATACTTTTGATCTAGAGGCCTGCGTTTCCCAATAGGAATATGTGGTTTAGCAGGTATCTTGGAAGCAGATGCTTTGGAAGCTGATGCATCTTGTATTGAAGTTGGCAACATCTTTGGTTTTGGAAAATTAGACTGATTAGATCCATTTGCTTGCTGAGATAAAGAAGATGGAACCTTTAATCGGTCTTCCAAAATAATTGTGCCGAAGCTGAGTTGGCCATTAGCAGAAGAACTTGCTTGTTCATTTTGAGCTCGATGAAGGGCTCTACCACGAGTTTCTGCTGCATATACAGTGCTAGCAGGGGTAGAATTAGAGTAGTGGATTCGGAAAGATCCACGTCTTCCCCTATATCCTGAACCTCTAAAACTTCCTCGGGTTCCTTTATTTGATACAGGGAATTCAGGCTCATCAAGACTGGAATATGAATCTGTTAATTGAATCATATTAACAGAACCAAAGATCAATTCTTCGTCTGATAAAGACTCTGCCTGGTTGGCCTGTTTAGGCTGTGCCGTTTGGTGGGACGGTACCCGTGACTTTGAAGTAGATGGCATGAAATCTGCCAGAGTCAAAGACAATTTAGGCTTTGATGCATACTCATCTTCTTCTGATTCCTCTTTCTTCTTTGAATTACGCTGCCCTTTTGAGGATTTGTCCTTTGATGGAGGCTTTACTGCAGCTTTTGTAGGAGACACAATTGGTTTCTTCAATTGTGTTCGCAAAATGGAATGAGTCCGATTGATTGTCTTTCTGACCATCCAATCATCATATTTTTTCGCAGTTTTGCTTTTGACTTCCTGCCACTCGCCTCCTTCCTCTGGATCTGTAGCGGTAATACACGCTACATGAGCTGAAGAACCCTTCAATTTGACTTGTCCCAAGTCAACCATCTTTTGTAGGAGGTCTTTAAAGACAAAACACTCCTGGATGGGATGTCCCAACATTTGATGAAAGGGACAATAATTGGGACGGTCTTCATCTCCTTCCTTGTTTGGTCTCTTCGGCACTGGTAATTGAACCAAATTATTTTCCAGAGCTGAAATGAAGTAACCAGGAACTTGCTCACTTCGGAAAGAGTATGTTTTACTCTTCATATCCTCAAATTGTTTTCGTCGTTGATCTTTTTGATCATTTGGACGAAACAGCCTTTGTTGTTGGCGTTCAGGAGGTGGAGCCCTTCGAGAAGATGAAGGTTTTGAAGTAGAAATAGGTACAGGTGCCTGTTTAAGCATAACTGTAGCAGTTTCTGCTTTACCCATTCTTCTTCCTGGAGCTGATGGAATTACACGAGATTTAACCTTAGCCTGCATAAGGGAATCTTCAATCTGTTGAGCGATTGAAGTAAGGTCTCGAAACCCTCCTGTGTATTTCACAGGGATCAATGGCGTGCGTAATTCGTCACGCAAATTTGCCACACAGATTGGCAATAATTCCTCCTGAGGGAGTGATAAACTCAAGGAATACGTTAATCCCTTCCAACGAGCAATGAAATCAGAGACTCTTTCATTCTCCCTTTGCTTGCAGTTTGTAAGATCGAAAACTGTCGTTTTTGGCAAAGTTGAGCTGAACTGAAGAAGGAATTTTTGACGAAGATCCTCCCATCCGATGACTGACCGGGATTTCAAGCTTGTATACCAGACAAAAGCTGGTCCTTGCAAGGTTCGCACGAAACATCTGAGTTTCACTGCTTCTTGTTGTTCTGGAGTTCCCATCATAGGATCACAACAAGACACGTAATGCGTCAAATGTTGTTCAGGGTCGCCTGATCCATTGAAAGTAGGGAAAATAGGGTTTCCAAAACTGGATGGAGGAGAAATTGAATCTACCCATTCAGGGTAAACTTTCTTTTCAGGTTGAACTTGCGCCCGTTTCCCTTCCATAGTTTCTAACCGAGCTGTTAATGACTCAATAGTAGTTATTAACTTTTGAGAAACGTCAGGTTGAACTTGGTTTTGGGTAGGTGCAGTGAATGGAGCTTGGACAGCCGTGGAGGTTGGTGCTGCAACTAATGGTAGTGCTGCCAATCGTTGTTGCGTTTGACCCGTAGGATTAGACCTCTGTGGGTGTACTGATAAAGGAGGATATTCCTGATCCATCTCAGTAGTTACAACAAATTCCTTCGGCTGTCGGACTTCAGCATTCTTAAGAAGAAGACTACTCTGAAGTAGTTCGGCATTCAACCTTCTTAATTCTTTCATTTCTTCCTCCTGTTGTGCAAGCCTTTGCTCTAATGAGAGCGATTGACCTCCTTCAGAGGAAGGGTGAGAAGTAACCTGATTCTTTCCTTTCCCTTTATTGGATCCTTTTCGGAGAGGGGGAAGTGGGTTACTTGAAGGAATACCCAAATTTTGGGCAAGCCTTTGATTACGTGTGCGCACACCTTCTTCATTTAGGTCTGTGTGCACAACTTCTTGAGCAGGAACCTCTTCATCTGATCCCTCTGATTGAGCCTCATCTGGTGAATCAGCAGCAACGGCAGTGATGACATTAATGGATGCATATTTCATGAAATCCTTTCTATCAGCATTTCTATGATATTGTCTCCTTTTATGTCCATGATAAGACATGGCATTCCGTTGACTTGACCCCTCAGGAATTTCTTTGTGAACCGTCACTTGGAGAGAATCTCCTGACATCTTGGCTCTTCGTTCCTCTTGAGGCTTATTCCCTAATCGAGAGAATACTGACTTTCTCTGAGGGAGGGATTGAAGATTTGAAAAAGTCCCCAGTCCGGTGGACTGGGGGTGTTCCTGTTGCTTCTGCTCAACTCCTCGAATCCCATTCGTTGATTCTGAGGGTTGGGTTAGAGAAGTCCCCAGTCTGGCAAGCTGGGGTGTCTCTTGACATGCTATGTCTGAGATCTTCTTGAAATCTCTCTTGATCTTGCGGATCTTAGTTCGGAAATTAGCTGGATGCATTAACCTGTATCCACTTTTATCACCTGGTTCAACAGACAGTTGGATGATTTCCGAAACTTCTGTCATTTGATGACGTGTTTGCTCCAGACGAGAGGCTTGCGCAATATTCTCGCCTGCTTGATGTAGGAGCAATTCAACAACCTGTTCTCTATATACTTGATTTTGAGAGGAACTAGTTGAAGCTTGATCTCGAGCAAGATTTTGATTATGAACAAAGCCCATTGACTGTGGCCGGCCATGGGCAATAACATTGCATGAGACCATTTTCGGCGGGCTTTGCTGACCGGAAAGCACTGTGAAATGTAGTGCTCCGTGAATACCCCATCCTCTGATATGAACATTAGATGGAGCATTGGAAATTAACTGACGCAATTTTCTCAGCGCGCCAAGGCATGAACGTTGAAGGGTTTTCTGTTGCTTTTCAGCCTTCGGATACCGAGAGACTGATAGAGATGCCAAATCAATCTGGCGTTGTAACCCTTCTATTATCTTAAGATGATTTTCATATTCATCGTAAGATAATACCTTCTTCTTTAATTGACAAAGAGTTTTCCATATGTTAAGACGAATATCATGGATTCCATCATCCGTCAACATCTTTGGAATGTCATACTGTGAATCAGCCAAAGGCCAAAACATGACTGGTACTTCACCTTTTGCCAGTTTTTTCCTCATGTTCAGCATTTCCTCTTTATCATTAAATGAAGATTCTTCTACCTGTTTGGACCAGAGTTGGTGTTTCCTTGTTGCTTCATCGGATTCAACAAGATTGGTAGAGGAATCACTATTCATGCTGGAAGATGAATGACCTAGGGAAGGTTCGGAGAATAACCTGAACCCCAAGCTATCTTCTGATGGAGAAAGAGTTTCACCTGCCGATAGTAAAACTTCAGACATGACTGGTTTTACGTTTGCAAGTGCCTCGAGATAGGAGGGCTTTCTCGTCACTACATTGCCTTCTGAAGAATTTTCGAGACAATGTGAATCACTACTGCGGAGAGGACTTTCGCAGCGAAGTTCATCACCATGAGGAGGACCTTCATGATGGGTTACAGCAAAAGATGATATCTCTTGCTCCTTGGTCTTCTGACCACACAGAGGGTTCCTGTGGTTCTCATCTGAAGAAGAAACTTCAAGATTGACCGAATTTTCATGAAGCAAGTCTTCATGAGGAAGTGTCTGTTGAAGACCTTCGGGATTAATGTTCCTGTTATTGGGAACTGAGGGAGTAGAATCTTGAATTCCGACAGATAAATGTCTGAGGGCTTCAAGAACTCCAGCATCGAGCAAGGCCTTGTTACAGATTGGCCTTTGATCTCCTGACTGTGCTGGGCGGATCTTTTTCTTAGATGCCTTCTTACTCGCTTTAGAAATCACTTGATGACGAAAGTGATTGCTCTGAGCAGGTGTATGTGCCTGATCAGGAAAGATGGTCAGGTTAGGCTGACGATCATCGCTCAAATCAGGTGTATGTGCCTGACTTGGTTGTCCATATGATATGGGGGAGTAGGCCCCACAACCCTCTTGGACTGGAACAGATGTGTGTGTCTGTTCTGGAGTGAATTGTTGATGTGTCACTCCACTGCTAGGGATAGATTTATGTGTCTGTCCCTGAGATGATGCTGAAGCTGTTATGATATCCTGGCAAGCATCCAGAATATGAGCAGGAATTTGCCTCTGCTCTTTCACCATTGACAAAATATGTTTGGTGACTTCAGCCGCCGGAACAGGGATATACGTCCATTCCGGGCTTGGAGTAGGTGTATGTGCCTGCTCCTGTCCTCCTTTTCCTGTCAGTGAATCCTGACAGTACTCAAGTGTGGAGGCAGAGAGTTTAGTCTGCCTCCTGTTTGTCGTCGGGGCTTTCCGACTGACTTCTCCGTGCGCTACCAAACGAGACTGTTGGTAGGCTTGATTAGTATTAGCAGGTGTATGTGCCTGCTGATTATACTTCGCCAAACGCTGTTGACGAGATCCATCATATGTAGTCAGACGAGCCTGCTGACTAACTGCTGATGTATAAGCAGGTGTATGTTCCTGCCTATGGTACTCCGCCGGAATTGCCTGGCGGGATCGGCTTGATGCTGCCAGACGAGTCTGCTGGACAGCGGGATTAAAACGGGCAGGTGTGTGTGCCTGCTCGTTGTTTGCCACCAAGTTAGGTTGGTGGACTTCTCCGGAGATGGCAGGGATGACAACCTGCCTATTATTAACCGGATTCCGTCTCTGGTGATTCATCTTGCCTGCTCGGGTTCGAGGAACCTGAGCTGAATGCCTGGAGCCGGTACCCTCATCATGTTGAGGGTGCACTACCGCACGAGTCTGGCGGCGATTGTTGATGGGAGCCCTTGAGAAGGACTCCTGTCTCTTTGAATTAAGGTCCCGCGGGACCTGCTCATTCACTTCCTCAGAATAAGGGAGTGAATGGAAATTGCGTTCCGGGGATAATGACCCGAAACGGTTGGAGACGGTAGTCAGCACCGCCTGCTTCTTGATTGCTGGTCGCCGTTGTCCGGACGACCAGGTAGAATTGTTAACTTGGAGGGCTTGACGAGCGGCCTCCAGAGTTGGGATAGTACCGTTACGACGGTACTCCTTAACCAGTGCATTTGAAACACAGCGTTGAAGACGCTGAGTTGGTGATGTCATCCTCAGAGCGGATGACGTTCCAGCAGGAGTAGCAGCATTGGTTTTCATGGCAGCAGACCTCACAGTAGAGGTGTTCTCAGCAACAGTATTCACAGGGGTGAATTTAAGGAAAGCCATTTTTTGTAGGAGATCTTGAAAAAAGAGTGCCTGTTCCATATAACAGACATAATCAAGATGAATCCGGCTACTGCATCTTTTGGATGATCATATGTCAATGATTGCCTTGTTGGCCCAAGGGGCCTAACATCTAAGAAGAACATCATTTTAACTTGGTTAAGGATTCACGTCGGGTTCACCATTTTTTGTTTCGTGCGGAATCCGGGGATGACCTCCTGGACGGGAGATTCAAACGTTCCGATCGGTTTCTAACGGGTTTGTTCGTAGAACCGGAAACATCCAATGATTCCACATCCTTTTGGACCTACTTTCCAAAGGCAGGCGCTCATTAGCTTGTGGGCTAATGAGGCTTGGGAATTTGCATTGGTCGAGAGGATGGGAGGTCGGACTCATCACACCTTTTTGAGGGGAATTATTGTCTACTCCGGGACTCTCTTTATAGATTTAAGTTAAGTTCGTGAATCCTTATTACATTACCAAGTATAAAATGAGCTTTCCTTTAGTTTTAACAATCAATGATTAAATATGCAAGAAATTTAGAGAATCTTTTATATGTATTCGAGGTTCTTCATCAATATAGAATCATCTATATTTGTTTAGAGATTCTTGGTCAATGGTATCCTTCAAAACATTTATATAAAAGTCTCTTGGTCATTTTGATGACCAGGCTGGTTTTAAAGCCACTCAGTGGGGCACTTGAAGTTTATCGTCATTCAGAAGGACAGAGATTATTTCAATGTTGGGATCGAACCCATGAATGGGCTACCTACGTATCCTTTGTTTTAAAAAAAGGAATCAGAACCCACGTAGTTCGAGGAATGGGATATGATGTTTTATGATTGATGGCTCAAAGATGAATGTCATAATTACTTTTACACTCTAAGCTCACGTGAGTCATGCTCGGTGTGAGAAACAAGAGGTATTGGTAAAATTTAGACAATTGTGCCATAAAAGATGCAATCATAAGAATTTGTTTTGGGGCTTATGTATAGATGACTGCCCAGATAGGCGAAGGTTTAGGATTTTACTTTTAGGAAGAAAATCCATGAACAGGGTCCACAAAGTTATATGTGCTTCATGGAGATTTGAATACTCTAATCTTGGGGCTTACTCCTAAGGAGGATGCCCAAGTTAGGAGGGGACTTATGATTGAGTTTTATTCCTGAAAAGGAAACCCAAAATCAAAGGAAATTTATGACTGGTTAAGAGAAATTTTAAGGGACTTGGGGCTTACTCTTAAGAAAGATGCCCAAGATTTATGACTAGGACTTATTCCTGAGAAGGAAGCCTAGGTTAGGGGACTTGGGGCTTATTCCTGAAAAGGAAGCCCAAGGTTATGACTGAGTCTTTATTCCTGAAAAAGGAGACTCAGGTTAGGGATTAAGGTTTGGGGCTTACTCCTGAGGAGGATGCCCAAGATTGAAGGACTTGATTGGGGCTTATTCTTAAGAAAGATGCCCAAGATTTATGACTGAGTCTTATTCCTGAAAAGGAGACCCAGGTTAGGGATTAAGTTTTATGGCTTACTCTTGAGGAGGATGCCCAAGTTTAAAGGACTTTGATTGGGGCTTATTCTTAAGGAAGATGCCCAAGTTAAAGGTTTTATAACTGGGGATTATTCCTGAAAAGGAAACCCAGGTTAGGATTCTCTCATCTTAAAGGATGAGGTTGAATGAATGAACTCTCAATCTTTTGCGACATAAAGATGTTTAAATCACTAGGTTTTGAGAGATATTTCACATAATTCCTTTCAAATAAGGATGTCAAATCAAGAAATCATGCCATAAATGGCTTTGAAGAGTATCTTGAAGACTGAATCTTGAATAGGAAGGGTGAAATGGCTTAAGAGGGGTGAAAAAGGGCAAGATGGGCACCCAAAAAGATAGGGGCGCGCAAGTATTGAAGGTCGCGCAAGTCCTGCGTCGGCGCGCAAGTATTGGTCGCGCAAGTATACTTGCGCGACATGAGGGATACTTGCGCGATTTTCAACCAGAGTTGAATTACTTGAGCGACTCTTTATTAAACCCTTTCCCATCCTCTTGAGGTTCTTCCAGAAGAGGGACGCGCAAGTTATATTGAAGGAATTAAGTCGGCGCGCAAGTGTTTGATAAGTTTCAACACTTAGGCCTTCCTTCTTCCCTTTAGATCTTCCATTCTAGGTAAGAAATTACCTTAGAAGTGTTCTGGAAGCTTTGAGAAGAGACTTGGGCGTCGGGAGCTTTGATCCGAGTTTCTGGGAAGAGATCCTCCTTTCAATGGGGGGCCCACAGGGTCTATTTATAGGCAAAAGAAGACCCCGGGCGGTTACTGGGCGGTTATCAGATATGTCGCGCAAGTCCCTTGCACGATCATGATGGGTCGCGCAAGTGTTGAGGCGGCGCGCAAGTGTACTTGCGCGACCAAGAGGGAACTTGCGCGACCTATGGGCAATGTTCTCCTTTTCCATCCCTTTGTCGATTTTTGATGTTTCTTCAAAGGATTAATCACTTTGAGCTCAGATATTCCCTTTTCCGATCTTTAGATTCTGTGACGAAAGGAGCGTCAACAGTAACCCAAGGAGTAAGATCGATCGATTCATTGATGGGTTAAAACCATTTCTCTATCAAGAATTAGTCACAAATTCCTTATCATTATACGAAGATACTGTCTCATGTTCTATCAAGACAAAAAATGAATTCTCCAAATCATACTACTTTAATGAAAATCAATAGAAGAAGAGATCTGTTGAACACTCTTGAAATTGAAATAAGGGGAAGAATAGGAAAGTTTATTTTAAATACAGTAGTAAATGTGGGAACAAACACACCGATACTATCCTGAAAGGAATTTTATTTTGTTACAAGTGTGGTAAAAAAGGCCACCAGATCGAGATGGCAAGGGAACGAAAGAAGATGTCAATGTTGAATGATACAATTATAGATAAATGGGGAATTATGAAAATGAATGTCTTAAGATCCAAGGAAACATACCTCAGAAAAGGACAAGGGTGAAAGGAAAAGCTTATATGATCACTACATATGAGGTTGAAGCTCCGAATGATGTGGTGGTAGGTAATTTAATGGTTTCCTCAAATTGAGCCAATGATTTATGTTATTCATGATCATTGCATTGTTTCATATCTTCACAATTTTCTAAGAAAATTATATAATTCCAAATTGATTTAACATGGGAGTTGTCAGTAAATAATCCTAAGGGATGTATCATTGCAAAAAATATTTTTGAGTCAGTTCCCATCAGGTCATATAAACATGCTTTATCTATTGATCTCATCGTCATACCTATGATTGAATTTGATATAATACTTGGTATGGATTGGATTTCCGACCATGATGTGAAAATTTATTGTATGAAGAAGTAGGTTACAATTTTCGAAAATGATAAGGAGTACCTTGTCTTTAGAGAAGAAATGTCACTATCAGATTCTTATCTAGATCCACCCCTGTAGCTCTACTAAATTCAATTATTGGGGAGGAAGTGAATAAAATAACAATGGGTTAGGAATGGAATGATGAAATAGAGGATGTAATTATTGTGCAAGATAGTATTGATGTGTTTATAGAGGATTTACATAGACATTTTCTATAATGAGAAATTGAGGTATTCATTGATTTAATTCCTTGTTCAATGCCCATTTCGAAGATCCCTTATAGAATGACCATAGTGAAATTAGTGGAACTAATGAAACATCTTGAGGAATTGAGTAATAAAGATTTATTTTCCCTAGTGTTTCTCTAGGGAGAGACCCTATTCTTTAAAAAAAAGAAATATGGATCTATGAGGTTGTGCATTGACTATATAGAAATCAATGTTATAAAAATAAAGAACAACTATCCCCTACCTCGCATTGATGATTTATTCAATCAACTTCATGGAGATAAGTATTTTTCAATGTCTTTGAATTGATCAAGATATCATTAGTTGTGTGTGAAGAAGGAAGACATTCTGATGACAACATTTTGTACCAGGTATGGGTATTACATGTTTACAGTAATGCCATTTAGACTGACTAATGGACCCTCAATATTCATGGATCTAATGAATAGTGTTTTCAAGGAATATCTTGATGACTTTGTAGTGGTATTTATTGATGATATCTTGATTTACTCTAAAATATATGAAGATCAAGAAAATCACTTGCTCACTATTCTAAAGAATCCTTGAAGAAATAAATTATTTGGGAAGTTTAGTAAGTGTGAATTCTGGCTTCAAGAGATTTATTTTCTCGGATATGTTACCTCTAAAGATGGAATCTCTATTCATCCTTCTAAGGCAAGATCAATACAAGAATGTCCAGCAGTAATGAATATAACCGAGATTGAAGTTTTATTGATTTAACATGTTATTATCGGCATTTCTTCCATGATTTTTCTCGATTGGCTAACCCATTAACCAAGCTCACACATAAAGGGGTTAAATTTTTTTGGTCAAAAGATAGTGAATAATGTATTGTAGAAATGAAGAGAAGACTATTCAATTATTTTATCATGACTCTACCATCAGGTAATGATGTGTTTGTTATTTATAGTAATACTTCAAAGAACAGACATGGTTGTGTCTTTATGTAGAATGATAGAGTTATTGCCTATGCATCACGAAAGATAAAAATTCTTGAAAAAAACTATCTCACTCCAGATCTTTATTTAGCAGTTGTAATCCTTTCTTTGAAGATATTGAGACACTATCTATATGGTTAATAATGTGAGATATATACTAATCACAGTAGTTTGAAGTATATTTTCTCAATAAATGAAATCAACATGAGGAAAAGACGATGGCTTGAACTACTCAAAGAGTATGATTTCACTATACACTACCACCCAGGTAAGGAAAATAAGTTGGAAGATGCTTTGAGCATAATAGATCGTGGATTTTTGAATAATTTGATAGTTAAAAGGGATCCTATATTCATGGATCTAGTAAAGATGGATATAAGAATAATCATGGAAGGTGTAAGATCAATACTTTTTCAATGGTTCCCAAACAATCTTTACTAGAAAGGATAAAAAGTTCTCTGACTGATGATGAGGAGTTTCAAAAGAAAATTCAAGCTGTAAACGATGGGAGATTGACCAACTTCATATATGATGATAGAATTTTGAAATTTTGGAAGATACATTGTGTTCCTGACATACCTGATCTAAAAATGGAATTTTTGGATGATTTTGATGGCTCCAATTTCCCTATACACACTGGTATCACTAAGTTGTATAGTGATTTGATAGAACATTTTTGGTGGTACAAGTTGAAGAGGGAGATTTCTGATTATGTGTCAAGATGTATGGTTTTTCAAAAGGTTAAGGCTAGAATAAAACATCCTGGAGGAGTTATGAAACATATTCCCATTCCTGAGTGTAAATGGGATGATATTAAGATGGAATTTCTAATGGGGATTCCAAAGACTTATAGGATGAATTGTTCAATATAGTTCATTATTGGTATTCTTACCATGTCAACACATTTTATTTCTATAAGAGAAGATTTACCACTTGAACATTTTGCAAGACTAAATATTAATGAAGTTGTAAGACGTCATGGAGTACACCTATCAATTGTTTCTAATTGTGATCCACGTTTTACTTCCGGATTCTGGAGAAGTATTCTAAAGGCCCTAGATTCTGAACTTTGTTTGAGCAATTCCTTCCACCCTCAAACCGATGGAAAATAAGAACAGATCTTTCAATCCTAAGAACACATGTTGAGATCTTGCTCAGTTGACTTTCAAGGTATGTGGGATCAATATTTACCTCTTGTAGAATTTTTCATTAACAATAGCTTCCATTCAAGTTTTTATATGGCACCATATAAAGCGTTATTTTTAAAGAGATGATGCACACCAACTTGTTGGGATGATGTTGGTGAAATAAAACTTGTAGGCCTAGAACTTGTTAAGGAAATAATGAAATGGTTATTATAATCCAAACCCACATCCAAACAGCTCAATTTAGGCAAAAGAGATATGCCGATAACTGAAGTAAGGATTTTAAATTTCAAGTAGGGGATCATGTTTTCATTAAGGTATCTCCATGGAAGGGTGTTGTATGATTCGATAAGAAGGGTAAATTAAGTCCCTGGTACATCAGACCTTTCGAAATTCTAGAACGAATTGGAATTGTAGCTTACCATTTGGCAATGCCTCTACGTCGCTGAAAATTTCATGATATGTTCCATGTATCGCTATCGGAAAAATACATGCCGGACCCAACACATGTACTAACCTATGAAGAAATAGAACTAGAACTTGATCTGTCTTATTATGAAGAGCCAGTCAAGAATCTTGATACCAGAGAACAGGTGTTGAGAAACCGGGTGACTCGTCTGGTAAAAGTTCTATGGAGAAACCATAAAATGAAAGAGGCTACTTGGGAACCCATGTAAAATATGATGAAGAACCACCCAAATTTTTTTATGTAGTAATATTATAGATACTATGAGGAAGAAATTACTTTAATGAGGGAATAATGTGACACCCCAATCTTCCACAGTACACTTCTCTTTGAAGAATGCAATAGATTGCGTTGTACACAACTTTGAGTTCTAGCACACCACAACCCATCAAACTTGCCATTATGAATAGTAATACCCAATTAGTTAAAATTTTTAGATTTTATTTTTCAAAATGGACTTCATTTTTTCATTTGTAATATCAAAATTAGCTTAGAGCTATTTTTTTGTATTTTTCTGAAAACGTTCAGTTTTTTATGAATAGTAAAAAAACTACGTTATTGTTTAAAAACAACTTTATATTTAAATAATTAAATATTTTAATTAAATTTAATTTAGGTCAAAATTGAGACATAATACCTATATATGTTCAATTTAATTCATTTTAGTCATTTTATAATATGATTCGATATATAAAATTTTATTGAAATTTTAAAGTCTTTTACCCACCTTCTAGGCACATTTGAACATTTGAATAAAATGTAATTTTACCACAACAGTGAATTGAATTTCAAAAATCTAAGAGACCCATTTGAAATCAGTAAGTAAAATTTGGTTCAAAAGGATGAAAAGTTTATGGTGAATAGTGCCTTTTGAATTTTATTTACCACTACTTAAAGTAAAAAAGGAAACTTAAAAGTAAAAATGATATTATAATTACCCTAACACAAGTCCTAATTCTATTAGATAAGTGTATATCGACCAAAATCAACCTTTTGAATAAAATATGATCATTTTCGCCAACTTTCATTAGATTTGGACATTTAATATAATTTTATTTAAAGAAGAGTTAAAACTGTTAAATTCAAAGTTCAATAACTAAACCATCATTAATATAGGGTTATGAATAAGATAAATTATAAAATAAATATTCATTATAAATAAAAAAAATTCCTAAATGATATTATTTTAATTATAATATTTAAGCATTAAATAAATAAATATATTTATGACACAATGATGATGTTGTAATTACTATATGAATGAATGATTAAAACAATTGATATTATTAATATTAATGTAATTGTAATTTGAGACTTTTGATATATTGCAAAAAATTTATAGGCTAACCTTACTTTTTATGGTTGAATAAATAAATTCTTTTATAAGTGATAAATTTTTTATGACTTTCACAAAAACCAAATACTAAATAGTATCAAAATTTTCATAAATGAGTTTTTAAAACAAATTCATAATTATTAATTGATATAATATTCCAAAAAATATTAGTTTTGGACAAAGAACATAGATAAGATTTTATATATCAATAACGAACCACTTGGGGTTCTCTTGGAGTTTTATTTTATGTTTATTAACTATTTATAATAATACTACTAGAATACATGGTAAAAGATAAACTATTTAACTTAGAGTTAAATCTAAAATATAAGGTTAATATGGTGACCTAAACCTATATAAAACCTACTGGTTTAGAGTTTTTCGACCCATCCCCACCATGGAATCTAAATAAATCCTTTGGATCAATTATAAACCGAATATTATTGTATAATAAAATAATATTTCATGTTTTTTCTAAAGTGACCCTCACCTCTCTTATAAAGGGTATATCCTCTTTCCTCAGAATCACGCCTCCAAATCCATTTGGTTTAGACAAACCATTATCAAATATCCTCCCAACTACCCTAAATTTATCCTAGATGCCTTACTTTGATTAGAAGCTAGCCTAAGGAGCCCTTTTTGTCAAATCAAAAGGAAGCACCCTAAGAAGATATATAATTTCATCACCTCTTTCAAAGCTCATTTCTTCTTCCACTTCCTATTTCATTGTTGTTTCCAGAAAAAAAAAACTCCAGTACCTTATACTAACATTTATTTTATTATAAATATGGTAAAACCATATTAATTATTTTATCCATCTTATTAATGACAATGTCATCATACATTCGTACGTAAGGCTTACCATCGCCAAGTCGTGGTGTAGTTTGTTATTCAACACTTCAATATTTGGATAGGTATAATAATGAGTATAATTGTGGTAAATAATAAATATAACGTGTTAATTATTTTTTATATATGTTATACCATCCAATTACATACTAATCCACCTTCAATAGAATTATACTCTCGCTAAAGCATTCGTACAGATTACCTTCTCCACGAATACGATGAGATTCATTCCCCATCGTAATCATTCAAGAATAATTTTTATTTTTTGATTAAAAATAATGTTTAATAACTTAATATAACTCTGGATATGAATCAAATACATCCTATCCATAAAAAAACATGACTTAGGTAACATAACATATAAAGTAAAATTAATTAGTTGTCACACCAAAAAATGATACTATTGAAATATAATTAACAAAGAATTATTAGAAGATCATATATGATATCATAGTTATGTATGTGGTTCTGGTATAATTTAATAACAACAATTTAACTGTTATACAAGTTGTTGATGTACATTCAATCATGGGAAATTATATGTTATGTGTTAATTCTACAATCTCTTCATTACTCGAGGCTGTTTATACGTGAGTTTCTACTAGGACCTCTTTATCATCCACATCTGTGTTTCATAAAAATGTATTTCCAAAAAAAAATTATGATTTACTAGACTATGGATTAAAGTCATTAAATCCATTATTTTACTTTCTATAATATTTTTATAAAATAATCTTTCCGTCGTTTTCCAAATAAGGTTCTTTAAGACCTTTTCGACAAAATAAAAGAAAGAATGTTTTTTAACTTATACACTAAGTGCAACTATTTTCCTCCATTATAACACATTATAATATTACCTTATAACATTATAATAATGTTTTCAAAATAAATATTTTATTTCTTAATTATGTGACTTTTACATTATTACAAAATTGTATGTGATATTTTTGTCAATTAGTTTTGATTTCATCTATGTCAACATCCTTTGATGGATTTTACACGTGTTTGAAGTTGATTTATTATGATACAATATTCTATATTTTATTGAAGTTTTTGTGATATGATTGAAAACGGATGTGTTATTTGTATACCATTCATGGTTTATGGTTAAAGTACTAACATTTCGTATGCTAGTTTTTATACGAATGTTTATGTTATGTTTCAATATTTTTATATGAAGAATACACTGGACATAGTAAGTGATAGGTGGATCCTACTATAGCTCCCTGATGTAGTAGTATATCCCACGATACAATATAGTGTCTAGGAATAATTCCTTTAGAAAATATTATTTGTAGTCTTGCCACAAGGCCATGGATATGTGGTTATGATGCCCGACATTGTGCATTCCATCATTATACAATTGGCTATAGATATTACATTTGAATATTCAACTAGTAGAATATCCATGTGAATAAGTAAATGGTTTTATTTGATTTATCTTTTCCATATTATGATTATGTTTATATTTAAAAGGCTTGTTTTTTAGTCTTATACATTGCCTTAAATATTTATGCTTATTTATGATAGTTTCCGCAATATAGTTATCCTTACTGAGTATCTGAGATCACCAATATAGATGTTTTATTTGTTCCATAGTGCAAATATGTTTATTACGATTAACCAGTAGGAAAAGCCTAAGGGTTATGAGTGTGTTAAAAGGGAACACAATGTTTTTTTCATTTCATTATGTAATGTAAAACTTATGTATGTATCTAGTACATCCTAGGCTACTAAAATAATCGGCCTTTTGAGAGATGATCTCTTGTGATCATTCCAATGTTATGTAATAATGCACTAAATCTAGGTAACTAGGGTTAGGTATTTTCAATATGTATTTTATCTAAATATTTTACTAAATATTTTAATTTTCTCTTTTAAAATAAAAAACTAAAATTTTTTAAGAATTGAGGGGTTTTGGAAAAAAAATAGTTTTCAATCATTAATAAAAGATTATTTTTGCTTCATAAAAATTATATGATCAGTAATATATAATAAATGTATTTTATTAATAATATTTTATTAAAATATCATTTATTTTATAAATATATTAATTCATCAAAATAGATTCCATAATAAACCAAAAATATTATTTCTGCTTTAGAAATTATTTACAAAGTAACAATAATATAATGAAAGTATATTTGTTATTCTATAAGAAAATATTTTATATAATAATAATGTTGGGGTATTGATACATATCCCTTTATTACACTAGCAAACACCCTAAGAGTAAGGTTTGTGATGGCCGGGCTTTCTTGGGGCCATTCGATGCTCATGGTTTGGTCCGTGATCTTGATGATATTGATTATATCCCTTAAATGGTTTCTCTAATTCATGTTTTGTTGGATCTAGTCTTGGTCATAGACTAGGGAAAATCCTATAAATGATATCTCCTCTGGAAACTATGATATGTGGGCTTTATAGAGAATGATCATACTCATTGACATCATCTCCTCCTATTTCTGTGTCTAAAGGATTTGTTAAAACCCTATATTTATACTAGACATGTTATCATTGTTCAATGGTTGTATTTTCCACAATAATGTAACTTCACAGTTATTTTAATCCAATTGTATATAATAATTCAAATAGACTCAATATGTTTTCTGTATCTATTTTAAAAAATAAGACATTTAATTAAATAAAAAGGTAAATTTTACTTCTAATAGTTTGGGTAGTTACCATCTTCCCCCTTAAAGAAATTTCCTCCCAGAAATATCTTTTCACATAATAAGTTGAAAATTGGTGAGGTTAATTTTACATAATATTTTCAATGAGGTCTTCATTCTTTCCTATTAGAATTTCCTTTAAGTAAAAAAGGTTCTTGCATCATAATGGTTCCTCAAGATATTTTAAAAATCATCTAATTAGTATACAGGAAAACACCTCAAGCATCTCAGATTATATTGATAAAAGAACAAATATGTCATTAAAAAGATATTTCATATATATATATATATATTTGAAATATATTCTTGAACTTGTTTTTTATATAAAATTATTTCTAATTCACCTTCAAATATTTCAAAATTTGGATTTGGTATATCTGATTTGGTATTTACCTAATGAAGAAAATCTATAATTTGATACATACAGGCTGCACGATGGTATCCATCTTTTAAAACATCTAGAAAATCATTTAGTTCTTGACAATTTTGAAATTAATAGACAAAATTTTGAAGTCCAAGATGGTACTTCCCATGCATGGCATGGTAAGATTATTGAGAGTGTAGGATTCTCCAATAATAGGTACTTGATACTTGAAATAATTTTGTAATGTTAGAGGTATTGGATGCCTCATAATGTTTTTTTAATGTAACATGGATATATGATAAAATTTCAATGTCATCTAAGAATTAATTTAGGATAATCATTTCAAGTAGTTCTTAAAATATAGAGAGAAAATTGGTTTTGGATCTTCTTCCTTCATATTTTATCGAAGAAAAAAGTAAATAAAATTAGGGTGATTTAAAAATTGTCTAATATGAATGTAAAAAAGAAAGCATTGAACAAATAAGGATAATATTCTATATGAATAATATATCCTAACTTGTGATACACTATGAATCAATCTTGGTTATCCATGATTTATTTCATAATGTATATTATTATAGTATTTGTTTGTTCCCTTTATAATGGTTCGTACTAATCTTATGAATTTTATAAATCGTATCCCTCAGGAGTGTCGTACCAAGAGTGTATCAAGGCCCTTTACCATTCAACAGTTCTTGTTCGAGTTTAGCTCAAAGCGGTGTTTTTGAGTTTTACCCTGAGATATATTTGTGCCAGAGCCACATATTCTATTTCATATCCAAAGAGAGAAGTATTTTATTTATAATCAACTTACTCTATACTCACCCAAAATTTGGGATTATTTTCTTCTACATAGTATTATCAATAAGGGTTTAACTATATTTTTCTATTCATAATCCCAAAAATAACTAAACCTTACTCTGATACCAACTATAACAACCCTGGTCTTTATCTCATATTTAAACATGATTTACTAACTAAACATGGAGTTAATAAAAATCAGAATATCGATATTTATTGTGTATAAAGAAATTAGGACCATTAAATAACAAAATAAAAAATGAAATATAACATCTTTTGTGAAAAATAATTTTACATGACCACAACATTGATTTGTACATATCATTGCGTGGGATAACCTGAGGACAAACATAAGAAAAATGGGATATATAAAGCACAATACAGGAATAAACGTCGCATAACATAAAGAAGAAAGTACATGTTAGTAAATAGGAATATAAATGTAGTATAAAATAAACATGAACATAAATGAATGATATAACATGATATTAATAACATGGAAATGTGGAAACAACATAAAACATGATATTAGCATGATCCAGGGCTCATTGTACATGAATTAGAATGAGTAAACCCTCATTGAACATTAATTAGCATGAGTAAACCCTCATTGCACATGAATTATCAAGATTAAGCCCTTATTTTATAGGGTATATCATGATACTAAACAATAAACAATGCATTAAATCCTTACCTGGGCACAACCTTGATAGTCATTTCATTTTCATGTATAAGTAATCCACATAAATAATACAACATTTATTTGTTAAACATAATACATTTTTCTGTGAAAAAGGAATGTGGAATACATACATGTAATACCCCAATCAATAATTACATGAGAATAAATTTTAATTCCCTTGATAGAGAAATGTGTATGGTATTCACTACATGATGATTTTCGCATGGAAAATCATGGTTCAATTTTGGCAGCATAACAATGTCCAATTGAATTTTTTAAAATTGGTTGATGAGAGAGAAATGGGTCTTTCATAATTTATAAATGAAATGTACAGTAATCGGATCATGGAACATAATATCCCAACATATTAAATTGAATTTAGAAGCATAATATATAAGAAATTATTGAATTCAAATAAGACAAGAGAAATCACTTATGGAATTTTGGAAGGATAATAGATGTACAAGGGGAAATTAATGAGATAGAAATGGATCTATCATCATTAAAAAATCATAAGGGAATTATGGGGGAGGTGAAATACATACCCCTTAATTTTTAATTTAAAATAAATCTACGTAACAAAATAAATAAGAATGCACATGAATTGAGAAAGGAAGGAACCCTTATGGAATATCGGCATAATAATAGATTAGGTAAGGGTCCAAATTGGGGATGATAAATGATCCCTCATTGAAATAAAATCAAATGAAAAGTATGAGATGTATTATAAAATGATTCCAAAATAACCAATTGAAATTAAAAAGACTAATTTAAAACAAGGTTCTTGAATTGAAAGGAAGAGAGAAAGGTGAGGATCCTTTATATAATTGTGGCATAGTTACGGGTGGGATTAAGAGATCATATGGGTGATTAATGCGAGTTAAAGGAAGATCCAGTAATGTATACATAATATGGAAAACAGGGATATGTGTTATAACATATCCAAAATATTGAAAATGGAAATAAAAAGGCATAATGGAAAATATGTGCTTGAAGAAAAAAGAGAGAGGGAGATGCCTTACTTGGATGTGGTATTCCAATGTCTTGGTTGAGCATCCTTGGTAGAGGATCCTTGTGACCATTTGGATTCATTGGAAGGACTATAGGTAGTAGTTTTAATATGTTCTTTTATCTTTAAAGACCTTTAGGGAAGGGAAATGGGTGCATTGGTAGGTTTATATTGGAAATGAGATGCATTTCTTTTTTAGTTTGGTTTTGGACATTATATAATAAATCATTCAAAACCACAAACCATCCTATGGATTTTAACCATGGTTTATGGAAAATGGGATTGGTATACACTATTTAATAAGGCCAATGTCTGAACATAATTAAATATTTTCTTTTCTTATGTGGTGGTGTGTCACACTTTCAAGGTAATTATTTTGAAATCATAAAATATATTATTTTTTTGGAGGATTCACTAAGGATTTATAAAATAAATAAAAAAATATTAAAATTAAATCATTCCACTATAAAAACATATATTTTGAATAATATCCTTCTTATAGTATATATTATATCATTATTGGTCCAGTAATATGCCATAAAAAATACCGTATATTTATATAGTATTTAATTTTTTCCCAAAAATTCGCATGTCTTAGAAATTTATAAAAAATTTACTATTGGATAATGTCAACATCCTAATTCCAAAAATAATATTAATTTTCTATAAATAATTTTCTAAATATGTGAAATTTTACATTTAAAATAAAAACAAAAATTTATTGAATATTAAAGGGTTTCGGAAAAAATAGTTTTCAGGGATTAATAAAAGTAACATTTATATTCATAAAAATTCTATTATCATTAATAATTAAAAATTTAATTTATTAATAATATTTTACTAAAATATTATTTATTCCAAAATAACTTGGTTCAACAAAATAGATTCCTTAATTAACTGAAAACAACATTGTTTGTTTTAGAAATTATTCCCAACATAAATATAATATAATAAAAATATATTCATTATTCAATACAAAAATAGTGTGCATAATCATAATTATAGGTTCTCGATACACATACCTTTATTACGCTAGCATACTCCCTAAGTTTAAGGTGTGCGATAGTGGGGGTTTTATTGGGACCGTTTGGTGAACGTGGTTGGGGTCATGATCTCTATGTTCTTGAACTTTTTCTATAACTTGTTTCTCTCATTCTTAAGTAGTTGTATATTATCTTGGGATAGGTCTAGGTAAAATTCATGAAAATATATCTCCATTGGAATCTCTGTTAAATGGGCTTCATAGGGAATGATCAAAATGGAAAAGGCCATCACCTCCTTTGTCTATGTCGAAAGGATTATTTTAATCAATAAATTTATACTAGTCATGTGATCACCGTTAAATGATTATATTATCGACAGTATTGATACATAATGGTCATTTAAATCCTATTTTTTATAAAAAAAAAATGAGTGCATGAGTTGTCTATATTTATTTTACAAAACAATACATTTAATTAAATAAAAGGGGAAATTTCACTTATAATAGTTCGGTTCAATACAATGTCAACATCAACTGATATACATGAATAGACTCTTATCTCATCATATCCATCCGAGAATCTTTAGCCTCATACACCTTTTATAAGGGAAGTGTCCTTAATGAGACTTGGATACACATATAGAAGACCATAATTGGTTTCATTCTCTAGTAAAGTCATTTTATGGGTTCCATATCTCATTATCCATAGGTAGATGTATATAGATTATATGGAAGGGAAACACAATTATGTATTCCATTATAAACTGATATAATAAAACATTGATTCATGTTAAAAAAGTATATGAAGTATAACTTCTTAATGCCCAATATTCAAATAGAACTCATCCTTGTGTAACCCCTATAATTCCTAAAACCGTGGGGATAAAGATAATTTCTCCAATATTTGTCACATACATTATCCCATTAGCTGGATAGGGAATAACTAAATGATGAGAAATTTGATTATAGATTCCTCAAGAAATATTGGGTTTCTTATTATGGTCTGATCTCAAATTGGAATCCACTTTTGTGGATGTCCACTAATGTAATTGACACTTAAACCATCACGAAAAAATCATTCCCATTAGCTGATCCTTATACCATATCCATCAACAATCTATGAATTCATATGAAAAATGGTAAATATGATTCTATTTATAAAATAGGATAAAATGGATGCATTAGTAAGGCCTGATCTCCATACCACATTGTCCTCGAGATGGGTAATCAGGCCACTCCAAGAGAATATGTAATGATTAAGACCCTTATGTATAGGCTATCATGAAATATGGTCAATTTTATGCTATCTATGATTTCTCACACCGAGTATGAATTCTGTGGGATTGGTTTCTAGAAATTATTTTACCAATAGAATTATGGGAATTCACCGATTGGGTGGTCTTCATTGGGATTTATGTTTGATGAATTAGGTTCATCTCTCAAGGGTACGTACTCTCGATGATGAAATTTGGGGAAACATTATATGTGTAAGTCCCTCCCAAGGCCTATATTGTCATATCTTTCTTTAAATTGGAACACATAATAATAAATATGTAGACTCTCATTATTATCTGACATAGGATGTTTAGAATTCCTCATTTATATCTAATCCTGATATTTGTGTCCCTACCGCATGACGTTAAATAGATTGGACGGTTCAAGTCACAATATCATAAACTATTTCAAACAAAATATATGGGTTTTGAATCATTTTTTCACAGGATATGTAAGATGCCTTATATAGGATCAATCCCATCATCTAGACACCAACTTCCTCCCTAGACAAAGACAAACACTAGTTTTCTGGAGCACAGTTGTGAACCAAAGCATTATATATAAATTAGATAATGATGGAGAACTCCTAACATGAACACATTTTATCCTACAAGTACTTATTCACAATAAATCTATTGACAAATGCATAACTAGTGCCATATCGGGTCCTAGAAATTATTTCATTAACATATGTTAAACAAATAAAATTTTCCCACAACATGCAATAATTATAACCAAAATGTTGTGATGAGCCCAACCTCCCATCCTCTTGATAAATGATATTTCCTATGTTTCATAGGGTCTGATATCCCAAAATAGGAATTAACCTTGGATGTCACATTTGTATAATACTACAGATGTGGTAAATATTGGTTGTATCTATGGAACACTATAAAAATGGTAAAGAAGATGTGAGTGATTGATGAGGAAATGAACCAACCGCAAAAAACCCACATGCTAATCCGATCCACATATTTTTCAAAAAAAAAAAGTGAACATGTTTTAGAATTCATTATTGTTTCATCCCATTCATGGCCTAAAGTTGTTATATTTTCCAATTCCAATCTAGCCAGTTTATTTTTCACTCATTGTGAAACAAAATCATTAATCTGGAACATTTCATTTAACTATGTTGAGACATGTATAAAAGTATGGAAAACCACTTTATCCTTGAAATTGTGAAATTTATTTATCAAACATATAATATTATATATGATAATTTAATAATAATCTATCTTGTTTCCTCTTCATGGATTTAAAATTACGTACCTTTGAAATGAAATCATCAAATGTTCCATTGAATTCGAAAATCACTAGAAAAACTACTTTTTCCCCAAGGCCTCAAAATACTCTCTCGCCGCCACAATATCTCTAGTACCAGTTGATGAATGTGTTTTTCTAGAAGTATCACATCAATAGCTACATCCTCACTATAAAATAATTTCAGGAAATCCTTAAAAGGATGAGCTAGAACTAGACATTATTCCAATTATGGTCCATAGTAGAGGACGTTTACCTTAATGCCACATTTGATCTCTTTTGGATATTATCTTGAGAGAATAATAGTTCATACCTTCTCAGCCTTGGGGGGATTTATTATGACATTCTTCATGTACACACAATGGTAACTAACTATTCAAACGATATCATGGTCAGTGACAACTAAAATTGACACCGAACCCTCAAATTGTATTCCCTACACTGACCTACCCAACAAGATTCTATAATAATGAAGAGACACATCCCACTTATGTCTCAATAAATATGATATCAATTGGATATAACAACTACTCATTAGATATTAATGAGAAAACTATAGATGAGTATAATCATACCCTCTATTATTTATACAAGTCACATTAGGTTGTCCAACCATCTACCTGTTTCACATGAAATAAAGGCCTAGAAGTATCATTTTGGAATCTTCATGTGCTAATGACTATGTTGGTATTTCAGAGGTTAAAAAAATTGGAACATAAGGATAGAAGAAGTAGTGGATTTACACTCTAGGCTCCACTTCATAACTCCAATAATTATCCACCAATGCTACCATCGATAGGGGAAACCGTGCTTTCATCTCTCCAGTCGGCCGACCCCTTAATGATGATAAGAAAATTTCTACAAAAGAATAGATCCTTCAACTCTAATTAGAAAAAATGGATGTCTGCAAAATAATTTTGGGAATAATTTTAATATCTCTATCATATAATGATGTACCTATACCAGCCTATGGAAGCACTCCTGGTAGTGATTTTCCATAGCCTACTCAGTTGGGGGTATTAATATTATTCATACCATAATCTGGTGAAAAATAACCATTATTTCACCTCTCTTCCACCCATATATGTGGGGTAATTCTCATATTTTCCACACATACATCGAGGATATTCTAGAAATCATCTGAACTCAGATGTTTCTTAAAAAAAATCTAATAGTGTTATGATCTTTTAATATATTGAAAGCATCTATTTCATTCCAGGTCTCCAAATCCTTAGCACCATTCCCAAAACTGAGGAATCCTAGATCTTCACTCTCTAAACCCCATACCCAACTGCATGACTAGGACAAAAATGGTAAAATAAGAATACGAGAGAAGAATCATGTTTATTCATATCCTAATGAAATAATGAAAAACTCATATTCCTTTCAATGAAAGCATGTACCCAGATAATTTAACTAATCCATGGAACATGATTGGTCAAAACACCCACAAATGAAGAATCCATGTGAATTATGGTTGATAGGAAACTAAGATTACTACCCCTACCACTGACTTCTTAGGGAAACCATGGAGAAATTCATCTAAAGAAAATATTTTTTAGATAAACATGTTAATAAATGATCTATAGAGTAAGTGGATGAAACACCACATTAAATATGCATACGAGACATTCATTATCCATAAAAAAGGCGAAATCATCCCTCCAGATATGTGGTTCCATGAAATTTTATGGTTGAATGATGTTAAACTTCACGATTATGTTCTAGTTTCATGATGTTATACTAAAAGAGACCTCTCGGTCTCATGAAATTAAACCTCACAACATCATCCTTACTGGAAAGCATTAAATTTTAATGTATGTTGTCCTTACTATAGTACATTAATATACATATAATTGGTCATGATAAGATGACGTTAAACAACATTGACCATGTCATTATCATAAGTCATTAAACCGCACAGACGATGTCCTTTACTCTTGAAATTTAATTGTTCGAGTCTTCTATAACTATGTAAGACTTTATTATCACACTAAAAAGATAATATGGATTCCTTTATCCTATATAATTTCCCAAGAACCTTAATTCACATTAATGTAGCACAGTGATAAATTGCATGGAATATTTACCTGTCATATGATGAAAAACTATGCTTCATTAAAATCACTGAGATATAATCCACATCATGTGAAAATTCTAGTCTCCGGAAGCACAAATGATATAGTCACCTACAAAAATAGTTGTATATGTAATTTAAATACACCAAGTTAAATATGAAACGTTGTGTACAAGAGAGAGCAAGATCATACCCCAACTAGTTCAAACATGGCATGCTACCAGATCCTAGTAGTAGAAATGTGGAATACATTATTTTAATCTCCCATGCATAATTTCCATCAACATAATTTGGTGGTACAATTAGTATAGGAGTGGGCGTCTATCCCCACTTCAATCAATAAAATAGACCAATATATCCTTTCAGGTGAGAGCGTACATGAATATATACTTGTACATTCCCTATTAATGTGTCAATGCTTTCTGACTACAATAAAGGAGCTTTGTTGGTATATTCTGGTTCAGATAAAGGTATATCCATATATTCCTATCCTTATAGCTATAGTACCAAAAAATAAGATTGGTATAAACATGTGGACACTTCAAATCAAGTGAATATCCTTGATCACATCCCCTAGGATTGTTGGAAAATTTTGGTAAAAGAAATTTCATAAGGACCCAACTCATATCTCTATTCCTACCATGGATTACAAAATGAGAGTGAAACATCATTCGGGATGGGATCATCATCCAATAAAAAGAATATATAACATTCCAATGTCCATGAATTGGGCTCATATCCACATTCTAGTCAGCTCCCACCATATGATAATGGAAGTTGCCTCGATAAATTCTCAAATCCTTGTCATAGAATCTCATTGACATACTCCTGCAGATTATACACACTAGAATCATATTATTAAAGCACCATGTGGTTGTAAATAGATTTTTGAATCCATCATGTATTATTCATATATCCCTACTCAACCAAAAATATGTAGGATTTCATATTTTGTCAACAATGCAGAGTTAGGTTCGTAACCCTAACCTACTCAATTATATGTTTACTTGATGATTTGTGAGATATATTATCAACATCATAAGGGTTCTTTGACTCTTGATCCAAATAAAAATGTGATCATTGTCGTGATAGTCCTCTTCAGGGCAGTGTGGAGACATATCATAGAGGCTCTACTCTTGACTTCCACTGTGGTCAACCGGCGCACTATAATTTCTCTTAAGAATAAGGCAACCCTCCACTTTGATAAACACCATTGTATAGAAGGAATCTCAAAAATATCAAACACATTTGTAGAGATATGTTCTCAAAAATAGAATGTACCATTGTATAGAATCATGCTCACAATTCTAGGGTTTATCATATATAGTGCCCCAGAAACCATCAAGAACACTTCATCATGGTGAATAGGAAACCCAGAGAAAAAACCATTTTTGCCTAAGTAGGTAAATACAAATAGCTCTGATGAATAAGAATTTGAATCGATGTTATGAAGAGTATTATATGGATAAACCACCCAAACATGAACATACTCACTGTAACGTCCAATTATGTGATCCCAAATGGGTCAAAAAAAGAGTTCTAGAGACATCCTAAAAAATGGATGTTAAATTGTACAAAACATGTCATGGCTGAATGACGTTTGATAATATAGAACATGGCATGACCAAATTAAATTAAATAATTAAGAACAGGTCATATGAGTAATACAATAAAATTCACAGTGTCTCTTATCCTAGCTAAAATACATTAAACTACATAGTGACTCTAATTTGTGGTGGAATATGTAAAACTGCATAGCATCCCAAGTCATTGCAGCAAGAAATTAAAATACACATCATCTCATAACCAGACCACATGACGCTAAACTATAAAAAAATGTTCTTGCCGCATTAAACTAAACTGAACACTTATCTAGAACAACATATGGATTGAATCCTAATATAATAGGATAATTAGTGATTCTTGAACATATATTCTTGTGATCATCCATAGGATTACATTACATTCACATCAGTTGATCCTAGTACCTTACAACATGGAATTAAATTTCAAGGACAATTTTTATACAACCTAAAAAAACAGCATTGATCCATGAAATCCATCATCATTGGTGTTGGGAGACCTACATCCTTATGACAAGAAGTACACTACATGACTTATATCCTTTCCTCGTTATGTTAAACAACATGAGTTTTTAGAAATACATATGGAATGATTCTCATTTCAATAAGATATATAGTGACATGTAGATCCTATATCATGGTCGAGCCCAACATGATACAAAATTCCCATGTCCTATCTATAACTACATCATCATGGTGATACGATACATTTACAATCCCTATTTCTAACATCGATAATATCTTATTTATGTATGGGAATCTCAGTAAGGGTTTCCCCACAAAAATAATGCATAATAATTCATGATAGGTTCATATTGGTCCTGAATGAGAGACTATAAAATTAATACCATGAGTCCTCTCTACATGAAATTAAACTATACATTTGGTCTACCTGGCATGACATAAATTTGTATATTACCATGGACCACACCTGATAGGACCAATGTTTTTGGTTCAAGTATCCCACAACACATCCATCCAATAACTAAATTTGACATTATTTTTGACATCACATGATTGGTCATGACACATGAATCCCAAAACATGGGTCTAGTCATAACAAATATTCATCAAACATCCCCTCCATATGTATTGTTTAGACATTCACATGAATCTCCTTCCCCAAAGACTACTTGTGGAATGATTCCAATTTTCATGGGATATGTAGTGACACCCAAATTTCCATCGTTGGGTCAAACCACAATACACATTTTTATATCAGGAAGCCTGCATCCATAACGCATGAAATTGAACTACATGGTTACCCTATAACTACATGTGGGTTGATTCCTATAATAACAAGAATTGTATTGATTCCCATATCTTAAATCCATTCCCTAGATACAACAACTAGTAAACAAAATTCCCACAACAACATAAGGTATGAGTCATACATTTAAATTTTTCATATGTATGAGAGAGATATTTCTATGACAAGTTTTTTTGAATAAAATACATCATGCACAATTTTTCATGGAGGTTCCCACATCCTTACCGCATGATTAATAAACTAAAATAAAATAACTACGTCTGTACCACATGACATTAAACTACAAGAAACATTTCTTGGTCACACAACATAAAAATATGATGAGAAAAAAATTTATACTATATAATTTTAAATTTTTTATACCTTTATCCTATATCATTCCATATAATAGGACCACATTATCCTTACCCCATTCAACTAGAGTATGGGGTTAGTACACTATCTTTTAAGAACAAAAATCCATATATCACACTTTATGTCTGGAGCACCTCAGGTCCTCAAAAAACATTCATAGACCTTAAAAGTAAATGAAATCTATCTTATTGACCATTATATTGATACATAAGGGTTTAGACCCACCAAATAGAGAAATATTGGCTCTATAAGGATCGATTTCGAATCCTCATGATATTGAAATCTCTATGGTTGAACTCAGCATGTGAGGGTATTATGGGCTATCTCATGTATGATTTTTTCTTATCATTACTCATTAATGAATAACGTATAGCTATGATTTTCAACATTTTCACCTTCCACTTAGAAGGATGTTTGATTTCTCCTTACCCTAGGTATATTAATTGGACTCCAGCGTGACATCCCACATATTTGGTATATGTGTGTCATGAACATAAATTTCGTTCACTTTAGTCAATGTACTACAACCTTAAATAGTACACTATAATGATTCCAATCATAAGAGCTCAGAATTATATAAAATAATACCTAAAACATGTTAGTTTGAAATCCCTCATAGGGTGGAATATGAATAAGTCATGTCTTATCTGTCTAAACTCATCATCTCAAGAGTATAAAAAACATTAGGGTGAAAATAAATAAGGAAAAGATATCATAGGTCCTACATTGTATCCCTACTAAAATCTAATCTATCATCACTAGAATCTTAGTCTATAAAAAATTATAGTAATGATTGACACATATCCTTACTATGAGTACATGGTCACCAAGTGGATAAAAAACATTTATTGTGCTCAAATCATTCTTGAATAATAAAAATTTCTTAAACCACATTCATTTATTAAAAGATTGAGATGATGTAACCCACCTTTAGTAGACTGGTAATGGGGTCTTTCTCTTCTGAATAGACTGTAGTATCCTAGGATTCCCCCACTAAAATAAATGAGTTATCATCTTTACCACATGAAACCGTGTAGTCTCATATCAACATCAATGATTGACCTATACCGATGAGATACCATCCCTAGTTAACACGTATATCCATATACATTGATATAAAATCCATGAAACCAAACTATTTAAGTAGATTAGAGATACTCAATATTACATCACAATGTTTTAATATCAAATACCACATGATTTGAAAACACGTGGCATAGGGACTGAGTTTCATAAATAAAGTGCTAAATTTCCCTATGGTACCATAACTATTCCTTGATATCTTTTCCTTCATACCTTATGTTGTTGGAATGATTATTGTTTCCTAATAAATAATTTATGGAAATTTGAAAATATTGGGGAACTATATATCTAAAAATTTCATGGATTAATAATTGTACGTTAAATACCAACCATAGGAGTCCCCTTGATTTAAGAAATGAGCTACCATCCTTGTGAGCCCTGATGACACAACATTGGAACTCAAAACCTTAGGGTATATTGGGTCATCCATTGTATGTATACAAAATTTAATGATTCAGAGATTTAAGATCATTGGAACTTTATTTACAACACTAATATTCAAACTATCAATGTGGTCCAAGATCACCTAGTACTTATACCATAACATATATCCCCCCATAAATCTTACATATCCATTTTAAAAGAGCATAGAAACCTCTATTCAACAATTATATATATTCTTAAGGGATTTTATCTACCCATACTTGGTATCTACTTCGTGTAGTAAAGTAACTATGATTGAATTGAGATATATAAATTTCATGGAGGAACTCAGAACAATAGGATATCTTGGGTCATCCCTGTAATGTCATCCCCATTCAATATTCCTCAACCGGGTCATAGATGAATGAAATCAAACAGCATAGAATCATGAGGTCCATGAAAGAAAACCTTAAACTATAACCCATAAAAGGACTAGGGTAAAATACCCTAAACCTAATGAACATCAAATGTCTAAGATAAAAGTCCCTAAAAACATCATATCAATGGTCAATGATAGAAGACCTAAAACTATAGAACATCAACATTTCAATCTAAAACACCCTATAACTACATCGCATAAATGGACCGAGCTAAATAACTCTAAAACTACATCACCTCAGTTTTCAATGCTATAAGACCAAAAAATATTATACATAAAAGATATGAGATAAACGACCATAAACTATAGTAATAGAAGGCCTGAGATAAAAGACCATAAAAACAACAACTAAATTTCTGATCTAAAATATTCTTAACTATAGCACAACTATAGTCTAGTGTGCATGTAATTAAAAAAATAATTTAATGACACATGATTCTCGTCAGGTTGAAACACTAGTAAGGGAATCATGGGAAAAGGTCTTGTTTTTACATGATATACATGAATATTTTTTGATCCATGAAATATTGATCATTTATATAATGAAATAAGAACATAAACATGATAGGTAGAAAACCAATGAAAATGATGTAAGAAAAAAATCCAGGTATATTCCCACTATGTCATCCTCTATATGAATCTTATAAAAATATAGGGAAAATAAATAAAGGGATAAAATACATTTATAGAGCACCATAAGACCTTACAAAAAAGAAAGTTATAACCTCTACGTCCCCTGAATTAGTAAGATGTTAGATCATTTTATATTCGAAAGGATATCATGCCCAAATTATCCGTAAATATTAGATCAAGCCAAAAAATTGGTGAAGTTACATCAATGATTAATTTCATGTCAACGAGAATTCGTGAACATTTATCGAGAGAAACATATTGTAAGATAAGAAATAAAATCTAGATGACATGATCTATTTGGTTTTAAATATAGATTATTGGTATCATTGATGGTCTATGAAACATCACTAGAAAATCTTGGATCTCTAACTAGGATTTTTTCATTATAAATTGACATCTATATTTCTATATATGAGCTATATCTATTTATGGACAATCATCATAAAGTTATTTTTCTTTGAACCTATGATTTCTATACAAGTAGTTTGATATACATAGTGTGAATTTCTAACTACGTATGACTTGATTCCCATTGTCATGGGATATGTAAATAAATCCAAGTATCGTAGATTATATAAATATTTTACATTCTTTTATCCCAATTCCTATTCAATTTTAAATTTATTCACATTCCCAATTAAAGGTATCCATGACCCAAGGAAAATCCAATTCCTTGCTCAGATTTAGCCAAGCACTCATGGTAAAAAGTCACTTATGGATATCACCTCCAATTCCTCAGTTGACATACTCACTATAGATCCCCTCATGAATTTCAATTTCCAATAATATCATATAATCTAATATGTGCAAACATGATCTATGTTTATATTATAATTAGATTCTCTTCATTATGAAAAAAATCTGATTCTACAAGTTGAAATTTTTCTTGCACCCAAAATAGTGAATCATTCACTATTTTATTGAAGGTTTCTGATGATCTAAGACTATGTGGATAGAAACATATTTCATGCATGTAGGAATTGGAGATTAAAAAAATATATGGACCTTCTAGAGATAACCATAATAGCCATCTCCACACACTATCATGCAAGTGTCACCCCAAGCATACCTATGGGATGACTCAGGAGGAAAGTTCACATGAACTATATAATCATATTCAAGAGAACACACATGAGAATGGTAGATCCATTCCATAGTACGACAGTGAAAAAGGAGAAGAGTAACCAATTTGTGGGGTGGAACGATAGTATATGGGTTTGGAATTCCAAGTCGATAGCCACAAAAATTTCTTGATAAAAAGTGAAAATTACATTGTGGTATTTCTATGTGGGACTGTATTTTAGTAGTACTATTAACAAGGTAAAATCACATCCCCATAATTGACCATTATCAGTCATCCATAGAAATCCTACATGACGCCTTCAAAAACTATCGATCCCATGAAAATGATTTTTCTTAATCATCCAATCATGTATAACACTAAACTCCATAATCAACCACATACACATTTGTTTGATGTCGCAAGACATGTCCGATTTCACATTGATAAAATTACCAAATCAAAATATATATGACAAGAAACTTCATCTTTCCTTTCATTGAAGAAAATATGATTCCACAAGATCCACTGTCATATAATGATGTATAATCAATGGCTAATCACATGATGACCATGGATCATTCATTTGAAAGGATAGAATTCAGTTATCTACCATAAGAAGATTTCACATGCAAAGAAGATGACCATCATCACATCCCATGATTTTAGAAATCATCATGTGATGTTTATGAACATTAGAATTGTTTTTCTATAAAAAATATTTGATGAATTAATATTGATTAATTTGGAGCTATTATGATCACACAGAGACAAATTCTAGTTGTATGCTGGTGATATTCTGATGTCTCCACCACCTTGACCAACATATGTGTTGTCCTCTCTATAAAAATAGGCACCTCCTATTGGAGTTGGTTCCCTAGAAACCAACTTGTTTGTACATTATGATAAACTTTCATTCATTGGATTATTATTATTAAACTCATAATCACATCATGATTGTTCTTCTGTGGGACACAGTACGTTATAATGTCCAATGAATAGTTGTCACACTAAAAAGTCATAGCAGATCCCCGCTTTGATGAGATCCTAGAAGTTCCATGACATTATTTCTAGATATTTGTTCTATTTCCAATTGATATCATTTGAAGGGACACAAATGATATAAGATATCAGGGGTGGGGACCCACGAAACATTGAGGTACTTTCTCATGGTGTGTACCCATGGTAATATCAAGGAGGATATTATGAGAACAAGACTCACCAGTTTGAAATCAACATTCATAAGTGTCATTGGATGATCCTATATGCCGATTTGTATGACATTAAGATTATTATTAATAGGTGTTATATCCTGTTCACTGAGATATGTTGATGAAAAATGTGATGACAGATGTTCATAGTGAGGTAGGATATGTTGGGTGTGTCGCAAGTAATACTACATTAATGAATAATGTGAGAAAGGATATTTCACTTTTACGTAAGTTTATATCTCAATGTGTTTGATGGAAATGATATTTCCCGACTAAATACATGGCCCTGGTGTTCTCTAGGAATGCTCAATTCTAGGAATCCAAAGAATGAGAAATCGATCACATGGGATGATGGAACTTGCATGCAACCCACTTGATTTCAGATATTGGGACAAAGTGATTATATTACACAGTAAGTGTTTGTATGAGATGACATGTTGTTGAGACATCAACATTCGATATCTTTGGTTCCTTGACCCGTCTCTAGATTGTAATCTTGGACTTTCTTAAAGCCAGCACAACGCCAACATGAACAAGTCCTATAGGGTCTCACACTATGTGTAGCCAGTATCTTAGTTAAGTAATTTGTTATTTAACTACTTGAATAAATATTATTCTTTTTCATGGTTTAATAATTATTCAAGTATGACTGATCAAATTTATTTCATCTCTAGTTATTTGAGAGAATATACTGTGGATGCAATATTTATTTATCGATGAATAATGCAGTTAAATTTATTTATTAAATAAATTGTCATTATTGGAGGCCCGATGAATATTAAAGAGGATTGTCAGACCATGTTATAAGTCTGGTGAGAAATAAAATTAAATATTATTTGGTTAAATAATATTTAAATATAATGTGTAGCTTAAGAACATGTCATGGAAGTAATAGAAAAACTATTATTATATTCCATGGGATTTCCCATGGAATAATAAAATATGTAATAGAATGTGTGTTAATTATTTATTATTACCTGCTGAATTAAATTCACCATTATGTAATTATTCTCTAATTAGCCAAGGGGTAATTCCACCAGCTAAACAATGGTTTTTTCCACAACATTCTTGGATAAAAACTCCTAAGCCTATAGAATGCTTCCCACTCCATGAATGATGTCATGAAATAGAGGGATCCTCCTCCACTGAATATAGGATAATGATTTGGAAAAGATTTTCAAGGTGATCAAAGGTGGACTACACAAGTGAAAAGATCGTCCACACTGGCACCCGAAGACTCCTTCAACAACATTTACAGATACTTGGAGCATGTGTGGATCATCGCTAGAGGATTCCTATCCTTGGATTCTATATCTCAACAAAGTCGCATCTCAGACCCATAGATGAATGCATCAACGATTAAATAATAACCTTGGAGGTAATTATTTAATAAAATTTAATTAATTATAAAAAAATATGTATATACTCTCTTCTTAGTTCTGGGTTCTCTACTTTTTCTTTATCTTTGATTCAATTCAGTATATACTAGATTTTACCATCATATTGATCATGGATTAATCATTAGTCATGGATATTTGGAAAGGGGTGTACACAATCATCCTTTGCTTACATTGTTCTAGGAACCTAAAAGTGGTCTCAGAGTGAGGTTATATATTTGTTTATAATTATTTAAATAATTCATTGAAGATTTATGCTTTACTAATTTAGTTTTTCAGTTCATATATAATCAATCTTGTAATCTAAATTTCTAGATCAGTTCATTCTATTTCATTTATCGCATATCTAATAGAAATGAATAATTTTATAATTAAAATTAAATAGAGGTTCTCATTAGGAGGTGCCAATGATTTTGTATAGGTAACACAATATTACACACCGTGTATTCAGAGTTACATTCCATTTCATCTACCATACATGCCATGTAATTTGGATCACACACAGTGTAGTCGTTTTCAGTGCATTGGGAGTAATTCATAAATTACTAAAGACATGTGAATTAATGAAACATGTTGTTGTTAATTCTTACACCGTGTGTGTACTAGGAAAGACTGGTGCATTTTCAGCCGGATTATACACTATGTGGCCCACTCAACATGGCGTGTAGTCCCTTTGGGTCAGGTTCATGTTGTGTATCCCATACACATCTGGTCCAGCTAGTGACTTTATAACATGGATTCGACACGACGTGTAGCCCACTAGACATGACGTGTACTCTGAATATTTTTAAATTACACCTCACATTCCATTTCCCCAGGCTTGTACTTCATATGGACAGTGAGGAGGGTACACACCATATTGTTAGATATTCATACCATGTACATTTCTCAGATTATGTAGATTTAACAATTTATTATTATATTTTGTAACACATGATACAATTACATTTATGTGGGGGTAATGTTGGGAAACAATGTGATGGGTGTTCGATATATATATATATTGTTAATTGACATATGAATATTGTTAAAAGATCTTTACATTATGTATGATTTGTATTATAATTATAATTCTCCGTGCAAGCTACATGTCATAAAGAATAATGTGCATTCATGTATAATACATGATGGGTAGTTTTGGATGGGTATTCACCATATTGCCTCTAATTTACAATCTATGTACAAGGTTATGGATGAAAATATCAAGGAAATTTAGAAATGTATTAAGATAAAAAAGGATTGATTAATTAATGATAATGATTAATTGATTCAAGAATAATTTATCTTAATAACAATGATTTTATAATTTAATACTTGTTTTATTAAATGTGTAATTCGTTGCATGTGTGTGGATGATCATTTCCAAGAACAGACCTTTGTATGTGATTGGTTCCCTTTTAATTAATTTATTAAATTAAAATTGTGGGTCTACGTTCCCTCTCCTCATTGATTTGAAGGGAATGTGTTCTCATAGATTCTTTTATGTAAACCCCATTTTAATCCTCACCTATATGTGAGTTAAAATCATATGTAATGCTTGGGGGTCCCTAGATAGTGGACATAGTTCATGTTAGGAGCTGAGGAGAAACGAATCCATTGAGATACAGAAGTGGATTGGTGGAAAGCTATAAACATGAACCATAAATGGTTCGAGGTGTTTCTCCCCTTGGTTAGGGTTAGTTTATCAATTTATTGATAAACTAACCAATAGTAAATATAATGATCATAAAATTTAATTATTTTTCTCAGTAGTATGGTTATTCATTATGGATTTTTGACACGATCACATAATTAATGAACTAAAAATCATATAGAATGGAACTAAAATAAAATGTATTATGCGTAAACATTATATATACATGGTTAATCACTTATGTATATCCCACATAATATTTACAATAATATGAAAAGATAATAAGTGGAAATTTACGTATAAAGGATAAAATTACTAAATCAAATATTAAGTCGGTATAGCCTTCTTTTACTTCGAAAAGAATCAAACCATATGTTAAAGTGCTTGACCAGCCCTGGTTGGCATGCTTTCAACTATTGTTTGATTCTAGTTTGAGGTTTTGGGTTGAAATAACTTAGTTTACAACAAGGGTTGATTTCCCTAGTAGGACATGGTGTAACTAAGTAGAAAAGGTTGAGTAAATCCCTAATTAAGGATTTCAGGATTGGAGAGTCCACTCAATAGATCAAGGAGCTGTGAGTTAATGCAGTTGGAATTTGGAATGCCTACCTATCACCTTTCATAAGACTTGACCTACCCTAGTTGGGGTAATGTGAATTGCAATACAGATCATTTCTGCTAGAATGTACAAGAAATGGGATATTCTTAAGAAAATGGTGATGGATGTTGGGTTTCGACAAAATATTGGGAGACTAATAGATATTTATTTATTTGTCTATATTTATCATGAAAAAGTAATAAAACTATATTCATCTTATTTGTAGAAACAACATCCCAAAAAGACATCAAACATATAAATAGAATATATACTCAATATGGATAACATTTTCATCAGCCCTAATTTCTTAGATTGGTAAAGGCTCCTTTGGTATATCCTTCACCATGAGAGGAAACATTATATTATGGAAGAGCCTTTACATGTTGTGCCTAAAAATGAGGTGAGTGATGAGTAACAATCTATGTATGAGAAAAATATGAATGAAGCTATGAATGTTCAGTTCTATATGCTATCATCCATTACCGATTATCTCTTTAAGCAACATGAGTAAATGGATGCTTATAGAATGATGTATCACCTTCAGGATCTCTATCAAGAGAAGTCGATATATGAGAGTTGTGAGATCTCCAATGATTTGTTCACTATTGTGCTTGTAGAATCTTCTCCAATTGGACCACAAGTAGCCAGTATTATTTAATACATTGAGCATCTGAACAACATAGAGATTAAATTCAAAGATGAGTTGCGTAAAGATCTCATACTATCATCACTTCCCAAGGCTGTATCTAGTTTTATTGTGAAATATAATATGAGGAATAATTATTAGAGATTATCTGAACTTCTAACCCAGATTTTCCAAGTGGATAAAGACATGGGGCATCACAAACATGAAGTACATATGGTGAATAGTATGAGGAATTACAAGGAAGTGTTGCCTAATATTTATAAATATTATAATGATCGCGATCACAATCTAACCAAGAAGAAGAATATCTAAAGGATGGGAATGGAAAGGGAGGCAGTATGCTTTGCATGTGTAACTTTTGGCCAATGGATGAGAAAATTCTCCTAGAGGCAAGGGGAATCCAATGATTCCTTCATTAATGAGTTTAGTGATTCCATTTTTACATGTTGGTTATTGGATATATCTTGTGAGGATCACATAAAAATCCAAATTCTGGAACCATGTAGATATCAAAAAATTGCTAGAGGAGAGGTGGATCTGTGAGTTTCGAATGGTGAGATAATGACTTCTTTTTCATTTGTGACTACCACCTCACATTTCTTATGGTAATGATTTTGGTTTTTTCATGGCTAATATTATGTACCCAGTGTTACCCATAACATGATTTTTGTATCTAGTTTAGATACATGTGGATTTATTTTCAGGTTCGGAAATAAATGTTGTAACTTTAATAGGAAAAATATATATTATGTTATGTAACATTTAAATAACATTATATATATATATATATATATATTTATTAAAATAAAAAAAATTGTGTGAGAAACTGATAATGAACTATGTTTAGATAACCCATACAACACCCTCTTGTGGCATCATCGCCATGGTCTTGAAAATGAGAAGCACCTGACAAAGCTCTATCAAGATGGTTATTTGGACTTTTTCGATCTAAAACCACTTGATATATTTCATACTTGTTTACAAGGTAAAATGAACAAAATACCATTTGTTGGAAATGGTGAAAGGTCCAAAGAGATTCTAGGAATGGAACACATTGATATGTTTGGACCATTTTTAGTAGAAGCTAGAGGTTGATATTCTTATTTCATAACTTTTACTGAATACATGATTATATAGATATGCATACATAATGATTTATAATTCTGATTTATTTTATAAATTCAAGGCGACCAAGAATGAGGTAGAGAATTATCTTGGTATGAAGATAATGTTTCTTCTATTGGATCAAGGTGGAGAATATCTTAACCATGATTTCAATGACCTTTTACAGAATTCAAGGATTCTTTCTCATCTCACTACACTATTATACACCATAATAAAATGGTTTTAGTGAAAGGAGGAATTATACCTTGTTGGAAATGGTATGGTTGATGATGAGCCATGCAGATCATCCATTATCCTTTTGGGGATATTCATTGCAAACTGTTGCATACACATTAAACCGAGTACCAACTAAGGTAGAAAATGGGATTCCCTTTGAGCAATGGAGTGGAACGAAACCCACTTTTTCACATACACATGTATGAGAATGTGATTATTTTGTCAAATATTTCTTATGGAATAAACTAGCACCACACGTCATGAAGTGTATCATGAGAGGGTATCCCAACAAATCAAATCGGTACTACCTATACAACCCCTCAGAAAAGAAATTGAATATTTCCATACATTCCAACTTTCATGAGATGGAGCACATCGTCAAAAAGGATAGTACAAGAAATATGGAATCTAATGAATTTGGTTTTCATGATAAATAGGAATTGGTATAGTAACAAGTTTCTTAGGTCCCCATGGAAGAGTTAGTTGTTTAAAGACAAGTAATGTGTAAAAGTACAAGATATGTAAGGGAACTAGCGATATATTTTTTCCTTTTCACCGAGGATGGGGAATCATTATTGTTGGACAATGATGAGTCTCTCTCTAGTAAGGAAGTAATAGAGAGATAAAAATCTCATGGTGGCTAGAAGATATTAATTCTGAGATGGATTCCATATATCAATACTATGTGTAGGTTCTGGTCGATTCACTAGTGGATGTAAGGCATGTTGGGTGTAAATGGGTATTCAATAAGAATTTAGAAATGGAAGGTCATGTTAGTACCTATAAGGTAAGGCTAGTGGCTAAAGGATTTAAATTGTGTCATTGAATTGAATTTGATGAAACCTTTTCACTAGTATCTACATTTCAATCCATAAGAATCATAATTTCCATAATTGCATCCCATGACTATGAGATTTGGAAGATGGATTCCAAATATGCATTTATTAAAGGGAAAATTTATGAAGATGTCTATACGACACAAACAAAAGGGTTTTTAACACCAGTTTATGCTAAAAGGGTATACATGTTGCATAGATCCATTCATGGATTAAAGAAAACATCTAAGACATGGAAAATTTAATTCGATGAAGCCATAAGAGTATTTGGTTTCATTAATAATGAATGTGATCCATGTTCTAACAGGAGGTTTAATCGAAATATAATCATTATCCCAGTAGTGTATATTGAAAACATGTTACTTATTAGAAATGACATACCAGTCTTTCATTAAGTCAAGGACTCGTTGAAAAATTGATTCTCCATAAAGGACCTTGGAGAAGTAGCCTACATTCTAGGGATCAACATTATTCTTGATATATCCATGAGGCTGCATGGACAAAGTTAATGTACATACATTGAATTAATGCTAAATAGATTTAGTATGGAACAATCAAAGAGATGATTGTTTCTAGTGTTACATGGTATACATAATTCCCTAAAAATGTATCCCCATACCCATCATGAGAAATATAGGATGAGTAATATTACATATGCTTCAGTGACACGATCTATCATGGATGTCCTGATATGTACAAAACATGATGTTTCCTATGCACAGAGCATGGTAGAAAGATATTAAGATGATCTTGGTGAACAAAATTGGATTGATGTCAAGTCTATCCATAATTGAGAAGAACTAAGGATATGTTCCTTGTGTATGGAAGAGATGATGAGATTTTAATTAGTGGGTTTGGTAATTTTTGTTTCCAAATATATAAGAGTGATCTAAATTCGCATTGAGGATATGTTTTCTATCTCAACGGAGGAGCTGTGAGCTGGGAAAATTCAGAGAATCTAGTTTTTTTAGAAAAATGGACTCTGAATACATAACAGCCTATCATACAGCCAAAGAATCCATCAGGATTTGGAACATTTTCAAGGATAATGATTTTTACCTAGTAGTGAGGATCCCATTACACTATATTGTGAAAATACTACAACAGTGGATCTTTCCTAGGAGCCAATGTAACATCAATGGAAAAAGAACATACTCTAAAAGTATCACCTCTTGAGGGATTTCTATCAAAGGGGTGATGTTTTAGTGAGAAGTGTGTCCATGGAAGAGAATTTGGAGGACCCCTTTACTAGAGGCTTATCTCTACAAAAGCATGAATATAATGTGAGAGCGAGGAGACTAAAGGTTTTAAGTAGGTGATTTTATTGCAAGTGGGTGTCTGTTGGAGTTGGTGGCTAGAAACCAACATCTTTGTACATTACCATTAACATGTATTCATAGGATGAATATTAATAAACTCATTATGAAATCATGATTGTTCTTATTCTTGAAACAGTATGTGATAGTCTCCTAAGAATAGTTTTTATACTAATAGGCCATATTAGATCTCTACTAAGATGTGTACTCAGAAATGTCATGACACAATTTGTGAGTATATTTTCTATGGCAGGATGATATCATATGAAGGGATCCAAATAATATAGGATATCAAGGGTGGGGACTCATGAAAAATTGAGGCAAATTCTCATGGTCTGTGTCCTATGTAATATCCCTTAGAATATTATGAGAACAATACCATCCAGTAGAAAAACGACATTCATAAGTGTCATTGTATGTTCATATCTTCCGATGTATGTATTGGTATTAGTTTTAATTTTTTTTATTAAATGGTATAATGATTTAAAAAAATTATTATATACAATAACAGTGATAAAAGATGTTCACAGTGAGGTAGGATATGTTGGGTGTGTTATGAGTAATATTTCATTAATGAATAATGTGAGAAAGGATTTTCCACTTCTACAGAATTAGATATCCCAGGACTTTTTATAGAAATGATATAGCCTAATTAGAACCATTTACATGGTGTTCTCTAGGAATGTTAAATTTCGGGAATTAAAATAATGATAAATTTTGCACATAGGTTGATGGAAGTTTCATGCAACCCACTTGAATGGAGATATCAGTAAAAATGGATTATATTACATGGTATGAGTTTGTATGAGGTGACAAGTCAATGGAATATCAACTTATTTCTATTGGGTTTCGTGACTTGTTTCTAGATTGTAATTTTGTAATTTAGGTAATCCCACCTAATGCCCAAGAGAAATAGTCCTAGAGGGTCACACACTAAATATAGCCAGTATCTTAGTTAAATAAATTATTATTTAAAAAGTTGAATAAATTTTATTCACGGTTGTGGTTTAATAATTATACATGTATTCTTGATCAAATTTATATTGTCTCTAGTTATTCAAGAGAATATATTGTGGATGAAAAATTTATTTATCAGTGAATAATGCAATTATATTTATTTAAAAAATTAATTGTCATTATTCATGGCCCAAAAAATGTTGAGGCAGATTGGAAGACCATGTAATGGGTCTTATGATAATTAATATTAAATTTTATTTGGTTAAATAATATTTAAATATAACATGAAAGTTAAGAACATGTATTGGAAATAATAGCATTTCTATTATTATATGACTTGAGGTTTCACATGGAATAACAAAATAAGTAACAGAACATGGGCTAATTATTTATTATTACATGGAGAATTAAATTCCCCATTATTTTATTATTCTATAATTTTCCCAGGGGTCATTCCCCCATGTAACCAACAGTTGTGTGAAAAAAATCCTTGGATAAAACCTGTGAGCTATGATAACTCTTCCCCCTCCAAGAACGCCCTCAAGAATCAGCGATACACCCCTCCACTAGAACTAGGAGAATGCTTTAGAAATGATTCTCAAGGTGATCAAAGGCAGACATCTACCGTGAAAGGATATTCCACACAAACAACCAGAGACTCATTCAGTGATTTCCAGAAATTTGTGGATAATATGTGGATAACCGCTAAAGGATTCCTATACTTGGATTTTACATTGAAATGATTCCTCACATCTAAACCATAGTTTAATGCATCTACGAGGAAATAATCACCTTAGAGGTATTTCTCTAATTTAATTAAATTAATTATAAAAATATGTGTTGATCCACTCTTCTCGGTTCTAGTTTCTCTCCTTTTCATTTAGCATTTATTTGATTTCATGGATAATGGTGCTTAATGTTGTATTGATCCTTGATTAATCATCATTCATGGCAATTTTCAATGTTGGGTATATGCCCATCAGGCACTTCAGCTGCACCCAGAACCTACACCTCCTTCATCAAACAATGGACTACAAATACCACATCTATCATTAAACACACACACACACAAAAGGATATGATAGGGATAATTGGTGAATGAAAGTAGAGGAATGAATCACATTAGTAATCCTCCTTGATGAAACTCCTCTAGTGATCATGATAACCTACAATATGTTCTTATTAAGATAATTCAATCAATTGATAAATATAGAGTCATGAAATTCTTTGATTATAAAATGTATTCATGAAATCTCAAGATACCCCCATTTGGATGTAAACTTCACCACGAAGGACCTATATATATGCTTACATTCCTTGTGTTCACCACCTTCACTCAATTTCATAACCCCTTGTGTTACCTTCCATCAAATTATGCTATCACATGAGTAATATAACCTCATAGGATGTGAACATGTAGGCCCAAATATACATAATGAACCCATAAATCTAACCAAAATCATGTACATGTGTACTCTATAATTATGGGATGTCCAATACAATGAACCCCATATCTATTGATGCTTATATATAGCTATGGATGTGGATATTTCGGAATACAATACCCCATATGGGTCCTTGGGGTTGTATTACATCTCATTGAATGTTCACATTGAATTAATGTGAATTACATAGAAGAGATTATACAAACACATCATAATAAGAGACACTCACATGAACCCACAATAATTCAGGGTTCACTATATGATTTTTAAACTAATATAGATATCCACAAACATATTCCCTTAGACTTTTATTGCTAGGAGCGTTCTTGTCTAATGATTCTTCCACACATAATTGGATATGGCCACCATGAAAAACAAAATCCCTAGGGGAACCCCCTTCATGTAAGGTTGACAATGAGGATATTTTACCCATATATCATGAACCATATTCATGCATAGAGAACCCTATCCCTTGCATGTGGAACAAAAAAATATGAAAACACATTGTATGATGATCCATCACAACACCTTTTTTATGTTCATGTGAGTCGTGTACCTTCATGGGGAGAATTTTTATTGGGTTCCCCAAAATGTCAATATGTAACCTTGATTCACATGAGAATTCTAGGGAACGTAATCACATCTCTATGAATAACCTTGTGTGTGAGGATGTACAATGAATCCACTACCAATTTACTCCCCTTTACATGGATATAAAATCCATGTCGACTGAAGACCCGATCCCATTTGACTTATGTCTCCATCATTTGGGAATGAAAAAGATTTTAAAAATATCTGTGATATCTCTCTATGTTGTTTGTTTAATCTCATGTGATAAAATGATTCCACAATGATCTCTCAATGCCTTATTACAGCCTGGGAAATATCACTTTGATCACAAGATAAGGCTTGGACAGATCATGTTTTTCTTTCAATGGCTAATTGACATGTAAACATTGTCGTGTAATAGTACTAAGAGAATAAAAGTTGATCATAAAGATTACACATGACATGTTTTTATCTTTCACAGGATGGACCCTGGCCAAATTACAGTTGATCTCTCAAAGTATCATTGATATGTCTCATTTGTTATGTAATCCCCCATTGACATGTAAGTATTTCCATATGAAATCTCAATGGAAATTCATTTTGATATTCCAATATTATATATACATGTCGACATATTCATGAATATGACACAATACATGTCAGCATTGATTATTTAATGAAATCCATGAATTGTAAATTGGTTAGGAAGACACCCTTGGGTGTATCTGCAATGTCATAAGGATTCCCCAAATATATCGGGGGAAAATAAAAAATGTCCATCAAAAAGTCATTAAATGTAAGGAAAATCCACTAGAAAATTTCATCCTCATCAAACATACCCACTTAGACTCATGTCAAGTGGGCCTCAACCAGGAACCTTCTATAGAATACCCCTTTTATAAGTAAAGTTTAATGGATGAGCTATGGTTATTATCTCATGTGAGCATATTTGTGTCATGATCATAGATAGACCATTAATGTGTTTCATCACTCATTATTCTTCTAAAGATAGACAAAAAGTATATGGAAGGGAAATGTGAGTTTTTAATACTCAACCAACTGAACTATGAGAACTCTAATTCCTGTCTAAATAAGATATATAGGATGACTTTATTTGGTTAGATATCCAAAGGGAATCTATCCTGCTGTAATCCCCAATAATTCCTAAAACAATGCAGATAACAAAAATTTATCATAGAGTGACCACCTAACTTATCCCATTATAAGGTTATGAAGTAAATAATGTATGATAAATCACATTCCTATCCAAATAGAATATGTAGGGAGCCTTCTTAAGCCCCAATCTCCATTATAAATCCACTTTGGTTAAAGTCCCCTTATCTCTCCAAAACTTCAACCATCAATACCCAATCATTCACATGGCCTGGTTATTAATCCTCATTCATCTGTGTACTGATAATCCTACTGAAATACAAGAACTATGATTCATATTATAAAATAGGATGTGTAGGATTCCTTATTAAGTCACGAGAACCATAAGAAATCCTAAAATATATGGGTAATCCTTCCTCTCAAAGGATGACTTTAATTTATAATCCCTAGATGGATACACTCTCATGAAATACATTTAACATTCTACAACTTCTTATTTCTCACACATAGTCTGACTCATGTGGGATTGGAGGTTATCAATGATTTTACCAATATGTTGATGATAATTACCCTAGTATGGGATTATCGATGGTATGTAAGTTTTATTAAAACTCATCTTCGCTCAATGGGTCATACTCAATATGATACAATCTGAGGCTTCCTTATATGAATAATTCCTTCCCAGTTTATCTATTTTGTTGTCTATTAGGATGTGGGTTCCTACAATATAAACAATGTGGACACCTATTTCTATCTCAAATAAGGTATGTATGACACATCATTGGGGATCGATCCTGATATCTAATTGCTTACTGCATTATGTTAAACATCAAGGATATGTCTAGTCACATGAACATAAACTATGTCAAACAAACTATGTGGGTTTTGATTCCAATTTTTTTAAGATGTGTAAAATGACTCGGATGGGTTAAATCCTATATCCATAACTCCTACATCGTATTTTGATGAAAATAATCTGAAGCGTTTCTATGCATGGTTATGAAAAAAAGAATCATAAATAAATAATCAAATGATAGATAACACGTGTCATGCACACAGTAACTTTTATAAATAGATTTTTATAATCAATATATTGTCACATGGGAAAATATCCCTGAATCAGGGAATGATGAAGGTTTCATAATCATATCTTAAATCTATAAGATATTCCCATATTAGGAGACAATTACCTCCAAAAGGTTCTAATGAGATTGACCCCCATCCTCTGGACCAATGTGAGTTCCTAAGTACCATTGAGTCTGAAACCCCAATGGACCACCTTTCATTGTAATATTGTTCTATACTACGTTGTGGATTTGGTAAATATTTTTAGATTCTATGGAATACTAAAAAAATGGTAATCCTCATTCTAATTATTGATATGGTAATTGAACCCCCCCCCCCCCCACAATCAAACCCTTGGACCAATCCCATCCATTAAATTCTTAAAAATAAAAAAATATTAATATACATACAACAAATACTATAAAAATCATTCACAATAGAGCTAATAGGTATTTACAAAGTTCATTCCTCAAAACAAGTAGCTACATCTCTGGTATGAGCTAGTAAATATCATGATCAATGAATAAACTAGAACCATGATATATATTACATGAATGTAAGGATTATCCATGAACACATGATATCGAATGTGTCGTCTGACAAGTGTCATTTAGTCCCACACAAATAATGATATAGAACCTAAGATCTTATAAAAGTATATATATCACCATGTATAGGAATCTCTAAAGATATTTTTTTTTCTGTTATTATTAATTTTATTCACTTAAACAGAAACATTTAGATAAAAATTTATAATTCAGTGTTTTCCTATCACATCCCATCTCTCTATATCTCTCGAAAATAATATTTTTACCACAATTTCCCATGAGAATTTCCACTTTAACAATTTTCAGATAATTTTTATCCATTAGATCTATCAAGAACATATATAAACCCTTTAATATGATTGTGGGATTTACCAGACAGAGATTAATAATCCATTGAAAACCCAACTAGGACATATCAACATATCTATAATTCATGATTTTTCCTTTTATTATAACATTACCCTCCCCATTACAGAAAGAAAAACCTATCATTCTCCACCAACATGAAATCCACTTCATCCAATACAATATGATTTAACCCACTATATCATGAAATTTTTATCATAATTCATGAGATGAAACCAATTATCACCACCTAATTTCTAAATTGTCATTCACAATATTTTACTCATACGTAGTGTGTGTTTTACTCTTATTCAGGACCACTAACAACATGGTATATTCTTTATCACCGAAATATTCATCTATCACTATAGATTATTCTTATATATCTTGTATCAAATCATTCCCAAGGCTGGCCGTGTTAAATTAATATATAGGAACATATTATTGATATTTCACCATTCATCTAATTTCACTAGAACTCCACATCTAGGTGCATTAAGACACGATCATCACTAGAGAGGCATGACTCTAGAACTTATAATGTCAAAGAGCTCCGGTTTCACAAGGTCTCCTAATAGAAAAATTATTTTAGTTATAATATAGCATGTTAAAAACACAATTTTATTTAAACATAAATCATGGAATGAACCCTTAGGTTGAGACATAATTTAAACATACTTCAAAAAAATTAATTTTCATAAAAAATATTTAATATTATCCAATAATTATTAATCTTATAAATACTAGAATCTATTTTACAAACTATGTATTATAGTAAAACTATAATTATTGTAGAATAATTAGATATTCATCATTTGAACATCTTCAAAAAATCTTCTTTCCAAATCCCTTTTCATTCATTTCTCTTCTAGGTTTCCAAAACACCTTCACATAAAATAAAATTTCCCAAATAAATTATGATTGAATATGATTAATATTGTGAAATAATATTTGATTAAAATATTATGTTTAAATGAAACCCACTTCACATTAAAACTACCAAATTCTCTAGTTTGAAAAAAACATTAATGTGTAAGGAGTAATCATTCTTAAATATAGAAAAATCCACAAATAATATAGCTTCATTAATCTTTTTTTAACATGACAGGAATACATGTTCATAATTCACTATGAATAGTCCTTTAAAATTTACCACACAGATATGGATATCTAGTGATTCATTATGGGACAATATCCAGGGTTTCTCCTATGGTGATGAAGGATTTCCTATATAATATTTTATACAATTGTAAATCTCCCATATACATGATACCTTTTTTGATGATGGTTAGTATTCCCATGGAATATTGAATATATCCAGACGGTGATAGGAAATAAAATGTCTTGTTTGATTGATGCTACATCGTCCTTAACTCATACATGAAATTTTCAATAATGGTACAAACCTGATTGATCAGAATTTGTTAGGGGTAACTTCCCATCACTAGAAAATTCCTCATACAAAAATAGGATTTCCATCTATATTTTATTAACTACATGGAATCTTATAACACCTCATGTAGGATGTATGATACTGGTAAACAATATCTCCCAACATATCTATTAGTTGGCGGTTTTCCCATTTTTTTTCAATATCACTTTGTGGTTAAAAATCTATTTAAATAATGAAACCTTAGTGTTACCCAAGATATTCAAAATAGTGAAATCACTTTGATGTTGCATAGAATATTTTTACATCTACCCAACAACTATTCATTCATGATAATCTCTACTTCATTATGCACTATATGGATTATTTGATTAGACTCATTACACATAATTAGAAAATATATCATGTAAGGGGTTTATTCCTAGAATTCATATATTATGGAAATATAATCCTTCCATTATCTATATGTGACTCATGATATGGGTGAATAATAGATCCCTATCTATCTTCTCAAAGGTGGATAACCCCTTTCCATTAATCGTGGGTAGTTCTAACCAATTGACTCCTATAAATTTAGTGTATTTACTCTATTAAGGAAATGATATATTTTCATGAATTAGTTGGTGTTGATATTTATTCTTAAAGGGCCTATCACCCCTATAAATATATGGTAAAATTCCTTAAATAATATAGTAATATAGGTTATTATTGTTGTTATACCTCTCAATTTTTTTCCAAATTCTAACTTAATTCATGATCTATATTCCTTAGTATTATTATAACTTCCTCCCTTAATGCCATGAAATATTTGACTAGGATTACAAATGATATGACTAATATGGTAGAAAATACACCTTAAACTGATCTGTTTGAATAAAATATTGAAAACATTTTATTTAATATTCATTTATTATGAAATTTTATTAAGAACAATCACCTGATCTACCTAGTAATTTCATCTATATCACTCATATTTTTCACAATGAATTCTAATTTGAAAATATTTATGATATATTTTGGTTTATAGGATGACTAAATAATATAAAACATTTTCTGATGAATTTATTTATCTAATATTTACAAAATTGTTAATTAAATTTATTTTAGATAATTAGTTTAATGTGGGCCATATATATTTATTCATTCCCAAACACTACTTGTGCATGATGAAATTATCACATATCATATTTACTTCAGAATCATAGTTAAGGAATTTTTATCTATTTCAAGATCACATAATAATATTATAATATATTGAATTCTAGTTCCATCATGTAATTCTGTTAGGAAATGGAATATATCTCTATTAGGATCTTATTTATCAGTTAGGATTTATAGATTTTCGACTCATTATATAGTATAATTACAACTAAATTTATTTTTGTTTGTAATTTTTTTAATATATGGTTTATATTAAATATGTGATAATGAGATTGTATGTTTCTATCAGATGAAGTGAATGGAAATATGTGGATTTTATTTGGAGAAACATTCTGAATATTATGGAAAATACATTGGTCACACTAAAAATTAATGGTATTCCAAAAATAAAATTTCAAAAAGGATTCTTTATTTTATGTCATTATGAGTCATGCTATGATTAGATGTCGAATAATATATATATATATAAATTTATAATAAATTTCTAATTAAATATAGTCATGGAAAATCACTTAATATTTTTTCCATTATAAGATATTAAGATTTTTATTTTACAACCTCTCCTAACATGTCATACAGTGAAGGATATTTGAGATAATTTTAGTACCTTAATCCATTGAAGATAGAAAATTTGAATTTTGTACCATATATTTATGGATATTTATGTGTTATTAAATGGATATAAATTTTAGTTCTATAAGTTTTGATGAATATGTAAAACTATGAGGGTCTTTTATTTAGATTTGAGTTATTTGGGAGATATTATTTGAGTTATTTGGGAAATATGATTCTCATTAATAACAATGATTGTATCACTATGAAAAGTATCAGATTATTTACCATCATACAACTATGAAATTACTCTAGATCTATGAAAATTTTTATTCATGATATATTATTACTAAATAGTTTTGTGAATACTGATGGGTTATCCTTCCCTATACCCATTATGGTAGTTAAGTGATTTGAAAGCATAAATTGTTTTCTCATTCCATAAAGCAATTATTTATTCCATGATTTCTATTACCTATAGTTTTTGAATATAGGTTATTGTATAATATATGGATAATGAATCTATATAAATTAATACTACAAAGGACTAGAAACTAAAATTCATATCAAGGAGACAATCTGTGAATCATTTATTTTTTCGGATTTTAAGTGGGTGTTTTTATAAGATATATTATGATATAAATTTAATTTTGATTATTAATATTTTATTGGGGAGTAAATAATAACAGCAACAATTTTTTTTTGGGAAATTAATTATAGAAAAAACCAACTGAACTGCATTGATTACTAGAAATAATTGATTGTCATTCAATATATGAAATTGAGAAGAGAAGAGTCTGATAATGAATTAGATTAACGATTATGACTAGAAGAAAGTATTTCAATGAATATAAATGAATATATAGACAATTAATTGCATAGGTTTATAGAGAAAACCCTTGAGGTTTATTATTTAGACATCTGATTTCTATTTTATAATGTCAACATGTGTGTCCATTGTAACATTATAAAACCAATTTGTATAAGGGAATAATAGGTCATAGACCATGGATGAGAAGTGTTCTCTTAATAGATATTATAATCAAATACTATGGAAGAAGTGATGAATTGAATTGTCAAAACATCATTGATATGAAGTACTTATATGTAGTCCATTTTATGTGAATCAAGTGAAATTGTGTGTCCAAGTAGTTTATTATTAATATAATTTTTATTTATCGTATAAAAAATATTTAACATTAATTTTTAATTTTAAAAGAAAGACCCAATTTTGTTTTTGAAAATAAAATTCTATACACAAAAATCCACCCCTCTTTATATGTTAAGTGGGACCCTGTGACATAAAAAGCGGTATTAGATAAATTAGTGTTTTTTTATATTTAGAATTTACATAATAATAATTACAATAACTTTTAATGAAAAAGGCATACTCCTATTGAAGGTATTGAATTATCCAATATATAAGAACAAAATTAAATTTCCCATAAAATCACATTTACTAAATATATATACCAAAATAAATCATGACATAAAAGTATGTGATCCAACTAGAACATAAATAAGAGAAGGTGATACGAAGCTGTTGATTCATAGTTCAGATGATTAAAATTACTTATTAGGGGTATATTATAATTATATATATGAAGTTGATTACTTTTATTTTAACAATATGATTCTGGGAAACAAATTTGGATATCAATGAAGTTGATAAAATATTAAAATAAATAAATATTCGTGTCACATAGATCATTATAGATGAATTAAAGATGTGTTCATGTGATAATATTGAAGAATAGATAACAATAATAACTTTTTTAATTATGATATTGTGACATGGTTAGTAGATCAACAATTCTGTTAGTGGAATATATATTAAGAAGGATACCACTAACGAATAATCTGAAGGTGTCTGCACAAAAATAAATGAATCATGGAGTATTAACCATTAATGAAATACAAAATAATTTGGTTTCATGTGATTTTTATATAGAAATAGACATATTATATATATTCATTTATAGAGAAAACATTCAAATAACTTACGAAAATAGAGCATCAAGAGGGTGAAATTGACTATAATGTCAATGATGTTTTCATTTATATTAACACAAAGTAGATTAAAATATGTAATGAAATATTTAATAGAATGATACCTATATTCTTTTTAATTATGGAATGGTATGAGGAATTAATAATATTTTTATCAAGATATATAATAATGTGGGTAGTGAATTTGAATTCCCATTTAAATTATAAAAAAATGATTCCTCCATGAGAGACTTTATATTAAATAAATTCATGTTATAAGCAGTTTTATAGGATATGGTATTCTATTATAGAAGGAATTTATTGTGAGAAAGATCCATTGTATAGATTAAAATATAAATTTTTCTTATATAAAAAAGATTATATGGAATCCTTAGTGGAAAAAATAAAAACTGGATGTTGAATAAAATAATGAAATAAATGAATTTTAAATTCAACATTTGGAAACAAAAGGGGAACTAAATGATATTTATCTGTATATTAAGAATAATATTAAATTAGTATTCTTTATAGAGGTGTCTTTCAGTGATTTTTATGATCTATAAGAATATTCATTTCATTATTAAAATATAATACCTGAATGTGAGCTGAATCTTATCAAACCATAAGAGGTTGCGAATTATTGGGTGAAAGTGGATGAATATACAAATATCAGTGATGATCATAAAACAAATGACAATGAGAAGGTAAAAATAATTAAAAATAATTAATAAAATTATTTTTAATTGATATTTTTTTTTAAAAAATAAAAACATAATGTTCTATGAAAAGAAATAATTTTGGAAAATTTGTAGTTAATTTTTTTAATAAATCTGATGTGTGGGGAACATGATCCTTTTAAGAATCTCATTATACTCAATGATGATGTGGCATTGTGAAAAATAATTTTTTTTAATTTTTAAACATTAAGGTGAAATTGTATAAACATAAATAGAAAAAGTATTTCAATGAAAGGAGAATGTACATACCATCAATAATCAAGGATGTTTTCAATAGTTGTTTCTATATATAGAGATAATAGTAACATGATATTTTCTATTGGTGAACTGTTATTTTTTATTGTGGATACAATGTCCTATTGTTTGGAATATGATATTTATTTAAGAGGTTATGATATTGGAATTCATAAAATAAGAGTTACATATGCTATTACAATTAGAAAAGGTATTTTTCTATGGATACAAATTTAATTTATCAAAATATTGATATAATTAATTAGATTAATGGGTGCAAGATAATAGAATTCGTACATAGGTCATTGAATAATTAATATAATTAAATAATATTCCATTGAAAATGGTGTTTTACCTAGATTAATAAAAATATTTTGATATAATTTCATCACATTAATATTATTTGATGTGGAAAAATATTTTAGAACATATACATTCATATATTTGAATGAAATAAAAAATTTAAAATATAAAACATGAATAATCATTTCTTACCCTTTAAATAATAAGAGTTCATGGATTCAAAATAATGTGTTTCTATGTCACGTGACTGGTAATATGAATATGTTGTAGAATGTGGAGGGAGTTGTTGGGTGATCATTATGATTCATATATGATGGAGAATTGATGTTTAAATTATGTGGATGGTCATGAATCAATGGTGATGAATTAAAGTATACTGATTAATCTTATTTTTTTGTAATTTATCATAAATTAGTTCGTGTTATTCAACATTGTGACATATTATTGAAATTATCATACAGTTGGATGGATTTCTTCATAGAAGATATATCATGGCATTATTAGATGAAATGTTCTTGTAAAATGGAAATCTACATCTTGTTGAAAGAAGAAAACATTTATTCTAATAGTATAAGAACAAAATAGAATATGGAATTTAAGAATATGAAACCTTAATTTAAAATGTGTATAAATTCTAAAAATATATAGTTTTATGAGATATATTAAATCTATGCATGAAAGGTAAAATAATAATTATTATTCTTTTTATAGAAATAGATTTCAAAATATGTATCATCTATAGGATAAGTGAACATAATATATTATGAATTTAGTTCAAACTAATCCGTGTGGTCCTATTATTAACGCTATAATCTATCTTGAGGGTGCTATTATCTTATTTTTTATCATTATAGAATAACAAGTTTAATATTATCTATAAAATCAAAAACAAAAGTGAATGATTTAATAAAAATGTAATGATAATTCTTTGAAATGAAATTTTAATAATTATAAAAAAATATATATTAGAAAATGGGATAGATTATGTGATACCAAAAAAAAATTTGATATACATCACTATATTTGTTTTTATTTTATGGCATGTTTTTGGAAAGAAATTGTGTATAAACAAACCATTCAATAGGATTGAAATATTATTATTGAATTTGAATGATATCACCTAGCCATTGGATTAGTGGTTATTAATAATAAAAATAATATTATGAAAAATATAATAATAATAAATTTATTAAATGAATTAATTTAAAATCAATAAATTATAAATGAAAATAAAAAACATTCGAATATAAAATAGATTGTTTTCAAAAGAAATGGTTTCTCTTGTAGTGTGTTTTCATTTTAATAAAATATAGAAATCAATATTGATGAATAAATTTATATTTTTTCTATATTATATATTAAACAAAAAAATTAATACACACATATTGTTTTTATAGGCATTGGATTGGAATAAATCAAATTTTATTTTAATATTTTATTTTTCAAAAAACCATTATCATTACATTTTACAGATATATTATAATATGAATTTATACCCCATTTTTTAAATTATTTTCGAATATATGATACCTTGTTTTTAATTAAGTCCTCAATTTTTTGAAATATTACCCTTTATTCATTTTCATTATAAATATTAACCACAATTGAATTTATTCCATCGATAATAGGAAATTAAGGATAGCCGAGGTTAATTCTAAGTGTTATAGAATCATTTTTTCGTCTTAATTTTACATGTATCAAGGGGCTTCAACCCTCTTAAAATTATAATCTAAATATATTTTAATGGGAAAAAATATAATTAAAATGACCTATATAATATTTAAATCTATTTAAGATACAAAATGTAAATCTCTAAATTTCAAATCTATATTTTTTCTATAACAGTCTGAGATTTTTAGAAAAAAATTAAAAGATATAATTTTATTTATATTTTATGTTACATTCCAAACTACATTTGGCTAGTTTTATTCATAAACCTATGTTTATATTGTGTTACTAAAAACACTGACTTTAAATGAGACATTACCAATAATTAAATTATTATTTCTTAATTTGGTAGTTCTCACCTAGATATTGGAATAGAGGGAATGAATACGATTGAATAAATTAGGAAAAAAATTTTTATAGATGTATATATATTGAATTATTTTTTGACCAATTAGTTATAAATGAAAATAAAAACAATTTCAAAATGAATGGAATCTTTTTCTAAAAGATTATTTTTTATGAAAGCAAATCGATTTTACTACAATAAGACAAAAAATCCACATTTAGTGAATAAATTTAATGAAATTTATATATTATATGTTCTTTCATCTATTTAACTTTCATAATATCTATAAAATAAATAAGAGTTGATAATTAAATTCAATTTAATGCTTAAAAATTTCCTTTTAATAAAAAGTAGTTTTGTTTCATTTTTAAGGTCCATTTATTTTATTAATTTACTTGACACAGTAAAATATTATTTAATAATAAAAAATTGTTTTATAAAAATTCCCTTCGGGTGAATTTTTTTATTTTTCATAAAATATTCATTTTTTGATGGATAGTAAAATTTAGTGATTTTAGTTAAAAATGTATTCCATTTACATGATTTATAAGAAAAATATTTGAAATTTATTTTATATTTAAATTAATTAAATTATACATTATTTATTCCAATTATGGTCATTGGAATCAATTTCATTTTAAATTTATATAATAACATAGTAATCCTTTGATATTTTTCTCTTTAAATGTTGTTTTCTAATCACATTTGTATGATAAATATTGAAATAATTTTTTCCACTTATATGAATGGAATTTATAAATGTAGATTCAATACATTTAATAAGAATAGTTTGCATTATCTACTATGTTCAGCATATTTTCTTTGTGAAAAACGAATAGTGAATGTAGTAAAAGTAATTAACATGATGAAGTTAAAAATGGGTTTACCAAAGGGTTAAACTAGAATGTAATGTGTAAAAAAGTCTTGTACACTTATTTAAAAATCATTTTCAAGAAATATTTTGACCATTAATCATATATTTTTCTATAATATCTTATTTGGTATCATTATAACATATTAACAATGTGGGATCACTCAATTGTTTTGAAAGATCCCAAACATGTCAACTCCTGTACTTATAATAGGAAACCCTATGTCCTCTCTTCACACCATAAAACCATTTTGTTCATCCAATAATATACCAAAACAAATGAAAACGTACCTACCTAATCCAAAAATCCACATGTTTTTATTAAATCCATAAAAGGAAGTATTTCAGTTAAAACATATATAAGATACCTACAGAAAATGGCATTTGAATAATAATGATGGATGCTATGACTTACGATGAGGGATATTTGTCTCACTATTTATTTTTATGATAAAATTTCCATATATACCAGATATTCCATTTACGTGTTTTATATATATCCGGTAAAATTATTTTATTATTTTCTTTTTAATATTATAGTTATCCATATAACCATTTTACACTCTCTTATTTAGGGGGTTTATGGTTCAAATGTTAATAAATTGATGTGGGATTTTCTCTCCCAATTTTCCTTATTTGGGAACAAATTTATGTTTGAAACCTATCATCTCTTTTCGTGTGTTTATACTAACATTGACATTTTATATCATGAATTTCCTAATTTTTATGATATTTAATTATTCATTTAATGTTATCCATTCATGGGTCTTATGATTCATTGTTACCAATTTAGTGATAATTTTATATTACATGCACTTCTACAATTGGGATTATTTTAGATTATGTTTCCAATGATAAAGGCTTTTTATCCAGATCTATATAGATCCACTAATTTTATTCTCCTAAATTTATTCATAATATTTTCATGTAATATTACCACTATTACACCCTTTGCGACATACATTAATTGAAAAATGTTTTTCGAAAATATGACATCATTTCTGACTTCGGTTGAAAATATTTTTTCTTTTAAAACCATGTTTTATAAAAAAAGTTCAAATATTTTTATAGTAATCATATTATTATTAAACGAAATATTACTAATGATTTACTTTATATATAAAAATTTGAAACAAATCATCATGTTTTTTTCAAATAATGCTCGTTTCATATTTACTGATGATGCGATTGGAATATTTATTTTGGTGTGTTTGGTAAGAATGAAGCTTCTGTTCATCCTGGTATTTATTTTAATTTATTCTTAAATTACTATTCATCATGTAATTTTCAAAGAAAACAATTTTGAAATTTTTTTATGATATTTATAAAAAAAAATTAAATAGGAAATCATATTTTCCTAAATATTTTTTTAAATAATTTTTAAATACATTATTATATGTTTTCAATGTTATTTTCAATAAAAGAAATTTTAAAATATTTTATATTTTAAAATCTTCTGTTGAATGAATGCATATTTTCCTTAAGAAATGATCTATGTGATATTTTAAAAAAATTATCGATATAAGATTTCATCCTTCAAAAACATTTAGGCTTTACTAGGGATATGGACCAAGAATTAAATCCTTATTCATTCTACGAATGGTTTTCGTTTATGATGAAAAGATGATTATGGAACCCATTACATTTACATGTGTTATAACATGATAATACTCTTGTAAAACCTGCATCTTTTAATGGGTTATATTATGATTAAATGTTGAAATGATTATGACACCTATCTCTTTTCCATATGTTCTAATATTATGAAACGTTTATGAAACCATTTTCATTTAATGGGTTATAATATGGTGATTTTTTTTATGATCCTCTATAATTCATATGTTAAATTTTAAGAATAATAAGTTTGTTACATTAAACCAAAGCATGGTGGATACGTTATAACAAAATATGGGTGGGAAATATATCTCCCTCCAATTTATTGGTTAATGATTTATATATCATGTGATTAGAAATACTGAATGGGTAGAGAACTTGGTTCAGTAAGTGAATTTTTCCCCTATGATAGTCTTAGGACTGATCCTTGACTAAAATGTTGGTTTTGGGAGGGTGCATTGATTTCCATGGAAAACGTTAAGCCACTGGGGTTTGTGGTGGGTTCCACCCAAGTGGTGAACCAACAAAAAAGGAGGGAACAAATTTGGTTCATCGAATCCCAAAGTATGTACTAAAGTGGTTATACTAAGACTAAAATATTATAAATTTCATAGTGGGTAGGATAAATATAATATCATTGTGCTTCCCTTTATAAAATAAATTTATTCCTTATTCCAATTTTATATTATTGTGGATCATGTTTTTTAAAATAATTGTTATTCATGTCATAATAATTGTCGATCTTTTTGGAACAACTCATGTTGATGATCAATTAAAGGATCGATATCGTCATTTAAAGTTTCATTCATGATCACATAAACATACCATTACCATATAATTATATTTGATAATTGATTGATATATATTATGTTTCCCAATATAGAGAATTTGATCTTACCATTTATTGTGTTTCCATTCCCATGTTATGAGGATTTTTTAGGTAGTTTTACTGAATGGGATGATCATCACGGGAGACATTGAATATAATTTTGGAATTAATAATATTGTGTTCTATCATTCCCAAGGAGCTAAACTATTTCGGTCCTCTTAAATGCGTATGTGTAATAAAATTAATTTTTAACTAAACTATTTAATATCCATGTTTGAGAATATGGGGTCACTACAGTGGGTATCATAGAAAGGGTTTAGCTAACCATTGGAATCTAGGATGATAATACATCACTGAGATCATAAGTTATACTCCTATGTATATAAACAAGGATTAATCAATGTATAATTTAAAGGATGAGTAAATGCATTGTAAAATGTACTAGATTATTGGTAATGGATATATCTATGAAATTACATCCAGTCCTAGACAATTAAAGTGGATGCAGATCTGAAAAAGATTCACCTTGGGGTAACAGACATGAGAACACTATCTTGAGATAGACTTAATTTGGTATTGGTGCATGACAACATGAATTCCTACACACATAGTTTGACCCTCCTCAGGGATATGATTTTGAATGTCAAAAAATCATTATAAACTATAAAAAAGAATTTAAATAGATGATGACTAAAATGGCCTAGTATAAACCTAAGGTGATGGAGATTGATAATATTATTCCATGATTTATACATCCTATAAGTTATTTTACCCATGATCATTCCATTTTATCCTTTCATTAGTGTTTTATCCAATATAGTTTTTTTTTGTTTTAATTAATGGTTGAAACTAGGAAAAATCCTATTAACATTTAATTTAGTGGAAAATTTTAAAATTAATAGCCACTTGGGTTGATAAATAGAGTGAAGGACATCTTGATTATGCCTTATCAGTTTCCATAGACCACGATTAGAAATGTGTACCTTAATGATCACTCAAACTCACTGAATAAGAGAATTATAGAGTTTGTTGGGTGTTCAGGTAGTGAATCCCATATAAAAAATAAGATTCATTTTTTATATGTTGATATTGTTTGATGAGACACCCAATAATATGTAACAAAGAAACAAGAAGGTGTTTTAACTGGCATATGAACCTCTTCCCAGTTGGTGAGGACTTTTTAAGTGCATCCAGACGACCCTTGATCAAATTCAGGAAGAGACTAATTTTCGGGTACTAGAGTAATATTGTAGTAGTACTGTATCATGAAATGTAGCGGGTACTGTAGCGCTAACTATAGCAGGAACTGGTTGGCACTGTAACAGCCAGGAATATTCCCCTGTTTGGGTATTCGGGCCACCGATTTGGTCCCTGAGTCCTTTAAGAACATTGGGACACCTCAAAGCCTTCGAACCACCTTTAGTACAAATGCAAACCAAACAATCTACAATGAACAAGTTTCATAAAGAGGATGAGCAAGGAGCTTTCATTAGTGAAGTATCTAAAAGGATTGCAAGAATGAGAGGGTGTGGTACTTTCCATCGGGACTAGCCTGTTAATGCATGGGAAAGCCTAGCCGAACAGCCATACAAAGGCAGAGAGGTGCTCTCATGATGAAGATTCTAGGAAGAAGCAGTTCTAAGTAGTTAGGCTGGGTTTTATGTAATGTTTGAAGCCTATGGGCAATGAATTCCTCTAAAGCCTATGGGCCATGTAATACTTACGCCAACGGGCCTTATAAGGGTTCCACATCACCCCTTGAAAGGTGGATTATCAAAATTAATATAAAATGAAGGCCTTCGGGCCATTGGAGGAATTTTTTTCACTGTATAAATGAATAAATGAAAGTAAGTAACTACAGAGGGAAAATGAAATGTTCAATTAATTCTATAGATGGGAATAACGATCTCTCTGTGTCATATTTTACTACTCCATTATTTTAATGTGTAATGGATGTGAATTATTCAAATAGATGTTATAAAGGTAATATGATGATTTAAATCACCAAATGTGTTAATGAAATGGTAATATTGTTGATGAAAATGACATAACAAATGACATATGAAATGAAATATTTATTAAGGAATAATATGATGATGAATAGTTATTGATTTGATATGGAATTGGGTTAAATGAATTATTTTTTATTTTAATTGGATGATCATGTTTTATAAATCATGAAATATACTATAATTGTTCAATATATGTATTCCATTAAGGATTTAAATGAATATTTTGAATAATTTTGATGTACAGGAAAATTGGTTTAATGGAAATTTGGTATATTAATTATGGTGAGGTACCCTTATATATGTTCTAGTTGTTGAGAAATGGTAATTATACTGGATAAATTTATGATGGATATGGATAATTTAAATAGTATAATGTTGATGACCAAAGACCCACTAATGGATTTTTTGACAAAGTAGTTTATCTAATCATTCATTGAGATTACAACACTATTGGATTAATGAAATAAATTCAGTAATATGCATTTTTATCCAGTTAATGAGGAAACGTTCTTGTTTTCATTGAGTTTCTATTTCAATTAATATTATTACAATGTTTTAAGATAGTACATAATGAATTCCTTCACATGTTTAGTATGTGAAAATCAAGAGATACATTATTATATATGTGGGATTAATGTGAATTTTATTTTGATATATTTAGTGACCTTGCTTATAAATTTTTGAATTTAGAAGAGTTATAAATAACACATTATAGAATATTATAATTTTATATTTGGACTATATTTTTGAGATTAATGGGTTTCTTCAACATATGAATTTTTGAGGCATATCTGATAACATATTAAACCATTTTTTGTGATGATAAATAAAAATAGAATGAATTAATTATAGTTTAAGTTATTGATATTATGATCTATTAGTTATTCAAAAATAAAAAACTCACAATCATTTCATAGTTTAATAGATGAAGTGCAATTATAAGAAGTCACCACAAAAGGGTGGGATTGTGCTTATTAAATGGAATGAAATAAATTTACTATATCTTTTCATGAAAATTATTCAATATTAGGAAAAGGAACAACAAATAAAATTTTATCTTGTTATAATTATTTTTTATGATATAATTGACAATTTACTTTCTGCTTTGTTTTGTGTTTTTTCCATTATCATTCTATTGATCGCCAAATCTATTATGATCAATGATATTTATTACTCATGATAATTGTTGAATCATTTATTCTATGTCACAATATTTACTCCCAACGCATGTTCCCCTACTTGGAAACCTATTATATTCTATTATAGATTAATTTCTTAAATCCATTTTACTTTTTCATTAATAGTTTATATTAATGATTTTTATAATGCGGGTTCCAATGAAAGAATTTTAAATTATTATCCCATTGGTGTTCAAGATTTATTTCAAAGGATAATTTAATTTTAAGGGAGTAAAATGATCAAGTATGGGTTTTTTGAAATATATTTTATAATATAATGAATATTTTCAATATTTTACATTACACACAACACTAATTTTGGTTTTCGTTACACACAATCCCATGTTTATACCAATGAAAATAGGTGTTGCTGTCATAATGCTGAACGAAATGACCACGAACTCAACGTTCTCATACCTTCATAAAAAATAAGTCTTCGAGATGTCACCCTCTATCGCCCTCAATTGAAGAGATGTATAACGTAAGTCGATCATAGAGAACCAACCTTCTCCCTTAAACAGGTCAAAAAGTTCATAAATCCTTGGGAGGGGGTAATGGATCTTGACCGTAACCTGATTCAGTCCTTGATAGTCTATGCACAACATTAGAACACTTTATTCCTTCTTTGAGTACACAACTGGATCACCCCCTAGAGATGCGCTTGGTCGGATGAAACCTTTATTCACTAGGTCATCAACCTAAATATATAACTCCTGGTATTCACAAGGCGTAATCCGATAGGGATCCATCGAGATTGGATGGGCATCGGGTTGTAAGCCTATTCCAAACTCAACATCACATTGAAGGGGTAGAGTAACAAACTATTCAGGGAATACATCTAGGAACTCCCTGAAAATCCTCAGAACTTCCACAATCTCTGAGTCTGTTGATTCTACTAGAAGAATGTCTAATAAGGAAATAAGGGGCTTCACACACCAGATATCCTCCTGGAAACTCAGTTTTCCAATGAAAGATACATGCTGGCTATCCATGTGTAACACCCTAAGATTTCATAGTAAGTTATTTTCTTTAATGTAATTCAATAGCTTATGCTACATGCAACACCGAGTTCGAGCGCAATATAACTTAACAAACTAGCCATAAAAAATGGAAATGAATAGTAATCACTACATTTTTAATTTTATATAATCTATATAATTTTAACATCCATGTAATGTGTTTCTTAGAAATAAAATAAAAACAAATTAAATTATTCAGATAACGAAAGTATTTTTATGAAAATGAAATTTTACAACCTTCTAATAAAGAACCCTTTTTAAATCCAATATTTGACACTTTTATATATTCAATTTGTCAAAAATAAACTTCTCCTTTATAATCAATACATAAAAATTTAGTTTCGATAAAATTTTTGTGTTTTTCTGATAACATTCATATTTTGGTGAATAGTGAAAAATATTAAATTTTAATTCAAAAAAACATTTTAAATCAATATAATATATGGTGTTAAATTGTACATTTTAATGGTATGGAAGTATAATTAGATTATATTTTTATTACTTAATATAATGTAGGTCATTATATGTTATTTCACATTTAAATTCTACATAAACACATCCCAATCATTTGATAGTTTTTACTTTTTAAAAACCCATTTTTTTGTTTTGACAACTCAAATTAATTTTAAATTAATTATTGAAACATCTATGTTATGAATTTTTTAAAATATAATACATTTTTGAATTAGGATTATCAAAATTATCTTAGGGTGAAATTTTGTTATTTTTATGAAAACATTCAATTTTTGATGAATAGTGAAAAACACTACGTTATTGTTAAAAAACCGACTTTTTATTTAAATAATTATTTATTATATTTAAATTTATTTTAAGTAAAAATAGATACATAATACCAATATTATTTCAATGTAATACATTGGAGTCATTTTATAATAAAATAATATGTATAAAATTTTATTGAAATTATTAACCTCTTTTACCCACCTTCTCGGCACGTTAGCAACTTTTTATAAAACATAATTTTACCGCTTTTTTTGATTGAATATCAAAAATCTGAGAGACATGGTTGACATCAGTAAGTACAATTGGGTTCAATAATATGAAAATAAATTTTGGTGAATGGTTACTTTTGACTTTTATTTTCCACGGTTAAAAGTAAATAGGGTAATTCTTTTTAAAAGAAGGGAATCCGAAAGAGTGGCCATTTTGAACCCTCCACACTCGAGAACCCCCCTCCCCAAAAAGAGATCATTCGGAGATGTCCCATCTGGAGAGGAGTCGTTGCCAGCTGAGATGACATTGTGTCCCACGGGGTAACACCTCGATCAGCGATGGTTCTTCATAGCAATCTGTTTTTCAGGTGAAGTGCGCCCATTCTACCCACCTGATGAGACACCGGGTGACCCGGCAAGATGTGTGGTACATGGGAGGTGGAAATTCCCCCAAGAGCGGGCTCCCAGGAATCGAACCCTAGACCTCACCGAACACCGTTGCTATGGCCCTCGACCTTGCACCACTACGCCACCGCCGAAGCGGCATAAATGGGGTAATTAATGTTAAAAATAACATTATAATTACCCTAACACATGTCAAATTTTTTTTGATAAGAGTATTTCAACCAAAACCAATACTAGGAATAAAATATGATCCTTTTGGACCACTTGTATTAGATTAAAACATTTATTATTATTTTTTTAAGAAGAGTTGAAAGTGATAAATTAAAAGTTTAATAACTAACCCATTTTTAATATAGGGTTATACAAAAGATAAATTCAACTATTAATATTTATTAGAAATATAAAAATATTTCCTACATAATGGTGTTTTATTTATAATTTTTAGATATTAAATAATTAAATTTAATTATGACACAATGATGATGTAGTAATTACCCTATTAAAGAAATATTAAAATAATTGATATTATAAATTTCCAAATAAATGTAAATTGAGACTTATGTTAATTTCAACTACTTTTCTAAGTTAATATGACATTTTATTGTTAATTTAATAAATTTTATTCTATGTAATCAAGTTGTTAGTACTTTATCAAAAATCATATACCAAATAGTGTCAAAATTGACGTAAATGTGTTTTTAAAACAAATACTATATTATTAATTTATAAAATATTAATAAAAATATAAGGATCGGCCAAAAGACTTAGATAAGGTTATATATATCAATTATAAACCACCGTGGGTTCTCTTTTATTTTTATAGTTTTTTTATTAACAATTTATTATAATAATACAAGAATACATGATAAAAGTTTAACTATTTAACTAAGTGTTAAATCAAAAAGATAGGGTTAATATGGTGAGATAAACCCATATAAAAGCTATTGGTTATAAGATTTTAGACCCATACCCACCTTATCCTCAAAATAAATAAATTTTCAGCCATTATAAATTGAAAATTAATTTACAATAAAATAATATTTCAGGGTTTTTCTAAAGTGACCCTCGCCTCTCTTATAAAAGGGTACTTCACCTTCACTTAATTTCACACCGCAAAAGCCATTAGGATCATCCAACCCCTACCCAAATATCCTCCCAACAACTGTCACTACATCCTAGAGGCCTTATTTTTATCATAATTGCAACCTACGTAGCCCTTTTGATCAAATCTAAAGGAAGCACCCGAAGGAGATGTAATAATTTAATCACATATTTCAATGTTCTCTTTGTCTTCCACTTATTATTTATTTTTTGTTTCCTGAAAAAAATAATAAATCCAAAACCATATAAATAAATTTATGTTATTAAAAATATGGTACGACAATATTAATTATTCTATCTATCCTATGAATGAAAATGTCACCAAACGTGCATACGTACGACTTACCGTCTCCACATTGGGGTGTAGTTGTTATTAAACATATCATTATTTAGATGGGTATAATAATGATGTATAATTGATGTAATTAATAAATATAACATGTTAATGATTCTTTATATATAATATAAAATCCAATTATATACGATCTCACCTTCAATTCAATGATATTGTCACTCATGAATACGTACGGATTACCGTCTCCATGAACCCGATGAGATTAATTCGCCATCATAACCATTCAAGAATAATTTTCATTTATATTTACAAATAATTTTTAAGATATTAATATAATTGTGGTTATTAATAAAATACATCCTATAAATAACAAACATGACTTACGTAACAAAACATATAAAGGAAAATGAATCAGTTAGCACCAAAAACAATGACACTACTAAAATATTTTTATCAAATCAATTTTATAAGATCATATATGAAATCATATTTATTTATGTGGTTCTTTTATAGTCTGATAAAAATTATTTTACTATTATACATGAGTTTAAATTTACCTTGACTAAGGAAAAGTACAAGGTAAGGGGTTTTCATATCACATATTATTTCTGTGAGATCCATGCTATATTTCCATTATATCCTTTTGTGTTGTGTCTGTACTGCCCATGATTGTATTCCTTATGTAATATATTTTAATTAATGGGTATTTAGAACTTCATTTTATGATCCTTCTTTCATGGGGTGTAGGTTTCGTATGTTACCAAATCGGTAATGGTATTTCAAATTTCAATTTCCTCCCATTCAGTTTTACAAAAAAAATCATTGATTATATTGCTACTAGATTATGTGTGAAATCACTATTTACTTACTTATGTATTAGTATCCACTCACTTTTTTGTGGATATACTTTTGATACAAAAAATCACTACATTAATAAATTCTAAAGTCATCGATATGAACTTGATAAGAGTAATTTTGACTCAATTTCTATTCATTGAGTTAAACATCAAACTCATTGGTGTTATTTTTACACGAATATGTGTGAATGTCCTCTGATTGATTTACACTGAATATTAAATCATTTAGAGTGAATTTTTGTTTGTCAAACATAATTATGTCAGTGATTTATCCTTAAGGATACACTCTTTATAGGGAATTTTATCTCAATTTACATTCCATTGGGTCTTATTTATTGTTATGCACCAATTCACTTTTATATGGTGTATATACTGTCCTTTGACATAGTATATCATGATTTAATTTATTATCTTTATATTATAAATTTTTTATTATTTCAATTATTTGTATTCAATAGTCTCTCATATGGTTAGAAACTCTAACTAATATATCATTTTTAACTTTTTTGATGATTTATTATTCTAAATCATTATCATTAATGTCCATGATGTAAAAATGGTTTTAAGGATTTATTTATATGGACATTAATGTTTTAAAATTAAATTTTTTAGAAGTTTCAAAGTGGTATGGTACACTTTGATTCAAAAATCTATTTTAAACATATTCTTGATAAATATCGAGACTTTTAAATGTTTTCAAGAAAAAGTGGGATATTTCTCTCAAATAGTTTTGATGATTATATTCATCTATGTCAATATCTATCATTATTCTCGATTAAGGATAATTTATTATAATACAATATTCAATATTTTATTGAATGAATTATGTTTAACTGTGGATGTGATATTTTTATACCATTCATGGTTTGTGGATAAAATATTTACATTATGTATACTAGTTTTAATATGAATGTTTAGATTATGTTTCAACATTTCCATATGAGGAATGCATTGGACACAGTAAGTGATGGGTGGATCCCTCTATACTCCTCAATGCATCAGTAGGTATCATGAAGAAAACTAGGGTATTGTCATAAGGCCTTGACAAAATCTTATTTGTTGTCTGGGAACATGGCCTTGACTATGTGGTTATGATGTTCGGCATTATGCATTCCATCATTATGAAATTGGCTATTGATGTTGCATGTGATTATTCAACTATTATAATATCCACATGAATAATTAAATGGAATTATTTGATTTATCTTTTCCATATTATGTTGAAGATTATGTTTAAATGGATTTTGTTTTAGTCTTACACATTTCCTTAAATGTTTATTTTTATATATGATAGTTTTCGCTATATTGTTATCCATACTGAGCATCTGAGCTCACCCTTTCTTATGTTTTATTTTTCCCTAGGATTAAAATATGTATATTATGATTAACCCGAATAAATATAATAAGGGATATAAAAGTGGTCAAAGTGGACACAATTTTTATTTTCATGATGTAATGTAAAACATATGTATGTATCAAGTACTTCCAAGGTTACTAAACTGATCGGTCTTTCAGGACGTGAATCCTTATATCCTACCAATGTTATGTAATAATGCACTGATTCTCAGTAACTGGGGTCAGGGATTTACAATTGGTATCAGAAAAAGTTTAGTACAAACCTTTGATGCTATATTTAGAAAGACTCTGATTAGAAAACACTACCCTAAGATAGAATTTGAGTATTGGTATAGAAGAACATCCAAAAAATTTGGGAATGTAAATATTATGTGGGTTTTCCATGAAATACATCCCTGCCTAGATATGAGAAGGTAGCGATGGCTCTAGCATAGATGTACCTAGGAGTGAAGACATCGACAAGGAGTTTCGGGCTTGACCTGGAATATCCTAGTACATGACAACAGGACTTGCTGCACTCTTGGTTATGACACCCCTAGGGGATATTCTTAGGATAATTCATATTTTCTTTAAAAAATAATTTTAATAATTTTTAATATAAGATGGGAATAAATAACCTTTGTTAATCCTAAGGTGTTTTAAATTGAAAATAAGGTGTCATGATGTCCTCTCAATGATTTTATGACTCACACTATTATTTCTTGTGTCAGTCAATGGCTGGATTCCAAGGAAGACATAGTAACATTGAACAAGATATACAGGGTGGGAACGATACTGGAAATGAGCAATGAAATGGAATGATTATAGGCGTAAAATTTATCATGTTCATTCTGAATTGTTTTTCCAAAAATATTTTCAATAAAATATATATTAACCAACTACAAGACTCCATAAAGAAGAGAAGATTGGTGAATGATAAGAGCTCTAGTAGAGGAAACTGTGTAGAAAAGAAATCTCAGTTTATATCATGACAAAAATGTGAGAGGGAACCCCAAGGATAGTGTCTCAATGGAACAAAGAAATTATTTATGTGTGGGAAATAAGGACATAATGTAATGAATTGCTGATAAAAAATTAATAGTACTACGGATGAAAATAAAAATGATCCTAAAAATCCAATTAGATTCATTTTCCATAAATGTAAGGGACCATGGCCTTACCTGAGTCAATGCCTTATTCTATAGGATGACCTCAAAGTCATGGAAGAACCTATGTGGAAATAAATATATGGAGAAACGTTTAAAAGTATGGGATTACATTGGAAGAATATTCTCTTGTATGTGTGACCATGCAGTTTGTTGTGTGAAAATGCTATTTGAGGAAGAATTATATTTTCTTTTTTGGATATAGTTACAAAGAAACATTTGGGTTTATATGATCCTTGAATTTGAGGCAAATATAGTTTATTAATTTTTTAGATGAAAATGAAATGTATGAGATAAAATTTGAGGTTAAATTTTGTTATGGTTATTTTGATAAATTTATCTCATTTTGGTAATCTTATAAAATATAGTTTTTGAAAAAGGATAACACGCAAACCATGTGACAACCCGTCACGTCGGTCAATGTTGCGGGAATCGAACCCATAACTAGTGTGCGATTGGGATTTATCACAAACCACTAGACTATGTGAAGTCCCAGGTTAGTGTAAATAATTATTTTTAATTAAATGATTTTTTCGATCAATAATAAGTTGATTTGGGATCTTATGTCTTATCAAATGGATATACTTAGTATAAGAGAATGCTTTGGTTATTAAGTGATAAATGTCATTTTGGAAGATGTTTGATCTTTTGGGACCACACTATGGATAAAGAAAATAGAATACTAATGGTTTTATTTGAGGAGTAGTGGTGTATTTTTTTATTGATGTTTTAATTGTGGATTTATAGTGATTTGGGTTATTTATGGAAATGATTAACTTATCGTAGAAAAAATTTAATTAGGTTAATTAATTTTAAGTATGTGAATTTAAGAGTAGTCGATGTTATTTGGAGATAAAATTTAATGTGGAAGACTACGAAATAAAATTCTTTTGAGTTTTGGGATTCAATCTTAGTTTGGATTATATTGAAGGATTTTAAGGACAATTATTTATTGAATGGTATTTATTGAGCTTTGGGTATTGTTGGTTTAATTTTAGAAATTATGATTAGTATTTCTTTCTCTAAAGGATTATCATTTTTGTGGATCATTTGATCTTTTACTAACCTCATTCATTTTGGTTAATCACTAAAGACCATATAAATATATAGTCTATCCTTTGTGGATCATGTGTTCTCTAGAAGTTGATTCTAGCACTTCAGGTGTGACCAAATCATCTGGAATACTCATCATTGGGAAAAAAGATGAGATAGTGGTATAAATTTATTAAAGGATGAAACTATACATAAAAAGTAAGTTTATCTCATTTTGTTTTAAGTCAGTATCATAAATAAATTCCTCAAAATTATGAAGTGGAACATAAATAAAAAAAATTTCCCATTTACTTTTCTTACTGGGAAACTAATGACCATTTATCCCATAACAAGTTTGCGGTTTACTTGTTGTTAACATTCTCCGGATCATTTTTTATCACTCTCTATCAGAACTTGTCACTAAGTTTATCTTCCATATCCATGTTTTCCAACATGGAATCCTAGTGTGGTTTATCTCGGGTGACCTGTGTACTACTCTTTCTTTCTTTTAAAGTTATAGTTTTATTAACTCTTTTTCTGATGTGGGAATTTCAATGAATTTCCCAAGCCCAATATTAAAATTGTGAGGAATAAATTTCAAAAAGGGAGGAATAATGTAACACCCCATGATTTCATAGTAAGTTATTTTCTTTAAAGTAATTCAATAGCTTGCGCTACACGCAACACCGAGTTCGAGCGCACCACGACTTACCAAACTAAACGTTCAAGAAACCATTATGAATAGTATAACTTCATTTTGAATTTTATATACTCTATATAATTTTAACATACATCTTATGTGTTTCTTAGACATAATATAAGGATTAAATCAATTTTTCAGATAATGGAAGTATTTTTCAGAAAATAAAGTTTTACCGCCTTTTAATAGAGATCCCTTTTTAAATACAATATTTGACACTTTTATATATTCAATTTCGAAAAATAAACTTCTTACTTAGAATTGGGACATAAAAATTTAGTTTCAATAAATTATTGGTGTTTTTCTGGTAACTTTCATATTTTAGTGAATAGTGAAAAATACTAAATTTTAATGGAAAACAACTTTTTCAATCAAAATAATTTAGAGTGATTAATTATACATTTGAATGGTTTTTAAGTATAATTACATGATATTTTTATAATTTAAAACAATGTTGGTCATTATACATAATTTTACATTTAAATTTGACATAAACACATTTCAATCTTTTGATAGTTTTTACTTTTTGAAAACCTAATTTTTTTGTTTACACAATGGGAATTAATTATAAATTAATTAATGAAACATCTATATTTTGAATTTGGTAAAGTAGAACTCATTTTTTAAGTTGGAATATCAAAATTATCTTAGGGAGAATTTTTGGTATTTTTCTGTAAATTTTCAATTTTTGATGAATAGTGAAAACACGACGTTATTGATTAAAAACAGACTTTTTATTTAAATAATTATTTATTTTATTTAAGTTTATTTTAACTCAAAATAGATACATGATAACTATATTAGTTCAATTTAATTTATTGGATTCATTTTATAATAAAATTAGATGTCTATTTTTTTTTGAAATTATTAACATCTTTTCCCACCTTCTAGGCACGTTAGAAAATTTGCATAAAACGTAATTTTAACTCTTATGTGGATTAGATTTATTAAATAATAGAGACATAGTTGACATCATTATGTAATATTTGGTTCATTAATATGAAAATAGTTTTTGGTGAATAGTAACTTTGGACATTTATTTACCACGGTTAAAATTAAAGGTAGAAATGAAATTATAATTACCCAAACACAGGTCCTTATTTTTTTGGATAAGTTTATTTAGAAGAAAACCATCCTTATAAATAATATGTGATCCTTTTGGCCCACTTTGAATAGATTAGGAGATTTATTATTATTTTATCTAGAGAATAGTTAAAAGATTTAAATTCAAGTTTTAATAACTAAACCATTTTTAATATAGGGTTATACATAAGATAAATATAACTATAAATATTCATTAGAAATATAAAATTAGTTCCTAAATAATGGTATTTTATTTATAATTTTTAGACATTATATAATTAAATTTAATTATGACACAATGATGATGCAGTAATTACCTTATTAATGAAATATTAAAATAATTGAAATTATAAAAATCTGAATAAATGTAAATTGAGACATCTGATTAACTCCAATAATTTTCAAGATAAATATGAAAAGTTTTGATTTATTAAATAAATTTTATTCTATGAAATAATGTTGTTATGACTTTAACAAAAATCAAATACGAAACAGTGTCAAAATTTCCAAAAATGAGTTTTTATAACAAATTCTATATTATTAATTGATATAATATTCCTAAAAATATAAGTTTATAAAAAATAATATATATAAGGTTATATATATCTATAATTAACCAATTGGGGTTCTCTTTTCTTTTAATTGTATGTTTATTAACCATTTAATATAATAATACAAGAATATTTGGTAAAAGTTATACTATTTTACTAAGAGTTAAATCTAAAAGATAATGTCAATATGGTGACATAAACCTATCTAGATCCTATTTGTTGAGATATATTTGAATCATCCCCACCTTAGCCATGAAATAAATCCATTTGGATCCATTATAAAAAGAAAATGAATTTATAATAAAATAATATTTCTAGGTTTTCGTAAAGTGACCCTCACCTCTCTTATAAAAGGGTACTTCCCCATCTCTTAATTTTACACGTCAAAAGCCATTTAGATTGGACAACCAAGGCCCAAATATCCTCCCAACTAATTTCAATACATCTTATAGGCCTTTTATGATCATAAATCCATCCTAAGGAGCCCTTTTGACAAATCAAAATGAAGCACCCGAAGAAGAGGTAATAATTTCATGACCTATTTCAAAGTTCTTTTCTTCTTCCACTTTCTATTATGTTGTTGTTTCCATACCAAAATAATAAATCCAGTACCTTATTAATACTTTTATGTTATTACAAATATTGTAAAACCATATTCATTATTCTATCCATCATATGAATGACAAAGTTGCCATACGTGTGTGCGTACTGCTTACCATCTCCACGTCATTGTGTTGTTGTTATTAAACAGTTCATTACTTGGATGGGTAAAATAATGATGTATAATTGATTTAGATAATAAATATAACATGTTAATTATTCTGTACATATAATATAAAATTGAAATATATATGATCTCACCTTCAATTTAATGATATTTTTTCTCGTGTGTACGTATGGATTACCGTCTCCACGAACGCGATGAGATTCACTCCCCATCATAACCATTAAAGAATAATATTCATTTTATGGTTAAAAATAATGTTTAAGAACATAATATAATTATGGATATTAATAATATAAATCCTATCCATAACAATCATGACTTACATTACAAAACACATAAAGGAAAACGAATCAGTTAACACGCGAAACAATGATACTGTTAAACTTTTATTAACAAAACAATATTAGAAGACCATATGGGATATCATATTTATGTATTTCATTCTTGTCTAATTTAATAACAATGATTTAACTATTATACAGGATGTTAACATACCCTAGACTATGGAAAATTACAAGGTAACAGGGTTTTCAACTCACATCTTATTTCCGTCTGATTCATGTTATATTACCACTATTTCCATTTGTGTGGTGTATCTACAACTCATTATTGTATTCCTTGTGTAATATAATTTAATTTATGTGTATTTAAAACATCATTATATGATACTTATTTCATGGGGTGTATCTTTCTTATGTTACAAAATCGGTAAGGGAATTTCAAATTTCAATATCCACTCATTCGGTTTTATGCAGACTTCATTTATTATTTTACTCCAAGATTATGTGTGTAATCACTATTTATTTATGAATGTATTAATTTACACTCCCATTTCTGGGGATATACATTTGAGACAAATAATCACTCCATTGATAGATTCTCAAGTCATCGATACGAACTTGATAAGAGTAATTCTAACCCAGTTTCAATTCATTGAGTTAAACATCCAAATCATTGGTGTTGTTTTTACAAGAATATGTGTGAATGTACTCTGATTAACATAAAATTAATATCCAATCATATTGATTGTATTAATATTTTTCACACATAATTATTTCATTGATTTATCCTTAAGGAAACGGTCATTATATGAGATTTCATTTCAATTTACATTCCATTGAGACTTTATTGTAGTTATGCACCAATTCATTTTTATATGGTGTATATACTATCCTTTGACATAGTATATCATGAATTCCTTTATTATCATGATATTGTAATTTTTTTATTACCTAAATTATGTTTATTCAATCATCTCTCATTTGGTTAGAAACTCTAACTAATATATCATTTTTAAATGTTTTAATGATTTATTCATCGTTGTCTTTCTCATTAAATTCCATGTTTTAAAAATGGTTTTAAGGATTTATTTATATAGAAATTAATTTTTTAAATTTAAAATTCCTTTTAAAAGTTTCTATGTGGAAAGGGATACTTTTATTCAAAAATCTATTTTACCCAGCTTATTGATAAATAGTGAGACTTTTAAATGTTTTCAAGAATAAAGGGGGTTATTTCTCTCAAATAGTTTTGATGATTATTTTCATCTATCTCAATATAGTTTATTATTATCAATTGAGAATGATTTATTATAAAATAATCATCCATATTTTATTGAATGAATTATGTTTGACTATGGATGTGCTATTTTTATACCATTCAGGGTTTGGGGTAAACATATCAAAATTTCGTATGCTAGTTTTTATATGAATTTTTGGATTATGTTTCAACCTTTTCATATGAGGACTGAATTAGACTTAGTATGTGACGGGTGGAGCCTGCTATAGCTCCTTGATGCATCAGTTTGTCTCATGAGACAAACTAGTGTCTTGGGATGAGGACTTGGAAAAATCTTATTTTTAGTATTGGCATGAGCCTTGACTATGTGGTTATGCATTCCATAATTATGAAACTGTCTATTGATATTTCATGTGATTGTTTGACTAGTAGAATAACCATGTTAATAATTAAATGAAATTATTCAATTTATCTTTTCCATATAATATTGATGTTTATGTTTAAAAGTCTTGTGTTGTAGTCTTACACATTTCCTTAAATGTTTATTCTTTTTATGGCAGTTTCTGCTATATTTTTATCCTTAATGAGCATCTGAGATCACCCCTCTCTTATGTTTTATTTTTCCCCAGATGAAAATAACTATATTACGATTAACCTAGAAGAATAGGACGAGGGATATAAGAGTGTTCAAAGGGGACACAGTTCGTTAATTTTTTCATGCAGTAATGTAAAACATATGTATGTATCTAGTACTTAAAAGGCTACTAAAATTATTGGTCTTTCGGGACATGATTCCTGGTATCAAGCCAATGTTATGTAATAATGCATTGATTCTGGGTAACTAATGTCGGGGAGTTACACCATTTCTGAGAACATGACCCTTTTCTGGAAGTATTTGATTACGTCATGAACATAAAACAACTATTTTATGCCTAGGATGACATCGTATGGCTGTATTTGTAGCATAAAGAGATCCACACTGGACTGACGTGGCCCCAACATCAGTCTTCATCCTTGAAAAACATCAAACAGGCTGGTCTAACCTCAAACTGGTATACTCAAAACTAAGGGAATGGAAAGTTTCTCCACTTTTAGAACCAAGGAATGGGCTAGACTAGGTGAAAAATAGAGTGTAAAGCTCCTGAATCAAACAAGGTAGGGGATAAAGTACTAAACAGACTGATTGTACTTCAAACAACCTATAGAAATACTGGAAATGCTACCTCTATAGAAAGAAACATCCCACACCCATCTCCCCTGGCCCTCGGCTATTGACTACCTCCTTGAAAACACCCCAATCGAAGTCCCTAAGGAGCACACTAAGGTCGGCCTACCCCTACAACATCTTTTATAAGAGACTATTGCTACTACTGGAAAGGTATGGCCCGCAACTGGTGCTGCTGAGGTGGGAACTGAACCATCCAACCCACACCATATTTCACTCGTAAATGGAACATATTACAAATATTCTCATGGATTTCACAAGTAAATAACCTCGGTCCTAGAACTATGGAGAAATGGTTAGGACCAAGAAATCAGAAGAGGAACTACTTAGGCCTACTCCCTGCTGGCTGAAACCAATAAGGCCCTAATGGTGGAGGCCTACTGCTATAATCTTTCCCCTTTAATGAGATCAACTGGATCCCCTATCATGGAACACCTCCTTATGTGTACATCATTTCCACTTCTTCATCCTTCTTATGAACATCCATGTACATCTGTATAGTGAAGGGAGTAACAACATACATATGAGAAGGTCAGAGTGACTCCTCTAAGCATCTTTCCCATGAATCCCCATCCTGAATGAGGTCGGGGGTAAAATATAGGAGATCCTTGAACTTGATCCCTTGTTTCCTTACCGTCATACTCCATTACTAGAGGAAGAGAAACTATTTCCTCCTTTTAGATTTTATCGTCGAAGAAAGGAATTCCGCTCAAAACTCTATTTCAAAGTCATGCCAGAAAACGTTAGTATCCTTATTCTCTTCGAGGTAAAGAGTCCACCACAAACATTCCACTCCCCGCATCTAGCTCATAGCCAGAGCAACCCATTACTCTTTTAGTGCCCGAATCAAGCTATAATCAATCACCAACAATATGAGCCAGCTCTTCCTCTCCATGTATAAGATGATTCCCTCATACTTTACTAGAGTCATCTGCTGGATGTCACAAAGTGTTTTTTCCACAGGTCATCCTCCTCCTCTCGATAATCCCTTTGTAGATCCACCAGATCAACCTTATTTCCCTCGATTTTCCACACTAATCGTGGATGACATCTAGGTTCCATTGATGAAAATATAACAAATAATTCCTAAGCCTGAGTTGTCTAGAATATTCATTTTAAACTTTTTAAAGATTTTTACTTATTTTAAATTCCCAAAACACCCAAGAAACAGAAAAAACAATTCATTATGATGCATGTACCATTCCTGGGTTCTCTACCCTGAAATCAGTGTAGCCTCACTTGGTTGTTCAATAGGTAAAGAGTCCATGCATCGGATCACCGGGGGGGGGGGGGCTAAAATCCCGTGTCCTAGGAAGTCATCCTTAGACTATTTCACACACAAAGATTTCCTAATTTTGTTTCCCTACCATCCCATGTGGTCCTCAGAATACCTAACCCATAAATCCATCCAATTTCGCAACCATCATCCTATGATACCATTCTTTGACAACTCACCTTCTCCAAGGTGAGGTAAATGATAGAATGATGCCCTGACCTTCATTCATCAAGGTGAAGGAGAGATAAGGACCCCTAAGTCCTACCTTCAGTAGCCCTGGAGTGTTGACTAGAAACTAGGGTACATATTCTCACATATATGGAAGGCATTACAATTTTTATATAACATGATTGGGAGATAAGATGGTAAATCCCAGCAACAATGATTACTACAGATAAAACAAAATCCAAAAATCAATTCCCATATGTATGTTCAATATATTGTGATACAAACTACAAGTTAACCTTTATGAAAAGTACCAAATGAAAGAAAAAAAGAAATTAAAAATGTCCCGACACCCGAGATAGTAAGGTCTGGAATGGTCCTCAAAGTCCTCTGGGAAACCTGTAAATATATTTATATATGTAGGGTGAGTATACAAGTATACTAAGTAGGGAAACCAAAAGCTCTCATTCACAAGTGGGGAGACATTCTAATTCCCTGTAGGAAAACAAGGTAACCAAAACACCTAGAAAGTAAAACTATCCACATAGCCTTACCAAGGCACACTCTCCAAATAACACAAGTCAGGTAAAAAATAGTACCATCACATAGATATTTGTCTACCATGCAAAACATTCCCACTAGTTATCTAGAACATACTCCGCTTCAAACCTCCCCCAAAAATATCAATACAGTCCCACTGCGACCCCCCAAATAACCCTATGGGCCATCCCAACCATAAATTTTCCCGCAAGAAAACAACTAGTCCACCACAACCACACATCCTACACATAGACACTTGGTCCACTACAACCACACTTCTTTCTCACAGACACTCATGCCTCATCATGAATAAACATGGGAAACAATCCTGACCAGGCACACATGGGCCAACCCACCAATACACATCCTACTCGAAGAGTCTTGGGCTATAATGAACCTCAGGATATCATAGACAACTAAAAAAGTCTTGGACTACCTAGGAGTGGGAGAAAAAAAATATCTAATAACCGTCCACTCGTAGGAATGTTGGAAAAACACCCCATGAAATGGTGGTGTTCGACACTATGTTCTCAACATGGGTGTGGTGTGTATAAGAAAAAAATAACTAAAATTTATATATATAGGTAATAAAGAAGTCAGCTAATCCTAAGGGTCCCGAAACAAACAACCATCCCACACATAACCACTCTTGCTGCAACCCCTACACGAACAAGTACGCAATAGCCACAACCAGGGAACAACCCACTTCTGGAAAATAGTTCCCCATTGTACCTATTCTCATTATCACGTTAATGATATCCCATTTTAATATCCCTTTAATACTAGGAAAATAACAGCCAAAACAACAATCCAAAACAACAATAGAAAGAAAACAGCCAAGAATAATTTTAAGAATTCACTCTGAGTACTCTTGTAAATAACAACCTCAAAATGTGATCCCGTGAGATCCCTCAAAGTATTGGAACCAAAAAAAATCCAAATTACCAGGTCCAAAACATTTACTGTTGGCTTCACACAGCCTTAGATTCAAAATCCAAAAAACCCTCAACTGTATATTCTATTTCCATCTACTTTACTCACACAAGGATTCAAACATAAAAATCATAAATATAACCAGAACAGAGAACGTGAGTTTTCAAACTTATCCAACACCATTCATTAACTTCCAAAATTCTATTTGGTTGACTTGGGTGATCACACAAGGGTTTTTATCTATCAAGAATCCATTTAATCAAACAGGTTCACTTGACTAATCAGTTTCCATGTTATAGTCATTTAATCACAAGAGTTTCTTGAAAACATTGGATTATTGTTGGGAAATAATCCCTCAAGGTTTTGTTGAAGCATTTTTTTGGTGATTGTGTCTGTTGACAAAGTGGACATCTATATTGTGATTGGTGACAAAGAAAACCATGACATAAAGATTTATTGACAAAGGGATTTTCATGGTGGCATGTTGTGTTCAAGAGCTGTGGTTAATGATCAATGTTTGATTCATGAACTTCGATAATGGAATGGATGATCTCGAGGAAGTACAAAAAGAACAGATACAAGGTGGCACCATTTTCCAGTGTTTGCCAAACTTTTGGGTCTGAAAATCAACAAATGAAGAAAAGTGGTTTTTGGAAAACCAAATTGCACGTTGTGTACTTGAAGGAGAAGAAACTTGCGCGCCCAATGTTTCTCAAGACCAGAACATCAAAAAATGGAAAATTGAAAAGGGGAGCTCAAGTATTGGGTATGTCGCGCAAGTGACTTGCGCGCCAGGGAAGGACTTGCATGCCGGTACCTAGAAGGATTGGAAACATGCGCTCTATTTTCCCTTGGTGATAAGATCATCAAAATATGGAAAAGGAAGAAGGGGTACCCAGGTTTTTATGTTGGTCGCACAAGTGTCTAGGGGGACAGAAGACTTGAGCACTGAAACTAGCGCGCTGAGGGTAGACTTGCACGCAATTGCGCAGGTTGTTAAAATGCCTATAAATACAGGTCAACCCCTCCACATTATGTACAAGTTCAAGACATAGAGAAAATAAGAGCTCTCGTCGCGCAGGTGTGCTGGTCATGCAAGTGGTGTTGGGTCGCGCATGTAGGAATTGTGTGCCTGTTTTAAAGAAGCGCGTTTGTTGCTAGTTGCACGCCAATATTGGTTTGGGTGTAAAGGGAAGTGAGTCGCGCAGGTTTGGAGTTGCAGAAGTGTGTGTCACACAAGTGTTTGAGGTAGACTTGCACGCCGATACTTTCACACCTCCTTAGACAAGGGAACCAAGTAAGGTTGATTCCCAATATTATTTCAGGGCTATATGAAAGCTGGATGATTGCCCAATACCTTCGGTGAAAAGTGAGATTCATCTACGGGTGAAAGCCAAACTTCAATAGAAAATCTATATACAATAGAGGATGTATTCATTTGTGATGATGAAGAGACCTACTTGTTTATAAACTGTGAGTGGAACCTTTCCATAATAGTGAGGAGATAAAGAGGGGGAAGGTGATCCTCTCCACTGGCAGTAAGCCAGAGACAGAGAAATAAGGAGTGACCCATAGGAAATTAGTGAGCTGAACCTAAACCTTATAAAGGCAGTGAGCCTGGGTATAGGAGTGATCTAGCCTGATCCTTGTAAACAACAGTGTGCTTTAGTAAATTTGGTACAACGGCACATCGCTGTTGTTTGATCCTTGGACGTAGCCCAGTAAGGGTGAACCAAGTAAAAATTGATGTGTCGTGTACATGCTTTACTTTTTGCATATATTGTACAACCAAAAGAGAGAGAGTAATGTTTTGTTTAACATAAAAACAAGATTAGAATGGGCTATAATTGTTAATTAGTAATACCTTGATTCACCCCCCCTCTCAGGGTATTCATCCTTTTGGACCTAACAATTGGTATCAGAGTGAAAAGTTGATATTTTTTCTTCTCTTAGTTGAGGTCACCAATCATAAAGGGATTCCGATATTTGACAGGAACAACTTTCAGCTATGGATAAATCAGATGAGACACTACTTCCGATCTTTGGGAATGAATGTATTCACAACAGTAATGCATGACATAACAGCTGATATTAATAATGGTGCATTATCAGAAGCTGAACATATAGTGTTGGATGCAGATTCCAAAGAAATTAATTCCTTAGGGGGAGCCCTATCCAATCCTATATATGCAAAGGTGATGTCATGAAAAACGTCACATGCCATGTGGGAAAAGCAATTGAATATATATGAAGGAGATACAAATGTCATAGAGGCAAAGCTGTAAGTGTTGTGGAATAATTATGATGATCTAAAGATGAACCTGAATGAGTCTGTTGATGCATTATTTGATAGGGTAAATATTGTTGTGGAAGATATGCGAGGACTTGGTGAAGTCATTGAAGACATAAAGATCTTAAAGCGCATCTTGAGAAACTTCCACCTCGATTCAATCTGAATGTTTTAGTACTGGAAGATAAAGATCCCAAAGAGGTGACACTAGACAATTTTCATAGTACCTTGGATGCATATGAGATGATGAATGATGATAACGAAGCTGTGGAAAAGGGGAAATCCATAGATATGGAATTTAAGGCCATGAAAAATCTCTCCATTGAAGATCCTCTAGAAGAAGAAGAGACAGATAAGGTTATGCCATTCCATTCCTCAAATATTCATAGAGGAAAAGGAAAGTTCAAACGGAAACTTCCACTTTGTTGCTTTAGATGTGGAAAATATGGTCATCATGCTGCAAGATTCCCCAATAAGATTCAAGAATAAAATGATGAAGATGAAGTTAAAAATCCCAAGAAGAAATATTCAGCCTATGAGAAAGTAAAAAAGCTGTTCAAGAGAAATTTATTTAAGAAGAATAATCTACTTTCACAAGAAATAGACAGTTCAGATGAGTCTGAGGGTGAAGAGGTTGAAAAGTTTGAAAATTGTAAAGATCATGGACAATATGAAATGGTAGCTGTTGTTGGTAGTGCTCTAGAAAAGGAAGAAATCGATTCTGATGAAGAAGAGGAATAAATTAAAGGGAGATTTGACATGGAAGCTGAATAATAAGCATCTCTTGAAGAGATAGATATTTGGAGAGAGAAAACAAAGAAAGCCAACAAGGTGGTTCATGATTCCAAAATATACATGCAACAGTAGGATGAAGAGAAGTCTAAGCTAGTGAAAGAAATAGAAACCATTATGTCTTCAAGGTCAGAGAGGATGGAAAATGTTGATGATCATAAGATCAAGATTTAAGAACAGAAAAGGGAGATCGATGGATTGAATTGAAAATTGAAAGATCAGGTCAAGTCTATCGAAGATCTTGAAAAGGAAGTTGTCGTTCTGTGGTGACAAGTCAAAGTCCAGGAAAAAACTTTGATTCCTAACACATTTTTGGGAAAGCAGGTTATTATAAAGATTGAAAAGATGAAAAAGGATCCTAGTAGTTTAGTAGGGAAGAAGCAGTAATTGAGATCTGACGTTAAGGCTGTTTCAGGGCTTAATCAGAAAAAAAATCCGTGTCAATTGATGTCAGAACAAAAGCACTAGTTCCAAGAATGAATGTTGATTTAGGCACAAAGAAGAATCAGAATATTCAAAGATCCCAAGGAGAAACTCATGGTGCTGAAGTACCACGAAGGATTGCACTATGTATCAGGTGTAATTGTTGTGGGAAGATGGGACATTCAAAGTATTTGTGTCCCAAATCCAATAGATATCAAAGAGAACAAGAACAAAGGTGGTATTCAAATAGAGAAAGTTTATCTGGAACATATTTATAAGGATACTATTTTTTATGTGGAGGATTTGGGTACATGGCTAGGTACTTCACGTCAACCATACGAAGGAATGTTCCAAGTCAAAATCAAAATGTTCGCAAGCAGCTGATCAATAAACCAACAGGTGAGTGAAAAGTGAAAAATAGATTTGCATCTTTGCAAGATGAAGCTAGTAAATCACACTCTAAGGAAGATTATGTTCTCCAAACCACACCAAGTGTGAAGTCGAAGACATGGATTAAGAAGAAAAAGAATGAAAAGGCAGTAGTTGTGGAAATTTCCCATAAAGCATCAGATCGTTCAGATGTATGGTTCCTTGATAGTGGTTGCACATCCCATTAGATAGGGAACAAGGATCACATTATAGGGATACAATATGAAAAAGAAGGAGTTTTCATGTTTGGGAATGATGAAGGGCTGAAGATTGTTGGTTCCAGAAAGGCCAAATTTGGGGGGGGGGGGGAATGAGACGTGCTGATGTCTTGGTAGTAGAGGGTCTTAGTCAGAACTTACTCAGTGTCAGTCAACTATGTGACTCTGGGCACTCTATTTGATTTACCAAGAAGATGTGTGTTGTGAAAGGAAAATATGGAGCATCTATTCTACAAGGAAAAAGGACAAATAGAAATATTTACATTGTAAGTGGGGAAAAAGATAAGTGCATTTTATCCAGATAGGAAGAAAACCAGCTATGGAATAAGAGACTTGGTCTTCTATTCCAACCATCCATGGAAGATCTGGTAAAGTGTGATGCTGCTAGAGACCTTCCCAAACAAACACGTGATCGTAATCATACATGAGATTCCTGTCAACAAGGGAAGATCATCAGAAAGACATATAGGCCAAAGGAATAGAACTCAACCAGAGTGCTTGAATTGGGGCATGCTGATGTTTGAGGAACTATCTTACACCGATCCATAAATTGGAAAAGGTATTATGTCATTTTCATTGATGATTATAGAAGAATGTCTTGGGTATTTTTAATTACCCATAAGACAAAAGTATTCAGTTTTATCAATCAGTAAAGGAGGGAATCAGAAAGGATGCTTGGGAAGAAAATTTTGAAGATTCGTATAGATAACGGTACATAATTCACAAACAGTCAAGTGGAAGGATATCTCGAGAATCGCATGATAAGGCATCAAGTTTCATCAGTGAGAACTCCCCAATAGAATGGAGTTGTTGAAAATAGAAATCGGATCATCAACAACATGTCCAGAACAATGATTATTGAAAACGACCTACTAGAGATATTTTGGAAGGAAGTAGTTTTGACATCGGTCTATATTTCGAACCGGTCTCTATTGGGTCCGATGCAAGGGAAGACTCTGAATGAAATGTGGTATGAAAATAATCCAACATTGAAATACTTTAGAATCTTTGGAAGTAAGTGTTTCATTATCAACAAAGAAAATTACATGTTGTTTCAGTCATGGGGAGATGAGGGAATACTCCTTGGCTACTCAGGAAAAATAAAAGCATATAAATGCTTCAAAAAAGGCTGGGAAAAATTATTGAAGGAAATGATGTCACAATAGTTGAAAATGAACAGAATAGTAAACGACCTAGTGACCAGTTTCTGGATGAATGTGATGAAGAGGTAAGAAACACAGGGGGATCAGAAGTGGCAAAAGATGACTTAGAAGAAGATACTGATGATGATCATGAGGAAACAATGTCTGTGTCTTCAAGGAAGCCAAAGAGTCGAGCTGAAATTGATAAGAATAATATCATTGGTGATCAGACAGCTCCAGTTCATACAAGAACAATGAAGTCACTATAGTAGACATTTTTCTCAATCTCAGGAAGAGCCGAAATGTTTTTATGATGTAGCTGAAGATGAAAACTAGGTTCAGACAATGAATGAAGAGCTTGATCAGATTTATAAGAACTAGACATGGGAGATTGTTTCGAGGCCAACAGATAAGAATGTCATCGTTACTAAATGGGCCTATCACAACAAGATGAATGATGATTGTGAAATAATTCGAAAAAAAGAATGACAAGTTTGCAAAGGGTACTCCTAGATAGAGGGAAATGATGTTGATGTGACATTTTTACTGGTTGCAAGGCTGGAGACAATAAGAATATTTTTATCCATAGTAGTGCGAAGAATGTTCAAAGTATTCCAGATGGATGTCAGATTTTCATTTTTGAATGGGGTTATGGAGGGGGAAGTTTATATTGAGCATCCAGATGGTTTTCACATTCCTGAGGATGATAACATGGTTTCCAGACTGTAGAAGGTGTTGTATGGGCTGGAACAAGCACCAAGGGCATGGTACTCAATTCTTGATCAGTACTTGATGAAGCTTGGTTTCCAGTGTGGATGAGTTGATTACAATATCTATTTCATCAATGAGAGTAATCAAAGGATGATGGTGTTGGTTTATGACTATGACATAATTTTTGGCAGATCAGATGAAGCTCAGTGCTGACAGTTTTCCAAATTCATGAAAAATGAGTTTGAAATGTCAATGAATGGAGAGCTAACATTTTTCCATGGTCTACAGGTGACTCAAGGAAGGAATGGAACATTCATTTCTCAATCCAAATTTGTTAAAGTGGTTTTGAAAAGGTTTGTAATGTAAAATTCCTAGGATATGAAGACTCCAGTTGCTACCCGGATGAAACTTTCAAAAGCTGAGGATGGAAAGGCAGTAAATATTACATAATACAAGAAAATCATTGGATGTCTATTGTACTTAACTACGACAAGGCCTGACATTGTTTCCGTCATATGCCAAGCAACAAGATATTAGTATAATCCCAAGGAAAGACACATGCTTGCAGTGAAAAAAATACTTTGGTATATCAAGGGCACGGTAGACTTCATCTTGACATATAACGACAAATCTTAGACAGAGTTATTGGGATATACTGATGATGACTGGGCTGGTTCAGCAGATGATAGAAAATCAACGTCTGGTGGTGCATTCTATCTTGGTGGATTGTGTATTTCTTGGCTAAGAAGATGCAAGATTGCATTTCATTGAGCACCATGGATGCTGAGTATATTGCGGTCACTCAATCATGCACACAATTATTATGGATGAAGCTGTAGCATGAAGATATGGGAGTTGAAGTGAAGTCTCCAATTGGAATCCTGTGCGATAGCTCAAGTTCTATCAATTTTAGAAAAAATCTAGTTCATCACTCAAGGACAATGAACATCGAGATCAAATATCATTTCAACAAGGATAAGGTGGAGCAAGGGCTTGTGAAGTTGGAGTATGTGCCTATAGAGCTACAGGTTGCAGATATTCTGAGAATTTCCTTACCCAAGGAAGAATTTGAAAGGAATTTACTTTCTATGGGAGTTCATTCGACTCCCCACAATTAAAAGACTATGAATGTGGAAACCCCCCCTCCCCCCTCTCTCCGAGGTATGATATGTGTTTTTACCTAATGTGTTGATATGCTTTATCTACTATGTTACAGACTTAAAAGGAGTGACCTTTGGGTTATTTGACAAAGGGGGAGAATATAGTGATTGTTCAAGGGGGATATAGTGTGGGTATTTGACAAAACATGAATGATATAGGGAGAAGCTGACAGGTGGAGCTGTGAGATAGGGGGAGAAAATTAAATCTGACGATGCTAGAATTGACTGATCAATGAATAGATATCATGACAGCTAATAATCGTGATAAAATAAGAAGATCAGTGTTGGAATGCGGTAAGAATATTTCCAAAAATTTGTATTATATTGGTTTCAACAGTGGATGTCAGATTTGAAGAGATTCATTGATGAACTTTTCATTTACTCTTGTTTCTCATGCCGAGCATTGCTCATGTGGGGTTAGAGTATTTGTCGAGTAAATCCATGATCACTATATGAATCACAATAGGTGAATAGTGGCTGAAGAATTAACGATAAATATTTTTATGGAAGAGTTTTCAACATACCAGAAGGGGGAGATTGTTGGAAAAAAATCCCTCAATGTTTCATTGAAGCATTTTTGAGGTGATTGTGTTTGTTGAAAAAAAAAAGACATCTATGCTGTGATTTTTGACAAAGAAAACCATGAAATAAATTTTTTTTGACAAAGGGGATTTCATGGTGGAATGTCGAGTTCAAGAGATGTGGTTAATGATCAATGTTTGATTCAAGACCTTAGAAAAAGTAATGGATGATCTGGAGGTGGTACAAAAAGATCATATATAAGGTGGTGCCGTTTTACAGTGTTTTCCAAACTTTTGGTCCTGAGAATCGACAAATTAAGAAAAGTGGTTTTTGGAAAAGGGACTTGTGCTCCGTGTCCTTGAAGGTGAAGAAACTTGCACGCCCAATGTTTTTCAAGATCAGAACATCCAAAAATGGTAAAGGGAAAATGGGTGCTCAAGTATTGGGAAGGTCGTGCATGTGACTTGCGCGTCAAGGAAGGACTTGCGTGTCTGTGCCTATAAGGATTAGAAACTTGTGCACCATTTTTCCTTTGTGATCAGATCATCAAAATATGGAAAAGGAATAAGGGGCGCCCAAGTTTTTATATTGGTCGCGCAAGTGTTTAGGGGCACATAAGACTTGCACGATGAAACTTGCGTGCCGAGGGAAGACTTGCTCACTGTCGCACAGGTTATTCAAACGTCTATAAATACTGTTCGACCCCTCCTCATTCTGTATGAGTTCAAGACATAGAGAAAATAAATTCTCCCGTCACACATGTGTGGTGGTTGTGCAAGTGGTGGTGGGTCACGCAAGTAGCACTTGCGCGCCTGTTTTGAAGAAGCGCGGTTGTTGTTAGTTGCGTGCCAAAATTGGTTTAGCCGTAAAGGGAAGTGAGTCGCGCAAGTTTGGAGTTTCAGAATCTTGTGTCGTGCAAGTGGTTGAGCTAGACTTGTGTTCCAATTATAACTTGCACGCCGATACTTGAGTGCCGCCTTAGACAAGGGCGCCAAGTAAGGTTGATTCATAGCAGTATTTCAGGGCTACGTGAAAGCTTGAAGATTTCCCGATACCTTCGGTGCAAAGTGAGATTCATCTATGGGTGAATGCTGGAATTAAATAGAGCATCTATATACAACATAGGATCTATTCATTTGTGATGATGAAGAGACCTATATGCCTATAAAATGTGAGTGGATTCTTTCCAGATCAGTGAGGAAAGGAAGAGGAAGAAGGTGATCCTCTCCACCAGCAGTGAGCCAGAGAGAGAGAAGCAGGGAGTGACCCTTGGGAAAGCCGTGAGCTTACCCTAAACCTTGTAAAGGCAGTGAGCCTTGGAATATGATTGATCTAGCATGAACCTTGTAAAAATTAGTGTGTTTTAGTGAATTTGGTACATCGGTACATCGTCATTGTATGCTCCTTGGACGTAGCCCAGTGAGGGTGAACAAAGTAAAAATTGTTGTGTCCTATGCATGATTTACTTTCTGCTTATATTGTGCAATAGGAACAGAGAGAAGATTGTTTTTTTTAACATCAAAACAAGATTAGAATGGGAAATAATTTTTAATTATTCATACCCTGATTCACCCCCCTCTCAAGGTATTCAGCCTTGGGGACCTAACAATTATTAGTGTGTAATAAAGGACCACCAATGATCATGGTTTTCAGTGGACATGAGCCCTGATAAGCTACAACATAAAAATGAAGTTAGAATAAAACAACATCATCATCTTCTGCACCCCTTCATTTTTTAAAAGTCCATTTATTATATTTGATAATGTTTGTTTCATCTATAAATAGAGGAAACATCATCATACCCACCCCTCACGATGCTTAGTAAGGGGAGATGAAGGAATAATGACAACCTAGATGATGAAAGATCGATGTTACCTCTTTCTTCAAGAATAGGGGATGGAACAGAAAAGAAAGAAATGTAAAATATAAGCTATAAAAAGGGATCCTACACAGGTTCATGACTCATCTCGAAAGGAAGTATCCAGACCACCAAGTGAAACGAAAAAGGAAGATAGAATAGGGGATATTGAATTAATAAGAGGTCAAATCCTTAAATTAGGGAGACAATTTTGAAGTACATGAAAGTTAGATCATGGCTTGACCACGCAGTGCGGTGGCTTCATGTGTTGTAATTAATTAAGATTTAATAATTCCCTTCGGAATCAATGGAGACAGACTAGGGAATGACTATGAGTTGATAGGTTTCCTTTAAATATAGAAAAACATGTAACATGTGCCTAACTAAAAACATGGGAGACTCGGTGAGGAGACAAACGGTGTGACACTAATAAAAAGACCACAAATTTTTGTAATTATAGGGTTGCCTGACATTGAATAGATTTAAAATATCATTTACGGGGCTTAAATCATATTTAAAGGGGGTATTAAAACACTTTTACATTAAAAGAGACATTTCCATAGTGAAATAGAAATGTCTCGAGAGAAGCTGGAAATGACTCACTGATGGGAGACTCACTGACACCCTAGTACCGGTCGATATGGCACTGATGTCGATTGGTTCCACTAATGGCCAATATATGGAACCGATGACGATCAGTGCCATCGATGATGATCAGTTCCATAGTTGGATCAACCTAAAAATTGGTAAAATTCTTAATGAGTCACCGATGGTCCCCTGGACACCTTAAACATCAGAATTTGGATATGTAATGGACCTGGAGGGTCCTGGTCATTATAGTGTACGAATTTTATTTTGTGATAGTTGTTATATAATTAAAAAGGATGATTAATAGGTCATATTCATTGATGGGGTAAACCAATATATCCCACCAATGTTTTTAGAAAGGAATTATATCTCATGAGATAGACAAGATTGGACCAAGGAGTGACCATGGTCTAGTCATGGACATTTTCCACTACGATGGTATTAGAAGTTGACCTTGACTAACATGATGTTTTAGGGATTAAACCCATTAAACTATGGAAAAAAGGATTTTAACTATGATGTTGGTGTGTCCTTACTATGGGGTTTATCCACAGAAAATTGGGCATTAGGTTGATTACATTAATCCCAAAGAATGTATATTTTTGGTTAGCCCAAGAATAACATTATATAAATTTATAAAAATGTATATTAAACATAATATCTTCTGTTAATATTCATTTTCTAAAAATCAATGTCTCATACTAATGTTATGTTATAATAGATCAAATTATTTTATTTAATTATAATTCATTTCTTATGAACTATAATACTTTATTCCATGAATCATGTTTATTATCTATGATATGATGGGTATGAACATCATAAATTATGTTCCTGATCAAAACACTTAGACTTACTTTATTCTCTCGTATGATCATTGATTAATATCTCTTATGCTTAGTCACACAGGGAATCCAAGATCACTCTTTCTTATGTTTCCATTCACTAGGTTTTTAGGAATTGATTTAATGATGTTGAACTGAAGAAAAAAATATTTATGGGAGATGTTGATGTTTTTTAATGAATTTGGATGATTGTGTTCTAGTTTTCAAAATTCACTTAACTATTATGGTCCTTAGGTGTTTTTTTGTTATTTAATGAATATTCATCTTGAAATATAAAACATCTTTGTACGAATAGACTACGTCTCTGTATGTTCTCATATCAAAAAAATTAATGTTGTGAACAAATAATAATGATTATTTTCAAAATAAGGTAATTATTTTTTATTTACATTATTTCATATATTTTGTTATTATATTATGGCCCTAAATTATTATGTAATGATCACCAAATGTATGTTAAACTAAGAGAAAAACAAAATAAATTAATTTAGAATATTATAAGTAAAATGTTTTTAGTGTGTTATGTTGATTTGTAAATTTAAAATATGAATATAACCTATTAGTATTGTGTAATATGGTTGTAATATAATTCAATGTTTTTCTTGATTCCTTTATCATCAAATTAAATTAAGTGTAAAATTCACATCAATGATATTTTATTCAAATGATATTTTATTAAATTATTCATAAATAATAAATATATTTAGAGAGGAAAAAGTGTATAATATATGGTCGAACATGTCAGCTCTGATCAATTTATGATACAATTTTCACATTATTTTTAAAAATATACCCTTTAATAATGAAAATGTTTCTACTGTGGTTATCTTGAAAATAGTTTTACTATGGGCTTGGAAAAAAGGTAAATTCTAAAAACACCATATAAAAATGTCAAACTATTATTGGTTGATGATATTTTGACCACATAAAAATTTATCATTAAATATATAGAAATTTGGAATAATTTTCACTAAATAATAAATTTCAATATTTTTAACATTTTACAAATTCAAAGATTTCCCGTCCCTGCACTTATAAATGGGTACTGATACTTTATATTCTCCACACCAAATTGAACCTTAATGATCCACCAAACCCTAAAAATGATTCATGTAAAAATAATTATTAAAATGTTAAAGGTTCTATCATTTTAAAAACACCAACTCTGCTGTCATTTAGTAGAGATTTAAAGGATTTTTTTCGAATAAGAGGTCATCACCTTAACTAATCACATTATTTTTTAATTCTTGTTTAAGAACAAAAAAACTATGTTATTTGTCATAATATATTATCATTAGTATCCTAAATATTTGTAAATTTTATTTTGTTTACGAAACAATAATTATCCAAATTGTTTTCCTTTAAATGGGATATAAATGTGTCTATAAAATCCCATATATTTCAATTTATGTATTTCTATATGTTTTTTATATCATTATTTTGGTTTTTTTCATTAGTAAAGCAAATTATTTTATTAAATTAATTATTTTTTTGCAAGAAAGCTTTATAAATATTCAAGCGTATCCATGAAGTGGTATTTTTTTTAAATAATGAAAAATTGTTTGGGGGTGTATTTTTATTTAAATTAATAGAGTAAATATATGAATGGGTTAACTACTTCACGGGTTCTTGTATAGATGAGAAACATTATAAGTGGTTTTTTTAAAATAAATATAGAATGAAAAATCATGTAAATAAAATTCACACGTTTTGTAAAGTGATTATACACCATGTAATTGTTTCTGGGTTTTGACAAAATATATCCAGTGCGATGGGTATTTCAGGGTATTCCATTAAGATCATTTACATGAAGTGTAATCACATTACACATTGGTTAAATTCTAACCCTTCTATTTTAAAGAAGTTGTGTATCTTAATTTCATTATAATCCACTACATCTCCTCTCCCCCCAATCATAGGGATTTCACTAGGTAATTTTCAGGTTTTAACTTCCTTTATGAATGTCTCATTTCTGTGAGCCATCCCTGGTATCAATTTTTTGTTAGGTTTCATCCTCCCTTCATTATTCTCTAACCATTTCGGTGAAATCCATTGATCAATTGCACTGTGGGTTTTTGTCTTGATTTTATTTTTATTTAGGGACATATATTCAGTAACCCAAACCTTCTTCCTCATGGTATTTTTCTATTGGAAGCATTTTTTAATCAACTGTTAAAGGTATAGGATCTAAATCTCAAACCTATGGTTTTATAGTGTATTATTTTATTCACTATTGTTATTAATCCTTCGTTTCATTCACCCAAACCCATTAAATAATGAACTGAGTTTTTCCGTGAAGTCATATGTTTGCAATTGGATTATTTTTATCTTATGTTTACCTTTTGGGTGCATGAACCATGATTATAATGTAATTACAAAACTGGTTGAAGTATGTTTAGCATGACATGTGATCTTGGGATATTTCAAGTTATTGAAGCTCTAATATTTTTCTTATTTAGTATTGATATAATTTTTATTCAAGTGTGAATGAAATTTCAAGTTGAATATGAAATAATAATGGAAACATACATAATAAACCACTGAGAACTGTGATGTGATATTATAATATCGATTATTTATGACTGTTATTGTATTATATCAAAAATTACACATATATTAGGCTCTAACAATGTAGTTTCACAATTACATGTAGTTATATTGACATTGATTAGGCTCAACCCAGTCTCATGATTTAATTCTTATATAGAGTGGGATATGAATAGTCCTATATCATTGTTATGTTGTAGTGGGTGGTATGGCTATAAAAAATTCATATAGATATTCTAGCATGGAACTGAGAAAGTTATTTTTTCGTGATGATATAGATTTCATTAGTGTGGTTAGAAGACATCCTAAGAGATCTTTCCGTATAGAGATGAAGTCGGTTGAATAATTTTTGTAATTCTGAAATTTATTAATACAAATAGTGATAAATTTATTTCATAAAATTATTATTAGAATAGTTTTGTTTAGAAATTTTGTTCTCGAACAATCAATTTATACTCACACCCTATTTGGGTCACTATTTAGTACTCGAGAATATTATGTTCATGTTGGTTTGGATAAGGGGAAAATGTCTTGTTATTGATTTCTTGTGAACAGATGGGATGGTGTTAGAGTTGGGATAAATGTGGATTTTTTTGTCATGAAACAGTGATTCTTTCATTAGAGACTTCTTTTATATTTCTTGTATTTCTCTATCATGAAATTTAGTTACTTTCTAGGACGTAATTATATTTTTCCTTTTTTATTTGATTATTCATTTTTTTGTTATTGTATTACTATATGTATTTACTTTTATTATTTCAATGCAATTATGATCTTTTTATTTCTATGCCACTTTACACCTGGGGGTATATTCTACCGACTATACATTTCACACCCTCCGTTTTAGTCGAAATCATATGGTGTATGGGGTGGTGTAGAGAGACCCTTTATACATCCCTTTCAAGCCACATGAGAGAGAACTAGATTGAGGGATGTTACAAAGTTTTGTCAAAGAAGATGGTTTTCCATTATTATTTGTTACTAATCAGGGAATGTTATAAATGAGACTCAGATGTGTCTTGAATTGGTAATTATTATGTTGTTGGGAGTACCTAAACCATGAATCAGGGAAAATCCAAGTACCTAGGGATGATATTCATGTTCTTGTGTGTGCCTATTTCAGTTTCTTTTATTTCACATTTGGTGATTAACATTTTTTGTGATGATATTGTTTTATTATTTTAATTTTTCTTGAGAATTGTACTCATTTCTGAGTATGGTGTAAGATGAGAATACATGAATCATAATAGGAACATAGGGATACATTGACATGCATTTTCTATAGAGGGGTATATATATTCATTCACCTAATATACAATTTCATGTTATACTATTATATGAGATATCTTCTTCACTGGATAAATGATATTAGTTATCACATCATTCAAAAATTCTTGTATTATGTGACTAGATAGACAATGTTCTTGTGGTTCTATATTCTGATAAACTATTCAGTTTACCTTGTTGGTAGGAGTTTCTCTAAGATTTTAATTTTATCTAATTAATGAAATTACTCCTTGATGTCTTTTACATGAGCTATAGGAATGTTGAAATCAGAATACTCCAAATGCAACTAGAGTATACCATCACGTAGTTCCTGATGGAAATATGGATGATCAGCTTCACAACATATTCCCTAGGGTCATGTGATCAATGGAAAGGGATATTTTTCATACCATTCATTCAATTTATGATTTGAATTGTGAGTTTTAACTTCATAATCAACCTATGCTTACTAGGGATGGGGGACCCCATGCAATAGAGTTCTTGAATATATTAATCCAACCAATCTCCAAGCATCTCACGACACCCATGTATGGGATGTTGAATCTTATTTCACATATTATTTTTGGGCCTTCCAAGAATTGGTGAGATATTCAAGAGGAAGCTAGGTGTCATGATGATATATCATGGAAGTACATTAAGAAAAGTTTCAAAATAAATTTTTATCTTGAGACCTTGAGGGTTGAAAAATCTCACGAGTACATCCATATGAAAGATTTGGGTTTGTCAGTACTGAACTATGTTGGATGTTTTATAGAACTACAGTGCTTTGCTCCAACATTAAAAGATTATGAGATATTTAGTGAGAGAATTTTATAGGATGGTATTATTTAAGTGACTAATTTACATGTAAATTTTTTCTATTTAAACATATTTTAGGATGTGATGAATCTGGAACTCGTAATGAAGGGGAATATGAAGGATGCCCCAAGAACTAGCCATATAAATTTAGTGGGGCCATCTGGGTGTTCTTATTTATGTGGTATGAAGATCTATTATGATATTTTCTCCTAAACTAGCAGTGGAAAGAGTTTTTATAGAAGTAGAAAACTATCTCAATATCGTTTTTCATTTTAGTGCCATATGTGTGGAATTTTTTGAAACAAACTCCCATAGTGTCCTTATCCCACATTCTAGTGTCACATATGGGGAATATTAGTTTATTTAAAGAGGTTCTATTTGAAAATTATACTATAGAAAAATTGAAGAAAATCAATACAGGAACTAGAGTCACAAAGGTGCTAATTTACCACTCAACAGGATGGTTGTTGGAGTTTCAAATTCCAAATTGGTTGAGGTAGTGGATGCAGTACCCAATTGAATGTTAAACAGTACCTTGAAAATGAAATTGCTCGGGGTGGTAAGATTTTATCCCATGGTAGAGGGGAAATGAAGTTACATGTTATGTAGTGGATGATATGGATGTGGAACCATCGACTATTATATGTAAAATTCTATTATCATCTACCTTATCTAGTGTTTTGTTTGATACAGAAGAATCACATTCCTTTCTGTATTTACATTTTTTCAAGCAGTTCAGTCATGTATGTGAAAGGATTGTATGGTGATTTAAAAATGGAAATACCATTTGGAGTTCATTTAGAAAATATCAAATGTTTCAAATAATTTTCTCTGTATATTGGTGGCTATGATTTATTTTTGTAACTATTTATTATAGAAATGACTGGGTAGGACTTTATTCTTGGAATAGATTGGATAGTTCTATACAAGGCTCAGAATAAATATTATATAAGGACAGATGCATCCATATCTCTTGAATGAAGAAACTATTCTCATTTTTGTGAGTGGGATCATACCGATGGTTGTGCCAGATAAATTTACTGCAAATATGTAAAACCTTGAGATTCTGGGAATTTTGTTCTGGAAATAATTTATTCTTTTTGGTTTTTGGTATTTCACAGAATATTGATTATGGATTTTTTATATAAAAAGTTATATGTTTTCATTGCGTTATACACAATAACAAGATAATATTTTTTACATGAAACATTACCTTATCTTGTGATATATGAAACAATTTTTTTGGATTTAATTTCACACCATGTCGACTTCCTGGGATAGGTTGTGGTACACACACGACCGAGTCTTATCAAAAAACAGTCTATTATTCAAATAATATTTCTTAATATATAGTAATATATAAAATATACATTAAATTAGTTTTTATGATTATTATTCACTAAATTATCATAATAAAAGGTTTATAATATGATTTCATTGTTTACAAATTTATATGAAATTAAAATATATACCAATTTATTATAAAGGAAGTAGTTTTATTTTTATGCTCTCAAATTCATTTGGACTTAATAAATTAAATTAATTACAATTATTTAAAGATATTAATTAAATATATATTTTATATATTCAATAAAAAAATTAATATATACAACCAATAGATTTTATACACACTGAATAAGAACAAAACAAATTTTATTCATAAAACACTATATTTTTCAAAAGGGTAATTTTACCGCCTTTTTAATTTTGAACCAATTTCAAAAATAAGTTTCAAAATTTTATAATTTCTTTATGAATAAAATTATTCATTTAAATAGGGATTTAATGTTTCAATTTGGAATAATTTTTTATATATTTTTTAGAATCTTTATTTATGGATGAATTGGGAAAAATAATGTATTTTAGTTCAAAAATGCATTTTCTTCTGCATTATTTGTATAGTTAACTAATATTTTAAATTGTTTTTAAATTATAATTTGAACAATTATATATATCAATAAAAACTTTTTATGTAATTGTAATAAATTACAAATTTAAATTAGATTTTAAAACATGAAAATCTTTTGAGATTTTCATTTTTGAAACACACTTTTTCATTATGCATGAAAGATTAATTTTAAATCTATTTTTTTAATTATGAGAATTGAATTAGGTAAAATAAATTCCATATTTTTAGTAAAAATGCCCATATTATGTTCTAAGGTCAATTTAATTTTGATGAAAAAAATAATTACCTAGGTAAAAAATTCTTTACCGTGATATAATTAAAAAACAAAACATGATAAAGATAAAAGGTTAAGGGCATAAAATACCAAAAAATTAAATTATTTAAATGTATTATGAGGTCTGTATCGGCCCTATTAAGAATCTCAAATATTAATTTCCTTCATATGTTGTTTAATTTAATTCTATATCAATATGCTTGGATTTAAATATAAAATATTTATCATTTAATCACTTAAACACACCTCTCTTTGAGTATAAATACCACCCCTCACCACACCATTTCAACCAAAAAATACTTGTATATCATCAAATATCTGACCAAATCATACCTTATCACATTCCCCATGTCTAATTTTCTTTTGTCTCACCAAAATACCAAATCCAAAGTCCTCATTGGTCTCTTAGGTATGTGATATCCAGGAGGTAAATTTTCCAGAGTACCTATCGTAATTTCATTTCTTTTTACACTTTCTACTCACCACCTTCGTCTATTAATGCATTATTACAACAGAATAATTTGTATAATATATTTTTTTATATAATTTAATATCTATTATAAATTTAATTTTGAATCTCCTCTTATTCAACGAAACAAAATTATTGTCAATGTTATACTGGTTAATCACCTCTGTGAATAATTTTTTAGTTCTATATACATTACCGCCAACATGGAAGGTATAAAATAATTATTCTTCTAAAATAATATTTTAAAATTTATATTATAAATCATTTAATATTCCTTAAATGTCATATTAAATATACCTTCTGGATTTTATTATTGTGGATATAAGATGACATCGTTTGTGGATGTGTGGACTACCTCATCTTCAATGTAATGTGACTGGTTCACACATCACATGAAATGTATAAAGGATTTCATTATTAAAAATATATTATATGAATAAAATTTTAATTCTACTATAACGGTATTATATATTTGTATAAAAATTTTCATGCATTTCATTTACTTTCATTCTTTCAATACTACTAGAAAACGAAAATAGTGTTTGTGCGTATGTACCGCTTACCGTCTACATGAATGGTGATTTTTTGTTTATCATTAAATATTATTATAAATAATTATATATTAAATATATAGGATATTTATATCATGTTTTATATTATTTAAATATTTAAATTGTTATAATGAATAATAACAATTCAAAACATTTATTATTAACAACAAAAATATGACCAGAAATGTAACATAAACATGGAGTTACTAATAAATGGGTAACATTATATCTTATGTAAACAATATATGGCATTAAAAATATAAATACAAGTTTGTGATTGATAAATAATAAACATAGACTTATTATAAAGTAGTTTTGAACATGTTTTAAGGAAGTAAAACATGAGGTAAGGGAAGCTTGACTCACTTTTTATTTTCCAAAGATACATGCCTAATTAACAACTAATATATTTTGAGTGGTGAATATAATAAACAGTAATGTATTATATGAAATTTATACTATAATTTATGGGTATTTACATGCTGTTTTTATGATCATGATTTTATGTGGTTTTTCTCTTCAAAAGTTACCAAATGATTAAGGATGTTTTTTCTCAAATTGGCTTCTTTTGAGGCACATGTTTCATTCTGCACCTATGTTCTTTTACAAGGTGTATATATCATTGTTTGACATGTTATATATGAAATAAATTTATTTTTATGTTGTTTTATTCTTATTTAATGTTATTATTCCACGTGTACTATGATAAAAATGTTTCAAAGTGTTATCGGACACTTCAAACTATTTGAAGATTAGTTTCCTCATGATTTTTTTTAAAGATATCTTAGGATCATTTTCAAAGAAATTGATTATAAATAAATTTTTTTCTATTAAAATTTTCTTTTTTAGTCTTCATTCATATTTTTTAAAATCAATTTTTATATAAAAATTCTTAATTTCATAATCTCATTACTTTATAAATGTTTTTTACATAATTATTTACTGCGGTATATTTATCATCCTTGTACATGTTTCATAAAAAAATTCCATATTATTTTTAAAATTATTATAAAATTATTTAATTTAATTTTTAATAATGTATAAATATTTACTAAATCATTATAACGATTTTTTTTGTAATTTTCCTAAATAGGAAGTTTTTAATATTTGTCAGTAATAAGAGAAGAATTTTTTTTAACATATAAACATGAACATATTTTTAATATTTCATGATAGCTTAATCCGTTGAAGGTTCCCTCATATCCTTGAATGGTTATTTTCAAAGAAATATTTCCCATTTAAAATTGTTTTGAATTAAAATTAATGATAGTTTTTTCCTGGATCAAGGGATATTTTCCTCAATAATTGTTTGTAATACTTATCTCAAAATAATTTTTCATCAATGATAATGTTTTTTACTGTACTTATTTTTTAATGGGGATATACTTCAATTTATCCATTCATATTATTTCAAGGAAATGATATTTTAATGATGGTATTATTTCTATTAAACCCAATTATTTTCTACAGGTAATGTTAGGATTTTATGTTTTTATAAAATCAATTTAATTCCATGATTTTTGAAATGATAACTTGTTTATGTACATGTAGAACATAGATCTATGATTTCATTATAATAAATCTTTGACCTATATCTCTCACCAATGAATTGGGTATTGATAAATGTGTTCTGATCTTAATATAGTACACATGTGGGCTTCTCAAACCTGAAATAAGAGGTTACATTGGTGGGCATCCCAATCCCAAAAAAAGTGGGTAAATGGGAGGGAATCCTAAGACCAATGTATGTACATGGGTTATTATCCGAATCTTAAAATTTTTTCAAGGTATTGGTAGGTTTCCTTGATATATTATTTTATATTCTTATGTATCTTACACTAATTCCATGTTTTACTCTTGTCTTATTATTTCATGGATTATGTTTAATATTTCATTATGAATCATGTCTTATAAACTTTCATGATTAATTTTAATGATTCTATAACAAATAGGGTGTGATAATCCAATGTCATTATAACTTTATCATGCCTCTATGCTCAGGTTTATTCTTACATGTCTTCCATGGTTACCCTTACTGAGCATCGGATCTCACCAATTTTTATGTTTCCTTAACAAGGTTATAACGATATAATCCATGTATGATATGTCTAAGGGGGTTTTGAGACTTGGAGAACCTAGTGAGAGATTATTTATCACTTTTTGTACCATTGCTCATGTTTACATGTTTCTAAAGGCAATAAGTAGTATGGTCTTTGAGAATACATTTGTATAATGTATTTAATTATTCCAAAAAAATATTTAATGTCCATGTACATCATGACAGGGTCATTATAAGATTGGACTGTCTCACAGCTCAGATAGCATGTCTTGATCGAGATAATAGTGGAATGAAAAATTATTATTTTCCCCTTAGAGGAATATCGTTTTCTAGATCTATTTCTGGATGGATTCTATGGATTTCAACTAGAGAGAGATAGAGTTAACGATTCAGATGGTGATGGTAGAAGAGATTGTTTATGTCCTACCTAATCGAATAACACATGCAGAGCTTCAAGAGATGAATATTCAGTGGGGAGACCTAGAATCTAAGAGATTTATTTGTCTGATTACATATCCTTGGGGTTCTTCGGTTCTTTCCACCAAATCGAATAATGGATCATTATTCTTATGTATGGATTATCAATGGTTTAATAGGACGATATTCCATAACATGGATCATCTTCCATGCATTGAGGGTATTTTTTAACATTTTAGAGGTGATAATATCTTCTACAATATTATCTTGTGATTAAAATATAATATGTTAAGTATAATTCCATCAAACATGACATGGAATGTTTTTAGGAGCAGGTTTGGATTTTATGAGTTCCTTGTGATATCGTGTGGGTTGACTAATTCACCTTCCGTATTCATGGACTTAATGGGTATGGTCTTTCATCCTTTTCCCTATATGTTTATGTTTTTTTTCTGGGATAATATCTTATTTTACTCATAGTCAATAGACTATCATTGCGAAAATCTTTCCTACATCTTGATTATACTGATACAACATCATATTTATTCCAAGCTAACCAAATATTGTTTTTCGATTAAGGAAGTTCACTTCTTGGGTCGTGTCATAAAATAAAAAATATTTTTAGTGGATCGAGAGAATGTCTAAGATATGACATCATAGTAAATCCCAATAACATATTTTAAATTTAGAATCTTATAGGATTATAAATTTAATACAGTAATTTTATTTGTTATTTGTTATTTTTGAAGGAAAAATTGTATTACCATGCGTTGAAAGGGATGATATTTTTTTGGTTTTATTGTTTCAAGAGGGATTTTTAGGATTTGAATGGTAGAATATCTTTAGAACCTGTCCCCACATTACCTATTCTGGTTAAATATTATACTATGTACAATGATCCATTTGAAGTATGACTCAGAGTGGTTTTGATATAGGAGGATTTAGAGGCTTATTATGGCTCTAGGAAACTGAGAAATCATGATAGGAATTACCCTACTCATGATAGAGAATTAGTAGTAGTAGTAAATTTTCTAAGATATAAGAGAAATTATCTCATGAGTGAGAGGTTTGTTTTATACATGTATCACAAGAGATTCAGATAAAACTTTTCTCAGTGAGACTTTAAACATCTTCAAAATAGGTGGATCGAGTATCCACAGTCATTACATATTGAATTGTCTTATTAAATAGTAAAGGGAAACGTCGTTTCTAATTCATTAAGAAAAATTATATATAAACATCCATTTTTGGAATCTTTTGATAATTGGTGGATAATTACCCTCTTTATAGACATGCATATGGATCTTAAGGAATCTCAGGGGTGAGTGACCTTGAATTCTATATCAATTATACCATTTATTTTATACTTCATTAAGAAAGATAATTTTTCGGGTCCGCAAGGCTCATTTGTGAAATTAATTTTATATGGTGGGGAGTCACCATCAGGATGGACTCTTGGTAGTTTAATAGTACTTTTTTTCTATTGCTGAGTATGGGTTCTTATGGGCTTGCATGTAGAGTTTATGAGGGAGTTTCTTGTTTCTATATGGGTAGTGCAAACATGGACAACCAAATATGTATTGGGATATATGTAGATAGTATTGTTGGTCAGGAATGAAGAAGTATGTTTAAATATTTAGGGACACCAGCTTCACTGGTCTGCTGGTGAAAATTTTCCTTCTGAGGTTAGTTTGGATTTTGCATTCTTTACCCATTCCTTAGTGTAAATGGAATGATTTCTTGATGTATTTTGTGATAGGACTACCTAGAACGATCTATAAGAATGATGTTGTATTGTTTTTGTGGATCGAATGATTATGTTATCCAACTTCTAAATTTTAGTTAAAACTTCATATTTTATGACTAAGGCAATGATGATGTTCATGAGGAAGTATGGTTTCAAATTTCTTTGATGCGAATCATTCCAAACAGAGATCCTCGATTCATATCAGGTTTCATGAAGGGTCTTCTGAAAGACCTAGGATATCAAGTTTTTTTAAGCACATATTATCTTCCAAAGACTAATGGTAAATATATTCAGACTATTTAGATTTTAAATGATCTATTATAAGATGATGTTTTGGATTTTTTTGGTTCATGGGAGAAACATCTAGTACTCATGGAGTTTTCAAATAATAAAATATCTCAAGCATCGATCCAAATGGATAAATTTGATGATTTTTATGGTAGGACATGTAATTCACATATGTTTTGGCTAGAGGTATGTGAGTCATCCCTTCTTGGGTGTATTCTCATATAGGATATATCTTAATAGGTTCAGTTGGTTAGACAGTGGTTGGTGACCACGTAGTGCTGGAAAAAATAATATGCTTACAATCATAGATGACCTTAGGAATATTAGGTGGGTTCAGGTGTTTTTCATTTAGTTTTCCCAAGGATAAGGAAATTCCGTGCTAGGAAATAGGGAAATCTAGAACCTAGGTTTGTATGTCCATTTAAATTATTGGTAAAGGTAGGTACAATGGCATTCTATTTAGACCTTCCACAGTGCTACAGTTACATGAATGATGTTTTTCACATGCCACTACTACATATATATCATTAAGACCTTTCCCATGTGATAGTTGTAGAAAACATCAATATTTTTTATGACGATGGTGTATGTGATACTAATGTTTCCTCAAGGTTATTTTGGGGTTCCAACATCACTTATGGACATCCCGTTTGTGTATGTGATATCCTCTAAGTACTTTTGGTTAAGATTATTCCTCCTCATTTATCTTCTCAAACTGTTTTGGGGAAATCTTCTTTCCAATTTCTTTCTTGGTTTTTATAATGATCATATTTGATCTAAAAACCAATTTTAAATCATCTTCATCTTCTTCATCTTGGGAATTATCCAATGGAAGCGTTGTTGGATCATCGGCTAATGGTAGGGGTCTAAATGTTAACCCTCTAGTTTTACAATTTCCATTTTTACAGTATATTATGACTTTTCCATCATTTCATGAGAAAAAACATATTAAATAATGAATATATTTATTCCTTGAAGTATATTTTTAAAAATAGTTCCTTAATTGGAATCGGGATACCCGTTGTGTTCATTAACAATGATAATAATTGGATTGTAAAATGGAATAATGTATGTCTTGCATAACATGGGACCTGGGGAGATTTATTGTCATAGAACGCCTAATTTCTATCTTATTTCTTATTGATATACCTTTTAGTCTATCATGAGTTAAAATTAATGTTTCATATGAATTATGAATGATAATCCACATAATTAAACATTGAAAATTATTATGTGATATTGTTATATCCATATTGTATGACACGAATTATGTTACCTACTTAAATGCTTGTATATCGGGCTCAACCCTCGTACATTCACACTTACATGATCTAATGTTGATATTAAGTGGGCTCATCCTAGTCTCATTATTCAATTCTTATATAGTGTATTTTATTCCCATTCTCATGCGATAATTCTTATTGGTGTTTGTCCCATATTTTTTTTATTTTTATAGGGATTTCACACATATTGTTTTGACTATACCATGGTTATATGGTTCTATTTTTCCTAGAAAAAATAAATGCTCATATATATTTTAACATTGTGTTAATGAAATTTATTTTATGTTGGTGGTATTTTTTTTGTTGGAATGTTCGTAAGACATTCATATAGATATTTTGGCAAGGATTCGAAAGAGAATGTTCTATTTTATTAATTGTAAAATAAATTAAAAAACATGGTTTTTGATTGATTTTATAAAATATGTATCATAGTGTTATTTTTTAGATATAGTGGTGTTGAATTATTGAGTTATAATCACACCATTTTGGGATTATGTTTGGTACCTAAGCATATTATGTGGATACATGTTTGGACAAGGTAAAAGGAACTTGTCATTGATTGATTATTTGCAGATTTATAGAGTTTGGAAATGGGACCAATGTGGGGTTTGGGAACCAGGACGTGGAGTTTTTTATTTGTGTGTGCTAGTTATTTTTCTTTTAATGTTATGTTAAAACATTTAGTAACATTCCAAAACAATGTTACATTAATTATTATTTATTTATTATATTTTTTAGTTGTACTTTATTGTTGTCTTCTGCTATGTCTTTACTTGGATTATTTCTATTCTATTGTGATATCATTCTACTTTTATGACACTTCATAATAGAGGGTATGGTTTCCCAATTGTTCATTTTAATCCCCAAAAACTACTCAGAAGCTTCTGGTTTTGGAGGATGTGTTCTTGAGGTCTCCTAGCCAACAATTGTTTGTCATGTGATGGAGTGTGAGATTTGGGGACATTACAATATCTGTCATGAAAACATAATGTTTATTGTCTCCACGTACTGATTAATTGGTTTTCACTGTATTATTTTAGGTAATAATATTATTATTTGTTTAATTTGTATATATGATATTTATGATATTACTATTCTTATATATTTTTAATATAATTTCTGCATTCTAACCTTCCAAACAATTTGAAAACAAATACATCACTCATGTGTATGTCCGGACAACCACCTCTATAATGTGATGGAATTTGTATTCATCTCCGATTTATATAGTTTCTAATAAGAAAAATTATATAGATTAAAATAATAATACTATCTGATTTAATTATTATTTACATTTCTTTCATTATATCTATTAAAAAAATATAAACAATGTTAATGTAAATGTTCCACCAATAGTCTTTTTAAATAGTGAAACTAATTTTTCTATATCCAATTTTTTTGGGACTATGTATATATATGAATTATATATGACATTTATTTCCTGATTAAAATTCTAGAGATTGTCAAAAAATGATTAACATGTATGTATTTGGCCTGGGGAACCAAAACATACATGAATAACAAAGTAGTTATCACCCACAATAGTGATTTTAATATATAATCATTAATAAACGATTGGTATGATTTCATAACTAAATAAAAAATTTAATGATGTTTCTGATATTTTTTATTTAATAAACATTTTAAAAATCTATATTTATTAATCAAGTAATTTAATTTTTTTATGAAAATGTAAGAAACTTTGCGTAAGGGATTAATGTTTCAAAACAATTGTAATCAAGAATGTTAGGCTTGAATTTTCATTGAGGAAGTTATTTAATAATTATATAATAGAACCATTTAATTTCTTAATCTAATTTAGTTATATCCAACGAATTCATATTCTCCATTACATTTACTTAAATTAATAACACCATATATCCTATCAATGCCTTTAATGAAATGATAATTTATTTATCTCTTCGTAAGAAAATGAATTTTTTGTCCATATCAAAATTTAAAAAAAAATCAAGATTTATTTTAATGTCATACAATCATTGTATTATGTCATTTTTACCTAAGATTTAATTTTCATAATATTTTTTAAATGAAATCCTGTTATCATTTTCTAAATGAGGTACTTCTTTACTTTTTTGAAAAGTGTGAAAGGAATTTTTTTCTCTTTACTTATATGATGTGAACATTAGTTACTAACGTTGTGAACACTAAATGATTTGAAAATTTATTTATATTATCATTAATATATAAAATGAAAATTATTTTCATGATATTTGGGAAATTTTCAGTTTTTTAGTAAGTTACATCTATGTGAAAATGTTATTTACCTTTGAAAATATTCTAGTAATTCCTTTAACAGAATATTATTCTATGATAAATTTTTTGAATTTGAATTTTATTTTATTATAGATATGATCCAATTATACAATATTAATTATTTCTCTCAATGGTTTATTATTTCCATTTTTAATAGTTTAGGAAACCAATTTTTATTACTTAGGTTATGTTATAATGCTTATTTGTATGTTTTGCAATTCCAATTTTCCATTCATGGGTTACGATATGATGATCTGATGAATGATTGATGGTAATTTGAAAAAAATATTTATCATTTCATAATGTGATGGGTGGTCCCAGAATTATATTCCCATCCAATGCATTCAGTAATATTTTATATCTCATGAGATTACTATGTGAAACAATTTAGCATACTTGATACAAAATGGGAAACATGTGATATGGAAAGATAAATTATGATCTAGGAAATAGGTATTGATGATTCATCTGATATGATATTATGGTATCTATAATTATCCTTGACATATGAATTTTTTTATACATATGATGGTTTAATACTTTTATAACATGCACTTATAGATCATGGTTGATTTATAATGATTCCTCTCTATAATTATTCATGACTTTTAAAATGATATTATTTTATTCCATGGGTCATGTGTACAATCTATTATAGATTTAGTATGAAATTTATAAGTGATTTTTTTTATCTCATACGATTAATATTTTCTTATTGTTTTATATGATCATCAGTTGTTATCTACCATATTTTCCCATATAGAGCATATGATATCTTCCTTTATTATATATCATTTCCATAGGACATAAAAAAATTATGTTTTTTATACAGATTAATAATGCTAAGTGGGAAGATATTTATGGGATATGTGGAAGATAATTAGTAAAATAATTATATTTTTCATCTATATTGCAAATAAACTAATCCACTATAGTCATGTACCATGTATTTCTAAAATGTATTATATTTTTATAAAAATATATATTAATTGTATTTAGAATAATATGGATAACTATATTTTGTATATGAGTAACATGTTTTTCAGTAATTATAGATTAATATTAGTAATATTTGGAGGAAAACCTAGTTATAAGAAGATGAATATGGTTTTTTTGTACTATCTTGGTAATAACCCTGTATAACCAAGGATTAATATAAGTTCTGTTTGGTTGAGAAGAAGGATTCATTATTTTTACTACTTATGAATGATATTTCATTATTACTTGATATTTTACTCTTATTAATATAGACTATTGTTAAACTTTTATTTATAGATTTTATCAATGTCTAAAACTAGAAGACATTGTGAGAAAAAAAATTGACTAGAAAAGAAATGATTGTCCACATGTAAAACAAAATGCTATACGAGATTGAATAAATAATCATGTTTCTATGATCAAGTAACATTCACTTTCCTTGAATCATGTTGGGATTCAAAATAATGAAATTATTGGATATTACACTACTGAGTAATTCATGATACAATATGCACCTTAATTTTGCAGATGTTCTGATGCACCGATAGCTGTGAAATTGATCATAGCCATTGAGAAAATATTCTATATTTCCCAGTGCAATAGAAAAGAAAATGTTTCCTAATTGTTCATTGTTTGTAATGTGAAGGTGATAAAATTTGGAAGCACATTTAGAATGGAGCACAAAAAAATAAAATTTACTCTGTGGAATGGTATTTGTTTCTGAGAATAGATTATAGAATGTAATTCCCTCATCTGCTACATATACGGATAGAGAAGGGTTTCCTTTAGCATAAGAAATAGAAGGATGAAGACAATGGTACTTAATAGGATAATTTTACCATAATTGAAGATATTACTTGCATATAATCGTTAACCATGAAAGAAAAAATAAATATTTTTTATTGTCTTAAAATCAATTCTTTAAAAGGAGTTTTATAGAGGAGACATTATGAATTAGTTTGATGTTTACTCAAGGTTGAAATAAAAATTGTTGATTCCCATAATTCCCAATGGTTTTTTATGAAAAGTAAGAAAATCATTCATGAAAAAACTAATAAATCACATGGTGAAATGAAATTATATTCATCTACCTTCTAAAATGTGTAAATAAATATCAAGGAAATAGGTTTAATTGAAATGGGGGTACTATAAATGTGGAATGGGGGGTTATATACACAATGATTGAAAAAACGTGATAAATAGGTCAGTTAATTCAATTGTGGAAAAGAAGACTCCGTCTAAAGAACCACCCAGACATCAATACATCATATTTATGTATTTTTTTTTACATTATTCCATCTAGTATATGAATTCTACAGCTTATGGTGGTGATCAATATTAGTAACATCCTGAACACAAATACAAAGGGAAATATCATGAAATCATGACTTCTGAGTAGTTTAATAAGAATAATGTTGTAATATGTATTCTTATAACCAACTATATAACACCTAATTTATTATTCGATTATGACTCTACCTATTCTTTTATATTTATTCAATTTGAAAATGGTATAAAATAACATCTTCAATAGTTAGATATTGAGTTAGCGATGAAGAATCCTAATGGTACAACGGTCACATTTTATGCCTATAGTTCCATTTATGTTTAAATTTGTGGGAATGTGATAATGCTAAATATTTGGTTCTCAGTTTAGATTAATTATATGTTATTCTTGGCATGGACTGTAATTATTTTTATAGAGTCCATGGTGATTTTTTATGGAAAGTGAATTTATATTTACTAACAAAAATAAACCTATGATAGATTATTTGTGAAAGGATTAAAAAATAAATAAAAAATAAATTTCTATAATCTTGTGGCTATTAATTCATATCAATGAATGATATTTTTGTGCAATGGTCGGGGAGAAAGACAAATCCGAGATATTCTTTTTTTTGAGTTTTTTGAGGTCTTTACAGAATAATTTCATGATGAAACTAAAACTAAGAAAGTAATTTTTTTATTGAAATCAGACTTGGTGTAAAAAATATTTTTTAATAATATATATATATATATATATAACGGCCTAGATTTTGTATTATAAATTGAAGAAATATTTCAATGAGAATCTTATTATGGGATTCAATGATTCAAGTTCAATATTATAGGGTGTTCCTTTTCCTTTTAATAAAAACAATGATGAATCAATGAGACTAATTGTATATTATCATGAATTGAACAATACCACATTCAATAATAAGTGTCCTTTACCTAATATTAATGATATTCTCAATTTATTAGGTGGAGATAAATACTTTTCCCTGATTGATGTTTGATATGGGTAGTATGAATTTAGGGTTAATAGAGAATTCATACACTACACAACCTTCCATATGAGGTACAAGCACTATAAATATATATTGACGTTTTTTTGTATTGTTATTTACACTTTTATCTTCACATATTTTATGAATTTAGCCTTTAGATATAACCTTGATCAGTTTATGGTGGTATTTGTTAAATATATTAAATTATTGTTAATGAGTAATAAATATCATTAAGATCATTTTAGTAATACTCTGAAGACCGATTGGAAATATAAGTTTTATGAGGAATTTATTAAATTTTAAATTTTAAAATAGAAAGTTTTATTTTGGGTTATATAATATTAAGAGATGGTATATTAGGGGATCAAATGATGATGTATGTTATTTAAAATTGGCATAGATGAACCCTAGTGATTCATAGCCATATTTTACATAGTTTCACTCGGTATTATAGATTTTATATGGATAATTTCTCATATCTATCCAATCCATGATCCATGTTAACATTATTATGGGTATCCTTCCATGAAACAAATGAACGTGAAGAAAAATTCATGGAACTTAGGAGAAGGTTCATCAGTGGATAGTTAAATAAAATACCCCATATTGGATAAGGTTTTGTAATCAATAGTTTTGAATCATAGAATATATTCGAATATTACCTCAGGTAGAATGCTATAGTTATATATTATTCCTAATTAAAATAGTGGTTTCATGAGAAAAACTTCATAACTCATGAATTGAATTAAGAAAAATTATGTATTATATTAATGATATAATTAAATGTTATTTATGGAGTTGGGATGGTTTGAATATTAGACCCTTTGATATTCGTTATCGAGTAAGGATAGTAGAATATTTATTAGTGATTCAACCAAACCTATCTGAAGTTTATGACGTGTTAATTATATCTATTAAATAGATTTAATTACATGATCTATCACATGTACTAAAATAATACGTCATACTAATACTACATGATATTTTACTAATATGTAATGAATATAACTTATCGCAAACATAACCACTCAATTATTTAAATCATTATTTAAATTTATTTATGTTTCAATTCAATGGAACTTATTTACTTAGTATTTTATAAATTTTTTGAAATTATAAATATGATTTCAATGTGAAAATGGTATTTTCCTCACAAATATTAAAAATATTCTTCTAATGTTATTTCCATATATGATGAAATCCCTTGATGTTAATTATTTTTTATCATGGACATGATGCATTGATATCAGTCTTATTCATTTCATATATGTTTTATGATAATAGTAAATATATGTTTATTAAAGTTGTTTGTTATCAAGGGGTTATGCTATGATAAGCTTTTGAAATATTTATGAATCCAAAATTTTTACAACGTTATGATTTGATGATATGATGAATGGTTTATGATATTATGGAACAAATATGATTTATTTCCCTTATTATATAAGTTGTACTAAAGATATATTTCTCTCTCGGGCAATGGGAGAAGAATTATATCTCATAAATGGAATATGGGAAACATGTCATTGTACATGATCGACTGTGGAAAACAAGTTCATTGTCCTGATCCATCGTGATAAACAAGTGATGATGCCTGATATATTTTGATATGGAAAATTTGCGTTGATTCCTAATCCACTATAATATGATGGTCTCATTAGTTAACCAAGACATATAAAATGGGTTATATACATTTGTTAGAAAAACAATTTTATGATATTATATTACAGTTCATGATTAATTTATGACGATTTCCCACTCTTATAGTAAATATATTTTGAAATTAAATCATTTTATACCATATCTCATGTGTGTAATCCAAGAAGGATTTCATATGAATGATATATTTTATGGTTTTGAACCTATACAACTAATATTATCTTATTCTATCACATTATCAATGATTTTTATCTCCAATGTTTACCCTTACTGAGAAACTAATATCACCCTTTCTTGTGATTGCATTCTATAGGTTATGTATAATGTTTTCAGAAGGGTATCCTTATAAATAACATATGTGTTAAAATGGCTAATTGTGACAAATATCCCATACCAATTTGATAATTTCTGAAATATAAACCCAATGAAAGAATGATACTAAAATTGATATGTAAATATAAATAATTTTCTGTATAAGAATAATAATGTTTATTGATTGGTAGTACCTAAAAAATATAAAATAAATATATGGTGAATAAAGAACATGCCTCAAAGAAGTAAAACATTTGATGGAAATCCCTTACTGCTTTAGTAATATTTTGAATCATATGCCACAATAAATCATAACATCAAATTAAAATTTTATTATCTTATAAATTATGATATTATTGATATATCATTCCAATTTTGAATTATTTATACCTCACTAAATTAATTTGTGGGGATTTTTCATATTTCATCCATATATTAATGCATGACTTGATATCCATTATCGTATGTCTTGAAATCCATCATTATCATTCAAACATATTGTATAATAAAAATATTATTATTATTAGTATGTATAAAGTAAAAATACTTATATATATCTTAAAATATATTATTTAATTATTTACATTTACTACCCATTTATTAACAATTCCATGTTGATGTCTTATTTTGGGTAATAACTGCTTTTTTATATATGTTTTCATTTTTTTTTCTTTTTGGTTCTCTAACATTGAACATTGGGCCATAATCACAATAATTTTAAAAATGATATAAATATAATCTATATTTATTATAAATATGCTTATTGTAATCTATAACAAATAATATATAGAAAATTAAATACATAATTCATAGAGAGGGTAGGTTGTATATACCCATGAACGTTTTTTCAATTTTATAACTGTATTAAATATAGAATGGGAAAAAGATATATTATAATTAAATAATAAGTTATATGTCATATATATCACATATTTTCATTAATATTATTCTTATTACCATCTATGTAAAGCGTGGACGAATTACATCACTTGTTGTGTTGGTAGTCCACTGTACATGGGAGCAGCGATATCATATTCCCAAAAACTAAAAATCATTATTTTATATGTGAAATAATAATTTAATAATAATAATAATATCATAAATATCATATATATATATATATAAATAGAATATACCCATCACTATTTTCAATGTTGATAGGTGGTAATTTAAAAATTAATATCATTGGTTCGGGAAGTAGCTGTCTTCCATACCCAAGAATGATGATTTTGTAAACTATTTAATGGAAATAGAGATTGTTGTAGGTGATGACCATAACATAAATAAATCTAAATATATATACTATACAATGTTTATTATATCATAATGTATTTATAACAAATGGAGTTGGAATAATAAAAAACGGTCATTGATAAATGTTACCTCTTCTTTAAGTATCCTCCCTAGGTTTGCACTAAAAGGCTTCCTAGGATGGGTTTCTGAACAAAATACTTATTCTAGGATGAGTTAAGGTACTATTGAAATTTATTTGGGAATGTAATTTTCTATACCAAATGGTTTTTATGATGTGAATATTAGTGTATATGGGGTGGCCTTTTATTGGTGAGATAAGTGGTACACCTGTAATTATATTGAAGGAGAGAATTCCACCAATATTTGTTTCATGAAAAATGGATCCAAAAAAGGAATCCTCTTGAGAGTATATGTTATATGTTAAATATGGGTCTATTAAATGTTTTTTTGGAAATAATATAGTAAATTTTTAAACTTTATATTTTTAGTTAAATCCACCCAGCCAAGAACCCAATTTTTCCCTAAATAAGGTAAATAATTTTTACTATAATCACTATTTATTTTGAAGAAAATAAATTTTAAATTTTGAGATATTTTTAATTATGATAATTCAAAAAATAGAATCTACGATTTGAAATTTAATTCATCTAATTGGAAAATATTAATTTAAAATTATTCTAGCAGACCTGACAAATGCATTAGTTTTTTAAAAAATGATAACAATCTTGAAAAGTATTTATGTCAAAATTTAATAGGAAATTTACATAAATGAAATAACATGAATTAATGGAATTATAATTGAAATAAATTTACTTTTAAAAAATAAATATATAATTTAAATTTATAAATTATAAATTATTTATATGAATTTTTAAAAATTCTATAATTTTAACTATTCATCAGAAATATTATTCTTTTATAAATATTATAAAAACACCAATAATATAATTTAACCATGATTTTTTTTTTAAAAATAATTTTTTTTAAAAATAAAATTTATAATGGTGGATAAAATAAAATATTAATTAAAACTCGTAGAAGGGAAGAATAAACAAGTTTTTGAGAAGTATGTTTTTTCAAGAACAAAATGATTTATATTAACTATATGTATAATCATTGTATGAATTTGAATTAAAATTTATTGATATATAATATATATATTTCATTAAAACATTCATTCATTGGTTATTAATTTAAATAATTAAAAAATTTCAACATTTTGAAAATTAAAATATTCTTTAGGAAAAAAACACCTTCTTGAAACACAAGATTAAACATATACTAAAATCCAATATAAAGTTGATTAAAAAGTAATTAAGTGGATTTAAAATTACTAAATAATACATATTATAATTTTAAATGTAAATAATAATTTTATAAGTTAATTTATTTAAAAGGAATGATATTTTTAGTAAAATCGTAATATTTCAGTAATCATTTAAAATCCATATTTTTTGAAAAAATCATAAAATATCACCATAAAATAATTTTGATAAGATGATTTAAAAAATGAATTCATTTTTATGAAATAAAGTATATATATATCCTATAAATTAATTACAATATAAATATAAATTAAAAACATTTTTAGAGAAAATATATTTTTATTTAATATAATTACTTCACTAAAAAATTTATTGATTATTTGACAATAATTAATAGATAAATGTTTATTGATTAATAATATTTGTATGTAACGTTTAAAGAGTAGTTAATACTAGTCAGGGAGACCTATTGAACTCTCAGTTATAGTAGTCATGTATAATATACTATTATTTCATGGCTCACTAGATCTTACTGTCATGTTTCACGCACGCTTTTGAATAAGTTCATTATTTTGTGTGTCACATACTAAACTCAGTGTTTCGTATAACACAACATATACTCAGTTTTTCATATATTAAAAAATATGGAAAATATTACATTAAAAAAATATAACATAATATCATGATGTTACAATGATTATGATAAATATTTTTCATTATATAATATATTTACTGAAAAAACTAGAAAAACAAAAATGATAAGATAATTTTTAATTATAATTCGAACAAGTGTGATAGTTAACAGAATCAAAGTAGTAATATTAGTTTTTTTGTTATACTTTCTTATTTATAAATGTAATTGAGATTATTTAACACCATTTACAGTGGATATAAATCTTGTAATGGCCCATTCTTTTACCAATGTATCATACCATCATAATAAATACTTTGTGTATACAAAAAACATATATAATGAACACACACCACATGATAGAAACTAAAATAATTTATTATATTAATTTAGCTATGAAATTTATTGATAAATATTTCCTTATGAATTAAACTTATTAAAATGTTTCAAAAAATAAAACCATTCAATTATAATGGGAATATTTAGATCCTGTGTATCCCCTAGAATAATCGGATGCATGAACACCATTATAGAAAAAATGAAGAATATTAGTAATGTATTATGAATTATTAAATTGAAAATATATATAATCATTAAAGAAAATATTATTTAATGAATAATGAATGAATTATGAGTATTTTATATAATTTATGGTTCCTATATAACAATTTAAAATAAGATGGTTTGAATAGTTATATGAACATTGGAATAGTAACCTAACCATTACAATATTAATATTATAATTATGAATAATAACATGATCAATATAATATATCTGTCACCTCTATTAGTGTAAAATAATATTTATATTCCTTATAAAATGGAAATATGATATATTTATGTAATAAAACAATAATAATTTTTATAAATTCATAAATAAATTTTTTTGTAGCACATATATTTTTATGTTCATTTTGATAAAAAAGTATAATTATTTAAAATAAATATTATATTCACAAAAATGGTTTTATAAAATATTTTTCTATTTAGTTAAAAAATAAATATATTTTTAAGATATATTATGTAATTTTATCAAATTTTGGAAAACTAGTCATAATATTAAAATAATTATTTTTCAAATAAATAAATATTTTATTCAAAATTTAAATTTCCCATTATAGAAAAATTATTTTTATATAATGTAAATAATTTTTGGATTCAAAAATTTGAAAAAATATTCAAGTGAATTTTTTGTAGCTTTAAGAAACAATAATACTTTTTTTGAATAGTTAAATACAACATAATATGATTTTAAACATTATATGTTAAATAAATTACTTTTAGAGTCATTTATGATTTAATTAAAAATTATTTACAAATACCAAGAACTAAATACTACATATAGTCTCAAGAATCAATATTATTTGTAGTCGTGTGGAAAAATAATAAACTAATGATATAATATTCAAAAATACATCTATCCACCACTTACAAATAATACCCCTCCGAACCCCCTTTCCCCACAACTATTAACCTTGAAGATTGCGATAATTTTTCCTTATTCCTTTCAAAATCCTATACCCTATGTCATAGTTCTATGAATCTAAAAAAAATTTCATTCCAAGGTTCCTTAAATGGTATGCAAGTAGGATACATCAAATGTTTAAGGTATTTCCCTCAACCGATTCCTTAAAATTTTCATCCTCCTTATCCTCCAAAAAAATTTCATCCTATAATAAATGATAACTATAATATCTTATATATGATATATTCTCATTTTATGAATGTAATATATATTATCTACCATCTTCCCATTTCCATCATTGATTATACTCAATAAACATGTTTACAGTACGGTCGGTTAACCTCCTCCATGAAAAACATTATTATATTTTCTCAAGAGCCTTAAATGATGGTTATAAATATATTCTAAGTTTTAAATATTATAATAATAAGTATGTAATAAATTATTAACAGTTATATAATTTTCTTAATAATAATCTAATTAAATAATAGAAATCCAGTTTGAGATAGAAGGTAAACTATCCTAAATAACTACACCACATAATTTTATCATTTTTACTAACATAAACATTCCTCTGTATGAACAAATATGGGTGTTTAGAAATACTTAAATTCAAGTAATACATAAATTCCAATTCTTTTTATTAATTTAATTTTATTCCCACTTTTCTATGAACTTCAATAATTTTCCAAAATTGATCTAACATTAGAACCATGAAAGTAATTCCATAAGAATAATGAAAAAAACCTTATATCACATTGAAATATTTTTAAGTGAATATTATAATGTTATAGTAAAAAAATGGAATTGTTTTAGAAACAAATAATTAATGTATATAATTTGTTTTTATCAAAAATTTGGTGAATTTGAAAAGTTATCCTCAAACATTAGGTAACAGATCTCTCACAACCATAATTTTTCTTTAGGATAGGACATTTAATTCCCAAAATAACATTATCACTCTCCAGATATTATGGAATTCATCTAAATTATATATATTACAAAAACATATATACATAGATTATTAGATCATCCTTTAAAATGCCAATACATTTTATATGTTCATTTTAAAAAATGTCATATATAAAATCAATCAAGACTATTGTGAAAATTTCAATGAATTAATCCATTTAAATTACAATAATTTAAAGTCACTATTAAAAATTTATCACAATATTTTTAGAAATATTCTTTTTTAATATGGTTAGACCATAAAAATAATTTAATTCCTTCTTCTATTAGGGATCAATATAAAATCCCCTTTTATTATTATATATGGCATTATTATGAATCCCATTTCATTCCATGTGTAATTATTATACATATTCCTTAAGATTTATTTCCTTTTTTCTAACAGGTAACAATTTTCAATATTGGGTGGGTCCACCCATATTGGACTCTAATGCATTGTATATTTTTTTCTCTTGATATGATATGTATGGGATTAGGGGGTAAACATAATCCATGATGGTACTTTTATCACCATGTGATGCCATCTTGGATATTAGTATTGACTTATGCTCATTCCATGCATTATGTTGTTTACACATTCCAATTTTATTCATGACCGTATGATTCCATGTTTTTTATAATACTCTAAAAAATAATTACTCTTGATAATTGTCATTTAAGTTATCAAGTTACACCTTCTGACTCATTTACTATGCATCAATACCAAATTTATTCCATTAATGGACTTTATTGATAGACCCTATAATTTAATGGTTACCCAAGTTAACCATTACCGTTTTAGGAGCTCAAAAAGATTTATTATTTGAATATTTATAATTATAGAAAGTTTTTGTGATTTCTTTAATTTTTATGTTTTATTAACCAATTAATATAATGTCACTAGGCTTCAGAATCAATGTGTTGAGTTTACTCGATTTTTATGTTTTAAATCATGTAATAATTTGTGTAAAATGATTGAGTCCCTATATTATTTTCTAATAAATTTATTGATATTTTGGTGTATTAGGACGAGATTAGTTTAGTGACAACCCTATGTATAGATCAATGTGTTAGAGAATATCAATAACTCTTGGTGAACTATAGAGCAAAGGGTTTCAAATAAATTGCATTACTCTATTGATACTAATAATGGATGTGGCTCTAGTAAAATTGTATATATGGGTAATAACCCCCAAAAAATAAATTTGGTATAACATAGTCATCACCTATTTCACATGAAATTGGCCTTACTACAAACCATGTTTGACGCTCCCTGGGGATATGCTTTGGAGAATTAGAAAACACATTATGAACCATTGTGAACGACTAGAAAATATTGGTATGTTAGAAAACCTAATAGGAATAAATTTTATTGATAAACTAGATAAAAACATAGAGTATAATAATTTATGATATATTAGTCATTATAATTTATTAAATGTATGTATGTATTTTCCATTTTTACATATTTGTTTAAGTATTCACATCTATTTTTTAGTTTTAGTAAATAATATGAAATATGGGGAACCATACGAATAACCAATATGTAACCCAATGTGATGATTTCCCAAATTATATACCCAAAAATATGGGAGAAGTACTTTGGAAAATCATTTTGCAGCTAGATCAACTAACTCACACGACGAATAACTACTTGAATCACATGGAACAACCACATTCTCTTCAGAATCAGAAAGTTGGAGTCGATTAATTTATTTGTAAAAGGACTCCTACCATTAGTTTCTCTCATGATACCCCATAATTTATATATAAAATCATAACTTTAATACACATATATTCATATTATAAAATAAATATTAATTATATAACATTTCACTCCATGTTAGAATTATTTAGGTTTAGAATCTTTGGAAACCTGAAAAAATGGTTCATGACATATCTATACCATCTCACACATATTTCATCATAACTGGAATCGCTATCCAAAATATCATAAGAAATACCATCATTAATAACATAGGGAATGGAAACAAAAGAAAATGGTCAGATTATATTTCCAGCAAGCGTAATTAAGGGAGATATTGATGAACACACATGAGGTTAATTGTATAAGAACATAATAATAATGTTTGAGAAAAAAACATACACTCTATGAAAATTATCATAATAATATATCATCGCATAAATCATGGTATTTCAAAAAACATGAATCATAATTAAATAATAGATCATGAGACATGGGATCATAACATTGACACAAAAAATAGAATTATGGCATACACATAACTATATAAAGTCATTTTTTTCTTCTCAACGTTCACTAAAACAAGTTCATAGTGGAATGGGTTTGTAATAGCCAAATATTTTTTAAATATTCTATTTGAAATTAATTAAATATTTTTAAAAAAATTTTTTAAATGTATCATTGAGTTTTTCTTATGTTACACAGAAAACTATGTTTAAATGAAATGTAACATATTATTAAAATATATTTTATGAATGATATGAATTAGAAATTTGAATGGAGGGTATTAATTGTATTTAAAAAATATTAAAATATATGTCTTACATGTGTACATAAAATTAATTCATTCCAAAAATATTATTAAAAAATGAATAGATAAAAAACTATTTGAAAATAAAGAAAATATTACTATGAAAAAGTGTTTTGATACAAACAAATGTGTTTTACCTAAAGAAATTAAAAATAATAATTTAATGAATCATTTTAATTTAAAGTAAATAATATATAATAAATAATATATTTATCATTCACCTTATGTTTTATTTGACAACAGATAATTATGAATCCATTTTTTAGATCAAAACCTATATTTTTCTAAGAAGTAATTTGGGAGTTATTTTATTAAACTACATTAAAAATAATTTTTGAAACTATTATAAAATTAATATGAAAAATTATTGAAAATTTTATAAATTAGTATGTCAGAATTAACTTGTGGGGGGGGGGATTTATTTAGAATTTTCTATAATAAAATAATTTTTAATTATATTTAAAAAATATTAAATTTTAATTTTAATAATATTTTTCGATTAAATTAAATATAAATTTATATTATAAATTAAAAAGTATTAAAATACACATTAATTAATTTTTATATATCGAAATCAAATTTTATACATTAGAAGTATATACATATTGAATTTCTATTTAAAATCCTTGAAACATTTCAAATATTTTTCTATTGAAAACCATATTTCTCATCATATTTTTTAGTATAATTTTGAATTTAATTATTCCAAAGATTTAAAATGAATTTCTAAATATGGATTCCATATTAGGAATTTGAATAATTTATATTATCTAATAATATTTATATATTTTTTGTAGAAAATTAATAGTGAAAATAGTAAAAAGATATTTATTGTTGTTAAAGAATAAATGGGGTTGTCAGGGGTTAAACTATACATATATGGATAAACATATCATAAAAAACATGAATAAAATATATTTTTAAGATATTATTTGAAAATATGATGTACAATTCATGATAATAATATTTTTCAGACCACTGTGGCATGTGGAAAACAAGGTAACTCAATTTTTTTTAAAACATTTCATTTGTGTCACTCACATCACTTATAAAAGGCCTCCCACACTCCAATATTTTTCAAACAATAAAACCATTTTTGTTCAGCCAATAAATTTAAATAAACATTAAAATTTTCCTCCCCTCATCCTATGATCCTTTTATGGGAAAATAATCATCCAAAATTTTTTTCTGTGAAAAGCTGTTGAGGATACCCAAAGAAGAGGTCATGTTCTTCAATGCTCATTTTTTTATTCCTCCATCTCCTTAAATTAATATTAAAAAGTTATTAAATAATATAAATAATATTATTCCTATAAATATATTTTATATGTTAATAGAATTATCGAAACAAAATCTCCACTTCCATCAATTGGTTTACAAAATCATCATTCTTGTTTATGTTAGACTACTAACTCATAAACTGATGTCATTCATATTTCTATTATCACCAATACTGGTTGTGTAAAATGATGGATGTAAAGTATATATATGATATTTAAAACATTATTATGCATATAGAGTCATTTTAATACATTTACCTCTTTTTATTCCATTCCATACGTGATTCGATAATTTCACATGTGTGTACGGAGGTCTACCATATCGCGAAGCGATGGGATTCATTTTCACTAATGTTTATCATGGAAGAAAATAAGGGTAATTTTAATGAATATATTTTATATTTATGGTATAATTATGATATTTATGAAATAATTATCAATATTAAAAGATACTTTACTATTTCATTTCTTACCTTTTCACTCTATCGAAGATGAGAACAACCTTTATTTATGTGTAGATATCTACATCACGAACTAGTATGCCTTTCTATTTTCATCACCAAACCACATGATTGATTTTTATAAGAATATTTAATGAAATAAAATTTATATTATAATGGTTTTATAATTTATTTATAATAAAATTATGTTCATTGTACATGTGGTTCAAACATGTACAATGGAAGATGAGACTTAAGGGAAGGTATTCATATTCTGTCTTTTATTTCTGAGAGACATATCCAATTTCACAAAGAAGATCCTCTTGTGTGGTGTATATAGAGTATATATACCCTATCCATTTACACATACTATTACATGATTTAATGTATATTTATCTATTAATTTGAAACTTTTGATAAAATAATCAGGTTTCTTTTGATGACGAGGAACATATTTAGAGAATAAGAAACCAGAATAAATCATATTTTAATAATATCTATAATAAGATATTAAATTATTTTTAACTCCTACATATAAATATGATATTATGGTTAATAAACATACAAAAAAATTGATAAGATAAAAATCATATAAATGTGATAAACATTGAAACAAATTATAAATCCTGAGTTAGAAGTCATAACATGATAACATAAAAGGCATGGATCATGAATAAAAATATATAGGAATAACTTATAGAATATGGAATAATATTTATTTAATGTTTGGGGACAATGACTCATATGATAATATAAGTAACAAAATATTTAATAATATAACATAAAATAAACATTTGCAAAGGATAAATTCCAAGACTTTATCACGTGGTGGAAAAAGTATGATAAAGAATTATGTATATCACTTAATCCAATAAAAAATATCTCATTACACAAAAAAATTACCTACCACATTAGAGAAATATTTGGACTCACCCATAATTACATAAATATTAATATGTGATCCATAAAAAATATATATGGGTTAAACATACAGAATAAAAATGTAAATAAATAGCTTTCATAATAATTGACGAATGCATAAACCATGGGCTTATCATAATAGTTTAGATGACTCAATGGGTTAAATCATTATGGAATATTCATTAATTAAAATATCGGAACATATAATGATGAATAATTTAAAACAAAATTGTAAACATTATATAATAGTTGATCGAAAACTTTGTAATTTTTCCACTTAATCTTGATTTTATGGAGAAAGGTAAAGAGTGTTTTTAAGAGAGTAAGTGCATAATAATTTACATAAAATCAGAAGTGAACAAAAATTTATTTTTCATTATAAAAATATATTTATTTTAAAGGTATAGTTGGATTAAAAAAATTTACGTAGTTTAATTGAAAATGGGTAAGAAACATAGAAGTTCTCTATCATGACATTCGCTTATGGATATGAGTTTTGAGGGGGACATTTTTAATACATGTATTTACTAATAAAATAAACATGTATTGAGATAGGTAAATATGTGTTGAAAATTTTAAAATAATATATTATAATTATTAATGATTAAATAACAAATGGATTGGTAAAAGTAGAGAGTCATTGTAACCCAAAGGATAAAATCGATGTTTGTAGATATCCCTTATCGTATGTCTTTATTTATTCTTCACATTCACCAAATATCCAGGAAAATTAAATTATATTAATTATTTATTTAAATAAGAACCTATTAAAAATATATTTCATTTAATATAATTTTATAATGTTCATTTATGCTCATTTCTTTGACTTATAAAGCATGATTTGGTTATTTATGTATCTTTAGTTTAATGGTTTAATGGTTTTTTCGCTTGATTATAATTATTGGAGGTAATGTAAAATGGAAATAAAAACCAAAAAGTTAAATCAAATGGTATTGATGAACATATATAAGTTTAAAGTGTAAACTCAATCATTTTTTCTTCTAAGAAGATGATGATTCATTTGATAAAATTTTTATGATAATTGTTCAGTTTAACTAGGTAATTTTTCCTACCCTCGCAAATTAGTTTAATTTTATTTAATATTATGTCTATAAATTTATTTTTGAACATAAAAATGTTATAAGATACAAATGAAAATATTTTTTGGTTAGAATAATATATTTATTAGTATACATGATTGTGGTAGGGGAATATGGGAAATCGTCGTCCATGAAGGTGCGAATTGACATATTACTGACGATATTTTTGTTTTTTCAGTAAAAGTTTTAGATAAGGGATTTGATGAATGATAATAAATTAACACAGTATGATATTATAGTTTTCATGTGTCATTAGATTGGGGTAAGGTCTAGGTAAATGAATGAATTAATTTTAAAGAGAATGATGTATAATTTTACCTATTGAATGTCATCTCCTTGAGAACATCCTTGAGGAACCTAGAATTGGTCTTTTTGTGAGACTAAAAATACCATGACTTGTGTTAAAATCTTGTGAAGTGAATTGGGTATAATTTTCGCCTTATCCAAATCATAGAAGGTGTGAGGGGTGGGAGTGGTGAGGGGTTTTATTTATAAGGGGAGCAGAGGGGAGTTTTTATTATGATATTCATTATTTTATTATTTTCTCTCAAGTCTATCAGTAGTATTGATTCTGTTATATATATATATACTAACATGTGAATGTGATATTTTTATATAGGTTTATTATATCATGCATGACTAAAAAATCATGTATTTGGCTTGAAATGGTAAATACTATATTTCACTATACACAAAAAATCAACTATTTTAGAAAAACATGTAATATTCACCAAAACCAATATCCAAAATTAATATTTAAAACATGTAATCCATTTTATAAAAAATAATTATAATTATGATAAATTTACTTTTTAAATAAAATTATCATTTATTTTTAAAATACTGATCTTAATATTATAATTTATTTTATGACCCCTTGAAAAAATAAATATGGTTTCATAAAATTATTTTATTAATATAAAAAACAAAATATTAATTTTTTAGTATTTTTTATGATAATAATAATTATTTATAATTCATTTTATTTATTATAAATGTGGGATTAAAACATTTAGGTTTTATAAAAATATAAATAATTAATATATCATTATTAAAAAAATTATTTACTTTTACCATGATATAAATATACAATATTTTTATTTTATATTATACCTAAATATAATTTTTCATTTATATAGGTTAAGATATTTTTTATTATTTCATATTACAATTCCTACCAATGATATTACTATTCCAATGGATATGTTACTATTCCTATAAAAACTCTGCTCTTTATTACACACTTAAAAATGACTTCTTACATAAACTTGCACTTAATAAAACGTTGTGTATTGAGTGTTATAGTTTCATGGGAAATTAGTAACATTACATAAAAAATTATAACATAAAACACAAAATCTTTTATGAAAACATCTTTTACTTGACCACAAAATTCCTTCGTACTTATTATTGCATAGGATAACCTAAGGACTTGCATAAGAAAAGGGTGAGCTATAAATCTCAGTAAGGGAGTAAACATAGCATAAAATGTATAATACAGTACATGTAAGGAAATAGTCATATCAATGTGTAACGTCCCGGATCTGGGTGCCACACAATGGGTGCCCCGAACCTGGTCGGTCACATACATGACCTCAAGAACATTTCCCCAAATGCCATAGGCTGCTAACTAGCAGTGGGAGCCTAGGACTGATAGTGGGGAAACTAGGTCCTCAATTTTCAAAGTGTAGTGCAGCGAAAATAAAATAAAATATAAATATACAAAAGCAGAAGTAGTAAAAAATATCGACCTGGAATGGACAATGATACAGATGTAAAAGATAACCAAAAATCATATATAAATTATAATGCAACATGTCTCTAATTATAATAAAGGATCCAAAAATAGGATACACTGCAATCTAATGCAATACATCACAAGATATAAATTACAGCAACACAAAACCAAAACCGTGCAATAAGAAGGCAGCATCCTCACAAGCCTAATCTCAGTTCAATCCTATCCTACACCTCTGCAACAATCATGTACCTGTGTAGGGACCCTTTCCCTTATCGACACCTGCAATAATATAATCATCTTAGTCCCAATACATGACCCAAACAGGGTGTGAAAAATTAATCTTAGTAGGCAACCACCCAAGGCACATGCCCAACTGTTAGTGAAAATGTGCAATAATAGTGAAAAATAATTAAATGCAGTAAACTAGGAAGTACTAAAAATTAACCATTCCTACCAGTTACATTTCCATTTTAATAATTATTTGACAATTCAATATAGTTAAATTCCGAGTTTTCTAAGACTCGCCCTCGACCGATAATCTCTTATACCACTGCCACAGTAGAAACCACAACAGGCTATCTAAAAATTAAAAGATAATAATAATACCAAGCCTATGATTTATCTCGGTAGGTATTACATAAGAAATCACTATAGTGAATATTAAATGAAAACACTATCCTTAGACATGTAAATACTTACCCTCATGGAAATAGAAATGAAACCCTCATGTGACTGCCCTCAGGAATAAAAAATATTTCCCTCAGGCATAAGAGATATCACCCTCAAGCATGAAAGCTACAACCCACAGGCATAAGAAACGTTTCCCTCAGGATAAACAAAACACTTCCATCAGGCTAAACAAAACATTTCCCTTAGGCTAAACAAAAACCTGCCCTCACGCTAAACAAAACATTTCCCTCAGGCAAAAAAAAAATTTCCCTAAGGAATTCCATAGGAAAAACAAGTAATCGGACCGAGCCCAACACATAAGAAAGCAATTTATATATGTTTCCATTCATGAAAAATCAAAACATGCTATAATCCCGGAATACCCATGGTTATCCTGTCCCAATTGAAAAACAATGGAAACGCACCCTGAGGGTGGCCCGAGATCAAAGAAATGATCTCAAAAAGAATTTTATACTTATTCATTAGATTACCTAAGCAATTATAGGTATCTTAATAGCCAATATCTCATCCACGAGACACCTGAACATGGGTGCATGGCACAATGGTACACAAAATCAACTTGACTATTGGAATTAAAAACAATACCACCTACCTCGATCTCCTCTGATCGATATATGTGAAAGGCACCTCCTAAAACAACCAATAACGACATAGATATGAGATATATGATTACTCGTTCAAACCTAAATAGCATCCCTTAAAAAATAATTGGATGGAATGATTCAAGAATAGGGAAGACCTTACCTGCACGGCTCAAACAAGACCAACAGAGGATGAATCGGAGTCCCGATGAGCGATCGGGAGCTCTTCTAGATCTTGGCCTCCTCTCCCACTGCTCATGGTGAGCCCTATGCCTACTATTCCGAATGGGGAGGCTAATACCTATTTTTAACGAAAAAATAACTACACGACATTACTCTCAAGTACACGGTGTGTACTTTCCTTTTAAATTGTTCCTATGGTAGCTACTTTCCACCAAATCATTGTTCATCCGCCGACTGATTACAGAGCATGTATTACTAAGTACATGGTGTGTAGTTTGTTTTTACACCCTAAATCACCGACAATCCTACACGCCCTATATTCTCATAACACAAAGCCAAATTACACGACGTGTATTAATATGTACACGGCTTGTAGTTAGTTTTTACAACCTTAATCACCGACAAGCCTACATGCCCTATATTCTCATTCCACACAGCAAAATTACACGGTGTTAGTACAAAAGTACATGGCATGTAGTTAGTGTTTACACCCTTAATTGCTGACTAGCCTACACACCTTGTATTCTTATCCCACACAGCCAAAGTACATGCCATGTGTACAAAAGTATAAAGTTTGTAGTTAGTATTTACACCCTTAATCACCGACAATCCTACATGCCATGTATTCTCATCTCACACAGCCAAAGTACACAACATGTGTCAAAACATACATGACGTGTACCCATAAATTTGGGATTTTTCCCACATTTCCCTTGTTTTCTCTAAAACACTTAAAGAAAAGGATAAGAAGAGACTCCTACCTCAATAATAAGAATTGGGTGCTTACAAACATCCCCCCTTAACGAAATTTGTCCCTAAATTTCTCTTCTAAGGGTGGTAAAGATAAACATGAGAACAATTCTTGCCATTGAGCACGTATGTAGGTCTCTCGTGCCCAGGTTCCGTCCTACACTTGGCCATGCTTCATTAGCACCCGTAAAAGAGGAACTGAACAGCCTCAGAGAACCATGATGATCCTATCAACAATATGAGTTGGATTATCTTCAAAGGATGCATATACCTGATGTTCATCCTAATCGGGATGAAAAAAGTGAGATGAGTCTGAGTGATAACGACGTAGTTGAGATACGTGGAAGTCATCATGTATAGCCCGATACCTTTACGGTAACTGCAACTAATAGGCAACCGGTCCGACTCTCTCCAAAATCTCAAATGGCCTTATATACCATGGTAAATGTTTACCCTGTCTCTTGATCCACCTGTATCCCAACCTCAGTGATACACATAAGAAATCATGATCCCGGACCAAGAACTCCAAGGGTCATCTACGGTGATAATCATAAGATTTCTGAAGAGACTATGCAATAGCCATCCGCTTCTAAATCAAATGGACTTGCTCTGAAGTCTTCTACAAGAGATGTGGTCCCAGTAAAGCTGCCTCACCTCCCTCTATCTAGCATAAGGGTGATAGGCATGGCCTACCATAGAAATCCTTGTAAGGTTCCTCCTCAATAGTTTCCTGAAAACTATTATTATAGGAAAACTCGACCAGGGGTATGTGCTTCTACCAAGAGTCCCCAAAGACCAGTGCGCTTGCATATAGCATGTTCTCTAGAACTTGTATTGTACGCTCTAACTGGACATCACTCTAAGGGTGGTATGCTGTGCTCAAAAGCACCTGTGTACCCAGTGCCCTATGAAAACACTACCAGAAACGAGATGTAAAATGGGTGTCCCTATATGAAAAGATAGAATGAGGGACCCCATGAAGACGGTCTACCTCTCGAATATACATCTTTATGAACTCTTTAACACCAAAGGTCTCCTTGATTTGAAAAAAGTGAGCTACCTTCGTAACTCTGTCTACAAAAAACCATATGGCATCATTTCCTCGAGGTGACCTCGGCAACCTAGTCACGAAGTACATTGAAACATCATCCCATTTCCACTCCGGAATGGGTAACTATTGTAATCGTCTGGCAGGCCTCTGATACTCTTCCTTCACCTCCTGACAGGTGGAACATCTCGTAACAAAACCCGCTACCTCTCTTTTCATACTTGGCCACCAATATTGATGTCTCAAGTCAAATTCCATTTCTGTAACTCCAGGATGCACTTCCCAAGATAAAGCATGAAAATCCCACATAAACTCCTCACATATATCCCATGTAACCCACACTCGTTCATGGATACACAGTACCTCTTCATTTCCTATCGTCCAACCATGAGGAGGGTCCTCACTTGCCACCGACTCCCGCAGAACTAGGCCTTCTGGATCTGATAGTTGTCTCATCCTCACTCTTTCCAGGAGGTTAGAAGTCCCAGAAAAGGTTGAAATATAGGTTCTCCCCTGACTATTGTGCACCTCCAAATGCATGTTTGAGAACAAAGCCATTAGCTGCCACTCACCATCAGCCCCCTGCACTGCCTGTATCGAAGTCTTCCAACTCAGTTCATCAACTACTGAGTTACCATTACCAAGTGTATAGGCATTCTCAAAGTCCAAGGACTGATGGAATTCAACTCACCTTCATTGTCTCAAATTCATGTCCCACTGGGTAAGATGAATTTAAGACTTTATTGGTCCGTAAAAACCACAAAGTGTTCTCCCAAGAGATAATGTCTCCAACAAAGTAATGCATGAACAACTACATCCAACTCGAGATCATGCGTCGGGTAATTCTTATCATGTGACCTCAACTACAAAGACCGGTATGCAACTACTCGATTTCCCTACATCAACACTACACCTAGCACAATACCTGGTGCATCACAATAAACTGTATAGCTCTTCCCTTACTCTATAAGTATCAAGACTGGTGCTGATGTCAACCTTCTCTTCAGTTTATGAAATGCTGTCTCACAAGCTTATGACCAAATGAACTTCATACCCTTGTTAGTCAAACCCGTTAATGGTGCTAATAAGTTGGACAAGCCCTGTATAAAACTTCTGTAGTAACCAACCAGCCCCAAGAAACTCTTTATTTCCAACATGTTCTTAGGATGCTCCCAGGAAACTACTATTCTCACTTTCTTTGGGTTTACCAAAACTCTTGCCTCTGAGATAATATGACTCAGAAAGTGAATTTGGCCCATCCCAAATTGGATCATTGAGAGATTTTCATATAACTGATGCTCTCTCAATGTACTCAGTACAATCTCAAGATGGGTGGAATGGTCATGTCAAGTATGAGAGTACTCCAAGATATTGCTCATGAATACTACCACAAAAGAATCCAGATATGGGTGGAACACACGATTCATCAGATCCATGAAAACTGTAAGTGCGTTTTTGAGTCTGAACAGCATAACAATGTACTCTTATAGACCATATCCACTCCAAGAGGCTGTAAGCGGTATGACTGATGGTATAACGTGCAAATGATGATATCTGGATCTCAAGTCAATCTTTGAGAAAACTTGTTCTCCTTGAAGATGATCAAAAATTTAATAAATCCTTATTAAGGGATATCAGTTCTTAAACGTCAACTGGTTCAGTTTCTGATAATCCACGCAGAGTCTGAGGGGATCATCTACCTTCTTAGTGAAAAGGATAGGCAAACCCTAGAGAGAATTATTGGGTCGGATAAAACCCTTGCCTTGGAACTCCTCTAACTACCTATTGATCTCCTACAATTCTGGCGTAGCCATCCTATAATGAGGAATGGACACTGGTGCCGCTCCTGGAACATGCTCAATAAATAAATCCACCTCTCGCTCTAGAGGGAGACTTGAAAAGTCATCCAGGAAGACGTACATGAAATGATTAACCACTGGAGGGAAATACATATGATAGGTTCCCTATTATCCGGATATAAACTCACAATTTGGGTTGTCACTCCACCTTGCCCATGATGCTTGGGTCCAACTCAGCTCTCCTAGACATCCCATTCTCCCTTGTATAGAAACTCTCCTCTCTCTGGTGATGTGAAACTCACCCTTCGACGATAGAAATTTGCAATGCCCCGAAAGGGTACCAACTTGTCTATCCCGAGAATAACATCATAAGCTATCATCTCTAAGATATAGAGGTCCCATATAAAGTTACACCCACCAACCTCTAGAGGGAACTCCATGCACTGACGCACATCAACTATTCTAATTCCCAACGGAGTGTCTAGCGTCATCATATCAGAAGAAGAAAATACACAGAGTCCAAGGATCTCTACAACAAGTACAGATATAAATCTATGTGTACCACCAGTATCAAAAAGTAAAGAAGATAAAACAGGGGCAACTAGAATAGTACCTCAAATAGTGGAAGGTCCTAGATCATTATCATGTTGGGTATATTGCATTTCATATGTCTGCCTAGTGCCGTAGCCCTGTGACATAGCCTAGCTACCCTGAGCTGACCCGCCCTTCTATCTCTGAGATCATAGTGTTTGGATACAATGTCCACAAACACCACCTTGGCCTGAACGTCTTGATGTATTCCAATTCCATGATTGATAATAAGCTGATAGCCCTGCTCCTTCACACAGAGTCTGCACAGAACCCCTCTCACTAGCCACTAGTGGAAACGCCATGCAAAAATGCTGAAGATGACCCCTCTTGCTGCTATCTCGGCACTCCACTGGGTCTTGTGGACACTTAGGTCTCTTGTTCCCCTATTTACCACACTGGTAGCACATTACTTGGCCAACTGAAGAATTTCTTTAGCTAGTACTGCCACCGTTAGAGAAATCCATCTGCCTCTTCCTCTTACTGGTAGAAATAGTACCACAGACTAGTGCCGGACCGCCCTGGTCTGCACAAGTATCTTCCCACAGGTTCTGCTTAGTAATCAATTACTAGTTCACAATACCTTGCACTATAGGTGATCTGAAAACATTCACCAATGCTCGGATGTCATATCGAAGACCATCCTAAAACTTTCTAGCACTCAATGTCTCATCACACACCAGAATAGGTGAAAATGTTGTAGCTCGGTGAAGTGGGAAGAATATTCCATCACAGAAATGGCACCCTACTGAAGATTCATGAACTCTCAAGCTTGATGTTCCATTAGAATCTTTGGAAAGAGAACGTCGTATAAGACTACCTGAAAATCATCCCACAGCATGTATCAGTGATGTTCAGTCTGTGTGGTAACATCCCACCATCTCTTAGTGGCATCACCCAACATGAATGTATCGAGATTGACCCTCCTCCCAGGAGGTGTCTCCAGATGCTTGAAGATCGTCTGCATACAATCCTTCCATGACTCTACATCCTATGTTCTTCCATCCCCTAAAAACTTAGGCGGATATTATTGCTAGAATATATGTGTTAGCTCTGCCATAGATGTGGCAACCGGCGGTGTTCCCAATAAGTTCTGCATGAACCGCATGAAGCCTTCATGGAACTGTGCATCTGCACCTGTGTCCGGTATAACGGATGGCACTACATCTGGAACTGCTGGAGGATCCATCAGTATCCCCTGGCCTACCATCTTTGGAGTATAATCATCGCAACTCACTTGGAGAACAACTCGTGGTCGTCTCGGCGGCATGAATCTATACGGTCAAGCACACTCCTTAGTTTAACTTATTATATTTGTTTCTTTTATCCGGTTAAGAGTGAAAACTAATAGAGGGAAAGATCCACAAGAACTGGAAAAAAGAGACTAAATGACATGTATAAGGTCTACACGATGTGTACCCTTATGTTCTCATATATTCTTCTTCTGATGTCGGCCAGGGCATGTCTCAACCCAAGGTACATGACATGTTACACCCGCACATGGCATGTACACCACCCTATTTTCCCATCCACATGGTCAAGTCCACATGGTCTCTCACTGGTCAAGACTACATGGCCCATCCCACAAGTACATGTCGTGTCCTTAGTAAAATCTGGAAGACCCATGTTCACTCCCACACGGTGGGTTACATGTCCTTATACATGATGGTGTGTACATATAAGTACAATATGTGTACATAAAGAAATTTCATTTCTTCCAGAATAGAAGATTACAAGGCGTGTGTTCATAGAACCACACGCCGTGTTGTCTGGGTTTCCAGACATTAAACCTCATAAACTACTCTGGAGCCCCTTTTCTTTAATTTAAAGCATTGGTATGCCAAATTTCTATCCAAGGGGGCCCATACTCCCCACGAACCAAATTTTAGCACCCGAACATTCAAATTATAATAAAAAATGAAACAAAATGATGGAGTATGATCTGTCAAATTCCGGTCCAAGAGAGCCCATACTTCCCAGGAACCAGTGTTTAGAGTCCATAAACCCAACTGTAACATGCACAAATACCCTATCAACTGTGGGCGCATCTATAAAGGTACCTATCACAACAACATGCATTTCCTAGCACAACATCCATTACAACAACATGAAATTTCTAATGCACCTACATGGCATGGAAACTATGCATGACATGTGATTCTAACATGTGCCTAATTGATGCATGAGATTTCATACCCTCATCTCATCGAGTTGCAACTAAATATAACTCAAGTATAAAATATAAAAAATACACCACAAGTGTGTCCCCTAACAGAGAAATATAATCAATTGTAATAGTCATAATAGAAAATCATAGTTTAATTTGAGGCAATCCAACTTTTACCTATACATGGGGTAGCTACTCCCAGGCATAGTTTATTACCGAATCCCAAAACAATATATCTCTTTCCATTGTCTCCAAATAATAAAATAACCCAGAGAAAAGAAAACCTCTGATACCACTTTGTAACGTCCCAAATCTGGGTTCCACACAACGGGTGCCCTAAACTCGGTCGTTCACATGACCTCAAGCACGTTTCCCAAAATGCCAGAGGCTTCCGACTAGCAGCGAGGTCCTACGAATGATAGTGGGGAAAGTATGCCCTCATTTGTCAATGTGCAACGTAGCGGAAAATAAAATAAAATATAAACATAAAAAAATCTGAATTAGTAAACAATATAGACCTGAAATGTACAACAGTACTGAAGTAAAATAAAACCAACTTTCATATATAAATTATGATGCAACATGTCTCTAATTATATGAAAGTAGCCAAAACAGGATACACTGAAATCTAATGCAGTACAAAACAAGGTTCAAATTAGTGCAAAACAAAACCAAAACAGTGCTACAGGAACGCAGTAGCCTCAGAAGCCTAGGATTTGTCCCATGCTCTCCTACTCCTCTCTAATAAACATGTCCCTATGTAGGGACCCTTTCCCTTATCGACACATACATCAATATAATTATCTTGGGCCCAAGAAATGAGCCAAACAAGGTGTGAGAAATAAATCCCAGTACGCAACCACCCAAGGCCCTTGCCCAAATGTCACTAAAAATGTGCAACAATAGGGTGCAATAATGGAATGCAGTAATTTAGGAAGAAATCAAAATGAAATATTCTGACCAGTCACATTTCAATTTTAATTATTATTTCAAAATTCAATATAATTAAATTCTGTGTTTTCCAAGTCTAAAGCTCGACCGACAATCTCCTATTGCAGTGCCACAACAGAAACCACAACAACATATCTTACAAATAAAAATTAATATTAATGTCAATCATGTGATTTAGCTTCATAGGTATAACATAAGAAATTAACACAGTGAATATTCAAAGTAAAAATTCTCCTCATACATGTAAATCCATACCCTCGGGCAAAAAGAAATGAAAACCTCAGGTGACTGCCTTGAGACATAGTGAATATTTCTATCAGGAATATAAGATATCTCCCTCAGGCACAAAAGCTACTGCCCATAGGCATAAGAAACATTGCCTTAAGGATAAACAAAACACTACCCTCAGGATAAACAAATCATTTCCCTCCAGAAAAACAAAACATTTCCCCCATGTGAAGGAAAACATTTCCCTCAGGCTAAACAAAATATTTCCCTCAGGCGTTCCATAGGAAAAACAAGTAACCGGGTCGAGCCCAATGCATAAGTTAGAAATTTATATATGTTTCCTCTCATGAAAACTAAAAACATGATATAATCATGGAATACCCATTGGTATCCTAACCAAACGGCTAAACAAGGGAAATTCACCCTCGAGGTGGCCCTAGATCAAGGAAAAGATCTCAAACAGTAGTTTATACTTATTCATTAGATTACCTATGCAATTCTAAGTATCTCAATGGTCAGGGTCTTAGCCATGCGACACCCGATCATGGGTGCGTGGCACAACGGTACACAAAATCAACTCGATTGTTGGATTTAAACACCAGACCACCTATCTCGATATCCTCTGACTGATATATGTGAAAGGCATCTCTTGAAACAACCAAGAACGTCGTAGATATGAGGAAAATGATTACCTGTTCAAACTTAAATAACATCCCTTAGGGAAATAATTGTAAGTAAATATTAATGAAGGGGAAAGACCTTACCTGCATGGTTCAAACGAGCTTGAAAACGGAAGAATCAGAGTCCCGATGAGCATTCGATAGCTCTTCCAAGTCTTGGCCACCTCTCCCATTGCTCCTGGTGAGCCATCTGCCTCCTCTGTCGAATGAGGAGGCTACTGCCAATTTTTAAGGAAAAAACATAACTATACAATATGTAATCTCAAGTACATGGACTATACTTTCTTTTTAAATTGTTCCTCTAGTGGATCCTTTCCATCACCTCACTATTCATCTGCTGACTGATTACACGACATGTATTACTAAGTACAAGGTGTGTTGTTAGTTTTTACACCCTTAATCACCGACAAGCCTATCCGCTCTATATTATCATCCCACACATCCAAATTACACTACGTGTATTACTAAGTACACGACGTGTAGTTAGTTTTTACACCCTTAATCACCGACAAGCCTACACGCCCTGTATTCTCATCCCACATAGCCAAAGTACATAACATGTGTACCAAAGTACACGACATGTAGTTAGATTTTACACCCTTATTCGATGACAAGCCTACACACCCTATATTCTCATACCATGAAGCCTAAGTACACAGCGTGTGTAAAAAAGTACACGATATGTTCCCATAAATTTGGAATTTTGACCAAATTTCCCTTATTTTCATAAAAACACTTAAGGAAAAGGAAATGAAGAATCATGTACCTCCAGAATAAGAATCAGTTTCTTACAAAATGGAGAAAAAGATAAATATGAACATAAAGGCATGATATAGAATTATTATCATAACATGGAAATGTGGAAACAATATTTAACATGATATTAGAAAGAGCCAAGGCTCATTGCACATAAATTAGGAGTAAACCATCATTTCATTTTAATTAGCAAGATAAAACACTTGTTTAACATTAATTAGAATGAGTAAACCATCATTTCACTTGACCTATCATGATACTAATATTTTCCCAATGCATTGGTGTGCTAATAGGGAACACCCATTATAAACATTTCATTTCATACATAAGTGTCCCACATAGATCACACAACATGGATTATTTGTAAATCATAATTTATTCCATGAATAAGATATTTGGAATACATAAATTTAAGTCCTCAATCCACATGTACTTGTTCATAATGGTGATTAACCTTGATAGAGAAATGGGTATAGTATTCACTTACATGACGATTTTGGCATATTAAATTTTGGCGTAAATTTGGCATCATAAGGACATAAAATATAAATCTTTAAGTGAGTTAATGAAAGATAAATGGGTATATCATCATTTATACATGAGTAGAGAGAAATCACTTATAGAATTTATTTAATGTAAATTAAGAGAGAGAAATCCCTTATAGAATTTCAGCATGGTAACAGGGAAACATAGGAGGAATTAATGAGATATAATGTGGTTTACCATAATTCAAACATAAGTAGGGAAGTATTATGGAAGTGAAAAATCATACCCTAAAATTTTTATTTTAAAATAAAAGGGAATAACAATATAAGGAAACTTGGAAAAAAATAAGGAAGGAAAGTGAGGAACCCTTACTTGGAAGTGTCATCCCAAAGGCTTGGAAGAGGCTTGAGAGAAGATTATTGGGATACTAGGGTGAATTGGGAGTATTATAGGGATATGAGGTCAGATTTGGGTCGTGATCTAAATAATTTTAGTGAATAGTAATGGGATATTGAGTGGGTTTATATAGGAAATGAGAGGGAATTCTTTATTATTTAGGTTTTGGACACTACACATTAAAATAATAAATACCACAAAACATCCCATGGATTTTCCAATGTTTTTAACCAAATTAGAGTGGAAAAAATTATTTTATATGTCTAATGGCATAAAGTATTAAAATTTTAGGTTTTCGTTTGTGTAGTTGAGTCACACTATCATGGAAATCTTTTTAAAATTTAAAATATTTTATAAGCCTTGGAGGGTCCACTCAGGCACCATAAAATTAATGAAACAAATATTAAATCACATTATTTTAAATTTAAAACATATATTGTATGAATATCCCTTTAAAAGATTTTATTTCATCACTATTGGTGCATTATGATGTCACAAAACACATTATATATTTAAACAGTATTTAATTTTTACCCAAAAATTTAAGTATCTTGGAAAATAATGAAAAATTCACCAGTAGGTAATTTTGACATCCTAAATCTGTAAATGATATCAATTTTATATAATTTATTTTTAGATATGTGATTTTTTACTTTTAAAATAAAAGATGTCATTTATCGAAAATTCAATGGTTTTGACAAAAATAGATTCAAAACCTTAATAAAAATCACATTTGTATTCATAGAAAAAATATAAAAATAAATAATATTTAATAAAAAGAAATTTAGTAATAATATTTTATTAAAATATTATTTAATTCAAAAATCCATTATTTCGTCAAAAAATATTTTTTAATTGAACATAAACTCAAAATGTTATTTTTTCATTAAAAAACATTTACAAATAAACAATAATAGAATGATTGTATATTATTTATCAAAAAATAATGCACATAATAATAGATCTTGGGTATTGAAACATAACACCTTATAACACCCTCATAAGACCTATGTTTAATGTGTGCAATGGTGACATACACTTAGGGTCATTCAGATAACATTGCTCTGTTGGTAATCTCTATTAACTTCCACTTCTATCGTAGGTGATTCCGTTCAAGATAAATGTGTTAAAGCTCGACATGGGATTTTTGAAGAGAAAAGCTCGATGTTTCTACCTCCTTTCCAAGCTTTGAAAAAATGGGCTTCATATAGAGCAATTCTGCTAGATTATGACATCTCTTCCTTGGTCTGAGTAAATTGGATTTGTTAAAGACATATATTTATACAAATCATGTGATCATTGTTCAATGGATATATTAGAAATGGTAACAATTCTTAATGATATTTTAAAAACCAAAAAAATAAAACCAATGAAGTTCATATGTTTTATATAACAATTTTACCTAATGAGTCCTTTAATTAGATCAAGAGGAAATTTCATTAATAAAAGATTGGATCTTTACAATATTCCCCCTAAAGAAAATTTTACCTCAAAATTTCCTTTTCCCACACTAAAAAAGATGTGGGTAACTCTACATCATCACTTCCTCAGGCTCTCACATCGCTTCAAACATGGGGTTTCTACACAACACTTTGATGAGGGGAATTTTCTTATTTCGTAGAAATGTTTCTGAACGATCTAACATCTTCACTATTTTTTCTTCAAAAGATAGGTAATTCACCTATGGTACAACCTCTAGATTAAGTACAAGCGATGGTTCAAATATAAAATTCATCAATAGTGATACATGGAATACATCATGTACTTGAGATAGGTTCGGTAAGAGTGCTAGTCAATGGGCCACAGCTCCGATGCGATCAAGGATTTCAAAAGGGTTGATGTACCTTGGACTAATATTTCCCTTCTTAAAAAATATCATAACTTGCTTCCTTGGTGATATTCATAGGAATAACATGTCTCAAAAATCATACTCTATGTCTCAAAAATGTTTATCATCATAGAAATGTTTTTACTCTTAGAAGCTTTAATGTGCTGCTGGATGGTGTTAACCTGCTCCTCCATTTCTTTGACTATTTCTAGACCTAGGAGTTTTTATTCTCCTACATATTCCAAAAATTTTGGTGTAATATATCTCTTCCCATAAAGGTCTTCATAATGAACCTTTTAGATGCTTTAGTGGAAACAATTATTGAAAGAGAACTCAACCAGAGGAAGATGTCGATCCAATTCTCCTTTTAAGTCCATTAATAATGCTCTCAACATGTCCTCTTGTGTTTGGATAGTGCACTCAGATTGGAAAATAGTTTGAGAATGATAATTCATTCTGAATTTCAGCTCAGTATTTCGAGAATGTTAGAAACTCTTCCAGAACATAGAGGTGAATCATGAATCTTGATCAAATACAATCAATAGTGGTACTCCATGTAGCCTTACCACTACTCTAATGTATATCAGTTATTTATTATCCATTGAAAAATACCCCCGAATTGCAATGAAGAGTCCAATCTTTGAAATATTATCCACAATAACCTAGATAACATTGTTTCCTTTGGATGTATCCATATATCTAGTGGCAATGTTCATGGTTATTCTATCCCATTTCCACATTGGTATGGGTAATTATTTCATCAGCCCCTTAGACTTCTCCCTCTCAGTCTTCACTTACTGACATACCAGGAACTTTTATGTATACTCAATTATCTCCCTCTTCATGTTTTCCCAACAACAATTCTCTCGTATATCTCAATACATTTTCTATTTCCTATGTGAATGGTAAAATTTAAACTATGTGCATCTTCCAAAAGATTATTCATTAACACTAGATTTGATGGAGCACATAGTCTTATTCCAAATCTCATTGTTACTACTTCATTAACATTGAACATTTAGGATTTCCATGTTCTGATAGTTTCCACTTTTTTCTGAATTCCCAAATCATCCTTTTTATCATCCATTAACCTCTCAGAATGATATGGTTGATCAATCATGTGTAAAAGTATTTATGATGTTTACATCGTTAAGATTCCCATGTCGAGATTCATCAAATCTAAGAAGATTGGGTAATTTTCATTTCTCATCAACGATAGAATTATTGGGTCTTTTTTATTAGAGCACCTTCCACCTTGTTCGTGTTCCCATGGTGGTAATGGATTGAGCAGTCATAGTCTTTGATCAGATCTAACCATCTTTATTGGTTTATATTCATATTTTTCATTATGAATATATACTTGAGTCTTCTTTGATCTGTATATTCTTCACACTTCTCCCCAAAAAGGTAATTTCATAAAATTTTTAAATAGAATATTACTGTATCCAACTCCATATCATGTGTTGGATAGTTTTCCGCATGAAAATTAAATTTCCTTGAATAATAGGCAATGACATTGTCTTTTTGTATCAAAAAACATCCCAGAACCTTTTTCAAAGCATCAGTAAATACCACAAAAAGTTATACACATGTAGGTAGTGTGAGGACAAGCATAGTGATAAACCTCCTTTTCAACTCCTTGAATATATCTTCTCAATCATCACTCCATGAAAAAATTGCTCCATTCCAAGTTGGCTTGGTAAGACGGTTTGACAATCGTGAGAAATTTCTCAAAAATCGGAGATATTATCTAGCAAACCATAGGGAGATATGGGTATCTATCACTGATGATGGCCTCCATCATCCCTCAATTTCATTTTTCTTGGAGGGATCCATATATAACTCATTACATATAATGATATAACCCCACAATGAGACTTCCTTCAACCAGAACTCACACTTGATATACTTTTCATAGTTCCTCTACTTTTGTAATGTCTCTAGTATAGTTATCAGATGCTCCTCATGCTTCTCCTTGTTTTTAGATTATATTAGAATATCTTTTATAAATACTACCACAAATTTTTTGAGGCAATATCTAAAGACACTATTAATCAATTCCATTAATATTTTAAGATTAATAGTTAGTTTGAAAGGAATTACTATGAATTCATAGTGCTCGTACCTTTTACAAAACGAAGTCTTGGTGATATCATCATTATTCAACCTTGGAAATATCCCAAATACAGATCCACCATAGAGATGTATTATGCTTCATGTAGCTGATTGAAAAATTCATCAATTCATGGTACAAAATACTTTTTTTTATCATGATTTTATTGAGGTAGTGATAATCAATGAAAAGGTGCATTGACACATCCTTCTTCTTGGGGAATAGGGATGGTGTACCCCATAGTGAAGAACATGGGTATATAAACCCTTTATCTATATTCTCCATTATTTGTTTCTTTGGCTCCACAAGCTCCACAACATCTATTCTGTATTGAGTATTTGATATTGGCAAAGCCCTCGGTATAATATCAATCGATAATTCAACACCTATTTTAGGAGGAATACCACAAATTTTTTTGGGAAACACTTTAGAGAATTCTCTCACAATAGGCATGTTTTCAAGGATGGTTTCATCCTTATAGTCAATCATATTAGTAAGATACACATGCTCATAGGGTAGTAATATCCATGCTGGATATTATGCTTCTATGGAAGATTCATCATCTTGTTTTAAATTGTATAGAATCGGGGGTCGATTCGCCATGTGGAAAGTGATTTCCCTCTCATGGAAATTTATGTTGGATCTATATAGGGAAAGACAGTCCGTGAGAATATTGCATCAAATTACATCAGAGGGACTATGATAGTGTTCACCAGGATGTTCAATCCAAAAACTGTGATTGGGGAGGAGTTATTTTCATGGGATGAAATAATTTCCCCATTTTATTTTCTCACAGAAATCTCTATTACCATGATTTTTGGTGGTGTTGGGATTGTTCTAAAAAACATTCGGGATATAAAACAGTGCGTAGAACTAGAATAAAAAAGAGTGTTCACTACTATTGAATAAATAACTAGCATACTTATCACCACATCATTGTCATGATTCACTTCGGTAGTAGTGATGGTAAAAGCTCACCCTTGCTACATTGGATATTGTTGGTTCCCTCCAAAAACACTTGTCTTAGGGAACTGGTCTATGAAGTGCCTTGGTTTTTTGTAGTTGAAGCAATGAAAAATGCATTAAGGTTTGAATGGAGCATTCCTCTCCTCTGTCGTAGTAGTGGATGTTTCTTACTGATAGTTAATGGTAAGGTGCCCTTCTCTTCCACACTTAAAGAATTTCCTTATCACCTTCAGCAAATTTCTAGTGTGTTCTTTTCCACACCTTTGGCAAGTGGGGTGCTGGAATTTCTTAGCAACATTAGATTTATCCATCAGACCACTAGAATTAAACTCTACTTTTTTTTCTTATAACCATTATACCCCTGAGATTTTCCAATCTCCATTTCAACTTTGAGGGAGCATCAGAACATTTCTTCATGGATATCGAAGTCATGGATCGCTAGGGCTTTCTGTAGTCTCGGTTTTAGCCCACCAAAGAGGTGGTTAAACTTGCATTCGAGGGTAACGACAGATCCAGAGGTGTATTGTTCAAGACTTTTGAAGTATACCTCGTACGATCTGATGGATTCATCATCATTTTTCTTGAGGGAAAGGAAATCCTTTTTCATCTTATGTTGGATGGTGTGAGGAAAATATTTGTAGAAAAAATTTTCTAGAAATCCTTCCATTCCAATGCCTTAATCTCATCCTCAGGATTCATATTTTTGATCAATTTTCCACCTCTGATCATATTCACCCTCCATACAACAAGTAGAATGAATAATTCTCTATTTTTCAAAACATTGAAGGACAGAGAATATCTTTTCAATGGTGTTGACCCATTCCTCGACAATTGAGGTTTCAGATGATCAATTAAAATTTATAGGTCATTTTCTCATGAAGATCTCAATTGCGGATTCTTATTTCCTAGGGGGGTTGGAAAGTCCTCTTGACCCATGTTTCTATTAAAAACATGAGTTAACTAAGAGACTACCATGATATTTGTTTGATTCTCACTCTCATCGGATTGGGAATCTCACTAGAACGGTCATCACATTGATCTTCACATCAGCTGCTATCACAATTCCTCCTGTTACCAACCATTGGATGAAACAAAATTAATATTAGGGTAACACATAAAGTGGAATCCAAAAGAAAAAATGATATCATATAAATTACATTTATTTCCACAACTTATGAATTTATAGGTTTCAATCTATGTTATCCATGATCTATATTCAATTATATATTCTTAGGGGAATTTTGTATTCCCATAATAATGGTTCTTACTAAACTTATTATTTTAAAAAATAATATCCATTGGGAGTGTCATAACCAGGAGTGCAGCAAGGCTCGTTGTCATGCACCAATTCCCGTTCGAGTCTAGATCAATGTGGTGTTTTCGGGTTTTACCACTACATACATCTCTTCCAGAGCCACCTATACTTGTTTGTATACATTGATAAACCATTTAATAAATAATCACCAAAATTTAGGGTTATTTTTATTATACTTAGTCTTATCCCTAAGGCATTCACTTGGGTTTTCTAATCTTAATCCAAAAAATAACTAATCTTATCCTCTAATACCAACTATAACAACCCTGCTCTTTATTAAACACATAAACTTGATTTATTACATAAAATTTCAGTTATGAAAACTCTAAGGATCAAGATTTCAAGTGTAACACCCCAGGTAAATAAAGAATATGACATTTTTATATTTATCTATATTTGTGAATAAAATATTAATATTACTTTAAAGGGAACGCTATGCACGATGGCGTACCCAATACGCGACAACGAGTTCCTTTGAAATCCTACGTTGCACTCTAATAATATAATAATATTATTTTAAATGGTAGTTAATGCCTAGCAATTGTAATTGAGGGAAAGAACATAACTAACTACACAATTGTTATATATTTTTGTCAAATATTTTTACTTTTATCCAATAAATGTTAGAGGCGTATAATGCAAATGAACCCAATTTTAAGCATAAAGCTTCTTATATTCTTTAAAAGGTCGATTAACCGCCTTTTGATGGCGAAACATATTTAAAAATAGTTTTGGTCACTCTTATACATTCTATTGGACCAAATAAAACACTTCTTTAGAATTGAGACATCAAAATTTACTTCGTGTAATTATTTGGTATTTTTCTGATAAAGTTCAATTTTTAATGAATAGTGAAAAATGTTTTATTTTAATTCAAAACCTATTTTTAATATAATGTATTTATATTATTAGATTATATTTTTAATTGGTTTTAATGTTCAATTAGAATATATTTTTACCATTTAATCCAATTTTTGTCATTGGAATTAATTTCACTTTGAAATTGAACTTAAACTAGTGTCAATCTTTTGATACATTTTTGTTTCATAAAAACACACTATTTGTTTTGACAGCGGGAATTAATTATTAAATTAATTAATGAAACTTATATGTTTTTAATTTTGTAAAATAGACATCATTTTTGAATTCGGAATATCAAATATAGCTTAGGGTGAATTTTTGGTATTTTTCTGAAAAACATCAATTTTTGATAAATAGTGAAACCACTAAGTGGTATTTAAAAAACTGATTTTTCGTTTAAATAAAAATTCACCACCTCTGTGTTTTGAATTTTAAAAATCAGACATACATGGTTGTCATTATGAAGTAAAATTTAGTTCAATGGGATTAAAATAATTTTTTGGGGAATAGTAACATTTATGTTTTTAATCGCGATTAGAGGTAATTAGTGTAGTTTAATGTAAAAATAATGTTATAATAATATGAAATGACCCTGACACATGTCCTACCCTTATTTTATGAGTCATGTACGACCGATAAAATCCATGGGTCAACTTGGGGACCCAATGGAGCCACTTTGGTTAGAAAATGACATTAATAACTTTTTATTTAAAGTTAAAATAAAAATGTCACAAACATGAGTTGTTTTACTAGAAAAATTTTTAAATGGGGTTATACAAGTCATATTTTTGACTATAAATATTAAATAGCAATATAAAACGATTTCCTACATCATGATAGTTTTTTTATAATTTTTAGACATTAAATAAATTAAAGTATTTATGACACCATGATGATGCAGCGATAACCCCATTATTTAACGATTTAAATAAAATAAAAAGATAATGTAAAATCTAAGACCTACACATTTCAAAAACCTATTTGATGGGTTCATTTATAACTATTATCACCTTATACTCGAAATATATAATTTTGGGACCTTTAAAATTCGAAAAGCATTTTATAATAAAGTAAAAGTTTATAACTTTCCAAGAGTGCCCCTCCGCTCCTCTTATAAAAGGCCCCCACATCTACCACCTTACCCACACCTCTCAAGCCATTTTCTCTGCCAACCACTGCCAATTTCTTCTCTCCACATCCCTCTCTTCATCATTGAATCCTCACCTTTGGGTAGAAGCCTTTCCAAGGAAGCCTTTGAGCTCAAATCGAAAAGTGTTACCCGATTTAAAGGTAATGTCTTCCCTTGTGTTCTTTTGTTTTATTTTTCTTCTCCAACCATCTAACCTATTTTTATTCCTTTATTTTGTAACAACACCAGTATCTTAAATATACTAGGATGTCTTTATGTGAAGTATTTGAGCTACACTTACACACACCTTCGTCTAATGGTTAAAGAACATATTGTTTCTGTGGATGACGAATTTCGGCCTCACAAAACGATGACTGTTCAATATTCTCTTAACACCTTTCATGGTGTCCATTATGATGTCACTATATTTTATATATGATATATATGGTATTTATTTTTTCTATATGATTCTTAATTTTATATTTAAGACATTCCTTTATGCTTTTCATGTTGTGCAAATGCGATAATTTCATACGAGGAAGTGTGGACTACCGCCCCCTCAAGTGATGTGACTCGTTCATGCAATAAATGGAATGTATAGAGAATTAAATTAATGGACATATGTGACCTATATAAAATATATATTATACTGTAATTATTATATATATATCTCTCAATTATTTTTTAATTCCATTAATATGATAAAGAAATGAAAGTAGCGTTCATGCGTACGTACGGCCTACCGTCTCCATGAACGGTGCATTTTATTTCTTTTTAACTCCAAATGTTATGGGGTATTATAAAATGAATATGTACTGGATTATTATGATATTTAAATCATTAATAATATTCTTGAGATTATTTACTTATAACTACATGGACAATCATTTTCAAACAAGTTCATTTTTGACTCATGTACCAAACATCGACAAAAATCGTCTGATATGAACTCACATTATTAACCAATTATTATAAACATTATAATATGTGATATGAACTGAATTATAATCTTTAAAATATGTCCTTATGCAATTATAAATTTACCCAAAGTTTATTATTCACTAATATAAAGAAACGAACAAGAAAAGTCAGACATGAGGTAAGGGATCCAACCTCTCTCTTTCTTTTTAAGTACTCACTTTTAAGTCATTTATTTTAAGCTCATCTTTTTTATTCTTGGGGATGTTCTTTTATATTCGTCATACTTTAATCTTTATGTTCACATTATTAGAGATCCTATTTGATCTCAAAAATCCATTTTTGGAAGTTTTAAGTGGCGCCGTTAGGCTGCCGAGTTTTCGTAAGGGATTTTTCATCTCACTTTTATTCCCGTGACATTTATGCTACGTTTGCCACCATTTCCTTTGAGTGGTGTGTTTACAGCCGATTATTATACACTTTGTGTAGTATAATTTCATTTACGGGTATTTATATCTTCATTGTATGAACCTTAATCCATGGGGTGTACGTTTCGAATGTTACCCAACTCGGTAAGGGGACCTTTCACCCTCCTCTTTTTAAAAGCCTTCTTCTGTTATGTCTTTTAATTCACATACGATTGTGTTGGGATATATTCTTATCTATACTTATTTATGTAAATTTTATGTCCAAGTGATGAGATACCATTTTTTCTCTCATAAACTCATTTTCTGAACATTAAAGTGACGATGTTAGGCTGTCAGATTTCTGTATGGGAACTTCTTAACCCACTTTCAATTCTTTGGGTTAAACCTCTTATTATTGATTTTATTATGCCAATATTATGTGTGTAATCTCTATGTTTTAATTTCTGCAAAACATTGTGTATATATACTATTTCTACACATAATCATGTCATTGATAAATTCTTACGAACTTGTATGGGAAATCATAACTCAATATCATTTCATTGAGTTAAATATCTATGTCATTGGTTTTGTTTTTCAAAGATTATGTGGGAATGACCTCTGACTGTTTCACACTTAATATCCACGTATATTGGGTGTATTTATATTTCTCACACATGACTATGTGATAGATTTATCCTTAATTTAAGGATACCATCTTTATAATGGATTTCATCTCAATTTACATTTCCACTGAGACTTCATTGTTGTTATGCACCAATTCACTCTTATATGGTGTCTATACTGTCCTTTGACATATTATATCATGAATCTATTTATTATCATGATATTATAAAGCTCAGATTAAATGTTATTCCGCAATTATTTGTATTCAAGAGTGTCTCATTTTTTTAAAAACTCTTTAACAAAAATATCATTTTAAATGTTTTAAAGATTAATTATTCTAAATCATTATCTTTAATGTCCATGTTTTCAAAATGGTTTTTAGTATTTATTTATATGGACATTAATGTTTTAAAATTATAATTCCATTAAAAGCTTTAAAGTGGTATGGGAAACATTGACTCAAAAATCTCTTTTAAATGGTTTTTGAAAATGGATTGATTGATTCAATATCTTGGAATTACTTATTGTGATTGAAAATGAAATGTTGTTATTGAAATCTTTATATATTCAATATTTTATGTGTAATGATGGTACATGGACATTCTACGGGTGATTATGTGATAAACCATTTGACGGGTGGTGCCGTGAATACCAGGACGGGTGGTTACGTTATAACCTCCAATGCATTGGGTATGGAATTCGGCCGTATGACTATTCCATTAAGTGATATGTGTGAAAGTTGACCGTATGGTTATTCCATTTAAGTATGTTTGTGTCCCAAGTTACCTTTATATGTTATGTGTTCTTTATATGGGTTTCATGGTAATCTTTTGGTTATAAAAATGGTAAGTATTGATCTTTTATTCAGTGAAGAGTTTTTACTACTTCATAAAGGTGAAAAGTATTTCTTTGATAAAGTATACATAGTTTACTTGTTGTTTTGAAAAACTAACAGTTTCTATTCTTTGTGTATCCATTACTGAGCTTTTTATGCTCATCCCAAGTTTTTGAAATGTTTTCCACAGGACTTAAATATGAATAGGGTCAAGGATGGGATCAAGGAAATACATTCTATCTAAAACATGGAACTAGACATGTTTCTTTTTAAGTATTTTTTTTTTATGGAAACTTAGTAGAAGTGTCTACTATGTAATCTTTTGAGATGTAATAGTTATGACCTAATTCTCTAAAACTCTAAACCTAAAAAGATCCTCTATGTGAATTATTCATTTAATTCATGATTAAGTAGTGTTTAAGGCCGAGGCCTTATAGTTTTTTATCAGAGGTCGGTTTAGATAACTTTAGAGGCTAGGGTATTCTCTAAGAATAAGTGACATTACCATAATGGTTAGGATTTCAGAAAGAGTCCTAGTTTTAGATAAAGTGAATGAGTAAGTATATCTTAGTGTTTATATTCCTCATTAGTACACGATGGTTTTGTTGATATACTCACACTAGACTCTTTGGTTTTAGTAAATGGTTGGATCTAGCAGGCACCAAAGTAATAGTGGATGTGAAGGAAACTGTGATAGTTTTTTGAGCGAGAAATTGAATGATATGGGAGCTGCAATGAGAACTCTTGTGTTTATCCTCAGCCAATTATCTGGAGTCATGATTAACCACCTAAACCTTGGTGATTTCTATAAGGAATCATATATGCGAGAAACAAATCCCTACGGAACTACAGGGAATAATCATACAGGTAAGTGTGTTCAAAAACCTATGTGTCAAAGATGTGGAAAGAAACATCTAGGAAAATGTTTCAAATGGACAGAAATATGCTATAGATGTGGAAATGGAGGTCATAAAGCAATAACCTCCCATGGAAAAAGGAATTATCCAGTTGACTCAAGGAAAGGGAAGGAAGTTATTTCCAAGGGATCAATTGAATGTTTTAAATGTGGTGTGCATGGTCATTATGAAAACACATGTCCTATGAATAATTTTCAGGAATGGGATCACCAAGATCGAACAAATATTAGTTTACACATACCTAATGCCATTCTGATTGAGGATGAAGAAACTGATAATGACCAATCAAAGGTATGGATTATTTCTTAACAATTGTTTTCCTATTTTGGAATCTTAGTATATGATTCATGATTTTGTTTGTAGGAAAGAAGTATTTCAGAATAAGTTGGAATGGAATGGTTAATGGATCATGAATAATGTTGAATGAGTAAGAAGTCAACATATAAGGGCTTCAAGAGTTATGGTGAAATTCTTAAGAGTATTAAGTCTCTTTTGATGATGGAGTTACATTAGAAGACTTTTTATAGTATGAGTAACCCTGATGTTTGATATATGAAAATTTTAATCAAGTAATAGTTATTTGTTATTTTGTGAACATAGTTATAAATAACCATTTGGGTTTATATGATCCTTACTTTTCAGGTAATTATGGGTTACTATATGTTATGATGGAATATGAACGACATGAGATAAACCTGATGTTAAATTATGTTATGGTTATTTTTGATGATTTTATCTCTTTTTGGGTAATGATTTGAGAATTATATAGTTTGGAAAAAGGACAACATGCAGACCATGTGACAACCCGTCACGTCAGACAAAGCTGCGGGAATCAAACCCACAACCAAAGTGCGACTGGTATTTATCACCTACCATTGGACTACGTGAAGTCCCTGGTTGGTATGACTAATTCTTTTTAGTTAGATGTTTTTATGAATTAAGAGTAAGTTGATTTTGGGTTTTTTATGGAAATTATTAACCTATCATGGAGGATATGTGATTAGGTTAATAACTTTTCAATAAGAGACTTTAAGAGAAACTGATGTTTTTTTGAGATAAATTTTATGATTTAACTTGGAATGATATGTGATTAAATCCTTCAAATATTTGGGTTTCAATCTTATTTTGGTTTACTTTTGGTCTTCGTTGAAATTTGGGTCTTGTTGGACAAATTTTGGAGATTAATAATTGATTTACTTTTTATAAAGGATTATCCTTTTTGGGTATTATCTGATCTCATACTAGCCTTTTTGGTTTTAGTTTTGGTTAATGTCTAAAGACATAGGAAGTATATAGTTCTCTTTTGTGGATTAGGTGATTCTCTATAATTTTATTATAGCTCTCGTAATGTAAACAAGTCATCCTAAATACTCATTTTTTGGAGAAAATATTAGTTCATGTAAGAAATCTAGTAAAAGATGAAATTCAACATGACAAGTAAGTATGTTTCCTTATGTTTTAGTTAAGTTCAAAAATAAATTCCTCAATGAAAAAGTAACATAAAAAAATGTTTTCCGTTAACTTTTCCTACTGCGGAATCCAATACCGTTTAACCCATCACAATTTTGTGATTTTCTGGTGGTTAACTTTCTCTTAAACATGTTTTCTATCACACTCCCTCAGAACATGACCCTTTGTTTTTTCTTCCATATCCATGTTTTCATACATGGAATCCTAGTATGGGTTAACTCGGATGACCTTTGTACTTCCCTTTCCTTCTTTTAAAGTGATAGTTTAATTTACTTCTTTTCCGATGTGGGGCTTTTAATGAAGTTTCTGAGCCCAATTTTAAAATTGCGAGGACGCAATTCCCAAAAGGAGGGAAGGATGTAACACCCCAGGTAAATAAAGAATATGACATTTTTATATTTATCCATATTTGTGAATAAAATATTAATATTACTTTAAAGGTAACGTTATGCTCTATGGAGTACCCAATACGCGACAATGAGTTCCCTTGAAATCTTACGTTGCACTCTAATAATAAAATAATATTATTTTAAATGGTAGTTAATGCCTAGCCATTGTAATGGCGGGAAAGAATATAACTAAATACAAAATGAATATATATGTTTGTAAAATATTTTTACTTTTATCCAATAAATGTTAGAGGTGTAAAATGAAAATGAATCCAATTTTAAGCATAATTCCTCTAATATTCATTAAAAGGTGGATTATCCGCCTTTTGATGGAGAACCCTATTTAAATATAGTTTTGGTCACTCTTATAAATTCTATTGGACCAAATAAAACTCTTCTTTAGAATCAGGACATCAAAATTTACTTTGTGTAAGTTTTTGGTATTTTTCCGATAAAGTCCAATTTTTAATGAATAGTGAAAAATGTTGTATTTTCATTCAAAACATCTTTTTAATCTAATGTATTTATATGATTAAATTTTATTTTGAATTGGTTTTAAAGTTCAATCAGAATATATTTTTACCATTTAATCCAATTGTGATCATTGGAATTAATTTCACTTTGAAATTGGACTTAAACTAGTGTCAATCTTTTGATACATTTTTGTTTCAGAAAAACACGCTATGTGTTTTGACAGCAGGAATTAATTATTAAATTAATTAATTCAACTTATATGTTTTGAATTTTGTAAAGTAGACATCATTTTTGAATTCGGAATATCAAATATAGCTTAGGGTGAATATTTGGTATTTTTTTGAAAAACTTCAATTTTTGATGAATAGTGAAACCACTAAGTGGTACATAAAAAAACTGATTTTTTGTTTAAATGAAATTTTACCACCTCTGTGTTTTGAATTTCAAAAATCCGACATACATGGTTGTCATTAGAAAGTAAAATTTGGTTCAATGGGATTAAAATAATTTTTTGGTGAATAGTAACTTTTAAGCTTTTAATCGCGATTAGAGGTAATTAGTGTAGTTTAAGGTAAAAATAATGTTTTAATAATATGAAATGACCTTGAAACATGTCCTAACATTATTGTATGGGTCATGGCCGACCCATAAAATCCATGTGTCAACTTGGGGACCCCATGGAGCCAATTTGGATGGAAAATGACATTAATAACTTTTTATTTAAAGATAAAATAAAAATGTCACAAACATGAGTTGTTTTACTAAAACAATTTTTAAATGGGGTTATACAAGTCATATTTTTTACTATAAATATTAATTATAAATATAAAAATATTTCCTACGTCGTGATATTTTTTTATAATTTGTAGACATTAAATAAATTAAATTATTTATGACACCATGATGATGCAATGATTACCTCATTATTTAACGATTTAAATAAAATAAAAAAGATAATGACAAATCTAAGACCGAAACTTGTCAAAAACTTATTTTATGGGTTTATTTAGATCTATTATCACCTTATCCTCGAAATATATAATTTTGGGACCTTTAAAATCTGAAAACCATTTTATAATAAAGTAAAAGTTTATAACTTTCCAAGAGTGCCCATCCTCTCCTCTTATAAAAGGCACCCACCTCTACCATCTTACCCACAACTCTCAAGCCTTTTTCTCAGCCAACCCCTGACCATTTCATCTCTCCAAATCCCTCTATTCATCATTTAATCCTCACCTTTGGGCCGCATTTTTTCCAAGGAAGCCTTTGAGCTCAAATCAAAAAGAGTTACCCGATTTAAAGGTAATGTCTTCCCTTGTGTTCTTTTGATTTATTTTTCTTTTCCAACCCTCTAACCTCTTTTTATTCCTTTATTTTGTAACAAAACCAGTATCTTAAATATACTAGGATGTTTTTATGTAAAGGATTCGAGCTACACTTACACACACCTTCGTCTAATGGTTAATGAACATACTGTTTCTGTGGATGGTGAATTTCTGCCTCACGAAACGATGATTGGTCAATCTTCTCTTAACACCTTTAATGGTGGCCATTATGATGTCACTATATTTTATATATGATATATATGGTATTTATGTTTTCTATATGATTCTCAATTTTATATTTAAGACATTCCTTTATGCTTTTCATGTTATTCAAATGCGATAATTTCATACGCGGAAGTGTGGACTACTGCCCCCTCAAGTGATGTGACTCATCCATGCAATACATGGAATGTATAAAGAATGAAATTAATGAAAATATGTGACCTATATAAAATATATATTAAATTGTAATTATAATATATATATCTCTCAATTATTTTTTAATTCCATTAATATGAAAATTAAATGAAAGTAGCGTTCATGCATACGTACGGCCTACCGTCTCCATGAACGGTATATTTTATTTATTTTTGTCTCCAAATGTTATGGAGTAGTATAAAATTAATATTTACTGGATATATATGATATTTAAATCATTAATACTATTCTGGAAATGATTTACTTATAACTAGATGGACAATCATTTTCAAACAAGTTCATTTTTGACTCATGTACCAAACATCGACAAAAAACGTCTGATATGAACTCACATTATTAACCAATTATTATAAATATTATAATATATGATATGAAATGAATAATAATATTTAAAAGAGTTCCTTAATCAATTATAAATTTACCCAACGTTTATTATTCAGGAATATAAAGAAACGAACAAGACAATTCAGACATGAGGTAAGGGATCCAACCTCCATCTTTCTTTTTAAGTACTCTCTTTTATGTCATTTCTTTTAAGCTCAGCTTTATTATGTTTTTGGATGTTCTTTTATATTCCTCATACAACACTTTTTATTTTCATATTATGAGAGACCCTATTTGATCACCTAAATCCATTTTTGGAAGTTTTAAGTGGCGCCGTTAGGATGCCGAGTTTTCGTAAGGGATTTTTCATCTCACTTTTATTCCCGTGGTATTTATGCTACGTTTTCCACAATTTCCTTTGAGTGGTTTATGTACTACCCAATATTATAAACTTTTTGTAGTATAATTACCTTTATGTGTATTTACATCTTCATTTTATGAACCTTCTTCCATGGGGTGTACGTTTTGAAAGATACCCAACTCGGTAAGGGGACCTTTAAACCTCCTCTTTTTAAAATACTTCTTCTGTTATGACTTTTAATTCACATACTATTATGTTGGGATATGTTCTTATATATCCTTATTTATGTAAATTTTATGTCCAAGTGATGAGATAACATTTTCTCTCTCATCAACTCATTTTCTGAACTTTAAAGTGACGCCGTTAGGCTGTCGGATTTCCGTAAGGGAACTTCTTAACCCACTTTCAATTCTTTGGGTTAAACCTCTACTTCACGATTTTATTATTAAAAGATTATGTGTGGAATATATATGTTGTAATTTCCAAAAACTTTTGTGTAGATATACTATTTCGACACATAATCCTGTCATTGATAAATTCTTACGAACTTGTATGGGAAATCATAACTCAATCTCATTTCATTGAGTTAAATATCTATATCATCGGTTATATTTTTCCAAAATTATGTGTGAATGACCTATGATTGTTTCACACATAATATCCACTTATATTGGGTGTATTTATATTTCTCACACATAATTATGTGATAGATTTATCCTTAATTTAAGGATACAATCTTTAGAATGGATTTCATCTCAATTTCCATTTCCATTGAGACTTCATTGTTGTTATGCACCAATTAACTCTTATATGGCGTGTATACTATCCTTTGTCATATTATATCATGAATCCCTTTATTATCATGATATTATAAAGCTCATATTAAATGTTATTCCACAATTATTTGTATTCACGAGTCTCTCATTTTTTAAAAACTCTTTAACAGAAATATCATTTTAAATGTTTTAGAGATTCATTATTATAAATCTTTATCTTTAATGTCCATGTTTTCAAAATGTTTTTCAGTATTTATTTATATAGAAATTAATGTTTTAAAATTATAATTCCATTAAAAGATTCAAAGTGGTATGGGACACTTTGATTCAAAAATCGCTTTTAAATGGTTCTTGAAAATGGATTGATTAATTCAATATCTTGGAATTACTTATTGTGATTGAAAATGAAATGTATGTGTAATGATGGTACTTGGAAATTTTACGGGTGGTTACGTGATAAACCATATGACTGGTGGTGTCGTGAATACAAGGATTGGTGGTTACGTTATAACCCCCAATGCATTGGGTATGGAAGTCGGCCGTATAGATATTACATTAAGGGATATGTGTAGAAGTTGACCGTACGGTTATTCTATTTAAGTATGTTTATGTCCTAAGTTACCTTTATATGTTATGTGTTCTTTATATGGGTTTTATGGTAATCTTTTGGTTAAAAAAAGGGTAAGTAATGTTCTTTTATTCAGTTAAGATTTTTTACTCCTTCATAAAGGTGAAAAGTATTACTTTGATAAAGTATACATGGTTTACTTGTTGTTTTAAAAAAATAATAGTTTCTATTCTTTGTGTATCCCTTACTGAGCTTTTTATGCTCATCCCAAGTTTTTTAAATGTTTTCCACCGGACTTAAAGATGAATAGGGTCAAGGATGGGATCAAGGAAAGACATTCTATCTAAAACATGGAACTAGACATGTTTCTTTTTAAGTATTTTTTTTAGGGAAACATAGTAGAAGTGTCTACTATGTAGTCGTTTGAGATGTAATAGTTATGACCTAATTCTCTAAAACTCTAAACCTGAAAAGATCCCTTATGTGAATTATTCATTTAATTCATGATTAAGTACTATTTAAGGAAGGGGCATTATATCTAGTGTCTTGGGAAATAAAGAATAATACATATCAAATTAGAACATAAAACACAACATCTTCATTGAAATATTATATTACATGACCACAAAATTCCTTCATAGTTAGCATTTCATGGGATAACCTGAGGACACACATAAGAAATGGGTGAGCTATAAATCCTGATGAGGGACTGAAAAAATCATAACATGATGAATACAATACATGTTAGGAAATAAGCATATCAATGTAGAATAAGAGAAAAATGAACATAAAGGCATGATATAGCATGATTTTCATAACATGAAAATATAGAGATAACATTTAACATGATTTTAGAATGATCTAAGGATCGTTGCACAAGGAGCATGAGTAAACCCACATTGAAAATGAATTAGAATGAGTAAATCCTCTTTGTAGTTGAATTATAATGAGTAAACCCTCATTTCAATTGACGTATCATGATACTAATCTTTACCCAATGCATTAGATCACTATCGGGGTGAAACCTTTATTAAAATTTCTCAAATGGCCCGAAGGACAAATTTTTATATTGATTTTTTGATAACCCCCCTTTCAAGGTATTAGGGGGAACCCTTACAAGGCCCGTAGTCTTAGAGATTACATGACCTTTAGGTCTTTAGAAATATACACACCATACTCGGAACTGCTCCCCACCAGCTTCTTCATCGTGATATCAGCTCTCCACTATGCATGGATTGTTCAGATAGGATTCTCTTTCATGAATAGGATAGTCCCAATGAAAATTCCATACCCTCTCTTCTTGAAAAATCTACTGAGCTTCTGCTCTGTTTAATGTGCCTTCTCTGAATCTACATCTGAAGTATACTCCTTGTAGTGTTTTTCTGGTCATTTAGGAAACCTTTCTGGTGGCCTAAAGGCCGTGAGGTGGCCTGAAATCCTTACCGACTTGATGGCCTTGGATGTCCTGGAGGCCTTAATGGAATTTGGGACCAAATCAATGGCTCGAAATCCCAAAAAGATGAATAGTTTTGGCTACTAGAGTATCGAAGAGTGCCTGCTAAAGTACCTTCTACAGTCCCTTCTACATTTCCTGCTATGGTAACGACTAAAATACCCATAAATCATGTATCCACCTAGTTTTTAACTCGGTTCTCTTGGATGCATTTTTCGAGTCCACACCAACTAGGTTGACGATCTTTTTCCCCTTTATAAAAATTCCATTTCATGCATATGTGTTCCACATGGATCATACAACGTGGATTCATTATATATCATAATTTATTACACGAATATGAGATATTTAATTAATAAATGTAATTCCAAAATCAAAAAGTACATATTCATAATGGTGGATACCATCGATAGAGATATGGGTATGATATTCACTTACACAATGATTTTGCGTGAGAAATTATTATGTACCTTTAGGTGCATAACGACATCAAATAGAAATCATAAAGTGGGTTGATGAGGGATAAATTGGTATCTCATCATTTATGAATGAAATGGAATGTAATGGGGGTCATGGAGCTTAATATCCCAAAATATGTAAAGGAATTTAGGTACATAATATAAAATAATTTCATGAATGTAAATGAGGAGAGAGAAATCCCGTACAGAATTTTTAGATGGTAACAGGTGTACATGGGAGGCATTAATGAGAGGGAAATGGGTATATCATCATTAAAACATAAGGATGAAAGTATAAGGGAGGTTATAAATTATACTCTAACATTTTTAATGGAAAATTAAATTTTATAATATTATAAGGATACTTGGACATAAATAAATAAGGAAGGAATGTGAGGATCCTTTACATGGAAGTGTGATCCAAAAGGCTTGGTAGAGGCTTGAGAGATGCTTATTGGGAGCTTGAAGTGTCTTTTTAGGACTCTAGAATAGATTTAATAGGTTGGAAGAGATCAAAATGGTTTGAGGTATCAGTAATGGGAGATTGAGTGGGATTATATAGGAAAAGAGAGGAAATTATTTATTATTTAGGTTTTAGACACTACACATTAAACTAATCAAAATCACAAACCATCCCATGGTTTTTGCCGATGGTTTTTTTCTAATGTGGAGTAGAAGAAATTATTTTATAAGTACAATGACTGAAATTTGAAATATTATGCATTCTTATGTGTAGGTGAGTCAAACTCTCAAGGAAATCATTTTAAAAAGTTAAAATACTTTATATGTATTAGTGGGTCCACCAAAGCACCATAAAATTAATAAAACAAATATTAAATCAAATTATTGTATAGGTAAGACATATATTTGATGAATATCCCAGTTATAGTATTTTATAACATCATGTTTTTGTCATTATTATGTCATAAAACATATTATATATTTTAAAATATTTATTTTTTACCCAAAAATTCAACTGTCTCATAAAATTATGAAAAATTAATTTTTAAATAATTTCAATGTCCTGAATCCAAAATTTACATTCATTTAATATCATTAATTATCTAAATATTTCACTTTTTTCATTTCAAATAAAACTAACATTTATTGAAAATTCATGGGTTTTGAAAAAAAAATACTTTCAACCCTTAATAGAAATTACAATAATATTAATAAAAAAAATTACGATCGTTTATATTTAATGAAAATTTATTTAGTAATAATATATTATTAAAATATCATTTAATTAAAAAATAATTTAATACATCAAAATATATTTCTTAATTGTATATTAACTAAAAATACTATTTGTTCTTTAAACCCCATTTACAGAGTAGAAATAATAAAATTAATATATATTATTTATAAAAAAATAATGCACACAAACATAGTGATAAGGTCTTGTAACATAAAACTTTATAAATACCGCATACGACCTAAGGGTAAGGTGTGTGATGGTGACAGACTCTTGGGGTGGTTCGAAAAACTTTGCTCGAGTGGTAATCTCTACTAACACCCACTTCCTCCATAGGGAATTCCATTCAATCTTAACTTGTTGAAGATAGGCTTGGGATTGGTCCAGATCGAAGCCTAGTGATTCTACCACCTTTTGAGCTCTGAAAAACGGGCTACATATGGAGAAATTCTACTAGATGAGGCCATCACTTCCTTTTTCTGACAAAATTGGATTTTTAAAGCCTTATATTTATACTAATCATGTGATCACTGTTCGACCACTATATTAGCAACAATAACAATTCATTACATTATTTTAAAATCCAAAAACATAATACCAAAGAAGTGAATATGTTTTATATAACCATTTTCCAGAATAATACATTTAATTAGATCAAGATTAATTTTCATTAATATACTTTTGGGTTGTTACAATTCAAATGGTAGTAATTTTAGTCCAACCGTCATATTTTTTATTGTATTAAGAGTTTAGTAACTCATATAAATACCTATTATTAAAATATTTCATCATTCACTTCTCATGTTTATATATATAATTTACTATTCATAATTAATAATTTATTATTAACAATATTATTTATTTCTACATAATTTTTCGTGAGTGTTTTCAATATGGTAGATCAATCAAGTCAAAACTATTGTATTCTAATTCTATTATTTCGTTTTTATTATCTTTATATATTACATGGAATTATTATAGGTTTATTTTTTGACTAATATTTCATTATTCACTTTTGATTATAATTTTTATTGGTTTCTTCGTATTATATTTTTATTCCATATGACATGACATAATAATAAGAATGGAAAATAATTTGATAAACTTATGATTCATTACATTTTTTCCCTTATGAAATTTAACAATAAAAATTTATTTTTACAAACTATGTTGAAATAGGTTACTTTACATATCATTCATCACTTCTTATCGTGCCCTTATTTCCTCTTCATATTAATAATTCTGACATAGTACTTTGACCTAGTGATTTTTCTTCCAAGGTAGAACATTGTCTCTATAGTCCAAGACATTCAATAGATGCTCCTCATAATATTGGTCATATTTCATTTTTACAACCTCTAAGTTGTGTACATGTGAGGAATTTTTTATTTAATTCCTTAATAGGTATATATTGAATATATCATGTGAATGATACATGGTATGTGGAAGTGCTAATTGTTAGTCCACTACTCCAACACAATCCTGAATCTCTAAGGGGATGATATACCTAGGACTTAGTTTTCACTTGTTATCATATTATTTAACATTCTTCTATATAGATATGTATAGGAATATTATATCTCTAACTTCTAAATCTATGTTATGTCAATGATTATCTACATAACACATTTTTTGACATTTGGCTGCCTTGATGGTTTTCTGAATAGTCTTCACCTTTTCCACCATTTCCTTAAACATTTCAGGACCTATATGCTTCAGTTCTATGATTTAATCCCATCATACTAGTGTTCTACATCTCTTCCACAAAAGGGATTCATATGTATCAATTTATATTCTTATGTGGAAAGTATTTTTATAAGATATTTTAAATTGATGAACAAGTAGGTTCCTTCAACCGATGATGTTCATCATGAATTCTATCAACATATCTTCCAATTTCTAAATAGTCTACTTAGATATTCTATCAGTATGATGTTTAAAAGATGTAATATAGTTCAAGATAGTGCTTAGATAATATGGTACACTTTTTTAGAACATAGATGTAAATTGGGTATCGTAATTGGATACAATCAATAATGGTACTCCATGCAACCTTACCAATTATATAGTGTATATCAATGATATTTGATAGAATGAGAAGTCCACTCTAATTTTAGTAATCTAATTAGTCATTATAACATGATCCACAAATACTAATATCTCATTATTTTCACTATATGTCATTCAGAGACTAGTGACAAAGCCCATAGTGATTTTTCCCATTTCCATTCATGTATGGGTAAATGTGGCATTGTCCTATTAGAAATTTTACATTCAACCTCCAATTTCTAACATAACATGAAATTTTATGTATTTTTTGCGATATAATTCGTTAGATTGTCCCAAAAATAGTGTTTCTGGAGATCCGAATAAAAATTTGTTCCCCCTGGGTGGATAGAGAAGGCTGGGTTATGTACATCATTCAAAATCTCCCTCTTTATATAAGTATTTTATTGAAAACATAGTCATTACCCAAATATATTGAATAATTACTAATAAATTTTAATCACTAAAGATTTACCACTTCTTATATCTACCACTTTCTTTTGAATTTTGACATCATGTCTTTTAGTATCCTTTATATTTTCTAAATGGTATTGTAAATAATTCATTTTTTAAAATATAGTAGACGTTCCTTCATTTATGATTCTCCTATCCATCCTTTGGAATAAAAATATTATTAGATCCTTCTAAATTTTCCTTAAGGTCAATGATTCAAGCTCCTTTTTATATAGTAATTCATCCGTGAGATCTTATTCTCGAAGATATTGGTGGATTGAGAAGTCATAATTTGTTACGATCATTATTAATATTCACTAGAACATAATAACATTATTTTGTGTGAGTATTTATTTTACCCTCCTGTGACCAGTATATATATATCTCACTTCTCCCCATAATAAAATTCTACTAAAAGTATTAATGTGGTGATCATGGAATCCAGCTCTAGATCACGCGTGATATAGTTTTTCCCAAGAAATTTCATCTTCCATTGTGTGTAGGCTATCACTATATAATTTTTCATCGCTATACAGACTAATCCAAATTTTGATGCATCACTATGTACCTTAAATAGATCCCTTATTGTGGGTAGTGAAAGTACTACTGTATTGATAATCCTATTCTCAATTAGTTAAAGCATTCATAACATTCTCTTTCTAGAAAAACATTACTCACATCTGAGTCAGATGAGTTAGTTCATTTGAAATCATTGATAATATCATCAGAAATAATTGTTAATACCCCGGTAGACCATGGAAACAATGGATATTATCGGGACATAAAAATTTAATTTGGAAGAAATTTTGGTATTTTTCTGATAATGTTCACTTTTAAAGAATATTGCAAATACTGTATTTTAATTCAAAACTTCCTTTTACTATAATTTATTTATATGGATTGATTATATTTTAAATTTGTTTTAAAGGTTAATTAGATTAAGTTTTTACCTTTTAATCAAATGTTGGTAATTGGAAGTAATTTCACTCTGAAGTTGGACATAAACATGTGTCAATATTTTGATAGTTATTATTTCTTAAAACTCTATTGCACGTCCAGAAGGGAATTGTAGATCCCCACGAGATAAAAATAATTAAAAAGGTATAAAAGTGTGTTTTTGGAATTATTTGACCCATTTCTATAATCATAATCAACCAACCTAAATAAATAACAGAACGAGAAAAACCCAAAGCCAAACAAGACTTAAAAAACATCCAAATTTATTATTTTACCACATTAGATATAAACCAAAAGAGTTAAAAATGGACACAAGAAAGTCCAACCAAAAATATCCACGTAACTAGAGGAGAAATATCCTCATGACACCACAGACACCACTTGTATGAGAGGATCACTTACAACATGAACCACCATCATGATACACCTTGCAGTCCCTTATTCAAAAATAATCAAATCTACATATAACCAAAGGTGTATGCAGTTAGTGAACCAGAATCCCAGTAGGATTACACCCAATGAAATATATTCCATGCCAATATATTATAGGACAAATTAACATGAATGTTTTATAAAATGAAAAAATTGAAATATTTTTATAGCAAACATTTTAAAGGAAAACATGCTTTTATTTTGAATTAACCAAAAAAGTGTACCATATTCCTATGGTACTTATGATATCAAAAAAGTTCACTAAGTCACATATAACATAATAATAACAAATTAAAATTGAACACTAGGAACCTCATATCTTGATAAAACATGTTATTGAAACCACAACCCGTAGTGTTCTCATACATGATTCATTAGGAGGGAACATCCACTGGGCTTAGTGGTCTCTAGTCATCATCATACATTAGTTAGAATTGTAATCGTCAATCCTATTAATTGAATCTATGGTTTTTTGCTTCTGATTCAACAAGAATCAATAGACTAGAATTATCTGTTCTTTCTACTTATGAATCACAAGAATACTAGTTCAACTTTACCCAACAAAATACCTAGGATTCCCCTTTATTCTCAATTCCCATTTCTCATTCCATATATATACCACTACATTAATATGCATACATAAGAAATGTGAACCCAAAAACAAAACCACCATTTCTCATAAAAAAACCTTTTCAAAATTCAAACATAGACCAAATACTCCTTAAATATCATTTCAAACCATTATCACAATGTAATGAATTAGTTGCACAATTTACAAAACACTTTGAAGAACAACATCAAATGAGCGCCCCTAAAAATAGTTAATTTCCCTTCTAAAAGCTACTGTCAAACATTTTTCATCATGAAACCTTTCAAAGACACATTCTTCACCTCATACACAATGTATCAAATAGAACCAAAAATAAAATACAACATATCAAGATCACAAAATATTTACTGATCATGGAACCACTTACCTCAATTCAAGAACCATATAGAAAATGGGGTAAAATGACAACCTCATCTAACGAGGACCCTATAATGGAAATATTAAACCATAAACATCAATATTGAAAACTAATGAACAAGATCTAACCCTAAATAGGTCAAAAAATTGTTGACATATGATACCATGAGAAAGAAGAATAGAATCCCAAGAAAAGAAAAGATATCAAGGAAGAAAACCATTACCTTGAATGTTTAATGATGGATCCCCACAAAAATCCCCCCAAAATGGTTGCCCAAGGCATCAAAGACAAGGGATGGAGAGGACTAGGGCCTAAAATCTAATGTGTAGAAGAAAATATTTGATTTGTGGTTAAATAATGTGGGGACACATTCGTAATTTTTAAAATTTTAATAACCTATATAAGTCTCACGATTTTCCCGCACAACATTCCAAAACATGTAGAAAATTTGTTCCCTTACTATCCAAGAAGGCCATTCCACATGGTTATTCAACATGGTTTAACAATTGTGCACTAATTTTGTGATTATCCACTATCCAAAAATAAAAATATCCACACGGTTCTCTGGGTAAGGGCATATGGTTTCTAAAAACATGATCCAATACTTTACATCATGTTGTAAAGCCAAAAACATTCTGTTTCACCAAACAACAACCGAGAAACCATGGGATAAGCATGGGATAAAAAATAAATTGAATAAATACTTGAAAATTAAGATATGGGTGTAACAATTCTCTACACCATTAAACATTTTGTTCCCTCGAATGTCAACCTGAATCTTGATCGAAGAACAAAAATGGATACTCCACATCAACATAATACTTCCACTCCCAAGTCTCATGATAATAATTTCCATTATACAAAATAACATATAACAATATAATAGACTTACCACGAAGCACTTTCTACAATGAATCTAAAAAATTTACTAGCCACTCAAACATTAAAAAATCTGGTTCCAACTATAACTATTTCTAATTCAAAACATATGATATATCATCATTGTACTAATTCAACTAAGAGACATGAAAATGTCATGAATTTAAATCACCTATGATGGAAAATATAACAACTATTCCACCTTATATATATACTCGATAATTTCAAAACGTCCATCATTACTCAATAGTAGCTTTATTTGTTTTTCCAAAAAATAATGTCCCAAGTCAGCTGCCGCCTTTAAGAAAACATGATCACATAGAGTGAATTCTGAAGCTCAACACCACTAATCATCATAATACATGGAGTGAATATGAGATTTAAACAAACGATTCTAGAACAATATTAATTTATCATAAGTATCATTGATAAGGATCGATCCAATCAATGAGGTCTCAACCACCGCATGCCAACATAAGGGAGATCAACACAACTGGCAACCGATCATATCAAAAAAGAGACTTTATTATAGAGTATTGGTAACATTTATTACACAAAAACATGACAAATGTTAAAAGGTTTCCCATTATCCTCTGAAATCCAACACACATTCCTAGATCATGTCTTCAAAAATATGATTTTCCCACTCCTTCTGACAGTTTTTCTTATGATGGTATTTCAAACTCAATTTGACAAGCACCCCCATTTCATTCTGAAGGCCTTCTACAAACTGATAAGAGAAGATGGGTCCATTTTTGTAATAATATATGACAACATATAATAAATCCTCAAAACATCTTAAACATATAACCATCCCAACTCATCCACCTTAGTAGAATCATTAATCAGAATGAAATGGGAAGACTTGGTCCGACAATCAATCACCAACCAAATGGAATTCATTCCCAGATGTGTATGAGGTAAGACAATAATAATGTACATTAATATCTCATCCCAATTTCTGGTGTGGATATGTAGTGGATGAGGAAAACTGGAAGTTCATTGGTGATATTATTTAACATAATGACACATATTACATGACGATAGATGGTCATCTTTATGTCGGATCATAACATAGCACCAAGACTACCGAAACACGTCATAATACATCTTGGTATCACTAGGAGGTGCATCCCACTAAGACTAGTGATTGTTCTTCATCACCACCTTTCTCAACGATAAAAAAATTCACAGAAACCCTTCAAACATAAGACACCCTCCTGAAACAATGACTAATCATCGGGTGTCTCCCCACTATGAAGGAACTGTATAGAATGTGGGCACAACTCATCACTAGGATACTACACTCGAATAAATTATATAAGAGAGAGATTAAAATGGATATTATCCAAAAACTCACCTCCACTATGCTCCCAGTTCTACAATTGCATTGTAGAAAAGAGTCACATCATTTCCCATTCATCACTGGACTCTTTCAATGCTTTCATTAGAACTTACCTTCACAAAGATCCTTTCACCACATTACTTTTTCATGGGGTATATACTATATCAAAGTAAAATCCTAGAAGGAACTCCAAATAATGAAGTTTCTTTAGATTTATGTCTTTCTCAGAGAAAATTTCAGCCAAACTATAATGATCATAATATACAAAAACATTCTCCCTGAAAAAAAATAGTGCCATGTCTTCAAGGCATGCATCACTGCTTCTAGCTCTAGGTCATAGTTTGGGTAATTATTTTCATTTGTTCGGTGTTATATAGAACCATAGGCCAATTCTTGATCACTCTACATAAACACACACCCAAGACCAATACTAGAGACATCACAATAAAACATATACCCCTTTCAATATTCTACAAAGATCAACATATTAGTGGTAGTAAACATCCTCTTAAGTTCCTACAAGGATTCTTGGCATTCTGGACACTATTCAAACCTCACCACATTTTGAGTGAGTGTCATAATTAATGAATAATCATAATAGGATTTTCAAATAATTTTCCTATAATACTTTGCAACTCCTAGAAAGATTATGTTATCAAATAGACTAATTATATTCTCCCCTAACATGACAACACTTATCTTCTTGAGGTCAACTAAAACCACTTATTCTATCATTACATGGACCATAAACATCATCTTTATAATCCATAATGTGAATTTAAAAAAATTGGGGTAGATACTATGATCTGAAAGAGTGCCCAAAACAGTCCTAAAATGACGCTCATGATCATCTGCATATCTGGAATAAACCACGAGGTCATCCACAAATAACACAACAAAGTCATCGAGATACTGATGGAACACCATATTTCTGAGAACCATAAACACCCCTATAAATTCACCAAACCAAAATGAATCTCCCATTAACTAAAGTTTCCATATATTTTATGGAACACAATTTTTGGGACGTCCTCCTCTCTCTCTCTGACACAGTGATAACCGGAAAATTGATCTATTTTGGAAAACAAAATCAACCTATTAAGAAGATCCAAAAGTTCATTCAGGTAAGGAAAATGATATTTGTTATTTATTTTCACTATATTATTCTTCTGGTAATCAATTCATAACTTCCTTGATCAATAGGCCTTCTTCAAAAACAATTTTGAGGCGGCCCAAGGAGAGATACACATGAGAAAGAATCACATGGATTAAAAATCTTCCAGTTTTACCTCTAATAAACTCAACTCAGTGAGGGCCATATGGTATTAGGGAGGAGATATATTTTTTGTTCCCGGTGCCAAATCGATAGATAACTTCACATTCCTCTCTGAAATAAATCCTAAGAAATCCTTTGGAAATACTTCTGGGAACTCATCCACTATATGAGATAATCCACCCTCAAGAGCACCATCATCATTCCCAAATGAGAGTGATGATAAATAAAACATGATATTTCCCAATCTCAAAAGTGGATGTACAAGATGACTTTACCAAGGATCCAATTCTCAATCAAAAATATGGGCACTACCATCAAGTTCAACAAAATTCACCCACCACCTATAACAATTGATGTGATCCTAAAAGTGCACAATTAAATCCATGGTTAGGTTTACAACAAATACTTCCATCTCTATATTAATAAAATCACATTCCAACTCAACCCCTGATATAGTGAGAGCACATGATGGACACCAGAACCCCTTCTCTTACTTATCACCAAGATGAGTTTCTAAATATATCACATTTAGAATAAGTTAAGTTGGAAACTTTAGAACATCAACAATAAGGGAATAAATGAAGGAAAAATAAGCACCACTATCAAAAAGAACAATGGAAAATGGTGACTAAATAATAATATTTCTTAAAAATAGCAATGTTCATGGGTCCGACTCCACTGGTTCGTGATCCACCACATGATGTTACCTCGTCTCAAACCCTCCCTAAGGGCGACCTGTATCGTACAATTCATCCCCAAAATAGCTCTTCCTAGAAGATGATCTAGTCCTTCGTCCATGACCACTGAATCGAGATCCTACTGACCTAGATGGTTCTAATTTTTTGAACATACCCTTATAAGAAATTGATCCTACACAACTATGATATGTGTATGTCACTTTAGAAAAACGTTTCATATTCCATGTAGAACCACATATATGATACGGTTTGGTAGGAGATGTGAATGTGAGTTGAATGTATCTTTCCTTCCCGCACTGTTGGCACATGGCCGACCCTACATCAGAATCCATAGATAAAGATAGCATGGGTGGATGGCTAGAACTACCACTCTATTTTTACCCTTCGCATCCCACATCTTATTATTCTCCAATGAACTACTATTTCCCAAGACATACTCTGATCTAGGGAATATAGAAATTGATTTTTGGTTCAATATACACTATAAAATAATGATCAACCATCTCAGAATAGTTCTTTCACTTAAACAAAAATACCCAAGAGTAGATCTCTATCAACAAGCCCCTCTCGAACATCTGAGCCTTCATCATCTCATTAAAAATAATCTCTTGTGCATATCGAAAAATATCTTCAAAGTGATAAGAATATTCCATCCCAACATGGACTTCATGGATCAGATCTATAAAATCTTGATACTAAGCATAGTCTGAGACCTTATGAAAATACTTCTCATTTAAAGTGACCATGATTTATTTCCAACCCATATTATTATGCTTCCTATCATGGACCATCGATCCCCACAACCTCCGACTAGGAACCTCCATCAAGAATAACACAAATTTCACTCAAACAACCTTAGAAGTATCGATTAATTCAATCATCTACTCTATAATCTCAAGTAACCCCTCTAATTCGTAAGGTTAAATGATACCTAGGAATAAAGGAGGATTATTCTAAAAAAACTCCTGTGATTTTACCTTTAGATGGCATAATTTGGCTTCTATGACCTGAGAAGTTCTAGAGCTCACTTCTTGTCCCAAAGCATGTACTACTCGAACCACTTCCTTTACTAATATCTGTTCAATTTTTGATGTCGTACTATCTCTAGACACAACTCATGATTACATGATAATTCTCTAGGGAGGCATTTTTCTACAAGAAACAACAACCACAATTAAAACCTTCAATACAAAAACACTAAAAAAATTAGTGATTACAACAAATAACTAACACTTTTGAAAATCCAAACACAACCAAATCTACTCCACCTTACCTAGTGTCCATATATAGTCTATAGAATGTACATCGCACCTTGAGGTGAAGTAAACAAATTCCAAAATCCCATAGAGACTCAATATCTATCACAAGGTGTGCATGGAAGGAACCCTACTCATAACTATATCCTCAATCATCGATAATCATATCTCCTTTAAATCCACACTAACCCTAAAATAACCTGAACCAAAATAGTGTAACCTGATCTGATATCATTTTTAATAAACTAAACTATAGTTTTAGCAAACATGACACCCAAACTGTTCATTGTGATAGTCCAAAAGGCATTTTAGATCCCCATGGGCTGACAACTAGTTCTTGGGCAACACAATATGTTTTAGGAATCATCTCACTCATTTACATAATAAAAAACAATGAAAACAAATAAATAAAAGAACAAAAAATAATGAATTCCAAAAAAGTAATAAAAACCTCCAGATTTAAGATTTTATAAATTTAGAAAAAAAACCAAATGATCTACAATAAAATTGAAACAACAACACCATCACAAAAATATCTATGCATTAAGAGAAGCCGCATCCTCCAGTCACCTCCACCGAAATCTGCAAGAATTTATCAATAGTAACCCAAACCACTATCACGATACACATTTCCTTCACCTGAGTAAAACATAAACAAATATACATACAACCAAATGTTTATCCATGGTGCAAGACAAAACTCAATATGATTACACCAAATAAAATATATTCCATGGAAGAAATCATAATACAAATTAACATGAATGTTTTATAAAAATAAAAAATTGATAGAGATGTTTTTTTAAAAATAATTTTAAATGAAAAGATTTTTTTCTTTTGAATTAACCAACAAAGTTCAATTTATGTCAATTATTTTTATGATATCACAAATTCGGACTAAGTAATGGGAAACCAGGTATGCACTAGTTAAAATGGGACACTTGTAACCTTGTATCTCAGTGAAAGATGGTATTAAAACTATATTCCAATGTTTTCTCATGCACATGACACTCGGAGGAAAAAACCCACGGGTCAAGTGGTCTCCAATCATCATTATACTTTAGTTAGTGATGTAATCATCAATCCTACTAAGTGAATCCTGGATTTTACAATTCTAAGTCAACCATCATCAACCATCTAGAAGAATTTGTGCTTTCGACTTCTAAAACCAGTGTAGTAGATCTAGTCTACTCACCATATTCACATTTACACACAAGCACTTTGATAACACAAATAAAAAAACTATATCTTGAAATAAAACCCCTTTTAAATTGATACACACACCAAATATTCCTCAAAAAAATTTCTCACCACTTTCACATTTTATTGAATCACATTCACAATTTATATAACTCTTTCATGAAGAAAAACAAAGGAACACACTTGAAAACAATGAATTTCACATAGAAAATCTGCATTCAATCCTTGAAAATATAAAATCATTTAAAACACATTTTAACCTCCTTTCACACTAAATACAACATAAATAAAAGAATATAATAATTATAGTGTCCACCAAATAATGTTTGATCATGGAACAACCTAACTCAAGTGATGAAACTTCTTGAAAACAGTGAAAAACATAGCCTAACCTCAAGAGATATTTATATGGGAAATATTAAACCATAAACATCATCGTTGAACCCTAAATAACAAGACCCAAAACTAAATAGTTCACCCAAACAACTGGAGATATGAAACCCCAATAAATAAGAATGGAAATCCTAAAAAATTTAAGAAATCAAGCAATAAAACCACATACATGATTATTTCATAATATATCCCTAACGAATGAATTTCAAAAATAGTGTTATAAGGAACAAAGTATGTGGTGGGAGGATAATAGGGCTGGAAATATAGTTTGTTTAAGAAAATGGATGATTTGGGGTTAATTATTGACAGGAAACATCTGTCATTTTTAAAATTTTTATGACCATGATAGGTCAGACAGTTTTCCCGCATGGTTTTTCAAATCAGGCTACAACAATGTGCCGCATACTATCCAAGAAGGACATGCCACATAGTTAGCTTGCATGTCATAAAAATAATGAACTAACCATTCATGTAGACACTATCTAAAAATAAAAATAGCCACAATATTACATGGTGTAGCACACATGTTTTGGGAAACCATCATCCAACTGTGCACACCATGCTTTAATACCAAAAATCTATTTTCTCCCAATACACCTAGGTAAGACAAGGAATAAATGTAGGATAAAAAATAAATAGAATAAATACCCCAAGATTAATACCTCTATGTTAGAATAACATACCCTAAAAAATATAGTTCTTATATACCTAACTCAGATTTATTGTACATTTCATATCATTTCAGTCTTCCGAAATTATATAGCATAGTATTATAATGCTCCTCATGATCCTCCTTTCTCTTGGAATATATCAAAATATCATTAATAATGACCACTAAATTTTTTTCAAGTTAATATAAATTGACTTTATCATTAAATATATGAATATTTATGGGGAATTAGTGAGACTGAAGGGGTTCACTATGAAGATATAGTTTAAATACCTCAATTAATAGTAAGTCTTGGGAAAATATTCCATCTTCATCATTAGTTGGTGATATCCCAACTGAAGTTCCACCTTATATAAATACATGTCCTCATTTAGTTGATTGAATAAATAATATATGTGTTTCAGAGGATACTTATTCCAAATCATGATCTTGTTAATCTCAAAATAATCAGTGAAGAGACGCATTGAACCGTCATTCTTCATGATGAAAAGGACAAACACACCCTACATTGAAGAAATCAATCTTATAAACCCCCTGTGTTGAATATCTTGTAAATTTTTCTTCAATTATTCTAACTCAAAGTTTTCTATCCTATAAATATTCTTTAATATAGGGATAGATACATGTATAACTTCAATTGAGATATCACCCCTTCAGGGAGGAGTATGATAAGGAAATAATTTAGGAGACACAAACATTTTTTCCCCCGCAATAGACATGACTTAATGTACGATCATATCTATTGTCTAAATAATTTTGGCTAGATATTCATTATCATATAGAAAAAATATTCACACTGGAGTTGTTGATTTTGAAAGTAATTCTTCATGATACGTACACCTTTTACATAATTAGAGGATGACTTAAGATGTGAAGAGGTATCTCCCTCTCCAGATAACTAATGTTGTCTTTATATAAGGATTTCCAATTCATACCGAATATATCTTCAAAATATACCATGCAAATTAAGATAATATTTTCTTTGAGGTTTATTCCACAATCATTGATCAGGGAGGAGTTATATATATTTGAATAAATAATGGCAGCATTCATAGTTCTTAAGGATAACTCATCCTCCATACTTTGAGTTGGCATGTAAATATTTATAATCAACATGAAGGATATAAAATAATATGTAGAACCAAAATCAAAAAAGTAAATTTTCTATTATTGAATGAACAACCAGTATAATTATCACCACATCTGTGCCATGATTCACATTAGTAGTTATAAAATTTTTCCTTCCATGAATCCTTGGATTTTGTCTCCAATAACCCATATCATTCTGATTTGTCTTGCGTAATGCATGTGTTACTTAATGTTTAAGGACTATACATATGGATTAGTATTAATACGAACCTTCCATTCTTCTTTCACATTTTTGGACTCTTCATATCCCTTGGGAAATTAATTTCTTTGTGCCCCACCTTCTGCATTTGAAGCATCATGTAGTTCCCATTAGACAACTCTTCATATGCTTCTTCCTAAAATTTTTACAAGTGGGGTGATGGGTTTTCATTCATCCCTAGGATTTATTGATTGAACATCCCATATCAAACTCCATTTTCCATTTTTTCCCAAGACCATGATGCCACTAAGAGTATCCATTATCACTATCAACTATAAGAGTATAATGAATAATATTCTCATTTTTTTATTGTCTTTAACTACAAAATAATTTCATAAAATTGTATTTAATATACCAAATAAGATATCCACAATGATTTCAGTGGTCAGGGAGAAGCCTTAGGAATATCGTCCTCGCATGGTTATGTTTTCTACATATGATTAGATAGTTTCATCTTCCATTTGATCAAGTCTATGGAAGTACCACTCCAAAATAATATGAAAATATTTGGTAAAATATATATTGAAAACTAATTTGTTGAATTATTAGAATTAAATGTAATCAATTATCTACTTATACATAACTAGTTTTCTTATTCCCTCAAGCGATAAACTCCCACATTAAAATTTTAGACCTCTAATATGACATTCTCTTCTTCTGGTCACTAAACGATGTATAATATATTCTTAATGGAGTTAATCCATTGTTATTTGATGAGGATATTAAAGTATCCACTAAATATAGGAATCCCTTGTCACATAAATAATTAGAACAAAACATTCAATTTCATAGTAAAAATATGTTGTTCCAAATGATTCATGTTTTTAATCATAACATGAGAAAATTAATGCATTATTGTCATGATGTTCTGAGTTCCCATTTAAATCATGTTTGGAAAACCATTAGGGAAATCATCACATTTCCACTCACATTGGTTTCTATCAAAGGTTCTCGTATTCTTATCAATTAAAAAAGAAAGATAAATACAATTATCATTCTTTAATACATAGGATATGAGGACATAAGAAAGAAAACCGTGAACATAGAATGAATAATATATAAATGAAAATTTTATCAAAAATTTTGATTCCTTTTGTTCCAATCAAGGTTATCATTGATGAATAATTGTCCTTAATGTTCTTACTAATGTTTTCAAGTCCTAAACAAAAGAAATTACTAGTCCATTCTGGGATACCAAATATTTTTAACCTATCCTGTTACACATATTATCACATGATTTTAAGTAATAATTATACATTAAATACAAACCATGGATCCACTAGTGTACTATCTTTGGATTAACAAGTACATATTTAAAAACCACGAAACTAGAATAATTTTTTTATTAATCTCTGTAATGATATCATATCATTCTATAAACGACCTCATATAAATAGGATAACGTGGGGAATACATAGACAAAAAGGATATGGTTTAGATCCTAATAAGTTAATAATATTGGAAATGAAGTATGAATCATGGGCCATAAGAAATAACATGATAATATAAATAGGAATGGATCTAGAATAATCATATAGAGGAATAACATAAAGAACATGTAATCATACGATCCTGAATATAAAGGAATATGACATTATATAAAATTACATAAACATGAGTTGAGGCGAACTGCCAAGACTTTATCACGTGGTGGGAAAATTCCCATAATAGATTTCGATTACTCCATAATACCAAACATAACATCTCATCGAACTATAAAAATACCCAATTAATTAGATTGATATCTAAGAAAACACATCATAATATGTGTATTAATATGTTGGACACATAAATAAATTAATCATATTGACTAAACATAAGTATTTCCCATAGAAATAAATCTGTTTCGTTATAAATTCATAAGGAATATCCAAAGGTAATATCGTAATAATTCCAATGAAATAAGGAATTAAATTGGTATTATTATACATTAATAGATGAATTATATTTATATAGAATAATAAATAATTCCCAACTGAGTTGTAAAAATAATAAAAAATTGGATAGGTAACTTTGGAAAGGTTCCTCCTAAGAAAGGCTTTTATGGAATTGGTAAAAAGTCATTATTAAAGGGTATCATCGTAATAATTTACATAAAAATACAAGTGAAATAAAAATATTATTTAACTATAAAATGATTTATTATTGAATTTATGTGTGGCTTATAACTGTTTATATACTCTACTTTAATATTTGTATGAAACATGTATGCACCCTTTAATCATGTTTGCTTATTGTAATGAGTTAATAAGGAAATTGTTTTCAATATTTCATTCCCCGTAAAATAAATATCAAAACAATATAAATACATATTTTAGGAACATAAAAAATCCATATAGTCTAATTATACAAGAATAAGGAAATAAGTTGTGAAAAGTAGTGATTAAGCATAACCCAATGAAAATGGATGTCTAGAGAGATACCTTACCTTATGTCCAAATGTGATCTGACCCTACACTTCATTTCCTAGATATATAATGATATTAATTAATTACCTAATTAAAACATTCTTTAAAATATATATTTTTTTTATTTTATTAAATTCATTTAAATCCATTTTTATGAGTTATAATGTTTAATTTAGTTGCTCTAGGTGCATCCATTTCACGGTTTCATGGTTGGTTCACTTGTGTATAAAAAGGGAGTTCTTTAAAAATGTAAATAAAAATACATAATGTTAACTGAAATGGAATTAATTTAATTCATAATATTTTAATATTCCCATATATCATTGTTTTCAATCATGTGGATGATTCATATGATAAAATATAAAAGATATTTGTTTAGTTTAATTTTGAAGTTTTCCAACCATTATGAATTAATATCATTTTATTTAATATTATTACAATATATTAGTTCATGAACATGAAAAATGTTATAATTTAAATAGTAAAATATGATTAAATCACAATAATTTTTTAATGACTAGCATTAATGGTGGCAATGGAAAATGAAATATTTTCATCCACGAAGGCTATGACCCGAAATATAAAGGATGATATTTATTTTTTACAAAAAAGTAAGAATGATAAGATTTTATGATATATATTCCATTTAAAGAATAAAAATATATAATTTTTTTATACTATAGTTATCATGTAATTATAGATATGGATGGTGAAGATGAGTTAGTAGAATGAAATAATGTTTTAGAAAATGTTTGAGAATTTTACATATTGAATTTCATCTCATATAGAACCTCTTTAAGGAACGTGGAAATGATATTTTAGTGGTTCCATGAATAAAAAGATGTATGTAGAGGATATGGATGGTAATTTAAAATAATATTGGAAGCTTTGACACATAGATGGTGTTGGGAGAGGGGCTATAGAGGGGTGGTATTTATAAGTGGATAAGATGGGTGTTTTTTATTATTATATTCATTACATTATTATTTTATACAATATTATCAATATTATATATTATTTTAATTATATAATATAAATAAATAATGTGAGCTCAAAATAAAGGGTGATTACATCATGAATCACTATAAAATTCAAATATTTGTCTTAAAATGTTAAATATCATAAATTAATGTATTTCAATATTCACAAAAAAAATCAACTATTTTAGTAAAATCTAAAACAATTATCCTAAACCATTTTTTGATGTCCATATTTTAAAAATTGAATTCATATTCTCAAACTATATTTTTAAATATGACAAATATAATTTTAAAATAATATTATCATTTGTTTGGAAAATACCGAATTTAATATTATAATTCATTCCATTACAACAAGAACCTTAACTTATGGGATCATAAAATTATTTTATCATTATAATAATTTGTAAAATTAATTTATTAATCAATTTTAATTAAATAAAATTATGTTTAAATAATTATATTTATTGTAAATGTGTGATTAAATCATTTATGTTTTATAAAAATATGTTCTCATGATTTAATTTTTGCAAAAAAAATAATTTTATAATACACATATATAAATATATAAAATTTTTATTTTATATCATTCCTAAATATTATATAACATTTACATAGGTTATTTTTCTATTATAATTGTAATATTTCTTTTCTAAGTGGTTGGATCACTGTTCCAATGGTCTGGTTACTATTCCAACCATCACATTACTCATCAAATGGTCATCTTTATAAAAACCATATATCATTAAAAAATATTATAGATAATTATAATTAATATTATTATTCAATATTTTCAAATAATTATAAAGATATTTTTATCTGCAAAATGAATATTGTAATATAAAAATTATTTTTTATTTATGCATCATTATTTATAAGTGATGTCATTCTAATGAATAGAATATACACAAATTATCCTATTATTATTAATTTTTTTTTTATTTTTTTCCTCCTTTATAATATTTCTAATAAGTATAGGTTTATATGTTGACTAATTTATCAGTACTCACTTATTATAATATATATTTTTTTATCCATGTGATGTTAGTGCTTTTTACTACATGACATAATTATATGTAAGGAAATTGCCTAGGTAAAATTATGAGTAATTTCATACAACCCCTTTGACATGTTATATCATGAATATCTTCTGATTCATGATATTCATGTTGTCATTATATTTTAGGACTTTTTGTGTACTACGATTTATATTATTTTTAAATATGTTCAACATTTAAATATAAATTTTTAATTCAATGAGAAAAATTCCATATACACCATATGTTTCTTAAATTTGGTGTATATAAAATCCATGAATGTATTTTATATTCATGATCACAAAAATATTTGGATTTAGATATCAATTTTAGTATCTCTCTTCCCTGGGGTTTACAGTTCCAAAGATACCTAAGAAGTAAGGAATATTTTTTAAAAAAATCTTCATTCAGATATATGTTATGTTATGTGCCAATATATTTAAGAGGTGTACATATAGCCCCATTAAAATTTAATATCATTAATATAGTTATTCTTATGACATTATTATTTTGATTTAATTTTATTCTTTTCTTTCTTTTATGATTAAATTTTACCTATGTTATTTTTTTTTTATTTTACAATCTCATAGTTTATCGAGATTGCTCAAAAGTAATCTTCTAATGATGAATTATTATTACATATCTCTCAAGTGATTTATGTTTCTATTATACTATGGTTATTTTAATTGAATACATTTTTTAACTTTATTTTAGATTATTAATGTACTCAAGAGATCAAAATATTTTATTTTTAAAAAATCATCTTTATTTCTCTCTTTAGTTGAAAATTCATTTTTTTACCAAAACCATGTTTTATAAAAAAAATTACAAAATGTTGATATAATGCTTAGGATTATTTTAGAAATATATAATTACCCATATATGACTCTTTTTAAAAACAATTATTGTAATCTCAATGTCATTACCTAAAAATTTCCGGTTTAGATTTTATAAAAAAATATGAAAGGAATATTTGTTTAAACATGTATTGTATAAATTTAATTACCAACCATAATTACCATTATATTATTTTACGATTCATTTATATGTTTTGGAATTAATTTTCATGGAAAATTATTTTTAGAATGATTTATTTTTTAAAAAAAATTTCTCAAAGAAGAAAGTATATTTTCCTAACAAAATTTTTCTAATGACATTTATTTATTTATATATTTTAAATGATATTTTAAAAGGAAATTATTTTAAAGAATTTTTTTTTTAAAAAAAAATCAACGTGGATATGATATTTTTGACAATATATATTTAAAAATAAATAAATATTCATAGATATTTTTTAAGGTTTTTCAAATAATACAATAACCAAATTGTTTTATGAAATATTTATTTAAAAAATTGATTTTCATGGAAATTTTAATTTATTCATGAAATGATCTAATTGATTTGTGAAAAAAAATATTTTTTCATCTATGTTAAAATCTTTTGAAGTATCAATTTATTTCATAGGTATATGATCCTCCGATACTGTAACAACCCAGTCTTCCACGGTCCACTTCTTTCTTAAAAATGCAATTGCTTGCGGTGGACGTAACTTCGAGTTCTAACACACCATGACCAATCAAAATAGCTTCGATGAATAGTAATACACAATTTCTGAAATTTTATAAAATTTATTTTTCAAAATGGACTTCATTTTGGGATTTGGAATATCAAAATTATCTTAGAGTTAATTTTTGTTATTTTTTGAAAACATTCATTTTTTGATGAATAGTGAAAAACACTACGTTATTGTATTAATCCGACTTTTTATTTATATTATTTTTTTGTTTTATTTTAATTTATTTTAGTTAAAAATTGAAATATAATACCTATATATGTTCAATGTAATTCATTGGTGTCATTTTATAACAATATTAGATATGTAAAATTTTAATGACATTTTAATCGTCTTTTACCCACCTTCTTGGCGCATTGCACATTTTCATAAAATGTAATTTTACCAATTTGGTAAATTGAATTTCAAAAATACGAGAGAAATAGTTAACATAAGTATGTAAAATGTGGTTTAATAAGAAGAAAATAATTTTTAGTGAATAGTAATTTTTGACTTTTATTTACCACGGTTAAAAATAAACTGGGTAATTAAAGGTAAAAATGATATTATCATTACCCTAACACATGTCCTAATTATATTGGATAATTTTATTTCATAAAAAAACCTTACTAATAAAATATGATCCTTTTGGTCCACTTGGATTATATTATGACATTTATTATTATATTATTTAAAGAAGAGTTAAAAGTGTTTAATTCAAATTTTATTAACTAAAACCTTTTTATAAAGGGTTATACATAATAAAAATTATTCAATTAATATAAATTATAAATCTAAAAAGATTTCATAAATGTTGGTATTTTCTCTATAATTTTTAGACATTAAATAATTAAATTTATTTTTGACACAATGATGATGAAGTAATTACCTTCTTATTGAATGATTGAAATATCGATATTTTAAATATCCAAAAAAATCTATATTGAGACAGATGATAAATTCCACTAATTTTATAGGTCAATATGAAATTATAGTATTGATTAAATAATTTTTTTTAAATAATAAAGTTGTTATGACTTTCACAGAATCAAAATACCAAATAGTGTTAATTTTCTCATAAATGAGTTTTAAAAAAAACTATATTATTAATAGATATAATATTCCAAAAAATCGAAGGTTTGGCCAAAAAACTTATATAATAATATATATGTCAATAAAGAACCACATGGGATACTCTTGTCTTTTTATATTATGTTTATTAACCATTTATTATAATAACACAAGAATACAAGTTAAAAGTTAAACTATTTAACTAACAGTTAAATCTAGAAGATAAAGATAATACGATAACCTAAACCTATCTAAAACCTATTGGTTGAGTAGTTTTAGATCCACCCCCTCAATATCCTCCAAATAAATATTTTTTGAGCCATTATAAACCTAATATGATTGTATAATAAAATTATATTTATTGCTTTTCCTAAAGTGACCCTCACCTCTCTTATAAAAGGGTACTTCCGCTTCTCTCAAAATCACAACTCCAAATCAATTTGAATCAGTGAAACCCTGATCAAATATCCTCCCAAAAAACCTCAATTCATCTTATAGGCCCCAATTTGATCATAAATCTATCCTAAGGAGCCCTTTTAAACAAATCAAAAGAAATCCCCGAAGAAAAGGTAATAATTTCATCACCTATTTAAAAGTTCTTTTCTTCTTCCACTTACTCTTTATTTATTTTTTCCATTCCAAAATGATAAATATAGTACCTTCTACATAATTTAATGTTATTATAAATATGGAAAAACTATATTAATTATTCTATCTATCCTATGAATGACAAGTCACCATACATGCGTACGTACGACTTACCGTCTCCACGTCATGGGGTAGTTTGTTATTCAAACACTTAATTATATGGATGTGTATAATAATGAGTAAAAATGATGTATATAATATGAATAAAATTTAAAGGATCCTATATATATGATATACCATCCAATTACATTCAATTTTACCATCAATAGTTTGATATTGTTTCTCGTGCTTACGTACAGATTACTGTATCCATGAATGCGATGAAATTCATTCCCCATTACAACCATTAAAGAATAAATTTAATTTTAGGATTAAGAATAATGTTTATGAACATAATATAATTCTGTATATGAATAAAATACACTCTATCCCTAAAAAACATGGCTTATGAAACCAAGCATATAATGGATAATGAACCAGTTAACACCTGAAATGATGATACTACAAAAATATTATTAACAAAGAAATATTAAAGGATCATATATGATATCAAATTTTTGTATGTGGTTCTTGTATAATTTAATAAAAATGATTTAACTATTTTACAGGAGGTTAAATTTTCCTTGATCAATGAAAAGTACAAGGTAAGGGTTAATTCTACAATCTCTTCATTATCTGAGGTTGTTTAAAAGTCAGTATCTGCTGTGACATCTTTATCATTGAAATCCGGGTTTCTTGAAAATGTATTTCGAAACATATTTACTATTTCCTAGACTATGGGTTAAAGTCATTTATATCATTTTTATTTTTTATAAAATGTTTATAAAGGAATATTTTTGTCTTTTTTCAAACAAGGTCTTTTACGACCTTTTTGACAAAATTAAGGAAAGAATGTTTTTTTAACATATAAGGTGGGTGCAGCTATTTTACGGCATTATAACACCTTCGAATAATCCCATACAATCTTATAAGAATATTTTCAAAATAAATATTTTATTATAAAGGTACATGGCATTAAAATGATTTCAAAATAGAAAGAGATATTTCCTTCAAATAGTATTGATTTCATCTATGTCTACATCTTTTTTGGGATTTTATGCTTGTTTGAAGTTGATTTATTATGATAAAATATTAAATATTGTATAAATGGTTTTGTGATATGTTTGACTATGGATGTGATATTTTTATACCATTCATGGTTTATGGTTAAAGTATTTACATTTAATATGCTAGTTTTAATATGAATGTTTAGTTTATGTTTTAACCTTTTCATATGAGGTAAGCATTGGAATTAGTAAGTGATGGGTGGAGCCTGCTATAGATCCTCGATGCATCAGTATGTCTCATGAGTCAAAATAGTGTCTTAGAACAAGTCCTTGACAAAATTGTATTTTTAGTCATGGGACGAGGTCTTGAATATGTGGTTATGATGTCTGGAATTATGCATTCCATCATTATGAAATTGGCTATTGATATTACATGTGCTTATTTGACTAGTAGAATATCCATGTGAATAAGTAAATGGAATTATTTGATTTATATTTGCCATATTATGCCGATGTTTATGTTTATAAGCATTTTTTTAGTCTTATTCATTTCCTAATATGTTTATTCTTATTTATGAATGTTTCTGTTATATAGTAATCCTTACTAAGCACCTAATCTCATCCCTATCTATGTTTTACTTTTCCTATGATGCGAGTATATTATGAATGACCTTCATGGATAGTCTAAGGGATACGAATTTGGTCAAAGGAGATAATGTTGTTATATTTTTTCATTTTATAATGTAATGTAAAACTACTGTATATATCAAGTACTTGCAAGGCTACTAAACTGATCGGTATTTCAGGATTTGATCTCTTGTGATCATGAAAATGTTATGTAATATGGCACCGTATTGGGGAAACTAGGGTTGGGGTGTTATAGTTGGTATTAGAGGAAGTATAGAACAATCCTTGGAAGCTAGATTTAGAAAAACTCTGATTAGAGAACATTACCCTAATATAGACTTTGAGGATTAATGTAGAAGAAATTTTGGGAATTATGTTAATGTAGAGATTTTGTGAGTTTTCCAAGAAATACATCCATGTTTGGATATGAACAGGTAGAGGCGGATCTTGAATAGACGTACCTAAGATTGAGAACTCTGACATGGAGTTTTGGTCCTGACCTAGGGTATCCTGGTACACGACAACGGGCCTTATTGTACTCTTGGTTACGACACTCTCATGGGATATTATTAGGATAATTCACATTTTCTTTACAAACCATTATGAAGGATTTATGAGTATATACCTCCTCAAAGAAAACATTTTTATGATTATGGATTAAATCCATAAACTATTTAATTTATGTTAAGTGTTTTACATGTTTGGAATTATTTGTTGTGATTAATAAACTAATCTAGTGGATGATATTGTTTAGAAATGGTGCCTAGTGGAAATAATGGAAACTGTATCAATGCACATAATCTATATAGGGATTTCCATCCTACTCAAGATAATTATAGTGGAGCTCGTGATGAAATTGGTTCTGATCACCTTATCACCATACATGGACATCTCACTTAGGTTATTAATAATAACCTTACCCATATGGAGCACTATGATCCACAACGTGGAGGGTCAATGTTAGACTGCTTCATGAGGAAACAACCACCACATTTAAATGGGACAAAAAAAATACATTTGTAATAGTGCAATGGATAAATTTTTTAGAAAAAATATTTCATGCATTAGAGAGTAGAGATAGGGAAAATTTTTTCATGGCTATTTATCACCTCATGGGAGATGAAGATCAATGGTGGTAATTAATTCAAATCACAAAGGAGGATGAATAATTATAAAATATAGAATGGAGGGTGTTTAAAGAGATTTTATTAGAAAAATGCTTTCATCATGACCATTAAGCGGATATGGAAAGACAATTTCTGAGTTTAAGACAAAATGTGGATGCGAATATCGTAAAGTATGTGGATAAATTTACAAGGTTAACAAGGCATTCATGAGATTATATATATAACCCAAGGAGTAATATTGATCGATTCTTTAGTGGGTTGATTCCATTTATCTATCGTGAATTAGTCTCACAATATTTCCCATCATATGAAGATATTGTCTCATGTGCTATCATGAAAAAAAATAATTCTCTATGTCTTATGAAATTAAAGCAAACAATAAAAGAAGAGATCTTCTGAACACTCTGGATATGGAAATAAGGGTAAGAAGGGACAAGTTGAATTTCCATCCTACGGTAAATGTGGGATGAAACACCGTGGTAATTTCTGAAATGGAATAGGAGTCTATTACAAGTGTGGCGGAAATGACTCCAAGGTTATGATTTCAAGGGAATTATAGTGGCTATCAATGATGAATGATACAATTATAGAGAAATGGGACATTGTGAAAACGAATGTCCTAAGTGCCAAGGAAAATTACCTAAGAAAATTCCAAGGGAGAAAAGCCAAGATTATGTGATCACTACTACTGAGGTTGAAGCATCGAATGATGTCATGGCAGGTAATTTAATGGTTTCCTCATATTTATCCAATGCTTTATTTGATTCTGGATCATCACATTGTTTCATATCTTCCTAGTTTTCTTGGAAAATTAGGTGTTTCTAATTTCATTTAACAAGGGAGTTTTCAGTCAAAAATTTTAAGGGATGTATCATTGCAACAATGTTTTTTGAATCAGTTCCCATTAAGGAATATAAATATTTTTTATCTACAGATATCATTGTCATACCCAAGATTGAATTTCTTATATCCCTCGATATGGATTATATTACGGACCATGATGTGATAATTTATTGTAAGAAGAAGTATGTTAAAATTTTCATTGATGATAAGGATTACCTTATCCTTAGAGAAGAAATGTCACCACCTAAATATTATATAGATAAACCCCAAGTAGCTCTAATAAATTCAATTATTAGGGAGGAAGAGAATGAAATAACAATGGGTGAGGAAAAGAACGTTCAAATAGAGGATGTACCTATTATACAAGAATATGTTGATGTTTTTCTAGATGATTTACCTGGACATCCTCTAGAATGATAAATTGAGTATTCCATTGATTTAATTCCTTGTTCAAGGCCTATATCAAAGTACACTTATAGAATGACCACTATGGAATTAGTGGAAATAATGAAACAACTAGAGGAGTTGACTAATAAAAGATTTATTCTCCCTAGTGTTTCTCCAGGGGGAGACCCTGTTATTTCTATTAATAAGAATGATGGATCTATGTGGTTGTGCATTAACTATAGAGATATCAATGACATAATAATAAAGAACATGTATCCCCTACATTGCACTGATGATTTATTCAATAAACTTCATGGAGAAAAATATTTTTCAATGATTGACCTTTGATTAAGATATCATCAGTTGAGTATTAATAAGAAAGGCATTCTGAAGACAACATTTCATACTAGGTATGGGCTTTATGAGTATAAATTAATGCCTTCTGGACTGACTAATTCACCCTCTGTTTTGATGAATCTAATTAATAGAGTTTTCAAGAAATATCATGATGACATTTCAGTGGTATTTAATGATGATATCTAGGTATAATCCCAAATCTACGATGATCGTTAAATCACTTGCACATTACTCTAAAGACTCTTAGAAGGAATGAATTATATGGGATGTTTAGCAATTGTGAATTCTGACATCAGGAGATATCTTTTCATTTCCATATTGTCTAAATAGGGAATCTTTGTTGATCCTTCAAAGACCAAGGCAATCCAAGAATGGCCAGAACCGAAGAGTAAACTGTGGTACACAGTTTTATTGGTCTAGCAAGTTATTAACAGTGTTTCGACTAGAATTGTGATTTTTTTGGAAAACCCATTAACCAATCTCAGACGAAAAGGGGTTAATTTTGTTTTTGGAAAAAAGAGTATGAAGAATGTTTCGAAGAACTAAATAGAAGATTAGTCAATTCTCATATCACGACTCTGCCATCGGGGAATTATGGGGTTGTTATTTATAGTGATGTATCAAATAAAGGACTTGGTTGTGTCATTATGTATAATGATGGGGTTATTTCCAATGCATCACAAAAGTTAAAAATTCCTGAAAAAAACATCCCACTCATGATCCTGAGTTAGTAGCTGTAATAATTTCTTTGAATATATGGAGACACTATCTCTTTGGTGAAAAAATGTGAGATATATATCGATCACAAGAGTTTGAAGTATATTTTCTCACAAAATGAAATCAACATGAGGCAAATACAATAGCATTAACTACTCAAGGATTATGATTTCACTATACACTTCCACTTAGGGAAGGAAAATAAGGAGGTAGATTCATTAAGTAGAAAGGATCATGGAGTTTTGAACAAGATAATAGTTGAAAGGGATCATATGTGCAAGGATCTAGTAAAGATAGATATGGGAATAATCATGTAAGTTGAAACATTCATATTCTTTCAAATGGTTACTGAAAAATCTTTACTAGAAATGATATAAAGTTCTCTGACTGATGATGAGGAGTTTCAGAAGAAAATTAAAGCTGTAAATGAGGGGAGATTGATCATCTTTGTATATGAAGATGGGATTTTGAAATTTGGGAAGATACTTTTTGGGTTCCCGACATACCAGATCTAAAAAGGGAATGGTTGGATGATGATCATAGCTCTAATTTTTCTATACACCCTAGTAGCACTATGATGTATATAGATTTGAATGAACATATTTGTCGTGACAACATGTAGAGATAGATTACTGATTATGTATCATGATGTATGGTTATTCAACAAGTGAAAGCTGGAAGACAACATCCTAGAGGAGTCATCCAACCTCTTCCCATACCCTAGTGGAAATATGATGATATTACAATGGACTTTGTCATGGTACTACCAAAGACTCCATGAAAGAATGATGTAATATGGGTCATTGTTAATTTTATTACAAAGTAAACAAATTTTCTTTCTAAAATAGAAGAATTACCACTTAAGCATCTAGAATGAAATTATATTAATGATGTTGTAAGACTCCATGGATTACCCCAATTGATTGTTTCTGATCATGGTTCCAATTTTACATCAAGATTCTGGAAAAGTATTCTGAAGGACTTGGATACTGAACTTCATTTGAGCACTGCATACCACTCTCAAATTGATGGACAATCATAGAGGACTATTATAACCTTAAGAAGACATGTTGATATTGTGCTCACTTGACTTTCAAGGTATCTGGGATCAATATTTACCTCTGGTAGAATTTTCCTATAATAATATCTTCCATTCATGTATTCATATGGCATCATATAAAGCATTATATGGAAAGAGATGTCACACACCAACTTGTTGGGATGATATTTGTGAATGAAAACTCATAGGCCTAGAAATTGTTGACGAAACAATAGAAAAGGTGAATATTATCCAAACCCTCATCAAAGTGGCTCAATGTAGGCAAAATAGGTATGCCGATAACTGAATGAAGGACTGGGAATTTCATGTAGGAGTTTATGTTTTCTCCAGGAGAGTTGTTTTGGTTTATAAAAAAATTTATAACTATGATCCATAACCACTATAATGTATTCTTCACATAAAATATTTCTATCCATTGGTATTACCTCTGTGTTCATTACATATTAAGGGTTAATTACATACTTCTTCAAGATATATACATTGAACACATGATAGAATTCAATGATATTAGGTTATATCACCAATCGATATTTTACCATAATAATATGACAAATAATATCAAAATGATTAACATACATTGGTATTATCATTCCATTATTTCCAAATATCATCACCCACGTTCATTTAAATATTAATAGGAATAGCTTGTCACCAATATTAAGCACTATATCTTTACATGGATTTTCTTCATAGTTTTGTTTTCAACTCTTGGATGATCAAATGTGTCATTGAATATATCTATTCATCCATGAAATTTTATCAGATATATCAACTATTTAATACAATCATCTCCAAAATTCATTCCATCATGATGGAGTTGTTCACTTCCTACCATATAGGGATTCATAAGGATCCTTCATAATGATAGATTGAAATATACATTTTTATTAAACTTCCACTAAAGTAATGTGGTGATCCAAAATAGTATTAAAATACGTTGATAAATTTCAAGATATATATTATAGATTTCAATTGGTTTTCTTATAATTACCATCAATATATGGGTGATAAGTAGTGTTGAAACGTTTATTTATATCTAGAGCCTTCTGGAGACAACTTCAAATAATTGAGGTAATCCAAAGATCATAATCAAATGAAATTTGTAGTGGTAAACCATGAAATAATACCACTTTTTTATCGTATAACTATGTTAGAAAATCAATGTATATATCTTATCTAATTTCAATGAATTTTGATGACATTATAAGGTGATAGACTTTAGACCAAATAGGATTATCCCATTTTGATATTTTTGGGAGCCAATGAAAAAATCCATGGTGATGTATTCCCATATAAATTTTGGTATGGGTAATGGATGTTAAATTATGTAATAATTATATCTCCAAAACATAAACTAATGATATTACAAGAAACATAAAATGTACATTGTGATATCTCACTTCATTTTATCCCATAACAAATACTATGTCAAAGCCCTGTAAATCATCACACATCTAGAATAAACAGAGAATGAAGAACTATGATGTTGATCCATCTCAACCATTATCAAATCTAATACCAAATGTGGGATTATACAATTCCGGGTCAAAATTATTCCATCATAATAATTTTTGAACATTAGAAAATTTCTCACCATCGTTTTCATCTAAAAAAATTCCTTATTTTATAAATCAATTGTTAGTTAGGTATATGGTTGAACAGTCAATTGAAGGACATATGATTTCTCCCCTAACTGTATGATTTCATGTTACATCCATTTAAATTATAAGAATTTTGGATCTTTTTGGATCCTCATCATAGATAAGCTAACATGATACCTTCACCATAGAACATGTTCTACATTGTTTGGTTTCCAATGTTGGTAATGTTTTGAGAATTCGTATACATTAATTATAACATACAATATCAAATGGAAATGTTCATCTTTTTTAGATAAAATACACTTTAATGTTTTTATCTATATATATGTTAAAACATTCTCCAAGGGGATAATTACTACTTATCAATAATGGATAGATCATCACAACTATCCCTAAATCATGATTTTGGTAATTATTATCAGGGATTACAAATAGTTATGAGTAAAAATTAAAAATATATCTTTTTTCACGAGGATGCATCACAGTCTATTTTTTCATGCATTAAAATATATTAAAAACCCTTCTCCACAGTAGGGTATTGTAAGCACATGTTTATAGACTGTCCTTATCTTTAGTTCCCATTAACATTCCTAGAATTTATCATTCCTACGAAACTTTACTCCCATTGGATATAATTATTTATGTTGATTTGATATTTTTAAACAATCATCCACAATAAATTTATAATATCAATAAAACCCATGAAAACTATGTTTCATGGTAATAGTTTATAATTTATACTAACGTTCAATCAAATTTTCTAAAGGTTCTACTAATATCCCATCATATAAGATTATATGACCCTTTAATGATAATTCTAAATCCCAAATTCATACATGATAATTTTTTCATAACACTAATCATTACATAGTTCCCTCATAATAATTGACAAATGGTCTTCATTCCCTTAATTTCTATTTGAATAATTAAAAATATCATCTAATAATACTACCACCAACTATTTATGGTAATTAAAAAAGAAAATATTCAATAAATATTTGAATATAGTTGTGAATTAGTAATAAAAAATGGAGTCACAAAAATATCATATTATCTATATCATATTTGATATGATTCCATGTGTATATGAACCATGTTTACCCTCAAATGATGATATCTCCATAAAAAAACCTTGATGAAGTATCAAGCACTGAAAAATCGATTCAATAACTCATTAATATATAGAAAATCATACATGTTTTGTTAGTTATCTTGTTATGTTCTTATTAGTCAAATTATTGTATCATAGCTCAAACTATATTAATTAAAAACCCATATAATCTTCACCCAAATGTGATCCACATGGATGAATGATTCTATAGTCAATGTTTTCCTAGTGATCCTTCTTAAAATGTTGCAACTCATTTGAGGCCATTCAATATGGAGTATTGGAAAAATTTGTAACAATAGGAATTAGTTATACTGAAAAATTAAATTCACAATTTGGAAGAAGTCTAAAAAATTCTACTTGAGCATCATAAATAGACTCCTACAAAATAGGCATATCATTAGTGTAGATCTTCTTTGCAACTATCTGAGATAAAAATCCCTTTTTAGTATATATAATTACACATAAAATGGATGTAATTTCCAATGTAAGTTAATTTTTTTCATCACACTGATTAATGATCATATGTTGGTTTGGAATTTCAAACATTACCTTGCGTACATAAAAATTTATGTGTGATTTCTGTAAATAAATCCAATACATTCCCAAAATCACTTCAAATTCATATATAAGAATAATTAAAAAATTCTTTTGTAAATAGATTCCCCAACCATCAGCTAGAGGTGAATCATATACTTGGTATGTGATCACCATTTTATTAGGGGTTTTACTGCTAACTCATAATCAAATATTTATGTTCATACTATAATACCCTTATAAAATTGTTTATATTTAAAAAATATTGTATATCCAGATTCCAATAGTATATTATCAATTTGAGAGTCAATGGTATGTGTTTCTTTTACCACATCATTATAATACCCCTCACCAAAAATAGTGATCACATGATATTTCCCTTTTTCTCTAGGAATAAGAGGGTATTGATGTTGATAATCATCATTAACATTTGGATTTGGGCTATTGTTAGAAATATTCTTATACTAGATCTATTTAAAATACTGGTGTGTCTGTGGTGCATTTTGTGTAGATTTATCTCTATTCATATCATTAGTTAATGTTAACCGATCACATCGACATTTGATTTCTCAAAGACCTACCTCTCCATGAATGAATCATTTAACTGCTCTATGAAGACAATTTTCGGCAAGTTTCCATCCACACACCAATCATAAATGATTGTTCATATTCTAATCCCTTTGGGTTTTAAAAATTCCCTTAAATTATATATTTCATTTCATGTCAAAACCATGATGTTGAGAGCTGACTTGAATATCAATGTCCATATTTATAAAAAACTAAATGATATAATAATAAACTTTGATATACTTTATGGATATCGACTATCAGAGACTTGGATTTATGCCACTAAAGAATTTGTTGACCTTTCATTAAGATAATATGACTATACTAAAGTGTACCTCACATTTATCATGAATTATTCCCTATTAGTATGGTCAAGTTAGTCATCAATCTAATATAACTATTGTAATTTCTTCTCTATTTTCATATGAAAATTTTTAATAAGGTACCATTCCAAAAATAATCTTTTATATATGAACCACTGTATATATTAAAATTTTTCCTCTTCTCATGTGTACTTGATTAGAGTCCACCAGTAATCTGGTTCACCTTTCAAATGATAAATAACCAAAATAACAGTTTAATGTTCTGAAAACTAAAGAACTAAAAATATATTTTTAATTGTTCTATTCCATTACTCATTGACTAGTTGATCTTTAGACCTAATAAAATAATTTGTATGTTTACTCATGAATTAATTAGTGGAACATTTATCCCACCATTTCTCATTTTGAATCATAGCATGATTAATAGATTGAAAAACATGTATAAGAATATCGGAAAAAAATTTCATTCAATATCCTACAAAATTTAGTTACATTCAAGGAATGGGTTTTCCTAATAAATTACATTTAAAATTACATGATTCCTTCAGGTTCCATCCATTGATGAAAACAATATATATTGTGAGAAATAATAATATGCGTGTGAAATAAAATAATCATAAAAAACCTTGATAGTATGTATAAATAAATAAACCATCTATTATGAATCATTAGGATTAAACAATATCATTCATGATTAATACTTATAATTTATGATTTTATCATATACATAGACTTATACCAAGTGTTATTACTCTATTTTTTATATCCCTTTCTAAAATGGTTACCAAAACCATAATCTCATACAATGTATAATGATATATACTTTTAATACATAGATTATACATCTTAATAAATGAGTGTTCAATACATTATATATCAATCAATGTTATGATCATTAAGTTCAAGTATCCTTTGAAAAAATATAAACACAAAAAACATGTTCATATAATAACTCAACCATCTCACACTTATTTCATCATAACTAAAACCATTATTAGAAATTTCATACTTAATAACTTTCTTAACAATATGGGGAATGTAAACATTGGAAAATAGTAAGAATTGAACACTAGAAATTGTATATAATAGACATATCAATGATCACATAATCCTAAAATTATCATAAAGATATAATAACATGATCTTAACAATTTAAAACAACAGAACCAGTATATAAACTATCACAATAACATTTCATGGAATACATCTTGGATGTTTTTATGACACGAATCATAAGGAAATCAATGTACATGAGAAATAAGAGAACAAATGTAACATAATGAATTAATATAATAGTAAAATTAAATTCTAATCAATATGAAACACACAACACCGATCTTAAACAATGAACAAAATATTTCTTTAAATTTAATCTCTTCAATATATTTCTGTTCACACAACCATGATTATAATTTAACCATAGTATATCCTAATATTGTAACATATTCCATAAATATTTTGGCATTAAATTATCAGGTCCGGACCTAATGGGGCCCAATACGTAACCACCCCAAGCCTACCTCCAACAATCCATGGGTTTGAAATAACCTCCATGAAGGCATGTCACAGAAATAAGAGGAATTTGGAAAATGTACATGTATTAATGAACAAAAATCTAAACTCATAAAATGATGAAATGTAAAACAACTTCCAAAAGTGAATTAATACATTTATAATACCTCAATCAATAAACAAAGTAAGATAAAATAATTCATAATAGGGGCCAAGTGCAAGACCAACAATAGCTGGAGAGTAATGTAAGAACTACTCTTAAGGAGGGGACATCTATCAAATCAAACACCAATACATACCTTAGACTATCTATCACAAAATAGCACCACCCTAATATTAGTACACCAAGGTCTCTAGAAAAAAAGTATTTTCATATACATAAGACACAACAGGTGTTGGTGGATATCATGTAATGGAAACTACAACAATACCAAATTAGACACTCTGATATTTCCATACACAGCGTTTCTAGATTTGTCATCTCACCACAGGACATGTCAAACATAAATAGGGATATAAAACAAAATAGCCACATAAAATTGTGGTAGAGACACAATCTCAAGTTTAAATCACAATTGTAAAGCCATATAAGGATTCCTGCTTGACGTTTTCAAATTTTTTCTCATCCTAGATATTTCATTCTGTGAGACCGTCCATACCTAATGGCACTCAACTGAGAGAACATTCACTATGAGTCAGATAACACTGATGGAGTCTATCTAAGATGTATTATTCATCTGTTTTCCTCATAATAAGTATATTTTGAAAGAAATAATAGAATAATACATAGATGAGGATTACACCCATGGATAATGGGTATTCAAAAAACATTAAATTTAGAAATATTCTTTATTATAAGATATATTCCCTTGTAGTGTGGGTCATGAAGGTACCAAGGACTATACTTAGGGTAATAAGATGATAAAGGATTCCAATATTAGACTCATATAATTATTCTGAAAACATTATTCAATAAGTCCCACTAATGGTATCACAATATAGTGTATAGTAATTGATTCTATTATAACACTCATCTAATGGACCAATGGAACACACTCAATAGATACTTTTCTAGGGAAGCTCCCACAAACTCTCACTAAAGCTGACCTATGTAGAATGATGATTATAACCTATCCAAAAGGGAGTACATGGATTGTCCCTTAGGGTATATGAAATTTTCACTATTATCTATAGTATATGCGTCTCACACTCACATAAAATGTATTTTTTTCATTAAATGTTGTGTCTCAAGGGTACATTTTGTATTGGGGTTTCTATTCTAATTGGTGTGCCATCTACCCATTCCCAACTACACCAGACTATATCTATATACATGTATATATCCAAATACACATATTCTCCCACTCACTCTGATCTATCCATGTAAATCATAGGTATATGGCATGTGGTGGAACATGTCCACCCATTCATGTACTTTATGTACATGCCGATATGTACCCTATGTGCAGCAAAATGTGTGACTTGTTAATCTCTATGTGTAACACTACACGACCTCTTGGGCATGGAACCCTTATACACCACGATGTAGCTTTGTCATTGTCACTGGTTATGTATCATTCTTAAAATTATGTGTGATACATTTCTCTATGATGAAAACCTAGAGTCATAAAAAGGGACTATATAGAACGAGTTCAACTGACTACATACAATGCAGTAGGGTTTTTCACAAAACCCATGCATGAACTACATTTTTCTTAAATATGGCCACAGTAGACACCAATTTGGTTATGAATCATTCCATAGGCTGATGATATGGGGTCGAACTATCCCCCCATCACCGATGGATAGAATCTAGCCACAATAGGTTCTTGGGAACAACAATTGACATTTCGCACAAGTGTCACACAAACAACTGTGGAGAAAAACTTTTGTTCCCTCTATGGATATTATTTTATAGTCACATACCATAGTAATTTCATTTTATATAAATCACAATACAATAATAATGATCTATTTGACCAATGATCAAATGAACAATGATCATTTTTTGGTTATTCATTGAATCATAGGCCAAAAGAAATTTCCAACAATGAACACACATAGAACGGGTAGAGAAAATGTTAAACTATAAATTTGAGTAACGAACCTCAGCATTTGATTTTTTCAACATCGATTCATTTTCGTATGAATTAATAATTAGGAGGAATAAAAATAAAAAAATAAAAAAATGGATAATTATCCCCAAATAATGAATATTGCACATACCCACAAAACAAATGATCCGCAAATGTACCCATTGGATGATTGATTTGCATTACTCATGGGATAAAAAATCAGGATAAATGCACAAATAAAACATCCTACCTCAATTTTTATTGATCACTGATGATGAACTAATCGACTTCCTTTTCATTAGTGAGGCCTTTGTTTTATTTTAGCACACTGACCACCAATGATCGATCTATTGATCGACAATATCATTATCCAATAACACACACATGTTATATCCTTATAAAATTTTAGGTTTATGAGGAAATAACTATGATTTTTCTGAAACAAAATATATATTTATGAGACATTAGTTCACAACTTCAATGAAATAATATAGATTAATTTTTTAATTTATGTTATTTATTCACTCGAAACACTAATTTAACCAACACCATCAGTGAATTTGGTTATGTAACACCTAGAATAAAAACTATCTTTTGAAATTAATGGTTACCAGAAATTTAGATCTGAGACTCTATTTTCATGTTATTCCAATTTTTCATGAAAAATATACACATGTAATATTTAATATATTTAATATATTTCAAAAATTATGTCACAGAACAAAGGTCCTAAGAATCAAATTCCATATTATTCCCATGCTTCAGAAATATTCATATAAATATTCCATATTCTTACAGAAAAAATTATAAACCAACACTATTCCCTCTCTCATGCCTTTTCCTCCTTGAAAAGAACAATCTATGAAAAATATGGGTATATTGAACTATGAAATACGTCTCCCACTCTCTCAATCTATCCAGACTTTTTCATGTGCGGTCCAAAAATATCAACCCATGGAAAGATCTTTCCCATGAAGTTTCATTCTCCTACCAGTCCTCATAATCTAAAGATACTAAAAAATAATATTTGAAATCTCTTATACCAACTTGACCAAGACTATATCATGCACCGATTCATAAATAAACATTGTTATTTATGACTTTTGGAGAACACTAAGGAACCCAAAACTATGGTGGCCTCGGGTTTCAATAGAACAACCGTTTTTTAATACTATAGAGTAGTAAGAAAATTAATAGAAAATTATTCCATTAGATTTCCTACCACCTTGGATAATACTCTATATATATCCAACTCCAAAGGCCTCTATCATCACTCCATAGAGGACTCATGGCATTTACCATGATGACATCAACCTCTCCTAGTCAAACAGTACTCTTTTCAACCATTAATATCACCAAATATGGGACTCAAATATTATATCCCACTAAATCTAAATAACATAATAGTTTTTTATATGTTCTCTCATAAATGGATTCATAAATGTTCCCTTATAGTGGTGGAAGCTAATAATCAGGATACAAAAAATCCATTAATTATTAATGGTCCACCTATTCGTGGTTCAAACACTAACATGAAAACCTGATGTATGTCCACAAGAACCACAATGGTCCACTTTACCAAGAAAATAGATTGGAGAAAACAATATGATCAACTAAAACCGGGTCTCTAAAGGATTACCACATCCACTCACCACTAGTGATATGATGTAATAATCACAATTTTCAATGATAATCAAGGTAATTTAACAAATTTGTACAAATTCTGACATGTACAAACATCTCAAACCTTCCAAAATACTCATTTTTTCATCACTCCATGAAAAATAAAATCTATCTTTTCTCCTATAAACTAGCCACAACTACCTTGGATGTACAATTGATGAAAATATATCATAATATATCCTCACATAACTAGTATTTAATTTTATGGGATACCATCTTCCTTCGCATTACCTCTTGCATCTTGACCGGAATCACCATCCATCATAGAAAAAAATAAGATCTGATTCCATCAATCATGGAATCCACCATGAATATATCCAATAGATATCTAATCATTATAGATCTCAAAATATATATCCCCAATTCATGCCTCACTAACTTGATGAGGAATTGAAGTGGTAATAATTATAAAATAGAGATTTTCGTCACTATACTCATAAAAAATGGACATCTGAAACTAAGATAATTGATTTATCACCTCACTGAACACCATCAGGAAAAAAACCTCACTACAAGAATATGATTCCTAGACCATGTCCTATATGTCCCAATAACTCATTCCACCTCAAACCCTACAGGTTCCAATATCAGTCACATTTTTGAGAATAAATATTTCATGAACTAAATTCACGAGAAATTTCTTATGAATAGAATCCTAGATCGTGTCTATAAGAATTATCTTATGTCTCTAGTGCTCAAATTATATCATTGAGACATGGGTAACATTGTAGATTCCTACATTAAACATATCAAAAAATTATAACGATTGATCTCATAAGTATCATGAACACAAATGTGGTGTTCAACATGGGAATGGGAATCACCAAAGATTCTAAAAAAAGAACTTATATGAATCCATGATTGGTACATCATCCTATTGAACATGGCATTGCAGATAACTCATTTTGAGTTAATCCTCTAAAAAATTATTTTCCTCCATCCATTCGGAGAAGAGGTAATTGATTGTCATGAGTTGATAATTTCCCCCATGACAATCGGTCCAATTGATTCCAATCCAAAACCAACATCAAGAAATTTTCCACCTCTCCAAGGAACAACACATGTCTACCTTGGAAAACAAAATGGGTCATAAAAATTCATATCTATATGTAATCTATCAGTCACACCTCCATCTATCATAGCTAATCCAGTTCATATGCTATGATAGCGTAGATATCGGGTTGTCCCTAGTCATGTTCAGGAAGATAGACAACTATTTTTGGTGAGGTGAACCCAATGCATTTTCATGAAGGGTACCCTCATACTTCTACACCATCATAAAAATTAAAAATTCATAGCATATTATACTCCAATATTGTCACTAGAAAATTTATAGGTATTCAATAATAACATAATGTACATGAAATCATCATGATCTACTTATGATAACTCATTATCCAATGTGTATAACTCCATCCAAAAAAACCAAAATTATTTCTATTTTCACCTATAGAAAAATATGATCATATACGGTATGAATCACATACCTACTACCAAAAACATCATATTATATTGTAACAATTATGATGGGATTTCATGTGAGGATCTCTTTCTCAACTCAACATTGGGTTCCAATGTCCATTGAATCTTGAAATCACTTATCCTCTCTGCAGGATCCTCCAACAGAAGGGTAAAAAAAAACAAGATCCATTGGTATCAAAAAGCCTCAAACATGGTGTACACTCATGGATAATTGGATCATCAATCCATGTAATAAAAGAAAAATCGTAATTGAGGTCACACATCATACCTCAAAATGAACTCAAACTCTCTACAAGATCCTGCTATTCTAAACTCATCAGTTCCAGTTTCTAGTTGTTTACCACATGTAGGGCTGGCTCCGAGACCTTATTATATTAAAAAAACTAAAAAACAAGTAATTGAAACTCATCCACCACACCTTCACACTATCCACTTTGGGTGGAAATCACTCGATCGCACGCCTTGGGATCCCATCTTAAGAACATGTCACAATGTATAAATCATCCCTCATTATTACACGTCCAAATTCAAATTAATAATTACAAAAAAAATGATCTATCAATTCCCATTGTGAACATATAGATGTGTCATTTCCTAGAACTCCATTAGACATAGGTTTAATCAATGTGGGACCCTTACACCACAAGAACTATCCAGACATCCACTACCTAAGAAATGGATCTGGACCAATGTAACCTTGGTGATTTCTGAATCTATAACTCATAATGAACAGTCAACATAGGTTTTCATATTCTGGTATGAATGGATCCAACTACTTCCCTATGGAGAAAATGGGTTGCAATCATAAACATCAGGTTGGTCTTGATCCACACAAGATAGAAAACTATATCTCTTCATGAGGTCGAACCTCTACTGCCTAAGGTTCATTCTCATCGTAAGACCACGTTGATACCCATTATTATTACCCACATAATATTAAAAGCCTGAATGTACCATCATCCAATACTTTTGGATCTATTGAATGATCAACGGGTGGATGATTTTCTACCTGACACACAAAAGGATCCATGTGATTCTCTTTATGGGTATCACATCATTATGTCCACATAGAAGAAAAAACCTTTTTAGTGGGTCCCTAAATTTAAACCTCACATCCTAATTGGTTTTTATCATGAAATAATCTCAGGATCCTGGTGGAAATTCATCATAAAGGTAGCATGATGATTATCAATACATATTATAGTAAATGGGTATATATGTCATGCTTTCTAAAGAAGGAAAAGGAAACCATAACCCATTCATGTATGAAAATATACCAATATTTTCCATAAAACTATTGGATACATATACTGATTCATTCCAATGGTTTTTAATGACCCATTGAATGGAATCATAATTCTCTACACCAATACTGGACTCCTTTTCCAGATAGAAAATTTCAAAATACATTAACATATTTCCACTTATTCCCAAACCAGACGTCATAGGTAGAAAAAACCACAAGATTTGATCATAAACCTATGAATTTTCATAACACTTCAAGTAAGTTAAAACTAAATTACCATTCTGTCACACCCCGACCTGATGGGCCCTATGATGAAACAAACCCAATACCTCCTCCAATAAGCCTCAGGCTAGCAACTAATACCGGGAATGCATAACACACACCTGGGATGAATTTTCTGGTAGTACCTCTACACCCACATACATCACAATTCCCATAAAATGATGAGGTGTAACACAACTGATAAAAATTCATTCATAGATATATAATACCATAAACAGAGTGCAGAATAATTTATTATAAATCATAAAAGGGCCAAATAAAATCACACCCAAAACTAGACAGTAATGTCCATCATTCACATATGGAGGGTACAACAGTCAAATGAAACACTGGTACACACCTTAGTCTATCTATCCTAAAATAGATCCACCAAATCCCAGTCCACTATGGACTCTAAAAAAAGTTCCATCATCTACATAATACATGACACATGTCAAAAATTACCATGTAGGTGTTATTTTCAGGTTTAGTCAGCATATTATAGGATATGTCAATAATAATGTGGCACATACAATGAAACATGAAAAGACACACACATTAGACAAATATACTCAAAGAAATATCATAACAGAACATATATCCTAGGATTCTAGCTCATAGGTTTCAAGGTAATTCTTTCCCAAAAAATTTCACTCCAAGATACATGCCCTCTTATAGTACTCAATTGAGAGAACACACACCAAAATTCAGATATCACTTATGGACTCTATATAAGATGTACCACTCTTCTTGGTTAACCATAATAAGTATATGATAAATGATTGAAAATAACAATACCTATATGAGGATCACACACAAGGAAATGGGATATACCAATAACTCAATCTGGAGTAACCTGCTAGGTAGAGGATTAATTCCCACATTCTTCTTTTCGTTATTATAACATGAACATCACCTTGATTCATATGATGATAGAGGATCTCACATTGGGCCTCATGGAATGATTCCAACAACTATATATATTATTTCTAAGTAAATGTATAATCATCCTACATTTAGGAAAATATTCCCTAATAACCCTTAGAAAATGGACCAACATATCACACTCAACTGATTCTTATCGATGGAATCTCACAGAAGCTATCAATGAAGCTAAAATAAGTAGAACATGAAATCCAATCACCATTAATGGATTACATATGGCTTCTCTAGAGGTAACACTATGTGTATCACTAAGACTAGAACTTCACGTGTATTTTTATCACATGACATGTACAATTTCTCAAAACATGGCTTGCACCATGGGTACAAGGAGTGCAGAGGAATTCATTCGACATGGTGTACTATTATGACTATTCTCATGTATACAAGATCATGTCCATGTAAAACGTTGTGTATGTATAAATTTCTCATCTAGTGTACTCTATCCTTCCTATGTAGTTAAAAGTTGTACTATATGTGGGGCCACATATCCACCCAACCATGTACTCATTGTACATGCCAAGACATCCACCATGTGTTTCATGACATGTGACTTCATACACACAGATCCTAACACTACATGGAATCTTTGGCGTAAACCCTCTGTAGAAACCAAGATGTTCAGCGAAGTGTCATATGGCATGTTTCTTGTTTTACATGATGTATGATAATTTTCTATACACTGAATCTGAACAATTGTACAGAAGGTACTACATGGAATTTCTTGTAATGACCCAAACTTTTTGAATTATGATTTTTCCTTCAAAATGTTTATTTTATACATAAAAACTATAACTCTTTAATAATGAAGTGAGTATACATTGAAATGTAACCTTTTGGTTTTTTACTGTTATATTATAATAGTTTAATTATGACTGTTGGTCCACAGGAGTGTTTGGAACTATACTCTTGAGAATAATTTTAACATTATCATTAGATTTATATGTAAAATTTTGAGAATGGAAAATTGATATAGGAAGAATAATTGATGGCTTAAACTAGTAGAGTCATACTATTTGAATCCCATCTATGAGAACATGAGAGGGAGGTATCATCACTAGGTTTCACTATAGACTAATTCGAAACTGATCTTCTACAAGTAAATCCTGAATGAGATTTCTTAGGTTATAAGATCATGCTAGTTGAGATATCACTCGATCGATGTTAGTCGATTCACCCGACAAAACTACCACCTTTTCACACCTTAATATCAGGTCATATGCAAGTTTAATAAGGGGATATGTTTCGAGACCCTAATTTTTTAAGAGTGTAATTAATTTTTATAAATAAATTTTTCCCTCAATTATTTTTTGATAATATGTTTTCTTAATAATTTTATATATAAAATGATGAAATGGTTTTCTGGATAGAATTTGAACTTCTGAGAAAATATATACTTATTATAAAAAACAATGTTATTATAGAAAATTATTATTTTAATGAAATAGTATGGTTAAAACACTTTTATTTAAAAATAAATAATTCGATAATTTTTTTAAGTGTCAATAATTTTACTATGCATTTTTCATCCGCTATTATTTTTAATAAATAAAAAAATTATATTTAAAAGATAAAATTATTAAAATAACAGAGTAATTTATTATAAAATACTTATAATTTTTTAATTAATTATTTTTAAATTAACTTATGGTTAATTTATGATAATGTTTCTAAAATATGTTATCTAGGGAATAATAAGATATAGATTGAGTTTTTCTGTATGTTTAATGACTTCATAATTATGTTATATTGATGTATTAATTATATAACCATAATACACGACTTCAATTGTTTTAATTTATTAATATCATGTATTTTAATAAATTTTAATAAATTTCCAAATATTAACTTTACTTTAAAAATTTAAAAATGGAAACATTAACTTAAAAATGATATTTTGTCGAAACATTACATTTCCTTTTGAAAATATATCAAATAAAATTATGGTTGACTCATTTGTAATAAAATAAAATATTATTTTTCCAAGTGTTCAACACCATGGAAAGTCCCATGGTTTTGTAATTACAACTACTTAGGTGTCTAATGGCATTATTTGAAAATTAATACACAAATCCACCACTTTTTTCATAAATACCCACAAATTTCTCCATTTCTTTTAACTCACATTTCATCCTCCATGATTATATGATAGTTTTACCCTAAAAGGAGTCCTTAAATGGTGTCCCCAAGACCCCATTATCCCAATATTCTATTTTTAGGAGTTAATCTTCATGTTAAGGGAAATCCACACTTCTCTTTTCCTTTCAATTTCCATTTTTTATGTCGTACGTCTTTCAAAATTAAAAACGATGTTCTTATATATAATTTATTGTATCCCTATACATTATGTAAGGTATTTTGAGAATGGTGGACCCATGTCCCCTCTCTTTTTACTGGTTTCAATCACCATGATTTATACCCATTAGTATTTTTCTTCTCAAAATTTCTCATTCTCCAAAAGAAATTCTCGGAAATTTTCTTTTTTTTAATACCAAAACCTGTTTATTATCTAGGTTTATTCACAAGTAAGTTTAAATTTTTTTTTTGACATACATAAAACCCAAATTTCCTTTTTCAGGGGTTAAAAATGACATAATGATCATGTTCTTCATGATCTTCTTCCAGTGTTGTGATTTTTATACGAAACCTATTTCTTTTGTTATCCACGACTTATTTATGAAATGTATATATATCATATATGTGGATCATATTAGAATTAAGATATATTATAGGAGTTCCTTGATATCACTCTGATGCATTTTGTAAATATTTTAATTTATAGAGATGATGTGTTTTATGATACATTGGTAAATAACCTTGGTAATTTTTATGTCACCTCGGCGACAAACATTTGTCATATGCTTATAAATTTCTCTTTTATGTTTAACATCCAAATTTCTAAATTCGGATTCTTTTAATTATTATTATTATTATTGTTATTATTATTATTATTATTATTATATTCATATTTTTCATTCTATAATGATATTCCTCAAGTTCTTATTTATGATTCTCATGATCCCATGTAAATAATTTCCCTTGAATTCCCTTATTGGGCCTTATTCTCACCCTTTCCATTGATGTATGACCCTAGGTTATGAGATATAGTAACTGTACTTAGGATGAACATATAAATAATCCACTCAAGTAAATTATTGTAATGTTTTATGTCTTCATGTACTATGTACCTTATTTCTGAGAAACAAAACATTAAAATATCTTTTGTTTATACCATGTAATATAAAAATTTATTTAATAAAAAGGCCAGATCAAATACATGTTCAAAGGAATAAACACCATGTAGTGGGTTTTTAACGCAACACCTCTAATAACTTCACATGTCTTCGAGCAGGTGACCACAAACACAAACTTTTTCAAGAATCACATCACAAGCTATGATTCTAAGGTTCAACAAACCTCTTTCCTATCGATGGTTGCAATCCATCCATATCCATTTCTCCAAAACCACCACTGAAGTTCCTTGTTAGTTCTACATTCCCACACTAAGAAGAACACCTCATGATTCATTCGTTGATCTACTTTCATAATCATGTACTGAAATCACATCACCGAACCTCCATCCTAAAAATGTAGTAACGATCCGTTATTCCAAATACTGGATGCGGAACAATATTTCACTCGGAAATCAGTAGTAGTGGTCAAAAACAACATAAAAATGAAGAACACACATATAATGGGAATAGAAAACCATAAACCATAAAATTATAGAAAAAACATCACAACTATTTCATTTCATGCTTGAAAATGTTTCATAGGAATTATGGAAGAAGAGACATAGAAATCAAGGAACGATTAAATAATAAATAATTATCCCCAAATCCTATAAATAGCCTATACCAGCAAAAAGATCAACCCACAAACCAATATATTAGCTGATGAATTCACGTTCGTGCTGGGATATCAAAATAATGATAAATCCACAAAAAAAATAATACCTCATTTTAGGTTGATTGATAAAGGAAAATGAATATTCTTCATTATCATTTGAGAGACAATTTTTTTCCTTTGTAACATCAGTAACCAAACCTCAATCCAAATATTTTTTATCTTTATGTCCACCAATACACCTTAATGATCACCTTCTCATTTTTCTATTTTATGAGTCTAATCCTAATTTTTTTATATCTACATATTAAAATACTAGTTGATAGGCTTCAATGTTAATTAAATGAAATTATAAAAGATTACTAATTTATTTAATTAACTCACCCACGACGTCACTTTAACGAAACACCAAATGCTGACAATATTTATGATGTACCTAGGGTAAAACATATATATTGAACTCAATAGTAACGAAAGACTTTTGATATGAGACTCATTTTGATTTTTTACATTTTTTTCATAAATATGTCCATTCACATGATATTTAATATATTAAATATATTTCTAAAATTAATTCTGGACACACCAAGGCTCAGAATATCATTTTGTCTTAGTGACTGGCTATGAAACAAATCTATGACTTATTTCAAAGCATTTACATCCAAAAAATGGGACACTAAATGAATAAAGATAATTAGATTGTGAAATATATATGGTTTAAAATTTTAAAATAAATTCAGTTGTTATATTTTAGTTTAAATAAAATTATTTTATTTAAAAGAATTTTTTTTAAATTTGTTTTCTAAAAGATTATTTAGCTATTCTATTTGAACATAATTTAAAATAATTTCTTCCACCATTCTAAAATAAATTAGATTAAAAGAAAATAATATTTTTTAATCAAAATATAAAAATTTCTATAAGTTGAATATTTTGTACCTCTCAAAATATATTTATTTTTCAATGAATAGTAACTACAATGATTTTTATGGATAACTGTATTTTCATTTAAATAGTTTATAAGTTAAATTTATATTGAATAATGGATTTAAAGTAAAATTATTTATTTTAAAATAAAATTCAACTAATTTATACCCTTTTAATCAATTTATTATTGATTTTTTATATTAAAAAATTATTTAACTATGCTAAATTTCTCTTTGGAACCCATATTTTTCATCGACTCTATGGGTATAATTTTAAACTAGATTCTACCACATATGTGAGTTTAATTTTGAAAAACTGATTCAGTATTGGAATCAAAATAAAATATATTACCTAATACTTTTAACTTACTTTTTATTAAAATTGAATTAAGATAAAAAAATAATTAATTTGAATATTGTAAAAATATGATTACATGAGGTTAATGTATGAAGATAATTGTTAAAATGACATAGGAACTCGTCAAAATCATATTTTCTAGTGATACTTTCACCTTATACTATCCAAAATTTGAACCTAATGTTTTTCGGATACTTTTAAAATTTGAATGTATCATTTTGGATTCCATTGGATACAATAAAATTAATTTGTAACATGGTTTATAATTACTCATTCCCATGCTAACTGACTCCTTCGATTTAAATGATGTTTTTTTATTAAAATTGGAAAATAATAAAAACATAACATTTGATTATATATCATAACCTTTTGTTGATCTGGGTTTTTAAGAATTTGAAACCAATAATACATTCAAACATAAATGTACAATATTTTAAATTTAGTAAACATATAATCTTCAATAAACTAAGTCAACAATATAATTTCATCCCATCAAAAATTGTAAACCAATAAAAGTGATTATAATATGTTGGGTCAGAATTAAATTTTTCCTGTAATGGGGTTTTGAAAATTATAAATAAAATCATTAAAGAATATTTTCTTGAAAGAATATTTTTTATGAGAATTAATTTACGTACATAAACTTCAATATATATTTATCAAATATTTCAACATTCTTATATTTATAAAATACATTTTTCATAAACTAATTATATATGAAAAATAATTTTGGAATTATCCTTTAAAAATAGTAATCTTCTTGTGGAATATTACCTAATACTTGGAAGACCAAAATTATAAAACCATAATTTAAGGCCACTAGGCATAACTCATTTGGAATAAAGTTCCTTTAATCTAATGGGTTCACTCCCCGTATCATAGTATTCGTCATACAAGTTCCAATTTGAATTAAAACATTTTCTATGGATCTTACTTTCTAATTTCTAACCCAAAACATTTCTAAATCACATACATATAATTATTTCCTTTCATATAAAATAACATTAATTATAAACTGACAAAAACCTTTCTTTGAATGTTTTTTATTAAACCCCTTAATAAAATACCATGCTTCTAATAACAATTACAATTTGAAAACTATAATTGTATGAAACGTAAAATAGGTTCATTCATGATCCCATAATGCCTGGAATTTCACATATGAGCTAGATAATAGACATAACTCTCCATGCATAACATGTTAGGGGATATATATATGCAATTTTGCACATAATATAACAGAGCGACTAATAATTTCACACAAAATGATAAGAATTTCATTGATCTCTTCTAATTTTGTAAACAATGTGACTATAAGAAATAAACTTCTAAATAACTTGGAAATAATAATTTGATGGATAAGAATACCATTTATTACATCATAAAATAAATAAAAAAGATTATTTATTCTTAAACATGTTTATATATATGCATATATATATATATATGTATATATATACACACACATATTGACGTATATATGGATTGTAAACATTTGAAACATAAATACATTACAATCGTAGGTTTTAGTAATTAAGATTAAAATAGTAACCCTTTATATATACATATATTTACCAAAATGGATTAACATATATGTGTATATATTCATTTATACACACACACACACACAGATATATATCACCTTTTGAAAACAATAAAAATATTGTAGAACTAAAATGAACCCTTAGAAAATAAATTTGAAAATAATAAATCCCTAAAAACCATAGGTGTGTGAAATTGATGTTTTAAATCAATACATTTATCTTGTATTTCTAAAAAACTGATAATCATGTAGGTTTATATATAAATGTGTGTCTTTGTAAAAATAAAATAACTTGATTAAAAAACTAAAATCATATATATTAGTGGAAGAAAAAGTGTCGAGGAAAACATCTCCATTCATATAAACATGAACTAATGAGTGGTTTTGGTTCGGTTATTCTATCATTGGAATACCGTTCTCCCTATATTTCATTTATATATAAGAAATGAAGGTTGTGTGAGCTTCTTGAAGAAGTTGTGTAATTTTATTTTTTTTAAACAAACCAAACAAATATATACAACCACGGATCATTATCTATCCATTCACATTTTCCCCTATTTATCTGTCTTTTTTTATTCCCTTTAATTTTACATTATCTTTTGTTTATTTATATATTTTCTTTCACATGCAATTTTATTAAAAAATTTATATTCAATTTTTTTTGAATTTTTTCAGTAATTCTTGTATTCTTCTCTATTTTGTTTTTAGTGTCATTCACTTTCTTATAGGGCTATGTTTTATTTTTTTAACCAAATGTGTTTTGTTTTTTTTAATGTTTTATGGTCTTATGTTTTTAATTGTACTAGAAATTGTTTTTTTATCATACCCACAAAACCTTTTTAAAAACAGAAATATAAAATTCATTTTTATATATATGTATCATTTTAGCATTATATATATATATATTTAATTCAATATTTTTAATATATGTAATTAAAATCAAATATTTTTTTACCTATATATATAATGTTGATTTATTGATATTTAAATTGTTATATATATTAAAAATTTAATAATTTTTAGAAACAACATATTATAATTTCATATATTTAAAAAATATATTAACTTGATAATAAAAATATTTTTCTTAAGAAATGTTTTAACATTTAGTTTTTTACTACTAGTATATTTATCAGCATCATTAAAATATTTAAAAACTACATTTTTCTTTTATATTTTATTTATGTAAAAATACTCTTTAAATACATTAAAACCACATTAATATATATATATATATATTTTAATAATATATTTAAATCATTAAATATTAAACCATAAATTTAAATAAAGAATATATTTTATATTATTTTAAAAAACATTTATCCTAAGTAAATAATTTTTCATGAAATGATTATGAAATTTTTTTAAAATATTTTTAAAAAAATTATTAAAAAGATACATGATTAAAATAAATTAATATCTATATTTTTTGGGGGGTTATATTATTCCCCCATCAAAAGAATTATGTCCTCACATTTCATTCGTCAGGATGTAGAAAATTCTATGTATCTGTATTCATAATTAAGAAAACTAGGACTTCTAAACATTTATATTCTACTACATACATACCAAAATCTAATCTCCAAAGTTTTCTAGGCCATTTCTCTGATACCAAATATAGTTATCCAATATTGAGACACATGACTCATTCGATATATATATTTTGTATTTTTTTTATAAAAATGAAACAAAATAAATACACAACATTTATATAACATATCTGAATCTTTTACTGGTCTATGTTTTGGAGAATTAGAAACCAATAATACCCCAAAACATTTCTATAAAAATTTAAAATTTAATAAAAAAGATTATTATTCACATTGCTTCCACAATATAATATCATCACAGTGCGATTAATAAGTATTTTAATGTTATTATAATACGTAGGATGGGAATTAAATTTTCCCAGTAAGGGAGGTTTGAAAATCTTAAAGAAACACTTTAAATTATATTTTCATGAAATTATATAATGTATAAAAATACATTAAAATACACAAACTAAAATGTCAATTTATAAAATCATTGAACTTCCTAATATTTTTTCAATACTGTTTTTATAATTTATTTATATACGAAAAAACATTTAGAAATTATAATTTAAAAATAATAATTTTCTGGAGCATTATTCCCTGATACTAAGAAGACCATAATTATAAAATTATAATGTAAGGCCAGTAGACGTAACTCGTGTGGAATAAAGATAAATTAAATCTTATGGGTTCACTCCCTATATCATAGCATTCATCATGATAGTGTAAGTTTGAATAAAACAGTTTTTTATAGAGCCTCATTTTTCAAATATAACCCAAAACATTTATAATTTACATAGATATAATTGTTTCATTTTATAGAAAATAATTTTACTTATAACATGACATTAAACATTATTTAAATGTTTTTTCTAAAACCATTTAATAAAATCTCAATCTTGTAATAACTATTACTATTTGAAAACTATAATTGTGTGAAACATGAAATCAGTGTGTACATGATCTCATAATGCATGGAATGTCACACATGAGCTAGATTATTACCATACCAGTCCATTAATGACATGTTTGGGGGTGCAGATGCATATTTGTATATAAAATAATAGCTTGACTAATAATTTCACATAAAATTATAAAAATTATCAAGTTGATCATGTAATTTTGTAAACAAGTTGATTATTGGAAATAAACATTTACATTGTTTTTAAAAATCAATTTCATGGATGAAAATACCATTTATAACTTCTAAAAATAAATAAGAAAGATTAGTTGTACTTAAACATGTTTATATATATATATATATGAATATATATATATATATATATATGTATATTCATATATATGTATATATGTATTAAAAACATTTGAAACATAAATCTCATACAACATTATGATTTAGGAATTAAGATTAAAATGAGAACCATTTATATATTTATATACTGAAATGGATTGATATATATGTGTATATATGTACGTACAAATAGACACACACACACACAAATATGTATATATATATATCACCTTTGTAAAATAATAAAAATTTCAATAACTAAAATGAACCATTACAAAATAAATTTGAAAATAATAAATCCCTTACAACCATAGTCTTGTGAAATATAAGTTTTAAATCAAAACTCTTATCTCTTATTTTTGAGAAATAGATAATCTTGTATGTATATTTAAATATGTACATATATATGTTCATATATATATATATATATATATATCTTTTTAAAAATAAAATAAATTTATAAAAAAATTAAACCCATACATGTTAGAGGAAACCGAAGTGTTGAGGAAAACATATACCTACTTATGAACTTAAACCAAGTGGAGGTTTTGGTTTAGGTCCTTTATCCATGAAGGTCAGTTCTCCCTAAATCTCATAAACTGATAAAAAATGATGGTTTCATAATATTCTCAAAGAATATGATTATTTTTTAGGTTTTTTAAATAAATCTAAACAAATAACCACAACCTATAGTCATTATCTAGCCATTTCCATTTCCCCTCATCTATATTTTTTGCTTTTCTTTCATTTTTCTATATCATTATTTTATTTATCTATTTCATTTTACGTGATTTTTTTAACCTTTAATTTTTCATTTTCTATTTTATCATTTTATATATGTCTTTTATTATTTCGTCCTTTGTTTTTTATTTTTTCACATTGCTTTATGGCCACGTTGTCCTTTTTTAAACCAAAAGTGTATCATTTGTTATCATTTTATTATCTCTACTTTTTAAATCATATATCAATTTAATTTTTTTATCATAACCACAATACATTTTTTAAAAACCAAAATATGATATTCATTTTTATATATATGTATCATTTTAGAATTTTCAAATATATGTATATATATAATTCAATTTTTTAATATTAGTGACTCAAATCACAAATTTTTTTAAGCAATATATATTGTGAATTTTGTATAATAAAAATTATTATATATATTTATAATTTAAAAATGTTATAAAAAACAAAATTTTTTATATATTTATAAAATATATCAACATAAAATTATTAATATTTTTCATTAAAAAATTGTTTACCCTTAATTATTTTTAATATTATTATTATCATCATCATTAAAATATTAAAAACAAATTTTAACATTCATATTTCATTTATGTCAAAATAACCTTTAAATAAATTAATAACACAATAATATATATATATATATATATATATTAATAATATATTCTATATATTATATATTAAAAAATACTTTTCTAATAATAATATATTTAAACCTATTTTTTTTTAAATACATTAATTTAATATAAATAGTATTTCATGAAAATAATATTTTAGTCTAACAAAATCTATTGTTAGAAAAAATATTATATAAATACTAGATTAAAATAAATTACTATTTAAATTTCTTCGGGAGTTACATGGTTCCCTTTCCCCACTTATAAAAGGGAACCCACTCTATTCAAGTCTACTCACCTTTCAAGCCCTTCTTCTCATCCATACAAAGAGAAATTCCTCCTCAAGATCCATAGACACATTTTATTTCTTTTGTTCTTCCCAAAATATGAATTTTACGGTCCACATGAAGAGATCAAGACAAGGTTTCTTTTTCAGAAAGTAATTATCTTAACAAATCACATTCATTTCCTTTCATCTGTTTCCACCTCAAATTATTACCTAAAAAGAATAATTTTAAAACACCAGTATCTACCACATACTAAAATTATATTACGATAATATCATTATATTTATCAATTTTCTCCTCAATCAAATTGGAAGCATAATCATCGCTAGTGTTTGTGGTGGACTACCACCTCACGAACCAATACAATTTGTTTTAGATCACCATATTTCAAGGATGGATAACAAGGTTGATTTAACCCATGTATATTATTTAATATATATTTAGAGTTATTTGATTATAAAATCACATATTTCTTCATTCTTTCCCTTAATATTAAATAACTATAATGTCGCTCAAGGGAATGGAATAATACCACCATGAAAATACATGTAATTCATTTTTTGAATCATTATTTAAAGTGAAAATAATAAGGGAAAATCTAATAAATATTTTTGAAATATATGAGATGATACTGATTATTTATAATTAATATTTTAGTCACTTCTATATCCTTTCTAAAGATAACAAAATGATACTTTAGCTCTTCCATACGTATGGCTCACTATCCCCACAAAGAAATGTGTTCTATTCTCGATGATCAAATTTCAATAATGATTATAAAAATGTATATATTGAATATAATTATATTTTTAAATTTAATATTTTTCTTGAGATTATAAATCTATATAATATAGCCTTGAAACAAAATGTTCATGATGTAGAACATATAACATATCAAGTCAATTAAAAGTCCAAAACATAGAAATAATGAAATATTATTAATGAAAGAGTGACTAGATGTCGTAAAAAGATAATATATGATTTTATGAATTTTAATATTCATCTCACATAAGTTAATAACTAGTTTCAGACATCAATATATGAGGTTAATGAATATTCAACCAAAATGAAGTTTTATGTGAGAGGTTTTATATCAATTCTCCTAAGTTCAGTCATGTTGTAATATTATGAATCTTAATTATTTTATTTATTACATATTTTCCCCCAAACTTGTAATATCAGGAATACTTCATAAATAATTGTATTTTTCTGTCTCAATTTGATTTATTTCAATAATAACCCAAATATTCTAAAACAGTAACTTTCATTTGATATCTGGTATGACACGCAACACCAAACGTAGAAATGAATATAGCCTCTCAATAAATTTTTGAATATTTTTAATTTTTAATAATTTTAATATTTTCTGTTGAAATAAATTGATGTAATATTGAGTTATCATGCATTTCACGCAACAACTTATTTACTGGATAGCTTGCATTGAATAAATGATTGGCTTTCACTAAACCAAAATATATTATTAAAATATTATTATTAAAGAAAATTATATATAACCAAGCCATTAAATGAGTGGTTATGAATCAAATTAACTTACTTATGAAAATAAATGGTATATAATGCTATAAAATTAATTATTTGGATAAAAATTAAAAATGAATTAACGAAAAACTAATTTAATTTTTATGTCTCAGAAATTCTATACAATTGTTTTCAAATTATATGGAATTATTTTGTGACCACACGCTTTCGCAGAACATGATTCCAAGGCCCAGTGAGTTTGGAATGTAATGTTGAACATTTATTAGTTCACTTAAGTAAATGTTCGAGCATGTTTTTCTAACTTTTGAGTCGATTCTCAGATAAAAAATATAAAAGAACTATTGATATCAGAACAAAAAGATTTTCCTGGAAAGGAAATAACTTTTTCTAGTAAGGTCCAAATACATAAGTTAATTTATAGACATTTCAAAAAATAATAAAATAACTTTAAAAAGATAATTTATTTCGGTTTCTCATCCATTGAGCGGCGGACTGTGAATCTGCAGTTCATCAATAAGGCGCATTGATGATTCTCATTAATGGCTCATTAACTCTCAATGTAACTACACTTTAGTAATGTGTAACGTCGAAATTTATTTATAAATAAAATAGAATAACGATGTGATGTCGCAACATAAAAAAAACACTATGATGACTTTTCCTTTTATTTTGGTTGATGAGTTGGTGGGATGATTAATTAAACAGAAATTATTCTCTATCAAACCTCTGAAAACCTTCCTCTCCAATGAATAACAACAAACTCCAATGAATATCAAACATATTCAATGCACCTAGAAAAATGGATTTGGAAACGAAGAATGACATTGATGTCTTGAAACCTAGAGGATGTAACGCTACGGATAAAACATCAAAGATTGGTTAAAAAGTTATTCCTTGTTCCATTTTTTAAAAACAAAGAATTTCAGATCAACATAAAAACAAGTTGATATGCGGATCATGCATTATAGTGGGAGGATAACTTTATTTGGGATTTTTATATCTCGGATTCAAACATCACTAGTCTTGGTTGAACTAAACCCCCCATATATTTCCCTTCTTTAAACCTCTAATGCGAAATGTGTGGGCCGACATGAACAAGGCATGAGAACCTCTTTCATGTGCATTCATTGTGGCCACACCCTCAAAGTGGGGGAAATATGATTATGTTACCTTTAAAGTGAAGTGGACATTCCCCGGAGAGTGTGGGTGCGGGCAGAGCGAAGGACCGACCACCAGAGCAAGTCTGATGGTCCGCTGAACAATTTGTCACACGTCCGCACCGGCTGTGGTTGTGGAAGAGGTGTCGATGGGATTGTTGGCACCCCGTAGTGGTAAGAGGCCTTGGCTGGATAGACACAATAATATCCAGGAGATGCGTCACCCACCTGGTACCGTGTGGAGGGATGGCCCGCGTTCAGGCCATTCGAGCAGCTGGCGAGCCGCCGTCCCCCGACCACAGCAAGAGGGATCGACACATCCCCGGGGCAGCTGAGGCCACATGCGGCACCCAATCGCATCTCGGCTGGATGTCATACCACCGACCACCCATGTGGCCAGACTTTAGGCTGTTGAACCGTGCTCCCATCCATCTAGTCAGACCCACAACCTAGCAGGATGGACCCCCACCAGCTGGCTAGATCCACACCCTTCGGGCTGGGCTAGACTAGATTGGGTCGCATGATGACCCTGCGATCTAAACCCTCGGCCAAACCGGTCCGGGACTAGTGAGGCCTACTTTTCCTGGCCCGATGTACAGGATGGATCGAACCAACCTAGACCAATCCCACGTCAGGTCAATTTGGTTGAATTAAATTAGGGTATGTGGTACCCATGGTCCGGGTTGGTCAGGTCGGCTTGGCTGGGTAAAGCTGGGCTTAAACGCAACTAGTCACTATTTACTAAAACATCTATATCTTGTAAGCCTCTCATGCTATTGACAGGTAATTTATTGCGTTTAGACCCTCTCAATGGGGTGGATTTGTTTGTATGCTCTATGGTGACTTTTAGTTAAGTTGATATACAATGAATGGTGTGAGAAGTGGTTCTCCCAAGTGGACTACGTACGGAACCCTGCTAATGACTGAGACCTAAAGACTACTGACTATTAACTCTGTGTGACTCAACAACGACCCAGTGGGTAGTGCCACTATGTGACTTGGTAGTCCCATGGTGGGGAGTGGGTCTGTGCAACCCGACAGACCCATGATACTAGATAGGAGGTGTATCTTAACATGGCCACGGTGGGAAGCGGCTCTGTGTGACCCGGCAGATCCATGGTGGGAAGCGAATCTTTGTGACCCAGCATACCGACTGTAAAAATCAAGGATTAATACCACAATAGTCCAAGGTTATTGGGAAGCTACTATTGTGTGACCCAGCAGTACCAATGTACTCTATAGAGGAAGAGTTCTCCAGCATGTGAGGTATTAGATGATGTAACTGATATTTAAACTATCACTATCTTAAATGTAAACTTGGTGTGACTTGTCTTATACTTCATTCATTACGTTGAGGATTACTGTGTGGTATTTCTTTTTTATTTTTGGGTCCCTATTATGTATCACTTTACACACCCATGCATAGGATATTCCCTCTCGTTTCGTGTCTCATACAGGCGATCAATGTTTCGATACAGACTTTGGTGGACCGGGACCCATAAGTGCTCAGGGAGACGGGACCAAAGAACATTGTGATGGTGGAATTGGTGGATTAGGAACAGGATAGTCCTAGTAGTATTGGTTGGACATGACATTCTTTATTATATTCAATTATCTAAAAAAATCTCACGATCAAGGTGGGCGTTCTGTAGATGGCCATCAGAGTTTTCTTTTTGTACTCTGTAGTTTTTAGTTTTTTTTGTTTGTATTATCGCCCACATATATTTTTGGTACTTGTATTCAGCTTTGTTTTAGTGATAATTGTATCCTTTTTAGTGTGTGGGACTTGGTTGGTTGTGTGTGTGCATATAGGTAGTTAAGAAAAAGCCTCCCACTTGTAGGTAGACACCTTCGGTGCTATTCGCCAGCCTCAGGCCTTTGGGAGGTGGGCTTGGGGTCGTCATGACATGGCCCCCAAGGGAAGGGTCATGAAAAAGTGGTATCAAAGGGGATTCAATACTACCACAAAGACCAGGAATCTGTGTTTTGTTTTGAGAAACAGTGTCAAGGGTATCAAATCCAACTTCTAGATTTTGGGAGTCCAGTGTTGGTGCTACAGCCTATGTATCCTTACCCCAGGACCTAGAATTATTCTTTTTTGGGTTCTATACATGAAAGCACTGGTTTCATAAGTTCCTCCATATGTTATTTTGAATAAAATTCATCTCACCAGGTTTAACCCTCTAATTTTGGTAAATCCTGATCTATCTCATGTTGTATCTATGTTGACAACTAGCCAGGATTCTGATAAAAGGTCATGAGGACAGCCCACCTAGTGAGGATGCGTCCATTCAAGAAAAAGTTATAGAGATGGACCCATCAGGTGCTGACTGGTGCTAACACCCCCCGATGGTAAGCATCTTCTACTTGAGGTACCGGTAAGAGGAATTAATAGACTCAGTTCCCTGCCCGAGTTTCAAAGACGTAGACCTCTCAGGTTCAGGGGAGAGACAGATCTTCAGGTCTCTAAGGACTGGCTGGAGGCAGTGACGTGGGTATTCTGCTTTATGAGGATACCATTTGAACAGATTGATATCATAGTAGTGATTCTTATGGAGGTCTTAGTAGGGAGATGTTGGAGCTTGACCACTTAGAGGCATGATGAGGTGACCCTCACCTGGGAATACATCAAGCAGATTTTCTAGGATGATCTTTTTTCCGCAAACATGAGCTATGTGCGCATTCAATAGCTGACTCACCTATATCAGGGTACCATGATGTTGGCGGAGTAATCAAAGAGGTATACTGAGCTTTCTATCTACTCGACTGATATGGTTTGAGATTCTTTCTTCAGGGCTCATTCCTTTGATATGCGACTTAGGTGGGAGATCAGGGAAACATTGTTTTCTCTTAAGATCCCTAATCAAATTGTAGTACTAGAGAGATCCCTTCTAGTAGAGAGAATCTGGGTTGAGTAGGTAGCCACAACTAGAACTTACAGATGACGCCAGGTGACAGAGTCTTTAGCAGGAAGCAGACTGCAGATGTGATGGACCAATCGTGCGAGATATTTTAGAGGATGACCCCAATACTCAGGGTCAGCAGTGCTGCGCTCCTAGTACTGAGGGAGTCAATAGGGATCCAGGTAGTTCTTCTCATGCTGCGGGCATTGACATAAGGCATGTGACTGCCCAAACCTCCTTTTAGATGACCAGCAGACGGTTGAGGGGCTTCCAATACAGGGGTAGTGGTTTAAGAGAGGAGGTCTGAAGGGTGGTGGAAATGGTAGGGGAGTAGGCCAAGAAGCAAGCATTGGACGATATTTTGAGGAGTTACCACCACCACCCCAGGTGGTCTACCCCAACCTCAGGGAGAATGCAGATAACGACGAGCCCAGATTTAGGCAACGAAGGTTTATGACCACGATTCTCCAGATATGATCTGAGGTATGATCTTTGTATTCTCTACCCATGTTGAAGTTCTTATAGACAAAGGTTCTAGTCACTCATTCATTTACACAGATCTTGTTCGGATCTTAGAGATTCTGGTGGAGCCGTTGGCTTGTTATTTACTATGAGAGAATCTTATGGGAGGGTATTAGACAATTTCACACTGGTCCTAGTAGTGTGATATTACTCTAAGAGGTGAGAGATTCAGCTTGGATATCCTAATAGAATCGTCGAGGCCTTACAATGTCATCTTGTGTATGGACTAGTTCTCCACAGTCCATACTTAGATCTACAGTTATAGTCATATATTATGGTGGGTCCATGTGGATGGGACACAATTTTCCATCATCGGTGAGAAGGAAACCCTTGCAACACAGGATGAGATTTCTCAGAGGAGGGTGCATCTGATCACTAACCAGTTGGCTAGCCTCACCCTCAGCGTAGTGGATGAGAGGAGTCCATGTTTTTCTTTATTGGTGGACAAGTATGATGATTTTTTCCCTAATAATGTTCTTAGACTACCTACTCATTTGGGGGTAGACTTCTTCATTGACATGTACCCCAGAACGACACAAATATAAACACCATCATATCAGATGGCTCCACAATAGCTTCGCGAGATGAGGTTACAACTAGAGGAATTACACTATAATGGGTTTGTAAGGGCCAATGTTTTACCATGGGCAATCACGATGCTTTTTTACAAGAAGGAAGAAGGGTGTTTTAGGTTGTCTGTGGACTTCTGGTGCCTGATCCATGTGACCAAGAAGAACAAGTATCCACTTCCGAGAAGCAATGATCTCTTCAACCTGGTGAAGGGGTGAAGTGGTTCTCAAAGATAGACCTCATAACAGGCTATCACCACCTTTAGGTACATGATGAGGATCTACCGAATACAACCTTTAGGTTCAGGTATAACCACTATGAGTTCCTAGTGATTCCTTTTTGCATGACAAATTCCTTATTAGTGTTCATGGGACTCATGAACAATATATTATAGCCTTACCATGACAATATTTTTTGTGGTCTTTAATGATGAAAACAGAGTGTACTCAGCAATAGAGGAGAAGCACGGTAGACACCTACGGATAGTCATGGATACACTCCAAGAGCACCATCATTGTGGAAATCTCTTGAAGTGTAAATTTTGGATTCAGGAAGTCCACTTAATGGGACATCTCATCTTAGAGGATGGAGTTGTAGTGGATCCAGTGAAGATAGAGGTGGATCTTTCTTGGGATCCACCCAGAAGCATGACTGAGGTGCGTATCTTCATAGGGATGGCTGGTTACTATCAAATGTTCGTGCCTAGATATTCTTAGATAGAAAAACCATTGTCCACTTTGAAATGGAAGGGAAAACCCTTCGTATAGACAGAGAAATGTCAGCAGAGTTTCCAGGAGTTGAGGAAGAGACTGAGTAGTTCCCCCATATTGAGACTACCAGAGGCGGGCATTGGGTATGTAGTTTATTGCCACGCATCAGGGACAAGACTGGGTTTCCTCCTAATATTAGAGTGAGAATTGATCACCTATGTCTCACGACAGTTTAGACAACATGAGCTGAACTACGTGCCCCAGAACATGGATTTAAGATTTTTGGTATTTTCCTTGAATATTTTGCGGGCCTACTAGATGGGTGAATGGTTTACTGTTTACCTGGCCCACAAGAGTCTCACATATATATTCTCCTAGGAAGACCAGAACCTAAGATTGTGGTGATGGAGAGAGTTCTTCCATGAATTTTACTTTGAGATAATAATTTCTTTTAGATAGGGGAATGTGGTTCCAGATGTGCTCAGCAAGAGGACCGGTTTGCATCTACTGAGGAGGTGATGGAGCAGTTAGCCACGATGTAGATATCCTTTTTCGATGATGATGGAGTTTCTTACCTTTAGTCGATGAATGTTACTCACCCAATTTTACAGTGATTCAGGGAGACACAACTGGTTTTTATTCACTACGACACTCGATGTGCTCAATTATCCACATGATGGTATCTCGAGGGATTTTCAATAGTTGGGGAGAACGTCTTCCTTTTGAGAGGTCACACCCAAGTGATAGTGGCATTGAAAGAGAAGTTTTTGAGTGATTTAAATACATCTAATTTGGCGGTATATATTGGAGTGGAGAATATGTATCAGGACCTCTGATGTTAGTACTCGTGGGAATGGATGAAGACTGGAGTGGTGGAGTTCATTTCATGATGACTCACTTGTCAACAAGTGAAGGATGAGCATCAGGTTCTAATAGGCTTGGCCCCACCACTTGTGGTACTGGAGTGGAAATGGGATGAGGTCTTGATAGTCATTGTGACAATGTTACCACGTACATCCTGAGGCCATGACTCTATCTGGGTGATTGTTGATCAACTGACCAAGTCAACATACTTCATACCCATCTAAGCATAGCGACCGCTAGAGGTCTTGGGACACCTCTATGTCCAAGAGATAGTGTAGCTCCATAGGGTTCCTTTAACTATCGTCTCAGATCATGATGGTTGATTCAAATCTCGGCTATGGAGGGGATTATAGGAGGCATTCGAGATGCAGCTTCACTTGAGCATAGCTTTTCATCCCCAAATAGATGGTCAGATAGAGAGGACCATACAAAGCATAGAGGACATGCTACAGGAATGAATCTTAGATTTTGGTCACGGTTGGGAGGACCACTTTCCACTGGTGGAGATTGTATAAAACAACACCTATCATTCAACCATTGGAATGAAACTGTTTGAGGCTTTGTACAAGGATCCTTTAAGATCACCCCTATTCTAAAAAACCCATGGGAGTCGAAACTCATGGGTCCGGGGTTGGTACGGGCTACCAATGAGAAGGTTCAGATTATTCGTGAGTATATAAGGACTGCACAAACTTGTAGATGTCTTATGATGAGTGTAGATAGATACCCTTGGAGTTTGACAAGGGAAACCATGTATTCCTTCAGGTCATACCCTGAAGAGGATTATAAATATTTGGCTGGGGTCGGCCAGCTATCTTGGAGGTTCATCTAACTTTTTTGGATTATAAGAAAAGTTGGAAAGGTGGAATACCGTCAAGCTCTTCCCCTATAAGTCCACTTGGTGCATGATGTTTTCTGTGTGTCATAGTTGAGGTGTTACATGATTGATCTGTCACACGTTATCGACTCAGGCGAACTGACATTGATGATTGGGCGACGTTTTCATAGTTCCTGGTAGAGATAGGGGATCATCAATAGAAGATCCTACATGAGCAATATATTCCTCTCGCATGTGTTTAATGGAATCATCGATATCTCTAAGAGAGCGCATGAGAGAGGAAGGATCAGATGCGTGCTCAGTACCCCCATCCATTTGATTAGATTTTATTTTTGATTTTGGTGATGTAAATCCCTAAAATGGGGACAATTTAATGCCTCATAAATATTGTGTATTTTTTTAAATTATATGGAATTATTCTGAGAACACACTCTTTGAAGACACATTATTCCATGGCCCGGTGAGCCCGAAACAGAATTTTGAACTTTTATTTAGTTCACATAAGTAAACGTTCGGCTAGGTTTTTCTAACATTTGAACTAGGGATCGAGTCAAAAATACAAGGGAACCGTAGAACATATAATGTAGGTATTTTACTAAAAGGACTTAACTTCGGCTAGTAAGGGTTGAATGTAAAAGTTAATTTTCATAATTTTCAAAAAATAATTATATAACATTAAAAAGTTATTTTCTTTTCTTTTTTCATCCGTTGAGGAGAAGATGGAGATGCTATAGTGCATCGATGAGGCACATTTCTAGGGATCATTAATGGATCATTAACTCACAACTTAATGATTATTTAATGACCTGTAATTGTGATGTTATGTCATAATTGAAACTGCATGAAAAAGCGACGACACAACCTAATAGAAATGATGTATCATTTTTTCCTTTTATTTTGGTTGTTGTATGGGTGACACAAGGAATTAATCTATGAGGATTCTCCGATGAACCTCCAATGAACATTATCTCAATTGAAGAATGAAAAACAGTGATGAACATCGAAAATATTCGAAACACCTCAAAGAACGGAGTCAGAACAGATGAACGACCTCGATGTCTTGAAACCTCAAGGATGTAATGATGTGGAAATTAATGTTAAATATGTAGGGATTATTTGATTTCAATGATATTTCATGTTCCTTTTTCTAAAAAATATGAACACAGGTCAAACCATGAATAGGTTTATCTACAAACTGTGTGTTCTAGTGGGGGAAACATTATTTGGGATTTCTCTATCCAATATTCAAACATAACTAGTATTTATTGAAGTAAGACCCTTGGACGTTTCCCTATTAAAACCTCTAACAATGATGTTGAGGGACAACATGAACAAGGACCGAGCACATCCTCCTTGTGTTTTCATTGTGTACACACCTTCAAAGTGGTGGAATGATGATTTTTGGACCATTGCGGTGAAGAGGACATTCCCTAGAGAGTGTAGGTGCAGGAGTTGGGAAGAACGGACCACCGGAGCGCGTCAAGTGGTCCATATAACAATTTTCCAGCATTGGAACCTATGGTGGTGGACCATAGTGGTGGAAGCGGTGGACCACGACTATGGAATGTGGCGGCGGCGGGGGCCACTGGCAGCAGTGGGGAGATGTGGCGCCCCCTGGTACCGCGTGGAGGAACGGCTCATGACTGGGTCATCCGGGTGACTGGCGAGCAATGGTCCCTCAATCAGAGGAGGAGGGCCCCACAAGTCTGTGGGACCGCTAAGGCTAGACATGATACTCTATCATGTCTTGGCTGGATGGTGCACCACCGGCCACCCATGCATCCGGGCTTCGGTTTGGCGGGAAGTGCACCCAGGTAGTGGGCAGAACACGTGGCCTAGAACGTCAGTCTCGGAGGCCGGTGGTCTAGTCCCATGTCCCAGTAGTTTATTCCCACACCTAGTGGTATGGAATCATTTTGGCAGGCTAGACCCAGGCTATTCAGGCCAGGACGGAATAGACTGGGTCATCAGACAATATTGTGGGATGCACCCTCTGCCAAACCAAGCCGGGTCCCGTGAGGCCCATTAGGTATGGACCACTGGCCAGGCCAGGCCAGACCAACCCATACCCAAATCAGGTCAGGTCGAGTCAGTAAAATTAAACCAGGTTATGTAGGACCCATGTGTGGGGCTGTTTGGGTTGTTTTGACAGGTTTGGACCAGGCCCAAATGCAACCGGGCCTTATTTACTAAAACACATGTATCTTGCAAACCGAGTCGCCGATTAACAGGTAGTTTATGGAGTTGGATGCCCTCGATGAGGCAGATCTTTTGGAATGATATATGCTGACTTTCATGGAAGTTTAGATGCAACTAATGTCTTGAGGATTGGTTCTATTATGTCTGCTATGTACAAAACCCTAAGGTTGGCTGAGACATGAAGATTATTGACTATCGATTCAGTATGACTTGAAAATAGCCCAGTGGGAAGTGGATCTATGTGACCTGGTAGGAATATGGTGGGTATCATCTTTGTGTGACCCAGTAGACCCAGAATAATTGAGAAGAGGAGTACCTCAGTGCGGCCATGTTGGGAAGTGGATCTGTGTGATACTGTAGGCCCATAGTGGGGAGATGCTCTATGTGACCTAGTATACCCATGGTAATCATCAGGGATGAGTACCAGAGTAGTCCAAGGTTATTGGGAATCTACTTCTATGTGACCCAAAAGTCCCACTATACTTAATAGAGGAGTATTTATCCAGCAACTGAAGTGTTCAATGATGTGAATGATTTTTTTATTACCACTACCCTAAATGTATACCTGGTGTGAGATGTCTTGTGCTTCATACATTAATCTAAGGATTGATGTTTGGTATTTATTTTTTGTTTTGGGGTCCCTATTGAGTATCACATTACTCACCCATGCATGGGCTCTTCCCATTCGTGTCGTGTCCTATTCAGGCAATCAGCATTTTGATAGAGACTTTGGTGGACCCGGACCCAGAAGTGCTCAGGGAGACGAGACTGATGGGCACTGTGACGGTGGACATGGAGTCCTATGAAAAGAATGGGCCCAATAGGATTGTGTGGACATGATATTATAATTCAGATTCTAGTAGCTACACTACTCTCATGATCAGGTGTAGTTTTCCATGGATAACCATCAGAGTTTTCATTTTTTACTTTTCTATTTTCAGTTCTTTTCATGGGTTTTTATTCTGTCCCACCTGTATTAGTTATACTTAAACTCAGCTTTGTTTTAATGATACTTTTCTCCTATTCAGTGTGTGGTACATGGTTGGGAATGTGTGTGCAAAAAGGTACTCAGAAAAATGCCTCCAACTTGTAGGTTGACACCTTCGGCTATAGTGGTCATCCCTTGGCCTTCGGGAGGAAGGAAAGGGGTAGTTACGGCACCAGCCCTAGGGGACGGGTCGTGACATGAATATAAATGAAATATATTTATTTTTATTATAACAATGTTTTTTTTTCTAGGTAATTAATTTAATTACATTTAGTGAATGATATTAATGAAATATATATTTTATGTACTCAATTATTATTTTTCTACAATCATACCATAGATTCAAAATATATAAGATAAGAACAAACCCAATATTATGCATAATGTAATATTTGTATAAGGGTAGTTTTTTTGTTATTTAATGGAGAACCTATTTAAAATATAAATTTTTGTACTTTTATAAATTTTAAAAGTTAAAATAACCATAATTTTTGAAATTGTAGAATCATTATTATCATATGACTATATTTTGGTATTTTATCTAATGTTTCATTCTTTGATGGATATTGCAAAGTACTAAATTCAAATTTTACAATTCTTTTTCAAATAATTATGTTATTGTCATTAATTTTATATTATATTAGATTTGATGTTTTGTTAGTTAAATTATTAATATATTGATAAAATTTTGGTTATTAGAATCAATATTAAAGTGAAATTGAATATAAAAACATGGAAATATTTTGATAATTTTACATTAAAATCCAACATTATTTTCCAATCTATGGGATTAAATAAAAATTAATTTTTCTCACATATATTATTTTAATTCGGAAAAATAGACTCTATATCTGGAATAATAATAATTTTGAATTTTTAATAATGTGTACATATATTATTCCTAAATGTATTAGTGAAACTAATTAAAATTAATTACAACAATTAAGAAAAAAAATAGCCTAATAAGAGACTAAACCTTAAATCTATGGCTTAATGTCACCTAGAAAATTTTCTAGAAGACATTTTATGATCATATTTAAACCTAATCCTCCATTTTACCTAATTGGTACCATTATTGGATAAGTAAGACCTTGGAAATATGAGTTTGAAATTCCCATTTAAAAAATTAAAATAATTCCACTTCTCTTCCTCTATAAAAGGAAGTCAACCCTCTATTTTATTCACACCTCTCAACTGCTTCTGATAGCCAAAATTTGCACAAATAAGCTCCCAAAATCCCTCCCATAATTATAGAATTAAAAATTTATACATAAATCGTACCAAGAATGTATTTTTCTATAAACCAAAAATAGTTACCAAAATTAGAGGTAACCCTCTTAAATGATCACTTTTCTTTCACTTACCACTCTATACATTAAATTATTTTTTTATCATACTTATATAATAACATCATTATCCTAAATATACTTATATGTTTTTATTATAATACTTGTAAATAACCTTTCACACACATGATTAAAATAAGATATGCAATCATTGTTCGTCTGTATAGTAGACTACGACCACATGAATTGATGTCGTTCATTTTTCCATTTACCACCCTTCAAGACTATAAATAGTGATAGATTTATAATTTATATATGATATATATATTATTAATAATGTCTTAGTGATTCTATAATTTTTATAGAACACATACCTTCATTCAAACAATTTTTGGAAATACGCTAACAATGATTGTAGATGTGTGGACTGCCTCCTCCTCAAAGTGATGTGCTTTCTTCAAGCTAAAAATTGACTGTATTACTTGATGGATTGAATGAAAATATTTTATTTATATGAGATAAATATTATAATTGATTTATAAAATACATATATATCATTTATATTTTAATCTTTTAATAAGAGGAGAATTTAAGTATATTTAATGTATATGTACGACATACCGTCTCCATGAATGATGCATTTCATTTCATGTCTCCATATTTAATGGATTATTTTAAATACATATATACTAAAAATATGTAACATTTTTATCATGATTTTTATTTTCTATATGATTAAATCATGATCAATTTAATAATAACAAAAATAACGAGTCAAGACATACTCGAAAAACTATGTAATTTGCATACATAATAGTGAAAATAATGAAGAATTTTCAACAAACAAGTAATAATATATTATAATAAGATTATATATGATATCATAAATATGAATATGGTATTTTAATAATTTATTAATATCACTAAACCCTGTATTCATGAGAAAATTAGAAATTCACCCAAAGGAAACATAATGTAAGGGATCTAATCAAAATTCCATTATTTTGAGGAATATTGTATTGTTATGAACCTATATTCATTAATATGGCGTATATACTGAACTTTTGAAATTTAATATCATGAATAATTATTATTATTTATATCATGAGTTTTAATTACAATTATTTCATATAATGGGATTTGAACATAATGTAACCAAGTAGTAGGGAAATATTAAAACTTGATTCCTTCTGTTTAGGTTGTATTACTTCCTCATTGTCATTAAAATTACTATATTATGTGTGTAAACAATTTTCCCATATATTGTTTCATTTAAAAATTATTCATGTGGATTTATATCTAATAAACATAATCTTTTTATTTAATTGTTTTTAAAATCTTGTGTTATGTTATTTTATGGGTTTACTTCATAATAACATTCCAATAGATCTTTCTCATTAATACAATTCCCTAAAGGAATTTATATAATTGTTGTCCACAAAAATAATTTGTTTATAATTCGTTTATTCATGAATTTTTTCATGTAATAAGACTATTTTTCTACTGTTGGGTAATCAAAAAATTTTAGAAATATTTTCTAAGAAAACTCTACATCATTTATCTTGTTAGTCAAAGAACAAGTTTTCATAAAAGAATACTTATTTTATAGAATTATTTTTCAAAATGGTTTAAACTAATCTAAAATGATTTATTAATAAAAATTTACCCCTTATGTTTTAAATTTTTTTAAATTAATATTCTTATACCTTTCATTGAAATTATCTTATTAAGCCTTCTTTATTTGAAAAAATAATTTTTTTTGAAAAATAAATGACATTTACAAATTTATCCACTATATTTGATTTATTTTTTCATTTTCATGTCTAAAAAAAATTAGGGAAAAATTATTGAAAATGTATTTTAAATGAAATTGATTTTCAGAACTCTTTTCACAATGAAAATGATATTTTCCTCATGAATGTTTTCCAAAGATATTTCTATATTATTTATATTCATCAATAATAAAAACCATTTGAGTTCTCTCCAATTTGAATATATAGTATTGGTACCATCCATATTTTTCCTCTGGACAAATCATAATATATTTGACTAAGAATTATATTGTCATTTAGTACCATCATTTTCATGCTAGTACCCTTGAAATATTCAATTTCAAATGATCATTAAACATTGAATTTACCCTAGATAACCATATCATTTATCAAGGATATGTTCATTTCCAAAACATTATATCATTTTTATGTATGATGTTCACTATGAATTTTATTTTATATACTTGTTAAATATTAATAAATATGTATCGTTTACTCAATACCTATATTTGATAAGGCACATTGTATATTAATTTAAATTGATTATTTGATATATGAGGAATGATTTGGACATGAAAACCATTTTTGATGACTATTTAATGAAATACATACGGGTTAGGGACCGTTTTATTAAACCCCCTTGATTCATCAATAGTCTCATGAGATGAAATTAATTGTAAAAAACCCTTATAGTTTTTTTTCCGTGAAGAATAGACAGGTTTATACAAACATATTTAAACTATATTGACAAATTTATTGAAATTAGTATGATAAAACGTCTTGTTAACAGTCTTGATAGTAATGGTATCTTGTACATGAGAAACATGATGTTTCAAAATTAAGCATTTCCTTCGTTTAGTATTTAGTAATTATCATCCATGATACTATTTTATTGACATTATTTATGGATTCATTTCATTTATATTTCATTGATTAAGTGGAATGTGTTTCAAAAATTTAACATTCCATATTGATTATTCTTTATCTGATTATTTAAATGGAATGTGCTTTCAGGTATTTACCATTTCATATTCTTTACTCACATTCTTCTCAGTTAATGATTACATGGAATGTGTTAACAGTTATTTACCTTGAAATATTATATATTATATTTGAATCATTATTTCTTACATTTTACATAACTATACTGATCATTTTATCCCACCCTTATTATGTTACTTTTCACTATCCTTCTATAATGTTCACTAAGAAATATATGCAAGGATAAAATAGATGGAAGAAAGTTATTTTCCATGAAAAACATTATGTTGTAACTATTTTACTCCTTTATAAAATAAGACTCATTCATGTATATAGTTTACCGAGACAAATAAGGTCTTCTATAAATTATTAAATGATTTACTTCTATCATATTCCAATGTAATGGTATCCTTAACTAACTCTAGTCATTCTAGGGTTGGTATCTACACTTGGTATCTATGAAAATTTAGTAGAAACCTTGGAAATGTTTTTTTGGAAAAAATATATTAGATAACATATAACTAAGGTAGAATGTATTAATATATAAATACATAATAATGTATTGGTTAGATGTAGATTATGTGGTTTTGGTAGACATATATCCATCTATGGATACTAAAATTGGATGTTGTTCTAGAGTTGATGTACATAGAAAAAAAATCTAAAATTTTACATCATGCCTAACTTGAGTTTAACATGATACATGGAAACGGGACTTACTACGCACCTGGTTTGACACTCTCAAGGGATATTATTAGGATAATTAACATTTTATTTTCAAACATTTATTAATTATTTTAGTATATAATGAAAATGAATTACCTAGGTTAAACCTTTGACCAAATAATGACTAATATTGAAATAAAATAGTCGATATATTTACTGGGAATATATAATTAAATTTTATAAGTATATTTACCAATATTATTTTAGTTAGGTGATTAATGAAATATCTAAGGCTTGTTTTGAAATTTTAGAAGAACATATTTACTCATTTACTTAATAGTGATGGACACTATTATGGGATTTTGAGATTAAGATTGGCTATAAGTCATAAATCTTAATCTTCTATTTAGATTTTATATTATTAGGGATACATAGGATAAAATTGATCACAATAAAAATAATTAGATTAATTTTAATTTTAGTGGAAAATATATTTGAGGAGTAATTCCCTTTCATTTCAGAGACATGAGTTTAAGGGTATTGATAACCTTTGGTGTTATTATGATCATTAAGGATATTGTAATAATATTCAATTAAGATCATTAAGCTTTGAGAAAAATGTTCTATTGAAAAACATAGTGAAAATGATATTTAATGAGTATATTTCAAGGATTAGTATCATGTTTATTTTAGAAATTATATTAATATAGTTTATGAAAAGGATAACATTCATGTCAGGTGACAACCCATCAAATCCGAGAAGGCAGTTGGGCCTGAATCCATGATCAAATAATGATAGGGTCTCATTCCTACTACAGATATATGCATTTTCATGGATAATGTGTAACTTTTTTTAGTTAAAATTTTAATGAATATATAGTAATGATGCACCATTGATATCACTTTTTAGTTTTAGAGAATTATTTCATGACCATATTTTTTTTGAAAATAATTATAGAAAAATATAATGACATGTTTTATGGGTATTAATATATATTAAAAAATATTTTATTTCTCAAAAGGGGGATTATTCTTTGAAATAAATTTCATGGATTAATGGATGAATTAAAATATGATAAAAGAAAAACCAAAAGATGAAATTGTTCTTATAAAATTGAAACGTATCAATTATCAAAAAAAAATTATATTCATGCTCAATAAAATTAATCCCCAAAATTATGAAAGGGGTCTTAAAATAATGTTTTCATAATAAATTATGTTTTCTTGTAACATTGGTCTTTTAAATAATTGTATATTTATGATTTTGAGGCTCTAAAAGTTCATTGTATAAATCTCTTATTTGTGATAGTTGAACTCAGTCACTCCATATAATTATTAACTATTTTCCTCTAGAACCACATTTTCAATTTCAACTAATGTTATTCTATATAGAAACCAAGTTATATATTATTCCATGTGACCTTTTTTACTTCGTATTCTCTATTATTATGGTGATATTTTCTAAATTCTTTTACATTATGGATTTCACAAGAAGGAATTTTTCAAATATCAAACCCATGATTTCCCTGTTGTAGTTCAAATTGTGAGGATACAATTAATTTTATGTGGGGGATAATGTAACACCCCTATGAATTATAAAAGAGTAACTTTTCTTCGATAGTGTGTATGCAACACAATAGAAAACATTGAAACAAATGTTACCTCTTAATAATTTATCATATATTTAATATTTTAAAAAATATATATTATGATTTATAGCTTTTAATGAATTAAATACTGAGATATCTTTCCTCACAGACAACAAATAGTTTCCTTGATAGATTTCAGTAAAAACAAGGTGGATTTTTTTCAAAAAAAATATATTTTAAAATATTATTATTTAATATAATAAGATATATCATAGTTGTTACATTTTCCATTATTAATGATATTAAAAAGTGTATCAAAATATATGGATAATAAAAATTGAAAATGATCATGTTGTTCACTATTTAATTAGAAATTAATATTAAATCTAATTGAATGTAATGTAAATGTTTTTATGTTTATGAAAAAATAGGTTTTTTATAATAATAAACTAAATTAATTGAAATTAGTGATGGCTAATAATGAAATATATGTTTAATTTATTCAGTATCATATTTTTGAAATTTAACCAATAGATCATATAGCATAAAGTAAGAATAAACCCAATATTATGCATAAAAATCTATATTTTTATAAACCTAGTTTTGAAAACTCTTAACTGATAACCTATTTTAAATGTAAATTTCAGAAAAATAAAAATATCATGGGTCAAAATAAAATCCATTTTTTTAATTTTAGTTTCGCATAAAAATATTTAACTTCTTTCAAAAGGGGACTATCTATTGGTAAAAGTGCATTTTTTTAGGTAAGATGTTTTACCAACACATATATCCTTATCACTAAACTATTGGTATAAATTCTGTCAACAATTGTATTTTTTAAAGATAGTACAGTTCTATTACAAATATAATAATAGTAACATATTATATATATATTGGTTAAAGTTTTTAGTAATAGATTTATATGACTATATTTTCTATGGTAATAATATTTCCAATATATAATATCTTTTTATAAATTTCATTTTAATAAATAATATAAATTTTTATATTTATTAATATATCTTATATAATTAATATATTAATATTATTAATCTGAATATTATTAACACAAATTTTAAAACATAGAAAAATGTAATTATATTAATATTGAATTTTAGTACCAAATGTTTAGATTCAAACATGTCAGTTCCCCCCACAACCCCACCCAAATAGGATCACCCAGTAGTACACATCACACACCCCCACCCAAGTACCCACTTCCCATCCATGCCACACTGACCAACCTATAGCACTGACGACCCATCCATGGATTAGGATTAATGAGCCTCCGATTTGACAATCAAAGAGCATACCCAAAAGTCCCTTCTATGGAACACCATTCATCTCCAAGATCTACACGACACACAATAAAATATCATAACCACAAATTAGTGTCAACTATCAAATGACAAAGTCTAATATCAAAAGAAAAATAAATGAAATTATAAAAAATTTATTTGTATAGAAATAGATTTGAGAGGTTAATGCTTGCATAACTCTCACAAATTCCTATAGAAGTTATGTATGTTCATGACCTGTCCAGACATTGTGGGATGTTACCTCTTGACCAATTCAAGATACATGAGGGAAGAGATTTATTGATCTTCTCTGGATTGATGTCTCAAAATGTGATCTGATGTAGATTCATATGAAGATTCATATGATAAAACTATTGAATTAAAACTGTTTTTGAAAGTGGGGCATGCTACCACCCTGCATGAATCATATACCAGTGATGTATTCCTTGGAGAGATAATGTTTAGAAGGAACAAAATTATTCTTTATCAGATGGTAAATATCCAACATCAAATGGAAAGGGATGAAAAATATGTTCAAATATAAATGGGTCCCACTATTTTCCATTGAACAAAAAAACATCAGGATTCTTATTTGACATTTTCTCAGGGAACAAGAGCTATGAATGTTGCTATATTGAGATATGATTGAATTTTTTCATGATAGGGATTTTTTACTAAACAAAATAATGTCATCCAAATAGAAAAATAAAAATTATTTACGGAAACAAAGACTTATGATAAAACCAACTGAAAGAATGAAGAACACACTTGTCACATGTACATCATGTCGTTGAACATTCACACCCCAGAAACCAGCTAAAAATCAATCAATTGTTTCCAAATAAACTGAAATTCCATTAAAATAAGGAATTTAATATGCAACTAAAATATATATAAACCAACCATAAATTAAAACAAAATCCTAGAACAATCAATATGGAAACCAATATTCATTATATATTTACTCTTGAAAAATTCAAACTATGTATGATGCCAAGACAAATACCAACTAACCATCAAAAATTTAAAATTTTCTATTCATTAATTTATCATAAACCATAAAAGTAATTTTTTTATTTTCACTCAATAAATTTAATATGTAGCCCAAAAGAAATGAATATGTAGATAAAACCATAAAACCCTTAGTATGTCAAAAATGTGAATCAAATTTTAAATATGCCGACAAAAATGTATTAGATATAATATAAAATATAAATATTTTAATATTTTCACTGAACAAGGAATTTGAATGTGAAAAAAATTATATAAAATACATATATCAATATTTTTTCACTGACCATGGATTAAGAATGTGAAAACATGGTGTAATTATCTCAATTGCTCTAACCTATTTCAAAGCATCATCTAACCCTAGGAATATTGAGGAGACAATGTTTTAATGGCTTGGTATATACATTTTTCATCTGATTCATAGATAGTAAATAGAAGTTCTTAGTTTTCCATCATTCTAGAATTAAAAAGTCATCTGAATTACATTATTTAGACCCTAAGCACTCAACAGAAACTATGATTTATTGTGATACATCTTTTCATTTTATTTTAATGACCATGACTATAGTTATACTAAAAAAATTAATGCTTAAAAATATTTCATAATATGAAAATATCATTACCAACATGACATGGCATCTCAAGGAATGTTAAGTCAATGAAATGTGTGTTATTTGTCACAACACATACATTTATGTGTTTTATATCAATTGAAATAATTAAAGTGTTAATAATAGAAAATTAAATTAGTTATGTTTTTATGTAATTTATGGAAGTAGATCTGTCACGACTCGATCCAATGGGGCTCGAGCTGGGAATCCCCAAGCCTACCTCTAATAGGCCAAGGGTTGGTGACTAGCTCTGAGTAGGCTATCACACACATGGGAGGAATTATCCTAAGGTACCTGTACACGTGCTCCCACATAAACTTCTACGAAACATTGTTCAGATATATATAAACACTCAAAATAAATGCATGCATACATCTAACCCACAACTAGAGTAAAACAAAATTACAAAATGGAAAACACATGGCCCACTAAAATAAAACCGCAAAAGCATCCAACATTCTTAGAAGGAGGGGATCTCTATCAAAAGCACTGACTGGAAATCTCCTCGACATAGATCAGGTAAACACCCTGGTCAGTCAATCTCACTAAGCTCCACCTACTCCGAGTCCTCATAGGAATCCGTAGAAAGGCATCTATTCTGTACAGGAAAAAATATATATGTGGGAAATCCCATGTAGGGGTGATTATAAAGATACTCAGTAGGTTCCCACAAAACCCCAAAATAAAAGAGAGTAACTAAAAGAAAAAAAATCAGTTCATCTTATCCAGAGGGATCCCAAACCAGATAGAAACTCTATCTCAATTCCATCCTTTGAAAAACACAAATAGTCATACCAGTTTTGGTATATTCACATACATATACCATGAACATCCAGATATACTCATTTCAAGCACCAATCATCATGAGGTTCCAATCTCATTACTGGTGACAAGTTTCTTCTCAAAGATATATGGATTTCACAAACCAGAAGAACACACTTCACGGGCTCTGTCTCCACACATGACACTCATCTGAGTGATACACTCTATCAGGCCTCACTCCACCATCCCAGTTGGACCATTCTAGAGAACACCCTCATTCGACATCATCACTATAAACACCACACTGAAACAGGGGAAACACCCAACTCCTATGATAGGGGATCACTCATAGGGTCTGTTTGGGTGTACATGTACCCAATCTGGTAACTCCATGATCTCACAGATATGAAATCACTCCCAGGAATTGCTAGGGGATACCACAACCCAATATTACAGTCCACAGAACACATAACTCATATAGATGATCTTCTCCCATATAAAAGTGGTCATGACGATGCTGGAAAATGCATCTAGTATAACATGAGATGTAGGGGATCGAACCGACGGTACCAAAAACCCTACCAAAACCATGCACTATGTAGGGGATCAATTTACTGATGATACTGAAACCCTATAGAAACCCACATGATGAGAATGGGATCATGTACCTGATGATACTGCAACCCTTCGAATATGTCCCACTATGTAAGGGATCATAATCCCAATGATGCCTCAAACGCTACTGGGTTTCCCTGATAGATAGGGGATCACTGGCCAAGGATAAGCGGTCACAACAATAACAGGAACCCAGTATAGGGAAGCAAAGCTAGAGGATCCAGCTCTGGACTAACTGGATGGATTCCACAACTCTATCTGAAATTAATCATATCGAGGGGATCAAAAACATGTACAAGGGTTGTAATGCCACATAAATTCTCATATAAAGGAACCATGGGAGTTCACTAAACCAAAACTGCTCCGAACATCTCAATCCCAAGTGACCCACAACATCTCCACACTTATCACTTTCAAGGCCCAGACCGAGGCCACCATCGCGTTCTATGCAAAACAAAACACCCATTATAGGTCATTAACTCGCCCGAAACGGACAACTGGATAAAAACATACTATTAACTATAACAAGTATGATAGGGGAACACATATCAATTAAAAAACTCATAAATTGGATTTCCGCATTGTGATCCCCTCAAAAAAACACATGGATTCGACTACTTATTCATCCAAAATGGCCACCCAGTGAAAATGTCACATCTCAGCACAAACGCCCCTTCCAGGATTCATATGGCCCACACCATGATCCTAGTCCAAGCACCGAAAATATATCTTGAAACATCCACTTTACCATAAGGGTGACTACCCCACTGAAGACACATCATTCAAACACTCCAGGAATAAGCTACGATGGTCTGAAATTTAATAACAATAAAATATTGTTATTATTTTCAACATTTTATACCCCCGGGACACGATCCTGATCTTTTAAACATCAAAACCCATATTAAAGGGTTCGTCTTGATTCTGGGGTCATTCCTCCGCATACATATCATTAATTTGACTTTCCGTTTACATGCTGTATAGGTTTAAAAAACCAATGGGCTCGAAAACCGATTGGACCGGCCAGGACCGACCGGTCTGCCCCTAGCCTGGGTCGGACCGTGTCGGCCTTCCCACTCCGGCCGGAGGCCCTCTGCCGCAGGGAGCCGCATGCACCTTCATTCACCTTGGGTGCAGTTGATTGACACTATACCGCCATTGATGCATGGTGGTATTTCTCCTCTCGTAGCATCGCCACACCAGAGCCACGCTGGCGGGACTTCTGCGGACTGTCGGGATCACCCCGTTGGTCCAAAGTTCAATATGAAACATTATGTGTGACCCTCAAGACCCATCCATCACTAATACAATGAAAAAATTTATAAATTACAATCATAAATGGGATCAGGAAATTAAACTCAAAATATCTCCACCGTGGACGAAACACCAAATCTTGAGGTGCAAAACGACGCCCGCAACGTACTAAATCTCGATCTACCAATGATCAGCACAAAAAACTGCTATATGTGGAACCTCGGTTCATTGAAGGAGGAATGGGGAGGGACTAATCACTATATTCAGAATAATAATAAGGGAGTAAGAGAAAGAATTTTTATTTTTACTTATTTTTTTTAAACAAATACCACAGTTTAAATCCCTGAAAACACCCCTTCGCCCGACACCAGGTGTGGAAAATATTAGATCGCCCCCAGTGTAAATGCAGTGTTCCTCACCCAAAAGAGAGTTTACAATTTCAATTTGAGACTCAATTCAGGATTTATTCAAGATGAAATACATAAACAAAATATTCTTTTATTTTCGAAAATTCCACTTGTCACCTTTTTCTATAGTAGACCCACACCCGCAATGGTTACACCCCTCCTTGAGTAAACAATAATCTCCAGAAGCAATGATGGCCTAGGATTTCTGATCCATACTGTAGTTTAAGAGATAACTCTTATATTCCATGTGCATAGTATAAACATACATAATGTTTTATAAAATTAATTTTGGGCTCATCGGGCCTCGGAATCTCAAGTCGTCTTCGCACCTAGCTCTGCAATGATTCGTAGGAATATTCTGAAGTTTGATGAGGCCAAAACCCAAGTCACTACATCCTCCCCACCTCAGGAATTTTCATCCCTAAAAATATATTATCATGAGGAAACAAAACTGATTTCTGAATTGGGTTTCCCACACAAATGAGTTCACCAAAACCGCAACAATGCCTCCAAGGGTTTCCATGCTATCAACTAGAACACACTATGGGAAACCGAAGGCCTTTCTCACAAACAACACATAGACTTTCTCACAAACAACACACAACCCTACCAAAATGCATAATTTAGAGGGAATTGACCTCCGCATCTTGATACTATCTGGTTTGGGCACTACCAAATCGATTGAAAATTTTTAATCATGTCACAAAAACCTATCTCGGTGGGGGATGGATCCTTCTTCCTTGTACATTCAAAGCACGTCAAGAAACACCAACACCAACACAAGGTCTTAAAAATTACCTAGACAAACATCAAGTAAGTAATGGAAATAAAATAGTATCACCTAACCGTGTCTATCAAAACTACCGTATAAAGTAGAAAGGACACATATCATACCTCTATCCATCCTCAAATCCTCATGGTCAACAAACTCTACGGCATGCATTTATCCTCGCCCCCATCCTCTAGCTCCCTAAGCCCAACGTGGACCACCTAGGGGTCATGGTGGAGGCAACTTGTATAGCCTACCACCTCCTGCTGCTACACCAAGGTGGTCTTTTGACCGTCTCCCTCTCAATATCACGAAGGGCCATAAAATCTCTAGAATGATATCCCTGGCCATCGCAAGGATAACACCACCTATCCTACGACTGACTGAAACTGTTCTAAGAGCCCTGAGAGACCTAATCATTAAATCCAAATTCCTTTGGTCTCCTTATGAAATTTCAAGCTTGTCCATACACATGTGCATGTCGTCGGATACCAGTTACCAAACCATCTACCGAGGTCTCAGCACCCACAGGCCCAGCACAGACAGGTGGAATCTGCTCATCCATAAATCACTCCACCACCAAGGCCTTCTCCAGCACTCCTGCATAAGTTGGAAGGCACAATGAAACAACCCCTACCTCGTTGACTCTATGTAGTCCCTTCTATAAGGTAGGATCCCAAAAGAACTGGTCTCTAACTATATCCAAGGAGTAGTGAGACAGGTCCGTAAACCTCGCTTAATAATCTAACATAGTCATACCCTCCTACCGAAGCTCTAGAATCTCCTCAATCCACACTAATCTCAGCTTCACTAGATGGAACTCTTCACTGATGATCCTCTAAATCTATGTCCACATGATTGTCTCCTCGTCGTGGGACTACGTCACCATACTCCACTAGAACCCGGACGAACCATGTAGAAGGATTACCACATGTACCAACATATGATATAGAGATTTCTTTACCTAGAGGAAAAACTGGGTGACTACTTCGAGCCAATCATCACCAACCTGGGGGGTGTGGATCACCCAGGTACCTCAGAGTTAACTGCCTTTGGAACTCATGAAGCGCACTCAGCCTACGCACATCCTTGAAATGCACTACCGGCACAACCAACTGCTCGAAAGGTGGTGGATCAATTGGAGGACCACCTAGAGACCCAGCCTCAGAACCTGTTCCCTGCTCCAATGCCTATACTCAGGGCGGGTCATCACCAAAATCTCATTGTGGAACCATCACTGTCTATCATTGTGGAGGATTCCTAAAATACAATCCAGACACATCATGGTCAAAAATTATATCTGGGGAGCTGACTCAATAAGGGTAAGGAAAACCCAAAATCCAGTCCTATATAACACATGTACCATTATTTCCATGCGACTAGTATACTAATGTCCCATGTCAAAAGGTAGGTTATCAATGTCATGATTAATGGATACATAGGCTATCGTACCATCACTAGAGTCCCTATCTTGAAAACAAAACTCAAAACATCCAAATAGTGTCGCTATGCAACTCAATCAAAGCTCACACCTAGACCAAATACACTCTAAGATCCCATAGGTGGAACCTCCTCTGATACCACTCTATCCTGACCCGACCCAATGGGTATGAACCCATGACTCCCCAAGCCCACATCCAATAGGACAGGGGTAGGAGACTAGCGCTGAGTAGCCTATCACAAACATGGGAGGCATTAGCCTAAGGTAGTTGTACACAAGAACCCACATACACCTCCATGAAAAATTTTAGAGATATATATAAATAATGAAAAGAAATGTATGAATACATATAACCCACAACAAGATTACAAGAAAATAAAAAAAGGGGAAATACATGGCCCACCAAAATAAAACTGTAAAAGTGTCCAACCTGCTCATAAGGAGGGGATCACAATCAAAATCACACAGTGGAAATCTCCTTGATACAGCACCAATAAACACCCCATTCAGTCAATCTCGCTAATCTCTGCCTACTCCAGGGCCTCCTGGGACTCTGTGGAAAGGCCTCTGGTCATTACAAGACATAATGCATGTTCTAGAAAGCATGTTTATGGGTGAGTATAAAGATACTCAGTAGGTGCCCCAAAAACCAGAAAATAAAAGAGAATAACTGAATGAAAAAAATCAGCTCATCCCAGCCAAAGGGAATGAAAATGAGAGACAAAATACATCTCAAGACCATCCTAGGGAAAAAATTAATTTTCTTCCCATATCAGGTATATTTCTATACATATACCATGAAAATCCATATATACTCATTTCAGGCACCAATCCTCATGAGGTTCTGACCTCATTACTGGAGATAGGTTCTACTCAAATATCTAAGGCTTATACAAACCAGGAGAACACACCCCATCAGCTCAGTCGTCCCAAATGACAATCATCCATGAGATACAATCTATCGAGCCACACTCCACCTTCTAAGATGGACCATCTGAGAGAACAATCTCATCAGACATCATCATTGAGAACACCATGAAGAAACAGTAGAAAAAAAAATCTTCAGATAGGGGATCACTCCTAAGGTCTACTAGGTGATACATTAACCCACTCTGGTAAATCCAATATCTCATAGATAGGGGATCACTCCCAGGATTCATTATTGGCTACCACATCCAAATATGATGGTTAATAGAACAAATCACTCAGAGTGAGGATCGTTGCCCATGTAAAGGTGGTCATGACGATGCCAGAAACCCCATATGGTAGAACTTTTGATGTAGGGGATCGAAACGATGATACCAAAAACCCTACCAAAACCATGTACCGAGTAAGGGATCACGTTTTTGATGATACCACAACTCTACATAAAACAAAACATATAGTTGGGGATCGTATACCTAACGATACTTCAACCCTACTAATACAACCCACAATGTAGGGGATCATATTCCCGATGATGCCTCAAACCCTATGGGGTTTCCATGCTAGAGAGGGGATCACTTCCCAGGGATAAGAAATCATAGAGATACTAAAAACCCGATATATAGAAGCGAATCTAGAGGTTCCATCTATGGACTCACCGGGGGGATGCCACAACTCTATCTAAAATTCAACCTATCGAGGGGTTCAAAAACATGTAATGGGTTTGTAATACCACACAAACCTTCATAGGAACGAACCAAGGGATTTCACTCAACCGATGTTGGTTCAAACTTCCCTAACTTAAGAGACTTGAAACATCACCCCACTATTCACCTGCTTGGCCTTGACTGAGGCCACCATCACGTTCTATGGAAAAAAACACTGAGGATAGTCTATTTACTCACCCGAAGAGGAAAACTGGTGAAAAATGTATTATTCTCCATAACAATCCTTTGAAGGGCCCACACCTTGATTCCAAAACTCAGTAAGAAGATTTCACCGTTTTGATCTCCTCCATGAAAACAGACCGAATCCATTACTCATTTGTCCAAAACGGACACCCGATGAAAAAGTCACATCTTGCTACAAAGGCCTAATGCATGCCTCATGGGTCCTGCACCCTGATCTCAGTCCCAGCACCTGAAATATATCTTGAAACATCCACATTACTATCAGGGTCACTATTACCCTAATCAAACTTCATTCAATCACTCTGAGCATAATCTTGGACAGTCCGAAGTTGAATAATAAAAAAATATTATTATTATTTTCATAGTTTTAGGACCTCGAGCCCCGATATCGATCTTTTAAACTTTTAAATCCACTTCAAAGGGTCCTTATTGATGTTAGGTTTTCATCTCCATAGACAACACGTGTGTCTGACTTTCCATTTGAAAGCTACATGTATTTAAAGAACCCCAAGATTGAAAAAATAGCCGGATCGACCCAAACCAGCCGATCTCCCTAGCATTGGCCGGCCCGCTCTGGCAGGTGGCCCTCTACCACGAGGTTCCCCATGCACTGTCATGCAACCTCAGGCTACCTGGCCCCCATCCATGGAATCGTTGATAAAAATCAAACTTCCCCCTTCTCATCATGTGGCGCTGCCGCACTGGTGCCTCGCTAGTAGGACTTCTGATGACTGCCACGATCACACCGGTGTTCCAAAATACGATCCAAAACATCCTACATGAACCTCATAACCTAACCTTCCATAATATAATGACAAAAATAATAAATTTTAAACATAAATGGGATCTGTGAATTAAAAATAAAACCTCCTACCTCACGGGCGAAACCCCGAAGCTTCTAGTGCAGAACGACGACCGCAACGTGTTGTAGCTCGATGTGGCGATCATCGTTACAAAAAATGGCTGTCTTCGGCACCTTGGTACATCGAAGGGGGAAGGGGGAGGGTCTGCTCACCATGGTTATTGGAAGAAAAATTGGGGAGGTGAAAGATGAATGATTCTTATTTATTTTTTTAAAACAAAAACCATAATTTATCTTTCTGCCAACACCCCTCCGCCTGGCACCCGACGCATAAAATATTAGGTTGCCCCTAGGGTAAACACGGTGTTTGGAACACTAAAATGAGCTCATAATATTGATCTGAGACTCAGTTCATGAGTTATTCAAGATGACATCTATAAATAAATTAATCATTTATTTACCAAAATGTCACTGTTCACCTTTTTCTACAGCAAGCCCATGCCTGCAATGGTTACACCCCGCCTCTGGTAAACGGTATTCTCTGGACGAAACTGTGCCCTCATATTTCTTATGTAATATACCGTTTAGGATATGACTCATCTATGTCACACAGATAGTATAAAAATATATAATTTTTTTAATAAAATTAATTTTGGGGACACCGTGCCTCAGAATCTCATGCCGTTTTCGCACCTATCTCTGGAATTATTCGTATGAATATTCCAAATCTGATAGGGCCAAAACCTGAGTTGATACAAGAACATTCACTATATTATAACAGAAAAGGGAATATGTTAATGGCATTAACATTATGAATCATCCAGAAATTATGAATTATATACTACATATAATAATGAAATGGACGATGAAATGACTACACTTTTAAAAAATTACCCCTTTTAAATGATATTGGAACATTAATTGTTATACCAAATCAAACTTAGTGAGTTCCATAAATGGATCAGTGATAGTGAAAAACGCTGGATATTTTGATAGAAAAACTCTTTCACAGAAAATTTAAATAACTTTGGAATGGAAATGGAAATGTTAGAATTATAAATTTCAATTTGTTTGGCGAATATGGAAGAATAAATTTATTTTATTCTTAAAACATAAAAACTGGTAAAAATAAAAAAAAACGTAACTACTAAAGTTACAAATGACTATATCAATTTTAATGAAAACATCCAAATACCAAAATATTTAATTATAATAATAAATTCATTGTGAGTTCATATGATAAATATTCATAGCAATTTAAATTAATGGGTCTAAACAATGCTGGTAATACTAATAATGAAATCATATTAGAAACCTCATCGAACATATGGAAAACTAGGGTCCTAGACTCCCTACCCAATGAAATCCTCCCACCCATACACTACCATCTTAACAATAATAACATTCCATGATTTTCATTCTTTAACTGAATCTAAATTTTATCTAAATAATTTATTACTTGATATGTTGAAGTCAATATTTTCTTACATTCAACATAGAAGATGTGTAAGGATTTAAAAATAATTTTTATGGCATTATATTTTTGATTCTTTTCCATTTCAAAAATAGTAGTTAATTTTTTTGAGAAAATAAATGCAATGAATAGTTTATGATTCATGAGTATGGAATGTATAAAAAATATGATGCTACCAATACTCCAATGGAATTCCTTTGATTTTTTACATGATCATTTAGTTATTGTAAACAGTGAATCTTATAGTAATATGGAAGGCCTGTGATTTACCCACATAAGAATAGAATTTAACTTGGGTCATTGTTGTAAACATATATAACAAGAATGTCCAAAAATCAATGGAAAACCCACATAAGATGGAAACCAATGTTCATGTCTTATTTTATAGCACCTTCTAACTAGTTTAGTGACATAAACACATCTACATAAAAACATAAAATTAATTTTAAAAATATATATTAAAAACAAGAAATAATTAAGAAAACATAGAAATAACTTATGCCACTAGGTGGTATGCTCAATTCAGAAATGAAATGAAAACATGAGGAACCTCAATGTGACATATCAAAGGACCTGAATAAAAAATCCAAAGATAATATTATTAATAATTCATAAATCATAAAAATGATAAAAACTGACATTTTAATAAGACATGTAGAACAAAAAATAAAAAAAATAATGAAAAACATGATAATTTTTTTTCATGGAGTTAATTTTCAATGAAAATTAGTACAAATTTATGACAATAGTTATTCATGGTATCTATTGAATTGTACATGTGATTAATAATTATCCTTGAATCAAATAAAAAAAAAATAAACTAAAATAATTTGTATTTGACATCATTAATCAAATCAGAAACAACACTCAAGTACAAAAAAAAACGTTGGAGGGGGAGAAACAATATTCATTTTGACCAAAATTCTAGAAACTATTGGATTCTTCATAGAGGGAGTATGAAAATCAGCATAAAAAATTATTAAATGAATTCCCCAAGATTTTTAGCCTTACTGGGTTTTGAAATGGATAACGGTGACCTGGATACCACACAGAAACCATTTTATTAATAGAGACTTTATTTATGAGAATGGTGAACATATATATAAAGAAATGGAAATAGAAGGATTCAATAGAATGTGAAATTTTTTACCATATCATATTCAATGCAGAAATGAATAAGAAAATATTGAGTTATCAGGCCCACCACTATGAAAAACTACTAACCAAAAAAATCATTTGTATTCTCGTTGGAATGATTCACCATAGGCTGATGATATCCAGAACAAGAGAACAATATAGAATCAATCATATTAGATGCTTTAAAAAATTACAATGAGATGGAAATACTGATGTCCTCCAATTCCATTTTTTTAATTTTATGAAAATGATACTTTTTGGTTCAATGGGAACTATACACAACTAAAAAAATAGTAGAACACATTGAAGTGTACATTTCATTCTACCTAATAACCAGCTTCCCAAACTATCCACTATTGCAACAATATTTCAGTTTTTCCACATCATTAATAAATGCACAGTAATTAACAGATTCGGGTTCAACCATTCTCTCTGAGAAAACATGAATTCCATCCAATGAACTTATTGCTCATGCAAGAAACTTCAAAAGGACCAATATCACATAGAATCCAAAAAACCAGATAGCTTTGAACTCTAATTTGACACACCAAACAAGAAACCAGTTGAATACCTAGAATCTAGAGTGAAAAATTAGACCCACTTGAAAGAGCTACAGCGAGGAAACGTACTAATGATCACTGGAGAAAATTTTTCTGATCCACAACACCAAACCTTTTAGTATAGCAACATCCATTATTGTTAGGTACTAGAACCACTGTCGAAAAACACCATGACCCTAAGATGCATCCCCAGGATGCACTGATTTTAAAATCATCAATCGTAACATCCTCAATAAGAACCCAAAACCAACATAGAATCCACTGAATCAAAACAATTTCTCCCACCAACATGAATGGAAATACCACATTAGGAATGAAACTTGAGGTTGAATAGTCACCAGGAACCATCAATATATTACCATATAATACCCTTGGGACCTTTATAAATTGTTTGATTTCCGGAAGATCCGCCAACAGAGAAGATAAATCGACCTCTTTTACTGTGGATAACCACTTAGAGATGAAGGAGGGTTTAGGGGTATATCCATCACTGATATATGGATCTGATTCATTAGAAAAAAACCCAAAATTTTAAATTTACATAGTTTGTTTATTAAATTTATTTTCATTAAATTTAATAATATTTTTAAATTTTTAATTTGAAAGTAAATTGTAAAATATAGATAGTATATATAAAATACATGTAAATATATCAAATATCATAATTATTTAAATAATTTTTTATAAAAACATCTTTGAATGTTTATTAAATGAAGAAATTTGAAAACTATATAGTAATTATATTTAAATAAAATCAAAAATAAAATAAATTAATGATATATTACTAATAAAAACAAAAATTAGGATATTGAATATGATGTAAAAATAATAATATATATATAAATTGGTTTCCCATGATTTTTTATTGATAAAATCATTTTTCTACACAATTATTATAAAAAATTTATTGATGAAAAAAGTATTTGTTTTATAATAGTTAGTATTAATAAAAAATTTATGTTTTAGTAAAAAAATGTAGGCAAGAGTAATAGATTTTACTGTTGGTAAAAGATGTGTTGATATTGAGTGATCAATATCAACCTATATATCTGTTGGTAAAATCAAGTGTTGGTATTTAAAATTAATACAAAAAAATTGTTATCTATTAGAATTACTCATTCTTACCAATAAATATATTATAAGATAATCAATTTATATTTTTATAAGTCATTTATCAATAGTGTTTTGAAATTTGATTAGGATGATTTTTTTTTTATTTTTCTAGGAAGTATCATTATTTGACTGATAGCGGAAAATACTGATTTTAAATTGAAAATTGACATTTCAAGAAAATAATTAATAGTGTTAAGTTATTTATTTTATTTTTCTTAAATTTTAATTAGCCAAATAATACATAAATTAATCCAACATACTTATTTGTAATCAATATCACTATGATATAGAATGTAAAAACTCAACAAACATTTGAACATTTTTCATTAAAAACCACCCTTTGTCAACCCATTTGGGGTATAAAATTTTAATTAATTTCACCCACTAATTTGATTGAAATTTGAAAAAATTTATTCCATAGTTCTAATCATAATAACATATAATTTATAATAATATTGTTATTTTTTTAGATAAAAAAATATTATTGATAAAGATTAAAATTAATTAATGCTATTAAGAGAAAAAATAGTTTAACAAGAGACTATGCCTTAAATGTAAGGGCCTAAATGACCTATACAATTTTCGAATATCCATTTTCTATAAAAATATTGAAACTATACACTATTTTATCTACATTTTACCATTATTGTTTCCACATGACATGGGAAAAATGATGGTGGAATCACCTTTTCAAATATTTACAAGAATGCCAATCTTCATACACTATAAATATACACACCCCTCCCACTTATTCAGAACATTGAAGACCAGTGTATCAACCAAACACTTCCAAAATAATATCCCCACATCCCAACCCTCATCCAACAATCATAACATTGGGAATAAATGGAACCAAGGATGTATTTTGGTATAATCCAAAAGGAGTCTCCCAAATAAGCGTTAACCTTCTTCAATGATCACTTTGGTTTCATAGACATTTAAAACCCTTAAATTATTTTTATATCATGATTATATATTATCATATGTTTATAAAGTATAATTATATGTTCTTATTCTTAGATTTAAACCTAAAATTTCACACACATATGTCAAATGGGATATGTATTCTTTATTTGTTCGTACGATGGACTACCATCTCACGAACGTATGTCTTTCATTCTTCCATATACCATATTTTAATGTTAGAAATAATTATTGTTTTATAGTTTATATATTATATATATAGTATTTTTAATGTATTATTTCTTCTTTAATTTTTCTATGAAACATAAATTTATACAATTTATTTCTGGGTATACGATAACATCATTTTTGGGCGTGCGTTCTACCACCTCCTCATAGTGATAAGATTCATTCACTGTATACATTGAATATGTCAGGGTAATATTTTAATAAAAATATTCTATATATAAGAGATAATATGATTCAATAATTATAATATACATGTATATTATTTAATATCTATTCTTTTAAAGTGACAGACAAATGGATGTTACATTCATGTGTACATAAGACATAACGCCTCAATGAACATTGCATGTCATTTCCTAAATCCAAAATTTATGGATTGTTCTAAATAAATATATATATATATATATACTATATGTGATAATTATATCAGGATTTCAATTCATGATATGATTAAATCAAGATACATTTAATAAGAACATAAATAAAAAATTCTAATGATACTAAAAAAACTAGGAAATTGACGCCTGAAGTTGTGAAAATAATGAATAATTGTTGACAGACAAGTAATAAGATATTTTTAAGAACATATATGATATTATAAATAAGATTATGGTTATTTTATAAGATATTAATTTTATAGTTAACATTATAGAGAAGGTTAAATACGCTCACCCAAAAGGAAAGACAATGTTTAGGATTTTGTCTCAATTTCTTTTAATTGAGGATAATATTATATTTAGCATCATGTTTCTTTAATATAGACTACATACATCACATTGGACATATAATATCCAAGAATAATTCTTTATTTTTGTTTTATTGAGATTGAATTTTATTTATTTCATATAATGTTATTGGAACTAAATTTTATAAACCAATTCCTTTTTATTAGTTTATATTACTTCTTCATTGTCGTAAATATTATAAAATTATCTATGTAATCAATTATTCCTATATAATAATGAATTTATAATTGTTTAATTTTAAATCCCAATTGATACACATAATATAAACATTGATTGATATTTACATAAATGTTATGGTCTTTTAATTTTTTATTTCCTAATCTCATCCTAATCTAGAATTTTAATTCATGAAATTACATTATAATTTGTTTTTGATTTTTTAATAATAAATAGATTAATTTTATTCTCTTCTTTATATTAGTGTCCTTTTTCAAATAATAGTAACATTTTCCACTCTTTGGTACTCAAAATATTTTAGAAAATGTTTTCAATAAAACCCTACATCATTTCTGTCTCTAGTTGGAGAGCCTGTTTTCTTTAAAAAATCCCAATTTTCAAAATATTTTTTCAAAATATTTTCATTCTTTCCAAAATGATTTATCGAAGATAATTTTTATCCTTTTTTAATTTTTAAATATTTACAATGTAATGTTATTGTATCTTCATCAAACAATGAATGTATCTATCCTTTTTACAATGAAAAAATAATTTGTTTTACTATGTATGGCATATATATATTTACCCACAATCTTTTATTTGAAACATCCATTTCCTATTTCAAATGTTATTTTTTAAAGAAGTTGTTTGTATTAGTTATTTTCAATGAAATTGATTTTAAAGTTGATTTTCAAAATGAAACATATATTGTCAACAAGAATTTTTTCAAAATATCTTTTTATAGTATCTCTATTCATCAATGATAAAACCCTTTATTTTTACTCCACTTGGGATACAATGTATAAAAAACATCTTAATAATTCTTATCGATGGTTCATGATTTCCATTACCAATGAATGTATTTTAAACTCACTACCTAGATTCCATTTTATTCCCATTGAAGTATTATTTTTTCTATGAACATTTATCATTGATTTAACCTATATATCTATATAATTTATCATGTATATGTTCAGTTTCTAGACCATACAAAATGTTTTAATATGGAATTTACAATGAATGTTATTTTATTTTATGTGCAAATATTATCAAATCAATATTCTTTTCTCAATAAGGATATTTGTTAAGGAACATTGTTTATGAATTTGAATCTATTATTCTATATATGATGAATGATCTGGACATTCCAAACATGATTTGGGGACCCTTTAATGAAATTTATATAGGTTGGTTACCAATTCATACAAGACCCGTGATTCATTAGTGGACACATGAGATGAAACCAGTTGGAAACAAACACTTTGATTTTGTTTCCAAGAATAATTGAAGGGTTTCTACCCACAGATTTGGACTATATTGTGGTAATTCTTGATAGTTGTGTGTTAAAATATCTTGTAAAAGGTCTTGTTGCTAAAGGTATTAGGTTTTTGGGAAAAAATAGGTCTGATAGTTAGTCATTTCCTTCATTTTATATTCATTTATTATTATATATTAGATTTTTTGCTTCTATATAATCAATGGATGCATTTCATTCTCATCTAATTGATTAAATGGAATATCTTTTACATATTCAGCTTACCATATTGTATATTCTTTATTTATTTATTTCCATAAAATGTGTTTTCATTTATTTACCCTTACATATTATTTAGTCACTTTTTAATCATTTATTTACAACATGGCATGTTTTATTAGTTATTTATATTTCCATATATATTATTTTGATGGAATCATTATTTATTCTGATGTACTTACACTAACTAAGCATTTGAGCTAACTAGTTTTTTGTTTCATTTCCCTAGGATTACATAAATTTTAAAAATAATGATATCAAAGGATTTTCCATAAAAAATAAAGATATTATTCTTGAAAAATAATTATGTTGTAATTAGTGAATTCATTTTTATAACAAAACTCATGTATATATCTGGTTTTCCAAAACTAAAAAACTCATAGGTCATTTAGGACATGATTTTGTTGTGTTTTATATCACTTTAATGGTAATGAGAACTACATCTATGATTTATGGGATGTGTCACTAAAATTTTATCAACGATTTTTGGAATGGATAATTACCAATTAGTGTTGAATTTCATAATTCAATTTCTTTTCATTAGGTTATATTACCTTTTATTTTTAATTAAAATTATAATATTATTTGGGTATGTAATTATGATTATCTTATTATTTATATCTTATTTTTTTGTGGATTTTAATTCACACACAAAATCTTTTCATTCATTATTTCTCACCTAAACATTAATATATTATTAATTGTTTATTTGAAAATATTATTCTAATCAAATTTTTTGTTCATGAAATTTAAATGATGTAAAATTGTTAATACTTTTATGATAAACCCATTTCATTTTCTACTCCTAGAGTTATTAATTATATTTTAATGTAATAAGAAGAATTACTCTAATAATTTGTACATAAAATAATCAATAAATATTTTCTATGAATATTCAGGTTGACTTCTCTATTTGGTATGAAATTTATTTTCCTACCAAACTATGTTTTGTAAAACAAATATATTATTTTTACTAACCTTTTAAATGTATTTTTAAAAAACACATTTAATCATTTTTTATTTATGAAAAATGTTTTAAATTGGATCGTCATTTTGTTTTGAAAATAAATCATAGATTTGTTTTACCGAATAAATGAATAGAATCATTGTTTTAACACATACGACATAAATCAGGTTTCTAGTGTTCATGAACTATAATATTTTTTAAAAATTATTTAATAAGTTTCAATTGATAAATTAAATGAAAGATATTTCCATATTCATTTGTCCAATTTCATTTCTAAATTTTATTTTTCATTGTGAAAAGGTTTTTTCCAAAAGAATATTTTCAAGGATATTTCAATGGAATTTGTAGTCACCACCACAAACAACCCTTATTATACTTATTATCCATTGGGTTATATTGTTTTAATACCATCCTTATTCATTTTATGGATGTTTATGATCATTTTAACCAATTAAAGGACTGAAATTTACTTTCTTGATTCATTTTTATTATTATTAACTTTCCATTAAAATATTCACTTTACATTCATCATTGGACATTACATTTGTCATAGATATAATTTTTATTTATGAGGGATGTATTTTTTACATAAAACATGCATAATTTTTACATATGGCTCTTTATATAAAATCAATATTATTTATTTGGGTAATTATTGAAAAATATGCATTCTTTATAAAATATGAATATTTCATGATAAAGTATAATTTTTATGAATTTAATAGATATTTAAATATATTGGGAATGGTTTGGGAATGAAGTAATGGGTGGGGATTAAGATTATATATCAAATCAATGAATTAGTAGCCTCACAATTCATATAAATAAGCTATAATTTATTGGGTCTCTACCTATGGTTTTAGAATATATTGTGAATGGTCTTGATCGTATAGGTATCATATTCCAGAGAACATGAATATAATAATTATTCATTTTATTTATTATGAATTCATTTATTATGATCCTTGAGATTTTCAAAATGATATTATCTCTTTGTGAACTTCATTCATAGTGTAATGATTAAATGAGATGTTTGTTTCGTTGTTTATCTTGTCATGCTGATTATTCCTCCTCTAATTATTTATGGTATATATAAAATTATATTATTTCTAGATGTATTTAATTCTTGTTTTATTAATTAGATGGAAGTTATTTTCAGTTATTAACAATGGGAAATTAATTATTCATTATCTTATCATTGTATTCATGTTATTTAAATAGAATATGTGTTCAAATATTTACTTTGATTTTTTGATTATTCTTATTAACTGATGATAGATATAATCGTACATAAAACTTAATGATCATTTTAAATAACCCTTATTGTATTTCATCTTCCCAAAATTTAATGAATTGTACTATGATTTAGATAAAATCATATTCTATAGCTGACAATGATATTCTATAAAATTATGATATAATTTTTATGGAAATTTAATATGGGAATCATATATATCTAGTATACCAAGACTAATAATAAATTTTTTCCTTTGGAATTTGATTCCTTGTACGTTATGAAAATATAATATTTTAAGAAACTAGCTCTGAGTAACAGAATTTGAGGTCGATATAATGACATTGAAATAATAGATTAAATTTTGGTGTACATATAAGCATAAAAAATAATTTCATTAGTTTTCAAGGATCAATGCCAAAACTATTATAGTGGAATAACATCACATCTCAAACTATCATAGTTGTCATGGTTTACTCCCAAGACTTCCCAAGTGTATATCTTCCAATAATGAATTGGGTTCACTCCCTATTATAGTCTTATTAATCTCATTAGATATTGACCTTTAAAAAATCATTATAGTTAGAGATAAAAACCATGACTCAAATAAATAGAATACTACATATGTGTCCCAAAAGATCCGTAAACAGTCATCATGTTATAACCCTTTGCTGGAAATGGGTTTCATAAACATTTCATCATCTTATAACATATTGAAAAACATGTTCCAAAAACATTTAAATAAATCAATATTACATAACCCATGGAAAAAAGAATGGTTCTCTTTAATATCACAGATCATAAATATATACCATCCAGGGAATAAATAATTGTTCTATAATTGGACCATATACCAAATAAATCATAAGTGATATCTATTATTATTTTATTTGATAAATATGATACCATTAAAATATAATTTAAAAATTGTTGAGTAAAATATATTTTCAATTTTGAAATTAGTTATTTACAAAATCAGCACTACCTTAAAGATAACAAATTATATTAATTGAACCATGTAAAATTAAAATGGAATCTACAAAGGTAAAATTGTGAATGGGGGCAGGAAAACCCACTCATGTTGTATAAGTTTGAAAACATTCTTTTAATACTTCTGTTAGAAAAGAAAAGATGTAGCTCATCAATAAATGACAAAAAAATTAATTTCAATCAATTTTTATTTAAGTAAAACATGTTTGAAATTGATATTACAAATTTATATGGGAATAGTAAATACTATACTTGAAAATGTTTTAAAAATAATTCATATTCATGTAATAGGTTTATCAACTGAATAGGGAGAAGATGTTGGTTTTGATTAAAAACATATTTTCTGTATCTTAACCACAAAATCTGAGGAAAATGAGAGAAAAAAAACTATGTAAATAATTAGAGGATAATAAATTTCACATGTATCATGAGAAATAAATCAAAAAATTCCATCATCGAAAACCTAATAATAAATAATCCATATTAAACATGATATTATAGTATAAAAACCTTACTACTTTGGTTAAATTTTCAATTAATAACCCTTACAAGATATATCAATAGATATATATTTAGATACCAAAAAAATTGAAAAATAAAATCATAAATTACATTCAACATCATTTTATCCTCCTTACAAAAAGAACCAAGTGTTGAATATGTTATATGTCCCATTAGAATAAATGTGTGATCAAACATCTATAAATAAGGTAATTCCTTGATTATAAATCACACAAACCCCATATTTAATAAATTTAAATATATTCTAATTATATAAAAGATTAAATTTCATTATTTTAATATAATATGTTATGTCTTTATAAAATTACTACACACCATTTTTTTAATAATTCGTTATTAGAATCATTATTTTTTAGAGCTAACTATTCAATTAATCATGATAATTTTAGTTTAGTAGTATAAATCTCTGTAAATTTTTCTTAGTTACGCAATCTAAAAAATTTTAATCATGATAAAATATAATATCTTTTTATTATAAACATGTTTTATTTGTGAACATTTTTTCTTATCTGATAGATGGTACAAATAAATGGAAAATATTAAGTAAACAATAATGTATAATTATTAAATATAATATTTCATATATATTAAATAATATCTTATTCATTATCATCTAAAAAATATATAAATAAAAAGAGAATCACATAACTCCATGGAGGAGTAAGTACACACATAAGCACGAACGATAATATGATTTCCAAAAATATTTGGTGGTATGTATGTTGATGTGATATTATAATACCCGAAGTATAATTATGTCATAAATATTATATATAAACATTAAACCCATCAAAATTTTCCTCCTTTAAATATGATGATTAATAATGAATTGTACTGCTATGTGGACATGATAAGTTGTACATACACACAAGTGATATCTTTACTTCACGTTTGATGGGAAATTTGGTGTAAAATGGTTTTTATGAAATCAAAATAACTTTTAATAAAATTTCGGATATTTATTTTATTGTTTTATTATAAATAGAATATGTATATATAAGTTAATAAATATTATAAATGTAAGTGATTTGTTGGATAAATTAACCCTTCTTGGAAACCGCTTCATTAGATATCATGTAAATGGATATAGGCTTGTTATTTAGGGAATACATAAACAAATATAATCACGTTAATTGATGTTAATAAGATAAATACATAGAGTTTTGTTGATCTATATGTCTTAATGTGGTGTAAAGAACTGAGGGAAGAGGTTCTCGTTTATAGTTGTGGTGAGGGGATCTTTTGGAATTATAAAAATATTAAATTATTAAATATTCAGTGTCATGAAAAATGCATAGAAATGGATATGGATTCAATTCATTGTTATGATATTTTTAAATTCCTATATACGTTTTAAATTTTAAAAATTTTATATTTCATATTAAAACATGTCATTTTTTACTAACCCGTAGTTAATGAACATTTATTTTAACTATGGTAAAAAATCAATATTAATGGGTTGATAATATTACTTATAAGGTGAAAAATTTCTAATCAAAAACCATTTTTAAATTATTGGAACAAATCATATCCACCTAATCTTATTCCAATTTTTTTATGAAATTTAACAAAATATCATCAAGATATAATATCATTAGTGTCAATTTTTACATTTTTCATTTAATTTGACTTAACTGAATTTATGAAAATTTTAAAATTCAAATTTAATATTGTATCATAAAACTAATATGAGATATTTTTCAATAATATTCATGCATCATTATACATTAACCAAATTTGATCACTTTTTAAAAAAACTCGAATCATTAATTTAATTATTCTGTTAATTAAATAAATATTGTATTAACATTACACAATCATTTAAGGTAAAAATATGATACATAAAAATTAGATCTAAATTATCTTCATGAATCTAATCTCATTAAGAACAAAATAATTACATATATTTATTTGTTATATTTTATTAGCCATTTTGGAATATATTAAGTATTTTATAAACATTAAAGAGTGACATTAAAAAAAATATTTTATTAAATGATATATAAATAATTTTTTAGGGACATGTATCTATAAAAAAGTGAATTTTGAGCCTATTTTTATAAGTCTTAAATAAAAAAAATCCAATAATAATTATAAAGTCTATTTATTTCCATTTTCACTTATTTTAAATTAACATAAACTATATTTATACATTATCGAGGTGATGATTTTTACCATAGTTACTAGTCATATTTTCCAAAAACAAAAGTGTATTATTTACAAAATTAGATACTTTTGAATCTAAATTTATCATTCATATTATTTAACTGAATAATACTAAAATTATGAAAGTAAATTTATTGTATGTTCATAAATTTCAACAAAACCTGATTTTTTAGAAAAAAAATTTAATCATAAAACTAGGTTTAATCATATATTATTCTTTTAAAAATATTTTTTTAATGATTAATAAAATTTATAATTTACATAATAAAAAAAACTCATTAGAATTATTTATTTATAATTATTAATTGAACTCATTACTATAAATATAAGTTTTATGTGTAAAGAAATATTAGAAAATCCATCATTTCTAGTTTCATTTTTTTTTTAAAAACATAATGGTTTTTTTAACCAATTAATTAATATTAAAAAAAATTCACTATAAATTTTAATAATTCACTTATTTAAATTAATACCAACTGATACTATAGATTTAAAATAAAAAAATTTCATAATATACCATAGTTTGTCTAAACTCATTGTATTACATAACATTTCTATCAAAGAAATTAAATTTATTTTTTAAAAAATATTCTTTTAAATCCCATATTGATAATGTAGAACAATATATTAGCTCCATTTGGAATATTTTCTCTCCCACCAATACATAAAATTATTGAAAGTCAAGTTGGTTTACTATCTTCTTGAAGGTAATGTTTATGTATAGTGTACAATAATAAAAAAAATGTCTGAAGAGTAAATTAATTCTATGGAATGTAAATGATTTATGAAAATAATTTCCAAAAAACGTTTTCCAAATAATAATCATCTTAAAATTGAAATAATGTTTTGTATACTGAAGGAAAAAAGAATATGTCTAACGACCCCGATCTTAGTTGACCAGAGTCGGTGCCTTACATATATTACATCGTCATATATATAAGATTAAATTCCAAAATTCTAAAATAGTGTAGTGGTTTTGGTAAACCATATTTTATATATGGTACCCATATTACATTTTTAAAATAAAGTAAAATATAATAAATAACAAAAGATAGTAAATTGTATCCTCAGAACTACTTCAATGTTCAATTCTTCATAATATGGGGAAAATAAACAAAATAAGTGTCTGACCAAATGCTTGGTAAGGGTCAAGGGCATTGTAAGATATCATTAATGAATAATTATAATCAATTTTACATGGTATATAATTGAATAGACAATCAACTTATATTTTTTGATAACCAATAATCAAAATGAAAATATAAATTACTGAAACCCATTCCATTTAATCAAATTAATGAGAATGAAATGAATTGATAGATATTTTCAAAGAAAAATATCTCACAGATAATAAAAATTACTGAATTATTATTTTATGAAATGATTTATTATTGGACGACGTGGCTCCGAAACATGAAAACCTCTAATTTCAGGATCTATCCTCTAGAGAGTTAAAAACTACAAGTTTACACTCATTTAATTTTTCCAAATTATTTTTTCAGGAGACCCATCAATCCACCAAGGGAAAATATAAAGTCATGGACCATCCAATCATTGAACATACAAAGATTTCTTCATATATTGAATAATAGATTTAATTCATAGACAGTCTTCCCTATCAAAAATCTATATCGAGTAAAGAATATAGCTTTATCAATATTACCCTAAAAATGAAATAACTATGAAAGTAATCTCCATATGTATAAAATGGTATATAGATTATTAAATGGAAATATCCAATATTAATAATATGTATATTATGGATGAATTTAATTTCAAAAACAATTGTTACAGGTCAAGTGATTGTTCCAAGATAAAGGTAACAATCACAATAGAAATTGACATTTTACAATAACTCTTATCACTTGGTAATTTTTAAATAAAATCACCTTGGATTAAATAATTCGAATTGAAACTCCCAATAAAATTAATAATTTTTAATTCATGATATTTTATGTCAAATTGGTAGTTTATACAGTACATAAATGTTTATTGGTGTATAATAACATATAATTCTCAAAGTAATGTAAATTTAGATGAAATCCATTACCTTGGACTTCTTATTAGTTGAATTCCGAATAACATCATGTATAATGGTTTTATGAATTTTATTACCTTTTAACAAATAAAATTAATATTTATAACATCATATATGATATTTAAAAACTCCCCATCACCCTTTTCTTAATAACCAGTCATTATTTTCCTCATTTTGAGTAATAACGACTTTATTTTTCGAATATTTTTGGACTAGTAATTTCATTTTATTTCTTACATAAATAATGATATACCATATCAAGAAATTAATCCATGATGTAAATATGACAACCTTAATTTTTATTACATTCTTAAACATGATTTAATGCATAAACTCTTCACTTGATACAACATGGAAGATCGAGAGGTCTAGTGTCTTTAGGGCATAAGACCATTACTTAATATCTTAAAACATAAAATACAACATATGTATTGAAATATTCCTTTAGATGACCCCTACATTCCCTCATAATTAGCATTTCATAGGATAACCTGAGGACATGCATAAGAAAAGGGTGAGCTATAAAGCCAAGTAAGGGAGATAACGAGGCATAACATAAAAGGCAAAATACATGTTAGGAAATATTAATTTCAAAGGAGATTAATATAAAAATTAACATAAAGTCATGCTAAAACTTGATTTATATAACATGGAAATGTGGAAACAATACTTAACATGGAATTATCTTGATCCAAGGCTCATTCCACATAGAGCATGAGTAAATCATCATTGTACATGAAGCACGAGTAAAACCTCATTGAACTTGAATTAGCATGATAAAACACTCATTAAACATGATGTATCATGATAATGTACATTAACCAATGCATTGAAGCACTATCAGGGTGCACCCTTCTTGAACATTTCATTTCATGCATAAGTTTTCCACATGTATCATATAACATGGAATCATTTAACCTCGTAAGTTATTCCATGATTATGAAATATAGAATATACACATGAAAGTACCATTAAATTTTTATATGTTCATTATGTTTAATAACCTTGATAGAGACATGGGAATGGTATTAACTACACAATGATTTTGACATGGAAAATTGCAGTGCAATTTCGGTAGCTTAATGGCTCAACATAAAAATTCGTAAAAATGGTTGATATGAGAGAAAGGGATGTCTCATAAAATTTACATGAAATGGAAAGTATTGGGTTCCAATATATGCATGTCCCAAAATAAGTAAATGAATTTAGATTCATAATAAAAAATAATTTCATGAATGTAAATGAGGAGAGAGATATTCCTTAAGAAATTTCAGCATGGTAATAAGATTACATGAGAGGCATCAAATTAGAGTGAAAGGGGTATCCTGTAATTTAAACATAAATACAGTATTATGGGGGAGGTTTTCAATAATACCCAAAAATTTGTAATTGAAATTTAAAGGGTATATGAACATAATGAAATTGAGACAAAAATGAGAAAAGAGGAAATCCCTTACATGGAAGTGTGATCCCAAGGGCTTTGGAGAGGATAGAAAAAGGCTTCCTGGGATCTTGGGGTGCCTTAAGAGGATTATATAGAGTGTAGGGTAGAGGTTGGACGAACTCCAAGGGCTTTGAGTGAAGAGTAAGTGGGATCTTGGGTGGGTTTATATTGGATAGGAGAATGAACTTTTTATTATTTAGTTTTGGGACATCTGACATTAAAGTAATCAAAACCACAAACCATCCCATAGTTTTTGACAATTTATTTTTCAAAAGTGGAGTGTAAAACAATATATTATAAGGCCGATGGACTAAATTATTAAAATAATAGGGTTTCATATGTGGAGGTGAGTCACACTATCAAGGAAATCAATTTAAAATGACAAAATATTTTATATGTCTGAGAGGGTCCACTAAATCTTTGTAAAATATATAAAACATATCCAAAATAACATATTTTTAAAGATAAAACATATATTGGCCGCAAATATCATTTATATTATGTTGTTACATCACTATTGTGTCATTATGATGTCATAAAACACATTCTATATTTAAGCGGTATTTAATTTTTACCCACAAATTCCACCGTATCAGAGTATTATAAAAAATTTACCGTTTGATAATTTCAACATCCTGATTCCAAAAATAATATTCATGTTATCTAAATAATTTTCTAAATATTTTAATTTTTACTTTAAAATGAAAAACCGATATCTATCGAAAATTCATGGGTTTTGACAAAAATGGCTTTGAAACCATAATAAAAATTATAATTGCATTGATAAAATTATACAATCATTTATATTTAATAAAAATGAATTTAATAATATTAATGATAATTTATTATTAAAACAATATTTAATTTAAAAATCCCTTAATTCATCAAAATATATTTCTTAGTTGAATATTAACTAAAAATATTATTTTCACTTTAAAAACAATTTATAAAGTAATAATAATAAAATGAAGTTATATTTATTATAATATATAAAATTAATGCACATATTCATAGTGCTATGGTCTTGATACATACCCCCTTATAACACCTGAAAAATATCGAAGGATAAGGTTTGCGATGGTGACAGACTCTTGGGGTGGCTCAGATAAAATTTCTTTGGTGGTAATCTCTATCAACTTCCACTTCTCAGGTAGGCGATTCGATTCGAGCTTAACATGTTGAAGCTTGTCTTGGGATTGGTCAAGAGAGAATCCCAATAACACCACCTCCTATCCAAGCTCTGACAAACGGGCTTCATATGGGGCAAGTCTATTGGATGAGGCCATCACTTCCTTTGTCTCAGTAAATTGGATTTGTTAAATACCTATATTTATACTAATCATGGGATCACTGTTCAACGACTATATTAGAAACGGTCACAATTCTGAATAGTATATTAAAATACAAAAACATAAAATCAATGAAGTTCACATTTTATATTAACATTTTTCATAATGAGACATTTAATTAGATCAAGATGAATTTCCATTAATGATAGTTTGAGTCATTACAATCTTCCCCCATGAAAAAAATTGTGTCCTCGCAATTTGATTACATACAAAAAGAACACTGAAATTTAAACACGACTTCAAGGTTGTTACCCACCACCCTTAAAAATTCCCCAAACCTCATTATCATGTCAGTAACAGAGAGCGAGGGTCTACCTAGTGAAACAATACCTCAATGCACTTTCAAAGTCTTCCACTTCCTTAGTCCAAACACAGTCCATGTAACATGGATTGTACTGATGGAAGATATGATGGACTTTTCAAAAATAATTTTTTTCTTACATACAGTTTAAAATCATCACCATGTACCGGGTTATTTTAAAATAGTACGACAAATACATCTTTGAAATTTTCAAAATATGGTTCTTCGAATATATAGCCTAAGTTTCCCAAAAAAACAGGAAGCCAAGACTATATAAATATAGTATGCTCGGAGGTCTCCCTCTTCAGTAGCTATGCTAGAATCAAATAGTGCATCATACTCTTTGGATAGGGTGAAGTATTTGAAAATACCCTGATAGTTCCTCCCTTGCTGATAAAGGTGACATAGTTGGGAGCTTAAGATTTGATCACATGTGATCCATGATTCTTGATGATTTCATGGTATAGAGGAGGTGTTTGATATTTCATAGACCATCTTGCAAGAATGTTTTACATCAGAAAAGGTTTCTATATGATATGATCATGAATTCAAAATAATTATAGCTAGTAAGTCCTTGAGAAGGGACAAGAGTGTTTTATGAGGTTCCTCTCCTTCAATCTCAAAACTATCCTTAATCCTTCTAACAAAACATATAAAATTTTGAGTTACCCTCTTGACATGATAAAATTGTGATATTAAACTACTTTAAGTCTAATTATTTATTATTACTTTATGAAAGGAATGTTAGTGGAAACACATAAAGGGTAATCCAAGGACAAAACTGAGGACTTATAAATTAGTTTTATTTCATTAGCTTATGAATCCATATGCTTAAATATATGAAATTATTTATCTACTTTCTATCATATAATCTTAGGTGAATTTTATTTAATTCCCTTAATAAGGGTTCATACTAAACTTTTGAATTTACCAAATCATATCCCTCAGGAGTGTCATAACCAAGAGTGCATTAAGGCCCGTTGTTGGGTACGAGGATACCCCCGGTCAAGCCCGAAACTCCTTGTCAGGGTTTTCACCCCTAGGTACATCTGTTCTAGAGCCGCCTCTAACTGATTGTATCCAGACATGGATGTATTTGAAATATATACCACTTACTCAATACTCACTAAAAGTCTGGGGTGTTTTTGTTATACATATCCTTGTCTCCAAGACTTTTATAGGTTTTTCTAATCCTAATCCCAAAAATAACTAAACATAACATCTGATACCAACTATGACAACCCTGCTTTTTATTACATTCTTAAACATGATTCATTGCATAAACTCTTCACTTGATACAACATGGATGATCGAGAGGTCTATAGTCTTTGGGGCTTATGACCATTACATAACAACTTAAAACCTAAAATACAACATCTTTTTTGAAAATATCTTTTACATGACCCCTATATTCCCTCATACATAGCATTGCATAGGATAACAAGAGGATATGCATGAGAAAATGGTGAGCAATAAATCCACTTAAAGGAGTTAACGTGGCATAAAATGATAGATACAATACATGTCAAGAAATATGCATATCAATGGAGAATAATATCAACATGAAGATAAAGGGATGATACAACATGATTAACATAACAGATAAATGTGTCATCCACACTTAACAAGGAATTAGAATGAGCCAACGCTCATTGCACATGGAGAATGATTAAATCGTCATTGCACATGAAGCATGAGTAAAACCTCATTAAACTTGAATTAGTATGATTCAAAACTCATTGAAAATGATGTATCATGACACTATACTTTACCCAATGCATTGGAGCGCTATCATGTCGCACCATTCATAAACATTTAATATCATTAATAAGTGTGCCACATGAATCATATAACATAGAATAATTCAACATCATAATTTATTCCATGATTAACAAATTTGGAATACACAAATGAAAGTACCATTAAATATGTACATGTGAATAATGGTGAATACCCTTTATAGAGACATGGGTATGTTGTTCACTACACAATTATTTTGACTTGGAATAATGGTGTGATAAAAAAATTGAAAGGCATAACGCCGCGACATAAAAATTGATATAAAAATTGATAGACACATGGGTATGGTATTTTGACTTGGAATAATGGTGCAATTTTGGCAGCATGATTGTGTGACATAAAAATTCATAATAATAGTTTATGAGATATAAAGGTGTGTCTCATAATATTTACATGAAATGGAAAGTGTGAGGTTCATATAAAAGCATGTACCAACATAAGTAAAGGAATTTATATCATAATACAAAGGAATTTCATGAATGTAATTGAGGAGAGAGAGATTCTGTATGGAATTTCAGCATGGTAACAGGTGTACATGTAAGGAATTAAATGAGAGTCAAAGGGGTATTTCATAATTCAAACATAAAGAGGGCAGTATGGGGGAGGTGTGGAAGCATACCCCAACATTTTTAATTGAAATTAAAATTGTATAACAACATAATGAAATTGAGACAAAAAATGAGAAAATGGGAAATCCCATAGTTGGAAGTATGATCCAATGGCTTGAGAGAGGATTGAGAGAGGCTTCTTGGGAGCCTAGGGCACATTGGGAGGATTAGAGAGAGAGGAAGGAATAGGTTGGATTAACTCAAAGCTCTTTTATTGAAGAGGAAGTAGGATCTTGGGTGGGTTTATATAGGAAAGAAGAATGAATTCTTTATTATTTAGGTTTGGGACACCTCACACTAAAGTAAACAAAACCACATACCAACCCCTGATTTTTGCACATGGTTTTTTTGAACTAGTATTGGAAGACAATATTTAATAGTTCCAATGGATTAACTTATTAAAATAATAGGTTTACTTATGTATAGTTGAGTAAAACTCTCAGGGAAATCAATTTGAAAAGGAAAAATGTTTTATATGTCTTGGAGGGGACACTAAAGCTTTGTAAAATAAATAAAACGGATCCAAAATAACATTATTTTAATTTTAAACCATATATTATCCGATCATATAATTTATTTTATTTTATTACATCACTATTGGGTCATTATGATGTCATAAAACAGAGTATATATTTAAACTGTATTTATTTTTTACCCAAAAAATCGACTACCTCAGAAAATTATGAAAAATTCACCGATGGATAATTTCGACATCCTGATTCCAAAAATAATATTCATTTAATATAAATAATTTTCTAAATTTTTGAATATTTATTTTTAAAATAAAAACCTACATTTATCTAAAATTCATGGGTTTTGACAAAAATGACTTTCAAACCTTAATAAAAATTAAAATTACATTCATAAAATAATACGATCATTTATATTTACTAAAAGTAATTTAATAATAATAATATTATTATTATTAAAATATTATTTAATTAAAAAAAATTTTAATTCATCCAAATATATTTCTTAGTCGAATATTAACTAAAAATACCATATTCACTTTAAATACTATTTACAAAGTAATAATAATAAAATGAATGTATATTAATTATTATTTATATAATAATAATGCACATATTCATAGTGCTAAGGTCTTGTTACTTAACTCATTATAACACCCGCATAAAACCGAAGGGTATGGTGTGTGATGGTGACAGACTCTTGGCATGGCTCAGATGACATTGCTCAGGTGGTAATATCTACCAATTTCCACCTCTCTTGTAAGCGATTTCATTTGAGCTTAAAATGTTAAAGCTAGAATTGGGATTGTCCAAGAGAAAATCCCAATATGCCACCTCCTTTCCGAGATCTGAGAAATTGGTTTCATATGGGGAAAGTCTATTGGATGAGGCCATTGCTTCCTTTGTCTGAGTAAATTGGACTTTTTAAAGCCCTATATTTATGAAAATCATGTGATCTCTGTTCAATGACTATATTAGAAATGGTCATGATTATTAAGGGTTTTTAAAAATCCAAAAACATAAAACCATTGAAGTTAAAATTTTGTATAAACATTTTACATAAGGATGCATTTAATTAGATCAAAAGGAATTGAAATTAATGAAAGTTTGGGTCATTACAGTAAATGTCATATATATTTAGTATATATGTATTTAAAAAATTCTATAAAATTTGGTTATATGAAATGGCATACACCGTTCATGGATACGGAAGGCCATACGTACATATGAATGATGTTTTCAATTTATTATCATATTAGATTACAAAAAAGTTAATAATAAATGTATATATTATAATTCCAATATTTTTTAATTTCATATATGTTAGTTATTTTTATTGTCATCAATACATTCCAAATAAATTTTGAACAAATCACATCGGTTCGCAATTCGGTATTCCTTCATTCACACAAACGACGTTATCATTTTCCTATAAAATTTAAATCATAATGATATTTTCAAAATAATAATTAAATAAGAATAAATACATTATAAATATCATATAAATATTTAAAAATAAATAAATACAACATTATTCCATCCCATTTTATGGGGTATTATAAGAACAAAAAACATCGGTTCGGGAGGCACTAGTCTGATGTACACACAAATGACAATTGTATATCCAATTGGATGGATGTTTATGAATTTTTATTTCATAAAATAAGCATTATAATATATAATTATATTTACCATAATTATTATTTTTATATTATCATGGTATTATAATAATTTATGGGGGTGTTGAGAGAAATAAAACAATAGTGCTCGTTGATTAATGTTACATCTTCTCCAAGAAACTCCAATTTTTTATACCAAAATCCATCCATGGGATATTTTTTTTGACAAATTAAATAATTTATGATGATAGGAATGATGTTGGGAATTGACTTAGTCTAGGTTCGTATGATCCAAAAGGATTTAGAGATTTAAAAAGTTATGGAAAGTGAATTTAATTTTATAGTGGAGGAGGATTAGTAATCTTGTAAATACAAAAAGCTAACATTATTAAGAGGTATCAAATACATAATGTACAACCAATAATGAACCATTTTTGATAAAAAAAATAGTATGGTATAAATGTATCCATAAAATTAAGTTTTGACTAGATTCATGGTAATTTGGACCCCTACAATTAATGTTTATCCACTAAAAATTCATTTTTACCTTAATCGTTGTAATTAAATTTAATTAAATTCCATAATATTTTGTTCAAAAAATAATTCAACCTATAAGTAAATAACAAATTATTTAGTTTAAAATTATTTAATTCATTTTAAAAATTAAAAACACATATGCGATAGAAATTAATTTAAAATTAATCTTGTAGATGGGATAGGAAAATAGGTTTTTAAAATGAAAAATGTTCAATCCTTCAAAATGTTTTTAAATCTAAATTAATTATAAAAATTATCATAATGAGATAAATTAGATTAATAGATATATAATTTATATAATTTTAATTTTAATCCCTTTATAAATATAATTTAACATTATAATTTATTTAAATAAAAATTCATTTTTCAATTATTATTTATTATTTTTTATTATTCATCAAAAACCAAATTTCCCAAAAAAGACAAATAAAAAACAAAACATAAGATATTTTTGAAATTAAAAAATTAATGATGAAGTATATTTTGTAAAATAAAATTTATAAATGTTTCATAATTAGTTTTAAAAAAAGACCACTATTAACATGAGGTAAAACTACCTTTTGAAAAATATATCTTTTAATGCATAAAGTAAGATTTCTTCATATTATTTTTTTATCAAATCTCATTGAATTATATCAAAAAAATTATAATATAATATATAAATATCATTAATATAGTTCAATAAAATTAATTAATTTAAATTATGTATATAAAACTTCCTTGGGAGAATAAAATTTGTTTTAAAAAACATTACTTTTTACTGAATTAGTTTTTTATATTCATTTTTAATTAATTGGTAACCAAATAACTCAAACATAAATTTTTATAAGATAGTTAATACTTTTATTTATATAAAATTTAATGGACATTTTATATCTTATTATATTAAATAATAATATTTTTACAATATATTGTTGAGTGGTAAAGCTCTGTCTCGCATGTAACACAAGCTACCAAAAAAATACGTTCTTGCGTGTAACATAAGCTAAATCAGGGATTCCAGAATTCTAATCTATATAAAATGTTAAATTTATTTAAATTAAGAAATATATAATAATTTATCATTATTTTATATTTCTTTATACACATGGTGTTGTGTTTCGTACACACTATCGAATAAAATGTTATTTCTTTAGAATTTTTAGGGTGTACAATTATCCCCATGATAAATAAACAACGTCCTCACATTTTAAGCTCAATTATGTTAATAATTTTTTTGATATTTTATTTTTTTGTTGAAATACCACATAATGAGTGGGGTTGGTGGAAAATACTCTTGAAAATTTTGAATGGGAAACTCTAAGGACATATGGAACAAAAAATAAATACATTTCCAATTATGGGAACATTAATGGACACTAAATATATAGACTTAGAAAAAAGAATAAATAATTATAGATAGTGATTTTGGTCATTGAAAAAAAAGATAATGATTTATTGAAATTTTTTGGGTCAAAACAAAAAATCATTTAGTATTTAAAATACCATCATTTAAATAAAAATAAAGTTATTGGGATAAATTTATATTAAATATAATTTCAATAATGTTAGATAATTAATTTTCTAACTAGGCTTGCATGAAAATATACTTACATGATATATTCCTAAAAAACTAATCCTTTTGTTATTCATCTATCAATTTCCAATTCATTCCATACATCATGAAATGAATATCCAAAATAAATTTTTCCTAAAGCACTAGAATTCACATTCAGTGGGTTATAATATCTATAAAACAGGTCATTATATCTATATATAAATATTTTCTAAATCCAATATGGTTAATACCTTCATCTATAAACCAAAAAAGTAATATTATTATTTTTACATTGATATCTATTCTTAAATTTATTTAAATAAAAACAATGACACATTATCCAAGGTATCACATAGACCAGTGGAAGGTGAAACACCCTTATCATTCTTCAGTCATGGGATCAACCTTAACTTCCTCACTGAATGTCATGTCTCCTCATCTTTTATGATAATATTTATTTTTCTAAACAATGTTATTATAATTACTATAATGTTTTCCAAATTATAATATACATCCTATAAATAATTTTAAGCCTTTAATGATCTTTTTAACAAGGTCTTAAACAAATATTATTTACAATGTCTAATAGATATTGTAGTCATATTAACCCAAACAATTATTAATGCCTTTAATCTTCTGTAATGGAATTATTCCTCAAATAACATTACCAAAAAAACATACACTTTCTATAATTTTCTCCTAAATTTACTTAATTATCGTAGAATAAAATCAAATAAAACCTAAAAATGGGTTTTATGACTTTAAACATATGATCTATCTTTATCTCATATACCTCTGATGGTATTCTTAACTCTTAGGTTAATTAATTTATATATACTTTTAAAATTTAATAGAATCCTTAGATGGTTCATGTTTATTGTAATCACTATACTATTGTTAAAATAATTAAAAAAAACTTAAAACACAAAACATAATTAATTCATCCAATTAGATTAAAATTAGGTGCCTCTATGGTTAAAGGCTTAACCTAGGCCATTCCTTATCAATATCTACTCAAATCCTTCATTAAGGGTTATAATGAAAATTTTTAATTATCCCAAGAATATTCCCTTGAAGTGTCAAAACATGTTCACATTTAAGATTATTTTATTGTACCAAGTTATTAATGATGCTCACCTAACACACCCTTTTCGTGTTTTTAACCCTAGGTACATCTATTATAGAACCAAATCCACATGTAGTGTCCCGATTTTTATATATTTCTAGGAAGAACCACATACTCTATACATTACCAAAACATTGGTATATTCATAAATATTTATGCTCAAGGTAAAGGTAACACCTGGGACTTTTATGAGAAATATTTTGTTTTTATGTTATATAAATAATCAAAGGAATATTTCACCACACACAACACTAGCTTGGCTTGCTTTACATGCAATCGCGACCTTCCTCGATAGCTTGCGTCGTACGCAATACCGAGTTTCACTAAACAATGATATTCTATTAAAATATTACTATAACTAGCCGTTATGAATAGTAATACCCAATTTTTGAAATTTTGTAAATTTTATTTTTCAAAATGGACTTCATTTTTGGATTCAGAATAATGAAATTATCCTAGGGTGAAATTTTGGTATTTTTCTGAAAACTTTCAATTTTTGATGAATAGTGAAAACACTGGGTTACTATTTAAAAACCGACTTTTTTTTTAAATAATTATTTATTTTATTTAAATTTATTTTTGGTCAAAATTGATACATAATACCTATATAAGTTCAATGCGATTCATTGGAGTCATTTTATAATAATTTTAGATATATAAAAATTTTATTGAACTTTTCACGGTCTTTTACCCACCTCCTAGGAGAATTTACAAATTTACATAAAAATTAATTTTACCGCTTCTGTGAGTGGAATTTCGAAAATACGAGAGACACGGTTAATATCAAGGACTAAAATGTGGTTCAATGAGATGAAAATAATTTTTGGTGAATAGTAATTTTTTACTTTTTTTACCACGATTAAAAGTAAATAGGGAAATTAAGGGAAAAAATGTAATTATTTTTACCCTAAAACATGTCCTAATTCTATTGTATAAGTGTAATTAGACCAAAAAAAACCTTAGGAATAACATATGACCATTTAGGCCCACTTAGATTAGATTAGGACATTTATTATTAATTTAGTTAAAGAAGGGTGAAAATTGTTAAAATCAAAGTTTAATAAGTAAATCATCTTTAATATAGGGTTATACATAAGTTAAATTCACCTATAAGTATTCATTAGAAAGATACAAATATTTCCTACATAATGGTATTTTATTTGTAATTTTTAGACAATAAATAATTTAATTAATTTATGACATAATGATGATGCAGTAATTATCTTATTAATGAAATATTGACATAAATGATGTTATAAATACCCAAATAAATGTAATTTGAGACTTTTTATGAATTAAAATAATTTTTTAGGTTAATATGACATTTTATTATTGATTTAATTAACTTTATTCGAACTAATCATTCTGTTATGAGTTTCACAAAAATAAATTACCAAATAGTGTCAAAATTGACATAAAATAGGTTTCAAAAAATATTATATTATTAATTGTTATTTTATTCCTAAAAATATAAGGTTTGGAAAAATGACTTAGATAAGGTTATATATATTAGTAATAAACAACTTGGGGTTCTTTTGTCTTGTTATAGTATGTTTATTAACCTTATAGTGTAAGAAAACAAGAAGACATGATAAAATTTAAATTATCTAACTTAAAGTTAAATCTAAATGATAAGGTTAAAATACATACCTAAACTTGTATAAATTAGATTTGATGAGAGGAGTTCGACCCATACCCACCTTATCTTCTAAATAAGTCATTTTGGAGCTATTGAAAACCGAATATGACTTTATAAAAAAATAATATTTTTAGTTTTTTCTATGGTGCCCCTCTCATCCCTTATAAAAGGGTACCTCCTCCCTCTCTTCCTCACACCACTTTAAGCCTTCATGCTCGGCCAACCCCTGACAAATTCTCTTATCCACTCCCCTAGAAACATCCTAGAGGTCCTGGTCTTCTTCAAAGACCAATTTTAGTGCCCTAAGAGGAGGTCTCAAAGAGGCGCTTCAAAGAAGAGGTAATGTCCGTTACTGATTCTTTCAACATTATTTCTTCTTCCACTTATTCTTATTTAGTTGTTTCATTATGATGTAATAAAATTAGTATCAATCATATACTGTTATGTTATTATAATTATTAAACAACCCTATTTCACCATCTATCCATCCTACAGAAAACGAAATCATCGTGTCTGCGTACGTACAGAATATCGTCTCCACGTCGTGGTGTAATCTATTTTACACCACCACCTTACTTGGATGGGTATAATGTTGTAAATAATAACTATATATGATTATTGTAAATTTATATTGATTCTGAAATAGTATACATACACTCCAATACAATTCCATGATCATGGGAACAATATCATCGCTCGTGCGTACGTACGGAATACCATCTCCACGATGTGATGCGACTCATTCTACATGATCATCATTGAATAATGATTATATAAATGAATTGAATGAATTAATATGATATATATTACACTAATACCATTCTGGAAATGAGGTATCTATAACCTAAAGAGAAGAATAAGATTTTATTCAACAAAACACACATAAGAACAAAAAGTAATAAACACACGAATAACAAGTAGCAATAAAAAATTACTAATAAGAAGCTAAGAATATGGCCATATATGATATCATAACAATGCGTATGATTCTGAAATAAGTTAATGACATTATTTAAATCATTATACAAGAGTTTCAGACACTTACGAAGCAAATCAGACCTAAGGTAAGGGAAAATCTCCCAATCTCATTTTTATCCGATATTGTTTATACTTCAGAATTTACTAGGGAATATTTACCATACACATCCATGTTTGCTCAATATGTAATATTTATATCCTTCTACAATTTGTTTTATCGAATTTTACCCTTCGGAGAGTTTTTAGTAAAAGATATGAAAGGAATCTTTTGTCGTTTTTCGTCCGAGGTACTTTTTGACTTTTCCGACAAAAGTACGAGAAGAATGTTTTTTTAACTTATACGGCATGAATAGATTTTTAAAACATTATTTCCAAGAATATTCCTTTACAAGATTTCAATTTTATTTTTAATCAACTTCTTTTAGTTTAAAATTGTATGACATATTAAGAAAGGAAAAATGTTTTTGAAGTAGAAAGGATATTTTCCTCATGAATGGAGTTCAAGTGTTTTATCAAAATTATTTTCCATCTAAGATAATATAGGGTTATATTTATATCCCTATTATTACATTGATTTGATTATGTTGTGATGGAATTATTTTTATGAATTCCTTTATCTTATATGAATTGTTTTATGATGTCACGATGTTTAAGAATCCCATTTTTATTACATGGGTTATGCAGTGATGTATGATTTTTTTATGATTTTGTGGCACACATAAGAATGGTATAATTATGAGATGGGTGGGACCTATATATCCCTCCAATTAATTGGGTAATGATTTTTATCTCATGAGATAGACATGGATGGAACGACAGGTTAAACCGATTTAGTGAAACAGGACTGAAACGAGGAGTGAACTCGGTTCAGAAATAGAATTTGTCCACTAAGATAGTCTTGGCAATGAGTCTTGACTACTAAGAAATGATTCTCTATGATTATGTGTGTATGCCACAACGTTTCATGTTTTATGTTATGATTATTGGGATTACATTTCACTACTATGATTTATCCCATGGTATGAAATTATGATCTCTTTTGCAGGTTAAGATTTTCAAAATGTTATGTTCTTATGAATATGATGTGATTGACATTTCTTTTGTATACCCTTACTGAGAATTTGAGCTCACCCTTTTGTATGTTTTCTTTCCCCAGGTCAGGAAGAAAGTTATTAAGTAGGATATTCCAAAAGGGACTCTAGATATGATGAAATAAATGGGAGACAATGTAGATGCTTTATGAACCAGTTTTTTATGTTTCCCAGTTTCAAATACACTATACCTATACAGTACTTTACTGGTTTTGTTATATGTTGTAATAAGTGTGCTTCAATTTTGAAGTATTAACAATGTATTTAAAGTATGGGTCATTATAGTTGGTATCAGAGGAAAGGTATAGTCAACCTTTGGAAACTAGGATGTGAAAGCCTTATTAAGAAACCTAAGGACAAGTCTAAGCATAGAACACAATCTTAGTGTTTTAGAAATTTCCATGAACAACCTATGATAAGACCTTAAGTGGGAAATTTTATTCTTCATTATGTGTTTTTCCTATTATAATTAGTGTTTCTCACATTATTCTTCTTGATTTTAGTCAATGGCCGGAACCCAAAGGAACCGTGTTAATGCAGAATGCGATGGGCAATGAAACGGTTGTCCCCCTGAGCAACCAAACATTATGGGAGATAGAATGAAAAATATTGTATCCATTCTCACACAACTTTCTCAAGCTATGAATCATGCAGGAATTCCAAATGAGCAAAGGAAGGAGCAACATTCTGTTGAATCCTTCATGAGGCAGTGTCCACCCTCATTCAGCGGGTCTACTGATCCATTATTGGGTGAACAATGGATCAGTACTATTGAAAAGATATTTGCAGTTCTTCAATGTTATGAACATGATAAAGTCATCTTAGCAGTTTATCATTTGGAAGGGGATGCTGATCAATGGTGGAATCTTATTAAGAATACAAGGAAAAGGGATGAAATTGAGTCCATGGAATGGGACGAGTTCAAGAACTTATTTTTCAAAAAGTACTTCCCCTGTATTCTCTGAACAAATATGGAGAAGGAGTTTCTTGAACTAAAGCAAAAAGAAGATGAATCTGTTGGTTCCTATGAAGAAAATTTGACAAGACTTGCAAGGTACGCTTCTGGGATTATTATCCAACCAGAGATTAAGATCGATCGATTCTTTAGTGGCTTAAAACCAAGTCTTCGAAGGGCGTTAGCCATAAGGGACTTCAATAGCTATGAGGAAATTTTTCGATGTGCTCTCAAGTTTGTGATGGAGATTACAGTAACCCATCAGTCATATGGGTTTGATAAGAAGAGGAAAATGGAATTCAATGGAAAATCTAAAGAGCACACTCAAAAGAAGATGAGCTTTCCCTTATGCTCAATGTGTGGAATGAAACATGGAGGAAATTTCCTTAAGGGGACAAGAAAATGTTATAACTGTGGAAAAAAAGGTCATCGGGAAATTGAACGTCCAAATAATGGGAAGAAGATGTCTAATGATGCAAACAAAGGAAGGGATACAAATAATGAACCTACTTCACTTCAATGTTTCAAGTGAAAGGAAATGGGGTATTATGCTAATCAATTCCCTAATCCAAGGGTTGTTGATGATGATAGACGTCAAAAAACTCTTAAGGCTCAAGACAAAGGAAAGTCATATGCAATTTCTATCAGTGATGTGGAGTACGATAATGATGTGGTGTAAGGTACACTTACCATCCACTCAAAAGTAGAAAATGTTTTATTTGATTTTGGATCCACCCACTCTTTTATTTATGAAGAATTTTCTAAGGGTATCACCATATTACCTCAACAATTAGATGTTGAGTTAGTTGTAACAACCCCTAATGGCACAACAGTCGCATCAAAATTTTATAATTATTCTCCGATTGAAGTTTGTGGAAAAACTGCTTCCTACAAATCTTGTGATCCTTCCTATAGTGGAATTTGATGTGATTCTTGGCATGGATTGGCTTTCTCTAAATAGAGCTCATATCAATTTCCAAAGAAGGGATGTCACATTTCATATTCCAGATCAAAATATGATCATCTATCAATGCAAGGATGAACATAACCTTCTAGTGGAAATTTATTCCATCTAATGGGTTTTGATTCCACAAAATGAAGGTTATTTATCTCAAATGGTTGGTGATAAACTCAAGATTAAGAATATGCCCATTGTACGGGAGTTTGACGACGTCTTTCCGGAAGAATTTCCGTGTCTTCCACCAAATCGTGAATTTGAGTTTTCAATAGAACTCGTAACAGGTGCTTTACCTATTTCAAAGACACCTTATAAAATGGCCCTAATTGAGTTGCATGAATTGAATAAGCAACTCCAAGAGAATATTGATAAGGTATTCATATTCCCTAGTGTGTCGCCTTGGGGAGAACCTGTTCTGTTTGTTAAGAAGAAAGATGGATCAATGAGACTCTGCATTGATTATCGCGAACAAAACAAGATCACTATCAAGAACAAATATCCTCTCCCACGCATTGATGAATTATTTGACAAACTACGCGGAGCTCAATACTTTTCCAAGATTGATCTTCGTTCAAGGTATCATCAATTAAGGTTCAAAAGGGAGGATATACCAAATACAACTTTTCGTACAAGGTATGGACACTATTAATTTATAGTGATGCCATTTGGTCTTACTAATTCCCCTGCTATCTTCATGGATACGATGAATAGAGTATTTAAACACTATCTTGATCAGTTTGTGGTAGTCTTTATAGATGATATTCTTGTCTATTCAAAGATAAAGGATGAACATGAAGATCATTTGAGATTTATATTGATGACCCTGAGAAAGGAGAAGCGTTATGCCAAATTTACCAAGTGTGAATTTTGGCTTCAAAAAGTTTCATTTTGGGTCACATAATCTCAAAAAGAGGGGATATCTGTGGATCCTGCAAAAACAGAAGTTATCAAAAGATGTTCGAGACTAACAACAGTTACTGAGATCCGAATTTTTCTTGGTTTGGCTGGATATTATCGACGTTTTGTGAAAGATTTTTCATGATTATCTAATCCACTCACCAGGTTGACTCGGAAAGGAGTTAAGTTTGTTTGGACAGAGGAATGTGAAGAAAATTTCAAGGAGTTGAAAAGAAGGTTATCCAGTGCACCTGTACTCACACTTCCTTGTAGTGGAGAAAGGTTTGTGATCTATAGTGCTGTATCCAAGAAGGGGCTGGGGTGTGTTCTTATGAAAAATGATATGGTGATAGATTATGCCTCAAGACAGTTGAAAATCCATGAGAAAAATTACCCAACTCATGATTTGGAGTTAGCTGCGGTAATCTTTGCATTAAATATTTGGAGGCATTATCTTTATAGAGAAAGGTGTGATATTTATACAGATCATAAAAGTTTAAAGTATAATTTCACACAAAAGGAGCTGAATATGCACCAAAGAAGATGGTTGGAGCTGATTAAGGATTACGACTCCTCAATTCATTACCACCATGGGAAAGCAAACAAGCTGGAAGATGCATTAAGTCGACAAGACCATGCTAGATTATCCATGATGAGGATCACAAAAGATCCAATATTTATGGATTTACAAAGGATGGATCTGGGAATTATAATGAAAGGGGAAAATCGTATCTTTCTCAATTGAATGTTCAACCATCTATACATGTGACGATGAAAGTGGCACAGAAAGAAGATGTTGAGTTACAAAATAAAGTGAGAAATGTTCCTGAATTCAACCTTGATTGTGGTGGGATAATAAAGTTTAGGAATCGGGTTTGTGTTCCTCCCATCACAGAATTAAAGTAGGAGCTGTTGGATGAGGCTCATAGTTCTTAATTCTCTATTCATCCTGGAAGCATGAAGATGTATAGGGACCTAAAAGAGTACTTCTTGTGGGATGGAATGAAAAGAGATGTTGGTGAATATGTCTCTCGATGCTTGGTTTGTCAGCAAGTTAAAGATGAGAGACAGAATTCTAAGGGGATTTTACAACCATTACCCATACCAGAATGGAAATGGGAAAACATCACTATGGATTTTGTCACTGGACTTCTTAAAAAATCCAAAGGAAATAATGATATTTGGGTCATATTTGATCGTCATACAAAGTCAGCACACTTAATTGCTATTAGAGAGGATTTTTCTCTGGATCAGCTTTCCATAATATATGTGAAGGAAGTGGTAAGATTTCATGGAGTACCACATTCCATTATATCTGATCAGGATCCGAGGATTACCTCAAAGTTTTGGAGAAGTCTTCAGCATACTCTGGATACAGAGTTGAGTTTCAGCACTGCTTATCATCCTCAAACAGACGGTCAGTCTAAGAGGACAATTCAAACTCTAGAATATTTGTTGAGAGCCTGCTCTATGGATTTCAAAGGTGGTTGGGATCAACACCTAACTTTGGTATAATTTTCTTATAATAATAGCTTTTACTCCAGTATTCAGATGGCTCCTTATGAAGCACTCTATGGAAAGAAATGAAGGAATCCAACTTGCTGGGATGAAGTTGGGGAAATAAAGCTATTAAGACCCGATCTTGTTGATGAGATGGTAGAAAAGGTCAGATCTATTCAACAACACATAAGAGAAGCTCAGAGTCGACAAAAAAGTTATGCCGACAACCGATGAAAAGACCTAGAGTTTGAAGTGGGTGATAATGTGTTCTTAAGAATATCTCCTTGGAAGAGAGTAATGAGATTTGGAAAGAAAGGAAAGCATGGCCCTAGATATATCGGTCCTTTCGAAATACTGGATCGTGTTGGGAATTTAGCTTACCAATTGGCGCTTCCACCAAATCTCTCCCACGTTCACGATGTGTTCCATGTATCTCTCCTGAGGAATTACATACCTGATCCTTCACATGTACTCAGCTCCGAAGTTGTACCGCTGGAGCAAGATCTTTCTTTTGAAGAACATCCGTTAGAGATTCTTGATTGTAGTGAAAAAGCCCTATGGAACAAGAACACTCGCTTGGTGAAAGTTTTATGGAGAAACCACCAATTTGAATAATCTACATGGGAGCTTGAGTATATGATGAGAGAGAGGTATCCTCATCTGTTTGTTACAAAGTGACGAATTTTGAGGGCGAAATTCATTTTAAAGGGGGTAGAATGTAACACTCGATACTTTTATGAGAAATATTTTGTTTTTATGTTATATAAATCATCAAAGGAATCTTTCACTAGACACAACACTACCTTGGCTTTCTTTACACGCAATCATGGCCTTCCTCGATAGCATGCATTGTACGCAATACCGAGTTTCACTAAACAACGATATGCTATTAAAATATTACTAAAACTAGCCGTTATGAATAGTAATACCCACTTTTTGAAAATTTGAAAATTTCATTTTTCAAAATGGACTTCATTTTGGATTTAGAATATTCAAATTATCCTAGGGTGAAATTTTGGTATTTTTCTGAAAACTTTCAATTTTTGTTGAATAGTTAAAACACTAGGTTACGTTTTAAAACCCAACTTTTTATTTAAATAACTATTTATTTTATTTAAATTTATTTTAGGTAAAAATTGATACATAACACCTATATAAGTTCAATGAAATTCATTGTTGTCATTTTATAATAATTTTAGATATATAAAAATTTTATTGAACATTTCACCGTCTTTTATCCACCTCCTATGAGAATTTTCAAATTTACATAAAAATTAATTTTACTACTTTTGTGAGTGGAATTTTAAAAATCCGAGAGACACAGTTAATATCAAGGACTAAAATGTGGTTCAATGAGATGAAAATAATTTTTGGTGAATAGTAACTTTTTATTTTTTTACCACGGTTAAAAGTAAATAGGGAAATTAAGGGTAAAAATGTTATTATTATTTCCCTAACACATGTTTTAATTATATTGGATAAGTTTTATTAGACCAAAAACAACCTTAGGAATAAAATATGACCATTTAGGCCCACTTGGATTAGATTAGGACATTTATTATTAATTTATTTAAGGAAGGGTTAAAATAGTTAAAATCAAAGTTTAATAACTAAATAATTTTTAGTATAAGGTTATACATAAGATAAATTAGACTACATGTATTCATTATAAATATATAAATATTTCATACATAATGGTATTTTACTTTTAATTTTTAGACAATAAATAATTTAATTTATTTATGACACAATGATGCTGCAGTAATTATCTTATTAATGAAATATTGACATAATTGATGTTATAAATACCCAAATAAATGTAAATTGAGACTTTTTCTGAATTACAATAATTTTATAGGTTAATATGACATGTTATTATTGATTTAATTAACTCTATTTGAACTAATCAATCTGTAATGATTTTCACAAAAATAAATTACCAAATAGTGTCAAAATTGACATAAAATAGTTTTTAAAACAAATATTATATTATTAATTGTTATTTTATTCCTAAAAATATAAGGTTTGGCCAAATGACTTAGATATGGTTATATATATTAATAATAAACAATTTGGGGTTCTTTTGGCTTGTTATCATAAGTTTATTAACCTTATAGTGTAAGCAAACAAGATGACACGGTAAAAGTTAAATTATCTAACTTAAGGTTAAATCTAAAGGATAAGGTTAAAGTAGATACCTAAACTTGTATAAATTCTATTTGATGAGAGGCTATCGACCCATCCCCACCTTAGCTTATAAATAAATCAATTTGGAGCTATTGAAAACCGAATATGACTTTATAATAAAATAATATTTTTAGTTTTTCCTAAGCTGCCCCACTCCTCCCTTATAAAAGGGCACCTCCTCCCTCTCTTCCTCACACCACATTGAGCCTTAAAACTCGGCCAACCCATGACATATTATCTTCTACACTTCCCTATAAACATCCTAGAGGTCCTGGTATTCTTCAAAGACCAATTTTAGTGCCCTAAGAAGATGTCACAAAGAGGCGCTTCAAAGAAGAGGTAATGTCCATTACCGATTCTTTCAACATTATTTCTTCTTCCACTTCTTCTTGTTTAGTTGTTTCATTATGAAGTAATAATATCAGTATCACTCATATAATGGTATTTTATTATAAGTATGAAAAAACCCTATTTCACCATCTATCCATCCTACGTAAAACGAAATCACCACACGTGCGTACGCACAGAATACTGTCTCCACGCCGTGGTGTAATCTATTTTCCACCACCACCTTACTTGGATGGGTATAATGGTGTAAATAATAACTATATATGATTATTGTAAATTTATATTGATTCTGAAATAGTATACATACACTCCAATACAATTCCATGATCATGGAAACGATATCATCACTCATGCGTACGTACGAAATACCGTCTCCACGATGTGATGAAACTCGTTCTACATGATCTTCATTGCATAATGATTATATAAATGAATTGAATGAATTAATATGATATATATTACACTAATAACATTCTGTAAATTAGTTATATATAACCTAAAGAGAAGAATAAGAATTTATTCAACAAAACAGGCATAAGAACAAAAAGTAATAAACACCCGAATAACAAGTAGCAATGAAATATTACTAATAAGAAGCTAAAAATATGGCCATATATGATATCATAACAATGATTATGATTCTTGAATAAGTCAATGACATTATTTAAATCATTATACAGGAGGTTCGGACACTTACGAAGTAAATCAGACCTAAGGTAAGGGAAAATCTCGCAATCTCATTTTTATCCGAGAATGTTTATACTTCAGAATTTACTGGGGAATATTTATCATCCACATCCATGTTTCCTCAATATTTAATATTTATATACTTCTACAATTTTTTATTTCCAATTTTACCCTTCAGTTAGTTTTTAGTAAAATGTATGAAAGGAATCTTTTGTCGTTTTTTGTACGAGGTACTTTTTGACTTTTCCGACAAAAGTACGAGAAGAATGTTTTTTAACTTATACGCCATGAATGGATTTTTAAAAAATTATTTCCAAGAAGATTCCTTTACATGTTTTCAAGTTTATTTTTAATCAACTTCTTCTAGTTTAAAGTTGTATTACATGTTAAGAGGGGAAAAATGTTTTTGAAGTAGAAAAGATATTTTCCTCAAAAATGGAGTTCAAGTGTTTTATCAAAATTATTTTCCATCTAAGATAATATAGGGTTATGTTTCTATCCCCATTATTACATTGATTTGATTATGTTGTGATGGAATTATTTTTATGAATTCTTTTATCTTATATGAATTGTTTTATGTTTTCACGATGTTTAAGAATCCCATTTTTTTACATGGGTTATGCAATGATGTACGATTATTTTTGATTTTGTGGAACACATAAGAATGGTATCATTATGAGATTTGTGGGACCTATATCTCCCTCCAATGAATTGGGTAAAGATTTATATCTCATGATATAGACATGTCTAGAATGGTAGGTTAAACCGGTTCAGTGAAACAAGACTGAAACGAGGAGTGAACTCGGTTCAGAAATGGACTTTGTTTGCTAAGATTGTCTTGGTAATGAGTCTTGACTACTAAGAAATGATTCTCTATGATTATGTGTGTATGACACAAAGTTTCATGTTTTAAGATATGATTATTAGGATTACATTTAACTACTATGATTTATCCCATGTTATGAAATTATGATCTCTTTTGCAGGTTATGATTTTCAAAATGTTATGTTCTTATGAATATGATGTGATTGATATTTCTTTTTAATACCCTTACTGAGCATTTGATCTCACCATTTCGTATGTTTTCTTTCCCCAGGTCAGGAAGAAGGTTATTAAGTAGGATATGACAATAGGGACTCTAGATATGAAGAAATAAATGGGAGACAATGTAGATGCTTTATGAACCAGTTGTTTATGTTTCCCAGTTTCTAAAGACACTATACCTATACGGTCCTTTCCTGGTTTTGTTATATGTTGTAATAAGTGTGCTTAAATTTTAAATTATTAACGATGTATGTAATGTATGGGTCGTTATAGTTAATCACAGAGTTATGTAATCTAATCTATGTTTTCAAAAATATATTTCCCATGGTTTCTACAAAACATTCTCTGATACCAACTGTAACGACCCCAACCCTAGTAGCCAACAGTTAGTGCCTCAATTTTGTTATATTATCATACATACAAGATTAAAATAAAAAAGGCTCAGAAAATTTATTAGTTTTAAAAACCATATTAAATACATGGTTACCATATTAAAATAGTAAAATAATATAAAACATAATGCCAAAAAATATAATAAACTGCATCCTTGAGACTTATTCAACGATCTCCTTTTTATAACCTGGGGAATGGAAACAGAATAAAAGTGAGCTCAAATTCTCAGTAAGGGTTAAGTATAAGGGAAGATGTCATGAATAAATAATCATAATAAATATGGAATGGTTGATAACTTCACACACATTCCACATAAATATATGTATAAGGCATAACAAATATTGTAAGGTAAATAGCTAAATCACGTTTCATTTAATGAATGAAATAAGAATGAAATGAATCCATAGATAATGAAGAAGAAAAACTATTATGGATAATAATAATATAAAATGAAATCTTAAATTATGAAATGAATAATTATTGGACTTCATGTGTAGGAACATGAAAACCAATATTTCCAGGATTTATTATCCAGACAGTTTAAAACTACAAGAATAAAACCATTTAATTTGGCCAAATGATTTTCCCCATGAGACCGTTTGATGAATCAAGGGGATATAAAAAGTCATACCCACACCTAAAAGTTAATTTACATATCATTAATCATATATCAAATAATATCTCTAATTTATAGACAATGTTCCCTATCAATTATCTAAATTGGGTAAAGAATAAAAATTTATCACTATCTTCTCAGAAAATAAAATAATGATCAATGTTAACACCTTATGTAATATAATGATATAAGAGTTAGGAAATGAACATATCGATGATAAATTATATATATATATTATTAAGAAATATATTTTAATTTCTATATGATTAAAAAATAATTTATTGATTTAAGAGAATATAAAAAATCTCAATAAAGAGATATATTTTCTTATAATTATTATCACTTAGAACATTCCAAAAAAAACTCATTGTATGAAATAATTCCAATTGAAATAAAAAATAATTAGAATAAATATTTATTATTTATATATTATATTATATGTCATAGGGTTATTTTATACACTATATAAAAAATAATTTGTGCATAATAACAAATATTTTTTAGTAGAAAGTAAACTGAGACAAAATAACTTAATATGCACTCCCTATTGGATGACCACCCATTAACCTCTGGTATAATTATTTTCAAATTGGTATTAACTTATAAATTAACTATATTAATATTTATAATATCATATATGATCCTTTTATGATATATTATTACCCTTTTGTTTAATAATATATCATTATTTTCATCATTTTGAGTAATAATTGCTTTATTTTTCGAGTATGTTCTCTCATTTTTGACCAATTACATCAATAATTATTTAATCATACTTTGAATATAAAACAAAATATATATTTCATATATATATATTATATATATTTTTAATGTAATCTAAAAAATATAGTTATTGAAAATGGAAAACAACATTCATTAAAAAGATAGGTCGTACGTACTCATGAACATTGTTTCCATTTTCTTATTGTGTTGAAAAAAATGTATATGATATACATGTATATGAAAATTAAGAATAATATTTAATTCATATATTTAAATATGTTTGTTAAAACAATCCTTAATACATTCCATGTAATTTTTGAATGAATCACATCACTTTGTGATGTGGTAGTCCACCGCAAACATGAAAAACATTGTCACATACCCACAAAATGTAAATAATGAAGGTATGTGTTCTATAATATTTCAAAAATATAAAATAATTTTTGAATATCATATATTTAATATATAAATGATAAATCTATCCATATTCCCAAACTGGAAATGGGGTAATTTAAGAACGAATGACATCAAATCGTGAGACGATAGTCCAACAAACACATGAACGACGATTGCGTATCCAATTTGATGGAAGTGTGTAAAATTTGTGGTATTAACTTTAATTTATAAAAACATTATTATACTGAATATATTAAAGATATTATATAATAATGATATAATAATAATTAATGCGGGTGGATAAACCAATAAAATAAAAGTTCCCTTTGATGAACATTACCTCTTCTTCTACTAACTCATCTTGGTTTATACCGAAAGAAATAATTATTTTATATTCAAACCTATACATAAATTATGGGGTTATTGATGTTTTAATTATATATGGAAAGTTATTTTATGAGAAAAAATTGATGATATATGTGAATAAGTGTGGAGAGTGGATAACCTTTAATAATGGAGAAGGTGTGGAATTATTATAAATACCAAAAATGAAAAAACTATTTAGATTTACCACATACATATTGTGCCTAAAATAATAATAAATATTGATACAATAGGGGATCTTTTCGAAATATGGAAATAAATTAAGTTTTCAAAAAGTACCTAATTCATTTGGCTCCTTATGATTAAATTCTAACAACTAAGTAAACTAAATTTTCCTTGATATCTATAAATAATTATAATTTTATTCACTAATATTTTTTGATAAATAAATGTTCACCTTAATATAAAATATAATTTATTCTAATTAAAAATATGGATTCCATTTATCTTAATACAAAACATAGAATTGGTAGAAATTAATTTCAAATCAACCCCGTATACGGGACAAGAATATGAGTTTTTAATATTAAAATGTTAAAAAGTAGGGTATGTTTTTTAAAATAAAATCAACATAAAAATACATTATAATGAAATTAATTGGGTTAATATATTAATAAATCATCTAATTTATCTTTATTACCCATTAAAACTATAATTCATCATTATTAATTATTTAGATGGAAAGTCAGTTTTCAATTAACAATTTGTATTTCCCGGTACCCATCAACAAAAAAATTAGAAAAAAACAAAAAAAAAACAATTATACGATAATTTTTACATTACAATTTATGAAATTAAATAATTTTCTAAATAGATTTTATTAATGATTCAAAAAAAATTAAAACACGTGACCTCTTTAAAGGCCAAAAAACAACTCTTAGAAAAAATACATCTTTTTTGTGTAACATTATATATATTATTATCTTATGTCTATAAAAGATATTTTATTAATGAAATGAAAAATATTTTATAGTATCTAAATTTAGTTATATTATTCAATAATATTAACTAAATTAATTTTTCAGAATTAATAGCCTTTAGCGTAAACATACATTTTAATAAAATCATTTCCTTTATATTCAATTGCATTTCTATATTCATTTCTAATTATTTGGTAACAAATGAATTAAAAAATATATATTTATAAGTTATTTAATCCTATTAATAACAAAAAAATTAATGGATTTTTTGTATCTTACTATATTATATAATAAAATTTTAATAATATATGGTAGTTCAGTTAAAAATGATCTGGTGTGTAACGCAAGCTTTCAAAAAAATCATTCTTATGTGTAACAAAATCATACTCAGTGTTGTATGAATTTTATGTTATATAATATATTATATTTATTTAAAATAACAAATATATCATAAATTATCTAGAGGTTATATTCTCTTCTAGGCTTTGTGTTTCATTTCATGCACCCTATCGAATGAAATTTTATTCCTTTAGAATTTTCTAGTTATTGGATTCTCCCCACCATAAATAAATGTTGTCTTAACAATTTAAACATAAAATGTTAATAATTGTTTTGATATTTTAAGGTTAAATTTTTTAAATCCCTAATCTTCAGAAGGGTTTTTATAATATACTCTTGAAAAGAGAGAATAAGAAGTATTAAGGTCATATCAAACAACGCTTAACTAGATTTCCAAGAATGATAAAATCAGTGGATAGTGAAGATATGGACATAGTGGAAAAGAATAAATAATTATATGTAGTGATTGAGGTCATTTAACACTATCATTTGAATGATCAATATAAATTTATACACTCAAAACCAAAAATCATTAATGATTTAAATAATCATCCATTAAAAATATGAATGTTCTAATATTACATTTTATTTTAAGATCATTTTTCTAATGTTGACTAAATCATTGAATACCTAATAGTAAAATAAAGTAAACTTATTTAATTTAAAAAATACACAAATTCATCATTTATTTGTGCTCTCATCGATTTTTAATTTATCAATTACATCAAGAAATGAATATCCAAACTGATATTTTTATTCACAAATCACTAAAATTGACTTCTAATAGGACATAATATCGATAAAAATTCATTATATTTTTCAGAAAAGTTTTTTACAATACAAATATATTTAATAATTTAATCACTAAACCTAAAAAACAAATACATTTGGCTCATATGTATTATTTATATTTGAATGTTTTAACTAAAACATTATATATTAACCACGAGATCACATAAGACAATTATAGAAACAAAACACTTATCATATTTCAGTTATGGGTTAAAGCCACAATGCCTCTCCAAATGAGATTTGTTTTCACCCTACAGATGTGGTTTCGTTTTTCTAAACTATATAAATATAATTACAATAATTTTTCTAACAAGAATGGTGTGAATCCATGAAATAATTTTACGCCATAAATAACCTTGTCACTATGGTATTCAATGAAACATTGTTTACAATGTCTTATATATATAATCATCATATTAACTCTAATGTTTATCAATACCATTAATCTTATGTAAATGCATTATTCTCCAAATAAATTTTCCACTAAAACAAATCTTGTCTATAAGTTTCTCCAAAACATCCACAATCGTGAAAGACTCCCATAAAATATAAAAATAAAAATAATTGGTTAAAAATTTAAACATTTGATCGATCCTAAACTCATATAACCATGATGGTATTCAGAACTAGTGTTTTAATGAACATATATATTATTTTAAAATGTTTGTTTCCTCACGGATTTCGGGGATGACCTCCTGGACGGGAGATTCAAACGTTCCGATCGGTTTCTAGCAGGTTTGTTCGTAGAACCAGAAACATCCAATGATTCCACATCCGTTTGGACCTACTTTCCAAAGGTAGGCGCTCATTAGCTTGTGGACTGATGAGGCTTAGGAATTTGCATTGGTCGAGTGGATGGGAGGTCGGACTCATCACACCTTTTTGAGGGGAATTATTGTCTACTCAGGGACTCTCTTTATAGATTTAAGTTATGTTCGTGAATTCTTATTACATTACCAAGTATAAAATGTGCTTTCCTTTAGTTTTAACAATCAATGATTAAATATGCAAGAAATTTAGAGAATCTTTTATATGTATTCCAGGTTCTTCATCAATAGAGAATCATCTATATCTGTTTAGAGATTCTTGGTCAATGGTATCCTTCAAAAACATTTATATAAAAGTCTCTTGGTCATTATGATGACCAGGCTGGTTTTAAAGCCACTCAGTGGGGCACTTGAAGTTTATCGTCATTCCGAAGGACATGGATTATTTCAAAGTTGGGATCAAACCCATAAATGGGCTACCTACGTATCCTTTGTTTTGGAAAAGGAATCAGAACCCACGTAGTTCGAGTGATGGAGTATGATGTTTATGATTGATGGCTCAAAGAAGAATGTCATAATTACTTTTACACTCTAAGCTCACGTGAGTCATGCTCGGTGTGAGAAACAAGAGGTATTGGTAAAAAATTAGACAATTGTGCCATGAAAGATGCAATCATAAGAAATTGTTTGGGGCTTATGTATGTATGACTGCCCAGATAGATGAAGGTTTAGGATTCACTTTTAGGGAGAAAATCCATGAACAGGGTCCATAAAGTTATATGTGCTTCATGGAGATTTGAATACTCTAATCTCGGGGCTTAATCCTAAGGAGGATGCCCAAGTTAAGAGGGGACTTATGATTGGGTTTTACTCCTGAAAAGGAAACACAAATCAAGGGTAAATTAGGACTAGTTAAGAGAAATTTAAGGGGGCTTGGGGTTTACTCCTGAAAAAGAAACCCAAGATTATGACTGGGACTTACTCCTAAAAAGGAGACCCAGGTTAGTGGACTTGGGGCTTACTCCTGAAAAGGAAGCCCAAGATTATGACTGAGTCTTATTCCTAAAAAGGAGACCCAGGTTAGGGATTATGGTTTGGGGCTTACTCCTGAGGAGGATGCCCAAGTTTGGGAACTTTAAGAATTTGGGGATTATTCCTAAAGAAGGATTCCCAGATTTGAAATTGGGGCTTACTCCTGAAGAGGATGCCCAAGTTAAGGATTCTCTCATCTTAAAGGATGAGGTTGAATGAATGAACTCTCTATATTTAGTGACATAAGGATATTTAAATCACTAGGTTTTGAGAGATATTCCACAGAATTCCTTTCAGATAAGGAATTCAGATCAAGAAATCATGCCATAAATGGCTTTGAAGAGTATCTTGAAGACTGAATCTTGAAAAGGAAAGGTGAAATGGCTTAATAGGGGTAAAATGGGCAATATGGGCACCCAAAAAGATAGGGGTGCGCAAGTCTTGAAAGGCGCGCAAGTCTTCCGTGGGCGCGCAAGTATTGGTCGCGCAGGTATACCTGCGCGACACATGGTGTATTTGCGCGATTTTCAACCAGCATTGAAATACTTGAGCGGATCTTTTTTAAACCCTTTAGAATTCTCTTGAGGTTCTTCCAGAAAAGGGACGCGCAAGTTATATTGAAGGAATAAATGCGGCGCGCAAGTGTTGATGAGTTTCAACACTTAGGCCTTCCTTCTTCTCTTTAGATCATCCGTTCTAGGTAAGAAATTACCTTAGAAGTATTCCAGAAGCTTTGAGAAAAGACTTGGGTGTTGGGAGCTTCAATCCGAGTTTCTGAAAAAAGATCCCCTCGAATGGGGGGCCCACAGGGTCTATTTATAGGCAAAAGAAGACCCCAGGCGGTTACCGGGCGGTTACCACTTAGGTCGCGCAAGTCACTTGCGCGACCAAGAGCGTCGCGCAAGTGTACTTGCGCGACAGTGATATAACTTGCGCGGTGTAGTTGCTGTTGATCCTTTGTTCATCCCTTTGTCGATTTTTGATGTTTTCTTCAAAGGTTGAATCACTTTGAGCTCAGATATTCCCTTTTCTGATCTTTAGATTCTGTGATGGAAAAGGAGCGTCAACAAAAGTCCCCCCTCAGTGTTGGATCCGGAAAGAAATGAGGATTTGACTCTGAGGAAATTGAATACATTCAAAGGAAAAGTGGGCGCGCAAGTCTTCAGGGCACAGAGGGTATCGTTCAAGTGTGATGGAACTTGACTTTTATTCAGAGTTCCTTTGTCTTTTGTGGGCAGTTTAAATTCATGCATGCCGGACGTAAAGGGGCTAATGTTTAAGGTCAAAATAGCTTTGACCAAAAATGGGTTAAAATTGATTCAATTCCTTGACAATTTATCTGATAACATATTACCATACTCAAGTATGAGGGAAAAAATGTAAACTATGACTTAAGAATATTTGAATCTGAGGAATGATATGAAAAAGAGCTAAAAGGCATTAGAAGAAGTAGTTTCCAAGAATGAAGTTACTATTATTTAACAAAACCCGTTAGGGGTTTGAAATATGCAGGGCCACCTAAGGGCATTGGCTGCATGGTCAAATAAATAGCATCTTTCAGCTGACAAGTCTGTTATGTGGACTGTTTATGCAAGGCCACCTATGGGCACGTGCTGCATAGTCAGGCAAAAGAACTCCCAGAAATTTACTTTCCTAGTGCTAAAAGCCAGTGAAAGTTTATGGAGATTCAAATTTTCTAAAGTATAGAGTTTGTTGTATGGAAAGAGGTACTTGAATATGGAGAAGATATTTCTGAATAAGAATATCGAAGAACTGGATGAATATCACTCCTACGAAGGTTTGACCCAAACTTAGGGAATAAGAATAAACCATAGACTTGAATACTTTCAGAACATGAAAAAGGATATGGGACAAATATGTTAAGGATGACTATTTTTTGCGGATCCCTACATACTGTCTTTTAAGACAAATAAGGACAAAAGAGGCATTCTTCCCAAGAATGAAGTTACTATTATTTAACAAAACCCGTTAGGGGGTTGAAATATGCAGGGCCACCTAAGGGCATTGGCTGCATGGTCAAATAAATAGCATCATTCGGTTGACAAGTCTGTTATGTGGACTGTTTATGCATGGCCACCTATGGGCACGTGCTGCATAGTCAGGCAAAAGAATTCTCAGAAGTTTGACATTTTTGTGATTAGAAGTCATGAAAAGGGTTATGAAGATCTGAAAATATTTAAGGTTAGTATTATAACACATAAAGACGGGTATTGTCCAATGTATATAGAGATACATAGGTTAATGAAAACCATAATCATGTTGTGGCTGGGTCCTGAGTTGAAATTTTGGACTTCACTACGTATCTCATAAGAATGAGAATCAAGCCATACGTAGTTCTTGAAATGCAGTTTAACGTCATACAAGACGAAAGTATGAGAAATCTTAGTTTAGGGTCATAGAATTCGGACCATAATAATGAATACACAGTGTGTGTTTTCATGATGACTTTTCAGCCAAGGGACTGAAAGTGAAATTTGGGGTTAGGCCCTGAAAGACTTAGGGCTGGATTCGAGGGATACTCGAACGTTCCTACGTATCCCATAAGGATGGGAATCAAGCCCACGTAGTTCTAGAACTACCCTTTGTACAAATTTGGTTCGTACATGTGAAGGGTGAAAGGGGACTTTAGTGCAATGATGGTTTAAACTAAGATAAAAAGTTTAGGCATTACCATGTATGCACGTAGTCTTTTGAAAATGAAACATGATCAAAGAATATTGTAGTTTATTGTCGTACCGAACAAAAGTGTTGTATAGTTTAACGTCAAATAACAAGGACGAAAGTGAATCAATGTAAAGATATTGATTCCAGGGGTGGTTTCACAAATCAAATGAGATGGTGGTGAACCGATGTGAAGAGATTGTTTTTGGGCTTGAACCCTGGGAGGTTGCCTACATACCCAGCCTGGAGGGCAAGGATCAAAGTATGTGTAGTTCAATTAAAGAATGAATTAATGATCAAGTTGTTCTTGTGGACAATGATCTAAATAAAAGTTGTTGTTGGGACTTACACATGGTTAGTGGCCCAAAGGGAGTGTTATGGTTGCTGTTCGTTCTAAGATCACGTGAATCATACTCGGTGTGAGAAACAAGAGGTAATAACAACCTTAACGATGCACAGTTTAATGTCATGTAGGACATAAAAAAGGGACTATACAGTTTAAAGTCTTGCAGTTAGGACTATTGGTGCTGCACAGTTTAGTGTCATGTAGCAGGGACAAAATAATAGTTTAATGTAATGTAGGACATATTAAGGACTTTCTTTACAGTTTAACGTCATGTAGTTAGGACGATGGGGACAATACAGTTTAACGTCATATTGGACGAAAGGGGGATTGTGCAGTTTATTGTCATGCAGTAAGGACAAAAGAGTGTACCATTTTAACGTCATGTCGGACGAAAGTGCGAATAGTTTAAGGTCATATGCATGGACCATGAATGGTGCAGTTTAATGTCATACTGGACCATTGATATTACATAGTTTAACGTCTTTCCGGACGTGAGGTACTTTTATATAGTTTAGCATCATGCAGTTAGGACGTCACAGTTTAACATCTTGCTGGACATAGGGGATTTGCAAATAGTTTATGGTCATATACATGGACCAGGGATGATGCAGTTTGTGGTCATGCTGGACGGTTTAGGGAAATTTTTCACAGTTTAATGTCGTGTGGGACGAAGTTGAAGTTTAAATTCATAATGGACCATTGCTATATAGTTTAATGTCATATAGCAAGGACGAACTGGTGCTGTACAGTTTAAAGTCATATAGTTAGGACTAAGGTGAACCAATACGAGGATATCAGTTCTGGGGACTTTTTACAGTTTATCGTCATGCTGGACGATGAAAGTGCCACACAGTTTAATGTCATGTTGCTAGGACACAATATAGTTTAATGTCATCTCCGACAAATAAGGAACTTCTGTATAGTTTAATGTCATGTAGATAGGACATAATACAGTTTAGTGTCATGTAGGACAAACTGGTGCTGTACAGTTTAAAGTCATGTAGCTAGGACTAAGGTGAACCAATACGAGGATATCAGTTCTGGGGACTTTTTATAGTTTATCGTCATGTTGGACGATGAAAGTGCCACATAGTTTAATGTCATGTTGCTAGGACACAGTATAGTTTAATGTCATCTCGGACAAATAATGAACCAATGTGATTGTTTTGGATCTGGGAACAATATTTTGTGTTTATACAAAATACTTCTTTAGAAATCTGGCATTAGTTGGAGTCGTGATGTGTTCTCCATCCATTGAGATTAGAGAATACGCTCCATTGGAGTAGACCTTATGTATTGAGTAAGGTCCTTCCCATTTTGGTTCAAGCTTGGGGGGCTTCTTTCCTGGTATCATTGGTGCTCTGAGAACCAATACCAATTCTCCCTGAATTAATGAACGAAGATGAACTTTTTTGTTAAAAGATCGTGTTATTCGATTCTGATAGATTTCCAAGTGGTGCAAAGTGCACAATCTTTTCTCATCTAACTGTTCCAATTCATTCAACCGCTTTTGGGATTGCTCATCTGTAGATAACTGATCACAAATGGCTATTCTGAGTGAGGGAAATTGAACTTCAATTGGCAAGACTGCTTCTGTTCCATATACCAATGAATATGGAGTTGACCACGTTGTATTGCGAGTGGTAGTCCGATAAGCCCATAAAGCATGAAAGAGTTTATCAGTCCATGACCTCTTATCTTTATCCACCATCTTTTGTAGTATATTTGAAAGAATCTTGTTGAAGGCTTCTATCTGGCCATTAGTCGCTGCATGATATCGAGATGAATGGTTGGACTTAATGTTGTATTCTTGATACAATTTCTTTACCTCAGAAGAACAGAAGTTGGTGTCGTTGTCCGTCAATATGGTATGAGGGACACCAAATCTAGTAATGATGTTAGACTTGATGAAGCTAACAATTCATTTAGAACTGACTTCTTTGAGAGGTACTGCCTCTGCCCATTTGGAAAAGAAATCAGTAGCAGTAAGAATGTACTTAAACTGCTTGGCCGTAGCTGAAGGGTAAGGTCCCACCACATCCATTCCCCATGTGGAAAATGGCCATGAGTATTTAGCTGTATGAAGCAACTCTGGAGGTTTATGAATGAAGTTGGCATATACTTGGCATGAATGACACTTCTTTGTAAAATTAACACAATCTTGTATCATTGAAGGCCAAAAGTATCCAAGCCTTCTAATTTGATCAGACAGTCTGTGTCCAGACTGGTGGGCACCACAGACTCCTCCATGCACTTCATTTATGACAGCTATTGTCTCTTCACCATAAATACTTCTGAAGAGAACTCCATCAAAACCACGTTTGTAGAGAATTTTCTCGAGGTGGTTTGGGCTATCATAAAGAGTAAAATTGACCACACGTCGCCGAATTTGTTCTTTCTCGGCTCTATCAGGTGGAAGTGTCCCATTTTGAAGGTATTCCCTGATAGGTGACATCCATCCTGTAGTATGACCATACAGTTCAGGAATGGGACTAATTTCATTAATTTCCTCTGTTCTGACTTGAAGATAAGGTGAAATTGCACGATGGTGGGCAATACAGATGGTTGTCTCGTCCCGATTTGGATCGGCTAAAGCTGTGGCTATATTAGCCAGTGCATCAGCTTGAGCATTTTGTGATCTTGGGACATAAGAAAATGTCGGTTCTGAAGGGAATTCCGACATTAACTCTCTGACATAATCATACAAAGGGATTAATTCTTCTTTTCTGATGGAATAATCCCCATTGACTTGTTTGATTACCAGGTATGAATCACCTTTCACCTTTAAGTGATTCACTTGTGCTTGAAGCGCTACTTCCAAGCCTGTAATGAGAGCTTGGTATTCAGCTTCATTATTGGTACCACCTTCCCACAACAAAAAGGAATAAGGTAACACTGCCTTATCTGGATAAATGAGCACAATTCCTAAACCAACTTTGTTGAATTTAGGATTTTCCATTTTCTTCCCTGTTGGACTTCTAGAAGCACTATCAAAATACATTTCCCATGTTTGAGGACTCTCTTGAATAGAGAAAACTTCCTCATCAGGGAGTTCGATATCTGAATACGTGTCTTCCACTGAAGGATGTTCAGCCAGGAAATCAGCCAGAGCTTGGCCCTTAATTGCCTTTTGAGACACATACTGAATGTCGAACTGCTGTAGAATAACCGCCCACCTTGCTAGACGTCCTGTAAGCATTGGATGACTAAGGATGAATTTGAGCGGATTATTACGAGATACCAATTGGACCTCGTGATGTTACAGGTAGTGTCTCAGTTTCTGAACTGCAAAGATTAATGATAGACAGCACTTTTCAATACTTGAATACTAGGTTTCTGCTTCAAGCATAGTTCTACTGAGATAATAGAGACTATTTTCATTCCTAGCATCATTCTTTTGAGCGAGAAAGGCACCCATTGATCGCTCTAAAGCTGTCACATAGAGGATAAGAGGTCTACCCTCAATAGGCGGCATGAGTACTGGAGGACTCAAGAGGTATTTCTTGAGAACATCAAATGCTTTTTGACATTCTTCAGTCCACTGGTAAGTGACTCCTTTCTTCAATAATTTGGTAAAGGGTAAACTTTTGCCTGCCAAATTGGCGATGAAACGCCGAATATAGGCTAAGTGTCCTTGAAGTCCTCTTAATTCTTTCAAATTCTGAGGAGGTTACATACCAAGGATTGATTTGGTCTTCTTAGGATCGACTTCAATACCACGATGGCGTACAACAAAGCCAAAGAATTTTCCTGAGGTTACCCCAAAAGCACATTTTAAGGGGTTCATCTTTAAATTATGTTGTCGAAGCTTGTGGAATATGACTTCCAAATCAGCCAAGTGATTAGAATGTTGTTTGGATTTAACCACCAAATCATCTACATAGAATTCAACAAAATTCCCTAAAAGAGGTTTGAAGATACGATGCATGGCGCGTTGATATGTTGCACCTGCATTCTTCAAACCAAAGGGCATCACCCGGTAACAAAACACACCTTGAGGAGCTCTGAAGGCTGTATATTCCTCATCTTCTGGGGCCATTCGGATCTGATTATATCCAGAATATCCATCAATGAAAGAAAGTACTTCATAGCTAGCCGTTGCATCAATTAAGAGTTCTGTAATCGGAACTGGGAAATCATCTTTAGGACAATACCGATTAGGATCTCTGAAATCGATGCAAACCCTAATTTGTCCGTTTTTCTTCTTTACAGGGACAATATTAGCCAACCACTTGGGATATTGAACTTCTCTGACGAAGTTGGATTTGGTCAACTTATCCACTTCAGCTTCAATTTTGGAAGCATAGGTTGGGTGTGTTCTTCTCGCGGCTTGCTTAAAACCTCGATGTTCTTTTGGTAAACCCAAATGATGAGTAGCAACATCAGGATCAAGCCCAGGCATTTCTGTATAATTCCAAGCAAAAATATCTTTATTTTGCTTTAGAAAAGAAATATACATCTCTTGCTCTTCAAGGGTCATGGCCGCACTAATTAAAGTGGGGCGTGGATCTTTCTCTGTACCCAGATTTACTTCTCTGAGTTCATCCACAGTGGTAGAGATACCCTCTTAAAATGCTGGAGGAGCATCTCTAAGATCTTCCTCTTCCTCTTCATCATGTGTTATTTCTTCCGTTTCTACTTGCAAAGTAGATGAAAAAACGAAATTCTCATGATCATAAGAGATGTCAAAATTTTCACATTTTGAAGAAGAAGCTTCCATTTCCGACCCTATTGATGATAAAGGGTCTTCTTTGGGAAATAAAGAGGAGATGATGGATCGAGAATTGACATCATTATTCACCTCTGGTGTTGCTATAACTTCTTCTGGCCTGATTAGCGATGTATAGACTTGTTGGACTTTAGTAGATGAAATGAAAACGTCACCACTTATGCTTTCATCACTACTTGGTAGGTTACCAATTTCTCCCATGTTGTCTGGCTCGATCGCCGTAATTGACATTATGGATCTTTCCATAAGAGTATTTTGATTTGGGGCTATTTTGTCAATTTGACTGATAGGTAACACATAATCTGTACTCACATGTGAAAATGGATTTATTGGAATTTTCTCCAAACCATATGGAGCATTAACTTTGGTAATTTCCTTCATTGTAGATTTTTCTCTTCCCTTCATGTGATAAAATTCCTCCTCAATGTATTGAGACTCACATGTCTTGAACGAGAATTTATCACCATACAATGTTCCAACTTGACCATCGAAACAGTATTTGAGACATTGATGGTATGATGAAGGAATAGCTGCATGCTGATGTAGCCAGGGTCTTCCAAGCAAGATATTGAAAGCTGAGTCTTGATCAACAATCATGAAATCCGAATTGGATACAAGATCTCCAAACTGAGTTCTGAGTGTAACTTCTCCCAGTGGTTCTTGTTCATTTTTATCATATCCTTGTAACATCATGGTAGAAGGAGATAAATCAGATTCTGTGAGGCCCAATCGATGAAGTGTACGAATGGGCATGAGGTTGACTCCTGAACCATTGTCAATGAAAGCTCTTCGAACATCTACACCATTGACTTTTCCAGATAAGTACAAAGGTTTTATGTGCCCATGCACAACATCATCTTCATCTTTATCAGTAAAAGATATCACTGGATGGCATTCTGTAGGATTATTCTCTATGTGATAGATTTCAGCTGCAGCAATTTCATCTTCAAACTCCTGAGGACTTGACAAAGCTTCGATGAGTGCTTCCCGAAGATCTTTTGACAGATTCAAAGCATCCAAAATTGATAACTTGGATGGTACTTGGGCCAAGTGTTTCAATATATCATAATTTTGATCTAGAGGTCTGCGTTTCCAAATTGGAATATGCGGTTTAGCAGGTACCTTGGAAGCAGATGCTTTGGAAGCTGATGCATCTTGTATTGAAGTTGGAAACATCCTTGGTTTTGGAAGATTAGACTGATTAGATCCATTTACTTGCTGATATAAAGAAGATGGAAACTTTAATCAGTCTTCCAAAATAACTGTGCCAAAACTGAGTTGGCCATTGGCAGAAGAACTTGCTTGTTCTTTTTGAGCTCGCTGAAGGGCTCTACCATGAGTTTCTGCTGCATACACAGTGCTAGCAGGGGTAAAATTAGAGTAGTGGCTTCGGAAAGATCCATGTCTTCCCCTGTATCCTGAACCTCTAGAACTTCCTCGGATTCCCTTATTTGATACAAGGAATTCAGGCTCATCAAGACTGGAATATGGATCTGTTAATTGAATCATATTAACAGAACCAAAGATTAACTCTTCGTCTGATAAAGACTCTGCCTGGTTAGCCTGTTTAGGCTGTGACGTTTGGTGGGATGGTGCCCGTGGCATTGAAGTAGATGGCATGAAATCTTCAGAGTCAAAGACAATTTAGGCTTTGATACATACTCATCTTCTCCTTATTCCTCTTTCTTCTTTGAATTGCGCTGCCCTTTTAAGGATTTATCTTTTGATGGAGGTTTTACTGCAGCTTTTATAAGAGACACAATTGGCTTCTTCAATTGTGTTCACAAAATGGAATAGGTCTGATTGATTGTATTTCTAACCATCCAATCATCATATTGTTTCGCAGTTTTGCTTTTGACTTCCTGCCACTCGCCTCCTTCCTCTGGATCTGTAGCGGTAATACACACTACATGAGCTGAAGAACCCTTCAATTTGACTTGTCCCAAGTCGAGCATCTTTTGCAGGTGGTCTTTAAAAACAAAACACTCCTGGATGGGATGCCCCAACATTTGATGAAAGGGACAATAATTGGGACGGTCTTCATCTCCTTCCTTGTTTGGCCTTTTGGGCACTGGTAATTGACCCAAATTATTTTCCAGCGCTGAAATGAAGTAACCAGGAACTTGTTCACTTCGGAAAGAGTATGTTTTACTCTACATATCCTCAAATTGTTTTCGTCGTTGATCTTTTTGATCATTTGGACGAAACAGCCTTTGTTGTTGGCGTTCAGGAGGTGGAGCCCTTCAAGAAGATGAAGGTTTTGAAGTAGAAATAGGTACAGGTGCTTGTTTAAGCATAACTGTAGCATTTTCCGCTTTACCCATTCTCCTTCCTGGAGCTGATGGAATTATACGAGATTTAACCTTATCCTGTATAAGGGAATCTTCAATCTGTTGAGCGATGAAGTAAGGTCTCGAAACCCTCATGTGTATTTCACAGGGATCAATGGCGTGCGTAATTCGTCACGCAAATTTTCCACACAGATTGGCAACAATTCCTCTTGAGGGAGTGCTAAACTCAGGGAATACGTTAATCCCTTCCAACGAGCAATGAAATCAGAGACTCTTTCATTCTCCCTTTGCTTGCAGTTTGTAAGATCGAAAACTGTCGTTTTTGGCAAAGTTGAGCTACACTGAAGAAGGAATTTTTGACGAAGATCCTCCCATCCGATGACTGGCCGGGATTGCAAGCTTGTATACCAGAAAAAAGCCGGTCCTTGCAAGGTTCGCACGAAGCATCTGAGTTTCACTGCTTCTTGCTGCTCTAGAGTTCCCATCATAGGATCACAACAAGACACGTAATGCGTCAAATGTTGTTCGGGGTCGCCTGATCCATTGAAAGTATGGAAAACAGGGTTTCCAAAACTAGATGGAGGAGAAATTGAATCTACCCATTCAGGGTAAACTTTCTTTTCAGGTTGAACTTGCGCTCGTTTCCCTTCCATAGTTTCTAACCGAGTTGTTAATGACTCAATAGTAGTTATTAACTTTTGAGAAACATCAGGTTGAACATGGTTTTGGGTAGGTGAAATGAATGGAGCTTGGACAGACGTGGTGGTTGGTGCTGCAACTGATGGTAGTGCTGCCAACCGTTGTTGAGTTTGACCCGTAGGATTAGACCTCTGAGGGTGTACTGATAAAGGAGGATATTCCTGATCCATCTCAGTAGTTACAACAAATTCCTTCGGCTGTTGGACTTCAGCATTCTTAATAAGAAGACTACTCTGAAGTAGTTCTGTATTCAACCTTCTTAATTCTTTCATTTCTTCCTCCTGTTGTGCAAACCCTTTCTCTAATGAGAGCAATTGATCTCCTTCAGAGGAAGGGTGATAAGTAACATGATTCTTTTCTTTCCCCTTATTGGATCCTTTTCGGAGTGGGGGAAGTGGGTTACTTGAAGGAATACCCAGATTTTGTGTAAGCATTTGATTACGTGTGCGCACACCTTCTTCATTTAGGTCTGTGTGCGCAATTTCTTGAGCAGGAACTTCTTCGTCTGATCCGTCTGATTGAGCCTCATATGGTGAATCAGCAGCAACGGAATTGATGACATTAATGGATGCATATTGCATGGAATCCTTTCTATCAGCATTTCTGTAATATTGTCTTCTTCTATGTCCATGATGATACATGGCATTCCGTTGACTTGATCCCTCAGGAACTTCTTGGAGAACCGTCACTTGGAGATAATCTCCTGATATCTTGGCTCTTCGTTCCTCTTGAGGCTTATTCCCTAATCGAGAGAATACTAATTTTCTCTGAGGGAGGGATTGAGGATTTGAAAAAGTCCCCAGTCCGGTGGACTGGGGATGTTCCTTCTACTTCCGCTCAACTCCTCGAATCCCATTTGTTGATTCTGAGGGTTGGGTTAGAGAAGTCCCCAGTCTGACAAGCTGGGGTGTCTCTTGACATGCTATGTCTGAGATCTTCTTAAAATATCTCTTCATCTTGCGAATCTTAGTTCGGAAATTAGCTGGATGCATTAACCTGTATCCACTTTTATCACCGGGTTCAACAGACCGTTGGATGATTTCTGAAACTTCTGTCATTTGATGACGTGTTTTCTCCATACAAGAGGCTTGTGCAATATTCTCGCCTGCTTGATGTAGGAGCAATTCAACAACTTGTTCTCCATATACTAGATTTTGAGAGGAACTAGTTGAAGCATGTTCTTGAGCAAGCTTTTGATTATGAACAAAGCCCATTGACTGTGTCCGGCCATGGGCAATAACATTGCATGAGACCATTTTCGGCGGGCTTTGTTGACTGGAAAGCACTGTGAAATGTAGTTCTCCGTGAACACCCCATCCTCTGATATGAACATCAAATGGAGCATTGGCAATTAACTGACGCAATTTTCTTAGTGCGCCAAGGCATGAACGTTGAAGGCTTCTTTGTTGCTTTTCAGCCTTCGGATACCGAGAGACTGATAGAGATGCCAAATCAATCTGGCTTTGTAACCCTTCTATTATCTTAATATGATTTTCATAATCACCGTAAGATAATACTTTATTCTTCAATTGACAAAGAGTCTTCCATATGTTGAGATGAATATCGTGGATTCCATCATCCGTCAACATCTTTGGAATGTCGTACTGGGAGTCAGCCAAAGGCCAAAACATGACTGGTACATCACCTTTTGCCAGCTTTTTCCTCATGTTCAGCATTTCTTCTTTATCATTAAATGAAGATTCTTCTACCTATTTGGACCAGAGTTGGTGTTTCCTTGTTGCTTCATCGGATTCAACAATATTGGTAGAGATATCACTATTCATGCTGGAAGATGAATGACCCAGGGATGGTTCGGAGAATAACCTGAACCCCAGGCTATCTTCTGATGGAGAAAGAGTTTCACCTGCCGATAGTAAAGCATCATACATGACTGGTTTTACGTTTGCAAGTTCTTCGAGATAAGAGGGTTTTCTCGTCACTACATTGCCTTCTGAAGAATTTTTTAGACAACGTGAATCACTACTGCGGAGAGTACTTTCGCAGCGAAGTTCATCATCATGAGGAGGACCGTCATGATGGGTTACAGCAAAAGATGAAATCTCTTGCTCCTTGGTCTTCTGACCACACAGAGGGTTCATGTGGCTCTCATCTGAAGAAGAAACTTCAAGATTAACCAAACTTTCATGAAGCAAGCCTTCACGAGGAAGTGTCTGTTGAAGACCTTCAAAATTAATTTTCCCATTATTGAGAACTAAGGGAGTAGAATCTTGAATTCCGACAGATAAATGTCTGAGGGCTTCAAGAAATCCAGCATCGAGCAAGGCCTTGTTACAGATTGGCCTTTGATCTCCTGACTGTGCTGGGTGGATCTTTTTCTTAGATGCCATCTTTCTCACTTTAGAAACCACTTGTTGATGAAATTGGTTACTCTGAGCAGGTGTATGTGCCTGATCAGGAAAGATGGTTAGGTTAGGCTGACGATCTCCACTCAAATCAGGTGTATGTGCTTGACTTGGTTATCCGTTTGATATGGGGGAGTATGCCCCATAACCCTCTTGGACTGGAACAGATGTGTGTGTCTGTTCCAGAGTGAATCTTTGATGTGTCACTCCACTGCTAGGGATAGATTTATGTGTCTGTCCCTGAGATGATGCTGAAGCTGTTATGATATCCTGGAAAGCATCCAGAATATGAGCAGGAATTTTCTTCTGCTCTTTCACCATTGACAAAATATGTTTGGTGAATTCAGCCGCCGGAATGGGGATATACGTCCATTCCGGGCTTGGAGTAGGTGTATGTGCCTGCTCATGTCCTCCTTTTCCTGTCAGTGAATCCTTACAGTACTCAAGTGTGGAGGCAGAGAGTTGAGTCTGTCTCCTGTTTGTCGTCGGGGCTTTCCAACTGACTTCTCCGTGCGCTACTGAGCGAGACTGTTGGTAGGCTTGATTAGTATTAGCAGGTGTATGTGCCTTCTGATTACACTTCGCCAAACGCGGTTGACGAGATCCATCATATATAGTCAGACGAGCCTGCCGACTAACTGGTGATGTATATGCAGGTGCATGTTCCTGCCTATGGTACTCCGCCGGAATTGCCTGGCGGGATTGACTTGATGCTGCCAGACGAGTCTGCTGGACAGCGGAATTAAAACGGACAGGTGTGTGTGCCTGTTTGTTATTTGCCACCATGTTAGGTTGGTGGACTTCTCCGGAGATGGCAGGGATGAAAACCTGCCCATTGTTAACCGGATTCCGTCTCTGGCGGTTCATCTTGCCTGCTCGGGTTCGAGGAACCTGAGCTGAATGCCTGGAGTCGGTACCCTCATCATGTTGAGGGCGCACTACCGCACGAGTCTGGCGGCGATTGTTGATGGGAGCCCTTGAGAAGGACTCCTGTCTTTTTGAATTAAGGTCCTACGGGACCTGCTCAGTCACTTCCTCAGAGTAAGGGAGTGAATGGAAATTGCGTTCCGGGGATAACGACCCGAAACGGTTGGAGACGGTAGTCAGCACCGCCTGCTTCTTGATCGCTGGCCGCCGTTGTCCGGACAACCAGGTAGAGTTGTTAACTTGGAGGGCTTGACGAGCGGCCTCCAGAGTTGGGATAGTACCGTTGCGACGGTATTCCTTAACCAGTGCATTAGAAACCCGGCGTTGAAGACGCTGAGTTGGTGATGTCATCCTCAGAGCGGACGACATTCCAGCAGGAGTAGTAGCATTGGTTTTCACAGCAGCAGACCTCACAGTAGAGGTGTTCATAGCAGCAGTATTCACAGGGGTGAATTTAAGGAAAGCCATTTTGCAGAAGATCTTGAGAAAAGACTGCATGTTCCATATAACAGACATAATCAAGATGAATTCGGCCACTGTATCTTTTGGATGAGCATATGCCAATGATTGCTTTGTTGGCCCAAGGGGCCTAACAAATAAGAATAATATCACTTTAACTTGGTTAAGGATTCACGCCGGGTTCACCATTTTTGTTTCCTCACGGATTTCGGGGATGACCTCCTAGACGGGAGATTCAAACGTTCAGATCGGTTTCTAGCGGGTTTGTTCGTAGAACCAGAAACATCCAATGATTCCACATCCTTTTGGACCTACTTTCCAATGGTAGGCGCTCATTAGCTTGTAGACTGATGAGGCTTAGGAATTTTCATTGGTCGAGAGGATGGGAGGTCGGACTCATCACACCTTTTTGAGGGGAATTATTGTCTACTCCGGGACTCTCTTTATAGATTTAAGTTATGTTCGTGAATCCTTATTACATTACCAAGTATAAAATGTGCTTTCCTTTAGTTTTAACAATCAATGATTAAATATGCAAGAAATTTAGAGAATCTTTTATATGTATTCGAGGTTCTTCATCAATAGAGAATCATCTATATCTGTTTAGAGATTCTTGGTCAATGGTATCCTTCAAAACATTTATATAAAAGTCTCTTGGTCATTATGATGACCAGGCTGGTTTTAAAGCCACTCAGTGGGGCATTTGAAGTTTATCGTCACTCAGAAGGACATGGATTATTTCAAAGTTGGGATCGAACCCATAAATGGGCTACCTACGTATTCTTTGTTTTGGAAAAGGAATCAGAACCCACGTAGTTCGAGTGATGGAGTATGATGTTTATGATTGATGACTCAAAGAAGAATGTCATAATTACTTTTACACTCTAAGCTCACGTGAGTCATGCTCGGTGTGAGAAACAAGAGGTATTGGTAAAAAATTAGACAATTGTGCCATGAAATATGCAATCATAAGAAATTGTTTGGGGCTTATGTATGTATGACTTTCCAGATAGATGAAGGTTTAGGATTCACTTTTATGGAGAAAATCCATAAACAGGGTCCATAAAGTTATATGTGCTTCATGGAGATTTGAATACTCTAATCTTGGGGCTTACTCCTAAGGAGGATGCCCAAGGTAAGAGGGGACTTATGATTGGGTTTTACTCCTGAAAAGGAAACCCAAATCAAGGGTAAATTAGGACTGGTTAAGAGAAATTTAAGGGGGCTTGTGGTTTACTCCTGAAAAGGAAACCCAAGATTATGACTGGGACTTATTCCTAAAAAGGAGACCCAGGTTAGGGGACGTGGGGCTTACTCCTGAAAAGGAAGCCCAAGATTATGACTGAGTCTTATTCCTGAAAAGGAGACCCAGGTTAGGGATTAAGGTTTGGGGCTTACTCATGAGGAGGATGCCTAAGTTTGGGAACTTTAAGAATTTGGGGGTTATTCCTAAAGAAGGATGCCCAGATTTGAAATTGGGGCTTACTCCTGAGGAGGATGCCCAAGTTAAGGATTATCTCATCTTAAAGGATGAGGTTGAATGAATGAACTCTCTATATTTAGTGACATAAGGATATTTAAATCACTAGGTTTTGAGAGATATTCCACATAATTCCTTTCAGATAAGGAAGTCAGTTCAAGAAATCATGCCATAAATGGCTTTGAAGAGTATCTTGAAGACTGAATCTTGAAAAGGAAAGGTGAAATGGCTTAAGAGGGGTAAAATGGGAAATATGGGAACCCAAAAAGATAGGGGCGCGCAAGTCTTGAAAGGCACGCAAGTCTTCCGTGGGTGCGCAAGTATTGGTCGCGCAGGTATACCTGCGCGACACATGGTGTATTTGCGCGATTTTCAACCAGCATTGAAATACTTGAGCGACTCTTTTTTAAACCCTTTAGAATTCTCTTGAGGTTCTTCCAGAAAAGGGACGCGCAAGTTATATTGAAGGAATAAAAGCGGCGCGCAAGTGTTGATGAGTTTCAACACTTAGGCCTTCCTTCTTCTCTTTAGATCTTCCGTTCTAGGTAAGAAATTACCTTAGAAGTGTTCCGGAAGCTTTGAGAAAAGACTTGGGCATCGAGAGCTTCAATCCGAGTTTCTGAAAAAAGATCCCCTCAAATGGGGGGCCCACAGGGTCTATTTATAGGCAAAAGAAGACCCCAGGTGGTTACCGGGCGGTTACCACTTAGGTCGCGCAAGTCACTTGCGCGACCAAGAGCGTCACACAAGTGTACTTGCGCGACAGTGATATAACTTGCGCGGTGCAGTTGCTGTTGATCCTTTGTTCATGCCTTTGTCGATTTTTGATGTTTTCTTCAAAGGCTGAATCACTTTGAGATCAGATATTCCCTTTTCTGATCTTTAGATTCTGTGACGGAAAAGGAGCGTCAACAATGTTAAAGAAACATTAGATGTTTTGTGATTATTGTTACAAATATACAATTGATAAAACACATCAAAAATTCATTTCTTGAATGAAAATTCATAAGTATATCATCAATTTCATTTAAAATTAGGCCATTCATTGTTCATATAGTTATCCTAGGATAATAATTTTCATTAAATATTAATATCCTTCATATTGGTTTGTAAAGAAAAATTTGAATTATCATAATCATATCCCCTAGGAGTGTCAAACAATATGTGCAGTATGTACAATTATTTTGAACGAGGTGACACTTATGTTTAGAACGATGTACCATTTTTAGAGTCATTACCACTTGGTACATCATCTCTACAAACACCTCCACTTGTAGTATCGAAGAATTTCATGTATTTCTAGGAATACACACATCATATCTACCATACCAAAACATTGGGACATTCTTTTAAACGTAACATAAAAGTTTATCTTAGGTTCATGTTCACTAATATATGTGTTTACTAACTCTATTTCGAATGTTTTATATTAAACATAATCTGATACCAACAGAACAACCCTGAACATACTATCCTTGAGCCTAAGACCTACATTTTTTAAATTGGAATAGATACAATATTTAATTTTTCTGGATTCTCCACTCTGCTCCGCTCCCCCTGTCTCCCATGAAGCAGGTCATGGCCATGGTGCCGCCTTTCCTCCTCGGCCCCCCAAGGATGGGGAGGGTGGCATAACTTCTTACTCCTATTTTATTCCCCTCTTTCACCCCTTATTTTTCACATTTAACACATCTATCGTACCTTCCTTACTTTCCCACTATTAAAGTGAGCCCTAAATTTCAGTCTTGTGTGAATAAAGATATTCTAATTTCGATTTATTCTCTGGATTTTACGGAAGCCTCAACACTGATAGATATTTCGTTGGTTTCTCATTTTAGGAAGAAATGTACCTCTATTGATGCCTTAGACATGTCTGTCTTCTCATCATGTCATTTTTATGATTGGGTGGTTGTTGGTCTTTTGGATTCAAGGCATATTATGATTCGTTTTTCGAATGAGGAGGGTCTGATTTTGGCTTGGGATAATGATATACAAGTCATGGATGTTTTTTCTTCTTTCTCTTTCAGTGGTCCTTTGAATTTCATCTTTTACAAGAGACTCTAGTCAAGATGATATAGATTTCTCTCCCTGGTCTCCTGTTACCATTTGAGAATCATAGTATTCTTCGTTTGATTGTTAATATGATTGGTCAGTACCTTTTCTCTGATGCTCATTCCCGTGTTCTTTTTCATCTAATTTATCCTATAATTTGTGTCAATGTTTATGTCTCGATGTGTCAATTCAATTTCATAAATATCATGGTTGAAGGGTAACTACGATGTCACCAGAAGGTATGCTATAATTCACGGGTTCAAATCTCTTTGAGATGTAATCAATTTGGACATGAAGTTAGAATATGTCGTTGAATCTCTTATCATTTTCCTCAGAGAGATCCCCCTTTGGATCTTCGGGATGATGATTCTGTTGTAGCGCATAAGGCCTCAGAGATGGGCTAGTCAGCTGCTAGAGAAACATAAATATAATATGTCATAAAGAAATAAAGTGAACTGTTATGCCAGAGCCGATAGTAGTGGTACTATTGGATGAGTATGTTGATGTGTAAGGGGTTTTACCATAGGTGTTGGAGCCCATTGGGAAACATGTCTATTTTCGTCTAGAGGCTCCTCGAAATCCAACAATGGTTTCTCAGCATGACCCTAATGTTTAAGGAATTTTTAGTAGAATGAAAACTGATTTGGGTGTTGGATTCTCTTTTGAGGAAACTTGTGTTGTTGGAAGTTTTGAGTTCATCATGACAGCATGATTAGTTCAAGAGAAAGAGGAAGGACTTGAGGATAGGGAGCCACACTTGAATTCTGATATGGTAAGGCAGCTGGATTAAAATATATCCTGTGGAGAAATGGTGAGTGGTGTAGTGGGATTGTATCTAGCCACTAGTAAAGACAAATCCTGGCAGTTTCTATCCATATTCCATGGATTCTTTCAACAAAATGGTTTAGAATTGGTAGCACATGACATGAAGACACAAACTTCTTATGTCGATAAGGTTAAATATAGAGGCATTCAAAATAATTCTCAGAACTGTTTTGATGTTTTGGGTGAATAAGACTATCATATACATGGGGAAGGAATTGAGTTGGAGGATGTACATGGTGATGAATCTTATATGGTATGGGGGATACACAGGAAGAGGAAGATCTATTCCATGACTCACATGTTGATCCCATGAAAGTGGGTTTGGTAGAGGAATACTTTCAATCCTCATAAGGAAAGGGAATTAATATAATTACTGTTACAGAAGGATTTATTAAGCATAATCGAAGGACCCGAGGGAGGAAAGACTACTCTAAATTACCAATTCCTCCTTCTACGAGGTCCTAAAGTAAGGGTAAACTCCCTACGATGGGTACTTATAATTCTAGTAACAATTACATGAGCAAGTGGAAAGGATATGACAGGCATGTGGATGGTAAGAGAGTAGGGGGCTCAGAAGCCAATGAATGGGTGTTTGAATAATTTGTCGCTGCTACAAGGGAAGATCATCATCATGGAGAATTGTGAATAAAATCTAAATAGGTGATGTTAGTATTGGAGTATTATCTTCAACAGTATGTGGAGGGGTCTCCTATCTGTTGGCATCACCTAGAGGACATAGATTTAGATAAAAATATGGACCTACTCAAGTACTTGGGTGAGGAAATGATGGAGGATGTCGTAGTGATTAAGGAAACAAGGGAAGACATTGATAAAATGATGAGTATATTTCTCATAGTGTAAGGAACCAGGGAGCAAGGGTAGTGGATTGAAATATGAGACCATATATTGGTTAGAGGATTTAACATGGGGAAAATTAGCAAAGAATAGTATGTGAATGCCTAGGAGTACCCGACCACTTGTTATAAACCACTAATAGACGATAATCCATGCAGCAAGGTAAATTCATTTCCCTAGAAACTGTTTAGGGAATTTGATTCCAATCATCTCAATCTAGTTTTTAACAAGTCATTAGTCTTATATGATGTTTGATATATTGATCTATGAGGGTTCTCACTTTCCCTTTAAAAGTGTTGGAAAATAAGAACGAAATGTGAACAAATAGATAAAATATTCAATTAAAAAAGTAACAAAAAATCCGACATTTTTGGAAATTCATATTATAAACATGATATTATATTAAATTAGTGTAAAATTGAAACATAATATATAAAAAATAGAATAAATTGCATCCTTGAAACTCATTCAATGTCATCCTCTTCAAAACCTGGGTAAAGACAAAAAAGTAAGGGTGATATCAAATAATTAATAAGGGTTATGAATATTGGATGATATCACGAATCAAAAATCATTATCAATATGGAATCCTAGAAAATGGAACACATATTCTATATAAATATTTGGATAATGCATAATCAATACAAAAATGTAAATAACAGAAATGAGTTCAATTTAATCAATTAATTTAGAATAAAATGAATCCATGTATAATGTAAAAGAAACATTATCATGGATAATAATAATAAATTAATTCTCAATGTATAAAATTATTATTTATTTCATTTCATGTTTGATGAACATTAAAACCATAGTTAGACGGATCTATCATCCAGTTAGTTAAAAACTAATGCTAGAAACCAATTTAATTTGGTCAACTATTTTTTCACATGATTCATGTAGGGAAATAGATGTGATATACATTATGGTTCCACTTCTCATTAAATTTACAAGGAATTACTAAAATATAAAATAATACCTTTAGTTAATAATCAATTTTCCCAATCAAATATCTATATTGAGTAAAGAATGTTGATTTATCAATATTTCTCAAAAAAACAAATTACGATAAAAGTAAACACAATATGTAAAATAAATGGTATAAATTTTAGGAAATAAAAATATCAATGATATTTAAAAAGGATATATAGGATTAATTTAATATCTAATTAAAATGTATAATAATAAAGTGATTGTTTCAGGAGAATGTTAACAATCAAAATAGAAATTGAGATTTCACAGTATCTTTTAACACTTGGTAATTTAAAAATAAAATTCCATTTGATGAAACCAATTTTATTGTAAATAAAATTCCATGAATAATTATGTATTAATTTTACTACAATTAAAAAATGTATGTTTTTACACCACATAAAAGTGAATCATTGAATAATAACTGATTAGACTTAATGGAAACTAAATTGAGACTTGATCCATTACCATACACTGCCTATTGATTGAGCACAAATTTACCCCAAGTATATTGGATTGTATCATTTTAATAACCTATAAAAACATATTGATTATTATAACATCAAATATTATCCTTTTAGAAAAAAATTTTACCAATTAGTTAATAATATTTCATTTCTTTGATCATTTTGAGTAAAAGAATCTTTGTTTTCCAAGTATGTTTGGACTTGTTATTCTTTTCATATTACAAAAATAATTAATTAGAGTTCTCCACAATTAAAACAATGATTTATATATCATACATATTTAGAATATTTTTCATTAATGTAATATATAACATTTGGTGATGGAAAATATAATACACTATTCATAGAGATAGTAGGTCATACGTACACATGAACACTATTTTCATTTTATTTTCATATTGAAGGAGATAAAATTATAAGATATATAGGTATATTATTATTAAAATATATTTCTTTAAGTCATATATGTCACATATTTTTATTCAAAATTGTCATAATACATTCCATGTAATGTGTGAGTGAATCGCCTCTCTTTGTGATGTGCTAGTCCTCCATACACGTGAACATCGCTATAATATTCCCATACAATAGAAATTATGGTGGAATATTTTATATAAAAGATAAATAAGTATAGAGACCCTCTATATATCTTATATATCATATATAAAAATATAAATACATAATTATTGTAAACTTTTAAATGAATCCATGGAAAGACGAATGACATTAGTTTACATGGTTGTTTTTCATTCTACACATGAATGATGATTGTGTATCTCAGTTGATAGAAGGTTGAGATGTTGTACGTCATACCCATAACATTAAAAATATCATTATATTTAACATAATGAGGTTATTATCTATTAATTATAAAATATGAAATTAATTGGGTGGAGAAACAAATAAATCAAAAGTGATATTTGATGAATATTAACTCTTATTCATGCAACAACATTTGGATTATTCCAATAGATGGTATTCATTTTATTTCTATCCAAAAATAAATCTATGATTATGGGAGGTAGTTTGGGAGTTTATTTTGATAGGTTCTAGATGATATTAAATGCTTTAGGTTTTTTTATGATGTGGAGATATTGAATTCCCTTTTATAATGGAGGATGAGTGGTATTTTTTGTAAATACATGAAGGTAAACATTATTGGGTGGTTAACCTTTAATTACTTGCATAAAATAAGGACCCATTTTCTATAAAATATTGTATATGGTAGACATATTCCAATAGTAATTTTTTTTGGACATGTTTCAAGATCATTTGGCCTGTAATGATTATTTTTTATCAACTATGTAAACTCATTTTTACCATAATCATTGTAATTAATTTTATTTCATTTCACTGATATTATTGGTAAAAAACGTAGTTTACCATACTATACAATATAAATTTTTCTTAATCATAATGTGAAATTAATTTTTTTTAATTTAGATAAAACAATTGGATGAAATTAATTTAAAATTAAAACATATTGATGAGAGGTTAAAGATACTTTTTAGTGTGAAAATGTTCAAATCTCACTAAGTTTTTATATATAAATTTAATATAAAAATGAATCCAATGAACTAAATTGGATTAATATATGTATAATAGATCTAATTTGACTTTAAAAATAATTAAAAATATAATTTTACATTATAAATTATTTATGTGGAAATTCATTTTCAATTAAAATTCAGTATTTTTATTTATTCGTAAAAAAATGAAAGCTCTCAATAAAAGGTAAAAAATGTGACCCTAAAATAAATTTTAAATTGCAATTTAAAAATTCAATTTTATTTTTTGAAAAAATTTACAAATTTATCAGTTTCATTGAAACAAGTGTTCCATTAAAGGCTGTAATAATACATTTACAAAAATAAATCATTTTTTTAATAAAATTATGTATTTTTCTTATCATACTCCACTCAAATATATTTTATTAATGTCAAAAATATTGGTTGAATACAAAATGTATAAATTTAATTAATATTATTATATAATATTAATAAATTTAATATGTTAATATAATATTCCTTTGTGCACAAAATACTAATTTTTTAGGAAAAAATATTTCCTTTACATTCAATTGGTTTTTTATAATAATTTCTAATTAATTGGTAATCAATGAATTCGAAAACATCTTTTTATAAGTTATTTAATCATATTAAAAACATAAATTTAAATTCTATGATATATGTTATTATATTAAATAATAATGTTTCAATAATATAGTCTTTTCAATAAAATGTAGTCTTGAGTGTAACGCAAGCCATTGAAGAATGTTTTTTTCCTTGTTATTTATGCAAAATCTATGTTATGTTCTATGAAAGATATAGAATAAATTAAATTTATTTAAAATAGTAAATATTTCATAAATAATAAAGAATTTATATTCCATTATATGCATGGTTTTACAGTTCATACATCATATAAAATACAATGTTATTATTTTAGAATTTTGGGGTGTTGCAGGATTAGTGTAAGATCTCGAACATTATGGTGGTATGTAATTGTTTAAAATTTGGTTTTAACATAATTTTTAGTTATGTATGTGTTTAATGGGAGTTTTATGGGCCTATATAATGTTCCATGGGTTTGGAAGATGAAGGAATGAGAAAATATGTCCAACCATTGAAAGTTTCACAGTTAGTGTACGAATGGCACATGATTAAGTAAATCATGCAAGGTGGGAGCCCATATAGTGAAATTTTGGATAGTGGCATGTCACATGGTTGGTTCGTGGTCTTTAATCCATATAGAAATTCCTAGGTAACTACACAACCCAAATTCCTTTTGACGGTGTCTTTATCACGGTTGGTGCATGTTTTGGAAAACCATATGTGTAAACCGTACGACCAAATGAAGCTATAAAATTTATGATATTTCTATTACGGGATTTGAGAACCTCACCCGATATTTCTCCCATTTCTCATCCTCCAATCCCTAGTGAAAATCACTAGTTAACCAATATGCCTAAATGTTTTTCTATTTTAATACTAATCTGTTTTGAGGGATCTTGGTTATAAATCAATGCTCTAGTGGAGTCAAATTCTTCACTGGATTCTATTTTCTGTTTAGGGTTTTCATCGTTATATTATCTCATTATATAGATCTGAAACCATATTTTTATACTGATATCTAGGTTGATAATTAAGAGGGTGGTCGAATCATGATATAATGCTTTTCTTAGAAGTGTGTTCTTCAACGGATTCAAGGTATATGGTCTATATGTTATATCCCATGTTTTTTATATAGATATGTGCATATGAAATTGTGTTCTTTTTTCCTCTTGTTTTTTCTAGTATATTTAGTTATATTTTGTAAAATGAACAATACAATGAGGATTTTAACCCCCCTTGATCCATGTGTGATGCATTAATAATGACTTGACTGATTTAGGGCAACCAATGGGGTTCATCGACCCTCCCAAACATGGTTAATGAAAACATTATAGTGGAAATGGACTTGTAAATAAGTAGATACCATGTCAAACATGTAAATTGGATAATGTGATAATTTAATGGGGAATATGGATAGTTATTTCCAGATATGGAAAATAGATAAGGGGGATTTTTTCTTTGAATGAATAGTGGGATGAATGGGATTAGTGGGAATGTATAAAAATCATGTTTTTCACATGAAATTCATAAGTGGAGTAAACATGGGAAGTGAAGAATGTGTTATGTGAATTAACATAGGAGGATTGTTTGATATTCCAAATGGATATAATTGGGTAAATAGTGAATATTCTTAGTGATATTGGAATATGAAATAGGAATTGGGCTAAATGAGTGTGTGATGATAATGATAAAGGTGTTAATGGTTTGTGAAAAATATTAATTTTGATTGTGTATATTATGGTTTATGTTTATTGCTTCTAGTATTGGTTACAGTTGGATGAGTTGTGGAATGTGAGTAGTGATTGGATATGTGATTTCCTAAAAAAATAAATTAATAACCTTTTATTTAATAGCGTAAATGACATGCAATAATAAGAATGTAAGCTAATATAATACCGGTATACATTATAATATATTCACTATTTAAAATATGTTTTGTATATTTCAATGCATGAAACACAAAATTACATTTCAATTCATGTGACACTAAGTTAGAATACATCCTATGCAACACTGAATTTATTTTATATCATTTGTTACATAAAAATGCGACCTTTTTAAATGGATTTCTCTATACACAATATTGAGTATTACCGAGAAACAATCTGTAAATAAATAATTGTTATTAAATTTAATAAGATATAAAATAGTTTCTATGAATATTATTAATTAAATTATGAAAATACATGTTTTATAAAACTAGATCATTGGTTACTAGTAAATTATAAATGAATATAAGAACCAATGGAATATTAAAAATATATTTTTATAGAGAACTATTTTTATGATCACGAAGCTATTTTACCCTAATAGATTATATTAATTACAGTTAGTGAGTTATATTAATGTAATAATTAAGTTGCATATCAATAAATTATTTTTTAAATTCAACCAATATTTTTGGTATGAAAAATATAATAGAAACCCAAATATTTCATAAAAAACATATATTTTTATTAAAGAATTTTTACCACTATTTAATGGAGAACATTTTTTAATTATTATTATTGCAAATTTTATGAAATTAATTTTAAAAAATAAAATTTATTTTTCAAATCATAATTTATAAATTAACATTGGATTAATTTTTGGGATTTCTCCAAGAAATATAATTTTTTAGTGGTTAGTGAAAAATACTGTGTTTTACTTAAAAACGACATTTTCGCTTAAATAATTTTGAAAGATAAATTATATTATAAATATTTCTTAATGGCCCATTGGATAAATTTTACATCAATTAAAAACATTTAGTTCATTATAACCAGTTTTCCTTTTTAAATTGAATATAAAAACCCAACAATCTTTTGAACATTTTTCTACTAAAACTAGTTGTTACATCGATCTACGATATTAGCATTAATCCTAATTTTCTACTTTTGTGATATGAATTTTCGAAATAATACATAAAAAACTATAATAAAAATTATATATTTGCTCTAAATTGATCAAATTAATCTTTGAAAAATATTATTTGGGAAAGAGATTAAAATTAAGTACAATGGTTAATGTGTAATTGGGATTAAAATGGACTAAAACCATGTGTTTAAGGGGCCTAGTGACCCAGAAAATTTTCCAACACCCATTTTCAAAACATATTTCTCCCATTAACCTTCAATTAATTAGTTTTGGTTTTTTTGTATGACTTTTTTAGGTAATATCATGTGTAAACCTGATATCTATTCAAGAATACCAAGTGAGGCATTTTCCTTCACTCTAAAGGGACACTACCTTTACCCATTCCTCACACATATCAAACCACTTAAGTTAGAATATTCTAAGCCAAAATGTCCAAAATAATCTCTCCCCTCAACCTGTAATCATTACTTTTGGGATAATACCTTCCATGGATTCCTTTTGGTTAAAACAAAATAAGTTACCTGATTAAAATGTAATGTCTTTTCTCAATCTCTCTAGCTTTATTTCCATTCTAAACACCCTAAAATCTCTTTATTCTATTCTTCTATAACAACACCAGTACCATAAATATACTGTGATATTTTTATGATTATATTTACACCTACACATAAACACACCACCATTTAATTATTGTCCAGCATAATTCTTCCATGTACGACGAACTACTGACTCACGAAACGATGATTGTTCAATTTTTTCCTACCACCTCTCATGGAGTCAATTATGATGGAAACTGTGATTATATACATTATATATGACATTTATAGTTTCCTAATAATTATTTAATCATTTAAATACACATAAGTTTGATACTTTCCATTTTATTTTAATACGATTAAATCATTTGAGGAGGTGTGGACTACCTCCTCTTGAAAGTGTTGTTATTTATTCACGCTATACATGGAATGTATAAAGGATGGATTTAATTAAACATATGATACATAAATAATATATATATTATATTCGTGAAAAATTAATATATCTTGAAATATAATATATGTATATATATCATCTTTTTTTTACCCTTTCAAAATCATTAAAACAGATAATTTCGTTCATGGATGTGTGGACTACCACCTCTTCAATATGATGTGACTCCGTTTATATCCCAAATTTCATTAACTAAGTATGTATTATAAAATAATTTTTTTTATTATACAATTATAATTCTATAATCATATGGTGTTACTTACCTTCTTTCTATAACAACCATTGAAAAATGGAAATGTTACTCAAGCGTATGTACGTCAACCGACTCCATGATTTTAACATTAATTCCTTTATCATATCCATATTTCCTAATTGATTCAAAAAGTATAATTGATGTGTGAGTATGATAACTATGTCAGGGTTATTATGTATTATATGTAATATACTTAACCCCATGACCATAGTGGATCAACAATAATTTTTTTGAATCATAAATCGAATTTGGTAAAAACACATTATGTAAACATAATTTTTCGAGTAGTTGTACACAAGATTGTAATAACTTAATTAAAAGTTATTATAAACTAGAAAAGGTTTATAAAGAAAATATATAATTAACATAAGTTTATTCTAAATGAAATTAAAGTTTATTCACCCGAAAGGAAATGCAAGGTAAGAGATTTTCGTCTCAACTTACATTCCATGAAGGCTTAATTGTCTTTATGAATGTAGTTTATTTTACATGGGGTATATACGGAAATTTACATGATATATCATGAATGTACTTACTATATATAATTTTAAACATTGATATAATTTTATTGTGTCATTAAGAATATGTATTAAAGTATTTCAATGTGGTATGGGACACTTTGAGGTGTTTAAAGATTATTTTCCACAAAAATATCTTTAATAATATTTCAATGGTATTTACATTTGAGGAAATTAAATAATTATTGTTCAGAATATCATATTAATTATTATATGGTTATTTCTAACCATTTATAATTATATGTACCATTTTTCCACTCTTTGTTACTCAAGTGTTTTAGAAAATGTGTTCAGAAAACCCAACACCATATCGCTATTTAGTTAGAGAACTAGTTTTATTATAAAAACCATGTTTTATTAAATGGTTTTCAAAAATATTTATAAAATTATTTGGTAATGAAATTTTTACACTTTTTTATTTTACCAATGCTTCAAAGAAATATTCTTATTTCATTCCTAGCGAGGCATTTTCTAGCATTTTTTCATACAAAAGGAATATTATTTTTACCACATATGACATGTATGGATTCATCTATCATCATATCAATGAAGCATTATTTTCACGTTTAAAATATTTATTTTTAATGAAAAATACTCAAAAGTGTTTTCAAAATAAATGGTTATTTTCCTAAATAATATTTTAATTATCTATTATTTTATTTCATTGTCAACAAAAACACTCTATTTTTACTCTACATGGGATTATTTGTATTGATACAATCTTTAATCATGCTCTGGATGGTTTATGATTATGTTGGCCAAGGATTGTATTCAAATTCACTACCATGATTTATTTATTAGTCCCCTTGAAATATTCAATCTCTTATGATCCATGAATTATTGAATTTCCCACAAAATATCCATTTCAATTATCATGAATATTATTATTTCCTAGAATATATACCATTTTACAAATGGTGTATACATTGAATGTATTTTGATGAATCTGTATCTACTACTCCATATGGATATTAGATAAAAATCATTCTTAAAAAAGTTATTTGATAGATGAGGAATTTTTTAGACAGGTATGACTTAGGTGGGGCCTGGTTACCGAAATCCCCTCGATGAATCGGTAGTCTCATGGGAAGAGTCATTTGGATAGATGCCTTATATGGGTTTTTACACTTCATTTTGTATACCTCCTTGTGAATGGTCTTGACGCAAAAGGTTAAATGTACCTAGGAAAAATGGACTCCAATAATAAATCCTTTCATTTATTTGTATTCTGTTATTATTTATCCACGATAGTTATTGTCAACATATATATGGATGTAATTCATTATCAGGATTTAGTTATTATTCATCCATGGGATAATACATTGTCATCTCTATTGATACAATTCATTATATGTTCATTTAATAAAAGTCATGTGTTTCAGTTTCATAAAATCCACATTTATATTGCATTATCTAGTTAATTTAATGGAATTTAATTCTTGTTTTTACCTTTACATATTGCTTACGTACATCCATTCCATTTATTAAATACATGGCATGTGGATTTAGTTATTCATGTGACGCCCCAGGATTTATGAACTGGTTTATGTAAGAAGTGTTATGCCTTTAATAATGTATCTTGTTTTATTTGTTTTGCTAATAAGGAATTAGAAATGAAATAAAACATAGAGAATAAGGTAAACTGACATTTATTAAAACATTACTTTACAACGAGACCCAACTAGTTGAATGTAACACGCACAAGACCTATCACGGCCACCGCAAGACTACAAAGAACCACAACGCGGGCAATCAGATAGTCGTCATCTTCAGGGTCCATCAGCGTGAAAAGTATAATCTCCAGGGCCACGGCACACATGCTCAACGCCAATGGTATGAGGAGAGCCATCCTTCCTGTTCAAGTGTTCTGTTTTAGGAAGTACCACACACCCCTGTATTTATATTAGTTCTTTGAGTTATGACCATTATGTTTATATATCCGTTGGGTTTTCAAAAACGACCGTTGTGTTCCCACTAATAAAATTTACTTTAAAAGAGAACTCGGTTTTATTCCCTCATAACCTTATTCTTAAAAACATTCTTTCATAGAAGATTCTTCGTTTTTATTCTTAAAAGTAAATTTCCTCGTTTTTACAAAATCCCGATGAATACCTAGGTAGTTGGAAACTTGGTTTTATATGTTTAGAGGGAATTCGTAATAATTATATCTTTTTATCTCTTAAATTATGAAAAATTTTGGGAAAAATTTTGGTCTTTAAAAGAATTTTATAAAACAAATAGTAGAGTATTTTAAAAATACTAATGATTTTATTAGTATTGTATAAAAGGTATATCTTTTAAAAAATTTAGATCAAGAGTTAAAATATTTTATCTAAACTTGAAATTGGTTCTAACATTTTGAGTTAAAACTGTTTGTTTTACTAAATTCCTACATTTCACTATATTTTGAGCTAAGTATATAATAAAACTAATTTTTTATAAAAAATGGAGTGGGTCCCAGCCATCCAAGGGCATCCTCAGGGGACAAGCCCTCAGGCCAAGGCCGAGACCCCATAGGGACCCGAGGTACCGCCATCGGGCTCCCCAGGTGTGTGCGTGCGCGTTTCGGGAGCCAGCCATGCTGAGGCTCGGGCAGGGCCATGCATAGGTTACCCAGGTCGCGTGTGGGCCCGTGTATAAGGCCACGGCTCGCGCTACGTGACGGTGGGCCAAGGCCCGCGGGGGTGGGGAGGGACCCGTGTATAAGGTACCGTGTGCGTGTGTGTTGTGCTATTGCACCGCTACCCGAACGACTTTATATTTATACCGCACCTCAAAACCTTTCGGTTTCGATGTGGGACGCGCTCCGCACGACCAGAGCCGTCCGATCAACTTCCGCGTCGATCTCAGCCGTCCAACCTGTTTTTAAACGCAATACCTCCCCCGCGTCTCAGAAGCCACCCGATCTCTTCCGAGATTTGATCTCGACCCTCCGATTCCTCTAAATCGATCATCACATCTCCACGCCCCAACCGTTCGATCGCACCAAGGACGAATCAGTGTCGTCCGTTTCTTTTCGCGCCAAGCAGACCGTGCCTCCCCATGTCTTCTTCCTAGCACCGCGGCCCTGCGCCTGTAGACCTGTAACAAGGACGCCAGGCCCCTCCCTCCCTCGCACTGCTCCTTGACTTCCGAGCACACCCCCCTCCTAGGTCCCTGTTCTCCCGTCTTCCCCACGTCGGCCTACACCTGGGTCAGGTCACCAACGAGACACCGAGCCGTTATAAACCCCCCTGCTTCGTTGAAGCCCACGACAGCTCCTTCCTCTCATCCTCCTTATTTTCCACGGACACCCAGCAGCCGGCTCCGAGCTTCCTCCTCAAGCACAGCAAGGGTTTTCTTGCATTCTTGAACTGTTTCGGAACAACCTCCATTTCATATACTCACGGTGTATATATATATAGTTATATATATGTATATACTTAAATATAACCCTCTCGGGTTGCTTTGCCTTCAAAGATCTTGGACTTCGTAATTTTAATGGGTTGTTCCTGCATGCTTATCTTGCTTTAAAAGAAACATTCAGTTTAAACACAACTCATATTTACCTATATACACTCGATATATAAATACCCCTTGGTTCTGCCTTCAAGAAGTCGGCCTTCGGGTTTCCAGTGGTTGTATATGTGAGGGTGCGTATATACCTCGTTTTCCAGTTTTTCTTTAGAAACCTGTATATACTGCTCACATGTGTATATACAAGTCCACTAGTTATTATATATTGTGTATATAAGGTTTCATATATATGTGAATGGTATATAAACTTTGTATAAGCACATTTACAAATTCCCCAGGTTGTTTATTTTACGATTTTATATTTCGGTTTTCAAAAAAAAATAACTAAATATATCTAAACCTCGTTTTTAATGTATAGGGTATGTATATATATATATAGTTCGTGAATGTTTTCTCCTAACCCGACCTGTTTTGGCATCGATATTTAAATGAAATTTTTAGATATATATTTGCAAAATATTCTCTTTTGGTTTAAGTGAAGTTATGTTTGTAAAACCTTAATTTTTATATATAGATACATTTATAATAAACCTTATATGAATTTAGTTTCAACCATGTAATTGAATTATGGTTGGAAACTTTGAGTTACCTAAGGAATTTAATAAACATTGTTTTTTATTGTGTAAAACCCATATATACACTACGGGTATATATATATGTGCACGTGTGTATATATTTATAAGAATATTTCCTTTTATAAATAGCAGGAATTAAACTATTCTTGGATGCTGGGATGATTTTATTAAGCTATGAATTGTGAGATTGCTAAACCAACATGTTTTTTTATACACAAATGGGCATGTTTTATTAAAAAGGCTTATCTAACATTACCCTGTTGAGTTTTATGATAGAATATGTATTTTGGGTTCAAGGGCCCGTTTACCACCGTAATTGATTTCATGTGTTTTTCTTAAGATTTCCCCCTTTTCCCAAAGATTTATAATGACAAAGATTCATCATTTAGTATATTGCTGTTTTATATGCCTTAGTGAAAAGGATGTTGTACTAAACTATGGATGTCATTAATTTGTCCTTACCCTTTTTTAGTGATAACTGTCACATCATGTAAAGTGTGTAATGATTCATTAATTATGTTAGTTATTATTTACATAATGCATTTTTATAACATATCACTAAATGGACTAAGAAATTGGATTACCCAAATTGGTATGGGACACCTTGGGTAAAATTAAAATGAATGATATGTTCAAGGTGGTATGGGACATCTTGAATTACATAACCATTTCAGTAAATCATGAACGATGTGGCTCACATGATAATAAAGGAAAATTTAAGGGTGCGCCCAGATAGCGCTCCAATGCATTGGGTAAAGACTTAATCTCTAGAGATGACCATTTTAACGACGCCTTGGTGAATAACCTTGGTAATTTTTAACGACACCTTGGGGATGGACCTTGGTGAAACGAAACGATTGTCAATATTTAATGTTGATGCCACATAATTCAAGTCATATAACAAGTTTTTCCAAGATAAAGTTCATTCATGACTGATGCCTTTAAAGTTTTTATAAATTTCATAATTCCCTAGTTTTAAGCTTGAAGCATGCCTAGTGTTATCACTTAATAGAATAGTAACCAGCATATAAACATTTAGTTGTTTCCTTCTGCGCAACTCTGATTATGCATTACTTTTAACTGTTTAAATTTATGCTCAAGTAAATCACATGTAGTACTTGTTTATAACAACCATTATCACTCCTTGAAGAATTGACGTATTCGTTTCATGTTTTTCTTGAAAACTTTGATTAAAGCATTGTTATGTTTGGTGTGTTAAAATCTTTCCTAGTGGATGTTCAAATTCTTTTAAAAGAATGTTTTCAAATGTTACAGTATTTTAAATTCTTTTTAAAACCCCCTTACTGAGTATTTCAATGCTCACCCTATGTTTTGGTTTAAAATTTTCAGGTGTCAGCTTTTGTAAGGGATGGTTTCAGAAGTTTCCGGTTTCCCAGAACCCGAACCACACACGATCCTCTGTATGGGACATGATGTGTTGTTAAAAAAGTGTATTTTATTTTTAAGATAACACATCATGGTCAGAAGGCACCGACTCCTATGGTTTTCTGGAGTCGGGGTCTCTACAGTTGGTATCAGAGGTTCGGTTTGGATAACTCTGGAAAGCCAGAAACTGAAACAAAAATATATATGTATATGTATTTCAATTTTATAAAAAACTGGGTTTTCTTAATTTTCAGAAGGAAAATGAAGGCACAAATCTCTTATCTCTCCCCACCAAGGCCCTAGAGACCATTGTGTACTTAGCAAGCCGTGAGGACTTTCTAAACTATGCCCATATCCGCATGACATGAAAATACCTTTACGATGTATCCAACTCACCTCGAGTGCTTAGTCTGCACCAAGGGTTGGGATTGGATCACCTCCTTATGATAATAACCCAATTTCCCTTCAATGTACGTCGAGGAAGGTACTACAAGGGACTTTTCTGAATTTTCACGGCGGGTGAGAACTTCGGCACTATGCTTGATAACCCCTTTCAAGAAGCTGCTGCTGACGGAGACCTCTGAGCGGGATACCTTTGTCAGATTTTAAACTATGGCTTTTGGGGTCAGTTGTTGGACTTCGGAAGGTTAGAAGACGAGTCCACCCGTTTGTCTTACAGACGACAAGTGTATGAAGATGTCTCTCAACTTCATGCCCCCCATGCTAGAATCATAAGACGTCATAGGTGTCCTCATGAGTTTTTCCCTGAATGCTCGACCTGTGTTTGGTTCGAGGATTTAGGGTGTTTTGATTCTCTGTGTGGAGTTCGTTTAGTCAATGAGTAAGGGAAACTCAAGCACTAATAATAATGAACGTATGTTTATTGAAATGTTATCTTTCTCCTTTCCTTGTCCTTAACTTGTTTTTGTCCTTGTATGATTTTCAAGTAATGGAACTCCTGTCTTAAAACTTTCAGATGGAAGGACAAACCCACCTGTTATCTCTTCCCACTGAGATTTTGGAAATCATTACGATCAAAACGTGTGAGGACGAGTATGACCCCTTCGCAAATTTGCGAAGAACGTGCAAGCAATGGTTTGAGATAACAAACGGTGGGAGATTCTCCGCACCTTCCAGGTGAATGCCTCCATCTATTACCGCATTGGCTCTTCTCAGCTAGCCGGACGTGAACGACGAGGAAGTTACCACGAAGGGCTCTTTCTTTGTTTCACCCTAGGCCGAAACTTCACGGCCAGAGTGAAATTCCATGAGGCTGCGTTAGAGGGAAATCTTTATGCAGCTTATATGCTCCAACTTCTCAGCTTTAGCCTGTTTGACCACATCTATGGCTTCGATATCCTCGACCGAGACATAATTCGGAAAGTTCTTCGTACATTGGTCTGCAAAGACATTTCAGAACTTTGTACGGTTCGAGCTTCCCTTTGGAGGCCTGAAAGCCCGGAACATAAGTGTTACCCCTCCTGTATTAGGTGTGTGTGGATTAGGGAGCTGGAAGAAGTGAGCTTCGCTACGGGGATCCCTCTAAATGCACCTGTTGACCCTATTCGTTGGTGGAGGTGGTAGGAACGTTTCTGAACCTTGTAGTGTCGTGAAATAAATTGTGAGGACGCAATTTTCTAAAGGGGGGGATAATGTGACGCCCCAGGTTTTATGAACTGGTTTATGTAAGAAGTGTTATGCCTTTAATAATGTATCTTGTTTTATTTGTTTTGCTAATAAGGAATTAGAAATGAAATAAAACATAGAGAATAAGGTAAACTGACATTTATTAAAACATTACTTTACAACGAGACCCAACTAGTTGAATGTACCATGCACAAGACCTAACACAGCCACCACAAGACTACAAAGAACCACAACGCGGGCAATCAGATAGTCGTCATCTTCAGGGTCCATCAGTGTGAAAATTATAATCTCCAGGGCCACGGCACACATGCTCAACGCCAATGGTATGAGGAGAGCCATCCTTCCTGTTCAAGTGTTCTGTTTTAGGAAGTACCCCACACCCCTGTATTTATATTAGTTCTTTGAGTTATGACCATTATATTTATATATCCGTTGGGTTTTCAAAAACAACCGTTGTGTTCCCACTAATAATATTTACTTTAAAAGAGAACTCAGTTTTATTCCCTCATAACCTTATTCTTAAAAACATTCTTTCATAGAAGATTCTTCGTTTTTATTCATAAAAGTAAATTTCCTTGTTTTTACAAAATCCCGATTAATACCTAGGTAGTTGGAAACTTGGTTTTATATGTTTAGAGGGAATTCGTAATAATTATATCTTTTTATCTCTTAAATTATGAAAAATTTTGGGAAAACTTTTGGTCTTTAAAAGAATTTTATAAAACAAATAATAGTGTATTTTAAAAATACTAATGATTTTATTAGTATTGTATAAAAGGTATATATTTTAAAAAAATTAGATCAAGAGTTAAAATATTTTATCTAAACATGAAATTGGTTCTAACATTTTGAGTTAAAACTGTTTGTTTTACTAAATTCCTACATTTCACTATATTTTGAGCTAAGTATATAATAAAACTAATTTCTTATAAAAAATGGAGTGGGTCCCGGCCAGCCAAGGGCATCCTCAGGGGAAAAGCCCTCAGGCCAAGACCGAGACCCCATAGGGACCCGAGGTACCGCCATCGGGCTCCCCAGGTGTGTGCGTGCGCGTTTCGGGAGCCATCCAGGCTGAGGCTCGGGCAGGGCCATGCATAGGTTACCCAGGTCGCGTGAGGGCCCGTGTATAAGGCCGCGGCTCGCGCTGCGTGACGGTGGGCCAAGGCCCGCGGGGGTGGGGAGGGACCCGTGTATAAGGTCCCGTGTGCATGTGTGTTGTGTTATTGCACCGCTACCCGAACATCTTGATATTTATACCGCGCCTCAAAACCTTTCGGTTTCGATGTGGGACGCGCTCCGCGCGACCAGAGCCGTCCGATCGACTTCTGCGTCGATCTCAGCCGTCCAGCCTGTTTTTAAACGCGATACCTCCCCCGCATCTCAGAAGCCGCCCGATCTCTTCCGAGATTTGATCTCGACCCTCCGATTCCTCTAAAGCGATCATCACATCTCCACGCCCCAACCGTTTGATCTCACCAAGGATGAATCAGCGTCGTCCGTTTCTTTTCACGCCAAGCAGACCGTGCCTCCCCCCGTCTTCTTCCTAGCACCGCGACCCTGCGCCTGTAGACCTGCACCAAGGACGCCAGGCCCCTCCCTCCCTCGCACTACTCCTTGACTTCCGAGCACACCCCCCTCCTAGGTCCCTGTTCTCCCGTCTTCCCCACGTCGGTCTACACCTGGGTCGGGTCACCAACGAGACACTGAGGCTGTTATGAACCCCCCTGCTTCGTTGAATCCTACGGCAACTCCTTCCTCTCATCCTCCTTCTTTTCCACAGACACCCAGCAGCCGGCTCCGAGCTTCCTCCTCAAGCACAGTAAGGGTTTTCTTGCATTATTGAACTGTTTCGGAACAACCTCCATTTTATATACTCACGGTGTATATATATATATATATAGTTATATATATGTATATACTTAAATATAACCCTCTCGGGTTGCTTTGCCTTCAAAGATCTTGGCCTTCGTAATTTTAATGGGTTGTTCCTGCATGCTTATCTTTCTTTAAAAGATACATTCGGTTTAAACACAACTCATATTTACCTATATACACTCGATATATAAATACCCCTCGGTTCTGCCTTCAAGAAGTCGGCCTTCGGTTTTCCAGTGGTTGTATATGTGAGGGTGCGTATATACCTTGTTTTCCAGTTTTTCTTTCGAAACCTGTATATACTGCTGACATGTGTATATACAAGTCCACTGGTTATTATATATTGTGTATATAAGGTTTCATATATATGTGAATGGTATATAAACTTTGTATAATCACGTTTACAAATTCCCCAGGGTGTTTATTTTACGATATTATATTTCGGTTTTCAAAAAAAAATAACTAAATATATCTCAACCTCGTTTTTAATGTATAGGGTATGTATATATATATATAGTTCGTGAATGTTTTCTCCTAACCCGACCTGTTTTGGCATCGATATTTAAATGAAATTTTTAGATATATATTTGCAAACTATGCTCTTTTGGTTTAAGTGAAGTTATGTTTGTAAAACCTTAATTTTTATACATAGATACATTTATAACAAACCTTATATGAATTTACTTTCAACCATGTAATTGAATTATGGTTGGAAACTTTGAGTTACCTAAGGAATTTAATAAACTTTGTTTTTAATTGTGTAAAACCCATATATACACTACGGGTATATATATGTGCACGTGTGTATATATTTATAAGAATATTTCCTTTTATAAATAGCAGGAATTAAACTATTCTTGGATGCTGGGATGATTTTATTAAGCTATGAATTGTGAGATTGCTAAACCAACATGTTTTTTTACACACAAATGGGCATGTTTTATTAAAAAGGCTTATCTAACATTGCCCTGTTGAGTTTTATGATAGAATATGTATTTTGGGTTCAAGGGCCCGTTTACCACCGTAATTGATTTCATGTGTTTTTCTTAAGATTTTCCCCTTTTTCCAAATATTTATAATGACAAAGATTCATCATTTAGTATATTGCTGTTTTATATGCCTTAGTGAAAAGGATGTTGTACTAAACTATGTATGTCATTAATTTGTCCTTGCCCTTTTTTTAGTGAGAACTGTCACATCATGTAAAGTGTGTAATGATTCATTAATTATGTTAGTTATTATTTACATAATGCATTTTTATGACATATCACTAAATGGACTAAGAAATTGGATTACCCAAAGTGGTATGGGACACCTTGGGTAAAATTAAAATGAATGAGATGTTCAAGGTGGTATGGGATATCTTGAATTACATAACCATTTCAGTAAAGCATAAACGATGTGGCTCACATGATAATAAAGGCAACTTTAAGGGTGCACCCTGATAGCGCTCCAATGCATTGGGTAAAGACATAATCTCTAGAGATGACCATTTTAACGACGCCTTGGTGAATAACCTTGGTAATTTTTAACGACACCTTGGGGATGGACCTTGGTGAAACGAAACGATTGTCAATATTAAATGTTGATGCCACATAATTAAATTCATATAACAAGTTTTTCCAAGATAAACTTCATTCATGACTGATGTCTTTAAAGTTTGTATAAAGTTCATAATTCCATAGTTTTAAGCTTGAAGCATGCCTAGTGTTATCACTTAATAGAATAGTAACCAACATATAAACATTTAGTTGTTTCCTTGTGCGCAACTCTGATTATGCATTACTTTTAACTGTTTAAATTTATGCACAAGTAAATCACATGTAGTACTTGTTTATAACAACCATTATCACTCCTTCAAGAATTGACGTATTCGTTTCATGTTTTTCTTGAAAACATTGATTAAAGCATTGTTATGTTTGGTGTGTTAAAATCTTTCCTAATGGATGTTCAAATTATTTTAAAAGAATGTTTTCAAATGTTACAGTATTTTAAATTCTTTTTAAAACCCCCTTACTGAGTATTTCAATGCTCACCCTATGTTTTGGTTTAAAATTTTCAGGTGTCAGCTTTTGTAAGGGATGGTTTCAGAAGTTTCCGGTTTCCCAGAACCCGAACCGCACACGATCCTCTGTATGGGACATGATGTGTTGTTAACAAAGTGTATTTTATTTTAAGATAACACATCATGTTTAGAAGGCGCCGACTCCTATGGTTTTCTGGAGTCGGGGTCTCTACAATTCACCATTCCATATTTACTAATCTCATTAATCCATTATTTATACCTCTATGATTTACCCATTAGCGAGCATTTGATCCGACCCTTATTATGTTTCTTTCCCCTAGAATCGAAGAAGAATATAATAGATATGCATTGATTTTATTAGATGGATTAGATTTATCCTCATAATTATTTATTCAGAAAGACAGAAAAAAATAATTATGACTTAATCAGTGCATTCATTTGTAATGAAATACTCCTTTATGTATATGGTTTACTAATACTGTTAAAATGACCAGTCCTTCGAGGATTGATTCCTTGTAATCATCCTAATGTATTTAGTAGTAGAAATCAACTTTTTTCTATATGGGGATGGGTCGCTACATGATATATGTTAGAATGTGAACATGGCATGGTAGACTGGGGTATTGACATGAGGATCTATGCACATAGGTTTAGTTAGGTTGATGCTCTAAACTCCACGCAAAAATTCATGGATTGGTAAAGAGGAAGGAGTTCTATTCCCATTGCGATTACATTTGATAAGACCACATAGAACGATGCTTCATGGTGAGTTTTTTTTTGAATATGTGATGATGTGGTTATCCCTAGTGAGACATGAATCTTGATTTATTCCCCTTATGCATTGAGATTGATGAATGTTCCTAATCCATTCCACACATGATGATGGTGAATTATGTAATAAAGTTTTCATTTGTATTGAAATTGGGAGATATTATAAGAATGCTATAAGTGGACCATTTTTATTAATTAAATGAGAATTTATTTTATTTACCTTTCATTAATTTAACACTTTCTTGAAAAATCTATTTTGACTAGATATTTTGTAAGCACCAATGGTGGTGGCCCACTGAGTTTTATTTCCACCCTAAATGGGTGTCTATTTGTTATCTGAGCAGACCTCATGCTTGAAGGTAAGGAATTAGGAAAAGGCCATATTCATGGAACTTGATTAAGACTTTTAATTTGAATGGGAGAGGTTTCAGACATGGGTAAGGACCATTTGGGAAATTCTTATACCAGACTTTATTTGGAATTTTCATCTCTTGGAAATTCTTTGTATGACATTTCATCTTTATAATTGGTTTTTGTTTGCACCCATTCATGGGATATGTTTCTTACTCATGTTTTTTGGTTATTTTATTTTGATTACGATATTTATATTGAAGTATTATATGGATTACTCTAGTGTTGAGGGAATATTCTCCCCATGTGACTTATTTAGACCCTTAATACAAGTCAGAAACCTCTAGCATGTGGGGAGGCATGCTTGAGGTTATGTGGCCACTCAGCCCATTTCACTTCTTAGTGGCTCTCGATATGGGGACAATAAAAATTAGAATCAGAGTAGTTATTTTCTACATATTTACTATTTTGAATATTTTAAAAGATAAAAAGGATGTTTCGAGCCTTGGAAATTAACTCATTCTTAGGAGTAGCTATCCAAAATATGGGGGAAACACATGTCACCTGGGGAGGGAATTGTTGTTATTGTTGTACGTTGTTATATTTGATGATATTCTACCATTGGTGAGGCACCAATTATATGATATGACAATTTTTTGATATTTTTCTCTCAAAATAAAAGTCCTGAGACTATGCATTCATGAATCAATATATTCACTGATTTATATAAGTCACATGCATCACCACAGGCACACATGAGATGTGTCTGCGGGGTATGAAACGTAGAATTAATTTTACATTTTTGATGAAATTAGAAGAAAATGGAGTTTAATAAGAGTGATGAAAATGGGAAAGTGAGAAACAATGTAGGTAAAGGGTTTAACAAATGTGTTTATGAGGAATGTTTTATGTTGCGATTGTAAAAATTATTTTAAAAAGATTTTTAAAAGGGTGTCTAGTGAATAATAATTTTGATGTAATTTTGTTAACCCAGGTTGACCTAGACCTATGGTAGTTATGGAAGAGGTAGTGTTCAATGTGTGATGATATCCCTTGGGATTGTGTATAAAAATAACTTGTTTATGGATAAAAGAGAGATTTATTTCATAAGAACTATGACAGCTTTGGGATATGTGGTCTAAATATTTATTTGGATCCATATAGAAATCAGACCATGATGTCGGGTGTTGGTCAAGGGATAAGTATATTTTTTTGATAATTCACCTCCAGTATTGCAGAAAGAGAACATGGTGATCCAGGATAATAGAGAAGAGTGTTTTGTGATTATATTATTTGTTTCATTAAAATGATGGAACGTTACCCACATCGGGTTGTGCTGAGAACGTTTGAGATGGTTGGGGAATTCTTGCTATAGAACCCCCTGATATTTACTGGCATGGGAGACTAGATGCATATGAGTTCTAGATATTGTCCGTTTAGATGATTCATGGTCATCTATAGTCTCCTTATGATAAGTGAGTCAAGTTAGCATCCTCTATGTTCAATGGTCTGGAAAAGAATTGGCGGGACATCATGGTGAAAATCGAGTAGATGGGGGAATGTTATGGAAATATTTCTAGGATATTTTAAAGGAAAATTTCTACCCAGAGACATTTTTTCACAATAAGGATATGGATTTCATGAGTTTCACCTAAGGGGAAAGGTCAGTGATAGATTATACTAGTTGTTTTCCGGATTTATGAAGCTTTGTTCAGGAATTGGTACTGGTGAGGCGGTTGTGGGAACAAAATTAGGATGGTATAAGGTACGATATTAGGTCTTAGCTAAACATATTTAATCTAAAAAGATTAATAGAGGTTTTTGATTGGGCCCTTATCTCATAAAGAATATTTAAAGGGGATTCAGTTAGTAGACTTGTGGTACTTTTTGGATGGGAAAGTGGTGTGGCTTCCAAGATAAACAAGCATGATTTTGGGAGAACCAATCGGGATGGTAGTGTATAGAGTGATTAGAATAGAAGTTTAACCTCTTAGAGTAGAGATCATGCATTTTATTATTAGTGTGGCAGGCTAGGACACATCCATTGCCACTGACCCTGATGACCAGTTAAGTGCTAATCATGTGGTAAAGTGGGGCATGTACAAATATTCTATGGGAATCCTCACTAGTTAGACATATATAGAGGCTTGAGGAATATGTTGAGTGTGTGTGGGGGGGGGGGGTGGGGGATTCGGATATCCCCTATCAAGATGGATGTTGGAACTCTACAGGTCATACTAGTAGTGGTGGTGGATGTGGTATTCTGGGGAAAAAGCATCCATATCAGTGGGTATTACAATAATAGGGACTCCGGCCAGATCCCATAGTGTTGGGGTAGGTCATCTTCATGCAGTTCATTGTACACCAAGGTGTAGAGAGGCTTGAATATCAATAGTTTGATGTACAATTCCAATAGTTTCCACATTCACTAATTATTTATTTGACATTGGTCCACACACTCTTTTATTTCTACTCCATTGTCAGCGGTTTTGGACCTATCTATGGAACATGTTTGTGGGGTTATGTTGATTGATAATTTACATGTGATGTGAGCTATGGATATTGTAGAATGTAAAGGTTTTTCAATAGAGGTAGGTGGTTATATTTTTCTATGGAATCTGTTGGTCCTATAGATGTCATTTTTAATATTATTTTTTAAATGGATTATCTAGTGTTGTACTAGGTCCATGGTGATTGTTACCATCATATGGTAATGTTCAAACCTCATAAGGGAGACACTTATGTCTTTCATGGTGAGTGGTATGTCCATGAAGGCTGTAAAGATACAGTTTTCCAGTAGATGGGGGGAACTCATAGCCCAAGTGGCATGTATTATGCTTGATGATGTAGGAGGTAAAAACATGTCCCCCCTCCTGTGGAAGTTCATTTTCCAAAGGTATTCTCGGTGGATTTCTCAGGACTACCACATGACAGGGGTATTATTTTCATGATATTATTTCTACTATGAACAATTCCAGAATCCATTCAACATTATATAATAGAACTGGAATAACTATAGGAATATAAATTTCATTTGGTGGAATTAGATAATAAAAGGTTCACCAATCCTAGTAACTCTCATTGGGGGGTCTCCTGTGTTTTTTCTACCAAGGTTGATATATTATTGTGGTTATGTGTTGATTACAGAAAGTGGAATCAGATGATAATTAAGAATAGGTACCATGTTACTTTAATTGATGGTCTATTTGAATAGGTAAGAGGTGCATTAATGTTTTATATGATTGATATATGATCAGGGTATCACCAACATAGGGTGATACTTTCATATATACCACCTAATACCTTTATGAGAAAGTACGAGTTGTATGAATTTTTGGTAATTCCATTTGGGTTGAACAATGTACCAACTATGTTCATGGATATAATGAACCAAATATTTCAACCATATCAGGACCAATTTTTATTTTTTTATTGATAAAATCAAGGAGTACTCTATAACTCATGAAGATCATTCAAAACATCTTAACAACATCTTGATTACGCTGAGAGAATAAGATTTACACCATGCTATCAAAATGTTATCTGTATATTGATAATGTTCATTTCATTGGTTACATCAACATGTAGTAAATTGTGTTTATTTATATATAGAAAGTGCATGTTTGGGTGTTTTGCGATCTTCCCAATAATGTTTATGATGTTCGTAGTTTCTTTGGGTTTTCCTGGTATTTAATGAAGTTTTATTAAATATTTCTCCAAATCAGCATTACCACATTCAAGCTTAACCAAGAAGGGAGTTGTGTTTTAATGGTTTGAGGCATGCAAAAATTCTTTTCAATTGTTGAAGAAGTGGTTGATGACATCAATAATTCTGATATTACCCGAGACTCATAAGAAGTATACCTTGTTATTCAATGCATATAGTGTTGGGCTGGGAACAATACTGATGATGAACAATAAGGTTTTTCTATATGGCTCATGGATGTTGAGGCCTCTTGAAAGAAATTACCATATATAGTATCTTTAGTTGGTTGTTGTGGTTTGTACCTTATAGTGTTAGAGAAATTACATGTCAGGGGATCATTTTTCCATGTATATCAATCATACAATTCTACAGTACATCTTCTCTCAGTGTGAGATATTAATATCTTGTAGTGAATGTGGTTCAAGTACTTATAGTGCTTTGTTTCTTATTTTTTAAACCCCCAGAAGGTGGAAAATTGTTGTGGATGCTCTAAGTCAGAAGAATCACAATCAGGTGGCTAAGGAATCTAGCTCTGAGTGGAGAATGATTTCCATATTTGGTTAGATGCACTTAAAGGTGCAGGATGGACACTAACAGATCACCCTTATATCCATAATAGTTCAAATAGTTCTTTTGAGTTAGGTTAAGGAGAGTTATCTTAAGGATCCATAGTGTTTTTCTATAAAGTAATGTTTTAATGGTGGGGAGTCACCTTCTGGTTGGGCTATTTTTTCTGATGGAGTTTTTTATATTCTTGGACGTGTCATGGTGCCTACGGGTGTGAATGAAGAGTTGATGCATGAGTTTCTTGTATCATGGTGGGTGGCACATCCTGGTTTGAGGAAAATTTAATATTACATTTGTAGAAAGTACTAGTGGTTGCGATTTTAGAATGAGGTTTTAGGTTGTGTGGAATGTTTCCTTACCTATTAGTATGTTAAGAGAAAAAATCACCACAGGTGTGGGTTTTTATAGTATTTTCCCATTTCTGAATGGATGATTAATGATGTTACGATGGTTTATTTAGTGGTTCATCTGAGGAAACCATGTTAGAATGATGTAATTTGGGTAGTCGTAGATTAGATGACTATGGTAGATAATTTATTATCAATCCATGATAATTTCACCATTTATCAATTGGGAGAACTGTCGGTTCAGGGGATAATGCAGTTACATGGAGTACTAAAAATTACAATTTCAAATCACGATTCGTGTTTAATGGTGTGCTTATGGAAATTAATAAAAATTCACTCAGTGAAAAAGTGTTTTCGGGTACATACTTCTACCCACAGATGTATAGGAAGTCATAGGGTACGATTCAAGTATTATAGGACCTGTCGATGGCTTCTGACCTGCATTTCAGTTGTTCTGGGAGAAAGACTTTTTGCTGGATGTTATTTTCTATGAGAACTGTTTTAAGGATATGATTCATATGGATATTTTTGAGTCACTCCATGGGATATTTTTTAGATCTCTATTGTGTTGGTAAAAAATAGTAGACTTTAAGATTTTGCGACCCAGCCTTGTTAACTAGGTATCAGAAAAGGTACAGTTGATTATGAAATTCATGGAAATGGGTCAAACAAGGTAGATATTGTATAAATATAAGTGTCATATATGTATGGATTTTATCGTGGGTGATAGTGTGTTTCCTTAGTTATCTCTATTGTATAACACCATAAAATTTGGAAATAGTGAAAGTCGGTGCCCTAGTATGTGGGTTCGTTTGATATCATGGAAAGGATTAGGCTTATGGAATACTGATTGGCTCTTCGATAGTCATATATTGGCATGCAGAATGTTTTTCATGATTCATATCATAAATAGTATCATCATTATTCATCTCATGTGGTCCACATTTATCATGTATAGGTTTAGGCTAATGCGTTCATTGAGGACCATCTTGTTGGTATTGTGGAAATTAGTGAGAAAGAAATGTGAAGAAAGACTATTACCTAGGTTCGTGTGTTATAGAAACATGGAAATTTTTAAGAAGAATCATGGGAGTGATAATTGGACATGTGGGCCAAGTGGACCAACATCTTCACTTCAGGGACTTAGTGATTCTAGAGAATTCCGCTCGAGGGTGATATGATATAAGGTGGGGAGGTTGTAAGATCTCGAACATCATGGAGGTATTTATTTAGAAACAAATATCTCTAAATCTATTTTTTTGGTTAATTTCAATTTTATTTGGATTTTGAAGTTCCTATGTATGTTCCTAGGGTTAGAAACCTGAAATAAGTGGGAAATCAGGCCAACCTATTCAAGGTGCATGGTTAGCACATGGTTGGTGCATGGTTAAGTAAAACATGCAGTGTGGGAGGCTAAATTTTAAAATGTTGGATAGTGTATATTGCACGGTTGGTGAAAAGTTTTCAAACCATGAGGAACTTCCAAGATAATAACACGACTCAACTTCCTTTTGATTAGATATTGCTCATGGTTTATTATACCATGAGGGTAAACCATGCGGCCCTTTAAATATGGAAAAATTACAAAATTACCTTTACGGGATTTAAGAACCTTACCCAATTTTCATCACATTTCTCCTCCTCTAATCCATAGTGATGAACCCTAGAGACCCTATATTCTAATAGGCGATTCTCCGTTGATCCTAATATGTTTATATCACTATCAGTCATGGATATAATATCATGGTGTGTATAATACCACTCTCACTTCAATTATTGGTTTATGGTTTTCATCTTTCACTTATCTCAATATGAATATCTAAAACCATATCTTTCAAGTGAGATCTAGGTTGGGCCTTCAAAGGGTTGTTGAATCAGGACCTAATGCTTCGATCATGATTTTTTTCATTAAAGGATTCGAGGTAGGTGGGCTAAAAGCTATATACCATGGTTTTTACGTAGATACGTTCATATGAAATTGTACTCCTGTGTTATTCTTGTTGTGTTCATGGTACAATTAGAGAGAATTGGTAAAATCAATTGTTAAATGAGGATTTTAACCCCTCCCGACCCTCTAAGGATGAATTGGGATGACATTCCCTATTTAGGGCCACCCATGGGGTGGGCCAACATTATCGAACATGGTTAACAAAAACAGTAGGGTTGGAATGGGCTTGTAAATATGTAGAGACCATGTCAAACACTTAAATTGGTTAATGTGATGATTTAATGGGGAATATGTGTAGTTATGTCTAGATATGGAAAATAGATAAGGGGTTTTTTCTTTTTTCATAAATAGTGGGTTAAATTGGATTAGTGTTAATATGTCTAAAGAATCATGTTATCTACCTAAAATTAATAAGTGTACTAAACCTAGAAATGAAAAATGGGTTAAGTAGAATAACAAATGCTAATGGTTTTATATACCAAATTGGTTATTTTGGGGAACTAGTGAATATTCTTAGTGATCTTGGAATAGGAAAAGGGAATTGGGATAAATTATTTTGTGATAATAGTGATACATCTGTTGTTGTATTGTAAAAAAATATTAAATCCCTATTATGGTTGTCATTGTTTGTGTTATTTGTAATTTTATTGTAAATGGTTGGTTGTGATGTGGTATGTGAGTTGTGATGGGATATATATAATTCTGTGAACATGGATTTTCAGAGTTTCATATTGACATGAGGATCTACTCCCACAGATCATGATAGAATGAGTCCCTAATAACCACCCCAAAATGCACAGATTTTGGAAAGGGGAGGAGTTCTATTCCCCTAGTGGTTTCATTCAATGAGACCACCTAAAAGAAGGATTTATGGATAGTGAGATATATATGTGATAATGTGTGTATCCCTAGTGATATAAGGAACATGATTTATTCCCCATAATCATTGATATTGATAAATGTTCTTAATCCACTGAACGCATAATGAAGGTTAATTGAGTTATGAAGTTGGAATAAATAATGAAATTGGGAGAAATGATCGGAATGACATAAATGAACATCATTGATTAATTGGGGCTGAAATGTCTTATATTTACCTATCATTTATTTTCTAATTTCATGAACTATCAGTTTAGTATAGATATTTTTTAGAAAATGTTTGTGGTGGCCTATAGAGTTGTACTCACACCCTATTTTGGCCACCATTTGGTACCCGAGCAAGCTTTATTTTTTCCTTTCATGAAAGGGGAAAAGGCCCCCATCCTAATAGTTGAGTTAAACTTGGAATGTTCATAGAAGAGGTTTTGGAAATATGTAATGTCTCTTTGGAGAATTCTATTACATATCATTATTTTTAGTTTTTTCTCTCTTGGAACTGCTTAGCATTAAATTGAATATTTGCTATTGTTATTAGTTTGTACCCTATGTTAGGATATGTTTCTTATGCTTTCTGTTTAGTTATAGAATTTTTTCCAGCTATTTATATTTTTATCTATTGTGTCTTACTTTATTAATAAAGTTATAGTCTCCCCATATGACTTATTTATACCCTCACTAATATTTGGGAACCTTTGGAATACCGGGAGGTGTGCTTGAGGTTGTGTGGAAACTTCACCCAATGAACCACTTAGTGGATCATGGGATGGGGATTTTATAAAGAGCCTATTGTGGCATGTTGGGAGAACATCAAAATTATTTTGAAGTACATATTTTTATTTTTCAGAAACACCAATGGTTATATGATCATTTATTTTTTGGTAAAATACTAAGTCTATAAAAAATTTTATCAATTTGAGGCCATCAAAACATTAAAGATACTTTCCATTGTTCTCATAATTATTAAATAGTTATTGGATTTATTATGTTGCCTCATAGTCCTGGGGATAAAAAATATTTATTTTTATTTGGGTGGGTCAAATTATTAGTCTCATAGAGTAAAGGAAACCCAAATTTACAATTTAATAAATTGTTTCTAGAATAATCATGGAAATTGTCTAAGGGGAATGAAGAGATGCCTCAAAAATGGAAAGGAGGGTTGTTGGTATTATCTTTTCAAAAGGGATATGAACAAACCCATTAATGTAATGGGAAAAAATAAGTATCAAATCAACATTAATACTATGGTACATGGTTTATTATTCAAGGAACATTGGAATTATACAAATCATTTCCATAAGTTAAGGTTTATATGAGAAAATCTACAATTCAGACCACTATGGCCTTGTGAAAAATGAAGGGAATAGGATATCACTACTATGGAGGTGAATCCTGAAAATGATGAATTGATTAGTATATTGGTTATTAATTCAGGAATAGTGATCACAATATTTAATTCTGGTTCTACAAATTTTTTCATATAATTCAATATTGGTATAATAATTCAAATACAACCTCAAAAAATAGGGGTTCTGCAATATGTGTGAATATTAAATATGGAAATTGTTGCTTCTAATGTATATAACATCTCCTCGATCAATGTTTGTGGAATAAACCACCATTAAAATCACATCAGACATCCATCATTTGTTTCTAATTCTATATTGGGAATGGATTGGATTAAATTTTATATATCCTTCATTAATTGTTAGATAAGGGAGATCACTCTTCACATCCCAAGTAATCCTCCAATATTGTATAAATGTAAGGAGGGGTTAAAATAATTTGGAATATTTTTATCATGTGTGGATATAACTTCCTGATGAGAAACCATATCATGTTCAAATATTTGAGAACATATAGAAAATAATTCATAATGATATTCATATTATAAGGGACATTAGGATGTATTCCCAAAATAATTTCTATGTATCACACCTAATAGAAAGAATTAGTTCTCTATTGAAAATATAAATTCATCTATACCCATATCCAAGACTCCTTATATAATTTCCATTATTTTAATGGTATAAATGATGAATCAGTGTTAAGAATATCTTGAAATTTCCTTCATATACCCCTATGCTTCATCATGGGGTGCATTATTCCCCTCTTTGAAAAATAAGGATGGGTAAAAGCATCCCTATATTGATTATCATAAATAAAAAAACATGATAAAGAAAATGTATCCACTTTCCTTGAAATATATCATGCCCAAATGACTATGTAAGGCCCATTATTTCTCAATGGTGGACCTACAATTTAGATATCACAAATTAATTGATAATAAGTAAGATAATCCAGAAAATAATTTTTGAATGCGGCATATACACTATGTAATAATTTTTATTCCCTTAAAACTCACTAATTCCCAAATAATATTTGTAGACATAATTAGTATTTTTTTATAGATTACCCAAAACAAATTATGGTAGTCAATATAGAATCTACTATAATATACTCTGTGTGAAAGGAGGAGTATGTAGATAATTTAAATACTGTGCTGAAGTCTTTAAAAAATTATAATCTATATTTAATGTAATATAATTATGAATTATAGATGTAGGAAGTATCATTCTTGGGGCTTGTTATTACAAAAAAAAGTTCATTTTTAACCATTCCATTAAAGAGGTGATTTGGGAATTGCCAAAATTGTCATATACAATAGGGTTCCATAAGATTCTTGGACTAGCGGGGTATTAATGATGATTTATGAGAAATATATCATAATATTCATGACAACTAACCAATATAACTCAAAATATTTTAATATTTTTCTATAATGGAGAGTGTGAAGAGATATTCAACGATTTGAAATAGAGACTAATCATTGTACATATCCTTCCACTACCCTCATGTGTGGAATATTTTATGGTACACAGTGATTATTAAAATGAGGTATTAGAATTTTTATTAAGTTAAATAAATACATGATAGTATTATCAACTATGGAGTTGAATTATTGAGAGAAGAAATATTCAACAAATTATCTAGAGGCGGATATAGTGATCTTCACATTTAAAATGATGTGGAATTATCTTTATGATACGAATTGGTAAATATATATGGTTCATAATCTCTTTAGGTTTATATTTACACAGAAAGAGAATAATATGAGCGATTCAATATCATTAGAGCTAATTATATTCCCTATATTTTCAATCCACTACTATCCTTGGAAATAAAATAAAACTTTAGAAGATTTAATAAGAAATTATATTATTAAATTATGAATAATTATAATAAAAAAGGATCATATATTCTTAGACATGTAATAGATGAACATGGGGATCATAATTGAAGGAACATCATTATTACTTTTAGAAATTATTTTTCATCCATACAGTTTACAAAAGATAAAGTATTCTCAATGATATGATGTGAAAATATAGAATATTTTGTTTGTTAAAAAAAATTGGAAATCATCATTGGAAATCATAAATGTTCAAAATTAATGAAGAATATCATATATCATTATTTAATTACCATGTGTTCCGTTAAAGCATGATATAAAAAAGGAATTATTGAATGATTTTCATTACTTAAACTTCTCAATACCTATATAGATTATCCAGATGTATCAATAAAAATGAAAGCACCAATAGTGGGATAATATGAAGAATTTCATTGTGAAATATATAAAAAAATTTCCTAGTATATCAATAAATTAAGGATAAAAAAAATCTAAGGGGATGATAAATCCATTATCCATAAATACATAAACATTGGAAAACATCACTATAGAAATTGTAACTTGTATTTCAAATTATCCAGTGAAAATATTTCAATACAGTTTGTGCTGGAACCTCTTACAATGAAATATAATTTTATTAATATTCATGTGAACTTCTAACTATATCAACTTGGAAAGAAATATATCAAATACCTATTGAGTATAGGCAGAAGCCCATTAAGTATTGTATTTGATTATGACTAGTAATTTGTCTCTATGTTAAAGATGAGTCCCCAAAATTATGAAAATACTGAGAAAGAATTAATAATTTCTTATCACCCACATACAAATAGTAAATCTGAGTAGAATATTTGAAAATAGGAATAGATATTAAGTCAATGATCGATGGACTTTAAAGGATGAGTATATCAACATATTCATTTATTTTTTTTCTCATACAATAATACATTCCACTCTAGTATCCAAGTGGATCTATATGAATCCATTTAGTTGAGTATATTTAGAACACATGCATGCTTGGATTATGTTGCCTATCCTAAATAGTTTGGTCCTAATATAGGCAAGTAAATGGTGTAAAATTCCAATTCCATTCAATGACACATCAAATATTCTTAGAGTTTTCATAAGAATTATTCATCCAATCATCGAGAAGATCATGAGTTTGAGGATGGTGATAAATTGATCTTCCACATATCAACATGGAAGCGATTCAAGTTATTTGGGATGATGTGTAAGAAAACACATATGTACATCATCCCCTTTGTTATTTTCGATTGAATCAGAGATATATCTTATTTACTTGCACTCCCCAAAACCCTTTCCCAAGTTCATGATGTATTCTATGTATCCCTCTTTCAGAATTACATAAAATATCCCTCACGTGTAATGAATGGAGGGGTAATACTATAGGAAAAATATTTCTATTGTGAATAGTAATTGTTGAAGATATTTGACTGTACAAAAAATTTACAAATCATTTTTTAAAGCTCACATAGACAAATAACTGTGGTAAAACCATAAGTGTGAGGAGGTGATATGGGATCTATAGGAAACCATCAAGTAAAAGTACAATTAATATTATCACCATATTAATTGTAATGGAATTTTTAATTAAAATAATCTTATGAGCGTAATAATGTGTTGACCTAGAATCATATCAATGGAATTCACAATTGAATATATATTTTATCATATTCAGTATTATTATATTTTATAACATAGTTGTACCACGTGATATAACCAACAACATTATTTGTTTTTAAATATAATCATCATGTTTTGTCAAAAAAAATCGACATATGAGTTGAATGTATTATATAGATAGAAAATAAAAATTAGATAATAATAATAATAATAGACTTTATATCTTCTTGATCCCCCAGATCAATTTCACTCGTGAAAACCACTTTGAAAATGTAGAATATTGTAAGTAATGTAATATAAATATTGTAAATGAAACTGTATACAACCGTTATAGAAAATTCAAGTGAAGGAATAATGAATGATAGTTGAGTTATATATAGTATGTAGGGATCCCTAATAACTATTAAAAATTAGACAATATGAATACTAATAGGATAGTTTGGAAAACAACAAGACTTTTAGAATTGTAATATAACCTTTATTAATAGTAGCCTAACCTTTAAAATAGTATCCTAGCCTATGGATGTATAAAATAGTACTTAGTTATCTTATGAAATTGAAATATTATTTATTCAAATCATTATTCCGGAACATTCATTTTTAATAAATTACAGAATAATTGCTTGTATAGTGGTAAATAATTTAATATTATTTTAATTTTGATGAAAAATTTAATGATTCCAAATAATATTTATTTTTTATTAAATGGTTTTTTAAATTATAAATACTTTTTAATAATAAAAAAAAGAGACATTATGTATGTAAAAACCTGAATATAGTTCCTTATATTTGGTGAATTCCCTTATTACATTGGTATATTGAACAAGGAATTCACACTTCTGAGGACAAAATATTTTATCATTTATTAGAAAAACATGATAAAAAATATTGTTTTATATTACTACTTGAAAGATAAAACAATATAACAACTCCATTGGAAACATCCATAACTTATAGGTTATCCCTACATGTCATTATTAATATACATCTTAGAATATTTGAAAAAATATAAGAAATGGGTGAGATGAGATGCTCAGTAAGGGGATATAATACCATGGAATCTAATATAAACAATATTTCATGGTGTATGAAGAAAAAAAACATTCCATTCAAACTTAATCATGGGAATCATATGTAAAGAATAAAATATGAATAAATAATTCCATATAAATTACCACATGAGAATGAATCATAACTATGGATATTATACTAGTTGAATAATAAAATGAATTGTCAATTTTCAATTATCATGATTAAGTAATGAATAATTTCAAACCTCATAAACATATTATTGAAGCCTTATCCAAGACCTCTGAAAATGAATGGTTAAGGCCCCAGCCAAATCCATTTCTATTTTGTCACATGAGACCAACTGATGCATCGAGGGGATATAGTGGGACCCACCTATATAATACTATGTTAAATGAATTATTAATTTTAAGGTGGTTAAAATAAACATCATAAACCTATTAAATTTATAAAAATTTTCCAATCACTAAACATAATCACTAAACATTTTGAGTATTATGGTGAATGGTATCAAATTAGAACATCCACAGTCAAACTGATCATAAATAATTTAATAAAATATGGTACCTGATATTAATAATATATAAATATAATTAAAAAATAATATTCAATAAATATCTATAAATAGATTAAAATACTGTAACAAAATCATTAATTAATTTTTGAGAGAAATTCCCTTTTTTACTTTTCCAATAAGAGTTCTTTTGAATTTTTTTTTTTGTATTTATATTATTTTTTCTTAAAAAACTAAAATGAAAAAATATAGTTTTTCATGAAAAAATTATTGATTTTATTATCATACTGGTATATTAAAAAATATTTTGGATGGTACACGAAAATGGATAAGAAATTTAGAATTTCCCTTTAATCAGGTTTGCTTATCGTGAGGAATTGAAAAGGAAAAATATAAAATATAAAACTCCCCATTAAAGAAAGATAAACTGGTATGGATAAATTATTTTGGAACATATATAATTAATTCATAATAATTATGTAAAATTAATGAAGAATTATTTTGGTTTGATATTGGAGAAATCATTTCCCAAATGGAAATGGAGATCTAGGAATAAACCCTTACCTTACGAACCAAAGTGTTTTGCACTTGTACATAATGTATTTTATAAGAAAATTAAGTCCAATAATTAATTAATGAATAAAATATAATACATTTATTTGATTTATTATAACATAATTATGTTCATCTAATGACTTTTAATTAGTTATAAGATTTAATTCTGTCGTTCTAGAGTGTTATTTTCAATGTTTTTCATGAATCGTTTACTTGTAAAAGAGTATGGGCGTTCATATAAAATGAGAATAATTATCCCAAACTGATATTATATGTTATTAATTATCTTAAATTTATAAAAAAATTATATAATTATTTTTTTCATGTGGTTTGATGATGAATCCTTCGATAATACAGCAGTGGTAATAGTTTAGAGTATTTTCGTGGTTGTTCGATCATCACCACCTAGTATTGTTTCATTAATTAATTTTTGGTATATATGATAGTTCCATAATAGTAAATAAATTATAATATCTTTAATATAATCTTATTTAACAACAATTATGATTTTATGTCTAGTTGTAAAGGTGTTAGTGAAAAATGAAAAAGCATAGTCCACGGTGGCAGTAAATTGGCCCACAAGAGATGAAATTTTCATTCATAGAATAAAAGGGATAGGAAAGATATTTGAAGATGAATTATTCAATTTACATAATTATATTTTAGTATATAAAATATATATGATTTATCATTCCTCTTTTTTAGGTGGAGCTCAGGAGAGGATATGAAAATAAATGGAATTGAAAAGAAAAGAAAAGAAAAGAATATGGTTTTTACCTCTATAATTTCTCCTCTTTGAGAACCTACATAGGGAAAAGGGTTTCATAATTTTATAAGACTAATGTATCCTAGAAATGGATGAGTTTATAGGTAAGAGTATTTTGAAGAAATCAAGAAAGCCTAAGGATTAGTATTTGTGAGGAGAAGAGGTGGTGAGGGTGGTATTTATAGTGGAGTAGAGGGTTTTTTTAATATTTTATTCATTTGATTGTTATTTGGCTCAAGAATATAAATAGTTTGATAATTATCACCATATATTTTTAAATAATCATGTAATGATAAATATTATGGGCTTACATCATCCATACATATTTTATGACTCAATGATTCATATATTTATTAAATAACATAAATTATTGTAATTCATTATTAACTACCAATTAATGTATTTTACAAAATTCACAAAAGTTAACCCTAATCATTTTTTCAATGAGTTGAATTAAAAAAGAAATAGACTTTAAGAAAATATGATTTTAAATATGATAAATTAAATTTTTATATAAAATCGACATTTACTCAAACAATACAAATTTAAATTTTATAACTATTTTTATAATACATCAAAAAACTAATTAAGGTATCATAAAATTATTATATAATAATTTGAAAAAACATAATAATTTATAAATTTATTTTAGGAAAATAACATTTATTTTAAATCATTTAATTAATTACCAAATTTTATTTAAATATCCATGCCGTATAAATATAAAAACACGCAATTTAATATTTTTAGGACATTTATTTACTTATATTAAGATATAAATATATCAAATTTTTATTTTATATGATACCAGAATTATATTTACACTTTAATAGGTGTTGTTAATATTTTACTTGTCACATATCTATTCATTATTGTTACAATATTATTCTAATGGTAATTTTTCTATTCTATTGATTTTGGTTCCTTAACTTATAAAAATACCTATTATTTCATTCATTATTCATTCATAAAGTTTTTATTGTTCTCTCGATGAATTTTTATATGATTTATAATATATAAAATGAATATATTATGAAATATTTCATTGATATAATAGTGTGTCCTTAAATTATTCCCTCCCACAAAATCTTTTGTCTTTGAAATATCCAATAATGACACCTCATAAAAATATCTATATAGTTATTTATCAAAAAATTCTATAGTTCACATATCACCTATTCATTTTTTGAATTTCCAAAGTACCTTTACCAACCAAGTCATTTGATTCCTCAATATATGTTATCTAGTGTAAAAAATCCTAATAGGCTCTTTATAATTTGATAAATCAAATTCCAATTATATTTCCTTATAAGTGATAACATGTGTTGGTTCTAGCATGTATTTCCATAAACAATTACTGTGGAACACATTATAGATTTTGGAATGGTTATGAGGAACTTCCAATCAATAATACACAAGGCTAATTCTCCCTAAAATTTAAAAATTTCTAATGTACCTAAGTCTTATTTTCCCTTTACTACCAAATCATATTACACCCTTACATGGATATAATTTCAGTAAACCATGATTTCCCACATAAAACTCCAAATCATTCCACTACTTATTGACATATCTATTTCTCATACTTTTCACTACTTTGATATGTGTTTGAATAATATTTTTCTTTTCTGTTTCTTTATCCACAAGCTCTGGTTCTATATGCTTCTTTTCACTAGCTTCGTCCTAACAAGTTAGTCTATGAAATCTCTTTCCATAAAATGATTCATATGGTGCCATTTGAATACATGAATAGAAACTCATATTGTACTAAAACTATACCAAAAATATTTCAACACACATACCTTGAATGTTGGGTGAGCATGATCTCAACATGTCTTATAATGTTTGAATGGTCATATTAGACATCCCATCAGTTTAAGGGTGATATGTAGTGCTCAAATAAAGCTTAGTATCTAATGATATTTTAAAAAGTTTCCATAATTTCAATGTTAATCTATTAACATGATAACACAATATTGAAATAGGTTCTCAATGAAGTCTTACAACTTTATTAATATATATTCATGAAAGGCTCTCCAGTAGAAAATCCCCCATTATAGTGAGGAAATGTTCATATCTGGTATGTCAAACAAAAATTACACATATTGGATCATCATTTATTAATGTTTTGGGTAAAAAATCTCCAAAACCTATTTAAATATCATCCCATTTTCATGTAGGAATAGGAAGAGGTTGCTTGTCTCCTCTATGGTGTTGTCTTTCCGCCTTCTCTTATTGACATAATAAATATAGTGATGCATAATTAGAAATGGCCTGCTTCATATTATCCCACTAGAAATGTTCCTTAAAATATCTATACATCTAAATTATACCAGTGTTTATAGAGAAATTAGAGCTCTCAGTATTATCCAATAATTACATTTTTAGATCAGGTATAGAGGGAACACAATGTGTCTTCCCAAATTATAGAATTCCATCCTCAGACATGATTTCTATCAACTTCCCATCATTGAAATCATTAATTTTCTTTTGAAAATTCTCATCGACAGTCTAAGAACATTTAATCCTTTCTAATAAATATGGTTGTTAAAAAATTGAAAATGTAATGATGTTTCATCTTACATGATTATTCCCATATCAATGTTTTCTAGATCCATGTAAATAGGTTCCCTTTCACGACTCATTTTTTATAGCTCCATGATTCTTCCTGATAAATACATATTCTACAATATTTTCTATCCATAGGTGATAGTGTATTGAAAAATCATAATCTGTGAGTAGTTTAAACCATCATATTTGCCTCATGTTGAGTTCTTTTGGCTATAAGATATATTTCAATATCTTGTGATATTTATATATCTCAAACATTACACCATAGGGATTGTGTTTCTATGCTTTCATAGAAAATTTTATAGCTTCTAACTCAAGATCATGATTTTGATGGTTATATTCATGAGTTTTCAATAGCCTTGATACATTAGTAATAACTCTGTCATTATTTATATGGACACATCCAAGTCCTATATTTGAAGCATCATTATAAATCATAAATCCACCATTAATATATATTATAGTAAAGATCATATAATTCACTAGTCCTCTCTTCAATTCTTCAAAAAATTCATCAATTTTTTTTTAAGAACTTAACCCCATTACGAGTAAGTTTTGTTAACAAGTTAGATAATAAGGAAATTTTCTAAATGAAAAACTAGTAGTAACCTGCTAATATAATGAAAATATGTACCTCATTTAGGTATTTTTGGGTAGATCATTACTAGACTTCCTTTATCATTAAAATATGAACTAAGATTCCATCCATAGATATAATTTTTCCAAGAAAAGTATCATTTTGAATCTGGAACTAGCACTTGTAAAATTTCCATATAATGCATTTCTTCTAATATTCACCAAAAACCCCTAGATCTATTCTCATGATCCTCATAAAATTTGGAACTTATCAATATATCTTAAATAGTTATCATAAAAAAACATCAAGATATTCCTTGAAAACTCAATTAATTAGATCGATAAAAATAGAGGGTGAATTAGTCATTCCAAACAGAATTACTATAAACTCTTATTCTCCATACCTAGTTCAAAATGCTTTCATTGGAATTTCGTTCTTACTTATGAGAAATTTATGATATCTTGATCAAACATAAATAATTGAAATATATTGAGCCCTATGTAGTTGAAAAAATAAATCATCAATATAATGCACACAATAGTTGTTATTTATTATAATAGAATTGATTTTTCTATAATGAATGCACAACCTTGTGGATCAACCATTCAACTTAACAAAGTGAATAAGGGCCCCCATTGGAGAAAAAATATGGAGAATAAATCATGTATCACTCAATTATATTAGTTGTTTATTCAGTTCAAAAAATTCTACAGTTTCCATTCAATAATGAATCTATGATATAGGTATTGCACCATGAATTAAGTAAATAGAGAAATCAACTTCCCTCACTAGAGGATGTCTAGGTAAACCCTATAGAAATACATAAGTATATTAACTCATAATAGGTACATATTAACTTTGAATATTTATTCCCTCATCAATATATGATGTTTTCTATTCCTCACCAAGAATTTCATTCAGAAGAGCTACTAGTGGTGGTTCTTGGGGAGAATCAGGTAATGAAGTTTCTTCTCTAAAGATAATGGATTCTACATATCTCTCAAAAATTGTAACATACCTATTATTGAAATATAGTTTTTCATCTTATTTCAAAATTTAGTACATACCAAATGTTATATCATAATAAACCATATGTTTGATCAAATGGTTGGAAATAAAAAAACGCATTTATTTATCATAAAGGGGACAGACCGACATATCTTTATTTCAATTATATATCCCTTAAAAGTTTTGGCAAACAAATCCAATATTAAATCAAAAGATAAATGTATAGTTTAATTAGAAAAATATGATTATATAAAATAATGTGACGATCATAAATCAAATAATGAATCTGATATGTTTTGTAAAGTGTTTAATGTACTTTCCACTACATCATTAGGAACTTCAGCATCCATAGTTTGGATCGAATAAGATTAGACTTTCACCCATTACCTATTATGGGAAATGATACATTTATGTTTAGGATAATAATTTTCATAACTTCATGTATTTATAAAATTATATTGTTGAAAATTGGTAGCTTCTTTTTTCCCTTGTAATAACATGAATAGTGGGATTTTTCTCCACACTAGTAATATACGTGTTTTCATTTTATATAGGCACCAAGGAGTTTCCATCCACAGGTATCACACATTGGAAAATTCTATTTTCTATTCTTCCATTTATTTTTTATTTCTTCCATCACCCTCTTCTACTCTGTTTTTCCCCTAAACTAATAATACACAGAAAATTATTTCACTATCATTATAGCACATGAGACTATATCTTTATATGATAAAAAATTTTGGGAGACCAGTTCCCATCAGAGTAATGGTTTTAAACCATAAAAGAATCAATTAACATGTCTCCTTTGATTACATATATATTAAATGAAATTCCTTATTGAACATGTAATGATGGAATCAAACTTCACACAAATTCCATCCTATTTTTGTTATAGACTCAAGAATTTACTATATATATCAGATCTCTATTCATGATAGAAATTGTTTTTAGGAAAATTTTCTTAAAGTATTTACATTCACTATTTACAATTTCTTCCTCCTCCATTTTTTTAAATAAATGACCATCATTGACCGTTATCCCTTCAGAGTTAATAAAATTCCATGATAACCTTCTCCCATTCATTACTTCCTAATGAGGTAAATGTATTCTCTAAAAAACATCTCCAATTATCCTTTACAAATGGGTTTGTAGTCTATTTTAATGAAAATGGTTGTTGTTGAAAAATGTTGTAAACATTTATCCTCCACATAGTTTATTTGGATTCTCCATAGGAGTTTTTCTATTATTAATAACCCATTTTAGGTGTCCAAGTATAGTTATATGTTACAAAGCACTTGTCGTATCTCCAATACCAACAATAATATCTTGCGTAGGAGGGAAATCCATAAATTAGATACATGCATTGATAACATTTATATTTATTACATGATATTCCATTTATAAATAATTTCATACACTAAATTATTTTATGAATCATAATTTATAATTTTGTATTTGAAAAACACTTCACAAAAATTTTAAATATATTTATAGCTAATCTCATAATCATAAAATTGGTTTCTTCGGTTGATTATTTAATTATAAATCCTTCATAATGGTTTTTAAGGAACATTTTAGTTATCCTAATAATATCCCCAAGTGTTTCAAACTAGGTGTGTAGTATGTATCATTGTTATGTACTAGGTTACGCTGAGTTTGGCTGGATGCACCTCATCAGATTTTCTACCCATATGTACATATGTTCCATATCCAAATCGATATGTAGTATCCAATCATGGATTTATTACTAGGAATGCCCACATAATCTATAACATACAAAAATACCCATATTTTCTTCTATTCTTATCCTTAAATTATTTCATTGGCTTATGTTCCCTAATATTTTTCTTCTAAATCTAGTTTCAATAGTGTGTACTAAAAATGATCTGATGCCAACTATAATGTCCCTGATCCTAGTTTCCTGAACATAGTGCCTTACATTATTACATTGGTATAATAAAAAATGACGTTTCATCCTAAATAACAAAATATATTAGTAATCTTTGAAGACCCATATAAAAAAAAGTTTTAAAATAAAACTTGAAAGGAAAAACAACATATCAACTCCATGGGAAACATCCCAAACTACTAGTTATCCCTATTTTTCTATCATAATATAAATCTTCACATCTTGGGGAAAAATAAATAATAAGGATAGTGTGATATCAGATGCTCTATAATAGTATGTAATATAAATAAATATAATTTAAATAATTAGGCATGGTGAATGACTAAAAACACATTCAATTCAATTGTAATCATGATCATAGTATGGAAAGAATAAAATTTGAATAAATAATGACATAGAAGTAATCACATGAGAATGAATCATAGAAATTTATATTATACTTGTAAAATAATCATATTTATTATCAATTACTAATATCATAATTAGGGAATGCCTAATTCTACACATCATAAACATATCATTGGGGACGTGACTAAGACATCTAAAAATAAATTGTTAAACCAGAACAAATATTTTGTTTTTTTTCACATGAGACCTACCCATGGATAAAGGGGCTATCATGGGCCCCTCCTATAACTTACTAAATCCAATTAATTCATCATATTAATGGTGTTAAACATAAACAACATATGAATAATAAATGTAAATAACTTTCCCTAATCAATAAAAATAACCCCTTACCATTCATAGTAATATGGTGAATGGTATCTAAGTATCACAAACACAGTCAAACAGATCAAAAAACATTTAATAAAAGTTGTTAGATGATAATCATAAGAGATAAATATCAATAAAACATAATTATTAAAATTAATTTTTAAATAGATGAAAATACTCCAATAAAATCAAAGAGGAATTATTGATAAAATTTTCCTTTTTACTTTGAAAAGAAGAGTTCTTTTAGAAACATCATTTGTATTTTTCATAATTGTCTTTATAATACCATAAATGGAAAAAATACTTCTTTATGAAAAATTTATTGATTTTATAAAAATATTAGTTTCTTAAATATGTTACAGAATATACTTTAAATGGGTAAGAAATAAATAAGGTCCCTTTAATCAGGCTTTCTTATTGAAAGAAATTGAAAACAAACAATTATAAAATATATATTTCATCATAAAATAAAGTTGAAATAATATATATATAAAAGAGTATGTAACATATATAAAGATTTTTGAACAATAATATAAAAATGTTATATAATTATATTGGTTTAAATAGGGATTAGACATAACCCAAATGAAAATAAGGGTTCAGGAAGAAACACTCACCTTATGTTTGAAAGTGTTCTGTACTTGTACTTAATGTCCTTGATAATGAAATTAAAAACAATTAATTAATTAATTTATAAATTTTATTACATTTATATTATTTATTATACTTTTATTAAGTTAATTTATGCTATATTTAATTGTTATAATATTTAATTCTGTTGTTTGGTAGTGTTATTTTCATTGGTTTTCTTGATGGGTTTTTGATGATTTGTTTACTTGAATAAGGTTTTCCACTATTAATTGCTTTGGGAATTTGATTGGGTGATTTTTTACTAGGTTTTATCCCACTAGGATCTCAAGAAATTTAATTTTGAGGCTTTTTGTCTCCAGATATATGTTATTGAAATGGGGTTTCCTTTCCCATTTAAAAGAGTTTCATGGTTTTTTTCTCTTAATAAAGGGCCTTGCCCCCAAACTTTCTGGAACAAACTAGTTTTGTTTCATCAATTTATATCTTGTATATATACTATTACCTGGAAAATAAATGAATTATAAAATGTATAATAAAATATTATTTAACCATAATTATTGTTTTATGTCTATCCATCAATGCGTTAGTGAAAATTTAAAAAGCATCATCAAATGTGTTGGTAAATCGACACACCACAGACATTATTTTCATTTTTAGAATAAAAGGGAGAGGGAATAGATTAGATGATGAATTATTCCATTAATAGAATAATATTATATTATATTAAATATATTGGAGTTATCATGAATCTTTTATAGATATCGGTCATGATAGTATAACAATATAATTAAAATAGAAAAGAAAACAAATGAAAATAAAGAGTATTTTTCCTCTTCATTATCTACTAATTGGAAACATCCTTATCGAAAATAGTTAGTTATTTTGATGACACCAAGGGATCTTGTATGGGGGGAGAAGTTAGGGAAGATTATCTGGAAGAAATTGTAAAAGATTCAAGGATTATGAGATGTGAGGAGAAGAGGTGGTCAAGGATGGAATTTATAGTGGAGGAGAGGGGTTATTTTGAGTATTTTATTCCAGTGTTACTTACTTTTAATCAAGACTATGAATAGTTTTAGAATATTCACAAATTAAATTAAAATAAATTATAGACATATCAAGAGTATGGGATAAAATCATCCTTATATCATCTATGACTCAATAATTCATGTATTTATTAAATATAGTAAATTATCGTGTTCAACTATTGACAAAAAATTTACATGTTTTATAAAAATTCCAAATATTATCCCTAAAAATATATTGATTTGTAGAATTAAAAAATGAACTCAATTTTATAATAATATTTTTATGAATATGAGAAATTTAATTTCAAAATAAAGTCTTCATTTACTTGAAAAATACTAATTTTAATATTGTACCTATTTTTCTGACACTTTGAAATATTAATTAAGGCATCAAAAATTTATCTCATAATCATAAGACAATGAATTATTAATTTATGAATATTATTTTTGGAAAAATTGTTTCTTTTAAATGTTTAAATTATTTATAATATTTTAACTAAGTATTTATGACTTACAAAAATACAGAAACAAAAAATTTTATTTCTAGAACATTTAGATACTTATATCAAGATATTAATATATCATATTTTAATATATAAATACCGAAATTTTATTTAAACATTTTTAGGTGAAGTTTATGTTCTACTGGTAATATTACTATTCCTAATAGACACATTACTACTCCAAATGTCATGTTACTATTCCATTATTATAGGTTCCTTAACTTCTAAAATTAATTCTTATTTCATTCATTCATCATTTATAATGTTTTTAATGTATTATCTATGGGTTTTCTGTGATTTATAATATATAAAATAACTATAAGAATTCAAATTTTATTAATAGAATTCTAGGATGCTACAATGTAACTTTTCAAAGGGTCAAAAAATTAATTATAATGTTAAAACTATTTTCTTCCATTAACTCAATATTTTATTTAAAAACTAATTTTATCAAATTCAGAAAAAAATTATTATCATTAAATTAACATTAGTTTTAAAATTTTAAATGTGAAAATTACATTAGGTGATTTTTTCATAATTTTTTAGAATTGTTGATTTTTTTTGATTAGTGAAATTTGGAAAAATACATTGTTTAACATTATAAGCTTTAGTAAGGGATGATGTAAGAACATATTAATTCCAATTCAAATTCAAAATTTATAATATATAGTTACAATAATGAACTCTATTTGTATTCTTATTCCACAATCTTAAATTAATGATTTTAATATTCAAAAAACCCCTCTAAAATTATAAATACCATCCCTAAAACCCATTTACATAAAGTCATTAAATCCTTATATATTTCTAAATATATAACCAATAGAATTTTTATCATCTAACCTTTTTCCTAGTTCTACTGGTCTGATGAGATGATAATTTGAATGAGACTTATGTGGAATCCCCTGAAATGACAACCAGAGGATAATGTAATTCCGCCAAGCAATTTTTTTTATTTTTTCTTTTTACTCATCCTCTGAAAAATGCATCCAAAATGGATTAATAAATCTATTATCTTATATGTATAATATTTTTAATCTGTTAAGTGAATATATACAATCCATCATATTTTCTTTCCATCAATTAATTCTAAACAAAAACATGTTTTATAATATTTTTAGTTCATCACCTACATGAATAAAGTAATTCATACTAAAATCATCTATAAAGTATTTTTATAAAGATAATATAAATATTAACTTTGAATATAGTAAGTATTCTATTAGTTATTTAATTTTTTTAAATTTATTAATCATTTAATTAATTAATGTGATTATAGTTCAGGATAGTTGTTGAAACAGTGTAAATGGACAAGCCACATAACATTAACATTTTTAGTATGTTGAATTTCCCTATATCAGAAAAATATTTGTCTTTGGGACCATTTTTTTCATGTATTTTTTATATTCCCAATTTTATTGGGATTAAATAATTATAGATATGTTATTCTAACATTTATCCATGAAATTTATACCCTCAAAACAATGGAATTAATCATCATATATCACTGAAATTGATATTAATGAATAGAAAAAATATATAATAAATAAAATATAGGCAAAAAAGGTTGTGGATTTTTTACTAAATGAATATAATTTTATTATTTAGGAAATAATGTGTCAATGAAGAATGATTCTATAACATAAGGTAAGGGATCTCTCAGAATGACTTATTTTCATTGGGTTATATCCTTTCTCTAACAAAAAATATTTATCTCTCTTCATGTTATGGAATGCTTATGAAATCTGTATATAGGGATCATAAATATATACCAAGATTATTCTCCCATAAATTTATGGGGTGATCAATACATATGATTAGGTTACAAATTTCTTTTTTTAATCATAATAGATTAAGGAGAAATTTTATATCTCAAAATAGATTTGTGTAATAATAATTTACAGAATTCATTCCCAAATGAACATCATATTTTTATACCTATTCTTATGTACTCTGGTATGATAATCAATTTAATTTAATTCCTTAATCACATTATAATACTTATGTAATATCCATTTTCTATTATGTGAGGAATTATTAAAAAACACATGTCATTCAATTGTAAATTCGAAAGTTTATCCCTTATTATTGATTTCCTCTTGTGACCTACATAAGCATGTAATGTTATAGTGGTTTCACACATATTGATCTCCAATTCATTTCGTAATTAATATTTTCTCATAAAACATTATATATGGGATTAGGGAGAAATCTTATGTTGTGAGATAAAATATTACATGAAGTGATGTTGTCTTGAATGTTATCCTTGACTTCTGTTTATGTCATATATTATGTTGATTACACATTTATATGATTGAATAATCATATAATTCTATGTTCTCAATGTTATGGATTTGTTTCGGTGCGGATGTGCGTCGGGTTACGCTGTTCCGCCAGGACGCGTTCGCGCGTGCACCCGTCAACCCGAGGGGATGGGCGCGCGGCTTGTGGTCCCGCAGTCCCGCTTTCCAAGGGCGGGCGGCATCCGTCCCTTATTCAGGGGCGTCTGCTCCTTGATCGAAACCGGGATGATGGGATGTCGGCTTCTCCTTCCTTGGACGTCTCCTCGGAACTTGTCGCCTAATCCGGGTCTCCCTCATAGACTTAAGAATGTTCGTGAATCTCGTTCCCGGCGCCATATCTTCATGGACACCGGTTAATTACGCTGCTTCCGCCCGGACGCTCCAAGGGGTCTGGGCGGGGCAGCAACCTGCAGTGAGAAGGCCGGGTGGCTCTGGGTGCTGGGGGCGTGTCGTAACACTGCGGCTCTGCACGTCTGTCTTCCGTCCCTAATAGGGCTTCTCGAAGGCATGATGGCCTGAGGCATCCCGTACTAGGTGCGGGGAACTGTGTCACCTGAGGTTTTCCTCAGCTTCCCGTGTTTAACACGGGGTATGCCGCGAGTTTAACGTCCAGCGGGGACGGCATCGGACCGATCAACACGAAAAGTGGATCAGATGACAGAACCCCTTGCGGGGAACCTCCGACGCTGGGGCCAGCACATGGGCGGCTTCCCAAGTAACGTGGAGTGGAGTGAAGTGGCATGACCCCACCGGGATGTGGCGGCCCGGGTAAGGATCAGGATGGATGATGGAGTGAAGAGCTTGGACCCCAGAGGGGCTTCCTACGTACCGCGCGTTAGCACGGATCAAAGTCAACGTAGTTCGGGTATACAGTTTAACGTCATGCTGGACGTCGGCAAGCCGACTCACGAAGAGGTCGAGGCCGCCGGGCGGAGGATTGAACCGAACCACCTCGCACGGAGGGGGATGGAACGGCCGGGTGGATCACAGTTTCACGTCATGCTGGACGATAAAAGGGGAAATGGAAAAGGGGGGCTGTGGGGAGGCACCGTGGAGATACACACGGGCAGTCTCCCACAGGGGCGGATTCATAGGTGAATCAACGCAAGCGTGAACCCTGGAGGGGTCCACTGATGGACGAACCGACGTAAATACGACCGGGACGACCAGGTGGTGGGCTTGGACCTCGGGGAGGCTTCCTACGTACCCTGTATAGAAGACAGGGATCAAAGTCCACGTAGTTCATTCTGTCAGGACTTACGCACTTGGGGCAGCCCGGATACTGCAAAACTCAGTTGGAAGGGACTTGGACCGAAAGCAAAAGACACCTCGATCCCAGTCAGACCCTCTACTGGCTTCGGCAGTGGGGAGGTGCAATGGAGATACACATGTGCAGCCTCCCACGAGAAACTAGGGGTTTGTAATACCCTGCCCCCGTAGGGAAAAGCCACTCCCATTAAATCGTCCCAAAAGGGGAACAATCCCGACATCCCTGCAGAGACGAGCGGGTGGGGGCCACGTCCAAACCGGGGGAGACCCTGCGTGCGGAGCACGGGATCAGGTTGCGGACGGTTTAGCGTCTTGCCAGACGAAGTACAGTTTAACGTCATGTGTTGAGGACGAAGCGGACGGTTTAACGTCTTGCCGGACGAAGTACAGTTTAACGTCATGTGTTGAGGACGAGGCACTTGGCAGTTTAACGTCTTGCAGCGCGGACGATGGGGGCTAGGCAGTTTAACGTCGTGCAGCTTAGACGGGTGTGCAGTTTAACGTCATGCTGGGCATAGGTTGCCGGACGAAGCACTTGGCAGTTTAACGTCTTGCAGCGCGGACGATGTACAGTTTAACGTCGTGCAGGACGTATAGGCAGTTTAACGTCATGCTGGACGAGTATGCAGTTTAACGTCATGCTGGACATAGGTGCGTGTCACTTCGCGCAAGCCTGGAGGGCCGCACGGGAAGACAACGCACGGTGCGGGCACCCGGGATGAGAATCATCGGGTGCCACACAGGCGGGTACCCTTAGGAGGTCAACGGGGGCGACCCTGGCAGTTTGCGCGCAAAAAGGAAGCTTTGCGCGCAAAACTGCGGGCCGGCGCGCAATCGGGGCGGCTGGCGCGCAATTGGGCCAGCGCCTTGCGCGCGGATGCTTGAGATTGCTCACACCGGGCTTCGGATAGCGCGCGGGGGCAACGGCTCATTCTCTAATGAATGGCCACTTGAAAGAAGGGGGTGCGCGCAATCGGGCCGGATTGCGCGCACCCCGGGGGCAATTGCGCGCAAGCGGGTTCTTTTGCGCGCAAAGGCCTTAGGGTGAGTGTTTATTCAAATGAAAGGAGCCAGCGGGGATTGCGCGCGAAGGCGGACCCCGAGGCTTTCTTGCGCGAAAGAAAGGAGGTTACCTGAAGTTCGTCATTGCGCGCGGAAGGGGTTGAATTGCGCGCACGGGAGACGTTTCGACTTCCAGCAACCTTTAAAATGTTGGGGGTCGCCTTGTATTTATAGGCAACCCCGGGCGCGGAATCCAGGATGCGAGCGCGAAATTCTTCTCGCGGGCGCGGAATCGGGCGCGGCGCGCGCAAGGGAGTCACGCGGACCCGCGGCGCGCAAAATTGCGCGCCGGACCGGCGCATTGCGCGCATCCCGGGGGGTTTGCGCGCGGGACATCACCTTTGCGCGCGGACCTCTGAAATTCCGCGCAAGGCCTCCGGGCCCTCCGAAACGTTCTTCCGACTCCAAATATCACTTCGCTTTCCGCATCCGGAGCTTCGTTTGGGAACAACGGACTTTTCCGGCGTCTACAAAAGCCCCCCCTCGGAATCTGATCAGCGAGAGGTCGCAACGATCGGGTTCCGAGGGAGACGCCGGAATGCCGAAGTCCTGGGCGGCGCGGGACTTAGGCGCGCAAAAAGGGGCGTCGGTCGCGAAATTCGCCGCTGCGGTCGCGCAAAGCGCTTTCCGCGCAGCGCGGACCCGGCCTCGCCTATAAATAGGGGCGCTGGGTCCCGCGTTCCGTACTCTGGCCTTCCGCGCGATAAGCTCCAAAGCTCTCGTGCGCGAAATTGCCTCTTCCGGTCGCGAAATTCGCCCGATCGGCGCGCAAAACCGTCCGGATTTCGCCTGTTTTTGCGCGAAAACCCGGAACTTTGCGCGACAGTCTTCCCAATTGCGCGCCGTCCACTTGGATTGCGCGCCAACCTTCAAACTTTTCCACCAGCCTCGTCTGATCCCGCACTCTTCATCCCTTAACCCGCACGACTCCCGAAACTTCTGAGATGGCCGCGCACAGAGGAAATGAGGGGGATGCCGCCACTCGCAGAGCTGAGATGGCGACGAACGAGGAGGTTTACGGAGCCAAGGAGATTGTTTCCAACAATCAATCCTTGTTCGACTTACTAACGCCGGCCCAGAAGACATACCCATTGTCAGACAACCTGCCGCTCTGGAACTTCGGCATCCTGGATGAGGTTCCAGTGCCAGGGTTCGAGGTTGATGCGCCGCGGACCTGGGTGACCCGGGAGGACGAGCTTCTCCGCTATAACATCACCAACAATGGGCATCCTGCCAGGGAGACCAGACACTTGGATGTCTATGTCCTGAACCCGAGGACGCGAACCATTGATGGGGGTGAGCCTGCAGCGGAGAATTCTCCAGCCCTCTACTCGAGCACATACCGTCAGAGTGTCACTGACGACACCAAGGGCTGGCTGAAGGACTGGGACTTGCGATCCGGGGGCAACTTTACCAGTGAATGGGCCTGGGCGTTCTGGGTACGCCACACTTGCGATCACTTCGCAGAGGAGCTGCGGTACATCGGCCTGTTTGAGGCGGTGTGGACGTCGCAGTTCCACTTCTACCAGCAGTCTGAGCTCGGGCCGGAGCTGTTCACTCGCTGGTCCCCGGATACCAACACCTTCCATCTTCACCATGGGGAGGTCGGCATCAGTCTCTGGGACATCCACTGCATCGGAGGTATCCCGCTGGAGGGCTACCAGTACGATGAGTTCCTGCCACCGAAGAACATCTGGGAGGACAGGTCACGGACTCCCATTCTGACCTGGCATCTGCTTGACCTGGCTACGCAGCGGCTCGGGATCCAAGACTTCCAGAAGGACATAGCCTACAAGGATTGGTTCGGCCAGTTCCTGGAGCATGACCCGGCGGTCAAGATGCCAGGCAGGGGGAAGCGGTGCCCGACCGCAGCTCAGAGGAGCCGGAACGGGTCGTACTGGCGGGTTCTGGAGACGGGCGACTACCGCTCATGGGGGTACCGCGTCATCGAGGCCCGGGACCCGAATGTCCGGTACGCGGCGTTCCTGGCCGCCTTTCTGAGCGGGTGGCTCCTGCCAGTGCGGGATGCGAGGATGGGCGTCCGTCCGGCGACGCTGGCGATGGCGGGCGCCATGGCTGCCAATAAGAGGTACAACCTCGGGGTCCCAGTACTGGCGAGGCTGTATGCCATTCTGGGACGCATCTCACGAGGGGGGTCGCCACGAAGGATCTGTGGGCCCTTTCAGTTCTTCCACGGATGGGTGGCTGCTCACCTCGGTGGGTATACGTTCCCAAATGCCATCAGTCCTCCGGGCAACGGCCTGCGACCCTCCCTGCTGAACATTGCGGGGGTCGCTCCGATGACCCTCAGTGAGGAGGGCGTGAGGGTTCGGATTGGCAATCATGCCAATTTCAACTTCAGCCCGTTCCCCACTCCCGTCGGCCAGATGATCGACAACGGACAGGGCCCGCTGGAGCAGCATGAATATTTCCTGAACATGCGGGGCGGGGTGCTCGTGGCTCGGATCGACGGGAAGGTGATCTGCGAGCCTTACGTGCCGACCCGGTTCGCCAGGCAGTTCGGGTGCCTTCAGCGGATGCCGAAGAGGGTATTCACTGCTGTCCGGGAGGAGACGAACCCTGGCGTCCTTCGCCAGATGTGGCTGATGTTCGTCGCCTTCGGCTCTGGCGACGTCATCACCCTCCCTCCTACCGGAGTTAACGCAGGCTTGGCAACCGAGTACGCCGAACACTGGGCCATCGCGTACCCTGAGGGGCTCTTGCGGAAGCTAGTTCGGCGGCTCGAGGCTACCCGTGCGGAGACCGGGCGTCAAGGAAGGAGGCGAGGCGCCGCCACACGGGGGAGAACGGAGGCGCGCCAAGCAGCGGAGCCGGCGCGAGCAGGGACTTCGGCGGCGGGCGCATCGCAGGCTGCCGCTACGACCTCAGCGCCCAGAGAGGGGGCACATGCGGCGGTCGAGGAGCGACCCGGGAAGCAGGTGAGACGTCTGCTCGAACCCTCCCACGATGCAGTCTTCCCGGCGCTGTGGTCGGCCTGGATGACCCTGCGGCAGTCACTGGGGACCGACGTCATCTGGCGAAAGATGCTCAGAGAAGGAATCTATCTGCCAGAGGTCGGGCGCCTCCAGATCACCGACAGGGTGGACTTCAACCGACAATATGCATATCTGACGGCCATGGACGAGTACGCGCGCCAACGTGGTCAGCGTGCGGAGCCATCCCTTCTGGTGAAGGTGATGCTCGGTCTCGAGCCCGCTCCGGAACAGATGCCGCCGGAAGAAGATGACAGTAACGACTCCGATGAGGAGGAGACGGGGGAGGATGAAGGCTCCGAGGGAAGGTCCCATCGGGGGAGCCCACGGGAGAGCGGCGAGGTGGCCGGCTCTGACAACGTTGATGTCACTGAGCTCCTCGAGGTCCGCTTCTATCCCTACTCAACTTGCTTCATCCATTCTCTTATGCGGCTTCTAACCCGTTTCTCCATCCTTCTCAGGAGCACACGGACGTCGGTCAGGCGTCCTCAACAGGAGTAGGAGAGGCGCCAGCAGGACAAGGCGGGGGCCAGGCACCCATTATCGAATTGACAAGCGCTAAGGGGTCCCCTGCTGCAACTGTTCCTGCGGCGACCGGGGTAGCGGAAGATGATGCTCCGAACTCCCGTAAGTCTCCCTACTTTACTGCTGGTGCTTGCCATTGACGATCCGTGACTAACCATGGCATGCCCTGCGCAGTGATCTCAACATCGGAGGCCCGTCGGGTTGCCGAACCCGGGCCATCTACGAGTGGACCAGTGGTGGACATGCCGCTTGCTCCGGAACAGGCTTCCCAAACCGAGCCGGCCCCACCAACTGCTGATCAAGGGGCTGCGAACGTCGGCGGTGCTGCCACCGGAGAGAGGCTGGGGGCTGACGAGGGTGTCAGCGCCGCTGGGGAGAGAGAAGAAGGTTGCCCGGATGTTGGGGAACCTTTCCCTCGTGAGGACCTCCCAGGGGCGGACCCTGCAGCAGACCTGCTGGCTGCCTTCCCTGCTTACCGGCCTGCCGACCCCGAGGAGATGGATGACTCGGACGCGGAGGCGGTCGAGGATAGCCGGGTAACGCGACGCAGGGGGTGGAAGTGCATCCAGCGCTTCCTCAAGCGAGACCCATCGGAATGGCTGGGGCGCATGGGATCACTTCAGACCTGGCTGCGCTTCCTGTGTGCCGGGGGAGCTGATGCTCAACGCCTCCATCTGACGGTCCGTGATTTCATGGCCGAGAAGATGCGCGAGAGCCGCCGGCGTGCCGACGTCGCACAAAGTCGGGACATGTCGGAGAGCACGCAGGCGCTCATCGCGGCAGAGCAGGAAGTCCGGCGCCTCGAAGGGCAGGCGGCAGAGAAGGAGGCCTTCGTCGCAGCATGTACCGAGCTTGTGGAGCAACTATCGGCACAACTGATCGACGCTCAGGTACAGCTGACGGAGGCGGGCCAACAGATGGTCACACTCCAAGTCGAGCGGGAGCGTGCACAGGCCAGGATTGACGAACTGCGTGCTGCGACCGCTGACGAGGAGAGGGCACGCAGAGAACGAGAAGCAGCCCTGGAGGCCGCCAGCCAAAGGGTAGCGGCATTAGAAAGACTTATCCAGCACGCTAATCCCTAGGGGCTTTGTTTTTTGCCATTCCCAGAACATTTGCTTCCGCTACTTAATATTTTGATCCACTTGTATGAATCGCCATATTTATCTGCGTCTTTTAGTTTAACATGCTCAACCACAATTCGTTGTCTTGCGGGAGTGTTAACCAAGCATCAGGCATCCATAATTGGGCCTGGGTTTCTGGAGAAAAGAGGGAGGTCATTCCTAGGAAAGGAGACCTCAGACCTAACCAATGTATCATCCCCCAACTTGTTCCAACACACGAGCGGGACAACGCTAGGGGCGTTGAGATTTTATCCGAACATAGGGAAATGAGAAAGGGTGAATCGCGTGTCCCGAATCCAGACATCCACAACGGTCGGCCTTCCAGGAAATGCCCAAGACGGTAGGCGGACAGTGGATCGACCATAACAACTGCAATAGACGGACCGAAAAAGGCCATCATTCATATTGCAGGAGGCGGACCACATGTCATCATGAATACCGCTTTGGGGTTCCTTCAGACACAAGGGTGGAAAATCCAGATCAACAGGGCATGCGAAGCGTGGGGCGAAGTGACGATTTGTTCGGACAGAATCCAACGCTCTCAAAATTGCGCCACCGTGGGGAAAGCGTATTAGGCGGATGCACTAATCTGGCCGTGAGTCACCTCAATTCTCAGACAGCACCTCTCTGACGAGGAAACTGTCGCTTCCCATCATTGCGATGGGGCATCCCGAGCTGAATCGGGGAGAATATCACAACTGCACCACTCTACCCGAAGTCAGGCCAGACGGCCGGCGACGAGGAGGGGCGGGACTTATCGATCCCTGAGGCTGGACCCGAGTCGAAATGCCCGGGCGTTCCTACGTACTCCATCAGGCTGGAGATCAAGCCACACGTAGTTCTGTGAGTGCAGTTTAACGTCATGCAGGACGTAGGACCCCATTTGGGGTAGATCTTAGTTTAGGGTCTTAGAGCTCGGACCATAAGGGCTGGATCTTAGTTTAAGGTCTTAGAGCTCGGACCATAAAGGTGGAGGATCTTAGTTTAAGGTCTTAGAGCTCGGACCATAGGGCTAGAGGATCTTAGTTTAAGGTCTTAGAGCTCGGACCATAAGGGCTAGATCTTAGTTTAAGGTCTTAGAGCTCGGACCAGAAGGGGAGATCTTAGTTTAAGGTCTTAGAGCTCGGACCATAAAGGAGGGATCTTAGTTTAAGGTCTTAGAGCTCGGACCATAAGGGGAGATCTTAGTTTAAGGTCTTAGAGCTCGGACCATAAAGGGGGGATCTTAGTTTAAGGTCTTAGAGCTCGGACCATAAGGGGGGGATCTTAGTTTAAGGTCTTAGAGCTCGGACCATAAAGGGGGGATCTTAGTTTAAGGTCTTAGAGCTCGGACCATAAGGGCTCAAAGTACGCCGCATCCGGTCATATCCCCTGGATATGCGAAGATGCACTGAGGGATAGTGTCAAGAGTGTCGAGGTTTCGCCTGGTCAGAATGGGAGGTGGAAAATGTGAATCATGCGGCCATTCACTCGAGGACCGGGAGCACCGGCGTGACGATATGAGAATACTGCCGACCGTGGCGGAAAAGCAGCATCAACATCGCACCAACCGTTGGTGGAATGAGGCAGCAAACGAGCATCGACCGCTCAATCGCAGGATTTATATCGATTTGCTGCCCGAGGCCATTGGGGGTACCGGCCCGAGTCGGTGGGAGAGCACTGAGGCATTGTGTCCGAACCGTTCACGGGGGCTCCACCCAGGGCATAGACGATGGGTCCGAATGAAAGGGAGCACGAAGCCTGAAAAGTGGAGGAAACCTGACCAAGCGGATCCTGACCCTCCTGGCAATAAACCAGAGTACTCTTGACACCGGTGGACCACGGCAAGGGGTCGGGGAACACGCCTTGAGGGTGACCTGAAAGCGGCGGATTCCCCAGAGAAGGGGGGAATCTCTAAGAGGTGGGGGGCTGGACCCGAAGTTTCAAACATCCGGGCGTTCCTACGTATCCCATAAGGATGGGAATCAAGCCGCACGTAGTTCTTGAAGCGCGGTGCAACACAATCGGGCACCAGCGCGGGGAAGAGTGCGGGTCTGACCCTCGCACACAAAAGGAGCGGCATTTGATATTTCTTGTTTGTCCTTAAAGATGAATGGTTTTTCTTTGTGCGGCGACATGCCCGTGATTGAGAAATCGCTGGCGTCGCCACAATAATCAAGCCATGGAAGGCATTGATGAATGGCGTGGTCATTAACCAGCGCCCAACATGAGTGTCCCCTGAGGAGGACATCACGATGCAGTGCCGTTTCTCGTCGGGCGGCCAAGACGATCACAGTTTACGGTCGTGTGGTAGGACCAGACAACACAGTTTAAGGTCGTGTGGTTCGGACCATGGAGGAACCCGCTTATCGCGGTACGGCGGACACGGCGGAGGTGGGAACATACCCAGCCCTGCGGTCACGCACGATTCCAGGAAAAGAGTCTTGGGATAGGGGTCTGCGTATGTCCATCACCCGAGGGGCAGAGATGCTAGCCTCCAGATATACTGGGCCCAGAACGCAATTGTTCGGGCGACTCCCTCCTCCTTATGGGGACGAGGGTCCAGCTACGCATGGCCCTTAGGGAGGATATCTGCATATATCCTTGGTGCTCAGATCATGGGAGCCTCGAACGACATCATTACCCTGGTTGGTCTGCCTAACGTGTAGAGGCGTACCGGAGGTCGGTATGAAGAGAGTGTCAAGATCCCACTACAACGCACAAAGGCGGAGTGTGATGAGGACTGCGCAACCAATGTTCAGAGCCCGAGAGAGCTGACATGGCGATCAAGGACGTTGCTGACGCATTCGCAACACAACATCCGATCGCGTCAGCCTAAGACGGGGCAAGAAAACGAGCATCAACCGCTCAATCGCAGGATTCATATCGATTTGCGGCCCAAGACCCGCCGGTAAATCGACCCGGAGCGGTGGGAGAGCACTGAGGCATCGTACCCAAACCGCTAACGAGGATCCCTTTGAGTGAAGGCTCGAACAAGAGGAAGCGCGAGGCCTGACAAGCAACACAGGACTTGTCGGGATTGAATCTGACACTACGAGTCATAGACCGAAGCACCCCAAAACATGTTAACAGATCTCCGGAAAGGGTCGGAGGACTCACCCTGAGAGCAACCGAAGGGGGGCAGATCCCCGCAATCAACCAAGAGACGGGGCTGGACCTGAGACACAAGCGTCCAGGCGGTCCTACGTATCCCATAAGGATGGGAATCAAGCCATACGTAGTTCTTGAAAGGCAGTTTAACGTCATGCAGGACGATGAGGGGTGTGAGGTAGTCCCACACACGGGGGAGGCGTACGGCGCGGCCAGTAGACCGACGTGAATGAGGACATAATCCCCTGCACTCACACCATGCGCCGCACACCCGGGGGCAACTGGGCCAAGGGCCCGAGATGGGATGGAAATTCCCGAAGGATGGGGCTGGGCCTGAAACACGAGGGTTCAGGCGGTCCTACGTATCCCATAAGGATGGGAATCAAGCCGCACGTAGTTCTCGAGTGGCAGTTTTACGTCATGCCGGACGAATGCTGAACAGTTTAACGTCTTGTAGCTCGGACGTAGTGCAGTTTAGCGTCATGCAGGACGAAGTGCAGTTTAGCGTCATGCAGGACGAAGTACTCGGCAGTTTAACGTCTTGCAGCGCGGACGAATGCTAAACAGTTTAACGTCTTGTAGCCTTGACGAATGCAGTTTAACGTCGTGCAGGACGTGGTGACACTCAGGCAAAGTATTGCTTGAGGAACCTAGCGTTGGTGGGAGGAGTGACACGCTCACCATCCATAGTCGCTAGGGAGTACGCGCCATTGGGATAGACCTTGTGGACAACAAAAGGTCCCTCCCACTTGGGCTCCAACTTGGGCGGCTTCCTGCCGGGGATCATCGGTGCTCTTAGGGCTAGCACTAGATCACCCTGTAGGAAGGAGCGGAGGCGAACCTTCTTATTGAAAGCTCGAGCCATCCTGCTTTGATGCCTCTCCAAGTTGTGCAAAGCGCGAAGTCTATTCTCATCCAGTGCTTCCAACTCGACTAGACGGGCTTCAGCAACTCTGTCCGGCGCTTGCTGGTCGTAGACCGCAGTGCGCAAGGACGGTAACTGGATCTCGATGGGCAGGACGGCCTCAGCTCCATACACCAGGGAATAAGGGGTCATCTGGGTGGAATTGCGAGTCGTCGTCCGATAAGCCCAGAGGGCGTTGGGGAGCTTGTCCGGCCAACTCTTCTTGTTCTGACCAACCATCTTTTGCAGAATGTTAGAGAGGGTTTTGTTAAACGCCTCGATCTGTCCATTCGCCTGCGCATGATAGCGAGATGTATGGTTCGAGCGGATGTTATACTTGGCGTACAACTTCTTCAACTCGGCTGCTCGGAAATTGGTTCCGTTATCCGTGAGGATAGCGTGAGGCACTCCAAATCGATAGATGATGTTGGAGGTCACGAAGTCAGCGATCGAACAGGATTTGACCTCTCTGAGCGGAATCGCTTCTGCCCATTTGGAGAAGAAGTCCGTGGCGGTCAGAATGAACCGGCACTGGCGAGCTGTCGCCGGCGGGTAAGGTCCCACAACGTCCAGTCCCCAGACTGCAAAGGGCCAGGAATACCTTGTGGTATGGAGAGGCTCCGGCGGCCGATGCACAAAGTTCGCATGAACCTGGCACGCATGGCACCTCCTGGCGTACTCGATGCAGTCATGGATCATAGAGGGCCAGAAGTATCCCAACCTCCGAATCTGGTGGGACAGCTTCGGCCCAGTCTGGTGGGCGCCGCATGAACCAGCATGAACCTCTTGCATGACTCGTGGGATCTCAACTCCCTGAAGGCAACGGAGGAGAACACCATCAAATCCGCGTTTGTAGAGGATCTGCTCCAGGCCGGGACTGCTCTGGAGGACGAACTGCGATGCGCGGCGTCGAACTCGCTCGCGCTCGGCCCGATCTGACGGAAGAATGCCATGTTGGAGGTACTCAACCAAAGGCGTCCTCCAATCAGGGGCTGATCCGACTGCTATATCCGGGGTACTCGGGGCTCCGGGCATAGGGGCAACCGTGGTGAGATTACTTACCAACGGGCCGCGATCTTCTTCCGGGATAACGGGAGCGATGAGCCTGCGGCGCGTCACGCGGACGATCAGGTTGTCCTGTTCAGGCTCCGCAAGTGACGCAGCCAGGCTGGCCAAAGCATCTGCTCGACCGTTCTGCGACCGGGGAATATGGACAATTTCTGGCCGAGAAGGGAACCGGGCCATCAGAAGGAGGGTGCACTCCAACAATGGCACAAGTTCCGGCTTCCTGACAACGTAGTCGCCATTGATCTGCTTAACGACCATCTCGGAGTCCCCTTTCACGCACAGACGGGGCACGTCGATCTCGAGAGCTAACTCGAGGCCGGTGATGAGGGCATGGTATTCCGCCTCATTGTTGGTACAGCCCTCTGACAACAGGAAAGAGTATGGCAGCACGGCTCGCTCCGGGGTAATGAAGACGATGCCCAAGCCCACTCTATTGAGCTTAGGATTATCGAGTCTTCTACCGGTGGGGCTCCGGGAGGCACCGTCAAAGTGCATCTGCCAGCATGGATCGACTCGATCAACCGAGAGAATGGTCTCATCAGGAAAGCCTAGATCCAGCGGCTGATCCGCGGAGGTCGGGTGAGCGGCCAGAAAGTCTGCCAACGCTTGCCCTTTGATGGCCTTCTGAGACACATACCTGATGTCGAACTGCTGGAGAATCACAGCCCACCGCGCTAGACGGCCAGTCAACATAGGTCGGCTCAGGATATATTTCAACGGGTCTACCCGAGAAACCAACTGTACCTCATGGTGCTGCAAGTAGTGCCGTAATTTCTGTACGGCAAATACGAGCGCCAGGCAGCTCTTCTCGATGGGGGAATACCTAACCTCCGCATCGAGGAGCATGCGACTGAGGTAATAGAGGCTATTCTCTGTTCCCTCGTTGTTCTTCTGGGCGAGAAGGGCACCCAGGGACCGTTCCAGGGCGGTCACATAAAGGACCAGCGGCTTTCCGGATACGGGCGGCATCAGGACCGGAGGTTGAAGCAGGTACTGCTTGATTTCCTCGAAAGCGGTCTGACACTCTTTATCCCATACATAGGTGACACCCTTCTTCATAAGCCGAGAAAAGGGATTACACTTGCCGGCCAGATTCGCGATGAATCGGCGTATATAGGCTAAGTGGCCTTGGAACCCTTGCAGTTCCCGGACGGTACCCGGGGGAGGCATCTGGCTAATCGCCCTGATTTTCTCTGGGTCGATCTCAATACCCCGGTATCTTACCACAAATCCAAGGAACTTTCCGGAGGTGACCCCAAAGGCACACTTCAACGGGTTCATCTTCAGGCAGCGAGACCGGAGGAAGCTGAACACTTTCTCAAGATCTTTGAGATGGTCCTGACGCTGGCGCGATTTGACAACCAAGTCGTCGACGTAGCATTCCACCAGTGTGCCGAGGATTGGCTTGAATATGCGGTGCATCGCCCGTTGATAGGTGGCACCTGCATTCTTCAGGCCGAAGGGCATGACCCGGTAGCAAAAGGTACCTTGGGGGGCCCTGAAGGCAGTGAACTCCTCATCCTCAGGGGCCATCCGAATTTGGTTGTATCCGGAGTATCCATCCATGAAGGAGAGGGCTTGGAACCCTGCCGTGGCATCAATCAACAGCTCTGTCACTGGAAGGGGAAAATCATCCTTCGGACAGTGGCGGTTGAGATCGCGGAAGTCGATGCAGACTCTAATCTGCCCGTTCTTCTTCCTGACCGGCACAATGTTGGCCAGCCATTTGGGGTACTGAACTTCCCTCACGAAGTTGGCTTTGATAAGCTTGTCAACTTCGGCCTCAACCATGGCACCATGGGATGGGTGCATTTTCCTGGGAGGCTGCTTGAACCCGCGATGGTTCGCCGGGAGACCAAGGCGGTGGACGGCTACCTGAGGATCTAGCCCCGGCATCTCGTCATAGCCCCAAGCGAACACATCACGGTGCTGCCTGAGAAAGTTCACGTACTGCTGCCGCTCCTCAGAGGGCATGGCGGCACTAACCAACGTGGGTCTTGGATCGGCCTCGGTTCCAAGGTTCACCTGCATTAACTCATCGACCGTGGCGGGGACGCCCTCCTCAAAGGCTGGGGGTGCATCTTCCACGTCCTCTCCACTTGGGGAGGGATCATCCACGGGAGAGACTGCGTTGGAAACTGCATTGGGGCTACCAGGTCCTGCTGGGCCACTGGTGTTGGCGCGGGCGGTCGCGGCCGTCTCATCAGGAGACTCGCGGACCGTCAAGACCATGGCGACGTCCAACCGGTGAACCGGGAGGACGTAAGCGTCATCCAGACCTGCCCAGGGATCGCTCGCAACAGCGACAGGCTCAACCTCACCTGCCAGGATCTGCTTATCCTTGCTCTTGTAATAGTCCGCGTCCAGATAACGGGCTTCACATGAGGCAAAAGGAGAGGCATCTCCTTGAAGCACGCCTACTCGACCATTAAGGGAGTATTTGAGGCATTGGTGGTATGACGAGGGAACCGCCGCGTGAAGATGGAGCCATGGCCTGCCCATCAACGCGTTGTACGCAGTGTCCTGAGAGACTACCATGAATTCGGTGTTGGCAACCAAGTCACCGAACTGGGTCTTCAAACGTATCTTGCCGACCGGGGTTTGCTCGGTGCGGTCGTACCCCTGGATCCTGAGGTCGGAGGGAATCAAGTCATCCTCAGACAACCCCAATCTCCGGAGCGTCCGAGTCGGAATCAGGTTGATCCCGGATCCCGTGTCGACAAGACAGCGCCGGACTTCAAGGCCGTTGAACTGGCCGGTGACATACAGCGGACGAATGTGTCCCTGTATAGGAGGGTCTTCATCCTTACCAGAGAACGAGATAACTGCCTGACATTCGGCGTCCTCGATCGTTTCGGCGTGGAAGGCCTCTGCAGCCGCAACCTCTGTCTCGAACTGGAGGGGGCTCTTCAGGGCTTCAGCGAGTGCCTCGCGCATCTCAGATGACATGCGCAGAGCCTCAAGGATGGAGAGCCTTGCTGGGATGTCGGCCAAGTGCTTCAGGACATCATACTTTTTGGCCAAGCGCGAGCTCCTGGTTGCAGGAGGTTGCTCTGCGGTTGGTGGCATGACGGGCCTTACCGGTTGGATCGGTGGCCGACTGGTACTTGGCGCATCTCGCTGTTCACTGGTCGCAGTCCGGGAAATGGTCACCGTACTGGAGTCAGGAGGCCGAGATGGACTTGTGGCAGGGCGGAGCTGGTCGCGACGCGGCTGAGGCGGTTCTGCCTGGTCCCATACCACAAACAGTGGCGGAGGCGAATCCGTCATCCCCGGATGGGGAGCCTGCGCACGTTGAGCTCGATCTTGAGCCTGCTGCCTAGTCTCAGTGGCGTGCACAGCCTGGTCGGAGGTACCGACGGCTGTGCCCCGGCGACTCCTGCTGCTGCGGTTCTTCCGACGGTGGCGACGACCGGGGACACTAGGGAGGTCCACCTGGTGTTCTTCAACGTCGGGAACCGAAAAGGGATTTACCAGCTCGACGGTGTTAACCGAAGCGTACCCAATACCGTCGTCGGACGAATCATCCATCACCGGGCGGATCCGAGGAGGGACCCCCATCTCCGGGGGCATGAAATCGCCGAGAGTACGGGATAGTGGCGGAACTGGCGGGGCGCGCTCTTCCTTCTTGCGCTGCCGCCGTTTGCTCCTCTTGGAGGAGGCAGACTGGGACGACGATGCCGAAGCAGCACCCGCAGGTTCTGGGGGCTCAGGCTGATTCAAGCGCGCACGGATAATTCCCTGGGCGCGAATGGTCGTCTTGCGGGCCATCCAGTTATTATACTTCTGGGACCCGCGGTCGGAGACCAGCTGCCATTCGTCCTCGTTGCCACTATCGTCATCTGATCCCACGAACACGCCTGCTACCTGTGCTGGAGCTGGGCCCAACCTGATTACATTGTTGTTAATCTGGTCTTGGAGCCAGTCCTTGAACACATAGCACCGCTGGATGGTGTGCCCCAGGGCCCGATGGTAGGGGCAGTAGCGGGGGTTATCCGTGAGATGTGCCTCCTCTGGCCTCCAGCACTCAGGCAATCGCACAATCCTCTGCTCCAGGGCGCTCCGGAAATAACCGGGGACCTGATCCTCATGGAATGAGTACGTCAGGTGTCGCGGGCCCCTGGGAGCGCGGTCTTGACGAGGGGCTGGAGGGGCCTGCCGAGGAGGTGGACCCTGATTATCTCGCCGGGGTTGCGGCGGTACATTACGCGGAGGGGCCGGCCGGTTCTGAGGCTGCCGTTGCTGGGCCGGGAACTGAGCCCGTGGAGGCGGATTCCTGTGAGGCTGCGGAGCTGGCCTCACCGGCAGCAGCTCCAACGGCCTGGGAGCCTCTATCTGGGCCACAGCAGCGGGCTCAGCCCTGCTGGCTCTCCTTGCAGGAATCATAGGAGGCAGCGGGTGTGCCTGGCTGGCCTGTTGCAGGGCTTCTTCAAGACGTTGAGCTTTGTCTGAGAAGTCCCTGAACCCTCCGGGGTAATTCTGAGTGATCAGGGAAGGGACCAGCTCGGTCTTGACGTTCCCGACGCACATTGTCAGCAACTGCTCCTGAGTCAATGGCATGTCAAGGGAATACGTGAGACCCTTCCATCGGGCGACGAAGTCCGCGACTCGCTCATCAGGCCTCTGCTTGCACTTGAAGAGGTCTGCGATACTCGTCTTCCGGGTCGTGGAACTGAACTGGTAGAGGAACTGTCTACGGAGGTCCTCCCAGCTGGTTACCGACCCGACGGGGAGCTGGCTGTACCAGACAAATGCTGGCCCTTCCAGTGTCTGGACAAAGCAGCGAAGCTTAGCGGCCTCTTGCTGCGCCGGAGTCCCCAACATAGGCCCGCACCTCGAGTTGAAATGGGCCAAATGTTGTGGCGGATCTCCGGTCCCGTTGAAGGGGGCAAAAGTGGGATTCCCGAATCCCGGAGGCGCCGGCATGTCATCCACCCATGCTGGGTAGGGCTTGCCGTCCGGTGGGATCGCCACCTGCCGAGTCTCCAAGGCTTCCAAGCGGGCAATGAGCGTCGCCATCGGATCGTCCGGACATGGGTTCCAGTCCTGGCGAGGATCTCTAACCACGAGCGCATTGCATGGCCCTTCAATCGGGTCGTCGACCGGATCGTCGAACTCGGCAGCTCGTGGGATGGCTGGCGGAGCGGCCCTTGGGGCAGCGGGAGGAATCCGAGCGGGATCTCTCGGGTAGTCACGCCGCTCGGGAGGGTGTGGCGAAACATACCGCGCCCTCTTGCCGTAGGCAATGGCCTCTCTCCTGTCGGCAAACACGGCGTAATCACGGTTGCCCGGGAGAGCCTCATCGAGGGGTGGTTGTTCCGGTCCCTGCTGTCCTGGCCTGGGATCACCGTAGTCAGGCCGCCGTTCTGCAGCGCGCTCGGCGAGGAGCTGGTCAACCAGCCTCTTCTGTTCGGCGAGCTGCTGACGTAGCGTAGCCTTCTCGGGATCCTCCTCTGCCCTCCGCATGGAGGCAGATGGGTCGGCGGGCCTTATAGCCTCGCTGTGCTCTTTTCCTTTGCTGACGTTTCGGCTCAACGTCAGTGCTTCAGTGGGTGCGGGGAGCCCCAGGAGGTTCCTCTGATGACGAGTAACTCTCACTGATGGGTCTGACGACGGCTTGTCTTCGGGGGGGAATCCCCCGTCGAGAAGTTCCAAGTCGTTCCCCTCTCCCGACAGGTCAGCCATATTGACCGTTCCTGTCCCTGGGGATATACCCTCAGGGCCACCCAGCGAATCGGGCTGTCGGCGGATCGCACTGAAGCGTAGGGCAGCGTACTGCCCCCATCCACGGATATACACGTGGGGAGTGGCTTCCTCGATAACTTTGCGGAGTACTTGAAAACACTCAACGCATCGTTGTTGGAGGGCCTCGTGGTGCCCAAATGACCCGGGGTGCCGAACCGCGGGGAGCATGGCCAGGTCAATTTGACGGCACTGCTCACCAATATCCTCCAGGTGCGCTTGACTCCCGGGGTATGGCATTTGTAGGCAGTGAAGACGGGAGTGAGTCTCCCGGAGAGTTCGGCGGAAGCACTCGAACTCATCCGGGGTGAGCGATTCGGGTGCATCAAAGCCCGGTCCTGCGACTGGCCAAAACTTCTCAGGGAAGTGGCCCTCTGCAAGGATGGTCCAGAAGCTCCACGACTCAAACTCGGGACCCAGATCTCCTCGGTCCTCTTCCATGGCTGGGAACGGACGGGGAACGGGTAGTGGGGCCGAGGCGGGCCGCCGGGCTGACGGGCTGGCCGGCGGTGAATACGGCGAGCAGGCCGATTGGCCTCCATATCCCGGGCCTCCCCCTGAGGGTGGCGGTGCCCCAGCTACCACATCACGATAGGACGGGCCGGCGAGCGAACATCCTGCCGTAGCATCGGTGCTCGCCGAGGGCGCACCAGATCGTGGTTCGACCGTCGGTCCCCAGAAAAAGTCTCCGGCTTCTCTGATCGAGACGGAAGGCACTTCCGGAGGGGCCGGTACTAACCGCAAGTTTGATCCTTGGGGGTCTACCAGGCCCTCGTTACTCCGGATATACCTTCGGAGAGACGCGGGGATCACATCGATCTCGCTCTCGGGGAGCACGAGGCTGACGTGCCGCATTCCTACCCCTGCCCTTGACTGGCGGGATTGGGGAAGGGGCTCTGTCGCCGAATCGTACTCTGCCTCTGAGTCAGAGAAGCAAACCGGTCGGATCTCTGTCCGGAACTCCGCAACATTCTTCCCTCGGCATCGACGCCTTGCCTTCCTGCCCCTGGGTGGTTCTTCGGGGCAGGGCTGATCTCCGTCCTGGCGTCCTCCGGCCGCACTGGTGCTGGGGCCGAGAGGACTGGGAACCAAGGTGCGAGGGGCACCGGGACAGATATCAAAGGGGACGCGGGGAGAGACGATCCCGGGCAGGACTCCGGGCCGGGATCGGGAGGTGGGATGACCCATGCCTCCTGGATCGGCCACACAGAGTAGATCCTGCCGGTGAATAGCGCTACCGCGAGGTGGTCCGCGGTGGCTACTGCCAGTGCCAGCAACCGGGAGAGTCAACCCAACCTGCCTTTGGGGCGGTCGGGGCCTCGATCCGGGTCGGGCATAGGAGTTCCCCCGCTCAGGATGCACAGGGGCCTGGCGACTGGAGCCAGCAGTGGCTTGGGCCAATGCGGCCGCTGTTGCCAGAGCCCCAAGGTGGGCATCCTCTTCCGCTCGTGCCCGACGTTGGCGTCGAGACAGACGAGCCGGGATGAGCGGCGCGGGCAGGTGGAGAGCCTGTTCCTCGACTTGAGGGGCCTGGCGGCGATGTCGCCGTGGCCTGGCGGGAGCCCTTATCGTGGATCCCTGGAGCGGACCTCGGATAGGGTGATCCTGGGCATCTCCCACCTCATCCGCATAAGGAAGGGAACTGTCAGAGCGCTCCGGGGATAAGCTCCCGAAGCGGTTGGACGTTGAGGTAGGCAGCGGTGCCTCCCTGCGCGGCCCTTGGGGGCGGCGGTGGTGGCGAGGCGCAGCCTCCTCAAGGTCTAGGCGAGCCATTTCCCTAGTGGGGATGACTCCCTCTTCCTCGTATCTCCGCACCAGGGTGTTGATCACCCTTCTCTGGATGACCTCCGAGGGGGAGAGAGGGCGTGGTCGTCCCGCAATCGCGGCTGCTGGGACGGCTGCGGAACGGGCGGGACCGCGCGGAGTAGCCGCGTCGGTGTTTCCCCTGTCCCTGCGCCAGTGGGCGGGTGGCGTTCGGGCACTAGATCGGGCGACCTGATTTCTGAAAGCAGGGAGAATGACCCATTAATACTGACAGGAAAAAGGAATCGACAACCAACCATTAGCGCCACGACGCCTTCCGTGGGGGGAACCCAGGCCCTCGACGTTGCGAGACGGAGTGCCCGATGTCCCTTCCCCAGCCCCTGGCGGGTAAGACTGAATGCTTGGCCGGGCAACACGCCGGTCTTCCAACACCTCTGAAAGCCATCGGTCTTCGTATCGAGGAGAAGAGATTCACGTCGGGTTCACCATTTTTCTGTTTCGGTGCGGATGTGCGTCGGGTTACGCTGTTCCGCCAGGACGCGTTCGCGCGTGCACCCGTCAACCCGAGGGGATGGGCGCGCGGCTTGTGGTCCCGCAGTCCCGCTTTCCAAGGGCGGGCGGCATCCGTCCCTTATTCAGGGGCGTCTGCTCCTTGATCGAAACCGGGATGATGGGATGTCGGCTTCTCCTTCCTTGGACGTCTCCTCGGAACTTGTCGCCTAATCCGGGTCTCCCTCATAGACTTAAGAATGTTCGTGAATCTCGTTCCCGGCGCCATATCTTCATGGACACCGGTTAATTACGCTGCTTCCGCCCGGACGCTCCAAGGGGTCTGGGCGGGGCAGCAACCTGCAGTGAGAAGGCCGGGTGGCTCTGGGTGCTGGGGGCGTGTCGTAACACTGCGGCTCTGCACGTCTGTCTTCCGTCCCTAATAGGGCTTCTCGAAGGCATGATGGCCTGAGGCATCCCGTACTAGGTGCGGGGAACTGTGTCACCTGAGGTTTTCCTCAGCTTCCCGTGTTTAACACGGGGTATGCCGCGAGTTTAACGTCCAGCGGGGACGGCATCGGACCGATCAACACGAAAAGTGGATCAGATGACAGAACCCCTTGCGGGGAACCTCCGACGCTGGGGCCAGCACATGGGCGGCTTCCCAAGTAACGTGGAGTGGAGTGAAGTGGCATGACCCCACCGGGATGTGGCGGCCCGGGTAAGGATCAGGATGGATGATGGAGTGAAGAGCTTGGACCCCAGAGGGGCTTCCTACGTACCGCGCGTTAGCACGGATCAAAGTCAACGTAGTTCGGGTATACAGTTTAACGTCATGCTGGACGTCGGCAAGCCGACTCACGAAGAGGTCGAGGCCGCCGGGCGGAGGATTGAACCGAACCACCTCGCACGGAGGGGGATGGAACGGCCGGGTGGATCACAGTTTCACGTCATGCTGGACGATAAAAGGGGAAATGGAAAAGGGGGGCTGTGGGGAGGCACCGTGGAGATACACACGGGCAGTCTCCCACAGGGGCGGATTCATAGGTGAATCAACGCAAGCGTGAACCCTGGAGGGGTCCACTGATGGACGAACCGACGTAAATACGACCGGGACGACCAGGTGGTGGGCTTGGACCTCGGGGAGGCTTCCTACGTACCCTGTATAGAAGACAGGGATCAAAGTCCACGTAGTTCATTCTGTCAGGACTTACGCACTTGGGGCAGCCCGGATACTGCAAAACTCAGTTGGAAGGGACTTGGACCGAAAGCAAAAGACACCTCGATCCCAGTCAGACCCTCTACTGGCTTCGGCAGTGGGGAGGTGCAATGGAGATACACATGTGCAGCCTCCCACGAGAAACTAGGGGTTTGTAATACCCTGCCCCCGTAGGGAAAAGCCACTCCCATTAAATCGTCCCAAAAGGGGAACAATCCCGACATCCCTGCAGAGACGAGTGGGTGGGGGCCACGTCCAAACCGGGGGAGACCCTGCGTGCGGAGCACGGGATCAGGTTGCGGACGGTTTAGCGTCTTGCCAGACGAAGTACAGTTTAACGTCATGTGTTGAGGACGAAGCGGACGGTTTAACGTCTTGCCGGACGAAGTACAGTTTAACGTCATGTGTTGAGGACGAGGCACTTGGCAGTTTAACGTCTTGCAGCGCGGACGATGGGGGCTAGGCAGTTTAACGTCGTGCAGCTTAGACGGGTGTGCAGTTTAACGTCATGCTGGGCATAGGTTGCCGGACGAAGCACTTGGCAGTTTAACGTCTTGCAGCGCGGACGATGTACAGTTTAACGTCGTGCAGGACGTATAGGCAGTTTAACGTCATGCTGGACGAGTATGCAGTTTAACGTCATGCTGGACATAGGTGCGTGTCACTTCGCGCAAGCCTGGAGGGCCGCACGGGAAGACAACGCACGGTGCGGGCACCCGGGATGAGAATCATCGGGTGCCACACAGGCGGGTACCCTTAGGAGGTCAACGGGGGCGACCCTGGCAGTTTGCGCGCAAAAAGGAAGCTTTGCGCGCAAAACTGCGGGCCGGCGCGCAATCGGGGCGGCTGGCGCGCAATTGGGCCAGCGCCTTGCGCGCGGATGCTTGAGATTGCTCACACCGGGCTTCGGATAGCGCGCGGGGGCAACGGCTCATTCTCTAATGAATGGCCACTTGAAAGAAGGGGGTGCGCGCAATCGGGCCGGATTGCGCGCACCCCGGGGGCAATTGCGCGCAAGCGGGTTCTTTTGCGCGCAAAGGCCTTAGGGTGAGTGTTTATTCAAATGAAAGGAGCCAGCGGGGATTGCGCGCGAAGGCGGACCCCGAGGCTTTCTTGCGCGAAAGAAAGGAGGTTACCTGAAGTTCGTCATTGCGCGCGGAAGGGGTTGAATTGCGCGCACGGGAGACGTTTCGACTTCCAGCAACCTTTAAAATGTTGGGGGTCGCCTTGTATTTATAGGCAACCCCGGGCGCGGAATCCAGGATGCGAGCGCGAAATTCTTCTCGCGGGCGCGGAATCGGGCGCGGCGCGCGCAAGGGAGTCACGCGGACCCGCGGCGCGCAAAATTGCGCGCCGGACCGGCGCATTGCGCGCATCCCGGGGGGTTTGCGCGCGGGACATCACCTTTGCGCGCGGACCTCTGAAATTCCGCGCAAGGCCTCCGGGCCCTCCGAAACGTTCTTCCGACTCCAAATATCACTTCGCTTTCCGCATCCGGAGCTTCGTTTGGGAACAACGGACTTTTCCGGCGTCTACAGGATTCATATCATTATTCAAGAGATAGTTCATTTCTGATATCATGTTATAACTTCTGAATCATATGTTATGATTAATTACCATGCTTGTTCTCATAATAGGATATGTACCTCACCACATTATTTTATGTATTCTCTGTATTATCCTATGTATTTTTAGGATAATGAAGTGATTGAGGATAAAATTACTAGGAATAATATATATAAGATATGTTTTTGATTATTTTTGATGCATTGTAAACATAATCATCCATATAAGATGGGAATCATGATCGATGTGTTGTGTTTTTTTGATGTTTACATTAAAAATAATTTAATATTATTTTTAAAATGAATATGATATAGTAGAAATCCATTTTTATCTAATAAATTTACATCTTTTTTGAATGAAATATACTTTTGGCATGAGTTATAGTTGTGTTTCCACATATAATCGATGAATGTGAATAATATGTTACTGCTCGGGTCTCCCAATCACTAAATTCAAAGTATAATAAGACATATCATTAATTATAATTTCCATAAAACAATTATATATTGAATTATATGGGATTTATATTGTTTTATATTTTATTTGTCTCTCCTACATAGACATATCCAGGTTTTGAGTTATTTTATTTCATGTTAAAATTGATAGATTGGTTGTGATAGGATATATAATAACTGATGTATGAATACCCACTAAATGATATCAATAATATTCCATAAATTCTATATAATATAATTTTTTACATTAGTATTTATGTTACTTTATGACTATGGAAAAGCTGGTAGTATAAAGAAAAAAATAAATGTTTAGGGATAGGAAGCTTCATTAACATCACAACTATCTTGGTTAAAGTATAAATAAGAGATATACTATTTATAGTAATATAGATTACATATAAACACTTTCATAATAAAAAAGTGTAAACTAGACCCATCATGTTTATATTGGATTAGAGATAACAAGAATTATATTAAAATGACTGGTTACACTCAATGTTAATGTAGATTTCAATAAAATATTTTCATAATATTCCCATAAGATATAAAATGATGTCATTGATTGATTTCAAATTTTTTTACCTGAAGAAGAAGTTAATTTCGGTATATTATTTGTAAAATATAAGACTGATAATATGAAAAAACCATTAATAAATAAATATTTAGAATCACTTGAGAAATAATTTTAGTAATCCCCCTGTTCATCATGATCACATATATTTAGTTGAATATAATAAGGATACTACATGACATGGATTTCCATCATATTTTATCTGATTACTAAGGGATTTTATATTTAAATATTACTATTGGGTCTAGTTTTCATATATCATCGCTATTAGATGGTGTTATCCTATATGATAAAGGATAAACTGTGTATTATTTTACTACATGAATGTTTATTTTGGATGGTTTTTGGATGTTCATGTGTCCATACTCAATAACCATAGGTTATGTTTAGTATTTTTGGTAAATATAGAGTTAATAAATCAAAATAATTAAAAACAAGACTAGTGCTTTAGTATAAATGAGTAAATTTTAAAGGTTATCCATGTGCCATAAAATTAAATCATCATGTTATTTACAGATACTGTAAGGAAAAATATTTATTGAATTAATTGATATTGAAACTTTTCACATGAACCATGAACCTAGAAAACCTATCCAGAACATTTCTAGGGTCAAATATTAGTCCATAAAATATTGGAATGTTTTAATTTGGTTTTACATTATAAATTTTTCAAATCATTAAAATGTAAGAATTATATTTTTGCGGGTTGATTTTTTCATGCCTCCTTTTTTTCATACCATTTAAGGAACAATATTTCCGATGTGCTATTATCATGTGACATCATTTTACTCTAATGGTTTCATATTAATGATTCATAGAAAATAATAATTATCGGTGAGATGGTAACAAAGATATATGCATATATGATTTAGGTGTTGTAGTAATGAAAGTAAAAAGCATGAATGATATGTGGATATGATCAACACTGGGTGAATGAACATAACGATTTTATAGAATTGTAATGAGATTTGTTTTGGTAATGAGTGGAATCATCCACATTATGAAAACTATGATAGGGAAAAGGGATTGATGAATTTGTGTGAGCTTGCACAAAAATGTGGCGTGAGGTTTGTTTGTTGCTTGTAAATTTGGACTTCCATCATTCTCCTCATATAATTTGTGAATATAATATATAAATAACTCACCCAATATTTTTACTAATTAATTTAAAAATCATTTTGTCTCATTACTTTATAATTTTATGTTCATGAAAGTAAAACTATCATAGTTTTTCTGTTGTAAATTTTTATAAGGTTGACTAAAATTGTTTACATTGTTTTATGTTTATTCCAAATTTTAAAAAGTAAGGATATTTTTAATGAAAAAATGGAATGACTAACAATTCATGAATTATGAGTTCAATACTAGTATAGATAACATGATATAAATGTGTATATCGTTTATAGACATAGTCATTAGTCTAATTTTAAGAGGGAGTTTAAGTTAAAATTTAATTAAATAATGAGAGGTAGTATATCATGTAATATATGTATAATCATATCATTATGAATTGAATTAAAAATTATTTAAACATCACTACAAGAAATTTCAAAGATGATATAGGTCATTGTTCCAAAAAAATGGATTCAGTTTTTTTATAATCAGACCTCAATAAGAAAAGTGATGTATATAGGTAATTTGATAAGTGAACATCGCAAACCAGGCATCAATTGAGGTCGATCTTGTCGGATTGACCAATGAGGTTGGATAGAAATATTTTGAATCAAACATATACTAGTGAATTATAAAATAACAACTTAGTTTAAATTTAATAAAAGAAATTATATGAATCATAATTTAAGGTAAATTAATTTAATATTTATTTAAAGAAAATAGACAATCTGTAAAAACCATTGGCCACATATGGATGATAATAGCTTTACCATAACATTGAATAAACATAAAAAGGGTGAAAAATTAAAACATTTGAATGGTTATTTCTATTTTGGGACTCTAGATAGAATGTGGTATTAGTTTTACTTTTAAATCGGAACAATAATTTTCATTAGATAAATATACATTGGTTTTATGTGTAGTATATTTGCTACTACAATGCCTCTTGTGTCTTATAGGATCATATTCACTCATTAACAATGTATTTGACTATACTTTGGTAACTCAAATACACAATCTACACATTATGGTATATGAAAACAGAATACTCAAAGTGGATAGGGATATTTTAATTTATATATAATATTTATAGATTTAAGAAGAATGGAAAATATGGGATTGATGTTGTTGAAGATTCATAGATGGGTCCTCGATCGCTCTTTTAGATATCTATAGGCATCATGTTAGCATATGAAAAAAAACATACATATTTTATAGAATGGGGTAAACCTTAATCTAAAAAAATTAATGGAAGATAATTTTGTTCTTAATTAGTATAACCATATTTTGGATAAAATGATATAAATAATTTGGAATTTATGGATTGTTCTGGGATAAGTGTTCTAAACATTTAAATATTTCTTATAATGAATTGAATTAAGAGACATATAGTAAATTGAAATTTGGAACTCTTTAGAAAATTTGGTATTATAGATTCTCGTGTAAAGTTATAACTTTTGAGTTGGTCATGATGGATGGGAATCAAATGGAATGTTAGTGATAGGAAAAGGACAAATACTAACGTTAATTGAATTTAGAATTATCACTAATGTGGAATAAGGGATTGTTTAAATGGGAAATAAATCTTTACACTCAGAATATGATATTTCGGTGAAATCATATGGATTCAGGTATAGTGATAGAGGAAAATCCTCTGACATTATTGAAGAATCCAAACACATGGAGTGGGATTGGATGAAATTTAAATTTTTGATTGGATCAATGATATGTAATTTATACATCATTACATATATTTAAATCACACGAATAATGCATTATGTTGTTCCTAAAATCAGTATTTATACTAGTGTAGGGATTATATAAGACAATAAAAAAAATTAGGTGACCATACATTTTCATCTCTTATTAACAATTTATCATAAGTAAATGGATTATGTTTTGTGTAATATATAAATCTTATCATTTTAAGGGTCATAGTGCGTGAAAAACATTACATGTTGCTCAAATAAATATGATATAAACCAAATACTATACAATTTATGGTTATATGGAATGGTATGTATAAATATATTCCAATATAATATATATATATTATTTTATTTATTATGATACACATGGATGATATTACAAATCCTAAAACTATTATATATTGTTTCTTTAGATAATATGATTTATAAAAAACAAATATAAGACATTAAACACTTCATAATAACCTCATCATAGTCCTCCAACAATATTTCTTAATTCACTTAATGTATGAACTCCCATTTCGAGATATATCTGTAAAAGGGTTGGTTAGAAGCCTCATATGGTAAGGAATACAATTTATGAACAAGAAACCCACAATAATCAAAGAATACATTTTATAATAATAATAATCATCGTATCATAAGAATTAAATCATACGAATATTGTAATTGTATGAATGATACATAAATTTTTAAAATTCATTATTATGATGCATCATATCATTGTTGGAAAATAACCAATATAAATGGTTAGAAAGTTAGAAACATGATCATGTATAAGATATGAATCCAATACATTAATTTATAATAATGAAAAAATTCACGAATCATGTTAATGAATAGTGTTCATTTCCGGAGATATATAACATTACCCAATCCATTGGTCGTCTATATAATTAAAATATTATATCATCTTGAATTTTTATGAATTTTTTTTAAATTGTTATTTATATCTTGCATTATGAATAATAGTGAGTTTATATTTCATTACACGTAACAATTAGTTTCTACGAAATCATGCATGACACATAACACAAAAATTTAGAAAACCATAAAATAATATTATTTTAAATATGATCATTGTATCCTAACTACATAAGATGTGTGTATTAATACTATTAACTAATTTTGGAAATATATATATATATATTTCATGCAAAAAATAAATTTATTGATAATTTATTATTAAATAGTCAATCAATTGTTAGTATAATATTTATATTCATAAAAAGAATTTTTTATTCAAAAAATATTTGTATTCCTTAAAAACATTTATAAGTAATTTATATTGATTTTATAAAAATTATTTGTTAAAATGAAATTCATTTTTTGATATTAAAATATTGTGAAATGTTTTTATTTTTAATAAATAATGATTTTTCTAATTTAAGGAATAGTGTCTATAGTAGAAATTTACTTTCTGTTGAATAAATTAATTAATTTAAATTAATAATTATGTTTTAGTGTAAGATAATTATTAATTATTTATATTTAATCCAAATAATTACATATGGATCAACATTATATTGGATTTTATAATATGTTTATTTTGGTGTCTAAGAAATAGGTTTTTTCTTAAAATTGCTTTAAAGTGCATAATTGTTCTCCATATTAATTAATTAAAATAACACCAAATAATGAGTGTTTTAATTTATATTTATATAAATATATCAATAAATTATATGATTATTCATAATATGATTATTAATATATATAGATAGTTAATATATAATCATCTTTGGATTTAAAAATACACTTCTTGAAAACCTTTTTTCGGATATGTTGGTTTTGTTTTAAATTAAATATTTACAATTATATGAATTAGAATTTTAAAAATAAACTCTATTTTAATAATAATAATAATAATAATAATATATGTTTTCTTACAAGTTCATCATTATTTTTTACCATAGTGAATAGTGAAAAAAATTTACTATGGTTAAGGATAAAATGGGTTTATTCGGGGATAAATTAAATGGAAAAGTGTTAAAATTGTATAAAAACCTATCAAAGTCCAATTGTATTTCCATATATAGAATTTTTCACCTATAATATTTGATAATAAACTATTTTGGAGGCTTTTGAAGTGTAAAAAATATAGGTACAACTTTTTATTTCATAATTTTCAATTGTGGTATTCAAAACACATATAAATGGAAACCCACACTCTAATATTCTTTACAATTACTACATAATACTATTGAACAAATTTACATGTAATACATGATTGTAATATTTTTGTATTATTTTTTTGTGGTTCTTGTGATGTTTTTAGGATGGATTTTATAATTTTGTAAATTTATGTGTTGTGAAATGTTGGAACTAGTTTCCCCAAAAAGTGCGCCCGCTTAATGAAAATAGTGAAACCCTAGGCAATGGAGTTTCTCATGGATAGTTCACTGTTTAAAAACTTTTTCACCTACCTAGTAGAAACTATCCACCCCAGTAGTGGGACACGCAGTTAGGGTGCACGATTTTACTAATCGTGTCACCCTTACTTATAAACCGAGATGACCGTTTCTTATTTTTATGATTTTCTTAAAACTTTATTGACCCATTTTTATCCCATGTTGAACCTTGAATAATTATAAATAAAATTACTATATAATAGAGTCCATCAATAACATTTATTTTCTCATCCACAGCCAATAATTCTTAGAACAATGCAAGGTGGATCTCGATCATTACCTCTCTGATAAGTCAAATGTTTTTCTTTCCATATCTCATTTTCTATTTTTTACTTCACAATTATTGTTATATTTTTTGTTTTTGATGGATTTAAATAATTTTGATGTAGAGATTGAATTAAATTTGGATTTCTTGATCTCTTTTTTCATAATTCATCATTGTAAAATCCTGCTGTGGGTGTTATGTTTTGATACCATGAAAAAGGAAGGTGGTTTCATCTAAAGTTTACAAATTGATTAATCCTTGAATATCATGATTGTTTGAGATTACATTAAATTAAATTATAAAACCCAAATTTTATTAATCTTTTAATTCTAATTGATTTGGTATGGAATTCTTATAAAAATACATGTATTAATGGAAATGGAATTTGGGGTGTAATTCGAAATTGATGAAATTTATAAAATGGAATTGAGAAAATGGCACAAATTAAATTTATTGAAAACATCGTATTGGTTTTATTTTAAAAAGGAATGAATTGTTTAAAACAACATGTTTTAGTTTTGAAATTCAATTTCTTTTTTAAAAGGAATGATCGATAATTGAACTATGAATTATAATTGATTTGGTATGCAATTATTCTCACTTCTTGAATTGATTGATTGATTGAACACGTACGATCTTGGTTATTTAGTGGGTTATTTGATACCATCTTTCTAGGATAGTAATTCCTATGAAATATATTGATGATTAAAACCATAAAAAAATATTTCGTCATATTATATTCATGATAGAACATTGTTGATTCCTATTTTCCCTGACCCTGAGGGACGTGTGTATACATATTCCATGATCACTGATATGAGCGTATGAGGATCCTATATCTAGGAACTATAGAATTTTAGTTATGATGACAATGGTTATTTTGGTTACAATTGTGGTCATCAATTCCATTGATTTTGAAATAGCTTTATACATTTTTAGTGATTTATAAAAATATATTATATAATGTTTTTATTTAATACATGTTTGAAAATTTAATCATCATATGGTAATGAAAATCAGGTTCTTATTTAAATAATAAATTGTAGTTACATGCCTATTTTTATTAAAATTGAAATAATTACATGGTTTATTATTATAGAATTGTATTATTTAACACTCAGTAAGACCTTACTAGTCTTTTAGCTAACAAAATTCCTTTTCCTTTAGTCATTTATAGATTTTATTCTACCAATTCTGAGAAAATGGAATTTGCCTCTTAGAGGAAGTGGATAATTTGGATCTTTTAGTGATTGAGAGATGTTTTTTTGGGATGTAAGTTTATCTTGTATGTTTCTAGTAATTTTATGATGGATTTTTTGTGTTTTGATATACCAGATTAGTTTTTCGTACTATCTTCTTCTTTAGTTTTCACTATATTGATAATTAACATCATCTTCTATTATTTTTATATAAAATTCATTCCCACTTTTATATCTTATGATTCTTAGTGGTAGCTTCGAACCCATGGAGATTATGAATTCCCTTCATCCCATGTTATAGATGGATTAGCTATTAGGATACCAGTGTATTCAGGATAGGTAGTGGAAAAGAGTTATCAATGGAAGATTGGGAATATTTATTTAATGTCAGTATGTATTTTTTAGTCTTTTGGGACATTGTAGGTAGTTGTGAGTGAGTTTCTATCCAACACTCATCGTAGTGAGTCTTGGGCTACAAGGGTGGTTTGGGAAAGGCATATTCAATAAAAATTCAACCCTTTTAGATACTCTAGAATTTGGAATGTATAAACACAAATATGGTTGTTTTATCTGATGGGATTGATTTCTATATTTCTCTTTTTTTTAGTTATGATCGCCGTAATTTTATGATGTATTAATTTTTCTTGCAGATGTTGTGTGGTATCATGCATCTGAGAAGACATTTAAATTTGATCTAGTAGTAATCTACTAAAAACCATAGTGATTGAATCCTCACATCAATGATAATCTAGTTGAGGTTATTATGCACGATGTCCGAGCTCTTAGAAATAAAAAAACACTCATTCCCATTTGGAGTTTATCTATGAAACTTCTAATGGGAAAATTATGGAGTTCTTCTTATGATTTCCATATCCAAAATCCACCATAATTCTATGGTTATAATGATAAAAAAACTAGATGAGTATTGGATAATTAATATAGAGCTTCATTTTGAGTTCATAGAAATGTTTAATTTGATCAATGTGAAATTAACAACATTAAGGCTAGAGGGACCTAGAAGTTGATGGTGGAAGTCAATAGTTATGAATAACAATTGAGAGGGTTTATTTTGGAAGTACATAAAAGATGTTTTCATAGAACACATAAATTAAGAGTACATATTTCGGGATATGTTCATAATGACATGACTGTGAGCGAATTTGAAAATCACATTGAATAGATTGTGTTTTTTTCACATGATATTTCATTGATTGAAAATATGAATAACTTATTTTTCAAGATAAGACTTTGATATGATATTATTTAATAGGTATTCAGGGTGAATCAATCCTATTTTTCAAATCTGCTGGACAGGGATTTGGTGGATGAAGTTTATATGGATGGTAAGACACGTTTAATGAGAAATACTATTTATCCATGTAGTAGTATTGTTATTTCCCATAAATGGAAGAGAAACCATGGTGATTATTACGTTGGTTCTCAATATAAGGATTATTCAAGACTTCATTAAGTTCCTAGAAGATAATGATTTACTTACTTCTAGTGTAAAAACCATGTGTATTTGAAATGGGTTTCCACCCAGGAATCCATGATTTTTAGTTCACATGGATATTCAGGATACTTGGAGAAGCTCTATTATATAATTTTTTTTCTCCACATAGTGGCACATTCTCATCATCACAAATAAATATACTAAGGTTAAATAAAATGATTCATGATCTATGGGGTTCCAACAATTGGGATCTATATTAATGCTTCTTTAGGGAGTGAAAGAGTCTCCATAGGAAGTATATAAGGGTGTACTATCATTGAGTGGTACCATCACTATATCTTCTTCATTAATGAATACATTATTTAATAATGGTGCATCTCATTCATTCATATCAACTCCTATTGTGAACACTATAAATCTTCAAATAGACCTTTTATATTTTGTGATGGATAATACTACAACACAAGGAATCAATAAAGTGTAGGTACATCATTGCCCTCCCTAGGTTTTGTGATTATAATATATTTATATTAAATTGGTTTTTTTTTGTTCTCAAAATGAAACCACTTTATGTCATTTTCTCAAACGACTTACTCATTGATAATAAAGTCTATATTGATTTTTATCTTTGATAGATCTCCTTTACTATGGCTGATGGTGTGTGTTTTATTATCCAGAAAGAGGGGACTTGATTTTGAGTAGAGTCATAAATTCCAAAAATGAGTTTGGGAATATAATATCAATTTACACTATTTATTTGAGGTGATAATCTTTAAGCAATGATCTCCCTTCGGTTTCTGTCGATTTTCCTGATGTTTTATCTTCTAACTTCTTTGTTCTTCCACTAGTTATAGAGGTAGAGTTTTTTATTGATTTTTTTCCTTGTACCCAACAAGAGACTATTACATATAATTGTATAGAAAAATATTAAAGGAATGATTTCAAGTCCTAGATGGATTGTCTTTTATAGAAAGGATTTATATTCCTAAGTGTGTCACCATTGGAGGAACATTTTATATTTTCTATAAATGAAAATGGAATACATCACCAGTGTTTTGATTAAAGAAATCTCAATCCAGTTATGTTACAAATGAATTATCCATTTTTACAAACTAAAGATAAGTTTGACCAATTGAAATGGGAGAAGAAATTATCAATGATTGATCATGGACATGTTTATCATTAGTTGGAAAAAAATCTAACATTCAAAAAACCACCATCTAGAATAAGAATGACTGTTATGAGTACCTTTCTATTCCATTTATTCTAACAAATTCTCCAATATTATTTATTTATTTTATGAACAATATATTCCATGACTACCATAACATGTTCTTGATGGTCATAGAGGATGGTATCCTGGTTTAATCATTATCTTAGTAGGATCGTGTGAATCTTTTGACAAATGTTTTGGAATTGTTACCAAATCACCCACATTATACCATGTAAACAAAATGTAATTTATGGATTTGTGACATGAATTTCATGGGAAAAGTTTTTACGAAATACAGTATCCTAGATGAAATGAAAAAGTGAAATATGTTTTGACAAAGGGGAAACTACATATTATTTTTTAGATTCATTGCATGTTCATTTTAGTAGGATATCATCACCAATTCAAAAATGATTTCCCAAAATTATCTTATCTATTCTTCACTCTCACTAGGAAGGAATTGAAACTATATTTGGATAAAAAATTTATGATTTATTTTCTTTATCTGGAATTTCTTATGACTTCTGCATTAGTTTTTACTCTTCTAGTGGTCAGACTAGGCTATGTGGTCTTTTTTGAGGTATTAGGTTCAGGTTTGAGTTGTCTTCTTATGTAAGGTTATAATATCATGTAATATAGATATAATCATTCTAGGACACATTTTAAGAATTTCCAACCCCATAACCATGAACTCATAATCAGGATGCATGTGCTTAAGAGATATTAACATTACCTATTTGAGGAATGATTTACAATGTATCGTAACCAAAATACATTGAGTTTTATGTTCCCTAAAAAATATATGAATCTCTTCTATAGGTGTTGTGTGGAGTATCTATAAAATTTTTATTTTTACATTAACTATACCCTAAGGAAAGGAAGTGGAATTGTTTATTACATGAGCAAGAAAATACCGACCTGGGTTGTGAAGGAATCATCAGACCCTTAGAACAGAATGGATCTTTTTTTCATAGTTTCATATATGAGTTTAGAAAATAATGTTTGAGGTTATATTGGATAGTGATCAACTTAACTATATGATTATCAAGATTATTCTTCAAGAGAATCAGCTTGATGATGATTTATGTAGAATTAGAGACCACATTTATGATGGGTAAACCCTTTCTCTATGGTTTTTATCCATGGAAAAAATTTTATGTTTTCATAATCGGTTTGTTATTCCCTTTCACGTGAGGAAATATATGATTAGGGATTTCCATATTTTTCGAATGTGTGGGGCTTCTAAAAACCATAATTATGTTTAATTATTTGGGGCTTATATTCTTGTTTCTAGGTTTGAGATAAGAAATTTTTTATTTCGTCTATCATTATAATGATTTCCTACAGTTCAAAGCTGGGAATGATAGTCCTTCAGTTTTACATCATCAACATCATGTGTATACATGAATGTGGGATGACGTATCTATGGATATATTTTTTCTATTTCAATGCACCCAATGAAATAATAAAATGGTATGGGTTTTGATATATAGGATGAGAATAGTTTATCACTTCATACCCATTTGTAATACTACCAAAGTTGAGTAGAAATTTAATCTTCAGGTGAAGGAGACCGTCCAATTTCATGGAGTACCATACATTGTTGTCTTTGATAGGTATAACCATTTTAAATTTTTCTTTTAGATTTGGATTCAAGAGACATTGGGATAGAACGTTTTTTTGAGTATTGTGTACCACACAAAGATGGATGGCCATAAAGAGAGAGCCATTTAGATTCTTTACAATAGGTATTATCCTAGTGTCTATGAATTTAGAGGATCAAGGGATAACCATTTATAAATGGTTGAGTTCTCTACTATCAATAGTCATAATTCCATAATAATAATGTATCCTTTAGAGGTATTTTGTGGTCAGCCTTGTTAATATATATTGTTACGAACCAACTTGGGTCGACCTGAACTGGTCACTCGAGTTGATCTGTGGAAAGTCACGAGAGGCGTTCTCGATCCTCTTGGGATGGTGACATGTTCCATGGAATCAGCAGAGAGAAAAAGGGAGTGACTTTTACCAATGAAAATTAATAAAAGCATTGGAAATAAATAATATCATCTCAAAATAAATAACCCAACAAAATGACTAAACATTAACTGAATGAAAAGAAAACTAACCATATGGGAAAACACTCTCTCTGTGTGACCCAACGGGTCACTCTCCATCTCAATGATCGAGCATCTACCAAGGCGAGAACACCCATGCTGGTGCCTGCACAAGAACTAGTAACAGAAAATAACTATTGTTGTGAGTATTAAAACTCAGTAGGCTGGCCCGATATACTTTTCCCCAATGCACTACCTCTAAAATAAAAGAAACACCATTTCAATATTTAACTATAATTTATAAAAAATTATTTTTTCCTATGTACATTCCATATAATCAAAATATGAACCATTTTCCATAACCATTTTCAATCTAGATTATTTTCATTAGTGAAAATGACATTTTTAAAATGAAAGTGAATTTTAAATTTTCATATTTGTATGAAGAGTATAAAACACATTCATTTTAGAATCATTTCTAGAAAACCAAATTAAATCCGTCTCACCACATTCCAAGAAAAACTATACAAAAAATGCACAAAAAAAATTACACAACAAAGGCAATGTATATAAACATACGAGAACCGTATTGATCACTGCAAGAAACTGAAATCCAAAAGACTTGGGTGAACATAAGAGATCAAGAATAATCCACCAATACATGAGACCTAATCCTTGTCTAAATGTCACACATGATGAAATCAAAACGCTCAAAACATTCGGCCATCCTTTCATAGGAAGGACGAGGGAAAATCCGATAGTAATAAACCCAATGCATCCACCTGTTATGGGCCACTTATCAGTACCCGAACCTAGTAGTGCACCATTCATTCATAGAATATTCTCTAAATATGAAATATTTCCATGTCTCAAATATTTAGAAAGGGGGTGATCCAACCATTGCTAGTTGAGCATCCTGTCACATTATATATAATAATAATAATGTGAAACAAGTCTCACCCCAAGTGTCTCCTAGGTCCATTCTCAAGCCTTAAAATAAAATAATTATAAATATTTCAAACCAAAGAACCATTATAATGGATACCAGTAATCCCCAACAAGGACCTCCCACCCATTTCATTTAATTGAGTATTGAGAAACACCCAACGAGGGTTTTCATAATAAAAACATTCCATAAATTTCACAAAATGTCCTAACGGGCCCATAAACATTCACAAAAAAACTATACCTCAAAATGAAAACACTTTTTCAAAATTGGTGTAAATAACACTATTTTCACTCAAAAATTTTATAAAACTCTTCTTAATATACCCAGATTATACACTCATGACTAGAAAATTATTAAAAAAAATTCCAAACCATGCTCAAACACAATGATCACATTTTATAAAATCCAAACCACTTGGGAAACCACACAATGAACCGAAAGAATTATTGCACACTCCGCTGAAACATTTGTAAACCCCACCAATTAATTTCACATCAGACTTTACTCCTAAAAGAAAATATTTCTTTTTATAAATTACATAATGCACTCAATGTTTAATAATAAAATTTTAATTTAGAAGTCAACAAATTTTAAACATCAATTTTCATGCGAGAATTTTATTTAAATTTATAAACCTTGTTGTAAACTTTACAAACAATGTTCTTAAAAAACCTGGTGTTTACAACTCGACATAACACACTTCACATTTAAAATATATTTTTAAAATAAAACGCACTCACTCAACTCAAAATTTCATGTTTTTCCCTACCCAAATAATTTAATAAATGTTTGAGTAATTTAAAAATCATCATCAAAAGACACAATGAGGTTCCACACCATAACACATCATATTTTACACAGAAATACAACTTTAATGTTTATTTTATAGCAAGACCATATCAAACATGGTTGAAAAGTTATTCATATACCAAGAAACTAATCAAAAGGTTGTGAATTTTTTTTATCATGTATATAAAGGTCTAAAATCATGAAATTGGAGTTTATTAAATAAAAAAGGGTTGGAGCTAGGGAATTCCTACCTCCAAACCAATATGAAATGAAATGATGTGCATCTAAAACCACATGGTAAGGTCCCTGCATATTATAAACAAAGGACTCAGAACACATACAAAACACCAATTAAAGTATAAAAAATCAAGGGACGGGGAGAAACCCTCACCTCAAATGGAGGTGCAACCCAGGATGATTCAAAACATCGTGGCTTCGTCAACGAACATCAACACACACCTAAAGTGGTCCTAATAGATATGTCTCACACCCCTAGAAGAGGGTGGTCAGGTACATACCGCTGGATAGACTGGTCGCCAACAGCGAATGGGGGTATCTGCGACCATATCCAGTGTAGCCGGAGGGAGGCCTCTCAGAAGGAGGCACAGTTGGATGAGAAAAGTCACACCGGCAAGTAGGGACCACACTTGAGGGTGGAGCACCAGACAACAGGGGACACACTAGAGATTGTCGCACTAGGAATCAGGGTGGATATCCTACTAACGCGCAGCAAAGAAAAAGTACCACGTGTGCTAGGATATGCAGGACCGAGTGGAGGTTTGTCGCTGTGGTGTGTGTCGGACTGTGGGATACACTGGAGGGGTTGCACCGGCCAACATGGGCCATGCCAGACCGAATAGTGGAGGGTGCACAAGTGCAAGGAGATTCATGGAAGACTGAGGGGTCTCAACCAATGTTTTTGTAGGAGAAGGTTGGGACCGAGACTGTGTGTTCTGATTAAGAGGAAGGCCACATCCAAAGGGGGTCCACGCCGATCTGTGGTGCTTGGTTGCAATAGGAAGTGGCACTAAGGCCTGCTCAAACCAAACATAGGGAGGTGATGGGGGCCCTTCTTGTGCCGCACACGTAGAGAATGTGCGGGGAGGGAATTGGATAGATGGAGCTATGTGGAAACCCTAAAAAAGGTTCAACAAATCTAAAAAAACCATTTAAATTATATTAAAAAGAAAATTTTATAAATCTAGTAATATTAATAATACCTTAATAATAATAATAATAACCATAATCATAATAATGATAATAAACATAATAGTAATGATAAAATAAAAATAAGAAAGGTATTTATACCATTTTAATAATAATAAAATTCTCAACAACAATAAAAAAATATAATGACACAATTAATTTTTTTTAATTAATCATTTTTTATTTATATTCATTTTATGATAACTGATGGTCATGTAGTTGCTAGGGAAAAGTCGCATGGCATACAAATCGGTCTTCGCCCCTGCACCTGACGACGTCAACACCAAATAGCACACATTTTAATATAGATCAATGTAATTAATTCGAGATTGAACCCAAACTCTAGCAGAAATATTTTAAGGTATGAAAATAATCGAAAAACCTAAATACACGGTTTGATGTGTGACAAGTCTACATATCATAATTCTTTCCACACATGGGAAGCCACAACACTATCCAGCAGATCGATCAACACCTAAGGATTCCACACAAACACAATAAAACCTCTTAATCCAAGGAAGTTCCATTGACCACCAATGAGACTCAACCTCATTGCCTAAAATAAATTACCAATATAGGGGTGATATGAATGGACTCCCCCACCATAAGAATTCAACTAGAACCCTATAACTACTTAAGTGAAAACCCAAAGAGAGGGTGGGGCTCCCCAACACAAAGAACCAACCAATACAAATCCAAACCGAAAACCGACTTAGACCTAAACCAAGTCTTACTCAAGTTAAAAGAAACACAACAAGAACATTTATACCACCAACTCCATTTTTACCTTCAGACAAATAAAAAACAAAAACCTCACCCGATTCACATGGGTGGCCACAAAAGGAAGCTAATAGAAAATGCACATCCAAAATGGAACAATTAATAAAATTTTGTGGGGGATAATTCCATCATGCTCTTTGTGACCAAAGGAAATTCACAATGAAAGAGAATCTATAACATAAATACTAAAATTGTCTCACTGTAACAATAAAAGAACAACCTTAACGAAACATTTTAAACCATAGGGGTTCCTGAATACATGTCGACTTCATTGTGAGGATTATTTGCTGGATCTATTATGGATGAAGCATATCATTACTCATAGTCATGTTTTGATAATCCTTATTAGAAATATAAATCTTTTGATCTGACAGATGAAATGATAGGATTTTGAAATAAAAACCATGCTAGCATAGAAACCTTGAGTTCATCAAAAGACACACGACATTCCCATAAATTTCAAAACCAAAAACACCAACACTACAACTGCAATGATAAGAGATCCCTTACACCAGAATGAAACATACAAAAGAATCTTTAGAAATAAACCCTATATAACATCACTTTTGAGAACTTCCTCCATGAAGCTTTTTAGCAACGCCCCGACAGAATTTCCGCAAGTGACCCAAGCATCCATAATACTAGCAAGGCTTTGGTGAATTTTAACGTGATAACCTTTAGTGACCTAGCTTTCCACACTGATAAGAAACAAGTATATCTTGCTCTGAAGAGGTTGATGAAAGATCCTGAGGCCTTTTTATTCCATATCTTCCTCCATAATTTTTTATGGTTTATGCATCATCTTATTTGAAGTCGCTCCATGACTCTTAGGAATTTTAGGATCGAGGATTACCTCATGAACTACTACAAACATGGCTTCAACAAGAGGTATTTCCTCACTACATCGACAAACAAAGCTGGGTTGGACACAGACACCTTCGATTACAGATCAGGATGGATGTCCAGCTCGAAAGTTTTAGCCTTCATGGAGTCATCTATGGCATACCATGAATCACAATGGATTAGCTCCACAAATCACTCGAAATACTCCAAAACTGATCCATCACCCTGCTACAGACTACACATATCCATCTGTTTTATCACCCTTTCTTTCTCAGAGAAATACTAAAACATGAACAATGCCATGAAAAAATCCCATGTAGGATCTTGAAGGGGCTTGTCCCGAGGCACGGACTTCCACTACATTCATGGTAAACCTTAAATCCTGAAGGTCGTAAAATTGAACATCAATGCCTAGGAAAACTCAACGAGGTTAATGTCCCTTTTGATTTTTTGCATACACTCTCCTGCTATGGAAGGGTTTTCTTGACCATAAAAGAGAGTCTTATATAGCTTCAGGAACTCAAGAATAAAATCCTTAGGTTGATCAACTATACTACAATCACCCATCAAAGCTTCAAGGGGATAACCGCTTGAAAATAAAAGTCAAAACCCCATTCAAGGAAAACATAATAAATAAAATCCTCAAGATCAAACATTGCATTGGTGACAATCTCTAAACTCAATAAAACAAGCCATAATAACATCAAAACATCCATTTTTGAAAAAAAACCTTAATTTAAAATGAGTCTGGTTGGTTAAACTCTCGCCATTGGTGTTATTTAGAGTCTCACTCACATGCATGTCTTTTTTCCACCCTAGGCATCTAGCCATCATACCAGACATCCATTCATAATCCAACATACCACTATGCATGTGAGAACCTATAGGAACACTAATGTCAAAACAAAACTACTTCATTTTACAAAAACAAATCATTCATCCCATTTCTTTTAAAACAATACCCAAATTAAAATGGTCATTTCAAATAACCATTTTTTGAAACCAATTTTCTAAATTCAAAACACTTTCAGAATTTAAAGGAGACCCAAAAAAACTAAAATAGGGAACCAGTTTAGGTGGGAAACTTGATGGTAAGGTTGCTGGCCATATGAAAACATGTCACTGACATGGGGATCCTTTTGGGACTATTCCCCTATCTTCACATATCTTTCCAAGATGTTCAGATCATGATGACTATTAGGCCAACTCCCTTTTTTTATCCCAATCAAAAACATACATCAAAACCGAAAATATACTAATTAAACCATTCATCCCATAGAAACTCGAGAACCAGAACGAGAAAGAGTTGGAGTTACTCTTCCCGCACCTACCCCTCATGTCCTATTAATCATACTCCTTGTACAATGAAATTCCAAAATAAAAAATGGCACTCAGAAAATCAAGGCCTGCTAATAGTTAACCATTCTTATTCCATTTTTTCACAAACCATCCTGGTTCGACTCAGAACCGATCACCCGAGTCGATCTGAAGAAATGAAAGAGAGGCATTCCCAATCCTCCCAAGCTGGGGACATGTACCAAGGCATCAACAGAGAGAAAAGGGGATTGATTTATCCCAATGAAAATAAATAAATGAAGTGTAAATAATGAATAGAAGATCAAAATAAATTGCCAAACAAAACTACTAAATAAGAACAAAAGGAAATGAAATCTAACCAAAAAGGAGGACACTATCTCCGTTTGACCCCATGGGTCACTCTCCAACTCAATGATCAAGTGTCACCAATGGTGATCACACCCATGTTGAAGCCTGCACAAGAACTAAATATAGAAAATACTATATACATGAGTATTAAAACTCAGTAGTCTATCCCAATATACAATACCTCAATGCACTACCATTAAAATAAATGAAATACCATTTAAATTTTGAACTACAATTTTTTAAAAATTAGGCTTTTCTATATACTTTACATAAAAGAAAATTAAGAACCATTTCCCTTAACCATTTTCAAATCTAGATTCTTTTCATTCATGACAATGACATTTTAAAAAGGAATGTGATGTTTAAATTTCTATATCTGTTCAAAGAGGGTAAAATACTTTCATTTGAGAACCATTTCTAGAAAACCTAATAAAAATGGGCTCACCTCTTTCCAATAAAAAATACAATAAATGCCCAATAGAAAACACACATCAAAGGAAATATAGATATACATACGAGAACCATATTCATCACTACAAGAAACTGAAATCCATAAGACATGGGTGAACATAAGAGATCATGAATAATTCTAAAGGCACAAATAGAAATCACATGACCACCATATTCCTTAGGTGTTGATCAAATGGTCAGATTGTGTTGTGGTTTAATGATGATATAAATTTATTTGGTGGAGAAAATTGTCACACCCTGACCCTTTATTTGGGTTATTTTATTATTTTCTTACCTTTAAATATTTTTTTGGTGTTCGGGTTCAGTCCCCAATTATTTTCTGTGAGTTATATTTAAAAGTGAACTTTGGGTGTTGAAATCGTTGGGCACATGGGCTAAGTGTGATGTCGTGTGGCTTCGCCCAGGTAATTGTGTGTCCCATTCATCTTCTAAAAATTAAAATGAGTAATTTTTTTAATTAAAACAATGTTGACTATCATTGATAATTATGAATTTTATTATTTTTATTTTAAATTAAAATTAAAATTTTTCATTTTATTATTATTTAAATGAAATAAATACTTTTAACATTTTTAATTTTATCTTCCTGTTATTCTTATTATTATTATTATTAAAAATATTAAAATTAAAATTAATGTTAATTAAAAAAAATAGGAATTATTTTTTCATTGTGTTATTATTATTATTATTATTATTATTATTAATTATTCTTATTATTATCATTAATGTATTACTACTATTATTGGATTTTTAACATTTTCCCTTCCTCTCTCTAACTAGCCCCCCCCCCTTTATGTGTGTGTGTGGCGTGACCCTACCCTCGGATGATGCCTCCTAACTTGCTACAACTCTATCCCTCGGTCTCTCCCTATAGTGCCACCCCACTTCATCCCTACACATCACCCTCAATCGCTGTAACACCAGCCTCCCAGCCCGCCACCTCAGTCCTATATATCCTCGAACGAAACCCCTTGTCCCTTTCCCTTTGCTGCACACGAGCTGGCCAGCCACCCAGCATGGAACGACACCCCCCGGCGTGGCCCATGCTTCCTTGGGAAAAACCCCCATCATAGCCCCTACTGGAAGGCATGAAACCCTTTGGTGCATTCCCTGTTTGTTGGTGTGACTTTCCTTGGCCGATCGTGCCTTCTCCGGCGATGCCTCCCTCCGGCCGTACAGACTCTCTTCGACAACCCCACCTCTGGTCGCATCCATCCCCATTCACTACTAGCAGCCTATCTGGCTAGTGGTCCACCTCCAACTACCCTCTTCCATGGGTGTGAGACTTTCTCTTAGGACCTATTGAGGTGTGTGTTGGTTTTCTCTATCAAATATGAGATGTTTATAATCATCTCGGGTTGCACCGCCATTCGAGGTGAGTGTTTCTCCCCACCTCTTGGTTTTACATACGTAAATTTTTTAATATGTTTTTTGAGTACTTAGTTTTTAATATATAGGACTTTGGACCATACTGCGTGGTTTCAGACGTGCATGGTTTCATTTCATCATGGTTTTGAGGTAGGATTTTCAACTTGCACTTATCTTTTTTATTTAAGATTCAATTAATGATGATATTTTTACCTTCTACATATTCTGAATATCAGTGATTGATTCTGTGAATAATTATAGAGCGTATAAAATGATTATATATCTTGTTTTTTTAAAAGCATTGTTTTGTTAAAAGAATGAAATTTTCATCTCTGTTAAATTATTTATTGAAAAGTCTCACTTGATTCAGGATATTTTAAACATAGTTCAAAAACTGAAATAATTCAAAGGCCTACAAATGGTGTCTCTATTTTTCTTGGTATTAAATAGAAATTTTTTTTCTAAATATTTCATGACTTGTGATATTTTTTTTGTAAACTGCATGTTTTCCTTTCATGGGTTACATGTGATTTAAAAAATGACTTCTTTGGATTTATAAATATGAAGGCATCATGTGAAATGATGTATTTGGATCCTTACATTATTTCTGAAATGTTTTTAGATTTATAAAGATATGTGTTTCAGTTTTCAAGGTGTTCTGGTGTTTTTCCACCCCTTTATAAAATGTTCTTATGTATGTTAATAAATGTGGGTTTTTTGAATTGGGTTTAAAATCATTTAAAATTTTAATAAATAATAATTGTTTCTTTTAAACTGGATTCATTTAAAATTTTCAATCATTTATCAATTGTATTTTTGAGTAAATTGGATTTTTTCTAAATGTGAGAAATAAATTTTATAAAGAATTTTAATAAATGTTTTTCAGTGGAAACACTATGCCTGACACCATTTTTGAAACGTTTCTGCATTTTGAGATAAGGGTTTTTTTGTGAATGTTAAAGGGTCCATTTTTCCATTTTGTAAAACTATTGAAAAGTGTCTATTATGAGAACCATATTTGGGTGTTTCTAATGCCTAGATTTCATAAAATGGGTTGGAGGTAATTGTTGGTTATTCTCAGTATCAATTATTATGGTGGTTAGGTTGGAAACCTTTATGACGATTTAATTTAATCCATGATAAGTGTCCCAGGGGAGACTCGGGGGGAGACCTATTGTTCATTATTATTATATATACTATGATTAGATCCTCAGTTGTAATTGGTTGGATAACCACCTATTTAAATACTTAGGACATGGGAATCTGACATATTGATAAAATATTCAATGAATTATTCGCTCATTGGTAGGTTATGGTACTAACTAGTGTCCCATAGAAGGTGGTTGTATTGGTTTTATTGCTTTGGGATTTTCCCTTAGCATACCTAAGAAAATATGGCTGAGATTTTTGAGCATTTTGATTTCATCGTGTGTGACTTTTTAATGAGGATGAGGTCTCATGTATTGGAATCTTCTATATTATTATTTTTCTCTTATGTTCACCCCTATCCTTTGGATTTGAGTTGATTTTAATGATGAATATGGTGAACGTATGTATATCAACATTTCTCTTGCTGTGTGACTTCTATTTTCCATCTTTTTATTGTTTTTCTTGGAAAGTAGTGAGATGATTTTGATTAGGTTTCTAGAAATGGTTTTTAAATGACATTGTTTTATCCTCTTTGTACAAATATTAAAATGTAAACATCACCTTCCCAATGAAAATGTCATTGACACTAATTAAAAGAATCAGGATTTTCAAATGTTTAAGGGAAATGGTTCATACTTTTCATTTAAGTAATGTATTTGGAAAACAAATTTTTTAAAAATGGTAGTTCAAAATTGAAATAGAGTTTCTTTTATTTTAAAGGTAGTTTATTGGGGAATAGTTATCGGGATATCCTACTAAGGTTTAATAATCACTAATATAATTCTTTTATGTATTTAGTTATTCTGAAGGCTCTAGCATGGGTGTTCTCACCTTGGTCGATTTTTGATCGTTGAGTTGGGAAGTGACCCATGGGGTCACACAGAGATATTTTTTCCCCATTTAGTTAGCCTTTACTTCTTTTAGTTCTTGTTTATTCATTTTTCTAGGTTATTTATTTTGATTTGATCCTCATTATTTCCTCTGCTTTTATTTATTTTTATTGAGTAAAATTGTTCTCCTATGTACTTTATTGATTCCCTCGATGCTTGTCACTATCCCAGGAGGATCTGGAATGCCTCAGGGGACATGTTGTAGGTAGGCCTAGGTGACTCGTTCAGGGACGAATTTGTATTTTTTATGAAAAAATGGTATCATAGGAGGTCATCACTTATCGAACCTAGCCTTTTAGAGTGTCTTCGTTATTTTAGGGATTTCAAGGTAGATAGAGTATGATTGTTGGGACTTGAGGGTTAAGTGAGGGAAGTGCGTCATGATCTCTTGTGCATTTCAATCCACATGTTTCCATGGAATGTATTTTTTAATTACTTTCTTTGGGGTTTTAGGGTATGTTTTAGGATTTGAATATGACAAGGGAGTTGGTCTAATAGTCCTCATGAGTTTTACGGCCTAGTAAGCCATGTTGAGATAGGTTAATTTTTATTAAAGTCTCTCCATTTCAAGGATGTGTTTCGAATATGGCTTTCAACCATATGGTCAATCCACCAACTGATAATAGTTTTAAGTTTGAGTTTTTTTTGGACTCATCTAACTTCTGAAAGTTTTTTGAATCATGAAAATTTGTTTTGAAAAAAATGTTTTTTGGAAATGAAATTTTTAATATGGGAATATTTTTAAAAAATTTGATAAATGATTTTTTTTGAAAATGAAGTTGTTTTCTGGCACTTAGTTTTCCAATGTGTGCTCACATTCATAGTGGTATGTTGTAATATGAACATATGTTTGGTATGTTGGATGGATTCTCAGGGTATCACAAAAACATGCATGTGAGTGAGACTCTAAAGAATACCAATGGAGAGTTTTTAACCCAAAAAACTTGTTTTAAATCAAATATGTTTTAAAAAAGGGAATTTTTTATGTTATGATAGCTTATTTTCTTGTGTAACGGGATTTTCACCTATGATAGGTTTGATCTTGAGGATTTTATTTATTAATTTGACCTCTATTGGGTTATTGAATTTTCTTTTCTAGCGGGTATCCCCTTGAAGCTTCAATGGGTGATCGTAGTGCAATTGATCAAACTAAGGATCCTGGGCTAGAGTTTTAGAAACTGGATCCACCTCTCTTTTATGGTCAATGCGACCCTTTTATAGAGGAGTGGATGAAAATGATTGAATGCGAAATTAACCTAGTTGATATTCCCAAGTCGTTGAAGGTGACGTTTTTAACCTTTATTCTTGAAGGTTCTCCTTCAATGTGGGGAAAGTCATTGTCTTAGAAAAATCCATATCAAGAGTTTACTTGGTAATTTTTCAAGGATTTATTCATTTTTTAGTATTTATTGGAGAAAGAAAGTGTGAGAAAAGATATGGAGATGTGTTTTCTATAGTTGGGTTATGGATCAATGTTGGAGTATTTCCAGTGCTTTGTGGACATAGTCTATAATGATTTAGGGTATTCCACAGACGACTCCATGAAGGCACAATGTTTCGAGGCAGGCCTCCATCCCGATCTGTAATCAAAGGTGTCAGCATCCAACCTAACATTGTTTGTTGATGAGGTGAGGTGATCCCTTCATGTTTAAGCCGTGTTGGAAAGATTTCATGAGGTAGTCCTCCCTCATTAAGTAAATAAGAGTGGGGGGGATACTTCCAACAAGAATATGAGTAAGCGATCGAAAGTCGAGGAGCTGGTCAAGGAATGAAAAGGCTTCAGGATCTTTCATCAACCACTTCACCACAAGAGATCCTCATGTGTTATCATTTTGGTATGTTGGTTCACAAGAGGCCTTCATTACCATGTACTCTTAAGCCCCTTAATGATTGTGGACATTTGGTTTACTTACAACAATTATTTCGAGGCATCGCTAGAAAGAATCATGGAGGATGTTCTCAGTGGCGATGTGTTAATGGATTTTTGTTTAATGTTTCTTGTGTAAGTTTCATTTTAGTGCCAGAAATATTTTTTCATTGTAGTTTCATTGATCATGTTTTGGGTTTTGAAATGTCTAATAATGACATGGGTCTTTTGATGAACTCATGTTTTTAATTCCAATATGGTTTCTATTTCAAAATTATGTCCTATAATATGTCATATAAAAATCTGTATGTTTCTTATTGGGATTATCAGAAACTGATTGTGATGTAGGAGATGCTTCATCCATCAGAGCTCCAACCAAAATCCTTGGACTAAATCTGGCACGTATTCAGGAACCCCCAGGGGGATTTTAAAAAATATCAGTTAAGGTTGTCCCTCTTTAATTGTGGTGAGATAGTTTTAGTGTTTTTGTTATGGTTTCTCTTTTTATGTGAAATTACTCTACTTACAGAGAGTATGACAGACTTATCCCTCATTCAATGTTAGTAATGGTGCCTTTTTTGGATGTGATTTACTGATCAAGGTTCTTGTGTAGACCTCCCATGTGAATCAAGTGAGGTATTTGTTTTTGTTAGACCATAGGTAAAAAGGAAGGTGATGGTTTATGTGTTCATTTTGTATTCCTTTTAGCTCGTGTAAGGTCAGGTTCAGGTTTAACTTGGATTTTAGTTTGGCCTCTTTTAGGTAATTTCATTATTGTGGGGAGACCCACCTTTAGTCTCTTTGGGTTTTCTCTTTAGTCATTATCAAATGCTAGTTGAATTCTTATGGTGGGAGTCCATTCAGGCCTCTCCTCTACAAGTGATCTATTTTTTGAAATAAAGTAGACTCCTATTGGTAGTCGATGGAATTTCCTTGGATTAAGAGGTTGGATCGTGTGTATGTGGAATCCTTAGGTGTTGATCAATCGGATAGATAGTTTTGTGCATTTCTGGGTCTGGAATGCATTATGGTGGGGAGAAATTTCACATTCTAACCCTTATAATTGGGTAATTTTATTATTTTCTTACCTTTAAATATATTTTTGGGGGTCCAGGTTCTGTCCTGAATTATTTTCCTTGAGTTGTATTAAAAAGTGATCTTTTAGTGTTGACATCGTTGGGTTCACGGGTAGATCACAATTCCACATGGCCTTTCCCAGGTAACTGCGCGACCCTTCCATCTTTAGAAAATTAAAACGAGTATATTTTTATAATTAAAACAATGTTGACTCTCACTGATTATTTGGAATTTTATTGTTTTTATTTTCAATGAAAATTAAAATTGTTGATTTTATGATTATTTAAATGAAATAAATACTTTTATTATTTTTAAAATTATCACCATGTTTTTATTAATATTAGTATTTTTAGTATTAAAAATATTATAATATAAATTAATGTTAATTAAATTTTTTTAATTAATTATATTATCACTGTATTATTATTATTATTTTGATTTTTATTATTATGATTATAATTATTTTTAATTCATATAATTATTATCATTAAGGTATTAATACTATTATTAGATATCTAAATTTTTCAATTAATTTAATTTAAATGGGCAGATGAGCCTCAACCTAGTTGGTGAGGTCTCTCTAAGTGCACCCTCAAGACCAAATTTCAAAACATGGTGATGTCATAATTTTAGTTTACTGTAGAAGTAATGTAGAACTATTGAAGCTTGCACTGGAGTAGTTACTGTAGCAGGTACGGTTCAGTTCTGTAGTAGCCAGAACTACTCACCATGGGCAATTGGTTCGAGCTTGGAGTCTGTAAGGCCTTCGGCCCACCCAGGCCTTCAGGTAAGTAAGGCTTTCGGGCCACCTCATGGCCTTCGGGCTACCTCAAGGCCTTTAGGGCCACCTGATTTGCAGTTTCATAGAGAAATTCTACAAGGAACTACTCCAAATTAGGAAAGAACAAGGCACATACAATATAGCCAGACTAAACGGACTTTGAAGATTCAGATGGTATATAGTTTTACATTAGTACCACGCATGTGCACATCTATACATGGAAATTCTAGTCGAACAGTCATGCAAAGGTGGAGATCTGATCACAATGCAGATGCTGGGGAGGGGCGATTTTAAGTAGTCATAGTCTCTATGATTTCCATAAGCCCTACGAGTCCTGTAATGCCTCTAAGCCTATGGGAAATTTAATATCTAAACCTACAGGCCTTCTAAGGGTACCCCATCATCCCTTTGTAGGGGGATTATCAGAAAATAAGAAAAAGGAAGGCCTTCAGGCCATTCTTTTAATTTAAATGGTTTATATAGATTGTTTGCACCCTTTTTTAGGGTTCCCTTGAACCCTCTCACCATTTATCCCCCCCCTTTTCCCTTCTATGTGTGTGTGTGATGTGACCCATCCACTAGATGTTGCCTACTCCCTCACTTCTACTCTGAACCTCAACCTTCTACCATATAGCCACCCCAAACTACCACTTTGCATCCCCCTCCCTCACTGCAATGCCGGCCTCCCAGCCCACCCCCTCAGTGCGACATCTCCAGGTACAACACCCCCCGGCGCAATCCCATTGATATGCATGAGAAGGCCAGCCACCTAGATTTTCCTAACACCCCCTGGGGTGGAACATGCTTCCCTGCGTGACACCCCCCCAGTGATGCCTAGACTGGACGGTGTGACACCCTCTGGTACGACCTCTGTTGGTCGGTGCAACTTTCCCCTACCAACTGCGCCTTCTCTGGTGAGGCCACCCTCCGGCTGTGCGGACTCTCTCCGATGACCCCGACACAGGTCGTGGCCACCCCCATTCAATTTCGAAGTCCTTTTATGCAAGAAATCCTCCTCCAACCACCCACTTCCAGGGGTGGGAAACTTTTCTCTCGGAACCTCTTAAGGCGTGTGTTGATGTTCACCATCGAATCAGATCTTTTTTGAATCATCTTGGGTTGTGCTACGATTCGAGATGAGGGTTTCTTGACACTACTTTCCATTAAATATATTAATTGGATTTTTTAATGTGTTGTGGGTCTTAAGTTTTTAATTTGTATGGCGTTAGACCTTACTGCATGGTTTCAGATGCAATTCATATTGTTTTATATTGGTTTTGAGGTAGGATTTCACCCTTTCACTTATCTTTTTAATTTAAGATTCACTACTTCATGATATTTTTAACTTCTGTACAATTATAATACCATCTATTGATTATGAGAATAATTACATAGTGTGTTAAATGATAGTCTATTTCATGTTTCATGTTGAATTGCATTGTTTTGTTAAAATCAGGAATATTTCATGTCAGATAAATTATTTATTGATAGTTCTCACTCTATTTGTGATATTTTAAATAGGTTTTGACAATTGAAATAATTCTAAGACATGAAAATGGTGTTATATTTTTGTTAGTATTAAATAGAATTTTTTTGGAAAATATTTCATGACTTGTGATTTCTTTTATATTTGTAAAATGATTGGTTAGATTTTATAGGTTAAGTATGATTTTAAAAAACTACTTCCTTGGATCTATAAATATAGGGGCATCATACTAAATGATATTTTCAGGTTCCTTACATGGTTTCAAAAATGGTTTGAGATTAAAAAAAATCGTTTTTCGTGGTGTTTTGGTGTGTCTTCACTCTATTATAAAAATTTCTTGTGTATTTTGATAAATTTAGGTTTTGGGAAAAACATTTTAAATGATTTTAAATTAAAATAACAAATAATTGTGGATTTTAAATAGGTTTGACATAAGATGTTGAATCATGGTCCAATTAGATTTTTTGAGTAAATTTTATTGGTTTTAAATCTGTGAATGAAATGTTTTAAAGAATGTTTATAAATGTTTATGAGTAGAAACGATGTGCACGACAACTTTTTTGAAATGTGTTTGAATTTTGAGATAAGGGTTTTGTGTGAATGTGTAAGGGCATGTTTGTCCATTTCATGAAACTAGTGAAAATTGTTTATTATGAAAACCCTCGTTGGCTGTTTCTCATACCTAGATTGCATGAAATGGGTGGGAGTTTCTTGTTGGGGATTCTTGGGATCCATTGTTAGGGTTATTTAGTTAGAACCCTTTATAACAGTTTTATTTTAAAGCATGGGAATTGTCCTAGGAGAGACTCGGGGTGCGACCTATTGTGAATTATTATTATATATACTATGATTAGTTTCTCAACTGGCATCAGTTGGATCACATAATTTTTAAATATTTGAGACATGGGAGTCATGAATATTGAAATAGTATATTGAGAAAATGTTTCACACTAGCAGGTTATGGAACAGACTAATGGCCCATAGTAGGTGGATGTATTGTGATTATTGCTATGGGATTTTCCCTCAGCCTACCTGAGAAAGGATGTATGAAAACTTTTAGATTTTTTATTTCATTGTGTGTGACATGTCAACAAGTGTGAGGTCTCATGTATTAGTGTCTATTTGATTATTCATGATCTCCTAGGTTCACCCATGTCCATTAGCATTCTGTTTCTTGTAGTGATGAATATGGTACTCATATGTATATCTACATTACCCTTGTTGTGTGATATCTATTGTGGGATTTTGAGTATTGTTTTTCTATGAAAGTACTAAGATGGTTTTTATTAGGTTTCTAGAATGGTTTTTTAAATAAAAGTGATTTATCCTATTTTTACAAATATGAAAATGTAAACATCACTTTCCTGTTGAAATTGTCATTGATACTAATGAAAAGAAACTAGATTTGAAAATGGTTAAAGGAAATCGATTATTCTTTTTTTCAAGTAATGTATTTGGGAATACCTATTTTTTATAAATGGTAGTTGAAACATGGAATGGTGTTTCATTTATTTTAAAGGTACTGCATTGGGGAATAGATATCGTGCTAGGATACTGAGTTTTAATACTCATGCTTATAGTTATTTTCTGTTTTATGTTCTTATAGAGGCTCAAGATTGGGTGTTCTTGCCTTGGTCGACTCTTTATCATTGAGTTGGGGAGTGAATCATGGGGTCACATGGAGATAGTGTTTTCCTATTTGGTTAGCTTTTATGTCCTTCAGTTCTTGTTTAGTTGTTTTTTTGGTTATTTATTTTGAGCTTCACTTCATTATTTCCACTGTTTATTTTATTTTTATTTCAAAGAAACTATTACCTTGTGTACACTATTGAATCCCTACATTCTTGTCACTATCCTCGGAGGATTAGGAATTCCTCTATTTACTTGTCGAATACTGGTCTAGGTGACCGCTTTAGGGTCAACTCAGGCTGGTTCGTGACACCAACCCATTTCTACCCTGAACCAGTCACCCGATTTGATCCATAGCAAGGCCAGAGAGGCATTGTCAATCCTCCTAGGATGGAGACTTGTTCCAGGGCATCAGTAGAGAGAAAAAGGGTATGATTCATCCCAAATAAAATAAGTAAAAGTAATGGAAATAATGAATAACAACTCAAAATAAATAACCAAACAAAATAACTAAACAATAACTGAAGGAAATAAAAACTAACCAAATGGTAAAATGATATCTCTGTGTGACCCCACTATTCAATACCCAACTCAATGATCAAGTGTATCCCATGGAAATCACACCAATGTTGGACCCTACACAAAAACTAAAATCAGAAAAGAACTATAGGAGTTAGTATTAAAACTCCGCAGGCTATCCTAATATACTATCACCCAATACACAACCATTAAAATAAAAGAAACAACATTTCAAGTTTCAAATACAATTTATAAAAAAATATGTTTTTATATACATTACATATGAACAATAATATTTAACCATTTTAAAATCAAGATTCTTTTCATTAGTGACAATATAATTTTCAAAGTGAAAGTGATGTTTACATTTTCATATTTGTAAAAAGAGGATAAAACACTTTCATTTGAAAACCATTTCTAAATAAACCAATCAAAACCATCTAACCACTTTCCAAGAAAGACAAAACATAAAAATGCACAATAGCAATCACACAACAAGGGAAATGTAGATATACATACGTGCACCACATTCATCACTACAAGAAACTGAAATCTAAATTACATGTGTGAACCTTGGAGATCAAGAATAATCTAGAAGACACTAATACATGAGACCTCATACTCATTGAAATTTCACACATGATGAAATAAAAACACTAAAAATGATTTGTCATCCTTTCTCAGGGAGGCTGAGGGAAAATACCATAGAAAAAGACCCAATACATCCACCTACTATGGGATAGTTGTTAGTACCATAACCTACTAGTGCGACAAGAATTATTAGAATATTCTATCAATATTTCAGATTCCCATGTATCAGGTATTTATAAAGGGGTTAGACAACCAATGCCAACCGAGCATCCAATCGCAATATATATATATATATATAATAATGGGCAATATTTCTCACCCCAAGTCTCCCCTGGGACCATTCTCATGCCTCAAAATAAAACAATTATAAATATTTCCAACTAATTAACCCTCACAATGGATCCTGAGAATCCCCAACAAAAAACACCCACCCATTTTATGTAATAGAAGAATAAGAAACACCCAATGAGGGTTTTCAAAATAAACACCATTCAAAAATATAAAAAAATGGAAAATGGGCACTAAAAGATTCACAAACATAACCATATCACAAAATTAAAACACTTTTTCAGAAGTGGGGTCAACAACAGCATCTCCACTGAAAAATTGACGAATCTCTTCTTAATATACTCAGATTATACACTCAATACCCAACCATTTTAATAAAAATTTCAAAACATGATAAAACACAATATACAGTTTTTATAAAATCCAAAACACTTAGGAAACCACACAAGAAACCCCAACCATTATTCCACATGTTGTTGATACATTTGTAAACCCCATTAATTCATTTAACGTAACATTTTACTCATAAAAGGAAATCATGAATTTTAAAAAGAACACAAGGCCTGAAATGTTTAATAAAATAAATTTCAATTTATCACTCAAAAAATTAAGAACATCAATTTTCATACCATAATTTTATTTAAATTTATGAACCTTGTTTTAAACTTTACAAACCATGTGCGAAAAACACCTAGTGTTCAAAACACGACAAAACACAGCTCACATTAAAAATATATTTTTAAAATAAAATGCACTCTATAAACACTTATTTTCATGTTTCTCACTTCCCAAATAATTTAATAAATTTTTAAGTAATTTTTAAAACATCGTCAAGAGACACAATGAGTTTTCACTCCAAAAAAAATGAAAATTTACCAAAAAATGTAACTTTAAAATTTATTTCATAGAAAGACCATATAAAACATGATTAAAAAATTGTTCTCATACCAAGGAACTAATAAAAAGGTTCTAAAAAAATGTTTATAATGTATATAAAGTGTGAAAATAAAAAAATTACAGTTTTTTAAATAAAAATAGTCAGTTTAAGGGAATTCTTTCCTCAAAACCAAGATGAAATTAAATGACAGACGTTTGAAACCATGAGGCAAGGTCCAAGTCCCTAAATATTAAAAACTAAGAACTCAAAACACATAAAACCCCCAATTAAGGTATGTAAAACCAACTGACGGGGAGAATCCCTCACCTCTAATGGAGGTGAAGCCCAGGATGATTCAAAATGCCTTGGATTTGATGGCGAAAACCGAAACACACCATATGTGGTCTCAAGAGACTAGTCGCACACCCCCGAAAGAGGGTGGTCAGAGGTGGACCTCTAGATGGACAAGTCGCCGACAACAAATGGGAGAAATCGTGACTAGATATGGTGTCTCTAGAGGGAGTCCACATGGTTGGATGGAGGCCTCACCGAAGGAGGTGCGATCGGTCAGGGAAAGTCATGTCGGGCAGCAGGGGCTACACCGAAGGGTGTTGCGCTAGCTAGCACGGGTCTTTCCCGAGATTTCCACGCTAGGAAGTGGGATGGCTGGCCTATTTGTGCACAACACTGGGAAAGTACCAAGTGTTATGGGAGATGCAATACCCGGGTGGTTCGTTGCAGCAGTGTACACTAGACTATGGGCCGCGCTGGAGGGGTCGCACCGACCATCAGGGGACGCACCATATTGAAGAGTGGAGGGTGTAACAATGTAATAAGATGTAGGGTCTAATAATGGGTCTTGACTAGAGGCCCGGTAGGAGGAGATCGGGATGGCTCCTAGGTGTGTTGAGCTGGAGGAAGGATACATCTGGGGGTCAGTGTCGGGTTACCGTGCTAGGTTGCCTCCAGAAGTAGTGAAGAGGCCTGCTTATGCTGAACTGAGGGAGGCGATGGGGGCCTCGCTTGTATCGCACTCACATAGAATGAAGGGGGGATTGGAGAGAGTTTAGTCCATGGAAAGCATAAAAAAGGTGCACAAAATCTAGAAAAACATTTAATTTAAATTTTAAAAAATTGCTAAAAGATAATATATTAATATTTTCTTAATGATAATCATAATCATAATCATAATCATAATCATAATAATAATGTAATAATAATAATTATAATGATATGGTTAAAAAATAAGGGTATTCATATCATTTTAAAAATAATTAAATTCATAACAATAATAAAAATTTTAAATGACACAATTAATGTTTATTTTAATTAAAAAAAATTATTTTCATTCTCTGAGAATGAACAGTCACACAGCTTCCAGGGTGAAGCCACCTGGATTTCAAATCATGCTCCGCCCGTGCACCTGATGATGTCTACACTAAAAAAAGAACACTTTTTAATATAACTCACAGAAATTAATCCGAGACTGAAATCGAACCACAATAAAAAAAGTTAAAGGTAATAGAATAGGAAAATAACCAAAATATACTGGTCGGGGTGTGACATCCACGATGTTAGTTTGAGATCGGTGAATATTCTTTGGTTAGACCGATATTGGTTCCAAAGGCAAAAAAAATGATTTAGTTTATTCTTCAGAGGAGTTAACAAAATAGATCCTGTATAATTATTTTTTTGAACGTCTTCATAGACCATTAATATTTCTATTTATTGGATATGTGTTATTAATATTTACACCATGTTTGGGTCATCAATGTTGTGAGAGGAAAGGGATGTTTTCTCCTCATTTTGTGTTGTCTTTTGAGGTTTTTGAGCATGTAGAGAATGTGGGATAGCATTTACCAAATAATTTATTATTTAATATGATACATAATGTGTTCCATGTTTCATTGATATGAAAATATCATTCTTATTCATACCATATTTTGAGATGGAGTGATTCTGATAACAAGCCAGATTTGTCCATGACTGAGAATATAGTTTGTAAAATTGATTCTGATACTTGGTTAATTAATGGGAGGATTATACCTTTCGTCTTAGTGATATTGAAGTGTGGTTTTATATTAATAAAAGGTGGGATATATAAGCATTACTGACATAGTAGTGGACACATTTGTTGATATGGAAACATCTGGATATGGTTTCTCGGGAAAGAATCTTTCAATGGTGGGGTGGTTGTAATACCTTGTTAATATTTTTAGGTAGTCACCAACCAAACATTCTATCCATTCATTGGTTGGGTTAGGTTTTAGGATTTTTAATGTGGAATTATAAAAATTTTTGGAAATTCAATGGCTATGCACAGATAGTGCACTATTTTTCTTTACCATGTGCCCAGCTAGTGAAAATTGGCCAACCCAATTAAGTGGTAGTATTCATGGTTGGTAAATGGTTTGGAAACATTTGTTACAAACTAGTATAAACCAGGAACCCTATTAGAGGGTAATGAAATTTTTCTAACAATGTTTCCATACTCATCTCCCCATGCATACTATTTTTTATTCATAGAATTATATAAGAATTTCATGAAACTTATTTTTTACCCACTCTTCCTAAAATCTATATATCTCAAATTGCTAAATCTTGGAGGATGTAAAAGAAAATTTTTGGCTGTTAAATGCCTAAACTTATGTGGAATAAAGAATTTTGGATCTCATTCGATCCCTCTGGGGTTAGTTGATCTCTTTTTATTCCATATATCATTCCCTCTTTTTATTTATTTGATAGGGTTTGTTATATCATCACTTGCTTTATGGATAAAAAATTATTTTACATTGGATATTGAATCAAGGGTTTATTTCTTGATCTATGTTGATATCATTCGTCATTGGAAATTATGACTACGGGTGTTGAGTTTTGATATCGTGAAATGTGTAGGTGTTTCCAAATATTTATTATCTATTTATTACTCCTTGAATAGCTTGATTTATTTAAATAACAATAAAATTAAAATTTGAAAATACAATTTCATGAAAATTAGAATTTGAATTGAGTTGTTATGATATTTTCATAAAAATACTAAATTCTAATGGAATTTTAATTTAGGATACAATTTGAAATTGATTAAATTTATAAGGTGGTCTGTGAATTTATTTTTAGAATAGAGGATTAAATTAAAATTAATGAAAAACTATTATTGGGTTTATGTTGAAAAAACATGAATTGTTGAAAATATTATGTTTGTGTTTTGAATTTAATTTGGAATTTTGAAATAGAAAAGTGTGAAATTAAATAATGAAATGATTTGATTCTCAATTTATTTATTGATTTTCTTATTGATCAAAAGAGATCTAGGATAATTAGTGGGTTATTTTTGACAACAACACTAGGATGGAAATTACCGATAAGTGGATTGATGATATAAACTCAAAAAAATCTACTTAGGAAGATCATATTCTTGATGGAAAATTAATGATTCATATTCGACATAAGCCTTCTAAATTTGTTTAGTGAAATTCCATGATCACTAATATGAGTGTATAGTATCCAATGATAAGGATATTTTATACTACATGGTAGATGACCATGGTGCTTGTTGAGGCTTTTTTTATTTTAAATTCCACTGATTATGAAAATTATTTATTCATGCCAAGTAATTTATGTACACTATATTATATAATGTGATAATTTAATCCATTTTTGAAATTATTTCCATCATATCAAAATGAAAATCAAATTTTTCATTAAATATTAAATTTTAATTCCATGATTTTTTTATTATAATTGAAATAATTACTTTGTTTATTATTATGGAATCTTATTTTTGAACACAAGCTGAGGCCCCATTAGGATTTGTATCTCACTTACTAACTTTGAATTTGTGAATTTATATATTTTATTATTAATGGTAAAAGTAATGGGAAATAACCACTTGTAGGATGTGGATTTTCTTGATAATTTATGGCTATGAGTGACTTTTCATATTGGACATTGGGTTGTCTTCTATGTTTCCTATACTATTATGTTGATCTATTTTTGTTTTTGATATACTTGTTTGGTTTCTAGTACTTTTTGCTTCTATATTTTTGATTATTTTGATATTTAACTTTAACTTTCAATATTTTTGTGTAAAATTAGTTCCCAGTTTTATACTTTATGATCCCTATTACTATTCACCAGCCCGTTGGGATAGTAAACACCCTTATGGATATATCAGAGGCAATTTTATTATTATGATAGAAGGGTTTGAAAGATAGTTTCTCATGCGAAAACCCATGGTTTCATTCAATAACTTCCCAAATAACTTAATTACTTACCTATTATCATCTAAAATCCTTATAAAACTCATAAATCAAACCTAAAATTACATTTAGTGGAATCCAAATGATTTTTTCAAAATAATAGGTGGTCCCCTAAACTGTGCATTTTATTTTATTTCTTCCTCTTTATCCTTAAATTATTATTATTCTAATATTATATATTGAAACGGTATCTTATATATAGTGATATTTTATAAAATTAATTTAATTACCTAAATCATCGTCAACTTCCCTTAAATGGGAAAGAAAACAGTTTATTGTGTGTTTGATAGAATACCACCTCAATAATCGACGTAGTTCATTTTCCATCACTGGTTCAAACAGATTTTCATAATGATGGATTTAATGTATGTATATATATATATATTATATTTTAAAAAAAATTAACTTATTTAATTTTGATATCTCATATACCATTTTTTACTTTTCATTCAGTGAAGGATGCAAATGTATTTCTCTTGTGTACGGTGGACTACCGCCTCACAGAACGATGTGATTCATTATTCACACACACTTTACATGGAAGGTAATAAGGATTATTTTAATAAATCTATGTTATATTTGTGAAAAATAGATACATATAAAAGATTAATAGAACATAAAACTTATTTAATTCTACCTCATCGAAAAATAATAACGTTTCTAGTGTGTACGAATAACTACTTCCTAGAAAACCAATGTGATTTTATTTTAATTTCTATTATACTTGGATGGTAATAAGAATAGTTTAGATGAATATATATGATATATATAAATATATATTTATATATTTGATATATGGGTGATATATATGAAATCAAAATGATTCGATATTGGAGATATTTTATTTCCATTATGTTATATCCATCAAGGAAATGGAAACAACGTTCATGCATATATAGGACCTATCATATCCATAAATAGTGTTATTTATTTATTTCCATAAATATAATGGATTTATATAAATAAATATATAATAAAAAATATGATATTTATATCATTTTTTATACTCTATAAATGATATAACCATGATCTACGAAAATTCTTTGAAAAACCCAAATGCAAAAATATATTAAAAATGAAGCATTCATTACCCAAAACACAACTTTTAAAGATAATTGTTAATAAAAAAGTAAAAAATGTATAATCACATCATATATTATTTGATATACATTTATATGGTTCTTTAATATGGTCATAAAAATATTTTATCTTTAATAAATTAGGGTCAGTTGTTTATAATGGATGTTTAGACATAAGGTATGGGACTTCCGTATATCTTTCAATTTTTTATGAGACACGTCCTATATTTACCATGTAATTTTATATGCGGTTTACATACTAACAATAAATTCATTTTATGACTTTTATTCTGAAAATTATTTTAATTTTCATTTAAATTTGAGGATCTCTCTTTCATGGGATTTACAGTTCAAATGTCTATAAATAAGAAACGAATTTGTGTCTCAGTTTTCCTTCCTTGAGACATATGTTTTTTTGTGAACCTATATTATATTATGAGGTTTATATTTAGACTTTATAACATGTAATTTTATGAATTTATATATTTTCATGATGTTATATTTTTTACTTAATTTTATTCTTTCATGAGTTTTTTCATTCAATGGTGACAAAGTGGTAAGCATTTTATATTACAATCACAAAACATATAAAAATTGTTAATTATTATTCTTCCAATTATTAAATATTATGATAGGTCACAAACTAAACTCGTTAATATTCCTATCATTTGTTTATTCCTTGAAAATTCAAATTTTACATTAATTTTCCACCCTTTATCTACTCAGGAGTTCAAAATAAATGTTTAATGAAAAATTGGATTTTATTAATCTCTTTAGTCAAAACACATATTTCTTAAAAACCCATGTTTTAAAATAATTATTTAAAAAAATTACTTAACTTAAATAAAAAAAATTCTTAATGTACTTTTTAACAATTTTTTAGTTTTAAAAAATTTAAATAATCTTCAAGAATTTTCCAGATAATGTCTATTTTTTTATTGGAAATGTGAAAGGATTTTTTTTAAATGTTTATGATATAAAAAACATCCCAAAATGTTGGGAATTATTTTAATTTAAAATTTCATTATAATTATCCTTGTTAATTTCCTAATAATATTATTTTCCAAATGACTTAGGTTTTAAAAATTGTTTTCAATGTTGAAATGATATTTTACATAAGAAATGGATTAAATTGTTTTTAATGATTCTTGTGTAGGTTTTCAAGGGAATTTTCGTAGAATAGGTTTCAAAAATATTTTAATAATTTTATTTTGTTTTCAAAGAAAATATATTTTCATTTATATATGTTCAAAGTGATATTTAAAAGTATTTTTCTATATAATATTACATACTTTAATGTTACATATGCTTTACTAGGAATATAATATAAGGGTAAAATATTATTCATTCTCAGAATGTTTTTTATGATTACGTGATAATTATGAAACCCATTTATCTTCCATGGATTATACTATGAGATAATTCTTGTTTAGCCCACTTATTTTTAATGGTTATGATATGAATAAATGATTATATGATAATGAAACCTGTCTATTTTCGAAAGTTTATGTTGTGATGAAATGTTTTTTAAACCCATTTCATTTCATGTATTATGATAGAATAAATGTGTAGTGATATTGTAGCACAAATATGTAGGAATTGTTTTAACATGTGGGACATATATCACCATAAAATTAATTTTGTAAATATAAATATATAAAGATATATGTCGGACTTTTATGGGAAGTGAATGTGGTTTGCTAAGGGGTTTTTTCCTTTATGATGGTCTTCGGAGTGAACCATGACTACTATGTTGGTTTGGGGATTGAAACGGTTACTCCATGATATCTTTGTATACTATATAATTGAATTCATATGCTTATGGGAATTCCATAGTTCCATGAATTATTCCTACAATATTCTCTCTTTACCTATATTCTTTAATTTATTTACGATTCATGTCATATTATAGTCTAATATTTATTCCATGCAACAATATTATGATCTATTTTATTTAGTGTATGGTTTTAAATATTAACCTCAAGTACTCATAACCAAATTCTCATTTCATGCTTATTTGATCATTGATATCTCAACTATTTACCATTACTGAGCATCTAATATTACCATTTCTTATGTTTCCCTTCTATAGGTTATCAAAAAATATTTTATATTTGGGTATGTTTATGGAGATTTATAAATAGAAAATATATTCATAATTGATGTTGAATATCCTTCACCAAATAAAAATATTGAGTTGATAGTATCCAAAGACATTACACTATTCTAGCCCTCATGAATGTACATAAATAATTTCTTGAATATTCATCTAAAAAGATGAAACCTCACATTGACGAATACGTGATGGTGACGCTGCCTCTTAGATGGCCCTTTGGGGTGTAGATATGGATGGTGGACGCCTGATTTGTGTGTGATATAGCTAAGATGGGTGTAGGGGGGCAAGGATCTAGCAGTGGTGATGGTATACAGCCAATGACACTGATCATTACGGGGTGTTCAGAACTAGGTGATTGGTTAGGATATTTGGTTTTTTCTTCAGTCATATACAGTAGTGAATGCGATGTCTCAGTGGCCCGTGGATACATTGATGGAAAATCTTAGGCTGCAGATAATATAGGTGGGTCCATATATGGTGACCAGATGATGGTAGGTAGTTTTCAAATCTGATTGTGGGAGGTTTCGGTGGTTGTACGATTGTTTTTTGGAGGATGGTATCTAGCTATGACAGTTCAATTAGGGAGACCAGTGGATAGCAAGCATAGAACTAGACATCAGTTGGGTTCTTCTTGGTGTGTTGTTATAGTATGGGTTATCTAGGCGTTGAGCCTCTATTTATCATTTGTGATTGATACATTGGAGTTTGGGAAACTGTTGTATGCACTCTGTATTTTGAATTGTGACATTGGGATTTATGCCACCATATGTTAGGCCTTTGTTCCTCTGGGACTTTAGGTTGTGATGGGTCCCCCTTTGTTCAAAAGGTCTTTGTTTTTTTCCTTTATAATAATGGGGCTTTCCCCCAACATTCTTTCTAATCTAATAAATGGAGTATTTCTATATGGAAAACCAGTGTCATTATATTTTGTATCAGATGATATGTTTATTTAACCATTAGAAACTAGGATTTTAAACCTTTAGTGAGAACCACTAAAATAACCTTATGTTTAAGATTCGTTTCTAACTTATAGTAAATAAATGAATGTGATTTTACTAGAATTACACCCCTATATATAAACTATAAGGGGATGTGCTTTTGTAATAATGTCAAATATGGGTAATAATGCTAAAACTTGCACATGATTTGTGACTCATGTGTTATCTATTACATGAAAATGGTTCTTACTGAGCACCATGTTTTACACTCCAGGGGGCATAAAATGTTTAATTACATTTCATTTGTGATCCATAATGATGGATTTAAATAGAGGATGACCATGGATTCCCTATATAATAAAAATATGTAATATACTATAAAAAGGTTACTCACTTTGGAAATCCATTAAATGATTTCTCAGACTATGTGTCTTTCAACTATGAATTATTTTACTCACACTATGATTTTTGGGTTAATCAATTATGGGAACTATAAGGAATTTCATTAGCATTGAATGGGGTGGAAGATTTCTAGTGAGTGTCTAACAGGGATAAAGAAAAGATGGAATTATATTTTCATTATTCCAAATCTATTATCATTGAAAAATATTAACAATTTTCACCTTAACAAACTCTCAGAGTCACTAAAAAAAGGAAAGAGTTATCTCAAAGATCAAGTAATGGATACCATAGAGGAAATAAGATTTTGTTTCTTATATATCAATAATATTAGAAGAAACATTCTAGGTATTGTCTTAGAGGGATGAGAATACATTTTGAATGTGGAAAAGAAATACACAGTTTAATTAATTGAAATGGAAAAATGAAAAATTTTATTAACTCAATGGATGATAATATTGGTCTCTCTATGGAATCCTAGAATGTTGATTTTTTTAAATGTGAAATATATGGGCATTAAAAAAGAAATTTCATAAGGGGATAGATTATGAAGAGAATATATAATTTTTTATGAGTAATAATGTTGATTATGAAGAGAATATAAATGATATAACATGTAACTGGGGAATCATATATACCATATGAAATAAATTCAGTGTAAATCAATAAATTGGGACTCAATGAAGAGAAACTGAGATGATATACATTAAATAATGTCTATAAATTCCATGTATTTCCATTAAATACTTTATAATATAAATATATGAATTATTTTATTTTCAATAACCTTTTAATGGTTTATTATTATGTCATTAATCAATTGGTTTCATTTATTTAAATGTAAAATATAATTACATAATCAGTTAATCCACATCGCGTGTTTTCTAGGGCATTCCAAACATAGTTGCACAAAGTCATCGATATGTTGATTATGGTTAAGGTTTTAATTATTATATCCTCAACATAATATTAATAGTTACATAATTTTCATTTTTTAACATAATTTATTCTTTTAAAACAAACCATGACGAATGTTTCTGAAAAATTATCAATGATATAATCATAGAGATGGTAGGTTGTATGTATATTTGAGTAATGATCCTATTTTTTAAAAACCCTGATTGAAAGAATGCATTTATTATATTATCATTAAAAATGATGATTATATAATAAAAACATAATAAATTATTAAATTAATTTAATATTTTATTCAAATAATGTGGTGATAAAAATTAATCACATCACTTTGTGGAGGTGATCATCTACACATAAAAATAATGACCATTATGGTTATTCAATGGTTGGAATTGTAAGAAAATAAATGATATATTATCACTGCATAATTATAATTATTTTAAAAATATTATATATATATATATATATATAAATTATTATTAAAATATATAATGTATCGAGGTGAAGGAAAATGAATTACATCAGTTCCTCAGGTGATAGTCCACGATACATAGAAATAATCGATTCATTTCCTTTATGAAGAAACTATATATGGATATAGTTTATTACATTAAGATAATAACTAATACTTAAATGTAATATTATTATTTTATTATTTCTTCATTGTTGAAAAGTTTTTTATTGATGTAGGATAAAAAATAAAATTATAACATTCCATTAAAAGTTATACCTCTTCATCAAATGACGTTATTTTCTTTAAACATTATACCCTATATATGTTGGTATTATACACAAAATAATACATATAGAATGTGGGTTGTGATTTTAATAATTTTTATGGGTAGGTATTGTCTGAACCAAGTGGATCATGGCGTGTGGATAAAATCAGAGAGTTGGCTCTATATTTTTTGTGTTGGAAGGGACATTCATGGAATATCATAATGTACTAAATTAGTATAAAACAACATCGTTGAAAAAATAGATGCATGTTGGTAAATTTATATGATACAATGAGTATGTTTCTAAATTGTCTCATAAATTACAATTTGGATATGTTTTGGTTATTCTTTAACCCCTGTCTCTTGTATTTAGACACTGTAAATCTGTTTCAACATTACCGCAATAACAAGCTATTTTACTCATTAGAACCAAAAATGTTACTATAAAAGGAAAAATGACTAATAAATGGGATAAAACAAAAATTAAGAATAAAATACCACTAACATGGTTGATTATATTATTTTAATGAATTTTAACTCTTTTTAAAAAAATAATTTATTATAAAAAATCATTTCTATCATTTTTGAACTATTTGTTTAATTTGAATTTGAAAACAACATATCAGCACTATAATGATAAAATAATCCATTCAAACATAAATAATATGTTTTATGTATTGATAAAATTCCCAGGATACTATATATCAACAAAAAACTATTACATTTATTGTTTTTAAATTAATTAACATGATTTTGTAAATTTTTTCTAAGAATAGTATTGGTGTTGCGTAAGCATTTAAATTAAATATTTCATGATAGAATATTAAGAATAAATATATATAATAAATAATATTTCATTTATCAAATAAATTTCTCTAAAAAAATTAATCTCCTTTTATACTTAAAAAATATTTTATAGATATTAATGTGAAGAGAGTGACGTTATGGAAATTTCATTACATTAAATAAAAAAATTATATTTATCATTGTAAAATGGCCCCAAAATTCCATATACTCGAATTTATGATGGAAATGGAATAATTTCTCCCATCCAATGAAATTATGAAATTTTTGGGCAGATTTTGAGACATTATTTCATTGTTTTAATCCATATTTACAAATTTTAATACTACCATGGTTAAAAAAATGTATTGTAGTTTACTAACGAAAATGGACATGTTAACCAAATTTATACCTCTTGGCTCAATGTATTGAAATGTTTTATCAAAATTAAATTTATAATTATTTTTTAATTTAAATTTAAATTAAATTCACAAAACACATCGAATAACAAGTTTTTAGAAAAGTACCTTTTAAGTATGAAAAAATTGTTATACTAATTTAATGGAAAATTTTTATTGAAATAAAAATTATTTGATTGTATTTAATCAGGATTAGTGAAAGAAATTGTATAATGAATCAAAAAAGTAATTGTTTATTAAAAATTCATGAAAAAATGATACTTTCTATAAAAATCAATATTTTCACTATTCATTCAATAAAGATTGTCTAAAAAATAAAAATATGGCATCATAAGATAATTTTTACATGATTAATTCAAAAATGAAATCATTTTAACAAATTGAAATTTCTTCATATTCCATAGATTAATTTTACTACTCACTAAAAACCCTTTGTAAAGAAAACATATTTTTTATCAAAAAATGAGTTTACTGAAAAATTGAATAAATACTTCTTAATAATTAAACATTTTATTTTTATTCTATTGGGAATATATATTTTTATATGTATATATATATATATATATATTATAATGTGGCCAATCAATTTTACACAACCAATATGATGGATAGGTTATAACTATAACATTTATTTTTTCATATTTCATGGTTAATTTATGCTTGGTGTTTCGTGTTATATACAATATCAAACATAATGTTCATTTAAAATATCTTGATATTATAGGCTAGATCATATTATTGATTAACTTATCATGAAATTAAATGATGATAATGTTATTTACTTGTGGTTTCATTGTGTTCATTCAATAGAGCATGTTGCTTATGGTCGATCTTTCTTTCATCATGTGGTTGTTGAATAGAAAATAATGGAAGGTTCACTTCATAACACATGGGGGCATAAATATATATCATTAAATATATTATTCGTGAACTACACATAATCGATCTAGAAGTATTGATAAAGGATAAATATTCCAAGCATTAAATGTCCATTATTGAATTTATGAGAAAATTGATGTTGGATTCATGTTTTTTAATGGAACAAGATTAGATATTCAGGGATGTTCACACATCAAATATCCTTATGTTATACTTCTCTATTATAATACCAAACAACTCATTTATCCTCATAAAATCTAGGGATATAGTGATCACCTCTCAGTTATACTAACACACATTTAGTTCAAGGGTCATGCCACCTTTTGTGCACACACTACGACGGTCATGTGTCTCTCATGAACACACCTTCCCTCCCATAAATAGACAGAACTACACTATACTCTAGATCTTGTAATGACACTTACTTGGGTTATCTATAGTTTTACATGGTTCCAACATAGGTTATCCCATATTTTTTCTCATCTTAAACTCATTAAATGTAAAAATACTATCTTCCAACCATATTCATCCTCTTCAAATTAATCTACCAAGTGATATTTATATATATTTACTCAATCATAATGTGCATAAAAATTAATCCCATAATGTATATACTTTATGAAATTATTAACATTGACACATCATGATATATATTCAAAATCATCAAATGAGAATTCAAAATCTCTTATTTGATTGTTTTCATCAATATGAATTTCATAAATAACATTAGAACATGTCTTAAACAATTTGAATTGTCTAAAAATGACGATATGTATTATGGAATCTATAATCCATAAAATTACTTTATACAACACCATGAACATTAATAATTAATTGTAGAGTAATATACAATATAAGAAATTTAAATATGTTAACTTCAATCCTTCTTTTGAATATATTTCCAATCCCATTCATGGTTTCAATATGATTGCTCTGATGGATTAATTGTACTTTCACTTATTTAAAAAAATACAAAGGTCATTGTAAGGGTCTTCTCATATATTATTCTCCCTTTTATGGAACTCACACTTTCTTCTCCCTTTTACAGGTCCAAGATATAGATGACATAAAATAGTTCTATAAGACAAGATAAATTATTTTGCATTTGTAATGTCTATAAGTGCAGGCATATTAATGAAAATAAGATACAAATGAACAAGGTTTTTAATGATTTCCATAAAATTAAATTAATGTTATACCATTATTATAATTTTTTTATATCCAAAATATGAATAATACAAAAAATATTTTTTAGGAAATTCCATATTTTTTTATGAAATATTCAACACATAATAGCTCTTCATCAACTGATTAAATAATTTACTCCGTTCAATGGTATTTGGGTAACACCATGAATGAATCCATATTTATTTTTCATTAGTAACACCATTACACATATACTTATATTCCCAATATATTATCTCAAAACATATAATATAATAGTGAATAAGGTTGAAATAATTGTTTCTCAAAAGTAACACTAAGAATTTGAGAATCTGTATATCCTAGTCCATATATTACTTCAATTCTCAAACATTTTTATGCATAAAACATCATTTTATACTATAGAACTTTAATTATATGATGTGTTAAGTGATTTCCCATTATCTATAATTATATCAATATATTATGTAGGTTCTCCAAGAGGTTTTGTGGAGTCATTCCAAATTAAAAATAAACTTCCCAAATATCACCATATTTAATCAAAATTCCCTTGATTTATATCTTTAATTTTTTATTTTTCTTATATGGATATTATATCCAGAAACATTATTTTATTTTCTCATCATCGAGGAGTCATATTTCCATTATTTATCTGACTTTTAAATTGTAGGTCTTATTTATTTTTATATATTCTCCACATTACTTTTTAATGTTTATGTTTTTCATTAATTGATATATTGTACAAAATAAAATAGCCTTGTAATAAACTTTCATCCATTCCAAAAAATACCTATGAACCTTCTTCACTTATTTTATATTGAAGTCCAATGTGGATTCCCTAGTAATGTTCCTTTATATTTTTAAGTGAAACCATCATCCATTAGAACACATCTTGTGGAAAATATAGTCATTCATATTCAATAACTTATTTGTGATGATATTTTTTGTTTCATTACTCTTCACCATTAAAATTATTCTATAATATGGTCTTAATCGAGAAAAATTAATTGAAAAAAATTATTAGATAATAGAATTTATTTTTTATTGTTTTATTTTTTCATTTAGAATGTTTCCACTTGATTAGAGGATTTTTTTTCCCTTTATGTACCCTAATATTCTATCCAGAAGAAATTTCCAATACAATTTATTAGAAATAAAATAAAATTTAGATAAGACTTCGACAGGGTCAAAAGAAGGGGGTTCCCTCAAAAAATGAATTTATTTATTTCATTATTTGTGATTTTTAGAAAATAAGGCATTGTTTTTTCATAGTATTTTAAAAGATGACAGGGAAATATACTCACTTTTTATTTGGTGAGAATCTTATTCACCCATGTTTTCAAAATAATTGGACACATTTTATCTGAAAAATAAGACTCACTTCGTCCATCATTATAAAAAAAAGTTGCGGTTCTAAATTTGAATCATTTTGGGTCTCATGTGTGAAAAACCGTAATGAGGAATTGATAAATATCTATAAATAGGGAATAGGTTACATGGAGAATAAACCATGATAGAAGTAAATGGTCATTTTATTCACTCTATATTTGGTATCAAAGAAGTGATTATTTTGATGGATAATCGAAGTCTCTATGATAATAATAAAATAAATGTGATGATGCTTTTATGATTCATATTTCATAAAAAGAATATGTTGATTGGAGAACATGTGATAAAAGATTTCTTAAAGAATGAGTGAATATGATTTAGAGCCAATTTTTCAAAATGATCAGATCTTGATAGAAGTGAAGAATGAGATGGTGTCAATTCACTATAACATCTGATCATCCATCAGAAGCATAAAAATTATTCATACCCAGTATGATTGTATTAAAACTGATTATATCTTGGATAAAATTATTTTAGAAAGATCGTACTCAGGATGAGAAGAAAAAAATGAATGAAAGAGTGAGATCAAAAATGTAGTCAACCATTTGAAATTGGTTTAATTTTGTTGTAGGATTTCAGGTGGGTCAAGAGAAGAGGAGAAAAATAAGTCTTCCATATCAAGTATATAAATATAAAAATTGATAGTGTTCTTTGTATGTATTATCATGGGGGGTCATGAAATATATAAAAATGATCATATTCATAAAATCAGAGTGGTATCCATTTCTTCAAAACATTCTTAAAATTGGTATAGAGGTTTGTCTCGAAGAAATAAGATTCTGAAAATTGGACTCAAGTATTGAAATAAGATTAGTGATTCAATTGAAATTCTAAATAAGGATTTTATGTTTGAAGAAAAATGAGAGCTTTTATAATAGTTGAGAAAGTAAAAAATGCATCCTGACATTTAAGGGGAAATTGAAATTTTGGTGAATTTGTGTGAGTGGGAAATTATTTTGGGATTCCCACCCAAGGCACTCAAGGTTCACCTATAAAATGAGAATTAATTTATACTTTATGACTATTTTTATCATTCATTATACTTGATAAAGAAGCTTTACATTTTTAGTGAAAGAAAGAAGACATCACATTGAACTTTTTTGAAGATGTTTTGATGAAGAAATGAAAGAGAAGAGACAATATTGCAACATTTTATTCAGTATATAATCATACTCCGTGATTATAATAATTAGTTTATTACCATAATTTTATTTTCAATGATATTCAGAATATCATTGTATCGGGCTGGATAATCATCTTTTCGATTTTTGTATTTGGGATCTCAGACTGAGGAAGACTCTTAATGAGTTTTTCGGGCTCAGGAACTGAAGGGGTGTTGATTAATTTCTAACACATTTTGAAAATAAATTTTGATTAAATGAATCGTATTGTGATGAATCAGACTTGAAAAATCAGATTGATTTTCACTTAATAAACTTATGGATGTTATTACCTTCTAATGGGTAAAAAATGAAGATGTTTTTTAATTGAATACATTTTTGTAATTGAAAAAAATCATAGGTAACATGAGTTGTTACATAAATTTGTTTTACCTGGTTTTTGGTAAGAGGGTGCATAGGTAATTTTGGATTATCTTCAATGTACTAAATGAGTGAAAGGGAGTATCATAATTTTTATTACCCAATTATTTTTTTCTAGATTATCTTGTTGTATTGGATCATTTTTAAACCATACCAAGGATATAGCTATACTTATTGAATAGCGAACCTTGTAAATATTTGTGTTCCTGTGGATGTGTGTGTGAATTTTTTTCAACATGGAATAAAATCTTTAATAGAATGAAAAGTTTTGTTTCAATTAAAGTGAAACTTAAATAAAAATTATCACTAATTTACTCGCTCCCCCTTATAGTGATAAAATCATCCTCATTAGACCCTTATAAGTGGTATTAGAAGAATTTTCTCGTCTCTTATTCTTTTATGATAGAGAATTTAAATTATGTGAACAATAAAGGTATTACAGATTTCGATTTAAAGAATTTTTATATATAGAAAGTTAGAATGTTTCTGTATCTTATGTCTATTGGATATTATGTTCTTGAAGCTATAACATATGGGTTTCCTCCTCTTGATTATAAAACTCCTCTAACAGTTGTTGATAAGAAGAATGTATAAAATGATGGAAGATCCAATAATTCTATATTATAATCACTCTCTGAAATTTAATTCTTAAGAGTGAAAGGTGTTTCCACAACCAGCTGTATTTGGGATAAACTAAAAAATATATACAAAGGAAATAAAAACTTGAAGAAGAAAAAAATATAAATATGGATATTAAAATATGAATATTTAATGATGGTTGATCATGAATCTATTCCAGAATTCATTAACTAGGTAAATGAATCTGTCAGTACTATGAGATGTCGAGGTGAAAAGTTAGATGACTCTATAGCTATTTAAAAAATTTTGAGAATCATTCCTGAAATGTTTGATGAAAATATTTCTTCATTAGAAGATAATGATCTAGAAAATATTATCTCTTGATTATTTTCACAACTCTTCCATTACTTATCAAATATGAAGGTGAAATTTATGAAAAGAACAAAAATGTTTGATAGAGAAATGTTTTTCAATGCTGAAAAGAAATAAATGTAAAGGAATGTTCTTATTAAATATTAATCAGGAAAATTTGATTCTGAAGATGATGTAAGTAAACATCTTGAAAATATTTTATCATTTTTTTCAAAAAATGAGAAAATGGATAAATTGAAATAAAAAAGGGTTACTTCCCATTAAATGTTTTGAATGTGGATGAATTATAACTTTGTAGTTAACTATCCTCAGAGAGAGAATGAAGATGAATTGTGCGAGAAGAATGAAATACAAAAACATCGTGGAAGAAGCAAAGTGATAAATAAAAATTGTATTCCACAAGGAACTAAAGAGAACTCTTCAAATCCAAAACAAAAATATTCTTATCGAATGATGAAGAAGAAGAAGAAGATAGAGCTGATAGATCTTAATAATCAGTTGACTATTGTATTGATAATACGTTCATTTCAATATTGAAATGTGAATAATTTAGATGCATTAATTCTGAAGAATAACACACTCAACTTGAAATTAATTTGAAAAAATAATTGAAATAATTTACATGAATGATCGGAAGGATTGAAAAAAACGAAAAGTTTGAAGATGTCTCCTCTTAAACAAGAAATAAAGAATGTTTTTTTTGAGAGAGTAAAGCTCGTAAAACAGATTGATTATTTTAAGAAAACACATGAAGAATAAAATAATTATAATGTGCATCTGGTGGTGAATTTGAATGTAATAGAAGAATTTTTGTAACATGTCTAACAAAAACATTCTAAAGATGAATTAAAATTTACAATTTTCAAAAACTCTATTACTAATTTTGGTGAAAGTTATCAGAATGAAAAATGAGAGAAGGATCAAAAAAAATTACCTTCACAGGGTGAAAATAAATATGGAGATGTTTGTAAAAAGATTAATGCTTTAAAAGATATATATGTGGCCAAAGAGAAGAGTTCAGAAGTTACAAAACATCCTTAGATTGGAAAAGTATTATATGGATCTAAAAAAGTTCTAAAATGTATCATTATATTTAGGATAAAAAAATAAAAATAATACAATAAATAATTTAAGGATTTTTGTCTTAGAAACGAAATAAAAGAAGGTGGTTGGTAAAAATATTCATAGTTCTAAACAATAAGGAAGTTTTATAGGCAAATACTCCTTATATTGATATTGTTGGTATTTTGGGAAATTAAGACACATTGTACTTTTTTGTTGGTTCAACCAAGAACGTTAATACTATCCCTCATGTTATGGTTATAAATGTTTTAGGGGGATTCAATCTCCTTGAAGAAATAATTCTGAGAATGTTGTTGTTATGAAACCAGAATGGAATGAAATGAAGATTGAAAATAGATTCCAACCCCTAGAAACTATTTGCGAAATATTTGAACAACATAGAAACCTGAAAAAAGAATTTCATATTTGGTTACCATCATAAAAAGAGTATCCTAAAAATAGTCACAAGATGGAAGTGAAGAAATAAAATAGAGGATAAAAGGATATTATTGTTGAAACTGCATTGAATGCTTCAAAGGGAGAATTAACATTGATACTTAAGAGTGGGTGTTCTTCCCATGTGATAAGGGACATGGAATTGTAGAATAATTTGAATGATTCTAAATTAGGTATGATGAAATTAGGTAATGATGAATCGCTAAAAAAAGGGTTTGGATCATCCATCATCAGAAAATAGAAGATGACATCCAAGAAATTTTTTTTATGTTGATGGGCTAAAACAAAATTTTCTTTGTGTTTCATAATTGTGTGATGAGGGTAACAAAGTTATCTTCAGAAAATATGGGTTTTTTTCAAAAGTGAAGAAGAAGTAAATATTTTTATAAGTGTCCAACATACAAAATAGAATTTTTTTTTCAGCGTGGGGAAATAAAAAACTCTTCTAACATAAGATTGGTGGAAGAAAATCATTTGTAGAATAAAAGTCTTGAACACATGTTTTATGAAAATATTTTAAATTTATCTGAAAGTGACTATGTTCGAGTCACTCCAATTTTTCCAAGAAGAAAATATTGATGCTACCCTATCTGTAATAAATGAAATATTACATATGATGTGAATAACGAAAGATGGTATTGGTTTAATACAACCCCTAAATCTGATTCATTCCAACATTTTTTGTTGAAGATAAAATCATAGAAATTTTAGATAATTACTTAATTACATTCAATGATTATTTTACGTGCATTACTTTTTTCATTTATATGAACTATATATCAAATGTTTTCAAATTGTTTAAAATTTGTAAAAGAAAAGTAGAAAAGTAATGTGACTATTCAGGGAAGAAATATAGAATAGAAAATGGTGGATAATATATAATTGAATATTTTGAATACTATCTTGAGAATCATATAAATCAACATGTGTATAGATCCCCATACAGTCACTAACAAAATGGGATGGATAAAATAAAGAACAGAAGTTTTGTGGAAATGGGAAGAACCATGTTACTTGAACATGGCCTCTCTAATTACTATTTTAGGTAATCCTTGAGTACTGATGTTTATATTTTGAATCATTATTTCTATATGCCTAATTCTGGTATGACTCTATATGAATTGTTTTATTGAAAATCTCTATGTTTGAAGAACTTTAGAGTTTTTGAGAGCTCAATTTTCATAAAAAGGAAAGGTGGAAACTATGTTATGTTTGAGAACAAATGTGAATATATAACATTTGTTAGCAATGCTTAGGAAAGAAGAGGATAAATATGCTTCAACAAATAAATAGGTAGATTTTTCTATTATTTTTATGTAAATGTAATTAAATACATGAGAAAAATACATATTTATATAGAAAAAAAAGTTGACCATGTTGAAGAAATCAATTCTGATAAAGATACATACAATTTCATTCCTAATCAATAAGTAGAATCTAACTCATCCACTTCTAGTGATGATAATTATTTCTAAAAATATCATCCCAGGATTAGGAAGAAAGTAGAATCATTGAGTATAATTTGTGATCAACATCATTAGGATCAACCAAATCAAGATTTGTGTGAAAATGGTATTCACAAATTGAGGGTATTGATTTTTATGGAACCATTAATCAAATAGAATGACTTGAAATAATCAGAATCATTATTTATATTGCTGCACAAGGAGCCAACAAGATCAATCATATTGATGTTAAATATGTATTCCTATATGGTGATCTTGGAGACTAAGTTTATATTGAACCACCTTGTGGATTTTTATCGAATGATGAATGTTATGTGTGAAGATTGATGAAATCCTTGTATGGGATAAAATTGGCTATGAGAGAATGGTATTCATAATTTTATAATTTATTAAGGAAGATAAATTTTAGGAAAGGAAGTGGGGATTACAGTCTCTACAACAGATAATGTAGAAATTATTACCTCATTATAATTTTTTATGTTGATGGAATAATATTCTCTATTAATGGTGAAATAATTTGTGAAAACTATTCTGAATATAATAAGAATGTTTTTCAAATTTTAATTCTTGGGGAAATGAAATACAGTCTTGGGTTACAAATTTATCAAAGGAAGGAAACTATTTTTATTTCTGAAGAAAATAATGCTAAGGAACTTATTATTTGGTTCAAAAAGGAATACTAAAAACCTTTTTCCACACATCATTTAGTGGGAACCATGTTGAGTAAATATGTAGAATGAAAGGAAGTTGATGAGAAAGAGTATCAAAAGTTTATTGGAAAACTATTGTATTTGACAGATTTTTGGTCCAACATTGTTTATATATTTACCTTATGTGCTATATCACAGAGTGATATCAATTAATCACACTTACATGTCAGAAAAAGAATTCTCATATACATCGTAGGCACAACATAATTTGGAATCAGGTATTTCAGATCAAATAGTATTGATTTGTTTGGGTGTTGTGATGCTGATTTGGTAGGAAATTTTGATGATAAAAGATCAAAATCTATTATAGTATTCTTTATGGGAAAGAATTGTGTTTTATTACATTCAAATAACTGTAATTCCATAATAATCAGTATGGTTAATGATGAGTATGTTTCTTCTACTCAAACTGGTACTCAAATTATGTGGATGGAAATGCAATTAGAAGATTTAATTTTTGAAGTGATGTTTACATTGCTCTTGGGTTGTGACAATAAAATCACAACCAATCTCACCAAGAATCCAGTTAAACATTCTCATTCAAAATGTAATGATATAAAATATTATTTAATCAAAGATCTTGTGGAAAAAATGAATTGAATTTGGAGTATATTTTGACATCTGAATAACGTGTTGACATGTTGAAATCAATTTAACGAATAAAACCTTTTTTAAATTGAGGTTGAACATGGGTGTCCAACATCTTTCTCTTCAAGGTGGAGGTAAGTGCTTCTATCCCCTCTCTCATCTTACCTTTGGATTGTTTTGTCAAGGGGTGAATTGTTTCATAAATCAATGTATATCACTTAAAAGGATAGAGTTGTGGGTAGTCTGCAAATTGAAAATTGTTTTTTGAATAAATTATTCTAACTATTTTTTGGATTGGTTATAATGAAAGAAATGTTTTTTTATTCTAGGGAGAATTAATAAATGTTGAGGTTGAGGAAGAATTGTGGAAGAAAAAAAGAAAAATGTTTTCATAATCACTAATTTTAGACATCGTGATATTGGTATTAATGATTCTTGCTTCCTAAAATGATTTAGCTTATGTAGGCATAGAAATTTTGTTATGTAATTCATTTATTTAGAATACAATGTTTAGTAATTTTTAAAACATGGTTGACAACAAAATCTAAAGGGTGATATTGTTTGGAGAATGTTGAGAGGAAGGTATTTGTTCTCATGAGTTCTCTTTTGTTCTCAAAGAAGGTTTTGTTTCTCAAGGACGTTTAAGTTGAATGGAAAACCAACTCACTCTTATTTGGTGAGAATAGTGTTGACCTATGTTTTCAAGTGAATCAGACTTTTGTTTTCTGAAAATCAAACTCACTCTTCCCATCATTATGGGAAAAATATGTGGTTATAATTAGACTCACTTTGGGTATGGTATGTGAAAATACCATAATGAGAAAATTGTCATTATCTAGAAAGATAGAATTAGTTGCATGGATAATACATATTGGTAGATGTAAATAGTCAAAAGATTCACTATAGATCATGTCTGGGTGAAGTGATTTTTTTGATGGAGAATCGAAGTCTCTATGACTATGAAAAAATAAATGTGACATTTCTCGGTTGATTCATATTTCATAAAAATAATATATTGATTAAAGAACTTGTGATATAAGATTATTGAATGAAAGAGAGAATGATAAGTGGTGATGATTCTTTTAAAAATGACCAGATCTGGGTAGAAGTGAAGAAAGATTTGGTGTTGATTCATTGTAGCATCTAATCTTCCATCATAAGAAGAGAAACTATTTATACCCAATATGATCATATTCGCAGTGGTCATATTCAACCTTATAGTATTCGGGAATGATCATACTCTGGATGATAAGAAAAGACAAAAATTTGAGAATGAGATCAACAATGTAGTCATCCATTTAAAAAGGGTTGAATTATATTGTAGGTTTTCAATTTGGTCAAGATAATAGGAGAAAATGATGTCTTCTATCTCAAGTAGGTCAAAAGAAAAAGTGAAAGAGTTTACTACATGTACTGGAAAGGGGGAGCTCTACATTAATAAAAATGATTTATTTAAAACATGATTGGATTCCATTTTTTCAAACACTTTCTTAAAATTTGTACAGAGCATTCCCTTTAAGAAATCGCCTTTATAAAATCAGAATCATGTATTGAAATCAGAGTGGTGATTAAAATTAAATATTAATTAAGTAGATTATGTTTTTATATGAATCAAGAAACTTTTAGAAGAGTTGATTAAGTCAAAATGCATCCCGATATTTCAGAAGAATACGAAAAGTTTGGTGAATTTTTTGTGATTGGGAATGATTTTTGGGATTCCATCCCAAACCTTTATAGGTTCACATATAAAAGGAAAATTATTATGTAAATTATGACTTTTGGTATTGTTCAATTCAATAAATGGAGAATCTATGAGTTTTCAGTGAGGGAAATAAGATATGGTATTTATATTTTGTTGAAGAAGTTTTGACGAACAAGTGAAAGAGAAGAGACAAGATCACAACACCGTATTCAACAGATGATTTTAGTTAGTGATTATCGTATTCATATGATTATTGTATTCATATTTTCAATAATATTTAGTTGATCATCATATCAGGAAGGGTAGACATATCTGGTAATCATGTATTCAGGTTCTCATACTGAGGGAGAATCATACTGAATTTATCGGGCTCAGGAATTGAAGTGGTTTCGATTCATTTCTGTCATATTTTGAATTGAAAATCATACTGGAAGAATCATATTTGGAGGAATCAGACTCAGATCATCGATCCATGTTTTACATAAAGAATTGTAAAAAATATTACCCTCTACTGTGTATGAAATTAAAGAAGTTTTTTCCAATTGAATAAATTTTTGGAATTGAAAAGAGTCATTGTTACATGATTTTTTACAAAAACATTGTTTACTGTTTTTTTATAAGGGGTGAACACATAATTTTTTATTTTCTTTAAAGTAATACATGAGTGAAATGGAATATTCTACACATTTTAATCTATGGATTGTTTTTTTAGTGGATTGCATGGTATTGGATTATTTCTAAACCATACCAAGGATGAAGATATTCTTATTGAAAAGTGAACTTTGTAAATACTTATGTTCATGTGGATGTATTTTTTGAAGTGTACTAAATAGGGAATTGAATATTTAAATGTAGGAAAATTTTGTTTCAGTTGAAGTGAAATATCAAAAAAGTATAATTGATTCAACCCCTCAGCATCTCAGTGATACAATCATCCTATTTTAGTACATTATGTTTTTCATTTATTGACATGTTTTACCAACATTCCATGTCCTTGTCAAAAAAAAATCCATCCATTCAAAAAATAACATATGAACCTTCTTCCCTTATTTTATATTAATGTATAATGTGGATTAACTGGTAGTGTTCCTTTATATTTTTATGTGAAACCATCATCCCTTGGTAGACATCATATGGAATATAAAGTCATTCATATTCAAAAATATATTTATGATGATATTTTTTGTTTCATTATTTTTCACAAATCATATTATTCAATAATGTGGTTTTAATTCTCTAAATGTAATTGAAAAAATATATTAGATGATAGAATTTATATGTTTTTGGATTAATCTATAATTTAGTACGTTTCCACTTAATTATAGTATTATTTTAGTCCCTTATTGTGTACAATAAGTCTATCTAGAAGAAATTTTTTATACTAATTATTAAAAATAAAATAAAAAATTAGAGATGAGTTGGATGGCGTCAAACAAACGAGGTTTCCACCATCCAAAAATCAATATAATTACATATCATAGTATGAAAAAACATTTTCATAATCATAATCATATGTAGTTTCCCAATAAGATTGAGAATTACCTTGATTAAAAATAATAAGGTTCTATTCATTATTCCTTCACTGAACATTAGAGGATGATCGGGTGGTCACGGTTCTTGGAAGTTTAGTGTTTTCCTTCTGTTACCTTTTCATAGTAGGAAAAGACGTCAAACCCCACCTATTGATCAATTTTTTTCTTTCCATATATGAAATAATAATTTAATGAAGTATGAATACTATTCAAATCATAATGTGGAGTGATATCACTAACCCTTTCATCATCAGATACATTCCACCATTTATCATAGATTTTTTATATCTGAATTTCTTATTTAAAATGAGTAGAATATTTAATGAGAAAATGATCATGTGGGTTCCATCAAACCTCCATTTTATTACCATCACTTTTTCATTCTTAATTATTTAATATCATAACCACCCTAAATCAAATCATATTAATGGAGTTAATCCTATCCTAAATATATTAAATCATATCTTCCAAGCCTCATTTATATTCTTTATTTCTAATTCATTAAATTTTCTTGATGAGTGGAGAGAGTTGTCATGTTATTTAATTATCTGACATTAACCTTTAATTGAGAATATAAGAACTATATTATGATTTTATGTAGTTTATAAAGTGTATATAAATACTACCTTGAAAAAATTGTCCAAATGTATTTCTAACAAGAATAACTTTAAAAAAAATTAGAAAAGGGAATATTTTAATAAAAAGAGATAATTAATTTTTTTTCTTTTTTCCACCAGGTTTGAGAGAGAGTTTTACTTTTGAAACATATTACTATGTGATTCCTCAAATTGATCAGTTTCATCTTTGACCAATTCACTATAAAAAATAATTCTATTCATCACATCAACAATACACATTACCACTTCAATTGTAACATTATTAAAATGACCATTAATTTCATACTAATGACTAGCTCTAATATTTTATAAGTATCATCAGAAGATGTATTACAACATTTACCATAATAATTACCTTCAGTTGTTAATGTTTCATCATTTACTTTTACATTATTCATTATATTCCATGCCTTACATTTAATTATATTTTTTTGCATCATATTTTCAAACTCTAGATGTTTATCATAAAGAGTATCTCCCATTTCACCATTTGACCTCTCTAAAACATTTCTAGAAATCATTTTTTAATATATAAAAATGAAATTTGGAAAAATATTTATCATTAGAGGTAACATGTTTTATATGATACCACATGTATATCCTCTTTCGATATGGACCACTGGGAGTAAAATAATTATTCTTTTTTAATAAAAATTCTTAATTATTAAATTAATCATCTTAAAAAACATAAATTACTAGATACACTAAATTTCATCTCATATTCCTCACCCCATGTGAACAAAGTAAATGAATGATATTAGAACATAGTGTCTCATTGATTTTTCTCCATATTCTACTCTATTTTAGGTTGGTTATAATGCCTAATAATGATTTCCCACAGTACTGAAGTTTTTTTACAACCATGGATAGTAATGTCTAATAAAAAAAAGACTAAAAAATATTCTATTTAACAATATATATCTAAAAAAGAATAAATTATGTTCAAATGATGTTATGAGTCCAATGAGAGAAACTTTACCTTTTCAATTATGATCTCAAATGAAAAAAAATTAACCTCTCAATGATACTCCTCCTCCAAAATTAGTAGGTTAAACATGTTGGGATTTGTAAACCTTCAAGATCCTCAATAGAATCTTTGAAAAAAATTGTAATCTATAAATTCATTCTATACTATTAAAACTTTGGATTCAACTTAATAATTTACTTCTTATGTGTATCTCCATAAGCTAATCCAAAATTTTATTCATCTTCCCTATTCGATAAATGATGTGTCAGTATCTCATAATTATATTACACAATTCATGGGAGTGAAAAATGAACTCAATTTAATATTTGATACCTCAATTCAACATAAATATTGGAATTCAATCATAAAAAAGTATTTTTCATAATAATTATTTTTAATTACAATAAGTTTCAAATATTTTAACTCCTTCATGATTCTCAGAATTCTAATCCCTCTAAATATGGTCAATATTTTAAATTTATTTTTACCATAAAACATGATCATAAATAATTTATATATTATATCGATGTCATTATTTATTTATAAATAACTCCTAAAATCATATTTAAATGACTAAAAGTCTGTATTCATTATCGTTATCATCAGGATTTCATCCTAAAGTACATGTATTTAATCTTTCCATGTAATATTTAAAAATTAATGTTCCCATCTTAAATACACAAAGGACCTCTATTTTAATGCCCCTAGATTTTTTCAATCATTGTTTTTGAATTAATTTATTATTTTTGATATTTTTAATTTCGTGCCGCAATGAAAATAGTTTATTTTATATTAAAGCACCATGTTAGGATTTCTTAAACATCGTAGAACATAAATTTCAGCTTTTTTTACATGAATCATAGATGTTAGTTTTTTATATGAAAGGATTACTTTCTTCGATGGATTTCATAACACACGAGACTGACTTTTACTGAAAAATAATATATTATTAAAAAATATAATAATATAAATAACCTAGGTGTTAAATTATCTACTGTTAATATTATTAACTAACTTATGAAAATAGATATTTTTTATCAAAATGTAAAATTAATTAATTAGTAACGATTGTTTTGAAATTAATATAATATCAAATTGAATATAAAGGGAGTATTCTTATTAAAATAATAATATTATTCTCATAATGTTATTTTATTCCAAATAAATTAAACTAGTTTCAATTAATAATTAATTTTAAATTAATACATATTTATATATACAAGTAAATATTTTTTAGATTAATCCAATATATTTTATAAGCATAATAAAAGAATAAAACAAATTTAACAAAAAAACCCTATATTTTTATTAAGGTGGTTTTACTGCTTTTTAATAGCGAACAAATTATAAATGAAATTGTTTTAAACTTTATAAATTTTAATATGTCAAAATAAAATTCATATTTGTAATAGAAACATAAAAATTAGGTTAGGATAAATTTTTTTATTTTCCATTAAGGGTTTTTAAGGAATTATTAAAAAATATTGGATTTTAACTCCAAACTCCTTTTTCGTCTAATTTATTTATAAGGTTAAATTGTTTATTAAATTGGTTTCAATTTTTAATTATATAATATTTTTATCAATAAATCCAATTTAGGTCATTGTAATAAATTTAATTTTAAAATTTACTATCAAAACATAGCAAACATTAGAATGTATTTACATTAAAAACCTCAATTGTTGACCTGACCACGGGATTGTATTTAAATTAATTTGTGAAAACATTGTGATTGGAATGAGGTAAAATAGATTAAATATTTTTCATAATAAAAATATATAATTTATAATAAGTTAGAATTAGTTTTTGGCCAGAAATATTAGTCGTGTAATTAAAAATAATAACAACAATTGAGGTTAAAATAAGCATAACTATGGACTAAACATTAAATGTAAGACCAAAAATGGACTATAAACTATTTCAAAAGCCCTTGTATTGAAATATTTCAACCCTATAATCCATTGGGTCTACTATGGACCATTATTTAACAACATTTAATAAAGAAATGTGAGTGGGGTTATTTTACATTAAAATAATACATGAGATTCCACCCCCCCCCCCCCTTTATAAAATCCCTCCTCTAATCCCGCATCCTCACACCTCTCAAGATAATTTAGATCAACCAAGATTAAACCAAAATAACTCCCCAAAATACATCCCTTTTTACTTGAATTATAATTTGGGAAGAAATCCTTTCAAGGAATCCATTTGGTGAAAACCAAAATGAGTTACCCGAGTAAGAGGTAACACCCTCCCTCAAACAACATTCATTTATTTTCATTTAACATTCCATAATATATTATTATTCCATGATAATAAATCAAAAAAAGTATCCTAAAAATACTAGTATATTTTTATGTTATTATTTATACCTAAACTTACACATAGATCCATCTAATGGGTAAAGAACATATTGTTTGCGTTTCAGAAGACTACCACCCCTAAAACGATGATTATTCAATTTTAATTTACCGCCTCTCATGGTGGCCATTATGATGTACAATTTATTTATATATTTTATATAAAATATTTATTATATGATCACAATTATTTAATTATTTTACAACACACATCTGTATACATTCCATTTGGTGTTAAAATGATAATTTCATTTTAGGAAGTTTGGACTACCACCCCCTCAGAGCGATGTTATTCATTCATACACTACATGTAATGTATTAAGGATGGTTATAGTGAATATATATATGATATATATGATATAATTAATATAATTTAATAATGATATTTATATATGTATTTTACTTTCATTATTTCAACATGAAAATTAAAAAAAATACCATTCATGCGTACATATGGATTACCGTCTGCATGAACGGTGTATAACATGTGATAATTCTATATTATAAAGATTATAATAATAAAAATAGACTGGATATAAATGATATTTATATAATTTTTTACATTATTTAATCATGATATTTTTTAAGGGCCTACGATATAACAAATTAAGGCACATGCGAAGAACAAAACAAATATTATCTAAACTGAAACCTTAACATAGGATAGTTAACAAGTGGGTAATACAAGGTCAAAATAAAACCATGTGTGGTATAATATACAAGTATATGGTTTTGTAAAGGATTTATAATAAATTTTTATTTATTATTTAGGTTTCTTTGAATGAGTATGAAGAGAGTGAATACACAAGCTAAGGCGATTTCATCTGAACTTTTATTTTTGTGATATACAAGTTGTGTTCGACACACAGTCTCTTGTGTGGTGTATGTACTGCCCATGATTGTATTAAATAGTTATAGTACCTAAATTTATTGTTATTTACATATCCAATTAATGATATTTCTTTCACGGTGTTTACATTTCAAATGATACCAAATCGGTAAAAATGTTTGTCTCAATTTTATTTCTTTGATACTCATATTTTGTTTTGCAACAAAAATCTTTTTTAAGTTTATATACTTCCATTTTACATGATGTATCATGAATCTCATTATTTTGATGTTATTTTATTCTCAATTTAATTTCATTTTCTTATGTGAATAGTATGATCCAATGTATTCATGTGGTAAGAGTTTATTGAAACAATCTCATCAGTTCTCAAGATTGTTAATAATTATTCACCTTTGATGAAATATTCTGATCCATATATCATGAAAATTTATGATTTTTTTTCTATTATGTTTTTTCAAGATATCCTCATTCATTATTTCTATTTCCCACTATTTTTTACTCAAGACAATTAGGAAAATGTTTTTTGAAAATATTATCTTACCTCTCTCTTCAATCTGAAATCTGTGTTCTTTCAAACCCATGCTTTCCAAAAAGGTATTTGAAGAATATTAGAGAAATATCCCATGATCCTTAAAATAAATATTTAACCTTTTTTCTTTTAACAATATTTTCAAAGGAATATTCTTGTCATCTTCTAGTTGAGGACATTTTTTAAACATCTTACCATGAAAAATTGATATTCTTTGACCTCATTCAACATGTAAAGATTTACATGTCGTCATTTATTTGAAGATTATTTTTTACATTTTAATGGTTAATTATTAAGAAATTTTTTAGAAAAACAATTTTTAAATAAATGGTTTTCAAATAATTTTCAAGCCTCTTTCTCAATTATACATGTAAAATGGTTTGCAAAACATTTTCACACTTTATATACATGTTTTAAAATTATTTTAAATTAAAAATATTATTATGATATTCTATATATTATTCAAATATACATCAAGGAAAACGGTTTTAAAAATTATTTACTGTCTTATTTATTCGTTTTCATGTTATTTTATAATAAAATTATTTTTAAATGGTTTTATTAAAAAGGATTTTTCAAAGAAGATTGGGTATTTTCTCATAAAACAGTTTATAAAGATATTTCAAAATTATTTTCAAGCTAATTGACATATATTGATGTTAATCATGCCTTTCTAAAAGATGATATAAAGGATCCATTAAAATTGATTCTATAAATGGATTATGCTTGATGTAAAGGTATTTATGAAACCTATTTCTCTATCCCAAGTTATATTTTTTTTGAAATTCATTTTTCTTTCATGGGTTTTTATTTTAATGAAATGATTTTGCAACATGTATCTTTTTTAATAGGTTGGGATATGATTACATGTTTATTTTCCCCAATTAATTTCATGGGTTAAGACATGTTATGTTTTTAATGATCACGTGTAACAAGTATGTATGATTTCATTATGAGATGGTTGTGACCTATATCTCCTCCAATTTATTGCGTAAAGATTTATATATCATGAGATTGACCTGGATGGAATACTAAAGGAAATTTTTTCAGTATTATAAAGATAGAACTAGAAATTAACTCAGTTCAGTATTATATGGGTGGAATGGGAAATGAACTCAGTTTAGTAATATAGGGTTTTAAAAGGGGTGTACTAGGTTCGGTAATACAGGTCTGCAATGGGGGTTTACATGATTAATTAAAGGACTTTGTCCCCTAAGATGGTTTTACCAACGGTGCCTTTTCTAGTATATAAATCGTATTATATGCTTATGTGTTATCCAAAATTCCATTTTTTCCTATATTATACATTCATGGTTGCTTCTATTCTTTTTTTCTTTATTATTCATTTTTAATGATCTACCATGATTTATGTGATGATTCTTGTTTATGATCTTTGACATGAAGGGTATGATCTTTTAATGTTATGATCCCATTCTCACGCCCTTGTGCTCATGTTTAGGCTTACATGTCCCCTTTTTACCCTTACTGAGCATATGAGCTCACCTCTTTTTATATTTCCTTCTCCGGTTTATGAATATTTTTATTATGTATGATTTTTCGAAGAAGGGAGATACTCATGATGATCCTAGTGGGAGAAAATGTATCTCACTTATGTACCAGTGTTTTTGCTTCCTTGTTTCCAAATTCACTACACTAATACATTATGTGGGCATCTATTTATATATTATTATAAGTTTTACACAAAAGTGAGGTAATTTTTATGTCTATATAGATCTAGTTCATTATAGTTGGTATCAGAAAAAGGATTAGTTAACCTTTCAAAACATGGGTGTTAAACATTTACTAAGATCCATTGGTATATTTATAAGGATATTTCTAGGGATGTCTCTAAGGATAATTATATGGATGAGTCAAAATTTTGGAAAATATCCTGGAATTTTGGTAACAAATAGAGTGTGTGGTTTCCTATCAATACATTCTTATCTATATACTAGAAGTGGATATGGCTCTGAAAAGGATATAACTATGATAAAAAACTCGGACAAGATGTTCCGGGTCGGACTCTGTGTAATCTAGTACACGAAAATGGGCTTTACTGCACACCTATTTTGACACTCATGGGGGATATGCTTTGGGAATTCACGAACTCTTCATGAACCATCTTGAAATATTTAAATATATATTCAAAATTAATAAACTATGATGAACCTATGGTGTTATAGATTAAAAAAGATACTAGGATTTAGACATCCTATAAGTAATTGTTTTCATGCCAATGTGGTTTTATTTTACGATAAGTAATGCCCACATTATTTTTCTTGTTTTAGTTGATGGATGGAACAAAAAGGAGCTATATTAATGATGAATGTGAGGTAATATTTTTTGATGAGAAGTTAAGTGGGATGGTCACTGGAGTGAAGGATTTCATGATCAGACCTAATTAGTTTTCAAGGAACATGATAAACAATGTGTACCTTAACCAAATCGTAGACTCAAAAAGGATGATAAATAAGGAATTAGATAATATTTCATGTAATAGATATCATGGAGGATAAAAGATTTCATTTTCTCTGTGTCTAAAATTATGATGTAATCACCTCCGTGAGTGTCTTATAGGAACAAGAATATATTTTTACTGTGGTAAAGAATAAAACAAATCAAGTGACTATAAGAGAAAAATGAGGAGTTCTTTTAATGAAATAGATGTGAAATTTGGCCTCTATAAGTCATCATCGAATGTTAAGTGTGTTAAGTGTGGAATAAATGATCATTATGCAACTCAATGTCCCAGGAGGAAAGCTACTAAAGATGATTAGTAAGGTTGTTCAAGAAACGGTTACACTATTGATGATGACGAGACTACATATGAAATGTCAAAGTAAAATGTATTGTGAAATATTAAAATGTATCCTTGTTAAAGTAATAAGGATGAATTGGAAAAGTAAAAGTTTTTAAATATTTGGATTTATTAATTTTATTATAGGATTTATGTAATAAATAAGGATTGTTCAATCTATGTTTTTTGCGGTGGATTTAAAAGAACAAGTTGAATGATTCAGATGGAATAGATTTCTAACTTTCAGATTTTTACAATATCATGACCTTTTTATCTATCACTCTCCATCAGAATATAATGGTTATATTTCTCTCCCATATACATGTTTTCAATTTCTACATATGTTCCCCCATGTGGAATCCCAATTATATATTACTCTGGGTAACCTTTACTTTCCTAATGCTCCTTTTTAAATTGATGTTGTAGTGATCATTTTTATGATGTGGGTATCTGCGAAAAGAAATCCCTAGTATTAAAATATTAATAACCTAGATAAATTTTTAGGGATAAATTCATTTTATGTGGGGTATAATGTAACCCCTAAGATTTTGGGAATTATTTTTTTCAATTTAATTTATTATTTTTGATATTTTATATTTCATGAAACACTGAAAATTGATTATTTTATATTAAAGAACTATTGTTGGATTATGTTCAATATAGATAAAATACATTTTTTATTTCTCTACATGGAACACTAAGGTTATTTTTCATTACACACAACAATGACTTTCCTTGATGTATTATGTAACACGCAAGATCGAGTGTTACCAAACAATAATATATTATTAGAAAAGTATAATTATATAACTAACCTATATATTAAATTTTCATTTATGAATATTATTAACGACCTTATTTCAATATATATTTCTCACAAAATATTAAATGAAATCATTTGTTATGATTATTTATAAATGAATATAATAACCTATTAAATATAAAGGGAGTATTCTTATAGAAAACCATTATCATGAAAACAATGTTGCTTTAATCCTAATAAATTAAATTAATTACAATTAGTAAGTAAATTTAATGAAATATATATTTTTTATATCCATTAAAATATTTTTTATATTCATCCAATATATTTTATAATCATAATATACGAATAAATCCATTTAACACATAAAACCCAATATTTTTCTTAAGGTGGTTTTGCATCCTTTTAATGGTGAACCCATTTTCAATCCAATTTTTGGAACCTTTATAAATTTAATATGTCAAAATAAACTTCTTAATTTGATTACGAACATAAAAAATATGTTAGGATAACTTTTTGTTATTATTATGTAATGATGGTTTTTTAAAGAATTTAAAAAAATATAGTATTTTAACTCAAAAATAATGTTTCATCTAATTTATTTATAACGTTAAATTATTTTTTAAATTGGTTTTAATGTTTAATTAGATAATATTTGTATCAATAAATATAATTTAGTTCATTAGAATCAATTTCATTTTTAAATTGACTATAAAAACATGGAAAACATTAAAAATATTCTTTAAAAACCCACATTGTCGACCCAACTGCATGATTATATTTAAACTAATTTCTTCCATAAATGTGATTGTAATTTCGTAAAAAGGATTCGATATTTGGAATAATCATATTTTAAAATTTATAATAAGGACAGCTTACTTTTTGATCCAAAATATCTAAAGTAAAAAAAATTATTTACAACGATTAAGGTTAAATTAAGTTGAACTATGGACCAAACCTTAAATTTAAGACCCAAAACGACCAATAAAATTTTCTTAAAGACATTGCATGGACATATTTAGACCATATACTTTGTGGGATACAATATGGACCATTATTGATCCAATTTCATTTAAAAAATGGGTGGGGTTCTTTTCTATTAAAATAATACAAGAGATTCCACCCCATCTATTATAAATGGACTCCTCTCCCCCCACATCCTCACAAATCTCAAGCCACATTTTCTAAATAAAAAAACATACCAAGTAGATCCCCACCCTCCTTTATTACTTGAATCCTACTTTAGGCATGAATCCTTCCATGTAAAACCTTTCTTGCATACCAAAAGAAGATACCGGATTATGAGGTAACACCCTCCCTAAGACTCTTTTCTCTTATTTTCCATATCTAAACTATAAAATATTATTATTCGATGATAATATAACAACACCGATATCCTAAATATAATAATATGTTTTCATTTTATGAGTTATACCTACACTTACACACAAATACATCTAATTGGTAGTGAACATATTGTTTACGTGTATGCAGACTACCACATTGCTAAACGATGATTGCCAAATTTTAATTTTCCGCCTCTCATATTGGCCATTATGATGAAAAATGTGTTTATATATGTTATATATAATACTTATTATATATTTAATATTATTTAATTAATTTAAAACATACATCTTTATACTTTCCATTTGGTATTAATACGATAATTCCCTTTGAGGATGTGTAGACTACTGCCCCATGAATGCGATGTGATTCGTTAATACACTACATGGAATGTATTAAAGATGATTTTAGTGAATATATATGATATATTAGATATAATAAATATAATTTAGTAATGATATATATATTTATTTTACTTTCTTTCTTTCAACAAGATAATTAAATGGAAATAACATTCCTGCATACGTACGATATAATGTCTCCATGAATTGTGTATTATGTTTGATACTTCTATATTATAGATATTATTATGATACAAATATAAGGGATATAATTTATATTTATATCATTTTTAACAAATTAAGACACATGTGATGAACACGGAGAATATTATCAGAAGTGAATCCTTATCCTATGATAGTTGAGAAACAGGTAATATAAGGACATAATAAAACCATGTATAGTATAAAATATAATAATGTGGTTTAGTAAAAAATTTCTAACGTATTTATATTTATTATACATGGTTTATTAATGACTATGAAGAGATTTAAGACACAAGGTAATGGGATTTTATATCACTTTTTATTTCTTTGAGATACATGCTATTTTCCACGCTTTATTTTGGTTAGTGTATATGCTTCCTATGATTGTATTCAATAATTATTATACTTAAATTTATGGAAATTTACACATCCATTTGATGATATGTCTTTTATGGAGTTTCATTTTAAAATTTTACCAAATTGGTAAAAATGTTTTGTCTCAATTTACCTTCTTTTAGGTTCATGTTTTATTATGAACCTAAAATTCTTTTTCGAGGCATATATTCCTCAACTTTACATTATATATCATGAATCTCATTATTTTCATGATATTTTAAGCTTATTTTGATTTTATTTTCTTACGTGAAGTGTATGATCCCATGTAAGAAAGCGGTAAGAATTTATTGAAACAATCTCATTGCTCATCAATATTGTTAATGATTAGGCATAGTTAATGGAATATTATGATATAATCCAATGAAAATTTATGAGTTTCCTAGTCCAATTTATGTTCAATATATCTTCATGAATTAGTACCATTTTTTAACTCTTTGGTAGTTAAGATAATTAATTATTTTTTTTAATAAAAGATGATATTACCTCTCTCTTGAGTTAGAAATCCATCTTCCTTATAAAACATGTTTTCAAAGGGATTCCAAGAATATTATATAAATATCCTATGATATTTAAAAAAAACTATTAACCCTTTTGTCTTTTACCAGTGTTTTCAAAGGAATATTCTTTTTTCATCAAGTCGACGTACTTTATAAAACTTGTTACCATGGAATATGGGTAATCTTTTATCTCATACAACATGTATATATTTACCTACTATAATTTCTTTGAATCTTCCTTTTCACATTTAAAAGTATAAATTTTAATAATTTTTTCAAAAAAAAATTCAAAAAAATGGTTTTCAAATCATTTTCCAGCTACATTCATACATTTTCAATTAAAATGGTTTTCCAAACGATTTTAAGTATTATTTATAAGTTTTCAAGTAATTTTTTAAGGAAATAATTTTCAAATTTTTTTATGCATTAAAATTTATTTTTCAATGAAGAAAGGATATTTTCATCATGAAACGTTTATAAAAGGTATTGAAAAATTATTTTCCAACAAAGTTTCCATATTTTAATATCACTCATGACTTTATAGTAAATGATCTTAAGATTCCATTCATATTATTTCTCAGAATGGTTTATGCTTGATGTAATGGTCATTATGAAACCCATTTCTCTTTCATGGGTTATATTTTTATAAAATTCATTTTTCTTTCACAGGATAAGATTTTGATGTAATGATCATGAAACTTGTATCTTTTTTTCATAGGTTATGATATGATTACATGTTTATGATATGCTTTTCTTTTCATGGGTTAAGATATTATTTGTTTTTAATGATCATGTGGCACATGTATGTATGATTTCATTATAATATGGGTGGTACCTATATCTACCTATAATGCATTGGTAAAAGATTTATATCTCATGAGATAGACATGGTTTAAATGAGATAGGAACTTGGTTCAGTATTATAGGTCTAGAATGAGAAAAAGAATTAGTTTAGTATTATATGGCGGGAATTGTAAATTAACATGGTTCTGTAGTACAGGTCTACAATGAGGGTTTACCTAGTTTTGTAATACATGGCTAGAACAATGTTTCACCCTGTTCAGTAAAGGAATTTTTCCACTAATATTGTCTTAAAATCAATGCCTTGAAATTATGGAAATCAAATTATATGCTTATGTGTTTTCTAAAATCACATTTTTTTGTTCCTATGTTATTATTACATTAATTCTGTTATTTATTTCTTTATGATTCATGTCTTATGAACTATTAATCATTATTACATTATTCATTTTTAGGATCTTTGATGTGTAGGGTATGATTTTTAATGTTATGACCACAATATCAAAACCCTATTCTTATGCTTATGTTTACATGCCTCATTTTTTTTACCTTACTCGGAATCTGAGCCCACCCCATTTTATGTTTCCTTCCCCATGTTATAAATATTTGAATTAAGTGTGATTTTTCTATGGTTGGTGATATTCATGAAGAACCTAGTGGGAGATAATGTAGCTCACCTGTGTACTAGTGTTTAGGTTTTCATGTTTCTAATGGCACTAAACTTATATGGACTTTAGGTGTCTATTTTTATAATGTTTTAAGTATTATAAAAAAGTGATGTAACGTTAATGTATGTCAAGATCTGAGTTATCATATCTATCATCCTCTTTCATAACATTATTTTTATTAAAACATCACATCAACACCTATAATTTATTTCAGAAAAATCCCAAGCAGCATATATCACATTTCATGAAATAACTTTTTATGTCAATATTTATTTATCATTCAACAGACATGAATGAATGTGAAACTACTTGCATATATCTATCATTGAAAATATCCCATTATAGGGATGTATATTCAATGATGTCTTAATTAAATGTATAATATTATTTATATATAAAATATTAGGGTGTCCATCCTTTATTTAATTTTATAATTAAGTGTTGTTAGACTCACATATAAATTTAATTAACTTGGTCTTATTATTCAAGAATAGTGGTTTTTTCATGGGTTCTCATTTATTAAAGTTAACCTTAATCACTGTAATCCTAACATGAAAACACTATATAACATCATGTGCATACCTGTATGAAAAAATAATCATTTTATCCTCTATTTAACATGAATGTATGTTCCATTTCATTCATAACTTAGTTTTACATGTCAAGACATCTTCTATATTATATATACCGTCTGACTGAATGTATTCATACATCACATCATATAAAATGTGTTTCAATTTCCATGAAAAACAATAAATGAAATAGGTTCATCTATCATCTTGATATATTAGGTAGATTTAAACTTTTAATATAATAATATTTGTCATTATTTCATTATGAGGTAACATTAGATTTCATGTGATGGTTTTCAATCACCTACCAAATCAAATAACCATGCAATGGATGGATGATCGTAATATAGTTGTGTGGTAGCTCATTCTTATTTTGGTTGATCACGTTATATTATTTCAATATGTTTCACATCATATGGTCTCTACATAATTTCATAGGATGGTATCACTTTGAGACTCATGGTAGCTTGGATGACTCATTTTCAATCCACCAGATGTGAACTACGAATGGATGTTCATAGAGGATTTATCAAAAATGAAGAGGAACTTTATAATAAGGTCACAATCTAATTGATCAGGTGCACTATGTTCAAAGTATCTGTTTTTTAAAAGGAAAAAGTATTATACTATGGAGAGACCTACATAGATTTACCTTTTATTACCCTTATCATTTATAATCCCTAACACCTCCTTCATCGTCTATAATTCCATGGATATACGGATTAACTCTTAGTAACAATAAAAAACACCCAACTTATGTGATGCAGATCACTATATACACCCTATCCCATATTCGCATTCCATATATTCACTTACCAACCTATCCATGTGTATGATATCCTCTATTGTTCTTCCATTACTCTAATTTAACAACATTGAAATGGTTGTTGTCTACAATATTTCCAACCTTGGATGTCCCAATTTTTTACTAAACTCCTAAAAAATGTTTAGTAAAATTATATGTTTCACTCATAATAAACATCCAATAAATAATCCATTATTTGTTATTTATATATATATATATATATACTTGATCATAATCTACAGATAATTTCAACTCAAAAATTAAATAATTTTTAAAAACATTCTCATAGACAATTCAAGTTCTTTTTTTAGATTATTCAAATGAAGACTTATCTTCCCTACATTAATTAAATTATCAATACACATTCTTAAAATAAAATTAGAATATGTATTGAACAACAATTATAGTTCAAAAATTATCATAAGTACTCAAGATGATGTAATATATAACAATCCTATATAAATTTTTATCACTTTCTCAAGAAAAATATCAAAGCTTTAATAAAATGAGATTCTAATATGGGAACTTCACAGATCACTCGGTGAGGCATAGATTCACTTGGATTCATTGAATTTTTTTCTTCATATTTTTACATGTTTTTATCATTTGGGTCATAGAAAATGTATATCTAGAAAACGTTTCTTAGTGTGTGTCCTATGCGCAAAACCAATCTACGTGATTTGATCCACACAATATGTTTATATATTTCACAAAAAATATAACCCAATCTACATGAGTATTTATTATTGATATTTCATTGTATATAAGTTAAAATCATAAATAGTATTATGCATATAAATCAAAGATCATGTACATCCTAGGAATTGAATGTACTTTATATGTCTTGTTAACATACATAAGAGGCTTAAAAGTTTTGAACATCATTATAGATTCTATATACATATTTTCAACATGGATTGAGCTATATCAAAACACCACTAACTTTCATGATGTTAATAATATTTCATGTACACTCTTGGGCATAGGGTCTACAAGGTGCTTTATAATAATAAGTGTTTCTTCCAACATTGATGTAGGATTTGGGAATATGATTATTTTAATCAAAATGTATTCTATAAATAATCATTGAATTAAATATCTACAATATATATGGTTCATATTTATTGTGATTATTTTTTTGTATCATTCAAGAGATAATGAACTGTATTGGTGGATGAATAGAGAATCCATAAATATGATAAACAAATGTTACCATATCTGTCCCCAGGGTATAGGTAATATCTAAATATAGTCCATTAGAAATCCTTCACATAAGTATTTTATAAATATCCTCCACTCAAGGAGTATTCTACTCTCTCAGAAAAATCACATTACACACTCTACGGTGTGGGTCGTCCATATAGGCTAGTACTCTCTTGGATGAGGTATATTCCTATGTGTTACAAGTCAGTCTATAATACCAAAACACATTTATAAAATGAATTATTAATTTTTGTAACCTCATATTTTGATGTGATATATTTCAGAGTGATGCATTAAATATATTTTTATCCTTTTTTGAAAAAAAGGAATTTAAAATTATATTATTTATGATTTAAGGTTTCTTTCTTAATAAAAGAAGTTAAAATTATTTTTTTAAAATCATGATTGATAAATCGAACACAATGTTTGTTTTTAGATTAAAAAGGAAATAATATTGGCTTTGATTTCAAAATAAGTATTTTTCAATTATAGATAAAAAATTATAATTCAATTTTAAAATTATAATATTTAATAAAAAATATTAAAATATAATTAAAATATTAAATGATGATAAATAAAAGAAGTATATTGATTTCAATACTACAAAATTTTCCTTGATAAATCATAATGTTGAATCAAATTTCTATATGGTTTCCCAAAATAATTTTATGGTCTTTATCTCCACAATGGATATTCAGTAACGTTTTCAAATATATGAATGAATAATGAAGGGATAAATATAATTTTGAGAGATTTAATAAAATTTTCTTTGAGGAGAAAAATTTTCTAAACATAGTGGATCAAATATTACTTGGAGTTATATTTTTATAGGTCAAAAAAATTGTTTCATGTGATGATTTCAAATTTCCTTTTTTGAGGAGGTAAATTTATTAAACAGAAGGTTAAATTATATTGTTACGCTATAAGAAAATTAAATATAAATATTTAGATCCATTTTCAACTTTAGTTAATGAAATAATAAACAATAAAATTAATTTATAGAATATATTTATTGTTATTTATAACAATAACTAGAATTAAAATCATATTTTTAACCATAGTTAATGATATTACGAATGTAAAAAATGTTTTCTTGTGTATTACTAATAATGGTTATTCTAATAAATGAATATAAAATTAGTGAAGTGGATGTTATAACTTAATATATTAAGTATTTAATTTGAATGTTATTTTTATCAATGGATATTAAAACCCGACGTAAAAATAATTACATTATTAATACTTTTACTTATTTTTGCTGATATTTTTGTTACCAAAGGATGTTTTATTGGTGAGAAATATTTGATCATATTTTAGGTATAAGATCATTTATAATATTGGTAATATATATTACATAACAATATTAGGTGTTTCTGGATCTGGGCTTTGATGGCGGATATATTTTTCACCAATGAGCACAATTCGTCTCTTTAGAGTTAGAGTTGCAGAAAGATGATAACGAAGAACTGATACATTCTCGTTCTGTGGAATTTTCTATATTGTTGGATTTTTTAAGAAAATTACTTATTATTATTTGAACTAAAATCATTTTTGGATCCTCCATATTAAGATAGATAACCAATGAGGTATGACTAGAATATGGGTTATCGCTTCAAACACATCGATTCTTTTCTAGAAAGAAGAAGCTTTAATAATTGTATGATATGATCTTTCAAATTACTACTCTATATTAATAATAGACTTATCTATGTTCATGTGTTTTCATCCTATAAATATCATCAAGATTCTCTATTTTTTTTATAATAATTTACCTACTATTTTGAGGATACTATTTGTTTCATGATTTATATATTTTTTTAAAAAACTAAAAATGGGAATGTTTACTCTCATCATATATAGGCCATGTACTAACACATTTTATATATATATGTGGGTGTTTTTTATAATATACATAATGGATCAGTTATCATGGTGTTGGATATATTTATATAGAGTAAATACTAGATGAAATGTGTTGATATTTGGCAGTTCCAATTACGCGACTCGAGGCCGGTGATGCGTTGATGGGCTCGCAGCTCGAGGCTCGAGACGCGTTAAGGGGCTCGCAGCTCGAGGATAATGATGTGGACGTGTTAATGGGATCATGGATCGAAATTTGAATTTTGGTTTGAAAATTGAATATTGAATTCTACTGAATTCTATTGATGTTGGAAAATGTCTGTTCGGTTTCCGGTTTTCCTTAAACCGGTTTGGGGTACCGATACCATTTAAACCGGCTTCTGAAAAGGAAAAAAATAATTTGCAGCACTAGGTGTCCCTTCTATGTGTATTAGTTGTTTAAATTGTAAAAATTAATTTAATATTGTAGTTTGTAATGTTTTTTTGGTTACTTGGTGTGGTTTCACATGTGTCTTATGGTTATATAGTTATAGTTCATACATTCATGGATATACAGTTCTGTTAATTATTTACCGTATTGTTATTTTATTGTTATAATATATATTTATATATATATAATGTGTATTATTTTAGTTTTTTAGAGGCTATAGACCCTCATGTGTGATTATGAATGCTTTGTTCTAGTTTCTAGCACTAACACTATTGGAGAAGGGAATGGGGATAAACGGTCAGTTAATTATCAAAACATGAGTTGTATAAGTGGGTTGTGATATGTCTGTCTTCCCTAAGATAACATTTCATTGAGAATAAATTTTTTTTACCTCATCCCTTCAAGGTTTTCCAAAGCTATATAAACGGTTTCAATGATTCTATAATAGCGGTAATCTCATTCAGCAGAATACCAAAATTATCATTAATGGAGTTTATATCTTGTTACATTAATCAATTTTATATTGATGTATTTAGTTTTAAATTATCGTAAATTTTCAAGATGATTTATATTTTACACTAAATTTTATTACAATAAAATCATTGGAGATTAATATTAGATAATCTAAAAGTGGTAATTTTTGGATTTAAAATGATCGATTTTTGATTGAAATCTTAATGGCACTTTATCATAGTAAAATTAGGAGATGAAAAATCATATTTTATATAGATGGGGGATTGTAGTTCCAAAATTTGTTTTAATCCTCTAAAACAGGATTCCTTAAAAATAAAAAAACCATTTATGGGTTAATTTTATGTAATTTTAATGAAATCCCATAATAAACCCATATTTTCACCCTTCAAATTACATTTTGTGGACAACAACATCTATTTTTCATTATTGGGTCAACTCATTACAATGTTGATATAGACTACTTGTTTTATCGTGATGAACATGAACCTATAATTTTTATCCATTATCTTTGATGTAAGAAAGATACACTTCAAAAAGGTATATATGTTCAACAATTTCAATTTTAGAAGACGTTATAAAGGATATATATGAATATATGACCAATTTGAGTAATTCAAATAGAATATAAAAATATTTCTTTTTAGATATTGTTGAAAAATAATTATTTTGTCAGTCACAAAATCCTTTTATATGTATACAATAAAAATAATTTTTCCTACCACTATTTGAGTATCCATTTTCACATCTCAACCATTTTTTCATATTACCTTTTTTATGAATGTATGGATTCAACAATTGTTTTTTAATAAATTTATAGAAATAATTAATTATGATTTCCATCATTAAATTTTTCGTATTTTGATTTTCATTTATTTCCTCCAATACATATATTATATATATATATTCATGTCACTCATTATTGTGTAACTTATAGTCATGATATAATAATCACATAATTAGTGATATGTTTATATCATACATTTTGGGATTCAATTATTCATCAAATTTAATTTATGAATTTTAGATTTAATTAGGAAACACTTCAATGATTTTAGCCATTCGACTTTTATTTATTTTTATAACAACCCATTTTATGGTAAAACAAATAATAACATTAAATTATAATAAATTTACCATAAATAATAAAATTAAATATTCCAAATCATTTAGAAACCAAAAATAGTCATTATGGAATAATTCCCCCTCAAAGGATACCCAAATTGAAAATCTATCTAATCAACTAATGTTTTCTCAATTTTTGGGGATTAATCTTCCATATTTGTGGAATATTTTGAAAAAGACACTTCATTTATTGATGAAATAATCACTATTTTTTATTTTAGTTATATAAAAAAATAACTGTAAAAATATGAAAATTAAAATTAAATATAATATAAAATAGTTAAAACTACAATTTTACTGAAAATTAAAATCTCTAAGAAAGTAGATGCCTCCATCAGTTTACATACACCCATTATAAATCCATATAATCAAATTTTTTAATTTATAATCTATTTATTATATTATTTTTATTTTATGAAAAACATATATTTATGTATTTATCAAATGAAATGATTTGGATTAAGTTAAATAAAATCAATGGAATTGATCATAATTTTTTCACCACTTGAATAATCATAAAAAAATTATTTAATTAGTTAATGAATTAAAAAAACTATCATTTTTGGACACCCATCCTTATATTTTGATTAGTTAATTACAATTATATTTCATTTTTTAAACATCTTTCACATTATTTTAATTAGGATTTATATTTCTAAATTTCCAATGTTATGGTTTAATATTACTATCACATAGAACTCATAGCGATCATATATGTTCAAATTGCGACAATTGTTTCTATTGTTTAATTCTATTCCGTGCTAGTCTACAAAAATATCTACAAAAATTTATTTATAATATATAATAATGTTTTCGATCTATCAATGTCATTGGTTTTGATATATTTTTTTCTCTGGTTTCAATAAATTGATAAACTTGAGAGACATAATATATATTCATTAATATAAATGTATAATTTTATATATATTTTTTATTTTTATTCATTTTAAATTAATAGGTGTCAATATGATTTTATTATTGAAAAATAAATTTATAATAAATTTATAACTACCATATCATGTATATTTCACTAACATAAGCATTCGGATTATAATCCATAAATGGGGAGGTTCAATTTCTCTCACTAAGGATCCCTTATAATATATAACATATTTATAGTTTCGCCTCATGTAAATCATGGAAACTTAACTCATGAAGAACAGTAGTATAGTTTAAAAAATTTCAAGTGACAATATAATCATTTTATTATATTTTATGTCCATTAATATGGATTTATAAAGGATTCTTTACACTAGATAAATGAAAAAACATCAAAATAGGTAAAATCCTCGTTTAGATTATTCAAAACATTTATCAAATTTAAAGCAACGTTACATGAAAATTCATATACACCATTTTTTAATTTGTTTTATTTATGTTTTTTTTTTCAATAATAATGGTGTATTATTATTTCTTAAAAGTTTAAAAATATTTAATTTTTCACTAATTCACTTGGAAAAGGATTGAATGTATTGTCAAGTAGATAGTTTTATAAGTATTTGTGTCATATTATCAGAGGAATTTCTTCATATATACTTTTCCTTTGTTAGAATAGTAAGCAACACATAATTATATCTATTCCATTGTAAAATTGAATTAATAATCCTTGTTTTATTCATTGGAACAATTTTAAGAGACACTGAGAAGTAAAAAAACATGGCCTTTAGTTTTGGGCCAAAATAAAAAATATAGTTTATATCCAATGAATCGAGTATGGATCAATGCATCAATAAATATTATACTTATTTTATTGACTCTTTGAGGGAATAGAGACCCTACCTTGTTTATCTCCAAAAATATATCATTTAAAAATGTTATAAGAGTCCACAAAGTAAATGAATCCATTTTGTGGAGGAAAATTCTTTCATGGTGTCAACATATATATCCATACAATGAATCTTGTTAATTTATAAATTATAATAGCACATACATAACTATAGAAAAGGTAACCACCAATTCCAAATAATATTTCACATTATTTTGAGATGTGTAGAGAGAAACATACATACATTTAGAAAATATTTAGTTTGAAATACAAGTATCCAATGAATTGAAACCATGTCAGTTATAGTAGACCCCCCGTAACTAAAAAATACATAAATATAGGGATGATTTTTTACAAAACTAATTATACATTTATAGGATAAATAAAACATTATGAAGGAACACATTAATGAAAAATAATATACCATCAACCAATCATGAGAAGGAATTTTAAATTGCCATATAATTTATATAGAGAGTTGTATATGATTTATTATAGTATAACCATGTTATTACTTATTCGTACATAATAAAAGATGATATATACATAGAAAATATATACAATCCCTTGATATAATGATAACCAATAAAAATAATAATTCTAATATTAAACACATTTCATCTGATCTAGACACATCATACTATCTCGACATGGATTATGCCTCATTATCATTTTTCACGGGATCATATGTTTTGATACATCTACTCTAGATGTTCACCCTTGGTGATATTCTTAACTGTATTCCATGATTATCAATTCAATAATATGAACACCACATGTTTTCATTTCCTTTATATGTTACTATCATTAATAAAAAAATTTATTCTACCGACAAAAAATCACTATGAATTTGTATTATTTTATCATGTACTATAATTAAAGTTGAATTCCATGAGATTTATTTTTTTGGTATATAGTTTTTGGAATGGGTTTTCACTGGTGGTATGACATTGACTGAATTATTTATAAAATATTTTTCACTTATAATCACCTAACAATTTCTATATCCACTTTACGGTGATGGTAATGCGTTTAAAAAACTATATTTGGGTTAGATGATGTAAATTTCATCTAATAAAATCTAATAAATATAAATTATATTTTTAATCATGATGGAATAATTTAGAGATCCTAGTTTATTATATATTTCAACAAGAATATATTAGATTATGCATAGTATGTTAAAAAAGAGGTAGTGGTATATATAGCATTTCATTATCTAAATTGTGTCGATGTTGTCATGCATGATACCAACATTGGTTTATGAGTCTGACACACTTGTATTGAGATAAGGACCTTGAGGGTCACACACAATTTGTATCCACATGTTTCTCTAATTTCAATGAATTTGGCCCCATATGTTTAGTTTGGGGAGTTTTTTATTATTGATATATTGTCAAAAAATTAAATAATATGAAATGAAGTGGTAATAATAATAGTAAAATTTATTTATCTGTTTATTCAATAGTTGTGTAATTATAAAATTTAATATGAGAGAATATTATTTCTCAAATATGAATTAAAAAAATTTTGTTTATTAAATATTTGAGGAATGCTCCAATTTAATGTCTCAGTGTTTATCAAATGGAATTATGAAATGATACAAGTCTATTGTGAAGGATTGTTTATATAAATAACATGTTTACTTAGTTATTCATATAATAGTTTGTGAGGTTTAAGAATTTGGACATATCTAAGGTCATAAGTTCAATTTTTATATGATGATCCATATTATTAAGGGATATTGATGAACCTTGAATAGTTTGACAATCATTTTTTTTAAAAAAATTACAAGATTTATTAATCTCATCCCTTATTTCATGATGATATAGATAAAAACTAAATGAAATAAGAATATCAGACCAATCCTTTCTCATCAGATTTATTTTCTATTCATCCGATAATCATTTATATATGATAAATGAATTCAATTATATATTTAACCAAAATGATGTTTAATGACCGATAAAAAATAACATTTTCATTCAGGTGAGGATGACACAAAGGGGCCCTCACTTGGATCAATAATGTTACAATGGTCCAAATATTAGTAGAGTAATCCAAAATGAATCCATCTAACCTGGTAATGTTAGTATCCCAACCCTAGTATCACATGGTAGGTGGTTGCATTATTGCATTGGTACTAGATCAAATCAAACACATCTCAAGGGAATGAATATTTTTTTAGTAATGAAGAACTATATACATACATAAACATTGAATTATGGTGGAAAACATAAAATAAAACATTTTATTTTCCTTTATAATTCCATAGTTCCCTTTAGAAAATCCTTTCATATCAATCATAATATAGTTCAAAGAATCCATGGGAAAGGAAACAAAAGAAAGGGGTGGTATCAAATATTCATTAAAGGTATTCATATACTAAAGGATATCACAAATAAGTTTGTAATAATACCAATTGAATATTAAATAACTAAACAAACAACCCCTTTAATCAATTAATTGATAATGATGAATATTATTTTAAAATAAAATGATGATAAAATATTTCTATATAAACAAACATGTGAGATTAAAAATTTTACTAAAATATAATAACTAATAAAGTAATCACAAAGATATCTATAATTAATCTCATAATAAGGTAATGCATACATTAAGACATTATAATCAAAATATCAAGGACGTTCTTAATGAAATTTTATATAACTGGTTAAGGCCTTAGATGAATAAATAATATTTTTTGTCACAAGACCTATTGATGAATTGATGGGATATATCAGACCCTAATAATTACATACTAAGATGAATAAATTTCTCATACTAAATGTTAGAAACATAATCAACCAAAAAAATTTCATTAAAAACTATTATAGAAAATTTTGATAAGATAACCAAATTAAAAAAAGAAATCATAAGTCATTTCATGTAATATGGAGAATGGTTTTATGATAGTATACACTAAATGAAAATCGACATAAAATATCTAGATAAATAGTAAGTATAATATAATAACATAATACCTATATTTTAGGATATGTAAGATAAGGTTTTTTATTGTTGATGAATTAAAATACCATAAAATTTCATTATAAAAATAATTCATTAAAAATACGTTTTCTCATTGAAATTCACATTTTAGAAATAATAATTTGTTGAATATTTGGGAAAACAATTTCATTGAAAATTATCACTAAAATATATAATAGAATCTTAAAATTATTGAATAGTTATGATAGTGGAAAATTCCTTTCATTCCAAAATAAGTTAGAAGAAATAATTTCTTTCACACTTTTATAAGTAGTTATAAAGTACCACATTATAAAAATTCAATAATATTCATTTCTAAACATTTTCAAAAAAAATCTATCATCGGTAAAAATTTATTTAAATAATAATTGAGTAAAACTAGTGGAATTCATGAAATTATTTCTACAAAGCAGAGGTATGGATGAAGAATATTCCTAACCAAAGAGGAAATTAAAAATAATTTTCTTAAAAATACTACTTTTAATCATTTGTGTACTTACAAGAGAAAAATACAAGGAAACCATGTCAATTTCCTGAAATTTCTTATTGGTAAGAAAATATATTTCATTCGTGATATAAGTTTCATATTATTTTCCTAGAAGAGATTTAAACACCAATAATCCCGAATACTGATGATATTATAAAATAAAATCATATGACTTTGGTAACATTTGAATTCAAATTTCCTGGAAATAAATATTCATATATAGATTTATAAGTCCAATAATTTTCATGATAGGAATAATCAAATACATTCATGGGAAATATATATCTCTTACAAAAGAAATAAGTGTTTGATAAGATATATGTCTCATAAACTAAAATGCTAGAATACAAAACCTTACCACAATTTTGAATTCCATTATATGTGTCCAATGAACATGTATAATAAATATAAATTTAATATAAATCCATCCTATAACCATAATCATTTATATAATACCATATTTTATTTACTTACAATCTTTTATCACCCATTTATTAACAATTCATTGTTAAAATAATTATTTTAAAAAAAACTGCTTTGATTTTCTTGTTTTAATGGGTTTGTTAGTTTTTATCGTTGTACATTGGTCATGGTTGAAGCATATATATGATTTTATCTATGATTTATATATCATATTTTTTCAATAAATACATATTTAAAATCATTTATTAAAGTAATATATTGAACAATGAGTCACAACATTCATGGATATGGTTGGCCATTTTACACCCAAACGTTGTATTCATTTTTTATGGATGGGATAAAATATAGTTAAATAATAATTCATCTTTCTACAATCATTATTATATCTTATAAATCCTATATGTTCATATAATCCATCCTTATTATCATCTATCTAATGTAAAAATGAACAATGAATCACATTACTTCATGAAGGTGGTAGTCCACAGGTATTCATGAGTAGTGTTATCATTTTCCAATACATTGGAAGGTAATATGGTATTTAACATCCAGTCCTAGGTCTCACTAAACCATTTATACAATTTAGTTCACTATAATCCCTCATGCATGCATCCCCTTATACAATATGTTACTAACTAGATGTGGTGCTCAGGTGGAACTCTGACAAGACTATACTCCCCTACTAGAGTCCACAATAACAAGTAAATAAGAAAATATCATAAAAATATTCTAAAATAAAACCATGTTATCCTAAAATTATAAATATTAATTGATTGAAAAAATACCATACATACAACATTGATCACCCACTAGTTTGATCGCATTAGAAAAATAGACGATAGAAAAAATAAATAAACAAGCTTCGACTGCCAACCATGAGCCTTGTCACCAACCAAATATCCAATACCCTATTAAAAAATCCCAATCATTATCATCATAATCCATCTGGGTGACCCTATAAATCATGAAATATTATGCATTCTCACTATCCATCATTTATTGGTGCTCAACATGAATACAGACCTAAATTCTAAAAATCCACTAAGATGTATATATAAGGGGTGAGAAATAAATCTCAATATAAAACCTGCAAAGTTGAACCAATAACATACCACCATTTCCAAATTCTCATGAATGTCTCCCCACATAGCCCAAAATAATTTAAAAAATAAAAATAAATTTATTATAAATACTTGGATCCATTATTCTAGTCAATAGTTACTACTTTGACCTAAATTGCAGTTTCTTGGATATTTTGTCAATGATCGTGCATCACAAGTAACATATAGTCACTATAACTATGGTCACCCAAACAAACTAACGAATTTATATGACATCTCCTACCTGGTACCAATTCACATTAGTCTCATGTACTCAACAAAAGAAAAATTACTACTAAAATGATGAACATTATACCATCCTACATCCAGTGTATCATATCTAATAGTTTATATAGAATTATCCCAACACATAACTATGAATCAATATCTATGGTACCCATAACATCAATTCCTCACCTAAACCGAAAAGGTTGTATATCAATCATTAATATTATTTCAAATATAATGTCATTACTTCCTAGAACATCAGTCTAAGAAATGAACTATAGAGTATAAAATTAGTTTCCATAACCTTAGTCTAGAACATAATCCTTATAGTAAACTACATATTCGTGGAGAATCATTCTAGAATATCGATCATAAATGGAGAAAATGATTTCCATCATACTTGAAAATATCAATAAATATTCCTAGAACACCATTCCATCACATAAAACACAAAAAAAATGATCCTTATTGATACAAATAATTATATCCAATATCATAATTCATGGGTGAGGACCACCCTGAATAACATACAAAAGCATAGTTGAGGACCACCATGGGCAGGACCTAATACCATGGGTGATTATCTCCAGGACCAACACCCAAATACATATGTGATTTCTACCATGAGAATAACCTTAGATTATTAGATTATACCATCATTACTAACACCATAAACCGTAGGTGGGTACATTCATGACCAAATACAAAAATTGAGGGTGAGGACCTCCATGACCAACACACAAAACCATATATTTGGAACTCCATTTCTACCATTCTCTTTAATATCCAAACAAACCCATGAACATAAAATAATTCTCAATGTGATAAAATGAAAACAAATAAGTGGTTTGTTGAACACAAAACTCATCATGAAATCTCATCTTTATTGGAAAAAACATTTGTTCGGGTCCCCAGGGGACACCAACGACCATTAATACATTATCACATATACAATATCTAACTCGGTATATCCATAGAACTCCCACACGGCCCTCTATGCTATTACCTAAATAGTGTAAACCCTTTTCTAATCCTTAAAAATAATTCACTACTGCAGGAATCACTATAAGGATCCTCTAGTAAAGAACCTAATAAGATACATCCCTTTTACAATCCTTGGTAATGAATATATCCAACCGCAACACATATCCCAGGTAAAACAACCCACAACCCAGACCCTTTTATCCCTTGAATTCAATGGAATAAAATATAAGGCCCCCGTTTTAAAACATTACATAATCTTGAATTAAATGAATAATTCACATTGATTATCTTTTTAGGTTTAGAGTTTAAAGTAATTAGGCCATAACAATTACATCTCAAAATCTACAAAGTAGACACTTCTACTCAGTTTCCATTTTTTTTATAAAATAAAAACTGTTGAAAAAAAGTGTCATGTCCAGTTCCATATTTTAGATAGCATGACTTTCCTTGATCTCATCCTTGACCCAATTACACTTTATGTCCTATGAAAAATATTCCAAAAACATGGTATGAGCATAAAAATCTTATTAAGGAATACACAAAGAAGGAAACTGTTAGTTTTTCAAAACAACAAGTAAACCATGAATACTTTAACATAAGTAATACTTTTCACCTTTATGAAGTAGTAAATACTCTTCACTGAATAAAATATCACTAATTGCCCTTTTTTAAACAAAAGATTACCCATATAAAGAAAATATATCATATAAAGGTAACTTGGAACACAAACATACTTAAATAGAATAACCATTCGGTCCACTTCCACACATGTCACTAAATAGAATATCCATATGGCCGACTTCCATACCCAATGCATTGGAGGTTATAACGTAACCACTCGTCCTGGTATTCATGGCACTACCCTTCATCTGGTTTATCACGTAACCACCCATTAAATTTCCAAGTACCATTATAAAATCATAAGACATAAAAAAATATAAAGGAATGTAAACATTTCCACATTTCAATAACAATATATCACTTAAATATATTGATATAAAAATCCATTATCAAAACCATTTTCTCTACCAAAATAAATAATAGAGTATATGGTATTTATTTTCGTTTAAAAACAGTATGGCTTGTTGAGGAAGTCAAAGATCAAATAATACTCACAGCGGCGGAAAGGTCATTGTCACCACGTACGTTAAAAGAAACAGTCTTTTCTGTCATTTATTAAAATACATCATAGAAAAATATTCCCTTTGAATTAAATGAAAATTCAAAGGTGTTTATACAGCGTATAAAATAAAGTCTTGTATTAAAACAAAATATGCATCAATGAAAAGAGATTGAGACGAAGTCCCTTACCCCGTGTCTGACATTACTCAATCGTCCTAAAGTTAATTTATACTAGCTTAAGAACCTTTTTTAAGTTTATTATTCCTTTTATATCACTTATTTCCATGTTATAAACATTATGTAATCATTTATGTTAATAATGTTCTCTTTGTCGATATTTGGAACTTAAGTCAAAAATGGACTTCTTATAATTACATGTTGTTCGTGTGGTCAAACGTTCATTATATTAAAAATGATATACATGATTTGGATATCATATATATTATATATATCAAGCATATACATGTATTTATAATAGTACATAACATTTAGAGGTAAGAAATGAAATGCACTGTTCATAGAGACGGTAAGTCGTACGTACGCATGAACACAACTTCCATTTCTATTTCATATTTAATGGAATTAAAACATAATGATACATAGTAGTATAATAATTTCAGTATTGTATTATATATAATATTATTAAACCTATCCTTTATAAATACCACATATGGTATGAATGAGTCATATCACTTTGATGGGGCGGTAGTCCGCACTTCCTCAAATGAAATTATCGTGTTTACAAATAATGCAACCATAATGGTTTTCTATATGTAAAAAAATACAGAACAATAAAGAAAACATAAAAATAATATATATCATATATAAATATAGTTACATATTAATTTTCACCATGAAAGGTATTAAAATAATATTTAACAATCATTGTTTCGTGAGGCAGTAATTCTCCACCCCCAGAAACTGTATGTTCTTTAACCATTAGACAGAGGTGTGTGTAAATGTGGGTAGAATCCTTTTCATAACAACATCCTAGTATATTGAGGATACTGGTGTTATTATGGTATCAAATAATAGTAAAATAGTGGTGAGTGAAGAAGAAAAATAAATGGAAGAAACTCGAGAGAAGACATTACCTCTAAATTGGGTAACTCTTTTTGATTTGAGCCAAAGGATTCCTTGAGAGGACTTCTTCCCAAAGTGAGACTTCTAAGAGTAAGATAGGGATGTTTATAGATAATATTAGAAGATATTGGATGATCCAAGGGATTTAGAGGTGTGGGTAAGGTGGTTGAGGTGGGGGCCATTTATAAGAGGGAGGAGGGTCACTTTTGGAATGTCTTGAAATGTTACTTTATTATAAAATTATTTTCATATTTTAAAGGTCCCAAAATGATATATTTCTAGGATAAGGTTATGAGGGTTAGAAATACACCCATAAAAAAGGTTTTAGACATGTTTATGTCTTAGATTTTACATTATCTTTTCATTTTATTTAAAATCGTTCATTAAAGAGGTAATCACTACATCATCATGGTGTCATAAATAAATTTATTTATTTAATGTCTAAAAGTTATAAAAAAATACCATGATGTATTAAATCTCTTTAGATTTAAAATGACTATTTGTAGTCTAAGATATCATTTATGTAAACGAAATTAAAATTATTTTAGTTAGTTTTTACATAGTTTGGTTATATTTTCCTTTCTTTAAAAAATAATATTATAAAAGGTCACTAACACACAAAAGTGATTCCATGGGGTCCCTAAGTTGGCACAAGTCATAACATGGTAGTCCATGACACAAAAAAAGTATTTGGACACATTTTGGGGTCATTTTATGTTATTATGATATTATTTTATTACCCTTAACCAATATATTACTAATTAATCATGATAATTAAAGATAATTGTTGTCGTTACTATTCATAATGTCCAAAAACAAAAGAGTCTTAATTACATAATTGGGACCTCCTGATTCCAAATATGGAATCAATTTAACCAAATTCCAAAGACCAAAATTTTAGTAATTTATTTACAAATAATTCCCGTTGTCAAAAGAAATATCGTGTTTTTATGAAACAATAACTATCAAAAGATTGATAATTGTTTTTGTCCAATTTCAAAGTGAAATTAATTATAATGAACACCATTGGATTTAATGGTAATAATATATTCTTATTACACTTTAAAACTAATTAAAAATATAATCTAACCATATAATTAAATTATATGAAAAAGCAGTTTTGAAGTAAAATGCAGTATTGTTAACTATTCATTAAAAAATGAACATTGTCGAAAAAATACCAAATATTTATCCAAAGTAAATTTCAATGTCCCAATTCGAAAGAATAAGTTTATTTTGTTAGATAGAGCATATAAAATTGTCAAAATTTAGATTTAAAAATGGTTTTCCATAAAAAGGTGGTAAAACAATCTTACAAATATTAGAGTATTCTATGCTTAAGATTGGATTTATTCACATTTTAAGCCTATAAAACACTATCTAATTTAAAAATAGACATAGATATTAAAATATATTATTATTTACTTACTTGGGATGTTACATCCTTCCCCCTTTAGAAAATTTTGTCCCCGTAATTTATTTACTTATTGAAAAAGTGGTGGTATTTATCCCTCATTTCATTTTCAAATTCACATATTGCCTCTTAAACTATATGGTTTTTCCATTGAACCTTAACATGGTGAATTACCTTATTCTGAAACACTTTCTCTCTATGGTCAAGAATCCGGACTAGTTGTTCCTCATAAGATACATTCTCTTCCAGCTGAACTACCTCTGGACTCAAAACATGAGATGGATCTGGCATATACTTTCTCAACATAGAAACATGAAAAACATTGTGTACTTGGGACAAACTTGATGTAATGACACTCAATATGAAACTGATCCAACTTTCTCTAGGATTTCATAAGGTGCAATGAACATCGGACTCAACTTTCCTTTCTTTCCAAAACGCATCACACTTTTCCATGGAGAAACTTTGAGAAAAACATGATCACCTACATCAAAAGAAATATCTTTCCTCCAGCTATCCGCGTAACTTTTCTGCTGACTCTAAGCTGTTCTCATGTGTTTCTGTATCTAATAAACTTTTTCTGCCATCTCTTCTACCAATTCTGGTCCCATCTTCTTGCTTTCCCCAACTTCATCCCAAAAAGCTGGAGTTTGAAATTGCTTGCCATATAATGCCTCAAACGAAGCCATCTGTATACTGGAATGAAAATTGTTCTTATAATAAAATTCACCAAAGAAATATTTTGTTCCCAACATTCCTGGTAATCCATCGTGCAAGAATGTAACATATCATCCAAGGTCTAAATTGTTCATTTTGACTACCCATCTTATTGCGGATTAAAAGCTGTAATAAAATTTAATTCAGTACCCAACGTCTTCTGAAGGACTTTCCAAAAGATAGAAGTAAACCTCAGATCACCATCAGATACAATGGAGAGGGGAACTCCATGTAACTTGAATATATATTTAACATAGAACCGAGAAAGTAGATCTAGAGAGAAAGTATCTCGAATAGGAAGGAAATAAGCATATTTAGTCAATCGATCAATAATAACCCAGATTGCATTATTACCTCGAGACGTCTTTGGTAATCCCACAATGAAGTCCATGGATATATTTTTCCATTTCCACTCTATCATCGGTATATTCTGAAGCATCCTTTTCGGTAACTTTATCTCTACTTCAACCTGTTAAAAAGTCAAACACTTCATAGTAAAATCTCCAATATATCTTTTCATTCCATCCAATCAGTTTTACTCCCACATATCTTTGTACATCTTAGTATTGCCAATATGAACTGAAAACAGGGCACTATGAGCCTCACATAAGAACTCATTCATCAACTCTGAATCAGAAGGTGCACATAATCTCATCCCAAACCACAAAACACAATCATTATCAATTTTGAATTCAGGCAACTTACCTATCTGAACCAGCTCTACCTATTTCTGCAACCCACCGTATTTCTTTTGCGCTTTCTTAATTCTATCTGATAGAGATGATCTCACGGACACCTGAAAAAAACAGAAGAACTTCCTTCACCAACAACTTCTATGCCAAAGTTCATCAAATCAAAAACCAAAGGATCTCATTCCAAACATAGCATGGTTAATGAATCATTACTTTTTCGACTCAAATCATCAACCACTTTATTTTCTTTTCCCAGATGGTAAGGAATTTTACAATCGTAATCCTTGATTAATTTCGGCCATCTCCTCTGTCTCATGTTCAATTATTTCTGAGTGAATATATATATTAAAATTTTGTGATCGGTATATATTTCACATTTTACTCTATAAAAATGATGCCTCCAATTTTTTAAAGAAAAAACAACAGCAACTAATTCCAAATCATGTGTAGGGTAATTTAACACATGAGTTCTCAACTGGCGTGAAACATAATAAATTACCTGAACATTCTTTATTAGGAAGCAACCAAGTCATTTCAACGAAGCATCACTGTAGATAAAAAACTCAAAATTCCTGAAAGGTGGTTTAAATACTAGTGCATTAAACAATCTTCTTTTCAATTTATGAAAACAATCATCACATTCTTTTGTCCAGATAAACATAACACCCTTCCGAGTTAGCTTATTCAATGGGATGGACAACCATGAAAAATTCTTAAAAAACCTTGGGTAATAACCTTCCAATCCAAGAAAACTACAGAATATCAGTCATATTTGTGGGTCTTGGCTTTTCTTCAACAACTTTTGTTTTAGCAAGATCAACAGTTATACCATCTTTAGAAACAATTTGACCAAGGAAAGAAATTTGTTGAAACCAAAACTCACTCTTGTTGAATTTCCCAAACAATTTATTTTCTTTTATGGTTTCTAAAATAACACTTAAATGACTTTCATTCTCCTCTTTAATTTTTGAAAACACCAAAATATGATCAATGGAAACAACCAAAAACTTATCCATGAACTCATGGAAAATTCTATTCATAAGGTCCATGAACACAACAGATGAATTGGTTATCCCAAATGGCATAACTACAAATTCATAATGGCCATATCTAGTATGAAACGCGGTCTTCAGAATGTCTACTTCTTTTACTTTCAACTAATGGTACCCTGATCTCAAGTCTATCTTTGAAAAATACTGATCTCATGGGAGCTGATCAAACAAATCATCGATATGAGGAAAAGGATATTTGTTCTAAACAGTGATGTTATTCAAGGCTCTATAATCAATGAAAAGTATCATTGAACCATGTTTCTTATTAACAAACAAGATAGGAGGACCCAATAGTGATGTTCTCGGTCTAATGAAACCTTTCTCTAATAAATCTTTCAATTTATCCTTCAACTTTAAATGTTCAACTTGAGCCATTCGATAAGGGGCTTTTGAAATTGGATGAGAATCAAGAACTAAGTCAACAGTAAATTCAACTTCCCGATCATATATAATACCAGGAAACTCATCAGGATAAACATCAAGATACTCATTTACCATTGGCACATCATTAATCAGAATAGTTCCTTTGTTTTCAACAATATGTGCAAGGTAACATTCATTTACATGGTTTACTAGTTTCTTAGTTTCCTGATATTTTATCAAAAGTAAGTGTTCATTCATGTACACAAATTGAAAATATTTCTGGAAAGAAACCTCTTTATATCTAAATTCAATCTTATCATGATAAATAGAAATACAATTCATGACCAAAATAACATAAAACTCCACTAGAGGAAAAAAATAATGTTTGCTGGTAGATTCATTCCACACACAAGGATACAAAGGTTCTTATAATTTCTTTTGGTCTCATCATTTCCCCTAGTGTTTTTACCTTAATTTCAGGATTCATATCTTGAGATGGAATTCCTGGCTTACTAGAAAACCTCTCAGAAATTAAAGAATGTGTAGACCCTAAATCAAACAACAAATTGGAATAATATGAACAAACAAACAGTGTACCTGATACCACTTCATTCGATGGCCCAACATCTGATGAAGTAGTTGAAAAGGATTTCACCACCCCTTTTTGCTTGTAGTATTACTTCTTTCCCTCAGTTGAGTTCTTCATTAGACACTCATTTTCATAATGACCCATTTCATTACACTTAAAACATCTTACTACTGGCTTTTCATTGACTTCTTGATCATCTTCCTCACAATTACGAGCAATATGAACAGACTTACCACACTGAAAGCACTTTCTAGACTTGGATAAAAATTCTTCAGGATGCATTTTACCACACTTCTCATAGGATGGATAATTGGTTTCATTACCTATAATCTTCTTTGATGAATTATTTCCCTTTTTCTGCCAACTAGACCTCTTATTCTGTTGTTTTTCAAAGAACACAAGATCATCGACAAACTCCATTTCCACCTTCTCCGCACATAGAATAAGTTTTTTATAACTTTTGAACTAACAATAAGGTAATTCCCTTCGACATTTTGGCTTCAATACTGCGTAAAAATTATTCATTTTACTATCAAGGTCTCATATAAAATTTAGAGCATACCTTGCCAATCGACTGAACTTTTCTTCATAAGAATCCACTGAGTTATCCTCTGACCTCAATTCTAGGGATTGTTTTTCCATCATAAGATGAACCACCTTAGGAAAATATTTCTCAAGAAACATACCTTTGAATTCATCCCATTCAAGATCATCAATCTCCTCACTATCTCTGATATTTTTCACCATCGACCACCACTGATCAGCTTCACCCTCCAAACGGTAAACAGCAAGACTAACCTTTTGATTGTCTGAACACCCCATGACATCAAAAATCTTCTTTAATCTACCCTTCAACTAGCATAGGTTTAGATGATACTCTAAATGATGGGAGATTTTGTCTCATAAAATGCTCCACTACTGACATGTTCCTCTACGGTTGATCTGGCTGATCTCATGCATGGATACCACCACCATTTATCGCCTGAGTTAACTGTGCCATAACTGCAACAAACTGTTTAGTTTTGATTCCGACCATCTCTGGTTACTGATTTGAAAGTTTTTTTTTCTCCTGATGTCATCCAAACATAGCTACCCTTTTTCCTCTGTAGAAAACCATTCTGAACACATAAATATCTTAGGCGAAGCAATACGGTAATCTTTAAATGATATATCATTTCAATTTTACAATAATGTGTAAAGAGAATATTTTTGGATAATCAATTAATATAATTCTAACTTCAAAAGTTATCTAAACCATCCTCTAATACCAACTATATGGCCCTGGCCTAAAAAAATTACTTAATCATGAATTAAATGAATAATTCACATTGAGGATCTTTTCAGGTTTAGATTTATAGAGAATTAGGCCATAACTATTACATCTCAAAAGTTAAAAAGTAGACACTTCTACTCATGTTACATTTATCTATAAAATAAAAACTCTAGAAAAAAAGTGTCATGTCCAATTCCATGTTTTAGATAGGATGACTTTCCTTGATCCCATCCTTGACCCTATTCCACTTTATATCCTGTGAAAAAGAATTTCAAAAACTTGGGATGATCATAAAAAGATCATTAAGGAATAAGAAAAGAAGGAAACTATTAGTTTTTTAAAACATCAAGTAAACCATGAATACTTTAACATAAGTAATAATTTTGACCTTTATGAAGTAGTAAATACTCTTCACTGAATAAAATATCACTACTTCCCATTTTTATCCAAAATATTACCCATATAAAGAAAACATATCATATAAAGATAACTTGGAACATAAACAAACTTAAATGGAATAACAATTCAGCCAACTTCCACACATGTCACTAAATGTAATAACTATACGACCGACTTCCAAACCCAATGAATTAGAGGTTATAATGTAACCAACCATCCTTGTATTCATGGAACCACCCATCATTTGGTTTATCACATAACCACCCGTCAAATGTCCATGTACCATTATAAAATCATAAGGCATAAAACAAATATGAAGGAAAGAAAACATTTCCACATTTCAATCACAATATATCACATAAATATATTGCTATAACAAATACATTATTAAAACCATTTTCCATACCAAAATACATAATATAGTATATGGAATTTATTTTCTTTTAAAAACATTTTGGCATGTTGAGGAAGCCAAAGATCAAATAATACTCGCAGCGGCGGAAAGGTCATTGTCACCGCGTACGTTAAAAGAAATAGTCCTTTTTTTATTTAGTAAAACACTTATTAGAAAAATAATCCATTTGAATCGAATAAAAATTCAAAGGTGTTTATATAGTGTATAAAAAAAGACTTGTATTAAAACAAAATATGCCTCAATGAAAGGAGATTGAGACGAAGTCCCTTACGTCGTGTCTGACTTAACTCGATCATTCTTTAATCTCTTCAATAATAAACTAATGTTAACTTCTACTTGATTAAGAACCTTTTTCAAGTTTATTATTCCTTTTATATCACTTATTTCCATGTTATAAACATTATGTAATTATTTAAGTTAATAATGTTCATTTTGTCGATATTTGGTACTTAAGTCAAAAATGGACTTCTTATAATTACATGTTGTTCATGTGGTCAAAGTTTCATTATATCCAGAATGATATTAATTATTTGGATATCATATACATTATATATATACATCATATTGATTTATTTATAATAGTACATAACATTTAGAGGTAAGAAATGAAATGCACCGTTCATGGAGATGGTAAGTCGTACGTACGCATGAACACTACATCCATTTCTATTTCATATTTAATGGGATTAAAACATAATGATACATAGTAGTATTATAATTACAGTATTGTATCATATATAATATCATTAAACTTATCCTTTATATGTACCACATATTGTATGAACGAGTCATATCACTTTGAGGGGGCGGTAGTCTACACTTCCTCAAATGAAATTATCGTGTTTAAACAAAACGGAAACCATAAAGGTTTTCTATATATAAAAAAAATACAGAAGAATAAAGAAAACTAAACATAATAAATATCATATATAAATATAGTGTTCTCTTAATGGCCACCATGAAAGGTGTTAAAAGAATATTGAACAAGCATCGTTTCATGAGGCAGTAATTCGCCACCCACCGAAACAGTATGTTCTTTAACCATTAGATAGAGGTGTGTGTAAGTGTTGAAAGAATCATCTTAATAAAAAAATCCTAGTATATTGAGGATACTGTTTTTATTATGGTATCAAATAATAATAATATATTTGTGAGTGAAGAAGGAAAATAAAATGAAGAAACTTGAGAGAAGACATTACCTCTAAATTGGGAAACTCTTTTTGATTTGAGCCAAAGGCTTCGTTGGGAAGACTTCTGCCCCAAATTGAGGCTTATAGGAGTAATAGAGGGATGTGGAGAGATAATATGAGCATAATTTGGATGATCCAAGGGCTTTAGAGGTGTGGGTAAGGGGTATAGGTGGGGGCCTTTTATAAGAGGAAAGAGGGTCACTTTTGGAAAGTCGTGAAATGTTACTTTATTATAAAATTCTTTTAGGATTTTAACCGTCCCAAAATGATATATTTAAAGGATAAGGTGATAATGGGTTGAAATCCACACATAAAATAGGTTTTCAACAAGTATAAGTCTTAGATTTTACATTATATTTTCATTTTATTTAAATCGTTCATTAATGAGGTAATCACTGCATCATCATGTTGTCATAAATAAATTGATTTATTTAATGTCTAAAAATTATAAAACAAATACCATGATCTAGGAAATTTTTATAGCTTTCCAATGACTATTTATAGTCTATGAAATCATTTATTTAAACAAAATTAATTTTGTTTACTTAGGTGTTACATAGTTTGGTTATATTTTCCTTTCTTTAGAAAAAACTGTGATAAACGGTCACTATCACACAAAAGTGATTCTGTGGGGTCCCTAAGTTGGAAAACGTCATCTCATGGTCGTCCATGACACAAAAAAAATGATTTGGACACATTTTGGGGTAATTTTATATTATTATGATATTATTTTATTACCCTTAACCACCTGATTACTAATTAATCATGATAATTAAAGATAAGTTGTTAATATTCATAACGTCCAAAAACCAAAGAGTCTTAATTACATAATTTGGACCTTATGATTCCAAATATGGAATCCATTTTACCAAATTACAAACACAAAAATTGATGTATTTAATTTAAAAATAATTCTCGTTGTCAAAAAAAATCTTGTTTTTAAGAAAAAATATCTATCAAAAGATTCATAATTGTTTGTGCCCAATTTCAAAGTGAAATTATTTCTAATGAAAACCATTAGATTAAATGGTAAAAATATATTCTAATTACCATTTAAAAAATATTAAAAAGATAATCTAACCATATAATTAAATTATATGAAAAAGCGGTTTTGAAGTAAAATGCAGTATTTTTCACTATTCATTAAAAAATGAACATTGTCAAAAAATACCAAAAATTTATCCAAAGTAAATTTCACTGTCCCAATTTTAAATAATTAGTTTATTTTGACCAATATAGCTTATAAAATTGTCAAAAGTTAGAATTAAAAATGTTTTCCCATCAAAAGGTGGTAAAACTATCTTAAAAACATTAGAGTATTATATGCTTAAGATTTGATTTATTCTCATTTTAAGCCTCTAAAACACTATCTAATTCATAAATATACATTGATATTAAAATATTATATTATTTACTTACTTGGGATTTTACATAAAATATAGTAATCCTTAATATGGAGATAGCCTCAAGCCCAAACCAATTCCAAAGTATCCCAGGTTGGACCATACTCCAAACATTTACATTACATCAAGTCACAACTTAGTACCTATAATCAAGGAAAATCCAATTCCAACCCCAAATCTAGGTCTCCAAATAAATATTTCTAAATTTTAAAATTGTTCTCATAACCCTCACTTAGGTCTCTCCCATGTATCACTAACAAACCCATTGAGGATTCTGAATCAAAACCATGGAGAAATCCTCATGTTGAACTAAATCCATCCAAAACACTTTCCAAACAACATATAAATGATTAAATGATCCAACAATAGTGTTATTTGTGTTAGAATCTCAAAATGGAAAACTCACAAGTCTATATCCCACTATGGGAAAAAGAAAAACAAAAAAATATCTCCCTAGCAAAAATATACAGGATTCGCTTATGAGTGTGTAGTATGTACTCCCAAAATATTACATGTCAATGAAATTATACATGGAACAAACAAGAACATGGTCTACCCATTTACTAAAACATGGATTGGGAATAATTGGTGTCTCCCATTATAACATTAAAATTCCATGTACCCCTTACAAGGGGAGTCTCTATAGATACATGGACACATGTCCATATCCCATTCCACCACATGTACCTGAATTACCTAGTCTATACTTACAAAAACAATTCTACAAATTTACTCACCCAGATGGATATTTACTTGTACATATAATACTATATGGTGTGTACTTATTATACACAATGTGTACATCCCAAACACATCTTCCCAAAACAGGAATTAATCATGACATGTGTTCTCAAAACTACACACTATGTGATAAGGATTTATTAATAGGAAACCCCTTCAAATCTAAAAAAACCCACATTTTTTCCAAATTAAACATGTATCAACCCGAATGTCGTCCTTAAAAATTTAATAAAGATTTTAAAAATTAACACACGAATATATGGTGATCTGATAATAATAAATTTAGGATCATAACTCCTGGTGAAAATGCCGAATCTAGGGAGTAAATTTGATCATGGAAAATGTTAAAGCTCAATACAGTCTCGATACCCATCATGGAATAAGTCCAATGATTTATCCTCCCATGTATCCCCTTGGTATATATATCATGAAAGGTAGAATACCTCTCCCTCATCCTTCAAAGTATGGGAATCCAATATGGGGGGTATGGTTTTTACCTACATTAATAAATTAATTTGTTAATTAAATTGGGTCTGAGAACCTAAGTTCTATTTATACCTAAACTTTGAAAAACCATATTTTTGAACTCAACAATATCATTTAATTTCAATCCAATACAATATTCATAATATTTTTCCCATAAACAAGAATTGATCATTTAATCCTTAATTAATTTAATATTAAATATTAAAAATAAACTCAAATGACAGAGAATTGAACCAAAATAATTACATATTGTAGAACCCTGTCTTTAGAACAACATAGTGGTCATACAAATAATTTGACATAATATTCTAGTAAAAATTGCTTTTAACCCTCATAAGAGCCTAAAAGGGAAAAAATCAATTTTATTTTGAACATTATAATTCATGGAAACATGGATCCTTATTACATCCCCCATTACCCTTATCATCTTAAATAGAATTTAGTGGTATTCAAACCAAACCTCCTGAAAAACCATGGTCATTGATCCTTGTTGAACATATCATGTAACACTCTAGAATGGTAACTAATTTTATTTACATAACTCTAAAGATAAGTAGTGAATCCCATTAAAGTGGAAGCAACCTCATGACACCATAATGAAAACCACGATAGTGCCTAACTACAACTGTATATACATAGATGTAACCACATCATCCTTTACTAATAATACTTATTATGGTTCTCCCTACCAAAAAACTCAGCCAACATAGGCTAATTATTTTCAACAAAATTTCCAACATCAAAGACGCATATCAAGACACATCCCTTGCAGTCCACCGACTTTATTGAGGTGGTTCTCATTGTATCGTAGACCCCACTCACAAAACGACTATATTAGAAAAAATGATATAATTCTCCACACCATTAGTGTATCAATAATTTCCCCTAATATATAAAAAATAACTCCATAGAAAATTCCCCAATCACTACCAAGCATAGGAATTTAAAATTTCCTTCTTACTACATCCAGATCAAAAAATAAAAAGATCAATTATTTCCCATTATTGTACACCCCATGATATTCACAAAAATCCAATCAATGATGACGACCTCACACATAGAGGTATGATTATATAGTCCAACCATAAAACATCACATAAATCATTCCATGAGCACCACACCCAAAAGTCCATTTATCAAACTCGAAGAATCTTTTTTGTTGGATTGGAATATAATCTATTCTACCTTAGTGTACTATAGAAGAGATCAAGATATTGGTCATGATCATATCTTGATTGGTAGTACACTAAGGTGATGTTGATATATACCATCACAATATAATCCATTCCTATAACATCATATTCCTATCCCATGATCCACAGGTCACCATGTAGAAAAGTATCTCATCACACCCAAACAGTTCTCTTCTTGTAATGGTATCATTCTCAACTCAATAATCACAGTGTACACTTCCTTAGTACCCATCCCAATAAAACCTATTATGACTCTAACAATTAAATTCCCATGAAAATATCCAACATGACTTGACCATAAACCCTATAACACCTTTTTTTCTTTTAATTAAACTCAAAACCACAATGGTGAACCTTCTAATGAAAAAATATCTTTTCAAGGTACCTGAATGAACTTCCCCCACATAAACCAACCACATAATTGAAGTATGGAATTGGAAGTTATCCTTATAAAAATTAAATTTCATCTAACATAACTAAACCCCATACCAGGATTCACTCTTTGGGAACCATTGTTAGATGTAAAAAAGCATACCCATGTGCCCCATATACTCTAAAGAACACTTCACTCAGCCAACACCTCTCATGGGTCATCCTCAAAATTAAAATGACACCAACTCCCTAAACTGGATTCATTATAGAATTATCATGGGGATCTCCTATATAGATCCACCGACCCTTTCTCTCATTAATACACTATGACCAATCACCAAGATCATACAAAACTCACAAAAGACCACAAATGATGGGGTATCAAACACATTCCCATCCCAATTTCAAAAAACATAACTATTTAAAATCACCCATATCTGACATCACAATTCCCAATGACGTCCCACATAAAACCATCCTCTCAATACTATAACACATTTCCTCTCTAAGTATCTTCACCTCAGACCACTCCCTTTAGGAACAATAGACATACATTGACACCAATACAAACTTCCAAAATCCAAACAACAACCTCCCAAAAGGGTACAATGGTCGTATACACATACTAAACCAGACCACTAGGATCCATGCACCTGTTGTTCTTGAGGAAAAAAATACAATCCCATGTGTTGAGCATCTCAATGTAGATCCTCATAACATACCATTAGAAATTGATCCAAAAAAGACACTGTGGAAGGCCTATAAACCTGACATGATTCATGAGAATACTCTTTCCTCTACTGGACAGGGGTCAAATTCATTCACTAGAATCCTCCTATAGGGATACGATCCAAATATACATCCTAAATTGTAAAATACAAACCACATGTATGTTTTTTAGGGAGAACACTTATACAGCTATAACTTTACACCCCAAGAATTGTAATCCCACTCTAGTAATTGGGACTTCATTTTGGAATAGATGTTTACAATCCGCCATATGATATGAATAACTAGCTTAAAAAATTCCTATATTTATAGTCTATAGAACCCCATATAATATGAAAATAATGTAATTACTCTAATACCTCTCTATAAAATCTGGACCTGAATTCCACTAAATCGCTACCCTAAACTAGTTTTCCAAATGACCTCCAACATTCCTTTTCATACAGTAGAGGCCGCAATCTAGTAGTTTGGGAACTAATTTGGAACTATTAAGATAATATACAACCATATTAGTGTGAAGTAATATAATTATATACTAAATAATCATACACATCATAGTATATGGAATAAAAATATTACTTGAAATTGAAGAATGTTGTAATAAAATTAATTATAGTAATGTCCTGAATATCCATTCCATATATACAACGTTGATCACCAAATGGGATTATCCAATATAAAAAATAAACAACTAGAGAAAAAATAAATAAATCTTCATTACCAACTATAGGAAATATAATATAGCCATTCTCCAATTCTTTATCGGGCAGCTCTAGACTTATCATTAGAATCCACATAAAAAAGACACACAATTATGAAATCATATACCTTCTTCATATCCATCGTGCATTTGTGACCATAATAAATATAGGCATATGGTATGTATTTAAACTATTTTTCATGTATAGGTAGTGATAAATAATTCTCAATAGGCCAATCCTGGCATTGAACCTATAAAAAACTCTTAATTGTTCTTTCTCATGTAATATGCTTATCCTATTTGCAATATAACAGAAATAAATACAAATAAAGCCATTATAGATCATTGTTTTCTGGAATCTAATTGAACATACATATGTTTAACAATTTTTGGGTTCTTATAAGAATGTCTTGTTGAACATTCATCCCAATTAACATATGAACATCATGACTAGATACCCTAACAAATCCTTTAAACTTTAATTGTAATCTCTAACTTGATAATAATCCCCATCAGTACCATGTAATAAATCCATGATAATGTCATTCCAAAACACAGAATATCATCCTAACCTCTTTATGACATATCATATCTGAGAGTTTCGTTAAAATCATTCCATCACATAACTATGAATCATCATATTCGGTGACCATAGTGACAATCTTACGCCATCCCAAAAAAAAGAGGAACCAAAATTATATCTCTTAATTAATATTTTATTTCATCATTACCAAGATCATTATTTAGTGATTGGAATCATATAGTATAAAATTAGTGTCTATATCCATTTTAGCACCTTATCCATATATTATAATACTCATTCTTTGATTCTGAGTATGGAATATAAAACAAAAAAAATTCATTTCATTTCACCATACTAAAAAATGTCAATCAATTTGAATGTAACCTCATTCTAGTAGTCAATAAATGAGTAAATTAATGGTACATATATGAAGCACCATGTCCTCACTTATAAATGGTTTGTGAAGATCTACATAACCAAAACCATAGACCACATGCAGCTAACAGTGTGATTAGAAACTAAAATCATGGGTGATTAACACCCTGAAAAACACCGCAAACCACATGTGATGACCACCATGACCAACACCATAAACCATTTGTGAGGACCATCATTACCCACACCGTAAAACATAGATAAAGAACACCGTGATTAGCACTATAAATACTGGCAGAGAACCACTGTTAACGACACCCAAATCCATATATGTGGAATTATATGTCCAAATATATATCCAATATCACCAAATACACATGGGAGAAAAAACCATCACTAAATTATCATGGTAAAACATTTTAAGGGACATTTGAATGCGTATACTCATCATCAACTCTCAGCCCCAATGTCTTGGACATCAGTTTGGGTCCCAAGGGGACATCCATAACCATTAATACCTAAACACACAAACCCACATAGGCTTGGTATATCAATAGAGAACACACATATACCTTAGTGTCAACACAATAATAAATAAATACCTCTTGGAATTCTTAAAACCAATATGTAGGTAGAGGAATCGAGCTTAGGATCCCCTAGGTTAGAACATTAGCAGACACACCACCCTTATAATCATTGGTAATAAATATACTCTTGATCCAATTCCAATTCATCAGGTAATACATCACACAACTTATAATATACTATCACATGGAATGAATGTCCTAAAATATGGAAAACCCCTCAACGGATATGGCCTAATAGAAATAATCATTCCAATATACCTTGCATTTTCCAACACACCAAATGAGCCCATCACCATGAGTGGTAAATCATTCTATATAATCAAGGAAAATTCTATTCTAACACCAATGTAGGACTCTTAATAATTCATAATGTATCCAAAAGTCATTATCATGATCGTTGCTCGAGTCTCATCAAAATTTTCACTTACAAACCCACTGGAGGTTTTAGAATATAAACCTCATGTAAATATTATTTCTAAAATATCTTTATCCAAAACACTATCCAAATGGACTCTAATTGTTTATTGGATTTCACCATTATGACTGTGAGGAGAAATAAATAGAATTGTATAATAACTATTCCAATAATGACATTAAGAAACAAAACCAACACAAAATCCTTGCTGGAAGAAGTACATAACTTGTACTTCTGAGTACACAATGTGTACTCTCATATATGCACGTGGCCATGTATTTATGCATGGATACTGTATGAATGTGGTCTACCAATGTAGTAATACTTTTCTAGGGAATACATTTTGTAAATCCTTTTTTCTACAACTTTTCAAAGTACCCATCACTATAGTTGTCTTCCCATGTACATAGAAATGTGGAAATGTTCTACTATATACTGTTTGACTAGAATGAATGACATGAACTTCCCAAAACACTTTTTGTTCAATTTCAAAGCCATATGGCCAGATATATGACCTTTCAATACTATACAGTTTGTGAATAGTTTACACCATCAATACTTCCAATAATTCATTTCACATAATAGGGATAACACACATCGTCTGTTATTGAAACCACTCATCATGTGATCAGTATTTCTAAATGAAAAATCCCCAAAAAGCTCTCGAGAAATTTTTTTCATTGATTAAGAATAGATTAAACAACAGGGGTAAATAATTACAACCATAAGGGATCAAAAAATAAAAAATTCATTTATTTGAATTAAGGAATAAAACTAAAATAATCATCCTTCTTTTTGGAAAAAAACACTGAATCTTGTGTTCCTAATTCGCACTATGAATTTTCTATAACTCAATCATGTCATAATATATTTTGTTGATAATGTCTAGTGGAATCACCTAAAAAATTCCTCTTGCTCTATCCATCACATGAGGTCTAATCCCACTCTCAGATCATGTTTTACATTTGAATCTTTATGGGGGATAGGTGTTTTTAATAATTTAATTTATTAATTAAATATCTAAATTCCCATTTAACACCTTTCTCGATTCTTATAACCTAAATATATATTATACCAAACCAAATAGAAACTCCTATTTATAAACTCAACTAAAAATGTATAATATCAATGCAATACTACATTCAAAATATATTTACACCTAAACCCACATAAATATTTTATTTTTTATTAATTAAATATGAAATATTCTTCCAAAACTCAAATAGATAATAATTCCACCAAAAACATATACTAATGTAAAATATCAATTTTGTTACTAAAGGAGTGGTAATTGTTTTTTAATTTTTTCTTCTTGAGGAATATGAAAAATAATCGACTCAAAATCTCCTGAATGAAACAATTGAAATTTTTACTCAAATTTAGAATGTGGGGAAACATGAGTTTGAAAAAGTTAAGTGTCATATTATAAATTAATAAGTATAAATATTTATTAAATATCATATGTATATATATATATATATTAAACACCTTATTATTTCCATCATTGGGATGTTTTGATTAAAAAATAATTGAATCAATTCATGATGCAATAATCTACCATATATATGATTGATAGTTTTATTTCCCATTTGAATGAAAATAATATGAATATATGTTATGAATAAAACAAAATAACATATTAGTATATTTTAGATACTACTATAATTATATCAAAATTATTAATACATGAATTAATGTGGTATGAGAAGATGTACAAAGAAACATCTTACTGAAGGGAATTATTATTGATTATAAAAACCTCTTTTGGATCTCATATTAAGCACAATTGAGTTTTTATTTTCTGAATATCATCATATATAGAACATGGATAAGGATATGAAGGAGATATTTCAGTTTTTATATTCATAATAATAGGTTTATGTTCTATGAGGATGTGAGCTGATATGGTCCACATTTATAAGTCGGGGAGGGGACCCTCTTGGAAACCACAAGGAAATTTCCCTTAAGAATGGATAATAATTTTTATAACCAATCCAAATGTTTACAAATTAACATATATTAAAATTTTTGAAAGTTTATGATTGTAATATGGTAAAGAAATGGTATTTTGAAATGATTAATTTTAAATCAAAACATCATTTCTTTGTTTTTCACCCCCAATGAAAGAATATTTTAATATTAGCTTAGGCAATTAATATATAATATTTTAACTATTCATTATTAACACAAAATATGTTGGAATTATTACAAAATATTATCTATGGTAATTAAAAATATTGAATCAATTTTAATAAATTAAATTAACATTAGAGGGAATTTTTATTTTAAAATTAAATAATCAAATGCATTGAAAATATGGTTTTCCAAAGGAAATGCCTTCTTGAGTATAAATTTCTTTCATATGAAATCACAAAATAAAATTTTTCAAAAAATGATAAATTAAATTATTTATAAAATTTTATCACTAATTTTACTTTGAAAAAAATTTAAAATAATATGGTACATTATAAATTCATTAAATGAAGAGGTAGAATTGAATAAAAATTAGTAGTTTTTACTATTCATCAAAATATTATCTTTATAGAAAATTATCAAGATTTCAGTAAAAGATAACATTGGAATGATGATTTCAAAAATGATATTAATTTTCTAAAATAAATTTTCTAAACATAGATATAAATAATAAAAACAAATTCTACAAAACATGATGAAACTGATTTTCATAAAAAATAATAGGAGTTTTAGGCATAAAACTAGATTAGTTGTTCTATTAAGAGAAGATAAAATATATGTTAAATTGTAATAAATTTTATTGAATAAAAAATATATAAATTTCATTAATTTGATTCACCAAAATTAATTAACTCAATTTTTTGATGAAATCACATTGGGAAAATAAAAATAGTTTTCTAGAAAAACATTTTTCTAAATTAAAATTATTTTTTTCCAATTTCTAATGATTTGATATAAATGAATTTATTTATTCATGTGGATATTATTTAATTTTAATAAGATATAAATTCCTATTAATATCCACTAATATAACATATAGTTTATAATAGTAAATTATATTATCATGCATTTAGATTCTAGGTTACATGTATCATAATCTATCAAAGGGAAAAATTTATTTAAAATAAATATATATTAAAGTATTGTGGTGTTACATTCTCCATTTAATAAAATTTAATATTCAAAATTTCAATAATTTTACCTCATGAATACATTTATACATTCCTTCATCATAATATCTTCAGTTTCCCTCGTCAACTATTTTTTCATATTATTTATCTATAGTGCCTTTACTAGTCGAGTCTTATAATTCCTAAAATATTGTCTTATAGTGTCCATAATATGGATAATATCATCAATGTATGATATATCATGTTCCAATCATTTCTTTTTGTAGGTGACAACATGTGTTGGGTCTATCATGAAATTCCTTAACAATGATATATGGAACAAATCATTTACATTATAGATACTTTGTGGAATTTCAAAATGGTAGCAACTTATTTAATTCATTCCAATATTTAAATAAGAATGATGTACCTAGGCTCGGTTTCCCAATAATAACACACATATTTATCAAGAATATATGATCAACCATGTGAAATTAAAAATCTTAACTCTAGTTATCAACATAGTTCTTTTCCATCTTGGTGCTCCTTTTGTATAGGTTCGACTAGACATTACCTTCATTGTTGTGTACTTTGAATGTAATTATTTTATTTTCTTCTTGTCACTAACTTCATTAAAATAAGATGGAGTGCAATATATCATTATATATAATCAATCATATGTAACAATTTTATCCTTGAATATAAGATATAGTTATAGGAGAACATTACTAAAGTTAAATATTCATCCCATATACCTTTAATGTCAAGAGAGAATAACCTCAACATGTTAGATAATTTTTGAATGGTCCATTATGACTAACCAAAAGTTTGATGGTGATAATTGGTTCTCCCAGGAATCTTAATATCAAAATATTTCCTAATAATTTTGTATAATATTGATGTAAATGGATAGTCAAAATGAGACACTATTGAAAATAGTGTGCCAAGAAGTCCAGAAATTTTAATAATGCAAAGTCGTACAATGATATCAAGAGGTAAATCTTATATTATAGTGAGAAAATGTGAAGTTTTTTATAGTAATAAAAAATAAACCATATTGAATCATCCTTTTCAAGAGTTTTTGGTAACCCAGTGAAAATTTCCAGAGCAATGTCAACCCATTTCCATATAATAATTGGATGTGGTTTCAGAACTCATATATAATTCTATCTCTTAGCCTTTACCTGAAAATAGACTATACATCGAGACAAACTATCAATAATTTTAAACATTATATTATCCCAAAAAATTTCTATAAAACATATATACATCTAGGTGATATGAGGATGTATAGATAATTTCAACATACAAGTTGTATCCAATTACTAACTCTTCAACTCAAATTTAAATTGAACACATATTCCCTTTCAAAATTTTAGAACACAATATTCACAAATGAAATCAACCAATTATCAATAATTCATGGATTTATTTTTCTTTTGAAAATTACCATCATAAGTTTCAAAATATATTATATTCTCTAATATACAGGGTTTGGAAATAATTTTAAAAGGGACTAATTTCAACAATCCCATAAAAATTAAAAAAACCATATTTACAATATCCATGAACATAGGACCCATATAAACCCTTGTTTTTGTCTAAAATCTTTGATATTTCTTTCCCAATTCATTAAATACCTTATTTTACATCCCCTGTTTGTAGTTTATTGAAATCTAATCATCCTCAAGTGGCTCAACCTATAAAAAATGCCCCATATTGAGTTCCTTCTATCAAAATATGTATTTCAGAGTCTTATAATTTTTGTTTATCTCATATCATTAACAATATATTTATTATATCCATGTCATCAATGAAATGATAGGGGCCAAAAAATTAGGATAATGGGTTGGAATTTTTTTTCATGAATATTTAACTACCTTGATACGTACGCAGTAATGTAACCATTATTGATAAATACACAACCAAGTCTATTCTTCTATGAATCACTATATATAGGAAACCCATAATTTTATAATGGTAGTATCAAAATCATTGAATTTAAATTTATATCTAAAATTGATAGAAAAAATATTCAAATTCTTTTATCCAAATGAAAATAACCCCTTTATGAGTAAGCTCGGTTAATCATTATCAAATCATTACCATTTCAAAACAAATCAGGAATAGTAACCTACCAAACAAATTAAACTACATAGAATGGATATGTTAAATTGTGTGGGATATTCCTAGACTTCCTTAATATTCATACGATAAAAAAATCACATACTATGTGATAATATGACAATGAAAAGAAATTTTCTATTACTAGAATTCATACTTGCTAAATTTACCATATTATCCTTTTCATCTAAGAGTTCCAAGAATTATTTGTAATTGATTATCATGATCCTCATATATCATAATGTACACCAATATATCTTTAATAAATACAACAAAACAATCATCATGATATTCCTTGAATATATTATACATTATGTCAATAAAATTATATGGTGTATCCAAATCAATATAAACTCATAATTTTATTACCTATATTGAACTATTATCATTAGAATATTTTCATTCTCAACTCATAGTTTATGATAACCATATAAAAGATCCATCACTAAAAAATATTGACTTCCATGATGTGGATGAATTAATCCATCAATGCTATGTAGTAGATATGTGATATTTATAGTAATTGAATTCATTTCTATATAGTCAATAAATAACCTCAAATATCCAATATTATTCATAAAAAATATATAGGGTCCCCCTAAATAGATACTCTTGGGAATAAAAATACATTTTAATATAACTCCAATTGTAGTTTCTTCAACACAACTCATTCAAAATATCTGTTGTCATAATAATTCATTAATATTATTCTTTTATGAAGGATTGGGTAAATTTTAAACTGAACATTATGATATGGTGGATGGTGCGGTAATTCCTGATAAAATACATTAATTTTTTCATGTAAAATAGTTACATCCTTAATTTAATGATTTAATTTTCTATCCATAATAATTGTATTATCATATTCCCCATGGATAGGATTCAAAATAGATATAGGGGTGGATCCTGAAATGACCCTAATGATGAATTATCCATTGTAAACATTTGGAATTTCACATCTTTACCAAGAATGGTAATTTCATTATCATTAAAATATTGTTTTCACCATATCATGAAATACATGATATAACATGGATAATATCCAAATAATCCATAGTTATAATAATGAATTATGTAATTTCGGAATGTTTATATGTCATAATGGTAATTGAATGATGCATACTTACTATAGTGAGACATCTACTTGGAGTCTTAAATGATAACTCCCTTCATAAATTTCTTGAGAAATATTAATTTTTCAAAGAATACATGGGAAATGTAAAAGAGTGAAATTATACATAATAAAATAATGAATTAGATATATTTTATGGTATGTGTAATTTAACACCCAGAAATATCATCAGGAACATCAACCTCAGATCTTGTTATCACATAAAACTATCATTTCTCTCTTATCATTTTCTCTGAAAAAAATTAATTTTTTCCTAGGTAAATCATTTTAATATTACCAAATCTCAATAAATTTGAAGCATTGAACATTGAAAACTACTTACTTACCATTGAATTTCAATACTAGTGGCCTTTTTCTACACACTTATATAAAACTGTCATTCCCATCAGTACCTTCAATTGGGATTCATTCCATATTTTCTACAAGTTGTAAATTGTTTCTTTCTCTTGTTCCCTTTTCTATATTTCCTTTTCTGTAGTGTTCAATAACCCTTTTCTAATATTTCATTATTTCTAATTCAATATAATTTATATATTCATTATCTATATAAATAGAATATGATACTATATCCTCATATGATGTGATTGTTTGAGGGACTTGTTTTCTTTAGTGGATTAGTTTTATCCCAATAAATATAAAATTAATATTAATATTTATACCGCATTTATAGTTTTTTGAGTGTCTTGATAACCTTTTAAATATATCTTCATAATTTGAACCATTTTCCTCTATATTTTGTCTCACATAATTTATTTTTCTCTTTATATTCACTCGTTGTTCACATAGAAAATATTTTTCAATGAAAAGATCCATAAAATCCATCCATTCCATGCCAAATATTTCTTATTAATACTTATTTAATTAGTGACTACAATTAATCCACAAATTTTATGAAATGATAAAGTATCATGGAATACATAACATTTATATTACTTCTTAGTGTGATAAATTTACAATCTATTATGATTATCCATTTCATATCTAAAAATAGATTAATGTTCTCATTAAATCATATAGGTTTATAATGTATATATCGGTTGTCCATTGTTACACTTTTTCATGGCTCATTAGGATGATTAATTTAAGAAAACATATTATTCATAACCTGAGTTCATCTCACCAATACAATTCTAATTTGTTTTACTCTAGACCCAATTTAAGTATCTCTCCTAAGAGTTAATTCCCTAAAGGTATTACATTAATTTAAGAAGTTTCCATTCCTTCCATTAGGTGATATTTATAAAAAATGTAATACACTAGATTAGATCATAAAAATATGAATCATAATGTGTAATATCAAGACTACTGAAACACATAACATAAATTAACATTTTATGTATAACAATTCTTGAAATCAAAAACAAGTCTTTTTGGGAAATGTTTTCTAACCATAAAATTTATTTAACATTATTTATAATGGTTTATAAAGAAATTTTGAATTAGACCATGAAAACCCCATAGGGGTGTCAAACCAAGTGTTCAAAAATGCTTATTTTATTGCACCAAGTGATGATCGATTCAAAAACCAATATTACAATTTTTTTATTTATTCTCCATGGTACAATTTTTCTAAAGAGACATCCACTTTTTTATCCACACAAGGACGTATTGGTAGTAAAACCACATAATCTCATCCATGAAAAACTATAAGATTTTTCCATCCACATAGAAATATCATAAAACTCAATCATAAGGTTATCTTCACTAATCAATCTTTCTATAAATATAATTTGATAGTTTCTACTAAAAATTCTTTTATAAAAACTATAAATTCCAGGACCCTGGTATCCCAGAAATGATGGTCACATTTTTATATTATTACAGCATATATGTGATCGCATCCCAGTAGACCAAATAATTTATTATTCATATAAATCTACATACATATTTGAAATTTATATGACATTTTAAAACAAAAAGATATAACATAATATTTTCTATGCTAAAACCATTATTCACATAATCAAGTCCCATTATATTAATTATAATAAAGTCCTTCACATCTTTGGAAAAGGAAAAGTAAAGAAGGTGTAAACATAGAGGAAGAGTAAGGGTATTCATACATAGGAATATATCACGAACACATAAGGAATAATTAATAGAAATGTTAAATAACTAAAAAATTATATTTAATAAATAACATTACCATGAATAGTAATATGGAGGAATAAATGATTTTAAAATAATGACATATATATAATCACGTGAACATGATACTTGTCCATGAATATCATAACTGGTCAAATAAACATATGTAAATGAATAAATAGTCCCATAATTTGGTAATTCATAATTTTTTACATCATAAATATACATCCATTCTCTTATTCCAAGAAATATAACAAAATGGGGGAATTCCTTGACAAAATACCCATGCTAGTTTGTCTTGTGAGACTTAACGATGAAATAAGGGATTATACCAAGCCTCTAATGTTACATACTAAGTATAATTAATTCCCCTCATGTAATGGGTGAACCATTGTCAATATAAATATTTTAATTGAAAAATATTAAAAGAAATGTTGATAATTTCCCCAATTTATAAGCATAATCCTATACCATTAAAAATAAAATGGAGACTAATATTAGAGTAGTACAACCCTTATCAAACATATCATAAAAAATCTAATAAAAAATATTATTTTATCATAACATTATAATACTTGGGAATCACACTTAAGATAAGTTCTATTTTCATTGATGAATTAAAATATCATAAAATTTAATTAAAACCATTTTTGAGGAAAATACTGTTTTTAAATTAAAATTGAATTAAAAAAAGATTTTCCATAATATTCAGAAAATTATTTTCATTGAAAATTATCATAGAAATATTTAATAGAATATATAAATAATTGATAGGTCATAATTTATGGAAATATTTTTCATCCATACTTAGTTAAAATAAAACATTTTATTCACAGTTTTGAAAAAATTAAAAACAAATACCCCTTTTTGAAAAAAATATGAGGATTCATTATAAATATTTTATTAAAATTTATATTATTAGTAAAATTAAAATTACAAAATATAATATGAATATTAGAAACATTCAAGAATGTATTTCTAAATAACATGTTTTGGAAGAAAAAGGATCCCTGATAAAGTATAAGTAAATCGGGTTTTGTTTAAAACAAATTTATATTTTTAATACATAAAATGGTATAATGAAAGGAAAAATTATAATTTCAAAAAATATATAGAGGAAGGAAAAATATATTTTTTCCATATTTAAATATCATATATTTTTCCCCAATGGAGACTAAAACAAAAATAATCCCATCTAATGTTGATAGTGTAAAATAAACCCTTACTAATCTGGTAACATTTGAGTAGTGATACACATTAAACAAAGAGCCTAATAAGGATATGTATATCAAATAATTTTAATTATATAATAATAAAACAGAATTATGGGAATTATATAATCCAAAAAAAATAAATAAGTAGGTAACATGAAATATTTCTCATGAATATAAAAGTGTGACAAAAACCCCTTATATATGGTTTGACTTCATCGGTATATGTCTAAACCTCATGTATAATGAATATAAATTCAGTTTATTATGATACCATAACCAAATAAATATATATAATACTATATATGATTTATATATAATCAGTTATCATGTATTAATTAACAAATCTTTCTCAAGATCATTGTTTCAAGTAAAAACTGCTTCGTTTTTCATGTATGTTTTGGTTTGCAAGTTTCAGTCCTTATAAATTCATCATGGCTACATGATGAATAGAATTTTGATAAATATATAAATACTATATATATTAATTATATACATATTTATATTCATCCAAAAAAGTTATAGATTAAGAAATGACATACAAAATTCACGGATACAATAGGTTGTAATACGCACAAACAAATTTTTCATTTTTTGAATGAATGAAAAAAAAATTAAAGATATATAATAATTCACCACTATAAAATCATTTTTATATTTTATAAATCATATTGTTTAATAAAATAAATCTTTTTTAACACCCATATTAAGTTTCAATTAACAATGATGAACATCGCTGCATGGATGCGGCAGTCCACATGTAAAAACGAATGATGTTATCATTTTCGGATAGATTGAATGGAAAGATGGTATATTTGATATTAAATTTAAATAAGTATAAATATCTCATAAATTTCATATTTATATTTAAAATAGATCCATTATTATATCCAATTGTTGGAGGTGGTGATGTAGAACACATTATGTCAATTCTCAAAGTTGTAGTGCACTGTAAACAAGATTGATGATTTCATTTCCCAATTATTGAAATAGGATAATGATATAAGTTGTTAAATAAATATAATAACATTTAATTATATGTAATATGATGGTTTTATTATATTTTAATTATTAATACATAAATTATAGTGTTAAGAGATGAAGTAAAAAATGAATTAATATATGAAAAATGATTACATTCTCCAAAAAACCCTCATTTACTCATTTAAAATTTCTTAATATAAGTGAATTAGAGAGGGGAGGGGGTTCCATTTTATAAATGGAAAAGGGTAAATTCTTTTAGACCACTTGGAAATTTCCAAAAACAATATATAATAATAAATTCATTCCCAAGAAAAATGAATCAATATATATATATATGAGGTTTTAAAAGGATAATGTATAAATATTGGAAATTGTATGACAATTTATTTTTTAAATTGAAAACATACACTTATATATTGATTTAACCCCTAGGTAAACTAATTTTAACATTAAATAGAGTTATTAATTATCACTATTTTTATTATTCACTATGACAAATAAATTATGTATCCTTATTTTATAATATTAATAAAAAATATTAAAAATATGGAATCCATTTTAAAAATTTAAATTAATACAATTTTACAAATATAATTTAAAATTATATATGTATAAGTTTCAAAAATATTATTTTGATAAAATTATTTTTCTCTTTTTATTACATTTTTTTATTTAAATTTCAAAAATAAATTGACTTCAATGATATTAATTAGAGTAATTATAAAAAAATTTAAAAATTTTAATTTTTTGGAAAAAATAAAATACAAAATGGTTCATTTTAAATTCAATTAATGAAATGGTGGTTTTCAATAAAAATCAATATTTTTACAATTTATAAAAAAAAATAAGCTTTTCTAATGAATCAAAGAAATTGGAACCATGATTATTTTAAACGATTATTTCAAAAAACAATTTCATTTTTTGAAGAAAAATTTTTAAATTAAGATATTAAATAATATTAAAAATAACTTTGAAAACATGATGAACCTGTTCTTCTATAAAATAAAATTCAGCATAAAACTATATTATTTCTCATCATGTGCCTAAAAAAGATGAATGGCAAAAAGGGTTTATGGTATTAAAATTTCATTTAAACAATTCACAAAAAATGATTAATTTTCATCAACATTATATATAGACATTACATGAATAAAAATGTTTTTATAAAAAACATTTATTTTTTTTCAAATGATTTAATTTTTATAGTCTAATAAATTAGTAACCAACAAATGTATTTATAAATGATTAAAAATTAAAATTTACATAATTTACTTTTCCATATTCATAATTTCCAATTTGACAGTAATAATATAATGGGTTTCAATGTTAGTGTTCATTTATACAAATGGTTTCATATATCACAAGCTATGAAAGAGATTAAATACATTTTAAAAGAATTATATCATAAAATCTTAGAGTGATATAGGTGTTATTTATTTCTTATTCTCTAATTCTAAATTTAATTCAATGAATTTTAAGGCTAAAATTTTGTAATGGTATAGAAAATATGATTTTACAATACAAGTCTCATAATTTTTTTAGCAATACTAGTTAAGAACACATTCTCTTTTTCTCAGATCCTAAAATTGTATAAAAATATATTTAAATAATTTAACATAGAATATGAATTAAATTTTATAAAAATAATTTCCATTTCTTCTTTATTATTCAAACATTTCTTCAATATCATTTATCTTCTTCTAAAACACATGAACATGTTAAGATCAGTTTTTTTTCAAAATAAAAAAATATATGCAAGCGTACATATTTACTTACAACAAACATACATAAATATTGAAAGACACGCACACTCCCACTCTCTCTATCTCTATAATGTCTGTAGGAATGAATGAAAATTATTCAGGGAAGTATTGTAAAATTTTATGTCAACATAAGTAGTTATGATGGATAGTGGGTTATCTAAATGATGAAAAAATAAGATAAAAATATACCACTGTCCACAATCAACAGGTGGTCTCTATCCACCCTCTAAGTTAGTGGTGTGTCTATTTAAACAAGAATTGTGCTTATTCATTGTAGTTGTTGTGTATTAAGAAATATTTTCATATATTTTCGATGTCTACTAATGTAGATTACAATGGTGGAATATAAGATCCTTGAATAGAGAACAACTGTAATGTATAAACTATATGATATATGGGTGATCAAACTCAATACTAGTTAGGATAGCCAATGCATGGCCCTATTATCCTAGAAGTCTCGTCCAGGTCCTGTAGCCACTATAGTTAACCATTTTCAGTCCAAATAGAATAGAACAAATAAAAATAATTATTTTCAATTTTTTAAAATCGAATAAAATAATCCATGTTAGGTCAGAAATATTTTATATAAATGAAAAATATTCTATTTCTAATATAAATAACTAAAATTTCTATCTCATTAAATTTTAAGATCACTTAAAATATTTAATAATATTGAATGATGATAAATCCTGATATTAGATTGACATTTTAATGTCTTTGTTTGATTTTTTTATTTTTAATCATTGGATTGGTTATTAGTTTATAATATTTATTTTATAAATATTTTGTTTATAAAATCATAAAACTATCTATATATATAATTTTAAATTTTCCTACATGTCTTCATTTTTTATAATAAAAAGTAATTCTAGTATCTTGAGTTTCCTTTCACCTGCGAGATCATATATGTTTCAAACTACATAGGAGTTCATAGTTTATAATTTTGAATTAAGACACAAAATGTAAAACATGTATGGGCATATTATGGTACCTACTAGTTCATAGATCATGTAGTTCCCCTAGGGTCTTGGTGAATCTATTATCTTCTTAACAAATCTATTAGTAGAAAATATCCCTTGATCACAAATTCATTTAATCAGTTTTTCATTCATTGTTGGTTATATTATTTTGCTAATGTATGGAAATTGTTTGACCACATATAATAGTTCAAAATCATGCAGTGATAATAACAATAATATATATTATAATGAATTAATTCTATTAAGTTGTTGATAAATAGATTTAAATGAATAAATAGTAATAAGAACAATTTATGGAATCTCATTTTTTCCATAATGAATAATTAAAATAAAAATAATATAATAATGTAGATAGTTAGTTTTATAATATATTAATTATTTATTTTTGAAAAAAAAAATAGTTCAAGGTGCTCTTCAAATAGAGTGGAGATTTCATCGACTTTTTGGGTAGTTCAAACAAGACTCATTGGTTTAAATGACTATAATGGGAATAAAATGTTTCCCATATCCATCTTAGATAAATTTTATAGGCATGAATTGAGTGAATTCATATAATGGGATACATGGAAATAGGACTCTATTAAATATAAAAATGATCCAAAACTCATTTCAGGTTTCCAAAAAAATACACCCTTAGTCTCGAGGAGTAATGATGATGTAACTCCCCAAGATTTTTTTAAATATTTTTTTGAATTTATAATTTTCTTTATTTTTTAACATAAAAATGAGTATATATTCCATTATATAGAAAAATAGGTTTAACTTGTGCTACCTACAACAATGATTTTCTTCAAAACATGGCATGAAATGCGACACCGAGAATCACTGAACCATGAAATAATATTATTTTAAATATGACCATTATAACCTGAATTATAAATTGGTGTGTATGAATAGTAATTACTACATATTGAGTTATATATATATAGTTCCCATTGAATATATATTTATTAATAAATTCTTAGTAAATAATTAATCAATTTTTATTTAAGTAATTTCATTCATTCAGAATTATTAAAAATTATTTTTATTATTTTTTTAACAACTATTATATATAATTTGGTGATATTTTAGAAAATTTATTTCAAAAAAATAAACTTTATTTTCTATATAAGAAATTTTAGATTATATTAATGTGAAATTATGGGATTTTTTCAGAAAATAATGATTTTTAGTGAATAGTGAAAAATTTCGATTTCTGTTAAAACATCATTAACATCTAATATACTTAGTAATTGAAATTAAAAATAAGTTTTAAATAAATTAAATGGTTATTATTTTAATATTTACTTCATTTAATTTCCTTCAAATAAACGTCGTATTTGATTTTAGTACATGTGTTTTTGATTAAAAATATAATTTTTAATACTATTTTAATGTACTTAATGTTTATCCATTTTAATTAATTACAAAAATCCATAATTATAAGGTATTAAATAATATGTATATATTTTATATAAAAAATTTCTAATTGTTATTTATACAATAATAAAACATTGAGTCGATAAAAATCTTCTTATGCTTGAAAACAAACACTTCTTGAAAATTTTATTTTTCAAACCTACTGCGGGATTTGTTTTATATTAAAAAAATTCAACATTTAGAAATTTTATCTGAAAAAATAAATATTTCTTTAAAATAAGAATCTCAAAATTATGTAAGGATGAATTTTTGATAATTTTGTGAATGTAATTTTTTTCAAATGAGTAATAAAAAATTCATAATTTTAATTAAAATACTCCTTTTCAATTTAATTATTTATAAATATAAATTATATTTAAAATTTGCATCAAGTAAAATTAATTCAGCTTTACATAAATTTACCTAATTTATATTAATGTAATCAATTTCATATTGAATTTTAATATAACAACCCTTTACACTTTTGAACATTTTTTCCTTACGAAAACCCACATACCTATCATATCTATGTTATTATTTTTCATTTATAGATTCCCAGTTATGTGAATGGAATTTTATAAAATTTATTTAAAGTATGGATTCATTATAAATTATAATTTATAATAATTTTAAATTAATTTTGACAAATATGAATAGTATAAAATGTAAACAAAATTTAACGTTGGGGGAGGGGGATAAAATAAAAAGATAAGGGTTAAAATATCAGAAAACATATATAAATCCTATTAGATTAAAATATATCCATTTTAACTTACCATTATAGAATATATGGTAATTTTTATAAATTTTATAGAATTAATATATAAGTTTTGTGTCCATTGTTAAATTTCCTTATAGTTTTATTGTGGTCTCTTTTACCCAACTTATGAAAGACTGCCACAACCCGTCACTTCTTCACACCTTCAATCCACTTTTTCAAAACAATTTCCTACCAACATAATATAAAAAATACCATAACCTCATCCTCTATTCCTTATTCTAGAATAAAATTCAACCTGTGAAGGCTTTCAGTGGAATCCTAATGAGGATACCTGAAGAAGTGGTAATGTTCATCCGCGGGCATTTTTGTTCAATTTATACCAATAGGACCTTAATTGTTTATTGAACCGTGATCAAATAACAACCATAGTGTCCAAAATACATAGATAATTTTTTTTTAAATTTAATGACCCACAACTATATACAAATCCATGAAATGGGTAATTATACCATCATTCATGTGCATGACAGACTAGCACCTCACGAGTCGAGGCCGTATGTTTTTCTATTACTACCCCCATAGTAGGTTATAATGATGGATACAATATATATATATATATATATATATATATATAAGTGTGTGTGTGTGTGTGTGTTATATTTATAAAATAACTAATCTTATGGTTTCATTATATCTTATTTTCAATTTTTTTACTTCCCATTCACTTGGGGATACCATAAGTGTGGTCATATGTACGACAGACTACTATCTCCTAAAGCGATGTGGTTTGCTTTCACTAACGCATTACATAGAAGCTAATAAGTGTAATTTTATATCATATTAATGATATAATAATTAAAATAATAATATATTTTTCATTATAAAAGGTTATTATATTAGATTATTTCTTACCATTACACTAACTGAAAAATGATAACATCATTCATAGGCATGGGGACTACTTCCTTCATGAAGTAATGTGACTCTCTTTTCATCACCATACCACATAAAGGATCTAAATAATTATATTTCAATAAAAAATGTGGTAATTATTATATTATGATAATTATTTTTTATATATCATATTACTTACCTCCTTTCAAAAATGATCATTGAAAAATGGAAATGTTACTCATTGTGTACGTATGACATACTACATCCACAATCATAACATACTTCATTCATCAAAAAAATATCATGATGGTTCATGAAATTATAGTTTATAAATAAATATATTTATTATTTAATTTTTATTATTATGGATATGATTTAACAATGATCAAATTAATAGGACTGAAAATAGTAAATCAATATATATATATGGAAGACAATGAAGTTATTACCCAAAATTTGACATTAAGAGGGACTTTTCAAGAAACATGTAATAAAATAAAATAAGTATATTACATATAGTATGATATATATATATATCTGTTTTTATAATTGATATATAATTACCATGTTTATAATATTTATGAGTTTCGAATGAGTGTGAAGGAATTTGATACTTACGGTAAGGGATTTCAAGCTCTCTTTTATTTCTGAGAGACATAAGCAGATTCACCACTCATTTCATTTGTTTGGTGTATATAATCCCATATTTAAATTTTATATTATAAATGCCCTTATTTTAATTAAATTTAATTGTTCATTTTATTTTATTATGTATTTTTTATATAGATTAAAATACTACTAATGTATAAAGGCATTCACATATAAATCTTCACTTCTTGGAAACAAACTCCATATTCCCCACCTATTTTAATTATGTAGGATATATACATAGCATAAATGAATATTATTATTCTTATACATAAAATTATGGATATTTTAATATGAATTTCAGTATCTATATTTCATGGTGTTTAAAGCCCAAATGTTACCAAATTATTAAAAGACTTTTGTCCATAGTTTCCATCTTTGAGATAGAAGTTATATCAGGCTCCTATCTACCTTTAAGAGCTACTTATTTAGAACCATTGATATGTAATATCATTAACTTATTGATCATCATGGTATTTTATGTTTCATTTAATTATTTTACTATATGGATCTTATCATTCAATGTTACCAAATAGTTAATGATTCTATGATACAATCTCATTATTTATTAGGATTTTTCATGTCTATGTTTCCATCGATAAAATATTATGATCCATGTATAATGAAACTGATAATTTTTTTTCATATTGTTATCCATGATATTAATAGTACCTTTTTTCCACTTATGGTATTTATAATAATATATATTTTTTTAAATTTAATTCCCACATTATTTCTCAATATGATTAGAAATTCATTTTTTTCCAAAACCATGTTTTCCAAAAAAAATAACTTCATAATTGATTTATAATTCACTAATTTTTTAAAATATTAATTTCCCCAAGTTTTATTGTTTATAAAAAATAATTAATAGAATAACTATTTCTTTTTCTTAGTACAAAATTTTGTTTTAGTGAAAATTTGAAAGCAATATTTCTTTTAATGTCTACACATAAACATAATTTACCCACATCATGAACGTTATTTTAATTTAATCATCCTTTATATGTTTTCAGTGTTCTTTTAAAAGAAATGTGTTACCATAATTTTGTATATTTTAATCATTTTTTCAAAGAGGAATGGATATTATTCTCATGAAACATTTTAAATTATTATTTCAGTTTATAGGTTTTCAAGTGTACATTCCAACAAATGAATTTTAAAAATGTTTTATATAGTTTAGTATTAAAAAAATGTAATTTTTATAGAATTAATATGTTCCTCGTGAAATGATCCATGTAATTTATCGTCCAAATTACTTATACATATATGATGAAATCCTTTAAAGTTAATTATGATTTATGGGGTATATGATCCAATGATAATATTCTTATTAGTTATTTAAATGGTTTATGATTATAATGAAAAGATTATTATATCATTAGTTTCTCTTCCATCGGTTAGCCATGAAAAGAATCTTATAAAACCTGCCACTTTTTCTATTGGTTATTATGTGATGAGATTATTAAATGATTATGATACCGATTTCTTTTCTACATCTTTTGTTATTATAAAATGTCGATGTAACCCATTTTATTTCAAGGGATCTGATATGATTAGTTTTGTATGATCTAGTTGCACACATATGAATGATTCATATTATATAATGGTGTTCATGTTATAACAAAGGATGATAATTATTTTATATCCACAGACGGTGGTTATGTTATAACCAAGGGTGATGGTTACGTTATATCCAGATCTGGGTGGGACCTATATCTATGTCTAATACATTTTGTAAATACTTATATATAATGATATAGGAAACACAACAACTGGGAGTGAACTCTATATAGAAAGGTACTTTGTCCACTATGATGGTATTTGGTGTAAGAAGATCATAGCATAATGGTTTGGAGAGTGAACCCGTTCCACTATAAGGGAAGTTATGTCACTTGGGATGGTGGTGTATACTTCCTAGGAGGTGTAACTTCAAATGGAGTGTTGTCATAAACCAACCCAGGTCGACCCTAAACCGATCGCCCAAGCCGGTCAGCGACATGTCCTAAGGGGCGTTCCCGATCCTCCCGGGCTGGTGACAAGTGACGGGGCATCAAAAAGAGAAATAGGGAAATATTTTACCCAATGAAAATAGATAAGCAGCTGAAATAAACTAAAAAAATAGAAGTAAATAAACAACACAAAAAGAAATAATTCCCAATAACAACAACAACTAACCTGAAAATGACCAAAACTGCTCACAACGATGAGAGTCGTTCAAAAAACCACAACCAACACTCTCCCACAATGAGCAAGATCGGTTCAACTTACAACAAAAACTAAAAATATGAAAAAAACTATAGGCGTGAGTATTAAAACTTAGTAGGTGTTCCCAAAAACTATTCCCAATGCAATACCTTCAAATTAAGAATTTACTATTTCCAGGTTTGAACTAAATTATTTAAAATATGGGTTTCTACACACACATTCGTTTTTGAAACAAGTAACAGCCTATTTCCATTTTTAATTTAAAAACAAGATTAATGTTTGAAAAAATAGTTGTATTGCATTTGTAAACATTTTAGTGAAAAATTTAAAGACCCAAATTTTTGTTGTTAGTCAAAAGTAAAACCACACACAACACACACTAAGGGAAATGGAAAAAGTGGCACACATGGGCCAGCAACCGAACAGGAACTCTCAATCGTCTTCCTCATACAATTAGGCACTAAAATAAACATGGTTCAAACCTAGGAGCTCATAAACAATCCCAAACGTACTATACATGTGACTCATATTGAAGGCATGCCTACTCTCGATGACGTCATAACACCCAAATGCTCGGTATCGCTCGACCTGGCCTAACCGAGAGGCCCAATCCCCTAGCAGAGTATAATCTATACTAAGGGCCACTAGCAAGTGCATAATCTAAACTAGTGCAGTAATAGTTCTTTGAAGATTCACATACTATGCCAGATTCTCATGTCAATAATTATAATAAAAAGGAATGGGGTGAGTCAACAAAGTCAATCAAGTAGCACAAACATCACACACAACTCATGTAGTCAACGTACACCAAAGAACGCCCCTCAGTCACCCCAAAGAGTTTCTTCCAAAAATAATTTACCTTACTAATGTGACAAACCGGCCTTCACCAATTTTAAAGAAAATACTCATTTCTCAAGAGAACCAAAACATCTTTTCATACATTAAAAGAAGACATTTATCAATAAACTAGAACTACATTTGAAATTCCGTGAATTATGGTTAAAGGGAAAATGGGCATTCATTCACTACTGGGTGTCTGTTCGTCAAGAAAATATTTCAAGTGACATGTATAAAATCAATGGCTCTTTTTACAAAAAATAATCATTTAAAAATTAATTATCTTATATTATTTCCCTTTTATTAAAATTAATAAAATAACAAGCAATTAATAAATTCTATATTTAAAGGCGAGTGTAGTGGGGGACCTACCTCGACTAGCAGTCCAAGAATAATGACGCGACACGCCTTGAGCAGTTGTGAAAGCATACGCAAGCAGACGATTGTGGTATTGTTGAAAAATATTTCCAATGCCCTACAACCGAAAAGATAACTAAAAACACATAAACGAAAATTTAAAATAAATTAAACAAAATATAAGGAAACCCTCACCTAATCCTCAGTGCAGGACAAATGAAATGAGTGAAGGAGGCAAGAGCCAGAGTCGGGGTGCGCTCGATCAAAGGGATCATGCAAAAGAGGAAACGACTGGAGAGGATTCCATTGAAGAGTCCATCTTAATTGGGAGGGTGAGCGATGGCCAGAAAAGATGTGTGTTGGCTGGAAGCACGCATGTTGAAATGGTGAGGCTGGTTGGACGGTGTGTGGTGGGTCGGAACGCATGCAACCAAAGGGTGCACGACCGAAAGGATGCCATGTGGTTTTGTAGTTGCCGAAAGGATTTCTTCAGCCAGAGCAGCGAAGGGGAAAGTCGTCGGGGCACTGCACCGCTGCTGGTCGGACAAAGCAATGATGGGGACAACTTCCGGGGTAGTCGAACGAGCGAGGCCATTGTGGGTGGGAGAGGTAGGGGTGATGCTAGGGATATCAGTGTTGTATCATTGTATGCAGCGAGTCATGGGGAAGTGTCGGAGCATAGAGGTGATGAGGCCGAGGCGCGGGAGGAAGAGTAGAGAAACAAGCTGACGGCCGGCTGTCGGAGACATAGCGGCAGGAGGGGCGCTGTAGGTTGATGTGATAGGAGTCGTAGAAGGGTTCTCGTTCGGTTGGAGTGTGCTGGTGCAGGAAAGGGGGTGTCGGGTTGGTGCGGCTCAGCAGGGAGACCAGCGACTAGGTGCAGCAGCATGGGGGGGGGGGGTGGCGTCGGGGGGTGTCGACGGTCCAAGGCAGGAGGCCGACTACTGTGGGACGCAGGAGGTCAGCGGTTGGGTGAAAAGAGAGAAGATGCAGCGGCTGGGTGTGGTGGTGCAAGAGGTAGGTCATGCGGGAGAGCTGGAAGTAGGCACGAGGGTGCAATGACAAGGGGATCCGAAGGTGGGCGATGTGCGGTGTTGCGGCTGAAGCAGGAGGAAGGCCTGGACAAGAGCATCGCACAGAGGCTTCAGCAGGATGTCGGTCACACTGTAGGAAGTTGGGTGTTAGGACATAGAGGGGAAGGATAACGGAGGCTGGACAAGGTGGATGGGAAAACCAAGGAAGGCGATGGAGAGAGGGAGAATAGGGAGGAGGTGGCATCGCAAGAATAGGATAACAGGGGGATGTGTTCACGACGGGAATGAAGAGAGGGGATCTTCTCAAGGATTTGGGTTAGGTGGAAAAATAAAATAAAAAAAAGCATAAAAAATTAAATAAATAAAACAAAACAAAACATTAATCTCTAATGAAAACAATGCACATAAAAATTAATAATAAGAATATTAATAATAATAACAACAACAACAACAATAGAAATAGAAATTTTTTTTATTAGTTTATTATCTTCCCCATTTTAATTTTAACTCATTTTTCTCTTTACATAATCTTATTAATTGATTACAGCAACCTTGCAGTCCGCGCAAAAATCAAGCACTCATGTGCGGACCATGCTATAGCTTCTATCTGATCCAGATGCAATTACACGAGTGACCGAGCTGACTGCATGGCCTTATCTAACTGTGAGGAGCCCGTGCACCGGCCGAAATAATAAAAATAATAATAACGATAATAATTTATCATTTAATTTTTAATAAAAATTATAAAATTATAAACAACAATAAAATATTTCTACATTTTAAATTTCTTTTCTAGAAGGCATGTGGACCATGCAGATGCTTGGTGTGAGCCACACAAGGTATTCAAAATGCGCTCCACCCGTGCACACAGTGACATCAACTCAGAAAGGTACATTTATGGCATAACTAAAAAGTTTTTCATCTGAGAATGAACTCGGACCCAAAAAAATTAAAATTCAATGAATATTAGAAAATAAAAATAAAAGATAGGTCAAGGTGTTCCAATTCTCCCCACCATAATTCTTTCCACCCTTGGAAATCCACAACAAGATCTACACCCAAAGATAAAACTTATCAAATGTCACTCACCTATAAAAGCTTAAATGTCTCAAGTTGATCGATCAAAACTAATACTGAAAACCCATGACACAGAACTCATCCTTTAAAACAAAAACACTTTAATCATCACTAAGAAGAACCCAAACTATCTATTTCTACCAAGGAACGAACGTAAACCATCTTTGACACTTATTATTATAATCCTAGTCAAACATAACCACTGGGTTTAATCCAATTCCAAAATTTACTCAATAAGAATAACTTATTATTAATTGTTTCCACACAAGAAAAATTTCCACCAAATGATACATGAAAAGAAACTATGATACTGATATGGGGAGGCCCAAATAGACTCCCCACCATAAGGGTCGGCCTAACACTAAATTACTTCAGTTTAAACCTTGTGAGACCAACTGTGGGTCTCCCCACTATAAGAACTGATGAGATTAACTGAACTTTAAAACATTCCGCAAGAACCAAAAACTCCCAACATGAGGGGGAAGAAGGGAAGGGCCGAACTGGTAGAGCATCAAAACTACCACCATTATTATATAAACAACATCGCACCCTCAAAAGAAAACAAACCATTCCACACTATGGACCATGGTTAAACTGGGGACCTTTTCCACCATTGGGGTTCTCCTGAATACGCAACAGCTTCACTACGGGGCCAATGGTTAGATCATTGATGACTGAAGCATCTCTTTTCTCGCAGTCAGGATTTAAAAATTCCCAAACATAACACACAACCTATAATTTCACCAAACATGCTTCCAAAAAAATAAAATTTTCAAAGAGGTTCAACCATAACCATTCTTACAACTGAAAGGAAAGAAACACCGTAAAATACTACAAGAGATGATTACAACACCTAAGAAACACTAAAATGAGAAAACCTCAAACTGAAAGCCAAACATCACCCTAATCCTACTAATGGGATGAGGTAACCTTTGACAATCCATGTCTAGCCTCAGTGCGCTTCTTGGAAACACCACGGTAGAATCGCTGCAAGTGAACCCAACGTCCACATGTGTGGCAGGGTCTCGGATCACTCAGACACATCTTCCATTTATGACCCTACCTACCACACTGGTGATAGATCATAGCATTGCCTTGTGAAGAAGAGGACTGAAGGTCTGAAGGCCTATTGATTCCTCTATTAGAGCCACTCACATTAGGTTGCTTTCCATCTCATCTATCACCATCATATGAACTGCTTCCCAAGGTCGAGGGAGGATTTTCCACCGCAAGTCCTCCTTCCAGATCTACTTTTATCAATAAATGATTGACCCACAACATCTGAGAAGGTGGTTAGGTTGAGCTATTCCACTTTTGATCATAGTTCAGGTCAGAGTCCATACTCAAATTGTCGAGCCTTCCCTATATCATTTGCAACAAACCATTGGTCGTACGGAACGAGGTCTATAAAATTTCAATATAATTCTAGTACTGGTTCAACACCCTACTAAAGAAAACACAACTTCACCCTCTTCCTTATATTCATCAACTCAGAGAAATATTGTTGGATAAAAAAAAACTTGAAGAATTCCGAGTTAAGGTCTTCTCGAGGCTTTCATCAAGACACATACTTCCACCATTTATAGGTTGGACCTTGAAGCATAAAGGTAGCCAACTTCACCTTCAATGACTCAAGATACCCAATGAAAATGATGCGGTCAACATACACCAAAGATCACCCCTGATTCAGGTTCACATGTGAATACGTATAATAAAAAAAGGGTGAGTCAACAAAGTCAATCACGTAACACAAACATCACAAACAACTCATGCGGTCAACATACACCAAAGATCACCCCTGAGTCACCCCAAAGAGACTTTTCCAAAAATAATTTATTTTATTAAAGTTCCAAATGGGCCTTCACCAATTTTAATGAAAATCCTCATTTCTCAAGAGAACCAAAACACTTGTTCACGCTTTAAAATAAGTCATTTATCAATAAACCAGAACATCATTTTAAATTAGGTGAATTATGTTTAAAGGCCAAATGGTCATTCATTCACTACTGGGATTCTATTACTCATGATAATATTTCAAGTTTTGTGTATAAAATAAACATCTTTTTTACACCAATTAATAATTTACAAATTAATTATATTGTATTATTTCCCATTTATTAAAATTAATAAAATATAAAGTAATTAGAAAATTATTTATTTAAAGGTGAGTAAAATGGGGGATGTAACGACCCGAAATTTGGTATAAATATTTTTTCCTAATTTTGTGTGTTATTTTATTTTTCATACTCAACAAAACTGTTACATTTGATAACATGAGTATAATTAAAATGAGACTATTGGGTTTTGACTATTATATAACCGTTGAAAACTGAATGTTGCGACTTTTGACTTTAAATAAAAGTGACCTTGGTTAATTAATATAGAAAAGAGATTCGATGGCCTCATCTAGTAGTCTCGGGCAAATTTAATCCCATATAATGGAACTTGGGAAGGAGGTAGCACCACTGGGCTTTGCTCTGGACCAAACCCAAGTTGAACTTCATCATGTAAAGCTAGAACGAAATCGCCTTCGTGAGAAGTTCAAACTGATAGAAATTACTACTCGTGCAATGTTGGTCGATCCTCCCTCGGATTCTCTCACCTTAGCACACCTTACACTTAGGTCCTATGCTGGTGTGATAAGGGGCTCTGTAAGGAGACCGTAACTACCTTGTGTAATCCTTTGTTTTAAATAAAAATGTTGATTTCTTCTTATGATGAAGTTTTTAAATTTTCAATTGACCGGATAAATATAGTATGCATATTTTTGATGAATTTTAGAAAAAGGGTATTTTAAAAATGTTTATGTAAACCTTAAATAATTAAAAATGTGTAATGATTTTCAAAAAATGGTCTTCTACAATTATGTTCAGTACGATATTTAGAGTCTAATAAGATCAACTTGATTTTTGATGAATAGTAAATTATGAATAGTGATTTTATGCTTAGGATTAGTAATGTGACCAAATGGATTAGTAATCTCACTTAAAGAATGTATTAATATAATTTAGTCACCTTGATTAAGTAATGTGATTCAATAAAATGGGTAAATAACGGTTTCATAAATATTTATTCAAGTATTAGTTTTTTTCGGCTGAATAGTGTTTTTTAATTAAAAATTAAATTAAAAATATTTAGAAAAATATTTTTATAAAATGGATTTCATTTTTGAACTCAGAGCATCGATATTATGTTAAGGTATTTTTTGGGGATTTTTCTGAAAAAGATGAATTTTCGGTGAATAGTGTATTTATTTAAAAATTAAATTAAAAATATTTAGAAAAGTATTTTTATAAAATGGATTTCATTTTTGAAATCAGAGCATTGATATTTGGTTAAGGTCAAATTTTGGGATTTTTCTGAGAAAGTTGAATTTTCAGTGAATAGTAAAAATACAGTTTTAGGGTTTCGGTATGTTTAATGACATCATAACTGTTTCATGATGATATCATGAGATATTTTAAGTGTTGGCTGACCAAAGGTGATGAATTATTGTATTGGGGTCCCCATGTGGCCTAACTCTATGGGAAATACCATGGGAGAGCCCATGGTTTTGAGAAAACCACTTGTAAGGTGTCCCTTGGCCATTAATGCCATGTCCCCTCACATTCCCTATAAATACCCACCCTTTCCTCCTCTATTTTTCACTCCCAACTCATTCCCAACAAATATTTGGTCTCATTACCTCCCATGGAGTCCTCCCAAGGTTCCCCCAAGCCCTCAAGGTCCAAACCTTTTAGTTTTAAGAGTTAGGTTTTATGGTAAGGGATCCTACCTCTCTTTTTTTTTCAAGTAATCTCTTTTATGTCATTTCTTTTATGATCCATGTTATTATGTTAGAGGATGTTATTTTATATTCCTCTTACTGCCATTTTAATTTACATATGATGAGGGACCCCATCTTTTTCTCATCAATTCATTTTAAGAATTTTTAAGTGGCGCCGTTAGGCTGCCGAATATTTAAGGGATTTGTTCAACTTTCTCATTTTTCAAAGTTCTACTTTCATGTCAAGTCTTTCAAGTTCCTTTTTATTATGTTTGGGTATGATCTCTATATCTATCATACTGATATTTTTATGTTCATATGATGAGAGACCCTATTTTATCTCGTCAATTAAATTTTTTTTTTTGAAGTTTGGGTGATGCCATTAGGCTGCCGAGTTTTTAAGGGATTCGTTCACCTTTCTCAATTTTCAAAGTTCTACTTTCATGTCAAGTCTTTCATGTTCCTTTTTATTATGTTGGGGTATGATCTCTATATCTATAATACTGATAATTTATGTTCATATGATGAGAGACCCTAATTTATCTCATCAATTCATTTTTGTTGTAGTTTGGGTGATGTCGTTAGGCTGCAGAATTTTTAAGGGATTCGTTCACCTTTCTCATTTTTCAAAGTTCTACTTTCTGGTCAAGTATTTAATGTTCCTTTTTATTATGTTGGAATGTGATATATATATATATATATATATATATATATCATACTGATCTTCTATTTTCATATGATGACATACCCTATTTTATCTCATCAATTCATTTTTGTTGAAGTTTAAGTGGTGTCGTTTGGCTGTCGAATTTTTAAGGGATTCTTTCACCTTTCTCATTTTTCAAAGTTCTACTTTCTTGTCAAGTATTTAATGTTACTTTTTATTATGTTGGGGTATTATATCTATATATATCATACTGATCTTCTATGCTCATATGATTAGATACCCTATTTTATCTCTTCAATTCATTTTGTTGAAGTTTAAGTGACGTCGTTAGGCTGCCGAATTTTCATAAGAGAAATCTTATTTTTGTCTTTCCTCTATGTTATTCATTTCATATGGTATGTCTTTAAAATATCATTACCATGTTCATCTATCCATTATATTTTTTCCCTCTACTTCTCTTTGGATCATTTATGAGTGGGTGACCTATGTCCCCTCTCTTTTCAATGTTTTCTAAAACCCCGATGTATAGTCGTTATGCTGCAGAATTTCCGTCTCAAATGTCTCTCTCTTTTTCTCAAATTATTTTATTTGATTAATTGAATACTCAAAGATATTCCTTCTAAAAATGTATTCACATATATACCAATATTTTAAATTTAATACTCTGGTATTTATATACATAAGACCCACTTTCCTTTTCTGTGGGTTTTAAGTGACATAAAGATCATGTCTTTAAAGCAGTTTTTAAAACGTTATTATTATGAAATGAAAACCATTTATTTTATTATATATGGGTTTTTTATGAAATGATTTATGATGATATATGTGGCTCACATGATGATAAAGGCAAATTTAAGGGTGTGCCCTGATAGCGCTCCAATGCATTGGGTAAAGACTTAATCTCTAGAGATGACTATTTAGACTGATACCTTGGTGAATAACCTTAGTAATTTTTATTGACACCTTGGGGATGGACCTTGGTGAAACGGAAATGATTGTCTTTGTAAAATGTCGTAGCCACATCTTCAAGTTATGAAATATGTTATTTTTATTATGATATGCCTCATGGTTTCATTCTCATGCCTTAAAGTTCTTTTCATGACTTTATTGATGTATCTCAAGTTCACATGTTAAATGTTTCCCTTGTTTCCCTTACTGGGCCTTCTGCTCACCCTTTATTTTGATGTATGTACCCAGGTTATGAGATGTAGTAATTAACCTAGGATGAACATAAGTAGAAGCCTTTAAAGTATTTTATAATTATGTTTTATGTTTTCATGTTTTATTTTCATGGATTCCAAGACACTTAACCCTAAAGATCCTCGGTTTTGTAAAATGTAATGAAAATTTATGTTATAAAAAGGTGGGATTCTATAGTTGGTATCAAAGGATTGTTTAGTTATTTGTGGAAATTAGGATATGAAAACTTTAGGAAGAGGTCTATAGAAAAGTTTAAATATAGGAAATCATCCTCGTATTTTGGTGAGTATTAAGTAAGGGGTTTCCAAGAAAATACATCCATGTCTAGATACGAGTAGGTAGAGGTGACTCTGGAACAGATGTACATAGGGGTAAAACCTGAAAACACCAGTTTGAGCAAGACTCAAACGGGAACTGGTACACGACAACGGGCCTTGCTGCACTCTTGGTTACGACACTCCCGGGGGATATGCTTTGGTAAATTCATAAGCTTAGTATGAACCATTATTAAAGGAACAAAGATAAAATAAAATAAAGATTCACATAAGAATATATGATCATATATAACCTAGATTGGAACCTAGGGGATCACAAGTTAGGATATACTTTTCTTCTACAAGTTATACTTCTATGCTTTAAGTTTTTTTTCATGATTATTGGCTAAGTATTTAAGCCCCTAATTGTACTTTCTTTTCTAAGATAATGGCGGGAAATTGAATAACATGTCCCAATAACAAATGTGTTAGAAAATGTGATGATTGCCCTATTTATGTGATAGATATGACGAAAGATAATGTTGAACATATTGTGATTATGCCAAACCAGCTATCAAAAATTACAATTAATAATTGGTACCTAGTTGAATGCCCAAATTAATCAAGGATGAAGAAGACAAAGTCTCAAGGATGTTCATCTGATAAATTTGATAAGGGAAAGAAGACGCAATTTCCTTTATGCAAAAAGTGTGGAAAGGGGCACCAAGGAGAATGTCACAAAGGAACCGGGATATCTTTTAAGTGTGGGAATATAGGGCATAAAGTATCCAATTTCTTTAAAAAATGGATAATGTGATGAATGGATATAAGGTTCGATCTAATGTGCCTTATACATTTTGATGTCGTAAATGTCGAGAAGTTAGAAATTATCCAAGGCAATGCTCTCTTGGAATGGGTGAGAAGCATGATGAGCATCAACAATCATCGAGGACAAGTGAACAATGCAAGTCTTATGTTGAGATGGATCATGATGACTGAAGTACATGTAACTTCTTCGCAATAATTGTCTATGTCATTTTGTATTTCTTTTCGTGCTCTATGTGCATATCTTTTATCTTTTCTAAGATCATTGAGTCACTACCTAAGATGATTTTATATCATTAAGGAAAAAATCTATTGTTATGTACCACATGTTGATGTAGTAAAGTTGTTCTTCTAAAAAAAGGGTGATTATGGGATTAAAAGATGATTATTATTTTGGAAGTCGTTCGCTATTTTGGGAACCCTATTTGATAGAGGTAAATAGATTACTATAGTATTTTCTTTGAGGAGTAACGGTTGAATTATATTTTTAAGAATCGATGAATTTAGGGTGAACTTATAGTAACTTATGTTACATATGGAAATGATTGACCTATCTTGGGGCAAATATGATTAGGTTAGTTACTTTTGTTATAAGATGTTTGGAGTGGTTGATGTTGTTTCGAGATGAATGATAAAGTTTATCTTGGAAGACTATGTTATCAAATTCATCTTGTATTTGGGTTTCAATCTTAGTTTGGGTTATTATGAGGAATTTTAAGGACAGATATTTATGGAATGGTCTATGAAGAATTTTGGGTAGTACCATGGATCTTTGAATATTTAAAATTAGTTTCCCTTCCTATGGGGTTCTTTCTTTTTGAAGAGTTGCTTTATCTTACCCTTTATGTTTTTGGGATAAACGTTTAAAGATAGATAGTTTTTCTTTTGTGGAATACATGATTCTCTAGAAGATTATTCTTGTGCTTTGATGAGACCAAGTAGATTTGAATGCTCATCGTTTGGAGAAAAGATTAGTTTTGGTAGAAACTTATTAAATGATGAAACTCTACTTGAAGGTAGGTATATTTCCTTATGTTTTTGTTCTATGTAGTAAATGAATTCCTCAAAATTATGAAATGGAACGTAAAACAAAAATGTTGTTGGTTTACGTTTCCTACTGGGTAATCAAAGACCGTTTACACATATCATAAGTTTGTGATTTTATTATTGTTAACTTTTTCCTAATCATGTTTTCTATCACTATCCCTCATAACTTGACCCTTTGTTTTTTTCTTCCACATCCATGTTTTCCTATATGGAATCCTAGTATGGGTTAACTTTGGTGACCTTTGTACTTCCTTTTCTATCTTTTAAAGTAATAGTGTTACTGACTCTTTTTCCGATGTGGGACTTTCAATGAAATTTTAAAACCCAATTTTAAAAATTGTGAAGACGTAATTTCTTGAGGGGGAAGATTGTAATGACTCAAAATTTTGAATAAATATTGTTTCCTAATTTTGTGTGTTATTTTATTTTTCATACTCAACAAAACTGTTTCATTTGATAACATGAGTATAATTAAAATGAGACTGTTTGGTTTTGACTACTATATGACTGTTAGTTAGTATGACCGTTGAAAACTAAATGTTGTGACTTTTGTCTCTAAATAAAAGTGACCTTGGTTAATTAATATAGAAAGCAGATTTGATGGCCTCATCCAGTAGTCTCGGGCCAATGGAATCCCATCTAACGGAACTTGGGAAGGAGGTAGCACCACTAGGCTTTGCTCTGGACCAAACCGAAGCCGAACTTCATCGTGTGAAGCTAGAACGGAATCTCCTTCATGAGAAGTTCAAACTAATAGAAATTACTACTCGTGCAATGTTTCCCAAGCCTCCCTCGGATTCTCTCACCTTAGCACACCTTACACTTAGGTCCTATGCTGGTGTGATAAGGGGCTATGTAAGGAGACCGTAACTGCCTTGTGTAATCCTTTGTTTTAAATAAAAATTTAGATTTATTCTTATGATGAAGTTTATAAATTTTCAATTGACCGGATAAATATAGTATTCATATTTTTGATGAATTTTGGAAAAACAATATTTTAAAAATGTTTATGTAAACCTTAAATAATTAAAAATGTGTAATGATTTTCAAAAAATGGTGTTCTAAAATTATGTTCAGTACATAATTTAGAGTCTAATAAAATCAAAATGATTTTTAATGAATAGTAAATTATGAATAGTGATTTTATGGTTAGGATTACTAATGTGAACAAATGGATTAGTAATCTCACTTAAGAAAGTATTAATATAATTTAGACACCTTGATTAAGTAATGTGATTCAATAAAATGGGTAAATAACAGTTTCAAAAATATTTAGTCACGTATTAGTTTTTTCAGTTGAATAGTTTTTTTTAATTAAAAATTAAATTAAAAATATTAATAAAATTATTTTTATAAAATTGATTTCATTTTTGAACTCAGAGCATCGATATTATGTTAAGGTAATTTTTGGGGATTTTTCTGAAAAAGATGAATTTTCAGTGAATAGTTTATTTATTTAAAACTTAAATTAAAAATATTTAGAAAAGTATTTTTATAAAATGGATTTCATTTTTGAAATCAGAGCATTGATATTTGGTTAAGGTCAAATTTTGGGATTTTTCTGAGAAAGTTGAATTTTCAGTGAATAGTAAAAATACAGTTTTAGGGTTTCGGTATGTTTAATGACATCATAACTGTGTCATGATGATGTCATGAGATATTTTAAGTGTTGGACGACCAAAGGTCATGATGTATTTTATTGGGGGCCCCATGTGGCCTAACTCCATGGGAAATACCATGGGAGAGCCCATGGTTTTGATAAAACCACTTGTGAGGTGTCCTTTTGCCATTAATGTCATGTCCCCTCACATTCCCTATAAATACACACCCTTTCCTCCTTTATTTTTCACTCCAAACTCTCCCCCAATGAATAACTGGTCTCATTACCTCCCAAGGTGCCGCCAATCCCTCAAGGTCCAAACCTTTGAGTTTTAAGAGTTACGTTTTAAGGTAAGGGATCATACCTCTCTATTTTTTTCAAGTAATCTCTTTTATGTCAATTATTTTATGCTACATGATCTTATGTTGGAGGATGTTATTTTATATTCCTATTACTTCCCTTTTTATGTTCATATGATGAGAGACCCCCTCTTTCTCTCATCAATTCATTTTAAGAAAGTTTAAGTGGCGCCGTTAGGCTGCCGAATTTTTAAGGGATTTGTTCAACTTTCTCATTTTTCAAAGTTCTACTTTCATGTCAAGTCTTTCAAGTTCCTTTTTATTATATTGGGGTATGATCTCTATATCTATCATACTTATCTTTTATGTTCATATGATGAGAGACCCTATTTTATCTCATCAATTAATTTTTGTTGAAGTTTGGGTGACGCCATTAGGCTGCCGAATTTTTAAGGGATTTGTTCACCTTTCTCATTTTTCAAAGTTCTACTTTCATGTCAAGTCTTTCAAGTTCCTTTTTATTATGTTGCGGTATGATCTCTATATCTATCATAATGATCATTTATGTTCATATGATGAGATACCTCATTTTATCTCTTCAATTCATTTTTGCTGAAGTTTGTGTGATGCCGTTAGGCTGTCGAATTTTTAAGGGATTCGTTCACCTTTCTCATTTTTCAAAGTTCTACTTTCATGTCAAGTCATTCAAGTTACTTTTTATTATTTTGGGGTGTGATCTCTATATCTATGATACTTATCTTATATGTTCATATGATTAGAGACCCTATTTTATCTCGTCAATTCATTTTTGTTGAAGTTTAAGTGGCGCAGTTAGGCTACCGAATTTTTAAGGGATTCTTTCACATTTCTCATTTTTCAAAGTTCTACTTTCATGTAAAATATTTAAAGTTCCTTTTTATTATGTTGGGGTATGATCTATATATCTATAATACTTATTTTATATGTTCATACTATGAGAGACCCTATTTGTTCTCTTCAATTCATTTTGTTGATGTTTAAGTGACGTCGTTAGGCTGCCGAATTTTCATTAGAGAAATATTATTTTTGTCTTTCCTCCATGTTATTCATTTCATATGGTATTTCTTTCAAATATCATTACCATGTTCTTATATACATTATATTCTGTCCCTCTACTATTCTTTGGATCATTTATGAGTGGGTGACCTATTTCCCCTCTCTTTTCAATGTTTTCTAAAACCCCGAAGCATAGTCGTTATGCTGCAGAATTTCCGTCTCAAATGTCACTCTCTTTTTCTAAAATTATTTTATTTTATTATGTGAATACTAAAATCTATTCCTTCTAAAGGGGTATTCACATATATACCAAACTGATCAATTTTAAATTCTGGTATTTTCATACATAAGACCCGCTTTCATTTTCTGTGGCTTTTTTTGACATAAAGATCATGTCTTTAAAGCAGTTTTTAAAACATTATGATTGTGAAATGAAACCCATTTATTTTATGCTATATCGGTTGTTTATGAAATGATTTATGATGATATATGTGGATCACATGATGATAAAGACAAATTTAAGGGTGCACCCTGATAGTGGTCTAATGCATTGGGTAAAGACTTAATCTCTAGAGATGACTATTTAGACTGATACCTTGGTGAATAACCTTGGTAATTTTTATTGACACCTTGGGATGGACCTTGGTGAAATATAAATGACTGTATTTATAAAATGTTGTAGCCACATCTTCAAGTTATGAAATATGTTATTTTTATTATGATATTCCTCATGATTTCATTCTCATGCCTTAAAGTTCTTTTCATGACTTTATTGATGTATCTCAAGTTCACATGTTAAATGTTTCTCTTGTTTCCCTTACTGGGCCTTCTGCTGACCCTTTCTTTTGATTAATGTACCCAAGTTATTAGATGCAGTAATGAACCTAGGAAGAACATAAGGAGAAGCCTATCAAGTGTTTAAGAAGAATGTTTTATGTTTTCAGGTTTTAAGTTCCTGGTTTCTAAGACACTAACCCTTAAAGATCCTTGGTTTTAAAAAATGTAATAAAAAGTTATGTTATAAAATGTAAGGATGCTATAGGGGACCTACCTTGACTCATCTTCCAAGCACTATGACGTGACACCCTTCGAGCGGACATGCAATCATATGCAAGCAGATGATCGCAGGACCGTGGAAAAATCTTTCCAACACGCTACAACCGAAAACATAACTAAAAACACATAAACAATAGTTTAAAATAAATCAAACAAATGACAAGGAAACCCTCACCTAATCCTCAGTACATACAAAATGAAATTAGTGAATGAGGCAAGACCCAACGGGGGGTGCACTTAACTAAAGGGATCATGCGAAAGGGGAAACGATTGGAGAGGATACCATTGAAGAGAATGGCCCAACTGGGAGGGTGTGTGATGGCTAGACTAGAGGCACATCAGCTAAAAGTGCACACATAGAACTGGAGGGGCCGATTGGATGGAACGTGGCAGGCCAGAAGGCGTGTAACCAAAGGGTGTGCGGCAGGAAGGATGTCAGGTGGGTGTAAATCTACCAAAAGGAGGTCCACGTCCATAGCAGCGATGGTTAAAGTCATTGGGTCACTACGCCACTGTTGGCAGGACAAAGAATGGATGGAGAAAGTCTTTGGGGCGGTCGGATGGGCAAGGCCAGTGCAGGCGAGAGAGGCAGGGGATGAAGCTAGAGATCCCGGTGTTGTATCGTTGTACGTAGCGAGTCAGGGGTAAGCACCGCATTGCGAAGGTGCTAAGGATGAGTCATGTGAGTCATAATAGAGAAACAAGATGATGACTGGGTGTCGGAGATAGAGCTGTTGGAGGCGTGGTGCAGGTTGCTGTTACTGGTGTCGGAGGAGGGTTCTCGGTTGGCCATAGGTTTCTGGTGTAGGGAAGGGGGTGTCAGGTTGGTGAAACTCATCAAGGAGGCCAACGAATAGGTGCAACAGCAAGGGGGGATGATGTCAGGGGGTGTTGGTGATGCAATGCATGAGGCTGGATGGTGCAGGATGGTGCAGGATGCAGGAGGTCGGTGGCTAGGGGCGTGGATAGAAGATGCAACAGCTGGGTGTGGTGGCGCACGAGGCAGGTCGTGTGGGGGTGTTGGAAGCCAGTATGGGGTGCTGGGACATGGGGATCCAGAGCGGGGCACTGTGTGGTGTTACGGCTGAAGCAGGAGGAGGTCCTGGGCAGGGGAATCGTGCGAAGGCTTCATCATGAGGTCGGTCACGCTGCTCGAAGTCGGGTGCTGGGATGCGGAGGGGAAGGATAAGGGAGGCCAGCCAAGTTGGATAGGCGAACCGAGGAAGTTGACAGGGAGAGGTAGAATAGGGAGGAGCTGGCAGCGCAAGAATAGGGTAACAGGGGGCTGCGTTCACGATGAGAATAAAGAGAGGGTAGCTGTGCAAGTTTTAGGTTTAGGTGAAAAAAAATAATAAAAATAAAGCATAAAAAAACAAAACATTAATCTATACTGAAAACAATACACATAAAAAATAATTATAAGAATAATAAAAATAATAATAATAATAACAATAGAAATTGAAAATTTTAATGTTACTATTATTATCCTCCTCATTTTAATTTTGCCTCATTTTTTCTTTACATAGTATTATTAATTGATTACTGCAACCTCGTGACTTTCACACAACTTAGGAACTCATGTGCAGACCGTGTAGTAGCTTCTGTCTGGTCTAGAAGCAATCACACGAGTGCTCGGGCTAACCGCATGGAATTCGCTAACCGTACGGTGCCCGGGAACCGGCCAAAATAATAATAACGATAATCATTTATCATTTCATTTTTAATAAAAATTATAAAAGTATTAACAACAATAAAATATTTACACATTTTAAATTTTTTTTCCGAAGGCAGGCAAACCATGACGATGCTTGGCCGAATCCGTGCAGAGTTTTCAAGATGCGCTCCACCCATGTGCCTAGTGACGTCAACTCAAAAAGGCTTGTTTTTTGACATAAATAAAATGTTATTTTTCCAGGACTCAACCCAGACCACAACAAAGGTTTATGTCTACGAAAATTAGAAAATAAAAATAAAAGATAGGTTGGGGATGTGACAATTTCTCTGAGATTTTTTTGAAATGATTCATGAAAACAATGGAATTCATTTATTATTATTATTATTATGCTACCAATCCATGTATTACTCCAATTTTACACACTGATGGATCATGTTCTTTGATTATCTTGTGATTAACGTCTTATTAACATCCAATTATTAGCCCATGAGAAAATATTATGAACTATGATATGATGTATATGGTTTTTAAATGTTATGATTAGGCTCCCAAACGATGATTTTCATATTATGCTTACATATTTCCATTATTTATCAATACTGAGAATAATTTCTCACCCTTTCTAATGATTATTTGACCCAAGTTATGAATAAAAGTATTATGTATGGTATTCATATGAAGAGTAATTAATGTGAAGTTATTTGTTGAAGATTCAAAATATCTCCCACAAAATTATAATATTATGTTCCTAGTCTCAAAATACTCTAAACTATTATGGTTCTCAAGTGTGTGTTTGTATAATGTATTGAATATTTATCTAAAATTATGCAATGTCTATGTATGAAAATCCATTGTCTCTATAGTTTGAATCAGAATAATTGTTTAGTTTTCCATTGGATATTAGGATGAGAAAATCTCAGTAGATCTCTACAGAAATGTCTAAGAATAAGTCAAAACATGACTCAAATTATAAAACAATATCCTGGAATTTTTGTAATGGGTAGGGAAAGTGATTCCATGAAATTACATCCCTATATATATACTATAATAGGAGTTGGTTCTCTGATAGAGGTCCCAAATGTTAATAACCCCAAAAGGGTTCATTTAACTATACTCAACCATCACTTAGTGCATGATAATAGGACTTGTTTCAAACTTGTTCTTACCCTACTTAGGGATATGATCTGGAAATTCATGAACTTATTAAAAATCATCCTGAAAGATTTAAATATTTGATGACTATTAATGACCAATGATAAGACTCACTTTTCAAAGACTAAAATTATTTTGTCATGTTACAAATTTATTTTCTGTGATATTTTTCATTATCATATCTTTTTTCAATATGATTGGTGTTTCTTACAAAATAATTTTTCATTTTAGTCAATGGTGTTAACCATTTGTAACTATGTTAACATGAAATTTGATAGAAAATTTGGTGATTATGAGTAAATAAAATAAGATTATGATATGATAAAATCATATTTTCATCATTCCTAATCATATATCACGATATATGATTAATGGTGTGATATTTAAAGATTTCTTAACACAATAAATAAGTGTAAGATATGATATTATAACAATTCATGGGGAAATGAACATAGAAGAAAAAACATTTGTGTTCCTATATCTTAATAAGGTGAGAAGATGAACCCAGAATAATATATCAAATAGAGGTGAAAATTTCATCTATGAAACAAATAATTTTATAGAGTAAAATATTATAGAGGAGTTCAATGTCTTATGTGTGGGGATCATGGGAATCACCAAACTCAATGGCTTGACCAAGGAATTAACATCTAGTACAAGGGGATCATGTAGTATTCTAATCATTGAAGTGGATGAAATGCAGTATTTTTGTATTTTTATTAAATAATTATGTTTTATGAATCATGAAATATATAAGTATTGTTTACTATTTTTTTTAAATTATTCATTTGAAAAATTATGGTTAGTAGTGCTGATATACCTGAAAAGAGATTTACTGGAAATGTTATATTTAAATTAATGTAATATAACCCATTTTATTATCCTGATGTTAAGGAAATAGTGTTCAGTTTAGATAAGGAGATGATTGATATGGATAATATCAATTGGATAGTATTGATGACATTAGTACTAATAAAGTATTTTTTGGAAAATTGTTTTATGTTTTCATTGATATAGTTTATAACCTTATTAGATCTATGAATAATGTTCAATACTCTAGGATTTTATTCAAGGAATTGGGAAGTGTGTATATTTTCATTGAGGTTTTCAGGTAATTATAGTTATTATCAATCATGCTGAATACATATGACCCATGTATTCACATATTTTTCTTATGAAGAAAAATAGATCATTATGGATAATTAGATGGTTAATGTTAAGTTGATTTTGAAATATTTAGTGACCATATTTATAAATTTTTTATTTTTGATTCTTTATAAGGATAACCATTTTTGGAATTTTTTATGTTGAAATTATTTTGCGACTTTATAGACTAATATATTACATCACCATATGATGATTTATCCATACTGGATAACTAGTGTAAATTTTTATAACTATATTTAGAAGGAATGACTTATCATTATTTTATGGATTTATTTATATCCATGAGACATGAAAAAAAATAATCCCTCATAGTAAGTGTTGAATTGTAAATAGATCAATGAATATAAAAAGGATGAAATTGAACCAATAAAATAAAGAGATATCAAGTAAGTATATTTCCATATGCCCTCGGTCTAGATGGGGAAGTAATTCCCAAATATTTGAGATAGGATTACGAATAAAATTTGGCATGTTATAATAGTTTTTATAATATAAATGACCATTTTCATTCCACATTGGTTTGTGGGTTTATAGTAGTTCAAATTCTCTATATCACCCACTTTATTATCATAAATGTTCTTTATATCTATTTATTAGTATTTGGGTATCAGATTTATTATCTATTTTCATCTTTTCACTTCCTAACTTTTTTATCTTATTTGAAACCCTAGTATGTGTTATTACTTATAATTTCACATAGCGCACTCTACTTTTATGTAGGGAATTCTATTAGCCTTTTTTAGGATGTCGGTTTCAAAAATAGAATTTTCAAATGTTAAACTTCAAATAACTGTGACAAATATCATGGTATAAATTAAATTTATGATGGGTAGAATGTGACACCCCCATATTATGTGTCTTTTTTTAACTTAATCATTTAGATATTTTTTGTTATATAAAAATAAAGTATATTAAACCCAATGTTTACCTTTAATTATATGCAACAATGTTTTTCTTTAAAAGTGTTCATGACACGAGATGTCGAGCTTCAGTGAAACATAAAATAATATAAAATTAAATATTTCTATTATAACTTATTAGTTTTATTTGTATGTATAAATAATATTACATATTTCATGAAATATACATATATATTTCATACTCAATATAAACTTATTTATAAATTCTTAAATAATAATCAATCAATTTTTAATAATGTAGTTATATTCATAGAAAATATGTTTTATTCAAAAATTATTCTTATTAATTTTTAAAAAGATGTTTTTATTATTAATATATAGAGATCTAGAAATTTTATTTGATAAAATTAAGTTCATTTTAAAAACCATCATATCAAAATTAACTTAAAGTTAAATTTTTGGATTTTATTTGAACATATTGAATTTTTATGAACACAATAAAACCCCAATTTTTTTTCAAAATAACATTATTATTCAATAAATAATTAAATTTAAATTTCTAATTCTTTTTAAATTAACATGTGTATTAATAATTAATTTGTAATTCATATATTTAATTTTCAAAAAAAATTATAATTTATTTTATTATAATTTTATTTTTCAGTTTTAAAAAAGGGGTTTCTTATTAAGAATTTTTTAATGTGTAGAATGTTTCTCCATATTAATTATTTAAAATAATATCTAGTTCTTATTTTATTAAATTTAATGTTTATTTTTGATTTATATAGTGGTTAGAATTTGAGTTTATATAAATCATCTTATACTTGAATAAATTACAGTCCTCAAAAACACACTTTTTCATCACATATATGAGTTTTGTTTAAAATATAAATTTTAAACATTTTGGAAATTTATTTCGAAAAAATAACATTATTTTTTTAGAAAAATAAGTTCAACATATCATGAGGGTGAATTTTTTAGAATTTTCTGAAAAGCATTGGTTTTTGATAAAGAGTGAAAATAATTATTTTAATTGAAAATTGTATTAAATTTTAGTTTTTTTATATCAATAAAATTATATTTTCAATTGATTTTAAAATAAAACTAGTTCAATTATACATCCATTACTATAACATTTCCATTGAAATAAATTTCAAATTGAATATCTATATATAAACATTCTAATATTTTGTACATTTTCGCTTTTAAAAATTTAATTTTCTCATCATGTCCTCAGGATTAATATGAAATTATATTTCAGGACATCTAATAATTGAATTTGGAAAAAAACTCAGTTTTGGAATCTTAATAATTAATATTATTTATTGATTTTAACTTAATTTTTTCCTCAATTAATTTAAAAAAAATAAAATTATTTACCTTAGTAAAGGTAAAAATGGGTTAATTAGGTGTTACACTAAAAATATAATGGCTAAAATGTACTAAAACATTTATAAATCTAATTTTATATCTATATTTCCTTTTTATAATTCTGATAAAATAATATAGGGTTATTTTTAAGATATTTTCATGGGAATTACATTAATATTTTGTATTCTATTTTGACATTAAAAAGTATTTTCTAGTTTTTCTCCGTTCCCCATATTATAAAACACCATATCAATCCTTCACTTATTCACCCCATAAAACACTTTTGGATCACAAAATAACATCACGAATTACATCTTAACTTCACCCTATCATAATATAAGCATTATTTTGGAAATAAATCCATTATAGGATGTATTTTACTGTAAACATGTGGAGGATTCCAATAGAATAAGTAACATTCATCCATGGATATTTTTTTATTTCTCTCTACTCCTACATCGATTATAATTAAAGAATGATGATACAATATGCTCATTATCTTAATTATAATAATATTTTTTCATGTTAAGGGAAGAACCTACAATCCAATAAACTTTTATATATGGGCCATGAAATCATCATTTGTGTGTGTGGCGGACTACTACCTTGCGAACCATTGTCTTTAATTTCTCCATTGCAACGTACCACGATTGGTTATAATGATGGATATAAAGTATTTATATGATATTTTTGTCATAACTATACCTATAGAGTAAATATATCATATATACCCATTTGGTAGGGGATGTGATAATGTTGCTCATGTGTATGACTGACTATTGGTTCATGAAGTTATATGATTAGTTTTTAAAAATGATTTACATGTAAGATAATAAGGAAACAAATATGTGATATAAATAAAATAAATATTATATTAATTACATATTTATCATTCTTCAAAGAAAATATTTCATTTTCTTTTATACCTTTTAACTCACTAAGGTATGGTAACATCATTCATGTACATGTTGATTGTGGCCTTCACGAAGCTATTTGAATCAATTTTAATCACCATAACACATTAATGATATGTATAAGTATATTTTAATAAATAATATGGTAATAATGATTTTATTTTCATTCTATAATGATAATATATTACTTACCTCCTTTTCATAATGATCATTCGAAAATGGAAGCGTTACTCATTTGTACATATGGCCTACTATATTCATGAACATGATGTAATTCATTTATAAAAACCATATTTCATGATTATTATTATGTAGGTAATGGAACCATATTCAATTTAAGATGAATAATAGTAAAAAAAATCATTAAATATATGAGAAATGAAATGGTTATTAAATAAAATGTGACATTAACAGGGAATTGTTAATGAATGTGGGATAAAAGGAAACAATTAAATCATATACAGTAGGAGATATAAAATTGTGTTTCCTTAAGATATTTATAATAAAATTTTATTTATTAAACATATGTTTTGAATGACTGTGAACTAATTCGATACTTACGGTAAGGATGTTCGAGTCTCTCTTTTATTTCTAAGAGACATATGTTAATTCGTAACTCGTTTCATTTGTCAAGTGTATATACTACCCCATTGATAAGTAATATCATAAATATACTTCTTTTCATGGAATTTTATTTTTTATTTAATATTATATCCTATTGGGGTGTATAATTCTAAATTCTACTAAAGTGGTAAGTTATTTTCGTCGCACTTTTTAATTTTGTGAGACACATGTTATATTCACTACATAATTCTTTTATATGATGTATATTCTAACCATTAATTTATATTATGATTATTATACCTAAAATTATAAGTATTTCTATATCCATTTCGTAATCTCTCTTTCGTGGGGTTTACATTCAAAAATTCATGAAAACGGTAAAGGATTTTGGTCTCAACATCCTTTCATTGAGATAAATGTCATATCATGCACATATGTATCTTTATGAGGAATATATATATCCCCTATGACTTATAATATCAAGACTTTATTTGTCATTATAATATTTTATTTTTAACTTCATGATGTTCTTATATGGGCCTTACATCTAAAATTTCCTAATGTTGTAATGATTGTTTGTTAAAATTTCATCGTTTATCATGATTATTTACAATTGTGTTTTTTATGATTAAATATTATGATCCATATATTAATAAACTCGTGAAATTTCTTATCCAATGGTTATTAAAATATATTAATAGTATAATTTTCCTCTCTTTGGTACATATAATAGTTTAGATACTTTTTTTATGAAAATCTGACATTATTTCTCTATTTGGTGGAAAATCTATTTTCATCCCAAAAGATGTTTTCATAAAATGTTTTCAATTTTTCAAAAATTATAAAATGATTTCTATAATAAATTTTTACCCATTATCAAATTTTTAAACAAATCAATTGAAATAAATAATTATGTCATTTAGAAAAAATCTTTTATCAAAAATGTGAATGGGTTATTTTTTAATGTTTATCATAGGATTATATTTTACCACCATTGTGAACAATATCTTCATTGAATATTAAACTAAATAATTTCAAGTTTATCATCATATAAAATATTTTTCACAATTTTCTTATGTTTTAAATGGTTTTTTCAATGTGGAAAGGATATTTTCCATGAAAAATGACTTAAATGAATATTAAATATTACATTATATGTTTCCATGGTTATTCCCCAATAAATTTATTTACAAAATTTTATATGATGTCTAGTTTCAAAAAAATAACTTATATGTGAGGATGATTTTTGCAAGAAACGTTGCAAGTGATTTATCATTCAAAATAATTTTTCATATAAGATTTAATACTTTGATATTACTTATTCTTTTCTAGGTATATGTTCCAACAATTCCATTCATATTATTTAATTGAATGTTTTATGATTATGATTCGAAAATGTTTATGGAACTTTTTTCTCTTCCATATGTTATATCGTGATAAAATTATTATGAAACCAGATTATCTTTTCATAGTTTTTGATTTAATAAAATAATTAAATGATTATGAATAATGTTTATTTTCTATAGTATATATTATGATTAAGTGTTTATAAAACCTACATAATTTAATTGGATCTGATATAATGATTATTTTATAATCTTGTGGTACACATATGTATCAATTTCTTTATGTCATATTGGTTATGGTTTAACCAAGTATTTTGGTCAGGTTATAATCAAAGACTTGTATTGGGTTATAACCACATATTTTGGTTATGTTATAACCAACGATGGATGAGAAATTTATATCCCTAAAGTCCATTGGGTAGTGATTTATATCTCATGGGATATAAAGGAATGGAATGGGTAGTGTACTCAATTCACTTAGGGATTTCATCCACTATGGTGGTCTTGGAAGTGAAAGTTGACTACAATGATGGTAATGGGAGAGACCCATTCCACTATGAGGAATGGAATTCCACTATGGATGGTGATTTCACTAACCCAAGAGATATATTTTTATCATGGATTTAGTTGATATGTTTTGGAAATGGTCATTTACTATAAAGGAAATGACATTGTATTATTATTTTTATGACAAAAATCGAGGTATAATATCATTTCCATACATTCATGGATAATGTTCTTTGAATCACTTATGATTCATAACTTATGAACTATTAGTATTTATTTCATTACTTAGAATTATGCTATTTTATATGAATTGTATGGTTCTCAAATGTTATTCACATGTTCTCATACATTTATATTCATCTTTTGTTAACATATTTTTATTGTTTACCCTTACTAGACGTCTACACAAACAATTTATTATGTTTATTTTACCCATGTCAAGAATAAAATTTTTATGTAGGTCTTTTCTAGGATGATTACAAAGTGGGAAGATATTTATGGGATATTCTTAAGACCATTCACCAAAATATAAAATTGTGTGACTAATATAAAAAAGAAAATAAATGATTATTTCCCTCAATCATGTGTTTGTAAAATATAATTAATAATTCTCTAATAATATTTAATATCAACATATGAAAATCCTAGGTTTCTATTGATTATTACATATACTATGTTATAAAGATATGTGTAAAGATTATCACCCACAGAAACACTCATAAAATAAAATATTTTGAATATATTAGTTGAGGGATACAAGGATGAGAAAAAAAATTGATACCATCATAAATAATAAATCTCTACTGTCTAAATCAATAATCTATTAAAACATACTGGTTTACTGACATTTATTTTTAGATAAAATTTAATCTAATACTATAAACTAATTAATATAAATATTTAATCAATAATGTCTCTTAACCATCATTAATATTAAAGAGTGGTATATGAACATTGAACATTGTACAATGATATGAAGTGAAATTTTATGTGATGGGGTACACACTATGTGGTGTGCCACCATCGGATGTATGTAAATTTGGAAATAATTTTTTTAGAATAAATTTTTTTACCATTTTATTATTAAATAATAATATTATCATCAATTACAAGTGATTAGTGAATGAAACATGAGTAACTGGAATTCTATAAGATTTTTTATCATATTTGAGAAGTTTCATGGTAAAACTAAATAAATAAATTAATGAAATCATTATTACAATAAACACATGAAAATTAATATAGGTAATTCTAGATGGCCACGATATATTCAATATGATAAAGGATTGAGAATCAGCTTCAATATTATTTTATAACATTTTTAATTGATAATAATAACACAAATAAAGTTAAAATATTAGTTATTATTGTAAGAAATAATAAAGGATTGGTAAAATGGCCAATTGTAAGTACAGTTATGAAGGATCCTACACAACATCCATCAATGAAACCATTGGTATATAGGGAAAGCATAAAATGGGAAGCTATTTTTTAAATATGGAATATGTGGTTACTCTAAATTAAATTTAAATTAATAGATGATGTAATTATATTTTTATATATTACGTATATTTATCCATAAATTTTGTATATGAATATTAATTTTTAGATCATAGATATAATATATGTACAAAAAATTTGAATCAAAACATAGAAACCAGGGATTATTAGAAAACATATATGAGTTTTGTATAATGTCAAGTTTCTGAAGGTTCTTTAGTTATATGTTATCTAGAAATATTAATATCTTTACATTATTTGTGGTTATGTTAATGTAATCCAAAAATATATTTATATAATATTTTTTACTAGAATAATTATCATAGTGCCCGGTTTAGACACAATGAGATTTTTTTTCCTCTCTAAAATAATATTATTACGGTATTCCATATATAATTATTAGTTTAACTATAGATGAATATGTGATATCCTATATAATATATTAATAATGAATATAATGTGTAACACAAAATAATACCCACTGGTGGAAATATATTGCATTTTCAATTATAACAAGAATGAAAATGTTTGATATAAAAAATGTATAGTGTCTTGACATTTTTTAGGGAAAGTCACAGTTGTATGACATGCTTTCTTATTCAGTTTAAAGTGGCTAAGGAACCATATGTTTAAAATTTTATAATGAAACATAGTTTATATAAATATATCAATAAGATATATGTGAACAATTTCAAGTATAAGGCAGAGGTAAATTTTTATACATCGTGTGACTCAATTATGATATCTAAATAGCACAATATATAATATTTTTTGATAGAAAATAATATATGATTCATTATTTTATACTAAATAATATCATAACCATGAATTTATTACTCATTTAAATTTACTATAGTGTAATCCATAATGTCTCATTTTTTATATAAATTTTATCTATAAAGTCAGTATAAGGAAGTTAGATTATGGATGTTATATGTCATGAAATTATAATGTAATATATTAAGAAAAATAGTGGAATAAATTTAGTAACATGTTCTGACAGTATTTAGTAATTGAATTTAAATGAGTCAAAATATGATATTATTCCATAATGTAAAACAAATTATATGGAATGTTTTCAATAAGGTTATGTCAATAAATATATGTTCATCATGAAAAACACAATGTTATTCACATTTGTAAATCCTTAAGGTATTTAATTATAATACATCAATCCCTAATATAAAAAATATGTAGTCATGTGATAGAAAAAAATATCAATAAATTGGTATGAATCACTATTTGAAATAATTGAATCATGATAAAAATGGACAAATTCAATACATTAGATTATTAATCATGTTTCATAAGAATATATTCTAAATGATTTTTTTCAAATGGAATTTTCTATACACACATGTTGTGTATGAATGATAATAAAAATCTAATGGGGTTCATAATCACTAATATGGGATATATATTGTTTTTTGAGAATAATCAATCCTTATCCTACATGGAAGTGGTAAATAATAATAATATACAAATATAAATTTATATATATATAAATTGGATTGTATGTAAAAACCCCAATTATATATTCTGGTGATATTACACGTTGTTGTAACTATCGATGAGATAGAATTTTTTTAATGATATTTGAATGTATATGATAATGTGATTAACTATAAAATAGTATTTTTTGATAATGTATTTTTATTGGTCAAATTAATTATCATATTGAGACCACTACACAAAAAAGAGTATTTCAAATCCATTTGAATTCATATTACAATAAGTTGTTTACATGAAAATTATATAATTTATATAAGATCCATTTATTTATCAATATAGTCATAAAATTATTGAAAAATTACTTTCCTATGGATCAGAAGTATTGTGGGTGTTCTATAGTTTTCCTAGTAAAATATGTTGACCACATATGAAAAATGTTATTAATCATATTTTTAGTTCACACTTGTTTGAAAGAAACTATTATAAGATTTACATAATGTTCTATACCATGTTATAGGAAAAAATATATTTTTATTTGACACCCTGTATCCATAATCTTGTGCCTGGTTCTCATAGACAAATAATTTACATACTTTCTTTGATAGTTTCTATATAAACATGGATATAATTATCCATTATTACAAAATCAATAAAAAATTTCCTTATCTATTAAATCTCATCTATAATTTCAGGTTTATATCTTTTGATAATTATGAAGCATATTTTACAAATTAATAATGCATTATATATCTCTTGTGGAAATTTGTTTCCCCACTATTAACAAAACTACTTCTTCTATAACTAGTTTTGAACTTCTCCCATTAATTGTCCAGCACGTACTATTACTATAAACATGTAATATGTATAACTATTTCATATAAAATGGGGAAGTTAAAACATAATAAAGGATTATCTAAAAATATTTTTAAGGGAAAACATTCAACCGACGTAATTATGGCCTAAACATGGAGTACATATTATTCCTGGAAAAGGTAAACAGTATGAATCCGTATTCAAAATGAATCTCGGGTCATGAAATAAATATGATTGTAAAGGAAAACATAGATATCACCAAAATTAATCTAAGATTTATGTAATTCATAATTATGGTCATCAAACCACTATTTTCAAGGCCTTGTGAGAAGACATTATCATGTTATGGGAGGTGGAATAATCCAAACCCAATCCAACTTTTTTTCATGAGGCATGACAATGGATTGGATGGTTATATAATTCTAAACCCCAAAAGTAACATGATGAAGAAAATTTTATTCAATATAATAGTAAAAAATTCTTTTATTACCATTTACTAAGGATTTTATTTTGGAGAAAAAATATCTATTCATATAATATAGAATAGAAAATATCAATAAATGTTCATCTGATGTTTTCATTCAGTAATCATCAAGAATTCCAGTTCTTATCCCTATTTATATAAAATACGTAATATGAAATTAACATATTGTCACACCCATGACATATTTTTAAGTTATTTTATATTAAATTTCCATTATATCTTTGCTTTGGAGGTTTTCCATTCATTTTGGTAGAAATAATGGGTTTCCAAAATTTGGACCAAACTCTGAGCCCATTTTCAGATTTAAAAATATATTCTATTTCTTTTATAACTCCTTAAATTTTCAACATTTTACACCCATTATAATTCCCAATTATCACCACCTGGTATATTAAAACCACCATATCAATTTTTAACATATAAAAATAAATAATAATTATGGATTTGGGGTTTTTTTTCAAGTTTAGGGCCAGCCCATAAGCACATTTCATGCTTTATAGTATTTTTTTAATTTTTAAATATATCATCCATTTTGTACTTTTGTTCAGTGACTCCACATCAAACCCAAATCCAACAACCCGAGGCTCACTCTCATTATCTATTTCGCTACTTTGGTGCGCATTTGGATCTCGGATTAGGGAAAATATTCTCAGGTTTCTCAAATCACCCATATTTGAAAAGGTAATTTGATTCTTTCATAAAACTTTCAATTTTTAGACTTTATCCCCAATTTTAGTGCCCAATTAATCTAATATGAATCTTTCGAGCTAAATTATCAATAGTAGTAGGTTTTAGATTTAACATTTGGTAGATTTAGGGTGATTGCTTCAAGATTGTTCAAGGTAAGTGATTCCATCTTGGTTTCTTCCATTTTCCATAAGGTTTCCTCCCACTTTCATGAAGTTATAAAATTCCTAGAAGTTAGGGTTCGAAGATAAGGTTTTATTTTTTGTCTTTTTGGTCAAATATTGTGGTTTAGGGTTGGTTTTCACCCCTTGTGGTGTGGTGGTGGTGTGGTTGATGTTTAACACCAAGTTTGGAGGGTTTCAACACAAAAAGGTATGTGATTCCATGTGTAACCATTTTATGATGAGATATATTTCTGTATTTATTCATTTTTCATATTACTCATATGTTTTTTTTGGTTCTAAACTCTTTATGATTTATTTGGTTAAGCGTTTAATTTTATAGTTTCATTTTACCTTGAAATTTGGTTTTTTCATGTGTAACACTTGGGATATTATTTGGGTATATTTTATAACATATTAAATTGATTTAATAAATCATTTTTGGGGTACCAATAATGATTTTATAGGGTTTTGGGGTTCTATTAGGTTTTAAATAGGTTTTTTTAATGGGTTTTATGTGTAAAATAATGTTGTGCTTCTTGAAAGTGTTTTAAGAAAATGTGTGTGTTTCCATGCGCATATTATGTGGAATTATTCAAGGAGATTTTTTAATACTTTATAGTGGTTTATTAAATATTTCTAGGTTTTGAAATTATGTTTTTTATTGTTATTGGTGTGATTTAGTCCTTGAAAGAAGGGTTTGAAATGGGTTTTATGTGCAAAGCTTGGGCTTACTCTTTAGAATTGTTTTATGAAAGATTTGAATGGTTTAAAGATTTATATAAGAGGTGAAACCATATTAGAAAACTATTTTGGGTTGTGTATATTTTGAAGTGGTCGATTTTAAATGTTAAAGGGTATGTCAGTTGATGTGTATCCTTAGGGAAATATTTTATAAAAATGTTTAATGGCATTACTGAAATGTGAAAGTGATGTGAATGTGATGTGGGCTGTTTTGTGTGAGTGTGATGTCCAAAATGGATTTTCCATAAGAAAAGTGTGTTATTTAAAAAGTGAGTGGTCTGTTATGTGATTTTTATCATCTTGGGAAATATTTTATAAAATTTATAAAGGATGTGTTGAATTTTTAAAGAAATGAAAAATGTGTTTTCGACTATTTTGGTGTGAGTTGGATTTCAAAATCAATTTGAATGAAAAGGGGGATGATGTGATTGTGTGATGTACATGTGGTATATTTGGTTGATGTGTGTTGTGGAAGTGGTATTCTTATGTTCAAATTATATTTCATGGATTTTTGAACTTTTTTGAGCATAAGAGAGAAACTCGGGTATCTCGGTAGGTGGACGTGTACTAGTATGCTAGTGATCTCGAGGTGTTTGGCCTCATTTTCACATTGAAAGATTGACCCACACAACACTAACTATACTATAATGATGATTAAAATTTGGGACCACTAGGTTATGGGTATGTTCCCTACTAGTGTCTCGTGCATGAGAATAGATATTATGATGGTTACTCTCACTGAGATATGAGGTACCTAGGATATAGCATCCCGTCTTTTTATAACATAACTTTTCATTCCATTACACGGAACTGAGGATCTTTAAGGTTTAGTGTCTTGGAAACAAGGAACATAAAACATGAAACAAAAAAAAAACATTCTTCTTAAACACTTGAAAGGCTTCTCCTCATGTTCACCCTAGGCTCATTACTGCATCTCAACCTGGGGACATACATCAAAAGGAAGGGTGAGCAGAAGGCCCAGTAAGGGAAACAAGTGAAACATTTTACATATGAACTTGAGATACATCAATAAAGTCATGAAAAGAAATTTAATGCATGAAAATGAAATCATGAGGCATATCATAATAAAAATAAAACTTTTTCATAACTTGAAGATGTGGCTGCAACATTTAATATTGACAATCGTTTCGTTTCACCAAGGTCCATCCCCAAGGTGTCGTTAAAAATTACCAAGGTTTTTCACCAAGGCATCGTTAAAATTGTAATCTCTAGTGGTTACATCATTACCCAATGCATTGGAGCGCTATCAGGGCGCACCCTTAAATTTGCCTTTATTATCATGTGAGCCACATATATCATCATCAAAAATTTCATAAATAACCCATATAGCATAAAATAAATGGGTTTCATTTCATAATCAAAACGTTTTAAAAACTGCTTTATAGACATGATCTTTACATCACTTTAAAACCCACAGAAAAGGAAGGTGGGTCTCATGTATGTAAATCCCAGAATTTAAAATAGAACATTTTGGTATATATGTGAATACCCCTTTAGAAGAAATAGCTTTGAGTATTCACTTAATAATATAAAAGAACTTTAGAAAAAGAGAGAGACATTTTGAGATGGAAATTCTGCAGCATAACGGCTATGTTACGAGGTTTTAGAAGACATTAAAAAGAGAGGTAAAATGGGTCAAACATTCATAAATGACCCATAAAATAGTATATGGACAGAATAAGAAGGATACATGATCATGGTAATGAAATTTCAAGGACATACCATTTGAAATGAAAAACATGGAAGGAAGACAAAAATTAGATTTCTCTTATGAAAGTTCGACAGCCTAACGGCATTACTTAAACTTCAACAAAAACGATTTGAAAAGATCAAATAGGGTCTCTCATTATGTGAACATAAGAGTTCAGTATGATATATATAGAGATAATTCCCCAACATAACAAAAATGAACTTGAAAGAATTGACATGAAAGTAGATCTTCAAAACGAGAAGGGTGAAGAACCACTTAAAAATTCGGCAGCCTAACAGCGCCACTTAAAACTTCAAAATACTGAATTGAAGTGATCAAATGGGGTCTCTCATAATATGAAAATAAGAGTCCAGTATGATAGATATAGAGATCATACCCCAATATAACAAAAAGGAACTTGAAATAATTCACATGAAAGTAGAACTTCAAAACGAGAAGGGTGAAGAACCACTTAAAAATTCAGCAGCCTAACGGCGCCACTTAAAACATCAAAATACTGAATTGAAGAGATCAAATGGGGTCTCTCATCATATGAACATAAGAGTCCAGTATGATAGATATAGATATCATACCCCAACATAATAGAAATTAACTTGAAAGACTTGACATGAAAGTAGAACTTTGAAAAAGAGAAGGGTGAGAGAATCCCTTAAAAAATTCGGCAGCCTAACGGCGCCACATAAAACTTCAAAAAAATTGAATTGAAGAGATAAAATGGGGTCTCTCATCATATGATCATAAAAGATAAGTATGATAAATTTAGAGATCATGCCCCAACATAATACAAAGAAACATGAAAGACTTGAATGAAAATAGAACTTGAAAACGAGGAAGGTGAAAGAATCCCTTAAAAATTCGGCAGCCTAACGGCGCCACTTAAACATTCTTAAAACGAATTGATGAGAGCAAGGGGGGTCTCTCATCATATGAAAATGAAATAGGTAGTAGGATGAATATAAAAGAACATCCTCCAACATAAGAACATGGAGTATAAAAGAAAAGACATAAAAGAGATTACTTGAAAAGAAAGAGAGAGGTCGGATCCCTTACCTTAAAATGTAACTCTTAAACCTCAAAGGTTGGGACCTTGAGGGCTTGGGGGCACCTTGGGAGGACTCCTTGGGAGGTAATGAGACCAGAACGTCGTTGGGGAAGAGTGGGGAGTCGAATGGATGAGAGGAGTGCTTGGTATTTATAGGGAAAGTGAGGGGACAAGACATTAATGGCCAAGGGACACCTCACTAGTGGTTTTCTCAAACCCATGGGCTCTCCCTTGGAATTTATCATGGAGTTAGGCCACATGGGGCCCCCAAAACAATAATTCATCACCCTTGGCCGGCCAACCCTCAAAAGATCTCATGACATCATCATGACATCATTATGATGTCATTAAACATACCGAAACCCTAAAACGGTATTTTTACTATTCACTGAAAATTCAACTTTCTCAGAATAATCCCAAAATTTCACCTTAACCAAATATCAACGCTCTGATTACAAATATGAACTCCATTTTATAAAAATAATTTTCTAAATATTTTTAATTTAATTTTTAAATAAAAACACTATTCATCGAAAATTCATTTTTTTAGAAAAAACCCCAAAAATTACCATAACATAATATCGATGCTCTGAGTTCAAAAATAAAGTCATTTTTATAAAAATAATTTTCTAATTATTTTTAATTAAATTTTTAATTAAAAAACACTATTCACCCGAAAAAACTAATACTTGAATAATAATTAATGAAACCGTTATTTAACTATTTTATTGAATCACAATACTTAATCAAGGTGCCTAGATTATTTTAAAACTTTCTTTAAGTGAGATTACTAATCCATTTGGTCATATTACTAATCCTAATCATAAAATCACTATTCATAATTTACTATTCATCAAAAATCAAGTTGATCTTATTAGACTCTAAATTTCGTACTGAACATAATTGTAGAAGACCATTTTTTGAAAATCATTACACATTTTTAATTATTTAGGGTTTACATAAACATATTTAAAATATCCTTTTTCTAAAATTCATCAAAAATATGCATACTATATTTATCCGGTCATTTCAAAATTCATAAACTTCATCATAAGAAGAAATCCCAATTTTTATTTAAAACAAGGATTACACAAGGTAGTTACGGTCTCGTTACATAACCCCTTATAATACCAGCATAGGACCTAAGAGTAAGGTGTGCTAGGGTGATAGAAGCTTGGGGCGGCTCAGTCAACATTGCCCGAGTAGTAATTTCTATCAGTTTCAACTTCTCACGAAGGCGATTTCGTTCCATCTTCACATGATGAAGTTCGGCTTGGATTTGATCCAGAGCAAAGCTCAGTGGTGCTACCTCCTTCCCAAGCTCTGTTAGATGGGCTTCGATCGGTCCAGGACTACTAGGTGAGGCCATCGAATCTTCTTTCTATAATAATTAACCAAGATTACTTATATTTAGAGACAAAAATCAAAACATTTTGTTCACAGCGGTCATGTTGACCGATGGTTATATAATAGTCAAAACCCACTGATCTCATTTTAATTATAATCATGTTTATCAAATAAAACATTTTTGTTGAGTATAACAATAACACATAAAATTAGGGAACAAAATTTATTTAAAAATTTCGGGTCGTTACAATCTTCCCCCCTTAAGAAATTGCGTCCTCGCAATTTTTTTAAATTGGGTTTTGAAATTTCATTGAAAGTCCCACATCGGAAAAAGAGTCAGTAACACCATTACTTTAAAAGAAAGAAAAGGAAGTACAAAGGCCACCCGAGTTAACCCACACTCAGGTTCCATGTAGGAAAACATGGACATGGAGGAAAAAACAAAGGGTCAGTTCTGAGAGAGAGTGATAGAGAACATGATTAGGAGAAAGTTAACCATGAGAAAATCCCAAACTTATGATGTGTGTAAACGGTCTTTGATTACCTAGTAGGAAACGTAAACCAACAACATTTTTGTTTTACGTTTCTTTTCATAATTTTGAGGATTTCATTTACTACATAGAACAAAAACATAAGAAAATATACCTACCTTCAAGTAGAGTTTCATCCTTTAACAAGTCCATACCAACACTAATATTTTCTCCAAATGATGAGAATTCAAAAACACTTGGTCTCATTAAAAGAACAAGAATAATCTTCTATAGAATCACATAATCTACAAAAGATTAACTATCTATTTCTTCTATCTTTAAACATTATCCCAAAAACAGAAAGGTTAAGGTAAAACAACTCTTCAAAAAGAAAGAATCCCATAGGAATGGAAACTACTTTTAAATCATCAAAGTTCCATGGTACTACCCAAAGTTCATCATAGACCATTCCATAAATAACGGTCCTTAAAATTCCTCAAAACAAACCAAACTAAGATTGAAACCCAAATATAATAAGGATTTGATAACATAGTCTTCCAAAACAACTTCATTGTTCATCTCCAGACAACATCAACCACTCCTAACATCTTATAAAAAAGTAGCTAACCTAAACATATTTTACCCAAGATAGGTTAGTCATTCCCATAAGTAACCTAAATTACTATAAGTTCACCTTAAATTCATCGATTCTTCAAAATATAAGTCAACCTTACTCCTCAATGAAAATACCGTAGTAATCTATTTACCTCGATCAAATATGGTTCCCAAAATAATGAACGTCTTCCAAAATAATAATCATATTTTAATCCCCTAATCATCCATGTCATATTAATACGAAAATTGTCGCATTTCCTATCACATTGGTTGTCGGAACATGTTCTTCCATTTCCCACCATTAACTAAGAAGAGAAAGCATAATTAGGGGCTTAAGTACTTAGCTAATAATCATGAAAAGGAACTGAAAGCATATAAGGATAACTTGTATATGAAAGGTATACCCTAACTTGTGATCTCCTAGGTTCCCATCTAGGTTATGAATGATCATATATTCTTATGTGAATCTTTATTTTATTTTATCTTTGTTCCTTTAATAATGGTTCATACCAAGCTTATGAATTTACCAAAGCATATCCCCCGGGAGTGTCGTAACCAAGAGTGCAGCAAGGCCCGTTTTCGTGTACCAGTTCCCGTTCGAGTCTAGCTCAAAGCGGTGTTTTCGGGTTTTACCCCTATGTACATCTGTGCCAGAGCCACCTCTACCTGCTCGTATCCAGACAGGGATGTATTTGCTTGGAAACCCCTTACTCAATACTCACCAAAATACCAGGAAGATTTCCTATATTAAACTTTTCTATAGGGTTCTTCCTAGAGTTTTCATATCCTAATTTCCACAAATAACTAAACCATCCTTTGATACCAACTATAGCATCCCGTCTTTTTATAACATAACTTTTCATTCCATTACACGGAACTGAGGATCTTTAAGGTTTAGTGTCTTGGAAACAAGGAACATAAAACATGAAACAAAAAAAAACATTCTTCTTAAACACTTGAAAGGCTTCTCCTCATGTTCACCCTAGGCTCATTACTGCATCTCAACCTGGGGACATACATCAAAAGGAAGGGTGAGCAGAAGGCCCAGCAAGGGAAACAAGTGAAACATTTTACATATGAACTTGAGATACATCAATAAAGTCATGAAAAGAACTTTAATGCATGAAAATGAAATCATGAGGCATATCATAATAAAAATAAAACTTTTTCATAACTTGAAGATGTGGCTGCAACATTTAATATTGACAATCGTTTCGTTTCACCAAGGTCCATCCCCAAGGTGTCGTTAAAAATTACCAAGGTTTTTCACCAAGGCATCGTTAAAATTGTAATCTCTAGTGGTTACATCATTACCCAATGCATTGGAGCGCTATCAGGGCGCACCCTTAAATTTGCCTTTATTATCATGTGATCCACATATATCATCATCAAAAATTTCATAAATAACCCATATAGCATAAAATAAATGGGTTTCATTTCATAATCAAAACGTTTTAAAAACTGCTTTATAGACATGATCTTTACATCACTTTAAAACCCACAGAAAAGGAAGGTGGGTCTCATGTATGTAAATCCCAGAATTTAAAATAGAACATTTTGGTATATATGTGAATACCCCTTTAGAAGAAAGAGCTTTGAGTATTCACTTAATAATATAAAAGAACTTTAGAAAAAGAGAGAGACATTTTGAGATGGAAATTCTGCAGCATAACGGCTATGTTACGAGGTTTTAGAAGACATTAAAAAGAGAGGTAAAATGGGTCAAACATTCATAAATGACCCATAAAATAGTATATGGACAGAATAAGAAGGATACATGATCATGGTAATGAAATTTCAAGGACATACCATTTGAAATGAAAAACATGGAAGGAAGACAAAAATTAGATTTCTCTTATGAAAGTTCGACAGCCTAACGGCATTACTTAAACTTCAACAAAAACGATTTGAAAAGATCAAATAGGGTCTCTCATTATGTGAACATAAGAGTTCAGTATGATATATATAGAGATAATTCCCCAACATAACAAAAATGAACTTGAAAGAATTGACATGAAAGTAGATCTTCAAAACGAGAAGGGTGAAGAACCACTTAAAAATTCGGCAGCCTAACAGCGCCACTTAAAACTTCAAAATACTGAATTGAAGTGATCAAATGGGGTCTCTCATAATATGAAAATAAGAGTCCAGTATGATAGATATAGAGATCATACCCCAATATAACAAAAAGGATCTTGAAATAATTCACATGAAAGTAGAACTTCAAAACGAGAAGGGTGAAGAACCACTTAAAAATTCAGCAGCCTAACGGCGCCACTTAAAACATCAAAATACTGAATTGAAGAGATCAAATGGGGTCTCTCATCATATGAACATAAGAGTCCAGTATGATAGATATAGAGATCATACCCCAACATAATAGAAATTAACTTGAAAGACTTGACATGAAAGTAGAACTTTGAAAAAGAGAAGGGTGAGAGAATCCCTTAAAAAATTCGGCAGCCTAACGGCGCCACATAAAACTTCAAAAAAATTGAATTGAAGAGATAAAATGGGGTCTCTCATCATATGATCATAAAAGATCAGTATGATAAATTTAGAGATCATGCCCCAACATAATACAAAGAAACATGAAAGACTTGAATGAAAATAGAACTTGAAAACGAGGAAGGTGAAAGAATCCCTTAAAAATTCGGCAGCCTAACGGCGCCACTTAAACATTCTTAAAACGAATTGATGAGAGCAAGGGGGGTCTCTCATCATATGAAAATGAAATAGGCAGTAGGATGAATATAAAAGAACATCCTCCAACATAAGAACATGGAGTATAAAAGAAAAGACATAAAAGAGATTACTTGAAAAGAAAGAGAGAGGTCGGATCCCTTACCTTAAAATGTAACTCTTAAACCTCAAAGGTTGGGACCTTGAGGGCTTGGGGGCACCTTGGGAGGACTCCTTGGGAGGTAATGAGACCAGAACTTCGTTGGGGAAGAGTGGGGAGTCGAATGGATGAGAGGAGTGCTTGGTATTTATAGGGAAAGTGAGGGGACAAGACATTAATGGCCAAGGGACACCTCACTAGTGGTTTTCTCAAACCCATGGGCTCTCCCTTGGAATTTATCATGGAGTTAGGCCACATGGGGCCCCCAAAACAATAATTCATCACCCTTGGCCGGCCAACCCTCAAAAGATCTCATGACATCATCATGACATCATTATGATGTCATTAAACATAACGAAACCCTAAAACGGTATTTTTACTATTCACTGAAAATTCAACTTTCTCAGAATAATCCCAAAATTTCACCTTAACCAAATATCAACGCTCTGATTACAAATATGAACTCCATTATATAAAAATAATTTTCTAAATATTTTTAATTTAATTTTTAAATAAAAACACTATTCATCGAAAATTCATTTTTTTAGAAAAAACCCCAAAAATTACCATAACATAATATCGATGCTCTGAGTTCAAAAATAAAGTCATTTTTATAAAAATAATTTTCTAATTATTTTTAATTAAATTTTTAATTAAAAAACACTATTCACCTGAAAAAACTAATACTTGAATAATAATTAATGAAACCGTTATTTAACTATTTTATTGAATCACAATACTTAATCAAGGTGCCTATATTATTTTAAAACTTTCTTTAAGTGAGATTACTAATCCATTTGGTCATATTACTAATCCTAATCATAAAATCACTATTCATAATTTACTATTCATCAAAAATCAAGTTGATCTTATTAGACTCTAAATTTCGTACTGAACATAATTGTAGAAGACCATTTTTTGAAAATCATTACACATTTTTAATTATTTAGGGTTTACATAAACATATTTAAAATATCCTTTTTCTAAAATTCATCAAAAATATGCATACTATATTTATCCGGTCATTTCAAAATTCATAAACTTCATCATAAGAAGAAATCCCAATTTTTATTTAAAACAAGGATTACACAAGGTAGTTACGGTCTCGTTACATAAACCCTTATAATACCAGCATAGGACCTAAGAGTAAGGTGTGCTAGGGTGATAGAAGCTTGGGGCGGCTCAGTCAACATTGCCCGAGTAGTAATTTCTATCAGTTTGAACTTCTCACGAAGGCGATTTCGTTCCATCTTCACATGATGAAGTTCGGCTTGGATTTGATCCAGAGCAAAGCTCAGTGGTGCTACCTCCTTCCCAAGCTCTGTTAGATGGGCTTCGATCGGTCCAGGACTACTAGGTGAGGCCATCGAATCTTCTTTCTATAATAATTAACCAAGATTACTTATATTTAGAGACAAAAATCAAAACATTTTGTTCACAGCGGTCATGTTGACCGATGGTTATATAATAGTCAAAACCCACTGATCTCATTTTAATTATAATCATGTTTATCAAATAAAACATTTTTGTTGAGTATAACAATAACACATAAAATTAGGGAACAAAATTTATTTAAAAATTTCGGGTCGTTACATAGGACCCATAATGAGCTAGTTCCTATGGGTTTTTTCTTATTGTTTGTGCTCATTAGATGATTTACTCTAACCATCATCACACGGTATGATTGGGTGGTAATTTTAGTAGCTTTTTAATTTTATTTAAAAGTGTTTATTCTTTAAAATAACCCACTAGAAAAGTGTTTTAATTTTTAAAGTTTCATCTTTTAGAAATTGTAACTAGCATTTAATGTTTTTGAAAACTTGCATGATTTTCATCTTTGAATGTTTATCACATGGAATCTATTAGGTTTGGTATCCTATTTTTATTTGTATCACACCCTACTTACACCTTTGAGAGTAAGTAGACTTTCTGATTTTTTTGTTGCAGGTTTGGGTACAACGTTTGTGCCTATTGTTCGTGTTTTAGTAGTCCAATGTGATGTAGTGTTGTGGAGGTGGCTTGAGGGTAGTGCCTCTTTCCATGATGTGGTTTTTGTGCTGTCATTTCTAGTATTTTACCTTTGTAATGGTCTTTGATCATTGTTTAAAGTTGTGTAATTAAATTCTGATATTTTCTAAAAAATCATTTTGTTTAAAAAATCCAGATTCGTTTTATTGGATTTTTTTACTCCTTTAAGTTTAGAAAACCGAGTAAATCACTCCCAATTTTCATTTTATGATACCCAGGCACTTGTGCCAGCCCACTGGTATTGGGAACTCCCTTCGGGACTTGTCGTGGGTCAGGTTTGGTGCCGGTTTAGACGGTGACCAAATTCAGTTCGTGACAAAATGGTATTATAGGAGGTTCTCTTTTTTGGGTCATGTTATATAGGGAACAGTCATGATAGTATGGAGTTAGGACTGTCGGGACATGGAATTCTGGTTATGGGTAGTTTTTTGGGCCATCACACCCCGTGACAAGATTCGATTCACTAGGGGATATCAGGATTTTTCTGAGTCATTTGGTTTTCTTGGTTGATGATAATTAGGGGAAATGAAAAGAGAGTTGGGTTAATGGTCTCTGTGAGCTCGTATGCCCTGGAAAGCCGTGTAGATCTAGGTATATTTCCCTATAGAACTCTCTATGACGATTAATTTATTGTTGTTTGGTATCCAACTATATGTCCAAGTCGCCCACTAAAACTAGTTTCCTCTGGCATTGTATTGTGTTTATTAGTTTTGAAATCAAGGAAGTTTGGTTTTAAAGAAAAAATGACTTGGTTTTAAGAAGCGTAAAGTTTCTGTGAAATGATTTTATAATAAAGATAGAATGTATTGATTTTTTAAATGGTGGAACTAAATTTTCATAATTTTTTTGAAATGGAAAATGTTTTGTTTACTCCTCTTCTAAAAGCAGGAAACTATATTAAAGTTGGTTTTGAAAAAGTGTCCCCAATAAGGTTTTCTAAACTATTGAATGGTGTTTTTATTGGATGAAATTTTTTGAAATTGATATATATGACTTGAAAGTGAGTATTCATTTTAATTATTGGGATTTTGATTTCTTAGTTAGGAGTCTTGAAAAAAAGAAGGTATTGGTTTAGTATTTTTTTTTTGAAAATTAGAATGAAATTTCGATTTATCCTTTTGTGTTTCAGTGAGCGACCACATGTATGGTGTTATATGGGATGATAGATGGATAATGGGATGACTGGATGAGTTTTGGGATAGATATGAGGAGGGTTCCTAGTGTGGTATAGAAACACATATCTGTGAGGCCCATCGGGTACCATTAGTGGATACGCTAACTGCTGACCCATTTGTTTTCCCAGAAATGTTTTTAAAGGAAAACATTATGTCTTGATAACTGGTTTTGGATGGTGTGTATTATGTGCTTTTTTAAAATTTTGATCTTGTGGGATGTTTTGATTCCATGAAACTATCCTGTTTGAACTGTGTTTTGGTTTTCTTTTTGGTCGGTAAGCTGGGTTGAAGGGCTGGTTAGTTGTATCTTCTAAGAAAAGTTCTTGAAGCCTTTAATGTAGTTCCCCTCACATGTTTGGATCTGGTTTGTGTAATATTTTAACAACTGTACTATCATGTTTGGTTCCTTGGGTTCTTTTGCTGGATATGGTATGCGCCATTAAGTTTTAGTGTATGCACTATTAGAAAAATAACCTACACCAACGGTTTGGAACCGTTGGTATAGGCCTCCAAACCGTGGTATAGCCTATACCAATGGTTTGGAGGACTGTGGCCAAGTAATCTGTAAGGATAGGTCTATACCAAAGAATTTTGGGAAAACTAATGGTATAGACCAATACCAATGGTTTTCGAAACCGTTGGTATATGTAATATGAAAATCTCTACCAATTGTTAAAAAATAATTCGGTGGGATTTTATCCTAGGACCTCTAGTTTATAATTTAACTACCTAACCACTAACCTAATATAACTTTTTTGAAAATGATTTCATAAATATATATATGTATTATCATAATTATTTTAAAATTTTATTTGTATAATGTTCTTGGTAAGAATATTCGATAAAAAAATCAAAGGACCTATACCAACGGTTCTCAAAACCATTGGTATAGACCAATACCAATAGTTTTGAGAACCACTGGTATAGGTCCTTTGATTTTGGGACCTGTACCAAATTGTTTGAACAAACCGTTGGTATAGGGGAGACGTATACCAACAGTTTGGATGAACCGTTGGTATAGGCTCTCAATAATGGACCTATACCAACGGTTTGTCCAAAACCGTTGTTATAGGCGCATTATAGAGATCCTATACCAACGGTTCATCCAAACTATTGTTATAGGTCCAAATTAATGAACTATACCAATGGTTTGGCCAAAACCATTGCTATAAGTCATATTTCTAGAAGTGATTATTGAAGTGAATCCCAGATTGTTTTTTCATTAGAAAATCCATAAGTTGATCAATATAAGGAATCCTTTTCTTGAGATTAGGAGATTGAGTTTACAACATTTCCTTTCTTTATTTTTTGGACCCTATTATAAAGAGAGCGTTCTCAAGGATGGTTGAAAGAGACCTTAGTTCCTTAAGTTACCTGAATCGTTAAAGGTGGAAGTGGTCTAGGGTTGTTAGTGTGGATGAGTATCTGGATGGTGTCTACGAAGGCCTTTGGGTCCTTTGTAGTCTCCTCAAAGCAGGGGTTTATATTAAACCATCAGTGTTATAAATATGGTCATGAGAGGCTATTATAGTGAATTTCTAGAATTTTGTGATGTTTGGGTACTTGGAATAACATCCATATCCATATAGTTTTTCTATCAGTCTGAATGGTCACGTTCTATGAGTCCATGTGATATCGTGTTCTCATTTACTATAAATGTGAAGGTCATGCAATACTCTAAGAGTCTATGACATGTTTGGAGTATGTATCTCATTGGAAAACATCAAAATCCTTTGTTTTAGAGAATTTTGATTATATGTGTCCTTTCCTTCTGTTGTTTCTCACCCGAAAAAACAAGGTGTGATTTGTGTGTGAATCTTATAAGCCATTGTTTCATTGAAATAGTAGGTTAGTGTAAAGTGATTTTTGGAATGGGTTGTGTCTCGATTAACCCATATGGGATTGGGGTATAGTTTTCATGGCACCAAAATGAAAATTTTATTTTAGGGGTTTAAAAATACTAACTATGAGTCCGAAGATACTTTAATCATTTAAGCTCTAGCCATAGGTCCCTAATAGAATCAAGCGGATAGTTAGGAGAAATACTAAGGTAGTTTAAAACCTTTTTCAAAGTACTATCATCAGTACAAAATATGGATAATAGTTTAAAAGTATGAGGTTTCCATATTGATTTTTTGTTGTCATTCGATGGAATGAGGTGGGAAAACCTCATGTCTATGTTATCTCCCAATGTCATTCTTTTCCCCTTTGGTTTCCATTTTGTTTTTGGTGTATGGTTTGGAATATTTCTAGATAGGTTGAGTGCACAATTTCTGTATGGTTAGTAGTAACCATGCCCCCATAAAACCAAACGGTACAAGGATCCACATGGTTAGCACACAGATTCTTAAACTGTGTGGATTAACCGTGCAGTCATCCCAACTCTTAAAATTTGGGTTCTTCATTTGCTAGCCTATGTTAGTTAGTTAATATTGTTGGCTGTTATGATGGGGAGAACCACTATGATTCTCATGTATGTTTCTTTGGAAATTTTAAATGGAGGTTTACCCCTTGTACCAGGTATTCTATTCGGGTATCCCCCTGTTAGTGTCCTGATCCTGTCTCAGGAGAATTTGAGTTGTCTCTTATGGCGGGGAGCCCATTTGTGTCCCCCCGTACTAGTAACTTAGATTGGTCCTTGTTCATTCCTTGGTGGTAGCTAGTTTTTTTTGGATATATATAACTACCTCCTAGGGTAAACATTGGGTGTGGAGAATTGCCAATGTTCTGGTAAAATCAAGGTAAGTGTAACCGTGTTCGTAGATTTTGTTCATTTGGGTAAATTACTGGAATCCGCTTTGGATAGTGTTTGAGGAGTTTTCTTTTTGGATAAAATGTAAATATACTTTATCATTTTATAAATTGATGTATTTTTTGGTTGGTAAGAGTATTACATCCTTGATTAATCTATTGTATCTATTTTGGCCTTTTGGGGGCAGGTGAAACTTTGGAAAGGAGTCCATTTTAGCCTTTCTGTTGGGTTTGGGTTTTTCGTTTGGCCTTGTTGTGGCTTCCTGAGGGAGAAACGTTTTATGGTGGGAAAATTGTAACACTCATGAATTATTTTAAAGGTATTTTTCATTTTATTTCCATTCTTTCTTAGTTTTGGAGGTTTTCCATTCATTTTGGTGGAAATGGTGGGTTTTCAAAATTTCGGCCAAATTGTTAGCTCATTTTCATATTTAAAAATAAATTTTGTTTCATTTATAACTTATTCATTTTCCAAAATTCTACACCCATTACCATTCCTAATTGGCACCCCTGGTATATTAAAACCTCCATATCAATTTGGACCCCATAAGAATCAATAATAATGATGGATTTGGATTTTTATTAATGTTTCGACCCATCCCATAATCCCATTTCCTACATTAAATTATTTCTATAATTATTCAATATCTCATTCATTTTTTACTTTTTTCAGTGATTCCACCTCCCACCCAAATCCAAAAACATGGGGCTCAATCTCAATATGTATTTATTTGATTTGGAGCTCATTTGAATCTCAAATTAGGGAAACAATTCTAAGGGATTCTCTAGTTGTCCATATTTGAGAAGGTAATTTGATTCATTCATTAACCTTTCAATTTTCACTCTTTCTCCCAAATTTCAGTCCCCAATTAACCTAATAAGACTCATTAAATCCTTCCTATCAGTTTTAGTAGCTTATATAATCTTACTTTGATGTGTTTGGGGTGATTACTTCAAGATTGTTCAAGGTAAGTGATTAAATCTGTGTTTTATCCATTTTTCTTAAGGTTTCCTCCCTCTTTCATGAAATTATAAAATTTCCAGAAGTTGTGGTTCGAACATAGGGTCTGTTCGTTGATTTTTGGGTCAAATCTTGTGGTTTATGTCTGGTTTTCACCCCTTTGTGGTGCGGCGGTGGTGCGGTTGATCTTTCATACCATGTTTGGAGGGTTTTAACACAAAAAGTTTGGTGATTCCATGTGTAACCATTTTATGATGTGTTATCCATCTTTATTTACTCATTTTTCATATTCTCCATATGTTGTTTGTGTTTCAAAAACAATTTACTATTAATTTGGTTCTGCATTTAATTTTATAGTTTCATTTTAGTTTGAAATTGTGTTTTTTCATGTGTAACTCTTGAGGTATTATTTGGGTGTATTTTATAACATATGAAATTGGTTTACTAAATCTTGTTTGGACTACCAATTATACTTTGGTAGGGTCTTATTGTGACATTAGGTTTGAAATAGGGTTTTCGAATGGGTTTTATGTGTTAAACCAAGTTATGCTTATTGAAAGTGTTTTAAGAAAATGGGTGTGTTTTCATGTCCATCTTTTGTGGCATTATTCGAGGTGATTTTAATATACTTGATAGCGGATTATTGAATATATATAGGGTTTCCAATTATATTTTGGATAGGTATTGGTGTTATTTTGTCCTTGAAAAATGGTTTTGAAATGGGTTTTATGTTCAAAGCTTGGATATACTTCTTAGAATTGTTTTATGAAATATTTGAATGGTTTAACGATTTATGTAAGAGGTGAAACCATATTGGAAAACGGTTTCGGATTGTGTATATTTTGAAATGGTATATGTTAAATGTGGAAGGGTCTATCATGTAATGTGTATTCTCTTGGAAGTGTTTTATAAAAATGTTTAATGGAATTACTGAAATGTGAAAGTGATGTCAACGTGATGTGGGCTGTTTTGTGTGAGTGTGATGTGAAAAATGGATTTTTTTATGAAAATGGTGTTATGTAACATGTGAGTGGGATTTTAGGTGATGTTTATCATCATAGGAATGATTTTATAAAATTGTAAAATGGTGTGTTGAATTATGAAAGACAAGAAAAATGTGTTGTGGGCTATTTTGGTGTTAGTTGAATTTCAAAAACAATTTGAATGAAAAGGGGGATGATGTGCTTGGGTGATGTACATGTGGTATGTTTGGTTGATTTGTGATGTGTAAGTGTTATTTTCATGTGCAAATTACACTACATGGCTTGTTGAACTTGTTTGAGCACAAGAGGAATCTACAGTTTAGATTTTGTTTCATATGTGTTTTTTAGTTCTTACAATATTATATATTGGAAACACTGCTACTATTAATAATACAGTTAAGGGCTCTTTCCTTATTTTCATCAATTCATGAAATTCAACAACATATTACTCCATAAATTATATTTTCGCAGTTGTATGAGTTTGTTTACTATGGTATTCATAAAATTAGATCTTTATTTAGGAAGAGTTTGGAACGAATCAATCTTAAATGATGGTGATTATTTATTCTTATCAAATAATCCTCTGCACATATCTCAAATTTATTATTATAAGTACTCTTAATGTAATTTATCTTTCACTTTTTCTTTCATTGTACGCAGTATTGTTTTCCTAAATGCGGTTTATATTGAATAATGCCACTTGAAACTCATATTTATCATCACATCATCAATCAACGCACTATTAATCTTCATAATCAACTTATATAATGCTTATATTTCACTAACACTAAATATTTCCTCCCTTGAAGGAACTTCAATTACAGGGAATCATATCACATAATCACTGAATTAGGTCTGCTGTGGTCTGTTTACAATTTCAAATAATGTCACGTTCCGTTCTCCTTACAGTTGGTGCATCTCAATTTGTTCATTTTTTTGTCAAACTGATCCATCTTTTATTACATACAGGTATGCAGATTCTTTTCATGATTAATCTCATATTTTCTTTTAGATGAATTTGTAAGAAGTTACATGATTCACTGGATATTTCTAATTTTCTGTGCATACATGATTCACATCATTTTCCCTCTTTGAAACAACCTTTACATGACCTGAATGTAGAACATTAATGCGGTTGGCAGGAAACGGTCTTCAATAAGAGGATGCGACTCCCATGGATTAAGTTATTTCACTTTTTTATGATGTGTTTTTTTATTTTTATTTTAGGAGTGTTAACATGTTCTTTTTATTTCTAATCTGTTCATATTTTTTTCAAACATGTCCAACATTTATTCCATACAGGTACACAAATTCTATTCATGATTATTATCCTATTTCCCACATTTATTTTTATATAAGGAATTATTGGAGTCAATAAAGATTTTGGATTTTCTATACGTACGTGTTTCACATCATTTTACCTCTTTGACACTTCATTTCCATGTCTAGAATGGAGAACATTACTTCTACTAGCTGTAAAAGGGAATCAATGAGAGGCCCCATGTACGTCTACTATTTGTCTCTGTGTTGTTCTCCATGAATGGGTTTTACCTCTTCTATAGAACGTACATTGTATTTTTATTATCTGTGTAATTAAATAAGGAGATCATATAATGTTACCCTTTTGAAAGATGTAAAATCCATTTTTTAATGATTTTAAGTGCTATTAATTGTCACCTAAATCCAGAGGTTTTTATTCTTGAAAACAAAAATATTCTTTTTTAGTTAGCTTTATATTTTCCTTTCTGTAACTGTTGTCTATGTTGTTTAACAGACATTCATTTTCACATCTATAAATGCATAATCTGGTATGAAGCTCATAGATTTTGGCCTTTCTAACTTTATTAAGCCAGGTAAAAATTAGTGATCCGGTATTTATTGTTGGATCAAATTGTTTATTTGTAAAAAACATGTATTCATGTACATAACATCTATTTAGTTTTATGTGTGTAAAAGAAATGACAAAATTCATTTGATTATTGATTTAGTGATCTGATATGTTTAAATTTTTAATTCCTTATCAGATTGTGTAAATGTGGACAGTTACTAGAATAAAAATTAAATATGTATTAATTTTTTTAATAAAAAATCAGAAACAATGTTTGTTCTTTCAAAATACAAATCATTGTTGTTGCAGATGTGTCAAACATATAGAGAAAGATGCAAAATCCATTGTTGTGAAGATTTTAAGTTCTGTTAACCTTCAACATAATCCAGAGGTTTTTATTCTTGAAACTGAAACTCTTCTTTTTTAGTTAGTTTTATCATTTCCTTTCTGTAACTGTTGTCTATGTTGTTTAACATAAAATCCTTTTCACATCAGTAGAAGGCATAAATTGTGTTATATGCTTATATGTTTTTTCAGGGATGTTATGCAGCTAAGGGATAATCTTGGGAATTTTTTGGTATGGTTTTGATTCTGCATGGATGACCTCGCATAGAAGTGGTGTCCTATATACATTGTAAGTGTTCCCCCTTAATGGGACAATCAAATTTTATATATTAGTTTTTCAATGTGGGATTTTCATTAGGTAATAAAATAGTATATTTGACATGGATGTCTCATGTTCTGGGAAATTGTACTCATGGCCTCTAGATATGACCATTCATAATTAATTGTGTAGTCTGTCAGAATTGGGAAAGTTGATGCATTTTCATTGTTTGTTTATTCATATAAACCTCTTTCATGAGAAGAAAAATATGAGATGGACTAAAATTTATTTATACTATAACAGTTCAGTAGTGCATAGTTTTTAATTGTTTTCTATTACAGCAAGATGTAGTTTCATCCAAATTGTTTCTAAGTATATATTTCTCTATGAAAACACTTATATCAGTATCTGTGTTTTATGATTTATATCACTAACAATATAATCATTTAATTACAGTATCCCTCTAATAAAAGGTTCCACTTTAAAATCTGTTATTTTATAACTTCTATTTTTTATTACTAGATTCTTAACCATGAAAATTATAATTATTGATTATCTTATCGTATGATTACAAAGATGGAGCATGCATGTTTATAAATATATTTTTTCTCTTTCATCTAGTGATCTTAATTGTTTCCATGTACTATTTCTGGGTTACCTGTCATGCCATGTGCATCATAATTTTCCACATGTTTAAACTCATGGACATGACCTTTCTAGTCACCCAGATTTCAATGCTTTTTCAAATACCTACTAGATAAAGGCTTATTCATCATGGATTTGTTTGAACATGCATTGTTTTTTTGTTTTAATTTGAATCTTCATAGATCTGTTGAGGAATTATTTTATATTTAACTGCTCATACTTTACCTGGTAACATAGATGTATTACAATCAAATAATCATTGAATTTACAATAATTATAACTTCATTCTTTATAGATATGTCTAGAAATCACGTGGTTGTATTAGTCATTCATATCTTGATTCCGCTACTGGCAAGCCATTTCCTTCAAATCTCAAATTTGCAAGGCCCTCCTCTCCTCCAAGTTATTCCTTTCCTCTCTTTATCACCACTGCCTAATGATTTGTTATCTCCCAGAAATGTTCATGACGTGGTATCATTCCAATCTCATTCTATATCTAATTTTGGAAGTTCCACAATGATAATTATAGATAAGGAGGCCAATCAGTTGCATAGAAGACACCGGGTAGATGACAATGGGCACCAAATTGATGCATCTTTGTATAACCATAGCATCCAACATGATTTACAAGGTCTGTGAGCTTTGACAGAATCATATGGCAACAATAATGCAAATAAGACTGTTATTTTATATCCCCTGGATGGAAATAGTATAGGCTATAAAGTGGCTGGCCATGAGGACATGGCAGCATACTGAAGAAGAAGAGTATGATGGGGAATGACTTCAAATATGGAGTTGTACCTACGGAGCAATTAACAGTCTACTCAGTCTCAGCTACCATTTTATGAAGAACCATTCAAGATGCCTGGGGTATATTGCTTTTAAAGTTTTGATTTTTTTAATTTTTTGTTCATTTTTTATTGTTTTAGGTTAATAAGGAGTTGAAATTGATACATCCCATTCGTTTACTGCTGTGTAAATGCAATAGGTTAAATTCATTATCTATGCATGTGTTTTTATCGGATAGTTCTATCAAACAATTTCATTATCGCACATTATTATCTTTGGTATTTTTCTGTGTAGCATGTCTTGATGAATTTATTAGCACTACTTTCAACTCATTAACACCTGTACGATTGAATCGATTTAATTTATATAAATCTGTGCACATCTATAGTTTTATAGAATGATTTCATTTACATGTGTCACATCCTAGATCGATTCATATATCTTGACATTTTTCATTATTTTGATCTCAGTTGATGGTTCCAAGAGTGATGTAATTAATATATGGAGTGGAAATATACCATGTAGTAGCCAGCAGAATTGGAGGGGCTACATTTGTTTTTTTAGGAACATAATAACTTCTGGAGGTCATGTTTTTGAGATGATAGGAGGGAAACAAATGTGAGGCCTCTTTACAATGTTGTGGAAGACTCAACAAACAATCCTTATCCTATTAGACATTGAAACATTATGTAAATAAAATTGATTATTTTTATTGCTTCTGGAAGACTGAACAGGGTTTCCATGTCCTATTTGACATTGAAAATATATTTAAATAAATAATTTTATTTTTACATATTATTATCTAACTGTTTTCCTCCAATAGTTTATATATTTTAGTCATGCATTTTATAAATTCCTACAATTACACTATGAAATGTACTTCTTTGGCCGCATATACAATATACATTTGTATATTTATTTTATCAGTTTTATGATTATATTTCCTGTATTTATTTTCCAGAAATTCATATAGGAAAATATCTAAATTATGTGTAAGTGAACGTATAATTAAATGATCATGCTATAAAAATGAACAGGTTTGGTACTAAATATAGACATACAACCTAGGACTATAGATATTTAGTGAAGAAATAACCTAATTCAAATTGTCGTTATCTTTTTTTTATTCAATTTCATGTGGTCAAGTATAATGAAGTGGATGTCGACTCTGTCTTCATCAATTTATTTTATTCAATTTCATCTTATGTTTCATATCTTTCTCTGATATCTACGTACCTCATTACATATTGTTCTATATACATGATGAATATTTTTACTCCATTTTATTTTTTCCCAAACAACCCACTCATTCAATTTATTATTATTTCATTTATTTTCACATTTCTCATTTTTATTATTAAAACCACTGTCTTATCTTTGATTCATCTTTCACTTTATATTTCAGTGCTAAAATTACATTTATAAATGGTGTCTTATTATTATATGAACACCTATTCAATTATCATACACCATTACATTAGGTTAAAATTTATTCAACATTACTGTTTCTTCTGACATTTTATAAATATTAATCTCTTATTAAAAGAGAACACCGTAATCGAATACGCCGTGCAATAGCACGGGCGAGTACTAGTTAGGTTTGAAATAGGGTTTTCGAATGGGTTTTATGTGTTAAACCAAGTTATGCTTATTGAAAGTGTTTTAAGAAAATGGGTGTGTTTTCATGTCCATCTTTTGTGGCATTATTCGAGGTGATTTTAATATACTTGATAGAGGATTATTGAATATATATAGGGTTTCCAATTATATTTTGGATAGGTATTGGTGTTATTTTGTCCTTGAAAATGGTTTTGAAATGGGTTTTATGTTCAAATCTTGGATATACTTCTTAGAATTGTTTTATGAAATATTTGAATGGTTTAACGATTTATGTAAGAGGTGAAACCATATTGGAAAACGGTTTCGGATTGTGTATATTTTGAAATGGAATATGTTAAATGTGGAAGGGGCTATCATGTATTGTGTATTCTCTTGGAAGTGTTTTATAAAAATGTTTAACGGAATTACTGAAATGTGAAAGTGATGTCAACGTGATGTGGGCTGTTTTGTGTGAGTGTGATGTAAAAATGGATTTTTTTTATGAAAATGGTGTTATGTAACATGTGAGTGGGATTTTAGGTGATGTTTATCATCATAGGAAAGATTTTATAAAATTGTAAAATGCTGTGTTGAATTATGAAAGACATGAAAAATGTGTTGTGGGCTATTTTGGTGTGAATTGAATTTCAAAAACAATTTGAATGAAAAGGGGGATGATGTGCTTGGGTGACGTACATGTGGTATGTTTGGTTGATTTGTGATGTGTAAGTGTTATTTTCATGTGCAAATTACACTACATGGCTTGTTGAACTTGTTTGAGCACAAGAGGAAAACCCAGATATCTAGGTGGGTGGATGTGTACTAGTATGCTAGTTATCCCATGGGGTTTGGCCTCAATTTCACATAGAAAGATTGAAACATAAAAAACTAACTAAACTATGATTATGATGATTATAGGGGACCAATAGGTTATGAGTATGTTCCCTTCTAGTGGCTCGTGCATGAGAACAGATATTGTAATGGTTACAATCACTGAGATACTAGGTACCTATAACCCACAACGAGATAAAGACTAGGGGTTATTTCCTATTTCTTGTTCTCGTTAGGTGATTTACTCTTATCTTCTATACATGGTATTTTTTTCTGGAAATTTTAGTAACTTTGGAATTTTAATTAAAATTTTTGTTTATTTAGAATACCCCACTTGAATGATGTATTAATTTTTAAAGTTTCATCTTTTAGAAATTATAATTATCATTTCATGTTTTTGAAAACTTGCATGATTTTCATCTTTGAATGTTTATCACATAAAATATTTTAGTTGAGGTATCCTACTGGGCTTTTTCACACACCCTACTTACACCTTTGGGTGTAAGTAGACTTGCTAATTTTGTTGCTGCAAGTTGGGATATAACTTTTGTGCCCATGGTTTGGGTTTTAGCGGTCCAATGTGACACGGTGTTGTGGAGATGGCTTGAAGGTGGTGCCTAATTCCATGTTGAGGTTATTAAGATGTTATTTCTGGTTTTTTACTATTGTAATGGTATTTGAGAATTATTTTATGTTGTGTAATTAAATTCTTAAATTTTATAAAATGTGATTTTATTTGAAAAATCCGAATTTGTTTTATTGGATTTGTTTGTTGTTTTCCGTTTATAAACTCAGGTAAATCATTCCCAATTTTCAGTTTATGACACTTCACCACTTGTTCCAGCCCATGGGGATTGGGAACGCCCTTCGGGCCTTGTCACAGGCTGGTTTTGGTGTCGGTTTAGATGGCGACCAGATTCGGTTTGTGACACACATCCTCAAAAAGAAGGTGGATTGTTAGAAAAACAATTATTCAAACATGTAATAATATCTTATATTGAAATAACAATATACCATACACTGGAACATTACCCTATATAAATAAAATGGATTACATGATCATAATAGTTCCATCGAAAGAAGGTGAATGGTAAAGAAATACATAGTTCACTTTACATTAATCATCCATAGAATAATAAAAACCTATAAAACAATAATAATTGTCCCCATGTCGATAAAATTGAAAACAATATCACAACCCATATAAAATAATAAGGTGTATGGTCAAAAACTACATAGTCAAACTTCCATTAATCACTCGTATTTATATAAGAACATAATGCACCCCAATCATTTCCCATATAAAACATTTAAGAGTAAAATGATCATAACACAACTAGAGAAAGAAGTTAAGTGGGTTCTAATGAATAGATACCCAATTCAGTAAAGTAAATATATATGTGTGGATATAAATGAAAACAAAATACTTAAAAAAACATTCTTATAACTATATTTGAAATTAATGTGATCAATAATTGATTTATTTTATAAGAATTTATTAATCCCCAAATGAGAAAACATATAAACATATATTTATATATATACGTTTATAATTAATAAAAAAATAAACCCCATTAGGATAAGTCATTTAGAAAATTATAAGGGAAATATAATTAAAAACATAAAATATCTTTTAGAATGAGTCATGAGTATTATCAAAATATTAAAATTTACATATTGTATTCAAATGTAAAAATTGAAAAGGTGACATGAAATCATTCGAAAAATATTACATTAAAAAGAGTCTCTGATAAGAGATCAAGGATATTACGTATATCTTATATTGGAGAAGTGATTACAGTAAGAAAAAAACAAATAATAATAAAACGTACAAACTGTTTTATAATTTTTAAAATAACACTATTTAAAACTCACTTTATAAATGGTGTAACAAAAGAAATATTTTGTACCAAAATTTCCTTCTACACACACACACACACAGATATATATATATATATATATTATAATACATTACAAATTTCTGGTGGAAAAACCATTCATGGAAAATAAATTTCAATGATTAATTATCATTACTTTAAGAAAATAGATTTGAGTTATCAGCATGCCTTATAGGGAACACACTCCATGAAGCATGAAATAATTGAAAATAGAATTATAGGGTAAAATTTTTAATGATGATATAATAAAACATTATATAGTTATTGTGAAGAATGTACCCAAATTATATTAAATCGGTTAAAGTGATAAATAATAACTCAAAAACGAAAATTGTGTTAACTAAAACTCTTAGAAATGGGGAAATTGTCAATTATAAATTAATTAAAAAAAGAAACGATATTTATATTTTTAACAAAAAAATTAAAAGCAAATAAATTAGAGAATATATGTGTGATATTAAATCAATAGAACATAAAACAATGGACGCATGGTGCAGAACAGGTAACATTACTCATAGAATTAAAATTGAGACCAATAAAACCTATGCAGACTGATTAACATTTTAATAAAAACACATAAAACAAGGGTGATATTAATTGAACCTTAAATACCAAGAATAAAAAAATAATTTTTCATACTATATCCCAAATAATTAGCATATACAACACATGCATTAAATTAGTTTCAAAGTATGAAGTAAGTAATAAAAAGATTAATATGAGAAAAAACATACCTCTTGTCCTAAATTCCATGATCTCACATTAATGTCTTGTATCACATACATTGGAATTATAATAACATTTTTGAACATTAATTAAATATATATTTTTTTATTTTCATTACGAATTTCATTCAACATTGCACTCTACATATTTTACACATCAGATGTTTATAGGATTCTTCAATTCTACTAGTTTTGAAATAACAATGTCCATACTATACATCTAAAAAAATACATCATTAATAGATCATAAATTTTAATTTTGATATTGTTTTTAATTATTTAATACATATTATACTCTTTTCATTTGTTTCTTACTATTTTCTAAGAATGGGATATAGATAATAATCATGTTTTAGTTAGTCTTTAAAATCGATGTTTTTTCACAATTAATAAATTAAATATTGATTTAACATATCTATAAACTAAAACAAATACTTATTTACTACTTTATATTATATAATACCATAAATAATTTTCCAATTTCCATTCATGATAAAAATTCATATAATTACTCAGTTAGTTGGCTAAGCTGATGCAAACATTAACATACCCTGATTTAGTAGATGATTATGAGGTGGTTTTGTAATAAAATAGTTTTAATAGAAACAAAAATGATCATATTTAGATTTTATTAGAGTGTATATAAATGTTTTGAATACTTAAAATAATAATTAATTTATATTAAAACATTAGATGATTTGAATTAATAATTATCTTCTCAGAATGACTATTTTAAAGAATTAAATTAACAATGATCATTTTTCAATCACATCATTAATACATTATAAAAAATCATAACATATAAGTAATGATATAAAAATAATTATATTAATCCTTTAATCCAATACTTATACACATCGTTTTATGGTAGTGATGAATAATGAAATAGGTTATATCATGGAGGTGGTAGTACAAAAAATGCATGAATGGTGGTTTCTTCATTGTTTAGGGAAATGGAAAATATGGTTGGTTTCTATGTCAAAAATATATCAAAATTCAATTTATTATAAATAATGAAGTCATAATATAATATTGGGAAACAAAAATGTGAAATTAAATGATTAAATGAATAGTTTTCAATGAAAATATTTATCTTATATTTTGATCATTTGGATTCTATTATATGATTAATTTGAAGGGAATCACTTAGTGTAATATATTGTGAGAAGAATTTTATAAGAATAAAATTGGATTATAAGTTATTTAATAGAAGAATATTTTCATTAGGAGGCCTAATATTTTGGATTTACTTGAAGGGGCGGTGAGAGGCCCTATTTGTAAGTGTTGAGAATGTAATTTCTGTAAATATATATACACAATAAAATGGGAGAACACATTATACTTGTCATGTGGATAAAAATTTTAAAATTAATTTAGGGAATAATAGATAATATCATTAAATCCCACTTACACTAAAATATATATATTTTTTTCATTTTTAATCCCTTTACCAATTGATTTTTTATTTTTACCATTTTATTATAAACCATGGTAACTATGTTTTACCTATGATAACATGTACATTAATTCAGAAGATAAACCGATCCTTATAAAAAAATTAGATATAATTTCATAAAATTTTTATAGACATGTGAAATGAGTTAATTTATATTAGTGACAAAAATTAATTTTTAAATAATAATGAATAATGTGTTAAAATAATTTTTTTCAAAATATTACTTAGGATCTAGATTATCATATATAGATTCGTAAATTTAAAAAATAATTTATAAAATTATACATAAACTTATAAAATAAATATTGGTACATATTAAAAGGATTCATTAATTTTAAATTAATGTATATAAAATAATAATTCATAATTACAGGTTCATTGTTAATATGTAATTTTCTCTATTCACATAACAATCAATTTTTTTATAGAATCCAAAACGTTGTCTTAAATTATTTATTTTATTCTTAACATAAAACTGATGATAATTTTTTAAAATTTATTTATAAATTTTATATATCATTATTGAAATAAAATAATAAAATATATTGGATTTTGATTCATATTGAATCATATATTTATATAATACTAACTCGTCTTTATATTTTTCTAACTATATATCAATTAATTTATTAGTAATATATTGTTCATATTGTGAATATATTTTATTATCATCTAATCATAATTTTTTTATATAAAAACAAAATTTTAGAAAAGTAAATTTTAAATTAAAAAATTATATTCAGTACTTGTTTCTATAATAATTTAATTTCATTCGTATTTAATGTTCCTAATATTTCATTCGATAAACATCACATAAATATGTTACCATTATTCATTCACACTAATTCAGTTTGTAAAATACCTGGTAATTATAAAAGAAGACTTTCTCATATTTACTTCTATTTATGAATTAGATATTAATTTAACCTTAAAGGGGAACTGTGTTTGATCACATACCCAACACACAACAACGGGTTTCTCTGAAATCCTACATTGAACACAAGACTAATTTATATCAAAAAATAATATATTAGTAATATTATTATTTTAAATTATAGTTATCAAAAAGCCTTGTATTAATGGGAATTAACATAACATATTATATTATGTTTAAACATGTTTATTCAATATTTTTTGATTCTTCCAATTAATTTTATATTTATAAAATGGGAATAAATCTAAATCCATGCAAAAAAAACCCTAATATATTTAAAACGAATTTAACAACATTTTAATGGTGAACCATTTTTAAATATACTTTTTGTCACTTTTATATGATATATTTTTAAAAAAAACTTCATCTTTGGAAGTGGGACATTGATATTTTTTTGGATATATTTTTTATATTTTTCTGATAAAATTCATATTTTAATGAATATTAAAAAATAATGCATTTTAATTCAAAAAAACTTTTTAATATATTTTATTTATAATATTATTATATCCTTTAAAATTATTTTAAGGTATAATTAGATTAATTTTATATCATTTAATACAATGTAGTTCATTAGAAACCTTTTAATGTAAAATTAAATAGAAAAATTGTGTAAACTTTAGAACGTTTTACATAAAAAAACTTTCTTTCATGATTCGTCAAAGGGATTAGTGTTTAAAATAATTCAACCACTTATGTGAATTGATTTATTGAAAATGGACATACATGGTTGTTCTCAGTATTAAAAATGAGGTCCAATAGAATCAAAATAATTTTTGGTGAATAGTAACTTAAGTATTTTATTTACCAAGGTTGAAGGTAAATAGTTTAATGAAATGTAAAATTAATATTATAATATTATAAAATTACCCAAACACATATCCTACTATTATTTGATGAGTTATTATCTACCATGTCCATCCTTGGTCATAAAATTTGACCTTTGGAATCCACTTGGGTGTGATTATGACATTTATAACATTTAATTTAAAGGAAAATAAGTCATAAATATTTCTCTTCATACTAAAAGATCTTTAACATGGGGTTATTTAAGTTTTATATTTGACTATGTATACTACTTATAAAGATAAAAATATTACCCACATCATGGTAATTTTTTTATAATTTTTAGAAATTAAATAATTAAATTTATATATGATACAAAGATAATGCAGTAATATATTTACTAAATAAATAAACATAAAATTATATTAATAATATTAAAATAAATATAATTTGAAATATTTTATTTCATTCATGATGCTTCGAGATTAATATGTCATGTTAGGACTGAGTTAATGCGGTTTTATTGAATAAATCATGTTTTTATGATATTTTAAAAAAATCATCTAATGAATAGTATCAAAATTGACGTAATTCATATTTTAGAATATGAAATATTTAATTAAATGATATAAATTTTTTAGAAATATAATATTCTATAATAAAGTTTAGATAACTCTACAAATGTCATTAATGACTCATTCATTCGACATTTGGCATGATTTGGTAATTATTTTAACCCTCTAAGTGTAAATTACTTAATAAAATGGTAAGCGTTAAAACGGGCTTAAACAAATACATAAAGATTAATAAAATAATAAAACTTTTATAATTATCATTTTATTATTAACTAAACTATGTAGTACACATTTGGTATTGAAATTGAATATATATTAATTTAATAATCATCATAATTCCAAGGGTGCCCCTCCCCTCTCCTATAAAAGGGCACTCATTCCTCTATATTACTCAGACATCTAAAACCTTTTTTTGGAAATTATCTTCTAAATAACTTTCATATAATCTCTCACTACAATATTAAGGCCTTAGTTTAGGTAGAACACCCTTATTAGAGGTGTTGAGGTGTTAAGAAATGTGATCATCTTAGGGAAAGGTAATGTTTTTGTTTAAGTATTTATATTTTATTTCTTCTTCCATTTGAATAAAATATTCTTCATCAATGATGAAATAATAACTAAAACATCCTCAATATACTGAGATTATATTATTTTAATATCATAACATAATCCATCTCCGCTTACATTAAATGGGAAATGAATTAATAATTTGTGTGTATGTGTGAACTATCACCTCCACGAACTGATCTAATTCATTTTTCATATTCTTCTCTAAGGAGTGGTTATAAGGAAAGAATTAATGTTAATATTTTATATTCATGAAATGTTAATAATTATTTTATAATAATATATCAATTTATTTCTTACTTTCCACTTACATTAAAATTATAATGTTGTTTGTGTGTATGTGAGAACTACCACCTCCACAAAGCACTACCACAAAACCGGGCAAGGCATGCGCCTGCCTTTATCAGCGCTAACGGAAAAGCACTGATAAAGGGCCGTACCTTTATTAGCGCTAAAAAAAGCGCTGATAAAGGCCTTCCACTGTATCAGCGCTTTTCTAGCACTGATAAAGGCTGTATTTATCAACGCTTTTCATTTTAGCGCTGATAAATACACCATTTATCAGCGCTTTTTACTAGCGCTGATAAAGGGTCCCGCGGATTAATTAAAAACCCGCGGGTCCTCTTCCTCCTCCCCGCACACAATCAAGCTCTCGTGGAAGCCCTTGTCTGCGTCGCTGCCGCCGCTGCCGCCGCCTCCTTCTCCTCTGTCGCGGCCGCCGAAACCCCTCACCCTTCACTCCTTATCTCTCCCTGCGGCCCCCCTCCTCTGCATAGCAGCCCAGCCGAAGCGCTCCCCCTCCGGCGCAATGCCCCTCCGGCACGCTCCCCCTCCGGCGCGCTCCCCCTCCGGCGCGCTCCCCCTCCGGCACCGCTCCCCCTGCGGCGCCGCTCCCTCGCGCGACCTCCTACGGACCCCGCTGCTCCTGCATCTCCTTCACCGCGCCATCGGTCCCTGCGCGGCTCCCTCGGCGATCACGGTGCCCTCTGTCGCTCCCCGGCCCAGCAGACGCCCTCCCAGCTTGTTCCCTCCATCGCGCGACGCCGCCTCCGTCGCTGCCCTCCCACCGGATTCCGGCTGCCGCACCTTCACATCAGGTTATCAATATATTTTACAAGTATTTATATTAAGATCATTTTATAATATGTTTCTAGGATGGTCATGATCTAGGTCCCAAATTCCTATTTTCCAAATGCAAGAACCCTATCACCAACATCGTGATGATAAAGATTCTATGATTAAAGTGGGGGGACATGAGGTTGAAATGTATCTCTATATATATATTTTCTTCTTTGGTTCCCTATAATAGAATTAATAAATGTCTATAGATCCTATTTCTAATTTCATATACCTATGAAATTGTTTAATTTCTATATATTATTCTTTAGGGTGTGATAGCCATTCATTCAGAGAGGATAATTGTGTTAGGAATTGGGCATCAAGAAAATGCTTTTATATTTCTCATGCCAGTCCATGATGTTGTCATATATTCAACACATAATAGAATGATGAGTCTATAATTGGACTTCATAGAATAATTTATTCTCCTTCTTCATCTTAGGATATGAAATTTTCTTATTATAATCAAAAAAGGCATCCTCTTCTTATCACCTAACTTATATTAGGTGCCCCATATAAAGCATAATATACACATCACCTATGGAAGGATGGGTCTTGAGCCATTGGTATAGTGGGGAATCTAACTCTCATCACATATTCTATTATATTACCATCACGTAAAAGATATAAAATTTTAGAGTCTAATGAGGATACTCATTGTTTAAATTCATATGTTGAGGCCCACTGTTTAGAGTCCTGTGTGTGATATATATGTATAAGGATTCATAGGTAGGATCCATCAGAAACGGTGTACTCCTCCTCCACCGATACCTCCTCCTCCTCTGTCGGTGCCGCCAGTGCCTCCACGTATCCTCCTCCTCCGCGCGCTGCGGTCACGCCGCGGTCACGCCGCGGTCACGCCTCGGTCACGTCGTGGTCACGCCGGTGCCTCCGCGGCCGCTGCCTCCTCCTATTACGCCGCGGCCGCCGCCTCCTCCTCTGCTCCTGCTCCTCCTCCTCCTCCTCCACCGGCCTCATCCTCCTCCTCCTCCGCTGCCTCCGCTGCCTCTGCCCTGCCTCTGCGTTGCCACCGGTGCCTCCTCCTCCACCGCGGCCTCCTCCTCCTCCGTCGATGCCTCCTCCTCCTCCGCCGGTGCTGCCGGTGCCTCCGCGGCCGCCTCCTCCTTTGCGGTCACGCCACGGTCACGCTGCGGTCACGTCGGTGCCTCTGCGGCCGCCGCCTCCTCCTCTACTCCTGCTCCTCCTCCCCTCCACCGGCCTCATCCTCCTCCTCCTCCGCTGCATTCGCTGCCTCCGCCCTGCCTCCGCCCTACCTCCGCGCTGCCGCCGGTGCCTCCGGTGCTTCCTCCTCCACCGCGGCCTCCTCCTCCTCCGCTGATGCCTCCTCCTCCTCCGCCGGTGCCGCCAGTGCCTCCACGTCTCCTCCTCCTCTGCGCGCTGCGGTCACGTCGCGGTCACGCTGCGGTCACGCCGCGGTCACGCCGCGGTCATACCGCGGTCACGCCGCGGTCACACCGCGGTCACGCCGCGATCACGCCGGTGCCTCCTCCTCCACCTCGGCCTCCTCCTCCTCCACCGCGGCCTCCTCATCCTCCTTCACTGCCTCCGCTGACTCCTCCTCTGCCGCGGCGGCCGCCTCCTCCTCTGCTCCTTCTCCTCCTCCTCCTCCTCCACCGGCCTCATCCTCCTCCTCCTCTGCTGCCTCCGCTGCCTCCGCCCTGCCTCTGCGCTGCAGTCGGTGCCTCTGCTGCCTCTGCCCTGCCTCCACCGGCCTCATCCTCCTCCTCCTCCGCTGCCTCCGCCCTTCCTCAGTTTGAAAATGACATGAACTTTGTAAAACAACACCAATGACATACGCCAAACCGAGCAAATGCGTTCGGATTGTTTTGATACTTTAGGACAACGATCCACGAGTCATTTGTTACGCGTACGAATTGACCTCACCTCAATCTGACACACGGTGTGACCGGTATGGCTAAAAGTGTCTGGTATCATTTTGAAAATGAGATAAACTTTGAAAAACAACTCCAATGACATACGCCAAATCGAGCAAACGCCTTCAGATTGTTTTGATACTTTAGGACAACGATCCACGAGTCATTTGTGACGTGTATGAATCGACCACACCTCAATCCGACGCACGGTGTGACCGGTAAAGATTTTCATTAGATAAAGAATCAGTATTTATTAAATTAGATAAATCAATCAAAAACATATTGATTTTACATTATTCCATTTCATTGTTATGAAAATGAAAACTTTTGAGTTTAAAATTTAATATTTTAGTTTCACATTCCCATATTAATGTATTCTTTCATATTCTGTTTTAATTTCTTTCATTATTGCATTACTAACATAATATTTGTTTTCTTATATAGGTGATTTTTTTCCTTGAGTTCGGATGCTTTGTTCGGCAACAAATATCATCGAGAGCGGATCACGGATATCAAAGGATGAAACATGAATGTTTATAACTGTTGTTGAATAATTGTAAATGTAACCATGTAAAAAAAATTGAAATGTATATAGCAATGCGTTTTTTTTTGTATTCATGATGTTAAGTAAATGTATATACCGTTGTCAGTCAAAATATTGGGTGTGGGTGCTATGGTGTGCAGGTGTGAATGTGCTACTTTTTGTAGGTATTCTAGTGTGCAGGTGTGCAGGTACTGTTTTTTTGGTGTAGGCGCTAGGCCCTTTAACAGCACTAAAGGAGCGCTGATAAAAGAACCTATATCAGTGCTCCGAGAAGCGCTGATATAGTTGACCTTTATCAGTGCTCCACCGCGCGCTGATAAAGGGCCCCTTTATCTACGCCGGAATTAACAGCGCTTTTCTAGCGCTGTTAATGATGGTTTTTAGCGCTGATAAAGGCGTAGGTTGTAGTAGTGAAGTGATGTGGCCTGTTTTTATTCTTTACATCAATTTTATGATATAAATATGTATATCTAAAATATTAATAATATACTAATAATTTCATTATATTTATGAAGATATAAAATAATACTTACCTTATTTCCATTACAATCAATGCAAAATAGAAAATGTTACTCACACATACGTACAACGTACCGTCTCAATGATTATAATGTTGTTCATTTTTCATGAGCATACGCAATGGATTGATTTTAAAGTATCAATTATTAATAAAAATGATACTATTTTCTTGAATATTATTTTTCATATGATGTACTTTTGACCTCATTGACTATTTAAATCATACTATTTTCATATTCGACTCGAGTACGAAATATCGAAGAAAAATCCATCATGAAATCAAATAATTATCTAATTATTATAACATGGTAATTAATGATATACAAGTAATAATAAATATTAAAAGTTTCTTAATCAAGTATAAATTAACATAATTTTATTATTCAGGAAGAACAATAAACATAAGTGATGAATCGGACACAAGGTAAGGGACTTCGTCTCAATCTCTATTCATTGAGGCATATTTTGATGTTATACACCATGTTCTTTTATAGGGTGTATAATCAACCCATTTGAAATTTAATTCATTTAAATGTTTTTATAAGAAATATTATTATATGAAGGATTTTACTTTCTGTAAAAAATGAAAAAAGGAATGTTTTTAACATATGTTGTGACAATGAATTTTCCACCTACGTAACCATTTTTTGATATTTATCATCCTCTATAAGCCTTAATGTTTTTGAAAGGAAAATAAATCCCTTATTCCCTTTCTAGGAGATTTGGTAATGAAAAAGGTTTCTAATGTGTATTAACTACTTCTATATCCTGAAATAATTTCTTTTTATTGAATATGAAATTTAATGAGTGAAATATTGATAATTGAAATTATTTTGTGTTACAATTGTTTAATAGTAGTTGGACAATTGACAGGAAGTTATGTGATAAACCAAAGATGGTTAGTTTTGTTATAAAACAAATATGGGGGTTTATATGATAATCCATGGATAGTTGGTTACGTTACAACCACCAATGCATTGCGTATGGATGTCTGTTGTATGGATATACTAATTATAAGAGTCATATGTATGGAAGTGGAGGGTATGGTTATTCCATTTAAGAATGATTATGATCCGTGTTAACATTATATGTTATATGTTTCTTCCTATGGTTTTTAAGGTAATATTTCAATTAAAAAAGGGGTATGTAATGAGATTATATATAGTTAATTTTATTTACTACTTCCTATAGGTGAAAAGTATTACTTTATGATAAAGTATTCACGGTTTACATGTTTTCTCATGAATAACTATTTTCCTTCAATTTTTATAGCTTATTGATATTTTTATGCTCATCCCAAGTTTTGAAACATTTTTCATTGGATTTAAATAAGAATATAGTCAACGATGGGATCAAGAAAATGTTATAATGTATAAACATGAAAAAAACCATGTTTATTTGTAAAAGTTTTTTTTATAAAAAAATAAATAGTGAGTAGAAGTTTTTACTTTTTATTTTTAATTTGTTATATATGAGTTATGGCCTAATTTCCTAAATCTATAAACCTAAAAATATATTAAATTTGAAATAATGTCAAATTGTTTACTTAACTCATGATTATTTAATGTTCATGTCGGGAACCATATAGTTGATATCATAGAAAAGGTTTAGATAACTTGGATTCTTAGATTTTAGTTAAACTTATAGTATGTTTATATGTCTATTATTTTTGTAAAATCTTTATTATATAACTTTTTAAGATCAATGAAAGTAGGTTATAAATGGAAGGATGGGGATCTCAAACAACACTCATATCTCTCCCTGATGACTTACCTTCAATAATTATTGCAAAGTCATGTTATAATGATTCTAAAACATTTTATAATATACAGCTATCTTGAAAAAAAGTGTATAAGATATTAAACACCTCATCTATATCTTGATACCATACTGAATCATGGGTTGTTTTAAATCAAATGTTATTTTCTAAAAATTCTCATATTTTTAAAGAAAGTTAAATATTATCAAGGAATTTTCAGATATTTTATCTTATCACAAGGTTTTGAATAATATTATGATATTAATAAATATTATGAATAAGGAGACCCTTCCATATAATATTTATAGTTTATTTTATAATATATTATTTCAGAACATATTTATAGTATTTTAATTAGACCATTGATTGAATGATTCAAGTCAAACTCAGTCTGAATGGTTTTTAAAAATTTAGTTTCATCAGATGTTTTGAAATTATATATCATATATGATTATTTCCCAAACCAATTTTTTTACAACCCCCATTTGAACATATTTGTACAAGGTGTATTTGAATAATGGAATCAAGTGATTTTCAAAAACCTCTTAATAATTATTGAAATTCATGGTCCTTCTATCTACGTAAACAAAATTACATGAAACTAGGTGGGCACCATGACCAAGGTATGATATTTTTTTCTTTTGTATGTAGTTTTATTAAAACATATAGAGGTGAAATAAAAAATATCAATATATATATGATGTCATTAATTAATATGTTTATGTCATTATGAGTTTTGATTAAAATGAGAGTTATGTAGCAACCTATGAGGTTAAAAAGTGTTTTGGTTAATTCTTTGTTTTATACAAAGGGAAAACCAGCAAGATGGGTGACAACTCATCATGTCCGGAAATTCCATATGGATTGAACCCAAAAATAATGGGTGATAAGGGTGAATCACCAAACAGTGGCCTACGTGAAGTCCCTGGTTACTGTAACTTTATATTTTTTATCAAACGAGTTTATTGAATAAGAATAAGTGGATATTGGGAACTTATGTTTTATCAAATGGATATCCTTGGTACTAGAAAACTATTTGAGGGTTAAGTGATAAATTTGATTTTGGAAGACATTCACTATTTTTGTAACTCTATATTACTAAGGAAAATAGAATACTATGGGATTTTATTTGAGGTGTAATGAATGGATTATATTTTGGGAGAATATATGTTTTTAATTGTCTAAATATATGGAATTATGTAATTTATGGAAAATATTTACCTATAAAAGTGACTATGTGATTTTGGAAATTACATTTTTGGTATGAAACATTACGAGTGATTGATGTTATTTGGAGTTAAATGTTAAAATTTATCTTGAAATATTATGTAATCAAATTATTAGTAATTTTGGGATTGAATATTAATTTTTATTATTTATTGAATTTTAATGAAAGTTATTTTTCTATGTTAGACTTTGGGTACTGTAGTTGAGTTTTGGAGATTAAAAGTAGTTTTCCATTATCAAATGGTTATTTATTTTTAGGGAATTATTTTAACTTATATTAACCATATTTGTTTTGGTAAATGTTTCAAGATATGATAAATAGATAGTTAATTCATTGTGAGTTATGTGATTCAAAAAAAAAGTCAGTTCATCTTGAATACTCATCATTTGGAGAAAAAGATGAGTTTTCTGTGGAAATTTATTAAAGGCTGAAACCCTGCATGTCAAGTAAATATGTTTCTTTATTTTCTTAGTCTATGAAGTAAAATAATTCATCAAATCTATGAAAAGTATCTTAAAACAAAAACATCTTTTGATTAATTTTCCTTTTATGAAAACAAATACCAATTAACCCATCACAAATTTATTGTTTTTTGATTGTAAAAATTCTCTAAACCATGTTTTCTATCACTATCCATCAGAACATGATGGTTAGGTTTCTCTTTCATATTAATTTTTTCCCACATCTAACCCTATAATTTGTTATCATATGTGACCATTGTACTTCACATTCATTATTTAAAAGTTGTAGTTTTATTGACTCATTTTATCAATATGGGATTAGAATAATTTAATTTTGAAAAGTGAAACCTTATTAACCCATCCCAAATTTAAAATTTCGAGGATGAAATTTCTAAAAGGGGGAAGGATGTAACCTCCCAGGAAATTATAGAATAATAATTTTTCACATTTATTAACATTTTTCAATTTGAGAGTAATTTTCACTTTAAAGTGGAGTTATGTTTGATAACATACTCGACACGAAACAAAGAGTTTCTCTGAAATCCTATATTTCACTCAAGACTGAGTTATACTGAAAAATAATATATTATTAATATTAGTATTTTAAATTGATGTTTTCACATATCCATTTAATTTTTTGGAATGAACATAACCAAACATATTATGTTTAAACATGTTTTTAAAATATTTTTACTTTATCCTAATAAATTTTAGAGGCCTAAAATGAGAATAAATCTAATCTTAAGCATACAATACTTTAATTTTTTTAACGGTAGTTTTACCATATTTTTATGGAGAACCCTTTTAAAAATTGTTTTTTTCAATTTTATATGTTTTATTTCAAAATATAATCATATTTATTAGAATCAATATATCGATTTTTTGTATGGATAAATGTTTTGTAATTTTTATGATAAAATTCATATTTTAATGAATATTGAAATATACTGAATTTAATTCAAAACAAATTTTTTGAATAATTCGTTTATATTGTTAGATAATCATTTAACATGGTTTTCAGTTACAATTAGATGATTTTTTTATCATTTAATCCATTATATGTCATTGGCTGCTTTTTAAAATTAAAATTAAATATAAAACCTATGTGACCTTTTGAACATTGTACTTAAAAAACTGTTTTCTTGATCGGTCAATAAGATTGGTTCTAATCCTAATTGAACAACATTTCTAAATTTAATTTTTAAAAATGGACATACATGGTTATACTCGGTGTGAACAATTTTGTCCAATATGATCAAAATAATTTTTGGCGAATAGTATTTTTTCCAACGTTTTTCGCTGGGGTGCGCGCACATCCATCACGCAGAGGACATGCGGCTTGTCGCCCCGCATTCACACTTTCCAAAGGCGGACGAAATCCATTCCTTATTCTGGGACGTCTGCTCCTTGATCGAAACCGGGATTGTGGGATGTCAATTCTTCCTTCCGTGGATTCCTCCTCAGAGCTCGTCACTTAGTCCGGGTCTCCCTCATTTATTTAAGACATATTCGTGAATTGCGTCCTGGTGCCATATCTTCATGGACACCAGTTAATTATGCTTCTTCCGTCGAGATGATCCAAGGGGTTTGGTCGGGGCAGCAACCTTCGGTTAGGGGAGTGGACATGCTAAGGCATCGTTGGCATGTCTTGACGCTGGGGGATTTGCATGTCTGTCTTTTGTTCCTTATTATAGGGCTTCTCGAGGGTGCTGAAGCCCGAGGCATCCCACATAGAATGTGGGGAATTGTATGTCATAGGCATGTATCTAAGGTTTTCCTGAGCTTCTCATGTTTAACATGGGGTATGCCATGAGTTTAACGTCCAGCAGAAACAGATCGTACTGATCAGAAAACAGAGAGTGGATCAGATAAGAGAACCCCCTGGAGGGGATGCCAATGGTGGGGATGACACATTAGGGCTTCCCGAATGTTGTGGAGTGGAATGAGGTGGCATGATCCCATTGGGATGTGGAGGACCGGGTAATAATCAGGATGGGTGATGAAGTGAAGGGGGGCTTGAACCTTGTGGAGGCTTCCTACGTATCCCCGTGGGGGGAATCAAAGTCCACGTAGTTTGGGATGGAATGGGGATTACGCTCTGAGGTAGCCCACAATGATGGATAGATGGGGATTACGCTCTGAGATGGCCCACAGTGGTGGATGGATGAGGCTTACGCTCTAAGGCGGCCCATAGTGGTGGATAGATGGGGCTTACACTTTGAGGCGGCCCGAAGTGGTGGATGGATGAGGCTTATGCTCTGAGGTGGCCCACAGTGCTGGATGGATGGGGCTTACGCTCTGAGGTGGCCCATAGTGGTGGATGGATGGGGCTAACGCTCTGAGGCGGCCCACAGTGGTGGATGGATGGGGCTTACGCTCTGAGGCGGCCCATAGTGGTGGATGGATGGGGCTTATGCTCTGAGGCGGCCCACAGTGGTTGGTGAACCGACGTGAAGATCTCAGAACAACCGGGTGGTGGGCTTGAACCTCGTGGAGGATTCCTACGTATCCCCATGGTAGGGAATCAAAGTCCACATAGTTCGGCTGAACAATTTAATGTCATGCGGGATGGGGGCATTTGGGGCTTACGCTATGAGGTGGCCCATGGTGGTTGGCGAACCGACATGAAGAGGTTGGAATGACCGAGGGGTGGGCCTGAACCTCATGGAGGCTTCCTACATATCCCTGTGGTAGGGTATCAATGTCAACGCAGTTTGGGTGGATAGTTTCACGTCATGCGGGATAAGAGAATTTGGGGCTTACGCTCTGAGCATCCCATGGTGGTTGGCGAACCGACATGAATAGGTTGGAACAATCAGGTGTTGGGATTGAACCTCGTGGAGGATTCCTACATACCATGCCATAATAGTGATCAATGTCCTCGTAGTTCTCTATAGGTGGTGGTCAGGGTCAGTGCTCACTCTAAACTCACGTGAGTCATGCTCGGTGTGAGAAACAAGAGGTTGCAGGGACCTGACGATCATGTCGCAAAGGTTGTGTCTGTGAGAAGTGAAGAGGGGATTATGCGTTGAGCGGCCCATGGTGTCAGGACATACTCCAGGATGGAGGCCTGAGGGCGAAAAAACGCAGAGGAAGAGGGATTTGGGACCGAACAAAGGAATTGCCTCGTTCCCTATCGTGCCCTCCGCTGGCCTTGGCGGTGGGGAAGTATGGAGGTTCATGGGTTCTATCTTCCGCAAGAGGGGCTAGGGGTTACACCTAGGTGGTTTCCCTCCCCCCGTGGACATATGCCACTTCGAGAGCGAGGCTTTCATCCCATGTGGGGGGTGATCCCATCTTCATGGAGATGAGTGGCGTAAAGAATGTCTGACATAGGGGGACCCTGCGTGCGAGGCACGGGGCTGGATCACATTTTAACGTCATGTGTTGAGGACAGGGTGCTTGGCAGTTTAACTTCCTGCAACTCGGATGAGGTGGGCTCACTCCACACCCCTAGGCCATACATAACTGGTAACCTCTACCCCTTATGGGAGGGAAGGCATCGACAAGGCCATAATGAAGGGGGGTCACAGAGCAAAACACTGGGTGGTCCACATTAGTGTGGCTATGCGAAGAAGCAATAGCCGTTATCGTGACTATGTGAAGAATCATGAGGCAAAGAAACGCAACGGGAAAGACCGCCCAAGGGACCTTGAGGTTACATCATACGAGCGTGGAAGGTCGCACGAGAAAACAGCGCATGGTGTGTATGCCCAGTATGTGTGCTTGGGGCATCCAAAAAGAGGACATCGGGCGCCTACATAGGGAGACACCCGGGGAGCATCAAGGTGAGGGGTCTCGGGGTATGCGCCCAATGAAATGGTTTGCACGCAAAACACCAGGATGGCACGTAATCAGGGCAGAGGGATTGTGGACGGCTAGAAGGATCACGCACAAGGGATACGAATTGTGCATGAGTGGAAAAGGCTGCACCCAAAGGCAAGGCCGCACCCAGTGAAAGGGATTGCGCGCAATTGGACCGTTTTGCTCGCACTGGAAGGAATTTCGCACAAGGGAGGAACCCTGGAGGGTTTGAAACTCTGTTTAAGCCAGAGGTATTGCACGCAAAGGCGGATCCCAGGGTGAGGTGGCACAAAAAGGGTCAGTACCTAAAGGCCATCTTGCGTGCATGGAAGTCCAATTTCACTCACGGGAGCCGGTTCGAATTCCGCAACCCCAAAATAGAAGTGGTCTCCTTCAATTTATAGGTATCGGGTGGGGCGAAATCCCGGGAGGCATGCGAAAACTTGTACGCCAGAGACGGAGGTGTGGAATGTAAACCATGTGGGCGCAGGCGTGAAATTATTGCATTTCGGTGCCGGGGACCTTTCGCGAATCCCGGACCTCTTCCGCGCAGCGCAATGTTTTCTACGCACATTCCCGTTTTTTTTAGCGCAACACTTTTGGGCCCCCCGGACGTGTCTCTGGGTCTGAATATGACTTCGCTTCGTCATTTCAAAATATCCTTTAGTAATTACAGACTTTTGGAATCTAAAAATTCCCCCCCTCAGAATTGGATCGGCAAGAGGTCACAACAATCAGATTCTGAGGGGAATGCCGAAACGCCGAAGTGTTGGGCTTCGTTGGCCCCCTGCGCACAAATAATGTTAAGGCGTGCAAAACCCCAGTTGGCGTGGAATCCGCTTTCCGTGCAGCACGAAACCCCGTCTTTACCTATAAAAGGGTCCATGGGTCCCATGATCCATACAGAACTTTATCACATGATAGGATCAAAGCTCTCGTGTGTGAAATTGCCTCAGCTCCTGCGTGTAAAACCCGCTTTGGAAGTGCGTAATTACCCCGATTTTTGGCTCTATTTATGCGCAAAACTGGGATTTTCCGCACCGATTTCTCTGATTTCACACCCAGCTTCTAAATTTCACGCAACACATCCAGATTCTACGCAACACTATCGAAGTATTTTGTTGGAAGAAGATGGCCGCAAACCAAGTAGATGAGGGGGAAGCCACCGCTTGTAGAGATGAAATGGCTGCGAACGAGGAGGTTTACAGTGCCAGGGTGGTTGTTTCCAACAACCATACTTTGTTCAACTTTCTAACCCATACCTAGAAGGTTTATCCTTTTTCTTACAACCTTCCTCTATGGAACTTCGGCATTCTAGAGGAGGTTCAACTGCCGGGCTTCATGGTTGATACACTGCGGTCATGGGTGACCTGGGAGGATTACCTTCCCCGATACAATATCACCAACAATGGTATTCCTTCCATAGAGACTAGAAACATGGATGTATATGTTCTAAACCTGAGGACTAGGACCATTGCTGGGGGTGATCCTGTTGTAGAGAGTTCCACATCCCTCTACGCAATCACGTTCCGTCAGAGCATCACGAACGATACTAAGGGCTAGCTGCAAGATTGGGATTTGTGGTTCGGAGGCAACTTCACCAGTGAGTGGGCCTGGGCATACTGGGTTATCCATACGCGTGAAAAATTCAGGGCCGATCAGCAGCACATTGGTTTGGTCGAGGCAGTGTGGACGTCGCAGTTCCACTTCTACCGCTAGCCGGATCTCGGGCTAGTTCTGTTCACCCGATGGTCCCCTGACACCAAAACATTCCATCTTCACCATGGGGAAGTTGGTATCAGTCTCTGGGAAATCCACTAAATCGGTGGTATCCCACTGTAGGGCTATCAATACGACGAGTTCCTTCGCCCAATGAACACTTGGGACGATAGATCACAGACCCCCATGCTGACATGGCACCTACTGAAGCTGGTCAAAGAGAGGCTGGAGGTCAAGGACTTCCTGAAGGATATCACCTATAAGGACCGGTTCATCCTATTCCAGGAGAAGGACCCGGTAGTCAAGATGTCAGGATGGGCAAAAAAGTGTGCAACCGCGGCTCAGAAGAGCAAGAATGGATCGTACTAGAGGATCATGGAGGTGGGGCAGCACCCATCATGGGGTTATCGTGTTAATGAGGCCCGAGACCTGAATGTTTGATATTTTGGGTTCCACACCACCTTCCTGAGCGAGTATCTCCTGTCGGTGTGGGGTGAAAGGATGGGAGTCTGTCTAGTATCCCTGGAGATGGAGGGCACCAGGGCCTCCAACAAATGGTTTAATCTAGGGTTCCCCTTTCTAGATAGGTTGTACGCCATTCTGGGATACATCTCAAGAGGGGGGTTTCCTCAGAGGGTGTGTGGCCCCATCCAGATCTTCCATGGCTTGGTGGCGGCTCATCGTGGTAGGTAAAATTTCCCAAACGTTGTTTTCCTTCCAGGCAATGACCTCCGACCATCTCTGTTGATCATTTATGGGGTCACGCCGATGACGCTCAACGAGGAGAGAGTAAGGATCAGAATTGGTAACCATGCCAACTTCAACTTCAGCTCATTCCCCACCCCGATCGGCCAAATGGTAGACAACAGGCATGGCTTGCTGGAGCAGTAGGAATACTTCCAGAACATCCGAGGTGGGGTGCTTGTGGCTTGGATTGATGGGAATATCATCTGCAAGCCTTACGTGTCGTCCCGATTCGCTAGGCAGTTCGGGTGCCTCCAGCAAATGTCGAAGAGGGTATTCACACACATCTGGGAGGAGAGGAACCCTTGCATCCTTCGCCCTATGTGGTTAATGTTCACCACTTGTGGCTCTGGTGACGTCATCATCCTTCCTCCCACCAGGGCCAATGCTGGCCTATCAACTGAGTATGTCGAACACTGGGCTATAGCCTATATAAGGCCCCAGCCTTATACCTTACTTAATCTTGAGTTATTACAAGATTACACATTGAGGATCTTTTTAGGTTTAGAGTTTTAGAGAATTAGATCCTGAAACTTTCATTACATTCCACATTTAGACAAAGTGGTTACATAAAAGACAGTATTCATTCTTCCCATCAACGGAAACATATTTAAAATAAAACATGGATTCTTTCTTGAAACAACCTTGACACTATCATCACATCATGTACCATTCCCTTGACCTGTGAAAAACATTTCAAAAACATGGGATGAGCATAAAAAGCTCAGTAAGGGATATAAAAATATGGAAAGGAAACATGAGTACATGTATACATAAGAATGAAACCATACTTTACCCATAAAACATAAGCACTTTAACATACCTCATAAAATCATGAATAAATCATAGAAATCATATGACATAAAGGTAACTTGAGGCATTCATAACATTCTTACGTAGGGAGTAACCCTCTTGGTTACGTTTGGAATACCCATCACAGTATATTCCCTAAATCTCTTCATAGAAACCTTAACATTTCACTCCTTCTCGTTACCCAATGCATTGGAGAGCTATATCAGGCTCACCCACCCTTAGTTTATCACGGAACCACCCGTCTTCATAATAATGCCCAAGAACCTCAACATAATCGTATCACATAAAACATGCATAAAGGGAACATAACACATCCACCTTTCAATCACAAGATATCAATACAACACATTGATATAAAAATATTATGAAAACCATTTTCAATACCAAAATAAAAGAAAAGTAAAACATGGTATTTATTTTTCTTTTAAAAAAAAGCTATGGCTTGTAGAGGAAGCCGAAACTCATAAAATGGTCACGGCGGCGGAGAAGTCGTTGTCGCCGCATACATACGACAAAAACATTCCCTTTTGTCATTTAGTAAACGCTTCGTATAAAAAATATTCCTTTTGAATAAACGCAAAATTCAAATGGGTTTATACACCGTATAAAAGAAGGTTGTGTATAAAACAAAATATGCCTCAATGAAAGGAGATTGAGACGAAGTCCCATACAAAGATGGTATCCTTGTTTTAAGGATAAATCAATTACATAATTATGTGTGACAAACGAATACACCCAATATAAGGGGATATTAAGTGTAAAATAATCAAAGTCCATTCACACATATTCAAAGGATGGCATATTCAATAATTACATGTTGAACCCAAAGAAATCGAAATTGGGTTAAGAAGTTCCCTTGACAGCCTAACGGCGTCACAACAAAATGAGTTGATGAGAGATAAAAAAGGGTATCTCATCACTTGGACATAAAATTTACATCAATAAGGAAATATGAGGACATATCCCAACATAACAATATGTAAATTAAAATACCCAACAAAATAAGTCTTTTAAAAAGAGGAGGGTGAAAGGTTCCCTTACCGACATGGGTATCTTTCGAAACAAACACCTTGTGAAAGAAGGACAATACAACATTGATGTAAATACTCATAAAAGAAATTATATTACACAATGAGTAAAATAATGGGCAGTACATACACCACTCAAAGGAAATTGTGGCAAATGTAGCATAAATCTCACGGGAATAAAAGTGTGATGAAAAATCCTTTACGAAAATTCGGCAGCCTAACGGCGCCACTCAAAACTTCCAAAATGGATTGATGAGAGGAAATAAGGTCTCTCATCATATGAACATAATAAGTACAGTAGGATTAATATAAAATAACATCCCAATCCTAAGAAAGATGAGCTTAAAAGGAATGACATAAAAGAGTGTACTTAAAAAGAAAGAGAGGTGTAGGATCCCTTACCTCGGGTCCGACTTGACTTGATCGTTCTTTAACGTCCTCAATAATAAACTTGAGTTAATTTCTACTTGCTTAAGAACCTTTTTCAAGTTCATTATTCATTTTATATCAATTATTGACATGTTATAAACATTATGTAATCATTTAAGTTAATAATGTTTGTTTTGTTGATATTTGGTATTTAAGTCAAAAGTGGACTTCTTACAATTACATGTTGTTTGTGTGGTCAATGGTTCATTATATCCAGAATGATATTCATGATTTGGATATCATATATATCATATATATCCAGCATATACATGTATTTATAATATTACATAATCATTTAGAGGTAAGAAATGAAATGCACCGTTCATGGAGACGGTAAGCCGTACGTACGCATTAACGCTACTTTCATTTCATTGTCATATTAATGGAATTAAAACTAAATGAGAGGTATGTATATTTTAATTCCAGAATTATATTCATCATTTATATGTAACATAAGTTATATATATCCATTATAAATATGTACTTATAATAGTACATTACATTTGGGGATAAGAAATGAAATGCACCGTTCATGGAGACGGTAAGCCGTACGTACGCATGAACGCTACTTTCATTTCTATCTCATACATTAATGGAAATAAATAATAATGATATAGAGGTATATTATAATTCCAGTATAACATCATATATAATAACTTTAAATCCATCCTTTATACGTCCCACATATGGCATTAACGAATCACATCACTTTAAGGAGGCGGTAGTCCGCACTTCCTTAAATGAAGATATCGCGTTTACTCATAATGGAAACCATAAAGGTACGCCATAAATGAAAAATACAGAAGCTTAGGTAAAACATAAACATATTAAATATCATATATAAATATAGTTACATCTTAATTGCCACCGTTGAAGGTGTTATATGAGTGTTGAACAATCATCGTTTCGTGAGGCAGAAATTCGCCATCCACGGAAACAATATGTTCTTTAAACATTAGATGTAGGTGTGTGTAAGTGTAGCTAGAATACTTCTTATAACAACATCCTAGTATATTGAAGATACTGGAGTTGTTATAAAATAAATGAATAAAAAGAGTTTAGGGGGTTGGAGAGGAAAAATAAAACAAAAGGACTCAAGTGAAGACATTACCTTAAAATCGGGTAACTCCCTTTGGTTTGAGCTCAAAGACTTCCTTGGAAAAACTTCTGCCCAAATTGAGGCTTCAAGGAGTAAGAGAGGGAAGTTTAGAGACAATATCGGCAGAGGTTGGCTGAGCCAAAGGCTTTGGGAGTGTGGATAAGGAGGTAGAGGTGGGGGCCTTTTATAAGTGGAGAGGAGGGTCACTTTTGTAAAGTTTCAAAATGTTACTTTATTTTCAAAAGAGTTTCGGATTTTAAAGGTCCCACATTGATGCATTTCGGGGATAAGGTGATAAGTGTTCGAAATCAACTCATACAATAGGTTTTGGACATGTGTAGGTCTTAGATATTACATTATCTTTCCATTTTATTTAAATCGTTAAATAATGAGGTCATCGGTGCATCATCATGATGTCATAAATAATTTAATTTATTTAATGTCTAAAAATTATAAAAAAAATACTATGATGTAGGAAATATTTTTATCTTTCCAATTAATATTTATAGTCAAAAATATGACTTGTATAACCCCATCTAAAAATTCTTTTAGTAAAACATCTCATGTTTGTGTCATTTTTACTTTAACATTAAATAAAAAGATATTTATGTCATTTCCCAACCAAAGTGGCTCCATGGGGTCCCCAAGTTGACCCATGGATTGTCTTGGTCGTCCATGACACATCCAATGAGGGTAGGACATGTGTCTAGGTCATTTAAGTTTATTAAAACATTATTCTTACCATAAACTACACTAATTACCTCTAATCGTGATTAAAAACTTAATAAGTTACTATTCACCAAAAAAATATTTTTATCCTATTGAACCACATTTTACTTCTTAATGACAACCATCTATGTCAGATTTTTGAAATTCAAAACACAAAGATGGCAAAATTTCATTTAAACAGAAAAATCAGTTTTTATAAGTACCACTTAGTGGTTTCACTATTCATCAAAAATTGAAGTTTTTTCAGAAAAATCTCAAAAATTCACCCTAAGCTCTATTTGATATTCCGAATTCAAAAATGATGTCTATTTTAAAAAATTCAAAATATATAAGTCACATTAATTAATTTAATAATTAATTCCCACTGTCAGAGAAAATAGCATGTTTTTATGAAACAATAAGTATCAAAAGATTGACACTAGTTTAAGTCTGATTTCAAAGTGAAATTAATTCCAACAATCACTATTGGATTTAATGGTAAAAATATATTCTAATTTCACTTTAAAACCAATTAAAAAGATAATATAATCATATAAATAAATTAGATTAAAAAGAGGTTTTGAATTAAAATACAACATTTTACACTATTCATTAAAAAATGAACTTTATCGGAAAGATACCAAAAATTTACACAAAGTAAATTTTGATGTCCCAATTCTTAAGAACAGTTTTATTTGGTCCAATAGAATGTATAAGAGTGAAAAAAACTATATTTATTGATGGTTCGCCATCAAAATGCGATAAGTGAACCTTTAGTGAAAACTAGGGCATATATGCCTAAAATTGAATTCTTTCCGTATTTTAAGCCTTTATCTTTTATTGGATAAATGTAAAAACATTTAAAAACATATATAATCATATTTTATATATTTCTAACCATTCCCGCCAATACAACGGCTACATGTTAACTATCATTTAAAATAATATTATTTTATTATTAGAGTGCAACATAAGATTCCCAAGAAACTCATTGTTGCGTGTTAGGTACGCCATCGAGCATAGCGTCCCCTTTAAAGTCATATTAATATTTTATTCACAAATATGGATAAATATGAAAATGTCATATTCTTTATTTACCTGGTGTGTTACATCCTTCCCCCCTTTTGAGAATTGCGTCCTCACAATTTTTAAAATTGAGCTTGCAAACATCCTTGAAAGTCCCACATCGGAACAAGAGTCGGTAAAACAATCACTTTAAAATAAAGAAAGATAAGTACAAAGGTCACCCAAGTTAACCCATACTAGGATTCCAAGTATGAAAATATGGACATGGAGGAAAAAATAAAGGGTCATGTTCTGATGGAGAGTGATCGAAAACATGTTTAGGAGAATGTTAACCACGACAAAATCACAAACTTGTGATGGGTTAATCGGTATTCGATTCCCCGGTAGGAAAAGTTAATAGACAACATTTTTGTTTTAAGTTACTTTTTATTGAGGAATTTATTCATAAGGAAACATAATCACTTGTCATGTTTACTTTCAACTTTTATTAGATTCCTTACACAAACTCATATTTTCTCCAAAAGACGAGTATTTAGGGAGACTTGTTCGCATTAAGAGTACTTTAATCAACTTCTAGGGAGTCACCTAATCCACAAAAGAGAACTATATACTTCCCATGTCTTTAGACTTTAACCAAAACCAAAACCAAAAAAGTTAGTACAAGATCAGATAATCCAGAAAAGGATAACCCTTTATAAAAAGAAAATCTATTCTTAATATCCAAAATTTGTCCAACAAAACCCAAAGTTCAACGATGACCATTCTATAATCAATTTGTCCATAAAATTCTTCAAAGTAAACCAAACTAATATTGAAACCCAAATATTTGAAAGATTTAGTCACATAGTCTTCCATGTTAAATCGTAACATTTACCTCCAAACAACATCAGTTGCTCCTAAAGTCTCGTATTGAAAAGTAATTAACCTAATCACATATCCTCCATGATAGGTTAATCATTTTCATAAATAACCCCAAATAAACTTACTCTTAATTCATAAAATCATATAACTAGAAAGAATCAGTCAAACTAACCAGGGACTTCACGTAGTCCAGTGGTAGGCGATAAATACCAGTCGCACTTTGGTTGTGGGTTCGATTCCCGCAGCTTTGTCCGACGCGACGGGTAGTCACACGGTCTGCGTGTTGTCCTTTTTCCAAAATTATATAATTATTAAAACATCCCCCAAAACGAGATAAAATCTTCAAAAATGATCGTAACATATTTTAACCTCAAGTTTATCTCATTCCTTTCATTTTCCATCATATCATAGAGTAACCCATAATTACCTAAAAAGTAAGGATCATATAAACCCTAATGGTTACCTTAATAATTATTACCTGAATTTCCACATCGAGTTGGCCATCTCATACATGATGAATTAGAGAACTCACCAAGGTTGAAGTGGTTGATCGTGACTACTTCATAGTTGGTTTAGAACAACCATGAGATTCCTCATTGAATCCCCTATCTCATCCAGTCTCTTAATCAAAGAACCACCACAGTTTCCTTCAAACTCATTGTCACTTTGGTGCCTGCTAGATCCATCCATTTACTAAAACCAAAAAGGTCAGTGTGAGTATATAACCATCATGTACTAATGAGGAAGATATACACTAAGATATACTTACTCATTCACTTTATCTAAAACTAGGACTCTTTCTGAAATCTTAACCATTATGGTAATGTCACTTATGATTAAAGAATACCCTAACCTCTAAAGTTATCTAAACTGACCTTTGATACCAACTATAAGGCCCCAGCCTTAAACCTTACTTAATCTTGAGTTATTACAAGATTACACATCGAGGATCTTTTCAGGTTTAGAGTTTTAGAGAATTAGATCCTGAAACTTGCATTACATTCCACATTTAGACAAAGTGGTTACATAAAAGACAGTATTCATTCTTCCCATCAATGGAAACATATTTAAAATAAAACGTGGATTCTTTCTTGACACATCCTTGACACTATCATCACATCATGTACCCTTCCCTTGACCTGTGAAAAACATTTCAAAAACTTGGGATGAGCATAAAAAGCTGAGTAAGGGATATAAAATTATGGAAAGGAAACATGAGTACATGTATACATAAGAATGAAATCATACTTTACCCATAAAAAATAATCACTTTAACATACCTCATAAAATCATGAATAAATCATAGAAATCATATGACATAAAGGTAACTTGAGGCATTCATAACATTCTTACGTAGGGAGTAACCCTCTTGGTTATGTTTGGAATACCCATCACAGTATATTCCCTAAATCTCTTCAGAGAAACCTTAACATTTCACTCCTTCGCATTACCCATTGCATTGGAGAGCTATATCAGGCTCACCCGCCCTTAGTTTATCACGGAACCACCCGTCTTCATAATAATTCCCAAGAACCTCAACATAATCGTATCACATAAAACATGCATAAAGGGAACATAACATTTCCACCTTTCAATCACAAGATATCAATACAACACATTGATATAAAAACATTATGAAAACCATTTTCAATACCAAAATAAAATAAAATTAAAATATGGTATTTATTTTTCTTTAAAAAAAAGCTATGGCTTGTAGAGGAAGCTGAAACTCAAATAATGGTCACGGCGGCGGAGAAGTCGTTGTCGCCGCATACATACGACAAAAACATTCCCTTTTGTCATTTAGTAAACGCTTCATATAAAAAATATTCCTTTTGAATAAACGTAAAAGTCAAAGGGGTTTATACAACGTATAAAAGAAGGTTGTGTATAAAACAAAATATGCCTCAATGAAAGGAGATTGAGACGAAGTCCCATACAAAGACGGTATCCTTAGTTTAAGGATAAATCAATTACATAATTATGTGTGACAAAGGAATACACCAAATATAAGTGGATATTAAGTGTAAAATAATCAAAGTTCATTTACACATATTTAAGGGATGACATATTCAATAACTACATGTTGAACCCAAGGAAATCGAAATTGGGTTAAGAAGTTCCCTTGACAGCCTAACGACGTCACATCAAAATGAGGTTATGAGAGATAAAAAAGGGTATCTCATCACTTGGACATAAAATTTACATCAATAAGGATATATGAGGACATATCCCAACATAACAATATGTAAATTAAAAGACCCAACAAAAGAAGTCTTTTAAAAAGAGGAGGGTGAAAGGTTCCCTTACCGACATGGGTATCTTTCGAAACATACACCTTGTGAAAGAAGGACAATACAACATTGATGTAAATACTCATAAAAGAAAGTATATTACACAATGAGTAAAATAATGGGCAGTACATACACCACTCAAAGGAAATTGTGGTAAATGTAGCATAAATCTCACGAGAATAAAAGTGTGATGAAAAATCCTTTACGAAAATTCGGCAGCCTAACGGCGCCACTCAAAACTTCCAAAATGGATTGATGAGAGGAAATAGGGTATCTCATCATATGAACATAATAATTACAGTAGGATTAATATAAAAAACATCCCAATCATATGAAATGTGATCTTAAAAGGAATGACATAAAAGAGTGTACTTAAAAAGAAAGAGAGGTGTAGGATCCCTTACCTCGGGTCCGACTTGACTCGATCGTTCTTTAACGTCCACAATAATAAACTTGAGTTAATTACTACTTGCTTAGGAACCCTTTTCAAGTTCATTATTCCTTTTATATAAATTATTTACATGTTATAAACATTATGTAATCATTTAAGTTATAATGTTTGTTTTGTCGATATTTGGTTCTTAAGTCAAAAGTGGACTTCTTACAATTATATGTTGTTTGTGTGGTCAATGGTTCATTATATCCAGAATGATTTTCATGATTTGGATATCATATATATCATATATATCCATCATATACATGTATTTATAATATTACATAATCATTTAGAGGTAAGAAATGAAATACACCGTTCATGGAGACGGTAAGCCGTACGTACGCATGAACGCTACTTTCATTTCTTTGTCATATTATTGGAATTAAAACTAAATGAGAGGAATATATATTTTAATTCCAGAATTATATTCATAATTTATATGTAACATACCTTATATATATCCATTATAAATATGTACTTATAATAGTACATTACATTTGGGGAAAAGAAATAAAATGCACCATTCATGGAGACGGTAAGCCGTACGTACGCATGAACGCTACTTTCATTTCTATCTCATACATTAATGGAAAGAAATAATAATGATATAGAGGTATATTATAATTCCAGTATAACATAATATATAATAACATTAAATCCATCCTTTATACGTCCCACATATGGCATTAACGAATCACATCACTTTAAGGGGGCGGTAGTCCGCACTTCCTTAAATGAAGATATCGCGTTTACCCATAATGGAAACCATAAAGGTATGCCATAAATGAAAAATACAGAAGCTTAAGTAAAACATAAACATATTAAATATCATATATAAATATAGTGACATCTTAATGGCCACATTTGAAGGTGTTATATGAGTGTTGAACAATCATTGTTTCATGAGGCAGAAATTCGCCATCCACGGAAACAGTATGTTCTTTAACCATTAGATGTAGGTTTGTGTAAGTGAAGTTATAATCCTTCTTATAAAAACATCCTAGTATATTGAAGATACTATAGTTGTTACAAAAGAAATTAATAAAAAGAGTTTAGGGGGTTGGAGTGGCAAAATAAAACAAAAGGACTCAAGTGAAGACATTACATTAAAATCGGGTAACTCCCTTTTGTTTGAGCTCAAAGGCTTCCTTGGGAAGACTTCTTCCTAAATTGAGGCTTCACGGAGTAAGATAGGGAAGTGGGGAGACAAAATGGGCAGAGGTTGGCCGAGACAAAGGCTTTGGGAGTGTGGGTAAGGAGGTAGAGGTGGGGGCCTTTTATAAGTGGAGAGGAGGGGCACTTTTGTAAAGTTTCAAAATGTTACTTTATTTTCAAAAGAGTTTCGGATTTTAAAGGTCCCACATTGATATATTTAGAGTATAAGGTGATAGGGTTCTAAAACCACTCATCCAATAGGTTTTGGACATGTGTAGGTCTTAGATATTACATTATCTTTCCATTTTATTTAAATCGTTAAATAATGAGGTCATTGCTGCATCGTCATGATGTCATAAATAATTTAATTTATTTAATGTCTAAAAATTATAAACAAAATACTATGATGTAGGAAATATTTTTATCTTTCCAATTACTATTTATAGTCCAATATATGACTTGTATAACCCCATATAAAAATTATTTTAGTAAAACATCACATGTTTTTGTCATTTTTACTTTAACATTAAATAAAAAGATATTTATGTCATTTTCAAACCAAAGTGGCTCCATGGGGTCCCAAGTTGACCCATGGATTGTATTGGTCGGCCATGACACATCCAATAAGGGTAGGACATGTGTCTAGGTCATTTCATTTTATTAAAACATTATTCTTACCATAAACTACACTAATTACCTCTAATCGCGATTAAAAACTTAATAAGTTACTATTCACCAAAAAAAATATTTTTATCCTATTGAACCAAATTTTACTTCTTAATTATAACCATGTATGTTGGATTTTTTAAATTCAAAACACAAAGATGGAAAAATTTCATTTAAACGGAAAAATCAGTTTTTATAAGTACCACTTAGTCGTTTCACTATTCATCAAAAATTGAAGTTTTTTCAGAAACAACCCAAAAATTCACCCTAAGCTATATTTGAAATTCCAAATTCAAAAATGAAGTCTATTTTACAAAATTAAAAACATATAAGTCACATTAATTAATTTAATAATTAATTCCCGCTGTCAGAGCAAATAGCGTGTTTTTATGAAACAATAAGTATCAAAAGATTGACACTAGTTTAAGTTTGATTTCAAAGTGAAATTAATTCCAACGACCACTATTGGATTTAATGGTAAAAATATATTCTAATTTAACTTTAAAACCAATTCAAAATTTAATCTAATCATATAAATAACTTAGATTAAAAAGAGGTTTTGAATTAAAATACAACATTTTACACTATTCATTAAAAAATGAACTTTATCAGAAAGATACCAAAAATTTACACAAAGTAAATTTTGATGTCCCAATTCTTAAGAAGAGTTTTATTTGGTCCAATAGAATTTATAAATGTGAACAAAACTATATTTAATGACGGTTCACCATCAAAAGGCGATAAGTGAACCTTTAGTGAAAACTAGGGCATATATGCCTAAAATTGAATTCTTTCCGTATTTTAAGCCTTTATATTTTATTGGATAAATGTAAAAACATTTAAAAACATATATAAACATATTTTAGTTATTTATATCTATTCCCACCAATACAACGGCTACATGTTAACTACCATTTAAAATAATATTATTTTATTATTAGAGTGCAACGTAAGATTTCCAAGAAACTCGTTGTTGCGTGTTGGGTACGCCATCGAGCATAGAGTCCCCTTTAAATTCATATTAATATTTTATTCACAAATATGCATAAATATGAAAATGCCATATTCTTTATTTTCCTGGGGTGTTACAGCCTTCACTGGGGGGAATTTTGCGCAAGCGAGTTCTGCAACTCGAGACTACCCGTGTGGAACCCGGGCGACGAGGGAGCACGCAAGGTTCCACTAGAAGGTGGGGACCAGGGGCCTGCCAGGAAGCGAGGCCTGCGTAGGTCGGAAACTCAGCAGCGGGGACATTGCATGTTGTTGCTACAACCTCGTTGCCCGGAGGGTCACACGGGGCTGCCAGAGAACTGCCCTTGAAGCATATAAGATATCTTATCGAACCTTCCCATGATGAGATCTTCCCGGAATTATGGTCGGTCTAGATGACCCTATGGAAAAGGATGAGCGATGAAGCCCTATGGCAGAAGATAATTCATTATGGGATCCAGCTTCCAGAAGTCGGGCTTATTCGGGTTACCGACCGGGTAAATTTTCATCGAGGGCATGCCTACCTGACGGCCATTGCCATGTACGCGTGCCAATTGGGTCAACGCAGAGAGCCACCTCTTTTAGTGAAAGTGATGCTCGGTCATGGGCATGATCCTGAAAATATGTCGTCGAAGGACGATGATGGTGGTGATGAGTTAGAGGGAGAGGAGCAGAAAGGAGAAGATAAAGGATCTTAGGGAGGGTCCCCCCAAGGGTGCCTGCAAGAGAGTGGTGAGATCATCGGCTCCAGAATAGGAATAACTGAGCTCCTCGAGGTCTATCTCTATCCTTATTTCTCCTCATTCCTTATCCATTATCTTCTGCAATTTACAATTCGTTTCTCTATATCACTCAGGATCATATAGGTGATGATTAGGCGTCCCCAATGGAGGAAAAAGAAGAGGCACTGGTGGGATAGGGTGGGGCTCCGACGCCCATTATCGAATTGACAAGCCCTGATGGGTCTCCTCCCATGATAGCTCCTGTAGCGGCCAAAACACTAGAGGCTGACGCTCTAGGTTCATGTAAGTCCCTTGCTTCGCTAGTCGTTCTTATTTTCAGAGAACTCAACTAATTAAGATGCTCCCGATACAATGATCTCGATGTTGGAGGCTCATCGGGCTGCTGAGGTCGAGCCGTCAGTGGTTGAATTAGTGGAGGATGTACCGCCTCCTCCAGAACATACTTCCCAAACTGGGTTGGCCCCAGCAATCTGTGAGCAGGGGGAGGTGGACAGTAGTGGTGTTGTCATTGGAGCGAGGTCGGAAGCTGATGAAGGCACCGCCACTGTCGGGGTGAGAGAGGAAGGTCGCCCAGACGTCGAGGATCCTATTCCTCGGGAAGGCATCCTTGAGGAAGATCCTGCTTCAAACCTGGTGACTGTCTTCCCTGTATACTGGCCTACTGATCTCGAAGAAATGGATGATTCAGATTCGTAGGCGGCCGAGGAGAGCTGGATGACACCGCGCAAATGGTTGAAGTGCATCCAGCGTTTTCTCAGGCAGCCTCATACGGATTGGCTGAGGCGGATGGGATCTCTTTAGAACTGGCTATGTTTCTTGTGTGCCATAGGGGCTGACGCTCAACGCCTTCATCTGACGGTCCGTGATTACATGGCCGAGAAGATACGTGAGAGCAGTCGGAGCACTGACGTTGCCCAGTTTCGGGAAGAATCGGTGAGCACCCGAGATTTCTTAAGGGTGAAGCAGGAAGTCTGAAGCCTTGAAGAGCAGGCAAAAGAGAAGAAGGCCTTCATTGCAACATGCACTGGGCTCGTGGAGCAACTGACGGCCCGGCTGGCTGACGCCCTAGAACAACTGATGGAGGCGAGTCACCAGAAGACCGTGCTTCAAACTAAACGGGTGCAACCACAAGCTAGGATTGGTAAGGAGGGCAGGAGATACATGGTAAGGTGATTACGAAACCCGACGTGAATGAGCACGAGGTCCTGCTTACCATGTGTTCCTTGGAAAAGTGTTCCGGTCAATGGACCGAACACAAAAGTTAGGTTGGGCCCATGGGGATGTGCCCGGGCTTTCCTACATATCTCATAAAGATGAGAGTCAAGCTATACGTAGTTATGTATTGTGGAACGTCATGGGAATGTACATGTTCCAAGGATGAAAGGGGCGTGCAGGTCTAGCCCTCGCACCAAAAGAAGCGGTATTTGATGTATCTTGTTTGTCCTTGAAGGTGAATGGTTTTTTCTTTTGTGGAGCAACTGACCTAGATTAGAAATTCTAGGTATCGCCACAATAGTCAAGCCATATATGGGAATTGACAAATTGTATGGTAAATGACCAATAGCCAACATGATGCCCTCTATGGAGAGGTCATCACAATGTAGTGTCGTTTTTCGTCGTGTGGCCAGGACGATATCATCACAGTTTATGGTCATATGATAGGATCAACCAGCATAGTTTAAGTTCATATGCCTTGGACCCGAGGGAATGCACACGATTTGATCAAGCATACCCAATAAAAATGAGGAAATAATCCCATACCATCACCATGTGCGATTCCAAGAGAGGAGACTCAGGCCAAGGGGATGGTGAGGGTTTAAAACCCAAGGGGTAGGAGACACTAGCCTCCAGCTGAGCTGGGCCTGAAATGCAATGTCCGGGAGACCCCTAATTTCCCGTGGGGATGAGGGTCAAGCTGTGCATGGTCCTTAGAGGAGACCCAATCCTATAATCTTAGCGCTCGGATCGCGGGAGCCCCGAGAGATGCCGTAACGCAGCTCTATCTTTCTTAAGTGTGGAAGTATGCTGAGGGTTAGTGAAATGAGTTCCATGATTCCACCTTGACACGATGGGGTGGAACATAATGTTTATCATGCAACCAAAATTCAAGGCATGAAGGAGTCGACATGATGACAGAGGATTACTACTGACCATGTTTGCAACACAACATCCTATCGTGTTAGCCTGGAATGGGGACAAACAAATGAGCATCAACCATTGACCATGTTCGCAGCGCGGGATTTGTCTAAATTTGTTATCTGCAACCCTCAGGGGTGTTGGCCCATAATGGTAGGAGATCCCTTAGCCGTTGTATCCATGCCGTTCTTGGGGGTCCCTCCAGGCGCAAAAGATAACAGGGGCTTGAATGAAGGGGAGAACGAATCTTGAGAAGTGGAAGGAACCTTCCTATGTTGAATCTCACACTCCAGGTTTGAGACTAGAGTACTCTGAACACATTAGTGGACCACTGAAAAGGGTCTAAGGGATCAGTTTTAGAGCGGCTAAAAGAGGGCGGATTCCCCGGAGAAGGGGGCATGGTGCCAAAAACCCTGTACCACACCTACATATCCCCCTCATGGGGAGAGACAGTCCAAGAGGCCGAGGTGACTGGGAGATCTTGGGATCTCCTAAGAGACGGGGCTGGACCTGAAATCTTGGTGTTCACACGGTCCTACGTATCCCATAAGGATGGAAATCCATCCATATGTAGTTCTAGAAGAATAGTTTAAAGTCATGTAGGACAATGAGAGGCATTGCATCCGGGAATGTGTATGGCACAGTGAGTAACCCAACGTAAATGAGGACATAATCTCACACCACACCATACAATCCCACAGAAAAGAACCTGGTCCGGGGGCACGAGGCTGGGCCTCGGTCTGGGTGGCCTGACTGGCTTGTAGTATAACATCTTGTAGTGAGGACGGGAAGAGGAGGAGGACACCTAAAATAAGGGTAGTATACAGTGCGGCGACTAACCCGACGTGAATGAGGACATAACCCCTCACCACACCGTACTCTCTGGGTAAGAACTTGGGCTAGGGCCTGGAAAGGCCATGGGGCCTAAGGCTGGGCCTTGGTAAGGAAGGCTAGACCAGCTTGTAGTTTAACGTCATGCGGGACAAACATGCAGTTTAAGGTCATGCAGGACTGGAGGCAGTTTAGGGTCATGCGGGACCAGAGGCAGTTTAAGGTCATGTAGGACCATATAGTTAAAGGTCTTGTCGGACCATACAGTTTAAGGTCATGCAGGACCATACCGTTTAAGTTAATGCAAGATCCTACATTTTAAGGTCATGCAGGACTATACAGTTTAATGTCATGCTGGACTGTATAGTTTAAGGTCATGCTGGACCGTAATTTTTAGGGTTATACAGGACTGTGGGGATCAAGCGATGTATTTCTTGAGGAACTTGGCATTGGTGGGAGGAGTTATACACTCACCATCCATGGTCACCAGGGAGTACGCTCCATTGGGGTACACCTTATGAACAATGAAAGGCCCTTCCCCTTTGGGCTCCAACTTGGGAGGTTTCCTACAGGGGATCATCGGCGCCCTAAGGGCCAAGACCAAGTCACATACAGGAAGGAGCATAGGTGAACCTTATTGTTTAAACCTCGAGCCATCCTACTTTGATGCCTTTCCAGGTTGTGAAAATCACGAAGCCTATTCTCTTCCAACACTTCCAATTCAGCTAGATGGATTTCAGCAACTCTATCTGGCGCTTGCTGGTCATATACCGATGTTCGCAATGAGGGAAACTGAATCTCGACAGGCAGGACGGCCTCAGTTTTGTACACTAGGGAGTACGGGGTCACCTGGATGGAATTAAGAGTCGTCGACTGATAAGCCCAGAGGTCATTGGGGAGCTTATCCATCCAACGATTCTTGTTCTTACCAACTATCATTTGCATAATGTTAGAGATGGTTTTGTTGAACGCCTCGATCTGTCCATTTTCTTGTGCATGATAGCGGGAGGTATAGTTAGAGTGAATGTTGAACTTGGCATACAATTTCTTTAGCTCGGATTCTCGGAAGTGTGTGTCGTTATCAGTGAGGATAGCGTGAGGTACTCCAAATAGATAGATGATGTTGGAACTCATGAAGTCGATGATAGAACGGGATTTGACTTCCTTGAGCGCAATTGCCTCCACCCACTTAGAAAATAAATATGTAGCGGTCAGAATGAACCGGCATTGGCGAGTCATTGCTGGTGAGTAAGGTACCATGACATCCAACCCCCAGACTGCAAAGGGCCAAGAATACTTGGTAGTTTGGAGAGGCTCTGATGACCGATGCACAAAGTTATCATGAACTTGGCATGCATGGCACCTCTTGGCGAACTCGATGCAGTCATGGATCATGGACGGCAAGAAGTATCCCATTCTCCGTATCTGTTGAGACAACTTTGACGCATCATGATGGGTGCCATAGGAACCAGAATGAACTTCTTGCATGACCTGTGGGATCTCGACTCCTTGAAGGAAATGGAGGATAACACCATCCAATTTGCGTTTATAAAGGATCTGCTCAAGGCTAGGACCGCTATGAAGGGTAAAATATAGCGTGCAACATCAGATTCATTCACGCTCGGCCCGGTTTGATGGGAAATTACCATATTGGAGGTATTCAACCAGGGGTTCCCTCCAATCAAGAACTATTTTGATCACCGCATCTGATGTACCCAGGGCTCCTCACATAGGGGAACCAGCGGTAAGATGGCTTACCCACAGGCCGCAATCATCATCCAGGGTAATGGGAGAAATGACTCTCCGGTGCACCACGTGGAAAATCAGGTCGTCCTTTTCGGGCTCTGCAAGTTATGCGGCCAGGCCGGCCAAAGCATCTGCTCAACCGTTATGTGATCGAGGGATGTGAATGACCTCTGGGCGAGAGGGGAACTGTGAAATTAGATGGAGGGTGCACTCCAACAATGGCACGAGCTCTAGTTTCCTGATGACATAGTCACCATTGACATGCTTGATGACCAACTTGGAGTCCCCTTTCACATGTACGTCGATCTCGAGGGCCAGCTCGAGACCAGTAATGAGGGCATGATACTCTGCCTCGTTTTTGGTGCACCCCTCTGAAAACAGGAATGAGTATGGAAGAACGGCTTGCTCTGGGGTGATGAATATAATACCCAAGACCACTTTGTTGAGCCTAGGATCGTTGAGTCTCCTACCGGTGGGGCTCCGGGAGGCACCGTCGAAGTTCATCTGCCAACATGGGATAACATGATAGAATGAGAGGATTGCCTCATCAAGAAAACCTAGGTCTAGCGGCTAATCTATGGTGGTTGGGTGGGAAGCTAGAGAGTCTACCAATTCCTGTCCTTTGATAGCCTTCTAAGGCACAAACCTGATGTCGAACTGTTGGAGGATCACCTTCCACCGCATTAGTTGTCCAATCAACATAGTTCGGATCAGGATGTACTTCAGCGGGTCCACACGAGAGACCAATTGTACCTCGTGGTGCTTCAAGTAGTGCCATAATTTTTGTACGGAAAATACGAGTGCCAGACAGCTCTTCTCGATGGGAGAATATCTGATTTCTGTATCAAGGAGCATGCAGCTGAGGTAGTAGAGTTTTTTCTCTGTTCCCTCGTTGTTCTTCTGAGTGAGAAGTGTGCCGAGGGACCACTCTAGGGCGGTCACGTAAAGTACCAACGTCTTCCCAGAGACGGGTGGCATCAAGACCGGAGGTTGGAGTAGATACTACTTTATTTCCTCGAAGGTGGTCTAACACTCTTAATCCCATTCATAGGTGGAGCCTTTCTTCATGAGCCGGGAAAAGGTCTTACACTTGCTAGCCAGATTCGAAATGAATCGGCATATGTAGGATAAGTGACCTTAGAAACCTCGAAGCTCCCAAATATTTCTCAGGGGAGGCATATGGCTGATGGCATTGATCTTTTCCAGGTCTATCTCAATGATTCGGTGCCTGAAAAAAAAGCCAAGGAACCTTCTGGATGTGACCCCGAAAGCACACTTCAACAGGTTCATCTTCAGGTGGCGGTAATGGAGGAATCCAAAAACTTTCTCAAGGTCCTTGAGATGGTCCTGGTGCTGGTGATATTTGACCACCAGATCATCCGTGTAGCATTCCACCAATGTTCCCAAAATCAGATCGAATATACAATGCATGGCCCGCTGGTAGGTGGAACCCGCATTCTTTAGGCCGAAGGGCATAACCTAATAATAGAAAGTTCCTTGGGGTTCCATGAAGGCAGTGGACTCCTCATCCTTGGGGTCTATCCAAATCTAGTTGTACCCAGAATACCCATCCATGAAGAAGAGGACTTGGAACCCGGCCATGGCATAAATCAAGAATTCTGTCACTGGAAGGGGAAAATCATCCCTCAGACTGTTGAGATTGAGATCGCGGAAGTCGATATAGACCCCGATTTATCCGTTCTTCTTCATGAATAACACAATGTTGTCTAGCCACTTGGGGTACTGGACTTCCTTGACAAATTTGGATTTGATAATCTTGTCAACATCAGCCTCTACCATGGCATCGTGAGAAGGGTGCATCTTTCTGGGAGGCTACTTGAACCCGTGATGGTTTGCTGGGAGACCAAGGTGGTGGACGGCTACCTGAGGATCAAGTCTTGGAATCTCATCATAACTCTAAGAGAACACATCACAGTGCAGTTTGAGGAATTCAACATACCGCTGCTGCTCCTCAGGGGGCATGGAGACACTGACCAATGTGGGTCTCGGGTCCGCCTTGCTACTGAGGTTCACCTATACCAACTCGTAGACCGTGGTAGATATGCATGCCTCGAAGACGGGGGGAGCATCCTCTAGATCCCCTTCTCCACACGTGGAGGTATCTTCTGTGGGGGGGGGGAGTTTCTTCCAAGCCACCAAACTCTAACGGGAGGCTGGTTCCGGCTTGAATGGTAGTGGTCATCACATCAGGAGATTCATGCACCCCTGAGACCATAGCGATGAAGGCAGTCGATCCAATCTCATCTGGTCTTCGCCCCATGGAGTTGTGCTTGATAACATCAAATCAGTAGTGGCACGTCAGCCTGAGCTGGTTGATTCTAGCCTGGCGGAAGAGACATGTATGATGTACTGCAGTTTCCATGAGCCTGACATCCTGATACCATATAGGGGTAGGGGGTTATGGGATTAATCGAGCCTGGTTGGTGTAGGAGTGCAAGGTGATTATCTACCGTCGCTTGGACCTGGGAATATGCCTTCCTCTTGTACCTAAAACTACAAACCATTTCCCAATTTTGGGGGTCGTGGCATCCAACTGATGGATTGGGAAGACGTAAGCATCATAAAAACATGCCCAAGGGTCAGTTGTAGCGGGGACGGGTTCAACTTCACTTGCCTGAACTTGTTTATCCTTTCTCTTCTAATAGTCAGCATCCAGATAACAGGTTTCACAAGAGGCAAAAGGATATACATCCCCTTGGAGCATTCCCACTCAACCATTAAGGGAGTATTTTAGGCATTGGTGATACGATGAGGGGACTGTCGCGTGAAGGTGGATCCACGACCTTCCCATCAATACGTTGTACGCGATGTCCTGGGAGACAACAATGAATTCGATGCTGGCAATTAGGCCACCAAAATGGGTCTTCAAAAAAATCTTACTGACCAGGGTTTTCTCAGTCCTGTCGTATCCCTAGATTTTGAGGTCATATGGAGTTATGTCATACTCAAACAAACCCATCTTCCATAGTATCCGAGTCGGGATTAGGTTAATTCAAGAACCCGTGTTAACAAGACAGCGGCAGACTTTCATGTCATTGAACTGGCCAGTGATGTACAGCCGGTGAATGTGCCCCTGTATGGGGGGGTCTTTGTCTTTACCATAGAATGAGATAATCTCCTGGCATTCAATATTCTCAATTTCCTCGGCATGGAAGGCTTCTGCAGCTGCTACCTCCATCTCGAAATGGAGGGGGCTCCTTTGGGCCTCGGCAAGCACCTCATGCATTTCAGACGACAGTCGAAGAGCCTCAAGAATAGAAAGACTCACTGGAATGACATCAAGGTGCTTCATAACATCATACTTTCACACAAAATGCTAGCCTCTACTTACGGGAGGCCGCTCTGCAATTGGAGGTACGACGGGCCCAGCCGGCTGGACTGGCGGCTGACTGGTACTAGGCATATCTCGTTGTTCACTAGTCGAAGCCCATAGAGTGGCTTCCGAATGGGGACCGGAAGGCTAGAGTTGGATGGTGGAAGGGGAAAGCTGGTCGCGATAAGTCCAATGTGGTTCTTCTTGATCCCGAAACACAAACGGTGGTGGAGGCGGACCTGTCGACACCGGATGAACGGGCCGCGTGTACTGAGTTCTGCACTGGGTCTGCTGTCTGGTCTCAACGGCATGCACGGACTGGCTGGAGGTGCCAAATATCATGACCTGGTGATTCATGTAACCACGAAACTGACAACTTTGGCGACGACTGGGGACATTGGGATGGTCTACCTGGCGTTCCCCATCGTCAGGAGTCAAATAGGGATTTACCAACTCTACAGTGTTAACCAGAGCATACCCCATACTGTCACTTGACGAATCATCCACCATTGGGTGGATTCTGGGAGGGATTTCCATCTCTAGGGGAATGAAGTCTCCAAGACTATGGGACGAAAATGGAAGTGGTGGAGCATGTTGCTTCTTCTTGCACAGTCGCTGCTTGCTCTTCTGGGATAAGGCTGGCTGAGACAACGATGCTGAAGTAGTGACCGTAGCTTCTGAGGGATATGTATGATTCAGGTGTGCAGGGATGATGCCATGGGCGTTGGTGACCGTCTTGTGGGCCATCTAGTCATTATAATTCTGGGACCCATGGTCAAAAACCTGCTGCCATTCACCTTCGTCGCCGCTACTGTCATCTGATCTCACAAAGACACCATCCACTTGTGCTGGGGCTGGGACCAATCTGACTATATTGTTCTCAATCTGGTCTTGGAGCCAGTCCTTGAACACATATCATTGCTAGATGGTGTGCCCCAGGATCTGGTGATAAGGTCAGTAGTTGGGGTGATCAGTGAGATGCGCCTCTTCTGGCTTCCAGCACTCCGGAAGCCACACGATTCTCTGCTCCAAGGCACTGTAGAAGTAACCGGGGACCTGAGCCTCATCAAACGAGTAGGTCTGATTCCTTCAATCCGGAAGGGGACTCTATGTGGTTGACCCTGACAGGGGACTGTAGCAGCATGCTGAGGAGTCAGAACCTGATTATCTCGCCTAGGTGGTGGCGGCGCGTTACGCGGAGGTGCTTGCCAATTTTCAGGCAGTCGCTGCTGGGCTGGAAGATGTGCCTGTGGGGGCGGACCCCTATGGGGATATGGAGCTGGCATCACTGGTAGACATTCTAGCTTCCTGGGGGCCTCTATCTGGGCCACAGCAGCGGGATCGGCTCTGGAATCTCTCCTTGCTGGGATCACAAGAGGCAGCGGGCGTGCCTGACTGGCCTGTTGCAGGGCTTCTTCGAGGCGCTGAGCCTTGTCTGAGAAGTCTTGGAACCCTCCAGGGTAATTCTGAGTGATTGGAGAAGGAACCAGCTCTGCCTTAACGTTCCCTACACACATTGTCATAAATCTTTCCTGAGTTAGTGGAATGTCAAGGGTGTATGTGAGACCCTTCCACCGGGCGATGAAGTCCATGACTCACTCATCGGGACTTTTCTTGCACCTGAAGAGGTCTGCGATGTTCGTCTTATAGGTTGTGTAACTGAACTGGAAGAGGATTTTCCTGCGAAGGTCCTCCATGCTAGTCACGGATCTGACATAGAGCTGGTTGTACCATACAAACACTGGTCCCTCTAGTGTCTAAACCAAGAAATAGAGCTTGGAGGCCTCATGTTATGCTGGAGTTCTTAACATAGGCTCACACCTTTAGTTGAAGTCGTTCAGGTTCTGTGGTGGGTCTCCTGTCTCGTTAAAGGGGGAGAAAGTGGGGTTCCCAAATCCCGGAGGTGCTGGCATATCATCCACCCATACTGGGTACGGCTTGCTGTCTGGGGGTATTGCCACCTGCCGAGTTTCCAAAGCCTCTAAGCGGGTGATGAGCTCTTCCATCAGATCGTCTGGACGTGGGTTCATTTCCTGACGGGGATCCCTAACCACAAGGGCATTTCTGGGATATTCAATTCGGTAGACAAGCTCAGAAGCTCGTGGAGAAGCAGGTGGAGTAACCCCTAGGGTGGCGGGAGGAACTCGAGTGGGGTCTCTTGGGCGATCACGCCACTCAAGGGGGTTTGGTGAAACATATCGTGCCCTCTTTCCATGATCCCCGACCTCTCCTTTGTTAGTGAACACGGCATAATTGATATTTCCTAAGAGAATCTCACTGAGGGGTAGTTGTTCCTGCCCCTCCTGCCCCAGACTAAGATCACTATTGTTAGATCGCCGCTCTGCAATGCGTTCAACCATAAGCTCATCAACCAACCTCTTCTGCTTAGCAAGATGTTGGTGCAGCATGGCCTTCTTGGGATCTTCCTCTGCCTTCTGCACTGAGGCACATGGTTCAGAGAGCTTGACATCCCCAACGTTTTGTTTACCCTTTCTGATATTCTGGCTCAGTATTAATGCCTCAGTGGGTGCTGGGAGACCCATGAGGTTCCTCTTCAGAAGAGTAATCCTCCCTGATGGTTCCAGTGGTGGATTTTACTCAAGGGGTAAATCCCCATCAAGATGTTCCAAACCTCTCCCCTCTCTCAACAGATTGGCCATGTTGACCGCTGGTACCCTCAGGGGCATGTCCTCGGAGTCACACAGTGAGTCATGCTGCCGGAGAATCACACTGAAGAGAAGGTCAGCGTACTGCCCCCATCCACGGATGTATGCATGGGGGGTGGCCTCCTAGATAACATTTCGGATTACTTGAGAACTCTAAATGCATTTTTGTTTGAGGGCCCTGTGGTGGCCAAGTGACTCGGTGTGCCGGACCACAGGGATCATGACCAGGTCTACCCAACGACATTGCTCACCGATATCCTAGAGGTGTGCTTGGCTTCTTGGATAAGGCACATGCTGATGGTGAAGATTGGAGTGAGTCGCACTGAGGGTCTGACAGAAACATTAAAACTCCCCCAAGGTGAGCGATTCTTGTGTATCAAAATCTGACACTGCAACCGGCAAAAACTTCTCAGGGAAGTGGAATGCTACGAGGATGGTCCAGAATCTCCATGACTCAGGTTCAGCACCCAGCCCTTGATGGCCCCTCTCATCAACTAGGAATGGCTAGGGAACTGGAAGCAGTTCCAAGGTAGGTCGTTGGGTCGGTGTGCTGGCAGGCGAACAATACGGCGAGTAGGCTGATTGGCCGCCGAATCCTTGGTCGACCTCCAAGGGTTTCAGTGTCATGGTTGTCACATCACAATTGAATGGACTGGCGAACGGGCCTCCTGTCACAGTGTCGGTGCTGGCCGGGGGTGTGCTATGTCTTGGATCTTCCACCATCGACCCCCAGAAAAGCTCTCTGTCATCTCTAGCCGAGGTGGAAGGTGCTTCCGGAGAGGCCGATGGTGACTGCAAGTTCGATCCATTGGGGTACACCAAGTCCTTGTCTTTCTGGATATGCCTTAGGAGGGAGGAGGGGATCATATGGATCTTGCATTCGGTGAGTACGAGGCTGACACGCTGCGTCCCAATACCATCCCTTGACTCAGAGGGCTGAGGGGAGGGCTCCATCGCCATGTCGTACTCTACCTCATACTCTTAGAAACCAACTGGTCTGATCTTCGTCTGGCCTTCCTTGTCATTTCTCTTATGGAGATGACGTCTCGCCTTCCTTCCCTTGTGTGGCTCTTCGGGGCAGGGCTAATTTCCGTCATGGAGTCCTCTGGTCGCACTGTTGCTGGGGCAGAGAGGACTGAAGGCCGGTGTGTGGGGAGCACCAGGGAAAATGTCGAAAGGGACACAGGGATGACTTCCATGTGGTGAGTGACCAGATATACAATGTCTCTATACTCGCGGCCTGCGGTAGGGGAAGTGACCCCGTACCCAGTGAGGCCTTCACGATGAATGGAACTACCAAAAATTGGTCTGTAGTGGCCATTGCATGTTCCAGCGACTGGGAGAGTCGACCAAACCTACCTGTGGGGCGGTCTGGGCCTCGATCCTGATTGGTTATATAACTGCCCATGCTCAAAGTGTGAATGGTTTTGATGATAGGAGTCAGCAGCGTCTCAGGGCACATTGGTTGTTGACGTTGATTCCCCAGTGTGGGAATCCTCTTCCGCTCGTGCCCGACGCTGGCGTCGTGTTAGATGTGTTGGAGCCGGTGGTGCGGGCACATGGATTGCCTGCCCCTCGACTCGAGGAGCCGGGCGGCGACACCGATGCAGCCTGGTGGGGGCCCTTGTTGTGAACCATTGAAGTGGTTCTCCGATTGGGCCAACCCAGACATCCCCTACCTCATCGAAATAGGGTATGGAGGTGTCAAGGCATTCCGGGGATAAGCTCCCAAAATGGTTGAATGTCGGTGTGGGAGGAAGTGGCTCCCTGTGCGGCCCTTGGGGGCGGCGTTGGTGGCGAGGCGTAGCTGCCTCAAGGTCCAAACGAGCCATGTCCCTGGTGGGGATGACCCCCTCCTCATCGTACCTATGCACAAGGTCGTTGATCACCCTTTTTTGGATAATATCTGTTGGGGAGAGGGGGCACGAGCACCCAGAAGACGTTGTTTTCGGAGAAGCTGTGGAAGAGGTGGAACCGCACGGGGTAGCCGCATCGATACAGCCCATGCCCCAGTGCTAGTAGGAAGGTGGCAATCGAGCTCTAGATGCAGCAATCTGATTTCTAAAACCATGGAGATGAACCCATTAACACTGATAGGAAAAGGAATCGACAACCAGTAGCCCAGCGCCATTCCATATTCCGTGGTCGGTAAGAGGGATCCATGCAGTCAATATCGTCGAAGGGAGTGCTCGACATCCTGACTGCCCCAACCCCTGGTGGGTTTCACGTCCTGATGCTGGGTGCCCGGACCTGGTGACATGTTAATCTTCTGACACCCCAAACACTACCAGTCTCCATTTTGAGGAGAAGAGATTCACATCAGGTTCACCATTTTCTATTTTCGACACTTTCCTCTGGGGCGCGTACGCATCTGTCACGTAGAGGATGCGTGGCTTGTTGCCCTGCATTCCCTATTTCCAAAGGCGGGCAACATCTATTCCATATTCAGGGACATCTTCTCCTTGATCAAAACTAGGATGATGGGATGTCGGTTCGTCCTTCCAGTGATTCCCCCTCACAACTCATTACCTAGTCCGGGTCTCCCTCATAGATTGAAGATGTATTCATGAATCTCGTCCCGGTACCAAATCTTCATGGACACCAGTTAATTACGCTACTTTAGTCGAGACACTCCAAGGGGTCTGGTCGGGGAAGCAACCTTCGGTTAGGGGAGTGTTCACGCTGAGGCATCGTTGGAGTGTCTTGACACTGGGGTATTGGCATGTCTGTCTTTTGTTCCTTATTATAGGGCTTCTTGGGGGTGCGGAACCCTGAGGAATCCCACATTAAATGCACGGAATTGTATTCCATTGGCATGTATCTAAGGTTTTCCTCACCTTCTCATGTTTAACATGGGGTATGCCGCGAGTTTTTCTTCCAGTGGAGATGGATCACACTGATCAGAACACTAAGAGTGGATCAGATAAGAGAACCCCCCCCCCTTGAGGGGATGCCGATGTTGGGGCCGACACATGGGGGCTTCTTTAATGTTGTGGAGTGGAATTAGGTGGCATGATCTCACCGGGATGTGGTGGCCCGGGTAAGAATCAGGATGGGTAATGAAGTGAAGGGGGAATAAACCTTGTGGAGGCTTCTTATGTATCCCTGTGGTGGGGAATCAAAGTCCACGTAGTTTGGATGGAATGGGGATTACGCTCTGAGGTGGCCCACAATGATGGATGGAAGGGGCTTACGCTCTGAGGCAGCCCACAGTGGTGGATGGATGGGGCTTAGGCTCTGAGGCGGCCCACAGTGGTGGATGGATGGGGATTACGCTCTGAGGCAGCCCACATTGGTGGATGGATGGGGCTTACGCTCTCAGGCGGCCCACAGTGGTGGTGGATGGGGCTTACGCTCTGAGGCAGCCCACAGTGGTGGATGGATGGGGCTTATGCTCTGAGGTGGCCCATAGTGGTGGATGGATGGGGCTTACACTCTGAGGCGGCCCAGAGTGGTTGGGGAACCGACATGAAGAGTTCGGAATGACTGGGTGGTGGGCTTGAACCTCATGGAGGCATCCTACATATCCCCATGGCAGGGAATCAAAGTCCACATATTTTGGGTGGACAGTTTAACGTTATGCGGGATGGAGGAATTTGGGGCTTATACTCTGAGGCGGCCCATAGTGGTTGGCTAACCGACATGAAGTGGTCAGAATGACAGGGTGGTGGGCCCGAACCTAATGGAGGCTTTCTACGTATCCATGTGGCAGCAAATCAAAGTCCATGTAGTTCGGGTGGACAGTTTAACATCATGCGGGGTGGGGGCATTTGGGGATTACGCTCTGAGGTGGCCTATGGTGGTTAGCGAACCAACTTGAAGAGGTTGGAATCACCGAGTGGTGGGCTTGAACCTCATGGAGGCTTCATACGTACTATGCCTTAGCAAGGATCAAAGTCCTCATAGTTCGCTATAGGTGGGGGTCAGGGTCAGTGATCACTCTAAGCTCATGTGAGTCATGATTTGTGTGAGAAACAAGAGGTTGTAGGGACCTGAAGATCACATCACAAAGGGTGCGTCCGTGAGAAGCGAAGAGGGGCTTACGCGTTGAGCGGCCTAGGGTGCTGGGACTTACTCCAGGATGGAGGCCTGAGGGCAAAAACGCGCATAGGTAGAGGGATTTGGGACTGAACAAAGGAAGTTTTTCGTTCCCTATCGTGCCCACCGCTGGCCTTGGCGGTGGTAACGTACTATGGTGCATGGGTGATACCTTCCGCAAGAGGGGATAGGGGCTTACACCAAGGAGGTTTCCCTTCCCCCATGGACATATGCCACTCAGAAAGGGAGGATGCCATCCTATGTGGGTGGTGATCCCATCCCCGTGGAGACGAGCGTCATAAAGAATGTCTGAGCTAGGGGGACCATGTGTGCGAGGCACGGGGCCTGATCACAGTTTAATGTCATGGGTTGAGGACGGGGTGCTTGGTAGTTTAATTTTCTACAGCTCGGATGTGGTGGGCTCGCTCCACACCCCTAGGACTTACATAAACGGTACCCTCTACCCTTTGTGGGAGGGAAGGCATCGACAAGGCCGTAGTAAAGGGGGGTCGCAGACTGAACCATCGAGGGGTCCACATTAGCATGGTTCTGAGAAGAAGCAATAGCCGTTAGCGTGCCTTTGCGAAGAAGCATGAGGCAAAGCAACGCAATAGGAAAGACCGCCCAAGGGACATTGAGGTTACTTCTTACTAGCCTGGAAGGTCACATGGGAAAACAACGCATGGTGTGTCTGCCCGGTATGTGTGCCTAGGGAATCCAGAAGGAGGACATCGGGCGCCTACGCAGGGAGGAACCCGGGGAGCATCAAGGTGAGGGGTCCCGGGGTTTGCACGCAAAGAAATGGTTTGTGCGCAAAACACATGGATGGTGCGTAATCGGGGTATAGGGATTGTGCATGGCTAGGAGGATCATACACAAGGGATATGAATTGCGCGCGAGTGGCAAAGGTCGCACCCAGCGAAAGGGATTGTGCGCAATTGGACCGTTTTGCGCGCATCAGAAGGAATTGCACGCAAGGGAGGAACCATGAAGGTTTTGAAACTCTGTTTAACCCATAGGGATTGCGTGAAAAGATAGATCCTGGGGCGAGGTGGCCTGAAAAGGGTCAGTACCAGAAGGTCATCTTGTGCGCGCGGAAGTCTGATTTCGTGCATGGGTGTCGGTTTGAATTATGCAACCCCGAAATGGAAGAGGTCTCCTTCTATTTATAGGCATCGGGTGGCGCAGAATCCCGGGTGGCACGCGAAAACTTGCGCTCCAGATACAGAGGTGTGGAATGTTTACCGCACGGGCGCGGCAGCGCAATTATTGTGCGCCGGTGCCGGGGACCTTTCGTGAATCCCAGACCCCTTCTGCACGGCGCAATTTTTTCCACGCACATTCCAGTTTTTTCAGGCAACACTTCCAGGCCCTCCGGACCGGGTCTCTGGGTCCGAATATGACTTCACTTAGTCCTTTCAAAACATCATTTACTAATTACGGACTTTTCGACATCTACAAGTATCTTTAGTATTTTATTTACCACATTTAAAGGTAAATAGAGTAACTAAAAGTAAAATTAATATTATAATATTATAAAATTACCCTAAAACATGTCAGAATATTATTTGATGATTTATTATCAACCATTATTGTCCTTGGTCTAAAATTGTGTCCTTTGGAAACAACTTGGGTGTGATTGTGACATTTATACCATTTAATTTAATGTAATCAAAATTATGTAATGAATATTTCTCTTCATACTAAAACAATTTTAATATATGGTTCTGTAATTGATATATTAAATTATTAATAGTACAAAAAAAGATAAAAATATTATCTTCATCATTGTAATTTAGTATTAATTTTTATGAACAAAAATAAGATTTAATTCTAACACAAAGATGATGCAGTAATAGATTTATTATAAAAGAATCAAACAATGATATTAAAATAAATATAATTTGAATAATTATATTCCATCCATGAAATTTATAGATACATATGACATGTTATGATTCAGTTAATATAGGTTTTTTGAAGAAATCATGTTGTTACAATACATTAAAAAAGACATGTAATGAATAGTTTCAGAATTGACATAATATTTATTTTAAAATATAAAATATTTAATTAAATAAAATAAAATTTATAAAAATATATTATTCAGCCAAACAGTTTATATAACTCTAAAAATTTCATTAATTACTCATTAATTAGATTTTTGTCATGATTTTGTAATTATTTCCTCTAAGTGTAAATTACATGATAAAATGGTAAGAGTTAAAAGGTTTTGGAAAAAAAGATAAGGATTTAAAAAAATATTAAAACATTCCTATTTTTCATTTTATTGTTATATTTTGACCAATAATTATCCTATATTATAAAAAATGAGCATGGATCCATTTGTAATCTAAATTTTATTTTATTAATTTAATAATATTTATAATTCCAAGACTGCTCCTCCCCTCTCCTATAAAAGGCACCCATTCCTATGTATTACTCATATTTCCAAAACCATCTGGATAAGCCATGATTTTCCAAAACCCTCTCTTATAATTAATACCCACATTATGAAGCCTTATTTTTGGCATAATACCCTTTTTAGAGGTGTTAAGTTGTTAATAAAGATGATTATCTGAAGAGAAGGTAATATTTTTATTTAAGTATGTTAATTTTAATTATCCTTCCATTTCATTAAAATATTCTTCATACATGATGAAATAATATATAAAATATCCTAAATATAATGAGTTGTTTTTCTGTTAATGTCATCACCTAAATCCATATCCACTTCTATTAAATGGGAAATGAATTAATTGTTCATGCATAATTGTGAAACATCACCTCCACAAACTGATCTAATTCGTTTTCCTTAAAAGTCTATAATGATTGGTTATAAAGATGTAATTAAGGTTAATATTTTATAATCATAACATATTAATCATTATATGATAATAATATATCGATTATGTTCTTTATTTCTATGCGTATAAAAATGATAATGTCATTCGGGCATACGTGTGAGCTATCACCTCCACGACGCAATGTGACACATTTTTTTTCTTTATATCAATTTTATGGTTTATATAAGTATATTGAAAATATTAATATTATATTAATTATTTTAAGGTTATTATGGGATGATAAAATAAAACTTACCTTCTTTCTATAACATTCAATGAAAAATGGAAAATGTTACTCATACATACGTACGACTTACCATCTCTATGATTTTAATTTTTTTCATTTATCATAACCATAATTAATGGATTAAATTAAAACTATAATTTATTTATAAAAATGATAATAAATTCATGAAAATTTTTCTATAGATTATTTAATTTTGACCTCATGGATTATTCACATCATACCAAGTTCATTTTTGAGTCAAGTACAAAATATTGGCAAAACATCTTTCATGAACTGAAATAATTAAAAAATTATTATAACATGGTAATTAGTTATATAAAAGGAATATTAACCCTTAAAAGGTTTTTAATTTATTATAAATTAAACTAAGCTTATTATTCTAGAAAAACAAGGAACATAAGTCATGAATAGGATATAGGGTAAGGAACTTTGTCTCAATCTCCTTTCATTGAGGCGTATTAGGATGGTATAGACCACCTTATTTTATAAGGTGTATAATAAAACCCATTGAATTATAATTATAAACTAGGTTTAATAATGTAATATATTTATATGAAGTGTTTTACATTTTTTTAAATAAGGTAAAAGGAATGTATTTTTAAAGTATGCGGCGACAATGACTTCTCTTCCGCCATAACCATTACATGATATTTCGATTCCTTTATAAGCCTTATTTTTTTAAAAGGAAAAGAAATACATTATTATTTTTTTATTGTTTTTGGTATTGAAATTGGTTTTAAAAGTGGATTGAATATTTAAATATATTGGAATGATTTCTTGTGATTGAAAATTATATTTTATGAGTGAAATGTTGATAATTACATTCATTTATGTGTTATGATTATATAATGGTACATGGAAATTTAAACTATGGTTACATTATACACAAAATATGGTTGGTTAAGAGATAATCCAATGAAGGTTTGTTTCTTAATAAACCAAGGGTGGGTGGTTACATTATAACCTCTAAGGCATTGGGTATACAAGTCAACCATATAGCTATTCCATTTGTAAGACTAGTAAGCATGAAAGTTGACCATATGGTTATTACATTTAAGTATGATTATGTCCCAAGTTACCTTAATTAATTATTTGTTACTTTATATTTGTTTTAAGGTTATTTTTTTATTGGAAAAAGGGTAACCAATGAGCTTATATTCAGTTAAGTGTATTTATTACTTCATAAAGGTAAAACGTTTACCTTTATGATAAAGTATTCATGGTTTACATCCTTCTGCAAGACTACTAGATTTCTTTCTTTGTGTATCCCTTACTGATATTTTTATTCTCTTACCAATTTTTTGAAATGTTTTTTATATAATTTAAAGAATAATAGAGTCAAGGATGAGATTAATTATAATTTAAGGAGTATAAACATGAAATGAAACTATGTATCTTTTTAAAACTGTTTGTTTTATGAAAAAAAATGCATAGTATGTAGAATTGTATAATTTGTAATATATAAGTTGTTATATATTATTAATTGACTAATTCTATAAATCCCTAAACCTGAAAATATCGTCAATGTAAAATAAAGTCAAATTATTAACTTAACTCAAGATTATGGATTGTTTAGAGTTGGGTCCTTATATCATGTATATGTTTTAATTTTCATACATAATATATATATGTTTGTCAAAATATATTGTTTCTTATTATGTTTATGGATATATGTGGACTAATATATCTATCACATTGACTTATTTAAAATTAATCATGTATTAAAATCATAGGGTGTCATATCTACGCACGTTAAATAAATTACATCCTCAAAATTTTGACTTATACTAAAAAATAATCGGATCATATATTTTTGGTATAAATTTAATTAGGTAACAAACATACAAATATATGGAAGGCTCAGATACTCACCTATAGGCATATCTCAATTTATAATATTTTATGAAATCATTGGAGAAAAATACCTCATATAGTTTTCTATTAACTACTCTTTTATTTCTCGATAACTTTAAAGTATAAATTTAACTAAACTATAATCAATAGATTGTATGAAATATGATTTCATATTTGGGTAATCACTATCCATACAAATTAATGTTTATGGAAATACCACAGACATCTATATCTCATCCCATGCACTACATTAAATTAGTGGTTCAGGTGGGACCTTGAGTTTAAATGATGAATTTGATGAAGAATCATCCTACTTCTCATACCAAATATATCACTATTGGTTTTATATTATTTTATTTTATAATTAAGCTCTCATTTTATGTTTCCATATAGATTCATTTTGAATTATTGAAATGTACACTTTTTCCATCTGAAAACTTTTTTAAAGAATAGTTAAGAGGATACGATGTTGTTTCCCCTGGGTAGAATATTTGTTAGTTCAAATATTGTATTTTGGGATTCTATTTATCATTGGTGAAAATTTAAATCCAAATAATGTGTGTACCAGGAGAAACCATGTGGGACCTCATGCGAGTCCAGGTTACAACACACATCTTGTGCATGATTTGGTAAAGTGTGCAGAACGTTTCTAAATCAGCATTATAATTTCACACATCAATATATAATTGTTATAAAATGGTTTTTACTTCTATTTTTTCAACATATAAACCTTTTCTGTGTGTTTTATATGGGTAGTATCTTATGCATATTTCGTACCCATTTTGGAGGACTGTGTAGCCAAACTGTATGACATACCTAGATTCATTAAAAGGATTAATTTGACTTCTTCGCATATTTTTTTTTATTTTTTCACCCCAAATTTATTTCCCCTCTTGAACAAATTAATTTGGATCCACAAATGGAGATCCATTCCTTAATCTTTCTCCACTTATGGTGGTAACATTCTCAGTTTTCAGTGGGTTTTGTAATAGTATGTGTCACTAAAACCCTTACCCTCATTTATTTATTCGATCCCCTATATATCAATTCGACAATGAGAAAAAGTCTCTATGTTGGAATTCTTTACGGTTTAAAATGGTCTAATTCATGGGTAATTGTTAATTTTGTGTTTCTAGAGTAAGACTATAAGATTATGATATTATTCCTCATTTTAGGCAAACACGTCTGACTTCATCACCATTAATCTGTGTTTTTTGTCATAAACTTCTGTTTCATTTAATTTAATGAATGATATTTTAGAAAATGGTTTTTTATTTTAATTACATCTATTTATATGACTAATGAGGGGGCCAATAGTTTCAAAGTTATTTTAAAATCTATCATGTGATGGGATTCGATTCCATATGTTTGGGAAAATGTCTGAAATGATATAATATAATTATTTTTATTTTGAAAGTGGTGTCGAGAACTATATTATGATCTTTAGAAGTTTTATTTTCATAAATTCATTGAAAACATAGTTTTTTTATGTTTTGAATCAGTTTATAATATTTGAAATGGGAAATTTGATTTTAATATTAGGTGTGTTACCTATGAATGCTACATTAGAGACATTTTATAAGCTTTAATGATTTTCATATCAATGTTATAAGTGCCTAACACATTTAAAAGAATAAAAAAGGTTTTTTTGGTGTAAAATCATTATTTTGACAATGCTAATGAAAACCCTATTTTGATAATTTACTAATATATTAATTGGGAAAAAAATTATATAGCAGTGAAGGAAATTTATAATGTGTTTAATGTTGTGCATAAGAGAAAAATCCAAGTTAACACTTCCAAATATTCAATGGAAACTTTTTGGAGTCATACACTAAGCTAGTGTGAGATTTAAAGGCTCATAAGGACTATGTGAAGGAAAAATAAATATATTAAATTAAGGGCACTCAATTTTTTTCAAAAAAATGGATAACTCTAAAAAGGTGTGTTGTATTAGAAATAAGATACCACTGATAGGTCTGGGACATTATTTTTATACTATAAAGGGTATAAAATTTTTATTTGTCAAACACGTCAACTTCTAACTCACGGAAATAATTTATTTAATAATTTTTATTATATTATTTTTAAGAATAATTTATTATATAGAAAAAGTTTTGTCGTATAAAAAATCTGAGACCACTGATAAGTCCATGATATAGTGTTTACCTTAGGTAGGTTATAACATCTGTAAACATCAGAAATTTGAATCTCTCTCTTAATAAAATATCCTTTTAATATTTGAATAGAAATTTAATACATTTTTTAAAATATTAAATAATTAATATCTCTCAGTTAGTGAATTATATGAGAAATCTGAGACCATAGTTTGGTTCGGGACATTGTGTTTATCCTAGATGGGTCATAACATTTGTAATCATTGGATGTTTAGTCAAATCACACGAAACAATAATTTTTTTATACAAATATTTAATTTTAAAACTTCAAAAAATTATAATAAATAAATTATTATTATTATTATTATTACATGTTATAAGGACAGAAAATGAAAATATACTATGATGATTTATAATGGTTTTATGGGGTAAATAATAAAATTTCAATGTAATATATGTGATATTATTAATTATAAAAAATTACATTCAAGTAATAAATGTAATTTTTTTAATTTTTAAGGTTAAATGATAGTCTGTGCGATTAATAAAATACATTAAATATTATCATGTTTTAATTAAAATTGTTGTTGGAATTCTAATGGAGGAAATAATTTAAAATATTTAATAAATAATAATATATTTTATTATTACTACTCTTATTATTAATGTGGGAAATAATTGGTGTATATATATATGTGTGTAACGTGTGTGTATATATAGGGGATATATATATACATATCTAGGATACCTATATATATGGGTTTATATATGTATATGATTGTATATATATATATGTTATAAATATTTACAATAATCACTTTTAACATATATATATGTAATGGATTAAAATGCAACAAGGAGTTACATGTCTAAGACACTACATAAGAAATAAACACTCCATGGGTAACACATGGATGGTTTTATATAGTACCAATTAATTTTTGAAATATATGTAATAAAGGAATTTTGAAATTAATTGATGAAGGAGAAAAATAATAATTTTAAAAGATGGTGGAAATGGAAAGGTGCTAGGGAATCTTCATAGGAGCTCACACCCCTCATTCTAATGCCTATTTTACTCCCCCTCTCCTTAATTTCTTTTAATTTTCTTATTATTTCATCCAAATTTCATTCCTTGATATCGTCTTCATTTTTGATTGGATTGATTTTGTTTTCTGTTATGTTGGGTATGTATCGACGAATAGAAATTTAATCCAAAGTTTGTTTTGAAGGAAGCAAGGTACGTTTAATCTGATTTTTCACACTTCTTATTGATAATTTTATAAACAATCAATAGATAAATTTCAAAAAAATCAATTGATAATTTTGAAATTTTAATAAAATATAATTGTCAAGAATTATCAAATGTAAATTAATTTAACAAAGAAAATTACTGAATTATGAAGGATAACTTGTAAGGAAAATTATTGGAATATACTTATACAAATTATTCAATGCTAATTATAATAAATATTAATAGGTGAAAAATATAAGAAATTATTATATGATAATTATGCAATTTTCATGGATAATTTTATGGTTTTATTAAAGAATAATTATTTTAGCATACCAGATGTGTTACTGAAATAATTTAGAGATATAAATTACTGAATGTGGTTTTATAACTATTCTTGAAGATAAAATTTTGAATTCATGCATTGGTCTAAGAAAATAATTTAGGAATTATCCAAGAGAAAAAAAATATTATCACATGATATATTTTATTTATATTTTAAAATTAAAAAGACAGTTTTGGTTTTAGTAATCCTTAGTGTGTGATCATTTTTCTGGTTGATGTGAAAACATGGTTTGGGTAATGATACCTTTGACGGACTCTGCCATTGATGTTGATGTATTTTTAAGTAGGTAATTATTTATCCTTTTGGGCCCTTGTTTACACATGTTTCAATATTTAATTTATGTGTTTACTTACTTGAAATAATTCTTGACTGTGATCACATATAGGAGTGTTTATAGCCCATAGTATGGAACATTTTGTTTCCATGATATTGATTTGATTGATTAATTCCATGATGATATTTTATTCACATGTTTATGTTCATGTTGATGCTATTTTTCTCATGATGTGTGTTGTGGTAGTTATATTGATATGAATTGACATGTTTTCCATGGGAGGATTGGTATGTGTATACTTGATAGGTGGTTGTCATGATATAATTACTCCCTGTAGGGTTTGTGCATGATGTGTGATGTAGACGACATCGTAGAATGATAGCATCGTAACATGGAATCTACATGATGCCTTCTGGATTCCAAGTAGATGAGAAAACCAATATGAATTTTGGATTCTAAGTGTTAGGTGAGGACTTATGGATTTTGGGTTGGTTAACGATACTCGATTATATGTGGATTCTGAGTATTACCCAATGACCGGTGGATTTAGGGTAGGTTGTTGTTAATCGAGACTAGGTGGATTTTAAGTGACTCGCCAAAAAGCCTTATGGATGGTTTTAGATACTTATCCACATACAATATATTTCTGTCATGGAGTCAATGGAATCATAGTTAGGGGTTTGTGGAATGAGGGTTAGCGCACGACCGCTCAGTTTTGGAGTGGGTGTTATGATGCTTGTTACTCTTTTATTTTATTATGGTTTAAACTTGTTACTTGACCACATCAGTTTAAGGATGAATTGGTGGTGTCATGCTGAGCCTTGTACTCACACCATACTCAAGAATTTTGATGTGCTTATAGATTGCATGAGGGATATGGAGAATGGAAAGAACCCTATGGTGGATAGTTGAGTAGAGGAGAGTGAATATAGTAGTAGACCAGGATGGACTAGAGAGGTTTCACAATTTATTTATTTTCATTATTTTCTTTATTTCATTTTTACTTGCTCCCCACTTACAGGAGACGATTTATTTTTGTTACATGTATATCATATTTCCTTTTCTCTATGTTTACTCTATTTATTTATTATAATCTTTACTGTTGATTTTTGATCTTATGAAATGATATTGAGGGCATTGTCTCCTCAATGATAGACTCAGACCGCTGCTGAAAGTCCGTAGCCTCTTGCGTATAAGGAGATGCGCATGTGGTCACATGGAATTCCGAATCGGACCTACTGGTTTGGTTCAGGATGTAAAAAATGGTATTGGGGCATCATGACTTACTAACTTGTTTCTTCACTTGTCTTAGGATGTCAAAGGTTACCAATGAGATAGAAAAATGGTACTTGGGTAGGGGAACAATATCAATGTCTGGATAGAAATTAATAGTGGACTGACGTGTTTCTATAAAGTTGGGGATTTATGTTTTGTTGTCCCTACTAATTCACCTAGGGTGATGCACATGTTGTTATATGTGATTTATGAGATTTAGTTTATGTTGATGCTTCATGACTATGAATGTATGTTCACATGCCAAATATATACATATTGTTTTTTATGCATAGTAGTTCATTAATTAGATGCCTTGATTTGTGTTATCTATTCAGGATAATTTGTTCTTTGTGATATTTCTATGTTTACATACTATGTGATGTATGTTTATTAGAATTAACTATTTGAATAGAGAAAGTTGTTTTTTAGTATATATTTACAATGATTGTGGCTAATGTGAGGGGACAAAAAAGGGTTTGTTCTAGGAGGGGTATACCTTGGGGTAAGGGTAGGCTCCTAGGAAAAACCTTATTTGACCCCACATATTGGTTAAGTGAAACCTTATGTGATCCCATAGACTGGTTATGATTTATCCTAACAACTTTTTTTCTTTTCTGAATTCTCTTCCTTCATGTTACAGAAGTTATCACCTCTACAAAGTCTTATGGGACTACTTGGGAAGCATGTCAGAATTCTCCCTTGAGGGATTATATGCTTGTATTACAACAAGATATACAGGATAATGTAGTTTAGCGTGCTCCATAATTTTCTCTATGGTTTAGGTTTCATGGTTTCTTTAATTGAAAATTTCTCATTAGTTATTTCCTAAACAAAGGAGTTTAGAAATATGGTCTTGTTTTCCATGATTTTAAACATTACCATTATTCATACTTATAGAACACTTATGCCTCTCAAAATGATGCATAATGGGATGAATTGTTTTTATAAATATCTGAACTAGTAAGGACTCTGAAGGATTGACATGTGTAGTTTAGATTGAGATCATTTTGGGAGTGAACCCATTTTGATGTCCCATATCATATAGTTCTAAGAGAGAGTATGAAGGTGAAGGTTTAGCTGGATGACTTAGACTTGAAACAATTAATAAAACCAAATACTCTAGTTGGGGAATCACCTATGGTTATCCTATAAGTATGATAGTAGAATTTGAATATATGTTGATTACCAGAAGGTAAAATAGGTGATGGTGAAGAATTGATATCTATTTCCTAGATTAATGATCTTTTTGATCCACTAATGTGAGCCCAGGGGTTCTCCAAAATGGATCTTCGATCGGGCTACCACCAGTTGAAAGTTTGGCAAGATGAAATTTGTATGACAACATTTTGGATCTGATATTGAATATATGACTACATGGTTATATCAATCAGTCAAATTGACACACCTGTGGTGTTCATGTTCTTTATAAATGAGATATTTAATTTATACATTTCCTATATCGTCATAGTGTTCATCGATGATATCCTCATCTACTTGCTTAAACCTGATCATAATTATTTGTAGATAAATATATTCCTTGGTATTATTAAAGAACACAAGCTTTATATCAATCTATCTAAGTGTGACTCTTGGATTCAAGAAGTGAAATTTCTAGGACATGTGGTGTTTGAGACATCTATATCAGTAAACCAAGAAAAGGTCGTGGAAGTCATTTCGTAGACATGTACCGAAAACCTATTTGGGGTTATTAGTTTTTTGGGGTTGAAATGATATTACCATAGGATTATCTAGGTCTTCTATCAATATTCATAAACAATGAAATCACTGACCAAGAAGGGAGTAACGTTCTAGATGTTCAAGCTCAGTGTAATGAGTTTTTTAATAAAGACATCTAGAGATTCTTATCAAGGATAAGAATTCGATAGAGGGTGAGAATTGTAATATCCTGATTTTTACAATGATAATAAAATAATATTGTGATAAATTATTAATATCATAATTGGGGAAAAAATAATGTATCAGTGAAATAAATTTATAATGTGTTAAATCCATAGCATAAGAAAAAAATAGTTAAAACTGTGAAATATTCAACAAGATATTTTCAAACTCATGAACTGATTTATTGTGAGATTCTATTTCTCATAAATACTCAACAAAGAAATAATAAAAATATTAAATATATTACATTAATCCCATGCAATTTTTATTTCAAAAAATAGATAAATCCAAAACAATGTGTCATATGAGAAATTTGAGACCACCAACAGGTCTGGGACATATTTTTTACCCTAATAAGGGTACAAAATTTGTATGCATCGAATATTTGAATGCATCGATCATGAATATAATTTATTTAAAAACAATTCATATTATTTTTCATAATAATTTAATATCTCCAAAACGGTGTGTTATATGGGAGATTTGAGACTACAGATAGTTTAAAGACATAGTGCTTACCCTAGGTGGGGTATAACATTCATAAGTGTCAGATGATTTTATGTCTCACTCAATAAAATAACCATTTAATATTTTATTAATTTTTAATCAATTTTTTAAATATTAAATAATTAATATCTCTTAAACTCTGCATCATATGAGAAATATAATAACATTGTTAGGTCTGGGCTGTGTTTTTTTTCCTAAAAGGTGTATAACAATTGTAGTCATTGGAATTGTATTCAAATCGCATGCAAGGATAAGTTTTTTGGGTATATAAAAATTTAACTTTACAGGTAAAAATAATAGTAATAATTAAATTATTATTATTATTATTTATATTAATGAAAGAAAATGAAAATATACCCCCATGATTAATAATGGATTTACTGTGTAATTAATAAATTGTTAAGGTAATTAATGTGATATTATTAATTGGTAAAATTACGTTCAAGTAATTCATGTATTGTTTTTAATTGTGTTGTATAAATGATAGTGTGTGTGATTAATAAAATGAATTTTCCATATCATTTTTAATAAAAATTGTTGTTTTAATTCTAACTACAATAGTAATGTCAAAAATTAAATAAATAATAATATTTTTTATTACTATTCTTATTATTACTATAGGAAATAATTGGTGTATATATATATAATGTGGGTTTTTATATATAGGGGTATATGTGTGTGTGTGTTTAGATGTAAATAAATATTTATATGTGTGTGTGTGTGGTTTAAATAAATATATACATGGGTCTATATATGTATATGTGGGTATATATGTTTTATAAATATAAACAACGGTGAATTTTGATATATATATATATATATATATATATTAATGAATTTAAATGGAATAAGGATTTACAAGTCTAAGATTTTACAGGGGAAATAAACACTCTATGGGTAACACATTGAAGGTTTTTGAAAGGGGAAATAATGATTTGAAATAAGTGTAATAAAGTAATAGTGAGATTAATAGATGAAAGAAAAAAACAATTATTTTAAAAGGAGAAGGAAATGGAGAGGTGAAATGGAATTCGCACAGGAGGTTTCACCCTGAATTCACATACCTATCCTACTCCATCTATCATAAATTTATAATAGTTTTTTATTATTACAATCAAACATATTTCCTTGATATATTCTTAGTTTTGGGTCTAATTTATGTGCCATATATTCTATTGGGTTCATATCAATGAGAAAAAATTTAATCCCAAGTTTTTTAAGGGAGAAATGTATGTTTATTCTAATTTTTCACAATTTTTATAGATAATTTAGAAAAAAAATATCAAAAGATAAATTAAAAAATTATCAAACAATAATTGTGCAATTTAAAAAATGATAATTGTCAATAATTATCAATGTTATTTACTGAATTATGAACGATAATTTCTGAGGAAAATTATTGGAATATAATTATACAAATTATTCAATGTAAAAGATAATAAAATATATTATGTGACAAATATATAAAATTACCAAAGCATAATTATGAAATTATTATGTATAATTTTGGTTTTTTATTAAACATTAATTATTTGGGAATACAACATGTGTTCTTAAAATAATTTAGAGATATAAATAACTGAAAATGGTTTTATAATTATTCATGAAGATAAAAATGTGAGTTCATATGTTGGTATAAGATGGTAATTTTATAATTATCCTAGAAAGATAAAATATTAAGGAAAACAATATTTTATTTCTTTTTGAAATAAAATTGATTGTTTTGGTTTTAGGAATCCTTGGTGAGTGATCATTTTTCTGGTTGTTCTATGAATGTGGTTCAGGTAATGACACCTTTGATGGACTTTTCCATTGATGTTGATGACTTTTGAGGTAGTAAGTTCCTTATCTTTTTGGTCTCTTGTTTAAACAAGTTGGTATATTTAATTTATGTGTTTACTTACTTGAAATCATACCTGACTTTGAACACATGTAGGCGTGTCTGTATCTCATAGTATAGAACATTTGATTTCCATCAGATTGATGTGATAGCTTAATTCCATGAATATTTTTGATTCATATGTTGATTTATATGATGATTCTATGTTTCCCATCATGTGTCTTTGGGTTATTATCATGCAATGAATTTTCATGTTTTCCTTGGGATGATTGTTATGTGTATACTTGATAGGTGGTATTCATTATATAATTATTCACTGTGGTGTGTACACATGATGTGTGAAAAAGACAACATTGCATCATGATAACATTATAACAGGACAAATACTTTATGCCTTGTGGATTCTAAGTAAATGAACAACACTTGATTCCCTTTGGATTCTGAGTACTACCTGATGCCTTGTGAATTCTAGGTAGGTTACAGATAATCGATGCCTTTTAGATTCCATGTATAACCTAATGCCTTGTGGATTCCATGTAGGTTTTTTTCACTTGATGCCTTGTGGGTTTCGAGTGAATCTCCAATATGGTGGTGGATGGTTTTGGATAATTTTCGTCATACCATTTATTTTCGGCATGAAGCTGAAGCATGTATATCTAGGGTTTTGTGGCAGCTTGGTTAGTGCACGACTTCTCAGGTTTATATTGTGTATTACACTACTTGATATAGATTTATTTTATTATATAATACACTTTAATACTTTATCATATCAGTTTAAGGATGCATTGGTGGTGTCTTACTGATTGTTTTACTCACAACCTAATTGTACATTTCGATGCACTTATAGATTGGATAAGGGATCTAGTCAAGGGAAAGGACACCATGGTCGATAGATGAGCATTTGATAGTGGAGCTAGTAGCAGACTGAGACGGACTCTGAATGATCCTTTATTTATTTATTTATTTTATTTACATAGGAAGTTCACTCCACTTATGGGAGATTCTTTATTTGTATTATATATACGTCATATTTACTTTTCTGCATGTTTACTCTGATTATTTATTATAACTTTTAATGTTGATTATTGATCTTATGACATGATTTTGATGATACGGTCTCTTAAATGGTAGACTCATACCCCCATTACTAGTCGGTAGCCTCTTACGTATGAGTATAAGTGTATGAGATCAAATTGAATTCCTTCTAGGACCTTGTGATTCGGGTCAGGATGTCATATTTGGTTTCAAAGGGGTGAGTTATACCGTGTAAATTTAATTTTAAAATTAATTGTGAATTTCAATTTTTAAAAATGTAGTTTAAAAGGAACAATGTGAAAAAAAATTGTTTTAATTTGGGTTTAAAAAAATTAATCTCCATAGTGTATTGAGATGGTTTTTTATAAATGATACAATTTCTTGGGAATCCAATATTGTTTTGAAAAGAAATAACTTGTTTGGTATCTATTAAATAATGAGTTTTCATAAAAGTTGGGTAACCCAGTTGAGGGCCTTTTGATTGTTCTGTGTCATATGGATTGTGATCCCATTAGGTTATTTTTATTATTTATCAATTAAAATAATCGATTCATTTTTACACATATATGTGGCTACTCATTTTGATTGTGTTAGCGGTTAAGCTTTTGTGTATACAAAAGTTATTCAATTGAACTATGTGTTGATTTATTATGAAAAAATATTCTTTAATTTTTATTATATTGATAAGAATATAGTTAATGTCTTGTGTTACAGAGAACCATACTAGATATAGTAGATAGAATAGGGAATACTAACGAGATTATTCAAGTTAGTTAGACTAGAAGGAGTAATAGGTCCTTATGATAGAAGTTTCTTTTTATAACATCATGTGTATGAATGAATATTTTGGTAATTATATTTTTTTATCAAATCGATAAAGTCATTATGGAGACAATATATTCTTTGATCCCATGGATGAAGGTTTTTAATGGAAATTTTTTGTGAAGTAAGGAATGGATTATAAAGATAAATACAAGTTTAGTAGTATCATTTATGGTTAATTTTCATCATTTCATGCCCATTTTACTACTACATCATAGATATGATCACCATTACACTAGGATCCATTTTTGGATTATTTTAGATTATTTACCTTCATTTATAGATTAGACATGAAATTTCTAATATTATTTCATTGGAACCTATGTTTATGTGGATAATCTATTCATATTTAATGAATTGATATAGTGGTGACTAACCATGACACCTTCCTCAATTATGTGAGATAATTTTATGTTGTTTTGGAAATAGGATTATGTATTGTTTTAAATAAATTAATGCTTAAGGGTAATTATAATTTGATTTTAGACTATTTTCTAAATTCGATTGAGATATTTTTTATATAAAATATCATTGTTTTCCAATGTGTTTTTGAAAGGATTTAATTATAAAATATATATATTGTTTTTAAAACTCAGAGTGAGAAAGGTTTATAAAAATGATGTATTTAGTCTAATGATCCCTATTTCACATAAATTTTGGTTCTCAAAGCTATTTGGGAAATACTTTTCTAAATTAGGGAAAATATTGAATTTTTTAAAGTGAATTTCCAAAAAAATATGTATTCTTGAAATGGTGTTATAGTGGGAAAACAAAACACTAATTTGGTCAATATTTTTTAGTCATAGAAATAATAATTCCTTGTTATTGTTTAATTTAAAAAAAATTACAAAAAAGGGTTGGCATACACTAGATGTATTGTTGTTTACTTCTCTAATACCTTCTGAAAAATGTTTATTTTTTAATTTATTTTAAACTAACACTTTTAGGTTGTAATATGGAAGTAAGTACTTATATTTTGATGGTTTAGTGACTTACTCTGTTGTTTCTTCATTCCTATCATTTTCCTAGTTCATTCAAATTTTATTGAACTATTTTATGTCATCTAGGATAGATGTGTGATTTGATGGTGATCGTGGGTCACATGGTTTATTGTTGGGGATACATTGGGATATTCCTCAAATTTTAGTTATTTAATCAAACATTTAGACCATTTTAATTTTTGACATAGATTTTGTATATATAATAACACTTTAATTCATTCATGTATATTTGGGATATCTATATTCAATGACTATTTATGTATATACAATTTTGAGTGTTAATTTATTTTATTTCCAATTAAAATTTATTATTGTTTTACTATGGATAATTGTTACCAAGGAAAATTTTGAGAATCCCATGTAGTAGATTCTGACTTATAAGATTTTGGAACACCCCTCTGGAAATGCGGTGGATAGGGTTGGGAGATTTTTTAGATGAAAACCTAGGTATATTTTTTATATATAATAATTAAAGCCTAGGTTTTAATCTGAACCAATATTTTCGAATTATATCTAATTATTTAGGGTGTTATTAGTTTGTAGATTCGGTTTTTAGAAATTGGGATGTATGTGTTAGGTGATTTTTGTGAGATCTATCATTCTTAATTCAATTAATTTTAATTGGTAGTTGGGTTATTTTATTTGGTTCTAATTTACTATTTGGTAAAATTATCGCATTATGCTTTGTTGAAAATTTTGTTCATTTTTAATACTTTATGGAATAACATGTTTACTTGGGGTAACGCTTTGAGTTTGCGGTTGAGGTAGTGAAATGGATTAATGAGTGACATTGGATTAATGGTCTTGAAACTCCATACAATGATTGAAATACTATTTATCAATGTCCCATATGTACTAATACATAATTGGAATGTGGTTATCAACCATGTGCCACATTGGGAATGATTCCATATCATGGTTGATTTATTATTTATGTTGCTTAACTATAGGATTACATATAATATTTGGGAAATATTAAAAGAGTCATAAGGGTTCCATTAAAATACTAGCATCATTGGATTGAGTCTTGGTTTTGTATTGTTTTATACAGTATTTTTGAAATTTTTCATTTGATGTGAAACTCATCTTATGTGGGTGAAAAATGGATTTTAATGGACATTTTTTTTGTATTTAAATTAACTCCATATGGATTGATTTGTAAATTTATATGGATTCATGAATTTTTTTGAAACATTTTTTCTCATTTTAAATTTGGAATTATGTTTTATGTGGGATTAATTATTAATTATAAAAAATACATGCTACTTTAATGTATGGGTTTCCAAATTTAAGGGAAAATAAAAATTTACGAATTAATTTTTTTTTCATGTTTTGTTATTTCACCCGAGTTCGGTGTCTAAAAATGTTGTTAACTTTTTTTAGTCTATTTCCAATTGAAAGTGATTGTTTGAATCTAGAACTCTAAAGGGTGTCATGGTTTTAAAATTATTTATTTAAAAATATATTTTAGAAATATTTAATATTACCAATGTTGATTTAGGAATTATATCTTGAATTGTAAAATGTATTCCATGTGGTTTTGATGGATTAATTCCTAGTTTCAATAGATCCTTTGTTTGAGGAATCATTTTGTGTGGCGTTCATTTGTTACTCTTAATTAACATTTGTACTATTATAGATGTCCATTCCTCAATTCTTATTTTTTCCATTTAATGGTATAAACCATGAGAAACATTCATCCTATAATTTTGTACATTGGAATAACATAGAGTGAATATATGATTATTTTTTGGTGTGGTTTTATTTTTGGTATGACCATGAACACCACTAAGATACACATCCTAACAGAATAACCATGGTATGTCATTATTGTATTTTGACCTAAAAATCCTCATATTCCAAATGAGCTACTTGAATAGAGCCGTACCATTTTTTGGTGTGGCATGTCTCTAATTTTTGGGATCCTTGATTTTTTTTACACCATGCATTTAGTGATGTAGTTTTGTAGTCATGTTTTTTTAGGTATAGTGACATCATTGGGATTTATTAGAACCTATGTTATTTATTTGAAATCATATGACCTATTTTGTATAGTTTCCTTACCAACTTCAAGATTGTGATTACTTAGATAAATGTTGTTTTTTATATAAAGTAGGTTGTAGTTTGTTTCAACATTTTAGATCAATTAAAAATTGATGAGATACCTATGATGAATCTCATTAATTTATAATCTATTCTTTGATCTCTTGTTCATTATGTATTCTGGAGGATATTTTGTTGTGTTTGGGAATTATTTATTTTTCATGATAATATTTTTTGGATTTCATTTTATTTTTACCACTACATGGACATAATACATTCTAGGGTAAAAGGTTGTATGGTGGAGAGAATTGTGACACCCGATATATCCTGCTAGAGTTTATTTAATATAATTTTATGACATTCATGGCCTTGTTATGTTAATATGGAGTTTGGGCCTTAGTATTGGAAATTTAGATTTTATCTATCAATGTAATATTTTAATACAATTATTAGAGGGAACCATGTGGTTTCCCTTACTAAACTAATTTTATAGTTCATTTTGTTCCTGAAATGGCTTGTTTGTGTGGGTGGAATTCAATTCATTTCAAATAGAGAGAGTCCCTAGAAAAACCTTATAATACCTTTCATGAGTCTAGGTTGTGGTGATTGGCTTAAAAACTATTTGGAAAAACTTTCTTAAAGCAAGAAATTCGACTATATAATATTATAGTTTTATTTTTCATGGTCATAGAATAGGTTATCTAATTGTTTGGGGTATTTAAGTAAATTGTGCGAGTTTTTAGCTATATTTTTTCTCAAAAATGGTTGAATCATGTTTATGGAAACTTTTAACCCAAATAAAGTTCCATGTCTAGTTTTATTAAAAGTAAAATTTATACATTTCCCCAATAACTCTAATGAACAATGTTTCTTAAAGGTATATCCCTCCATATATCCTCCTCTATTTTTTGTACTCCTCCCTTCTTTCGAGTGGATTCCTCCATGGTAAGTGTCAATAAACCTCTCTATCTCCTTAATTTCTTATTTCCCCATGATTTCCATTCTCCTATGAATAGTAATCTCAATGATGGATCGTTTTAATGTTTTTTTATTCCAAATAATGAGTCATTTTTTAGTATAGGTTTTATAGGGAACTTCTTTTCTTCTGGTATTGTGTGTCGTTATTTTCATAACTTATAGCTTGATTACCATTTAATAAAAATATGTGCCAATTTTTCATAACATTGTATTACCTAACATAGAATTATTGATGGTTTTATTATGGTGATGGATTTAAATTATATGTAGCCCCCCATACATTTTATGAAATATTTTTTGATGTAAGTTTAATTTCTTTTATATCTTATGTTAGAGGCCATAATGAGTTTTTGAAAACAGTCATATACTATTAAAATTATTATTTAAACCTTAGAATTATAAAGAACCAATTACTTTTGAAGATATAAATATGTTTACATATATTATAAAATGTATATGGTATACACATAATAAAATGATTTCATTTTTTATAAATTTAATAGAAACTGAAATAATAAAATAGAGTATAAAAACTGTTCTTTTGAAAAACCATTTTTATGCGCATAGTGTTTTTAATCTAAATTAATTAAATTAAAAAAATTTAATTAATTAAATTAAATTTATTTATTATACAGCAAATAAATTTTCTATTATTCATCTAATAATTTTTCTATTCATTGGGAAGGGAAAAAAATATTCTTATGTTTAAAATTTTACTATTCTCTAAAAAGTATTTTTTTTCATATTCTACAAAATTGTTTTAAAACTATTTTATTAAAGTAACACAGAAATTTATTGAAAAATTTATTTATAATTTTTAAAACATAATGTAATAAAAATATATGACTGAAATTTTAAATCTTTTAAAAAACAATATTTTTCCATGAATAGTGAACAATAATTATTTTTAGTGAAAACTATTATTTATTTTTAAGTATATACAAAGAAAATTAATATTCCAAATGTCGTTAATAGTAAAATTATTTTATATGTATTATAATTAATAAAATTTAATTTATTAAAATAAATTTTATAGTAATTTTTTATTTGAAAACATTTATTTTAAATGATTCATTTTATTATAAAAATAGTTATTTCATCGGATCATCAGGTTTTATTTAAAATTAGATACATCAAATTAATTAAATATATTTTCCAAAAATAGATTACATATCTTAAATAATTATAATAAATACTAGTTAATAAGTTTATCTTAATTTATTTAATTATAAATATTAAGGAAAATTACCATGAGTAAGGTTAAAATAGTTTTATCTGGGGTTAAAATAAAGGATAAGGGAACATTTTCAAATCAAATATGAATAAATACTATTTTATTACCATATTTTAACAATTTTATTTCTCTAATTATAATATATGTTCATTTGTAAGGTTTTTTTAACGAAATTTTTAATTTTTTTAATTTTGGGAAATTCCCATGTAGTTTCCTAGTGGGGTCCTTTCCCCCTTTATAAAATGAAATATTCTCTCCTCTACTCTCCACACACCACGATCCAATTGTTTTACCAAATAAATACCCATCTCTCTACAATACTTGCATATCCATGTATTATAGTAAATATTTTGTTTTGGAAAGCCTACCAAGAAGGCATTGGGTATAAAACTAAAGAGTCTTTATGAAGAAGATGTGCAATTCATAACCATGTATTTCATTTTGTATTTTATTATTTAGACTATATAAAAAATATTAAACTATGAGGATGTAATAAAATAAATATATACCCTATAATTAGGTTATTTTATGTTATTATAATGTCGTATGTATATCTTATCTTCCTTCAATTGTGAAAGGAAACTATCAATCATGTGTATAACAGACTACCGCTTTACGAACTGACGTAATTCTTTTTCCACATCAAGCCCTGAAGGATGGATATAAAAAATATAGTAAATTTATACATATAATATTAATGAAATAATTATACTTATGTAATTATAATATCATATCTATCTTGATACCTTCCTATCAGTTGGAAAATGATAGCATCGCTCATGTGTACGAGTAGAGTACCTCCCTCGCGATGGAATGTGATACATTTTAAATTTTAATTTAAAATGAATGGTAATAATACTAGATTTAGTGAATATATATGACATACATTATATAGATATTATTTTATAATTTTGATTTAATGTTTACATTTTCTCACTCAATCAACCAAAAAATAATGAAGACAATGTTCATTTGTACGTATAGACTACCGTCTCCTATAGCATTTTAAATAATTTTAATTATATAACTATAATAGATTACTATAAATACATATATAATAAATTTATGTGATATTTATGTCATTATTATCATATTATAGTTTATAGAACTATGATCAATTTACAAAGACCAAAACTGGCTAATTGAAACATATATGAAACATAAAGTGGAAACTACCTGAAATTGGGAATTAAAAAAAGTTATTAATAAAACTTTTATAAACAGTTGTATATAAATCATATATGATAATATATATATAAATATATATATATATATATATATGAATGTTTTATTTAATATAATTATAATTAAACTACATTTATTATAGGGTAATCTTGAACATGTATGAAGAATGTGGACACTTGAGGTAAGGGATTTCTATTCTCTCTTTTATTTAATAGAGTAAAGTTTCATATTCACAAAAAATATATGTTATGTGGTGTATATACTATTTAATATAAATTTTATTTCATGAAACTAATTCTACAAAGATATTTTCATTTTAATTTGATGTTATCATTTAATAAGGGCATACAATTCAAAATTTTCCATTGTGTTAAGGAATTTTCATCTCACTTTTAATACTCTAATTCCTATTTTTATTCAACAATATATTATTTTTTGTGGTGTATATAAATCCCATGAATTTATTATATTATTTTCGCAAAGAAAAGTATTTTTAAATTAATTTGTATTAATTGTTATTTTTTCCTGGGTATTATGATTCAAATATTATCATTATGGTAAAGTTTTATATTACAATCTCATGGTTTTACTAGAATGTTTATAATTATATTATTGAGGATTAAATATTATGATATATATCTCATGAAAAAAAATCAATTTAATTCTCATCTATTTATTTATTAAAATTAAATGTTTTCCTTTCATTTTCCCCATTTCTCGAAACTTAAGTGACTGTATGAATATTTTTTATTAAAAATGATATTACTTTTTAACTTGTTCAAATATAATTTCTATACAATATCCATGTTTTATAAAAATATTAGCAAAAAAAATTAGTATTGTAAAATTATTTTTTATCAAAATCATTTCCCTTGTACGCATTTTTTCAAAAAAAATTAAAATGAATGATCTTATTATTTTAAAAAATGAGGTACTTTTGATTTTTTACAGAAAATGTGAATGGAATATTTTTTATAAAATGTAAGACATGAATGGTGTTTTCATATATCATTAAATATAAAGGATTTAAGTTGTCCAATACATGGTTGAAATGTTATTTTTAATTTATAATATGTTTCTATAATAATTGTGTAGTGTTTATATTTTAAAAAATTGTTTTTAAAATGGGAAGTAAATGTTGATAGAAAATATTTTAACATTTTTTTGGACTTTATATTCCTCAATGACAACCACATTTGGTGTTTATTATATTTTATTGTGGATATTATACAATGTTACAATCCATATTCATTATTTTTATAGTTTATGATTATGATGATAAAATTTTATGAAAACAATTTATTGTCATGTTTTATTCTATACTGAGTTGAGGAAATGTTTGTGGAATTATTTCATTCCCACTTGTGATGAGGTAATTCTATGAAAAAAATTATTATCTGATGGAAAAAATATGTATGTTTTCACAATTTGATAGTAGTTTCTAGTATAAATCATGAAAGAGTGGTTATGTTATAATCCCAGGATGGTTGGTTACATTATAAACCATGTATAGGTCGTTGTGTTATAAACTATGTATTGGTGGTCACATTATAAACTAAGGTTGGTTGAGTATATTATAACACTCCAATGTATTAGGTGATGATGGTTAAGTCTTTATTTGAGTCTTTTGTTCTTCAACCAGATTTCATCTTCACAACATTATGTGTTAAGCTAGTTTCATGTCCAAAATATTATGTGTAAACTAGTTTTGTGTCCATAAGGTTATTAATTGACTTGGATTCTTGTCCATAAGTTTATGTGATGGACTAATATCATGTCCTTAACTTAATTAGTAAACCTAAGTTTATTTATACATGTGAAACAATTTATAGACATACATTTTTTTGACATTACTATGTCTATGTTGTGCTCTAATGTCTTATGTGTGTTAATTTCATTTATTAATCATGTTTTATGAACTATTAAATTTTATTCAATTACTCTATGTTCTAATATATGTTATTTAGGGTATGGCTTTATGATTTCAATATTGTGTTACCACACCCCTATATTCATGTAACTATTTGGTGATTATTGATATCTCACATTTGTACCCTTATTGAGTATCTCAGATCAACTTTTCTTATGTTTTCTTCCCCAAGTTCATGGTGATAATTTTATGTGGTGTATATATATGGATAATAAGTTAATGGGAGATGTTGAAGATATTTATTGAAATATTGTAATTTTGAAACTACTCTCAGAAAGAGCTAAATATATATGCTCTAATAGCATGTATTTGGGAATTTTGTTGAATATTCTTTTAAAAATCTACAATATATAATTATAAAAAACCTAGGATGTTATGTTACACCTATATTTGTGACCTATTAGAGGGAAAGATATTTTAAATTAACTCTCTGCATTGGCATGGTATGGGATTTCATGTAATGTTTTTTTAATAATTATATAAATTTTATATAATGATTTAGGTATTAATGTAGGTGGATAGCACCAACTCTGGGATATTAAAACTATTCTTATGATAAATTAGTTTTAAACTAAGTGTTATCATAATTTAATTTTTTTAAAATATTTGACATGGGTTGTTTGATTATAATAACGGATGTGTTACTATTCTATTTTATATTTGAATCATTTTGATAGCTTAATTTTTTCACATAAAAATAGATTTCATTTTAAATGTTATTTCAATAATCAAAATATTTTTTTGGATTCAAAGGGGTCAGTTATCCCATATAAATTATATTTTTAAAATAATCATGGAAATAAATTTTTTAAAAGGTGGTTTAAAGGGATGAGTGAGTTCTCATTATAGATTATATGGTGGTTTCATAAAATGTTCTCTGTTGTTGATTAATATATTTTTTGTACTAGATGAATTGTTTTTTTATTCCAATCATGTCTTGAAATAAGAATCATTTTTTGGAATTTTATAAATAATGGATTTTCATAAAATTTGGGTGAGAATACTGAGCCGATTGTGATTCTTCTATTCCATAGTTTGTGGGATCCCCTAAGGGGTAATATTTTATTGATGCATTTTTATATTCTTTTTATATATAAATTGGTATACTATTTATATGTCTATGTGAGGTAACTTTTTTTGTTTTCAAATGTATTATTTTTTAACTATGACATGAATGATTTTTCTTGAAAAGAAAAATCTTAGATCATTTTGGAATCACTAATATGGTGGTAAGGTGAATCAGTGATTATAATTTATTTATTTTTTTATGTAAACAACACTCATCACTAGTTAAAATGATTCGTGATTATTATTCAACACACACACATAGAATAAGAGAAAATCATATTTAATAGGTTGATCTATCATAAGTATACGGATAGTAAAAGGAATGAACCATATTCTGTCGAGATCATATAATCTAGTATGTTCAACTTGTTGTAAGAAATGTAGTTTTTTTCCTTAAACTCATATTATTATAAATATCCTGGTTGTGATATTGAATCCCCAGTTTAAATAATAAACTATTATATTATTTCATAAAAAATAAATCCTTCCAACCATATACTTGATTTATTTATGTAGTTATTATCCTATTTTTCTTCAACATTTGGAAATATAAGAAGGATCTATTCAGTTTGTGCCATTATTAACAAATATCACACCCCCTTATTCTGATCTTATTCCACTTCTCTCTTTTTCTCTATTTTCTATCTTTATGTTATTTCTTCTCGAACAATGTTCAATTTTTATTGTATCTCATTTAGTTTGAATTTGAAATTTAAATTCAAATTCTAACCACTTACTTCTTTCAAATCGTCATTCATAATCTAAATTTTCATCTCATTTCAAAATATAATTATTATTCTATTTGAATTGTTAGTTATTTTGGACTAAAATAACCACTTGTTTTTCAGTTGAATAAAAGTATGTATTTACCCTCGAAACATCCTAGATACAATATTTTTTGTGTTGAGGGGATGATATAGTAACCAAATGGATTTCAACAGTAAAAAAACTGACATACTTCTCTGTTGTGTGGTCACGGAGTGATGGCATGGAGGTTAAAATATCTCTAGAATAGCCAAATTCTAAAATAATGAACCTATATATATAGAATGATCAATATAGAGTAGTCCCTAAATAATTATCATGACAATGACAGGAATTTCCCAAAACTTCTATATTCAAAGGAATTTAGATGACCCTCTCTACAGTGTTCTTAGAAGGACATAGTTCATCATTCATATTCTTTACTACGGTGTATTAAAATTCCATATATATATAGTTAAAAATATATTAAATCCACATAAATTATTCTTTTATTTCTATGTCTTATCAAACTTCGATATGGTGTGGATTATTGATAATTTATAATGCCTCTCAAAATTGACATTTTCTCCACTACTTTATATCCTTTGTGACGTATGCACTTGTGTTGCTCTGTAGTATAAGCATTTTGGTGTGTAACCTCTATGAAGTAATTCCATTCTCTTTAAATAGTGCATGCATCATGAACTCAAAACACTATATATATACATACTAATAAAATTTCACAAGGCATCACCATTTTAAAAATCACATCGAATATGATATATTTTTTAAAAAAATGTAAAAGATTCATGTACACTTCTCTAAATAATCACTCTCTTAAATCATAGAATCCATTAATGAAACTCTTGGGATAATCAATTCCCCACACTATATTTTATTGGACTTCAAGGAAAATAAATCATTATTAATCTCTAAAAACAAAGAAATGGATCGTAATTCAACAATTCTATGTCGACCTGACTGATCATGATGTAGAAAACTACAAAATTGAATAAATAATACAAATTATTCAATATGATAGTGATCTATATGCAACATTCTAATACAAAAACATAAAAACCTATAAAACAAACTTTTTCATCACATTATTAATTCTTTTAAACATAAATAATTCTTTATACACTTAATAATGATTAAAATAGTCCATGTTGAAATTACATCTTACAACTATTAAAAACCTCTATAATTATATTCTTTATACAAAGAAAATACATAAAAAATAATACTCTCACTACACTGTATGCTCCCCAATTGAAATAATATAAAGATATACATAAAGGAATAATATATGTTATAAATTTTCCTCATTTTACAACAATGTAAAGATAAAATATAAGACAGGTGGTAACTACATTATTATATATCCTAGTAAAGAGTAAGGTCTAAGACATAACTTTATCCTCAAGTTCTATAATGATTTATTTGATAGTGGATTCACGAAAACATCTATATTTTTCTCTTTTAATATTATAATTAAATAGTTAATTCACTATCATAAACTAGCTACTTATTTAAATGATATTATTAATAAATGTGATTTCAAATTGAATTATGAACTATATTTTTGAATGTTTAATTGCACATTGATTATCATATACAAAAATTAATGGTAAAATGAATTAAACTTATAGATCATCAATTTGAGTGCTCGCCCTTATAAGTTATGTGGGGGTGTGATTGGAATAAATATGTCCATCCTCATAAATTCTCAATAAAACTAAACTCTTCTTTCTTGAATTCGAACAAACACAAATTTTTGCTAGATAAAATCCTTACTAGTTTTATATCTTCCATCAGTAAGACATCCAAACTAATCCGCATTTGAAAACCCAAAAGGCTCAAGATTATGTTTGGTTTCATACTTCAACCCAAAATCTATAGTATAATTGATATATCTATGTATTATCTTCCCAACCATAAAATTATAATATTTTAGTGAATGATTTTACCTAGAACAATGTGTAATAGTGTACACATTTTATTTCAAAGAATATGTTATGAATATAAATATTTTTATTGGATTCTAGAATTATCTTTGATCAACCTTCTTTTCTTGACCATCATTTTTTTAACTTTTACATATATATATATTAAAATGCATGATCTGAATCATCCATTACAAAATTATTCCTTATTTCAATAGTATTATCTTCTTAATATAGAAAAATACAATATTTATCTTGATAAAGATGAGGTACTAGATATAATGTCATCTTTTTAAGGATGGATAACTCAAAAATCACCTTCATGTATTATGAAAATACATCACAAAACCATAATTATCTCCTTAGAAAATAATAATATCTATACAAATAATGACAATGATAATAATCTTGTCAACCTTTGTGATCTATAAATTACTTTCAACTCTAATTTTTTTGAAATTAAATTTTGTTATTATGGTTTTAATCATGGAATAACATTATATTATGGAATGAATTATACTATATAAATCCTATAATAATCTATAATCATATTTCTCATTTTCGCGAAGTATGAAACTATATTATTGTTCAAAAAAAACTTATATTTCTAGTTCACTATTGAGTAAATAACACTTGACATCCATTTGAAATATCTTTCTATTCATTTGTACCAGAATGGAATGAAATGTTATTATGGTTTCAAGTCATATAACATGTGAAAAGGCTTCACCATAGAGAACTCCATAAACATGTGAATATCATTTTCACCTAAATAATTCTTTAATTATCACTATATCACCTTTTTCATTCATCTTGTTTTAGAACATCCACCATGTCCCAAAAATATTTTTTTCATTAGTCTTGTGTCCAAATTCACAATTCTCAATCAACTCCATTTAATCTACATCTTCATTTAATACATAAATCCACCAATGATGTTTCAATACATTTGACACATATTTTGGTTCGACTTGAGAGGAATATGTATTCTAGGAGTTTTCCGTTAATGTTATTCTTATTAGAATATTTTTTCTACAATTCCCACAAATATATTGAAAAAAAACATTCATTATCAACCAAGGATGATGTGTATGATATTTTCCCTAATGACTTGAATTTTATGAATCAACTTCTTCACCTAGAATTTCCTCATTATTATAACTTTTTTCTACTGCTCCATATTGTTGTTTCACAAAAAACAATCATCATCATTACCTATATAACGTGATTATTCATCATATTTTACATTATTTATGTTATCTATCACATTCACAACATCATAAAGAACAATATTTTATTTATAATTTTTTGAAATTATTACCTCTTCTATTTGGTTTAAAACCAATTAATATACCATTCCTAAATATTCTTTGTAATTTTTATAGATTTTCACCACTAACATTGAGAACTCTAGGAATTATAAAAATTTTCAAATATAATATATATATATATGTCTTTTGATACATCTCATAATATGAAATATTAGAATTTATATTATAATGAAAATTTTCTTTATAAGAACAACTGCTGCAATGGATTATCTCCCAAAAAGTATATGAGTCAATCTCTTGAAATATTAATTGATCCCTATCAAAAATAAATCTATTACTTCATTAAGAATCATTTTTTGTGGTGTGAATAGTAGACTAATTTCATGAATAATTTCATGTTTTTCTGTATAGGCTTCAAATCATCCAATAGTATACTCATCACCACTATCATTTTAAATATTCATTAATTACATAATACACTCTTTATCTACGCCTATACTAACACTTTTGAAACATTTTAAATCCTCTCAGTTACATTTAATAAAAATAATAATTTTATATTAAATAACTTCCATAGTAATTTAATTAAAATACATTTCTCTATTTCTTTACTTCATTCTCGTAGGACCCAAAATTTCATAGTGAATAAACTCTAAATGATTATTTTATTGTTTTTAAATAATATTTTGAAAATTTTTCAAAATTTTTCTTTTTTTATATGTGGATCACATAAAAATATTTTATTTTTTCAACATAATGACATCATTAAAATTTCTTTCCACAAATAATGATACACATGGTCATTTTTTCAATGTTACTATATATTTGTTTCAACATTTTATTTTATTACTTCATGTTAAAATAAAAAAATTTCTAACTTCACTAATCTAAAACAAATTCCTTTATTCTCTATCATCTATTCAAGATACATCCATTTTTTAGTCACTTCTCAACAAACACAACACTATGGAAGATCTCTTCTTCCCCTTTATCAAGTTACTAATAGACACTATGATGATTATGTTCCAATAATTCATCATACAATGTTATTTTATATTTCAATTTATCATTTCAAATCAATGATGACCCAAGAAAATTTATTTGGATTGCCCCATAATTTCAATAGTTCACCAATCCTTATTTGAAATTTAAAAATCATTGAGTATATTTAGATCAATTTTCAGATGAGACGAATAACCATTATCCAATATTTATGGAAATTATACATTGGAAATTTGTAGGAACATCCCAACCCAATGATTTATCATCACCATTATCCTGAATACTCTAAAACTTATTAGAACTCTATTTTGAGATCATTAGAGCTAGCAGAATAATTGTACAAACTTTTTAAATATTACTATTTTTCTTAACTCATTCACAAATATATTCCCATGGTAGTGATCTATTTTCAGTTTTCAATTTATATTTTATAATATTTATTTGAATTATTCTATTTTGAGGTAGGTGACTCCCCATCAATTTAAATGCTCCAAATAATCTAAACTCATAATTACTTTTTAATTAACAAAATCCGTTCACTATCTCCTAAACCCCAACAATTCCATAAATTAAATTAAGAATAATATATTCTATTTGAAAAATCATTTTTTCTTGAACTATCATCCACTATTTAAAACCTAATCCTATTATTAATTTTGGATACGTAAACCAAAATTTGGGTGAATATATGTCTATTTTGTCTTCATATTAACTAACTTTTTTTACTTTTTCATTTACAATTTTTCATATTTTTATTCAATTATATGCACTCATAATTTCAAGAATATGGAGAATCACAAAATAGTTCTAAAAACTATGTTTTACTAATTTTAGACACATTATATAACATATCACAAGTTTACTAAGTTTATTATCTTCATTTTTGATAAATTTATACTCATGTGAATGAAAATTGTAATTACATTAACATTCTCCAACAACATAAATAGATTTCTCCAAATTTAGCTTTCATTTTGATGATTTTTTAAAAAATGAATAATTCTTTATTGTAAAATATAAAACACTTGCTCTTTATTATTCATTAATAATTTTATCCAAGATCTACTATTCGTTAGGAAAAAAATATTATTCTTAAATTAATCAACTTATTCATTTACCATTAGTATTTCTTCAATATGAACTAATTATTTTATTCTACAATATTTAGTTTTAACTTTATGATTTTTTATCTCATTTCCAACATACATATCATTTATAGAGAAAACATAAGTTCTCTATTCATAAATAATTCCATCGCATTTAATTTAACATCACTATATCAGTAAAAACTAAATTATTCTTCATTAACTATTAATTAAATATTTTTTTCATCGATATCAATTAATGTCTACATTTTTTCTTCATCATCACTTATATTAATTATTTTACATTTAGAAAAGAAATTTCCTTTATATAATTTTAGGAACATTTTTATATAACCTTTATAATGAACCCATTTTTTATTATTTATCGATCTCTTCATAAGACACACATTGAAGATTCTTCTTCATCATAACTAACTCCACCTAATTTTTTTAGAGGAATGTTTTTTCAAAATGTCCAAATACTCCTCACAAAAAGAAACATAGTGGTGGTTATTATTTAAGCAATCCCCTACATCATATAAAAAGTATAGATACTGAAGAAATTTTATTATCAATCATTTATCTCAAATAAAAATTAAAATCAAAATAGTTAACATATTCTATATCAGCTTTATTATTATTTTTATCTATATTTAAGACATTAAATGGTATTTATTTTCAACCATTACACTTCTTAGTAAGTATAATTTCATTCCACATATATTATGGATTCATAATTAATTAAAAATTATTTATATAATGTGATTTTAGATCAATTTATTCACGAGATGATACATTAAAATCAAAGATATCCAGAAAGATAATATGTATTTTCTTAAGAAATATATTATCTACCAATATCTAAACATTACTTATTATATTCTGTATAATCTTATTAAATTTTGTTAATCCATCGTCTACAATTTAAATTTCTTCAATTTTCAATTCATTGTATTTAAATCTCTAGATCTATAACACTTGATTCATTACCTTCTTATTTACTATATATATATTTCCATGTTTATCCAAAATAATATTTCATTTATTAAAAACATTATCATTGAGAAATTAATTCTTCGATAATGATCAATTTATATAATTAACTTCAAAAAAATAATTGTAAATATTCCTCATATTTGTAACTATCGAATAATAATTCTCAACATTAGGTAGAATCCCATAAGTTCGTGCCCCTAAATATACCAAAATGGGTAATAAATGATAATATGATATCCATTACATTAATATATTATAATTATTTCCATAAAATAGTTTTAATCCCCATGATATTCACAAATTTATGATTTTCCATGAATACACCAATAATTCATTGAAACATATTTCGAACAAAGAGATAATTCTTTTGAAAATTAAAATAGTATGTAACTAATGAGTGTAACCATTTCTCTATTACAACTTGGAAAAGAAATTCTTGGATCAATGAGGAATTATTTATGGGGGGATAAATCATATATTCTACTTTTTTTGTTTTCATGATGGAAATAAACCTCTTCACTAGTTTGTGTGAATCATGATCGCTATTACACATGCACACATACAAAAGATGGGAACTAAGACTAACAAGGATAACCTACTAAAATGAGAAGGTTAGTACATGAAATTAACTAGATTCCACTGAGATCATATGAACCACTATTTTCAACATATACATATAATGAATAGGTTTTATAATTGAACTCAAATTACAGAAAGTCTACGGACTGTGATAGTACACCCCTTACTAAAACAATAAAATATAATTTGATATCAAATTGAAAAATTCATTCCAACTATGTCTTTTAAGTTATTATTCATTTATCATTTTTCCTTAACCTTTGGAAACACCAAAATGATTTCTTCACTCTATTACAATATTCACATCCTCTTATTATTCATATTATTTTCTTTATATTCCTTTTTTTCTTATTTTTTTATAAACAATATATTTTGTATCTTATAATATAATCTTATCGTAAAAACCTTCCACATTTTAATATGATATTCAAATTAAAATTCTTACCACGAGACACTTTTAACACTTCATTAAAACCATATATTGGATCTAAATTCAAAATACATTGGTCATTAAATATGACATGGTTGTAATTATGGAATTAAATAACAAATAATATCCTTAGATGAAGCCAATTCAGTACTCTCCTTCCAAACTACACATATAGTACTTTTCGATGGGGTCATCTAGATTATGGAACAAATAAACAATTTTTAGTGTTTATTCTTTAGTTATAAAAATTCAACGTGGAATGGGCATGAGGATATGGTGTGGAGGTAAAAAATCTATATAACCATAAAAAATCAATCAAATCAACCTTAGGAAATGGACTGATCACTATGTTATAGTCTTTCATGTAGTCTCTTGATTATGGAATTGAAATAAAACTATGGAATAGAGGTCCTAAAACACCCAGACCACCGAAATCCAACACAATCATCTATAAGTTATGGTAATATCACTATTAAATAGTATATCATTCATATTATTTACTATAATGTATTATAAGGGATAAAATGTTGAGGTCGCCAGAATTTTAGTGCCACCAAAATTCCTATATCCATAATCTGTGTTGTGGATCTTCACTATGGCATGTATTACCTATGATTTCAAGTTTCACAAAAAATTATCCCATCATACTCTATGTCAATATATTCACTATAACATAGATAAATTCACTTGAAATATCCTTTGTAGCATGGAAACTTGTGTTGTGGCGTAGTCTGAGCTCCATGGTGTGGGACATCTATCAATAAATGCTATTCTCTATAAATATTACATTCTTTTGGAAATATAAACATTGTATATAAATTAAATTAATATTTCACATGGAATCATATTTTTAAAATCACGTATAATATGATTTATATATTGAAAACTAAATCCATCACACAAAATCATATCCTCTACCCCAAATATTAACTATCAAAAATCACAACAAAAATGAATGAATCTATTGACATAAAATATTCTCATATTAGGATGAAATAAAATGGGAGACCTATGAATATATTTTTTATCCTATGTGAGTGAAAAACATAGTGGGGATAGTTTTTAGACTACAGAGTCTTTTCTTAATAATTCAAAAATGTTAAACTAGAATAGTATCATGACATTATACTAGTAACTATTTTTATATAACCCCTTAGAAAAATGTGTTCCATGGGATATTAGAATCATATATAAATGTTATTAATGAGTTCCATAAAAAATATTTTCCGTGATCCCTTTTAAAATAAATTCAATGGATATTTATTTTATAGTAGTTTGATGGGACATTTGAGGATATTTATAGTTTTAGTAGTGGAATCCTATGTTAATTGTTTCTAGTTTAGGTCCCTTTTATTAATAATTCTTAGGAAAGATTTCTAGGAAACTAGGATTCATTTTAGGATCATTTTCATGGATTTACTTTTTTGTATTCATTATATCCCCAATTTAATGGATTATTACATAGAACCTATTTTTTTATGGATTATTTATTCATATAGTGTGACACGGATTGGTGTCTCTCAATTGTACCAACTTATTTATTTACATAATGTAGTTTTCAAATGTTTTGAAATGTGTTTTTGGAATGGTTTTTATTGAATAAATGAGAAATAATAACATAAAAGGGATTTCAAACTAATTTTTATGTATGTTTGAAATATATGTTCTTTAAAATATAAAATGTTTTTTCCAAAGATTATTAATAATGTAACAAGATAAAATAGTATGTTTATTTATTTTTAAACTCTATGTGTGTGTGGGTTTTGAAAAAGTGTATGTTTATCCCACATGCCTAGTTTTTTGAAATGATTGGTATTGAAAGATTTTATGGAAAATTGATTAGAAATTAGAATAACACTTCGAAATATGAAATATGTATTTATATAAATAGCTAATTTTGAAATGATTTTAGTGTGAGACATTAATATGGTGGTTTTTTAAAGTGGAGTCGCATTGAGTAATGTGTCTTTATATAGATTCTTTTCATTTTTTGAAAATATTGAAAAAAAATTCTTAGGAATCTTTTTAGTATTTGTTCTTTCTTTTTTGTAAATCCTTGTGAAAAGTGATTTTTTCTATTTTATTCCAAACTAGTATATTGTGGATGTAATATGAATGTGAAAAATCATATTATATGTGTTTTGGTAACCTAATAGTCATTTACCTTACACTGAACTTTATACAGGTCTATATTAATTATAGTTTGATTCACTTATTCTGGATATTCCATGAGTGATTTATGATTGGATGTTAATCATGGATCTTATAGTGGATTCTCGGAGTTGGTTATGGAGTTTCTTCCCCTTGAAGTTTATATATTGGTAATTTGACCCATTGTGTTTTATTCTTCATCTTCTATTTATATTTTTCCACAAATCATTCTTCTATGTATCATGTGGTTATTGTTTTTGGATGTTTAGATTTTTCCCCTCCATTTTATTGTTTATTTATTTTATTTTCACTAATTATATATTATTTACTTATTAGGATGAATCATTCCCAAATATCATTTTTTGATGAACCAACACTACTTCCCTACCCATTTTGATCGTGATATCTCTTCAAGCCATGTGGAATACTAGTTAGGGAACCTAGTTATATGGAACCCCGAGCTGGTCCACTGAAAACCTCCTCACAAGGATTGTTATGAATACCATTTATAACTTATCCATACCTTATCAGATTTCATTTTTCCACTATAATATCCAACACCATTTAAAATGTATCCTATTATATCATCACCATTTTTGTCCAATAAACACCTGTTTATTCACTTTGATTTTTATACTAGTCCATATACTACATTCTCAAGGAAGACTTACTATTTAATCCTTGCAAGGATATGGACTCCCCTCCTTATCCACTCTAGGAGGAACATCAAATTTCCAAAAAGGGTCTTCAATGATCCAAACTATTTCTTCAATGTCCTCTATTGATGGTGGTAGGTAATTTTATTCTACTCCCACCAATAAAATGGTTTTTTAACATATATTTCAATATCTTGGCCTATAAATTATACTATTCCTTATAAGGATACTAAAAAATATTCTATGTTGTTTTCTTCTGGCATTGTAGTGATGTTATGATCTTATTGTAGTGGCTACTAGTTAATGTAAAATACCTCATAATGTTTTCAAAAATGAATACTTTTTCGGTGCACTAACTATGAAAATTTGAATTTGGATTTGATGATGAAATATTTAATGTATTTAATGAATAAAATAAATTCCATAAAATAGTAAAAAAAGACTCATATTTCCCAATAGTTCAACTTGGTATACAATAATAATGATACAATATGATTTATTAAATAATAAAATAATTAGTTTTTTTAATTAATACTCCTTGAAAAAATCATGGACACGCTACTGTGGAAAGAATAACATCCAAAATTTTATCCAAAACTCTTTAATAATTGGATAATTTTGAATTCTTCTCATAATTTTCATAAATAAATACTAGTAGTAAGAGTTTCATAATATTTCGTTCATTTCATTTATTATAGGAAATATCAGTAATTATCATCATTATTACCCTACAGTTCTTTTAGATCAATATATGTCCCTCATAGATCTATATATATCAAATATATATTAACCTATGTCATTATATTTTCAACCCTACTTATATTGAGTTGGGTTATCTAAAACATATTAACATAATACCATAAAGTTACTATTAAATTAATTCCTCATAATTTCTTATAAATAGAATGTGATTAACCAGATCATATCCATCATGATTGTTTAACTAGGTTTACAATCTTTGTCTCACTCATCATGCATTAGAGTGATGATATATTCAAGGATCCACCAATCATTTTTTGGTGACTACATAATGGTATATCTTTAATGATGTAGCATTCACTTCCCAGTATCCAGATAGGGATTTAATTAAAGGAAAACAACTTACTGATGATTTTTCTAATATATTAGGATATAGTCGTATACATAGATGAATCTATATTGTTTTCAAAAATATTTAATATACCTTATAAATAAATAAAAGGATCTTTATTAAAATATCATTATGTCATATAATTTTATTAAAGGGTAATTTATACCATTTAACTTATGATAAACTATATCATAGAAACTCATAATTTATCCTCAAACCATATAATCTGTAATGTAATTAAGAAAATCCTTTGAATCCAACTATGGCGTCTTGGAGTCACACACATTAATCCAGTTGTCATATACATGTATATTACATACATTCCTTGACACTGCCGATAAAATAAACTATATAACCATCCATAATTATAAAATAAATAATCATTAACTACATTTATTATATGTCATGGTTCATTATAGATTTGTGAACTTAAAGAATTTAGACGTGTCATAGAATAATAAATCCCATGTTCATAGTATCATATAGATAATTTTTTCCATTATATCTTAAAATAACTAATCTGTAATAAGCCTATAAGATTTCATCTAAATATTCCCACTGAATATATTTTTATAAACTTATAATGTTTACTACATTTCATCCCAACTAGGAGAAATGGAAACATAAGAAGAGGTGATCAAAATCACTAAAGTAATTAAAATCGTATAACTAATCGCATTGTTTCCTAAACATGTAATAAATATTATTGTAAGAATAATTAACCATAAATCAATATTTAAAATCAAAATGGGATCATGCTATATCCATGAAAATTAATGAAAACACAAATATCAATATTATTCATTTAATCCTAATGGAATGAATATTCTTATCCATCAAAATCATATAGTAAATCCCTTTTTCAATGATACTATCATGAATTGGGATGATGCATACACAAATTCTCAACCTAGTTTGTCTCATGAGACCATCTATGAATTATGGGAATTATAATTATAGGGCTCATCCATCACCTGGTCATGTCCAATACGATCACCATAATAGGAAATAACATTTTCATTCCATTTAATAACGAACCTATTACTGAAGAAAAACATGTTTATCATTATAATAATGAATAAAAAATATGAATACATGGTCAACTAGTGTTAATAGTCAATAATCCTAATGAATTCCAATACATTTCTTCTTGTCAATAAAAGGGATAATATGATCATAGCCCATCCTATGAAATAAGATTGGTGGTCAAACAACACTAAGTAAACTTTATATGATTTTTTTGTATTAGAATAACAATCTACGGTACCTGATTACCTTTCATCATTTAATTAAAATGGATAACATGATCGTAACACAACAAGAGAAATATAGTGTATGCCCAAACAATATATAGTAAAAATCCAAGTAATCATTTATATTGGAAAAAATGTATACGGAACAAAAATAATTTTACCCATGCCAATAAAAGTGATAACATGATCATAACTCATAGAGAGGAAGATGGTGGGTGGTTAGACAATACATACTAAACATTACAATATTAATCTATATTGGAATAAAAACATACAAAAAAACAATACATTTTCCTTATATCTATTAAAGGGATAACTAGATTAAAATCCATTTAGAGAAATAACGTGGATGATTTAAAGTGAACATAACCAAATTTAATCATTGGATAAATATAAGGGTGTTGAAAGAAAAATTAAATACAACTTCTAAAAAATATTGCTTTGATCGACATAAAATATGAAGCGATAAAGATTCGGTTTTTGTTATATGTTCAGTTTAATCACCCGAATGATAACTTATAAATACATATGTCGGAGAATAAATAATGATGCATAAACTATATTTGGGGAAATATTTTTTACAATTATATGTTTAATATAAGTTAAAACAAAAAATATCTTTTGTAAATAATTTTTAATATTCATATATAATATAAATTTAGTTATCGCTTTTATAGGAAATTTTTAAAAAGATTAAGTAATTAATTTGTTTAAAATAATTACATAAAAAATATTCTCAAATAATGTATCGTGAAAAAGATATAAATTTTATGTTGTATAATTGAGGATGGGAAGACAAAAAATATACAAATTAATGGTAACCCCATTTTATTATTTTCAAAAAAAGATTGTTTAAAACTCATATTATAAATGGTGTAATAAAATTTTATTTTTAATGAAATTTCCTTTTCCCCATGAAGGAATGGAAATTAAATTATATTAAAACATTAGGGTTGGGGAACCCAAGAATGGGAATGAAATTTTCAAGATGAAACATTATAACATAAGAAAATATGTTTTGTGTTATTAATATCCACTATGGAAAACATACTCCATGAATCAAATTTTTTTTGAAAAATTATTTCTTTGGAAAAATTATAAATAATGATTTAATAACCCATAATAAAATAAAATATGGGAATTTACCCAACATAAAAAAAGGATCATGTGAACCATCACAACTTAATGAATGAAAATTGAGTAACTAAAAACTCAAAAAAATGGGGAACACTTAATTAAAAATACATTCGAAGAAATTAACAAGAATTTATTTAAATTATCCCATTAATAAAAAAGGAAATAATATATATATAATTAATGTATATTAAATAAATAGAACACCGTAAAAGATAATTAGTGTAAACAACATGTAACATGTCTCAAAGATTAAGAATTCTGACCCTGAAAATCATTCAGGTTGAGATAAATTTTAATCAAATATCCTTGATAGAGTGTTCTGGCAATTAAACATAAAACAATATGATTAAAACATAATTCATGATATTATATCTCAAATAGGTATTATATATATAAAATATATTTTATTAAGTATATAATAAAAATTATGTCCCAAAGAGAAGAATTTGAGATAAAAATCATGACATCTTATCATGACTTCCACGAATGCATATTTTCCTCCTATGTCTCTAACATAGATATCTTAATTAAATAATAAATAATATTAATCAAAAAAAATATTAACATGTACTCTTCATAACAATTATTTTTGTCTGAAAATTATGCTGGTTAACCAAATCAGGTGTTTATTGTTTTAACTATTGTTACTAATTACATAATATCCATTTTCCAGTTCATTCTTAATTAAAATTTAATAATTAATAAATCATTAAATTTATTATTATGGATGATTTATAAATATTTATATTGTTTAATAATCCTTTTATGAGTTCTTTTTTACTTTAGGATTCAATATGGAATCGATAACAATAATGTTTTTGTGATTCTTGATGATCAAAGTGAGTTTAATAAATCAAAGAATTAAGTATTCTTATAAATACTATATAATATAATCATTATTTACAAAATTATGTCATATTATAAAATTATTTATCTTCTTATATTCATTTTTGAAAAAAAATTCAATGTACTGTTTAATTAGGTAGTTAAGTCAACCCGAACATGAACATATACTGATTTAATGAATAATTTTGTGGTGGTTTTAGGGTAATATAATTTTAAAAGAAGCATAATGATCATATTTAGAGTTTTTTATTGTGATGTATCTTAACTAGGAGTATTTATAAGAATAATTAATTTATATGAAAACATTACACAATTCGAATAGAATATTAAAATTTTAGTATACACATTTTACATGACTAAATTAATGATGACTAGTTATAATCATCTCATATATAACATACCAAATTTTATATAATAGATCATTAATTTCATAATAAAAATAATATTTATTCTTTATTCTCATAATTATATCCATCCTTGTTAGGTGGTGATGTGAAATGAAAAGAAATATTTCATGTATGTGGTTATACCCACAACCCATGAATGATGGTTTCATTCCATTAAAGGAAAGAGGAAATGAGGTTAGTTTTTATATCCAAAACATAAAACAAATTCCAATAATATAAATAATTTATTATTCATATAATATTGGGAAATATAAATTTTAAATTTAATGACATATGGAATATGTTTTAGTGAAGATATTAAACATATGATGAAAACATTTGGTTTCTCTCAGGGGATTCTTTGGAAAGGAATGACTTAGGATAATCTATTGTGAACAAAATATCGTTATTGTGAAATATATTTATAGGGTATGAAAATATATAAGGTTCTATAGTAGAAAATAATATTTTTAGTGACTCTACAGGTTGGTGGGAGCCCCCACTTACTAGTAGTGAAAATGAAATTTTTATATATATTCCAACATTATATGAACAAAGCACAAGTTACAAATTTAACCTAGATCCAAAATTGAGAAAAAATTTATTATTGTAGATATAAGGTTTATAAAAACCTCTTACACTCAATTCCAGACATGTTTATATCATATTTTATTCTCTATACCCCTTGAATTATTAATTTTATCATTTTTTATTTTATCATGATATCTAGTTTTCACCTAAAGTAACATGCCAATACTTCCAGAAAATATTATGGTCCATATTTGTTAATTTGATCACTATAATTAATAAATTTAAATGCATTTCATTTGATTTAATTTATAAAATTTATAATATTTTATTTTAAAATAAAAAATTTTAATGTATTAAAACAATTATTACTAAAACATAACAAATTTTGTAAAATAGAAAATATGGTTTTGTAAATTAAAAAAAATAAGAATTTCTAATTTCCATTATAAAAAAATAATTTTTTATATAAATTTTTATTAAATTACAATTCATATATATATATTGATCATGTCCTAATATTTAGTAATTTTTTAAAATAGTATTTTGAGCTATTCAGCTGAAAATAATTATTTAAGAAAAATATAAGAATAATCATCTTAAGAATATATGTTTTTCGTGGTTTATAATTAATTTTCATTTATAAATATAATATTTATAAAATATTATAATTAAATATTTAAATAAATTCATAATATATATTGGAAAATCGCCCATATTGGAAAATAAATTTTTAAAATGTTAAATACTCCTTATCAAAATATTTTAATATTTTATAATTATATTATAATTATTTTACTGAAATCAAAAAAAATTAATGGTATATTTAAATAATAAAATAATTTTTATAATTTTTTTTAGCAATATTAATTTAATTTCATTCATTGTAAAAGAAAATTTTATTCTCACTCTATTAATATTTCATAAATTTATTACTCTTATTCATTATTTCTCATTCTATACCTAGATTTTAATGGCTATACATTATATATAAATACATATATATTTTATTAAGTTCATTATTGTGTTTGTAGAAAACTATTGGTCACACTGACATAATAATAGGTATTTATAAATTAAATTCTAATAGTGTTTTAAATGAGGTTGATATTTAGGATTATTAGACCAGGAAAATGATCATATTATGATATGGTATTAAAAAATAACACTTATTACAATCTAAAAGGGAATGTTTTCCATTGTTACATGGATTAAGTATCTACATGAATACATATATAAGATATTGAAGGGGGTAGAATGGTGGACAGATATCCCAAAACCTCAGAGATAGATTTATCACATATATCATTCTTTGTTCGAGATATTATATTTCTAATATACACATTTTTCTAGGAAAATATAATATTAAACATATTTAATTATATAAGTATTAGATATAAATATCTAATGGTACTTCCTAAATTATAAGTTATATGATCCTGGTACGTGGGGAAGAATGAAAAATAGTTATCATGGTAAAAACAGTCTTCCTTCATATCATTTCGATTTTTTATATGTGTAAGTAAATTTTAATGACTAATAGTCTCACATTAAATATATTGTTTACATATCTATAAATAAATAAAATGTTACAGCTTCTTATATAGTTAATGAATCATTATAAATTACAAAATGATTTTTTCCATTTTTTGTAATTATTGCAAGTGAGTAAAGAATTATTATGTTCTATGAACCGAGATTTTTCACATTATTATAATGACCTAAATAAGGAAAATATTTATTTACTTTGTTATTTCATCACATAAATAGTTTTAGTCAAGTAAAGGATGTTATATATATTTTATTATAAATGTTTGAAAACTTGGGAGACACTAAAAAAGTTAACAACCCTTCTTAATCATTATCTCATCATATGCTAGATAATATTTCAATGGTTGTCATGGTGTCAATAGTACTCATGGGATTATTACAAATGAGAGTTCCCTAGATCCTACCTGATTATTAAATTTTTATAACATATTATATATATAAATATTTATTCATGATATATTCTTTTAATAATAGTGTTATTACTTTTTCATAAATTTATTAATGGAAATTCAAAAACATTTTTTATTATATCAAAAGAATTATATTTTCCTACCAGAATATAAACCTTAAGATATTACTTCATTAATCATAAAAAAAATTATTTCATATAGAAACAACATTCTAGTGTGTTATATATGATGACTGACTATTTGGTTATGGGGGTATATAAACATTGAGATTTATTATCATGAGGTTCTCATGTGCTGATAATGGGTAAAAGAGATCATATGTACAGACATCACATGTTATAGGTGATATTTGATGTTCTTGTCTACAATTGTGTGAATTAGTCTATTGAATATATATCACTACCATATTTATCTTTTAAGTACGTTAATTGATGCAAGATTAAAATCCTATAATTTATGTAATTGATAGGTATATTTCATTGACTGTTTCATTGGTGGTGTTACATTTCATAAATGATTAGGATATCATTTTTTCTTATATACGGTTGAAAATATCATTGGATAATTGACTATGATGTCTATCCATTGACTTAATCATTACACTTGGTATAATAATAAAATAACATAAAAAATATTTAATAAAGATAAATAAAATGTTAAATATAGTGAAGAAAATTATGTAGCTTTCAATATTATATATCACATGATAATTGGGTAATGTTATTGTTAGAGAGTTAAAATAATGTTTCCTTAGTGGTGAATTATCCTCATCTCCTTGAATTCCATGATGTTATGTCATAAACTAGTCATTTTACATGAGTAAGAATCGATTATGTCATGTAATGGCCCTAGAAGATAACATGGTATGTGTATCCACATATTTCACCAATCAAAATGAATTGAATTTTTGGACGGTGTATACCTCGTGTTTGGGGGTCTCCGAATATCCATGTGTTATTGATCACAATTAAAATAATTCAGCAGTACCATTTCAGTTTACAATAATAACAGTTTAATTTATTTCTCAAGGTATTCATAATAGAATTTTTTATAAATGTGAATGTGGGAAAATATTTATTTAAAAATTTTCTTGTATATTAAATATTTTTTACATAAAATAATAATAGACTGATTTAATTAATTATATTTCATAAAAAAGGATTTAAAAAATTTACAAGTCAGTTGTAAAATATTCATGACATACATGACATCATTACTAAGTTATATAAGTAATTTTAGTCAATCTGAGGAGTTTTATCTTATCCATGGGTTAAAAATAAATTTTAAATAGTTAAAAATAATTATTTAAGCTAATTTTAATACAAGAATATTTGTAAATATAAAATTTATGATTTTTTGTAATCATATATCCATTACTTTCATATCTCTAGATCCTAGAATTAGTAACCAATTTATGAACATGATCGGATCATTCCAATCTCCTTGAAACGAGTATATGTTTTTATCATTATCATAGTACTTTTTAACATGTCATTTTTTATCTACACTATACATGAATATGAAAATTATGATTCACTCACATCATTATGATCTATGTGTTTATGATCTAGATGGTGCCTCAGTATGTTACATTGAGCTACTATGATAGAAAGATTTGCATAGTACACCATGATTTCATTATCTACCAAGGTAAACATTAAAAACAATTAATTGATCTAAAATTTAATTTCATAAAATACATGATATAAAAAATCACCAGTTTAATATATTTTATGTTATGAAAAAATAAAATAAAAAAGTTCAAATCACCATATAATAATTCTTATCATGCGTAGGATTGAAAAAATATTTTAACTATGTTGGTATAATAAACTCTATTTTATGGATTTATTTCTAATGATATTGTTTATGATTTACATTAATTTAATGTTTATCCTAGAAAATCTTTGGAAAAAATATAGAAAATTATTGTCTCTAAAGGTTACATCATTCTTATTAATGGATGGGAAATTTCCCTATAATCATGAGGATCAATTCTGGAGTTAGTTTTGGATTCAAAAAATGAGCATAAATTGTATCTTTATGTCTATATGAAAACTTTTTCATTAATAGAGATATATATACTGATTAATGAGATATTTGTAATTATTATATCATGTGTAAATAAAGATATATATGATATTTTTAAGTGTTATCTCGAGAATCTGTAAGGATAAAACATAATTTAAATGTTGATTAGTGGTTCCTATAAGGATTATTTAGGAATTATAAGGATAATAGTACATTTTTTTAAGTATAAAATATTATTTTCATAATATTGAGATTTTATTTATTAAGGATGAAATGTGGGTTTATAAGGATGGATTATCCTTATAAGTATGGATTTTAACCTATTTAAGGATGATTTCCATTATATTTAATGATCATTGTCGATAAAAATTTGTCATTTAAAGATGGTTTGATAGAACATTTTTAAGGAACTTCTATTTTAAAATAAGCCATTTCTTGTTTCGATATCAATACTCATTTGATTAAATAATTGAAACTAAATTATATTCAATTAGATATTTTCATTAATAATTTATGGTTTTTTTCAAAGTCAGTATTTTATTATACTTTAATTGTAATATTGATAAATTAAATCCAACTTTATCTGGGCGTTATTTATTTATATTAAATGATTCAAAATATAGATGTCATGTTTGGATTTATAGGATAACTGACTACATTATTTGTATATTTTTATATATATTAAACATATACATTTTTTATAAGTGGGTTTTATGAATGGGGATAAATCATCAATAAATAAAAATAAAATATTCATTTTAATAGGAAAAATATTTATGAAAATAAATTTTCTTGTTAAATATTTATATAATTTGTAATACGTTATATGATTTTTGGAAGTTTTCAGATTATATTATAGAATATATTTCAATAATTGTTCTTTTAATGATGAGTTGGAATTTCATTATTAAAACCATGAACAAAATTATGATATTTGAATTGATGTTTAGTAGTATCACATTGACTATACATATTTAAGATAAATAAAAATATAAAGATAAGAATTACAACACATTTTCATTTAGTGCTATCAAATAAATTTCTAAGGCACCATGTGACTCACCTGTGAGTTTCTTTTTGAATTTCAAATACTTGAGTATCCTATAGTAGTTCAGGAATATGGAGTGTACATTTGGTTTTTAGTAAGATATTATTGAATAATTGTAGTAACTATTTTCAAGAGTATTACTCCATGGTACCTTAAAACCTTTTAAATGTATTCTAAATGAACTATCTATTAGTGGTGAACAAAATAAGACACTATTTCAATACATTTGTCTTCCCTATCATGTTATTACATAACTTTATGGAAAAATAACTTATTAGTAAAAATATTTCTTACATGAGAGATTGATATAAAATATAAAAAATAAATTCAAACCAAAATTAACCCCTCCCCATTAATATTTTTTCAGTATGTGGTTGAAACATGTTCTATCAGAGCCATGGGTTTTCAGTATCAAATTTATTTTTCTAATGATAGTTGTCTTGGAAAAAAAATTAATGAAATAGGAGGTGCATTATTCAATTGTAGAAACTAAAAAATTTGGAAGTACTATATTTGATCTCATAAATGATCTCTTTGACATTAATTTTAGCTTAAACTATTGATATTGATATTGTATTGTTAGATACTTAATTATATATTATTTGTAACACCCCAAGATTTTATGAGATATATTCTGTTTAATTTCTTTGATGTCTTCTATTTTACACTACACCAAGATAGCTTGTACTATACGCAACACCGTATTAGCTTGCAGTATACGCAACACTATTCTTGGATCATGTTACACACAATTTCAAGTTCATTTTGTAGAAATTATTCTGCGCAACATTAATTATATATTTTGTTTAATGTATAAATGAAATAAGTTTTTCCACTACACACAGCCCTGACTTGGCTTGCATTGCACGCAATCGCGACCTTCCTCGATAGCGTGTATAGTACACAATACTGGGTTTCACTAAACAAAAATATATTTTTATAATATTTTTATGAACAAGACGTTATGAATAGTAGTAAATAAATTTTGAATTTTATGACATTATAATTCATCTTAAACATTTTATAGAACATAGTATGATAACAAAATAATTTTTTCTGGTAAAATGAGTATTTTTCAAAAAATGTTGTTTTACTGCCTTTTGATGGTGGACACACATTAAATATTGTTTTTGAAATGTTTATAAATTTAATTTGACAATATAAAATTATTCTTTGGAATAATTATATAAAAATTTACTTTTGATAAATTTCTAGTATTTTTCTGATAAGTTTCTTATTTTGATGAATAGTAAAATTACGCTAAATTTTAATTAAAAACAATTTTTTCATCAAGATAATTTATATGGTAAAATTATCATATTTAATGGTTTTAAAGTATAAATAGAATATATTTTTACAATTTAACTTAATTCATGTCATTACCATTAATTTTATAATGAATTCATAGGTAAAAATATTTCAATCTTTGATAATGTTTTAACTTTTAAAAATCGTTTTCTTAATAACGGGATTAATTTCAAATTAATTTCTGAAACTTATGTGTTTTGAATTTTGAAAAATGTATTTTTTTTTATTTGGATTCATTGTGTCCAATTTATGTTAATAGGTTACTTTTATTTTTTTGACATTATGGATAGTAACTACGGTAATTTTTATTTACTACAGTTAAAGGTAAATCGGGTAATTAAGGGTAAAACTAAGATTATAAAATTACCCTAACACCTGAAAAAATTCTATTTGAGGAATAAATGTTGACCCACATTAATTAATGGTCATAATAGATTCGTTTCATGGACTATTGACCATGAAAATGATATAATTATAATTAAAACCAAAGAAAGTGACAACATGTCACTCTCTTATATCTTATAAGTGTAATAATTTTTATTTAGTGATAAACTTAATAAACATAGAACATGAATAGTATCCAGAAATATAATAAAATTATCTACATAATTTGAATTTATTTAGAATTTTCAGGGATTAAATAATTATCATTAATGCTGACACAATAGTGATTTTGAAATTATTTTATTGATTGAAATATCAAATGATTGGTTTTAAAAATATTTAAAAAAATATTTTATTAACTATTTAATGTGATACACGAATTTTATAGATTAATATGACATATTAAGAATCTATTTAATATTTGTTTTGAATATATTCCATGTGTATATTTTATTTAAATTCAAATAAATAAATAGTGTCAAAATTGACTCTATTGTTGTTTTATAAAAATAACATATTATAAAATTGTTTAAAAATCACAGAAATATTTATAAATTATAAATTTAAATTTATATGGTTTATAATTTTATAAAGTATAACATTATGCATAATTCACAACACATAAATAATTATTTATGACAATTTAATATTTATAATATTATTACCACAAATAAAATTAAATAGATTAAATAAGGATAAATCGATTTTATATGGTTTAAAAAAATTTCACAACATGTCTAAATATTATTCTTTTATGATATTACTACCCTATCTCATCTCATATTCGAATTGTGTCATTTTTGGAGGCTTTTATGTGGTGTTGAAATTTATTATAAATTAATATTTCATATGTTTCCAACGGTGCCCCTCTCCTCCCTTATAAAAGGGCACCTCCTCCCTCTCCTCCACACACAATAATGGGCCTTCATGCTCCTCCAACCCCTGCCCATTTATCTTCTCAACATCTCTGTTTATATCATAGAGGTTTTGGTCTTCTCAAAAGACCAAATCTAGTGCCCTAAGAGGAAGTTTAAAACAGGCACGTCGAGGAAGATGTAATCTCTTCTACAGATTCTTTAAAGTTTCTTTATTCTTCTAATTCCTCTTATTTATTTGATTCATTATAAAGTAATCACATCAGTATCACTAATATACTTATATGTTATTATAAATAAGAAACAACCTTATTTCACCTTTTATCCATCCTACGGAAAATGAAATCACCGTGCGTGCGTACGTATGGAATACCGTCTCCAAGCCGTGGTGTAATCTGTTTTTCGACCACCACCTAACTTGGATGGGTATAATGGTGTAATGAATAACTATATATGTTTCTTATAACATCATACTGATTCTGATATATTATATCATCCACTTTAATTCCATTCAATAATTATGGGAATGATATCATCACTCGTGCGTACGTATGGATTACCGTCTCCATGACGCGATGAGATTCATTCTCCATGTTAACCATTCAAGAATGATTATAAAGTATATATAATAAATGATCATGAAATATACGAAATAATAATGATACTTTATTTATGTACATATATGTTTCATTTACTTAATTCCATTCAATTCAATAAGGAATCGAATACAACGTTCATGCGTACGTACGGCCTACTGTATACATGAACGGTGTATTTCATTCCATTTATTGATCTATAATATATATTTATATTCTGAATATATATATTATATAAATCATTTTTTACATTCTAGAATTAAGTAAATCAGAATATAAGTAATAATATCAAGAATAAAAATTCCAAACACTTGTGATAATGAATCGATTTTACCCAAAATGCTGCTTTAACATGGAATTGACAAAAGAGTGGGTAATATAAAGTTAAAAGTGAATCATATATGATATCATAAATATTATTATGGTTTTATTACATTTTAATAATATTTTTAAAACCACTATACAGGATTTTCGGACACGTATGGAAGAAATTGGACCTAATGTAATCGATAATTATTCCAATCACGTTCTTATTCGGGATTGTTTTTTCGTAAGTATTTACAGGGGTTATATTTATCATCCATGTCCATGTTTTCTAAAAATGTTTTCATAAGATATGTATTATTCTTCCTTGTATTTTTAAAGTCATTTTTACCCTTTTTTGACTTTTACCACATTGTATGGAAGGAATCTTTCCATTGTTTACCCTGTAAGGTACTTTTTGACTTTTCCGACAAAAGTAAGAGAAAAATGTTTTTTTTACTTATACGGCGTGAATGAATTTTACGGTTTCATAATGCCTTATTTCAAGGAATCTTACTCTACAAGATTTCATGATTATTTTCAAAAAAATACTTTCCTTTAAAATTGCACGGCATTTTGAGAAAAGAAAATGATTTTTAAGAAGAAAGGATATTTTGCTCAAGAATTCATTTCAAGTGTTTATTCAAAACTATTTGCCATCTAAGATGAAATTATTTAGTATGATTACGTTTCATGTATAATGTCTCTTTTATTTTCATGGTTTTATTTTTATTATGATGAAATTATATCCATTTGTTTTATTTGGATTATGTTAATATGGGATGATGTTTATGAAACCCATTTTATTCTTTGGGTTATTATGAATGATTTATGTTTATTTTGTGGCATAAGTAAGAATGATTTCATTATGATTTGGGTAGGACCTATATCTCCCTCTAATGCATTGGGTAAAAATTTATATCTCATGAGATAGACATGGCTGGAACGGAAAGTTAATCTGGTTCAGTGATACAGGACTGGAATGAGGAGTGTACTCGATTCAGTAAGGGACTTTTTCCACTATGATAGTCTTGGAAGAAATGTCATGGATACTGTTGAAATCATATCATGTGCTTAATGGATTCCACAATTACATGTTTTATTATCATGCTATTTTATCGTGATTAATGTTCATTTATTATCTATGACTTATGTACTGCCAAGATTTATGTCATTGCTCAAGATTTTGATGTTTTGTGTTCATGTTTTTACGTTCAAATGTTTATGGATTGTTTTTAAGTTATCCATGTTGACCCTTACTGAGCATTTGAGCTCACCCTTTATATGTTTTTTCCCCTGCATTTAAAGAAAGGATTTAGGTAAGAAAACAAAAGGGTAAGATCTTTATGGCAGATATTGAAGATCTTTCACCATTATTGGAAGATTATGTTCCATGTTTCCAAATACACTAAACTATTACGGTCCTTTGTTGTCGGTTTTTGTTATGTATTATGTATTCTGAAAAAGTAATGTAATGTCTGTGTATGTCAAGTTTGGGTCCCTATAGTTGGAATCAGAGGAAAGGTTTAGTTAACCTTGGGAAACTAGGATGCGAATACTTTAGTGAAATCCCTAGATATATTTCTATGGTATATCTAAGGATGACCCTAAGGTTTAGTATAATTATAGGTTACAGTACTAGAATTATGTTGATGATCATGAATAACCTAGGACGAACCTAAGGTGTCATGAATTAAAGAATGTGTGATATGTTAGACATCCCATAAGTGATATTTTATGATTATCTGGTTCCTTGTTATTTTAAATGTTTCTTAAACTATGGTTTCTGGTTTTAGTAAATGGAGGGAACGATAAGGAATTCGGTTGACATTGATTCCAATGGAGAAATTGGTGACTATGATCAAAAAAATTGTGTAATGCCTGGAAGGAAAGATATTATGATTATTCCAAATCAGTTATCGGGATATATGATTAACAAGATGAACTTTAGTTGTATTCATAAGTCATCAAATAAAAGGAAGATAGACTTTTATACATGTTCACATGGTGATCATAGAGAAAGGATGATTGAGATTTCTAAAGAAGGAAATAAGAACCATGATGAATACATCAAATGTAGGGGAAGATGTAATCTGTGTGGGGAGAAGGGTCATAGAGTGAAAAAAATGTTATAGAGTTCAATATATTATCTGTGGAGAACTTGGGCATTACCCAACTCAATGACCTAGACTAAGAGGTTACTTATAAATCAATAAAGGACTTATTCCATGACAATTATTGAATAGGATGGATTAAAGTGTTTATGTATTGGTATTCAATAATAATGTTGTTGAAGTACTGGTATGGTATATTGGAATATCTATGTATTGTTCCATTGTGGTTTTCCATAATAATATGGTATCGATAACCATGAAAAATGATTGAAATATTTTTGGAAAGCAGATGATATGCACATAAAGAAGGGATAAAGAGATAATGAAATGCTTGATAGTATTAATGATCTCATGATTGAGATAAGAACAAAATGATATCAGGTTTTGAGTATATAGAATTTTTGGTATTTTGGTATGTGGGAAGAGTTAACTTTTGATAGAATTCATGTTTTCACTAAGGTTCTATGGTAATACATGTTTCAAAAGAATACATTATTAATGTAATCACGTGTTTGGAATGTGAACAACAAGATATATCTTGTGATATATGAGGGATAAATAATGGTATTCACATGCTTGTTATATGACCTTTTTAGTATTCTTTCCCTTTATACAATGAGTTTGGAAAGAATTATTTTAGATAAGTCTTAAGGATGGAATGGATTAAGTTGAACATCAAATAGTTTTGATTAAGGGTAGAAGGTTTTTCGATTTTATTTATTGAATGTTATAATAGTATAGTTTAAGAAAAGGTAAAACCTGCAGAATGGGTGAAAACCCATAATTTCGGACAAGGATGTGGGAATCAAACCCATAACAAAAGTGCAACAGTCCTTTATCGCCTACCACTGGCCGACAAGAAGTCCCTGTTTAGTATAAACTAGATTTATTTTATTAATCAGGATGATAGATGAAGTGTAAGTCCATTTTTGGAACCATATATGATTAATCTCACCATAGATGGAATTATGTATATAACTTTTGATAACCTTATGTATGAGACATATGGGATGACCTATCATTCTATCGCATGATCTGCTAACACTTTACTAAAGAAAAATTCAACTTCATTTCCTTAAGAGATGAAGTGGAAATTGTTCAAGGAACGAGCAATGGTGAGATTGTACCAAAATCCAGTAAGTATTTCTTTGAATTCAAAAATTCTTCAACATTCGGGAAATGATCTTGAAAAGAAAAAATGTGGTCCTAGTTCCCTTATATCTGATGAATCAGATGGTACCTTAGATTATTACAAATTTATGACTTTGTGATTGTTTGCTTTTTCATAGCCATGTTCTCTACCAATCTTCATCAGAACATGGTGGTTATATTTCTCTTCCATATCCATATTTTTACTTATGTTCTCTTATGTGGGAACCCAGTGATGAGTTAATTTGGGTAACCGGTACGTTTCATACTTCACTTTTTAAAATTAAGTTTTAGTATTCCTTTTTACGATGTGGGTTTCTATGAATGAAACTTTCTAGTAGTAAAGGATTTATAACCCCGACGAATTTCGAGGGAGAAATTTATTTTATGTGGGGTAGAATGTAACACCCCAAAATTTTATGAGATATATTATTTTTAGTATCTTTGATGTCTTCTATTGTACACTACACCATGATTAGCTTGTACTATAAGCAACACCGTATTAGCTTGCAGTATACGCAACACTGTTCTTGGATCGTGTTACACACAATTTCATGTTCATTTTATATAAATTATTCTACGCAACATTAAGTATAGATTTTTTTTAATGTATAAATGAAATAAGTTCTTCCACTACACGCAGCCCTGACTTGGTTTGCATTACATGTAATCGCAACCTTCCTTGATAGCATGTGTAGTACACAATACTGGGTTTCACTGAACAACGATATATTGTTATAATATTATTATAGACTATCTGTTATGACTAGTAGTAACAACATTTTGAATTTTATGACATTATAATTCATCTTACACATTTTATAGAACATGGTGTGAAAAAATAATATTTTTTTCGGGTAAAATGAGTATTTTTCAAAAAATGTAGTTTCATTGCCTTTTAATGGCACACCCACATTAAATCTAGTTTTGAAAAATATATAAGTTAATTTTGATAGTATAAAATTATTCTTTGGAATTAGGATATAAAAATTTACTTTAGATAAATTTTTGATATTTTTCTGAAAAGTTTCTTATTTTGATGAATAGTAAAAATACGATAAATTTTAAATTAAATACATCTTTTTTCATCGAGATAATTTATATGGTTAAATTATCACATTTTATGTTTTTAAAGTATAAATAGAATATATTTTTACCATTTAACGTAATCCATGTCATTTTTATTAATTTTATATTGAATTCCTAGGTAAAAACATTTCCATCTTTGACAATGTTTTAACTTTTAAAACCCGTTTTCTTAACAACGAGATTAATTTTAAATTAATTACTGCAAATTGTATGTTTTAAATTTTGAAAATTTGATTCCATATTTAGATTTAGTGGGTCAAATCTGTTAATAGGTTACTTTTATTTTTTTACATTATGAATAGTAACTACGGTAATTTTTATTTTCTACAGTTAAAGGTAAATTGGGTAATTAAGGGCCAAAATAAAATTATAAAATTACCCTAACACCTGCCAAAATTCTATTGGATGAATACAAGTTGACCCATATCACCTAAGGCTCATAATAGATCCATTTCATGGACTATTGACTATGAAAATGATATAATTATAATTAAAACCAAAGAAAGTGAAAACATGTCACTCTCTTATATCTTATAAGTGTAATAATTTTAATTTAGTGATAAACATCATAAAACTTTGAACATGAATAGTATCCAGAACTCTAAAAACATTATCTACATCATGTTATTTTATTTATAATTTTTAGGGTTTAAATAATTATCATTAATGTTGACACAATAGTGATGTTGAAATTATTTTTTTCATTGAAATATCAAATAAATGGTTTTAAAAATATTAAAATAAATATTTTATGAACTATTTAATGTGATCCTCGAATTTTCTAGATGCATATGAAATATTAGTAATCTATTAAATATTTTTTATTGAATATATCCTCTGTTTAGATTTTATTTATATTCAAATAAATTCGTAAATGGCTCGAAGGCCTTCATTTTTATTGATTTTTGATAACCCCCCTTTCAAAGGATGAGGGGAAACCCTTACAAGGCCCGTAGCCTCAGAGATTACATGGCCCGTAGGGTTAGGAGATTACATGACCCGGATGTCTTAGAGAATTCAACCAGACAATCTACAAGGAACTCCCCTATCTCATCTCATCTTCGAATTGAGTCATTTCTTGAGGTTTTTAAGTTGGGTTGGAATTTTTTATAAATTAATATTTCTTATGTTTCCAAAGGTGCCCCTATCCTCCCTTATAAAAGGGGACCTCCTCCCTCTCCTCCACACACAATTTTGATCCTTGAAGCTCATCCAACCCTTTCCCATTTCTCTTCTCAACATCTCTAGTTATATCATATAGGTTCTGGTCTTCTCAAAAGACCAACTCTAGTGCCCTAAGAGGATGTTTAAAAGAGGTACGTCGAGGAAGAGTTAATCTCTTCTACTGATTCTTTCAAGTTTCTTTCTTAGTATACTTCCTCTTATTTATTTGTTTCATTATAAAGTAATAACATCAGTATCAATAATATACTGATATGTTATTATAAATATGAAACAAACTTATTTCACCTTTTATAGATCCTATGGAAAACGAAATCACAGTGCGTGCGTGCGTACGGAATACCGTCTCCACACCGTGTTTTAATCTCTTTTTCCACCACCACCTTACTTGGATGGGTATAATGGTGTAAAGAATAAATATATATGGTTATTATAAAATCATACTGATTCTGAGATATTATATCATCCACTCGAATTCCATTCAATAATTATGGGAACAATATCATCCCTCGTGTGTACGTACAGATTACTGTCTCCACGACGCGAGGAGATTCATTCTCAATGTTAACCATTAAAGAATGATTATATAGTATATATAATAAATAATCATGAAATATATGACATAAAAATGATACAGTATTAATGTAAATATATGTTTCATTTACTTAATTCCATTGAATTCAATAAATAAACAAATACAGCATTCATTCTTACGTACGACCTACCGTCTCCATGAACGGTTTATTTCATTCCATTTATTGATCTATCATATATATTTATATGCTGAATATATATGTTATATAAATCATGTTTTAAATTATGTAATTAATTAAATCAGGATATAAGTAATAATATCAAGAACAAAAATTCCAAACACATATAATAAATGAACCAATTTTACCCAAAATGATGCCTTAACATGGAATTGACAAAAGAAATTGTAATATAAAGTCATAAGTGAATCATATATGATATCATAAATATTATTATGGTTTTGTTATAAGTTAATAATATGTTTAAAACAACTATACAAAATTTTCAGACACATATGGAAAACATTGGACCTATGGTAAGGGATAATTATTCCAATTTTGTTCTTATCTGGGATTGTTTATTCGTAAGTATTTACTGGGGTTATGTTTATCATCCATTTCCATGTTTTCTAAAAATGTTTACATAAGATGTTTACTATTCTTCCATGTATTTTTAAAGTCATTTTTACCCTTTGTTGACTTTTACCACATTGTGTGGAAGGAATCTTTCCATTGTTTACCATATAAGGTACTTTTTGACTTTTCGGGAAAAAGTACTAGAAGAATGTTTTTTAACTTATAAGACGTGAATTTATTTTTACAGCTTCATAATGCCTTATTTCCATGAATCTTCCTCTACAAGATTTAATGATTATTTTAAAAAAATTCATTTCTTTTAAAATCGAATGACATTTTGTGAAAAGAAAATTATTTTTAAGAAGAAAAGATATTTTCCTCAAAAATTCATTTCAAGTGTTTATTCAAAACTATTTCCCAACTAAGATGAAATTATTTAGTATGATTATGTTTCAAGTATAATGTCTCTATTATTTACCTTGTTTTATTTTTATTATGATGAAATGATATCCATTTGTTTTATATGGATTATGATAAGATGTAATGATGTTTATGAAACCCATTTTATTCTTGGGGTTATGATGCATGATTTATGTTTATTTTGTGGCACAAGTAAGAATGATTTCATTATGAGATGGGTGGGACTTATATATCCCTCTAATGCATTGGGTAAAAATTTATATCTCATGAGATAGACATGGCTGTAATGGAAACTTAATCTGGGCCAGTGCTACAAGACTAGAACGAGGAGTGAACTCGATTCTGTAAGGGACTTTGTCCACTATGATGGTCTTGGCAGCAATGCCTTGTCTACTATGGAAATCATATCATGTGCTTAATGGATTCCACAATTACATGTTTTATTCCCATCCTATTTTATCATGATTAATGTTCCTTTGTGATCTATGACTTATGTACTACCAAGATTTATGTCATTGCTCGTGATTTTAATGTTTTATGTTCATGTTTGTACGTTCTAATGTTTATGGATTGTTTTTAAGTTATCCATGTTTTCCCTTACTGAGAATTTGAGCTCACACTTTATATTTTTTCTTTTCTATAAGATTTAAAGAAAGGTTTTAGGTTAGAAAATAGAAGGGGAATATCTTTATGGAAGATGTTGAAGATCCTTCACCATGACTAGAAGATTAATGTTCCAAGTTTCCAAAGACACTAAACTATTACAGTCCTTTGGTTTCTGTTTTTGTTATGTATTAAGTATTCTTCAAAATTAATGTAATGTCCATGTATGTCAATTTTGGATCTCTAAGTTTTTGAAAGAGGAAATAAGTTTATTTATACAGATGATAAAGAATATAATTATTTATCTAGTGATTTATCACAATATATATACATAAATTTGATGAGGCATACTAAATAAAATTTATGCTGAAATAATATTAGTAATTTCTAATGAACATGACTATAAGGTTAAATTGGAAAAGATTTTAGTCCTATAGAAAAAGCATTCTTATATGATGATGCATACTGAAAAAAATATTTAGTGTATTATGTAATTCATGTATACCCAAGATAATAGACATGTAGTTCAACCATAATATGAAATTTTAATCCGTGGAAATACATGAAAATGGAGAATAATTGGGTGATGAGTAATATTTATATGATGAGTTTTATTATCTTATTGAATGCAAAAAAGTGGGGAAATGATTATTTAAAGGCACAATATGGATGGAATGTTTTTTGGGAGGAACGTTTGCACATATCACTAGAATATGAAAAAAAATTATTAATGTTAATGAATAATATATAGATATTATAAAATAATGAGAACATAGATTCTCTATAGAAAATATTTAATAAAATTAAGATATTTTAATACGAAGATTCAATGTAATATCCTTATGATCAATTAAGAAGAGGATGATGATGATTATATGGAAAAAAAGAATAAATTTTTCTTATGATCGATAGAGAGGTTTATTAGATGGCAATATATGAAACACAAAAAACTAATGGTATAAATGATCCACATTACTATCTCATGGTTGATACAATTTTTTAAAAAGGAGTATCTATAAATGAGTTTTACACCAAATAAATAAGAGAAAGGTAATTAGTGTTGTTTCAAAAATTTGATTCGAAGGTATATATCAGTTTAATGCTAAAATTATATGACTAAAGGATTTATAAGATTATCACTAATCAAATCCAACATATGTGGGTGAATTTGTTGACTGCAAAATAAATATTATGGAACAAATTAATTAAATTGATGCTCATAATGGTTCTATAATGGAAAAACTAAAAAATTAATTTAATATCTCCATAGTAAGTACAACGTTATAAAATTTATATTAAACTCATGTAAAAAATTAAATAAAATATTTTTTATAGTTGTAGAGGTTATATAATATATATAATTACAAGAAATAGACAAATGATCCACAAATGGTATTGGAAACGTTTTGGAATAACAAATGCCATATTTCATGGGATAGATAGGTATTGTCTATGAGTATGGGATATTGAAGTATAATACATATAATATATTAAATAAAGGGAAGAAAAATTTAGAATAATCATAAATAATCATACATTATCCATCATTAAAACAACTACAATATTCATGGAGTCATATAGACTAGTGGGAGTAGTAAAATATCACATCTCTGGAAATTCCAACTTTGTGGCATTATTATGAAAACATTATCTTCTTGTATAGAGTCAAAAATTATTTATGAGGAGACACACTAGAATACCAACTATAAAGAGTCTCTCTATTACATTTACAACAAAATAAAAACACCTTTAATGATTATTTTTTAATCATTATTAACATTTAATATAAAACCATTAATTATTTCCATGGTAAAAAAGAAGATGGAATTTGATCCATATATATAAAGATTGATGGGTGACCCAAAATATTACATGATTCCATTAGGAAATAAAATCTGATTAATATATTAATAAGGATAATTTGAAATTACCTCTTACACTAAATGAAATATGGAGGAACCTTTTTAAAACAAAACAGAATCTTGTATATTGTAAAAAGAAAATATAATGAATGGGAAAGTGAATCTGGAAGAAGACACTCTTAGAGAAAATAAGAATTATAAAACTTGGATACTAGATAGTCGGTATTCATCCCAAAGGACTAAAAATGAAAATAATTTAAATAACATGTAGGATATAATTGATGGTACCTTTCTTTGTAATATTTATGTGGAATTTAAAATAAATGTGAGTGAAAATGAAAATATTGTATGAGAAGACATAAAAAAACATTCAAGTACTCCCTTGGAATGCATTGATATATGAACTCTTGAGTTTTTGTCATCTTTTTTATTTCATTATAATGGATAATTATAATCAAAATGGATACTTCATCAATATTGAATTTCCCTGAGGACTGTGCATTATTTCTAATCATTTTTGACTTTCCCTAAAGATTATGATGGATGTTTTTCTCAAAATGTGTTAAATTTTATGTCTAGGTGATGTTGGGTAATATAGTGATATTCCATCATATTAATATGGTGATGGATACTCTAATTTTTATTGATATAATAGAGTGGATTTACCATTAATAATTAATAGGGATGTCACTTATTTTGTTGTCAACGGTATTTGAAAGTGTTGGATTATACCTCATAAGTTTCTGTTAAATTTTTATATTGTTGATATGTTCCTTATTTTTAGGAAAACAGATATGTTTTTAAAGTAATATCATATAATATATTAGTAAAATAGGTGAAGTAGAGTGGAATCTGTATTCAAAACATCCATTGGATAGCTTGTATAACTATAATTAAAAAGATTAAAATTAAGTTCAATATATTAAGAAGTGATTGATAGGACATGATAAACCCATAAATGTTTAATTTGTGTGGAATTATATTTTATTTTCATTATTAAAAAAACCATTATGGTGTTTAAGGAATTTCAATTTTATGGTTGATACTAAAAAAATGTAATATTTATGAAATACTCAAACATAAGTATTAAATATCCTGTTAAACTATTAAAATAAGCTAAATGTATTTGTAAATTTGTATTCATTTCCATAATTTTTTATTATATAATGATATGGTTTTTGGTGTTTTAGAAGTTTGGGTATTTCTTTGGATATTCAATGAATAGAATAAATGAATTCAATAAATTCATTTTTTCACTAAAAATATAAAATCCATGAATGTTATAGTAATCATTATAGTGTGGAATGTATGTCCTTATAATTTTTTGCAATTATTATGGTTCCCAAGGTTAAAAAGGAAAAACATTTATGTTCACTAAGAATTTTAATTTATATTGTTTATAAGGTTATTCTTAAAATCATTATAAGGATCACTGAAATTGTATGGTCTTGTCATTTATGAAAAATTAGTCTTTGTAAGGCCATAATAGGGAGCATTTGAAGGCTTACGGACATTTTAAGGTATAATATTTTTATTTCTGATCAATGTAACACCAAAATAATTTTTAAAATATATTATTTCAAATTAATTTAATCATTTATATATTTATCATAAAATGCAACACGATGTTGAAGTTACGTTACATGTAACACATAGTTTAAAAAAATGTGCCACATTATTAAAATATTATTAATTGATAGTTTTAACCTAGAAATTGGAATGAAGGATATGAATTAAATTAACTAAATTATAAATATATATGTTTTTATCATGTGTATAAAAAAAATTTGAGCCACACATTAATTAAAAATAAAAATAAAAACTAATTTAAAATAAAAGAAACCCTTATCCAAAAAAAAAATTTATGAAAAAAACACATTCTACATCAATAAATTAATAAAATATCTTTTTAATCATTATTTTAATGAAATCTATATATTATATATTCAATAAAAATTCTATCGTTCATCTCATGTGCTTATTTGATAATAGATATGAATAAATCCAATTTTATGACTAAAACTCTATATTTTTCTAAAATGTAGATTTGTCACATTGTTAGGCCATATTTAAAAAAAAATAGAAAATGTATTTTAAAAATTAATGATGTTTCAAATCAGAAATTCATAATTATATTAGGGTGAATTTTTTTTATAATGTTTGAATTGTTTAATTTTTGTCATGAATAGTTAAAAATACTTAATTTAAATGAAAATTTTCTTATCATTTAAATTATTTATAATTATTGATTATAATTTGATTTGATTTTAATCTAAATATAATATAATAATATATCTATAAATAAAATTTAGATTAATTTAATCAATACTATATTGAATTTTAATGTATATAAATATTTCAATCTTTTGAATATTTTTCTTTTTTACTAGAGCGCCTTCTCATCATGTTTATGAGAAAAATTTTAAATTAAAATTTTCTAATTCTATGAATGGAATATGAAAAAATTGATTCTATATTTATAATCATCATAATATATATTATATAATAAGGTTAATAAATATTTTGACCATAATTAATAATAATAACAATAAAAATTATTTACCATGATTAAGGTAAAACAAGGATCATATGGGGTTAATCTAAAATTATAGGGGTTAAAATTCCCAAAAACATGTCTAAAATATATTTTATGTCCATATACAGACCTTGTCAGGTTTTATCCTATTAAATGGTCTATTTTGGATCTCGAGGAATGTGAAAAATGTGGGTATACCTTTTTTCCTTTGAAAACATACATACATTCCACTCACCACACTCATAAAAGTCCACCCTCTAACCTCTAATATTCTCACATTAAACCCTTTTGGTTCAAACAATCCCCACAAAAATTTTGGGGAATGTATTATCTCAACAATACTCTATAATTCTAATTGATTTTAATTCTAACAAAAACTATTGTTTTTATTAATGATGTTAATTTAAGTGTTTTTTGGGAATATATTTCTTATGAATGTTATATTATTTATGGTTGAAAAGTATTTATTTAATGTATTCAGAACACATTTATGTTTTTAGTAATTACTATTCATACCATTTTTTTAAAGTGTAACGTATTATTTGGGAATCTTATGTTTAAAATATCATGTATGTATTATGTACCCAACGATGATGGAAATTTATGGCTCAATAGCCCTACATTTTGATGAAACCCTACATTTAAAGGAATAAACATATGGTTCATCAGAATTAATTTTCTGGAGAATCGTATGTTATCAACCGTACTTGTTGAGTTTATCACAATATGAAGGAACCCTACATTTGACAGGTCAGTGAAGTAGTTTTAATTAATGATATTATCTATGTTTTCTATAATGGTAATGATGGAAGTAAATATAGTTTTACATCTGCTTTTTGACCAATTTATTGTCTCATATTCATATGAATAAATCATTTATATTTTTAAGGTAAGTTACGAATATCTTAGATGATTTATATTTAAATTATTTTCATTTTACAATATATTTTCTTGTGTCTATTATGAATTAAAGAAGTCTAATTTTTCGTATATAAATATAAAAAGTATTTTCATTTTCAAATAATATTTATACACATTGCAATATATTTTTGAATACAGTGATATTTCAAAAGAAAAAATATTGATCATCTAGGTTATTCTGAAGAACGTCAATATTGTGAAACATAACTATCTCAACAACTACTTCTTAAATAATTTAACTATCTCAATTTTATTGATGTTCATTTTCTACCAAGATTTATTTGAAGCTATGAATTATTTGATCCCTTTGTCATTGAAGGAAAAGACCCATATTTCTATCAGTTTTTGCCAAAAATATGAACAATAAACTTTTTTAATCAAATAAATATGTATTGATTTACTATAGTTTTGGATGCTGATACTCATCGGTGGTGGAGTATCATCTTATCGTACTAATATATAGATAATGTAGTTCCCTGTAAAAGAATTATAAGTCTCTTTATATCCTTATTATAATATTTTCAACTACCTTGACACATTTTTTATGTTCTTATGATAATAGGACCTTTAAGTTGAGAATCACTAAGCTTACTGAGAGAGAATTGGTGGAGTATATTAGGAGATCATTATTCCCTGAACTAGTATAAAATTTTTTTTGTTATTATTTTCATTTTATATTCTTCTCAAACTAGTTACGGAAGATAAAAAAACATATCTTCAAAAAACCAAAATATTTATATAATCTTGACTATTTATATGATTATCAAAAATAAAAAATTTGACACCCTATGTTTTATCTTTTTATTTTTTCCAACAACAAATTGGAATCAACGTATTTCATTTTTTAGTAAAGAAGATAAACTCTAACATGTTCAAAGTAAAATATTAATATAGATAGAGATGGAAATGGATGATCCAAAAGAAGGTATGTCAATGATCTATGATCCTTACTTCAATGGTGATAATTACGGGTGTTGGAAATCATGCATGATTATCTATTTGAAAAATAATGGATTCAAATTTTACATGATGATTGAAAATCCTTATGAAATCCATGAAAATCTATAAACATGGGATTCTACCAAAGGTACTGATTACGATATCAATTCGAAAGTAATGACTTCTTTTTTATGTGGACTTAGACCAGATGAATTCAATACAATATCTAAATGCCCTACTTCCTATGAAATTTGGAAATATATTATTTTTTCCAATGAAGGAGTTGATAATGTCATACAATTAAGGAATACTACTTTGACCCTTTCATAATGTATGATGGTGAAATCATCACTCAGAGGAATGGGGGGTTAATAGAGAGAGAAAAGTGTATTATGCATGCCTTGTGGTGTAAATTTATTCCTCTTAAATATAATTTATTAATGTGGAGGATCTATAAAAAATGTGTTCCAATGGATGTCCTTGTTTATCAGTGGGGAGTCGAGTTGGTTTCAAAATGTTATTATTGCGGATCTACTTGTTCTGAAATAGTAGAGCATTTATTCTATGAGGGGGAATGGGCTTCGGTAGTGTGGAATTTTTTGGGTAAAATCATTGGTATTTATATTCATTATTTTGATGGTTTGGACTTCCTTTTAAAGGATTCTCTTGGTGTTGGATTGAATGAGCATGAATATAAGGCCTGATCTATTTTAATGGAGGTGGTTTGATGGACTCTATGGAACATAATAAGAAACACTCTCCATGATGCTTGTCCGAGTTAACTAATTTTTGTACAAGTTAGGTTCAAGTGTCTGGTTGTGGATATGGGTTTGTTTATTAAACATTGGATGTAGAGTAATCTTTTGATGATTTTTTCCCCAGCTATGGGGATATCTTCTTCTCATCATGATGCTTTTTTGGATTCACAAGTAGGGAAATGGGTAAGTTATAAACCTCCTATTAGAGGTTATAAATGAAATATTATGGATCCAATGCTCTTGGGGTGATGTGTGGGTGAGAGTGGTCATATATATCATTTGATCTATTAGCATTTCATTCATTAGCTTCTACGGTCAAGGAGACTAAATCAGAGCGGAGGCCAAAGCTCTGTTGGATGGGCTTGAGGTATGTCGTGATTTAATCTTAACTTTTTCACTGGTTGAAACATATTCTGTAGTGTTATATATTGCAATTAATGTCAAGGATACTACCCCATGGTCTATTGACTACTTCATAGGAATATGTGTCTGATACATGGAGAATAGTGTGGCAGTACATCATACATGGCGTGAAGGGAATATAGTGGCATATTTTTTTGCCTCCAAGGGTGCTCATAATGAGCTAAGGATTATTTTCTCTAATGTGGTAAGTCTACCTTTGAAATATGTTGATCTTGATCACACAGATGGTCTATGTTTTCACTATTTTATACCTCCCTAATTCAAATTTTTATTGTATGTTTATTTTATACTTTTGTTCCCATGTTTTTAATAAAAATAACAGTATTTCTATTTTAGAAAAGTTTTTTTCTACATTAGGAACGAAAATTACCCAATCAGATCAGGAATTTAACATACTCATAGAACTAACCTCAAAATGGAATAGAATATCTTCTGTTTTACAGGAATCATCAATAGTAAAATATTTGACTATTAAATAATTAATTGGAACCCTGATGATGTATGAAGAAGAAATTAATGTCGAATTAGAAGATCATAAAATGATAAAAAAAATGGGAAATATCTCCCTTAATGTCACTTTACATAAGAATTAAATGAAAATAAAATATTCAAATGAGTTAGAATGTTTAGATTCTGAAATAGAGCTATCATAATTATCCAAATGATTTATAATGTTCTATAAAATGAAAATATCCACCAAGTAGAATTTCAATAAAGATGAGAAAGTATGTAATTAATAATTATGATAAGAATATAAAAAGATGTGGAATATCCGAATTTATTACCTACATAAAAAATAATAAAAGATCAAGATGGATAAGAATTAAAAGAAAAATCATATGAGAACTGATTATGAGTGAAATGGGAAGAATGATATGAAGGATACATGGATTTTATCTAATGAATCTAGTATCTCTTCACAACAAGACTCTGGAAAATATCCATAAAAATATAAAGTCAAATTTGTGCTTTATAGCTAAGGGGGAAGATTAGGTAAAAACCTATTATGCTTCTCCTTCTGATTTTGAAAGATTCTATAACATAAAATTTCCTACTTATTGATCCATTCTAGAATAAAGATATGAATCTCTATTAAAAACATATGTCAAAAAATATTATTCTTAATGTTATTTTATATGAAAATTTTGAAATGTTTAAACAACACTATGAATTAAAATAAAAATTTATCAAATCTACATCGTCTTTTACTATTAATTAAAATAAAATAAAAGAAATATGTGACGAATTATAAATATTTAATAGGGAATATAGTATATTAAAAAATGGAGAAAAATCTCTAAATGAAATTCTTTGAAAAACGTTTTTCAAAAATAAAAAACATCTAATATGAAGTAAGGTAGAAAAATAAAAATTTTAAAAAAATTATGTTGTACTGTGTTCTAAAAATATAACTTATATAGAGTTACATGTTTTTTATGATATTAATGTAACTTATTCGATTGAAATATTTTTAAGAAACCCTCAGATAAATAGAATAAAAATTATTTTATATCATGATATAATTTTGTATATTTTATTCTATTTTTGGGTTAAAAAAGAAAAATCTAGTAACCTAGATAACTGATTGATGAAACATTTGAACCTAAGAAAATTTGGGTACCAAAAAAACTCATATTAAGATTATTTTGGATGAAAAATTTCATAAGAACAGAAATATTATATGATTTATGGATAGTGTATACTCATGAAATATTAGTGGAGAATATTTAAATATTTATATACTAACAAGACTATATGGAGGACTAGTTACCATTGGGGAAAATTATAAAGGAAAAATATTTGGAGTTGGATCAGTTAGGATTCCTAAATCATTTTTTATCAGAAATTTCTTGTATTTTCATGTACTAAATGAAAACCGGATAAGTATCTCCCAATAGTTTTATGATGGTTTTTTTGTTGATTTTTCCAATAATTACTACTCAACTATTAAAGATAAATTTTATAAATTGATAGCACCTATAACAGAAAGTATTTATACATTGGATCTTAATTCCGTGTGTAAACAAAAGGTGAATTTTTTATCTGTCTAGGAAATTGAATCATTGATATAGAAAATTAAACATGGAAACATTAACATATTCCCATTATATTAATTGTCTTAGAAACACATAAATTTTGATTTACATAGTCATAAATTTTCTAATAATAGATTATACAATGTATTCCAAATTGCTAAATAGAAGAAGACATATTTCAAATCTATTAACTATGTTGCTACATCCAAACCAATTGAACTTATCCACATGGATTATTTGGACTATCTAGAGTAGAAGTTTTGGCTATAATATCATATGTTTATGGGTTTGTTAATGACATTTCAATATTTCTATGTGATTATTTTCTAAAGAATAAAATCGAAGTGTTCTCTATTTTTAAATAATTTTGTAAAAAAATTAAAAATTAAATGGATTTTAAAATAATATCATTAATAAGTGAACCTGGAAAGAGATTGAGAAAAAATAGTTCGACTCATTTTCCTCAGACATAAGTATTAAACACAACTTCGTTTCATAAGTAACACCTCAATAAATGTGATTTATTGAAAGAATAAATAGGACTATTCAAGAAATGGAAAGAGCTATGTTAAGTGAAAATAGTCTTCCTACCCATATTTTGGAAGTAGATTTAATCATAGATTTCAATATCATGAATATAGTTTTAATAAGACCAATTATTAAAAAGACACACTACGAACTTTGGAATAACATAACCCCTAAATTTGGGTACTTTGAAGTATTTGGAACCAAGGTGTATATGATGAATATATAAAAGAACCTTGGTATATTTTATCTAAAGGCAGATAAAATAATATTTTTAGGATATTATAATACCTCTAAATCAAATAGAGTACATAAAAAGTGATGGAATTTGGATGAATATATTCATGTGAAGTATGTTAAAAGTGATACTTTTGATAAAAGTAAATATCAAACATATGAAATTATTGACTACATATAAAACATGACATATGAAACAATGTAGACTTCTTTTTAAAATAATATTATGTAAATATATTCTCTCCTAGAATAATATGAAACTAATGAATTTTAAAGTGTGTTAACTATAAAACCTTTAAATTTACATGATCATCCTCTAGAAACTATAAAAATAGAACAAGATAAAGAGTGACAATTGGATGTAATATAAGAAAATTAGCTGAATTTATATCCTTCTACCACAATTAGAACCAAATGCTACAGAGGATGTCTTAAAATATGATTTTTAGAAAATTTCTATGAAAGAAGAATATAACATGTTTTGTATAAATAATGTTTGGGAATTAGTTGATAGACTAACCATCTATTCAGTAATAGGGACCAAATTTTTTTTATAATTAATCAATATATCCTAGTAATAATAATAAGAAATAAATATATATTGGAATCCAAAAGATACAACTATGAAGAAGAAATATATTATGATAGATATTTTTTACCTATTGGTAGATTAAAAGTAGTGGGAATCATTTTAGATTATGTATCTCATATATATTTTAAATTATATCTGATGGATGTAATGTAATATTTTTATAAATAGTTAATTAATGGATGAAGTTTATATTTTACAACTACTCATTTTTGAAAATCACCATCTATCAAATTCATTTTTCAAAAAAACTAAAAATCTTTATGGCCTTAAACATGTACCTAGATCATGGTTTAAAATATTATTCTATTTTTGATTAGAAAAATGATTTTATGTAGGACTATTATATAAAAATAATTTTATGAAAATAATTTTATATATTAAATTATTTTTTAAAAATATTCTAGACGATGTTATTTTTGGTTCAACAAATAAAAATTATTATAATGACTTTCCAAATATTGTGTAAAAAGAAATTTAAATGAGTATGATGGGAGAGTTTAATTTCATTATTTTATTTTAAATCTATCCAAATGATTGTGGAAGGGTTTTAAATCAATGTAAATATATTATTTATTTAAGGAAAAATGTCTGGACTTGAAAATAGTAAAAATTATACAACCCATGTTGTATTAATGTTAAACTTGATTTAGATGAAGCTGGAAGACTAGATGACAATATGTTATATAGATATATGATTGGTAGGTTACAATATATTACTAATATAACACTATACATAATGTTTCAGTCTTCTATGTGCTATATTCCAATCAAATCCAAAAAAAATCACAACTTTCTACTATAAAAAAATTTGATATTTAAAAGGACTTGTTTTTAAATATATACATTATCCAATGCCTTATGAATTTAATTTAATTTCATATTCAACTGATTATTATGTAATTTGTAGATAATATATTAAAATAACATAAGGTACCAACCACTTTTTAGGAAAATACTTAGTTTTGGGGTTTCGTAAGAAACAACATTTAGTTTCTCTTTCAATAGCTGAGGAAGAATATATATATGATGGAAGTTTTTGTGAACAATTATTGTTTATGAAACACATCGTTGTTTAAATTAAAATTAATTTTAATAATAATCCTATTTTATGTGATAATACATTTCCAATAAATATTTATCAAAATCTCATAAGTCACTTGTGAACAAAGCATATTGATATAATACATCATTTTCTAGGATATCATTTTTATAAAAAAAAGGAAATTTCGTTAGAATTTATAAATAGTTAATATCAACTTAATGATAATTTTACTAATCCAAATCTCATTGAAGTTTTAGTTTTATTAATTAGGAGTTAGCAATATTAAACTATAAATAAATTTTTAACTTTTTTCATTATTAATTTATTAACTATATTAATTGTTTTGATTTGGTAATTATTCATTTATTTTTTTTAAATGATGATTTATTGGTTGTTCTTTTAAAAGTGTTTCTTTTAGAAATAAAAATAAATAATTATTATAAGCGACATTTGGCTCGAGATACCAGAATCGGCATCACCAAAATCATTATAAAATCTTCTCTCTCTATCTCTCTCTCCCTCTCTCTCTCTTTTACCCTTATCCTCCATATTCAATACCTTTTTTCTTCCAGAGATCTTGTCTTACCCTCAAAACCATAGAATATAAACAATCATTCTTCATATTGTAGGAAATTCTACTGATCAAGAGTATATATGAAAATTAAAATAGAGGATCTGAGCATTAACACACTGTCTATTGAAAATTTATTCCTGGAAAATTTATAGATTTATAAAGGCTGAAAGAGTGAATATACTTTTGAGGTATGATATAGCCTTTCAAGGTTTAAAATTAATTTTTAATAAATAAATCAACCCATTAGTGATTAAAATATAATAAAATTATTTTTATGGAAAGGTCAAGTTCATCTTGGGAACTCAGAAGATGTTATAATTTAAAAGGTAAATGAAAGTGATTGCCATATTTCATCAGTATAAATTTTGAAGATCTTTCTATTTCCCCTTGAAGGGAATTTTTATTTTTTTCTTCGATCAATTGGAAATAAATAGCATAAATTTGAGGATATTATTTCTTTTTTCTTTGGTCCAACCCTCATTATGAAAAAAATGTCAAAGATCTTGAGGTTGAATAGACAGTGCTCGTCAAGATTACTCAGTTAGCAATAATTCCATGAATTGATGAACAAGAAAAGTTTATTTTCCCCGAAAGGTATATTATCTTTTTATGAGAGACATAAAGTTTAATTTCCAATGATATAAGAAAAATTATATGGATCACTGTATTCAATAAAAGTAAATGATGTATTTTTATCTATATTAAAGATTAATTTTATTTTTTTTATAAATATAGAATGATTAGAGATGTAACCCTAAGGGAAATCATAAAAACATCTTGAATTTTTGAAAATAGAGTTACATATGATTCTTATGGAGTATAGTTTGAGGAAAACTATTTCCAAATGTTGTAGAAGACTAATTTAGTGTCCCGGATCAGGGTACCGCCCAAAGGTTCCCCATACCCAGTTGGCCACATGGCCTCAAGAGCATTCCACTGAACGCAAAAGGCTTACATCTAGTAGTTAGGGCCTTGCGAGTGATAGTGCTGAAACTATTCCCTAATTAGAAGAGTAACACAGTGGGAATAAATAGAAAATATTAACAGCGTCAGTAATACCATAAAAAGAATTAAACATTATAATACAGATTGGAATATAACAATAGGATCATATATAAATGATGCAAGTCACATGTGTCTATGAAATCATCCAAACAATTCAAAATAATGGAAATACAATACTAAAACCAAAGTAAAAAAACATTAAACTCCAGTAGTATTGTGAGCCCCACCTTGGTCCCATGATCTCCAGCTCCAACAGTAATCAAGTACCTTATGAACAAGGGCGCTTTCCTTTATCCATACCAACAACCACATAATCTGTTTGGGTCCAAGAGTATGACCCAAATAGGGTTTGAGATGAATCCCAATAGGCAACCACCAAAAAATATGTTCCTAACTTTCTATGAATATATATAGTAGGAAATATGATGAAATGAACTTGTAATCTAGGAAGTAATCAAAATTATACAATCCTACAAATTTCAATTATATTCATTTTCATTCATTAACTATCAAAACATTTGAATAATAAAATCTCAGGATCTATCCTAAGATCTTTATCCTCTATGTAATTGAAAAATAGATGTCTCAAAAGACCTTTTAGACCATCTATTAAGACTGAGTCCAAGCTTGCGCATTGTCTTGGAAGACTCATCACAATCATTCAATCATTGATAATAAACTCTATAGGAATTCTCTCACGATCTACCCCCATTGGTTTAACATAGCACTAATCATTTACAAACAATCACCTATGAAGCTCACATGGTCAATTCCCTTGGGTCAACATGGATTCAATAAATTATCAATGACCTCTGAGTTCCTCTCACAGCCAATACCCCCTAGGCCAACATAGCATAAAATAATTATTAATGACCTTCAGGGTAGCTCTCACAGTCAATACCCCCTGGGTCAACATAGTATAAAATAATAATAATAAATGAACTCTTGGGTAGCTCTCACGGTCAATACCCATGGGTCAATGTCTACACCAAGGATCTTACGGTCCTGTAAAAATAACCATGGAAACTCCCACAATTTTCCTGGTCCAAGGATCTCATGGTGCATTGGAAAAATAGTTTGAAAATCATAACAAGGTAGCACATGTAATTTATAACTATTACATGGATAACATTCAAAATCATGACATATGAAATTTATATAATCAATCCAACTGAATCCTAAATAATTAAAGGCATGGAAACAAGGTATTCCTCATAGGGAACGTAGGCCAAGCAGCCAATAATAGTCAGACTAGGGAAACACACCCATGGGGTGTCCCATAAACAAGGAATCATACCATATGCATATGAAACAACCCCTATCAATCAAATAAACCATAGCAGGTAAATAATTGGGTTAAATTACAAAACTTGTAATAACCCAAACATGGGTATTCAACACTTTAAGCCTATATAATTCAAATACAATCAAAGAAAGGCACAAACCACCTACCTTGATGTTGTACAATGAACACTCTTGAACATTGGCCCTTGAATTATCCTAGAATGATGTAGATATACAAAAAGGGTAAAAATGTTCGTCCTTGAAATACCCATGATAGAGGAGGAATATGGAAGTAAGTCTCTTAGGAATGTGAGAACTCTGTGGTGAGAATCCAACACACCCGGCGATGTCTCAATCGGTGTTCAGATAGAGAATTGGGTGGAGATTAAGGTTCTTCAGCACTCTGTCGTTCTCCTGTATAAACCGAGGGAAGAAGAAGTGTTTTCTAGAGATGAGACGCAACCTGAATCTGACTAATTAAATAAAAAATAAAGTTCACAGTGTTTTCATTTAATATACATGCCTTTTAATAGGGTCAACTGGCCCCTCCTTATTCAGTCTACTATGACACCTACATGGCCATGTACTCGGCTGTTACACGGCCAGTACGTGGCTGTACACGGTACCCAGTTACACATTGTGTACTACCAAGTACATGGTGTGTACAAATAAAATTCCCAATTCTTCATTTTTCCTCAAAAACAACCTAAAATAAAGATCCATACCTAAAATACCAATCTGGGTTCTTACAAGCTTCCCCCCTTAAAGAAATTTTTCCCTGAATTTCACTTCCAAGGGTGGTGAAGAAAAATCTTCAAACAACTCTATCCACTATGATCGTACATCAGCCTCCCTCTCCCAAGTCTCTTCAGGTACTCATATGTGCTTCCATAGCACCCATACAAGAGGAACAGACCAACCCTAGAGAACCTTCGTGCTACAATCCACAATCTGAATAGGGTGCTCCTCTAAGGATGAATACACCTCCAATTAAAAATAATGGGGTTGAAAAATGTGATACAGGTCTGAATACCAACATTATAGTTGAGAAACATGGAAGAAGTGATTCATAGCTCGGTACCTATGAGGTAACTCCAACTGATAGGCAACCGGCCTCACACTCTCCAAAACATCTAATGACCCGAAATATCTTGGTGAAAGCTTCTCATGTTTTCTAATCCTACTATGTCCTAACCTCAGTGTGACATGTAAGAAAACCTGATCCCCAACCTTGAACTCCAGAGGTCGTCTCCGTCGATCAGCGTAAAATTTCTTGCGAGATTTTACAGTATCCATCCTCTTATGAATCAACTCCACCTACTTAGTGATCTCCTAGACAAGACAAGGTCTGAGAATAGTTTTATCTCCTACCTCATTCCAACATAGGGGTGATCTATATGGTGTGATCTTAATCATCTTCTGAAAACTATTATTGTTGGAAAACTCTAGTAGAGATATATGTTTCTCCCAAGATCCCCAGAAATACATGATGTATACTTGAAGCATTTCCTCTAAAACATGAATCGTGTGCTTAGACTACCCATCTGTATGGGGATGGTATGACGTACTAAGAAGTACCTATGTACCCAAAGCCCTCTATAGTCCCTACCAAACATAAGAAGTAAACTGTGAATCCCTATCTGAAATGATAGAGTGTAGAACCCCATGAAAACATACAATATCTTTGATATACAACCTTACCAGAACACTTAAGGTTTCTTTGATCACCAAGAATTGTGAAACCTTCATGATTCTATCAATTACAACCAAAACTACATCATTCCCTCAAGGTGACTTCAGTAAACATGTCACAAAATCCATCACAATATCATTACACTTCTACTAGGTAATGGGTAACTATTATAAAATCCCTACAAGATGTTGATTCTCCACCTTCACCTACTAACAGGTGGAACATCTCATAACAAAACCAGATATATCCCTCTTTATGCGTGTCCACCAATAATGATGGTGCAGATCTCGATACATCTTGGTGACACCATGATGAACTTCCTAAACTAAGGAATTAAAATATCAAATCAACTCATCACGTATGTATACAGGTACCCATATGGATCCATGAAAATAAAAGAATACATCTTCTCATATGGTCACCCATGAGAAAGGTCCTTTACTGACACACTATCTCGTCGGACTAGGCCTTCGAAATCTAATAGATGCCTTATTTTTACTTGGTCCATTAGAGTATAGGTAACAGCTATATAAGATAAAAACGTCTTCCCTTGTGTGTCATGCACCTCTAAATGAATCTCATATAACAGACCCATAAGCTTCCACGCATTATAGGCCTCGTGATCTGCATGTATATGTGTCCTCCTGCTCTACAAATTATCCACTACGTTGCCTTTCCCAGGCATGTAGGTAAGCTCAAAGTCAATGGACTGAAGGTACTCAACCCAACTTCGCTATCTCAAATTCAAATCACGCTGAGAAAAGATATACTTGAGACTCTTGTGGTCAGTTTATACCACAAAATGATCTCCCAAATGGTAATTTATCCAATAGAGTAAAGCATTCACAATTGAAGCTAACTCGAGATTGTGCATTGGGTAGTTCCTCTCATATGGCCTCAACTACTGAGACCCATATGCAACGACTCCTCCCCCTTGCATAAGCATTTTTCCCATCCTGACACAGAATGCATCATAGTATAAAGTGTAACTCTTTCCCAGCTTTGGAAAAATCAGTATCAGTGCCGATGTCCATCTCCCTTTCAGATCTTGAAAGGTTGAATCATAGGAATCTATATATAATTACTTTTCACCTTTCTTGGTCAGGCCTGTAAATAGTTCTACAAATCACGAAAAGTCATTTATAAAGTGTTTTTAGTAACCAAACATCCCTAGAAAACTCCATACCTCATAAAAATTCTTCATCTACTCCTAGGAAACTACCACTCTCACCTTCTATGGTTCTACTGATACTCTTCTCTTTGAGATTACATGACCCAATAAGCGAATCTAGTCCATCCAAAAGTGTCACTTTGAGAGCTTGGAATATAGTTGATTCCCTCTTAGTGTACTCAATATGATCTCAATATGGGTGGTATGTTCATGTTTCATTTGAGATAACACCAAGATATCTTCCATGAAGACAACCACAAAATAATCCAAGAAAGGATGGAACACTCGGTTCATCTATGCAATGATAATGGCTGACAACTTCGTGAGACTGAACGGCATAACCAAACACTTGTATAGACCATACCTTCTCTGAAAGGCTATTAGTGTTATATATAGTGGTCTACCATGAAAATGATGATAACCAGATATCAAGTCAACCTTTGATAACACCCATCCTCCTCGAATCTGATCAAAGAGATCATCAATACTCGGTGAGGGATATCAGATCATGACCATCAATTGGTTCATCTTCTGATAATCCACGCAAATTATAAGAGTATAATCTTCCTTCTTCACAAAAAGGACTGGTGAAACCCTAGGAGAAGTACTAGGTTGGATGAAACCATTTTCTGGAAACTCCATTAACTGGTTCTTGAACTCTTATAAATATGGTGTAGCCATCTTATAAGGAGGAACAGACACTGGTTCTACTCCTGGCACAAACTCAATAGAGAAATACACCTCACGCTGTAGAGGTAAACCTAAAAAGTCGTCTGGAAATACATTTCTAAAATGATCCACCACTGGAAGAAAGTCTATCTGTGATGACCCCTGGTCATCAAGATATAAACTAGAAATATGGGCTATAATTCCTTCCAAACCCTGATGCTCGGGTCCCACTCTGATAGCCTAAATATCATGTTCACTATTTTGTAGAAAATAGTCACCCTCTGATGATTTGAAACTCACCCTGTGGTGAAAACAGTCAATGAAGTCCTTAAAAGAGAGAAACCATTCCATTCTGAGAATAACATCGAAGCTTGTCATCTCTAAGACATAGAGGTCCCATAAGAAGTGACACGCCTGACCTCAATAGATAACTCCTTTAACTAACATACATTATCCATCCTAATTCAAAATAGAGTTTCTTGTATCATAACATCATCATTTTTAAAGATAAATAGACTATGTGTCTCCACAACAGCAACATATACAAAAGTATTGTAATCCCCTATATCAAAAAGAGAAGAAGTTATAACTGAGGAAACTAGAATCATGACTCTAACTGTAGAGGGTATGAGATCTTGTTGATGCTGGGTTTTCTCCACTGCAAAAAGTCTGATCTGTACCACAGCCTTTTGACCCTGCCTGACTACCCTGAGCTGATCCACCTTGTTGTCACTGAAAAACTATATCATTACTACCACGGTCATGACCACCTCCTCGGCCTGAAAGGCCTGACAAAATCCAGTTCCCTAACTAATGAGGAATGGGTTGTCCTGATCCTTCATGTGGAGTCATAGTATATCCCATCTCACTATATCCTAGTGAAAAAAGTCGGAAAACACACTAAAGATGACCCATCTTTCCATAATATCGGTACTCAACTTGATCTCTCAGGAACCGGGGTCTCGTGTGACCACTCTTTCCCATCTGGTATCCCCTCACCTAGCTACTTGTAGATACATCCCTACTATTAAAATCATCGGGTGAAGGATTCCTATGGTGCTTCCTGCTACCGTTCGAAGGAGTACTAATCCTGGATGTTGAACTGCCCTGGCTTGAAGCTCCCAACTCCCTTATATTGCGCTCTGTAATTAGCACCTGGTTCACTATAGCCACCACTAAAGTCAGCATGAAAACATTCACCTATGATTGGACGTCATACCTAAGACCATCCTCAAATATCCTAGCAAAAGATAACATGTCACCTCCCAAAACAAGAGTGTAGCACTGATGCTCTATAAAATGAGAAGAGTAATCCATCACTGAAAGAGTGCCTTGCTCCAAATCCATGAAATCTCGAGCTCGATTAGCCCTCAAAATATCGGGGTATAAGTAATCATATAAGGTCCTATTAAACATATCCCAATCCATTTCCCGATGATGTCCCACCTGTGATATAGCATCCCACAATATCTTGGAAGAATCACATAACACATATGTTGAAAGCTTCACCCTCTTCTCTGGAGACATATCCAGATGATCTAAGATGGAAATAATGGAATCCAGCCATAACTCTGAAGCCTATGGTCCTCCATACCCTGAAAAAAGTAGGAGTATGCTGCTTATAAAACTATCACGTTAACTATACCATCATCGGGGTAGGATGTGTTGATCCTTGGAAGGACTCCATCATTGCTAAAAATCCTTCATGGAACTATGAATTAGAACCTGAGTGTGTTATAATAGTTATTTCCTAGATGGTTATGATGGGAGGATCTTAGGGTATTCCCTGGTCTACCATTTATGGTGTCTAATCATCGCCATGTACCAGGGGTTCAACCAGAGGATGTCTTGGTGGCATGAATCCGCAAGGTCAAGCACACACCTCAGTTAAATATTATCAAGGACTGATACTTATAAGTGAAAGAATGGAATATGAGAAGGAAATAATTCATGTTTTACAAAACATTGTTACATGGTGTGTATAATTCCCACATGGCATGTTCCCCTCAAGACATAACATGGGCATGTACCTCTGCCAAACCTAGTGATGAAACACCCCTACACATAGTGTGTTCCTCCTAGGACACTATGTGTACTTTAATTTTCACTCTTGACCAAGTTCTTCCTCATGGATAAAACTAAACGGTTCTATCTTGTTTTAACAGTACATGACATGCATACTCTACACACAGCACATACCACTTAATTCCAATCCACTGGTGTCATTGGTCACACACCAGGATACAGAGTTGAAAACTACATGGAGGGTACAATCTAGACAAGGTGTGTAGAACCTAAGTTTCATCCACTTATGTCATTGGTCACATGGTCGGATACACCGTTCCATTCAACATGGAATGTACAATATAAACATGTTGTGTTCTATAAAAATTTCCCAAGATCATGTCTTTGCTCACACAGTCAGTCACACGGTCAAGCACTACATGGCATGTACTCCCAGTACACAACATATACTTATGAAATGTTATTTCTTCCATAATAGAATAACACATGACATGTGTTCATAACATCACACATCGTGTTGTCTACGATTCCAGCCAATAATCCTCTAAAAAATCTATGGAACACTTAAAAGCATAAAACATTGGTCAAGGCATGCCATGTTATGATCTATGAGAGCCCATACTCCCCGTGAATCAAATATTGACATCTTATCTCACATCATGCCTTACAATAGTTCAATTAAATTTTAAATATGATCCACCAAATTCCAATCAAATAGGGCCTATGACACCATAGAGACCAAATTTTGGCATCCAACCAAATTAAAATTTACATTTATCAATACCCTATCAAAAATAGAAGGTTTTATATCCTGGAATCTATCACAACAACATGAATATCTAGCACAACATCTATCACAATAACATGAAATCATTAATGCATCCTAAATAGAATATCAAGAATGCATGATATGTGATCTCTAGAAGGTTCTTATATGATGCATGATATAGAATACCCTCATCTCATTGGGTAGCAAAAAAAATAGAACCATAATGATATCAATAAAAATAACACAAAAAAAATGCATCACCCAATGGTGAAATGAAATCAACTGTAAAAATTGAAAACCCAAAAAAAATTAAATATTCGAGGTAACATGTATTTTCCCTATACACAGGTCAGCTACTCTCGGTAACAAAATATTATTAACTACCTATTTCTTCTTATACTATTATATAGGATCTAAATAGTATGGAAAAGTAGAAAATAACTCATCTGATACCACTTTGTAACATCCCGGATCTGGGTTCCACCTAAAGGTTCCCTATACCCAGTTGGTCACACGGCCTCAAGTGCATTTCCCCGAATTCCAGAGGATGTCAGCTTACTATGAGGGCCTTGGGTGTCATAGTAGGGAAACTGTACCCTTATTAGCAGAGTAACATAGTGGAAGAAAATATTAAACAGTGGTAGAATCAATAGTACCATACAAAAGAACTAAACAATAGAAGACTAGTAAGAATATAACAATGGGATCATATATAAATGATGCATGTCACATGTGTCTAGTAAAGTGGAAAAACATGTCACAATATTGGAAATACAATACTAAAACCAAATTACAAAAAAATAGTAAACTCTAACAGCATTGCTAGCCTCATCTTGGTCTAATACTCTCCATCTCTAGTAGTAATCAAGTACCTAATAGAGATGGGTGCTTTACCTTATCTATACTTTCAACCATAAAATATTTTTGGAACCAAAATTATGACCCAAACATGGTGTGAGACAAATCACAGTAGGCAACCACAAAAGATCTATGTCTAACTGTCAGTGAATATATATATCAGTAAATGTGTAGAAATGAAACAATAAACTAAGAAGTACTCAAAAGTTAATAGTTCTACAGTTTTCAATTACATTCATTTTCATTCATTATCTATTAATACCAATGAATAATAAAATCCCATGATCTAGCCTGAGCTCTTTATCCCATGTGTAATAGAAAAATAGATGTCTCAGAAGACCATATAGACAATCTAGTAAGACCGAGTCCAAGCTTGTGCATTGGCTTGGCAAGATCATCATAAGTATTCAATCATTCCTAAGAAACCCTCTATGAAAGCTCTCATGGACTAACCCATTTGGTTTCACATGGCACTAATCATTTAAAAATGACCACCTGGGAACTCTCATGGTCAATACCCTTGGGTGCACATGGCATTAATAATTTATAAACGACCTTCGGGTAGCTCTCACTATCAATACCCCCTGGGTTAACATAGCATAAAATAATCATAAACAACCTCATAGGAAGCTATCATGGTCAATAACCCCTAGGAAAACATACCAGAAATTAATCATAAATTCCCTCCTGAGAAGCTATCTCAGTCAATACCCCTGGGTCAAATTCTACACCAAGGCTCTCACGGTCCTGTGTAAATAACCATGGAAACCCCCATAGTTTTTTTGGTCCAAGGCACTCATGGTCCATTGGAAAACCAGTGCACATATCATAACAAGGCAGCACATGTAATCTATAACAATTACATGTATAAAATTCACAAGAATAACATTAGAAATTCATATAATCAATCAAACTCCATCCTAAACAATTCAAGGCCTGGAAACAAGGTATGCCTTATTGGAAAACAAGGCCAAGTAGCCAATAATAGCCAAACTAGGAAAATTCACCCATGGGGTGTCCTATAAAAAAGTAATATAACCTTATGCATATGCAACAACCCCTTTCAATCCAATATACCATGGAAGGTAAATAATAGGGTTAAATTACAAAACCCTTAATACCCCAAACATTGGTATTCAGTACTTCAATCGTCTATAATTAAAAGTAAATCAAAGAAGGGTAGAGACCACCTACCTTGATGTTGTATGATGAACACTATTGAGTGTTGGCCCATTATTCAGTCTAGAATGATGTATATCTACAAAAATGTAAAAAAATTTCATCCTTGAAATACACATGAGAGGGGATGAATTAGGAACAAAGGATCTAGGGAAAGAGATATCTCACCAGTGGGAATCCATTGCACCTTCCTGTGTCTCAATTGGTGCTTGGATGGAGAATCGGGAGGATCTCGAAGTTCTTCAGCATTCTATCACTCTCCTATACGAACCAAGGGAAGAAGAAGTATTTTCTAGATATGATATGTGATCCAAATCCAACTCATCAAATAAAAAGAAGTTCAAAACGTGTTCATTTAATGTACATACCGTTTACTAGACTGAATCGGGCCCCATTTAATCGGTCTATTAAGTCACCTTGATAGCCACGTACTCAGCCATTATATAGCCAAAACGCAGCTGTATGTGGTACCTGAGTACACGGTGTGCACTTCTAAGTGCACGGCGTGTACTTAGAGAATTCCCAATTATCCATTTTTCTTCAAAACAACCAGAAATAAAGTTCCTTACTTGAAATGATGATATGGGTTCATAAAAACACCCCCCCTAACGCAATTCGTCCCAGAATTTCCCTTCCAAGGGTAGTGAAAATGATGTTTCAAGAAGCTCTGGCCACTATGATTGTACATCGGCCTCCCTCTCCCTAGTCTCTTCTTATACTCACCTGTGATGCCATATCACCCGTACCAAAGGAAAAAATCAGCCCTAGAGAACCTTCATGTTGTGATCCAAATCCGAATAGGGTTCTCCTAGAAGCATACATCCACCTCCAATTAAACCTCTTCGGGTTGAAAAATGTGAGATGCGTCTAAAATGTAACTTCATAGCTGAGAAACATGGAAGACCTCGTGCATAGCTCGGTACCTATGAGGTAACTAAAACTGATAGGAAATCAGACCGACTCTCTCCAAAGCATCAAATGGCCTGACGTATCTCGGGGAAAGCTTCCCTTGTCCCATAATCCTCCTATTTCCCTACCGCGATGTGACATGTAAGAAAAAATGATCCCTGACCACAAACTCCAGAGGTCATCTCCATCGATCAGCATAATATTTATGGTGATATTGTGCAGTATCCATCATCTTCCAAATAAACTCTACCAACTCAGTTGTCTCTTGGACAATATGAGGTCCCAATATAGCTGCCTCTCCTACCTCAGAAAAGATATGGGCGATCAGTATGGCCTAATGTACAAGGCCTCATAAGGTTCCATCAGAATCATAACCTGAAAACTATTGTTGTAGGAAGACTCAACTTGGGTTATGTGTCTCTCCCAAGATCCCCCAAAATCAAGGACGCATGCTCAAAGCATGTCCTCCAAAACGTGAATCTTGTGCTCAGACTGGCCATCTATCTTGGGATGTTATATTGTACTCAGAAATACTTGTGATCCCAAATCCCTCTGTAGTCCCTACCTATCATGGGAAGTAAACTAGGAATCCCTATCTAAAATGATATAGTGTGGAACCCCATGCGATCATATAATCTCTCATATTTACAACCTTCCTAACTCATCAACGCTGAAGGTTTCCTTGATCGGAAAGAAATGTGAATCCTTCATGAGTATGTAAACAAAATATCAAACCACATCATTCCCTCGAGGTGACCTTGGTAAAACAATCACAAAATCCAATGATACATCATTCCACTTCCTCTCGGTAATGGGTAACTACTGTAAAATAAATTATTAACACTGATGATCTGGCTTCACCTACTAATATGTGGAACATATCATAAAAAACTAGCTATATCCCACTTCATGCATGGCCATTAATACTGATGGTGTAGATCTAAATACATTTTGGTGACACCATGATGAACTTCCCAAATTGAGGAATGAAAATCTCGCATCAACTCCTCGCGTATCTCTGCTAACACCCATATTAGTCCATGAAAATTCAAGAACTCATCATTGCCTACTATCTACAAAAGAGTAGGGTCCTCACCTGACACACTCTCTCATAGGAAAAGGCCTTCGGAATCTGATATCTATATCATTCTCACTCAGTCTAGCAGATTAGAGGTAACATCTATAGAATATAGAAACGTTCGCCCCTATCCATCATGCACCTCAAAATACATCTCATAGAATAGAGGCATTCACATTCACTCCCTACAAGCCTCATGAACAAATTTTATCTGAGTCCTCATGCTCAATTCCTCAGCCACTGTGTTTCCTTTCCTAGGTGTGTATGCAAGATCAAACTCAAAGGACTGAAGGTCCTAAACACTCCTTCATTGTCTCAAATTCAGATCACACTGAGTAAAGATATACTTCATACTTTTTTGTCAGTGTATACCATACAATTATCTCCCAAAAGGTAATGTATCCAACAGCATAAAGAATACACAACTATACCAAACTCAATATTGTGGGTTAGGTAGTTCCTCTCTTGTGGCCTTAATTGTTGAGTCTCATATGCAAGAACTCTATCCCCCTACATAAGAACTACTCCTAGCCCGATACCTGATACATCGTAGTATATAGTGTAACTCTCTCGTGACTCTAGAAAAATCTGAATCGGCACTTAAGACAATATCCCTTTCATCTCTTAAAAGGATGAATCATAAGAATCTATCCACAAGTACTTTCACCCTTCTTAGTCAGGCCCATCAGTGGAACTGATAATCATGAAAAGTCCTTTATAAATCATCTATAGTAACCAACCTGCCCTAAAAAACACTATACCTAAAAGTTGTTCTGTGGATGCTCCCAGTAAAATACTACTCTCACATTCCCTAGGTCTACTGATAGACTTATCTCTGAGGTGAAATGACTCAAGAAGTGAATCTTCTATATCCAAAAGTGGCACTTTGAGATCTTGGAATACAACTGATGCTCTCTTAGTGTACTCAATATGATGTAAAGATGGGTTCCATGGTCATGTCGAGTATGTGAGTACATAAGGATATTTTCCATGAAGACTAACACAATAGAATCCAAGTAAGGATGGAATAGTCAGTTCACAAGTTCCAGGAAAACGATCAGTGTGTTCATGAGACCGAACGGCATAACCAAATACCTATATAGACCATACATGATCCAAAAGTCTATAAGGGGTATATCTGATCATATAATATGTAATCGATGATAACTGGATTTCAAGTCAATCTTTGAGAACACCTAGGCTCCTCGAGGCTAATAAAAGAGATCATCAATCCTCATCAAGGGATATCGGTTCATGAACATCAACTGGGTGAGCTTCCAATAATCCACGCAAAGTCTGAGGGTACCATCAGCTTTTTTTGCAAAAGGACAATCGAACCCCAAGGAGAAGTACTGGTAAGATGAAACCATTTTCCTGCAACTCCTCTAACTGCTTATTGATCTCTTGTAACTCTATTGTTGCCATCATACAATGAGAAACAGACACCAGTGCCACTCCTGGAACAATCTCAATAGAGATATCTACCTCATGCATTGGAGGTAAACCTGAAAATTATTCTAGGAACAAATCTCTGAAATGATCCACCGCTAGAGAAAAGTCCTTCTGTGAAGTCTCCTAGTTATCCAGATATAAACTAACAATATGGGATTTACTTCCTCCCAGCCCAAGATGCTCGAGTCCTGCTCTGATATCCTAGAAATACCATTTTCTCTTGTGTAGAAAATATTTTCCCTCTGGTGATGTGAAACCCACCCTATGGTGATTGCCATCAATAGAGGCCTTAAAGGAGACCATCCAGTCCATTATTATAATAATATTGAATCTTGTTATCTCTATTACATAAAGGTACCATAAGAAGTGACACCCACCAACCTCAAAAGGTAACTCCTTGCACTAACTTACACTAGCCTTCCTAATCCCCGACGAAGCTTCTACTGTCATAAAATCATCATAAGTAAAGATACAGAGCCCAAGTCCCTCCAAAATAACAATAAATATATAACTATGGGAACCCATGCATCAAAAAGAGAAAAATCTAAAACTAAGGAAATTAAAATCATACCTCTAACTGTAAAGGTTCAAGGATCCTTTTCATGTTGGGTATACTCCAGTGAAAAATTTTGACTTGTACCATGACCCTACAGCCCTGCCTAACAAACCTGAGTTGATCCACCTTGTTGTCACTAAAAACATGCAGCCTGACTACCACGACCATGACCACCTCCTTAGACTAAATATCATGATGAACTCTAATTCCTTGACTATGGATAAACTGATGGTCCTGCTTCTGAACTTATATTTGTATCATATCCCCTCTCACCGGCTGCTGGTGAGAAAAATCAGCAAAAACACTAAAAGATGGCCAATCTTGCTGCAAGATCGGCACACAATTAGATCTCTCAGGCACTAAGGTCTCATGTTTTCCCTATTTATTCACTGGTATAACCTCACCTGGATACTTGTAGATACATCCATACTACTAGAATCACTCCATGAAGGCTCCCTGTGGTGCTTCCTTCTATCAGTTAAAGGAGTTCTAATCCTCGATGTTGAACCACCCTGGATCGCAGCTCCCAAATCACCCATATTTCACTTAGTAATCAGTGCCTAGTTCACTATATCTGCCACCAAATTCATCCTGAAAACATTCACCTATGATTAGAATTCATACCTGATACCATCCTCAAATATCATTTCCAAATATAACCTATCACCTCCTAAAATAGGTTCAAAGTGCTGATGTTCTATAAAATGAAAAGAGTAATCCATCAATGAAAGAGCACCCTACTCCAAATGGACGAACTCTTTAGCTCGATCAACCCACAACGTATTGGGGTAGATGTAATAATAGAACGTCCATTGAAACTCTTCTCATTCTATATTCTGATGATATCCCTCCTACGAGACAACATACCACCATATCTTGGCAGAATCACTTAACATGTATGTTGCGAGATTTACCCTCCTCTCCATAGGAATCTCTAGATTCTCGACCATAGAAATCATGGCCTCCATCCATGACTCGGTAGCTTGTGGGCCTCTATCCACTGAAAAAGTTGGAGGCTTATACTGCTGGAACACATGCATCAACTCTGCCATCATCAGGGCAGGATGTGGTGCTCTTTATAAGGTCTAAATCATCTTCAAAAACCATTCATTAAACTTTTCATTAACACCTGCATACGGTATAATAGTTGGTTCCAAGATGGTCATGATGGGAGGATCTACTGGTAGTCCTTGATCTATGATTTATGGTGTCTGGTCATCACCCAGTACCTGGCGTACAACCAGAGAATATCTCAGGGGCATGAATTTGGAAATTCAAGTGCACACCTCAGTTCAATATTATCAAGGACTGAAACATAGAAGTGAAATAACAGAATAGTAGAAGTAAAGCATTCATGTTTTACAAAACATGGTTACACAGTGTGTATAACTCCAACACAGTGTCTTTCCTTCAAGCCTTAACATGGGTGTGTACCTCTTCCCAAACAGGTCATGTAACAGCCCTACACATGGCATGTTCCTCCTAGGACACAGTTTCTACTCGAATGTTTCCTTATTCTCAAGTTATTCTACAAAGATATAACCACATGGTTCTCTCCTGGTGTAACACTACATAGTGTAAACACACTACACATGGTGTGTACCACTTAAGTCCAATCCACATGTGGCATTGGTCACATGGACGGATACACAGCTGATAAATACATGGCGTGTACAAGTTAGACACGGCATGTACAACCTATGTTTCATCCACCCATGTCGTTGGTCACATGGCTGGTTACACAATTCTTTACAACATCGGTTTCATAATCTAGACACGGTGTGTTCTACTAAAATTTCCCAACACTGTGTCTCTACTCACAATGTCAGTCACACGGTCAATAACTACATGGCGTGTACTCCCAGTACACTGTGTGTACTTAAGAAAAGTTATTTCCTCTAGAATATAAGAACACATGGAATGTGTTCATAACATCACACACCCTGTTGTATGGGCTTCTAGATAGTAAGACTCTGAAACTTCTCTAGAACCCTTAAAAACATACAACTTTGGCCAATATATTCAATATTTTCGATCCGTGAGAGCCCATACTCCCCACAAATCAATGGTCGGAATCCTATTTCACATCACGCCTTAATAGAATTCAATTAAAGTACAAACCTGATCCACCAAATTCCAATCATGAGGGCCCATAAACCTCAGAGACCAATGTTTGGAATCCATCCAAATGAAACATTACATATACCAATACCCTATCAAAAATAGTAGGTATTCTATCATGGAATAGATCAAAACAGCATACATATCTAGAAAAACATATATCCCAACAACATGCAATCAGTAATGAATCCTAAATGGAATGTCAAGATTTCAGGACATGTGATCTCTAGCAGGTGCCTATATGATGCCTAGGATGGAATACCCTCATCTCATCGAGTTGTAACAAAAATAGAACCATAATGATTTTAATAATAATAGAAAAAAACAAGTGTATCACCTAATTGTGAAATCAAATCAACTATAACAATTGATAAACCATAAAATTACAATATTTGAGGTAACTTGGCTTTTCCCTACACACAGGTTAGCTACTCTTGGGAACATCTTATTACCGACAACTTATTCCTTCCTATCCCTATCTATAGGATCCAAATAGTAAGGGAAATATAAAATAACTCCTCTGATACAACATTGTAATGTCTTATATCCGGGTGTCGACCAATGTTGCCCCATACCCAGTTGGTCACATGGCCTCAAACACATTTTCCCAAATGTCAGAGGCTGCCAACTACCAGTGAGGGACTTCGATGTGTTTGTGTGGAAACTATGCCCTCAATGGAAGAGTAATACAATGGAAACAAATAGTAAACAGTAACAGAAGCAGTAATACCATTCGAAAGAAGTAAATAATAGTAGACAATTAAGGATATAACAAAAGGAGTATATATAAATGAAGCATGTCACATGGGTCTAGGAACATAGACAAATAAGTCGCAATGCTATAAATACAATACTAAAACCATATTACATGAAAACAATAAACTCCAATATCATCGCAAGTCTTAACTTGGTCTCATTCTCTCTAGCTCCAACAAACAATAAAGTACATAATGAAGAAAGTCTTTTCCCTTATCTATACCTGCAACTATATAATCTTTTTGGGTCCAAAAGTATGACCTAAACAGGGTTTGAGAAAAATCCCAATATGCAACCACCACCTCATGTGTTTCTAACAGTCAGTGAATATATATAGTAGGAAATAAATATAAATGAAGCAATAAACTAGGAAGTACTAAAAATTAAACAATCCTACAGGTTTCAATTACATTGATTTTCATTGATTAACTATTAAAACTGTTGAATAATAAAATCTGGGGTTCCTACCTATGCTCTTTATCCTCTGTGTACTAGTAAAATAGATGTCTCTGAAATCCATCTAGATGATCTAGTAATTCCAAGTCCAAGATTGTGCTTTGGATTCACAGAATCTTCACAATCATTCTATCATTCATAAGCAACCCTCTGGGAAATCTCTAATGGTCTAACCCCTTTAGTTTACCATAGCACTAATCATTTACAAATGACCACCTATGAATCTCTCACAGTCAATACCTTGTGTTCCACATGGAATAAATAAATTATAAACAACCTCTAGGTAGCTCTCATGATCAATACCCCTTGGGTCAACATAGAATAAAATAATCATAAATGACCTCCTAGGTATCTCTCACGATCAATACCACCAGGGTCTACATAGCATAAAATATGCAAAAACAACCTCCTTGGTAGATATCATGGTCAATACCCCTGGGTCAAAGTCTAAATTAAGTATCTCAAGGTCCTTTGTAAATAACCCTGGAAACCCCCATAGTTTTCATAGTTCAAGGCTCTCAAATTACATTGGAAAAACTTTGTGCTTATCATAACAAGGAATCACGTGTAATCTATAACTACTACATGGCTAACATTAACAAGCATAACATATGTGTTTCATATATTCAATCAAAATCCATCCTAAACAATTCCTGGCATGGAAACTAGGTATGCTTTATAGGCAACCTAGGACAAGCAGCCAATAACAGTCAAACATGGTAAACGCACCCATGGGCTGGCCCATAAACAAGGCATCTAACCTTATGCTTATGAAATAACCCCTTTTAAACAAATAAACCATGGAAAGTAATAATAAGGTTAAATTCCAAAACCCACAATTCCCCAAACATGTATATTTGAAACTATAAGTGTATATAATTCAAAGACAACCCAAGAAAGGCATAAAACACCTACCTTGATGTTGTATAATGAGCACTATCGAACGTCAGTCCTTGAATCAGCCCCGAAAAATGTTGATCAAAAAAATGGTTAAAAACATTCATCCTTGAAATACCCACTAGAGAGGAGGAATCAGGAAGAACATCTCTAGGTAAAGAGATAACTCACAAGTGGGAATCCAACTCACCCAGCTGCGTCTCAATTGGTTCTTGGATAGAAAACCGGGAGGAGCTCGAAGTTCTTCAGTGTTTCGTCACTCTTCTGTACAAACCAAGGGAAGAAAAAGTGTTTTCTGAAGATTAGACGTGACCCCACTACAACTCATCCAATAAAATTAAATGTACAGAGTGTGTTAATTTAATGTAGATGTTGTGTACTAGCCTCAACCAACCCCCGCATTAGTCGGTCTTCTAGGTCACCAATATGGCCATGTACTCAAATGTTACAGGGCCAGTAAGCATTGTATGTGATACCTGGGTACACAGTGTGTACTCTTATATACACAGCGTGTAATTAGAAAATTCAAAATTCTTTCATTCTCCTAAAAAACAACCCGAAATAAAGATCCATACCTGAAATTTAGATCAGGTTCTTACAACTAACCATAATTTTTCCCCTTTGGTTCGGGGGATAAAAGAAATTTTGGAACTACTAGTGTAGTCTATTTTCATGAACTAGAAGTTGTAGAATATAGAATATATGATTTAATTAGAAAAGAGATATGTAGAATAAGGTATGATATCTTTGATCTAGATGATGTGCGAGTTGTTCCTATATCATGAAGAAAATATTGATAAAGAAAACATTGAGGAACTTACGACCTAGACTATACAAAGTGATGAGCCTAAATATCATGCTCCTATGGTTTAGAAACCTAATTATTCTACCGTAACTAGAAATTATCACCCATAGGTGTTTTTAGGATATTTCTTCACTCCATAATAACAACAATATGAGATTCAAGAAGACAATAGAGAAGAGAAAAAAGATCTTTCTAAAAATAAATAAGAAAATCAACAGTAATAATATTATGGTGAAAATCACAATTAAATTTATCATGCTAATGAACATGTTATGGAGAATTATAAATTAAATGATAAATAAAAACCATAAGTAGTTGACACTACTAGGTTAACATAGAATCAGTGACTTTTTATTATTTCTACTTCTTTATAAAATGAAATTTCATAACCTTTTTAGAATACATAGGTTCATGGAGTTGATTCTTCATCCTTTTGTGAGAAAAATAAAATAATTTCCTTATATATGGTTGATAGAGGAAAAAAATTTCAAGATCTAGAAGAAGAATCTTCTTATAGATCGAATTATCGAATTGAAGAATTTGATTTTAATTTTAATAAGTCGCAGGATGGAAATTAAAATATGTATAGTGAGATGGAGCCTAAAAGTAAATATTTAGAATATTTGATATGTATAAATGTTCTTATAGATTAATTTGAATCATTACAGTCATAATTACACAATATCATAAAAATTAAAATCTCACGAATAAATTTTTATGCACTTCCAAGAGAAATTGCATGCCATTTTGGAATGTTGTTGGAAAAATGTATTTCTAAAATAGATTTTGGTGATTTGAAAACATATTTAGGGAGAAATTTAGATTAGTGATAAATATTTACCCTTATTCTAGATCTTCTCTATCAAAACATCACAATTCAACAAATTTGATTAGATAGTATGAATCCATTGTTAATGTAATGTATGCATTCAATGATCATCTTCATTCCCTTCAGTGTGATAGGGATCCTTTAAATATTTTTTTGGAAAATCCAAGAGACATCATTGAGAAATTAACTTTAGGATAACTACGTATAATGACCCTTATAAATATGTTAGGTTAGATGATCTCAAAAAAATCTTTTATGAGAAAATGTTTACATTTTTCTAAAAGTGGACATAGTTGAAATTTCTACTATTGTCCAAGATACCATGATTTTGATGAAATAGTTAGTTGAAAAGTTTACTGAATGTTTAAAAGGAATGATAGCAGAGTTGAAGGAAGTTCTTAAGGTTGTTTCTCATCACTAGATTTGGTAACCTCTTCTAAAACAACCCTCTAAAATTCATCAAACCGTATCTTTTTAAAAAAAATGATGCCAAATAATTATTTTATTCATAAACACCTCTTAATAAAATTATTATCATTATTATATTTATCTGATAGTTCATAGTATTTATGTCTATTTGTACATCCAAATTCCATATGAATTTATTTTTACTATATTATAATAATTCAATTAATTTGTTTCCTACAGTGAAATATTTAAAGTCAATATTCACCTCCTTTATTTTTTATATCAAAAAAATAGGGAGAAAATTTTGTAAACAGAACATACTTAATTTAAATATTCATAAATTCTATATTACTTAGTTATATTAATAGAATAGAATAAAAATTTAAATTTTTACTATATAGAGAAACTTTAAAGATAACAACTATAAATATATTATTTTAGTTGTGTTTACAATTACTTTATTTTCTATATGTTATATAATTGGTTTTGTGATCATTAAAATGGGGGATATTTTGGGAAATTTATAATCTCAAAAACACTCTATGAATATTATTGATTTTGATGCTAAAAAATACCATGTTATTTTTAATAATGTATATACTTTTCATAACCTTCTAGAAATATATTACACAAAAATATTGTCTTATTTACAAGTTAAATTCATTTATTTAATCTATTGTGAATGTGTTTATTTATTTTTGTAAACATTTTCCATACCCTATGTTTAAATCATAACATTTGGTTTGGAAACCCTATATTTGAAATATCATGTATATATTATGTTCCATGAAATGTTGTAAATGTACGGATAAAAACCTTATGTTTGGATGAAATACTAATTTTAAAGTAACAAACGTATAGTTATTCAACCACACATTTGTGATCAATTATATGTTTTCAACCACACCTTTTGAGTTTATCACTATGTGAAAGAACCCTACATTATACTAGTCAATGAAAATGTTTTAAATTAAATAAATTATCCATGTTCTATGTAATGATATTGATGGATGAAAATATCATTTCAGATTTATTTTATGATTATTTTATAGGCTCATAATTATGTGAATAAGTTGTTCTTATTTCTAAGAAATGTTCTAGATATATCGATAGATTTAAAATCAATTGATTGTGATTTTATAGGTGATTTTCCTAGATCTGTTATGACCAAATGAAATTTATTTTTATATATTTAAAAATAAAGAGTATTTTTGTTTTATTATATGATTTACACATAGTGAAATACCTTTTTAAATAACATTATATTGTGAAAGACAAAATATGGATTATCTCTATTATTCTGAAGAGATTCAATCTTCTTCCAAATAATAAGATGATCAACAACTACTTCTTTTATTTATATGTTACTATTTTATTGAAAATCATTTCCAATTAGGATCTCTTTGAAGATTTCCATTCTAGAAAAAGTTTATATTTGAATAAGGATATCCATTTTATTATATGTTTCTACTGAAGCTGTGAAAAAAAACCCTACTTATTAAATCAAGTTGATATCTATTGACTTATTAGAGTTTTGTTTTCTTGGACTTAGTGGTGGGGGAGTATGATCTTCTCAAAATAATATTTGGAGGATTTGGTTCCTTATAAGATAACCAGAATGCTCCTTAATGACTTATTGTAAAGGTGAAAACTTTTTACACTTAGTTGTTAAGTTCTTCCAATAAAAATAAATTTCAAGTGAAAATCACCACGTTCACTAAGAGGGCATTGGTGAATTGGACTAGGGGATCATTATGAACCAAACCACAATAAATGTTTTTCATATTTTCCATTTATCTGATGCTCAAACTACTTATATAATTGAATATATCATATCTGTATAAATCATGAAAAAATATATAATCTTGAACATTTCTATGATTATGGAAAATAGAAAATTTAAACCAGACCACCTGTTCTATATCATTTTTTATTCTATCCTAACATAAATCACAACCCATATTCCCTGCCCTCTTTATGGATTCATTATATTGGGAAGAAATCCAACATATTAATGATTTTGGTGCAAACCAAAAGAGGTTACTAGAAAAATTGGTAAAGTTCTTCAATGAACATTTTTATTCTATTTATTCCTCCACATCATTCAATTATAATTAATCAAAACAGAAATTATTACCTAAATATCTTCCATATACATAAATTGTTTTATTTTATGAGAATGACCTAAAACAAACTCCACACCAAAAAAATGTGGTACAAAGTCATCAATTATCGGTATGAAAAACTACTACCTAAATAACCAATTTCATTCATTTTTCTAATACCACTTATCACAATTTTTTATAATGATGGATATAAGGTATTATATGATATTTATAACATAATTATAATTATAGATTAATCACATCATATATAAACTTTTTATTTCCATTCTACATGTGAAATGATAATGTCGTTCATGTGTACGATGGATTAATTCCTCATGAAAATTATTTTATAGATTATGGAACCATGATCGATGTAATAGGACAAAAAATAAAAAATCATAAAATAAATGAAAATATAAGTTATTATATGAAATGCGATTTTAATGAAGAATTGTTAATAAACTTGTAATAAATGGTCATAAGTAAACAATAGATGGTATATATAACAATTATTGATGTGGCTCTATTGTTGCATAGTTTTTCCACATCTTTTTATTTGATTTTTAATGATTTAATTAATTATTTAATAACTTTTTACTAAATAATTGTACTTTTGTGTTTTTATAATTAATATTGTTAATTAATAAATTTTTTTATAATTAATATTGTATTTTTATCCTTCAAAATAATAATTTTAATCTTACTTTATCTTATTAATTTAATTATTTCTCATTTATTTTGGTTAATTTAAGTATACTTGACATTTTAATAATATGACACATTTATAAAGCAATCATTTAATCTATGTAATTATATTTAATTGGGTTAGTCTTTATTTTAATAATTAAACTTTTAATTAAGTTACATTATAATAGGTTAGCAAAGTTGGATAATGTGTTCAGTCTTCCTGCTAATTAATTAAATAAATAACATGTGTTTTTAATTATATAAAATAGTTCACCCTTAATTTTATGTGTTCAAATAGTTAATAAATTAATTAATTAAGAGTTTTTAAAAATTAATTATATTATTTTATGTATGCAGTTCAATTATAAATTCATTTTCTAATTGGTTTAGTCTATCGGTGAGGTAGACGAGCTCTAGTGGTGACTTATATGGGTCACTGTTGCATTTCATCTTTACTATTCGCTCCTTCTTTGTAATTAACTTGTTCAGTTACTTTTAATTTTTGTCTTTTATTAATTTAGTTTAATAATTATCCAGTTTTTAATCTAGTTTTTTCAATTAAAAATCTTAGTTGTGGTTTTAATATTTTATGGTTTAATAAAAATCTTATTTTAAATTTATGATACTAATCTTTAATTAATTATTTTCAATATTTATATTTATATTGCTTATGTTTTAATTTTTTCTTCAAAATAATTTTTCAAGGTCGCGTTATTTATTTAGTTTAGTTCTAATGGTGACTCTTAATGCAGTGTACCGGTGAGTTTTAAATCTTGACAATAATGTTGACCCTTTTTTATTTTTTCAACTACCGGTAGATGACCTCACCATTAGCCCTTTCTAATATTTCCTCACCGACTGTTTTCCTTATTTATTTTTATCAGTGACCCTGCGCGCACTTGTTTTTTACCCCATCAGTAGCTCTTTCCCTCTACGTACCTCACTGTTATGCTCCATCACTGATATATATTATTTTCTCTCACTGTTAACTAATTTATCCTCACAATTACCTAATTTTCAAAACCTCACTATTAGGTTTCCCCCCCCCCTGTCCGATGTTGTATACTGGTGATCCTTTGCCACTGATTTTCCTCACCATTACTGCTCCAATTCCTCTCTCCACCTCACCATTGAATTTATTTCAACCTCACCATTTGCACCTCTTCTCTCACTGTTTTCCCTTGCAACCCAATTCTGCACCTCACCATTATATCACCTCACTGATACCCCATCACCAAGATGGTGCCTCTTGCCATCGTTTCAACCACAAATCACCATCACTCCTCGCTTCACCGCTTTGAAGAGTCGCACCACCTACTAGAGCTGCACTGGAGGAGGAGAGTGAACCGAGGGCCGCGCCTAATCCGAAGTGGGTCGAGCCGTTACTAGAATTGGTCCACCGTTGCCTTGTATGAGAAGGAATTTTTAGTGGAGCATTACACAAAAAAAAGTCGTGGAGGCAAAGCATAGGAAGGTAGCTTTAGAAAATGATCTAGCAAACATGTGGGTGCTTGTTGCCCAGTTGAAGAAAGAAGGTTTTGTGCTTGAGATGAAAACAGAGACGAGGAATGGTGATGGATCAGGTCATCCAAGGGACGGAAAACTGGAGACTTAGAGAGATTATCACCTCCATTGTTAACCACATGGAATAGAATCCTGAGCAGACCAGCTGTTGAGATGCACCGCTGGTCACCCCACTGATATCTGAAGTCACGCCGCTTGATGGAGAAGCAGAACCTGTCCCCGCTATCTGGAGAAGAGGAATCCATGATGCTGTGTGAAGAGGAGGTCCATAGGTAGCTATCTGCTACTTCAAAGAGTTTAAGTCGCACCACCTGCGTCGCCGGTACAAGCGGTCGCGTAGATGTTGGACGCGCTGGAGAGGAGGAGCTTGACACCGCGCTGGTTGCTGGAGGACCGTCGTCCACTGTGGAGCCATGGAGGAGTTTCTACGTTGGGTTCGCCTGAGGAAGAAGCTAACGTGTTGCTGCTGTCTTCTGGAGTCCACTGTTGCGCCGTGCACTGTAGTCGGATGAACCAGTCATCGATCCGCGCACTTCTGGGGAGGAACCGAGCCGTCGAGGGTTTATTGAGTAGTGGAGGAGGGATCCTCCGCACCTGCTGGTGATACTACAAAGAGGAGCTCGCCGCCACGGATTTCAAGGAATAAGAAGACTCCATGTTCATTCAAAAGGTAGGAATGTGTCCATGTGCATTTAACTAACTCATCGAAAGTTAGTTATGTGAGAAATTCTAGCGCGACGTGCTTGTCGCGAGAAAAACGCACATTTTTCAGTGAGTCTGTGAAGAACTTTTAAAGTCAGTGGAAGACGTGTGGTGACATGTAGCATATGATAGATGGTATTTTAAGCAGAGCAAGGATGAGAATTTTGAGTGGGGAATCTCATTGTTTCCATTCCACGACACATCAGATGAGAGAGAAGACTCCCGGGAGCAGCACTGGAGATGAGCAGGGGACCGAGGAGACTGAGAGAAGAGCAGTATTTGGGGAGTACTTCTTCACTTCATCCTTAAATTTTGTACTCTGTTCTTGGATGTTTTTCATTTCTTTAATCAAGATGATAAAACGATGAATTTTCTAGCTTGAGAATTAAATTCTACTAGTTAATCTTTTAGTCTTTTTCATTCACTCTACATTTTTCAGAATCATATTCAATCGGTGAGATTGAATAATGATTCTCTGTTTTGTAGTTTCACACATTAAATGTTTTAAAATTCATAAATTCAAGAACTACAGGAGAGCTAATTCTTGAACACATTTACCAAAGCGTTAATGTCTTAAACTGTGGAAATTTACGGCGAGTTTATTTTCTGCTATTATCCTTTTCAAACTATCAAATAGTTTGACTGATTTTGGAGTGGCGAAATCCTAATTTCAGTCTTATGTGTGTTGAATTTCCTGGCAAGGGATACTTTTCATATTTATTTCATGAGGTGTGATTCAATAAAGTGTAGTGGAGAAGATGTCCATTAAACCAGTATTTTGGAATTCTGGTGTAATACTTTTGATCTGCTCCTTCTACCTTTCTGCTTTATTTTAGTATTTTGTTCTTTTATGTTAGTTTTCTGTAGTTCTTATATCATCAGTATATTTGTAATCTATTTAGTATCTTGCTTAAAAAAATTAAAAAAAATGTAAAGTAAAAACAACTAAAAAATGCACACTCACTTCACTACTGACAATAGTGGAGTTACTTTTGTATAAAACCTAGAACTCTCATCTGCCTTCTATGTGGTTCGACCCTACACCACTGTGCTAGTGTAGAAGTAATAAATATAATTTTGAGGGCTGTGATGACCTATGACATGTTCAAAATTTGGCGACATTGTCGGGGAAGGCATGCACTAAGAGTCTAGTGTTTCAAAAATTAAAAAAAATAAAAAACATATAATAAAAAATCATATACAAAAAAAATTAAAAAAAAACTGTGAACTAGAACCTACTGCTTAAGTTTCCCATTAAAATTTGTCATCAACTATTAAACACTGTGTGTTTAATCTGAAAATTTAAAAAAAATGGAATGTTTTGAAGGATCAAACTACTGCACTGGTCCTTACTATGTTTGTTGTGGAGATTATGGACATACTGCATGGCAGTGTGTTTATAACCATCCACAACAGTACCATCACTTTGAAGAGAATGGGAAAAACATTGAATTTAGTCCTGAAATCCTTGCTAAAATTGACCTGATTGATTCTAAATTGGATTTTAGGGTGGAACTAATTAATAATTGGTTAACTAAAACCCATTAAATTCAACTTAGATATTCTCAAGAGAGAGATCAAAGAATGAAAAAATTATAAAACATGCTCCTGGATTTACTAAAAAGGGTTAAAGAACAAGAATAATTTGATGAAAAAGAAAAAGAAAGTGTTTATAAAAGATTTCAAAATAAATCTGAAGAGGAAAGTGAATCTGAAACTGGGAAACATACCGTTTTCTTCGAAAAATCTGAAACTGTTGAACCAAATATGGAAATAACCAGCTCACTGAATCAAGATAATAACATTGGAAATCCAATAAATATCATTAATGGTGTTGAGTTGGAAAATTCGGAAGATGAATTAAAACAGATTGAAAAAGATATCCCAATTATTTTCATCATCCGTTCATTAGAAAAAAAAAATATTTGTTTTTGAAGCATTGAGAATGAAGTCATTGGGGTAGAAGAGATTCTTGAAACTGAAAACTTGAATGTTAAAAACTCTTCACCCAATTTTTGTGAATTTTTGTACAATGAGCCTGAATTGTATATTGGGTATAATCTGGATCAGAACATTAAAATGGATACTATGGAATCTGAAATCATTGAACTTGAACTGAAAACTACTCTTCCATGTTTTGAAATTCCAAACCCATCTATTTCTGAAATGATGTTGGATTATTTAGAGGTTGAGGGAATGATGTTTGAAGAAAGATTAAATGATGAGCTTTCATCTTCCTTTTCTCAGATTCATTATTTGATTAAAACTGAGTGTACTTAAATGGAAAGTAGTGTTTTCATTCCTGGGGAAGACTATTTGACTTTGATCAATCTTCAACCTGACCTTATTGAAGCTGAATTGAACATTTCATCCCCTGAATTGAACTTTCTAGAGCACACTACAGACATTGTTTTAGAAAGTGAGCCTTTTGAATTTGAACTTGAAAGAGAGGCTGAACAAACACTAGATGATGGTTGCATAATTTAATTGATAGAAGTAGTAGATGTTCAAGGTGAGTTAACAGATGAGGATCTTCTGGAAGAGATTTATAACATTGTTAGACCTGAATCTATTTGTGTTCAAATAAATTATCTTCCTTATCTGTCACTTTCATCCTCAACTGTGAAGGGTTTTGAGCCTTCTTGTGTTTCTGATAACGGTTTAGAGGGGTAATCACACGTGAGTTCCAATGTACATGATTTTTTTCATCACTTTAATGAATCCACTTTTGAACTGACTAATCAGTATTCACCCAATTACACCTTTTAATGTGAACCTGTTAGTGTTGAAGTTGAAGAAGATAGTTGTGAGGAAATTTTCATACCCTTTGAAGCACATAATACATTGCTTCCACTACCTAAATATGTTAACTTTGTCAAATATAAAACAATTATGGTAGTTGATAGAACCATGTCCTTAACTACTAATGGGTATTGTTTATGGATTTATGCAGCTAATGAGAAATTGGTTTTAGTCTGCTTATGTTTTGATGCCCACATAATTTAACTTTCTGTTAAAAATAATTGGGCCAAACACATGTGGTAGTTCCTATTAAGGAAACCACATCCACCTAGTGACTATGGTTAGTTTTTAGTTGAGTCCGCCTGGGGACTGTAAATCTAGCGATCCATGGGAGGAAACCCATGGTTTTTTTGTGTTAATAAATAAAAGAATTATGATTAAATAAATTCTAACTGAAGACTTTAAATTCAGTGTTTTTTAGGAGTCAACCCATGTTCTTTTATTTTTGTTTAATATTTTCTCTATTATTGTTTCACTTTGAATAAAGTGATTATATGTTCTTGTTTTACATACTATGTGTTTCTAGGATGATGTTGCTATGTCATTTAAGGAGTGGAATTCCCATACTGAAGGAGTAATGGAAAACCTAGTCAGGGAAGTATATTATTGTTATTGTTTGTTTCATTTTTTCTACTCCTTAATGCTTTATAAAAAAACTCCATTGCATGTTTTGCTTGCTAGAAAAAATTTTCTTGTATTAGAAACTTTTGTTGCATGTCACTAAGTTGAATTTAAAATTATACATGTTCCACTTGCTTAAATTTTAATTAATTGATTAATTTTGAAATAATATTTCACTGTTAGAAAACAATGGCTCACTATTAGCTAAATATAAAAGGAAAGTAACAGTGAGTAGGTCACTGGTATAAGGTAATAACAATGATTTGTCAACTAATGGTGAGGAAAATATATCAGTGAGGTACAGAAACTAAGTATGGGGGGGTACCTGTCACTGGTAGTTGTGTTTTTCATTGGAACCGATTATTCTATAGGGTGTTTAGCATGTATTCTACTATTTTATTGAATATACATTTGAATCATACTTTGTTAAAATGCTAAACACTATCCACTCTCCACCCATAAGTTTCATGTCTTGTTTGAACATGAATTGAAAATCTGTGTCACTAGACTTAGGTGTTTATGAATATACATGCTAATGAACCTGCTGATTATTTTTTTATTGTGGAAAAAAATTGAACTTCATTGAGACCATTAAAACATTTCATATATCTACTTAATTGAAAATATGTTTTTAACTTTAATTGATTAATTATTTTTCTCCATATTTAAAAGTCAACTTTGGGGTAAAAGATGGGTTTTTAGTGTGGGGGATGGGGTCAATTCTTGATTGTTCTAAACTGTGTTTTAATGTAAGCCCATCAATTATCACTAAAACTTCAAAAAAAATTCTAAAAAATGGTTAACAATTTTCAAAATTCTTGTTTAATTTTAGGCTTTACATTGTTCTCAATTGGGTCTTGCCTTAGGAAAAGTTCCTTGCTGGTAGTTGAGAAATGTTATGAGTCTGAAATTAATGAGGTTGGATGATTGCTGAGTGGTCTTGCTTGGTGGTTTGATGGAAATTTGGTTTAGGAACTACTTCTTAAAGTGATATGGGTTACATTTTTTGGAGTTATTGTCTTATCCTTGGAACTGGAAGTTTGATTCTGATTCTAGGGGCCTCTTTCATTCTTATTTATCAAAAGTAATTTCTTTAATGAACCAATTTAAATGAATTTTATATAAATGTTCTGAAACTGGAGTAATTTGGTCTTCTAGGATACCACGGTGAGTCTCTAAGACCCTATATTCTGGGTGTGTTTTTCTTTACTATAAGCCCTCTGTTCACCTTGAATAAGGGCATATGCACAGTGCTTGGCACAATGATACATGGCTTGGGAAAAATAAATAAAGTGTCTAGGGTCAAAAATGAGATCATTAAGGTGAGGGGAATGATGAATTCTAGATGAAGAAGGGATCAATTGGTTTATATTAGAATCATTTAGGTTGTATCATTGAGGTGATTCACAAAAACTATTTATTTATTTTTGGAACCTAGGAGAAAAAAGTAAAAGTACAAATTTCCTTGGTTAAGGTCTTAATTCCTTTGAAATTTTATCCCCTGTCATTTTTGGACAGAGAACCTGAGTCTGGATTGAAGTGAGCCATTAAGTTCTATCACATATGAGGCATGACATCTTCTTTGAAGGATGGTCTTTGCTTTCTTAATTACTAGTGAGTGTTTACTTTAAGAAAGATTCATATGAGTAATTCATTTTCCAAAAGCCTGCTGTTATGTTTTGTCCTCTATTTTTCAGTGATGGACATGTTACAGTGTGATATTTATCATAAATACATTTTACTATTTTTCAAGATAATAAAACGTGGGATAGTTTGAGGACAAACAATGTTTAAGTGTGGTGGAATTTTATGTGGCTCTATTTTTGCATAGTTTTTTCACATCTTTTTATTTTATTTTTAATGATTTAATTAATTATTTAATCATGTTTTACTAAATAATTGTACTTTTGTGTTTTTATAATTAATACTATTAATTAATAAATTTTTATAATTAATTATGTATTTTTAGCCTTCAAAATAATTATTTTAATCTTGCTTTATCTTACTAAATTAATTATTTCTCATTTAGTTTGATTAATTTAAGTCTTCTTGAATTTTTAATAATATGACATATTTATAAATCAATCATTTAATCTATGTAATTCTATTTAATTGGGTAAGTCTTTATTTTAATAATTAATATTATAATTAAATTACATTATAATAGGTTAGCAAAGTTATATAATGTGTTTAGTCTTCCTGCTAATTAATTAATTAAATAACATGTGTTTTTAATTATATAAAATGGTTCTCCCTTAATTTTATGTGTTCAAATAGTTAATAAATTAATTAATTAAGAGTATTTTAACATTAATTATATTATTTTATGTATGTAGTTTAATTATTAATTCATTTTCTAATTGTTTTAGTCTATCGGTGAGGTAGACGAGATCTAGTGGTGACTTATATGATTCACCATTGCTTTTCATATTTACTATTGGCTCCTTCTTTGTAATTAACTTGTTTAATTATTTTTAATTTTATTCTTTTATTAATTTATTTTAACAATTATCTAGTTTTTAATCTATTGTTGTCAATTAAAAATCATAGTTGTGGTTTTAATATTTGATGGTTTAATAAAAATCATGTTTTAAATTTATGATACTAATCTTTAATTAATTATTTTAAATCATTATATTTATATTGCTTAAGTTTTAATTTTTAGTTCAAAATAATTTTTGAAGGTCACGTTAGTTATTTATTTTAGCTCTAATTGTGACTCTTAATGCAGTGTACCGGTGAGCTTTAAATCTTCACAATAATGGTGACCCTTTTTTATTTTTGCAGCTACCGGTAGATCACCTCACCGTTATCCATTTCTTATTTTTCCTCACCGACTGTTCGCCTTATTTATTTTTATCTGTGACCCTGCATGCACTCCTTTTGCACCCCATCGGTAGCTCTTTCTCTCTCCGCACCTCACTGTTATACACTCTCACCGATTTACATTCTTTTCTCTCATATTTAACTAATTTATCCTCACCATTACCCTATTTTCCAAACCTCACCATTAGGTTTTCTCCCCCTGTCCGCTGTTGTATATCGTTGATCCTTTGCCGCTGATTTTCCTCACTGTTACTGCTCCAATTCCTCTCTCCACCACACCATTGCATTTATTTCAACCTCACCATTTTTACCTCTTCTCTCACTATTTTCCCCTACAACCCAATTTATAACCTCACCGTTATATCACCTCACTGATACACCATCACCAAGCTGGTTCCTCTTTCCATCGTTTCCACCACAAATCACCATCACTCCTCTCTTCACTGCTTTGAAGAGTCGCACCACCTGCTGAAGCCGCGCTGAAGGAGGAGAGTGAACCGAGGGTCGCGCCAAATCTGAAGTGGGTCGAGCCATTAATATAATTGGTCCGCCACTGCCTTGGTGGAAAAGGAAATTTTAGTGGAGGATTGCACAAAAAAGTCGTGGAGGCAAAGCAGAGGAAGGCAGCTTTAGAAAATGATCTAGAAAACATGTGGGTGCTTGTTGCTCAGTTGAACAAAGAAGGGTCTGTGCTTGAGATGAAAACTGAGACGAGGCATGGTGATGGAGCAGGTAATCCAAGGAACGGAAAAGTGGTGACTTAGAGAGCTTATCATATCCATTGTTAAATACATATAATAGAATCCTGAGCAGACCTGGTGCTGAGACGCACCGCTGGTCACCCCACTTATATCTGAAGTTGTGCCGCTTGAAGGAGAAGCAGAAGCTGTCACCGCTAGCTAGAGAAGAGGACTCCGAGATTCTATGGTAAGAGGAGGTCCACATGTAGATTTCTGCTGCTGCAAGGAGTTCAAGCCTCACCAACTGCATCACCCATACAAGGGAGCTGCATAGATGCTGGATGCGCTAAAGAGGAAGAGCTCGACGTCGCGCTGGTTGCTGGAGGACCGTCGTCTGCTGTGGAGTTGTGAAGGAGTTGCTGCATTGGGTTCACCTGAGGAAGAAGCTAACATGCTACTGCTATCTGCTGGAGACCACCGTTGTGCCACGAACTGGAGTCAGATGAACCAGCCATCGAGCCACGCACTGCTAGGGAGGAACCGAGCTGTCAAGGGTCTGTTGAGTAGAGAAAGAGGGATCCACCGCACCTGCTGGTGGTGCTGCGAAGAGGAACTCGCCACTGCATATTTCAAGGAAGAAGAAGACTCTCTGTTCATTGAAAAGGTTGGAAAGTGTCTAGGTGCATTTAACTAACTCAGAGAAAGTTAGTTATGTGAGAAATTCTAGCGCGACGTACTTGTCGCGAAAAAAATGCACATTTTTCAGTTCGTCGGTGAAGAACTTTTGATGTCGGTGGAAGATGTATGGTGACATGTAGTAGATGACATATGGTATTTTAAGAAGAGAAAGCAGCATAATTTTGATTGGGGACTCTCATTTTTTCCATTCCATGACACATCAAATGAGAGCAAAGACTCCTGGGAGTAGCACTGGAGATGAGCAAGGGACTGGGGAGCCCGAGATCAAAGCAGTATTTGGGGATTACTTCTTCCCTTTATCCTTAAATTTTGTACTCTATTCTTGGATGTTTTTCATTTCTTTAATCAAGATGATAAAAGGATGAATTTTCTATATCGATAATTAAATTCTATTAGTTAATCTTTTAGTCTTCTTCATTTACTCTACATTGTTTAGAATCATATTCAATCGGTGAGATTGAATAATGTTTCTCTGTTTTGTTGTTTCACACCGTAATTGTTTTGGAATTCATAAATTCAAGAACTAGTAGCGATGTAATTCTTGAATACATTTTTCGAAGCGTTAATGTCTTATACTGTGGAAATTTACGGTGAGTTTATTTTCCAATATTATCCTTTTCTAACTGTCAAACAGTTTGACTAATTTTGGAGTGGCGAACACCTAATGTCAGTCTTCTGTGTGTTTAGTTTCTTGGCGAGGGAGACTTTTCATCTTTATTTCTTGAGATGTGATTCAATAATGTGTAGTGGATAATATTTCCATTAAACCAGTAGTTTGTAATTCTCGAGTATTACTTTTGATCTGCTCCTTCGACCTTGCTGCTTTATTTTAGTCTTTTGCTCTTTTATGTTAGTTTTACTGTAGTTCTTAGTTCATCAGTAAATTTCTAATCTATTTAGTCTCTTTCTTAAAGAAAAGTACAAAAAATTGTAAAGTAAAAACCACTAAAAAAAGCACACTCACTTCAGTGCTGACAATAGTGGAGTTACTTTTGAATAAATCCTAGAACACTCATCTACCTTCTCTATGGTTTGACCCTGCACCACTGTGCTAGTGTAGGAGTAATGAATGTAATTTTGAGGGCCGTGAAGACCTCTGGACACTTCAATTGTTATAGAATATTTGTATAACAAAATTATATTTATTATAAAATAGGTAGAAATTATATGAATAATGTCCACCCTTAAGATAAGGGAATTATAGTCTCTATTTTATTTCATGAATACATATGCAGATTCACCACCCATTTATTTTTTGTAGTGTATATAAAACACCATTTAAATTTTATATCATAATTTTTAACCTTTTAATAATATTTAATGTTTCATTTTATGCCACTCTTTATAGGGTATTACGATTCCAAAGATTACTAAAGTAGTATGGGATTTCAGTCTCCTTTTTTACTTTGGTGAGACACATGAAATATTCACCATCATTTTCATATATGTTGTGTATATAATCTTCCTAAATTTATTTTATGATTAACCTCATGAAAATTAATTTGATTTATATATGAATTATGGTATTACTCTTTCATGGATTTTATATTTTAAAAGATAACAAAACAATCATGGATATTTGTCTCGTTTTTTTTTCTTGGAGAAAAATGTAATGTTATGCACCTATCTTCATTTACAATGTGTATATAAAACAAATTTGAAATTTAATATAATTAATTTAACTATACTCATGATATTTTATCTTTCTATTAATTATAATACTCCCTGGTTATTGTGTTTAATATTAACAAAGTGGTAAAGTTTTTATGTTACAATTTCATAGTTTATTAGGATTATTGATAATTATAATTCCATTAACCAAATATTATGATCAATTACTAAAGAAACACATGAATTTTATTATCCTATAATTATATCATTATAATACTTTTTATCCATTCTTTTACCTCCATTTTTATTCTAAATAATTCAAAATATTTTTTTAATACAATTTTTCTTTATCTCTCACTTCATCCAAAACCACTTTTTCTTACAAAACCATGTTTTCTAAAAATATTTTTAATTTCATTTAAATATTTTTTTAAAAACAATTAAATAAATTTTTACCCTAGATTGACTTTTTAAAATTTTTAATGGAATTTTCATGTAATTTTTTGAACAGTGCACACTTTTATTTTAGTAAAAATGTAGATGGTGTCAATATTTTTTCTTATACGACATGAATGGTATTTCCCTCCATCATGACCATTATTTATTTGAATATTATATTAAAAACATTGAAGTTTATATTTAATGAAAAGTAGTTTCGAAATGTGCTATTTTGAAAAACGTTTTTTCCATTGGAACGGTTATTTCACTCATGAAATCATTTAAATGATTTTGAAACTTTGTTTAATGTTTTCAAGGTTATTTTCAAAATGATTTCAAATAAAAAAAAATTCAAAGAAAAAATGTTTTTTACTCAAGAAATGTTTTAAATTTTTTTAAAACATCCTAGATAATTTCAATGATATTTTATAAGAAAAGTATTTTTATAAAATTTATGTTTTAAAAAGATATTTTAATGAAATGGTTTATTCTTCGAGTAATGTTCCATGTAAAATAATTATCTATATAAGATTACATCCTTTAAAGTTACTTATTCTTTACTTAGAAAATGATCCAATGGTACAGTTCTTATTATCACTCTGGATGGTTTTTTGATGATGATGATGATATGTTTATGAAAATATTTTATCATCCACAATTATACCTTGATAAAATTATTATGAAACCTATTTTTGGTTTCCACGAGTTATGTAGTGATGAAATGATGAACTGATTATGAGTCCAATATCATTTTTATAATTAATGATATTATTAAATTTTTGTTAAACATATTTCATTTCATGGGACATTATATGATGAATTTTTTATAATCTTTGAGCACACATAAATATTTTTTTCTTTTGGTATGAGGGGGACCTACATCTCTATTCAATACATTAGGTAAGGATTTATATTTCATCAAATAAATAAGATTATAATGGGAAGTAAACCTGAATTTATAGTGTAATATTTTCTCTATGATGATACTCATAGTGAACCTTTACAACATTGATGATTTTTTGGAGTGAACAAAATAAACTGTGATATCTTTTGAAGTGTTCCTTTAATACTATAGAAAGGAATTTATATTCATATGTGTATTTTAAAAATAAATGTATTACACTAATGTTATACTCTTATGGATTATTTTCATTCATGTACTTATTATTATTATCTTATAAACATCCAATCACTATTCCATCATTCATTATTAGAATATTTTACATATAGGGTATTGTTTTCAAATTTTATGTTCATGTTCCCATTCACTTTTTCTAATATTATTATTATGTATCTCCATGGTTTACCAATATCGAGCATATGATCTAAACCATTCTTATGATTCCTCTACCAAATTTATGAATAATGGTATTATGTAGTTAATTTATTTGATTACAACTAAAGGGGAAGATATTTATGGGATACATTTAATATAATTCTTGAATTAAGAATATTGTGTTACATCTTTCCTAAGTAATTAATCTAATATGTTCATTAGTAATTTTTTTATGTAATGTAACAAATATTAATCTACTAAGAAGTAATATCTATGTATGAGATGCCTGGTAAATTATATTTGGTATCAAATGATTGGTTTAGTTAACCATTGGAAACTGGGATGTAAAATGTTTAGTGATATCTGTAGGGATATTTCTATAGATATTTCTAGTTTTTCCTCTATGGATAAGTATAATGATTTTTTAAAGAATGAAGAATTTCTTAGATCTTTGGTAAAGGATTGAGAAAGTTGTTTCCAATAAATTACATCTATGTCCAAATACTACAGGTGGATTTGGCTCTATCATAGAGGTACCTCGGTGTATTAACTCTAAAAGGGTGCATTGATAAGGACTCAATCATCAATTGGTGCCCAATAATAGTCTTTTCGACATAACTAGTTTGATACTCCCTAGGGATATTATTTTGAAATTTTAAAACTCATTAATAACCATCATGAATGATTTAAATAGATGATAACTATGGATGGACTTGGATAAACATAAGGTGTCATATAAAAAAATGAAAGTGTATTGATTTATAAATCTTTGAGTTGTTTTTTAATGATATTTTGGTCTTTAACTATGAGTATTTTTGGTCACATAATGCATTTTGGTTTTGTAAATAGATTGAAATAGAAGGATATTTTTTAATATTGAATTTAATGGGAAATTGTTTGATGATCACCCTAATTAGATGACTTCTAGAGAAAAGGATTGTGTTATTATACCTTATTAGAATTCAAAAAACATGATTAATATCAATCACCATAACCAAAATGTGTACCCACAAAAGAAGATGATGATATAGTTCCTTTAGAGTTCATGTACTAGACACCATGTAGTAATGAAAATTTAGTTTCTTATATATCAATAATAGATGAATAATAACATAAGGTAATATCTCAGAGAGACAAAAATATGTTTTAGGTGTGGAAAATAAGGGAAAAATAATGTAACTATAAGGGAGAAGGAAATGTTGGGTTGACTAAACATATGAAAGTATTGTTCTCCAAAAGGTATCATCTACAGTTTAATGTTTTAAAAATGGAATTTATAGTAACATTTAAAATAGATGTCCTATGGGGAAAACTCATGAACATAATTAGACAGGTTGTAAATTAAAGGCTATTTATTACGATGAAAAAGAGAATATAAATGATATATGAAATTAAATAGGTATTAAGGAATAAGAAAAAGAATAAAAGTAAATGGTTTGAGAAGGAAGTGGGATGATTTAATTATTTTTTTATTGGAATTAAATTATTATGTTGTATGAATAAATTAATATATAAGGATTGTTTAGTATATGATTGTTGTTATGTGTTTGTAAAAAAATTTACAATGGAATTCATGGACTACAAAAGTGGTTTAATGGAAATTTGATATTTGATTAAGGGAATACAACCCTTTATATATTCTAGATGTTGAGAAAATGATTTTTGAATAAAATATGCTAGATAGAAATAAGTAAATTAAATAGTATTGATTACCTTTTAATTGATTACATATTTTTTTAATGGGTGGTTTGCATAATCATTGATTGAGAATACAACATTTTGTATTTATGGAATATATCCAATAATAAATGTTTTATATATTAAATGAAGAGGAATGTATCTTCAATATGGTTTTATGGTATTTCTGGTTATTACCATGTTTTAAGAGAATACTTGATGATGGTATTCCCATGTTGGAATGTAACAATGATGGGTTACTTTATGATATTTGGGTCATCAATGTTAAGATGATTTTTATATATTTATTGACATGGTTTTTCAATATTAATTTTGGAAGTGTTATAAGGATAAGCATTTATGTAATGGTTTATGTTGAGCATTGTATGAGGTTTTAGATGTTGTACCTCTCGTATCCCCTCGTGGTTTAATTTTCATGATCACAATCACTTTCATGTTTATCTAACATTGTTTGAAGTGTTTTTGATTGAAAGGCACAAGGTTGCCAAGAAGTTGGCCCAAGAATGGACATCAAATGGACTGAAATTCAGTCCACCGGCCAACCGGTGTGATAGCACCGGCCAGCCGGTGGAACTGGCAGAGGGATTGCCCACTGCCAGGTTCCACCGGTCGACCGGTGGCTCTGTCACCGGTCGACCTGTGGCACCCAGCCCAAATAGTATTTGCTACTGTCTTGCCACCGGCCAGCCGGTGGCTCCTCCACCGGTCGACCGGTAGAGCCTGGATCAAGACTCTTCTTCTCTACCAAGGCACCGGCCAGCCGGTGGAGATGTACCGGTCAGCCGGTGGCCCCTGGACAAGAATCCTATGCCTTTTTGCACACACCGGCCAGCCGGTGGGACTGTACCGGCCAGCCGGTGGATCCAGTCAAACTAGCTGTTGGAGCTTTGACCAGGCTGCTCCACTTGCCTCCCAACGGCTCCGAAAGCCTTTCCAACGGCTCCAAAGGCCTCCAACGGCCATATGAGGGTTCCCCCTCTATAAATAAAGGACCTTGAAGCCCCGGAACAATCGCCGGACCATAATTAAGCATTGTGAAGCCAACGAACACAATTCTCCTCATTTGGAAAACCTCCGGCGGATTGCTCCAAGGGAACCACAACTGCTCCAATCCATTTCCAATCCAAGGAGCACCACCATAGAATCTTGGGAGTGCACGTCTTCAACTCCATTCAACCTTTGGCGCCCAAGGCTTCTCAACAATACGGTTTTTATTGTTTTATCTTTTTGAGCTTTAATTTTGGGTTTGTGCCTACAAACCCCAACACCTTTTCTCTTCCCCCTTTCTTTTGGGTTATCACACCACCATTAAGGTGTGAAGAGGTTAGTCAAGCCTTTCCTTTTAAAAGGCTTGAGTTTTTGGTGAGCTAGCCTTCACCCGTTAAAAAGGCTAGTGGGTTCTTGCTAAACCATTAAAAGTAAGTGGGTTCTTGCTTAACCACAAAAAGCAAGCTGTAATAGGTCCTAGTGCTACCTCAAAGCCTAGTGGGTTTCTTGCTAAAACCATTGAAAAGCAAGCGGTAGGAATCTCTCAACGGTTGAGTTGGGAGCGAAGACGTAGGTCGGGTTTTGGCCGAACTCCGTTATCAATTTTGTGTGTCTTGCCTTCTTTATTTCCGCTGCATCTTTCACTTTGATTTTAATTTGTTTATTTTTTTTAAAAGGCAATTCACCCCCCCTCTTGCCATCATTCCCACTTTTCTTCCGACCAACAGTTGGTATCAGAGGACGTATTTGAATAATTCCTTAACCGGTTTCAAATTAAAGATCCTATTTTCTTTTTGATGGCTTCTACCGCTTCTTCCTCTCAATCCCCCGAAGGACATTCTTTGGATCGTGCTCCATTATTTGATGGAGCCGATTATAGTTTTTGGAAAACCCGCATGACCACATTTCTTAAAAGTATTGGATATCCTATTTTTAAAATTGTCATGCATGGTTATACTCTCTCTTGTAAAGATGAATCTCAATGGACCCCCATAGACATTGCAAACTTCGAGCTTGATGGCAAAGCCATGAATGCTCTACATTGTGGGTTAGATAGAAATGTTTTTGATTGTATTTCTTCTTGCACATCTTCTCATGATATTTGGAAGCTTTTAGAACTTACCCATGAAGGCACTAAGAAGGCTCAAAAGCAAGAACCCGACAACAAGCAAGAACCCGATGAAAAATCCGTGCCCGCTTGCCCACTTCACAAGAAAAGGGCCAAGAAAAATGAGAAGAAGAAGGCTTCAAAGGCAACATGGAGTGATAGCTCCACCTCTTCATTCTCCTCCTTCTCCTCAAGCGACCAAGGTAAAAAATGCCTAATGGCAAATCATGAGGTATCTTCTTCCTCCTCTTCCTCCTCTTCCTCCTCATGTTCTTCAAATTCCAATTCTTTAAATCATTTGTCATATGAAGAACTCTCACATGCAAGAGATCAATTAGAAAAAGGTTTCCATGAACTGTCTTCAAAATTTGTTTCTTTGAAAAAATCTTTCAAAAAACTCTCCTCCGAAAAAGAACAACTTCTCAAAGAGAAGGAGGAACTCTCCCGAAAAATCCAAAATTTTCCAAATGTTGATTCTATGGAATCAACCATCAAAGATTTAAAAGATTCCCTAGCCAAGTTCACCCAAGGTGAACAAAATTTGTCCAAACTCTTAGGTTCCCAACAAATATCTAGAACCACCCAAGGGCTAGGATATACCAACCAAGCTTCCTCCTCCCATGCACCCACTGTTTTTATAAGGGGGAGCTCTAGTTTTAAATTTTGCAATTATTGTAAAAAACCCGGGCACCTTATTTATGAGTGCAATTGCAAAAATTCCCGGTACGGCCAACCAAAGTCTATTTTCTTTTCCGATGAATTTTATAGGAGAAGACTCGCTATGAGACAAGTATGGATTGAAAAATCCCTTCTTGCAAGTCTCTCCGGGCCAAAATTTATTTCCTTTCCCCGGTGATTCATTGTTTTTATTTAGGGGGAGATCTTTCTAAATTGTTTTCAAACCTTGTTTCAAAACTCTCAATTTCATAAATTTCATTTGGTTTCAAATTTCAAAATTCAATTGGTTTATTTAAGAATTTTTGTTCAAACTTTCAATTTCAACTCTTGGTTTCAAATTTCAAAATTCAATTGGTTTTTGATTCAAAACTTTCAATTCAAACTGTTATTCAATTTTTGATTCAAATCTTTCAATTTCCAAAATTTCAATTGATTTTCAAATCCCATCTCTTGTTTTTCAAAATTTCCCTCAATCAAGTTTTATGCCCCATTCTTTTTTGATAATCACAAAGGGGGAGAAATTTCTTGATTGATTGGGGGAGAATCCTTTTCATCATGCTTTGATTTATTTTCAAATTATCCTTTAAGAATGTCTTTAATTTCAGTATTTTACTTTGATTGTTTCGGTGATTGTGATCATCAAAATAGGGGGAGATTGTTGTACCTCTCGTATCCCCTCGTGGTTTAATTTTCATGATCACAATCACTTTCATGTTTATCTAACATTGTTTGAAGTGTTTTTGATTGAAAGGCACAAGGTTGCCAAGAAGTTGGCCCAAGAATGGACATCAAATGGACTGAAATTCAGTCCACCGGCCAACCGGTGTGATAGCACCGGCCAGCCGGTGGAACTGGCAGAGGGATTGCCCACTGCCAGGTTCCACCGGTCGACCGGTGGCTCTGTCACCGGTCGACCTGTGGCACCCAGCCCAAATAGTATTTGCTACTGTCTTGCCACCGGCCAGCCGGTGGCTCCTCCACCGGTCGACCGGTAGAGCCTGGATCAAGACTCTTCTTCTCTACCAAGGCACCGGCCAGCCGGTGGAGATGTACCGGTCAGCCGGTGGCCCCTGGACAAGAATCCTATGCCTTTTTGCACACACCGGCCAGCCGGTGGGACTGTACCGGCCAGCCGGTGGATCCAGTCAAACTAGCCGTTGGAGCTTTGACCAGGCTGCTCCACTTGCCTCCCAACGGCTCCGAAAGCCTTTCCAACGGCTCCAAAGGCCTCCAACGGCCATATGAGGGTTCCCCCTCTATAAATAAAGGACCTTGAAGCCCCGGAACAATCGCCGGACCATAATTAAGCATTGTGAAGCCAACGAACACAATTCTCCTCATTTGGCAAACCTCCGGCGGATTGCTCCAAGGGAACCACAACTGCTCCAATCCATTTCCAATCCAAGGAGCACCACCATAGAAGCTTGGGAGTGCACGTCTTCAACTCCATTCAACCTTTGGCGCCCAAGGCTTCTCAACAATACGGTTTTTATTGTTTTATCTTTTTGAGCTTTAATTTTGGGTTTGTGCCTACAAACCCCAACACCTTTTCTCTTCCCCCTTTCTTTTGGGTTATCACACCACCATTAAGGTGTGAAGAGGTTAGTCAAGCCTTTCCTTTTAAAAGGCTTGAGTTTTTGGTGAGCTAGCCTTCACCCGTTAAAAAGGCTAGTGGGTTCTTGCTAAACCATTAAAAGTAAGTGGGTTCTTGCTTAACCACAAAAAGCAAGCTGTAATAGGTCCTAGTGCTACCTCAAAGCCTAGTGGGTTTCTTGCTAAAACCATTGAAAAGCAAGCGGTAGGAATCTCTCAACGGTTGAGTTGGGAGCGGAGACGTAGGCCGGGTTTTGGCCGAACTCCGTTATCAATTTTGTGTGTCTTGCCTTCTTTATTTCCGCTGCATCTTTCACTTTGATTTTAATTTGTTTATTTTTTTTAAAAGGCAATTCACCCCCCCTCTTGCCATCATTCCCGCTTTTCTTCCGACCAACATTAGAGATTAACATATGAGATCACCAAATAATGATTTATCCATATTGGATGACCTGTGATAAACTTTTTTTATTATAGATCTAATGAATGACTTATCATTCAATAATAAATATTTTTATCTGTTAGTTCATTAGGAATAATAAAATTCAACTTTATTTATTAAAGAAAGATATGATGTGGAAATAGATCTAAGTACAAGAAAAGGATAAAATTTCTAATAAGATAAAAAAAGAAAGCTAAGAAATAATCATATCCATACATTTGAAATTATTGAACGTATGATAATGGTAGACTATCAATTGTCACTTCTACTAAATCTATTTCAAGATCATGATGTGTTCATATATCTATCCTAAGGAAGTAAATACATGATCCATCGCATGTACTGAACTCGTAGGTTATACAAAAGGAGCATTGAATTATTTATGAGGAACAACTATTATAAATTATTGATCTAATAGATAATTTTCAAGGAAATAGGACTAATTACCATTTCAACATATTTTGGTGAACCAAAACATTGAAAAGGATATGTGGGAACCTTAAGAGGTAAAGGCGAGTAATTATCCTTATTTCTTTATATAAAATTGATGATGTTTGAGGGAAAATGATTTTAAGGGGGTAGGATAAAAACCTTGGGATTTTTTAAAATATATGATATATAATAAATTTTATATTTTCCATATTTTCTATTATACGTATTACTCATTTCAACATTGGTTGCATGCATCATTGAGTTTAAACGAGATTATTTATATTATTAAAATATTATTATATGATAGTTATCTCTTATCCATTATAATGGAGGGTATAAATAGGATTTAAGAAATTATTAAAATATATTATTTAAACATTTAAATAAAATGAATTATTTGGTTACCAATTAAATATAAATAAAAAAAATTTGAAAATAGTGGATATTATTTAATAAAAAAATTAGGAAAAAAGTTTTTAATTTAATATTTTAATAAAATTATTTTTGAAAAATTATTTTAATGAAATTTAAATATTATATATTAAATAAAATATTCAACATTTTTATTGTATATTTTACAGACAAATATAAATAAATAAATCCAATTTTATGGTTAAAACCTGTAATTTTCTAAAAACATTCTGATATTGTGAACATATTATAAAAATAATTTATGACACATTAAGAAAAAAACTTTCAAAATTAATTTCATTTTTTTAATTCATCATGTCAAAATTATCAAAGAGTTAATTTTTAATATGTTTTTGAAAATTTTCATTCTTTGATAAGTTATGATAAATACTGAATTTTAATCAAAAAATTCTTTTTAATTTAAATTATTTATACTATTATATTATATTTTAAGTTGTTTTTAATGTAAAATTAATTAAATTATATATCTATTTATCCATCATAGGTCAATTTATTCAATTATGTATAAAAATATTTCAATGTTTTGATCATTTCTATCTTTTAAACCCCCCCCCCCATTCTCATCACATTAGAGAGATTAATTTTAATTTAACACATAACAATTATGTGAATGGAATGTGAAAAAATTCTTTCTATATTTCAAATAAAAATAATTTCTTTTATCAAATAAATTCATCTTAGTTTTTAACCATAATTAATAATAATAATAGTAAAAAAGATATTTATTGTGGTTAAGGTAAAAATAGGTTTTGTGGGATGATAAACTAAATGGATAAATGTAAAAAAAACTAAAAACATGTCAAAAATATTTATGATGCACATATTCAGATATTTTAATGTTTATGTTTCTATAATTATCCATTTTGGATTAATATGGAAAGTGAAAATTTTCAGTGCAACTTTTTCTTTTCAAAATGTAAAAGTGTTCCACACAAATCACATATAAAGTGCCACCACACTCCACTCTTCTTCATACATTAAAAATGTTATGGTTTTTTCAATTAATGCCTAAATAACTCTCAAACACACATCATATAATCATATAATATTTTTTGGGGGATATATCTTTCATAATAATGCTTTCAGTGAAAACCTAAGGAGTTTATCCAATTAATATGTTACATTATTCAATGAGAGTTTTTATTTTACTTCTTAATCCACCTCTAAAAATTATTATTAAACCATTATGATGAAATAAAATCAGAATATTAAATATACTAATATGTTGTTATTTAATGTAAATTTCCTAAAACCATCTCCACTTCTATCAAATGGGTTATGAAATCGTTATTTGTGTGTATGATGGATTACCACCTCATGAATGAATGTCATTCATTTTTTCATTAACACCACTATTAGTTTGGTATAAGGATATCTTTGAAGTATATGTATTATATTTATAACATAATTATAATTTTACATTCATTATAAATTATATACCATTTTTTACATTCCATTCCATAGTGGATTTGATAATATTGTTCGTATGTATGATGGATTATCACCTCATGAAGCGATGTGACTTGTTTTCACTAATGATTTAAATAGAAGCTAATAATTATAAAGTAAATAAATATTTATGAAATAAATTAAATAATTATGATATTCATGACATATTTATCATAATAAAATTATAATATATAATTTTCCTTCTAAAAATTTCATTCAATGAAATATAATAATGGAATTCCAGTATGTGTGGAATGCCACCTTCTAAAGGCAATGTGACTATATTTTCATCACCACACCACATAGATGTATATATATCTATTTCTAAATAAAATAATATTATATTATTATCATTTTGTAATGATAAAATATTAATTTACTCATTTATATAATTATCATTGTAAAATGGATCCATAAATCATGCACACATACAACCAGCCACCCCAAATAATTTTTTTCCATTTTATTAACCACTTATTTGGTTTAGTGAGAACCCCCAAATTGAACTCTTCAAAGTAAAAGATCACTACTATAGTAGTTAAATAAAAAATTTATAATTAAACACAAATAGAAAAAAAAGGTTGAATAGCTGGATGCCACAAGCTCTCCCCCACATCAATGTAATATGATCAAAAATATAAAAACAAAAAATATATGAAAAACTAAGTAGTTATTACAAGAAACATGATTTTAATAATTTATTATTTGTATATGGGAATTAAATGTTCACAAAGAAATCATATATGGGATATATAAGTATGGTTAGAAAAATATTTTTAAAATAAAATTATATTTATTATTAACGAGGTTTGAATATTTATGATGGTTTTTGAGACATAAGGTGGGAGATTTCTTGTCTCTCTTTTATTTATGGAATACATGTGAAAGTTCACCACTCATTAATATTTATATAACACCACATTGACATTTTATATCACTAATATACACATATTCATGATGTTTAATGCTTAATTTTATATTATGGCCTATTCATTTTTATCAGTGAATGATTACTAATATAGTGAAGGATTTCCATTTCACATTTTAAATTATTGATATACATGCCAAATTCATGAACTATTTATTTTTTATGGTGTATATATTGACCATGAATTTATATTATGATTCTTCTCTTGAAACTTATTTTAATTTATATATATCCATTTTTGGATATCTCTATCATGGGGTTTACAGTTAAAAAGTTACAAAAGCGTTAATAGTTTTTTGTGTTAAATTTTTCACTTGAGTCATATATTTTGTTATGCACTTATATTTCATTATGATATGTATATACAGAACCATTGAAATTTAGTATCATTAATTGACTCATTCTATTTATATATTATGTTTATTTTAATCATATAGCTTCAAGGGGAATTCATTTAAATGTAACCAAAGTGCTAAATATTTAATTTTATAATGTCATTGTTTATCGATATTTTTTATGACTATATTTTGGATGAACAAATATAATGGTAGAAATTTCAGTAAACTCATGAATTTTATTCTAATATGGTTATATCATGTTAATACATGTTTTAATATCAATTTCATTTATTTTTGTAATCAATAGTTCAAAATAATTTTTACAAGAAAAATCATCATTATACCTCCCTTCCATCGAAAACACATTTTCATCAAAAATAATGCTTTCTAAAAATCTATTCAAAAGTGTATTAAAAATTTTATAATGGTTTCTTAAAATAAATTTTTAACCATTACTGAACTTTTTAAAAAATATTTTGAAATTAATGTCCAAGTTGTTTTCCAAAAAAATAACCATTTCTATTTTAACAATAATGGTAAAGGAATATTGTTTTTAATTTATACTTCATTAACATAATTTCCCATCATGATGGATAATATTTGATTTGAATAATACATTATATTTTTTCAGGGTTATTTAAAAAAAAGTATTTCCAAAGTTATTTTTATTTAAAAATTTATTTTTCAATGAATAGTTATTATTTTTTATCAAGAAATGTTATAAATTATTTTTAAAACATCTGTGATATGTTTTAAAGGTTGTCTTTAAATAAATATTTTTCAAAATGATTTTTTTTTTCAAAAAGTGTTTTTAAAATAAGATAAGTTATATTACTCATGATAAGTTTTAATTTATTTTTAAATCATATTTGATAATTCCATTTTTATTTTTAAAAGAAATTATTTTAAAAATGTTTCATGTTTAAAAATTTTATTTTCAAAGTAAGGATATCTTCCTCAAGAAATGTTCCATGAAAAATCATTTACCATATATGATGACATACATTGATGATACCTATGATTTTCTAGGTATATGATCCACGTGTTACATTGTGATTATATATATAGATGGATTATGTTTAGGATTAAAATATGTCAATTAAACCCATTTTCTATCCAATGATTACACTATGATAAAATTATTATGAAAACCAAAACTTTTTCGATGGTATATCCTATGATGAAATGATAATCAAACCAGTTTCATTTCATGGTTTATGATATGATGAATTATTTATGCTATTTTGGAATACAAAAATATGGTTTTCATTATCAAATGTTTGGTACCTATATCTCTCTCTAATTCATTGGGTAAAGATTTATATCTCAGGAAATAGAAATAAGTATAACGGGGAGTGAACCTGATTTCGTAAGGGATGTTTTCATCTATGTTGGTCTTGGGAGATAACCTTGACATAAATGATGTTTTTTAAGCGATCCCATTCCATAATTATATCCTTGGTAGTGACCCTTGACTACAATAGAAATTATTTTCTATGCTTACATGTCTTCAAAAATTCTATGTATTTTTCCAATGTCATTATCTCATTGATAATGTTCTTATATTTCCTTACCATTCATGTCTTATTAACTTGTAATAATTATTCCATGACTCTTGTTTATGATATTTTATATACATGGTATGGTTTTCAGATTTTATTTTCATGCTCTCATACACTTATTCTCATTTTATTATTACGTGTCTCCCATTTTTAACATATACTCAGCATCTTCGATCAACCTCATATATGTTTACATTCCACAACATATTAAAAAATTTATTAAGTAGGGTTTGATTGTGAATATTTCAAACTTTTAAGGTCAATATGGTAGATATTTAAGATCATTCATGATTTAATAATATTGTGTTCCATGTTTCCAAATAGACCAATTTAGTATAGTCCTTAGGCATGTGTTTGTGTAATGTAATGAATATTTGACTTTAAAGAAGTGATATCCATGCATGATAAGCATGGTTTATTTTAATCTACATAGGTTTGTAAATCATTTAGTTTACATCATTGTAAGTTATTACATATGGTGAATATTTTACAATTCTGAATAAAGAAAATCTATGTTACCAAAATTATATAATCTAAAGAAAAATTAAATTTAATAGATTATTGAGCTATTGAAATTTGTTATAAATAAAACAAATTATATTCTATGATATATTATTGATCGTGTATTGATAAATAAAAGATAAGATGCATTCTATTTGTTTGATTAGAATAATTTTGTACTGCTATTTCAAATTCACCCTTACCATAACGAGAATTCCCATACTTTAAATAGAACTACTATATATTTTCATACAACCATAGAGTATTTTTTGTTCTTTTGGTAATATGATAAATATAAAATATTTTTAAAGTAAATCAGAATAATAAATTGATTTTTTGTTGTACTAAGTGATAATTATATAAAAATTAGTATAATGTTATTTCTATGAATTATCTACAAGAAATATTTAGAGGAAAAATATTCGTTATTATAGTGAAATCCAATGTTTTATCATCTAAATAACATATTTATGTGGGATAAAAGATAATGGAATTTAATTAAATTTTAACTTTTTTATATTAAAAATATGAAAAAATTTCATTTGACCTATGTATAAATGTTGAATTGAATAGAGATGGAGATAGAGTATGGCTTGTAGAACACTCATATGTTGATATATCTTTGTGTAAAAATGATGTTTCTAATAAAGGTATGAATATAATATTTCAAATGGGTATAAAATAATAATAATTAGTTATAACTTGGATACTTTGATTTGAATAGTTACATCATTGTTGAATAATGAAAAAATGAGTAAGTATGGTATGAAAGATGTCATTTTATAATATACAGGAAGATAAATTCATTGATTTTTTGAGAGAGTAAAAACATTTATTATATATTTTTTCTGAACGAAGAGTTCCAAAAAATCCTAAACCAATTTTAACTTGGTCCCCCTAAATATAAAAATGTTATTAGAGACTCTATATGAGGAATTATATTTTCTCATGTATATTTGGTAAAATCCACTACTGAGTTGTGATCTAATATAAAATTTTATAGTACTATGAACTTGTATAATCTAGGGTAAATAAACCATGTGAGTGGATTATGTTAAATTTTTTAATATTTTGAATTATAGCATCTTTAATATGTTCAACCATGTTTTCGTATGATACCAGGACAAAAAACTGTAATTGAATGAATGATATTTGGAAATCAAAAATGACTCGATGAAACTCAATCACAATAAGGTGTAGGTTCTCTATATCACATAAAACTAAGTAAAAATAATATTTTTGATGATATCATTATATTACTAATTACATTTTTTGTATTTGAAAAGGATAATAAAATTTGTTGTATTTCTATTCTATAATTTGAGAGTGATTTATATAAAAAATGGTACAAAAAATATATTAGATTAATTTTGAATTTGGTAGATATTTAGATACACTTGATTCACCAATGCTGGAGTTTGTAAGAACATTTTCATTATATAAATTTTAATTGGTATTAGAGACAACTAAGATCCATATTATTGGATCTATTTTTATACATATGGTTCTTTATCATATCATACATTGTGCGGATTTGATATTAAATCATAATATCTTCAAATGGAAAATTATATTTCCATCCTGATTAGTGAAAAAATAGATTTTTTGGACAATAATTATTCAAATATAATGAAATTAAATTATTGAAATCTGAGGAAGAATAAAAAATGAAAACATGAATAACCACCAGTTAAAGGGTGTAAGTGTGTTATGTTTTTTGAAAAAACTATTCTTTATGATTCTTATAGTGAAGCAGAAGATGCTATGATAGAGATTAATTTAATGTATCAATATGTATTTTCTATTTTTATGTTATAGATTACATGAAATAAATCTCCATTAGTGTTCTCATATATAAATTTTCATATTTAAAATGAATATTGAATGAAAATTAATATATTGAAAGCGTGGTTGATGTAATGGAATAACCATTAGATAAAATATAATGTGTATGTAATACTCCCTGAAATTGTATTGTTTATATGGTTGAATTATTAGTGTTTTACAATGAAATATAATCTATAATTGATAAATAATTAAAAATATATATCCATGAAATATGTGTTGATAACATTTCAAGTCAAGTTACCCATGCATTGTGGAAACTATATAAGGCTTCAATGAAAGTAAAATACTATCAAGGGTACATGAAATTAGAAGGGAAAAGACGTAAAATATTCTTTTAATTTGAAAATAAATTCCGTGAAGACAATTTTTAGAAGATAAAGAATGGTTTTGAAGAGTGGGTGAAATAAATTTAAGATCATATGTATGTTATTACTCTTAAATGTATTAATATAGATATAAATATTATAAATTAGACTATCACCAAAGTATAATCCAAATAAAAATGTTGATAAAGAAATGAAATATAATCATTTTCCCAGAAGGGTCTTACCTATGTGTGTTCTCAAAATGGTGTGAATAATAGAATTAAATCACATAATGATAAACCCTTAATAAATCTATTTTTTAAGGTATCAAATTGTTCGAATAAGTATATTGGAATTGGATGTTTCTATAGCTAAATATAAGAAAAACACAAAAATATTGAAGAATGTGGATAGAAAAAATTGTCAAGAAACTATCCACATTATCATGGGTGTATTTATATAAATAAAAGAATAGAATCTACCCAATAAATTCCTGAAATGTGGTGTTATATCCAAAAATTTCAATTGAAAAATTCGGGTAATATTGCATCAACACATAAAAGAATTTCATTTAATTGGATAATAGTGTATCTTTTTGATTGGTTTCATAATATTCTTGATTTAAATAACATAATGTCAGCCTGAAAAAATGTTATAATTACTATATTTAGGGGGTACTTAAAATAGAATAATTTTTATTGAATTAATAATATACTAATTAATACCAAAAATCATTCTCGTCAATGTGGTTAACATTAAAAAGTTTATATAAAGTCACATTATTCATATATATTTTATTATGGTGCTAATATAACTCATCGATCCGGGAATTGAAGGTGAAATAAAGGGTTTCTTTCAATTTTTTATTTTCATAAATTATAATAATTCACATGAATCTTGTAAAATATTTTAGTTAGTATAATGGTATCTCCTTCCAACACATTACCTATAAAATCTCAATTATTGATTGACATTTAAACTGTTATAAAAAATTCTTTGAGATTATTTTGTATGATTAAAAAATCATTATGAAATTTCCTTAAAAAAACCATTGTGGGGTAGATTTGAAGTACAAGAAACATGACTAACCATTTCATATTAAACCTCAATGTCTTGATATCACCAAAAATAAATGAATATGTTGTATGATTTTTAATCCCCAAATTATTAATTTTCTTATATCTATAATGACTATAAATTTTTCTTGGATTGAAAATAATGAGGAATAATGATTTTATTCACATTAATATTTTTGTTTTGTATGTTAAATATGAATTCGGGTTTATGAAATTTCCCAAAAAACTTTTGAGGAGCCTTTAAGTTGTAAAATATATACGATTTTGTATCAAAATATTGTTAGAATATGGACAACATTGTTTTCAAAATTTATCATTAATCTTTTTAATCTATGTTTAATCCCATATATACATTGATTTTATTATTTGAGTGAAAATTTATATGATAAATTTGGTATAATAATTCTATTATATTCATGTTAAATCATTATCATAATATAGTGGTGAGTAATGAATGTTGATAACCAAATGGGATATTTTTTTAAATAACAACAAAATATGTAAGTGTGAGATGTTTTTACCTTATAAAACCTTCCATTTCATATATATTATCAACAATTGGGTGAATATTGATACCCTTCTCTTTTTTTAAAATGGAAGAGACTAAATATTGATATATTTTAATCATTGATGTTATTTTTTTATTGACATAATCACAAATGGGAAGTTGATGTGACCAAATGTTTCTTTTTCATGTATTTGATATTTGTAAGTATTAATATTAATTTATTTTTGATGTTGGTTAAAGGAGTGAGAGTTTTGCCGAATAATACATTAAAATAATCCAATATATTTATGGTTACATTAGGGATAAGCTATCATTGAACATGCAATGGAAAATGAAATTTTTTCCAATAAAGGTATTAGAATTGTTTAGTTTTTACATTATTATAAAACCATTACATTATAATTTTTTTAGAAACTACACTGGTTAAATACATGTTTTATTTTTGGATAGATTCCATATATAATAGTTTATAATAAATTGAGTTGTTGATAAGAACTAAGATGCTGAAATGGAAGTAGACAAACTTATTTCTATAATTAAACATGTTAAAAAAGGTCAAAGTACTAATAAGATATTAATAATATGGGATAAAATTATCACTGGTTTATTTTTCAGGAATTATATTTCATTAATTGGTAAAAAACCTATTGGATAATTTATGTTTAAGGACAAAGTTGAGGCTGTAAGGATAGAGTAGTGAGCTACCTGAAATACTAAGTAAGATGATATAAAACCATGGAGACAAGCTAGCGAAGGGTGAAAGTATTGTAATAATTTCTTAAATTTGATAAATATATTATAAGGTGGTTTCAAATGCTTTAAAATTCTTGGATTATTCTGGAATAGGGGTTGAGTGTATTGAAAGGATTTAATAAATTCAATTTGAGAAATAAAAAATAAAAAATTCATGAACCATACATTATCCTTTGAAAGGATGAATAAAAACCATTATAATATTGATATCTTTATATGTTTCCTAGAGAATATAAGATTTTAAATTATATTCTTCTTGAAAATAATATAGCTTAGATTATTTTAAGGTTAAATTAAATATCATTATATTTTTTAATGACTTTATAAGGTTAACAAATCTGTGAAAATTCAAAAAAATTACGATGAAACATAGAAATTTGAATTTTACAAAACCACCAGATGTGAAAAAAATTCATATGGTTGATATTTATAAGTTTTATCTTCATACTATTTATTTATTATTTAGGTTCAACACTTATTGAAAATTTTATAATTCTATAAAATGAAAAACAATTTTTATAAAATTTTATATTTTTTCGTAGAAATCCAAATATGTTGATGATTGAGATATATTTAAGTGATTTATGTATCAGAAAAATATTTTTGATTCTATATGAATGATTGGGAATGAGGAATAAAATATAATATACTTTTTAATTATTATAATTTATGATACATTATATTGCAACTTTAGAACCACTCTTGCCACAATGGGAAGTGTGACCCCATAAATGTTGTTGCTTTATATTTTCACATAGCCAAGGATATTTTTATTCATGATATTTTTTTTAAATATAATAAATATAATAGGATAATAGAAATACCCAAGAATAATAATAGAAATATTTATTCATCCAAGATAAAATATAAAGAGAAACATAATAATGATATCTCAAAAAAACATTTTCAAATAGCAGTTGGAAGAAATATAGAATATTTGTGGTCTTGGGGAAATAATATCTTGTTAAACTAGATAAAAGAATGTGTAAAGGGATATGAAAATTTATTGAATCGAAATACATTATATATTTTTAATATGATAAATAAATAAAATATTTTTTTGTGACATATATATAAAATAAGGACTTGATTAGAGAGTTAGAGTGACTTTCTAAACTCTCTAATAAGATAAATTGCCATATATGTTTTTGATAAAGAAGAAGCTGATGGTGTATTTTATATGATACACCATATGGGTATCTATGAATATGAATGAGTTGGTTGAGTTTTCTTTACATATTCCTTCAGTTGTAAAAATTTTTCACCTCTTGATAATGAGATTTTTTGAAATGTTAAAATGCATTGAGTTTCTCCAATCATCTATAGGAAATTGAGTTCTGTTAACTCTGAGTGATTGAATCTTGTGGGTAAATGACAAAAAATATATGGGATCTTAATTTAATGTTGATATATTGTTTTATACGTTTTCCAATAAATATTGAATGGAAATCGAATACTCTATGTGTGGAAGTATATTTGATACTATAGAAGAAATGAAATGTAATTATGTGTGGAGATATATGTAAAATATTTTTATTACTATGAACTAGAGCGAGAGTGTATAAATAACCCTCATGGGAATATTTCATTCACATGTGTAATATTGAAAATTTTCACCTTTATAATATGATTAACCTTATTTTAGGATGATATGACTAACAAATATTAATTAAGAGAATATTTTTTATAGAAAATATATAACTCAGTGAAACTCAAGCAAAATAAGGAATATGTTTCCCACATCTGGTATGAATATTGATAAAATACTATATTATACTCTCTAATTTATATTATATTTTAAATGTGGTTAATATGAGAAGAACTAGATACAATGACCCATTAATATATTTTTAGATGATATATATTCAAATTACAAGGGGGTAACATGTTTGTAGGATCAATATGGATTTTGGTAAAATTTAGACACACTATATTAACATACCCATTGTCTACACCAATCCCTATAGGATATTTCAAAGATTAGACCTAAAGATTCTCTTATAATATGATGGAAAAAAACAATAATTTTATCTCAATCAGTAGTATGGATTGAAAATGCTTTATCATAATGAATAAATAATATAATAAATGGAATCAGATACTGGGAAATATTCACCAAAAAATAATATAGAATATTTCTATAAAAATTGAATTGATATACATTATCAATATGATTCCAGACAAACAAATAGAACATGTGATTCAATTTTTTGGGGTAAGATTGTATGTAACACTTATTTATGTGATAAGATGACATAATCCAACCTTCTTGATCTATTCAACACATATGTTTATAGATATACAAATTTATTTGGAATATATAAACTGAGATATTAATGAATACAATAATAAATAATGTGTTTTATTCTAATAGAGAAGTAGGGAGGTAATGGACTATATAAATTGGGTAGGTTGAGGAGTGACAAATGAGACTGGTCAATGCATCATGATTAATTGATTAGATAAATTTCCAAAATATACATCAATTTTATAGTAGTTTAACCTTAAAAATAAGCCATAAAATGTGAGGTATCCCAATTTAATATACCTCAATATAATCTAGTGTGTAAAAATTTAAATAAAATAGTGAATAATGTAGATAAAAAAATAATTATACAAAATTTTATAATGAATCGTTACTGGAACTAAGTTTTATATATTGTTTTATATAGTTAATATATGGATTTAACGAAAACTGGAATTGTTCAGTCTCTATATGATAGCTATAATATGATAAATCCACCAATAAAAATATGGTTGGGTCTTTGGAAGAAATTGATGGTTGATGCCCAAATTTACCCAAAAGGTAGAAGCGGTTGTTGAAGTACAGGTACCGATCGAATGCACAGGAACTGAATTTGTGAACTTGAGACAAGAATATTTGATGGAAGGATTGCCTATGAAGTGGCCAAATTTTTGTATTGATTTTGTTTTAAGAACTAATGATTTAATTTAAATAAAGAAATGAAACATAGTGACATGAATTAAGTCAATGATAAATAATGGGTTTATCCTTGGTTGTTGTCATGGAAATAAGGGATGTAATTGTTTTCTTATGAGTTTTCTATTAGGTAGTTCAAGTGATATTAAATCAATGAGATAATTCCCCCAAATCATTATCTAATTTAATACTTAAAAAATTCCATGTATAATTCCAATTCACTTAGTGGAATCCTTTAATGATCACTCCAGGTATCTGGATCATACTACCACTCAAAATGTTTAGTCATTAAATTTGGTGAAGATAAATAAATAATTCAATGAATGGAACTCTAAAACTATATAAATAATTAAATAATTTAAGAAGATAAAATAACATAAAATACATCCCTTAGAAACTAACCATAATCGAACCATAAAAGGTTTATCCTTCCATTTATGCAAGTCTCTGAATGTAATTTGGAATGTGACATAATAAAACGGGATTGAAGAAGTCAAAATAAAGAAAAAACAAACACTTCACCATTGTTTGTAGAATTTTAAAATTTTTGGTGTGAGTAAATTCACACCATGATTCAATGGTATCAAAATTTTATGAATAATAATTGAATAAGATGATAATAGGGTATTTTTATTAAGAAATTAAGGTGAACAAAAAACATAGGATATAAAAAATGAACATGCGGTTATATAATGAAAGTGTACCAATTCAATTGAAAGAAAACCTTGGATGTCCCAATAATATCGTCAGAATATCCTTAAATAGGACTATTTTGGTCCCATGATAGATCCCCCAATAATAAATTCCTTCCCCATAAATTAGGAGAGTCAAAAAATTAGTGAGAAGTCAAAAGAAATTGGGCATCTCATATTTGACAATAAAAATAATACCAGATTGAACCCCCTTTTTGGATGTTGAACTTCAACATTAAAGATGGAAACATAATTAGGGGTAATAGTAGATTAATATTATCTTCCATATTTATTATAATATATTTAAAATTTTCATTTGAATTAAATCACACATTCATGTGTTATAATGAAATTGGTGGGCTAAGTTTATGGGCCTTCGTATCTGGACCATAAATTAAATGTCAGCATTTTATCCGTGGATATCATTAAAAACATAATAATTAGATCTACACACTATTCAATTAAATTATACCAATAATTTTCTCTCTATATACTATTAAAATTTTACCATAATTGTTCTTGAAATGTGGGCTACATTTTTATTTGATGGGCCTAAGGCCCATTATGCTCTATCCAGAAATTTTTGTATCAATGGAAAAAATGTTGACATTACCTTATGATTCATCCATTAATCCTAAAAGTAAAAATGTTACCAAATCATTGATAACTCATATCACAGAATATCAAATTCAAATAATCAAAATATTGGTTTCCACAAACAAATTATTGACTGGGACAAAATTTTCACTTTAAACACGAATTGCACATGTGGTGAGAAATGAAGTTCAATTTATAAAATGTAATAAAATTAATATTTACTGTATTTGAAAAACGTGATTATTAAAATATAATCAACAAATATTAGCCTAATTCAATGTATAATCACACCCCAACTTGAGTTTTTTTAGTTCCCAGAAAACAATATTTTACAAATATGATGTGTTATCTTTTTTGATTGATTTGATTATAAGAACTAGTGAGTTAATTTCAAAAAACATAAAAAGAAACAAGATGAATTGATGTAAAAAAATAATATGGTATGATCCTAGGTTTTCATTAGAAAAATAAGTCATGAAATTGTTTTATAAGGAAATTTTTTATTCAATATATCAATAGGTATTCAATTATTTAGAAAATTATATAATATCATTATATGATTTAATCCTTACACAATTACATGTCTAATAATAAATTCAATTATAAAAAAACCTAATCACTCCAATTATTTGGATCATACAACCATATAAAAGTTTTATTTGTTAAAGTTAGTGAAGATGAAGAATAAATAAGTCAATTAATGGAAATATAAATCCATAGAATGAATTAATGAATTCATGAACCACAAATAAAATCCAATCAACCCTATAAAACTGCCTATAATAGATCCCAAAAATGGTTATCCTTCCATTTATGCAATTATCCCAATATAATATGTAAGTTCACTTAAATATGTCGGATTGAAGAAGTGATAACAAACAAAAAACAAACACTCCACCATTTTGTGAGGAATATCACAATTGTTGGTGTTAATAAATTCTCACCATTATTCAATAGTACCAAAATTTTAGGAATAATAATAGAATAAGATAACAATAGTATAATTTTATTAAAAAATGAAGTTGAATGAAAAACATACATAAGAAAAAATTAATTCATGATTGCAAAATAAAAGTGTAACAATACAATTGAAATACAAACATGGCTCTTTAAATCCCTTCACTAAAAGATCCTTCAAAATTTGGTGATACCCAAATTTACCCTATAGGTATAAGTAGTCATTGAATATTTTTCTGACCATTTCCTTGGACCTAAGTAAGTGTGTATAACATTAAGCTTCTTTTATCACCCTAAATTCTCTTTTCTCTACCAAATTTATCTTATCATTTCCATTTTCTATTTTTTTGTATCCTGAAAATCTAAAACCCAAATTTCTATCTACTCCAATGGAGTATCTTCAACATTACCACAACTTAAACTTGGTATTTAATCAAATTGTAAATCTATATTTTCAAGCCCCTAAGTTAACAAAATTCATTGATCTTCTCATGATTGATTACCACACACCTGATAACATGTACAATCAATAGGATGATTAACATTTAAAGGATAAATTTTCATCACTCTTATGGATGATTTAAGTGATCAATTTAGGGGAATTCCATGATGCACAAACTCTTATCCAAACTAATCAAAAATAATTACTTGGAAAATTGTCTAAACAATTGTAAAAAATAAATCTGTTATTTTCATCATTGATATCAGAACTAAAAGAAAATAAAATAGTTACTGAAGCTATTACCACTCAACATGTCTCTTCCTCATCACTGATTAATGAATCTTTTCTCCCACATTTTCCAGGATTTTATTTAAGAACCTACCTTTTTAATTGGGATATCTAAAGAATATCATGTAATTTTTTATGGGTATTAAAATTATGAGGAAATTTTTTCTTGGATTCAATATAGGATAATATTATATCATTTATTTATTTTCACAAACATTTCTCCATTATTAATTTTTATGGACCACTGATAACTGCACCATTAATATAAATCACAAACACTGAGTTCATACCCACTTCAGACATTCAAATGATCAATTTTGGGGATAAATAATATTTTAAATAGGAACCAATTTTTTCATCTTTTTAGAAGAAAATTATTTTGATTCAAATTTACAATATTATTTAGGAACATTCAATCAAGAAAAACTCAAACTTATTGTCCTTCATTCCCCACTCAATTATCCTTTCATGTGTGATAACCAAGACCTTTCGTTACTCATTAATTCTTCTCTTGAAACCAATAATGTAATAATGATACTTGATATATTAGTCATGATAACAAAACTAACTAGATCAACCATTTTTTATATTACATGGATCCTCCCACTCATTATAGAACAAAGGATTGTACATGGTATAAATTATAAAAAATTAATCAATCTCAATATTGTGTACGTAGTGAATGATAGAATCATTAAAATGTTGAAAGTTTATATTGGGTAAGTTAGGGTGGAAAATTAGAGCTAAATAATTTAAACTAAGTACTTTATAGGAGGCAAGATTCATTCTGTATTTTATTTATTTAAATATTTTATTTTGTGTGTTTTTTTCTAAAGGGACAACCTTATGGTTTCTGATGTGATCTACTGTCTCTTGTGTGTGATATTTATCATATGAAGTATTTTAATATTTCTAAATTAAACCTGGACATTATAATGTTCAAACCCATCCATCGATAATATTAGATGACTCTACATGTGACCTAAATCTAAAGTGATAAAAAATATATTGATGGGACATCACCTTCAAAACAGGTTTTTGAGTTCCAGGATTTCATTTCAAATCACATATCCCCCTATTTCATACCAATTATAATATATTTCTTCTATTCTCTTTCAAAACTAATGGTATTTTCATTCAATTATGGGGGTAGTGAAAATAAGGGATGTTGAAAAAATGGTATTTTATGATGGCTATTAAAAGTAATGACAAAAATAATTCATTAGCCTTAAATTAATGAATTTACATTGGGAATCAGGAAAATATAATGTAAAATGATTTGGAATGCCTTTATTATGATTTTAATGGATGTTTTACTTAAAAATTATAGTTTTTGGAATTTAAATTTATCTAATGTGTTTTTTAATCTTTTAAATTTACATCCTCTTAATCATAATTCCATAATGCAGTTCCATTTTATTTTGGGTGTAAGTTTGAGTTCATGGGTCCCTTTCATCATAGCATAGAGTTTGAGGTCACTTTTAGTTTAATTTTAGTATCCAATAAAAAATTCAAAAAATGACCATATAGTGAAATTTGTTATCCATATTCATGGACTTTAAAACTTGGGGAACATGACTCCGATTTTTTATTTCCCATAGTCAGGCTTTCCTTCTCTATTTTAGAGCATGGAATTTATAATATGTGTGGCATTCGACACTTAGGTATAATGACTCCATAGTTTTCTTTCCTTAAGTTTGTCTTTTAATATCTATTATGGTTTAAAAATAAAATAAACACAATGAAATTATTTTAGAAAATTAAATATAATGGGTTGATCCTATGTTGTTGTTAGGGAAAGAAATGATCTAATTTTTTTCTAATGAATTTTCCATTCACTAATTCAAGTGATATTCAATCTTGAGATAATACCAAAATATCATTATTCAATTTAATCCTCAAACAATTATATATTTAGTCACCACTTTACATAGAAAAAATATTTAAAGATAACTCAAAGGAATTAGATCATACTTGCACTCAAAATGTGTTGTTGTTATAGTTTGTGAAGATGAATAATAAATAAGTCAAAGAACGGAACTCTCAAACCATATAATGAATTGATGAATTAAATAAAATACAATAAAATAAAATAAATTTCTCAATAAACTCCCAATAATAAAACCCTGAATGTTTATCCTTCCATTTATGCAAGTATCTCAGTGAAAGGTGGAAGTTGACTTAATGAAGTGAGACTGAAGAAGTGAAAACAAATTAAAATGAACACTCCAGCATTGTGTGAGGAATTTCAAAAACATTTATGTGAATATATTGAAACCTGGATACAATATTATCAATTATTTATAATTAATAATTTTATAATAGAATAATAATATCGTTTTATTGAGAAAAAAAAGGTGAACGAAAAACATACTTGTGAAAAAATGAACACGTGATTATAAAATGAATGTGTAACAATAAAATTGAAGGAATAACTTAGATCACCAAATATATTAACCAAAATATCCATAAAAAGAAAAATTTGGAACCTAGGGTTGATCCCCTAATAATCAATTCCTTTCCTCTAAATTATGAGACTCAAAACGTTGTTGAGAAATATTATCTTCCATGATTTCAATAAAATATTTCTATGTTTATCAATAATTTTATCATCTATTAGGATGTTATTATAAAATTGGTGGGGTGGCTCTATGGGCCTTCAAATATGGCCTAGAAATTAAATTTCAACTTTAGTTCCCTGTATCTCGTTTATAACATCATAATTAGATCTATCCATAATTCAATGAAATGATCCCCATAATTTTATCCATATACAGTTAAAATTGGAGCATTATTGGGCTTTAAATGTTGGATCTACTTTTATATGATGGGCCTAAGGCCCATTACTGTTTGTCCCAAAATTTATATCCAAAGAAAAAATATTTATCTTCCCTTATGATTCATCTATTGATCCTAAAAGAAACAAATTTTTAAACGATTTCATCAATAATATCCCAAAATATCAAATTAAAATAATGAAAATAATTATTTCCAAAAGGAGATGATTTATTAGGACCAATTTTTTAATTTAAACATGAATTTGACATGTGATGAAAAATGAAGATGAATTTATAAAATTCAATAAAACTTATGTTTATAGAAATTTAATCACATTAATATTTAAATATAATTAATTAATATTAGAATATTTTTGTGTCTAATTAGTGATATATTCAAAATAATGAAGGATTTTATGTAATATTTAGTGATTCAATATATGAAGGAGGTTGATTGTATATTTCATGAATATTATATCCTAAAAGTGTTTCAACAAGGTGATTGAAGAAATAGATAAAATCAATGATTAAAATTTTATCAGAAGTATATAAGGGAAATAAATATGATTTTATCATTCTAATGAGTTGTTTAGAGAATATGATGAAGAATATAAAATTCCAGATTATTAAAAAAATTCAACAAAATTTATTGACAATGAATCTGAGTTGGTTGAGGAAGTAGTACATGTGGAAATCTAGCATAACTCTATTAAATGAAATAAAATGATGAAAATCAATATATAAAATATTTTTGGTGATAGAATACCAAAACCAAAAACATGTATGATGATAATGTATGAACATGATGAATTAATTTATACTATATGGAATATTTCATTCCTTGAATCCTTTTAATACTAATTGTGGGAATGATCTACAAATTAGAATATGGATAATAGTGAAACAAATATATATGGAAGATTTAAAAATAGAGGGATATCATAATGTGATTGTAAATAAATGAATTTTCAAAAATAACTATGATAGCATGGTCATATGGTTCCTAATAAATATTGTATAGTTTAAAAATTCAATTCATATGTTTTTGGATTCAACATGGTGGAGAAAATCAAAATAGTGGATAGGTATGAATCTATCAGTTTGTTCTTGGTAGTGGAGATACAATGATATTATAGGGTATGTTGGATGGATGTTAAAGAATATTTTATAAAGGATTTTCTTAAGAATAAATTTTATGTAAATTATCTAGTGGGTATCATTACTAAAATTAACCAAAAAATATTCATATTGATGAATTAATTACATGGATTAAAATAAGAACATCATGCATGGAATTCATGAATTCAATCATAACTTATAATTGTTTAGTTTAAAAGTGGAGGTGTTTATGATAATTTATATTTGAATATTTTCATAGGATTAAATGTTTTTGTTATTGGAATATGTTGATGTCGACATTGTTTTAAGAATAAATAAGTAATCAATTGTGTAATTTTTTATTTTGATCTTTTCAAAACATGTGATATTAATGATTTGAGAACATCACTTATTTTTAGGTAATTGAATTATTCCAAAATATATATGACAATTTCTCTCATAAAAAATAAATATAATTGATGTGCCAAAAAAGTGATACTCATTAATCAATACCCTCGTATTCCACCATTATAGTGAAAACAATATTGAGAAGAATAAATATGGGAATCCAGTGTATCCTACTTTTTATAGAAGAATCATTGAATATACTTAATAAGTGTCTAAGACTCATCCTGAAATTATAAAGCCATCAAATTTGATAGTCTATTTCAATGATAACCTAATGAAGAGAATTTAGTGGAATGAAACTAGATCATGAGACCCATTTGGGATTCACTTATAGATCAAATTTGGAGACCAAGAAGATGTATGTGTTATCATCCCTCTCTGTATCTAATTTTGTGGTTGATAAAAAGTTCACTAGTATAGGTTATTATATATAAGAACTATGTTTGAGGAATGGTTATGAAAAAATATTAATGTAAATCATTGATCAAAGATGAGAAAGAATAAAACAATATTAAAAAGGCTGGAAAACAACATTAGTGGTTGGGGTAGAATCTGAATGGATTGGGTGAGTATGTGCAACAAACTAGGACTATTTTCTATTAAAACATGTGTTCCATTGAACATAATAAGAATCACATGGATAAATTTTAGGAAAATCATATCTAACATTGGTACCATTTTATTAATTAGAAGATAGATCATATATTTTCAAGACGTAATTTTTTGGAATGATCAATATAAGGACAATATAATTTAGAAAATCATTACTATATTGTATTTTAGGAAAACTGCTTCAAAATTAGCGTTCAACAGACTCCTTCAAACTAATGTGGCTTTTACATATTCATATCTCCACATTGTATACAATTCCATTTCTTGTATTATTTTCTATTGGAAGGGTTACTTATTAGCAATAATTTGTGAGAGGTGATCCTAATAGAATTTTAGTTCAAATATGGTTTGTTGACCTGAATATAGTGGACGTTATTATTACTACTAGAATATTCTCATTTTACTTTATATGTACAAGTCTCACGAAGTCTTAGAGAGTGTATTTATGAAACTTTTCGTTAATTAATTTTAATTACACAATTAAAAGGTAAATTTTATTGGATAAAACATGCACCAATTCATTTTATTTTGAAATGAGAAGAAATAAATGAAGTGTGGTAAGATTCTAGATTTTGATAAATACATTTAGAGTGAGTGATATGTAAGGAATCAATATTCATAATTAAAAAAAATTAATGTGGTGTTAATTAGGGAACCATAACTTGTAGTTGATTGATTTTTTTAATATTATTATTTAGGTTTCATATTAAATGAGTTTTTATCAAATGATATATTCGGAAGAAATCACAAAAAATATAGTTTTTATAGTTTTTTATTTTATAAAAAAATGGAATTTCATTATAACCATATTTATCATGTTAGGGTGTAAACATATAAAAAATTATCATTAATGAATTATCAATGACAATACAATAATCAATCCATCATAATGGAGATCATCATATGGAAGAAGGTGAGTTCCATCAGCATCATCCCAAATTTAAAAAATGATAAATTTGATCTCAATAAGGATTAGCTAAGGTTAAATTAAGGATAATTCATTATTTCTAGAATGATGTCTAGTTTTTATATGGATCATTTAAGAACCATAAGGATAATTTAACTTTTACATTTGGATGAAATCATATTCTTATTTTCATGGTATTAGGTTTTTCTAAGGCTGAAATTAATGTTCTAGTAGATGACATAACATCATGAGTATAAAATCTAAAAAACATAGAGAGGATTTTTAAGATATATATGGATCATTGGATTTATAAAAATATTCATTTCAATACATCTTTAGAAAATTATTTTAAGTATCATATTTTCTAACATCGGAATATTTTAATTTTCACATAAGTAATAATTCAATTAAATCACTATCAACCAAATAGATTATTTTTTAGACATTATCAACTATATTTTTTGGTTTATATCTCATTATGAATATGATTATTCATTAATTATTTTGTTGGTTGATTCAAGATATCTTTTTTGGGTACGTATTTCATGATAATCCTAAATATATGAATATAGTGATCATTCAAGGATTTGAAGGATAAATGATATAAATATTAAATTATTTTTTAATAGAAGATATATTAATTATATTTTACACATGGTCATTTATAGAATGGGACACAGAAAATTTATGCATTATTTAAATATCCATTTACTGAAAAACTATATTAGGAAAAAATTATGAGTGTTCAAATTCAAATCAAAAAAAAATTATTATGAAATTCACGGAAGTTTATATATTATAGTGTGAGAATTATTTAAATCATTTTTTACATAATGGAGATCATGGAGTTAATTTGAAAAGACAATGAAATAAATGAAAATAATATAAGTGATGTGTGGTGGGATAAATTAGATTAAATAGATAACAAATGAATATAATGAGAAATAACATAATGAAAAATATATTTTCATTTGGTGTTCTCATCAAAATTATTTAAGAAACCTATACTAAACATGTCACTTACGTCAGTGTATATTCTTTTATAAGGTAGTTTAAAAGAGTTATTAAAGAAAAACTTGACAAGATATTCATAGTAAAAACATTTTGAATATTTTTAATAACTAAAATGAAGTGTTATACAACTTTTTACATCAAGAAAATAGATACACATGTTCATTAGAAATTTTATTTAGGTTGAACTAATTAAAATGATGTATGATTGAATTTATTTTTTTATTCAACTAGTTTATGGGAGTATAAAAAATGTATAGATTCATACTTCCTATACTAGCATAAGACCACAATATAAAATCTGAAAATGAAAGTAAAACATAAATTCACCACTCCTATATAAGTTTGTGTTTGATTATGTATGAAATAAAATAAAATTATAATCCCCCAATATGTACACAAAAATTATAAGACGAGTGATATTACCAACCATACCACAACAACGAAATCATCTAAATTACCTTTATTTGAAACATCAACCAAAAACACCACAAAAAACATTAAAAAATCCCATTATGATATGTAAAATTTATTCATTATATATATATATTAGAAGATGAAAATATATGATACCTCTTTAAAGAATTATAAATAATTGCTAAAGACTTATGTATCATATGAGATAACTTGTTGAAATGTTTTCATAATGATTACATGGTACACTACAATATAACAAAGATAAATTTAAAATTTATGAAGTAATGGTTGTGAAACATCATGGAAAGTGATGGCTATAGTAAAATTATATGCATGATGACAAAAACAGGATTAAAAATAGATAGATAGAGTTTAAAATAAATAATAATGTAATAATAAAAATTAAGAAAAATGTTAGTAGAAATTATAAAAATATGTAAAATAAATTCAAGAGGAAAATGTGGAGGAATATAAGATTATATATCCATAGAGACCCAAATTCCCAATCCTAATGTGGATAAGGTAGGGAAATTAGTAAATGCAATACAATATGATACTGAAAGTATTAAATATATATCAAAATTACATTCAATAAATTAATTTATAATTTTATATGATATGAAATATTTTCAAATTAATATTTTAGAAACATATGAAATTTATGAATTTGGACGTATAACATTGTTTGAGGGATTTTGAATGTTCATCCAATGAACAATTAATCCAAACGTAAGTGGAATATTTTTTTGTTATTCCATGATGTATTGGATTAGGAATATATGGGATGAAACATTTTGAATTGGGGGAAACTTTTAAGATCATTACCATAATTGTATTATTAAATTTATTGTCATATGATCATAGAATGATTCTAGAATCAATACAATCACAGATCAATCAACACAGGGACCTCACATAATTCATGAATATACTCTTGTATGTGTTAGAAAATTTAATTTCTCAACTCAATTTTAATTAATTTATTTGGATGTAGAATTGGAAATTCCCATTATATTTTGAATATCGTTCCTAAAAATAGTTAATGCATGTATTTATGTGATCCCTTAAAGATTTTTATTTTATATTGGTAATGATATTCCATTTTTGATCTTATGAATTTCATTAAGAATCAAACGGAATTAAAATACTGAAGTGATATCAATTATATATAGGATAACACAACTATGGTGAGTCTAGAATAAGAATAGGGGTAAATGATTCCACTCATTAATATGATAATTGATATAAATTTCATAAATTCACATTCTTAATAATAAAAAAAATTTACACTATGTAGTAGACTAAGAATTTTTAATGAGATTCCTAAATGGATTTGATCTCTCTTATCATCAGGCTAGCCATAAATGAGTTCATTCCACTATAAAACACAATAATCTACTCATTTTATGGATAAAAAACATTTATCTGGGTTTACTAATAAATTATTAAAAAAATATTAAGTAATAATTTTACTACATGTATTGAGGAATGTAATACATGTAATATCTTTAGTTGTTTCAAAAATAAAATTAATTAACCTAAAAGTTTTCACTAAAATTGTATTCACAAAAATGAGTGAAAAATATAATGACAGTCATAAATATGAATCACACAACTAATGAAGGAGGATTTTAAGAAGTATAGTATAAAAATATAATATTAGGGAATCAGCTTTTCACTATGAAATATTGAATTTTTATGTACATTAAGGGATATTCCAAGGAATTGATGCATGATAGTGATCAAAAATGTAGATACTGATATTATACTAAAAAGGATAGGTATGGAATGAAGATTCAAATTAAACTATTGAGATGAGAATGTAGCTATAAAAGGGGACTCATTTCCACCCTATTTTATGGATAAAATATTAGAATATTCAACCAAGAGGATGTTTTATTTTTTCTTAGGTGCTTTATCTAGTTATAGAAAAATACATGGGGATGTCGATAAAAACTTTTTTCACTCAATTTTTTCACATTGGATGAAATGATTATGAAGAGTTCCCCATGTATTATAAATTTGAAGAACCCCAAGAATGATTAAAGTAAATTGCATAAATTAGCCTACGTGTACCAACTCTATACACCAGAAGGCTCAGGCAAAGCCCCCTATGCAGTACTGAAGGATAATACACCCATTCAATGGGTACCTTTGCTATTAACCTCCACCGTATACCTATTCATAAAAACTAATTCAACCAAGGACCCATGTTTTCCTATAAATAGGACCATAGGGCTCCACGTCTAATATATTAGTAAAACAGAAGAATCCTTACAACTCTAGTGACAAAACCCCACCACCAAGGTCCTCCAAAATCCCTCTAATATCCCATCAAACCAGAAGAGAAGATATAATTAAGGGGGATAGTGGTATTAGAGTCTCTAATGGGTCTGAAACACAAGACAGTTATTTAAGGACATCCTGCCACCTATTTTACAAGAACTAGTATGAAGGACCTTTCCCAAACCTAAGACCTACACAATACACTTTTAGGGACACTTGAGGAGACCCTTTATTACAAAATTAAGGCCTCAAAAAAATGTTTTTTTCAATGTGTTCCATCTATATGAGGTGCCTCTATCTCACGTATTCCTACACTCTTATGAAAAGCTCTACTATCACCTCCTAGTTCCAATGTGAATAACCTCCTACTCTCTAAAACATGAAATGCGTGAGAAACCAAGTAATCCCTCTCTAATCCACTAATGGTCAGGCGCCCCATACCTTGGATCCCTCATCTGAGGGGGACCAAATTAAATACTCTATAAAATTATTCATACATTCATGAACAAGGAAAGAGACACACCAGTGTGTATCCCATTTGGTTATGTATTTCATCAGTTATATGTTCCCAACACATATCCTATGTGATGGGTAATGTCCTTAAGGTGTATGTAGTAATACATCCCATCAGTCATGAGGACCCGACCTAGTGGGATGTGTTACGAATCTCTTGATATCATGTAATGGTTTTAGGAAATGTACTTCAATAGTTATATATATGATAAGGGACCTTCGGTTTTAGGTGTGGAGGGAGAGGATCTAGATTCCTTTTCCCTTGGAGGGTTAATGTTGCATCCTACACACATTATTGAAACCAATAGAATGGAATCCTTATTGGATTAATCCCCTTCCCTTTTCAGATCAATCATCTCCAGATGGGTATTCTGATGTGACTTTCCTATAAACCGAACTGTATGATATAGGAACATCAATTACTTTTCTTATTCCCTTGTATCCATGGACTCTTCCACCAGTGGAAGAAGTATTGTGTGGTTTCGGAATATTCCACTTTCTCTTGATTCTTACATACGAGTATGTCTCATGTGTACATAGAAGTTATCTATGGTCATGAAATATGTAGAATTATTTTCAAGTCTAGTTAAAGATTATTTTTTATCTTTTTATCATGTCGATTCATAGGACCTCCAAAGGGTTGCGTCCTCAATGTCATGAATCCGAACACTATGGAATCCTCCTAAACACTATAAGCCTAAAAAGTGATCCTCAATTCTCCCAAATGGCCATATTAACCTGTGATACAATCCTCAAAAGTTTCCTTGCATGCATGGGACCTCATAATCAAACTATGTGTGATTTCATTCTCATTCAAATAGGATGTCTATGAAAACCCCTTGTGGACCAAACCCAACAACCCAATTAAAAACTAATTTACTCACGACCACATTCCTTGTAGGTTCATATTTGACCTGGGCGCCCACATCCCTTTTTGGATCCTTGATCCACATCAGCATAATTCCCACACAATACATCGACCAGGAAAATTTTAACTATACATCATTTCCACATTAAAATAAATTAAATGATTTGGTCAATGTCACATGACCTTAAATGGTTTGATATATCCCATCAATTGGCACCAAACTATATTTGTTTTCATTAGTTTTATAAGGATACATAGGATAACCATCTTATGGGACAGATTCCAACACCAAAACAACTCTTGTCTATCTGGATGATGATAAACTCCATAGAACCAAACTACATTGAGTAAAACCAGCATCATACCAATACATGAAAAAAATATCCAATACATTAATAATACAGAAATTTTTTTGAAGAGAATTGCCTGCATATAGATAATTCATTAATTAAAAACCTCATATACATATAGATGATTCAAAATACCATGCATGATAATAATTTATTGTTAATTCATAGTTTACCTATGTCATAGTTGGAAAGTAATTAAGGATCCACAATCATATCATAAATCATTAGGGAGTCCCAAAAGTCAGAACCCCCCCCCCCCCCCAAAGGTTCTGATGAGCTGGAAGTAAAATCCTCTTGACCAATGTGAGTTATTAAGTATCATAAGATGATTTCAAATATGAGTTCTTTCCTTTGGAAAGTAGGTCTATTAGTTATCATTGATATTAACTCCATTGGGTTTTCCTAGTTTCGTGAAAAAACCACATTGGAAACTGCCTAGAAAGGACATGGTTATATGTGTCTAACATAAAGGTATTCCAACGAAAACCAAAATAAAACATTTAATCCCCACATGGAATTTAGTAATGAAACAAAAATGGTGAACCTAACAAGAATCCTTAATTAAGATGATGTTTTCACCCACCTGTGAGTCCCCTTTTGTTCCTAAAATGAATGAGGACCAAAAAATACAATAAATTGTGAATATATTCATTTATTGAGATTATTATAAGATGGGTTATTCTAATTTTATCATTCCGTCTATATTTTAGTCATACTAAAAAATATTTACCTTCAATACAGATGGTGTTATGCTAGTTCTTACAAATGTATGCCTCAGTTACTATTCATGGTGGGCCCTCGTCAAAATATAGGACATCTTTACCCATCCAGCATCTTCAACACTGGGTCTCAAATGTTCTACTCTGTTATTAAAACCAATATGGTACTATAAAAAAACCATTCAGATTATCTATAAGCCCACTCTGTCTGGAAACCCCACCAATCATCAACTCGGTGGTGATCAGTGGTCCTGAAGTAGGTGGCACAAATCCTTATCTCCAACCATTTTAGGATCTTGTAACTGGAACTCAGTAATAAAATCCACAATTATCATAAGTAGGTACATCCATAGGCCACAAATGAACTCACCTAGATGATATAGGGTTCCTTTAAAATGGATCTGTCAAGCAGTCATTATCGTCAACTCAGTGTGGCAGTGATCTCTCACCATGATGAGGATATTTTCCTTGGGAGTCCATCCCTTATCAACCTGACATTGGCATGAAATATGGATCATTAAGGGAAGTGACCAGTCAATAAGGGATTGGGATACACCTATTTCCACAATGGATACGTCATTGTAAAAAAATACAATGGCAAACAGTGATCTCGAATAAACAATTTCCTACTCCTAGAAATCTCGCAAGCCGAACTCGATGAAATACCATAAGCAGCCATAAACACCATCCCACATCATCCATGCCTTGTAAAATCCTTTTCTTGCATTGTTCAAATATAATCACTAGGAAAAACTTAAATAATTTCCTGATAAGACACACACACCTTTCCACATTTATCAATCATTTCGGTATCCTGTTCTAGATACATTCTGAGAAGTCAGTAGGAATGTATTGGGGACAAATAGAGGGTAGATCCAAATCTCTTTCCCCATTCCTGAGTACTTTTATTATCCATTGATAGTAAATGAAGTATAATATTAGGCACACACCAATTATCCATCCATATAATGGGAATATATGTAACACTATAAGATTTTATTGAAATATATTTTTAAATAAACTCATTTATTTAATTTCATTCATTTCATGATACACCATGTTATGCCTATAATACACACGACACCACCTTATCTTGCATTACAAGAAAAATTAAGTTTTAAAAAACAAAAATTTATTATGTTAATTATTTAAACAGCAAAATTATAACATAGCTATTAGAATATTGGGTATAAATAGGATTAACTGAATTATGAAAATATGGTTTTCACATGTAAAATGATTTTGAAATTAAATGAAATATTATTCTAAATATCTATTTAAATACACACAATTGAGGTATATAAAAATAAAATAAACTAATAAAACATGTTTGATAATAGTAATGAAATGTATATATATATAATATTAAATATTATTTTTAACAATAATCTTATGTGTTTTCTAGACATTAATAAAAATAAATATGGTTTATGCTTAAAACTATGCTTTTCTGAATTCAGTTTTTTCATCTTTTAATGGTGAACATATTTTGGATATATTTTTTACACTGTTAAAAATTATATTTGACAAAATAAAGTTCTTATTTTAATTTGTAATATCATATTTACTTTGGTTTCATTTTTGATATTTTTTTGATAAGTTTCATGTTTTGCTAAAAAGTGATAAACTAATTTTTAATTGAAAACGACTTTTTAAACTAAATATTTTATAATGATAAATTATATTTTTTATTTTATTTAAATTATAATTAGATATAAGTTTATTATTTAATACGATTTAGGTAATTAGAAGAAATTTTACATTGAAATTAAATATAAAAATATTCCAAACATTTCAAAAAAAATTACATTGAAAACCTATTGTTTCATCCTATTTGTAAAATTAATTTATAATTAATTTCATAAAATTATATGAATTGAATTAAAAAAATGGATTCAATTTTTTTAATAATTAGGTAAAAAAATTATTATATAGTTTCCTTTTATTTTTGGACAATACTAATTTTAACATTGGTAATTTTTGTAACCATGGTAAAGGGTAAAATTTGGGTAAATTAGGATTAAAATAAAGAGATAAGGATTATAAAATGACCCCAACACTTAAAAAATGTTATTATATGATTTTAATTAAACCCTTTTGCAAATAATATTAAAATTATAATAATTTAATTTAATCTTTTCCATAAAGTTGACTTGCATACTATTAAAATTAAAGAGACTGAAAAAATGTCTCACTCTCACTTATAATTATTATAATATCATTACTATAAGGTTAAATATAATATATTCCCTAATATATATATATATATATATATTATTATGGAATATAAAATATTTATATGCATCATATAAATTTATTTTTAATTTTTATTGAATAAATAATTATCATAAGTAATTACATAACGATGATCTAGTTGTTATTCCATTAATGAAGTACTCATTTAGGTGGTATTAAAAAAAGTGAAATAAATATTATTTGAAATAATTAAGGTGATAAAAGAATTTAATAAGTGAATATAAAACATTAGGGTTGTATTAAAATAATTTTTTTGAATTTATAATTCATTGTTGTTTTTATTAACGTCAATGTAATGAATATTGTAAAATTGCCATTAATGATATTTTATGGAATTAATATTTTATTAAATTAGTTAAAATTACTAAAAAAAACTAAATAAGGACTCATGGGGTATATTATGGTCTTAAATATAATATATTTGACATTTATTATTCAATTTTAAACATGTATGTAATCATATATACCTTTAAATATCGAAATTTTTGTTACCTTATTTAAATTTGAAATTGGTTAACTAAGGGTTAATGGAAAACATAAGGTTTAAAATTTCAAAAAAACATCTACGAAATGTATTTTTTGATGATATTACCCTAATATCCCAAATTATATTCAAATTAATCTAAATTTTTAGGTATTTATATTGAGATTTAATTTATTATAAATTAATCTTTTAAGAATGACCAAAACTACCCCTCACCTTCATTATAAAAGGACATCTCCTCACTTAGATAATTTCACCACATTGAGCCTTCTAGCTTGAAAAAACCCTACCAAATTCTATCATTGAATTTCCAATATACATTATAAAATTTATAGTCTTCCCAATACACCAACTCAGTGTTTCTTTAGAGGATATATAAAAGAGACATTTCGAAGAAGAGGTAATCACCCTAACTGATCACTCTCCTTTTATACTATTCTACAACTCCTCTAAATCTATTATATATAACATAAAATAAAAACTTAATCATCCTAAATATTATTAAAAATTATTATTATTATTAACACAGTATTATACATCCCCTTTACCCTAAAACAATAAGTGAAAGTATCGCTCTTGCGTACGTACGACTTACCATCTCCATATAGTGATATAATTTGTTTTCCATCACCATATTTAATGTGTTGGAATTATAATGGACTTATTTTTTATATAATATATTTATTAAAAAATTATAATTTTATAATGATAATATTATATATACATTTTTACCATATAATCTTTTGGGAAATGATAACGCCGCCCGTGCATATGCATGGATTACTGTCTCCGCGAAGTTAGGTAATTAATTTTTCTTATATATTTTAGGGATGGTAATAAGGATTAATTTTATAAATATATGTGATATATATTAAATAAATATTTTTATTTAACTATAATATATCATATAATTTATTTTATTTTAATTTGACAATAAAATGAAAACATTTTTTATGTGTACATACGGCCAACCGTCCCTATGAACAACGTATTTTATTTTCTACCTATCGCATTAATGGATCACCATGAATAAATATATACTGAATATATTTATAAATATATGATATTTATTTCATTTTATTCATTATTTATATTATTATATAATGATCTATGTAAAATTACCAAATATAACTAGTCAAAACATGTACGTAAAAAAGCGGATATTACCCGAAAAAAAACATTAACGTGGAATTGTTAATGAGAGAGTGATATAAATTCATAAGTAAATAATATATGGTATTATGTATATGAATATTATTTTGTGTTATATGTGATTTAATCTTTTATTTATTATATATGATGTTTCCACATATAAAAAGGATGTCAAGACTTAAGAAAAGAGATTTTGTCTCACTTTTATTTTTGTAGAATACATACCTTATACACTACATGTTTCTTTTTTGGTGTATATACTTCCCATGAATTTATTTTGTGAGTCATATCTATAATATTATGATATTATCATATTCAAATAATTTCCATTTATTCATGGGGCACACGATTCAAATTATTATAAATTGTTAAGGGATTATTTCACAATATCATCAATATTCGATATTGTTTCATTTTAAGTGTATGTTTTGTAATATCTATCTTCCACATTCATGTTTTCTGAAAAAAAAAATTCCGAAAAATAATTTTAATATTATCTTATAAATATTTAATGTCACTTTTAACCATATTTGAATTTTTATAAAACATATTGAAAATAATATTTTTTTCATTTTATAAACAAAGATCTTTGTTAATTTACCAAAAAAGATATGGAAGGAGTATTTTTTAACTTATATGACATGAAAAAAATCATCCATGACCATGAATCCTTAATTAAATGAAGCATCACTTAAAATCTTAGTAGTTTATTTTTGAAGAAAAAATTTTCTTTTAGAATTGAAAGACATTTAAAAAAATTGTTTTCATAATTGAAAGGATGTTATCCCTATGAATTATTTCAAGTGATCTATCGAAACTATTTTCCATCTATTATAACATTTTTTTATGTTATTTATTATTTACAAGGGATATTTTTTAAGAAAAATATCCCTATTAATTCAGTTTTTTGTTTACTTTAATGATGTAATGATATTTATGAAACTAATTTATTTTCCTAGAGTTATGTTATGATTGAATGATGTTTATGAAACGCATTTTTTATGGGGAATGATACGATGAATTAATTATGTTCTTGTGGAAATCAAATTTATTTTTTCATTAGGTGAATAGTGGGAACTACATATCCCAGTAATGAAATGGGTAAATATTAAAATCTCATGAGATAGACAGGACTGCAACAAGAAGTTATTTGTGTTCAATAATACAAGGTTGCAATGGGATGTAAACCTGGTTGAGTAACACTGGGATAGAATAGGCTGCGAACTTGTCTTAGTAAAGAACTTTGTCCACTATGATCTCCTTTTCAATTATCCTTGACTAATATTGAAATAATCATTTATGCTAACGTGCATTACAAAATTTCATGTAATATGTTTCACTCCCAAGGAATATTTTCTTTGATTCATTATAAAATTCTATGATTTATCCCATGACATGATATGAGGATTATTTGATATGAAGAATATAATTTTTAATTTTTTTGATTATATACTTATGTTTTATGATTATTTTATGATTGATATCTCCATTTTTTACCCTTATTGGTCTTCTTATAACACCCTATTTATATATTTCATTTCCCCTATTTATAAAAAAAATTAAGTAGGAATACTAATGGTGATGATCTTTATGGGAAACACTGATGATCTTTCACTATATTATATTTTTTTACATGTATCCAATTTCACTAAAATAATATGGTATTTGGGTGTATTTTCATGTAATTTATAAAACACTCATAAAATGATGTAATTTTTGTGTATGTTTATCTTGGGACACTATTTTTTGTATTATAGTAAGGGTATAGTCAACCTTTGGAAACTAGGATGAGAAAACATTAGTAAGATTCCTAAGGATAATTCTATGTATAGGTTACAATCCTTAATTTTGGTAATGAGAAAATTTTATCTTGTATAAAACCAATATTTTATAGATTGATATTATTTTTCATTTATTGTGTTGTTTTTTCACTATGATTGGTGCTACCCACACTATAATTTTTGTTTTATTAAATTTCTATAACTAGAATGAACCATGTAAATACTGAATCCAATGAGAAATACAATTATTTTCCTCTTAAGGAGCTATATTTTTTGTATTTCGAATGAAAAAATATTATCACTATACCCACACAAGTTATGAATCATTCCGGAATTCCAAATGAGCAGAGGAGGGAATAACATTTTTTTTATTTCTTTATTAGACAACTTCCACCTTGTTTCAGTTGGTCTTCTGATCTATATGTTGTTGAACAATGGATCTGTACCATGGAAAAGATATTTTACATCATTCAATCTTAGAAACATAATAAAATTATTTTTGATATTTAACATATATAAGGATAAAAATACTAGTGGTGGAATCTAATCAATAATACAAGGTAGATAGATGAAATTGTATCCAAGGAATAGGTAGTGTTCACGTACATATTTTTCAATAATTATATTCCACATTATCATTATAAAAATATGTAAAAGTATATCATTTTTCTTAAGAAAAATAATGATGAATACATTGGTACCAATGAGGTAAATTTTTCATGACTTGAAAATTATGTTTATGGAATTATCATCAAACCTTGAAGTATGGTTCAACAAATCTTTAGTGGATTAAAACAAAGTCTTTGAAGGGTGTTTGTAATTAGAGACATAAATATGTATGAAAAGATTTTTAATTTTGATGTCAAGGTGGAAATGGATGTTGTAATTACATACCAATATCATGGTTTTAAAAATAAATTGAAGATGGAAATTAAAGGAAAATTTAAAAATCATGGAGAAAATAAGATGAGATTTCCTTTAAGGTCAAAGTGTGGAAGGAGACATGGAATAAATTTACATATGAGTACATGTAAATTTATAAAGTGTGGTAAATTAGTTCATAATAAAATTGAAATAAAAATTTATTTTAAAAATATATATAATTATTTCAATATAGAAAAGGATACACAGAATGCACCCCCACACATTTATGGTATTTTGGAATAATGAAACATATAAGGAATTTTCTACTATAGATTTTTTTAATAATTTTAATAAATTTTTTTAATGTTACAAGTATCCATGAAATGTGATTGAGGTGTTAAGGTGATATTTTTTTAGAAAACAAGATCATTGGAATAATAAACCATAATATGTTCATAGTGTTTGGATAATGAAATAACGATATGTTTGACCATGAGACTAATATTATGAAAAATTGGTTTAAGATATCAAGGATTTATATTATAGAAATTTTGGTTTTAAAATATGAATAAATTGTTAAAACTTTTAACGCATGAATTTTTTCACAAAGTATTTATGGTAATTTAGGTTACAACCCTGTTTCAAGAGAACACATGATAATAGTCTTCACATGTCTGTTGTGTGAAAATTGAGCATTGTGTCAAGTTATTTAGGGGGATTAATGATAAGTTGATTATGAAAATTTAGTGACCTTCTTATTAATGTTTTTTAAATTAATATTTTTTAATGATCATAAAGGTAACCATTTATGAAATTTTTTATGTTGATATTTTGATGAGGTTATAGTGATCAAAGTATTATCTCTCTGTATGAGGATTTATGCATATTGGATAACTTTTGTTAACCATTTTGTTGTGAGTCTGACTAAATACATGTGTAGTGACTGATAGTTATATTAATGGTTCTCATTTTATGAATATTCTTAAGGAATTATACACCCTCATTGATTTCTTTGAAAAATATATGATGTGTAATTTGATCAAGGCACAATAAAGAAATGAGTCTGTGCTTATAAAATTTAATGAAATTAAGTAATTATTTTTTCTCATAAAAATTATTCAACACTAGAGAATAGATCTTGGATCAAAAAAATATATATTATATTACATTATTTTCTAATGAATCTTATTTCCCCTTATATTAACACATATTTATGTCTTTGTGATTACTAACTTTATCTTGACAATGTTCTTTATCACTCTCCATCAGAAATTGATAGTTATAATTAAATTCTATGTCAATGATTTCACTTTCCACCTACATTATCCTATGTGGAAAACTTGTTATGATTTCTACGAGATAATTCTTAAGGTTCCAACATTCCTTTAAAAAAATAATGAAGTTTTATTTTTCATTTTTTGATATGGGTTTCTAGGAAGGTAACTTTCATATATTAAAACTTTTATGACCTCGATGAATTTCAATGGAGAATTTAATTTTAATGGTGTAGAATGTAACACCCAAATATTTTTATTAAATATATTTTATAATAATATTATCTCTTTAATATCATTTATTTCACACTACAATATGTTAATCTTCCGCTACACGCAAAACCATCTTAACTTGTGTTACATAGAACAATTAGTGTCTATGAAACATCATTTTTATCATAATAATATAAAAATCAATTATAACATTGTTGTTATATTATATTTTATTAATAGTATTAACTAAATTTTGAATTTATGGTTTACACATGTAATATCCTTTTGATATTAAAAGGAAAACATTTTCTAAAAATCTATTTAAATACACAAAAGTGTGTTTTACACCAATATAATAAATAAGAAATGAATATTGGACTATATTAATGAAATATATATGTGTGTGTGTTTTTTATTTTAAATAAAATGTCTAACATTCATCGTGTGTTTTTTCTACACAATATATAAAAATAAATCCAGTTTTATGCTTAAAACTGTATTTTTTCTAAAATAATTTCTTCACCTTTTATTGAAGCACTTATTTTACATTCTATTTTGTCACTCTTATAAATTAAAATAAAAAAAACATCTTCTCTGAATAAATAATTTAAAAATATACTTTGGTTGAATTTTTTTATTTTTATGGTCAGTTTCATGTTTTTATGAATAGTAAAAAATAGTTAATTTTATTTAAAATTGACTATTTTGTATAAATAATTTATAGTATTAAATTATATTTTTTATTGGTTTTAAATAACAGTTAGATAATTTTTATTTCATTTAATATAATTTTTTTCATTATAATTAACATCACATTGAAATTGGATATAAAAACATTTCAAACCTTAGAACAATAGTTACTCTACAAACTCATTGTTCTTTCTTGTATGCAGGATTAATTGTTAGTTAATTTCCGAAAATTCTATGAAGTAAATTTGGAAAATGTATTCCACATTTTAAATCAGATTATGATAATTTATAAAATTGGTTCCTTCTATTTTTTGACAATTTAAATATTAACATTGGTAATATTTGTTACCATGATAAAGGGTGAACCTTTGGTAATTTAGGATTAAAATAAAGTAATAAGGTTTATAAAATGACCCAAATATATTCCCAAATGGAATTAGAAGAATATAATTCATTCTGTAACAAATAAGGTTCTAAATAGAATAATTTTACGAACTCTTTTCCATGAAATTAACTTTTATATTATTAAAATAAAAGAGAGTGACAAAATGTCACACACTCACTTTTATCAAATGTAATATTTTTATTAACAGGTTAAATGTAAGATATGATTGAAAATATATGTTTTAATTAAAGATAAAATATTTATCTAAATCGTTGAATTTTTTATTAATTTTTAGTGATGAAATAATTATCGCAAATATTATTAAAATGTTGATAAAGTAATTATTCAACAAATGAAAAAAATAAATTAAGGGGTATTAAAAATATTAAAATAAGTAAAATTTTTATTACTTGTGGTGAGCCACAAATTTAATAGGTTAATATAAAATATTATGGTTGTATTGAATATATTAGTTTAAAGTTATATTGATTTATTTATTTTCTTAAAGTCAATGTACTTAACAGTGACAAAATTGAAACTAATGTTATTTTATTAAAATAATATTTTATTAAATTATATAAAAATAATAAAAAAATTAAAAAGGAAAAATGGTATATATTATGGTATAATATATGATTAATTGACCATATATGGTTCAATTTATACATTATAACTAAATTTAGCCACCTTGTAATATAAAAAATGTTTTAATCGTATAAAAAATTAAAATATGTTAACATAGAGAAAATAAAAATATAAGGCTTACAATTTCATAAAACATTTCTAAAATATATTTTTTGATGGTATTATCACCTTATCCCACATTATAATATAATTCATTTCCATTTTTGTGTTATTTTTATAGAGATTTAATTCCTTATAAATTAATCTTTTGAGAAATTCAAAAAGTGTCCATCATCGTCATTATAAAATAACACCTCCATCCTCATCTCATTTAACCAATGTTTTCCATCTAGATTGACTATCCTCTTCCACACTCTATTTTACACTTCCCTATACACATTTTAGAGGATCTGGTATTTGTTTCTGATGATTTCATCAGGGTGTTATGCCTTTACATGTGTTCATGTTCGCTGATGGTGCATTTTACTGAGTGTTCTCTCTTTCCAATGGTGGGCGACATTCATCAATTCTTTATTAATGTCATCACATTGATCAAAAAGGTATTATGGGATTTCTGTTACTCCTTGAATTGATTCCTCATTGAAATTAGTCACCTAGTCCTGGTCTCCCTTATATATTAATATATTGTTTTTGAAACTCATTCTCGATGGCATCACATCGTGGACACCGATTAATTAAACTACTTCTATCTGGACATTCCAAGGGGTCTCTCTATGGAAAAACCCTTGGGTCATGAGTGTATTCACTTTGGGAATCAGTGTAATGTCTAGATATTGAAACATTTGGACTGCTATATTCATCCTCACAATAGGGATTCTTACGAGTGTGGAAACTCGACGCATCCCACATCGATCATGGGGTATCTTATGTGAGAGGAGTGTCTTATGATGTTTTACTCAGGCATCCAATGTTAAACATAATGTAGGAAATGAGTTTAATGTCTTTCAAGGATGGATCATTTTGATCGTAATGCCTCATAGGATTGGATCAGAGAGGTGGATCCCAATGAGGGCCCACCTAGAAGGTTTACCGGATAGATGGATCTGAACTCCCAATGAGAAAGTATCTGAGATAATGTGTCTCATAAAGAGAAGGTTTCACACCGTGAATGATGATTTAGAAACCACTAAGGATGTATTAGGAAGGTGGAATATAATGTGTGGGACACCAAAGTATACCATTGGTTGGGATTTAACCTCGTGGAGGCTTCTTAGGATACAAGGATCAATACCCACGTAGATCAATAGAAATGATGTGTGGGGATTACATATGGTTAGCTTCCCCTGGAAATAGTATCACTCTTGGTTGGTTGAATATGGATTATGGGGGGATTATGTATAGTTATCTTCTTGGGTTATTCTAGGAGTAGCATGGGTGTGAATGGGGCTTACGCATGGGAGAATTCTGGATGGATGGAATGATCCCACAATGATGTGGTGGCCTGGGAAGAATCAAGATGGAAATGGAGGGAGTGTTGAAATGGAGTGGATGTAATGGATAAAGTTTGAGGGGTTTATAGGGTTGTTGGGATTGAACCTTGGGGAGGTTTCCTACATACCCTATTTAGAATAAAGGGATCAAAGTCAACACATTTTAGGTATCCCATGTAGTTTAACATCATATGATAAGGATGACAGTGAACCCACATGAATATGATGTTGTCAGGCTTGAATATTGGAGAGTATTCCTATGTATCTCGATTGGTTTGGAATCAAATTCCACATATTTTGGATAGGAATTTTTGGACTTATACATGGTTAGTGGGGGAAAAAGGTGGTTCATGGATTGCACATTGAAGCTACCCAGGTGGACATAATGGATATGTGACCTCTATGTAGGGCATGATCTTCTTGAGATATAGTGGCTCGAGGGAAATACCAGGATGGGAATAGATGATGGAAGACACTGAAATTCGAGAGGTGCACCCCTAGGAGTAGGGAAATAAGGTTTACCAATGGTTGGGATTGAACCTCATGGAGGCTTCCTATGTACCCAGTTTAGAATATAGGTATCAAAACCCACATTGTTCAGAGTTATGAGGCTTAAGCATGGTTAGCGACCCGTGGAGGTGGAAACTGGGGATTAATCCAAGATAGACCCCTGAAAGAAGGGTTTCACAGTAACTAGTAACCTCTAAGACTGTGTGATTAATGCTCGTTTTGAGAAATAAGAGGAAGCATTATATCAAATAGTTGTGTCATGAAAGATTTGTCAGTGAGGGATAGTGTGGGGATTACGTGTAGAATCGACCCATGGTGACAAATCAAAATCGGAGAGGGATGGGGTGTAGAGAGTCCCCAATGACAATCCACACTCTGGTATTTGTGTCTAAATGAGGAAAAATGTATAAAAAGTGTTGCCTCGAGTAAAAAAGGAAAGTGGTTACATTATAATGGCTTCCCTTCCCCGCGGGGTGGATTCTGTTCCATGTGAGGAGAATCTCATTCCATGTGATGAATATCTCACTCACGTATAGATGAGTGGGCCTGGAAAATTACCAAGGCGGGTAACCCCATGTGCATGTAATATGGTGTGGCTACAGTTTAAGGTCATGTGTTGAGGATGATATTGTTTGGTAGTTTAACTTCCTGCATCACAGACAAGGACGACCCTTCCTTCACCCCTTGAACATACATGATGGATACCCACCCACACATGGGGAATGGAAGGCATCAAAAATACATAAAGGGAGTGGGGTGGAGGTGTGGCCAGTAGTGGGGTCCATGTTATTATGGTAATTCCAAAAATTAAGATATTTTAGCATATATATTCCAAAAAAAAAGTGGTAGGACCATGCATGTAACACCCCAAGCTTCCATGGTACATTACCCTTTGAATAATATAGTAGCTTGTGTTGTACGCAACTTCGAGTTCAAAAACACCACAACCAATCAAACTAGCCGTTATTAATAGTAATACCCACTTTTTAAATTTTTATAAACAATATCTTTCAAAATGGAATTCATTTTTTGATTCGGAATATCAAAATTATCTTAGGGTGAATTTTTGGTTTTTTTCTAAAAACTTTCAATTTTTGATGAATAGTGAATATACTAAATTTTAATTAAAAATTACTTTTTTAATCAAAATAATTCATAGTGATAAATTATATTGTTGAGTGGTTTTTTAGTATAATTAGATTATATTTTTACCATTTAATCAAATTTTGGTCATTGGTTGTAATTTCACATTTAAACTGGACATAAGCATGTGTCAATCTTTGGATAGTTATTATTTCTAAAAAACACGTTTTTGGTTTTGACAACAGGAATTAATTTTAAATTAATTTTGGCCAATTATGTGTTTCAAATTTAGAAAAATGGATTCCATATTTAGAATCAGGAGGTCCAAATTTTCTAAACAGTTAACTTCTATTTTTAGAAATTTTGAATAATTACTTCAGTAAATATTTTATTTACCATGGTTAAAGGGTAAATCCGGTAAATAAGGGTAAGAAATTATATTATAATAATATTAAATTACCCTAACACATGTTTTAACCCTATTTTATGATACATGTCCTACCATGGTCATCCTTGGGTCGATTTTGGGACCCCATGGAGCCACCTGTAGGTGATAATGACACTTTATATTAATTAAGTTAAAGTAAATACAAAAATGACATAAGCATATATCTTTTAGTAAAACAATTTGTACATAGGGTTATATATGTTATCTATTCAACTATAAATATTAATTATAAATCTAAAATTATTTCCTACATTATTTTATTTTATTTATAAATTTTAGACGTTGAATAATTTAATTTGTTTATGACATAATGATGATGCAGTATTTTCCTTATTAATGAAAGAATCAAATAAATAGTATTATAGATGTTGAAATAAATATAATTTTAAAGTTTCAATGCAATACACGAATTTTATAGGTTAACATGACATGTTAGGATTTATTAAATTAATTTTTTTAGTTGTAATAATGATTTTAGGAATTTAACAAATTCAAAAGAGAAAATAGTGTCAAATTTGATATAAAGGAGTTTTTAAAACAAATGTTATATTATTAATTGATATTATATTCCTAAAAATATAAGGTTTGGAAAAAGGTATTAAATAATATTATATATGTCATTAATTAACCACTTTAGGTTCTCTTGGAAGTTTATAGTAAGTTTATTAACCATATAATATAAAAACACAAAGAGACATGGTAAATGTCAAACTAATTAACTAAGAGTTAAATCTAGAAGATAAGGTTAATATAGTGACCCAAAATGGTCTAAAACCTATTAGTTGAGTGGTTTTAGACCCATACCTACATTATCCTCGAAATAAATCATTTTGGATCTATTAGAAACCTAAAATGATTTTATTATAAAATAATATTTCAATCTTTTCCTAAGGTGCCACTCACCCCTCTAATAAAAGGGCACTTCCCCTTCTCTAAAATTCACACCTTAAAATCCATTTGGATCAGCCAACACCAGCCCAAATAACCTCTCAATTGTCCTCCCCTAATCCTAGAGGAATTCCTTTAGTCAGAAAGCCAACTTAAAGATCTCTTTTGATCAAATCAAAAGGAAGAACCCGAAGATGAGGTAAATATTTCATCATCTCTTTCAAGTTATTTTCTTCTTCCACTTCCAATTTATTTATTGTTTCTATTCTAAAATAATAAATCCAGTATCTTATATATAATATGATATTATTATAAAAATGGTATAATAATATTCATTAATTTATCCATCCTATGAATGACATGTCACCATACGTGCATACGTACAGCTTACCATCTCCACGTCGTGGTGTAGTTTGTTATTCAAACACTTTATCATTTGGATAGGTATAATAATGAGTATAAATTATGAAAATAAAAAATATAACATGATAATTAATCCGTATATATGATATTACATCTAACTATATAAAATTTTAATATCAAAAGAATGATATTTTCACTCGTGCGTACGTACGGATTACCGTCCCCACGAACGTGATGAGATTCATTCTCGATCGTATCCATTCAAGACTAAATTTCATTTTATGATTAAAAATAATGTTTAAAGTCTTGATATCATTATTAACATGAATAATATACATCCCATCCTTAACAAACATGACTCACATTACAAATAATATAAAGGAAAATGAATCAGTTAACACCTGAAACAATGATAATACTAAAATATTATTAACAAATAAATATTAGATGATAATATATGATATCATATTTATTTATATGGTTCTTTTATAATCTAATAAAAATTATTTAACTATTATACAAGAGGTTAACATACCCTCGACCAAGTAAAAGTACAAGGTAAGGGTTAATTTCACTATCTCTTTATTATTTGAGGTTGTTTTTACATAAGTATCTACTGGGATATATTTATTCTCCATGTCCATGTTTCATAAAAAAAAATTCAAAGGGAATACTTTTAAGGTAATTTTTACTAAAACATCATTTTAAAATTTTTAATGATTTATTCTTCTAAACCATTTTCATTAATGAATATGTTTTCAAAATGGTTTTAAGGATTTATTTATATAGACATGAATGTTTTAAAATAGTAATTCCTTTCATAAGTTTCCAAGTGGTATGGAACACTTTGATTCAAAACTATCTGATAAATTAATTTCTTTATTTGAATTTTAAATGAATTCATGAAAAAGGGATATTTCTCTCAAAGATTTTTACTAATCATTTTTAACTATGTCAACATCCTTTACGGGATATTATTCTTGATCGAGGTTGATTTATTATGGTAAAAATATTCCATATTGTATTAAAGGATTTGTGATATGTTTGATTATGGATGTGTTATTTTTATACCATTCATTATTTATGGATAAACTATTGACATTTCATATGCCAGTTTTTATACGAATGTTTATTTTATGTTTAAACTTTTTCATATGAGGAATGTATTGGACTTAGTAAGTGATGGGTGGAGCCTGTTATATCTCCTTGGTGTATCGGTAGGTCTCATGAGACAAACTAGTGTCATGGCACAAGTCCTTGAAAAATCATATTTGTAGTCATGGCACAAGGCCCTGACTATGTGGTTATAAAGTCTGGCATTATGCATTCCATCATTATGAAAGTGGATATTGATATTTCATGTAATTATTTGACTATTAGAATATCCATGTGAATAAGTAAATGGAATTATTTGATTTTATCTTTTCCATATTATTCTTAAGTTCAAGTTTAATAGGCTTTTCTTTTAGTGTTTTACATTTCTTTTAATGTTTATGTCTATTTATATGATTTTCTGCTATATTTTTATCCTTACTGAGCATCTCAGCTCACCCCTTTCTATGGTTTATTTTTTCCAGGATGTGAAGCAGTATTTTATGAATGACTTGCGGGGATAGTCTGAGGGGATATGAGTGTGGTCTATGGAAACAATGTTGTTGTGGTTTTTCATTTTATAATTTAATGTAAAACTTATTAATGTATCTAGTATTTTCAAGGCTACTAAAATGATTGGTTTTTCAGGAAATAATTTTCTTTGTTTCATGCCAATGTTATGTAATAATGCACCAAATCTGGGTAATTGGGGTTGGGGTGTTACAGTTGGTATCAGAGGAAGTTTATTACAAACCTTGGAATCTAGATTTAGATAGACTTTGATTAGATCACATTACCCTAATATAGAATTTGATAATTATTATATAATAACTTCCTTGAATTTTGGTATTGTTGATATTTTGTGAGTTTCCATGGAATAAATCCATGTCTAGATACGAGCTGGTAGAGGTGGCTCTGGCACAGATGTACCCAAGGGTAAAACCCAAAAACACCATTTGAGCTAGACTCTAACTGAAACTGGTGCACGACAACGGGCCTTGCTCCACTCTTGGTTACGACATTCCTGGGGGATATGCTTATGAAAATTCTAATTTTCATTACAAATCATTATGAAGGGTTTATGAGTATAGACTTCCTCAAATAAAACATTTTTATGATTATGGATTATATCCATAAATTGTTGAGTTTCTGTTAAGTGTTTCACAAGATTGAAATTATGTGTTTTGATTCATAAACTAATCTAGTTTATGAAATTGTTTAGAAATGGTGCCTAGTGGAAGTAATGGAAACCATATCAATGCATGCAATCCATGTAGGGATTTCCCTGCTACTGAAGATAATTATAGTGTAACTAGTGAAGCAACTGGTGTTGATCAGCTTATCACCATTCTGGGACAACTCGCTCAGGTTATGAATAATAACCTTACCCGTATAGAGCACCCTGATCCCCAATTTGGAGGATCAATGTTAGATCTCTTCATGAGGCAACAACCACCAGCATTCAATGGGAGTACAAATCCATTAGTAGCTGAGAAATGGATAAATTACTTAGAGAAAATATTCCATGCCTTGGGGAGTAGTGAAAGGGAAAAGGTTTTCATGGTAGTTTACCGCCTCACTGAATATGTTAATCAATGGTGGTCATTGATTAAAAACACAAAGAGAGATGATGAAGTATCAAATATGGAATATAGGGAGTTTAAATATATTTTCTTAGAAAAATACTTTCCTCGAGACCATTGGGAAGATATAGGCAATTTCTGAGTCTGAGGTAAAAAGAGGATCAGAATGGCACAAAGTATGAATCTAACTTTACAAGGTTAGAAAGGCATGCAACAGATTATATATGTAACCCAAGAAGTAAGATTGATCGTTTATTTTATGGGTTAAAAACATTTCTTCATCGAGCATTAGTCTCATAATTATTCTCATCGTACGAAGATATTTTCTCATGTGCTATCAAGATAGAAAATTAATTCTCTAATTCTTATGAATTTAAAGAAAAGTAAGAGAAGAAGAGATCTGATGAACACTTTGGAAATGGAAATAAGGGGAGGAAGGGAAAATTTTAATATCTATCCTATAGTAAATGTGGTAAGAAACACCCCGGTACTTTCCTGAAAAAGGCCACCAAGCTCGTGATTGCAAGGGGAAGAAAGAGGCTATCAATTTTGAATGCTACAATTGTAGAGAAAGGGGGAATTATGAAAATGAATGTCATAAGAACTAATGAAAATTACCTCAGAAAAGGGAAAGGGATCAAGGACAAGCTTATGTGATCACTACTACTGAGGTTGAAACTCTGAAAGACGTGGTGGAAGGTAATTTAATGGTTTCCTCAAGTTTTTCCAAAGAATTATTTGATTCTGGATCATCACATTATTTCATATCTTCCAAGTTAGCTACGAAAATTAGATATTTCTAATTTTATTTAACATGGGATTTGTCAGTCAAAACTCATAAGGGGAGTATCATTGAAATAATGTTTTGTGAATCAGTTTCCATTAAGACACATAAATGTTTTTTATCTACTAATCTCATCATTATAACCATGATTTAATTTGATATTATTATCGGTATGGATTTTATTTCAGACCATGATAAAAAAATTATTGTAAGAAGGAGGTTATTATTTTTGATGACGATGATAAAGAACAACTTATCCTTAGAGAAGAAACATCACCACATGATTCTTATCTAGATCCACCCCCAGTAGATCAACTTAATCTAATTATTATGGAGGAATAAAATCAAATATTTGTGGGTGAGGAAAAGAATGTTCAAATAGAATATGTACCTATTGTGCAAGATTATGTTGATTTGTTTCCAGAATATTTACATGGACATCTTCCAGAAAGTGAAATTGAGTTTTCTATTGATTTAATTCCTGGTTCAAGGCCCACGTCGAAGACCCCTTATAGAGTGGCCACTGTGGTGGAACTAAAGAAACAACTAGAGTAATTGACTAACAATAGATTTATTCTCACTATTTTTTCTCCATGGGAAGCCCCTTTCCTTTTTGTTAAGAAGAAATAAGGATCTATGAGGTTGTGCATTGACTATAGGGAGATCAATGCTATAACAATAAAGAACAAGTATCCCCTACCTCACATTGATGATTTATTTGACCAAATTCATGGAGCTCAATATTCTTCAATGATTAACCTTCTATCTGGATACAATCAGTTGTGCGTGAAGAAGGAAGACATTCCGAATACAGTATTTCGAACAAGGTACAGGCATTACAAGTTTACAGAAATGCCTTTTGGGCTGACTAATGCACCATCTGTTTTCATGTATCTAATGAATATGGTTTTCAAGGAATATATTGATGATTTTGTAGTGTTATTTATTGATGATATCTTGGCTTACTCAAAAATCTATGAAGATCATGAAAATCAATTGTGCATTATCCTGAAGAAACATAGAAAAAATAATTTATATGGGAAGTTTAACAAGTATGAATTTTGGCTTAAAGAGATTTCTTTTCTTGGCCATATCATCTCTAAGGATGGAATATCTATTTATCCTTTAAAGACCAAGGCAATCCAATAATGGTCAGCACCGACGAGTATAACTGAGGTACGTTGTTTTATTGGTTTAGTAGGTTATTATCGGCATTTCATCTATAATTTTTCCCGATTGGCTAACCCATTAACCAAGCTCACACATAATGGGGTTAAATTTGTATGGACAAAAGAGTGTGAAGAATGTTTTGAAGAACTGAAGATAATATTAGTCAATTATCCTATATTGAATATACCATCTGGGAATGATGGGTTTGTTATTTATAGTGATGCTTCAAAGTAAGGACTTGGTTGTGTACTTATGCCGAATGATAGGGTTATTTCTTATGTATCACGATAGCTAAAAATTCATGAAAAAAACTATCCTACTCATGATCTTGAGTTAGCAGCTGTAATCTTTGCTTTGAAGATATGGATACATTATCTCCATGCTGAAAAATGTGAGATTTATACTGATCACAAGAGTTTGAAGTGAATTTTCTCACAAAAATAACTCAACATGAGGCAAAGGTGATGGCTTAAACTACTCAAGGATTATGATTACACTATACACTACCACCCGGGGAAGGCAAATAAGTTGGCAGATGCATTGATTAGAATGGATCATGGAGTTTTGAATAAGAGGAGAGTTGAAAGGGATCATATATACATGGATCTAGTAAATATAGATATGGGAATAACCATGGAAGGTGAAACATCAATGCTTTTTCAAATTGTTTCCAAACCACCTTTACTAGAAAGGATGAAAAGTTATCAAGCTGATGATGAGGAGTTTCTAAAGAAGATTAAATCTTTGAATGATGGGAGATTGATTGACTTTGAATATGAAGATGGGTGTTTCCGACGCTTTCACCGGGGCGCGCGCATCCGTCTGCGGAGGACGCGCGGCTTGTTGCCCCGCATTCTCCCTTTCCAAAGGCGGGCAGCATTCGCTCCTTATTCAGGGACGTCTGCTCCTTGATCGAAACGGGATGATGGGATGTCGGTTCTTCCTCCTGTGGATTCCTCCTCAGAATACATCACCTAGTCTGGGTCTCCCTTATAGATTTAATACGTAGTTCGTGAAACTCTTCCCAGTACCATGTTTCCATGGATGCCGGTTAATTACACTGCTTCTGTCGGGACATTCCAAAGGGTCCAGTCAGGGCAGCAACCTTCGGTCAGGGGAGTTGTCACGTTGAGGCATCAGTAGCATGTCTGGATGCTGGGGTACCTGGCATGTCTGTCTGTTATCCTTGACCACAAGGCTTCTCGAGGGCGTGGAAGCCCGAGGCATCCCGCATCGAGCGCGGGGAATTACATGTCATAGACACATATCTAAGGTTTTCCTCAGCTTCCCGGGTTCAACACAGGGTATGCCGCGAGTTTAACGTCCAGCGGAGACAGATCAACCCAACCAGAGCATTAGCTAGGATAGATCGGATTGAGGGATCCTCCTTGAAGGGATATCGATACCGGGGCCAGTCTATGGGCGACTGTGAAAAAGAGCGTACCGACCTGGTCTCACCAGAATAAGATGGTCCGGGCGAGAATTAGAACGGGTGGTGGGTTGATGAATGGAGTGGAAGGAGAGTGAAATGGGACCATCGCAGTGGGGGACAGTGAAGTTGGGCTTGAGCCTTGACGAGGCTTTCTATGTATCCCCGTGGCAGGGAATCAAAGTCCGCGTAGTTCGGGATGGTGCCGGTAAACCGACCTAAAGCTGGACCTTGGCCCGATGAATGTCGTCAGCGTACCGACGTGAAGGTGGACCTTGGTCCGATGGGCATCGTCAGCGTACCGATGTGAAGGTGGACCTTGGTCTGATGGGAGTTGGGCTTGAACCTCTGGGAGGATTCCTACGTACCATGCCTTGACATGGATCAAATACCTCGTAGTTCGGGGTGGTCACAACGGCTTGCCGTCGGATGGGAATTGCAGTTTAGCGTCGTGCTGGACGGGAGTGTACAGTTTAACGTCATGTTGGACGCGGGTGTGACCCGACGTGAAAGTAGACTCGTGAGTCCACTATTGGTGAGCCTGAACCTCGTGGAGGCTTCCTACGTACCATGTCTTGACATGGATCAAAGTCCTCGTAGTTCAAATGGTGGGTCGCAATGGCTTACCACTGGACCGGAATGGGACCCGACGTGAATGAGCGACGGGTGGGCTTGAACCTCGTGGAGGCTTCCTATGTACCATTCCTTGACATGGATCAAAGACCTCGTAGTTCAGGATGGATTTTGTCGGTAAACCGATGTGAAAGTAGACCTTGGTCCACTATTGGTGGGCTTGAACCTCGTGGAGGCTTCCTACGTACCATGCCTTGACATGGATCAAAGTCCTCGTAGTTCAAAAGGGAATGTAGTTTAACGTCATGCCGGACGAAGATGGGACTCGACGTGAAGAAATGACGGGTGGGCTTGAACCTCGTGGAGGCTTCCTACGTACCATGCCTTGACATGGATCAAAGTCCTTGTAGTTCACTATGGATTTGTCGGTGAACCGACGTGAAGAAACGACGGGTGGGCTTGAACCTTGTGGAGGCTTCCTACGTACCATGCCTTGACATGGATCAAAGTCCTCGTAGTTCAAAAGGGAATGTATTTTAATGTCATGCCGGACGAAGATGGGACCCGACGTGAAGAAACGACGGGTGGGCTTGAACCTCGTGGAGGCTTCCTACGTACCATGCCTTGACATGGATCAAAGTCCTCGTAGTTCACTATGGATTTGCCGGTGAACCGACGTGAAAGTAGACCTTGGTCCACTATTGGTGGGCTTGAACCTCGTGGAGGCTTCCTACGTACCATGCCTTGACATGGATCAAAGTCCTCATAGTTCGGAAGATGGTTTGGGTCGCAATGGCCTACCACTGGACCAGAATGCAATTTAACGTCGTGCTGGACGGGGGTGAGACCCGACGTGAAATGACGGGTGGGCTTGGACCTCATAGAGGCTTCCTACGTACCATGCCTTGACATGGATCAAAGACCTCGTAGTTCACTGGGATGGGTGTTCAGGGTCGGTGCTCACTCTAAGCCCACGTGAGTCATGCTCAGTGTGAGAAACAAGAGGTTGCAAGGACCTGACGATCACGTCGCGAAGGGTGCGTCCGTGAGAAGCGAAAAGGGGCTTACGCGTTGGGCGGCCCATGGTGTTGGGACTTACTCCAGGATGGAGGCCCATGGAGAGGTGCCTCATTCCCTATCACTCCCTCCACTGACCTTGGTAGTGGGGAAGTACAGAGATGCACGGGTGCAATCATCCGTACGAAAGGTTGGGGGATTACGCTCTGAGGCAGCCCTTCCCCTGCGAACATACGCCACTCCGACAAGGAGGATCTCATTCCATGTGCGGAAGAGTTCCATTCCCGTGGAGACGAGTGGTGTAAAGAATGTTCGAGCTGGGGGGACCCTTCGTGAGGGAGACGAGGTTGGGTCACAGTTTAACGTCATGTGTTGAGGACGTGGTGCTTGGCAGTTTAACGTCCAGTAGCTCGGACGAGGTGGGTTCACTCCACACCCATAGGACTTACATAACCGGTACCCTCTGGTCCTTGGGGAAGGGAAGGTGTCAGTAAGGCCATGGTAAAGGGGGGTCGTGGGACGAACCATCGAGGGGTCCACGTTAGCGTGGCTATGCGAAGAAGCAATAGCCGTTAGCGTGCCTATGCGAAGAAGCATTAGGCGAAACAACGCTACGGGTCGTATTGTCCATGGGACTTTGAAATCACATCGTGCAAACCTGGAGGGTCGCACGGAAAGAGGAATTGCTAAGCAGAGGAGTGTGCTTTGCGAATTGGGGTGCCTTGGCCTTAGCATGGGGCATAGGTGTGAGTGGAAGGCGCTTCGCGAAGTGGAACAGTGTTCACGGAGCTCTGCCTCGCGAAGAAGGGGTACCTCGCGAAGCAGGGTCCTGCGAAGCAGTGTGCTTCGCGAAGTGGAGCGGTCCTGCCTTAGCATAGGGATCACTCGTATGGGTTGGGTGTTTCGTGAAGCACAAGTGCTCCACGGCTGCCCGGGTTCCCTTGGGAATCCCCTTCCTCCGCAAACGCCCTTGAGCTTCGCGAAGGGCATCCCTCCCGGAAGAGGGGCTCAAAACGAGACAAGGCAGAGTCGTCTCGTGAAGTAGAAGTACCTCGCGGAGCTCATGATTCCCGGGGCAAAGTGTGCTTCGCGATTCAGGAGAGGAGAAGCCGAAAGGTCGGATTGTCCGTCCTCAGGACTCAGGGGGAGTCCAATATTTATAGGGAAGGGGCGCCGCGAAGCAGGGATCGCGCGCCGCCTCTGGTGCTTCGCGGCGGCTCGCGAACGTCAAAGGGGTTTGCGGAGGATTACCGCCTCTGGAGCTTCGCGGCGGCTCGCGAACGTCAAAGGGGTTCGCGGAGGATTACCTCCTCTGGAGCTTCGCAGCGGCTCGCGAACGTCAAAGGGGTTCGCAGAGGATTACCGCCTCTGGAGCTTCGCGGCGCCGCCATGGTAGGGGAGCTTCGCGGCGGGGCTTCGCGACGGAGCTTCGCGAGGCAGCTCGCCGGCCTTTTTCATTCCTTTCTTTCGGGCCACATTTTTGGCGCCAACAAATGACCCCCCTCATACTTGGAGCCGCGGAGGGCGAAGGGTCGAAGTCTGAGGGATAATCGCCAAAATTGTCGGTGGTTCGCGATGCAGCATCACGAAGGGGCCCCGCGATGCTCGCCGGGGCCGCAGATCCGAACGCGCCGCAATGCTTCGCGTGACTGAGGCACGCCGCGATGCTCTGGGGTCGCCGCCTATAAATAGGGGGTCCTCCCTCTTTTGTCTTTACGTGCCTTCCTTGTCTTTTTGTGCTCTCGACTTCGTGAAGCTCCGTGTACTCCGCGACAGCCCTCCGCGAATCGAGCTTCGCGGCGAACTGCGGGTCTCCGACTCCACGTCCGCGCTAGGCGAACTTCTTGTCGGCCTTGGCCAGACTTCGCGGCTTGGTCTCGCGGCTGATCTTCGCGATCTGTCTTCGTGGTCGAGCTTCGCGGTCGAGCTTCGCGATCCATCCGAAAGAATCCTTTTCTGAGGGCCAGAATTAAAATGGCTCATCAATAAGCTGTCTTGGGGGTCCTCGTAGATGCTTCTCGTCGAGATGAGATGGCCAACCGACCAGGCTTGGGGGAAACGGTTCGGAGCCACTCGGACCACACTTATTTGACAGATCTGCTGTCGGAAGGTCAGAAGGATTATCCGCAGTGCAAGAAACTACCGTTGTACGGCTTCGGGCTGAGGGATGACGTCTTCATCGCTGTGGCGAGAAGGGATGAACCAGCTTGCTGGTTCAGGAGCACACCGTGCCAGCACCAATGGTTCAGGGTGGCCGATGGTCACGCGCGGGAGGACTTCACACCCATCACCGTTGATTGTCTCTTCAACCATGTGAATGATATCGACGGGAGGCCATTGCAACCGGATACGTCCCCTCCTCTCTACCGCACCATGCTAAAGGCGGCTCTGCAGGATCCGAAGAAGGGATGGTCCGATGAGTGGGACCTGCGTCAGGGCGGCAACTTTACCGACGACTGGGCCTGGGCCTACTGGGTAGGCGCATCATGCGAGGAGTTCGGGGCCGAGCTGAGGAGAGTGGGATTGTATGAGGCAGCATGGGCCTCCCAGTTCCACATTTACCAACCAATGCAGCTGATGCCGGAACTGCTGAGTAGATGGTCCTCCAGGACCAACACTTTTCACCTTCATCACGGGGAGGTGGGCATCAGCCTGTGGGATGTCCACCAGGTTTCTGGGGTCCCGATCTTGGGGGCCATGTATGACGAGTTCCTCCCCGTTGCCAGCGCGTGGGGAGATGCGGAGCAAATGCCGTGATTGGCGTCGGTGCTGATTGCGCTCGTCCCTAGAGAGGAAAAAGAGGCAGTGAGGGATTTCCACTTCAGAAGATGGTTCAAATGCTTCCTGAATTTCCCAGAGAATCGAGAGTTCCCGCCGAGGCCTCGAACTTGTCCGAGGGCGGCCCAACGGGGCAAGGGGCACTCGTATTGGCGGGTCTTGGAGGACAGCCAATGGAAGACTTGGGGTTTCAGTGTCAGTACTGAATAGCATCCAATAGTCAGGCTGGCGGCGTTCATCGCGGCTCTCATCTGTGGCTGGATCCTACCGGTGAGAGATACAAGCATGGGGGTGCGGCCCAGCTCGTTCATCATGGCGTCGATGTTGTCCATGGGGCAGCGGATCAACCTGGGGATCCCGATGCTCACCAAACTGTACAGAATGCTGCGGAATATTAGCGAGGGCAAGAAGCCTCCAAGGATATGCGGGCCCTTCCACCTCCTGTATGGGTGGATCGCAGCGCATATCAGGGGGATTTACGAGTATCCAAACCCCATTTCGCCGCCGGGATCAGACATTCGCCCCTCCATTCTGAACGCATTTGGGAGCTTCCCGTTCAAACTGGTCATTCCAATGGTGCTGAATCGGGTGTGGAGGGCGGATGAGTTCAATTTCCATCCCTTCCCGTTGCCGACGGGGATGCTTACTGATGATGGACGGGGAACAGAAGAACATCGGGCTTACCTTCTTGCCTTCTGAGGTGGAGTTTTGGTGGCTCGGATAGATCGTGAGCCAATCTGTGAACCGTACACCCTGCATCATTTTGCGAGGCAGTTCCGGTGCCTCCAGCGGCTGACCCCGCAGGTCTACTGGGAGGTGTGCCACGAGGAGCACCCGTGTGTGATGAGGCAGCTGTGGCTCATGTTCACACGCGAAGATGGAAAGATGCGGATTGCATTGCCTCCATCCACCGCCGCCTTCGGATTAGTGATGGAGTACGCCATCAGTTGGGAGGCCGCTTATCCGGGGGAGATGCTGAAGCAGCCAACGATCCGGGTTGGTGACGGTGGGCCTCCTCTATCTCGAGGTCGGGGTCGGAGGGCAGCTAGGGCCGCTCGCGGTAGCGGGGCTGCCATGGCGGTGAGACCCGCACCGGCCGAGGGTATGGCAGCAATGGTAGATCCGGTGATTCCGGAAGAGCAGGGCCATTCGGAGGGGCGGCCACCGAGGGGATTCCGTAGGATATCCACTCAGGCTCCGGGGAAGCGGCTGTGTCACATTGACATGGCAGAAGATGTTGTCTTTCCGGAAGCTTGGGACATTTGGGATGTCAACCGGCAATTCCTCATCCCACCTGAGATGTGGGCCCACCTGAATCGCCTCGGGATGGAATTGCCGGGCATAGGCCCAGTTCGGGCTGGATTCATGGTGTCTCCAGCGGAGGCGGAGCAATACCTAGACGAGCTGGAGGATTACGTCCACTCCAGCGATGTTCCTCACCCAATGACGGATCGGGTGAGGGTACTGTTGAATTAGACGGTCCCCCCGCAGTTATCGGCTGCCGATCTGAGGGAGCGCTTCCCCTTGCAGGAGGAATCAGAGGACTCTTCTCGGGAGGATGAGGCTTGCGGAGGGATCCCGCTGGAGGAGGGCGAGGTCGGAGACCGAGGCTCAGAATCCGACGATTTCGCGGAGGCCCTCGAGGTAGCATTCTGAACTTCTCTCCTTACGACCTATTCTCGGGTCCCTATGGACCTCTCATCAATGTTTGAACCGTGCAGGAGGAACTTTTTTGTAGGCCTCGCTCTCGTTCTTCGGCGGGTGATGATGTGGGACCTTCAGAACCCGCGCCTATGGCTGCGTCCAGTTCTGCGTCTGGTGGGACCAGGGCGCCCGAGGTGGCTCCTCCGGAATCTCCAGACCTTCCAACAATATACGGAGGGCCTCGCCTCGGGGTCCCCTTAGTACCGGCTCAGGAGCAGCGCTCGGAGGTCGATCTTTGTAAGTCCCTCCCACCGGTCTTCTCATTGTCACATGTAGGCCATGCCAACTAACGTTTATGTCTCTCTGTCGTACAGTTCTTCGGATGGCGTGGGCCGCTGCGGCGAGGCTGGTCGGGATGTCTTGCGGCGTCCCTCCTAGGGGCATGCCGGTGATGGTGGCGATAGTCCCTCCATCTCCTCAAGCTGCGACGCACATCATCACTGGCGGGTCCGCCAGCAGGGTCGTACCCGAAATCATTGAGGTGGACTCCGAGGAAGAGGATAAACCGGTCGGTCCCAGTCCTGTCCTGCCTGCATCGGCGTCAGGTGTCGTACCAGATTCGACACCAGATGCAGATCCCGCTGAGGAATTCCTACAGGCATACCCTGCATACAAGCCTGCCAACCGCGCGGATTGGGACGAAACGGCCTCCGATGAGGAAGACAACAGCATAGTCCGTCGCTGGTCGTGGAAGCTGATCACGCGCTTTATCAGGGACACTCCCCAAGCGCAATGGCTGGCCGAAATGGATAGTCTCTGCTCGCGGTTGCGCGAACTGTGTGCCGGGGGAGTGGATGCCCAACGCCCTCACACGCTCATCCGAGACCTCATGGCTGAGAAGATCTGGGAGCATGATTGTGGGCTGAGCGTGGGATGGCAGCGGAGGAAGGCGACCAGCATTAGGAAGCTCCAGGAGGCTGAAGGCGAGGTCCAACAGATGCAGATCCGGGCCAACGAGCTTTCATCCACTCTTGATGTGCAGTCTGAGCTGGTCTCACGATTGAAGGCCCAGCTGGCAGAGGCTGAGGAGCATATGGGGCAGACCTCTGGAAGGATGGCTGCCATCCAGGCCGAGGTAGAAAGGGCCAGGGCCAGAGTTGACGAATTACGCCCCACCGCCGCTGAAGAGGAGCGAGAGTTGAATCAGCGGCAACAGGCTTTGGACGCCGCAAGTCAGTGGGTGGCGGAGCTGCAACGCTCTTTTGACGGGGTCAACCCATCCATGGGGGAAGTCAACCCCCGAGTATTGTAACAAACCCGAAAGAAACTTTTATTAATACTTTTGTGCTTCAACTCTTTCTTTCTCCTTTGTTTTGAGTGTCGTGGCACACACGATTTCCACTGTTGAATTGCCTTGTTACATCCTTACAATGTTTGCGGGACGTTTGACGACAATTCCCCAAGCCAGTCCAGATTCCCGAAGGATGGGGAAGGCTTGATCGGAGGAGGAACTTCCAGGATAGCCGAATTACCGTTTCTTCAACGTGCTCTTATGCACGAACGGGGCAACGCCAGGGCACTGAAATCGGTTCAAACAGATGAAAATGGGAAGTGTGAATCACGATACCCAAATTCGGAACACTGTGGGGATGGCGTGACAATAAAGGACAACCGTTAACCGTGGCGGACAAATGGTATCCTTACTATGTTAGCTTGAAATGGGGACAACAAATGAGCATCGACCGCTGACCATATTTGCAACGCGGGATTTTATCAATTTGTTGTCGATCAATCCTTCGGGACATTGGCCCGTAACGGTAGGAGAGCCCTTGGGCATAGTATCCAGGCCGTTATTGGGGGTCCCTCCAAACATGACCAGTCTTCTGGAATGTTGGCCCAGGACAGTAGGTGAGCCGATGCGGCATGAGACCAGACCGTTAGGGGGTTCCTTCAGACATGAAAGAGGACGAGGGTCCGAATAAGGGGCACGCAAAGCGTGGAACATGGAGTGGTGGTTTGTTCAAACAGAATCCAACACTTCGGTAGTTGCACCACCATGGTGGGAGTACGCCAGATGGGTGCATCGGCCTGATCACGGATCATTCTTTCTTCCAGATAGGGTCTCTCTGGCGAGGGCTGGAAATGGGGAGGAACAAGATTTCGTGATTCCAGGGGCTAAAACCTAGGCGAAATTCCTAGGTGTCTCTACGTATCCCACGTGATGATGGGAATCAAGCCACACGTAGTTCTGGAAGTGCATTTTAACGTCATGCGGGGCGGGGAGTAGCCTAACCGTGTTGGTACACATCCCGCCAAAACTACTAAGCCCACGTGAGTCGTGCTCGGTGTGGGAAACAAGCAGTAGGGGTGGGAATTTCCCGACACAGAGAGGGGCTAGTTAGGGAAAAGGGACGCTCGGTGAATCCTGGCCCAATGACAATAACATGATCATTTAGCGCACCTAGATGCGTGAAGAGAAAGAGCTGAGTATGATGGAATTCCACTTGAACATGAGGAAGTGGAAATGTGTGAATCATGGTGCTCGAGATTCAGATCACAATGATGGCGGCGTGACGACAGAGGGTAACTGCTGACCGTATTCGCAACGCAGTACCCTGTCGCGTTAGCCTAAAATGGGGACATACAAATGAGCATCGACCGCTGACCATATTCACAACGCGGGATTTTATCGATTTGTTGTCCAATATCCGTGGGGACGTTGGCCCGGAACGATTGAAGGGCCCTTAGGTCCAGCATTCATGGAGAGCCCTTAAGCTTAGTATCCACGTCGTCTGAGGGTCCTTTTGGATGTGGAAGAGGATGAGGATCCAAATAGTGAGCTCACGAAGCTTGGTCATGGGATGAGGGGAACGTCCCTGTGAAAATCCTACGCTTCGGGCTCTTTGTCAAAACACATCTGAATACGGCAACGAAACGTATTAGAGAGAGGGAGCAGATTCCTTTCCCTTGGGGTGATCTTAGTTTAGGGTCATAGAATTCGGACCATGGATGGGAAAAGGGATCAGGGGACGCATGACATCAAAACCTGACGTGAATGAGGACGTAGTCCAACTTACCATGCATTCTCTGGGGAAATGCTCGAGTCGAGGGACCGAACACAAGGGTTAGGCGGGGCCCGCGGGGAAGCACCCGGGCGCTCCTACGTATCTCATAAGGATGAGAATCAAGCCATACGTAGTTCTTGAAGTGACATGGTAGGATACCAGTGCCAGGGGAAAAGGGGAGTGCGGGCGTGGCCCTTGCACTAAAAGAAGCGGAATTTGATGTATCTTGTTTGTTCTTTAAGGTGAATGGGTTTTTTTTGTGAAGCGACTGGCCTAGAACAGTAAGTCGTGATGTCGCCACAAGAATCAGGCCGTGATGGGCATTGAAAAATGGCATGGCACGTGACCAATACCCAACGTGATGTCCTCTACAACGAGGTCACCACAATGCGGTGCCATTTTTCGTCGTGCGGCCAGGACGATAATGTCACAATTTAGGGCCGTATGATAGGACCCAGCATGCATTTTATCGTCATGCAGCGCGGACGTAGCAGAGACGACGCTAGGCGGGAAATGTGCGCAGTGTTATAAAACACAATTGACAGAGACATGATCCCACATCAAATTGTACGCCATCCGGAGAGGGAAACCTTAGGCCGAGGGGCCTACACAGAGGTGAAACAGGGAGAGAGACTGGCTTCCTGAATGGGTTGTACCCGGAGACAAGGCGTCTGGGCGGTCCTATGTGTCCCATGAAGATTGGAATCAAGTTGAACGTAGTCCTGAATGGATCTTAGTTTTTGGTCTTAGAGCTTGGACCATGGGAGCCCCAAAGGACGCCAGATTGCAGCTTTGTCCCCCTAGCATGAAAAGGTGCACTGAGGGATAGTTCCAAAAGTGTCGAGATTCCACCTGGACATGATGGGGTGGAAAATGATGTCAATCACGCAACCAACATTCAAGGACTGAAGGGGTTGGCGTGACGACAGAGGATTACTACTGACCATGTTCGCAACACAGCATCCTGTCGCGTTTGCCTGAAATGAGGACTAACAAACGAGCATCGACCGCTGACCATATTTGAAACGCGGGATTTTATCAATTTGTTGTCCAAAACCCTCGGGGGCGTTGGCCCGTATCGGTAGGATATCCCTTGGGCATTGTATCCAGGCCGTTCTTGGGGGTCCCTCCGGGTGTGAAAGATTATGGAAGTCCGAATAGAGGGGAACACAAAGCTTGACAAGTGGAAGGAACTTGATCATGTTGAATCTGACACTCCTGGTCCTAGACTAGAGTGCTCTTAATACACGGGTGAACCACTGCAAGGAGTCAAGGGCCTCAACCTTGAGGGCAATCGAGAGATGGCAGATTCCCAGGGGAAGGGGGCCTGGTGCCCAAAACCTTGTATCATACCTACACACCCCCCTGCTGGAGAGGTATAGACCAAGTGGCCTAGCTGACCGGGAAATCAGGAGATCTCCAAGAGGTGGGGCTGGACTCGAATCTTAGACATTCATGTGGTCCTACGTATCCCATTAGGATGGGAATCAAGCCACACGTAGTTCTGAAGGGTGCCTTTTAACGTCATGCAAGACAGGGAATAGGAGGACTGAACCTCAGAATGGGGGTGTGCGTGCTGCAGCTATCACAAACCCGACGTGAATGAGGACGTAGTCCCTCACTGCGCCACGCAGCCCTGTGATCGGGGTCCTGAAGGCAGGATTAGAGAGGTAAATTTGCTGAACTCAAGCTGGGTCCGGAGACAAGGGGTCCGAGCATCCCTACGTATCCTATCTAGATAGGAATAATGTTGAACGTAGTTCCAGATGAGAATCTTAGTTTACGGTCTTAGAGCTCGGACCGTGGATGGTGACAACTCCCGAGTAAGCACAGTTGTCAACCCAATCCCTAAGCCCACGTGAGATAAACTCGGTGTGGGAAACAAGGGGGGTATCCTCATCGCAATACTTAGGGCATCCACCAATGGGGAGTCAGCAGAGAGTTCCGAAGGACACTTTTGATGTAGCTTGTTCCTCCAACGCGCAGACATGCACGGGGGAAAGTACCAAGAGTTCCGAGACTCTACTTGGACATGATGAAGTGATGAAGGGTGTGAATTGTGTACCCGGCATTTGGGCTTAATGGGTTGGCGTGGCGATAGATGAAAACTGTTAACCATGGTGGAAACACAGCGTCCATATCGCGTTAGCCTGAGGTGGGAACAACAAACGAGCATAGACCGCTGACCATATTCGCAACGCGGGATTTTATCGATTTGTTGTCCGAAACCCTGGGGGGCGTTGGCCCGTATCCGTAGGAGAGCCCTTGGGAATTGTATCCAGGCCGTTCTTGGGGGTCCCTCCGGGTGTGAGAGATAATGAAAGCCCTGATGTGGGGATACGCAAAGCCTAGAAAGCGGGTGCGGACGTGTCCGCGTAAAGCTTGGCATTCCAGGTAATAAACCAGAGTACTCTTAAGAACATTGGTGAACCGCCGAAAAAGAGGGATCGACGAAACAGCTCAGTAGGGGGGGAAACATGGCGTGGTCATCACGAGACCATCGTGAATGAGGACAAAATCCCACACCACACCATATGATCCTCTCATGGAGGCAGGATAGGCCAAGGGGCCGAGATGGGATGGGGGTTCCCGAGAGATGGGGCTGGACCCGAATCTTGGACATCCAGGTGGTCCTACGTATCCCATTAGGATGGGAATCAAGCCACACGTAGTTATTAAAATGCAGTTTAACGTCATACTGGACGAGGAGGGGAGTAATATACTCCGAAACAAGGGAGGTGTGCGGTATGGCGAAGACGCCGACGTGAATGAGGACGTAGTCCTACACCACACCATACACCCTAGGTAAGAGGGAACCTGGGCCGTGGCCCGGAAAGGCCAAAGGGCCTAAGGTCAGGCATCAGTCAGGAAGGCCTGACTGGCTTGCAGTTTAACGTCTTACATGAGGACGGGGGGCCAGAGACCCAAAGAGGCCAAGGGGCCTGAGGATGGGCCTCGTAAGGGGAGTCGTACGGCATGGTACATGATCCCGACGTGAATGAGGACGTAGTCCTACACCACACCGTACACTCTTATGAGGAATCCTGAGCCGTGGCCCGGAGAAAAGGGGAAGTTATCGGTCAGAAAGGCCTGACTGGTTTGCAGTTTAACGTCTTACATGAGGACGAGGGTCGGGGACCCGAAAAGGCCAAGGGGCCTGAGGCTGGGCCTCGTAAGGGGAATCGTACGGCATGGTACATGATCCCGACGTGAATGAGGACGTAGTCCTACACCACACCGTACACTCTAGGTGAGGAATCCTGGGCCATGGCCCGGATCGCTAGCACCACCTGGGGGAAGTTTGTCACCTCGGGATGGGGCAGAGGGAATCACTGTTCTTGATGCCTGGGGCATCTCGGGGTGGACTCGAAGATCCAGGACACTGTTGACCATGTTCGGAACACAGCGTTCCTATGGTGACTCGTATGGGGGCAACAAATGAGCATCGACCGCTGGCCAAATTCACAACGCGGGACTTGTATCGATTTGTTGCTTGAAAACCCTCGGGGGCGTTGGCCCGTATCGGTAGGAGAGCCCTTGGGCATTGTATCCAGGCCGTTATCGGGGGTCCCTCCGGGTGTGAAAGGTGACAGAATCCCAGTCCAGGATTGGGTGAAGCTTAGTTGCATCCATCCACGAAAGGGGCAAACACCTCCAGGGGGGAATGTGCAGCCGGGTCGAGGCTTGCTCGACGTGGGTCGGGGCAAAAGTGTGCACCCTGCCATGTCTTGACACGAGGGGAAGATTTTGGCTTTTGGGCTGGGACAACGGACGAAATGTCCGGGCGTTCCTACGTATCTCATAAGGATGAGAATCAAGCCACACGTAGTTCTTGAAATGCCATGCAGTTTAGCGTCATGCGGTGAGGACGTGAGAGGATAGAAGAACGGGAGTGGGCGCATGGTGCGACCTTTACAATCTTTGCGCGAGCGAGGTTGCATAAGCGGGGCCAAGAATTCCTACTTCCTTCTACACAAAGATCCTCCAAGGAGACTATTCCCAGGGGGAATAGCGGAAGAGAAAAGTTTGGGGCTGGGCTCAAGACGAGGCGTCTGAGCGTTCCTACGTATCCCATGAAGATGGGAATCAAGCCACACGTAGTTCTTGAGATGCAGTTTAACGTCCTGCGGGAAGATGAGAAACACCTTGTTTGGGGATATGTACGGTACAACAAGTAACCCAGCGTGAATGAGGACGTGGTCCTACACCATACCGTGCAATACCACAAGAGGTTAAGTTGGGGGAAAAAACAAGGGGGCCTGGGGGCCAAACCGCGGTGGAGACGGGGCCAGGGGCCCAAGGAGGCTGAGGGGCCTGAGGCTGAGCCTCGGTCAGAAAGTCCTGACCGGCTTGCAGTTTAACGTCTTGCAGTGAGGACGGAGATGCAGTTTATGGTCATGCGGGACCAAGTCGCAGTTTAGAGTCGTGCTGGACCCTCTCGCAGTTTAGGGTCGTGCAGGACCACTTTTGCCCTAGGCAAAGTATTGCTTGAGGAACTTGGCATTGGTGGGAGGGGTTATACGCTCTCCATCTGTGGTCACCAAATAGTATGCTCCATTGGGGTAAACCTTATGGAAGATATAAGGCCCTTCCCATTTGTGTTCTAGCTTGGGCGGTTTCCTACCGGGAATCATTGGCGCTCGAAGGGCCAATACCAGGTCACCCTGTAGAAAAGAGAGGAGATGAACCTTCTTGCCAAAGGATCTCGCTACCTTGTCCTGATGCCTTTCCAGATTATGCAGGGCACGGAGCTGGTTCTCGTCCAGTGCCTCTAATTCAGATAGACGGATCTCGGCTACCTCATATGATGTCTGGTGATCATAAACTACAGTGCGTAGCGACGGAATCTGGATCACAATGGGTAGGACGGCCTCAGCTCCATACACCAGGGAATATGGGGTCACCTGGGTAGAGTTGCGAGTCGTCGTCTGGTAAGCCCAGAGGGCGTTGGGGACCTTGTCCGGCCAACTCTTCTTGTTCTGACCAACCATCTTCTGCAGAATGTTAGAGAGGGTCTTGTTGAACGCCTCGATCTGTCCATTCGCCTGCGCGTGGTAGCGGGAGGTATGGTTTGACCGGATGTCGTACTTAGCGTACAATTTCTTCAATTCATCTTCTCAGAAGTTGGTGTCGTTATCGGTGAGGACGGCGTGAGGGACTCCAAACCGGTGGATAATGTTGGAGCTCACAAAGTCAACGATGGAACGGGCCTTGACCTCTTTGAGCGGAACTGCTTCTGCCCACTTGGAGAAGAAATCTGTAGCAGTCAGGATGAACCTACACTGGTGGGCTGTTGCCGGCGGATACGGTCCCACTACATCAAGTCCCCATACCGCAAATGGCCAAGATTAATTGGTGGGGTGGAGGGGTTCTGGCGGTCGATGCAAGAAGTTGGCATGTACTTGGCACGCGTGGCATCTCTTGGCATACCCAATAAAATCGTGGATCATGGAGGGCCAGAAGTACCCTAACCTCCGGATTTGCTGGGACAGCTTCGGCCCAGCTTGATGGGAGCCACAGGAACCGGCGTGAACCTCTTGCATAACTTGTGGTATCTCTACTCCTTGGATGCAACGGAGGAGGACACCATCGAAACTCCGTTTATAGAGGATCTGCTCAAGACTGGGGCCGCTTTGGAGGGTAAATTGAAGTGCACGGCGTCGGATTCGCTCGCGTTCGGCCCGGTCGTCCGGGAGCTGACCATTTTGGAGATACTCGACAACAGGTGCTCTCCAGTCGGGGGTGGTTTCAACCACTGTGTCTGATGAACCCGGGACTCCCGATATGGAGGGTCCGGCGGTGAGATGACTTACCCGCAGGCTATCACTGTCCTCTTGGGTGACGGGGGCAATGACTCTCCGGTGGGCCACGTGTATGACCAAATCATCTTGCTCGGGTTCTGCGAGCGACGCGGCCAAGCCAGCCAGGGCGTCTTCTTGGCCGTTCTGCGACCGTGGGACATGGGTAACCTCTGGCCGAGGAGAGAACTGGGCCATTAGGAGGAGGGTGTACTCCAGCAACGGTGCAAGCTCTGTCTTCCTGACGACGTAGTCGCCATTAACATGTCTGATTACCAGCTCGGAATCTCCCTTCACATGTAGATGGGGGACATGGATCTCAAGGGCCAACTCGAGGCCGGTGATGAGAGCCTGGTACTCTGCCTCGTTGTTTGTACAACCTTCTGACAACAGGAACGAGTATGGTATGATGGCTTACGCCGGGGTAATGAAAACAATACCCAGACCCACTCTATTGAGCTTGGGGTCATTGAGCCTTCTACCGGTGGGGCTCCGGGAGGCGTCGCCGAAATGCATTTTCCAACACGGGACAGCATGATCGACTAAGAGGATCGTCTCGTCGGGGAAATCCAGGTCCAGGGATTGATCCGCGGGGGTTGGATGGGCAGCTAAAAAGTCTGCCAACGCCTGTCCCTTAACGGCCTTCTGAGGCACGAACCTGATATCAAACTGCTGGAGAATCACTGCCCACCGTGCTAGTCGGCCAGTCAGCATTGGGCGGTTCAGGATGTACTTCAGCGGATCCACCCGAGAGATCAATTGCACCTCGTGGTGTTGCAGGTAGTGTCGCAACTTCTGCACGGCGAAGACGAGCGCAAGGCAGCTCTTTTCGATAGGGGATTATCTGACCTCCGTATCGAGAAGCATGCGACTGAGATAGTAGAGACTGTTCTCAGTGCCCTCGTTATTCTTCTGGGCGAGCAACGTGCCGAGGGATATCTCCAGGGCGGTCACGTAAAGGACCAGCGGCCTTCCGGAGACGGGTGGCATCAAGACTGGAGGATGGAGCAGATACTGCTTGATTTCCTCAAAGGCGATCCGACACTCCTCATCCCATTCGTAGGCAGCGCCTTTCTTCATGAGCTGGGAAAAGGGCTTACACTTGCCGACCAGATTCACAATGAATCGGCGTATATAGGCTAAGTGGCCTTGAAGGCCTCGGAGCTCTCGAATGTTGCTCGGATGAGGCATTTGGCTGATGGCCTTGATCTTCTCCGGGTCGATCTCGATACCTCGGTATCTGACAACAAAGCCCAGGAACTTCCCGGAGGTGACTCCGAAGGCACACTTCAGCGGGTTCATCTTCAGGTGACGGGAACGGAGGAAACCGAACACTTTCTCAAGGTCTTTGAGATGGTCCTGGCGCTGCCATGATTTGACTACAAGGTCATCCACGTAGCATTCCACCAATGTCCCGAGAATTGGTCTGAATATGCAATGCATGGCCCTCTGATAAGTGGCACCTGCATTTTTCAAACCGAATGGCATTACCTGGTAGCAAAAGGTACCCTGGGGAGCCCTGAAGGCAAGGGACTCCTCGTCTTCGGGGGCCATCCGGATCTGGTTATAACCAGAATACCCATCCATGAAATAGAGGGCTTGGAACCCGGCCGTGGCGTCAATCAACAGCTCCGTCACTGGGAGTGGGAAGTCATCCTTTGGGCAGTGGCGATTGAGATCGCGGAAGTCGATGCAGACTCTGATCTGCCCATTCTTCTTCCTGACCGGCACAATGTTGGTGATCCATTTGGGGTACTGGACCTCCTTAATGAAGTTGGCTTTGATAAGCTTGTCAACTTCGGCCTCAACCATAGCACCATGAGAAGGGTGCATTTTCATGGGAGGCTGCTTAAACCCACGATGTTTTGCTGGGAGGCCCAGACAGTGGACGGCCACTTGGGGATCCAGTCCTTTCATCTCATCGTAACTTCAGGCAAACACATCACGGTGCTGTTTGAGGAAGTCCACGTACTGCTGCCGCTCCTCGAGGGACATGGCCACACTGATCAATGTGGGTCTCGGATCTGCCTTGCTACCAAGGTTCACCTGTACCAGTTCATCAACCGTGGTAGAGACGCCTTCTTCAAAGGCTGGGGGAGCATCCTCCAAGTCTTCCTCCCCAGCCGTGGGGGGACTTCCCGTGACGGAAGATACCTCTAGGCCATCAAGATTCATGGGGCAGCTGGTGCTGACTCGGGAAGCAGCGTTCATCACATCAAGAGACTCACTTGTCGTTGAGACCATAGCAATGAATGCATTTGATCCTATCCCATCTGGACTTCAGCCTAAGGGGCCACGTTTGATGATATCAAAGCAGTGGTGACGTTTCGGCCTGAGTCGGTTAATTCCAGCCTGGTGGAAGAGACACGTATGGCGCACCGCCGTTGTCATGAGCTTGACGTCCCGGTACCGTACAAGGGTAGGAGGTTCCGGGACGACCCGAGCCTAGTTGATGTAGGAGTACGAGGTGATTTTCTGCCGTCGCTTGGACACGGGAACATGCCTTCCTTGAGTACCCGAAACAACAAAACATTGCCCCATGTCGGGGGTCGTGGCCTCCAACTGGTGGATCGGGAGGATGTAGGCGTCGTCCATGCTTGCCCAGGGATCACTTGTGATCGGGGCGGGCTCATCCTCGCTTACCAGGATTTGCTTGTCCATACTTTTGTAATAACCCGCATCTAGATAGCGGGCCTCACAAGAAGAAAAAAGGGGACGCGTCTCCTTGGAGCACGCCTACTCGACCGTTGAGCGAGTACTTGAGGCACTGGTGATACGACGAGGGGACCGCTGCATGTAGATGGAGCCATGGCCTACCCATCAATGCGTTGTAGGCGGTGTCCTGAGAAACAACCATGAACTCGGTGCTGGCAATTAAGCCACCGAACTGAGTCTTCAGGCGGATCTTGCTGACTGGGGTTTGCTCTGTCCTGTCGTACCCCTGGATCCTGAGGTCAGAGGGAGTCAAATCACCTTCGAACATACCCAGCTTTCGCAGCATCCGGGTCGGAATTAGGTTGATTCCAGAACCCGTGTCAATGAGGCAGCGGCGGACTTCCATGCCGTTGAAGTGGCTAGTGATATACAGAGGGCGAATGTGCCCCTGTATGGGAGGGTCCTCATCTTTGTTGGGTCGGAGAAAAAGGGGAGGTGAAGGCAAGAGGGGGGGTGAATTTCCTTTTAAAAATTAATTAACAAATTAAAATCAAAGTGAAAGTGCAGCGGAATTAAAGAGGCAAGACACAAGAATTGATAACGGAGTTCGGCCAAAAACTCGGCCTACGTCTCCGCTCCCAACTCAACCGTTGAGAGATTCCTACCGCTTGCTTTTCAATGGTTTTAGCAAGAAACCCACTAGGCTTTGAGGTAGCACTAGGACCTATTACAGCTTGCTTTTGATGGTTGAGCAAGAACCCACTTTCTTTTAATGGTTTAGCAAGAACCCACTATCCTTCTTACAGGTGAAGGATAGCTCACCTATGTCTCAAGCTATTTAAAGGAAAGCTTGACAACCTCTTCACACCTTAGTGGTGATGTGAAACCCAAAAGAAAGTGGGGATGAGAAAAGTTTGGGGTTTGTAGGCACAAACCCAATTTTAAGCTCAAAATATATAAAGCAAGAAAAACCGTAATTGAGGAAGACTTGGGCGCCAAAGTATGATGGAGTTGATGTAGCGTGCTCTCCCAAGCTTCTTGAGGTGCTCCTTGGATTGGAAATTGGTTGGAGCACTTGAGGATCCTTGAAGGTGGAGCGCCGGAGGTTCGCCAAATGTTCAACAATATGTCCGAGCGCTTGGTATATGATCTGGTTAGTGTCTGGGGCTTCCTTGGCCTTTATATATAGGCATGGAACCCTTGGGGAGTCTTCGGAGCCGTTGGAAAAGGCCTCGGAGCCGTTGGAGGCCAAAAGAGGGTTGACTAGTCAAAGCCAACGGCTAGTTTGACTGGGCTACCGGCTGGCCGGTGCAGGGCCACCGGCTGGCCGGTGCCTTGGATGTTGAGAAGGCCTTCTGCCCAGGCAGCACCGGCTGACCGGTGCCAGAGCCACCGGCTGGCCGGTGGGCAGACAGTAGCTACCACTGTTTGACTGGATGCCACCGACTGGCCGGTGGTCAAGCCACCGGCCAACCGGTGGAGCCTGGCAGTGGGCAATGCCTCTGCCAGGTCCACCGGCTGGCCGGTGCTATCACACCGGTTGGCCGGTGGACTGAATTTCAGTCCACTTGATGTGCTTCATGGCCCATTTCCTTGTCAATCTTTTTCCTATAAAACAAAAACACTTAAAACAATGTTAGATAAATAATAAGGTGATTGTGATCATGAAAATCAAACAACGATGGGAACGAGAGGTACAACAATCTCCCCCTATTTTGATGATCACAATCACCAAAACAATTAAAGTAAAAATCAAATGAAAGGCATGATTAAAGGATAAAGAAAGTAAATTCTAAGCATGATCAAAAAGGATTCTCCCCCAATCAATCAAGAATTTCTCCCCCTTTGTGATTATCAAAATAGCACGGGGCATAAAACTTGATTGAGGGAATGGAGATTTGAAGAACAAGATTTGAGATTTGAAAATCAATTGAAATTTTGGAAATTGAAAGATTGAATAACAGTTTGAATTGAAAGTTTTGAATCAAAAACCAATTGAAATTTGAAATTTGAAACCAAATGAAATTTTTGAAATTGAGAGTTTTGAATCAAAAATGAATTGAAAATTTAAATTGAAAAAAAGAATCGAAAGAGATTTTTGAGTTTAAGAAAATTTCTCCCCCTAAATAAAACAAAAGATCATCGGGGAAACGAAAATATTTTTGGCCCGGAGAGGCTCGCCAAAAGGGATTTTTCAATCCAAATTTGTTTCATGGTGGGTCTTCTCCTATAGAACTCATCGGAATAGAAAATAGACTTGGGTTGGCCGTACCGGGCATTTTTGCAATCACACTCATAAATGAGGTGCCCGGGTTTTTTACAATAGTTGCAAAATTTAAAACTAGAGCTCGCCCTTACAAAAACAGTGGGAGCATGGGAGGAGGAAGCTACATTGGTATATCCTAGCCCTTGGGTGGTTCTTGAAATTCATTGGGAACCAAGCAATTTTGAAAGATTTTGTTCCCCTTGGGTGAATTTGGCTAGGGATTCTCTAAGGTCCTTGATGGTTGATTCCAAAGAATCAACATTTGGGAAATTTTGGATTTTTAGGAAGAGTTCCTCCTTCTCTTTGAGAAGTTGTTCTTTTTCGGAGGAAAGTTTTTTGAAATTCTTTTTCAAAGAAACAAATTTAGAAGAAAGTTCATGAAAACCATTTTCTAATTGGTCTCTAGCATGTTGGAGTTCTTCATATGATAAATGATTAAAAGAATTAGAAGAACTAGAGGAGGAAGAAGAGGAAGAGGATGATGATACCTCATGTTTTTCCATTAGGCATTTTGTACCTTGGTCGCTTGAGGAGGAGGAGGAGGAGAATGATGAGGTGTCACTCCATGTCGCCTTGAGGACCTTTTTCTTTCCTTTTTCCTTTTGCATGGCCCGTTTTTTGTTGAGTGGGCAATCGGGCTTGTAATGCCCTTTTTGGCTGCACCCGTAGCATTTTACCTTGGGCTCGGATCTTGCGGTGGGTTCTTGCTTTCGCGCCTTGCGAGATTTCTTCTTCTTCTTGTGCTTCTTCATAAATTTGTGCATTTGGCGGGCGAGATTCTCCATTTCTGAGTCGCCGCTTGATGATGAAGAAGATGAAGATGATGATGAGGAGGAGGAGCTTACTTCTTTTTGTACCTTGAGGGCGATGTTCTTTGGTGTCTTGATTGGTGTGCCCTCCTTTTGAGCTTGCCTCCTCATCGTGATCTCGTAGGTCATTAGGGATCCAATGAGCTCCTCGACCGGCATGTTTTTGACATCCTTAGCTTCTTGGATTGCCGTCACTTTAGGTGCCCATGAGCTCGGAAGGACCCATAGAATCTTCTTGACCATTGCTTCAGCTGAAACATCATCACCAAGAGATTTTCTACCATTAAAAACGTCAGTGAAGCGTGTAAACATTTCAGAAATAGACTCATTTGGATGCATGGAAAAGCTTTCAAAATCTTGTCTATACATGTCTAATCTAGTATCTTTGACTTTATTAGTGCCTTCATGGGTCACTTCTAAAAGCTTCCAAATTTCATGTGAAGAAGAGCAAGTAGAAACACGATTAAATTCATTTCTATCTAACCCGCAATGAAGAGCATTCATGGCTTTGCCATCAAGCTCAAAATTCTTAATATCGGCGGGGGTCCATTTGGATTCGTCGGGGGAAGACAAAGAATAACCTTGCATGACAATTTTGTAAATAGGATATCCTATGCTTCTTAAAAAAGTGGTCATGCGGGTTTTCCAATAATTATAGTCGGTTCCATCAAAAAATGGAGCACGACCCAAAGAAAAGCCTTCGGGGGAGAAAGAGGTTGAGGCCATCACAATGGATCTTTGAATTTGAAACCGTTTAAGGTATTACTCAAATTATCCCTCTGATACCAATTGTTGGGTCGGAGAAAAAGGGGAGGTGAAGGCAAGAGGGGGGGTGAATTGCCTTTTAAAAATTAATTAACAAATTAAAATCAAAGTGAAAGTGCAGAGGAAATAAAGAGGCAAGACACAAGAATTGATAACGGAGTTCGGCCAAAAACCCAGACTACGTCTCCGCTCCCAACTCAACCGTTGAGAGATTCCTACCGCTTGCTTTTCAATGGTTTTAGCAAGAAACCCACTAGGCTTTGAGGTAGCACTAGGACCTATTACAGCTTGCTTTTGATGGTTGAGCAAGAACCCACTTGCTTTTAATGGTTTAGCAAGAACCCACTATCCTTCTTACAGGTGAAGGATAGCTCACCTATGTCTCAAGCTATTTAAAGGAAAGCTTGACAACCTCTTCACACCTTAGTGGTGATGTGAAACCCAAAAGAAAGAGGGGATGAGAAAAGTTTGGGGTTTGTAGGCACAAACCCAATTTTAAGCTCAAAATATATAAAGCAAGAAAAACCGTAATTGAGGAAGACTTGGGCGCCAAAGTATGATGAAGTTGATGTAGCGTGCTCTCCCAAGCTTCTTGAGGTGCTCCTTGGATTGGAAATTGGTTGGAGCACTTGAGGATCCTTGAAGGTGGAGCGCCGAAGGTTCACCAAATGTTCAACAATATGTCCGAGCGCTTGGTATATGATCCGGTTAGTGTCCGGGGCTTCCTTGACCTTTATTTATAGGCATGGAACCCTTGGGGAGTCTTTGGAGCCGTTGGAAAAGGCCTCGGAGCCGTTGGAGGCCAAAAGAGGGTTGACTAGTCAAAGCCAACGGCTAGTTTGACTGGGCTACCGGCTGGCCGGTGCAGGGCCACCGGCTGGCCGGTGCCTTGGATGTTGAGAAGGCCTTCTGCCCAGGCAGCACCAGCTGACCGGTTCCAGAGCCACCGGCTGGCCGGTGGGTAGACAGTAGCTACCACTGTTTGACTGGATGCCATCGGCTGGCCGGTGCTATCACACCGGTTGGCCGGTGGACTGAATTTCAGTCCACTTGATGTGCTTCATGGCCCATTTCCTTGGCAATCTTTTTCCTATAAAACAAAAACACTTAAAACAATGTTAGATAAATAATAAGGTGACTGTGATCATGAAAATCAAACAACGAGGGGAACGAGAGGTACAACAATCTTCACCGGAGAACGAGATAACCGCCTGACATTCGGAGTTTTCAATCGTCTCGGTATGGAAGGCTTCCACAGCTGATACTTCCTTCTCGAACTGGAGGGGGCTCCTTAGGGCCTCGGCAAGTGCCTCGCGCATTTCAGATGACAGGCGCAGGGCCTCTAGGATGTAAAGCCTCGTCGGGATGCCGGCCAGGTGCTTCAGAATATCGTACTTTCGTGCCAAATGCGAACCTCTGCTTACAGGAGGTCGTTCGGCAATTGGATGCACAGAGGGTCATGCCGGTTGAACTGGCGATTAACTAGTACTGGGTACGTCTTGCTGCCTGCCAGTAGAAGCCTGAAGAGTAGTCACCGGACTAGGATCAGACAGCGGAGGCTGGCCTGCAGCCGGGCAAGACTGACTGTGATACGAACGAGGCGTCTCCCCCCGATCCAGTAGTACGAACGGCGGTGGAGGTAGAGCCGAGGGTGTTGGATGGGTCTGCGCGTGCTGAGATCTGCGCTGAGCCTGCTGCCTGGTCTCGGTAGCGTGCATGGCTTGGACACAAGCGCCTGCTGACGTTCCTCGATGACCGGCACGATTGCGATTCCGCTGACGTTGACGTCGGCTGGAAACGTTGGGTAGGTCTGCCTGGGGTTCCCCCTCATCGGGGGTCATATAGGGCTTTACCAGCTCCACGGTGTTAACCGAAGCGTACCCTTGGCTATCGCTCGAAGAGTCATCCACCGCTGGGCGGATTCTGGGAGGAATCCCCATTTCGGGGGGCATAAAGTCTCCGAGAGTGCGGGACGACGACGGCACTGGCGGTGCACGTTGCTTCTTCTTGCGTCGCCGCTGCTTGCCCTTTTGGGCATAGGTCGACTGTGAAGACGACGCGGAGGCACCGGCTACTTCTGAAGGTTCCGACTGCTTTAGGCGCGCCCGGATGATACCCTGGGCAGGGACGACGGTTTTTTGAGCCATCCAGTCATCATATTTCTGGGATCCGCAGCTAGAGACCTGTTGCCACTCACCTTCGCTGTCGCTGCCGATTTATGATCCTGCAAAGATGCCTACCACTTGCGCTGGCGCTGGGCCCAACTTGACTATGTTGTTGTTGACCTGGTCCCGAAGCCAGTCTTTAAACACATAGCATCACTTGAGGGTGTGCCCCAGGATCCGATGATAAGGACAGTAGTTGGGTTGATCGGTGAGATGCGCCTCTGCCGGCCTTCTGCACTCAGGCAGACGCACAATCCCTTGCTCTAGAGCACTTCGGAAGTAGCCAGGGACCTGATTTTCGTTGGACGAATAGGTCTGGTACCTTCTTTTCGGATAGGGGGCCCTGGGGGCCTGGTCGTGACGAGGGGCCGGAGGGGCCTGCCGAGGAGGCGGCGCCTGGTTGTCTCGCCTAGGTGGCGGTGGCGCATTGCGCGGGGGAACCTGTAGGTTCTGGGGTGGTCGCTGCTGGGCAGGAGCCTGTGCTTGAGGTAGAGGACCTCTGCGGGGTTGCATGGTTGGTGCCGCCGGCAGCAATTCCAGCTGCCTCGAGGCTTCTATTTGAGCCACCGCGGCGGGTTCAGCCATGGCGGCCCTCTTGGCTGGGATCATAGGGGGCAGCAAACGTGCCTGACTAGCCTGTTGTAGGGCTTCCTCGAGGTGCTGGGCCTTATTCGAGAAATCTCTGAACCCTCCAGGGTAGTTCTGGGTAATCAAGGAGGGTACCAGCTCTGTCTTGACGTTCCCCACACACATCGTCAGTAATTGCTCCTGAGTCAGTGGCATATCGAGGGAATAAGTAAGTCCTTTCCACCGGGCGATGAAGTCTGCAACCCGCTCATCAGGCCTCTGTTTGCACTTGAAGAGGTCCGCAATGCTGGTCTTTCGCGTGGTGGAGCTGAACTGGTATAAGAACTGTCGGCGAAGATCCTCCCAACCGGTCACCGATCTGATAGGGAGCTGGCTGTACCAGACGAATGTCGGACCTTCCAATGTCTGTACGAAACATCAGAGCTTGGTGGCTTCTTGCTGAGCCGGGGTCCCCAGCATGGGGCCACACCTAGAAGAAAAATGTGCCAAGTGCTGTGGAGGGTCCCCCGTCCCGTTAAAAGGTGAGAAAGTGGGGTTCCCAAAACCCGGAGGCGCGGGCATATCATCCACCCACGCGGGATAAGGCTTGCCATCCAGTGGGACCGCCACCTGTCATGTTTCCAACACCTCGAGGCGGGCTATGAGTGCCGCAATAAGGCCCTCCGGGTGGGGGTCACTGTCTTGACGGGGATCCCTAACCACAAGTGCATTGCCAGGTTCTTCAACACGGTAGACGGCTTCGGCCGCTCGCGGGTCAACTGGCTGGACGACCTGCTGGGCGGCTGGGGGAACCCGGGTTGGATTCTTCAGATCGCCCCGTCACTCAGGGGGGTTTGGCGAGACGTATCGCGCCCTCTTGCCGTATGTTCCGGATTCTGCCCTGTCTGCGACAGTATCATGATCAGGGTTGCCCGGAGGCATCTCACCGGGGGAAATTGTTCTTGCCCCTGCTGCCCCGGCCTGGGATTACCATAGTCGGGTCGTCGCTCTGCGACGCGTTCAGCCAAGAGTTTGTCAACCAGCCTCTTCTGCTCAGCAAGCTGCTGGTGTAACGCGGCTTTCTCAGGATCTTCGTCCATTTTCTGCACAAAGGCGGACGGGTCGGAGTGCTTGACTGTCCCGATGTGCTCCTTACCCGTTCCGGCGTTTCGACTGAGTACCAGCGACTCTGTGGGTACGGGGAGGCCTAGCAGGTTCTTCTGCTGATGGGTAACTCTCCCTGATGGGTCAAGTAGTGGAGGTGCGCCCTCTGGGGGGAAGTCTCCATCAAGGAGTTCCAGTTCGTCCTCCCTGTCCACAATGTCGGCCATGTGGACCGCGATTCCTCTCGAGGGCATGTCCTCGATGTCGCATAGAGAATCGGGTTGTCGTCGAATAGGATCGAACAGAAGGGCAGCATAGTGTCCCCAACCACGGACTTGCACATGGGGGGTGGCTTCCCTGACGATCTTGCGGAGTGCTTTGAAACTCTGAACGCATTTTCGTTGGAGGGAACTCTGGTGACCTGGCGACTCGGGGTGCTGAGCCACAAGAAGTGCGGCTGCATCGATCAGGCGTCATTGCTCGCCGATTTCTTCGAAGTGCTCATGACTTCTGGGGTATACCACCCGTTCGCAATGGAGGCGGAAGTGCGTCGCCCACAGGGTTCGACAAAAGCATCCCACTTCTTCAGGGGTAAGAGACTCTGGTATGTGGAAATTCAGTGCTGCCGTCGGCCAGAACTTCTCCGGGAAGTAATCCGCTGCAAGGATACTCCAGAAGCTCCTAGGCTCGGACTTAGGGTCTGGCCCTGTGTTGCCCCACTCGTCAACCGGGGGCGTCTGAGGAACCGGAAGCGGTACCGAGGCGGACCTTTGGGATAATAAGCTCGGCGGTGGAGAATACGGCAAACGAGCTGACTGGCCGCCGAATTCCGGGCCATCCTCCGAAGAGTGAGGTGACCTGGCCACGATGTCACGATACGACGGGCTGATAATCACAGCTTCCGGAACAGGAGCCGCGGCTACCGGCGATAGGTCGTGTCGTCGCTCTACCGTCGTGGGCCCCTAAAATAACTCTACGTGATCCCTGGTAGAGGTAGAGGGCTCTTCGGGTGACGACGGCGGTGATTGCGTGGTCGAGACCTGCGGAATTACTAGGATTTCTTCCTCTTGGATGTACCTACAGAAAGAGACCGGAATCCGGTGGACCTCAAATTCTGGGAGAACGAGGCTGACGCGTCTGGTTCCTGCCCCAGTCCTTGATACAGAGGAGCGGGGAGAAGGTTCCATCGCTGAATCGCATTCCACTTCCGAATCGGAGAAGCGGGCAGGTTTGATCTCCACCTGGGCCTTCCCAGGATTCTTCTTGTGGCGGTGACGACCCGCTCTTCTGCCCCTAGGTGGCTCTTCGGGACAAGGTTGACCCCTATCAGGCAGCCTCGGGGCGGCGCTGGCGCCGTGGCGGAGAGGGCCCCCACTCGAGACAGCCGGGGTGCGAGGGGCACCAGGGCAAATGTCGAAGGGTACATGGGGAGGACCTCCATGAACAGTACCCATGTGGGCGGGGCCTCTGTCGGAACTGGCAGGAGCATGGGGAAGACCTCCATGGTCGATGCGAGTGGAGCAAGGCCGACCTTCACTCCTCGAGTTTCTGGGGCGAGGAGGACCTTCGCCGGTTGCAGAGAGGACGTAGGGAGGCCCCCCACGTTGGAGAAGGACCGGATGGATGGTGACTTCAGAAGGATGGACTCCATACCCTGTACAGCGGGCACGGGAAATGTTTCCGCGCTGAGCATCACTGCAGCGGGGCAGGTCTTCCTGCAGGATGGAGGCAGCACGAGGCATGCCTCCATGACGAACCTCGGAGCGGGGAAGGCCCACGCTCTGTGGAGTAGTGGTACGGGGAGGACCTCCGTACGGGGTGGCATCACCACGGGTTAGCTCGCGGCGATCACCACTGGGGCCTGCAACCCGGAGAGTCAACCCAGCCTGCCCATGGGGTGGTTGGGGTCTCAATCTTGGTTGGGAGAAGGGGTGCCCCTACTCAATGTACGCGGGGGCTTCATAATGCACGTCGGCGGTGGCTCGGGCCACTATAGCTGTAAACGTGGACGCGCCTGAGCGAGCGTCCTCAGCCCGGGCCCGGCGCTGACGTCGGGTCAGGCGGGCCGGTGCAAGTGGTGCAGGGATGTAGTCTGCCTGTTCTTCCTGCGGGGCCGGACGGCGGCGCTGATGCGGCCGGACGGGAGCTCTCGCCTGGGGGCCCTGGGTCGGGGCCCTGAGCGGACTGAGCCGGACAGCGCCTGCCTCTTCAGCGTAAGGCGAGGAGTCATCAAGGCGTTCCGGGGATAGGCTCCCGAAACGGTTGAATGTCAGGGTGGGGAGCAGGGGCTCCCTGCGTGCCCTGTTAGGGCGGCGTTGACGGCAGGGCCTGGAGGCCTCCAGGTCCAGGCGGGCCATATCCCGGGTTGGGATGACCCCTTCTTCCTCATACCTACGCACGAGGTTGTTGATCACCCTTCGTTGAATGACCTCTGATGGGGAAAGGGGACGTGGGCGTCCCGTATTCCGTGACGTGGCAGCCATCGTGGCGGTAGTGGCGCCATGTGGGGTGGCCGTCGTGGTGTTTCCCCTGCCCCTGTGTGGGCGAGGAGCGGATGGTGACCGTATCTCCGCAATAGCAACCTGCTTCCTGAGAAACGAATAGATCAACTCATCAGTACTGAGAGGAAAAGGATTGACAGCCAGTGCCCCAGCATTCTTCCATCCTCCATGTCTGTGAGAAGGATCTACACTAACACGCTGCAGAGCGGAGTGCCCCACGTTCTACTATCCCGACTTCCGGTGAGTTTCACGACAGGCCCGCTATTTGCTTGGCGGGACCAGGCACCGGATATCTGGATCCGGTGACACGTCAATCTACTGGTGTCTCGAACGCTACTAATCTCCATGCTGAGGAGAAAAAAATCACGTCGGGTTCACCATTTCCGTTTCCGACGCTTTCGCCGAGGCACGCGCGTCCGTCTGCGGAGGACGCGCGGCTTGTTGCCCCGCATTCATGCTTTCCAAAGGCGGGAAGCATTCTCTCCTTATTCAGGGACGTCTGCTCCTTGATCGAAACGGGATGATGGGATGTCGGTTCTTCCTCCTGTGGATTCCTCCACAGAACTCATCACCTAGTCTGGGTCTCCCTTATAGATTTAATACGTAGTTCGTGAAACTCTTCCCAGTGCCATGTTTCCATGGATGCCGGTTAATTGCACTGCTTCTGTCGGGACATTCCAAAGGGTCTAGTCAGGGCAGAAACCTTCGGTCAGGGGAGTAGTCACGTTGAGGCATCAGTAGCGTGTCTGGATGCTGGGGTACCTGGAATGTCTGTCTATTATCCTTGACCACAAGGCTTCTCGAGGGCGTGGAAGCCCGAGGCATCCCGCATCGAGCGCGGGGAATTACATGTCATAGACACATATATGAGGTTTTCCACAGCTTCCCGTGTTCAACACAGGGTATGCCGCGAGTTTAACGTCCAGCGGAGACGGATCAACACAACCAGAGCATTAGCTAGGATAGATCGGATTGAGGGATCCTCCTTGAAGGGATATCGATACCGGGGCCAGTCTATGGGCGACTGTGAAAAAGAGCGTACCGACCTGGTCTCACCAGAATAAGACGGTCCGGGCGAGAATCAGAATGGGTGGTGGGTTGATGAATGGAGTGGAAGGAGAGTGAAATGGGACCATCGTAGGGGGGACAGTGATGTTGGGCTTGAGCCTTGACGAGGCTTTCTACGTATCCCCGTGGCAGGGAATCAAAGTCCGCGTAGTTCGGGATGGTGCCGGTAAACTGACGTAAAGCTGGACCTTGGCCCGATGAATGTCGTCAGCGTACCAACGTGAAGGTGGACCTTGGTCCGATGGGCATCGTCAGCGTACCGACGTGAAGGTGGACCTTGGTCCGATGGGAGTTGGGCTTGAACCTCTGGGAGGATTCCTACGTACCATGCCCTGACATGGATCAAAGACCTCGTAGTTCGGGGTGGTCACAACGGCTTGCCGTCGGACGGGAATTGCAGTTTAGCGTCGTGCTAGACGGGAGTGTGCGGTTTAACGTCATGCTGGACGCGGGTGTGACCCGACGTGAAAGTAGACTCGTGAGTCCACTATTGGTGGGCATGAACCTCGTGGAGGCTTCCTACGTACCATGCCTTGACATGGATCAAAGTCCTCGTAGTTCAAATGGTGGGTCGCAATGGCTTACCACTGGACCGGAATGGGACCCGACGTGAATGAGCGACGGGTGGGCTTGAACCTCGTGGAGGCTTCCTACGTACCATGCCTTGACATGGATCAAAGACCTCGTATTTCAGGATGAACTTTGTCGGTAAACCAACGTGAAAGTAGACCTTGGTCCACTATTGGTGGGCTTGAACCTCGTGGAGGCTTCCTACGTACCATGCCTTGACATGGATCAAAGTCCTCGTAGTTCAAAAGGGAATGTAGTTTAACGTCATGCCGGACGAAGATGGGACCCGACGTGAAGAAACGACGGGTGGGCTTGAACCTCGTGGAGGCTTCCTACGTACCATGCCTTGACATGGATCAAAGTCCTCGTAGTTCACTATGGATTTGCCGGTGAACCGACGTGAAAGTAGACCTTGGTCCACTATTGGTGGGCTTGAACCTCGTGGAGGCTTCCTACATACCATGCCTTGACATGGATCAAAGTCCTCGTAGTTCAAAAGGGAATGTAGTTTAACGTCATGCCGGACGAAGATGGGACCCGACGTGAAGAAACGACGGGTGGGCTTGAACCTCGTGGAGGCTTCCTACGTACCATGCCTTGACATGGATCAAAGTCCTCGTAGTTCACTATGGATTTGTCGGTGAACCGACGTGAAAGTAGACCTTGGTCCACTATTGGTGGGCTTGAACCTCGTGGAGGCTTCCTATGTACCATGCCTTGACATGGATCAAAGTCCTCGTAGTTCAAAAGGGAATGTAGTTTAACGTCATTCCGGACGAAGATGGGACCCGACGTGAAGAAACGACGGGTGGGCTTGAACCTCGTGGAGGCTTCCTATGTACCATGCCTTGTCATGGATCAAAGTCCTCGCAGTTCACTATGGATTTGTCGGTGAACCGACGTGAAAGTAGACCTTGGTCCACTATTGGTGGGCTTGAACCTCGTGGAGGCTTCCTACGTACCATGCCTTGACATGGATCAAAGTCCTCGTAATTCGGAAGATGGGTTGGGTCGCAATGGCTTACCACTGGACCAGAATGCAGTTTAACGTCGTGCTGGACGGGGGTGAGACCCGACGTGAAATGACGGGTGGGCTTGGACCTCATAGAGGCTTCCTACGTACCATGCCTTGACATGGATCAAAGACCTCGTAGTTCACTGGGATGGGTGGTCAGGGTCGGTGCTCACTCTAAGCCCACGTGAGTCTTGCTCGGTGTGAGAAACAAGAGGTTGCAAGGACCTGACGATCACGTCGCGAAGGGTGCGTCTGTGAGAAGCGAAAAGGGGCTTACGCGTTGGTCGGCCCATGGTGTTGGGACTTACTCCAGGATGGAGGCCCATGGGGAGGTGCCTCGTTCCCTATCACTCCCTCCACTGACCTTGGTAGTGGGGAAGTACAGAGATGCACGGGTGCAATCATCCGTACGAAAGGTTAGGGGCTTACGCTCTGAGGCAGCCCTTCCCCTGCGAACATACGCCACTCCGACAAGGAGGATCTCATTCCATGTGCAGAAGAGTTCCATTCCCGTGGAGACGAGTGGTGTAAAGAATGTTCGAGCTGGGGGGGACCCTTCGTGAGGGAGACGAGGTTGGGTCACAGTTTAACGTCATGTGTTGAGGACGTGGTGCTTGGCAGTTTAACGTCCTGCAGCTCGGACGAGGTAGGTTCACTCCACACCCCTAGGACTTACATAACTGGTACCCTCTGGTTCTTGGGGAAGGGAAGGTGCCGGTAAGGTCATGGTAAAGGGGGGTCGTGGGACGAACCATCGAGGGGTCCACGTTAGCGTGGCTATGCGAAGAAGCAATAGCCATTAGCGTGCCTATGCGAAGAAGCATTAGGCGAAGCAACGCTACGGGTGGTATTGTCCATGGGACTTTGAAATCACATCATGCAAACCTGGAGGGTCGCACGGAAAGAGGAATTGCTAAGCAGAGGAGTGTGCTTTGTGAAGTGGGGTGCCTTGGCCTTAGCATGGGGCATAGGTGTGAGTGGAAGGCGCTTCGCGAAGTGGAACAGTGTCCGCGGAGCTCTGCCTCACGAAGAAGGGGTTCCTCGCGAAGCAGGGTCCTGCGAAGTAGTGTGCTTCGCGAAGTGGAGCAGTCCTGCCTTAGCATAGGGATCACTCGTATGGGTTGGGTGTTTCGCGAAGCACAAGTGCTCTGCGGCTGCCCGGGTTCCCTTGGGAATCCCCTTCCTCCGCGAACGCCCTTGAGCTTCGCGAAGGGAATCCCTCCTGGAAGAGGGGCTCAAAACGAGACAAGGCAGAGTCGTCTCGCAAAGTAGAAGTACATCGCGGATCTCATGATTCCCGGGGCAAAGCGTGCTTCGCGATTCGGGAGAGGAGAAGCCGAAAGGTCGGATTTTCCGTCCTCAGGACTCAGGGGGAGTCCATTATTTATAGGGAAGGGGCGCCGCGAAGCAGGGCTCGCGCGCCGCCTCTGGTGCTTCGCGGCGGCTCGCGAACGTCAAAGGGGTTCGCGGAAAATTACCGCCTCTGGAGCTTCGCGGCAGCTCGCGAACGTCAATGGGGTTCGCAGAGGATTACCGCCTCTGGAGCTTTGTGGCGGCTCGCGAACGTCAAAGGGGTTCGTGGAGGATTACTGCCTCTGGAGCTTCGCGGAGGCTCGCGAACGTCCAAGGGGTTCGCGGAGTATTACCACCTCTGGAGCTTCGCGGCGCCGCCATGGTAGGGGTGCTTCGCGGCGGGGCTTCGCGATGGAGCTTCGCGAGGCAGCGCGCCGGCCTTTTTCGTTCCTTTCTTTCGGGCCACATTTTTGGCGCCAACAATGGGATTTTAAAATTTGGGAAGAGACTTTGTGTTCTTGATATACCTGATCTAAAAATAGAATTTTTGGATGATGCTCATAGCTCCAATTTCTCTATACACCCTGGGAGCACTAAGATGTATAGAGATTTGAAGGAACATTTTTTATGGGACAACATGAAGAGGGAGATTGATGATTTTGTGTCAAGATGTATGGTTTGTCAACAAGTGAAAGATTAAAGGCAAAAACCTGGAGAAGCAATGCAGCCTCTTCCCATACGTAATTGAAAATGGGATAATACTATGATGGACTTTTTCATGGGACTACCGAAAAATCATAGAAGGAACGATGTAATATGGGTCATTGTTGATCTCCATACCAAGTTTGCACATTTTCTTTCTATAAGAGAAGATTTACCACTGAACGTATAGCAATACTATATATTAATGAAGTTTTAAGACTTCATAGAGTACCCCTATCGATTGTTTCTGATCATGATTCCTATTTTACATCAGGTTTCTGGAAAAGTATTCAGAAAGCCCTGGATACTGAACTTTGTTTGAGAACTACCTACAAATCTCAAACTAATGGACAATCATAACGGAATATTCAAACCTTAGAAGATATTTTGAGATATTACTCACTTTACTTTCAAGGTATGTGGGATCAATATTTACATCTGGTGGAATTTCCCTATTAAAATAGCTTCCATTCAAGTATTCAGATGGCACCATATGAAGCGTTATACGGAAAGAGACGTCGCACACCAACCTGTTTGGATGATGTTGGTGAAAGAAAACTCGTAGACCGAGAACTAGTTGAGGAAACGATGGAAAAGGTGAAGGTAATTCAAACCCACATCAAAGAAGCTCAAAGTAGAAAGAAGATCTATGCTGATAACCGAAGGAAGGATTTGGAATTTAATGTATGAGATTATGTTTTCTTGAAGGTATATCAATGGAAGGGTATTATATGATTCGGTAAGAAGGGTAAATTGATTCCCAGGTACATCGGACCTTTGAAAATTCTAGAACCAATTGGGTATATAGCTTACCATTTGGTAATTCCTCCAAGTCTCTCCAAAGTTCACGATGTGTTCCATGTATCACTGTTGAGAACAAACATGCCTGACCCAATGCATGTACTTACCTACGAGGAATTATAACTGGAACCCAATCTGTATTATTTCGAAGATCCTGTAAAGGTTCTTGATACAAGAGATAAGTGTTGAGAAACCAGATGACTCATCTGGTAAAAGTTCTATGGAGAAACCATAAGATGGAAGAGGCAACGTGGGAAACCCAAGGAACTTATGATGAAGAACCACCTGAATCTTTTTATGCAGAAATATTATAGAAATTTTGAGGATGAAATTATTTGATGGAGGGGAGAATGTAACACCCCAAGCTTCCACGGTACGTTTCCCTTTGAATAATACAGTATCTTGTGTTGTACGCAACTTCGAGTTCAAACACACCACAAACAATCAAACTAGCTGTTATGAATAGTAATGCCCACTTTTAGAAATTTTATAAATTTGATCTTTAAAAATGGACATCATTTTTGGATTTGGAATATCAAAATTATCTTAGGGTGAATTTTGGGTATTTTTCTGAACACTTTAAATTTTTTATGAATAGTGAAAAATACTAAATTTTAATTAAAAACAACTTTTTTAATCAAAATAATTTATAGTGATAAATTATAATATTGAGTGGTTTTTAAGTATAATTAGAATACATTTTTACCATTTAATCTAATGTTTTTCATTGGAAATAATTTCACATTTAAACTCGACATAGCAAGTTCCAATCTTTCAATAATTATAATTTCTTAAAAACTAGTTTTTTGTTTTGACAACGGAAATTAATTTTAAATTTATTTCTGCCACTTCTGTATTTTGAATTTAGAAAAATCGATTCCATATTTAGAATCATTAGGTCCAAATTTTATAAATACGTAACTTTTATTTTTAGAAATTTTGAATAATTACTTCGGTAAATATTTCACTTACCATGGTTAAATGGTAAATCCGGTAAATAAGGGTAAAAAATTGTATTATAATAATATTAAATTACCATCACATGTGTTCTAAGCCTATTGGATGATACATTTCCGAACATGGGCATCCTTAGGTCAATTTTGGGACCCCATGGAGCACTTTTATGTGATAATTACACTTCATATTAATTAAGTTAGAGTAAATACAAAAATGAAATAAGCATATATATTTTAGTAAAACAATTTTTACATAGGGTTATTTATGTTATATATTTGACTATAAATATTAATTAAAAATAAAAAATTATTTCCTACATAATGGTATTTTATTTATAATTTTTAGACATTTAATAAATAAATTTATTTATGATACAATGATGATGCAGTATTTTTTTATTAATGAAATAATCAAATAAATAGTATTATAGATGTTAAAATTAATATAATTTGAATGTTTTGATACCATCCATGAATTTTATAGGTTAATTTGACATGTTATTATTGATTAAATGATTTTTTTTCGAAGTAATAATGCTTTTACGAATTTAACAAGAACAAAATAGAAAATAGTGTCAAAATTGACATAAAAGAGTTTTAAAACAAATATTATATTATTAATTGATATTCTATTCTTAAAAATCTATGGGTTGGCCAAAGTTCTTAAATAATATTATATATGTCAATAAGTAACCACTTTAGGTTCACTTTGAATTTTATAGTAAGTTTATTAACCATATAATATAAAAATATAAAGAGACATGGTAAATGTCAAACTAATTAACTAAGACTTAAATCTAGAAGGTAAGGTTAATAGAGTGAACCAAACCTGTCTAAAACCTATTTGTTGAGTGTTTTTCGACCCATCCCCACCTTATACTCTAAATAAATCATTTTTGAGCCATTATAAACCGAAAATTATTTTATTATAAAATAATATTTCAATCTTTTCCTAAGGTGCCCCTCACCCCTCTTATAAAAGGGTACTTCCCCTTCTCTCAAATTCACACCTTCAAAGCCATATTTCTCAGCCAAACCTACCCAAATATCATCTAAACTACCCTACCTTAATCATAGAGGCCTTACTTTAATCATAAATCCAACCTAATGAGCCCTTTTTATCAAATCAAAAGGAATAACCCGAAGAAGAGGTAAATATTTCATCACCTCTTTCAAGTTCTTTTCTTCTTCCACTTCCTCTTTCTGTGTTGTTTCCATTCTAAAACAATAAATATAGTATATTATATATAATTTGATGTTATTATATTAATGGTACAACCATATTCATTATTTTATCCATCCTATGAATGACATGTCACCATACGTGCGTACGTTCGGCTTACCGTCTCCACGTCGTGGTGTAGTTTGTTATTCAAACACTTAATCATTTGGATGGGTATAATAATGAGTATAAATGATGAAAATAATAAATATAACATGATAATGACTCTGTATATATGATATTACATCCAATTATATATGATTTTAATATCAAAAGAATGATATTGTCGCTCGTGCATACGTACGGATTACCGTCTCCACGAACGTGATGAGATTCATTCCCCATCGTATCCATTCAAGACTAATTTTCATTTTATGATTAAAAATAATGTTTAAAGACTTTATATAATTCTGAATATGAATATGATACATCCCATCCATAACAAATATGACTCACATAGAAAATAATATAAAGGAAAGCGAATCAGTTAACACTGGAAACAATGATAATACTAAAATATTATAACAAAGAAATATTAAAAGATCATATATGATATCATATTTATGTATATGGTTCTTGTATAATTTAATTACAATGATTTAACTATTATAAAAAAGGTTAATGTGCCCTCGACCAAGGAATATTACAAGTTAAGGGTTAATTTCACAATCTCTTTATTATCCGAGGTTGTTTTTACGTAAGTATCTACTAGAATATGTTTATTATCCATATCCATGTTTCATAAAAATGTTTTCAAAGGGATTATTTTTACGGTAATTTTTACTAAAACATCATTTTAAAATTTTTAAATATTTATACTTCTAAAATGTCCTCATTAATGTCCATATTTTCAAAATGGTTTTAAGGATTTGTTTATATGGGCATGAATGTTTTAAAATGTTAATTCCATTCATAAGTTTCAAGGTGGTATGGGACACTTTCATTAAAAGCTATATTTTAAATGACTTTATTAATATTACTTTTAATTGATTTCATGAAAAAGGGATATTTCTCTCAAATATGTTTACTAAACATTTTCATCTATGTCAACATCCTTTACGGGATATTATTCTTGATCGAGGTTAATTTATTATGATAAAAATATTCCATATTTTATTGAAGGTTTTGTGATATGTTTGACTGTGGATGTGTTATTTTTATACCATTCAAGGTTTATGGATAAAGTATTTACATTTTTTATGTTATTTTTAATATGAATGTTTATGTTATGTTTAAACCTTTTCATATGAGGAATGTATTGGACTTAGTATGTGACAGGTGGAGCCTGCTATAGCTTCTCAATGCATCGGTAGGTCTCATGAGACAAACTAGTGTCATGGAATAAGGCCATGACAAAATATTATTTTTAGTCTTGGCACAAGCCCTTGACAATATGGTTATGAAATCTGGCATTATGCATTCCATCATTATGAAAGTGGCTATTGATATTTCATGTGATTATTTGACTATTAGAATATCCATGTGAATAAGTAAATGGCATTATTTTATTTTATCTTTTCCATATTATGCTAAATTCAGGTTTAAAAGGCTTTTGTTTTAGTCTTATACATTTCCTTAAATGTTTATTCTTATTTATCAAAGTTTTTGCTATATTGTTATCCTTACTGAGCATCTGATCTCACCCCTTTCTATGTTTTATTTTTCCCAGGATGTGAAGACATATTTCATTACTGACCTGTAGGGATAGTTTGAGGGGATATGAGTGTGGTCTATGGAAACAATGTTGTTGTAGTTTTCTATTTTATAATTCAATGTAAAACTTATGAATGTATCTAGTATTTACAAGGCTACTAAACTGATCAGTCTTTCGGGACATGATTTCCTTGTATCATGCCAATGTTATGTAATAATACACCGACTCTGGGTAACTGGGGTCAGGACGTTACAATGTAACATGGGAAACGGCATGAGGGACTAGGAAATCACTATGCACAAGCCTGGAGGGCCACACGGAGGAGGTTCAAGAAATATTTAGTACTTTCATGAAAGAATGGATTGAACATGTTGTTCATTGGTAAAGATAATCCATGGATCCTAGTAGAAGGCGTGAGAGAAAGATATGAAGCTTACATGAAAAAGGAAGGGGTTGATGGAAAGTGATGATAGACAAGGGCCTGTGTTGTGTGAAAAAGGGTATTTTTCATGCACCTGCCTTTGAAAAAAAGTAAATGGGTGAGGGTTACACCCTTTTAGGTCCACATGAAAAGGTAATCCATATGGGGCTGGTTGCACAAGATCTTTTGCCTTGGACCTATGTTTTTTTCACTATCCCGGAAGAGGGAGTCTTTCACATGCAAGAGAAACAATTATACTTTTGGAGGGTTTACCTAAGGGTAAGGGGTTAAATTTTATTTATAGAATAAATCCAATTCATTAACACATAAAAATTATTGCATGGATGTGGTTTTTTGATGTCACATTGGGTTTGTAAGAATCTTATGTGAAGGATGGTCTTTGCATGAATCATCTACACCTTTGCGCATTTTTCTTAGATGTTTTTTGGGAGGTTGGGGTGAAATAATGGATTTAACATCTTATTGGGTGTGTAATATTCTTACATGTGATTTCCCACCTTGATCCCAACCCCTGGATCTTTCATGCGTCTATCTTAGGATTATCAAAATGTCCCGGTGAGTTAAAGGGTTCTTTCAGTTTTCTCAAACAGGATCATTTTCGGTTTAAAGAGGAATTTGAGGCCAACAAATCCCCCCCCCCTCATAATATGAGCTGAAAGGGGACCATAAGCTCAGGTTCTGAGGGAAACACCAAATAGAATAATTCATTCAATGTGGCTCACACAAAATCTGGGAGCTGACAAGTCAGGCGACTTGCTCGCATAAGGAAGACATGATCTATACATATAAATATGTCAGGGCCCCTATGCATAATACTTGGACTTTTTGTATGGAATACTCCTTTTCTATCATGCATTTAGAATCCTAATTATTTAACAGAAGACTCAAATTTTATTGGTGCTTTATGTGTTGTCACTGAATCTTGCATGCTATAGACATGGTTTCCTCTTTTGTGCCTACCATTCAATTTTATGTGTGGTGAATCATTTTGTATGCTAACACTCAATCCTTCACACACTGGCCTTATTGTTTTTAAAACTCGGATGACATAGTTGGATAATATATTTCTACAGAGAGGGAGGCCTTCATATCTACACGGAGGGCAGAGATGATTGAGAAACCCCAAATACTTCAATCTATATGGGTTTTGTTAGACAATCAGATGCTCTCGAGGATACTGACACATCCTCAGAAGGACTACCTCTTAAACGATATTCTTCTGCTATGGAACATTGGTATTATAGATGAAGTGTCAATTTTGGGATTTGAGGCTTAATCAACATGGTCATGGGTCATGTTTAAATATAGTCTCCATCGATACAACATTATTTCAAATGGCCATGCTACCAATGAGCATCAGGACATTGTTGTGTGTGTATTGAATCTGAAAACTAGGAAGACCATGGGAGATGAACCTACGTGTGATGGATCCCCAATCCACTATGAAATAACCTTCCATAGAATTATCACAAATGAAAATATGGGATAGAATAAGGATTGGGACCGAAGGTCTGGGGGTAACATTAAAATATAATGGGCATGGTCATACTGGGTGTGCCACACATGCAGGGAATTTGGAGCAAAGCAACGCCATATCAGGTGTTCTGAAGCTGTATGGACAACATAATTCCACTTCCACTACTAGCAAGAACCAGTACAAGAGATGTTCATCCAGTGGTCCCCTGACCCAAACATGTTCCATCTCCACCATGGGTAGGCCGATATCAGTCTTTGGGATATTCAATGTATCAGAGGAATTTCTCTATAGGGAATTAAATACGATTAATTCCTACCAATAGAGACTATATGGATAGAAGGAGCATGAACTCCCATCATTACATGGAATCTTCTGGATGTTGAGAAGGATTATTTGGATATCAAGTACATCCTGGAGGACATATCCTACCTAGCATGGTTGATCTTATTCCTCAGGAGGGATAAGAGTATAAGGATGTGAGGCAGATGGAAAAATGCATGAATGTTTCATAGAGGGGAAAGGTAGGACCCGGATGGGTGGTCCTATAGGTGAGATAATATCATATGTGGTTGTTCTACATGGATGAGATCTAGGACCCATAGTTATTATGTGCTTCCTTCCTCACTTCCTACCTAAGTGGGTGGTTATTTATAGTGAGGGATAGGAGGATGGGGGTCCTCCCAGGAACTTTAGTGATGGATTGGATCATGGAAGCATGTGATAAGGTCAATCTAGGAGTTTCTGTATTGGCAAGGCGTTAGAGTATCCTAGGGAGAATCTTAAGGGGAAGTATGCCTAGGAGAATATGGGGACCATTTAAAATAATGTATGGATGGGTTGTGGACCGCATTGGTGTATATGATTTCATAAATTCCATTATTTCTCCAAGAGATGGTTAACATCCATCTCTTATCAATGTTTCTCAGGTTCATCCACTGGTGGTCAATGAGGAAGGGGTTAAGCTTCATATTGATAATAATTAAAATTTAAAATTTTGATCCTTACAAACTCATGTCATTCATATGGTTGATGGACTTAGATGATCATTTGAGAAAAGGTAATATCTAAAGAGTATCCAAGGTGGAATGCAGGTAACTCAGATTGACAGAAAATTCTTTTGTAAACCATATGTACAATCCCACTTTTCCAGATAGTTCGGATGACTTCAAAAACTATTAAAGAAAGTCTATAAAAATTTCCATGTAGAGTGACACCCTTTCATCCTCTGTCAGTTGTGTTGTATATTTAATATAGTTTTATTTGGATAAATGATCACACTACCCCCTATATATGACAATGTTGACCTACTGATTGAATATGTTATAAATTGGGTGGCAGCATACCTGGAGGTGAACCAGTGAAGGAACATTTGGAAAATCAAGGTAGTAGAACCAATACGAAGGGAGAGTAGGAGGGCATGAATTTTAAGGTTGATCAAGGATGAAAACCAGAAATTAGGGATATAATGAGTTGGAACCTTGGTGTTAGGAACATCACAGGGTATGGCCAAACCTCTGCCATCTAAGGAGGTGTGGTCCCGATGGCAGCCTCGAGGACCAACTAGATAATCCCTTGGGGAACAAGTAATGTATCTCTTATAACAAATTTCTGATGTCATTTTCCATACCCAATGGTCTTCTTGAAGGACTTTTCAACAATTGTTGTCATTAGAGGACCTATGGTAAATAAGGATGCATACTAGGCTTGATCATCAAGAATTCAGGTGCATTCAAGTGAAGAATAAGATGTACATTCATTGTCATCATGCATAGATGATTTCCACCGATTAATATGCATTACAATAGGTTAAATATGAATAACCGCATCTTCTAGTGAAAGTGATTCTCAGTTAGGATCATTATACAGAAGATATTCCACCCAAGGATGATAGCGTCGTTGAATAAGAAGAAGAAGAATAATAATAATAAAGATAGGATGAGGAAGAAGTGGAAGAATAAAAATATGAATATGTTGACAAAGATGATCCTGGTTGTAAGGAATCACAGTGGACAATGGTTCATCCAAGGAGTCCCCTTGAGAGTGGTGAGATTGTTGGATCTAATGGTGGAATTGTCTAGTATCTCAAAGAAACCCATAATTTGTATCTTCATGGTCTTTTCTCTTTTCATAACTAGGATACACTAACCAAAAATTGTCTTTTATTGGAGAATATTAATTTTGACCATGGATCCCCCATGGTAGGGGGTGAGAATGTTCTGATGGCATTGAGAGACATGTCCATATGCCTACATCCGGGGATAATCTAGGAAATGTTTCATTTGAGGCTGAGAAGATCAAAGGTGGTCTAGAAAAGGGTGGAAAAGAGAAAACATAAAAATACCATGTTACTCTGATTATCCATAAATATCAAATGATAATCATTGTGTTAACAAGTGTAGAGGGGTCTACCATGGTGGAAGTTCCTATTGTAGCTCGGGCACTTGATCCAGATGCACTTAACTCTCATAAGTCTCTAGTTTCACATACCCATATCAATTATCTAAGGATATTACTTAATGAGGAGACTTACTCCATGTAGTGATCATAATACTATAGGGCAGATAGAATGAAGAGTTTGGGACATTTGTAGGATCTCCTTCGATGACTGGATCTACCCGTTAGGAGCCTTCCATTCATGCTAATTTATCCTTCATGATAGGTGGGAATATGGTTGCAACCACAGATGAATCCAAAAATAGGGATGTTGAAGTTGAAAGAGAGGATGATTCTGAATAGAGAATGGGTGAAGATCGCCACCCTCATGTTATAGAGCCCATTCCTTCAGAGAGGATGTTGTAGGAAGATCCTTCGGCTGAACTTCTGGCCATCTTTCCAAAGTAAAATCATGTAGACCCTAAGGAGCTAGAAAATTCTGATCCAGACGCATATGAGGAGATCCAAATAAATCCTTTTAGTGAATGAATGTGTATCAGGCATTTCCTTGATGCCCCAAAGTCATAATGAATAATATGAATTCAGTCAATCCTCCCCTGGATGCAAAATCTCTATGCCAAAGAGGTGAATGATCACAATATTCATGTGACGATCCCTGACAAACTTGCTAAGAATATGTGGGAAAGTAGTCAGCACTTATATTCCTCCTAGTTCCTAAATGAAATATAATAGTATTCAGATTCTCTAGGAGGTCAAACAAGAGATAAATAGCTAATAATTATAGGATAATGATTCTTCCACCTTTTTCACCAAACATTCGGAACTCATTTCCAAATTTCAGGTTCAGATGGGGGAGGGACAAGAGTAGTAAAAATAAAAGAACCTTAAATTGTCTAACCTCCAAGATGAGTGAGACCTAATTATTATCAGGGTGGATGAGATCCATACCTAGGTAGTTGATTTGGATAGGGAACTCATGAAGCTAAAGGAGACTCTATAATCTACACATTATAAAGTGGTGGCATTGAAGCATTCAGTCAAAGGGGCAGATCCATAAGGGGATTGTTTTTTCAAACTTCTGACACATAGTTTCTTGTTTACTTTTTTGTTTTAACTATGTGAATATACAGACTATTATTTTTTCCAATTATCTCACCTCTATTATATATTTGAATTAATTAATGAAAAATATCTAAGCTCCCATGGTTCATGATGATTTGATAAAAAATGGATGAACACAAAATTGTATGGTGTGAGAGCATCAGAAAATCATTAAATACATGGGGTCTACTATTATTGACTAAACACACAAGGAATTACACCTAAGAGTGTCTGTGAATGGAGAATAAGGCTCTTGGAAAACCCAAATTTCCTTTACCAATGTGCACTAGTGCATGATAAGGATAATGCTAGGGGAATTGGAATCAATCTTGACAAAGGGTAATGAAAAATGTGAGTCACAATACTCATAATTTCCAACACTACAGAAGGATGGAATCACACAATAGGATAAATTTTTCTCATATTTGAAACACTTCATCCATATCTCTTAGAATGTAATGGGGACTAACAAATAAGGGTCCACTGGTGACTATGTTCGAAACATGGGACTTGCTATAAATTATTGTCTGATGTCTTATGTAATGTTCTCCCAGGATGGTAGGTGAGCTGGAGTGGAATTGGACCAGGCCATTTGGGGGGTCACTTCAAACATGAATGAGGATGAGTATCTGAATAAAGGGGGCATGAAAATCAAGGTATGGAGTGATGGAATATTCAAAAGGATTCCATCACTCTTGAAATTATGACATCGTGACCAAAGCACATTTGTGTAAGTGTATCGGGCCGAATAAAGACCAAACCCCTCTCCCAGGTAGGACCTATCAGATGAGGGTCTAAGATGAAATTTTATATCATGAAAGATAGTTATGATGCATGTCAAGGTTTAACGTCATGTGATCAGGATGCGTCTTGTAGTTTAATTTTGGGTGAATGGGACATTGTGCATATTTTAAGGTCATAATACCTAGACGTTGGGAAACAGTTTAAAGTCATGTTTCATGGACCATAATATCTATTCCTATATTTTTTCAGGACATGGAGGAGATTAACCTTATGTTAATGATCCAGAAGAGGATTGTGCACCATACAAGTATCAAGGAACAGACAGAAAGGAAGAACATGTGATACGTCAAGGGGAGAAATCATAATTAAGCCCTTAGTTTAAGTTTATAATTTTTGGACCACATATTTGTGGTTGGGCCTAAAGAAAAAGTGTATGGTCATCGCTACATATCCCATAAGGGTGTGAATCAAGACATATATAGTTCATGAATTGCAAGAAGTTTAATGTCATGCATCGAGGACACTAGAGGAGGCATTTTAAAAGGGATGTTCATGGTGTTTCTGTGGGGTACCCAATGTGAATGAGGACTAAATGGGTCCACAAAACACAACACGCTTTTGAAAAAACCACAGAGAGGTTCTTAGTTTATGTTTATAATGTTTCGACCGTAGGTATTTGAGTTTAAGGGTATAGAGTTTATACCATAGGACTCCCAGTTTAAGTTTGTATATTTTGATCCATAGGGATCCTAGTTTAAGGTCATTGAGTTTGGACTATAGTGCTCCTAGTTTATAGCCTTAGATTTTGGAATTTTGGGGTTCCTAGTTTGAGGTCATATATTTTGGATCATTGGGCTCCACTTATTTTTAATGTGGTTACAAACACTACCAAGACTCTTAAGACCACATGAGCCATGATAATTGTGGTAAATAAGAAGTGTTCTTAGGCTTTCCCTATTGCGTGTAGAAGTGTATAGTAGGGGGGTGGATAAGTTGGGTAGTGGATTTCTCGACAGCACAGATCTGCTTTCTCAATGTGCAAAGCTGCATAGAGGGCTAACAATGATGGTGTTAGAGTTCTTCCAGAGTATAAGGAGGTGTAAAGTATGAATCACAGTGCCCAATATATGGGATGCAATGAGGATGACTTGATGATGGAGTATAATTTCTTAACATATTCAAAACATGACATCGATATCATTTTACATGAGGTGGGAACAAACAAATGAGGGTCAATCGATGGCCATATTCGAAATGTGGGACCCGTCTCAAAAGGACATTTGAAGTCCTTCAGGGCATTGGCCTAGGATGGTAGGTGATCCATGTGGATGAGCACCATATTATTCGGGGTCCCATCAGATATTAAAGATGATAGAGAACCAAATAACAGGACACACATTTCATCAATATGGAATGATAGAATGTTCATGAAAAATACAACCTTATAGTTTTTACACCATAGTGTATCTGAGTACATAAACGAGGAATACTAGATAGATATATTAAAACCCCATATAAAGGATGGATGCCTCGAGATATATCTTGGATTTGGAATGGTATTGGAATATTTCCCAATGTAGAGGATAGTACGGATCAGTAATAAAATTAATGAACCAAGGGATTGAACCAAAAAAATGTATGGGTGTCGCTACATGTCCCATAAGTATGGGAATCAAGCTATATGTAGTTTCTGAATTTCATGTAGTGTAATGTCATGTGACGAGGATGATAGTCATGGTGCATCTTATCATCATGTGATTAAGACATTGGGGGAATAGGTATCCCAAATGCGATGTGTATGGAGTGTAAAAATTACTCAACGTGAATGAGGACTACATAAGTACACAACACACCACACATTCCCAAGTATCAGACCCTAGAAAAAAGGACAAAAGGGGTTTTGATTTTGTGGTTGGTCTCAAAGAGGAAATTTTTATATGCCTCTAATTATCTTATGAGGGAAGGAATTAATCCAATCATAGTTCTATAAAATGGAATGGTGGGTGCTCGATGTCAGGGGAAATTTCTTCTCCGATGAAGACATCGTAGCACTATGTAGTTTATCTTCATACATCTAGGATGCCGAATAAATTTTTTAACATCATATAGTATGTATGGGGGTTGTTAAGAATTTTATTTTCATTCCAAAAGGATGATGACGATATTATTTTCAGGTAATAGATCTTAGACCAAAATATAAGGCTTCTAAAGAGGAAATATGCAGTGTGGTTCCATGAAAAAACCCAATTTTAATGGGGATCAAAGAGATAGAAAATTCACCAAAATTCCTAAGAAGAACTCAGACATATTTTAACATCATCAGGGGTGAAGAAAATGTTTTGGTAGTGTTTGTGGTTGGGCCCAAAGATAAATTGTTTGGGTGTTTTATTGTATCCCTTAATGATAGGAATCAATCTATATGTAGTTCTTAAAGATCTGTGTAGTTTAATGACATGTGGTAAGGTTGAAGGTAATAACTTAATGACTTGTAGGATGGATTAGTTTAGTGTCATGTAGGAAAAGGGTAACATTCATTTTAATTTCAGGAAAAATATACCATCAATGTTGTGCAGTTTAACATCTTATATCTAGGATACACTGGTTTAACATCATTTAGGATAAGGCCATAGAGTTTAACAACTTGTTTCTTGGATGAAACAGTTCATGTGAATTGCTATTTGAGGAACTTTTCATTGGTGAGATGATTAATTCACTCACCATCTATGGTGACCAGAGAGTATGAACTGTTGGGATAGACCTTGAAAATAATCTATAGTCCTTCCCCTTTGGGATCAAACATTGGTGGTTTCCTACCCAGTATCATTGGCATCCTTATATCCAATACTATGTCACCTTTTAGGAAAGAGTGTGGGAAACCATTATTTTTTAAAGCTTAGGATATCTTGTTCTTGTTCCTCCCTATATTATACAATTCTTGGGTCATTCTCTCATTGAGAGCATCAAGTTTGGAAAGATGGATGACTACTACTTTTTATGTCTTATACTAATTGTAAATAGCTATATGAAGTTATGAAAACTAAATCTCTCTTGGGGATGACTTCCTCTATTCCATACATGAGGGAATATGGAGTTACCTATGTGGAATTGAAATTCGTTGTCCAATAATCCTGGAAATCTTTGGGAAGGTTTTCAAACCAAACATTCTTATTCTGACCCATCATCCTTAGTAAAACGTTTGAGAGGTTCTTTTTGAACCCCTTGATCTACCCATTTTTCTATTCATGGTTGAAATATTTGTGGTTGGACCAGATTTTTTACATGGCATACAACTTCTTCAACTCAATCACATAGATGTTGGTGTCGTTATTGGTGAAAATAATGTGAGTGAATTTAAATTTTTCTATGATGATATATCACATGAATTCAACAATACACTAGGCCTTGACATAAGTAATATTAATATATTCTTTCCATTTGGGAAAGAAATATTTTGTGGTGATAATGAACCTATAATGTTGAGATGTTGCTGGTGGGTATGGTCCCCTCACATCAATTCCCCAAACTGAAAAGGTACAAGAGATATTGTAGTATGGAGGGGATCTGGTGGGTAAGGTGGTGTCTCTCTCACTGCGGGGTAGGGTTTCTAGGTCTTCTGAACCTTGAATGGCCATCGAGCTGATCCCCCCCCCCCCCCCACTGCGAGGGTGTGACCATTGCCACTCTTAGAAGATCCATCATTCTCCTTTTCTCCCTTCTCTAATCCTGATCTTCTTCTTCCCTTTCCCTAGATCCATCTCAACCCGAACGTTCTAGATCTATTTAAAGGATTCACTACTCTTCTAATATCATCCGCCGAATTTAATGAAGTTTTCTATCTTCTGAACCTAACTTTGGTTATGCAGTTTAAACAGAAACATCCTTCAGTGGATCCTTTTGATAGGTATGTTTTTGGTTTCTAGGATATATAAAACCATGTGACAGTGGGTTTACTTGACAACAAACACATCATGATTCGGTTTTCAATGGATGTTGATTTGATCAAGGTGTGTTCCAGTGTTCTTTGCATATGCAATAGATCCTAGTTATTTCTCTTCATGTGGTCCTTTGACTTTCATATGAATCTCGATGACCAGAATGTGGAAATTTGGGTTTTTCTACCTAAACTTCCCATACCATTTAAAAATCCTTCTATATTTCACATGTTAGGAAATTTGGTTTGAATATATCTATGCTTCAACAGTATAACTAATTCATTTTTCCATCTAGTACCTCCACAAATACGTGTTGAAGTGGATGTTTCTAGAAGTTCAGTTGATATTGTATGGATTACAGTTGGGGAAGAATTGAATTGAAAACTACCTATTTTTTTGATTCATGGTATGATTATTTATCTACAGGAAAGAAATTTTGTCAAGCTAGGATGACTTGTAGAGGTGGAAGTTAGATAAATACAGGCTCTGGAGGCAGCAATAATAGTTTGGTTACAAGATCTGGTGAAGGTATGATGGATCCATCATTACTGGGTGTCTTCAGGGATTAACCTAAGGCGGAGATGGTACATGATAAGATAACAGAGGTCATCTTGAAGGTAGATGATATTTTCAATCACTTAATAAAGGATCTACGAGTTCCCCATGTTGCTGAAAAATACCCCTATGGATTATTGGGAAGTGGTGATGCTAGTGATGATGGAACATTGAATTCTAGTCCTTGCACTTATGAATTGGATGTGAGAGACGGTAATGGTATCAACTCTGAAGGAGTGATACAACTAACTGGTGAGGGAATCCCTAAGGATGATCAGGACTGTCTAGAACCAAGACACGGCTTCGATAGTCAATTTAATGATAAATATGGGTCCAAACCAAGAAGTCACTTGTTTGATATTAAATTAAATAACTATTTTGATTGCCATCATGATGATGGTCATGCAAATTACATCACCAAATGCATCTCTAGAACAAAGTCAGGAAGGTAAACCATATATCATAATGTAATGGGATAATATTTTAAGGGAATTCATAAACTAAGGATAAAGATAGGAAATACATAAAATATGGATCTGATGAGTTCCATTTTCAACAAGAATAAGAGAAACAAGGGGCGTAAAGACTACTCATGCCTTCCTAGACCAATTGATACACGGTTATCTGAAAAAGATTGCGATACCAAGGAGTAGGAACTCTATACAGTGGGTGTAAGTAAGAAAGATCAATATAATTGAGATATTAGGTCAATAGGAGAAGAGAAATAATTTTTAAAGGGGAATTATATTTTTGGAAATCTTTTCGGTTTCATAAGGGGGTGTATAATATAAGTTAAGGTATCAACCTAGGGAGTCCTTGATACATGCTGAGGACATTGTGTTCATTTTTTCTAGACAATAGTGAGAGGTTGTTATAGAACCTAGGCAAGATTTTGAACAAATTATGAATTTATAAGAATAATGGATGGAAATTTTCTTACGATGAAGTCCACATAAGAGGAAGTAACGAAGATTATGGAAAGAATGATATTTATGGACACTAACAGTGAGAAAAGTTCATGGATCGACAAGAAAGATATTATACTGATTAGATAATTCAATGAAGGAAAGATAAACATAGATGAGTACCTAAATACATTGGATAATTCAGAAACACACTTTGAATATCTAATAATAGATTATCCAAACTTATAGGTACCAACCCATTCCTACAAATTATATAGGGAGAATGATTCTGGTAGGCTCAAGCTATCTTTCAATAATTATGTCATTAATTTTAGAGTTGTGCCTGGGTGAAATTTTAGTTTCTCACTATTTCCTTAAAATCGTTTTGTTAATAAAAATTTAACTTTCAGTCATTCAATGGCTATGGTGGTTGATGAATGAAATTATCATGGATCTAAAATTTAAGGAACCTCTAGTATAAATCAATATAGGTATGGACCATAGTGGTCTACAAGTAGCCCAACCATTGAATCTGATGGGAGAGCTTCATTACTACCTAATGAGAACTGTATGACCTGGCATGGAATTACAACATAACCTCGGGAATCTAATCTCCCTGAATGCAGTATAGTATAATTCCATCAAACCCGTATTTGAAGAGAGTCTTCTTTAGGATAGGACCACTCTATAGAGTGAAATGAACTTCATGGTGATAGATTCACTCACGTTAATATTTTCTTGGTAGGATATTATTGTGCTAGAGATACTTGATGAAAAGATTTTTCCAGTAGGAGATTTCATCAATTGTAGGGGGATCTAGAGGACTCGATGTGGAATCATCAGTGGTAAGTTGGTTTACCTATATGGTTATCATCATTGTCTGAACTAACAGGGGTTATGAATATTTGATGTTCCACATGAATGAAAATGTACTCCTATTAAGGCTCTATAAGAGAAGTAGCAAGACTCGACCAAGTGTCATCTTGACCATTCTGTGACAAGGTAACATGAGTTACCTCTGGATGAGAATAGAACTAGTGCATCAGATGAATATCATGCTTAATCAAGGGTATGTGCTCGGGCTTCTTGGTGGTGTATCCACCATTAATTTTCTTGATAAATAGCTCAGAATACCCATTCACATGTAGGTGGTGAACATAAATCTTTAGAACCAACTTGAGACCATTTATGATAGCATGATACTTCACCTCATTATTGTTGTAGCCCTATGATTCTAATAATGGATAAGGCAGAATAGCCAATGTAGGCATGATGAAGACAACCCCCAAGCCTACTCTGTTAAGCCTAGGACCATTGATCCCTCTATCGGTTAGGCTCTAGGAGGAATCGTCAATGTGAATCTTCCAACATGGCATAGTATGATTCATTGAGAGGATAGTCTCATATGGAAAATCAACGTCTGTATACTATATTGTGTGGGTAAGGTGAGTGGACAAAAAATCTATCAATGATTGACCCTTAATGGACTTCTATATAACTAATCTAATGTTGAACTTATAAATAATAACCGACCATAATCCTAGCCAGCTTATCAACATGGGGTGGATAAAAATGTATATTAGAGGATCCATGTGAGAAACCATCTATATCTAATGATGCTATAGGTAGTGTCTCAATTTCTCCACTGCAAAATCCAGTGTGAGGAATCTCTTCTTGTTTGAAGAATATATGTACTCTATGTCTAGGATCATGTGACTAAGATAGTAAAAACTATTCTTTGTCCCTTCATTGTTTTACTAGGAGAGAATGTCAAGAAATCATTCCAAGGAGGTCACATAAAAGACTTGCAGCTTCACAAATACATCTAGAATCAGAACCGAAGGTAGCAGCAGATACTGATTGATCTTATCAAAATAGGTTGGTAATTCTTTGTCCCATTAGTAGAAAAAACATTTCTTTTTGAGTTTATAAAATTTATTACACATGCAGTATTGATTCGTGATGAATCCGTTTATGTAGGATAAGTGTCCTTGAAAGCCTTGGAGATCCCAAATTTTTCTCTAAGGGGGAATCTAACTTATAGCCATGATCTTATCTGGGCCAATCTTGATACCTCTATATCTAACAATGAAACCAAGGAAAATTCTAGAGGTCAACCTGAAAGAACATTTTAATTGTTTCATCTTTAACTTCCAAGAGTGAATCAAGCCAAACACTTTCTAAAGATCTCTGGTATGGTCCTAAAACTGGTGGGATTTGACCAGAAAATTGTCCATGTAGAATTCCACTACTTTCCCAAGAAGAAGTTTGAAGATGCAGTGCATAGTGCATTAATAAGTGCATCATTAAATATTCATATTGAAAGGAATTACCTAATAGCATAAGGTACCATGCAGTTCTATGAAGGTAGTAAGTTTCTCATCTTTAGGACCCAACCTGATCAGGTTAATACCCAAAATACCCGTCTATGAAAGACAGATCCTAGAATCTAGTGGTAGGATCAATCAGAGGCTCTGTCACTAAAATGAAAAAATCATCCATTAGGCAGTGGTGGTTGAGATCTCATAAGTCAATACATACATGGATATGTTGGTTCTTTTTTCTAATGTAAACTATGTTTTCAAACCACTTAGGTTGTTGAATTTCCTTGATGAATTTTTCCTTGATGAGCTTATCAAATTCTACCAAGACTATGGTGCCATGGGAGGGGTTCGTCATCCTAGGAGAATGATTCAACCCTTTATGACTTACCTGGTGGCCAAGATGGTGGACATAAACTTGAGGACCTAACCCTAGAATCTTTTCATAGCTTCAAGAAAACTCATCATGATGTTGCTTTCGGAAGTCCACATACTATTTCTGTTCTTTTTCAGGTATGGTTGCACTAATCAACATTGACCTTAGATCTGTCTCAATGCCAAGATTCACCTATACCAACTCATCGACAATAGTGGATATGCCTTCATAAAATGTGGGATGATAATCTTCCAAATCCTATTTATCATCTGATATAGAGAAATCAATGGTAGGATGAAATTATTCTAAGTTGGTTGACCCTAGGGAAAGGATTTTTCCAGATTGAGGGGCGGTGGAATATTCATCAGGTGACTCCCACACTGTTGAAACCATATCAACAAAACCTGTCAACCTGATTCCATTAGGCCTTCAACTGAGGGTCCCACGCATGAAAATGTCAAAGTAGTGGGGGTTAGTCAGCCTGTGTCGATTCAACCCAGCTCAGAAGAATAATAAGGTCTGTTATATTGATGTAGCCAAGGGGAGAACATCCCGATACCTCACAGAGTAATAAGCTTTGGTATCACTATATCATATCCTATGTAAGAGTAATAGGTAATCTGATGATGTTCCATGTACCTAGGGATGTGTCTTCCACTCATATTGGAAATGAAAAATAAGTGTCCCAAGTCTGGGGTGGTAGCCTCTAACCAATGAATCAAGGGAATGAATGAATCATCCAATTCTATCAATGGGTTGTCTATAGTAGCAGTTTTCACAGCATCATTGGTATGAACCCATTTTTCCTTTCTCTGGTAATAGTCAGAATAAAAATAGCAGGATTCACAAGAGGATAAAGGATATGTGTCATCTTGAATAATTCCCACTCAAATGTTGAGGGATTAAATGAGTCATTGGTGATATGAGGAGGCAAAATGATTCATGCAGATGGAGATAGGTTCTACCCATTAGCGCATTGTAAATTTTATCCTATGAGACCTAAAAAAATTCTTTTCTTGCAATTAGGCCATAGAATTGGGTCTTTAGGTTTATATTTTTTCCTAGGGCCTTTTCTCTGTCCTATCATAACCCTAAATCATCAGGTCAGAGGGACTCTGATATGCCTTAGTCAGTCCTAGCATGCGGATCATCTAGGTTGGGATTGGAATGATCCCTGAGCCTATGTCAATGAGGCAACGATGAACTTCTACGCCATTGAAATATCCAATTATGTACAGTGGGAGGATCTTCCCCTATATCAGAGAAACTTTATCTTATCTTGAGAATGAGATGATGGAATGGAATTATTATCATTCAACTTCCTCATCATAGAAGGCCTTTGTGGCTACCACCTAAGTATCAAACTGAAGGGGGATCTTCAAGGCCTCTATGAGGTCTTCTCTAATATCTCATGACAGATGGAGGTGCTCAAGAATAAAGATATTTTCATGAATGCTGGAAATTGTTTTAAATAAATCATACATTCATGATAATCACACATTTCTATTAGGGGTTTTTGATCTTAGGTAGGAGTTATGATGGGCGTTGATGTTTGAACTGGTGGATTCTGGATCAAGCTAGGAATATCTCACTACTCACTATCAGAACCATGAAAAATTACTACCTACTGACTATAAAATTACTGAAATATGGCCACAATGAAGCACTGCTAATAATGATTTGGTTGCAACATCATTTCTTGGTCAAGTATCATGAACAATTGTGGCCATGAATTTGACAAGACAGGCTGAAAGGACGATTCCTATTGAGCCTTACGTTGAACCTGTTGTTTGGTCTCATTGGCATTAAAAAATTGGAATGAAAGACTAGATTGATCATTTTTATTATTCATATAACCATGGACTTATCGATTATGGAATCGACCAAGAACATTAAGAGGACCTACCTGACACTATTCATCATTAGGTTTTATATAGGGATACATTAACTCAAGAGTATTAACATAGGCATACTCCAACTCATCATATAAAGAGTATTACAAACTAGTCAAATTCAGGTGGGAAATCCCCATCTATGGAGGCATGAAATCTCTAATGGTGCGAGATTACTTCATTACTAGTGGGGTACATTTCTTTCCCTTTTGGAGTTGGTGTCTACTCTTCTTAGAGGTAAAAATATATGATTTGGATACAGAATCAGTAGTCGGAAGAGTTATGGTAACTTTAAGAGGATCGGGCTAATTCAAAAGGGTACAAATGACCCCATGGGAATGATCAACTTCCCTGTGATCTAGATAATTATCATACTTCTAAGTCTTTAGATGGATATCTTCTTCCATTCACCATCATTATCGTTGTTAGGATTTGCATAAATTCATGCCACTTGTGTCAGGGTATGACCCAATCTGACTATGTTCTTATCAACTTGGTCCTATAAATAGACCATGAACACATATCATTACTCGATTGTGTGTCCAAGGTACCTTTGATATGGTATGTAGTCGGGGTGATCAATGAGATTATCCTCTTAGGGTTTCTTGTATTCTGGTTTCTTTAGAATCCTCTAATTGAGGGAACTATAGAAATAACCAAGGACCTGAGCCTCATTGAATGAATAGGTATTTTGTCCTATCCGGGAAGGTGATTCTAGGGGAATAACCTTAAGGAGGGGATGGATTCTGATGAGGAGATAGAGCCTAATTGTATCACCTAGGTGGTAGTGGTGCATTTCATGGTAGTGTCTACGGATTTTGTACCTAGTGATGTTGAGCCTAAGGTTGTATTCCCTAATGAGGATGTGTATGAGTCACTTTTAGTAATAACTATAAGGGCATGGGGACACTATTTTTTGAAATAGTATCATTCTTGGTGGAACTTCTTGAAGGTGATGGAGACAATAGATGTTTCTTCTTAGACTACTACAAGTTTTCCACTATGTGTTGATCCTTGTTAGAAATGTCTTTAAAGAAACCCTAAAGATTCTGAGTGATGAGGAAAGGAACCAATTTATTGTTAACATTCTACATGCACATTGTTAGTAGCTACACTTTATTCAATATCATGTTGATTGAATACATGAGGCCCTTACACCTAGAGACAAAGTATGTGACTTGCTAATATGGTCATTTCATGCACTTGAAGAAGTCAATGATACTCATCATGTGTGTGGTGGATCTGAAATAGTAGCAGAACAATCTATGAAGTTCATCCCAACCAGTGATAGATAGAATTGGTAATTGGAGGGACCAGAAAAACATAATTCCTTCTGTTGTATGTTATAAACAACTAATCTTGCCCCCCCCCCCACTATGTTGGAGTTCCCAACATGGGTCCACACCTTGATATGAAGTGGGTAATATGTTATTACAGTGAACCCATCATGTTGAATGGGTAAAAGTTATGATTCTTGAAATTTGTAGGTTCCATCATGTCATACACCAATTACTGATATGTCTTATCATGAGGTGGGATTTCCACCTTCCATTTCACATGGGCCTCACAGCAGGCGATTAGAGTTTCCATCAGATCGCCCTGATGGGGATTCATGTATGGGTGATTATTACTTATTTTCAAGGCATTGGAAGGATATTTGACATGATATGTGGGATTGGTAGCTCATGGAGTGGCTAGGGAGACCTGTGGAGCTGATGGTGGAATGACTTGTGGAGCTGCTGGAGAATCGACCTGGATCAGGTCTCGAAGAGGGTTCTCACATATCTCGGGTGGATTTGGTGATAAATAACATGGTTTCCCATAGTATCCAGTATCTAAAATGTCGTGATGCACGATATTATCTAGTTTAATGGGAGGAAACTATCCAAGGAGTGAATGTGGTTTACCCTACTTCCCCAGCGGAGGAGGGATAGGATTGTACTAAGGGTCACCATAATTTGGACATCAGTTTTCAAGGAACTCAGCGAGGAGGTCTTCAATGAACTTATTCAATTCCTCGAAATACTAGAGAAAAGAATACTTGATGGGATCAACCTCCATCTTCTATAGTGGACCGAATGGGTAAAAGGTTTTGGAGTCCCCGGACTATCCTTTACCCTTGTTGGGGTCCCGACCAAAGGGAAATGACTCGAAGGGTTATGCAAGGCCAAGTATCTTCCTTTAATGGTGAGTGATGATGTTTGTATGAGTTTCTACATGGTATTGTGATACCTTAGGAGGAGATTCCTCCTCATCAATCCCTACCTCTTTCTCCTTCTCCTTGAGTGGATTAAGGTCATCCATATTCACCATGACTACACCTGACAGCTTATTATTGATATCGCCTAGAAAATCAAGTTAGCATAGGATGGGACTGAAGTGAAGAGTAGCATACTACCCCCAACCAAAAATTTTAATTTGTGGGGTTTCCTATTTAATAATTTTTTGGATCATGAAAAACCTCTGGATGTATCAGTGTTTTATGGTCTGGTGATAACTAGTTTATGTTGGGTGTTCATCTATAGGAATCTTTTCTAACTCAATCATGCAGCATTGTTTGACAATTTCAACACAATGTTATTGGATTCTCTAATAGTCCAAATGACATCTATGAAGGTGGAAATGAATCACCTAGATGGTTTGGTGGGAAATCAAAACCTCATCCTGAGTGAGTGACCAAATAATATTGATGTTGGGAGTAGCGATTGACCCGAACATCTCGGATAAATAATCGGTGGAAAATTTTTCCCACAACCTTCTATTCTCAAAAGCAGTGTCCAACTCTCAGTTTGTCAACTCTTTGATCAGGAATCATTGAGGAACTAGTAGTGAAACTTAAATAAACCATTATAGCAGTGGACTGTCTGGTGGAGAAAATGTTGTGAGACCTGACTAGTTGGAACTCACTGGGTTGTCTCTCAGAGGTGGTATTGACTGCAACATCATATCCCTATAGGAAAAGGTATTTACCAATGCCTCATGATCAAGGGAAGCTACAGTATGTGGTGAATCTGGTTGGTGCTCTTCATTTAATATGACCCATAATAACTATATCTGATCTCATGTCGAGGTAGACAATGAAACTAGATATGATAGATAGGGTTGTAATGTGAGACTCTGGAAGGGAGACAAATATTTCTCCACTTGCATGTACATATGATGGGATTCAAGGATCTATTTCATATCACCATCTGGGATGATGAAACTCACATGTTGGGTTCCTACCCTAGACATTGATCCATAGTATTTAGGTGAATTCTCCATCATTGAGTCACATTAAACATCAAAATTTGAAAATAAGATTGTATTGACAACGACTTGTCACTTCTAGGAGTTATTCACTCATCAGTGATGGTTTTTTCTTATACCTCAAGTTATCTTGTTAGGGCATGTTAATTTTTTTGCATGTGGAGGACCTATATGTCGTTTGGTGCTTGAGTGGGGAGGACCTCTTCATGATTTGTCTTGAATACAGGAGGAACCTCTGCATTGGCTGTTATTGAAATAGGGAGGACCTCTACTGGGACTTCCGTGATATTATGGAAGACCTCCAATCTGGGTGTTGACATGGTAGGTATAACCTCTTCTTAAATCCCAAAGGAAATGAGGAGGACCTACATGTTAGGTATGAGAGCATGTAGGACCTTCTCTCTAGTGATATGAGGTGTGAGGATAACCTAGGTATATATCAAATTGGACATAGGGAGGACCTCTATGTTAGTATGGGTATGTGGAAGACCTCCATACTTGTTAGTGAATGTGAGGGGAGGTTGGTGGTTTTTTGGATTGGTGAGGACCACCAGTGGAGCTGATGAAAATTCATGCAGGGACTTTATGTTGATGTTCCATATAATGGGGAGGAACTCCATATCGAAAACCATAGGAATGAGGAGGACCTTCATGGTGGATGTGGACAATGTGGGGAGGACCTCCACTTATGTCAGCTCAGAGGACATGGGTAGGAACTCCATGTTGATTAAAAGATTGGGTAGGACCTCTAATATGGCTTGTGATAGTATGGGGAGGGCCTCAGCACTAGATATCAGTATCACATGTTGGACCATGATGGCTGATGGATGCACTGATGACTGAAAGAGTAATCCCATCCTACCTATGGGGTGGATGAGTTCTCAATCCCAATCATTCGTTGAAGTTACCCTACTCTACATTATTAGGTAATAGGTATTATATTTCGGTGGTGACACATGCCAAAAAATTTGTGGAAGTGGATTCCCCCTGATGGGCCTCTTCTAGATCATGCACTCGCCTTTGGTATCAGGTTATCCGAAATAGGGCCAAAGGAGAAGGGGCATAGAAAAACTATTATTTATCATGAAGAACCAGTATTTGGTGGAATTAATGCGGCCTAGTGGGATCCACCTTAATGGATATGGGGTAGAAGTCATATCTGGGATGACTCAGATATCACTTACCTCATTAGCATAGGGGAGTGATCCCTAGGAACATTTTGGGGAGAGACTGACAAAGTAGTTGGATGTCAGAGTGGGGAGCAGTGGATCATTACACGGACCTTAGGGGCGGTGGTGACAATGAGATAAAGAAGCCTCCAGGTATCTTTGGTTAATTTCCCTCATGGTAATGACCCCAATATTCACATACAGTCATACGAGGGTGTCAATCAACCTCTATGGGAAAGTTTCTCAAGGTGAGGTGGGGCATGGGTTCCCGGTAGCCAGGTTCATGGATGAAGATGTGGAAGAGATGGAATTGTAATGGATTGTCGCATTTTTCTTCCTCCTACTCTAGCATCCATGGGTAGAGGGTGATTTATTTCATGTGGAACAGGTTCAGAAAAGCAGGAAGATTCATCCATCGGTATAGATAAGTGGAATGAAATGCCTAGTTCTCTTGCATCATTCAGTATTCCATGGTTGGAAAGAGATATCCATGTTGATGATTCCATAAATCAAAATTCCCAAGGATCAACTACCCTGATATATGGTGAGTTCCACACCAGGAACAATATTTGATAGGTTGTACCTGGCACCAGATAGATTTTTCTAGTGACACTCTCATCTACTGATGTCTTGAATTCAACTAATCACATATTGAAGAGAATAGTTTGTGTTGGGTTTACTATTTATATTTCAAATGCTTTCATTAGGTCACACCACCTTCACATTTGTTCTCTTTCACTGATGATGCATTTTACCCTGTGTTACCAATTTCCAAAGGTAGGAGGCATTCATCACTTCTTCAGTGTTGTTTTCTCCTTGATCGAAACATGGTGATGTGATGTTAATTCCTCTTTCCATGGATTCCTCCTAGAAATTTTTCACATAGTATGGGTCCACCATATAGATTAAGACATTGTTTGTGAAACTCATTCTGGGTTCCATCTCTTCATGGACACTGGTTAATTATGATTTTTTTGTCTAAATATTCCAAGGGGTTTATCTCTAGAATCAACCTTTGGTCCAGAGTAGTCATGTTACGCATCAGTGGCATGTCTTGATGTTGGAAGATTAGAGAAATTGTATTCTTCCTCCTAATAGGGCTCTTAAATGAATCTTAAACCTGAGTCATCCCACATCAATCATGGGTTTTCATATATCAGAGGCATGTTTTTTGAGGTTTTCTTCAGGAATCCTATGTTTAACACTTTGTACACCATGATTTTAACATCTTGTGGTGATGGATAATACTAATCGGAATGTATCATAGGAACAGTTCAAAGAGGTGGATCCATATAAGAGACCACCAATAAGGTTTACCATATTGATGGATCTAAATACCCCCTAAGAGTAGACTCGAGATGGTGTGTCTCACAAAGAGAAGGTTTCACACTGTGAAGGCCGATCTTGACACCACTGAGGGTGGATCAGGGAGGTGGACCCCAATGAGGGGGACACCATAGTTTACCATTGAATGGGATTAAACCACATGGAGGATTCCTTTATACCATTTTTAGAAGATAGGGATCAAAAAACCAGATATTTTTATTGGGATGATGTGTAGGGCTTACACATGGTTAGCTTCCCTTCGCAAGAGGGTCGCTATTGGTTGAATGAATATGGATTATGTGGGTATTATGCATGGTTATATTCTCATGTGATTCTAGGAGTATAAATGGTTTGAATTTGGCTTAAACATGGTAGAATCATGTATCGATGGCATGATCCCATCGAGATGTGTCAACCCGAGTAAGAATCGGGATAGAAATGGAGGAAGTGTTGAAATAAAGTGGATGGAATGGATAATGTATGACGGGTTGATGGGGTTTTTGGGATTGAACATCAAAAAGGTTTCCTACATACCATTTTTAGATGATATTGATCAAAGTTCATGCAGTTCTGGTATCTCATGCAGTCCAACGTCATATGGTAAGGATGGGAGTGAACCAACGTGAATATGATGGTCTGAGGATTGATCCTTGGGGAGGTTTCCTATGTATCCCAATTGGTTGGGAATAAAAGTCCACATAGTTCTTATAGGGGCAATAGAACATACACATGGTTAGAGGCCCAAGTAGGTAGTTCAGGGATTATGCACCGAATCTTCCTAGGTGGACCCAAAGGAGATGTGACCTCTGGGTAGGGTATCTTACTCCCAAGATATAGTGGCTTGAGGGAAATACCATGGTAATAATAGATGATGGTGGATGCTAAAATCAAGGAGGTTCACCCTTGGAGGAGGGAACCAAGGTTTACAAATAGTCAGTATTGAACCTCAAGAAGCCTTCCTACATACCTTGTTTATAATATAGGGATCAAAACTCACATAGTTCTGAGGTCTGAGTCTTATGTGAGGTTAACGGACTGTGGAGGTGGAATATGGGGCTTACTCCAAGATGGATGCCTGAAAGAAGGGTGTCATAGTCAATAATAACCTATAATCCCACGAGATTCGTGCTCAGTGTGATAATCAAGAGGAATTAGTATACCATATGATTATTTCTCAAAATATACACATCAGTGAGGGATGGTGTGGGTATTTCGTGTAGAAGCATCCCATGCCAACAAAACCCAAATGGAGAGGGATGGGGTGTTGAAAGTCCCCAATGATCATAAACTCTCTAATGTTTTTTTCTATAGGAGGCAAGGAGGATAAAAATAGATACCACTTTCAATAAATTCCAGGGGATTACAATATGACGGTTTCCCTTCCCCACAGGGTGTATGACATTCCATGTGAGGAGGATCACATTCCATGTGAAGTATATCTCACGCTCCTAGAGATGGTTGGGCATGAAAAATTCCTGAGGTGGGGAACCTTAAGAGAATGGAATGGGGGGATAAAATTTAACATCATGTGCTGAGGATGATGGAACTTGGAAGTTTAATGCCCTGCAACATTGATGGGGATGACTCTTCTTTCAACCCTAGGAATTACATGACTAATACCCACCAACACTTGAGGAATAGAAGGAATCAGCAATGCCTAAAAATTTTGGGGTGGAGGATTGGTCAGTCATGGGTTCCATGTTAGCATTCATATTCCATAAATCAAAATACATTAGCATACCTATTCAAAAAAGAAAGAGGCAGGACATCACATTATGGTGTGTTGCACGAGGGACCGGGAAATCACAACCCACACACCTGGAGGGCTTAAAGGAGGAGTCTGACACAATATATGTGATTTTCACACAATAAGGGATCAAACATGGTGTTATCAAGTAATGACAACCCCTGGAGCCGAAGGGAAGGGTTGTGCACAAGATAGGAAGCTTACATGAAAATGGAAGGGGCTGAGTGGAAGAGGTGGTGGACAGAGGAATGTGTTGAATACAATAAGGTTCTTTTTCATGCACATAGATTAGGAAAAATGGAAATAGGTGAGGTTAAATACCATGTGGGACCACCCGAAAGGGAACCCATAGGGAACCTATCTTGCTATATATTGTACCTTGGATATGTAGCTTACACGTTGTCATGAAAGAGTCTATCTTACACACGTGGGAGTGATGGTTCATCTTTCGTAGGGTTACCCCATGGAAAGGGGTTCCCATCTATCTATAGGAAAAATCCTATGTGGAATCATGTAAAAAGGTCAGCACGAAATAGGATGTTTGATGTTGCATTGGGATCGTAAGAATCTTATGGGAAGGATAGTATTTCCATTCATCATCTACACTTGTGATCATATTACTTGGAAGTTTCTCAAGAGGCTGGGGTACACGAATGGATTTGACATCGCATTGGGCATGTAAGATTCTTACACATGATTTTCCACCTTGAGTGAAACCCCTGTATTGTGCATGTGGCTACCTCAGGATTATAGGAATTACATAGTGAGTTAAAGGGTGCCTTATGTTTTCTCAAACATGAACGTTTGATGATTGAAGTAGAATTCTGCACCAAAATTCTTCCCAAAAGACCAACTCTAGGGTCCTTTAGAGGAGCTATAAAAGATTCTTCTTCAATGAATAGGTAATCTCTATAACTGATCACTCCCTTTTTCTAATATTCTATACCTCAAAAAATTATATGATATATATCATAAAATAATAACTTCATCATACTAAATATTATGATATGTTATTTTTTTAACACACTTGTATATATACCCTTTTAAATCGAACAAGAAATGAAAGTATCTCTCTTGCATACATACGGATTACTGTATCCACGTAGTGATAAAATTCATTTTATATCAACAAATTTTATGATTTGGAATTATGATGTGTTCTATTATTAATATATGATATTTATGACATAATTATACTTTTAATATTATAATATCATATCTACCTTTTTACCATATAAACTTTTAGGAAATGAAAATGTCACTCATGTGTACGTATGGATTACCATCTTCATGATGCAATGTGATTCATTTTTCATATATATTTTACATGGTGGGTAATAAGGATAAATTATATGAACATATATTATATATATTATACAAAAAAAATTCTTGAATTATAATATACCATATACTTTTAATTATTTTAATTTGAATAGATATTGAAAATATCATTCATACATACCTATGGCCTAGCATCTCCATGAAGGGAGTTTTTTTCTACCTATACCTTTTAGGAATCACAATGAATATATTTATATATATTTATATATGATATTTATATAGTTATTTATATATGGTATTATAAATCGGTTGTTAACCGAAACATATCTTTAATATGGAATTGTTAATAAAATGTTAATATAAAGTCCTATGTAAATAATATATGGTGTTATATATATAAATATGGTTCTGTGTTATATGTATAATAAACTGATATTCATTATAAAGGTGGTTTGAACTTATAAAAATTAATTCAATACTTACAGTAAGGGATTTTGTCTAACTTTTATTTATATTGGAAAAATTCCTTATACACTAATTTTTTATTTTACCTAGTGTATATAATTCCCATGAATGACTTTTATGAAAATTATCATGAAGATTATGTTATTTTCTTATCCATATAATTTCATTTCGTTCATGGGTCATATGATTCAACTAATTATAAAGTTTTAATTTATTATTTCACAATTTCATCAATATTAAGCATTAGTTTGTTTTATGTCTCTGTTGGAGAATATCTATCTTTCACATCCTTGTTTAATATAAAAAGTTTTCAAAAAAATTTCTTCTATTCGCATATGAATATTTAATGTTATTTTAACCCATTTTTTACTATTTATGAAGTTTTTTGAAAATAATATTTTTGTCGTTTTCTAAACTATGATTTTTGTGACTTTATAAAAAATATATGGTATGAAAAAAATCATCCACCTTCATGATTCCATAATTCCATGAATTCTCCCATTCAATATTAAAATGTTATATTAAAAAGCAATGTTTTATTTTAAAATTTCATGAAATTTAAAATAAATCCTTCAAAACAGAAATTTTATCCTACTCGCCAATTATTTCAAGTGATCTCTCAAAAAGATTGCCTATGATACCATTATTTTATTTTCTATAAGATTTACTAGTTATATTTTATAATTATATTTCCCCTATTATTTTTTTGGTTGGTTTATGTTTATGATAGAATGATATTTATAAAATCCATTTCTTTTCCATTAATTTTGTTATGATGGAATGATGTTTAAGAAACCCAATTTTATTTGTTTTTATATGATGAATACATTATGTTCATGTGACACAAATATGAAATGTTTTCATGATGTGATGGGTGGGACCAATATAACCCTCCACTATATTGGGTAAAGATTTATATCTCGGGATATGTAAAGTAATAGAATGGGATGTGATCTTGGTTTAATAATATAGGTCTAGAAACATGAATTAAATCTAGTTTAGTAATACAGGGATATAATAGGGATTTAACTTAGTTTATTAAGGACTATGTCCACTGTAATGGTCTTGTAAATGAGACTTCACTGGTATTGAAATGAATTTTTATGCTTATGGGTATTCAAAAATTTCATGTATTGTGTTATTCTCTTATGTAATATGTTATTTGAATCTTTATAAACCTATGTGATTTATCCACTGACATGATATCATGATTCATTGATTTGAAGTATATAGTATTCAAATTTTTGGTTTATATACACATTCTTTAAGATTATGTTATGATTGATATCTCCCTTGTTTACCCTTACTAATAATCTGATCACACATTTGTTATATGTTTCTTTTCCCCAAGATATAAAGAAACGTTTTAAGTAGGAATATTAAAGGGGAAGATCTTTATGGGAAACATTAATGATTATTCACTGTATTAGAAGTTTTGTTCCATGATCGGAAAGGCACTAAACTAGTATGATTTTTGGTCATGTGTTTTTTAAATGTGTGAAGAGTTAAAAAAATTATATAATGTATATTTATGTTATTCTTGGGTCATTATAAAATATCCTCTTACTAGCCACTTATGTTACCAAGAAAAACTTGAAAGTGTTAAAATGGAAGTCACGAATTTCTGCCCACATCCTACAACCCTACCAGGATATCATAACCTAAATATTTGTGGCTAAATATCAAATATATAGCAACATACCCTCAGTTGGGGTGACTCATCTACATGCCACTTCAGAGCCGATACACACCTCTGCTTCCTTCAATGAGGGTCATGGATCAAATTCTTCCATGATATATGGACAATCATATTAGGCCCATATCCCTTTTTCAACTAGAGGTAATCAGACTATGCCAATGGAAAATAAAAGGTTGTTATAAACTAATTCAAAAAATCCCAAAACCATCCATAATATTTATTCATCAATATGAGTGATAAAAAATCAATATTCATACGTGAAAATTGAATTCCAAAATAATCGGTCTCAATTTCTCACAAGAAGACATCCAAAATTAAGACCCTCCATATATAGATGGGAAATGAATAGATCATCTATGATCCCCCTCTGGTTAACGCAGGAATTATTGAATCCCTTATATTATTATATATGGTATCTTATGATCCTAAACTCCTATTACCATATTATTAGAATATTAGTATTAGTTTTGTATGTTCTTACTAGACATATAACCAAGATGGTTTAATTCATTTCCATAATCTGATAGATCTTAGGATCACATATCCTAATGAGATCTAGGATATTCCTTTATGTGCTGTGAAGATCAAAAATAAGAAGAACATCCCCTTACTATCGTCAACCCTGATGATTATTTATAGCATAAATTATTAAATAATTTTCATTGAAGTTAGACTTCAATCCATAATTATATTCCTCCCTATAACAAAATTCACTATGAAATTTCTCTCTATAGTAGTGTTTCACTTTGGAAAAAGGTTCATCCCCATAGATATTTAATGATTAAAGATCACTCCTACAATAAGGCACTTAATAAAATGAGTACATTCATATATGGTACCTCCTTATTTACAAGTGAAATCTTTTATCATCCCTAAGATTACCCAAGGATAAAGTCGCTCTCCAAACCACATTTGGATCACCAGCCTTTCTATGTGATAGAGGATATTCCCAAAAATATTTTTTCTTATGATAAAGAATAAGTGAATAATCCACCTTAGTTTGGACTAGTTTGAGGAGCCTCTGGTGAGTGATTAAGAAGAAACATTGAAAATCAAAAAATGGTTGGCTAAGGAATACATAAAAGTCATGTTCTATCCATTACCCACTCCTCGGTTCAATGTTTCAAAAAATGATGTTGGAATAATATGTGCTTGATTTCTGCATCAACATATGGAAAACCCTTCATGACATAAGAAAAAATTAATTACCTTATAGTAAATACCTATTCCAGATTATGGTAATATAATTAATACACCACCAAACTGACTTTTTAGCTTTCTTATCTATATGGAACCCAAATTTGGGAAAACAATATGGTTCCTTCATCAAGAATGTATTGGTACGTTAATAGTATTGGATTAGCTGATCATAAACAACCAATATATTATTCATATTAGTGGATGGTGTGAACATATTTAATTTAAGTCTATCATGATCCCTAATCATAAAGTCAACTGTAGATGATAGTGTTCAATTTCATTGATTTTGGCCGAAAATTAGAAATGTACTCTTTTTGTAACGAATCGTATGATCCAAAAAAATGGACCTAACCAATTCCCAGTAATTTTGGTCCAAAAGAGAGAGAATAATCAATATAATTATTTATCTGACATATTAAAATATCGATATGTCCTCCCAGTTAAGATAATTTAATCACCAAAGAGTGAAAATGTCAAAAATAGTGAATATTTTTTTGGATAAAGGTGGTTCAGGTATAAATTGTATGATGTGCCCAGCGTATCTTTGAACATTACTCTGTGAAATCATGAATGTATCATTGATAGTAGAATCCATGGTAATCTAGGATCAACCCCAGCCAATGGTTGTGGATGTATTGTTTTTGGAAAAATCATTGAGAATAACAAATAGAATAGGGACTGGTGCATCATTATAGATCTTCCCCTATATATTATGCATGGTAGCTACCAGTTGGGCTTCCAGAGTTGATCCTTCCTATTGTTTACCCTTTTCAAGATCCTTCTCTCCCAAAAATTAATCATGGGAACATCAATATGATTTTATTTATAATATCCTGATTAGAAGATATGGATGAATGGTGTGCACCTGTACAGTTGGAAAAAGACCTCACCATGAACGAGTTGATCTGACCCCTCTACTACCGAACTATGGAAGCCATACATTTCCAATTTTCTATTTCTTAATGGACACAGAGTAGAATTTGAAAGATTCTACGTCCCATTATGATCCCATGATAGGGAACCTTTCATTAAAACATTCAGTGAAACTCTTGTGATTTGTGAAAAAACTGTTGGGACTATCCATTTTATGGTACACCAGTTTTTTGGCTCGATCAATCATATGATGGTAAGAACTCACTGGGAATATTATCACACAATTTAGATCAGTGATTTATAAAATAATAGTCCTCGACCTCTCACACTAAAAATATTAGGATAGTGGGAGGCTCTTGGAATTCATTTCATGATGGAAGGGGTTGATATATTTCATAAGCCTACATCTTCCTCAAGAAGATTTTTCATCTATTTGTTTATGAAATATTCATGAAAACATGGAAAATCACTCATCCCTTTGAAATATAAACTATGGTTTTTTGATCATTCCATAATTTCTCAAATAAAGGAAGACTTCATACCCTGAACTAAGGAAATGACCCAAGCAATTCAATCAATTGGGGAAAAGATAATGGGTAAATTTTGGTCTGCCACAATTATACTTAAGTTGGTTCCTACACTAGCTCTAGATGAAAATCCTACCCAATGACGTGTGGTTATCCCTCCCCAAAATTATAAACAACTCCCACCTCATAAGGATGATAAAAGGGATCAAAGATGAAGATACAATGACAAATTGAGGGAAAATGTCTATTCTTTCTGAAATGAACAAATCCTTTGTTACATCATCATGGCATTGGAGAACAACTTGATCAAGTTTATCAAGCCAAAGAAGACCTCCCAAGACGGTTTCAAACATATCCATAAATATTTACCCTTCCATTGGCCATTTGGGATCACCATCCAGAAATGATTTTTTTTAAAGACATCGTGCGAAAAATGACAGACTTCGAGAAATTGAAGATGTGAAAGCCACCCATGATTGTAGAATGTGTTTTTTACCACTAATATAGTAGAGGATAATGAATAGAATGATTTTAAAAACAATGGTATGTATATGTTTTGTTATTGTATGGTCAAAAATATGATCAAATAGGCTCATGTTATCTTACAAGCATAGTGAAAAACAGCCAACTATGCCCTGGACAGCTTCTGCTATGGCACGACCAACCCAATTGGAAGTATAATCCTCTGAAATATATTATAAAATAAATGACATTGGTGAATGATATGGAATAAAATCGAGTAATATGAACCTTTACTAAATTCAAATGTGGATTTGACACTATCAGATATCATTCCTTCAGTCCCAAAAGAATGAGCGCAGCCCTACAAAATGGTACAATAAGAGTAAACCCTCTAGAAAGATTTTTCATCTAAACAGGATTTCATATTCGATTCCATTAATGTAATTCACTTAATGTATCCCTTCATTTATTTTGGGAGTAAGTTTGAACAATAATTCCCTACATAAAATTAGGGAATTTGGGGAAGAGGCTTCCAGAGTTGAGGATACTAGGGAATATGTGGCCATTCCAAAAAATCAATACTCTAGACACGTCCCTAGAAAAACTGGCTATGTAGCTGAAACTAATATCATAACCCTCCAGAAATCTCAGTAGAAGTAATAAAGTCCCCACAAAAATTCCATTGTTTCCCCTAATTTTATTATCCTATAAGATCGACTAGAGAAGACGCCATCGCCAAATCATCCTCAATTCATGGGAAAACATAGAAAACCTAATCCACCAAGGGAAAAAGATTATTTAACTCATGTTCCAAGGGATAATCAACCTATATAAATTACTTCAGTTCATAAATTTTTTAAAAAATATCATCCCCAAGATGGGATGTTAAAACATGTATTCCAGATATATGAAAAATTACTATAAATATCTCTGGTTTCAACCAAGTAGTAAATCATGGATTCTTTCAGTCTATCAATAGACCTCCAAGATGTGGTTATGGAGGCTCTGTCAATCCCTCATGAATTTGCAGCAGATGTTTCAAATACCAAAGTATATCATGTGGAGACAATTTCTATAGATTTCCACATAATCATATCTTTTACAATTCATTACAATGATTCCAGTATATAAGGACACACCAGACCCTTGTAAGTATCTATTAGGATAAATTACATATATATAAAATGATACATCATTGATAATAGATCATTAGTCAACCTTATTCCAGTCCAAACACATCATCACCTGGGTAACAAAGAGTTTAAATTGTACCCCTCTGCTCTAATAGTCTAGGGTTATGAAAATATTTCCCAATAGAATCTCTACAAAATCAACATCAAGACTCATTTTAAGGATCTGAAATATTAGTCAAAATCCATGTTTGTTCAAAAATATATTTCCTTAAATGTTCTCTTTGGAGGTCCTTGATTACATCAACATGTGTCCATTCCTTCAACATACCACCAATTCCTAACATATTTCTTTAATGGTGAAATTGGGAAATTTGATGTTAATAAATCCCCCATTAAATCAGATGATCCACAATACATTGATAATGAATTTTACGAAAGGGAATGTAAATAGCCTATGAATGATAATGTTTCTTGAATCAATGCCAAAAATGGTTTGGTGATGACCCTATCAAGTCCCTTCATGAAGCTCAATGCAAAGTCTGTGATTCATATCAATCAGATCGAACAAGTAGGTCTAAATTCAAGTATATATTCATCAATATCCAAGATATTATTTTCAATTACAAAATGGGGCAGTGATGGACAATTCATCGACTCTCTAGACGGTTATGGAAGCTTGAGTGAGAATTTCATCATTCCATCTCTAAATCTTAAACAAATCACATCCACATCATTTTGTTCATAAGAAGTTTTCATTTAATTGTAATAAAATAAATATGTTCATTCTCTGTCTTCTTCACCCATTAATATATTTAGAAAGTATCTTTATCCTCAACTAAGTCATAAGTATTTTCATCCCCTTCTTAATGATAAAGTAATGACTCACCTAATTCCATGAAATTTAATCTATCATCAACTTCCCCTAAGAAAAAAATATATGGTGGAATAGGAGAAGATGGGGGAAGATGAAGATGTGGAAAACCTCATGGATCCCCCTAGAATTTGAGGATGGTTTCTCTAATACCATTAAAGAACTACGAGAAATAAATTTGTGTACTTAAGAAGATCCATAACTCACTTTGATTAGTGTGGCCACGTATTCCAATGAAAAATGGGTATCTACCTCTTTTATATAGTAACACTGTGATGGGTGCACCTATAATTAAACATAGAACCATGCCTCAATCCCAAGGTGGCTAATCACCACTTGGGATTTTTTGAAAATCATAGGGGATATAAACAGGTTTTTATAAGAAAACACTCAACTCAAAAATCCTAAATTGAAGCTGATTTTGACAATATTATCTTTGATGAATTCATATGGTACATTAATTATCTTAAATGGAAATCCAATATCATCCACGTATATAAGTATAATAGGAAAATAGGACACTACATTGACAGATCTTTATCACCACTCCCATTATAAGGAGAATTCCAAATTAGAATTTATTGTTCCCATCAGAACAAACTACTAAGTAGCTACTGGTAGTTGGGTTCAATGCCATGGGGAAAGAAAAGAAATAAAATGAATTAGTGAAAATCAAGAGAGTCTCAGTCTATTGGAAAGATATAAAGTGTGAAGGTAACAAACTAATAAGTGAAATTATTTGTAAAAATTAAAATCAAAACAAAAGAAATGATAGAAAAATCAGAAATAAAATGTATTGGGGATAAAAATCAATTAAATTTTATTTTGAATCTGATTCTTTAGTATTTCAGATTATAGATGAAAATAGTTTACCACTGGTATTCATTTCCAACACATCTTTTTTCTATGATAACTAATGATTTTTTTATTTAAAATTAAATCCCTTGATCTGTTAATTTAACATTCAAATATACATTAATACCAAACCCCTATAATAATGGAAATGGATTCCCCTAATGGATGTGTGTCCATCCACTGCAAATCCTTTAGTTTTCTCCATTGGTATATTTCTTGGTCTGATATGATAGTAGTAGTGATTTTGGAAATTTTTTTCAATAAAATAATTTTAAAACCAAATTCATAATAAAATCACTACTTCAGAAATTAAATCAAAATCAGAATAGAATCATAATACAACCCCAACACATGGGAATTATCCTCTTATGACCATGGTCACAGTGTGTAGATTGATATGAAACTAAATCCCTACCATTGATAAAAGAGGAATATCGGTACGGGAAGAATTAAATGAAAATGAAATTGTAAGAAAGAAATAAAACTAAAATTTGGATCTGAGGGAGGTTCAAATGGTGGAATGGAAGCACCTCCCCCTGCATGAACAACCTTGAACATGGAGGGATGCCATATTATTTATATAAAACATTAATACATGGAAACTACCAAAATGTACACATCGTGTATTGTGGTAAACTCCTTTACCTTCAATTTCTCTTATGGTAGGTGATACGTTGCACTACTCCTTGATTTTGAAAGCATCGGTGGTTGGGTAGTGGGAATACATGGCATGTATCACAACCCCAGATGGTGTGTAGTATCGACATCATCCACCAACCACTTCTAGAAGGGAAGACACAATGTGTAAATGGGTTTTACATGGTGTGAAGTCTTTAGATGGATACATGGGTGTGTACTCGGTATGTCGGATCCATGTATCCTCAAAGGTACATGATGTGCGTTTACAAGTACACATAATTTATATGTCAATTTGTTCTCTCAATGTTCTGGATTATTTACTTAGTCTATAAAATACCTAAAAATCATCATGATAACCAAGATAAATAATTTTATCTACAAAAAAAGTATATCTGATGAAAACTAGTTTTTAGACTCAAAATAATGTTTGAAAATGTGTACACAAATTTGGAACATAAACCACCCCACACTTAGTTATTTTCTTGTCCTCAAGAAACATCTCGACATATAATTAACTAAAACCTCACTCTAACAAGATAATCATTCAACTAATTATACTTATAAATACTATAGCCATATCATAGGATTTTAAAAGGCACAAAACATATTTCAATTCTAATGATATTTTAATCATGCCTCTTATAATTAAATTATGTATTTTCATCCTCTTTTATTTACATTGTTCAACTTTTAAAAAATACACCTACCACTTAATGATTTACCTCACAAGAAAATACTACACTCATCACTCAAGATCATTTTATCAAAGTTATCCTCAATCTCAAGTATACTCACTCTATCCTTAGGCTATAAAGTATTATCATTCTCTATTTTAGAAATAAAATCACAAAAATCATGAGGACATTTGATAAGGGTAAAATGATTATGAGGATTTGGGTTAGTAGGTAATGATTTGAAAAATAGTCTCATAGGCTAGAAAAAGGAGGATGAATTCTTAAATAGAAATGCATGATATTCAATAATAAATCTCAATGAAAATTGAATCCCCAACCAGATCACTCAAAAGGTAACATCACCATGATAAAAATATCCTTGCTAGCATGGGTCAAAAAACCATCGGTAAGGTGTAGTTAATGAATATTTTCCCTCTTTTTAATTTATTTCATTACTTATTTTCTCTTTTTGTTTATCATATGTATGACCAAAAATACAATGAATATTGGTTTGGAACCCATCTACCTAAATGAACAAGAGGCACTCTCCTAGGCCCTTAATTTCATGGTTCCTCACCAAAATGTACCATGAATAGACAAATTCTATCACTAAAGGTCAAATTAATAATCAACCAAAATTATCAAAGAATTATGGTATGATGGATAAATAGTCTTATAATGTGACTTCCAATCAAGGAATTTCATGGTTTCTAAGGTTTTTACGAAGGTTGGATGTAGGGTACATCTCAAGGTCAAAAGGGCTGAATAACAATCAAATGACTCAATCATTTTAATGTAATTCAAAATTGTTATGTTTTGAAGAGAAAAACTCTCAAGTTATAGTAATTTTGCATATCCCAAAAATCACTCAAGAAAGAGGTTATAAGATTAAATATGTAAAAAGATAATATAATTCCTCTCATAATTGAGAAAAATAAAGGTTTTATTAGGACATGACATTCATAAAAATAAACAGTCAAAAAAATTTAAATGTCTAAGAATTTAAATCAAGAATCAAACAATATCAACAATCATTTTAAAATAATTTTAAATTTAAAATAATAATGTAACTTCTAAAGTTTCCTTTTTTGTAGTTATTATTTATAAATATAATTAATAAAATAATTTCCATAGTTTAAAATATCTCATCCATTAATTATGTCCCTTATATTCGTTTAATGTCAACGACTAGTGTTGTCAGAGACTCTCCCCCATACTTAATATTGCACATGGTCATCCAAGTGCTATACTACGGAGAAGAAGAGGATGTGTAAAAACACAAGTGGGCCTGGATGAAGTAAAGGAGTGAGAGAGGTAATTCCAAAATAAAAAATGAATATACACTCTGAAATAATACTCCCCTCATGAAGAATGAAAAAAGATAATAAGTAGTCGAAAAGAGAGACCCAAAGTGATTCGTAGAACCTGTGACTAGCGAATAAATGGAAAAACATTATGAATGCACAGACACCATCACATCAAAATTATAACAAAAAATAGAGAGAGAGATATATATAAGGAAACAATGGTGTAAAAACCATTCAAAGGGTCACCTTAGAAGAGGCATCATCGGTAACAGGGGGATCCGGAAGAGTAGGATCAGTAATAGTGGAAGATATAAACTCGGGCTCTATGCTTTATGTGGTGGCCACAGTGGGTATTCAACTATATATCATACCAGAAGATATTGATGATGTGGGTGTTAGTATTAGAGGATGAAGTGTCACCAAATCCAGTGGCAAACATACCAGAAAATTGACTGCAGTTATCACGGAAGGACAAAGTCTGAGACGGTAGTGAGCCGGTCTATCCCCATCAGGAGTGGGTGCAGGGTGCTTCCCACTAGCATGTTATCTATCTTCTATATATGGAATATAAATAAAGGGAAACAAAAAAAGAAATGGATATGAAAATTATTGTGGAAAAGTGATAAATCAAAAAAATACACGATGTGCATATCTAGGGTACACGACGTGTTGTGTGTTCTTGTGAGGAACCCGTGTACTCTGGGTAAACACGCCAAGTGGGAAAATGTTTGGGAAATATAAAGTACACATCATGTAGTGAAGACTAAACACCATGTGTGAGAACATGTGGTGTTGTCTATGTATGTTATCATACACGAACGGCTCTGAGGGGTCGAATAATAAAATATACACTGTGTGTAGAAACTGCACGATGTGTTTTTGAACATGGACTTAAATACATTTACTCCTTTCACACATAAAAATTCTTGTTGAACGGGGTATACAGTGTGCACCTAGAATAAACACCATGTGAAGATAAATGGGCTCGGTACTGTTTGTTCGCAGTACACAGGTGGCTCCTAAGGGCTGGAGTGAGGAATTGTACATGGCGCATACTGAATGTACACACCGTATGTTTTCAAATTTTAGCAGCAGAGCATGTGTGTCCATGTATCAATAGAACATTGTGTGTGTTCTTTGTCAAACCCATGTACTGTAGGTGGAAGCCTAACAATTGATCGATCTCAATATCACCCTAAACATATATAAAACACTTAAATAGATGGCCTAGAAGTGCGTACTTGGATCAGTGATTAAAATGAGGGGGAAATCAGAGCCAGAAATGAATTGAAATGGAGGATTTGAGGATGTGGGGGAGATGGAGTACGTAGTAATCCTCAGAGGGGGTTGGGGCGGGTAGGAGTGGGACTCATGATATAGTGTCATGTTGGGTAGGGTTCTCAGCTTTTATAGCAAAACCACACAGTGTGTGGGCTGGACGACACACCGTGTATGTGTGTTTTTTCATAATATATAATTATTATTATTTAAAAATTAATATATAATAAATATATATTATGGATAAATGTAAAATTAACCAATAAAAGTAATATATCGAAACAATACACACCGTGTAATCTAAAATTTGAAGAAAAAAACTACAACCTTAGGTCTGGTGCTTGGGCTGCGATTCAAACCAAAGATCGGCCGATCCAAACACAAACCCTCAAACACTAGATTGAAGATTTTAGTGCTTCACATTCTTATTTACTTTTAATATATAAATTATAGGTGTGTCACTACATATAAAAAATAACAATGCAAGGTTTTTAGTTTTAATTTTTGAAAGATTGGGATGGAGCAGGGAGATTAGTCGAGTTTAAAACTTGGTCTTTTAAACCCTGGGCTACATCTCTACCAATCAACCTGCATCATCCTAGGGTGATGTTTTATTTTTGAAAATGTTTGAAGGTATTATGAAAACATAACTCACGCAACGTGTATCGAAATTCATGATGTGTGGTTTTTTAAGTTAAAAATGTTGGAACTGGGCCAGTTGTTAGGATTCGAACTCGGGTCCTTTGGATAAATGGGTTACATACCTTCCAGAAAATCCAACCCCATCATGGGTTTTCTTTTTTTTTAAATGATTTTTTTTAAACCACTTCACACACCATTTAATTTAAAACATGGGTTCAATAAGAATGATCCATATAATGAAGGTAGGTGTGAGCACTACTAGAAAAATGACATATACCCACAGTTCAAACCTGTGGGTATAACCCCCAAAACTGGTGGTATAGGCAATACCCATAGTTTTGGGAACCGTGGGAAACAGATGTGTCAGTATAGCTCCACATCTTATACCCACGGTTTTTCAAACTGTGGGTATAGGTTTTGGAAAAAATCTAGCTATGGTTTTTGATCCTGCAACCTCCTCCTCTAACATCCAGTGCCTTACCACTCCAGATACTTAACTTATCTATATATATATATCTATATTTAGCTAAATAAATTAACCTAAACTGTGGGGATAGGAGTGGAAACTGTGGGAATAGGTGTTCTCGTGAAAAAAAAATTGGTCTCGCAAATTTTTTTCTGCCTCCATGACGTGGGAAATCTATACCCATGTTTTGGAGAGCCATGGGTATATATCATCAATAAAAAACTATATACCCACGGTATTACAAAAAATGTGGTTATTGGTCTCGAAAATCAACCCTATACCCATAGTTTTCCAAAACCATGGGTATAGGCTCCCGTACTACACATATACCCACAATTTTGGGAAAAGTGTGGGTATAGGCGCATTTTCCAGTAGTGGGAGCAATTAGAACCAATGATGGTGGGGATACATTCTAGTGACCTTTCCATTGACACATGCCTCATCCCTATTCATTAACAGAATTAATAGTTACTTATAAAAAAACTATTTAAATATACACTAAAAATATAAGTACACGTCTTTTCATTAGTTTGACATGGTGTATAGACTTATTTTCTCTTATTTCTTCTATAGATGGGTGATACAGTGGTATACATTATGTGGAAGGAATGTACGTGCCATTTTTTTTATTAAAATCAAAAAATAAAGAAAGAGGGGATAAAGTAATGGTTGGGTTTCCTCCTAGAAATCTCCTTTGTTTTAGGTATTTGGCTCAACCTGAGTTAGGGATACTTACCCATAATCTAAAGGATAATGTGGCATTCATAGTTAGAACCACCACATGTGTATGATTACCTCTCCCTAGTTCCAATATTCTCAACCTTTAAGTGGTTTAGGAAGATTCTTGTAGTAGGCATGCTCTATGCCCAATAGATTTCAAAGGTGGACTTGTTTCTTGGTTTTATCTGGTGTGTCCCCTACCTCCTGACGTTCTTGCATCGCAATACTGAATACATAAAAGTAATAACAAGATTCCTATTGAATAGGTATTTAATCAACTGAGGGGTTATAAATAAATGTTTGATCAAATTGAGTGTTAACATGAAATGATATTTCCCCATATTAAAATTTTGTGTTCGGAAAATTAATTTCTGAAATTTCTAAGGAATGACATGTTGGGAACACATCAAAAAATGTCTCATCAGTTGAAACAAAATTAGAACACCCATCCTTGAACTCAATGAGAGGATACATATTGGAAATTATCTCAGAGATCTATTCTACCATATTTCCAAGTCCTCCCAACCTTTCAGTTTGGTTCAACTGGAATGTGGTGAATTCCTCCATCATTGATAATAACCTTTCGGTGTTACCCAAAAAAATGGTTCTGAAGGAGAATAAGGGAAGGGTGGGGTAAAGAATGTACTTGATTTTTCCTCATATTGGAACCTATCATCCTTGTATGGAGAGTATTCCTTCAGGTATGGGTATGATAACACGGTATCATATGGATAAAAATCCACTACATGTGGGTGGCAACACACCCTAGTCAGATAATAATCCATGAGATGTGGGTTTTAGGTTCACAAGAAAAATAATTAAGAAGACAATGGAAAAATAAAAAATCCTGAGTAAACCAACCTTCGACCTAGACTTGCCCTACCGCTCTCCACAGTCCCCAGTAATGGTGCCAAAATTTGTAACTACTCCCATCACAAGGAGTGGGACAAATTAAAATTTATTGTTCCCTTCTGAACCAACTACGAGGTATCTAGTGGTATTCAGGGTAGATTCCATGGGGAAATATGATAAATCAAAGGAATAAGTGCAAATCAATAAAGTCTCAATCGATTATCCAGACAAAAAGTGTGAAGGGAAAAAATACTAATTGAAAATATTTGTGAAAATTAAAATCAATAAAAAATAAATTAAATAACAATTAGAAAAAAAATCGGGGTTTCAAACTGACTATATTTTGTTTTTAATTTCATTTTTTTATTATTTTAGATTATATATGAAAATAGATTACCATGGAGATTCAATTATATCATAGATTCTTGGTCTGATAACTAGTGATTATGTATTTAAAATACAATCCCTTGATCTAGTAATTGAACATTAAAATAATCATTAATACCATACCCCTAAAATAAAGGAAATAGATTCCCCCAATGGTCATGGGTTCATCCACTGAAACTCTTTTAGTGTTATCCATTGGTATCGTTCTGGGTCTAATATGATACCAATGGTGATATTGGAAATTTAGTTCAACAAATAAATTGTGAAACCAAATTCATAATAAAATAAATACTTTAAAAATTAAATCAAAATCAGACTAGAAACATATTACAACGTTAACAAATGGGAATTAGACTCTTATGACAGTGGTCACGATGAGAGGATTGAGCCGAAACACAATCCCTACCATGGATACAATAGGAAGACGGGGAAGGGATGAATAACAATAAAATGAAATTTTAAACAGGAAATAAAACTAAAATTTTGATCTAAGGGAGGTTCAAATGGTAGAGTTTCAACACCTCCCATAGATAACCAACCACAAACATGGAGGGATTACCTCTTATTTATAGAATGAAATAATACAAAGCATGTACCAGAAATTACACAACATATAGTACGCTCAACTCCTTTTTCTTCAATTTCTCCACCGATATGTGATCTTCCACACAACTAATTGAATTTTTAAAGCATCGGTGGTTAGTCAGTGTGGTTACACAGCATGTATTATAGCCCCACAGGGTGTGTAGTATCGACTTCAGCCATCAACTGCTTCTAGAAGGGTAGACATTGCTTGTGAATTGGTAGTACATAGCATGTAGTCTCTAGCTGGCTACTTGGGTGTGTACTCTGTCTGGATGATCCGTGTATAGGAAAAGGTACACAACATGTGTTTACAAGTACACGCTATGTATATGTCAATTTTTTCTCTCAATGTTTCTGATTTGTGACTTTGGAAGGAAAATACTAAAAATTGTCGTGATCAAAGAGATAAAACATTTTATCTAAAAAACAATGTGTATCCGGTGAAAACATGTTTTTAAACTCAAAAATAATGTATAAAAATGTATATGAAAATTGGGAACATCAATCATAATCGACATTATTTGAAAGATGAATTCTTAATTCCAGTCACAAAGCTATTGATTGATGAAAAAATTGGATATCAAGACCTCTACATCATGGATGGCTATTCAGGGTAAAACCAAATTTGGATGGCCCTAGAATATGGATGATACAATACCTTTAAGGACCCCATGGTGTATTCTTCTATCAATTAATTCCATTTGGGTTGAAAATTTTTATTTCCACATATCAATTTTTCATACATCGCATTTTCAAATGCTTCCTAGATAAGTTTTATGAATTCTATATTGATGATATGGTGTTTATGTACCAACTGTGTTCTAACTAGTTGGTTGATCATGAGACCATCTATAACAAAGTATTACAACCTATCCTGAAGATGAGACCCACAAAATTTTATTTCTGGGTAACCTTTGAAAAATTCATCATCTCCTTCATACACCGTCATGGCATCAAATTTGACCCTGAGATGAAAATGTTTATCCTCAATGTTTCACCACCTATAATCCTCTGAGAGTTAGGGATTTTAGAGGGAAACCATTCCTATATTCTTATACTTATATCCAACCTCATTGGAGAGCCATTTCATGTCACGAAGTGGATAAATATTGGGGTCACATATTTGTGGACCAATGACTATCAAGAATCATTTGATAGTATCATGAAATATCGTTTGAGTCCACAAGTGATAATGCCACCCGTTGAATGGAAGCCTCTAATTTTGTATGTGAAAAAATTAGAGGAAAAATTGGGTCATTTCCTTTCAAAATTGAATGATTATAGAAATGAAATAGACTTTATAATCTCATCTAACCCATGATCGACTCTAGGACTCATTATTCGGATATCGAGAATAGATGACTAGAATAATATTTTTAGTTTAGAAAGATAGGCACTACATGAAATATAATTATGTATATTTTTTATCTTGTAACAACTTGATCAAATATATCCTTAGTCATCCTATGTTTATTGGGAATTTGGCACGGTGGGAGGTTATTCTGAAGCATTTTGACATATAGTTTGTGCCACAAAAAGTGGTTAACGGCTTGGAAATTCCATATTTTATCAAAGAACACTCATCTTATAAAAATACATAATTAAATATATACTTTAATGATAAATAGATATTTTATATTCCTTCCATCCTCAGATATGAGAAACATATTTTTAAGGCGCATCCATGAGTCCCATAGGGAATAGAATGGAAAACACCAACCTCAAATAAGTATGGACAAGAGTCATACTCAACTATTTAACAAAGGAATTCTTTCCATTACTCCTTCCTATTATCATAGGGATGTACAAACAATGTGGTAAAATATCAGGCCCTCATTACACTCATAGAATTGAAACTTCAAAAAATAGTTGACCACCTAGAGGTGTATGGTGATTTTATTTTGGTAATAAACTATATCAATGGAGTTTATTCCATCATAAAAGAAGATATAATCCCCATTAATGAATATATTTTAGAGTTAATGGATGATTTCACCTTGGATATAACATTAACTCACATCCCATGATCATATAATTTATAGGGAGATGCATTGGAGAATGTATTTATGGATTTGGAAGACCCAAACCCAGATGAAATAGATATTATCATTATGCATCATTGAATGGTGTCGTCGTTTCCTCATTTCAGTGTAGAATAGATCAATGTGGTCAGTCCTGTTCTATAACTAGATGTTCCAATGACTAATTAGATGATACTCATCTTGGACTACCTTCAAAATAGTATGCTCTCATTGGACTGAGCTACAAAAGTGAAGACCCGATCATGAGTAACCAAATATACTCAATATGACGAACCAAATAATGAAAATTTAAGTTATAAATGATGCATTGATGGAGTCCTCCATTAATTTTTTAACTGATAAAAGAATATTTTTATCATGAATGAAGTACACACAAGAGTCTATGTTGTGGACCAGTCAATGTTTTGTCTCTCCAATAAAATCTGAATGCTTGGATACTTCTGACCACCAATGACCAATGAATATACCCAATTAAAAAAGAAATTTCATTACTACCATGTGCATGAAAACATCATCCACAAAACCCCATATATTATATATACATCAAAATACTCTTAGAAATTTTCATTATAGGGAATGGATTATATAGGGTTGTATCCTCCAGCTATGTCCAAGAAATTTCATTACATCCTTAAAGTTACCGACTTCTCAGAATACACTGAGGTGATACCAATCAATGATTTCAGGGAAAAAATAATTTGTATCTTCATTAAATCCAATATAATTACTAAATATGGTTTCCCTCATAAAATACAAATGGTCAGTGACACCAATTCTTATTCTGCTAAGTTGTAGAATCTATATCTGGAGTATAATATCATATCCAACTACATGTCCTGATATCTTATAGAGACTAATAGAAAGATAAATTCCATCAACAAGACCCTTTAAAACATACTTTATATGATATTGGGTAAGGATAAAAATTCATATCCTGAAAATATGTTACATTCCATGTTGTCCTACCGAAGTACCACCCATATGGCTACATGGGGGAACCCTTATTCACAAGTATACAGAATAGAATAATTCCTACACATTGAGGTCATATTTCCATCACTATAAATTTCCATCCATGATCTCCTATCCAAATATAAGAAATAATATAATCTTATTGATGAATTATAGGAACTTGATTAGAAAATATTTCATAAATTTCATTACTTCGAGGTCCATCAAAATCAGACAGCGCGACATTTTAACAAGAAGGTTTTCCTCCGTTAATTTCTCCAAGTAACATTAGAATTGTTCATCAGGAATCCCATGATACCTGGATTGAAGCCTCTAAATTTTGATCCAAATTGGGAGGTAATTTACTACATACACAAGGTCTCCTCAAATGAATATTATTCCCTGATATCTATGAATGGAGAGCTCATTACGACCCTACCAATGTGATTTTTCAAAAAAAAGTACTTCATGTGAAAAAAGAGTAACATATCTCTATTTAATGATGTTACAAATGGTAGTCTGTATTTCTGGAATAACTATAAAAATAATTACAACAACTTCCATGTTGGATGAGATTAATCAACAAATAATTTTGGCTGTGTATGCACAACCTTAAACAGAACACCATATGGTCCTATTAATAAGACCTAAAACAAAAAAATCATATTCTGATCTATAAAGTGTTAAAATAAATTCCATGTCATCCTAGAAACAAGATGATAAAAGTTAGGAACATGTCCATTCTGCATGATATAGTGGTTCATGTCCTTGTTTAATGATTTAAAACTACGTAATATTTCAATCTGTGCTGGAGAGGATCACAATCATTTGTGTTGGTATCCCACCACACCTTTATTCATAAACTACATATGGATTGATTCAAGCCACCACATGATACATCATAATTCCAATATCTCCAATCATATGTCCATCCATAAAAAAATTCACCCCTCCCTATGAAAAGGACATACCAACACAAGGGTCCTTTTTTAGAACTATGCACTACATTATTCTCACTCTAATGAGATAAATAACAATTCTAGGATATTATATCCCAGTTTAGACACCAAAAAAATAAAATCCCCACATCATTCATTTTTATCCCCTTTTGTGGGTGAAGAAACCTTTTCCAATCCTTGTTTCTCACACCAAACATAGCTCATGTGGGATGAGAAGTTTTAGTAAAAGATATACCTCATTATAAAGTAATATCAATTAATATATGGTTAATGTAACACCCCAAGCTTCAACAGTACGTTTCCCTTTGAATAATACAATAGATTGTGTTGTATGCATCTTCGAGTTCAAACACACCACAACCAATCAGACTAGTCGTTATGAATAGTAATACCCACTTTTTGAAATTTTATAAATATTATCTTCCAAAATGGACTTCATTTTTGAATTTGGAATATTGAAATTATCTTAGGGTGAATTCTTGGTATTTTTCTGAAAACATTGAATTTTTGATTAATAGTGAAAAATACTGCGTTATTATTTAAAACTGACATTTTATTTAAATAATTATTTATTTTATTTAAATTTATTTTAGGTAAAAGTAGATACATAATTCCTATATAAGTTTAATGTAATTAATTGGATTCATTTAATAATAATATTAGATATATAAAATTTTATTGAACTTTTTTCCGTCTTTAACCCACCTCCTAGGAGCATTTGAAAATTTGCATAAAACATAATTTTACTGATTCTATGAGTTGAATTTAAAAAATATGAGAGACATGGTTGAAAACAGTAAGTAAAATGTGGTTTAATAAGATGAAAATAATTTTTGTTGAATAGTAAATTTTAACTTTTATTTACCATGGTTATATGTAAATAGGGTAATTAAAGGTAAAAACGGTATTATTATTACTCTATAAAATGTCCTAATTCTATTTGATAAGTTTATTTCGACTAAAAAAAATTAGTAAAAAAATATGATCCTTTAGGTCCAATTAGATTAGATTAGGACATTTATTATTATTTAATTTAAAGATGGGTTAAAAGTGTTAAACTCAAGTTTTAATAACTAAAACATTTTTAATATAGGGTTATACATAAGATAAATTATACTATAAATATTAATTAGAAAGATAAAATGATTTAATTCCTAATTTGATTTTATTTATAATTTTTATAAATTAAATAATTAAATTTATTTACGACACAATGATGATGCAGTAATTACCTTATTAATGAAAGATTAAAATAATTGATATTATAAATATCCAAATAAATATAATTTGAGATTTTTGATTAATTACACTAATTTTATACGTCAATATGACATTTTAGGGTTTATTAAATTAATTGTGTTCTATTTAATCATGTTGTTATGATTTTAGAAAAAAAAAGTCCAAATAGTGTCAAAATTGACATAAAAGAGTTTTTAAAACAAATATTATATTATTAATTGATATAATATTAGAAAAAATATAATGTTCAGCCAAAAGACTTATATAATGATATTAATATCATTAATTAACCACTTGAGGTTCTATTGGAATTTTATAGTAAGATTATTAACCATATTATATAATAATACAAGAATACATGGTAAAAGTTAAACTATTTAACTATGAGTTAAATCTAAAAGATAAGGTTAATATGGTGACCCAAACCTATCTAAAACCTATTTATTGACTGGTTCTTTATCCCTACCCTCCTTATCCTAGAAATAATTCATTTTTAACCATTAGAAACCGAAAATTATTTTATTATAAAATAATATTTCAATCTTTTCCTAAGGGGCCCCTCACCTCACTTATAAAAGGGAATTTCCCCTTCTCTCAAATTCACACCTCCAAATCCATTTGGATCGGCAAAACCCTACCCAAATATCCTTCCAACTTCCATAATTTCAACCAAGAGGCCTTATTTTGATCAAAAATCCAACCTAATGAGCCCTTTTGATCAAATCAAAAGGAAGAACCTGAAGAAGAGGTAAATATTTTATCACCTCTTTCAAGTTCTTTTCTTATTCCACTTCCTCTTTATTTGATGTTTCAATTATAAAATAATAACTACAGTATCTTCTACATAATTTGATTTTATTATAAAAAATTTTCAACCATATTAATTATTCTATCCATCATATGAATGAAAAAGTCACTATACGTGTGTAGGTACAGTTTACCGTCTCCACGTCGTGGTGTAGTTTGTTATTCAAACACTTCGTTATTTGGATGGGTATAATAATGAGTATAACTGATTAAAATAAAACATATAACATGTTAATTATTCTTTATATGTGATATAACATCCAATTACATATTATTTCACCATCAATATAATGATATTGTTGCTTGTGCGTACGTACGGATTACTGTCTCCACGAACGCGATGAGATTCATTCCCCATCATCATCATTCAAGAATAACTTTCATTTTAGGATTAAAAATTATATTTAATAACTTAATATCATTATGTATTTTAATCAAATACATCCTATACATCACAAAAATGGCTTACATAACCAAGCATATAATGGAAAATGAATTAGTTAACACCCAAAATGATGATACTACTGAAATATTATTAACAAATAAATATTAGAGAATCATATATGATATAATATTTATGTATATAGTTCTTTTATGATTTAATAAAATTATTTAACTATTATAAAGGAGGTTAACTTACCCTTTTCCAAGTAAAATTACAAGGTAAGGGTTAATTTTACAATCTCTTCACCTATCCGAGGTTGTTAATGCGTAAGTATCTACTAGGACTTCTTTATCATCAACATTCTTGTTTTCTTAAAAATGAATTTAAAAACATTTTTACTAATTCCTACACTATGAGTTAAATTAATTTATACCCTTGTTTTACTTTTTATTTAATTTTTATAAAGTAATCTTTCCATCGTTTTCCAAACAAGGTCTTTTACGACCTTTTCGACAAAATTAAGGAAAGAATGTTTTTTTAACTTATATGGTGAGTGTGGCTATTTTCTGCCATTATTACACCTTAGAAACTTCCCTTAAAATCTTATAAGGAAATTTTCAAAATAAATTTTTCCTTTTATAATTATTTTACTTTTAATGATTTCCAAAATAGAAAGAGACATTTCTCCCAAATAGTTTTGATTTCATCTATGTCAACATCCTTTAATGGATTTTATACTTGTTTGAAGTTGATTTATTATGATACAAATCATCTATATTTTATTGAAGGTTTTGTGATATGTTTGACTATGGATGTGTTATTTTTATACCATTCATGGTTTATGGATAAATTATTTACATTTCGTATGATATTTTTAATACAAATGTTTATGCTATGTTTAAACCTTTTCATATGAGGAATGCATTGGACTTAATAAGTGACAGGTGGAGCCCACTATAGCTCCTTGATGCATCGGTACGTCTCATGAGACAAACTAGTGTCTTGGAATAAGACCTTGACTAAATATTATTTATAGTCTTGGAACGAGGCCTTGACTATGTGGTTATGATGTCTGGAATTTTTCATTCCATCATTATGAAATTGGCTACTGATTTTCCATGTGATTATTCGACTAGTAGAATATCCATGTGAATAAGTAAATGGAATTATTTGATTTATATTTTCCATATTATACTGAATTTTATGTTTAAAAAGATTTTGTTTTAGTCTTATACAATACCTTAAATTATTATTGTTATTTATGAAAATTTCCTCTATATTGTTATCCTTACTAAGCATCTGAGTTCACCCTTTTATTTGTTTTATTTTTCCTAGGATGCGATGAATTATATTATGAATGACCTGCAAGGATAGTATATGGGATATGAGTGTGGTCTATGGAGACAATTTTTTCGTATTTTTTCATTTTATAATGTAATGTAAAACTTATGTATGTATCTGGTACTTCCAAGGATACTAAACTGATCGGTCTTTCGGAATTTAATCCCTTGTTATCATGCCAATGTTATGTAATAATGCACCTACTCTGGGTAACTGGGGTCAGGGTGTTACAGTTGGTATCAGAGAAAGTCTAGTACAAACCATGGAAGATGGATTTAGAAAAACTCTAATTAGAGCACATTATCCTATGATAGTCTTTGAGGATCAATATAGAAGAACTTCCTAGAATTTTTTTAATTTATATATTTTGTGTATTTTCTAAGAAATACATCCATTTATGGATATGATTAGGTAGAGATGGCTCTAGCACAGATGTACCTAGGAATGAAAACTTCAACAAGAAGTTTTAGGCTTGACCCAGGGTATCCTGGTACACGACAACGGGCCTTGCTGCACTCTTGGTTACAACACTCCCAGGGGATTTTCTTAGGATAATTCACGTTTTTTACAAACCATTATAAAGGATTTATGAGTATATACAACATCAAAGAAAACATTTTTATGATTATGGATTATATCCATAAACTGTTCAATTAATGTTATGTGTTTTACAAATTTGGAATTACATATTTCGATTCATAAACTAATCAAGTGTAGGACATTGTTTAGAAATGGTGTGTATTGGAAGTAATGGAAATCGTATCAACGCACATAATCCATTTAGGGATTTCCCTCCAAGTCAATATAATTAGAGTGGAACTGGTGATGCTACTGGTGATGATCATCTTATCACCATACTGGGACAACACACTTAGGTTATAAATAATAACCTTAACAGTATCGAGCACCCTGATCCACAACGTGGAGGATCAATGTTAGACCGATTCATGAGGCAAAAACCATCAACATTAAATGTGACTAGCAATCCACTTTTATCCGAGCAATGGATAAGTTCCTTATATAAAATATTTCATGTTTTGGGGAGTAAAGAAAGGGAAAAAGTTATCGTGGTAGTTTATCACCTCACAAGAGATGCAGATCAATAGTGGTCATTAATTCAAAACACAAAGTAAGATGATGAAGTATCAAATATGGAATGGAGGAATTTTAAAGAGATTTTCTTAGAAAAATACTTTCCTTGTGACCATCGAGTGGGTATGGAAAGGCAATTTTTGAGTCTGAGGCAAAAAGAGGATGAGAATCTCGCAAAATATGAGGCTAACATTATAAGGTTAGCAAGTCATGACGTAGATTATATACGTAACCCAAGGAGTAATATTTATTGATTATGTGATGGGTTAAAACCATTTCTTCATCGAGAATTAGTCTCACAATCCTTTTCATTGTACGAAGATATAGTCTCATGTGCTATCAAGACAGAAAAATAATTCTCTTTGTCTTACGACTTTAAAGAAAAGTAAGAGAATAAGAGACCTAGTGAAAACTCCGGAAATGAAAATAAGGAAAAGAAGGGAAAAGTTCAATATCCATCCTACATTAAATGTGGGAAGAAACACCCTGGTACATTCCTAAAGGGAATGGGAGTCTATTACAAGTGTGGGGAAAATGCCACTAAGCTCGTGATTATAATGGAAAGAAAGAGATTGTCAATGTTGAATTCTACAATTGTAGAGAAAGAGGTAATTATGAAAATGAATGTCCTATGCGCCAAGGAAACATACCTCGTAAAAGCCCAATGGAGCAATGCCAAGATTATGTGATCACTATTGTTGAGGTTGAAGCTCTGAAAGTCGTGTCGGCAGGTAATTTAATGGTTTCCTCAAGTTTAGCCAATGCTTTATTTGATTCTGGATTATCACATTGTTTCATATCTTCCCAGTTTTCTAAGAAAATTAGATATTTCAAATTTGATTTAACAAGAGAGTTGTCAGTAAAAACTCCTAAGGGAAGTATCAATGTAACAATGTTTTGTGATTCAGTTCCCACTAAGGTATATAAATGATTTTTATCTACTGATCTCATATTCATACTCATGATTGAATTTGATATAATCTTCGGTATGGATTGTCTTTCGTACCATGATGCGAAAATTTATTGTAAGAAGAAGGAGGTTACAATTTTTTATGATGATAAAGAACACCTTATCTTTAAAGCAGACACCTAACCATCTGATTCTTATCTAGATCCACCCCCAGTAGCTCAACTAAATTCAATTATTAGGGAGGAAGAAAATGAAATAACTATGGATGAGGAAATGAATTTTCAAATAGAGGATGTACCTACTGTGAAAGAATATGTTGATGTATTTCCAGAGGATTTACCTGGACATCCTCTAGAATGAGAAATTGAGTTTTATATTGATTTAATTCCTAGTTCAAGGCCCATATTGAAGACCCCTAATAGAATGGATAATGTTTAATTAGTGGAACTAAAGAAACAAAAAGAGGGATTGAGTAATAAGGGATTTATTCTCCCTGGTGTTTATCCATGGGGATCCCCTATTCTTTTTGTTAAGAATAAAGATGGATCTATAAGGTTGTGCATTGACTACAGGAAGATCAATGTTATAATAATAAAGAACATGTACCCCTACCTCTCATTGATGATCTATTATACCAACTTCATGGAGCTCAATATTTTTCAAAGATTGACCAATGATTTGGATATCATCAGTTGTGTGTGAAGAAGGAAGACATTCTGAAAATATCATTTCAAACTAGGTACGGGCATTACGAGTTTATAGTAATGCCTTTTGGGCTGACTAATGCTCCCTCTGTTTTCATAGATCTAATGAACAGAGTTTTCAAGGAATATCTTGATGAATTTTTAGTGGTATTTTTTAATGATATCTTATTATACTCCAAAAACTACGAAGATTAGGAAAATCACTTGCGCATTATCCTAAGGACTCTTAGAAGAAATGAATTATATGGGAAATTTAGCAGGTGTGAATTCTGGCTTCCGGAGATTTCTTTTCTTGGTAATATTTTCCCTAAGTATGCAATCATTGTTGATCCTTCAAATACCAAGGAAATCCAAGAATGTCCAACACCGACAAGTATAACTGAGGTATGAAATTTTATTGGTTTAGTAGGTTATTATTGGTGTTTTCTCTAAAATTCTTCCTGATTGGATAACCCATTAACCAAGCTCACACTTAAAGGGGTTAAATTTGTTTGGACAAAAGAGTGTTAAGAATTTTTTGAAGAAATTAAGAAAAGACTAGTCAATTCTACTATCTTGACTCTACCATTGGGGAATTATGGGTTTGTTATTTATTGTGATGCTTCAAAGAAAGGACTTGGTTGTGTCCTTATGCATAATGATAGAGTCATTGAATATGCATCACAATAGCTAAAAATTCATGAACAAAACTATCCCACTCATTATCTTGAGTTATAAGCTATAATATTTGCTCTAAAAATATGGAGACACTATCTATATAGTGAAAAATGTGATATTTATACTGATCACAAGAGTTTGAAATATATTTTCTCACAAAAAGAACTCAACTTGGGGAAAAGGTGATGGCTCGAGCTACTCAAGTATTATGATTGAACTATACACTACCACTCGAGGAAGGAAAATAAGGTGGCAGATTCTTTGAGTAGAAAGAATCATGGAGTTTTGAATGAGATGAGAGTTGAAAGGGATATTATATTCATGTATCTAGTAAATATTGATATGGGAATAATCATGGAATGTGAAACATCAATATTTTTTCAAATTGTAGCTACACCATCTTTGCTAGAAAGTATAAATATTTCTCAGACTGATGATGAGGAATTTCAAAAGAAAATTAAATCTATGAATGATGGGAGATTGATCGACTTCGTATATGAAGATGGGATTTTGAAATTTGGGAAGAGACTTTGTGTTCTCGATATACCTGATCTGGAAAAGGAATTGTTGGATGATGCTCATAGCTCCAATTTCTCTATACACCCCGGTAGCACTATGATGTATAAAGGTTTGACGGAAAATTTTTTATGGGACAACATGAAAAGGGAGATTGCTGAATAAGTGTCAAGATGTATGGTTTTTTAACAAGTGAAATATGGAAGACAACATTCTAAAGGAGTTATGCAACCTCTTCCCATACCTGATTGAAAATAGGATGATATTACATTGGACTTTGTCATGGGACTACCAAGGACTCCTAGAAGTAATGATGAAATATGGTTCGTTTTAGATCAACTTACCAAGTCAGCACAGTTTCTTTATATAAGAGAAGATTTATCACTTGAATGTTTGTCAAGACTATATATTAATGCAATTTTAAGATTTCATGTAGTACCCGTATTGATTGTTTCTGATCATGATTTCCATTTTACATCAAGATTATGGAAAATTCTTCAGCAGTCCTTGGATATTGAACTTTTTTTAAGCACTACCTACCATCTTCAAACATAAGGAAAATCAAAACGGACTATTCAAACCTAAGAATACATGTTGAGATCTTTATCACTTGACTTGTAAGGTATGTGGGATCAATATTTACCTCCGATGGAATTTTCCTATAACAATAGCTTCCATTCTAGTATACATATGGCACCATATGAAGCATTAAATGGAAAGACATGTTTCACACCAACTTTTTGGGATGATGTTGGTGAAATAAAACTCTTAGGCCTGGAACATATTGAAGAAACAATGGAAAAGGTTAAGGTTATCCAAACCCACATTAAAGAAGCTCAAAGTAGTCAAAAGAGTTATGTCGATAACCGAAGGAAGGATTTGGAATTTCAATTAGGATATCATGTTTTCTTGAAGTTAAATCCATATAAGGGTGTTATACATTTCGGTAATAAGGGTAAATTAAGTCCCAGGTACATTGTACCTTTTAAAATTTTTGAACGAATTGGAGTTGTAGCTTATCGTTTGGAAACGCTGCCAAGTCTCTCCAAAGTTCATGATGTGTTCCATATATCACTGTGACAGAGATCATATTTTCATATTTATAAATATGTTATTAAACGATTTAATCCCTTTCCATTAATCAATTTTATCTTATTTTCATCATTTTATGACTTCTTGTGAGTTTTGATCTTAAATGTGAAAAGTGGTTAATTCTGGACATTAAACAGATTTATGTTTCTTCTGTATTTTGAGGGTAAAACATACATTTTTCATCCAATTCCCATGATTCCATTTTTTAGGATTACATAATTCTTGTTCTACATATAATTCTTCCTGACCAAAAGCCAATTCGAACTCTAACAAGCCAAAACAAATCAGTCAATGTGAAAACATATTCTGGCCGGCAGAATGGACATGACTTCATTAAATGATTAATATCTCGGACTAAAAACCACCAAATGGGGTGATTCAAGATGGGTCAGAAATAAAACTTAACGAGGATACATCACATTAAATTTCATTGAGAAATGATTTGATTAAGGTCATCTTTCAACATGTCAAATTAGGGTTGGTGGAATAGTGATTGGGGGCCATAACAAATCAGGTCTACTAATTCAGCCATAACTCATTCCAAATGGCTCCAAATGCTTTAAATATTCATGTTTATATGTCCTAATACATTCCTCACATCATATAAGAATGGATTTCGGCCTTCTTCAATGAGAGGGTGGACTAACCAAAGCATAACTTCTGGTGGACATATTCTAGAGGAAATGTTCATGTTCTTATTTTTCCCTCTTTTCTTTATTTTCATTTTGTTATGTAATCTTCTTCCCCCTTCTCCTCAATTACTCTTAACATGGTGGTGTAAATATTATGATTGATTGTGGAAGGTTAGTTTTTCCATTTTTTAATGTTTGAGTTCATACACTTAAAGTTATAAAATGTTTTCTCTATTATGAGTTGGTTTCAATTGTAAAGACAACTTATATTATCTTGTGCGATTGTATTTGATTTTATATTCTGTTGTTATTATTGCATTTTTTAATGAAAATTATATCCATCACTAGGTTTTGGTCTATAGACTATGTAATATATTAGAACATAGTGGTTAAGTACTTGGAGATCGTCTATACATGTGAGATTTGTACTGAGTATTCAAGATTGTTTGGGATAAACAAGACCCGATTGGGAATTGCCTTAATCAATTGAGGGTATTCGCTACAACTATTTCACAAAATGAATGATATTAGACCAAACTAATATCTTGGTATGGTTTAATCTCACCAACATCATTAAACAAAGAATCGAGAGAAAGCGATTGTGAAATCTCATTTTAATCGATTTAATAAAAGATGAATGAATGAATTAGAACATTGATAACATTGAAATTGGAAAACCAACCATAACCTGGTCACTCAATTCATATATCTATTTTATATCAATTTATTAACAAATTTCATCCCATATTTTTACTTTATTACTTTCTTTTGTTTCAACTCTTTGTTTTTAAAACCAAACCAATTCAAAAACAACCCCACTTATTTCTCATTTTTAAATTGACAAACTTGTTTGTTGTGCACTCCTCTCTGGAGACATCCTAGGTTAACCTCTATACTATATTTTAACTTAGTAAATAATTGTTTTTTCCATACCCCATGATAGGCACGTGTAAAAACTTGGCGTCGCTGCTGGGGAGGTAGTGCCACAATCACATTATAAATATTTAACAATTTTCAAAAAAACATAAAAAATATTTTTACATAATGTTTTCAAATGATTATTTATTTATTTCATGTAACAACTACTCACATTTTGAACAAGTAGATGAGGTTTTTTATGATATAGTTCAGATGCAAGAACTTATAAATGACTTATCAAAACTAGATAACAAAGTAGAACATGCATTTGAATATGTCTGTGCATTGATGGAAAAACCAGAACCTATGAATGAACCTGTGGAGGACAAGAAGGAATAATTACCTATTGAGCTACATGTGGGAGATCAAAAAGATCTAGATGGATTCTGGAATAAGTGTGAAGAACTACTTGATCCACACATTCCTTATAAAGTAGAAGATCTAGAACCATTGAAGGAAGACACCACCAAAGTGGTAGAATTTGAAGAAAAGAGAGAGGAGCCTAACTACCTACCTCTATCTTGTGAAATTCAACTACAACAGGAACCTCATATGGAAGAATCAATTGGTGTAAATCCACTTAAGGGAGATAATAATTTTATTAACTCTTCTCATTATGATTATATAGAATCTGAATTGAGTATCACCTCTCATTGCATGAAATTTTTATATTTTTTCAACACATCTATTGCCTTGGTGGATATGGAAAAAGAAGAAGATACACCTGAAGAGGAACACCTACAGCTCCCCAAACATGTTGATTATTTATTGGAAGGAGTTGAGGATGATATCCAAGTGGAACTACTTGAGGAAAAAGAGACACAAAAAGCTTACTTTGAAAGGGAAGAGTTTGATATTGATTCATCATGTTTTAATTTTATTCAAATATAATTACACTCTAATTTTCCCTTTGCTAATTCTTTTGATGTAGGATACCTTGAGGAACCGCTAGATAATGAAGAAGAAGTTGTGAAAGTTGAAACCAAAAAAAGGACTCATTCTTTGTCTTACCCCCACCATGCAAGTTTAATATCATTTTCATATGGGTGTATTTGGTGTACTATATCCATAGTGTCCTCATCAAAAAGGAATAAGTTATAACTGGAAGGAAACTATGTTGGTGGTTCGTCTCAAAGAAACTCAACCCACCATCGGATTGGGGATAACCAACTGAAACTGCCCATCTAGAGTCAGTCAAAACCCAGCACCCACTTGGGGGATCAAACCAAGATATATCCTTCTTTTCTCACTCTATTTCTATTTTAATTTTCTTTCAATAAATTCATTATGTTTTATTATATACCTTTGTTTGTAAGTTTTTATGTGCGTAAAACTAAGGATCTTAACCCAACATTTCACTACCAATAAGTTAGGTTGTATCTCTCCTTATATCTTGCTTGATTTTTGTGATTCAATTTAAACTATAATTACATTTTAAATCCAATTAAATGCATCGCGGACACTGCATCATTTAAGTGTGGTGAAGGTAACCTTTGAAGTTTAGTATTTTCAATTATTTGTTTCAAAAAAAAATTTGTGTTTTTAAAAATTTTGTGTTTTTTTTTTTTGAAACTTTTGAGCTTAAATGATTTTTATCACAAAATTTGAAACCCATTTCATTGTGTGAAACAATTTATCCCATGAAACTGAGCTTAAATGAATGTTGAAAATGACTTTTTTTCATGTTCAAATATTTGGAATTTCATAAAAAGTACTCTAATTTTTTTAATCCCATGCCACAACTCACTATCATTATATTTGAAATCACTTTCCCATGAGGATTATAAACCTAGTTTTCATAATATTTTCTTTTACCTCATTTGTTGAGAGAACCATACCATGCTTGATTTAACTAGAATTTGATTTATTTCTGTAAAAACTTAAGGGTTTGATGTACATGTGTTTTAAATGATTGAGGAATTTATTTGGTATTAAACCCCCTTTTCAAAATAATCCTTTTCAATATGGCCCACCTTGTACATTTAATTCTTGTAGACCATAGAATCCATGAACATCCTGTTAGGTTAGCCACATTACAAGCCAATTTTCCCTATCCAACCTGCTCTTGAAGTAAAAATGCATAATCTAGTTGAACTTAAGTGTGGGGGAGGTTGACTTGTGTTGTGCTACCTCATTTGGTGATACTTTGTGTGGCAAATAAAATTTTTAAGAGAATAATATACTTCCAAAAAAAACATTTTGTTTGAAGCTGTGCCTTTTTTGGAGCATTCATGTATGAGAAGCTATGCCTTTCTGGAGCTTCCAATGGAGAAAGAAAGTTGTGCCTTTTCTGGAGCTTTCAAGAAAAATCATGTTTGAGATGATTGAAACATTTACTGATGAAATAATGAATGGTGTGAAATTTCACTGATTTTCATGTTTATGAAGCATATTTTCTGCTAAGGGGAATAAGGAAGAGACCATATTTAAGTAAAAATTAGAATAATGCAATTTTTCTTCAAAAAGAGCCAAGCACTCCTCATTCAACCTCAGAATTTTTCACATCTAAATCCTACCAACCTAAAGCCACAGAACAACCCTCTTAATTCTTCATGATAAACATATGTCCTTGACTCATATAGGATGGAGATGTAAGAATTTATCAAGCCTATGGTGACCCTTTCATGAGTATTGGATGAGAAAGACATTGTTGAAAATTGATATTTGTGTGATGAGAAAAAAAATGCATGTTAGGTAAGTGTTTTGTGTGCATGGGATAATAAAAAAAGTGGAAATATATTTTCAACTGAATTGAGAACTTGTAATAATGGTTGTTTATGAGGAATTATATCTTTTGTTTCTTGGTGTTAAATTGTTAGATCTCAATGATATGTGTTTTAAATTTTCTTTGATATTGATGTTTACTTGTCCAGGAGTCCAAGTGATAAGTGTAGGGGAATTTAAATAGATCATATTTTCATATTTATATATGTGTTTTTAAATGATTTAATCCCTTCCCATTAATCAATTTGATCTTATTTTCATCATTTTATGACATTTGGTGAGTTTAGAGCTTAAATGTGAAAAGTGGTTAATTCTGGACATTAAATAGATTTATGTTTCTTCTGTATTTCGAGCATAAATCCTACATTTGTCATCCAATCAACATGATTCCTTTTTTGAGGATTAAATAATTCAAGTGCTACATATAAGTCTTCATGACCAAAAGCCAATTCGAACTCCAACAAGCCAAAACAAATTGGTCAATGTGAAAACATATTCTCGCCAGTAGAATGGGCATGACTTCATTCAATGATTAATATCTCAAACTACCAACCACCAAATGAGTTTATTCCAAGTGGGTCAGAAAGAAAACTTAATGTTTAGACTTTACATTAAATTTCATGGAGAAATTATTTGATTAATGTCACTCTTCAATAGGTCAAAGTAGGCTTGGTGGAATAGTGATTGGCGGCCAGAACAAGTCAGGTCTACTAATTCGGCCATAACTCATTCCACACGGCTCTAAATGCTTTAAAATGTCATGTGTAGATGACCAACTACATTCCTCACATCCTATAAGAAGGGATCTTGGCCTTATTCGATGATAGATTAGATGAACCAAAGCAGAACTTCTGGTGGATAGATTCTGGAGGAAATGTTCATGTTCTTCTTTTTCCCTCTTTTCTTTCATTTAGTTTTGTAATGTAATCTTATTCCTCCTTCTCCTCAATTACCCTTAACATGGTGGGGTAAATATTATGAGTGATTGGGGAAGGTTAGTTTTTTCATTTTTTTAATGTTTTAGTTCATGCGCTTAAAGTTATAAAATGTTTTCTCTATTATGAAGTTGGTTTCAATTGTAAAAACATCTTATATTATCTTGTGCGATTGTATTTGATTTTATATTCAATTGTTATTATTGATTTGTTTAAATAAAATTATATCCATCACTAGGTTCTGGTCTATATATGATGGAATTGATTAGAACATAGTGGTGAAGTACTTGGCGATTGTCAGTATGTGTGAGATTTGTACTGAGTATTCAAGATTGTTTGGGATAAAAAAGACCTGATTGGGAATTTCCTTAATCAATTGAGGGTATTCTCTATAACTATTTCACAAAAGGAAGGAGATTAGACAAAACTAAGATTTTGGTAAGGTTTAATCTCACCAACATCATTAAACAAAGAAGTGAGAGGAAGCGATTGAGAAATATCATTTTAATCGATTTAATAAAAGAGGAATGAATAAATTAGAAATATGATAACTGTCATGACGCATCCCCCGGGACCCGCATCGTGACTACCCCAAACCTGCCTTCCATAGTCCCGGGGCTGGCGACTAACACCAAAGGCGTAATTCCTTAAAACTAGGAAGGCATTTCCTTTATAAAACGTAAACACACACAACTAGAGTACAAGCGGTAGCAAACACTAAGTAAAAAAATGTATAACAAAAGATGTGATGGAAAGTAAAAGGGGCTGGAAATACAAGCCCAGCAGTAAAGTACAAGGAAAAGACAAACAGGTAAAACTAAAAGTCAAACATATGTAAGGTGTCTAGCAGCTCCTGGATCATCCACCACAGATCCTACCTGAAGGGTAGGTACAGATAGCCTCCTCAGTGCTCCACGTCCATCCGTCACCTCTGAGTACCATCTCGTCGTGAGGTCCACCTCTGGGTACCGTCTCGTCCTTGCACACTCCTCCTCGGTCAGTGCTATCCATTGTTTTCATCCAACACAACGCAGTGCGGGCATAACCCGTGCAGGGGTGAGTATAACGATACTCAGTAGGGACCCCAAGACCCTCAAAGTCTCACAAAATCCAACATGGATAAACCAAAAAGTAAGAAATCAACGTATAAACCATACTTAGGTATATGCCCATACATATACCTAAGTTGTCAAGTAACCCATCTCAATCATGAGGAAAACACAAAGGTCATTGACTCAGCTCAAACCAGGATTTTCATTATTGAAACCAAGGATGCTGGAGAACTCCTCCTCTATCAAGTACAGTGGTCCTGCCGCTACAACCAAGCGCTTCCCACTATACTTGGACTGCTGAAGTACTCCACCTGTCGAGTACTGTGGGCCTGCTGCTATAACCAAGTGCTTCCGACCATGGTTCTGCCACTACAACCAAGCGTTCCTCCTCATAGCCTATAGAGGTACTCCTTCTGTCGAGTACCGCGGGTCTTCCACTACATCCAAGCACTCCTCTGTCGTGGGTCTGCTGCTACAACCAAGAGCTCCCCACTAGGCTATCTGAATCACTCAATGTCGATCGATCAGCAGTCGTCAAGTCTCAGCCAGCCACTAGGTCTCTGCAATCTGCTCGCTCATCCCTGGGAGGGTCCACTCCACGTGCCAAAAGCTGATACTCCAAGTGTCACACAATCTCACGTAGAAGTAACACGAGGACCGTCACGTCATAGGGGTCTCAACGTAATAAACGGCGCGTCAATTGGACGCCCTGTCTATGAGTTATTAGCCTTTTAGTCCTGGGGGGGCGGTTGGTTTCATGTACAAACCAACCCGACCGTATCTCAACTATACCCCAAACTCCCATGGGGTACTCTCAAAGGGACCGTTTCTCAACGAGATTACTAGTGCTGCTGACGGTTCATCAAACGGACGTCCGGTGCCAAAGATATGGCCAAAGTAAGCAATGGGTCATTAGTGGGCCCGGGTCAGGTCCGACCCGGTCTGGGTCGGCCCGGTCAGACTTGTTGGGTTCGACTCGGCCCCATTGGGTAGGTCATCCCACTAAGTTTCGACCCGATCCATTGGGCCCGGGCTAGCAGACTGTGAGGGCAGTTCGGCCGGATGCCGCCACGCAGGCGGCATCGACCCGAAAGTTGGGGCCGGTTCGGCCAGCACCGCGAAGGCGCGGCTCGAGAGGTCAGCAGCCAAGAGACCAGTGGGCAGTCTGTGCGGGACGCGGGCAGGGCGGCGGGACTCCGGGCAGGCCGCGGGTGCACCAGGCAGGGTGTCGGGGTGCCGGGGCAGTGCGCTGGGGCCCGGGCAGTGCGTCGGGGCGCCGGGCAGACCACGGCAGGGGGCCTCGGGGGCGTCAAAAGAGAGCTGGGTGTCGGGCAAGCCGCCGGCTGGGTGCAGGTGTGCCTGGTATCATGCTGGGGTGCTGGGCAGGTCGCCAGCAGGGGCCGCTCAGGCCTCCGGCTGGGCGCGAGTGCTCCGTGTAGCACGCCGGGTGCCGGGAAGGCCATCGGCGAGGCGTGGGGGCACCGGGAAGCGCTCCGGTGAGGTGCGGTGGCACCGAGCGCCACGCCGGTGGGGCGCAGGGAGCACGCCGGGTTCGTCGCGGGTAGACAGGTCAGGCGCCGCTCGGCCGGCGATGTTTGGCCGGGAGCTTCGGTGTGCCGTGGGGGCGGCGCGATTCACGGAGGTCGTGGGTAGCACGGCCATCATCATTGATGCCTTCGTCATCGTCGCCTCAACGCCTTGCCATAGAACACCACAAGAGAGAAGAAATCGATGGAGGATGTCGGGCCGTGTTAGGTCGGCCCGCATCTTCTGCGTTTAAAGTGATAACAATTATCTCAACAAGAAGGAAGGACATGTTCTTCAATTTTTTTTAAAACCGCGCATCAAATCTTCTTCAATCCGAAGAAGAGAAAAATAATGTGATATTATGCTAGAACAAAACTTCTACCTCTCTTGTCGTTCATCGTTGACGAAGTCGCAGGAATCAGGCATCGTTCTGTTGACGTCAGAGGAAGAAGAACTCCAATAAGAAGAGTCGAGATGACGTCGGTAGCGTTCTTCATGGGCGGCAGTGCTTCCCTTTCTTAACATGGTTGAAGAATGATGAAGGTGTAGTTCATCGTTCTTCGTTCTTCTTGGGTAATGGTTCTTCATTAGAGGAATAATTCTCCAAGGGTTGGGCGTCGCGTCTCTTTTCTAGTGTTTCACTGCTTGAAGAAGTCATCCCAAATCCTTTCCCCAAGCTTCCTTTATATAAGAGAGGGTGCAGGTCATCCAGGAGAAAATGAAGACTGTGCAGAGTCGGCAGAAGTCTTATGCCGACAGGAGACAGAGGCCCTTGGAGTTTGAGGAGGGAGACCATGTGTTCCTTTCGGTCTCACCTCGACAGGGATTGTGGAGATTTGGATAAGGTGGAAAGCTATCTCTGAGGTTCATCGGCCCTTTTCATATTCTGAGTAGAGTTAGCAAGGTGGCATATCGCTTGGCTCTACCTCCTCAGATGGACCGGGTACACAACGTCTTCCATGTGTCGTAGCTGCGGAGGTACGTGCATGATCCATCACACGTTATCGACTAGGGCAAGCTGGACATCGAAGATGGAGAGACCTTTGCTGAGTACCCAGTGTAGATTAAGGATCGGCAGGAGAAGATCCTTCGTGGGCAACCTATTCCCTTGGTGCGTGTCTAGTGGATGGACGGAAATCTCCAGGAGAACACGTGGGAGCGAGAGGCTCAGATTCGTGTGCACTACCCAAATCTTTTTTAATAGCCTTTGTTTTGGCTTTTCAGGGAAGTAAATCCCTAAGGTGGGTGTAATGTAATGTCTCATATTTCTGCTTATTTTATTTTAATATTATGTGGGAATTCTTTTGAGACCCGTCTTTGAGACGGTGTGTAGTTCCGAGGTCCGGTGAGCCCGTAAAAAATTTTTGAATTTAATTAAATAATGAAATTACGCGTGCGTGTTGTTTTCCTGAAAAAGTGGAATAACTCCTCAACGGGGGCTTGGATCAGAAATCTGAGGGCACCGTTGCATTTAGAGAAGCAATTTTACCTTAGGAGAGTCCTTACATCGACTGGCGCAGGTCGGTGGTGAAATCTAGTTTTGGACGTAACTATAATAAAATATTTAATAAAAATATTTTATTAGATCCTGTTGCAGTAAATATCTTTTATCTTTTAAATAGAGATTTGCGCAGGGGTCCAGAGTTATAGACCTCATAACTCTGAAACCCTTAGAGACTCTAGAGGCTCCGGAGGAAACCCCCCAATGTGGCGACGATGTTCTTGATGAATTTCATCGGCGACAACGACGTGGCGACCAGATGTTCTCCAATGAACGTTGAGGATCCAGGTAGGACGTTTGATTTTGGTTTCCTTTCTTCTTTATTGATTCCTATGACTAATGCAGACTAATCCATGAACATATTAGCCCACAGATCGATTGTATTTGTGTGATGGGATTTTGCAGGGATTTTGGAGAATTGATTTTGAAGTTAGTTTGGTTGTGTTCAACCTTCTAACGGTGACGAACCAGGATCGACAAGAACATCGATCGAGGTTCGTCCCTCTCGATTCTTGTGCCTTACTTCCCCGATTTCTCGTGTTCTTCGTGTGTGTTCTACGCGTTCTTCATGGAAATATGAACGACAGATCATTGTGCATCCGTTTTGTGACGCAACGATCAAAAATTAAAGATCTGGCGTCTGTATATCCCCACAGAGGTGAAACTATGGTGGCGATGGACGGATTGAAGCGGATCGTAAGATATCGTTCTTCGAACGATTTCTGCACGAGTGACCAGAATCGTATTTCAGAGCCAATCGAAGGCCTGAAACCCACAAATTCGGCATCAAGACGATGAGGAGACCCATGATCTTGAGTTTCGCAGAAAACGTACAAGAGAATCGAGATCCAGAAGATCAGCCATGGAGCGAGGAGGAAGATAGCGGTTCTAGAGAAATCCCGACTACATGGCATGTAGTATAGGCTACACGGCGTGTGTTCATCGGCGGACCACCTGGAATGCACTCCGGGAGTACACAGACATGGTTTGGGTACACGACCAAGGACACGGCCTGTATACCCTTCCCCGGCCAGACCCAACCAGATACACGGGATACCCCGTGTATTGGTACACGGGCATGGAGACATAGACAGAGACTGTGTACGGGCACATGGCCAGCGTACACGGAGTGAACCCCAAGTGCTAGGACACGGCGTGTAATCCTGATAAACGCCATGTAGTTACTTTTTATATGACAAGCCTGATGACATGGACCGTTTACACGGGCAGTACTCGGAGTCAAGGAACACGGTGTGTGATCCTTCTACAAGCCGTGTAGTTGAGTTTTACACAGCTTGGATGGATGACACGGGCGGTTTACATGGGTAGAACTCGAAGTCAAGGAACATGGAATGAAACCATACTATATGTCATGTAACTTGTTTTACATGGCTTGAGCCAGTTTTCTTCCATGCCTTGTACTAGATTTATTAGGGTTCATACCCTTGGTCATTCCCCTAAAGGTTTCTGGTATCATTTTCCTACGTACAGGAGTATGATTCCTTCAGCAGGACTTCCTGAATAGAGTTGTTGGAATCCCCTCTGTGAGACTTAGATCCAGATCCTCTATCCATTCCTGGAACCCTAAGTAGAGTTCTTGGTATCGACGTGACCTACATTACCCGGGTGCTGATCCTCTACTTGGAGGATTAGTTCAGACTAAGTTGTTGGAATCACCCCATAGCTATTGGTTGTGATCCTCATCTGAGCATCATATTCTCAAGTACTTGTGGAGTGTGTTCTCCCAGAATGAGTACTTTGTATCTCTCTCTTCAGACCTAGGAGTGTGTTCTCCTTGTTACGTTCTTAGTGGAATCTTCGAGCTAGACCTTAGTGGTGGTTTCACGATGTTCGATCGTGTATGAGTATATCGGGATATTCTTGTTATATGTTTTGTAAACATATACTGTGTGGAGGTGACTGTATCATTCCTTTTTCGTATTTTCCCTTGTTGTATTTATTTTGTGGTTTCAGGGTGTCCTAATAGGTATTGTTATACTCACCCTTACACAGGCTTTGCCCGCACGTATCGTGTCTTGTGCAGATGAGTGAGCCTTTGACAGGAATCAAGGTGGACCAGAACCGGATGGTGCTCAGTGAGATCAGGCAGGCCGAGGTACATTCCTACAGCTATGGATTACAGTCCCAGTACATTTCTTTACAGGTTGAACTTTTTTGCAGACTTTCTTTTTGTGGACTTTTACTTTTGACTTAGGTTGTTACATTACTGTACTTTAATTTCTTGTCATACTATGTTGGTTGGTATTTTAGTGTATGCATGCATTTCCATTTTTTGGTAGTTTTTACTTTTCAGCTTTGTGGGCTTGGAGATGTGTGTGTGTGTGTACAGGTTTATAGGAAATGCCTCCCATGTTAGTGACATGCCTACTCGGTGCTAATCACCAGCCCATGTCCTATTGAAGGAGGGCTTGGGGAGTTGCGGTATGGGCCCCACTTGGACGGGTTGTGACAATAACATTGCAATTGGAAAACCAACCATAACTTGATCACTCAATTCATATCACTATTTTCTATCAATTTCTTTACCAATTTTTTCTGATATTTTTACTTTATTTCTTTCTTTTATTTCAATGCATTGTTTTCAAAACCAAACCAATTCAAAAACAACCCCACTTATTTCTCATTTTTAAAGTGACAAACTTGATTGTTGTGCACTCCTCTCTGGAGAAAACCTAGGTTAACCTCTATAATAAATTTTAACATTGTAAATAATTGTTTTTGTCACACCCCATGATAGGCACATGTCACACTGTTGAGAAAATACATGGTAGAACCAATGCATGTACTCACCTATGAAGAAATAGAAATGGAACCTGGTCAGTCTTATTGTGAAGAGCCTGTCAAGATTCTGGATATCAGATAACAAGTTTTGAGAAACTGGGCAACTCGTCTGGTAAAAGTTCTTTGGAGAAATCATAAGATGGAAGAGGCAACGTGGGAACCTGAGAAACTTATGATGAAGAACAACCCAAATCCTTTTTATGTAGTAATATTCTAGAATTTTCGATGAAAAAATTTTTTGAAGGAAGGAAGAATGTAACACCCCAAACTTCCACATTACTTTTCCCTTTGAATAATACAATAACTTGTGTTGTATGCAACTTCGAGTTCAAACACACCAAATCCAATCAAACTAGCTGTTATGAATATTAATACCCACTTGTTGAAATTTTAAAAAATTTATCTTTCAAAATGGACTTCATTTTTGGATTCTGAATATCGAAATTAGCTTAGGGTGAATTTTTGGTATTTTTCTGAAATATTTCAGTTTTAGATGAATAGAGAAAAACACTATGTTATTGTTTAAAACTAACTTTTTATTTAAATAATTATTTATTTTATTTTAATTTATTTTAGGTGAAAATAGATACATAATACCTATATAAGTTCAATTTAATTCATTGGAGTCATTTTATAATAATTTTAGATATATAAAATTTTATTGAACTTTTTACTGTCTTTTACCCACCTCCTACGAGCATTTGTAAATTTGCAAAAAACATAATTTAACCACTTCTGTGAGTTGAATTTCAAAAATCCAGGTGACACAATTTACATCAGTATGTAAAATGTGGTTCAATAAGATGAAAATAATTTTTGGTGAATATTAACTCTTAACTTTTATTTACCACGGTTAAAAGTTAATAGTGTAATTAAAGGTAAAAATGGTATTATTATTACCCTAACACATGTCCAAATTCTATTGGATAAGTGTATTTAGACCAAAAACAACCTTAGGAATAAAATATGATTCTTTAGGTCCACTTGTATTAGATTAGGACATTTATTATTATTTAATTTAAAGAAGAGTTAAAAGAGTTATACTCAAGTTTTCATAACTAAAACATTTTTAATATAGGGTTATACATAAGATAAATTCGACTATACATATTTATTATAAATCTAAAAATATTTCCTACATAACTTTATTTTATTTATAATTTTTATACATTAAATAATTAAGCATATTTATGACACAATGATGATGCGGTAATTACCTTATTAATAAAAGATTAAACTAATTGATATTATAAATATCCAAATAAATCTGATTTGAGACTTTTGATGAATTACACTAATTTTATAGGTTGATATTACATGTTATGGTTTATTAAATGAATTTTTTTCGAAGTAATAATGTTGTTATGACTTTAACAAAATAAAAATACCAAATAGTGTCAAAATTGACATAAAAGTGTTTTTAAAACAAATAATATATTATTAATTGATATAATATTCCAAAAAATCTAGGGTTATGAAAAAGGAATTATATAATGATATTAATATCTTTAATTGACCACTTTATTTTCTCTTGGCATTTTATTGTAATATTATTAACCATATCATATAATAATACAATAATACATGGTAAAAGTTAAACTATTTAACTATGAGTTAAATCTAAAAGATAAGGTTAGTATGGTGACCCAAACCTATCTAAAACCTATTGTTTGAGTGGTTTTAGACCATCCCCAAGTTAAAATAGAAATTCTTAATTTTGGATCCATTAGGAACCAAAAAATATTTTATTATAAAATAATGTATCAATATTTTCCTAAGGTGCTCCTCATCTCTCTTATAAACAAAAACTTCTTCTTATCTCAAATTCACACTTGAAAATCCATTTGTATCAGCCAAACCCTACCAAAATATCCTCTTAGCATCCCTCACTTAAACCAAGATGAAATAGTATTATCATAAATCCAACCTAATGATCTCTTTTGATCAATTCAAAAGGAAGAACCTGAAGAAGAGGTAGATATTTCATCACCTCTTTTAAGTTCATTTCTTCGTCCACTTCCTATTTCTTTGTTGTTTCCATTATAAAATAATAAATCCAGTATCTTATACATAATGTGATGTTATTATAAAAATGTTACAACCATATTCATTATTATATCCATCATATGAATGACAAAGTCACCATACGTGCGTACGTACGTCTTACTGTCTCCACGTTGTGGTGTAGTTTGTTATTCAAACACATCGTTATTTGGATGGGTATAATATTGATTATAACTGATGAAAAAAATAAATATAACATGTTAATGATTATTTATATATGATATACCATCCAATTACATATGATTTCACCATTAATATAATGATATTATCGATCGTGCATATGTACAGATTACCGTCTCCCCGAACGTGATGAGATTCATTACCCATAATAATCATTCAAAAATAATTTTCATTTTATGTTTAAAAATAATGTTTAAGAACTTAATATAATTCTATATATGAATCAAATACATCCTTTACAAAATAAAAATGGATTGTGTGACCAAGAATATAATGTAAAATGAATTAGTTAACACCCAACATGATGATACTAGTGCAATATTATTAACAAAGAAATATTATAGGATCATATATGATATCATATTTATGTATATAGATCTTGTATAATTTAATAAAAAATATTAAAATATTATACAGGAGGTTAAAGTACCCTCGACCAAGGAAAATTACAACGTAAGGGTTAATTTTACAATCTCTTTACTTATCTGAGGTTATTAATACGTAAGTATCTACTGGGACCTCTTTATCATCCACATCCGTGTTTTCTAAAAAATTTATTTCAAAACATTTTTTAGTATTTCCTAAACTATGGGTTAAAGTAATTTATATTCTTGTTTGACTTTTTATAGAATTTTTATGAACGGATATTTCCGTTGTTTTTCAAACAAGGTCATTTACAACCTTTTTGACAAAATTAAGGAAAGAATGTTTTTTAACTTATACGACGAGTGCGGCTATTTTCCACCATTATAATACCTTTGGAGAGTACCTTACAAGATTATAAGAATATTTTCAAAATAAATGTTTCCTTTTATAATTATGTGACTTTTAAATGATTTCAAAATATAAATACACATTTCCATCAAATAGTTTTTATTTCATCTATGTCAACATCCTTTAACTGATTTTATACTTGTCTGAAGTTGATTTATTATGATAAAAACCTTCTATATTGTATTGAAGTTTTTTTGATATATTTGACTATAGATGTTTTATTTTTATACCATTCATGGTTTATAGATAAATTATTGACATTTAGTATGCTAGTTTTAATACGAATGTTTATGTTATATTTATAACTTTTTAAATGAGGAATGAATTGGATATAGTAAGTGATGGGTGGATCCCCCTATATCTCCTTGATGCATCAGTAGGTCTAATGAGACAAACTATTTTTTTGGCACAAGTCCTTGAAAAATATTATTTATAGTCTTGGCACGAGGCCTTGACTATGTGGTTATGATGTCCGACAATATACATTCCATCATTATGAAATTGGCTATTGATATTGCATGTGATTATTCGACTAGTAGAATATCCATGTGAATAATTAAATGGAATAATTTGATTTATATTTTCCATATTATGTTTAATTTTAAGTTTAAAAGGGTTTTCTTAGTCTTATACATTGCCTTAAATTTTTATACTTATTTGTGAAATTTTATGATATATTATTATCCTTACTGAGCATCTGAGCTCACCCCTTTCTATGTTTTATTTTTCCCCAGATGCGAAGAAGTATATTATGACTGACCTGTAGGGATAGTCTAAGGGATATGAGTGTGGTCTATGGAGATAATGTTGTTTTAGTTTTTCATTTAATAATGTAATGTAAAACTTATGTATGTATCTAGTACTACCAAGGCTACTAAACTGATCGGTCTTTCGGGATTTGATCCCTTATGATCATGCCAATGTTATGTAATAATGCACCAACTCTAGGTAACTGGGGTCGGGTCATTATAGTTAATATGGTCCTGGTTGAAAGACCATAAAATGAATGCAATATTTCTTTTCCACATGACATTAAATTGAATAGTTCCTTAAAAAACTATGTATGGATTGATTCTATTTTCCAGGATATACATAGTGATACTTGAATCCTATATCAGGGTATATAAATAATAGTGGAATTACCCCTATATATTATGTATTAGTCAAATATACATAAGAGGATCCAATATGGGTTATCATTCAATTCATGATTCTATATTAAAAAATAGAGATCCCCTTCTCGATACTATAATTAAATCCATATGGAGAACATCCTCTATAACTATGTCTTCATTGATTATATCTTCAACAAGATACATAGTGACACATTTGTCTTGTACCCTAGTCAGAACACAATATTTAATTTTTTCACATAAACAATCCTTTGTTCTTACTTCATGAAGTTAAAATACATGGCTGATGTTCGTACCACATTATGTTAAACTGTATAGCTGATGTCATTACTGCATGATGTTAAACTAAATGGTTGACATCCTTAACACATGAATTTAAAATATATGGTTCCTAAATAACTAATTATAAGATGATTCTTATTCCAATTATATATTTAGTGGAACCTTGACCTCATGTTTTATTCCCATCCATGAGGTAAATAAAAATTACCCCTCTTCTATAAACTATATAAGAGATCTTATTTTTAGTTCCCTCATTTAGGGGTCCTTCTCAAAAGAGAAAATTTTCATTCCTATATGTTTTTCATATCTATGAAAAGGATGCTATAATTAATTTCTTATTTTTTTCCAAATGCTAATTTTTTTCTCAAACATCCTTCTTCCACACATCCTACTCTGAGACTTGGTCAATTTTGGATCTTCATAATATTTCTATAGAGAATGAAAATAGAATGGATGATACCTAAAGAAAGCCTTTTTCTAAATAATTCTTCATATACCCCAGTTGGATTTTCATAGGTCACCCACCAAATGTCATGTCAGATTGAGTATTATATTATTTGAATATGTAGCAACATGACCAGGTTTCTTTGCATAAAGTCACACAAAAAAGGGTTCTATAACCGGTGATGCTCTCATCCCCAAGATAAGCCTCTTCTATATCTATATTCCCAAATGAAATCATATTAAAACATTTTATTAGAACATGCACTATGGTTATCCCTAGAATTCTTCTCTTATGTCACTTCACCTGATTTGAGACCACCAACATATTAGTTTAAAATTTCTTTCCTCGTGTCTGAAGCTTGTTGGAGTAGCCTTGGTCTTTTAGCACTTATATTAAATATTATTTTCACAATACTATGGTCCTAGTAGTACAATATACTACTAAAAGAACTATATATTCCTCGTTTCAAGATAAGTCATAAAAGAAGTAATTTAAACTAAATGGTTTTCTAAAAATAATTATGGCTTGATTCTCATTCAAATGAGATTCATAGTGATTCCTAGAAACTATTCCTTGGGCCCAACCTCTGAAAAAATCTCCATGTTTTTATGAATTTCGGTCAGAACTGTATAGGAAATATTTTCCCCCATTCTTGGGTAATTTTGACATAAAATTCCAATTCCATATTTAGTAAATTTCCATCCACAAATGAAACCATGTGTATGTGGAATATTAATATCCATAAAATTATTACAACCATTATTAAAAATATATCCATATTCCTAAGAATATATTTGTTTGAATATTAACTAATATGATAAAGTTTTCTTTTAAAATTTTTCCCACCAAAAAAGAATGTTAGCAAGTGGATCCCACTGTTTGACAATATAGTAATATGCCCCAGTTGTCTTTCCATGAAGAATCCCAAAAATGGTCCTATTAACCAGCAAAACATTAACTCTCTTGGGATAACTCTTCTATAAATATAATACCCTTCCTCTATATCAATCTTCATATTTATAAACCCTACATTACCACTTTCAACCTCCCCCCTTCATAACTGAAATTGATGACACGTTCCCGGGAATATTACCATGAAAGGGAGAATCAAAAAAATTGTCAGAGCTAAATGAACATAAATTGTATCCCCCAATATCCTTACTATATGATATTAAATGGAATAGCCTAATTTCATAATCATGGGAAAATAAATTGTAAAAAAACCTCATCATAGTAAGATGCTAAACTACATAGTCCATGTATAAATCACTAGACCTTAAGATAGACAATGGTTTACCCTTTTGGAGTGGGTCTTTCCCCCATTATTTCATTCATTTAACAAAATGCACCATATTTCATAGAATCCAAATTCTTATAGGACCATTTTCCCATTCATGGACAATTTCAATATAGAATCTATCTTTATTATCATAAAACTTACATTGGAAAACCACCCATCGTGGTCTTGAGAAATCTATATCTTCTCAAACTTCCCATCCATTCGTAATTGAATATTAGAATTCTAGAGAACACATTTGTTTGAACATGTAGTAATATTCCCTGGTTGGATATGAATTAATCACCCATCAAAATGGTCTATTAGAATGAGGGTGACACTATCTGACTCTATAGTATCATGACCTAGTGGGTGTACATAATGTCATCCCCAAAAAGTGTTTTTCTATAAGTGAAAAGTACATCCTAAGAAGATACATCCTATATTCCCATAATACCAAAAAATATTATGTTGTAAACCTATTTTCTAACATTTTCCATGACCATTACTTAAATTCTTGTCTCATGTAATGTTTTAGATATTGGAATCAAAAAAACATGACTCAAAATTACACTTTGATTATATGGAAAAAGATTTAGTACATCCTTGGATGATAAGACTTGATCGGGTCATCATTCCAACACTCATTGTCAAATATGTTCAACCTAAAATACCAATCACATTAGTCCAATGTGAAATAATTTATACTTACCACAAACATATACCTAGTAATCGCCGTGTTGAAAATCCAAAAAGGAACCCTTGGTAAATGTCAAGTCTTATCATTATAGACATAATCTCTCCATGGTTTATAAAACAATCAAGCGATGAGAATATAAGTGGCACAAACATTTTAGAATGAAAACACACAAAGGGAAACCAAATAAAAATCTATGTATTATCCATTATGTCTTCCTCATGTTAGACTTTAGATTAAATTAGGATTGTGAAACATAAGAAAAAATACTTGTAGGGTTGTCCATATGAGTCTAGAAATAGTCAAAATATGCTCACTAGGACCCAAGTAGTAGAAAAATTATGGGTCACTCAATCACACCTATTTTTTAAATTATAACATGATTTCATTTGACCAAATGGGTCATTATCAATGTTCTATTATTTTTATGATAAATATAGTATTTCAAGAATGAGTTATTGGAGAAAAAATTCATTTTCATTCATTTGGAAAAATGTAATGGATCCTTCACATGTTGGAGTATTTATGTAAAATCTCACAAATGATCCTAAACATAGGATTTCATTTGTTGGATTGTGGCTGTAGAATTTTCCAATGTTTTCCTAACCTCATCTAATTGTGTGGTGATAATATCCTCAACATTATGAAGTTTCTCATATTCTGTAACAATAGAGTCTCTTCCTAATGATAAGTCCCCCTTCAAGGACCGGTAGATTAGTAAAAATTATTCCTTCATGGAATCCATTTTTTCATGAATAATTATCATTAAGATCATTTTATCATCAAGGAGATGATGATATTCATTCACCTTCTTCAAGTGATTGTCCTCAGCTTGGGATACAATAGCCCTGAGATCTTGAAATTGGCCTCTTAACTATGCATCATCATGTTGTGACCATAACTCCTCCTCCAATCACCGTATTATTAAATTCTTATCATAGTGGATCATATATTTATCAAACTCTGTATTACCTAAAATGGAAAACATGTTTGTATGTCGGCAGAGTTGCAATGGATATTTTTTTAGAGGTGACTCAGAGACTACCTTCAAGATGTCTCACCAGACCATGTGAAGTGTGGAAGAAAGGTTTCCCATGTCTTTAAGTATAATTCAATTACCCTCTCAAAGTGAGACAGATAGTCTAGAATTATTTCACATAATGATTCTCCCAATTTGTCTCCCTTTGAAATGGTGTCAGTTCTGCCTACCATCATTGACTAAACTAGCACAGAATCCCCCACATAATGTTCAGACTCTAAAGTCGATGTAATTGAATATAAATTAACACCTCATGTTAATATTAGGATGATAATAGATAAAAAATTTAGTGAATCATCCAATGTAGTTACTAATACTCACCTATTAATATATCAATTATTATGATTAATGCATCCCTAGTACTCCCAGTCATAGTAGGAGTATGTAACTCCTAAAAAGGAACATAATTTAGGATTTGACCAGTGATTGGGATATAAGACCCTTCAGGATCTCTCAAATAATGATTATTATATTTTACACCCCCAGTAATAGGAATAGGATGGACATAGATGCCTTGTTAATGTATTTCCATGAAAATGTTCTCCACAAACAATACTATATAGGTCGAACTCTGATATAAGACATCAAATCATTAGTAGATAACTTTATTTGAAAAAGGAAAGAAATAGAAAAATCACATCGATCAAATAACATACGAAACTCATATAACTACTCCAAAGATTTGGGAATATTAAATGTTTTAACCTATCCTGATGTTTTCTTACTTCATTAAAATTTTACTCATGTCTTCTAAAATCCTCACCAGTAGGGGTATATATGAAACATTACATAGGACTCTAATTGGATCTACCATAAATTATCTATGAAATCTTCGCAACAAGTACAACATAATTGGATGTTGTAGGGTTAGGATCAGTGATGACACCTTCATCACACTACCTTGAACTCCTATCAAAACATTGTAGAGTAGACATTGGGTCGATGGTGGTTGTAAAAGGGTCCTCTAATGTATATCAATGATCTGGATTATAATGAGGAAAGAACCCAATGTCTATAGAATGACACATAATGATATATATCCGACATTACCGTGACCCTATACACGCATTACTTTAATGTGGGTAGATACGGTAGCATGTCATTACATTTCATTTGTGAAGGGGGTGGATTTATCAGCATGAGTATTTGTATCCTCTAGTATTTCCCCCTAAACCATTGAACTATTAGAGTTGTATCCCATTAGTAAATAAAGTTAATCATATCCTAAAAATTGAAATCCTTGTAAAATGGATATATTAGTTTAGTCATAAGATTAAAATGATAGTGAAAAGACTTAATGCAGTGCATATGTCGGGCCAACTTCTCAACCCTCGTTTGTTTCTTCTCCTGATATAGAGAGGGGACCGTATAAGTCCTCTCAATAAAAGTAAATTGATTGGGTAGTCAAGAATCCCATCACACTATTTCTTCCAACATCATTCTTTGGACAGGGGATATTTCTGGGGACTTTGAGGAATTAGCCACTACTCGGAAGGGAGTTCCTGTGGGAAAATATTTTAGGTACCCTAGCACATTTTCTTATATTTCTTATTCTACTACTCCAAAATGTGAGATAGATCCCCTCAAAATTAATGATGGTCCATGAAAGAGAAATTTATATGGAAGAAGAGAGAGATACATCAGTACAGATAGAATAGTCCTCCCATTCCTCTTCTGTGTGACCAAATACCCCCTCAATTTTCCCATAATCCAACATGTCAACTACCTTATTTGAGGTTGGGATTTGATTATAAATTAAATTTATCAACATTTAAATGTCTTGAACATATTTTCCCACCACATTCAAATTTCTTTCAGGGTGGAGATCTGAGTCTTCTCAAATATCCCCCATCTTAGTGATATGTATTCCATCATGAAAAAACACCCACTTTTGATTGATATCTCATGTTATTCCCATTAAATATTGGATCTCTAGGGGTCACAAATAATTTGGTGCTAACATGGTTTTTTATTACAGAGACCCAATTTCTTTTGGCTTTAAATCCTTTTTAGACCACTTTGCACTAAAAGAATATCAGGTGACTAGAATTCGACTGTCCTCCCAACATTGATGACTATAATGTCTTGTCCTAGAAGATATGGTTTTTTCAACATTGGAATGATCCATAGACCTTTCTCCATATAACCATGAATAATTTTATGTTTTAGCATCATCACCATTATATTTAACCATCCATACATTCTTTCCACAACAAATATCTTTTGTAGCCATGACTCATTGAATGTTTTTGGTTAATTCCTATTGAGGGTGTGAAGAAATCCATGTGCTATAGTACCTAGATTGTATCCCAATCGATGCACCTGAATGAGGAATCATAATCAAAATTTGGGTAACTTCCATGGACATCAATATCCATAATTTGTTGTTCACCATCAAGTGTTTCTCAAGATGAACACGCATGGGTGGGAGAAAGATAGTTGACTATTTTAGAAAATTGAATGGGAAAGTAAATTGATATGGATTATATTCCTCACACGTGATCTTGATGTTAATAGAGTCCACCAGTATGATTTCTATGAATTCAGTTATATATACCTCATATTTTTTTCAGATTTTACATCATTGGAAAACATATATTTAAGGGTATCACCATGTAGGAATAATTTGAAGTCTCCCAATACATTCGGAAACCTAAAAAATTCATCGTGTTCCATCGATAATGGTCGGATACTAGTTATATCCTAAATAAATGGAAGAAACCATCCTTCACGGACCTAAACACATCTTAGAACAACACAAGAACTTATGTTTTATACAATACACCCCCAAAAAAATTAAATAGCATAGAAATTATGAATGGATTTGTTACTAGTGTACGTATAACAAAACAATCGTACATATTCACTAGGAAGGGGTCTTCCAATTGTTTGTTTCTCCATTAATCTAGTATGGATGGTATAAAAAATTTCTCCAGTCTCACATATCCATTAGATTCTTGGATCAAAAATAGGTAGATACATGGCCACATTATGTGGAATCTAGAAAAATGGGTCCATGAAAAAACTACAAGATTGACCTTGTAACCCTAAAGGGTATACTATAAATGTTCCAATGTAAACCAAAAAGTACTAGGAATGCTCTAATTTTATATACTGGAGCATTTTTTATAGATTTTATTGGTGGGACATCCCCCTTCTAGCTTGAGGAAGGCCTTAATCCATGGTTCATGATAAATATCACCCCTTATGAGATGATCTACATTCTTAACCATATGATCCACCATTAAAAGCTTGTGTTCCAACTCCTCTGTCTATTTAGAATCATCCCATGTTTCCTTTATTGGGATAAAGTCATCATAAATAACCCCAAGGGAGGGGGCTCCAGATTTCTTTGAGACATCCCATGGGAAATTCCCAACTTCTCCATGTGTCAAATGAAAATAATTTGTTTGGATACTCAATAATCTCAGCATTTCAAGGATGATTCCCATGTTCATTTAAAGATATGTTTTCCCCACCCAAATGACCTCATATATGGAGACATATTTTAGAATAGTCTTACATTCTATACATATTTTTCACACCCATCATTCTCACATATATTTGGCCCCAACTTCTTCTCTAGATCAGAATTCTCAATCTTACTTTCAACCTTGTGATTTGTATGTATGGGAAGCAGGGATGGTCAAATCATAGAAGTAAGGTTTAAAATCTTGTGTATGAGGTTTAACATCTGGTATTTAGTGGTTATGGTGCATCATACATACATCTATAACTATTACTTTATTGATGTATACATCCTTCGAGGAGATTTCAGTTGTATATAAATTGTTAGGTTCCATGAACCAATACTTCAAGAACTAACTATGAGCCTCTGAGATGAGAATTTCCCAAGATAAGTATGTGATCATAAAACAGAAGATTGAAAATTCATGGATATTCCTGTAGATACTATGTAAATTGATTTACCAAATCATAGAGAGTATAATAAAACATATCATAGTAGTTTGACCCTGTAGATTTGATCATCTTTGAGACACATGAAATTACTTTTTAGTGATAATACAATGGGGAATACATCAAAAACAAGTAATAAAAAATGATATTTTTTTAAATTAAAGTTGAAATATTGATTCATTAATGTTCAAAAAATGACAATGGAAGGTCCTTTATGCATGAACCTCACTAATGTGATCCCATGAAGGCCCCTCAACCACATGACCCCACACAAGACCCTCAACCAGGTGAGCCCACATAGAACTATTGCTCATGTGGAATTACCATGTACGTGAACACTATATTTTTTCAGAATACATGTTCATGAGAAAATTGTGAAAAGGAAATTAATTTGATATGTGAAATGGGAGAAAATGGCACAAAAGTGGAATTACATATTCTTCATAGGGTCAATGGTATTTATAGACACCACTAGCCAATGAGTTAGGATTGTGGAATGGACATGTGCCCCGAACCTATGAATCAGACCTTTCCACCAAACCTAACCTACTTACTTGTAAGGGTAACCTACCTATATGTCCTTTGTTAACATATAGAATTCATTCCTCCCTCTACCTCATTACTAGACACTCCTCTTCTGATCAGATCCAATCATGAGGCGGTGATTTTTTTATATACTATTTTCACATGGGATGAAAAGATTATAAAGAGTACCCCAAGTATCAAAAATTTGAAGATAACTGTTATGAGTCAATGGAACACACCTAAAACAATATTCACAATATAATATTGTGCACCAAAAGGCTCACATAGGGTCCCCTATATATAAATGAAGGATTTTCCACCCATGCACGGGGTAAATATGTCAGTTAACTTTGTAGATGAACTTATTCAACCATGGTTCCATGTTTTACTAAAAATAAGACCATGGGTAACATAATTTTATAGAATGAAAAAATATAATAATCCTTCATTATATAGTCATATAGAACTTTCCCCAAGGTCCTACAAAAGTCATTGGGATGCTCTCCAAAATTTGAGAGAAGAAGGAATTATGGAGGATATTGGGATCAATGTCCCTCCAAGGTCGGAAACACATGACACTTGGGTGAGGACCCATTTTCCACCTAGTTGAAAATAATTATAGTGAAGGACCCTTCTCAGACCCAGGACCTATATGATACCATTTCAAGGACACCCAAGGAGACCCTTGGTTCCCAGATTAAGGCTTCACACACATTTGTTTCCCAGGTGGTCCATCGTCTAAGGTACCACAAGATTGCATAGACCTTCCCCCTACATGAATAAATTCCAGATCCTTCTAGGTCCTATGTGAAGTAAGTCATTCTTACCATACCATGAACTATGTTATATGCCTTCCACGACATCATAAAATCCATTAATGGAAGGTTTACCCTTCCCTTTTATCCAAAATCTGAACGGGGCCAAATATAATCCTCAACCAAAACCCATGGCCTTTCACATCCATGGTGATAGACACACCAGTGTGTCTCCCATTTTTTTATGCATTCCATCATCAGTAGGTGTCCCGGATATTTCTTTCAAGATGGGTAGGGTCCTTGGGGTGCATGTAGTTATGCACCCCATCAGTCCCAAGGTTTATGACCCTATGGATAGTGTTAGGAATATCCCAGTATCAGATACTTGTGTTATTACCATTTCCTTCCCTAGTCATCTTTATGACATGGTTCCTCCGATTCATGGTGGGGAGGGATAAGATCACACTTTTTCCCCTTTGGGGTTAATTTTTTATCATCCTCTATTCTTTGGAACCAAGAGTTGGGTATCCCTCCCATAATAATCCCAAATCGTTTTCTTATGGGCCATATGCAAATGGTGAGTCTGATGTAACTATCCTAGAAATGAAACATGAGGATATGGAAACATAAATTCCATTTCTTATTCTCTCATATCTTGAACATCCACCAGTGGGAGAAGGATCATGTGGTTTTTGGGATCTTATGCTTTCTCTTGTTTCTCACATATGATCAGGACTCAAGTAGGAGTATAGGTTAGATATGGTCATGACATTTCCATGGTCAAATGCATGTCTTGTTAGAGAGTATCGTTCTAGATCATCCACTTTACAACCTTAAATGGGATTCCATAGGTGTGGGTCCTCAATTACATGCATCCAACCACCAAGGTATCCTCATAATCATCATATACTCCAAAATCAATCCTTAATTCTCTCAAAGTGAATCATTCCCCTATGAGACAAACATTTAGAGGGCCTCCATAGGTGTGGATCATCACAACTGAACTATATAGGAATTGATAACCATCTAAATGGGATATGTTGGAATCCTTATTATGGTCCAAACCCAACACAAAAAAAATAACCCCAATTCTCTCAATCCCACATTCCCAATAGGGTCATATCTGACTTGGGATCTGATATCCCATTCAGTTTCCTTGGTCATCTTCACCATTAGTCCTGTAAAATACATTGACTATTAACATTTTTCCTAGTTTTCCTTGTTGCATGATGTTAAACTTCATGGTTTGGTCCTCATGAAAAGATGTTAAAAGAAATGATGTCTCCTGTTAAGTGGAATAAAACTAGGTGGGATATAATTCTTTTCATAATGATACATAGACAGCCCTTCTCATTGGCCTGATCATGACATCAAAATAACTCCCATCTCCCAAGAAGATAATCAAATCTATGGTTCGACATTTAGGGTCATAAAACTATAATAGTACTAATAAACATAAAAAAATCTATAATCTATTCATAAAAGGATACAATTTATGATCATTAGATACATACATATATATCCATTTATGAAGATATGTGGATACATACTGTTGATTCTGTGTTCCATTCATGCTAATAATTTATTGTTAACTCAAGGCTGACCTATGTAATAATTGGGAATTAATGAAGGATTCTAGAATATTTCTAGAATATATAATAGTTTCCTATAGTAGGATAAATCCCACCCCCCCCCCCCAATGTGTGATGATCCTAACCTCCCATACTCTCAACCAATGTGGGTTCTTAAGTATCATTTTCAAAATTCCCCAATGAGTTCCATCCATTGGAAATCAGGTCCATGAGTCTTCAGGGATATGAGATCCATTGGGTGTTTCTAGTTTCACAAAGAAATCTTATTGGAAACCGCATGGATATTATGTGGCTATTGGTGTCTGATGTAAATTTTGTTCCTCCAACAAAAAAAACTATCTCATCCCTTCATGGTATCATGAAAGAAACACCAATAAAAGACTATATTATCTTAATATTATACACAATATAGTCATTGTATGATTTCTAATCGATTTGATCCCTATTGAATGAATTAAAAGTCCACACCATCCATCCTCTCTTTGTCCTAAGTTAGGAAGGTCGCACCAGTATTCTCCTATGTAATGAATACTACCATTCTCCCTGAAATTCCATAAATCCCTATTATCATTAAGGTTTACTATAATCACTTTGGGTCCCCAATACTTTGCCTATCCCACTAGGAAATCTATAAAGTGTCATCTGTCATGAGATATCCATATTAGTTGAATTATGTTAAAGGATCACAATAATTTATTGATTCAAAAGATTAATTATTGAAAGTTTTCCTATTAAAGACTGAGAAATTGTTGAGTTACTAGATCCCCATTAATTTCATATTCTCTTAAATGGTGTGGATTATCTCACCTCTTCTTGTAATTTGGGATAACATTGTTTTTAGATATTTTGGTTATTCCATATCAGATGGGACAATGAATATCATTGAAATTAATATCCAATGTCCACTAAGATTTGAATTTGTTTCCTTGGATTTTACATCCCCTTTCTAAATCCATCAATACTATGTATTCATGGTAATATTATAAGAGGATATTTGGATTTTTATGATCATTAGAGGACTATGTGACACCCCATACATCCCCATATATTGGATGAATTTTATGTATCTAGGACACATGTAGAATCTATGCTGATCAAGTTGGGAGAAGAAATAAGATTTCAAAATTATATGGTGTTTGAGGATTGATTATATTATTTCTAATATTTCATATGTTTAGGACACCAAAATATTAATGATAAATTCCATCATTTAAATGGGATCCTACATCTCATGCCATTGATGGTGGAAATGAAGTAAATTGAAAATATAATTATATCTATATTTTAAATGTTAATTATTTTTCTAGAGTTCCTATATTTAATAGCTCAGATTTTGTGATCTCCTAGTCTAAAATGCTGAAATATTCACAATTTGAATCTAGAAATGTATGAAAATTGATTAGTTTTCTTCAATGGTATTTTATGCTCCCATTGAAAAACACTTCGGTGGTCCAATGGGAGGGGGAGCTAGTCCATCAATATCCAACAATGAAGTAAATGAGGTTTATAAATAGGATTCAATGTTCCATCCAAAAAAATAATCCCTCTCCAGCATTAGGTTCATGTTCTATAGGGTTTTCTATAGTTCCCAGAACTAGTACCCATGGTGAAATACATCCAGTTGTGTAATCTTTTTCAGACCATGATGGGTCATCTTTTCCAATAGTTCTTTTGTGAAATGTTGTAGTTCAAGGAACCTTATCATCATTTTGTAATATTTCTACATAGTGCAGGTTTCAGGAACAAAGAGAGCATTGGGTGGGTGAATAAACACAATGTTTTTCTGTGATATGATGGATCATTCTCTAATTGTGCATGATATAAATTTCATTACTAATAAATGTTCCCATTGAATATTGAAAAAGAGAAGCTAGGTACATGTAGAATGATTTTCATGTTTAATTTATAACTAATATATATTATATATAAAAATAATAATACATGTTCTGAGGAACCTTCTTTGATAAATATATTGATCTTTCCAAATATTTTTTTCATATTACCTTCAATGAATTGGTTGGATCCAAGTGTAGAGTCCCTCTAGCGGTGATCCACATATGTTGCATTATCCGTTGAGAAATACCAATATAATTTTGAATTCTATAGTAGTAGATATATCATAATTTATTGTTCATATTGACAAATTTATGTTTCTTTAGTCTAGAAGAATCATTTCTTATTTACTTCATTCTTGAGAGGATTATAGAAAGAGGAATTTTATAGAGAATTATATTGTGTGTAATAATTCTCAATTTCCAATTAACCCTACAAAATAGACAGGACCATATATTTATATATTTAGGTCATATGTTAAAATATTATTTAATTGAACAGTTACCATTTAATAATATAATAATCATATCCTTACCCCATTCCATATAAAAATAATATTATTATTTTTTTTAGTGTGAGATAATTGTCTCAATGATAATTGTTTTGTAACCATATTGTAAATTAATATTTATTATTGTACATGATCATAGTTTTATTAAATTACTCACCACTTATTGAATACCATGATAAATATTTATTTATATAGTTTATTCATAAAAAATATTTTAATCACATTCTGGTTAATAAATATTTATTAAAAATTCAATAAACGAAATGTATATATTTTATTAAAAATCTAGTGAAAAAATAGATGTTTAATTTATGTTATAAAAAACATGAATAGATTTATTACCTGGTCTTGAGAATAAGATTTATTCTATTAATTAAATTCATATATAATTTCAGAAAAATAAATGTAAACACTTTTTGTGTTACACTCTAATATTATTTCTTATTGGATTTAGTATGGAATTATCAAAAACTAAAATTATTATATATCATTGGTTCAAGGAATATAAGATAAAGAATATAATTTCTCAATGTATAAAATCACATATGAACAGATTTCATGTAATATAATATATTTGTCTCAATATTTGATCAAGTAGGTTTCACAATGGTGTCTTCAACCTATATGTCAAATACGTCTTTATGGGACATCAAAAATTAACACATCATGACACCATGTTCATAGAATTTAATGGGATAGATAAATTCCATATAATTTTTTTACATATAAAATTCTATATATTTTAATGTTTAAAATTTATCCTTGATATATCCATTAAAAATATTTTATTCGTGACACACCAAACACAACCTACGTCAGGAGAACATATGTTATCACATTTTTGGTCTGTAAATCTAAGTCTTCAAGTAATGACATGAATAAATGATAATCATAAAGTGATTGTACCATTAAACAAGATATTAGATATGAAAATTAGATGAAATATAAACAATAATAAATTATACTGATGGGAATGTTCTCATATTATACAATCTTGGAGATTACAAGTGATAAATTCATGTCAAGAAGTCTCATCTACTTATGTGTAATCACTCCTAATAGTCAACATACTATTTTCTCATCATATAATGTTTTAAAAATTCAAAAATCTATTTAAAAATTCCATCATAGAATTTCAAGGTTCTTCACATACTAGGGAACTTCTATGACCATATTAGAGTGATAGATACACTATGAAATTATTAAGTTATAGTAATATTGAAAATTGAAAAAATATGTAGTATATTGTTTTATTAATATTCCTACATTAAAATATATATGTAATCCCATATACAAACATTTGGGTTTTGAAAAAAAAATCCAAAATGAATCCCACTTAAATTAGGTCCAACTAGTAATCATTGTCAATCCATTATCACTGACATGATTATAATTTTCAGTTGAGTCATAGGTTTAGTCAAGGGGTCAGCCATGATAGTTTATATGGATATTATGTTTCTAAAATATCACCTCTCTGAGAAAAATCCTTCAAGAGATGATACTTATGAAGAATCATCTTCATCACATGATGTGACCTTGGATCCTTACCAAGAGGCATCACTTTTTTATTATCATAGTTGACTGGGATAGGTTCATAAATATGAGGTACCACATCATGGTCACTGAAGATGTTGTGGATCCAATATTATTTTTTAACTTTATTAGAAGTTGTTATATGCTCAAGAACTATTGTGCGGCCTATGAACATTTCCTACTATGACCTCTTCCAACACCCACAACACATTCATTTAGAGTGGAGATTTATCTTGTCTCTATGTTCACATAGTCTTGATATATTTGGATACTATCATCGACATGACATCTAAGGACTAACTTCCAAACTCATAAATAAACTAGGAACATATCCGAAGTATACCTCAGATACTTATGGATATTCTTGACAGTCATTCAATGGATCTCTCCTGGGAAAACCATACATCATTCTTCATTGGTTAATGAATAGTAAAATCGCATCCTATTACATAGAATAATAGATATAACTAATACAATCATAGATGTGTATTGAATACTTACCATCCTCTATATTTCATCATTTTTCTGAGGAAAAATTTTAGTGTAAATATGTTTTCCATGTGACATTGAAAATAATCACTTTTTGGATGGATCCATACTAAGTCACTTTAAGATATTTTCAGTATATATACCTTTACATAGTCCAAACCACCACTCAGATCAATCAAGATGGATCTTAATACAAAAAATATATGATTCTTAACATAAATCATTCATAGGGAATAAATTATTAAACCAAACATTAAAAAACTGTAATAAAGGTATTTAATTTCCATAAAGGAGAATTTAATTTAGATATACTATTGAGTAAATGACTACACTCACGCTAAACCACAAATAGATAGAAGTATCATATTTTTATTTATGAAACCATATTTTGTTTAGGCATTATAAAAATTAATTTTCCATTACATTAATGATTATTTTATTTCATAAATGGATCTTTTCAATTTTCATACCATTATAGAATTATTTTGAGTTATTAAACTATTAGGTTGTGTAATATAGACATTTTATAGATGGTTACCATTAAATAAAGCTTTTTTATATCAATTTTTCGAAAATCAAATCCATTATTTTCCACAATATTAACAGAAATTCTGATTTTTTCATCATTGACACTGGTTAAATCATATCATCATAGTAAATACCTTAATTCAGTTTGAACCATTTTACAACCACATGTTATGTATAGGTACAATATTTTCCATGCATGTCTAATTTCTTCTCGAATACCCATTTCAAACAAACAAGTATTACATCCACCAGTGGATCTACCAAAATCAAGGATTTTTTTGGTACATGGAATCTATTTCATAATTTATATCTTCTTGCCACATATAATTATATATTCCACATATTAATTATTTAAACCATATATGAACATTATTATCAACTAATAACAATTCACCACCATGAATCACTACAAAACAATACCATTTGGATTCTATTACCCCTATTTAACACCAATGATGAAATTTTACATCTATAACATCTTCTTTCATGGGGATTTATGAATGATGTTACTATACCAACTCTTTCTTACCATGATATTGGGCTCCCTCTATGCGTATCTCACTCCAACTATATGTTTTATAGATGTTATCTATCTCAAGGAATATAACATGTCTCACTACAATAACATTTTTTATGTGGGGTCATTTAGGTAATAACACCTTATTTTCTTATAGAATCCCATAAAGGGACACATTTTTCCTATGGGTTCACATTTGTTATCTTAAGGGTCCTTAAAAAATGCTTCACAACCCCCACACATTTATGTACTGTAACATTGGATCCATTCCATTCAAAAATTGGTATGGTATATCATCTATCACATTATATGGAACTTGGTTTAGTATTTTTTACAGTTATATTTATTTTTTATCCCTAAAATTATAATGGGAGACATATAAAACTCATAATTGACCTCACCATTTCTAACAAGGTGTGGTAAATCCTTCTTCTTACACTATTCCATTGAGGTTTATAAGAAGGAATGATTTGAAATAGAATCATGAATCCCTATAATTAGTTTAATGATTTCTTGATTATGATATTTTCCATTGTGGTCTGATTATATATTTTAAATTTTATTAACCATATGGTTCTGAACTTCATTATAGTATTCCTTCAATCTCTCATAGGAATATGAATGTTACCTTATCAAGTAGATATTTCAATATCTACCAAAATAATTAGTAAATGATATGAAGTTTGAGTACTCACCCCTTGACTCATCTGTAAATGGTTCATACTCATTTTTATGAAAAAAATCAATAAGTTTTATGTCCCTTTCACCAATTACACTAAATTGGTATTTGATCCTTTTTCTTTGTAAACATGTGTGATATACACCAAGTGGTTTGATTTAAAAATAATATAAATATCTATCTTTGTGATGTTAATTCAAACTCTTTTAATTTACATGACCTATCTAATTATTCAACAACTGTGTTTGGTAGGGTTTTTGTGATTTAGTTTAGTTATCAATTTCCATGTCATGGTTTTTGTAATAAATCACATTAATATTTTCATTTAAATGTTCTTTATCAGAAAAAATATATCCTTATAAAATAATAAACATTTATTCAATAAGATGAAAATAAATACTTATTTTTATTATCTAGATATAGTTATGATTATTTTAGTAATATATGAAACATAATAACTATATTTAATAACTAAGATTGTTCCAGTTGGTAACATAAAATGGTAGTCTATGATAGCTATGTTAGCTAGTCTGGTCTAGTTTTCTCTTCAAATGTATGCATCCTCTAGGATAATTTTTCTAAATATACATGATTATTTTATTTGAATGCATACCTTAGAACTAAGATATTTATCTAAGAAAAATATTTAGACATAGATAAATTTTACTCGTTAACAAATTCATAGGATTATTCCCCTTTCTTCTTTTCCTCGATAGAGTTTTCCTTCCAGTGGACCTTCTTACACATAGAAAATATATAGTATTACATTCCCTTTATTTGAAATTTCTGTTTCTATACATTATAGTGGTTGGATAATAATTGTTTCACTTATATATGTTCATATATACTTTCCATTAATTCACCATAAGGCTGGATGAATATTCACACTTTCAATCCTTGGAAACATGATAATTTAAAGTGACAATATATGGGAGAGACTTCCCAATGTTGTGCATATTTAATTGAACAAAAATTATACGGAGTCTCTATAGGAGTAACGAAGGAATGATATTGGTGGGATATTATTCAGTCATTTTAAATCTTAGAAACTCTAGGATCTCAATGTTGTAGATTAGAAGACAATATGATTCACAATAGGCACACGCTATCCAATAATACCCTAAAATTGCACCTTAGTTATCTAAAATTATTCATACCAATATCTATCATAATATTATTCATAGAGATGATTAAGCATGACATAGGTGACCATGTCCTCATGAGATGTCATGAGTTCACATGACATTGATGATATCATTAAAAATTGAACATCGACTGTGACACTCATATGTTTATCATAAATAGTGAACTATTCATCAATCGCCTCCTTTTCCAGAGTATTATATAATGATAACTCTAGAATGTATGATTTTTGTTCAAGGCATAACACAACACAATGTCATATTAACCCTTCTTGGATGTTACTAATAGTAAATAGATGTTCATTCTCTACATGTGGTGTAAAAAAATGTACCATGTGTAGTTACATCATATCATTCAATGTATCTCATGGCATGTCCATATGTAGTGAACATGGTTACATAGATTGTACTCTAGTTACATGTCATGTATCCCAATCTCACTACCCATAATCCTTGGAATAATACAATGAAATATTCAGTCGTTCATCATCTTTTCATAATATTTTATAAAAAAATGAATCAATAATGATTTAATTAAAATATTTAATGAGATTTAATTACAAAATGAATCAATGAATAAGAAATATAGAAATTTAATATCTTGCTGATATTTTTCATACTGATCAATAATAAAATAAAAAACAATGAATTAAAAACATGATTTCTCTGATACAACATTATATTTTTAGGCACATCAAATGTTCCTAGGGATGAATAACCATAAACCTTATGTTAGATTCGTGGATCATTCACCAATTTTGAGTTATGTAAAATTCATGAATAATTAATTTTTTCAATCAAATAATGATATAATGATTCACAGATACTAGAGATTATTTTTCACATTTAACTTAGTATTTAATTATATTATATATGAAGAAATAATACATGGTTTGAGGATCATTATTTGATGATGATATTGATCATCCAAACCTTCTTTTTTATATTAATTATCTTTCTCAAGTTGGATCCAAGTGTATAATCCCTCTAGGGTTATTCCAAATCCGTAGATTTTATCTCTAAGAAACACTAGTAAAACAAAAGGGTGATTGCATTGTAGATATATAATATTTTTTTCTTCATATTAATCACTTATAGTTCCTTCAGGATTGAAGGATCCCCTCATTTTCTTCCTATTATTTTGATGATAAGACAATGTGGAATTGGATAGATAATCCTGGATTGCACAATGATTCTAAATTCACAACTATTTCTAAACAATAGACATAAACATACATTTATAGAGATAAGGTTTCGGTCTAAAAATATTTAAAATAAAAATGGAACTCAAATAATATAATAAACCTAATATTATCTCTTTCCATATAAATAAATAATATTATTATTTATTTGGTCTGTTCTATGTGGAACAGTGATAAATATTTTTTTACGAGCTTGTAAGTTAATATTTATGACCAAAAATGATCTTGGTTTACAAAAATTCCTTATCTATTAATTAATAAGAGAATAAATATTTAATTAAATATATTATTTATAAATAAATATTTGTTTCCCAACCTAGTGAATAAATATTCAATAGGTATTCCATAATTAAAATAAATTTAATTTCTTCATAATCTGGTGAATAAATATTTATTTAATTTATACAATATATAAAAAATAATTAAAATTATTTCTAAAATTAAATAATAATATATATTACCTTAATTAAATTCATTTATAAATTAATTTGGATAAATTAAAACATTAAGACTGTGAACCTCTGGGATTCTTTATCATTATCACTAGGAAGGCTTGCCAAATGTAAATGATTAATAACTTGCAATGGGACAACAAACCCATGAGAAAACACATAATGTTGAAACATGGGAAACCACATATGAACAATTGATGTGTATTATAGTCCCAGTGTCTTGATATTACATCAAGAAGTTTTCACATATTTTTCATCAACTTTTATATACTTTCACTGACTATCTGAAGTAAACATGCCATTACACCATGAGCATGAGATTTACATTGAATATTTTGTTCCAATAAAATGGATGAGATATAAAAATATATAAATATGTAAGTGATAAATTCATGTTTTAATTATCCATTAATATCATTTTACTCATGACGCAACCAAAGTACCCAACTTCTCAAGAACAAATAACATCATGGTTATGACTATAAAATATAAGTGTGTGAGTCCTGACATGAATTAATGATAATATTGTTATACAACGACTCTTACGAGCATACATAGATAAGATAATCTGATGAAACATAGACATGTGGAATTACAATTGGTATAAAATTTCTCATATTATCACATCTTTGAGCTTTCCAAATGAGATATTCATGTGAAGATGTATCAACCGGTTCAAAGTACTCACATCAGATAATTATAATAGTCCAACATAGGATCTATATTCTAGGAGGAGATATTATGGGTAATGATGATTATTAAGTTTGGTAAATAACAAATTATAAAGGTAAAATGGAGGTTGGACCTATAATGGGAGCTCAATCTATATTCTGAGACACGATGTTACTTGACTGTTGGAATTAGGATGGACCTGATGTATTTTAGGATTTTTGAGGTATAGTGGACTCTATTAAGGAATCCTTATATTGTGAATTATATTTTCAATATGAAAGACTATTATATACATGTGAAAATAATTCTATGAATGGAATTAAAGACTACAAATACAATACGATTACCTAAGACAAAAAACATAAGTATAATGAAGTAACCCCCCTGCCAAAAATATTGGCTATTAAGTCAGTGATAAAATATCACAGACAAAATATAATTTAATATATCCTAGAATAAAGGTGGAGGGACTATGAGTTAGGATAGGGAAGGAAGGTGACCTTTAAAAACGCTTGAAAGTGAGGAAACCAATGAAATATCCCATATCATATTTCACTACTAGTAAATCCCAAATAAACAACAAAATTAGTGTGATATCAAAAAGGAATATTCTTATATACATAGATCTTGATTAGTTAATCTTGTACTTTTTAAGGATAATATGAAGGTAGAGTTTATGGATGTTAGTTCAATATTGAAGGAAGCTAATAAAATGAATAAAAGAATGTTTAATATAATACTAAATGTTGAAAAATAGACATAGATAAATTCCCCAGACCAAATCCCCATTTTTATATTAACAATGTTATGATTATAATGGAATAGTGCCTTAATTCTTTTGATAGGGTAGAAATCATATTTGGGGTTATTGTTATGGATGAACTAGAGGGGAATGATTTTATTTTTAATGGAACATAATAAATATATTTCACACTAAATTTTTTAAATTCTTCTCAAACACATAAGTGATTCATTATAAATTAAATATTATTATTAATTTTTATTCATTGTGTGGGTTATCACTCCACTACTAAAATTTAATTTTACTAAATAAAATACTTATTTTTCAGTTAATCAGACAAAACCATATATGTAATTCTCTTATTATCAATTTAATGTTGATATTTATAATGTACTAAATAATTTTAATAGGATAATGACACATATGTTTTATGACATGGAGTAAGAATTTCATCAAAAGTTTCCTTTAATTCTTCTTAGTTAATTTTAGATCCCTTGATGTTTCTCTTTACAATCATGAATTTATGGATAAAATTGTGAACAAAAATTATTATCACTTTATTGGGATAAATGGATATTCATTTTGTTCAAGAAAAAGTTGAATGTCGAAAAAGAATATTATTATTAAAGAAAAATCAATCCATAAGTATAAATTGGATGATATGACCCATTCACATTTCCAAATATAAATTTTTATTATTTTTATAAAAAATTATTTTTTAAAATGTACAATTAAATTAATTTTCAGGACTATTCCCTAGGTTTTAATATAATTACATCATGGTTGAAATTTAATTTGAATAAAAACATTTAAAATTCTACTATTATGTAAATTTTATCTACAATATTTGTGGTTCACAATAATTCCTCCAAATTTTATGATATATAATATTTTTAAAATCATTAATTTTATTTTTCTATTACTAGAGATAATAATATGTAATTATTATGTGAGAATTTATTATAATTAGTCGATAAAATAATAAAAACTAAATTACCCGGTCAAAAAAATAATTCATATTTCAAATAAATTATTAGAAGTGAACATATCCTTGGTTTTTACATGTGAAATAATTTTAATGATATAAATTTCATGAGATTGAAATTTCATATTTTTCATTTTCATAAAATAATATAAATGTTGTAATCAAAGGTAATCCCACATTCATTCAATATTCAAGAAAAATGGATAATAATGGTGGAACTACAATAATCTAATAGGATAAAAGAAAGTGAGAGAAACTGTAAATCATTGCACCAATGCTTGAATCTTGTTTAATCAATTTTACCCTTACCAAGGTAAAAAATATTGAAGGTACTGAGGTGAAGAGTAAAAATTGATGGCTTGAGGATTTAAAAAAATTATCATCAGAGCGATATAAAATCATCATCACCAGCAATCCAATCCCTGATAGAGGTCCAAGGATCTTGTGTGAATATTTTGAATCCCAGAAATTAAATAAACAAATACCTCATCAGAATCAGTGGTGTGTTATTATTTCACACATTTTTGGAAAGTGTTTCTTTAAGGATCTATGATTTAATACCTCTAGATCATCCACACAAGATTTAAGAATGCATGTAGACTCCGATCATAGGATTATATGTTCTAGTGTGGATCACGAAATATCTCTTTGAAGTCACTATGATCATAACTATCTCATTCCTATGAATCATGAAGAATATCAATGATTGAAATTTTGGAAAGGATATTTCTCTCTAATTAATGTGGTAGTGAATAGAGATGAGATCTCAAAATCAAGTGTATGAATAGTTATAGTGAAAATTGACCTCTACTACTTATATAGTGAAAGGTAATTACAGAGAAAGGATTACCTAGACCTTGTATAAGTAACTATAAAAAACTAAGAATTAAAAAACATGTTATGGTGAACTAACGGAGCCATAATTTCATTTTAATTTTTTTCAAATACTTGTATAAATATATTGAATATCTTACATGATAAAACTAATACATTAACTTGACTCATAATCCATACAACATTAAATGCACCATTAATATTAAAATAATATTCGTTCGTAGAGTATTATTTCATGAATATTATGTTAATTAATAATTTGAAAAAAAATTATTTTACACTTGAGTAATTATGAATAAATTTGTTAATGGGTGATCATTAATTTAAGAAAAACATTGGGACCCATGGTGGGTCCCACAAAGTCATATACACCTATTCACCATAATATAGAAGATTCTTGAATACATTATTGTCTTTGACCCTCTAGGACCTTATCTTGATAGTATTGAATATTATTCAAATACTAAGAGAAGAGCCTAGTAACCCATCAAGGACCCTCACGAGATAAGGTATAATCATAAAAATGAGAACCATTCTACGAGCACACTCTATAAAATATATTCTCTTTATCATAGGAAATCTCATAATATATGATGTACATCTTGTATCATCTTTCATTCTTTCTTTATTGTTTATTGGTCTAATTGGATGTATTTAACTTTGACTTCCATGTCCATGGATATAATTAAGGTACTTCCATCATGATAGACTAGGCCTAAGATATAACTTCCTCAACTCAAAAACTAAAATCCAATCTTGGCCATTCAACCAATGTCATACCACTAATGATGCACCCAACATAGGCTCCCTCCACATGACTTCAATGTCAGGTTTTTTCAAGTATAAATTATGTGATCAAGTTGAACAAATTGATAAAGATGTCAATTATGAATACCAATACACATTTATTTAGATTGGAACAACCAATGACACCTGAATCATGTTGTGTTCCTATTATCAGTTCTATTCTCATGATCCCACTAACTAGTGATCACTAATTGTGAACATCATGAGATTAATTCTCAATTATTTTGAGCCCAAAAGACTTTATAGTATAAAATAAATTGTGTCAAGTGAGTGTTTTGTATCAAAACCATAGGACATATATTTGATATTAGTTTCATAGTATCTTGAGGTTCTCATTATTTCTTGTGAACTGCTATAACATTTTGATATGATAAATAATATATGGATATTACCATTTAAATATTGGACACATAATATCAACAATATAATGGTAAATTAATTTCATATATAACTCACAGTTTATATGATATGGTAATCAATAAGTATTTTTTATGTTGGGTTCAGGGCACCCATTATTAAAACACCCCCACAAATAGTAGATCAAACTTTATAACTAATCTTGTGATCTCTCACATGATCAGATCATGTTTTGGATGTGGTGTGGCTTTATTCATGGGCCTACCATGTTTCCTCTATGTGGTAACTTTGTTATCCATGACTTTTCCTCCTTGAGTAATAATTATCAATAGATGTTATATCTATGTTTATTCACTTTTTAAACCATCAAAACATGACATCATGGCTAGTATTACATGTTGAAATATAATGGTTCATAATATGATAAAGATTTACTTACTAAGATCAATTATAAGAATTGTAAAAAAATCATTTTGTATTATATACTAATTTATTAGTTGCCTCAGAATCCACAACACACTTGATATTTGTAGAAATGGATACCACTATCTTAAATGAGCCTATCCTGCTCATTATATTATACAAACTATGATATTGGATCATATTAATCTTTAAGGAAGAATATTCAATTTCCCCTAAAAATTTATTTTCATTCGACTTTATATCCTAGGTATATACCCATTATACTTCCCCAAGTATTTTCAGATGGATCTGATTTCATTCTATGTAGTTATTCTAGATATAACTAATATTTTCCTACCATAATGTTTCTGTTTTCAATATAATATATAGTATATTACATGTAATATTTGATTGATCCATCATAGAAGTGTATGAATTTAAATTCACTACATTATTCTCCAACTATGTCCCACACATGTCTTCATAGTTAGATTTACACCATGTAATTGTGTTAACAATTCTCTTTCAAATTGTTTCATCTTATATTTTTCAATAACTAGTAAATATATATATATATTGTTGAATATGTCTAAGAAACCATTATATTTACCTATATAGAACTTTTTTCCTAAAATATAGATTTGTACTTTAAGTAAAAATCTAGTGAGTTGTGTTCATCATAGTACTAACTAACTGTATGATATATATTTATTCCATATGTTATAAAACATATTTTTCAAGGAAAAAATTGATGCTCCCACAAACCTTTTATAGAATTTCACTAAAAAATTCATCCCAAACTAATATTCTATGATCATATTACTTACATGAATCCTTCATAAGGTTTTACTAACTTTTTTCCCTTAATGGTATTCTATGGTGTCACCAACCCTTTTGGATTTCATCGTATAGATTCTTCCAAAGATTAGTTTTCATGGAACAAAATTTTCAATTCAATGATAAAATAACATAGCTATGATAAGTATTATTATAATAAATTTTGGTATAACGATTAGGTATGTCTAATTGATCATTTTTGGTACCACACATGTATCATCCATATATAGTTTTACATGAATACCCAATGCAATATTAAAGATAATAAGAACCTTTAAATTTATACATGGAATCCATTATTGAGTTTTAATTAGACTTTTCAATATAAGAATGTTTCCATTTTCTGATTACCTATAGGTATCATTATTATCAAAGAAAAATTTATTACCAATCATGGTGAATACAATACCAATACCATTGTTTAATCCTTAAAATTCAATTTGTGTCTATAGAATAATAATTTTCTAAAAACATGTGTAGAAATTTTTCACATGTTTACAATTTTTCCATCATTGGATTTTAATAAATCCAAGTGAAACTTACTCGCACTATCACAAATAGATATATGACACCATTTCTTGGAATATAAAAAATAACATTAATATATTTTTCAACTATCATCATCATCATTAATTTTTTCAAAAAGGAGCATGCATAGAAATTAATAGAAACAAAAAATCACGGGGCTAAGGTGGAATGAAATAATGAAGTCCACAGGAATCCCATCACACATGATCATATTCATATGGCCTTGAAAAGAATAAGCTCATAAATCAGGTGACATGAGATACTTGTTCTCTCAGGGAAGCAAGATGGTCGGAGACCTTGTTACACTCAGGCCACATGTAGAGGTCATAAGTGTTGTTATTGAGAATTATTCTAAATATTATGATAACATAGGTGATCAACCATGGTATAGAGCCTTTTCCACGCAGAGAGTTTTGTAAAATAACAGAGCCAATTTTCTATTTCTGGAAGTTTTTTGTCCCTCTGACAACATAATGAGAGACCGATAATCATAGCAACGGATTCGTCCTCGAGGGAATTACAACATCCATATTGAGTTTTGAAAGATAGGATAATAGTCCCCCTAGAATTTTGAATTGAACCCCCTCCTCACATGTCACCCAAGCTACAAGATCCATTTGTGTTCTATTTGAGGCCCAAAAGCGGGGGGCACCAACAGACCCAATGTCCATGGGAAATATTATGCATGGATTGAAGGAAAGTGTTTGTCACCTACAATGATTTGAGCATGGAATCATCCTACCAGTTCATAAGAGTCTTAATTTATCAAGAAGGAGGTTCTTTTTTCTAATGATGAGATCTTTTCCAGATGGAGAAGCCTCTTCATATCGTACCCTATTTGTAGCTTTCCCGATGCACCAGTAGCCATTGAGAAACACGACGGTACATTCCATTTTTTCTGGACCCCCTAAACCTACATCGTAAAACCATAATTCTAGAAAGAATCCATTAAGAGGTTTTTGATAAGATAATCTTGTGAATTCACCATAGCATATCCATATTGTGTGTTCCTACTCACCTTAAAAAAATAGGTTATTCAAATTCTTCTTCGTGGAAACCTTTTAGAATGGACACCTGGAGGCTAGAGGTATTACATTTCTTTTGATATTTATAAGTTTCATGTTGTTATGGGATAAATATATTGTTTTTTATATATTTCATGAAAAATAATGGATGTATATGTAATGTATATAAGTCATAACATTTACTATCCCTTTACATTCATCACGACATTGATATATATAAAGAAATGTGCCTTTAGAAAGTACTCCAAAAAAATTTTAACAATATAAATATGTAAGACTCGACATCAATGATCCTTAAAAAATCATAACATTGATGTGGATAAGGTAATGTGTATTTATGAATTAATCCATGAAACATTATATCGATCGATGTTTTTTGGTCATGATATTCTTCAGCACATGGGCCTGAAGCTACTCATATCTTCTAACAATGAATATTACATCCAACGTACATTTTGTAAAAAACATAATGAAAACATCAAAAGTATATTTATCACTATATTATATTTTAATAGTTCACATTATCTATATAAACTAATTGAGAAAGCATTGTGATTTTCCATTATTTATGAATGTTTCTTTGTCCATAAATAATCACATATGTGTGTCGATAATGCATATGGCCTATAACTCTAATGTTTCTTAAACCATAATGTGTATATACTTGAAAATTAATTTATTTTTATTGAAAAAGTATTATATGATACAGATATAAGGCTCCAGCCTTAAACATTACTTATTCTTGATTTGTTACAAGAATACACATTGAGGATCTTTTCAGGTTTAGAGTTTTAGAGAATTAGATCATAAATCATGCATTACATTCCACATTTAATCAAGGTGGTTACATACAAGACATTATTCATTTTCCCATCAAAGGTGACATATTTAAAATAAAACATGGATTATTTTGTGACACTTCCTCAACACTATCATCACATCATGTACTTTTCCCTTGACCTATGAAAAACATTTCAAAAACTTGGGATGAGCATAAAAAGATCAGTAATGGATATAAAAGTACGGAATGAAAACATTAGTCCATGTATACATAAGAATTAATGAAATAATACTTTACTCATAAAACATAAGCACTTTATTATACCTCATGAAATCATAAGATTTATGAATAACTCATATAAAACATAAGACATAAAGGTAACTTGAGGCATTCATAACATTCTTACGTAGGGAGTGACCCTCATGGTTACGTTTGGAATACCCATCACAGTATATTCCCTAAATCTCTTAGGATAAACCTTAGTGTTTAACTCCTTCACGTTACCCAATGCATTGGAGATCAATATCGGGATCACCCGCCCTTAGTTTATCACGGAACCACCCATCTTCATAAACAATGCACAAGAACCATAACATAATCTTATCACATAAAACATGCATAAAGGAAACATAACATTTCCATATTTCAATCACAAGATATCAAAAATACATTTATATAATCAAATCATTATCAAAACCATTTTCAATACCAAAATAAAATAAAAGTAAAACATGGTATTTATTTTTTATTTAAAAAAAAGTTATGACTTGTAGAGGAAGCCAAAACTCAAAAAATGGCCACGGCGGTGGAGAAGTCATTGTCGCCGCATATGTAAGACAAAAACATTACCTTTTTGTCATTTAGTAAAACGCTTCACATAAAAAGATTATTTTTTAACAAAAGTAAAAGTCAAAAGGGTTTATACACTGTATAAAAAAAGTTGTGTATAAAAAAAATATGTCTCAATGAAAGGAGATTGAGACGAAGTCCCTTACCTCGTGTCCGACTTGACTCGATCGTTCTTTAATCTCCTAAATAATAAAGTAGAGTTAATTTCTACTTGATTAATAACCTTTTTAAAGTTAATTATTCCTTTTATATTACTTATTACCATGTTATGAACATTATGTAATTATTTAAGTTAATAATGGTCATTTTGTCGACCCTTGGTACTTGAGTCACAAATAAACTTCTTATAATTACAAGTTGTTCATGTGGTAAAATATCCATTATTTCAATAATTATATTCATGATGTAGGTATAATATATATCATATATATCCAGTATATACAAGCATTTATAATATTACATAACATTTAGATGTAAGAAATTAAATTCACCGTTCATGGAGATGGTAAGTCGTACGTACGCATGAACGCTACTTTCATTTATATTTCATATTTAATGGAATGAAATCATAATTATATAAATTTATATTGTAATTACAGTATAATATCATATATAACATCATAAACTCCATCCTTTATACGTCCCACATATGGCATTAACGAATCAAATCACTTTGAGGGGGCGGTAGTCAGCACTTCCTAAAATGAAGATATTGTGTTTACCCATAATGGAAACCATAAAGGTATGGCATAAAAGAAAAATACAGAAGAATATGGAAAATATAAACATAATATATATATCATATATAAATATAGTGACATATTAATGGCCACCATGAAAGGTGTTAAAAGAAGATTGAAACATCATCATTTCGTGAGGCAGAAATTCACCAACCACATAAACAGTATGTTCTTTAACCATTAGACGGAGGTGTGTGTAAGTGTAAATCAAATACTTCTCATAAAAACATCCTAGTATATTTAAGATACTGGTTTTGTTACAAAATAAAGTAATAAAAATAGTTTATGGGGTTGGAGAAGCAAAATAAAACAAAAGAACACAAGTGAATACATTACCTTTAAATCGGATAACTCCTCTTGGTTTGAAACAAAATGGTTTCTTGAAGAGATTTATGCCTAAGGTAAGGATTCTAGGATGAATAAAGGGGTGTGGAGAGATAAAATGAGCAGATATTGGCTGAGACAATGGCTTTAGAGGTGTGGGTAAGGTGGTAGAGGTGGGGGCCTTTTATAAGAGGAAGGAGGGGCACTCTTGGAAAGTCAAAAAATGTTACTTTATTATATAATGAGTTTCAGATTTTAAAGGTCCCAAAATTATATATTTCTAGGATAATGTGATAAGGGTCCAAATTCCACCCATAAAATAGGTCTTTGACAAGTGTAAGTATTAGATTTTACATTATCGTTTCATTTTATTTAAATCGTTCATTAAGGAGGTAATCGCTGCATCATCATGGTGTCAGAAATAAATTAATTTATTTAATGTCTAAAAATTATAAAACAAATATCATGATGTAGGAAATATTTTTATATTTACAATGAATATTTATAGCCTAATATGTCATTTACATAGACAAAATTAAAAAAAATACTTGGGTGATACATACTTTGGTTATACTTCCCTTTTAAAAAACATAAATTGATAATGTGTCATTATCACCCAAAAGTGGTTCCATGGGGTTCAAAAGTTTGGCATAAGGCATCCCATGTTCGGACATGACACAACCAGTAGCATTAGGACACATGTTGGGGTCATTTGTTATTATTATTATATTATTTTATTACCCTTAACTACCCGATTACTAATTAATCACAATAATTAATGATAATTACCGTCGTTACTATTCATAATGTCCAAAAACAAAAGTGTCTTAATTAAATAATTTGGACCTTATGATTCCAAATATGGAATCCATTTTACCAAATTCCAAACACATAAATTTTAGTAATTAATTTAAAAATAATTCTCTTTGTCAAAACAAATAGCAGGTTTTTTAGAAACAATATCTATCAAAAGTTTGATAATTGTTTATGTCCAATTTCAAAGTCAAATTAATCCCAATTACACCATTGGATTAAATGGTAAAAATATATTATATTTACACTTTAAAATCAATTTAAAAGATAATCAATAAATATAATTAAATTAGATGAAAAATCAATTTTAAAGTAAAATGCAGTATTTTTCACTATTCATTAAAAAATGAACATTGTCAGAAAAATACAAAAAAAATTATCCAAAGTAAATTTCAATGTCACAATATTAAAGAATAAGTTTATTTTGACAAATAGAGATTATAAAATTGTCAAAAGATAGATTTAGAAATGGTTAACCATCAAAAGGTGGTAAAACAATCTTTTAAAAATATTAGAGAATTCAATGCTTAAGATTGGCTTTATTCTCATTTTAAGCCTCTAAAACACTGTCTAATTCATAAATAGAGATAAATACAAAAATCCATAATTCTTTAATTACTTGGGATGTTACATCCTTCCCCGCTTTAGAAAATTGTGTCCCAACAATTTATTTACTTATCAAATAAGTGGGGGTATTTATCCCTCATTGCATTTTCAGATTCTCATGTTCCCTCTTCAATCATGTGGTTTTTCCACAAAACCTTTACTTGATGAATCGCCTTATTCTTAAATACTTGCTACCTGTGGTCAAGAATTTGGACCGGTTGTTCCTCATAATATATTTTCTCTTAGAGCTGAACTAACTCTGGACTCAAAACATGAGATGGATCTGGCATGTACTTCCTTAACATTGAAACATGAAAAACATTGGGTACCTGAAATAAACTTGGAGGTAAAGCCACTTTGTATGCAACTGATCTAACTCTCTCTATAATTTCATATGGTCCAATGAACATTGGACTCAGCTTTCCTTTCTTACCAAATCGCATCACACTTTTCCATGGTGAAACATTGAGTAAGACATGATCACCTGCCTAAAAAGAGAGATCCTTACTCCTATTGTCCGCATAACTTTTTTGTCTGCTCTGAGGCGTTCTCATGTGTTTCTGTATCAGCTGAACTTTTTCTGCCAACTCTTCTAACAACTATGGTCCCGTCAAATTCCTTTCACCCAATTCATCCCAAAAATCTAGAGTTCAACACCGCTTCCCATATAATGCCTCAAATGGTGCAATCTGTATACTGGAATGAAAACTGTTATTATAAGAAAACTCAACCAAAGAAATATGTTGGTCCCAACTTCCCTGATAATCCATCGAACAAGCACGTATCATATCCTCCAATGTCTAAATTTTTCATTCTGACTGCCCATCTGATTAAGGATGAAAAGCTATACTAAAATTTAATTCAGTACCCAACGACTTCTGATGGCCTTTCCAAAAGTATGAAGTAAACCTGGGATCACGATCAGATATAATGGAGAGGGGAACTCCATGTAACCTAACTATCTATTTATGATACAAACTAGAAAGTTGATCTAGGTTAAAAGTATCTCGTATAGCAAGGAAATGAGCAGATTTAGTCAAGTGATCAGCAATAAACCAGATCTCATTATTACCTCGAGGTGTCTTCGGAAACCCCACAATGAAGTCCATGGATATATTCTCCCATTTCCACTTTGGAACTAGTAAAGGCTAAAGAATCCCTTTAGGTAACTGCTGCTCTGCTTTAACCTGTTTAAAAGTCAAACACTTCATAGTAAAATCAGTAATATCTCTTTTCATTCCATCCCACCAGTAATACTCCCGAAGATCTCTATACATCTTAGTACTGCCTGGATGAACTGAAAACGGGGAACTATGAGCTTCACATAACAACTCTATCTTCAACTGTGAATCACACGGCACACACAATCTCTTACCAAATATCAAAACACAATCATTATCAATGTTTAATTCAGGCAACTTACCCTTCTGAACCAGCTCTACCTTTTTCTGCAAATCACTGTCTTGCTTCTGTGCTTTCTTAATTCTTTCTGATAGAGAATATTTCACTGATACCTGAAACAAAATAGAAGAACATCCTGCACCAACAACTTCTATTCCAAATTTCATCAAATACTTAACCAAAGGATCACAATCTAAACGTAACATAGTTAATGAATCATTACTTTTTCGACTCAAAGCATCAGCCACTTTATTTGCTTTTCTCGAATGGTAATGAATTGTACAATCATAATCCTTGATTAGTTCTAGCCATCTCCTCGGTCTCAAGTTCAATTATTTATCTGTGAATATATACTTTAAACTTTTGTGATCAGTATATATTTCACACTTTACACAATACAAATGATGCCTCCAAATTTTTAAAGCGAAAACAGCAACAGCTAATTCCAAATCATGTGTAGGGTAATTTACCTCATGAGTTTTCAACTGACGTGAAGCATAAGCAATTACCTGATCATTCTGCATTAGGACGCAACTAAGCCCTTTCAATGAAGCGTTACTATAGATAAAAAACTCACCATTCCTGGAAGGTAGTGCCAAAATTGGAGCATTCACCAATATTCTTTTCTACTCCTGAAAACAATCATCACATTCTTTTTTCCAGATAAACATAACACCCTTCTGAGTTAGCTTAGTCATTGGACTAGATAACCGTGAAATTTTTTTAACAAACCTTCGGTAAAATCCTGCCAAACCAAGAAAACTATGAATCTTAGTTACATTTGTGGGTCTTGTCCATTCTTAAACAAATTTTTTTTTACAGGATCAACAGTTATTCCATCTTTAGAAACAATGTGACCAAGGAAAGAAATTTGTTGCAACCAGAACTCACACTTGCTGAATTTTCCATACAATTTATTTTCTTTTAAAGTTTGAAAAATAACCCTTAAATGACTTTCATGCTCCTCTTTACTTTTAGAAAACACAAAAATATCATCAATGAAAACAACCACAAACTTATCCAAGAACTCATGGAAAATTCTATTCATAAGGTCCATGAATACAACAGGTGCGTTGTTTAACCAAAAAGGCATTACTAAAAATTCATAATGGCCATATATTGTACAAAACGCAGTCTTCGGAATATCTACTTCCTTGACCTTCAACTGATGGTACCCCGATCTCAGGTCAATCTTTGAAAAATACTGAGCTCCCTAGAGCTGATCAAACAAATCATCAATATGAGGAAAAGGATATTTGTTCTTAATAGTGATGTTATTCAAGGATCTATAATCAATGCAAAGTCTCATATAACTATCTTTCTTTTTAACAAATAAGGTAAGATCACCCCATGGTGATGTGCTAGGTCGAATGAAACCTTTCTCTAATAAATCATTCAATTGCTCCTTCAACTCTAAATGTTCAATTTGATCCATTCGATAAGGGGGTTTTGAAATTGGATTAGCATCAGGAACTAAGTCAACAGTAAATTCAACTTCCCAATCTGATATTATTCCAGGGAACTCGTCAGGAAAAAATCAGGATACTCATTTACCACGGGAACATTATTAATCTGAATGGTTTTTTTGTTTTCAACAATATTTGCAAGGTAACATTCATTTCTAGCTTTTACAAGTTTCTCAGCCTCTTGATATGTTATCAACAGTAAGGGTTCATTCTTGTACACAAATTGAAATTATTTCTGAAAAGAAACTTCTTTAGCACTACAATCAATCTTAGCATGGTAAACAGAGATCCAATCCATACCCAGGATAACATCAAACTCTACTAGAGGTAAAACAATATGGTTTTCAAGTAGGTTCTTTCCACAGATAAGGATAGGAATATTCTTATGAATTATTTTTGCCTCAACATTCCCCCCAGGTGTTTTTACCACAAGTTCAGGTGTCAATTCTTGAGATGGAATTCCCAATTTACTAGAAAAATTTTTAGATATGAAAGAATGTGTAGACCCCAAATCAAGCAACACATTTTCATAATCTGAAAAAACAAAAAAAAAAGTACCTGATACCACTTCATTTGATGGTCCAACATCTAATAAAGTAGTTTCAAATGATTTCACCACACCTTTATACTTGTATTCTTACTGCTTCCCATCATTTGAGCTCTTTGTCGAACACTAATTTGCATAATGACACATCTCATTGCACATGAAACATTTCACTAACTGTAAATCAAATTTGGTCTTACCATCACCCTGATCTTTTTCAGTGCAATCACAAGCCTTATGTCCCATATTACTACATTGATAGCACTTTCTAGAATTTATATGACATTCCCCAGTATGCCTTTTACCAAATTTATCACAAACTGAAAACTTATTTTTCTTACCATTAGAACTCTTTGAAGGATTCTTCCCTTTCTCCTGCCACCTCGGTCTCTTCTTCTGTTGGTTGTTATAGAACACTTGATCATCGGCAAACTCCATTTCCACCTTCTCATCACATCGAACAAGCTTTTCATAACTTTTTAACTCACAAGAAGCTAAAGCCCTTTGGTATTTTGGCTTTAATCCTGATTAAAAATGACTGATTTTACTATCAAGGTCTTAGATAAAATTGGGAGCATACCTTGCCAATCGAGTAAAGCTTTCTTCATAAGAAGCCACTGATTCGTCCTCTTGCCTCAATTCCAAGAATTGTTTTTCCATACTAAGTAAAACAGCCTTAGGAAAATATTTATAAAGAAACATACCTTTGAATTCATCCTAGTAAAGAGCATCAATCTCATCAGCGTCCCTGATATTCTTAACCATCAACCACCACTGGTCTGCTCCACCCTCTAAACAGTAAACAGCAAGACTAAACTTTTGATTGTCTGAACACCCCATGACATCCAAAATCATCTCCAATGCTTTAATTCGCCCTTCAGCTAGCACATGGTCAGATGATCCCCTAAATGATGGGGGGTGATTCCTCATGAAATGTTCCACCACTTACATGTTCCTCTGCAGTTGATCGGGCTGATCTTGTGCATGGATACAACTACCATTTATCGCTTGAGTCAACTGTTCCATTACTGCAAAAAAACTGTTTAGTTCCAATTCTAACCATCTCAGGATGCTGATTCGGAAGGTCATTTACTTCTGTATGCCTTTCTAGCACTCCTTCCTTGTTTCCTCTATGGAAAACCATTCTGAAAAAACATGTCTTAGATGAAGCAACATGGTAATCTTCAAATGCTATATCATTTCAATTTGACCATAAAAAAATATTTTTGGATAATAATTTAATAGAATTATAACTCCTAAAGTTAACTAAACTGAAATTTGATACCAACTATAAGGCCCATCCTTAAACATTACTTATTCTTGAGTTGTTACAAGAATACACATTGAGGATCTTTTTAGGTTTAGAGTTTTAGATAATTAGATCATAAATAATGCATTACATACCACATTTAAACAAGGTAGATACATATAAGACAGTATTCATTTTTCCCATAAAAGTAGATATATTTAAAATAAAACATGGATTCTTTCGTGAAACTTCCTCGACACAATCATCACATCATGTACTTTTCCCTTAACCTGTGAAAAACATTTCAAAAACATGGGATGAGCATAAAAAGCTCAGTAAAAGATATAAAAGTATGGAACGAAAACATTAGTCCATGTATACATAATAATTAATGAAATAATACTTCACTCATAAAACATAAGCACTTTATCATACCTTATGAAATAATAATATTTATGAATAACGCATAGAAAACATAAGACATAAAGGTAACTTGAGGCATTCATAACATTCTTACATAGAGAGTAACCCTCATGGTTATGTTTGGAATACTCATCACAGTATATTCCCTAAATATCTTCAGAGAAACCTTAGTGTTTAACTCCTTCGTGTTACCCAATGCATTGGAGAGCTATATCGGGCTCACCCTCCCTTAGTTTATCACAGAACCACCCGTCTTCGTAAACAATTCCCAAGAACCATAACATAATCGTATCACATAAAACATGCATAAAGGAAACATAAAATTTCCACATTTCAATCACAAGATATCAATACAACACATTGATATAATAAAAAAATTATCAAAACCATTTTCAATAAAAAAATAAAAGAAATTAAAACATGGTATTTATTTTTCATTTAAAAAAAGTTATGTCTTGTAGAGGAAGCCGAAACTCAAATAATGGTCATGGCGGTGGAGAAGTCGTTGTCGCCACATACGTAAGAGAAAAAAATTCCATTTTTGTCATTTAGTAAAACACTTCATATAAAAAGATTATTTTTTGAATAAAATTAAAAGTCAAAAGGGTTTATACACCGTATAAAAGAAAGTTGTGTATAAAACAAAATATGTCTCAATGAAAGGAGATTGAGACGAAGTCCCTTACCTCGTGTCTGACTTGACTTGATCGTTCTTTAATATCTTGAATAATAAACTAGAGTTAATTTCTACTTTCTTAAGAACCTTTTTCAAGTTCATTATTCCTTTTATATCACTTATTACCATGTTATGAACATTATGTAATTATTTAAGTTAATAATGGTCGTTTTGTCGACCCTTGGTACTTGAGTCAAAAATAAACTTCTTATAATTACAAGTTGTTCATGTGGTAAAATATCCATTATTTCCAGAATTATATGCATTATTTAGGTATAATATATATCATACATATCCATTATATACATGTATTTATAATATTACATAACATTTAGAGGTAAGAAATGAAATGAACCGTTCATGGAGACGGTAAGTTGTATGTACGCATGAACGCTACTTTCTTTTCTATTTCATATTTAATGGAATGAAATAATAATGATATAAAGGTATATTATAATTATAGTATAATATCATATATAACATCATAAACTCCATCCTTTATACGTCCCACATATGGCATTAACGAATCAAATCACTTTGAGGGGGCGGTAGTCCGCACTTCCTAAAATGATGATATCGTGTTTAACCATAATGGAAACCTTAAAGGTATGCCATAAAAGAAAAATATAAGATCATATAGAAAACATAAACATAATATATATATCATATATAAATATAGTGACATCTTAATGGCCACCATGAAAGGTGTTAAAAGAAGATTGAACAATCATCGTTTCGTGAGGTAGAAATTCGCCAACCACAGAAACATTATGTTCTTTAACCAATAGATGGAGGTGTTTATAAGTGTAAATCAAATCCTTATCATAAAAACATCCTGTTATATTTAAGATAATTGTGTTTTTACAATATAAAGGAATAAAAATAGTTATAGGGTTGGTGAAGAAAAATAAAACAAAAGACCACAATTGAAGACAATACCTTTAAATCGGGTAACTCCTCTTGGTTTGAACCAAAAGGGTTTTTTGAAGAGCTTTATGCCTAAGTTAAGGCTTCTAGGATGAAGAGATGGATTCGGAGAGATAAAATGAGCATAGATTGGCCGAGCCAATGTCTTGAGAGCTGTGGGTAAGGTGGTAGAGGTGGGGGCCTTTTATAAGAGGGAGGAGGGGCACTCTTGGAAAGTCAAGAAATGTTAATTTATTATATAATGTGTTTCGGATTTTAGAGGTCCCACAATTATATATTTTTAGGATAAGGTGATATGGGTTCGAAATTCACCCATCCAATAGGTCTTTGACAATTTTAAGTCTTATATTTTCCATTATCTTTTAATTTTATTTAAATCATTCATTAATGAGGTAATTGCTGCATCATCATGGTGTCCTAAATAAATTAATTTATTTAATGTCTAAAAATTATAAAAAAATATCATGATGTAGTAAATTGTTTTATCTTTACAATGAATATTTATATTCTAAGAGGTCATTTACACAGACAAAACTAAAATTGTTTTACTTGGGTTATACATACTTTGGTTATACTTTCCTTTTAAAAAACATAAAATGATAAAGTGTCACTATCACTCAAAAATGGCTCCCTGGGGTCCCAAAGTTTGTCACAAGGAATCCCATGGTTGGAAATTACACAACTAGTAGAATTATGAAATATTTTTGGGTCATTTTTTATTATTATGATATTATTTTATTACCCTTAACTACCAGATTACTAATTAATCACAATAATTAAAGATAATTATCGTCGTTACTATTCATAATGTCCAAAAAAAAGTGCCTTAATTGCATAATATGGACCTTATGATTCCAAATATGGAATCCATTTTACCAAATTCCGAACACAGAAATTTTAGTAATTAATTTAAAAATAATTCCCGTTGTCAAAACAAATAGCGGGTTTTTTTAGAAACAATATCTATCAAAAGTTTGATAATTGTTTATGTCCAATTTAAAAGTTAAATTAATCCCAATAACCACCATTGGATTAAATGGTAAAAATATATTCTATTTACACTTTAAACCCAATTTAAAAGATAATATATCCATATAAATAAATTATATAAAAAAGCAGTTTTGAAGTAAAATGCAGTATTTTTCACTATTCATTAAAAAATGAACATTGTAAGAAAAATACAAAAAAATTATCCAAAGTAAATTTAAATTTCCCAATACTAAATAATAAGTTTATTTTGACAAATATAGTTTATAAAATTTTCAAAAGATAGGTTTAAAAATGGTTCTCCATCAAAAGGTGGTAAAACAATATTTTAAAAATTATAGAGAATTCAATGCTTAAGATTGGATTTATTCTCATTTTAAGCCTCTAAAACACTATATAATTCATAAATAGACATAGATATGAAAATCAATAATTCTTTACTTACTTGTAATGTTACAATAGCTAAGTTTATACGTATTAAATTTTCATATTCATCAGTTATTCCCAATGATTCCTACCTTAATAAACATTTAATTGAGAATAAGACAACATGAACAACATTTAGTCCAAAAGATGAATAATTTATCCTTGTGTCCAATTGACATGTGAGATTAATTTTTTTTAATACTTAACAAAAGTTCAAATAGATTTAATTAACATGGAAATATAGAAATTGTGTATTTTTCATCATTGACTTAACAACCACCCTTTCTCATCTACTAGAACACACAATACTACTTGTAATGTTTCTATACTTTCCTATTTCTTGTATATTAATAGTAATATGTGATAATAATATTCCATTTAGTATCCAATAATTTTGTCATAAAACATTCACACAAGTGATGAAAATTTCTGGAGGAGAAGTGATTACTTTCTTCCTTGATTTATCATATTTCATGTAAACATTAAAGGATATATTTTATGAGATATGAAGAAAATAAAAAACCATATGATAACCCACCAATTTTTAATAAAGGATGTTAAAAAGTATCTTTTGGCATCAAACGTTCCATTTTCCTTTCCATCCTTGTATTTCATATTTTTTCACTATATGAACAATATTTTATACCTTCTTCAAGTTCTTTTTTATTTAGTAAAACTTTAAGTCATAGGTAATAATGAATTTTTTCCATACATATCATTTTATAGTCATAAAAAGTGGCTTGAATGGGTTAAAATGATATAAGAATGGGATTCACGGAATTAATGTGATCTTTATTTAATATTTATACTTATCTAGTGTAATTATCATCCCATTCAAATATCACATCACATTCTTAATCAAAGATTCTTGGAGATGAGATGACATGTCAAATCATTTATGTCCTGATGTTATATCAACAACTAATATCAGTTGCTGATGATAGGTTTATCAAATAACCGTAATTTTATTCATTTATGTGTCAATTGTATTAATTTTCTCACCCTTTCTTCCTAAGGAGGTTTACCAGGTTTCAAATGTTGGTTCTGGGCACAGTTTAAGCGCATTGTTTAGTTTTCCCAACTTTAATTTTTCTGTTAACAATGATCAATCTAAGATTCGTCATGATAATAAAATGTTGGATCTTCATAATATAACGATGAATGAAAGAAAGGGAGTCCCAGAACCATAGAGTGTATCATCATATGTTGTTTATAATTAATTTAATTAAAAGGCAAGAATTAACTTGATGGAATTCTCTCTCTGTTGATGTTTCCCGTCACGATCTGATTTGATATGTCATTGCATCATAGAATCCAAGTATTGGATTCCTCTAGTATTTATCCACATGTGCTCTACGTATCTCTGGATGTCACCAAAGGTATCTCTGGGTGCTAGTGCGAAAGATCCTTCACTTGCGATATCCGCCTTTGATCGCTTTAAGAGCCGCTTACAAAGCACTCACCTTGATCCAATGGAGGAGGACCTCTCTCGTAGATTGAGAGTGTTCATGGAGGAAAATAATTCTCTCTTGGATTGGGATCTTTCTCTGGATCCATTGTGAACAAACCTCAAAAATTTCTACGATAATGAGAATTATATAATTCGTATTTTAATTACATAGAATAATAAAATTAATTAATTACCTGAAACCATTTATTCATTTCATTTAATTCTTAGTAAGACCCCATATCTAATAATAATAGTTTATTATTATTACATGACATGTGTCCATCCAATTACACTTAATATATTTTAATTAAAAAACAATATTATTTCTCACAAATCTTCATAAAAACTACATGGCATGTATATTAATATACACAGTGTGTACTTTTGTTTTTTTCATTTTCTTTATTTCCTCCAAGATATTTATAAAACCTTGAATAATGGCTATTTATTTCTCAAATAAATATCACTTCATTTCTCACTAATAAATATTTTATTTCACCCACAATATATTATCTCAAATAAATAGTGTTTAAATAAATGATATTATGCATCCTTGAATAATTATTAATCCACAATCAGGAATAATATTTATTCAACTTTTTAAATTAATATTTAACTGAGATACTTGGACACACCTAATATGTGACCCTCTAGGCCTATTTCTCAGTGGCATTAGGCAGAGACTGACTAATGTCCTAGGTTATCATCTAGTAACATGCCAAGGCACCCATATAGAAATAAGTTATGCCACAATGATGTGTCACCTCCTATTAATGCTTATTGTGTACTGTAATCCCTTTGCCTCGATATCTCAAATCAAGCGGGTTGCATTCTAGTTCCATCAACCCATGTGCTCAATTATTCTTTATTTTAATTTCTGGAATTGAACTCGCCCATTCCATACCATGGCCATTGATTTATTTAGGCTATATAAATTTCATCAAAGAGCCTAAGATATCTACTTGCATTATGGAACAGAAGGGACAAATCATTTCTCTCATTATCTATTAATGCAGTATTACTCATGACTCACTAAACATATCCTACCACGCTACAAACAGTGTGTCATCATAGTTTTCATCAATACATCTAAGTGTGAGAGTTTTAATACCAATTAATAATAATATTAAAGTCTAAGGACCAATACACACGTTCGTATATAGGACCATCCAATGACACTATGAAATGTGAATTTCCTGTTGGCGGGTCTCATTCTCAAAATATCCTCCTAGATATTACCAAGGGTGGACACCCTGAGAATATGCCTCAATGTTTTATGATTCCTCAACCCTAATGTCATATATTATTTGTTTCCCCGAACTAACATCATTCATATATAGAAAATATATTCAAGAATAGTGTTATGGGTCTTCTGGGATCTCATCATAGTAGGGATCTTCTATGACCTTTTAGTGCAACAACTATCCTTAGGACATTATCACATGCATTGTCACACAAAAGAACAATCAAGATGTGATAAGATATTTATTAATGAATAAAGTAAAAAATATTTGGTTCTAGTCCACTGATAGAGCGCTGTCATGGGCGCCCTCAAATGATTAGTGTAACTTGGGGTACTTAGGTGCAGCAGAGTGGCTGACCAAGGTCGTCTCTCAAAGGAGGAAGTGAATTTAACTACTTATTAGAGGTATTCTAAAAATAAAATAAAAGAGAATAAAATAACTACTTGAAAGGATGGGGGTGGTTTTTTTTATAGTTTATGAACCTAGAAGAAGTTTTCTGGAAGAAGATTTCATTTTTTTTGTTTTTAATTTTGAAATGAAGTTTCGATCAGAATGACACAACAAGAAGATGTTTTTTTAGAAATCTATTTTAAAAGGCGTAATCGATCTAACTCTACCTCTTCAATCATTTATTAATCATTATAATTTAAATTAATATTCACTTAATTATGATCCCTTAATTTGTTAAATCCTGAACCCTACGAGAATTAACTTTACCACGAAGATTGAAGTGAATTTTAACCTTAGGCTAACTTCAGAACAGGCAATCGCAACACCCTGCTTTGATTGATGTTCTAAAATTAGCTTATGGTCAGTGGTAAATTAACGCACATAACCACTCTAGAAATGAGGATTAATTGAGTTTAGGGATTATATTTGAACTCTACAAATTGATCCCATGTGGTTTTGAATTACCGGTTAAGGTTGCGCTCTCACAGTTCACACAATTCCCGACCTCGCGTGTTTTGTGTTAACTATTAAATTGCTTGCTTAGTTTTATTTAAATTAAAAACTCAATTAATAGATCATAATATGTGAATTACAGTAGCTCATTGATTCAAAATAAATGAATGAAGAAGGATAGAGGTCGATCGATTACTAAAAAGAACTACTCTTCCATGGGTGGTGTAGTCATCGTGGAGACGTTTTGCATAAGCAATGGATTGAAAGGATAGAACCCAATCTTGTCTCCACTCTTGATTCCAACCCAATTAAGAAGATTAATAGAAGAAGAATAGGGATGAACACAGAAGATTATTTGAAGAAAAATTCAAGAAACAAACATGAAAGAAAAGAAATACAAAGAAGAGGTGAGAGAGGAGAGCCTTTTTGGAAGAGAGGTTTGCACAAAGGCTTACTTATTCCAAGAGTTGTGAGGGGCTCCCAAGAGACACCCTTTCGGCCACACCTTCCCAAATCCTCGACCAGCCCTTTCAAAGAGTTAAAACACCCTTTAAATAGAGTTTGTGAGGGCTAGGGATACATAACTTTTTAAGTGTGAAATGAAAAACTCGGCCAAATATTTTATTCCAACTTGAACTACCCATTTGACCTCCAAAACTCGTGAATTGACCGGTCTTCCAGAAGTATTATTTGTGCCAAATCAAGTCCCCGAGCGTTCCTCAAAAGTGGGGCTCAATCAAAGCCCGTATGTAGAAGATATGGCCCAAATACAGAACCCATGTCCATTCTTCCGAGTCCAGCCCACCATTGGATTAATGGCTCATTTACTCCATCCAAATGCACTCTTTAGCTCTAGTGTCCTGAATTAATGTTGTATAAGATGAAGTTAGGAACACTGTTACAAAATTTCAAATGAAAATAATAAATATAAAAATATTTATCTTCGAAATACTACAATGCACTATTAAGGGTAAAACTGGAATTTTCACCAAATTTTCAAATGAATGATCAAATCCCAAATATTTTATAAATAAACATATTTAACACAATGTGAGGAAATTATTTCATTTATTATCAATAAAATATTCAATAAAATAGTGTTTTATCAACTCCCCCACACTTACCCTTTTGCACACCTGGGCAAAACCTCATATCAAGTAAACATCAATATCAAATCAAAACCAATTCTAAAACACATATCCTTAAGATCAATCAATTTCACGCCAAGAATAAAAAGATATCATGCCTCATAAAAAACCTTATTTCAAGTTCTCTATTTATATCATTCAATATATTTCCACTTCATTTATCCGCCCATGCACAAAACACTTACCTCGCTTGAATTTTCTCTCATCACTCAAATATCAATTTTTTTTGCAATGTCTTTCTCATCCAAACTCATACAAGGGTCACCATAGGCTTGATATATTCCTACATCATTACCCGATGTGAGTCAAGGACATATGTTTATCATGAGGACTTTTCAGGGTTGTTCTGTGGCTTTTGGTTGGTAGGATTAAGATGTGAAAAACTCTGAGGCTGAATGAGGAGGGCTTGACTCTTTTGAAGCAAAATTGCATTAATCTAATTCTCACTTAAATATGGTCTTATCATCAATCCCCATAGTATCAATTCAGCTCCATCATCATGAAAAGTCATGAAAGGTTACCATTCATCATTTCAGCATAAAAAATTTCAATCTTCTCAAACATGATTTTCTTGAAAGCTCCAGATGGGCACAGCTTTCCACCTCAATTAGAAGCTCCAGAAAAGGCACAGCTTCACTTGTCATGAAAGCTCCAGAAAAGGCACAGCTTTCAATATAATGAATTTCTTCAGCAACAAACACATCTCTTCAGAATTTAATTTTTCACCCAAAGTATCACATAATATGGTGGCACAACACAAGACAGCTTCCCCCACACTTAAGCTCAACTAGATTATGCAATTTCACTTCAAGAGTTGGTTGGATAGGGAAAATTGGCTTGTAATGTGGCTTAACCTAACAGGTTGTGCATGGATTCTAAGGGCTACAAGGATTAAATATTCAAGGTAGGCCATTATAAAAAAGGATTCTTTGAAATAGGGGCTTTAATACCAAACAAATGCCTCAATCATTTAAACATAAGTACCTCAAACCCTCAAGTTTTGACAGGAATAGATCAAATTATGGTTAAATCAAGTATGGTTTGGTTCTCTCAAGAAGTGAGGTGAATGTAAAGAATATGAAAATAATGGTTTAGAAGCCTCACAGGAAAGTGATTTCAAATATAAAGACAGTGAGATTGGCATGGGATTCAAAATTCAGCGTACTTTTCATGAAATTACTAAATGTTTGAACTTGAAACAAAGTCATTTCAGCATTCATTTAAGCTTAGTTTCAAGGGGTAAATTGTTTCACTTATTGATATGGATTTAAAAATGTTTATGAGAATCATTTCTGCCCAAAAGTTTCAAAAACACAAAGAAAATTGTAAAATAAACACACAAATTTTGAAAAACACACAAAAAAAAATTTTATTTTTTTTTGGTTTTTTTTGAACAGGAAAGCAATTGAAATTACTAAACTAAAAGGTTCCCTCCCCCACACTTAAAATATTTCATTGTCCTCAATGTGAACCTATGAGATGGTATATACACATGAAATGTAGAATTTTTAAATCGGACAAATAATATAAAAGTGAAAGGGTTAGGAACAGCCGGATGTGATCAAGTGATGATGGGGTCATGCAGTGTGATAAAATCCACTGCATCAGTAGGATGTCCCTCAATGTATCTCTTCAAACATTGCCCATTGACTGTAAATCTACTTACAGTGTCCTCTTGTGTGATCTCCACTTCACCATAAGGAAAAACATTAGACACAATATAAGGACCTAACCATCTGGAACGCAACTTACCAGGCATGAACTTCAGTCGTGAACTATAGAGAAGGACTTTCTCTCCAACATGAAACTCCCTTTGTTGGATCATTTTTTCATGATATGCTTTTTATCTTTCCTTGTAGAGCCTTGAGTTCTCATATGATGACAGTCGAATCTCCTCAAGCTCTTGAATTTGCAACTTCCTTTGAATTCCAGCTTGGGCCAAATCCATGTTACATTTCTTTATAGCCCAATATGCTCGATGCTCGACTTCCACGGGGAGATGAAATGCTTTCCCAAAAACAATCCGAAATGGGGACATACCAATGGAGGTCTTGTATGCTGTCCTATAAGACCACAATGCATCATCCAAGCGCTTGCTCTAATCCTTCCTATTTGGCTGCACAGTTTTCTCCAAGATTTGTTTCAACTCACAATTTGAAGCCTCAGCCTGGCCATTTGTTTGGGGGTGGTATGGTGTTGATGTTTTGTGTGTCACCCCATACTTCCGAAGGAGGGAAGCAAAATTCCTATTGCAAAATTGTGCCCCTTGGTCACTGATGATGGCCTTTGGTACTCCAAACCTGCAAAAAATATGTTCTTTGACAAATTCCACAACAACATGAGAATCGTCAGTCCTGGTGGCCTTGGCCTCCACCCATTTACTCACATAATCAAAAGCAACCAAAATATACAAGAAACCATATGAACTTGGAAAAGGACCCATAAAATCAATGCCCCACACATCAAAAATCTCACAGAATAGTATGGGTTGTTGGGGCATCTCATGTCTCCTAGAAATATTCCCAGTGTGTTGGCAACGAGAGCATGACTTACAAAACACATGGGCATCATGGAATAAACTAGGCCAATATAATCCAGAGTCCAAAACCTTCCTAGCTATCCGTTGGGGTCCAAAGTGTCCACCACATGCAAGTGTATGACAGAAATGCAAAACAGACTCAAACTCATGATCAGGAACACACCTCCTAATGACTTGGTCACTACACATGCGCCAGAGGTAAGGATCATCCCACACATAAAACCTGGACTCACTTTTTAATTTTTGGACTTGATGTTTCTTTAAATTTTCAGGGATTTCAGAAGCAACAAGGTAGTTAACTAAATCAGCATACCAAGGATGCGTACCTGAGATGGTATAGAGATGCTCATTAGGGAAAGTGTCTTGAAGTGGTACCTGATCCAAGGTGTCATCCTCTAGTGTGTGAGTAAGCCTACTCATGTGGTCTACCACCAAATTCTCTGAACACTTCTTGTCCTTTATCTCAAGGTCAAACTCTTGAAGAAGGAGCATCCAACGGATAAGTCGTGGCTTTGCATCTGGCTTCTTTATGAGGTACCTCAAAGCTGCATGGTCAGAAAAAACAACTACTTTAGAGCCCAATAAATATGAACGGAATTTATCTAAAGCAAATATGACAGCAAGAAACTCCTTTTCTGTGGTAGTGTAGTTTGATTGGGCTGAATCAAGTGTCCTCGATTCATAGGCGATCACATGTGAACGCCCCTCCACCCTCTGAGATAAGACAGCTCCGACTGCGAAGTTGGAGGCGTCACACATAAGCTCAAAAGGAATCTCCCACCTTGGGGGTTGTATGATAGGTGGAGCGGTCAGACATTGTTTTAGCTCATCGAATGAATTCCTGCAAGAAACATCAAACACAAAATCAGAATCCTTTTGAAGTAATCTTGACATAGGGAGAGCAATCTTACTAAAATCTTTGATGAAGCGCCGATAAAATCCTGCATGCCCTAGGAAAGATCTAACATCATGCACACATGAAGGATATGGTAAGGATGAAATAATGTCTATATTAGATCTATCAACCTCTATCCCGTGTTTTGACACTACATGCCCTAAGACAATGCCATGCTCTACCATGAAATGACACTTTTCAAAGTTCAGGACCAGATTCTTCTCAATACAACGATTCAACACCTTTCCCAAACTAATTAAACATTCATCAAATGAATACCCATACACTGTAAAATCATCCATAAATACCTCCATGCAGGTCTCAATAAAATCAGAAAAAATACTCACCATACATCTCTGGAAGGTACCTGGGGCGTTGCAAAGTCCAAATGGCATCCTCTGGTAGGCAAATGTGCCAAAGGGACAGGTGAATGTAGTCTTCTCCTGATCCTCTAGAGCTATAGGAACCTGAAAATATCCAGAAAATCCATCCAAGAAACAATAGTGTGTTTTCCCAGCTAGTCTCTCGAGCATTTGATCAATAAATGGGAGGGGGAAATGGTCCTTGCGAGTGGTCTGATTTAGTTTCCTATAATCAATACACACACGCCAACTGTTTTTCACCCTCATTGGAACTAAATCATCTTTCTCATTTTTAACAACAGTAAAACCAGTTTTCTTAGGCACAACCTGAATTGGACTTACCCACTTTGAATCTGAAATGGGAATGATTATACCTGCTTGAGCAATTTCTCAACTTCCTTTTTAACAACTTCCAGGAGGGTGGGATTGAGTCTCCTTTGTGGTTGTCTCACCAGTTTAGCCCCATCCTCCAAGAGAATACTATGCATGCAAATGGAGGGGCTAATACCTGATATGTCAGCCAAGGTCCACCCAATCGCCTTGATGTTCTCCCTCAAAATATTCAAAATCTTTTCTTTATGTTCAAAAGGGAGATTGTTAGCAATGATAACAGGTAATCTCTCACCACTCAACAAGTATGAGTATTTCATATTATGTGGCAATGGCTTGAGTTCTAATGAAGGAGGGTGTAGTATGGATGGAGACATTGAAGGAACTGAAATATGTGCACAAAGAGCATCAGTATCAGAATAGACATCATCAAAATCATAGAATAAAGCATCAAATCCATCAGCATACTCAACAGCCATTTCATAATCAGATTGAACATGATCAAAATCAGAATATGAATCCACATCAAAATCAAATCTTAGAGAGTCTTGTTCATTAGAAATAGGTGTGGAAGTTCTCTTAGACATTAAACCAGAACCAATACTCATAATCTCCCTAAGCATAGGACAATCCAATTTCATGATGTTTTTACTTGGTGGTTCAAAATGGGAGATAACAAAAGCAGAATGGTCCTTTGAGGGGTACTTCATGGAATCCATAACATTAAATATCACAACTTCATCTCCAAACTACATGGAAAGTGTACCCTCATTGACATTTATGATAGTTTTTTCAGTTTTGAGGAAGGGTCTACCTAAGATAATGGGGGCATGAGAACTTACCTGATCATCCTCCATGTTAAGAACGTAGAAATCCACTGGAAAGATCATGTCTCTTACCCGGACAAGTACATCCTCAAGGACTCCCACTGGATATTCCGTAGCTCTATTTGCCAATTGCACCACTACTCTTGTTGGCTTCAACTCACCAACCTGCAAGGAAGAGAATACAGAGTGAGGCATCACATTTATGGAAGCTCCCAAATCACAAAGAGCATCAGAGAAGTTCAACTCTCCTATGGTACATGGGATGGTGAATGTCCTGAGATCCTTGCACTTTGTTGGCATTGCTAGAGTTGGTGTAATGAGTGCCCATACATTCCTTCCAAGGTTGATCCTCTCATTCCCCTTGAGCCCTCTTCGATTGGTGTAGAGTTCTTTTAAGAATTTGGCATACCTTGGGATTTGCTTAATGGCTTCAAGTAGAGGAATGTTGATCTCCACACGCTTGAATATGTCCAAAACCTCCTTTTGCATTGCTTCTTCAGCCATCTTCTTGGTTTGAACAACCCTATTTGGAAAAGGAAGGGGTTTAGGAGGTACATCATCAATCTTTTTCTTACCTTTATCTTTCTCCTTGTATTGCTCATCAGTAGGTATGGAATACGGATTCTCTGGAGTTGAGGTGAATCCCGGTGGAATGGTAGGTACAGATTTATCGTTCATTTGCTTCCCACTTCTCAATGTGATGGAAATAACATTCCCCTTTGTATTTGGAGTGGGTTGGGAAGGTAGATTTCCGGAATTCGTACTTACAAGTTCATGGAGGGCGGTGGCAATCTGGATCATTTGAGTCTTTAACTCCCTCAGCTCTGAACTTTGACTCTTCAACTCATTCTGTTGATTAAGAACAATTTGCTTCAAAAGATCATCAGTATTAGAATCTACCTTTTGTGGGGGATTCCCTTGTTGTTGGCTTGTTGATTCTTGGGCTTCAAATCTCCTTTGGGGTTGTTGGAAACCCTGCTGGTAAGGCGGAGGCTGCTGGAAGTTTGGTTGAAAAGGGGGCCTTTGTTGTTGTCCAGAGCCATACCTCATGTCTGGTTGATCTTTCCACCCTTGGTTGTATGTTGGAGAAAATGAATCAAACTTCTTCTGGGGATATGGTTGTTGTTGCTGCTGAAATGGTCTCCCAGGGAACACTGCTGCACAATCTTCTGTCTCTTGTAGTTGTGGGAAACAGTCAGTTGGGTGGCTTGTCTCAGTGCAAATGTCACATGGCCTCGAAGGAGGGGGTTGGGATGTCTTTTGAGCCAATGAAATATGCCTCACCATAGTTGTCAATTATTCTAACTTAGTATCAATCAAATGACTTTCAAGAGAAGAAGGACTTACTTGATGTACTCCTCGAACATGTGGTGTACCTCTATCACCGAATTGTTGAGAGTTTTGGGCCATTTTGTCGATCAGTGCTCATGCAGCTACTGGTGTCTTGTCCACCAATGCTCCTCCAGCAGCAGCATCCACCATGCTCCTCTCCATGGGTGTGAGTCCTTCATAGAAGTACTGGATGAGTAGTTGCTCACTGATTTGGTGATGTGGGCAGCTTGCACACAACTTCTTGAATCGCTCCCAGTACTCATACATTGACTCCCCTTGTGCTTGCTTGATCCCCGATATATCCTTTCGAATGGATGTGTTCCTTGATGCTGGAAAAAATCTTTGCAAGAAAAGACGTTTCAAATCATTCCAACATGTTACATCTTCAGGTTGCAAATAATACATCCAATCTTTTGCAGCTCCATCAAGTGAGAATGGGAATGCTCTTAATTTAATTTGATCTTCAGAAACATTTCTTGGTTTTAAAGTTGAGCAAACCACATTAAATTCTTTAAGGTGTTTGTTGGGATCCTCACCAGATAAGCCATGAAACTTTGGAAGAAGGTGAATTAATCCAGATTTCAATTCAAAGTCTGATTCGAGATTTGGGTATGCAATACAATTTGGTTGATAGTTAATATCAGGTGCAGCCAATTTTCGAATGGTTCTATTAAGTTCATTTCCATTATTTCCAGCCATTGGTTCCTCTTTTATGTTTGAATTTGAATTGCTTCCAACTTCAATGTTTCCAGAAGAGAGGAATTCACCAACTAGTTGAATATTGAAACTTCCCGTAGATTGAGAATGTCTGATTCGTGCCCTAAGGCTACGTTCAATCTCAGGGTCAAGATCTAAGAGATCTTTGGGATTAGTTCGTGTCATAGATCAAATAAAAATGAAAAGAAAGAAGGTGGACCATAGTAAAATAAAAATGAGAATTTTGAGTTGATGGTCCAAAGAGAAGTAGAAGAAATTAAAAGAAGAAGAAGAAAAATCAGATTAGGTAAAGAAGGAAGAAAGAAGAGAGGAAGAGAATAAAATGTAAAATAAAATAAATACCTCTAATTGGTTGAAATAATTACTTGCCTCCCCGGCAACGGCGCCAATTTGATAGAGCGCTGTCGTGGTCGCCCTCAAATGATTAGTGTAACTTGGGTTACTTAGGTGCAGCAGAGTGGCTGACCAAGGTCGTCTCTCAAAGGAGGAAGTGAATTTAACTACTTATTAGAGGTATTCTAAAAATAAAATAAAAGAGAATAAAATAACTACTTGAAAGGATGGGGGTGGTTTTTTTTATAGTTTATGAACCTAGAAGAAGTTTGCTGGAAGAAGATTGCATTTTTTTTGTTTTTAATTTTGAAATGAAGTTTCGATCAGAATGACACAACAAGAAGATGTTTTTTTAGAAATCTATTTCAAAAGGCGTAATCGATCTAACTCTACCTCTTCAATCATTTATTAATCATTATCATTTAAATTAATATTCACTTAATTATGATCCCTTAATTTGTTAAATCCCGAACCCTACGAGAATTAACTTTACCACGAAGATTGAAGTGAATTTTAACCTTAGGCTAACTTCGGAACATGCAATCGCAACACCCTGCTTTGATTGATGTTCTAAAATTAGCTTATGGTCAGTGGTAAATTAAGACACATAACCACTCTGTAAATGAGGATTAATTGAGTTTAGGGATTATATTTTAACTCTACAAATTGATCCCATGTGGTTTTGAATTACCGGTTAAGGTTGCGCTCTCACAGTTCACACAATTCCCGACCTCGCGTGTTTTGTGTTAACTATTCAATTGCTTGCTTAGTTTCATTTAAATTAAAAACTCAATTAATAGATCATAATTTGTGAATTAAAGTAGCTCATTGATTCAAAATAAATGAATGAAGAAGGATAGAGGTCGATCGATTACTAAAAAGAACTACTCTTCCATGGGTGGTGTAGTCATCGTGGAGACGTTTTGCATAAGCAATGGATTGAAAGGATAGAACCCAATATTGTCTCCACTCTTGATTCCAACCCAATTAAGAAGATTAAGAGAAGAATAAGAGGGATGAACACAGAAGATTATTTGAAGAAAAATTCAAGAAACAAACATGAAAGAAAAGAAATACAAAGAAGAGGTGAGAGAGGAGAGCCTTTTTGGAAGATAGGTTTGCACAAAGGCTTACTTCTTCCAAGAGTTGTGAGGGGCTCCCAAGAGACACCCTTTCGGCCACACCTTCCCAACGCCTCGACCAGCCCTCTCAAAGAGTTAAAACCCCCTTTAAATAGAGTTTGTGAGGGCTAGGGATACATAACTTTTGAAGTGTGAAATGAAAAACTCGGCCAAATATTTTATTCAAACTTTGACCGCTCATTTGACCTCCAAAACGCGTGAATTGACCGGTCTTCCAGAAGGATGATTTGTGCCAAATAAAGTCCCCGAGCTTTCCTCAAACGTTGGGCTCAATCCAAGCTCGTATGTAGAAGATATGGCCCAAATACAGAACCCATGTCCATTCTGCCGAGTCCAGCCCACCATTGGATTAATGGCTCATTTACTCCATCCAAATGCACTCTTTAGCTCTAGTGTCCTGAATGACAGTTGTATAAGATGAAGTTAGGAACACTGTTACAAAATTTCAAATGCAAATAATAAATATAAAAATATTTATCTTCGAAATACTACAGTGCACTATTAAGGGTAAAACTGGAATTTTCACCAAATTTTCAAATGAATGATCAAATCCCAAATATTTTATAAATATACATATTTAACACAATGTGTGGAAATTATTTCATTTATTATCAATAAAATATTCAATAAAATAGTGTTTTATCATCCACCAACTCCAAAAGACTCCCACTTGGACTAGAGACAACTACTAACGACATTTAAACCTCTATCTCTCACATTATATTCATGCTTCTACTGAGATAGTATGAAAACCCTGCTTTTATTACAAACTTAAACATGATTTATTACATACACTATTCACTTGATACAACATGTATGATCAAGAGGTCTAGTGTATTTGGGGCTTAGTATCATTACATAACAACTTAAAATATGAAATACAACATCTTTATTGAATACATTCTTTGCATGACCATTAAATTCCCTCATACTTAGCATTGCATGGGATAACCTGAGGACATGCATAAGAAAAGGGGTGAGCTATAAAGCCCAACAAGGGAATAAACGTGTAATACATGAGGAGTAAAATACATGTTAGAAAATAGGCATATCAATAGAGCACAAGAGAAACATGAACATAAAGGCCTGATAAAGCATGATAATCATAACATGGAAATGTGGAAACAACACTTAACATGGAATTAGCATGAGCCAAGGCTCATTGCAAATGGAGCATGAGTAAATCCTCATTGCACATGAAGAACGAGTAAACCCTCTTTTCACTTGAATTAGAATGAGTAAGAACTCATTTCACATGACGTATCATGATACTATACTTTAACCAATGCATTGGAGCTCTATAAGGGCACACCCATCTTAAACATTTCATTTCATGCATAAGTGTGCCACATGGATCATAAAACATGGATTCATAAAACATAATCATTTATTTCACAACAAATAAATGTGGAATGAAACTTTATAATCAATAAGTAAATGTTCATAAAGGTGAATACCCTTGATGGAAAAATGAGCATGGTATTCACTACACAATGGCATTGGCTTAGAAAATCGGTGCAATTTCGGCAGCGTAACGGCGTGATATAAGAATTAATAAAAAATGGTTGATGAGAGATAAAGGGGTGCCACATCATATCTAAATGAAATGGAAAGTAATGGGGGTCATATAGATACATGTCCCAACAATTGTAATGGAATTTAGATTCATGATACAAAAGTATTGCTTGAATGTAAATGAGGAGAGAGAAGTTTCTTTCGGAATTTCGGCATAGTAATGGGTGTACATGGGAGGAATTTAATGAGGGAGAAAGGGGTATCCCATCATTAAAACAATAAGAGGGAAGTGTGGGAGAGGTGTGAAACCATATCCCAACATTTATAATTTAAATTAAAATGTCATAACAATATTAATAAAATTGGACAAAAAGTTAAATAAAGAAAAACCCTTACTTGGAAGTGTGCCTCCAAAGGCTTGAGAGAGGCTTGAGAGAGGCTTCTTGGGAGCTTGGGGAACCTTGGGAGGATTCTAGAGAGATTATGGAAGAGGTTGGACGAACTCCAAATTCTTTGAGTGAAGAGGAATTGGGAGCTTGGGTGTGTTTATATAGGAAAGGTGAGTGGATTCTTTATTATTTAGGTTTGGGACCCCTTACATTAAACTAATCCAAACCAAAAATCAGCTCATGGTTTTTTTCCATGGTTTTTGGAAAAGGGGAGAAGAAAACAATATTTTATAAGGCCAAAGTATGAACTTCTTAAAATAATGGATTTTCTTATATGGAGGTGAGTCACACTCCCATGGAAAATAATTTAAAAAGACGAGATGTTTAATAAGTCTTGAGGGGTCCATTAATGCTTTGTAAAATAAGTCAAACAAACCCAAAATCACATTATTTTAATTTTAAAACATATATTGGCAGAACATAAAGCTTATAGTATTTTATTACTTCACTATTGGATCATTATGATGTCATAAAACACATTATATATTTAAACAGTATTTAATTTTTACCCAAAAAATTGACTGTCTCATAAAATTATGAAAAATTCACCGTTGGATAATTTCAATGTCCTGATTCTAGAAATAACATTTATTTTATCTAAATAATTTTATAAATATGTTAATTTTCACTTTTAAAATAAAAACCAACATTTATCGAAAATTCATGGGTTTTGAAAAAAATGGCTTTCAAACCTTAATAAAATTTACAATTGCATTCATAAAATTATAAGATCATTTATATTTAATAAAAAAATAATTTAATAATTATAATAATATTTTATTAAAATAGTATTTAATTAAAAAATCCCTTAATTTAATAAAATAGAATTCTTAATTAAATAGTAACTAAAAACACTATTTGTACTTTAAAAACTATTTACAATGTATCAATAATGACAAGAAAGTATATTCATTATTATTTACAAAAATAATGTACATGAACATAGTACTAGCGATTTGTTACATAACCCCTTAAAACAACTGCATAAGACCTAAGGGTAAGGTGTGTGATGGTGACAGACTCTTGGGGTGGCTCTGATAACATCGCTCGAGTGGTAATCTCTATCAACTTCCACTTTTCCCGTAGATGGTCCCGTCCGAGCTTGACATGATGAAGCTCATCTTGGGCTTAGTCAAGAGCGAATCCCAAAGACGCCACCACTTTTCCAACCTCCGACAAATGGGCTTCGTGTGGAGCAATTCTACTGGATGAGGTCATCGCTTCCTTTGTCTGAGTAAATTGGGTTTGTTAAAACCCTATATTTATACTAATCATTTGATCACTGTTCAATGTCTATAAAAGCAATTATCACAATTCTTAACATAAAACCAAAGAAGTAGAAATTTTATATAAACATTTTACATAAATAGACATTTAATTAGATTAAGAGGGATTTCCATTAATGAAAATTTGGGTTGTTACAATATTCCCCCCTTAAGGAATTTCGCCCTCGAAATTTCCTTTTACGACAGTAAAACAGATGTGGGTAACTCAGCTTCATCATTTCCTCTGATTCCCAAGTTGCTTCTTCAATCTTGTGGTTTTTTCACAAAACCTTGACGAGGTGCATTGTCTTATTTCGTAGAACTTTTTCTCTACGATCTAAGATCTTCACTGGTTTCTCCTCATAAGAAAGATCATCCTCCAACTATACCACCTCAGAAGAGAGTACATTTTAAGGGTCTGGTATGTACTTCCTTAAGAGGGATACATGAAAGACATCATGCACTTTGGCCATGGTAGGTGGAAGTGCTAGTCGATAGGCCATAGCCCTGACACGATCAAGAATCTCGAAGGGGCCGATGTACCTTGGACTTAACTTCCCTTTCCTTCCAAACCTCATGACCTTCTTCCACAGAGATATGCGTAGAAAAAACATGTCTCCAACTTTAAACTCAAGGTCTCGTCGACGATTATCTGCATAAATCATCTGTCGACTCTGGGATTCCTTGATATACTACTGAATGGTTTTCACCTTCTCCACCATTTCCTCAACCATTTCTAGTCCAAAAAGCTTACGTTCACCAACCTCTTCCCAACATTCTGGTGCTCTGCACCTTTCCCCATACAGGGCTTCATATGGTACCATTTGGATGCTCGAGTGGAAACTGTTATTATAAGAGAACTCAACCAGAGGAAGATGTTGATCCCATCCTCCTTTAAAGTCCATTGATCACGCTCTCAACATGTCCTCGAGTGTTTGGATAGTCCGCTCGGATTGGCCATCAGTTTGAGGATGATAGGTCGTACTGAAGTTCAGTTCAGTATTCAGAGCATGTTGAAGACTCTTCCAAAACTTAGAGGTGAATCTTGGATCTCGGTCAGACACAATAGACAGTGGTACTCCATGCAGCCTTACCACTTCCCTGATATACATCTATGCCAGTTGATCCAATGAGAAATCCTCCCAAATAGCAATGAAGTTTTTTGCCTTTGTAATATGATCCAAAACAACCCATATTGCATTGTTGCCTTTGGATGTCCTTGGAAGTCTGATGACAAAGTCCATGGTGATGTTCTCCCATTTCCATTCTGGTGTGGGAAATGGTTTCACCATCCCCTTAGAATTCTGCCTCTCTGCCTTCACTTGCTGGAACACCAGGCACTTTGATGTATATTCAGTGATCTCCTTCTTCATATTATCCCACCAAATGTTTTCTCGGAGATCTCAATACATCTTTGTTCTCCATTGGTGAATAGAGAAATTTGAACTATGTGCATCACCCAAAAGTTCCTTCTTCAGCTCCGGAGTTGATAGAACACATAGTCTTTTCCCAAATCGCACAATTCCTTCTTCATTAACATTAAACTCAGAGGATTTCCATTCTTCGATAGCTTCCTCTTTCTCTTGAATTCTCACATCATTCTTTTGAGAATCCTTTAACCTTTCCAAAAGAGACGGTTGATCAATCATTTGTAAAAGGATTGATGACGTTCCCTTATTTATGATTCCCATGTCCATCTTCATCAAGTCTAAGAAGATTGGATACTTCTCAATTCTCATAATTGATAAAATCGTTGGGTCCTTTCCACTTAAGGCCTCTGCCACCTTGTTCACTTTCCTAGGGTGGTAATGTATTGAACAATCATAATCCTTGATGAGCTCTATCCATCTTCTCTAGAACATATTAAGCTCTTTCTGTGTGAATATATATTTAAGACTCTTGTAGTCAGTATATATCTCACATTTCTCCCCATAGAGATAATGCCGCCAGATTTTCAAGGCAAAGATCACCGCCGCTAATTTCATATCGTGCATTGGATAGTTTTGCTCATGGATTTTCAACTGCCTTGAGGCATAGGATATCCCTTTATCATTCTGCATAAGCACACAGCCTAAGACCTTCTTTGAAGCATCACTAAATACCACAAAAATTTCCCCACTTGTGGGTAAAGTGAGCACAGGCGCAGTGATAAGCCTCTTTTTCCACTCCTTGAATCTTTCTTCGCATTCATCACTCCAAGAAAACTTTACTCCCTTTTGAGTTAGCTTGTTAAGAGGGTTGGACAATCGTGAGAAAATTTCTCACAAATCGTGGATAATATCTAGCTAACCCCAAGAAGCTATGGATATCCATTACCAATGTTGGCCTTGGCCATCCCTCAATTGCATTTGTTTTGGAGATATCCACAGATATCTCATTGCTTGTGATGATATGGCCTAAGAATGAGACCTCCTTCAACCAGAACTCACACTTGATGTACTTTTCATAGAGCTTCTCCTTGCACAAAGTCTCTAGTACAGTTCTTAAATTCTTCTCATGATCCTCCTTGGTTTTGGAGTATATTAGAATATCATCTATAAAGACTACCACAAAATTTTCTAGGTTATCTCTAAATACACTATTCATTAAGTCCATTAAGATTTATGGAGCATTGGTGAGTCCGAAAGGAATTACTATGAATTCATAGTGCCCGTATCTTGTACGAAAAGCAGTCTTGGGGACATCTTCCTTCTTCACCCTTACTTGATAATATCCCGAACGCAAATCTACCTTTGAGAAGTATTGTGCTTCACACAGCTGATCGAACAAGTCATAGGTCCGTGGAAGAGTATACTTGTTGTTTATCGTGATTTTGTTAAGTTCATGATAATCGATGCAAAGTTGCATTGACCCATCCTTCTTCTTGACGAAGAGGACTGGTGCACCCCATGGTGAAGCACTTGGGCGTATAAACCCTTTATCTAGATTCTCCTGTAGTTGTTTCTTTAGCTCTTCAAGATCAATGACAGCCATTCTATATGGATTCTTGGATATTGGTAGTGCCCCAGGTATAAGTTCAATTGATAATTCAATGTCTCTTCTAGGAGGAAGACCAGATAGTTCCTCGAGAAACACTTCAGCAAATTCCCTCACAATAGGCATTTCTTCAAGAATGGTTTCTCCCTTGGACTCAATCATCTGAGCCAAATACGCATGATCATAGGGCAGTAATATCCATGATTGAGATGATGGAGCTAAAGGAGATTAATCTTCTTCCTTACACTTGTAATGAATCGGGGGTCGATTCTCTATATGGAGTGTGATTTGCCTCTCCCGACAATTTATGTTGGCTCTATATAAGGAAAGTCAATCTATGCCAAGAATTACGTCAGATTCCACTAGAGGGAGTATGAAGAGGTTCGTCGGGAAATTCAATCCACAGATTATGATAGGGGTAGTTATATTCATGGGATGCAATGATTTTCCCATTTGTCGTACTCACCGACATCTTCACTTCCATGATTTGTGGTGGTGCTGGGATTTTTCTACTAAAATTTCGAGATATAAAAGAATGTGTAGAACCTGAATCAAAAATTATGTTCTCTATTATTGAATGAATAACTAGTGTACCTATCACCACTTCGTTTTCGGGGTTCACTTCGGCAGAAGTGATGGAAAAAGATTTTCTTTGCTGCCATGCAGGTTGTTGGTTGCCTCTGAAACCCTTTGGATTAGGGCACTGATTTGAAAGATGCCCTGGTTATTTGTAGTTGTAGAAATGAACAACCCATTGAGGTTTGAATAGAGTGTTCCTCTCCCCTATCGTGGCCGCGGGTCTTTCTTGCCGACAGTTAACAGCTAGGTGCTCTTCTCTTCTACACCTAAAGCATTTCCTCGTCCCCTTGAGGCAATTTCCAGGGTGCTTCTTTCTACACTTTTGGAAAGCGGGGTGCTGGATCTTCTTAGAACCGTTGGATTTATCTATCGGACCACCAACATTGAAGTCCACCTTACGCTTCTTGTCCCCATGATACCCCTGTGATTCCCTGATCTCCATTTCGACCTTGAGGGCACATCGGACAATTTCCTTATAACTATCGAAGTCACGGATCTCTAATGCTTTCCACAGGTTAACCTTTAGCCCACCAAAGAAGCGGTCAACCTTGCATTCGGGGGTAATAACAAAGCTGGAAGCATATCTTCCAAGCCTTGTGAAGTTTTCCTCATACGCTCCAACAAATTATTTTTCTTTTTGCTTGAGGGAAAGTAATTCCCTTTCCATCTTAAGTCGGAGGGTGCGTGGAAAATATTTATCGAAAAAAATCTTCCATAAATCCTTCCATTACAATGCCTCGATCTCCTCCTTAGGATTCGTATTTTTGATCAATGTCCACCATTGATCAGCTTCACCCTCCATATGATAATCCTCCAGGATAACCTTCTCTTGTTCAGAACATTTAAGGATGGAGAAGATCTTTTCAATGGAGTTGATCCATTGTTCCGCGATCATGGGATCGGATGATCCACTAAAAGTAGGAGGTCTTTGTCTCATAAAGCTCTCGATAGTGACTTCTTCCTTCTTAGGGGGGTTTGGACATTCCTCTTGACCTGTGTTTCTATTCAAAGCTTGAGTTAGCTGAGAGAGAAGCCCAATAAAGTTCCTGATTCCCTCTCCCATTGGATTGGGCATTTCATTAGTACAGTCATCACACTGATCTTCACATCGGTTGTTAGCCCGAGTCCTCCTATTACCGACCATAGGCTAGAATAAAAGGAAAGTTAGGGGGTAACACATAAAGGGTAATCCAAAGACAAAAGTTGATGACTTATAAATAAACTTTTATTTCATTAACTCATGAGTCTATAGGCTTCAATCTAGGTGTTTTCATTATCTACATTCTAACATATATTCTTAGGGGAAATTTTTTTATTCCCTTAATAAGGGTTCATACTAAGCTTGTTAATTTATCAAAACATATCCCACGGGAGTGTCGTAACCAAGAGTGCAGCAAAGCCCATTTTCGGGCACCAGTTCCTGTTCGAGTCTAGCTCAAAGCGGTGTTTTCGGGTTTTACCCCTAGGATACATTTGTGCCAGAGTCGCCTCTACCTGCTCGTATCCAGACAGGGATGTATTTGTTTGATAAACCACTTATTCAGTACTTAACAAAACTTAGGGATGTTTTTATTATACTTAGTCTTGTCTCTAAAGATTTAATAGGGTTTTCTAATCCTAATCCCAAAAATAACTAAACTTCCCTCTGATACCAACTATGACAACCCTGCTTTTATTACAAACATAAACATGATTTATTACATAAACTATTCACTTGATACAACATGGATGATCGAGAGGTCTAGTGTCTTTGGGGGTTAGGATAATTACATAACAACTAAAAACATGAAATACAACATCTTTATTGAAAACTTCCTTTACATGACCACTACATTCCCCCGTACTTAGCATTGCATGAGATAACTTGAGGACATGCATAAGAAAAGGGGTAAGCTATAAAGCCCAGTAAGGGAATAAACATGGAATACATGAGGAGTAAAATACATGTTAGAAAATAGGCATATCAATAGAGAAAAATAGAAACATGAACATAACTACATGATAAAGCATGACAATCATAACATGGAAATGTGGCAACAACACTTAACATGGAATTAGCATGAGCCAAGGATCATTGCACATAGAGCATGAGTAAATCCTCATTGCACATGAAGAACGAGTAAACTCTCATTTCACTTGAATTATCATGAGTCAACACTCATTTCACATGACATATCATGATACTATACCTTACCCAATGCATTGGAGCGCTATAAGGGCGCACCCTTCTTAAACATTTCATTTCATGCATAAGTGTGCCACATGGATCATAAAACATAATCCTTTATTCCATGAAAAAGGAATGTGGAATGAAACTTTATAATCAATAAGTAAATGTGCATGAATGTTAATACCCTTGATGGAGAAATGGGTGTGGTATTCACTACACAATGGCATTGGCATAGAAAATTGGTGCAATTTTGGCAGCGTAACAGTGTGATATAAGAATTCATAAAAAATGGTTTATGAGAGAGAAAGGTGTGTCTCGTCATATCTACATGAAATGGAAAGTAAGGGGGTCATATAGATTCATGTCCCAACAATTGTAATGGAATTTAGATTCACGATACAAAAGTATTGCTTGAATGTAAATGAGGAGAGAGAAGTTCCTTTCGGAATTTTGGCATAGTAACGGGTGTACATGGGAGGCATTTAATGAGAGAGAAAGGGGTATCCCATAATTAAAACAATAATAGAGAATTATTGGGGAGGTTCGAAACCATACCCAGGAATTTATAATTGTAATTAAAAGGGCATAACAATATTTAAAAAAATTGGACAAAAAGTGAAAGGAAGAAAAACCCTTACTTGGAAGTGTGCTTCCAAAGGCTTGAGAGAGGCTTAATAGAGGCTTATTGGGAGCTTGGGGCACCTTGGGAGGATTATAGAGAGATTAGGGAAGAGTTTGGATGAACTACAAAGGCTTTTAGTGAGGAGAAAGTGGGTGATTTTGTGGGTTTATATAGGAAAGGTGAGTGAATTCTTTATTATTTAGGTTTGGGACCCCTTACATTAAACTAATTCAAACCACAAATCATCTCATGGTTTTTGCCCATGGTTTTTGGAAAAGGGGATAGGAAAAAAATATTTTATAAGTCCAAAGTCCTAACTTCTTAAAATAATGGGGTTGCTTATGTGGGTGTGAGTCACACTCCCATGGAAAATAATTTAAAAAGACAAGATGTTTAATAAGTCTTGAGGGGCCCATTAATGCTTTGTAAAATAATTCAAACAAACCCAAAATTACATTATTTTAATGGTAAAACATATATTGGCATAACATAAAGCTTATAGTATTTTATTACCTCGCTATTGGGTCATTATGATGTCATAAAACACATTATATATTTAAATGATATTTAATTTTTACCCAAAAATTTGATTGTCTCAGAAAATTATTACAAATTAACCATTGGATAATTTCAATGTCCTAATTCCAGAAATAACATTTATTTTATCTAAATAATTTTCTAAATATGTTAATTTTCACTTTTAAAATAAAAAACGACATTTATTGAAAATTCACGTGTTTTGAAAAAAAATGGCTTTCAAACCTTAATAAAAATTTCAATTGCATTCAAAAAATTATGAGATCATTTATATTTAATAAAAAATTTATTTAATAATTATAATAATATTTTATTAAAATATTATTTAATTCAAAAATCCCTTAATTTGATAAAATATAATTCTTAATTAAATTATAACTAAAAACACTATTTGTACTTTAAAAACTATTTACAATGTATCAATAATGACAAGAAAGTATATTCATTATTATATACAAAAATAATGTACATGAACATAGTACTAGTGATTTGTTACATAACCCCTTAAAACAGCCGCATAAGACCTAAGGATAAGGTGTGCGATGGTGACAGACTCTTGGGGTGGCTCAGATAACATCGCTCGAGTAGTAATCTCTATCAACTTCCACTTTCCCCGTAGATGGTCACATTCGAGCTTGACATGATGAAGCTCAGCTTGGGCATGGTCAAGAACGAATCCCAAAGATGCCACCTCTTTTCCGAGCTCCAAAAAATGGGCTTTATATGGAGAAATTCTACTGGATGAGGCCATCGCTTCCTTTTTCTGAGTAAATTCGATTGGTTAAAGCCCTTTATTTATACTAATCATGTGATAACTGTTCAATGGCTATAAAATCAATGGTCACAATTCTTAACATAAAACCAAATAAGTTGACATTTTATACACACATTTTACATTAAGAGACATTTAATTAGATCAAGAGAGATTTCCATTAATGAAACTTTAGGTCATTACAGATAGGCCTTTAGTCATGGGGTCTACCACATTCTCCTCCATGGATACTTTGATCACTGCAACTTCAACCCTTTTATAGAAATCTCTCAAGAGGTGATACTTCCGAAGAATGTGCTTTGTCCATTTATGTGACCTTGGTTTTTTTGCAGGAGCCACTACTGCAGTGTTATCACAATACCATGTGATAGGATCTTTACTGTTAGGCACCAAATCAAGATCCTGAACAAAGTTCCTAATCCAGAAGACTTCCTTGGCTGCATTAGAAACTGTTATCTATTCAAACTCCGTTGTAGAATTAGCGACAACTAGTTTCTTTGAACTCTTACATCTCATAGCTCCTCTATTGAGACAAAAAACAAATCTAGATTATGAATTCATCTCATTATGATCTATCTGAAAACCATCATCAGCATACCCTTTGATGAAAATCTCCTCGTCTCCTCCATACACTAGGAACATATCCTTAGTTCTTCTCAGTTACTTAAGGATAGTCTTAATAGTGGTCTAATGTTGTTCTCCTAGATCTGTTTGATATCTTCCTACCATGCTTCGTGCATTGTAGACATAAAATCTGGTACTTAACATGTCGTACATGATGGATCCTATAGCCGAAGAATATGAGATATTACTCATTCTATCTTTCTCCTTTTGTGTTTAAGGACACATTTTCTTAGAAATATGTAGTCCTTGTGACACTAGAACCAATACCCTCTTGGATTGTTCCATACTAAATCTCTTCAGTATCCGGTCAATATATGTACCCTGACTTATTTCAAGCAGCCTCTTAAATCTATCAAGAATGATATTGATCCCTAGAATGTAGGCTGCTTCAGCCAAGTCCTCCATGGAGAAACACTTTTTCAACCAGTCCTTAACTGACTGTAAGACTGGTACATCATTTCCAATAAGAAATATGTCGTCAACATATACTACTAATATGAATACCACATTCCCATTAACCTGTTTATAAACACATGGATCACATTCATTCTTAATGAAACCAAACTCTTTTATTGCTTCATCAAATCAAATGTTCCATGACCTGGATGATTGCTTTAATCCAAAAATGGATTTCTGCCACTTGAAAACTCGTTTGGCTTCACCTAGTGTCACAAAACCTTCTGGTTTTGTCATATAGACATCTTCCTAAAGGTTCCCATTATGTAATTATGTCATGACATCCTTCTACAAAATCTCATAGTCATTGTAAGCTTCTATGGAAAGTATGATTCTTATGGATTTAAACATGGAAACTAGTGAAAATGTTTCATCATAGTAAATTCCTTGACGTTGTCAGAATCCTTTATCCACTATCCTTACTTTATAGGTGCTAACATAACCTTCCATGTCCATATTTCTCTTGAATACGCATTTTCATCCAATAGGCTTTACATCAATTGTCTCATTGACTAGAACCCAAAATTTATTCTGATACATGGAATCCATCTCAGAATTCATAGTTTTTTGCCACCTTTTAGTTTTTGAGATTTCTACTGCTTCCTTGTATGAGAGAGGTTCATCATTGTCTAAAAATAATGATTCACCATATTCGGTGACTAGGAAACCAAATCTCTCCGGTTCCCTTACCTCTCTTGAGCTCCTGTGTAGTACTTGTGTTTCTGGAACCACTTCCATGGGGACCTGTGGAACTTATTCTTGTACCAACTCTTGTGTATCTTGAGAATCAAATTTGTCAAATTCAATCTTTCCCCCACTATCCTTTTTGAGGATGTACTCCCTCTCAAGAAATATAGCTTGTCTCGAAACATTCACTTTCTTTTCTGAAGGGTTATATAAGTATTATCCTTTTGTTTCCTTGGTATATCCCTTAAAGATACACTTTGTGCCTCGGGGTGATAGTTTGTTTCCTAAAAAGGCTTTAACAAACGCCTCGCATCCCCATACATGTGTGTACGACAAAATGGGTTTCTTTCCATTCCATATCACTGAGGGAATTCCATTTTCTGCCTTAGTTAGTACTCAGTTTAATGTGTATGCTTCAGTTTGAAATGCATATACCCAAAAGGATAATAGAATATCAACATGAATCATCATCAACCTAACCATGTCCAACAAGGTGCAGTTCCTACTTTCACCATAACCATTTCACTGTGGTTTATAATGAGGAGTGAGCTGAGATAGAATCCTAGACTCCCATAGAAGATCGATGAACTCTTTGTTCAGATATTCTCCACCTTGATCTGATCGAAGTTTCTTTATCTTCTTACCAAGCTGATTCTCTACTTCATTCTTGAATTACTTATATTTTTCTAAGGACTCTTACATATACCTCATTAATTATAAATATCCATATCTACTCAAATCATTAGTAAAAGTAATGAAGTAAGAATATTCACCTCTAGATTCTACTAGAAAGTTTCCACACACATCCATGTGCACCAATCCTAGAAGGTCTGTAGCCCTTTCCCCCTGTCTGTTAAAAGGCAGATTGGTCATTTTACCTTGTAAAAAATCATGACATATATCAAGTGTTTTTACCTTAGTAGAGTCTAAATAACCATATTGGAAGATCTTTTTCAATAACTTCTTGTTTACATGACCGAGACAGTGATGCCATAACTGGGTGATGTATGAGTCACGTGAGTTTGTTTCATTATAGATTTCCAACACTTTGTTTTTATAATTTAATACAAACAAACGATTATTTAAATGCTCCATACCATAACATAAGTTGTTCTTATAAGAGAAGAAACCCTTATTTCCAAACATGAAAATAAATCCATCCATATCCAAACATGATACATAGATTATGTTCTTGGTAACACTAGGCACATAATAATCGTTATGTAAAACCAAAATCATCCCAACTGGCAATGAGAGGTGGTAATCACCAATGGCTAACTCATCCTACCTCGCACCATTGGAAGCTCGAAGATCCACCTCTCGTCTAGAAATCTTTCTAAATATACTTGGTTTCTGCATTTGAATACAGATGTGAGCCCCATAAGCTGTATCTAATACCCAATGTGTAGAAATGGAAGGATTACACTCGATAACGAACACACCTTTAGTATCCCCACACTTTTGGGTGAAATTCCTCTTCTATTGGTCTATCTTTCCACATGAAAAACACAACACCTCTCATTCCTTTCCCTACATATATATCTTCCCCTTCTTGGAGGGATGGTGCTCAAAGGCTTCAGACCATTTATAAGTCCTTGGCCCCTTTGTGTTGTCCTTCATTTTCTTATTCAACATAAGGATTGTGGGTTTGTCATGCCCCATGTCCTTATCTACATGGTGAATTATGGTTAGAAGTTTCTATAGAATCTTCTCATTGTTTCTCATTTTATAATTGAAAATAAAGCTAGAGAAGGTCTTATGCAGTGATGATAAGATGAGATATGTACGCAAATCATCTGGGAACTTAATACCTAAGATTTTCAGGTGTTCAATGTAGCTAATAAGCTTGACTACATGAGTCATAGTTGGCATATACTCTCAAATATTAGTCATAAACAGAGTGTTGGAGATCAAATATCTCTCTTTTCTCGCCTTCTCTTGATAGATATCCTTAAGGTGAGACATCCTGCTATATGCATCCATGTTTTCATGTTGCTTTAGGAGCTCATTAGAAATGGCTGATAGCATAAAAAATTATACATATGTGGAATCATCCATATGTTTCATATAGAGATACAGTTCCTCATCATTAGCCTCTTTTCTAGGTACAATTGGAACTGGATCTTCCATCGCATACAATTTACTCTTGTGGTGAACGATGATGTGTAAACGCCTATATCATTCCTTGAAATTGGTGCTGGTGAGAAGGTTTCCCTTATAGATTGTGGTTACTAATATTATGTTTGAAGTCATTTTTCTTTCCATTTATACAAATTAAGATGAGAAAATCTCTAGTACTTTATCATGATAAAACTGATACAAATAAATAAATTAATACTTATTAGTCTCACACTATTTTATCAAAATCCAATAGCCCTCACCATTGACTTCAAAATATTCTATTGCCTGAATATTCTAGTGGAAAGGATCCATATTTCCCTTCGCATTACCCCAAATAGGGTTGGTCATGAATGTTGAAGGGTTTTAGGTAGGCATTCCAAATTCTAACTGCATTAAATCGCATCTCTTTGATCCATTGAGTGGACTCCCAGTCCTAAAATCCTTTTATTTTGGATTTCCTCAACCTTTTCCTCTTGGTCACACTAAGTACTACTATGGAAGTAAACCCTTGATGTGAACCAAGTCAAGTCAACCCAAAAACTGAAATTATAATTCCCTGATAATTGAAACCACCCCAACTAAGGTTGGTTAAGCACTTTGAACTATGTTTTGATTCTAACCAAGATTATGGAAGACTATACCGACTTAATATTTCCTTGAGGGATTTTATCCTTATACATAAATTGCATTTTTATTATATTTATTACATGATTGTTTATTTTAAGTGGGATATAATTAAGTTATTAGACACGTATAATATAATATTTACACAGAAGTCGGTCTTATTTTTGTTCCATCTTGCATGCTTGTTTAATTTACTAATTGTGTGATCGTGATAACACACCCACAATAAATAAACCATGAAACTGACAGAAATAATATAAATGTTATGATCACGAGCCTGTTCTATTGGTTGGTTTATCTAGCAGTTGATAAACTAACCCAAGACCTAGGGGAGAAACACCTTGAACCTTTTGGGTTCGTGTTTACGGCTTTCCACCTGTCCACCTTTGTCTCTCCTTGAATTGGATTCACCGTGGATCCTAACTTGAGTCGCCTCCACTAGCTTGGGATCTCCATCCATTACATATGATTTAACTCACTTGTGGGTGAGGGATAAAATAGGGTTTTACCTAAAAGAAACCTTGGGCATGTAGGCCCTACATATTAATGAGGAGAAGGCTCGCATGCCTACAAATTTAATTTAAATAAATTAATTAAAAGAAACCATTCACATAAAAAGGTCTTGGTCTAGATCATGATCATCCATACAGGAAATGATATTTACGCATAAATAAAACTAGAATTCAATAATTTAATCATTTTTATTTAAGATAAATCATGTTTGAATCAATTAATTATCTTTAATTAATCAATTATTTTATCTTAAACCCTTTCCTGAATTTCCTTGAGATTCTCATCCATCATAATTTTAAACAAAAAAATCATTTAAAATTTTCTTTGTACGTAACTTGTACCTTAGAGGAAACCCGGTGAATTCTCGTTCATAACTACCCAATGAGTATAAATGAACATTAAGCAGATGTTAAATTCAACACACATTTATAAAACACCTATCACATGTTGTGCCTCAACTTTACCCTCGCACTATGGTACACGTCTCAAGGGTTTGTAAAATATAATAATAAATTTTAATAAATCAACATAATTTGGATGAGTACACATTGTGTAATTCTGAAAACATGGTGTGTAATTTTGTTCACCATCCATTTTTAGTACACATCCGGGGAGATGGCGTGTAGATGTACTTCAGAAATCTTCGGAGTACATGGTGAGTTTAGTGGGACACACACCCTGTAGTATCCGTGTTACACAATTTTCATTCGGGAAAGCTATGTACGGGGTACACGGTTTAACCCTAACCTGAAGGGACTACAGGCCGTGTTCAGTGGTCCACATGGCATGTAATCTGGGAACTGTGTGCCACCAATTCCTGATCAACACACGAAGTCTTAAAGACTTAGATATAATCCAATGACACGGCCTGGTTTGGAGGACCATCTAAGTGCATGGAACCTATACTACACAGTGTGTACTGCCGAATACACACTGTGTGTTCTGGTGTTGTACGTTCAGGAAGATTTGGCACCTCCGGATGAGATCCTCTATTTTATTTTAAACAAAATTAAAATAAAAAATCATTTCTGTAATGTGAACAAGAAATGAAAGAACCGGAATTTATCTCGAGATTCAAATTTATAGAATGATTAACATGAATTGAAACAACTAAATTATTAAATGCATAAATCACCAATGAGAAACTACATAATTATAATTAACTATATGACCCCTCTGATACCACTTGAAGGTTTTGGGCATAGTGGAAGCGAATTGGTGGGTTTTTCGAACATTAATTTCTCCATTAACAACAATCAATATGAGATCCGCCACGATAACAAAAAACCAGATCTTTGTAATAGAACAATGAACGAAAGAAAGAAAGGGAGTCCTGAAACCATAGATAGGGAAATCATATGTTGGTTATAATTAATTTAATTAAAATACAAGAATTACCTTGATAGAATTCTCTCTCCATTGATGTTTCCGATCACGATCCAATGTGATATATCATTGCATCGTAGAATAAAAGTATAGTATTTCTCTAGCGGTGATCCACATGAGCTCCATGTATCTCTGGATGTCACTGATAGGATCTCTAGGTGCTAGTGTGGAAGAGACTCCACTTGTGATGTCCGCCTTCGATCGCCTTGAGAGCCGCTTGCAAATCGCTCTCCTTGATCTGGTGGAGGAGGATCTCTCTCATTGCATGAGAGCATTCTTGGAGGAAAATAATTCTCTCTTTCCTTGAGAGATTTCACTAGACCCACTATGCACAACCCCTAAATATTTCTAGGCTAATGAGAATTATATAATTCAGAATTTAATTACTTAGAATAATAAAATGAATTAATTACCTGAAAGTATTTATTCATTTAATTTAATTCTTAGTAATACCCCATGTCTAATAATAACAGTTGACTATTATTATTATTGGACATTCACCCAGAAAATTACACCTAATATTATTAAATTAAATAAATAAGTTTATTTCCCACAAATCCCCATAAAAACTACACGGTGTATAATAATATACACGACATGTACTTTTGTTTTTTCCATTTTCTTTAATTCCTCAACCACATTTATTAGACCTTGAATAATGGCTATATATTTCTCAAATAAATATCACTACATTACTCACTAATAAATATATTATTTTTCCCACAATATATTCTCTCGAATAACAAGTGTCGAAATAAATGCGATCAGACATCCTTGAATAATTATTAAACCAAAATTGGGAATAATATTTAACTGAGATACTTGGACACACTTACCATGCGATCCTCTAGGCCTCTTCCTCGTTTGAATTAAGTGGAGCCTTCCTAAAGTCCACGGTTAGCATCTTGCAACATGCCAAGGCACCCATAGGGAAATAAGTTAACGCCGCAATGACATGTCACCTCTTACGAATGCTTACCTTGTAATGTAATCTCTTTGTATCGATATCTCGAATCAAGAAGGTTTCATGCTAGTGTAATCTACTCATGTGATTGATTATTCTTTCGTTGAATTTTTGGAATTGAACTCACCCATTCATTACCAAATCCATGGATTTATTTTGGAAATGTCAATTCCATCAAAGGGACTAAGATATCTACTTCGGTTATAGAACATAAGGGACAAATCCTTTCTCACATTATCTATTAATGCAGTATTACTCATGACACACCCAACATATCCTACCTCGTTGCGAATATTGTTTCATCACAGTTTTCTCCAATACATCTAAGTGTGTGAGTTGTAATACTCATTAATAATAATCTTAAAGTCTAAGGACCAATACACACGTCCGCAGATAGGAACATCCAATGACACTCTAAAATGTGGATTTACTGTTGGTGGGACGCGTTCTCAAAATATCTTCCTGGATATTACCAAGGGCACATACCATGATAATATGCCTCAATGTTTTATGAGTCCTCACCCCTAATAACCTGTTTTATTTGTGAATCTTACATAATATCATCTGGTCATAGAACATGTATTCAAGAATAGTGTTATAGAACTTCCGGGTTCTCATCCTAGCAGGGATTCACTGTGACCTTTTAGAGCAATTTCTATCTTTAGGACATTATCACATTCATTTTCACACATAAGGACAATCAATATGTGATAAGATATTTATTAATGAATAAAGTACAAAGTAGTTGGTTCTAGTCCACCAACTCCAACATCAGAGGCCTCAGCCCCTTGAATTTTTGATAACATAGTATTTTGAGAAAGTGCATGTATTACACTGGGAAACTCAAACTGGAGAAGAAATTGGTTGTTTCCACAAATTATCATAGTATATATATGTGGTATTACATTCCTTCATCAAAAAAAGTCTTGAAGATTGGTACTTTTATATAGAATATATATTAGACATTACCAATTAATTTAATCATAAAATGTATCTCACTATTTTATCGAACACCAGTAGCCCTCACAACTATAGTTGGTATACTCTATCACTTGAGTATGATAGTGGAAATGATATTTGAAACCTCTACTTATAGTCTACCACTACCACAAAACTGGGTTTCCACAGCACCACCCTTTAACAGTGCTAAACCAAAGCGCTGATAAAGAGGGTGCCTTTATACCATATTTTTTTATCATTGTTAAGGGGCCCCCCTTTAACCGAGCTTTTTTAGTAGCGCTGATGAAGGGGGGATTTATCAGCGCTTTTTTCCCTAGTGGTGATAAAGTTTATATTTCAAAAAAAAATAAAAAATAATATATTGATATATAAGTATATTTATATTGATATAAATATAATATAAATTTTTTAAATATGTTTTAGATTTATTTTATATGTGGTAGATGAAAAACGGACTCCATGAGAAGAAGTTATGATTGTTCAAAAATGAGTAACCCTCCTAGCGCCTAAAAGACTAAGAAACTCATAACTCGCTAAAGCAACTATAACTTCTGCTCTGAGTGTCCGCTTGAGCATCGAGACCAGTCAAATAAAATCTCGTGAGATGATTGAGGACCAATTCCAATAGAAACTATGATAAGATCAAAGAAATGGATGATATATAAGTTATACCACTCTAAAAAAATGTCCAACTTCAAACAGCCACAACTTTCGCTCTGGGTGTCTGTTTGGGCTCTACCACATATCAAATCGAAGGCGGCGAAGAGATCTACACCACAGGCTATCTCAAATAAATTTCATATCATATATTAAACCCTAAAACCCTAAAAAACCAGTATAAGGCCACCAAAACTTTGTTTATGTGTCTAGTGCCCTGTCAAATTTTTCTTAAAACGGTAATAACTCCCGATCTGTGTGTCTGTTTGGACTTTTTCACCTGTTATATCATAGTTCGTTCCATGATATTTTGTTTGAACAGTCACAGAGATGAAACAGACCCCCAAATCAGAATTTATGCATGTTTCAGTGACTCTACAATTTTTTAGGTTTTTCAAGCCCCCACTTCTAGCACTTCTGTCCTGTATGTTGTTTTTTCAAACAGCTGTAACTTATGATCTTCCAATATGTTCGTCCTCCACAACCTATCATATCAAACATCATTTGATGATCTTCGATTTGACTAGTCAAGAAGCTGGAACAGACTCTTGGATCAGAAGTTTTCATCATTACCCAGAGTTTAGGGTTTATTTGACTTTTTGACAGTATTTACGATTTTTGAGGGTTTCTCCATTTTTTACCTGTTTTTCAAGTTTTCAGGGATTGTAATCATTTTTCATAATGTACTGTTATTTATAATCAAATATATAACAATATATAAAAAAAATTATATTCACACATGAAATTTTAATTTTATAACTAAATAATTAAACATATTTACCTATAAAATATATTTCTCAATATATAAACATTATCTAAATAAAAAACTAATATCCATTTTATTTAAAATACAAATATATGAATATTTATATACCTATATAATGTGTACTTGTATATATGTGTGTGAGCCTGTGTGTGTGTGTGTGTATGTATTGACAAACTGATATATATTATCTATATATTCCAAACATATGTATATACATATTAATATATAATATTTGTAAATATATATAAATATGTATAATTATACTTACAGATACACGTATAATATATATATATGTTTGTGTGTGTGTGTTGTATATATGTATTTATTTATTTATAAACACACACAAAAACATATTTTATAAATGTATTTAAAACTGATCTTATCAATATATATTAATATACAAATAAAAAAATTAATATATAAAGATAAATATATATATTAATATACAGATATATATATAACGAATATATATATATTAATATAACTATATATATATATTAATATAAATATATATGTTAATATAAATATATATCAATATACGAGTAAATATAACTAAATATATATATAAATAAAGAGATATATTAATAAATGAAGAGAAAATCAATATGGTGTGGTGGTAGAGGCTTAGGTGTGTAGGAAATAGGTCCCGAGTTCAAATCCAGGGGGAGGTAGGTCGCGCATGTGGGTGGAATAAGGGCTAGTGCTGTTAAAGAATGGGATATCGTTGTTAGAGGGGGGTGTCACGACCCGTCCAAGTGGGACCCGCGCTGCGACTCCCTAAGCCTGGCTACAATAGGCCATGGGTTTGTGACTAGCACCGAGTAGGCATATTACTAACATGGGAGGCATTGCCTAAGTACCTGTACACACGCACGCATCTCCAAGCCCAAAAATACTGAAATGTAAAAAAATGCTAAGGAACAAAATGCATGCATACAACTAAACCCAATCACCAGAGTACAGTGGAAGGTAAAGTGATGAAAGTAAACTGGGCCAAAATACAAGACCACCAAAACAAGAGTCTGAAAACTGCAAAGTCCAACATGTGAACTCAAAGAGGTACTGGGACAGCTGCTCATAGTCGTAGGAACACCTCGGCCTGTAGGGAACTCAAAAAGCCTGGTCCTGTCCTGGTCCACCCTAGACTCTATCAAAAGGATTCTCATCTGCACAAGACACAACACGTGCGGGAAAATCCCGTGCAGGGGTGAGTATAACAATACTTAGTAGAGGACCCCAAAAACCACAAAACAATACACAAATTAGTGGTACAGTCATCTATACACAATATATGTCTACAGAACATATATCAAGTGAAACACAGTCTAGATATACTCAAACCCCAAACTCGTGGTCTAGAGGCAAGTCACACAACCTCATACCCCGTCTAGGGATTCTGTTTGAAGATTCCATAAAGCACTCATTCTGAGAGAACACACTCCACGAGTCTAGTATCTATGATGATGTCTGTTCGAGAAGTAATATTCATTGAGAAATGCCACGAGAGGTAGATACACTCATTACGGGAGACACACTTTTGAGTGGGAAGGATAATGGTAGATAGATACACTCATTACGGGAGACACGCTACTGAGTGGGGAAAGATCACGATACATAGATGAGGGTCCCTGTTAGGGCCATGGTGGATACCGCGACTCATCCAGATTCACCAGCTAGTTAGAGGATCAATTCCTGGTAGAGTTGGTCACGTTGATGCCTAACTCTACCTAGGGTCAGGAATGGATAGCGGATCATGATCCGGGCCTCTCAGAGGGATGCCTAACTCTATCACATAAAGTCATGTTGAAGGGTTCAGACTCCTATAAAAAGGAAATGATTCCTGACCTTCAGGGTAACGAGAAGAAGGGTCATGAACCCAAATGAGACATGTCCAAGATGCGGTGGACAAGATGGCCAAACCGTTTTCCAAAAAGTAAACGACGTGTAGGAAATTCACAGGGTGTGTCTTCAGACCTCGGGTACTGTCTGTGTTCAATGGCCTATGTCATAAGGTTGTTCATGTAGAGAAAGTCAGTATGCAATGTGTGGTAGGGATTACACGCCGTGTCTGAGTAACTAGGGTCAGCTCTGTGTATGCTGGCCATGTGCACGTACACGACCTCAACGCAAGTACGCCATCCCGTGTAGTCGGTACATGGGGTGACCCGCACTACTAGCCTCACCTAGCCATGTGGTGTAGTACACGGCCGTGTACTACACCCCATGTCTGTGTACCCCCTAGATACACACCGAGCCCCGTGTGGCTACCTCTTCCATGCTACATAGAGAATACACATCGTGTTCTAAAGCAGCGTAGTTCATCTCATGTTCATGTACTTTGCAAAGTACATGTCGAGCCTCAGGAAAGGTGCAACATGCCGTGTGATTGGGGTCACACACCATGTGATACACGTCTAACACCCAAAACCCTAGCCAACGCTGAGCCGGTCCACACGATGTGTTCTTCGGAGATACACGCTGTGTATTCTGGAAATTTCCAGAAACGCGAACCTCCGCCGTCGTGCCTCTGGTGGTGTCTTGTTCATTGATCTGGTCATTCGATCGCCATGGAACTCCCAAGTTTTGGTCTCCCTGACACCATGAAGTTGTTTCCATTGTTTCTGGACCTCATATTTGCTCCAGAAACATGTTTTGATCTTCTCGCGTGAATAATACTTGAAGAACAACCTCTTCTAATTCGAGCTGATTCGTCGTCTGTCATGGCCATCGCACCTCCGTACGGTCATTGCGATGTCAGATCTATGGTTTGGGATCGTTGCATTGCTAGACGGGTGCACAACGATCTGTTGTCCATTGCCCCATGAAGAATGCAAAGAACACGATGAACGCGCGAGAAGGAAAGGGGGAAAGAAAAGAATCCAATAAAACATATTGAGGAACGAACCTCCACTACCGTTCATTGTGGCATTGATCTGCTCCCGTTAGTAGGATTAAACGGAGCATAAAATCAACAATAATAATCAACATCGACTAATTCCCCATAATCATCCCAATAAACCCTCCCGCAAGAACGTACAAATCTGCGGATCAACTCGTTCGTGGTTGATCCGCATTCATCGTTTCAATTCAAAAACGGGGAAAGAGAAATGAAATAACAACCCCTACCTTTTAAGGAAGGATCGATCGTTGACTAAGGGGTTGTGCAACCGTCGTCGTAGAGATCCTTCAACTTCGTTGGCGCAGCGATTCACAGCTTCGATTCATCATCATTCGTTGTTGATAGATTCCTCTGAAGCACCATGGATTCTCCATATTTTCCTCTCAATCCTTGAAAATGAGCGATATCCTAATAAAAGTAAAACATGTTTGGAAATCCATTACGCTGCGACATTAATGGGTAAGCGTTGTTGTTTTCTGAGTCATTATGACATGACATTTAATATTGAAACAGCTTCTATGTCGTTGCGCTGTAGTGTATGTTTCCACAAAATAAAATAAAATAACATTGCGAATTTATTTTATTTTTATTTTACTAAAAAACTCCTGAAATTTAATTTTTCCCTCGACCCGTGTCGGTCGAGGTTAGACCCATTCTTAGGTAAATTTGTCATCCCAGATGCAACGGTTCCCTCAGATTTTTAATCTGGGCATCCGTTTGGAAACTGCCACAATCACGCACATGTGCCGACTAACTTAACTTAAAAAGTTTCAAACCACAGTTCTACGCTCATCGGGCCTCATAATGATGTGTCATCTCCACGCATGGTCTCGTAATAATTCCATATAATATTAAAAAAATAAACGGAAAAATCTGAGGCATTATATTCTCCCCACCTTGGGGCTTTATGTCCCCGAAAACCCAAAACAAGACTACTCAAAAAGATGGGGGTATTGGGCATGGATCTGAGCCTCCCACTCCCACGTTCTCTCCTGAAGATTCTCGTGCTGCCACCAAATGCGCACCAAGGGAATTGATCACCCACAAAGTAGCCTCTCCTGCCGATCCTCAATCTTCACTGGGTACTCAGCAAAGGTCACTCCATCCTTGATGTCCAGCTCACCCCAGTCGATGACGTGTGATGGGTCATGCACGTACCTCCTCATCTACGACACGGGTAATACATCATGTACCCGATGCAACTGTGGTGGTAGAGCTAGGAGGTATGCCACCTCACCATCTCTGAATAGTATCTGGAAAGGTCCGATAAACCTCAGAGATAGCTTGTCACCCCGACTAAATCTTTGTAACCCTCGTCGAGTTAAGACCCGAAGAAAGACGTCGTCTCCCTCCCCGAACTCCCGAGGTCTCTGTCGTCTGTTAGCATAAGACTTCTGCCAGATTTGTGCAGTCTTCATCCACTCCAGGATGATCTGCACCTTCTCAGTGGTGCCTTGCACCAACTCTGGACCCATGAGTGCTGACTCTCTGGGGTCGGTCCTGCAATGTGGTGACCGACAGGGTCTCCCATAAAAATCCTCAAAAGATGTCATACCAATGGTGGTGTGGTCGCTGTTATTGTACGCAATCTCCACCAGTGGTAGGTGGTCCTCCCAAATGCGACTAAAGTCCAAGGTACAGGCTCGTAGCATATCTTCTAGAAACTGAATGGTCCTCTCCATTTGAAAATCGGTCTGTGGATAGAATGCTATGCTCAAGCGTAGCTATGTCCCAAAGGTAGTGTTGCCACATTTTCAATGTGAAGACTACTTCCGCCAAATTGAGATCATGGGTCGCATAGTTTTTCTCATGTGGCCTAAGCTGGCGTGAACCATAAGAAATCACTTCCTGTCTCTGAATCAGGACACAGCCGAACCCATTCCCTAATACGTCGTAAAAAACTACGTACTCGACACCCTCCTCCAGTAATCTCAAGATTGGGGTGCTCGTCAAACTCTGTCTCAACTGCTCAAAAGAAAGCTGGAACTTCTCTGTCCACACGAAGGGTTTCCTTTTTCGGGTCAAGGATGTTATTGGTGCTGGTATTCGGGAGAAATCAGTGATGAATATTCGATAATATCCTGCCAACCCAAGGAAGCTCCGCACCTCTATCATGCTCTGAGGTGGCTCCCATGCTAACACTGCCTCCACCTTGGTTGGTTCCACAGCTACACCATCTGCTGAGATGACATGTCCCATAAAGTGGACATTCTGGATCCAGAACAGGCACTTTGAGAGGTTCCCATAAATCTTGTACTCTCGGAGTTTGTCTAGAACAATCCGCAGGTGTCTCGCGTGCTCCTCCTCTGACACCGAGTACACAAGGATGTCGTCGATGAAGACCACTACGAATCGGTCCAAATACGGATGGAAGATCCGTTTCAATCAGTCCCATGAACACTACAAGGGATTTTGTCATGCTGAAAGGCATCACCAAGTACTTATTGTAACTGTAGCATCATCTGAATGTCGTCTTCGGTATATCCTTATCTCATACCTGTGATTGGTGATAACCTGATTGAAGGTCAACCTTTGAGAACCATAGTTCCCCTCTTAGTTGATCGAAGAGGTCATCGATTCTCAGAAGTGGATACTTGTTCTTCACCGTCACTTGGTTCAGGCATCGGTAATCCACGCACAACCTCAAACTCCCGTCTTCCTTCTTGACAAACAAGACCGGGGCCGCCCAGGGTGAAACGCTGGGTCTCACAAAAGCCTTGCTCTATAAATCATCCAACTTCACCCTCATCTCATGAAGCTCTGCAGGATCCATCCGATATACTGATGAAGAAATCGGTTTCGTCCTGAGGTGTAAGTCGATACAGAAGTCGATCTCCCGGCGGGTAGGTAGTCTTGGAACATCTTCAGGAAAGACATCCTCATACTCCACCACTACTTATGGGAACTAGGAGCTCATCACATCTACTGCTCTGAGAGCTAGGCTAGCCGACTCATGAGTGGCCAGCTGCACCCTCCTATACATGAGGTCGTTCTGTGATGCATGGGTCCCCTTTTATCCGACAAAGAAAAATCTCGTCCCATCACTGTGGACACGTCGCACTCTTTGCCTAAAATAGTCAATCTGGGCATGGACCGAAGATAACCAATCCATACTGAGAATGATGTCATAAGGCCTCGACGTTACCACCAAGAGGTTCCATCCGAAACTCTCGCCTCCAAGTGTAAGATCACACTTTCTCCAAAGGTGTGTGATCATCAAGTCCCCTCTCGTAGGTGTCTCCAAGCGTAAGGATCGAGTCAATGGTTCAACCAGAATCTTAAGTTTTCACACAAGACATGTGGATATGAAGGAATGACTGGAACCTATGTCTACAAGTATAGAATCTAAGGTAGATAAGACATAGATCGTACCTCAGATCATCCCTAGAGCCCTTGGGTCATACACCTCTACCGCTTGCAGCTGTCCCCCCCCTGTCCCCCAACTTCCTAAGCCTGGTGCGGACCTCCTGGGGGTGGTGGTGGAAGTAAGTCGAAGCGTCTGCCACCACCTGCTGCTCACCCTGCTCCTCTACTACGTCTTCCACCTGGAGGGTCTATCTTCTCCACTCTCTACCTCTACCTCGATGGTCTATCCACCACTTTCCTGTCAGCAGCTCAACGGGTCAGACAATCTCTTGCGAGATGTCCCCTACCGTCGCACACGTAGCACCGCTTCTCACTAGGATGATTGGATCCAGCCTAAGATCCATGGACCATCGATCCCCTATCCTGGGTCCTCCTCTGACATCTCTCACGTCCTGATCCCTGTGTCCGACGTCAGCTCCCTGCTGTCGAGTTCTCCGGACCTGCCTGCCTACTACTGACTGTCGTCAGCTGTCTCTACTCCACCAAGAAGCTCTCGATCACCAAGGCCCGCTGGAGCACTCCAACATAAGTAGATATGCATAGAGGCACGAAGCTAGCTCAGATGTCTTGCCATAGACCTCATTCAAAGGTCCGAGCTCTGAAGTACTGATCTCTGACCATATCCATCAAGTAACTGGAAAGGTTGGTGATCCTCGATGAAAAGTCAGCTATAGTCATACTGCCCTGCTAGAGCTGAAGAAGCTCCTGGATGCGTACCGCTCTCAGCGTAACCAGAGAGAACTCATCCCTAATGAGTCACTCGAACTCCATCCATGAAAGAGTCTCCTTGTCGTGAGTCTACGTGGTCAGACTCCACCATCGTCATGTCGAACCCTGAAGAAGGATCGCTCCTAGGATCACCATCTGGTCTGCGGGTGTCCTCACTAGATGGAAAACTCTAGTCACTGCCTCAAGCCAGTATTCAGCCGCCTGAGGGTCGGGCTCGCCTCGGAACCTAAGGGGTCTCTGTCTCTGGAACTCATGGAACACGCTCAGCCTGTGCTCCTCATTGGTCGACACCATAGGTACCACTGGCTGCTCCACTAGTGGTGGCATAGCAGGTGCACCACCTGGCGGCAACGCCTGGGGAACTGGTCCTTGTATCGAAGCCTCATCACTGAGGGAGTCACCCTCATGATCATGTTGCTGAATCCTAGCAGTTAGGCGTCGCGGAGGAATCCTGTAAGGAAAACAAGATATACCATGAGTATATCTTGATAAATGACTCAAAGGACATGGAAAACACAACCCATTCCTATATGATGCATGTACCTTTATTTTTTTTCCCCCGCAACCAGTGTTTTCATGTACCGAGTCGAAAAGCAGGTTATCAGAGTCCTGGTGTATGGATACGTCGGCCGCCAGCACCAACACTGGAGTCCCTCGCCTGAAAGACGAACTCGAAACACTCAACATTGTTGCCCCAAACCAACCTCACAGACTCTTGGTCCTATGGTAGAACTGGCCACCTTTCATACCACTCTGTCATGACCCATCCTAGTGGGGCCCGCGCTGCGTCTCTCCAAGCCCGCCTCTAATAGGCCAGGGGCTGGTGACTAGCACCAAGTAGGCATATTACTAACATGGGAGGCATTGCCTAAGTACCTATACACATGAACACATCTCCAAGACCACAAATGCTGAAATCTAAAAAACACACTAAGGAACACAATGCATGCCTACAACTTAACCCAATCACCAGAGTACAGTGGAAGGTAAAGTGCTGAAAGTAAATTGGGAAAAAATACAAGCCCACCAAAAAAAGAGTCTGAAAACTGCAAAGTCCAACCTGTGAACGCAAAGAGGTATTGGGACTACTGTTCGTAGTCATAAGAACACCTCGGACTGTTGGGAACTCAGAAAGCCCAGTCTTGTCCTGGTCCGCCCTGGACTCTGTCAAAAGGCTGCTCGTCTGCACAAGAAACAACATGTGTGGGCAAAGCCCGTGTAGGGGTGAGTATAAAAATACTCATTAGAGGACCCCGAAAACCACAAAGCAATACAAAAAGTAAAGGTACAGTCAGTTATACACAGTATATGTCTACAGAACATATATCAAGTGAGACATAGTCCATATATACTTGAAACCCAAACTCGTGGTCTATAGGCAAGTCACACAACCACATACCCTGTCTAGGGATTCTGTTCGAATATTCCAAGAAGCACTTGTTCTGGGAGAACATAGTCCACAAGTCTGGTAGCTTTGATGACATCTGTCTAAGAAGTAATGTTCGTCGGGAAATGCCACGAGAGGTAGATACACTAATTACGGGAAACACACTTCTGAGTAGGGAAAGATCACGATACACGAATGAGGATCGCTTCTAGGGCCATGGCGGATACCGTGACTCATCCGGATTCACCAGCTAGGTAGAGGATCAATGCCCGATAGAGTTGGTCACGTCGATGCTTTACTCTACATAGGGTCAGGAATGGATAGAGGATCACGCTCTGGTTCTCTCCGAGGGATGCCTGACTCTATCACAGAAAGTCCTGCTGAAGGGATCATACTCCTATAAAAAGGAAACAGTGCATGACCATCAGGGGAACAAGAAGAAGGGGCACGAACCCAAACGAGACATGTCTAAGATGCGGTGGACAAGATGACCAAACCATTTTCCAAAAAGTACACAGTGTGTAGGAAAGTCACACGCCATGTCTTCAGACCTCGGGTACTGTCTGTGTTCAATGGCCCGTGTCATAAGGTCAGTCGTGTAGAGAAAGTCAGTACACGACGTGTGGTAGGGATTACACGCCTTGTCTGAGTAACTGGGTTTGGCTCCGTGTACGTTGGCCATGTGCTCGTACACAACCTCAACCAAAGTACGCTATCCCATGTAGTTGGTACACGAGGTGACCCGCACTACTGGCCTCACCTTGCGGTGTGGTGTAGTACACGGCCGTGTACTATACCCCGTGTCTGTGTACCCCCCGGATACACGCCGAGCCTCGTGTGGCCACCTCTGCCATGCTGCGTAGAATGTACGCTTCGTGTTTTGAAGTCGTGTTGTCCATCCCGTGTTCGTGTACTTTCCAAAGTACACACCGAGCCTCGAGGAAGGTGCAATACGCCGTGTGATACCCGTATAACGCCTGAAACCCAAGCCGCCACTGAGCCGGTCCACACGGCATGTTCTTCGGAGATACACGTCCTGTATTCTAGAAATTTTCAGAAAGGCAAACCTCCGCCGTCGCGCCTTCGGTGGTGTACCGTTCGTCGATCTGGTCATCCGATCGCCATGGAACTCCCAGTTTTCGGTCGCCCCGACACCACGATGTTGTTTCCATTGTTTCCGGACCTCTGATCGGCTCTAGAAACATGTTTTGATCTTCCCGCGTGAAGAACGCTCGAAGAATGGCCTCTTCAAATCCGTGTTGATTCGTCATCCGTCATGGTCGTCGCACCTCCATAGGGTCGTTGCGATGTCGGATCTTCGGTTTGGGATCGTTGCTTTTCTAGACGGGTGCACAACGATCTATTGTTCGTTGCCCCGCGAAGAACGCGAAGAACGCGAAAAACACGCGAGAAGGAATGGGGGAAAGAAAAGAATCTAATAAAACAAATTGAGGAACGAACCTTTGTCGTCGTTCATCACGGCGTTGATCCGCTCCTGTTAGTAGGCTTAAACGGAGCGTAAAATCAACAATAATAATCAACATCGACGAATTCCCCATAATCATCCCAATAAATCCTTCCCGCAAGAACGTTCGAATCCGTGAATCCATCGTCGTTCGTCGTTTAAATTCAAAAACGGGGAAAGATGAATGAAATAACAACCCCTGCCTTTTAAGGAAGGATCGATCGTTGACGAAGGGGTTGCGCTGCCGTCAACATCGAGATCCTTCAACTTCGTTGGCGCAGCAATTCATAGCTTCGATTCGTCGCTGAGAGTTTCCTCCGAAGCACCACGGATTCTCCAAAGTTTCCACTCAATCCTTGCCAACGAGTGGCATCCCAATAAAAGGAAAACATGTTTGGCATTCCATTACGTTGCGGCATTAATGGGTCAGCGTTGTGTTTTCTGAGTCATTATGACATGACATTTAATATTGAAATAGATGCCATGTCGCTGCGTTGTAGTGGATGTTTCCACAAAATAAAATAAAATAACTTGGGAATTTATTTTATTTTTATTTTACTAAAAATGTCTGGAAATTTACTTTTTTCCTCAACCCGCGCCGGTCGAGGTTAGACTTATTCTTAGGTAAAGTCGTCGTCCCGGTTGCAACGGTGCCCTCAGATTTTTAATCCATGCATCCGTTTGGAAACTGCCACAACCACGCAAATGTGCCGACTCACTTACTTAAAAAGTTTCAAACCACTATTCCAGGTTCACCGGGCCTCAGAATGATGTGTCGTCTCCGCGCCTGGTCTCGTAATAATTCCATATAATATTAAAAAAGTAATACACTGAAAAATCTGAGACATTACAGGGGGGCTGGGATGGGGGGCGTTGTTGAAGGGGGGGTTCAAGTGTTGTTGAATCCCCTCCCTGATTTGCAGAATTTTTTAATGTATTTTTTAAATTTTATCAGTGCTAAAAAATGCTGATAAATGACCAATTTATTGGCGATTTTTTAGCACTGATAAAAGACCCCTTTTACCAGTTTTTTTTAGCGCTGATAAAACGGACTCCCTTTATCTTCGCTGATATTAATTGCACTTTTTTAACACTGAGAAATGGCTATTTGAGCGCTGATAAAAGTGTGTTTGTGGTAGTGTACATTCTTTGGCTATGCCACTACTCTGAGAGTCCAAGATAATAATTTGACTAAATAAACACATTTAATTGTGTCTCCTTAATATGTTGAGTGTTGTCCTACCTTCTAAAATCATAAACATGATTTACTCAATGGTTTCTAATAAAGATGAAACAATCCATCTTTGACCAGTTCTTTTCTCCAACATTAGTTAAGTCGTCCCATTACTCTGATAAAAATTAATTGGTAGTAAGAGGCACCCTAAACAATGGATGATGAGAAACTCGTACAACAGGTATTGATCAAATTTGATTGATGGAAGGATTTGATGACATAATATTTATTTGAGGGGTTATTAATATTTTCTCAATGAATGTAATCTTTTTCTATTAATTTTGTTCATACAATATTATCATTCTCACAAATGAATGCGCATTAATTGGATACATTCATCATGTCTTTATTCATTTTTTCTCATCATTATTTTATTTTCTCCCACGGACATGTAAATGCATAAAATATTAAAAAATGAATAATGGAAAAAATTAACCAAATTTTCATGAGCATTTACTATTGGTATATCCATTTAAACCCAATTGATCAACCATAACCTAAGGGTATCATGAATTAGTCTGATCATGACTTGAATCGTAGCTCACCCATGGTCTAGTGTTTTCACGTCTCATCAAGAGGACGGCCCCACTTTGGTGTCGTCCTCACCATACAACGTCATCATAAATAGTGAAGATTTACTTGCACATAGGCGATGGGGTCTTAGGAAGGGAAATATACATACAGATATGAATGGATCCGAATCCCCTTAATCCCCTTATACATATCGAATAAAATGAGTTGATGCAGAAATCGTCAATATAAATTATTATTATTACAAATAAACGGAGACATGAAATAGGTCATTCACTACTGTAGAACAGTTGGTATATCAAATAAATGGGTAATAAAATCAAAATGCAGTTTATTTTATGTTTAAGGGAATAAATGTAAATTAAATGAAATGTTCTATTCAAATAATTTATTTTTTGTTCGGTCAAGAAATTAATTTAGTTTAATACACGGCAGGTTGGGTCTGATAACACCCATCACAGCGGAAGAATCCCAATCATGTCCAGATAGCGGGTGGGAAGGGGGGTTTGCGGGAGGGGCTCGCACGTTGGGACACCGGTGGGGTCGGAGATGTGAGTCGGGCGGAGATGAGGGTAGCGTGGCTGCATGCAGAGGCTTCTCTCGGCCACCGGGAGGTAGTGGTAGGGTGCGTCACCCGTCAGCGATTGCTTCGACAACTGGTTCGTCTCTATGAGTGGCACTAGTTATGGTGATGCTGATGGTGGGTTCAATGATGTAGTGGAGAGGAGGGCCTACTGCAATGGTGGTGCGTTATTTGGTCATGGGAGAGTACTACCACAGCGGGCCACAAGGATTGGGAAGGAAACTTGTCTCCTGTATATAGGAAAGAAGAGACAAGAGATGTCAAATTGTGCATCATAATATCATTTATATTTTAATCAAATACATTTAATATATATTAAATATATTGCGCGATAAAACCGATCCATTAACTCGACTACAAATTTCCAAAACATTAAATAAACCATGAATATTGAATTAATATTCATTCGTATAATATTTTTCCATGTATTTGTTTTTAATATGTAAATTAAACCCATTTTTTTAAACTCTAACAATAATACATTTATTTATACTTCAGTGATCATTAATATATGGACTACCGTCTTACCTCATGATGGAGCACACTGTGTCCTACAATCCTATTCACCTGAATATGGATAACACTTTAATACACAATTATGTGTCACTGTCTAGGCCCTTATCTTGATAGCATTGAATAATATTAATAAACTAGAAGTAGAGTGCAGAAATCTATCAGGACCCCTAAAGAGATAAGGAATAGTTATACAAATGATAACCAATATACAAACAAGCATCGTGTAATATAATATCTTGATCATACAATATCTCATAATGTTGGTGTTGGGCAAAAATCCCTTATGGTATCATTGAATCATTTTTGAGGTGATTGTGTTTGTTGATAAAGTGGACATCTGTGTGGTGATTGTTGACAAAGCAAACCATGACATACAAATTTGTTGACAAAGGGGATTTCATGGTGGAATGTCGAGTTCAAGAGTTGCGGTCAACGATCCATGTTTGATTCAATAACGTCGACAAATGAATGAATAATCTGGAGGCAGTACAAAAAAAACAGATACAAGGTGGCGCCGTTTTCTAGTGTTTGCCAACTTTTTGGGCTTGAAAATTGACAAATGAAGAAAAGTGGTTTTTGGAAAAAGGACTTGCGCGCCATGTACTTGAAGGAGTGGAAGCTTGCGCGCCTAATGTTTTTCAAGACCAGAGCATCAAAATATGGCAAGGGAAACAATGTCGCGCAAGTATTGGGTTGGTCGCGCAGGTGACTTGCACGCCGATGAAGGACTTGCGCGCCGGTGCTTAGGAGGATTGGAAACTTGCGCGCCTGTTATTTTTCAAGAACAGAAGATCAAAATATGGAGAAGGAAAGAAGGTCGCGCTGGTATTTGGTTCGGTCGCGCAAGTGACTTGTAGGGGAAGAGACCTGCGCGCCGAGACTTGCGCGCCGAGAGGTGACTTGCGCGCCGCCGCGTAGGTTTACCAAATGCCTATAAATACTAGACCACCCCTCCTCATTTTCAACATAGTTCAACACTTAGAAAATTCAGAGCTCCTGTCGCGCAGGTGTGGTGGTCGTGCAAGTGGTGGCGGGTCGCACAAGTAGGACTTGCGCGCCTGATTTGAAGAAGCGCGGTTGTTGTTAGTTGCGCACCAATATTGGTTTGGGCGTAAAGGGAAGTGAGTCGCGCAATTTTGGAGTTGCAGAAGCTTGTGTCGCGCAAGTGGTTGAGGAAGACTTGCACACCAGTTGTGACTTGCGCGCCGATACTTGCACGCTAGGTTAGACTTGCGCGCCAAGTAAGGTTGATTCACTGCAGTATTTCAGGGCTGCGTGAAAGCTGGAAGATTTCCCGATACCTTTGGTGCAAAGAGAGATCCATCTACGGGTGAAAGTTGGATTTCAACAGAGCATCTATATACAGAGGAAGATGCATTCCTTCATGCAAATGAAGAGACCTACAGGTCTTTAAACTGTGAGTGGATTCATTCCGAAGCATTGAGTAAAGGAAGAGGAAGAAGGTGATCCTCTCCACCGGCAGAGAGCCAGAGAGAGAGAAATAGGGAGTGACCCTTGGGAAAGCAGTGAACTGACCCTAAACCTTGTAAAGGCAGTGAGTCTAGGACAGTGTGACTGTTCCCGAACCTTTGTATCCACATCTAGTGAAGAATAGTGGAATTTGGTACGACCGGTAACTTGTCGGCGTATGCTCCTTGGACGTAGCCTAGTGAGGGTGAACCAAGTAAAAATCTCTGTGTCTGCCTGCTTACTTCCCTGCATTGCATTTAATGCATCATCATCAGATAAAGAAGAAAATAATTGATCATAATAAACACACAAGTGCAAACAAAGTGACCCTTGTAATAAAGAGGTCAAGATCTAGTGGAGCCAGAAGAACTTTGAAAAAGAATATCCATACCCTGATTCACCCCCCCTCTCAGCGTATATAGGCCCCTATTGGTCCTAACAATTGGTATCAGAGGGAATTTTTCTTTTATCATATTTTCTCTCTGACTTGGTTCAGTCGATTGCTCAAGTTAAAGATTCTGTCATCTCTTATCATATTGTGCCATGGCAAAAGGAAGAACATCAAAGAAGAAGCAGAAAGCTGGTGGAATTACCCACTGTGTAAGTGTCAATGGAAAGAGTGTGATTCAGTTAAAGGAATCATTTAGTGAACAGAAGAATGATTTGGATGAATCATACTATGAAAATACTTACTCATTCAATGATGCTAAAAGAATGAGTGAAGAACCTGATTTTCCAAGTGATGTTGGAACCACTGATGATGAAGAAACACCAAGAAGTCGAAAAGTGGAAGTTTTCCACAAGGCAAAGGAATTGGATCGGAAATTGGATGAAGAGATGAAATTTAAAGAAATCAAGAACCAAGCAATGGAAATTGAGGTTAACAAGCTAAGAGGATTAAATCAAAGGCTTATTGATGTGGCCACTAATCTAAGGGAGAAGAATCAATTTCAAGCCGAAGAACTGCAATAGCTGCCTATAAAGAGAGAAAAGATCAAATCTGATGTTAAGGGAATGAATCTGGACACAGATGAAATTGAGATTTTGAAATCTAGAAATGTTGATCTTACTACACAGCTATCAGAGCTAGTTCAGAAGAATCAAATGCTACAACAAGAGATGCATTCGTCTCTGAATCCGTTGCTCATGAAAATTTGAAATTAAAGGAGCAAGGTGGCATGGTGGATAAGATGACACATGAATTGGAAGATGAAATGAGTAGAGGAAAGTTTCTCAAGAGACAACTTGATGCTCAACTTGAATCAAGAGATAAAAATATTCAGCAACTGGAGGAAGAAATATAATCAGGCAAGAAAGAAATGGAGAAATCTAAATCCAAAGATAAGCCCAGGTTGAAGGATGCACTGCACTTATTATTTGATTATCCTTCAGAAAGAGATGATAAAATGAAAGACAAATATGCTACATCAGAGGAGAATCATGAAAGGATTGTATTATCCCAAAGGCCATCCATTTTGGGAATGTTTGGAATTAGATATGATGATCTCACTCCTATGTGTGATAAGAAAAATGTGGTGAAAACCTACAGAGGTAAGAAAAACCTTGTAGGTGCTAGAGATATACCTAACAAGGATTTTACAGGAAGAAATGATAGCATGTGCTATTTCTGTGGGATTCATGGACACACATCAAGCTTTTTTTCAGAGGCTCAAGAATACATTTCGTATTGTGAAAATAGAAAATGTACAAAATCTGAGAATAAGATGAAGCGTTATGAGAAATCAGAGATAAGAGTCTCTCAGAGGAAAACATTCATCAGATTTTATTACTGTGGAAGAATGGGACACACCCTGAGTATGTGTCAGGATGCTCAAGAGCCCCGTGTTAGAAGAAGAACTCAAGGTGTATCAGCATCTTGACATAGAAATGACGAAACGAGGTATGTCTTTGATGGAAGATGTTTTATATGTTCAGATTATGGGAATTTGGCAAGAAATTGCAGCAAGAAGAACGCAAGAAAGGAAAAGGAACTCAAAAGGATATTCTCGACTCCAATGATGCATAATGAGAAATTCTACACTGGGAGACAAATTGGTATGGAGAAGAATAGGCTTAGAGCCTCAGGGGAATCGCATGGAGCTGAACGAAAGGTGTATCAGTCACTTCCTCTGTAATATTCACAACAGCTCTCAAGGAGAGAATGTGAACAGACCTGGAAGATTAAGGGAAGATCTACTCCAGCTGTGATAAAGAATAATGAACGTTCAATGGAGGACTCACCACCAGTGAAAAAGAGTGTGGTTACTCAGACATCTGATAAAAGAAATATGAACAAAGAATGTATTGAAAAATTCGCATGTCATGTTCCACAACGAAAAGTGGAGGAAGGTGCATGATCCTTGGAATGGTGGAAGAAGCAAGGGAAGATGACAAGTAGAGAGATTCCTACCCAAAGAATGAATCAAGAGAAATAGAATTTTGTTGGAGCATCAAAGATGAAGATATGTACTAGTGGGTTTAAGCCCCAAATGGTGAGAAAAGCCAAGCCTGCAGAATCTACATATCGGAAAAAGGCGCAGCATGTGGGTAATGAATGCTTAGTCATATGGCCAGAGCAGTTGAAGTTGGCTAGGCAGCTAGAAGAAGAAAAGAAAGAGTATGATGCTCTGTAAGAAAGAATCAAAGGGTTGACCCTTCAGGATCAACCACTATCCTCGTCTTGAGGATTCTAGAAGATACCCCCTCTCCCTATGTATATAAATGTTGTTAACGGATTATTCAAGTGTTTCAGGATTTAGGGAGATACGATCCAAGGAGAAGTGGCATCAAAAGATGCACAGTAATAGTGATATGCTTTAGAGTTTCAATTGAATCAAATTAGGTAGCAGAGTTGAAGAAGAAAGGGAGAAACATAGCATAATAGGAAGTGATTGTGTTATTAACTTTATCACTTGTTTCCTACACCGGGTTCCCAACTCAGTAGGCTTAGAGATTTTGTTAATGGCTCATTATTGAGTGCCAAATTGGTATAAATGATTCAAGTGGAGATGAATGGTTATGGTTCTAAATAGTGGGCCTAACCACAATATGGGTTGCATAACATAAGAGGAGCATTCAATAACAAAATCAGATGCAAGAGCCATGAATGTAATAATTGAATGACTCAGCTCAGGTGTTGCCTATCAAGGGAAGAAAGAAACACAGGGAGAAGCAACAATAATCATGCATCTCCTGATTATCTATTTTTTTTTAACAAGTGGTATTCATTGACAGTTTTCAGGATACCGAGAAGCTGCAAGAGAGTATCAACCCTATCTCAACAAGAAGCTCAGAAAAGTAGCTGAAAGAAATGAAGCCACTGAAAAATTAAATAGTGAGAAATTCCCTGATGAAAGTGATGAGGAGGTAAGCAACACAGGGGGAGTAGAAGTGGCAGAAGCTGACTCAGAAGAAGATACAATTATGAGAAAGAGGAAACAAAGTCTGTTTCTTCAAGGAAGCCAAAGAGTCGAGCAAAAATTTATAATCAGAATATCATTAGTGATCAGACAACTCTAGTTCAGACAAGAAGAATGAAGTCACTGTAGTATATATCTTTCCTATCTCAGGTAGACCCGAAATGCTTTGCTGATGTAGTTGAAGATGAAAACTGGGTTTAGGCCATGAATGAAGAGCTAAATCAGTATGATAAGAATCAGACATGGGAGATTGTTTCGAGGCTAGTAGATAAGAATGTCATCAGGACTAAATGGGTCTATCGCAACAAGATGAATGAAGATGAAACAATGATTCGAAACAAAGAATGACTAGTGTGCAAAGGATACTCCTAGATAGAGGGAATAGATGTTGATGAGACATTTGCACCGGTTGCAAGGCTGGAGACAATCAGATTATTTTTGGCCATAGTAGTGCAAAGACAGTTCAAAGTGTTCCAGATGGATGTCAAATCCGCATTATTGAATGGTGTTCTGGAAGAGGAGGTGTATATTGAGCAACCAGATGGTTTTCTCATTCATGAGGATGAGAATAAAGTTTTTTGGCTGAAGAAGGCGTTGTATGGACTGAAACAAGCACCAAGAGCATGGTACTCAAGGCTTGACCAGTATTTGAAGAAGCTTGGTTTCCAGCGTGGTGGAGTTGATTAAATTCTATATTTCAACAACAATTGTAATGAAAGGATGATGGTGCTATTTTATGTCGATGACATAATATTTAGCGGATCTGATGAAGCTCAGTCCAGATAGTTTTCCGAATTCATGAAAAATGAGTTTGAAATGTCAATGATTGGGGAGCTAACATTTTTCCTTGGTCTACAAGTGACACAAGGAAGGAATGGAACATTCATTTATCAATCCAAATATGCCAAGGAGGTTTTGAAATGGTTTGGAATGGAAAATTTGAACGAAATAAAGACTCCAGTTGTTACTCGGATGAAATTATCAAAAGATGAGGATGACAAGGCAGTTAATATCACAAAATACAGGTAAATCATTGGAAGTTTGTTGTACTTGACCGCAACAAGGCCTGATATTGTTTTTTCCACATGCCAAGCAGTTAGATATCAGATTAATCCCAAGGAAAGCCACATGCTTGCAGTGAAAAGAATACTTCGGTATATCAAAGGCACCGTGGATTTCAGTCTGATGTATAATGACAAATCTCAATCAGTGTTATTGGGTTACACAAATGCAGATTGGGCCGGATTAGCAGATGATAGAAAATCAACGTTAGGAGGTGCATTCTATCATGGTGGATTATGTATTGCTTGGTTAAGTAAGAAGCATGATTTCATTTAATTAAGCACTGCAGAAGCTGAGTATATTGCAGCCACTAAGGCACGCACACAATTATTGTGGATGAAGCAACAACTTGAAGATTTGGGAGTTGAAGTGAAGTCTCCGATCGGAATCCAGTGCAATAACTCAAGTGCTATCAATCTTAGCAAAAATCCCGTTCATCACTCAAGGACCAAGCACATTGAGATCAAATATAATTTCATCAAGGAGAAGGTCGAGAAAATAATTGTGAAATTGGAGTATTTTCCAACAGAACTACAGGTTGCAGACATTCTGACAAAGGCCTTACCCAAGGAAGTGTTTGAAAGGCATCGACTGGCTCTGGGAGTTCATTCGACTCCCCGGACTTGAAATAGTGTAGATGTGGAACACCCCCCTCTCCCTGAAGTATGATGTGTTTTTTCCTAATGTGCTGATATGTGTTCTCTACTCTGTTATAGACTTCAAAGGAGTGACCTTTGGGTTCATTGACAAAGGGGAAGAAAATAGTGATTGTTCAAGGGGGAGACAATGTGGTTATTTGAGAAATCTTGAAAGATACAGGGAGAAGCTGATAGGTGGAGTAGCCAGATAGGGGGAGTTGAATGTGCTTAGCCAGAGCTTAGCTTGGACAACACAGGAAATAGGGCTAAAGAGGTTTTGAAGCTGACAAGGATTGAAGCTGTGAACAGAAAGAGGGAGTGTTTTAAATCTGATGATGCTAAAAGTGATTAATCAAAGAATAGATATCACGACAGGTGAGGATCTTGATAAAAGCAGAAGAGTGGTGTTAGAATATGGTAAGAATATTTCCAAATACAAATTGGTATTCCAACAATTGGTATTAGTTTTGTACAAATTGGTATCAGTTTGGTGTCAACAGTGAGTGTCAGAGTTGAAATGATTCATCGATGAACTTTTCATTTACTTTTGTTTCTCATGCCGAGCATTTCTCATGTGGGATTAGAGTATGTGTTGAGTAAATCCTTTATCGCTATCGGAATTGCAATAGGTGAATGGTGGCTAAAGAATTAATGATGTATCTTTTTATGGAAGAGTTGTCAACAAAACCATAGGGGGTGATTGTTGGGAAAAAATCCCACAAGGTATCATTGAAGCATTTTTAAGGAGATTGTGTTTATTGACAAAGTGGACATCTGTGTGGTGATTGTTGACAAAGAAAACCATGACACACAAATTTTTTGACAAAGGGGATTTCATGGTGGATTGTCAAGTTCAAGAGCTGTGGTAAACGATCCATGTTTGATTCAAGAACATCGACAAAGGAATGAATAATCTGGAAGTGGTTCAAAAAGAACAAATACAAGGTGGTGCCGTTTTCCAGTGTTTGCCAAATTTTTGGGCCTGAAAATCGACAAATGAAGAAAAGTGGTTTTTGGCAAAAGGAATTGTGCGCCATGTACTTGAAGGAGTGGAAACTTGCGCGCCTAATGTTTTTCAAGACTAGAGCATCAAAATATGGCAAAGGAAAGAAGGTCGTGCAAGTATTGGGTTGGTCACACAGGTGACTTGCGTGCTGAGAAAGGAATTGTGCACCAGTGCCTAGGAGGATTGGAAACTTGCACGCCTGTTGTTTTTCAAGATCAGAAGATCAAAATATGGCAAAGGAAAGAAGGTTTCCCTGGTATTTGGTTTGGTCGCACAAGTGACTTGTAGGGGAAGAGACCCGCGCGTCGAGACTTGTGCGCCGAGGGGTGACTTGCACGCCGCCGCGTAGGTTTACCAAATGCCTATAAATACTGGACCACCCCTCCTCATTTTCAATAGAGTTCAACACTTAGAAAATTCAGATCTCCCGTCGCGCAGGTGTGGTGGTCGCGCAAGTGGTGGTGGGTCGCGCAAGTAGGACTTGTGCGCCTGATTTGAAGAAGCGCGGTTGTTGTTAGTTGCGCACCAATATTGGTTTGGGCGTAAAGGGAAGTGAGTCGTGGAAGTTTGGAGTTGCAGAAGCTTGTGTCGCGCAAGTGGTTGAGGAAGACTTGCGCGCTAGTTGTGACTTTCACGCCGATACTTGCACGCCGGGTTAGACTTGCATGCCAAGTAAGGTTGATTCACTGCAGTATTTTAGGGCTACGTGAAAGCTGGAAGATTGCCCGATACCTTTGGTGCAAAGAGAGATCCATCTACGGGTGAAATTTGGACTTCAATAGAGCATCTACATACAGAGGAAGATGCATTCCTTCATGAAAATGAAGAGACCTACAGGTCTTTAAACTGTGGGTGGATTCCTTCCGAAGCAGTGAGCAAAGGAAGAGGAAGAAGGTGATCCTCTCCACCGGAAGTGAGCTAGAGAGAGAGAAATAGGGAGTGACCCTTGGGAAAGTAGTGAGTTGACCCTAAAACTTCTAAAGGCAGTGAGACTGGGATAGAGTGACTGTTCCCGAACCTTTGTATCCACATCTAGTGAAGAATAGTGGAATTTGGTATGACCGCTAACTTGTTGGCGTATGCTCCTTGGACATATCCCAATGAGGGTGAACCAAGTAAAAATCTCTTTGTCTGCCTGCTTACTTCCCTGCATTACATTTAAAGCATCATCATCAGATAAAGAAGAAAATAATTAATCATAATAAACACACTAGTGTAAACAAAGTGACCCTTGTAATAAAGAGGTCAAGTTCCAGTGGGACTGGAAGAGCTTTGAAAAAGAATATCCATACCCTTATTCACCCCCCCTTTCAGGGTATATAGGCCCCTATTGGTCCTAACAATTGGTTGCATAGACTGTATCATCTCCCTATCTTTCATTATTGTTTATTGATCTAACATGATGGAATTACCTTCAACGACCATGGAGATACATCTAAATATGGTAATACCATCCTAATCAACTAAGCCTAAGATATCTCTTCCTCAACTCGAAAGCGATAAATTATATCTCGACCATTCATCCAATACCATACCACCAAATACATGCCAAAAAAAGATACCTCGACATGACTTTAATATCACGGTTCTTTCCCTTATTAAAAATACATAATCAAATGGTACACATTGATCAGGATCTCAAGTCATGAGACCAATAAAAATGTTCATAAATATGAACAAACAATGACACTCAAAACAAGTTGTGTTCCTATTGGAGGGTTTCTTCTCATGATCTCAACTACTAGAGATCCCTATGTGTGAACTTCATGAGATGAAGTATCAATGCTTATCAAAACCCAACACCTAATAGTATGACATCAACTATCTCAAGTCAATATAATCTATTATGACTATAAGAAATATGTATATGATTAGTGCCATAGTATCTCAAGGTTCTCATTGTAGCCTGAGAACTCCTATAAAATATATATATGGAAACAAATCTATGGATATTACAATTTAAATAGTGGATGAATAATATAAACCCTATAGTGGTAAGTGACCATCATTTATATCTCACTTTTTTCATAATATAGCAATCTAAAATCACTATTCAATTTGGGTTTAGGGAATCCACTATTATAAAAAATATTTACTAAGATTTATATTTATAATGAAAACCGATAAAAGGGGCATTCAATATATTTTATCCCCCTGATTCCAAATATGGAATTTGTTTTTAAATATTTAATTTCTAAAGGTAAATAAATCTGTTTTTAACATATTTCCATAAGATGAAATGAAAATTGCTTTTTAGAAAATTTTTTTATGAATAGAACGAGATTTACACTAATCTGATGTCTAGAAATAAAATTTGATCAGTGTTAAAACATTTTATTTATTACATAATTTATAATTTTCAACAAATTATTCATTAATACTAATTAATTTATTTTAATATGATCAAATATGATTGAATGAATAAAAATAGTTTTTTCATAAAAAATCTAATTTAATTTAAAATAATTTAATTTTCATTTATAATCAATTCGTAAATGTTGAATTAATTTTTTACCTATATAAACTATAAAATTTCAAAATAGTGTTAGTGGTTTTTATACCAAAAAATTCCAAAAATAACAAAATAATAGTATGTCATGATTTGTTTAAAATTTATTTTGCATGTAAAGCATGATATAAAAAAATAATTTTTTTTGTATTTTAAACTGTATCATAAATCAAAATTTATCATCTTATACAACCTTCTAATAATTTTATTTTAAAAAAAATTCACTCTATCACAAAATAATTGAGAATACTTATACCTCAAAAAATCATTGGTTTCCCGTGTAGTTTCTTCTAATTTTTGGTTTCAGCAAAAAACATTACTAGGTGAGTGGATGTGTTTCATAGAAAATTTTCTCTATAAGTTATTACTTCCCATGAATGAAACATTCTGAATCCAAAATACACACTTGGTAAACTTAATAAATAAATTATCCTTTCTTGGTTCCTCTCCAAAATTCAATAAAGATCTTAAACCTATTACTTGTTGATTTATTATATATGAAAATAATCTATAATTAATAAAAAACAAATCAAGGTAAACTATAATAGATATATTCATTAAATTCATGAATATAATAATTCCAATAGTATTTTTCCCGACCCGACCCCCGGGGCCCATGCTGTGACTACCCCAAGCCCGCTTTCCATAGACCAAGGGTAGGTGACTAGCACCAAAGGTGTAAAATCCATAAAAATGGTAAGGCATTGCCTTTATAAACTGAAAACACACAAAACAGAGTATGAGTTGGAAGTAAACACTAAGTAAAGTTGTATACAAAAAAAGTGCTAGAAAGTAAAAGGGGCTGGAAATACAAGCCCAAATGTAAAGTACATGTACAACTAAAAAGGGACAAAACAACTAAAAGGTGGAAGCCGCTCCTGGATCATCCACCACATATCCTACCAGAAGGGTAGGTACAAACATCCTCTTCAGCACTCCATGTCCGTTAGACTCCTTCGTGTACCGTCTCATCGTAAGGTCCACCTCTGGGTACCGTCCAGTCCTGGCGCTCTCAGCCTCCGTCAGCACTGTCTGTTGCCTACATCCAACACAATGAGGTGCGGGCATAGCCCGTGCATGGTTGAGTATAATGATACTCAGTAGGGACCCCAAGACCCTCAAGGTCTCTCAAAATCCAACAAGGATAAACCACAGAGTATGAAATCAATGGATAACCATTACTTAGGTTTATTCCTAAACATATACCTAAGTTAACAAGTAACCAATATCAATCATGAGGAAAACACAGAATTGACTGACTCAGTTCACACAGTTAAACAACTTTTGTAGAGTGATAGAGATGATCAGATGTAGTCACTGATTCATCTAAGTTGTTGGACCCACACAAGATCCAGGACGAGCAGTTGGAACTATCGGACCCATAGAGGATCCAGGAACAATAGTCAGAGTTATCAGACCCACACAGGATCTAGGACCAGCTAACCTGTCGGACCCACACAGAATCTAGGACCAGTAGTTGGTACTATCAGACACACACATGATCCAAGACGAGCAGTGGGAACTGTCGGACCCACAAAGGATCCAGGAATAGTAGTCAGAGATGTCGGACCCACACAAGATCTAGGATCAGCTAAGCTGTTGGACCCACACAGGTTCCAGGACCAGCTATTCTGTTGGACCCACACAAGATCCAGGAACAGAAGTCAGAGCTATTGGGCCCACACAGGATCCAAGAACAGTCTTCAGGGCGTAACCAGCTGCAGGGTTTTCACAAAGTATGCTCGATTCCGGGAGTGTCCTCTCCTCATGCCAAGTGTCGACACATCAACTGCCACCAAGTCCCACGAAGAAGTATCTCATAGGTCTGTCTCGTTATAGGGGTCTCAACGCAATAGACGACGCCTCAATCGGACGCTCGGTCTGTGAGTTATTAGCTTTTTAGTCCCGGGGGCCCGGTTGGATTCGTGTACGATCCAACCTAACCGTATCTCAAAATTATCCCGAACTCCAGTGGGGTAAACTCAAAGGGACCATCACTCTCCATGAATACTAGCACCACCGACGGTTCATCAAACGGTCGTCTGGTGACAAATTTATGGGCCAAGAATGTATGGGGTCAGTAGTGGGCCTGGGTTCGGTCCGACTCGGTCAGACCGACTCGGACCAAAACAGTTTGGGCCCACCTGGTCTGGGTCGACCCGGTTAGCCCGCTATGTTTGACCTGGTCCGCTGGGCCCGGCCCAGCGGACTGAGAGGGCGGTTCGGTCCAGAGGGTGCCACGTAAGCGACTCGGCCCGGGATGTCAGGCCGGTCAGGAAGCCAGCGGGCATGCCGTACAGAGTTCAGGCAGGCTGCGGGTAGAGTGCGCAGGGCGCAGGCAGGCCGGTGGGACGCGGGGGTGCCAGCAGGGCGTTGGGTAGGCCGCGGGGACGCTAACATGGCGCTAGGCAGGGCACTAGGAGGCCGTGGGCAGGCGGGCCGCGCGCCGAGCAGGGCGCCGGGAGGCCGTGGGTAGGTTGGCTGCGCACCAGGCCGGGCGTTGGGAGGCCGCGCGCAGGTGGGCCGGGCACCGCTCGGGATGATGGTGTTCGGCCACAAGAAGCGGTGCACTGCGGGGGAGGCACGATTCGCGGAGGCCGTGGGTAGCGTGGCGTTCGTCGTTTCCGCATTCATCACCTCATTGCCCCTTCAAAGATTACCACAAATAAGAAAACCGACGGAGGGTGTCGGGCCATGTTAGGTTGGCCCGAACCCTCATCGTTTAGGGATATATCAATTGGGTCATCAAGAAACGTAGATGATCAATAACACATCCTCAATAACCACTTTTTATCTGATGAGGAAGATAAGAAAAGGGTATAATAATATCAAGCAATAAAACCCTATCTTGCTCGTAGTTGGTTGACGTTGGTGTAAAAAGGCGGACGTCATTCATTGACAGAGTCGCGGAAGAAGACGTAGAGGATCATCGTTCGTCGCGTCCGCCAAGCACTTATAAACCTAAGTTGCGTCGGCTCATTGACAACGCTCCACGTCAGTAGGTGTCCGAGGAAGTAGTTGAAGAAGGTCGGTGTTCTTCATTCTTTGTTGGAGAAGGCGTAATCCTCCAAGTGTTGGGCGTCGCGTCACTTTTCCAGCGTTTCGTCGCTTGGTGAAGCCGTCCCAAAACCTCCCCCCAAGCTTCCTTTAAATAGGAGAGGGTGGGAGGTAGGTAACGATCGTTGGAATTTATGACGGTTCATTTATTAGGAACCTTCCTAAATTCCAACAACGCGGTTACTTAAAATTAAAGGAGCATGACAATTAAGTTACACTGGCATAATTTAGGAGGTGTGTTGGCTTTAATTAATGTGAGGATTCCAAGAGGCTCCCCCCTCATTAATGAGGGGAGTTGAGAGGTTTTTCTCACCTCCAATTAATAGGTGAGTTGAGCCCCGTCTGGTCCCCACCTCATTTATCCTCACATTGGAGGTTGGGTTCGGGTGGACCCCATCACGATAACCTCCCATGGGAGGTTAAGGTGTGGTGGCCCCACCTCTAACTCCCTTGAGGATATTTTTAACCACCCAACCTCCACATGGCGGTTAAAAATAAAATAAAGTGTTAGCTCACTTTATTTTATTAATTTGTTTCATAAAAACCCAAAATCTAACTTTTAATCTCGACCAACTGTTGTTGAGGTGAAAGTATCCTTAAGAGAATAATAGCGCTACAAGTTTAATGATACTCTCAAATTTCAATTCCGAGCACCGGTTCAAAAGTTATAAAACGCCGCTTGTGCGTTTACTAAACGTACCTAAAAAAAAGTTCGGAAAAATATTATCAGTCACCCTCGACTCGCGCCGGTCGAGGTTAGGATCTTCCTAGGTGAAAAACAGCCCAACGAACCCAACAGTACTCTCGGATTTTCAATCCTAGTTACCATTTAGAAGTTATGAATTTTACAATAAAATAATTGTCACATAATTATTTTATTTTCAGAAAAAAACTAACTTTCTCTGGTGGCCCGCGCTGGCCAAAGTTAGTATCTGCTTAAAGAAATCATACACTCACGAGTTCAGCGGTGGTCTCAGATTTTTAATCCGAGTTACTGTTTGTGAGTTATAAGCATTTGAAAAATAAAATGATTTATTTAATTATTTTATTTACAATTATGCCATTTTTGGATTTTCTTAGAGGAGGCCCGATCCGACTAATATTAAGTCACGCCAAGGGTAAATCCACCATCTTGGGCCCAACAGTGACCTCATATTTCAGATCTGAGTTACCATTTAAGAGTTATTTCACTTTTTCAGGAAAACTGCTTACGTGCGTTAACTTAAGCTTAACAAAAACATCGATAGATCATTGCGGGCACTCCGGGCCTCAGAATCGCGCCCCGTCAGATTTCACTAACCCGTAAAATTCTAATTTAATTAAAAAAAATTCATGGAAATTATAGGTCTTTACATTATCCCCACCTTAGGGATCTACGTCCCCGTAAGCCACAACTCACAAATAAGGGAACAAGTGGGGGTATTGAGTACGAATATGAGCCTCCTGCTCCCATGTGCTCTCCTGGAGGTTCTTGTGCTGCCGGTGAACGCACACCAGAGGTATCAACCGTCCACGAAGGACCTGCTCCTGTCAATCATCAATCTCTACTGGAACATCCATAAAAGTTGCTCCGTCGTCAACGTTTAGCTCTCTATGGACAATGATGTGTGAAGGGTCATGCACGTATCTTCTCAGATGAGATACATGGAAGACGTCGTGCACCTAGTGCAACTGAGGTGGAAGAGCTAAGCGGTAAGCCACCTTGCCTACTCTACTGAGGACCTGGAAAGGTCCGATGAATCTCAGAGATAACTTGCTGCCTCAGCCAAATTTTTGTAGACCTCTTCGAGGTGAGACCCGTTGGAAGACGTGGTAACCATCCTCAAACTCTAGAGGCCTACATCTCCTGTCATCATACGACGTCTGCCTACTTTGTGTAGTCTTCATCCACTCCTAGATGATCTGCATCTTCTCAGTGGTAGCTCGTACCATCTCTGGTTGGTAGAAAGTGGGCCGACTTGGTGAGTCGGTCTACGATCACCCAAATAGAGTCGGGTCTTATGGACATACGTGGAAGACCCATCACAAATTCCATGAATATCCCATCCCTCTTCCACTTTGGGACCCCTAAAGGCTGAAACAAGCCTGCTGGTACCTGATGCTCCGTCTTTACTTGCTGACAAGTGAGGCATCAAGAGACAAACTCCACTACTGCCTTCTTCATACCTATCCACCAGTGTTGTCGTCGAAGGTCCTGGTACATCTTCTCCACTTATGAATGTACCGCTAGAAAAGATGTGTGAAAATCCCTCAAAACTTCCTCCTGAAGTGACACTGGCACCATAGTACGTCCTCTGAAGAAGATGACGTGCTCCCTACCTTTAGAAAATCCATCAGGTTTCCGCCCTGTGGATATCTGAGCACGTCGTGTCTCGCATTCAACATCTCCATGCTGTGCCTCCCTGACTCACTGAAGAAGTAGGGGAGTGACTGTAAGAGACTGTAGAAAGTATGCTCCATATCTATCCACGAAGGATATCTGTAAGGTAGCCGACTACTCTGTCGCCTCGCCTAGAAGCTGTATACTAGATCTCCTACTGAGTGCATCTGCTACAAAGTTCCCCTTCCCATGAGTATAGACTATATCGAAGTCATAGTACTCGAGGAACTCAAGCCAACGTCGTTGTCTCAGGTTCAAGTCCTTCTGAAAGAAGATATACCTGAGACTCTTATAATCATAGTATACGGTAAAACGTTCCCCCATAAGATAGTGCCACCATATCTTCAATGTGAATACCACTGCTGCTAACTCAAGGTCATGGGTAGCATAGTTCTGATCATGCTACCCCAGCTACCGAGAACCATATGAGATCACTGCTCGCACCGACATCAGGACACATCCGAGCCTGGTCCCTGATGCATCGCAATAAACTATGTACCATACGCATTTATCTGGAAGCCTCAAGATTGGGGCCCTAGTCAGCCTCTGCCTCAGCTCTTGAAATCTCTACTGGCATCTCTCTAACCACATGAAGGGTTTCCCCTTCTTCGCCAAGGCTGATAGGGGTGCTGTAACTCTGGAGAAGTCTGGCACAAAGGTAAGTATGGCTGACTCATGAGTGATTGGCTACAACCTCTTATTAATTAGTCCATCCTGTGCTGCCTGGGTTTTCCTTTTTCACTGACCCAAGAAAACACCATCCCAATGTTATAGATAAACCACAACCTTTTGGCCTAATACAATCAATCTGCATGTAAATAGTGGATGTCAAGTCCAAAACCAAACTAACGTCATAAGTCCTCGATGCTGCCACCAAGAGGTTCCAAAAAAAAACTCCCACCTTAATGGTCAGATCACACCGTCAGTGAAAGTGTGATTATCGAGTCTCCACCCAAAGGTATCTCCAGACCTGAGGGTCAAGTCAATGGTTTAACTAAAAACTCTAGGTCTTGGAAAAGATTCATGGAAGGAATGATTGGTACCTATGTCTATGGTTACGAAAGCTTGTAGTAGACACAAACCGTACCTCGAATCATTCCCAGAGCCTTTAGGTCGCACTCATTGACCGCATGCAGCTGCTCTCTTCCCCTGTCATCAAGATCCCTGAGCCTGGTGGGTTCCACATAAGGGGGTGGTTGTAACATGTCGAAATGTACACCACTTCATGCTGCTCTCCAAGATCTCCATTCACGTCTACTACCCTGTAGATTCATCTATCCTTAAAAAAAACCTCGCTCGGAAGTTCGAGCCCTGAAGCACTGATCGTATTGTATTCATCGAGTACCAGGAAAGATTGGTATGCCTCGATGAATACTCAGCTACCAAAACGTCATCCTGCCGAAGCTATAGAAGTTCTAGGGAACTCCTAGCCACCTCCTCAAGACAGTACTCATCTGCCTGTGAGTTGGGCTCACCTTGGAACCTAAGGGGTATCTTATGCTGAAACACGTGTAAGGCACTAAGCCTACAAGTGTCCTCTACCGGTACCTCCGGTTTCAACTGCTGACCAACAAGCAGTGATATAGATGACACACTACCCAGAGGTACTATCTTGGGTAATGGTCCATGTATCGAGGCCTCATCACTATGCGGATTATCCTCATGGTCACTCAATGAAAAATTCTAGTAGCTAAGATCACTATCTGCTCTACTGGTGTCTCAACTAGGCGGAAAAATCTAGCAATCGCCTCCAGCCAGCCCTCAGCAATGTGGGGATCTATCTCGCCTCGAAACCTCAGAGGCCTCTACTGCTGGAACCCATACGATCATGCTTTGTTGGCGCACATCATACGCTAGTGAGGATGGTGGTATATACTACCCTATGGGTGGTGGTGCTACTGGTACACCACCCGATGGTGCTATCATAGAAAAAAGGCCCTGCATCAGAGCCTCATCGCTCGGTGGGCCATCAACGTGTACTCTCCCAGGAACCCTAGCTGGCTATCTACACAACGACATCTTGATAAGGAATAGGTGTTCCATGGTCAATAAGTTATACCTGGTGATCTGACTCAAAGAGTTCACAAAGAAGACTCTTGAAAACACACTCGTAATCAGTGTTTTCGTACACTGAGTCATAAATCAGAAGTCAGGGTCCTGAGGTTTGGATACGTTGGCCACCGCACCAACACTAAACTCCCTGTATTGAAAACCACACTCAGTACTCTTAACACTATTGCTTCACAGTGAAGAAAGATCAGAGTCCTAAGTTATGCGGTAGAACCGACTCCTTTGATATCAATTTGTCATGACCCGACCTCCAGGGCCCGTGCCATGACTACCCCAATCCCTCCTTCCTTAGGATAGGGGCTGGGGACTATCACCAAAGGCGTAAAATCCTTAAAAACTAGGATGTAATTGCCTTTATAAACTGAAAACACACACAACAGAGTATGATTTGGAAGTAAACACTAAGTAAAGATGTATACAAAAGAAGTGCTGGAAAGTAAAAGGAGTCAGAAATATAAGCCCAACTGTAAAGTACAAGTACAACTAAAAAGGGACAAAACAACTGAAAGGTGAAAGCATATCCTAGATCATCCACCATGGATCCTACCTGATCTGTCGGTACAGACAGCCTCCTCAGCACTCCACGTCCGTCAGACTCCTCCATGTACCGTCTCGTCGTAAGGTCCACCTCTAGGTACTGTCCAGTCCTAGTGCTCTCAGCCTCCATCAGCGCTTTCCGTCATCTACATCCAACAGAACGAGGTACGAGCATAGCTCATGCAGGGGTGAGTATAACGATACTCATTAGGAACCCCGAGAACCTCAAGGTCTCACAAAATCCAACAAGAATAAACCACAGAGTATGAAATCAACGGATATCCATTACTTAGGTTTATGCCCATACATATACCTAAGTTAAAAAGTAACACGTCATAATCATAAGGAAAACACATAAGTCACTGACTCATCTCACACATGTAAATAACTTTTGTAGAGTGATAGAGATGATCAGATGTAGTCACTAATTCATCTAAGCTGTCGGACCCCCACAGGATCCAAGACCAATAGTTGGAACTGTCGGACCCACACAAGATCCAGGAACAGTAGTCGGAGCTATCGGACCCACACATGATCCAGGACCAACTAAGCTATCGAACCCACATAGGATCCCGGATCAGTAGTTGGAACTATCGGACCCACACAGGATCTAGGAACAACTAAGCTGTCAGACCCACACAGGATCTAGGACCAGCAGTTTGAACTATCAAACCCACATAAGATCCAGGAATAGTAGTCGAAGCTGTCAGACCCACACAGGATCTCGGACCAGCTAAGCTGTTGGACCCGCACAGGATCCATGACTAGCTATTCTATCAGACCCACACAAGATATAGGAACATAATTCAGAGATGTTAGACCCACACATGATCCAGGAATAGTCATCAGGGCACAACCAGCTGTTGGGTTTTCAAAAAGTACGCTCGATTTCGGGAGGGTCCGCTCCTCAGGCCAAGTGTCGACAGTTTCAACTTCTATTCCTGGATCCTGTGTGGGTCCGACTACTTAGATGAATTAGTGACTACATATGATCATCTCTATCACTCTAAAAAAGTTGTTTACCTGTGTGAGATGAGTTAGTGACTTATGTGTTTTCCTCATGATTGATATAGGTTACTTGTTAACTTAGGTATATGTATGAGAATATACCTAAGTAATGACTATCCATTGATTAATACTCTGTGGTTTATCCTTGTTGTATTTTGTGAGACCTTGAGGGTCTCGGGGTCCCTAATGAGTATCTTTATACTCACCCCTGCATGGGCTATGCCCCCATCTCGTTGTTTTGGATGCAGACAACGAACAACGCTAACAGAGGCTGAGAGTGCCAGGACTGGACGGTACCCGGAGGTAGACCTTACAACGAGACGGTGCACAGAGGAGTCTGACGGACGTGGAGTGCTGAGGAGGTTGTTTGTACCTACCCTTCAGGTAGGATCCATGGTGGACAATCCAAGAGCTGCTTCCACCTTTCAGTTTTTTTGTCCCTTTTTTGTTGTACTTGTACTTTACAGTTGGGCTTGTATTTACGGCCCCTTTTACCTTCCAACACTTCTTTTGTATACATATTTACTTAGTTTTTACTTCTAGCTCGTACTCAGTTGTGTGTGTTTTCAGTTTATAAAGGCAATGAATTCCTAGCTTTTAGGGATTTTACGCTTTTTGTTCTCGTCACCAGACCCTGGCCTATGGAAGGTGGGCTTGGGGTAGTCACGACACGAGACCTGGGGCTCGGGTCGTGACAGTATTTCTAGATAACATTACTAAAAAGTCATAATTCTCATACCCCATGCAAAAGGTTTTCATTGGTATATTCACCACTAGGACCCTGAATTGGTGACAACCATTAGAATGGTCAAAATTGAAAAGTTATTTAGATCCTATTAAATGATTATAAATTTAAAAAATACAAGGAAGATGATACTTTTTCCAGAGAGTGATCCTATTATGTTTCCAACAATCCATGAATAGATGTACTGAACCTTATTACATCCTAATAAAAATTATTGTTTCACCCCAAGGTGATGCATTACGTAATTTGAATCCATTATCAAGATTCTCCTAAAGTTCATACTTCAAATAATTTTACTTAATAATTTTTATTCATTATAGAGACTTTGAAATTGATGTTTCACCATGTATGAGATAAATTAAAAACTCAACATAATGATTCATAGGCACACAAAAAATCTATTCTGGAAATATATAACAAACATCCGATACATTCAACAAATTACCAATTTTTAGATTCTATTCATCCATTTTAAATAAATACCCTTAATGGATAGGAATCAAGACGCATAAGATTTAAGTAACTTCTATTGGATGTATCTATTTATCCTCACATCAATAAATGATTATTGGTTTATCTAGAAAATGAAATGTTACATCTATTCTTTGGAAATTGATATTGGATGTATACAATGAAATCAAAACCAGACATTAACAAAATCAAATTCAACTAGTGGTAGGATCATGATATTTTCAGTAATATCACTCCCATAAACATCAATTATATATGAGATATAAACGTTATATTTGATCATCATCCCATTAGTATTTTTAATTTCTAACTCAACATATATTCCTTGCATTCATATTTTTAAAAGCTTACTAAATTCCATAGATTTAAAAGAGTGTGTATATCTATAATAAAATAAGATATAAGCTATTATAGAGGCGATGATAAGTTCTCCTTTCACTAAATCATTCTCATTACTTTATTCATTTGTAATAGATGTATGGTATTTCCATTTTTTCATAAGTTTTTTTAACATCATCCATCATCATAAACCTTCATGATCATGAAATGGTTGGAATAATTCCTAAAATCCATTCATTTTAAGCATTAGAGAATTGGTGGTGCATTATTTGGCACATACATTCCTTTAGTGTATATACTAGCCTCTTCATTTCCTTTTTACATTCACGAGAACTATGACCAGTCTTTCTTCATTTAATTCCCTTTATAGTTCCTTTCATGAAATACACATGATTTTTAATCCCTTAATTATAGCATATAAAAGAATATAATTTCATTCCACCATGTCATATATTCATGTTTTCATGGGTCTCCATATTTATTTTCTTATTGAAACCATGGGTTTGATGTGGATAAACAATTTCGTTTTCTAGTTACCAAGAAAATCGAATGCTTTATTCATAGTAATTAAAGTATCTTATAACTATATCTATTTGGAGAAATAGTTTAAAGCCACCAAATAATTGATCAATTTTATTTTAGGTATTATGACTAAACTATAATTATTCATTTTATATTTTTTTTAACTTTTCTTCATTTTTACTATTGAATTCATCATTTTCATCTGAAACACAAGGAATTACCCCCTTTTTTGTATGTAAAATACAATGAAAGTACATACCAAAAATTATCCCCTTAAACTTATCCCATTAAGGTATTCTAATTTTTTCACTTTCCACATATTCTTAACAATATTACAATATTGATCTATTTTTCCATCAAAATAATAAATGGAGATGACAAAATTTTCATGTTCTAGCCACCAGAGAATGTAAAATATTTTCATAGTGGCACTGATCCATATCTTATCCATTATAAAATTAAGAAGACTCCAAAACATAAGGTGAATATTTCCTCATGAATGAATTAATAATGCGGTTTTACCTTAATGGATCATTTGGGATATCAACAAGATTCACGGATTGAGAGTGTTTCATGATAATAAAAATAAGATTACGTATTCAAAATTCGATAGGATTAGGTTTCTAATGGGTATAATCATTTCATTACCCACTATAATCGTTTTAATCACATTTCATTCCTATTTCATCTAATGACTAAAAAACATTTACAGGATCTACATAAAATAATAAAAATCAACAATCATAAAATCATGAAGAAACAATCATATTATTTTTTTATTACAAAACCTTTTTTTTCAATCCATTAAAACATATATTTAACATAGTTCATCAAAATTAATTATCTATTGAAATCCAACATAATGGTTTATAAAAAAAATATTAATTAATCCATGCACATCCCCCATAGAGAGACTAAAAAAGTGTGTAGTCTTAAGCCCACTCATCGTATACCTGTGAAGATTGCATTAATACCCAATATGATGCTTTTAGAGTTATTAACAATTTATAAATTATTAAAACAACAACATCCAATTGCTATTATATGGAAAGGGATTTATTTATATGAATACCACAGTCCATTATTTACCATGACATAGGATGTTCTCATATACTGAGACATGTCACCATTTTTTCACTGAAGTTATCTATTCCTAAAATATAAGGATTAACAAAACCCAACTAAAATACCAAATGTAGAGACCCAAACATTTCATTCCTAAATTATAAATCCATTTAGATGAATATTAAATACATATAATAACATTACACAACCAAGAAAAATGAAAGGGTTAGTGTACTTGGAGACCATATACATAAACATCTTATTATATAAAATATTCATCATATCTCATAAATTTATTTCCATAATAGACCCTTATTGAAATTATATAGTTAAAACCATTATTTATAATCTATGGAAAAGAAACATAATAACGCATTGTATCAAATTATCTATAATGGTAAAAAAGGATAAATCAATTGATGGTCATATAAAAGAATAAAATAATCATAAGTGTGTGAGATCATTATCATAAGTTATAACATTCATACATAATTTATCATATATCATAAATATGTATAAGGCCCCAGCCTTAAACCTTACTTAATAATGAGTTATTACAAGATTACACATTGAGGATCTTTTCGGGTTTAGAGTTTTAGAGAATTAGATCATAAAACTTCCATTACATTCCATATATAAACAAAGTGGTTACATAAAGATAGTATTATTCTTTCCCATCAATGGAAACATATTTAAAATAAAACATGGATTCTTTCTTGACACTCCCTTGACACTATCATCATATCATGTACCTTTCCCTTGACCTGTGAAAAACATTTCAAAAAAACTTGGGATGAGCATAAAAAGCTCAGTAAGGGATATAAAAATATGGAAAGGAAACATGGGTACATATATACATAAGAATGAAATCATGATTTACCCATAAAACATAAGCACTTTAACATACCTCATCAAATCATGAATAAATCATAGAAATCATAAGACATAAAGGTAACTTGAGTCATTCATAACATTCTTACGTAGGGAGTAACCCTCTTGGTTACGTTTGGAATACCCATCACAGTATATTCCCTAAATCTCTTTGAAGAAACCTCAACGTTACACTCCTTCGCGTTACCCAATGCATTGGAGAGCTATATCGGGCTCACCTGCCCTTAGTTTATCACGGAACCACCCGTCTTCATAATAATGCCCAAGAACCTCAACATAATCGTATCACATAAAACATGCATAAAGGAAACATAACATTTCCACCTTTCAATCACAAGATATCAATACAACACATTGATATAAAAACATTATGAAAACCATTTTCAATACCAAAATAAAAGAAAAGTAAAACATGGTATTTATTTTTCTTTTAAAAAAAGTATGGCTTGTAGAGGAATCTGAAACTCAAATAATGGTCACGGCGGTGGAGAAGTCGTTGTCGCCGCATACGTACGACAAAAACATTACCTTTTGTCGTTTAGTAAACACTTCGTATAAAAAATATTCCTTTTGAATAAATGTAAAATTCAAAGGGGTTTATACACCATATAAAAGAAGGTTGTGTATAAAACAAAATATGCCTCAATGAAAGGAGATTGAGACGAAGTCCCATACCTCGGGTCTGACTTGACTCGATCGTTATTTAATTTCATGAATAATAAACTTGAGTTAATTTATACTTGCTTAAGAACCTTTTTAATGTTCATTATTCCTTTTATATCACTTATTTCCATGTCATTAACACTATGTAATTATTTAAGTTAATAACGGTCGTTTTAACGATCATTAGTACTTGAGTCAAAAATAAACCCTTTATAATTACAAGTTGTTCATGTATCCACTATATCCAGAATTATAATCATTATGTATATATCATATATATCCAGTATATACATTCATTTATAATATTACATAATCATTTATAGGTAAGAAATGAAATGCACCGTTCATGGAGACGGTAAGCCGTACGTACGCATGAACGCTACTTTCATTTCTATTTCGTATTTTATAGAATGGAATCATAATGATATAAAGGTATATTATAATTCCAGTATAATATTATATATAATATCATAGTTACATCCTTTATATGTCTCATATATGGTATTAAACGAATCAAATCACTTTGAGGGGGCGGTAGTCCTCACTTCCTTAAATGAAGATATCGCGTTTACCCATAATGGAAAACATAAAGGTATGCCCAAAATAAAAAATACAGAAGCTTAAGGAAAACATAAACATATTATATATCATATATAAATATAGTGACATCTTAATGGCCACCTTTTAAGGTGTTAAAAGAATGTTGAACAATCATCGTTTCGGGAGGCATAAATTCACCATCCACGGAAACAGTATATCCTTTAACCATTAGATGTAGGTGTGTGTAAGTGTAGCTCTAATCCTTATTATAACAACATCCTAGTATATTGAGGATACTGGATTTGTTACAAAAGAAAAGAATAAAAAAAGTTTAGGGGGTTGGAGAAGAAAAATCAAACAAAAGGACTCAAAAGAAGACATTACCTTAAAATCGAGTAACTCTATTAGATTTGAGCTCAAAGGCTTCCTTGGGAAGTCTTCTGCCCAAAGTGAGGATTCAAGGAGTAATAGAGGGATGTGGAGAGCCAAAATTGGCAGGGGTTGGCCGAGCCAAAGGCTTTGGGAGTGTGGGTAAGGAGGTACAGGTGGGGGCATTTTATAAGAGGAGAGGAGGGGCACTCTTGGAAAGTAAAGAAAAGTCACTTTATTTTAAAATGGTATTCGGATTTAAGAGGTCCCACATTGATGTTTTTCAAGGATAAGGTGATAATGGTTCGAAATGCGCCCATCAAATAGGTTTTGTCCATGTTTAGGTCTTAGATTTTACATTATCATTCCATTTTATTTAAATCGTTAAATAATGAGGTCATCGCTGCATCATCATGATGTCATAAATAATTTAATTTATTTAAAGTCTAAAAATTAAAAAAAAATACTATGATGTAGGAAATATTTTTATATTTCCAATGACTATTTATAATAAAAAATATGATCTTTATAACCCCATGTAAAAATTGTTTTAGTAAAACATCACATGTTTGTGTCATTTTTACTTTTACATTAAATAAAAAGTTATTTATGTCATTTCCCAACCAAAGTGGCTCTATTGGGTCCCCAAGTTGACCCATGGATTGTCTTGGTCGGCCATGACACATCCAATTATGGTAGGACATGTGTAAAGTTCATCTCATTTTATTAAATCATTATTTTTACCTTAAACTACACTAATTACCTATAATCGCGATTAAGAACTTAAGAGTTACTATTCACCAAAAAATTATTTTAATCTCATTGAACCAAATTTTACTTCTTAATGACAACCATTTATGTCGGATATTTTAAATTCAAAACATAGAAGTGGTAAAATTTCATTTAAACGAAAAATCAGTTTTTATAAGTACCACTTAGTGGTTTCACTATTCATCAAAAATTGAAGTTTTTCAGAAAAATACCAAAAATTCACCCTAAGCTATATTTGATATTACGAATTCAAAAATGAAGTATATTTTAAAAAATTCAAAACATATAAGTCACATTAATTAATTTAATAATTAATTCCCACTGTCATGACAAATAGCGTGTTTTTATGAAACAATAAGTATCAAAAGATTGACACCAGTTTAAGTCCAATTTCAAAGTGAAATTGATTCCAATGACCACCATTGGATTAAATGGTAAAAATATATTCTAATTTCACTTAAAAACAAATTCAAAAGATAATCTAATCATATAAATAAATTAGATTAAAAAGCAGTTTTGATGTAAAATGCAGTATTTTTCACTATTCATTAAAAAAATGAACATTGTCTGAAAAATACCAAAAATTCACAAAAAGTAAATTTTGATGTCCCAATCATAAAGAATAAGTTTATTTTGACAAACATAGATTATAAAATTGTCAAAATATAGATTTAAAAATGGTTTTCCATCAAAAGGCAGTAAAACAATCTTTTAAGAATATTAGTGTATTCCATGCTTATGATTGGATTTATTTTCATTTTAAGCCTCTAAAACACTATCTAATTCATTAATAAACATAGATAAAAATATCTATTATTCATTACTTACTTGGGATGTTACAATATGAGTAATGTAATAATACATTATCATATAAAAGACATCAATTATATGAGTGAGGAATTATTATAAATCAATAATGAACCATGATCTCAAATAATAAGTATAAAAGAATGTCATCATAACATATAAACATCATAAAACTTGAAAACATATCCTGTATCATGGTTAACTATCGATAACTACATGACATAGTAGATCAGGAATCAACACTTTTTTTACCATTTCTGAATGGTTGAGCCATCATCACATGATTACCATATCATTTTGGATCATGTTTCCCTACCTACGTCCCATATTATAGTGTATCAATCACCCTTATATGTTTTCAATTATGGATAAATCACATCAACTCGTTTCCCATAATTTATCTCATTAGATAAAAGAATTTACCTAATGTATTAGTGGAATATAATGGGCCAAACCATCATATAATGACAACCACACATATGTTGGAATAATATAATATAACATGAATCATTTAATTAGAGAATATCCCATATATAATAAATTATTTTTAAAAACATTTTGTAATTTCCTCACTGCATAACCAGCCAAAATTGAATTGGTTTAGTAAACATATCATCATTAGAATAATAAACCATATAGAGGAGGATAAAATAATAAACCATGGATGATATCCCTAAAATCATAATAAAAATCCAAATATTTTATCATAGATGAAATATTTTATTTAAAATATAATTGAAATATTTGATGAGGAAAATACAGTTTTTATTTTAAACCCAATCAATAAAAACACTATTATTTCCAAAATTTAATAGGAAACATTTTAGTTAAAATGAACCTTGAAATATTATAAAGAAAATTAAATTTATTGAGAAATCATGATGGTGGGAAATTCTACACATTTTTTAATCATTAAAGTAATTATTATATTCACATATTCATTAAAAAATACCCATTTTCGAAGACAACAAGAATATTATTTTTAATCCTTTTGGTATTATTTAAAAAAATGAAAATTAATTTAAAAAAATAAGTATAGAACATAAAAAAAATATTGAAATAATTTTAGATAAAATTGTTGTGAAATAAAACAATTTCCAATCAAAAGATGTGAAATACGATCACCTTTTACTAAAAACATTTTCTGAGTAATTTTGACTTCCAAATAGAAAAAATGTATTAAAACAAAAAATTTCAATAAATAACTAGACGGTAATAATTGAAGGATATTTATTATATATGGATCATATTATTTCCTAAAATGGAATTCAATCGTATATCGCCCTAGTAAAAATGAAATGGAAACATAAATTCCTCACCTCATGTCTCATCATGAATTTTACGCATTAAAACATCATGAATAATAAATATGTATTTATTATAAATATATTATATATATATAACCATATATATAATCCCAGTTAAGATACACTTATGTCATCTTATCACTATTTTATTAACAATTTATTATTAAAATCAATATTCTGGGTGATAATTGATTTGTTTTTAATGCATGCTTCAGTTAAACAGTAAAATAACTTGTAATTTTTTTACTGTTCAATGAATAAATAATTTTCACCATGAAATTAATATCATATGTAATCATTAAATACACTTTTATAAGTATTAATGTAATTTTATGATGAAAAATGAGTTATATCACTTCAGGGAAATAGTAATCTGTACGTACACATCAGCGATTTTTCCACCTTTAGGTGGATAAAAAAAAAATAGTAAATAAAAAATATATTTTCAATAAATTTAAAATTATTATAAATATAATATATTTAATCAATAAATATATCATTATAATACACAACATGATTTTTGATGAAAAACAAAACACATCACTTCGTGGCGGTGGTATTGCACATGTAAGCACTAGTATTGTTTTTATTTCCCAGAAAATAGAAATTAGGTGAATAATGGTCAATAAATCATCTTAATAAAAATTATCTATGTTAATGAAACTGAAATAATTATATTATAAATTATATAAGGTATTAATTAATTATTAATGTTCATAAAATAGAAATTACTTTGTCAATTGTTATAAAAAAACATTGAGAAACCTAATTTGGATTAAACCTTATCCTTGAACAGATGGTCTTTTAAAAATACCAGAATCATGGGACAATGGGAAGGAAGCTAGAATGATATTAGGGCATCCAAGGGTAAAGTATCAACAATTTTAAATAATAAAGGATTGGAGGTCCCCTTTTTAAGTGAGGCTAGGGAACCCTTTTAATTACATAATGCATTATTTGAAACATTAATTTTAGCTTGCATTACACGAAACAATGGATTTCGTCATTGGATTGTGTTACATGAAAGAATGATTTTTACAAAATACTAATAATAATAATATTTAAAATGAAACATATCTCTTTTTTTTAAATTAGTGGTTATGAACAGTATTATGTAATTTATAAAAATATATGGTTAAATTAATTAGTTACCAATGAATTAGAAATTAATATCATAACCAATTGAATTTAATGGACATGTTTTAATTTAAAAAGTATTTTATGCATCAAATGAGTATAATATTAATAAATTTGACTAATTAGTGAATTATCTAAATAAAATTTATATATTGTGTAAAATTATTTTAAATTCATTAAATAGTTTTTTCAAACATAATATATAAACAAATTCGATTTTACACATAAAATCCTTTATTTTTTGAAAGGCCATTTTTTGAAATTTTAATGGCGTACTTATTTTAAAGATAAATATTGAAATTTTTATAAATTTTATTTGAAAAAATAAACTTAATTTTTGAATTCATAATTACAGAAATTATCATAGCATGAATTTTTAGTATTTTTCTGGGAAGTTTCATGTTTTGATGAATAGTAAAAATACTGATTTTTAATTTAAAACTAGATTTTCAAATAAATATTTTATAATTGAAGCCTTTCAATTTTCAAACCATTATTAATTTATGAATCCATATTCAATTAGGGCAATATCAAAATTTGTTTTCCATTTCATTAATTATTATTTTTTTCCACAAAAGGATCTTTTCAATTTTCAAACAATTTTGGAATACTTTTAAGTTAAAAAGCTATTAGATTGTGTAATAAATACATCTTCCATACGGTTCCCATTAAATAATGTTTTTTTTCAAATCTATTTTTCAAATCTCATATCCATTTTTTTCTACAATGTTGACCAGAAATATGATTTTTTTCATCATTGAAACTACAAAATTCATAACATTATAATCAATACTTTGATTCAGTTTGAACTATTTTTAACCATCCATTCCATATAAGTACTAATTTTTCCATAAATGTACAAATTATTGATGAATATCCATTTCTAAAAATAATAATTACATCCACTGGTTGATCTACCAAAATCAGGATATGGGTTTGGTACATGGAATCCATTTCAGTATTCATATCTTTTTGCCACATGTAATTATGTATGCCACTTATTTATTTCTTTTACCTTATAGTAACATTATTATGAACTAATAATAAGTCACTATCCTTATTAAATACAGAAAAAATACCATTTTAGTTCTCTTATAACTATTTGACACCAATGTTGTATTTTGTCTATATAAAATCTTCTTGCAATGGTATTTGTGAATGATGTTACTATTCCAACTCATGTGTATGTTGAGACTTAGCACCCTCAATGTGTATATAATTCCAACTATATTTTTTATATATTTTCTCTATCTTAAGGAATATACCATGTCTCATGACTGTAACCTTTTTTATGTGCCACCATATAGGTAATAACAACATATTTTCTTATGGTATCCCATAAAGGTATACATTGTTTATATGGGTGCATGTTTGTTATCTAAAGGGGCCTTAAAAAATTCATCCCACCCCCAAACATGTATGTACAATAACATATGATTCATTCCATTCCAAAATCAGTATGTTATAAATTATATCACATTATATGGAATATGACTTAGTATTTATTCAACTATATTTAATGTGTATCCCTAAAATTATAATGAGAGACCTGTACAACTCATTTATAAATAGTTCGTAAAAATTGGTATTAACATGTTTAATAAGTTACTTGGCTCTTAAAACTTTTCCAATAAATTGGGATTTGATCATTTTTCTTTGTAAACATGCACGATATACACAAAGTGATTAGAGTTACAAATAATCTAAAAATCCATCTTGGTTTAATTTAGTCAAAATGTTTCCACTTACATGACCTATCCAGTGATTCAAAAAGTGGATTTTCTATGTGTCTTGTGATGTAGTATAGTTATTCATTTCCATGTCATGGGTTTTTAAATAAATCACATAATTAAAATCATTTAAATGTTCCTTACTTTAAAAATGATATCCTTATAAAATAATAAAAAATTATTGCATAATTTGAAAATAAATACATATTTTTCTTATATATATATAAATAATTATTTCAGTAATATATTAAACTTAATACAAATATTTAAGATCTAAGATCATTAATTTTGGAAACATATGGTGGTTGTTTATGATAGGTATATTATTGAGTCTCGTCAAGTTGTTAGTTCATTGATTCACATAATCTAGGTTAATATTTCAGAATCTACAAGATTATTTTATTTGAATACATATGTGAGAACCATGATATGTATATAATAATATATTTTTAGAGATAGATAAATTGAACTCTTTAACTAATTCACCTAAAGCTTACCCTTTATCAATGATCTTTAAAACATAGAAACTCTAGGATATCAATGTAGTGAATGGGAATGAATACCTGAGTCCGAGTAGGTGACCCTCTCTAATAATACCCAGAAATTTCACCATTGAAAACTGAAACTGTTCCTAACAAGCTCTATCCTAATATTGTTTAAATATATGATTAATAATTCTATAAGTTCCCATGTCTTCAAGAGACTTCATGAGTTCAATTCACATTTATGATAACATTAAATACTGAACATCGACTATGATTCTCTTGTGTTTATCATAAATAGATAACTCTTAATCACTCATGTCTGTTGCAGAAGGATCAAGTAATGATTATCCTAGAATGTATGATTTCTGTTCATTGTGTAACACAATGAGATGGCATATGAAACATTCTACGATTTTATTGGTAGTAAATAGATTTTAATTCTCTACATGTTGTTTGAAATAAATACACCATGTATATTTACTTCATATAATGCAATGTATCTCATGGAATTTCTAGATGTAGTGAACACGTGTACATAGAATGTACTCGAGTTACATGTCATGTATCAGAATCTCACCACCCACAATACATGGATCATCACAATTAAATCTTTAGCCATTCATCAACTTCTCATAGTATTTTATAAAATTATTAATCAATAATGATGTAATTAAAATTTCAAAAGTAAATTGATTAAAAATTGAATCAATGAATAAAAAATATTGGAATTATAAATCTATCTAATATTTTTCATACCGAACAATAATAAAATATTTTTTTTGAAATTTAAGACATGACTGATCTGATAAATCATTATTGTTTTAGGCACATCAACTAATCATAGGGGTGAATAAAATTAAACCATATGTTATATTCGAGGGATCATTCACCAATTTTTAATGATTTAAAATTAATGAACAATTAATGTTTCCTGTAAAATAATTAGACAATGATTCAAAGAACCTATAGAGGATCTTTTCACATTTAATTTATAAATATTTTATATTTGATATGAAGAAAGAATATCTGGGTTGAGGATCATTCTTTGATAGTGATATTGATCATACAAACCACATTTTTTAGATTACCTTCATTTCACTAGTTTTATCCAAGTGTATAATACCTAGAGGATTAATCCACATGCACAAATTTTATCTCTAAGAAACACTGATAAAAGAAAAGGGTAATTGTGTGGTAGATATATGACATTTTATTATTCATATTGATCACCTCTAGTTCCTTTATTACAATGTGCATGATATGAAGTAAATATAACATTTTATTACAATGTTCATGAATGTAATTATATTATCTCATCTTTGAGCTTAATAATTTATAAATTCATTTGAAGACGAATCAACTGGTTTTTTGTAATCGTATCAGATTGATGTAACAATCCAAAATAGGTTCCAAATTCTAGGAGTATAGATCATGGGTAATGTTGATGATGAAGGTTGAGATATACCAATGTTTATAGGTAAAATGGAGGTTGGGCATACAATGGGAGCTCACTTTGTATTCCAAGACATGATGTGACATGACCATTGGAATTTAAACAGACCTGATGTATTTCAAGATCTTCGAGGTGTAGTGGACTCTAGTATGAAATAATTCTAATGTGAATTATATTTTAAATAAAAAAATTATTATATACAATTTAATAAAATTCTATGAATGAAATTCAAGACTTCGAAGACAACCCGATTAACTATGAAAAAATCCATAAGTAGAATGAAATAATCCTCCCTATCAAAACTAATGGATATGAGGGTAGTGATAAAATAAAAAATATTGAATCATATTTAATATCCCATAGAATAAAGGTTGAGGGATTTTTAGTGATCATAGATAGGGAAGGTGACATTGAACCCAAAACTCTTGAATGCGAGGAAATCAATACCATATCCTTTTTAAAGATGTGTAGTTCATATTCCCATACTAGTAAGGACCACAAAAATAAAAAAAATTGGGTGATATTGAAAAGAAATAGTCTTGTATACATAGATCTTCATTATTTAATCTTGTACATTCCAATGAGAATAAGGAGGTAGAGTTTATATAATTTTGTGAAACGGAGGTGGAATCTAATAAAATGAATAAAAGAATGTTTTAGATAGAACTCAATGTTGAGAAATCAATATAGATAAATTCACAAGACCAAATAATCATTCATATATTAAATAATACTGTGATTATAATGGAAGATCAACTTAAATCTTTGGATAATGTATAAATACTATTTGGGGATATTATTATGGATGAAATAGAGGGTAATTATTTTCTTTTGAATGGAACAAACTGAAGGTACATAACCATAAATTTTTAAAATTATTCAGGAAAAAATAGGTGAATCATTATGAAATATATATTCTTCTTAATGTTTATTCATTGTTTAGGTACTCACTTGACCACTAAAATTTAATTTTCAAAAATAAAATACTTATTTACCTGTTAATCATAAAAAACCATATATATAATTCCCTTATTATCAAATTTCTTTTGGTGTTCATTATGTACTAGATAATTTTCATAGGATTATGACACATATTTTTTCTAACAAAGAGTAAGAATTTTTTTTAGATTTTCCTTCATGTTTTCTTTGTTAATTGTAGATCGATTTATATATCTCTTAATAATAATGATTTTATGGATACAATTGTGAAGATAAATTATTTTCCCTTTATTGGGACAATGAATATTAATTTTCAAGAGGAAATTAAATGTGGAAAAATAGTTTTACTATTAAAGAAAAATCAATCCATAATTGTAAATTGGATAATATGAGAAACCATATCCCATTCAGATTTCTAAATATAATATTTTTATGAATTTGAATTCATTTAATAATAAATTATTTTTCTAAATATACAATTAAATATATTTTCATGAGTATTACCTAGTTTAGAATATAATAACATCATAGTTGAAATAGAATTTGAATAATTTTTTTTAAAAGTTCACTGTTATGTAATTTTCTCTACGATATTTGTGGGTCACAATAAGGAATCCAAATTTTATAACATATGATTTTTCTAAAATCATTAATTTTATTTTTCTATTACTATATATAATACTATGTAATTTTTATATAAGAATTTATTGTAATTATTAGATCAAAAAAAATTACCATGTTAAAAAAATTAATTTATATTCCATATAAAATTTTATAAGTGAACATATCCTTATTTTTTCATTATGAAATAATTTTAGAGATATAAATTTTAGGACAGTGACATTTCATATTTATCATTTTCAAAAAATATTATAAATGTCATAATTAAAGGTAATTCCACCTAGTTTCAATATTTTATAAACATGGATCACAATGGATGAACTCCAATCAACCAATAGTATAAATGAAATAGATATGAATTTTGAATAATTACATGAATGTTTGAAACATGTTTTAACCATTGTACCCTTATGAAGGTGAAAAATATTGAAGGTTTTGAGGCATGCAATAGAAGTTGTTAGGTTGGGGATTTAAAAATCTTCATCATCAGAGAAAATTAACATCATTATATCTGGTGATTCAAGCCCTGATAGATTTACAAGTATCTTGTGTGAATATTATTAATCAAAAAAATTAAATAAATATGTACCTCATCAAAATCAGTGATGCATTCATCTATCGCACATTATCTGAAAGAAATTCATTAAGTTTTTACACTTTAATCCCTCTAGATCATCCACTCATGATTTAAGAATCCATGTAGACTCCAATCATTGAATTCTATGTTATAGTTTTTATATCAAAATATTTCTTTTAAGTTATTATGATCATAAAAATTTCATTCCAATGATCCTTGAAGAAGAGAAAAGATTGTAATTTTGGATAGAGATCTCTCTTTAATGAATGTGGGAGTGAATAGAGAGGAGATCTCAAAATCAAGGGTATAAATAGTGCCTATGAAAATATAGCAATTCTACTTATATAGAGAAAGATAATTAACCATAAAGGGTTCCCTATACCTTGTATAAATAACTAAAACTAAATAAGAAATAAAAAACATGTTATGGTGAACTAACTGTATCATAATGACTTTTTTATTTTTTTCAAATACTTGAATATTTATATTGAATATATTACCTGATAAAATAGATTCATTAACACAACTTGTAATCTAAAAAACATTAAACAAACCATTAATATTAAAATAATAACCAATTGTATAATATTTTTATATGAATATTCTTTTGATATATAATTTCAAACAAATTATTATATTCTTTGAAAATAATGAATTTATTTATTAATGCTTGATCTCTAATACAAGTAAAACCCTTGGACCCTATTGTGGGTTCCATAAATTCATATACACTTATTCACCACCATAGGGAATACTCATGAATACATTATTCTTTGTCACCCTATAAGCCCTTATATTTATAGTTTTAAATATTATCCAATGATAATGAGAAGACCATAATAACCCATCAAATCCCCTAAAGAGATAAGGAATAATCATAACAATGAAAAAAAAATTATGATCACACACTATATAATATAAACTCTTTATCACAGGGAATATCATAATGTAGGATGGATAGCTTATGACATCATCCATTCTTTATTTATTGTTTATTGATCTAATTGGATGGATTTACCATTGACATCCATGTAAATTGATTTAATAATGGTACTACCATAATGATCAACTAGGATTGGGATATCTCTTCTTTAACTCAGAAGCTACAAATTAAATCCTGACCATTAAACTAGTGTCATACCACCAAATATGCACCCAACATAGGCTCCCTCAATAGGACTTCAATGTCATGTTTTTTCCATAAAAAAACACATGATCAAATAGCACAAATTAATAATGATGTCAATATTAAATACCAAAAAAAAATTGGACAGGAATTACCAATGACACCTGAAACATGTTGTGTTCCTATTTTAGGTTCTATCATGAGGATCTCACATACTGGAGATCACCAAATATGAACATCATGAGATGAATTATCAATGCTTTTGATCTAAAAACACTGTATAGTCTAACATGAACATTGTACATTCAAAATGATGTATATATACCATAGGAAAAATATTTGATATTAGATTCATAGTATCTTTAGGTTATCATTATTTCTTGTGAATAACTATAACCTTTTGATATGAAAAATAATCCATGGATACTACTATTTAAATAGTGGACACCGAATTCCAAAACCATAATGGTAAGTTAATACCATATACAACTCACTGTATACATGATATGGAAATCAATAAGTATTTTTTAATTTGGTTCTAGGGAACCCACTCTTACAACACTCCCACATTCACTTGATCCAACCTGAAAATTAATCTTGACATCTCTCACATGATCATACCATGTTTCGACTATGTTATGGCTTTATTCAGGGGCCTATCAGGTTTCTTCTATGAGATAATTCTTCTAAGAATTTATCTCATTGATTATGAATTATCAATAGATTATGTCCACATGTATATTCCCATTTTAAACTATCAATACATTACCTCATGTATATTATTATAGGTATAATTATAATAGTTTATATCATAAAAAATATTTACATACTAGGGTAGATTACAATAATTGGAAAAAAATAATTTTGTATTATATACTAATTTAGTAGTTTCCTTAGAATCCACAATACACTCATTATTTGTATAAATGAATACCACTATCATAAATGAGATTATCCTACTAGTTATCTTATCCTTACTATGATATTGGATCATATTAATCTTAAAGGAAGATTATTCTATTTACCCTTACAACTGATTTCATTTCCTCACCATGTCCTAGGTAAATATCCTTTATACTTCCTCAAGTAATGTCGGATGGATCTGATTTCTTTTTGTGAATTTCTCCAGGATATAACTAGTATTTTCCTACCATAATGTTTATGTTTTCAATATTAGATATATTGTATAACATGGAGTATGTGATTGATCTATCATATACGAGTATGAGTTTCAAATCACAACATTATTATCCAACTATGTACCACAAAAGTCTTCATGGAGAGATTTACTCTATATAACAATGTTAACAATTCTATCTCAAATTTATCCATATTATAATTTTAAATACCTAGTAAGTGTATATATTATTAAATAGGTATAATAATCCATGAGATATACCATTATAGAAATGGTTCCCTATAACATAGAATTTTACTTAAAGTCAATATCCAGAGAGTTCATTCATGATGGTATTAACTAACCACAAGACCATTTTTTACCATATGTTATCAACCATATTTTTCTTGGAAAACATTAATTCTCCCAATAATTTTTTTTGGATTTCAGAAAAAAATTCATTCCAAATTAATTTTATATGATCATATTGCTTATATAAATCCTACACTAGGTATTAGTAATAAGTGTGACTTAATGGTATTCTATGGTGTCACCAACGCTTTTGTATTAAATCACATAGACACCTTCAAAGATTTCTTTTCATGGCATACAATTCCTAATTTAATAATAATAGAATGTAGCTATGAAAAGTAATATTATACAAAATTTAGGAATAATGATAAGGTATGTCTAATTAAACCATATTGGTACCAAAATTTTATCATGCATTTATTTTTTAATAAGAATAATCACCACAATATTCAATATAATAAGAACCTTTACATTGATACCTAGAATCCATTATTGAATTTTAATTTGAATTGTCAATATAACAATGTTTCCATTTACTGCTTACTTGTAGGAATCATTATTATCAAATAAAAATTTATCACCAGTCATGGTGAGTACAATAAAAATACCATGGTTTAATCCATCCTCTTAAATATGCATATATATAAAGTACATTTTCCAAAAATAGATGTGGAATTTATCCACATGTATTCTATTTTTTCAACTTAGGATATGAATAAATCCAAGTGACACATTTTTATATTAAAAAACCCAATTAATGTTGCACAACGTCATTCAATAAATCCGTTTTGTGTTTATTGGAATAATTTTGTTTGTTGAAAAATTTAGATGGCCGAGAATGAGTATGCAGACCATGAAGGATGAGACACGGATCGTGAAGCATTGTACATGAACTGCAAAGGAGAAAAAGTTAGTGGGATGAAAATGGTTCATGGTAAGGCTTGCAGTTTTTGGAAGGAAAATGGTTCATGGGATGGAATGTCATTCCCAAAAAGGAGACAATGATTTTTAGAGCCGTATATGGATTATTTCAAGGAAGAGATCAACCAACACAGATGTTATAAAGGAATGATATGTGAACCACATATGAAATACAGTTTTCAAGAGGCTCAGTACATAGTGAAGGTTGTACCACATTAAATCTTTAATAAAACGTTTTAGTAGATTTTGTGGATCTATTTTCCTATATAAGAACCAATAATACCTTCATTAATGTGAGAGTGATGTTCATTAGAAAATATCATTGCTCTAGAATAATTCAGCTAAGTCTGAAATTGGTTTGTGAGGAAGGATTCCATGAAGTGAAGTAGTTCAAATGAAAAATCCATGAAGGTGTTTTACATGGATTTGTAGCTCAAGAAGGAATTAATTACATCAAATAAGGATTTATATAGAAGTAGAGGTGGTACATATAAGTGGTATGCGGTGATAGTATATGAAAGAGGTATGTGGAGGAGGTACATGGATGCGGTACATTGTGGAGGTATGTGGAGGTGGTATAAGCGATGGTGTGAAAAGGTAGATGTAGTTCATGGAGTAGGTGTAGTATGTGGAGGAGAGGTGGTACATAAAGAATACTTGCTACACGGTGTACCGCAGTTTGCAGAAGAAGCATGTTGTTTGCGAAGGGACTTAAACAGTTTGTGAAATCAATTTCTACTAACTTACAGTACATGGAAATGTTGATTTCACATATAGGTGAAAAAGTTACTTCAATAGAGAATCACATATAGTTTATGATGTGTTATTTCATGAAAATTAAGGGACCTGCAAGTCTATAAATAGTGAGTGGATTTCTTCCAAGAGTAGTGAGCGTAGGATGAAGAAGATAGTGATCCTTTCCCGCACCAGCGAGCCAGAGAAAAATACATAGGGACTGACCCATGGGAATGTGTTGAGAAGACTCGAAATCTTGTAAATTTATTGAATTTGGTAATAGAATTGGTCTAGGTTTAACCATTTAATTTGGTAGTGATCCTTAGTGGTTTTGGTACAATCGACACATGTCTATTATATGCTCCTTGGAGATAGCCCAGTGAGGGTAAGCCAAATAAAAATTGATGTGTATCATGTATGATTTCATTTCTATTTGTATATTACTATAGGAGGAAGAGAGAAAAGAGTATTGTTTAATGATGAAACTAGATTTGAAGGGGTGATTGATTTAATCTGTCATACCCTGATTCACCCCACCTCAGTGTATTTAACCTAAATGGGCTAACATTCCCTTAATGGTATTCTATGGTGTCACTAACCCTTTTGGATTATATCACATAGATTCCTTCCAAGATTTGTTTTCATGGAATTCAATCCCCAATTTAATGATAATAGAATGTAGCTATGAAAAGTAATATTATATCAAATTTAGGTATAATGATAAGGTATGTATAATTGAACCTTATTAGTACCACAATTTTTCATCCATTTATAGTTTAACATGAAAACCCAACCCAATATTAAAGATAATAAGAATCTTTAAATTGATACTTGAAATCCATTATTGAATTTTAAATGGACATGTAAATATGAGCATGTTTCCATTTACTACTTACTTGTAGGAATCATTGTTCTCAAAGAAATATTTTTCACCAATCATGGTGAATATAATAAAAATACAATGGTTTAATTCTCCCTCTTAAATATGAATTTATATAGTATTCATTTTCCAAAAACACATGTGGAACTTTTCCCCACATCAACTATTTGCGCATCTTAGGATTTGAATCAATCCAAGAAAAACATGCTTAGATTTGAAAAGTCTAATTAAGGTGGTGCAGTTTTCCTCTAGGAATCCTCTCGGTATTTTTGGGCGTGATTGTGTTTGTTGGAAAATCCAAATGTATGCTAATGAGTATGCAGACCACAAAGGATGATATGTGGATCATGGAGCATTGTACTCAGACCACTTATGGGAAATGGTTCATTGGACGAAAATAGTTCACATGAAGGCTTGTAGTTAACAGAAGGAAAATAGTTCATGGGATGATGTGTCATTCACAGAAAGAAGACAATGATTTTTGGATCCATGAAGGGATTAGTTTGTGGAAGATATCAACCTTTACATAGTATAGAAAGTAACTTTACGCGGACTTCATATGGAAGATGGTTCATGGGAGGCTCAGTACGCGGTGAATGATGTACCACATCGAAGATTTAAGTAAAATAGATTAGTATATTTTTTGGATCCATTTTCTTATATATGAACCACTAACCTATTTATTAAAGTGAGAGAGTTTTTCATTAGAAAATATCATTGCTCCAGAATAATTTGGCTAATCATGAAAATAGTTCGTGTGGAAGGATTCCATGAAGTGAGGTAGTTTGTGGGAATAGTTCACAAAAGTGTTTTAGAGGGTTTTGTAGCTAGAAAAGGAAATAATTCCATGAAATAAAGAGTTCCACAAAAGAAGAGGTGGTATGAAAAAGAGTTATGAAAAGGTGGTACACAGAAGTGGAACATGGAGGTGGTAAGTGAAAGTAGTATTCTGAGGTAGTATGCATAAGTGGAGAGAGTCTGTGGAGCAGGGTATGTCCATGGAGGAGAGGTGGTCTGCAAAGCATACATGCTACGTGGTGTGGCATAGTTCATGCAAGAAACAGGTTGTTCAAAAAGGGACTTAAATAGTTCACAAAATCAATTTATACTAAATAACAGTATGTGAAAAAGTGGATTTCATCAATGGGTGAAAAATAAACTTCAATAGAGCATCTATATATAGTTTAGGATGCACACATTCATGAAAATTAAGGGACCTACAAGTCCATAAACAGTGAGTGGATCCCTTCCAAGAGAAGTGAGTGAAGGAAGCTGAAGATAGTGATTATTTCCACCAACAGTGATTCAAAGAAATAGAAATAGGGAGAGACCCTTGGTAATGTAGTAAAAAGAACCGAAATCTTATGAAGGCTGTGAGCATGGGAATAGAAGTGATCTAGCCAGAAACTTGTAATTTGGAAGTGATCCTTAGTGGATTTGGTACAATTGGCACATTTCTATTGTATTCTACTTGGACTTATCCTAGTGAGGCGAAACTATGTAAAAATCATTGTGTCTCATGCATGATTTCATTTCTGTTCATATATTTCTACTGTAAGAAGACAGAAGAGAGTTTTTTTAATGAAGAAACAAGATCTGAAGGGACAATTATTTTAATCTTTCATACCCTAATTCACACCCACCCACTCTCAGGGTATTTAACATAATTGGGATAACAATCCTTTAATGGTATTATATGGGTTCACCAACTATATTGGATTAAAACACATAGATTCCTTCCAATATTGGTTTTCAAGGCATACAATTCCCAATTTAATGATCACCGAATATAGCTATGAAAAGTAATATTATATCAAATGTAGGTATAATGATAAGGTATGTCTAATTAAACCTTATTGGGGGGTTCATGCAGTGGGACAACTTTTCCGGTTTTGCTTGTTGTTTTGATATGGTTATGGTAGTTAGTTTCTCGGTGGTGCTAGAATATATTTCAGTGAACCCATTAATTGATAAATATAAAGTGGTTAAATAAAAAGGGGTTAGGATTGTGTTTTGTTGTGGTTGGTTGTGAATATAGGGGTGGAAGAAAAGGTGGTTTGTGTGGGGTAGTTTCTTGTTGGAAACCCATAGGTTGGGCTGAGTGTTTGTTTACACACACACACATAGACACACACACACACACATATATTGTAATTTCTTTTTACATCTATGTGTAATACACCCTTGATGAGAACTATGTGCCGAAAACATCCATTTCATGAGGGAGGGTGTCTTTCCAAACATCCTGGTGGGAGGATAGATGGCTGGTTACTAACTTTCTTCCTCACACCCTCTTTCGGGTTCTTACCGCTCGAGCGTATCCATCCAGGATATAATGGATTGATGCATACCATATTCTATGATTCTTCAGGCAAGGTTTTTTTATATATGAGAGGCCTACATGTTTTAAAGCTATGTTTTTATTCCTAAGTGTCTTCGGGATGACCCCCAAGTGTCATTGGGTGAGTGGTGTGGTTGTTGTGGCCCAGTTGTCTGTGGGAAGGGTTATGTGTGGTTGATTCCCAGGTGTGTGCAGATGGGTTGTGGTAGTGGGACTGAATATGGGAAGAGTGGTAGTGTCAAGATATTTTCCGTTAGGGACAAGCAGTCAATCAGTGGGAAATTGGTGCGGGTACCCAAATACATATGTGCAGATACTATTACTTTACTTGACTTGCATTATTTTGTGAGTGTGCCTTAGTGAGGTTGGGATTGTTAGTATTCCTTGGTAGGTTCTTTGAGGTTCTTTTTTTCTCCCATAGGGGCATTAGTATGTTCCTTCACTTGTGAACAAGTGGCTTTATATTTCCCTACTATGTATAATTGTATGCTCACCCAACATATATAAAACTATTATCAGGTTTTTGGGAGGAATTAGAGGACCGTGTTGGACTTCACTAGCTCGGGAGTCAGATTTGTTGTTGTTACTACTTAGAATGTTTTCTCTTGGTATTTTACTTTGGAGTTTTCATTGTTCCTTGTATCAGTTTTACTTTTGAACATGCATTTGGAAATGGATTTTGGATTTAATTTTACTTTTAGTACTTGGAGTTGTTTGGGATTTACAATCTTATCTCTTGATTTTGTTATATAAAATGGTTAATTCCTTCTATATGTGTGAGATTCTATTAGGTTAGTGATATTCACCACTTTGAGGCCTATTGAAGATAGGATTCAGGGGTCATTATATCTTCTTCATATTGAAGAAGTAATTGTCTGGAAGTTTGATGCTACTTCCCTCATATTGAAGAAGGCGGGTCATGACATAAATATCGATAAGTACACAATAGAGTAAACCAAGAATAAATACTTGTTTAACATTTCTAAATGGATGAGGCATTATAACCTTTTTACCATGTAATTTTGGATAAGGTTTCCTTACCTATAACTAATATCATAGTGGATTAAGCATCCCAACTTGTTTCTCATAGTGTATCAATCACATCAAATCATTTCCCATTATTTATGTCATTAGATAAATGGCTTAACCCAATGTATTAAAGGTATCTAATGGGAAAATCCATAATATGATGAAAACAATAAATACTTTGGACCAATATATTATAACATGTATCATTTCATTAGAGAGTATCCCACATAAAATAAATGATTTTCCTAAAAATTTTATAATTTCATCATTGCATAACTAGTCATAATTGAATTGGTTTAATAAACATATCCTCATTAGAATCATAAACTGCATAGAGGAAGACTAAATATTGTATCATTTGATTATATCCCAAAAATTGATATGAAACATGAAAAAATGTCATCAACAGTGAAATATTTTCGTTAAATGATTATTGGAATATTTCACGGGGAAAATACAGTTTTCCATTTAAAATATGACAATAAAAATACTAATGTTTCAAAAATTTTATAGGAAAATTATTAGTTAAAATGAACCTTCAATTTATATAAGGAAAATTCAATGTATTGATCAATGATGATGGTGAGAAATTATATTTGTTTAGCAATAATTATAATAATCATTCTATTTACATATTCTTTAAAAATTACCTCTTTCTGAAAACAACAAGAACATTATTTGTAATAATTTTGGTATTATTTAAAAAAGTTAAAAAAATTACTTTTAAAAATCATTATAGAATATCTATAAACAATATTAAAATCATTTTAGGGAAACTGGATATGGAATAAAAAATTTTCCAATCAAAATATGTTAAATAAGGACACCTTTTCCTAAAGACATTTTATAAGTAATTTTTATTTACAAAGAGAAAAAAATGGTATTAAATCATTAATTTTTCGAATTTAAAGGATATTTTTCATATATGGATCATAATATTTATTCAAGTGTAATTCAGTCATAAATCACCATTATAAAAGTGTAATAGAAAAATACATCCCTTACCTCAAGTCTCATCCTGCATTGTACACATTCAAACCTCATGTATAATAAATATGGATATATTATACATGTGTTCAAGAAAAATAACCATATATATATATATTCCCATATAGGATACCCTTATAACATTTTATTACTATTTTATTAAAAATTTATTATTGAAATCACTATATTGGCTGATAAGTGATTCATTTTTGATCCATGTTTTGGTTTGAAAGTCTCAATACTTGTAATTTTATTATGTTTCAATGATATAAATAATTTTATTCATGAAATTAATATCATAGGTAATAATTAAATGCTATGTTATAACTATTAATATAATTATATGTTGAAAAATTAATTATATCACTTCTGGTATATGATAATATATACGTACGCATGAATGATATTTCTAGTTTTTAGTGGATGAAACAAATAAATGGTAAATAATAAATTGATTCTCAAGTAATATATAAATATTGTAAATATCATATATATAATAAAAAAATATATCATTATAATATTGAATGTGATTCTTTGATGAAAAACAAAAATGAATAACTTTTTGGATGTGGTACATCACATGTATGTAGTAGTGGTGTTTTTATTTCCCATATAATAGAAATTGATTGAATAATGTTCAGAAAATCATCATAATAAAAAGTATGTATATTAATTAAAATGAAAAAAATTATTCTTATAATTGATAAATGGTATTTATTCAAGATAAAGGTTCAAAAATTGGAAATTAATCAATTAATTGTTATTAAAATACATTGCGAAACCTCTTTTGTATTAAAACTTTTGACATAAAATGATGGTATTTTAAAAACACTAGAAGTATAGGACATGGGGAAAGATGCTTGGATGATATTAGGGTATCCAAGGGTAATGTATAAACCATTTTGAATAATAAAGGAGAGGATTTACCATTTTATACTTTAGGTTGGGGAAACCGTTGAATTACATAATGTATTTGATGCAGAACTAATTTTATCTTGCGTTATATGCAACAATGAATTTCTTCGATGTCTTGTGTTACATGACAGAGTGAGTTTTACTGAATATTATTAATATTATTATTGAAAATGAAACATATCTTATTTTTTTAAATTAATTGTTATTAAGATTATTAACTAATTTATAAATAAATATGGTAGAATAAATTAGTTACCAATTAATTATAAATGAATATAATAAAAAAGTGAATATAAAAGAATTTTTTTTATTAAAAAATTAGTTTATGCACCAATGGAGGATAATATTAATAAATTGTATTAATTAGTGAATGATCATAATGAAATTTATATATTATCTAAAATTATTTTAAATTCAAAAAATATATTTTATAGTTATAGATAAGAACAAATCAAATTTTACGCAAAAAATGCTATATATTCCCAAAGGCCATTTTTACAAATTTTAAAAGTTCACTTATTTTAGAGTTAAATATTTAATTTTTTATAAATTTTAATTGAAAAAATAAACTTAATTTTTTATTTTTATGGTACGTTTTATTTTTTGATGAATAGTAAAAATACTGAATTTTAACCAAAAATTGACTTTTCATATAAATATTTAATAATTTTAAATCATATTTTAAATTGTTTTTGAAGTTAAATTAGATAAATTATACATATATTAATCCATTTTAGCTTTTTGGAATCAATTTAATGGTGAATGTTTATATAAAAACATTTCAATCTTTTAAAAAAATTCACTTCAAAAACTAGTTTTTTAGTCACATCGACGAAAGAAATTTTAAATAAAAATCGACCACCTTGAATATTTGAATTTCAAAAAACTGATTCCATATATTGAATAATAATAATTTCTAATTTCTAATAAGGTAAAAATAATTTTTATCTAATGTGATTAGATAAAATAGTTAACGTTAATCAATTTGATTTAGGTAAGAGAAGAGTTTACATATTGGTTAATCTTAAAAGATAAGTGTGGAAATGAAGAAAAACAAGCCCAAAACCCAATATATGGAAATATGTTGAAAATATTTTCTCTTCGGTCAATAAAGGTTAAATATTGGGGTTAAATGAGATAATTATTACCTCCTAATACGGTTTACATTTTGGTATCTATAAAAATTACACTCCTCCTCTAGTATAAAAGGGTACTCACACCCCTAACATTTTAATACCTCCCTAGCCATTTGGATCATCAATTTCTTGATTTATTCACTTAAAAACGTATATAGAATCATAATAAATCCATTAAATTGGGTATAAATACATCGAATTAAGGCCTTTATTGAAAAACATTAAGAGTTACCAGATAAAGATGTAGCATTCAGCAACATGCATATATTTTATTTTCTTTCACCACCCCATTAAAGTATACTTTTACCATGATTATATAATAACCATGTAATCCTAAATATTTTTATATTTTTTTCTTTAATTACATGACATAAACCATTTCAAACATCCATGAAATGGGTTATATAATCATCGTTCAAGTGTACGATAAACGACCACCTTGAGAACTGATGTGATTCATTTTTTCTTTACCACAATACACAAATGGGAATAATGATTTCAATATTTTTTATATATGAAATTTTTCATATTTTTGATTAATTTATCATTCTTGTATTATTATATAACACATATCTTCATTCTTTCCATTTTGTGAGAATACGATAATGTCGTTCAAGTATACGGCTTACTACCTCATCGCGTAGTGATGTTATTTATTCATACATTACATGGAATGTATTCATGATGAGTTTAATAAAAACATGTGATATATATGAAAAAATAATAATAAATTAATTTTAATATATGTATTTATATAATTTAATTTTTCTTCTTTCAATATGATTATAAAATGGAAATAGCGTTCATGTGTACGTATGAGCTAACGTCTCTATGAACAGAGTGTTTCATTTCATATCACTAAATTTTATGCAATAATATAAATACATATATACTATATATATATGTATTATTTTAATTATTTTTTTAATTCATGAGATGATGAAATTGTGATCTGTGTAATAGGAGATAAAATAACATGTCAAGATATACTCGAAAATCAAACAAGTTATTACCCAAAATGATGCAGATAATGAAAATTTACTAACAAGTTGGTAATAATATTTTATAAAAGAAAAATATATGATAAAATAAATATTAATATTGTTATTTAATTAGTTTATAACATTTTTAAATTCATTATATAGGAGTTTTGATAATGTACGACAAAAAAGAAAGCACGAGGTAAGGGATTTCGTCTCAATTTAATTTCATTGATGTAAATTGTAATGTTATGTTCCTAGTTAGTTTATATAGTGTATATAGATAACCTTTTAAATTTATTATAATAAATATATAATTATTCAATGTATTTTGAGTTTCAAGTTTAATTAATTCATCTATGATAATTTTATGTTAAAGTTAAATTTTATAACCCAATTTATTTTCACTGTGTTATATTACTTCTTTAGTGTCATTAATATTATATGATTATGTTTATAAAAAATTTAACTATATATTTTTGTATTTTTAATTTTATTATGTGGATTTATATTTTATACACATAATTTATTAATTTATTAATTTTCACATCATCATGATGATCATTTTAATTGTTTATTTCAAAATCCCATTCTAGTTGAGATTTTTTATTTTCAAATTTCCCTTAAAGAAAATAATTTGATCATTGTTTAATAATAACATGAATATTCATATCCTATGGTTATTCATGTTATTTTTCAAGTGAAAATACCATTTTACACTCTATTTTAGTTAAAATTATTACTAATTGTTTAATAAAATCAAACTTCTTTTCTCTCTTTAGTTAAAAATCTATTTTTCTTAAAAAACCATTCTTTATAAAAATAATTTCAAATTATATTATTTATCAATTTAAAATTTATTTATTAAAATATATTTTAAACCATTTTTTCTTTTTATTAAATGTTTTCAAATGAATTTTCTTGTCACTTTCCAAAAAAGTCACTTTTATATGAATTTTACAATGCAAAAGGAATGATTTATTTACATTTTACGAATTTAACCACCACCATTTCATTTAATATTCAATTAAAATTGTTTAGAGATGTTTTTAAATATTTTTTTTATAAATTTTAATTTCTAATAATGGGTTTTTAGAAATGATTTTTCAAAATAAATCATTTATTTTCAATAACAATGTTTTTAAAACAATTTTATTATATTTATATTCATGAACAAAAACAAACCCTATTCTTTCCCTATTGGTTATATATCATATTGATACCATCCTTATTCTTCCTATGGATGGATTATGGTTAATTAATCTGATTATATTATTGACATTAACTTAAATGAAGAATATTTGTATTCATTAACTTCTAATTGAGTTATTTACTATTCAATGATCATTAAACATTGATTTTCCCCAAAATATCCACATTATTTATCATGGATATGATTATGGAAAAAATATTACATAATTTTAACATATAGTGTTTTCATTGAATGTTATTTTATTATATAGTGAAATAATGATACATCCATATTCTTTACTCAATATGGATATTTTATAGGGAACATTTTGATGAAATAAATCAATTACTTGTTATATGAGGAATGCTTTGGACTGGCATGGACTGGTGGGCCCCAGACATTATATATCCCATTGATGCATTGATAGGTCTCAAAAGACAAATAATTTGGCCAAATGTAAAAATTTAAACCTAAATATTTAAATATTCCTTTGAATGGTTATGATGTTATAATATTTCATGTTCCTTATAAATAACGTCATATATTTATGTGTTTCCTTCATCAATTACTCAATTATTATTATCCAAGATATTTTAACTATTACAAACTATACAAGTGTATTTAATTCATATATTATTGATTATGTGGAACATGTGTTCAATTATTTACCTTTACATATTATTTTTGGACTTAATTCTATGTTTATTGATAACATAGATTGTGTTTTTAAATATTACCTTAAAATATTGACTTTTACTAATCCTGCTATTTAAGTGGAATGTTTGTTTATTTATTTCGAATTTCATATGGATTGTGACTATTTATTCATTATTAATTCCAGTATACTTATGATTTATATCAAATTTTAATTCACCCTAATTTTTTTTCCTCTCCCCAAGATTCCATGATGTGTACTTAGAAATATATGTAGGGATATGCTTCATGAAATAATGTTATTCATGAAAAAAATTATGTTTTCACTTGTGTATTCAATTTTAATACAATCCTACTATATGTATGTAGTTTACCAAGACTACTAAACTATTTGGTGCTTTTGTATTTTATTTCCTTTCATATATTGCCAATGTAATGGTCGTAAGCACAATATCTAATCTTCTGGGGTTGGGGTAGCTATAATTGGTATCAGTGAATGTTTAGTATAAATCATTGGAAATATATGTAATAAATCATATAATATGGAAGATAACACTTTGTAATACTTTGAGGATTAGTATAGAAGAATTTACTATGTTTTGGTATTGAAGAGATTATGTGGGTTTTCCTTGAAATACATCTTCATATGGATACTACATGTGGATTTGGTTCTACTATATATATACCTAAAGTAATATGTATAAAAAGGATTCGTTGGTATAGGATAGATTGTAAATATGTACACTAAAATATTCCTTACTGTACACCTGATCTGAAACTCCTTGGGGATATTACTCGGATAATTCACATTTTCTTAACATTCCATTATGAATGATTTACATAGATGATGAAAATGTATGACATTGATTAAACCTAAGGTTTCTTAGATTGATAATATGGTATAATTATTTATACATACTTTATATGATATTAGGGTTAAACCCGAGACCAAGGAAGAAACTATGTGGATATAAAATGGAATAAGTATTTTTGAATTGGGATTAAATAATTAAATTATAGAAGTATATTTAACACTATTTTTTATAAGAAAAATGAAGCATATATGGATGATGTTAAATTTTAGAAAAATATGTGAATTATTATAAGAGTTATGGATACATTCATGGTAATTATTTTATGGACAATAATATGTTCAAATTCTTAAAAAATACATTAAAGGATTTATGTGATGGGAGTCAACCAATATAATTGCCATTTCAGATAAATTTATGGAAAAGAACCTACTAGAAAGCATATGTTTTAGTGGAAAATATATTTGAATAATAATTCTTTTAATCTCATAAATATATGTTTAAAGGTATCAATAACCATTAGGATTGATAATATTATTAATGACTTGTTAATAATAATAAATTAAGATTATTAGAATTTGGGGAAAGAATATGTTGTATTGAAAACCATTGTAAAATGTTTATTTAAAAATAAAATTTATTCTAAGGATGTCTATAATATTTTTAGAAAATTTTTAGGAACTTTATTAATGTAGTTTATAAAAAATAAAAATTTGTATATAGGGTGACAAACTACTGCATTTGGCTAGGCAGTGGGGCTTGTACTCAAGAACTAAGGATGATACAGGTTTCACGCTTACCACTAGACTAGAGGATGTCCTAGTTAATATTTCATTTCTATTAGAAAAAAGTTATGAATAAATTTTAATGATGAAATCATGGTATTAATTTTTTGGTTTGATGATTAATTTATTAACAATATTGGGTTTTGAAAATATTTATAGTTAGATAGAAATACATTCAACCATTTATGGATATTATAATTAGTTAAATGTTAATTTTAGTTATATAGGAATAAAGAAATCCTTTATTGATATTCCTCTAAAAAAATGAATGATTTTGAAATTGATAGAAATAAAAAAATTTATGAAATTTATCTTATGAAATATAAAGGTATTGGTATAGTAAAATAATTATTACACATTAAAAAAATAATATTGAAACAAAAATGTTATTACATTACCTACATATCTTATAAATAATATTAACTTTTAGATCATCACATATCTATGGATTTGAGGCCTTCAAATTTCTATTTATCATTCAATTGAATGTGATCAGTGAACTCAATCATTATATATGATTACATACACATTTCCTCCGTGTAAGTATCTTTACTTATCAGCAATGTTCTCCTACATAGAATCCTAGTTATATTTTATTCCACGTGAACTATGTACTTCTGATTCTCTCTTATGAAGAGAGAATTTTATTTACTCTTTTATGATGTGGGGTTTTTAGTGATGTAATTATCCAATATAAACCCTTTTATTACCAAAATAAATATTAATTTTCAATTATGAAATTTATTTAATGCGGGGAGAATGTAACACCCATAAATTATAGAAGAATAACATTTTAATCAATTTCATTCATGGAATACAACCCCAAGAATATAAGGAAATATAACATCTTAAGATTTTATATATTTATAGTTTTGAACAATTAAATCCATTCAATATATTGGACAATTTTTTTTAATTTATCTTTCATTAAACATAATATTAATTTTATATTTCATTACACATAAAAATGACTTACTTTTATGGCTTGTGTTACACACAAGATGAAGTTTTAATGAATAATATTAATATTATTATTTAATATAAAAATTATCTACTAGACATTAAATTGGAGGTAATTAATAATATCAACTATGTTATAAAAATATATGACTGAATTAATTGGTTACTAATTAATTATAAATAAGAACAAGAACAGATTGAATATAAATGGAATTCTTTAATATAAACATGGTTTTATATGCCAAAGGAGTATAACATTAATAAATTAAATTAATTAGTGTATGATATTAATGAAATTTAAATGTTTTAAAAAATGTTTTTACATTCATAAAATATATTTTATAGGCATAAAATAATAATAAATCCAATTTTAATCATAAAAGATCTAATTTTCTAAAGGTAGTTTGGTCACATTTTAATAGAGCACTTGTTTTAGAATTACATTTTTAAAATCTTATAAATCTTATTTTACAAAATAATATAATTATCAAAATTTTTAACGTGAAAATTATCTTATGGTTAAATTTTGGTGTTTTCTGAGAGGTTGTATTTTATGATGAATAATGATAAATAATGAATTTTAAGTGAAAACTAAATTTCCATCTAATTTTTTAATGATAATTTATATTTGTAATTAATCTTTATATAATATTAGATAAATTATAAATATATTAATCCAATTTTGGTCAATGGAAATATTTTCATATTGAATTTGGATAAAATAATATCTTAATATTTTGTACATTTTCACTTTAAAAACATTCTTTATCATCATGTTTGCATGATACATATTAAATTAAATCATACCATTTTTTTAAGTTGAATTGGTAAAAATAGAGTACATATTTGTAATCAGAATATTTTTAAAGTCTAATAAGGTAATTTTTTTTAACATTGTTATTAGAGAAAATAGTTAATGTTAATCACATAAATTAAGGTAATAAATGTGTTAATGTAGTGGTTAATCTTAAAAGATAAGGCCTCAAAATGAACCAAAACATTTAAAAAACGAATTGTATGGACATATTTAGTCCATTAACCAAATTTTATATGAAATGATTCATTATTAGAGACACATGAGGTATGGGAGACATCCCAATAATGATTACATTTTGGTATTTACAACAATGACACTCCTCAACCACTATAAAACGTCACTTACTCCCCCTACTTATTCACAAACAAAAATTAATTTTTTATCATAAAAATAATATAACATTAAATTATAATAATTCTTACCCTAATCAGAGGTTCCTTTAGTTAGGATAAAATTCATCCAAGGTAGGACTTTGGTTCAAACCAAAAGGAGTTTCCCAAAGTAGAGGTAATGTTCATCAAAGTGCATATTTGTTTTATTTCATTTTACAATCCTTTATATTTTTCTCATATGATACGTATATAAAAAATTAAATATAATAAATATAAATAGATATTTATATTCTAGGGTTAGTACCTACACTGAGACACACTTTGATCAAATGGGTCGTGAAATAATCGTTCATGTGTACGGTGAACTACCGACTCATGAACCAATGTCATTTGTTTTTCCATTACCCCCTTTAAATATTTGAAATAACGATGAAAATACTATTTATATATTATATTAATGATATTAAATATTTATTTATTCTTCTAGACTTATTATATAGTTCATATAATTATACTTTACATTTTTTTACAATACGATAACATTGTTCATGTGTATGGCAGAATACCACCTCACGAAGCAATGTGATTTTTTCACATTTGATGTGGAATTTATTAAGGAAGGGTTTAATTAAAATTGTTGAAATATATGAAATTATAATGATAATTTAGTTATAATATATATATCATTTACTTTTATTTGTTTCAATATGAAAACAAAAGGGAAAAAACATTTAAGTATACATACAACCTACCGTCTCAATGAATGATGTATTTAATTTCATATAAATAAACTTTGTAGAATAAAAAAAAATATAGTTAATATATATGAAATTTAAATATTGTGTTACATTCAAAAGATAATTAATTAATGATATAAGTAATAGAAAAAAATAACAACTCAAAACCTCCTCAAAAACAAAGAATGCTATGACTCGAAATGATGAAAACAATGTAATATTATTATTGAATATGTAATAATATTTTATTAAAGTATCATATATGATATAATAAATATTAATATGGTTATAGAATAAGATAATAACATGGTTAAAACTTCTATACTAAAGGTTAAATCAAGTATAACCAATTGGAATGTGCAAGGTAAGGGATTCCGTCTCAAATTCATTTTATTAAGGCATATTACAATGTTACACACCTAATTTATTTATGTGTTGTATATACTACCCCTTTGAAATTCAATATCATGAATACTTTATTATTCATGTTATTTTTTGTTTCAAAGTAATTAAATTCATTTAATATGATTTGATGTTAAAGAAACCACATGTTAATGAAATTTTATAACTCAATTTCTTTTCATTAGGTTATATTAATTCATCATTTTTGTTAATATTATTTTATTATATTTATAATTAAACTGAATATCTATTGATTTATTTCTACTTTTTTATGTGTAATTAAAATTTTTACACATATTCAATTCATTGTTTAATTATCACTTTAATATTATAATCATTTTAAGGGTTTATCTCACAATATCATTCTAATCAAGATTTTTTATTATTGAATTTACATTAATAGAAATTTTTTGAAAATTATTTAATAAAACCTTTAATTTTCTTATACATTGGTTATTCATGATATTTTTCATGTGATATCAAAATTTTCCTATTATTTTATGCTTAATATTATTGAGATAATTTTTCAATAATATCCGACATCATTTCCCTCTTTGATCGGAAAATTGATCTCTTAAAAAATATTATTTTCGAACATTATTTTAAAAAATATTTATCCATTTAAAAATTATTTATAAAATGAAATCTATATCCATTTTTATGTCTTTAAAAAAATTTCATTTGAACCATCTTTTCATATTTTTAATTGGAACTTTTTTAACCTTGTTATAATGCAAAAGGATCGTTTCCTTGACCGTGTAAAGAATTACCCACAACCATTTAATTGAAGATTCCCTTGTATTTTTTACAAAATATTTTTAAGGAAAATATTTTTTAAAAAATATTTTTTAATTAAAATGATTTTAAAAATGTTTTTCAACTTGAAATGGATATTTTCCTCCGGAATTTTTTAATATATATTTTTATTTTATTTAAATTCAGTAGTTACAACGACCCTATTGTTACTCTAATGGGTATACATCAAATTGATACCATTCATATTTTTTCTCGGGATGGGGAATTTTTATTCTTAACAAGGATAAAATTAAAATAAACTCCGTTGAGTAATTTTCAAAATCATTAACCTTCCCTTGAGTTATTCACATTCAAGTGATCATTTAACATTAAATCATACCTAAATATCAAAATTGTTCACCATGGATATGATTATTTTCTATACCATATTCTATTTTTACAAACAATATTGAAATTCAATGGTATTTGATTATTTTTGGAAATATTGATAATTATATATTATCTAATCAATATGGATATTTGATAAAAAATATTTTTTTATGAATTTAATAAATTATTTGAGAGGAATTACTTAGACTAGCTATGATGGGTGGGGGAAAAATTATTTAGCTCCTCAATGCATGACATGTCTCATGAGAGAAATTAGTTGTCTTAATTTAATGTGGTCTGTACCTGTAATATTTTACCACCTTTTGAAAGGTCATGAGGCAAAATAGTCGGCCTAAATTAAAGAGATTTCTACCAGTAATTTTTGACCTCCTGATTTCAGAATTTTGTTATCATTATACATGATATTCTCATGATGAGAAAAATAAATGGATTCATTTAATTATTATCAGATTATTTATTAAATGGTTTTTTGTTCATATATTTTCCATTACATTTTATTTATGAAAATCATCCTCAATTCACTAATAAAATTGAATGTGATTTTTTTACCTTATAATATTGATTATGTCGTGTAAAATTGTTTAAATGGAATGTGTGTTCAGTTATTTAAATTATCACATTGATTATTATCTTTGATTAATAATTTCTTATAATTTACATTACCCTTAATACTCACTTGAGAAAATTTTTATTTTGTTTCATTTCCCTAGGATTCCATAAAGTGTACTATTAATGTTATTCAAGGATAATATTTATAGAATATTGTTATTGTAAAACAAATATATTGTAATTTTTTAACTTAATTGTAATATAAGAATCATGTATTTATATAATTACCAAGAATACTAAAAAATTAATACCTTTTGAATTTATATCTTTTTAAATTATACCAATTTATTTGTACAAGGCATATGTTCTAGGCTTTTGGGGTTGGGGTCTCTACAAGATTAATATAAATTAATTATCAATTTATAATGGATCTAAATTTATATATTTTTAATCTAGTATTATTATAAGGAAATATACTCTCATCTAATAATACTTATAAAAGTTTAGGTTAATTTTTAACAATTACCACTTTGTTATAAACCTATTAAACCTATTGAAAATGAAAATGAAATCTAAAATTTTTACTAAGAAGGTGCCAAGAAAATAATTATATAAGGAAATATGACCCATAAGGGTAAAATGATTGATATATTGTACTATATTCCATTCATGTGGGAGGATATATTATTTTTATGAGTTTTAATTGATTACATATTATTTTATTTAACAAAAGATACCATTAATGTTATTTCTATCACTATTCAGAATGATTAAATTTCAAGAAATCATGATTTAAATTTTAATTACAAAGATTTAAAATAATACTATTATCTTATATTTAATTTTATATTTAATGGGATAATAATTGTTCAAAATTTTCTTACTGTTAATATTTTTAAAATCTTTTGTTTTGATTTTCCATTACATAAAAAAATTATATTTCGGCATTGTGTAGGATTTATAGGGAATTATTATATCACTATAAATTAAATAAATAAATATATATATATATATGATGACAAAATTTAATAATATTTCAAATAAAATATTTTCGACTAACTTATTATATTTTTCTAATTATGAAAAAAAATTAACGATATTAATGTTAAAGGAATGAAATTTTCTACTTATCATTTTCATAAAATAATATAAAGGTCATAATCAAGTAAATATTAAACCAATTTGTAATATTTTTAAGAAAAAATGAGAATATCTAAAACCCTCACATCCAATAGTTAAAAGTTATGTTTTAGAGTTATTATAATGCCATATACTAATGTTTTAACTCTATTTTACCTATTTTACCATTACTTAGTCGACAAATATATTGAACATGGTTACTATTCAAAATTAGCCAATATATTATGAAGCTATTTATGAAATTTGATTCTCCTGATTCTAAACAAGGAATCCATTTTTCATTATTCAATTTTAGGAAATGGAAGAGATCAATTTTAAAATATGTTCATAAAACAAAATGAAAACAATTTTAATAAAAAATCATTAATAAAGTATAAAAAATTATTCACTATTAACCTATTCCAAGAAAAATAATTAGATGAATAATAATAAAAATATTTATTATATAATATAAATTTTCATTATTATTATATATCACTACTGATTAATTTAATAAATTAAGAATGAAATACATTTCATTCAAATAATTATTTTTCAATAAAACATCTCTTTTACTTTGGAATGATTTTATTTTCATTATAATCAATTGAAAACAAAATTATTCATTTTATAATTATAGAAACCATATATTTTATTCAAAATTTATTTTTGTCCTATTCATTCATACAAATCCATCGGCTAGGAAATAATATTTTATCATGATTGTTTAAACATGGAGTTCAGCGTAAAATAATCTGTCTGATAAATAAAATTTATTTATTGAGAATATTATTTTAAAATATATCGGAGTTACACATGAAAGACCTCTGAATCATTTGGATAATGAAAATTTACGCTTAATTAGACACAAAAGTTGGATTTTAATATTAATAAATGATTGAATCTTAAAACAATCAATATGAACTATGCTGATTTTGTAAATAAATGAAACTAGATAATAAATGAAGTAAAAGGAAAAATATTATTGGTTAATAAAATTAAAATTGTTATGTAAAAATTAAATAATTAATATAATTATACTAATCATTAGGGTATAATCCATACAAAGCAAGTCATGACCTAAGGCATGAAAGCCTTTTGTCAGGCTTTTTAAAATGATTTATAATATCTTTCTTTAATGTACATGTTATTTTAAATATCCCAAGAATGCTAATCTATTTAATTATATTATTATTAAATGTTATTTTCTGATATATTTTAATTTCTATAATAAGTTTTTGAATTAAATATTTTTTATCCTTTTCTATATAAGTCATTTTTTGAATTTTATATAATTATGTGAAATGATTTTTTTAAACATTTATCTAATGATTGAATTTTCAAACCATTATGACTATTCCTTTTTATAAAGCATCACCTTATTTTTTTTCATAATATTTTGGATTAAATTCTATTTTCATTTTTCAGTTAATATTTCAATTTTTTTTATCAAAATACTAGGATATTTGAACATAAAAGTTTCAGATATTTTATTGTGAATTTGATCATTGGATGAAAATTTTGTTATGATGAAATGGGAAAAAAATTTTATTCAAATAATCACTCATGGACATGAACAATAATGATTGGTTGGACAAATATATATCCCTAAAATGAATTCGATAATGATTTATTCTCTAGAAAAAGTTTCATTAGAATTAACTTATCTTGAGTTACTCAATATGTGTGAAACATCAGTGAAGAAAACTGATAAATATAATCTCCTAATATACCTTAATTTAATAATTCATTTTATGTTTTTAAAATGTATAATATGAGAAAATATTTTTTTACATTAGATTATGGTTTATTCATTATATCAATTATTTATTATCTAAAATTTAATATTTTTTAATGTATTTTCATCATTTTAAAATTGTTAATTTTTTTTATTTTAATGACCCTTTGTTTAATCCTACATTTAAAAAAATCATAGGATATATAATGAGTAAGTACATTAACAATGTTAATGTTCATGTTTTTTTCACATAATGAGTAAATTAAAATTTTTAATGAATGTAATAGGAGTTTTAAATTAATAACAAATTATAAGAAAGCAATTTACAATAATGGGATGTGTACAATTTTTATGAAATGGTTCTTCATAATTATCTAAAACAATAAACATAAAAGATCATAGGAATGTATAAGGGATAAAAATATTATATTTTAAACTTATATTTAATATTTGGTTATATAAGGGTTGTTTATTTTTTTATCAATGATAGTGTCTAATTGATTTGATTTTTTCATGTATCCAGAAGTACATGTATAAAGAGTTATAGATCAATTTTTACAGGTATAAAAACATGATACACTAAAATATTCTAATATGAAAAATTAATACTTACCATTATTTCTAAAAATTTTTCTTCTCCAATAAATTTATACTTATCCTGTGGGTTTTCAAATAAATGTGCGACTTTGTATGAAAAATTTCCAAAAAAACACAAACAAAGGTGTGGTAATCCCTGGTGTAACATCACTTATTCTTTCTTGTATTATCTAATTCTCTCTGACATGATACTATTTTCTATTATCTATTATAATTCTTGCATGACCTCTATCACTCATATTTCATAGCTTCAACACTTTATCCCTCTTCAAAGTTGATTTCCTAATTTAAAATTTCAATAATTGAGTTCAACTACCTCCCAACATATTTTCATTCAATTTTCAATCCTTATATAATTGTTGTCATATTAATAACTTTTTTATTAATTTAAAAATTTTCTATGATGATTATTAATCCCATTAGAGTCATATATAATTCAAAAATAATTATTAAAGAAGGTTTTATTTCAGTTTTTATTTTCATCAATATTTTTTTTAAAAAAATACGAGATATACAATTATTTGTCAATGATTACAATAGATATCATAAATGAAAAATTTTTTATCTTAAGGATAAAATAATTTATTTCATAGTTCCCCATATATATCTAAGAGTATCCCTTAAAAATAACACAGTGACCCTAATGTATCATATAATGACCCTTGGTTATTATAGATTTACCATCACATATAAAGGACGTAACCAATTTTTCAAACCCAATCACATCGACCCTGAAATTTTGTAGATATACCCACTTACCTCCAAAATATAACACATCACATAATCAAATAATCCTATAAAATTAATGATAAAATTTATTTCACATGAGTATAAACATTAACTATGTCATTAAAACTTAATATAACACAAAAAAATCATCTGCATTTCTTCTCTCTAAATGTCTCCTACACTTTGGAAAAAATATTAATGGTTTGGAATGTTTTATAAATCATTATCACAATAAACTACCACTAAATTTAATAAATCCCTCAATGGTCATAACAACAATATGTCAAAAAATTACCATTAATTAAATCTTATTCTCATTAAGTTCCCATTAGATTTTATCCTCAACTATTGATTATATATCACATTTAATACACTTTACACCATTTAAATGATTAATAATTCAATAATTAATATACTATGTGAGTTATGTAAGAGTAGGAAATAATATTTTTGAATAATAGTTTCATGTTTTTGTATAACATGAATTATATTATCTTCATCAAATCACTTAAAAAAACAATTATAAACATCTTGAAACAACATTTATTCAACTTAAAATAACTATTATTTTATCCTATGTATAAAATATTCATATAGATATGTTCAAAAAAACATGTTGGGATACTTTAAAAGTCAAACAGATCTTATATAGGTATTCCAAATCCACATTTATCCCCTCATAAAAATTCTTTCTAAATAAATACTCTCCCAAAAAATTTGATTTCTACCTATTAGGTTAAAGAAATATCATTTAATTTAGACCATATATAGTTTTTCCATACCATAAAAAATAGTAAATTTTTTAAATTATGAGAATACATTAATAAGAAATTTTTATTTTAACTTTACCCATTAGAAAATAATTTTAAAACAATAAGTTAGAAATTTTTTTATTTCCCTATAAAATAGATTTTCATGAGTGAAAGATAATATTTCTTATTCAAATTACATATATTTTTATTAGAAAAAAATTGATCAATATCTAATTTTCTCAACCAATTTCTCATGAATTCCATTTTAGTTTTTTATAACATATATTCATTATTAGTTTGGAAATATGATATGTCATAGACTAATTCTTCATGTTTCTCACTACTTAAACTAGTTTTTGATTCATTAAAATTTCTATAAAAATGAATTAGAATGATATTATTCAATACTTATATGATATATTCCTCTTAATATTAATAAATTTTCTTATTTAATGAGAATACTTGTTTTCCACTCTTTTTGGAGTCAGCAATATCCAATGTATTGTCAACATCTTCCTTGTTCATCTTATAAGCAATATACTCAAAAAAATTGTTCTTATAGTTTTTTCTAAAATATTACTCGATTTTTTCTTTTATCATGTGATCTGGAAGGATAATGATATTTTATTCATGATTTAACTAAATTTATCACATCTCTTATACACAAATCTAATGTTCTCAAAATGTTTCTCAAATATCACATTTTTTTAATAACAACTTTTAGATATTATTTGATTGAAATCACTGAATCCCATTACATAAATTCCATCCATAACCCATAATGGATAGAAAATATGACTCTAATGAACCAAGATCATCTCATTACATTCACATTTCCTCTGAAAATCAATCAACTTCCCTAATTATTAAATCATATATGAGAATAAATAAATAATGAAACATTGCAAAAAATCTAAAAGTCATAATTTTTAAATACCTGTTGACCTCTATTTAATGAAATTTAACTCTACGATACTCTATAAATTTTCCACTTCATTCTACAAAATTTATTTCTATTAAAAACTAATAAAATTTTCCCCTCAATTTTATACATTTCATATGAAAATATTATATGAATTACCTTCTCGTGTGTCTTTATCTTCACTATTATCATCTCGTATTGGAAAAAATAATTTTTTGGCAGTGATTCCTTGATCATTTGTAATTATTGGTTTAGGTACTTGTTGATTTTAAACTCAATAGAATTTCACTTCTTCAAAATCATATATCTCTTGCATTAATCTATCTATAACTTCATACTTGGAATTAGAAAAATAATATATGATATTTTTTACATAATAATTTTTCAATACCAAGTATAATATGAGATATTCATGTTATTTATACTATAAAAACTATTCTATTTTAAAAAATAAAATATATTCTTTATATTCGTAACAAATTCTCTCATATCCACAATATATGGGATCAACTAAGCTTCTATATTTCTAAATTAATTCTTATCCCATTCAACTAAATTTTTAGGAATTATTCATTATCAAATTTATTCTTTATCCTAAAAACCATTTAGATTCTTGTTTTCCTTATATTATTCAATGTGAACACCACTTGATATTCATATAAATCATCACAACAACTTCATTAAATGTGTTCTTATTTCTCTATGTTGTCAACATTTCTTGACTCTTTAGCATATATTATTGTAATGACTGACTTAAAAAATCTAAAACTTGAGGAATAACTTATACTAGTTTTTACAATTAATGTTTCACCCTTCATAGATAAAAAATTCTACCTTTTATTAGAGGAATAATTATTTATTGTACTCCTCAACCAAATATTACCTCTTCTTATGTACATGGAATTATTCCTTAAATCATATTTATAGGACTCCAGTTCATCTTCACTGTTATCATCTTCCTAATTTGGATAATTTATAGAAATATTTTCACTACCCCCATATATGAAACAATTTAATAGAAAATTTCAATGAAATATACCACTTACTCTGTGAATATATTTTCAGATCAGTGATGTCACCTCATTAAGCTTCAATAAATCATATTAATCTAATGCAATTATTATAAATTAACCTTAATATTATATCTCAATTTTCCTCCCATTATATTCATTATTAATATTATTGAATGTGAATTATTTCCCATCAGAACTCTTCTTCATTAGTATTCATGACATTTTAAACTTGTATACAACCATGATAATATTAAGAAATATCATAAGGAATTGTGTTAATATAATTATTTTATATGGAAAAACAATAATAAAATCCTTCCAATAAGATATAAAATATCATATCATCATCTATTTAATAGTTAATAGTGTCACTAAATCCTTTAATGATGTTCACCACATCATTAATCATTTTAATTTAGTCAATAATATATTTTCTTCCATTATTTTTATTGTCATCATATTTCAATCTCTAATTTTTCAGTTTTTCATTTATAAAATTGAGTTTTACACTAGTGATACTTTACAAATTTTAAAAATTAATTTCAGAATCTTGAAGACCATAAACATTAGAGACTTATTCTCTGTAATGGTCGATAAGAATGAATTTCATGAACACCCATCAGTCTAGAAAATTATTATTTCATCTCAAGTAAATATGTATCCTTATACAATGGGTGTAAAACCATATTTTATATTCTTTATATCATCCATACTAAACAAAAATAAGTGAGGGGTATCATTGTTTCTTTATAGAAAATATAATTTTCCCATCGAATGTGTGAATATAATTATATATTAGAGATTTAATTATATCCATGATAGAGGTTAATGTTTGGATCAGAATTCCAACTCCATAAGATAACTTCATCAAAGAATATTGGATAATTCCTTAATTCTAGATAAAAATACAATACAAATTTAGTACCATGACCTCCAAATCATAAAAATTCAAAATTATTGACCATAGAGGAATACCCAACTACTTTGATACAAATTTTTATTGACCAATGATTCGTATTTGATTAATAAATGGGGGATTATGAAAAAAACTTGGTTTTACCTTTTAAATTTTTATACATGATCATTCTTCATCACTTGTTATTGTAAATGATCTCATTTTTGCAATTTCACAAACCATAGAAATAAAAAGTAGAAAGGAAAACTGATATACATGGTTCACTACATGAAATGAGAAGATAAACCTTGGGATAACCTAGAGGAACCCAATACCATATATTCTACTCAAATAATCATTGTTGATACCTTGGGTAAGATATATATATATATATATATAATTTAATCAAAGACTGTAAAAAAATTAGTCTCCCATTAATTTTCCATATTATATTACAATCTGAATAGTGAGGAATTATGTTTCTACAAGTAATTTTATTATCTCCCAAAATAATATTATGGTATTTCAATTAATTAAGGACGAAATAGTGTAACTTCTTATGAAATTACTTAATACACACATAAAAAAGCTATGAAAAAACCTCTTCTAACAAAAAAAATTCATGTATAATCTTTTTCTTCTTATTCATCATATTATTTTCCAATTATAACCATAGTGGTCCCTATTCTTATCAATACTATTTAATTCAAGACCCCTTCCCCATTCTATACATAGAATAAATACATTTTTTCTCTATGTTTTTGAATTCAATTTTAAAAATATATCAACATCCATTCACTAATTCTCAATTTTTTTTCATTTAATTATCACCTCATACATCATCCAATATTATTACTCATTTTTAAATCCTTTTGATATTATTTAAAGGGATATTTTACCCCATTTTAATCATAAAAAATTCATCAAAATAATTTTAAATATGTTTTCATTGACATTTATTAATTCCATCAAACAATATTTTCATTCAATTTTTTGATTTACACCTACTTATTAGATCTACCCTAACCAATAATAGAGTAACAATTACATTTAACATTGTAGCCCATATTTATTTTATATTCATCCTTTTGTAATTTGGAGGGACCCTTATACATCTTATAGTGACCCATACATATATAATTGTGATCCTTATGTATTAGAGAATGTTGATTATGTATCAATGAAATTAGAAAAAATTATCCCTAGGATATTTAACAAGAAACATTTTTATATAATATCCCAATATATGTAGACTTATTTCAAAAAAATCTAGACTTTTTGAAATCATCTTCCTCACCTGGTAAATTTTTTTGAGTTTCATCATGAATGTTTATTGAAAATAAAATCAAACATAAGAAAATAACCTACCCACTTCATATATTCACATGTGTTATTCTAAAAAAAGAATAATATAGGGGTATTTATTCATGTCTATATGTATTAAAACTCCCTTAGGTATCAAAAAACATTATAGGGACAAAAAAACCATATATAAACATATTCATTAATATTCGCATGGTATAAAAAGAGGAGGGTGTCCTTTTATAGGTGAAGTTGTGTGGAATTTTTTCAAATACATATTATTTAATTAATAAGTAATGTTATTTATCATGGAATGTAGATCTAAAGTATAATAATATTTTATATGTGTCACGACCCATTCCCCAGGGCCCGTGTTGTGATGACCCTAAGCCCGCCATCCATAGGCCAGGGGCTAGCGACTAGCACCAAAGGCGTAATTCCCTAAAACTGGGAAGGCACTAACTTTATAACTCATAAACACACACACAATTAGGCATGTAGATGGATACGAAACACCTAGTAATATTTATAAAAAAAGAGTGTTGAAAGTAAAAGGGGCTGGAATACAAGCCCAATAATAAAGGCACAAGTACAACTGAAGAAAGTTAAAAGACAGCTACTGAATCATCCTCCGAGGTTCCTACCTGAAGGGTAGGTACATATCGCCTCCTCAGCACTCCATGTCCACCCATATCCTCTACGTACTGACACACTGTATGGTCCACCTCCAAGTACCGTCCAGTCCTGGTACTCTCAGCCTTAGTCAGTGCTGTCAGTCGTCTGCATCCAATAGAACAAGGTATAGGCATAGCCCGTGCAGGTTTGAGTATAACAATACTCAGGAGGGACCTTGAGACCCTCAAGGTTTCACAAAATCCACCAAGTATAAACCATGAAATTACGAAATCAATAGATAACCCTACTTAGGTATATGATCATACATATACCCAAGTTATCAAGTAATACATCTCAATCATGAGGAAAACACAGAGGTACTGAATCAGATCACACCAGGATTTATTCTTGGGGTAGTATCAAGTAACATTCCCAGTCACAACATTGAACACCTCAGCTATAGGATAACTCCTCCTCTATCGAGTACAGTGGGCATGCCGCATCACACAGAGGTTCTTCCCACAAACCTTGGACTACTGAGTTACTCCTCCTGTCAAGTATCGTGGGTCTGCCGCGTCACCAAGGCACTCCCCACCGTGGGTCTGCTGTGTCACCAAGGCGCTCCCCCTCATGGCCTACTAAGGTACTCCTACTGCCGAGTACCATGAGTCTGCCACATCACCAAGGTGCTCCCCACCGTGGGTCTGCCGTGTCACCAAGTCTCTCGCCACTAGGCCAGTCGAGTCACTTTGAGTAGAAACGGTCAGCAGTCATCAAGTCTCAGCCAACCACTGGGTTCCTGCACTATGCTCTTTCATATCCAGAAGGATCTACTACACAATCTACTGGTTGATACTCCAACTACCACGAAGTCCCATGAAGATGTATGTGAAAGGTCCACCACGTTATAGGGGTTTCAATGCAACAGACAGTGCGTCAATCAGATGCCCGATCTGTGAGTTATTAACCTTTTAGTCTCAGGGGACCGGTTGGATTTGTGCTCGATCCAACATGACTGTTACCCATATTAATCCCAATCTTAGTGGGGTACCACTCAAAGAGAATGTCTCACTCCATGATTTCCAGCATCGCTGACAGTTCGTCAAACATACGTCGAGTGCCAAAGTTATAGAAAAAAGAATGTAATTGGGTGGTAGTGGGCCTGGGTCCGGTCTGACCTAGTCAGACCGACCCAGCCCGACCCACTAGGTCTGGCCCAGCCCGTAGTGCAGCCCGACCCATTAGGTTCGACCCGACCCCCTAGGTCCGGCTAGTCAGGCCGTGAGGGCCCACAAAGAGTGCCGCGAGGGCGGCTCGGCCGAGGGGTGCCGTGAGGGCGTGGGGCGGCTCGGCTCAGCCCAGGGAGACTCGGCTGAGGATGGAACGAGACCGTAGGGAGGTGGTCTGGCCGTGGGGTGGAGGTCCGGCCACACGAAGGGTGGTGGACCGACCGTAGGGCGGCGGTCCGTCCGCGCGAGGGGGGGGGGGGGGGGGGGGTGGAGCAGCTGTGGGGCGGCGGTCCGGCCGCGCGAGGGGGGGTGGAGCAGCCGTGGGGTGGCGGTCTGGCCGCCGGGTGGCGGTCCGGCCCCTGGGTGGCGGTCTGACCATGGGGTGGCAGTCCGGCCATGGGAAGGAGGACCGGCCGCTGGCTTCGGTCTAGACACAGGAGGCAGTCAGGCCTTGGGCAGGAAAACCGGCCGCGGGCAGCGGTCCGGCCGCTGGGCGGCTCAGCTGGCCATAGGGTGGCACCTCGTCCACGGGGTGGCGCCTCAACCGCATGGTAGTGTAGAGCCGCATACGGTGGCTTGGGTTGTGGTCGGCGTGGAGACCGTAGGGTGGCGGCGGTGGCCACAAGGTGATTCCATTGCGCTATCGCCTTCATCGCGGTCGGTGGTGGTGCCGGTTGCCGTTCTCGTGCCCCTTCGGGGTTGGTCACCATCCTCTACCTTCACGAAGAACACCACAAGATTTGTAGATGGGTCGGGCTATATTGGTTTGTCTTGTACCCTCCATGTTAGGGTGGTGGCATATGGCTCATCTTGAAAGAAGAACGTCAAGTTACAACTTCCCAAAACGTTTCATTACCAAACCACAAAAGAAACCAAGGTATAAATATGGGAAATGTATTATCACACACATAAACCCCCTACCTCGTTTACATGAAGACGTTGGTGCAATAAGGTAGTAAGATCGTCAATTCGTCGTAGATGAAGACGTCCCACGTTGGAAGAAGTACCAGGGAAGAAGGTCGAAGGAGGTCGACTTTCTTCATTGGTGGAGCTTTCTTCATTGGAGAGTTTTCTCCCAAGTTATCTGTAATACTCCTTTGGCAACAAATGAATAGACATACAAATAAAATATGTTTAAATATTTAATTTTTTGGCGATTCAATGTTTTCTTAATTAATTGGCAACAATAAATAGGTTGCATTGGAAAAATTAAAAATGGAGGATACCAAGGGTTGGCACAATTAATGTGGAGGAAGCTCAAGAGGCTCCTCCACATTAATGAGGGAGTTAAGGAGGTTTAGACCTTGGGTGGACCCCACCACCATAACCTCTAATGGGAGGTTAGTCTTGGGTGGTCCCCACCACCATAATATTCACATGGGTGCTTCAAATAAAAATAAAATGTTTGCACAATTTTATTTTTATTTTATTCCTTCACGAAAACCCAAAAACTAACATTCACCATCGACCAACTGCCATCAAGGTGAAAGTATTTTCAAGCAAATACCGGTGCTGCAAGTTCAATGGTTCCCTCATATTTTAATTCTGGGCACCGATTTAGAAGTTATAGAACCCTGCTCGTAAGTTTACTGAACGTAACCAAAATAAAGTTCAAAAATTCATTCTGGGTACTCAGGGCCTCAGAATCACATGCCGTCAATTTTCAAAGACTTTTTTAAATACCATTTATTTAAAAAACATTACCTGGAGATTACAGGTCTTTAAATTCTCCCCACCTTAGGGCTTTACGTCCCCATAAGACACAACTCAAACTAGGTAAACAAGTGGGGGTACTAAGCATGCATATTTGGCTCCCGCTCCCATGTTCTCTCCTGGAGGTTCTCGTGCTTCCAGAGAATGCAGACCCGAGGTATCAACCATCCATGAAGGACCCGATCTTGTCGATCCACAATCTCCACTAGAACCTCTGTAAAAGTATCTCCATCGTCGACGTCTATCTCGCCATGGTCGATGATGTGAGAAGGGTCATGCACGTATCTACTCAGCTGGGATACGCGGATGACATCGTGCTTTTGGTGCAACTGATGTGAAAGAGCTAAGTGGAATGCCACCTCACCAACTCTGCTGAGGACCTGAAAGGGTCCGAAGAATCTCAAAGATAACTTGTCGCCTCGGCCAAATCTCTGCAAACCTTATCGAGGTGAGACCCATAAAAAGAAGTGGTCACCATCCTCGAACACCAAAGGTCTCCATCTCTTGTCAGCATACGACTTATGCATGCTCTGTGTATTCTTCATCTACTCCTAGATGATTTTCACCTTCTCTATGGTAGCCCGTACCATTTCTGGTCCCATGAGTGCTGAATCCCCTAGGTCAGTCCAACATAATGGTGATCTGCAAGGTCTCCCATACAACGCCTCAAATGGTGCCATCCCAATGGTGGGGGGATAATTGTTGATGTATGAAAACTACACCAAAGGAAAGTGATCCTCCCATCTGCAACTGAAGTTGAGGATACAAGCACACAACATGTCCTCGAGGGTCTTAATGGTCTGCTTAGTCTAGCCATCTGTCTGAGGATGGAAGATGGTGCTCAAACGAATCTATATCCTAAAATCCTCCTGCAACTCCTTCCATAGCTGGTAAGTAAAATATGCATCATGATCGAAGATAATCATCGAGGGTACTCCATGTAGACGTATTATCTCCTGCACATAGAGGCGTCCTAATATCTCTACTGAACCCTGCTCTCTGATCGGTAGGAAGTGGGCCGACATGGTGAGTCGGTCGACGATCACCCAGATCCAGTCATGACATATAGATGTACATGGATTTCCTATCACGAAGTCCATGGATATACCATCCCTCTTCCACTCAGGGACCTCTAAAGGCTAAAACCAAGCCAGCTAGTACCTGATGATCTGCCTTTACTTGTGGCATGTGAGGCATCGAGAGACAAACTCTACTATTTCTTTCTTTATTCCTGGCCACCAGTGCTGCCGTCGGAGATCCTGGTACATCTTCGCCACACTTGGATGTACTGATAGAGGGGATGTGTGGAACTCCCTCAACAATTCCTCCTGATGTGACACTGTTACTATGGTATGTCCTCTGAAGAGGATGACGTGCTTCCCACCTTCAAAAAATCCATCAGGTGCCTTTCCTATGGATATCTGAGCACGTCGTGCCTCGCAGTCAACGTCCCCATGTTGCACCTCCCTGACTCACTGAAGAAGTGGGGGAGTGACTATAAGAGACTATATAAACGATGCTCCATCTCTATCTACAAAGGATATCTATAAAGTGCCTAGCTGCTCCATCGCCTCACCTAGCAGCTGTAAACCAGACCTCCAACTGAGTGCATCTGCTACAAAGTTCCCCTTCTCTAGAGTATAGACTTTCTCGAAGTCATAGTCCTGGAGGAATTCAAGATGACGTTGATATCTCAGGTTCAGGTCCTTCTAAGAGAAGATATAACTGAGACTCTTGTGATCAAAGTACAAGGTAAAATGCTCGCTCATCAGATAGTGCCGCCACATCTTCAAGGCGAAGACCACTATTTCTATCTCCAGGTCATGGGTAGCGTAGTTCTGATCATACTATCCCAGCTGTTGAGAACCATATGTGATCACTGCTCGCTCCTTCATTAGGACACATCCTAGTCCAGTCCCTGATGCGTCGCAGTAAACCACATACCCTATGGCCTCCTCTGGATGCCTCAAGATGGGGGCACTAGTCAGCCTCTACCTCAGCTCCTGAAAACTCTGATGGCATTTCCCCGACCAAATGAAGGTTTTCCCCTTCTTCGTTAGTGATGATAGTGGTGTTGCAACTCTGGAGTAGTATAGAACAAACCTCTGTTAGTATTCAGGAAATCCCAAGAAACTCCGTACCTCCATCACACTCCTAGGTGGCTCCCAATAAAGTACCGCCTCAATCTTCACTGGATCCACTGCAAATCCAGCCTCCGATATGACATGTACTAGAAAGTGAACCTCTATGATCCAGAGATGGCACTTAGAGAGCTTACCATAAAGATGATTCTCTCGAAGTGTTTCTAGTACTACCTGCAAATGACAGGCATGCTCCTCCTCAGTAGTCGAATAAATCAAAATGTCACCAATAAATACTACTACAAAGTGATCAAGGTATGGATGAAAGATCATGTTCATGAGAACCATGAAAATTCCTGGAGCATTGGTTACACTGAATGGAATAACCAAGAACTCGTAATGGTCGTACTGACATCTAAAAGCTGTCTTCTGTACATATTCATCTCTTACTCTGAGCTGATGATAGCCTGATCTGAGGTCTATCTTCGATAACCACCGTGCTTCCTTCAGCTGATCAAAGAGGTCTTCAATCCTTGGTAGTGGGTACTTTTACTTCACAGTCACCTGGTTCAGGAGCCGATAGTCAATAAAATGCCTCAACCTCCCATCCACCTTCTTGGCGAACAAAATTTGGGCTGCCCAAGGAGAAACACTGGGCCGGAAGAATCCTTTCCCCTGTAAGTCCTCTAAATATACCCACAACTCACAAATATCTGCAAGAGCCATCCGATATACTGGTGTAGATATCAGTGACATCCCGATGTATAAGTCAATGTAAAAGTACACCTCTCTTTGACAAGGTATACCTGGAAAATCATCAGGGAAAACATCTGTGTACTAGTCCACCACTACAGGATAATTCAGACTCTCCACATCAACAGATTTGAGGGTAAGGCTAGCCAACTGCTGAGTGATTGGCTGCACTCTTCTCCAGGTAAGTCAATCATTCCCTGCAAATGCTCCCTTCTCACCGGTGAAGGTAAACCTGGTCCCATCCATGCAGACACACCACACCTTGTGCCTAATACAGTCTATCTGATCGTGGAATTTAGATAAATAGTCCATACCCAAGATGGTGTTGTAAGGCCTCGACGCCGCTACTAGGAGATCCCAGCCGAAGCTCTCGCCTCCTAGAATAATCTTGCACTGCAGACACCAGTTTGTAATCATATAATCCACTCTTTTAAGAGTCTCTAGCCATAAGGATCGAGCAAACGACTCCATTAGAATATCCGAGCTCCGAAATAGGGTAGTGGCAATGAAAGAATGACTTGAACCTATGTCTATAAGTACTACCGCTAAGGTGGAGTAGACACAGATCATACCTTATATCATCTCTGGAGCACCATTATTGTAAGCCTCAGATGCCTGGAGATGAGATCTACCCTATCCACCTACTCCCTGCGGTCGGGGTGGACCTCCTGGTAGTGGTGGTGGTGACATCTCAAATTTTCTCCCACCACTAGCTGCACAACCAACACCTCTGCCACATCCACCTGCTCCCTACATACCTCCTTGGTCGAATATCTATCTCTATCTAGGTGGTCATTCGACCGTATACTGATCATCCGTACGATGGGTCAGATAGTCACGAGCCATGTGACCCTTACCACTACATGTGAAAAATTTACCACTCGTGGTATGTCTCTCTCAGCCTCGGGTGCCCCGCAAAACCAATCCGGATTCATGCGGTCGTCCACTTGTAGGTCTTTTCTTCTTGGACCCCTTTGTCATCTGTCTGCTACCATCTGTAGAAGACTCTGCTATGTGATGACTGGTAGTGGGTCTCGCTGCTGGTGACTACTCAGCAAGAAAACTCCCCACCAAGAGGGCTCTCTCTAACATCCCCACCTGCATCAGGATGCTGAGTGAGATCACAGAATCCCTGATCTCCCACCTGAGCCCCTGCTCAATGGTCCGGGCCCTGAAGAAAGCTTCTCGCACCATATCGGTGGAGCAATATGAGAGGTCAGTGAACCTCACTGACTACTGAGCCACAATCATACTGTCCTTCTGCAGATGATGTGGCTCTTGAATGCACACTATGCGGAGAGTCACTGGGACAAAATCTGCCCAAAACAAGCTCTCAAAGTCTTCTCAGAGAAGCATCACCTCATCATGAACCTGAAGCATCATGATCCACCATCTGCCTACTGCTTCCTATAGAAGGCTGGTGGCAAGGATCACCATGAGATCAGCTGGTGTCCCTACGAGTGGGAAGACTCTCACCACAGCCTCCAGCCAATCGTCATCTTCCTATAGGTCCATATCTCCCCTGAACCTGGGTGGCCTCTGGCGCTGGAACTCATGCAATGCGCTCAAGCGGTGTGAACCGTCTATTGTTGGGTCTGGTGGCATCGGTTTCCCAACGGGTAATGGTATTGCTAGTGCTTCCACTAGTGCCTCCACTAGAAAAGGTCCCTATACTGAGGCCTCATTGCTCGGTGGGCTATCAGTGCATACAAATCTTGGAACTCTAGCTGGCTGTATGTGTGGAGGCATCCTGAAAAGTAACAGGTGCACCACGATCAATAATTTATACCTGGTGAGCTAAAAGTTATACCTGGTGAGCTAACTGAAAATATCACAAAGAAAAATTTTAAAAACACACACGCTATCAGTGTTTTCATGCACTGAGTCGGAAATCAGAAGTCAGGGTCCTGGTGTATGGATACGTCGGCCGCTACACCAACACTAGATTCCCTAAACTGATAACCACACTCACTACACTAAACACTATTTCTATTTAAAAGAAAGATCAGAGTCATATGTTCTGCAGTAGAACTGACTCCTCTAATACGAATTTTCCACAACCCGTTCCCTGGGGCCCGTGTCATGACTACCCCAAGCCTGCCTTCCATAGGCCAGGGGTTAACGACCAGCACCAAAGGTGTAATTCCCTAAAACTGGAAGGGCATTGCCTTTATAACATGTAAACACACACACAACAAAGAACACAACTGGATACAAAACACCAAGTAAATTGTATAACAAAAGAGTTCTGAAAGTAAAAGTGGCCAGAATACAATCCCAACAGTAAAGGTACAAGTACAACAAAAATACAATAAAACTGAAGAAAGATAAAAGATAGCTACTTGATCATCCTATGAGGTTCCTACCTGAAGGGTAGGTATAGATCGCCTCCTCAACAATCCACATCCACCCGTATCCTTTGCGTACTGACATGCCGTATGGTCCACCTCAATGTACCATCCATTCCTGGTACTCTTAGCCTCATTCAGCACTGTTCATTGTTTTCATCGAACACAATAAAGTGTGGTCATAACCCATGAAGGGGAGAGTATAACGATACTCAGTAGGGACCCCGAGACCCTCAAGGTCTCACAAAATCCACCAAGGATATACCACAAAGTATGAAATCAATAGATAAACCTCCTTATGTATATTCCCATACATATACCTAATTTATCACGTAATTCATCTCAATCATGAGGAAAACATAGAGGTACTAACTCATCTCACACAAGGATTTATTTTAGGGGTAGTATCAAGTAACATTTCTAGTCACAACGTCGAACACTTCGGCTTCTGGAGAAATCCTCCTTTATCGAGTATAGTGGGCTTGCCGCATCACCCAGAGGTGCTTCCCACTAACCTTGGACTATTGAGGTACTTATCCTATCAAGTACTGTGGGTCTGCCGTGTCACCAAGGCACACCCCACCGTGGGTCTGTTTCGTCACCAAGGAACTCCCCCTCGTGGCCTGCTGAGGTACTCCTACTATCGAGTATCATGGGTCTACCGCATCACCAAGGCACTCCCCACCATGGGTCTGCCGCATCACCAACGCACTCCCCACTAGGCAAGTCGATTCACTCTGATTCCAAACGGTCTGTAGTAATCAAGTCTCATCCAACCACTGGGTTCCCTCACTATGCTCACTCATCTCATGCAGGATCTTTTCCACAAGCTACTAGTTGATACTCCAACTACCAAGAAGTCCCATGAAGAAGTTTTTGAAAGGTTTTCCACGTCATAGGGGTCTCAACGTAACAGAGAACGCGTCAATCAGGAACCTCATCTGTGAGTTATTAGCCTTTTAGTACCAGGGGGTCGGTTGGATTCGTGCTCGATCCAACCTGGATATTCCCCATCTTAATCCAAATCTTAGTGGGGTACCACTCAAAGGGAATGTCTCGCTCAATGTTTTCTAACACCACTGACGGTTCATCAAATGGACGTCCGGTGACAAATTTATGGCCAAAGGAATGTAATTGGATCATAGTGGGCCCGAACCGTAGTGTGGCCCAGCCCGTTAGGTTCGGCCCGACCTACTGGGTCTGGCCCGGAAGGCTGTAAGGTCCCACGGAGAGAGCCGCGAGGGAGACTCGGCCAAGGGGTGCTACGAGGGTGCGGGGCGGCTCGGCTGGGCCCGGGGCGGCTCCATCGAGGATTATGCGAGACCACGGGGAGACTGTCCGAATGTGGGGAGGCAGTACGACCATGGGGTGGTGGTTCGGCCATGCAAATTGCGGAATACCGGCCGCGTGGCGGCGATCTAGCATCAGGGTGGCAGTCCTGCAGCGTGAGCGGTGGCGGACTGGCCACGGGGCGGCGATTCAGCCGCGGGCTGTCAGACCGGCCTCAAGTGGTGGTCCGACTGGAGGGTGGCGGTCCAGACTTGGGCTGAAAGATCGGCTGTGGGCTGGCGGATCGGCCGTGGGGCAGCGGTCCGGCCGTGGGGTGGCAGTTCGGCCGCAGGCTGGAAGACCAACTGGGGGTAGGCGGACCAACCGCGGGCAGGCAGTCCGGCCGTTTGGCATCGGTCCGACCACGGGGTGGCTCGGCCGGGCACGGGACGATGCCTCGACCATGGGGTGGTGCAAATCTGCGGAAGGCAGCGGAGGCCACGGTCAGCATCGTCATCTTCATCGAGGTCGGCAGTGGTGTCGGCCGCCGTACTCATGCCCCTTCATGATTGGTCACCATCCCCCACCTTCACGAAGAACACCACAAGATTTGCAGAAGGTTCTGGCCATGTTGGTTTGGCTCATACCCTCCATGTTAGGGTGGTAGCATATGACTCATCAATAATGAAGAACGTCAAGTTACAACTTCCCGCAACATTTCATTCCCAAACCGTAAAAGAAACCAAGGTATAAATATGGGAAAAGTATTGTCACGCAAATAAACCCCCTACCTCATTCGCTTGATGACGTTGGAACAAGAAGGTAGTATGGTCATCGATTCTCCGTAGATAAAGACTTCCCATGTCGGAATAAGTACCAAGGAAGAAGTTCAAAGGAGGTCGACTTTCTTCATTGGCGGAGTGTTCTTCGTTGGATAGCTTTCTCCCAAGTTCTCCCTAATACTCATTTTCCAACAAATTAATGTCCAACCAAATAAAATATGTTTAACTATTTAATTTGTTGGTGATTCAATGTTTTATTAATTAATTAGAAATAATAAATGGGTTGCGTTGGCAAAATTAAAAAGGGAGGATACCAAGGGTTGACATAATTAATGTGGAGGAAGCTCAAGAGGCTCCTCCACAATAATGAGGGAGTTGAAGAGGTTTAGACCTCGGGTGGCCCCACCACCATAACCTCTCATGGGAGGTTAGGCTTGGGTGGTCCCCACCACTATAATATTCACATGGGTGCTTCAAATAAAAATAAAATTTTTGCACAATTTTATTTTTATTTTATCCCTTCATGAAAAACCCAAAAACTAACTTTCACCCTCAATAAACTATCGTCAAGGTGAAAGTCTCTTTAAGCAAATACCGATGCTGTGAGTTCAGTGGTGCCCACATATTTCAATTCCGAGCACTTTTTTAAAAGTTATAAAAACCCACTCGTACGTTTTCTGAACGTACCTGAAATAAAGTTCACAAATTCATTCTAGGCACTCCAGGCCTCGGAATCACGTGCAGTCAATTTTCACGGACTCGTAAAATTCCCATTTATTGAAAAACAATGTACATGGAAATTTCGGGTTATTACAATATGGTTCTATAATAATCACTTCTTACCAATATAGTGATATTAATTGATATATTTTATGACTTTAAATGATAAACTAACCCTTTTATCTCCTTTACTCTTCACCATGGTAACTCGATTTCCCCTCATTAACTAACTTTTTTTAAAAAAAATTCAGTTACCCTTATCATATAATTGTTAAATTCGGAATCAAAACATGAAATCAATTTTATTATATTAATTTTCTAGAAGTGATTGAAATTAATTTTAAAATAAAACATAAAAAAATAATTTTACATATCCTTATATTTTTATTTAAAAAAATATATTTATTCTAATTCCTTAAAAACAATAATATTGATTTAATGTTGATTTATTTATTTCTATATTTCAAACATATAATTAACTAAAATAGTTCATTAAAAGTGATTAAAATATATTTTTATGAAAAAACATAATTTATAGAGAATCTGATGTGTAACAACCCTAGTTTGTTGTATTTGGTGTTTTAGATTATCTTTTATTTATTTTGTATGGTTTAGATATACTATAGGAAGTTTTTGGATGTTTTTATTTTAATTTTTAGAGGTTTTGGATGTGGGAAAAGATAAAAATTATTTGTGTAAACAATGTGTATTTATTTAAAAATGAAATAGTTGGATGGGTCTTCTTGGTAGGTGCATGGTTGGCATGTGATATAGAAAAAAAATCAGATAACCATTTGACATTGAAAATTAAGTCTAAAAATTCAATTAAGAACCTGATACAACCCCAAAAAACTCCTTTATTCTATTTTATGTAATAATCTATATTTATATTGTTCCTCAAGTCTATTTTAATGATCATTTTTCTCTAGATACCAATTTTAATGATTCATCATCAATGTGACCCATGAAATCAAATTTGAGAGCCACGTTATCCTTCCATTTATAGATTTTCTCATATCCCATGGAACGAAAATGTAGATCATGTATATTTCTATAATATCTATTTTATCATTTTTGGTTTGGTAAATCCCTATTTGAATTAATCTAATGAAATGTGAATAAGAATTTGATATGAGAAATAATTAATAAATTATTCACATTGAGAAAGATCAACTACAATGTAAGTGACATCATTCTCTCTCTCTCCACTTCTACTCAAACATGAAGGTATAAATTTGAAAAAAAATCCTAGAAATTTATACTAAAAAATATTGTAATATATTTTTTTGAAAATAATTTTTTGTGTTAGGTTTTAAATATTGAATCATTTGTGACACTAATGGGATATTTTATAAAATGATAAAAATAGTCTTTTGGTTTAAAGATATGTTTTGATATAGAATCAATAAAAAAATAATTTCTATAAGTTCATAATACACTTGATATCTCATTATTGGGTTTATATAAGAGGTTGATTCTAGTTATGAAACACCAAATGTTAACACCAATGAACATCTAATTAGATGAATGAGTTATTTGTAGGTTCTGGGCACAAAAAAAGTGTGTTGGTGGGTATACCCAACATTAATTTTTCTGTTAACAATGATCAATCTAAGATATGCCATGATAATAAATTTCTAGATATTAAGAATAGAATGAAGAAAGAAATAATGGAAGGGAGTCCCAGAACTGTAGTGAGGATCATCATATATTGGTTATAATTAATTTAATTAAAAGACAAGAATTACATAGATGACATTCTCTCTCCATTTATGTTTCCGGTCATGATCTGATGTGATCCGTTGTTGGATCATAGAAGACAAGTGTATGATTCCTCTAGCAGAAATCTAAAAATGATCCACATATCCCTGGATGTTGCAGAAGGGATCTCTGGGTGCTAGCATGGAAGAGACTTTTCTTGCGATGTCCTCCTTCGATCGCCCTGAGAGCCGCTTCCAATGTGCTCTCCTAGATCCGGTGGATGAGGATCTCTGTCGTAACATGAGAGTGTTCTTGGTGGAATAAGAATTATCTCTTGGCTTGATATATTTTTTAGACCTGCTGTGCCCAACCACCAAAAATGGATAGGCTAATGAGAATTATATAATTGGGATTTTAATTACTAGAATAATAAAATGAATTAATTACCCGAAATCATTTATTCATTTCATTTAATTCTTAGTAAGACCCCATGTCTAATAATAATAGTTGACTATTATTATTACTTGACATGGTCCCAAGTAATTACACCTAATATTATTTAATTAAATAAAAAATATTATTTCTTACAAATCCCTAAAAAATTACACGGCGGGTATATTAATACACCTGGTGTGTACTTTGCTTTTTCCATTTTCTTTATTTCCTCCACCACATTTATTAGACCTTAATTAATGGATATTTATTTCTCCAATAAATATCACTACATTACTTGCTAATAAATATATTATTTCACCCACAATATAATCTATCGAATAACTAGTGTTGAAATAAATGTGATTAGGAATCCTTGAAAAATTGTTAAGACACAATCAGAAATAATATTTATTGAACTTGTTAAATTAATATGTAACTTCGATACATGGAAACACTTAGTGTGTGACCCTCTAGGCCTTTTTATGAGTGGCATTAGGTAGAGCCTACCTAATGTCTAAGGATATCATCTAAAAACATTCCATGTGACCCATAGATAAAGTAGTTAATTCCACAATGACGTGTCGCCTCCTATGAACTCTTACTATGTAATGTAATCCCTTTGTCTCGATATCTCGAATCAAGTGGGTTTCATGCTAGTTCCATCAAACCATGTGCTCGATTATTATTTCTTTTAATTTTCAGAATTAAACTCGCCTATTCATTACCATGGCCATGAATTTATTTAGGCTATATAAATTCCATCAAAGGGCCTAAGATATATACTTATTTTATGGAATAGAAGGGAAAAATATTCTCTCGTATTATCTAACAATGTAGTATTACTCATGACGCACCCAACATATCCTACCTCACTATGAAGAATTTTTCATCATATTTTTCATCAATACATCTAAGTGTGTGATTTGTAATACCCATTAATAATAATTTTAATTTATAAGGGCCAATACATATGTCCGCAGAAAGGAACATCAAATGACACTATGAAATGTGGATTTCTTGCTGGTGGGTATTGTTCTCATAATATCCTTCTTGAAATTACCAAGGGCTCACACCATGAGAAGGTGCCTCAAAGTTTTATTAGTCCTCATCCCAGATGGCCTATATTATTTGTGTCCCTCAGATAACATCATCCGGCCATAGAAAATATATTCAAGAATGGAGTTTTGGAATTTCTGGGTTCTCATCATAGCAGGGATCCGATATGACCCTTTAATGTAATAGATATCCTTAGGAAACTATCACATGCATTTTCACACAGAAGAACAATCAAGATGTGATAAGTTATTTTTTAATGAATAAAGTAAAATGTAGTTGGTTCTAGGATACCAACTCCAAAATACAGTCACTTAAAATATATCCAACTGTTAATAACCTTTAACCCTCTAGCTATCACATGATATTCATGCTTCTACTGAGATCGACCTTTAGTCATGGGGTCCTCCACATTCTCTTTTGTGGACACTCTACTCACTGTAACTTTACCCCTTTGATAGAAATACCGCAAGTGGTGATACTTTCAGAGAGTGTTATTTGTCTGTTGATGTGACCATAGTTCTTTTGTAGGAGCCACCACAGTAGTATTATCACAATACAATGTGATATGATCTCTAATCTTGACACCACATCAAGATCCTAGAAAATGTTATGAATCCAGATGGCTCATTTGTCAGCATCAAAAGCCGCTATATATTTGGAATCTATAGTAGAATCAACGACAACTGGTTTCTTTGAACTCTTCCATCTCACATATCATTTGTTGAGACAGAAAACAAATCCTGATTGCAACTTTAGATCATTCTGATCTGTCTGAAAACCATCAAAAATATACCCTCTAATGACAAGATCCTTGTCTCCTCTATACGCAAGGAACATATCTTTAGTTATTCTCAGACACTTAAGGACTGTCTTAACAACAGTCCAATTTTGTTCTCCTAGATCTTCTTGATATCTTCCTACCAGGCTCAGTTCATAGGCAACATCAATCCTGGTACATAACATGGTATAAATGATGGATCCTATAGATAAATAAAATGAGATTTTACTCATTCTATATTTATCATATTGTGTCTAAAGACACATTATCTTATAAAGATGTTTTCCACATGATACTGGAACCAATCCCCTCTTGGATTGTTCCATACTAAATCTCTTTAGTATCTGGTCAATGTATATACCCTGAATTAGTCCAATAAACCTCTTGTGTCTTTCATGAATGATCTTGATCCCTAGAATTTAGGCTACTTCACCTACGTCCTTCATGTAAAAACACATGTTCAAACATTATTTAACTGACAGTAAGACTAGTGCATCATTTCCAATAAGTAATATGTCGTCAAAATATACTACTAGGATAATGACTGCATTCCCATTAAACTACTTATAAAAACATGGATTAAATTTTATAAATGAAACCAAATTCCTTTATGACTTCATCAAATCGAATGTTCCATGACCTATATGCTTGATTTAATCCATAAATGGATTTATGTAACTTGCAAACCTGTTTGGCTTCAATGGTGTCACAAACCCTTCTGGTTGTATCATATAGAAATCTTCTTGAAGGTTCCTGTTAAGGAATTCTGTTTTGAAATCCATCCGCTAAATCTTGAAATCATGGTAAGCTGCTATGGTAAGTATGATTTTTATGGATTTAAACAAGAAAACTGGTGAGAAAGTTTTATCATAGTCAATTCCTTGACACTGTCTAAATCCATCAGCCACTAGACTTGATTTATAGGTTCTAACTTGAACTTCCATGTCCAAATTTCTCTTGAATACCCATTTTCATCAAACATGATTTACATCAACTAGATCATCAACTAGAACTGGACTTGGTTCACATACATGGAATCCATCTCAGATTTCATATCTTCTATCCATCTTGCAGCTTTTGTGATATCTACTTATTCCTTGTAGGAGAGTGTTTTATCATTGTCTAACAATAATGATTCACCATACTTAGTGACTAGGAAACCAAATCTCTATGGTTTCCATACCTCTCTTAAGATCTTATGGAGTACATGTGTTTCTGGAACCTCTTCCACGGGGACCTGTGGAACTTATTCCTATACTAACTCCTATATATCTTGTTCATTAACTTTGTAGAAGTCAATCTTAATCCCACCATCCTTTTTGAGTATATGCTCCCTCTCAATAAATATGTATTGTCTGGCGACAATGACTTTCTTGTCTAAATGGTTATATAGGTATTATTCTTTAGTTTCCTTGGGATATTCTATAAAGATACACTTCGTGCCTCAGAGTTTTAGTTTGTTTCCAGATAAGGCCTTAAGAAATGCCTAACATCCCCATACATGTGTGTGCGACATAATGGTTTCTTTCCATTCCATATCTTGGAGGGAATTACATTTTCCGCCTTTGTTGGTACTCGGTTTAATGTGTATGTTGTAGTTTGTATTGCATATCCCCAAAAGGATAATGGAATATCTGCATGACTCATCATCAACCTCAAAATGAAAAACAAGGTTCAGTTTCTCTTTTCACTAACACCATTCCACTAAGGTGTATAAGGAGTAGTGAGTTGATATAGAATCCCAGACTCCCGTAAAAGGTCAATGAACTCTTGGTTTAGATATTATCCCCCTCGATCCGATAAAAGTTTCTTTATCTTCCTACCAATATGAATCTCTACTTCATTCTTGAATTCCTTAAACTTATCTAAGGACTCTGACTTATACCTCATTAAGTAGACATATCCATATCTACTCAAATCATCAGTAAAATTAATAAAGAAAGAATATCCACCTCTATCTTCTAATGGAAATGGTCCTCACACATCCATGTGAACAAATCCTAGAAGATATATGGCCCTTTCACCGTGTCCACTGAAAGGAGACTTAGTCATTTTACCTTGTAAACAACCATTACATCTATCAAGTGGTTTTATCTCAGTAGAGCCTAAATAACCATATTGGAAGAGATTTTTCAAGTGATTTTCATTTACATGACTGAGATAGTGATTCTACAACCAAGTGATGTATGAGTCATGTGAGTTTGTTTCGTTATCGACTTCCAACACTTGGTTTTTATAATTTAATACATACAAACCATTATTTTAATGTTCCATACCATAAAAAATGTTTTTCTTATAAAATAAACAAAACATGTTTCAAAACATGAAAATAAATACATTCATATCCAAACATGATACTGAAATTATGTTCTTGGTAACACTAGGAACATAATAATAGTTAAGTAAACCCAAAACAACCCCAGTTTTCTATGAGAGATGGTAATCGCCAATGGACAATGTAGTTAGCCTCGCGCCATTGGTAGCTCGAATATCAACCTCTCCTCTGGAAATATTTCTAAATCTACTTGGTTCCTGCATTTGAATATAGATGTGATCCCTACAAGCTGTATCTAATACCCAATGTGTAGAAATGGAAAGATTACACTCTATAACGAACACACCTTTAGCGTCCCCACACTTCTAGGTATAGTTCCTCTTCCAATGTCCTAGATTTCCACATGAAAAACATACCACCTCTCATTCCTTTCCCTGCCTCTAGACCTTGCCCTTCTTAGAGGGACAATGCTTAGGGGATTTAGACAGTTTAAGAATCCCTAGCCCCTTTGCCTTGTCCTTCCTTTTCTTATTCACCATAATGACTATAGGTTTGTCACACCCCATGTTGTTATCTACCTAGAGAATTAAGGTCATAAGTTCTGATAGACTATTATCATTGTTTCTCATGTTGTATTTGATAATAAAGATAGAGAAGGTCTTGGACAGTGATGGTAGGATGAGATCTATACGCCACTCATCTGGGAACATAATCACTAAGATGTCCAATGCATTCAAGGTAGACAATAAGATTGACAACATGAGTTCTATATTGCAAAGACTCTTTGAGCTTAGTCGTAAAAAAAGTGTTGGAGATCTCATATCTCTCATGGATCACCTTCTCTTGATATAGATCCTTAAGGTGAGATATCATGTAATACATGTCCATGTTTTCATTTTTCTTAAAGAGATCATTAGACATGGACGATAGCATGAAACTTTCGACATCTGTGGCATAATCCAAATGTTTCATATAGAGAGATAGTTCCTCATTGTTGGCCTCTTTTCTAGGCACAACTAGAATAGGGTCCACCATAAGGTAGAATTTCATCTCATGGTAAAGGATGACGTGTAAATGCCTATAACATTCCTAGAAATTAGTGCTGGTGAGAAAGGTTTCCTTCTCGAGTATGGTTCACAATGATATGTTTGAAGTCATTTTTCTTGTCATTTATACAAATTAAGATGAGAAAATATTTTAGTACTTTATCATGATAAAACTAAGACAAATAAATAAATTAATACTTATTAGTCTCCCATTATTTTATCAAAATCCAATATCCCTCACCATTGACTTTAGGATATTCTGTTTCCTAAATATTCTAGTGGAAAAGGATCCAGATTTCTCTTTGCATTGCCCCTATCAGGGTTGGTCAAGAAACTTGAAGGGTTTTTTTGTAGGTGTTCCAAATTCCAAATGCATTAACTTGAAGTTCCTTGATCTGATGAGTGGACTCCCCACTCCTAAAACCCTTTTATTTTGGATTTCCTCAACCTTTGCCTCTTGGTCACACCATGTCCTGTTGTGGCAGTCAATCCTTGATGTAAACCAAGTCAAGTCAACACAAAAACATGAATTAGAATTTACCGATAACTAAAATCACCCCAACTAGGGTTGGTATTGCACTTTGAACTATGGTTCAACTCTAAAAAATATTATGGAAGGATATACCAAATTAATATTTCTTTGAGGGATTTTATCATTATACATAAATTTCCACTTTATTATCTTTTATTACATGATTGTTAATATTAATTGGGATATACTTTAGTGATTAACAATGTCTAAGATAATATTTACGCATAAGCCAGTCCTATTTTAGTTCCATCTTTCATGCTTGTTTAATTCATTAATTTTGTGATTGTGACAACACACCCATAATAGATAAACCATGAAAATGATAGAAATAAAGTAAATGGTATGATCATGAGAATGTTCTATTGGTTAGTTTATCTAACAGTTGATAAAATAACCCATGAAATAGGGGAGAAACACCTTGAACCTTTTGGGTTTGTGTCTACAGCTTTCCATATGTCCACCTTTGTATATCCTTGAATTGGTATCACCTTGGCTCTTAACCTGAGAAGACTCCACTAGCTTAGGAGCTCCATCCATTACATATGCCTTTATCTCACTTGCAGGTGAGGGGTAAAATGGGGTTTTACATGAAAGATACCTTGAGCACACATGCCCTACATATTAATGAGGAGAAGGCTCGCAGGACAACAAATTTAATTTTAATAAATAAATTAAAAGAAACCATTCAAATACAAAGGCCTTGGTCTAGATCATGATCATCCATACATGCAATGATATTTACACATAAATAAAACTAGAATCCAATCCTTTAATTGTACTTGGTTAAGATAACTCACACTCAAATAAATTAATTATAATTAATTAATCAATCCTTTTATATTAAACACTTCTCTAAATTTCCTTGAAATTCTCATCCATCATAATTTTAAACAAATAAATTCATTTAAAATTATATTTGTATGTAACTTGTACCTTAGAGGAAACCTGGTGAATTCCCATTAAGAACTACCCAATGAGTAGAAATGAACATTACATAGATGTTAAATTAAACTCATATATATTAAAAACCGATCACATGTTGTGCCTCATCTTGATGCCCGCACTATGATACACATCTCTAGGCTTTGTATAATATAATAATAAATTTTAATAAATCTGCGTAATTTGGATAAGTACACGATGCGTAGTTCTAACTAAATGGCATGTACTATCATTCACCATCCATCCGAAGTACAGACCCGAGGAAATGGCATGTAGACGTAATTTATAAATCATTGAATTATTCGAAATGTTTAGTGGGCCACATGCTATATAGTATCAGCGTTGCACGATTTCCAGCCAGTAAAGCTGTGTACGATGTACATGGTCCAACCCTAACCCAAAGGGACAACAGGACATGTCCAGTGGACTACACATCATGTAATCTAGAAACCACGTGCCACATGTTCCTAGTCAAGACACAGAGTCATTTAATATTTATAAAGACTCTAAAACCTGGCTTGGTTTGGCGGACCGGTATGATGCATTGAATCTTGACCTCATGGAATGTACTGCTGAATAGATGCCATGTGTTCTAGTGTTGTACGTACAGGAATCTTCGGCACAACCAGATGAGATACTCTATTTTATTTTAATCAAAATTAAAAGAAAAGATTATTTCTCTAAGGTGAATGAGAAATGAAAGAGGAGGAACAAATCTAGAGATTCAAATTTTCAGAATGATTAACATGGATTGAAACAACTATATTATTAAATGTGTAAATCATCAATGAAAAACTAAATAATTATAATCAATGATATAACCTCCAATTGATACCACTTGTGGGTTCTGGGCATAGTGGAAGTGAATTGGTGGGTGTACCCCACTTTAAAATTTCCATTAACAACGATCAATCCGAGATCCATCACGATAATAAAATATCAGATCATCAAAATACAATGAAGAATGAAAGAAATTAATGGTGTCTTGAAACCATAGAGAGGATCCTCATTTGTTGGTTATAATTAATTTAATTAAAATACAAGAAGTACCCTGATGTAATTCTCTCTCCGTTGATGTTTCTTCTCACGATATGATGTGATACTTCATTGTGTTATAGAAGAAAAGTGTAGGATTCCTCTATAAGGGATCCACATGTGCTTCACATATCTCTGGACATCACCAAAGGGATCTCTGGATTCAAGCATCGAATATCCTTCACTTGCGATGTCCTCCTTTGATCGCCCTAAGAGATGCTTAATATGAACTCTCCTTGATACGGTGGCGGAGGATCCCTCTCGTAACATGAGAGTGTTCTTGGTGGAAAAATAATTATTTCTTGTCTTGAGAGATTTTTTAGATCTTTTGTGCACAAACACCAAAAATTTCTAGGCTAATGAGAATTATATAAGTGGTATTTTAATCACTTTGAATAATAAAATGAGTTAATCACCCTAAAAAATTTATTCATTTAATTTAATTCTTAGTAAGACCATATGTCTAATAATAAAAATTGACTAATATTATTACTTTACATGTGCCCAATGAATTACACCTAATAATATTTAATTAAATAAATAATATTATTTCTCACAAATCCCTAAAACAATTACACGGCATGTGATTTTGTTTTTCCATTTTCTTTATTTCGTCAACCACATTTATTAGAACTTGAATAGTGACTATTTATTTCTCAAATAAATATCATTTTATTACCCACTAATAAATATATTATCCTACCCAAAATATATTCTCTGGAATAACTAGTGTTGAAATAAATGTGATCAAGAATCCTTGAAAAATTATTAACCCATAGTCAGGAATAATATATATTCAACTTGTTAAATTAATATTTAACAGAGATACTCAGACACATTTATTATGTGACCCTCGAGGCCTCTTTCTCAGTGGAATTAAGTGGATCCTTCCTAAAGTCCAAGGTTAGCATCTAGAAACATGCCAAGGCACCCATAGAGAAAGGTGTTAATGCTTAAATGACGTGTCACCTCCTATGAACACTTACCGTGTAATGTGGTCCCTTTGTCTCGATATCTAGAATCAAGTGGGTTGAAAGCTAGTGCTGTCACGACCCGTCCTCGGGGCCCGTGCCGTGACTACCCCAAGCCCACCTTCCATAGGCCAGGGGCTGGCGACTAGCACCAAGGCGTAAATTCCCGGTAAACAGGGAAGGCATTGCCTTTATAAGTAACAACCACCACAGAGTCAGCAAGCGGAAAGTAACTACAAAGTGCAGAAAAGTAAAGGGGGCCGGAAATACAAGCCCAACTGTAAAGTACAACTGAAAAGTAAAGTACAGCAACTGAAGAAAAGACGGCGGCCTCGTGTCGTCCACTGGCAATCCCACCTGAAGGGTGGGTACAGATAGCCTCCAGGCTCCTCGGGTCCCACGTCCGCTCCGAGCACGTCCCGCCCAGTGGTCCACCTCCAGGTACCGTCCTGCTCCACGCCCCAACCGCGATCAGCGCTGTCCGTCGTCTGCATCCAACACAACAAGGTACGGGCATAACCCGTGCAGGGGTGAGTATAATCTACTCAGTAAGGACCCCGAGACCCCCCGAAGGTCTCCCGAAATCCACAAAGGATATAGCACAAAAGAAAGATGCAATCACGAAGTAACATCTGACTCGACTTAGGTATATGCCCATACATATGCCTAAGTCCCCAATTCTAGCTCTGCTCACGAGCTCAAAAACAACTCAATCCACAAAGGAAAGCAAGACTCAAATCCACAAGGAGAGTAAACAGTAAATCCACAAAGGATAGTTCAACACAATCCACAAAGGAGAGTAACATAAGATTCAGCTCAACCAGGTATACTTTTTCAGATGACGTCAAAGATGATCACTGATCCATCCAAGTCGTCGGACCCACGAATGATCGATAGGTACTAACCCCCGCAAAAGACCCACGTAGGATCGGGCTCACACAGAACCTGTAGGCAGTGGCTCACACAGAACCGGTAGTAAGGACCCACATAGGATCGGGCTCACACAGAACCTGTAGCACTGATCCACGTAGGATCGCTGAGTGCAGTAGTCGATGCAGTCCACTGAGGATCTCTGCACGGTCGTCGCCGCAGTCCACGAAGGATCTCTGCTCTGCCGTCGTCGCAGTCCACGGAGGATCTTTGCTCTGCCGTCGTCGCAGTCCACGGAGGATCTCTGCTCTGTCGTCGAAGTCACAACCAGCGCTAGGGTTCCCGCACTTAGCGAGCTCGTTTAGGAGGGTCCGCTCCACGAGCCGAGAGGCTGATACATCAACTGACACGTAGTCCGAAGTTGATGTATCCAAAAGTTCCGTATCGACAATAGGATCTCAACGCAGCAGACGGCGCGTCAATCGGACGCCCGGTCTGAGAGTTATTGGCATTTTCGTCCCAGGGGCCCGGTTGGTTTTTAGGGAAAAACCAACCCGACCGTACTCCGCCTGTATCCGATCCTCGGGCGGAGTATGCCAAAAGTTCCGTCTCACTTAGAGGAAACTATCACAGCTGACGGTACGTCGATCGGACGTCCGTAGCTCAAGTTATGAGCGTTTCCGCTCCAAGGGCCCGGTTGGTTTCGTGTACGAACCAACCCGGCCGAACCCAAAGTCTTCCGAAACCTTGAGTGTAATATACCGAAACGACCGTCTCGATCCAAGGATCGCGTAGCCGCTGACGGTTCGTCAATCGGAGGTCCCAGGCCCAAGATATGGGCGAAAGACCGAAGAGGGCCCGAAACGGGGGTTCTGGGCCCGGGGCGACCCGGCCCGAACCCCCCCTGGGTCGGCCGAACCGGGTCGGCCCGACCCGGCGAGGCCGGGTCCGGTCCGGCCTGGGCGCGGCCCGGCTTCGGCCGAGCGGCCGAGTGAGCCGCCGCGGGTTTGACCCGCGGCTTTGGAGAAACGCGGCCCGCGCGGGCCGCGTGCTGGGTGGCCGGACCGCGGACGCGGTCCGGCGGTTCGCCGCCGCCGCGGCTCGGCCGCAGCGGACTCCTCCGGCGGCGCGCCGGGCGCCGCCGCCACCTTCTGCGGGCCGCCGGAGTTGCTCCGGTGGCCCGTTTTGCCTCCCGTCTGCGCCGTTGCTCCTCCCGGGGGCCGATCTTCACTGCGGGATCAACGGATCGCCCTTGCCGCACGGTTCTTCGTCGTCCGCCAGATCCGCACAAAAAAGGTAAGATCGGCGGAGGGTTGCCGGGTCTTGTTTGTTAGATCCGCACCCTCCGCGTTAGTCATAAACATCATCGGGAGGAAAAGAAAATAATCAACAACAATTTTAAATAAATTAAAATTGTTCGAAGATCAGGTTCTTTACTTTAAAAGAAATAAAATCACGGGAAAAGAAAATATTCCAATCAACCCTTACCTTGTCGTCGTCGTCGGACGAGAGGTCGTCGCGGAATCGCTCGTCGCGGATGAAGGAGATCGTCGCATCGTCGCGGTATCCGGCGTCGCGTCGCCAATCTCCGGATCAAGATCAAACGGATTAATTTAAATCCGTTGATATTGAATTATAAAAAAGGGGAGAAATAAACAATTCGTTTCTCACCTTAATTGCCGAACGAGGATCGGCCGCGGAAGAAGAGGCGTCGCCGAAGAACGTCGCGGGTAGAGCTCGTCGACGTCGCAGATCACGGTGTGCGTCGTCGAATTCCGGTCGCCGGCGTTCTTCGCGTTCTTCGCGTTCTTCGTGTTCTTCGCGGGGAGGGTGGAGGTTCAGAGGAATTGCACAACGATAGCAATCCTCAAAAATAGACAAGTTTGTCTATTTTATTATTTTGTCAACAAACGCAAAACGCGTAAGTAACAACCCATTAAATTCGTTGAATTAATTCAACGAATGAAACAACCCATTTAATTCACGAAATAAACCGCCCAATTAAATGGTCTGTTAAGAAATTAAAGAAAACGTGTCGGTTGACTTTTCAGTTACTTTGACGGGTTTTCGCGGGTGCGTTACTTAGCGAAAGAAACGGCGGGGCTCGTGCGGCCCCACCTCACAAATATCCTACCAAGGGGGTAGGATATTTCTGGATAGCATCCTATCCAGTTCAACACAGTTCAATCCGTCTTTAAGTGGCTTCAAGTGGCTTCCAAGCAGCTTAAGTGAAATAAAATAAAGTTGTCGCACAAACTTTATTTTATTTCTGACTTAAAGCCCCAAAATTTAAAAACCACGTCTGAGAAAACGCAACTCCGGAAGAGGCGTTTCTAAGCAAATACCGGCGCTGCGATTTCATCGGTGCCCTCAGAATTCGATTCCGGGCACCGGTTCAAAAGATAGAAAAACCCGCTCGTCCGTTCACTGAACGTACCCGAGCCAAACTTCAGAAATTGATTCCTGGCACACCGGGCCTCGGAATCAGGTGCCGTATGAAGCTGCGCTCTTGTAAAATTCCAAAGAAAATTAAGAAAAAAATTTCCTTGAAATTTGCGGGTCTTTACATTACTCCCACCACAGGGCTTTACGTCCCCGTAAAGATACATCAAAAACTAGGGGAACAAATGGGGGTACTGAGCACGCATCTGAGCCTCCCGCTCCCAAGTGCTCTCCTGGAGGTTCCCGTGCTGCCATCTGACGCGCACAAGAGGAATCGACCGCCCACGTAGGACCCGCTTCTGTCGATCCTCGATCTCCACTGGGACCTCCGCAAAAGTCGCCCCATCGTCCACGTCCAGCTCCCCAAAGTCGATGATGTGCGTCGGGTCGTGCACGTATCTCCTCAGCTGAGACACGTGGAAGACGTCGTGCACCCGGTGCAACTGAGGTGGTAGAGCCAGGCGATAAGCCACCTCTCCTATCCTGCCGAGGACCTGGAAAGGCCCGATGAAGCGTGGAGACAACTTGCCGCCTCGGCCAAATCTCCGTAAACCACGTCGAGGTGAGACACGCAAAAAGACGTGGTCGCCATCCTCGAACTCCAGTGGCCTCCGCCTCCTGTCAGCATATGACTTTTGCCGGCTCTGAGCTGTCCTCATCCTCTACTGGATGATCTGGACCTTCTCTGTCGTGGCTCGGACCATCTCTGGTCCCACGAGTGCTGACTCCCCAGGGTCTGTCCAGCACAACGGTGATCTGCAGGGTCTGCCGTACAACGCCTCGTATGGTGCCATCCCGATGGTGGAGTGGTAGCTGTTGTTGTACGCGAACTCCACCAAGGGTAGGTGGTCCTCCCAGCTGCGACCAAAGTCGAGAACACATGCACGGAGCATGTCCTCGAGTGTCTGTATGGTCCTCTCCGTCTGACCATCCGACTGAGGGTGGAAGGCTGTGCTCAGATGGAGCCGCGTCCCGAACGCCTCCTGCAACCCCTTCCAAAGCCGGGAAGTGAAACGAGCATCTCGATCGGAGACGATAGACGATGACACACCGTGAAGTCGTACGATCTCCTGGATGTAAAGACGTCCCAAGCTGTCCACTGAGCCCTGCTCTCTGATGGGTAAGAAGTGTGCCGACTTGGTGAGTCGGTCGACAATCACCCAAATGGAGTCGTGACCTCTGGAAGTACGTGGAAGTCCAGTCACGAAGTCCATAGATATGCCATCCCACTTCCACTCCGGGACCTCCAAGGGCTGTACCAAGCCTGCTGGTACCTGATGCTCTGCCTTCACCTGCTGGCAGGTGAGGCATCGTGAAACGAACTCTGCCACAGCTTTCTTCATGCCCGGCCACCAGTGTTGTCGCCTGAGATCCTGGTACATCTTCGCCACTCCGGGATGCACCGCCAAGGGAGAAGTGTGAAACTCTCTCAACACCTCCTCTCGTAAAGCGACTGGTACGAAGGTACGTCCTCTGAAAAGGATGTCGTGCTCTGCTCCAAGGGAGAAACCATCAGGCGCCTGACCTGAGGATATCAGTGCACGCCGGGTCTCACAGTCAGCGTCCCCACGCTGAGCCTCTCTGACCCGCTGTAGAAGTGGAGGAGAGACTGTGAGAGACTAAAGAAAGGCTGCTCCGTCTCTATCCACGAAGGATATCCGTAAGGAGGCTAGCTGCTCCGTCGCCTCCTCAAGGAGATGAATGCCCGTCCTCCTGCTGAGGGCATCGGCTACCACGTTCCCTTTCCCAGGAGTATAGACTATCTCAAAGTCATAGTCTTGGAGGAACTCAAGCCATCTCCGCTGTCTCAGGTTCAGGTCCTTCTGAGAGAAGATATACCTGAGACTCTGGTGGTCAGAAAAGACTGTGAAGCGCTCGCCCATCAGATAGTGCCGCCAAGTCTTCAGAGCGAAGACCACTGCTGCCAACTCTAGGTCATGAGTGGCGTAGTTCTGCTCATGCGGCCTCAACTGACGTGATCCGTAGGCGATCACGGCCCGCTCTTGCATCAGGACGCACCCGAGTCCAGTCCCTGATGCATCGCAGTAAACTACGTATCCAACTCCCTCCTCAGGCAACCTCAAGATAGGTGCGCTGGTCAATCTCTGTCTCAGCTCTTGGAAGCTCTGCTGACATCTGTCTGACCACACGAAGGGTTTCCCCTTCTTCGTCAACGCTGAGAGTGGTGCCGCAACTCTGGAGAAGTCTGGCACGAATCTCCGATAGTATCCGGCTAGGCCCAAGAAGCTCCGCACCTCCGTCACGCTCTTGGGTGGCTCCCAAGCTAGCACTGCCTCGATCTTCGCGGGATCCACTGCAACTCCCGCCTCAGAGATGACGTGCCCCAAGAAATGGACCTCACATAACCAGAACTGGCACTTTGAGAGCTTTCCATAAAGCTGGTGCTCTCGGAGCGTGTCTAGCACAACTCGCAGGTGGTAGGCATGCTCCTCCTCAGTCGTCGAGTATACCAAAATGTCGTCAATGAAGACCACGACAAATCGGTCGAGGTATGGCTGGAAGATCCTGTTCATGAGACTCATGAACACTGCTGGAGCATTGGTTACGCCGAACGGCATAACCAAGAACTCATAATGGCCATACCGACACCTGAAGGCCGTCTTCTGCACGTCCTCGTCTCGAACTCTGAGCTGATGATAGCCTGACCGGAGGTCTATCTTCGAGAACCACCGCGCTCCCTTGAGCTGATCGAAGAGGTCATCAATCCGTGGCAGCGGATACTTGTTTCTCACTGTCACCTGGTTCAGGCGACGATAGTCGACACACAGTCGCAAGCTCCCGTCCGCCTTCTTGGCGAACAAAATCGGGGAAGCCCAGGGTGAAACACTAGGTCGGATAAACCCCTTGCTCTGCAAGTCCTCCAACTGTACCCGCAGCTCCCGAAGCTCGGCGGGGGCCATCCAATATGCTGGAGTAGATATCGGGGCTGTCCCGGGGTACAAGTCGATGTAAAAGTCTACCTCTCTACGAGGAGGTAGCCCTGGAACGTCGTCGGGAAAGACGTCCACGTACTGGTCCACCACTGCAGGAAAAACTGGACTCCGCACGTCCACTGCTCCTAGGATGAGGCTAGCCAACTGATGAGAGATAGGCTGCACTCTCCTCCGCGGAAGTCCATCCTGTGCTGCAAAGGTTCCCTTCTCGCCGGTGAAGGTAAACCTGCTACCGTCGGTGCGAACACATCGCACCTTGCGCCTAAAACAGTCGATCTGGGCATGAACCGTGGATAGCCAATCCATGCCCAAGATGACGTTGTAAGGCCTCGACGCCGCTACAAGGAGATCCCAGCCAAAGCTCTCGCCTCCTAGAGTAAGCTCACACTGCCGGCACCAGTGCGTAATCGTCGAGTCTACTCCCGTAGGAGTCTCTAGCCGTAAGGATCGAGCCAACGGCTCAGTCGGAATCTCCGAGCTTCGAACAAGGGCAGAGGCTATGAAAGACTGACTCGCTCCTGTGTCTATAAGTACTGCAGAAAGGGTGGAATAGACACAGATCGTACCTCGAATCATCTCTGGCATGTCGGGGTCGTAGGCCTCCACTGCCTGGAGCTGGGCCTGTCCCCGCCCGCCAGCTCCCTGTGGTCGAGGTGGCCCTCCTGGTGGTGGTGGGGGTAGAGCCTGGAAGCGTCGCCCACCACCCGCTGCTCGGCCAGCTCCTCTGCCTCGTCCGCCTCCTCCCTGCGGACCGCCACGGTCGACCCTCTGCCTCTGCCTGGGTGGCCCCTCCACCGTCTGCTGCTCCTCTGATCGGCGAGTCGGGCAGTCACGAGCCATGTGACCCTGCCCGCCGCAGGAGTAGCACATCCTGCCTCTCGGAAGGCTGGCACTCCGCTGTGTGCCTCGCACTGCTGAGCCGGTGTCCTGAGGCCATCTGCGTGGGGGTCTGGTCTGCCTGGACCCGAGAGTCATCCGTCGGCTACCTGCTGCCGAAGACTCAGCTACCTGCCGCCCTGCGCTAGGTCTCGCCGCTGAAGAAGGCTCTTCCAGGAAGCTCTCGATCAGGAGGGCTCACTCCAGCACTCCCGCCTGGGTCGGAATGCTGAGGGAGATCAGCGACGCCCGAATCTCCTGTCGCAAGCCCTGCTCGAAGGTCCGGGCCCGGAAGAAGGGGTCCCGTACCATGTCGGTCGAGTAGCGAGATAGGTCAGTGAACCTCGCCGCGTACTGAGCGACCGTCATGCTGACCTGGCGCAGCTGGAGAAGCTCCTGGATGCGCACCGCTCGGAGGGTGGCCGGGACGAACTCAGAGCGGAAGAGACTCTCGAAGTCCGCCCAGAGCAAGGATGCCTCATCGTGAACCTGGAGCATCAAGCTCCACCATCATCCTGCTGCCGCCTGCAGGAGGCTCGCCGCGAGAATCACCATGAGATCCGCTGGTGTCCTCACTAGCCTAAAGATCCGTACCACCGCCTCTAGCCAGTCCTCGGCGGCCTGGGGGTCCGCCTCACCGCGAAACCTGGGCGGTCGCTGGCTCTGAAACTCATGCAGTGCCCTGAGGCGACGTGCATCGTCAGCGTCTGGTACTGGTAGAATCGGTGGCTCGGCGGGTAAAACTACCGCCGGTGCCACTGCTGGCAAAGGGCCCTGCACCGAGGCCTCGTCGCTCGGTGGGCTGCCGTCGCGCCCTACACTCGGAACCCTAGCTGGCTGTCGTCGCGAGGCCATCCTGAAAAGGAGAACAAGAGTACCACAGTCAGAACAGTATACCTGGTGAGCTGGCACAAGTAATCACAAGGAAAACTTGAGACTTTCATAAAACAGATCAGTATACCCGGTGAGCTGACACAAGTAATCACAAAGAAACTTGGGACACACACGCAATCAATGTTTTCATGCATTAAGTCGGAAATCAGGAGTCAGGGTCCTGGTGTACGGATACGTCGGCCGCCGCACCAACACTGGGCTCCCTGAACTGATAACCACACTCAATACACTAAACACTATTGCTTCATATGGAAAGAAAAGACGATCAGAGTCTGCGGTAGAACCTCCCTCTTATACCAATTTGTCACGACCCGTCCTCGGGGCCCGTGCCGTGACTACCCCAAGCCCGCCTTCCATAGGCCAGGGGCTGGCGACTAGCACCAAGGCGTAAATTCCCGGTAAACAGGGAAGGCATTGCCTTTATAAGTAACAACCACCACAGAGTCAGCAAGCGGAAAGTAACTACAAAGTGCAAAAAAGTAAAGGGGGCCGGAAATACAAGCCCAACTGTAAAGTACAACTGAAAAGTAAAGTACAGCAACTGAAGAAAAGACGGCGGCCTCGTGTCGTCCACTGGCAATCCCACCTGAAGGGTGGGTACAGATAGCCTCCAGGCTCCTCGGGTCCCACGTCCGCTCCGAGCACGTCCCGCCCAGTGGTCCACCTCCAGGTACCGTCCTGCTCCACGCCCCAACCGCGATCAGCGCTGTCCGTCGTCTGCATCCAACACAACAAGGTGCGGGCATAACCCGTGCAGGGGTGAGTATAAGCTACTCAGTAAGGACCCCGAGACCCCCCGAAGGTCTCCCGAAATCCACAAAGGATATAGCACAAAAGAAAGATGAAATCACGAAGTAACATCTGACTCGACTTAGGTATATGCCCATACATATGCCTAAGTCCCCAATTCTAGCTCTGCTCACGAGCTCAAGAACAACTCAATCCACAAAGGAAAGCAAGACTCAAATCCACAAGGAGAGTAAACAGTAAATCCACAAAGGATAGTTCAACACAATCCACAAAGGAGAGTAACATAAGATTCAGCTCAACCAGGTATACTTTTTCAGATGACGTCAAAGATGATCACTGATCCATCCAAGTCGTCGGACCCACGAAGGATCGATAGGTACTAACCCCCGCAAAAGACCCACGTAGGATCGGGCTCACACAGAACCTGTAGGCAGTGGCTCACACAGAACCGGTAGTAAGGACCCACATAGGATCGGGCTCACACAGAACCTGTAGCACTGATCCACGTAGGATCGCTGAGTGCAGTAGTCGATGCAGTCCACTGAGGATCTCTGCACGGTCGTCGCCGCAGTCCACGAAGGATCTCTGCTCTGCCGTCGTCGCAGTCCACGGAGGATCTCTGCTCTGCCGTCGTCGTAGTCCACGGAGGATCTCTGCTCTGTCGTCGAAGTCACAGCCAGCGCTAGGGTTCCCGCACTTAGCGAGCTCGTTTAGGAGGGTCCGCTCCACGAGCCGAGAGGCTGATACATCAACTGACACGTAGTCCGAAGTTCATGTATCCAAAAGTTCCGTATCGACAACAGGATCTCAACGCAGCAGACGGCGCGTCAATCGGACGCCCGGTCTGAGAGTTATTGGCATTTTCGTCCCAGGGGCCCGGTTGGTTTTTAGGGAAAATCAAACCGACCGTACTCCGCCTGTATCCGATCCTCGGGCGGAGTATGCCAAAAGTTCCGTCTCACTTAGAGGAAACTATCACAGCTGACGGTACGTCGATCAGACGTCCGTAGCTCAAGTTATGAGCGTTTCCGCTCCGAGGGCCCGGTTGGTTTCGTGTACGAACCAACCCGGCCGAACCCAAAGTCTTCCGAAACCTTGAGTGTAATATACCGAAACGACCGTCTCGATCCAAGGATCGCGTAGCTGCTGACGGTTCATCAATCGGAGGTCCCAGGTCCAAGATATGGGCGAAAGACCGAAGAGGGCCCGAAACGGGGGTTCTGGGCCCGGGGCGACCCGGCCCGAACCCCCCCTGGGTCGGCCGAACCGGGTCGGCCCGAACCGGTCAGCCCGACCCGGCCTGGGCGCGGCCCGGCCGACCGGACCGGCCGGCTCGGCTTCGGCCGAGCGGCCGAGTGAGCCGCCGCGGGTTAGACCCGCGGCTTTGGAGAAACGCGGCCCGCGCGGGCCGCGTGCTGGGTGGCCGGACCGCGGACGCGGTCCGGCGGTTCGCCGCCGCCGCGGCTCGGCCGCGGCGGACTCCTCCGGCGGCGCGCCGGGCGCCGCCGCCTCCGGTCGCCGGCGCCGCCGCGCCGGCGACCCGCGCCGCCGCCACCTTCCGCGGGCCGCCGGAGTTGCTCCGGTGGCCCGTTTTGCCTCCCGTCTGCGCCGTTGCTCCTCCCGGGGGCCGATCTTCACTGCGGGATCAACGGATCGCCCTTGCCGCACGGTTCTTCGTCATCCGCCAGATCCGCACAAAAAAGGGAAGATCGGCGGAGGGTTGCCGGGTCTTGTTTGTTAGATCCGCACCCTCCGCGTTAGTCATAAACATCATCGGGAGGAAAAGAAAATAATCAACAACAATTTTAAATAAATTAAAATTGTTCGAAGATCAGGTTCTTTACTTTAAAAGAAATAAAATCACGGGAAAAGAAAATATTCCAATCAACCCTTACCTTGTCGTCGTCGTCTGACGAGAGGTCGTCGCGGAATCGCTCGTCGCGGATGAAGGAGATCGTCGCGTCGTCGCGGTATCCGGCGTCGCGTCGCCAATCTCCGGATCAAGATCAAACGGATTAATTTAAATCCGTTGATATTGAATTATAAAAAAGGGGAGAAATAAACAATTCGTTTCTCACCTTAATTGCCGAACGAGGATCGACCGCGGAAGAAGAGGCGTCGCCGAAGAACTTCGCGGGTAGAGCTCGTCGACGTCGCAGATCACGGTGTGCGTCGTCGAATTCCGGTCGCCGGCGTTCTTCGCGTTCTTCGCGTTCTTCGCGTTCTTCGCGGGGAGGGTGGAGGTTCAGAGGAATTTCACAACGATAGCAATCCTCAAAAATAGACAAGTTTGTCTATTTTATTATTTTGTCAACAAACGCAAAACGCGTAAGTAACGACCCATTAAATTCGTTGAATTAATTCAACGAATGAAACAGCCCATTTAATTCACGAAATAAACCGCCCAATTAAATGGTCTGTTAAGAAATTAAAGAAAACGTGTCGGTTGACTTTTCAGTTACTTTGACGGGTTTTCGCGGGTGCGTTACTTAGCGAAAGAAACGGCGGTGCTCGTGCGGCCCCACCTCACAAATATCCTACCAAGGGGGTAGGATATTTCTGGATAGCATCCTATCCAGTTCAACACAGTTCAAGCCGTCTTTAAGTGGCTTCAAGTGGCTTCCAAGCAGCTTAAGTGAAATAAAATAAAGTTGTCGCACAAACTTTATTTTATTTCTGACTTAAAGCCCCAAAATTTAAAAACCACGTCTGAGCAAACGCAACTCCGGAAGAGGCGTTTCTAAGCAAATACCGGCGCTGCGATTTCATCGGTGCCCTCAGAATTCGATTCCGGGCACCGGTTCAAAAGATAGAAAAACCCGCTCGTCCGTTCACTGAACGTACCCGAGCCAAACTTCGGAAATTGATTCCGGGCACACCGGGCCTCGGAATCAGGTGCCGTCTAAAGCTGCGCTCTTGTAAAATTCCAAAGAAAATTAAGAAAAAAATTTCCTTGAAATTTGCGGGTCTTTACAAGTGCCATCAACCCATGTGCTCTATTATTATTTCTTTGACTTTCTGGAATTGAACTCACCCATTCCTTACCATGGCCATGGATTTATTTAGGCTATATCAATTCCATCCAATGGCTTTAGATATCTACTTCCATTATGGAAGAGAAGGGACAAATCCTTTATCGCATTATCTATTAATGGAACATTAATCATGACACACCCAACATATCATACCTCTCTACGAAAATTGTGTCATCACAATTTTCATCAACACATGTAAGTGTGCGAGTTGTAATACCCATTAATAATAATCATAAAGTCTAAGTAAAAATACACATTTCCCCATATAGGAACATCCAATGAAACTATGAAATGTGGATTTCCTATTGGTGGGTCTCGTTCTCATAATATCTTCCTGGATATTAACAGGGGCGCACACCATGAGAAGGTGCCTCAATTTTTTTTGAGTCCTCACCCCTAATGGCCTGTATTATTTGTGTCCCTCAAATAACATCATCCGGCGATAGAACATATATTCAATAATAGTGTTATGGTATTTACGATTTTTCATCCTAGTAGGTATATTCTATGACCCTTTAATGTAAAAGCTATCCTTAGGACATTATCACATGCATTGTCACACAAAAGAAATATCAATATTTGATAAGGTATTTATTAATTAATAAAGTACAAAGTACTTGGTTCTAGGCCACCAACTCCAACATTATTAATCATTAGTGTTGGGACTATCATGTAATGAATGGGTGTGTGTGTGAGAGTGAAAGTAGAATGAATGTTCTAAGTGTAATAGAATATATTCATTCATATAAAGAGAATGCCTCAATATAAAACTAAATATTTTTAGAAATATATTTAAATTAATATTTTGAATAAAAATTAGATTGATACGCCTCTTCCTTGTCATTTATAAAACTATCATCATTAAATTATTTCACACATAAATTTATTTTGCTTATATTTTCCTATATTCTTTTTTTTCGTGGTAGTGTTTTTCTGAATATTTTGGTAGATTGTAAACTTGGTTTTATACTCAACCCCATATATGAATATTAGTGTTTATATAATAGGTATTCATATTCAAATGATTAATCGTGATATTAATATTTTCTAGAGTGTGGGGGATTATATGGTCCTTGGTTGTAGAGATTGGATAACAACAACAATTTTTATGTTGAAATTGGGGTGGTTCCAATTGTGTCACTTGTCTTTCATTTCTTGTTTTATATTTTGTAGTATATTTTAGTACTATTATTATCAGATGAACTATTATTTTTATTCATCGTTTTATTTGTAAGGGGTATTTCTTGTCTTCATTCATGTAATATATATGTATAAAAGTTTTTTTTTATATATTTTTAATGTATGGGTAAATCATCCCGCAATAGTTACCTATACTCTTTCCTTTTATTATTAGACTTTCATGTCCTAGGGATGTGACCTAAGGTCAGTAGAAACATCACCTTTTACCAATCCAATGAGCTATGTTATTATTCTAAAAATGGTATCAATATTGTTGATATTTCATCTTGGATGTTATGTGTGGTGATATAAATGGTTGAGACATGAAATTTAAAACATAATAAGGAAAGTGAAATCTATTTAAGCCACACATGAAGATACTAGGGAGGTATGGGTATTAAAATTGATGTGAAAAATTTATTGGTTAACCATCACATCATCATGGGGATTTTAGTTGATCAGAGGTTTTTAACATGTGAATTACACAACGGATGGTTGGCATATGTGAGAAATCATAATGATCATAGGTTTTGTAGTTAGTTATTTGGGGTTTCATTTTTTAAAAACCATTCTTTATATGGTCATTATTTTTTATTGTTCTTCATATGTTTTAAATAGTTTTATATATTAAGGAAACTTTTTTCATGATGCGAGAATGTGTTTCTGATGTAGGATGAAAATTTACTAATGACCTTTTTTATGATTTTGAGATGGTCATAGATGATTTTTAATTAAATTGGATAGACTTTTTAAGGTGAGTAAATCTTTATACAAGTTTCAAAAATGAATTTCATTACATATATGGAAGTAAATAAATTTAGTTGTATAATGATTCTATATAATGGTTGTGGTAACATTATGAGTTTGTGTAATGGAAGAACATTCATTCTATAAAGTTCATTATTAATCTACATAAGCATACAAACTGAGCCATAGAGGATACACAAAGGTACAAAAAGTATATGAAATATAATATAAGTTAAAATGACATCATGCATTATGAATGGGTATAGTGAACAATGAATAAATGTAATATATGTATAATATTTTCATTGAATAAGAATAATTGGGAATAAGAGTAACGTTAACTAGTCAGGATGTAAGGTTGTGTGAGGGCATCCAATGTGTTCAATGTCTCATGTAAAATATGATGTTATCAGTTGTATAGTTGTGAAGTTATGGATATAGTGTAGTAGAATATTCCATGTCACATTCATTAATAATACAGAAATGCTCAGTGGTGACATTCACAATATAAGGTTATGTGCTATGACACAAGTATATATTTAGAGTTTTGTTGTTTAGGAAAATTATTTGACACAATACCATACACATAATTACAACACCATAAAGAAAATTTTATTTTATAATCAGTGTAATTCCATGTGAGATATGTCTTCACTATAGATAATAATCAATACCATAAGTAGTTAGTGGTAATGATAATTTGGAGAGTGTTTCACCAAGGAAGACACATTATTCCATAAGGGTTTGTTGGTTTAACCAAGGAAGAAATATATACACCATAGTAGCCATGTGTGAATATAATATAATATCACATGAGAGTCAGAAATTTCAAAAAATTTAGTTACTACATATAGTTATTATTAAATAGAGGGTAAATATTAATACTATCATAATCAAGGGTGTAAATTTGGTTATCCATGTTTTAAGAAAATACATTATGTGAAGATGGTGATATTACTAGGCAATTAAATTTTATTGATATAAGAATTCACCATTTCATTAGGTTCAATAAACATTTCTTGAGACTTTTGGATAATTTAATAGTCATTTATTTAAATTTACATAGATTTTATATAAAATATAATACTAACTATGAAATGGATGATTAAAAAGAGATGAAGATAATTTTTATTAAGGTTTTCATATAAGAATGAAATAGAATATGAATATGGGTGTAAAAATGAAGTTGGATATTTATTCATTAGTATATGATGATTCTCATAGTCTTGTGAATTTTGTATTTGAGTATTATTATAATTTTTTAGCTCAATTCATGTGTGGAATATAGAAAATTAATTCTGTCATTTTTTGGATACTCGCGAATGTGAATTTTTACCTTTTATTATCTAAGAAACCATGTTTATTTATTGTTCTAATTTATCATTTATTTTCATTTTGTAAGGTGACATAATGTTGTGATGTTGGATGTGACTACTAACATGTGTTATGTGTTTCCATATTAATTATTATATGTGGAACTCAATTTTCCTTATGGTGAAGAGAATCTTTGGTTTGGGGGTAACTAATCATTAAAAGGAGTTAGATTCACCGTTGGATCTGAACCATGAAATAATCATATATTCGTGGTTATTTAATTTTCTTCATGATCATGTGAGGACTAAGTATTCATATATTGAGTGTGTTTGAATCCAACAAGTCACAGGGGTTCATTTTAGATGAACATAAATGTTAAATGAATCCCTACACTGATAAATCCTCTCTTTATAGTAGTGGAAACCAATATTTTCAGACACATTGATTTGTTGTGGAAGAAATTAGTAGGATCCAATAAGTTAACATTATAGAGTTGATAATATTAATTACATAAAAAATAGGGGAATACTAATACTCAATGTAAAAAATTATCATATTTGGAATAATAGAATGATTCTATTTAATTTAACTCTAGGACTAGATGTTCATGAATATTCAATGGCTGTGTTTCCACCATTTGTAAAATATTTCATGATGGATTTTTGTGTTAAGTGGAATATAAAAGTGGATGTAAAAAAATATATATTATAATTTCATTATTATAGAATGATTATTATATTTTTTGGGACATAAAATAAAAAAATATATTTGGTATAAGTTGTAGAGTATTTATAATGTAAATCATAATTTCAAAGTGGAAAACATACAGATATGAAGAATAAAATGTCAAAAAATCCACATATAAGTGGATTAATGACATGATTATTTTTTACATGAATAAATTAAATTTTATTTAATATTCATTGATTTGGTGATAAACATGATGGTCCATCAATTATTATGTAGTTGATATTATATTTTCTAAATAAATATGATTTTAAAATTTTATCTCTTGGGGATATAGAAGATACTATACTTGATGAGTTAAATAAAATTCTCACTACTTATGAAATGAGAAAACATCTAGTATTTATAAAGAATGTAACATATAAAATGCATTTGGGGGACATGAGTAATATGAAATTTTTTAATGGTGAATATGCTTAATAATATTATGATTTTCAAAATCAATAAGAATATAAATTAAAAATTTAATTCATTTATAAATGATTTTAGAAGGGAAGAACCTGAAATAAAGGTATATTCATAAGTAAAATTATTAAATTTAATGGTCATAGACATTATTGGAACCTACCAAATGAGCCTGAGAAAAGTCACAATGGAATAAATATCTAAATATGAGTATTATTTTCCCCACAATGAAATGGAAGATGAAAATGCCTATAACTCATGAATCGAATCATCCTCTAAGAGACACAAAATTGTGAGTCCTTTATAAGGACCTGTGAAGGAGCCTTTCACATATCAAAACTTGTGGAAGATCACCCATACCCCTTTTTTTCAATTTTTTCTTGTCTTGCGATGGTGTCCCAAATAATTAGTGATCATTTGGAGGATTCCAAAAGAGAAAACCCAGGTCATGCAAATTTTTAGGTAGCAGGCACCTGATACGACATCAAAAAATACTTAGAAAATAGGGGGGTGGGTGGGTGGGTGATATATCCAAAATTAGGGTGCCTATTGTGGTCTTAAAACTCATTTTTTACAACCATGAAGTTCGTGAGACACCATAGAAGCCCCGGTGACATGTCTTCCCTATCATAAATGACCCCACTGGCATGTCACCCCCATCTCGTGAAGGGAATCAAACATGTCCGGATTGTATCATGAACCCCATTTGGCTCCAAAAACTAGCATAAGTGATTGTCCATGATAATTCTAATGATTCACTAGAAGAATTTTTATTGGTCAGATGATGCATCATTTATGGGGGGAATGATAATCCATTACATCACTCACAAAATAACGTGAGACCTCAAGACATTTTAAAATAAAAAATTAAATAAAAAGGGAAAAGGTGGGAGCCTCTTGTGGTCGTATGAACCATGGGACATGGTTGTTCAATCTACAAGACTAAAAAAAATCCCTAAGGATTGACTTCTTGATCTCACAAATGAAATTTGGAAATCCATCCTTGTCTCACAAAATGTCATTGATAAGGAACCTAGGATCATGTTAATGCCTTTCAATTGGAATCGTGATATTTTCATAGTCCATGGACATATGAATGTGACAATATTAAAGTCTATATTCATGTTATTCAGACTGCACAAGATCCCATTAATTGGATATATCCTAATAAATGTGTCATTGATAGGACTGTCTCACTGTTGATGAATGTAACGTGACTCCACTGGAATAACGTATAGTAGTAACTCATGGATAAACATGATGAAAATTCCATCCAAAGACTTTATCCAAGATTAGTGTGATATATTATATGAAATTTGTTGAATAAAAGAGGTGGTGCATCTGATAAGGCCCCACTACATCAGTAAAAATGGAGCCTTACACACATGAAATTTTCCTTGGATCATTGTACCGTCACACCAAGGCATGAAAGAAGATTTATTATGGTTTCTAATCTCGTAATTGGGAAAAAACTTTATCATGTAAGATCTATAGAACAACTAGATCAATCATTAAGCATGCATGTTCACTTCGGGTGTTCACTCATAGACCATACAAATTTCATTTGTAAGGTCATGTGAAGAACATCCCACATTCTTTCTATAACATGCGAGACATAAAAAATATATAAGACATGAAAAATATAATGAATATTAAATAAAATGATAGAAAAATGAAGGAAATACAAGATACATATGTGAAGAACAAATATGTTGATCTTCATGTTCTTCATGTGAACAACCTAGTTCACACGATAGAACTAGGACATTCCCCTAAAATCACATGATGATACATTGGTATACTACTTGGATTATATGAAGTTCCATAGAAATGTAAACCAAGTCTCACGAAACCCTTATAGTTATCCATATAAGCCACAAAATTTATTATAGGAATGACTCATAGACTATATGGTGGAACCAGTACATGTCAGAAAAGGCTTGAGGTAGCACCATGGTATGATAGCTGGAACTTGTAGAGTCCTCTAGATATGTTAGTAAGATTTAATAATGACATCCATACATGTCTTCCTAGGTTATGAATCACCCTCTAAACATGTGGCACTGACTCTGATGATACCTTTCAAGCATGTCATCTAGATTTTGTGATGACACCATCAAAGTCAGTCGGATCATGTGATTCCCTCTATGCATGTCATCTGGGGTCACATGATGGATTCGAATACAAGTCGGTCAGGTCTTGCAATGTCCTCTAGAAAAGTCAACTTTGATCTTGTGAGATCATCCAGATATTCCACCATGGTTATGTGATTTACATTATACAATTAAAATGGTTCATTCTATTGTCATTAGACATGTAAGGAAGGAATACTCGGAAAAGTCAAGATAATAATAAAAGCATGTAATGAAGACAATAATCATATGTTCTGTAAAAAATTAGTCTAGGTCAACAAAGAATTCAAATACTTTATATCCTTTTCCATCCACTATACATGAAAACATCAGTGTTTAAGACCCAATTAGTGGAAAATATATGACATGTTACACATATAAGGGAAATATTAGTGTATAAGACTCATACAATCAAACTTTGATGATTCCGATTCCTGTAATAACAAGGATACATAGGACACCACCCATAGTCTCAATATCTATATTAATACATCAGTATGGAATTCTCACCACATAATTCCTACACCCGCAAATAGTGAGACTGGTCATTTTCCACCCCTCATTTCCTACTCCAAGTATAGATCATATAGAATTAGAAAATTTAAATGGTCATAAAATTCAAAAAGGTATGCCTCTATGTATAAGACCCGATTAATTTAATAATGAGAATTTTGATTTTTTCAATAACAAACTTATATAGAATGCCTCCCTAGGTCATGAGATCAAATAAAAAACATCTTTGGTTTGTGTCCCCCATGTCTCTGATATTTCAAACATCTGGACCCAATAATTCTCATGGGTTGATGATTCTAATACATCCACCAGTGGTATGAGATGCCAAATAAACTATGATAACTCTGATTCCTACTATAATCACGATATATAAGATTCCTTCTTAAGGAATGTTATTCAAAATTAAAATATCAAGATATATTTTAGTATATATGTCTTGAATCCATATGCAAGGAGAGTAATTAATTATTATCCATTTTTTATCACACCTATCATGAATCACATGGGATTAGGGAGTTAAAATGGTCATATCATTCTCATCATGAATATCCACCAGCTACGGTAAATTCAGTGTCTAAGCCCTAATGAGTGGTTTGCTATGATAACATCCATGTAAGGGAATATACCTTGGGTCCTGTACCAAGGTCATGAAAGATCTATTATAACTATGATTCATGTATTAATCAGGATACATATGACACATCCTCGAGACTCGATCTTGAATACCATGTTCATATGTTCCTGCACATTTTCCCTTTCCACATGATGTCATACAGTATGAGATTTAACAAACTAAGTGTTTTTTTATTCCTACTATAATAAGAATATGAAGGATGCCTCATAATGGCACAATACACTCCATAGAATATTATCCCATTCATGCATGGAATAAAATTATAAAGTTCCTGGTTATGTGGCTTCAATATATAATAGATACACATTAGTGGGAAATGGATAAAGAACCTTAGATACATATAGATGGATTAACTTATGAGGCCCCCATGATGTGCACATAATATGGGTTAACCTATGATCATTATTTTCTCATATAAGGGCTAGGAAGATATTTTATAACATATCATAAACATATAAGAGAGTCCCTAAGTAGGTAACAATTCCCCCCAAAATGCTACGACGAGCCCGACCTCCCATCCTCTTCACCAATGTGGGTTCCTAAGAATCCCTGGGTCTAAAACCCAAAATGACCACCTAACATTGCAAAGCAGGTCTATACACCATTATGGATTTAGAAATGATGGGGAGTTGTGATTAATAATGAATTGGGGACTTGATGTCAATTATTTTTCGATAAATTGAACCCATACAATCAACCATTAGGCCAACCGAAATTAACCTCAAATAGGGATCCCAATCATCTATTTTCCCCAAAAAATGGTGAACTTGATATGGATATCTTAAATTAAATAATGATCAATTAATCATGTGTCAATACTATTTTCTTTTCATATACTACATAATAAAAAATGATCTTAACATAAAACCTTCATATAATAGGATGGGCAGTTTTCCATGTGTCGGGCCACACTATTAGAATATCAAATTTTTTTGATAATATTGAAAGAAATATTAAAAAAAATCCTTTGTAACTGAGAATCTTGTGAAATACTAACATCCTTACTAAGAAATTTCCTTGTGATAAAAATGGATTGATTAAGAATAAAAGGACTATTAGGTTATCCATGCATATGTGATTGAGAATATATCATGCCTATGATACTGAACTATTTTCTAACCTTGTTCTTTGTTGTCTATTTGGTTATAGATACCTTTCCCATCAACAACATCCTGATTAGAGAAAATGTGTTTATATATATACCGTTCTAGAAAACAAGATATGGTGGAAACCTCTGTAGGTCACAAAATTATCTCTCTTTGTTAACAGATCCAACATCTGGGGGTGATCACAATTGTATAGGAATACCCTCTATGTGGTGCAATATCAACCATTGAAGATTCCCAAAAGGGTATCTGAGTACTAAAAGCGATGAGCCTTCACAATACATGGAAATTTGTATCCAATATAGTGTCCCTCGTTTCCACAACCATCATCTTTGAGAGATTTTCCCTATTGTGAGACAATCACCATTGTTAGTATATGATAAAGGTTGGACATGGATTCACTTATGACTCCATTCTAGTTTAGGAGCCACCAAGAATGAATCCTATCCCCCGTCATGACAAGCACCACCCCACAAGTACCCATTAGTCGCATTTTAATGTACTAGCTGACACACTACCACCTCTGATACCCATTCATGGGAAACAAGGATGATACACTGGGCCAGGATGTCTCTTGATAACCTTGAGTGGGCTCATATAACCACTACAACTAATGATTTATTTTTTCATATTATCACAATAACCAGTGAGTATGCTCAAAATCTTGCTCAATCATAAATAGTCTGAAGTGATATTCCTGAAGCAGTCATGGGGTGGTTCATATCCATACCTCTATGCATGATGTACATTAGTATATTTTGGTTGGAATGAGAGAAAAAAAGTGGGATCATATACCTACTTCAATCGAAGATATCGTCTAGTATATAGTGGGGAAGGAAAATGTGTAGGCTTATATCTATATGTTCAATTTTTTAAATTCCATTACATATTGTAATTTGCTGATGATCTCTGCTGGCATATTTTGACACTGGTACAAATATAGGTATAGTTTTATACTTCTATTATTATAGCTAGGTAAGCTCAGCTCTTTGATCATTATAAATAAGTGGTTTCTATGGATCAAGGGTACATTATTGATTAAATACAAGGGAATTTTTTTATCTCATAGAAGATTATTATAAACATATTCTGATAAATAATGAGTCGTTAAACCAGGATCATATTGCCATTCTAACTGAGGCTCACCAGGTGACAACGGAACATGCCTACGAATAGGGTAATATTCCAATAAAAAATGTTTTGTATCACATCGCAAATACCATGGACATGGATCACATCCCCATTCCTTCCATATAGCACCAACTGAGAGGGAAATATTCCTTAGGATATGTTCGTATTGATATTAATGAAGACCAAAAACATAATTCAAAGGTCCAGGATCAGGATCATATCCAAATTCTATATGGGGCTCACTATGTGAGAAGGGAACATGATTCAAGATAGGTTCATATTCATTTCAGTGAATCATCCTTGCATATTCCAGCAGATCATAGCATCCATAAGAATATTCTTACTTCTGTTGATTAAAAAATATAGAAACATCCTTTTGAGGAAATATAGAATGCGTCTTATATCTATTCTCCTTCCAAAAGGTCCATCTATTTATTGTTTCAAGGATTGAATATTATGATTAGTACCATATTCATGTCTCAACCGAGGCTCACTAAGTTAGAGCGGTACATGCCTCTGGGAAGGCTCATACCCCTACCACAAAAGACCAGAGGCATATTCCAAAGTATTAGGACCAGACTCATACTTCTGTTTTATCTATGGCATTCCATGTGAGAATATAACATGCCTCAATATATGATCATATTACAATCAATAACGAGGAATCACATTAGTATATTCCAGCAGCTTCGCAGCAGTAGGCTCGTACGTACACAACACTATATGGTTATAAAAAAGTTATGAAAACTGTCATACATTAGGTGCATATCCCTACAGAATTCTAGAATGTCGGTCTATATATTCTATCATTGATCAATAATGAGGCTCATATCCCCAATATTATCAATGCTAGCTTATTTTTGGTTGTCAGTGACACATTTTCAACACCTTAAGGGTCTATAAACAATTCTATTGAAGTAGAAGATGATAATTAAAAAAATATTACTCATTTTAGTACTATAGATATTGATCACATGGACTCTAATTATGGAATCCACCATGGTCAACCCCCCATGGTGATATGTCCAAAAAAACAAGGAAATGCTTCACTTTTTTTGGGAACATTCTTATTGAGAGGTATTCAAAAATCCAATTCCTTCATATAGAGAGGTATATAAAATATCAGGGTCGACCACATAGATTTTCACATAAAATTCCAATAGAACTCTACTCTAGGATGTAAGAAAACCTATGAAACTCTATCTATTGTCTAATAGGACATTGGAATGTATATTTGATCAAGAGGAATTTCACATTGACTTATGGAAAGATTTAGTCAGAAATGAACTCCCCATCTTGTTTTAGCCCCTTCTACGTTTAAATATGATATCCCATATGAGATAGAAAAGAATTACATTCCTTATTTACCCCAAAATAAGTAGGAAAATCATTGGTGATAGTAGGATTGACATCCTTCTTATCCAAGATAATAGTATCAACTTCATCTCATCAATGCACTCTATTTTCTACTAGATATAGCCATATTTTCCGTAGATCAGATAATTGTAATAGAGGAGTATGAAAAATGCCTAACTAGTGTTTTTCTATATACCATGGAAAATCTCCACCAACTGAATTTTAGATAATTACTAGTCATTCATATCCGAGGATGGGTGAAAAATATAGAACTGTGATTCACTATGTCCCAAGAATAGTACAACCCTTACTAAATGACATCCTGTAATTTCATAGCCTTTGGTAAAATAGGAGGACTGGGTAAAGCATGAGCAAGTTGGTCACTACAATAGAATTTCCCTACATCTTTAATTCCTAGAAATCATGAATAAAGGGATAGAATAGTTGATATATATTTGTAATGGGCCCCTTAAAGAAATGAAAATTCATTTTAGACATTGAAGATGAATTTTTGATCAATAAGAAAAATTCCCATAGAAAATAACTCACTTTATGGGATTCCATTTCACCCAAATGCAACACGAGCACAAGAGAAACACATAAAATGAGACACAATATTAGCTACCATATGATTAATCTTGGAGTGAACCTAGATTGTTGGTTTAGGAGAATATCTACCACAACCTCCACCAATAAGATCATAAAATACTAAGAGTATTGAGGAAAAATCATCAGTATCTATAAACAATACCCATCCTACCGGGATAGAGGAATTTATATCTCAATCACCATCACCAGGTTCAATATCCCCTAAGAGGATCTTGTGTAAATCCATAGTGAGTCTAGATCAACCCCTTCCCACTGAGATTGGGGTATTTATATCTCACTGTTTGTCCTCGGAGTTATCAAATATCTGACCAGAATCATTTGATTATCAACAAAAGGATCAATCAATTCCAATTATTCCCCTAATAACACCCAAACCATAGCGATGAGGGAATTTTCATCATCTACATCAATATAGATAGAATCACTTTTCTCCATGATGGGAGGTAGATATAACTGATTGAAATCCATTCCATTCCTCCAGTCACAAGAGAAACCTCTACTATTTAGGGCCCATTCAACAATCATGACCCAAAACTCACAAAAGGTTATTACTAATAGGAAAGTACCATGGGAGATTATGAAGAAGGGAATCATACCCCTCAAGGATCACAAGATAAATTGTCCTAATATGGATAAGGGTTTGAGAAAAAAACCCAGATGAAGGATGTTCAGAATCATTGTGTTGTGCTGATTGTAATGAAACAACCTCCATCGCCTGATACACCTCTTTAAATTTATTCATTATCAATAAAAATGATATTTTTAATAAAAAATGAAAAGGGATGTAACACTGAAAACCTACCCTTATAGGAGGCCGATCTTGATGCACAAAATGAGGAAAAATTCACTCATAACTAGAGTAGGATTCCAAACCTTTCACCTATGAATAGTAACTTTCCACCTCTATGGAATAACACTACAAAATAAAAAGTGAAATTTATGGAAACATCCCAATACCCTTCTTAAAGAATATTTGTTCCTTCCTTGAAGGAACAATTGTCACAATATCAAAATGTAATAGAATCCATTAGACAACTCAATGAGGGGATACTCATGGTAAATATTCCAAATGGATATCGTATTTAGGAGAAGATGAATATTATTTATCCCAAAGATGATATGACTCTGAAAGAAGTATCTGAGAATCATTATGGCTCTATATATAGGAAGATGGTCTACATAAATGGGGATGTTGAAAATGATATTTACTCCCCTCTATCATGGGGAAAACCTCTCCCTCATGAGGGCGAGTATTCAATCTTAAGTTGAATCATGAATCAATGGGAGATGATGGTGGAGACACCTCATAGATCCCCAACTACTCCCTATGGATAGAATTCATCTTAGACAACTATAAAACCAGAGCTACATAATGTCATCGAGTCCCAGGGTACTCGAATGGAAGCTATGGAAGGGTGTTGTGCAACTGTGCAACCTAAAAGGAATCCATATCTTGAGAGGGTGGTTGAAAATTTTCCCCCACCCAATTTTTTAAATCCTACTTTATCTAACACTGATAGTGTAGATGAATTCTAAATAAATATCACACACTTCATATATTTATTTTTTAAGATGATGGGATCTTGAGATCAATCAGAGGTAATAAATATGAGGTTGTTTTTACAAACTCAAATAGATCCAGACTTTGTTTTGTATAGTATTATTTTAGCAGGATCCATTGTATGATGGGAAGTCATTTATTGTCAATTCCATTATCAGTTTAGATCAACACTAATTAAAAATATAATTTTCAACCTGAAAAAATGAAAAATACAAGAAAATGAGAGGGTGTATGATTTAATAGATATATGGGAAGGTTTAACCTATTCATCCAGCATCCCCCTAATACAATAGAAATTTAAGGAACTCAATGATGAAAATATATGGGATATGATGTAGATTCCTATTATCCTAATGAATTATTTACGAGGGTTCAATGAGTTCAAAGAAACAACACAATAATTTGAATACACCATCCAGAAAACACAATCCAAATAATGAATCATTTATTTATGATTGTGGAAAAGGCTAGGAAAAGTAGTACCTATAATTTTAACTCTCAAGCCTATATCCATTCCCATCCATTCACTTAGGTAGATCCTAGACTTCCCAATATCTCCTTTTGAGCGGATACAAACACAAAATCTCCCTTGGCCAGAATCATAAGAAAATAAGGGTTGCTCAGGATTTGAGAAATGGAAGAATAAATCTTAATGAATTCAAAATGAGAATTTACTCAGTTATTCCTTCCCATCCATAGAAATAAACACAGTCAAGCTTCCAAAACCAATGAATCCTAATGAGGTTAACCTCACCAAACAGCCTAACTACTGCCGTTTCCATTAAATATTGGGTTATAATATCTTATACTGATGCATCTATATAGAAATCCTACAATGCATTTTCAATTCCAGATAGATGGTTTTGGAATAATTCTCAGAGTAGGGGGACATCGTAACTATTTACCAGTCAGAATAAGAGGGTGATTGGCTAGATGTTCTAGCTAGGCCTTGAAAATATGTCTAATAACTGGATGACTCTAAAATTAGTTGACGGATCTCATGCCACCCTGAAATCACAACTGAAAAGACCCATAATAGCTCTATCACACAGTGAGGTAATATCAGATGTGCCTCCCAAAGGTGGATGACACAATTGGGAGCATGATGATATTTAATAGCATGAGCCATATTATTCTCAAATAAAATATCTAACACTTCAGATTTATTCCGTGGAACATCTAAAGAACAGGCACCACCCCACACAAAAAAACTATAATCGGGTGAAGATCTCATCTTTGGTTCTATAAATTTGATACACATGGTAGACTCCTTCTACTATGATGAATATTCCTCTGGGTATGATTCCCCCACACCATACTAAGGAACAAGAGGTCATATGAGTATGAGTTGAAGATATAGTGGCTAACATGGGTGTGTTCATACAAAATATTTTTTTTATGTAACCATAGAGATCATATATACAGTTGAGACCCATGGTAAAGTTCTCCAGTAATCCCAAAAAGACATTGATGTGTCAAATAATCCTCTCGTTTCCATTCATGCCCAGTTGTCCTACGTGATCTTCTATTGGGGATGAGATTATCTCATAATACTATGAAACAAGGATGCTTGGAATGACCTATTCCACTGGAAGTTGATTCTCCCATGACTTATGCACAAGCACCAAAACCATCCACCTCAAATACCTAATTTCTTGAGCAACATTTCCTTGAGAAACCCTACATTAGGAAGTGCTGGCCTTTGGCATAAATGTCAAACATTCTAAAATAGATGGTGGTTTTCCTATCCAAGCTCTCAATCCTTGTTGTACAAAATGTTTCAAAAGAACCCAAAGAGGAAATCATTAAATCCTTCTAAAGCTGAAAATAAATTCAGATAGAAGTTATTTTTGTTGAAATCTATCTAATATTGACTATTCCAGTAGAATTTCATATCACTATCTCATTCATATATAATAATCTAGAACATGTCATCTAAGGACACATCATACCCCTATATGTTTTGGGAAGACTTGAAAATGTCATCATCTAAAGGGATCTTATTTATATTGTATTCGAGATCATTCTCATTGCAATTCAAATGTTCATATGATTAGGATATAGTGAAGGGGATCTGTCTCCCACTAATTGGACCATTCAATTGTTTGATAAGAATGGGAATGTGCCTCTTGAGAAGATCAAACACAAATCTCATTTTGGGAATCTCATTTATGATGTTGCGTTTATGGTTATCTAGAAACACACATCATACAATGTCCTTCACGAAACGACCAATATCCATTGACACATTGCAGTACCTTAAAAATTCCATCAATATCTGAAATACCACATAGATTGAGAATTAAGAATACTTCATGGTGAAAATTCCACCTTTTATACTTGTGAGGAAACATATTTTGAAAAAGGTTTCTAGAAAAGGGGAGTAAACAACCAATGATTGATGAATATATACAGCTTATAGCCATAAAATGTTTTTGGATTTCCCCTATAAATCTCTATAGTATTCTCAACAATGATTATATGCTTCCCATTAATTTAGTTGAGGTGACATACATGGTCCCAAAGATCAAAGCTCCTCATTAACTCAGTGATAGTGTAAAATAAAATCAGATTTGACATCTATATTTAATGACACAAGAAGTAGGGGATGATTATATATCTTCTTATGGCATATCTCACTTTGACGGTGATAGATATACCCCCATTAGTCCAGCCTCCCCTGATATTTCTTCTATAGACTCATAAGTGGACGAAGAAGAGGATGATCTCAGTTAATCTCATCCAACATTCGAGGAATGCATATCCACCACCATTGGTGACTTTGGGAAGGTAAATATATTTATATAATAATACATAGAGCCTAAACTAATTAGATCCTTTATTCCACTTGAATAGAAATATATGTACATTACACTTTTAATTAAACACTAATATTTTTTCACATGGAACTATATAGAAATTCTCATACTAATAATGTTTTGGCCATGCACCATCACTGCTTACCTAATGCTCATTGATGCTTAAATTGGGGAATTATGAGGATTAACCCTCTCATTCCACTAATGTAGGGGTGAAATATGTCACATTTTTTAAAAATAACTTCGTAGGAGAAGTGAACTACCCAGGATGTATCCACAAAATCATCCCTATCAAGAAAAATAATGTGATGATTCTAGTCAAAATCGATTTATGATACCATAATCATCAATAAAAAAAGTAATATTTCTAATTTCTAATGATAGAATTCTTGATCGATGGAACTAATGGATTATAATAAATTTCCATCATGGACATGTATTCCGTGTATAATCAAATAATGATGGCCCCTATAGATGGGGAAGTAACATCCTTCAGATAACCACATGAGATCTATTTATATTAGATACTGCTATTTGTTTTAAAGAAAACTGGATCAGAATGTCAACAATCCATGTATAGTATCATTATTTCATTCCTATGAATAATTTTTGATTGATATGTCAAAGAACTCGTGGTAAAATCTCGATAGTGATGTGCTCACGTCACGGATCATCAAACAAGATTCGATAAGTTGCGACATCAAATTCTAAAGATGAATCTACTAAAATTCACATTCAAAGTAACATCAGGGAAGTTCTGTTTCATTGTGGTATGAAACCATGACATTGAGGCTGAACAAGAAAAAGTACTAATATTTTAATAATTTCACCCCATAAAAACCTCAATGAACCAAGTGGGATCCAAGGGAACCTAACCAACATTCTAAATTTAATAGACAACTTGGATAGAAAATCCCTCAATTTCACTAGGATAATGAAGAAGTGAATCAAATATCATTGGGACTATTGCTACCAAGGATTCTTCAAAGTTCTCAATAAGTATATAATGCACTCAATAGTTATGATGATTCTGGTGGTAGGGAAGACACTCATCATATTTTTGTCCACCATGGAACACTTATTGGGCACCATCCTCACACAAAAAAACAATTTGGCAGAATGAAAAGTCTCTATTACCTTAGCTAAGAAATTCTAGGTACAGAGACCTAACACTTTGATGTTTAGAGTAACTTCCATGAAATCATATTCGTAGTGAAATATATGAGGAATTATATGTATCACTGTGAACTCCATATGGTATCTCATATTTATCATCTCAATTATATCCCTTCCCAATATTTATTGACTGGGCATCAGGCCTGATGTGCGGTCTTTCTACAAAAATATGACATCCAGTTCGTTTCATAGAAGGAGATGAAAGGGAAAGCCCTATATGAATTCCTCATCAATAATCCCACCCTAGATAATATATTGGTGGGAACAGAGCTCCTAAATGTGGGGGTCATCTATCGACAATACAATCCAAAAAATGGAATATATATTTTGACTATGCATCATGAATTCATATACGAAAAAGGATGGAAAAATCAAAACTCAATCCATTTTTCTCAGGGATTTTAAATTTATCTCTATACAATGTGGTTCTATCCTACCCTTTCCCACTATCTTAAGGATTCTTGAATAATGAGGCCAAATACCAAGCCTTCATCGATGGCTTGGAACAAAACCTAAAGTTCTATATTGCATACCTAAATATTATAGGGGATTCATAACTAGTGATACATTAGATAAATGGAAAATATTCCATAAAAAAAAAGAATAACATACCCAAATAATTTCTTACATCATAGGATTGATGATAGATTACCTTTTTTAGACCACATTACATCGTGATCCCTGATCACAAAATGGTAATTCTGATATGTTGTCTAATTCATCAATAGTACTGGACGACCCTGATCATGAGGAATAAGTCTTCCATATCTAGAACCAGTGAGTGATATCATAGATCATCATCCATGATATGTAAGAAATAAATCTGGTCAACATCTCCCCAGAACATGAAGAATTTATATCCACACTGGGATAGATGGAGTGCATATTCAGTTAACTATATAATGGTGCTCTCCCGATAGTTAGAGCCATATGGGAACATATTCAATGTCATGCAGCAAGAATTACCCTATAATATTTAAAAAAATGAGAAAAAATACCTCTAAAATTGTGGAATTTAGGTGATATTACTTATATGAATAACAAAATAAGGGATTAAATATTTCATGGAAGAATTCCTGGATGGTTTATATGGCAGTCATTAGTATGGGACTAGGCTCTCCCACCAAATCAAAAGACTGGGTTATTATTAGAAAACCATGAGACTAGATTCTGTGGAATTCACTAAGAAATTTCTTACATTCCATATCCATGAAAACTCCATCCTTTAACCCTCAAAATTTTTACATATAGCTAAATATTCATGATTTTTTCCATTTGTGGAATGGAGGTTGTGGTTTGATTTCCCCCAACCACAACTGATAAGTTAAGGTATATCCATACTTTTATAGATGTCTTTTCCAAATGGGCTAAGTCAATACCACTAATGGATGTTGGGATGAATAATATCATCAAATTCTAAAATTTCCATATCATCACTAGGTTCAGAGCCCCTCACACAATATTGATAGACAACAACACCATCTTCTCTTCTACGAAGTTGATGAAAATCAATCTTGAGTACAATATCGAGTCCAATCACTCATCTTTCTACAATGTTACAAAAAATGGATAGATAGAGGCATTCATGAAGACATTGTAAAATATAATCTATAATATCATGAACAAGGAGAATATGTATTTTCTGGACAAACTACTCCATGCATTATGGGTATACAATTTCATAAATCATAATTCTACATAAGCAACACCAAAATTATTGGTGTACATGATCAAGGTAGTGTTACTTATAGAAGTGAATATTTTTTTCTTCAAATATCCATTTTAGACAACAATTGTATGAATAGAAATCATAAAAGTTATATAATTAATTGGATAATATTGACGAGAAAATTTTGAATATATTGCACAACCATAAAGTCCATCATAATTAGATCACGCAATACATTAATAAAAAGTTTTTCCAATATTCATTCCTCTAAGTAGAACGTGTGTTGGTTCTTAGAACCCCAATGATACCATGGAATAATCCTCTAAAGCTAGAACCTAAATGGAATCGTAGTGACATAATACATATGGTATATCACAAGAAATATTACTCACTGACCATAATATATAGGGAGTGTGTCACAATCACCAATAATTAAAAATTTATCTAGATGTACTTTATGTAGCTTTCATCAACCTCCATTCATCCTAGAAGTAAGACGTTCAACTGTACATCATCTCAATTCTTGGAATCAATACATTAAACTACACAATATCTCATGTCTTGACCACATGACACTAAACTGTATGAATCACATTCTCATAGCATGATGCTAAACTTCATGGACCCACTAATGGTTCATAATCATTCATATCAGATGACTCTCTTCCAAACCGCAATATGGCAGAATGAAAAGTTATTTTACTCTCAACATGATAATAAAATAAAATATTCTCTAAAACTATGTGTGTATAGATTCATGGTATAATATGATAATTATTGATGACCAAACATCTATTCATGGGCCCCACTATATGATTACTTTACTTTTACTTCATGTGATCCTTTTCATTACCACAAGACATTAAACAAAAGATAAAATTTCCTTAACTTGTGATGTAAAACTGCACATATACATGGTGTCTATCTTCATTCATGTCAAGTGAGATACATCCTAGACCTAATATGTTAAACATCACACATGATGTTAATTACTCATGAAATTAAACTATAATGGTTTTTTATAACTACACAAGAATTAATTATCATTTTCAATGAGATATGTAGGAATGCGTCAATCTTATATCTTTTTCTAGCCACCACCTGATATAAAATAACCCTGTCATATCCTTAATCCCCTTTACATTGTAATAGGAACCCTTTCCATTACTTTTTTTCTCTCACACCAATCACAGATCACACGATCATAGAAATTTTAGTATGATATTACCCAAACAAACAACTCAAAACAGCTCACAACAATCTCATCATGATTCTGAATGAAAGACCTTAAAAAGAATACCATGATTCATCGACACATGATGTTAAACTACATGGTTGATTTCCCTTGCATAAAATAATGTTTCATGTTCCTTTAGGCCATTCCTAATAGGACTAATAATGTTGGTGATGTGTATTCTACCACACATCCATTCAAGAAATACATATGTCTTGATTCCTATCATAACAATATGCATAGTGATGTCCAAATCTCTAACCATGATTCTAGTCACAACAATGAATAAAAAATCCTATCCCTACGTATAGGACAAACTTTCAAAGGAATATTCTTCATTAAGTACTATGCGTGGATTGACTCCTATTATTTTGGGATACATAATGATATCCAAATTTCCATCCTTGGGACCAGCCGCAACACAAAATTTCATTTTTGGAAGGCTAAGTCATTGTTGCATGATGTTAAACTGCACAGTTCTTCAAGAACTACGTGTGGATTGATTCTTATCATCACATTATATGTAGTGAATCCTAGATCCTTAACTCTAGGACCAGCTAAAATATCCAATTATACAATGAACCCCAATTTCATAAGGGATGATCCATAAAAGACAGTTTTGCATACGTATGAGTCATATCAATGTGCGACCTTCTTTTTTAGAAAACATATCTTGCTTAATATTTTATTTTAGTTCCCATGTCCTTACTGCATGATGTTAAATTTCGAGGTAAAAAAGCCTTCCTTAACGAATGATGTTAAACTGCCAGGAAAATTTTATTATCGCATGATGTTAAGCTACAAAAATTCACATTCATCCCAACTAGATGATGCTGATATTTAAATACCATCATCAATTATCATTCCTTGTCAAAGAACCATGAGAGAATGACCCTGGTATGCAATCGTATTATGGGCATCCATTATCTTTTAATCCCATCATAAAATTAATCATTATTCATGTCTCAAGCTCCTCATGTTTATTAAAAACTTTCATGTCCATAGAAAAATATACATAGCTTCAACTGAACCTTTTTTTACTATGAATGCATGCCTTGGATATTTTATATGTGTAGATAGTCATCAACTGAATGCATCACTCTATAATAAAGGATTTCCAATCCTTGTGAGCACTCATGTCACTGTGGTAGAACTTTAAACTAGATTGTGTTCTTGTTCAACCCTAATATGATTGTTTCATATCATTACTCATGACTGGAGAACCTCAAGCCAATATTGAAAACATTTCCATCTCCCACTCAGAATAATGATGGGGTTCTCATACCCATGGGTATCCTAATTAGGCTCATTTGTAACATCCTCTATTTTTGGTAAATATAATTCAAAAACATAAATTTCCGTTAATTTGAAAAAAATTGAATGATTATAAACTCTATATTATAATGTTCCAAATCAAAAAAACATAAAGTTGTACAAAAAATAAATAAAACTTGTTTTTTTGAAACCTTAGAATGGGAATCTAGAGAAAATTTCAATTGTTTACTCTCTAAACTCTTATTCTCCAAAGATTAGGAAAAAATTTGGGCATAAATAAATAAGGCATAAATATAATAGGGCATACTATATAGAATTATTAAAAGGAATTCTATGATCTCTATACCCACAGGTTCAGGAAAAAGTTAGAGTGATAATTTTTCAAATCTCCTCACTATGAGAATATGTTTTCCAGGTGGTGAAACAACTTTAAGAGTGATCAAACCCTTCTTGGAAATTGAAATCTCCATAAACTACACATAATTATTTAAATACCTCATATCACCACAACCTTTCAAAACCCCAGGGAAGAGATAACTCAATTTTAGGGACCCTTTTTTTGACTATGTATGTATGCATATGGCTCATATATATGCACCAGTGGTCATCACCATGGAAGAACTCTTCACCTCAGCGTGTTTTGGGCTATTACCAATATTATTGTCCCATATCATCCTCATGAATTTAGAACTTTGGACAATGATTTATAATATTCATACTAAAATATCTAAGAAGATTCGACCTCATCGATGTTACATCACCATGTTTTGGACCATTTCTCAATGAAAAAACGCGACACTCCATTCCTGAACCATTTATAGAACACACCTCATGTTTCAAAACCACATGGTGTTGGGATCAAGATTCATAATTTAGAGATGAGCTACCATAGGGTTCCATAACTATTCCTGAATAGATTTCCTCTTATACCCAGCTTCATCATTGTGATGTTTTCATCTCCACAAATCATTCTTTGCCTTTTTAAAGGAGTAGATATCTTATTTAGTTGACCATAATATTGATTGATAAGGGATTTTACCAACCATATAAAGGAATCAAATCATTACAATAAAGGAGCATAAATCCTTTGATCCCAAGAAACACTATGGCAGAACCTGGAGCCTTAGTGTTTTATGGGTCATACATAGAATGTGTGCCCCATTCAATAGTCACTAAGTCAAACTTTTGGGTTATAACTTATATCACCAATATATGGACTATACAGGTGGGCCTAGCTTCCATAGAATTTATTCCTCAACAAATAATACCCCAATAAATCTTACACAACCCTTACAAAAGAGTGGAGACACCATTGTTTTTCAACGATGTAGATATATATGGGATTCTTCCTTCCAACTAGAGGAACCTCCTCCCTAAAGGAATAGAGATCTAATACTACTAAGCGTTGGAAACAACATGGAAGAAATCAACATATTTAATATTTTAGGTCATTAATTTCAAGTATGAAACATATTCCATGACCGACAATCAATTATAGGTGGATAGACTTTAACTACATGGAATCTTAAGGCCGGAGCTAACAAACCCTAAACTAAAACAATAAAAGGTTAGAGATAAAAGACCCTAAAAAAATATTAGATAAGGTATTATATAAATGACCATAAACCATAGTGATTGATGGCCTAATCTAAAATATCATAAACTATAGAGATAAAATGTCTGAGATAAAAGATAATATACTACATAGATATAAAGTCCAAGCTAAAAGACCCTAAAATACATCACAATAGTGATTTATCCTGCATGAATGGAAAAGGTTCAAAGATCATGAGTCCCACTATATGGATTTATTTTAAGACTAATCCATACCTAAAGTAACCAATTAGGAATAGTGACAAAGCCTCAAGTGGGAATGTACATTAATCATAACCGATCCATAATACCAATTGACATTACCTTAGGGGTGAATTGTTGAAGCCACCAAATGTGCCTCATAAAATCCAAAAAGAACCAAATACCTAAATATGGTTATTATTTTTCTCCCATAAAAGGATGAAGATAGAGGGGAGAACTCAAGGATTTCCTGAGATTCCAAGAGACACATTATAATGAGACCTTGAAAAGGTCCCATGGAGGAGATATGTATAGTGCATAAACTGAAGATGATCTCATAGATCACCTTTTAAAATTCATTATTCTCTTGCGAAAGAATACTATATCATTAGTGATAGTGTAGTGATTTCTATATGAGAACCCCTAGGTCACAAGAATTTTCATGCTACATGTTCCTGACAATCCGTCCAAAAATATTTGGAAAATAGGGATGAAAATATCCCAAACTAGGGAGCCTCATGCGGTCATAAAACTCATGTCACACTCCCGTGATGTATGTGATACACCATGAAAGGCATAATGACATCTCTGCATGGTCACAATATATCCCACTAGGATTTCACCTCCATCATGTAAAGAGTTTTAGACATGTCATGGTAGTATCACTCACCCCTTTGGATGAAAAAACAAACAGTAGTGTATTTCCATGATATTTCTCATGAATCGCCATAATACATATCATTGGTCACATGACGCATCATCGATGGGGATAATGATTATCCTTGTAAACATTCAAGAAAACACGATATCCTAGGCCCATATAAAATAAACAAGGAAATAAAATGGGGGAAGAGGAAGGATCCTATTGAGGTCACAATCATCATGCAAAGCTCTCATGTGATCCGAAATACCTCACAAAATACCTCTTGAATGACACCCTTATCTGACTAAAACCTCCTAGAAATCCATCTTTGTCCCATGAAAGGATCTATATAAGGTGCCAACGATCACAAAAAAACTTCTCAGTAGGCAAACAAATCTCATAAAAGTCAAGGGACATATCAGAATTACATTATTAAACTCTCTTATCATGTCCACATGATTAAAAGACCCCATCAATGGGATATAATTCAATAATTTTCCCATTTAAATTATCTTATCACATTTTCTAAAGCTCACATGACACCCCTAGAATAACCTATAGTTGGTCCTCATGAAGAGGCATGACTCCAAATGCATCGACTCCAGCCTAGATTTTCACGATATTCTTCACACAAATAATTGAATAACATTGATGGAGTGGCCTATAAATGCAACACCCTACAAAGAAAAATAGATCCTTACATAGACATACAATTCTGGGGAAACTAAAACCGACACATCCAGGAATCATAGAATATTTTTCTAAGTAGTTGATATCACAACTGGGAAGGTTTTTTGTCAAGTATGATCTATTGAATAACAAGGGATATCATGAAGAAAGCATAGAAAAATCATGTGATTCCTCATAGATCACATGATGGACTTATTTGGGGTCATTACAGGAATATCCCACACACTAGTTATAACAAACGCGACATAAAATAAGATAACACTTAAGAAATATAATTCGTATGCAATAAAAGGAGGGAACATAAACATAATGGTGGGAGACTTATATAAAGAACAATCATAATTTTCCTCTTTTGATTAACCTGAACCACTAAGGTCACATGAGAGCACCAGGACATGTTTCCCAAATCACATTATGATTGTTTGGTATACAATTTGGATCATGCGAAGTCCTATGTATGTGTCAAAGAAAGTCAACTAGTGCCCCTTGGGCATGCCACCCAAGTCTTGTTAAACCCTTCGATTTCACCATACATGCCACACAATATTTTCAAAATGTTTCACCATTATCATATGAATACTCCAGTAAATATCATCTAAGTCTCACAGTAGCACCAGTGTATGCCATCTTTATCTTTAGAAATCCTTTGGAAAAGTCAGATGGCTATCACGATGACATCCATACATTCCATCATGGGTCATGAATCACCCTCCAGACATGTAACATTGACTGTCACAACACCCTCCAATTGCGTTAGTTTGTATTTTCAATGACACCGGGCCAGGTCAGCTGGATCATGTGACACCATCTAAGTATGTCATTTGGGATCACGTGATGGATTCTAGGACAAGACTACTGAGTCTTACTATATCCTCTAGAAATGATAGAATTTATCATGACATAAACTCCATAAAAACCATCTAGGTTATATGATTTCCTATAAATTATTCAACTAGATAATGTGATTGTATTTAGACATGCCAGGCACAAGTCCTCTAATATGTGAAGTTGAAAAAAATTCATGTGTTATCCTAACTAGGTTAAATACACCTAGGGGAATAATAAAGGTATGAATGATTAGAAATCCACTCATTCAGATCAAATTTCATCATTAAACAAAAATCTCCTCTATACATTTCCCTTAGAAATGTATGAATATAATTTAAATAATTCGTGAGAAAAAAAATTTATAAGGTTAACGTTCACTGGGCTACATCCGAAGAACATACAATGATGATATGCTGATGTACCAAATCCATCTAGAGTCACTACTAAATTACAATGTTTAGTCTAGATCACTTCTATGATTAGGCTCATGGCCTTTATAATGTTTAGAGTCAACTCACTATTTTCCCAAAGGTAACTTCATATGTCTCTTTCTATGACTTACTGTTGGTGAAACATATCATCATTTTCTTCTACATTTTTTAACTTCTTAAGAAGGTGTCCATACATAGTTTATGGAAATTTAGGTCCCTTTATTTTCATGAATGTATGCTTCCAAATTTTTTGATATATTCTTTGTGGATGTTTTATTTTCACCAGTATATAAAATCCACTATTTTGAATATTGTTAGTTTTGGGAAATTATTTTTGAAAAGTTTATTAATTCCTTTAATAACTTCATTCATTCCTCTATGAACTGCCTTGATTCGTCCAAAAACTATATTTCACTGTGTGGTGAGAGTGCTTCACTGACCACCTCTTCTTCTAAAGACAACATATTATACCACCGACAACCTATGCTTCTGCAGACTACCCCTTCTTTACATAAACTTTACTCTTATGTGGACTGCCTATTCAACATTCTCCATTTTTCTTTGTTGGCTACAAATCCATGCAAAATCTTTTTTTGGAATTATTCTATCAAAATACATCACCCTTCACATAATTCTCCCTCCTGAACCACCTCAGACCTTGCTAAATTCTTCACAGAGTGATGAAATTTTCAAATTAAATTTTATCTAAGTAATGATGTGATAAGGAGTATTTATATAAGAAAATTTATTCACAGAACTTGCTAACCTGAATTACACAAAACATCGATGTGATACAGCCTTCACTGTGATCTGTTATGTTGTTTTCATAGTACCCTTCTCCTTTTATAAGGTTGATGTCTTCCTTTGATGATTAACCCTTATTAGAAGACATAATCCCCATATAAATCAATAAAATACAAGCCTCCTATGAACCTTTATCCTCCCACCAGCTATGAGACTCCTGCGAACTACTTTCCCCTTGTCGGTTTACACACCACGTTTCACGGTCCATATAGAAATAAACCTCGGTTAATTTTCCTTGGTCACTCCACATACCTCCTTCTCCGTATGTGAACTATGATTCACCATCTTTTAACTATGGTTTTCAAACTCTTTTGTGGAAAAATTCCATTTCAATAAAACAAACTCTTGATTTTGAGACCCAAAATTATGAAAACATAAGGAAATTACACCACCTTAAAAATCTTCTTTGGAAACACTAAATATATTGATTCATGACCTACAATATTTCTCAACAAACACAGTCAAACCCAAACCACTAAAAGGGAACCTTGAGATATTTTCCCCCAAAAAATATCCCCCTTTAGGTTTTTTTACAACTCTTCTCATTTTCATTCCTCATTGAAGCTTCTTCTATCTTCTACCAACATTTTCTTCTTGAAATTAAGACTGTGACCATGAATTTACTCAACGCACCCTCTAATCTCACATGATCTATTCTTAGTATGAGAAATTGGAGTAGGGTTAAAAGTGCATCAATAAATCAAATTAGTTAAAAACCACGCATCAACTTTCTTTTCAAACATCATCTGTCATGATATATAAGATTTGATCACTAAAATTTAGCATCTTATGATTTAGAACACCCATAATTTTATACTCCCACTATCATCTTCTTACTCTATCATATTATCCACTATATTTATTAAGACATATTATCCATAATTTATATCCAAAACTTCTTCCACTTTATCAAAAAATGTGAAGGTCACATTATTGTTGTTTGAAACATGTTAAAGAACATAGATAAGAACATTAGGGCAAAAACACATCATAACTCAGGGAGAGGTGTCCCACACCCACAATTTTCAAGTTTGGGGATTTGACTAAACACCCAGAGCCAGTCATGGACTTTCAAATGCATCTTTGGGTAAGTATTTTGTTAGAATTTCAACCACCTGAAGTTCTGTAGGCACATACTCCAACTTCAGAAGCCCTTACCCCACCTTCTCCTTGAAAAAATGATAATTTATTTATATTTTCATTATCTATGAGTGATGGGCTGGATTTTTTCTAATATTTATTACAATTTAATTATTATAATGGATTATGATCTGATAATTCACTTAAAATATCATATCATCAAGCTGATACTTGATCCACAATAACTACATCCATGATTGGGAAGCCACAATAGATTGATATTCATTGGTGATCAGTTAAATGAAATCATGTTTCTTTATTACCCAAGAAACACTCAATCCATTATGATATAATGCATCACATTATGTTTATTTTATATCATTTACAGAACTTTCCCAATATAATTCTTTATAGGCAAATATTTTTTTTTGAGATTTTTCATTATATATAAAAAAATACTATATCCTTGAAGTATCAAATTATTATTTTCACTACCATAAATTATTTTTTCTTAAGATTTATTTAATACAATTATGATTTCAATGTGGAAAAAACAATATTTGTTCTTGTCATGGTCAAATACAACAGGTTGCCAATGATTTTCCTGTATTTTGTGAAATTAACTGCATTTCGATCATCATCTCATGAAAAATTCATCCAATTAGCCACATAGTCTTCATCTATTTTTAATTACACATTATAGATTTTCTAAAAAAATCCTTGACATATTTATATAGTGAAATGAATGTTCCATGTTTTCCCTATGTCACATGTATGCCAAGAAAATTTTTAGTTCCCAAATAGTTGACATTTCAAACTCACTCTTCATGAATTCTATGTACTATATGGATTATTCTTCATATAATCCCCCAAAAAATTATGTTATCAACATATATCATCTAAATAATCCTTTGATTGCTATCTGTGTTGACATATATATTGTAATCAACACCACCACGATGAAAACAATGCTTCCTAAAAAACTAATCTAGTGTTTAATTACATTCTCTTGGTGCTCGATTCAACCCATATAGAACCTTATTTAGATGACAAACTCTACTCCCATATTCATGGATATGAAAATGATCTATTTTCTCAATATAAACTTCTTCTTCCAAAAACCCATTCAAAAATGATGAATTGACATCCATCTGGAAAACATTGAAATTTATTTTTACTATTATATCCAAGAGTAATATGATTGTTTCTAGACTTGAAATAGGTAAAAAAATTCAACAACATTGATACCCTCTATCTGGGAGTACTATTTATACACTATTCATGATTTTTTGAATCACAACACCTTAATAATTCACCTTGTTTGCAGAAGACCCATTTAGTCCTGATGAAATTCTTATCTATTGACCTCAAAACAAACTCTCATGTCTGATTCCTATTAACTTGGGCAGGCTCTTCATTCAAATCCTGGAACCAATTATTATCTCATAACACAACCTAAAAACATTTAGGATCTACATGTGATAAGAATTGTGATTTATATAGATTCTCTATCCTCCATATTTTCACTGGTGATATCTGATCACTGATTATGTTTTTTATATCAATTTCATATCTTCTCTTCAATCATTGTGAAGATACTGGATTGTGATCATCATTTTCATAATTTGAATCTTCTTATAAATCGACCACTAGTACTAGAACATGACCATATTTTATTATCTCTTCATTAATATCCTCCTAAGTCGGTTCATGTATTTGATGAAGAGTCTACTCATTATCTTCTATAGTTACATCATAGATTTACACTACCATTCACAACCTCTTATTAGATAATTTATATTATTTACTTTTCATCGAGTACCCAAACAATATCCCTACATCTCCATGGGATACAAACTTCCCATGTTTCTCCTTATTAATAATCAAACAGTTACATCAGAAGAATTGAAATTACTTTGACATTGGATTATATCCATTACATAGATCATAAAGAGTCTCTTATTATTTTGTACGTTATAATCCTCTATTTTATGTGTATACTTTTATCATCACTTCTTATTTTCATAAATTCTATGGATGTTTTTCTCAATGAGAATTGTTCTAGACATGTTATTGATAATTTAATTTATTCTCTCAACTAATCCATTATGCTATAGAGTTCTTAGTGATGACACTTTCTTCCTTATCCCATGTTTCGCATGATAATACTCAACTTGGGTATTTTTGAACTCTCTTCCATTATCATTTCAGATCTTCTAGATTCTTTAAACCATCATTTTTCAACTTCCCTTTGCTAAGTTGTTATGAAATTGAACACATCAAATTTGTGGGTGATGATTTAAACCCATGTCATTATGCTAAAATCATCAATTAAGAGAACCTAATATTTCCTACCATCAATAGATCTTAATGAAATAGGTCCATACACATCAATATGAACCAACTCAAGCAATTTTTTGACCTTTTATCTTTTTCCTTATATTTATTTTGAATGAGTTTTCCCTTTTTTAAAAGTATCACACCTATGAGTACAATAAAATGATAACCTTGGGGGTCTTGATAATAATTATATTTCACAATATCTTCAAATGATTGTTTTTATAAAATGACCAAGGAGTTTATGTTATTTTTTTTTCACCTTCCATGGATAAAAAGAACATATATTCTTCACTACGTACAAGGAATATATTCCCTTTTTATGCTTTAATTGTAAAAATACTACACTATATATTGAATAGATGACACATAATTTCATATAAATTCTTAGGGAATTTCCTAAATCACATAATTAACTGTCACTTAGTATGTTATGGGTGATACCATCAACAACCAAGAAATCTTCATGTCTTATGTCTTGTCTGCCAAGCCATTATTTTTCCTATGAAAATAATTTTCATGTTTTCATCATTACCAAATATTAAAATACCTTCCTTATCTTATATGATTCCAATCACTAGTTAATTATTTCCTATCATATGGGTGGATCATCCACTGTCAATGATCCATATTCAAGTTTTATCTGATTCTTTGAAATCATTATCTACAACCACTTCATGTTCAAATAAAATATTTTTGGTCCATGTTTTTGAATTCACACCTCATATAGATTGAAAGTCTTGATCTATATTTAAGTATGATGGATCATATTCATCTTACGATACTGAAAAATTATTTTTAATTTTTGGCTATTATGATGATAAATTGAATTACTGCTTACAACTAGATTAATTCTGATTCAACGCATTTTTATTAATTGTTGATGACAAATATCATTCCATTTTCATGAATCCTCCACGCTAGAAATAGTGAACATCAAATGATGTTATAGAATATTGAGGTCGATTTGGCATCCTATGTTGGTATTGTTCCCTTCAGAACCTGTTGGATATGGAACTGGTATTATTTGAGTGTCCCATATTTCCACAGTAGTAATATCTTATGCAAGGTTCATTCATGTGTTGAAAAAGTACACTTATGATTCTACCTTGAGTTCTATGAATCAGCTAGTTCTGATTCTCACCAAAATCAATCTTCAACCCCAACTTGAGATATTTGGGGCTAACATCATCCATTACTATTTTCTGTTAGCAATGTAGCTCTATACCAGCTATATTGTTCTGATCAATCATGGTCTTTTCCTGACACTTCTTTTTTCTATTTCATTGGAACTGTAAATTATTATATTACTTTATCTATTGTGTTTTTATACTGCTTTGATAGAATCAATAGCTTCTCCTAATCATTTAGTTTCCTATTCATACAAACAACATCCTCTTCAAGTTCATAGATACATTTGATTTGATCTTTTTTATGATTAGTCAGACTATCAATCTCAATTTTATGTTCTTTAATTTTGAGTTTTTACTCAACAACCTTTTCTGATTTTTCTAGCATTATATATTTAATCCTCTGAATATCAGCCTCTAGCTTATAATTTTATTCTTCTTGATGTTACATATAAATTTTTTCGTCATTACCCATCATGTTGGATTTAATTGTTTGGCCTCTCCAAATGTCTATTTATTATTTTGTAACTTGAAATTTTTCATCATGATGAAATCCCCCTTCATCTTCTCCTTTTCTTTTTTCATTATCATTATTTTTTTTGGTAATTTTTGACAAATACCACCATAACATATTATCCATTATCATTGCAGTCCTCCAATTCATCTGCATAAGATTCCTCTGAACCGTCATCTTATTTTGAAAGAATTTTCTTATTTTTTAATAAATTTATCTTAGAACTCCTCTTAAATTTCATATTGGAAGAATAATTATTCTTAATAATATCACAATTTTCTTCACCATCATCATGAATCAACTTAGGACAGTTTTCTACAAGATTTACAATATTTCCACATCTAAAGAATTCAAGTGGAAGTTTCCCTTTGAACATTCCCCTACCTCTTTATAGTTTTGAGGAGATAAATGACATGACATCATTCAAATTGTCTTACTTCTAACTATCTTCAACTATGAGCTTCACATGGCCTTAAATTCCACTAATTGGGAATTCCCCTTTTATAAAACATCATTATCATCATTTATCATATCATATCCAATAAGAATACTATGTAATATATCCAATGTCATCTCTTTGAGATATTTATCTTATAATATTGAATCATTTATACTAAACTTATGTGGTAGTTTTCTCGAGATAGGCTTTAAAATATTTACATATTATGTAATTTCTTTGAGAACACACATGTATTCTACAATAATATTCACCCTGTCAAATAACGTATCAACAAATTCATTAGGGTGAATTTTCAGATCCTTATACTGGTTCCATAGAACCAACAACTTTTCATCTCTGAATTTTGAGTACTCTTAGAAATAGTCAACAAGTTTTCCCATATTTCGTGTAATGAATTACACAAAATAACCTTTTAAAATATTTCATTGGATAGGGATCCCCCTAAATCATTGATTCCGTTGGCGTCTGTATCTAATTCCCAATTTCTTTCTTCTGATAAAACAATACTATCCATGCTGGAGGAAATTCTATACATTTCAACTATAAATATATCCATATCCAATGATTTGAAGAATTGTTGAATTTGATTATTTCAATGTGGAAAATTTATTCCATCAATGATCTAAATACCTTTGTGATTAACATCTCACATTTCATAAACTAAGAGAGAACCAGTTAATTTTAAACATTAACTATGATATGAATTGTTATCCTAAATTAGTTAAATACCCTGAGAGGTGGGACAGTGAATCAGGGTATGGAATATGAAACAAATTACCCTTTAGTTCTTATTTTTTATTTAAAAATCACTTCTCTCCATTTATCATTGAAATGTATGAATTGAATTGAAATCATGACCGAGAAAAAAAATTCCTTGGTTCACCCTAATTGGGATATGTATAAGGACCATACAACGATGATGTACCGATTTACCAAATCCCCTAAGGTTCACTTCAAAATTAAAAGGTTTATGCTATATCACTTTAATACCAAGGTTCACTGCTATTATAATGTTTAAGGCTAACTCAATACTTTCCCATGCATCACCACCTTTGTCTATTTCTCTTGATCACCACTAGTGTAAAGGATATAAATCATCCTCTTCCTTTACTGACTACTCTGGAAGGGATCCAAACACTATTTAAGGACTTGTAGGTCCCTTCATTTGTATGAATGAATTCATCCTTAATTTTCAATATATGATCTATTGAAGATATATTTTCACCCATAGATGAAATAAAATTTTATTCCTACTATTATATTTCATAAATTACTTTGGTGTTTGATTTTAGTCTCTCTGGAAAGTTCCTTGAATCCACAGTGAACTGTTTTGAGTCATATGTGAACTGTGTTGTACCGCATGGTGTGAGTAATTCACGCACCACCTCGGATTCCTCATACCACCTCTTCTTTGGTGAGACATCTCTTCTTCCATAGAACATTATTTATTCATCGATGACTTTTTCTTATGTGGACTGCCTAGGCTATGTGGTCTCTTTTCCTTTGTGGTCATTTTGTATAATTGTTCCTGTGAACTACCTCACCCTTCAGGTAATTATCCATCGTGAACCACATATTACATTTATGAATTCTTCCTAGAATGATAGTATTCTCTATTGAAAATAACTCTAAGTAATAATGTGATTAGTAGTCTACAAATAGAAAAATATATAAATAAAACATGCTAATTTGAATTACCCAAAACATCAATGAGGTACACATTTCACCAAAAAATGATATGCTGTCTGCACAATGCCCTTCTCTTTTGTGGGGGCAATGTCGTCTACTGATGAAAACCCATTTTGTGGCCTCCATATTCACCAACTCAATCTAAAAATGACAGGTCCCCAAAAACTATTAGCATCCCACAAACTAAGAGTGTCCAGTGAAGTAATTTTCAATACACATACTACGTAGAATAGTTTATATAAATCCACCTATGTTGATTATCCTTGGATATTATTTATACCTCCATCATGGTCCATGAACTGCACTTCACAGTCCACAAACTATAATTTTTGAACTCATTTATGGAAAACCTTCATATTTTCCATTAAACAACCCATACTGATTCCTGGTTGTATAGATTTATAAATAAAAATAATCACCCTGATAACATTGAAATGGAACCTTAATTAATTTTTCCTAAAAACACATAAGGAAGACAATCAAAACATGTCAGGAAGACACGATGGACAAGTCAAGAAAGTATCCCAGGACTAGATCACCATATCTATCCCCCATGTAGCGTAATTTTGTTGTGTAATACCTGATCAGAAACATAATATGATATGCCCCACATGTAAGGTAATTATCAATGTGTAAGCACTGACCAATTGAACTATGATTGTTTTGATTCCTTCAATAACCAGGATATGTATAACACCTTACTAAGTCCTGATTTCAATATTAAAACATCATTATGGAAGTCCCAAACTTAATTCCCACATCCCAATATAGTGATATTATTCATTTTCCATCCCTTGTTTCTGAAACTGAGCATAACATATGTTATCCTAGGAAATTACAAAGATCTTGACATTCATAATCAAAAACCTTAGTGTATAATCCCTAATTAATCAAACTATGGGAGCTATGGCTTATGTAATAATGAGGATATGTAGGATGCCTTTCTATGTTCTAAGATCTAATAGGTATCCACTTCAGTGTAAGTCCCCCATGTCTCTAACATTTCAACCATCATGACCTAATCATTACCATGGGATGATCATTCTACTTGATCCACTTGTAGACTGAGAAGCCAATTGAACTATAATAACTCTGATTCCTACTATAACCAGGGTACCATGGATGAATTATTATTCCCTGAGCTATATATTAAATATAGCAAGGTCTATCATAGTATATAAGACCTGAATCCATGTAGTGTAACTGATTACATGTTATCCATTGTTTCTCACACCGAGTATGGATCACATGGTTTTAGGGAATTGAAATGGTCATATCATATGATACATGAATCTCAACCAACCTGGGAAACCATAGTGTGTATTCCATGATGAGTGTCATAATATGAATACCTCATTGTAAGAGAATCTACATTGGGGCTAATCCGAAGGGCATGGAAAAACAATGATAACTCTTATTCCTACTATAATCAGTATATATAGGATGTATTCTCAATTATAAAATGTGAATACCATGGGGATATTTACACACAAATATGTAGTTTCAGAATGACATTAAACTGTATGGGATTTAATTAACTATGTGGGTTTTTATTCCTTCTAAAAAAATAATACATAGGATTCCTCATAATGGATAAATCCCCTCTAAATATAATCTTCCTCCCTACATGACTGAAAATTATGAATTTCCTAATTACAGGAATTCAATATATAATAAGATACACTTTTCTAGTAATTGGATGAATAACCTTATAAACATACAAAAGGATTCAATTATGATATCCCCTTCCTCTGTACATAAAATCAGTTAACCTATGATCATTATGTTATGGTAACTAGTCCCATATCAAGACTATTATGATATATTGGAACATATCATAAAAATATAAGACATTTATAGAGTAGGAAACAATTTCCCCCAAAAGGTAGTGATGATATACACCTCATATCCTCTCTAATAATGTGAGTTCCTTAGCCCGACTGGGTTTGAAACCCCTACTGACCACCTGGGCTTAAAAATACAGTCTCTACCCTGTCATGTATGTGGTAACATTTGGATGTATCTATTAAGAACAATATCAGTGAACTGATATCAATTATTGTAAATGAAAATGAACACCTCATAATCAACCATCAAGAAAAACAAAATTCACTTCAATGAGGGTTCCCAATCATCTCTTTTACATCGAAATAGAAACCATGTAATTAATTTTCCAAAGAAAAAAGGAGAAAACTATGATAATAAAAATGTTGAATATAATTTTGAACCAATATATTATAGAAAATTTCTTGAAGATAAACTTTAGAAATTTGTTGAGGAAAATAATATGGTTATTATAGGGAAATGTAATTTTGTTAATGTTAGTAAGAAAATAGTTGATGAAAAATGTGAAAAAGCTAAATGAAATATTTATATTGTATTGAAATATAAAAATCCCATGTTTAAAGATACCGAACATGAAATGATGATAATGATCAGTAAGAAAATATTTAATTGAGGGATAAATAATTATATATGAGACAATAAAAATTTATTGATTCTATGAAAGATATGTAAACGACTAAGGGCATTAAAATATCTATTTAAGTGATAGGATAATCCATTAAATATTTAGTTCATATTATGATAAAAAAATATTTTGAAAAATATCTATGGAATTAACAATATGGTTTTATCACCTAAATATGGTGCAATATTTATATGATAAATGGAGATAAATTTATTTCAATAGTATTTGATAAATGGAAAACATATATAATACTTCTATTACGAATAAGATATGAAATAATACCTAAACAGTCAATTGATTTCAAATTTATAACCAAAATGTTTCTAATATAACTCAAAGTATTCAAGACATTTCATATTTAGGGGATACTATGCGGACATGGTTTCTGGGAGACCTCGATGGATTAATGTCCCTTCTGGCATGGGTGGGGTTGTGGAAGATGAACTTTGGGTTGATCTGAAGACTTTTTGTCATAGTGGCCATTTGGCGATTTCATTTTCGTCCAATGAGGTAAATCTTATATTATCAGACATGCACTTCATGCTTGTTGGTAAATGTTTTAGGAGCAGACCCTCATTAATATTTCTAAGTAAATCTCTAGAAGTTATAGGGTTTGTTGGATTTCACATTGGATTGATTAATTCCTCCAACGTCGTTCTACGGCTCACATCTGAAAGTGAATACTATCGATTATGGGCGAGGAGATCATGGGTTTTTGGTGGTTGCACGATGAAATTTCTAAAATGGAATCCTCCTTTTGATCCTGATATTGAATCACTAATCGCCCCTCTTTGGCTTGGTTTTCCTGGTTTACTAATTCATCTCTTTAATCAAATTTTCCTGTTCCCGATTTCCAGTCTCATTGGCTATCCGTTGAAATTGGACCCTGCAATAAGAAAACTTTCTAGACCTTAGATTTCTAGGATCTATACTAAGATTGATGTGTCTAAACCTCTTCCAAGACATATCTGGATTCAAAATGATAGCCATGGTTTCATTTAAGAGGTGGTCTATGAAAGATTTCCTGATTATTGTAAGGATTGTTTTAAAATTGGACATTCATCCAGTGCATGTGGTAAGACAGTTTTTCCACCTACTCGTAAGTTTTCTTGGGTTGAGAAGGGCATGCTGAAGGTGGACCTTGTAGCTTTCACTGGAGAGATTAAGGAAGCGATGGAACTTGCTGGACCCTCTGGAACTAAAGACTCCCTGAATGGGGAAAGAGAAGTTGTCGAAAAGTCTACTGAAGATCTTCCACAAGTCATTGCCAATGTTGAGAATGGATCTCAATCTCAAATCTCCCACAGTCTTGTTGATGATGTTCAATGCACTCAGAATGACACAACTAAGAAGGGGGGTCAGAATGATCCTGGTGGCTCTCCTAAAGCCTCGAAGGATGTACATGATACTGACCTCTCTGACTCTATCCAGGAGGACAAGGATCAATCTTGTCAAATTGAGGAAGCATACTTTAATTCACATGCTAGGAAAGGGAAAAAACCGATGGTGGATGCTGATGGGTTCATTACCCCAACCCCAAAAAACTAGGAAACGTAGGGACTACTCTACTCTTGAAAGAACTATAGCTACAAGGTATTTTGATGCCTCTAGGAAGGTCAAACCTCCAACAACCCAAACTGTGGAGGACTATTCGAATGTGGTCATGGAGAGTGAGGAGGAAGATGACGAAAGAAACAAGTACCATATTTTCAGAGAATCTTACTTGATTGAAGAGCCTGTGGGTGAAGAAGTTGAATCCTGGATGGATGAGCAAGATAAAATTTCACATCTGGAATATTGTAATAATGAAATTTCTGCGGATAAATATATTGAAATTAGAAAACGATGTTCATGAGAATGGTGGAAGAATACAAGAAAAATCCTGACATCAATTTTAGATATATTCCCTGGGAATGATCTTTTCTGTTACTCATTTTCTTTGTTTGAGGTTACTAGAAAATGTTGTTGTTGCTTCTGTTGTATCATTGAGAGATACAGTTCTGCAGGCTTGGATGTACCCATGGCCAGTAGGACTAGTTGATAACAACTTCAGTTATGTTTCTTTGTTTTCTTCTCTGATGGATCATTTGGTGTGGAAAGCCTTCCTCTGTTGGGTTCTATTTTTTGATATGGCTTTTCTTGAGACATTCTGGACTCACTGACCCGAGACACAAGTGGGTTGCAGTTGGTGTTCCCAACTCTTCTCAAGTTTGAGGTTGATTCCTTGGTCTGTATGGGTTCTGTTTCTGACGCTTGTCATTTCGCCTTTTCTGCAATTTTTTCGGATTTCAGCAACAAGAACAGAACTTCGGTTCTCCAGTTTTTGATAAGATTGTAGAATGATCTTGAATGTGGTGGTTGTTACATTTTACTTCACTCTTGATATGAAGAGTGAAGGAAAAGGTAGATCCATTAAGCATGCAGTTGGAAAATGGTCGGGTGCTCCAAATGAAAAAGGTACCCAGACAACAATAAAGATCAGAAAAGGAGGCTGGAGGTCTTATCGTATGACCAGTGACATGAGGGGGGAGTTTGACTGTATGGGTTTTCAAATCTTTCATGGGAGTCTCAGCCCTCCTATAACTACTGCGACTAATTTTGAAGACAATCACTAATGGTTCTGTCCTTTTTCATGTTTCATTTCTCTTAATCTTGGATGGTATCCCCTAAATCCCTGTTGGTGTAAGTTCTTTACACCTCGTGTCTGCATTGTTGCTTTTGAATTAAATAAATTCTTTTTGGGGCATGAATTGGGAGACCAATTCATGTCCCCGCTTTTGTAAAAAAAGATGAGTAGATTTAAATAGAATGGTTTATTTTATAGAAGGATTATGGATAAGGAAACAGGAAAAACGTTGAAACAAAATAAGACGTGATTGTCTTGAAGTTATATATTGAAGTCATAATCAAAAGGGGGAGAAAAAGGATAAATACATGAAAATATTACCAAATTATTTCTATATAAATGATAATTGAAATATAGTTCAAGATGATTTTGAATAAAATTCATGATTTGTATAAATATATTTTAAAATGAGAAAGAATGAAAAGTCATGGATACTTGATAGTTTTTGTTCATCTCACATAAAAGGTAACAATCAAATTATAAATGAAATTAATATACATTAAGGAGGATTAGTAACATTTGGTAATGATTATTCTATAGAAATCAAAGGTATTGGTATAACTAAAATTGATAATGATAGTTTAAAATCAAATTATTTAATCTATATTGATGGGATAAAACAAAACATGTTGATTATTAAGAAATTTTTTCCTCATGGTCATGCTGTGTAATTCAAGAGAAATATAAATTTCATCAAAACCACTGGTAACGGAAGAACTATTTCTCATAGAAGTATAAGAAATGGAAATTTATTCATGATTGGTGATATATTAAAGACAAGTTTCTTGAGAATAAAAAATTAAAACATTTTATCAAATAGAACACTTGGGTATTGAACCTAATAAAACCAAAGAATTATTATAAAAAATGAAGCGGTATGTGATTTAAATAATTATAAAAGAGATCAGGACCGAGTCCGTAGAACATGTCAAAAGGGAAAAAAATACTCAAAAGTATTATTAGAAGTTGGATATTAGTTTCATAAGACCATTGGAATTATTTCACATACATATTTTTTGGCTTATTAGACATATTTCATCTCTAGGTAATATTTTTTTTCATTACATTCATATATTACTTTAACTATATGAACAATGTATTATTCCCTACTAATATGTCCAAGGTGGTTATGGTGTTCAAAATTTATAAAAGTAACATTCAATAAGACCTTGGTTTTTGTATAAAACAATTTATATATGATAATCAAAAAGAATATATGAGTGATGATTTAGAATATAATATTTAAAAACATGGAATCAAGAAAAAATATATAACACCTTATACACAATAATAGGACGATGTCATAGAGAGGGAGAATATGAGAATTATAAAAATGGGTAGAACAATGATGGACGATAGTTATGTTTTAATATAATCTAGATAAAATTACTATTTACTATGATTCATTTGAAAATAAATATCTTTTCATATTTGAGACACAAGCTACATGATTTGAGATATATGTTAGAAAAATTAATCCGACAGTTAAGTATTTCATGTATTTTGGAAGACATTGTTATATTAAAATCATAGAAATAAGGTAGGGAATGATTGAGGAAAATGATTATGATAGTGTTTTTATATGGTATTTATAAAATGGTAATAGATAAAAATACAATAATAAGATATTGAAAATAATTATTGAGTGATTAGATATAAAAATTGATGAAAAATTGGCAAAAAAGTCATCATATTCAAGCAAATTTTGATTCTCCATTCTAAAACTAGAAGAATGTTTTTGAAAAAAAATGAAATGATTCTGAAATCATAATAGAAAATATTTATACTAATTTATAATGTTTTATTTATTAGGATAAAGGTGCTGATAGTGATATAAATTAGTTTTAGATGATAAAGAAACTAATAGAAACTAATAATGTCATTAAGAACCTGAATTCACTAAATTAGATTAGAAGGATTCTAAGAGTGGAGAAACAAATCGATCATATTTCATATGTTTAGAATATCCTAATGGATGAGGATATTAAACATAAAGAATGGTTGGGAGCTATTAATGAATATATAAAAAAATTTAGAGTAACAATACATATGAACTTGTGTCAAAGTGGAAAGATAAACATATCATTGGTACAAAATGGGTTTTGAGGATAAAAATGAATTAGAAACGATAAGTCACACAAATGAAGAATACATTTATATGAAAAAGTTACTCTAAAAGTGAGGGTATAAACATTTAAAATACTATTGATCCTTTTTATAAACATTATTAAATAATAATGTTCTTTGTTGTGGTATCCCATATGAAACGTAGTGTAAATAAAATTGATGTTAAGTCTTTGTTCTTTATTTTTGATTTAGAATAATAAGTTTTTATTGAACAACCATAATTTTTATTCTTGATTATTATATATGAAATGTATATGTATTTAAATAAACACTATATAGCACAAAATAGGATCTAAGGGCTAGGTATTCCAAACATCATGATTATTTGAGAAAAATGGGACTTTCTAATGGAACTATCGATATCAAAATTATTTTGTAGAATGATTTCATATACAAAATGTTGTTGATTGTATACGTGGATCACATAAAAAAATTATACTACCCATCATAGATCCATATCAAGTGTAACATCTCAGGTAAATAAATAATATAAATTTTTTATATTTATTAATATTTATGAAATAAATATTAATTTTACTTTGAAGGTGATGCTATGTTTGATAGCGTACCCGACACACAACAATGGGTTTCTCTGAAGTCTTTTGTTGCACACAATTCTGAGTCATTCAGAAAATATAATAATATAATATTATTTTAAATGGCAGTTAATGCCTAGACATTTTATTGGTGGGAATAAAAAGAATGAACTATATTATGATTAAACATGATTTTTAAATGTTTTACATTTATCTAATAAAATTTAGAGGCTTAATTGAGAATGAATCAAATTTTAAGAATAAATACTCTAATATTTTTAAAAGGTTATTTTACAGCCTTTTGATGCAGAACCATTTTTTAATATATTTTTGTCACTTTTATATGTTACATTTGAAAAAATCAACATTTTCTTAAGAATAAGGATATCAAAATTTACTTTGGATGAAATTTTGGCATTTTTCTAATAAAGTCCATTTTTTAACGAATAGTGAAACATACTACATTTTAATTTAAAACTACCTTTTCATATAATTTATTAATATAGTTAGATTTTCATTTTAATTTTTTTTAAAGTATAATTGTATTATATTTTTATCCTTTAATTCAATTTTGGTCATTAGAAGTAATTTCAATTTGAAATTGGACATAACAACATGTCAATCTTTTTGTTAATATATTTTGGAAACACAATTTTTGGTTTTGACAACGAGAATTAATTTTAAATTACTTTATAAAACTTATGTGTTTTGAATTTGGAAAAATGGATTCCATATTTTTAATCAGGAGGTCCAAATTGTGTAAATAGGTAACTTTTATTTTTAGACATTATGAATAGTAAATTTAGTAAATATTTTATTTATTATGCTTAAAGGGTAAATATGGTAAATAAGGGTAAAAAATAAAATTATAATAATAATAAATTACCCTAACATGTGTCCAAATTATATTTTATGATACATGTATGACCATGAGCATCCTTGGGTCAATTTGGGTACTCCATGGATCCACTTTTAAGTGAAAATGACATTTTATAAAAATTAATTTTAAGTTAAGTAAAATGTTACATAAACATATATATTTTAATAAAAAAAACTTTATCTGGGGTTATATAAGTGATATTTTCGACTATAAATAGTAATTAGAAAGATAAAATTATTTACTACATCATGGTATTGTATATATAATTTTTATACATTAAAAAAATATTAATAGTTATGACACAATTATGATATAGTGTTTAACTTATTGATGAATGTTTTAAATAAATTAGATTATAAAAATTAAAATAAATATATTTTGAAACGTTTTATACCATCCAAGAATTTTAGAATTGATTATGACTTGTTATATTTTAATTAATGAAGTTTTTTTTTAAATAATTATTTTTTTATGGATTTTTAGAAAGTCATAATATGAATAGTATATAAATTTACATAAATGAGTTTTTAAAACAAATATTATTTTATTAAATGGTATAATAATCCTAAAAATCCAAGATTCAGCCAAATTACATATATAAGGTTTATAATGTAATTAATGAACAACTTTTGGTTCTATTTAAATATTACGGTAACTATATTAACCATATAGTATGAATATACAAGAAGACATGGTAAGAGTTAAATTAGTTAGCTAAGGGTTAAAGCTAAATGATAAGGAGAAATATGAAACCAAGACTTGTATAAAACCTATTAGTTGAGTGTATATCGAACAATAGTCATATTATATATGAATTTAATGAGTTATGGAACTTTTTAAATCGAAAATAATTTTATAATAAAATAATAATTTCAAACTTTCATAAAGATCCCCTCTTCTCCCTTATAAAGGCCGTCACATATAAACCATTACACACTCCCTTCAAGCCCCTTGTCTTGACCAAAATCTAATACAAGAATCTCCCAACATCCCCCTATAACTTCTATATGCTTTCCCTAGGAAAAAGGCAATTCAATAAATCCTTTTGGCTCAAATCAAAGAGAGTTACATGTTTTAAGAGGTAACATCTTCTCTAAAATTCCTTTAAATTATTCTACTTATTCACTCTTTATTATATTATTTTTCTTTGATTACCTAACAAAACCAGTATCCTCAATATACTATGTTTTATTTATGATAATTATTCAAACTAAACTTACACACACCTCCATCTAATGGACTTATAACATACTGTTTCTGTGGAGGACGAACTACTTTCTCACGAAACGATGATTGTTCAATTTTTTCATACAACCTCTCATGGTGGCCATTATGATGGAAATGTATTTATATATGATATATATTATATTTATGTTGTATCTATGCTTCTGTATTTTTCATTTACAACATACCTTTATAGTTTCCATAATGGGTAAATATGATAATTTCATTTAAGGAAGTGCAGACTACCACCCCCTCAAAGAAGTATGACTCGTTCATTCCATACGTGGAATTTTTAAAAGATGGATTTAATGATGTTATACAGGAATTATAATATACCTATGTATCATTTGGTTTTAATACCTTTAAAAATGAAAAAAAAGAAATGAAAGTAGCGTTCATGCGTACATATGACTTAGTGTCTCAATGAACGATGAATTTCATTTTCCTATATCCAAATGATATGGACTATTATAAATACATATATACAAGATATATATGATATATATGATATCTAAATCATGAATATAATTCTAGAGCTAATTTAATTTTGACCACGTGGAGAATTTGAAATTATAACAAGTTCATTTTGACTCAAGTAACCAATATAGACAAAACAACAGATATTAACTTAAATGATTATGTAATGTTTAAATCATGGTAATAAGTGATATAAAAGGAATAATAAACTTGAAAAAAGGTTTTGGATAAAGTATAAATTATCTTTAGTTTATTATTCATGATATTAAATAACGAACGATTCAATTCAGACACAAGGTAAGGGAATCTTCTCAATCTCATTTCATTGAGGCATACTTCGATTTATACATGAATTTCCTTTATACGGTGTATAAACCCCTTTGACATTTAATTTTATTAAAAATGAATTATTTTTTATGAATTGGTTTACTAGATGAAAAAAATAATCTATCTTTTAAACGTATGTGATAATAATGACTTTTATGCTGTTGCGCACATTATTTGATATTTTGACACCTTAACAAGATGTAATGTTTTTAAAATAAAAATAAATACCATATACTATTTTTACATTTTTTTTATTGAAAATGGTTTTGAGAATGGATTGATAATGTCAAATTATATATAGTGATTGCAATGTGGATATGTTATCTTTCCTTTATGATTGTCTATGTGTTATGATTATGTTATGGTTCTTGGACATTGTTTACGCATACAGGTGGTTTCGTGATAAACGTAGGGAGGGTAAGCCTAGGATATATCTCCAATGAATTTGGTAAGGAGACATAGGTAAATTTTAATATTTTTCCTAATAGATTTAGGGAATATATTATGATTGGTATTCCAAATGTAACTCCCTATATAGCTGTGAAAGATACAATGTAAGTATTTTATGGATGCCATAATTTACCTTTATGATTTATAATTTCCATGTGTTATGCATAAATCTTATGATTTTGTGAGGTATGTTAAAGGTAGAAAAGTATTATTTCATTGATTTGTATGTATTGATGGACTAATGTTTTATTTCCTTATTTTATAACCCTTTCTAAGCTTTTTATACTAATCCGGAGTTTTTGAAATGTTTTTCATAGGACTAAAACTAAAATAAGGTAAAGGTTGGGATCAAGGAAAAGTCATTCTGTTTGAAACATGGAACTAAACATGTTTAATTTCATTTAATAGTTTTTATTTTATGAAAAAATGGATTCTGAGTGGAAGTGTCTACTTGTAATATTCAAGTTGGTATGTATATGTTATGACCTAATTCTCTAAATCGCTAAACTTGAAAAGATCTTTAATGATAAATCTTGATTTAACTCTAGATTAAGTAATGTTTTAAGTCTGAGGCATTATATCATGTGGGCTGTTACTTTATTGTTGATGGTCATGTTTGATGTTACATAAATATATAGTGTTTACAGAGACTATGTATAGCTAAATCAGAGTATGTGGAGGATAGACATGTTATTACACAACTGTTATGGTTGAATTTTTATCTATAATATTTGTGGGTTGATATTCAATCACCATTGAAGATTGTTTTTTGAAATAAAAGTTCTATTGAAATTTCCAAAGAAACCAATCCAAAAATCCTGGTACGGACATATTGACATTCAATGTCATTTTATCAAAGAGAATGTGTATTTAGGTGAATGAGACCATTTATTTATAGGAACAAAGAAGTATCATATAGATATATTTTTAAAATACATTCCATGGGAGAGGTTTTTTCAGTTAAGGATGAAATATCATATTCATCCTTCCATGTAAAATTGAGATTTTGTTACTTAACAAGGAATTGTCTATAAGATTATGTATCTGAAGGGAGATATAAGTCCATGAAAAGGGATTGTTGTGATAAAATAGTGGATAGTGAGTTTGATAATTAGACTCATTTTGAGACTCTTGAGATAACTATTTTTTTCACCAAGGAATGTTATTGAGAAGTGGATTCATATAAGCCACTCATGCAAAATATGATTTTCACCGAGTGATTCAAATCTATAAAAAGAACTATATTATCATATAGTGTGGTTTTAGGATTCATATAAATGATATTGTATATTAGTTTAGGATTCAATTATTGGAGAATCATAATTCATGTAGTTTCATATTTTTTTTCAACAAATACATGGGAGGGATTGATGAACCCTAGGGAATTTTTTCCTGGTTTGAGAATGCTTAATGATCTAATTTGTTGTGAGTTTGGGTGGTTTTGTTTTTTCACAATCATTACTAAGGTGCTTATTATTTCTTACGATTGTTGATCTAGTATTTATGTTAATACAAATCACAGAATAAACTTCATGATGTTAGGACTTGTTTTAGAGGTTTGTTAGAAGTTGGATGAAGAGGTTTTCAATGAGTTTGAGAAGGTCCTAGATGATTTTGAATTATATTGGGCAGATACATAATGTTATGTATCACTTTCTATGAGATACATAATAGTGACCCATCACCTATGTGAGGGTAAACATATAAAATAGTTCATTGAGGATACATAAATGTTTTAAGAACATTATGACTCTACATAAGGGTAGCATGGCCATTGCATATAATATTTTCATCTTCCCCAATTTTTAAAATAAGTGTAACAAAGACTCAAAAAATGGACATGTAAAATATATAAGATCACACCCATCATGCCATGTACCAGGGTATCATTATTAATGTGTAATGGTAAGTGATGATAATAGTGATATCTATATAATGGTAATTGGTAATGGTGTAAAGGCTAACAAGTTAGTATTCTAGTCTATAAAAGGGTAACATATTAGTTCAAAAGCTCATGTAAAGGATTAACAAAACTCAAGTAATGATAAGATGTTATTGAAACAAAATATTAGGACGTACCACATCATAGTCATTTGTGATGATGGAAAAAAGAGAGGTGATATCAACAACCCAAGGTTATGTAATTTTTTTTAAGTATATGAATGATGTTTTGTGGTTATAGATAATAATAGGTCACTACAATGTGGTGTTAATTACATATCACCTAAAGGAGTGTAGAGTTTTTTTGGTGTTCTTATATTTGAATGATATTTAATACATATTCAAGAAGATAAAATGATTTTTCTTAGTGATCTTGAATATTTTAGAATTGTTGTACTATGTAATATGAACGATGTCATAAGGGATAGTTCTATACAATGTAGATGTAATACCAAAATTATCATAGCATTGTATTAATACATGAGAAGATTTCAGGGGACTCTAAACTATATAAAAATGAAGTGAATTTCTTTTGTTATTATTAAATATAGGGTCAATCAAAAGAAAAATATCATAATGGGCGCGCATTATGTATTCCATATTTTATTGAAATATATGTTATGCATTTTGATATATTCTTAGGTAGTTGTATTTTACATATATGAAAATTTATTATGTGGTTATGTTCAAAGAAAATTGTCCAAGAAATTTAGATAATATAAATGTTATTTATCAATCATAAAATGGTAGTTCTAGTAAATGTGCTGATTATTGTGAAAAGACAAATAAAAAAGAGTGGATGGTATTATTATTGAGTTTTTATGAAATATATTATATATAAAAAGAAGTTCAGTTTGAATACAAGGTTAGATATTAAACAATTTAAAATGAATGACTGTTGTGGTCTAATTAATTTTGATGTGAGTTTTTGAATTATAGTAAAGCTAAAATCATATCTTAGATATGGGAAATTAATTATTGCATACTCTATAATCTCAATTAAGAAGATATTTATCCTTTTATGTCGATGAAACCATATATATTTGGTAATCATCATCATCTTTTAATCTTATTTTATACTATAGTGTTAACTTGGTATGTTAGGTGTGTATATTAACATGTGTGGTGTGATACCACAACAATGATAGTATGTGTATCAAACTATTACCTATGGGTAATAGAATCCTATATTGGGTGGAATAACTAGCCTTGATAAGGCTATACTTCCGCGTTGTATATGAAATATGTAAAAATAATGTAATCTATGTTATTTTGTTTTCTTCATGTAAATGTGAGGTTGATGAATTTTTTTTTGAGTTGATGAGACTAATAAACATAGTAGAGGTTTAATTTTTGTGAAATAAAATTTTAAAATTACCCTAAACTAATTCAACCCACCCACCCTCTTAGTGAATGAAACTAATCTAATGTGGAACTTCATGAAGAATTTGTAACATGACTTCCCAATATGATGAAATTAGTCAAATGAATTTTTCATGCTTATTAATTTGATAATTGTTACATGATAACATTGTTTTATGAATTTGTTTAATATTTATTTGGATGTAACCATGAGTTTACACAGAAATGATTCAAGAACATGGTAAATATTAATTTCCTTTATGTTGTATGTTGATTCTTTCTTGATTTGTTTTTATTTAGGTATTCCTTAACATTAAATCTTTAAAGAAACATTAAATTGGTATGGAACTGGAACTTTGACTTGAAATAAATTATGTTATATTTAATTGACTTAATAGTAATTGAAATCCCTTCCATTTTAAGATATATTAATTTTTTGAATGAATAGTTAAATGTATAATTACATATATTCTATTTTGTTGTTCTAAGTAGCTACATTCATGTTATCACCATTCTGAAAATTTACACCTGATTGACTAAAATTTTTAGACTAAAATTTTAATATTTTTATATAATTCAATATGATAATTTGGTTTAGTTTTTTTAAATTGGTAAATATTTACAAGGATTAAACTAATAGCATTAAAAAAACTATGCTATAATATAATAGGTAAATTGAATGAAAAATTAAAAATAATATAATATCATTTTTATTACATGTTACATTATTAGTCATGGTGCCACATCAATTATAATTAATTTCAAAGAAATATAAATTGTTATATATTCGACATAATAAACTATTTAATGTAACACCCCAAGACTTTACAATTTTACCATTTTAGAATAAACTTAATTTTTGTTACTAGAATTCTATATATGAAACACCATGTTACTCCTATGTTACACACAAAATAAATATTATATTTCTCTATACAAAACACCGACGTAAGCTTGTGTTGCATGAAAGATTGACATTTTTTTGTTCGCTTGCGTAACATGCAAGAACAAATTTTACCAAACAATAATATATTATAAAAAATATTAGTATTCAATATAATATGATGTAACCTAGCCAATAAATTGAATATTATGGATTGGATTGTATAACTTATGAAAATATAATGTTTAATTCATTGGTTACCTATTAATTAGAAATGAATATAGAATCAAAATGAATATAAAGTAATGATTTTATAAATAACCATCTCTATGTGAAAATGATGATTTATCTTTATAAGTTAAATTAATTACTATTGTTTAATGATATTAATTAAATTTATATGTTATATTTTACATAAAATATTCTTTATAGTCATCCAATTTATTTTATAGGCATAATTTGAGAACAAACCCAATATCATACAAAAAACATATATTTTTATAAAAGTAATTTTATGGAATTTTAATGGAGAAACTATTTTAAATTTGAATTTTGGATCTTTTATGTGAAAAATTATAACAAATTCAATTTTTTAAATTTTGAAAAATAAATTAGGTTAGCGTGTATTTTTGAATCATCTTGCAAAGATTCATATTTCAATGAATTGTAAAAAATATTGAATTTTAAATAAAAACTGTTGTTTCATCTAATATTTTTTATAATGATGAATTATATTTAAAATTATTTTTGAAGATTAATTAGATATTTTTTTATTAATTAATGCAATTTATTTAATTTGATTCAATTTTCATTTGAAATTGGATATAAAAACTTGTCAATGTTCTAAAAACTCGCATTTTTGTCCTGTCTACGAGATTAAATTTAAATTAATGTCCGCAACTTATATTTTTGGAATTTTTAAAAATTTATTCCATATTTATAACAATCATAATTTATTATTTATAATAAGTACATAATTTTATTTACCAAAATATTAATGAATGTAATTAAAAGTAATTATCACGATTAAGAGTAAACTTTTCTTAACAATAAACTAAACCTTAAAAAAAGGCCCAAAATGACATATAAGTTTTTTTTTAAAAAATTATTTCCATATGTAGAACATATTATACATTTTATCTAAATGGGATCATTACTATATACACATTTTATAGGAAACATGTGGGTGGAATTCCATTTTCCAATATTTACAAGAGTGGAAATCCTCCACCACTATAAAAAGTCACTCACACCTCCCACTTCCTCACACCTCTCAAGAAGCTATTGATCAGAAAATATATTTCCAAAAATCTCATAACAATACCTCCCATAAACATATAAAACTAAACTTTGGAGGAAATCCATCAAAGTATGTCCTTTTGGGAAAACAAAAAGGTGTTACCCAAAGAAGATGTAACATTCTTCCTCAAGCTCTTTTTTTTATTTTCATTATCCACATCCTCAAATAGTACTATTCCAGTATTATATAATAACATATGTATCAACAATATATTTATATGATTTTATGTTATGGGTTCTTCCTAACATTACATAGACCTCTATATTATGGGTAAGGAACCTACCATTTATATGCTTGGAGAACTACCTCATCCTAAAATAATGATTATTCATTTTTTCTTTAAAGCCTCTAATGTTGGTAATTATGATATAACTATGTTTATATGTGAAATATATTATATTTAAATTTTATTTATGATTATTTAATATTTATATATCACATAACCTTGTTCATTACTTTTTTTTGTAAATACAATAACATCATTTATGGGAGTGTGGACTACTACCCCTCGAAGCAATGTGATACATTCGAACTATAGATGGAACAAAAAAGGGTGGATTTATTAAAAAAATAATAAATATATGAAAAAAATAGAGAAATTGAATTATTATATATATATATATATATATCATTTATGTTTCATTCTTTTTATATGACAATGAAATGAAATTACTGTTCATACATATGTACTACACACTATCTCCATGAACGGTGCATTTCATTTCCATTCTCCAAATATTATGAATTACTATAAATACATATATAATGAATATTTATGACAATTAAATAATGTTTTACATTATGTATAAGATGAAACCATGATCTAATTAATAATAACAATAAGTAATAAGTTAAAACCTACTTGATAAATTAGGTAATTAACACCTGGTTTAGAAAAAATAATGAATGATTATTATTCAAAGTGTAATAAGATATTATTAGAAGACAATATAAGATATTATAAACATGAATATAGTTATATAATAAATATTAGGACCAAAAGGGGCCTAGATACCCTAAGAGGGGTGGTGAATCAGGGTATGGATATTCTTTATCAAAATTCTTCCTGCCCCACTAGATATTGACCACTTTATTATTAGGGTCACTTTGTTTGATCTTGTGTGATTTTTTTGATCACTTATTTTTATCTTTATCTGATGGTGATGCTTTATATGCAATGTAGGGAAGCAATTTGGAAGACACAAAGATTTTTACTTGGTTCACCCTCATTGGACTACATCCAAGGAGCATACAATGATGATGCGCCGCTGTACAAAATCCACTAATGCTCACTGCCAATAATTTTCGGGCTAGATCACTTCTACACCCAGGATCACTACCTTTACAATGATTATGGTTAGATCACTACTTTCCCAAGGGTCACTCCATGTTTCTCTCTCACTGGCTCACTTCCGGTAGGAAGGATTACCTTCTTCCTCTTCCTTTGCTCACTGCACTTAAAAGGGATCCACCAACAGTTTATAGACCTGTAGGTCTCTTAATTTTCATGAATACATGAATCCTCAACTATTGATATATTGTATTTTAACATTAAACTTTCTTTCATTGATGAATACCCCTTTTCCCTTGACAACTGGGCACCAATCATTTGGGAAATATCTTTGCAAATAACCCTACTTCGCAAAGCTCCCAATTTCGCAAAGCTCAAACAGGACTTCGTGAAGTCCCTGCCTTTTCTTGAATCTCAGACCTTTGTAAAGATTATAATGTTATGGAGGTCAAGTCATCGTAGATCGACTTCCCTCATGAAGCTCACTGATCCAATGCAGAGCACACGACTTTCGCGGGGCTAGAATAGCCCCCACGAAGCACTTCTTTCGCAAAGCACACTATCTTCACAAACCACCTTAATGAGCCGAGAGCAGAAGATTTTCTTCGAAAACTCTATACTTCTCCTGAAGGGGTCAAGGCCTATTTATAGGTGATTCCACCGAACCTCAAACCATCTGCACGAAGTCAGCGCCACATCATCTCAAATCACGAAGCTCCGAAATTTCAGCCGTAATTCTCTCAATATCGCAAAGCACCACAGAACTTTTCTGATCATAGAACCCATCATAATCATGGAGCATTCCATTAATTACCTCGCACCACCACTGCAAAGGTCCCTCGCATTTGCCTTCAACTCTATCGTTCGCGAAGCTCGTCATGAAGAATCACCTTCAACAGTCTTCTTGTCTTCACAAAATCCAATCCATGATTCCTATCTTCAAGAAACTCATGCCTTTTCCATATTTTGATGAGATATTCATGGAAATCCATATTTCATGATACTCCCCAAACTCCAAATTTTTGACCCCATAGATTTGTTAAACACTGGCAAATGACACCACCTTGTATCTGTTCTTTTATACTTCCTCCAGATTTTCCATTCCTTTGTCATGGTTATTTGTCAACATGGATCAACAACAACATCTCGGGACCTTGAAAATTCACCATAGAAACCTGATTTGTCAACAAACACAATCAAACCAAAAATGTTGCAGTGTTACTTTGAGGTATTTTCCCCAACAATCCCCCCATTTAAGTATGTTGACAACTCTTCTCAGAATTATTTTCTATTCTTTGATACCTCACTGAGTCTCCATCCATCATCTACCATTATTTGCCTCCTGTGATTCATATAGAGACCAAAGATTCACTCACCACATTCTCCAAGCCCATTTGAGCAATGGTCGACATGAGAAACATGAGTAGTATGAAAAGTTCATAAATGAATCACTTCATTTCAGAAACCATCTATTGACACCAAACTGATACCAATTTTCACACTGATACCAATTATTGATCACTGGAAACCTTCAAACACCATTCCAACATCAATCTTCTGCTTTTATCATGATCATCAGCTGTTGTGATATATACGCTTTGATCGATCACTTATAGCATAGTCAGATTTAATAATCCCCCCTATCTCATTGATCCCCCTATCTCACTACTCCACATGTCAGCTTCTCTCTATATCATACATGATTTATCAAATATCCACACTGTCACACTATCTCCCCCTTGAAAAATTACTGTTTTCTCCCCATTTGTCAAAAAACCCAAAGGGAACTCCTTTGCGGTCCGTAACAGTGTAAAAAACATATTAGTACATTAGGGAAAACATACCATACCTAGGGGAGTGGGGGATGGGGGTCCCACATCCACACATTTTCATGTTTAGGGAGTCGAATGAACTCCCAAAGCCAGTCGATGCCTATTGGAAGCTTCCTCGGGTAAGGCCTTCATCAGAATTTCTGCAACCTGTAATTCTGTAAGCGCAAACTCCAATTTCATGATTCCCTTCTCAACCTTATCCTTTTTAAAATGATACTTTATCTCATAGTGATTTTTACTTGAGTAATGTATAGTATTTTTTCTGAGATTTATAGAACATGAGTTATCGCCCCAGATTCTGATTAGAGACTTCACATTAACACGCATATCACCAAGATGTTGCTTCATCCACAATAATTGTGTGCGTGCTTGAGTGGCTGCAATATACTCAGCTTCTGTGGTGATCAATGAAATTAAATCTTTCTTCTTTCTTATCCATGAAATACACAATCCACCAAGATAGAAAGCGCCTCATGATGTTGATTTCCTAACATCCACTGAACCATCCCAATCTGCATCAGTATATCCCAACAACTTGGACTGAAATTTGTCACTATATATCAAGCCTAAATACACTATGCCCTTGATATACTGATGTATTATTTTCACATAAATCATGTGTATTTCCTTGGGATTAATTTGATATCACACTGCTTGGCATGTAGCGAAAACAATATCAGGTCTCCTCACTGTCAGATATATTAAACTCACTATAATCTGTCTATATTCTATGATATTAACTCTCATGCCATTATCATCTTTCGATAATTTAATCTGGGTTGAAACTAGAGTCTTCATATCCTTGTAATTTTACATTCCAAATATTTTCAAAACCTCCTTGGCATATTTTTATTGAGAAATGAATGTGCCATTACATTTTTGTGTCACCTATAAACCAAGGAAAAATGTCAGCTCACCAATCATAGACATTTCAAACTCATGTTTCATGAATTCAAAAAACTTTCTACACTGAGCTTCATCTGATCTTCCAAATATAATTTCATCGACATAAACCAAGACCATCATCCTTTGATTACTATTTTTGTCAAAATAGAGATTGTAACCAACTCCACCATGCTGGAAACCAAGCTTATTCAAATATTGACCAAGCCTTGAGTACCATGCCCTTGGTGCTTGTTTCAGCCCATATGATGCCTTGTTCAGCTGACAAACCTTGTTCTCATCCTCATGAATGAGAAAACATCTGGATAATCGATATAAACTTCTCCCTCCAGAATCCCATTCAATAATATATATTTTACATCCATCTAGAACACCTTGGACTTCTGTTTCACTGCAATGGCTAGGAATAATATGATTATCTCTATCCTTGAAACTGGTGAAAATGTTCCATTGAAATCAATTCACTCTATCTGGGAGTATTCTTTTCACACCAGTCACGATTAGTTTCAAATCACTTCTTCATAATCATTCATATTGTTGCGAAATACACATTTAGTACCAATGGAATTCTTATCAGCTGACATCAAAACAATCTCCCATGTCTGATTCTTCTCGATTTGATCTAGCGCTTCATTCATATCCTGAACCCAGTTTTCATGTTCAGCTTCATCTACAAAACATTTAGGCTCTACCTGAGATAAGAAAGATTTATGCTGTAGAGATTTTATGTTTCTTGTCCAAACTAGACCTGACTGATCACCAATGATATTCTGCCTATCAATTTTAGCTCGAATTCTTGGATTTTTCACACATACATATATTACTTACTCATGCTCATCATCAGTATCTTCTTCTGAATCATCATCAACCACTTATTCTTCCCTTGAGTCTTTTGAATCTAATTATGAGATAGAGATCTCCCCCTATGATGTGCAAATTTTCATGTTGTTTAGACCAATGTTTTGGCCCAAAATCATTCTCCTTATCACCTGTCTCGTTTATTCTCATCTATAAATTGGCATTGAGACATCAAAATAACCTCTAATCCTACTTATTTTAATCATTTGAAACTATGAATCATATCACCTCATCCATTCGCATCTTTATATGCCACTTCCCCTTGGATCGTATCTCCCTAAAACCTGAAACACTTGAATAATCTGTTAACAACATTTATATACATAGAGAGATGGGTATTTTAGAATCCTCAAGATGAGGATTACAATTGATCCTAATGGATAAATACTTTGATTCTTTCTGGAAGAGCATCACACTCCTTCCTTGCTTCTTCTAGCTTCCTAGCCAACTTCAACTGCTCTGGCCATATGACCAAGTATTTATTACCCACATTCTGAGTCTTTTTCTGATATGTAAACTCTGCAGGATTGGCCTTTCTCACCATTTGGGGTTTAAACCCACTAGCACACATTTCATTCCTTGATGTTCCACTAAAATTCCATTTCCCTTGATTCTTTATCTAATTACGAGTATATCTTCTTGTCATATTACATTGATTCTTACACCATTGTATAGATCTTCTACTTTTCTCCACTTCTCTTTGTGACACACGACATGAAAATTTTTCAATGCATTGTTTGTTTATCATTCTTTTATCAGATATATGAGTCACCACACTATTTTGTGCTGGTGGTAGGTCCTCCACTGAATGTACATTCATTTTATTCACAGTTGTAGTGTTTCCTCCCTTTGTCTTCCAGATTTGTTCATGTTCTTTCTTAGAGAGCTGTTGTGAGTGTAATAGAGGAGGTGACTAATACACATTTCATTCAGATCCATGTGATTCCCCTAAGGCTCTAAGCCTATTCTTCAACTTACCACTTTGTCTCTAAGTGTATAATTTCTCATTATGAATCACTGGAGTCATGAATATTTTTTTGAGTTCCTTTTCCTTTCATGCCTTCTTCTTGATGCAATGTCTTGCCAAATGCCCATAATCAGAACATATAAAACATTTTCCATCAAAGGCATACTTCATTTCATCATTTCTCTATCGATATGTTGACGCAACTTGAGTTTTTCCTCTGACATTGAGCTTATGAGCTTCCTGATACATACTCATGGTGTGTCCCATTCTTCCACAGTAATAGCATCTAATGAGTTATTTCCTCTGAGAGACTCTTCTTTCTGATTTCTCATGACACATATTCTTATTCTCATATTTATTAATGTTTCTATTTTCATAGTCTGAAATGTATTCTAGTGCCTCTGAAAAAAGCGTGATGTGTGGCCATGAATCCTGCAGAAATAGCACATGTCATCACTACTTCTTGTAACTGTCCTCTTAAGCCTATCTCCAACACCTATAGGATTTTCTCCACTTCTGGAACTATTCACAGCTCACATTCTATCATGTACGGGAGGGGATTCAACAAACCCAATGCCAGTTTTACCAAACTATATGGTCTTTGAGATGAGAAAATATGCTGTTGTTTCTCTTTAGATATAACATATTTATTCTTCATTTTATCATCACTTGTTGAAGGATAATCAAATAGTAAGTGCACAAAATCTTTCATTTTAGACATTTCTTTGGTATTTGATGTCTCCACTTCCTTCTTTAATGATTCTAGCTCTTATTCAAACTTTTTAATCTTCATATCCCTTGATTCAATTTAGGAATCAATTACATTCTTAATAAGCTAGCCTATACTCATCTCATCTTCCAATTCACGTGTCAGCTTATCCACCATGCCACCTTGCTCTTTTACATTCAATTCTTTCTGAGCAACAGATTCATAGACATATGCATTCTTTTGTTGTAGCCTTTGATTCATTGGAACTAGCTCAGATATCTTTGTAGCAATATCATCATTTCTAGCATTCAAATTATGAATTTTATATATGTTTAGATTCTTTCCCTTAACATCAGCTTTGTGGTTTTCTCTCTTTATAGAAAACTTTTGTAGTTCTTCGACTTGAGAATAATTCTTCTCCCTCAGATCAGTGGCCACAATAATAAACCTTTTATTTAATACTCTTACCTTGTTAACCTCAATTTCCATTTCATGGATTCAGATATCTTTAGATTTAATCTCTTCATCCAAATTCTGATCCACATCCTTTGTTTTATGTACAACTTCCACTTTTTTCCTTCTGGGAATTTATTCATCATCAGTAGTTCCAACATCACTTGGAATATCAGGTTTTTCACTCATTCCTTATACATAATTTAATGAGTAAGTATTTTCACTGTATGATTTATCAAAATCATTATTCTCTTCACTACTTGATTCCTTCAACTGAATCACACTCTTTCCATTGACACTTACACACTAGATAATTTCACCATACTTCTGATTCTTCTTTGAAGTTCCTCCCTTTGTTATGGAACACCAAGATAAGAGCACATAGAATAGTTAACTTAAGAAATCAACTAAACCAAGTCAGTGCAAAAAAAATGATAATATAAAATTTCCCTCTAATACAAATTGTTAGGACCAAAAGGGTCCTAGATACCCTGAGAGGGGGGGGGGGAGAATCAGGGCATGGATATTATTTATCAAAATTATTCCTACCCCACTAGATCTTGACCTCTTTTTTATTAGGGTCGCTTTTTTTTCTCTTGTGTGCTTATATTGATCACTTATTTGTATATTTATCTAATGGCGATGCTTTAGATGCAATATATAGAAGCAACCAGGAAGACACATAGATTTTTACTTGGTTCACCCTCACTGGGATATGTCTAAGGAACATACAATGATGATGTGAGGCTGTACGAAATCCACTAAATCTCACTTTAAATAATGTTCTATCTAGATAAATTCTATGCTCATGCTCACTTCACTTAAAATGTTTAGTGTCATGTAACGACCCAAAGTTTCATTAATTGAAATCCCTCTTGATCTAATGAAATGTCTCTTTATGATTATATAAAATTTAAACTTATTTGGTTTTATGTTAAGAATTTTGACCATTTCTAATATATCCGTTGAACAATGATCACAATATTATTATAAATATAGGACTTTCACAAATCCAATTTACTCAGACAAAAGAAGCGATGGCCTCATCCAGTAGAATTTCCCCATACGAATCCCATTTTTCGGAGCTCGGATAAGAGGTGTCATCCTTTGGCTTTGATCTTTACTAAGCCCAAGCCGAGCTTCATCATGTCAAGCTCGAACAGGACCATCTACGGGAAAAGTGGAAGTTGATAGAGATTACCACTCAAGTGATGTTATCCGAGCCACCCGAAGAGTCTATCACCATCGCACACCTTACCCTTAGGTCTTATGCAGCTGTTTTAAGGGGTTATGTAACAAATTTCTAGTACTATGTTCATGTATATTATTTTTGTATATAATAATGAATATACCTCCTTTTAATTTTTTTTGATACATTGTAAATAGTTTTTAAAGTACAAATAGTGTTTTTAGTTATTATTTAATTAAGAATTATATTTTTTTCTAAATTAAGAGATATTTGAATTAAATAATATTTTAATAAAATATTTTTATTATTATTAAATTAATTTTTATTAAATATAAATGATCTTATAATTTTATGAATGCAATTATAATTTTTATTATGGTTTGAAAGCCATTTCTGTCAAAACCCGTGAATTTTCGATAAATGTCGGTTTTTATTTTAAAAGTCAAAATTAACATATTTAGAAAATTATTTAGATAAAATAAATTTTATTTCTGGAATCAGGATGTCGATATTATCCAATGGTGAATTTTTCATAATTTTCTGAGTCAGTCAAATTTTTGGGTAAAAATTAAATATCGTTTAAATATATAATGTGTTTTAGGACATCATAATGACCCAATAGTGATGTAATAAAATACTATAATCTTTATGTTCTGTCAATATAAGTTTTAACATTAAAATAATGTGATTTTGGGTTTTTTTGACTTTTCAAAGTATTAATGGACCCTTCAAGACTTATTAAACACCTTGTCTTTTTAAATTGTTTTCCATGGGAGTGTGACTCACCTCCACATAAGCAAACCTATTATTTTAAGAAGTTCAGACTCTGGCCTTATCAAATATTTTTTTCCTATTCCCTTTTCAAAAAAAAATGGGAAAAAACCAGGGGATGGTTTTTGGTTTGGATTAATTTAATATAAGGGGTCCCAAACCTAAATAATAAAGAATTCCCTCACCTTTCCTATATAAACCCACCCAAGCTCCCACTTACTCCTCACTCAAATCCTTTTGATTTTGTCCAACCTCTGCCCTACTCTTTCTATAATCCTCCCAAGGTGCCCCAAGCTCCCAATAAGCCTTTCTCAAGCCTCTCTCAATCCTTTGGAAGCACACTTCCAAGTAAGGGTTTTTTCTTCCTTTCTCATTTTTGTCCAATTTTTTTCATATTGTTATGCCATTTTAATTTCTATTATAAATGATGGGGTATGGTTTCACACCTCCCCATACTGTGCTCTTATTGTTTTAATGATGAGATACCCTTTTATCTCTCATTAAATGCCTCCCATGTACACCCGTTACTATACCGAAATTCCGAAAGGAACTTCTCTCTCCTCTTTTACATTCACGCAATACTATTGTATCATGAATCTAAATTCCATTACAACTATTTGGACATGTATCTATATGACCCCCTTACTGTCCATTTCATGTAAATATGACGAGACACCACTTTCCCTCTCATCAACCATTTTTATGAATTTTTATGTCACGCTGTTACGCTGCCGAAATTGCACCGATTTTCTAAGCCAATGCCATTGTGTAGTTAATACCATGCCCATTTCTCCATAAAGGGTATTCACATTTATGCACATTTACATATTTATTATAATGTTTTATTTATTAATTCCACATTTTTTTATCGTGGAATAAATGATTATGTTTAATGAATCCATGTTTTATGATCCATGTGGTACACTTATGCATGAAATGAAATGTTTAAGAAGGGTGCACCCTTATAGAGCTCCATTGCACTGGGTAAAGTATAGTATCATGATACGTTATGTGCAATGAGTGTTGAATCATGCTAATTCATGTGCAATGAGGGTTTACTCATGCTTCATGTGCAATGAGGGTTTACTCATGCTCCATGTGCAATGAGCCTTGGCTCATGCGAATTCCATGTTAAGGGTTGTTGCCACATTTCCATGTTATGATTATCATGATTTATCATGACTTTATGTTCATGTTTCTCTTTTTCTCTATTGATATGCCTAATGTCTAACATTTATTGTAATCCTCATGTTATTCTATGTTTTTTCCCTTACTGGGCTTTATAGCTCACCCCTTTTCTTATGCATGTCCTCAGGTTATCCCATGCAATGCTAAGTATGAGGGAATATAGTGGTAATGTAAAGGATGTTTTCAATAAAGATGTTGTACTTCATGTTTTAAGTTGTTATGTAATGATACCAAGCCCCAAAGTCACTATAACTCTCAATCATCCATGTTGTATCAAGTGAATGGTTTATGTAATAAATCATGTTTAAGTTTGTAATAAAAGTAGATTTTTCATAGTTGGTATCAGAGGATACGTTTTGTTATTTTTGGGATTAGGATTAGAAAGCACTAGTAAAGCCTTATAGACAAGACTAAGTATAATAAAAACATACCTAAGTTTTGGTAAGTACTGAAATAAGTCCCCAGCCTTAAACCTTACTTAATCTTGAGTTATTACAAGATTACACATTGAGGATCTTTTCAGGTTTAGAGTTTTAGAGAATTAGATCATGAAACTTTCATTACATTCCACATTTAAACAAAGTTGTTACATAAAAGACAGTATTCATTCTTCCCATCAACGGAAACATATTTAAAATATAACATGGATTCTTTCTTGACACATCCTTGACACTATCATCACATCATGTACCTTTCCCTTGACCTGTGAAAAACATTTCAAAAACGTAGGATGAGCATAAAAAGCTCAGTAAGGGTTATAAAAATATGGAAAGGAAACATGAGTTCATATATACATAAGAATGAAATCATACTTTACCCATAAAACAAAGGCACTTTCATACCTCATCAAACCACGAATAAATCATAGAAATCATAAGACAAAAAGGTATCTTGAGGCATTCATAACATTCTTACATAGGGAGTAACCCTCTTGGTTACGTTTGGAATACCCATCACAGTATATTCCCTAAAATCTCTTCAGAGAAACCTTAACGTTTCACTCCTTCGCGTTACCCAATGCATTGGAGAGCTATATCGGGCTCACCCGCCCTTAGTTTATCACGGAACCACCCGTTTTCATAACAATGCCCAAGAACCATAACATAAATGTATCACATAAAACATGCATAAAGGAAACATAACATTTCCACATTTCAGTCACAATATAACATTTTAGTATATTGAAATAATGAATCCATTCAAAAAGAAACCATTTACAAAACCATTTAAAACATTTAATAAAGAGATTTTTGAATAAAAGTGTCCCATACCACCTTGAAGCTTAAAATTTTAAACCATTAATATCCATGTAAATAAATCCTTAAAACCATTTTGAAAACATGGATATTAATAAGAACAAATAATTAAAACATTTAAAATGATATTTTGGTTAAAGGGGTTTTACCAAAATTAGAGACACTTGAATACAATAATTGAGGAATAACATTTAGTCGGAACTTTATAATATCATGAGAATAAATGGATTCATGATATAATACTCCAAAGGACAGTATATACACCATATAAGAGTGAATTGGTGCATAACAACAATGAACCCTCAATAGAAATGTCAAATGTGAGGAAATCCCTTATAAAGAAGGTATCCCTAAATTAAGGACAAATCAATCTCAAAAATATGTGTGACAAATATAAATACACCCAATATAATTGGATATTAAGTGTAAAACAATAAAAGGTCATTCACACATATTCAATGGATGACATATTCAATGACTACATGTTGAACCCAATGAAATCGAAATTGGGTTAAAAAGTTCCCTTGACAGCCTAACGACATCACATCAAAATGAGTTGATGAGAGATAAAAAGTGCATCTCATCACTTGGACATAAAATTTACATCAATAAGGATATATGAGAACATATCCCAACATAACAATATGTAAATTAAAAGACCCAACAAAACGAAGTCTTTTAAAAAGAGGAGGGTGAAAGGTTCCCTTACCGACTTGGGTATCTTTCAAAACATACAACCCATGAAAGAAGGACAATAGATCATTGATGTAAATACTCATAAACGAAAGTATATTACACAAGGAGTAGAATAATGGGAAGTACATATACCACTCAATGGATTTTGTGGCAAATGTAGCATAAATCTCACTAGAATAAAAGTGAGATGAAATATCTCTTACGAAAACTCGGCAGCCTAACGGTGCCACTAAAAACATCCAAAATGGTTTTATGAGAGAGAATAAGGTCTCTCATCACATGAACATAAAAATTAAAGTAAGTGTAATATAAAATAACATCCCAATAACAAGAAAGATGAGCTTTAGAAGGAATGACATAAAAGAGTGTACTTAAAAAGAAAGAGTGGAGTAGGATCCCTTACCTCGGGTCCGACTTGACTCGATCGTTCTTTAATCTCCTGAATAATAAACTTGAGTTAATTTCTACTTCCTTAAGAACCTTTTTCAAGTTCATTATTCCTTTTATATCACTTATTTCCATGTCATAAACATTCTGTAATCATTAAGTTAATAATGATTGTTTTGTCGATATTTGGTTCTTAAGTCGAAAGTGGACTTCTTACAATTACATGTTGTTCGTGTGGCCAAATGTTTATTATATACCGAATTGTATTCATGATGTAGATATCATATATGTCATATGTATCTAGTACATGCACGCATTTATAACATTACATAATCATTTAGAGGTAAGAAATGAAATGCACCGTTCATAGAGACGGTAAGCCGTACGTACGCATGAACGCTACTTTCATTTCTATTTCATATTTTATAGAATGGAATAATAATGATATAAAGGTATATTATAATTCCAGTATAATATCATATATAATATCATTAAATCCATCCTTTATACATCCCACGTATGGCATTAACGAATCACATCACTTTGAGGGGGCGGTAGTCCGCACTTCCTAAAATGAAGATATCGCATATACCCATAATGGATGCCATAAAGGTAAGACACAAATGAAAAATACAGAAGCATAAGTAAAACATAAAAATATTATATATCATATATAAAAATAGTGACATCATAATGGCCACCTTTGAAGGTGTTAAATGAGTATTAAACAATCATCGTTTCGGGAGGCAGAATTTCGCCATCCACGGAAACCGTATGTTCTTTAACCTTTTGATGTAGTTGTGTGAGAGTGTAGCTTGAATAAATCTTATAACAACATCCTAGTATATTTAAGATACTGGTGTTGTTACAAAAGAAGTAAATAAAAAGAGTTTAGGGGGTTGGAGAAGCAAAATAAAACAAATGAACACGAGAGAATGAATTACCTTTAAAAGTGTAACTCCTTTTGATTTGAGCCTAAAGGATTACTTTGAAAGGATTCTGCCCAAAGGGAATCCTCTAGGATGAGGATAGGGATATGGAGAGAGTAAATGGGCAGGGGTTGGACGAGTCAAAGGCTTGAGGAGTGTGTGAAATGAGGTAGAGGTGGGGGCCTTTTATAAGAGGAGAGGAGGGGTACTTTTGGAAAGTAAGAAATATTACTTTATTTGAAAATGTGTTTCGGTTTTAAAAGGTCCCACAATGATATTATTCGTGGATAAGGTTATAAGGGTTCGAAATCCACCCATCCAATAAGTTTTGGACATGTGTAGGTCATAGAGTTTACATTATCTTCTCATTTTATTTAAATCATTAGATAATGATGTCATCGCTGCATCGTTATGATGTCATAAATAATTTAATTTATTTAATGTCTAAAAATTATAAAAAATCTACTATGATGTAGGAAATCATTTTATCTTTACAATTAATATTTATAATCAAAAATCTCATCTTTATAACCCCATGTAAAAATTGTTTTCGTAAAACATATGATGTTTGTGTCATTTTTACTTTTACATTAAATAAAAAGTTATTTATGTCATTTTCCAACCAAAGTGGCTCCATGGGGTCCCCATGTTGACTCATTTCTTTTATTGGTCTACCACGACTCATCCAATAGTATTAGGACAAGTTTCATGGTGTTTTCATATTTTTATAATATCATTTTTACCTTAAATTACACTAATTACCTCTAATCGCGATTAAAAACTTAATAAGTTACTATTCACCAAAAAATTATTTTTATCCTATTGAACCACATTTTACTTATTAATGACAACCATGTATATCGTATTTTTGAAATTCAAAACACAAAGATGGCAAAATTTCATTTAAATGGAAAAATCAGTTTTTATAAGTACCACTTAGTGGTTTCACTATTCATCAAAAATTGAAGTTTTTCAGAAAAATCCCAAAAATTCACCATAATCTATATTTGATATTCCGAATTCAAAAATGAAGTCTAATTTACAAAATTAAAAACATATATGTCACATTAATTAATTTAATAATTAATTCCCGCCGTCAGAGAAAATAGCGTGTTTTTATGAAACAATAAGTATCAAAAGATTGACACTAGTTTAAGTCCGATTTCAAAGTGAAATTAATTCCAACGACCACTATTGGATTTAATGGTAAAAATATATTCTAATTTCACTTTAAAACCAATTAAAAAGATAATATAATCATATAAATAAATTAGATTAAAAAGAGGTTTTGAATTAAAATACCACATTTTACACTATTCATAAAAAAATAAACTTTATCCGAACGATACCAAAAATTTACACAAAGTAAATTTTGATGTCCCGATTCTAAAGAAGAGTTTTATTTGGTCCAATTTAATGTATAAGAGTGAAAAAAACTATATTTAATGACGGTTCTCCATCAAAAGGTGATAAGTGAACCTTTAGTGAAAACTAGGGCATATACGCCTAAAATTGAATTCTTTCCGTATTTTAAGCCTCTATCCTTTATTGGATAAATGTAAAAACATTTAAAAACATATATAATAATATTTTAGTTATTTCTATCCATTCCCGCCATTACAACGGCTACATGTTAACTACCATTTAAAATAATATTATTTTATTATTAGAGTGCAACATAAGATTCCCAAGAAACTCGTTGTTGCGTGTTGGGTACGCCATCGAGCATAGCATCCCCTTTAAAGTCATATCAATATTTTATTCACAAATATGGATAAATATAAAAATGTCATATTCTTTATTTACCTGGGGTGTTACATCCTTCCCCCCTTTTGGGAATTGCGTCCTCGCAATTTTAAAATTGCGCTTGGAAACATCCTTGAAAGTCCCACATCAGAACAAGAGTCGGTAAAACAATCACTTTAAAATAAAGAAAGATAATACATAGGTCACCCGAGTTAACCCATACCAGGACTCCATGTAGGAAAACATGGACATGGAGGAGAAAACATAGGGTCATGTTCTGATGGAGAGTGATAGAAAACATGTTTAGGAGAAAGTTAACAATAAGAAAATCACAAACTTGTGATGGGTTAAACGGTGTTGGGTTCCCCAGTAGGAAAAGTTAATAGACAACATTTTTGTTTTAAGTTACTTTTTATTGAGGAATTTATTCATAAGGAAACATAATCACTTATCATGTTGACTTTCAACTTTTACTAGATTCCTTAATCAAACTCATATTTTTTCCAAAAGACGAGTATTTAGGGAGACTTGTTCGCATTAAGAGTACTATAATCAACTTCTAGAGAATAACCTAATCCACAAAAGAGAACTATATACATCCCATGTCTTTAGGCTTTAAACAAAAACAAAAACAAAAAGGTTAGTACAAGGTCAGATAATCCAGAAAAGGATTACCCATTAAAAAGAAAATCTATTCTTAACCTCCAAAATTTGTCCAACAAAACCCAAAGTTCAACGAGGACCATTAGATAAAAATTTTTTCTATAAAATCCTTCAAAGTAAACCAAAATAAGATTGAAACCCAAACATTTGAAGGATTTAGTCACATAGTCTTCCAAGTTAAATCGTAACATTTATCTCCAAACAACATCAATCGCTCCTAAAGTCTCGTATTGAAAAGTAATTAACCTAATCACATATCCTCCATGATAGGTTAATCATTTTCATAAATAACCCAAAATCAACTTACTCTTAATTCATAAAATCATATAACTAAAAAGAATCGGTCAAACTAACCAGGGACTTCACGTAGTCCAGTGGTAGGCGATAAATACCAGTCGCACTTTGGTTGTGGGTTCGATTCCCGCAGCTTTGTCCGACGCGACGGGTTGTCACACGGTCTGCGTGTTGTTTTTTTCCAAAACTATATAATTCTTAAATCATTCCCCAAAAAGAGATAAAATCATCAAAAATGATCATAACATATTTTAACCTCAAGTTTATCTCTTGCCTTTCATTTTCCAGCATATCATATAATAACCCATAATTACCTCAAAAGTAAGGATCATATAAACTCTAATGGTTACCTTTATAATTATTAACTGAACTTCCACATGGATTGGTCATCTCATACATGATGCATTAAAGATAATACCAAGGTTCAAGTGGTTGATCATGACTCCTTGATATTTGGTTTAGAACAACCACGAGTTTCCTCATTGAATCCTCCATTTTATCTAGTATCTTAATCAGAGAACCACCACAGTTTCCTTCAAACCTGTTGTCTATTTGGTGCCTGCTAGATCCATCCATTCACTAAAAATAGAAATGTCAGTGTGAGTATATCAACAAAACCATCATGTACTAATGAGGAAGGTAAACACTAAGATACACTTACTTATTCACTTTATCTAAAACTAGGACTCTTTCTGAAATCCTAACCATTATGGTAATGTCACTTATGCTTAAAGAATACCCTAACCTCTAAAGTTATCTAAACCGACCTTTGATACCAACTATAAGGCCCAAGCCTTAAACCTTACTTAATCTTGAGTTATTACAAGATTACACATTGATGATCTTTTCAGGTTTAGAGTTTTAGAGAATTAGATCATGAAACTTGAATTACATTCCACATTTAAACAAAGTGGTTACATAAAAGACAGTATTCATTCTTCCCATCAATAGAAACATATTTAAAATATAACACGGATTCTTTCTTGACACATCCTTGACACTATCATCACATCATGTACCTTTCCCTTGACCTGTGAAAAAAATTTCAAAAACTTGGGATGAGCATAAAAAGCTCAGTGAGGGTTATAAAAATATGGAAAGGAAACATGAGTTCATATATACATAAGAATGAAATCATACTTTACCCATAAAACAAAGGCACTTTCATACCTCATCAAACAATGAATAAATCATAGAAATCATAAGACAAAAAGGTAACTTGAGGCATTCATAACATTCTTACGTAGGGAGTAACCCTCTTGGTTACGTTTGGAATACCCATCACAGTATATTCCCTAAAATCTCTTCGGAGAAACCATAACGTTTCACTCCTTCGCGTTACCCAATGCATTGGAGAGCTATATCGGGCTCACCCGCCCTTAGTTTATCACGGAACCACCCGTTTTCATAATAATTCCCAAGAACCATAACATAAATGTATCACATAAAACATGCATAAAGGAAACATAACATTTCCACATTTCAGTCACAATATAACATTTTAGTATATTGAAATAACGAATCCATTCAAAAAGAAACCATTTCCAAAACCATTTAAAACATTTAATAAAGAGATTTTTGAATCAAAGTGTCCCATACCACCTTGAAGCTTAAAATTTTAAACCATTAATATCCATATAAATAAATCCTTAAATCCATTTTGAAAACATGGATATTAATAAGAACAAATAATTAAAACATTTAAAACGATATTTTGGTTAAAGGGGTTTTACCAAAATTAGAGACACTTGAATACAATAATTGAGGAATAACATTTAGTCAGAACTTTATAATATCATGAGAATAAATGGATTCATGATATAATACTCCAAAGGACAGTATATACACCATATAAGAGTGAATTGGTGCATAACAACAATGAACCCTCAATAGAAATGTCAAATGTGATGAAATCCATTATAACGAAGGTATCATTAAATTAAGGACAAATCAATCTCAAAAATATGTGTGACAAATATAAATAAACCCAATATAAGTGTATATTAAGTGTAAAACAATAAAAGTTCATTCACACATATTCAATGGATGACATATTCAATGACTACATGTTGAACCCAAAGAAATCGAAATTGGGTTAAAAAGTTCCCTTGACAGCCTAACGACATCACATCAAAATGAGTTGATGAGAGATAAAAGTGTATCTCATCACTTGGACATAAAATTTACATCAATAAGGATATATGAGAACATATCCCAACATAACAATATGTAAATTAAAAGACCCAACAAAACGAAGTCTTTTAAAAAGAGGAGGGTGAAAGGTTCTCTTACCGACTTGGGTATCTTTCAAAACATACACCCCATGAAAGAAGGACAATAGATCATTGATGTAAATACTCATAAACGAAAGTATATTACACAAGGAGTAGAATAATGGGCAGTACATACACCACTCAATGGAATTTGTGGCAAATGTAGCATAAATCTCACGGGAATAAAAGTGAGATGAAAAATCTCTTACGAAAACTCGGCAGCCTAACGGCGCCACTCAAAACTTCCAAAATGGTTTGATGAGAGAGAATAAGGTATATCATCACATGAACATAAAAATTACAGTAAGTTTAATATAAAATAACATCCCAATAACAAGAAATATGAGCTTTATAAGGAATGACATAAAAGAGTGTACTTAAAAAGAAAGAGTGGAGTAGGATCCCTTACCTCGGGTCCGACTTGACTCGATCGTTCTTTAATCTCCTGAATAATAAACTTGAGTTAATTTCTACTTCCTTAAGAACCTTTTTCAAGTTAATTATTCCTTTTATATCACTTATTACCATGTCATAAACATTATGTAATCATTAAGTTAATAATGATTGTTTTGTCAATATTTGGTTCTTAAGTCGAAAGTGGATTTCTTACAATTACATGTTGTTCGTGTGGCCAAATGTTTATTATATACAGAATTGTATTCATGATGTAGATATCATATATGTCATATGTATCCAGTACATGCACGCATTTATAACATTACATAATAATTTAGAGGTAAGAAATGAAAAGCACCGTTCATGGAGACGGTAAACCGTACGTATGCATGAACGCTACTTTCATTTCTATTTCATATTTTATATAATGGAATAATAATGATATAAATGTATATTATAATTCCAGTATTATATCATATATAATATCATTAAATCCATCATTTATACATCCCACGTATGGAATTAACGAATCACATCACTTTGAGGGGGCGGTAGTCCGCACTTCCTAAAATGAAGATATCGCGTATACCCATAATGGTTGCCATAAAGGTAAGAAAAAAAATGAAAAATACAGATGTATAAGTAAAACATAAACATATTATATATCATATATAAAAATAGTGACATAATAATGGCCACCTATGAAGGTGTTAAATGAGTATTGAACAATCATCATTTTGGGAGGCAGAATTTCGCCATCCACGGAAACCGTATGTTCTTTAACCATTTGATGTAGTTGTGTGAGAGTGTAGCTCGAATAAATCTTATAACAACATACTAGTATATTTACGATACTGGTTTTGTTACAAAAGAAGTAAATAAAAAGAGTTTAGGGGGTTGGAGAAGCAAAATAAAACAAATGAACATGAGAGAATGACTTACCTTTAAAAGTGTAACTCCTTTTGATTTGAGCCTAAAGGCTTCCTTTGAAAGGATTATGCCCAAAGGAAATCCTCTAGGATGAGGATAGGGATGTGGAAAGAGTAAATAGGCAGGGTTTGGCCGATCAAAAGGCTTGAGGAGTGTGTGAAATGAGGTAGAGGTGGGGGCCTTTTATAAGAGGAGAGGAGTGGTACTTTTGGAAAGTAAGAAATATTACTTTATTGGAAAATGTGTTTCGGTTTTAAAAGGTCCCAAATTGATATTATTCGTGGATAAGGTGATAAGGGTTCTAAATCCACCCATACAATAAGTTTTGGACATGTGTAGGTCATAGAGTTTACATTATCTTCTCATTTTATTTAAATCATCAGATAATGATGTCATCGCTGCATCATTATGATGTCATAAATAATTTAATTTATTTTATGTCTAAAAATTATAAAAAATTTACTATGATGTAGGAAATATTTTTAGCTTTCCAATGACTATTTATAATCAAAAATATGATCTTTATAACCCCATGTAAAAATTGTTTTCGTAAAACATATGATGTTTGTGTCATTTTTACTTTTACATTAAATAAAAAGTTATTTATGTCATTTTACAACCAAAGGGGCTCCATGGGGTCCCCAAGTTGACCCATGACTTGTCTTGGTCAGAAATGACACATCCAATAGGAGTAGGACAAGTTTCATGGTGTTTTCATATTTTTATAATATCATTTTTACCTTAAATTACACTAATTACCTCTAATCACGATTAAAAACTTAATAAGTTACTATTCACCAAAAAATTATTTTTATCCTATTGAACCAAATTTTACTTATTAATGACAACCATGTATGACAGATTTTTAAAATTCAAAACACAAAGATGGCAAAAATTCATTTAAACGGAAAAATCAGTTTTTATAAGTACCACTTAGTGGTTTCACTATTCATCAAAAATTGAAGTTTTTCAGAAAAATCCCAAAAATTTACCATAAGCTATATTTGATATTCCGAATTCAAAAATGAAGTCTAATTTACAAAATTCAAAACATATAAGTCACATTAATTAATTTAATAATTAATTCCCGCTGTCAGAGAAAATAGCGTGTTTTTATGAAACAATAAGTATCAAAAGATTGACACTAGTTTAAGTCCGATTTCAAAGTGAAATTAATTCCAACGACCACTATTGGATTTAATGGTAAAAATATATTCTAATTTCACTTTAAAACCAATTAAAAAGATAATCTAATCATATAAATAAATTAGATTAAAAATAGCTTTTGAATTAAAATACCACATTTTACATTATTCATAAAAAAATGAACTTTATCCGAACAATACCAAAAATTTACACAAAGTAAATTTTGATGTCCCGATTCTAAAGAAGAGTTTTATTTGGTCCAATAGAATGTATAAGAGTGAACAAAACTATATTTAATGATGGTTCACTATTAAAAGGTGATAAGTGAACCTTTAGTGAAAACTAGGGCATATACGCCTAAAATTGAATTCTTTCTGTATTTTAAGCCTCTATCCTTTATTGGATAAATGTAAAAACATTTAAAAACATATATAATAATATTTTAGTTATTTCTATCCATTACCTCAATTACAACGGCTACATGTTAACTACCATTTAAAATAATATTATTTTATCATTAGAGTGCAACGTAAGATTCCCAAGAAACTCATTGTTGCGTGTTGGGTACGCCATCGAGCATAGCGTCCCCTTTAAAGTCATATCAATATTTTATTCACAAATATGGATAAATATGAAAATGTCATATTCTTTATTTATCTGGGGTGTTACATCTGAGTAAGTGGTTTATCAAGAAAATACATCCCTGTCTGGATACGAGCAGGTAGAGGTGGCTCTGGCACAGATGTATCCTAGGGGTAAAACCTAAAAACACCGCTTTGAGCTAGACTCGAACGGGAATTGGTGAATGACCATGGGCCTTGCTGCAATCTTGGTTAAGACGCTCCCAGTGGATATGTTTTGATAAATTCACAAGCTTAGTATGAACCCTTATTAAGGTAATTAAAAAAAATTCCCCTAAGAATATATGTTAGAGAGTAGATCATGAAAAGCCTTGATTGAAGCCTACAGACTCATGAGTTAAGGAAATAAAAGTTTATTTATAAGTAATTAACTTTTTTTTTGGATTACCCTTTATGTGTTACCCCCAAACTTTTCATTTATTCCATCCAATGTCTGGTAATAGGAGGACTCGGGCTAACAACTGATGTGAAGATCAGTGTGATGACTGTACTAATGAGATGCCCAATCCAATGGGAGCGGGAATCGATAACTTTATCACGCTTCTCTCTGAGATAACTCAAGATTTTAATATAAACATAGGTCAAGAAGAATGTTCAAAACCCTCTAAGAAAGAACAAGTCACTATCGAGAGCTTCATGAGACAAAGGCCTCCTACTTTTAGTGGATCATCTGATCCCATGATCCCTGAACAATGGATCGGCTCCATTGAAAAGATCTTCTCCATCATTCAATGTTCTGAACAAGAAGAAGGTTGTCCTGGCGGATTATCATATGGAGGGTGAAGCTGATCAATGGTGGACGTTGATCAAAAATATGAAGCTTGAGGAGGATATTGAGGCGTTGGAATGAAATGATTTACAAAAGATGTTTTTCAATAAATATTTTCCGTGCACCCTCCGGCATAAGATGGGTAGGGAATTACTTTCCCTCAGGAAAAGAGATGAATAATATATTGGACCGTACGAGAAAAAATTCACAAGGCTTGCATGATATTCTTCCATATTTTTTGTTACCCCTGAATGAAAAGTTGACCGCTTCTTTGGTGGGCTGAAGCCTAGCCTACGGAACACATTGGCGATCTGTGACTTTGACAGCTATGAGGAAATTTTCTGATGTACCCTCAAGGTCAAAATCGAGATCGAAGAATCATAGGGGTATCATGGGGTTAAGAAGCGTAAGGTGGACTTCAATGCTAGTGGTCTGATGGATAAATCCAACAGTGCTAGAAAGATCCAGCACCCCACTTTCCAAAAGTGCGGAAAGAATCACCCTGGAAATTTCCTTAAGGGGACGAGGAAATGCTTCAGGTGTGGAAGAGAAGGGAACCTAGCTGTTAACTGTCGGCAAGAAAGACATGTGACTGTGATAGAGGAGAGGAATTCTCTCTTCGAACCTCAACATGTTGTTCATTGATACAAATTCAAAGAACCAGAGCATCTTGCAAACCAGTGCCCTAATCCAAGGGTTTTCGGAGGCAACCAACAACCTCTAAGGCAGCAAGGAAGATCTTTTTCCATCACTTCTACCAAAGTGAACCCTGAAAACGAAGTGGTAACAGGTACGCTAGTTATTCATTCAAGAATAGTGAAAATACTTTTTGATTCATGTTCTACGCATTCTTGTATATCTCGAAAGATTAGTAGAACAATCCGAGCACCACTACAAACCATGGAAGTGATGATTTTGGTGAGTACGGAAAATGGGGAAATCATTGCATCCCATGAATAGAAGTCCTCCCATGTTATAATCTATGGATTGAATTTCCCAGAAAACCTCGTCATACTCCCTCTGGTGGAATTTGATGCAATTATTGTCATGGATTGAATTTCCTTATATAGATCCAACATAAATTTTCGGGAGAGGGAAATCACACTCCATATGGAGAATCGAACCCCGATTCTTTACAAGTGTAAGGAGGAAGATGAATCTCATTTAGCACCATAATCTCAAGTATGGATATTACTGCCCTATGATCACGCATATCTGGCTCAGATGATTGAGTCCAAGGAAGAAACCATCCTCGAAAAAATGCCTATTGTGAGGGAATTCGCAGAAGTGTTTCTCGAGGAACTGCATGGTCTTCCTCCTAGAAGTGATATTGAATTCTCAATTGAACTTATACCTGGGGCTTTACCAATATACAAGACTCTATATAGAATGGCTATTGTAGAGCTTGAAGAGCTGAATAAACAACTACAGGAGAATCTGGATAAAGGGTTTATACGCCCAGGTGCTTCACCATGGAGTGCATCGGTCCTCTTCGTCAAGAAGAAGGATGGGTCAATGCGGCTTTGCATCAATTATCGTGAGCTAAACAAAATCACGATAAAGAAAAAGTATCCTCTCCCATGAATTGATGAATTGTTTGATCAGTTGCGTGGAGCACAATACTTCCCCAAGGTATACTTGCGGTCAGGATATTATCATGTAAGGGTGAAGAAGGAAGATATCCCTAAGACTGCTTTTCGCACAAGATACGGGCACTATGAATTCATAGTAATGCCTTTCGGACTCACCAATTCTCCAAAAATCTTCATGGAACTAATGAATACAATTTTTAGAGATTACCATGAAAAATTTGTGGTAGTCTTTATAGATGATATTATAATATACTCCAAAACCAAGGAGGATCATGAGGAGCATTTAGGAACTGTACTAAAGAGTTTGCTCAAGGAGAAGTTCTATGAAAAGTACAACAAGTGTGATTTCTGGTTGAAGGAGGTCTCATTCTTGGGCCATATCATCACAAGAAATGGGATATCTGTGGATCCCTCCAAAACAGATGCAATTGAGGGATGGCCAAGGCCAACATCGATAACGAATATCCTTATCTTCTTGGGGTTAGCTGGATATTATATATGATTTGTGAGAAATTTCTCATGATTGTAAAACCCTCTTACCAAGATAAATTGAAAGGGAGTAAAGTTTTCTTGGAGTGATGAATCTGAAGAATGCTTCAAGGAGTTGAAAATGAGGATTATCACTGTGCCCATGCTCACTTTACCCACAAGTGGGGAAATATTTGTGGTATTCAATGATGCTTTGAAGAAGGGATTAGGCTATGTGCTGATGCAGAATGATAAAGTGATATCCTATGCCTCAAGGCAGTTGAAAATCCATGAGCGAAACTATACAACGCATGATCTGGAGTTGGCAATGGTGATCTTTGCCTTGAAAATCTGGCGGCATTATCTCTATGGGGAGAAATGTGAGATATATACTGACCACAAGAGTCTTAAATATATATTCACACAGAAAGATCTTAATATGCGCCATAGAAGATGGATAGAGCTCATCAAGGATTATGTCTATTCAATACATTACCACCCTGGGAAAGTGAACAAGGTGGAAGATGCCCTAAGTAGAAAGAACCCAACAATTCTATCAATGATGATAATTGAGGAGGATCCAATCTTCTTAGATTTGATGAAGATGGACATGGGAATCATAAAGAATGTAACATCATTAATCCTTTAACAAATGATTGCTCAACCGTCTCTTTTGGAAAGGTTAAAGGATGCTCAAAAGGATGATGTGTGAATTCAAGAAAAAGTGGAAGCTATCAAAAATGGGAAATCCTCGGAGATTAATGATAATGAAGAAGGAATTGTGAGATTTGGGAAAAGACTATGTGTCCAATCAAGCCCGGAGCTGAAGAAGGAACTTTTGGATGATGCACATAGTTCAAATTTCTCTATTCACCCCAGGAGCACAAAGATGTATCAAGATCTCTGAGAAAACTTTTGGTGGGATAATATGAAGAAGGAGATCACTGAGTATACATCAAAGTGCCTAGTGTGTCAGCAAGTGAAGGCAGAGAGGCAGAAGTCTAAGGGGATGATGCAACCATTGCCCATAATAGAATAGAAATGGTAGAACATCACCATGGAATTTGTCACCGGACTTCCAAGGACATCCAAAGGCAACAATGCAATCTGGGTTATTGTGGATCGTCTTAAAAATACTACACACTTCATTGCTATTCGGGAGGATTTCCCATTGGATCAACTGGAATAGATATATATCAGGGAAGTGGTAAAGTTTCATGGAGTACCACTATCTATTGTGTCTGACCGGGATCCAAGATTCACCTCTATGTTTTGGAAGAGTCTTCAACATGGCCTGAATACTAGACTGAACTTCAGTACGGCTTATCATCCTCAAACTGATGGCCAATCCGAGTGGACTATCAAAACACTTGAGGACATATTGAGAGCGTGCTCAATGGAATTTAAAAGAGGATGGGATCAGCATCTTCCTCTGGTTGAGTTCTCTTATAATAATAGTTTCCACTCCAGCATCCAAATGGAACCATATGAATCCCTGTATGGGAAAAGATGAAGAACATCAGCATGTTGGGATGAGGTTGGTGAACGTAAGCTGCTTTGACCAGAAATGGTCGAGGAAATGGTGGAGAAGGTGAAAACCATTCAGCAACATATCAAGGCATCTCAGAGTCGACAGAGGAGTTATGTAGATAATTGTCGATGAGACCTTGAGCTTCAAGTTGGATACATGGATTTTCTATGCATATCTCCATGGAAGAAGGTCATGAGGTTTGGAAAGAAAGGGAAGTTAAGTCCAAGTTACATCGGCCCCTTTGGTATTTTAGATCATGTCAGGGTTGTGGCCTATCAACTAGCACTTCCACCTACCATGGCCAAAGTACATGATGTCTTTCATGTATCCCTCTTAAGGAAGTACATTCTAAACCCTTCACATGTACTCTCTTCTGAGGTGGTACAATTGAAAGATGATCTTTCTTATGAGGAGCAACCAGTGAAGATCTTAGATCATAGAGAAAAAGTTCTATGAAATAAGACAATGCCCCTCGTCAAGGTGTTGTGGCGAAACCACAAGTTTAAAGAAGCGACATGGGAATCGGAGGAAATGGTGAAGTTGAGTTACCCCCATCTTTTTTAGTGTGGGAAAAGGAAAATTTTTAGGGAGAAATTTCTTAAGGGGGGAATATAGTAACAACCCAATGTTTCTTTAATGGAAATCCCTCTTGATATAATTAAATGTCTATTTATGTTTATATAAAATTTCAACTTATTTGGTTTTATGTTAAGAATTTTGATCGTTGCTAATATAGACGTTGAATAGTGATCACATGATTAGTATAAATATAGGACTTTAACAAATCCAATTTACTCAGAAAAAAGAAGCGATAGCCTCATCTAGTAGAATTTCCTATTATGAAGCTCATTTGTTGGAGATCGGAAAAGAGGTGGCATCTTTGGGCTTCAATCTTGACCAAGCCCAAGCTGAGTTTCATCATGTCAAGCTCGAACGGGATCGTCTACGGGAAACGTGGAAGTTGATAGAGATTACCACTCGAGCGATGTTATCCGAGCCACCCCAAGAGTCTGTCACCATTACACACCTTACCCTTAGGTCTTATGCGGCTGTTTTAAGGGGTTATGTAACAAATCTATAGTACTATGTTCATGTATATTATTTTTGTATATAATAATGAATATACCTCCTTGTAAATTTTTTTGATACATTATAAATAGTTTTTAATGTACAAATAGTGTTTTTAGTTATTATTTAATTAAGAATTCTATTTTTTTTAAATTAAGGAATTTTTGAATTAAATATTATTTTTATAAAATATTATTATTATTATTAAATTAATTTTTATTAAATATAAATGGTCTTATAATTTTATGAATGCAATTATAATATTTATTAAGGTTTGAAATCCATTTCGGTCAAAACCCGTGAATTTTCGATAAATGTCAGTTTTTATTTTAAAAGTGAAAATTAACATATTTAGAAAATTATTTAGATAATGTAAATTTTATTTCTGGAATCAGGATGTTGAAATTATCCAACAGTGAATTTTTTATAATTTTATGAGACAGTCAAATTTTTGGGTAAAAATTAAATATCGTTTAAATATATAATGTGTTTTATGACATCATAATGACCCAATAGTGATGTAGTAAAATACTATAATCTTTATTTTCGGCTAATATAAGTTTTAACATTAAAATAATGTGATTTGGGTTTGTTTGACTTACTTTTCAAAGCATTAATGGACCCTTCTAGACTTATTAAACACCTTGTGTTTTTAAATTGTTTTCCATGGGAGTGTGACGCACCTCCTCATAAGAAATCCTATTATTTTAAGAAGTTAGGACTTTGGCCTTATAGAATATTTTTCTCCTCTTCCCTTTTCTAAAAACCATGGGAAAGAACCACAGGATGGATTGTGTTTTGGATTAATTTAATATAAGGGGTCCCAAACCTAAATAATAAAGAATTCCCACACCTTTACTATATAAACCCACATAAGCTCCCACTTACTCCTCACTAGAAGCCTTTGGAGTTCGTCAACCTTCTGCCCTACTCTCTATATAATCCTCCCAAGGTGCACCAAGCTCCCAAGAAGCCTCTCTCAAGCCTCTCTCAAGCCTTTGGAAGCACACTTCCAAGTAAGGGGTTTTTCTTCCTTTCTCATTTTTGTCCAATATTATTCATATTGTTATGCCATTTTAATTTCAATTATAAATGCTAGGGTATGGTATAGCACCTCCCCAATACTGCCCTATTATTTTTTGAATGATCGGATAGCCCTTTCTCTCTAATTAAATGCCTCCCATGTACACCCATTACTATGCCGAAATTCTGAAAGGAACTTGTCTCTCCTCTTTTACATTCAAGCAATACTTTTGTATCATGAATCTAAATTTCATTAAAATTGTTTGGACATGTATATATATTACCAACTTAATGTCCATTTCATGTAAATATGATGAGACACCCCTTTCTCTCTCCTAAACCATTTTTATGAATTCTTATGTCACGCCGTTATGCTGCCGAAATCGCACTGATTTTCTAAGACAATGCCATTGTGTAGTGAATACCATGGCCATTTCTCCATCAAGGGTATTCACCTTTATGCACATTTACTTATTTATTATAAAGTTTTATGTTTGAATTACACATTCCTTTATCCTGGAATAAATTATTATGTTTAATGAATCCATGTTTTAGGATCCATGTGGCACACTTATGCATGAAATGAAATGTTTAAGAAGGGTGCAACCTTATAGCGCTCCAATGCATTGGGTAAAGTATAGTATCATGATACGTCATGTGCAATGAGTTTTTACTCATGCTAATTCATGTGCAACGAGGGTTTACTCGTGCTTCATGTGTAATGAGGGTTTACTCATGCTCCATGTGAAATGAGCCATGGCTCATGCTAATTCCATGTTAAGTGTTGTTGACACATTTCCATGTTATGATTATCATGCTTTATCATGACTTTATATTCATGTTTCTCTTGGGATCTATTGATATGCCTAATGTCTAACATGTATTGTACTCCTCATGTTATTCAATGTTTATTCCCTTACTGGGCTTTATAACTCATTCCTTTTCTTATGCATGTCCCCAGGTTATCCCATGCAATGCTAAGTACGAGGGAATGTAGTGGTCATGTAAAGGAAGTTTTCAATAAAGATGTTGTACTTCATGTTTTAAGTTGTTATGTAATGATCCTAAGCCCCAAAGACACTAGACCTATCAATCATACATGTTTTATCAAGTGAATGGTTTATATAATAAATAATGTTTAATTTTGTAATAAAAGCAGGGTTGTCATAGGTCAGCTAACTGCTTTCCCAAGGATCACTCCATATTTCCCTCTCACTGGCTCACTGGCGGTAGAAAGGATTACCTTCTTCCTCTTCCTTTGCTCACTGCACATGTAAGTGATCAATTCATAGTTTATAGACCTGTAGGTCTCTTAATTTGCATGAATACATGAATCCTCAACTATTTATAGATTCTCTATTAACATTCAAATTTCATCCACTAATGAATAACCCTTTTCCCCTAACCACTAGGCACCAATCCTTTTGGAAATATCTTCGTAAAGCTCCCTACTTCGTGAAGCTCCCAATTTCACAAAGCTTAGAAAAGCCTTCGAAAAGTCCCCACCTTTTCGTGAAGCTCCGAACATCAAAAATCTTATGCCTTCATGAAGCTCAAGTCGTTACAGAGCAACTTCCCTTGTGAAGCTGACAGAGCCAATGCAGATCATATGACATTCACTAGTCTAGAATAGCCACCACGAAGCTCTTCTTTCGCAAAGCACACTATCTTTGCAAACCACCTTTGCAAGCAGAGAGAAAAATATTTTCTTTTGAAACTCTATACTTCTTCCGAGGGGGTCGAGGACTATTTATAGGAAATTCCACTGACCCTCAAACCATGTGTATGAAGTCAACAACATGTTATCTCAAATCGAGACACTCTGAAATTTCTGTCAAAATTATCTCAATATCGTAAAGCACCATGGAAATTTTCTGATCATAGAGCTTATCGTAATCACGGAGTGTTCTGTCAATTACCTCACGCCGCTGCTACAAAGATGCCAGGCATTTCCCTTCCACTCTGCAGTTCATGAAGCTCATCATAATCACAAAGAATCATAGGCTACATTTTTCTTATCTTCACGAAATCTAATCCATGAAGTCTATCTTCGCAAAACTCATGTCTTTTCCACATTTTGATGAGATCTTCTTGGAAAACTATATTTCAAGATGCTCACCAAACTTAAAATTTTGGACCCCAAAAATTTGGCAAACACGGGAAAACAACGCCACCTTGTATCTTCTCTTTTACACCTCCTCCAAATAGTCCATTCCTTTTTCATGGTTCTTTATCAACATGGATTGCCAATAATATCTCTGGACCTTGAAAATTCACCATGGAAACCTACTTTGTCAACAAACATAATCAACCCAAAAATGATGCAATGTTACCTTGATGGATGTTTTCCCAAAAATAACATATTAACACTCAAAAAACCAGTATACATGAGGTTAAATTCTATTCATAGAAAACGAAATGAAAGGCAAGAGATTTCATCTCAATTTATATTCCATTTAGACTTATTTATCATTATGAACCTATCAAATTTTATACAGTTTATATATAATAACATTTGACATGTTATATCATGAATCTAATTATTATCATGATATCTAGTATTAATTTCATTTCATTACTTCATGAGGATTCTGATTCATATTTTTCAATGTGGTATGAGATACTTTGTATTATTTAACAATTATTTTTGTAAAGAAAGTTCATAATGGTTATCTTTTCAATAGCAATTAGTTTTGTTATTGTAAAATTTATACTTAATTTTTTTTATTGTAATCTCTTTTTATTGGATATTTACATGAACATCCATATTTTTATATAATGCATATTGTTATTTCCTAAAACATATATCATTTTTCATATGGTGTTTAATTTGAATGTTATTTGAATATCTTCATAAATACTTATAATATGTATTAATTATTCAATAAAAATATTGTATAAGGAAAATTTTCTATTAATTAAATAAATTATTCAATATGAGGAATTCCTTGTACATGTAGTGACAAGGGGGTCATGAAATTTATATAGACCCTCGATGCATCAACAGGTTCTCATGTGAAAAATAATTTGGCCAAATCATAATGGTTTAATCCATCTTATGAAATGTATTAGCGTTATGTGTTTTCATGCGCTTCAGACATGATGTACAAAAAATTAAGCATTTCCATAGTTTATATTTTATTATTATTCATCTATAAGATTTATTTTTCATTTACATATCTACGGACTCATTATATTCTCATTTTATTTATTAAATTGAATGTGTTTAATTTTCTTACCTTGTCATATTGATATTGCCTTATCAAATTATTTGAATGGAATGTGTTATCATTTAGTAACCTTTACATGCCGATTATTCTCATAATTTGATTATTTATTCCTGTTTACTCATCTATACTAAGCATTTTATCTCACCCTTATTTTGTTTCCTTTCTCTAGGTTATGAAGAATAATCCTATGAATGAGTTTCAAGGATGCCAAGATTTTACTTATGTTATTATCTATTTTATTTTACAATGTATTATGAATATCATGTATGAAATATGGTTTTAAAAACTTCTAAACTAATTGTTCCTTTGTTATTTTATTCCTTAAAATCATCCCAAAGTAATAAAACAATGCACAACTCTGATCTTATGGTTTTTTTGAATGATAGTTTGTATTAGAGGAAGTTTAACAGAAAGCTTGGAAAGTAGATTTAGAAAACATAGATTAGTAAACATAACCCTATGATAGTATTTGAGGAACAATATACATGAACATCCTAAAATTTTTATGTGGTAGATATTATGTGGATATTATTATCAATATATATCTATCTAGGTACAACAAGTCGATGCGGTTCAGGTAGATACATACCTAGGTGTAACAACATTGAAAAAGTGTCTCTAGACTTACTCGGTATGACCAGGTACATGATAATGGGAAAAACATCACACCTAGTTTGACACCAATGGGGTATAATTTTAGTATAAGTCAAATTATCTTTTCCTACCAGAATGGAGGATTAAAAAGTAAATATGTCACCAGTGAAACTGATGTTTATGATTATAATATTTACAATTCATCAATTTATTTTATGTTCTATAAAATATTTTTATTTCTAAATTAAGATTTTATGGGATAATCCATTATATTCCATTGTTTAGAAATGAAAACTGGAAGGATGAATGGTATCAATACTCATAGAAAATTTAGATATTTACCTATTGAGGAAACCAATATAGTTGGTAATAGTACTGAGAAAGTAACTAATATATAAGGCATGTTTAATTAGATAATGAAACATAACCTTTCCCAGATGGGGAAACATGATCCATAATGAGATTCATCAATGTTGTATTAATTTATGCAATAGAGGCCCTCATTATTTTATGAGAATACTAACCCAATAGAGATAGATAAATTGATTAAGTCCTTGGAAAATATATATTTTCCCATGGGATGTAGTGAAAATGAATGGTTTACACTTGCAGTTAATTATTTCAATGGCGATAACAATAATTAACGGTCATTGATTTATAATAGTAGGGAGGATGAATAAATAGAACTTATTTAACTGAGAACATTTAAGGATATATTCTTCATTAAATAATTCCCTTGTGAGAAACAAACTGAGATGAAGGGAAATTACCTTATATTAACAAAAAATATTGGAAAAGTGATACTGAATATGATGATAAATTTAAAAGGACATCAATTTATGATATGGATTTCATATGCTACACATATTGAAAGATTAACATATTCATTGAGGGTCTTAAGAAAATTATCCAAAGGGAACTGGTCTCTCAAAATTTTTCTCCATAGAAGGAAACATTTTTATGTGCTATCAAGAGAGATAAATGAATTATCCATGCCTTGTAGATTCCAAGATAATTAAGTGAATAATTTAATAGAAGAAAAAATAATAGATAAATAGAATAAGGTAAATAAGGATTTTCACACATGTGATTAATGTGGAAAGAATCACATTAAAAAATCCTTTAATGGATTGGGAGTATATTATATGTGTGGAGAAAAAGTGCCCCATGTTCTTGATTGTAAGGGAAGGAAAGAAAATTACCATTTACAATACTTCAATTTCAATTAAATAGGACACTAGGGAGATCGGTGTCTAATGTATCTAAGGAATATACCCCAAATAAGGCTAATAGATCATGGTCAAGATTATTCTACTACAATAAAAAAAGATAAATGATGAATGTGTTTTTGTTTACATTCAATAATTATTTGATTTTAGTATTTCATAAATGATGTACTAGTTATATAAATTATATGATATATGAGGATTTTACTATAGTAATTTTTATTTAAGGATTTGAGATCATATGATGAATTGTACGCAAAAAAATTATTCAATAGAAAGTTAATGTTTTTAATAAACACATGGTTTAGGGAAATAATAAATCTAACATATTCCAAAAGTAATGAAAATGATTTTTGGATGAAGAACTGATTTTTCTTAGAAAATGTAAATTGGATAAGTGCTAACTACTTTGGAACTGAGTAATGATTTAATGAGAAAGTGGTATATTCTATAGTTTTTAGAGTTTACATATTTTTTAATTAATTAATATATCTAATAATTTATATTCTATTTAGGGAATATGAAACATGATTGTGTTCAATAATGTATTTTTGTAATTCAAGTTATTACTATATTCACATGTTTAGTATGTGACGATTAAAATCCAAATCATGTTATTTGATTAGTTTATCTTTAGAAATTTAGTTACCTTTATTTTAATACAATTGATTTTAATCTTTTGAAAAAGTTATCCATTTATTAAATGGTTTAAGTTGATCATTGGATGATATTTTAGAGTTTAACATATTACTTCACCATATGTTGAAACATTTCCTATGAAGATAAGTAGAAATGGTTCAAGGGACAACTAGAGGATATTATTATATTTATAAAATATAAACATATATTAAATAATTTTCTAATATAGTGAAATAATTCCTCAACTATAAGAAAATTTTTCTTTAAACAAAAATTTTGTCCAATTTCATAAATTTTTAGTATATTAATAACTTTTTTTATAATGTTTGTGTACGTATTTTTTTAATTAACTATCAGTTCAACATGTTATCTAGAACACTTCATGAGAACATTATTGTTATATTTTTCTTCCATATCCATTTTCTATTTCCCACTTATGTTCCCCTACTATGGAACCTAGTAACATTACAATTGTACTTTCCAATATATTACATTAAGAAGATGTGTCATTATCCCTATTCATGATGTGTGGTTTCCAAAAAAAAAATTATTTTCAAATATCAACTCATTGATTACCGAGATCACATTTAAATTTTAAGGATGTGATTTATTTAAGGCTTTGAGATTGAAACACCCCAAAACATTATAATATTTTCAATTTAGAATAAATATTTTGTTACTATATTTATTTATAAGAAACACCAAGTTAATATTTTATTATATGAATCATAAATTTCATATTTTTCCATAAAAAAACATAGTTTATATTGCGTTAGACACAATACTCACTTTCCTTGATCACTTGCATAACACATAAGACCGAGGTTTACAAAAAATATATAATATTATAAATATTATTATTTATTATAATAAGATATAAGTTAGATGATAAATTGATAATTAATAACAATATTTAAAAAATTATGGAAATATATAGGTTAATTCATTATTTACCTATTAATAAGAAATTAATATAGAAAATAAATCAATATAAATAAATTAATTTAAAAAGCATATTTTTATATGAAAAAGGAAATCTATCATAATAAGGTTAAATAATTACAATTAGGGGATGATATTAATTATATTTTTGTCTTATATTTTTAATCAAATATTTTTTATACTGATCACATATATTTTAAAGGCATAAGATGAAAACAGGCCCAATATTACACACAAAAACCTATATTTTTATAAAAGTAGTTTTACCCCCTTTTAATAGAGATCATATTTTAAATATATATTTTTTCACATTTATAAATTTTTATGTAAACATATTATTCATTTTATAATTAGAAACATAAAAATTAGTTTAAGTTCAATTTTTGGTATTGTTCTGTGAAGTATCATTTTTGATGAATAGAAAAAAATACCGAATTTTAATTTAAAACATCTTTTTCATATAATTTATTTATAATATTAAATTACGTTTTAAATTAAATTTAATGTTTAATTAGATAAATTTTTAATAATAAAACCAATTTATGTTATTGTAATCAATTTTATTTTGAGATTTGATATAACAACTTAGCAAACAATGTAACATTTTTTACTTTAAAAATGTGCCTTTTCATCCTATCTAAGAGATTAAATTTAAAATAATTTGTTCCACTTATGTAATTTTAATTAATAAAAATATATTATATATTTTTAATCATAGTTAATTATAATTTATCTTAAGGTCAACTTATCTTTTAACCAAAAATATTAGTGAATGTAATTAAAATGAATTATAGAGATTAAGATGAAAAATAGCATAATGAGAGACTAAACACTACTAGAAAAGGGGGCAGTGGAGCCCCCCAGACTCGGGCGACCGCCATTGGTGGTCGCTATAGCTTACCATTAGCGACCGCCAATGGCGGTCGCTAACCTGCATAAAAAAATTCGGGGGGTATCTGCGCCCCCCCCCCCCCGCGCCCTCGATCTCGCTCAGCCCTAACCCCCTCCCTCCCTCGCCGCTCTCCCTCGCCGCCCTCCCCTCCCCCGCCGCCCGGCCTCCCCCGCTGCTCGGCCTCCCCCGCCGCCCGCCCTCCCCCGCCGCCCGCCCTCCCCCGCCGCCCGCCCTCCCCCGCCGCCCGCCCTCCCCCACCGCCTGCCCTCCCCCGCCGCCTGCCATCCGGCCTCCGGCCGCCGCCCTCCGCCCTCGGGCCTCCGGCCGCCGCCCTCCGGCCTCTCGGCCCTCCCCCCCCCCACCCCGGACGGCACCCGCACCCCGGACAGCCCCCGACGCGCACTCCGGACCGCCCCCCGCACCCCGGACGCCTCCCCGCACCCCGGACAGCACCCCCCCGCGCACTCCGGACCGCCCCCCGCACCCCAGACGCCTCCCCGCACCCCGGAGAGCCCCCCCCCCCCCCCCCCGCGCACTCCGGACCACCCCCCGCACCCCGGACGCCTCCCCGCACCCCGGACAGCCCCTCCCTGCACTCGGACACCCCCCTCCGAACCCAGACATCCCCCCCGCACCCCGGACAGCCCCCCCCCCCCCCCCCCCCGCACTCGGACACCACCCCTCCGAACCCGGGCAGCCCCCCCGCACCCCGGACAGGCCCCCCGCACCCCAGACACTCCACCCCGCACCCCCGACAGCCCCCCTGCACCCCAGACAGCCCCCCTCCCCCGCACCCCGGACACCCCCGCACCCCGAACACCCCTGCCCGCACCCCTGACAGGCCCCTGACACCCCGGACACCCCTCCCCGCACCTCGGACAGCCCCCCCGACCCCGGACACCCCCCCCCCCCCTCGCTGCCCGTCCCCCGTCCCCTCACCGCCTCCTCTCCTCCAGCTCCCCGCCGCCGCCGCCGCCCGTCCCCTCCCTTGCCGCACCGCCTTTGGCTCCGGCTCCCCTTCGCTGCCTCCTCTCCCTTGCAGCACCGCCTTCGGCTCCCCTCCCTTTCAGGTTTGTAGCTCAATCAGGTAACATGAGCTTTCAGTTACATTATTATTTTATCAATGGTTCATAAACAAATGGTTAATATTTATTTTGAATATAGTTGATTTGAAAAATGTAAATGTAATAAGTATTGTGTAAATGTTTGTTATACAGATATTATTATGGATAAGAGTTAAATTGATCTTCCAAATCGAACGTCTAGAGAATATTTCAATGGCATTATGCAGTTTATTGACTTCACGAGAGGATTTGAAAGTGACTATATTAGTTGTCCATGTAGAAAATGTGCTAACAGATATCAATTCACACGAGATACTGTGAGGGAGCACCTTTTCTTTAATGGATTTCTGAAAAATTATAAGAGTTGGACTCGTCATGGAGAAGAATATGTTCGTTGTCAAAATACAGATGCAGCTCAGATGGATGTTGATGCAAGGATGACTGATCCAATGCATGAAATGCTTACTGAAATGGTACGTGGGTTTGATCCTGAAGGCATTCACATCCAGAATCTTGAGACCGGTGAGATAAATCTTCGCTATGGTGCAGATCGTGATTCGAGGAGGTTTTATGAAGTACTTGATGATGCGAAAACAGAATTATATCCTGGATGTACTTCTTACAATAAACTGTCGTTTATCGTGGAGTTGTCGCATTTGAAGACTTTGAATAATTGGTCAGACACATCATTCGACATGCTTTTGGTTTTATTGAAAAAAGTTCTTCCTGTCGACGCTAAGATTCCTGAGTCGTATTACTATGCTCGTAAGTTGACAGAGAACTTAGGTTTTACATATGAGACTATAGATGCATGTGCAAACAACTATATGTTGTTTAGAAATGAAACTGCTCATTTGGATATCTGTACGGTTTGTGGCACTTCCAGGTGGAAAGAGAACAGGGGAAATAAGACTCATCAAAGTCAGATTGCGGTACAGGGGAAACTGATTGCCGTAAAGCAAATGCGTTACTTTCCCCTTAAACCGAGGTTGAAAAGATTTTTTATGTCATCTAAAGTTTCTAATTTAATGAGATGGAATGCAGAAAGAGTTCATGAAAGTGACATGTTAACCCACCCGGCAGACTCTCATGCATGGAAGGATTTTGATAAGAGACATCCCGACTTTGCTAAATATGTTCGTAATGTCCGATTGGGATTGGAAGCAGATGGTTTCAATCCATTCAAGTCTATGGTTGGTGCAACTCATAGCACATGGCCCGTGGTGTTGGTTCCATATAATCTTCCTCCGTGGCTTTGTATGAAGCAACAATTTATATTACTTTCCACTCTTATTGATGGACCTAAAAGTCCGGGGGATAAGATTGATGTTTACCTTCATCCATTGATTGATGAGTTGAATGAATTTTGGGGCGATGGTGTGATGACTTATGACTGCGAAACGAATGAAATGTTCAAACTGCATGCTGCTTTATTGTGGACAATCAATGAATTCCCAGATTATGAAAATTTATTAGGCTGGAGTACGAAAGGGGAATTTGCTTGCCCTTGTTGCAATAAAAGTAAAAAATCTGTATGGCTTAAACATTCCAAAAAATGGGCATACATGGGTCACAGGCGTTTTCTCCCTCCCCAGCACAGGTTCAGAAAGGACAGAGTGGCATTTGATGGTTCTAGAGAGTTCAGCCCAGCACCAAAGATCATGACAGGAGTCGAAATGTTATCGCAGATTGAGGAAGAAAACATCCGCACGGTATATGAAATTCAGGATTTGGTGGCTCCTCCAGTACGTAATATTCGTGCTGCGGGTAGGCAGCGCAGTCACAATTGGAAAAAGAAAAGTATTTTTTATAGTCTTCCGTATTAGAAAACTAACATGTTGAGGCATAATTTGGATGTCATGCACATTGAAAAAAAATGTTTGTGATAACATATTGTGGACCATTTTAGGTGTCAGTGGAAAGTCAAAGGACCATGTTAATGCACGCCGTGATTTGGAAGAAATGGGTTTAAGGAAACAGTTGCATTTACAGTTAGCTGAGGGAAACAAGGCATATATTCCTGCTGCACAGTATTCGATGACTACAGAGGAAAAAGAGACATTTCTTTCCATTTTGAAGATGGTCAAGGTGCCTGATGGTTACTCTTCTAATATTTCAAAGTGTGTGAATCTGACAAGCAAGACATTGCAAGGGTTGAAAAGTCATGATAATCACATATTACTTCAGCAGTTGATTCCAATCGCAATTTGTGATTGTTTATCCCCCAATGTTGTTCAGCCCTTGATTGAGATGAGTAATTTTTTTAGACAGCTTTGTTTAAGAAATCAACGAATGAGTGATTTAAAATGTTTGCAGGACCGAATTGTACTTACGCTTTGTCACTTTGAGAAACTTCCCCCCCCTCATTTTTCGATGTTATGGTCCACTTAACAGTGCACCTAACTGATGAAGTAATGGCTGCTGGTCCAGTGCAATTCAGGTGGATGTATCCTATTGAACGGTATTTGAGTACATTGAAAAGATTTGTACGCAACAGAGCTCGTCCAGAGGCATCAATAGCCAATGGTTATTTGATGGACGAGTGTACTACCTTTTGTGCAGAATATCTTACGGATGTTGAAACAAAATTAGATAAGCCCTCTCGGATTCATGATGGTCCAGTTGGAGAAGGAACCACATTTGATATGGACAACATCGAGTGGATACAAGCACATCGATATATCTTGTTCAATACTCCATCAGTTGCACCATTAATTGCACTGGACCAGCACCCCCGCACCCCCGTACAGCACCCCGCACCCCCGTACAGCCCCCCCGCACCCCCGTACAGCCCCCCGCACCCCCGTACAGCCCCCGCCACCCCCGTACAGCCCCCCGCCACCCCGTACAGCCCCCAGCACCCCCATACAGCCCCCCCCCCGCACCCTCGTACAGCCCCCCGCACCCCCGTACAGCCCCCCCGCACCCCCGTACAACCCCCCGCACCCCCGTACTGCCCCCGCCACCACCGTACAGGCCCCCGCCACCCTCGTACAGCCCCCCGCACCCCCGTACACCCCCCCCCCCCCCGCACCCCCGTACAGCCCCCGCACCCCCGTACAGCCCCCCGCCACCCCCGTACAGTTCCCCGCCACCCCGTACAGCCCCCCGCACCCCTGTACAGCCCCCCCGCACCCCCGTACAGCCCCCCCGCACCCCCGTACAGCCCCCCCGCACCCCCGTACAACCCCCCGCACCCCCTTACTGCCCCCGCCACACCCGTACAGGCCCCCGCCACCCCCGTACAGCCCCCCACACCCCCGTACAGCCCCGCCGCACCCCCGTACAGCCCCCCGCACCCCCGTACAGCCCCCCCGCACCCTCGTACATCCCCCCGCACCCCCGTACTGCCCCCGCCACCCCCGTACAGCCCCCCACCACCCCCGTACAGCCCCCCGCCACCCCCGTACGTCCGATTGTGTCGTTTTCAGCAGCGCGGCGCGCGCTGAAATGGCGCGTTGGGGGGTCAAAACCACCCGAACGACGTCCGAATGCCACGAAACCGTACGAAAACATCCGGGGCGTGAATTGTGAAATGTTCGGCCAGACGGAACCTCATTCGGAGGTGCCGTGTGACCGCGGCGGCCGGAAACGCGTTTCCGGCGCCATTAAACACCAAAACGGCGTGCGGCGGTCCAATTCGGAGCAAACGTGCTCCGAACGACCTGAAACCGCACGGGAACGATTGAAATATTATTCCTGAGATGCAGGAGGAGGCCGCATGTCCATCGGAAGTGCGGTGCGCGCGGCACGTCCGATTGTGTCGTTTTCAGCAGCGTGGCGCGCGCTGAAATGGCGCGTTGGGGGGTCAAAACCACCCGAACGACGTCCGAATTCCAAGAAACCGTACGACAACATCCGGGGCGTGAATTGTGAAATGGTCGGCCAGACGGCACATCATTCGGAGGTGCCGTGTGACCGCGGCGGCCGGAAACGCATTTCCGGCGCCATTAAACACCAAAACGGCGTGCGGCGGTCCAATTCGGAGAAAACGTGCTCCGAACGACCTGAAACCGCACGAGAACGATAGAAATATTATTCCTGAGATGCAGAAGGAGGCCGCACGTCCATCGGACGTGCGGTGCGCGCGGCACGTCCGATTGTATCGTTTTCAGCAGCGCAGCGCGCACTGAAATGGCGCGTTGGGGGGTCAAAACCACCCGAACGACCTCCGAATGCCACGAAACCGTACGACAACATCCGGGGCGTGAATTGTGAAATGTTCAGCCAGACGGAACCTCATTCGGAGGTGCCGTGTGACCGTGGCGGCCGGAAACGCGTTTCCGGCGCCATTAAACACCTTAACTTCGTGCAGCGGTCCAATTCGGAGCAAACGTGCTCCGAACGACCTGAAACCGCACGGGAACGATAGAAATATTATTCCTGAGATGCAGGAGGAGGCCGCACGTCCATCCGACGTGCGGTGCGCGCGACACGTCCGATTGTGTCGTTTTCAGCAGCGCGGCGCGCGCTGAAATGGCACTTTGGGGGGTCAAAACCACCTGAACGACCTCCGAATGCCACGAAACCGTACGAAAAAATCCGGGGCGTGAATTGTGAAATGGTCGGCCAGACGGCACCTCATTCGGAGGTGCCGTGTGACCGCGGCGGCCGGAAACACATTTCCGGCGCCATTAAACACCAAAACGGCGTGCGGCGGTCCAATTTGGAGCAAACGTGCTCCGAACGACCTGAAACCGCACGAGAACGATAGAAATATTATTCCTGAGATGCAGGAGGAGGCCGCACGTCCATCGGACGTGCGGTGCGCGCGACACGTCCGATTGTGTCGTTTTCAGCAGCGCGGCGCGCGCTGAAATGGCGCGTTGGGGGGTCAAAACCACCCGAACGACGTCCGAATGCCACGAAACCGTACGACAACATCCGGGGCGTGAATTTTGAAATGGTCGGCTAGACGGCACCTCATTCGGAGGTGCCGTGTGACCGCGGTGGCCGAAAACGCGTTTCCGGCGCCATTAAACACCAAAACGGCGTGCGGTGGTCTAATTCGGAGAAAACGTGCTCCGAAGGACCTGAAACCGCACGGGAACGATAGAAATATTATTCCTGAGATGCAGGAGGAGGCCGCACGTCCATCGGACATGCGGTGCGCGCGACACGTCCGATTGTGTCGTTTTCAGCAGCGCGGCGCGCGCTGAAATGACGCGTTGGGGGGTCAAAATCACCCGAACGACCTCCGAATGCCACGAAACCGTACGACAACATCCGGGGCGTGAATTGTGAAATGGTCGGCTAGACGGCACCTCATTCGGAGGTGCCGTGTGACCGCGGCGGCCGGAAACGCGTTTCCGGCGCCATTAAACACCAAAACGGCGTGCGGCGGTCCAATTCGGAGCAAACATGCTCCGAACGACCTGAAACCACACGGGAACGATAGAAATATTATTCCTGAGATGTAGGAGGAGGCGGCACGTCCGATTGTGTCGTTTTCAGCAGCGCGGCGCGCGCTGAAATGGCGCGTTGGGGGGGTCAAAACCACCCGAACGACCTCCGAATGCCACGAAACCGTACGACAACATCCGGGACGTGAATTGTGAAATGGTCGGCCAGACGGCACATCATTCGGAGGTGCCGTGTGACCGCGGCGGCTGGAAACGAGTTTCCGGCGCCATTAAACACCAAAACGGCGTGCGGCAGTCCAATTCGGAGGAAACGTGCTCCGAACGACCTGAAACCGCACGGGAACGATAGAAATATTATTCCTGAGATGCAGGAGAAGGCCGCACGTCCATCGGACGTGCGGTGCGCGCGACACGTCCGATTGTGTCGTTTTCAGCAGCGCGGCGCGCGCTGAAATGGCGCGTTGGGGGGTCAAAACCACCCGAACGACGTCCGAATGCCACGAAACCGTACGACAACATCCGAGGCGTGAATTGTGAAATGGTCGTCCAGACGGCACCTCATTCGGAGGTTCCGTGTGACCGCGGCGGCCGGAAACGCGTTTCCGGTGCCATTAAACACCAAAACGGCATGCGACGGTCCAATTCGGAGCAAACGTGCTCCGAACGACCTGAAACCGCACGGGAACGATAGAAATATTATTCATGAGATGCAGGAGGAGGCCGCACGTCCATCGGACGTGCGGTGCGCACGGCACGTCCGATTGTGTCGTTTTCAGCAGCGCGGCGCGCGCTGAAATGGCGCGTTGGGGGGTCAAAACCACCCGAACGACCTCTGAATGCCACGAAACCATACGAAAACATCCGGGGCGTGAATTGTGAAATGGTCGGCCAGACAGCACCTCATTCGGAGGTGCCGTGTGACCGCGGCGGCCGGAAACGCGTTTCCGGCGCCATTAAACACCAAAACGGCGTGCAGCGGTACAATTCGGAGCAAACGTGCTCCGAACGACCTGAAACCGCACGGGAACGATAGAAATATTATTCCTGATATGCAGGAGGAGGCCGAACGTCCATCGGACGTGCGGTGCGCGCGGCACGTCCGATTGTGTCGTTTTCAGCAGCGCGACGCGCGCTGAAATGGCGCGTTGGGGGGTCAAAACCACCCGAACGACCTCCGAATGCCACGAAACCGTACGAAAACATCCGGGGCGTGAATTGTGAAATGGTCGGCCAGACGGCACCTCATTCAGCGGTGCCGTGTGACCGCGGCGGCCGGAAACGCGTTTCCGGCGCCATTAAACACCAAAATGGCGTGCGACGGTTCAATTCGGAGCAAACGTGCTCCGAACGACCTGAAACCGCACGGGAACGATAGAAATATTATTACTGAGATGTAGGAGGAGGCCGCACATCCAGCGGACGTGCGGGGCGTGCGGCACGTCCGATTGTGTCGTTTTCAGCAGCGCGGCGCGCGCGGCACGTCCGGTTGTGTCGTTTTCAGCAGCGCGGCGCGCGCTGAAATGGCGCGTTGGGGGGTCAAAACCACCCGAACGACCTCCGAATGCCACGAAACCGTACGACAACATCCGGGGCGTGAATTGTGAAATGGTCGGCCAGACGGCATCTCATTTGGAGGTGCCGTGTGACCGCGGCGGCCGGAAACGCATTTCCGGCGCCATTAAACACCAAAACGGCGTGCGGCGGTCCAATTCGGAGCAAACGTGCTCCGAACGACCTAAAACCGCATGGGAACGATAGAAATATTATTCCAGAGATGCAGGAGGAGGCCACACGTCCATCGGATGTGCGGTGCGTGCGGCACGTCCGATTGTGTCGTTTTCAGCAGCGCGGCGCGCGCTAAAATGGCGCGTTGGGGGGTCAAAACCAGCCGAACGACGCCCGAATGCCACGAAACCATACGACAACATCCGGGGCGTGAATTTTGAAATGTTTGGCCAGACGGCACCTCATTCGGAGGTGCCGTGTGACCGCGGCGGCCAGAAACGCGTTTCCGGCGCCATTAAACACCAAAACGGCGTGCGGCGGTCCAATTCGGAGAAAACGTGCTCCGAACGACCTGAAACCGCACAGGAACAATAGAAATATTATTCCTGAGATGCAGGAGGAGGCCGCACGTCCATCGGACGTGCGGTGCGCGCGGCACGTCCGATTGTGTCGTTTTCAGCAGCGCGGCGCGCGCTGAAATGGCGCGTTGGGGGGTCAAAACCACCCGAACGACGTCTGAATGCCACGAAACCGTACGACAACATCCGGGGCGTGAATTGTGAAATGGTCGGCCAGACGGCACCTCATTCGGAGGTGCCGTGTGACCGCGGCGGCCGTAAACGCGTTTCCGGCGCCATTAAACACCAAAACGGCGTGCGGTGGTCCAATTCGGATCAAACGTGTTCCGAACGACCTGAAACTGCACGGGAACGATATAAATATTATTCCTGAGATGCAGGAAGAGGCCGCATGTCCATCGGACGTGCGGTGCGCGCGGCACGTCCGATTGTGTCGTTTTCAGCAATGCGGCTCGCGCTGAAATGGCGCGTTGGGGGGTCAAAACCACCCGAACGACCTCCGAATGCCACGAAACCGTACGAAAACATCCGGGGCGTGAATTGTAAAATGTTCGGCTAGACAGCACCTCATTCGGAGGTGCCGTGTGACCGCGGCGGCCGGAAACGCGTTTCCGGCGCCATTAAACACCAAAACGGCGTGCGTCGGTCCAATTCGGAGCAAACGTGCTCCGAACGACCTGAAACCGCACGGGAACGATAGAAATATTATTCCTGAGATGCAGGAGGAGGCCGCACGTCCATCGGACGTGCGGTGCGCGTGGCACATCCGATTGTGTCGTTTTCAGCAGCGCGGCGCGCGCTGAAATGGCGCGTTGGGGGGTCAAAACCACCCGAACGACCTCCGAATGCCACGAAACCGTACGACAACATCCAGGGCGTGAATTGTGAAATGGTCGGCTAGACGAAACCTCATTCGGAGGTGCCGTGTGACCGTGGCGGCCGGAAACGCGTTTCCGGCGCCATAAAACACCAAAACGGCGTGCGGCGGTCCAATTCGGAGCAAACGTGCTCCGAACGACCTGAAACCGCACGGGAACGATAGAAATATTATTTCTGAGATGCAGGAGGAGGCCGCACGTCCATCGGACGTGCGGTGCGCGCGGCACGTCCGATTGTGTCGTTTTCAGCAGCGCGGCGCGCGCTGAAATGGCGCGTTGGGGGGTCAAAACCACCCGAACGACCTCCGAATGCCACGAAACCGTACGAAAACATCCGGGGCGTGAATTGTGAAATGGTCGGCAAGACGGCACCTCATTCGGAGGTGCCGTGTGACTGCGGCGGCCGGAAACGCGTTTCCGGCGCCATAAAACACCAAAACGGCGTGCGACGGTCCCATTCGGAGCAAACGTACTCCGAACGACCTGAAATGAGATTATTTCTTGAATCGAAGATTTTAAATTATTATAGCACAATGATTTGATATTATATATATATTAAATATATATTAAAACATTTAAAATATATTATATATATATATATATATATTTAAAATATTGTATTTAATAGTATATATATGAATATATATATATATATATGAATATATATATATATATATATATATATATATATTTATATTCAATTCAATAAAATTTTAAATTTTTTTTTTTTTAGAATAGCGACCGCCATAGGCGGTCGCTAAAGGCCTCTAGCGACGAGGCAACAGCGACCGCCAATGGCGGTCGCTGCGCGGCCGCTACAGACCTTTAGCGACCGCCAATGGCGGTCGCTAATAGCCTTATTTACAGTAGTGAAACCACAAACTTAAGGCCAAAATGACCAATAATCTTTTTCAAAATCCATTGTATGGACATATATCTACCCTATACCCCATTGTCTCTATTTGTTTTCCATTATGGTATCCTCTTTTCATATGAAAAAACATCATTGGAATTACCTTTTCCAAATTTTACAAGAATGCCACACCTCCTCCACTATAAAAAAAACTCACACCTCCCTCTTCCTCACACGTCTCAATACACATTATCTAAAATATTAACTAAAACCATAGATATTATGAATACCTAACCCCAAACTAGAATCCTCACATTTCAAATAAATCCACCCATGGAAGCTCAATGGTAAAAACCAAAAGGAGTTACCCAAAGAAGAGGTAACATCCTTACTCAAGATCTTTAGTTTTTTTCATTATCCACAATGTAAAATATTCTTATTAAAAGATTATATATTTATATAAGTATACTAAATATAATATAGTGTTTTCATGTTATGGTTTCTACCTACATACACACATAAAACCATGTAATGGGTAATAAACCTACACTTTTTTAACATCAGTGAACCGTCGCCTCACGAAATGATGACTACTCATTTTCCTTTACCAAATATCATGGTAATAATTCTAAAGGAAAAAATATCTATATATCATATATATTATTATTATAATTCCTTTATGATAATTTATGTTTTATATAACACACACCCTTATGCTTTCTATTTTTTAAACATGATAACATCATTTGTGGAAGTGTGGACTACCGCCCCCTCAAAGCGATGTGATTCATTCAAACTATACATAGAACATATAAAGGATGGTTTTATCAAACCTATAAAATATATATGAAATAATTATAGTAATTTAATTATAATATAAATATCTATCATTTAATTTTCATTCTTTTAAAATTATAAGAAAATTAATGTAGAGTTTATGCATACAAACGACCTACCGTCTCCATGAACAATTCATTTCATTCTTAATCTCAAAATATTTTTAATTATTATAAATAAATTTATTATTAATATATATTATTTTTAAATAATGGTTTAAATTATTTATATTATGAAACCATTATCTAATTAATAATTATAATAAGTAACATGTTATACTATTGTCAACAAATGGGGCAATTAACAACCAGAATAAATAAAATAATTACAGGTTGTTATCAAATAGGTAATAATATCTTATAAGAAGATAATATATGATATTGTTAAGATGAATATGGTTATATAATAATTTAGTAACACACTTAAAAATTTTATTGTAGTTTAAGGATCGTTCAAACAAAATAAAGTTTAAGATAATAGATTTCGTCTCAATTTAAATTCCATTGATAATTATTTTTCATTATCAACTAATTAAATTTTATATGTGTAATATAAAATAATATTTGAGATTTTATATCATGAATATTATTATTATCATGATATTATATGTATAATTCAATTTCTTTCCTTCATGGTGATTGTGAGTCAAATGCTTTAATGTGGTTTGGGACACTTTTGAATGTTTAAATATTATTTTCTTGAAGAATGTTCTTAATTATTATATTTTAAATATCATTTACTTTTGTGATTATTAACTTTACCTTGAAAAAATTACTTTACTTTAATCATTTTTTATTTTTTATTTCCTTGAATATTTACATTATCATAAGATAGATATTATTAGTGCCTAAAGCATATACCATTTTACAAATGGTGTTTAAATTGAGAGATGTTTGAATATATGGTGAAATATTTATAAATATATATTATTTATTAAATATAGATATTTAATATGGAATAATTTATATTAATTAATCCAATTATTCGATATGACTAATAGTTTGAACATGAAATGATGGGTGGGTCCCAAACATTATATATCCCTCTTGTAAAAGCAATTTATCATGATTAAAATTAGTTTTAAAAATTCTAATTCTTTAACCCATCTTGTGAAAGGTCATGATGATATAGGTTTTCATGTGTGACATACATAATATAAAAAAAATAGTTTCCCTCATTCAGATTATGTTATTATTGATCCACGATATTTTTTCATTGACATATCTGTGGATGCATTCTATTATCTGTTTATTAATTAAATGGAATGTTTTTTAGTTTCTTACCTTACCATATTGATATTTCCTTATAAATTTATTTGAATGGATTGTGTTTTCAGTTATTTACTTTCCATTTTGAAAATTCTGATCATTTAATTAATGATTCTTCTATACCTACCCTTACTGAACATTTAACATCGCCCATATTATATTTCCTTTCCCCATGTTATGAAGAAGAATCACTTGAATAAGTTTCAAGGATTCTAGATTTTAATTATGTTTTTATTTATTTTAATTTAAAATTTATTTTTGGTATAATTTTTGTAATCTAATTTTCTGAGACTACTAAATTGATCAGTCCCTCATGATTTGATTCTTTTTAATAATGCAAGTATAATAAAATAACTAACCAGATTCTAGAATATGGGGTCTAAAAATCACATTTTAGTATTTCTATATTGATGGGCCATGAATGTGTGATGAAAATGTACATATTTTTTTAATTTGGAAACATAAAAAAATATAATGTTATAGTTTTTACATTTTTCAATGGTAATGAGCATGGAATGATAGTATAATAAGTACAATAAAAATTAATATTATAATATTTATATAGTGGTTTCCCATTATAAGGTTTAGTGTTTTTTCCAATCCTTTTGTTAAAAAGTTTATTGATTATGGATTTATGCTAAATTTATAATATGTTAATTTTTGGTTCTTCCATTCCATGATTAATTTAGCATGATTGACTATTAATAGAATTATTCTTATAACATTATTGACCATGAAATATAATTGATCAATATATCATCACAATGTACTTCTCACATATTTCTTCACATTATCGAAATAATTTCAAATGATTAAAATTTTATAGCATAAAGAAACTAGGCATAACATTATAATATTTTATTAATCATTATTTCATAAGAAATTTGGACAAATTTTTATGGATAATAAATGATTAGTGTATATTGTGTATGTTTATTATTATTACATTATTTGTTTTTTTCTTTATATGTGAATTGATATTATGATCTATGTTTTCATGTAAATATTGATCTAAAATTACTAAATTCCATTTGAAGTATATATTTTACAATTTTTTTTCTTAACATAAAATTTCTTAAAAAAAATGATTTTCAGGAAGGATTTATGAAAAATTACCAACATTTTGGATTCGGTAGAATATTATAGAACCATTTATTATGAAGATATTAAAAAATAAATTTTTAAAATAGGAACACTTTATTAATTTAAAATGTTTAATTTTTTGGATTTATATTGGGTTTTTATAATTGTGACATTGTTTCATGATGGTGCATAAATATGTATTATAAAATAGAATCTAAAAAACAATTTCTACAATTCAAATTTAAAGTTGATTTAAATAGTTTCTTTAATTGGGTTTTTATAAAATTTCAACATTGAAAATAAAATATTAACATTGTTTTTTGAACATTGGAACCTATAGTGTTCTCCTTTTGGAGTGTTTTTATATGCTTAATTGGTGTATGAAAACCTTGATGATGTGCATGAATGGTAAGTATTGAGAAAATTTGACTAAGAATAATCATACTTGAAATTTTATTCAAGAACTATGCCACTATCTATGGTTGATATTCTTCCAATGAATGTATTCTCATTATGATGATTATCTTTTTTTACTACTATACTAATTATGCTTACATCATAATTTTTTTATTATAAATACTTCACATTAGAATATTTTCTATGTAGGTTGTTTTTTTCATAATAATAGATTTAATATATGGTAGATAAATTATAAGCTCATCTAGATATGATGCCTTATTGGATGAGCATGGATACATCTTGTGGGTGTTGGTATATTTTAGGTTCTAGATTGGCCACTGTTTTATATTTGTGTTTAAATTTTCTTTTTGGTTTGGAATTTGTTGATATAAAAATTTCATTTTTACCTATAGTATTGAATGGGTTTTAGTACTTAGTGTCATATTGATTTTTGTTTCTAGAGACTCACTCTTATAACATAAGATGGATTTTTCATCATTCTCCAAAGAAAATAGAGTTTGAGTTGGGAAGGTGAATTTTCACAATGTTAGGTATCATCAATATATCATGTTGGTTAGAATTTGAATAGTTTGAATGGAGAGATCAATTAATTAAATTAAGAACCATTTATTTTTGACTATATAAATCTTCTGTGGTTATTTGTAATTGTTTCATGTTAGGTATCCTCAATTGATGTTTTCATGGATATCATCTATTATATGATTTAGACCATAAATTTCATAATGACCAATTAATTTTCATAGGTACCTCATAGGATATAAAATTTGAGGATTAAGAGGTTATATCATATTCCTTTTGATGTCATCTCATATATATTCTCATGAATGTATACTCAGACCACATATATTTTCTCATGATCGATTACATAGTCGCTGTATTATCTATATAGTCTCTAGGTATTGTGTTATTAAACATTGGATCATGTATAATTCACCCATTAAATCACTTTATTAAAATTATGTTACATATAACATGATGATATCCTATTTTTGAATCAGATAAATTTAATTCATAACATATTTGATAATGACTATGATTAATCCCTAGTAAAATCCTCAATTCCCAACCACTAGTTTAATCCTTAATATTGGGAGATGCTTTGGGGAGGTTAGAGGATGAAAATTATATCGGCTGTATCGGTATCAGATTCATGTTCCACATCATTTCAGGATAGTATTAATAACATTTTTTAGGATTGAATTGAATAGAGAAATTTTTGTCATTGATTAGCTCTATCCATCTTCTTTGACACATTTTGACCTCATTATATGAAATTATACACATTATACTATTATGATCAATATAAATGACACCCTTATCACGTAGAGATACTTATTCAAAATCAATAAGGTGTAGATAAATGATGCTAACTATAGATAAAGTCTTTGGTAGTTTCTCTCATGGATCATCAACTATTCGGAGGTATAGGAGATTAGTTTATAATTGTGCATGAGTAAACACCCCAATAATTTCTTTTAAGAATAATTGTATATAAAAAAGTCATATATACTAACTTCTAGTATGAGAACAAGAGGATTTATTATCCTCTTCTTGAGAACCTTAAATATTTCCTCACATTCTTATATCCCAAAATACATTACCAATTTTCATGTTAACATTGTTAGTGGGTAGAAAATCAGGATTAATTTCTCAAAAAAAATCAATCATACATTTCAAAACATAGGAAACTATGGATATTATTAACACTAGTGATTCTAGGAAATTCCTAAATTTACTTTTTCTTATAAGGGTCCCCATATATTATCTCACTTGTAGCCTCATGACCTAAGGATTTCACTTTATGCATCTAAAAGGTTCACATTCTTAACTTAGTATATATTTTATCTGTCTATAATGTCTCTAAAACAATCCATATTTTCTCTTTGTTTGCTTATTTTCTATCAATGTAAATGTGAATATCATTGATAAATACTACTTATAATTTATCAAAGTGGTCCCCAAAGACTCTATTAATCAAATAAATGATGATTGTATAGTAATTAGTAAGTCTTAAGGGACTCACTATGAACTCATAGTGTCCATACCATGTAGAAAAGGATCTGTTCTGAATATCATCCTTCTTCACCTTTTTTTGAAGATATCTACAATGATGATCCACCATTGAGATGTTCTAATCTCCTCGTAGTTGATCGAACACATCATAATTCCTTGGTAGGGGATAATTGTTCCTTATTTTGATATTTTTTATCTCTTAGTAATCGATTCAAAGCCATATAGATTCATTCTTTTTCTTTATAAATAGAACTAATGAACCACAATGTGATACACTAGAATATATGATCCTTTTTTTCAAGTGATTTTGAAGAAAATACTTTAACTCTTCCAGTCTAATTAGGGCCACCATTTAGGAGAATTTAGATAAATGAGTGGCTTAGGGTCTGGGATCTATTGATAAATCTACCCCATAATCTAGGGGTTGTATGGGTAAATCTCTTGGAAATACACTACAGTAATCCCAAATAATGGGAATTTACTCTAGGTTGATACTTTCCTTTGACATTACCATTTAGTAATGATATTTATCTTAACAGTGTATCAACACCCCCACCTTTGATGGAATTTTTGAAGGATAATAAATCTTCATAGAATTTTTAGGGTAGAATTGGATTTTTCGGAATATGAAAAGTGATTTATATATCCTAATAACTTATTTATTCTATATATAACAAGAGAAAATGTGTATCCTATTTAGAATAAATTATACCAAGGGAATGATTATGAGATTCAATAGAATAATCTTCCCACACACACTACTTGGAGAAGAGTCAAACACTTGGGTTGTAGTGATTTCACTACTTGGTGGTTTTATTAAAATATATACTTAAAAGTATTTGACATTGAATCCAAAATTTGAAGAAAAAATTTAGGGTATAATGGAATGTATTGAACCATAATCAAATAGAACCTTTTCTATTATTGATTTAATTGGAAGTGTACCTTGTATGACTTTATTTTTATTCTCAACTTTAGTAGTAGTGATGGTATAATCATTCCCTTAATCTACTACATTTGCTGTTTGACAATGATTAGATTCAAGGAAAAATGGTTTAGTGAATTGGCTTTCACAGTTTCATTACTACATACAAAGAAAGAATTGAACAATCGTTAGTGCATTTATTGCCACCTTCCTTTCATCTATCATGTTTCCTAACTTCTTCATTTCTATTCTACATTTATGATCCTGGGAGAATTCACTCTTGCACTTAAAAATTTTACTGGTCCCTTTGAGAAAATTACCATGATGTTTCTTACAATATTTTGTACATGTTGGTGGTTAGATCATTTTTCCACCTTCTAATTTGACCCCCCTAACATAAAACATCATTATTATCTTCTTAACCCAATGAAAAAATATACACTCCACAAACTCTATATATACATTGCGAGAACATAAAAAAATTCTTTATTCCTCATAAGTTCTTGGATTTCTAGAGCCTTTCAAAGGTGTGGTTTTAAAAAAATAAATAATATATCAATTTTTATATCAATGATAATAAAAATCCATAGGATTATCTTGAAATACTTTTGAATGTTTTAATGTAATCCATTAAATATTAACCTTAAATTTACTTCAAATCTATTAATCATCTCTCCATATTTGTTCAAAGAGTATGAGGGGAATAAATATTAAGAAATAATTTCATAATGTCGTCCCACTTCATATCTTCTATTTCATCCTTCGAATTTTTGTTCTTTATCAACACCAATAAATGATCATCCAGTCCAACTAAATGAAAGAAAAATAGAGTCACCTTATCCTTCTCAGAATAGTGGAGAATAAAAAGATCCTCTACATTTAGTTAACCCACTATTCTGTGACTACTGTATTAGAATATCCACAATGTTTTGGTCGGTTTAGTAAAAAAAGGCTCAATGTCCATTTGATCCTTCATGGGGGAAGGAGGATGTTTCACATGGTTTGGGATTTTATTAATTTCCATAGACAATTGGGTAAGAATCTTGATGAATATTTTAATTCCACCTCTAATGGAATTGGGGATGTTTTTCAAGAAATCATTACATTATCCCTCACATTGAATGTTTTCGTGGTTGTTCTGAGTTCCCACAGTTGTATAAAATAAAAATTTCCTAAATTTGATATAAATCAAAAAATTGTAAATAAATATTTTATTTCTTTATGAAATTAACACTAATGGAATATCGTATGGGATTTCTATATTTATCCATTTTCTAAAACAAATTTTCATTGATATATACGTATAATTACACATATCATAATGGATTTAAAAAAGTTATTATAATAATAATTCCTAAATTATATTAAAAATGTATATGATAGATAGTATAGTGAACCTTCATCTTCTTACATGAAAATTTTATCATTTATAAGATAATAAACTATTACAATCCAGGATCTAAAGGCATAGTTCATTTGGAAAAATAATATCATACTTCACTTATATATAATAAAACATAATCATTTATTTAAATAATTCATATTTATACTTATAAAATCTTATTTTCTCCTCAGTAAATATTATCAACTAAGGATATACATAAATGAAAGGGGTGAGCTAAAAGCCCTGTAATAGGAGGAAAAATGGAAATGTATCAATATAACATGTGGATAACTAAAATGATCATCATATAATTATCATATGACCATAATCATAACCACGAGGGAACCATTTTATAAATTCATGGAATGTGGAAATGAATAAAAAGTAAAAATCTTATCATTTATTTGAAATACATTTCATAGTTGGGAAAAAGATAGCATCTTGTCCACGCATAATATTTATCCATAATCATAACATAATAATTATGAAAAAATATAACATCTTGTTCATGAATAATTGGAATTATATCATAAGATATAATAAATTATCCAATTTATTTAAGATATATATAATTTTGGGCCCATCAGTCACATCATAATATTTATATATATATATAAAATCTAGCATGCCACATAGAACGTATAACAATAATAGTCATGAAATAGAACCAAGGAATATAATGGGTTTCATAAGTATTTCATAAATAATTATTTAATGATTAAATTTTTTGGTTCCCAAATGAATATTGTAAATCATACGTGGATATAAAACATCATTATTCTTCAGGGGATAAGAACTGTTTCTAGAGTAATAAAATATGATGTTTTTAAAATTAATGTCACATTGAAAAACATGGGTATCTTGGAAAAACATATGTAATGGTAGGAATATTTATATCACCAAATTAAAAGTTAATATCAATTTAGAGGAAATAATATAAACATTAATTATGTGTAAGAGGAGATAACATAAAAAATATATTTGGGTTCGAGGGTACCCTTACCTTAAATCTTACTTTATTTTTCCACATTTCCACCTCCATAATAATAAAAATCAATTTATTAAAACATTTATTCATAATTGAATTAATTTTATTTTATAAAAACATTATCCACTATAATCATTTGATTATATTTTATAATTTTCTTGTTTAAGGGGATGTCATTTTCAGATCACAGTTTCCCGAAAATTTCCAGTTTTTCTTTGATTTCACTATTTTTGTTCAATGTCATTATATATGAGAAACATTAATTGCATAATATTATAATACATGAAATTAAATGTTTATATAGTATATTAAATTAATAATATTCATTAATTAGTATTTCTTTATGTTTTGACATGGAAATGTCTCTATAATTGTTTATCTTTCATTTCAGAGGATATTATCAAAAGAGTAGGGAAAACAATTTTTAAATTTATATATGTCTTAAATATGATTCTTATAGTTGGTTAAAATTATTATTATAAGGATAAAATACTACCAAATTAGTCTTTTATGTTCATTTATTGAATTGGGTGGTGAAAAAATTAATGATAATAAGAAAAAAAAGGAGAAGAGTTGATAGATACTTACATGATCGTCAGAGTATATTCTCTTGTACGACACTAAAAATCCATTGATTCTTGGTGTTGTATTACTATAGAACATCTTTAAAGATTCTAAGGGAATTTAATCAAATTAAATTTTGATATTTTAGTATTTTTATACTTTTAGAATAGTGGTTTTCAAAGATGAGGGTGATGGGTTATTGAAACTTGAGGAGAGGGGAATTTTTACAAAGTAGTGATAAATTTATTAATCTATCAAACGTAAAAGAGTTATATTGAAAATACGAAATTATAAATCATATATAAATATAATGTAATTATTTTTTATTAATTAAATCCCCTTTATAATTCAAATTAATTTTTTTATAAAAAAGGATAGTGGAAGAAAAGAAATATTATTATTTTAAAGGATCAATTTTTTTCTATAGGTTTTGGAATATTATTTTTAGGGTTGGAAATTATGTTTCATGTATTTTAATAACTATTTTTGGAAATTAAATATATAATTGTAGAACCTTATATATCCCTAGACCCGCACTTCCAGATCCATTACATAAAAATGATTTATATTTTTTATATAAAAAGTAACTAAAACATATAAGTACATTTAAAACTGAGGATCTTTTCTAGTTTAGTATTTGGAGTAAATGGATCACTTTTAAATATTATTAGTGTTAAAATAGTAAATAAAATGCAGTAATGAATCATTTCTCACACTATATTTTTATCAAGATAAACTCTATTAAAGATCTATATGAACCTATAAACATTTTATGAAAACATAGGGTGAGACAAATTTCCCAGTAAGCGGTTTTTTAAATTCTAGTGAAAACCATTTAAGAAAATACTTATTCCTTCTAAAAAATACTTTTGAAAATATATTTTGAAATTAACTTTGATATATAATATTTAAAAAATTCATTTCAAAAATACCATTGATAATTATTTTTAAAAATACATTTTTTTTCAAAAAAAATTAGAAATTCTTTTGAAAATACATATAGTTAATAAAACATGATTTTGAAAACACTTTTCAAAAATAAAATAGATTTTTGAAACCTTTTTTGAAAATACTATGAATACATGACTTTCAAAATGATTTTTAAAATACTTAACCTTTTAAAACATATAAATATACTCTTTGGAAAATAGTAATGATTTTTGAAATTCTATAAATCCATTGAAAATAAATACACTATTAAAAACATTATATTATATTTGAAAATAACTACACTAATGAAATGATTTAAAATAATATAGTGGTTTTTTTAAAATACCATTAAATATTTTGAAAACTAAAAAATAGGTCCAATTAAAAAATGAAGGCTATCATGGGCCTACCCACTTCCTTAGGAATGAGGTCAGTCCTCATCCTCTTCTTGTTTGAAATTTTTATGTGCCATTTTTTATAAAGAAATTTTTATCTTGATTTATACATATACATTTTCTAATGGGGGGTTTCATTTAAAAATATAAAAATTAGTTGAATATACATGCACATTTATAAATATATAAATTTTTATTTTCATAGTAAAATAAATTGTTAGATTTGGAACTATGAAACTTCATGTCATTTTTTATTTTTCATGGTTTCCTTAAAAAATAATTAACATCAATGTAATTAAAATTTCATATAAATTAATTTTCATTAAAATTTTAAACTATATCATTAAAGACTCATGCTCAATTCAAAATATAAAAACTCATTTTTTAATTTGTTTTTTCATAAAATAATGACATGCATGAATCAACCTTTTACATGAAATAATCTCCATAATGATTTTTATTCACATAAAATGATATTTGAATCAATATTCATAACCAATATGTAATTATGAATCACATGTAAAATTATAAGAACACAATATAATAGAGTACATATTAGTAATGATAAAATTAATATTTTGACAAAATAATTCCCGTATTAATATACACATGTATATAGTTTTACTTTCAAGATAAAATATAAATAAAAGTAAATATACCTTTGAATTATAATTTGAAAATCAAGACTTCATAACACATATAAGATTTATAGAGGTTATACTTTTCAAATAAAAAATTCTTCATTTTGTAATTTTAAAATATTAAGTTGGATGATTTCATGTTTTAAAATGAATTAAAAATTAATTTCAGAACAAGCATGGATGACAAGAAAAAAAAAATATATATATATATAATAAAATACACCTGTTAAATAAATTTAAAAAACATTCATTAAGAATTAGAATATTTGAAGAAGATGTACTACTTAAAAACATGAAATTTAGAATTTGTATGCATATATATATATATATATGAATACATATATGTATACATAAAAATGGATGAATTTGTAAATAATGTATCACATGCAAACCTAAATTTCATAAAGAAATTATTACAAATACTTATATCACAAGATTTATATTTTCATAAGTACTTCCATATATTTGGTTGATAAAAATGCAATGACTTGCACATATATATCAAGGTTTTAAAATTTTAAAACATGAACATGATGAAATTGAATATCATACATACATAAAAAATATATATATAATTGAAATCATGATTATATAAAATATATATATACATACATACATATGTACTTACATAATTGAAAGAAAAATTTAAAATTTGGAATGATAACATAATAAACCATTATATTATAACAATTTAGAACTAGAACTCTTAAATAAATGAGTTATCCTGGAATTGATAAATATACATGCATATAAAATAAATATGAAATTTTTATCCAATATAAGAATATATATATATATATATATATATAAAATGAGGGTTTTTAAATAAATGTTTTAAAATATAAAATTTCTTCTTACATTGCTATTAATGGGAACCAAAGGAAGAAAATTCTTCTGTCTTTGGGTGTGTTAATCGAAAGAAAGCAATTTCCTTCTGTCTTGTCTGTGGGTAATCAAACCAGAAGAAATTTACTAGGAAAATAGATGGAGTGAGATTTGACTTAGGTGGAACAATGAGGACTTCTCCCTACACAGAATGCTACTTACATATGTGTACTCACTTAGCTTCTAAGAAAAGGTAGGAATATGAATAAACATGAATGGTATTTCACTTTGAAATAATTGTTGGTGAAGGAGGAGATAGCGAAAAATTGAATCGATTAAAAGGGAAGGCAATGAGGGTGGAAATGTTATCTTCTACATGGTTTAAGGAAGAGGCCAATGTATAGTGCCAGTTTTGGGAGGTTGATGTGTGTTGGAGAAGTATTATCATAAATTGAGGGTTTGGATGTCCTACGTACTTGAGTAAGGAAGATGAGATAAAAGAAATTAGACGTTCATAGTGGTCAACATTTCTTCACCAGAGTATGTTTAGTGGAGATGGAGGAGATAATGAGTGGTTGAGGCATGCCTGTTGGTGTGGGGCTTGGTGTTAGCGGGTCGAGCGGTACCCGAATGAAGAAGGCAACGATATTTTTAATTTCATTCACTATTTTTTATTTTTTTATCTTTTTGGGGTTTTCTCATGTTGTCTATATATATATATTGATATCTATACACATCCTACTTAGATATATTTACATATGGTTATCTATGTTTATTAATATATCATTCTTACATCTTTTTATGGTTTATTTATATGCATCCATATATACTTTATGTAAGTTCATATATATATATATATTTGGAACATGTGTTTGTTTATAATTAATTACTCATAAATAATCATTTAACTAATTTTTTTTCTAATACATATATATCACCTAGTAGTCATCATCATTATTTTAATTCAATTATAAATTTTTGTAACACTTTTGTTTAATACAATTTTTTATGTCCATAATAATATTTCACATCTCATTATTATTATCCATTTTAAATTTGTGAAATTAAAATAATATTTAATGCATCACTATAGAATTTCATTTTTATCATTGTATATATTAACATCATAGCCTTCATAATGTATATGTTATTTAACTATTTATATAATTTATATTATATTTCAACAAATATGTATTTATATAGGTTTTAATTATGTATTTTAATTCTTGTTCTATAATCTTTATATTTTATAAATATTATAATTTTTGTTTCACTTTATTTTTATAGGGTTATATTTATCCTTAATTAATATTTTATACCTATTAGTTTGTATTATATATTTTATATATTATTTAACATCTAAATTTATAATTTTAATTGACTATACACATTTATTAATTTGAAATTAATGTGATTTGATATTTTAAACAAATAAATAAAGAAAACATTAAAAAAATAATTTATCTAAAAATCTTGGGGTGTTACAAACCTCAACTTCTGGAAATTAATAGTTCATTATTGAATCATGAGTGGTGTAACTTAATATATACTGGTTATGTGAAAATAGTATTTTTACTGTTAAACTAAAAATTGAAGCATTTCATGAAATTAGCAAAAAACACCATTGGATAATTTTTATGTACTGATTTCAAAAATGATATTAATTTTATAAAAATAAATTTAAAGGATATGTACTTTTAATTTTTAATATGAAAATTATACTTTTTATGAAATGATTTAAAATAATGTTTATTAAAAATGTGCCTATATTTTCTTTGAGCTTTTTAATCCTAGTATTTATTTATCTGGATTATAATATATATATATTTACATTTATTAATCATGATAAATATTATTAATAATACATTTTATTATTTTTAGTTCAAATTACTCTTCCAAAGGCCATGTTACGATTCCCAAAGGACATGTTACTATTCCAACAGTCACATTACTATTTCAAAAATGACCATGCCTCGTGTAAATGCCAATTTATTTATTCACTCAATAATCAATTCAATTCCTCTCATGGTTCTATATTTACATTTTAAAAGATTCTGATTGGTTTAATAATAATATATTTTATTTTCTATTGTTTTTGAAGTAGGGGAGATGATTCTAGCAGATTAGGCCGATCCATATTTTCTCATTTTACATATTCTTTTTTAAATTTATGTATAGTTATTAATTTAATTATTTTATATGGTTTCATTGATAATTAATTTAATAGTATTTATTAATGAAATAAATTATTTTTGGATTCATTTCATGTATTATTTTATATAATATAATATTACATAAATTTATTTCAATAAATAGATATCATTTATAAAATTTGGGTCACAATAGTATACAAGGTAATTAATGTTGAACACATGCCCATGATTAGGTCATGATGATTACCTATACCTATCCCATAGGATGAGCGAATTCCATTAGGATCTGGCAGTAGTTGTATTCAAGAGCATGATATCGTGGTATATTTTTTTTGATCTACCCATTGATCGATTTATTTTCATTCATTTTGAATGAAATTTATCCATGATCATTTAGTATTGGTGTATTTTGGGGATAGATTAACCTTCCATCCTATTCTGATTACCATGTTATTTTACAATGACATCATTTTCTTTTGGGGTTAATGTTTGATGTATTGAACTTTAGAAAAAAAAATATAAGACATAGAAGATCTAAAAAAATAACATTTTATTTTATAGTATTTTTAAAAAGAAACTCCAAGCTTAAACTAAACAAAAAAAATACTTCTATAAATTTAATCTCTTCTATTACTTGCAGAACACCCAACCTCGAGTCCAAATGAACGGTAATACAATATAACATTATAGGCTAACCATTAAATTTGAGTGTATTAATATTAATAAATAAATTATGAATAGTATATGGATTACACATAAAAAATTATTTATTATCAATTGATTAGAAATAAAATAATAATTATTTAAAATAAAAAATAATTGTTTTTTGAAGAACCGTGTTATTTGTAAAGGACGATTATGTCGAACACTATACACATAATTTAAAATTAATTATCAATAATTTTAGAAAATATATTTTATACAATGAGAATTAATTTTTTTAAATATTTATATAAAATAAACTTAGGGTTATTTTTATTTTTTTTAAAATGTTTATATTTTTATTAATAGTTAAAAATAATGATTTTTATTGAAAGCATAATTTCCATTTAAATAATTTTCAATGATAAATTATATTTTAAATTTAATTTAATATAGAATTAGTTAAATAATAATAAAGTGTATCTAATTTATTTAATTTTAATAAAGTTCATCATCTATTGTGATATTGAAACATTCAATATTAATGATAATATTGTCTTTGAAAACACACTTTTTCATCGCTTCTGTTGGTATAATTAAATTCCATTCTTCCAAATTCCTGAATTGAATATAGAAAAAAGGATTACATATTTTGAATCATTATAATTTAAATTATATTATAAGTATAACTTAATTTTTGACCTAAATAAATAGTGAAAATAGTACAAACAAATCATCACATTTAAGAATTTTTTTTGTTAAATGTTGGTTAAATTAAGAAGATTACTATACAAATAACCTATAAAATTGTCAAAATCATATTTTATTTAAATATTTAAACCATATATTATACCACATTCTAAACTAAGTTTATTTTGATGAATTTTTAATTGAATTGCATTGTCATTTTGGATTTTATTAAGAAACTTACAAGTAATTCTAACAGGGTTACTTTTCCCCCACATAGGAAAGGGAACCCACTCAGCTCACTTATTTACACCTCTCTATCCCTTTATAATTTCAATAACATGAAAAAATACATATGAAAAATACTTATAATTTTTTTATATCTTCTTATTTTACCAAAATAACAAACCTAGGGTCTTTTATAGAAGATTCAAATGAGGTTTCTCTTAGAGAAGGTAAATGTCTAAGAAAAGATCATTCAATTTTGATCATTTTTTTCAACTAAAATAACATAATAAAACTAATAATATAATAAAAACAGTAAAAAATATTTTATCAGTTGTTTTTATGTTTATGTAATAATCATTATCCTTCTTCTTCTCCATAAAATAGGAAATGAAATCATTGATTATGTGTTATGTGGATTACCACTTCACGAATAGATGTAATTTGTTTCCATTCACCATCTTCCAAGGTTGGATATAATAAAAGGTTTAAAAAATTTATATTATATTTATGATATTTTTATACTTATAAAATTATAATATCACAAACACATTTTTACATACCATGCATTTTAAATTCTGATATTGTTGCTCATGTATATTGCAGACTACCACCTCACGATGTGATGTGATTCATTTTTAACTTATTGTTTACATGGAATGTAATAATGATAAATTTAATAAATATATATTATATATAGGATATGATATAAATTATTTTATATTAATATATCACTTCATTCTCTACCATTTCAACCATTTCAGAAATGATATTTTAACTCAAGTTTATGTATGCCCTTTCATCTCCCCGAAGCGATGTGACCCATTCTCTATGTTAAAATTCCAATAATGATTACAAAATAATTTCTAATTAAAGGAAATAATATTTATTACATTAATATAATTATCTATATGATAGAACTATATCATATACCCAAGAACCAAAACATTCATGTTGAATAACGAATGGAAAAATTAGGTAATTAACAAAAAAAAAATTCTAATAATGAAATATTATTAATGAATCAATGATAAGAAGTTATAAAAGGTTAATATATAATATTATAAATATTAATATTGTTCTTTAATAAGTTAATATATTTTATAGAAACACTATACCATATTTTAAATATTTTTTAACCAAAAGGAAGTGTGATATACGAGGCTTTGTCTTAATTACCATTCATTAAGAAATATTGTAACATTATGCACCAGATTCATTTTATATGGTGTATATACATATCCTTTTACATGTAATATAAATAATACTTATAACAAAATTTTATTTTATGTTACAATATTAATTATTTAATCCATGGAATATTAGCATGAAAATTACAAAATTGTAATGAATTCCATAACTCAATTTATTTTCAATGGGTTATATTACATCTTCATTATCATCAATATTATAATAAAATATATTCAAATAATCATGATGATATTCAGTTTTATTTTCAATAGTTTTGTAGGATTTAATTTGGACACACATAATTGATCTCATGGTTAATTTTCACATCATGTTTATGATATTGGTATATTCTTATTTCACAATCTCATTCTAATCGAGATTGTTTATTATTGAATTTCAGTTGAAGGATATTATATGATCATTACCTTCTAAAACAATATTATTTTCATCACCTCTGGTCGATCATGATATTTTAAAGTAAAAATATAATTTTCCACTATGTGGTACTTAAAATAATTTATTTTTTAGGAAAATTAGACTTCATTTCTCTATTCTATTGGAAATATTTTTTCATACAAAACAATTTTTTCTTGAAATTGTTTACAAAATATTTATTTTCAATTTAAAAATTATTTATTAGAGATTTATTTACCATTTGGACTAGTTACATTTTTTTTTGAAATGAATCATCACGTGACATTCAAAAATGGATTATTTGGAATCCACTAAAAAAGTGATAGTAATCCTTATTATAATGCCTATAAAATGAAAAAAATATTGATACTTACTAAAAACTAAAATAATATAATTTTTTTAAAAATTTTTGAATGAATATTTTCAAAAAGTTTGGTTAAAATTTTATTCTGAAAGGTGAATTTTGAAGTACATATGTTTATTCCCTCCATGATGATTTAAAGGTTAATTTCATGGAATTTATATTCATAGACTGGAAAAAAATCTTATTCTAGTTGTGATCCACTAGGGATATCTTTTATTGATAACATACTTATTTGTTATATGGATAGTTTATGATAATTTGGACTAAGGAATGTATTTTAAATCAAATTCCTGATTCATTCTTATAGTCATTAGCTTTCCTTTGAAATATTCCCATTCATAAGATCATTAGAAATTAAATTTACCCTAAATATCCATATTATTTATCTTTTATATTTTTATCTCATATAATAAATATAATTTTTACATAAATTTTTTCTACATTGAATGTTCTTTTATATCTGGTAAAATATAAGAAAATGTTTATTCTTTTCTCTAAAATAATATTTAATGATACAAATTTTTTTATGAATTAAATCATTTTTCCAATTTATAGGCATGATTTAGACATGCAGTGATGGGTAGGGACCAAAATTATATATCCCCTTCATGAATCAATTTCCTCACTTATAGAATTAATAAGTTATCATTATTTTTTTTAAATGTATTTTTAAAATATATCATGAATGGTATTGAAAATAGAGGTATCATGTTTCTAAGAAGATGAAGTAAAACATTAATCATTTTATTTATTAAGATGAAAATTATTATAATAAAGGATATGCTCACAAAGATAATTTCTTTTTATTAATTTCATTCATAGTGTATAAATTTAATGGCACAAGTGTTAATTTATTTACCATATGTTATTGGTTTTGAATTATCTTATTATCCATGATAATTTTTTGATGATAATATATCTTGACGAATTTAATTTTTAGTTTATTGATTAAATGGATTGTGTTTTTAGATATTTATTATTTCATATTTATTATGCCTTATGTTATTATGATATTAAATTTATATAATGAGAATTTGGGTTCATTTATTTATCATTATATATTGACTATGATTATTAATTTAATATAGAATCTGTTATATATAACCATTACTGATCTTTTTTTAATCTCAATTATTTAGTATCATCTCCTAAGAATCAATGTAATGTATTATGATTGATATGAATGTATATACTCGGGAGAGTAGTGATATTATAAAATAACCATTCTTTAAATTTTGAATTCAAATTTTATATGGGAATAATTTATGTATCAAGTTTAAAAAGAGTAATAAAATATTTTCCCTCCATGATTTGATTCCATATATCTTATAAAAATTTATTAATGCGAGACACCAAATATGGGTTATTGAAGTCATATTAGGAACTATATTAATGAATTTATAGATTAGGAAACAAAACCCTATGATAAAAATTTAGTATAAGTATAGAAGAACATCCTAATGTTTTGGTAATGAAAATATTATGTGGTTTTTCCTAGAAATAAATCCATGTCTTGATAAAAAATGTGGACTTGGTTTATAATTTTTTTAACAATGAGTAAGAACATCAAAATGGGTGCATTGGGATATAAGTGGTTATCAACTATTGCAAGATAATATTCTTTTTTATGCCTATGGTTTTACAATCAAGCATGATATGCTTAGGATGACTCAGATTTTCATTACATACAATTTGGAAATATTTGAATATATGATGATAGGGAATGACCTGTGCTAATCAGATGGTGTCTTAAATTTTAAACAAAAAATAATATTTTAGACATCATTTATATTACTATATGGTTATCCCACTGTGATGATTATTTCTCAAAATATGCTTTAGGGTTTTATTCAATGGATGAAACCCAAATAAGTCATTTTAAAATTGAACATGACAAATAGCGTGGTGAATATTTGCTACCAAATGGGATGATGATACGAGTAAAACATATATTGATTATTCCAAATTAGTTTCCAAAAAATATGCTAAAAACATAATTTTAATGTCACATGTATATATATATTAATAAATTTTTAATTTATATTAATATTTATGAATAAGATATTAATTTTATGTTAAATAGGACACTTTTTTTGATTGAATTATCAACACAGAACAACATATTTCCTTGACATCTTACGTTTCACACAGCTTTGAGTTATACCATAAAATAAAATAATAATAATATTATTTTAAATATTAGTTAACACAAATGAGTTTTATTTTAGGGAATGAACATAAATATCTACATTATTATTACACATGTTTGTTAAATGATTTCAAATTTATTCAATAAATTTTAGAGTCCTAAAATAAGATTGAATCAGATTTTAAGCATGAAATACTTTAGTATTCTTTAAATGGTCGATTTACCACCTTTTTATGGAAAGCCCATTTTAAATATATTTTCTTCACTTTTATATTTTTTTTAAAATAAAATTATTCTTTAATGGTTGGTCATCCAAATTTACTTTGGATGAAATTTTGGTATTTTTGTGATAAAGTTCATTTTTATGAATGGTTAAAAATAAAGCATTTTAATTTAACAATTAATTTTAATATAATTTATTTATATAGTTAGATAGTAATTATAATTGGTTTTAAAGATTAATTGGATTATATTTTTATCATTTAATCCAATTTTGGTCATTGCATGTAATTTCACATTGAAATTGGACATAAACACATTTCAATCTTTTGGTAGTTTTTACTTCTTAAAAACATGCTTTTTGGTTTTAAAAACGGGAATTAATTTTAAATTAATTTATAAAAATTTGGTGTTTTAAATTTGGAAAAAAGGATTACATATTTGGAATCATGAGTTACATATTGTGTAAATAGGTAACTTTTATTTTTAGACATTGTGAATAGTAACTTTTTTAAATATTTTATTTACCATGGTTAAAGGGTAAATTTGGTAAATAAGGGTAAAAAAATAATATTATAATAATATTAAATTACCCTAACACGTGACCTAATACTACTGGATGAGATATTTCTGACCCTGGGTATACTAGGTTCTATTTTAGGACCCCATGGGGCCACTTGTGTGTGAAAATGACATTTAATTACTTTTAATTTATTGTTAATGAAAATATAACATAAAAACATATATTTTACTAAAAAAAGTTTAATATAGGGTTATATAAGTGATCTATTCAACTATAAATGATTATTAGAAATATAAAATTATTTCCTATATAATAGTATTTTGTTTATAATTTTTAGACATCAAATAAATAAACTTATTTATGACACAATGATGATGCAATTATTACATTATTAATGAATGATTTAAATAAATGAGATTATAAATACTAAAATTAATTTATTTTGAAACTTTTCATGACATAAAATAATTTTAGGGACGATTATGACTTATTAACTTTTAATGAATTTAGTTTTTTAGAAATAATCAAGTGGTCATGGTTTTTTAAAAATTCATGATATGAATAGTATACAAATTGACATAAATGAATTTTTAAAACAAATAATAATTTATTAAATGATATAATAGTCCTAAAAATAAAATATTATGCCAACAGACTTAAATATTGTTTAAAATTTCATTAATGGACCACTTGAGGTTCTATTGTCATTTTATTGTAAATATATTATCCATATAGTAGGAATACATAAGAATACATGGTAAGAGTTTAATTAGTTAACGAAGTATTAAAGCTAAATGGTAATGTTAAATTTTAGACCAAATATTGTATAAAAACTATTGGTTGAGTGGATTTAGAACAATACTCATGTTATATTATAATTTAATTATTTGGAGACCTTTTTAAATCAAAATTCAGTTTATAAGAAAACAATCTTTCAAACATTCCTAAAGTACCCCTCCTCCATCTTATAAAAGGCCACCACATCTAACCCTTACTCACACCTCACAAACCCCCTTGTCTCATCTAACCATATCCAAAATAATCTCCCAACATCCCTATCTTACTCCTAAAATCATTACCGTGGACAAAAGTAAATTCAAGAAGTCCTTTTATCTTACATCAAAACGAGTTACCTAATCTGAGGTAATGTCTCCTTTCAAGCTTATTCCATTTTGTTTTCATTATCCAACCCCCTATACTATCTTTATTCCATTATTTTATAACAAATAAAGTATATTCAGTATATTAGTATGTTTTTATGACAATTATTCGACCTAAACTCACACACACCTCCATCTAATGGATTTAGAACATACAGTTTCCATGGACGGTGAACAACTACCTCATGAAATAATGATTGTTCAATTATCTCCCAACGCCTATCATTGTGGAAATTATGATGGAAATATATTTATATATGATATATATTATATTTATATTGACTCTATTATTTTGTATTTTTCTTTTAAATCACACCTTTATGCTTTCCATAACGCGTAAATACGATAATTTCATTTGAGTAAGTGCAGACTATTGCCGCCTCAAAGTGATATGACTCTTTCAAGCTGTACTTGAATCATATAAAGGATAAAATTAATGAAATTATGTAACTTATATAACATTTTTATAATATTGGAATTATAATATACATATGTATCATTTAATTTTCATTCCTTTAAATATGAAAAAATGAAAGTTGCGTTCATGCGTACGCACAACTTACCATCTCCATGAACAGTGCATTTAATTTATTATATCCAAATGTTATGGAATATTTTATATACATATATAATGTATATAAATACATATATACATGATATATATTATATTTAAATCATGAATACTATTCTGGAGATAATGGTATTTTTCCCACATGGACCATTTGTAATTATAACAAGTTCATTTTTGACTCGAGTACCGAACATTGACAAAATGAACGATATGAACTTGAATAATAATATGATTGCTATAGCAAGGTAATAAGTGATATAAAAGGAATAATAAAATTTGAAATGGTTATGAAGAAAATAGAAATTAACTAAAGGTTATTATTCAGGAAGAACAAGGAACATACGTGACGATCCATATTCAAGGTAAGGGAGCTTCTTAACCCAATTTCCATTATTTAGGTTGATCTTCTACTTATTGTTTATGTAGTGCTTTGATTATGTAAGAAATGAATTTTGGTATCTTATATTGTATTTATTCATTATTTATGTGATCATATAGTGAATATAATGAATTGATCTATTTTATTTACAAAGTAATAATTGCAAGGGACTTCATCTCAATTTCCATCTATTGAGGCATATTTTGGTTTATACATGACCTTATTTCATACGGTGTATAATTATATCCATTTTCCATTTACTTTAATTGAAGAATTTTCAAAAGGAATTTTTTTTTCAATGAAGAATTTTCCTAAATAGAAAAATAATGTTTCTTTTTAACGTACACGGTGACAACGACCTTTCCGCCGCTGCGAACATTATTTTATATTCGGATTCCTCAACAATTTGTAATGTTTTTAAAAGGAAAATAAATACCATATACACTTTTTGTGTATTATGATATGGAAAATGGGTTTTAGAATGGATTTATTATCCCAATATATTTGAATGATATATTGTTATTGTAATGTAGAAATGTTATCTTTCCTTTATGGTTGTGTTATATGATATGATTTAGTTATGGTTCCCGGGAATTGCTTATGTATGGGTAGTACTGTGATAAACCTAGGGAGGGTGAGACCGAGATAGCACTCTAATGCATTGGGTAACATAAAAGAGATAAAAAATTAATGTTTCTTCTATGAGATTTAGGGAATATATTGTGATGGGTATTCTAAACGTATCTCCCTATATAGCTATGAAATATACAATGTAAGTTTGATATGGATGCCACAAGTTACCTTTATGTTTTATTATTTATATGTGTTATTCATAAATATTATTATTTAATGGGGTATGTTAAAGATATTATGTTTTATGACTGAGAAGTGTGATTTTATTTATTTGTATGTGCTGATGGAATAATTTTTTACTTCCTTATATTATAACCCTTATTGAGGTTTTTATGATCATCCCAATTTTTTGAAATGTTTTTCATAGGGTTTTAGGAATGTTAAGAGAAAATAAGTATTCCAGAATATTTATAACAAGAAAAAACTCTTGTTTTATTTAAATAGATTTATTATTGTGAAAAATTAGGATAGAGTAGAAGTGTCTATATTGTAATTTTTGGGATGTAATTTAATAGTTACAGACTAATTCTCTAAAACTCTAAACCCAAAAATATCCTCAATGTGAATTCTTGACTTAAATCAATATTATGTAATGGTTAAGGCTAAGGACTTATAGTTGGTATAAGAGTTCAGTTTAGATAAGTTTATAGGTTAGGGTGTTATTTAAGTATAAGTGACATAACCATAATCGTTAGCATATTATAAAGAGTCATAGTTATTTTAGATATATTGAATGAGTTTAAGATATCATGAATAAGTATATCTTAGTGTTTAACCTCCTCATAAGATATTATATGATGATTTTTATGACATAATCACACTGACCTTTTTGGTTTTAGTAAATGGATGGATCTAGCAGGCACCATATTTAAAATGGATGTGAATAAAACTGTGACCGTTTTTTGAATGAGAAACCAAATAAAATGGGATATGCAATGAGCACTCTTGTGGATATTATTAACATACTATCTAGAGTCATGATTGAATACTTAAACCTTGGGGATTTTTCTATAGAATTGTATATGCAAGAAATGAATCCCAATGGAAGTTCAGGTAATAATCATAAATGTAAGTATATTCAAAAACCTATGTGTCAAGGATGTGGAAAGAAAAACCTAGGAAAGTGATTCAAAGGGACAGTAAGAAGTTATAGATGTGGTAACGATGGTAAAAAATCAATAACTATCCATGAAAAATGGAAGCATCTAGTTAAATATAGGAGAAACAATGACATTATTTCTCAGTGATCAATTTAATGATTTAAATGTGGTGTACATGGTCACTACACAAATATATGTCTTATGAAGAAGGTTTATGAATTAGATCAGCAGTACCAAAAAAATATATGTTCACCAATGCCCAATGTCATTCCAATTGAGAATGATGAAACATGAAATTACCTATGAAAGGTATGGATTATTTATTAGATGATGTTTTCATATTATTGAATCTTAGGATATGACTCATGATTTTGTTTGTAAAAAAGATTTATTATAGAATTAGTTAAAAAAATTGTTAAGAGATAATGGAGAATGATGGATGATTAAGATATCTACATTTTAGAAATTAGAGTGTTATTTTAGATATCTGGTTAATGAAATGTTTAAAAGTATTAATGCTATTTTTTATGGGATTACTTAGGAAGAATTTTCTCTACTATGTGTAACCCTATAGTTTGTTATGTAAAAATTATATTTGAGTAATAATTTTATTTTCTTTTGTGGATATAGTTATAAAGAAACATTTTGGTTTATATCATCCTTTAATTTGAAGAAATTATGGGTTATTAATTTTTGGGAATGTTATAAAATTATATAGGTTTTAAAAAAGGACAACATGCAGTCCTTGTGACAACCTGTTGTGTCAGAAAAAACTGCATGAATCGAAACCACAACCAATATAAAAGTGGGATTTATCAACTACAACTGGACTACATTAAGTCCCTAGTTATTATAACTAATTATTTTTAGTTAAATGATATTATGGATCAAGAATATATTGATTTTGGGAACTTCTTATTTATCAAATGGATATCCTTAGTATAGGAAACTTATTTAATGATTAAGTGATAAATACTATTTTGGAATATTATCACCCTTTTGGGAACACTATATACCTAAGTAAAATATAATACTATGGTATTTTATTGGAGGAGTAATGGGGGAATTTTATTTTGGAATAATCTATGTTTGTATTATGGACTTATTGTGATTTGGGTTATTTATAGAAATGATTAACCTATCATGGAGAATATGTGATTAGGTTAATTACTTTTATGTATGTTAATTTAAGAGTAGTTGATTTTATTTGGAGATAAATGTTAAGATTTATCATGAAAGACTATGTTATCAAATACTTATGAATTATGGGTTTCAATCATAGTTGGATTATTTTGAATAATTTTAAGGACAATTGTTTATTGAATAGTCTTTGTTGAACTTTTGGTATTTTTTGTTTAATTTTAGATGTCAAGAGTAGTATTTATTTCTATAAAGGATTATCCTTTTTGTGGATCATCTGATCTTGTACTAAAATTTTTGTTTTTGGTTAATGTCTATAGACAAGGGAAATATATAGTTCATCATTTTTGCATTATTTCATTCTCTATATATTGATTCTAGTACTATAGATGTGACCAAGTATACTTGAATACTCATCGTTTGGTGAAAAGATGACTCTTTGGTATAAATTTATTAAAGGATGAAACTCTACTTGAATATTAAGTGTATTTCTTTATGTTCTTAGTCAATAGAATAAATAAATTCTATAACTTTATGAAAAGGAACAAAAAACATTTTCTGTTAAATTTTACTACTTGGTAATAAAATACTATTTAACCTATCACAAGATTGTGAATTTCTTATAGTTAACATTCTCTTGATCATGTTTTCTATCACTCTCTATCATAATATAATTGTTAGTTTATCTTATATATCTATATTTTCTTACATGGAATCTCAGTATGTGTTATCTTGGGAGACATTTTTACTTCTCTTTATTTCTTTAAAAGTGATAGTTTTATTGACTCTTTTTTCAATATGGGACTTTCAATGAATTTTCCAAGCCCAATTTTAAAATTGAGAGAATGCAATTTCCAAAAGGGGGGAAGAATGTAAAGACCCAGGCATTTATATAATAATATTTTTTTTATTTCAATTAATATATATGAATAATATATTAATTTTATGTTAAATATGACACTTTTTCATATAGCATACTCAACACGCAAAAACATATTTCCTTGAAATCTTACATTGCACACAACTTTGAGTTATACTGAAGAATAAAATAATAATAATAATATTTTAAATGGTAGTTAATGCATAGCTATTTTATTACCGGGAATGAACATAACTAACTACATTATAGTTAAAAAAAATTTTAATTTTTTTTTACATTTATCCAATACATTTTAGAGTCATAATATAAGAATGAATCCGATTTTAAGTATGATATACTTTTATATTCTATAAAAAGTTGATTTACCACATTTTGAAAGAGAAACATTTTTAATTATATTTTTTTTTCACTTTTATATGTTCTATTTGAAAAAATAAAATTATTCTTTATAGGTAGGAAATCAAAATTTACTTTGAATTAAATTTTGGTATTATTCTAAAAAGGTTCATTTTTTTATGATTAGTAAAAAATAATGCATTTTAATTGAAAAATGAATTTTAATATAATTTATTTATATAGTTAGATTGTTATTTTAATTTCTTTTAAAGTGTAATTGGATAATATTTTTATTATTTAATCCAATTTTGGTCATTTTAAGTAAGTTCACTTTGAAATTGTACATAAACACATGTCTATCTTTTGGTAGTTTTTACTTTTTACAAACAAATTTTTTGGTTTTGACATTGGGAATTAATTTTAAATTAACTTCTTCAACTTATGTTATTTGAATTTGAAAAAAATGATTACTTATTTGGAATGAGGAGGTACAAATTGTGTAAATAGGTAAATTTTATGTTTCGACATTATGAATAGTAACTTCTGTAAATATTTTATTTACCATGGATAAAGGGTAAATCTGTTAAATAAGGGTAAAAAATAATGATATAATAATACTAAATTACCCTAAAATGTTTCATAATCCTATTTTATGAGATATTTCAGACCATGGGTATCCTTGGGTCGATTTTAATACCCCATGTGGCTACTTGTGTGTGAAAAGAACCTTAAATTACATTTAATTTAAAGTTAATGAAAATATATCATAAAAATACATCTTTTACTAAAACAATTTTTATATGGGGTTATATAAGTGATATCTTCAACTATAAATAGTCATTAGAAATCTAATTTTTTTACATAATGGTATTTTGTTAATAAATTTATCACATCAACAAAATAAATTTATTTATGAGACAATGATGATGTAATGATTACCTTATTAATGAATGATTTAAATAAATGAGATTATAAATATTAAAATAAAGTTATTATTAAAATTTTTATGCCATACACTAATTCTAGCGATGATTATGATTTGTTATATTTGAATTAATTTAGTTTTGTCGAAATAATCTAGTGGTTATGGTTTATTAAAAAGTCATGATATGAATAGTATATAAATTGACATAAATTAGTTTTTAAAACAAATAATATTTTAATAAATTATATAATAGTCCTAAAAATATATTATTTTGGCCATAAGACGTAAATAAAGTTTAACATGTCATTAATGGAAAACTTGTGGTTCTATTATCATTTTATAATTACTATAGTAACCATATAGTATGAATACACAAGAAGATATGGTAAGAGTTAAATTAGTTAACTAAGGGTTAAAGCTAAAATATATGGTTATATTTTACACAAAAGTTTTTATAAAACCAATTATTTGAGATTATTTCAAAAAAAAACTCACCTTATCATTGAATTAAATGAGTTGGGGACCTTTGTAAATCGAAATTCAGTTCTTAATAAAATAATCTTTCAAATATTCCTAAAGTACCCCTCCTTCGATTTATAAAAGGAAACCACCTCTAACCCTTACTCTCACCTCTCAAGCCCCCATTGCTGATCCCAAATATGCCCAAATAATCTTTGAACATCCCTATCTTCCTCAAAGAATCCTTACATTGGGAAGATGTCAATTCAAGAAGGCCTATTAGCTTAAATAAAAAGGAGTTCCCTGATCTGAGGTAATGTCTTCTCTCACGCTTTTTCCATTTATTTTTCCTTCTCCAACCCCCTAAACTCTATTTATTTTATTATTTATAAAAAACCTGTATCTTTAGTATACAATGATGTTGTTATGATAATTATTTAACCCACACACACACACACACACACTCACCTCCATAAAATGGATTTAAACATACTGTTTCTGTGGAAGGCGAACTACTGCCTCACAAAAAATGATTGTTCAATTATCTCATACCGCATCTCATGGTGTACATAATGATAGAACTATAATTAAATATGATATATATTATATTTATATTTTCATTATTCCTATGTATTTTTCATTTACATAATACATTTATTCCTTCCAAAACACATAAATATTATAATTTTATTTGAGGAAGTGCGGACTATCGCCCCCTCAAAGGGATATGACTCATTCCTGATATACATGGAACATATAAAGGTTGGAATAAATCAACTTATATAACATATATAAAATTTATATTATAATTGAATTATAATATACCCAATTATTATTTAATTTTTATTCCTTTAAATATGAAAAATAAATGAAAGTAGCATTCATGCATACATACAGCTTACTGTCTCCATGAACGATGCATTTCCTTGATTTTATCCAAATGTTATTGAATATTATAAATACATTTATAATAGATATAAATACATATATACTGGATATATATTATATTTAAATCATGAATACAATTCTGGAGATAATGGTCTTTTGGCCACATGGACAATTTGTAATTATTACCAGTTCATTTTTGACTCGAGTACCGAACATCGACAAAACGACCGATATGAACACAAATAATTATATTATTGTTAGAGCAGTTTAATAAGTGATATAAAAGGAATAATAAAATTGAAAAATTTTATTAGGAAAATATAAATTAACTCAATTTTATTATTCAGTAAGAACAAGGGACGTACGTGACGAGTGATATTCAAGGTAAGGGAACTTCTGAACCCAATTTCCATTCTTTGGGTTGATATTATACCTATTTTTTATGTTGTGATATGATTATGTGAGAAATGAATTTTGATATCTTATATTGTTTGTATAATTTCTTTATGTTCACTTATAGTGAACACACATAATTGATCTATTTTATTTAAAAACTGATCTTTGCGAGGCACTTCGTCTCAATATCTATTCATTGAAGAATATTATGGTTTATACATGACCATATTTTATACATTGTATAATTATATGCCTTTTTATTTTAATTTAATTGAAAAAATTTCAAAAGGACTTTTTTTGTAACACCCCTGGAGAAGTGGGACTTAAAAGTATAAATGTTACTGCCCATGTCAACAAGGTGCACCTTTCTTTTTGAGAGGCTACCTGATTAGAAATCCATAGTTAAGCATGCTTCGCCTAGAGTAGTAATTAGGATGTATGACCTTATATGAATTTTCCCAGGTTGTGTGTGTGTAACACACTGAAAGAACATGTGTTGGCCTCTGGGGACAGTCATTATTCTTGATAAGCGACCCTAGTGAGTAATATCCTATGGTGTGCTGGGAAGGAAACCAAGGTATTACAAGAGACCCATGGGGTCAGATGGTAAGGTTCATGTCCCAGGGAGGTGGGTCATAAAAAAATGGTATCAGAGCCAATACCCAGCCGAAAGTGCTTAGGCACTGCCTGGGTTTGGGGCTTGGGGTCTACAATGAGGGCGTTGTGCTTTAAAGGGGTGGATAATGTAACACACCTTGAGAAGTGAGACTTAAAAGGCTAAATGTTACTACCCATGTCAACAAGGTGAAACTTTCTTTTCGGGAGCCCACCTGATTAGAACTCCAGATTTAAACATGCATGTCCTGGAGTAGTAATCTGGATGGGTGACCTTCTGGGAAGCTTCCTAGGGTGTGTGTGAATAAGGAAAAAACACACTAAAAGAACATGTGTTGGCCTGTGGGGACAATCAATAGTCTTGATAAGAGACCCTAGTGAGTAATAGCATATGGTGTGCTGGGAAGGAAACCAAGGTATTATAGGAGACCCATGGGGTCAGATGATAAGGTTCATGGCCCAGAGAGGCAGGTTGTGACAAAACATGAATTTATTTATATTAATTTATGGGGAATATGATTCAAATGGTTCAATGTGTTATGAGACAATTTGGAATGTTCAATTACTATTCTCCTCAACAATGCATTTAATGATTACATTTGTCATATAAGTTTATATTATGATTTTAACATTTTGTTTATAAAATCACTTTCATTTTAATCATTTTATGGTACATTATATATATTTTTAAATATCATCATTCTCAATAAATTTATATTTTTATTACCTAAACCTTATACCATTTTACATATGGTGTTCAATTTGATAGTTATTTGAGTATCTACTATATCATTTATAAATCTGTATCTTTTATTAAATAAAAATATTTGATATGGAACATTGTTCATGAATAAAATTGATTAATATATATATGAGTAATTATTTGGAAAATTATGACATGTGTGAGGCCCAGTTATAGAAATCCCCTTAAGGCATCGGTAGTCTCAGGAGAGGAATCAGTTGGCCAAATAAGATGGGTTTTTTTCAAATATACTGAACAGTCTTGTGAATGGTATTGATGGTAAATGTACCATGTACCTGGGAAACATGGTGATATAATTAATAATTTAATTCATCTATACTTATGTTTTATTTACCCACAATATTTTTTCTTTAAAAAATAAATGGATTCATTTTATCCTAAGTTTATTTATAAAATGGAATGTGTTTCCATTTCTTACCATTCCAAACTGGTTATTCATTATATATTTGTTTTAATTGCATGTGTTATTAGTTATTTACCTTCCCATGTTCAATATTCTATTTAATTCATGTTTTCTTCCACTTTGAATACCCTAGCTGAAAATTTGATATCACCCTTATTATATTTCCTTTCCCGGGGTTATGAAGGAAAAAAAGTTAAATAAGACTTTAAAGGTGTAGTTTATATAATTTTATTATGTATCATGTTTTATTTTCTATTTCCAAATATAATATTGGTATGGTGTATGTAACATAGATTTAAAAAATTTCTAAATTACTTGGTCCTTTGAGATTTCATTCCTTGTAATCATGCTAATTTAATAAAATAATGCACCAGCTCCTAGCTTCTATGGTCGGTATGTAATAGTTGGCATCGAAGGAATTTTAGCAGCATCCTTGGAAACTATATTTAGAAAACATATATTTGTGAACATTAACCTATACTAGATATTATGGATATATATACAATAACATCCTAGAATTTTGGTAAGGTGGTGATTATGTGTGTCTTCCTAAGGATACATCCATGTCTAGATATTACAATTGACAATGGTCTTTTAATAGATGTACCTATAGGTAAAAACTCTAATAAGGCACATCAAGAATGACACAAGTATAACCTACTTCATGAAAATGGACCTTACTACGAACCTGGTCTAACACTCTTGATGAATACATTTAATATAATTTACATTATCCTTACAAACCATTATGAAGGATTTTAAAGTAAATATTCCTCCAATGAAACAAAATTTATGATATTGTGATTATTTACGCATAAAGAATTTCATTTTGTGTTACATGTTATGAAATATTTATAACTATACAATGTTTATAATGTTTTGAACTAATCTAGTATGTACCATTGTTTACAAATTTCACATGGAAAGAAGAATGTTATCACTTCTTATGGAAAATATAGATAATTTTCAAATGAGGAATCCAATATAGATGGTTTTAAAATGATGAAACTTATATCTACACTAGAAAAATATAATCATCTTCTAGAAAATAAACATTCATAAATGGAGAAACCTATTGCACTACAATAATCTCCTATGTCGGATCTATTTATGTGATAGAAGCCCCAATAATTTGATGGGACAAATAATCTAATTGTATTTATGAAATGAAATATGTTTTGGAGAATACATTTATGGAATTCGGATATGGTAAAATGGTAAAGGTAATAATTTCAATGTATCATGTAAACGGTTATACAGATCAATGGTCATCATTGATACAGATTACTATGGAGGAATATGAAATATAACTCATGGAATGGAGAAAATTTATGGATGCATTTTTTTATATATACTTCCCTCGTGATCAACACACTAAGATAAAAAGAAAATTCCATAGTTAAAAGAAAAATAAGGAATAAAGTGCTGCAGAGTATGAATAGAACATTACAAGTTTATCAAGTTATGCTACATATTTAATCCACAACACAAAGTGTAAGATTGATCTCTTATATGAAGAAATTAATCCAATTATACAAAGGACACTACCATCTCTAACCTTTTCTTTATAAAATTAAATGGTTTTGTGTTCAATTAATAGAGAGGGAGAATTTTATAAGTATTATGGCTTAAATATAAAGAATGATAATAATAGAAAGGATGAAAAAATAATTTAAAACTGAAATAAGGGAAAGAATTATTTCCCCACATGTGATAATTATTGAATGAATCACCTTGGTAAATTTTTAAAATGACTGGGAGTTTGTTATATGTGTAGAGAAATGGGTAAACCGAAAAAATAATTGAAATGGAAAATGTAAAATGAAACAATTCAATGTCCCAACTAAAAGAAGAGTGGGAACTCTTCCAATTGATGCCCTAAGGGTACAAGGGATCTTCCATTAAATATTATAAGGGGTGAAGGCCAAGATTATGATATTAATATGGAGAAAGTGAAATGATTACTATTATTGTGTATTTAGATCCATGAAATATGTTTTAATTGTATTCCATTGAAAATGTTAAATATATATCAATTGTAATGAAATACATTTTCATTAACCATAGAGATCCTATGTTAAATGTTTCAAAGAAAAGTTATTTTTTATCTAGTTAAACATTTTGGAAAACACATGGATGAGGAAAATATAATACTTAATATGTTCCAATTTTTGAGATAATCTCATTTGGATAATGCACCAATTTATTTGGATAAGTTATGAAAACTTTTTAATTAACTAATTACTTATTGAGAAAGTCATTTATTTTATCATTGATGGATTTCGAAACACATTTCCATTTATAAAATATATCAAATAAAATGTGTTTTACATAAGGAATAACGAGGAATTCATGTTTCCAATATATTTTTATGCTAATTCATTACATTACAATATTCCATGACAATAAATTATTAATGTTTTCACATATTTAGTATGTGATCATTAGAAACTGAAAACATTTTTATTGACTGCTAATGATAAGTTCATTTAGGAAATTCACTGACCATCTTTATAATATTTTGGATCATAACTGTTTGGAAAAGTTGACCGTTTATTAAATAGATTAAATTTATCATTGAATGAAGTCTTATAATCACTATATGAAGAATATCCTTCTAATCGATGAAATAGAAATAGTTAAATGTATAATCAAATTAATTGATTATGTTTATATAAACATATATTTTCTTATATATTTAGAGTTTTAATGAATTTATCATGACCAGGAAAAATGTTTTTGAAAAAAAAATGTTGACAAATTATCATGATTCTTTATGATATCAATGACTTTGTTCACACATTTTTTATATTTGTTTTGTTAATATATTTCCTCTAAAAATGTTCTCTATTACTCTCCATTAGTACATGACAATTATATTTTTTCTTCAATGTCCAGGTGTTTACTAACATTCTCCTTTTAGAAATACTTGTTTTTTTTGAACTCCACATTTTATTTTCCTTATTATTAAGAAGATGTTTTATGAAAAGATTATATGATTGGGTTTTTTCAACAATATTATTTTAAAATATAAAATCCATGATTATCGAGATCATGTTTAAATTTTGATTACATAATTTAATTAAGGTGGGGAGAATGTAAGACCCTGAAATTCTAATGTAATAACACCGTATTTAATAGGGTATTTGACACAAAAAACAATGTGTATACATGAATTTAAAATCTAAATACATTAAGATATATTTTATATTTGAAATAAATATGTTTTATAGAATTTAATGCACAAAACACTAAAGTTTCTTTCATTATACGCAAGAAAAACTTCTTTGGTAGTTTGAATCATACTCAAGACAGAGTTTTACAAAACAATACTATATCAATAATATATTATTATTTAATATAATAAAATAAAAAATAGACACAAAATTTATTGTTTTTAATAGAATTAAAAATTTTATTAAAATATTCGGTTCAATTTCTTCGTTATAAATTAATTTGAAATTTATATAAAATACAAATGAATATAAAGTTAATATTTTTGTAAACAAACTATTTGAATGCTCACAAAGTCATTTTATCCAACTAAATAAAATAAATTAAAATTATTGAGTGATCATTATGAAATATATATTATATATTCAATTGTTTTTTTACATTCATCCAATAGTTTTGATAACCATAAGAAAAGAACAAACCCAATATTATGCATAAGAGCATATATTTTTATAATGACAATTTTACCACCTTTTAATGGCACACCAACATTAAATTTGAATATATAAAATTATATAACTATAATATGAAAATATAATTCTCAATTGTTTAATATAAACTTGAAAATTATGTTATATTTATTTTTTTTATTTTTCTTTGGGGACTCATTTTTTAATGAATAGTGAAAAATACTGAATTTTAATTTAAATGTTCAGTTTTTGACTAATTAATTTATATTTTATAGTTATGATATAATTTTATTTTAAATTATAATTATACTAAAATTATATAATCTAATCCAATTTATGTCATTGGAATCAATTTAACTTTGGAATTTGATATAAAAACATAGAACACTTTTGGACATTTTTACTTTAAAACCAGCTTTGTCGTCTCATCTGCTTGATTAATATTAAAATAAATTATGAAACATATATTATTGGAGATTTTAAAAATTGATTCCATATTTTGAATAATAATAACATATAATTTTAATAATTTGGAAAAAAATAATATTATTGAAAGTAATTAATATTGATTACAATAATAGAGAGAAAAATTCACTCAGTATGGGACTAAACCATAAACTTAAAGAGACAATAAACTATACAATTTTTGAATAGAAATGTTCTATTAATATATAAAACTTATCATAACTTTACTATAATTTGTTATATTATATGATCCACTTGACACTGGAAAATCATGGGTGAATTTCACTTTTCAAAAATTTACATGAATACCACTCCACCTCGACTATAAGAAGGCACTCACCCACCCATTTTTTCACAGAACCGAAGACATTTGTATCACCCAAAATATGATCAAATAAACTCCAAAAATACCTCCCCTCTTCCAAGAATCCTCTCTTTGGGATGAAATCCATCCAAGGAAGCCCTTTGTTTCAAACCTACACGAGTTACCCAAAAAAGAGGTAACATCCATCCTCAATCTCCTTTGTTTTATTTTCACTCTCTACCGCTAAAATATTGGTATTCAATGATAAAATAAAAAAATAATTAACGCAAATACAGTAATACGTTTTTATTCTATGTTTTTTTCCTAGACATACAAAAGCTCCATATAATGGGTGACAAACATACCGTTTGTGTATGAAGAACTACTTCCTCATGAAATGATGATTGTTCATTTTTACTTTACCACATCTAATGGATGGGAATTATGATGAAAAAATGTTTATTTATAATATATTTTATATTTAAAATTCAGTTTTTCTAATTTAATTATTATATATCTCATACCTTTATTCTTTCCATTTTGGGTAAATAAGAAAAGATTATTTGTGTAAGTGTGGACTATTGCCTCCTCAAAGAGACATGATTAATTCAAAATCTACATAGAACATATTGAGGATAATTTTAATAAAACTATGTGATATATAATAAATTAGTATGATACTATAATTATAATATACAAATGTTTCATTTACATTTAATTCTTTTTAATACAATAATGAAATGGAAGTAGCGTTTATGCATATGTATGTCCTACCACATCCATGAATGGTGCATTTAATATTATATCTAAAAATTTCATGTGTTATTATAAATAATTAAATAATATATATATATATATATATTATATTTATTTCATGGTTTAATTTTTGAATGGATGAAATCCTGATGCAGGTAATAGGGAAACCCATTAACAAGTCAAAAAATTCCAAAAAAGTTACGGAATTAACAAACGAAATAGTGAAAATAATGAGATATTTTTATCAAGTGGGTAATTAGATATTATAAAAAGATAATATATGATTTTATAAACATTCAAATAAATTTTTAATAAGTTAGTTACATGTTTAAAACCCTTATAATGGTTTTTAGGTAAGTTCACCAAAAATCCAAATGCAATGTAAGGGATTTTTGTCTCAATTTTTATACATGTGAGATAAATGTCATATTCACAACTTAATCCTTCTATGTGGTGTATATACAAACCCATTTGATATTTTATATCATGAATACTTTTCTCTTCTTCATATTCAAAACATTCATTTGATTTTATTCCATCATAGGGTCATTTATTCAAATGCCTTAAAGTGGTGTGGGACACTTTGGAATGTTTAAAGATTATTTTCCTGAAGAATGTGTTTAGTGATTACCTTTGAAATATAAATTTTTTATTTGATCGATAACTTTCTCCTAAGAAAATAAATATATTTATAATCATTTTTATATTACATTATATTCGTATTAAATATCCATATTCTAATACCACATATATTATTATTACCAAAACCGTATACCATATTAAAAATGGTGTTCACATTGACATTTATTTGTTTAACATATGAATTATTGATAAATCCCTATATTTTATTCATTAATTATATATTATAAGGATCATTGTTAATTAATTATATAAATTACTCAATATATGAGTATTGGTTTGGACATGTATGACAATGGTGGATCCTGATTATAGATATCCCATCGATGCATCAGGAGTCTCATGCAACAAATCAGATTTCTAATTAGATGGGTTTTACCTGATATGCTCAACCATTATGTGAATGGTATTTATGATAATGGTATCATGTACCTAGTAAACATTTCATCAAATAATTAATACTTTCCCTCATTTATACTCATTTATTATTTTTTCCTTCATATTTTTTCTTTGGTATATCTATGGATGAATTCTATTCTCAATTTATTGATTAAATGGAATGTGTTTCAGATTCTTACCATGCAATATTGATTATCACTTATCTATTTATTTGGATGGTATGTGTAATCAGTTATTTTCATTTCCATGTTGATTTTTCAAATTAATTCATATTTTCTTTCACTTAAAAACCCATACTGAGCCTTTGAGTTCATCCTTATTAGGTTTTCCTTTCCCCATGTTAGAAATAACATAACATTGAATAATCCTTTAAGGATTCAATTTATTTCATTTTCTAATGTATCATGTTCTATTTTATATTTCCAATTGTAATATGGGTATCATGTATGTAATTTGGGTTTCTAAAAATTCTAAACTATTTGGAAAATTTGAATTTTATTCGTTGTAATCATCCCAATTTAATAAAATAATGAACTGGGTTTGGGTTTCTAGGGATAGGTGTTACAATTAACATATCAAAAAATCCTTAAGTAAATATTTACATAGCATGATATTAATCTCACCCATCATAGATTGGGTTAGTACCATCAATACATTGATTTCATGATTTCCAATACATCATTAAAATTTAACGATGTGGCTGGTATTTTGATCTAGAAGACAAAGTCACAAGAATTTTAGGAGGCTAGTAGAGAATGAAACTCATAGCCTTGTTTTCAGAGATTCACATTGAGGATCAAAATGAAAATTGCAGGCTATCCTCCCTTATTTATCAATGACCTCTACCATTTTATAATGAGTGAGAACAAGGAAACTATCATGTGAAGAAGGCATTGTTTTATGGGAGATTATTTTAAAAAATATTAATCTTTTGGTTGTACCCTGGAGGAGGGTGAGACCTTTCTCTTTCATGGGTGGGTATGGGTCATAATATACATAATACTGTATTTGATGTAGGAATTTCATACCTCATCTTCGGCAGTACATATAATTGTCACTAAGATTTATCAAGAAATACATATCTAGCAATGGTTTCTCACTATGAAATGGGAGATAAATAGTTTTATCCCTTGGTGTTCCACCTATTTTAGGTGAAAGAAAAAACATTAATTATCAATATACCTTTTATAGTTTTTTCCATTCTTTATTTGATATTGGGATAATGTTTCTTTGGATTTTTTCAAGGGTTTACCCAGATAACATTGAGAACATCATACAGTTTGGTTAGTAATTTATCGTTTGATGATGGTGTCACTCTTCTCCCCTATTAGAGTGACCTTATTGGTTAACGTGCTTGGAAGGATATATGTTACAGAGGACATACATATTTTTATATCTCCATTATCAATCATATATGACAAGGATTACTCCTTTGTATCTCCATTCAGTAAAATGTTTCAGAATTTTTTGGGTTCATTGATCTACTATGAGTTGCATAACACCATCAAAATAACGTATAGATAGTTCATATGATTCAGGTGTTTTTGGACATGATTCATTCTTGTTTCCTTAAAATTAGTGGTTATTGAGAGAAATAAATAACCCTTATTGTTTTCTCATATAATAACAGATTTTAGGATACCATTTATATAGATCCTTATGAATCTTTATATGGTAGGACTTATGGATCACCTCTATGCTAGTTAGAGGTAGTGGGGATAACTTTTCTTGGATTATTTCTCATTCAAGAGACTATATATCACCTCTAGAAGATAAAAAATTGTGTCATAAAATCTATGTATATACATCATTCATATTCCAACTGACACTGAAAAACTATTTAGTTTAATGTCAGTGAGAAGGTTTTATTGTGAGATCCACCCAGTTTTAGCCATCGATGTATTCATTAGATGGGTCAGCTTTTTATTCAATTTGTTGGAACCTTTGAGGAAATGAAAAAATTGGAATATTAGATTAGCAGATATAAAATTCTTAGAGATATTATTCTATCCTTGATGTATTTCACATATCTCAGCTTCTCCTATATTTTCTAGACTGCCGCGTTAGTGGTGGATGCTTCATTTTAGGAGAACACAATGTGTATTATAGATCATAGCATGAAGACTCCATGAGGATGGTCATTCCTAGTAGTAAAGTTTCCATTGAAGCATGAATAAGTAGAGTTATATAACAATGAGTAGGAGGATGATATATGGGTTCATGGTCCACAATATTTCTCAGTTGCTATGTCATACCATAAAAAGACAACCTAGGGACATGATTATTTAAAGAGGTAATTTTCTAATGACCTGAAATTTTCCCATAGGTATAGAAATTTTTATAGATTAAATTCCTTAATGTGGACCTAATAACGTAACCTAGTAATTTCTAATATGTTACAAGGGTTTTTTGGGGATTTTTTGAAGCCTGGATCCATGGGGTTTGGACAAGAAAACTTTGCCTCACTATTAGGAGAATCCATACTGACCAACCATCACAATTTCTCTAAACATGTGATTCACATCATATGGGAGTTTTGGAAAATGTTTTTTCTACAACTTTAAAAGAATAGGATCACACCTATTACACTTTTGATAGGGGTTAGAGGTAGATAACATCACATTTCTTGCACATTATTTGGAAAACCATGTGCCTATTCTATGTGGGTCCTTACTTCAACAATATAGGTAGTGCGGTTTGTGCACGGTTTGGCCAAACTGAGCATCCAAACCATAAACCCCCCAATTTTATTGGTGAAATTACAATTTGTACCAAAAATGAATTAAACACATCACCCACTCCTTATTTTTCTCATTTCTAGTGGATGACCACCCCTCCCCTCACCCGTGTGAGCTCTACCACTCCCATGGATATGATTTGATGTTGTTTTCTCATGCAGAATCAAAATCAAACATGATCCATCACTTTGGATATGATTTGGTAGGAACAGGAATAATCTTTCATCCAATTTCAGTTTCTCATCTCATATCTAATTCTATTTTGGTGTAATCCCATTTGCATTATTTTTAGGTTGTTGGAACAATCTTCATTTTCCATCAAATCTAATTCAATTATGATGTTCATATTGGATGATGAGTCATCCACATCCCTAAGGTAGGAATCCTAGTTGTTCTCCCTCAGAGTTCAGTTGTTTTCAAAACTCTTCCATTGTGATAAATGTCGTCTATTGTTTCACATTGACATAAATTTTTTTATTCATTTAAAAATAAATAGACACATGATTTTAGACCCCAGTAGACCCTTAATAGGTGTTTAGTGGATGTCAATATCAACCATAGACAAACATTTGGTTAGATTAATGAATTTCCTATATTATGTTAAATTTTTTAAACATGAAAACACCTCAAAAGTGATTGAATTGGCTTGGAAAGAGATTTTAACAATTTTATATAATTTTTTAATTGACTGTAACAAATTCTATGTTTTCATATTTACCTTGAACTAGCATTCCATTTTTAATTTAATGAAATGTATTGTTTAAAGGTAATTAGAATGGGTTTCAAGGACCCCCAAGTAATGTATGTTTTATTATAGGGATTATATGGACTGTGACTCTAATTGTTGTTTTGAGATGTATGATTATAATTTCATAAGAGGTTACCCGACATGGTTATTTTTATTATTATGAGTAGAAATTTATATTGGCTATATAATGATGGTAAATGTACTTTTTTATTTTTATTTTTCACTATCCCTTGCATAGGATGTTGAATATGATGTCTCTCACCATTAAAATTCAATCTAGTTGATGGGAATGATGTTCAATATTATTTTTCTTCTAGTGTTGGGAATAATGTCTCACCCCACCTATATTTAATATTAACCATGACATATCCCATTGATTATGAGATTTAGGGAATGTACCATTTTCTGGATCCTATAGGTTTATTATGCTAGTCATGAAAGGTTGATTTATGCACCAGGTCTATCCCGGACCTAGTATCCATGTATATTCCTACTAATTTCCAAAGATAATCGGTGCATATAGGCGTATAAAATATATATATATATATATATATATATATATATATTATTACTACATGTATATATATATATGGTTTCTAATTAGACTCTAACCCTAGGGAATGTCCAAGTAAGTAGATATAGTCAGGTGTCTTGTAAGAATCTATAATAATTTCTATATAATTATTCATCTTTTTTATTATTATTTATACATTTACACTATGGTTCCTATGTATATGGGATGGTTTATTTATAGTTACCATTATTGGTGGCCTACTAGAATTTTATTTTATACATACATTGGACAACTTTGCTATCCAACTATACAAGTTTTCTATAGGCATGGATAATGGAAATATCCCTACTATAGATGCTTGATAATTTTTTAGTTTAGTATAGAGAAAGGTATTAAGGGACTGAGAATATTCGTTTTATTCTAGTGGATTAGCCTTTTTGAATTTTTTTATTTTTTATTGCATTTTCTATATTTTTATCCCATGTTTCCTCTATTTTTATGTTAACAACCAATGAAGTCATCATGTTTGTGAATCATCATTTTTTTCATGTTATAGTACTAAAATTAATTGGTTATTTATGTTTCCACAGTTTATGTCTTATTTTCTGATATGCCTTTTATTTATAAATGATTCAACTAATTTAGGTTACTAGCCCATTTGTTATAATGTATAATATTCATATATATTCACTATCATATTCTAATTTAATATATATATATATATATATATTGTTCCACTATGATATGAGGGTATAGTCTCCCAACTGTACCCCCTTAAACCCTCACATCTAGTCAACAACCTCTAAAATCTGCAGAGGAGAACTTGAGCATGTGTGACCTACCAGCCTAGTGAATGATTTATTTGGATCACAAGATGGTATGTTACAACCCAATTCAAATAGGATATGGGATAGAAACCAACAATGAGGTATCTATACAACTACATAATCAACCTATTACCTACTATCATACAACCACATTCACCATGACATTCTTGAAATATAAATTTTGTCCATATAAAACATGTATATATATAATAATATTCTCTATTATATAATGTGAAATGATATATTAGAATCATTGTGTATAACCAATTTATCATGAATTAATTTCATCCCAAATATTTATTACATGAGAGTGATAATTATTAAAATTAAAATTTCCCCACCTATTATCTCTAAATATAATCAATATTTGATATCCATAATCATTCATTATCTATACCATATAATATATATGGACACCAGTAAAATAATAAATAAGTTTCTATGAATTAGTTAGTATAAAAATATATAGTATGGTAGTCCCAAGAAATTAGTTGATTCCATAAATTTATAGTCTCTATGTGCATCAACACAAATTAAATTTTAAATTATATTATATAAACCAAAATTATTGATGAGTATTACATTGTTTTTTTCTAATCAAGAAAATAACATATTAATTGCATCACACACCAAAAAATAGCTATGTTTACAAATAATGAAATAAATCTTATATCTCATCATTAGTATTTTAATTATTTCTTGAAGAATCACCAAAGATACATTGATTTTTAAATACTATAAAAAATACATTTCTCTAGATATATATAAAATTATGAATGAAATACACATCTATATTAAACCTCCAATATTTCTGAAAATAAAAATATCCATCTAGAAGAAACCGAAATCTCAAAATCATATAGCATTTACATATATAGATTCCACAATCAATACACATTTCAATGGTGAAATATTTATAAATGATTATAGGTGTAAATACAAATATATAGAGATTAAGATTAATATCCTGCCATTTTGAATCACATATCTATGTGAGTAGGAGAGATATTATATATATATTTCCAAATAACTAAATCCTTGTTATTGCAAAGAACATGTTTCTCCAATTTATTGAATACAATTTATGGAATTCTCACTAACATAATACAAAAGTAATTAGTCATCACTAATTATACCATATTTCATGATATTTTATTAGGAATTTTGGAAAACCAATCCATCTAAAACATTTATTAATTAATGGTATTAAAGAAATAAAATTCTCATATAATATAATAGTGATATTTGATCTATCCTAGCCAATAACTATGGAAGATTTGATGTTAATTCATTAATAATCCATCATCAGTGTCGGACCAGATAAGTTGGTGAGAAATATTACCCTCAATTTCATACTGATCTAACCCATAGTAGATGGGGGGGATAAGGAAGAATCCATAACTATATCTGATAAACATTTATATCCATATATAAAATCCCATATAAAATGGTTAAGAAGAGTATAAAAAATCAATTACAAGGGTTCTGCTATATTTTTCACAAGACTCCTACAATAGTAATCTAGAAACTACATCATTCTCAATAAATTCACACTTCTTCAACGCATAATTAGTAAAGAAAAATTTCATTAACATTGTGATTTAATTTTTTAATAATATTTATATTTATAATATTGATATACCATCATTACATTCTACAAGATTATTTGTTGGCTCTATAACATCCCCAATGGGATCCCATTTACATGGAACATTATATAGTTTTGATAATAATTCAAAAACAATATTGGATGTTATTGAATAATTAATTTAGCTATATTAGAAAAAGATAAATATTTATTCATTTTCTTATAGTTGAGTCTTAATAATCTAGAATATAAAAGGTTACTATAATTTATTACCCAAACATTCTCTTAAGTTACCCAAATATTTATCACAAATAATCTAAATTTTTTTCTTTATTATCTAGTATTTAAATAATTATTATCTCCCATTAATTGAATTATATTCCTTAAACATATCACATTCCATTTTATGTTTTTCATGTCATATAAGGAAATACCCATTATTATTTTTTTATCATTATTTAACTTCTAATATTATCATAAAACATTATCCTCCAATATTACACAGTTTTATCTCAATAAATTTTCCATTTTTATTAAAAAAATAAAATATAATTTAATTGATGTTATAAACTATTTCATTTATATCATCCAATTATCCCCTCGAATTTTCATTTTAAAAAAGACATTCAAGAGGAAACAATTCTTAATAATAGTACCATATCTACCTATACAATTTGATATCTAATTCATTATTTATTAGAAAACCAATATTCACATACGTAATTACATTCATTAAATTTAATAATTCATATTATTTAAAAAAATGATAGCTTTCCAAAATATAATTTTTCATAATAAATTTGCAATGACAAATATAATACAAAAATATATCAAAGAAAATCAATAAAATGTTATGTAATTATCATACCCTATAATAAGAATATTTTATAGTACCTTTGAATAAGATATGAGAAATTGAATTCCTCCCATGGATAATCAATTCATAGATTTTGTAGTTTCAATTCATGCTTATTAAATTGAAAAAACAAAATATTTTAGCTAATAATAAATATGAAAATACCTTTTACACCCAAGGAAATGCTAATGTCACTTCCTCATGCACTCATTTTCTCTGAGTTAGTTAAGTTCATAACACAATTACTTATATTAATGGAATTGATACACATAATTACCATATTTCAAAAAATGGGAATTTATATTATTTTAATAATATTAATAATTAACATATTTAACCTAAAAATCACTTAATTCATCTATAAAACAAATAAAAAATTACCCAGACATGGTTGAATATGGTTTGGGTTATCAATACCTAACCAATGAAAGTTTTTATGTCCAAATATAAGACCAGATGGACCCTAACCCACCTCTTTCTTATTATGAATATAGAGGATGCAACATGGCTCCCTATATACCATCATACATTGAAAATGATACTCCCCACTCTAAATAATTATTAATCACCTAATCTCATCAATAGATATCGCAAGATTGACCACCATGCACTATAGATTACAGAGTTCTTGAAATTTATGTTCTATTGATATAATGATTTATTGGAGATCTTAAAACATTGTGAATATTCCTAATCACAATAATTTATTATTTTATAGGAAGTATCAGAATGAAATTATTGGATGGTCTTAAATTACCCAAGTGATACCATGACCTTTCCCCCTTCTAGAGATAGTGGAGAGTAGCACAAAATATTCAATCCGAAAGTCAGAAATACATGCTTCTTCTCTATATTTTTTCACTTCCATTATAAATCTCAATTTTTACCTCCATTTCACTACCAAAAGAACTGGTTTTTGTAGAGTTAACTACAACCTTTTGAGACAAAAATTCAAACCCATAGTATTTTAAACCTCTTGGACCATGATGTAGCATATATTATATGTGATTACTACACTATGAATTTTAAACTCTAGTAAGAATATAAAATGGATTGTAATTATCTATATCATGTCTCTATATTTTCGAATCTAATTAAAATTACTCTAAAATCATCAGAATCGTCTCTTGAAACCCTATCCAATGATATAATTAAGTGTCTTTGAATACATTATATGAACATATTATTACAATTTTATCAAAATCAAAAATAAAATTATATATAACTTTTCTTAAAATAAAGGAATTGGAATTTCATTATTATAAGTGTTTTAGAATACTCTCATAATGTAGATAAATAAGTAGTATATTTGGACTGATTTATAATTGGAATTTAATTTAATAATATTTTGAAATATTTTTCTTCAAAAGTAATCCCTATTATATCCATCAATCCATGCATTGTTTTTTAAATTTTAAAATGGGAAGAATGAAATTTGAATAAAAGTGAAAAAAATACGTAGATTTAAATCCATGACTCTATGTATATACCATCAAATTTAAAAATTAATTTATTTTCATGTAAATAAGGGGTATAAATCGATGTACCATGCCTGTTTTAACCCTCTAATGATCCTCTGGAATTTATTATCCAACCCTCAATGAATCCTCTATCATGGGGGCTACTGTAACCCCCCAAATAATCTCAAAGGTACATCTTGTTTGTTTTAGTTTAAATATTTTCATTAATCTCATTAAATGTGAATTAGGGACCAAGGAAGGATCAAGAAGAAAATGGGATAGGTTTGGAGCCTAGATCTCTAAGAATTAGAAAAACATGGTAGGTCACATGGTTACTGCACCATTAGTACTAACCATGTGTGGTAACGATGTGGGGGAACTTTTTGAGAACATAGAGACTGCATGGTTTGTCTAATACTATGGGAGCCTAGGTTCAAGACATTTCAAAATTTTAAAAAAATATTTTAAATGGGGATTAGAAAATATTGCACATGGTTAGACAAACTATGCACCTAGCTGGGGAAAGACCCACCTTAGTTAGTGTTATGGAATGCGGTTGGAGCATTGTTTGTCCAATTGGGTGGAAAAACCATAATCCCATATTAAGATGGGAGAAATTATATAATTTCATATAATAAACCTAAAATAGAAACCCTTATCTTTATTATCTCATTTCAAATTGATGAGCACTAATTTTTCATCCCATGGCTCCATCCTTCTACCCATTTCAGGTTTTCCAATACACCTAGATCCATACTTCAAATAAATTTCCATCAGAAGCCTTGGATTTCTAGACCTTATATCTTAATTTCTATTTCTTTATTTCATCATCATTATTACCATATCTTGTTCCATTTTGGTTTGATCTCATTTAACCAATATTTGGGAGTTGGTTCATTATTCATTTTTCATCTGATGTACTTTGAATATGAAGATGATATTGGATGAGGATTTTTCAATGTACATAATGTGTTTTTGTGTGTGTGTGTGTGTGGGGGGGGGGGGTGGTGATACCATTCCAAAATGTTATAGTGTTATCATATATCCATCCTTGTTCCACATGCCCTCCTTTTCTTGGATTTACCCTAAATCAAATTATTTGATTCTGAATTGATATATACATAGGTTTTACCCCCATGGACCCTTTATACAATACCAAAAGATTTCAAACTCAACAATGACCAACCATTGGGTGTGCCAAACAATTTTCCCTATTAATATTTATTTTTAATGGTCTGAACACTTCTTAAGTATTTGAAATGTCTTGTAAATGGAATTTACCCATTCTGGGTATTTCCTAATTGGAAACAGAATCTTTGAAGTTCAGGGTTGAATCATGGAATTGTATTGACATACATTGATTATTATAATTACTTGATTGAATGGAATTGAAATTGTTTGGCATGTGATGATTAATTAAATATGATGTAATGAATTTAAAATGGTGTAAATGCCACAAAAATCGATTCATTGTAATATATATATATATATAGATTATCTGAACTATGACAAATACTTATAAACTGGATCCAAATATATTTTTTGATATTTTCTAATAGCCACATTAAATGTAAGTGGTAACCATACATCACGAGATTCAAAAAACTCCACCATATTTAATAAACACACCATATTCCAAAAATCAAGAGAAAAACATCACGTCACACTTATTCACAACCAAATATCCCCTCCACAAACATGGTTTAAAATTAATATTTCAAAATAATAAAACATCTTTTCAGACCACGTTCCAGCCATATCATTATGGGTTGAACCAAGAGCAACATCAAGTCACGTAATCCACTCACCTACCTCGATTCGATTCGATGACAATCTAACATATAGTCACCTTCATCATCATCGCTTCTCAGAACCACCACCATCATCACCACCATTGTCATCACTAGAGTATCCATCACTGTCATCATCATCCACTATTGGAAGTTGTCGAACCAAAGGGAATCAAACCGGAAAAATGAAAATATAAAAAAACCTAGAAGGACATCAGAGGTGAATAGACAACCATCAAGGACAACTTCACCAGCATCCTCACATCGCCAACCATGCCACCTCACCGACTACGCATCAATAAACCACCACCAATGACTTAAACCTTCACGCCTCATCATCGCCATCCACTCTAAACCAAACACCAACACCACCGAAACTAGTTGGCATCAACGACAATCAACCTAAATTTGGCCACTCAAACTCATGTCCTAAAGGACTGTGGAGACCACCACTCTGCTCCACCAAGGTGACATTGAAGGTAACCTAGAACCAAAGAAGAGAAACGAGAAGAAAATGGTAGGAATAAATGCCAAAGAAACCATGTAGAATCAACATTGATTCACCTAATCCAACATCACATCCATTCGAGCATCACCATTATGTAGATAAAATCAATATTTCCAATACACCACCTTCCATCCAAAACCATATACAATGAATATCTCTATTAAAAACAACCACAACTAGGGATGAACTGAGGGCACCTTCTAGGACACCCTAACCAACTGAACACACCTCCTAAAGCTTCCTTGCAACCTGCACAGCTGACTGAATGGGATAATGGATAAAGGAGTGTGAAGTTAGAGCAGCGAAGGGTTTAAGAATGGATTCAACTGTGAAGCAACCAATAGAACAACCAACCTCCTAGAGAAGCAATGACCAGACCAACTACACTTCCCAAAGCCTCTGAGAAACCATCACTGATAACCAACTAGGAGAGCTACACTGGGTTCAAAGGCTAGATCAATGCTTAAATCTGGCTAGAATTCCAAAGGGAAATAATGACCTAGACCAGACTGCCCACCCCATCTGATGAATCCACTACCAAGCTGAAGACCCACCTGAAATAGAAATTGAGAAAAGCCACTGACGATAAGAAAACCACAAAGGAGGTAAGGACTATGGAAGAAAGGGGAAGAAGGGGGGATACAAGGAAAAATATTGATTATGGAATGATGAATAAGATATATGTTGGGAATTATGTTTCTCTCTCTCATATGTCATGTGTTGAAAAATCTATCTCTCACCATTATACTGGTATTTTAATGGTATGAATGAATCCCCAATTTCTTTTCTTCGGGTGTTGGGTATGAAATCTCTCCCCACCCATATAGGATGACGAAAATTATGTTTCACATATATTATAAGATTCAGTGCTAGTTCCAATGATAGTGAATGTATCTCATTAGAATAGGTATGGAACCTTGAGTTACTCCCCTGGTTATTCCAGCAACTAGTATTTATATATATTCTTACATAATTATGTAAATAGATTATATATGAGGATATTATGTTTAAAAATAAATATATTACTATGATTAATAATATATATATAAGGTTAGCATTAAGAATCTTATTTTCATTAATGCTAAAGTATGCAGAGACACTAGGTGTCATGTGGGAACCTTATCTGGAAATATATATTTATTCAGTATTGTTAATTATTCATATTACCTATACACTTTTATTTTTATGTGCATAGATTAGATTAATTCTAGAAACTATCAATGATGTAACAGTAGAATATTATCTCACACCCTATATGGTTCTCCATTGGTACTAGAGTAAACTACTTTTATGTGGGTATGGATATAGGAAATAAACCTGTTACATCTGTTTAGGCCTTTTTACTATTATTATGGAGCATAGAAGTAGTGTACCTAGCATATGATTGATGTTCCAGTTGAGTATTATTTTTTAATTCTTATACTTTTATATATCATTTTATATATTATTATCGAATTTCCCCCTTTTTATATAATATTTTGGTGAAATAATTTTGTATGACTCATCAAGTTGTATTATTATTTTTATTATAGTTTTTTATCATTTCTATTATGCCATGGTTTTTCTATAACAATATAATGGTCCTATTGTTATATTTTCTTCTTTTATATACTTCCAATATTGTATGTTGTTTATCTTATCTACTATTACAATATAATATGAGGTTATAGTCTCCCAATATACCACCATATACCATCAATGTTAGTCCATGGACTCTGTCAAACAAGGAGGCGATCCTGAGGCCATGTGAGCACTAGCTTCGAGCACCATTTAAGTGGTTGTTGGGTCAAGATGTTACAAAGTGGTAGAAAAGAGTAATTTTTTTCCATTGTATTACTATTTGGTTATTTTATAGGAGACTATGAGATAATATAATTTGGAAGTCATCATGTTCCTAGGAGTTGCTAACACATTAAAAGGGAGGCCCAAATTACATGGGATGGGCTATTATTGTTCTGGATTTTACATATTATGGTCGATATAGAATAACCATTGGGTGATGCACATGTTTTTTTATTCGATTAATAATAGTATTAATGTAATGAAATCTTATTTAATTGTACAAAATGAAATGATATGATTCATTACATGCATCATTATAGTCACAATAGAGCTAATATTCCATGCATTTTTTCATGGCACATTTATTTTCTATGTGAATTTTACTACATTATATAGTTAATGACTTATTATCATATATGTAAATGTTCTAAAATTTATTGTATAGTGAATATTATTAACTCATTAATGATCCAACCCCAATCTAAACAGTGTTTTCCTACATATATTGGTGGTGAGACCTTAAATAGATAATTATACCATTTTGAGGTCTCCGTACCTAATGATTCTAAAATAATATATATTTATGTAAAAGTGATTAAAAAATTAAAAAAATTGAAACCTTAATAGATATATGGTTACAGCTAAATGGGATTCCAATTTTATTGTACTGGGAATGCTCCTCTATACTATGTAATTGACACACAATATACCTGATCTTCTATTATCTTGTATGAGACCTATATCCAAACACATCCTTCGTAGTTGGTAGATGACAGAATCTATTTTTTCTTATAGCTAGATATAACTTTCCTGACTATCTAGAATATTCTTTTAGAGCAGTTATAGAGGTGTGATTTCTTAATATATGAAGGACATGTATAGGTCATAGTTTTTTATTAATTATCATTTCAACTCTGGAAATATATTTTGAGGCATATGTTTCTAATTGTTGAATTATTCCACCCCATAGAATCAGATTTTACACCCTGAAGGTGGTGACGAGAATTCGATAGAGGTAGTTGGACCTAAGCCATTAGTGATCCCTCTTATAGTGCCACATAGGGAACAAATTGTAATTTATGATATTGGAACCAACACTGAGTTTCAATATGGTTTCATCCACATGATGAAATCTATGAAATGTGTATCTCAACATACCTAACTATAATATAGTTAAGAGAGGGGATTAAATAGTAGCATTCTCCCACCTTTTCCAGGGATAGTTTTCCACAATCCATAGAGTCATGGAATGATCCCATGTTTTCTTTTTTCAGATAACCTAGAGATACCTCCAGAGAAGAGGGTCTAGCTAACTACCTACTTGATTTTATATTATACAAAGTGATGTTGTGAAGTTATTACCCACAAATCCAAAAATATAAATATTGACTAGGATTACTTCCAAATGATCTTCTATTTTTTCCTTCCATATATTTCTTGGGATTAACAAGCTATAGAGTTTTTGATCCAATAGTACAGAGCCCTGTCTATTAGGGAGTATAATTATCTCTTTAATGATCTCTATAATTTTGATTCTATATTAAATAGTGACCATATTTTTATTCCATGTGATTTTATGATGGGATAATATATTCTTTTTGATCATAATTAAATGAATTCCGATTAACAACTATTTCTAAGATAGTCAATGAGGCCCTAACAACTCATTAGAGTCTAAGAGATACTAATTGTGGGAACCATGGAGGTTGAAAACCCAAATATTGCATTGGTTATTCTAGTTGATGAATATTACATCTGAAGGTTTCTTACAAGTGAGGTAGTATTTTGGATCCTCACTCTTAGGATTTCCTCATATATAATTATTTAGGGAAAAAAGGGAAAAATAAACCTAAATATTTATGTAATCTTGTGAATTTATGAGGCTTTGATAGGACGAGACATATAAACACTTCTATAAGACATTTATATAAGTTCCAAGAGGGTGAGGATCTACACCCACCCCATGTTTCAGAGTGGGGTACTAGTATCTAGAAAATAAGGAAGTGAGAATACCATCAACCGCTCTGAACAAGGTTGTTATTGTGGTAGAGGTATATAGAGTCAGGATTTGAAACACCATAAGAGAAGGACTACCAAGGGCAGCTAACTAGTGATTCAAGGCCACAGTATAGGCTAGTTACATGCGTTTCAGCCTATGAAAGAAGAGAAAAACGAAGCACTATCTACTATTTTAATTAATATTCTTGTAGCCTCTACATTTGTGTCTGCATTATTAGAAATAGGAAAATCTCATTCTTTTAAATATTTGGGAGTCATGGGGAGTTTGGGCCCCGAGAAAGAAATATTTTGTTGTGGGTTGATTATCAAAAACCTCATTAGGTATATGTTTTGATATGGTTCTCTTTTGTAATGATTTCCCATTGATATTGGTGGATATATTATTTTATTTAATATTTTTCATCATTGGATTGATAATATTTTACATAATAATCAGCAATGGTTAGATAGTTTATTGTCGATCACATACTGACTACTATCATCATATGGTTACATTTAAATTGTTATAGGTTAGAAGGAACGTGCATAAGGGACATGTGAAATCCAAGAATTTTGATTAGGACCTGAGAATTAAGGGCTGGGAAGTTTGATATCCCAGATTTCTAGTCTCTTCAAGGATAATCTAGTGTTATGACCCCACTTTTTTCCATCGTATGGTTGATTGTTTCAGAAAAGTCTTCATATAGGACTTTTCAAGGCTATATCCACTATTAGATGAAGATTTCACCTTTGAGATAGTTCTAAGTGGAGCACTGGTGACCGTTTATCCTTATAGAATGGAACCTATGTATATTTTTCAGATGAATAAATAGATGGAGGATCAAGATGTTAAAGGGGTTATAATCAACATTAATTCTCTTTGGGGTTCACTACTCCTTTTTGAAATAATGTGTATGGAACCCTCCGTATTTGTGTGGATTACCATCGCTTATCCCAACTCAAGGAAAAGGATGGGTATCCACAACATCAAAGTGATAGACTATTTAATCATTTGTTAGGATAACTAGTGTTTTCAATGATATATGTTGGGTTATCATATCATTAGGTTCATGTAATATCTTTATATGTTCCTTGAGTAGCTTTTAGGAGAATATATGGTATTTACGAGTACCTGGTTATGATATTTAGTCTCACAAAAATAACTATCTTCATGGATCTTATGAATCTGGCTACCCACCCTTATTAGGATTCATTCTTCGTAGTCATTGTGGAGGAAATCATCTCATATTTATGGTCTTGAAACGACCACTCCGACCATCATGAGATCATACTAAATACATATAGAGGGAGCTATCATTACAATATTCCCAATAAATTTCACTTTTTATTTTATAAATCCATTTCCTAGGTTATATCACCTCAGAGTAAGGATTATAAATAAACTGTGAGAAATTTATATATGTATATACCTATGAGAATCCCAATAACATCAAAAAAATATTGTTTTTATTGGGACTATAAAGATATGAATGGTTCTTCATCAAGGATTTTTTGATCCATACAATGGGTCTGACTTGTTAAAAGAAAAAATGATTTAAATATTTAAGGTTGAAAAAATATAAATAACTATTTACAGATTTGAAGGGATGATGGAATATAGTACATATACTATTTATTCCATATCTTGGAAAGATATATACTATATACATTGTCACATACGGTATCAGGAATGGAGTTATTTTGATTTAGTATGAGGGAGTTTTAGAATATAGTTCTCATCAGTTAATGACTCAAAAAAAATCCAACCCATGATCTCAACTAGATGTTGGAGTAAATAATATATGTTGATGGGGACAATTCTAACATAGAGATAGTTATTGGGTGTTAAATTTTAAAAAATCCTCATGTACATCATGATGCGTTGTGATCTGAATTTTAGGTAGCAAAAATAGATTGAGTACTTTAAATACTTTAATTTTGAGATTTCTTACACACCTATAAATGGAAATGCAATAGTTGATGCTCTGAGATGGAAGAATCAATCATATGTGGTTAAGGATGGTAATGGAATATTTTAGTTCATGGATTTGTTTATAGGTATACATGTTGAGGTTTTTGATTATCATGGGAAAATATCCTATCATCTTTGGAATAATCCTCTACCCTTATTAGACAACTGAGAATTAGAAATATTTCAGATTCTGAAGGCATCATCCTAAGGGAGAGTGTATCGGATGATTATTCATATTTTGGTTGGGCCATGAATGAAGATAGGGACTTAACCTTTCATGGGAATGCATGGGTCCTAAAATACATCATAGATGAGATGGTGTGGTAATTCCATTCCTTGGTTTTGGAAGTACATCTTGGTTTCACCAAGATCTATTGTAACGACCCAAAGTTTCATTAATGGAAATCTCTCTTGTTCTAATTAAATGTCTCTTTATGTTTATATAAAATGTCAAATTTTTTGGTTTTATGTTATGAATTTTGACCATTGCTAATATAGCCGTTGAACAGTGATCACATGATTAGTATAAATATAGGGCTTTAAGAAATCAAAATTTACTCAAACAAAGGAAGTGATGAACTCATCCAGTAGAATTTCCCCATATGAAGCCCATTTGTCAGAGCTTGGAAAAGAGGTGGAATCCTTGGGCTTTGCTCTTGACAAATCCCAAGCTCAGCTTCATCATGTAAAGCTCAAACGGGACCGTCTACAGGAGAAGTGTAAGTTGATAAAAATTACAACTCAAGCGATGTTATCCGAGCCACCCCAAGAGTCTGTCCCCATCACACACCTTACCCTTAGGTCTTATGTGGCTATTTTAAGGGGTTATGTAACAAATCGCTAGTACAATGTTCATGTATATTATTTTTTTATATAATAATGAATATACCACCTTGTCATTTTTGATACATTGTAAATAGTTTTTAAAGTAAAATTAGTGTTTTTAGTTATTATTTAATAAAGAATTCTATTTTATTAAATTAAGGGATTTTTTAATTAAATAATATTTTAATAAAATAATAATAATATTATTAAATTAATTTTTATGAAATATAAATGATCTTATAAATTTATGAATGCAATTATAATTTTTATTAAGGTTTGAAAGCCATTTTTGTCAAAAACCGTGAGTTTTCGATAAAACTCGGTTTTATTTTAAAAGTGAAAATTAACATATTTAGAAAATTATTTAGACAAAATAAATGTTATTTATGGAATCAGGACGTCGAAATTATCCAACGGTTATTTTTCATAATTTTCTGAGACAGTCAAATATTTGGGTAAAAATTAAATACCATTTAAATATATAATGTGTTTTATGACATCATAATGACCAAATAGTGATGTAATAAAATACTATAATCTTTATGTTCGGACAATATATGTTTTAACATTATAATAATGTGATTTTGGGTTTGTTTCACTTACTTTTAAAAGCATTAATGGACCCCTCAAGACTTATTAAACACCTTGTCTTTTTAAATTTTTTTCCATGGGAGTGTGACTCACCCCCACAAAAACAACCCTATTATTTTAAAAAGTTCGGACTTTGGCTATATAAAATATTGTTTCCTCTTCCCTTTTCCAAAAACCAAGAGAAAAAACCATGGGATGGTTTGTGGTTTGGATTAGTTTAATGTAAGGGGTCCCAAACCTAAATAATAAAAAATTCCCTCACATTTCCTATATAAAACCAACCAAGCTCCCACTTCCTCCTCAATCAAAGCCTTTTTAGTTCGTCCAACCTCTTCCCTACTCTCTCTAGAATCCTTCCAAGGTGCCCCAAGCTCCCAAGAAGCATCTCTCAAGCCTTTGGAAGCACACTTCCAAGTAATGGTTATTTCATTCTTTCTCATTTTTGTCCAATTTTCTTTAAGTTGTTTTACCCATTTAATTTCAATTATGAATGTTGTGGTATGGTTTCTCAACTCCCTCATACTGCCCTCTTTATGTTTGAATGATGGGAGACCCCTTCATCTGTCATTAGATGCCTCCAATGTACACCCGTTACTATGCCGAAATTCTGAAAGGAACTTCTCTCTCCTCATTTACATTCAAGCAATACTTTTGTATCATGAATCTAAATTCCATTACAATTGTTGGGACATGTATATATATGACCTCCTTACTGTTCATTACATGTAAATATGATGAAGAACCCCTTTTTATCTCATCAACCATTTTTATGAATTCTTATGACACGCCGTTACACTGCCGAAATCGCACCCATTTTCTATGCCAATGCCACTGTGTAGTGAATACCATGCCCATTTTTCCATCAAGGGTATTCACCTTTTCGCACATTTACTTACTGATTATAAGGTTTCATGTATGAATTACACATTCCTTTATCATGGATTAAATGATTATGTTTTATGAATCCATGTTTTATGATCCATGTGGCACACTTATGCATGAAATGAAATGTTTAAGAAGGGTGCACCCTTATAGCGCTCCAATGCATTGGGTAATGTATAGTATCATGATAAGTCATGTGAAATGAGTGTTGAATAATTCTAATTCAAGTGCAATGAGGGTTTACTCGTGATTCATGTGCAATGAGGATTTACTCATGCTCTATGTGCAATGGGCCTTGGCTCATGCTAATTCCATGTTAAGTGTTATTGCCACATTTCCATGTTATGATTATCATGATTTATCGTGACTTTATGTTAATGTTTCTCTTTTGCTCTATTGATATGACTATTGTCTAACATGTATTGTACTCCTCATGTATTCCATGTGTATTCCCTTACTGGGCTTTATAGCTCACCCTTTTCTTATGCATGTCCTCAGGTTATCCCATGCAATGCTAAGTATGAGGGAATGTAGTGGTCATGTAAAGGATGTTTTTAATAAAGATTTTTTATTTCATGTTTTAAGTTTTTATTTAATGATCCTAAGCCCCAAAGACACTAAACCTCTCCATCTTCTTGTTGTATCAAGTGAGGTTTTATATAATAAATCATGTTTATGTTTGTAATAAAATCAGGGTTGTCATAGTTGGTATCAGAGGATTGGTTTAGTTATTTTTGTGATTAGGATTAGAAAACCCTAGTAAAGCCTTAGAGACAAGACTAAGTATAATAAAAACATCCCTAAGTTTTGGTAAGTACTGGGTAAGTTGTTTATCAAGAAAATACTTCCCTGTCTGGATACGAGCTGGTAGAGGCAGCTTTGACACAGATGTATCCTAGGGGTAAAACCTAAAAACACCACTTTGAGCTAGACTCAAATGGGAAATGGTGCACTACAACGGGCCTTGCTACACTCTTGGTTATGACACTCCCGAGGGATATGTTTTGAAATATTCACAAGCTTAGTATGAAACCTTATTAAGGGAATTAAAAAAATTCCCCTAAGAATATATGTTAGAAAGTAGATCATGAAAATCCTAGATTAAAGCCTATAGACTCATGAGTTAAGAAAATAAAAGTTTATTTATAAGTCATCAACTTTTGTCTTTGGATTACCCTTTATGTGTTACCCCCAACTTTATTTCCTTCCAGCCAATGGCTGGTAATTGGAGGACTCGGGCTAACAACCGATGTGAAGATCAATGTGATGACTGTACTAATGAGATGCCCAATCCAATGAGAGCAGGAATCGTGAAATTTGTCATGATTCTCTCTCAGTTAAATCATTCTTTGAATAAAAACATAGGTCAAGAGGAATGTTCAACCCCCCCTAAGAAAGAACAAGTCTCTATCGAGAGCTTCATGAGACAAAGGCCTCCTACTTTTCGTGGATCATCTGATCCCACGATCGCTGAACAATGGATCAACTCCATTGAAAAGATCTTATCCATCCTTCAATGTTCTGAACAAGAGAAGGTTCTCCTGGAAGCATATCGTATGGAGGGTGAAGCTGATCAATGGTGGATGATGATCAAAAATACGAAGAAGAAAGAGGAGATCGAGGCGTTGGAATGGAAGGATTTCCAGAAGATGTTTTTCGATAAATATTTTCCATGCACCCTCCAACTTAAGATGGAAAGGGATTTACTTTCCCTCAAGCAAAAAAGTTGATGAATCTATTGGAGCGTACGAGGAAAACTGTAACACCCCAAGATTTCATAGTGTGTTATTTTTTCAAAATAATTCAATAACTTGCACAACACGCAACAACGAGTTCAATCACACCATGAATTACAAAAAAATCCATTAAAAGAGGTCATGAATAGTATTAACTACATTTTAAACTTTATATAATCCTTATAATTTTATAATCCATATTATGAGTTTCTTAGTCATAATGCAAGAACAAATTCATTTTCAGTATTGCAATTTTATCAACTTTTAATAGTGAAACCTTCTTGAATAAAATATTTTAAACTTTTTGACTAAATGGGGACATCAAAAAATTTAAAATGAAACATCCCAAGCTTCCACGGTACGCTTTCCTTTGAATAAAACAATAGCGTGTGTTGTACGCAACTTCGAGTTTTAACACACACCACAACCGATCAAACTAGCTGTTATGAATAGTAATACCTAATTTTTGAAATTATATATATTTTATATTTCAAAATGGACTTCATTTTTGGATTTGTAATATCGAATTTATCCTAACGTGAAATTTTGGTACTTTTCGGATAACTTTAATATTTTGATGAATAGTGAAAATTACTAAATTTTAATTAAAAACAACTTTTTTAATCAAAATAATTAATAGTGATAAATTATGAATTTGAGTGGTTTTAAAGTATATTTAGAATATATTTTTAAAATTTAATATAATTTTGGTCATTGAACATAATTTTACAATTAAACCGAACATAAACAAGTGTCAATCTTTTGATAATTATTATCTCTTAAAAACACGCTTTTTGTTTTGGCAGCGGGAATTAATTTTAAATTAATTTCTGCCACTTATGTGTTTTGAAATTAGAAAAATGGATTCAATATTTGGAATCAGTATGTTCAAATTGTGTAAATAGGTAACTTTTATTTTTAGACATTTTGAATAATTACTGCGGTAAATATTTTATTTACCATGGTTAAGGGTAAATCCGGTAAATAAGGGTTAAAAAATAATATTATAATAATACTAAATTACCCTAAAACGTGTCCTAACCTTATTGGTTGATACATGTTCGACCATAGGCATCTTTGGGTCGATTTGGGGACCCCATGGAGCAACTTGTAGGTGATAGGGACACTTTATTTTAATTAAGTTAAAATGAGTACAAAAATGACATAAGCATATATCTTTTAGAAAAAAATTTTTTAAATAGGGTTATATATGTTTTATTTTTGACTATAAATATTCATTAGAAATATAAAAATATTTCCTACATAATTATATTTTATTTATAATTTTTAGACATTAAATAATTTAATTTAGTTATGACACAATGATGATGCTGTAATTACTATAATAGTGAATAATCAAAATAATTGATATTATAAATACCCAAATAACTATAATATGAAACTTTTAATGAATTAAACTAATTTTATAGGATAATATGATATATTAGGATTGATTTAATTGACTTTTTTTTTGAAGTAATCAATCTGTTATGAGTTTCACAAAAATCAACTATTGAATAGTGTCAAAATTGACATAAAAGAGTTCTTAAAACAAATATTATATTATTAATTGATATTAAATTCATAAAAATCTAAGGTTCGGCCAAGAGACTTATATCATGATAGGTTCATCATTAATGGACCACTTGGGGGTCTCTTGGATGTATATAGTAAGTTTATTAACCATATTATTTAAAAATACAAAGAGACATTGTAAAAGTGAAACTAATTAACTTAGAGTTAATACTTAAAGATAAGGTTAATATAAGTACCCAAACCTGTCTAAATTCTATTGGTTGAGTTGTTTTCGACCCATACCCAACTTAACCTTTGAATAGTCAACTTTGGATCCATTGGAAACCGAATATGAATTTATTATAAACTAATATCTCTAGCTTTTCCAAAGGTGCCCCTCACCCCTCTTATAAAAGGGCACTCCTCCTTCTCATTTCTTCACACATTCAAAACCTTTTGGTTCGGTCAAACTCTGCCCAAATAGTCTCCCAAATTCCCTCTCTAAAACCTAGAGGCCTTAGTTTGATCAGAAAGCCAACCTATGCAGCCCTTTTGATCAAATCAAAAGGAAGAACCCGAAGAAGAGGTAATGATTTCACCACCCTTTTTCCAAGTTCATTACTTCTTCCACTTATTCTTCCTTTGTTGTTACCATTATAAAATAATAACTCCAGTATCATATATATACTGTGATGTTATTATAAATATGGTACAACCATATTCAGTATTCTATCCACCCTTTGAATAACATGTCACCATACGTGCGTACGTACGGCTTACCGTCTCCACGTCGTGGTGTAATTGTTATTCAATATAATATTATTTGGATGGGTATAATAATGATGTGTAACTCATGTAAATAATAAATATAACATGTTAATGATTCAGTATATATGATATACCATCCATTTATATATTATTTTAATATCAAAATAATGATATTGTCGCTCGTGCGTACGTACGGACTACCGTCTCCACGAACGCGATGAGATTCATTCTCCATCGTATCTGTTCAAGTATAATTATGATTTGATGATTTAAAAAATGATGTTTAAGGACTTGATATCATTCTAGATATGAATAATATACAACCTATCCTTTACAAACATGTCTTACGTAACAAAAAATATAAAAGAAAACAAGTAAGTTAACACCCGAAACAATGATAATACTAAGATATTATTATCAAATCAATATTAAAAGATCATATATGATATCATATTAATGTATATGATTCTTGTATAATTTAATAAAAATTATTTCACCATTATACAAGAGGTTAACCTACCCCAACCAAGGAAAAGTACAAGGTAAGGGTTATTTCACAATCTCTTCATTATCTGAGGTTGTTTATATGTAATAATCTACTGGGATCTCTTTATCATCCACATCCATGTTTCTTCAAAATGTATTTCAAAACATTTTTATTATTTACAAGAATATGTGTTAAAGTCATTTATACCCTTGTTTGACTTTTTATAATAGGAATCTTTCTGTCATTTTCAAAACAAGTTCCTTTTTAACCTTTTCGACAGAATTAAGGTAAGAATGTTTTTTTAACTTATACAGCGGGTGCAGTTATTTTCCGCCATTATAAAATCTTCAAAGCTTTCCTTACAAGCTTATAAGAATATTTTCAAGAAAATGTTTTATTTTATATGGCTCTTAAATGATTTCAAATATAGAAAGAGATATTTCTCTAAAAAGTGTTTTGATTTCATCTATGTCAACATCCTTTGATGGATTTTACACTTATTTGAAGTTGATTTATTATGATACAAAACATATATATTGTATTGAAGGTTTTTTGATATGTTTGACTGTGGATGTGCTATTTTTATACCATTCATAGTTTATGGTGAAATTATTGACATTTCGTATGCTAGTTTTAATACGAATGTTTATGTTATGTTTAAACCTTTTCATATGGGAATGCATTGGAATTAATATGTGACGGGTGGAGCCCGATATAGCTCCTCGATGCATCGGTAGGTCTCATGAGACAAACTAGTGTCTTGGAACAAGGCCTTTACAAAATCTTATTTGTAGTCTTGGCACGAGGCTTTGGCTATGTGGTTATGATAGTCTGGAATTATGCATTCCAACATTATGAAAGTGGTTATTGATATTGCATGTGATTATTCGATTAGTATAATATCCATGTGAAAAAGTAAATGGAATTATTTCATTTTACTTTTTCCATACTATGTTGAAGTTCAAGTTTAAAAGGCTTTTGTTTTAGTAATGCACTGCCTTAAATGTTTATGCTCATTTTGAATGTTCCTCTATATTGTTATCCTTACTGGGCATTTGAGCTCACCCCTTTTCTATGTTTTATTTTTCCCAGGAAGTGAAGAAGTAAATTATGAATGACCTGTAGGGATATTATGTGGGGATATGAGTGTGGATTATAGAGAAAATATGTTGTTGTTGTAGTTTTTCATTTTATGATGTAATTTAAGACTTATGAATATATCTAGTGTTTCCAAGGCTACTAAACCAATCGGTCTTTCGAGATTTGATCTTTCGTGTGATCATGCCAATGTTATGTAATAATGCACCGACTCTGGGTAACTAGGGTCGGGGCGTTACCGTTGGTATCATAGGAAGTTTAGTACAAACCTTGGAAGCTAGATTTAGATAAACTCTGATTAGAGCACATAGATTTAAGATGAATTTTGAGGATTAGTAGAGAAGAACTTCCTAAAATTTTGGTATTGTAGAGGTTTTGTGAGTTTTACGAGCAATACATCCCTGTCTGGATACGAGCAGGTAGAGGCGGCTCTGGCACAGATGTACCTAGGGGTAAAACCCAAAAACACCGCTTTGAGCTAGACTCGAACGAGAACTGGTGCACGACAACGGGCCTTGCTGCACTCTTGGTTACGACACTCCCGGGGGATATGCTTAGGATAACTCTCATTTTCTTTACAAATCATTATGAAGGGTTTATGAGTATATACTTCCTCAAAGGAGACATTTTTATGATTATGGATTATATCCATAAACTATTTAATTTATGTTATGTGTTTTACAAGTTTGAGATTAGGTATTGTTATTCATAAACTAATATAATGTATGCCATTGTTTAGAAATGGCGCCCAGTAAAAGGAATGAGAACTCTAGCAATGTACATGATACAAAGAGAAAGAAGGATCATATATTTTATGGTCTTAAGCCAGAATTTACAAGAGAAATAGTCTCGCATGTATTATCATCATATGAAGAAATAATATCATGTATTGATAAGATAAGTAAAGAGTTTACTGAGTCCTATGGCTTTGAAGGGAAGCAAGAGAAGAAAAGGATGGAAGAGAGAATCATGGATAAAGGGAAGAGGGAAAAGAAGAATTTTCCCATATGTGATAACTGTGGAAAGAAACACTCTGGAACTTGCCTGAAAGGAATGGGAGTTTGTTATAAGTGTGGAGGAAAAGGGCACAAAGTACGTGTCTGCAAGGGTAAGAAAATGGTTTCAAATGTACAATGCTTCATTTGAAAGGAGTTTGGACACTACGCGAACCTATGTCCCAGTCATCAGACTATGCCGCAAATGATGCTATTGGATAATAATCAAGTTATGATACTACCACAGATGAAGATGAATGATTAGAGTTCTTATGTTGATTATGTCAATTGAGTGTTGTATCAACAATGTACTTGTTATAATAATTATGGAGTATATAAGGATTGTACTGCAGTATTATTTCATTAAGGACTTGAGATTGTGTGGAACAAAGAAATGTGACTCAATAGCAGGATAAAGTTTTGGAAAATATATGGTTGAGAGAATGATAAACCATAATATAGTTCTGATACCGAGGTAGTGATTTTGGAATAATACATGATTGTTTTGGATAAATTATATTAGATATTCTTGACTACCTTGGATCTGATTAATGATTTGTATATTCCATCATTGTTGGGGTTTAAAACATTTTTGGATTAATGAAGTATATCCAACATTCTATATGGAATAAGGGAGCATGAATGTAATCAATAAGGAATATGGTAATTCAGGATGTTTCAGTATATTAAAAGAATACATGATGAAGGTATTCATATGCTATTACGGGGTAAAAAGGATCTACATTATGTTTACCTTCCTTATAAATGTTGGACTATGAGTTTGGACAGAAGTATTTTGGATAGTTCTAGTTTGGATTATTTTGGATTGCCATAAAAGGACAACCCGGAGGTCGGGCGACAACCCGTCGCGTCCGGCAAGGCTGCGAGGCTTGAACTCGCAACCGAAGGGCGAAAAGGGTGTATCACCTACCACTGGCCCATGAGATGTCCTGGATTAAATAATGTAGTTTTTTTAAAAGATTTTGTAGATGAATTATAAATTCATTTATTTTGGAACCCTGTATGAATAGTATAAATAGAATTTTTTTTAAGTTCTATTATCTTTTAGAGTGAAAGATGAGTTTGTGGTAGAAATTTATTAATGGATAAAACTCTAATTATAATGTAAGTATATCTCCTTATGATCTTAGCCAATCTCATAAATAAATTCCTCAACATTAATAAAAGGAACTTAGAACAAAAATGTTGTCCTAGATGGTACCTTAAATCATCACTAATTTATGGCTTTGGGATTGTTGGCCTTTTCATAGCCATGTTCTCTACCACTCTCCATCAGATAATTGATGGTTAGATTTCTCTTCCATATCCATATTTTCCTACATGGAACCCTAGTATGTGTTATTTTCGGTAATCTTCATACTTTCCACTCTTTATTTTAAATAGAGGCCTCATTAATTCATTTTTTGATGTGGGATTTCAACTAAGATATTTTGAAACGTCAAAAATGTGTTATCCCAATACCCTATGTTTTGTTGAACCGATGGTATTTCAAATCATCATAGATTGATGAGTTTAAGGACCTCAATTTTATACTTGTTTGTGATTGATGACCTCAATCACTACCTATAAATATTTACATTTTTACTCCAATTATATGTCTCTAATTACCACCAATGTTCTCCTAATCGAGATCATAATTTGGTGGTGAACCTTTCATTTCACTTTTCATCATATTAAGACTAAATTTTAGTAACCCAATTTCTGATGTCGGTTTTCCCACAAATATATTTTCTATTTTCAACCTTTTATTTTCGAAGAACAATTTCAAATTGCGAGGATGCAATTTAATGAAGGAGGGGAGAATGTAACACCCCAAGATTTCATAGTGTGTTATTTCTTCAAAATAATTCAATAACTTGCACTACACGCAACACCGAGTTTAATCACACCATGACTTACAAAAAAAAATCCATTAAAATAGGTCATGAATAGTATTAACTACATTTTAAACTTTATATAATCCTTATAATTTTAGAATCCATATTATGAGTTTCTTAGTCATAATGCAAGAACAGATTCATTTCCAGTATTGCACTTTTATCAACTTTTAATAGTGAAACCTTCTTAAATACAATATTTTAAACTTTTTGACTAAATGGGGACATCAAAAAATTTAAAATGAAACATCCCGAGCTTCCACGGTACGCTTTCCTTTGAATAAAACAATAGCGTGTGTTGTACGCAACTTCGAGTTTTAACACACACCACAACCGATCAAACTAGCCGTTATGAATAGTAATACCTAATTTTTGAAATTATATATATTTTATATTTCAAAATGGACTTCATTTTTAGATTCTGAATATCGAATTTAGCCTAAGGTGAAATTTTGGTACTTTTCGGATAAATTTAATATTTTGATGAATAGTGAAAATTACTAAATTTTAATTAAAAATAAATTTTTTAATCAAAATAATTAATAGTGATAAATTATGAATTTGAGTGGTTTTAAAGTATATTTAGAATATATTTTTACAATTTAATATAATGTTGGTCATTGGACATAATTTTACAATTAAACCGAACATAAACAAGTGTCAATCTTTTGATAGTTATTATCTCTTAAAAACACGCTTTTTGTTTTGACAGCGGGAATTAATTTTAAATTAATTTCTGCCACTTCTGTGTTTTGAATTTAGAAAAATGTATTCAATATTTGGAAGAAGTATTTTCAAATTGTGTAAATAGGTAACTTTTATTTTTATACATTTTGAATAATTACTGCGGTAAATATTTTATTTACCATGGTTAAGGGTAAATCCGGTAAATAAGGGTTAAAGAATAATATTATAATAATACTAAATTACCCTAAAACGTGTCCTAATCTTATTGGTTGATACATGTTCGACCATAGGCATCTTTGGGTCGATTTGGGGACCCCATGGAGCCACTTGTAGGTGATAGGGACACTTTATTTTAATTAAGTTAAAATGAGTACAAAAATGACATAAGCATATATCTTTTAGCAAAACAATTTTTAAATAGGGTTATATATGATGGATTTTCGACTATAAATATTCATTAGAAATATAAAAAGATTTCCTAAATAATTATACTTTATTTATAATTTTTAGACATTAAATAATTTAATTTATTTATGACACAATGATGATGCAGTAATTACTATAATAGTGAAAAATCAAACTAATTGATATTATAAATACAAAAATAAATATAATATGAAACTTTTAATGAATTAAACTTATTTTATAGGATAATATGATATATTAGGATTTATTTAATTGACTTTTTTTGAAGTAATAAATCTGTTATGAGTTTCACAAAAATCAACTATTGATTAGTGTCAAAATTGACATAAAAGAGTTCTTAAAAAATATATTATATTATTAATTGATATTAAATTCATAAAAATCTAAGGTTCGGCCAAGAGACTTATATAATGATAGGTTCATCATTAATGGACCACTTGGGGGTCTCTTGGATGTATATAGTAAGTTTATTAACCATATTATATAAAAATACAAAGAGACATTGTAAAAGTGAAACTAATTAACTTAGAGTTAATACTTAAAGATTAGGTTAATATAAGTACACAAACCTGTATAAATTCTATTGGTTGAGTTGTTTTCGACCCATCACCACCTTAACCTTTCAATAGTCAACTTTGGAGCCATTGGAAACCGAATATGAATTTATTATAAACTAATATCTCTAGCTTTTCCAAAGGTGCCCCTCACCCCTCTTATAAAAGGGCACTCCTCCTTCTAATTTCTTCACACATTAAAAACCTTTTGGTTCGGCAAAACTCTACACAAATACTCTCCCAACAACCCTCAATACAACCTAGAGGCCTTAGTGTGATCAGAAAGCCAACCTAAGCAGCGCTTTTGATCAAATCAAAAGGAAGAACCCGAAGAAGAGGTAATGATTTCACCACCCTTTTTCCAAGTTCATTACTTCTTCCAATTCTTATTCCTTTGTTGTTACCATTATAAAATAATAAATCCAGTATCATATATATACTGTGATGTTATTATAAATATGGTACAACCGTATTCAGTATTCTATCCACCCTTTGAATAACATGTCACCATACGTGCGTACTTACGGCTTACCGTCTCCACGTCGTGGTGTAATTGTTATTCAATATAATATTATTTGGATGGGTATAATAATTATGTGTAACTCATGTAAATAATAAATATAACATGTTAATGATTCAGTATATATGATATACCATCCATTTATATATTATTTTAATATCAAAAGAATGATATTGTCGCTCGTGCGTACATACGGACTACCGTCTCCACGAACGCGATGAGATTCATTCTCCATCGTATCCATTCAAGTATAATTATCATTTGATGATTTAAAAAATGATGTTTAAGGACTTGATATCATTCTGGATATAAATAATATACAAACTATCCTTTACAAACATGTCTTACGTAAGAAAACATATAAAAGAAAACAAGTAAGTTAACACCCGAAACAATGATAATACTAAGATATTATTATCAAATAAATATTAAAAGATCATATATGATATCATATTAATGTATATGATTCTTGTATAATTTAATAACAATTATTTCACCATTATACAGGAGGTTAACCTACCCCAACCAAGGAAAAGTACAAGGTAAGGGTTATTTCACAATCTCTTCATTATCTGAGGTTGTTTATATGTAATAATCTACTGGGATATCTTTATCATCCACATCCACGTTTTTTCAAAATGTATTTCAAAATTTTTTTATTATTCACAAGAATATGGGTTAAAGTCATTTATACCCTTGTTTGACTTTTTATAATAGGAATCTTTCCGTCGTTTTCAAAACAAGGTCCTTTTTAACCTTTTCGACAGAATTAAGGTAAGAATGTTTTTTAGCTTATACGGCGGGTGAGGTTATTTTCCGCCATTATAAAATCTTAAAATATTTCCTTACAAGATTATAAGAATATTTTCAAGAAAATGTATTATTTTATATGTCTCTTAAATGATTTCAAAAATATAAAGAGATATTTCTCTAAAAAGTGTTTTGATTTCATCTATGTCAACATCCTTTGATGGATTTTACACTTATTTGAAGTTGATTTATTATGATACAAAACTTCTATATTGTATTGAAGGTTTTTTGATATGTTTTACTATGGATGTGCTATTTTTATACCATTCATAGTTTATGGTGAAATTATTGACATTTCGTATGCTAGTTTTAATACGAATGTTTATGTTATGTTTAAACCTTTTCATATAGGAATGCATTGGACTTAACATGTGACGGGTGGAGCCCGCTATAGCTCCTCGATGCATCGATAGGTATCATTAGACAAACTAGTGTCTTGGCACAAGGCCTTGACAAAATCTTATTTGTAGTCTTGGCACAAGGCCTTGGCTATGTGGTTATGATAGTCTGGCATTATGCATTCCAACATTATGAAAGTGGTTATTGATATTGCATGTGATTATTCGATTAGTAGAATATCCATGTGAACAAGTAAATGGCATTATTTCATTTTACTTTTGCCATACTATGTTGAAGTTCAAGTTTAAAAGGATTTTGTTTTAGTAATGCACTGCCTTAAATGTTTATGCTTATTTTGAATGTTCCACTATATTGTTATCCTTACTGGGCATTTGAGCTCACCCCTTTTCTATGTTTTATTTTTCCCAGGAAGTGAAGAAGTAAATTATGAATGACCTGTAGGGATATTATGTGGGGATATGAGTGTGGATTATAGATACAATATGTTGTTTTAGTAGTTTTTCATTTTATGATGTAATGTAAGACTTATGAATATATCTAGTGTTTCCAAGGCTACTAAACCAATCGGTCTTTCGAGATTTGATCTTTCTTGTGATCATGCCAATGTTATGTAATAAGGCACCGACTCTGGGTAACTAGGGTCGGGGCGTTACAAAAACTTTACAAGGCTTGCACGATACGCTTCCGGATTTTTTGTTACCCCTAAATGCAAGGTTGACCGCTTCTTTGGTGGGTTGAAGCCCAGCCTACGGAAAGAATTAGCAGTCTGTGAATTCGACAGCTATGAGGAAATTGTACAATGTGCCCTCAAGGTTGAAATGGAGATTGGAGAATCACAGGGGTTTTATGGGGATAAGAAGTGTAAGGTGGACTTCAATGTTGATGGTCCGACGGATAAATCCAATGGTGCTAAGAAGATCCAACACCCCACTTTTCAAAAGTGCAGAAAGAAGCACCCTGGAAATTGCCTCAAGGGGACGAGGAAATGCTTCAGGTGTGGAAGAGAAGGGAACCTAGCTATTAACTGTCGGCAAAAAAGACCCACGGTTGCAACAGAGGAGAGGAATGATCCATTCTAACCTCAACATGTTGTTCAATTCTATAAATTCAAAGAACCATGGCATTTTTCAAATCAGTGCCCTAATTCAAGGGTTTTCGGAGGCAACCAACAACCTCCAAGGCAGCAAGGAAGATATTTTTCCATATCTTCTGTAGAAGTGAACCCCGACAACGAAGTGGTGATAGGTACACTAGTTATTCATTCAAGAATAGAGAACACACTTTTTGATTCCGGTTCTACGCATTATTTTATATCTCAAAAGTTTAGTAGAATAATCCCAACACAACCACAAATCATGGAAGTGAAGATGTCGGTGAGTACAACAAATGGGGAAATCATTGCATCCCATGAATATAAGTCCTCTCCTATTATTATATGTGGATTGAATTTCTCGAAGAACCTCATCATACTCCCTCTGGTGGAATTTGATGCAGTTCTTGGCATGGATTTGATTTCCTTATATAGAGCCAACATAAATTGTCGTGAGTAGGAAATCACACTCTATATGGAGAATCGACCCCTGATTCTTTACAAGTGTATGGAGGAAGATGAATCTCCTTTAGCTCCGTCATCTCAAGCATGGATATTACTACCCTATGAGCACGCATATCTGGATCAGATGATTGAGTCTAAGGAAGAAACCATCATTGAAGAAATGCCTATTGTGAGGGAATTCACTGAAGTGTTTCCTGAGGAACTGCCTGGTCTTCCTCATAGAAGAGATGTTGAATTCTCAATTGAACTTATACCCGGGGCTTTTCCAATATCCAAGACTCCATATATAATGGATGTTTTAGAGCTTGAATAGATGAAGAAACAACTACAGGAGAATCTGAATAATGGGTTTATATGCCCAAGTGCTTCACCATGCGGTTCACCAGTCCTCTTTGTCAAGAAGAAGGATGGGTCAAAGAGGCTTTGCATAGATTATCATGAACTTAAAAAAATCATGATAAAGAACAGGTATCATCTCCCAAGAATTAATGACTTGTTCGATCAGCTGCGTGGAGCACAATAATTCTCCAAGGTGGACTTGCAGTCGGGATATTATCAAGTAGGGGTGAAGAAGGAAGATATCCCCAAGAATGATTTTATTACAAGATACATGCACTATGAATTCATAGTAATGCCTTTCGGACTCACTAATTATCCAGAAATCTTCATGGACTTGATGAATTGATTATTTAGATATTACCTAGAAAAATTTGTGGTAGTCTTTATATATGATATTCTAATACACTCCAAAACCAAAGAGGATCAGGAGTAGAATTTAAGAACTGTACTAGATACTTTGCGCAAGGAGAAGATCTATGCAAAGTACAAAAAGTGTAAGTTTTGGTTGAAGGAAGTATCATTATTGGGCCATATCAACACAAGCAATGGGATATCTGTGGATCCCTCCAAAACAGATGAAATTGAGGGATGGATGAGGCCAACATCGGTAACGGATATCCATAGCTTCTTGGGGTTAGCTCTATATTATCGATGATTTGTGAGGAATTTATCACGATGGTCCAAACCTCTTAGCAAGATAACTCAGAAGGGAGTAAAGTTTTCTTGGAGTGATGAATGCAAAGAAATCTTCAAGGATTTGAAAAGGAGGCTTGTCACTGCGCCTGTTCTCACTTTATCCACAAGTGGGGAACTTTTTGTTGTATTCAGTGATGGTTTGAAGAAGGGATTAGGCTGTGTGCTGATGCATAATGATAAAGTGATATCCTATTCCTCAAGGTAGTTGAAAATCCATGAGCGAAACTATCCAACACATGATTTGGAGTTGGCAGCGGTGATCTTTGCCTTGAAAATCTAGAGGCATTATCTCTATGGGGAGAAATGTGAGATATATACTGACCACAAGAGTCTAAAATATATATTCACATAGAAAGAGCTTAATATGCGCCAGAGAAGATGGATAGAGCTCATCAAGGATTATTACTCTTCAATACATTACCACCCTAGGAAAGCAAACAAGGTGGAAGATGCCCTAAGTAGAAAGGACCCATCAATTCTATCAAATGATGAGAATTGAGAAGGATCCAATCTTCTTAGATATGATGAATATGGACATGGGAATCATAAATAAGGGAACATAATCAATAATTTCACAAATGATTACTCAACTGTCTCTTTTGGAAAGGTTAAAGGATGCTCAAAAGGTTGATGTGGGAATTTATGAAAAAAGTGTAAGCTATCAAAAAGGATAAATCCTCAGAGTTTAATGTTAATGAAGAAGGAATTGTGTGATTTGGGAAAAGACTATGTGTTCCATCGAGTTCGGAGCTGAAGAAGGAACTTTTGGATCATGAACATAGTTCAAATTTCTCTATTCACCCAAGGAGAAAAAAGATGTTTCAAGATCTCCGAGAAAACCTTTGGTGGGATAATATGAAAAAGGAGATCACTGAATATACATCAAAGTGCCTGGTGTGCCAGCAAGTGAAGGCAGAGAGGTAGAAGTCTATAAGGGATGATGCAACCATTTCCCATACCATAATGGAAATGGGAGAACATCACCATTTACTTTGTCACCGAACTTCCAAGGACATCCAAAGGCAACAATGTAATCTGGGTTATTGTGGATTATCTTACAAAGACTGCACACTTCATTTATATTCAAGAGGATTTCTCATTGGATCAACTGACACAAATATATATTAGGGAAGTGGTAAGGTTTCATGGAGTACCACCATCTATTGCGTCTGACCGAGATCCAAGATTCACCTCTATGTTTTGGAAGATTATTCAACATTCTCTGAATACTGAACTGAACTTCAGTACGGCTTATCATCCTCAAACTGATGGCCAATCCGAGCAGACTATCCAAACACTTGAGGGCATTTTGAGAGCGTGATCAATGTATTTAAAGGAGTATGGGATCAACATATTCCTCTGGTTGAGTTCTCTTATAATAATAGTTTCCACTCGAGCATCCAAATGGAACCATATGAAGCCCTGTATGGGAAAAGGTGTAGAACACTGACATGTTGGGATGAGGTCGATGAACGTAAGATTCTTGGACTAGAAATGGTTGAGGAAATGGTGGAGAGGGTGAAAACCATTCAACAACATATCAAGGCAGCACAGAGTTGATAGAAGAGTTATGCAGATAATCGTCAACAAGACCTTGAGTTTAAAGCTGTAGACATGGTGTTTCTACACATATCTCTGTGGAAGAAGGTCATGAGGTTTGGAAAGAAAGGGAAGTTAAGTCCAAGGTACATCGACCCCTTCAAGATTCTTGATCATGTCAAGGATGTGGCCTATTGACTAGCACTTACACCTACCATGGCCAATGTACTTGATGTCTTTCATGTATCCCTCTTATGGAAGTACATGCTAGACTCTTCACATGTACTCTCTTTTGAGGTGGTACAGTTGGAAGATGATCTTTCTTACGAGGAGCATCCAGTGAAGATCTTAAATCGTAGAGAAAAAGTTATATGAAATAAGATAATGCCCCTTGTAAAGGAGTTGTGGTGAAACCACAAGTTTGAAGAAGTAACTTGGGAGTCAGAGGAAATGATGAAACTGAGTTACCCACATCTGTTTTTGTGTGGGAAAAGGAAAATTTCGAGGGCGAAATTTCATAAGGGGGAATATTGTAACACCCAAAGTTTCATTAATGAAAATACCTCTTGATCTAATTAAATGTCTCTTTATATTTATATAAAATGTCAACTTCTTTGGTTTTATGTTAAGAATTTTGACCATTGATAATATTTCCATTGAACAGTGATCACATTATTAGTATAAATATAGGGCTTTAGCAAATCCAAATTTACTCAGACAAAGGAAGCGATGGCCTCATCCAGTAGAATTTCCCCATATGAAGCCCATTTTTCGGAGCTCGGAAAAGAGGTGGCATCCTTGGGCTTCGCTCTTGACCAAGGCCAAGCTGTGCTTTATCATGTCAAGCTCGAACGGGACCGTCTACGGGAGAAGTGGAAGTTGATAGAAATTACCACTCGAGCGATGTTATTTGAGCCACCCCAAGAGTCTTTCACCATTCCACACCATACCCTTAGGTCTTATGCAGCTATTTTAAGGGGTTATGTAACAAATCTCTAGTACTATGTTCATGTATATTATTTTTTATATAATAATGAATATACCTCCTTGTCATTTTTAATACATTGTAAATAGTTTTTAAATTACAAATAGTGTTTTTAGTTATTATTTAATTAAGAATTATATTTTTTAAAATTAAGTGATTTTTGAATTAAATAATATTTTAATAAAATCTTATTATTATTATTAAATAAATTTTTATTAAATATAAATGATCCTATAATTTTATGAATGAAATTATAATTTTTATTAAGGTTTGAAAGCCATTTCTCTCAAAACCCGTGAATTTTCGATAAATGTCAGTTTTTATTTTAAAAGTGAAAATTAACATTTTTAAAAAATCATTTAGATAAAATAAATGTTATTTCTGGAATCACGACATTGAAATTATCCAGCGTTGAATTTTTCATAATTTTCTGAAACAGTCAAATTTTTGGGTAAAAATTAAATACCGTTTAACTATATAATGTGTTTTATGACATCATAATGACCAAATAGTGATGTAATAAAATACTATAATCTTTATGTTCGGACAATATATGTTTTACCATTAAAATAATGTGATTTTGGGTTTGTTTGACTTACTTTTCAAAGCATTAATGGACCCCTCAAGACTTATTAAACACCTTGTCTTTCTAAATTGTTTTCCATGGGAGTGTGACACACCGCCACATAAGCATCCCTATTATTTTAAGAAGTTCGGACTTTGTACTTATAAAATATTGTTTTACTCTTACCTTTTCCAAAAACCATTGGAAAAAACCATGTGATGGTTTGTGGTTTGGATTAATTTAATGTAAGGTGTCCCAAACCTAAATAATAAAGAATTCCCTCACCTTTCCTATATAAACCCACCCAAGCTCCCACTTACTCCCCACTCAAAGCCTTTGGATTTAATCCAACCTCTGAACTACTCTCTCTAGAATCCTCCCAAGGTTCCCCAAGCTCCCAAGAATCCTCTCTCAAGCCTCTATCAAGCCTTTGGAAGCACACTTCCATGTAAGGGTTTTTTCATCCTTTCTCATTTTTGTCCAATTTTCTTTATGATGTTTTTACCATTTAATTTCAATTATGAATGTTGGGGTATGGTTTATCACCTCCCTCATACTTCCCTCTTTATGTTTTAATGATGGGATACCCATTTATCTCTCATTAGATTCCTCCCATGTACACCCGTTACTATGCCGAAATTCCGAAAGGAACTTCTCTCTCCCCATTTACATTCAAGAAATACTTTTGTATCATGAATCTAAATTCCATTAAAATTGTTGGTAAATGTATCTATATGACATACTTACTGTCCATTACATGTAAATATGATGAGGAACCCCTTTATCTCTCATCAACCATTTTTATGAATTCTTATGTCACGCCGTTACGCTGCCGAAATCACACCGATTTTCTAAGCCAATGCCATTGTGTAGTGAATACCATACCCATTTCTCCATCAAGGGTATTCACCTTTATGCACATTTAATTATTGATTATAAAGTTTCATGTATGAATTCAACATTCCTTTATCATGGAATAAATGATTATGTTTTATGTATCCATGTTTTATGATCCATGTGGCACACTTATGCATGAAATGAAATGTTTAAGAAGGGTGCGCCCTTATAGCGCTTCAATGCATTGGGTAAAGTATAGTATCATGATACGTCATGTGCAATGATTGTTTAATCATGATAATTCAATTACAATGAGGGTTTACTCATTCTTAATGTGAAATTAGGATTTACTCATGCTCTATGTGCAATGGGCCTTGGCTCATGCTAATTCCATGTTAAGTGTTGTTGCCACATTTCCATGTTAAGATTATCATGATTTATCATGCCTTTATGTTCATGTTTCTCTTGTTCTATATTGATATGCCTATTTTATAACATTTATTTTACTCCTCATGTATTCCATGCATATTCCATTACTGGGCTTTATATCTCACCCTTTTCTTATACATGTCCTCAGGTTATCCCATGCAAGGATAAGTATGAGGGAATGTAGTGGTCACGTAAAGGAAGTTTTCAATAAAGATGTTTTATTTCATGTTTTAAGCTTTTATGTAATGATACTAATCCCCAAATACATAAACCTCTCGATATTCTTGGTGTATCAAGTGAAGTTTAATGTAATAAATCAAGTTTAAGTTTGTAATAAAATCAGGGTTGTCATATATATCGAGACTTATGACTCTCGTACGGGTGGACTAATATTAAATTGTAGATTGATGGTTTATAACTCATTGTTCCATCTATTAGTAGGTATATAAAAAACATCATCAACCAAAAAGACATTAATAGCCATTTTACATTCTTATTTAGAAATGGGGTGGTGTTTTTATGGATTTCTTGTTTTGTTTTCTAAGATCACCTCATGGAAAAGGCATAGTTTGTGTTGTAATTTGTTTTTAATCTAAGGATGAAAAATTCATACCTATTAGAGAGACCTTATCGGTATAAGGAATTGTGATACTATATGAAAGGGTGTTCGTACATCTCCATAGAGATCCATTTTCTACCATAGCTGACACAGATGCTCACTTCACATTTCAATTCTCGTAGCTGTTGAAGAAGGCATTGGGTACACAAGTGATTCTCAGAATGAAATTCCACCCTCAAACTGATGGAATGATAGAGATGATGATTCAGGTGTTTCATTACATTCCCCATGCATGTTTCCTTGGATTCATGGGTTCTTGGTAGAAACTCATACCCCTTTTGAGATTCTTATAATATTAGATTTCAAGCTACCATTAAGATAGCCCCTTTTGAGGCCTTATACAGTAGGAATTTTAATTCACCATTATGATGAATAGAGGTGTGTGATGTATAATAACATTCACCACATGTTGTATAGAAGACTAAAAATAAGGTCCAGTTGATCAGAAGGTGCCTGATGATGGCTCAGTCCAGAAAGATGTCATATTCCAATTGATGCCGACGACCACATTAGTTTGAGGTCATTGATCAATTTCTCTTGTGATTCTCACTAGTATTGGTCCATATAAATATTATAAGGTATGGTAAGCCTTCTCCTATGTTTATTTTTGTATGAATCAACTACTTTTTTGAAATATTTCTCTTTGAATAATTAAAATCCTTCAATAGCATGTGTTTCCCATAACCATGAGTTTAAAAGAATCATGAGACACAATAATTATAATAGAACCATTATAGTGTTAGGAAAAAATATGAATTGAAAATTTATGAAATAAATATAAATATCCATTTTAAAATGAATTTATTTTTATGTTGTTTTAAAATAATCACACGATGTTAGTAAAATAACTTCTTTCTTAAAAAATTTGTTTTCATAAAAATTTATATTTTATTATATTTATTAGTTAATTTTAATGTTTATAAGTTCTATAGAATGGATTTCAAAAAATTATTTTATTTCTTTAAATGCAAATGTCAAAATTATCATAAATTGTTTTATCTTAAAAATAATATTTAGATAAATTAATGTTTTTTTGGAAAATGTATTTTCTTTTAAAGTATTTACAAGGTAAAATTATTTTTTAGGATGATTTTAAATTTTAATTAGTTATTTTTAATTTAAAATAAAATAATTATATGTTTTGAAAATTATTTTATAAGATAATTTATTTTATAAAAATTGTATATAAAAAGTGTAATTTTTCCAAAATATATTGGGGAATTATCTTCATGTAGAGTAATGTGACATATATAATGATAATAAATGATTAAATTATATCTTTCACTGAAGAGTATGTGAGTATTTAAAAAATAAGATGGTTGATGTTGATTAATAATTAACACTTCTCAATACATTACCATATTGGGAAATCAGACATGGTGGAGATGGTTTGAGTTGAAATGAAAATGATAGAGTATCTATGATGGGGATCGTAAAAGACCAGTATTTATGGATTATTATAGAATGTATCTATAATTTTTAATAGAATAAGAGAAATATTATCAAGCTCAAATGGAAATTAAACCATATATATAAGTGAAGATTAAAAAATTGAAGAAGGGAGATGAAAAGATGCAAAAAAAAAATAGAAAATTCCAAAGTTAAACATTGATTATGATGGAAAAATAAGTTTCAAGAACCATGTTTCTATCCCTCCAATACTATATTTAAATAATGATCTATTGGATGAGGCTCATAGTTCATCATTATCTATTTTTCATAGAAATAAAAATATGTATAGGGACACAAAAGAGTATTTCTGTTGGGATGGAATAAAGAAAGATATTGAAGAGTACTTTTCTAGGTGCTTCATTTGTCATTAAGTTATGGATTAGAGAAATAATTATAATGGGATGTTATAACCATTACCCATACTAGAATATAAATAAGAAAAAAATCATCTTGGATTTTTTTATGTACTTCCCAAAACATCTAAAAACCATAATTATATATGTTTTATTGTTTACCACCTTGTGATGTCGTCACACATCATTTCTACCAGATTATATTTTTATATGGATAATATTGTAAGAGTATAGATCCTGAAAGTTGTTGAAATGAATGGAGTGCCACTTTCTATTTTATCGAATCAGGATTTGAGGTTTACCTCAAAGTTATAGAGAACTCATCAGCGGGATCTAGACACAATGTTAATATTTAGAACTACTTATCATCCATAGATAGATGTTCAATCTCATAGGATAATTCAAACTCTATAAGACATGTTTTTATATTCCTCTAGGGATTTCAAATGTGGATGGGAGAAAAACCTTATTCTGGAATATTTTCTTAAATTTTTTTTTTCACACAAATATTTAGATATCTCATTATGTATTCTAATATGGTAAGAAGTGTATAAATACAACATGTTAGAATGATTTTGGTTAATGAAATCTATTCATACCTGATCTAGTTGAGAAAATGGAAGAAGAGGTCAGATCTACTCAAAATCAAAAAAGAGAAGCTCAGATTCAATAAAAAAAATATGCTGACAAAAATTTATATCTAGTTTATGATGTGTTCATAATTATATATGTTTTATTGTTTACCACCTTGTTGTCAAGGCATCTTATAGATTGGTGCTTACACAAATTTATATCTAGTTTATGATGTGTTCAATATTTTTCTCCTGATAATGTACATACATAGTTGTTCACATATGTCAAACACATCATTAATACCATTGGAGAATGATCTTTTATATTAATAATAATCGATATAGATTTTGTATCATAGAGAAAAAAATTATAAGATATAGGTCCACTCACATAGTTAAGGTTTTATGGAGGAACCATCAATTTGAAGAAGCTTAATGGGAACATGAGGATGTGATGAGGTAGATTTATCCACTTCCTTGTGTATCCATGTTAATAATATCAAGGGCGTAATTCATTTTAAGTGGGGTAGAATACAACACATTTATATTTCTATGAAATATTTCTCTCTAAAAAATTTTAATTCTTTAATAGATTACATTTCACTCAACCATGATTTTAAATGAATAAATAGAAAATATCAGCATACCATATTTGTCAAATTTTACAGAATAAATTGGAAAAAATAATTTATAAAATAATTATAATTCACTAAATGAATTTTTATTTATTATTTTGCGCAAAGAAAATAATAACACAATTATAGTAAAATCATAATATTATCCAAAAAATAATTTTCTTTAAAAAATGATTTTTCATCTATTTATGAATAAAGATTAATTTTTAGAAGTTTTATAAAATTTATTTGAATAAATGACCTTCTTTTTTGAATTTAACATGTCAAAATTATCATAAAAATTATAACAATTATGGTCTTTATCACATAGTTAAAAATGATTTATTACATAAAAATGTGCATAAAACAACTCCATTGATCGAGAGGCCTAGTTTCATAAGCAATTTGGAGCATTACGTGTCATATTAAGACATAAAATACAACATCTTTATTGAAAACTTCTTTTACATGTCCACAACATTCCTTCGTACTTACCATTGTATGGGATAACCTGAGGACATACATAACAAAAGGGTGAGCTATAAAGCCTAGTAATGGAGTAGAAAAAACATAAAATGAATAATACAATACATGCTAGGAAATAGGAATATCAATAGATAACAAGATAAACATGAACATAAAGGCATGATAATGCTTGATTATCATAACATAGAAATTTGGAAACAATATACAACATGATATTAGAATGATCCAAGGCTAATTAAACATGGATAAGCATTATTAAACCCTCATTGCACTTGAATTAGTATGGGCAAACCCTCATTTCATATGACGTATCATGATACTAAACATTACCCAATACATTGGAGCGCTATGAGGGAGAACCCTTTATAAACCTTTCATTTCATGCATAAGTGTTCCACATGGATCTTATAACATGGAATCATTCATCATCATAATTTATTCCATGTTAAAAAAATGTGGAATAAATTAATGAAACCATATAATCAATAATTATATGTGCATAATGTTTAATACCCTTGATAGATAAATGGGAATGATATTCACTACACGATGATTTTGGCATTGAAAATCACAGTGAAATTTCGATAACACAATGATGTGACATAATAATTCATAAAAATGGCTGATAAGTGATAAAGGGAAATTTCATAACATTTACATGAAATGGGATGTAAGGGGGTAATATATATAAATTTCCAAACACATGTAAATTTTAAATAGAAGGCGTAACATAATATAGATACTTGAAGAAATAGGAGAAATGGAATAACTCTTATGAAATTTTTTCATGGTAACATGTGTACATGGGAGGGATTAATGAGAGAGAAAGAGGAATATCATCATTAAAAAATAATGAGGATAGTATTGGGGAGGTGTTAAATGATACCCCAACATTTTTAATTGGAAATAAAATGAAATATCAACATAAAGAATCTTGGACAAAATGATAATGAAAGAAATACCTTACAAAAATTTGGTTTGGTAACGACTTAGGTAAGGGTAAAAATGAGGGACGATAAATAATAACACATTAAAATAACATCAAATGGAAAGTAATAGAATTATTTTTATATAACCACAAGATAACCACCCAAAATTACAAGAACTACATTCTAGTAAGATGCTTGAATTTTAAAGGAGGCGAAGAAAGTGAGAATCTATTACTTGGAAGTGTGATTCCAATGGATTGGGAGAGGATTAAGAGAGGCTTATTGGGAGATTGTTACACCTTGGAAGGATTATAGATAGATTCAGGAATAGTTTGGTCAATCTATAAATGGTTTTATTTAAGAGGAATGGGATATTGAGTTGGTTTATATAGGAAAGGTGTGGGAATTCATTATTATTTATGTTTTGCACACTGCATATTAAACTAATAAAAACCACAAACCATACCACAGTTTTTTACCTTGGTTTTTGAAAAAGTGGATTGGAAAAAATTATGTTATTAGGACAATGGTAGAACTTATTAAAATATTATGCTTGATTATGTGGACGTGATTCACACTCTCAAGGAAATCATTTTAAAAAGTTAAAATATTTTATATGTCTTGGAGGGTCCACTAAGGCACCATAAAATTAATCAAAAAAAAACCCAAAATCACATTATTTTAATGGAAAAATATATATTTTAGAAAAATCCATTTTATAGTGTATTATTACATCACTATTGAGTCATTATGATGTCATAAAACACATTATATATTTAAATGGTATTTATTGTTTACCGAAAAATTCAACTCGCTTAGAAAATTATGAAAAATTCACTGTTATATAATTTCAATTTCCCAATCCCAATAATGATATTCATTTTATCTAAATAAATTTATAAATTTTTTAATTTTTACTTTTAATATAAAAATCGACATTTATTGAAAATTCATGGGTTTTGACAAAAATAGATTTCAAAACATAACAAAAATTACCATTGAATTCATAAAAAATATACGATAATTTATTTTTAATAAAATTTAGTTTATTATTATTATTTTATTAAAGTATTATTTAATTAAAAAAATCCATTAATTCCTCAAAATTTATTTCGTAATTTAATATTAATGAAAAATTCTATTTGTGATTTAAAAACCATTTACAAAGTAACAATAATAAAAAGAATGTATATTATTTAAACAAAAAATAAAGCACATAATTATAGTGCTAGGGTCAAGTTACATAACCCTTTATAACACCTACATAAGACCTAAAGGTAAGGCGTGCAATGGTGACAGACTCTTGGGGAGGCTCAGATAACATTTCATGGGTGGTAATCTCTATTAACTTCCACTTCTCCCATAGGTGGTTCCGTTCAATATTAACATGTTGAAGCTTGGATTGGGATTGGTAAAGAGTGAAGGACAATGATTATACCTCCTTTATGAGCTCTGATAAATGGGATTCACATGGAGAAATTCTACTAGATGAGGCCATCACATCTTTTTTCTAAGTAAATTAGATTTTTTAAAGCCCTATATTTATACTAATCATATGATCACTTTTCAAAAACTATATTAGCAACGATAATAATTTTTAACTGTATTTTAAAATACAAAAACATAAAACCATGATAGTGAATATGTCTTATATAACCATTTCACATAATAAGACATTTAGTCAGAGCAAGATTTATTTTCATTAAAAACAGTTTGGATTGTTAAAATCATTACACCTTAAGAAATTTCGCCATCAAATTTTTTTCCCCACAATAAAATATATGAGGTTATCTCTACTTCATCACTTCCACTGATTACCACATTTCTTCTTCAATATTGTGGTATTTATGTAACAACTTGACGAGGGGCATTGTCTTATTATTTAGAACATTTTTATATGATCTATGATCTTTATTGGTTTCTCTTCATATAAGAGGTCATTATCCAATGGTACCACCTTTTGATTGAGTACATGAGATGGGTTAGGTATGTAATTTCTCAAGAGTTATACATGGAATACATCATGTACTTGATATAGGTTCGGTGGGAGTTCTAGTTGATAGGCCACTACTCCAATGCGATCTAGGATCACAAAAGGGGTGATGTACCTTGGACTATGAATTAGCTTCTTACCAAATCTCATAACTCTCTTCCTCAGTGTTATGCAGAGGAATACCATGTCTCTTACATTTAACTCTTGGTCACGTCGATGGTTGTCCATATAGATTTTTTTTTTGACCTTGGGTAGATTTAATGTACTGCTCGATGATCTTAACCTTTTCCACCATTTCATCAACCATTTTGGGACCTAAGAGTTTTTTCTCCCCAACTTCATCCCAACATACTAGTGTTTCTCACCTCTTTTCATAAAGAGCATTATAAGGATCTATATATAATATTGAGTGGATATTTTTATTATAAGAGAACTAAAATATAAGAAGATGATGATCCCATACTCCTTTGAAGTTCATTGAGAATTCTCTCAACATTCCCTCGACTATTTGGATAGTCCTCTCAGATTTACCATCAGTTTGAGGATGATAATTCACACTGAAGTTTAGATCAGTATTCAAAGCATGTTGGAGACTCATAAAGAACTTATAGGTGAATATTGGATCTCAATTGGTTACAATATATAGTGGTGCTCCATGAATCCTTACCACTTCTCTGATGTATATCCATGCTAGTTTATCCAAGGAGAAATCCACTCAAATTACAATGATGTGTGAATTATTTATAAGATGACCCATAGCAACCCATATAGAAGTGTTTCCATTGGACGTCTTCAAAAGTACAGTAACAAAGTCCATGGTTATGTTCTACCATTTCCTCATTGGTATGGGTAATGGTTGTATCATCCACTTAGAGTTCTGGCTCTCATCCTTCACTTGATGACATACCAGGAAATTTTATGTATACTTAGTGATCTCATTATCCGTGTTATCCGACCAATAATTCTCTTCGATATATATATATATATATATTTGTGTTTCCAGGGAAAATGGAGAAATTTGAACTATGTGCATCATAGAAAATTTCATTCTTTAACTTCAGATTTGATGGACCACATAGTATTGTCCTAAATATCACAATTCCTTCTTTATTAACATTTAACTCCAAGGATTTCCCTTTTCTTGTAGTTTCTATATTCATCTAAATTCCCAAATCACCCTTTTGAACATCCTTTGACCTTTCCAAAAGAGACAGTTGAGAAATAATTTGTGAAAGGATTGATGATGTTCCATTCTTTATTATTCCCATGCACATTTTCATCAAATATAAGAATATTGGATCCTTTACAATTATGATCAATTAAATAGTTGCTGGATCCTTTCTACGTAGAGAGTCTTACACTTTATTCACTTTCCATGGATGGTAGAGAATTGAGTAGTCATAGTATTTGATCGGCACTAACCATCTTTGTTGGTACATGTTCAACTCTTTATATTGGAATATATACTTGAGGCTTTCGTGATATATATATTTCACACTTCTCCACAAATAGGCAATGTTGCCAATGTTTTAAAGTGAAGATTACTATAGCCAACCCTAAATCATGTGTTGGATAGTATTTCTCATGAAAATTAAATTTCCTTGATGCATATGCAATGAATTGGTCATTTTTCATCAACACACATCCCATTACCTTATTTGAAGAATCACTAAATACCACAAAAGGTTTTCTACTTGTGGGTAGTGTGAGCACGGACATAGTGATAATAAAACTTTTCAACTCCTTGACGCTCTCTTTTCATTCTTCACTCCAAGAAAACTTGACTATCTTCTGAGTTATATTTTTAAGAGGGTTTGACAATCATGATAAATTTATCAGAAATCAGCGATAATATATAGATAAACCGAGGAAACTATGGATATCCATCATAGATGTAGGCCTCAACCATCCCTCAATTGAATTTTTATTTGAGGGGTCCACATATATCCCATTACGTGTGATGATATGACCCAATAATGATACTTCCTTCAACCATAACTCACACTTCCTGTATGTTTTATACAGCTATTCATTTCACATGGTTTCCAGTAGAATGCTTTGATGATCCCCATGCTCCTCTTTGGTTTTGTAGTATATTAGAATATCATCTTTAAATACTACAAAAAAAAACTTCAGGGTAATCTTTAATGAATCTATTCATCAAGTCCATGAAGACTGCTGGAGAATTAATGAGTCTGAAAGACATTACTATGAATTCATAGTTCCCATACCTTGTTAAAAAAGATGTCTTAGGAATATCCTCCTTCTTCACTATTAAATAGTAACATGCTGATGGAGGATCCACCTTATAGAATTATTGTGCTCCACAAAACTGATTGAACAAGTCATCAACTCATGGCAGAGGATACTTGTTATTTATCACAATTTTTAAGCTCATGATAATCAATACAATGGTGCATTTACCCATCCTTCTTTTTGGATGAAGTGGATTGGTGCACACCATGGTGAATCACTTGGGGATATTAACCCTTTATCCATATTCTCCTATAGCTTTTTCAATAGATATTCACGCTCCACAACATACTTTATATACATATCATTGGATATTGGAAATTCCCTATGTATAAGATGAATTATAAAGTCAACATCTCTTCTAGGAGGAAGACCAGACAATTCCTTAAGAAACATTTTAGTGAATTCCCTCACAATTGGCATGTCTGTAAGGATGGTTACTTCCTTGGTCTCAATCATCTAAGCCAGATATTCATGCTTTGAGGGGCAGTAATATCCATGCTTTAGATGATGGCACTAGAGAAGATTCATCCTCCCCCTTTCACTTGTACATAATCGGGGGTCGATTCACCAAATGGAAAGTGATTTACCTCTCACAGAAATTTATGTTGGCCTTATATTGGGAAAGCCAATCAATTCCATGAATTATATCAAATTCCACCATAGGAAGTGTTATGAGGTTATATAGGAAGTTTAATCCACAAATTATGATAGGGGGAGGAGTCATATTCCTGGGATACAATGATTGAACAATTTCCCATTCTCACCTATATCTATACTTCCATTATTTTTGGGGGTGTTAGGATTCTTCTACTGAAATTCCAGGATATAAAAGAATGGGTAAAACAAAAATAAAAAAGTAGGTTCACTATTATTGAATGAATAACTAGTGTACCTATCACCACATTGTGGTTGTGTTTTGCTTGGGTGGTAGTGATAGAAAAAATCTATACCTTACTCTCTTGGAGGTTGTTGGTTTCCTATAAAAACCCTTGTCTTAGGGAAATAGTTTGAAAAGTTCCGTAGTTTTTTACAATTGAAGAAATGAACAATGTGTTGAGGGTCTAATATAGCATTCCTATCCTCCGTGATATTAGTGGGTTTTTCTTATCGTCAGATAATGGATAGGTGCTTTTCTCCTCTACACCTAAAACATTTCCTTGTCCCCTTCAGGTTATTTCCAAGGTGCTTCTTTCTGCACCTATGGCAAGTGGGGTGATATAGTTTCTTATCACCATTGGATTTATCCATCAGAATGTAAAAATTAAAGTCCACATTCCACTTATTATCCCCATGATACCCCCTAAGATTCTCCAATCTCCATTTCGACTTTGAGGGCACATTGGTCAATTTCCTCATTGCTATCAGAGTCACAGATCACTAAGGAATTCTCTAGGCTAGGTTTTATCCCACCGAAGAAGTAGTCAACCTTGCATTCGGGGGTAGTGACAAAGCCAGAGACATATCATGAAAGCCTTGTGAATTTTTCCTTGTACACTCTGATGGATTCATCATATTTTTGATTGAGGGAAAGGATGTCCCTTTCTATCTTATGTTAGAGGGTGTGAGGAAAATATTTATCAATTTTTTTCTTAAATCCTTCCATTTCAATGCCTCGATCTATTCATCAGGATTCATATTTTTGATCAATGCCCAACATTAATCAGATTCACCCTCTATGTGAAAAGCATCAAGAAGAACCGTCTCTTATTCAGAATATTGAAGGATGGATAAGATCATCTTGATGGAGTTGATCCATTGTTCGGTGATTTAGGGATTGGATGATCCTTTAAAAGTATAATGCCTTTGTCTCAGGTTGCTCTCAATTATGGATTGTTCATTAATAGGGTTTTTTTGACATTCTTCTTGACTGATTTTTCTATTCAAAACATTAATTAACTAAGAGAGTATTGTGAATAATATTTTGATTCCCACTCCCATCGGATTTAGCATCTCATTAGAACAATCATCACAATTATCTTTGTACTTAACATTTCATGGGATAACCGGAGGACATACATAAGAAAAGTGTGATCAATAAATCCTAGTAATGGATTAAACATGGAATAACATGAAAAATGCAATAGATGTTAAGAAATATCCATATCAATGGAGAACAAGATAAACATGAACATAAAAGCATGATATATCCTGGTTATCATAACATGGAAATGTGGAAACAACATACCACATGATATTTTCATGAGCCAAGGCTCATTACACTTGGATTAGCATGATTAAAACCTAATTTCACTTGAATTAGCATTATTAAACCCTCATTTATTGGGAATTATCATTATTAAACCCTCACTGAATATGAAGTATCATGATACTAATCATTACCCAATGCATTGGAGTGTTATCAGGGTGAACCATTTATAAACATTTCATTTTTTGCGTAAGTGTGCCACATAGATCATATAAAATAGAATCATTCAATATTATGATTTATTCAATGATAAAAGAATGTATAATACATAAACTAAAATCTATAATCAATACGTATATGTGCATAATGTTTAATACCCTTTATAGAGAAATGGACATGGTATTCACTAGACGATGATTTTGGCATGGAAAATCTCTGTGCAATTTCGGTAGGGTAACAACGCAACATAATAATTCTTAAAATGGTTGATAAGAGAGAAATTGATATCTCATCACATGTATATGAAATGGAAATTAAGGTATTAATATAGATACATTTCCCAACACATGGAATTTGGAAATAAAATGCTTAACATAATAAAGAAACTTTAAGAAATAGGGGAAATGGAATAACCCTTATGAAACTTCGGCATGGTAATTGGTGTACATGGAAGGGATTAATGAGAGTGAAAAAGGTATATAGAAATTAAAACATAAGAAATTATGTATGGGTTAGGTACAAAATCATACACCTTCATTTTAATTAAAAATAAAAAGGGTATATCAACATAAATATACAGATACAAAATAAGAAAGGAAGAAATCCCTTATGAAAATTTGGCATGGTAACAGATTAGGTAAGGGTCAAAATGAGGGAGGATAAATAATCCCTCATTAAAATAATATCAAATGTAAATTAATATAACGGTTATAAAATAATCACATTATAATCATTCGAAATTACAAGAACTATATTCAGAGAAGATGCTTGAATTTTAAAGTAGGAGAAGAAAGTGAGGATCCATTACATGGAAGTGTGATATCAATGGATTAAGAGGGGCTTAAGATAGGATTATTTGGAGGATGTGGAACCTTGGGAGGATTTTAAAGAGAGGACATAAGAGGATGGTAAAGCTCAAAATGGTTTGAGTGAAGGGGAATGGGAGATTGGGTGGGTTTATATGGGAAAGGAGAGGGAATTCATTATTATTTAGGTTTTGGACACTATACATTAAACTAATCAAAACCACAAACCATACCATCGTTTTTTCCCATGGTTTATTACAAATTGAAGTGGAAATGATTATTTTATAAGTCCAATAGACCTAATTATTAAAATATTAGGCTTTCATATGTGGCGTGGAGTCACACTCTCAAGGAAATCATTTTAAAAAGTTATAATAATTTATATATCTTGGAGGGTCCACTAAGGCACCATAAAATTAATCAAAAAAATAAAAAATCACATTATTTTAAAGTTAAAATATATATTGGACGAACATACATTTTATAGTATTTTATTACATCCCTATTATGTCATTATGATGTCATAATACACATTATATATTTAAATGTTATTTATTTGTTACCCAAAAATTTTACTATTTTCAAAAATTATGATAAATTCACCGTTAGATAATTTCAACATCCTCAATCAAAAAATGATATTAATTTTATCTAAATAACTTTATAAATATTTGAATTTTTTACTTTAAAAAAATGACATTTATAAAAAATTCACGGGTTTTGACAAAAATAGCTTTCAAACCATAATAAAAATTACAATTGTATTCCTAAAAAATTATAAGATAATTTATTTTTAATAAAAATTAATTTAGTAATAATATTTTATTAAAATATTATTTAATTAAAAAATATATTATTTCCTCAAAATATATTTTTGAATTTAATATTAACAAAAAATAATATTTGGGCATTAAAAACAATTTACAAAGTAAAAATAATAAAATAAATTTATATTCCTTATAAACAAATAAAGCACATAATTCGAGTGGTATTGTCTTCTTAAATAACCCCTTATAACACCCAAATAAAACCTAATGGTAAGGTGTGCGATGGTGAAAGAATCTTAGGGTGGCTCTAATAACATCGCTTGGATAGTAATATCTATTAACTTAAACTTCTCCCGTAGGCGGTTCTTTTAAGAATAACATGTTGAAGCTCAGCTTGTACTTTGTCTAGAGTGAAGCCCAGTAATGCTACCACCTTTCCAAGCTCTGATAAATAGGCTTCATATGGAGAAATTCTACCGGATGAGTCCATTTCTTCCTTTTTCATAGTAAATTGGATTTTTCAAAGCCCTATATTTATACTAATAATGTGACCACAGTTCAACGACTATATTAGCAATGATAACAATTTTTAATGGTATTTTAAAATAAAAAATCATAAAACTAATGAAGTTAATATGTTTTATATAACCATTTTACCCAATAAGACATTTAGTTAGATAAAAATGAATTTTAATTAATAAAAGTTTGGGTGTTTACAAAAATAATTTCTATGAAAACATTTAGTTTTTGTTAAAATATCGATTTTTATTGAAAATTGTATTTTCATTTAATGAATATAAAAGGTCAAATTATGTATTGTATTATTTTTTAATTTTAATTATATCATTTTAATTAAAATAATATAATTTTTTAATGATTTAATACATGAATTTATTATATAAAAATTTTATGTTTAAAAGGGAATTTATTTGATAAATATTTTTAAGCGTTTTACTTGTTTTATTTTAAATTAAATAACTAAAAATCCTAAATTTTATTTTTTAAAAATTGATGAAAAAGTTGGATTCAAAGGGCCAAAATTTATTGAATAGGTTCCTTTTATTTTTGTTTAATATTATTAGTAAACTTCGAAAATTATGTTACCATGGTAAAGGATAAAGTTGGAAATTTAGGTTGAAATAAATTAATAATGAATATAAAATGAACCTTTGACGTGGGAAATTTTTAATTATTGAATAAAATTATACCCTTAACAAATAATGATATAAATTAAGTTTTTAATGGGTACTTTTCCATGAAAATGACTTATATAACATTTTACTCAGTGACAGTTACAAAATGACACCTACATTGTCTTAGATATCCCAAATGTGTCCACACAAGGACAACAGAATGTTATGAACGAATATAACTACAAATTTTGAAGTTAATGAATATAATTTCGAAGTAAAAATATATTTTTGTATTTTTCATCCACATATATGGTTTCATGATATTTTTAATATTGTATTTAATAAAATTTAGAATGTCACACTCTTGTTTCAAATAATATATCATTTTTAACATAGGGTTTCAAAAAAATATATATTATACTATAAATATTCTTATTAAATATATATTATTTTTATTCATCATGGTATATTTCATAATCTTTAGTAAAACAATAATTATATTAAATAGTTACACAACATTGATGTAGTAATTATTTTTTTAATGGAACTATCAGGGAAATTTTATTAATTTTTTAAAATTTATTATAATTTTAGATAAAGAATTTGTTAATATAATTTAATATATGAACTTTACATATTAGGGATATAATATATATTTTATTATAATTTATATTTCCCTCTGGATATTTTAAAATTCCAATTATGGAATATTTTCAAAATTGACACTACTAATATTTTATAAAAATAATATTTTATTAAATTATTTAGAAATAATAAATAATATTTATAAATACAAAAAATTATAATGTGGTCCATAATGTTATAAAATTTTCATTAATTTTTTAATTTAAATCACTTAAATAAAAATTACAACCTTTTAATATTGAATAATTTTTTAACATTAGATAAAATTAAAATTTGTTAACTAAGGGTTAACTGAACAAATAACGTTTCAAATAATAAACCATGTTTAGAAAAAATTTAATTACAAGATTAAAATAGTAAATAATATTATATTCTATAAATATATTATTTCTATTATTTAGATTGAGATTGAATTTATTTTAAAGTATTTTTTTTGAAAAAATTCCAAAAGTTACCCTCAACTCAATTTTAATAGGGAACATCCCTCCTCACTTCATCACATCACATTGGGAATTCATGTAGGACCATAACCTAACAATTACAATTATAAACATCCCTATTAATAATTTATATGTTTTTGACTTCTCAAAACACCAAACCTATTGTCCTTAAGAGGAAATATAAAAAATATCTCCAAATAAGTGGTAATCACTTTTACCGACTATTGCAAGATTATTTCTTCTTTTACTGCCTATTCATGTGTGGTTTATATTATAATTTAATAACTATAATATTAAATATATAATTAAATGTTATTATGGTTATGAAACAACAATATAATTCCTTTTATACATCCTATAAAAATCAAAATCACTATGTGTGTGTATGCACAGCTTACCATCTCCACACCATGGTGGAATTTGTTTTTCATTAAAACATTATATTAATTGTTCTAATGATGGAAATAATATATATGTGATAATTATAAAATTATTTTGATTATTTATTTTAAAAATTATATATCATTCACTTCATTACCATTTACCCATAAAGGGAATGATATCATCACTCTTGCATATGGATGTTCTACTGTCTCCATGACATGATGCGATTATTTTTCCAAGTTCTCCAATCATGAAGGATTATATAAATTTATAAAATAATTAAATATGATTTATATTACCATTATATTATTTTTTAAATAATTCATCTATATAATATTTAAAATAACTGGGATATATTCTATAAGACATGCATAAGAAAATGAAAGAGTTAACACTCAAAAAATGGAAATAATGAAATATTATTAACTAAGGTCTTATTAGATGTTATATAAGGATCATATATAACATCAAAATTATGAATATTATTCTCTTATAAATTAATAAAATTCATTAAGCTCTTATACTGGATTTTTAGACACGTAGGAAGTAAATCATACCTAGGTTAACTTTAAATTTCACAATATCATTATTATACGTGATTTTTTATATGTAAGTATCTACTTGGGAAAATTTTTAATCTATTTCCATGGTCCATAAAAATGTTTTAAATTTTATTTTACTATTATTGTCTTATTTTTTAAAGTTACTTTTTCTCATGTATGAATTTTTACAAAATAGATATAAAGGAGTATTTTTGTCATTTTCCAAATAAGTTATATTGTGAAATTTCTGGGAAATATAATTTTTTTTAAATTATAAAAAATAGGAGTATTTTTTCAATTTCAAGAATCCTGAATGATTAAATATTCCATGATAACATTAAAACATAATTTTCAAACAACATATTTTCCTTTAATTTTTTTTTGTATTTTACAAAAACAAAATGTTATCAAAGAATAAAGGATATTTTCATCATGAATAATTTTACATTTATTTGATGTTACTTTTTATTTATTGGGGATATTTCATAAGTATAATATCCATATTCATTATTTGGTTTATTTTTATTTTTATGGTGGAATGATATTTATGAAACACATTTCTTTTCCATGGGCTATGTTATGATGGAAGGATGTTTATGAAACACATTCATTTTTATGGGCTATGATTTGAAGAATAAATTACATTATTCTAGAGAAAATATATATGGTTTTAATTATGTGATTGGTGGGACCTAGATATCTATAAAATTAATTGGGAAATAATTTATATATCATGATATAGAAGGGAACAGAGTGATGAGTGAACTCTTCTTAGAAATATAGTGTTATAGTGGGTAGGGACCCCATTTTAGGAAAGGAATTTGTACACTATGATGGTATTGATAGGGATAGTTGACTAATATGAAAATGATATTATATGATTATTTGTGTTTGATAATTCCATATCTTCTGTTATGATATCATGGAATATGTTCTTTGATTATTCATGAACCTATCCATTTTATACCATTACATGATGTCACGTATCATTGATATGTAAGATATAATTTCATAATGTTTTATTTATGCTGTGATATCTTTTGATTATAATGTGATTCAAATTTCCATTATTTACACTTACTCGTAATATAATCTCACACTTTCTTATGTTTTATTTTTCCAATATAAAATAAATTTTAATATATAATATGTGTCGAAAATGTTCTAGTAATGATTGAATAAGCACGAGACAATGCAGATTCTTTATGAATTAGTTGAATTTAATTTTATGATTCTAATAAAACAAAACTTATATTATTATAGGGTAATTTTTTTATGTTATGAAATAAATAATATACTATGTTTATGTAATATATATGTATGGAAAGTATGGGGCATTCTAATTGGACCCTTTTTGATTTTCAAATTGATCAGACCAATTAATAACTATATAAATATTCTTCAAGGATACTAGTTTATTAATGATGTATTTCACATATCTTATATTCTCAAATATTATATAGACCTGTTACATGTACCCCACCCTAGTGAGTTTGTGTTAGAGATGGATGCTTATTCTAAGGATATCCTAGGGTTTATTGTTAATTAGATCAAGAAGACACTTTGAGGAAGGTTAGTTCCCTTGGTATTAGTGTTATGGAATAAAAACTGAGTAAAACATGAGGCTTAGAAGATTAAAGATGATATAGGATCTCAATGAACAAAAAAAATCATTGATTATACCACATTACCTTTAGAATAAAACTCAGGGATGAGTTTCGTTTAGCAGTGGGGTTATAATGACTCGGATTTTCTCTAAGGTACACCATTTTCTTTCAGTTTGAATATATTTACTAATGAAGGTAAATATGAATTATACCCTTTTTATGTTTCTTAGAGTGTCTGTATATTTTTTAGAGCCTAAATCTCTATGAATTGGGAAAACATGGTAGGCTTCACTACTACAAAATAGCTAGTTCAAACCTTATATGATAACAATGGTGGTAACTTTTTGACAAGCAGGAGGTCTCACATTCTTCTTCAAACTGTGGAAGCCTTGGTGCACAATATTGTGAAATTTTAGATTATTTTTATAGTGGGTATTCATACTACTTCTGAACAGTTAGAAAAAAATTCTCCTAGACCATGTGGGGTACTCCTTAGATAGTGTTGTGGTGTGAAATTAGTTCAAGGTTTGGCCAACCACCTGGAAAAACATTTCACCCTTATCAAGATGGGTGAAATTACATCATTTCACTTAATGAAACAACAATCTAAACCATCAACATTCTAATGTCATTTCTAGTGGATGAGATATCATTTTTTCTCCCTTTGAACATTCTTCTTCCTAATATAGGGAATTAAATTTCTCCTAGATCTTGAGTCCCAATAAAGTGTCATTAGAAGAGTTGGTTATCTTGAGGTATGATCTCGATTCCTATTGCTTCTGTTATTCATTATTCATCACATCAAATGTTATAATATAGTGTGATATAATTCCCCCTATTTTTTGGGTTCTGGAATCCATTGGTTTCTGTTTATGACAGGTGCTTATGACCTCAGCTTCAAAAGTGATCGTCATCATAGTGTGTTTTTCCTAGGTGTGTCAATTGTTATAGGTGGTAGTTTATTTAAACACTAAGGTCACATTAATCCCACTACCACTCTCAAATTATTTTTAATTAAAGGATTGTAACTCCACCTAGAAGGTTCAGTGGGCCTTGGAAAATGACTAGGGTGAGTAGAGTTGTGATGTTTTTTTAGGTATTGTAATAGATAGAAGTGTGGATTGAAAGGGTCCAATTTATGGGTCCTTTTCTATCCTCAGATAATGAGGTGGTTCGATTAGGTTATTTCTATTGGTCAATGTGTAGGTGTGACATATATAATACACATGGGAATGTCTGTTTGGAACTGTGTGGTTTTTCTATCACATATGCTGGATGTATGTGTTGACTGTGATTGGGTACCTTCGTGGTATCACTTCAGTATAGTTCGTGACATTTGGAATTATCCACTTATTTTTTCCTTGATGTATTTGTATCTGAAACACCTCAATTTTTTCCTGAAAATAGGGATTGTCAAAAAAATTCTCCCCCATAGGATTGGATCAGATCAAAATAATAGCCTCTACTCCCAAGGGAAAGGAAAAGTATATTTATAGACGTCTCATTCATTCGACCCTATGAGTTCATGCACCATTACTTCAAATAAAAGGATGAAAATCATATATTGTATGCCATAAAAGGGATAATTGAGAGGTTGATACATTCAAGAAGACCATGTTGGTGGTCATGTAGGGGTTTCATGCATGAATCACATGTAGGGATACCTGCCCCTAAAAAGAGTTTTTGAGGACCACAATGAATCTTCCTATTCAGCCTCACACTATTTTATTCACCTACATAGTAACATCGTCATTCTAGTAAATTTACTAAACCACTATATAGGTAAACCTGGTATGTCATTACCTACATGACACATACACATGGGTTTAGTCTCATGTGCAAGGTAATGTTAGCGAGTTATATGAGCTAGTGACCTTAACAAATGACCTATGCATGGTCACATAGTCTAATGATCTTCATGAGTACATGCCTATGAAATTTGTTTTAATTTATGATTTTTTGATATCCAAGATTTGTCCCTAATGAAATATTTGTACATCCTTGCATATTCCCAATGGTCACTCAAAAGTTATATTATTTCTAATGAAAAATATGTAAATCCTATCATGGAGATGATATATATCATTGGGATACATTATTACTATAGATGCGACACTACTCTTATGAACCTCGAGAACCATATGAAGAGTCATCATTGTGAATATCAGGAGATTAAATATTTCAAACTCTCGGAAAATGGAAATCTAAAATATGTATTAATCCCATCTATAAATATTTATGTCCCTCATTCTTGGTTCCTTGAATACATGAACTTTACCACTACCAACTTCTCGGCCTAGGGAGCTTACATCAATATTAGATGATTATCCAATTCAGGTATTACTCGTCATATTTTTATTAATATATATTTGAAACCACTTAAAGAAAAATTAAATCTACATCACTACCCCTTTATCATATGTGATTTCATGAAATACCAATAAAAATGATGAAGGGAAGACTGAGAACTATATCTAATAGGGGAGTGTCCGAACTGAGTCTATGTGGGAATACTGAGTGCTCAAAACATGTTTTGACTATACCATTAAACTAAAGGAGGTTAGAATCTATGAGGATATCTGGGGGGATCAGATGCGTGTTCAATCGAATTTTGACATCAATACTGAGATGTTATGATTATAAATCCCACAAACCAATGTTTTTTTTCAGATGCATTGAGAATTTAACATCAGTGTATGGGGAATCTATAGAATATATAGTTTTCTCATTCTCATAGAGATGTAAGATGAGTTTATTGCCAAAAAATCCACCCATGAATAAGGAGATAAGAATCTTGTTCCAGTATGTGAGTCTTATAATGGTGTGATGTTGGTGACATTTGTTATTGTGGTAAAGATAGATTTTGAGAGGCACATAGGGTTGGAAGCCCCTGTCTTGCAGAAAATTCAATGGTTTCTACATCATATTCACTTATGGAAGGTCCCCATCATAATTTTAGGGTCATTCCTTATATTTTTGTGATGGATTATGGATCATTTCTATTATTATTCCATGTCGAGTGGAATAAAAGTTCTTTGGGGAAAATTTCGATCATTTTTTCAGTATTTTTTTAGTATCCATCCCATATACCTAATTAATGGAGAATCCATAATGTGATTGAATTGATTAATAGGTTTTAAATTCATTCCATATGCGGATCCACCCACTGGGATACTCACTTATGAAGGAAATGTTGGTGATGAACTAAAGTCAGACATGACCACCTTTATAGAAGGTGTGTTAGAAACCTGAATTGATAGAAATGTTATATGTGTGTTCTATTGGACAGATATATTTTCACATCAAATAAAATGCCTATATGATATAATTTTATCCCATCCTATGTAAAATTGATTAGAGAGGAAATAAATGGTGTCCCTATATCAATTCATTCCTACTGCTATGAAGTTGAAACGAGTAGTAAATAATCTAACATCACTGAGTGCATCCATTGGATAGACCACTTAGTATGTTGATTCCTAGATTCTCATTATGTAAACAGGTGTTTATAACAATTGGTGTTAATTGAGGCAAAAAATTAATGACTATTGTTCAAGTTAAACACGATAGAAAGTATTTACTCATTCTATCAAGTGATAGTGAAAAGGCACTAAGCTCAAACAAATGACACAATGCACATTTTTATAAACAAGTCTGGTTCAATTGGATTATACTAGATAATATTGAGAATATAATGTCTAGGTACTATCCTAGAAAAGAAGAAAAATATCCAGATTCCCACATTTTGATCATGATGTAGTGTCTCAGTAAACCAGTGATATCATGGAGAATCCGTCCTACTTCAAAGCAAGCCATAATAGCCTCATACTTTTATAACCAGAGGTGGTCTAAACATGATAAGGAAATATTTCTAATTTCAATAACCTATGGTCCTTCCCCCATGATGGGTTTTGGATTCGATATATTGATGGTGTTTGAGCCCCAACTGACCTACACATTCATGCTGACCCAATAAAGGTGGGAATATATATATGGTATATTGATATTCTCATTCTCTCAAGAAAAAAATACAATAAAAGAGGCAAGTGGAGGGAATGATGAAATTGGGTGTAACTGAAGGGGTTGATGACCCATTGGTTTATGAATGAGACCACTTTATTGATCACCAATACATAATTTTTCACTTATCATTCATTTTGTGTTCATAGTTTTCTTATTTATATCGATTAAATGTTTATTAATATGGAAATAAGGACCCTGTTTTTTTTTGATGGTAGAGGGTGAAATGACTGGGATACTATCTCCAAAATATGGATAGATAGGATCCCCTATGGGGGTAGAGTAATGGACTCCTGAATAAAGGGGTATATCATAATTCTATATGTTTTTGGATGAGAATATGGTGAGAGATTCATCTAGATATCCACCTCCAATTCCTGTATTTGAGGAGGCCATTGGAAACATTCCTCAATCAAAAGTGATGTAATGATGGAAAAGGTTAGTCTAGAGGGTGGAGGATACCCACAATTGGGGAATTATAGATTTTAAAACGTATAGTTATGTCTCATGTTCTTTTTTCCTATGGGAAAATGATTTAATTCAAGATAACTCAAACCATAGGTTAGTCAAAACGACCACACCCCATATTCAAAACATGATCTGGAGATGAGGTACTCTAAAAGGTAAATCTACAATGTGTTTCCTTGAAAATATATCCCATATATCCTTTCACATGAGCTAGAGAAATGCCTAGGGAGTATCCTCATCTTCTTTGTTCACTATGTAAATAGACATAAGGGAGGGGTTTACTCTAGAATTAGACCACTTAGGGATGTGACTTGTGTTCCCCTCCATGGGGTGGAGTCATTATACCATTGTTATGTCAATTTAATTAGATACAAGGTATCCCCTTAAGATTCAATTGTTTTTACTATTTGTGCTGAGAGATGAAAGAAGTTAGCTATTGATATTATAGAATGGAAAAAATGTAATTTATGTATTGATGAAACATAAACATTTTTGGATTTTATTATTTTAGTCAGGTTCCCACCTAAAATAAATAGTATCATCATTTTTAGATGAGAATTCATGGTGATGATAATTTCCTTAACATTTCATAGGGCCTGGGATGGAAGCCTCTATAGAATATACCACTTCGGGCCATCAACAATCATTCCCCTAACTACATGAGTGGTATAGACCTCAGTATCCCATTATTTTATGCTGCTGATGTTGTTTTCCATAGAAATAGCTATTCTAATCAAGATCATGGATTTAATTCCTTGGGATTAAGGTCCACTATGAGAGAAACAGACCAAAAAAACACACAAAGAAACTAAATATATTTATGAATATTAGTTTCCTTGTGTTTTTTGGTCTGTTTCTCTCACAGTCGACCTTAATCCCAAGGAATTAAATCCATGATCTTGATTAGAGTATCTCTTTATATAGAAAACAAACTCAAAAGAATCAAATATTGGGGCACTGAGGTCTATACCACTCATGTAGCTGGGGGAATGATTGTCGATGACCCAAAGTGGTAGATTCTATAGAGGCTTCCATCCCAGACCCTAAGAAATGTTATGTAAATTATCATCACCATGAATTCTCATCTAAAAATGATGATACTGTTTATTTTAGGTGGGAACCTGACTAAAAAAATATAATCCAAAAATGGTTATGTTTCATCAATACATAAATTACATTTTTTCCATTCTATAATATCAATAACTAACTTCTTTCATATATCAGCACTGATAGTAACAACAATTGAATATTAAGGGGATACATTGTCTCCAATTCAATTGACACAACAATTATAGAATGACTCCACCCCATGGAGGGAAACACAAGTCCCATCCCTAAGGGGTCTAATTCTAGAGTAAACCCCTCCCTTATGTCTATTTCCACAGTGAACAAGGAAGGTGAGGATACTCTCTAGGCATTTCTGTAGCTCATGTGAAAGGATATCAGGGATATATTTTCAAGGAAACACATTTTAGATTTACCTTTTAGAGTACCTCATCTCCAGATCATGTTTTGAATGTGGGCTGTGGTCGTTCTGACTGCCCTGTGGTTTGAGTTCTCCTTAATTAAATAATTTTCCCAAAGGAAAAAAGAACATGAGCCATAACTATACATTTTCAAACATATAATTCTCGTCATAACTGATGACCTCTGAGATTCACTATTCCTGGTGGAAATCAATAATTCTATGAAACAGTTAGAGTGTAAAAAAATGGTTGATGAAAAACCATAAAAATATCCCTCCAATAATAAGATATTGATGTCACCAAATGGGAGATAGTAGAACTTCATCATCTTCATGATGGAGTTCAGGTTAAGGGGGTGACTACCATTGGAACTACAATGGAGGAAAAATTCATTTATGAGAAGTATTATGGTATGAAACTGGCTAAGATTCAGCATGTAGTTGATGGGTCTCATGATATACTTCAAAAACTAAATATATATGTTGAATTATATTTTTAGAACCTAAAATAGAATATTATTTTATTTCTTTTACTCTAATTTCATATCCATATATGAAAAGTACTTTTTCCCAAATAATATATTTCAACTTCCTTGTTTTTTTTATAATTATGATTTTACATTTTATCTAGATTGTATGGAATATTTTTATATTTATGAGTTTCCATAACAATAATTAGAGTAGGGAGTGGATTTAATTTAATAATTATGTCTTTATATTTAGAGAGAGTATATCAATGATTGGTAGAGTTGTATGATAAAACCAAATAACATTATTTATTTTGTATCATCACCTTAATGTTTTCCTAAGTCAAAATTGTGATAAATAGTTTTAGTTTTTTTTATAACAAGATTCATAGTTGTTTTATTTCATTGATAGATTTTTTCCATGGACCATGTAGAGTGCATGCATAATGATATGAGACTCTATTTTTACATAGGGTTACCTTTTGGGGGATTTTATCCTAGTGATTATTGTGTTTATTTTTTTGTGAATTTTATAAACTTTCATGAAGGACTATTTTTAATAATGGTTTTAGTCGAACATATTTCAGAATTTTTTGTTGGATGATGAGCCAAACATTTATTAGTATCTAATAATTTTATGATATTATTTAAATAAATAAAATGGATATTTTTTAATCCTTATTTTATTTTCTTCAGATATAAAAAATGAGGTGTAAAAAGTACAAAAGGGATGACTACATACTATATTTGAAAAGTGGTTTGAAACAAGATCTTGTTTTTAGGGATTATAGAGATAGAATATACGTCTTTAGGGAATGAATATGGATATGGTTGACAAGAAATTTTTTTTGGTGACTCATGAAAATCTAAAGTACGATGTATCATTAAAAAATAACAACATAGGTTTACTCAAGAAAATGAAAATCTATTGTCTATGAATGTGGATTTAATGAGAATATGGAATTCACAAGAGAATGAAGGGTGTTTTATGAGATTAATGTGTCATATAATGAAGGGAGAAACATTTTTGGGACTATCCATGAATGGGAAGCTTCTCATTCAAAAATGTAGTTTGTGTGTAGAGGATGGGGTTGGCTGGTAATCATTTGGGGTATGTTCTTCTCCCTAAGAAGGATTGAATCACTGATCATTTATATATTGTGATAAAAATTCATGGACTATTTAGTTGAAAATATTATGTCAGAGATGTTGAGTTCTATAATTTATGGTTGTCTAGGATTGAGTGAAATATTATAAATTTTTTCTATCATGATAATCTATCCGGTAATGTATTTTACTTTTTAGGCATAAATTGTGGAGTTTTAAAGTAGTAATATGGAGGTATAAAGTTCCAAATTGTGGCATGGAATATAATTTTTTGGGGATCATAGAGATAGATGTTGTCTCTTGTGAGAACAATTACGTATCTAGTTTCTCCGCCTTTTTTGTGTTTCAATTAGGAAAATCCAACTAGGGACATTTCCTTCATAGTAAAATAATGAAATCTTATAGATAATATACCATTTTGGTTGGAATATTATAGAATGAAAACTACAACTTATTACTCAAAAATTTAGAAAAAGTTTTTTCATGAATCTATCACTCTATTATAGATGGACAACAAATTTTTATGGAACTACATATTTCCTAGACATAGAGATTCATTTGGGGAAGGGAAGTACTTGAATAGTGAATTTTAATTTCATATCAAAATTATCCAAAAAATTGGAGAAATGTTTCCCTACATAGGTCGACCTATATGTAATAAAGGTGGTATTTTATTGTAGTTGGGGAAAATACATAGGATATCAGAATCTCAATATATCCTATGTAATTGAGAATTAATATATATATTGTTCAGGGAGAGATTTCACAAAAATTATTGATTTATTTGGAAATGTCGATTTTTTAATATAGGCTCATGAAAGACATGAGAACTAGTATTGGATACTCTTTTATAGATCTAAGTCATATATATAGAGACTAGGGGAATTTTATATTTTATGAGTAGACTATTATGTACGATTATAACATCACTATGCATCACATTAATTTGAATGTAAATACACACATTTTTAATAAATTTACTTCAATAATTAGACGTTAACTATACAGTTTAATGTCGTGTGGTGATGAAAATATTGTGTTACTTTTAAGGTTATGCATCTAGAACCATGTTAACTATGACGTGAAATGATATTAATTGATCATACAGTGAAGTCTTAACTAAAAATTATAATCCCAAATGGTATAACCTTAGTTTGAGAAAAAAAGACTGTAAAATGTGTCTTTCTCAACATATAGGGGATAGAAATCAAGGGAATGCGCATTTGGACTATGTGGGTGTTGGACCAAGATTAAAGATCTGTGAATCAATACATACCTCATAGGAAAAAGTATCATGTTGGTATATAAAATTTATCACTAAATAAGGGGGGCATTAAACAGGCAGATTAGTGTCACGAGTTTAGGATGAAGTCTTCTAAATGTAAAATGATGGTCATGAATCCCCATAAAATTTATTCAAGTATTCGGGAAATCATATCATGAGATGCATCCCATATTTTTCATATGATACATCTTGATCTGGACTAGGAATACATAATATTCATGGTACAAAGGGTAATACCACATTTTAACAAGATTTTTTTGAAGACTTTATCATATAGTTTAACTTTATCTAATTACGATAGTATGGTATCTTACAGTTTTAGTCCATATGTCAAGGACTATATGTTATGGAAATAATGAGTAATATAAGGATAAATAAGCCCAAGTTGTCTTGACACACATCAGATTTGAAGAATTAAATTTATATACCATGATCTTCAGGTTTGGAAAATTAGGTGTTTTCATATAGAACAAACATAATTAATGATCAGATACCATGTTCAATAAGCAGTTTCCATCATGATTTTTTTGGGTATATAAAGATTAATCCGGTATCTATTGATAATGAAAATGCCTCTACTTCATAATAACTTTTGTGGAAGAATTTTGAAAATCCAATAAAAGGTATATCAATTTATATTTTAAATTAATCTGACCCCAGAAAAATGGAATTCAATTACTAATGGATAAGTATTTACTTAAAAAATCGGTGTTCCGATTAGGAATAACTATTTGCATATCTCTTCCAATGGATTTTCTTATTGAACCAAAAATCCCCAATGGTTCAGTATCCAAAAGGTCCTTTCCAAAGGTAGGTTCTCTTTAGGTATTTTGACCTACAATGCTTAAGAAATCACAATGGTCAATATGATGGGAGGTCGGGCTCATCGCCAAAATTTTGAGGGGAATTGTTGACTTCTCCAAGACTCTCTTATAGATTTAATATATGTTCCTGAATTATTATTAATTTTCCAAGTGTAGTGTAGGTTTCCCAAGAAATATTCTAGAAATCATTATCATGTATGGAAATCAGAATCATCTTTATGTATTCAATGTTCTCCATAAATAGAGATATCTACATGTATTAGAGGTTTTTCCATTAATGATATCCTCTCATATACCACATAGACATTCATTGATCGTTATTATGAAAATTTTGGTTTATAAGACACTCAATATAGAAATCTTGAATTTAGAGTCATCCAGGTAGATGAATGTAACTCTACACATTATTTTTTTCCAGGGAGATTGACATTGTTTTGATGTTGGGATGAAACCCATAGATGGGTTTCCTACGTATCCTAGTAAAATGAATTAGAACACACATAGTTCGGTACCACATAATTTGGCACATCACACCATTTAAGTTCATATGATAAGGACCCAACCAAACAGTTTAACATTATGTGGCATAGAAATCTTGGTGTAAGGTGTGTAGTCAAATCTTAGTGTGAGACTTATGCTTAAGAAACACAAGTAACATGGAAGTAATATGAGCCCCTAAGTATAATTAGAGCCTATTGAGGATATGTCCCGAAGAGAATAAGGTTGATTTTTAATATTGGTTTTGAACCTCAAGGAGGGTTCCTACATATCCTGTTTGGATGGAAATCATAGACCAAGTAGTTTAGTTGGTATCACAAGGGAGTATGAAATTTGGAGAGAAATATGTTGGGGCATACTCTTAATGAGGATGTCTGTGTAACGGGGTCCATGAGACATGTATTATATCATAAATATTTAAGGCGGATTAATTTGAGGCTTAAAATAAGGAGGATTACCATATTAAGGGAATTATAGATGGATTCCTCAGGCGGATGTCCAATGAACTTGGGACCAAGGTGAAGTGTTCATACGTATCCTAGTTATGGTGGGAATCCGAGTTATCATTCATTCCTTCTTGTGGATTTTGAGGATTTTAGGATTATTACAAACCTCTAATACTATGTGAGTGATTATCACTATGATAGGAAATAGGATATAAAATATTTAAAAAACCACACACATTCACACCCATTATTATATGGAGGAAGAGGTTATGTCTATAACACTTTCCCCTATTGTCTTTACATTAAATGGGGGTCAAATGTAAAGAAGGGGTGAAGGTGAAGGGTGTAGAGAGGAGAAAGTCTAAAACCTTATACCTGAAAGGATAAGGGATTTCACTAAGAAGGATGACCTCAAATGGGAATCATAGTGAGGAGGGATAATTTTCCATTTTCAAAGGTAAAAGAAAGTCTGATCCTCTCTCTCCCAACGAGAGACATGTGGCTCCAGATCTTAGAATAGGTAGGGGACGGACAATGTTCTGTTCTCAGAATCTGATATCGAGAACTCCAAAACATTTTTCCTAGGGTAAGTTTATTCATGACCATATATATTCAATCCTACAAACATCTTGAGAACTCATTCTCCCTTATAAGTCAAATGTTTGAAACCTTTGACCATAGAAATACAAACCCAAATCATAGACAAACTTATGTGCCTTTCTCAAAGATTTGGTAAATTGGCAGGTCTTGGTGGAGGTTTCAACTTACTCTCTTTTAGAAAAGGGCTTAATGGAATTATATTCCCTTCCATGAGTTTCATATAATAAACCGTCAGGGATAGATCACAAAGGTGGTCCATATTGGTATATTGCGTAAGTATGTTGCATAGGTATGCTGCACGGCTCCTAGGAGGAACATAAAAATATTTAACACAAGAATGATAAGCCTTTTAAAGCTTGATATTCCTTGGGAAATTGACTATAGAGACAACAAAACTTGGGTGATGTTTTAACTTAAGCACCGTGGGTGTCCCTTGATATCATTAGAAGGATCTCATGCATGTATTCACTTAAAGAAATGATATCACAATAGTGAATTATTCTTATGGAAGGAGGCTCCTCTAACAATTATCTTGTATTTTATACCATTAAGGAACTCTTACTTTGTTTATCCCTTTAAATTAACACTTATCTGGTGTTTTAGAGAGCTACATTATAAAATTTTGGGGACTTGGGTGAAAGAGCTTCATAATGAGAGATTTGAGAGTTCTTCTGACTTTTTCAGTTGTTGAAATGGGGAGCCCAATGGTCCTTTTTATATTCAAGAAGGGAACATTGGGTGGTAGAGTGACTCTATTAAAGTCCTCTACATAGATCCTTTGTTTAGATCTAGAGGACTGGTCCTCGTCAATGGTCCTTCGCGTAGGTCCTCATTACAAGTCCTCATTGCAGGTCCTTGAAATCCATTTATAAAATTTGTCTATCTTCCGAGTCCTATAAATTTTGATCTATTTTTCTATATGTGCTCCACGACCAATAAAATCAAATCATATGAAGAGATATACACTTCTTCATATGGTAAATTTTCAGAATATTTTGGGAGAATCTAGGATATTTAATTTTTATGCGTTGAACTTTTTGTATCATCGATCTTGGAAATCCATGGCCTACTCTTGAAGGGGAATCCTTCCAATATATCCCTCATTGTGGAGAAGTATCCTAGAAAATGGATATCCACCCATGAATTATGAATAAAAGATCATGAAACTCATTTTTGGTTTCAATAAAACCCCCTTAGAATTATATTTTTTTGGAATCAAAAGAATCTTGTTCTAAGGTAACTGTAGAGAACATTGATGGATTCGAAGTATATTTTTTTTTCTTTGGAGAAATGTCATGTTTTAAAGGATTCTTTAATTTTTCGTAAGCCTGTGGGCCTAGCGGGTATAGTTTGATTTTCAAGGGTCATATGGATAACTCTACCCATTTTGTTACTTTTAACATTTTATTTATAAATATTACATGAACCATACAAAGTGTAGTTCTAGTGATCTAAGCCTCGAATTGTTTCCAGAGTTCCCTTTGAGGGTTTTTAAATTAATGATTATTGTGTCTCTTTTAATGGGTATTTTAAATTCATTCATGTCACAATAATAATTCTAATGTTTTAGGTCGAATAGAATTGACCATAAATTTTGAAATTAGAACCCAATTAAAGATTGATGGATAGGATGGTCTTGATATTCTTCAGATATTTCCAAGGGGAATCTTGAGTCATGATTTTTATGGCCACCAAATCTAAAACTTGATGTATAAGAATAGAGGAGGTATTTTCCAAGAATGAATTTACCACCAATTAATATACCCATTATGGGGGAAATATTATATAAGGCCATCTAGGGCATGTGTTGTGTAGTCAAGTAGTGGTATCCATAGGTTTGTAGGCTTGTTACGTGGGAGAAATATATAAGGCCAAATGTGGAACATACTAAATATTCAGGTAAAGGGTCTATCAATAATTCTAACAATCTATTAATGATAGACAAATGTGTTTAGAATTAGGATGCCGCATGATCACAATGGGTTGATTTTCTAGTGAAAGATGTATTAGAATAACAAGGGCTATCTTTAAAGATATATTCTATGAATGAGGAACAAATCCTACATCAATTTAGTGTATGAAAGAGGGTATATTTGTCAAAAAGTATTTTGTTGATATTTTTCAATGCATTTTAATGTAATGATGCAAGTACATTATACTTTTCAGTTTTAGGTCATATAGAAAGGACTTAATATTCAATGCAGTTTAATTTCATGAAGTGATGACATTGGTGGGGATTTTTATTTTAAAGTCATATAGTAAAGGCATTTTGGGGTTTTTCTATTTAATTCCATACAACAAGGACATTATGGGGAATTAATTTAAGGTCTTTATCTCTAACCAATATTTTATGGTTATCCAATTATTGGTAATTATTTTGGAAGTATGCTACCATAATCATGTAAGGTAATAGAGAATTGTAAACAGTGATTTCAGGATTCTGAAATTTGAACAGTGATATTTATAAAAGGATTAATGAAATTAGTAGCGGTCTCTTCCCCGAAAAGTGTTACCACATCTTAAAAAACTAGTTATTAGGGATGTATAATGCATGACCAACTCAGGAATATAAGGTATATTCAAATCGTGGTATCCTTGTGAAGGCATGACTTTTATATAGGGAAAATTTATACAAGGCCAACGGGGGAATGTACAACATAGTCAAGTAAAGTCGATCTCAATAATTATGACATTTTATAGCTAAATGATAAATAATGTGTATGAAGATTCAGATTTTCCCAAGCACAGGGTTTGGTTTATGGAGAAAAGCACCTGAATATAGAAAGAGTATTTCCAATCATGTTTTACAATGAATTGTATGAATTGGATTTCTATGAAGATCTGATCCAAACATAAGAAGTATGGTGTCTGTTGTTTTAGGTTATATGACTGGACCATAATATTATGGAAACGTTGAATCATGTGTGGTAAAATGACCCAATTTTATTCCAGTATTCTCTTTAAAAGTGAAGTGGGAGAAGTAAACCTTTATTTTGAATAATTTCAATTCGGGAGAAAGGATATGGGGAAAATATGAAAATTATTACCACTTTAAAATACAAATTCTTGGAATCCATCATCAAATATTATAGGGGTCAGAAGAGTCTTCTCCAAAGAATGAAATTACTGCTATTTGAAAAACCCTTTATAGGTTTCGTACTACACAGTGAAAACTGAGGCATATGCTTCATATCCAAACAGTGTCATCTTTTGGCTGAAATTCCCATTATGTGGCTGACATATTAAAGGCCACCTAGGGGCACATACTACATTGTTAGGAAAGATATTTCTCAGGTATCAGAAATTATATCAATAGAATCTGAGGAATGATTATAAAGATATAGAAGTAATGAATATTAGGAGCATGAAATGCGAAGGGGAAGTATCCAAATGAGAAGGGATGTATTTGGAATGATATTGTCCATGATTTTGGAGTACCATACATAGATCTAACTCTTATGTATAATGGTGAATATTTTTTTCCTTGGTGGTCTCTCTAAGGAAAGGATCGAAAATAAAAGGTCCTACATTGATTTTAGATTATATGTAGGATGGGGAGATTTCATTTATAAATCAAATAGACCAAAGATAGGAGATCTTAGCATCACTACATATCTCATAGGGATGAGAATCAAACCCTAAGTAGTTCTTTGATTAGTGTGAAATTTATGTCCGATGGGAAGGACATTAGGTTTTTTAGTTTAAAGTCATACAACAAAGACATTAGGGGATTTGATATAAAGAGAAATGGTATATTGTGGCTGGACTAGGGTATAGGGACCAAGTGTCACAATGTATCTTGTTAAATAATGAATCAAGACACATGTAGTTGTATCTAATATAATTTCATGTATATAATGAAAACTTTTATTGAATCTACTCTTGTAAATATGACTAGAACATTGGAAAAAAGATTATTTTTATACCATGATTTACTTGGTCCTAGGATTTAAAATTTGGATGTCACTATGTATCTCATATAGATGAGAATAAAGCCACATGTAGTTCATGTTGGTCCATGAACATTATCTTCATGTTGTAAGGATGTGAATTTATTCCAACATAAAAAATAATAATACTATAACTAGGATAAGGAATAGGACCTACGTGTCACTATGTATATTGATGGGGAATGAATAAAGGCACACATAGTTCTTGAAAATTTTTACCCTACACTAATTGAATTAAAAAGTGTGGGATAATGTAGATTTCTTGAATACAAGTTCTAATATAATATAAGAACTCATATTGATCTTCTCATGTAGATCCCACGCCTACATGGGATAAGAGAGGCATCAATTGTATACTGTTGCAGCTAGGTCCATGATTGAAAATCCAGATATCACTATGTATCCCATATGGATGAGAATCAACCCATATGTAGTTCTTGAAAGGGTTTACCATGCAGGTCGAATTCATACATAGGGAGTGGGGGATTTTTATTAATTGGGGATGGACCTAAATTAGGAGATCTGGGTGTCACTATATATTTCAGTAGAATGAGAATCAAGCCACACATAGTTATTTGTGCTTCAATACAGTTTAACATCATGTGGTAATGATGAAGGTTAACTGATGTTAAAAGACTACATATCTCATTAAAATGAGAATTTAACCACACATAGTTTTTTTAAAAGATCATGTAGTTTATCATCATGTGATAAGGAAATCTGTTATTTATTTTAAGGTCTAATAAATAAGAACATTGATAACCCCATATATGAATTGAGATACCTTATTTATGTAGATAAGCTCTTTACTCGATTCTTTTTCCCACGTGAGTTGTGCTCGGTGTGAGAAACAATGAGAGGAAAAATATTCTTTTGCAACAAAAAAGTAAAACAAGTGAAAGATAAGCGACTAATGATTGAATGGTGTCCGAGATACGATATCGTGACCCGACGACACTACGTATCTTTCTGGGAACAATAATCAAGCCACATGTAGTTCTTGAAATTGTTCCCCATATCATTGGGTTTTGATGAGGGTAATATGGATTTTTATAATTTTCAGGATCATGGTTGGGCTAATAGAAGGAAGTCTATGTATCACCATATATATTATTGAAATGAGAATCAACATAAAAATCATCAAATAGGTCCCTTTGAAAATTTGATTTGTGTGTGGATATAAAAAAGGGGGTTCTCTTTTAGGATATAACTACTGGACCCAATATAAAATGTATGTGTTTCACTATATATCTCATAGGGATGATAATCAAGTCAAAAATAGTTCTTGACATCCCATGTTGTTTAAATTTTTTTGGTATGGCCGAAGATGACTTGACATGAAAAGAGAGATGTATTGTGGCTGTGCTAGTGTTAAAACCTAGGAATCCCTATGTATTTTGTTGGACCATGAATCAACCCACTAGCTTTTCTTAAAACATTCCCTATATAGTTTTGATTCATATACACAAGAAATGAAGGTTATTTTTTTAGTGGTGGGGGGCATGATTTGAGATCTTGGCATCTCTACATATCTTATATAGATGACAATCAAGCCATATATAGTTATTGACAAGGTTCATCACACCAACTATGTTTTAATATCATGAAAGGGTGTTTTAATTGTTATGTATAAACCCAAGATTGGAGATCTGGGTGTCTTTATGTATCTCATTGGAATGAGAATCAATCCAAACATGGTTATTGAAAAGTCTGTTCCCATCACCAAAAAGTTTGATGTGAGAGATTGGGGATTTTGATACATTCCAAAATAATGGTCAATCACAAGAGATAGGATGGTATGAGAATCATACCATGTATTCTTGAAGAGTGATTTGTATAAGTTTGGATAATATACTATAAAAGGGAAAATAATTTTTTTATAATTTTTATTGGGCCTAGGATTGGTGACATGGGCATCACTATGTATCTTAGTGGGATAAGAATCAACCATCATGTATTTCATGAAGAACCGTGTAGTTTAATGTCTTACAATGATGATGTATGTAACTTGATGTAAAAGAAACATTGCATATAGACTAGGGAATGTGACCCAAGTGTCACTACACATCATTATAGGGTTAAGAATCAATCCAAACTTAGTTCTTAAAAAGGGGTTTCTATGCAAATTTGATTCAAACATAGGGAGAAATAGTGCTCAAGTGCCACTAAGGAGTAGAAATTATGTGAGTAATAGTTGTGCATGGAAGATAATTTACTTTAAGGGCCACAAGGAATGGAAATTTGTTGTATCTTGGGGGATTTATGAACGTAAAATGAAGTAGGTGTTAATCATATAGTTTAATGTCAGTAGCAAGGAAAAATGATGTCATGCAGTTTAACATCACAAGACAAGAACAAATATGCTATCCAATTTAATGTCGTGAATCATGGATGTGTATCGTTCTATAAAATTTAACATATTTTATCTAAGATGAAGGTTGTTACACAATTTAACATTATACAACTATGACATACTTTGTGCAATTATAGAAAGTACATCTATAGGAACGTTCCATTTGTTGGAGTTGAATTGAGTTCTCCATTAATTGATATTAAGGAATAATCTACATTATAGTAGACTTTATGTGTGGGATAAGGTTCTTCATGACTTGACTTAGGTTTTGGATGCTTCATTCCTAGTGCCATTATATTCCTAAGGATCAATACCAATTTTCCTTGGATAATTGAATGGTGGTGAACTTTCTTTTTGAAATCTCATGTTGTTCGGTTCGGATAGACTTCCAAGTAATGTAATGTATGTAATCTCTTTTCATGAAACCACTCTAGCTCATCTAGTATCTTCTAAGAAAACTCTTCTTTAGATAAATGATCACAAGAAAAAACATAGAGTGAAGGAAATTGAACTTCAATAGGAAGAACTACTTCTTCCCTATATACCAATGAGTATGGGGTTGACCATGTGGTAGTATAGGTAGTAGTCATATAATACCATATTGTCTGAAAGACATTATCATGTCTATAAATTTTATCATTATCCACCATATTCTAGAGTATGTTGGACAAAGTATTGTTTAAATACTCTATCTGTCCATTTTTCATTGCATGATTGAGGGATAAATAACTGGATTTTATATCATATGCCTGATATAACTTCCTTGCCTTAGTAGAATAGAAATTGGTGTCATTGTCCGTCAATATGTTTTAGGGACACCAAATCATTAAATGATATTAACATTGAAAAAGGTCACTATTATTTTGTATCTTACTTTTTTAAGAGGTATTTCATCATCCCATTTAGAGAAGTAATTGGTAGTAGTAGGGATGTACATGAACTGCTTGGATGTAGTTGGAGGATAAGTTCATATTACATATATTCCCCATATATAAAATGGATAGGAGTATTTGGTTGTTTGTAGAAACTATATCAGTTATGAATTATGTTTGCATGAACATTGTATGGATGACAATTCTTAGTGAAATTTGTGCAATCTGGCATCATCAAAGGAAAAAAGTATCAATGCCATTGGATTTAACCAGAAATATTGCACCCAAATGGGTGGGAACCACATTCTCCTACATGTACTTATTTCATGAATTCCCTAGTTTTATCCCCACTAATTTTTCGGACAATAATTCTTTGAAAAACTCATCCATAGAGAATCTTCTGGCGATTTGGGTCATCATAAAGTGTAAAATTAACTACTCATCACCAACCTTTATCTATTCCAGATCACTTAGGTTGATGTACTCCATAATAGAGATATTACATTATGGGTTTCATCCATCCCAGTGTAGGACAAAATATTTTAGGAATGGGGCTGATTTCCTTGATTTCCTATATTTTGATTTAAATAAAAGGTGAAACCACATGATGATGAGAAATTCAAATGATAATTTCATTTCAATTTGGATATTCTATAGTTGTAGCTGAATTTTCAAATGAATCATGTTATGCATTTTGTCACTAAACGACATAATAACATGCTGGTTCTGAGGGAAATTATTCCATTAACCCTCAGACATAATCCAACAGGGGGATTATTTCTCCATTTCTGATGGTGTAATTCCCAATGATCTATTTGATTACAAATTAAGAATCACACTTCACTTACAGGTGATCCAATGGTACAAGGATTTATATTTCCAAGCCTTTAATGAGAGCATTGTATTCTACCTCATTTTTATACCACCTTCTGATAATAGGAAAGAGTTTGGAAACATCGCCTTTTCAAGAGAGATACGTACAATACCTAACCCAACATAGTTAATCTAGGGGTATTCAATTCTATTCCCCTTTGGACATGTAGAAGCACCATCAATGTTTTTAACCATGTATAGAGGATTTGACGAATATAGAATATTTCTTCTCATTATAAATAGAAATGATTAATTCTATGTATCTCTTCCCAATATATGAATATAGTGTGTCTGCATCGAGCATGGTTCGACTAAGATAATAAAATTTATCTTCATTCCCAGTATCATTATTCTACAAAAGGAAGGAACACAATGATCAATCTATGGCTATCACATAAAGGATGATTTATTTTCCCTCAAAAGGTGTAATTAATACCAGTGGACTCAATAGTTATTTCATGAGGCTATCAAATGCTTCTTGGTAGTCATTGGTCCATTGATATGTGACACCCTTATTCATCAATATGGGAAGGGAAAACACTTACCTTCAAAATTAAATATCAAGTGTATATTATAGTCTAAGTTTCCTTGAATTCCTATCAACCCTTTCATGTTTTGCAGATGTGATATTCCATAGATAGCTTTTGTATTCTCAAGTTAAACTTCTATGCCAAGATGGCATATAATAGAGCAAAGAAATGTTCCAGAGGTTACTTAAAAATAAAATTTCAAGTGGTTCATATTCATATTATGTTTAATATTATTAATTAATATGGTCTTCATATCATCTAGGTGAACAAAAAATTATCTTTATTTGATAAATAGATTATCAACATTGCATAAAATGAATTTTCTCAAGAATGTTTGGAAGATGTGATTCACTGCATATTGATATTTCATACAAACATTCTTCAAAACAAATGGAATTACCTGATAGAAAAATATGCCTTGAGGGGATTTGAACACATTATATTCCTTTTAGTTTGGGTAAATCTAGATTTGGTTATACCTAGAGTATCCATCCATGAAGGAGAGAGCTTCATAGCTAGTTGTCACATCAATCAAGAGTTATGTGATTGGAACTGGGAAGTCATCTTTAGGATAGTGTTGGTTGAGATATCTAAAATTAATCTAAACTTGAATTTTATTATTATACTTTTTAACTAGGAAAATATTGTCTAACCACTTTGGATATTAAACCTCTTAGATGAAATCGACATTGGTAAGCCTATCGAGATCAGGCTCAATATTGGAGGTGTGAGTTGGGTGTGTTCTTCTTGATACATGTCTATATCCCCAATGAACTTATGGCAATCCCAATTGATGGGTGGGATCCTCTGTATTAAGACCTATAATCTATGTGTAATTAAAATAAAACACATACCAATGTCCCTTTATAATGGAAGTATACTCCACTTTCTCTTCTCAAGTTATGGATGCACAAAATAGAGTGGATTGTGGATCTTCTTATGTATGCTGATGTATTTCTCTGTGTTCGTCCATAGTGGTGGAAATTAATTACTCAAATGATGGAGGGGAATATCTAAGGTCATTCTCTTATTCCTAATCTTCATGTGTTTCTTATTTCACCTCTTCTTGAAGGTTGGGTGATGAAGTAATACTTTCAGAGCTTGGGAAGGAGTCAGTATTTAGAAATCCTAAAGAGGAGACATCTATACCTAGCCCAATTGATGATTATGGGTGTTTTTAATGAACTAAAGGGATTATGATGGGATAAATAATTGACATCATTATATTTTTCCTTGAGTTTAATATCTTATTCTATCCTGGAGGATGAAGCACATACTTACTAATGTGTGGTAGATGAAATGAAGACATCTCTATTTAGGATTTCATCATTGTCTGGTGAATCAATGATTTCTAATGTGAATCTATCATCAATTTCCACAACTAACATTTTTAAGTCACCAAACATGTTATTGGATTTGGGTAAACCATTTATATTAGATTAATGAGTAACACATAATGTACCCTAAAATTCAAGAATGGGTTAATTCAGATCTTTTCAAGACCATTAATTGCATTGATTTTATTAACATCATTTACTATGGACTATTTTCCCTTTCGGTGAAAGAAATTTTCATCAATGTACTAATATTGACATGTTTTGAATGAGGCATTATAACTGTGAAATGTACCAATTTTTACATTTAAAAAATATTCAAGACATTGATGGAATGATACAGGAATAGTCACATTCTAATTTTTCCAAGGTCTCCCCAATAGAATGTTAAATGATGGGTCCTACAAAAAAACCATGAACTTTGAATCAGATATGAGATCCCCAAATGAGTTATGAGCATGATATCACTGACATGTTTTTTATTGTTATGTTTATAACCATGTAACATCAAAGTGGATGGAGACAAGTGGGATTCAGTGTGGGCCATTCAACAATGTGTCAATATGAGAATGAGGTTGACCCAGAATCCATTATTAATAACGGCTCATTAGATGACAATATCATTAATCTTATTGGATATGTATAGGGGCCTAATGTGTCCTTATACAGATTCATCTTTCTCCTCATCCATGAAATATATGAATTCATTTAATTATAGTGGGTCATTCTCTATATGTTAAAACTCTAAGACATCAACATCAGTTTCAAACTCTTTAGGGGTTTGATAAATCCTCAATAAGTTCTTCCTAGAGATCATTTGAAGATTCAGAGAATCTAGGGTTGATAGATTTTCCTTTATGTGGGCTAGTTTCTTCAAAACATCATACTTTTTATCTATAGGTCTACATTTTCAAGGATGGAGATATTTTTTTTTCAGGTTCCTTGGTAAATGATTCTATTGATGCGGATAGACCATTTATCCAGGAAGAAGTTGTGAATAATTCTACTCTTCCTAGGATAAGCATTCTAGGTCTACCCACATGTTGAGGTGGGGGTGGTATAGACTTTAATTAGTCTTCTATGATGATCTTGTTAGGGTAGACCCTATCATGTGTGGGAGAATTCCCATGTTCCTACTGAGCCCCCAAGAGGGCTCTCCCACAAGTTTATGCTGCATAAGCTGTTTGAGTATAGGTGTATTGAAATTGTCGCTTCTAGCATACCCTCATCTTCCCTAGTATCATCGAACTTGATGAACTGTCCCCCCTTTTTTCCAATAAGGTACAAGGAACATAGGTTCATAATTAGAATCATCATTTTCATATGGATCTATTAAGTGAATATAATTAATGGAAATAAAAACCAACTCCTAATCTGTTGAATATTATTTCTAACAAGTCGATTTTAATGTGCTACTTCTAGGGAGTGTCTCATACTTTTGATACAGATGGAATAAGATCCACTAAGGTCAAGGAATTTTTTTTCCATGACACAAACTCATCTTTTTCTGCATTCTACTTACTCTTCTAGCCATGATTCTTTTTTTAGGACTGGCCTTCAGAGGATTGGGCTTTTAATGAAGGTGACTTTACTATAGTGGAAGTGGTAGAAGACACAATCAATTATTACAATTGTGTATTTAAAATGGAATGAATTATGATGAATTTTTTTATTATAAATCCAATCATAGAATCTTTGGGCATTTTTACTTTTGACATCCTGCCACTCACCTTCCTCCTCCAGATCGGTAGCAGTAACACATGTTGCCTGGGTTGGAGAATTTTTCAGCTTCACTTTCCCAGAGTATACCATATTTTTTAGGAGGTCCATAAAAATAAAACACTTATGGATGGGGTTACCCAACATTTTATAGAAGGGGAAATAGTTTGGGAGGTCCTCATCCACTTCTTTTTTAGGTTTCCTTTTCTGTGAAAACATATCTAAGTTGTTTTCAAAAGATGAGATGAAGTATTCAGGGAATTTTTCATTTTGAAAAGAATAGACTATTTTTAAATCCTCAAAAAATCTCTTCCTTTTACATTTTTGATCATCTTGATGATTTGTTCATTGTTGATGATGTTCAGGAGGTGGATCATTATTGTATGATAACTGTTTTGAAATCAGAGCATGTACATGGGCCTTCTTAAGTGTTAATTTAGAAGTATCTCCTTTAATTTATATTCTCCTCAAATTTTATGGGATTACTCTAGATTTGGATATTGTCTCTATTATAGAGTTTTACACTTTTTGTGAAATTGAAGCCAGATCCTGATATAGTATTATATATATAATAGGTACTAATGGTGTGTGCAAATCATCACAGATATTTTCATCACAAATAGGCAGAAAATCTTCCCGAGGGAGCGGTATATTCAAAGAGTATGTTAATCCTTTCAACCATGAAATAAAATATGAAACTATACCATTCTAAAATTCCTTGAAATTTATGATATCAAAGTATATTTTGTTATACAGCATTAAACTGATCTAGACAATTAATTTCTAATGGAGATCTTCCCATCCAGTAATTGAACAAGACTGAAGCAAGTATACCATATGAATACTATCCCATATATGGATTGTAAAAAACATTTGATTTTTAATACATATTTTTCTTTAGGGGTCCCTATCATGTGATCAAAACAAGAGATAAATGCATCAGGTGCGGCTCCGGATCACCTGAGCCATTGAATATTAGAAATGTGGGATTCCAATTTTTTTTTGAGGAGGGGTCAGATCGAACCATTTGTGATAAACCTTATGTTATGGTTATATTTGTGAAATCAGTCTTTCCATAGATTCCAATAGATTCATAAATGACTCCATTTTGTTTATAATAATTTAATGAATATTTTTATAAGACGATTCATGTACATGTAGTACAGTTGGAGCATTAACTGGTGCGACGACTGTCAAGACCACTGGTGGGGTAACTATTGGTATTTACCTTGTATAATCCATGGGGATAGTCCTATAAAGATTTTCATGACCCTGCTCTAGTTGTATTGGAAATAGAGGGAATTTAATATGCACATCTGTAGATGAAACAAACATTTTTTTTGAGTTGTTCCTACTGGAAGTGTATGCTGGGGAGATGCTTGTAAATCATTTCTCGTAGTAAGACTACCTCCGAGTAACTCGAAATTGATCCTTCTTAAAATTTTCATTTATTCTTCCTTATATGAAAATAATTCTTCACGTGAGGGGGATTTAACTTCTCTTGGGAAAATATAAGACAATGTATGAAATTAAAATTTACATTTTAGGTTCCTTTTGATGATTATGAAGTTGATTATTCGACGAGACACCTTAATTTTGGGAAATCCTATGATTTTAGGTACACACGCATTCTTTATTTTCATCAGTGTGGACTGTATTATGAACAATACCATCACCCTCTGACTCCCCCAAACATGATTCATTTTATATAGGTTATTTTATAATATAATTAATGAAATTTTCTTATGTATAATGCATTGATGGAATGATGTCTATATATTTGTGCGATCTTTTTATTCTATGTCGTATAAAAAACATTGTAATACTATTTTTTGGTTCCCCAAAAACTGTTTTATGGATAGTAACCTAAAGGGGATCCTTGGATAGTTCATTCTTGAATTAATTTTCCAGATTCTTCCCAAATCTTGAGAAAATTGACTACCACTTTGGAGAAGATTGTGATGTAAAAAATCCACCAACCATGTGGGAATGGGCTCTTCCTATTCTTTATTATCCAACCTTTGGGCTCTATAAGTAGGCTTCACGGTATGGGTTAAAAATTCCCCCAACCCTATGGGTTGGGTTGGATATTGAACTACTTTGTATGATATCATTTTAGCTTCTCTTCTGATTTTGTGAATTTTGGTTTGAATGATGGATGGGTGAATTATTTTGAACTCACCTAAATCAAATGCTTCCGAAGAAAATTATTCCATTTCTGACATTTTTGCAATATGATGGCTAAAATCTTTTATGTAGGAGGCATTCTCACTATTCTTAGATGCTTGATGAAAATATATATTTATAGCTTTCTATCTTTGTGACTGACTTTTGTGGAAAATAGATTAGGCCTATTCATGATGACCTTATCTGTAGTCATGAATAGAATTTACTTATTGTAGCCATCCTAGGGTAAAAAATTGCATTATACCAATTTTTTCAGGATTTTATGGCTTTGGTGAACTATGAAATGAATGCTACATGTGCACCCCATCCTCTGATATGAACACCAGATGGGGTTTCTATGTTGAGTCTTAATAACCTCATTAATGACTCATGGCATGAATGTTAAAGGCCTCCTATTACTTCTCGATATTATGATATTTGGAATCTTGGAGATATTCCAAGTCAATATATCACTACAACACATCTATTACCTTGACATGACATTGATATTAATCATATTGTAACACTTTGGATTTCAGATGATGAAGAGTCGCCCACATGTTAAGGCTGATATCATGAGTAAAACCTTCTACCAACATCTCTGTAATGTTGTATTAAGAGGTGTCCAAAAGATATAACATGAAAAACATTTCACCCTTATCAAGTTGTTTTATCATGATCAACATATCCTCTTAATATCATTAAAGAGGTTTCTCAACCCAGTCTGACTTGAGTGGATTCTTCCAACTATTTTACGATAAGAAATGTGACCAATTAGTGATTTTATGTTATATTTAAGGAAAATGACCCAAGGGAGGTCCAGAGAATGACTGTTGCTTTGGGTTGTATCAAGACTAAGAAAGTATTTTACATGCCAATAACAAGGCATCAGGCATGACTGCCCTTATGTTTTAATGTGCCTCAAGATAAGAGGGATTTCACATTACTACATTTTTAGTTGGAGAATTATCTTGACAATGATAAACAATACTACAGGGAGGTATTTTGCAGATAATTACATCATGGGGAGGACCAACATGATAGATTACAGCAAGGGATATATCCTCTTTCCCCTTGGTATTATTTTCACATAGAGGGTTTCCATGGGTCTCATCTAGATATTGGTCCTCAAGATTAACCGAATTGTCATGAAGAAATCCATCTTGACGAAGTTTCCTATGGGGAAATACAATATTATGGATACTACTATCATAATTTGGTAATGGTAGGGTAGTATCTTGAGCTAGAATAGATAAATGTCTAAGATATTCATTAACTCTAGCATTTGGAAGATCCAGATTGCAGATCAAATCCGGATTCTTCAACCGGGCTTGGTGACACTTCTTCATAGATGAATTCTTAAATGTAGTTGGGGCTACTTGATGGGATAAGTGGTTTTCATGGGAAGTTTTATGTGCCTGCCTTAGAGTGGCCATCAGAATAATCCTATTATCTCCAATTGGAACGTGTGTATGTTCCTAATCCAGTTTTCCATATAATATGGGGGATTGTTTCCTTTAACCCTAATATACTGTAACATATGTATATATCTTCTTCTGGATGACATTCTAATGTTTCGTCATAGGTATAGTGACAAAAATATGTGTTCGTCCCTCTAGTACTATGTAATTTTTCATTATGATATTTTGACAAACTTCCAGGTTATGGGCTTGAATTTTTGTCTTCCCTTTCACCATTTCCATAATGTGATTAGTGACTTTAGTGGATGAACAAGAATATACGTATATTCCATATCTATATTAGGTGTATGTACCTGTTCATGTCCTACAGTTATTATTAGTGGATACTACCAGTACTCGTTTATGAGGTAATAGAGTTGAGTATACCCCATGCTAGTCAGTGGAGCATTCCGAATGACTAATTTTTATGCTTCTAAATGAGATTGTTAGTAGGCTCGATGGATGCTGGTAGGTGTATGTTACTACTATATATTTTGAGCAAAGAATAGTCAATGGATTTTTTAATTACTGCCAAATGAGACTGCTAGAAATATTGGTTTGTGTAGATAGGTGTATGTTCCTACTTGAAAATTTTCGTTATATTAGATATGCATGATTCTTTAAATGCAGCAAGATGAGTATTCTGGAGGATTGATAGATTTTAAGCTAATGTATGTGCCTGATCATGGTAATACACTATATTTTTATGGTGGTATTGGCTGGGTTCCACTAGATGTGTCTTCTAGAAAATGGAATAATGGCATATGGGTGTGTTTTCCGACTCTCCATTTTCCACTAATTTCAGTTGGTGGACTTCTCTGAAGGGGGAAAGAGAAGGAAACATATCACTATTATCAATATTTGTTCCCTAGTGGTTCATATTGTGTGCCTGGGTCTAAGGGACCAGAGATGTACAAATGATGATAACACCCTCATCATGTTGAAGGATTGTTACATTGCAGTGCCGACGATGACATTTGTTGGTAGAATCCGTTGGGAAGGACCCCTGTGACTTTGGGATGTGGACATAGGTTTCTTCTTGGTCAACCTCTTGGGACTATGGAAGATAGTTTTGGTCTGGTTCTAGGGATAAGCTCCCAAAATGGTTAAAGATGGGGGATGGCACTATTTTCTCATGGACCATCGATCATCACAAGAGGGATTATCGTGGGTTATTCTTGATTTGAAGGGATAGTGGGAAAACCACTAAAGTTGTGATAGTACTGTATTGATGGTACTCTCAGACTAGTGCATTGGATACATAGTTTTAAAGACATTGAGATGGTGATGGAATTCTTTGAGCATATGGGGATCCATCTAGAGTAGAAGTCGGGCTATTTATGGGTTCCAAACATGAAGCAAACCATTTTCAATGATAGGATTTCTGGGAAGAATGTGCTTGTATATATGAAAATACAAACAATTATCTCCACTATAGAGGTATTTTTTTGTATGAACACATGAATTATTGATTTCCTTATCGGGACCTCTATTAGAAATTAATAGGGGATTGAAGAATGGGTAAAACTATAATATTGGTTAAGTATTCAAATCGGTTCACCATTTTTTTACTTTAGAAATGTGTGTTCGGGTTTGGAATCAATATATCTAGACACATTCCAGTTGATTTTTTATTGGACCTGGAACACCCAATGGTTCTGTATCCATAGGGAATCAGTTTCCAAATGCATGCGCTCGTTAGGGATTTTGATCTATGATGCTTAAGAAGTAACATTCGTCAATGTTATGGGATTTTGGGCTCATGACACCCTTTTGAGGGGAATTATTGCTTACTCTTGGACATGATTATAAATTTAAGACATGTTCCTGAATCCTTATAAATATAATAGTGTAATATAGGTTTCCCTAAAAATTTGAAATCAATTATTTGCATGTATTCAGATCATAATCATTTGAATGTATTTGAGGTTCTCCCTCAATGTATATAACTTTATGTATTCAATTTTCTCCATAAATTATATCCTCTCATATACTACATTGAGATTCCTCATTTGTTATTATGACAATGCTGATTTTTATGCCACTCAGTTGGGAACACTAGAATTTAGATTCATCTAAGTAGATGAAATTCACTTTGGAATTTATTTTTAACCAGGGAGACAAAAGTTGTTTTGATGTTGGGAATGATCCTATAGTTGAGTTTTCTATATATCATTTTGAATTGAATCAGAACCCATGTAGTTCAGTGTTACTTAATGGGAAACATAAATCATTTTCTAGTTGTGTGATAAAGACCCAACCATACATTCTAATATCATATAGAAATGATATCTAAGTGGAAGTTTCTGTGTCAATTCTTTGTGTGGGAATTATGTCTAACAGACCCAAGGAACATGGAAGGAATATGAGCTCCAAAGTTGAATTATCCCCTACTGATTATATAACCCAAATATAACAGTCTTGATTTGGATTGGATGGTTTGAACCTCAGGGAGGCTTCCTACATATCCTATTTGAATGGGAATAAAATCCCATGTTGTTCAGTGAGTCTCATAGGGGAGTATGGACCTTTGAGACAAATTGGTCGGGACTTAATTATATGGAGAATCCATTGTAACAGGGTCCATGAGATATGTCTTAGATCATGTAGATTTTAGAGGGTTTATTTGGAGATTACTCCTAAGACCCATATCAAGGGAATCAAGGTTGGAATCATGAGGAGGATGTCCTGTTATCTGGGGCACTAAGTGAAGGATTCCAATGTATCCTAGTTATAGTAGGAATTAGTGTTCTGTAAGTTCATTCATATAGGTAGATTGTGATAATGTTTTGATCATTATAATCCTCTAATACCATGTGAGTCGTGGTCTATGTGAGAGATAAGAGTATGTAAAAGATTCAAAAAACCACAAACTTTCCCATCTATTTATGGTAGAGGCCATGCCTAGAACCGAAGTGGTTTTGGGTACAACACTTTCCCCTATTCTCTTTACATTGGATTATGATCCAATATAAAGAAGGGGTGAAGGTGAAAGGTTTAGAGAGGAGCGATAATGAAACATCCTTTGTGGAAGTATAGTGGCTTACAACAGTATGAATTCCCTCAAATGGGTCTCATAGTGAAGAGGGAGACATTTTCTTTGTCAAAGAGAAAATCAAGTGTGATCCCCATTATCCCTACTAGAGACTTGAGTATCCAGAATTTAAAAATAAAAGGAGATGTACATAGTCCTATACCAAAAATCTGTGATTGGGAACTCCACATTATTTTCCCAAGGGTTAGGGTATTTGTGCCATATATTTTCAAACTTACAGACATCCTGGGAATCCTGACTCCCTTATAAGACAAGTGTGGGAATCCTCTAAATGTAGAAATAAAATCCCAAATGGTAGACATACTGACGTTCATTTCTTGAAGTTTTAGTAAATTTGGAGGTCTTGGTCAAGGTATCAACTTGTTACCATTCCGACAAGGTATCTAAGGAAGGGAAGTTCCTTCCACGAGTGGCTTAGAAGAGGCCTTCAAGCATATCTTGCCTATGTTGTCTGTGCAGGTATACCAAGAAGTTATGCATGGTAAATAAGCTGTGTAGGTCTTTAGTAGAAATGAAAATTTCATATCATAGGAATGATAATCCTATTAAATCTTGATTTAAATTGGGAAAATTAATACCAAGAAAACAACACTTACATGAGGTTTTATCTTAAGCACCCTGGATGTCCCTTGATGTCCTTGTATGAATCTTGTACAGGTCTTAACTTAAGGAGATGACATCACATAGGTGAATTCTTATTATAGAAGTAGGTTCCTTATATAGTTATCTTATATTTTAGACCATGGAGGGATATTGATCTTGTTTAGCCCTTTTAATTTCTCTTCTCTCATGTTTTAGATAGCTACCTAGAAAACTTTGGGGTACCTTGGTGAAGGAGTTGTACAATGAGAGAATAGAGAGTTATTTATACTTTTTTATTTGTTTAAATTGGGATACTGAGGGTCCTATTTATAGTTAAAGAGGGAACCCTAGGTAGAGGAGTTACTTTGCATAGGTCCTCAACACAAGTCGTTTGTGCAGGTACTTCACAAATCTATTGTTCACTGGTCCTTAGTGCATGTCCTCTACATTGGTCCTCGACATAGCTCCTCAGCACAGCCCCTTGAAACCCCTTTATAAATTTTTTCCATCTTCTAAATTCCATTAATTTTGATATGTATGTCTAGATGGGCTCTGTGACCCATCAAATTTACGCTCTTGAAGAGATATACACTTCTTGATATAGTAAATACACCAAATATTCTCAAAAGAAACTCAGAAATTTCATTTTTATACATAAAAACCTTTTTTCATCAATCTAGTAAATACATGGCCAAATCATTAAGGGGATCTTTCCAACTTATCATTTATTATGGAGAAGTATAATGGAAAGTGAAAATACAACCATGAATTATGTGGAAAACTGCATGAATCACATTATGAAATGTCAATAATAAGTAAAACCGATGGAGATCCAGAATATCCCTAGATAAAGAGTTTGGTATCTATTTATCTGCATGAGATGGGCAATTCTTTTCTTTCTGTATGGGCCTAGAACATAGAGTTTAGGTGTCACTACATATCCTGTGGTGGTACTAATAAAGCCATTCATTTTTATTGAATTAAGGTGTAGTGGAAGATGAACACCAAGGATTATGATCTGCTCAGGCAATGAACAAATTTCTATGCAGAATTATGTCATGTGATGAGGATTTTTCATTTTGTTTAATGACATAAGACTACAACATTAGTACATTTATTATAGATGCTTATAACCCAGACTGTGGTTTTAGGAAGTTTAATTCCATACAACTATGACCATATTTTATTCCTTTTATATTTATGCATATAGGATGATAAAAACATGAAGTTTAATGTCATACATCTAGGATGGAAGTTTCATGGAGTTTATCAACCTGAAATAGTGATGAAATAGTTTCTTTATCACACAATGTATTTTTTAGGAATTATTAATTAGTAGGGGATATAATATGACCCCATCCATCCATATTAGAGGGTAATCTCTATCAGAGTATACATTTTTTTATGGAATATGATCCCTCCCACTTTGTCTCAATCATTATATGTTTCTTCCTAGGATTCATCAGGGTGAAAAGGGTAAACAATAGTTCTCCTTTGTTAAACCATGGGATGAACATTTTAATCTTAATATCATGTGCTGTCTAATTTTGATGTACCTTCAATAGTTGAGAAGTTTTTAGTCCTTTCTCATCAATTTTCTAAAATTCATCAAATAGTTTTTTGGATTTCTATTTCATATATAGTTGATCATTGATGGAAACATGAAGAAAATGAAGAAATTATTCAATGGTCAACCCTTCTTTAGTTCCACACATAAGTGAGTACAAAATCACTTGTGTTGTTGGATTAGTTGGATCCTGGTAGGACCACAAGAAATGAAATAGAATTTCAATATAATTATTTTTATCTCTATACAAAATATACTTCAGCATGTTTGAAAGGTTCTTTTTGAAGCCATCTATCTATCCATAGATGCTCCATGATAGTGGAATCAATGGTGGTATTTGATGCTATACTCCCAGTTCAACTTCTCCAACACATCAAGATAGAAATTGGTGGTTTCATTCCATAATTTTTTTTTGAGGGAAAAAATAAAGGTAATAATACTTTGCATTAAGAATCTGATAGTGAATTTGTTTCCAACCATGTTGATTTTTAATGGCTCTACCAATTTGGAGAATATAAAGGTATTAGTAAGGATGTATTTAAACTTCTAGGACATGGATACATGATATGGTCCAACCACATCCATTTCGTAGTTAGAAAATGCCTTAGAGTATTTGGATGCATCTAGAATATTTGGGGGTTGATGGATGAATTTGGAACGCACTTGGAATAAAGAACACTTCTTCATCAATTTTGTGCAGTAATTCATCATTAGAGGATAAAAATATCCATGCCTTTATATTTTATTGTAAATCATGAACCATGGCAGGTGAGAACCATAGGATACTATATGTACATAATTCCTGACCAAAGTGGTCTCTTATCCATCAGTGCACCTAAGAACGACTCCATCAAATCCTCTATTTTATAGACATTTTTTTTTGTGATTCTTGTCATGATAAATATAAATGTTTTTTGGACATAATCTAATCTGATCAATTCTGGTTCTATGTGATAAGAGAACTCCATCTTAGAGGTAGTTCATAATGGGTATCATCCAAAGAGTAATTGGACCATCAGGTTTAGGGATTGAATAACTAGACTGATTTCTCCCATGATTATAGGAACAAAATCATATACCATTAGACATTGTGTAATGCTGATGAATGTTTCAAACTAGTTTGGATCCACAAATGTGGATGGTACATTTTAAAATTCATCTGCATGGGAATTATTTGACCTTGAGATGTTAGTAAATATCAGATCCAATGGGAATTATTACATTATCCACAAAACATAGTTAATACGGGGGTTATATCCTCCTTTGTGATGAAATAATTTCAATTGATCTTCATTATTACCATCTCTGAATCTATTTTCACGTTCATGTGGTCCACTAGTAATTGAAGTGCATGTTATCAACTTATGATGAGGTCATAATACTTTAACAAATCTTTTAAACAACCTTATTAAAATATGAAGGATTAAAGGGGTACATCCATTTATGGGGAGATGAAAAATACTCCACACTTGATAGAGTTGAGCTTGTGGTATTCCATTTTATTCCCTGTTGGGATTCTGTATGTGTTTTAAAAATACAACTCCCATATATGGGGAGCCACTTGAGTTGTTAATACCCCTTCATCGAGAAATTCAGTGATCAAAAATGTTGTTTCCTCCCATGTTTATTATGGAAGGATGTATTGCATTTCATGGAATTTTATAGCTCTACGTGGAAGAAACTATATGTCAAACAAAAATAGGATAACAGAAAAACAAGACAAAAATATAATCAACATTGGATATCTAGGGATATGTTTGATTAGGGAATTATGACATACCAAATGAACCTAATGATACTACATATAGTTCCTCAGCTTTTGATCAATCAAGATTAGTGCTAGTTCACACTTCATTATGTCTAAATAATTAGCCTTGGTGTCAAGTATGGTTTGACCACAATTTTAAAGGTGGTTTTCATTTTCAGTATCATTATTTTGTGAGAGGAAATCAACTAGTGATCACTATAGTATGATCACATACTGAATTAATGGTTTCCTGTAAATAGGAGGAACTAACAATGATGTACTAAGGAGTTATTTGTTTATATTTTCAAATTTCACATGATAGTTGATGTTCTAAAGAAAATTCCATCAACCCGGTGAAAGGAAAACTCATTCCTAGGTGGTTTTCTTTGAAATGATAAATTTAAGAAATGTTTTATTATAATCCCATCAACTCTATGAGGTTATAAATTTCTTAAATATTTATGATAGATTTTATATTTTTAGGTTTGAATTCAATGCCACTATTGTGTATGATGAATCTATGTAATTTCCCTATGAAAACCCCAAAGGTTCACAATAAGGGGTTCATCTTCTAAATAGGTTTTATTATTTTACTTAAAATGGTATCAAGATTATCCATGTGGTGGGAATTCCATTGATACATAAGCACAAGTTCACTGATATAAAATATTACAATCCTTCCAAAGAAGGGTTTGAATATGAACTTCGTGGACATTATTCTGTAGCATAGACATTATTTAAGCCACCATGAATTTATTAACAGCAAACTACTCTCTATTGTATCCTGAAGGTGGTGGATTCCTAATATTATTGAGAAATTTGGATTTGACTATAGAGTAAATATCCATTAGTGAATGAAAGGGCCAGATATCCCCCCATGGAATTAATTACTAGCTTCATGGTAAGTATTGGGAAATCATCTTTCCAATTGTTCCAGTTAAGAACTCTTAAGTTTATGTACACCATTATTTTCCTATTATTAAAAATTATATATATGATATTAGAAATCCATTTTAGATAATATACATCCAAAATGAAACTAGATTTTATAATCTTTTGAAATTCAGTATCAATCATGGAGGCATGATTTAGGCGTGTACTTCTGGCTACTAGTTTTTAACACTATTGGTTTTCTAGAAACCCCAGGTGGTAATTTTATGGATTTGGATCAAAGACTGAAATTGATGTTTAATTATGGGAATAAATGCCTAGATAATTCTTCAGAAACAAGTTAAACACCTTTTTTCTTTTAGAGACATTATTGCATTGAACAATGTGGTTTGTGGGTCCCCTTATGAACCCGTGTTTAAATCTCTGATTTCATCAATGGTTTTTGAGACACCTTTGTTGAATTCTAGTTGGGTTTCCCTAAGGTTCTCTTATTATTCCTATTCATATACATTCTTACTCATTTTTAGATTATCTGGTTATGGAAATTTCCTGGAGTTAATAGAGTATTTATTGTTTTGACATCAAGAAGAAAATGTAGATTCATCTAACAAGACTGACATTGTAAGGATTCTTTGAACCTTTAAAAGAGAAACAAGGAATACCGAGTTAGTATCATTAATCTCCCTTGGAATCATGTTAACATATTTTGGTACATCAAGTGGGGAAGGAATATATTGAGGTCTATGGGATAGAGTGATGACATATTATCCTAGAATTTTCTATTTTCCGAAGAGTTGATGACCTTTTCAGTGGTTCTCATATCATTTATACTGACTGATATCATGATGGTTTACAAATATGTTTTTGAATTTGAGTCCATTCCTTTGATATAATGGATTGGAAGCATAAATAGTAGGTATTATAAGGTATCTAATGGGGTCATTTCATGACCATTATGGGTCATGAACTTAGTATCCCCATCTTTCATGTGTTATTTCCCATCATTCTGGTAAAATTCTTCTTCCATGTATTGTGTTTTTTAGGTTTCAAATGAGACTTTTCACAAAAAACGTCCCAATTTTACAATTAATTATATATTTTAGGTAATGGATGTATGGAGAAGGGGTTTTCACATTATAATTCAACTAAGGCCTTCCTAGTATATTATTGAAATCCTTATCTTTTTGAAAAAAAATATAATTTATGAGTTCTATAATAGGTCCACAAAATGGTCCTTGAGAATGATCTTATAAGGGGTTCATTTTAACATTTTTAATAAACCTAAAACATTACTGAATAATAGGACAAGTGGGATCACTTTAACCCAGTTGGTGAAGTGGTTAGTCTAGAATGAGGTCGACAATAGAGCTATTATCAATGAGATCATTTCATATTTCAATATCATTTATCCTGATAGATATATACAATGGTCTGACAGATCCTTTTATTATTTTATCTTTTTACCACTCCATGAAATAGATGATCTTGTGGCTTTCCGTGGGATCTATCTCTACATGATTTAGTTCATCAGTAGTGACATCATCTTCAACTCTTGAGAAAATAGAAAAATATCAATGGGATATTCTTTGAGATATTTTGATAAACATAGTGCATCAAGTACTGAAAACATGGATGGTACAAGGGATAATTTCTTCAAAATGTCATAATTCTGAGATAAATTACTATACTAATTAGAGTAAGTTTTTTTACTTGAAGGTTCTTAAGGAATTTTATCACTTGATATAGGAAAATACAACCTTCAAACCTAATTTCACGGTGATCATTTCTTGTTAGGTTATGTTAAATAGGTCTACATGTGTTCCATGAATGATTTGGAAATGAAATCAACTATAGTTGATATTCTAGGTTGTTATGGAAAAGAAAAATTCTAAAATATGAATGGGATATTTCATTCTACTACTAGACTATCTAGAGTGTTCTCCCTTGAGTTTTGGTAGTATAGACCATCCAACTAGAGATATGTTTGGGGTACTAATTTCTTATATGACAATGTATTCCCATGTATCATCAATCTCTAGAACCAAATTCCCATATACTTCAAACATATGTAGAGAACATATTTTCACTATCATACTCATCACTAGAAAAAGGATCCATTAATGGAATTAATTTAATGGAAACAAAGATCAAATTTTCATCTGATGGGGACTCCTTCTGGTGGTTCAAATCTTCTTTTACGAAGGGCATGGTGGTTACAATGCTTCAGGAAATGATGGAATGATTTCTGAGAGGGTTAGAGCTAGATTTTTCTAGAAACATGTTTATCTTCCAATTTATGATTCCCACCATTTTATTCCATATGTGTTTTTGAAGACATTCTTTTGGATGAGTGCGGTGCTGATGTAGTCAAATGTACTATAGCAAAAGAGATTGTGGGAACCATTAGATGTTTTCATTCTGATAGAAGGATTTCAATATTCCGATTTATTACCTTTTTTATCATCCAATTTGTGAAATTATGTTCAATATTCTTGGTATCCTCTTATTGTTAACCATCTTCATCTGTATTGATATGGGAAACACATGAGATTTGTGTTAGTGGTTTACCCAACTTCACTTTCCTGATGTCCACCATTTTTAAGAGGATGTATTTGAAAATTTATTATTTCCAGATTGTTTGATCAAAAATCTGATGGAAGGGGAAATAATTTGGGAGATCAACAAGAATAGTCTAATTTTTCCTCTTGGGAATTCAAAATTTGTGCACATTGTTTTGAAAAGTTTCTATGAAGTAGCCATTGACTTTGTCAACTCAGAAAATATAGAATTTATTCTACAGTTTCCCGAATAGATTCCTCTCTTCTACTTTCTGTCTTATTGGAAACACCAATGTTTTCTCTAATTCTGAAGAGGATGTGTCACATGACATTACATGGTCTACTGAGTTGTATATATTTTAGGTGATGGATTTACCATAACTACAACAATATATTTTTTCCATTTATTGTTCCTTTAAAATTATTGAATTACTTTGGACATGGCCTTTGATTGAAAGATAGTATATTTTTTGAGTAACTACATCATGATCTATGAATAGTTCTATATATTTCATAGGGATTATTATAGTACAAAACTCATTAAGAATATTCACTATATTGATAGAATGAAGGTATTAACTATGAATATGAATGTTTAGGATGGTGGTTAACCATTTCCATTGAGTAATGAAATTTGAGATTTTCTCATTCTCTAAATTTTAGAAGTTTCAGAGGTTATTAATTATATCATTATGAATTTTTCAGATGAATTGAAGTAGAAACAACTAACAGATATCTTCCCATGCCGTGAATGACCAATCTAAAAAACTAGTGTACCAAATAAGGGATGACCCTTGTAGTTTTTTACAAATAATCTATGTTACACTACTTATTTTTTCCTAGAGGTTTCAATTATGGGTTCACAACAATACATGAAATATGTCAAATGATTATCTAGATCCACTGATCCATTAACTATAGGAAAATGTTGGTTTCCCCAAATTTGGCAAGGGATGGTTTGGATCTATTCATTCCAGGTATGGCATCTTTTCTAGAATCATGAGTGAAAACCATTCTTCCATAGATTTAAATCAATATCTCAATGTCTCAATAGAATTTACATGGCCTTGTGTATGTTTGATTGAATATGTTCATGAGTAGGAAAATAAATAGGTAGATCCATATGCGGTGGTTCTATTTGTACCCACGGTGGGGGCCCGACATAGGCTTGTCTATTAATATACGTCTGACCGAGCCCTAGTTCTATGCCCAAGGGAGGGACCCACTGATATCTCACAGTCACACGATCAATAAATATCGTTAATTAGTCCCTCCCACTGAGAGGATGCTTTTTATACACTTTTTTTGTGAACAATATTTGATGTTGTACAACAGATGGGAGAGTGAGTTGGGGCACTACATGCAGAACCAATATAGAAAGAATGCTAAACATGTTTAATTCTATGTTGATTATTCTCAAATATTTCATCTCTTCCTCCCACTAAGATATTATTTCCTCAAGTGTGGGGGGTTAATATTCTTTAATTGGATGGGGAGGAAAATAATTACATTTACCATTTTCAATGGTGGAATATCACTAAGGATGTATTAATGAAGTGGTTGATGGATTCTCAAAATTCAGGGTAAGGCTCTGGTTCTAGGTATGCACATGTCCTTCAATCACTTCAGTGTTTATAATAATATAAAGTAAAAAATCTTACTCTTACTCCTTAGTATTTTATAGGTGTTATGTATCATCTCTAGTGTTGGTGTTAACAATGTTCACTGATGCGTAACACATTTCATGTATTTTTTTAGTCTCATATATAAATTTATTTTGTTTATTCCCACCATGAGGCCTCATCCCCTTCTACATTGGTCCTTCTATAATTTTTTTGTGAACTATAAACTGAATTGACTATCTAGAAACACTTTTTAGCATGGTTAGAGAGAGGACATCAGGTCAAGGATAGGAAAAACTATTAGGATTCATTCTTCATTGTTTCCCCTTGTTTGTAGAACATATACTTACATTAAGGGGGAGGTTATTTAGGTAAAAAAATCACCCAAACAAGAGGTATGGGGAGTTCCCTCAACCATTTAAATAACAATATGATCTTATTTTTATGATTTCAAATGTCGAGTTAAAAAATCCCCCAACCATACGGGAATGGGTTACCCATGGATTATCATCCATCCTACTGTCGTGGTTTCTTTAGAAATTTTCTTAAGCCATGTTCAAATATGGTCTTGTAAATTATATGTTTAATCCTATGAAAACTTATTTTAAATACATTGGATATTCTTAATGATTTTACCCCTTTAGATGGGATTATTGCTCAATGTTTTTAGTTTCTTGATGCATGAGTATATTAATAGATCACACTCCTATTTCCCAATGTTTTTTGGAGTTATTAATGATAATTTTTCAATGAGTGTACCATTTTTTGTGAATAGATGATTTTTGTTGAAGTTGGATTCAGGGAATGAGATTTCATGATGTATATTTTGGAGGTATTTTATATTTATAGATAATAGTTAAATGAAATCCTCTATATTCACCACATCCTCAGATATAAATGATGGATAAAACACCTATGATTAACTGAAATAATTCAGTTAACACATCGATCCATGCACGTTGAAGTGATTCTTTCTATTTTCCCAATTTTGGATTTCATACATCTAGGAGATTCTCCATGTAAATTTGGAAGATAATTCCTTTGATTAAATTGAGTTTTATTGGATATTATTTTTATGGTATAATATTTTCTATTAAGTGACATAGAGTGTAACGCCCCGACCCCAGCTACCCAGAGTCGGTGCATTATTACATAACATTGGCATGATCACAAGAAAGATCAAATCTCGAAAGACCGATTGGTTTAGTAGCCTTGGAAACACTAGATATAATCATAAAGTTTTACATTACATTTCAAAGTGAAAAAAAACTACTACAACAACAAAGTCTTCATATCCACACTATTAACCCCTCATAATATCCCTCCAAGTCATTCATAATTTACTTCTTCACTACCTGGGAAAAATAAAACATAGAAAAGGGGTGAGCTCAAATGCCCAGTAAGGATAACAATATAGCGGAACATTCAAAATAAGCATAATCATTTAAGGCAATTAATTACTAAAACAAAAGCCTTTTAAAATTGAACTTCAACATAGTATGGCAAAAGTAAAATGAAATAATGCCATTTACTTATTCACATGGATATTCTACTAATCGAATAATCACATGCAAAAATCAATAACCACTTTCATAATGTTGGAATGCATAATGCCAGACTATCATAACCACATAGCCAAGGCCTCGTGCCAAGACTACAAATAAGATTTTGTCAAGGCCTTGTGCCAAGACACTAGTTTGTCTCATGAGACCTACCGATGCATCGAGGAGCTATAGCGGGCTCCACCCGTCACTTATTAAGTCCAATGCATTCCCATATGAAAAGGTTTAAACATAACATAAACATTCGTATTAAAACTAGCATACGAAATGTCAATAATTTCACCATAAACTATGAATGGTATAAAAATAGCACATCCACAGTCAAACATATCACAAAAACTTCAATACAATATAGAAGTTTTGTATCATAATAAATCAACTTCAAATAATCTTAAAATCCATCAAAGGATGTTGACATAGATGAAATCAAAATTCTTTTTAAAGAAGTATCTCCTTTTATTTTGAAATCATTTAAGATCCATATAAAATAAAACATTTTCTTTGAAAATATTCTTATAAGCTTGTATGGAAAGCTTCGACGATTTTATAACGGTGGAAAATAACCGCACCCGCCGTATAAGTTAAAAAGAACATTCTTACCTCAATTCAGTCGAAAAGGTTAAAAAGGACCTTGTTTTGAAAACGACGGAAAGATTCCTTTATAAACCTCTTATAAAAAGTCAAACAAGGGTATAAATGACTTTAACCCATAAAAAATGTTTTGAAATACATTTTTAAGAAACATGGATGTGGATGATAAAGATATCCCAGTAGATTATTACGTATAAACAACCTCGGATAATGAAGAGATTGTGAAATAACCCTTACCTTGTACTTTTCCTTGGTTGGGGTAGGTTAACCTCCTGTATAATGGTGAAATAGTTGTTATTAAATTATACAAGAATCATATATATTAATATGATATCATATATGATCTTTTAACATTGATTTGTTAATAATATCTTAGAATTATCGTCGTTTCGGGAGTTAACTTACTTATTTTCTTTTATATGTTTTGTTACATAAGCCATGGTTGTTGTATCTTATTCATATCCAGAATGATATCCAGTCCTTAAACATCATTTTTAAATCATCAAATGATAATTATACTTGAATGGATACGATGGAGAATGAATCTCATCGCGTTCGTGGAGACGGTAGTCCGTACGTACGCACGAGCGACAATATCATCCTTTTGATATTAAAATAATATATAAATGGATGGTATATCATATATACAGAATCATTAACATTTTATATTTATTATTTACATGAGTTACACATCATTATTATACCCATCGAAATAATATTATATTGAATAACAATTACACCACGACGTGGAGACGGTAAGCCGTACGTACGCACGTATGGTGACATGTTATTCAAAGGGTGGATAGAATACTTAATATGATTGTACCATATTTATAATAACATCACAGTATATGTGAGATACTGGAGTTATTATTTTAGAATGGCAAGAACAAAGGAATAAGAAGTGGAAGAAGAAATGAACTTGGAGAAGGGTGGTGAAATCATTACCTCTTCTTCGGGTTCTTCCTTTTGATTTGATCAAAAGGGCTCCTTAGGTTGGCTTTCTGATCAAACTAAGGCCTCTAGGTTGTAGTGAGGGATGTTGGGAGAGTATTTGGGCAGAGTTTGGCCGAACCAAAAGTCTTTAGAGGTGTGAAGAAATGAGAAGGAGGAGTGCCCTTTTATAAGAGGGGTGAGGGGCACCTTTGGAAAAGCTAGAAATATTAATTTATAATAAATTCATAATCGTTTTCCAATGGCTCCAAAGTTGAATATTCAAAGGATGAGGTGGGGATAGGTCTAAAAAAACTCATCCAATAGAATTTAGACAGGTTTGGGTACTTATATTAACCTTATCTTTAAGTATTAACTCTAAGTTAATTAGTTTCACTTTTACAATGTCTCTTTGTATTTTTATATAATATGGTTAATAAACTTACTATATACATCCAAGCTACCCCCAAGTGGTCCATTAATGAGGAACCTATAATAATATAAGTCTCTTGGCCGAACCTTAGATTTTTAGGAATTTAATATCAATTAATAATATAATATTTGTTTTAAGAACTCTTTTATGTCAATTTTGACACTATTCAATAGTTGATTTTTGTGAAACTCCTAACAGATTGATTACTTCTAAAAAAGTAAATTAAATCAATCCTAATATATCATATTATCATAGAAAATTAGTTTAATTCATTAAAAGTTTCATATTATATTTATTTGGGTATTTATAATATCAATTATTTTAATTTTTTACTATTATAGTAATTACTGCATCATCATTGTGTCATGAATAAAATAAATTATTTAATGTCTAAAAATTATAACTAAAATATCATTATGTAGGAAATATTTTTAGCTTTCTAATGAATATTTAAAATCTAAAATCCAACATATATAACCCTATGTAAAAATTGTTGTTCTAAAAGATATATGCTTGTGTCATTTTTGTATTCATTTTAACTAAATTAAAATAAAGTGTCATTATCACTTACAAGTGGATCCATGGGGTCCCAAAATTGACACAAAGATGCCCATGGTCGACCATCTATCAACCAATATGGTTAAGACACGTTTTTAGGGTAATTTAGTATTATTATAATATTATTTTTTTAACCCTTATTTACCGGATTTACCCTTAACCATGGTAAATAAAATATTTACCGCAGTAATTATTCAAAATGTCTAAAAATAAAAGTTACCTATTTACACAATTTGAACATCCTGATTCCAAATATGGAATCCATTTTCCTAAATTCAAAACACAGAAGTGGACGAAATTAATTTAAAATTAATTCCCGCTGTCAAAACAAAAAGCGTGTTTTTAAGAGGTAATAACTATCAAAAGATTGACATTTGTTTATGTTCGGTTTAATTGTAAAATTATGTCCAATGACCAACATTATATTAAATGGTAAAAATATATTCTAAATATACTTTAAAACCACTCAAATTCACAATTTATCACTATCAATTATTTTGATCAAAAAAGTTGTTTTTAATTAAAATTTAGTAATTTTCACTATTCATCAAAATATGAAAGTTATCCGAAATGTACCAAAATTTCACCTTAGGCTAAATTCGATATTCCGAATCCAAAAATGAAGTCCATTTTAAAATATAAAATATATATAATTTCAAAAAGTAGGTATTACTATTCATAACGGCTAGTTTGATTGGTTACGGTGTGTTAGAACTCGGTGTTGCGTACAACAAACGCTAGCGTACCGTGGAAGCTTGGGATGTTTCATTTTAAATTTTTTTTGATGTCCCCATTTAGTCAAAAAGTTTAAAATATAGTATCTAAAAAGGTTTCACTATTAAAATTTGGTAAAAGTGAAATACTGAAAATGAATTTGTTCTTACATTATGTCTAAGAAACTCATAATATGGATTCTAAAATTATAAGGATTATATAAAGTTTAAAATTTAGTTAACACTATTCATAACCTCTTTTGAACAGCTTGTTTGGTAAGTCATGGTGCGATTGAACTTGGTGTTGCGTGTAGTGAAAGTTATTGAATTATTTTGAAGAAATAACACACTATAAAATCTTGGGGTGTTACATTCTCCCCTCCTTCAATAAATTGCGTCCTCGCAATTTGAAATTGTTCTTCAAAAATAAAAGGTTGAAAATAGAAAATATATTTGTGGGAAAACCCACATCGGAAATTGGGTTACTAAAATTTAGTCTTAATATGAGGAAAAGAGAAATCAAAGGGTCACCACCAAATTATGATCTCGATTAGGAGAACATTGGTGGCAATTAGAGACATATAATTGGAGGAAAAACGTAAATATTTATAGGTGGTGATTGAGGTCGTCAATCACAAACAAGTGTAAAATTGAGGTCCTTAAATTCATCAATCTATGATGATTTGAAATACCATCGGTTCAACAAAACATATGGTATTAGGATAACACATTTTTGACGTTTCAAAATATCTTAGTTGAAATCCCACATCGAAAAATGAATTAATGAGGCCTCTATTTAAAATAAAGAGTCGAAAGTATGAAGATTACCGAAAATAACACATACTAGGGTTCCATGTAGTAAAATATGGATAAGGAAGAAAAATCTAACCATCAATTATCTGATGGAGAGTGGTAGAGAACATGGCTATGAAAAGGCCAACAATCCCAAAGCCATAAATTAGTGATGATTTAAGGTACCATCTAGGACAACATTTTTGTTCTAAGTTGCTTTTCTTAATATTGAGGAATTTATTTATGAGATTGTCTAAGATCATAAGGAGATATACTTACATTATAATTAGAGTTTTATCCATTAATAAATTTCTACCACATACTCATCTTTCACTCTATAAGATAATAGAATGTAAAAAAAATTCTATTTACACTATTCGTATAGGGTTCCAAAATAAACAAATTTATAATTCATCTAAAAGATCTTTTAATAAAAACTACATTATTTAATCCAGGACATCTCTTGGGCCAGTGGTAGGTGATACACCCTTGTCGCCCTTCGGTTGCGGGTTCAAGTCTCGCAGCCTTGCCGGACGCGACGGGTTGCCGCCCGACCTCCGGGTTGTCCTTTTATGGAAATCCAAAATAATACAAACTAGAACTATCCAAAATAATTCTGTCCAAACTCACAGTCCAACATTCATAAGGAAGGTAAACATAATATAGATCCTTTTTACCCCGTAATAGCATATGAATACCTTCATCATGTATTACCATATTCCTTATTGATTACATTCATGCTCCCTTATTCCATATAGAATGATGGATATACTTCATTAATCCAAAAATGTTTTAAACCCCAAAAATGATGGAATATACAAATCATTAATCAGTTCCAAGGTAGTCAAGAATATCCAATATAATTTATCCAAAACAATCACATATTATTCCAAAATCACTACCTCAGTATCAGAACTATATTATGGTTTATCATTCTCTCAACCATATATTTTCCAAAAATCTATCCTGCTAATGAGTCACTTTTCTTTGTTCCACACAATCTCAAGTCCTTAATGAAATAGTACTGCAGTACAATCCTTATATACTCCATAATTATTATAACAAGTACATTGTTGATACAACACTCAATTGACATAATCAACATAAGAACTCTAATCATTCCTCTTCATCTGTGGTAGTATCATAACTTGATTATTATCCAATAGCATCATTTGCGGCATAGTCTGATGACTGGGACATAGGTTCGCGTAGTGTCCAAACTCCTTGCAAATGAAGCATTGTACATTTAAAACCATTTTCTTACCCTTGCAGTCACGTACTTTGTGCCCTTTTCCTCCACACTTATAACAAACTCCCATTCCTTTCAGGCAAGTTCCAGGGTGTTTCTTTCCACAGTTACCACATATGGGAAAATTCTTCTTTTCCCTCTTACTTTTATCCATCTTTCTCTCTTCCATCCCTTTCTTCTCTTGCTTCCCTTCAAAGCCATAGGACTCAGTAATCTCTTTACTTATCTTATCAATACATGATATTATTTCTTCATATGATGATAATACATGGGAGACTATTTCTATTATAAATTCTAGCTTAAGACCATGAAAGATATGATCCTTCCCTCTCTTTGGATCATGTGCATTTCCGGAGTTCTCATTCCTTCTACTGGGCGCCATTTCTAAACAATGGCATAAACTAGATCAGTTTATGAATCAAAATACATAATCCCATACTTATAAAACACTTAACATAAATTGAACTATTTATGGATATAATCCATAATCATAAAAATGTTTTCTTTGAGGAAGTATATACTCATAAACCCTTCATAATGGTTTGTAAAGAAGATGAGAATTATCCTAAGCATATCCCCCGGGAGTGTCGTAACCAAGAGTGCAGCAAGGCCCGTTGTCGTGCACCAGTTCCCGTTCGAGTCTAGCTCAAAGCGGTGTTTTCGGGTTTTACCCCTAGGTACATCTGTGCCAGAGCCGCCTCTACCTGCTCGTATCCAGACAGGGATGTATTGCTCGGAAAACTCACAAAATCTCTACAATACCAAAATTCTAGGAAATTCTTCTATACTAATCCTCAAATTTCATCTTAGGTCTACGTGCTCTAATCAGAGTTTATCTAAATCTAGCTTCCAAGGTTTGTACTAAACTTCCTCTGATACCAACTGTAACGCCCCGACCCCAGCTACCCAGAGTCGGTGCATTATTACATAACATTGGCATGATCACAAGAAAGATCAAATCTCGAAAGACCGATTGGTTTAGTAGCCTTGGAAACACTAGATATAATCATAAAGTTTTACATTACATTTCAAAGTGAAAAAAAACTACTACAACAACAAAGTCTTCATATCCACACTATTAACCCCTCATAATATCCCTGCAAGTCATTCATAATTTACTTCTTCACTACCTGGGAAAAATAAAACATAGAAAAGGGGTGAGCTCAAATGCCCAGTAAGGATAACAATATAGCGGAACATTCAAAATAAGCATAATCATTTAAGGCAATTAATTACTAAAACAAAAGCCTTTTAAAATTGAACTTCAACATAGTATGGCAAAAGTAAAATGAAATAATTCCATTTACTTATTCACATGGATATTCTACTAATCGAATAATCACATGCAAAAATCAATAACCACTTTCATAATGTTGGAATGCATAATGCCAGACTATCATAACCACATAGCCAAGGCCTCGTGCCAAGACTACAAATAAGATTTTGTCAAGGCCTTGTACCAAGACACTAGTTTGTCTCATGAGACCTACCGATGCATCGAGGAGCTATAGCGGGCTCCACCCGTCACTTATTAAGTCCAATGCATTCCCATATGAAAAGGTTTAAACATAACATAAACATTCGTATTAAAACTAGCATACGAAATGTCAATAATTTCACCATAAACTATGAATGTTATAAAAATAGCACATCCACAGTCAAACATATCACAAAAACTTCAATACAATATAGAAGTTTTGTATCATAATAAATCAACTTCAAATAATCTTAAAATCCATCAAAGGATGTTGACATAGATGAAATCAAAATTCTTTTTAAAGAAGTATCTCCTTTTATTTTGAAATCATTTAAGATCCATATAAAATAAAACATTTTCTTTGAAAATATTCTTATAAGCTTGTATGGAAAGCTTCGACGATTTTATAACGGCGGAAAATAACCGCACCCGCCGTATAAGTTAAAAAGAACATTCTTACCTCAATTCAGTCGAAAAGGTTAAAAAGGACCTTGTTTTGAAAACGACGGAAAGATTCCTTTATAAACCTCTTATAAAAAGTCAAACAAGGGTATAAATGACTTTAACCCATAAAAAATGTTTTGAAATACATTTTTAAGAAACATGGATGTGGATGATAAAGATATCCCAGTAGATTATTACGTATAAACAACCTCGGATAATGAAGAGATTGTGAAATAACCCTTACCTTGTACTTTTCCTTGGTTGGGGTAGGTTAACCTCCTGTATAATGGTGAAATAGTTGTTATTAAATTATACAAGAATCATATATATTAATATGATATCATATATGATCTTTTAACATTGATTTGTTAATAATATCTTAGAATTATCGTCGTTTCGGGAGTTAACTTACTTATTTTCTTTTATATGTTTTGTTACATAAGCCATGGTTGTTGTATCTTATTCATATCCAGAATGATATCCAGTCCTTAAACATCATTTTTAAATCATCAAATGATAATTATACTTGAATGGATACGATGGAGAATGAATCTCATCGCGTTCGTGGAGACGGTAGTCCGTACGTACGCACGAGCGACAATATCATCCTTTTGATATTAAAATAATATATAAATGGATGGTATATCATATATACAGAATCATTAACATGTTATATTTATTATTTACATGAGTTACACATCATTATTATACCCATCCAAATAATATTATATTGAATAACAATTACACCACGACGTGGAGACGGTAAGTCGTACGTACGCACGTATGGTGACATGTTATTCAAAGGGTGGATAGAATACTTAATATGATTGTACCATATTTATAATAACATCACAGTATATGTGAGATACTGGAGTTATTATTTTAGAATGGTAAGAACAAAGGAAGATGAAGTGGAAGAAGAAATGAACTTGGAGAAGGGTGGTGAAATCATTACCTCTTCTTCGGGTTCTTCCTTTTGATTTGATCAAAAGGGCTCCTTAGGTTGGCTTTCTGATCAAACTAAGGCCTCTAGGTTGTAGTGAGGGATGTTGTGAGAGTATATGGGCAGAGTTTGGCCGAACCAAAAGTCTTTAGAGGTGTGAAGAAATGAGAAGGAGGAGTGCCCTTTTATAAGAGGGGTGAGGGGCACCTTTGGAAAAGCTAGAAATATTAATTTATAATAAATTAATAATCGGTTTCCAATGGCTCCAAAGTTGAATATTCAAAGGATTAGGTGGGGATAGGTCGAAAAAAACTCATCCAGTAGAATTTAGACAGGTTTGGGTACTTATATTAACCTTATCTTTAAGTATTAACTCTAAGTTAATTAGTTTCACTTTTACAATGTCTCTTTGTATTTTTATATAATATGGTTAATAAACTTACTATATACATCCAAGCTACCCCCAAGTGGTCCATTAATGAGGAACCTATAATAATATAAGTCTCTTGGCCGAACCTTAGATTTTTAGGAATTTAATATCAATTAATAATATAATATTTGTTTTAAGAACTCTTTTATGTCAATTTTGACACTATTCAATAGTTGATTTTTGTGAAACTCCTAACAGATTGATTACTTCGAACAAAGTAAATTAAATCAATCCTAATATATCATATTATCATATAAAATTAGTTTAATTCATTAAAAGTTTCATATTATATTTATTTGGGTATTTATAATATCAATTATTTTAATTTTTTACTATTATAGTAATTACTGCATCATCATTGTGTCATGAATAAAATAAATTATTTAATGTCTAAAAATTATAAATAAAATATCATTATGTAGGAAATCCTTTTAGCTTTCTAATGAATATTTATAATCTAAAATCCAACATATATAACCCTATGTAAAAATTGTTGTTCTAAAAGATATATGCTTGTGTCATTTTTGTATTCATTTTAACTAAATTAAAATAAAGTGTCATTATCACTTACAAGTGGATCCATGGGGTCCCAAAATTGACACAAAGATGCCCATGGTCGACCATATATCAACCAATAGGGTTAAGACACGTTTTTAGGGTAATTTAGTATTATTATAATATTATTTTTTTAACCCTTATTTACCGGATTTACCCTTAACCATGGTAAATAAAATATTTACCGCAGTAATTATTCAAAATGTCTAAAAATAAAAGTTACCTATTTACACAATTTGAACATCCTGATTCCAAATATGGAATCCATTTTCCTAAATTCAAAACAATGAAGTGGCAGAAATTAATTTAAAATTAATTCCCGCTGTCAAAACAAAAAGCGTGTTTTTAAGAGGTAATAACTATCAAAAGATTGACATTTGTTTATGTTCGGTTTAATTGTAAAATTATGTCCAATGACCAACATTATATTAAATGGTAAAAATATATTCTAAATATACTTTAAAACCACTCAAATTCACAATTTATCACTATTAATTATTTTGATCAAAAAAGTTGTTTTTAATTAAAATTTAGTAATTTTCACTATTCATCAAAATATGAAAGTTATCCGAAATGTACCAAAATTTCACCTTAGGCTAAATTCGATATTCCGAATCCAAAAATGAAGTCCATTTTAAAATATAAAATATATATAATTTCAAAAAGTAGGTATTACTATTCATAATGGCTAGTTTGATTGGTTACGGTGTGTTAGAACTCGGTGTTGCGTACAACAAACGCTAGCGTACCGTGGAAGCTTGGGATGTTTCATTTTAATTTTTTTTTGATGTCCCCATTTAGTCAAAAAGTTTAAAATATAGTATCTAAAAAGGGTTCACTATTAAAATTTGGTAAAAGTGAAATACTGAAAATGAATTTGTTCTTACATTATGTCTAAGAAACTCATAATATGGATTCTAAAATTATAAGGATTATATAAAGTTTAAAATTTAGTTAACACTATTCATAACCTCTTTTGAACAGCTTGTTTGGTAAGTCATGGTGCGATTGAACTTGGTGTTGCGTGTAGTGAAAGTTATTGAATTATTTTGAAGAAATAACTGTAAAGACCCGCAAATTTCAAGGAAATTTTTTTTCTTAATTTTCTTTGGAATTTTACAAGAGCGCAGCTTCAGACGGCACCTGATTCCGAGGCCCGGTGTGCCCGGAATCAATTTCCGAAGTTTGGCTCGGGTACGTTCAGTGAACGGACGAGCGGGTTTTTCTATCTTTTGAACCAGTGCCCGGAATCGAATTCTGAGGGCACCGATGAAATCGCAGCGCCGGTATTTGCTTAGAAACGCCTCTTCCGGAGTTGCGTTTGCACAGACGTGGTTTTTAGATTTTGCGGCTTTAAGTCAGAAATAAAAATAAAGTTTGTGCGACAACTTTATTTTATTTCACTTAAACTGCTTGGAAGCCACTTAAAGTCACTTAAAGGCGGCTTGAACTGAGTTGAACTGGATAGGATACTATCCAGAAATATCCTACCCCCTTGGTAGGATATTTGTGCGGTGGGACCCGCACGAGCCCCGCCGTTTCTTTCGCTAAGTAACGCACCCGCGAAAACCCGTCAAAGTAACTGAAAAGTCAACCGACGCGTTTTCTTTAATTCTTAACAGACCATTTAATTGGGCGGTTTATTTCGTGAATTAAATGGACTGTTTCTTCGTGAATTAAATGGGTCGTTTCTTTCGTTGAATTAATTCAACGAATTGATGGATCGTTTCTTAACCGGTTTCGTGTGTTGGCATGTTTATAAAATAAGACCAACCCAAAAATCCTTGGAAAGGATTTGAAAGAATCTTCGTTCCTCCACCCTCTCCGCGAAGAACGCGAAGAACGCGAAGAACGCGAAGAACGCGAAGAACGCGAAGAACGCCGGCGACCGGAATTCGACGACGCACACCAAGATCTGCGACGTCGACGAGATCTACCCGCGACGTTCTTCGGCGACGCCTCTTCTTCCGCGGCCGATCCTCGTTCGGCAACTAAGGTGAGAATCAGATCTTTTCTTCTCCCTTTTTAATTTCAATATCAACGGATTTAAACTAATTAAATCCGTTTGATCTTGATCCGGAGATTGGCGACGCGACGCCGGATACCGCGACGACGCGACGATCTCCTTCCTCCGCGACGAGCGATTCCGCGACGACCTCTCGTCCGACGACGACGATAAGGTAAGGGATGCTGGATTGTTTTATCTTTTTCCCGTGTTTATTCTTTTTAAGTAAAGAACTTAATCTCCGACAATTTTAATTTAATTAAAATTGTTGTTGATTTTCCCTCCCGGTGACGTTTATGACTAACGCGGAGGGTGCGGGTCTAACGAACAAGACCCGGCAACCCTCCGCCGATCTTCTCTTTTTGCGCAGATTTGGCGGACGACGACGAACCGTGCGGCAAGGGCAATTTGTTGGCTCCGCAGTGAAGATCGTCCCCCGGGAGGAGCATCGGCGCAGACGGGAAAGAAATCGGGCCACCGGAGCATCTCCGGCGGCCCGCGGAAGGCGGCGGCGGCGCGGGTCGCCGGCGCGGCGGCGCCGACGACCGGAGGCGGCGGCGCCCGGCGCGCCGCCGTGGAGGAAGCCCGCCGCGGCTGAAGCCGCGGCGGCAACGGCGGCCGGTTCCGCGGCCGCGCGGAACCGGGACGGACGCGGCGGCCCGGCCGCGTCCGCGTGACAGGCGGCCCCCCGCGGGGGCCGTGTCTCCTTCAAAGCCGCGGGTCAACCCCGCGGCGGCGGCAGTTCGGCCGGGCCGCGCCCAGGCCGGACCGGACCCGGCCGAGCCGGTTCGGGACGGTTCGGGTCGGCCCGGTTCGGGCCGACCCGGTTCGGCCGACCCCAGGGGGGGGTTCGGGCCGGGTCGCCCCGGGCCCAGTACCCCCGTTTCGGGCCCTCTTCGGTCTTTCGCCCATATCTTGGGCCTGGGACCTCCGATTGACGAACCGTCAGCGGCTACGCGATCCTTGGATCGAGACGGTCGTTTCGGTATATTATACTCAAGGTTTCGGAAGACTTTGGGTTCGGCCGGGTTGGTTCGTACACGAAGCCAACCGGGCCCTCGGAGCGGAAACGCTCATAACATGAGCTACGGACGTCCGATCGACGTACCGTCAGCTGTGGTAGTTTCCTCTAAGTGAGACGGAACTTTTGGCATACTCCGCCCGAGGATCGGATACAGGCGGAGTACGGTCGGGTTGGTTTTTCCCTAAAAACCAACCGGGCCCCTGGGACGAAAATGCCAATAACTCTCAGACCGGGCGTCCGATTGACGCGCCGTCTGTCGCGTTGAGATCCTGTTGTCGATACGGAACTTTTGGATACATCAACTTCGGACTACGTGTCAGTTGATGTATCAGCCTCTCGACTCGTGGAGCGGACCCTCCTAAACGAGCTCGCTTTGTGCGGGAACCCTAGCGCTGGCTGTGACCTCGACGACAGAGCAGAGATCCTCCGTGGACTACGACGACGGCAGAGCAGAGATCCTCCGTGGACTGCGACGACGGAAGAGCAGAGATCCTCTGTGGACTGCGACGACGGCAGGGCAGAGATCCTTCGTGGACTTCGGCGACGACCGTGCAGGGACCTCAGTGGACTGCGTCGACTACTGCACTCAGCGATCCTACGCGGATCAGTGCCCGATCCTGTGTGGGTCCTACTACCGGTTCTGTGTGAGCCACTGCCTACAGGTTCTGTGTGAGCCCGATCCTGTGTGGGTCTTCTGCGGGGGTTAGTACCTATCGATCCTTCGTGGATCCGACGACTTAGATGGATCAGTGATCATCTTTGACGTCATCTGAAAAAGTATACCTGGTTGAGCTGAACCTTATGTCACTCTCCTTTGTGGATTGTGTTGAACTATCCTATGTGGATTTACTATTTACTCTCCTTTGTGGATTGTGTTGAACTATCCTATGTGGATTTACTGTTTACTCTCCTTGTGGATTTGAGTCTTGCTTTCCTTTGTGGATTGAGTTGTTCTTGAGCTCGTGAGCAGAGCTGGAATTGGGGACCTAGGTATATGTATGGGCATATACCTAAGTCGAGTCAGATGTTACTTCGTGATTGCATCTTTCTTTAGTGCTATATCCTTTGTGGATTTCGGGAGACCTTCGGGGGTCTCGGGGTCCTTACTGAGTAGCTTGTACTCACCCCTGCACGGGCTATGCCCGCACCTTGTTGTGTTGGTTGCAGACGACGGACAGCACTGATCACGGTTGGGGCGTGGAGCAGGACGGTACCTGGAGGTGGACCACTGGGCGGGACGTGCTCGGAGCGGACGTGGGACCCGAGGAGCCTGGAGGCTATCTGTACCCACCCTTCAGGTGGGATTGCCAGTGGACGACACGAGGCCGCCGTCTTTTCTTCAGTTGCTGTTTTTTCTTTTCAGTTGTACTTTACAGTTGGGCTTGTATTTCCGGCCCCCTTTACTTTCTGCACTTTACTTTCCGCTTGCTGACTCTGTGTGGTTGTTACTTATAAAGGCAATGCCTTCCCTGTTTACTGGGATTTTACGCCTTGGTGCTAGTCGCCAGCCCCTGGCCTATGGAAGGCGGGCTTGGGGTAGTCACGGCACGGGCCCCGAGGACGGGTCGTGACAAATTGGTATCAGAGGTGGTCGGTTCTACCGCAGACTCTGATCGTTCTTCCTTTCTATATGAAGCAATAGTGTTTAGTGTATTGAGTGTGGTTATCAGTTCAGGGAGCCCAGTGTTGGTGCGGCGGCCGACGTATCCGTACACCAGGACCCTGACTCCTGATTTCCGACTTAATGCATGAAAACATTCATTGCGTGTGTGTTTCAAGTTTTTCTTTGTGATTACTTGTGTCAGCTCACCGGGTATACTGATCTGCTTTATGAAAGTCTCAAGTTTTCCTTGTGATTACTTGTGCCAGCTCACCAGGTATACTGTTCTGACTGTGGTGCTCTTATTCTCAGGATGGCCCCGCGACGACAGCCAGCTAGGGTTCCGAGTGTAGGGCGCGACGGCAGCCCACCGAGCGCCGAGGCCTCGGTGCAGGGCCCTTTGCCAGCGGTGGCACCGGCGGTAGCTTTACCCGCCGAGCCACCGATGCTGCCAGTACCAGACGCTGACGATGCACGTCCCCTCAGGGCACTGCACGAGTTTCAGAGCCAGCGACCGCCCAGGTTTCGCGGTGAGGCGGACCCCCAGGCCGCCGAGGACTGGCTAGAGGCGGTGGTACGGATCTTCAGGCTAGTGAGGACACCAGCGGATCTCATGGTGATCCTCGCAGCGAGCCTCCTGCAGGCGGCGGCAGGACGATGGTGGAGCCTGATGCTCCAGGTTCACGATGAGGCATCCTTGCTCTGGGCGGACTTCGAGAGCCTCTTCCGCTCTGAGTTCGTCCCGGCCACCCTCCGAGCGGTGCGCATCCAGGAGCTTCTCCAGCTGCGCCAGGGCAACATGACGGTCGCTCAGTACGCGGCGAGGTTCACGGACCTATCTCGCTACTCGACCGACATGGTACGAGACCCCTTCTTCCGGGCCCGGACCTTCGAGCAGGGCTTGCGACAGGAGATTCGGGCGTCGCTGATCTCCCTCAGCATTCCGACCCAGGCGGGAGTGCTGGAGCGAGCCCTCCTGATCGAGAGCTTCCTGGCAGAGCCTTCTTCAGCAGCGAGACCTAGCGCAGGGCGGCAGGTAGCTGAGTCATCGGCAGCAGGCAGCCGACGGATGACTCACGGGTCCAGGCAGACCAGACCCCCACGCAGACGGCCTCAGGACACCGGCTCAGCAGTACGAGGCACACAGCGGAGTGCCAGCCTTTCGAGAGGCAGGTTGTGCTACTCTTGCGGCGGGCAGGGTCACATGGCTCGTGACTGCCCGACTCGCCGACCAGAGGAGCAGCAGACGGTGGAGGGGCCACCCAGGCAGAGGCAGAGGGTCGACCGTGGCGGTCCGCAGGGAGGAGGCGGACGAGGCAGAGGAGCTGGCCGAGCAGCGGGTGGTGGGCGACGCTTCCAGGCTCTACCCCCACCACCACCAGGAGGGCCACCTCGACCACAGGGAGCTGGCGGGCAGGGACAGGCCCAGCTCCAGGCAGTGGAGGCCTACGACCCCGACTTGCCAGAGATGATTCGAGGTACGATCTGTGTCTATTCCACCCTTGCTGCAGTACTTATAGACACAGGAGCGAGTCACTCTTTCATAGCCTCTGCCCTTGTTCGGAGCTCGGAGATTCCGACTGAGCCGTTGGCTCGATCCTTACGGCTAGAGACTCCTACGGGAGCGGACTCGACGATTACGCACTGGTGCCGGCAGTGTGAGCTTACTCTAGGAGGCGAGAGCTTCGGCTGGGATCTCCTTGTAGCGGCGTCGAGGCCTTACGAGGTCATCTTGGGCATGGATTGGCTATCCACGGTTCATGCCCAGATCGACTGTTTTAGGCGCAAGGTGCGATGTGTTCGCACCGACGGGAGCAGGTTTACCTTCACCGGCGAGAAGGGAACCTTTGCAGCACAGGATGGACTTCCGCGGAGGAGAGTGCAGCCCATCTCTCATCAGTTGGCTAGCCTCATCCTAGGAGCAGTGGACGTGCGGAGTCCGGCTTTTCCTGCAGTGGTGGACCAGTACGTGGACGTCTTTCCCGACGACGTTCCAGGGCTACCTCCTCGTAGAGAGGTAGACTTTTACATCGACTTGTACCCCGGGACAGCCCCGATATCTACTCCAGCATATCGGATGGCCCCCGCCGAGCTTCGAGAGCTGCGGGTACAGTTGGAGGACTTGCAGAGCAAGGGGTTTATCCGACCCAGTGTTTCACCCTGGGCTTCCCCGATTTTGTTCGCCAAGAAGGCGGACGGGAGCTTGCGACTATGTGTCGACTATCGTCGCCTGAACCAGGTGACAGTGAGGAACAAGTATCCGCTGCCACGGATTGATGACCTCTTCGATCAGCTCAAGGGAGCGCGGTGGTTCTCGAAGATAGACCTCCGGTCAGGCTATCATCAGCTCAGAGTTCGAGACGAGGACGTACAGAAGACGGCCTTCAGGTGTCGGTATGGCCATTATGAGTTCTTGGTTATGCCGTTCGGCGTAACCAATGCTCCAGCAGTGTTCATGAGCCTCATGAACAGGATCTTCCAGCCATACCTCGACCGATTTGTCGTTGTCTTCATTGACGACATTTTGGTATACTCGACGACTGAGGAGGAGCATGCCTACCACCTGCGAGTTGTGCTAGACATACTCCGAGAGCACCAGCTTTATGGCAAGCTCTCAAAATGCCAGTTCTGGTTACGTGAGGTCCATTTCTTGGGGCACGTCATTTCTGAGGCGGGAGTTGCGGTGGATCCCGCGAAGATCGAGGCAGTGCTAGCTTGGGAGCCACCCAGGAGCGTGACAGAGGTGCGGAGCTTCTTGGGCCTAGCCGGATACTATCGGAGATTCGTGCCAGACTTCTCCAGAGTTGCGGCACCACTCTCAGCTTTGACAAAGAAGGGGAAACCCTTCGTGTGGTCAGACAGATGTCAGCAGAGCTTCCAGGAGCTGAGACAGAGATTGACCAGCGCACCTATCTTGAGGTTGCCTGAGGAGGGAGTTGGGTACGTAGTTTACTGCGATGCATCAGGGACTGGACTTGGGTGCGTCCTGATGCAGGAGCGGGCCGTGATCGCCTACGGATCACGTCAGTTGAGGCCGCATGAGCAGAACTACGCCACTCATGACCTGGAGTTAGCAGCAGTGGTCTTCGCTCTGAAGACTTGGCGGCACTATCTGATGGGCGAGCGCTTCACAGTCTTTTCTGACCACCAGAGTCTCAGGTATATCTTCTCTCAGAAGGACCTGAACCTGAGACAGTGGATATGGCTTGAGTTCCTCCAGGACTATGACTTTGAGATAGTCTATACTCCTGGGAAGGGGAACGTGGTAGCCGATGCCCTCAGCAGGAGGACGGGCATTCAGCTGCTTGAGGAGGCGACGGAGCAGCTAGCCTCCTTGCAGATATCCTTCGTGGATAGAGACGGAGCAGCCTTTCTTCAGTCTCTCACAGTCTCTCCTCCACTTCTACAGCGGGTCAGAGAGGCTCAGCGTGGGGACGCTGACTGTGAGACCCAGCGTGCACTGATATCCTCAGGTCAGGCGCCTGATGGCTTCTCCCTTGGAGCAGAGCACGACATCCTTTTCAGAGGACGTACCTTCGTACCAGTCGCTCTACGAGAGGAGGTGCTGAGAGAGTTTCACACTTCTCCCTTGGCGGTACATCCCGGAGTGGCGAAGATGTACCAGGATCTCAGACGACAGCACTGGTGGCCGGGCATGAAGAAAGCTGTGGCAGAGTTCGTTTCACGATGCCTCACCTGCCAGCAGGTGAAGGCAGAGCATCAGGTACCAGCAGGCTTGGTATAGCCCTTGGAGGTCCCGGAGTGGAAGTGGGACGGCATATCTATGGACTTCGTGACTGGACTTCCACGCACTTCCAGAGGTCACGACTCCATTTGGGTGATTGTCGACCGACTCACCAAGTCGGCACACTTCTTACCCATCAGAGAGCAGGGCTCAGTAGAGAGCTTGGGACGTCTTTACGTCCAGGAGATCGTACGGCTTCACGGTGTGCCATCGTCTATCGTCTCCGATCGAGATGCTCGTTTCACTTCCCGGCTCTGGAAGGGGTTGCAGGAGGCGTTCGGGACGCGGCTCCATCTGAGCACAGCCTTCCACCCTCAGACGGATGGTCAGACGGAGAGGACCATACAGACACTCGAGGACATGCTCCGTGCATGTGTTCTCGACTTTGGTCGCAGCTGGGAGGACCACCTACCCTTGGTGGAGTTCGCGTACAACAACAGCTACCACTCCACCATCGGGATGGCACCATACGAGGCGTTGTACGGCAGGCCCTGCAGATCACCGTTGTGCTGGACAGACCCTGGGGAGTCAGCACTCGTGGGACCAGAGATGGTCCGAGCCATGACAGAGAAGGTCCAGATCATCCAGGAGAGGATGAGGATAGCTCAGAGCCGGCAGAAGTCATATGCTGACAGGAGGCGGAGGCCACTAGAGTTCGAGGATGGCGACCACGTCTTTTTGCGTGTCTCACCTCGACGTGGATTACGGAGATTTGGCCGAGGCGGCAAGTTGTCTCCACGCTTCATCGGGCCTTTCCAGGTCCTCAGCAGGATAGGAGAGGTGGCTTATCGCCTGGCTCTACCACCTCAGTTGCACCGGGTGCACGACGTCTTCCACGTGTCTCAGCTGAGGAGGTACGTGCACGACCCGACGCACATCATCGACTTTGGGGAGCTGGACGTGGACGATGGGGCGACTTTTGCGGAGGTTCCAGTGGAGATCGAGGATCGACAGAAGCGGGTCCTACGTGGGCGGTCGATTCCTCTTGTGCGCGTCAGATGGCAGCACGGGAACCTCCAGGAGAGCACTTGGGAGCGGGAGGCTCAGATGCGTGCTCAGTACCCCCATTTGTTCCCCTAGTTTTTGATGTATCTTTACGGGGACGTAAAGCCCTGAGGTGGGAGTAATGTAAAGACCCGCAAATTTCAAGGAAATTTTTTTTCTTAATTTTCTTTGGAATTTTACAAGAGCGCAGCTTCAGACGGCACCTGATTCCGAGGCCCGGTGTGCCCGGAATCAATTTCCGAAGTTTGGCTCGGGTACGTTCAGTGAACGGACGAGCGGGTTTTTCTATCTTTTGAACCAGTGCCCGGAATCGAATTCTGAGGGCATCGATGAAATCGCAGCGCCGGTATTTGCTTAGAAACGCCTCTTCCGGAGTTGCGTTTGCACAGACGTGGTTTTTAGATTTTGCGGCTTTAAGTCAGAAATAAAAATAAAGTTTGTGCGACAACTTTATTTTATTTCACTTAAACTGCTTGGAAGCCACTTAAAGTCACTTAAAGGCGGCTTGAACTGAGTTGAACTGGATAGGATACTATCCAGAAATATCCTACCCCCTTGGTAGGATATTTGTGTGGTGGGACCCGCACGAGCCCCGCCGTTTCTTTCGCTAAGTAACGCACCCGCGAAAACCCGTCAAAGTAACTGAAAAGTCAACCGACGCGTTTTCTTTAATTCTTAACAGACCATTTAATTGGGCGGTTTATTTCGTGAATTAAATGGACTGTTTCTTCGTGAATTAAATGGGTCGTTTCTTTCGTTGAATTAATTCAACGAATTGATGGATCGTTTCTTAACCGGTTTCGTGTGTTGGCATGTTTATAAAATAAGACCAACCCAAAAATCCTTGGAAAGGATTTGAAAGAATCTTCGTTCCTCCACCCTCTCCGCGAAGAACGCGAAGAACGCGAAGAACGCGAAGAACGCGAAGAACGCGAAGAACGCCGGCGACCGGAATTCGACGACGCACACCAAGATCTGCGACGTCGACGAGATCTACCCGCGACGTTCTTCGGCGACGCCTCTTCTTCCGCGGCCGATCCTCGTTCGGCAACTAAGGTGAGAATCAGATCTTTTCTTCTCCCTTTTTAATTTCAATATCAACGGATTTAAACTAATTAAATCCGTTTGATCTTGATCCGGAGATTGGCGACGCGACGCCGGATACCGCGACGACGCGACGATCTCCTTCCTCCGCGACGAGCGATTCCGCGACGACCTCTCGTCCGACGACGACGATAAGGTAAGGGATGCTGGATTGTTTTATCTTTTTCCCGTGTTTATTCTTTTTAAGTAAAGAACTTAATCTCCGACAATTTTAATTTAATTAAAATTGTTGTTGATTTTCCCTCCCGGTGACGTTTATGACTAACGCGGAGGGTGCGGGTCTAACGAACAAGACCCGGCAACCCTCCGCCGATCTTCTCTTTTTGCGCGGATTTGGCGGACGACGACGAACCGTGCGGCAAGGGCAATTTGTTGGCTCCGCAGTGAAGATCGTCCCCCGGGAGGAGCATCGGCGCAGACGGGAAAGAAATCGGGCCACCGGAGCATCTCCGGCGGCCCGCGGAAGGCGGCGGCGGCGCCGGCGACCGGAGGCGGCGGCGCCCGGCGCGCCGCCGTGAAGGAAGCCCGCCGCGGCTGAAGCCGCGGCGGCAACGGCGGCCGGTTCCGCGGCCGCGCGGAACCGGGACGGACGCGGCGGCCCGGCCGCGTCCGCGTGACAGGCGGCCCCCCGCGGGGGCCGCGTCTCCTTCAAAGCCGCGGGTCAACCCCGCGGCGGCGGCAGTTCGGCCGCTCGGCCGAAGCCGAGCCGGCCGGTCCGGTCGGCCGGGCCGCGCCCAGGCCGGACCGGACCCGGCCGAGCCGGTTCGGGCCGGTTCGGGTCGGCCCGGTTCGGGCCGACCCGGTTCGGCCGACCCCAGGGGGGGGTTCGGGCCGGGTCGCCCCGGGCCCAGTACCCCCGTTTCGGGCCCTCTTCGGTCTTTCGCCCATATCTTGGGCCTGGGACCTCCGATTGACGAACCGTCAGCGGCTACGCGATCCTTGGATCGAGACGGTCGTTTCGGTATATTATACTCAAGGTTTCGGAAGACTTTGGGTTCGTCCGGGTTGGTTCGTACACGAAGCCAACCGGGCCCTCGGAGCGGAAACGCTCATAACTTGAGCTACGGACGTCCGATCGACGTACCGTCAGCTGTGGTAGTTTCCTCTAAGTGAGACGGAACTTTTGGCATACTCCGCCCGAGGATTGGATACAGGCGGAGTACGGTCGGGTTGGTTTTTCCCTAAAAACCAACCGGGCCCCTGGGACGAAAATGCCAATAACTCTCAGATCGGGCGTCCGATTGACGCGCCGTCTGTCGCGTTGAGATCCTGTTGTCGATACGGAACTTTTGGATACATCAACTTCGGACTACGTGTCAGTTGATGTATCAGCCTCTCGGCTCGTGGAGCGGACCCTCCTAAACGAGCTCGCTTTGTGCGGGAACCCTAGCGCTGGCTGTGACCTCGACGACAGAGCAGAGATCCTCCGTGGACTGCGACGACGGCAGAGCAGAGATCCTCCGTGGACTGCGACGACGGCAGGGCAGAGATCCTTCGTGGACTGCGGCGACGACCGTGCAGGGACCTCAGTGGACTGCGTCGACTACTGCACTCAGCGATCCTATGCGGATCAGTGCCCGATCCTGTGTGGGTCCTACTACCGGTTCTGTGTGAGCCACTGCCTACAGGTTCTGTGTGAGCCCGATCCTGTGTGGGTCTTCTGCGGGGGTTAGTACCTATCGATCCTTCGTGGATCCGATGACTTAGATGGATCAGTGATCATCTTTGACGTCATCTGAAAAAGTATACCTGGTTGAGCTGAACCTTATGTCACTCTCCTTTGTGGATTGTGTTGAACTATCATATGTGGATTTACTATTTACTCTCCTTTGTGGATTGTGTTGAACTATCCTATGTGGATTTACTGTTTACTCTCCTTGTGGATTTGAGTCTTGCTTTCCTTTGTGGATTGAGTTGTTCTTGAGCTCGTGAGCAGAGCTGGAATTGGGGACCTAGGTATATGTATGGGCATATACCTAAGTCGAGTCAGATGTTACTTCGTGATTGCATCTTTCTTTAGTGCTATATCCTTTGTGGATTTCGGGAGACCTTCGGGGGTCTCGGGGTCCTTACTGAGTAGCTTGTACTCACCCCTGCACGGGCTATGCCCGCACCTTGTTGTGTTGGTTGCAGACGACGGACAGCACTGATCACGGTTGGGGCGTGGAGCAGGACGGTACCTGGAGGTGGACCACTGGGCGGGACGTGCTCGGAGCGGACGTGGGACCCGAGGAGCCTGGAGGCTATCTGTACCCACCCTTCAGGTGGGATTGCCAGTGGACGACACGAGGCCGCCGTCTTTTCTTCAGTTGCTGTTTTTTCTTTTCAGTTGTACTTTACAGTTGGGCTTGTATTTCCGGCCCCCTTTACTTTCTGCACTTTACTTTCCGCTTTCTGACTCTGTGTGGTTGTTACTTATAAAGGCAATGCCTTCCCTGTTTACTGGGATTTTACGCCTTGGTGCTAGTCGCCAGCCCCTGGCCTATGGAAGGCGGGCTTGGGGTAGTCACGGCACGGGCCCCGAGGACGGGTCGTGACAATAACACACTATAAAATCTTGGGGTGTTACATAGAGTGTTCTATATATTGAGTTAGATTTCATGAACAAAATCATTCGAAAAAACCTATTTAAATATGTGTTGGGACGTGGCTAAAGGCCAGAAAATTACTTTTATGTCATCTTTATCTAAATGTATCCTCATTTTAAATATATCATCTTAATATTTCACTAAATAATCCTCAAATTGGTTCAACCAAAGTGGATTCTTACCCGGTGCGTTATTATAAACAATGGGATTGGTTGGGAATTCCTCTATCATAGTAGATGAAAGGAAAAAAAAATGGTGGTTTTATGAATAACAATTTCCTTGGGATATATTTGGGATAATAAAGGATGTCATTATTCAGTGATGGGGAATCTAGCATCACTGCCCTCATTTTCCGAAGTGCCTCACTGTTGGATGGACTTCGATTCATTAAATCGGTAGTGAGAGGACCTCCTTGATGAAGTGAAATAACGTTATGGGTTGGAATACCAACACAATTTTATTTCTGATAGGGAGGATAGTTCCTATAAAATACACCATATATTGTAACTTCATGGAATAAAATTTAATTTTTAGGACCTCTTTAATGTCTGATTTTCTATCCATAGAGAGGGTTTTCATGGAGCTCATCAGGCCACTAGCTCTCTCGATTGATTTGATTCTAGATGTGAACAAAATCATATTGGTAATATATCAACGGAGTACCTCTAGAACATATTCTAAAATTTCCATAATTTGTTAAAGTTACATTTGTTTCTTCAGTTTCCATAGTTTTACATCTGAGGGCTTTAATAACTCTATCATTGAGTAGTGATGGATCATAAACCAACTATTCATTTTTCAGTTTCCTTTAGTGAATATTATTTTTGGATTCCTTGTTTTGGGAAATGGGGGAAAATTTTTAGGGTCAGTATTTTTTATATATAAATATTTTTTAATTAGATCATGGTTGTAATGTCCCGGATTTTTCCATGTATTATTTTAATATTATATGGGAATAAATTTGAGACTAGGATCTGAGGCGGCGTGCAGTCCCGAGTTCGGGTGAGCCCGGAACAAAGGTTTGAATTTAATTTAATAATTAAATAGCAAGCATGTGTAATTTTCCTGAAAAAAGTGGAATAAACCCCGAATGGGTGCTCTGATCAGAAATTCGAGGGCACCATTGCATTCAGAACAACGATTTTATCTTAAGTGAGTCCTAACATTGGCCAGCGCGGGTCACTGGTGAAATCTGGTTTTTGGATGTAACCGTAATAAAATATTTAATTAAAATATTTTATTAAATCCTAATTGCAGTGAAATATTTTTATTCTTGTAAATAGAGATTTCACAAGGGGGCCAGGGTTACTTTTCTCATAACCCTGAATCTCCCTGGAGAGCTCTGGAGAAAACCTCCAGATGCGGCGGCGACGTTCTTGTCGATTTTCATCGGCGATGACGACGCGGTGACTAGATCATCACCAACAAACACCGCGGGTCCAGGTAGGATGTTTTTCTTTTATTTTTCTTCCCCATTTTTTATTCTCATGAAGAAAGCGGACTAATCCACGAACAGATTAGCCCAGGGATCGATCATTCTTGCGGGATGGGATTTTGCGGGAATCGTGGAGATTTGATTCTTGAAATTTTTTGGTTTCATTCAACCTCCTAATAGTGATAGAACAAGATCGACACGAACATCGATTGAGGTTCATCCCTCTCGTTTTCGTTGTCTTCTTCTTCCCCAAATTCTCGCATTCTTCGATGCGTTCTACGCGTTCTTCGTGGGGATATGAATGAAAGATCGTTACACACCCATTGTACGATGCAACGATACCAAATTGAAGATTTGGCATCAGTAAAACCCTATGGAGGTGCAACTGCGGTGTCGACAGACGAATTGAAGTAGATTGGAAGATAACGTTCTCCGAACGATTTTCGCATGGGTGCCCGAAATCGGATTTCGGAGTCGATAGAAGGCCCGAAACCCACAGATTTGGAATCGTAACGTCGAGGTGACCCTTGATCTTTAGTTTCGTGGAAATTGGACCAGAGAAACGCGATTTGGAAGATCGGCCGAGGTGCAAGGAAGATGACGACATTTCTGGAAATTTATTGACTACACGCTGTGTAGTATGGGCTACACGGCGTGTGTTCATCAGCAGACCACTTGGCGTGTACTCTGGGAGTACACAGATATGGGTTGAGTACACGGCCAAGGACACGCCGTGTATACCCCTCCCCGACCAGACCTAGCCAGATACACGGGATACCCCGTGTACTGGTACACAGGTAGGCAGGACGAACACAGACAGAGGCCATGTATGGGCACATGGTTAGCGTACACGGAGCGAGCCCCAGGTGCTCGGACACAGCGTGTGTTTCTTCTACATGCCATGTAATTGATTTCAATCTGACAAACCAAATGACACGGGCTGTTTACATGGGAAGTTCCTGGGGTCAAGGAACACGACATGTACATTTTCAACACGCCATGTAGTTTAGTTTTACACACCTTGGACGGATGACACGAGACGTTTACACGAGCAATACCCGAGGTCAAGGAACACAGCATGTAACCATACTACACACCATGTAACATTTTCTTCATGGATTGAGCCATTTGTCTTTTGTGAATTGGAATATTTTCCTTAGGGTTCGTACCCTTGGTCTTTTCCCTGAAGGTTCTGGTATCATTTCATTTATACAGGAGTATGATCCCTTCAGCAGGACTTCCTGAATAGAGTTGTTGGAATCCCCTCTATGAGACTTGGAGTTGGATCCTCTATTCATTCCTGGAACCCTAGGTAGAGTTCTTGGTATCGACATGACCAACTTTACCTGGGTGCTAATCCTATACTTAGTGGATTAGCTCAGACTGAGTTGTCAGAATCACCCCACGAATTGGTTGTGATCCTCATCTGAGCATCATGTTCTCGAGGTACTTGTAGAGTGTGTTCTCCCGAAACAAGTACTTCGTAGCTCTCTCTTCAGACCTAGGAGTGTGTTCTCTCAGTTGCATGCTTAGTGTAATCTTCGAGCTGGATGCTAGTGGTGGTATCACGATGGTCGTTTGTGTATATGTATATCTGGATATTCTTGTTATATGTTTGGTAGACATATATTGTGTAGAGTTGACTGTACCTTTTTTTTGTGGCATTTTTCTTCTGTTGTATTTCCTTTGTGTTTTCGGGGTGTCCTACTGGGTATTGTTATACTCACACCTGCACGGGCTTTGCCCACATGTGTCGTGTCTTGTGAAAACGAGCGAGCCTTTGACAGGATTCTAGGAGAACCAGGACGGAACGGTGTTCAGTGATATTAGATAGGCCGAGGTGTGTTCCTACGGCTACAGATTGCAGTCCCAGTACCTTTCCTTATAGGTTGGACTTTGTTACAGACTTTCTTTCTAGTGAGCTTGTACTTTTGGCCCAGGGTTTTACTTTCTTGCACCTTACTTTCCTGTCGTACTCTGTGGCTGGGTTTTAGTGTATGCATGCATCTTTTCCATTTTAGTAGTTTTTACTTTTCAGCTTTGTGGGATTGGAGATGTTTGTGCGTGTGTACAAGTTTATAGGCAATGCCTCCCATGTTAGTTTCCTACCTACTCGGTGCTAGTCACTAGCCCCTGGCCCATTAGAGGTGGGCTTGGGGAGTTGCGACTCGGGCCCCATTGGGACGGGTCATGACAATGGTTCACTACCAAAACATGCTGATAGATTTATGGAATTTAGTCATGGGTTTGTGCCTGCCCTAGAGTTTTCATTGAGATAGACAGATTACCTCCTTTCGGAATGGGGATGTGGTCTGGATCTGATTTCTCATATATCATAGGAAAATGTGGTCAATGACCCACATTGATAATATAAGAGACATGTGTCTTCTCTTAGGTTCCACTAGATTTGATTTTGTTAGCCCCCCAATTATGAGGATATTTTTGTTTGTGAATCCCTCTACCACTTCCACTATCGTTATTATGTATGGAAATATTTTATGGATGTTGGAAGTTATTTTATTATTTCCATTCACAATTTTCAAGATTTTATTGGTAACATCAGTTGATGGAACATGAATATATACCCCTTACATGGATGGATCAGGGGTGTGTGCTTAATTCTGTCCTCTATTTCCTATTGGTGTATTTAAATAGTGCTCAGGTGTGGTGAAGTGGAATGGATATACCACCTATTTATCATCAGGGATTTCGAGATAATATCTCCATGTATTTCCCGGATAGGCTGATATTATTGATAAATGAATGCTTGTGTGTGTTACTTCTTATGGATTGTCACTATATTTGGTTGTATGGATTATATACATAATATAAAATTGTGTTGGAGGGTTTGGACGGTGATTAAAGGTGTTTGTGTGTGCCCATAGTTTCCCAAAAAATTTTACAAGAGTATTTATTAAGAGTGAAAATCTGTGCGGCCCTGATCTCTATTGTTTGATATCTTCTCTCATCTAGCAACATTGTGTTCCAATTTCTGAATGACCAAGGCCAAAAATCCAAGGAAAACACCCCCATCCTACATAGGGATTATCGTCATGAAAATTTGGTTGTGGAAGATACTTACATGATCCATTTAGAAGGACCCCTATGTTGTATACATTAGGTTTTTATTATCCTCTTAATATTACTAACTAAGATAATATAGTATCTAGTTGTCACATTTTGAGGATAGGATCCTAGAATGGTTCGAGATGGATATTAGTGTTGGTTAATTTTGTGTCACCAACTAGTATTGAGTGGACTACTTTTAGTGATTCATTAGTATGAGGGATTATTGAGTAGCCACCACAGTTGAGACAATACCATTTAGGGGGTACTACATGACCCATACATTTGAAACATGGTACTAGGGATGTTGGTTTGGTAATGGCATCATCTCTTTAGTCGAGGACCCAACATGTATAGCAGCTAAACTATATTTATATAGGAACTAGTATGATTCTATTTGGATTAAAGGGAGATCTAGTACAAATTTAGTGGATTATTTATATATATAAAAAAGAAAACATCATCAAATCAACATCTCAATAAATGAACACATGAAAAATTAATTGTTCTAGATCCAGGTTATTCCCTATTTTAGTTTGTGAGAAAGGGGTCCATCATGTGAATAAAATAGTTATAATGGATATGGATCCACGTCGGGGTCACCATTTCAATTTATTAAAAAATTGATATAATTTTGTTTATGATTCACCAGTTTTATTATTTGGGTTCTAATTGTTTCAATATCCTTCATGTTGGGATCAACATTTTTTAAGATCTTCTAATTGTTTTTATCATGGAAACGAATATTCAAAAGGGTTCCCTTATATGACATGTATCATGAAACTGATTTCTGAAGGTATGCGATTATTGGGAGATCTCCCAACAACACATAGGGACTCACATCTGTTGAGGGGATGTGAGGCTAGGATCATCACACAATTGGTGGGGGGATTATTACATCATCCAAGAAAATATTAAATATGTATGACATATTCCGGAATACTTCATTAATTACCATGTATGAAATGGGTGTCCCCATAATCAATAATTAATTGTTTTCATGTATGAACATTATAATCATATGTATATATGTGAGGTTATTAGTTGATGGAGAAATATGTATTTAGATGAGTTTATCCATTGATGGTATCCTTTTTCATACATGTTACAGGTCCTTTAGTCATTTATTATCATGATACTAGTTTTATTCCAGGTAGTGGGATTCTCTAGAATTAATCTTCATTAAGGGATATGCAATTTGTTTTGATTTCTGGATTGGGACCATGAGATAGTATTATTACATGTCATCATGAATGGAATTAGAACCCATGTATTTCATAAGAACATAATTGGACACATCTTACCTTTTAAGGTAATGTGATGATCACCAAACAATGTAGTTTAATGTCACATGGTAAAGATGTATAGGAAAACGGTTCCTAGTAAAAGTATATGGTTTGAGACTTACACCGAAGAGCCATAGGGAACCTAGAAGGTATGTAGGATCCATGGTTGGAAATGAATCTTTTGTGAATATGGACTAGAAGAAATTAGAGATGATTTGAGGTATTGGGTTTGAACCTCATTTAGTATTCCTACTTATCCCATATAGATGGGAATAAATTACCACATAGTTAGAATTTGAGGAACCACGACCTTGGGGGCCCTTTGAAGGTCTTCTCATTAGACATATGACCCTTTGAGATATTTATGAGGATTCATGCCCATTGAGGCCCTCCAATGTTCTTTCTCATAGGGTATTTCTCCAGTTGAGATGGTATTGGGTACCCACGTATATGGTGGACCTATGATGGTACGCAAGAAGAAGATCCTGAAAGGCATTCTCTTTAGTGATTTTCATTTATTCATATAGCTTTCAAGATCACAACTAGTCTCTAAGACCATGTGAGTCATGAACAGTGTGATAAATATGAGGATGTTGAAGATATGTAAAACAAAACAATCTTCTTCTTCCACTGGATAGTCACATCTCTCTAACCATCTACTAATGGCCCATAAGAAATGATAAGGAAACAACCCAGAAGGGAAGCCCTAATCCCAGTTCCTTAGAAGACGAGATGATAAGGAACCAATACCTATCAAAGGTAAATCAATGTTTGATCCCCCCTTCATCTAAAATGGTCGGCCCCTAGTCTTACCAAAAATAAGGGGAGGTTAATTCACTAATCCATGTGTATGTGAGAAGATAAGGGGATAAAAAAATACCTAGAAATCATATCAATGACTTGGAGGTACATAACACTACCCTTAGGTTTTAGTTCCTTATTACTGAGGGGTTTCATAATTTCACACACCCTAAGGACCAAACCCATCAGGTAGGTCAAATGTGGTACACTTCCTACTGAAGGAATATATAATTGAATGGGAGAAATTCTATGTTTAATTCACAATGGATGCGTACTTCTAGATGATTCATTGAGGGATTTGGATTCATCCCTATAAGATGAGGGATATGGTGGAGAAAATTCCTTACTATTTTTGGAATAAAATTGCAGTCTCAAACAAAGCTCCTATTTCTAAAGGGTGGGAGAGATGGAGATATTTCTCATAGGTGAAGGCTGATTGAGATGAAATGAATTGTGAATGTGAAGGATGGGAGGGATGAAATGCCTCACCAAAGTAAGATATGTGTGACATGATGAGATCACTGGGTGGTGGAGGACCAGTGGATGAATCTTGGGTGATTATGTTTTCAATGATCTAAGGGTCTCCACATCAATCTTTGGAAGACTAGAACTTATGTCCCACGCTTGGTAATTAGACTTCTCCATAGAGTGTTTCAATTTTTGGAGATGGATTTCATTAGTTATTTTTTGTTTAAAACTATAAGATAACATTAATCACCATACCCTTAATAATTTCCTATTTCTTTGGATATTATAAATCTACCTAGATATTTTCATTGGACATGGATTGGGAAAATGGTGATAAGGTGTTTGAGGTAGGTTTGAGTTTTCTAGCTATCTGAAATGAGGAGTCCATGTGTCTTATTTATTGGAATTATCAGGAACATGGGTGAATTATGTGGTTTATTAAGTTATTCACACTGGTTGTCATGAAAGTGTAACATGCACAACTGACCTTGGACATACAATTTAGATCTCTGTGGTGCCACTACTTCCCATGATAGACCTAAATAGAGATGTTGATTTTGGAACAGATTGGTAGGCCTTTAAGAACTTTTGTGACCATTGGAATTCTTCAATTATCTTTTCATTTATGTATTTATCTTCTAATAATCTCATATTTACATGAGAAAATGGGGAGTCATAAAATATTGGACAGAAACCACCCCCATTTTAGCCATATAAAAGTTAACAATCTCTATAAAAATCAATGAGATTATGGTTCCTGGTCAACCAATCCATTTAAAGGATAACATCAATGTTTCTCATATCGATAATTATTATTCTACACAAATTAATGAAGCCATAAATCTCTATTAGTCATTATAAAAAAAATATTAGGAGGATTTTCCTTCTTTAACAAGAATGTACTAATGGATAATAACTCATAAGAGTAAAGAACCATAAATTATAACTTAGAAACTGCTTGGTAAGATATGAAAAATGGTATGTGTATGTATAAAAAAATAGAGAGGTTGTAATAAATCATAACTGTATCTTAAACTCTTGAATCTACCCAACAAATATTTTTAATCCCGCTTAGCCACTTATTTAGGTGACATGAACACATGATAAATAAATATTATTTCATTTTAGATAAATATTCAATAAATTTCACTATAATAAATTCCCAAGGACTGTATGGTTTTGTTATATTTGGAGGATATATACATAAAATTCTTATATAAGTAAAACTATCATCATCTCAAACATAATTCTATAGATAGGGTTCCCTTGTAAACTCATCACACAAAGGACATTCCATTAAAATCATAGGGAGACATTCTTTAATAGAACAAGGTCATATTCAATGTAAGGTTAAAAAATATAGATATCAATGAATAGATCACATAAATATCATAATGGTATAATAGAAAATTTATGTTCATGTTATCAACCTTAAAAATTAATACATGGAAAAGACGAGATAATGAATTCCATAATATATTCATATCCATGATCATGATCAATAAGGGAATCTAATTAGTAATCATAATTAAGGATTAATATCAATTGAATATTTCATAATTAGTATAGGAATTCATACTAATGTTAATATATATATATATAATAACAATGATGTCCATACATAGTCATGTTGGTATATCTAGAAAGCACTCAGACTCAGAAATCAATCAGGTCTACACAAATTCCCATGAGCATATCTAGATATAGTCATACTCACCCATTAATATTTATCCAAAACAAATTGATATTGTATACCATATATCATCTTCATATAATTATATAAATATCACATTACCCAATGTAGTGGAAGATTATAATGGACCCAACCACCACTTAATCAAATTTCATTCATATGTTTTAAAAAACCTTCAAAAAAGATCATATAATCCAAGCATAACATCTAGAAAATTAATGTATTTCCCAAAATTATCATATTACTAATCATAAAATATATAGATAATGAAAACTAAATTTTTTATTGGATGATATACCTAATAAAAATTAATATAAATTATTGGATGCTATCATATTTGAAAAATTATTTTGTAATACCATTTGAATATTTATTTAGGAAATGTACTTTTCATTTTAAAATACCATAAATTCATTCTATATGATTCTAAAATATCATTAAAACACTTTTCCTTGAAACAAATATTAGAAACTAGCATAATAGGTTTCAAATAAATGAGTTTTCATAATGAATGTAAATTAAATTTAGTCGTAATATTTAAAACAATGATTTTGTTTAAACCATCAGTAAAAAGTAAAATGGATAAAATATGACAATAATATATTTTTTAAAATTTTTTATAGACTTTCAAACATGGTAAAATGTTTATAAAAAATTAATGATTAACTTTCAGGAAAAATTGTTGAAATATTTTTAAAATTGAGGGATATGTAATAAAAAGGATATTCGACCAAAAGGGGAGATATAATGTCAACTTTTAATAAAAATATTTAAGAGCCATTTTTATAAAAAATGAAGGAGTAATGTTAAATAACATATAAAATAATATAAATAACTATATTTGATGTAAAATGAAATGGGTTTATTATATAATAATAACATTTTTCTTTAATTGAAACTAAAGCATAAACAATCCTGACTAAAGTGGGATCAAAACATACATATATTACCTTGTGTATAATATTTATTAATATGAGTTAGAAACTATTATATAATAAATATATAGTGATTATAAATTTTTTATATAACCATATTTATTCGTTAATTATTATTTATGTTTCCATTTTAATTTCTGGTCCTTATTTTATCAGTAATACGTCCTAAAAATTAACATTTGTGTGAAAAATGGTACATTTTCCATGCATGTTTTCCTTTTATGGTTAAGATTATTGAACCTTGTTCATTTATTAGTCATATAAATTATTATAAAACTAAAATAATAAAATTTTTTATCCATTACATAATCTTTTATAATTTTTTATAAAAAGAGGTTATGGGAATTGAATTATATCACTTGGTGAAGATGGTAATCTTTACGTACACAAGAGTGATGTTTCCACATTACAGTTGACAGAAAAAAATTAAGGTAAATAATATTTCAATTTTTTAAAAATAATTAATTATTCATTTTAATAATATATATTTTTATTAAATATATCCTTATTACTGTTAATGAAGAATTAAAATGAAAAATGAATCACATCACTTCATGGAGCTGGTAGTCCACAGATATGCATGATCTATGTTATCATTTTCCAACAAATAGAAAGGTAATGAGGTATATATGATCTTATAATTTAAGATCATAATTTTTACTTGAATATAATGTATAGATATCAAGTACAATCTAATAAATAACCATGAATTATATTGTTTGAAAATGGATCATATCGTTATGTGGAGGCGGTAGTCCACACATATTCATGAGAGATACATATATTTCCCATTTCACAGAAAACAATGTTCATAATTGTGTTTACATAATAATAAACATATTTAATTATATTTATGATACATAATTTATTATTGTATAGAGGATTACAAAAATTTAATGGTGGTATAACAATGAAAAAAATTGAAAGAGTCTGAGTAAGAGGATTACCTCTTCTTCGGTAGACATCCTTTAGATCCATTCATAAGGACCATTTTAATTGACTCGTAAGATTAATAGAAAATAAAACTCATGGATAATGATTTTTATAAGAGAATTGGATAGATTTTTCTAAAGATATCTGGCTAAATAATGTGCATATATGAGCGAGGAGTGTGTCCTTTTATAAGAGAGGAAAAGGACACACATGTAATTTTTTAAAATATTAAAATATATTAAAGTCATACTCTTCCAAAATGCATTAAAATTGGATTATCATCGGATATAGTATGATATATAACCAAAATATAATAAAAATATTGAATTTTGACATGTTTAAATTTCATTTTAATAGTTATTTCTTCATTTTAACTACGTGTTAATCCCATTTTACCATTATCCTAATAATTAATTTTAAAATTATTTATAATTCATAATAATCAAAAAATAATCTAAACATATTATATAATATTTTTTATTAAGATTCAAAATATAGATTATATTTTTTCCAAAATAAATCTCTATATTTTTTGGAAATTAATTTAATAAAAATCCACCAATGTTTGAGAAAAAATATTTTTGAAAATTCCAGTTTTTTCAAAAAATAATTTTCTACCAATATAATGTATAAAATTGACCCAAAAAAGTATATATTGAATTATATTAAAAAAATTAATTTTAATAAAAATCCAAATTCATATGAATCATTTAAAATAATATAAATAACATATAGCTTTCCTAAAATATTTTTTATTTTCATAGTTCAACCATACTAAATATATTCATAAAATTTCCAAACATTCACCATAATATAATTTTTAGATGATTATGTTAAAAATGACTCCTATTAACGAATAAAATTTTATAAAATGGTGTAAATTAATTTTAATTCTCTCAAAAAAATAACATTTTAAAGAAAAAATAATTGTTATGAATGATATATCTTTACTTAAAATTTAATACTAATATATTAATCATTAAGGTTTTCATTTGAATTATATAAAAAAATTATAATATTTTTTCAAAAATAATTTTATTCATATTCATTCATAAAATATAAAAGATAAGTCAAAATGACATTCTATTAACACTTCAGTGTACCATCTCGATAAAAAAATTATTACTATAAAAACTTTCAATAATTATTACAAATCATATTTTTAATTTCGGTAAAAAAAAGTTGAACATATTAGATAAAATAAATTATTGTTTTTAAATTAAGTAATCAATTTTTTTAAATTCCTATCAGAGAAGTAGAATATTTTAAATTAAAATTAATCCTCTATATCCCATGAGAAAGTGGGCTTTAAAGAGAAAATGTTCAAATGGATAAAAAAAATTTATATCAACATTAAATGTATAATTCATTGAAATGGACTATATAGGATTAATGTATGTATAATTAAACTAATTTTACATTAAATCCAATTTAAAATATAATTTATCTTTATGAATAAATTGACTGAAAACATATTTTTAATTGAAATTTGTATTTGTTCTATTCATCAAAAAAATAACTTTAATGAAAAATACTGAAAATTCCCCATAAGATAATTTTTAAATGATGTTTTTAAAAATAGATTATATTTTATGAAAATAATTTTCTAAAATCTCAGAAGAAAAATTTTTTTTGGTTAAAAAAATGAAATACAAATACTTTTAAAAAAAATAGTATTTTAGAAACATATAAAGCCTTTATAGAAAATTTATTACTTTTTTAATCAATATGTTTCGTTATATAAAAGAATTATGATTTATATTTTTTAAAAGTATTTAATATTATTCATATAGCTATGTTTAAATTTTGTGTTATAACGATATCATTTAAATAGATATATTAATAATTTATATTGTTTTTGTTAAAAAAACATGGTCATATATAATGCAGGCTAACCCGGTGTTGCATGTAGCGCAATCAAAACATGGTGTTTCATATAACTAAATCTATTAATGAAATTTAACTAATTTAAAAAAATAATTCAAAAAAATTATGGGTTTTGAATTCTACCCCCTAAAAGTAATTTCTGCCTTATTAATCATGGCTCCAATAAAAACATATGGGGATAATGTTTCATCACTATATCCTCAAGTACCCACATAGGTTCCTCAAACATGTGGTTTCCCTGAAAATATATGACTAGGTGAGTAGTATTTTTTTGTTTAGAATTATTTGTATGACCCATAATCTCTATTGGTTCTTCCCCATAATAAATATCATACACCAATGGTATAAACATGGAGTTCAATACATGAGAAGGGTAAGGTATGTGCTTTATCATGAGATATATATGGAAAATATGATGGACATATATTTTATTTGGTGGAAGTTCCAACTAATAGGATGTCTTATTGATCTGCACAAGAATTTCAAAGTGAAAATATTCACATGGATTTGTTTCCCATTATTACAGTATCTCACAACCTTCTTCCATGGAGTAATTCATAGAAAAACCTTATCAAAACATGAAATTATAGATTACATCTTTGATTGTGAATATAAATTTTCAACCAACATTAAGTTTCCTTAATGTGTTGATTATTGTCAATAACATTCCATTCCATTTCTATAGCTATCTCAGGTCCCAGTTCTATTCGTTCTGTAAATTTATTCTAGAATATAAACGTTCTAAATTTCTTTCTATAGTGGGATTTATAAGGATCTATCTAAATTCATGAAAGAATGCAAGGAAATATCAATTAGTGGAGGGTCTTGATCCATGAAACGTTTTAAATCCTTAGTATAGTGATCAAATATAACCCATATAACATTATTACTATTAAAATATTTTGGTAATACAATGAAAAAAACCATGTTGATGTTTTACCATTTAAAATACGGTATGGTTAATTGATGTAACAACCCCTTAGATTTTTTTCTGTTAGTCATAACATTATAACCTACCAAGATTTGAGATAATAACTCTATGATATCTCTCTTCTTGCCATCCCACCAGAAATACTATTTAAATCCTCAATATATCTTCGTATATCTTGTATAAATATATAGTTATGAACAATCATATTCATATAGTAACTCCTTCATTAATCCTGGTATGGATAGACACATACATAGTTCATGAACCTTTTCATTCTTTCATGATCTTGGTTAAACTCATATTTATTTATATGGTTCTTATTTTTTTCACTAAATCTTCCTTATATAACTCTTATAACATCATGTGGATAGAATATTGAACATTATATTGATAATAAAACATTTTCTCCTTCCTTTAGGATTCCCAGTGTAATCTAGTGAAAATCATGAAATGTTGGATCTTTTCATAATCCTTAACAAGGATAAGCTAGTATTATCATTTTGATTCAAAGCATCAGCCCCATTTTTTCGCATTCCCATGGTTTTATTGTATTTAGTAGTTATAATAATTTATCATATCTAACCATATACTTTCTTCCATATTCAACTACTTTTATTTTAATATATAATTTAAAAATTTATTATCATTTTACATATATCACAATTTTTTTCACAAATATATTACTTCCAAATATTTATCGAAAACATTAACACAACTAACACCAAATAGTTTGTAGGGTAATTTTTTCATGAATCATCAATTGAGATGAGGCATAAGCTATAACCATTTAAATATTTATAAGAAAAAAATCCCAATAAATTCTTGGATACATCACTATAGATTAAAACCCTTATCTTCTATAGAGAAATGTAAGCATTAGTTCCATGACAAACCTTCTCATCAATTCATTGATATTTTCCTCACATTTATTTTTCCATAGGATCATAGATCTGTTCTAAGTTAACATGGTGAGTGTGCTTTATTATTGTGAGTAATTCTTAAAAAACCATTGATAATATCTAGCTAAACCAATAAACGTATATATCTCATTCACTATGGTTGGTCTGGGACAACATTTTCTAGCCTCAGTCATTGTGATATCTACCAATATAAATTCTCATTAGATTATATGACCCTAAAATGAAACCATTTTTAGAAAAAATTATCACAATGTAAAACATTTAAATATTTTCTCATTCCTCGGGATCTACAATACAATTCTAATGTGATCATCATTATCTTCTTTTCTATTTTAATAGATAATTATATTATCTGTAAAGGATAACAAAAACTGATCAAGGTATTCTATAAAGACTCGATATAATAATTTATTAAGAAAATATGGTATTTGAAAGACCAAATGGATTATATTTATATTCTACAATTTTCATACATTTTATAGAATGTTTTCATGGTTTTATCCTCTTTCTTAACCCTAAATTGGTGAAACCCAAAACAAAGGTCAATATTTGAAAAGTATTGAGCACAATGTAGTTGATCAAACAAGTCATTAATATGTGTTGGGGGTAAATGTTCTTAATTGTGTTCTTTTTTAGATCCAAATAATAAATACAGTGTCCCATTTCTCAATATTATTTTTATCCTAAAAAACTGGGGAAGCTAAAGGGGATACACATGAAAAAATTAATTCTTTTTCTAGGTTTCCTTGTTGTTTCTCCTTCAAATACTGAAACTCAATCATGTCCATTCTATATAATGTCTTTAAAATTTATGTTGAACCATTTATGAGTTCTATTGAGAACTCATCATCCTATTTTTGTGGAAGAATATGTATATATTATAGAAATACACTGGAAAACTTCTTCCCAATAGTCATACCGGAGTTTATCACCAACCATCTAAGATTAACACATATTATAAATGGAATAAAAGACCCATAAAATGGATTTGATCTGTATAGTATGTTCATACTTATCATCAAATTTAATGGAGATCACATTTTTGTTTTGAATGTAAAATGTTATATCCCTTCCATGATAATTAAGATGAAATTTATGACATGAAATCGAATCTACACATAAAATAACATAACATTAATAAAGAGATAGAATTACATTATTTGTAGGAATAATATTCCCAAAAACATAAATTGGAGGAGAATCATAGAGGTTAGATACGATCATCATCCCATTTTTGGTTTTCACATTTAATTCTACATATAATCATTTGGTTGGAATCTTAATAACTATAGAAAATTTTGCATATATGAAACAATTTGTAGATCTAGATTCAAATAATACATTAATAGTTCTTCAGTGGGTGGTAATTTTAAATTTCACAATGTATTAATAAAACCACTCATTAGAATTGGTAAATTTATGATATTTACCCTTATCTCCCAGATAAAAACTCTGATGGATTTCATCATCATTATTTTCCCACAGTTTTTTGAACTTTTTATAATAATTCCCGAACTACATGTATATGAAATACTAATATGTGAATATTGAATTCAATAAATCATTATCATTGTTTGAATAATTAGGTAACCTTTTCCACATTACATCAAAATTCATTCACTCAACCAATTTCCCATCCAAAATAAAACATTTATTAGTCCCCGTAAGATGATTTCATCCATGCTTCTTAACACACTTCTAGCATAAATTAATGATCATATTATTATTTCTATGTTACCTAGATTTTATATTGAATACTATTATTCCCATATTATCAAAACCATGAGATTGAAATTTAAATCCAACCACCATTTCCATCTTGGATGCAAATTGAACAATATCTTGATAAATACTGATGTCTCTTAATGATAATTCCCTTCAGATAATTGGTTATAAGACACTTAAGATTGAATAAGAATTACATTTCAATAAGATGATAATACCTTAAGTGTACCACTTTGGTCTCACAGATGATTTCTCATAGGTACCAATATATTCATCATTATTTTTTATTTTCTCATGTAAAATTTCCCCCACAATAAAATGAATAATATAATTATTTTAATTATCAATAATTACATTCTTGAACATTTCCTAATCCATTGAGTATATTTAATATTGTTTTCTCATATTTAGAACAATATCCAATCATTGATATGCTTCACCATACAAATGGAAAACATCCAAAATGAATTTTTCATTTTCAAAATTCTATAGAATGGAAAATATATTTTCATTGGTACAAATCCACTATTCAGAAAAATTAGATCAGTTTTCCTCTAAAGAAAGGTAGAATCTGCCTCATGAATGACTCAGTGGAACGTTGGTCCCTCCCTTTCTCATTTAGAAGTTCTTCATGATTCATATATTGAAATTTTTTGAGCATATAAACAATATGTTTAATTCCATCTTCAATAACATTTGGATGGATAGGAGGATAATAATTTTTTGTCACACTAAACAATAAAATGGTTATTTTGGGTTCTATTTATTGACTAAAACAAAATAACATTGTGTACGAAATAATGATCATAGATGGAAACCACATAATCATGAAAAATATTTGGTTTTATAAATCATGCAACCACATTTTCTATATATGAAACATTAGGTTTATCCTAGGTTATTCATATTCACCACCAATTTAAGTGATTTACGATTTTTCATAATCAGTTTGTGATTTTCCAATGTATATCCCCTTGGAGTGTCAAACCCAGTGTGTAGAAAGGCCTGTTTACATGAAACAGTTGATTATCATGTCTTGATTAGTGAACCCATTTATATTTTTTACATGTATATACATCCAATCAAGATATACATTCAATCGTAGTATCCATATAGGGATTTTATTTTTTATAAACCACTAAATCTATTTAAAAACCCAACATTTCACTGAAGTTTAGACCCTTTAATTTTCAGTTTAAATATTTACTTTGGACCTAATATGGATGCATAATGAGTGAGTGAATGTTCTGAGGGTGTTTAGGGCTTGTTCGGAGCCCATAACCAATCTTTTTGGTGAAAACTGGCGTAGCTATCAGTTTAGAGTAAACCATGAGGATTTTGTTTTTTCCAAAAAATCCACCTCGCATGGTTATTGCATGGCCATGTGGCCTAACCATGGAACAACCCCTTTTCCTAGGTAACCATGCATGGATTACACATAATTTGATCAAATTGTGTGGTCAAACTGTTCTAGTATAGCTGTATCGCACGGTTTTCCCACAGTTTGACAAACCATGCAGACAAACCATACCCATGATAATTATATGGGTAAGTATCTAGTTTTCTCCTTAATGATATATTAATGAAACCCTCATTCCTAATCATAGAATCGTAAATATTTTCCTCTTTTGACCCATTTGGAGCTTTTTTAAGGACAAAGCACTAGATCAAGAGATTTCTTTTGTACGGAATCTGATTTAGCTTAGGTTCATCACATTGGATGTGCAACAGTATATAATTGAATCCTATTTTTCAGTTCTTCTTATATTTCTCTCTCGACGTAGGTTTCTTCATGTGATCATTTTTCACATTTTCATAGATCTTCTCTGATATGAGAAAATTCAAGGGCACATACTGGTGGAGAAGGATCATATAACCCTAAGGTGGGTGGTCTGTAACTTATCCCTAAAGTAGTTGTTTTGTAAATGTTCATTTGGGGTGCACCAATTTCATCGGAATCCATTTAATAAATATACATTCCATGGTTATAATTGTTAGAATCGTATGGTTATTCTATTTCAAAATATGTGATTTGTTGTTAGCGGTTACTCCCACAAATCAATCCACCACATGTTGATGGGTATTCCATATTTGGGTTTTTAGTGTTTTGGAATGTTTGAGACACTATTCGGGTGTTCATTTTCTAGACCTTACTAACATTGAGCCTTCTATAACAAATGACTTTTTATTTATGTGAATTATATAATGGCATGTACCATGTATTCTAACCTCTTGACCCACCTATGGTATGTTCTTCCAAAGAGTCAATAAATGTGAAATGTGAAATATGAAATGGAAATTATACTAGGTATATAACTTGGACTTAACAAATGAGATTGAATAAAGGTTACATGTTATAGCACCACTTTCCATGTTAACAGAAGGTAGTAGAGTGAGACTCTCTAATTGAATGTTTCTTAATAGTTATTCAAGACTTGATTAAATGGTTGCAATGCTACCTGGCCTATCCAAACTAATCGAAGAAAAGGATTGGACCAATAAATAAATGGTTGAATCTCTACTTGAGCTATCCACACTAATGGAAGGAAATACATGAACCAAATGAATTATTATATGATTACAATATCAAATAAGAATGGGCTAACTTGACCTTGCGTTGGATTTTGATAGGAGAATACCTTGGGTCTCCAAAAACCCATTCCGATTAAAGGATGTCATTTTCCTAGTTTGATACCCACCTAGACTCTAGTTCTTGTCTATTCCTCAGATTCATAGTATATGATTGTAGGTTCCTTGAAATTATTACAGGATACCTCAGATACACTCCTTTGATCTAGCATTGGTTATTAGGTGGCATGGTGAAAGTCCACTAGGAATTGTATTTTCTTAGCCCTGTTTTACCTTGGTCGATTACCTTGGACTTGGTAGGCACATTATTGTTAAATTCCTTGGATTATGCTCCTTAGATTACAATAATACCCCTTAGCTAGACTTAGATACTACTAAGTTAGCATTCTGTGAGTTTTATGTTACCTTGGTTATTAACCTGGAACTCCATCACAGGATATATATTCATGTTTCATTATTACATCATGGGACATTCAATACATATACTATCGTGAGGTGATGTTAGTGCTGGATATGCCTCACGTGACCAATAATCATTAAATGGTAGTTACTTAATTAATGAACTGGTTACATGTTTAGACACCAGCTGAGGGCTAATGTAGGTACATGTTATTTAGTTACTATACTACTTACTTTAAATTATATATACATTCTTGCACACTGTTATATTCTATTACATGGGTGGGACGTATAGACATCATTAGTGATGGCCCACTGAGATTCATCTCATACCCTTTCTGGGGCACCATTTGGAACCTGGAGTAGATTACATGACTGTAGGTGTTGAAAAAGGGAAGCATTCAACTTCAAACACTTGATATCTTGATGTTTATGGTGGATATTGATAGAAGATGACCGAGTTGGATCTCGAGATTATTAGAGTAGTACTTTTTTCTTTCATCATGTGTAATAGCTATGATTGTTTCCTTATATCCATGTTTTCCAGATTTCTAGTGAAATGACATTACATTTTCATTGATCTAGTTGATAATTTTATTATTATTCTAGTTTAGCTATTGCATTAGTTTAATTCTACTATTTATTTATATTATATATATTCCTTCCACTATTTACTATTACATTATATTTCTTTTTTTGTGATACACTATGCTATTTACAGCATAGTATTCCCACAGACACACAGTAAGCCCTCACTACTAGTCAGCCACCTCTGATGTTTGGGAAGATCTTCTTGAGGCCATGTGACCCACTGGGATCGGGGCACCCATTAAGTAGAATCCGGGTCCAGGATGTCATTGTATACCCTTTACAAAAATTATAGGATATATTCTATTAATTTTAATTATCATTATACTTATCCATAGAGATTTCATTAAGGGTCCCACTATGGGTTTCTCAAGCTAGTTTTCAAAGTGTAACTAAACCTATCATCTGATACAATCGATAGAGATATAGACTATTCATATATATACTATATGCTTTTTTATTAATAGTTATTACAATACAGAATCACATGCATGGAGAATGTAATAGTTCAGCTCCATTAAAAACATGGAAACATAAAAAACTAGTCCATAAGTTTCATACATCATTCCCCACTAAGTTATTTATAACTATAACCCTTTAAAAAACATACATAAGAAAATTATTCATATCCAGGGGAATGGAAACATAAAAAAGGGTGAGCTTATCTACTAAGTATCGGTAAAAAAGTGATCTACATAATCATTACATTAATATAAAGGTATGAGGATATTTTCTTAACTTTTAAAAACCATACCCAACATATCAATCATCATAATAATGATTCATGGAATAAATATTTGTAGTTCATAATAAATGGATTGTAACAAAATAAAATAACAAAAGACATTATAAAATAACATTAATATAAGACATTTTTTTCTAGAACACATATAATCTTAAAATATCATAAGTTAAGGTCATGCACCAAAACATTCATCACATTTTAGTCTTTTTCTATCCACCTATTTATCTACATTTGGATTGGGATAATCTCACGTGTACCCTTTTTCTTTCATGGGATAACCAATTGATCACCCTTTGAGATAATATAACATTAATCATTACCAAATTAATTTGACGTAGGTATATGTACCACACACCACATAATGAGAATCGTACATATATGTGCCACACAACCATCAAAAATTCATTATATCACAACCCAAGAAAGGAAATAGGTTTCAAAAAAATTTCTTCATATCATAACATATAGAAAAGTAATATATTTATAAATAATTTCATTATTTCTTCATATCATAACCCTTGAAAAAACATTCAGGTTTCATGATAATATTATCAGGGTATATCCTTTTGAAGAGAAATGGGTTTCATAGATACATAATTAAGATAAACCATTCAATGGAAGAACAAGAATGGTATGCATGGTTCATAACCTTATATTATAATGTTTTACATCAAATGATGTTATCTTATATGGAGACATATTTTTAAAGAAAACTTGGAACATTTCATATATAAAATTACTTTCCATTAACAAAACATCTTTGGACTAAAAGTTCATAAAACATTTGGATGTAAAATTTGTTAAAAATAACATTGAGAACATATAAATTAAGAAACAAAGAAAATATTGGTAATGAATATGGAAAATTGCATTCATATCATAAACATTGTAGCAAATATTCCATTCAACATTGTAAACAAAATCATAAAAATCCCTATTAACTATGTTATTGTAACATAAATTCATTACATCTTTTGTACCATTTGAAACATAATAACCAAGAATGAAAGATCCAAAATTGGATTTGTGATCCCATAATTTTTAATAGATAAGTGATAAAATATAGTCATTGGTAGAATATACACCACCTAAATGGAATTTGTGGTGAAAATGAATTGTGGCTTATAGATGTAAAAAGTTAGATTGAAATCCCTCACCGCTTTGGTAATATTTTGAATCATAATACCCAATAAATAATAAAAAAACATGTATCTTTAAATATCTATAAATTAATGTGATTAATTATATAAAATCTAAAAGGTCTATAATATACAAAACACAAAATAAATTAGTGGGAAATTTTCATATGTTTCCTAAAAATAAAAGAGAGTCTAGAAATCCCGTACCTTATGTCTTGAAATCCATTATACATGCTCAATACACATATTTAATAAATATTTTTATTATGAATAAATTATAAAACCATATATATATATATATTTTAAAATATATAATTTACCTATAACCATTTATTACCCATTTATTAACAATTCAATGTTAAAAAAAAGTTTCACAAAATAATTGAATTATTTTTTGTGTAGGTTTTCATTTGTTATTTTTTGTCCTATTACATTTAAAAGGGTTTCATAACCTCCAAAATGTTTTCCATGACATAAATAACAAATATATTAATTATATATTAATTTTTTTAATCAATAAATTTTAGTGATATAAAATCATATACACCATTCATGGTGATGGTACGTCATACGTATGGATGAACATTGATTCTATTTTCTGATTGGATATATATATAAAAATACAACTGATACATCATCATTATAGAATAATTTTAATTTAATATATATCAAATGTGTTTGTTATACAAATCATTATTACATTTTACATAAATCATGAAGGAATCACATCACTTTACGAGGTTTTAGTCTTCTTTAAACTGGATGACATTATCGTATTCCCTAAAAATGGAAATCATGAAGGAATGTTTGATATAATAGTTAAAATGAATAATTTTATATAAATAATGTTTTAAAATGATTTCATATATGAAATATACCTCTTAGGGATATAAAAAATATTTTATTAGTATTTATATTTTCATCTTGATATTTTAAAATTCCAATTAAGGAATAATGTCAAAATTGACACCAATGATTTTCTATCAAAAATAATAATTTATTAAATTATTTAAAAAACATAAATAATATTTATAAATACCAAAGAAAACATAATATAGTCTATAATGTTATAAACTGTTCATTTATTATTTAATTTATATCACATAAATCAAAATTACATCCTTTTAATGTTGAAGAATTGGACACCTTTAGTTAAAATTAAACTTGGTTAACTAAGGGTTAACCGAACTGATAACATTTTAAATAATACCCAACCATGTAAAACATAAATTAAATTATAGTATTTAAAAACTAAATAATATTATATTATGATAAATGGAATGTTTTTGGTATTTGGATTGATATTGTATTTATTTCAAAGTAATTTTTTGGAGAAAATTCCAAAAGTACCCCTCAGCTCAATTATAAAAGGGAACATTCTCCCTCAATTATTCACATCACATTGGGAATTCATGTAGGGACATCACATATAAATTACACATATAAATATACCTATACACAATTTACTTGTTTTTGTCTTCCCAAAACGCAAACACTATTGTCCCTAAGAGGTGATAAAAAAATATCCCCAAATAAGAGGTAATCTCCTTTACCGACTATTTCATGATTGTTTATTCTTATACTACCTCTTCATGGGTTTTTTATATTATTAATTAATTATTAAATTATTAAATATACAATAAAATGTTATTATGGTTATGGAACAACTATATAACACCTTGTATACATCCTATAAAAAACAAAATAACTATGTGTGTGTATGTAGAACTTACTGTCTCTATGAATTGGTGTACTAGGTTTCTTCATTGAAAATTTATATTTATGGTTATAATGATGGAATTAATATATATATATAATAATTATTAAATTTTATAGATTATATAATGTAAAAAAATATACCATCAACTTCATTACCATTTCCCCATTAAGGTAATGATACAATCGCTCATGCGTATGTATGGCCTACTATCTCTACGACATGATGTGATCTATTTTCCATGTTCTCGAATCATGAAGGATTATGTAAATAAAAATGACGATTAAATATGATTTATACTACCATTTTATTGTTTTTCAAATTATTTAACTATAACTTATGAATAATAATTGGGATATATACTATAAAACATGCATAGGAAAATGAAGGAGTTAACACCCGTAAAAGGGTAATGATGAAATATTATTAACAGAGGACTTATAAGATGATATATAAGGGTAATATATAATTTTATAATTATTAATATTATTCTCTTATACATAAAAAAATTCTTTAAGACATTATACCAGATGTTTAGATACATATGATGTAAATCATACCATAGGTAAGTTTTAATTTTACAACATCATTCTTATTCATGATTTTTTATATGTATGTATTTTCTGAGGAATATTCATCATAATTTTCCATATTCCATAAAATATTTTTCAAAAATATTTTTTCTATTATTTCCCTAGTATAAATGTTTTCTAAACTTGTTTAAAGAAATATTTTTTTCTTTTAAAAATAAGTTATATTATGAAATTTATGATAAGTGTAAAAAATAATGTTTTTTAAATTATAAAACATGGTCATATTTTTTCACTTTAATATTTAATGATTTTATATACCATTAAAATAATACAATGTAATTTTAAAATAATATGTTTTCTTATAATTTTTTTGGTCATTTTACAAAAAGAAAATGTTATCAAATAATAGTAAATATTTTCATCATAAGAAATTTTCTATTTATTTGATGTTATATATTATTTATTGGTTATATTAATAAAGTATAATTTCCCTATTCATTATATGGTTGTTTTATTTTTATCCTGGAATTTTATTTATGAAACCCATTTCTTTTCCATGAGTTATGTTATAATGGAGGAATGTTTATGAAACACATTCATTTTTATGGGTTATGATATGATGAATAAATTAAATTCTTCTGGAAAACATATATGTGGTTTTAATTATGTGATGGGTGGTACCTAAATATCCATCAAATTAATTGGGTAATAATTTATTTATCATGAGATAGATGGGACCAGAGTGAGGAGTGAACTATGATGAAAAATATAGGGCTAGAATGGGTAGTAAAACCATTTTAATAAAGGAAATTGTAAACTATGTTGTTCTTGGAAGTGATCCCTAACTAATATGAAAATTATTTATTATTATTATGTGTTTATAATAATTCCATAAGTCTTGTTATGATATCGTGGAATAGGTTCTTTGATTATTCATGAACTTATCTATTTTATCCCATGACAGGATATCATGAATCATTAATATGTAGGATATAATTTCCAAACATTTTGTTTATCCTCTCATGTCTCATGATTATCATGTGATTGATATCTATCTTATTTACCCTTACTAATAATATAATATCACACATTATTATGTTTTGTTTCCCAAATATATGAAGAATTGTAATATAGAATATGTGTCAAAAGGGTTATAGTAATAAAGAATTAAGAATGAGACAATGTAGATGCTTTATGAATCAATTGAATTTCATTTTATGTTTCTAAGGAAACAAAACCTATAATTCTATATAGTGGTTTTGTTATATTATAAAATAAAAAATATACTATTTTTGTGTAATATTTATTTATGAAAATTATGGACCATTATAATTGGACCCTTTGGGATTTTCAAATAGAACAAACCAATGGATTACGATATAAATCTTCTTCAAAGACACTGGATTATGCATGATGTATTTCTCAAATCTCATCTACTCAGATAGTATCTAGACCCATCACACATACCCCATCCTAATGAGGTTTTGTTAGAGATGAAATCGTATTCTGAGGATAACCCAGGGTGAATTGTTAATTAGAGCATAGTGACTCTTTGAGGAATGTTAGTTCATTTGGGACTAGTGTTATGGAAGCACAACTATGTAAATGATGAGACATGGAAGAGGGATGGTGATATATGGGATTAATGGGAAAAACTTTTCACATATTATACCTCTTTACCATCAATAGAAAAATCTGGGATGAGTTTATTTTAGTAGTGGGGCTGTAATGACTCAAATTTTATCCAAGGTTTGCCATATTTGTTTCTTAGTTTGAATCTTTTGATTAATCTAGTTAAACATGAATTATACCCTTTTTATGGTTCTAGGTGTGTATGTAGATTTTTTAGATTGTAGATATCTATCAATTGGTCAAACACTATAGGCTTCACTACTACAACACAGTTCATACAAACCCTATAGGGTAACCATGGAGTGAACTTTTTGACCAGTAGGAGGTTTCACAATTTTCTTCAAACTATGGAAGCATTTGTGCACAATATTATGAAATTTATGAAAATTTTGAGAGTGGTTATTCATAGTACTTATGTATTGTTATAAAACCAATTCTCTTATCCCATGTGGGGTACTCATTATATAGTGTTGTAGTGCTAAATTAGTTCAAGGTTTGGACAACAACATCGGAAAAAATATCACCCTTGTTAGGATGGGTGAAATTACATCATTCACTAAATGAACCAAAAATCTAAACCATCTACATTCTATTCTCATTTACAGTGGATGATACCTCCATTTTTCTCACTTAGAACATTCCTCTTCCTAATATAGGGAATTCCATTTCACATAGATCTCGAGTCCAAATCAAGTGGCATAGGATGAATTGGTTATCTTGAGGTATGATCTCGATCCATATTTCTTAGGTTATTCATTATTCTTCACATAACATGTGCTAATATGGTGTCACATAATTCCCCATATTTTTAGGGTGTTCGCCTCTATTGGTTTCATTTTATGACTCGGTCTTAAAACCTTGGATTCAAAAGTAAACATCACCATAGTGTGTTTATCATAGGTGAGGTAGTACTAATAGGTGGTATCATTTTTGAACACTACGGTCACATTAATCATACAACGACTCAAAACTTATTTTTAATTTGAGGCTTATAAATCCACCTATATGGTTCAATGGGATTAGTAAAAGTACTAGGGTGAGTAGAGATTTGAATATTATTTAGGTATTCCAATAGTTACAAATGAGGATGGAAATGATCCAATTTATGGGAATTTTGGGACCCTATGATAATGAGGTGTCTTGTTTAGGTAATTTTCACTAGTCAATGCATTGGTGTGAGGATGGTTAATTTTTCATTGCCAAAGGGAAAAGAAAGTGTGATCCTCACTCTCCCATCTAGACACCAAAGGGTCCATTTCTTAGAATAGGAAGAAGAAATACAGTTTTCTATCCTTAGAATCTGATATTAGGAACTCCAAAACATTGTCCATTGGGTGAGGTTATATATTACCATATATATTCAAACCTACATACATCATGAGAATGTTGGATCCCTTATAAGACAACTATGGTAAACCTTTGACCATTGGAATACAAACCCAAAATGGTAGACATAATGATGTGCCTTTCCTGAAGGTTGGGTAAATTAGGAGGCCTTGGTGGATGTTTCCATTTTCTCCCATTAAGAAAAGGTATTCAAGGAAGAAGATTCCCTTCTATGAGTTTCTTAGAATATAAACTCATTAATAGCTCAAATATGTGGTACACGTAGGTATATCATGTTGGTATGTCACGTAGGTATGCCGCACAGCTCCTAGGAGTAACTAAGAAATGCTTAACAAAGGAAAGATAAGCCTGTGAAAGCTTGATATTCCATGGGAAATGGACTACCACTATGACAACACCTGGGTGAGGTTTTAACTTAAGAACCATGAGTGTCCCTTGATATCGCTGGAAGAATCCCATGCATGTCTTCACATAAGGAAACGAACTCAAATAGGTGACTTCTTCTCACAGAAGGAGGGTCCTCAAAAAAGTATCATATATTTCGGAACCAGAAGGGACATTGATCTTATTAATCCCTTTTAATTCTCTCTTATCTCATGTTTTATAGAGCTACATGAGAATATTTGGGGGACCTGGGTGAAGGAGCTACATAGTGAGATATTCGAGAGTTCTCCCAACTTTTTTAGTTATAGAAATAGGGAGCCTAAGGGTACTATTTATATTCGAGGATGAATCATCATGAGGATGAGTTACTCTATCTAGGTATTCTTCATAGAAGCTTTGTGTAGGTCCAATGTACTATTCCTCACTGTAGGTTCTCCATGTAGGTCCGCATTGCAACTCTTCGTTGCAGGTCCTTGAAATCCCTTTATAAAATTTTTTCATCTTCAAAGTTACATAACATTTGATCTGAATGACTGTTCGGGTTCCACAACCATTAAAATAGAATTAGTCAGAGAGATATAAACTTCTTGATATGGTAAATACAGTAAATATTTTAGAATAGACTTGTAAAATAAAATATTTATGCATTGACCCATTTTTATAATCGATTTTGGAAATACATGGCCTACTCTTGAAGGGGGTCTTTCCATCTTATCCCTCATTGTGGAGAAGTGTCATGGAAAATGGAAATCCAACCATGAATTATGGAATAAAGTGCATGAAACACATTCTATGGTGTCAACAATAGGCCCCCTAGAATTATATTCGTTTGTAATGAAAAGAATCTGGTTCTAAGGTAATAGTAGGGCACTTGAACACATTCCCACAACATTTTGTTGCTTTGGAGCCATGTCATGTTTTCAATGATGCTCCAATTTCTAACTATGCAATGGGTCCAAGCGATTATAGTCATAATATTTCTAGGATCATATGGAAAACCCTACACACATTTTGTCTTTTGACTTTTTGTTTATTGATATTGTGTAAACCATAAAAAGTGTTGTTCTAGGGAGCTAAGAATTGACTTTTCTCCAGAGTTACCTTTGAGGGTTTTCAACCTCATGATTGTTATGTCTATTTTAATGGATATTTTAATGTCAATTATGTCTCACTAATAAATCTAATGTCTTCGGTCTAATAAAGTTGACCATTAATTTTTAAATTAGAACCTAATCAATGCTTGATTGCTAGGAATGTCCTGATATTCCTCAGATATTTTAATGGGGAATCATGAGTAATAATTTTTATGGTCACCAAATCTAAGACATGATTTATAATAATAGAGGAAGTATTTTCCAAGAATGAAGCTACTTCCTATTAACAATCCCACTATGGGGTTTATAGTATGCAAGTCCATCTAGGGAATGCGTTGTATAGTCAAGTAGTGGTATCCATAGGCTTACATGCCTATTATGTGGGAGAATTATATACTACCGACTAGGGAAAATAATATATAGTCAGGTAATGGTTCTCTCAATAATAATGGAAATATATTACTAATAGACAAAGTGGTTTAAAATTTGGATGTCTCATGATCACAGTGGGTGGATTTCCCAATGAAATATGTATTAGAATACAAGGGTCTTGATTTTCTGATATATTCCATGAATGAGGATCTAATCCTACAATGAATTGGTGTTTGAAATAGGGTAAATTTGTTATAAAATAGTTTTTTGATATTTTTATATGCAGTTTAATGTAATGCACAAGGATATTATGTTGTTCAGTTTTAGGCTATGTAGAATGGACTTAATATTCAATGCAGTTTGAAGTCATTCCCCAAGGACATTGGTGGAGATGTTCAGTTTATTGTCATGTATCAAGGAAATTATTGGGTTGTTATGTTTAAATTCATTCCGCAATGAAATTATGGGGAATTTATTTAAGGTATTTATCTATTACCAATGATTTTATTGTTACCAAATTCTTTGTAATTATTTAGGAAGTATGCTACCATATTCAAGTATAGAAATGAAGAATTGTAAATAGTGATTTGGGGATTTCTGAATACGAATTGTTATATGGAAAAAGGACTAGTGAAATTAGAGGTGGTATCTTCCAAGAACAATGTTACCACTTCTTGAGAAAACCCATTATAAGGGTTGTATTACGCAGGCCAACTGTGGAATATAATGCATTGGAAAATAGTGTAATCCTTATACTGAAAGAAACATCATATAGGCAAATTTTATACATGACCAACTAGGGAACATAAAACATAGTCACGTAAAAAATATCTCAAGAGTTCTGAAATTATACTTATAAAAGATGAATAATTTTTATGAAGATTTGGATTTTCCCAAGAATTGAGTTTGGATTCTTAGGAAAAGAACATGAATACATAAAGAGTATTTCCAGTCATGATTTCCAAAGAATCAGAGGAATAAAATTTCTATGAAGTTCTGATCCCAATGTAGGATGTATGGTGTTTGTAGTTTTAGGTTATATGACTAGGACCCTAATATTATGGAATCATTGAATGATATGTGTTAAAATGACCTAAGGTTATTCAAGAATGTTTGAACAAGTAAAGGTGAGAGAATTAAGCCATTGTCTTGAATAATTTCAAGTCAATAGAAAGTATATGGGACAAATTTTCAATGTATTACCACTTTAAAATTTGGAATCCTTCATACCATCATTAAAACCTATAAGGGAAAGACACGGCTTCTCCAAAAAATGAAATTACCACAATTGGAAAAACCCATTATGGGGGGACGAATTATGCAGGGAAAACACAGGCATATGCTGTATTTCCAAATTGTGTAATCTTTTGGCAGACATGCCAATTATGTGGGAAAATTATTCAAGGCCACCTCAGGGCATGTACAACCTAGTCAGGTAAAAAATTTCTCAGGTATCAAGAATTCTATCAATATAATCTAATGAAATATTATGAAGATCTAAAATTATTGAAGATTAGGTTTACGAAATGGGAAAGGGATAGTGTCTAATGGAAAAGGGAAGTATTTAAATTGATATTTTACATGATTTTGGATTCCCTTATATATATCCAACTCATATGTATAACAAGGCCATCTTTTATTTTCTCATTGGGATCTCTAAGAAGAGGATCCAAAATAGAAGTTACTAAATATATTTTAAATTTTATATAGAATGTTGACATTTCTTTTATAAAGTGGATAGACCTAGAATATGAAATCTGGACATCACTATGTATCTCATAGATATGAGAATCAAACCATATGTAGTTATTTGATTAGAATGCAGTTTAAAGTCATGTGGCAAGTACATTAGGTTGTGAATTTTAATGTCATGGAGCAAAGTCATTAGCATCTTCTATATGAGGAGCAATGGAATATTGCAGTTGTACTAGGGTATAGGGCCCAAGTGTCACTATGTATCTTTTCAAAGAAAGAATAAAGTGACATATTGTTCTATCATATATAAGTTCATGTATATGGTGAAAACATCTATTGGATCTCCTCTTGTAGATCTAAGTCAAACAAGGGAGAAAATAGGATTTGTTATATCATGATTCAGTTGGGCATAGTATTGAAAATCTATATGTCACTATGTATCTCATATTTATTAGAATCAAGAAACAAATAGGTCATGTAGTTCCATGCATTTAATCATCATGCAGGGAGGATGTGTAGTGATTCTGAAGTAGAAAAAAAAGAATATTGTAGCTAGACTAATGAAAAGGACCTACATGCCACTATGTATCATGATGGGGAATGGATAAAGCCACACGTAGTTCATAAAAAAGTTTACCCCACCCTAATTGAATTAACAAGTGGGGGATAATGGGTATTTCTTGAATACAGGTTCATACATAAGATGAGAACTCGTATTTATCTCCTCATGTTGATCTAAATCATACATGTGATAAGATAGGAAACAATTGAAAGATGTTGTAGCTACGTCCATGTTTGAAAGTATTTATGTCACTATGTATCCCGTATGGATGGGAATCAATCCTTACGTAGTTCTTGAATGGGTTACCCATTGAGGTCGGATCTATACATAGGGAGTGTTGGATTTTTATTAATTGTGGTTGGACCCAAAATTATAGATCAGTGTGTCACTACATATCTTAATAGATTTAGAAAAAACCCACATGTAGTTCTTTGTGCTTCTATATATTTTAACATCATGTGGTAAGGATGAAGGTGAACAGATGTGTAATGAATACATATCTTATTAAAACAAGAATTAAACCACACATGTTTTTATATTATCTTATACTTTATCCTAATGTGATGAGGACATATGTTTTGTATTTTAAGGTCTTAATAACACGACCATTGATAACCCCAAATATGAATTGAGATACCTTATTCATGTAGAGATTCTCTTTACCCAATTCCAATGACAACATGATTTGTGATCGCTGTGAGAAACAAGTAGTAGTAAAATATTATTTTTAAATACAAAAGTAAAACCAGTGAAAGATAAGGGTCTGATGATTTAATGGTGACTAAGCTATGATACATGTCCTACATGTCTCTATGTATCTTTCTCGGGACAAGAATCAAGCCACACATAGTTATTTGAATTTTTCCCCCATATTGTCATGTTTTGATGAGGGGAATATGGATTTTTATAATTTTCAGGATGATATAGGGAAAAATATGGAATTAAATGCATCACCATGTATCTTATTAAAATGATAATTAACTTTAACATCATAGAACAAGTCCCTATGAAAATTTTATTTTTTGTGTATATTAAATAATGGGGTATTCTATTATGAAATTGATGCTGGACACAATATAAAAGGTCTGCGTGTCACTATGTATCTCATAGGGATGAGGATCAAGACAAACATAGTTCTTGAATTCCAATTCAGTTTAACATCTTACAGTATGGACGAAGATGAACTGACATGTAATGAGAGAGAAATTGTAGCTAGTTGATGTTATTAATATTTTCATGACTTATTATATTCCCCCTTTACTTATTTTATATGAAATGTGCATAATTTGTGTGAAATATTAATGTTTTAATATTAAGTATAATATTTGAGCATTTTTAGAAGTAGTCAAATTGAGTCAGTTTAATGTTTTACTTATAACTATCACTATAATGATCCAAATTGTGTTGTTCTTGTTTTTTAGGATTCTCCTTTCAATATAAAACATTTCATTAGAAGACACCATGATCCAATTCTGCCATTTGAAGGGTCATATGGTCCTCACAAACAAGACCAAAGAATCTGTGAAGAAACTGGACTATTACTGAATATTGATTTACTGGGCTCAATCCAGAAGTTCAAAAACCTTAAATCTCCACCATAATTCGGGGGACACTACATGTCATCTTGGATAAAAATTTCATGGCCCAAATCCAAGTACAAGGGGCCCAAATAAATCTTTGAAGTCCAGCCCACCATTCTGGACGAGAATGAAAAGCAGTATAGTATGCATGACATATATCCTGATGTAATCATCCAAGCGAGCTGAGATTTTTCAGTGTGAAGGAGGAGATATAGGTGGCCGACTTTGTTGAAGAAACAAGTCGGATTTGAAGGCATATTCATATTCAAAAACCCTTTCACATTATGGACTTCAAAAAGACTGGATTGAAATTGACAGTTTAAGTTTGTTTAATCAACCGGCCATAACTATTGATCCTTACGTCCAACTGACTCAAAATTTTGAGAGTAGTCGGCCAACATTATTCTCTACAACTTTGAAGAAGGAGATATTTGAAGATTCGGCTGTATGAATAGCTCAATTGGCGATTAAAGTGGAGGGACAGATTGGGAAAGCAAACAGTCCACTCCTTGGGCTATAAATACTCTCTCCTTCTCTCCTTGAGAGGGGTTGGCATTTCAGAAGAGAGAAGATCATATTGGCACGACCAAAGCTTTGAAAAAGGCTTGGGAGGACCTGAAATACTCACGTTTACACTTGAGGGACCTTTCCTCCTCTCTTTCTTTTCACTTACTTTTGTGATCTTCATTTTTGTAATTTTGTAAGTGTTTTATTTTGTAATTCTGTTTTAATGAAAGTTTCTTCTTCAATATCTCTTATTCTCCTCCACCTTCTGTAGTATAATATTCATGGTCTTAAAATAGTTTGAATCATTTTAAATTACAGTACCTTATCTTGCTTCCTCATTCAATCGAAATTCTTTTTTTGATTCTCAAAATATTTCGTTTGTGTGTTCGGCACACTACTCTTATCTTGTCCCTTTCTTTTTCTTCTCCTTATAACTCATCACCATAAACATATATTACCAGATTAATAAAAATCATAATGGCTGAGTAAATCTCTCATTGGGGTGAGTTATAATTTAGGTATGTTAAGTGATTGAGAGCTTCTGCTCGATGAATATTCTTTGAATTAACATTGTGTATGTTGGACTTAACATGTCATGGATTAATGACTTGTTTTGTTTAACATGTGGTTTCCATGGATTATTGGAACCATAAATACACAACCATAAATAAGATCTGATTGAGATTATAACCTTAAGTTAAGTTAAGTCTTGGTTTAAAGCCTTAACACTTAAGAATTCTAATCAACATCATCTTGTGTCATGGGTGTTAATTTAAATGCAATATAAAGCAAAGCTCAAGGATATCACAAGCTTAACTAACCTAATGATGAACTCACCCCAATCTTTATCAACTTGTTAAATTAAACATCATTCATTAAACATTTCAATTAATCTCTGCAAACAAACCCCCCCAATCAAAATACAATCAACTAAAAACAATCGACTATTACGAAGTACCATCGCCGAGGATTCGACCCGAGTGCTGCTATACAAATTAGCAGAGCACCGAAACTTTGACCGGTCGATAGGCGACAATCGGCCATGCATTTCAAATGGCGCCGTTGCCGGGGATGGTGCTTTAAGTATTCATTAGTTTTTGGTTATTGTAAAAAAAACCCAAAAAAATACAAAAGTTTAAAAAAAAATTGAAAAAAAACACAAAGAAAAACCCGTCTTCCTCTTAAAAATCATAAACTGAAAAAAATACAAAGAAAAACCCGTCTTCCTCTTTCTTCCAAAATATCTCTGAATGCCCCGTAGCCTTCCAAACAATCCCTCGTATTTGTTTGACCCTGAAATTGTGCGAACACTTCGCCAACTTAGGAGGAACATAAGAGATACTCAAATAATTCAAGAACCAGTCCTCATCCAACCAGTTGAAATTGAAATGGCCAATCCTAGAGAAAAAACCCTAAAAGAACTTGCTACCCCTGATATGAATTACCAACCTCTTGGAATTCAATATCCAAACATTGAATCTGACTTCGAACTCAAATCGGGTTTGATTCATCTTCTCCCTCATTTTCACGGGCTAGCCGGTGAGGATCCACATCTTCACCTTAAAGAGTTCCAAGTAGTATGCTCTACCATGAAGCCTCAAGGGGTTTCTGAAGAACAAATCAAGCTTAGAGCTTTCCCCTTTTCCCTAGCGGATTCTGCCATGTCTTGGCTCTACTACCTCCCACCTGGTTCCATAAACTCATGGGTTGACATGAAGAGACTTTTCCTTGAGAAGTTCTTTCCCGCTTCCCGAACAGCTTCTATCCGAAAGGAAATAAGCGGCATCCGTCAATTCCCTAATGAATCACTCCATGAGTATTGGGAGAGGTTCAAAAAGCTTTTGGCAACTTGTCCACACCATCAAATCCCTGACCAACTCCTGATCCAATACTTCTATGAGGGGTTATTGGCTATGGAGCGAACTCTCATTGATGCCGCAAGTGGCGGTGCTCTTGTTGACAAAACTCCTGTAGCTGCAAGAGATCTCATAAGTAACATGGCTGCAAACACGCAGCAATTCCATACTCGAGCACATGCTCAAGTGAAACAAGCCCAAGAGAATCAATCCATAGATCCCAACAAGATGACTGAGTGGATGAGTGAACTTACAGGTCTTGTGTGTCAACTAGCGGTGGCTACCAAAGCCCCAACCTCATCTTCTCCACAGTCACTATTCCCTGGACCTATCAAGAATTATGGAATCTGCAACTCTCCATCTCATCCAACTGACACATGTCCAAAACTTCAAGATGATCCATCTGATTCATCTAGTCCAATGGAGCTCAATGTGGCATATGCTCAGCGAAACTTCAACCCTCAACAATCAGGTCAGTTTGTTAGAAACTTCAACCAACCCCACTCTGAGCCCTTCTCTTCTACCTTTAACCCACCTCTGAGGTATGGTAATCCCATTTCTCATCCTCCGCAATTCCCTCCTCAAAACCCAAACCAGTTTCAATACAGTCAAGGTGTTGGTAACTTCCAACAACCTTACCCTTTTGTCCCTCAACCCCAAAGGAACAATCCTCCTCCTGGATTCCACTATCCTAACGAGCCTTCCCAATTCCCCACCCAATACAATCGCTTTCCCAAGAACCAAAATCAAGGCCAACCCAATTTGGGACAAGCCTCTTCTTCTAAACAACCATGGGAAAGTGCTGTAGAGGATCTTGCTTCCTTCACCCGTTCTAGCCTCAAGAACATTGAAACCCAAATAGGTCAACTTGCATCCCACCTTAGCCAGCAACAACCATCCAATTCATCCCAACTCCCAGCTCAACCATTACCCAACCCAAAGGGTAATGTAAGTGCAATTGCACTTAGATCGGGAAAGAAAATTGCAATGCCCCATGCTGATTTCTCTACCTCCCCTTTCGATGTTGATCTAGAAAATGAAAAGAACAAAAAGCTGGAAAAGGAACTTGAATCCACTCCTTCACCTCCTTCCATTCCTCTAAGGAACCCAATTCATTTTCCTCAAGCCATCTCCAAGCCTAAGAAGTCCTTTGAACCTGATCCTGAAATGCTTGACATGTTTAGACGTGTTGAAGTGAACATCCCCCTCTTAGATGCCATAAAACAAATCCCTAAGTATGCCAAGTTTCTTAAGGAATTGTGCACCCATAAGAGGCAACTTAGGAACATTGAAAATGTTTCAACCCAACAGTCCATTCCCATGAAGTGCAAAGATCCAGGGACCTTCACGGTTCCATGTCAAATAGGGAGTTCCAACTTTGATGATGCACTCATAGACCTTGGAGCATCAATAAATGTCATGCCCAAATCCATTTTCTCCAACCTTGGTCTAGGTCCCTTGCACCCAAAGGGTGTTGTCATTCAATTAGCCAATCGAAGCACTGCCAGTCCTGAGGGGATAATTGAGGATGTTCTTGTTCGGGTCAATGATCTTATCTTCCCAGCTGATTTCTATGTCCTTGACATGGAAGGTGAGACGACCTCTTCTCGATATCCCCTAATTCTAGGAAGACCATTCCTCATGACTGCGAGAACCAAGATTGATGTCCATTCAGGCATCTTATCCATGGAATTCGGTGACCAACTGGTCAAGTTCAACATTTTCCAAGCCATGCGATACCCATCTGAGGATCACTCTGCATTCTCAATCCATTCTTTTGAGGACACTTTTAAGATTCAATCGAACCCCAATCTACCATGTTCTTCATGTTATAATGATAAAGGATCTTGTGAAATCTGCACCATTATTAACAAAGTCATAAATGGTGAAGTTGATGTGGACCTCTCATTCATAGACTCCATAAATCTGGAGGAACTTGAAAACTCTCTTGAATCCCACATCAACTCTGATCTCTACTGCTCCACCTTGGACAGTGTTGAGGAAAACGATCCAAACCCATCTGGAATCCCTTCTCCTTATCCTAACTTGTCTAGCTCTCAAATCAAGGCTGAAACTGATCTAAAACCACTTCCTTCACACCTCAAGTATGCATTCCTTTTCCATAATCCCTCCTACCCTGTCATTATCTCTTCTTCACTTTCTGAAACTGAGGAGTCCCAACTTGTTCAAGTGTTAGAATAAAACAAAAATGCCTTAGGTTGGACCCTAGAGGATATTCCAGGAATCAACCCTGCCCTTTTCATGCATCACATCCATCTAGAGGAATCATCCAAACCAATTAGGCAACCTCAAAGAAGACTCAATCCACTCATACTTGAGGTAGTTAGGGAAAAGATTACCAAGCTTCTTCAAGCTGGTATTATATACCCAATTTCTGATAGTGAATGGGTTAGTCCAATTCAAGTCGTTCCTAAGAAGGGCGGGATAACAGTTGTCACAAATGAACATGGAGAAGTGGTCACAACTCGAGTGAAAAACAAATGGCGTGTGTGCATCGATTATCGCAAATTGAATGCTGAAACACGAAAAGATCACTACCCACTTCCTTTCCTTGACCAAATGCTTGAGAGATTGGCCGGAAAGTCACACTATTGCTTTCTTGATGGTTACACCGGCTACTTCCAAATTCCAATCGCACCTCAAGACCAAGAAAAGACCACATTCACTTGCCCCTTTGGAACCTATGCCTATAGGCGAATGCCTTTTGACCTTTGTAATGCTCCTGTAACATTCCAACGGTGTATGATGAGTATCTTTTCTGAATTCATTGAGAATTGCATGGAGGTCTTCATGGATGACTTTACCATTTATGGCGAGTCATTTGAATCTTGCTTACATTCACTCTCTTTGGTCCTTCAAAAGTGTGTCAAGTGCAACCTTGTGCTGAATTTTGAGAAATGTCACTTCATGGTTTCAAATGGGATTGTTCTAGGGCACATAATTTCTCAAGAGGGTATCCAAGTTGATCCAGCCAAAATTGAGGTGATCCAATCACTTCCTGAACCCAAATCAGTTCGAGACATTCGGTCCTTCCTTGGTCATGCCGGTTTCTATCGGCTATTCATTCAGAACTTCAGCAAGATTTCCCTCCCACTCACTCGTTTAATTCAAAATGATGTCACATTCAATTTTGATGAGGCTTGCAAGAGAGCCTTCATTGAACTCAAATCTTCTCTCACATCTGCTCCAATAATCCACCCCCAGATTGGTCCTTACCATTTGAATTGATGTGTGATGCTTCTGATAGGGCCATTGGGGCTGTTCTTGGTCAAAGAAGAGAAAACATTCCTCATGTCATCTTTTATGCCTCAAAAACATTGGATGAAACTCAATCACACTACACTGTGACTGAAAAACAACTTTTAGCTGTGGTTTTTGCCTTGGATAAATTCAGGCCCTATCTCTTAGGTGCCAAAATCATCATATTCACGGACCACTCAGCATTAAAGTTCTTACTTAAGAAAAGTGATTCCAAACCAAGGCTAATAAGATGGATTTTAATGCTCCAAGAGTTTGACCTTGTGATAAAAGATAAACCTGGAAAAGAAAACCCTGTGGCTGACCACCTGAGTAGAATTTCTAATTCTTCTCATTCTGAAATAATTGATCCTGAATTTCCAACTGAACACCTCTCCTCTCTCACTCCAAAGTTACCATGGTATGCCCCAATTGTCAATTACTTGGTTTCCGGTGTTTTCCCTGAATATTTTTCAAAAGAACAAAAAGAAAAGATGAAAAGTGATTCAAAGCATTATTTTTGGGAAGATAATAAACTTTGGAAAACTGGGGCTGACATGGTAATTAGGAGATGTGTTGATGAAACTGAACAATCCTCCATCTTGGAATTCTGCCACTCAATGCCTGGAGGTGGCCACTTTGGACCACAAAGGACTTCTCGAAAGGTCCTAGATTCTGGATTCTTTTGGCCTTCACTCTTCAAGGACTCACACGAGTTCTGTCAATCATGTCCCACTTGCCAAAAGTTTGGCACAATTTCCAAAAGAAACGAAATGCCTCAAAAGCCATTAATCTTCTGTGAGATTTTCGATGTTTGGGGCATCGATTTCATGGGACCATTTCCCCCTTCCAATGGATTCTCATACATTCTTATTGCGGTCGATTATGTTTCTAGGTGGGTCGAGGCCAAACCCACTAGGAAAGATGATGCTCAAACTGTGAGTGAGTTCCTCAAAACCCATATCTTCCATCGATTCGGAACACCACGTGCTTTGATAAGTGACTTAGGAACTCATTTTTGTAATAGAACCATGGAGTCACTTTTGAAAAAGAATGGGGTTGTACATAAAACATCCACTGCATATCACCCTCAAACAAATGGAATGGCTGAACTTTCTAACAGAGAAGTGAAAAGAGTGCTTGAAAGAATTGTTAAGCCCACAAGAAAAGACTGGCCCGATAGACTTGGTGAAGCACTTTGAGCCTATCGAACAGCCTATAAGACACCCATTGGGATGTCTCCATTTAGGCTAGTTTTTGGTAAAGCCTGTCATTTACCAGTTGAAATCCAACATAAGTCATTTTGGGCTGTCAAAACTTGTAATTTTGATTGTGAAAAATCTGGTGAAGAAAGATTGTTGCAGTTGACTGAATTGGAGGAGCTTCGACTCGATTCGTATGAGAACTCCATTCTCTACAAAGAAAAGGCAAAGTCACTCCATGACAAGAACATTCTTCGAAAGGTATTTCATGAAGGTGAAAAGGTAATGCTCTTCAATTCTCGATTTCGACTTCACCCCGGTAAGCTTAATTCTCGTTGGGAAGGTCCTTTTGTTATTACTGACGTTTACCCATTTGGTGTAGTGCAAGTCCAAGAACCTTCTTCAAAAAGAACATTCACGGTAAATGGACACCGGTTAAAGAATCACCATGAGAGGTCTCACAATCCAAGAACCACGTCGACTTCCATCGAAACCCCATCCACTTCAATAGAACCACCACTGGATGGAGACCCGCCAAATCCAAACCAGGGGGCACCTCTTTCCCTTTAAATCTATCTCTCCTCAATCTCTCTTCCCTCTCTTCTTCTCTCTATTTATTCTTCTTCCTCTCTCCCTCTCATTTTTTTTACAACATTCTTCCACAAACTTTTTTCTATTTTCTCTTTTGTGTGGATCTGTCATTAAAAATAAAAAAATTTAAAAAAAATAATTAAACACAAATGAAAATTGAAAAAAAGGGGTGTCATAATTACTCATCATTCAATATTGAAATTTTGTCCAACCATTTTGGGGAGTCAAAAGGCTTGTTTTAAACTCAAATATATTGAATTTTTATCTCAAACTTGGGTAAACAATATTGTTTCAATAAAAAACATTTTGAATGAACAATTTTTGGTGGAAAATAATTCTCCCCTACCGTGAGGAATAACATTAGCCTTCATGCCAAGGTCATCTAATGCCATCTTTTTCATTGTGTGTCTTCACCACTAATTGTGAGTCTTGAATTTGTGGACCTTCGATCTGAATTTCCATCTTTTGTGTGCATTAATATGATAGAGGCATTTTCTAAGCCACATGAGAATCAGAATAGCCAAATAGCCTCCCGTTACCCTTACATTGATCCTACTTTTAAAAGCCCCTTTGAGCCTATGAAACCCTTTCTTTTGATAGCCACATTACAAGCCTAATACCTTGTCCCACCCAACATCTTCATGGATTTTCATTGTAAAATTTATTGAAATTTAAGTGTGGGGGGAATAGACTTCATTTTTGGGCGTACTTTCATTGATTTCCAATGTGTCATCATATGCTTGAGGGAAAGCTTCCATTCAAGTGTGGGGGAGAGGTTGTAATTCTGTGAGCTTTGGGGTGTATATGTGTAATTGTCATTTGTACAAAAGTCATTGAAAAGTGTTAAAAAAAATGAAAAAAAATTATATAAAAAAAATGAAAAAAATAAAAAAAAGGAATGGGTTGTGTCTTGGGTGGGTCAAAAATCATTCATCATCAACCTTTGACCGTGTTATAAATTAGTTCCATGTGGAGATCAAGCATGGGTTGTGAGATGACTGTGAGACTTGTTTCAAGCACAACTTTCGAAAAAAAAGAGCAAAAAAAGAAAAAAAAAGAACACTTGAATCATCTTGTATATGTGGAATTGTCATTTGTACAAAAGTCATTGAAAAGTGTTAAAAAAAATGAAAAAAAATTATATAAAAAAAAATGAAAAACATAAAAAAAAGGAATGGGTTGTGTCTTGGGTGGGTCAAAAATCATTCATCATCAACCTTTGATCGTGTTATAAATTAGTTCCATGTGGAGATCAAGCATGGGTTGGGAGATGACTGTGAGATTTGTTTCAAGCACAACTTTCGAAAAAAAAGAGCAAAAAAAGAAAAAAAAAGAACACTTGAATCATCTTGTATTGTGCCATTATTGGAAGTCTTCGATGTTGTACATATTCCATCATCTCACCCTATTCCATTTTATATCTCCCTCACTTTTCATTCATCACACATTCATGCCCTTGTAAATATGTGTTTCTATTTCCTTTCAAATCAAATTTCAAAAAAAATGTGCATTGATTTTTCCATATTGGTGTTTTTAACCCCTCTTTTCCTTTGGACATTATATACCTACCATCCCATAGCCACTGAAAACCCCCTTAAAAGACCTCTTGATTCTTGTACACATTAGATTTGGGAATGGAAGCTGAGAGCTCTTACAAACTCTTGATTTTCACTTTTTGATGGTGAATGAGTGAACCTCCTAAAATACATTTTTATCATCTTGAGAGGAGTAAGTTTGGAGTGCCTACATTTTCTAATTCGAACCTTGAACATGAAAAAATGAATTTTTTCTGATGCATTATTGTGAACCAAACTTGTGATGGAATTCAATATGGATGAGTGAAATAGTCTAAACCTCCCCTGATTGGAGAAAACAAAATTTTAATATTTGTTGGTGAGTGAAAATGATTTTGTCATGTTTTTATATTTGTTGCACATGAGGACACGCGCAAATCTAAGTGTGGGGGAGTTGATGTTATTAATATTTTCATGACTTATTATATTCCCCCTTTACTTATTTTATATGAAATGTGCATAATTTGTGTGAAATATTAATGTTTTAATATTAAGTATAATATTTGAGCATTTTTAGAAGTAGTCAAATTGAGTCAGTTTAATGTTTTACTTATAACTATCCCTATAATGATCCAAATTGTGTGGTTCTTGTTTTGTAGGATTCTCCTTTCAATATACAACATTGCATTAGAAGGCACCATGATCCAATTCTGCCATTTGAAGGGTCCTATGGTCCTCACAAACAAGACCAAAGAATCTGTGAAGAAACTGAACTATTCATGCAGATTGATTTACTGGGCTCAATCCAGATGTTCAAAAACCTTAACTCTCCACCATAATTCGGGGGACACTACATGTCATCTTGGATAAAAAGTTCATGGCCCAAATCCAAGTACAAGGGGCCCAAATAAATCTTTGAAGTCCAGCCCACCATTCTGGCCGAGAATGAAAATCAGTATAGTATGCATGACATATCTCCTGATGTAATCATCCAAGAGAGATGAGATTTTTCATTGTGAAAGAGGAGATATAGGTGGCCGAAATTGTTGAAGAAACAATTCGGATTTGAAGGCATCTTCATATTAAAAAACCCTTTCACATTATGGACTTCAAAAAGACTGGATTGAAACGGACAGTTTAAGTTTGTTTAATCAACCGGCCATACCTTTTGATCCTTACGTCCAAATGACTCCAAATTTTGAGAGTAGTCGGAAAACATTATTCTCTAAAACTTTGAAGAAGGCGCTATTTGATTATTCGGCTATCTGATTAGCTCAATTGGCGATGAAAGTGGAGGGACAGATTGGGAAAGCAAACAGTCCACTCCTTGGGCTATAAATACTCTCTCCTTCTCTCCTTGAGAGGGGTTGGCATTTCAGAAGAGAGGAGATCATATTGGCACGACAAAAGCTTTTCCAAAGGCTTGGGAGGACCTTCCATACTCAAGTTTACACTTGAGGGACCTTTCCTCATCTCTTTCTTTTCACTTACTTTTGTGATCTTCATTTTTGTAATTTTGTAAGTCCTTTATTTTGTAATTCTGTTTTAATGAAAGTTTCTTCTTCAATATCTCTTATTATCCTCCACCTTCTGTAGTATAATATTCATGGTCTTAAAATAGTTTGAATCATTCTAAATTACAGTACCTTATCTTTCTTCCTCATTCAATCGAAATTCTTTTTTTGATTCTCAAAATATTTCGTGTGTGTGTTCGGCACACTACTCTTATCTTGTCCCTTTCTTTTTCTTCTCTTTATAATTCATCACCATAAACATATATTACCAGATTAATAAACATCATAATGGCTGAGTAAATATCTCATTGGGGTGAGTTATAATTTAGGTATGTTAAGTGATTGAGAGCTTCTGCTCGATGAATATTCATTGAATTAACATTGTGTATGTTGGACTTAACATGTCATGGATTAATGACTTGTTTTGTTTAACATGTGGTTTCCATGGATTATTGGAACCATAAATACACAACCATAAATAAGATCTGATTGAGATTATAACCTTAAGTTAAGTTAAGTCTTGGTTTAAAGCCTTAACACTTAAGAATTCTAATCAACATCATCTTGTGTCATGGGTGTTAATTTAAATGCAATATAAAGCAAAGCTCAAGGATATCACAAGCTTAACTAACCTAATGATGAACTCACCCCAATCTTTATCAACTTGTTAAATTAAACATCATTCATTAAACATTTCAATTAAGCTCTGCAAACAAACCCCCCCAATCAAAATACAATCAACTAAAAACAATCGACTATTACGAAGTACCATCGCCGAGGATTCGACCCGAGTGCTGCTATACACATTAGCAGAGCACCGGAACTTTGACCAGTCGATAGGTGACAATCGGCCGTGCGTTTCACTAGTCTTGGCTTAAAACTTCATAATCACTATGTATCTTGTTGTATCATGAATCAAGCCACTCATAGTTCTTAAAAAATTCCATATACAGGTTCAATTCATACATACAAGTAATATAGGGAATTTTTTTAGAGGATGGTCCCATGATTGGAGATCTTACTGTCTCTACGTATCTCATATGGATAAGAATTAATCCATACATCGTTTTTGATGCGGTTCCTCACACAAACTAGGTTTTGTTGTGAGGAAGGTTATTTTCTTATGGTTGGACCCAAGATTGGCGATTTGGGTGTCACTACATATCTCATTGGAATGGTAATAAATCAAAATGGAGTTCTTGAAAACATTGTTCCCCACACCAATAGAGTTTAATGTGAGAGGTGTGGTATTTTGATACATTCCATAAAAATATTTAATCTCAGTACATAGGATGGAATGAGAATTAAACCATGTATTCTGTAAGAGTAGTCTATATATGTTTGGATTATATACAGGAAAAGGGAAAATAAATTTCTTTATTGTGGTGGCTGGGACTAGGAATGGTGAATCGGGCATCACTATGTATCTCATAGGGATAGGAATCAATCCACAAGTAGTTCTTGAATAACCGTGTATTTTAACATCTTAAGATGAGGACATAGGTCACCTGATGTGAAAGAAAAATTTTGGATGCTCTATGGAATAAGACCCAAGTGTCACAACATATCTTTCTAGGGGTAAGATCAATCCACATGTTGTTCATAAAAGGGGACCCTATGTAGATCTGATTCGTACATAGGGATAAATGGTGCTCGAGTGCCACAAAGGAGTAGAAATTATGTGATTGATGGTTGCAAAAGGAAGTTACTCTACTGTCAAAGGAACATAAGGAATAAAAATTTGTGCTATCATGGGGGATTTGATAAGATAAAATGAAGAAGAAATTAATAATATATTTTAATTTGATGTAGCAAGGAAAATGATGTCAGGAGGATTAACATCATGATTCATGGAAAAAGATGCTATGCAGTTTAATGTCGTGCAACAAGGACGTGTATGGTCATATGTAGTTTAACGTCTTATGGATAAGTCTAATTAAAAAAATTACTTCTTAATGAACCTTGTATTGGTTGGAGTTTTAGTGATTTATACATTCATTGATATTAAGTAATAAGCTCCATTAGAGTAGACTTTTTGTGTGGAATAAGGTCCTTCCAACTTTGGCTCAAGATTTGGAGGTTTATTACCTAGTATCATTGGATTCCTAAGGACCAATACAAATTATCCTTGGAGATGTAAATGATGGAGAATATTATTATTGAAATCTCATCATATTAGGTTCTCATAGAATTCCAAGTAATTTAATGTATGCAATATCTTTTCATCCAACCACTATATCTCATCTAATTACTTTTGAGATAGCTTGTCTGTAGATAGATGATCACATATAGCAACTCTAAGTGACGAAAATTGAACATCAATGTGTAGAACTTCTTATTCACTATATACAAATGTGTATGGGGTAAACCGTGTGGTAGTACATGTAGTAGTCATGTAATCCCACAATACATGCAAGAGATTATCCGGATAAAAATATTTATTTTTATCTACCATCTTATGGAGTATGTAAGATAAAGTTCTGTTTAAAGCCTTTATTTGTCCATTTTTTAATTCATGATAAAGGGATGAATAGTTGGATTTCATATTGTATGCATGATATAACATCCCTACCTCATCATAACATAAAATTTTGTCATTATCTATCAATATGGTATGAATTACACTGAATCTAGAAATAATATTAACTATGGAAAATCTAACAATGCTTCTGGATCTGATATTTTTAAGTGGTATTAACTCTTCCCATTTTGAGAAGAAATATATAGAATTAGGATGTACAAAAACTGTTTGGCCACAACTGAAGGAAAAGGTCCTACTACATCCATTTCCCATATATATAATGGATAGGAGTATTTGGTTTTCTATAGAAACTCTAGGGGTTTATGAATTATGTTTGCATGAACTTGATAGGGATGACACTTCTTAGAGAAATTTGTGAAATCAAATGTCATCGAAGGAAAAATGTATCCATGTCATTGTATTTAATAAAAAATCATGTACCCAGACTAGTGGGAACTACATTATCCTATATGTAATTATTTAATGAAAGACATGGGTTTTCCCCATTAATTTATTTGACAAGAATTCCATGAAAACCTCATCTATAAAGAATATTATGGTTATTTAGGCCATCATAAAGAGTAAAATTAACTGATCATCACAAATCTTTGTCTTTTATAGATCTATCATGTGGAAGTACTCTATATGAGAGATATTCCATGATGGGTTTCATCCATCCCCTGGAAGACCAATTGTTTTGGGAATGTGATTGATTTCCTTGATTTCCTCTATTCTAATTTGAATAAAAGGTAAAACCACATGAGGATAAGAAATGATAATGATAGTATCGTCTCATTTTGGATCTGATATAGCTATAGTTTCATTTTCCAATGCATCATCTTGTGAATTTAGTCACTGTGGGACATAATAAACTTTTGGTTCCGAGGGAAAATATTCCATTAACCCCCATACATGATCCCATAGGGGTATTAGTTATATATTTTTGGTTGTTTAATCCTCAATAACATGTTTGATTACCAATTATGAATAACCCTTTATATCCAGGTGACCCACCGGTATATGGAGTGATAATTACAAGCCTATGATGAGAGCCTAATATTTATTCTCATTGATGGGACCACCTTTTGATAATAGGTAACAGTGTGGAAACACTGCCTTTTCGGGGGAGATAAGTAAAATTCATAACCCAACTTTGTTAAGCTTGGGGTCTTCAATTATCTTCCACTTTGGAAATTAGTAAGAACAATAAACTAAATTTACCATTAATGGGGGATTTCCTAAATAGAGAATATTTCTTTACCAGGTAATTAAATATTTAAAGATGTTTCTTCCATAGATGGGTACTCAGTAAGGTATTTTCCAAATATTTTTATTTCACTTCTTTCTGAGGAACAAACTGTATATTAAACTACTAGATAATGAATACCCACCATGTAAGAGTCTTTTCAACATAGGATATCTAAGGATAAATTTGAGTTTGTTATTAAAAGAGACTATGTGGAACTTATGATGCTTCTGGTAGTTCCTCATATTCTAACTAAAATATGAATACTAATAAACTCTTCCCAATATCTGAATATCATGAATCTGCATCAAGATTTTCTTATCTAAGATAAAAAAGGTTGTTTTCATTCCCAGTATCGTTCATCTTCCCAAGGAATGTACTCAGTGATCGGTCCATGGATGTCACATAAAGGATGAGTTGTTTCCCTCTACAGGTGGAATCAATATTGTTGGACTCAATAGTTATTTCATGAGTGTATCAAATGAATCTTTGTAGTCATTGTTCTATGGATATGTGACCCCCTTCTTCATCAATTTGGTGAAGTGAAAATATTTCCCTTCCAAATTATATATAAAGCGTCAAATATAAGCCATTTTCCCTTGATGTTATCTTAACTATTTCATGTTTTGAAGAGGTGAGATTCCATAGATATCCTTTTCCTTCTCAAAATATACTATGATGTCATTATGTCATAATCCAGAGTCGAGAAATGTTCCATAGGTTACCTCAAAATCATATTTTAGGGGGTTAATTTTCATATTATTTTTAATATGAATAATTAATATGGTCTCTAGATTTTTCAGGTGATCAAAAAATTCTCTGGATTTAACCACTAAATCATCAACATAACATTCAATGAATTTCACCATGAACTATTTGAAGATGTGGCTCAATACACATTGATGTGTTTCACTGGCTTTATTCAATCCAAAGGTCATTACCTAATAGAAAAATATTAATTTAGGGGATCTGGATATGTAGATTACTTTTATTTTGGGGACATATAGATTTGGTTATACCTTGAGTATCCATATATGAAAGAGAAAGCTTAATGGAAAGCTATTACATCAATCAAGAGTTCTGTGATTGGAACTGGGATTTCATCTTTAGAACAATGTGGGTTGAGATATCTAAAATAAATGTAAACTTAGATATCCTCATTATTTTTTAACTATGATAATATTGTCTAACCACTTTGGATATTTCACTACTCGGATGAAATCATCTTTGATAAGACTGTCGACATCAGCATTAATCATGGTGGTGTGAGTTGGGTGTGTTCTTCTTGGTACTTGTTTGTATCTTCAATGTAATTCTAGTAATCCAAAATGATGGGTGGGAACCTCTAGGTCAAGAACTGGAATCTCCATTTAATCAAAAGAAAAAAAATCCCGATGTCTCTTTATAATGGAAGTATACACCCTTTTTTTCTCGAGTCATGGATTCACTAATAAGAGTTGGGTGTGGATCTTTCTTTGTACCCATATGTATTTATCTAATTCCATCCATAGTGGTGGAGATTCATTCCTCAAATGTTGGAGGGGAATCTCTAAGGTCTTCCTCCTCTTATTCTTCTTCATGAGTTTCTTCTTATACCTATTCTTAAAGGGTAGGTGATGAAGTAAGACTTTCATAGATTGGGGAGGAGTCAGTATTTGGAAATTATGAAGGCTATACATCTGCCTCTAGACCAACTAATTATTAAGGGTCATTTTAATGTTCTAAATGGAATATAATGGGATGAGAATTGGAATCCCAATATTTTTCAGGTGTTTATATATTCTTCTATCCTGAAAGATGAAGAAGAAACTTCTTTATGTTCAGTAAATGGAATGAATAAATCTCTATAGGATTTAATTATTTTTTTGGTGAATCAATTATTTTTAATGTGCTATTAGAATCAATTTCTACAAATGAAATTATGGAAGTCACTAAATGAGTTTTTGGATCTAGTTCAACCCTTTCAATTTGATTAACGGGTAATATAGAATCTAAAGTAAAATTCTTGAATGGTTTAACTATGATATTTACTAGACGATTCATAGAATTGATTCTAGAAACATCAATTACCATGGAATATTTTCCCTTTTTTGGTAGAACTACACATAAATGTACTAAGATTCACATGTTTCGAACGAGGCCTTATCACCAGGAAATGAACCAATTTTTCCATTGAAATAATATTTGAAGCATTGATGGTAAAATGAAGGAATAGTAGTATTCTAATATATCCATGGTATCCCCAACATAATGTTAAACGTTGTGTCTTTCCAGACAACCATAAAATGTAAATCAGATATGAGATCCCCAAATTTAGTTCTGAGCACAATCTCACTGATAGGTTATTGATCATTCTTATCATAACTCTATAACATCCAAGTGGAGGGAGACAAGTGGGATTCAGTGAGGCCCAATCGGCGTAGTGTCTAGATGGAAATGAGTTTGACCCCTAATCCATTATTAATGAAGGATCGTTGGATGTCTACATCATTAATCATGATTGATATGTACAAGGCCCTAATGTGTCATTGTACAATAAAATCCCCATTCTCATCTGTGAAAAATATGAATGCATTGAATTCTACTGGGTCATTATATATAGGTTAATATTATATGTAATCAACCTCATTTTCAAACTCTTAAGGGTTTGATAATGCCTAAATAATTGCTTCCTAGAGATTCTTGGAAGATTAAAAACATCCAGGTTTGATAGCATGGATTTTATGTGGGCCAGTTCCTTTAAAACATAATAATTTTGATAAAAAAATTTATATTTTCATGTATGGAGATGTATTTTTGTAGGTTCCTTGGAAGATGATGCTCTGGATGTGGATGGAAAAATTATCAGGATGGAAGCTAGAAATATTTCAAATCATGCAAGGTTAAGCTTTATATGTTTCTCCAATTTTCATGGAGGTGGTGGTATAGACTTTAATCAGTATTCCAATATGATCTTCTCAGGGCAGACCCTATCATGCGTTGGAGAATTCCAATGTCCCTTCTGATCCCACTGAAAGGCTCTACCATTTGTTTTTTTGCATCAATGGTTTGAGTATAGGTGAATTGAAATAGTGACTTCAATGACTCTCACATCTTCCTCGATTTCATAGACCTTAGCGAACTATCCCCCTCAGTTCCCCAATAAATTATATGTAACATAGTTCCATAATAAAAATCATCATTTTCAAATGGATCCATTATGTGAATAAAATTAATGGAACCAAATATCACTTCCTCATCTGATGATGATTCTTCCAGACACGTTGATTCCTACTATGTTGTTTGGTATGGTAGGTCCCATGAATTTGAGATAGATGGAATAAGTTACTCTAAGGTCAAGGACATAATTTTTCTTGATAAAAATTAATATTTTCTACATTCTCATTATTCTTCTATCCATGCTGCTTCTTCTAGGACTAGCCTTCAGAGGAATGGGGTGTTGATGAATGTGAATTTTTTTCTAACTGAATTAGTAGGATACAATGTAGATTGTTTCAATTTTTTGGGTAAAATGGGATGATTTCAGTTTATTTTTTTCCAATCCATCCAATCATCAAATTTACGGGCATACTAAATTTTAACTTCCTACAATTTGCATTCCTCATCTACATCGGTAGTAGTAACACATGCTACCGTGGTTGGTGAAAATTTCAGCTTCACTTTCCCAGAGTCTAAGAACTTTTGTAGGAGGTCCTTAAAAATAAAAAACTCATGGATAGTGTGTCCAATATTTTTATGTAAGGGGAAATTGTTTGGGATGTCCTCAACTCATTCTTTGTTAGGGTTCATTTTCCTTAAAAAGTGAACTAAGTTGTTTTCCAAAGATGAGATGAAGTTTTTGGGGACATTTTTATTTTGAATATAATAGACCTTGTTTTTCAACACCTTAAACTATTTCTTCATTTGATATTTATGATCATATTGATGAGGCAGTCGACGTTGCTAATGCTCGGGAGGTGGATCCCTATGTAATGATGACGAATTTGATATAGGAGCGTGTACAAGGGACTTATTAAGTATAAATGTAACAGTTAATTCTTTTCCTGATCTTTTTCGCAGAGTTTTTGGGATTACTCATGTTTTGGATGTAGTCCCTATTATAGAGTTTTCCACTTTTTGATAAATAAAAACCAAATCCTAAAACCCCCTTTGTATTTCAAAGGTTTTAATGTTGTGCGCAACTCATCAATGTTATTTTCAACACAAACAAGAAACATCTCTTCCTATGGGAGTGTTATATTCAAGGAGTATGTTATTCCATTCCAACAATAAATGAAACTTGAAACTCTACCATTCTAACTTTTCATTATATTTATGAGATCAAAGAATATTTTCTTATACAACATTGAACTGTAATAGAAAATGAATTTCTAATTGAAATCTTCTCATTAAATAATTGAATGAGCCTGTAAGAATTTATACCAGAAAAATGTTGGACTCTATAGTGATTTCACATAACATATGAGTTTCACTACCTCTTGTTTTTTAGGGATCCCCATCACATGTTCAATACGAGAGAGAAAATACATCAAGTGTTTGTTCAAATCTCTTGAGCCATTGAGGATTCGAAATGTGGGATTCCCAAATTACTGCTGAGTTAGTGTAGGATCCACCCATTTTTAAAAAACCTTATTTTATGGTTGTATTTGTCTATGTCATCCAGCTATAGCTTCCAATAGAGTCTTCATTGAATCAATATTTTTCATTATAATTTGAGGAGTAATTTTCTGAGCCTGAACTTATCCAATTAGAACAACTCGAGTTTCAACTGGTGCGATGACTGGTAGGACCACTAGTGGTGGCAGTGCTAGAATTTACCTTGGATAAGCCATAGGAACAGGCCTATAATGATGTGCATGAACCTAATAAAGTTGTAATACAAATATATGGAATTCATTATCCACATCAGTGGTTTGAAAAAACCTTATGTGCTGAGGTGTTCCTACAGGAAGTGTTTGATTAGGATATTGTTGTGGAGCATGTCTCGTAGGAAGACTACCTCAGAGTAACTTTCTATTGAGCCTTATTAAATTCTACATTTATTCTTCCTACTTTGAAAATATTTCTTTAAGTGAAAGGGATTTACCTTCTCTAGGTGAAAGGTGATACAGGGCATAAAATTACATTTTCCCTTGTTATGTGTCATTCGAAGATTTGGATGTCGATTATTCAAAAGGATACCTAAATTTTGGGAAAGCCTATGATTTATGGTATAAACACCTACTTCATTTTATTTAGTGTGGACTATATTATGAAAAATAACATCATCCTATGACTCCCATGAACTGGAATAATTTTAAAGAGGATATGTTATAATATAATTAATGCCATTCTCAATTCATAATTCATTGATGGAATTATATAGGTGTATTTGTGAGATCAACTTCTTCTAAACCCTACATAAGACATTGTTCTACTATTTTTTTGTTCCCAAAAAACTATTTAGTGGATAGTAACCTAAAGGTAATCCTAATATAGTTCATTCATGCATTCAATATTCAGATTCTTCACTAATATAGAAGAAACTGACTTCCACTAAGAAGGAGATTCTTAATGTGAAAATCCCCCAATCCTACGGGATTGGGATGTCCACGTTCTTATTTATCAAACCTGTGGGCTCTGTAATTTGGCTTAGAGGGAGTGGTTAAAAACCTCCAACCATATGTGTTGGGTTTGATCCTGAACTACTATGGCTTATATCAACGTATCTAATCTTATGATTTTATAAATTTAGGTCCGAACAATGGCTTGGTGGATTATTTTGAACTCACTTAAATCGCTTGTTCGTAAGACCATTATTCTATTTTATAAATTTGTGAAATCTAATGGCTAATATCCTCTAAGTGGGAGTCATGCTGAATATTATCAAATGATTGACGCAAATGTATCCTAATAGATCTCTCTCCTTGGGTCTGACCTTGTTGGAAACAGGTTAACACCTATTCGTACTGATCATGTCTTCATTCATGAATAGAATTTACTTATTGTAGTTTCCCTGGGGGAAAATTAAATGAGACCACTTTTGGAAGACTTTTCTGGATTTTGTTTAATATGAAATTAAATGCTCCATGTAAGCCCCATCCTATGATATGAACACCAGATGGGGTTTCTGCGATGAGTCTTCACAACCTCGTTAATGCATTCAGGAATGCATGTTAAAGGCCTACTATTTATTCTTGATCTTTGCATGTTGAAAATCCTGGAGAGATACCAAGTCAATTTATCACAGAAACAATTATATAACATTGACATGACTTTTATATTCATCATATGGTAATACCATAGCTTTCATATGATGAAGATTATTCGACATGTTAAGAATGATATCATGAGTATAACCTTCTTCCAACCTCTCTGAAAGGTTTTATTGAGAGGTCGACAAAGGCTAGATCATAACTAGTATTACAACCATATAAAGTTGTTTTCTCATGTTCAATATATCCTCTTCAATTTTTTTCAGAGTTTTCTTAACCTGGTATTACTTGAGTGGATGATTCCCACTGTTTTAGCATAATAAATGTGATCAATTTGTGTTTCCTTTTCTACATTTGAAGGAAAATGACCAAATGGATGTTTAGTGAATAATCCTTACTTTGGGTTGTATTCTAGTTGAGAATGTATTTCACCTTCCAGTAACAACGACTCAGACATGACTGGACTTATGTTTGCATGTTTCTCGAGATAATAGGTCTTTCTCATCACAACATTGTTAGTTAGAGAATTATCTTGACAATGGGTAACACTGTTGCAGAGAGGTATTTTACAGGGAATAACATTATAGGGAGGACCGTCTTGGTGGATTATAATAAGAGATAAATTCTATTTATACTTGAAATTATTTTCACATAGTGGGTTTCCATGGCTATCATCTAGATATAGACTCTCAAGATTGACTGAATTCTCATGAAGAAATCCTTAATGATGAAGTGCCCGATGATAAACATTAGAATTACTAATACTAATTTAGTAATTTGGTAATGGGAGGATAGGATGTTGATATGAAATAGATATATGTTTAAGGGATTCATGGACTCTAGAATTATAAGGACCCTGATCGCATATCGGCTCCTGAATCTCCAAATTGAGCTTTGTGATACTTTTTCATAGAGGCCTTCTTATATGTAGTTGGAGATAATTATGGGGATAAGTTGTTATCATTGGATGTTGGGTGTTCTTGCATTGGAGTGTCCATCAGAATAGGACTATTATCTCCAATTGGAATGGGTTTATATGCCTAATCCGATTGTCCATATGATACGGGGTAGTTTTTTCCATAACCCTCTTAGACTAGAACAGATGTGTGCATCTTCTCCGGGATGATATGATGATTATTCATCCCAGTTATGTGGAAAAAATTTAGTGTATATCCCTATAGTACTCAAAATGATTTTTTATGATATTCTCACAAGCCTCTAGGATATGGACTTAAATTTGTGTCTTCCCTTTCACCATTTCCAAAATGTGATTGGTGACTTCAGTAGCCAGAACATGAATATATGTCCATTCCATATCTGTAGTAGGTTTATGTACCTCATATTGTCCTCCCTTTCTTATTAGTGTATATTGATAGTACTCATGTATGGGGGAGTAAAGTTGAGTCTGCCCAAGTATTGTCGTCAGATATTTCTGACTGACTTCTCCAGGTGCTTTCAACCATGACTTTTGGTAGGGTTCATGGATGCTGGTAGGTGTATTTTACTGCTATCTATTTTCCACCAAGCATTGTCAGTGTATTTTTTATGTGTTTCCAGATGAGAATACTGGAATGCTTTTTTAGTGGAGATAGATGTATGTTCATATATAAAAAATGCCGCTGTATATGATTGGAAGACTTCTTTGAATTTATCTAGATGAGTCTTCTGGGTTATCGAATGATAATAAGTTAGTGTATGTACCTTCTCAAATTATTCCACTAGATTTTGATGGTGTAATTGGTTGGGTTCCCCTATATGAGTCTTTTAGACAACGTAATAAATTCATAAGGGTGTTTGTGCTCACTTTCTATTTTCAACCAAACTAGGTTGTTGGACTTCTCCGAAGGGTGGAATGTTAGGATCCCTATACCTATTATCTGGATTATTTAAAAGGTGGTTTATAGTATGTTCTTAGGTCTGGTGGACCGGGGTTGGAGAGCTGAAGACAACACTCTCATCATGTTGATCTTTTGTTGTGGTGTGGTGCTAGAAGTAGCGATTGTTGGAGGAATCCTTCAGGAAGAACCCCTGTGACTTTGGGATGATGTTGTAGGTAGCATCTTGGACGAACTCCTGGGAATATGAGAGACATTTTTTGTTTTGTTCTAAGGATAATCTCCCAAAATGGTTGAATATGGGGGGTGGAACCCTTTTCTTTCGACCACCGGTCATCCTAGGTTGGACGATCGGGGGTTATTCTTGATTTGAAGGGCTATTCTGGTAGCCTCCAAGGTCGTTACTGTACTGTATTGATGGTATTATTATACAAGGGAATTGGATACCTAGTGTCAAAGACATTGAGCTAGTGATGATATCCATCGAGAAGATGATGATCCAAATTCACCAGTAGCCGTGGCATTCACAGTTGCAAACTTTAAGAAAGCCACTTGGAATAATGGGTGTTCATTGAAAAAAGTTCTTGTATATATAAAAAATTAAAAAATTGAACTCAAAAAAAGAGGTATATTTTTGGATGATCTCATGCATGATTGATTTCCTTCTCTGGACCTCTTTTATCAATTGACAGGGGCCTAAAAAATGGGTAACAAAATCATCTTTATTAATGATTCTCATCAGGTTCACCATTTATTGTTTCCTTCGAAAATGTGTTTTCGGGTTAGGAATCCCTATATATAGACAATTTACTACTTATTTTTCTATTGAACTAGAAAAACAAAATGGGTTTGTATCCAAAGAGACTTTGTTTCCAAATGTAGGAACGCGTTAGGGATTTTTACCTACGATGCTTAATAAGTATCATTCGTCGAGGGGATTGGAGGTCTACCTCATCAGACCATTTTGATGGGAATTACTTTCTATATATTGAAGACAAGTTCATTAATCCTTATAAATTTTCCAGTATAATGTAGGTTTTCATGAAAAATTTGAATCAATTATTTTAACGTATTGAAGTCAGAATCATTTTTATGTATTTGAGGTTCTCCACCAATGGATATATCTGTATGTATTAAAGGTTCTGCATCAATGGTTTCCACTCATATACTTCCTTGATATTCCTCAGTCATTATTATATCCTTGCGAATGGAATCAGAACCCATGTAGTTTGGTGCTGCATATTGGGACACATCATACCTTTTTTAGTCAGGTGATAAGGACCCACCCATACAATTTAACATCATCTGGAAAAGAAATCTAAGTGGAATTTTACAAGTTAAATCTTTGTGTGGGACTTATGCATGGGCAACCCAATTAACATGGAAGGAATATGAGCTCCCAAGTTGAATTATTTCTCTATTGAGGATATGACTTAAATAGAACAGGGTTGATTTGGAATGTTGGGTTTGAACCACATGTTGGCTACCTATATATATCCTTTTTGAATGGGAATAAAATCCCTTGTAGTTCAGTGAGTTTCACAGGGGAGTATGGATCTTTGAGAGAAAAAGGTTGGGGCTTACTGTTAAGGGGGATTCCATTGTAGTAGGGTCCATGAGATATTTTATAGATCATTGAGATTTAAGGGGGTTTAATTCATGGATTAATCCTAATAAGGATGCACATATTGAGGGAATTTGGGTTGGATTCATGAGGAGGATATCCAGTGAGCTGGGTACCTATTTTAAGGCTTATTATGTATCCTAGTCATGGTGTGGATCATATTTATAGTACTTCATTCTTCCATGTGGATTGGGAGGATGTTGTGATCATTATAAACCTCTAATCCCATGTGAGTCATGATCATTATGAGAGACAAGAAGATGTGAATGATTAAAAAAACCACACAATCTCTCCTCCGTTTATGGAGGAGGCCATACCTACAGTAGAATAGTTTGTGGCTATAATACCTTCCCCTATTCTCTTTAAATTGGATGTGGTTATAATGTAAATAAGGGGTCAAGGTGATGGGTTTAGAGATGAGAAATACTTCTACCTCCTACGTGAATGTATATGGGATTACACCAAGATGGATGCCCTTAAATTTGTCTCATAGTGTGGAGGGAGTATTTTCATTTATCAAAGGGAAAATCACATGTTTTACTCACTCTCCCTACTAGAGACCGAAGGCTCCAGATCTTATAAATAAGAGGGTATGGACATAGTCCTATACCAAAAATTTGATATCAGGAATTCCAAATCACTTTCACTATGGTAAGGGTTAGTGTGATCATTAATATTTAAACCTATAGACATCCTGATAATTATAACTCTATTATAAGACAAATGTTGTAAACCTCTAACTGTAGAAATAAAAACCCAAATTTTAGACATGAAGATGTACCTTTGTCGAAGGTTTAGTAAACTAGAAGATCTTAGTGGAGGTTTAAAAATTGTACCATTCAGATGAGGGATCCATGTAAGGACCTTCCCTTCTATTGGTGGCCTAGAAGAGGCCTTCAAGCATATCATTCCTTGGTGGTCCATGCATGTATACCAAGAAGGTATGCGTGGTAGGTAAGCTGTGTAGGTACATAGAGGAAAAGAAAAATTCTTATCATAGGAAGGATAAGACTATGAAATCTTGATATGAATTGAGAAATGGAATTCCAATTCAACAATAATTGGTTGAGGTTCTATTTGAAACACTCAGGATATCACTTGATGTCATTGGATGAATCTTGCGTAGGTATTCGCATAAGGAGAGGACCTTGCATAGTTGACTTCTTCTTGTAGAAGGTGGGTCCTCAAACAAGTTTATTATAATATAGACCCTAAATGGACTTTTATATTGATTATACCTTTTAATTATCAATTCTATCATGTTTTAGAGAGCTACCTAGGAAAATTCAGGGAACATGGTGAAGGAGCTACACAAGGAGAGCTTCGAGTGTTATTTCAACCTTTTTAATTATTGAAATACAGAACCCAAGGGTCCTGTTTATTGGAAAGCGGGGAACCCTAGCCAGAGGAGTTACTCCACATAGTTCCTCCACATAGGTCCTCTGTGAAGGTCCTTTACACATGCCATGTTCACTGGTCCTCTGTGCATTTCCTCCACGTTGGTCCTTGGCACAACTCCTTGGCACAACTCCTTGAAACCCATTTAAAATATTTTTCCATCTATGAAATTATTTGAATTATGATCAGTATGCCTAGATGGGCTTTGAGATTAGTCAAATTCATGTTCTCAAATATATTTACACTTCTTGATATAATAGTTAGCACACAGAATATTATTGGAAGAAACTCGGAAAGTTCATTTTTATTCATCGACACAATTTTTTCATCGATCTTGGGAATCCATGGCCTACTCTTGAGGGGGATCATTCCAAATTATCCCTAAATATAGATAAGTATCATGGAAAATTTAAATTCAACCATGAATTATATGGAAACTCTCATCAAACACATTCTTCTAAGTTAACAACAAGTAAGGCCAAGGGAGATCTAGAATGTTTGCAGAAAAAGAGTATGGTCTCTATTTCTCTGCATGAGGTGCAGAATTGTTTTCTTGGTGGATGGACTAGAAAATAGGGTTTAGGTGTCCCTATGTATCCTGTGATGGTAGGAATGAATCCATTCATTATTAATTAATGAAGTTACAATGGAAGACCAACACCAAGGATTGTGATCTTCTCAAGCATGGATCAAATTTTTGTACATCATTACATCATGTGATGAGGAAGTTATCGTTTTGTTTAATGAAATGTGAGTAGAAAATTAGTATATTTAGTATAGAGTATTATAACTCTTACTGTGGTGTTAGGTAGATTTATTTCATACAACTATAACCATATTTTATTCCTTTTATATTCATGAATATAGGATGAGAAAACCATTCAGTTTAATCTCATACGTCCATGAAGGATGTGTGGTGGAGTTTATCAATCTGCAACATTGATGAAATAGTTTCTTTATCACATAATGTATTTTTCAGGAATGTTTCATTGGTAGGGTATGTAATATGATCCCAATACATCTATATTAGAGGGTAATATCTATTAGAGTGGACTTTGTGTATGGAATACGATCCCTCCCACTTTGTCTTAATCATTTTAGGTTTCTTCCTATGATTAATCATGGTGATAAGGGTCAACACCCATTCTCCCTTGAGGAATTAGTGGAGGAAATATTTCTTCTTAAAATCTTATGGTATCAAATTTTTATGTACATCAAATATATGAAATATATTTATTCATTTCTCATCAATTTTCTCCAATTCATCCAATCATTGTTTTTTATTTATCTTTCATATATAGTTGATCACATATGAAAAAAACGAAGCATATGAAATCATTCCTAAATGGGAAAGACTTTTTTTCTTCCATTTAAAAGTGAGTATGGAACCACCCGTGTGGTAGGATATGTTGTATCTGAGTATGACAATAAGAAATTCAATAGAAATTCAATATAATTATTTTTATCATTATACATCATATTTTTTAGTATGTTTGAGGGGATCTTTTTGAAGCACTATATCTATCCATATATGCTCCATGATAGTGGAATGAATGGTGGGATTGGATATTATACTCCCGATACATCTTCTCCAACTCATCAAAAAAGAAATCTGGTATTTAATACAATAATAGTTGTTTGAGGGACAACAAATATTGTAATATTATTTTCATTCAAGAATATGATAGTGAATTTGTTTCCAATATCATTGATGTGTTCTGGATCATCCCATTTAGAGAAGATTATGGTAGTAGTGAGGATGTTTTTAAACTTCTTGGTCATGGTTGTAGGTTATGGTCTAACCACATCCATTAACCGTATAGAAAATTTCCTAGAGTATTTTGACGTATATAGAATATCTGGGGGTTGATGGATGAATTTGGCATGCAGATAGAAGGAAGGGAACTTCTTCATCAATTTTGTGCAGTAATTCATCATTAAAGGCTAATAATATCCAAGCCTTCATATTTTTTTCAATCATGAACCCTGGATGGTGAGAACCATATAATCATGAATGTACATCATTCATGTCTGATGTGGTCTCTTATCCATCAGTGCACTTGAGAATGACTCCATAAAGTCCTCTCTTTTAAAGGAAATTTTTGGGACTTTGTCCATGATAAATATTAAATTTGGTATCACATAATTAGATCTGATTGATTATGGTTTCTTATGACAAGAGAACTCCATATTAGAGGTAGACCACAATGGGTATAATCCAGCCAGTAATGGGTCCATCAGGTTTAGATATATAATTAACTACATTTATTTCTCATATAATGATATTAAAGAAACGATAGACCATTTTACATTGTGTAATGTAGATGAATTTTTCAAACTATTTTGGATCTACTGATGTGGAGGCTATATTTGAAAATGCATCAGCATGTGAATATTTAACCATGAGATGTTAGGCAATATAAGATCCAATGGTAATTATGCCATTATACCCCTAACATAAATAATAAGGGGGTTTAGTTCCTCAGTTATGATGGAATAATTACAATTTATCTTCATCATTATCATATCTTAACTATTTTTAACATTCACGTGGTCTACTATAATTTTAAGTGAATGTTATCACCCTATGAGGAGGTCATAAAATTCCACCAAATTATTAAAATTGCGTTATGAAAATAGGAAGGAGTAAGGGTGTACATCCATTGATGGAGAGATGAGCAAGACTTCACACCTGACATTTTTGATCTTGGGGTCTTCCATTCTATTCCCTGTTAGGATTCTATATGCGTTCTAAAAATAAAAAAATCATACCAAGAGATAATCTTCAATAGTTAATGTCTCTTGATTTGGAAATTCTTTGATGAACAATGTTTTTTCTTCCCATGTATGTTATAGAAGGATGTATTCCAATTCATGGAATTCAATATCTCTATGTTTCATAAACTATTTGTTAAACAATAGTAGGATAACTAAAAACCATTCCAAATATCCATTCAACATTGGATAGTTGTGGATGTATTTGAGTAGGTAATTGTGGGAGACCAAATGAACATCATGGTACTATATATAGTGCCTCATCTTCTATGCTGTCAATATTAGTGCATGTTTTATAATTCATTATATCTAAACAATGAGCCTCAGTGTCATGTATGGTTTGACCATAATTTTAAAGGCTATTTTCATTTTCCAGGGCACTATTTTTTGAGAGTAAATCAACCATTGATTTCTATAGTATGATCACATACTGAATGAATGGTTTCCCCTAAATAGGTGGAACTAACAATGATTTACTCATGAATTATTTATTGATATTTTTAAATGCCTCATGATATTTTATGTTCCTATGGTATTTGACCCCCATAACCATCAACCCGATGAAGGGAAAACAATTTCCTGAGAATTTTTGTTTAAAATGATAAATTTACAAAATTTTTCATTACAATCTCTTCAATTATTTGAGGTTATAATGTTATTAAAAATTAATTATAGGTTTTTTATTTTCATGGTCAACTTCAATGAAACAATGGAGTACGATGAATATATGTAATTTTTATAAGGTAATATTGAAGGTTCACATCAAGGGGTTCATCTTATGAATTTGTTTTCTTATTTTATTTACAATAGTATGAATATTATCCATGTGGTTGGAATGACCTCGATACATAACCATAAGGTCATTCACAGAGAAAATGACAATCCTTCCCATGAAGTGTTTGAATATGAATTTCATGGACACTATTCTATAGAACCGACGTTATTCGAGCCACATTAAATTGCCTGATAGAAAAATACTCTCTATGGGGCTCTGAATGTGGTGGATTCCTAATATTCGTGGAAAATTTGGATTTTACTATAGACTGAATATCCATCAATGAATGAAAGGGCCATATATCCTTCTATGGAATCAATTACTAGCTTCATGATCTGGACTAGGAAATCATCTTTCCAATTATCATAGTTAAGATATCTTAAGTTGATATCACCACAATTTTCATATTATTAAACTTTATTTGGATGATTTTAGAAATCCATTTCAAATACTAGACATCCTGAATGATTATTTTTTAAAAATCTTGTGAAATTCAGAATCAATCATGTAGGTGTGAGTTTGTTTCGTACTTCGGGAACGAAGTTTGTATCCCTAGTGGTTTTCTAGAAACCCCAGCTAGTAAGTTTATGCCTTTGGATCAAGGACAGACATTAATGTTTAATTCTAGAAAAACGTGCATCGATAATTTTTCAGAATGGACTTATACACTTTTTTTCTTTCGGAGAGATTACTGCACTGAACAATGTGGTTTGTGGTTCCCTTTATGTACCCATGTTTAGATCAATGAGTTCATCAATGGTTATTAATACACCTCCCTTTAATTCTAGAGGTGTTTCTATGTGGTTCTCTTCCTATTACTCTTCCTCAACATCCTTACTCATTTGGGGATTATGTGTTAACAAAATTTCCTAGAGTTAAGAGAATATTTATTAGTTTGACATTTTGAAGATAATGTAGATTCATCTGACACGACTGAAATTGAAATTTTTCTTTGAATCTCTAGATGAGAAACATGGAATATAGATTTAGTATCATTAATCTTTAATTGTATATTGAAAACTTATTTTGATACATAAAATGAGGTCTGAATCTATTGAGGCCCATGGGATAGAGTGATGTAATATTTGTCCAAGAATTTTCTATCTTATGAAGAGATAATGACATTTTTAGTGGTTCTCATATCATATATACTGACTAATATCATAAAGGTATTCAAATATTTTCTTTAATTTGAGGCCATTACTTAGATATAATGGATTGGAAAAAACAAAAATTATCTACTATAAGGGATCTACTGGGTCATTTCATGACTATTATGGGCTATGACCTGAGTAGCCCCATCAGTTATGTGTTTTTTCCTTATTATGGTAGAATTCTTCTTTAATGTATTGAGTTTTTAGGATTCAAATGGGACATTTAACAATAAAACATATCGATTTGACAATTAATTAAATATATGAGGAATTTACAGTATGAATATGGGATTTTCACATGATAATTCAACCAAGGCCTTCCTAGTGGAACATTGAAATCCTTATCATGTTGAAAAAATATAATTTACGTGTCGGATAAGTGGTCCAAAAATTGATCTTTGAGAATGAACTTCTGAGTGGAATTTTTTAAATTTTTTAATAAACCTAAAAAATTAATGAATAATGGGAAAAGGTGGGATCAATTTTAACTAGTTGATGAAGTGGTTGGTCTAGAATTAGCTTGACTACTGAGTTTTTGTCAATGATATCATGTCAGATATCAACTATGTTTATCATGATAGATATATACAAATTTCTGATTGGTCCTTTTATAACGGTATATTTTTTCGGGTCCTAGAAAGAGATGAACATGTGAAATTTAGAATGATATATCTCTACATGATATAATTCAGCGTATGTAACATCATCTTCAAACCCTTAAGATAATAGAAAAGTCTCTGTGGGTTATTATTGGAGATATTTTGATAAACATCGAGAATTAAGGATTGAAGATATGTAATTTAGAATTGATAATTTCTTCAAAATGTCATAATTATGAGATAAATTACTATAAAAATTAGAGTGATTTTGTTTTCTTGAAGGTTCATTAGGAATTATAGCACTTGATGTAGGAAAATAGGACCTTTGAACCAGATTTAAAGGTTCTCTTTTTCTTGGTGGGTTAGATCAAACAGGTCTACCTAAGTTCCATGGATTATATATAAATGAAATCAACTAATGCAGATCTTCTAGGATGTTTTGGAAAAGAAAACTCCTAAAACATTATTGGGGTATTTCAATATCATTCTAGACTATCTAGAGGGATCTCCCCTGAGTTTCGCAGTATAGACCACCCAACCAGAGATTTGTTTGGAGTACTAGTGTCTTCTATGACCATGTATTCCCGTGTATCATCAATATCTATGACCACATTCGGTTATTCTTCAAACATATATAGAGAACCTTTTTTCACTATCAAACTCATCACTGGATAAATGATCCATTAATGGAATGAAATTAATGGAAACGAAGATCAATTTTTCATTTGATGAGGAATTTTTATAGTGGGTGAAATCATTATTTACTATTGGAAGGGTGGTTACCATACTTAAAGGAATGATTTAATGAATTTTGAGAGGGTTATAGATAGATTTTTCCTAATACATGTTCATCTTCTTATTTATGATTTCCATTATTTCAGTCCATGTATGTTTTTGAAGAATTTCCTATGGAGGTTTATAGTGATGATGCAGTCAAATGTACAAAAACAAATGTGACTGTGGGAATAATTGGATGCTTAAAATATCATAGGAGGATATCAATATTCCTATTGATTACATTTTTATCATCCAATAGGTGAACTTATGTTCAATATTCTTGGTAACCTCATGTTGTTAACCCTCTTCATATGGATTTATAGTCGAAACATATTGAACTTGTGTCGGTGTTTACCCAGCTTCACTTTCTTGATGTCCACCATGTTTTAGAGGATGTATTTGAAAATTGGGAATTTCAAGATAGTTTGATCAAACATCTGAGGGAAGGGGAAAAAATTTCAGTGATCTACAAGAATAGTCTAATTTGGCCTCTTGGGAACTGTAAATTTTTAGAGGTTGTTTCAAAAATTTTCTATGATGTATCCTGGTAATTTTTCAACTAATAAGGCATAAAAATTATTCTTTAGTTCCTCAAACTATATTCTTCTCTCCTACTTTCTATATTCAGGGTGCGGCTGATGATTCCATCATTCTAAAGAGGGGTTTCGTATAATGTGACATAGTCTGTGGATTAGAAGGTAGTTTATGTGAAGTCATTACCATGACTAAAACATAATCTTATTTACGTTTTCTCTTCCCTTTAAATTATAGAATTACTTTGGACTTGGCCATTGTTTGAAATATAATGTTTTTATGAGTAATAATTTCATGATCATGAAATAGTATTGTACATTTCAAAGGGATTATTAGATTACACAATTCATTATGAATATTCTCTATATTGATAGAATTAAAATAATAATGGTGAATATGAAGGGTTAGGATATTGGTTATCCCATTCCACAGAGTAATGAAATTTGATATTATCTCACTCTCCAGCTTTTTGAAGTTATAGAAGTCAATAATTATCTCCTTATGCATTTTTGAGATGAATTAAAGTTGAAAATACTAATGGAAATATTCCCATACCATGACTAACCAATTCAAAAAACTTGTTTACCTTATTAAGGTTGACCCCTTGTAGTGTTTGTACAAATAATATGAGTTACACTAATTTTTGTTGCATAGGGGAACCAATATTGGGATCAAAGCAGTACATAAAATACATAAATTGTTTCTTTGGATCCAGTAATCCATTAAAAATTGGAAAATGTTGGTTTCCCAAAAAATTGGTGAGGGGTGGGTCATATCTACTAATTCATGGTGTTACCACATTTCTATAATCATTAGTGAACACCGTTATTCCATATATTTAAATCGATATCTCAGTGTATCAATAGTACTTATGTATCCTTTGGGATGTTTGGTTGAATATGTTCTAGAGTAGGAAAATAAATATCTATATCCATATTTGGTGGATCTATTTGTACCTATAGTGGGGGACCAATAGAGGAATGTCTATCAAGATATATCAGACCCAGCACTGGTTTTATGCCTATGAGAGGGACCCAGTGATATCTCACTATCACTAAGTCAATGAATATTATTAATGGGTCCCTAATACAGATAAGATTTTATATTTACACTTTTTTTGATTGGGTTAACCATATTTCATGAGGTAAAGTAGATGGGAGTGCGAGTTGGGGAACTACATGAAGAACAAATATAGAAAGAATAGTGAATTTGAGTAGTTATATATTAAGTATTCTCAACTATTTAACCTACTCCTCCTACTAAGTGAATATTTCCTCGAGTGTGATGGATTAATACTCTCAAAGTGTTGGGTTTGGAACAACATTAAATTTACCATTTTCATTGGTGGATAACCACTATAGAGGTAGTAATGGAGTGGTTAATAGATTCCAAAAATTTAGGGAAAGGCATTGGTTCTATGTATGAACACCCCCTTAAATAATTTTAGTGTTTAATATACTATAATTAAATACACATTACTCTTACTCCTTAATATTTTCTAGGTGTTATGTATCATTTGTAGCATTGTTTTTACAATGTTCACTGATGCGTAACACATTGCATGATTTTTTTCAATCTCATTGATATATTTATTTTGTTTATTCCCACCACGAGGCATCATCCTCTTCTACACTGGCCCTTCTATAATTGTTTTGTGAACTATAATCTTAATTTAATATCTCGAAACTTTTTTTTTCATGATTTGAGAGAGGAAATCATGTCAGGGATATGAAAAACTATGAGGATTCATTCTGCATTGTTCTGTTCTTTTCTGTAGAACATCTACATCCATTAAGGGGGAGGTTACAGAGGTAAAAGAATCCCCCATAAATTAGGGGTGGGGAGGTCACTTTACCATTTCCGTAACCATATGATCTTATTTTTATGATCTCAAACGTGTAGTTGAGAAATACCCCTACCCTATAAGAATGGGTTTCCTATTGATTATAATAGATATTACTGTCATGGCTATTTTCAAAATATTCTAGAGCCATATTGGAATATGGGATGGAAATTTTTATGGATTAAACCTAGGAAAACTTATTCTAAATACATTTTATATTATTTATGATTGGACCCATATAGATGGGATTCTTGCTCAATGTTTTCAGTTGCATGATGCATGAGTATTTTGATTAATTACACTCCTCTGGGCCAACATTTTTGGGAGTCATCAATGATCATTTTTCAATGAGTGTACCATTTTTTGTGAATAGATGATTTTTGTTGAAGTTGGATTCAAGGTATGAGATTTCATGATGTATATTTTGGAGGTATTTTATATTTATAGAGAATAGTAAAATGAAATCCTCAATATTAACCTAATCCTTATATATGAATGATGGATGGAGAACTTAGGATTAGCTAATGCAATTAATTTGACACAAAAATCCATACAGGTTTAAGTGCTACTTTCTGTTTTCATAATTTTGGCTTTTATGCATCTAGGAGATTCACCAAGTAAATTAGGAAGATTATTCCATCTATTATCTTGAGTTTTATTTTATATTAATCATAAAGTAAAACCTTTTATATTATGTTATTTAGAGTTTTCTATATATTTATTTAGATGTAAATCAAAAAATCATTCAAAAAAATAAATTTAATGATGTGTTGGGATGTGTATAAAGTCCAGAACAATAATTTTATGTCATCTTTATACAAATGTATCTTAATGATCAATATGACTTCTTATTATTTCACTGAAGGCAACTTAAATTATTCCAACCAAAGTGGATGCTTCCCTAGTGCATTATTATAAACAATGTGAATTATTTGGGAATCCCTATATCATACTAGAAGGTAGAAAATAAAATAATGGTTTTATGAATTACCATTTCCATGGGATATATATGGGATAATAAAGGATGTATATATTCAATGACGGGAATTATCACAAGTCTGTCCACATTTACCCAAGTGCCTTACAGTTAAAGGGAATTCTTATCATTAAATCTTTAGTGAGAGGACATCTTTGATGAAGTGATAAAATGTTATTGGGTGGACTACCAACAAAATTTGAGTTCTTAATGTGGGGATAGTTTCTATGAATTATAACCTAGAGCAGAACTTTATGGAATATGATAGAATATATAGGTCCTCTTTGATGTTTTATTTTCTAGACATAGAGGGGGTTTTCATGGATTTTATTAGGAGATAGTCTCTCTTGATTGATTTGATTGTAGTTATAAACCATAACATTATGTTTATATATCTATGGAGGACCTCTGGAATATCTTCAAACATTTCATTAATTTAGTAATGGAACAATAGGTTCTTTATAATCCATATATTAACATATGAGGTCTTCCATGACTCTATCATTGATTAGAGATGGATCACAAAAAAACTCTTCATTTTCTAGCTTCCTTTGGTGAATATTGTTTTTGGATTCCTTGTTTTGGGAAATGGGGAAAATCTATAGGGTTATTATTTTTTATATACAAAATATTTGTTTATTAGATCTTATTCCACTACCAAAACATTCTTACAAGTGTATGGAATTTAGGCATGGGTTTGCGCCTACCCTAGACTTTCCATTGGGATAGACCGATTACCTTCAGTTGGAATGGGGATATCAGCTTAATCTGATTGCTTGTATTCATGGGAAAATGTGGTCAATGACCCACATTGATAATATTAGAGATGTTTTTTTCTCCTAGGTGACATTGGATTTGTTTTTGTGAGTCCCCCCAATTGTCGGGATATAGTTTTTCTTGAATCCCTCTAAAATGTCATTTGTCATTATTATCTCCTTGAATGATTAAGGGTTTTTGGAAGGAATTTTATTATTTCCTTTCATAATTTTGAAGATTTTATTGGTAATATCAGTGGATAGAACATGAATATATTCCCATTTCATGGATGGATTAGGGATGTGTTCTTGCTTCTGTCCTCTATTTTCTATTTGTGTATTAAAAAAGTTCTTAAGTGGTGGGAAATAGTATGGATCTACAAATGATTTCTCATTAAGACATTCTATATAATATCTCTGTGTACTACCATGCTAGGCTGACATGATTTATAAATTATAGATGGTGTGTGTTACTTCATTTATATTGTCACAATATTTTGTTATATTGATTATATAGATACAATAAAATTGTGTTGGTGGGATTGGATGGTGAAGTAATGTGTTCATACGTCCCATAGTTTTCCACAAATTTTTTTTGGAAGATTTCCTATGAGGGAAAATATGTGTGGACATGATCTCTATTGTCTGATTACTTATCTCATCTAGCTATCTTTTATTCCACATTCTGAGTGACCAAAGCCAAATATCTATAGGTAAAACCCCCATTAAACATATGTCTTATCATCATGAGAATTTTGTGGTGAAAGTTACTTACAAGATCCCTTTATAAGGTCAAATGTGTTGTCTTGATTGGGTGTTTATTATCCTCTTAATATTTCTAACTAAGATAATAGAGTATCTAATTGTCACAAAATGAGGATAGGCTCTTTAAATGGTTCGAGATAGATATGGTTGTTTTATAATTCTGATCCATGAACTAGTATTTAGTGGATTACTTGTAGGGATTAATTAGTAAGAGGTATTGTTGAGAAGACACCAAATATGAGACAATACCACTTAGGTGGTACTACCGGACTAGTACATTTGAAACATGGCGCAAGAGTTTTTGGGTTGGTGGTGGAATATTCTTTTTAGTCGAGGAACCAACTTGTTTTACAACTAAATTATATTTCTATTTGAACTAGTATAATTCTATTTGGATTAAAGGGAAATATAATTTAAATTTCATGGATTATTTATAATAAATAAACAAGAATACATCATCAAATCAGCATCTCAATAAATGAACACATGACTAATTGATTTCTGTAGATCAATGTTTGGGACTATTTGAGCTTGTGATAAAGGGTTCTTTCATGTGGATAAAATAGTTATAATGGATATGGATTCACTTCAATGTCACCATTTTTATTTATGACAAAATTGATTGAATTTGTTTTATATGATTCAACAGGTTGATTGTTGGGGTTGGAATGGTTTCAATATCCTTCATATTGGTATCACCGTTTATAATAACTTCTAATTGTTTTTTCATGGAAATGAAAACACCAAATGGTTCCCCTATATGATATGTTTCATGAAACCAATTTCCAAAGGTATGTGATTATTGGGGGATCACCCAAAAACACTTATAAACTCACATCGATTGAGGGAATGTGAGGCTAGGCTGATCACACATTTTGGTGGGTGTATTATTACCTAATCCAAGAAAAAATTAAATATGTTATCCATATTTGATAATCCTTACTTAATTACCATGTATAACATGGGTGTCCCCTGAATCAACAGTCAAATATTACCATGTATGAACATTAGAATCATATGTATGTATATGATGTTCTTAGTTGACAAAGACATCTGTATTTAGATAAGTTTTTCCATATATGGTATCATTTTCCATAAATATTTCATATCCTTAAATCATTTATTATCATGATATCAGTTTTATTCTATGAAGTGGGAAGCTATAGAATTAATCATCATCAAGGGAGATGTTATTTGTTTTGATTTATGAATTTGGTTTATGAGATGGTATTCCTACATATCATCATGAAAGGAATTAGAACCTACTTATTTCAGTGGAACATAATGGTACACATCATACCTTTTAAGGTCATGTGATGATCACCAATCAATGAAGTTTATTATCACGTGGTAAGGATGTATTTGAAAAGGGTTTCTAGTAATATTAGATGGAATGGAGATTATGCAGAAGAGCCACAGGGAACCTAGAAGGTATGTAGGCTCCGTTGATGGATATGAACCTTTTAGGAATATGACCTAGATAAAATTAGAGTTGATTTTGGGTGTTGGGTTTGAACCTCATGGAGGATTCCTGCTTATCTCATATAGACCGGAATCAATTCCCACATAGTTCAAATTTGATGATCCAAGTGCATGGGGGCCCTTTGAAGGTCCAATCCTTGGTGATATGACCCATTGAGATAGTTATGAGGATACATGACCAAGGAGGACCATTTAAGGTCTTTATCATGAGTTATTTTACAATTTGAGGTGGTTTTGAGGACCCACGCATATGGCGGCCCTCTGAAGGTAGGCAAGAAGAAGATCTAGAAATGGATTCCCTATAGAGATGTTCATATATTCATGTAGATGTCAAGATCACAACTAGTATCTATGACCATTGGAGTCATGCACGGTGTGAGAAATATAAGGATGATGAAGATATGAAAAACAAAACAATATTTTTGATCCGCTAGATAGACACATATTTCAAAAAAATTTCCAATGTACCATAAGAAATGATAAGGAAATAAAACAGATGGGATACCTTGGTCCCAGTTCCATATAAGGTATGATGTTAAGGATCCAATTCCAATCAAAGATAAATGAAAGTGAGCCCCCCTCCTTATCTGAAATGGTGGGTCTGTGGTATTAGCAACATTATGGTGGGGGAAATTCACTAAAACATGTGTATGTTAGGTGATAAAGGGAAAACCAATCCCTAGACCTCATATCTATGACTGCGAGGTACCAATCACTACACCTAGGTTTTCATCAATTAATAATGAGGGGTTGCATAATTTCACACACCCTGGGGACCAAACCCGTCAGGTATGACAAGTGTGGTACACTTCTTACTGAAGGAATACCAAATTAAATGGGAGACATATAATGTTTCTTCCACCATGGATGTGCACATATTTATTATTCATTGAAGTATTTGGATTTATCCTGATAAGACAAGGTATACAGTGGAGAAAATTCCCTACTGTTGTTGGAATAAAACAGAGGGATCAAACAAATCTTCTATTGGTGAAGGATGGGAGAGACTGAGAATTTTTTCAAAGGTGAAGGCTGACCGAGATGAAATGAATTGCGAAGGTGAATGATGGGTGGGGTGAAATAGATCTCACAAGTAAGACATGTGTGACAAGATGAGATATCTAGGTGATGGAGGAATAATTGATTATACTTGGATAAGGATTTTATCTATGATCTAATGGTCTCCTCGACTATCATTGGAAGACTAGAACATATGTTCCATTCATGGGAATTGTACTTCTCCATAGTGTTTTTCAATTGGTTGTGGTGGATTTCACTAGTTATTTTGTGTTTAAAACTACAAGGAAACATTAATCATCGTACCCATCATAATTTCCTTTTCCTTTTAGGATTATAACTCTACCAAGATATTTTCAGTGGACTTGGATAAAGACAATGGTGAGATGGGCTTTGAGGCATATTTGGGTTTTCCATCAATCGAAAATGAGGAGTCTAAGAGTCCTATTTATGGGAATTATCCGGACCTTGGGTGAAGTACATGGTTTATTAGGTTCTTCACACTGGTCATCATGTAGGTGTAACTAGAAAAAATCACCTTGGCCCTCTTATTTAGATCTGTGTGGTGCCACTAGTTTATAGGGTAGACCTACATAGAGATATTGATTTGAGAATATATTGGTAGGACTTTAAGAAATTGTGTGACTATTTTCATTATTTAATTATATTTTCATTTATGTAATAACCTTATAATAATATTATATTTACGTGAAAAAATGGTGTTTCAAAATAAATTTAAGGCAAACTACTCCTCTTTATGTTATATAAAAGTTACTCATATCTATAAAAAACAATGAGAGTATGCTAGCAGGTCAGCAGATCATTTCCAAGGATTACATCAATGCTTATAATATCCATAATTGTTATTCTATATAGATTTTAAAAACCTAAATCTCTATTAGACATTATAATAAATATATGAAGCGGATCAACCTTATTTCCCAAGAATATACTAATGGATAGTAACTCGTAAGAGTAAATAACCATAAATTATAACTAAGAAACTTGTTGGGAAGATATGAAAAATGGTATGTGTATGTATCAAAATAATATAGAGGGTGTAATAAATCATAACTGTATCTTGAACTATTTAACCCCTTGTAAAAGTATTTAAAATCTCAATTATGCATGTATTTAGGTGATATGAACAAACTATATATAAATATTAAATCCTTATATATAAATATTCAATAAATTTCATTGTAATAAATTCACAATACTAAAAGTTTTTTTGTATTTGTACACTATATACATAAACATTATTAATAAGTACAATTTTCATCATCTCAAACATCATTCTATTGATATGGTACCCTTGTTGACTCATCACATAAAGGGAATTTCCTTAAAATCTAGGGGAGAAAATATTTAATAAAACAATGTCATATTCTATGTAAGGTAAAACAATATAGATATCAACAAATAAATCATTGAAATAGAATAATGTTATAATAGGACATTTTAGAACATATTATCAACCATAAAAATTAATTCATGGAAAATAAGAGATCATGAAGTCCATAATAAATTCATATCCACGATCATGATCAATAAGGGAATCAAATTAGTAATCATCATTAAGGATTCATAATAAAGGAATGTGTTATAAAAAATGTAGGAAACCATAATCATGTTAATATATATATATAATAACAATAATGTCCACAGACAGTCATGTGGGTATATATAGAAAGCGATCATACTCCAAAATCAAAATGTGAACAAATATAATCAAGATCAGGTCTATGAAAATTCCAGTTAGTATATCTAGAAGCAATCATACTCACCCATTAATATGTAACCAAACCTAATTGAAATCATATCTCATTTTATTATCTTCATCCAATTATATATATATATAAATATATATATATATATATCACATTTACCAATATAGTAGAAGATTATAACAGACCCAACCACCACTTAATAAAATTTCATTCATAAGTTTTCCACAACCTTTAAAAAAGATCATATCATTAGTGAAAAACCTCAAGAAAATAAATGTAGTTCAAAAAAATATCATAATTATAATCATAAACCTTCTAGATAATGAGAAATAAAATTTTCATTGGATAATATCACTAGTAAATATTAATTTAAATTAATGGATGTTATCATATCTGAAAAATTTCTTTTGTAATCACATTTGAATATTTATTGAGGAAAATAACATTTTAATTTTAAAATACCTTAGATTAGTTCTATAACATTTTCAAATATTATGGAAAAACATTTCATTAGAAAAACAACAGAAACATGCATATGTGATTTCAAAGAATTATGTGGTCATAATGAATGGAAATTACATTCAGTCGTAATCATTAAAACATTGATTTTGTTTAAATCATCAATAAAATGTAAAATGGATAAAATATGGAAATAATAATTATTTAGATTTTATTAAAGAATTTAAAACATGGGATTAAAAAAAATATTCATTAAATTTCAAGAAAAATTCTTGAAATAATTTTAAAAATGATGGATATGTTAGAAAAAGGATTTCCCACCAAAAGGAGAGATATAAGGTCAAATTTCTTGCCAAATATTTGTGAATCATTTAGAAAAAATAAGAGAATAATTGTACTAAAATTTTAAAATTATAGAAAAAACTACATTTGACTTAAAATTAAATGGGTTTACTATATAATGATAATATTTTTCCTCAATTGAAATTCAATCATAAACAATCCCGATTAAGATGGGATCAAAACATAAATATGTTGCCTCTTTTCAAATGTTTCTTAATATAAGTTAAAAAAATTTATATAATAAATATATATTGATTATAAATCTGTTATATAACCATATTTATACATTAACTATTATGTATGATTCCATTGTATTTTTTGGTTATTCATTTATTAATAATAATTCCTAAAAATGGACATTTGAGTGAGAATTGGTACATTTTCTATACATGTTTTGGTTTGATGATTATCATTATTGAAATTTGTTCATGGATTAATCATATAAACTATTATAAATTTGAAATAATTATCATTTTCATTCATTAAATAATATTTTTTAATTTTTATACAAAAAGAGGGTATTGAAATTTATTTATATCACTTGGTGAAGACGATAATCTGTACATACACATGAGGGAAGCTTCATCATTCATGTTGATAGAACAAAATAAAAGTAAATAATAGTTACATTTTTCAAAATCATTACTTATTCATTATTATAATATATATTTTTATTTAATATATTGGTATTACCGTCAATACATAATGAAAATGAAAAACGAATCACATCACTTCATTGAGCTGGTAGTCAACACATATACAGGATCGATTTTATCATTTTTCCAAATGATATAAAGATAATAATATATATATGATATTATAATTTATGACCGTAATTTTATCTTAAATATCATTTATATGTATTAAATAAAATATAATAAATAACCATGAATTATATTGTTTGAAAAGGGATCATACAGTTACGTGGAGGTGGTCGTCCACACATATGCATGGGTGATACATCCATTTTCCATTTCATAGGAAACAATGTTGATACTAGGGTTTCTGTAATGATAATAACATTTAATTATATTTATTATCTTTAATTTATTATTATATGGATGATTAAAAAGTTTTAATAGAGGTATAATAAAAAAATTGAAAGAGGATGAGTAAGAGGATTACCCTTTCTTTGGTAGACTTCCTTTATATCAATTCATAATGACCTTCATAATGGAATCATAATATTAATAGAAAATATAATAAATGGATAAGGATGTTGAAAAGGTACTTTTATAGGGTTTTAAAAAGTTATATGGCTCAATTTTCTACATATATGAGAGAGGAGGGTGTCATTTTCTAAGAGAGGTAGAGGAAACACATTGAATTTTTTTAAATATTAAAATATATTAAAGTCATACTGTAGAAAAATTATTTTAATTTTTACTATCATAGGATATAGTATTATATATAACCAAAATATATTCAAAATAATGAATTTTTACATGTTTTAATTTCATTTTAATAGTAATTTTATTATTTTAAATCCTTATTAATTCCATTTAACATTTATCCAAATAATTAATTTTTAAATTATTTATAATTCATAATGATCACAAATATAAGTTTAAGTTATTATATATTATTTGTTATGATTATTCCAAATATAGAATATATTACTTGCAATTCAATCTCTCTATTTTTTGGAAATTAATGTAACAAAAAAACAACAATGTTTGACAAATGTTTTTTAAAATTTCTTTAAAGACTCAAAAATTTCAAGGAAATTTTTTTCTTAAATAATTTGGAATTTTACGAGCCCGCGGTTTTTTTATGGAACTTGACTCTGAGGCCCGGTGTGCCTGGAATCAATTTCTGAAGTTTTGTTATACTTAAATTAACTCGTGTAAGCGGTTTTCTTAAAAAGTGTAATAACTCATAAACGGTAACTCGGATTGGAAATATGAGGCCACCGTTGCGCTCAGGATGACAGTTTTACCCTAGGCATGACTTAAGTTTTGTTAGCACGGGCCTCCTCAGAGAAAACCACATTTTGGCTTAATCGTAAATAAAATAATTAAATAAATTACTTTATTTTTCAAAAGCTTATAACTAAAAAACAGAAACTCAGATTAAAAATATGAGACCACCGCTGAACTCGTGAGTGTATTCTTTCTTTAGGAAGATACTAACTTGGATCGGAGAGGGCCACCAGAGAAAGTTAGTTTTTGGCCATAAATAAAATAATTAACTGATAATTATTTTATTGTAAATTTCATACCTTTTAAACAGTAACTCAGATTTGAAATCAGATAGTACCGTTGGGTTCGATGGGGTGTGTTTCACCTAGGAAGATCCTAAACTCGACCGTAGTGGGTTGAGGGTGACTGATAATAATTTTCGGAACTTTTCTTCGGGTACATTCAGTAAACGTACGAGCGAGTTTTTCTAACTTTTGAACCGATGCTCATAATTGAAATCTAAGGGCATCGATGAACTCGCAGCGCCGGTAATGGCCTAAGGGAACATTTACCGCAATTTATTTTTAAGCGGGTTTAATTTTATTATTTCCATAATAAGGGGAGTTGTTACATTATTCGAACTACTAACGCGGTGGGTACGGACTACGAACAAGTCCAGACCCACCGCTAACTTGTTCTTGATGTGTGGCGGCATGGGGTCGGGTGCGGGGTAACAGGAGGTGGCGCAGAAAGTAGATGGGGGGGGGGGGCAGGCGATCCAAATGGTTTGAGGTGCGCCAGCGCCGGTAGCCGGGGGTGGTGCAGCGACGCGGTGGGAGGCCAGGATGGCGGTAAGCCGGAGGCGGCAGATCCGGCGTGAGGGGCAGCCGCGGGAAGGCCATGCTGGTAGGGTTTGGTGGAGAAGAAATAACGAATGGAGAAGGAGATTGGATAGAAGAAACTTTTGAAGGAAATAAATTAAAACTTAAAGAAATAAAGAGAATCCAATGAATGTGATGCGCACAATTTAATTAATGATTTCTATGTGTGAAATGGAGGGAGGTGCACCAATTGGAGAGAGAGGGTGGTGGTGAGTGACATTTTGTTTTTTTTGAGTTAAAATCAATTAAAAATAATAATGTCTTGCACCACCACCCTCTCTCTCCAATTGGTGCACCTCCCTCTATTTCACGCTTGGAAATCCCTAATTAAATGGTGCGCATCACATTAATTGGATTCTCTTTCTTTCTTTAAGTTTTAATTTATTTCCTTTAAACGTTTTCTCTCTCCAATCTCCTTCTCCATTCACTGTTTCTTCTCCACCAAACCCTACCAGCCTGGCCTTCCCACGGCTGCCTCTCCCGCCGGATCTGCCTCCTCCAACTTACCTTCATCCTAGCCTCCTGAATGGAGAAGGAGATTTGAGAGAGAAAACGTTCAAAGGAAATAAATTAAAACAAAAATAACGAAAGAGAATCCAATGAATGTGATGCGCACCATTTAATTAGGGATTTCCATGTGTGAAATAGAGGGAGGTGCACCAATTAGAGAGATAGAGGGTGGTGGTGCGTGACATTGTGTTTTTTGAGGTAAAATCAATTGAAAATAATAATATAATAATCATCTTATTATTTTTGTTGATAAAATACTTTTTCGACCCAACTTATTCATGCGATCTCGGTTTCACGAACCGTCTGCGGCAGTGCGACCCAGATTCTGAGATGGACATTCCGAGTCCAATATTGAATGTTTTTTTTCGGGTTTTTGGATTGGGTACCCAAAGTGCTCTAAAAATAATTGATTTAATAATATTATTGAATCTTTTACCTCCCATAACTCATGCGTGCGACGTTTGATTGGCTTGCCGTCAGTGGCGATGTAATCCTATCAATCATACGGTCAATTCAAGTCTAATGTTGGATACTAAATTCTGGTTCGTGGCTCGAGTCCACAAAACACCGAATAATAATATTATTATTATTATTACGGGATTTGTATTCGACATATCTCTCTCATACGGTGTCGGAATGACGAACCGTCTATGACGTTGCGACCCTGGAATTAAGACGGATATTTCAAGTCCAATTTTAGGTATATAAGTTGAGGTCGGGGGACGGGCCCCACGTGGCCCGGTTCGTGCGTGTTGCGGTGAAATGTAACTTTCTCACCAGCTATCCGTTTAGGACCAATGGGTAGTCCATCTCATGTATTTTTCAATATGGATCGCAATGGTGTGACCAGTTTGGTTAACATGTGTCTTTTGGGGTACGACCGTGTTGGATTGAACATGAATCAAACCGGGCCCTCAGAGCGGAAACAGTTAAAACCAAAGCTCCAGACGTCCGATTGACGTGCCGTTGACTTTGTTGGATTCCTTTTCATGAGACAGATCTTTTGGTATAATTCACGTGAGGTTTGTATGTAGTTGGAGTACGATTGGATTGGATTATACCCAAAATCCAACCGGGCCCCTAGAAAGGAAAAGTCGATAACTTTCAGAGCGAACGTCCGTTTGACGAACTGTTAGTGGCATTGGTAATATCGTTGAGAAAAGGTCCCTTGAGTATACACAATGAGAGTTTGGGGTATAGTTGAGATACGGCCAAGTTGGTTGGTACACAAAACCAACTGGGCCCCCAGGATGAAAAGGCTAATAACTCACAGAACGGGTGTCCGATTGACGCGCCGTCTATTGCGTTGAGACTCATGTGACGAGGCGGTCCTTTTTGATACTTCGTTGTGGGACTTTGTGATACTTTGAGTATCGACCAGTAGCTCATGGAGCGGATCCTCCTAGAGACGAGCGTATGAAGTGTGGAGACCTAGTAGCTGCGGATCTGACGACTGTATGACCGATTAGACTTGGAGTGAGTCGACTAGCCCAGTGGATGGAGCGCCTGGTATTTGGTGGAAGAGACACGATGGACAGAGAACCTGTTAGTTGGAAGCATACCCACAGTACTCGATTGGAGGAGTACCTCTGTAGGCTATTAGGGGAACCGCTACTCTGTTTGGGCGGCAGACCCATGGCGGGGATCACTACTGTGTTTGGGTGTGGACCAGCGATACTCGACAGTAGAAGTACATTTGCAGTCTAAGGTTAGTGAGTAGTGCCTCAGAGTCGTGATAGGGCTACTGTACTCGACAGAGGAGGAGTTCTCCAGCAATTGTGGTTTCTGTATCATTAATGAAAATCCTTGTTTGATTTGAGTCAATGACCTTTGTGTTTACCTCATGATTGAGATGGGTTACTTGATAACTTAGGTACATGTATGGGAATATACCTAAGTAGTGGTTATCCGTTGATTTCATAACCTTTGTGATTACCTATGGATTGAGACGGGTTACTTGATAACTTAGGTATAAGTATGGGATTATACCTAAGTAAGTGTTATATGTTGATATCCTTCTTTTGGGTTATCCTTGTTGGATTTATTGAGACAACGAGGGTCTCGGGGTCCCTACTGAGTATCGTTATACTCACCTCCACACAGGCTATGCCCGCACCTCGTTGTGTTGGATGCAGACGATGGAAAGTGCTGATAGAGATCGAGTGTACAAGGACTGGATGGTACCTGGAGGTGGACCTCACGATGAGTCAGTACTTGGAGGTGGACCTCATGAAAAGTTAGTACCCGGAGGTGGACTTCACGATGAGACGGTACTTGGAGGAGGTTGGTGGGAGAGAGCGTTGAGGAGGCTATCTGTACCTACCCTTCAGGTAGGATCTGAGGTGGACGACCCAGGAGCTGCTTCTATCTTCCAGCTGCTTTTCTTTTCTGTTGTACTTTCGTTTAGTTGTAGATTTACTTTTCAGTTGGGTTTGTATTCTGGCCCATTTACTTTTCAGCACTTTCTTTTGTACTTAGTGTATTACTTCCACTTGTACTCTGGTTGGACGTGTTTATGTTTTATAATGGAAATGCCTTTCTAGTTATCAGGATTTACGCCTTTGGTGCTAGTCGCCAGCCCCTAGCCTTTGGAAGGTGGGCTTGGGGTAGTCACGGCATGGGCCCCGAGGACGGGTCATGACAAATTGGTATCAGAGGAGTCGGTTCTACCGTAGAACTCAGAACTCTGATTATTCCTTTATGTGAAGCAACAATGTTAAGGGTACCGAGTGCGGTCTTCAGTTCAGGGAGTCTAGTGTTGGTTCGGCGGCCAACATATCCATACACCAGGACCATGACTACTGATTTCCGACTTAGTTCACAAAAACACTGATTGCATGTGTGTTTCCAAAAAGATTAAAAATCAGCTCAAACCAGGTCAGCTCACCAGGTATAAATTGTTGACCATTTCACATTTGTTTATGATGTCTCCTTGCAGACAGTTAGTTGGAGTTCCAACAGAGTACACGATGACAGCCCACCGGGCGATGAGGCTCCAGTGCAGGGCCCTCTTTCTATGTTGGCACCTTCGGGTGGTGTACCAGCAGCACCACTACCCATTGGGCAGTAGATTCCACCAGTCGTACTAGTGGACAGTGCACGCTGATGGAGCACGTTCCACGAGTTCCAGTAGCAGAGGCCTCTAAGGTTACCAGGCGAGGCATATTCCCAGGTTGCAGTGGACTGGATGGAGGTGATTGCTAGAGTTCTACACCTAGTTTAGACACTAGTAGAGAATATGTTGATATTAGCTACTGGTGTTTCCCAGTGAGTGACCATGAGGTTGGTCTACAAAGTGATGATGCTTCAGTATGTGGAACGATGCCTGAGATAGTACCTTCAGGTAGTGCACCAGTTATATCACTACCTGTTGGTCTGCAGTTACAACCGGTGGTACCGGTAGATGAAACATATATGCATAGTGCCTTACACGTGTTTTAGAATCAAATACCCCTTAGGTTTCGAGGCGATCCTGACTTATAGGCAGCTGAGGACTAACTTGAGGAGGTGGCTGAGAGTTTTCAAGATCTTATAAAACTTCGGCCGAACGACATGCCGGTAGCTGAGTATTCATCGATGCATATCGATCATTCCTGGTACTAGATGACTACGATAAGATAAGTCATTTAGAGATCTGACCTCATAGCGAGGTGTGTTTTTAGGACATTTTAGCCAACAATTTTCCTCTACACATTCCTACTTATGTTAGGGTTCTAGAGATAACCTTTGTGGTTAAATGTTCTGTTGGTAAGTGGATAAAGCTAGTGAATGTTAGCAGTGTGAAATCAGGGAACTGAAACCAGTCTCAGAGACTTGGTCATGTAAAATGTTTTAATAAGAGGAAGTGTTAAGGACAGATGAATCTGTAGAGCAGCAGACGTGGAAGCATAGCTAGGAGAGAAGCATGAGGTGGAGTACATTTTGACATGTTACAAACCACTCTCCTTTGTAGTCCCCGCCAGGCTCAGGGAGCAGAAGGGAAAGGGAAGAGAGTAGCTACATTCAGTCAAGTAGTGTGACCCAAGGGATCTAGGAAGGATTTGTGGTACAGTCTGTGCCTACTAATACCTTCCGTAACAACAGACATTAATACGAATCATTCCTTCCTTCCAGGAATCTTGTCCCAGACCTAGATTTTCTGGTTAAGCCATTGACTTGACCCTCATGTCTGGAGACACCTTTGGGAGGAGACTCGATAATTATGCTTCTTCCAATGGTGTGATCTGACCCTTGAGGTGAGTGTTTCGGTTGGAACCTCTTGGTGGAAGTGTCGAGGACTTACGATGTTAGTTTGGGTATGGACTGGGAAACTAGAGTTCATTCACAGATTGACTGTATTAGGCAAAAAGGTTGTGGTTAGCCTATAATGTTGGGATGTGTTTTCCTTGGTCGACAAAAAGGAAACCCCAGGCAGCATATGATTGAATCATGCATAATTGGGTGCAGTCGATCACTCATGAGTTGGCCAGACATAGATTTATGCCAGACTTCTCCAGAGTTGTTGCACCACTTTTATCATTGACGAAGAAGGGGAAACCCTTCATGTGGTCAGAGAGATGCCAGCAGAGCTTTTTAGGAGCTGAGGCAGAGGTTGACTAGTGCACCCATTTTGAGGCTACCGAAGAAGGTACAGATCATCCAGGAGCGGATGAATACTGCATAGAGCAGATGGAAGACCTATGATGATAGGAGACAGAGACCACTGGGGTTTGAGGATGGTGATCACGTTTTCTTATGGGTCTCACCTCGATGAGGTCTATAGAGATTTGGTCCGGGAAACAAGTTATATCCATGATTCTTTGGACCTTTCCAGGTCCTCAATAGTGTAGGCGAGGTTGATTACCGCCTGGCCCTTCCATTTCAATTTCACCAGGCGAACGACGTCATCCATGTATCTCAGCGAGGAGATGCATGCATGACCTATCTGTCATCATCGACCACAAGACGACATTCACAGAGGTTCCAGTAGAGAATGAAGATCTATAGGAACATGTCTTTCATGGAAGGTTGATTCCCCTTATTCAAGTTCTTTGGTATCACGGGAACCTTCAGTAGAGGATATTGGAGTTGGAGGCTTGGATACGTGCTCAATACCCTCTTTTGTTTTCTTAGTGTGTGTTGTAGCTTTAAGGGGACGTAAATCCCTGAGGTGGGAGTAATGTAAAGACAATAAAATTCCAAGTAAAATTTATTCTTAAATACTTTGTAATTTTACGAGTCTGCGGTTTCTGACGACACTTGATTCTGAGGCCTGGTGTCCACGAAATCAATTTCTAAAGTTTTGTTATGCTTAAATTAACACGCTTAAGAAGGTTTCCTAAAAAGTATAATAACTCTTAAATGGTAACTCAGATTGGAAATCTGAGGGCACCATTGCGCTCAAGATGGCGGGTTTACCCTAGGTGTGAATTAAGTTTAGTCAGCACGAGCCTCCTATGAGAAAACCCAATTTTGGCTTAATCGTAAATAAAATAATTAATTAAATTATTTTATTTTTAAAAAGCTTATAACTCACAAACGGAAACTCAGATTCCAAATCCAAGACCACTGTTGAACTTGTGAGAGTATTCTTTCTTTAAGAAGATACTAAATTGGGTCGGCGAGGGCCACTAGAGAAAGTTAGTTTTTGGCCACAAATAAAATAATTAACTAATAGTTTTTTATTATAAATTTCATAACATTTAAACAGTAACTCGGATTGGAAATCTAAGAGTACCGTTGGGTTTGTTGCGGCATGTTCCACCTAGGAAGAGCCTAACCTCAATCGCAGTGGGTCGATGGTGATTGATAATAATTTTCCAAATTTTTTTCGGGTACGTTCAGTAAACGTACGAGCTGATTTTTCTAACTTTTGAACCGATGCTCGGAATTGAAATCCGAGTGCACCGAAGAACTTGCAGCACTGGTGATTTCTTAAGGGGACCTTTACCGCAGTTGCGTTTTAAACTGGTTGAATTTTATTATTTGGGGATTTAGTTTAAAATAAATAAAATTGTTGAACAATTTTATTTTTATATCTTGGAAGTTAAACTCTTCAAAGTGTGGATAAATGAGTGGTGGGCCCAAAAGATCCCCAACATCTCAACTTCATAAACTCTCTCTAACCCCCTTTAACACCTCTTCAATTTAATGTGACAACTCCCCTTATTATGGAAACCCATCACCCCCTAATTAATATTCCATCAAAGATTTGAATTACATGGAATGTTATATTATGGAGAGCCTTTTTTTATTATTTTAGGGCTTGAAAATATTGGTGGAGGAACCCTTGAGAAGACTTCAAATGAAGTGTTCTAATTTGATGAATAACACCAACATTAAACGAAGAACGACTCTGCCGTGAAGAACAAGGGGGATTTCTCCAACAGGGTTTCTACTTCGGACACACCCTAACGTCAACAGAATAGACGTCCATCTTCCACAACGCCACATTCCGCGAATCAATGACATGCGACGTAAATTACTGAGGTAGGGGGTTTTTGTTTATTTAAGTTTACGTGATTCTTTTCCTTGAGCATGGATGAATATTCTGTTGGGTGTTTATTCGAACTACTAACGCGGTGGGTACAGACTACGAACAAGTCCAGACCCACCACCAACTTGTTCTTGATGTGCGGCAGCATGGGGTCGGGTGCGTGGTAACGATAGGTGGCCCGGTGAGTGGACGGGGGGCCAGGAGATGCGGATGGTTTGAGGCACGCCGTTGCAGGTAGCCATGGGCGGTGCAGCGGCGCGGCGGGAGGCCAGGATGGCGATAAGCAAGAGGCGACAGATCCGGCGTGAGAGGCAGCCACGGGAAGGCCAGTCTAGTAGGGTTTGGTGGAGAAGAAATAGTGAATGGAGAAGGAGATTGGATAGAGAAAACGTTTAAAGGAAATAAATTAAAACATAAAGAAAGAAAGAGAATCCAATGAATGTGATGAAAACCATTTAATTAGGGATTTCCATGCTTGAAATGGAGGGAGGTGCACCAATTGGAGAGAGAGGGTGGTGGTGCGTGACATTGTGTTTTTTTGAGTTAAAATCAATTATAAATAATAATATTATAATATTATTATTATTTTTGTTGATAAAAAACTTTTTCAACCGCAACTTATTCATGCAATCTCGGTTTCATGAACCATCTACGGCAGTGTGACCTAGATTCCAAGACGGACATTCTGAGTCCAACGTTGAATGTTTTTTTTGGTTTTTGGATCAGGTACCCTAAGTGCTTGAAAAATAATTGATTTAATATTATTATTAAATCTTTGACCAGCCATAACTCATGTGTGCGGCGTCCAATTGGATTGCCGTCAGTGGAGATGTAATCCTGTCAATAATATGGTAGATTGATGTCTAATGTTGGATACTAAATTCTGGTTCATGGCTCGGGTCCACGAAACACCGAATAATAATAAAATTATTATTATTACGGGATTTTTATCTGACATATCTCTCTTATACAGTGTTGGAATGAAAAACCATCTACGATGTTGCGGCCCTAGAATTTAGACGGATGTTTCAAGACCAATTTTGGATATTTATGTTGTGGTTGGGGCGCGGGCCCCATGAGGCCCGGTTCGCGCGTGTTGCGGTGAAATGTAACCTTTTCACCGGCTATCCATTTTGGGTCAATGGGTAGTCCATCTCGTGTATTTTTCAGTATGGATCACAATGGTGTGACCGGTTTGGTTAACTGATGTCTTTTGTGGTACGACTAGGCTGGATCGAACATGAATCTAACCCAACCCTCAGAGCGGAAACCGTTAAAACTTGAGCTTCGGACGTCCGATTAATGTGTCATCGACTTTGTTGGGTTCCTTTTGGTGAGATGGATCTTTTGGTATACTTCACCTGAGGTTTGGACGTAGTTGGAGTACGGTCGGGTTGGATTGTACCTGAAATCCAACCGGGACCCTGGAATGGAAAAGTCGATAACTTTCAGACTGGAAGTCCGTTTGACGAACCGTTAGTGGCTTTGGTAATCTCGTTGAGAAACGGTCCCTTGAGTATAACCTATGAGAGTTTGGGGTAAAGTAGAGATACGGTCGGGTTGGTTGGTACACGAAACCAACCGGGCCCCCAGGACGAAAAGGCTAATAACTTACAGAATGGGCGTCTGATTGATGCACCATCTATTGTGTTGATACTCCTGTGATGAGGTAGTCCTTTGTGATACTTTATTGTGGGACATTGTGATACATGGAGTATCGACCAGTAGCTCCTGGAGCGGATCCTCCCGGAGACGAGCATATGAAGTGCGGAGACCTAGTAGTTGTGGACCTGATGACTGCTTGACCGATTGAACTTCGTGTGAGTCGACTAGCCCAGTGGACGGAGCGCCCGGTATTTGGCGGCAGACCCAGAGCAGACGGAGCGCCTGGTAGTTGGCAGCAGACCCGCAGTACTCGATTGGAGGAGTTCCTCTGTAGGCTTTTAGGGGAACTTCTACTGTGTTTGGGCGGCAGACCCCTGGCGGGGAGCACTACTGTGTTTGGGTGTGGACCCGTAGTACTCGACAGGAGGAGTACCTCAGCAGCCTAAGGTTAGTGAGTAGCGCCTCAGAGTCATGACATGGTTACTATACTCGACATAGGAGGAGTTCTACAACAGTTGTGGTTTCAGTATCATTAATGAAAATCCTGGTTTGAGCTGAGTCAATGACCTTTGTGTTTACCTCATGATTGAGATGAGTTACTTGATAACTTATGTACATGTATGGGCATATACCTGAGTAGTGATTATCCGTTTATTTCATAACCTTTTTGATTACCTCTGGATTGAGATGGGTTACTTGATAACTTAGGTATAAGTACGGGCTTATACCTAAATAAGGGTTATCTGTTGAGATCCTTCTTTGTGGTTATCCTAGTTGGATTTAGTGAGACCATGAGGGTCTCGTGGTCCCTACTGAGTATCGTTATACTCACCTCTGCACGGGCTATACCTGCACCCCATTGTGTTGGATGCAGAAGACGGATAATGCTGACAGAGATCGAGTGTACAAGGACTAGACGGTACCCAGAGGAGGACCTCATGACGAGTCAGTACCCGAAGGTGGACCTCACGATGAGTTAGTACCCGGAGGTGGACTTCATAATGAGACGATACTTGGAGGAGGATGGCGAGTGAGAACGTTGAGGAGGCTATCTATACCTACCCTTCAAGAAGGATCTGAGGTGGACAACCTAGGAGCTGCTTCTATCTTCCAGCTATTTGTCTTTTCTGTTGTACTTTTGTTCAGTTGTAGCTGTACTTTTCAGTTGGGTTTGTATTCTGGCCCATTTACTTTTCAACACTTTCTTTTTTTACTTAGTGCATTACTTCCGCTTATACTCTGGTTGGATGTGTTTATGTTTTATAACGGCAATGCCTTCCCAATTATCGGGATTTATGCCTTTGGTGCTAGTCACCAGCTCCTGGCCTATGGAAGGCGGGCTTGGGGTAGTCACGACACAGGCCCCGAGGACAGGTCATGACAATTTCAATTTTTGTCAAAATGTAATTTTATACGATGATAAAATATAACATTGATCCAAAAGGTATATATTGCATTATATTAAAAATTATATTTTAATTGAAATCCAGATTCAGATGAATATTTTAAAATACTAAAAATTACATTTAGAATTCATTAGTAATTTTTATTTTCATAATTTATCCATATTAGATATTTTTAGAATTGTTTTGAAAAATTCACCATAATATAATTTTGAAGTGATTATTTTAAAAAATGATTTCAATTTATCAAATAAAATTTTGTAAAATTGTTTATATTCATTATAATTCCCTTAATCTAAATTTTTAAAAAAGTAACGAAAACATAGTTTTTATGAATTATTTATCTTTACTGAAAACTTACTGCCAATTTTTTACACAGTAAAAATTTTATTTAAATTTTATAAATATATTATAATTTTTTTTTAAAAATGAGTTCATTCATCCAATACAAATGATATGTCAAAATGATATTCCATATTATCATTAATTTATACTCATGTGTGCATATATTAAAAACTATCAATTGAATTATCATTTTTTAACTGAGAAATATCATAAACTCTAGGGTTGTTCCATTCTTCTACAACCCAAATAAAACTTTTTCCCTACATTTCCATCACTATCATATATATGAATAAGGATAATTTTGTGTCATCATATGCATGAGATCCAAAATAATTTTCATAAATTTCTTATTTAACAGGTAATTCGTATTGTTTTGTTGATCTTACTATCTATATTCCAAAAATCTCAACCGGTTGTTCATCATTGGATATATACTACTTTATTGGTGTGGCCCCAATGTTAAATGCATGTGAATAATTAAGTATATACTTAATAAAGTTATATATATGAAACACATGATGAATGTGATAGATATTTAGTTAATGGTACAAGAGATAAGCTACCATCTATACATGATTAATAATCTCGAAGAGACTGATATATCTGGGGATCAACAATCCAATCTCTCAAAATATCATAAACATATTCCATAGAGAAATTATTTGGAATAACTCCTGATAGACATTGATATATAGACATATACATTAAAATATATATATAAAATATTTTTAGATAAACAATCATTGCATTACACAACCACATGTGTGAGGAATGTTATAGTTTAGTACCCAAGGAAACATTGAAACAAAAAAAATGTTACATAAGTTATGTACATAATATCCCACTATATTATTCATAAATATAACAATTAATATAAATATAATATATAATACTTTTTTTATCTCATGGGGAATGGAAATTTTAGAAAGGTAAATCTCAGATGCTCATTAATGGTAAATAATGGAGGAATATAAGCATAACAAGCACATAAGGGTATGGGAGTGTGGGAAAAAACATTTTGAAGATTATACCATAAATATCAAATATCGTATTCTTAAGTCATGTATTATTTAATATCAGTTCATAGGACAGGGAACAAACAAAAATAAAAGAACATGATCCATGGGAGCATAACATTGGCCAAATACATAGATTTTTTTAATACACATAAGAATATAAAATCTTATGTCATGGATACCTACCGAGACATCTGTAAAATGTTTTTCTTGTGATTACCACCCATGTACTTGGATTAGACATGGGATGACCTTCTGTGTACTAATTTGTATTCTTGGTATACCCTCACATGTTACCTTTGAGCTCGAATAACATTAATCTTTAAAGAATAAATTTGATAGAGTTATTTATCACACCCATAACATAATTATAGTCATATGTATGTCTACAACACAATCATAAAAAATTATCATATCATAAGACATGAAAATAATTGTGTTTTATAAACATTTATTCTTATCATATCTAATAGATAAATATAAAGGTTTCAAAAACATTTCCACATTTAATCATATTATAACCCATGTAAAAAGAAATTGATTTCATCATAATTTTATCATATGTGGTTTAACCTATGGAAGATAAATGGTTTTCATAAATAAATTTTCATGATAAAACATTCATATAAGAATTTATAAATTTTTCCTTGCTAACATCCCCTAAAAAGTGAATGTTGAAATAAATGATGATGTCTTATATGAAGAATGATCTTTAATGATAACTTGGAACATTTCTTGAGGAAGATATATTTTCTTTGAAAATTTATTTCTAAAACTAAAACATCATAAATTATTTTAAAATAAAATTTCATTTAATGATTTTTAAAAATTATAAAGTAATACTAAAATAAAATAATGACAAGGAATTTTAAAATTCTGTTCATTCCATACATGTTGAAACATATATTCCATTAATCATTGGAATTATAATGAAAAACAATCCCAATAAATGATGAGATTGTAGCACAAATCCATTACCACTTTGGCAACATATGAAATATAATATCCATTAATGAGTTACCCTAACATGAAATGGATATGTAATCCCCATTTTTTTTGAGAATCATCATTAAATAAATTATTGGGTAGTATTTACACAACATAAAAGAAATAGGTGGTTAATGTATCATGTGTCTCACATTAGTAAAAAAGATAGAATTTAATCTCTTAACACATTATTAATATTTTTAATAATAGTCATGAACAAATAATATCATAAAAAGAAACAATATATAACATAAAATGAATAGAATTCAAGTTTCAACATGTCAATGGGGAAGTAAATACACTAAAAAAATTAGTGGTAAAATTTCATGCCTCCTAAAATAAAAGAGAAACTCAAAATCCCTTACCAAGATTCTTGACTTCATTCATACACATTAAAAATAATAATTTATAGTAAATATATGATAATAATAAATATATTAAAGAAACATTAATATAATTATTATACCATATATGTTTTTATTGTGACATATTATTACCCATTTATTAGCAATTAAGTGTTAAATTAACATTTCTTCCAATAAAATCATTATTTTTTATGTATGTTTTCAACTGTTATTTTTGGTCCCCTTAATTTGATCATGATTTGATAATATAAAAAATTTAAAACATGATATAAATATCATATATTTTAATTATATTTGTATTTATATTAATCATTTGAATTTAGGGATAGAAAATAAAATGGACAATTCATTGAGATAGTATTTCATACAAGCATGTGAACATTGATTAAATTATTCTTTTTAGATTGAAAAAAGGAATTTAAATGATATATTATATTTATAAAATCATGTTTATTATATATATATCACATATTTTAATTAAAACCATTCTTATTACCTTCAATGTAATGTGTGAATGAATAACATCGCTTTGTGAGACAGTAGTCTGCCATACAGAAGAGTGACGTTATCACATTACCTACAAATGGAATGAATGATAATATTTGTGATATAACAACTGTATATTCATAATAATAACACAAATATAAAATATAAATATTAAATTTATAATTATATTAATCGTTGATATGTGGTAATGGAATAATTAATGACATCAGTTTGTGGGGCCACAGTTAGCTGTATACTTGAATGATGAATTTGTAACCCATTTGATAGAAGTGGATATGGATATAGGTTATAACCAAAACATATAAATGTATTCATATATTTATTATACCATTTTAATTATATCATCATGTTATAATAATAATTTATTTAATTTGGGGAAAAATTGAATGACCTCTTATTGATGAATGTTGCCTCTTCTTTGAGTATCCTCCATAGGTTTCACTAAATGAATTCCTAGGTTGGATTTATATTAAAAATAATACTTATATGATGGGAGGAGTAAACTAAGGAATTAATTTTGGTATGTAATAGCTTAACCAGAAGGGTTTGATGGTATGAATAATGTAGAAGAGGGGTGTCCATTTATATATGTGGTGTGTGGTACACTTGTAAACATTTTAGTATATATTGTACCCAAGTTTTCCACATTCCATAACGGTATAAAATGGATAAAATTAAAATATTATAAATGATAATATCTAAATATATATTTAAAATATATTTTAAAAAAATTTATTGTTCATTCGAACTATTAACATTTCTACTTACCAACTCGATAAACACATTATTTCCATAACCAAAGTAAATAATTATTACCATTATTATTATTAATTTGGTAAAAAAATAAGTTTAACCGTATAGATAAGATAAATTATTATTATTCAATTATGGAAACCATTTTTTCAAATTCCAATCATATAAGTGAAATCTTTTAATTTAAAATTAATCTTTCATATGTGATGAGAAAGCGGGATTGAAATGAAAAATTATCAAATGGATGACATTATTTTATTTCAAAATTGAATGTAAAATTTATGTAAATGCCCTATATAGGATTAATGGATGTATAATTATCCAAATTTTAACATAAATAAAATGTAAAATAGAATTTATCTTTATAAAATAATTGAATGAAAACATATATTTTAATTAAATATCTTTAATTTTCATTATCCATAATAGAAATAACTTTTATGGGTTATATATAAAATGAACCATAAGGTAATTTTGACATGATGATTTAAATAATGGATTTTATTTTTTGAAATTAATTTTATAAAATTTCCAAATAATTTTTTTAGTTCAAAAAAATGAAATAAAAATCAATTTTCGAAAAAATAGAATTTTATAAGCATATAAATCCTTTACATGAAATTATTTAATTTTTTAGTAAATATGTTTTCAGAATATAAAAAAATTATGGTTTATATTTTTAAAAAGAATTTCGTTCTATTAATATTTCTATGTTTAAATATTCTGTTAGAATGATATCGATTAAATAAATATATTATTAATTTTGACTAGTTTTGTTAAAATAAATGGTCATATATAATATAGGCTAAACTGGTGTTGCAAATAGAACAAACTAACATGGCGTTTCATATAACTAAATTTATCAACAAAAATTAATTTATTTTTAAAAATAATTCATATAAATTATGGGTTTTTAATTCTACATCCTCCCACTTAAAAGAAATTTATCCCTTGTGAATGATAACTACAATACAAATAGGTGGGGATACTTTTGCATCACCATATTCTCAAGTCCCCACATATCGTCCTCAAACATGTTGTTTCACCAACAATGTATGACCATTTTAGTATTAATTCTTTTTATAGAATTATTTTGTGACCCATATTCTCCATTCGTTCTTCATAATAATAAATATCTTGCACCAATGTTATGATAATGAAGTTAAATACATGAGAAGGGTAAGGTATGCACTTTTTCATGTGATATATATGGAACAAATCATTCACCTATATTTTGTTTGGTTGAAGATCTAACTAATTGGATTTATTCTTGATATGATCAACAATTTCCAAGGGAAAATTAATCATCTGGCTTTGCTTCCTTTTATTATTGTATCTCATAACCTTATACCATGGATAAATTCATAGAAAAACCGTTTCACCAATATTAAATTCTAGATTACATCTTTGATTGTGAATATAAAATTTTGACCAACATTCATCTTCCTTGATGTGTAGATTATTATCTATAACAATGCATTCCATTTATGTAGCTATCTTAGGTCCGAGTTCCATTCAATATCCAACTTTATTATAGAACATTGGATTTCTAAATTTCTATAAATAGCAGGATTCATAAGGATCTATCTGAATTCTTGAGAGTGAAATTATTATAGGAAATATCAACTAGTTGATTGTGTTTATCCAAAACACGTTTTAAATCCTTAGTATGGTGATCAACTATAACCCATATAACATTAGTTCCTTTAAAATATTTTGGGATTACAATGAAAAAATCAATGGTGATGTTTTCCCATTTACAATATGGTATGTTTAATGGATGTAATAACCCCTTAGATATTTGTGTTTTAGTATTAAAATTCTAATATACCACAAACTGAGATAAAAACATTTTGATATCTCTCTTCATGAAATCCCACCATAAATACTATTTCAAATATCAATACATCTTAATACATATTGGAATAATATACAATTAAGAACTATGATATTCCTATAATAAATCCTTCATTATTCCCGGTATGGAAATACACATACACAATTCCCGATAATTTTTATTCTTTCACGATCTTGATTAAACTCTTGATCAGTTTTATCCTTCTTTTATTGCACTAAATATTCCGTATATAGCTCTTAGAACATTATGTGGATAGAATTTTGAACATTATATTTATAAATATATGTTTTTTAGCTTTATTTAGGCATCCCAATGCTATCTTGTGAAAATCATGAGAAATTTGATATTTTCATAATCCGTATCAAGAATAAGCTATTATTATTCTTTTAACTCCGACCATCGTCCACATTTTTTTTTCTATTCTAGGGTTTTATTGTATTTAGTAACTATATTTATTAATCATATCTAACCATATTGTTTTTTCCATATTCAACCACTTATATCTGAATATATACATTAAAAATTTATTATCATTGAATATATATATCCCAATTTCTTCCTAAATATTTTCCCTCCAAATATTTAATGTAAAACTTACCACAACTAAAACCAAATAACGAGTATGGTATTTTTTTTCATGAATCATCAATTATTATGAGTCAAAATCTATAACCATTTCAATATTGATATGAAAAAAATCCTGTTAAATTCTTGGATACATCATTGTAGATTAAAACCCTTCTCTACTAAAGGGAAATATAAGCATAGGCTTGTTGACTAACATTATCATCAATTCTTTGATATTTTCCTCACATTCAATTGTCCATAGGATCTTAGATCCGTTCTAAGTTAACATGGTGAGTGTACAAGATTTTGGTGAGTAATTTTCAAAAAACCATTGATAATATCTTTCTAAAATATAAAAACTATATATCTAATTCATCGTGGTTGGTATAGAACAACATTTTCAATACTTAGACTTTGTAGTGACTACCAATATTCATTATCCTTAGATTAAATAACCCAAAAATGAAACCTTTTGGTTAAAAAATTAGCACATTTAAAAAAAATTAAATACTTTATCCTTCCTCGGGGTCTATAGTACAATTCTCAAGTGATCATCATTCTATTACTTTCTATTTGAATATAAAATTATATTCTCTATAAAGGCTACCAAAAACTAATCAAGGTATTATCTAAATACTCTATATGTTAAATTCATTAAGATAGATGAGTATTTAAATGAATAAATGGATTATCTTTATATTCATAATTTACATACATTTTAAACAATGTTTTCATGGGTATATCCTATTTATTGGCCCTAAATCGATGAAACTGAGAACAAATGTCAATATTTGAAAAGTATTGAGCTCAGTGTAGTTGATCAAACAAGTCAACAATTTGTTTAAGATCACACATGCTCTTAATTGTGATCTTGTTTAGATCCTAATAATAAATATAGTGTCCCATTGCTCCATATTATTTTTAACCTATTGAATTGGGGCACCCAAAGGTGACACACATGGACAATATAATCCCTTTCCTAGGTTTACATATTTTTTCAACATCAACTCCTACAACTAAATAATGTACATTCTATAAGGAATCATTAAGATTGACGTAAAACCATTTATGAGTTCTATTGAGGATTCAACATCCTATTTTAGTTGAAGGATATGTAAATCTTATAGAAAGACACCTGAAAACTCTTTCACAATAGTCATACCATTTATAACAAGTTTATCTCAAACCATATATGATTAACAGACCTCATAACTTAAATCCAAGACCAATACAATGGATGTTATCTCTATTGTATGTTCCAACTTATCCTCACATTTAATGAAGATCACGTGTTGGTTTTGAATATAAAATGTGTTTTCACTTCCATGACATTTAATGTGTTATTTATGAAGAGAAATCCAATTTGTTCTTATAATGACATCAAATTAGTAAAGAGGATGAATTACATGATTTTTAGGAATCACATTAAAAAAACATCAATTGGAGTATAATCCAATAGTTGAGATGTGATCATCATCCCATTTGGGGTTTTCCCATCTAATTATACATCTAATAATTTGTATGGAATCTTCATAACCATATAAATTATTTCATATATGAAACATTGTGTAGATATAGATTCAAATAATACATTTAGTTATTGAGTGAATGGTAATTTTACCTTTCACCACAATGTAATCACACAACTCATTAGAATTAATGAATTTATGATATTTAAACTTATCTCTCGGGTTATAACTTTGATCGATTTCATCACCATTATTTTCCCAAATTTTTTTGAACATGTTATAACAATTACCAAACTACCTATATATGAAATACTAATGTGTGATAAGTGTATTATATAAGTAATTCTAATTTTTTGAATAATTTTGTTACTTTGACCCATTACATCAACATTCATCCACTCAATGATATTCCCTTCCACAAATAAAGAATTTATTAGTCCCATTAAGTTGATTTAATCCACTATTCCTAACATAATTCAGGAATAAAGGAATTATCATCTTATTCTTTATATGGTACCTTGGTTTTCTGTTGATTACCATTTTTCACATCTTATCAAAACTGTGAGATTAGAATTTAAATCCAACCACCATTTCCATCTTAGTATCACATTGTACAATATCATTATAACTACAGATGTATTTTATGGATATTTAAATTTAGAGACTTGTTTATAATCCACATAAGATTCAGTCAAAATTAAATTTCATTAGGATGATAATACATGATGTTTACCTCTCTGGTCTCACAAATGTTTTCTCACAGGTACCAATAGATTCTATATTCTTTTTAATTTACCCATAGAAAATTTTCTCCATATTGAAACTTATAATATAAATAATTTAATTATTTAAAATTAAATTCTTGAACATTTTCCAATCAATTGAGTAAATTATATTTTGTTACCTCATATTCGAGATAAGATCCCACCATTGATCTGCTTCACACTAAAAATGGTAAACATCCCAGATGAATTTTTCATTTTCAAAACTCTAGATAATAGAAAATATATTTTCATTGGTATTGATCCACAATTTAGAAAAAGTGTATTAGTTTTCCACTAAATCAAGGTGGAATCTGCTTCATGAATGACTAATCAAAACATTGTTCCCTCCCTTTCTCATTTGGATGTTCTTCATGTTTCATATCTTGAGAACATTTTTTGAGCTTATAAACTATATTTTTAATTCGATCTCCCATAACAATTATATGTATTTGAGGGAAATATTTTTATTTTCGAACTCAACATTAAAAAGGTTCTTTTGGGTCCCATCTAATGACTAAAACAAAATAACATAGTGTAAGAAACAATGATCATAGTGAGAAACCACATAATCATGAAAAATAACTTATAGGATGTATAAATCATGGAAGCATATTTTTCAATATATGAATCTTTTGGTTTATCATAGGTAATTTATATTAACCACCAATTTAAATGATTTATTATTTTTCATAAAGATTTTTTGATTTTCCAATGTATATCTCCCAGGGGTGTCAAAACCAGTGTGCAACAAGGCCGGTTTCCATGAAACAGGTGATAATCGAGTCTAGATTAATGAACCACATTCAATTTTTTTTACCTTTATATAAATACTATCTATATATACATCCAATTTTAGTATCCATACAGGGATTTGATTTTTTAGAAACCACTCAGTCTATCCTTTACAAAAATTCTAGTACATATTCTCTTAATTTTACTTACCATTCAACTTATCCACATACATGACTTTATGGATCCCTATTTGGGTTTCTCATTCTTGTTCACAAAGGGTAACAAAACCAGTCATCAGATACCAAATATATTGACCTAGACCATTCAAATTTATATTATATCTTTTTAGATGAATAGTCATTACAATACACAAACACATGCATGGTGATTGTAATAGTTTAGTTCCATTGAAAAGCTAGAAACATAAAAATTGGTGTGAAAAATAATCCCCCACTATTTTATTAATAACTATAATTCTTGTTACAAATATAATACATAATAAACTTCTTCTTATCCAGGGGAAAGGAAATATGACCAAGGGTGTTCTTATCTACTTAGTAAGGGTAAATAAGGGATATAGATAATCATTGCATTAATATAAGGGCACTAGAACATGTTCTTAACATTTGAAAACATACCCAACATATCAATCATCATAAGAATGATTCATGGAATAAATATTGGTAGTTCATATGAAATGGATCATGACAAAATCAAATAACATTAGCCATTAGAGAATAATGTTTATATAACACATTTATTTCTAGAATACATATAATATTAATATATCAAATTTTAATGAGATACACCAGTACATTAATAATATTTTAGTCTTTTTCTAACCAACCATGTACCTATATTTGGATTGGGATAACCTAATATATACCCTTTTTCTAGAATTGTATAACCAATTGTGTACCCTTTGAGATAATAAAACATTTATCATTACAAAATTAATTGGATTTAGGTATATGTACCACCCACCACAAAATGAGAATCATACAAATGTGTGCCACACAACTATAAAATATTCATTATATCATAACCTGTAAAATGAATAGGTTTTAAAAAAAATTTCAAATCATAACCTATAGAAAAGTTACAGTGTTCAACATAATTTCAATATTTCTTTATATCATAATCCCTAGAAAAAAATTCAGGGTTCATAATAATTTTATCTTTATATAAACATTCGAAGAGAAATGGGTTAGATATATATATTATCATGATAAACCATTCAGTATAAGAATAAGACTAGTATGCTTCATTCATAACCTTATAGTAGAATATTTTTCATCAAATGATGTTATCTTAGGTGGAAAGTTATTTTTAAATAACACTTGGAGCATTTCATATTGAAAATTAATTTAAATTGAAAAAATGACTTATTAAGAATAAAAATTATATATAAAAGAAACTTCTTAGGAATAAAAACTTCTTAGGACTGAAACTTATTAGGACTAATAAATTTGGAATTAAATCTCATTGAAAATAACCTTCAGAACATATAAACAAATAAAAAATGAAAATAACGGTCACAAATATAAAAAATTTCATTCATTTAATAAACATTATTAAAAATATTCATTTTATCATTGTAAACTTAATCATAAAAATATTTATAAATGATTAGATTGTAAAAAAAATTCATTACCACTTTTGTAACATTTGAAACATAGTACCCATGAAAGAAACATCATAAAATATATTTGTGACACCATAAATTTAAATTGAATAATATTAGAATAGATTCATTAGAAACATATACCACATAAAGGAAATATGTGGTGAATATGGCTTGTGCCTCAAAGAATTAAAAATTCAAACAGAAATTGCATACCACTTTTGTAATATCTTGAATCATAATAACCAAAAAATAATAAGAAAAAATTTGTCCTTAAATATCATGAAAATAAGGGGATTTATTATATAACATCTGAAAGGGTAAGCATATACCACAATCCAAATAAATGAGGGGTGCATTTTCATAAGTTTCACAAAAATAAAAAAGAGACTAGAAATCCCTTACCTTATGTCTTGACATCCATCATACATTAACAAGCCACATGTATAATAAATATTTTTTATTATAAATAAATTATATAGCCATATATATAAAACCTATACAATATAAAATTTACTTATGATGATTTATTACCCATTTATTAATAATTCCATGTTGAAATCATGTTTCACAAAATAATTGAATTATTTTTTATGTATATTTTGATTTTTGATTTTTTTTTCTCATTACACTGACCATGGTTTCATAACCACCAAATTTTTTACCATGATATAACTAAAAAATATATTCATTATATATTAATTTTTTGTAATCCATAAATTTTAGAAATAGAGAAATCATAAGCACCATTCATAGAGATGGTGCGTCATACGTATGAAAGAACATAGATTGCATATTCTGTTAGGAAATAAATCAAAAAATCAAATGATACATTATCATTATAGAATAATTTTAATTTCATATTTATCACATATGTTCATTAGACCTATTATTATTAAATTTTATATAAATCATAATGTAATCCCATCGATTCACGAGGCGGTAGTCTGTCTTACATAGGATGAAATTATCATATTCCCTAAAAACATAAATCATGAAAGAATGTGTGATATAATAGTTCAAATGAATAATATTATTATATATAAGGTATAATAAATAAATAAATTACTATAACATTTTTTGATAAGTGGTAATGGGAAAAATAATGAAATCTCTTCTTGAGACGGTACTCCATCGTACACACAAAATATGATCTCATAACCCTTTTGATAGAAGTGGAGATGGTTGTAGGTTATTAAATATACCTAAATAAAACTTAATATATTTATTATATTTATTATTTTTTATCATAATGGTATAATAATTTGAGAAGGTGGTTGGGAAATAAATAAAAAAATGTTTGTTGATGAATGTTAATGATTATTCTGGTATCCTCCATAGGATTTCACAAAAAGCCTTCATATGTTTGGTTGATGTCTAAAATAAGTCATCTAGGATAATACAAGGGAATTTGGGAAGTGATTTGGTATGGTATTTTGACAACCCTAGTATTTATTACTGATTATTAAATTATTTATTACGTAAGAGTACACATAATACAACCTAGAAGATCTAGAATTATATTGCATTTGGGTAATTAGTTACATTACATAACAATGGAAAACTATGTTTACATCACAATTATCAAAAAAATATATAACATGGTCATAATATTCCAGAATAATTAATAATTTATGGGTTGACATGGGGAAATATATAAGAATGGGGTGATTTATAAATTCTAGTAAGGGAATAAACATGTCATAACATGAGGAAAGTATTACATGTTTGCTAATAGGAATTTTAATTGAAAATAAAATGGGTGAGAAACATAAACATGAGAAAATAGGGATGATATAGATTGATAACATAATGTTATGAAGGGAATAGGAAAATAATTTTAAATAACAAATCACAAATATAATTCTTGTCTAAACTTGAATACAACATGATAGAAAAGGTCCCATTAAAGATTAGTATAACACTCTAATACCACATATGTTGTATCACGAGACCAATAAATTATCTAAATCATCAATGTTCTATATATTTACATGTTCACAAATCAATTTCATATCCTTTACATATATATATTTTCCAAAAAGATCATAAAAATGGAATCATTTTTCACCACATTATATTTCATGATTAATGAGTGTGGAATACATAAATGTATGTCCCCAATCATAAAGGTATATGTTTTTCCAGGTGAAGAAAGTTGGTTGGAAATTGGTGTGGATATTCACTACACATTTTTTTGGCTTGAAAAATCATGGTGAAATTTCCATAGCATAACATTAGTACCAAAATATTTATAAAAATGTTTTAATGAGAGATAAATAGGTCTCCAATAATTTTAAATCAAATGGACAATACAAGGTATGTTCAAAATCATATCCAAACATTACTAACTAGAAATAATGGACAAAAAATGAATATTATTTTGAATAAATAAGATATTGAAAAGATCACTTACTATATTTGGGCAAATAATAGAGGTTCTTGGATGAAAAGCATAGTGGAGGATCCCTTACCTTGAGATAGTGATTCCAAAAAGCATTGGAAGAGATTCTTGAGAAAATGGGGAAACATGGGAGAATAGTAAAGGGGGGTGTGGTCCGATTAAGGTCAAGATACATGGTTTTTTAGTGAATATATTGGGGGATTTTTTGGGGTTATATTAAAAACATTGAGGGGAGTTATTAGTTATTTCATAAGCATAGGTTTTGGAATCTAGACAATAAAATAACCAAAACCAGAAACCATACAAAGATTATTGAGGATATATTTTACAAGGGGAGTTTCTTGTAGTTATTTTATAAGGGAAAGGGAAAAAATTACAAAAAATAATACCATTGATGATGTATAAGTTTCTAAGAACCCGGTTCTTATTTTTGAGGTACAAGCTTGTTCATTTCTCTTCTCCTTAATTGTTTTTGAGAAATAATAAAAATGAGGGAAAAATCATAATTTTTGTGACTACACAGCATGTACTTTTCCACATGTCGTGTAAATTGGCCGTGTGGGATGAGTACAAAGGGTGTGTAGCCCTGTCGGCGACGAAAGGTGTAAAAACTGACTAAACATCATGTAGTTTGTATTTACACACTGTGTAGTCAGTCGGTAGCCAAATAGTAAGGTAGTGGAATCAGCTGCAAGATGAGCGATAGTACACACCGTGTAATCAGTAATACTTGTCGTGTACTCATGTTGACAGATGAACAATGCGGCAGTACCGCCAGAGGAACAGTTAAATGAGAAAAGTACACATCATGTAGTCATTAGTACGCACCATGTAGTTTGACTTTTTCGCTTAAAATGGGCTGTAGCCTCCCATGTTCACAGGGAAGGCATAGAACCGGAGGAGGAGTCAGGAGAGAGATATGAACCTTTGAGGAGCTCCAGATCGCATGCCAGGAATCCGTTTCCGCATCTATCGATCACGTTGGGACCATACAGGTAAGCCTCTCTTTCTCCTTAAGGAGTTCTTACCAATTCTTTCCCAAGGAAATGTTATTTTCATTTAAAAGGGTTTTCTTATACCCCAAATCTACATCGTCTTTGGGAGTTTCTGGAAGCGACGTTCACATTTACCATTCAGGGGCGTTTAAGGTAGGTGGCTTGGAGTTTAAGTTCCCACTACTATGCATTTTTGTGTACCATTGAGCAACGAACCCATGTTGGGGGTGTTTTGTGGCTGAGGCCTTAGCTGTTTTAAATACCCAAAATTGTATAAGTAATTTTATATGATAATAAACTGCTGTTTGGGATCGCTTCTTAGATCTAGTACCACCTCGGTGGTGTGTTCCTCTGTTTATCCATTTGATCAGGATACCCAAGGGTATGCCATTGTAATATTGTCTATTGAATTGCCTTGAGAGGAATTAAAAGTTTAATTCTTTTTTATATGTTTGGTTTGGCCCGATTACTTGCTTAGCCTGAGGGCGGTGATTTACTTAGCCTAAGGGCAGTGTTACCTTTAGCCTGAGGGAAGTCGTTATTTCGGTATGAGGGAATCTTTGTTCTTCCCTATGGGAAATAGACTTTTTTCCTGAGGGAGACACTTCATACGCCTAAGGGCAATATCTTTTATGCCTAAGGGCAATGCCTGAGGGCCAGATTCAATTTACTTGAGGGTAAGTGTTTCATGTCTGAGGACACTAATTGTTTACATAGAATATTTAATGTGGTGATATCCTAAATTGAACGATTAAATGAATATTGAAATTGAAATATAACTGGTTAAGTTAGTTTCTTTTGTGTAATGCTTATTTTTTTTCATTTTGCTACTATACACTACTGTTGCTCATTCACGCTGACAGTTGGGCACGGGCCTTTGGTGGGTGCCTTCTGGGATTTATTTCTCAAACCCTGTTTGGGGTCATGTCTTCGGCCCCAAACAGATTTTATTTATGAAGGTATGGATAAGGGAAAGGGTCCCTATACAGGTACATGATTGTTACTGAGGTGTAGGGGAGCAAGGGACCGAGATCAGGCTCGTGATGCTGCCAGATGTTCTATTTTGTTTTGTTGTACCTGTACTTTCCAATGCATCATATTGTACTGCTGTGTAACATGCTCTGACTGTTTTCATAGAATAGTGACATGCTGCATCTTGACATACATATATATATATGACTGCTGGTTATTTTTACTTCAGTTTTTCATTTAATTATGTATGTTTTACTTCTTCCACATATGTTTTATATTTTATCTTATATTCCGCTGCACTACACTTTGACAAACGAGGGAATAGTTTCCCCACTACCAAACCTGGGCCCTCGCTGCTTGTCGGCTGCCTCTCGCATTTGGGGAAATATGCTTGAGGTCATGTGACCAATTGGGTTCGGGGAACCCATGGAGTGGTACCCGGATTCGAGACGTTACAAAGTGAGTCATGTCCTTAAAGTATTTATTTTGAAATAATAAATTATATTATTGGTTTTAAAATTTTCACAAATGATTTATAAAATTTATCATATAAATTTAAAATCACATTATTTTAAAGTTGAAAAATATATTTTCCATGGATAACATTTTTTAATTTATTGAATCTTTGTTCAGTTATTATGATGTCATAATACACACTGTATATTGATTCCATATTTAATCGTTCTCCCAAAAATTCAATTATCTTAGAAAATTATTAAAAATTCACGATTTGATAATTTAGACTATCTAATTCCGAAATAATAATTAATTTATAAAATTAATTTATTGAAATTTTCAAATATCCATTTTAAAATAATAATCACCATTTATTGTGAAATGTTTGGTTTCTTTACAATAAAACCTTTCGAACACTTCTAAAATTAACATTTGACTCAATAAAAATTATATGACCATTTTTATTTAATAAAAATTATTTAATGATTATATATTAGTACAATATTATTTATTTCATGAATTTATTAATTCATCAAAATAATTTTTTAATAGAATTTGAATATTACCCAAATTTTTTTGTTTTATTGTATCAAAATCAACATCATTTATAATGTAACAAAAAAATGAAAATATATTCATTACTATATAAAATATTCATATAAATTTTTCTAGTGTATTGAAACCTATAACTTCACAATAGCATCAAACTTTCTAATAGTAAGGTTCACGATAATGAGAATTTCATTGGGTAGATGGCATAGATGGTTTAGGTGGTGATCTCTATAAACTTGTACTTATTCGATAAACAATTTCACTCAAGATTAATTTATTATATATTTGGATATCCTTGGACAAGGGTGAAGCTCAGTGATGTACTCTCCCATGGATTCTCTAATTGATTGGTATCATGGGGTAAAATCATATATTTTGAGGCCATCAAATTGTTTTTATATGTCAATTGGATATGTTAAAACACTATATTTATACAAATCATGTGAACTTAACTCAATGGATAAATTATAAATGGTTATAATTAATAATGGTATTTTAAATCATAAGAGATAATTATACTTGTAAATTTCTTGGTTATTATAATCTTCCACCTTCAGAATGTTTTCCCTCAAAATTTTTATTTCCTACACTAAAACTGAAAATGTTAATTATCATTCATAACTTTCCCTTATTCTCATGCCTTCTCTCCAATATTTTAGTTTCTACATAGCACTTTGACCAGGTTTATTGTCTAATTTCATTAAACTTTTTCTCTATGATCTTTGATCTTCATCATCTTCTCCTCGTATGAATTTTCATTATCTGATGGTCACTAATATGGATTTAGAACATGTGAGGTGTATGATATGTACTTACATAAGATTTTTATAAATAATTGGTCATGAAATTATGATCGGTTCTATGGGAGTTCTAGTATATATGACACCGCTCAAATGTAATCATGTTTCTCAGAGAGAGAGTTGTATCTTGGACTATGATTTTCCTACTTATCTAGTAACTATAATTTTATCCACGATGACTTGAAGTGGAATACCTTGTCTTCAACAACAAAATCATGGTCTCTTTTATGATTGTAAGAATAGAACTTGTATTAACATTGAGCATCCTTGATGTACTGTTGAACGGTATCAAACATTTCCAATATTTCATTGAACTATTAAATAAATTGTAGCTTGTGTTACACAACTCCATCCCCCCATGTGTAGGTATTCTTCACCTTTTACTATACAGGGTTGTAGAGGGTGTCATTTGGATTCTTGATTGGAAACTATTAATGTATGAGAACACATCCATAGAAAGATGTTGATCCCATATTATTTGAAGTCAATTGATTATTCTCACATGATGTCCACAAGTGGTGGGATAGTCCACCCATATTATCCATCTGTTTGGGGGTGATAAGTTGTTATATAGTTCAACATAGTATTTAATAAATTTTGGAGGGTCTTCAAATTCATGGAGGTAAATCATGGATATTGATCAGATACAATTGATAATGGTGTTCCATGCATCCATAATACTTCTCCAATGTGTATACTTATGAGTTGATCTCATGATAAATCCACTCTAATTGAAACAAAGAGGTCATTATTTGTAATATGATCCCAAAAACCCTACATATAATTATCTTATCTCAATGTATTTGTAAGACTAGTTAAACATTACATGGTTATGTTTTCCCATTTCATTGTAGATATTGGAAATGGTTTCCCCATCCTCTAAGATTCTGTTCAATCCTCATTAACTTACTAACATACAAGACAGATTTATGTATATTTAGTGATCTCTTTCTTCATATATTCCATAAAATAGTGATCTTATAGAAATCATTACATCTTTTTTCTCTATGGATGGATAAACAAGGATGAGCCATGTGCATTATCAATCATCCCCTTCATTAACATAGGAATTTATGGAAACATATTCCCTTACAAAATCTCAAAAATCATTATTCATTAACCTTGATCTTTGAGGATTTCCATTTTCATATAGCTTCAAATTTCTTAAAAAATCCCATGTCATATCTTTGAGAATCATTTATCCTCTTTGGATGGGATGGTTGAGAAATCATTTGTGTAAGGATTGATGATGTTAATTTCTTTATGATTCCCATGTACATCATTTTCAAGTCTATGAAAATAGTATCCCTATAAATTATCATCAATGATAATGTTTCTATATCATTTCTACCTATATCATCTTTCACATAAAAAAATTCCTTGGATGGTAGTTGCTTTTTTAGTCTTAGTCCATAATCAACTCTATCCATATTCACTATCTCATATTCATATATTTCTATATGATTATATATTTGAGGCTCTTATGATCCATATATATTACAAACATATCACCAATGATATAATACAAGTATATTTTCAGTGTGAAGATCCCTATAGACAACTTTATGTCTTGTGTTGGGTAGTTCTATTCATGAAATTTCAATTTCCCTTAAGCATAAGCTATCAATTTTTCATATTCCATGAACACATAGAGAAATCCATTATTATAAGCATCAATGTATACAATGAAAATTTATATACATGTGGGTAGTATAAGTACAACTGTAGTTATAAGACTCTTTTTCAACTCCATGAATATCTCTTCAAATTCATCATTCAAAATAACTAGACTCAGTTCTGAGTTATCTTGGTTAGAGGGTTTGAAAATCGCTAACAATTTCTCAAAAATAAACAATAGTACCAAGATAATATTTGGAAACTATGGATATATTACATTGATATTGGACTTAATGATCCTTTAATTCCATCTGGATTTTATGAGACCACCCAGATCCCAATTCTTATGATAATATTACCCAATAATGATACTTAATTCAACCAGAACCCACATTTGTTGTAATTTTTATATAGATTATCATTTTGTAAGGTTTTTAGAACAATGTTGAGATTCTCCTCATGATACTCCTAACTTTTTGAGAATATCGGAATATCAGCTCTAAATTTTACCATGAATTTATGAAGGAAATATCTAATGTCACTATTTGTCAAGTCCAGAAATATTTTTATAGAATTAGATAACCCGAATGGAAATACTAGGAGCTTATAGTACCCATACATAGTTTAGAAAGAAGTCATTGGGATATCCTCCATCACCCTTACTTGAAAATACCCGGATTGAATATCCACCATGGTGGATTATTGGTCTTCACATACATGATGATAAAATTCATCAATTCATGGTAGTGGTTACTTTTCCATTATCATTACCTTGTTGGGATCACTATAATCATTGGAAATGAGCATTTATCCACCCTTCTCTGTGGAGAAGAGGGATGGTGTACCCCACAGTGAATCACATAGGTGTTTCAACCATTTATCCAGATTCCCTTGTAGTTTTTCCCCCATCTATTCAAGTTCCACAACATCTATTCTATATTTAGTCATAGATAATGGTAATTCCTATGATATATGCTTGATTAAAGATTCAACATATAGTCTAGAATAAATACTAGAAAATTATTTGAGAAACAATTGAATGTATTCAATCACAATGGTAATGTATTCAGGGATGATCTTTTTCATAGAATAAATAATTTGAGTTTTATATGATTAATCATAGGGAAATAATATCATTGCTTGAGATGTTAGTGATAAATAAGATTCATCATCCTACATTCACTTATATGGAATCAGGGGTTTATTCGTAATACAATGATTTATTTATTTATCAAGGTAATTTATATTATCTTTATATAAGTAATGCCAATACATACCGATAATTGTATCTGAATCAACTAAAAGGTGGATTATACTATTTTCTCAGAATTTCAACCAAAATAATTTTTATGTGGGTTGATGTATATAGTTCGGATGAGATAATTTCCTCATTTAAAACATTAAAAAAACAACATTACATCCATTCTTTCTAGAGGTGTTTGAATAGTTCTACTAAACTTGTGTGATAAGAATTAATGTGTAGAACTAGAATCAAAAATTATTTTAACTATTTATCAATGAATAACTATTATATGTGTAACAATTTTTTAATCGGGGTCCACCTTAGTGATTGTAATGGAAAAAACTCTCCCTTATGACCTCAAGGATTGTTTGTGTTGATTTTCTCGAAGAACCCCTGGATTATTTGATTTGTTTGTAATGCACCATTGTTCCTTGTAGTTGAAATAGTGTATGAAATGTTGAGGGATTCCCAGATTATTCCTATCTACCATTATATTATTTAGATCCTCCTAATGACAATAACTAGTTGGGTTCCCCTCCTTCCAGCACAAAATGAATTTCCTAACCCTCTTAAGGAAATTGTTTTGGTTCTTCATTCAAAAAATTTGCCATGTAGAATACTAAAATTCATTAACAATATTAGATTTTTCATTCAAACTATCAAAATTGGACTCCACTTTCAAATATTTTTCCCTATTATTCCCTTGATATTCTACAATAAATATTTCATCATGGAGGTCACACTAGACAATTTACTCATAGTTATCAACGTCTCAAATTTTTAGTGATTTTCATAGACTAGGTTTTAACCCACAAAAAAATTGGACAAATTTTCATTCAGGGATAGTGAAAAAGATTCAGTAATATGATGAATTTATTGTGATTTTTTTCATTTATTTCATGATGGGGTCTTCATATTTATTTATTAAGTGAAATCAAATCTTATTCCATTTTATTTCAGAGAGTGATAGGAAAAATACTTTTCGAAAACCAAATTACCAGATTCCTCCTAACACATCTCTTAAATCTCTACCTCAGGCTCTGTATCTTGATAAATTTTCACCATTTATTATCTTCTCCTTTTATATGATATGTGGCCATTATTAACTTATATTTATTATAAAATTGAATTATGGGTAATATTTTATCAATGAATTTGATCAATTTTTAATGATTAAGGGATCAAATTATACCTTGAATGATGAATACCATTGATATATAAATTTATTAGTATTTTTTTTGTTTCTTAGTATATTTGGGAATTCCCCCTGCTTCAGTTTCCTATTCAGAAAAATAGTTGATTGATATATTATATTAAAAAATTTCAATCCCTACTCCCTTCGGTTTGGACATAACTCTTGGGAAGTCATCACATATCCCTTCTCAATGGGTTTTTATTCAGTTCCTCTTATTTGTAGACATTTTTTATAATAAAGGGAAAATTAAGGATGAATATTTATAAATTATTAAACACATCAATAGGAATCCATTGACATTAAAGGGATACATTATAAATGAATTTGATTCATTATCCTATGAATTTATGGGCTTCAATCTATGTTATGCATGATCTATTTTCTTTTATATACTTTTATGGGAATTTTTCATTCTCTGAATAGTTGTTAACAATGATATTCTGAATTTACCAAAGAATAAACCAAGATATTTTCAAATGAGGTGTACTTCAAATTCCATTTTCTCACACTGGATCCCGAATTAGTATTGCTCAATGTGGTGTTTTTGGGTTTCCCTTTACGTATATCTTTTCTATAGCCACATCCACTTGTACAATCCATTCATTGATGTATTTTCATGGAAACCAAAAATTATATAATTTCAAATCAAATTATGGATTTATTCATCCATTTTAACTAATAAACAAGGCTTTAACTAAAGTGTTCTAATCCAGATCCCAATACTAAACCGAATTTCCTTTTGTACAAACTATGACAAAACTAATCTTTATCAATCATTAATTTATGATTTATTACAAAAGAGTAAATATAAAATTACCTATGTGAAGAGTAATACTAGTGTATTTGGGTAATATGGAAATTACATAACAACATAAAATTATGGTATATTTCTATTAATGAAAACATCCTTAACATTATAATAAGATTCATTCGCACTTAAAACTGCATGAGTTATCCTTGAGACATACGAAAGAAATAGGTGAGATATAAAAAATATAAGGGATTAAAAAAGTAATATCATGAAAAGTATATTAAATTTTATAGAATACTTATTTAAATGGAATATCAAATTGGTGATAAAAATGAACATGAACAAAAAGGGGTGATATAGAATGATAATATAGAGAAATCCTGGAAATGAGGAAACAACGTTAAACATGACATCATAAAAATAGTTCAATGATAACCACTATGAAATCATGATAGAAAATTTCTTAAGATGGGTTATGTTCTCTTCTTCTCATGAGACTAAAACATTACCCAATTAATTGGAGCACTATATAATCTCGGGTTCACCAATCACATTCATTCCATTCACATTAATAAGCATGAAAAATATATTACACAACCTGAAATAGTTTATCATTAATTATTATTACATGATAAAGGAGCGCGGAACAAAGGAATTTATTTCCCAAATAAATTAGTTATAAGTTTATAATGGTAAATACAATTGATAGGAAATGAATACGGGTATTCATAACATACTGTATGGGGATAGGAAATTATGGTGAAATTTCGATAGCATAATGATTGTACTAAGATATTAATAAAAATGTTTTAATGATACTGAAAATGAAATCTATTAATTTTCAAAAAAAATTGACATTACGAGGGTTGTTGAATAACATATCACAACATTAGGGATTATAAATAAAAGACCTAAAATCAGAATATTATTGTATAAAAGGGATAAGGAATGGATCTCATACAAAATATCGGCATGGTTACTGGTGTAAATAATGGTTCAAAAAAGGGGTTAATGGGATTGAACAAGGTATCTAATATTATGTAAATAATAAATATATGTAATATATATTTCTAAAAACATTACACAAAAATGAAAAAATTGAATTTAAGAGGCATCACATTAAAGAGGTGCTCGAGAAAAAGGAGAGTGGAATCCCCCTTACCTTGAGATGGTGATGCCCAAATTCTATAGAGGAGCTTATTTAGAGCTTGGGAGACATTTATAGGACTAAAAAGAGTGGATATTATAGTAAGTTTGTTTGCTATTGGTTTTTTATTTTATCAAATTTTGAGATTTGGTGGGTTTATATAGGAAAAGAGGGGGGATTTATTTATTATTTCAAAATCTTACAGTATGAACTCTACCCAAGAAAATTAACAAAACTAAAAAACAATCCCATGGTTTATTCCCATGTTATCATCCAAAAGATGTGGTTTTAACAATTTCATATTGAGAAGTGATAAAATTATTGAAATATTACCTTGGGGATGTGAAAGTGATTCATATCCTTAAAGAACTGATTTTATAACCTCAAAATATATTATAGGATTTAAAAGATTTATATTGATTTTTAAAATTAATAAAATAAAATATAAATATGATTTTAAATTGGAAACAAATATTTGGTCATGGATACCGTTTAATCTATTTAATACATAATTATTTAATCATTATGATATCATAATATGAAATTTATATTAATACTATATTCAATTTTTAAAATTAAAATATGACTGTCTCATAAAATAATAAAACAATTATCCATCAGATGCTTTTGAAATTATAATTATAGAATTAATATTTATTTTACCAAAATAATTTCCTAAATATGTGAATTTTATCTTTTCAAATAATAAATAAAATTTATTAACAGATGTTGGGTTTTTCTAAAATAATAGTTTTTCAAAAATAAAAACAAAATTCCTCTCACTTCAGAAAAATTATATGATCAATTATATTCAATAAAAATTTTGTATGAATAATATGATTTAAAATATTATATATTTAATAAATACCTTATTTAATAATTATAAAATTTTTAATAGAAATTTTATATTACCCCATAACAAAACATCTACTTTATTGTATCTAAATAAAAATCATTAATACAATAAGAATGATAAAATAATAATTTAATCATTATTCTATATAATATAAATATTCATTTTATTAGTGTCTTGGTATAAAACACTTTATTACTGTATAAAACTATCTAAGGGTAAATTTCATGACAGTGAGGCTTTCATGGGGTGTTTCGGTTTATATGGTTTGGTCTGTGATCTTGGTGAGATTGAACTTCCCCCGTAAATGGTTTCACTCATTCTTGTGTTGTTTGATCTCAAATTAGGATTCGCCAATGGAAAATCCCAATGATGTAATCTCTCTTCTAAGCTCTAATAAATAGTTTTCATAGTGTAAAATCCCATTTAGTGAGTACATTACATCCCTTTTCTCTAAAAAATGGGTCTAGCAAAACCATATATTTATAATAATCATATGATCAATATAAAATGGATATAATATCAACAATTATAAAGCTTAATAGTATTTTAAATAATATATGGATATTGAATTCCACTCCAAATGGAATTATATTTCTAAAATTTTGGGTTATTAAATGTATTGTCTAACCCAAAAAAGTTTTATGGTCTGAAGAAAACAGGAGAGGGGTGTCCTTTTATAAGTGTGGTGTGCGGAACATTTTTATGTTTTTTAATGAATAATGTGAAACTATAGTTTTAACTTACCTAAAGGGGTTCAAATACTTCCCATTTTAACCTTAAACATGATAAGGTTTAAATATATCAAGAAAACAGATTAAATACATGTTTATAGGTAATTTTAACCGTTATAATTTTAGTTTAATCCTTCATCAAAACAATTTTTACCATAAGTACGGTGAATAATATTTCATTACTTTTCTATTCATTTTGGTGAAAAATTAATTTAAGATTATAAGAAAATATAAATTATTACATTAAAAAAATGGAAACCATTTTTCAAAAATTCCATTCAATTATGTTAAAAATTTTAATTTATAATTAATCCCGTAGACGTGAGGATAAAGATGGTTTTTAAATAAAGAAAGATCAAAAATAATGGGATGGTTTTATATCAAAATTGATTTATTATTATATTAATAAATAATCTGGTTTTAAATAAAAATTCATTATAAAAATTATTAAAATAATCTAAAAAATTTAATTGATTTATTATTATATTAATTTTACTTTTAAAAAATTATAATAATATATGACATTATAGATAAATTAAATGAAATATAAGTTTTCAAGTGAAATTATCTATTATTAACTATTCATTAAAAGATAAATTTTTTATAAAAATTCAAAACATTTACACTATGAAAATATTAAAAATATTATTTAAATAATAAATAATATTTTTTAAAATTAGTTTTATAAAATTTAGAAAAATAATAATTGTTTTATTAAAAAAAATTAAATAAAATGTGTTTTTTTAGAAAATGGTATTTTAGAAACATATAAAGACATTAATAAAAATTAATTAATTTTTTTCATTTTGTTTTTATTATATAAAACCATTATATATACTATTAAATTTTTTTTATTTCTATTAATATCTCCATATTTAAAAACTATGTTAAAATGGCCACATTTAAATAAATATATTAAAAATTTATCATGGTTTTTTAGAACTCATTTTCATGTATAACACATGATAACCTTGTGATTTATGTATCATTAGACTAGCAAATGTTTTACATATAATTCAAGATATCAATGAAATTTAAAATATTCAAAAATAAATAAGTAAATAAAACTTTTTGAGTTACAATTGAAAAATAAATTTTGATGATGATTTTTTGAATAATATTAATGTTTAATATAATATTCCTTGATATAATTCTAAAGGGATATAATAGTCTATTACATTTAGGATTCCTTATTAGATCCCTTTATCACATTCCCCAACATAATCCATTCAATCTAGTGTTTGTAACCTTATTCTATATAGGTATTTATAAATAATCATCTGTATTCTTGAGTAAAAGAAATTATTGATATTAAATTAAAAAAAAGTGCGGTGTTAATCAAAACCATATTTGAAATACCTTGATCATGATCTCAAAATTATTTCTTGAAATATAATTTTCATCCCATACTAAATGTCTGTCTAAGGATGATATGTATCACTAGAACTCAACCCTATATCTAGTTCATAATGAAGACTTATCCCAAACTTTTTGGTAAACAACTCTTCTTGAAAATATTAAATATAATGTATTAATCCTTGAATTACTATAAATTACTAAATTTACATAATGGAAATCCATTCAAGTTGGAATTATTCTCTGATTAAAATTAAATTCACTGATTTTGTAAATTTAATTACTATAACTTAAATATAAATTTTCCTTTTTTTTATTTTGGGATTCAGATGATAAAATCAATTGTAATGTTTTGGTACTTCAATTTATTTATGTGTAATGGTTATAAAATACACTCATAACTCAATCTCTTAGAACTACATTTTTGTTATCCTAAAAATATAGATACATATTATCTAATATTTCTTTTCATGATGTCTCAAAAGAAATACATTTTGGGATCTCCATAAATCATTGAACCAAAGAGATGGAAAGAGAATAATAAACTATGAGTTACATCCCATAGATCCTTCATCAAATTATGGTCTTGACTGAATACATACTCAATTCCTAAGACATATCATTCAATGACTATCATGGTTAAAAAAAAACATTTATCTCCTACATTTGATTCTATACATCCACCTTTTATACATATTTAATCATCATATGGATCTATGGTTGAAAAATCATCTGATAAATACATTATCATTCCATATTAATCATGATTTCATGAAAACTATTCGTTAAATACATATATATTGGATCTTCTTACATCATCATTATGAAAAAATTAGCACAATCTTTCTGATATAGACCATGATTCACCATTTTCAACTCCGTAGGGTGGTATTCTATGGAGAATTCATAATAATTGGTATACACCAACCATTTTCATAGGCTAATTTCTAACACTATCATTGTGAATATATAATTATGGATTATATTAGAAATACATATATCACACCATTCACTATAATGATGAAGCCTCTATATTTGAAAAGAGAAACATACTCCTACCAACTAAAAATCACTAGTGGGGTAATTATTATCATTTATTTTCAATTGGTTAGAGGGATAATTTATCACCATGTAATTATATACAAGGAATCTTCCCACTATCCTCTTTTTTAAATCAATTAATATTATATACCATGTCCCACTGGTGGGTAATCCAAGAATATGTATACTTAATGACCTTGTCTTCATCCCCATGTAGATTTCATCAAATTTATTTACCAAAAGGACCTCATCATTGTTCTATATAATCATCCTTATTAATTTATACATATGTGATAAATACCTAAGAGATAATATATTGTTTATATAGAACCTATGAAAACTATGGACCTCTATTACCATGGATGGTCTAGGGAATTTTCCAGTAACTCTATATGTAATGGGTTTACCGATAAACCATTACATTAATTTATATGACCCAAAAATGAGAACTCTTTTACCCAAATCTAACTGTAGTAAAATTTTAAAATAGATTCTACTTACCCAAGGTCATTAGAACATTCCTCAAATGTTCTTTGACCTCTCTATTTTTTTAATATATATTAATATCATCAATAAAGACTAACAAAACCTTATAAGAGAAATATGTGAATAGTATAATCATTAAATACAATAATATACATAAGAATTGGTAATTCCAATTCACATTACAATAATTTCATAATGACAATGCCTCATATGGATGGTTGTGTTTGATATATCCTCAATGACTAATAATTGATGATATTCAGATGGATGATAAATCATGGAAAATATTGGGCTCTAATAAGTTGATAAAACAAATAATAAATATGTGGTAGATGATACATGTTTTTTATTATAATCCTATTATGATCCTAATAATTATTTCAATTTCATATTGACAAATCTATATTCTTATCAAAAATTACTAGTGCACCTTCTGGTGAAGCATAAGTCCTATTGTATCCCTTATCCATATTCTCCTAGGGTACTTCATTAGTTTTTGAAATTAAATCATGTAAATTCTATATATTTTATTTGAAGTGGGTCTATCACCCTGTATTATTTTTTTGGAAAATAATAATACACTACATGATAGAATACTATCAAAGTTTTCTAGAAATACATCATCATGTTCCTAAAAATAGACATATAATTTATATCAATTTTATACAGAAGGATTTTAGATAAATAACCACTAAGATTAGTTAATATGAAAAATATAATGGGAGTGACACCCAATTTATGTTCATGTTCATCCTCATGCCTATAAACAATCACATGATGATCCATAATAAAAAAAATGTGACACCCCTTCCTTAGAAATTGATATGGGCTCTATATATAGGGATACAACCCATCCCCAAAATAATTGTTCCACTATGATATTTTTATATGAACTTTGAATATAATCATTGAGGTGGTGATGTGAAAAGATTAAAAAATTCATCATATATTAAAGAGTATTTAGATCCATAATAATATTAAAAAAATAGTTATATAGGTTTTGGTAAGTGTACCTTCAACCATGTATTTCTCCTAATGCAAGGATGTTATGAAAGTAATGTTGTAATGATCCAAAAATTTATTAATGAAAATTAATTTTAATCTAATTAAATTTATTATTATGTTAAATGGTTATATAAGACATATTCACTTCTTTGATTTTTTGTTTCCTTATTTTAAAATATGGTTATGAATTATTACCATGGATAATATAGATGTTGAATAGAGATCACATAATGAGTATAAATAAAGGGATTTAACGAATTGCATTTACTCAGAAAAAGGAAGCAATAGACTCATACAATAAAATTACTCCATACAAAGACCATTTATTGGAGATCAGAACATAGGTGGATTCACTGGGCTTCTCTCTTGAATAATCCCAAGATAATATTCGACATGTTAAACTTGAACCGAACTGCCTACGGGAGGAGTGGAAGTTGATAGAGATTAGCTCCTGAGAGATGTTATCCGAGCCACCCCAAGAGTCTTTCACCATCTGACTCCTCAACCTTATGTCTCATGCGGGTGATATAAGGGGTTCTGTGAAAATATTCTAGAACTGTGACTATGTGAATTATTTTGGTATAGATAAAAATATACTTTCATTTTATTATTGTTACATTGTAAATAATTTTTAAAACAAAAATAGTATTTTTAGTTAATATTCAATTAAGATATCTATTTTTATGAATTAATGGTTTTATTAATTAAATAATATTTTAATAAAATATTATTACCAAAGTAAATTTTTATTAAATATAAATGATCACATAATATTTAAGAATATAATTGTAATTTTTTTAAGGTTTGAAATCTGTTTTTATCAAAACCCATCAATTTTCGATAAAATGGCAGTTTTAGTTAAAAAGTAACAATTCACATATTTAAAAAAATATTTAGGTAGAATTATTATTATTTTTGGAATCATAATGTTGAAATTATCCAACAATGAATTTTTCATAATTTTCTGAGACAGTCTAATTTTTGGGTACAAATTAAATACCGTTTAAATATATAATGTGTTCAATGATGTCATAATTACCATATATTGATGTAATAATATACTATAAAAATTATTTTCCGAAAATATATGTTTTGAATTTAAAATAATGTGATTTTATATTTGTTTTATTAATTTTTCGGTGCCTTAGTAGACCCTCCAAGACTTATAAAAATTTTAATTTTTTAAAATACGTTCCTTGAGAGTGTGACTCACCTCTACATATGAAAGCCTACTATTTTTATACGTCCAGCCATTGTCCTTATAAAATAATGTTTTCCACTCCCCATTGAAATATACCATGGGCTAAAACTGTGGGTTGGTTTTTGGTTTTGATTAGTTTAATGTGTGGTGTACAAAACCAAAATAATAAAAATATTCCCACTCTTTCCAATATAAAACAACTCAATATATCATTGCTATCCACTAAAACAATTTTGAACCTGACAACAATATACCCCACTTTCACTATAATCCTCCCAAGGCACCCCAAGCTCCCAATAAACCTCTCTCAAGCCTCTCTAAAGCATTTGGGATCACACTTCCAAGTAATGGATTTCTTTCTTTCTCATTTTTGTTCAAATTAATTTATATTGTTGTACCCTTTTACTTTAAATTGAAAATGATAGGGTATTATTTATCACCTCAAACAAACATTAATACTTGTTTTTGAATTATTAAATTTTCTTTTCTCTCTCATTAATGACTCCCATGTATACCAATTGGCATGCCGAAATTTCGTAAGATATTTCTCACTCCTCATTTACGTTCAACCAATTATTTTATATAATGCATATAAATTCCATTTCATATGTTATGAAATGTATCTATATGATGCCCTTACTATCCATTTAAGGTATATATGATTATATACCCATTTATATTTCATCAACCATTTTATGAATTTTTATGTCACGTCGTTATGCTGCAAAAATTGCACCACCATTTTCCAAGACAAAGTCATTGTATAGTGAATACCATGCCCATTTCTCTATCAATTGTATCCACCTTTATGTACATTTAATTACTAATTATAGTGTTTCATGTATGAATTATACATTCCTTTATCATGGAATTAAGGTTGATGTTTAATGAATCCATGTTGTATAATCTATGTGGAACACTAATTCATTAAATGAAATGATTAAGAATGGTGTAACCTGATAGCGCTCCAATGCATTGGGTAATGATTTGTGCCATTATACATCAAGTACAATAGGGGTTTACACATTATAATTCACGGTCAATTAGGTTTTACACTTTATCCATGTGAAATGATCCTTTTATCATGGTAATATCTGGTTAAATATTGTTCAACATTTCCAAGTTTTGATAATCATGATATATAATGGATTTATGTTCATGTTTATCGTGTCCTCCATTGATATTCCTATTTCCTAACATATACTATATTATTCACATTATTCCTTTTTTACACCCTTACTTGGATTTATATCTCCCCCTTTTTTATGTATGTCCTCATGTTATCACATGCAATACTATGTATGGTGGAATGTTGTGGTCATGTAAAAGAATTTTTCAATAATGACGTTCTGTTTAATGTTCAAAGTTGTTATGTAGTGTTCCTAATTTCCCAAGACCCCAGACCTATCAATACTAAAAGTTTTCTTAAGTGCATTTTTTTGTAATAAATCATGTTTATGTGTGTAATAAAGTGTACGGTTTTTATATTTTGTATCCAAGGATATGTTTTGTTAATTTTTGGATTAGGATTAGAAATCCATAGTGAAAGGCATAGAGATAGGAATAAGTATAATAAAAACATTCCTAATATTTTTGAGTATTGATTAAGTAGTTTATCAAAAAAATACATCCCTATTTGGATATGATCAGGTAGATGTGGGTCTAGAATAGATGTATCTTGTGGTAAAATCTAAAAACAATGCTTTGAGCTGCACTTGAACAAGAACTAGTACACGACTTTATGAATTTTTTCACTATTGGTTTTGAAAACCCTTGGGTATATTCTTTAGTAAATTCATAATCTTATTATGAACCATTATTAAGCGAATTAAAAAACACCCCTAAGAATATATGTTGGGAAGTAGATCATGGATAACATGGATTAAATCCTATACAGTCTTAAGATGAGGAAATAAATGTAATTTATAAGTTATACATTTTTTTCATTTTATTAACCTTTATTTATTTCTCCTAAATATCCCTTTTATTCCATCCAATGGATCGTATTTGGGGGAATCAGTCTAAAAACCAATATGATGGTCAATGTGATGACTGTTCTAAAGAGTTGTCCAATCCGATGGGTGCGGGAATCACAAAAATTGTCATGATAAACTCTCAGTTAACTCATGTTTTGAATATAAACATATAAACATGGTCCAAGAGGAATTATCAACCCCCCCCATAAAGAACAAGTCACAATTGAGAGCTTAATGAGACAAAGGCCTCCTAATTTTAATGGATCATTCGATCCCTCAATTTTTGTACAATGGATCAACTCCATTGAAAAGATCATATCCATCCTTCAATGTTCCGAACAAGTGAAGGTTCTTTTGGATTCTTATCGTATAGAGGGTGAAGCTGATAACTGGTCGAAATTGATAAAAAATAAGAATCATGATGAAGAGATCAAGGCATTGGAATAGATATATATCCATAAAATGTTTTTTGATAAATATTTCCATGCAGCCTCTGACTTTAAATGGAAAGGAACTTCGTTTAACACATGAAAAAAGAAGAAAAATCCATCAAAGTGTATGAGGAAAAATTTACAAGGATTGTACGATACACCTCTGAATTTGTTGTTACCCTCAAATGAAAAGTTGACAGCTTCATTGGTGGGATAAAACCTAGCCAATGGAAATCCCTGGTGATTTGTGACATTGATAGTTATGAGGAAATTTTCTGATGTTCCCTCAATATCTAAATAGAGATCAGTGAATCTCAGGGGAATCATGGAGATAATAAGAATAAGGTGTGATTTAATTATGGTTGTCCAATGGAAAAATCCAATGATGTTCAGAAATTCTGGCACCCCACTTGATAAAGATGATGAAAAAAGCACCCCTGAAATTTCCTAAAGGGGACGCGGAAGTGCTTTAGGTGTGGAGTAGAAGGTCACCTAGCCATTAACTGTCGGCCAGAAAAACCCGCTTCTACAACAGAGGAATGGAATTCTATATTTGACCCTCAAATCATTGTTCATTTATTTAACTATGAGGAACCAGGGAACTTTTCAAACAAGTTCTCTTAGACAAGGGTTTTTTGAGGCAACAAAAAAACTCCACAACATAAAGGGTGAGCTTTTTCAATCACTTCCTCAAGAAGATAACCCCATTTAAAAAAGTGGTGATAGGTACGCTAGTTATTCATTCAAGAATAGTGAACATAATTTTTGATTCTGGTTCTATGCATTATTTTATATCTTGAAAGATTAGTAGAATAGTCTGAACACAACCACAAATAATGGAAGTAATGATGTTAGTGAGAACGAAAAATGTGGCAATAATTTCTACCCATGAATATAACTCCTCTCCTATCAAAATTTGTGGATATAAATTCACTTAAATCCTTATCATACACCCTAAGATAGAATTTTATGCAATTATTGGCATCAATTGGAATTCCTTATATATGGCCAACATAAATTTATGTGAGAGGTGAACCAATTTCCATAGATTGAATCGACCCCCAATTCTGTACAAGTTCATAGAGGAGGATGAATATTCTTCAGCAACATAATGTTATCTGTGGATATTAATACCCAATGAGTATTCTTCTCTTTTTTAGATGATTTAGTCTAAGGAAGAAACCATCCTTGAAGACATGCCTATTGTGATGGAATTAAATGATGTGTTACATGAGGAATTGCATGATCGTCCTCTAAGAAGAGATATTGAATTATAGATTGATATTACACATCAGGCATTACCAATATCCAAGACTGCATATATAATGGTTGTTGTGGAGCATTATGAGCTGAAGAAACAACTACAAGAGAATCTGGATAAAGGTTTTACACACCCCAGTGCTTCACCGTGGGGTGCACCAGTCCTCTTCGTCAAGAAGATGGATGGATCAATTCTCATTTCAAACTCATTAATTCTCCATAAATCTTCATGTATTTGATGAATAGTGTCTTTATATATTACCTCGACAAATTTTTGGTATTCATTATAGACGATATTCTAATATACTCCAAAACCAAGGAGGATAATCAGTATCATCTAAACATTGTACTAGAGAACTTGTGAAAGTACAAGCTCAATGTAATGTACAACAAGTGTGAGTTCCTGTTAAAGGAGGTCTCATTATTGGGTCATATCATCACAAGTAATGGGATATCTTTGGATCCCTCCAAGGTAGCTGCAATTGAGGGATGGCTGGGGCCAACATCAGTGATGAATATCTATAGCTTCCTAGGTTTTTCTAGATATCATTCCAAATTTGTGATAAATTTCTCAGAATTGTCAAACACACTTACCATGATAAATAATATGGTTTTAAAGTAGTCTTGGAGTGATTAATGTGAAGATGGCCTCATGTATTTAAAATTAAGGCTTATCACTTCACCCGCGCTCACACTACCCACAAGTGGAGAACTTTTTGTGATATTAAGTAATGATTCAAAGGACATGGGTTGTGTGTTAAGGAAAAATGAAAAATCCATTGCTTATGATTCTAGGCAATTTAAATTTCAAGAGAAAAACTATCCTACACATGATCTGGAGTTGGTTGTATTATTATTCTCTTTGAAAATTTGACAACATTACCTCTTTTGGGAGAATATCGACATATATAGTGATCAAAAAAGCCTCAAGTATATATTCACACAGAAGGATCTAAATATGCAGCAATGAAGATGTTTAGATCTGATCAAAGACTATGACTGCCCAATCAATTACCACCCTGGGAAAGTGAAAAAGGTGGTGGACGCTCTATGTATAAATGATCCAATAATTCTATAATTAATGAGAATTTAAAAGGATACAATCTTCTTATATTTGATAAATATGGACATGGGAATCCTAAATAATTGAACAAAATCGATCCTTTTACAAATGATTTCTCAAAAGTATCTTTTGGAAAGGTTAAAGGATGCTCAAAAAGATGATATGAGAATTCAGAAAATGTTTCGAACTATCAGAAAAAGAAAATCCTCAGAGTTCAATGTTAATGAATAATTAATTGTGAGATTTGGGTCCAGACTATGTGTTCCATTAATTCTAGAGTTAAAGTAATAAAATTTTGATGATGTACATAGTCCAAATTTCTCCCTTCAACTAGAAAACACAAAGATTTATCGAGGTCTCCGAGAAAATTATTGTTGGGATAACATGAAGAAGGAGATCGCTGAGTATACATACAATTTCCTTGTATTCCATCAAGTGAAGGTTGAGAGTCATATGTCTAAGGGGGTGATGAAACCATTACCCAAACCAAAATGTAAATGGGAGAACATCACCATGTACTTTGTCAATAGAATTATAAATATGTCAAAAGGAAACAATGCTATATGGGTTGTTGTGGATTTTCTTACAAAGACTGCACACTTAATTACAATTCAAGGGGATTTCTCATTGGATCAACTGGCACAGATATACCTCAGAGAAGGGGTAAGAATGCATGAAGTATGACTATCTATTCTATCCAATCGAGATCCAAGATTCACCACTACGTTTTGAAAAAGTTTCCAACACACTATGAATATTGAGCTAAACATCAGTACGTCTTATCATCCTCAAACTAATTTCCAACCTGATTGGACTATCCACACACTTGAGGACATGTTGAGAGCATTCCGAATAGACTTAAAAGAATTATGGGATCAACATTTTCTCTATTTTAGTTCTCTTACATTAACAGTTTCCACTCAAGCATCCAAATTTCTACTTATGAAGCTCATTTATTGGACGATGTCTAGAACACCATCATGTTGGTATGAAGTTAGTTAGAGAAAACTCCATGGTACATAAATGGTCGAAGAAATAGTAGATAAGGTTAAGACCATCCAACAACACATTAAAGAAGATCAGAGGCGAAAAAATTGCTATGCTAATAATCATCCATGAGACCTAGAGTTTGATTTCAGATACATGGTATTCCTCCACATATAACCATGGTATAGAGTTATAAGATTTGGGAAGAAGGGGAAGCTTATTCAAAGGTACATCATCCTGTTTGATATCCTTGATCACATTGGAGTAATGTCCTATCGACTATCACTCCCACCGAACCTATCTCAAGTACATGATGTATTCTATGTTTCACTCTTAAGTAAGTACATACCTGATCCATCACATGTACTCAATCCATAGGTGGTACCATTGGAGAATGCCTTATTTTTTTTAAGAGAAGTCGGTGATGATTTTATATCATAGAGAAAAAGGTTATACAAAATAAGACAATTACCATCATCAATGTGTTGTGGAAAAACCAAAAGTTTGAAAAAGCAAGATGGGAATCATGGGAAGTGATGAAGTAGTGTTACCATCATATGTTTTCATGTGGGAAAATTAAATTTTGAGGGAAACTTTTCTTAATGGGAGAATATTGTAACGACCCAAACTTTTGTTAATGAAAATTTAACTTTATCTAATTAAATGTCTTATTAAGTAAAATAGTTGTATATGACATATAAACTTATTTTTTTAGGTTTTTAGACTTTAAAATACCATTAAATATTGTTACCGTTGCTAATATAGCTGTTGAACAGTGATCACAAAATTAGTATAAATATACGGCTTTAACAAATCTCATTTACTCAGACAAAGGAAGAGATGGCCTCATCCAATAAAATTTATCTGTATGAAGCCCTTTTTTTGATCTCGGAAAGGAAGTGACGTCAATGGGATTATCTCTTGACCAAGCCAAAGCTAAGGTTCAATACATTAATCTTGAATAGAACCGCCGACAAGAGAAGTGGAAGTTGATAGAGATTACCACACGAGAAATGTTATCCAAGCCACCCCAGGAGTCTGTCACCATCACACACCTTACCCTTAGGACTTATGCGGGTGTCATAAGGGGTTATGTAACAAGGCCCTATCACTATGATTATGTGCATTACTTTTTTATAAAATTAATAATATACAATCATATTATTATTGTTACTTTGTAAATAGTTTTTAAAGAACAAATAGTATTTTTAGTTAGTATTCAATTAAGAAATCTACTTTGATGAATTAATGAATATTTTAATTAAATAATATTTTAATAAAATATTTTTACTAAATCAATTTTTATTAAATATAAAAGATTGTGTGATTTTTATGAATACAATTGTAATTTTTATTAAGGTTTGAATACTTTCCTATCAAAACCCATGTATTTTTGATGAAATGTTGGTTTTTATTTTTTATGTAAAAGTTCACATATTTAGAAAATTATTGAGATAAAATTAATATTATTTTTGGAATCAGGATGTCTAAATTATCCGATGGTGAATTTTTCATATTTTTTTGAGATATTCGAAATTTTGGGTAAAAAATAAATACTGTTTAAATATATAATGTGTTTTATGAAATCATAATGACATAATAGTGAAGTAATAAAATTATATCATAAGGTTGTTTAGAAAATATATATTTAAACTATAATATAATTTAATTTTATATTTGTTTTATTAATTTTAGGGTTCCATAGTGGACCCTCAAAAACTTATCAAACATTTGATCTTTTTAAAATAATTTCCTTGAGAGTATGACTCCCCTCCACATAAGTAAGCTTAATATTTTGATAAATTCATCCAATGGACATATAAATTATTTTTTTCTACTCCCCTTTTTCAAAAAACCATGGGAAAAACCTGTGGGTTGGTTTTTTTAATTAGTTTAATTTTTGGTGTCCAAAACCTAAATAATAAAGAATTCTTTCTCCTTTCGTATATAAACCCAATCAATATCCCATTTATCTTCACTCAAAACATTTGTAGCTCGACCAAACTCTTCCCTCCATTATCTAGAATCCTCCCAAGTTTCCATAATCTCCCATTAAGCCTCTATCAAGCCTCTCTCAATCCTTTGGGATTACATTTCCATGTAAAGGATTTCTTCCTTTCTCATTTTTTCCCAAATTGTTTTGTATTGTTATAAAATTTTATTTTCAATTAAAAATTCTGGGGTATGATTTTTCACCTCCCCAATAATTCCATACTTATATTTTAATGATTATAGACCTGTTTCTCTCTCATTTATTCATACCATGTACACTGGTTACAATGCTGAAATTCTGTAAGGGACTTCTCTCTCCTTATTTACATTCAAGCAATTATTTTATATAATGTATCTAAATTCCATTACATATGTTATGAAATGTATAAATATGTACCATTACTATAAATTTAATGTAAATATAATGGGATACCCATTTCTTTCTCATCATCTATTTTTATGAATTTTTATGTCTCGTCGTTATGATGCTGAAATTACACAACGATTTTCCAAGCCAAAGTCATTGTGTAGAGAATACTATGCACATTTCATTATCATGTGTATTCAAATTCATGCATATTTAATTATTGATTATAAAGTTTCATCTATTAATTCCACATTCCATTATCATGAAATAAATTAAATTTTTTAATGAGTCCATGTTTTATGATCTATGTGGCACTGTAATACATGAAATGAAATGATTATGAAGGGTGCGCCCTCATAGTGCTGTAATGAATTGGGTAAAGATTTTTATCATGATAACTCAAGTTAAATGAGGGTTTACTCATTATAATTCATGTAAAATGTGATTTTATTCATGCTCCGTGTGTAATGATCCTTGGATCATGCTAATATCATGTTAAATATTGTTGTAACATTTCCATGTTATTATAATAATTCTATATCATGACTTTATGTTCAAATTTATCTTGTTCTCCATTGACATGAATATTTCCTAAAATGTACTATATTCTTTATATTATTCCTTATTTACTCCCTTACTAGGATTTATAGCTCACCATTTTCTATGAATGCACTCAGGTTATCCCATGCAATGCTAAGTATGAAGAAATGTTGTGGTCATGTAAAAGATGTTTTCAATAAATATTCTAGGTTTTATGTTCTAAGTTGTCATGTAATGTTCCTAATTTTCAAAGATTCTAGACCTATTGATCCTCAGAGTTTTATAAAGGTAAAGATTATGTAATAAATCATTTTTAAGTGTGCAATAAAGAGCATTATTGTTATAAATTTCCATCCATTTATCCATTATTATTTGTTGTATTTGAGTCCCACCATACAAACATGCTCATGGATTTGGGAATTGAATATCATAATTACCAATATCCTTTCATCTGAAGTAGTGAACTTCAATGGCTGAATCAATGTTATACTCTATTTTATTCAAAAACCATTCTATTTTATATCAATAATTACTATATCAATGGATAACCTTCCCATAATGGAATCCTTTCCTAGTTGACTTTTTTATTTTAGGGTTTTTTTATTATAGAATCTAGGTGGTTTTCATTTAATTCATCCTTTGGAAATACCATTTGAGTTTCCATGAAGCTCCATTTTTCAATTTTTATGACTTAATACATAAGAATAATTCCATATTCGAAAATCAATTTAAACTTATAGATCAAATTTAATGATTTATTTATAGTTACCAAACCTATTATAACTGATAACTTTCAATTACCTGGCTTTAGGTAACAAATGAGTTGATCAATGTTTCTCACAAGATTGATTATAAAACCCAAATCAAACCTTGATATCCTTGTAATGGATTATTTATTAGTACTAATGGATTAAACATATCTCTATATATGTTCCATAATTTACGGTTACTTCTTAAAATAAATAGACAAAATAATATTTTGATATATAGAAAAATACATTAAATCCTCTCATTTCATAGAGTTAATTTCTTCTTTTATTCTTATGTTTTTATAATGGTACCCCATTATTTATAAGTTCATTAAAAGTGATATAATTATATGAAAAATTTATCATGGGATGAGCTCTGATTAATGGAATATACTTTATCTATCACATTGATCTAATTTGTAGAAACTATTATGTACAAATAGACATATAAGGAGGGTGAGAGTTGTCGCATTGAAGTATCAATAGAATGTTTTCCCATCCTTAGTGAACTCTAATTCACTAAAAAGTCCACATATCCATTCATATATTGAGAGTGTTTTGTTAGAAAAGTTATAAAATGTTGAATCCGAGTTCCTTAAACAATTGGTTTCTGTTGGGGATGGTCATTGAATTGGTCTTAAAATTCATTATTTACTAGATTACTTCATGGTCTAGATATATAATTAATCAAGAAGAATATTGTATGAATCCATATACCACCATCAATGTCATAATTCCCATATTCATGTAACAAAATATTTTATAATTCATAAATTCTGAAACCATATTATCAATCAACGACACCATAGTTTCAATGTAAGTATTCCATGGTTATCATCTATTAAAATATAGAAATAGTTTTACAAATATAGTTTCAATTAAATATTTAATACCACCATAGAATATTTATCTAGGTGTGTTGTCTTATGACCACTCATCATGAACTGGTGATGATCGAGTTATCACACAGTATTTTTCATTTAGACTGGTTACCTCAAGGTGCATCAGTTCCTGATCCATATCCCATTTTATAGACAGGGTTTTATATTCCTATATAACGAAAATATATTTAATGTTTAAAAGAATTTATAATTTATCATATACATATACTTATCCTAAATATTTTCACCAATGCATTATGACCTTGATATAGAATTATTAATTTAGGCCAACATTGAAACCACATAGGGTTAACAAATAAAACCATACATAAATAATCATTGTTTTAGAAGGATATTCAATATATTTAATAATAATATAAACCCAAGGACCATAAAGGATTAGTTTATTTAGAGAAGAGATATATAATAATATTATTAAATAAAGATACTTATCTCTTCAAACATATTTTTTCATATATGGTACCCATCGAGATAAACCTCACTTAGAACCTTTCATCAAAACATTGTTAAAGAAAACATAAAAAAGGGTGATCATAGATACCCAACAAGTGAATAAATATAATATGATAATAATTAGAGAACAATATGATCATAAGGGTTTGATAAAATATTCATGTGTGTGTTCAAATTGAAAAATATTCATCTCTAAAAAAATATCATAATTCATTAAATTGATTTATTTCTATAATCATGATCAATAACGGTTCCAAAGCAGTAATCATCATTAATGAATCATAACATATGAATGCATCATCTAAACTATAGAAAATTAAAATATTTTTAAAATATTTTATCATAAACATATCTACACATAATATAGAATTTTTATCTATAATTAAATCATCCCGACACATCAAAATGTGTGAGAAGCTATTAGTATTCATTTCCACTCATATTTCAATGAGAATACTTAGATGAAATCGCACTCATACATAAATATATAAAAATTATATTCATAAACATGAACATTATTATGATCATAAATACATGATACATCAAATATCAATACCGAATTCATTGGATGGTTATAACTAACCCAATGGTTACATAATCATAATCCATTTATATGTGTTCTCATAGATCATAAAACATTATTTATACCTTCATATAACAACCCATTGAAGATAAACACGATTTATAAACATCTCATCAGCATAAGAATACGCCATATAGATATAAAATACTGATAGTATCATTTTATTCAATATATAGTGAATCATAATCCACATCAATGGTTGTTATCATAGATGATAATTTCCATTACAAGATCATTGGAATATTCTTTAAGGATAATATTGTATTCATTTTTAAATAAATTATTTAAATCCTAAATTTTTTAAAATTATATAGAGAAAAATTTATAATAAATGATACCTTTGATATTTTAAAATATGTTTCAATGAAATTATCATTCATGATGACTATAATTTTTTTTCAAATTGTAGTTATTAAACTAATGATTCTATTAACACCTTATGTAAAAAGTAATTTGTTATGAAAATTAAAAGAATGTAGTTTTTAAAACTACTTATAAAAATTAAAACATGGGTATAAATGAATATTAAAAAATAATTTTATAATCATAAAAAAAATTATGAAATACATTTTTTAAACGTGCATATGGATGATGATTATTTTTAGACCGAAAGTGGAGATATAAGGTTGGGGTTTTATAAAATGTTTGATCCATCCTGTATACCAAAGAAAGGAAAAATATGGTAAAAATAATAATTCAATAAATAAGATGAGTATAAGAAAAATTAAATGGATCCTTCATATAAAGATACTATAATTTCCTTAAATGGTATGTTGGTCACAAACAATCTGGATTAAAATTAAATTGAAATATAAATCCCATAACTCAAGCCATATTTTTCATTTTTTGTCATGAAAACTAGTATATAAAAAATAGATTAATTGTTAATATATTCTAGAAAAATATTCATGAATAAATTATATTGCAACATTCAAATAAAATTTAAATTTATTACTTTATGAAAAAAAATTCCTTAAAATATACATTTTGGTGAAATCCGATCAATTTTCCTTGTGTGATTCAGTTTGATGGTCTCAGCCCTTGCACCATGGTATTGGTTTTATCATTTTTAGAAACATAATCATGTATAAATAATAATATTTAATCATCACATAAAAAATTATAATTATTCAAAAAAATATATTTTTCAAAATGAATTATATCATTTTGTGATGTCTGTAGTCCTTATAAACACACGAATGGTGTTTACAATGTTATGTGGATGGAATGAGTGAAATGTTTGTAATATTTAATTTATATAAAATCATGATTTTTCAATGGAATAATATAATTTTTATGTATATACTTTTTACCATCTATGGGAAACTAAATTCAATATATAATCACACAGATTCATGGAGGTGGTAGTCTACACATATGCATGAATGATGTTATCATTTTCCAATGGATGGAAAGATAAAACTGTATATGGAATCAAATAATTATATGTGAATTGTTTTTTCATAAATATTATATAGAAATATTAAATAAATTATAATTAAAATCCACAAATTATGGTAATGAAAAATGAATCATATCGCTATGTGAGGGTTGTAGCCCACAAATACGCACGAGCGGAAATTCCATTTCACAGTTGTTATAAAAGAGGGTAGGTAATTATTCTTCCATAATCATAATCACAATTTAGTATAGTGGGTATTGTGAAGTTATTATTCTAGGATAAATACCACATAAGAAAATTAGGTTGAATAAAAATAAATTTAACGATTTTAGGAAATACCATTACATATTAATTCATCAGTAGATATCCTTTATAACCACTATTAAGGACCATATAAATAGTGTTTCAAGAAGTACAAAAGATATAATTTTAGGATAAATAAGTTAGAAATATTAGTGGGTAGGTTGTGGTTAATATTGGAATCAAAATATATGTAACAATGATAAAGGATATGTGTCTATTATAATGGAAGGATAAGATACAAATGGTATTTTTCAAAAACAAGCTTTTTTCTAATTTCATATTATAAGAACCCCAGATCTAGTAACCCATATCATGTGTATACATTATTAAATTTTCATAAGATATAAGGTATATCTTCTAGAATGACTGATTTTTTTCTTGAATAACCATATACATATGTGATTCCCATATTACATTGAAAATATCTCATTCAATTCATATGAAACACTTTTTCATCCATGATATTATTGAAAAAATCTATCTTTGTATCCTAGATAAAATGAAAAAACTATTTTTGATAGTATATGATAAATAATAAATATGTAAAAATGAATATATCCATAAAAAATAAATCATAATCATTATTTCAAGGTAAAAAATAAAAGTACATTTCATTTAATACAATACATGAACATGACTGCATCAATAGATAATACCAATGCAGTAATATGAAAGATAATAGAAAATAATTTTATATGGGGGAAATCCATATTGTTAGATTTAATTATCTCATAAATCATTGTATCTTTACAATTAAGGCCTTGTGATATGGAATTTTATTCGATGTGTAGGTTTATACGAAAAAATCATTTCGTAATTTATATCAATTGAATTTCTCATGAGACCTCACAATGATTCTAGGGGATATAAAATTATGGTCTACACCCATAACATTATGTTCAATGAATTACTAATATTTTTAGTTACCAATTTAATTATTATATAATATTAATTTAAAAATTTATATTTATTGAATAATGGTTACACAATATTAATAATTCCACAGTCAATTAGAATACATTCATTGTGAAGAACGATAAAAATGATCATTTTTTTAGTCAATAAGGATATACATGGTTTAAATAATATAGATTTTTAAGATAAATTAAATTTTTAAATTTTTAAATAATTTAGACCTTTATATATAAATTTAATGACAATAAAATTAATAAGACATAAAATATTACCATTAATTTATCGTAAATATAGGTTTTATAAGAAAATTAATTCCATTAGAGAAATATTGTAAAAGAAAGAAAATATTAAAATAATATTTAATTAAAGATATTTCTTTGTAAAACCAGTATAAACATATAGAAGAATATAAAATTCATAAAATAGTTATAAAAGTTGGAAAATTTGTTAATTAAATATATGTTAAAATAATATTTCTTTTAATTTTTTGAATAGAGATTTAAAAACTACCAATTTTAAAAAGTTAGATATATTATTTAAAAACCATGTAAGAAATAAATGATAAAATAAAAACTTTATTATTAAATCATATGATAAAATAAAATGGGATTTTTTGAAATATGTTTTTATAATACATGCATTGATGAAAAATATAACAATCCAAAAGAGAAATAAGATTGAATTTTTTTAAAATTTCATTTCTTGATTGATTTCATAAAGAAAGAAAAAAAGGAAAAATTTTAAACTTATTTTATTTTAAGAGTATAAGAAAATAGATGATGTTTTTGAATTATATATTATAATATATCATAAATAAGAATAAGAAAAATTCTAAATTAAATAAGATTTCCAAATAATTTATTACCTTTTTAATAACATTAAAAATATTACCTCGTGGGAGAATAAGAATTAATTGAAACATTAGTAATATTTAATAAATAGATATTGAATCTAAACACATAAATTTTTTAGTATATACACCACATGAAAAATTATTTCTGTTTAATTCTAACTATATCTCAATGGATTAGAAATTGAGATTAAATCCAATACTTAAAGTACAACTTACCTCATATGTGATATTAAATTCATATTTACTAAATAATGATTTATTTTTCATAAATTAAGAAAAAAATATATATTTAATATCATATATGGTCCAATTATAACATCTTATCAACTGATTATAAAAAAATTATTATTAAAATTATTTTCTATTTTAATTTGTTCATTTTTTTGAGAATTATGGTTCAATGGTACCATTCATTGTATATTGGTTACAACTACCTAATACGAATAATTTTATTCTTGATATTATTATAATATTTATTAATTACATATAAATATAGATACATCTCATAAAATTTATATTTTATAAAATGCATTAAGTTTTTGATGGAGAAGGTAGGCCGTACATATGCATGGATGTCGTTTTCATCTTTTGACGGATGAAAGTAAATATATGAAAATAATAATTTCCCATTATAGGATATTTGTTATATGAAATATTTCATATATATTCATTAAATCTATCCTTGAACCCATCCCTTTAATTTTGAACTGAAAAAAATATCACATCGCTTTGTAGAGGTGTTCGTCCACATGAAAGCATGAGCAACGTTGTCGTTTTCCGACAGATTAAAATGATAAAAGTTGGATATGAAATTATAATTATTGAATTATAATTTTTTACAAGTTTCCTATATTTTCATTTTTTCTATATTTATAACAATCCAAGTAATGTGGTGATTATAAACTCCTTACCCCACCAAATGGATATGATTAATCGTACGTTCAAATGAGAGAGGTTTTTTATTTCCATGGGATCTGAAAATGCTGGTAAATGGTTGTGAAACACTCATAACAACATATCAATTTTTTAGGATATATCATTTATTTTTTTAGGAAGGGTAAATATGATTTATATTTAGTATAAAAAGAAATAAACTTGAAACAGTTAGAAATTTTGATTACCTTTTCTTTTATATAATACATTAGATTTTATTTTTATGTTTAATTGTAATTGTAATTTAATAATTAAAGACAAATTTAATTCATTATTGTAGATGTTTGAAAGATAATTGGGAAATTTTATTTAGGATTGACTATATAATGTGGTTAAATTAAATCATATAAAAGGTGTCCCTTTGTAAGGGAGGGGAGGGGCACTTTTGGATATTCATGAAATATTATAATATATATTTTTTTAGACTCACGTAAAATGGATCCAAAAAATAATTTATTCTTATATAAGGATAATATAGTATTAATATAATCATCTAACATATTTTTAATGGAATAAATATTATCTAAAACCTTATCCATGTACTTTAATCATTTCTTAAAAAAACATTAAACTCAACTATGGAATTTACCTTTAATTATTTTGATATAATCATACATATTAGTTGAAACATTTCTCAAAAATCAAGAATATAAATAATATTTGGCCATATATTATACCCCTTCCCCTCTATATTTTTTTAATTTTTCCATTGTTTAATAATATATTACTTTTAGAAAATATCATTTGTGTCATTTTGGACACTATTAATTTAATTTGACATTAAAAACATCATGAAAATGATGTAATTAAAATATAATACATAGAAACATACATCATATTATAAATTAAATTATATGTTTATTTAATCAAAATAAGTTTTCCCAGAATTTTATCTTTTAATATTTTAATATGAAATTATCATTTTTTCAATTATAGAATAAAAAATATTTGATTATTGAGTAAGTGTTTAATTTCATTATCAAATGAATAAAAATAAAAATTAAATTGCTATGATAAAATAATTAATTTTTAATTCACTAAAACATAAACGATTGAACAAATCTAATTTTTTCCTTATAGAAAAATATTTTATATATTAAACTCAAGAGTGTGATATTTTTTTAATACTATTTGTAATGTTAACTAAACATCAATATCAATGTCTAATGGAACTATATATATATATATATTTTAGAGACATGGATTGAAATGGCCAAACCAGATTCATACAATCGGGTAATGGAATGTGTTATATATTTTTAAAAATCAATATCCCAATGCTTTATCCCTATTTTACCTGATGCTAGGTAAATAATATACAATATGGGTACTATTAAAAATGAAAAAAAATAAAAGGGAACTATTAAAAAAAGGAATCTATTAACTAAATTGATTGATTACATGTCTTTGAACATAATATGCAAAATTTGGGGAAATAAATTTTACATAAACATGAAAAATGCTGGGATTTTTTTTTGGAAAAAAGAATTTCTAATTTCAAAAAATGAACTTCTACCAAAATCTGGTAAAAGGATGACTCACATTTAATTACGTAGTTTATATATAAATTTATAATAATTATGTTAATTTAGGATTAAATTTGAAATAATATGTGGATTTTTCATTAAAAATAAATTACACTTTCATAAAAAAATTTATTATTCAATAAAAAATAATTCTTTTAAGAAATTTCCCAAATTATCCATTTAACATAACGTTAACATGATGAATTAAAAAATTCTATAATTATCAGTGAATAATATTTAAATAGGTTTTATTATTTTCTTAATCATATTGTTCTGTGTCAATAAATATATCAATGGAATTTATTTATAGATAAATACATCATAAAATGTTGGTTCATTTCATTCTATTCCCTCAAAAATTATTTCAACCTAGAAATTTCATCACTCAGATACAAAAAAAAATTATTCTACCTCAACACATTCTTTGGACCCCCTTAGCTTCTTTAATTTTATGATTTCACCACCAAACATTGACTTGGTGAGTGGTGTTACTTCATATCACATTCTCTCTAAGATCAATAATCTATTCCACTTTTTCACATATTACCAATCATTATCTTGTTGTATGACCTATAACATTAGTACATGTGATGTTTTAGGTATATTATTCCTTAAAAGATATAAATTAAGTACATAATAAACTTGAGAGAGATTTTTTTGAGTCTCTAATCCATAAACTACAATCTTGATATAATGAACAATTTAGACCATACAGATAAATCTAGGGATTAAATTTCCCTTAATGCTAAATATCATAAACTTCATCCAATGATAAAATTAAATGAAAATATTGTCACCAAAATCAAACTCATGATCTCACTAACTATTTTCACTATATAGTTTTTTGAATACTATAAGATTCCTTTATTTTTTATTGAATTGAATTATCCTTATTTATAATATCTTCAGATATATCCTGTCTCAATATCAATCCTTATCCAACTTTATCCAAAAACACTAGATTCCACTACATTAATGACATCAAATTTAGTTTCCCAGATCCAATGTCTACATTATTAAATTGGAATAGATATAATTGAAAATTTTCTAGAGGGTCGAACTTTTTAGAATTTTTAGAGAACCAAATACATAAATGAAACACATTTTATATAAGGACATAAGATAAAAATAATTAAATTGGAAAAAATTTATCATCCTTGAACTCATTTGAGGGATTATTCATCATATCCTAGTGAATAGAATAAAAATAAGGTTTAGATTAAATGCTCAATAAGGGAAACATATAGAGGAACTTATCAAGAATCAATATATAATAATCAACATGGAATGTTATATAGATGAACACATGTTGAATTTTATCAATAACTTGGATATAATAATTGGATAATGTATAATTGATATGGTAAGGTAAATAACTAAAAAGAGATGCCCCATACTCAATAAAAAATGAAATTCACTCATATATAATATCAATGACACAATATCATGGATAATTTAATAACATAATTATAAATGAATGAAATTCATAATTTTTATATGTTATGAAATCATTCATCATGACACTTGTATTATAAATACTATTCAAAAGAAATTTTAAAACTATGAGTTAAAACCCATCAAATTTGGGAAACATATTTCTATCATGTGATATATCGATGCACCAAGGGTCTTATATAACCACTCCCTACTAGTAATTAAGATCCAAAATAATTATTCATATATTTATTACTAAACTTACTTATTGAATTTACATGTCTTATCATAAAAAATATTTATTGAGTAATGGATAGATAATTATCAATATTTCCCATGTTCATCAAATTACCTTTAATGTAAAAAACATATGTAAAAATTGATTATAGTTTAGAAAATAATAATATCCATCATATAATAATATTTATATATGATATAGATTTTGTTTAAAATGAAAAATTATCACATGAAAGTGTTTTCTTATAGAGAAAGAAAAAAATCTCAAAAGAACACGAGATTATAAAATAATTTTTAACCACATTCATAACTGTTAAATTATAACCCCTTGAAAAATGATCATGGAAAATAACATTAATCATCATGGATAAATAGGTATTAATGTTAAATATTTCAAATAGGAAGTATGTTCACCCCATACTAGTTAATATTCTTATATTAATTAATATTTATGAATGAAATGGAAATTGAGACGAAATCCCATCGAATGATTGTATCATTGATTTCAGATTTAGTCAATTAAGTGATTATATGTAATGAATGTAAATAAATTAGATTAAAATTTAAATAATATCATAAATAAATTAAATATAATTTCACACATAGTTCAGGTATAATATAATCAATTATGTAGACATATATCCAAATGAAAATATATTGAATTAAGAAACCCCATACCTCAGCTTTTAAATTAGTTGAACTAATTTTTATCTCATGTATAACGTGTTTTTGAATGTTAATAATTTATAAAGTAACCGAAATCATATTGATAATATAATATATTACTCTATTATAACATTTTACAACCGTTTTGTTAATTATATTTCATTATTTTCAATGTCTCATGTTTTAATTACCTTGTTGACTCAAACTTTCTATATCTTGAAATATATGGTTCTTCTATATAGGATATGGCGTTGAAATAATAAAATATTAGTTTTTGAGATAAAATAGAGTTATTATTCAATAATTATTCAATAATATTTCATGGATGTGGAAGAATAAATACAATATAAATAACCATTTAATAACACTATATATTTTTCAAACACCTGCATTTGGTTTACACTAAAGGCCTTCTTAGTATGGATTTATGGTAAAACCAAGGGCTCTAGGATGTAGGTATGGTATTAAAAATTTAATTTGGTAAGTTATTTAATGAAACAAATGGATTTTGAAGTTTGACTATGGGAGCATAATGGGGTGGCCTTATATAAGTGGGGAAGATGACACCAATGGAATTTTTGAAATGAATCAATTACACCCAAAAATTCATCATGAAAAAAATAAAATTAGTCCTTATATACCCCTATAAGTGAAAAGAATTAGATATTTCTAGATAATTGTTTATTCTACTAGTTGGTAGTTCATTTTATGATATATAAACTTAGTTTATCCCCTAGTAGAATGGTTTTCTCTTTAACCACATTAATTAGTTTTTATGTCTTATACTATTCATAATGGTCAAAAAAATTTAGAAATTATTAGATAATATAAATAATTATAATTTCCAATATTGAATCCATTTTTAAAAATTTCATTATAATATATTACATAATAATTTTTATAATCAAATCCTCAAACACAACCAAAAAGCTGGTTTCCAAAGAAAGGATTCACATCATTATAAAAGGTTTTTATGTTGGAATTTGATTTAAAATTTATCCCAATGAAATAAATTCATTAAATCTTAATATTATTTATCTAATATAACTTTTAAAAAAATTTAAAATATAATTAATCATTTTAAATAAATTAAAAAAATGGAATTTTTACATAAAATAATTTTTTATACTATTTTTTCAAAAAATGAATTATTCAAAAAAATCACAAAAACGATACCCAAAAATAATATTCATCTGAGAATTTAAAATATGAAATTATTTTTAAAAAATATTTTTTATATATATCTATCAATAATCATTAAATTATGCGAATAATGTATTACTAAAACACCTTTTAAAAAAAGATTTCAGAATACAATTTTTTTACTTTGAAATAATTATTATTTTATTATATTAATTTTATTATAATCATTTATAAAGAATATAATTTTTCTAATTTAGAGAGTAATATTTATACCTTCCAGATTAATGACTTTTTTATGATTGTAATGTTTGAATAAAATTTTAATATAGTATTTTTGTTTAAACTAGTTGTTGCATGCATTGCATGATTTCATAGAAATTAAATTTATTAAAAAGGAAATAAATTATAAATAATATTGTTATTAAATTAATCTCCCCTAAAATAATATTTTAATCAAAATATCAATGATAGTAACTTCTAAATAGATTTAGGTAGTTCTGCTTCATAACATCCTTTTGTTCCCAAGTTGATTCCTCTATTATAGGATTTCTCCAATGTAAATTTACAAGTAAATTTTTTTGATTCCTCATCACATAATCTCTAGTATCATGAATATGGATGAGTTATTAAAAATAAGATAGAATATATTGCAATTATATTTCACTATTGTTGTGAAATGTTTTTGGTTCAAACATGTACTTCATTAATAATTATATATATATAATCATATACTTTAGAGATACTTTGTGTAATTTTGAAGATGTAAGAAATATCAGCCATTCATTCATGGGTTTCAAAGGGTTTAATATACCTAGGGAACCATTTTTCTTTCTTAACGAACCAAATGACACCATTCAATAGAGATACTCTCAATAAAGCATTATCTCCCACATGGAATTCCAAAACCTTAGTTTATTTTTTGGCATATATATTTTTCCTATTATGTGCTTCTTAAATATTATCCTAAATATTATTTACCTTTGTTGTTTTATCTTTACCATGGTTGGGGCCTAAAAGTTTCCCATCACAAACATCATCCTAGCATATTGGGGTATGCCATATATTTCTATATAATGAATCATATGGGGCAATTTGATTTCATGAATGGAAACAATTTTTATATGAAAACTCTAACAATTATAAATATAGATCCATCATAACGTTAGATTCAAGTAAAAATAGCCTAAAATTTTTAGCCATTATTTAAATAGTCCTTTCAGACTATCTGTAAGTTTTAGGATTATTGTTGGTGCCAAAATGAAATGTAGTATCAAGATCCTTCTGAAACGTCTTCCATAATTTTAATGTTAGTTGGGTATCATGATTAGACATAATTGAAATTGGAAGTCCAGGAAGACTTATACAATTATTAATATAGAGCCTTGTGAGGTTCTCTATATATAAATATTCTATTATTGTCATTAAATGCAGATATTTGTTTTTTAATCAACATTAACCCATATTGCATCATTTTTAATAGGATTATTTGGTAGTCCTATGAAAAAGTCCATAAAAATGTCATCCTATTTTTGTAATGTACATAGAATATGATTAATAACTCCTCTATGGAGTTGTTCTCAACAATGGTCTATTTAAAAACAATTATTTTCTATACATAATCTGTTGTTTGTGATGAAATATTCCCCATGAAAATAGTCGATGAAGATATGGATGGTTCAAATAAATCGAATCCAAAAATGAAACAAATACCCCAAAAAATATGTTATTTCCCAAGTCCATGTCACTACAAAAATAGATAATGATCACATATCTCTTGTTAGAGAATTACAATTCCCGAAAATGTGAATCCATGGAAGTGTTCCTCCATGAGTTTGATTGCATTTCATGACCATGTTAATAATTTTTTGTGTTCCTTTCTGATTGTGACAGAGTCATTCCCATTTGGTAAGACCAAAAATTCTTCATGAACTCTTTTAGGTCTTTGCGATACACTATTCTTATAAATAGCCCTTAATTCCACAATTTTATGGATGGTGCCAAAAACGTTCAACATCCAAATGGATCATGATTCATGAACCTCTTATATATCATAAACCAACCAAGAAATTAATCATCTAAGGATCCTAGGCTTCATGAAACCCAAATTAAAGTATTCTTTAATTCTTCCACCATATGTGTAGATCCCTTTCATGAGGACCTATTCCCTCAATGAAGGATTAAGTCTTTGTGATGTATTTGAGGATTTATGAAGTGTTCAGTATTCATGAAGAACTCCTATAAGGAACTAGGAATTCATCCTATGTAGGTTCACTATGCTTCCTGAATCATACTCCTTAATGAACCCCCTATCCTCTGTGAAGCACCTACTCTTCATAAAGTATCTCTATGTGAGGCCCTAAGATTTGAAAAAACCACTCTCCCAGGACTCTTGTGATACCTACCTTCTATTGATTCATCATCATGAAGGATGAGTTCCCAGATCCCCCACACCCATACATGATTGGTTCAACCACACCATGATTCCCTATGTGACTAGCTTCACCCATTTCTAGGGCTGAATCCACATCTCTTTCATCTTGAAACTCCCATTTACCATCTTCTCCATAGTATACGTATCCTAATTCTTATTTCTTATAAGAATATGAATGCTAACATGGACCTTTGATGAACCCATCCTCCCCATCATTAAACCTAGGTATTTCCAATGTGATACCCATCTAATTAGAGTATGAGCGGTGGTCATGTAAGCACAAGGGATAAGGGGTGACTCCCCCATATCTGAGATGCATGAAATAAAACTACTTGGTCCCAAAATCCTCAATGACTAGTGTTAAATTGTAGAGTTTCCTTATAAAAAATGTACAAGATTCTCTATGTGTGAGAGGAATGGGATGGTGTCCACACTACCTACCCTCATAAGTAATGAGATCCTCTCATTATTGAATTGCATCCACCTTGGTCATATTCAACACACAATCCACACACCATCTCTCATTGAAAATTATTTCACAACACGATCATCAATTGTACTGATTTCTCTTGTTTTTCTCACACTGAACATAACTCATGGGGTCTTATATATTATTAGTGACGATGAAATTAAACACATCTCCTCCAAGGGAATCCTTTTGAGTGTAAGATCCAATAACCATACTCATCAAATGGTCCGTCGTCATTTGTAAACCCCAATAACCATAGTCATGATAAGGGATTATTTCACATGTACACACTAACAAGACACACATTTGTGGCCCTTCATATGGTATAATACCCATCCTATTAGAAACCACATCCATTATAGGAAATTCGGGAATTTTTGATGGGATCTCATCGAAAATGACATGTTGTAGAAAATGACATCGCAAAAAACTATTTTTTGTGATGTACCATCACAAAAGTTAAATAATTGCGACGGGATGTGCACCCTTTACAAATTAATTCTTCGTGGTTATTTAAATACCTTATTGGAATGGCCCGTAGAAATGTTTTTTGGCAGCAGGACCCCCTGCAAATACTTTTTTGAGACTATTCCTGTTGCAAATAGTTGCAAATATTATTTACGATGGGCCAGTCACAAAGAGTAAAAAATATAATAATAATAATAATAATGAAAACTAATATTAATATTAATTAAAAAATAGTATTAATATATGTAAATTAAATTATAAAATATTCATATAATAATAATAATATTTTTAATATGATAATAATATTATTATTAATATTAATATTACTATTATAATAAAAAAAATTATAAAATAATAAAAACGTCAATATTTAGAAAAAATATAATTAAATAATAAAAAGATAATATTCCAAAATAATAATTACTAAAATAATAAAAATAATAAATGAAAACTAATCAAAAATAATAATTAATCAAATAATAAAAAAATAAAAAAATAAAAAATAATAATTAATAAAATAGTATAAATAATAAAATAATAAAATAATGTAATAAAATAATAAAAATTTAAAGAAATAATAAATGTCATATTTCTAACAATATATAAAATGAACTATAAAAAAATTTAGATAGTTAATATTACAATCAAAATTTACATACAATTATTTGATAGTATAAAAAATAAATAGATCACTAAGGGGGAGGGACGTCTAGAGGATATAGTGGAGGGAACACCATTCCAAAACCATGGGTTAGACATTGCAAGTACTCCAAATGCTCCTACTCCTACTACTGTAGCAATCGACACAACTCCTCCAACATCTCCTACTGATACTTTAGATGCTATTGTAGGAACTATTCATATTACTACTACTTCTATTGAAGTATCTGATCCCACTCCCTATGAATACTCTATAAGGTCACTCTAAGCTCACATATACTCCAGATACTATTTAGTAGATTATGATGACACTCCACAAGCTCCTCTCAAGCTGGATTCCGACATCTCAACGGTGACATAATAATCAACATGCACCAATCAGGAGTTGATACCATTAATCCAACCTTTTTTGAAGGCATACTCGGTCGCCCATATCCATGAAGTCTCATCAAATTAATGGGCACTGGTCTAAAAATAAGTATCCTCTTGACTTTTATCCTGTGCCAGAGATGTTGCATCCGTATTTGACCCATTCAATTTCTCTTTAAAAGTAAAATAGTCAAAATATTATTTTCAAATAAATTTTAATCTCAAATTTTTTTGACCAAAATATGATTTCGGCGAGCACCTCTAAACTGTACAATGGTCAGATCACTAGACATCAGCCTATAAACATCGAGATCAAAAATATCAGGCTATTCTACTGCCTATATAAATATTAAATTAACCATTTATATTTAATGTTATATAAAATATTTTAAAAAATATATACATATGATCCTTACGTGTACTTATTGTATGACTACCAGGTCAATGTGTCACATCTTATATCCCTCAATTTTTGTCGACCTATGGATGATCTCCTCTGAAAATGAAAACCCAATTATTGTGAACACTATCCACCCTAATCCTAATATGAAATTTAATCTGGTCGGTGTGCGCAAAAAGACTCATCATAATTTATAACTATTTCATTCTCCATTTCCTTTCTTCTCAAATTGTGAAAAAAAAATAACTACAATGCTGATGCATAGTTCCTTTCCTTGCCTTCCAGATAGAACCATACATTCTCTCATCAATGGGACACCATAAACCCTAAGAATAATTTATAATATCATGTTATTAATTAAATTAGTTTCAAATTGATAATTATTTTTTTTCACACCTACAAATGATTGAACATGCGGTGTTGCACGTCAATGAGAATCTTATACCATTAGACCCATTATTTAGAGAACTAATGTTGCCTTATAGAACTCCCCTATCTAGTAGCTATATGCGTAATGATGTGAAAAAATAACAAATAATAAAATATTTAGTATATAAATAAATTATTGAAATCTAAATAAAATATACAGGTAAACATAACTCTTTACGTGTAGATCAAATCTAAGACATGGATGTCGCTCGGGGATCTGGTTAGGAATCATCTTCTGTGCAAGACCACACCCTCTATGAGTCCCCCATGAACTTCCTTTAGTCTGAGGGTCTGATGACCTAACATACTACTCATCTAAAGGTAGAAATTCTTCATGAACAAACAATACATATCTTCATCCATTAGAAATAAGAAATGATTGTTGTTAGAAAAAACATTAAAACAATTAAAAAATATAGAAATATATTATATATGATTATAAACAACATTTAATTATGTCAATGTTCATCTTAATCCTCATCTTCATATCTAACAATGTCAATGTATTCATATTCCACCTCTACATCATCAATTTTTATAAGACTTTTCATTTCATCATATTTTATCATTTAAAAATAATTTGTAAAATCATTTACATAATTATCATCATTGAACCTTAATTATGGGGTGTTTTCATTGATATCTGTGTCTCTTTGTGAAAAGATGGATTTGGAGCTATTGTAACACCCCAGGTAAATAAATAATATAACATTTTTATATTTATCCATATTTTTGAATAAAATATTGATATTACTTTAAAGGGAACGCTATGCTCGATGGCGTACCCAACACGCAACAATGAGTTTCTTGGGAATCTTACGTTGCACTCTAATAATAAAATAATATTATTTTAAATGGTAGTTAACATGTAGCCGTTGTAATGGCGGTAATGGATAATAAATAACTAAAATATGATTATATATGTTTTTAAATGTTTTTACATTTATCCAATAAAGTATAGAGGCTTAAAATACAGAAAGAATACAATTTTAGGTGTATATGCCCTAGTTTTCACTAAAGGTTCACTTATCACCTTTTAATGTTGAACCATCATTAAATATAGTTTTGTTCACTCTTAAACATTCTTTTGGACCAAATAAAACTCTTAATAAGAATCGGGACATCAAAATTTACTTTGTGTAAATTTTTGGTATCTTTCCGATAAAGTTCATTTTTTTAATGAATAGTGTAAAATGTTGTATTTTAATTCAAAACCCCTTTTTAATCTAATTTTTTTATATGATTAAATTATCTTTTGAATTGGTTTTAAAGTGAAATTAGAATATATTTTTACCATTAAATCAAATAGTGGTCATTGGAATTAATTTCACTTTGAAATCAGACTTAAACTAGTGTCAATCTTTCGATACTTATTGTTTTATAAAAACACGCTATTTGCTCTGACAGCGGGAATTAATTATTAAATTAATTAATGTGACTTATATGTTTTGAATTTTGTGAAATGGAATTCATTTTTTAATTCAGAATATCAAATATATCTTAGGGTGAAGTTTTGGGATTTTTCTGAAAAACTTCAATTTTTGATGAATAGTGAAACCACTAAGTGGTACTTATAAAAACTGATTTTTCCGTTTAAATGAAATTTTGACATATTTGTGTTTTGAATTTCAAAAATCCAACATACATGGTTGTAATTAAGAAGTAAAATGTGGTTCAATGGGATAAAAATAATTTTTTGGTGAATAGTAACTTATTAAGTTTTAATCGCGATTAGAAGTAATTAGTGTAGTTTAAGGTAAAAATAATGTTTTAATAATATGAAATGAACTTGACACATGTCATAACCTCATTGGATGTGTAATGGACGACCAAGACAATCCATGGGTCAACTTGGGGACCCCATGGAGCCACATTGGTTGGGAAATGACATAAATAACTTTTTATTTAATGTAAAAGTAAAAATGACACAAACATGATATGTTTTACTAAAACAATTTTAAAGTGGGGTCATAAAAGTCAGATTTTTTATTATAAATATTAATTGGAAAGATAAAACGATTGCCTACATAATAGTAATTTGTTTTATAATTTTTAGACATTAAGTAAATTAAATTATTTATGACATCATAATGATGCAGCGATGACATCATTATCTGACGATTTAAATAAAATGAGAAGATAATGTAAAATCTATGACCTAAACATGTCCAAAACTTATTGGATGGGTGGATTTCGAATCCTTATCACCTTAACCACGAATTATATCAATGTGGGACCTTTTAAAACCGAAACACATTTTCAAATAAAGTAATATTTCTTACTTTCCAAAAGTGCCCCTCCTCTCCTCTTATAAAAGGCCCCCACCTCTACCTCATTTCACACACTCCTCAAGCCTTTGGCTCGGCCAAAACCTGCCCATTTACTCTCTCCGCATCCCTCTCCTCATCCTAGAGGATTCCCTTTGGGAATAATCCTTTCAAAGGAATCCTTTAGGCTCAAATCAAAAGGAGTTACACTTTTAAAGGTAATTCATTCTCTCATGTTCATTTGTTTTATTCTGCTTCTCCAACCCCCTAAACTCTTTTTATTTACTTCTTTTGTAAAAACAACAGTATATTAAATATACTAGGATGTTTTTATAAGATTTATTCGAGCTACACTCTCACACAACTACATCAAATGGTTAAAGAACATACAGTTTCCGTGGATGGCGAAATTCTGCCTCCCGAAACGATGATTGTTCAATACTCATTTAACACCTTCAAAGGTGGCCATTATGATGTCACTATTTTTATATATGATATATAATATGTTTATGTTTTCCTTAAGCTTCTTTGTTTTCATTTTTGGCGTACCTTTATGGTTTCTATTATGGGTAAACACGATATCTTCATTTAAGGAAGTGCGGACTACCGCCCCCTCAAAGTGATTTGATTTGTTAAATACCATATGTGGGACGTATAAAGGATGGAACTATGATATTATATATGATATTATACTGGAATTATAATATACCTTTATATAATTATTATTCCATTCTATAAAATACGAAATAGAAATGAAAGTAGCGTTCATGCGTACGTACGGCTTACCGTCTCCATGAACGGTGCATTTCATTTCTTACCTCTAAATGATTATGTAATGTTATAAATGCATACATGTACTGGATATATATGACATATATGATATCTACATCATGAATACAATTCTCAATATAATAAACATTTGGCCACATGAACAACATGTAATTGTAAGAAGTCCACTTTCGACTTAAGAACCAAATATCGGCAAAACAAATATTATTAACTTAAATGATTACATAATGTTTATGACATGGTAATAAGTGATATAAAAGGAATAATGAACTTGAAAAGGGTTCTTAAGGAATTAGAAATTAAGTCAAGTTTATTATTCAGGACGTTAAAGAACGATCGAGTCAAGTCGGACCTGAGGTAAGGGATCCTACTCCTCTCTTTCTTTTTAAGTACACACTTTTATGTCATTCCTTTTAAAGCTCATCTTTCTTGTTATTGGGATGGTCTTTTATATTACACATACTGTAATTTTTATTTTCATGTGATGAGAGACCCTATTCTCTCTCATAAATACCTTTTGGATGTTTTGAGTGGCGCCGTTAGGCTGCCGAACTTTCGTAAGAGATCTAACATCTCTCTTTCTTTTTAAGTACTCTCCTTTATGTCACTTCTTTTAAGCTCCTATTTGTAATGTTGGGGGATGTTATTTTATATTCCTATTGCTGTAAATTTTATTGTAATGTGATGAGATACCCTATTTTATCTCATCAATCCATATTCAGAAGTTTTATGTGGCGCCGTTAGGCTGCTGAGTTTTCATAAGGGATTTTTCATCTCACTTTTATTCCCGTGAGATTTATGCTACATTTGCCACAAATTCCATTGAGTGGTGTATGTAATGCCCATTATTCTACACTTTGTGTAATATAATTTTGATTATGAGTATTTACATCAATGATCTATTGTCCTTATTTCATGGGGTGTATGTTTTGAAAGATACCCAAGTCGGTAAGGGAACCTTTCACCCTCCTATTTTTTAAAAGACTTCTTTTGTTGGGTATTTTAATTTACATATTGTTATGTTGGGAAATGTTCTAATATATCATTATTGATGTAAATTTTATGTCCAAGTGATGAGATAAACTTTTTATCTCTCATCAACTCATTTTGATGTGATGCCGTTAGGCTAGCAAGGGAACTTTTTAACCCAATTTCGATTTCTTTGGGTTCAACATGTAGTCATTGAATATGTCATCTATTGAATATGTGTGAATGAACTTTTATTATTTTAAACATAATATTCACTTATATTGGTTGTATTTATATTTGTCACACATATTTTTGAGATTGATTTGTCCTTAATTTAAGGATACCTTCTTTATAAGGGATTTCATCACATTTGACATTTCTATTAAGGGTTCATTGTTGTTATGCACCAATTCACTCTTATATGGTGTATATACTGTCTTTTGGAGTATTATATCATGAATCCATTTATTCTCATGATATTATAAAGTTCTGACTAAATTTTATTCCTCAATTATTGTATTCAAGTGTCTCTAATTTTGGTAAAACCCCTTTAACCAAAATATCGTTTTAAATGTTTTAATTATTTTTTCTTATTAATATCCATGTTTTCAAAATGGTTTTAAGGATTTATTTATATGGATATTAATAGTTTAAAATTTTAAAAGCTTCAAGGTGGTATGGGACACTTTGATTCAAAAATATCTTTATTAAACGTTTTAAATTGTTTTGGAAATGGTTTCTTTTTGAATGGATTCATTATTCCGATATACTAAAATGTTATTTTGTGATTGAAACGTGGAAATGTTATATTTCCTTTATGCATGTTTTATGTGATATGATTATGTTATGGTTCTTGGGCATTATTATGAAGACGGGTGGTTCCGTGATAAACTAAGGGCGGGTGAGCCCGATATAGCTCTCCAATGCATTGGGTAACGCGAAGGAGTGAAATGTTAAGGTTTCTCCGAAGAGATTTAGGGAATATACTATGATGGGTATTCCAAACATAACCAAGAGGATTACTCCCTATGTAAGAATGTTATGAATTCCTCAAGTTACCTTTATGTCGTATGTTTTCTATGATTTATTCATGATTTGATATGCCTAGGTTTTATGGGTAAAGTGTGATTTCATTCTAATGTATATATGAACTCATGTTTCCTTTCCATATTTTTATAACTCTCTCTAAGATTTTTATGCTCATCCCAAGTTTTTGAAATGTTTTTCACAGGTCAAGGGAAAGGTACATGATGTGATGATAGTGTCAAGGATGTGTCAAGAAAGAATCTGTGTTATATTTTAAATATGTTCCCGTTGATGGGAAGAATGAATACTGTCTTTTCTGTAACCACTTTTTTTAAATGTTGAATGTAATGAAAGTTTCATGATCTAATTCTCTAAAACTCTAAACCTGAAATGATCCTCAATGTGTAATCTTGTAATAACTCAAGATTAAGTAAGGTTTAAGGCTGGGGCCTTATAGTTGGTATCAGAGGTCAGTTTAGATAACTTTAGAGGTTAGGGTATTCTTTAAGCATAAGTTACATTACCATAATGGTTAGGATTTCAGAAAGAGTCCTAGTTTTAGATAAAGTGAATGGGTAAGTATATCTTAGTGTTTATCTTACTCATTAGTACATGATGGTTTTGTTGATATACTCACATTGACCTTTTTGGTTTTAGTAAATGGCTGGATCTAGCAGGCACCAAAGTAACAGTGGATGTGAAGGAAACTGTGACAGTCTTTTGAGAAAGAAACTGAATGATATGGGAGATGCAATGAGAACTCTTGTGATTATCCTCAACCAACTATCTGGAGTCATGATTGACCACCTAAACCTTGTATATTTCTCTAAGGCATCATATATGCAAGAAACAAATCCCTACGGAAGTAAAGGTAATAATCATAAAGGTAAGTGTGTTCAAAAACCTATGTGTCAAAGATGTGGAAAGAAACACCAAGGAAAATGTTTCAAAGGGACAGAAATATGGTATAGATGTGGAAATTAAGGTCATAAAGCAAGAACCTGCCATGGAAAAAGGAAGCATCCAGTTGACTCGGGGAAAGGGAAAGAAGTTCTTTCTGAGGGATCAATTGAATGTTTTAAATGTGGTGTGCATGGTCATTATGCAAAAACATGTCCTATGAAGAAGTTTCGTGAATGGGGTCACCAAGAGCGTACCAATATTCGTTTACCAATACCTAATTCCATTCCGATTGAGGATGAAGAAACTGACAATGACCAATTAAAGGTATGCACTATTTCATGACTATTGTTTTCCTATTTTGGAATCTTAGGATATGATTCATGATTTTGTTTGTAGGAAAGAGGTATTTCGGAATAAGTTGGAAAGGAATGGATAATGGATCATGAAGAATGTTGAATGAGTAAGATGTCAACATATAAGGGCTTCAAGAGTTATAGTGAAATTCTTAAGAGTATTAAGTCTCTTTTGATGATGGGGTTACATTAGAAGACTTTTTATATTATGTGTAACCTTGATGTTTAGTATAGGAAAATTTTATTCAATGAATAGTTATCTTTTCTTTTGTGGACATAGTTATAAAGAACTATTTGGGTTTATATGATCCTTACTTTTGAGGTAATTATGGGTTACTATATGTTATCATTGAAGTGAAAGGCATGAGATAAAATTGAGGTTAAATTATGTTATGGTTATTTTTGATAATTTTATCCCTTTTTGGGGAATGATTTTAGAATTATATAGTTTTGGAAAAATGACAACACGTAGACCGTGTGACTACCCGTCGCGTCGGACAAAGCTGCGGGAATCGAACCCACAATCAAAGTGAAACTAGTATTTATCGCCTACCACTGGACTACATGAAGTCCCTGGATAGTTTGACTAATTCTTTTTAGTTATATGATTTTATGAATTAAGAGTAAGTTGATTTTGGGTTATTTATGAAAATGATTAACCTATCATGGAGGATATGTGATCAGGTTAATTACTTTTCAATACGAGACTTTAAGAGCAACTGATGTTGTTTGGAGATAAATGTTATGATTTAACTTGTAAGACTATGTGACTAAACCCTTCAAATATTTGGGTTTCAATCTTATATTGGTTTACTTTGAAGAATTTTATGGAAAAATTGTTTATCGGATGGTCCTCGTTGAACTTTGGGTTTTGTTGGACAAATTTTGGAGATTAAGCATAGATTTTCTTTTTAATGGGTTATCCTTTTCTGGATTATCTGACCTTGTACTAACCTTTTTGGTTTTGGTTTTGGTTAAAGCTTAAAGACATGGGATGTATATAGTTCTATTTTGTGTATTAGGTGATTCTCTAGAAGTTGATTATAGTACTCTTAATGAGAACAAGTCTTCCTAAATACTCGTCCTTTGGAAAAAATATGAGTTTGATTAAGGAATCTAGTAAAAGTTGAAAGTCCACATGATAAGTGATTATGTTTCCTTATGAATAAATTCCTCAATAAAAAGTAACTTAAAACAAAAATGTTGTCTATTAACTTTTCCTACTGGGGAATCGAATACCGTTTAACCCATCACAAGTTTGTGATTTTCTCATGGTTAACATTTTCCTAGACATGTTTACTATCACTCTCCATCAGAACATGACCCTTTGTTTTTTTCCTCCATGTCCATATTTTCATACTTGGAATCCTAGTATGGGTTAACTCGGGTGACCTCTGTGCTTATATTTCCTTATTTTAAAGTGATTTTTTTACCGACTCGTGTTCCGATGTGGGACTTTCAAGGATGATTCCAAGCTCAATTTTAAAAATTGCGAGGACGCAATTCCCAAAAGGGGGGAAGGATGTAACACCCCAGGTAAATAAAGAATATGAAATTTTCATATTTATCCATATTTGTCAATAAAATATTGATATGACTTTAAAGGTAAAGCTATGCTCGATGGCGTACCCAACACGCAACAATGAGTTTCTTGGGAATCTTACGTTGCACTCTAATAATAAAATAATATTATTTTAAATGGTAGTTAACATGTAGCCGTTGTAATGGAGGTAATGGTTATAAATAACTAAAATATGATTATATATGTTTTTAAATGTTTTTACATTTATCCAATAAAGGATAGAGGCTTAAAATACGGAAAGAATTCAATTTTAGGCGTATATGCCCTAGTTTTCACTAAAGGTTCACTTATCACCTTTTGATGTTGAACCATCATTAAATATAGTTTTGTTCACTCTTAAACATTATTTTGGACCAAATAAAACTCTTATTAAGAATCGGGACATCAAAATTTACTTTGTGTAAATTTTTGGTATCTTTCCGATAAAGTTCATTTTTTAATGAATAGTGTAAAATGTTGTATTTTAATTCAAAACCTTTTTTTAATATAATATATTTATATGATTAGATTATCTTTTGAATTGGTTTTAAAGTGAAATTAGAATATATGTTTACCATTAAATCCAATAGTGGTCGTTGGAATTAATTTCACTTTGAAATCAGACTTAAACTAGTGTCAATCTTTTGATACTTATTGTTTTATAAAAACACGCTATCTGCTCTGACAGCGGGAATTAATTATGAAATTAATTAATGTGACTTATATGTTTTGAATTTTGTAAAATGGACTTCATTTTTGAATTCGGAATGTTAAATATAGCTTAGGGTGAATTTTTGTGATTTTTCTGAAAAACATCAATTTTTGATGAATAGTGAAACCACTAAGTGGTACTTATAAAAACTGATTTTTCCATTTAAATAAAATTTTGACATTTTTGTGTTTTGAATTTCAAAAATCCAAAATACATGGTTGTCATTAAGAAGTAAAATGTGGTTCAATGGGATAAAAATAATTTTTTGGTGAATAGTAACTTATTAAGTTTTAATCGCGATTAGAGGTAATTAGTGTATTTTAAGGTAAAAATAATATTTTAATAATATGAAATGAACTTGACACATGTCCTAAATACATTGGATTTGTAATGGCCGACCAATAAAAGCCGTGGGTCAACTTGGGGACCCCATGGAGCCACTTTGGTTGGGAAATGACATAAATAACTTTTTATTTAATGTAAAAGTAAAAATGACACAAACATGATATGTTTTAATAAAACAATTTTTAAGTGGGGTAATACAAGTCATATTAATTATTATAAATAGTAATTGGAAAGATAAAACGATTTCCTACATCATAGTAATTTTTTTATAACTTTTAGACATTAAGAAAATTAAATTATTTATGACATCATAATGATGCAGCGACGACATCATTATCTGACGATTTAAATAAAATGAGAAGATAATGTAAACTCTATGACCTACACATGTCCAAAACTTATTGGATTGGTGGATTTCGAATCCTTATCACCTTATCCACGAATTATATCAATGTGGGACCTTATAAAACCGAAACACATTTTCAAAGAAAGTAATATTTCTTACTTTCCAAAAGTGCCCCTCCTCTCCTCTTATAAAAGGCCCCTAACTCTACCTCATTTCACACACTCCTAAAGCCTTTTACTCGGCCAAAACCTGCCCATTTACTCTCTCCACATCCCTCTCCTCATCCTAGAGGATTCCCTTTGGGAAGAATCCTTTCAAAGGAAGCCTTTAGGCTCAAATCAAAAGGAGTTACACTTTTAAAGGTAATTCATTCTCTCATGTTCATTTGTTTTATTCTGCTTCTCCAACCCCCTAAACTCTTTTTATTTACTTCCTTGGTAACAACAACAGTATATTAAATATACTAGGATGTTGTTATAAGATTTATTCGAGCTACACTCTCACACAACTACATCAAATGGTTAAAGAACATACAGTTTCCGTGGATGGCGAAATTCTGCCTCTCGAAACGATGATTGTTCAATACTCATTTAACACCTTCAAAGGTGGCCATTATGATGTCACTATTTTTATATTTGATATATAATATGTTTATGTTTTCCTTAAGCTTCTGTTTTTTTCATTTTGGGCATACCTTTATGGTTTCCATTATGGGTAAACGCGATATCTTCATTTAAGGAAGTGCGGACTACCGCCCCCTCAAAGTGATTTGATTCGTTAAATACCATACGTGGGACGTATAAAAGATGGAACTATGATATTATATATGATATTATACTAGAATTATAATATACCTTTATATCATTATTATTCCATTCTATAAAATACGAAATAGAATTGAAAGTAGCGTTCATGCGTACGTACGGCTTACCGTCTCCATGAACGGTGCATTTCATTTCTTACCTCTAAATGATTATGTAATGTTATAAATTCATACATGTACTGGATATATATGACATATATGATATCTAAATCATGAATACAATTCTGGATATAATAAACATTTGGCCTCACGAACAACATGTAATTGTAAGAAGACCACTTTCGACTTAAGAACCAAATATCGGCAAAACAAATATTATTAACTTAAATGATTACATAATGTTTATGACATTGTAATAAGTGATATAAAAGGAATAATGAACTTGAAAAGGGTTCTTATGGAAGTATAAATTAACTCAAGTTTATTATTCAGGACGTTAAAGAACGATCGAGTCAAGTCGGACCTGAGGTAAGGGATCCTACTCCTCTCTTTCTTTTTAAGTACACACTTTTATGTCATTCCTTTTAAAGCTCATCTTTCTTGTTATTGGGATGGTATTTTATATTACACTTACTGTAATTTTTATTTTCATGTGATGAGAGACCCTATTCTCTCTCATAAATCCCTTTTGGATGTTTTGAGTGGCGCCATTAGGCTGCCGAACTTTCGTAAGAGATCTAACCTCTCTCTTTCTTTTTAAGTACTCTCCTTTATGTCACTTCTTTTAAGCTCCTCTTTGTAATGTTGGGGGATGTTCTTTTATATTCCTCTTGCTTTAAATTTTATTGTAATGTGATGAGATACCCTATTTGATCTCATCAATCCATATTCGGAAGTTTTATGTGGCGCCGTTAGGCTGCTGAGTTTTCGTAAGGGATTTTTCATCTCACTTTTATTCCCGTGAGATTTATGCTACATTTGCCACAAATTCCATTGAGTGGTGTATGTACTTCACATTATTCTACTCTTTGTGTAATATACTTTCGATTATGAGTATTTACATCAATGATCTATTGTCCTTCTTTCATGGGGTGTATGTTTTGAAACATACCCAAGTCGGTAAGGGAACCTTTCACCCTCCTCTTTTTTAAAAGACTTCTTTTGTTGGGTCTTTTAATTTACATTTTGTTATGTTGGGAAATGTTATCATATATCCTTATTGATGTAAATTTTATGTCCAAGTGATGAGATAAACTTTATATCTCTCATCAACTCATTTTTATGTGATGCCGTTAGGCTGTCAAGGGAACTTTTTAACCCAATTTCGATTTCTTTGGGTTCAACATGTAGTCATTGAATATGTAATCTATTGAATATGTGTGAATGACCTTTTATTATTTTACACTTAATATTCACTTATATTTGGTGTATTTATATTTTTCACACATATTTTTGAGATTGATTTGTCCTTAATTTAAGGATACCATCTTTATAAGGGATTTCATCACATTTGACATTTCTATTGAGGGTTCATTGTTGTTATGCACCAATTCACTCTTATATGGTGTATATACTGTCCTTTGGAGTATTATATCATTAATCCATTTATTCTCATGATATTATAAAGTTCTGACTAAATGTTATTCTTCAATTATTGTATTCAAGTGTCTCTAATTTTGGTAAAACCCCTTTAACCAAAATATCGTTTTAAATGTTTTAATTATTTGTTCTTATTAATATCCATGTTTTCAAAATGGTTTTAAGGATTTATTTATATGGATATTAATAGTTTAAAATTTTAAAAGCTTCAAGGTGGTATGGGACACTTTGATTCAAAAATCTCTTTATTAAACATTTTAAATGGTTTTGGAAATGGTTTCTTTTTGAATGGATTCATTATTCTAATGTACTAAAAAGTTATATTGTGATTGAAATGTGGAAATGTTATGTTTCCTTTATGCATGTTTTATGTGATACAATTATGTTATGGTTCTTGGGCATTATTATGAAGACGGGTGGTTTCGTGATAAACTAAGGGCAGGTGAGCCCGATATAGCTCTCTAATTCATTGGGTAATGCAAAGGAGTGTACCGTTAAGGTTTCTACGAAGAGATTTAGGGAATATACTGTGATGGGTATTCCAAACATAACCAAGAGGGTTACTCCCTACGTAAGAATGTTATGAATGCCTCAAGTTACCTTTATGTCTTATGTTTTCTATGATTTATTCATGATTTGATATGCCTAGGTTTTATGGGTAAAGTGTGATTTCATTCTAATGTATATATGAACTCATGTTTCCTTTCCATATTTTTATAACTCTTACTGAGATTTTTATGCTCATCCCATGTTTTTGAAATGTTTTTCACAGGTCAAGGGAAAGGTACATGATGTGATTATAGTGTCAAGGATGTGTCAAGAAAGAATCCGTGTTATATTTTAAATATGTTTCCGTTGATGGGAAGAATGAATACTGTCTTTTCTGTAACCACTTTGTTTAACTGTGGAATGCAATGCACGTTTCATGATCTAATTATCTAAAACTCTAAACCTGAAAAGACCCTCAATGTGTAATCTTGTAATAACTCAAGATTAAGTAAGGTTTAAGGCTGGGGCCTTATAGCTATCTCTTGAAAATTTTCAATTACTTCCACTTTAGCAGAACCACGTTCATTTTGAGTAAATTGATTTTCTAGATGTTTAATTATTAACTTGTTCCACCAATCACTCAACTCTCTTGAAGTACCTAGATATTTTGAATAATAAATTTTATAGGCCTGATGAGCCAATGAAAATGGTTTATTTTCTCTTAGAAGGATTTTATATTTAATATCAATGATTCTATGGGTGGTATGAACACGTACGCCTCTCTCAGTATCTAAACACTAACATTTAAACATCATTAAAAAGTGTCTTCCCTAAAAACACAACATAATAATTTCTTCCAGCATACCATAAATGTAAAAATTATTTTCTCTATAATGATATCCTCTCAAGAAAACACCACTATTTTTTTGACTCCCCATATGCATATGTATGAAATAAAAAACTATTCACCACTTGTGAATTATAGGATTTAACCATTTTTTATGGTCAATTATACAATACACTCAATCAATTTTCAATTTTATCAGGATGTTGAAATACAAAAAAATTTGTAAAAAAACTATCATTATAATAGAATATAAATTGATCTTTAATTTTAAACCAAAAAAATTTATGTTACTAATTTTTGAAACACTATAAAAACATTTTTTATCCACGTTCTTTAAGTGAAGCAGTTGTAATTTGTGGAAGTTGTTTCATGATATGATTATTATATAACCTACAAATAGAATAAGAGTGATTTATTATAAAAAGTAATATAGAATTATTTATGGGAGAACTCACTGTAAAATGGTATCATTTATTCATAGTTGAGAAGAACATATGTATGAGCTCTATGATGTTCATCATGTGAAAGCCATAATTCATGAACTCCACGAAATCCATGTTAGGTCTGATTGAAAATTAATTACGGATTGAAATTTCATCATCAATTGTTCCCTAATTATAGCCTATATGGTTTTGTTTTTAGGGATTTCCAGATTGAAATTAATGAGAGAAGAAAATAGAAATTTACTATTACAAATATCCTTCTCCAATTGAACCTTCAACTAGTTCTCTGTTACGTACTTATTTCCTCGATTTATGTGTGTATCTCTCAAATGGTTATATCCATCATAACATTACCAAAACTCCATATTTTTTTTAATAGGGAAAATTTAATATCATAAGTTCCATTGAGTCAAACAATTTTAGTGGGAATATTTTTTCCAATTGACATAAAATTAAAACAAAATCTTCTTGTAGTGTTCTTAATGCATCTTAGTAACTTGTCTTCGAAAAAATGTCTCGAAAAAAAATCATATGTCTATTAATGCACACAAAATTATGGAATTCAAAAAACCACTTAATCCAATCAGCATAAGTCCTTCCATTAGATCATGACAATCGTCACTTTTTAATCATATAATAGGACCATTTCTGAAACATATGCCCAAATTAGAAGCATAAACATATGTAAGTCTCAAATCTAAAATACAGTGAAAAAATAATAATATATTATATTTGTAGATTTTATAAGATTCTTTTGGCACCATTAACTTCTATGATCTGATATTATCAAACAGTTCAAGTTCTGGTCGCCTAAAAATTTGGGAAAAATCTAATCATTCTTTTAGATTTTATTGGGTCTTACCTAGTGTATTAAATACTATATGAAAGAAATTATCAAAAAGTATTTTCAATATGCACTAAATCCAACATTTGATAGATAAGAAAATCAAACCAATATGGAAGATCCCAAAAAATTCTCAGTTTTATCAAATTTCATTTTCCCCAAAGTCGTCAATTTTTGTTGGTTTATTATTATTTAAAATGTGATGGGAGGTAATGAACATACAATTGATTTTAACTCTGTACCTGAGATCATTTTTGGAGATCCATCTCTTTCAATTTTTTCATTTTCTGAAATGATATTTGTTTATCCAAAAATGATGATCAGTTTGAATGAATTTGTGATGAGAGTAGAAAAAACAATTTTTTCTGTTGATAAGCTTAAATGCTTTGTGTTCTATCATATATAAAGGAAATTATTTTGGACCATGTGTACTCCAAACATATAACATTCCATATACATAGAAGTCTCTAATTGTGCACATCAATGTGGCTTTGAGCAAGAAATTTTGTTTCACAGCAACATAAAATTTACTGACACCATTACTACATAATAAATTTATCTAATTAATCAATGGTTTCAAATAAACAGCAGTACTGTTTTTCAAATTTCGTAGAATTAATAAGGTCAAAGATATATATGGTTCCTTCATTAACATCCATGGAGGTAAATTGTGTGAATTTATAAAGACATATCAATATTAATACTAACCACTGTAAGAACCAAATGGAAAATATAGATGCACTGGGTAAAAAATACTTCCATAAATTACCATTAGAATGCTGATTTATGTTTTTTTCAGTTGGAATATTGGTTTTGTTCCATTAAATCTATGCTAATGTGTTTTGAGACATAAATAAACATTGAAACTTGTGTTTAAGCTGGAAATATCTCATCAGTAGAAAGGTACAATTACATTTTTGGGTATTCTAAAGGAAAAGACTGATGCACTATGTCAAAATATTACCATAAATCACCATTAGATTTATGATTTAAGGTTTTTTCAGGTGTAATATTGGTTTTCTTCCATAAAATCAATGCTACTATGTTCTTATATATAAATAAACACTGCAATCTGGGCTTAAGATCAACATATCTAAAAGTTTTTATAAGAGTAAACCCATACATCTCTTGATAAGATTTTTTATACCTTGATTGTCCATATGTGGGAAAAAAATTCAACGAATCATTTTCTCCATAATATGTCAGGCAATAATTTGACCATTCTCGAATATTCTGATAACCAAGACCCAGATTATGAACTAGTATCTTGATCCCATATAAATTTGTAGGAAAAACATTTCTGTAAGGTATGATTTTTTTTACCAAATATAATATCTTATCAAAAACAATTTTAAATTCCATTATCTGATTTAATAACGTTAAATTTATCAACTGAATCAGTGTTTCTTATCATTAAACCAGGATATAAGGCATCCCCAACAGACGTCAACAACTTGTAAAAATGAGATGGTTCCAACAAAAGAGTTAAATTAATATCATATTGAGTTTCATCTTTTTTAAAATATGGACGTGTCCCATCTTGTATTAAAATTTCAAACCATGCTGGATCTAGAACTAAATTATTATTATCTTCTCTTGAACTATGATCACAATGTTGATAAAAAATATCATAATCTATATGAAAAAAATGTAATAAATGTCCTCTAACATTGTCAATTGTATAAAACATCCTCATAGAACATTTTTTACGAGGAAAATTAATTTTCCCTTATGAAACAAATTTTGGTTTTGATGATACAAATGATTAAAAAGCATCAACACCCTCAATATATAAATGACTTAAAATAGAACCATTTGGATTCTTAAATTGATTTATCCAAGTGAGATCCTCTAATAATGATTGTTGTAAAAATCCTGGTTCCATATTTCTCTAAAAAATATAGATTATTAGTTTATGTTTAATTTTATATAAGAAAAATATTATCCAAAAAAAGAAGATAATTAATTTCCATTGTTATCAAATTATAGTAATTTCTATTCTTTTATACTTATTAATGGTATTCTTTTAAACTTTTATACTAATCTACACAAAATAATAATAATAATTTATATTATGTAATAATAATTTTTATTTATTACAGCCGATTTGTTCTAATAATTGTTAATTAATAGAAAAATAATTTCCAACATATTGGTGGTAGCTCTTTGTCTCAATGAATCATCTTGACTTTCTTCAATTAAAATCACTCTAAAAAAACTTCCCAGATGTACAGATATCCATATTTTGTATGCATGAAGATGGAGAGAAGTGCAGAGAGGCCTCCCTTCTCTCCACTTTCGTGCATAAAAAAATGTATATATGTATGTCTGAAATGATTTCTCACAGTGATTTCAGTCAGAGACAATGGAGATGAGTCCTCAGGTAAAAGATCCTCTTTTGATCGATGCCTCATCTCTTTACAAATTTCACCGACTAAAACCAGTATGAAACATTTTCTCTGACACACGCATATCCATTTTTCATATGTACTAAATGGAGATCTAGATGGCCTCATCATGCTCCTCTCTATTATTGTGCTTATGAAACTGAATATTCATACGTGAGGAAAAAATTTCATACTGATTTCAATGGGGGAAAATGTAAAAGAGATAAGGAATCAGACAAAAGTGAGCTGCTAATCCACTAGAAACTGTGCCTATTTTTTACAATTTATGCGAATTTATTACAAATTATTCCTAATTATTTCTATTTATTTCTAATTATTACTAATTATTAGAATTTTTTACTAATTATTAGAATTTGTAACTAATTATAAAACTATGTTTCTAATTATTAGAATTTGTCACAAATTATTAGAATTTGTCAATAATTATTAAAATTTGTAACTAATTTGTATAATTTGTTGGATTTTTTTTACGTGTTTTCCCAATTTATTTTAATTTATTTTTAATTATTATAATTTATTGCTGATTATTACACATTATTACCAATTATTCGAATTTATTTCTAATTATTGCCAATTATTTCTAATTATTTCAAATTATTTCAAATTATTATAACATATTTCCAATTATTGCTAATCATTAGTAATTATTTCTAATTATTAATAATTATTTATAATTATTATTAATTATTTCAATTTATTATAAATTATTTCAATATATTAATAATTATTACAATTTATTACTAAATATTACCATTTATTACTAATTATTGCAATTTATTACTAATTATTACAATTTATTACTAATTATAGCTACTTATTACCAATTATTCTAATTTATTACTAATTATTTGAATTTGTTACAAATTATTTGAATTTATTACTAATTATTCTAATTAATCACTAATTATTCAAATTCATTACCTATTATTCGAATTTATTACTAATTATTTGAATTTTTTACTAATTATTAGATTTTATTACTAATTATTTGAATTTATTAATTATTATTAGAACTTATTACTAATTCTTCCAATTTATTACTAATTATTACCATTTATTAGTAATTATTTCAAATTATTGGTAATTATTTCAAATTGTTGCTACTTATTTCTTATTATTGCATGTTTTTTCTTATTATTGCTAATTATTACTAATTATTTCTTATTAATACTAATTATTACCAATTATTACTAATCATTTCTAATTATTACTAATTATTGTTAATTATTACTAATTATTGGATGTTATTACAAATTATTGAAATTTATTACTAATTATTGAAACTTATTACTAATTATTATAATTTATTACTAATTAATCAAATTTCTAACTAATTATTCAAATTTATTACTAATTATTCGAATTTATTACTAATTATTAGAATGTATTACTAATTGTTGGAATTTATTAATAATTATTCAAATTTAATACTAATTATTCAAATTTACTGCAAATTATTCAAGTTTATTACTAATTATAAGAATTTATGACAAATTATTTAAATTTATTAATAATTAATCAAATTTTTTACAAATTATTATAATTTATTACTAATTATTGAATTTTATTACTAATTATTGCATTTTATTACTAATTATTTCATTTTATTACTAACTATTCACATTTATTACTAAGTGTTCCATTTTATTACTAAGTGTTTGAATTTATTACTAATAATTCTTATTTATTACTAAGTGTTCTAATTTAATAATAATTGTAGAAATTTTTTATTAATTATTTCAATTTATTACTAATTATTGCAATTTATTACTAATTGTTTCAATTTATTACTAATTGTTTCATTTTATTACTAATTGTTGCAATTTGTTAATAATTATTGAAAATTATTACTAATTATTGGAATTTATTACTATTTTTTCTGTTTATTTGTAATTTTGAAAATTTATTAGTAAATGTTACAATTTATTACTAACAATTCCAATTTTTTACTAATTATTACAATTTATTACTAATTATTCTAATTTATTACTAATTATTACTATTTAATACTATTTATTACTATTTAATACTAATTATTACAATTTAATAATAATTATAACAATTTAAAATACTTATTACAATTTAATACTAATTATTACAGTTTAATACTAATTATTATAATATAATACTAATGATAACTAATTAATATAATAACCATTAATTAATACTAATTCATACTAATCACACATAATTATTTGTATAAATAAATATAAACAATGAAAAATAATACTATTTAATTCTAATTTAATTTAAATATATATAATTAAAAATTAATAAAATTGAAATAAAATAAATATAGTAAAAAGTAAAATAAAAAGAAAAATATCTTAAAACTGATGCTTTCGAAGGGTATAAGCTACGAAAAATGCCTCGAATTAAAATTTTGGACTGTGAAAAATTTTGGAAAACTTTTTTCACTAGAGAGCGTGATAAGAGCAGGGAATGGAATGGAATGAAGGAGAAAAGGGTTGTGATATATATATGTTATATTAGTTACACCAGGTTTATTTGTGATGGTTTTCCCATCGAAAATAGTAACCTTTGTGATTGGTTCCGTCACAAAAGACTACCCACCGACATAATATTTGCAACGAGATGTATGTCCCTTTGCAAATAATTAAAACACAACTGGGTATTGGCGATTGGCTACTATAACCATCATAATATCTCTTTCCTGCAATTTTTCGTGCAATATGCACCAATGATTTTGTGATGGGAATCATCTACCCATCGCAAAATCTCTGTTATTTGTGATGGGCAGGTTCTCCCATCACAAAAAAAATCTGAAGGACTTTTGTTGATGGGATATTTACCCTTCAAAAGTAACCCGTTGCAATAGCCCGGATTTTCTGTAGTGATGGGATTTGTTTCCCAACTACCTGGAATATGTATGAAGCCTCCCTAATATCCAAACCAAACTCCCAACTTCCACATGTGCACCCATCCTTTTTTTCTCCATGCAACATCACATGTACGATCGTTCCCCTCACCAGGATGTCCACTTTTCATCCCGGTCCCTCTAACTGCTCAATTTGTAAGCCCCATACAAACTACAACTAAGAGAAGTCCTATTGCTAAGGGATTATTCCATGCGTAAGCCCCATACAATCCCTCATCAGTGCTTCCTTCACGACGTGAGCATCCTTACCGTATGATGTAAAACTGCATGGACTAGTCCTTTTAGAAGACCACAAATTGTGGCATTTAAGATTGTGGGTTTTGATCCCTATATTCTATGGAGGGTACATATGATTCCTCTCTAAGGTTCAATACTAACTAATGGTAAAAATTTTTGGGGATCCCTTTTATGTGTGTGGCTCCTTGATCTTCCCCAGGGGTGTTCTGATCAACCTTCATAGTGTAAAATCATCCCTTTACAGGAAACAAATTCTGTATCCCCCTCCATAAGGATTCAGTTCTATACATCAGTAAACCTTTCAGTTTCTCCCTCCTAGGTACATACCTCCCTGATCTACCAAAAGTGGTGTTTCAATTAACCATCACAGTGTAATATATTTCCTTTATGGGACACACCTTCTCTAATCTCTCACTATGGGTCATTCTAACCCATCCGCTAATAATCATTTTAGGTGATATCTCATAGAGAAGTACCTCTCAGATCTTTCACAAGGGGTGTTCCGATCATCATTTTTGGTGTGACATCTTCCATTTATGGGACACACCTCCTCGTTCCGACTCTGTGGGGATTTTATATCAATCAATCGGTAAACATCTAGGTGTTATATCTTCTCCTCTTAGAGATGAAACTCCTTGGATATCCTCTGTGGGGGTGTTTTGATCAAAAAACTCCATCTCCATAAGAAAGTTAACATTTGACCCTAAATACTTACCTCATAAAAAACATGGGATTCCTAAGGTTAAAATGATTCAAGATATGCCCCCATGGCATCAACTGACTCATAAAAAACATGGGATACTTGAGGGAAGATCCTTTAAAGATATGAAACCTTTGAATCAACTATCTATTGAAGAAAATGGGATTCCCAAGGTAAAATACATGAAAGATATACTCTTTTTTCATTAGATACCTAGTGATAAATAGAGGATCACTAAGGTTTCATTCGTAAGATGCCTATATGAGATGCCCTTCTAAGTGGATGAATAAAAGTTCTAAGTTTTCCCAACATCCAGACATGCTAGTGATGTCCCAAACAGACTACTCTCCAGACTGAAGGTTACTTCACGATCATGACCAAACTGGAATGTCAAGAAAGAATTAGTGTAATAAAAAAAATTCATTAAATAGATTCCACTAAGACTGAATTCCATGAACAAGATTGAGCCATGTAAGAGAGACTCAGATTATACGACCTGTTCTATGGAGGAATCAATGGAAGGAGGAAGCGACATCCTATCATCTTGATTACGTCAAATTACATAAACCACTTATCTGTGTTGTGAATTTCACCTTTTTCTAGAATGTGTGAATATGGGGTAACAATCATGTTAGTTAACATTTTCAAACCTTTGGTGGCCCTAGAATATGTGCTGAAAACAAAAATGGTGAACTCAATAAGTAACTATTCTCCAAAACATGGGGACTAGTAGTTTTCCAGAAATCATTAATTTTGAATACCACCAGATTTAGATATATGGAATTAGTTTCCACCAAGAAAATGGCATTACTTTCATGGAAATCAACATAAATTTGGGTAGAAAATGTTAATAATTCCTCTATATGTGACATTTTCAGAACATGTCCGTCTCCACATTTGGATAAATGGATAACTTTGGGGAATTGGTAATAAATTTACTTATACATATACCAATGGATGAATACACATTATTTTCAGGATACCATCAATAGTAAATAAACCACACAAATCCCATAGACATAATGGAATAACACATGTTAATATAGAAATACCTCATGACTCCACCTCTACCACATCTTCATTCAGGACTACAATTACTTGGTGACCACACATGGTCTCACCCTCAATGATCATATAGAGGTGGAGGGTGAACACCATTGTACGTTAGTATGAGTAGGATGGGGTCATTCCAATGAGGGATACAACCTTCTAGGAAAAAAGTTCTTTAGTTCCTCTCAAAAACTAAAGACCCCAATGGTTGTGTAAGGAGATACCTATCCACATTAGAACATTTAACTTCTTCCAGACCCTCTACTTGGACCAGTCCTATGACTCACTCCCTGAAGCTGAGGAGGTGTTCTATGCCTTAATAATCTCAAAAATGACATTCAATTGGGATAAAAAAGGAGGGATCCAAATAGGACCTTTCATTTCCAGAAAAGTCTTATCCTTTAATAAGGATAATGGGCAGACTACATACCTACTATGTCTTCCCCATTGCAAACCACCTGATGTCAATGTTGGGCGGAAGACCATGAAAATTACCAACAAGGGGAAACATCTTCCATGAATTTAGTGACCCTTACACTACTAATGAATTTACTAGGTCCCTAAAATATATGAGAAGGTAAACATATTCATTCGGTTTGTATCGAAACCTCTACCACCCTGAATGCGGGATGGGATGACTCTATAAATCACAACACCAATAATATGTGTTACATGACAACCCATGACAATGTGTTTTAGTGAGAGGTCCTCCCCACACTATCAACAACCCAAGAAGAGGTCCTCCACATATTCACAGTAATTATTAAGGTCCTACTCATGGAATTCCCAGTTTAGGAAGAGGTATTTCACTCTTCAATGATGCGTACGAAGGTCCTCACCATGCCACTACCACCAATCAGCATGGAGGACCTCCCCATATTTCATCTCATCAGTGAAATATTATTACTTTCATAATAAATATCTAAATATTGAGTCCACCCTACTCTATTATTGGTCAAATATAAAGCCCACCTTTCTTCGTATACAATTATTACGAAGGTCCTCTCCTTGCTATCACCATCAACAACCACAGAGGTCCTCCCCATTCCAACCCCAATCGTATTGGAGGTACTCCTCATTACTTTTAATGAAAACATGTTGGCCCACCCCAGAATACAACATATAAAAGAAGAGGTCCTCACCACACATTCAACTACCATAATGGAGGGTTTCTACATATTCTACCTTCTTAACAAGGATTTCCTCCCTGTGTCCATTTTGATTAGTGTGAAGGTCTTCCTCATTCTTCAACTTTCTAATTTGGAGGTCCTACGATGTCATTAATACCCATTAGTATGGATGTTATCAACAAATAATTATTGGACAAATATGGTTTCCTATCTAACTTTTCATCGACCGGAGTGGAATTCATTCCAACTGTGAAATCAGTTAAACTAGAGGTCCTCCCCACTCAAACAACAACTAATACGGAAGACATCCCAATATACCAAGAAATCAAAGATTAAGTCCATTCCATGTTGTCCTCAACCAGAACAGTGGACCTCCATATGATGAATAATTACCCTTCCATTAAGGGATATCTAGGGGTATAAAAAAAACCTCTTGCACCGAAGAAAAAACATTGGTAATCATCAATTTATCGTCAATCCCATTCTCCCCTCATATTTTGAGGAGGAATGAAATTAAATGATGAAACAACACTCCATTTGTCATCATTATATTCTAGGGATGATGTGCTATAGTTGAAGTTCAAAATCCAAGAATTTAATATTTTTAGAACCCCCAAATCCCTCTGCATGTATATGCAGGTAGAGAAATATTTTGCCCCCTTCCATGGTCCCATGGTTCATCCATCTCTAAAATTTCCAATTTCCTTCGCCACCTCTACCAAAGACCATAGAGAACTATTTTGGAATGGGATAGATTATGATAATCCATATAATCCATCAATGATGGTTTCCCCCACCACACATGAGGCCAAGATGAGCTCCCAATACTATATGGAGAGATGATGATGTCGGTGCCACATACAAGAGATGTCCTAATGTGAAGTGAACAGTTGACTCACACAGTGACACCTATTCCAGAAAGTCTACTTTCTCACCAATCTACAACAATTCTTCTACCAATATCTTAAAAAAATTGATTAATTTTTTGGCCAATCAAGAGTATGTTCCCACTTTAGAGAAATAAATACTATTGGATACTCTTGCTACTGATCATTTAAATGTAGTTTTCTTGATAAATGTGACCTAAAATCTACTATTCCAGAGTAACTCACCATAGACTAGGTCGTGTGTTTAGGTATAACCATTTGAGTGATGTTCCATCACCTCTCTATCCATTTTTTGGTCTATCCATAAATACCAGATCACATCGATGACATTGATCGGTAGTGAGGAATTATTTATCTAGGATCGCTCATAGTGGTTGTGAACCCTGCATCACCTAGCTACCATAGAACCCTCCAAACAAGAAGGATCAAGATCCTTATATTGTTCTTTATAATCACAGAGGATTAATCTCAACATGTAAAGATCCAAGGTTGGGAATAGAATGCTTCTCTCCACTACAACCTTATCCCACAACTTCCAACTTACACATTGATATTAAGGATCTTCTTTCGGGTAATGATATGGTAAATACGGTTTCCCCAAAGTTTTCTAAACCTGATCGAACTAATGCAGGTTCCTACAAAGAAAACCTACCCCATGGGGTATTGTAGTATCTTATGGGACCTTATAAAGGTTATCAAACCATCCAATAATGGTAGGTGCCCGGGCTTGGGGATCCATCGACATTGATTCATTCCTATCAGAATTCAAACAAGGGAATTGGAAATATCGAGCCCTCTGATCCATCAATTTAATTTGTTAAAGATAGAGGTTAATACCATAGTTTTATCCCTTCACCAGAAGGTCATAGAATATAAAGGGATCATTGATTTTCTCTTTATTGAATAGCCCCCTGATTATGGCACTCCTAAGAAGAATCCCATTCCTCCCCCACAGGGGCTATAGTAATTCAATCTTTTCCACAAACCCAAGATGAGTTCGATGATCCTACATTTCAAGATATAGTATATATAGGAATATATGACATGTTAATGATACTTGATTATCCAAACCGGAGCGAGTAGCAAAATCACCTCCCTCAGGATCTAGGCCTTACACCTCCACAAGACGCTGAGAAAACCTACCAAGTTGATGAGCCTTTCAATTCACTAGGGGTCATGTATCCCCATAAATATAGATCCCCTTCCATGATGATTTTATGTCATCCCTCACTTCTCACCTAAAATCCCTAGATATGCGACTTGTATTGATCCCACATTACATAAATCAGTATTTGACAATAGTGGATGAGATTTGAGCACCAAAAGATTATAGTTACCCTACTATTACCCCTTTAAAAAAGATGGGTGATCCACTTTAGTTTTTGTACCACTTCATCTTGAGGTGCACACCCATGTTGGAAACCCCAAATATGTAGGAGGCCTCTATGCTATGGTGTATATTATATCCATTGGAAGGGATAAAATTTATCTATTATAGCTAGTGACCTATTGGTTCCATTGTGGGTTGGGAATATCTTCATAAAAGGTTCCTCTACCAGTTCATCTCCACCATATAGAAAACAATAATTTCTAACCTCTTCATGTTAAAGACATGACATGATTATATTTTCATTGATTTTTTCCTGGTGGAAGGTAAACTTGTATTCACTCGATGTGACACTAAATCAATTTTTTTTGATGATTTTCAAGGTAAACGTCAAGAAGTAGTTGGTCCTAGCCCTCATCACACTAATTTTCCTTGGTGGGATCATGGATTTCTATTACTTGGACCATCAATTAGATGAATACTTGAGGTATGATATTAATGACTACCTGCTTCCTCTTCCAACTACAACAGGAATAGTCTCTACAACTTAGTATACTGATTTGAAGTAGGTAGAGTCCCTGAAGCGATTAGAAATATTGTCCCCTTTTCCACCACAACCTCACTTAGTGAAACAACCTCGTCTGGATTAGCCTTACACATCATAGAATATGATGGTACTAAATCACCAAAAAATGCCACCTAAACAAGTGTGTGTGGATCTATATCATCATCATGCTTTTCCCCCTCATCAAGGATAGGCTCCCAATATTTTATTCCTCGACAAGAGGAAGCATGTTAATTCTTATAAGAATGAAAATTTCCGTGGATATTTCATTTATTACCTAGTGTAGGGGATTCTAATGCTTTTAGTGTCCGAGAAACCTCATGAAGTATAGTGTAATGATCAACTTGAACATTTATCTTACCATAGAATCCCTTCACACACAATTAAACAAAGATGCGTTTAAGTAATGGCTCTTCAAACTGGTGGATAATGGTCTAGTAAAGCTGGGTAATGTCATGAAACATGTTGATCATATTTCCTCTAATCATGAAAGAGATTTTGATGGTGAATTTAAATAGGTTTACAATCATGGGACTCAAATGTATGATGACTGGTTGTCTGGTCAATGAATCTTATACACCCATGACAACATTCATGGCAACATAGGATAGCCTCAACCGCTATTCAATGTTCCTACTCCAATAGTGACACCAACATCCACATAAAATTCTTCTATATCTCAGAAGCGTAGGATCCAAAGATGCAAGGGATAGAAGAGTCTCCCCTAGTTCAAATTGCATCACATACTCTCAGAGATGTTATTCCTTTAGAGTTTTTAATCATTCCTCTTGATAGAACCTCATTGAAGGGCCCCTTTGAGGATGTGAAGGAGTATGCCTCTGTCAACACTGTTGAGTGGATAGATCCCTTCTTGATACCCAATGATGAGGAAAGCATTGCAAGCCCCCATAATACACAAGCCAATTCCATCGAATGGGAGGTCAAGGACATGAAACACACATGAATACTCATTCTAATTATTTTAACTGGTCTATAGATGGTAATAATACCAATTTTCAGCTTTTTATGAAATCTTAGCAGTTAAAGTCCTCCTGACGTGCTATGTCAAAAACACCTCAACAGTTCATTGTGATGAATGATGTAAAAGAACATCAATAGCTACATCATGATATATCAAATCTAGCTAAATATAGGTTTTATCAAGTCAAAATTAAACATATCTAGGTTATGGATGATTAATTTTATAAGAAGTATAGTATTTTCTACACTAGAGACAATCAAGTGTTACAAACTAAATCACTTGTTATGCCTCCATCCATAGAAAACACGTTTAAATAGAAATATGCATTTGGAAAGGAAGAATAGTGTGAAAAATAACCATTATATAATACCATCATGTATCTTGATCTTTGAGGCCCTATACCTGTCAAATGAAATGCTTGAGTCCCTCACAAAATCCATGAAAATCCCCCCTATAGTTTGATGTAGAGGGAGGGGTGGTAGAGGCTTGCAATGAAAATTATGTCTGGAAAATATAATTCCAATACATCATTTATTTCTACATTGAATATAGTGTCTCCCTCATACATTTTCATATTCTCCCATTGTATTTCCCCGAAAATTTTAATGGTGTGGAATTATAACTCTTTTTGGTGGACACATATTCTGGGATCAACCTCATCCTTACCCAAATTCAACACAAGATGGTGAGGAATGAAGAATAATTGATTCCCTCTAACCAGAATATCTATGGTTATTGTAGGACTGAATAGAGACCATGCTCATGGATTCATTTGAAAACATGGTAGGGATACTAGATTGAAGGTCTCATGTTCATGACCATCTCACATGATATTACCTACAACCAGCTATTGGGTAGGCATTGACTTCATTATTATGTAGTGGTTCTTTCCTGGTATCACTAATGCCTCAATTCCCCCCCACAAATGTCGAGTGGTTTTCATTCATGGTAATAAATATCCCTTTTAATGATGTGAATATAGTTAGCTGGATAAATAAATATTACCAGAGATAGGGGAAGAAAGCATAGACCAATGTGGTCGAGTACACAACCATCACATCTAACCCATGGGAATATCTAGAAAAAATATTTTCTTCTCCAAATTCCCCAGTTGATGTACAATATTCCATATTGGTAATTTTCATTATAATTTTCAATAGTTCTGCATCTTTATCCCCATGTACGCGGAATTTAAAACAGATACCTTGTACTCCTACACAATCTAGGATAAAATGATGACCAAAGCCCATACCCTTGTGAACTATTAAGAGATTCTCCTGACGACCACCAATTTATGGAATTATATATTATTCCTAAAAGAATGTATAAAACACCATAAGATGAACCACTAGCATTTCATTTAAAATTGGCATGGACCTCAGGGTCAATGTCCTCAGGGGATTTCCGTGATAGCCTCTATCGTTTTGGTCTCATTAGAGATTGATTCCAATTGAATGTTTCTTGTATCTGGATAATAAGGCACCAATGTTCCCCCAGAATTAGTAGTCTTGGATAAACCATATCCTCCCACCATTTCCCCTAACTAAGACAAAGATGATTATTTGGAGGATACTCCTCCAGCATTTATGGAGGGTATCTCCACCACTATCGATGGGATGATTAAGGTTAATCTCATCACTGAAGCATATCAAAGGTCAATGTTGACCAATGCAGTAATTCCTCCAGATGAAATGTTTCAGTACATGAAATTTGTGAAGCATCATAGAGATTTATTCTCCTTGATGTATGATAAGATACCACGAATCAAACCTCATTTCACTATCTACTCTCTAGGACTTCAAGTGAGTCATCATGTGTTCACGAAGCCTCCCAGGAAAATGTATCCTTATCATGGTGAAATGGTCAAGGATGATGTTGATAATATTATCAATCCAAAATCACCATGGATTTTAGCTAACCAACATTCATTCAATCATCGACCGAGTCCTGAAAAATAAAAAATAGATCAGAGTTGGAATCGACATCCAGGATCTCAATTGATATTTTTAGAAGGATCAATAACCCCTTCTATTTATAGATCTATTGATTGATACCATATATGGGTTATAGGATCTCTCCATTAGAGAGGGATACTCTAGATACAATCATATCAAGATGGAATCTGATGATTAGGGGTATACTACTTTTAGAGAACCATAGGAAAGCTTTTTCTATTATAAAATTCTATTATATACGAACAATTCATGATCCACGTATCAATGGTCCATGAACCACATCATTAAACTGGTCCTCAAGATTCTAGCGTAATGTTTCATTCATGTTTTGATGGTCAAATCCTACCAAAATCAGGACCATATTTCAGATCTGGAAAAAGTGTTTGACTTCCAATTATCCTAGCATTTGAAGTCGAACCTATTAAAGTTTTTATTGGGGGTTACCTATGGGAAGTTTCTTATATTCTTCATTAGAAACATAGGAATTGATATGAACCCAAATAAGGTCATGGCCATAAGCTAGATACCTCATATATGAAACTTCTTCGAGCTCTAGGGCCTTCATATACACTAATCCTACGTAGTCTAATTAATTAAGAATCTATATGGGAAGTGTAATACATTATGATGGATTATATAGAAAGTTACTATAAACTAGTGGTATAAAGACTATCATGACACCTTCAAGGAAATCATGAAGACGTTTTTATAACCGTCGGTTTTGATGAATCCCATCTCCCAGAAGCCACTGATACTCTTTGTGACCTCTCAAGAATGATACATCAATTCCATTCTCACCTAAAAGAACAATGATGATAGAAAGAACAATTTTTACTATCTCAGTCATATGATCCTCAACACAAAGGCTATGTAATCTGCTATCGAGAAGAGTTACCTCACACTGGTTTTCATAGTGAACTATTTGGGTCATTATTCATAGTATCTTCTGATATAGATGCTATCTCTAGTAGACCTACTAAAGTATATCATGAACCACCCCATGTTGATGGGATATATGTAATGATGGGTGGTGATCCCTTCAAAGTTATAAATCATTTTCATTCTATAGAAGTCCATTAATGTTTTGGATTTGGAATACTACATGGGATCACATACATCTGTTGAATAATTACCCCTAGACATTGATTTTCTAGATGAGTCAATACTCTCAGTGGATCATGCTATTAATTCTTGTAAGATTTTCTTAAATAGTTCCTCCTAGACCCCAAATGGTAGAAGGCTCAATGATCCCAATCTTAATAAAGTAGGCCCAAGTATCTTCTCCATCACACCTACACAGGCCAATCTTCCCAACTTGTTCCAACAATGAGAAGGGTTCTCCAAAATGAGGTAAAGTATGAGGCTCTATTTACAGATATCGAACTCAATCTCGATATTAACATACCAATATTACATGTGAAGGGAAACTACATGTTATTCATCAAATAGATTTGTGGTGATTAAATAATAAATAAGATGAAGCTCATGCCCTTACCAGAGTGCACTGTCCACTTGATGGTATGATTCACTTCTCATCCAGAGGAGAATCATGTTCCTCGATCACATAATGGTTGATCTGGCACCTTATCTACCCTAGCTACCTCTCTTATTGTGGATAAATTGGATGATCTATTTATTCACATTGTGAATCCATGATTAATCACCCATTTAATCCAAGATGATGATGAAAAATAAAAGGTAAACTTAGAGACTCTCAGTTCTTTTACATTGGTACATCCATTTCCCCCCACAGTATAAAAATATATGATTGGACAACTACTTTCATCGAGTTCCTCCAACATAGTATCCTCCCATCGTATCGATATGAGCTTGAGAAAATAACTTGACATATATAACATTCCACCCTATAGTGTAAAACCAACCATTAGTTTTCTCTCTATTGATGTGGATATTATGGGATTCTCTTTCCTTTTATCCAAGGAGATGAAATTCCCAAGGTAATGTATTATGTTCATGTTAGGTATTTTAGTTCTCATCAAGTTGGGTTGAATCTCTCCCACTAGATTCTGATGATGGGAAACTTATATCCCTCTATATTCCATGAATTTATCAAGTAGGTGATTAAGTTTTGTTACTATCATATCCATGCCAACTTTTTTCATCGACCTATAGAACATCCACTACACCCCAAGTATTCTTGTTCCTTTCTAATATGTTGATTTGATGTCATGGGAACATAACTACTAGTGAGAGCCAGACTGTGATGGTTCATTATGACCAGGATAGATTTCATCTACAAGAGGGGAGTTTAAATTCCACTAAATTAATTCAATTCATGATCTATGATCTATTTCATGATCTTTAACACCATCCATCGATTCAGAGTCCCTCGCAGTATTCTCACTGATAATGGTACCAACTTCCATGATGTTGTGCTGAAGAATTTTTATACCAAGTAAAAAATATGGTTTAACCATACTTCCTTCTAATATGAAAACAAAAATGGATATAGTTTAGAATTAAATAATAAACTATCTAATGTTCTGGAGAATATGGTGGGCCAGAACAAGAAGAGATGGTCAAAAAATCTCTAAAACACCCTCTAGGTCTATCAGCTGATGACTCAAAATTCTATCTATGGGATTCTATATTCCCTAGTGTATGAAAAAAAGGTAGTTATACCCATTAATATATAGTTTCAATCACACTGAATAGTTTTCTATGATTGAAATACTCCATAAATAATTGTAGATGTTTGTCTTGAAAAATTCGATTCCCTCAATGAGGGGAGGTTCCATGCCTTGTACATTCCAGAGAGGAACCAGAACATGATAAAAATAGTTTTCCAAAAGAATTTTTTTATTACACTACATTCTCCAAGGTGATATGGTAATGGACCTTATAATTCCAATGACCCCTATCAAGAATCCACCAAATTTTCTACCCAAGTGGGGAGGACCTTACAACATTCACAGGGAATATTCCTATTGTGGGTACACTTTGATCACTAATCATGGAGAGTGCATTACTCATTGTACTAGTGTCATGTTTCTAATAAAGTAATTCACATGAGGATCTATTTTCATCCCAACCACATGATGACAAGATATATAGAACCAGAATCATAGTTTTATGACATTAAACTATGAAACAACTATTGTATTTATTGTATGACGTTAGAAAACATATCAGTATTATAGGAACACGACATTAAATAGTGTTACAAGAACAAACTCTATGTCCATAAACTAAGATCCTATGTTTTTTGGATCATGTCCTTAAATTATTTGCAAAGGGTCAGAGTTCCAGGACATTAAAAATGGAGTCCTAGTTCAAGATTCAAAATTTCAAATTATAGGCATATTTTATTTGTGGTTCTCCATGTTGTAGTGGGACTCCTATGAACTCATTCATGTTGGTTTTGTTACTCTTCCAACATATAAATATTCCAAAGAATAAATTAGACATTTAGGTCCAAACACCAAGACCATAAAATGAGATCCAATTTCCTATAATCGTGACATTAAAATATGTGATAGTCTCCTAGGAATTGTGTCATGTGTCAAAGGCCCCATTATCCCTAATTCATGCTGAGATACTCCTATCATGCCATAAATATCCATTTAGGTGGATATTAAACCCCCATTGTCCATACCCTATTACCATAAACTATGTTCTCTTATGGTCTATAATTTATGAACATAAACTATGAACCTATGGTATAGGGAACAAGACCATAAACGCTTTACTAAAATTCCATAAATCACAACTTTAAACTATATGTGAGTAATCTTCGTGCTATTTGGTGTTTTCTTATTCATCTATAGCACTCATTCACATCAGGTTTATCATAAGAGCGAACTACACAAGTCCTATTGAGGCACCCACCATTTTTCATGGATTGTGATTTAATTCCTTAAACTAATATCCACATTCTGGTATGGGAAACCAGATCTTAAACTATTCATATCTCATCTAACCATCCTGAAATTAATCTATATTCATGTCCTATATGGAATATATTGTGTTGCGGCATGCCAACTTGGCCACCTCATTCACCTGGGGTATATCATTATGTCACTCTACACACAACCATTGTAGACAAACCCTCACTTTGGTCAAGGAAATATCACCTTGAAATATTGGAAAAAGGTCTAAAACTAGTGACATTAAACTATGATCCTATATCCTCAATGATGGATGTTAAACTGTGACATCACATCATATATAACTGGGATTTCTAAAAAATCTTAATAGGAGAATATTTTTACCATGTTATAAATTGTGATTCTACATACGGTATATACAGAATGATTTATATATATTACCCAATGATTCAAGAATGGTATACCTTGAAATAACAATGAGATTCCCCAATTACCTCATCACATAGGACCACCCAAACCGATATTTGTATCTTACTATGTCATGTTCTATAACTATGTGTGTTTTTATTCCCAAACTCATGGGATATTTAGCAACACACAGACTTCATATTTCCAAACCCAACAAAAAATTCATTAATATATTTTCCCATTGACCACAGTTCTAGTCTCGGTCATATGAACTTTTACTACATGTTTTGCCTTCCAAAACTATGTGTGGATTGATTAACATCCTCATGGTATATATATTGAACCTTAGAATTCGCAACTCTAGGAACTATTGAAAATTCATCGAATCCTTAGGCCCCTTGTCCCCCATCTTGTTCCATGCTCTATGACCATAAAATAATATCCACCATCATTCCATGAATCATGACTTTAATATGTTTGCATGTCCTGTTATAAATGTGTGGTTTAGAGTTAGTCCTCTTTGTCCCTCATTCCTTTTATTATTTTAAGTCCCCTATTATAGGGATATATCTTCCTTGGGAGACTCCCCATGGTCCAATATTTATGACCTCAAACTAAGATCTCATTTTAAGATATAATATAAAATAACTAGTAGTGAATGTCCATGCAATATGACTATAAACTATTCTTAGAGAAAGGATATGAATCCCCCATTCCCCCATTCCTCTTCCACCATTCAAGGCATTATCAATTTGTATTTCAATAATCACGAAACATACAAAAGGAACACCTAATGGTGATCATGTCAGTCCAAGGAACACCTCTCATCTGAGTCCAATATAATATTCGATCTTTAGTAGAAAACAACATTTCATGAGTTTTAGACATGGTCAATAGTAGATACCACATTTTCTCTCGCAATTCAAGGATGGTATTATTGTGTCCACTATGTTAAATGGTCAGTAGTTGATCCCAACACACAAGTATACCCTTGATCATGGTACGAATAGTCTATATTTTAGTCTATTCCACCCCTTTTATATTTGTGTAATCCAACAAACTAGGTGTCACCCCTTCGTGAAATTTTTCACATCGAGTACGAATGTCAGTGCCACCCGGAAATTATCATCCTAGTATGTCATTATCCTAAATGATATCTCATATGTGTCAGTAAAACATTCATACCGATCCTTCTTCCACACTGATCATGATTCATGTGGGATTATAAGTTATTTTAGGGTGTGTACCGATGTGATCGAGATGAATGAAGGATCCCATAGTCCAAACTCAATGAAAATAAACCTGGAGTCCATGTCCAAGAATTATGAGTTTATACTTCATGTGAATCATCCTAGAAATATGTGTTTTAGAATTTGAACTCTACATCCCTCATTCACATCAGTTTTTCCAATTTTACACACTAAACATATCATTTTAAGTCCTAGCTCTACAACATTAAATTAGGGTTCTACATCCAAGTAACATGATGCTAAACTGATTGATCAATCCAAATTAAATTACCAAAAAACGAGATCCTAGGTCCAATTATTATGACCTTAGATAATTTAAATTACCAATAGTTTTTAATGTATGATTTGAAATTATTTACCATGTGCCAAGCTAAGTGAACATAGAATATGTACCATTTTCTTCTTAATAATTATGTTGTATGAATGCCTAATTATCTCTCTTTCAGGTCAGTTTTAATTATTTTTTCCCAAAAAAATACCCTTTTAAGAAAGACTTTTTTATCCATGAAACATCACCTTAAACTATTATATATGTTCTATAACATATAGTCATAATATTTTTGAAAAATCTGGGTCATACAATGCTAAACTGTTAGATATTTATTCACTTTATAACATTAAACTGCATGACAAATGCCCCATCATATGATGTTAAACTATTTCCCTATCATTATTATTGGATGACGTAGGACGAAAAAATATCCCATTACCTCACCTGAGAGGTCCTCTCATTTGGTGAATGCATTCTACCTTTTCATTCATATTTTCTACTTTTATTAGGCATGTGAGATGAAACAACCCTATAAGGTTGTTTTGACTCTTTTCAAACCTATACTCCTACAAAAACATGCTCTAAACCACAATGTTGTAAATCCACAAGTGTTGGAATCCATTTAAATATTCCATCTCTTAATTCCCATGATTTGGGTTCCTCTAATTTAGACCATAACCCATATCCACATATAAAGGGACCCAATAGAAATTGATCTCATGACTGCTAAATCACCTACCTTCTAATTCCCTAACAAAGAAGATTTTGGAGGAGAATATGAAATAGGTTTCGTGTTTCACATATGGTCAATGGTCGACCCACTTTTTTTACCCATTCCTAGAAAATGGATTGAATGCAATCTTCCAATAACGTTTAGTAGTTATATTATACTTCAATGAAACTCTAATTTCTATCTATATCCTAGGAATTTTAATTTACACATCCCATTCCCTTTGTTTGGGTAGATTTATACTTATTTGGTTTTATCCTAATTTTTCACTAGAGAACTTTGGAAAATAATGATGGTTATTATGAGGACCTCATACCATGTTCATTTCCATTATCACCCCAAAAACCCTTAGTTTGTAGTTAAAAATATTTGACCATGAGTCCTTGATGATTTTCTATCACCCTTGTATAAAGAGAAATCAGATGGTCATACATTAATTCTCACACAAGGGATGACAATCATGAGCATAGTTATTTTTTGATAGTTTCCATCAAAATATGATTGGTGAAATACATTAATCCAATGAAATATTTTTTAGAAAGAAAAATAAGGGAAAAAATATTTTATACGGTCATACACATATTATAGTCACTCATTTTCAATTATTTCACCATTACAGCTCTACTTCAGTAATTGAGCACTCATGCTCGACCATCATTTTATTGGGAGGCTCTAGGATTTCTTATAGGATAATTAGGTATTCTATATCCTTTCCATCCTTATTCAAAACATCTTCAATCCTAGTCCACCATCTGTCTTGCTCATCATGACACATTGGATCTACCTTCTTGGCCACCACCTCATCGTCCTAGACTGTTGCTAGCTGAACCCTTACACTAGAAATTATCCCATCACACGTTGTAGAGATCATGGTATGATAATGTTCCAGACCTTATATATGGTAAACTTATTCTTCATGTTTATAGACCATTTGGTATCTCTCATATTGTGCTTCTTCTTGTCCAAGTGATGTTCTTTCAAGTTCACATGTTCCCACCTAATTTTGAAATCCATGGCTAGAACATGAAGGTTGGTGGATTCCATCCCACCAATCCCCAACATTTCTATCCCATGGGACCCATCTCCTCTCTTTAATGGGATGAGGATTAATCATCCTATTCTTTATGTCTATATCAGACCTCTCCTTTCTCAATGATTTATTCCTGCGCATGTGGAGAAATTATTACACATCAATTTTAATGAACATGTTATAACAAAGGTACATAAGATCTTGATATTTATCTGATCAAAAGCAGTTATTACTCTAATTGGTGATCCTAAATAAGAATTTATTTCAATAGAATCACCTGAATCCTTGGAAAAAAGAGAAACCATAGCTAGTTAAATTACAAAAAGTTACGAATTAGTGGTTTTTTCCAGCAACACATTCATCTAATCAATCAGTGGATGCACAGTGACCCAGGAATGCACTAGGTCCCCTAGATCTGACTCATATTTTTTTGCCTCATCCCAAGAGATGAGGAAACCATCCTTAGCATGACCAATCCTATAATTTTTCATCCATTTTCTATTGATATACTGAAACACATCATAAGTGTTGGTGAACTGCATATAAGAGTCACAATATTCCAAATATTTAGGAAAGTTCACATCATTAGGAATGTCCAAACAACAAAACTACCTCACAGGATCCTGAAAAAATGTCCCCAGGGTGCCAAAATGTCTCCCCTTTTTCTTGGTTTACTTTTACATGTATTATGGTCATGGTATTATTCCTCATTCTCCATTTCCTCTTGCATATTCTTACACAGAAACTATTGGACCCACTACTACATTCCTATCCACTAGAGCATCTATACCGCCCTAATGCCCTCCGACCACTTCGGCCTCATACCCATGTTTTAGGCACCACTAATTAATTAGCTTGGGTGTCCCTCTACCTCATCATACCCCCATGATATGTTATCTCTTAGAATTCAAGTAATCACAAGTAATCCCATACACAATAGTCAATGGAAGCATCTTGTTCATAAGCTTTCAATAGTCACACATGGACATGAACCATATAATCTTAATCATTGAAGGGTGACACTAATGAAACACCAATGGATGTTAATTTAGAGTCAATCACTATAGATTAGAAAATTTTGTTTCAAAATGGTCTGGATTATATAAATAACATAAATGCTGACAGTCAACACTTTGTACTAGTACCCGAATGGAAATTCCATGATTTACGATCTCCACCCCATGGTTCATGTTCCATCATTAGTCACCACCCCATTGGAATTTAAAATTGTATAAATATTAATTTCCCCACCATCATGACCTTCTCTAGAACTTCCTCTAGAACCATCATGAATGGGAGACTTCCCTAAATATTCATGATTTTCATCAATAAGCTTATTTTGGGACGCGAAATGGGGTTATGGTCTTTGTATCCACAAATATGTATGGATTTACAACTATAAATAAAGTGTAATGGCACACACACATGAAACAATATCTTCCCTTTGCTGATATGTCAAACTACAGTTTATAAAATCACTAATACTAGGCCAATGTGGTTGACACGCTACCCCATCACCATAATCGCTACAATTATAAAGGTGTTTGGATTCAAACCCATGCCTAAATACATTAATAGGATCATCCTCCAATAAAGGAAAATAATGATAAATTCATCCAGTATATCTATGGGTTGTTCCTTGGTATTGACATTGTATCCGCATAATAGCCACATCATATTCACCAACATATACTGGTAGGTGTTTTCCTATCCTATCTAGAATGATAAATGGAATTTGTTTGGCCTCATTTGAATCATTTCCATAGGATTATTCATGAAATATCAGAGTCACTACTTAAATGGAATTTCCCTAATCATTATCATCTCATAACTAGTGCCCCTACCATATCCATCTATTCCCTTGCTAGAGTTGGCAGCTACACTTGGTATGCCCAATAATTTTATAGGGGAGTAATTCATTATATATCACTGCCATGACTAGGATTTTATAAATATAATGAAGGTACTCTAGGAGAATTATTACCTCTACATGATTCAAGTGGGATGTAAAAGTCCCTAGGGATTATCTTCTCAAACGACTGGGCATGATCTCTTGTGCCCAAAAAACATGGAACTATGAAGCCCATGAAACTTTATAATGAATAAACCTCTTCAAATATTCCTAAATATTAGATCACTAAATACAAGTACTTTATGAATATGACCAATCATATATTATGTTTCAACCGCAGCATAGATACCATCCATCACTCAATCTGTTAGGTGGATACCCCACACCCTCCTTAATGACAATCTTATGATGTGGTAGGGATACCTCATCCTCCAACTAATCCCCATCAATTTTGTTGATGTTGTTGTAGAGAAGGTATGATGTTAGTGGCACAATTTCTTTCAAAATATGGAATTCATCAGCCATGTTCCACTAGTGTTACCCCATTATTCCTCTGAACTAGTATAAAAGCTCGTTAATTCTCACCTATGGGATGAAGACATCATCCCTCAAACCAAATTCGTAAGGTAGAAGTCTCTAACACAATGTATACTTCTATTTACCTTTTTAAAATAGATCCAAAAGTTTGTTTTAGTCGAAGGTTCTTTATATCCCCTCCCCAATCATGAATTTTTTCTCCATATATTCCCTTTGAGGGACATTTTCATTGAAATCCAAAGAAGCCATCAGATTCAGACTGAATGAACAATTGAATCCCTCAAAGACATGTTCAGGTAATTTTCTATAAATTTAAATTGTTTTTAGGATAAACACCTTCCATCTGTTGAGTACTCTTAAAAAAATAATTTCATTAAAATATTCATATGGAACCTTATGAAACCCTCTAGGTATAGAGGTAAAGGTCTCCAATGCCTTGGAATGATGTTGGAGAAAGAATTCTACTGGGTCTTGAGATATCTATATAAATGTTTGAGATAGATAACACCATTAAAATTCATATAAATGAATCTCAATGTTATTGAAAACTTTAGGATAATTAGCATTTATTTAATCTATAATTTCAAGTCATTTAGAATGTGTTTCAACAAATCGCTCCCCAGAATAAGGTTTTGAGATTCAGAATAAATGGATTTTGAACCCTATGTATATTGTCTCATTCAAGACCCATTATCTATTTGAGATAGTTTATTATCTCTTATAAATTCTTTAAATCCTCTCTCAAGTCCATGATTTATTTTAGGTATCTTTCATTATTAAGTAAAAAATTGACACTTCACATGTACTAAACTCAAAGTTCATACCACTAGAGCATGATCTTTCTTATGAGGAAAATCCTATTTAAATTTTTGATCTTAAATAAAAATTTATAATAATTAAGATAATTCATATAGTAAATACTTATTTCGATAAACCAATAGTTATATGAATTTTTGTGGGAACTTGAGGATATGATGATATAGTATTATCATCATTTTGTTGCATCATAATGATGAATTTTGAGAACTAATTTTGTTAACGGGGAGTATAATGTAATATCTGATGTTTTTATGAACCTTTTTTCCAATAAATTTAACTTCCTTGAGGTATTTAATTTCATTATACACCATGTTAATCTTTTTTTATATGATAATCCAACTTATAGTTGTGCTACTTGCAAAATCGACTTGACTTGTGTTGTTTACGACACTAAATATTAACAAAATGATGATATATTATTAATATAATAATTTAAACAAGAAAAATATAACCTAGAAGTTAAAAATAGTAGTATGAGTAATAGGAAATACTTTTTAAATATTAAGGTTTTATATGAATAAAAAATATCTGTAATAAAATATATAATTTTTTGTAAATTCTATTTTTTAAATACTATTTTTTCAAAAAAACTACTATTTATATCATTCATTGAAAAATAATAAAATATTTTTTTTATAATTTTTGAAGTTTAATTTGATAAAATAAACATCATTCATGTCTTTATAATTTAATAATTTAAATGAGGTGATTTTTTTTATTTTTATGAAATATTTCAGTTTTTGGGGAATATTGAAAAATAATGAATTTTAATTGAAAAATCCATTCAAACTAATTTATTTATATAGATAATATATATTTAGTTTATTCTAAATGTATAATTACCTCAATAATAAATAAATTAATTTTATTTTAGTCTTTAGAATCAATTTATCATTGAAATTTGATTGAAAAACATTTCAATCTTTTGAGGTTTTTAATTTTATAAACTCGTTGTCTCATAACATATCTACGATTAATTTTAAATTAATTTGTGAAACTAATTTATTTTAATTTGAATAATATATTTTATTCATGCAATAATAATAACATTTATTCTCTAAAAAATTATCTTAAATTTTTATCAATTTTTTTAATGAAATAAAGTAAAATTAAAGACAATGATTAAGGTAAAAACAATAGTACGAAGTGGTTAAGATTAAAAAATATTGCATAAACATTATGCTACACTTGAGAAAAAAAAATATATTTTGGACTTATTTAGACCATAACCCCCCTTTTCTATAAATTTTTCTCTTTATTGTATTCACATGATGTAAGGGTGACCCGCCAATAGTGTTTACATTTTTTGAATTTACAAATTTCCCATTCTCCACCCTTATAAAAAGTCACAATCTCTTCCCCACTCTCCACACCACCGTTGCTATTTGGATCATACAACCCCATCCCAAAACAATCCTAGAATTTATTAGTTTTATCATAGAAGCCTCACTCTTAGTATAGATCTAACCATTAATGTCCTTTAGTGAAAAAGAATTTCATATTCCCTATGAAGATGTAATGTTCATCAACAAATGGTTTTTTTATTTATTCCTCAAAACTATTAATTTCATATCATATAATACTTAAATAATAACATAATTATATTCAATATGCTAAGATGTTATTCTAATAAGTGTATTACCTAAAGCATCACACAAGTCCATAAATTGGAATACCCAATCTTCTATCGTGTGTATGAAGGGATACTACGTCGCGAACTGATGTTGTTCGTTTTTCCATTACCACCATTAAAGGTTGGTAATAATGATGATGTTATATTTTATATATTATTTTTATTATTTTATTATTATTTTTTATATTATATATCAAATATACCTCCATGATGTCAATTTTGTAAGAATATAATAAAATTATTTGTGTGTATAGTGGACTACCGCCTCACAAAGCGATGGGATTCATTCTAGATTTACATAGAAAGTTATGGGGAAAATTTTAAATATAATTTTGTGATATTTATGAAATAAAAAGGATTCTAAAATTATAAGACATAATAGAATTTTATTTCATTTAATCTGATAATAAAATGAAAACAACATTAACGCGTATGTACGGACTACCATCTCCATGAATAGAGTATTTTATTTCATATATCTATGTTTTTTATATTATTATATTTAATTATATAATTAATCTATATAAGTGTTAATTCAATCATTATTATCATTTTGGAGATGATGAAATCGTGATATATGTTAGAGGACCAAGAGTAACAAGTCAAAACATGTATGAAAAATGATGTGGTTATTACCGAAAATGTAACATTGACAAGGAATTGTAAAAAAATGAGTAATATAAATTAATAACTAAATCATATATGATATTATATATGAGAATATTTTTATTTTATAGATTTATAATAAACTTATATGTATTATATGTGAGGTTTTAAGGAGTACTGTGAGAGTCAATAATAATGGTAACTTATTTTTGTCTCACTTTTTATTATTGTGAGATACAAGATATATGGACCACATTATTCTTACATGTGGTTTATATAATTCCCATGATTTCATTTTATTGTAATTATACTAAAATTTATTTTAATTTTCATATCAATTTGGTTTTATCTCTTTGATAATATTTTTGATTAAAAAATTACTAAATTATTAAAGAATGTTAGTCCCAATTTTCATTTTTTGAGACACATGTTATGTTATGAACCTATTTTATTTGAAGTGGTAAATATACTTCACAATACATAAGTTATATCATTAATATGTTTATTTTAATAATACTTTAATATTAATTTAAATTTTTTCTTTCATGGGGATTATGATTCAATGTTACCAAAGTTGTAGGAGATAACTGCTAAAATATCATCTTTTCTCTAGATTATTTAAAATTAATCTTAAATTCAATAAATAATATGATCCATATTGAAAAAATGTCACCAATATAAATATAATATGGTAAATCATGATATATTTATTTAATGGTACCATTTTTACACTCTTTTTTATTAGTCTAATTAAGAATTGTTTTCAATAAAATCTAACTTTATTTCACCATTAGTTAAGAAATCTATTTTCTCCTAAAATAAATTTTTCTAAAACATATTTCAAAAATAATGTACCATGATTTTTTCAAATGAATTTAATCACGTGGATTAGAATTTTTTCATGGAATCTTCGTATATTATTTAGATCAACGGTCTTTTTATTTCTACTAACATTATGAAAGGAACCATTATCTTAACATGCACAACATTGAAAGAATTCTATAATCCCATTAATATTCATTAATTCAAATTTTGATCAATAAATTTCCATGAATATTTTAAAATAAAAAAATTTTAGAATATTTTCCACCTTCCACATTATTAATATATTTTTAATTTAATATTGTTTTCAAAATCGATTCTGTTTTAAAAATAATTTTCTAGATCAGAAATGATATTTTCTCCAAGAACTGTTTCCAAAATATAATTGGGAAATTTTCACATTATAAGATGAAATTCATTTTTTTTTATGTATTAATTAATGGGGACATAATCACAGATTACCATTCATATTCTTTATTTATAGTTTATGTTTTTAACTAATGATTTATATGACCCTCATTTCTCATCCAAATGTTATACCAATGATAAAAAAACTTATGATACCCACTTCATTTCAAGTGTTATTCTATGATGAAATGATTAATAAACCATCCAATTATTCCTAGGTTATGATATGATGACATGTGTAGGGTACCCATAATATTTCGTAGGTTATGATGTGATTATTTTTTTGACCTTACAGAACACATATGTATGATTTCACTATGTGAATTTGGGACCCATATCTACCTATACTGAATTGTATAATGATTTGAATATCAGGTGATAGACATAAAAAAGAATGGTGATTAAAATAGGTTTAGTAATGTAAATGTTCTGCTAATATGGTCATAGAAGTGAAGCTTGACTACTAATATGGTTTATAGAGTGAACCAATTCTAATAATATAGCCTTCGTAGGGAGCGTTGCAAATTGTTGAAATTATTTTATATATTTATGTGTCTGCCAAAATTTTATGTCTTATTCTTACATTATGCGTTAATAGATTATTCTCTATATTTCATTATTATTATTTTCTTACAAACTTCTAATCAATATTTCAGTAATATTAATTATGATCATGTATATGCAGGGTGTGATTTTATAATGTAATTATCATTTCCTCATACCATATGCTTTTGATTATAATTACATATTTTCTATTTTAACCCTTATATAGAATCTGATATCACAGTTTATTATATTTCATTTCGGTAATTTGTAAATATATGTTATATGTATGATATATCTATAATGGTTAATGTTCATAGAGAGCCTAGTGGGATATAATGTAGCTCAGATATGGGCCAGTGTTTATGTTACAATGTTTCCAACATGACTAAAATAATATTATATTTTGGTTTGTTTTTGTATAATGAATTAAATTTTCTGAAACCGATGATGTAATTTCTATGTAAAAGAATCATTGGTAGATATATTACCATATTTATCAAATTCCCCTCGTTGTCCTACTTTATTTTAGAATATAAAAAATATCAACTATGAAGACTAACATAATTTTTTTGAGGCAATATCTAAATAATTTATTCATCAATTCAATGAGGATTTCTAGAGAATTGGTAATCCTTAATGGAATTACTATGAACTCGTTGTGCATGTACCTTGTGTGGAATTTAGTCTTGGGTATATCCTCCTCTTCACCCTAACGTGATAATACCCAGACCACTGATACAACTTAGAGAATTATCAGGATTCATGTTTTTAATAAAACATGTCATCAAATCATGATAGAGGATACATGTTCTTTATCATGGTCTTGTTAGATCATGATAATGTTTGTAAAGGCGCATTGATCCATCCTTCTTCTAGATGAATATGAATAATTCACCCAATGTTGTATCCCTTGGGAAAATTAATCATTTTTACAAACTCACCTATATTTGTTTTTTTATCTCTCCATGTTACATAATATTCATTATATATAGAGTATTGGATATTAAAAAATCCCCTAGGAATGTGATAAATTGAAAATTACATCCGTTAGCTTAGGGGAAGACCAATTTTTTATGAAGCACATTATCATATGACCTTATAATAGGAACATCCTCATGAATTATATTTTCTGTAGACTTAATCATTATATTTAGAAACAACTTCTCATAGAGAAATAAATTCCATTCTTGAGATGTTGGTTATAAATAATATTTTTTTCTTTCTACTTACTATTTTTCAAATATGGATAATTATTCACATTTTTAAGAGTTATTTATTTCTCATGGAAATTTAGGTTCTCATAACATAAGGAAATCCAATACATATAGAAAAATAAATATAATTCCACTAAATGGAGTCTCATAAGGTTCACTGTGAATTACAACCTACAAATTATGATAGAGGATGAGTTATAGAACTCAAATTAAAAAATTTATAAATCTTTTATTTTCATCAAAAAATCTAATTCCATGATTTGTAGTGATTTTTGAATTGTTCTACTAATCATTATTGATATGAAGGAACTCATAGATATAGATTCAAAATAATTTTTCTTTATTCATGATTGAGTAAAAAACATACATGTCACCACTTCATTTTTGTGATCAACCTCATCAGCTGTCGTGGCATAAAATCACCCTTTATTCCATGGATATTTTATGAAATTTATTATTTTTTAATAACGACCCTTTGCTTAGCTAAGTTTTTTTCACAATGTATATTTTCCTCAAAGTTCAAACACTAGACAATATATTAAAGGTATGTTGTCATATTCCTCTATTCTGTTGCATTGGTGGATTTAACCCATTGAAAATCTCAAGATATGTTTTATTCCTTTCCCCAGCAAAATGATTTCCCTGTCCCCCATAGAAATATTTTTAGGTGCTTCTTTCCCCACTTAAGAAATGATGGATGTTGAAATTTCATAAACCTGTTAAATTTCTCAATGGAACATCTATAATAAAACTCGATATTCCAATTTTTATCCCCATGAGAATCATGAGATTCATTGATCTATATTTCTACTTGTATGGGAAAAAACATTTCATAATAGTAATTCATGTATCATATCACCATGAATATCTTAGAGTAATTTTTCCATGATCAATGAATTGGGGGGGAAAATTATTTGTGGGCAAGTATTGTGAATTATACCTTGTATAACCCAATGAATGCATCCCCATTTTTTGTTGAGATAATTGAAATGACATTACATTTTAATATGGAGAGTGCGATGAAATTTTTTTTTCAAAAAACATTTTCCTTAATTCCTTAAACCCTATCACATCAATATCATCCATAAGATTGATATTATTATTCAATTTCCACCAATGATAATATTATCCCACTATATTATAAACAACATATAAAACTTTCTCTTTATATAACCATTTAATGATACACAAGATATTCTCAATGGATTTGAACCATTGTTCTGTGATAAAGGGATGTTATGATCTATTTGAAGTCAGATGCAGTTCTTTCAAACACGTTTTAATTGTACATTGTTTTTTATGAGGTTTTGGGTGTTCCTCCGGATTTTGGATTCTATTTAGAAAATGATTAAAATGAAAGAGTATCATCACACAACATTTTATTTTTACTCCCACTAGGATAACTATGTTATGGGATATAGTCATCACATTGAGTATTATATTGTTTGTTTAATTTGTTCTTCCAATTTTAATCCATTGGAAAGAATAAAGGAAAAATTATGGATGAGGGGATTTAAAACTATTAGGTAGATAAGATGGAAAAAATTAACATTAAATTTAAAATTTAATAATGACATGTATTTCCTTAAAGTATCAATTTCTAGGATATAATATATGTCATCCATGATATATTTAGTAATATAGACTCTTATGAGAAATTTTTTATTTAATCAATAATTATTGGTAATGAGATTATGAATTTATCGATGCATATCACCCAGGATTGTCCAAATGTTGTTTTATTAAGGCTCATTATTATTCTCTTGATCTTGATCGATTCATTATCAAAATGGTGTTTTCATGTAATACAAATATGTAGATCTTTTCCTGATGCATATCCCCATGGAGTATCCAAACATTTATATATTTCCTTATATTCAACCTAATCTATAGTTTACCAAAATTTTGTGGTTTCTTCTAATGATCAGTATTAACTATAATGCTTTTAATATAGTTTTCTAATAAAAATCCCAAAATAACTAAAAATTTATCTAATTCCAACAACAAAAACCCATTTCATCATTTGATATTAATTATTGATTTATTACAAAAATCTACATGCAATACAATAAAAATATGGATAAGTAAAGTTCTATAGGTTCCCAGGTACATTACATAACAACTTAAAATTTGGGTAAATCACCATTTTTTAATACAATCTTAACATTTTTGAAATATTTTATTGTACTTTAAACTGTATGGGATAACCTAGGGAAATAAATAAGAAATGTGTGAGATATAAATCCCAATAAGGGAATAAAAATGTAAAAATCATGAAGAAATTACTAAATTTTAGACAAAAGTAATTTTAATGTGACATAAAATGTGTTAGAATCATGAATTTGAAAAAATAAAAATTATATAGTATGAAAATATAAATAGATCATGGGAAAATGAAAATAATGTTAAACATGAAAAAATTAACAATAGACACGGCTAACCACCACAAAATAATAACATGGTGGGAAAAAGTCCAATGATGGATTTGGTTAAGTCCATAATCCTTTCCCTAACTTATCATGTGACTAAAACATAATCTAACTCATTAGAGCTCTGTACAGTTCTAACTGCACCTGTCACATTGATGTTATACTCACATAGAAGTGTTCAAAATAGATCATTAAAATTATGATCATATTTGATCATCGTTAATTACATGATAAGTTAATGTTGAATAAATACATGGTATTCCACAATAACAGGAGAATATGTATGTCTCTTTGAAAACCCATGAGTGGAAATAGTGGTTTTATTCAAAATTAAATGGTTTGGTTTAGAAAATGGACAATGAAATTTCAGTAGCAAAACAACAATAACTAAAAAGTCATAAAATGTTGTAATGAGATGGAAAGAGGTCTGTAATAAATTTCACATCAAATTAACAGTAATAAAGACTTAAAAAAATATATAACAAAATTTTTAATAGGAAATAAATGAAATAAAATTATTAAGATTCTTGAATAAATAGGAAATGGAAATGATCCATTACCTTTAGAGGGTGACTACAGAAGGTACGGTGGAAACTCTTGAGAGCTTGGGGGAACATTAGTAGGAATTTATAGAGGGTATAGTATAGTAAGGATGTTATCTAAGTTTTTTTGTTAATATTAATAGGACCATTGATGGGTTTATATAGGAAATGATACAAGATTTATTTATTATTTCACAAAACTTTGTTCTAGACTCTATATAATATTGTAATCAAACCCACAAACCATTCCATAGTTTTCCCCTTTTTTCAAATATGTGTTTTTTCATTATTTCTTTATTATAGGGAAAAATCGTTAAAATATTAACCATTTTGAGGTGAAAGTGAGTCATTTTTATAATGAAGTGGTTTTAAGAGCATAAAATGTAATAATGGTTTTAGAGGATTCATAATAGAAAATTGAAATTAATTAAAAAACACATTATTTTACAGGGGAAAATATTATTTGTTAATGGATTCAATTAATATATTTTATTACATAACTTTTACATTATTATGAATTGATAATACATACAATATATTTATTAATTATTTATTATTTCCTAAATATAAAAATATCTCAAACAATTATAAAAAATAACCATTAGATATTTTGAAAGTGATAATTCAAACAATACTTTTCATTTTCTAAAAATAATTATTAAAATACTTGAATTATCAATTTTAAAATATAATAGATATTTATTGCGAAATTTTTTGGCCTTTTTATAATAAATTTTTTTGTACCATTATAAAAATTACATTTGAAATCTTAAATTTTTTACTATATATTCAATTTACTTATAATTATTAATAAATATCATTAAAGTATTATTTATTCCATAAAAACATTAATTCATAAAAATAAATTCCCTAATTGAAATGGAATATTTCCAAAAAATAAAATTTTTGTTTTATTATATCAAAATAATAATTAGTTATAAAGTGCCATCAATTTGAAAAAAAATATTCATTATTCTCTAAAATATAAAAATTATTATTATTAGGGTTCCGATACGTAGCACTTTATTAAACCATAAAACAACCAAGGGTAAGGTCCATGATGGTGATATTATTTTGGGGTGGATCCGTGTATGTGGTTTGGGTTGTGATCTCGATGAGCTTTAACCTATACCGTAAAATATTTCTCTTAAGATTTAGTTATTTGATCTTAGATTTGGGTTGGTAAAGGAAGTTGAATAGTAAATATATCTTAATTGAATTATCTGATAAATGGGATTTATAGGGTATGATCCTATTGGTAATTTCCATCACATACTTTGTCAAAAAAATTGGTGATTGGAAATCCAAAATATTTATACTAATCTTATGATCACTTCTAAAAACCAATATTATAAACAGTTCTGATTCATAATAGACTTTTGGATTTGAACTATTATAACAATAAAAAAGAAGTGAATGTGTTTTATATAAAAGTTATACATAACTGGTTAATCCACTCAACCAAAAATATAATTTTATTTATAAATTTTACAATCATTGTAATCCTCATTTAAAATTCCCCAAATATTTTTATAATATTACATTATTTTAATTATTGTAGTTTATAATTGTATTGTATTTTCCTATGTGGTTTTTAATTAATGTTTATGTTCATGTACATTGGATATAAATACATGAACTCAAAAATTATAATAATTGAATAAATAGTGTGTTTACTTAATAGACACATTTTTATGACCACTCTAAAATTAATATCATGAAAACTGAATTGCATTGCTTCACGGAGATGGTTGGTCATATGTATGCATGAGAGAAAATATCATTTCCTTAATGAGGGAAATGATATTGAATTTTTTGATATATTAATTTTCCATAATCAAATTAATATCATATTTATCACATATATTCATTATTTTATCCTTACTAATTTCAAGGAAAATTTTATGGGAAAAAAGAATCACATTGCTTCATGAGGTAGTTGTCCACTATATACGTGAGTGACATTATTATATTTGAAACTGAATGGAGCTTAAAATAGTTTATGTAAAATTTAAATTGATTAATTATAATAATATAATAAATTTCATTTATGTGTGATAAATCCACCATTATATCAATCATTTAATGGCGGTGAAGGAAAATAAAATACATTTGTTCCCAAGGTGGTAGTCCCCCATACTCATGCTCGATGTTTTCATTGTATATTTGATAGAAGTTGAAATAGATAAATATTATAGCCCTAAGATAATAATATACCAATTTATGATAGATACTGGTGTTATTATATTTTATGTGTTATGACATGATTTATGGTTAAAAAAATAAAAGTGAAAAACATTGTTAGATAGTTACCTTCTCTAAGAGAAAAAACATTTGGATCTTCTCTTATGTGAACATTTACCAAATGAATCAAAACATTAATAGGTAATTTACATTTAAATATAATTCAGATAACCCTATATTAAAACATGGGAAGGATAATGAGTAAATATAGATATACTATAATAGTTTTACTTGTAAGTAGGTCATTTTTATCCATAAATTCTTAGTTTAACCCCACGGTAAACCCATTTTCACCTATACCTAGATATTTAATTTTTCCTATTTTACCAATTCATTTTGGTCAATGATTATGATAAATTTATTATATAAGATCTGATAAACTGATCCAAAATTTGGAATCAGTTACACCAAATTCCATTCAAATAAGTGTAAAATTTAAAATTCATATTTAATCTTGCACACATGATGAGAATTTGGGGTTTTAAAGAAAAAATATTCAAATGTTTAAAAAAAATTATATAAAAATTCATTATGAAAATAAATTAAATTAGTTAAATTTAAATATAATTCAAATAATTCAACAACATAACCTATTCAAAATACAATTTAACATTATGATTTTTTAAATATCATTTTTGAATTAAATTCCACAAATTTTCATTATTCATCAAAAACTAGAACTCTTTATAATAATCCATTAAATTCAACCAAATTTTTTTATGAGGTGATGATTTAGAAAAACAAAGATATTTTGTCAGATAAATTTTCTAAATTTGATAAAAAGTATTTATAAATTGCGTGCGCAATGTATGAATAACCCACATTTTAGAAAAAAATACTAATTTAAAAAAATGATTTTTTTTAAAATCGTTCTAATTTTATCTCTAATAAATTTATTTTAATTTCAATCAAATTATATATTATTAAATCATATGTTTTTTATAATTTATTTAGTTTTATTCTTTCCTTCTTGTTGAATGGAAAGGTTATAATTGTCATGATTCATTAAAAATATTTTTTTAGAGTATATTTTTTAGAGTATATTTTTAAAACATTGTATTGTTTAATGTACCATATTTTATTTTATATTAATTTTGAATATTACATAGAATTGATTTGATTCCAAGAACTGAAAAAATGTGTGATTCTGAGGCCCAGTGTTCCCAGAATAAATCTTTAAATAATATTAAAATATTAAATTTAACACGTACACAATTTTCGAAGAGTGTAATAACATCAAAATGGGTGCCCAGTTCAGAATTTTGATTGCACCATTTCATTTAATGTTGCGAGTTTACCATTGGACTCACCTAAAATCGGTTGACATCTGTAAAATATGCAATATAGTTTTTAGAGTTTTAATGAATAAAATAAAATGAATGATTTATTTCATTTTAACATTTTGAATCGATGAGGTGACATTTTTTAACTATTCTTTTAAGAAGCGGTCCATGGATAGTCTCTTAATCATGGAAGATTTTAGAGGCTCTGGAGAGAACCTTGGAGATATCTCTTAGTGGTGAATGCTAGTAGAACTTTGATCAGAGATCAGTGGATACCATTAATGACGAATCTCACCAATAGTGACAACCTCAGGAAGAATATTCTTTTGAAAATGATCCAACATCGAGTTAGTGAGTGTATATTTTTATTTATTTCCCCATTCAATGATTCAATGATGAACAAAAACTGACCAATAAATATATTGACATACGATTTGATCATTCTTGTAGGATGAGATTTAACTATGGAATTTATTGCATTGATTTATTTTTATATTTCTTTATCATTATCATAGAAATATATCAAGAATGAAATGATGAATTGTTGAGTTATGTTCCTCATGTTTTTTTATTGTGCATATTTCTTATCCTCGTTCACCTATTTTCTATACATTCTTCATAGCTCATGGATTATGAAATGATGAGGGTTTCACCCTCGTTACATGGTGCAATGATTCAAAATTGATGTTCTAGAGTTATTACGATATATCTATTGTTCAATGGTGATAGAGTGGGACGAATCAAATCGATCTTGGAATACCCTTTACAAATGAATGATCTTAATTGGATTTTGTAACCATTGAAGGACCAAAACTCACCGATTCATTACGGTGATGATGAGGAGACCCAATATTTTAGGTTCCAAGGTGAATAGATCACTAAAATGATATTGTATCATCAAATTAGGTGTAAGGAGGAAAATTTGTAGTTTCTGGAAAATTGTGATCATCCCGATGAATGACCTGAGGTTACATGGCATATGGCCCACACTGAGTAGTGGATGGGGTTTTAGGAGTCAGGTAAACACAGCTTTCATGTGACCTATCACACATCCTGTTGGCCCTTCTTGGAGACTTTTCATGTCTCTCATGATATACATGGACACGAGGTGTAGTACACGAGTTGCCTACATGGTGTGTACCCCACCACATGGCTTATCCCAGACAGGTTACACATGATATCCTATGAAATGGTACATGGATAAGTGAACACTTGTTGGAATCAGGTACTGAAACATGGAAAGAGTATATGAGGGGACCCCAGATAGAATGACATGGAATCTGACCATTATACACGGCATGTACCCATCTTCTGCAAAATATGTTCTAAATGAAACGATCCATTTTACAGGGGATGTATCTGGGGTCATGTAACATGGCATGTGACCCTAATACAAGTTGTGTAATCATTTCTATAAGGATTGAATCTATTTCACACTACACCTTAGAGAAGATTCATTAGGGTCCATACCCATGATACATTCCCAGATGGATTATACATATCCTTTCTTACTCATAGGAGAATGATCCCTTGAGTAAGAAATTCATGATCATGTTGTTGGAATTCCCTTTGAGATTCCCAAATAAGGATCATCTATTCATTTGTTGATCCTTAGGTAGAGTATTTGGTAATGATGTGACAAACTTCATCAGACTTCAATCCTCAACATAAAAGGTTAATCTAAATTGAGAATTTTTTATCACTCAATATCCCTAGCTTTGATCATCATTTATGGTATCATATCTCTTTTCAGATCTATCTTTATATCTCTCTCTCATGATGGTTTTGGATGAACAATACTTCTCATATGTATGTAAACAGTGCTATTATACTTAATATTGTGTTCTCCCATATGATTTCAGTGTGGAATCTTCATGATGCATCCCTAGTGCTGGTATATGGTCGTTGTGACATAAGTCTATACTGAATGTCTTGGTTTTAGTATATCTGAATATTCTTGTTATATGTGTTATATAAATATACTATGTAGAGATGACTGTATCTTTCCTCTATTTATTGCTCTCTGGTTTCGAGGTGTCCTAAAATGTATTGTTATACTCTCCCCTACACATGCTTTTCCTACACCTGTTATGTATTTCGTAGATGATTGAACTTTTGACAGAGTCTAGGGTAGACTAGTTTTTGATGGATCTCTGTGAGTTCATACAAGACGAGGTGTTCCTAAAACATTGAGTAGTAGTATGAGTAACTATGTTTTTACTTGTTGGACTTTGTATTTTTAGAATCTTTCTTTTGGTGGTATTTTATTCTTCCCTAGTTTAATTTATTTAATATTACATTCAATTAATACTATGTTGGTTGGGATAGTGCTATGCATGCATTTGTTTAGTGGTTTTTATATTTCATCATTTTGTGGTCTTGGAGATGTGTGTGTGTGTGTGTGTGTAGGTATATAAGAAATGCCTCTAATTTTAGTGATATACCTACACAGTACTAGTCACCTTCCCCTAGCCTATTGGATTTAGTATTGGGAATTCATTGTATGGGACCCACTCAGGCGGGTTGTGACCGAGTGGTATCAATGGTGGTCGGGTCTACCTTAGGACCGAGAGTCTGTAATATTGGTTTGGGGAAATAGTATTAATTTTTTGAGTTCATCATTTAGGCCAGGGACTATATTTTTGGTGTGAGAGGCTGACATGTCCAAACCATTGGACTCTGATAACCTACGTTTTGACACAGTATATGAGAACACTAGTTACAGGTAAAACTGTGGTATATGCATCCTATAGGAATGGGTATTGGTTCCATGTAGTTATTAAGTATTGTCTCCAGATATACTCATTGACCATGGTAGATCTTGTTTTATTACAAGATTACCTATAGGTTCATAAAAGGTATAATTCAGAAGTTCAATCATGAGGATGAACCCTCGGTGCTGAGGATTCGATACATGGACTAGTTCCTCAAATGTCACATCCAGGTGGTGCACCATCCACAGCGCCGCCTGTGGAGAAGCAGCTAGAATGCATAGTACCAGCAGATGAGCATCATAGGCTGAGAGAGCATCATGAGTTTTAATGATAGAGACCACTCAGGTTCCTAGGTCATCCATACACTTAAGAGGCTGAGGATTGTCTTGTGGTGGTGACCTGAGTTTTCCGTGTAGTACGGATACCAACAGAACAGATGGTGATCCTAAGGGTGATCCTTCTTCAGGGTTCGGCATAACGATGGTGATGTTTGGACACAAATACCCATGATGATGTGACTCTTTCATGGAATGTTTTTTAGAGTCTATTTATAGAGGTTTTATCACTAGTTACACTGATATCAGTGTGTATATCATAGTGTCTTCAGATACATCATGGTAGCTTGACTATGGATGATTATTCATTATTTTTGACCAACCATTCGACGTAGTCAATGGATATGGTTAGAGATCATTACATCATGCCTCATAACATTGAGTGAGATTTATGTAGAGACTTCTAATCCAATGTTATACCTATATGAAATCCGAGTTATGCTATAGTGTTCGATTGAGCATTGTTTGTCTAAAGATTCTTGGCTGAGTAGGTACAACCAGTGGTAGTCATCAGTGGGCTAGCCAGTGCCGAGACCTGGGATGTATGGATTTGATGTCAGTCTCATGGATCCCAATGTGCGAGAAATTTTAGGAGGAAGTCCCAGGGCAGATGATCTGTAGTTCAGGTATCACAGGGTGGGTTCATTCATCCAAAGTAGTGGTGGTTCTAATCATGTGACAATAGGGAACATCTTTCACAACATTATTCAACACACTATGTTGATAATTGGGAATCAATTAATGGACCACCAAGGTAGATACAATGACAAGAGAACGAAGTTATTCTTAGTGGATGATTTTGTAGAGGAGTTGGGAGAGTAGCAGTAGGTGGTCGGCATTTTGACTTATTACCACCAGCACCCCTATGAGGTCCACTTCAGGCTTAGGAAGCTTGAGTATAGGGGTGGGGATAATGGAATGCGATTGAGGAATGTGACACATGGGCTCTTGGAATGATTTGTGTTTTTATTTGTGTCTTTTATACATTATCTACAGTCCTTATATACACATGTGCTAGTCATTCCTTTCTCACCACATATCTTATTCTAGACCTTGAGATTCTAGATGAAACATTGACTCGACCCTTACACATAGAGATACCCAATGGAGAAGACATAGTGATCAAAAATCTATGTTGATAGTGCAACCTTAACCTTAGAGGTGAGAGTTTCGGTTGGAGCCTCTTGGGGGAAGCATTGAGGCCTAACGATGTCATTCTTTCTATGGGTTTCTTATCCACAATCCATGATGAGATTGACTGTTTTAGGATAAGGGTGTTGTGTGTTTGTAGTGATGGAATGGGGTTTCCCTTTTTCTGTGAAAAGGAAACCAAGAATCATAGGATGGAATCATGAATATGAGGGTGTAGTCGATAACTCATTATTTGGTTAGCTTGAACACCACTTTAGAAGATGTTATGAGATTCCAGTTTCCTATAGTGGTGGAGGGGTACAAGAACGTACTTCCTAAAGAATATCTAGGATTATCTCCCTATACAGAGATAGACTTATGCATTGATTTACACCATGTGAAGGCATTGATATCAAAACCGGCAATCGGATGGATCTCAAAGAGCATCATGAGCAGACTGTTTAGTTTGAGGACTTGTAGAGGAAGGGCTTTGTGAGACTGACTGCGTTGTCGAGCGCGTCAAATTAGTTGTTTAATTTTGACTAGAATTTCTGCAGTATAGCAGCAACCCTAGGTCGTCTCTCAACGGGGCCATAGATCATTAATTTAAAAAGAGGGTTCTGATTATGAAAGTAGAAGGTGAATTAGGTTTTGTGAAACTTGGGGGTTTTATGATTAATGATGAATATAGAAAATGAAAGCGATAAAACAAAGTAGAAATGATCAAAATTGATTAAGCGTGATCAACCCGGGGAAGTCTCATGATGCTCATACTTCATCGCTTCAAGGGATGGGGTTGTGATCTTTTAATCCCTGGTTTGTAACACCTTGAACCAGATTGTTACTGAGTTTGTACTAGGATACCTCCTAGGGTTCGGTCGAAAACACATAATGATTCACCGGACACCGCCGATGATTGGGTGATTTGTGTTCGACATCATAACTGAAACTCACCAAGGAAACACATGAAGAATTCGATGTGCTCTCCGGGATTTCATGTTATTTCATTGTGATACCATGAAATAAATTTAGATGGCCTTGACAGTGCTTGTGTGAGTTCAATTTACCAATATAAACCTCACAAACACCGCAATTGAAAGGGGAAAATAAAGTGGTGAACGGTGTGTGAAATATCACATTAATGGGTACCCCAAAACATGATCATATGAGTTGATCATGACATACCAGTACATAACTCAATAAAATAAGAATAGAGGATGATGAAAAACAACACAACAACCTAGAATATAAAATATAATTCAAATATTACAAACATGAAGCTCAAGATGTACATCACGTTCCTCCCCGGGTGATCACAAGGGGTTTAGAAAACCATGGGAGAGGAGGAAGAGAAAGATGTTGGGGTAGAACTTTCCATAGCCTCCAGAACAGCTAGGAATGATGAGAAGACTCTTTGGGGACTCCAAAATGGCAAAACCTTGCCTCTTGGCCGAACATACAAATGGGTAGCCCAAGGTGCCATTTTATAGGAAAATTGGAAGGTGGTTTTAGGCACACAGATTTCATCAGTCCACTTTCACGAGGCGTTTCGGCCTTCAGACAGTATTATCTCTCTTTTGAGAAAATAGAAAAGTTGTAACCCTGCCTCTTTTCTGACTCCATAAAATGTTTGGCACTGTCTGGACAAATACAGCTCATGATATAGATACAATACAGAACCCTGCATTTGACTTGGTCCAAATTCGGTGGCTTGGACAGATCAGTTCGTATGGGCCCCATAGAATCCGAATCAGCATTGGGTTCCGTAATATGAAATGTATCCTATTAATGTTTGGACAGGTCCACAATATTATAGCCCATTTTGATTCACATATTTCATGTACTATGCAAAACAGTGGACAAATTTCCATGGATCCATGCAATTTTGGCCCATTTTTCTTCCACTTCATCAAAGGCCATCCAAATCACCTCCACCTACATTGAAACAATAAAAACAAGTAACATTTCCCATTATAATATTGATTAACATTAATTGATTTATTCAAAAATGAAGTGAAATTTATTATTATATTTGTAATATTCATTACAAAACTAATTTAAAACTGCGGTGTAAGGGTGGAATAAAATAGTGAATCGTGGTACGATCACACCCCCACACCTAAACATTTTCACTCCTGGGAAAAGTCACATATCCAAATACAATGATTCATAAATATATATATATATATTTCCAACATCTCGAAGATTTATCATTTGAGTAAATTTTATTTAAAGTAAAGTGATCAATGCACGAACCACACCAAGGAGTTCTTCCTAGTGAAAATAGAAAAATATGCCTCATAAATCATATCATAGAGAAATTAAAAAAGTTTCATGATACCAATATGAGAAAGGAATTAAAAGGTCAACCATTACACTAACTCTCCATGTGTGTGTGTGAAAACCATTCCATGCTATTCTTTCCACTTTCTATCATATAAATATAGGTTATTTTAACATTATTAAGCTTTAAATGATTTTGTCACCGAACCTGTCCTACATCCTTTGGAATCATATTTCAAGACCCACTCATTTAACCATTCCCAGAAGTCAAACCCTAAGCTCCCGACCTAGATATCCCCATATGTTGCACATTTCATCACTCCCCTCATTTATTATATATTTTATTTGAAGTTTCAATTGGAACAAATCTCACACTCATCTCTCAACCCTAGTTTGATATCCTCACAAAACTAATTGAAATAGTTATAACAAGATCAAAGGTTGAGGAGGAGTGTTTTTTGACCTACCCAAGACACAACAATTTTTTTTGAGGGCGTACAACAGTCGAACATTAGGTACACATGCATAGGTCAATCTGGTATAGTAATCAAACAGATCGGATAAGGAACGAATGTATGGAAATATCATTTAAAGCTGAAAAATATTAACCCAACATATATTTACCTTATATTAAGTAAGAAATAATCACACTTTGTGGTTTGGTGCAAAAATTTGTGGAGATATTAGTGGCACAGTTTTCCAAAAAAAACTACTCACACAAAGGGCATCAATCATCTCAAAGGATTCACATAGATACGACCATTTATATCATTGACAGAAACCAGTTCACTAAAAATCACTCCTTGATGGTAAAATCATACACAAATTATTTTTAGCCTTCATTATGGTATTTTTACATTCCCCACTTTATGGTCGCCACATCAGGGAATTTTGAAATTGTTGATGGGGAAAAATAAAAATACCATAAAGAAGGCCGAAAAGAGAAAACAGAAGGAGAAAATGATGAAAAATCCTAACTAACCGAGGAATGTATCCACCCCCCACCTAGAATGTTCAGTGTCCTCACTGAAATAACTGAAAATGTGAGAAGGAAGGATAAAACCTGGTGTGTTTTATTGGTATGATGCGTCGAGAAGGTGGATTTCCTCCACCGGATTCTTTGGAAAATCCTCATAGAAGTGTTTAAGTTGCTGCCCATTGACGGTAACACTTCGTCCACTCTGCTCATGAAAAACCTGTATTGCACCAAAAGGGTAAACATTAGTAATAGTATAAGGACCGATCCATCAAGATCGAAGCTTACCTGGGTGGAGCTTAAGCCTGGAATTGTACATGAGGACCTTATCATCAATATGGAACTTCCACTGGTGAATCATGCTATCATGAATATCCTTTTTCGTCTCTTTATAGATTTGGGATTTGTCATATGCATCACGTCAAATTTCTTCCAACTCTTGAATCTGCACCTTTCTTTCCTCACTTACATATAAAAGGTTCATATTACATTGTTTAACAACCCAATATGCACAGTGTTCTACCTCAACCGGGAGGTGACAAGATTTTCAAAACACAATCCTATATGGTGAAATTATGATTAGGTTTTTAAAAGTAGTACGGTATGCCCAAAGTGCATCATCCAAGCACAAACTCCAATCATTCCTATTGGGTTGTACCGTTTTCTCCAATATTTTCTTAACTTCCCGATTTGAAATTTCTGCTTGTCCGTTAGTTTGGGGATGATATGCAGTGGATACTTTATGAACAACCCCATACTTATGAAGTAAGTTTTTCATATTACGATTGAAAAAATGTGAACCCTGATCACTAATGATGAATCTTGGTAGACCAAAACTACTGAAAATCTGGGACCTCACAAAATCAACAACCACTCAAGAGTCAACGGTCCTGGGGGCCTTTGCTTCCACCCATTTAGATACATATTCAACAGCCAATAAAATGTACACAAAGCCAAATGAATTTGGAAAATGCCCCCATGAAGTCAATGCCCCATGCATCAAAGATCTCACAAAATAACATGGGTTGTTGGGGAATTTCATTCCTCTTGGAGATATTCCCTATGAATTGACAACGACTACATGACTTGAAAAATCTATGGGCATCCCTATACAATTTTGGCCAATAATGTCCTAAGTCAAGGACCTTTCGAGCTGTACATTGAGAGCCGATGTGGCCCCCACAGGCCAAAGTGTGGCAGAAGGTCAAAATAGAGGTGAACTCATGGTCAGGGACACAGTGACGAACTACATGGTCACTACAAATTCTCCACAAGTATGGGTCATCCCAAATGTACCAACGAGAATCATGCTTAAATCTCTGAGATTATGAAGTGCTAAAATCAGGGGGGAACCTAGATGTTTCTAGAAAATTCACAGTGTCCGTATACCAGGGGGTAAGGTCCATAACATCACAAAGGTTCTCAGGAGGGAATAATTCTCCAATGGGTAGGGGTGAGTCAACATGATGATCCAATGGTGGGGAAATCCGACTAATGTGGTCAACTACAACATTCTCCACCCCTATCTTATCTCTAATCTCAAGGTCAAACTCTTGGAGGAGGAGCATCCACCGAATGAGGCGGGGCTTGGCTTCAGGTTTCTTTAGGAGGAAACGAAGGGCAACATGGTCAGAAAACACAATCACTTTTGACCCAAGAAGATATGAACGGAATTTTTCCAAGGCAAAAACAATAGAAAAGAGTTCTTTTTCTGTGGTTGTGTAGTTTACCTGGGCAGGGTCTAGGGTACGCGAGGCATACGCAATGACATGAGGATCCTTTTCAACCCTTTGTGATAAAACTGCCCCAACAGCAAAGTTAGAGGCATCACACATAAGCTCGAAGGGGAGATCCCACCTAGGTGGTTGGATTATGGGAGGTGATGTGAGACTCTTTTTTAGTGAATTGAATGCATACTCACAATTTTTATCAAGCACAAACTCCGAATCCTTTTGTAATAACCGAGATAAGGGATATGCGATCTTACTAAAGTCTTTAATGAATCGGTGGTAAAAACCAGCATGACCCAAGAAAGACCACACCTCATGAACACCTTTTGGAAATGGAAGGGATGAAATTAATTCAATTTTAGATTTATCAACCTAAATTTCCTTATTTGAAATGATATGCCCAAGAACTATCCCCCGCTCAACCATAAAATGGCATTTTTCATAATTTAAAACAAGATATTTTTTAATGCAGTGGCGTAGGATAGAACCTAGGTTTTCCAAACAATCATCAAAAGAAGATCCATATACCGTGAAATCATCCATAAAGACTTCCATACAACTCTCAAGGTACTCAGAAAAAATACTCAACATACATCATTCAAAATTACCAGGAGCATTACATAGACCGAATGGCATCCTTCTGTATGAAAATGTGCCAAATGGACAGGTAAATGTTGTCTTTTCTTGATCCTCAGGGGCTATATGGATTTGGAAATAACCCGAATAGCCATCAAGGAAACAATAATGGGACTTACCAGCCAATCGTTCTAACATTTGGTCTATGAAAGGTAAAGGAAAGTGGTCCTTCCGCGTGGCTTGATTCAGTCGACGGTAGTCAATACAGACTCGCTAACTGTTTTTCACACGTGTTGGAACCAATTCATTCCTTTCATTTGACACAACTCTTATTCCTGCTTTTTAGGCACAATTTGTTCTAGACTAACCCATTTACTATTAGATATAGGATAAATGATCCCCGCAACATGTAATTTACTAACTTCCAATTTTACCACTTCAAGGAGAGTGGGATTCAACCGGCATTGAAATTGTCTTACGGGTTTAGCCTCATCATCCAAAAGTATATGGTGCATACAAATAGATGGGCTAATCCCGGAAATATTAGCCAATTTCCATCCTATTTACTTTTTACACTCTCTTAAAAGTTTGAGCAGTTTCAATTCCTGTTGTGGAGAGAGGTTATTGGCAATAATGATGGGAAATTGGTCAATACCCTCAAGATATGCATATTTTAAATTAGAAGGAAGTTGTTTAAGTTCAAACACCGGTTGTTTCTGGATTGAGGGAGGGGATTTAGGGGGAGTGAGGTCCATGAAACTATCTATTTGCTCATGTTTATTCTCAAAGGAAAGATAATCTATTAAAATAAGATTTTCAGAATCATCGATAGTCATGGGTACCACAGAATAAACGCACTCATCAATTAAAGCACAAAATTTACATTTTTCTGAACCCACACAACATTCAAAAGAAGAACCAACACTCAAATCATCAAAGGGTGAAGAAAACAAAAAAGAATCAGAGTTTTGGTTGAGGAGATAATTGTGTGTGTGTGAATCGTTTGAGAGCACTTCCATCGAATAGACATGAAGAGTGGAGTGCTCTTCAATGGGGTGTTTCATATCCTCAAGGATGATAAAACTTACTTTTTCTCCACCAAACTCCATGGACAGCATACCATTGTGACCGTTGATGATCTTATTTTCTGTTTTTAGGAATGGACTCCCATGTATGAGAGGGGCATGTCCTTGGGTTCGGGTATCTTCCATCTCAGGAATGTAGAAATCAGCGGGGAAGATGAGATTATTCACTCTAACAAGGACATCCTCAATCACTCCTTTTGGATGCGGTGTACTTCGGTTGGCAAGTTGCACAACAATTCCTGTTGGTTGAAGCTCTCCAACCTGTAGAGAAGTATACACGGAGTGAGGCATTACATTAATGGAAGCACCTAAATCTAGCATAGCATCAGAAAATATGGTCTCACCCATGGTACAAGGTATGGTGAATGTGTCGGGATCCTTGCATTTGGTTGGCATTGCTGGCTGAATCAAGGCCGAGACATTCCTTCCCAGGTTGACTCTCTTATTCCCCTTCATCCTTCGTCGATGGGTGCAAATATCTTTACGAAATTTGGCATAGCGGGGAATTTTCTTGACTGCATCCAACAATGGAGTATTAAATTGATCTTTTTTAAATGTATCCATTATTTCATTGTCAATCTCATTATCAATGTTTTTCTTAGATTTAGAGATTCTTTGAGGGAAAGGAAGAGGAATGGATTGTTCATTTGAATCATCAATGACTATTCGATTACCATTTTTGTCTTGTTTTTCTTTACATGATGTTTTTGAGGGTTGGGAAAGAGAGTTTTAATGAGGGGGCATACCTGCTGTGCAGAATCAGTAGAAGGAGAAACTTCTTTACCACTACGAAGTGTAACTACACATACATTACCTTTTCCCCTTGGATTGGAAATGGGTTGGGATGGTAGTTTTCCAGACCCTTGCATCTTAAGCTCACCGATGGTGTTCGCCAATTGTCCCACTTGAGTTCGTAGGTCTTGAATAGCTGATTGTGTGGTCTGTTGGAACTAAAGGTTCTGGGTTTCCATTTGGTTCACTATATCCTCAAGGCTTGGTTCAGACTTGGGAGGAGGAGGATTGTTTTGAGATATTGAAGGATAAGAAGGTTTCATACCATGGCCTTGTTGATACTAATTCTGCTTGGGGTAGCTTCAGTTTCCTCCTTGTCGGTATTGTGGTTGTGCTTGCCACTCGGGGTTTGGATTTGGCCTGAATGGTTCTTGCTTGAAGGGAGGTGCTTGTTGGAATAGATGCCCTGGGAACACAGCTGCACAAGACTCAGATGAATCTTGATGTTTTGGGCACTGGTCGGAAAAATGAGTGTTATCAGAACAAATACCATAATGCAATGGAATAGAAGTAGAGTGTGAGGAACCTTGTGCTTGAGATAATTTCCTTAGAAGGGTATGCATCTCATCAAGTTTAGTATCTACCTTTTGTTCTAGGGCTGAATGAATTACCTCATGAACTCCTCAGGTTGGTGCAATAGCTCGTGTACCAAACTGTTGTGCATTTTGAGCCATGTTGGCTATTAAGTCACGAGTGGCAGAAGGAGTTTTGTCAACTAGGGAACCACCAGCTACAACATCAATCATTCCACGATCCATGGGGATAAGTCCCTCATATAAGTATTGGATTAATAGTTATTCACTAATCTGGTGGTGGGGGAAGCTTGAGAAAAGTCTCTTGAATCTCTCCCAGTATTCTTGAAGGGTCTCTCCTTGTGATTGCCTAATTCCACAGATTTCTTTCCTAATTGATGCAGTTCGGGAGCCAGGGAAGAACTTCTCTCGAAAAAGTCTTTTTATGTCATTCAAGCCCCCAATTGTGGAAGGAAAATAGTATATCCAATCTTTGGCTACACCATCAAGGGATAAAGGGAAGGCCCTGAACTTAATGAGGTCCTCAGACACATTTTGGGGTTTCATGGTGGATCACACTATGTGAAACTCTTTTAGATGTTTGTGAGGGTCCTCTCCGGGAAGAACATGTAATTTTGGAAGAAGGTGGATGATACCTGATCTAAGCTCAAAGTTGGCTGCTTCCTCGGGATATTGGATGTACGCAGGTTGGTACTCCACATCGGGGGTAGTAAGTTCTTTGAAAGTTCGATTATTTGCAGCCATGTTTTCTTGGATTTGATTGGGTTCAATTTTGTGTTGGTTTAGAACCACTTGAGGTTCTAAATGGGGTTCTACAATGTTACTTGATTGACCTTCTCTAGATTCCTTGATTTGTGTGTGAAGTGACTTTTCAATTTCAGGATCAAATTCAAGTAGTGTTCCTTTACCAGATCTTGTCATGCAACAATGATGTCCAGTTTGATTGATTGATTGTTTTTTTATGTTTTTTTATTTGAGATGGAAAGAAAAAAAAACTTAATAATGGTGAAAGGAGAATATAATGTTATACTATAGAATTAGTGAGGGATATGTGGAATAAGAGAGAGAGAGAGATAAAGAACACACCAAGAAACAATAAAAAATAAAGAAAAAACCCAAAACAAAAAACAATAAAATGGGGGTGGGGTATTTAAAGGAGTAATAATTAAGAAGTAAAATAAATAAATAAAATGAAATAAATTAAGAAAGAAAAAAAAAGATCTTGGCTCCCCGGCAACGGCGCCAAAATTTGACAGTGTTGTCAAGCGCGGCAAATTAGTTGTTTAATTTTGACTAGAATTTCTGCAGTATAGCAGCAACCCTAGGTCGTCTCTCAACGGATCCTTAGATCATTAATTTAAAAATAGGGTTCTGATTATGAAATTAGAAGGTGAATTAGGTTTTGTGAAACTTTGGGGTTTATGATTAATGATGAAAATAGAAAATGAAAGCGATAAAACAAAGTAGAAATGAACAAGATTGATTAAGCATGATAAACCCGGGGAAGTCTCATGATGCACATCCTTCATCGCTTCAAGTGATGGGGTTGTGATCTTTTAATCCCTGGTTTGTAACACCTAGAACCAGAATGTTACTGAGTTTTTACTAGGATACCTCCTAGGGTTCAGTAGAAAACATATAACGATTCACCGGACACCGCCGATGATTGGGTGATTTGTGTTCGACATCATAACCGAAACTCACTAAGGAAACACATGAAGAATTCGATGTTATCTCCAGTTTTTCATGTTATTTCATTGTGATACCATGACATAAATGTACATGGCCTTGATGGTTCTTGTGTGAGTTCAATTGACCAATATAAGCCACACAAACACCGCAATTGAAAGGGGGAAAGAAAGTGGTGAATGCTGTGTGAAACATCAATGAATGGGTACCCCCAAACATGATAATATGAGTTGAGAATGACATACCAGTACATAACTCAATAAAATAAGAATATAGGATGATGAGAAACAACACAAAAACCTGGAATTTAAAAGATCATTCAAATATTACAAACATGAAGCTCGCGATGTACATCACGTTCCTCCCCGGGTGATCACAAGGGGTTTAGAAACCTATGGGAGAGGAGGAAGAGAAAGATGTTGGGGTAGAACTTCCCATAGCCTCCAAAACTGTTAGGGATGCTGAGAAGACTCTTTGAGACTCTAAAATGCCAGAACCTTTCCTCTTGGCCGAACATACAAATGGGGAGCCCAAGGTGCCATTTTATAGGAAAATTGGAAGGTGGTTTTAGGCAAACAGATTTCATCAATCCACTTTCACGATGCGTTTAGGCATTCATACAGTCTTATCTCGCTTTGGATAAAATATAAAAGTTGTATCCCTGCCACTTGGAGGTCTCCACCGAAAGTTTGGAACCGTGTGGATAACTACAGCTCAAGATATTGATAAAATACAAAACACCGCATTTGACTTGGTCCAAATTCGGTGGCTTGGAATGATCAGTTCGGATGGTCCCCATATAATCCGAATAAGTATTGGGTTCCTTAATATGAAATGTAGAATATTACATTTCGGATAGTCCCACAAAATTTCAACCCATTTGGATGCATGGAGTTTGTGTACTATGAAAAACAGTGGTCAGATTTCCATGGATCCATGCAATTTTGGCCCATTTTTCTTCCACTTCATCAAATGCCCTCCAAATCACCTCCACCTACATTGAAACAATAAAAAAAAGTAACATTTCCAATTATAATATTGATTAAAATTAATTGATTTATTCAAACATGAAGTGCAATTTTCTATTATATTTGGAATATTCATTACAAAACTAGTTTAAAACTACGGTGTAAGGGTGGGATAAAACAGCGAATCATGGTACGATCAGAGACCCAATGTTTCACACCAGGAGGCCCCAGTTTTGTTTTCCAGAAAGGAATATGGGAGATTTTTGTTGTGTGTGAACTAGTGGTTCTTGGACCAAGTAAACATGAATAACAATTATCCACTATAGATGATCCATGACCTCTTCAATTAGTTGATAGGTCCACGATGGCTCTCGATGGTGGAACTTCGATCAGGCGATCATTAATTGAGATTATGGGATAAGGATATACCAAAGACATCTCTTAGATGCTTCTATGTTCACTATGAGTACTTGGTGATGCACTTTGGCATGTCAAATTCCCCAACAGTGTTCATTGGACTCATGAACTAGATATTTCATCCATATTTAGACTGTTTCTTGGTAGTCTTCATCAATGATTTCCTAGTGTACTTGGTATATGAGGAGGATAACACGAGACACCTAAGGTTGGTTTTGGGCATACTCTAAGTGAACCAGATTTAAGTTAAACTCCTTATGTTCCATTTTTAGAATCTGGCGGTCCACTTTTGGGGACATTTTATCTTGGTGGATGGAGTGGGAGTGGACCCAGCAAAGGTGGAAGTATTTTTTTCATGGGATCCACCTAAGAGAAAGATATCGGTGTGGATAATCCTTATGATATTAGGATATTACAAGAGATTAATACATGATTTCTCCAGAATATCATCACTTATGATAGCTTTGACTTGAATGGGGTAGCCTTTCATGTGGAAAGAGATGTCCAAGAAGGCTTTGTAGTAATTGAGGTAGAGTTTGATGAGTGATCCAATCATAATATTTCTATAGGAGGGTGTCGAAAACATAGTGTTTTGTGAAGAATCAGGGACCAGACTTGGTTATGTCCAAATTCAAAGGAATGTAGTGATTGCCTACGTTTCAAACTAATTGAGGAGACATGGGAAGAACTACGCGACCTGTTATCCTTTTTAGAAGTTGTAGTCTTCTCATTATTGATGTGGAAACACTACTTAATGGGTAAAATGTTTATCATCAACTCTGATCACAATAGTCACATGTATATATTCTATAAGAAGGATCTTAACTAATTATAGAGGAGATGGATAGAGTTCCTCTAGGACTATGAATTTAAGATTTTTTATACTACTGGGAATGGGAATGTTGTGGAAGATTCTATCAGCATAAGATCTAGCTCACAGTTGTTTAATGAGGCATAAGAGCAGTTGGCCTTGTTACAATTAACATTTGTGGATAATGATAGAGAAACTTACCACCATTCAATGGTTTTCACCCCTACATTCTTCCAGTGAGTCAGATAGGCACAACATGAGGATACTAACTATGAGACATATGTTCTCAAATGTCCATAGGACATGCGGATAATGGATATTTAGAAGGTGGGGAGAACATCACCCTTTTTAAAGGATAGAGAATTGTACTGGTGGAATTGTGGGAGGAGGTTCTCTGGAAGATTCATACATCAAATTCGGAAGTACATCATATAGTGGAGAAGATTTAACAAGAAATATGATGTAAATTTTTTTTGATAGGGATGAAGAAGGAAATGATAGAGTTTGTTTCTCGATGCCTTATATGCTAGTAGGTGATGGCTGAGCACCGTGTTCTAGTGGGTTTAGATCAACACTATGAGGTTCCAGAATGGATGTGGAATAAAATATTGAAAGACTTAATGATAGTTTTACCATATACATCTAGCAACACTATTCCATCTCGGTGATTATTGAAAAACTCACCAAGTCGTCCCACTTCCTAGCTATATAGGAGAAGAGTTCAATAGAGATCTCGAGATGAATCAACATTCAATATATTTTTTGACTCCATGGAGTCTATTTGACATTAGTTTCTGATCATGATTCTCATTTCAAATCCTTTTGTGGAAGGGATTTCAGGTGGATATTGAGACTGAGTGATGCAAAAGCACCACATTTCACCCATAGAGAGTTAGCCAGACGGAGCAGACCATTATAGTCTTGGAGGACATGTTGGGGGCTTTCATGTTTTACATCAGATGTAGTTGGGAGGATCACCTACTTATGGTGGATTTCACGTACAACAACAAAAACTATTCCACCATTGGTATGGAACCATTCAAGGATTTTTATGGGAAACCCTACCATTCAACACTTTCCAGGATAAATCTAGTATATTTAGCACTCATGGGCCCATAGTTTGTGAGATATTCAATAGAGAAGTTACAGATCATCTAGGAGTGAATTAAGACTACCTAGAGCTATCCGAATTTTTTTTCCGACTGGAGGTGCACGCCATTTGGGGTTCGAGGAAGGAGACCATGTGTTCCTTCGAGTTTTACCCTGATAGGGATTGTAGCGATTTGGCCAAATAATGAAGTTTTATCAATGGTCTATTTAACCATTTCATAAAATGATTAGAGTTAAAGAAATGGAATACCACATGGATCTACGACCATTGTTGGATCAGGTATATGACTTATTCCATGTTTCATATCTATGGAAGTATGTACATGATCCAATGCATGTCATCGACTATTTATAGTTGGAAATTGATGGTGGAGAGACATTGGATGAGTACACAGTGAAGATCAATGATCATCATGAGAGGTTCCATTGGGGGTGATAGTTTCCCTTAGTATGTGTCTCGTGGAATCATGTGAATCTCTAGTTTAGCACATAGGAGTGGGAGACTCAGATTCATGCATAGTACACACATATTTTTTAATAGCCTTTGTTTTTTTGGATTTTTGGGGATGTAAAGCCCCAATGTGGGGAGAATGAAATATCTAGCATTTTCCTGTGTATTGTTTTTAAATATTATGTGGAATTATTTCGAGACTAGGTGCTGAGACGACAAGCAATTCCAAGGCACGATGTTCCGAAAACCAATATTTGAATGATATTAAAATATTAAATTGCATGTACATGTTGTTTTTGTAAAAAATTGGAATATATTATAAATGGGTTCCCAAATCATAAATATGTGGGGACTGTTACATTTAGATAATTGATATTACCCTAGGAATAACCTAACATCAGCCATCATGGGTAATCATAGAAAAGTAGTTTTTAGGCGTTTTAATAAATAAAATAAATTGAAATATTTATTTTATTTTAAAATTTTCCCATGGTGTAGAGATGTTTATTTTTAATTGGACATTAATGAAGGGATCCAAGGATTGGGTCATAAACTGGGAATTTGTTGGAGGCATTAGAGAGAACCCTAGAGAACTCTATTAGCTGTGTTTGATGGTGGAACTTGTATCAGATATCAAAAGATTCCATTCTTGAGAAATATCTCCAATGATGATGGTGTGAAGATAAAATATATTTTGAGAATGATCCAAACCTAATGTAGGTAATTTTGTTTTTTATTTCGTTTCCTCGTTATTGGATTCCATGATAAATCTAGAACAACTAACGAACAAGTTGATCCATAGTTAGATTGTTCTTATGGGATGAGATTTAACAGTGGTATTTATGGGGTAGCTTTGTTGTTTCATTTGTTGATTATTCATATGAGAATAGATCAATACTGAAATGAAAACCAATCATGGTACATTAATATGTTTTGTTTTATTTTATGTATTTATTCTCCCCCATCTGTTATTCGCGTTATTCGCTATTTGTAGATTATGAACAGATGATCGTTGAGCTATAGTTTCTTGGTGCATTGATCCGAAATTTAAAAACCAGCCTTAGGATGACATAACGGATGTGCGAAAAAAATTGTGAGGGATGAGTCAAAGCGTTTTTCTAATACGCATTCTTCAGAAGATTTATGAGTGCATGATCGAAATCAGATTTTGAAGCAGATTAAAGGCACAAAACAAACTGATTCTTTATTTTGATGATGAGGTGACCCTATATTTGTAGATTTGATGAAAATAGATCACTAAAATGAGATAAAATCATCAAATGAGGTTTTTAGGGGAAGAAATATAATTTCTAGAAAATCTTGATCAACATATCATGTAACCCGGGGTTACATGGCATGTAGCCCCAACTAAGTGGCATATAGAGTTTTAGTATTTAGTTAAATGGCACAGGTCGTGTTCCTATATCACATAATGTGTAGGCCCTTCCCAGAGGCATGATGGGTATCTCATTGATACATGGACATGGGGTGGCGTATATAGGTTACATAAAAAATGTGTACCCGACCACAAGGATTTTCCTCGACTAATTACACAGGTTATCCGGTGAACTGGTACATAGGTTAAAAACATGGATTGATATCGTGTTTTGGTACCTGACTGAGTACACAAGGGGACCTCATATGGAAGGAAACATCATGTGACCCTTCTACATGGGGTGTACCCATCTTCGGAACTGCATGTTCTAAAATACATGGGTCGTTGTACATGGGTAGTACCCCGGGGTCAAAAAACACTACGTGTGACCCTACATCATGTTGTGTAGCCCTTTCTGCATGGCTTAAATCTCTTGTACACCATATCTTGTACATGATTCGATAAGTTTCAGACCCCTGGTCCTTTCCCTAAATGATGAATCATATTTTTTCCTACTCATAGCAGTATGATCCATTCAACATAATTTTCTAGATAGAGTTGTTGGAAGTCCCTCTAAGAGGCCTTGAGTATGATCATTTAATCATTTAACATTCCCTAAGTAGAGTCTTAGGTATTTAATTGACCAACTTCACCAACTTTCGATCCTATTCATAGAAGGTTAATCCATATGGTGTTGTTGGAATCACCCTATGGCCCTAGCTATGATCCTCAACTATGGTATCATATCTCTCTTCATATCTTTCTGTGTATCTATTTCTCATGATGGTTTCTTAGGAATAGTACTTCTCAGATGGAAATCGTCAGTTCTATCAGACTCTACGGTTTGTTCTCCTAAATGAGTGATTTTTCAAATATTTTAGATGAATCCATAGTGATGGTATATGGTAGTAATGAATTATCTGTAGATTGTGTGTCTTGTTTTGAGTATATCTAGACATCCTTGTTATAGGTGTTTTAGACATATACTATGTAGATATGACTTTATATTTACTTTCTGTATCTATTTTTTGGGGTGTCTCTATGATTATTGTTATACTAATACCTATATGATATTTTCCACCACATGCCATGTCTTTTCCAGATGAGTGACCTTTTGATGGAGTCCAGTACAGACTAGGACTAGACAGAGCTTTGGGAGTTTAGACAGGCTGAGGTGTTCCGGTTACTTCGAGTAGCATTCCCATTTTCTATTTTATTTACAAGATTTACTTTTTAGTTGAATATTCTTTCTTTTAGTGGTATTATATTATGGCCTAGTCTATATTACTGCACTTTAATTTCCTGTCATACTCTATTGGTTGGGATAGTTTTATTCAGGCATTGTTTCTTAGTGGTTTTTACATGTCAACATTTTGTGGGCTTAGAGATGTGTGTGTGCATATATGTATATAATAAATGCCTCTCATCGTAGTGAGATGCCTAATCGGTGCTAGTTACTGTCACATGGCCTATTAGATATGGGATTGGGGAATCATGGAACAAGCCCCACTTGAACAGATCATAAAAGTTATGAGTATTACAATATATTAAAGAGGTAGAATTTATTTCAAATTAAATATATTATAAATTAAAGGTATTTTATATTCTCATATTTTATTTTTATTTTCTATTATGGAGACTATTAAATGTGATTTTTTTAATTTTAAATCTCTCACTATTACATTCTACCCCCTTAATTAAATCATGTCCTTATACTTTAATCCTGATATATATAATCAAGTGTTTCACATTTGAAAATTTATATTTTTCAAACCCACATCATAAAGATGTTTACTAAAACATCCTCTTAATAAAAATTATATGGTAGTATGAATTTAAAATGGTGTAATCTGAAAATATGTTTCTATGTATAATAACATTGGTGGAAATGAATTTATGGACATGGATAAAACCCATAAATAATTTTCAAGAGTGACTGAGGTCATCGATTACATGAGGTTTAATGATAAATTGAAATTTGAGAACCACAAAACCATAAATAGATGATTGTTAAAAATACTTTTCAATTAATTGTATATGAAGGTAATAAGATAATATTTTTGTTTCAATATCATCTCCACAATGTTTATAAATTCTATTACTCTATAAAATATAGGAAAATTTACTTAACTAATACATCGTTATTTTGTAATAACTATTTAATCCATTGTTTGTGCTTTGATCAATTAGAAATTCATAAATTAATCTAAGAAATGAAAATCAAAAAAATAATTTCTTATTACTAAACAGTAAAATTCACTTTTTATATATCATAACATTTGTATGTAATTATAATCTATTAATCTTATCATTACTAAAACAAACGATTTTAGGTTACATAATCCAATAACACCCAATTTTGATCTTAATCCATTCCATGATGTGTTATCCTAAAATCACTTCAAAAATATGTCTGACCAAATTTAGAAGATGGTTATCTAAATCAACATTATATTCCCCAAATAATATATTGTGGCTCTAAATGTTTCATTCAAAAAATTTCAATTCATTCATCACCATAGAACATTAACTAAAAAATTCATACTTCCAAAAATATAATCTCTTGTTGTCAAATGCATTCCTTAAATAAATACTTGCAGTAAACTCCCAAAAAGATTATGTAAACCATCAACCCTATATCCAATTTCATAGTCACCATTACAATCCCATATATATCTCATTATTTTCTCAGCATTGGGAACAAATTAAGGGTTATCGTATATCAATCATGTGTTAACTATCTGTTTTATCATGTCACTAAAGCACTTTCCATGGTCATCTATTACATTAAACATCTTCTCTCTAATTTGTTATGAAATATTACTATTGTAAAATACTTGTACATTTTATAATTTATGTTAAGAGAATATGATTGATAATTTTTTACGAATATTCCAGGGATCCAAATATGTAGTCACAATTATCATTCCACTTTAGATGCATGAATACCATAAGATTGACCTTGGTCCCTTAGCCTCTTAGGATGAATATTTCCATAACACATGGGAAGTAGTTGGAATAGTTACAAATCTACTTACAGTTAAAGATATATATTTTTAGGGATTCTTTCTTCATTATAATGATGTACTTTTTTCTCCACACATTAAGAAAATTCATTTTCTTTTTAGGCATATACCGTGGTGTTTCTTTACAAAAGTATCACATTAGGGAAAATAATTCATTCCATTATTTCCATTATCCATTTTTCTCAAATGTCTTCTTCTTCCATTTCATCCATTTTAAGGAATAATAATTGGAGAATCAATCATTTATCTTTTTAGAATGTGATAATGTGTCCTAAAAGGATGAGAATGTTTGGGAGACTAGTTCCCATCGAAATATTGGAATAATCACATCGAAGCATAGATCATTCATAATCTCTCAAAAATGTTCATTGATGAGATTACCATTCATTATTCTAGAATAATTTTCTATATGATGGATTACACTAAGTCAGATCATTACATTATGGATAATGATTTATTGTCCCAATACTAGTGAAATACTTAAAATCCTTTGAAAATTTTATGTATATCTAATATTAGAATCATAAACATATCTTGTTTCGGAATATATTTATTCTGAAATGAATCATTTAGGGTTTTAAGTAAAATTTCAATTATACTATGAATATCCCCAATAAGTGTCAAATTAGGTGCATAGTAAGGACCATTTTCCTATAGAAGGTGACAATGCGGTCAAGAAAAATGGACACATATTTAATTTATTACCCATTTGTATGTTTTTTCCTGAAAGAGGTCCACTTGTTGTATATATATATATGAATGGATTTTTTGGAAGTAAACATAATCTATTCCTCACCAAAACATCAAGATTTTATTATATTCTTATACTATGGATATATCCTAGGGTTATGTTCCCTAATATATGTTCACTTAAATCTAGTTGCAAATGATTTTACTAAAGATCATTTAATACAGACTATAGTACCCTCAGATCCAAGAACCTGAATCAGGTTCATACATTATTTCACTGATATATATATAAGTAATTTAATCCAAAAGGAATGATCAATTTAGCAGTTTCTGATAACCAAACACCTAAATGATACACATATTGTATTGGTTATGAAATACAAATCATGGAAATGAAAAACATTTGGAATCATTGAAATCAATCCAAGAATTATTATTCATATCATGGGAAAAGAATAAAAAAATGGTGAGATAAATTCTCAGTAAAGGTCAAGTATATCAGAAGCTATCTAGAACCTATATACACAATTAACATGGAAATATAAATAACTAAACACACGTGTTATTCATATATATTAACTATCATGATAAGATAAGTAAAAGTCATTATAGAAGGTTAAATAATTAAAAAAATATTCCATTAAATAACTAAATAGATAATAAAATTCCTTTAGAGATAATATCATTGTTAAATTCTTATGGCTAATGAGATAATGAATAAACAATACAGTATTGTATATAACAGAACACACATTCCATCTAGCCAATAAATAATTTTTTAAAATAATATTGAGATTATATCATTATGAAAATATCATGGGATATAATTAAAAATTTTTTAATTAAGGAAAATTATTAATTATTTTATATCATGTTTTTTGGAAAATAATAACATTATATTTAAGACATTTCAACAGATTAACACACTAGGTGGAATCCTATTTAATTTTTCCAACAGATATTTCTCATGAGATGTACCGATGCATCAAAGGTATATATAATATCAATCCCACCCATCATTATAGGCCTAAATAATTCACCACATATCAAATGATCTATTTAATTTATTAAATAATATTCCTTATCAAAAAAAAAATTTGACTGAGTAATGGATAGTGTTTTATCAATATTTCTCTAGTTATTCAATTACATTCAAAGTACACACCATATATAAATAATGATATAATGTTTATGAAATAATCCTATCCATCATATAATAATATGTATAGTAATGTTTAATATATTTTCCAATGAATAATGTTCACATTAAAGTTATGTTTTCAATATAAAGTCATCAATCACAATAGAAAGTGAGATTGTACTATAAATTTCACAAATTGGTAGTTCTCGAGTCAAATACCATTGGTTGAAATAATTAAAATTTAAAATTAAAGTTTCACAAATTAATATGTAATCATGATATTAAATTTTAAGAATAATCATATACACTACATAAAATATATTAAATTAATAACAATACAATATTCCTCAATGAAGGGTAATTGAGATGAAGTCTGTTACCACAAGCTTTCATTTAGTTGAAAATTCTGAAAAAAAAATAATGTTTTGATGTTTTTTATTAATGTCTATTTTAACCTTATTAATATTAATAATATAATATATTATCCTTTTAAAATATGTAACCATATCTTTTTATTAATATTCCATTATTTTCATTTTTTGGGTGTTAATTCCCTTGTTTTCTACTCATGTTTTATAACGAATTTTTTGGATCTTATAAATAGTCTATATGTACATAGAAATATAATTTATTCAAATTGTATTAATATAATATTATATAATTACATACAATACGATAACCACTATTAATTTTTTTTCATACAAAATGAATCTCGTTGGTTCATGGAGATGGTATTTCAAACATACACACAAATGACAATATAATTCTAACAATGAGTGAATGGGTAAGGAAGCAGGTGATATATTAATTTTATATAATCAATTCAATGTAATATATATCACATATATTCGTTAATTTTATTCTAATTACATTATATATAAATATTATGTGATATAAGAATCACATTACTTCGCATGGTGGTTGTCCGTCGTACACACGAGGGACATTATCATATTTGAAACAAAATGGAAAATAAATTTTTTTATGTGATAATAACACTCTAGAAGTATAATAATTTTATAAATATATTATAAATATGGTAAACCCATAATTATATACATCCTTCAAATGTGGTGATGGAAAACAAACTACAATGGTTTGTGTGGGGGTAGTCCGCCATACATTTTTTTGAGTAAAAAATGGATTCATTAAAAATGGAGATCAGTGGAAGTAAAATAATGAAGCCATGATGTAAAGTGGTCTATCCAAAGTTGGTCTTCATCAATAGGGCTAGATTCTGCCAACTGATGGGCAACATTGTTCTCTTCCCGTCTGATGAAGGAGATGGTGCATGATGTGAAAAATTGACAGAGAGAGTGGATTTTTCTGATAAGGGGGCCAAAAGATTAAAGGTCGTCATCATTGAGGTTGATGGCATTGATAATAGTGAGATAGTCCGACTCACGGTGGATTTTTTCCCATCCACGATCTTCGGCAAACATCAGTCCATCATACATTTGATTAACATTTTCGTTTCCCATTTATTCGATTAGGAGTTGGATAAATAGTATGACATAACAAATAATAACATATTAGAATACATGGTATATTTTTGTTGTTATATATTTTGTCTAAATTTAAAATTTAGGGTTTAAATTATGAGATATCATTAAATTTCTCTCTTAAGATAATTACCTTCTCTAAGAGAATCCTCCTTTGGATCTCCTCTTAAGGACCAAATGGATGGAATTTTGGGAGGACAAGAAGCTCAATAATGAGACTATTTAAATTTGGGAGATAATATGTAATTTTTTTATAACATTTTTATTGGTAGGTTTTAATAATTTTATGGATGGGGTTCCATTTCATATGTTTTGAAAGCGAATCCTCTTGGAAATTACTTGAAAATTTACCAAAAAAATTCAAAACGGTAATAAAATTCACATACAAAAAGATTCCAAATTACCATAAAATACAACTTGGGAATTCTGAGTTTTAAATATATCCATAAAGTAATACGTTTAAAAGTTAATAGTTCATTTTAACCACTATCTTCTTCATTTAATGACAAAGAAACACCATTTTTACCTTAATCATTGGTAATTATTTTTTATATTTTTTCACTATTAAGTTTTGTAAAAAATTAATATAAACCTTACTAGATTATAAAAATTATTATAATTCAATATATGGAATCCATATTTTTAAATTACAATTACTTAATGTGAAAATATTTATTGAAAATTAATACCATAGACACGATCAGAAAGTAGTTCTTCAGAGAGAATATGTTCAAAAGATAAATAAATTTTAGAAATTAAAAATTAAAATGATTCCAATGATGTAAATTAGATAAATTTTAATGTAATTTAAAAATATTTACTTTTAAAAAAGTTATAATTTTATCTTATCTTAATAAATTACCTAAATGGAAATACATCTTTCAATTAAAATTGAGTATTTTTCACTATTCATTAAAAATTGATACTCTTCATAATGATCACAAATATGAAATGTATGATTATTTTGATAATATATTTTTAGAAATGAATATTATTATATCAATTAAATTTTATTGAATAGGTTAATATTAGTTATAAATTATCTTCATAAAGCACGAATATAAAACTATTTATAAATAATACTATTTCTAAAAAACATTTTTTTTCATTCAAATGGTACTAATTTTGTCAATTATCAATATATACAAATTGTATTTGTTAAATAATTTGATAAACCATATATATTTAATAATTTAGTGATTAAAAACATTAATTTAATTGATTTTTTATAATTTACATTTATAAATAATAACGTCTTAATAAAGAAATATGTTTCATTTAATCCTAGTGTTGCATGCATCACAAGATATTGAAGATATTGAATTTATTAAAAAAAATGATTGTGTAATAAAGTATTTTGTTGTTATATTCTTTTATATGATTTGTTTTTCATGGAATACATGATACAAAACATGTTGTTCATTTATTAAAATGTTAGGGGTTTTACATCGATAATTTACTTTGGCCTCATATAATGAAAGTCAATCCATACCAAGAATTACAAAACATCATACGTAAGGTTGTATCACAAGGCTCAATGGGAATTAAATACCAAAAATATGGATAGTTTAGGATTTATAAACATGGGATTCAATATTTTCCCTATTTTATAAATTTACATATAGTTTTAAATCTATATATTGAGTTGTGTATTGTAACACCCCAAGCTTCCTTGGTATGTATCCTTTCGAATAATGCAATGGCGTGCATTGTACGCAACTTTGAGATTTTAACACACCATAACCAATCAAACTAGCCATTATGAATAGTAATACCTACTTTTTGAAATTTTATAAATTATATCTCTCAAAATGGAATTCATTTTTGGATTCGGAATATCGAAATTATCCTAGAGTGAAATTTTGGTACTTTTCGGATAACTTTCATATTTTGATGAATAGTGAAAATTACTAAATTTTAATTAAAAAAAACTTTTTAAATCAAAATAATTAATAGTGATAAATTATGAATTTGAGTGGTTTTAAAGTATATTTAGAATATAATTTTACCATATAATACAATGTGGGTCCTTGAACAAAATTTCACATTTAAACCAGACATAAACAAGTGACAATCTTTTGATAGTTATTATCTCTAAAAAACACGCTTTTTGTTTTAACAACGGGAATTAATTTTAAATTAATTTCTGCCACTTCTGTGTTTTGAATTTGGAAAAATGGATTCCATATTTGGAATCAGGATGTTCAAATTGTGTAAATTGGTAACTTTTATTTTTAAACATTTTGGATAATTACTCCGGTAAATATTTTATTTACCATGGTTAAAGGGTAAATCTGGTAAACAAGGGTTAACAAATAATATTATAATAAAACTAAATTACCCTAAAACGTGTGTTAACCCTATTGGTTGATACATGATCGACCATGGCCATATTTGGGTCGATTTTGGGACCCCATGGATCCACTTGTAAGTGATAATGACACTTTATTTTAATTAAGTTAAAATAAATACAAAAATGAAACAAGCATATATCTTTTAACAAAACAATTGTTACAGAGGGTTTTATATGTTTTATTTTAGATTATAAATATTTATTAGAAATATAAAAAGATTTCCTACATAATGATATTTTATTTATAATTATTAGACATTAAATAATTTAATTTATTTATGACACAATGATGATGAATTAATTACTTTAATAGTGAAAAATTACAATAATTGATATTATAAATACCCAAATAAATATAATATGAAATTTTTAAGGAGTTAAAATAATTTTCTAGGATAATATGACATATGAGGATTGATTTAATTGACTTTTTTTGAAGTAATAAATCTTTTATGAGTTTCACAAAAATCAACTATTGAATAGTGTCAAAATTGACATAAAAGAGTTCTTAAAACAAATATTATATTATTAATTGATATTAAATTACTAAAAATCTAAGGTTTGGCCAAGAGACTTATATAATGATAGGTTAATCATTAATGGACCACTTGGGGGTCTCTTGGATGTATATAGTATGTTTATTAACCATATAATATAAAAATACAAAGAGACATTGTAAAAGTGAATCTAATTAACTAAGAGTTAATACTTAAAGATAAGGTTAATATAATGACCCAAACCTGTCTAACTTCTATTGGATGAGTTGTTTTCGACCAATCCCCACCTTAAAATTTAAATAATAAACTTTGGAGCCATTATAAACCGAATATGAATTTATTATAAATTAATATTTCTAGCTTTTCCAAAGGTGCCCCTCACCCCTCTTATAAAAGGGCACTCCTACTTCTCATTTCTTCACACCTTCAAAGCCCTTTGGTTCGGCCAACAACTGCCCAAATACTATCCCAACTTCCCTCAATACAACCTAAAGGCCTTATTTTGATCAGAAAGCCAACCTATGGAGCCCTTTTGATCAAATCAAAAGGAAGAACCCGAAGAAGAGGTAATGTTTTCACCACCCCTTTTCAAGTTCCTTTCTTCTTCCACTTCCTCTTTCTTTGTTATTACCATTATAAAATAATAACTCCAGTATCATATATATACTGTGATGTTATTATAAATATGGTACAACCATATTCAGTATTCTATCCATCCTTTGAATAACATGTCACCAAACGTGCGTACGTACGGCTTACCGTCTCCACGTCGTGGTGTAATTGTTATTCAATATATTATTATTTGGATGGGTATAATAATGATGTGTAACTCATGTAAATAATAAATATAACATGATAATGATTCTGTATATATGATATAACATCCAATTATATATTATTTTAATATCAAAAGAATGATATTGTCGCACGTGCGTATGTACGGACTACCGTCTCCACGAACGCGATGAGATTCATTCTCCATCATATCCATTCAAGTATAATTATAATTTGATGATTTAAAAATAGTATCTAAGGACTTGATATCATTCTGGATATTAATAATATACATCTCATTAATAAATATGGCTCACATAACAAAGAATATAAAGTAAAATGAACTCGTTAACACCTGAAATGACGATAATTCTAAGATATCATTAACAAATCAATGTAAAAAGATCATATATGATGTCATATTAAGGTAAATGATTCTTGTATAATTCAATAACAATTATTTCACCATTATAAAGGAGGTAAACCTACCGTCGACCAAGGAAAAAGTATAAAGTAAGGGTTTTTCTTATCTCACTTTCAATTCCGTGAGATTTCCATTGTTCGCCACTAAATTATTGAAAGTGGTGTATTGTGTACTGCCATTTGATATATATTATCATGATTCTATTTATATTCATTTTATTCTGGAAATCATTTGGTGGTTATTAACTTTTTTCCGTACGACTCAGTTGATTAACGTGGTAAGGGGTTTCTTATCTCACTTTTAATTCCGTGAGAATTCCACTGATCACCACTTAATTATTGCATGTGGTGTATGTGTACTGGCCATGATCATATTCATTGTGTAATATAATTTAATTTATGGGTATTTAAATCATCATGGTATGATACTTCTTTCATGGGTGCTTGTTTCATAAGTTACCAAATCGATAAGGGAATTTGAGATTTCAATTTCCACTCATTCGGCTTTACGCATATTTCATTGATTATATTACTCCAAGATTATGTGTGGAATCACTATTCATTTGATTATGTCATAAATTCCACTCCCCTTCCTGTGGATATACTTTTTATACACATAATCACTCCATTGATAATTTCTCATGTCATCCATATGAATTTGATAAGAGTAATTTTAATTCATTCTCCATTTGTTGAGCTAAACATCCAATTCATTGGTGTTGTTTTTTTTACAAGATTATGTGTGAATGTCCTTCGATTGTTTTACACTAAATATCCAATCATATTTAGTGTATTTATATTTTTCACACATAATTATGTCATTGATTTATCCTTAACCTAAGGATATGGTCTTTATAAGAGAATTCATCTCAATTTACATTCCATTGAGACTTCTTTGTTGTTATACACCAAATCACTTTTATGTGGTGTATATAATGTACTTTGACATAGTATATCATGAATCTCTTTATTCTCATGATATTACAAAGTTTTGATTACCTCAATTATTTTTATTCAAGTGTCTCTCTTTTGGTTAGAATCTCTAACTAAAATACCATTTTTAAATGTTTTAAAGACTTATTCATTTAAATATTTCTCATTAATGTCCATGTTTTAAAAATGGTTTTAAGGATTTATTTATATGGACATTAAAGTTTAGAAATTAAAACCCCTTTTAAAAAAAAGTTTCAAAGTGGTATGGGACACTTTGATTCAAAAATCTATTTTTAAATGGCTTCTTGACAAATAGTGTGACTTTTAAATGATTTCAAGAAAAGGGGGATATTTCTCTCAAATTGTTTTGATGATTATTTTAATATATGTCAACATACTTCATTATTCTTGATTGAGGTTAATGTGATACAATACAATCTTCCATATTGTATTGAATGAGTTATGTTTGACTATGGATGTGCTATTTTTATACCATTCATGGTTTGTGGTTAAAGTATTGACATTTCGTATGCTAGTTTTAATACGAATGTTTATGTTATGATTAAAGCTATTCATATGATGCATTGGACTTAATAAGTGATGGGTGGAGCCCACTATAGCTCCTCGATGCATCGGTAGGTCTCATGAGACAAACTAGTGTCTTGGCACATGGCCTTGGCAAAATCTTATTTGTAGTCTTGGCACGAAGCCTTGGCTATGTGGTCATGATAGTCTGGTGTTATGAATTCCATCATTATGAAAGTGGTTATTGATAATGAATGGGATTGTTCGACTAGTATAATATCCATGTGAGTAAGTAAATGGAATTATTTTATTTTATCTTTGCCATTTTATGCTGAAGTTCAAGTTTAAAAGGCTTTTGTTTTAGTTATAAACTGCCTTAAGTGTGTATGCTTATTTATGAAAGCTTCTACTATAATGTTATCCTTACTGAGCATCTGAGCTCACCCATTTCAATGTTTTATTTTTCCCAGGATTATGAAGAAGTAATTTATGAATGACCTGCAGGGATAGTATGAGGGGATATGAAGACAAGATGTTTTTTATGATGTAATGTAAAAATTTATGGATGTATCTAGTTATTCCAAGGCTACTAAACTAATCGGTCTTTCGAGACTTGATCTTTCTTGTGATCATGCCAATGTTATGTAATAATGCACCGACTCTAGGTAACTAGGGTCGGGATGTTACAGTTGGTATCAGAGGAAGTTTAGTACAAACCTTGGAAGCTAGATTTAGATAAACTCTGATTAGAGCACGTAGACCTAAGATGAACTTTGAGGATTAGTATAAAAGAACTTCCTATAATTTTGGTACTGTAAAGATTTTGTGAGTTTTCCGAGCAATACATCCCTTTCTGGATACGAGCAGGTAGAGGCGGCTCTGGCACAGATGTACCTAGGGGTAAAACCTGAAAACACCGCTTTGAGCTAGACTCGAACGGGAACTGGTGCACGACAACGGGCCTTGCTGTACTCTTGGTTACGACACTCCCGGGGGATATGCTTAGGATAATTTACATTTTCTTTACAAACCAATTTAAGTAATATATATATATAAGATGAGAGTAAATGACCTTGGTTAATCCTAATATGTTTCAAATTGAGAATATGGTGACATTTTAATCTCTAAATGATTTTATGACTACTGTTACTCACACAATGCTTTCTGGTTTTAGTCAATGGATGGATTCCAAGGAAGTCATAGTGACTTTGAGAATTATGTACAAGGTGGGAACGATGGTGGAAATGAGCAACAAAATGGATTGTTGATAGGTGTAAAAGATATCGTCTTTATGCCAAATCAGTTTTCCGAAAATATTATCAACAACACATATATTAACCAAATCCCAGACTCAACAAGGAAGAGAAAGGTGATAAATGATAAGAGCTCCAGCAATGGAGACCATGGAGAAAAGAACCCTCAATTTTCATCATGCAGGAAATGTGGAAAGAGACACCCAGGAAAGTGTCTCAATGGGACAACGAAATGTTTTACCTGTGGGAAGGAAGGACATAAAGTGAAGAATTTCCGAAGGAAAATGAAGAGTACTATGGAAGAAGATAAAAATGGTCCCAAGAGTCCATTTACAGTCATTTTTCATAAATGTAGGGGACCTGGCCATTACTCGAGTGAATGTCCTATTCTATAGGATATTTTCTTGGTCAAAGAAGAAGCTTTGTGGAAATAAATGGTTGGAGAAAAATTTAAAAAGTATTAGCACTCCTTGTTGATGGGTTTACTTTGGAATAATTTTCTCTTGTATTTGTAACCCCGCAGTTTGCCATGTGAGAATGATATTTGAGGAAGAATTGTCTCTTCTCGTGTGGAAAGAGGTATAAATAACCATTTGGTTTTATATGATCATTGGGGTTTGAGAAATTTATAAGTTATTATAATTTGGGATGAAAATGCAAGGTATGATATAACATTTGTGGTTAAATGATGTTATTTTGAGTAATTTATCTCATTTAGGTAATATTATAAAATATAGTTTTTGAAAAAGGACAACACGTAGACCGTGTGACAACCCGTCGCGTCGGACAAAGCTGTGGGAATCAAACCCACAACCAAAGTGCGATTGGGATTTATCGCCTACCACTGGACTACGTGAAGTCCCTGGTTAGTGTGACTATTTTTTTGTTAAATGATTTTATTGATCAATAATAAGATGATTTGGGTTCTTATGTCTTATCAAATGAATACCCTTGGTATAGGAAAATGATTTGGTGATTAAGTGATAAATGTTATTTTGGAATATGTTCGCTTTGTTGGGAACACTATATGCCCATGGAAAATAGAATACAATGGGGTTTCATTTGTAGAGTAATGGTGGATTTTTATCTACATTTTTATTGTGGATTTATAGTGATTTGGGTTATTTATGGAAATGATTAACCTATAACAGAGAATATGTGATGATGTTAATTACTTTTAAGTATGTGACTTTAAGAGTATTTGATGTCATTTGGAGATACAATTTAACATGGGAGACTACATAATCAAATTATTATATGTTTTGGGTTTCAATATTAGTTTGGATTATATTGAAGGATTTTAAGGACAATTGATTATTTAATGGTATTTATTTTACATTGGGGTATTGTTGGTTCAAATTTAGAAATTAAGATTAGTGAATATTTATCTCAAGGAATATCCTTTTGGGGGATCATTAGATCATTAACTAACCATTTTGGTTTTGATTAATCTTCAAAGACAATGTAAATATATAGTTTATCCTGCATGGATCATAGGATTCTATAGAAGTTAATTCTAGCTCTTCCAGTGTGACCAAGTCTTCTTGAATACTCATCGTTTAAAAAAAATTGAGTTAGTGGTGGAAATTTTTTATAGAATGAAACTCTACTTAAAATGTAAGTATATCTCATAATGTTCTTAGCCAATATCATAAATGAATTCCTCGTCCTTATGTAATGTAACTTAAAAAAATGTTGTCTGTTTACTTTCCTACTAGGAGACTAATGGTCGTTTGTCCCAACACAAGTTTGTGGTTTTCTTATTGTTAACTTTCTCCTGATCATGATTTCTATCCCTCTCCATCAGAACTTGACACTTAGTTTATCATCCATATCCATGTTTTCCTACATGTAATCCTATTATGGGTTATCTTGGATGACCCTTATACCTCTCTCTCTTTCTTTTAAAGTGGTAGTTTTATTGACTCTTTTTCCGATGTGGGACTTTCCATTATATTCCCAAGAAAATTTTTAAAAAATAGCGAGGATGCAATTTATTGAAGGAGGGGAGAATGTAACACCCCAAGCTTCCTTGGTATGTATCCTTTCGAATAATGCAATGGCGTGCATTGTACGCAACTTTGAGATTTTAACACACCATAACCAATCAAACTAGCCGTTATGAATAGTAATACCTACTTTTTGAAATTTTATAAATTCTATCTCTCAAAATGGACTTTATTTTTGGATTCGGAATATCGAAATTAGCCTACGGTGAAATTTTGGTACTTTTCGGATAACTTTCATATTTTGATGAATAGTGAAAATTACTAAATTTTAATTAAAAACAACTTTTTTAATCAAAATAATTAATAGTGATAAATTATGAATTTGAGTGGTTTTAAAGTATATTTAGAATATATTTTTACCATATAATACAATGTGGGTCGTTGAACAAAATTTCACATTTAAACCAGACATAAACAAGTGACAATCTTTTGATAGTTATTATCTCTAAAAAACACGCTTTTTGTTTTAACAACGGGAATTAATTTTAAATTAATTTCTGCCACTTCTGTGTTTTGGATTTGGAAAAATGGATTCCATATTTGGAATCAGGATGTTCAAATTTTGTAAATAGGTAACTTTTATTTTTAAACATTTTGGATAATTATTCCGGTAAATATTTTATTTACCATGTTTAAAGGGTAAATCCGGTAAACAAGGGTTAAAAAATAATATTATAATAATACTAAATTACCCTAAAACGTGTCTTAACCCTATTGGTTGATACATGGTCGAACATGGGCATCTTTGGGTCGATTTTGGGACCCCATGGATCCACTTGTAAGTGATAATGACACTTTATTTTAATTAAGTTAAAATAAATACAAAAATGACACAAGCATATATCTTTTAACAAAACAATTGTTACAGAGGGTTATATATGTTATATTTTAGATTATAAATATTCATTAGAATGATAAAAAGATTTCCTACATAATTATATTTTATTTATAGTTATTAGATATTAAATAATTTAATTTATTTATGACACAATGATGATGAATTAATTACTTTAATAGTGAAAAATTACAATAATTGACATTATAAATACCCAAATAAATATAATATGAAAATTTTAAGGAATTAAAATAATTTTATCGGATCATATGACATATTAGGATTGATTTAATTGACTTTTTTAGAAGTAATCAATCTGTTATGAGTTTCACAAAAATCAACTATTGAATAGTGTCAAAATTGACATAAAAGAGTTCTTAAAACAAATATTATATTATTAATTGATATTAAATTCCTAAAAATCTAAGGTTCGGCCAAGAGACTTATTTCATGATAGGCTAATCATTAATTGACCACATGGGGGTCTCTTGGATGTATATAGTAAGTTTATTAACCATATAATATAAAAATACAAAGAGACATTGTAAAAGTGAAACTAATTAACTAGGAGTTAATACTTAAAGATAAGGTTAATATAATGACCCAAACCTGTCTAAATTCTATTGGTTGAGTTTTTTTCGACCCATACCCTCCTTAACATTTAAATAATAAACATTGGATCCATTATAAACCGAATATGAATTTATTATAAATTAATATTTCTAGCTTTTCCAAAGGTGCCCATCACCCCTCTTATAAAAGGGAACTCCTCCTTCTCATTTCTTCACACCTTCAAAGCCCTTTGGTTCAGCCAACCCCTGCCCAAATACTATCTCAACATCCCTCACTACAACATAAAGGCCTTAGTTTGATCAGAAAGCCAACCTATGGAGCCCGTTTGATCAAATCAAAAGGAAGAACCCGAAGAAGAGGTAATGTTTTCACCACCCCTTTTCAAGTTCCTTTGTTCTTCCACTTCCTCTTTCTTTGTTATTACCATTATAAAATAATAAATCCAGTATCATATATATACTATGATGTTATTATAAATATGGTACAACCATATTCATTATTCTATCCATCCTTTGAATAACATGTCACCATACGTGCGTACGTACGGCTTACCGTCTCCACGTCGTGGTGTAATTGTTATTCAATATATTATTATTTGGATGGGTATAATAATGATGTGTAAATCATGTAAATAAAAAATATAACATGATAATGATTATGTATATATGATATAACATCCAATTATATATTATTTTAATATCAAAAGAATGATATTTTCGCTCGTGCATATGTACGGACTACCGTCTCCACGAACGCGATGAGATTCATTCTCCATCATATACATTCAAGTATAATTATAATTTGATGATTTAAAAATAGTATCTAAGGACTTTATATCATTCTGGATATTAATAATATACATCTCATTAATAAATATGGCTCACATAACAAAGAATATAATGTAAAATGAACACGTTAACACCCGAAATGACGATAATTCTAAGATATTATTAACAAATCAATGTTAAAAGATCATATATGATATCATATTAAAGTAAATGATTCTTGTATAATTAAATAAAAATTATTTCACCATTATAAAGTAGGTAAACCTACCATCGACCAAGGAAAAAGTACAAAGTAAGGGATTTTCTTATCTCACTTTCAATTCTGTGAGATTTCCATTGTTCGCCACTAAATTATTGAAAGTGGTGTATTGTGTACTGCCATTTGATATATATTATCATGATTATCTTTATATTCATTTTATTCTGGAAATCATATGGTGGTTATTAACTTTTGTCCATACGACTCAGTTGATTAACGTGGTAAGGGGTTTCTTATCTCACTTTTAATTCCGTGAGAATTCCATTGATCACCACTTAATTATTGCATGTGGTGTATGTGTACTGGCCATGATCGTATTAATTGTGTAATAAACTTTAATTTATGGTTATTTACATCATCATGGTATGATACTTCTTTCATTGGTGCATGTTTTATAAGGTACCAAATCGATAAGGGAATTTGAGATTTCAATTTCCACTCATTCGGCTTTACGCTTATTTCATTGATTATATTACTCCAAGATTATGTGTGGAATCACAATTCATTTGATTATGTCATAAATTCCACTCCCCTTCCTGTGGATATAATTTTGATACACATAATCACTCCATTTATAATTTCTCATGTCATCGATATGAATTTGATAAGAGTAATTTTAACTCATTCTCCATTTGTTGAGTTAAACATTCAATTCATTGGTGTTGTTTTTTTACAAGATTATGTGTGAATGTCCTTTGATTGTTTTACACTAAATATCCAATCATATTTAGTGTAATTATATTTTTCACACATAATTATGTCCTTTATTTATCCTTAACCTAGGGATATGGTCTTTATAAGATAATTCATCTCAATTTACATTCCATTGATACTTCTTTGTTGTTATACACCAAATCACTTTTATGTGGTGTATATAATGTACTTTGACATAGTATATCATGAATAACTTTATTCTCATGATATTACAAAGTTTTTATTACCTCAATTATTTGTATTCAAGTGTCTCTCTTTTGGTTAGAATCTCTAACTAAAATACCATTTTTAAATGTTTTAAAGACTTATTCATTTAAATATTTCTCATTAATGTCCATGTTTTAAAAATGGTTTTAAGGATTTATTTATATGGACATTAAAGTTTAGAAATTAAAACTCCTTTTAAAAAAAGTTTCAAAGTGGTATGGGACACTTTGATTCAAAAATCTATTTTTAAATGGCTTCTTCACAAATAGTGTGACTTTTAAATGATTTCAAGAAAAAGGGGGACATTTCTCTCAAATGGTTTTGATGATTATTTTCATATATGTCAACATCCTTCATTATTCTTGATTGAGGTTAATTTGATACAATACAATCTTCCATATTGTATCGAATGAGTTATGTTTGACTGTGGATGTGCTATTTTTATACCATTCATGGTTTGTGGATAAAAGTATTGACATTTCGTATGCTAGTTTTAATACGAATGTTTATGTTATCTTTAAACCTGTTCATATGAGGAATGCATTGGACTTAATAAGTGACGGGAGGAGCCTTCTATAGCTCCTCGATGCATCGGTAGGTCTCATGAGACAAACTAGTGTCTTGGCACAAGGCCTTGGAAAAATCTTATTTGTAGTCTTGGCACAAAGCCTTGGCTATGTGGTTATGATAGTATGGAATTATGCATTCCATCATTATGAAAGTGGTTATTGATAATGCATGGGATTGTTCGACTAGTAGAATAACCATGAGAGTAAGTAAATGGCATTATTTTATTTTATCTTTTCCATTTTATGCTGAAGTTCAAGTTTAAAAGGCTTTTGTTTTAGTTATAAACTTCCTTAAGTGTGTATGCTTATTTATGAAAGATTCTGCTATAATGTTATCCTTACTGAGCATTTGAGCTCACCCCTTTCAATGTTTTATTTTTTCCAGGATTATGAAGAAGTAATTTATGAATGACCTGCAGGGATAGTATGAGGGGATATAAAGACAAGATGTTTTTTTTATGATGTAATGTAAAAATTTATGGATGTATCTAGCTATTCCAAGGCTACTAAATTAATCGGTCTTTCGAGACTTGATCTTTCTCGTGATCATGCCAATGTTATGTAATAATGCACCGACTCTAGGTAACTAGGGTCGGGGCGTTACATGTATGTATACATCAAATAAAAATTTGTGATATAAATTAATAAATAGAACTATAATCATGTAGTATGTTTACTATTTATTTATGAATTAATAGTGTACATATTACCACATCATTGTTACAATCCACCTAAATATCATTTATGGAATATGATATCCCATGATCTCTAGTGCTTGGATGTTTTTATTTCTAGTTATCATTGATAACCCTTGGATTATGTCATTAATTTTCAATTATTATTTGTTCATTATAATTGGAACATTGTATATAAAAAGTAGGTTGACTAGGTAATTCCTTTAAATAATCACATTGGTGGGATTATCCAATTACAATTTTATATCTTGGTGGCCTTCCATTCCTTTCCTAAAGTATTTCAATATCCCCTTTAGGAAATTTCCTTGATTTTTATTCTCACACATTTGATACGAGGGTTTCTAGACATTTCTCTTCTAGGAGAATTATGAATTGATCTCCCATAATTAAAATCTATTCCATTAGACATGTCTCTAAACCCATGATCCCCATGAGATAGTATGATATTTTTTAAACATTAAGGGAAAATTCTACAATTTCCCCATATATATCATTGGATCGAGTCAATATTGATTTTAATAGACTCATATTTATCAAATTAAAAATAGTATTCAACATTATATTTGGGTTCAATGAAAAATATATAGTAATATCATACAAATATTGATAATTTTCCTCATACACTCCAATGTATTAATTCTTCTTTCACTTTAGGCTATGTAAATACATCACTATTTTAAGACCGTGTGTCTAGGGAAATATTTATTAAAATACAATTTCTATAACTATTTCCACTCATTCACTTAAAAATCTTCTTCATGATTTGTATTTTTTATAATCACACACCATTATTCATTATCTCCCTCCATGAAATTAACATCCATCATCAACTTCCAGTAATCATGAAACAAAAGAGTGGAGAAGTTATTTTAAATATGCTTGATCCTCTATTTCGTGATTAATCGATCAAATGATCAATAGAAAGATCAATGGAATTATCTCAGAATGGACTAAATTGAAACATTCACTTTCTAAGGGGTTGTGGTTTTTCCACTTCATATATTTTTTATTTAAGATAGCTTAATTTAGAATTTATTTTAATTAATTTCTTGACTCCTTCTCCCAATAAGATTATCTTCTCATTTGGGAATGTCATTATGTCTTCTATAAAATTTATTATTGACCTAGTTCCTCCTATTTCCATCTATTGACAAAAATAAATAGAAAATTATGAATTGGAATTTACAAACTATAAATTATATCAAATTTTAAACTATGAAAATTTATGGGACAACTCATAATTAATATATATTACATAACCAATTAAATTCAAGGTTTTAATATATGTTATCAATGGTCTACTTCTTAGAATTTTTTTTTCTTCATTCATTTTCAGCATGATGGTTTGTGAGAACATTTTAGATTTACCAAGGAATGTCCCCTAATATTGGAAAACAAGTTTCGTTAGCATTTCATCATTCTCATTATCTATGTAATGATAGAGTTAATACCCAATTATACCTTATATTTTTTTTACCCATAGGTATAAATATAGTAGATCCACATCCATTTATACTATCTATGGAAGGATTATATTTATTAGAAACCTCATATGCTATAAATTACCATTTTAGGGATATTTTCAGTTTTTTATTCTAATCCCTATGGATTCCACTGGTATTATATAATAATAATCCCCCAAAATAACAAGACCATTCAATTATACCAATAATGAAAACCTATAACTTTTATAAACAATAATTTTGGATTTATTATATAAATACCAACATAATCGAATCCCAAATGATCTAAAGGACTTCTTCATTTGGTTATTTAGATACAAAACATAATTATTTGAAATATTCTTACAATAAAATCTTATAAAACTTTTTAATATTTTAAAAAAATTAGAATAATCTTATAAAATATCATGGGATAACCAATCGATGTATATAAGAATTGGGTGATCTATAAACCCAGTAAGGGATTAATGAATGATCAAAATGTAAAAAAATACATTTTACTTGATAGTCATATCAAGGTGACATTAAATGGGTGATAATTTAAAATATAAACAATGAATATTGATATGATATTATAAAATTATAGAAAAAGTTGATTGTGGAATCAACATCAAAAACGGAATCATAATAATAATTCAAGGATACCATCTAATTCATCATAATATATTTTTCATAGGATATCATCCCATCCTCTATATTTTGTATCACATAGAATAAATAAAATTACTCATTTATTTTTATTTCTATATATTTTAGGTCCCACCCTTTACATTTATTAATCACACATCCATAAGTGTTCAACATATTTCATACAACATATGAACAATTTTCAACACAATTAACCATGAAACTAAAGATTTTGGGTGGCATACAAGAAATTACACATTAAATAATGGATAGGTACTTCTAGTTTAATGACCTTGAGTATAAATGTAGATGGGTATTCACAAAAATTATGTTTGTCCCGGAAAATCATAAGATAATTTTTTTAGTATGATTGGTGTATATAATTTTTAATGGAAAGGATTAATGAGACTAAAATAAGGTCTATAATTACTTTTAAATTATAATTACAGTAATATTTTTTTGTAAAATCACATTCCAAAAATAATAATTGGAAATGGAGTGGCATAATTCCAAGAAAGTGTGTGTATAAGATGACGAAAGGAAGCCAAATTCAATGATATGTAACTTATAAAAAATTGGGAGCCTCTTTATTAAGATCATGGAATCACCATGGGGGGATTTAGATATGGATATGGAGATTTCATTTCTGATAAATGGATTTTTAGTGAATAGGAGTTGGAAAATGGGTGTGTGTTTATAGAAAAAGTGGGTAACTTATTTATTAATTTATAAAATAATATTTTATACATTATAAAATTAAAAAATATAAACAAAAACCATCAAATTTTATTTTACAAATATTTATTCCAAAGTTTATTTTTTTCAACATTTTAAAAGTAAAAAAATATAACACTTTAAAATAATACCAATAGTGATGTGAATGTCAGTCCAGTTTATAAATAATTGGGTTTTTAAATGAAATTTATTATCTATTATGGATTATTCATTAAGTGATTATAAATTTAACTAAATAACTTCCAACAAAAATTATTTTATTTTGGAAATGTATTTTTATCATGTATTCCTTTTATTGTAATTATTACATCACTTTTGGGAAGTATGATTTCATATTAAAAACGTATATTTATACAGTATTATTATTTTTAAATTCAAATATGACTATATCAATAAGTGTTGAAAAAATAACTTATATATAATTTTATGTTCTTATTTTCAAAAATAGTATTTTTACCTCAAATTTAATCTCAAAATAGGAAAATATAATCAATAAAATCAAAATTCCAAATCATTAAAAAATACTCGTTTTAGGAAAAGAATAGTTTTTTGATAATTATAAAGATTACATTATAATTAACTAAAATTTATTATCAACTATATAAAAATATTATTCTATAAAAATATTATATTAAATTAACATTTATTTATAAATTATAGGATATATCAAGAAGAGTGATTAATTTAAATTGTATATTTTTCAGAAATTCATTTTTTTTTCATCATATCAAAATATAAATTTCATCATCCAATATATAATTATATATAATTTAATAATAAATGAGAATAAATACAATAACTATTTTATTATAATGGAAAATATAAAAATTCATACTACTAGAGTATAAACACATAATCCCTTATTACACTAGTGTATTCTGAAAGGGTAAGGTGTTTGATTGTGGGCATTATTAGGGTGGTTTTGGTGATTATTATTTGGGATGGGATATAGATAAGATTTAAATTCTCAAATAAATAGTTTTTCTTGAGATTTAGTTGTAAAATATAGGATTGGTACTTTTCAAGGTCAATATCCAATGATGTGATACCCATAATAAGATCATATAAATTTTCTTCAAAGGAAATGATTATTTTGATCGAGGCTATTACATCATTCTTCTATTTCAATTGGACTTTATCATAAACCATATTATATAAATCATTATAGTATCGACATAATCATTATTTCATAAATTATTTATCTTCGTAGTGGTGTTTTAAATATTACTTACTATATTTTATAATGGATGAAATTGCCAAATTATATCATGTGTTTTCGTTATCTGCATTACATTATACCAATTTTTTTAATGGAATTTCATTTATAAAATTTCATTTTTCAAAGATTCTAGATCATTAACCAAGTAAAACATTCTCACATATATAGTGGATGTTATGTGTACATGTCACCACATCACATTTATATTCCACTTCTGGTGTCGTAGTTCCATATGTTTGGAATTATCCCCTTGGCCTATCCTTTTGTAACATACCTAGATGAATAGGTGTCTAGTATATATAATACCCCATCTATATATGTTATAATAATTGGTTTGTATTAGTATATTAATTTTACTTATAGTAATTACTATATTACTAATATCTCTGTACTTGACACAAGATCACATGACCATTAAAAAGGTTTTAGGATATTTCATTCCAAAAAAATTACGTGATGTAAATTTCATTGTTAACATATTCTTATCTGATGTGTTACCATTTTCGTAGTTCTCATCCGACCTCTTATTATCCTTGATTTCCAATTAAGATATAGGATATATAATATTCATTATCAATCATAATGACATATGATAAAATATAATCATATTATGGAATGATTTGAGAAACTAGTACCATTAAGATTCTCACCCTAATTACATCAATGAAAAGAAAAAACATTCATTCTAAATTACATATGTAGTCTAAAAAATGGCAGGATTTTCTTGTAACATTTCTCACACACTCTACCACACATTATTTTTTTATTTTCACTAACTTGATGAACTTATCGTCAATTTTATTTCTTTATTCATTGAGGATGTATTTTCTCAAAGAATACCATAGTAAAATTTTTCAGTTCAATTATTTATATTATTTCAACTTATTTATTGTTCTGGATCAATGTACAGTCTTGATCGCCAAATCCTCTCCTATAAAACACAATCAAAATAATCTTTCCACATTTAATACATCCCAAATGATTGAATATATTTTTGAGAGAATTAATCCATTTTGAAACAACCAATCCATTTTGAAACTACTAATGGATTACTATATCCATAAAAATATATAATAATATATTTCATTATGTTATCCATATTAGGGAAATCATCTCATGGAAAAAAAATTTATATAAAGGAATGGTTATTCTTCATAATCAGAATCAGCTGACTAGGTATTTCCATGATCTTAGTAGTTATTTCACTAGCTATATTCACCTACTTAGCTACACAATCCCTATTTTCTATATGGGAATTTATTCCCTTTATCATGTTAGTAAATATCACTAAATAATGGAATATAGTGATTTATTTCATTATAATCATGAATATTGGGACATAAAAATCCCAATAATGTTAAGATATTTCATATAATATAGGGTATTATCAAAATTTTCATGTTTGCTATGTTAATTTAAAATATAGATCACTTTGTTTATACTGTGATTCTTCTGATAAAAACAATTAAAACACTATATTTGGTATCCTTGAGATGTTTTATAGGTCATTACATTATAGGATGATATAAGGTATGTAATCATAAGAAACCAGTTAGTTTATTATTATTAATGGACCAAATACACAAATGCTTCTCATATTAAATTGAAAATTAAAAATAAATAGAATAAAAAACATTCATTCATTTAATATATAATTTTTAATAACTTTATTAATATAATAAAGAAAATAAAGAAAATAATTATTTGTAGAAGAATCTATTATGTTTAAATTATGAGAAAACTATATAGAAAGTTAAATAACTGAAAACACATTCTATTTAATTGATAAAATGAACATGAATTAATCCATGGATAATATAAATGAATTAATATTAGGGATAATAATAAAAGAATTGTCACTAAATGGAAAGATTAATATTTTGTTTCATTATCTCAAATACCATGATATTATTATACTGAACCCCTTGTCCCCAAACGGGTTAATACATGGTAATGTATATTCTAAGAAGAAAATTTATAATTTTTTAAAAATGATTTGTCTCATGATAATTACAGGTGCATCAATGACATATATAACATTTTGTCTAACCTGTTACACCATCGCCAAAACATTTATCATATATGGATAATAAATTTAATTTATAAAAAATGTTTCATATCAGGAAATATCGATTATGAAAAAATAATATCTAATATCAGTACTTAATGAGTCAATCTAATAAAATTAAATATAATAAAATATATGTAGAGATAATATACAAATTTGTTAGTAATCATTTACATTAAAAAAATAACACAGTAATTTAATTGAAATTTAATTTTAAATGACCACAAGAATGTGGATGTTTCAATATAATGTTAATGACCAACAAATAAATAAAAGGATGAATATGAACAATAATTCATCAAAAATATATGTTTTTTAATAAAATAATGTCCTTTGTAGAAATAAATAAAATTGAAGAGAATCATTTAAATAATATATCATTATGTTTTCATTTTTATAATACCACAATCAACTTTTAGAAGAATATATGTTGCACTAAATGGTTATAATAGTTGGAAAATCCATTAATTCAGTATACGTTAAAAAATCTATTTTGAATAATTATAAATAAAATTTAAAAATAATATTTAAGAAAACATTATAAATATTCCCCTTAAACCTTGTAAAAAGTGAATTATAACCTTAAATGTAAAACATAATTAATTTGATTCAATAAAAATTACATTTTATAATCATCTCCAAAAAAATATAGACATAGAAAAAACTATCTCATCAAAAGAGAATGTGATCAGATTTTCATTTAAAATAATTCTTTCTTGATTAAAGTGGAAAAGAGAACAAACATTAGAATGAAATATAGTCACTATATAACAATTAAACATATCATAAAATTGATTATATTTATTAACGAAAGATTATAATATTTCATTAATTAAAATAAGTGTTTTCACAAAAACATAATATTGTAAATCAATTTCTAACTCATTGGTAAATTTCAAAAAGTAACCCCATTAAAGATTAGTCATGAATAGAAAAATTAATCATCATGAATAAATATATATTCATGTTCATTTTATCTTTGTATAATTATATGACTTATATAAAAATAAATATATGCATAATAATAAATATGTATCCATGGAGTTAAAATTGAGAAGAAATACCTTAGTTAATGTTCAACTAGGCTCATAATTGATTCTAAATTTATGTATAATAAATTTAAACATATTATACATACATAATAAAAGAATATATATATATATATATACTATCATATATGATACTTTTACATCATCTGGTCACCATTTTGTTAACAATTTTGTATGACTTTAATTATTTCATGCGTTATCAACTTCGTTCTTCAAGATAATTTTTGTTCGTAGGTACCATTCCTTGTAATTTTATTATGGTTCCACAATAAATATAATTTTAGTCATTATATAAATATCATATATTATCATTATGTACATATAAGGTCATCACAGAAAATATTTTGATAGAAAAATTAATTACATCATTTATAGAGACAGTAGGCCAAACATACAGATGTATGTTATTTTTAGATTTTGGATGATGGAATAAAATACTGGTAAATATGAATTTAGATAAAAATGATAATTATTATAATATATATATATATATATTATATTTATTAAATAAATCCTTATTATAATCCATGTAAAGAAGAACTTAAAAATACCTCACATCACTTCGTGCATGTGATAGTTCACTCGTACACACAAGAAAAGTTATCATTTTCAAACGAATTGAAAAGTAAGAATGAAGATATCATAAAATAACTATAGAAGAATAATTATTTCAATTTTTTTATTAATTCATTATTCACATCCATATAACTACCCATGTAAAATGGTGATGAAAAATGAATTACACCTTTATGTGGATGAAAAAAGTCTTGTATTTTCATGATTGATGTTTTCTCTTCATATAGGATGGAAAAAATGTGTTAAATGGTATAATTATATTTAAAATATCACCTAATTATATTTATATTCATATATTAGTTAGTTTAATATGCCTAAGAATCATTTATATGAAGAATAATAAGAATTTAATTTCTATGAGTTGGTAAAGATGATTACCTTATCTTCGCTAGTTTTTGTTTAGTTTATATCATAACAACCCATGGAATGGTATTTGGGGATGGTTTTTTCCTATTCATAATATTTATTAGAGTGGATAATATACAAGATTAGTTTTGGGTGTAGAGATATTCATAAATGTTGTCATGACCCATCCCAAAGGGGCCCGTGCTGCAACTCCATATGCCCACCTCCTATAAGACTTGGGTTGGAGACTAACATTGAGTAGGCATATCACTATCATGGGAACCCTTAGCCTAAGTAAACAAGAATATAAAATTATGTAAAATTATAAAATGAAAAAGAACTAAATACACATGAATGAATACATCTAAATCCTACAACCAGAGTATGATATGTAGAAAAAGAAAGTAGACATGGTAATATAAGGCCAGCACATAGAGTCTGAAAACAAGTACAACAAAAAAGTAATACAGGGGATGTTTTTAATGTACTAAAGGAACAAAACTTGGTTTGTCTAGTCTCAATAAGCATTGTCTTATCTAGGTCTCTCTTGGACTCTATTAAAGGGTCAATCGCATGTATAATAAATGACACATGGGGGAAAACCCATGTAGTGGTTGGTATAATAATACATAGTATGACATCCAAAAAGGAAACAGTATTATATAAGAATAACAAATACATATATTTGAAGGTATATTTCACTAATACTTATGATAGTAATATCTCGATATACTCAACAAAGAAAAACCATTAAAAGATAAATCAAAACCATAATATGCTAGACTAGGATTCCAACTTGAAGATTCCACAAAGAACTCATCTTAGATAATAAACTTTTATGTATTATAGAACTGATGATTTATATTAAAGTGGTCGTGTTTTCTGGGTTTCTCCATCAGAATTACGCATTGATAGTCCAAAGATAATATGATACTCAGATGGGGATTTCACCCAACGAAATGGGGTGATACCAACAAATTAGTATGGATGAACCCTCTATGTAAAGGATCAATACACACATATTATTATTCATGAAAATACCAAGAAATATATCTGGGTAATGAATATAAATATATAATCTCATTCCAAGAATCATGGAGGGATTCGGACGACACAATCCATGAAGTCCTTCTAAAGGGACTGTTGTCCTAGGGGTTGGAGGTGATTCCATAGCAACCCATAAGGAATTGATATAGGAGATGCTCTTAAATGGAACATTCACAAGGTATGGAGAACAATGGATCTAAGAAATTTTTAATAAATTAAAAATTATTTTGAATAGGATTCATGCCATGTCACTTGACCCCGAGTCTTACCCGTGTAAATGGCATATGTCTCAATCGATGTATGTGTCCACATTAGAGTATAGGGAATGTTGGTTTCCCTTGTACTATGCCTATTTACCAGTACATGGATTAGCCCATGTAAATGTCCATGATGTGTCCATGTAGTGGAGTACATGTAATTATCCCACTTATGTATGCCAACCTATGTCCTTCTACCCTCAAAGGTATATGTTGAGATACCAAAAAGTGGTCACATTTTGTGTGAAATTGTAACATGCCATGTCATACTAATAATTATCCTAAAAGCCTAACCTCCACACAGGGGGGGGAAGGAGTGTGTCTCTAAGATTCATGAAATTTCATGCATATTTTTTCAAATTATATATATAATCCATTCTTCTATACTTCTACTTGACTGCATGTATCAGTGGAAAAAAATTGTACTTTGTCTTGTTTGAGTCTCTCTGTCGAGGAATAATGTGAGTCAGCCATAAAACTTATCTGTAAAATGGATCTACACATCATTATTTATTGGGATATTAAGAACACCAAATTTAGGATCCAAATCCATTTGATCCTTTATAGATCAATTCATAACTCAACTGGTGTGTTATTCCGAGCCTTAATATACAATATCAAATCATTTCACGGATAAATGTGTTCCCAACAATAAAATTCATTGGTATATGTCTAAACACTGGACAAACAAAGATTGTTCATGATGAATGAATTTTTGGAGGAGAAATTCAAAACATAAATCATAGGGAATAAACCTATACCATAGTTTGTGTTGGCTATGATCTATCTCTAATCTAATAATACTAAAGAATAAATAATCACAATGAATTCTCCCAATAAATCCAAACCATAAAACCCATCCCATGATTCACGTGATCCATGAATGTATACATTAGACTAATGATTCACTTTAACTATAGAAATAATGAATGGGGAATAAATAAAAAATAAACAAATTCACTACCTCTATCTAGATAAATCGCTGATGAATAATGATGGGGCATTATAGTCGGTGAAGAGATCCTTCGATTCTGTTGCACATTGATCGTTGAACTACAATCTATTTTCCATCTGTATAAGGAAGATCCTCAAATTATCGATACAAATTTTCACCAACGGTTCAAAGGTTATGATATTAAGCCTAGAATTATATCATCATAATAGTAAATTTAAATACAATTCACTCACTACGTCAACAAAAAAATAAAATAAAATATGTAGTCATTTTATTCATTTCTAGGCCTCCTATGACATTTCCAAATAGACCTATGCGGACTATGGTTTAGTCTTTCATAGGGTAAAACCCATGAACTGAACTCAATAATATCCTCTTATATCTGACCTATAACCCAATTTAGATTTTATTCCACTTTCTCAAGAAAAATGCACACGATTTATATGTAATATATTTTATATATTTCAATAATTTATTCCACGAACAAAGGAAATACGAATCAAACACTAGTTCAGAACATATTATTGAAAATATTCCATAAAATATAATAATATAATAAATACAAACTCTAAGTCCTTACATTCTCCCCACCAATTTGATTTGATTTTAAAAAATCCAAAACAAGGTCGACATAAAGTGATGTGGGTACGAATCACATATATGAGCCTCATGCTCTCATTGGTTATCTAGGAGATTCACATACTACCACTGGATATGTAGTGAAGTAATCAATTTTCCATGAATGATACTCTACTCTAGATCCTTGATATCTTCCATGTACTTAGTAAAGGTTCCTATATCCTGCATGCCCAGCTTTCCTTAGTCGATAACATGTGATGGGTCAAGCACAGACCTCCTCAGATGTGACACATGGAAGACTTTGTGTACCCAGTATAAATTCATGGAAATTCTATATGGTACGCCACATCTCCAACCTTGCTTAGTATCGAAAAAAATTGCCAATTAATCATTGACATTATTTTACCCCTTTTCCAAATATGTATAATCGATGTGGATGTGAAAATAATCAGATCATGTAGTCTCATTCATTAAAATAAAACTTCCTCCTTAATTTTTTAGTATAAGGATTTTGAGAGATCTCAAAGATTATTATATACTCCTAGATTATATGAACCTTCTCAGTAGTTACAATCTCAAACTCTTGTACCTTAGCACAGTCTCTTCATGGTCAACCTAGAAAACTAGTGACCCAATGCCTCACCCATTAAAATCATCAAATGGTTCAATAGAGATGGTATAATGGTACAAGTTGTTTAACAAAAATAACACATGTGGTAAATTATCCTAACAACTATGGAAAAACTATAACATGCATGCTCTCAACATGTCCTAAATAACCTAAATGGTCCTCTTATTTTTTCCATCGGTTTGGGGGTGAAAAACTTTTCTCAAGAGTAATTGAGCCCCAAACACCTCTTGTAATCCCTTCCACAATTGTGATGTGAATCAAGAATCACAGTAATAAATTAACATAGATATAACTTCATGAATATTTATTTTCTCCCTCCCAGAGAGGCATGATAATATCTTTATTGAACTCCACTCTCATGTATCCAAGAAGTGGGATGAATTGGTTAGTCGGTCTAGGATCACCAAGACGACATCATTTCTCCTAGATGTACATGGAATTCTTTCCACATAATTCTAGGTTTATCCAATCCCCCTTCCATTCTATAACCTCAAATATTTGAGATAAAGCTGCTTGAAATTGGTGCCCATCCTTCACCTACAAGCTGATAATACCTCAAGAGACAAATGCTGAAACACCAATTTGAGTCCCGGGATACCAAAACTGACATTAAAGGTCCATGTACATCTTATCCACACCTATATATATCAAAAAATATATTTATAAAAGTCACTAAAAAACACCTCCCACAATGTCACGGTTACCATTTGGCTTCGTCTTAAAAGAAAAATATGATCGACACCAATATAGAATTAATTAAGAGCATGTCTAGTTGACATATAAATACATAGGGTCTCAAAGGCATTATCCCCATGTTGTTCCTCCCTAACATGCTACAATAGAAGAGGGGAGACTACCATCGACTGGAGGAAAGCTTCTCCACCTCCATCAACAAAGTACAACTACAACAAGGACAACTACTCTAATTCCTCATTATGAAACTAAGGACAATACATCATATTGAGGTTATCTACTACCACACCACACCTTCCAAAAAGTATAGACAATTATAAATTCATAATCATGAATGAAATATAGTAATTTCTTCTATATGAAGTTAATATCCATCTGAGAGATGATATACTTGAAACTATTGTCACCAAAATAGATGATAAACTACTCACCCATTAGGCATTGTCACCACATCTTCAATTAAAATACTACAACTTCTCAATCAAAATTGTGGGACACATTGTTATGCTCATATGGCCCCAATTGTCAAGAACCATAGGTAATAACCACTTGCCTCTACATCAGAACAAAAATATTCTTGGTTACTGCAATATTTTAAATCACTACATACTCGACACCCTCCTCTAGAAATTTGAAAATGGGAGTGTTCTTCAAACTCCACCTCAATTACTGAAAGTCTTCTAGAACCTCTCTATCGACAAAAAAAGCGTCATATTTTGGGTCAAATGTTTCATGGATGATGATATTCTATAGAAATAATGTGTGAATATCTTGAAATATTCTTCCAACCCATGATGCTCTATAGCTCCATCACTCTCTTGGGTGTATCCCAAGCTAAGACTACCTACAACGTGGCCAAGTCCAATTCACACCATCTAATACGATAAATTGTTATAGAATTTTGACCACCTAAATCCAGAAATGGTAGTTCAAGATATTTATATAATGATAGTGCTATAATTTTATGTCCGTTAAAATACTTATGTGAAATGAATAAACTTCCTTAGATGCCAAGTATATGAGGATATCATCAATAAAGATTACTTTGAATCAATCTGTAAAAGGCTGAAATATTTGTTTCAGGAGACCCATGAACATATTTGTGGCATTTATCAAGAAAAAGGGAATCACTGTGTACTCATAATTACCATATATCCATCAGAATTCTTCCTTCATATATCCACATCAAGTACACACAGCTGTAGATAAACTTACCCAATGTCAATCTATGAGAAACAACATACATCCCTCTACTAATAAATGGGGTCCTCGATCCTTGATGGTGGATAATATTTCTTCAAGATTACCTGATTCAACCTCTAATAGTCCACACACATCCTCAAGATCCCTTCTTCCTTCTTGGTGGACAAAATAAGGGATGCCTAGGGTGAAATATTGGGTCCAACAATGACCTTCCACAACAATTCCTCCAACTGCACCCTCTTATCATACATCTCGGTAGGATCCATATAATATTATGGAATAGATATCAGTGTCTTCCCAATGTGTAGATCAATAGATAAGTATATATCTTGGGGTAAAGGAGAACATGGTATATCCTCAGGAAATATGTCATCACACTCCCCCACTATTACAGGAAATTGTGAGCCGATAACATGCAATACACAAAGGGTTAGTCTATCAAATTGATGAGTAATCAGCTTCAAACTCATATTCATGAGTCCATCATTCTTTTCCTAGGATTCCGTTTTGCTGTTAAAGGAGAACCTAATTCCATAACTATGTACACACCAAATCCTTTACCTTGAACATTAAATCTGGTTAAGATTAAGGGATATAAATTCCATACATATGATAACTTAGTAAGGCCTCATTACTAAAACAACGAGATGCCAATATAAACTCTCAAAACCATGATTTTGGTCACACTATTGGCCCAAGTTTTTGATCGTTGTGTCTTATCCACTATGAGTTTCATATAATAATGGTCTAGACAAGGGATCAACCCGAATCACTATGTCTTGTATAAGGTATGTAAAAAGAAGGAAATGACTATAAACGTTTTCTATCAGTACTGTAGCTATGTTAGATTTAAATCCCTGACCCCATAATCCTAGAACTGGTGTAATATTTTAATACATTGGCATGATTACAAGGAATCATATTCCAAAGGACCGATCAGTTTAGCACTCTTGGAAAATAGATTACATACATGAACATTACATTATAGTTTATTACATAAAATACAACATAGAGAATCATTTTAGAATTCCATTACTCTCCTATATCAACCATGTATGTCAATTATAAAATGCTTTTTAGTATCCTGGGAATATAAATCATATTAAAGGGTGAGCTTAGATTCATAGTAAGGATAAACAATATATAAGAAGATTTTATAAATATGTCTAGACTTATAAGGAAGGGTATAAAATTATAAAAAAAATCATTTTATAACATTATCTTCATCCTAATATGGGAACAATGAATCAAATAATTATATTCATTCACATGGATATTATAATAGTCGAATAATCACATGTAAAATCAATAGTTAATCACATAATTAGGAAACCCATAATGTCAGGAATCATAACCATACCATCAAGACCTCGTTCAAAGACCATTATCATACCATCAAGACCTTTTTCCAAGACACTATTTTGTTTCATGACACCTATTAATGCATCGAGGGGCTATAGTAGGCCCCGCTCATCACTTACTAAGTACAATTAATTCCTAATATGAAAAGGGTGAAACATAACATAAACATTTTTATTAAAACTATCATAAAAATTGTTAATACTTTAACCATAATCCATAAATGGTATAAACATAGCACATCCACAATAAAATATCACTACCCATTCAATTCAATATGGAATATTGTATCATAATAAGTCATCCTAAAATAAGTATAAAATCCAACAAAGGATGTTTATAGAGATGAAAATAATTTAATAAATTCAATAATACTCTTTGAGGGAAATATCCATTTTTTACTTTGAAATCATTTAAAAGCTGAAAAATTAAAAAATAAAGAATTTATTTTGAAAATTAACTTATATGATTATAAGGATATCTTCAAGATGTTAGGGAGCCCTACGGGAAAAAATAGTCACGAATGAAGTATATGTTAAAAAACATTCATTCCATAAATTTGATGAAAAAGTTACAAAGTACCTTATTTGGAAACCATCAGAAAGATTCCTTTCAAACTATTTTCTAAAAATTAAAACGTGGGTAAAAATCACATTAAATAATTATTTATAATTTTTTTTAATTTTATTTTAAGAATCATGGACATAGATGATAAGGATGTCCTTGTAGATACTTATATATAAGAAATCTTGGATAATAAAGAGATTGTAAAATTAAGCCTCAAATAAACCCATTAAAAGAATATTTTTAGAAAAAAATTGAATGCAATTAAAAATATACAAAAAAATCTGTTATAATCCTTTAATATCAATGTAATTAGTTTCTTTAATAATATTAAGTATATTGAAATGGATAAAAGATTAATTCCTTAAACATTTAAATTGTCCCATAACTCTTTAAAAATTTAAATAATAAACCCAATATCTTAAAATGAATCTTTAAATCCATTGATGTAAAATTAATTCATGATATAGAATACAATAGGGGCTTTACATACACCACACACAAGAAATAAGTGGTGAACAAGGATTATTTCACACGGAATTTAAAAGTGAGACAGAATTCCCTGATATTAGGTCGGATACTCTATGTGCATGTCTAAAACTCTTATATAGTGGTTTTAAACATATTATTAAAATCTAATAGAATCATAGTAATATATATGATATCATGTATGATTCATTTATATATTTATATTACCTGTTTGTTAGTAATTTCAATGTAAAAGCAACATTTAGTGTAATATTCTCTTTCTTTATCGTGTATGTTTTGACATATTATTCATGATCATATTACATATATTATGATTTAATTAATTTTATAATTCATAAAATGATTTATATATTATATATATTTAGTATGTAAATATATATATAAAATATTGATATATGAAATGGAACCCACTGTTCTTGGATATGGTAGGTCGTACGTATGAATGAACAATGTATATGTTTCCTTATCATATTGAATTCAAGTAAGTGAATGAAATATATGTACATATATATGTATATATATATATATTAAAATATTATAATTATTTAATTTATTTCATACTAATTTATAATACATATATATATTTATAATCATTCATGAATGGTGACCGTGGACGATAACTCTCATCACGTTGTGGGCATGGTAAGTCATATGTACACACAAGCGATGATATAATTTACTTAACGGTTAAATGGCATGGAATTTTCTAGAATATGAATCTTAAAGAAACAATATCATGTTATATTTATTATTTAAATACACTATATTAATCATTATACCCATAGAAATTATTTGTACATGAAAAACAGTTTACACCAGGGCACGAAGAAGGTATGTTGTACATACGCATACATGGTGATATTATTTTTCAAAGGATGTAGAAAAGGAAACAATATGGGTTTAACTAACTATAATAACATCTATTCTGGTATATGTTACTGGATTTATTATTTTAATATTGATATAACAGAGACAGAGGATGTATAAGAAGAAAATAACTATGAAAGAGGTGATAAAACAATTACATCTTTTTGGGTGTCTCCTTTTGATTTCCACAAAAGACTCTCTAGGTTGGATTTATTCCCAAAGTTTATCCTCTATGATTATGTAATGGATTTTGGGAGAGTAAATGGTCAGGGGTTCACTTGACCAAATTGGATTGGAGGTGTGAATTATAGAGAATGAGACATTACCTTTTATAAGAGGGGTGAGGGGCACTTATGAATGATCTTAAAATATTAATTTATTATAAATATATTTTCCATTTTAATTTCTCAAAATTGAATTATTTCGATCCTAATATATGTATGGGTCTAAATCCACTCAACCAATGAATTTTTGACCAGTTAAGGTCCTTACATTAACCATATCTCTTGGATTTGACCCTTAGTTAAACAGTTTAACTCTTACTGTGTCTTCTTGTATTTTTAACCTATAGGGTTTATATAGTTACTATAAATGCCAGGATAACCCCAAATAGATAATTAATGAAGTATTTGACATTATAAAATTTATTTTTGAGAGCCTTATTTTTTTATTGCTTTTATATCATTTAATAAAATAGTATTTATTTTGAAATATCATTTGTGTCAGTTTTAATACTAATCAATATTTTCATTTCTAAAAATATAAAACCAACATGATAACTTCTATGAAATAAATAAAATATTTCAATAACATGTTTAAGTCACCCATAAAATATTTTGAAATAACTAATTTTATAAAACTATTATTTTTAATATTATTAATATAATTTATTTGATTCTTCTTTAAAAAAATCAATTACTGCATCTTCATTGTATCACAAATAAATTTAATTATATAATGCCTAAAAAATATAAAACAATTATCATGATATATATAAATATATTATATTTCCGATGAATATTCATAATCGAATAAATATTATGTATTACCCTATATTAAAAATGATTTAGTTATTAAAATTTGAATAGGACTCTTTTAACACTTCTTTAAATAAAATATAACAATTCTATTAATAGTACACAAGTGGCTTAAAAAGAATCATATTTTATAATTTAGTTTGATTTTAGACTAAATATTCTAATCAAATGAAATTAGGATAATTTTTAGGGTAATTTAATATTATTATATTATTATATTTACCTTTAATTACCCAATTTACCTTTAGTAGTGGTAAATAAAATTCAAAAGATACTATTCACCAAAATTATTTGTATCCCATTATAACAAATTTTCCATACTAATTACAACCATGTAAGTATGTTTTTTGAAATTCAATTCATAGAAGCTGTAAAACTTTGTTTAATGCTAATTTAAAATGTGGATAGAAGGCGGGTAAACCGGTATTCAAAATTTTCAATGAATTTTTATATTTATTAATATTATAAAAATGATTTCAATGACCTTAATTGGGTTAATATATGTATTATTTATCTATTTTTAATTTAGAAACAATTTAAATAAAAATAATTATATAAATGAAAAAGTCGGTTTTTTAACAATAATTAAGTGTCTTCACTATTCAACAAAATTTGAATGTTTTCAAAAAAATACTGAAAATTCACACTAAGATAATTTTGATATTATAAATTAAAAAATGAATTCTATTTTTTCAAATTAATTTTCTAGGAGTGTTTAAAATTAATTTTATTATTGTTCAGAAAATGTCATAAAAAGTAGTTCTTTTCTAAAAAAAGTATTTCTAAACATATAGATATTTTAATGAAACTTATAAATTTCATAATAATTTTGTTTCATTTGTGTGAAAAAATTATAAATAACATTTAAAATTTATTTATTAATATTCACATCACTATATTTAATGGATATGTTATAAACATATAATTTAAATAATTATAATATTAAAGTTTTGTTTCATAGAATCTCAATATTTTTTGTTATGCAAGCCATGTCAGTATTGGGTGAAAAACATCTATTGAAGATAATGTACCATGAAATATAGGGGTGTTACATTCTCCCCTCTTTATATAAATTTAATACATATAATTTATACTCGGAGTCAGAATCAAAGGGTTGGACTTTTCAAAATATCTTTATTGTAATACCACATCAGAAATGGATTAATGAGACCTCTATTTTAATATATGGAAAGGGATGTATGAAGGTCATGAGAGATAACACATACTGGGGTGCCATGAACAAAAACATGGACATGAAAGTAAATTTAACCACCCATGTTTTATGAATATATTTAGAGAACATGATTATGAGAAAGTTAGAAACCAGAATGTTATAAATCGGTGATGATCCAATGGTCCATTTGATTCATCCCAAAATAAAGTACGAGGAACCAATTTTTGTTTTTAAGATCCTTTCCCTCAAGTTTATGAATTAATTAAATTCATATAATAAAAAGAAGAAGAATACTTGTTTGAAACGTATTGTTCCATCCATTAACTAATTTCTACCAGAAACTAATCTTTCTCTCTATAAGATAATAAAATTTGAAACATATTCTATTAATCATTATCGTATAGGATTAAAAAAATGAAATTATACTTCATCTGTCATCAAATTTAAATAAAAAAATACTTTATAAAAACCAGGATATCATGTAGGCTAGTGGTAGATGATAAAGCCTTGTCGCACATCAGTTGTGGGTTTGATTCCTACTACCTTGTTCGAGACGACATGTTATACCACAACCTAAAGGTTGTCTTTTTCATAAAATTATATTATTATGACATTCCAAAAAATAATCATAAAAATGATTTAACTTTAAACAATGCTATCCAATGTTAGAAATAATCCATTACAAAATTTATACTTATCCAAAATAGTTCTATGCAAATTCATAGCCAAACAATTATAAGAAACGTCACTAAATTTCTAAATATACCTAACATGATGATGATCTCTTTTTTCACATACCAAACTTGTGAATACCTTTATCTTGTATCCTCTTAAATCATGGTAATAAACTAAATTTCCAGAAAAACTAATTGAATACATTCATTCTTCCTTATTACTAAAGAAAAAAATTTAATATTGGATATACTCCTTTAATCCAAAAATGTTGTAAACTCCAATAATGATTGAATAAAAAAACTGTTATTCTCTTCCATGTTAGTTTATAATATCAAATATATATTATCCAAATCAATAAAATATTTATTACAACATCATTATCTCAATATTAGAAACATATTAAGGGTTATCATTCCCTCAACCATTCATTTTCTAAAAAAGTTGAACATGCAACTGTGTCACTTTAATTGGTACCATAAAATATCAAATCAATAATTATATAGTTTTGCAGTACAATCCTTATTTATTTTCATAATTCATATAAATAATACATAAATGATACAATACTCAAATGGAATAAATCTTTAATAAAAACATACGAACATCAATCATTCTACTTCATCTTTGACAATATCATAACACGATTATCATCCAATAGCATCATCTGAGATATTCCCTCATGATTAGAACATTGATTCTCATAGTTTCCCATCTCCTTGTAGATGAGGCATTTTACATTTGAAACCATATTCTTATCCTTGAAATCACAAACTTGGTGTCCTTTTACTCCATACTAATAACAAAATCTCCATACCTTCAATCATTTACTATGGTGATTCTTTCCACAGATTTAACATGTGGGAAAATCCTTCTTTCCCTTATTCCCTTCATCAATAATTTTCATTATCTTCATATTCTTCTATTGATCCCCTTAAAAGACATAGGAATCATATAATTATTTACATATCTTAATAACACATGATACTATTTCCTCTTATTATGAGAATACATCGGAGACAATTTTACATTGAAATGTTGGCTTAAGACCGTAAAATATATGATCCTTCTTACTCTTTGGTTCATGTGTATTGATGGAGTTCTCATTCCTTCTACTATGTGCAATTTCTAAATGAAAATATACACTTGGATAGATCATATCGTAATATATAATAAAAAATATACAGAAATGCATAACATAAATATTTACATGTATCTAGTCTTATAATTATAAAAAATGATTCTTTTGGGATATTTTTACTCATAAATCATTGATAATGGGTTTTGAAGAAAATGTGAATTATCTTAAGCATACCCCTTAGTACTATCAATCCATGTGCACAATAAGGCTCGTTTCCATGTACTGGGCTACCCGAAGTCAATCCCGGAACACCTTGTCAGTGTTTTTACTCTAATGCACATCTATTCCAGAACCACATCCACTTGTAGTCTCTAAAAAGGATGTATTGATTGGAAGACCCACACACACTCTATTTTACCAAAATTATAGGATTTCCTTCAAGACTTATCCTTGGAGTATATCATAGGTTTATAATAAAAATTCTATGTTTTTAAAATCTAGTTTCCAAGGATGTTCCTAAGCTTCCTTGGATACCAACTATAACGCCGCAACCCCAGAATCCTGGATCAGGTGCATTATTTTAATACATTGGAATGATTAAAAGAAATAAAAGCCCGAAGCTCCATGCAATTTAGCAGTCTTGGAAAATAGATTATATACGTGAACATTAAATTAAAGTTTCTAACATAAAATAAAATATAGAGAATACTTTTAGAATTCTAATATTCCCCTATCATAATAATGCATTGCAATCAAAAAACTCTTCTTAGCATCATAGGAATATAAATCATAAGAAAGGTGTGATCTCAGTTTCTCAATAAGGATACTCAATATAACAGAAGTATTCATTAATAAGAATAATTTTTTAAGGAAAGATATAAAATTATAACAAAATTTATTTAGGACATTTTTTTCATCATAATATGGCAAGAATCAATCAAATAATTTCATTTAAACATCCTCATATATATTTTATCGGTGGAATAATCACATGTAAAATCAATAACTAATCCCATAACGAGGAAATTTATAATACAGGACATCATAACCATACCGTCAAGGCCTCATGACAAGACCCATCCCATAACATCAAGGCCTTGTTCCAAGTCACTAGTTTGTGTAATGAGACCTACCAATGCCTCAGGGGGATATAGCTGGCCCCGCCCGGTTCTTACTAAGTCCAATGCATACCTCTTATGAATATAGTGAAACATAACATAAACATTTTTATTAAAACTAGCATACAAAATTTTAATACATTATACCTAAACCTTAAATGGTATAACAATAACACATCCATAGTCAAAGATATTCCAAACTATTAAATACAATATAGAAGATTGTGTAATAATAATTCAACCTCAAATAATCATAAAAACAAACAAAGGATGTTTAAATAGTTGAAAATAATTTAATAAATTCATTAAACCCATTTGGGGGAAATGTACCATTTTTTAATTCAAAATCATTTTGAAGAAACAAAATTATTAAAAAAATATTTTCAAAATAACCTTATAATCTTGTAAGGAATGCATGAAAATTTTAAGTCATCATAACAGTGGAAAACAACTTCTTATGCCATATAAGATAAAAAATTACTTCCATAAATTTGTCAAAAAGGATAAAAAAATACCTCATTCGAAAAAATACTGAAATATTTCATTATAAATGTTTTTTAAAAAGACATTAATGGGTTAAAATGACATAAAAAATTGTTAATAATATTTTGAAGTTCAGTTTAAGAAACATGGACTTTGATTATAAGGATTTCCCCATAGATACTTACATATAACCAATCTCAGATATTAATGATATTGTGAGATTTACCGTTATATAAAACATTTAAAATATTACTTTTTAAAAATATTTTAATGAACATAAAAATATACATAAAATTTCCTTTATAATCCCTTTATATCTTTATAATTAGTTTTGTAAAATAATTTCATGAATTTTGAAATGGAGAATGGATTGATTCTTTTAACATTCAAAGTGTCACATACCACATTGATCATTTAAATAATTAACCTAATATCATAAAAATAATCTATAAATACCAGGAAGAATTAGGATATTGAATATAGTACGGGTATTAAATACACCATAGACAACAAATAAATGATGAATAATGTTTATAGCTCATGAAAATTATATGTTAGACGGAATTCCCTTACCCTAGGTCAAATAATCGCAATATGTGTGTTAAAATCCTTTATAATGGTTTTAAAAATTTTATTAACTTCTACCCAAATCATAATAATATTTAGAATATCGTATATGATTAATTTATAACATTATATTACATGTTTATTGATAATTTCTATGTTAAAGAAACATTTAGGATAATGGTCACATTCAGTAGGATACATGTTTTTACTCATTATTCATGATTGTATTACATAGATAATGATTAATGTAATTTTTGAATTCAAAACATTATTTATTTATGATATATATTTATTATATAAATATAAATATAAATATATATATAATATATAGATATATGAAATGGAATACATCATTCATGGATGTGGTAGGTCATGCCTAGGCATGAATGTTGATTCCGTTATATTATCGTATCGAATTGAAGTAAGTGAATCATATATATGTATATACAAAATAATATATTATTACTATAGTATTATTATTTTCTATATTAAATAATATTTAATAATATATATATTTTTATAACCATTTTTTGAATGGTGAACATGGAATATGAATCTCATCACGTCTTGGAGACGGTAAGTCGTACGTACGGACGAGTGAAAATACCATTTCATTAATGGTTAAATGGTATTTAAGTGGATGTAATAGGAATTATAAAGAAACAATATAATGTTATATTTATTATTTAAAAAATAAATATCCATCATTGAACTGATTGAAATAAAGTGTACATGAAAAATATTTTACACCATGACGTGGAGACGGTAGGCTGTACATACGCATGCTTGGTGATATTATTTTTTATCAGATGGGTAAAATGATAAATATTGTTTTAAAATAATCATAATAACATATAATAATGTATAAATTAATTTATTTATTATTTTATTTAGGAAACAATAGTGAAATATGAAGTAGAAGAATAATTGAACTTTGGAAGATGTGATAAAACAATTACCACATTTCAGATGTCTCCTTTTTATTTTAAAAAATGGACTCCTTGAGATGGATTTATAACCAATGTTTAGACTATATGATGATTTTAGGTATTTTTGGAGAGTAATTGGTCTGGTTTTGGCCGAGACAGAGGGGTTTAGATATGTGAATTAAAGAGAAGGAGAAGTGCCTTTTTATAAGAGGGGTGATAGAACCTTCTTGAAAATCCTAAAAAATTAATTTATTATAAATAGATTTTCGGTTTCAAACAGATCCTAAGTAATTTATTTATATTTTAAGATGATTATGGGTCTGAAAAAACTCAAACAGTTAATTTTAGACATGTTTATTTCAACGAAGTAACCTTATTGTTTGGATTTAATGCTTAGTTAAACAGTTTCCCTCATATAGTGTCATCTTGTATTTTACTCAATAGGGTTAATATAGTTAATATAAAATTAATGTAGAACCCCAATTCGATAATTAATGAAATATTTTTCATTATAAATGTTATTTAAATGAATTTTATATTTTTATTACCTATATATCATTTAATTAAACCGTATTTATTTTAAAATATCATTTATGTCAATTTCAATACTAATCAATATTTGAATATTTGAAAATATAAAAAAACAGGATAAATTCAGAAAATACTTTGAATATGTCACTAAAAAATATATGTTATATCTTAAATATTTGGATTTTATTAATTAAATAATATTATATTGATTTTAATATTATTAATATCAGGATTTTTATTCTTCCTTTAATAAATCAATTACTGCATCATCATTGTATAAAAAATAAATTTAATTATGTAATATCTAAATACTATAAATAATTTATAATTATGTATATAAATTTAGTATGTTAAAATTAATATTTATAGTCGAATTTATCTCATGTATAACCCTATATTAAAAATTACTTTGTTATTAAAACTTGAATATGGAATTTTTAACTCTTCTTTAAATAAAATATAATAAATTTTTTAATCGGCACATGTGGCTTAAAAATGATCATAATTTATAAATAAAGTTTATTTTGGTCAAAATATACTTATCTTATTAAATTATAACAACTTCATAGGTAATTTTATATTATTATAACATTATTATTACATTTAATTACCCTATTTACCTTTAACCGTGGAAAATAAAAATCAAATTTACTTTTCACCAAAAATTATTTTGACCATATTAGACAATAGTTTTATTCTGGATTACAACAATTTATTTCCATTTTTTGAAATTAAATTCATAGATGTAGTAAAAATCTATTAATTGTAGTTTGCAAATGTGGCTAGAAGGTGGGTAAAAAGACATTAAAATAGATCAATTAATTTTTATATCTAATTATATTTTAAAAATGATTTAAATGACCTAAATTGGGTTAATATAAGTATTATTTATTTAATGTCGCCTTAAAATCAATATAAATGAAAATAATTATTTAATTGGAATAACAGTTTTCTAACAATAATATAGTGTTCTTTTGTATTCATTAATAATTGAAGGTTTTCTAAAAAATTCCAAAAATTAACCTTAAACTAATTTTGATATTATGAATTCAAAAAATGATTTATATTTTATCAAATTCAATTTTCAAGAGTTTCTAAAAATATATTCATTATTGTTCACAAAATCACATAAAAGTAGTTCCCTTAAGAAAAAAGGATTTCTAAACTTACAAATATTGTCTCAAAACTTATACATTCTATTATAATATGTTTTATTTGTGTGAAAAATATATAAATAAAATTTAAAATCTAGTTATTTCTATTCATATTACTATATTTAATTGATGTGTTGTAAAAATATCATTTAAATAATTTAAATATAGAAGTGATGTTTCATAGAATATCGATATTGTGTGTTATGCAGGCCAAGTCTGTTTTTCATGAAACAAAAGGTATTGAATATAATTTACCATGAAATGTTGTGGTGTTCCATTAGAAAATAAACATATCATACATTGAATCATTATAAAATCCTATGGGTTTCAATATTTAACCACCTACACAAATCCCTGTTGCTTCCCTCCATCTCACTAAGTCTGCAATAGACAACCAATGGGTGGTGGTGGTAACAAGTAAAAGAATAGACCACCTTATACTTCTCTCCCAACTCTTATGCCTTGTTCACTAACATGTGAATCTACCTACTCATGTCACTTCCTCAACCTTAGTGTCCCATCCACAACCCCTATGTCAGCTATATGGTGGATCTGACAATATAAGGAAATATATCCCATGTCTTCACATGATTAGTACCACCTCTACATGGGATGACAGGAGCCATCCTAATAGCCCCGAATCACAGATTCTTAATATTACGACTTGCTCTTGAAATTCATCACATGTCACCGTCCTTGAGAGTGACATATGCTCCTTGATGGAAATGTTCCAATGATAGTATGTCCACTATGGGAAACCCCTGACAATATATGATCAGACAATAAACAATCTACCATCAAAGTACTATCTAGAACCCAAATATAGTTTGGAATACATAAAGGGATAACTATATCCTACATTTCTCTATGTATAACTCTCTTGAAGGTACGATCCTTGAAAAACTAGTCATGAACCATGTCCATCGATTTTATTGAGAGGTTGGTAAACTTTGATGAATACTATTTGGGCCAAAATATGTGTGTTGGAAAAAAAATAAGAAAAGGACACTAAATTGTTCCAAATGAGCTACTTCATGATGCACCCTTGCAAAGCCCTTCATAACCACATCTGGCGCAAAGTTGAGGCCTTCTGTACCCCCATTGTAGAGAAAAGTGGCAGTTCACTCTACCGCTACGAAGAACATGAAGGAAGTCTCCATGCTACGTAGGGAAGTATAATCCCACCTACAAGTCATTATAAAATGAAATAAGCCTCTACAACTACCATAGAGGGAACGAAGAAATGCTCTGCACCACGGAGGGGATGATGGTTGACTTTGCAACTCTGAGAGACCTAATAAAATCTGCCTCTGATGGCAGAGCACAAGTAAATTGGCAGTACACCCTCAGAGAATCATGCCCCCTAGTGGCTATAAATACCCAAGTCCCCAAATTCCAAAGGATAAGGACCTTTAACTTTCATTTTATAAATTCCCAAATTAATAAGTGTTCTTTGTTGTACAAACCAACCTGGAAAATTAATCATCTAAGGTACCTGAGCATTGAAATCCTTCTTTTCCATTGGTTATATCTACCTCTATTTCAAGAATGGATTCCCTTCTCCAAGCCTATTGTCCATCACAAAGAAAGGAGACCCCTTTGGGTACTCAATTCATTGCAGATCACCAAAGATTCTTGAAGAACCCTAAAAAACATGTGTACACCATGCTTAGGCTTGTAAACTAAGCTTCGTAAAGCTTTCCTCTTTGAAAAGTCATACCCTTTGTAAGCCCAAGTGCCCTGTGAGCCCGTGAGCTCTATGAATCTAGGTGTTCAATGATCCCATGCGCTCTCCGAGCCAATGTGCTCTGAGAATCCATGTGCAATGTGAGCCCCAATTATTTACGATCCCATGAGCTCTTCAAAGCCATGTGCTCTGTGACCCCAGGTGGTTTGCAAGCCCCTAATCCTTTCAAATCCCCTCTCTACAAGGCCTCTTTCTTCATGAACCCTTGTCATGTATGAACCTCCATGATTTTAGAAAGTTATTTCAATGTACCTTGGGTGGTGCTTCATGTTTCATTTCAGTGCACCTGCTTCTTTGTATAGGCACACTAATAGCTATTTCTTCTTCGCATAGACATGCTAATGTGTACCCCAATGGATTATTCCACAACCCCATTAAACCATGGAATTACTTATTCCTTACCTCCAAAAAGAGTGGGTTGTTATAAGTTATGTATGTCCTAGGGGTGGAGAGTGAATCCTAACCATCTGAGATGTAGGATGTTAAAATACCCTTTACTCACATCCTCAACACATGATGTTAAACTATGATCACCACATAAGTGACAATCCTTAATGGGATCACAAAGGGGATGGGAACCAACTCACTCTCACTCCCTCTCCCTCTGAACTTTTTCACCATAAGAACCTCAGATAGTCTCTTCGTAAGACCTGACACCCTTTGATAGGGTGTTTTAGGTATGATGGCCATATCCTCCTCATACATCTGGACACCCTCCTTTCTCATCGGGCCTCCCTCTTAGAGTAAGTCCGGGTCTTCCTCTCCTTGGGAAACTTCTCATGCATAAGCCCCACACCAACTCTCATGGATTCACTTTTCATAACACGATCATTTGGTCTATCTCCACTTTTTTCTTCCTACACCATCCATGAATCACACGGGATTAGAGTAAGTATTGACTATGAAATAATATTTGGAACTCTAAAAATTCTTATGATCCAAGCCATACTCTACTGAACTACATGGACTTTGATTCCCTACCACAGAGATATGTACAAAGCATCCTAGAGGTTTAAGCCCATCATCCCTCTATCCCAACCACTTCACATCAGTCCAACTTTGTCCCTCAAGACATTGAACTGTATGATTCAAAAATACATATACTTTAATCATTTCCCTTTTCGAGAAAAGTACATTGGAAGCCTCCAAGAGGTTAAATCTTGATATCATAACCCATAAATCCTAACCAGTTCATGTTAGTTTACCCTCATCCTGTATGAAATTAAACTATATTCCCCATTTCATCATGAATGGTGTTAATCCATACACTTTCTAAGTATGTGGGTTTTGATCCCTGCCTCCTAGATATGGGATATAGTAAGCCACCGTGATGTTTAACACCAAACACTGGTAAACCTCAACATCCCCATTTGAGAGGCCCATATAATTTTTCCACCCCCCAGTGGTGTCAAATCAGTTCCTGGGAAGCTAATAATGTGTAATCCCCATAGTTAATTTGTATTCCTCCAACCAAGAGTGTGCCTCTTATGATGTGATGATAAGCATGTGTAATCCCTAGCATTTCATTGGGTTACAATCCTTTGTGTACACTTTTTTTCCATTCCAAATCATGAACTATGTGGAATTTTATTCCATGTCATGGGGATTTGTAGAAATCCTCTTTGAGGTTCAAAACCATCACCCATGTCCCATCTCAGTCCCTTACTTAAGCCCTTTGTGTTTCGTGAAGATCAAGAATTACCTTGTTGATTCCATTTTGTTCAGGTCCTCATCCACACACCCATTATCATGAGCCACCTCCTTAGGTGACTCATCAACCCATCCCCGAACTTCATGCACTTTGAGTCCTTGTAACACAGATACATTGAAAACCTTTTTGAGGATCAATCCCAACACCATCACCTCCGCACTAGATCCATCATCATCTCCTTGACACTTAATTCATTTCATACTTATTTTAGATGGGCCACCACATCCCAGTGAAACTCTTCCATCTATAGTTAGCTAACAATGTGTATTCCCAATTCAATTCATTTTTCATTACATCACTCAGTTATTTAATCACATGTAATCCCCAACATGTCTTCGAGTTGTTGTCTACTGTATACACCCCAATCCCATGATTCAACCTCTCAAACTACGTGGGTTTTGATCCAGGTATCCTATACAGGGTACGTAGGAATCCTCGATGATGTTCAATCTCATCTAATGGTTTACCATGGTGTCCCCTTTGTTGGGTACCTTTTCATCATCTAATTATCCCTTTGAGTTGTCCAGACCTACCTTTATAGTGTGGTATCTTCCCTCTATGAGACACACCACATTAGATCTATCCGCATTGGGAATCTTGATCCACCAATATAGGAAAACACTTATGTACGCCCTCAAGGGTATGTACCAATGTAATCCACCCTCATTAGTGTTCTAATATATCTGATCTGTCTCTTCTAGGTGATAAACTCATGTCATACACCATGTTAAACATGTAATGTCGAGGGAAACCTAAGATAAATTCTTTTGAAAAAAAATTCCCCAAACAAGATGTGGGATGCCTCGAGATTCCATGCCCTCGAGAAGCCCTATCATAAGGGGAACAAGTCTATATGTACTAGTGTTTCAGCGTCCAGACATTCCGGTGATGCCCAACATGACTACTCCCCTGATCGATTGTTTCCACCCTGACTTGACCCCAAATAATTTTCTGGAATAAGTAGTGTAATTAACTAGAATCCTAAATGATATGGCACTGAGAAGAGTTTACTAAACAATGTATTAATCTTCAAATGAGACCTAGATTATGAGATGAATTCTGAGGAATATTTCACGGACGAAGAGATCGATATCCCATCATCATGTTCTGATCGAGTAGAAAACATCTCAAAAGAAGTGATGAATGTTTCCCACCTTTGGATAGAGGGAATGCCGAGAAACAACTAGCGCATCCCCACAGACGGATGTGCGCCATAATGAATTGTTCAGAAACTGAATTGGTGAACTCAACATGAAATTATTCTCTTAAATGTGAGGATTTTTAGCATTCGAGACATTAGTAGACAAGCGTGACACCATATCTAGCTATCTGGTGCCAAGTCCCCCCATGAAAATAAAGGGCATGGCATGAAACTCACCATGATTTGGGGAATTTTATCATTGGTAATACCGATCTACAAAGTTGTTAGCATGTATCATTCTATGCATCCATGGAATATTGAATGGTTTTGGGGCATATGGAATCACTTTTATATCATCTATACTAACTAATATTTTTTCCTGATTTTTAGGACCTATGCCACTACTATAGAAAAACTGATCAACTCCCACCTTCAGATGTATGGGTAGGGGCAAGGCCAACATAGTATTCATGTACATCTCCATCTCTTCCATGACATCTTCTGTGGCCACAGCTATCTGGTGCCCACAACCCATCTCACTCTCTGAATTTAGTCAATGGAGGGAGATAAATACACTTGTTCATCGATACGAATAGAAGGGGTCATCTCGAAAAGGGATATGGACCATCATGACATAGAGTCCTTTGTGAATCATTATCATTTCCTCCACTAAGGACTGAATAGAGAGATGTTTCTCCCCACTCTGACCTCCAACAGCATTGGGTGCCTATCCCTGGAGCACTATTACAACTCACTCCCTTATACGGACGATGTATGGGATTCCCATGTCCTCATGGCTAGGACTTCAGCTAGGTATCCACCAAGGAGGGCTCCCACCCAACTATGTCAGTGTATCTATCCAGTTCCACAGAATTTGGAGTAGTTGTTCCATACCCCTGCACAACCGGCCCTAGTTCAGTTAACCCGACATCAACATCGGGTGTAATCTTTGAAAGATGCCCACTTGGGGCATCATCTTCCAAAAATCTTCTGGCCTGAGCCACCAATGGCATATACTATTGGCCCCTTGTATTTTTACAGAGCTAGGGGAATCCCATGCCCTAGAGCGGGGACACCATCATGCCCAATTCGGAGTGACACACTAGCCACATCACAAGTAGGTTTAGTTAACTCTGGTCACTAGTACAATCATCATCTATTGCGGGATGTCCCATAATAATGAATTTTAGTATGAATGTAATCCCTGTACAATAATTACATAGATTTTAGGTCCTACCTACTCTCAAATCCTGAATGTAGGTCCTCCACATTCAACCATTATCATCCCAAGAAGAGGTCTTCCCTATCTTCTTGACAGTCAGCACAAAGGTCTCCTCTCTTCCCCTGGTGTCATGTATGATAATTTCCATTGCCTGCTAGGTTATAACATGAGGATCCTCCTTTCACTGTCACTTACAGTCATGGAGGTCCTCCTTATGTGGCCACTGACTCCGGTAGAGACCCTCCCCACTTCGTCGATGATCTTTAACAGTGCCTTTCCCCTATTTAGTATGGTTAGTACGAAGACACTCATCGTACCACAGATACTAGAGCCATACAACATGAAGTTCCTCCTCAAGATATGGATGATCACCATAGAGGTCCTCTCCATGTGCTTTCTAGCTCTAGTAGAGTCCCTCCCTACTCTAGAACCCTCAATCACAGAGTTCATCCCTATGTTCTATTTCACATTTTTTCAGGTGCTCCTCGCACTAAGGGTTTTCCAAGAATAGCTACTTTCCACTCAAACACCAACCCAAGTAGTGGTCCTACCCATGTAAAACATCTATCCTACCCTGAAGAACCATCCCAGGGAAGGATTTTGGTTCGTCACTACTATAGGACGAATTTGGAGAAGCCTCAAACCCTAATCAAACTCATCTAATTTTCATATTCTGAAGTGAGTGAGATTCGATGATGGGACCTTCACCCTGAACATCTATGTATGGGGCTGGGGAAAGAACAAGGAATATCAAACTCATCCTTTTAGAAAATAAGGTCCACCAGATTCTTGCATCCCTTAGAAGATACATAAAGGGGGAGGAGGATTTTTCCCCTTTTGAGGGCCTGGCCTTGTAATCCTCTTTATCGTCTACATGATCATTGTCTATCTCAACAATAGATCATGTAGAGTTTTTCTAGGGACTAATAGGAACTAGAAATATTGTGACACACCACCAATGTCTGTACCCCCTATGCGGGAATTAGTGGTCATTAGTTCATCTTATAGGGATGTGGTGGTGCAATAAGTGCATTCTTTGGATGACATCCCACAATGCACCATTTTGTGTGCTTTTGCTCCATATTCTCCATTGGTTAGTATACCACCACAATGGTCTGCTTCAGCACCATTTCTGGTCCAACAACCTCCTCTAGAACATGAATGGGGCAATAAAAGACTAGATACTAAGTTTTCGCTGAGAAATTTGTTGGAAATTAAAACATCAGACTATTTTCTAGAGATGTTTTTTCCAATATCAACTACAAAATTCAAAATTATGGAGTCCCATACACGGGATGAGTTTATGTTCCTCTACTGAACCATAGGGATGAAACATTTCCGTCTCTATTTTTAGAAGTTAACTTACCACAAGAGATTGGTACACTATAAATACATTGGAATATAGTGCTGGTTGGTCGAGTTGGATGCACTTCCTACTGCTCAGCACTATACGTCACCTGGTTATCATCACAACCTCCAAAAAAACTGTGTTCAGAGATTCATTGTACTCCATAATGTTATTAGGGAGGCTTCCCAACATATCTAGATCTATGGATGGGGTTCAGATGCTTCCCTACATTTCAATCATATCCTAGACAATCATGTTTCAGCTAGTGATAATGAGGATATGCCTTTGGGCATCATCACAACAGACATGGTTTTTCCCAATATATACACAGAAGGGGACACTGGAACAAGGAATTGATAGTATGAAAATCCTTATGGGGTATTACAACACCCGACAGACTCTACATGTGTCCATACTCGTCAACAAAGAACTTTTCATGGTATTCATGCACCTTCCGATTCATTACATCATAGTCGAGACCCTAGTAATGGAAAAGATAAAATTGGGACTATCAAACCCTCCTACCCGTCTGGTTTAGTGGAAACGATAGAAGATGACCATGAAAAACTAGAATTTTATAAATATGTTATTGACCTTAAATTGATGTTTCACGATCACCTCACTAAGTGTGCTGCAAAAGGGTATACAGATTACAATAATCCTCAATCGATGCAATAAGGATAAGGTCTAGGGAAGGTACAACTTCCCTCGGTGAGTTTCCTTTTTATGATCTCAATAACCCTACCCATCTAGACAAGGTAGAGTCCTATTTTAGTGGTAAGAGGGAATGGTATCAACCATCCAACCCACCAGATTTACATGAAAAACTTCCCCAATACATCGATAAGGTTCCTTCAGATGCTCCGTAGGTCCCACTGGCCGCTCTACATGTCCCATTATCTTCTCTATAGGTTATTACCTCTGATCCTCTGGTAATTCCTCCAGTCTCCCTATGAGTCGTTGGGTCTGCTTACCACGTTGAAGAACCTTCCAATGAATTGGTGGACATGGACCCTCATCAATATCAGAATTCATGTCCAGATGATCCAATGGTATCACTTATTTTATTACTCATATCTCGGGAAACATGATATGTGGAAATATTTCCTGATGGAAATCATACATGACATGGGTGGAAGATATTTCAGCACACCTAGGTTTTGGAAGTCATACCTTCTCCCCCTCTAATGGGACCAGTGATCCACTATAGCATATGGCCCACTTTATTTCAAGGTGTGTCCCCATGTTAGGAACTCCAACACAGTAGGAGGATGCTAAAATCTGGTGTATTTTATAGAAATTAGAAAGGCCCATGTTTGTCTGGTATATACCGTTACCCATTGGATCAATAACCGATTGGGATGATCTGCACATGAAGTTTCTCTACCAACTCAATTCCACAACTTAAAAGACTAGAATAATATACCACTTAAAGTTTATAAAAACTATAGATGATTGAGTCATATAATTTGTCACTAGGTGTAAGGGCCTTACATACTCACTCAATATGATGCTATCACAGGAACAACTATTAATGTTGTGCATGGGGAATGTGAAGACTAGACCGGTCCCTTATTTCATCACTCGGAACATCCTAGGTCGGTTCTACTCTTTCTTTGACAATTATCCATGTATAGAGGAATCCTTACAGTAATCTAGGTAGGCACATCCATTTCCTCCTATAACACCAGCAAGAAGAGACTCTAAGGATGATACCACCATAGTAGAAAAAATAAATTCCCCTAGGCTGTTGGAATTATTACTAATGGAGCCTTCTCCACTGCTTCACCTAGGCCTAACACCTTAAGAACATCCTCTAGCTTAGTAGTTCCCTCCTCAAAATCAACAGGCGCCCACACGTAACACCCCACCGCCACCTATGATAAATATCGAGGTTCAACCTACATAACATGATCCACCAACCCCTGGTGTGGTCCATTATTCTACATATCCTCTTCTAGATTAGAGGAACTAGACCTTCTCATTTAATGAGGCCCAAGATCCCAGTTATTTCAGAAGAAACTTGGACTAGGGAATCCTTTGGTTTTCAGAATGCAAAAATCCCAAAGAGGCAGATATCACTGATCGCTCCAATTATTACCCCTATCACTGGTTCCATGGGAACACCCCCAAGCAGTGTTATGTGATTATAGGCTGGCTCCAAGACCAGATCAATGATAATATCATGGTATTGAGTCCATCCCCAACACAAGTGGAATGTGAGGTTATAAATCCTGACAATGACAGTGAGGGTGAATGGATGCTGGTTTGTAACAGTGGGTCTCAAAATACCATGATAAGATAGATCTCATGGATGTTTTCAATTCCCATGAAAATATCTGTGCATTTTTAAATTGGCCTGAACCTTTATAATTCACTACGCTACCTTCAGTTAGTACCACTTCTTCAATATCACTTCCTTCATCCACTAAAGGGAGTAAGCAATAACAATCAAAGGAAATACAAATCCCTCTGCCTATACGGCATCAGTCCCATACTCATAGTGATTTCATGACCCCAAAGATGGGGATTCCCCCCATAATCTTCCCAAAAATTGAAGATTCTTTGAGTGATGACCAGGGGTATGCTTTGATCAATATGGTTGTGCTTATAAACCCTTACATGGTTCCCAGTGATGAAGATCACTGATGAGATCCTCCCAATGTCACTAGTAGATAGCAGGGTTGATGAAGCCATGGTTATTTAAATCTACATAATTCATTGTCTACTACTCCAAACCATATCATTCATTCTACTAAGACTAGACAGTTGGCCTAGAATAGAGCTCAGTATACATATCCCTCTCAACTTGTTTCATCACATTCACCACCTCTGTCATTTTTACTCCTTGATCAGAAATAGCCACCACGATTGTACTATGGACAACCACATTCTATTGTGGATGGACCTCTGTCATCTATTCATAATCTGGTAGCCACTCTCTGTGCTTTGGCTAGGGAGTAGTGGGACATCCCCAAAACTAGTTTGAATCAGGCGGTTCATCCAACAACACCTGTCATTCATCCTACAGCTGAAAAAACTATTATTGGAAGAAGTGTGTGCCTCATGAAGAAGTAAGATATTCTCCAGAACCTTTTCAGAATTCCCATGAGGTTCTAGATCCTCTAAGTATTCCACCTATATACAGATATTCATAAATCCATCATATCAGGATAAGTAGAGGTAGCAGCTGTAGAATCCTTCCATCCTAAGGAAGTGGAGCATGCGGAATGTTAGGTTGTCATCCCATTCTCTAGAGAAGATAAGGGTTATCATATAAAGGGGAACTTATGCCCATTGTACATCATGGGATAGTTCAATTTCATAGAGGTCCATCATTGTCTTCTCGACACGGGCTCTAGTATCAATCTTATCCCAAACCTGACACTCTATAATATGGGGATATATGAAATAGACCTGAGTCAATTTGATTTGATGATTCAAGGTTATGATCGGACGGAGTAGTCACTGGTTGGAAATATATTCCTGAAAACAGAGTTTGGTGGCCTGATTTCTAGCACTGAGTTCATGGATATCTCAAAGAAAACCTCTTAAAATTCATTAATGGGTAGACCATGGATCCCCCTACATGCATAAGTCCCTTCCTCATATCACTAATGCCTTATATACTCCCTTAATGGTTGAGTATCCATACACAAATGTGATGCATCTCATTTCGACTCTTGTGAAGCACGATAATTGTATATCGACTACTACATGAGAAAGGATACGTATGTTCAGGACAATGATGTAGAACACAATACCATTGTATCCGTACCATGGACTGACTTGGATGATGCTTAAGTCCTATTGATTCACCAATTGGATTCCACAACCATAAACTTGGGGAAATTATTTCTTCTCTCAGGGATAGTTGGGAAGCATGTTCCCAAGTCTATGGAAAACTGGAAGATCACATCATATTCCTAAAAAAATTAGTATCATGTAATCCCAGGGACCTTACCCGTATAAGGCATCCTGATGTCTTCCTCCTCAAAAAATAATATGTCATACTTTCTTATTTCGTCAGACTGGGATAAACCGGCTCATGCCGATGCGCCACTATTTCTTTTATACTATCAATATTGGCCCCTTGTGTTAAAGGATATATGGGATTATATTGAAAGCATTCATTTCCATGATTTCAGTTGTGAAGGAGTCCCCCTATGGGGTTTCCACTTCCACTCAGGTTGGCACTAGTGTCCCTTTTGGATCGACCAATTCAGAAGAGTTAACACATGTCGATTATCCTCAGACTATGGATAATGAAGTAGATTTGGATGATTCCCCTATATCAATCGAATAGGGTGTCACAACTATGGTCAATGAATTGGTACATGTGAACCCCATTACCATGATAGATCCAAAACCAACAATGATCATTGTACCTATATCTGTAGAAGAGAAACATTGATATGTTTATTTCTGAAATAGGAATCGTGATGTATCTTCCTAGAGTTATAAAGACATAATAGGGCTATAACCTTTGGTTTCCAACCACTATCCTGGTCTCCCAATAAATCATCGTGGGTTCAAACAACCTCCCAAAAAAATGAACCTAGCTCAAGGTGTCATGGTTGAGGTTGAGGTTGATAAGATCATCAAAGACAACTTAAGCATTGAGTTCAAGTACCCCAGATGGTTAGATAAAATTGGGCCCATCCATAAGAATAAAAGATAGAATAATGTATGCATGGGATTATGGGTTCTCAACCACCAATGATTGAATTATGACTTTCCCCTTTCTATGAGATAGCTGTTAATTGATGCGACCACTGGTTTCCAATATCTCTCTTTTATGGATGGTTATTTTGGATATAAGAAAATCCAAATTGCCTCTTAGGATGAATTTTACACAACCATCAAGGAAACACAAGGTACTTACTGCTACCATGTAGTTCCATTCAATCTAATGTATTCTGGTGCCACCTATCATCATGCAATGCCTCACATATTCAAGATGAACCTCGTGACATTTGTGGAATGCTATTTAGATGATCTGGTGGATAAATCTCACCAGTTCTATGACCATCTCAAGGATCTTGAGAAAGTGTTCATCATTCTCTACTCACGCCATATGATGATGAACCCATTGAATTATGCCTTCAGGGTTACCACGAAGAAGTTCCTCAGCTTATTTTTCACATACTGGGGTATCGAGATCAATCTAGAGAATATCAAGTCTATCCTTCAGATGTATCCTCCATGTAACATTTGGGAGTTTGATGGATTTCTATGTCACTTAACCAATATGCTATGATTAATCACAAATTTGATGGGAAAGTGTATGTCCTTTTCCCAGATCATGATGAAAGGTGGCTATTATCAGTGGGATGAGGAGTGTTAATCAAATTTTGAGGAAATCAAGCAGTACCTACTATAGCCTCCAGTTTTGATGCTTCCTATTTTAGGAAAGTCATTAGCCCCCTATGTGACCACTATAGAATAGTCCCTTAGCCCCCTTCACACCCATAAGGACTATAATGGAATAGAGAATAGTTTACACTATCTCACCTGCATTCTCCTCAATACAGAGACTAGATATTCCTCTATCATAAAGAGCATCCTTGCATTAGTATTCGCAGTGTAGAAATTGAAACATTATGTGCAAAAACTTGAGATAGAACTTATATCCCAGGTGTGTCTGATGATATACATTCTGAACCACCCCATATTGATAGTTCATCTAACTTCATGGGAATTTATCCTTCAACAGTTTGACATCATGTTTGTCCCTAATAAGGGTATCAAGGTAAAAACATTGGAAGAATATATTTCCACCCATCCAGCCCCCGAAAAAGAGTCTCTCGATCTAGAATTTTCAGATGAAGCCATCCATTAAGTGGATCAAGGGGTATCATATTGGTAGTTGCACTTTGATGGTACTTCCTGAAGCCCTACTGATAGGATACTCTATCATCAAAAACTCAATAGAGTAGGCATGTGTATAGTCTTCATCATGCATGGCTAAGATATCCTACCCTATTAATTTTTTGCGTCAGAAGGATGCACCATAAATGAGGCAGAGTATAAATCCAACATCACTTTTCTTGAACTGGCCCTTGATATTTATGTTTCCCACCATCTTGTAAAAGGGGACTTATAACTAGTCATCAAGAAGATCAATGGTGACTACGTTGTCAGGAGGCCGAAGATCTTACCAATGTTAGAGCATAATCAGAAGGTAATGGCCCAATTACCTTATTAGATAGATGCTACTCATGTACCCTGATCACCAAATGGTCCATCCGATTCCTAATCCAACCTAACATCATCTCTTGAAATGTCTGACTTGGATTACTTGATTATCCAAGTGTTTCTTAGAATAACCATCTCTCCCATCACTCTGAATGATGATGATATGCCATAGGTAATCCACCTTACCTCTGATGCCTCCACATCGGGACCACCAGGTCCCCCTACCACAATATTGGGGGAGACCCCTGATTGGAAGACACCATTTTTTGAGTACCTCCAGTATGGTAATCTCCTGATAGATTGAGCTGAATGTGAGTGAATTTGACTATGCATAATGTAGTTCACCCTCAAGAGTTGTCCCATTCTTGAGAATCTCCTCAACATATGTGGGTTTGATTGGAGTATCCTCTGTTTCATTCAAGAAGATGAGATTTCTTAGGTTTTTTAAGAAGTTCATGTTGGTTCCTACATGGCTCATCAGGTAGGGTAGAATCTCTCTCATCATATCAGAATAATGGGATATTTTTCGCCCACCATGATCCGCGACAATATCAAGTTTTTCAAGAGATTCCATGCATTCCATATCTATGATAATTTTGTGCGTCAGCTGTCAGAGCCTCTCCATACTACCAAGTACTCTTGGCCCTTTGCAGTCTGGGGACTCGATGTAGTGGGACTATACCCACTAGAAACAACCCGCCAGTCCAGGCTTTTCATGAACACTTCGAATTTCTTCTATAAGTGGGAAGAGTTAGTTCCAATCAAGGATGTTATAGACCGTTCCATCATTGACTTCATGATCTCCAATATCATCAACCAATTTAGAGTCCCTTATGATGTTCTCAATGATAATGTCACATACATACAACTAGTAGAGATGAAGAAACTGTATGAAATGAACAATATCCATTCTAATCAAACCTCTCATTATCATGCACAAGAAAATGGAAAGATCAAGGCATTAAATATAAACCTCTCTAACATCTTGTAAATGATGGTTGGTTAGAAAAAGAATTGTTGGATAGAAAAACTACCCAACGCTATTTGGGATTATTAGATAATGAATCAAAATTCCATCCAAGTGACTCTATAGTCCCCGGTGTACAGAATAGAGGAATTCATGCCCATCAAGATTCAATTACCCTCACAACGCATAGTCATTAATGATTAGTTGGAACCATAAAAAGTAGATGAAATATATCTGGATAAATTGTAAATGCATAATGAGAAAAGTATTATTTACATGCACAATATAGTGAGGTATCAGAGCAAGATATCTAGGGATTTAAATAATAATGATCTCCTCTGATCTTTCTTACATGACAATGCGGTATTGGCCCTTAGAACACCAATGATACCCGTCTGGAAGACTGAATTTGGGGCCCAAATTGGAGGGACCTTATTTCATTCACAAGGTTTACCCCAATGGTGTATACACTCAAGTCACTATAAATGGTGATCTTATTACTCCCCCACTAATGCCAATTTCCACTAGCATTACTTTGTGTAATGGAATCACCATCCTGAGAGGTGTTAAACTTCTCATCCTCATCCTGCATGATGTTAAACTATAACAGGATAGAATACTCTATAGTCTAATGTCTATGACCATAAACTAAGATCAATTTCATTTTGAATGATGATAAAATGAGATCATTGAATACACCTCATGGTCTGAGCTCTGTGACATTAAAATATAATCTACATCAAACATAACACAAGATGTTAAACTGCACAGATACTACCAAGAATTGGATATCATTTTATTTGGTTCTCCATCATCTTGGACATCCAAAAAGAACCCCAAGGTATCCTGGTCCCATTCCTCCTTAGCTCACCTTCCATCTTGATCCAATGTCTCATAGGACATCGAATGACAATTTGACATAGGGCCTATGTATCGAATATGGTCACTAGTCAATTATCAACTGTTTTCTCCCATTATAGGTCCCATGAAATGGATACTTTATTGCAAACATGGTCATTTGTTATTTTTGTCCCCATGGTCTCCCAAATGATATGCATGATGATTCACCTTTTCATTCTCTTCTATCCCATGCACATGACATTAAACTGGGCCACTATGGTCTGAGTATTATGACCTCAAACTAATATCTTCCATGTCCTTGTCACATGACGTTAAACTACATGATTTTTTAAGAACTACTTATTGCTTGATTCCTATCCTCATGGGATATGTAATAATACTCGTACATTACTTCTTTGGGTCCACCATAACAAATATCTTCACACCCTAGTTTGGTTCTCTTCTATAGATACATATGGTGTGGTTATGGACTTTTCTAGTCCCCATTCAGTTCACATTTACAGCATCCTCATCATGTGATACTCCTTCCATAACATCATTATTTATGTACATCCTTACCACATGATGTTGAACTACCCAACATTTCCAGGAACTATATATAGTTTAATTCCTATTCATATGGGATATGTAGGACCACCTGTACATTTTGTCCTCCTGACCAGCCCTAGTTTTTAGAAACCTTCTCTTCCTTATTCCCCCTTGGACTAAGATATCTTAGGAGTATGTCATGTGGTGTACGATTATGTCCTCATTCACGTTGGGTTTGAAATAACCACACTACATACCTCTCTGGAGAGCTCTCCATTCCCTATCCTTAACACATGATGTTAAACTGCATGACATTTTCAGAACTATGTATGGCTATATTCCCATCCTCATGGGACACCTAAGAATTCCCGAACAATTCTACTTCAGGTACATCCATAGGTATTACATATTTTTCATTTCATATGGCATATCATCATAATTATACCCAGATCACATGGCATAGTGTGGACTTTTGGGCTCATTCACGTAAGTTTATCAACAACTACAACATGTGCCCCTCCTTCTAGAGCACCCCCTTTTCTTTTCATCTGTACCACATGACGTTAAAATGCATTCGATTTTCAAGAAATACATGTGGATTTATTCCCATTCTTGTGTGATATGAAGTAATTCCTGGAAATTTCATCTTTTGGTCCATCCCCATACCCCTCGCTGTTGTTTGTCCACCTTTTCCTAAGTTTCCATTTGGAATTGTCTGTGGTGTGGTGTGTACTTTCTTTGTCTCCACTCACGTCGGGTATGAATTATCACGCCATGAAAATTCAACTTTGAACCTCATTCTTCCATATGTATCCAAAAAATATAACATTAAACTATGGTCCCTCTCCCCCACATGAATTTAAATTGTTGCATCTTTGCGCATGACTTGAAAGTGCATGTCAGACAACCTAAAACTGTGATATTATCGTCTTATCCGCACGATGAAAAACAGAATTGCATTGTAGTTTCATTGCTTGAGGAGACATCATGTTTGGAATCAATCATCCACCATACTATATATCAAGTCCAACACATGGATTGATTCTTCTAGAGATGGTCAAATTCCTCATCATGGTATTGTTGCTCCAAAAAAGACACCCACACTAAAGAACAAATAAAATACATCAAATGTCGATTCATTCAGTGCATGGGATAGACATACACAATATTATTTCCCCTAGCATAGATGTCCTTCGATTCCATTTTCATGAACTACATATGTATTGAATCCAATACTCATGGAATACGTAGGAAAATCCAGAAATTTCATCTTTGGGTCTAGCCCTAGGTTCATCAACCCATTTTCTCCCCTCATGTATGGACTTCATTACCAATATAATGATTAATAAACATTATAAAATTCACAATGGTTTGTGAATTAGAGGTTTAGGTTCTTCATGGACATTCTCTCATCTATTTTCATGGTTCATGTGTCCCGCCATTTGGGTTTCCATCAGCTTTCACATATGAAAGGTCACTCAAATGGTATGGATGCTTGGCGTTATGTCTCGACTACCATTTTAGGCCAATATCCTGGAGGATTGTGAATGAAATTTTGAGATAGGTTAAATTTCTTGAATAAAGTCAGTGGTCTAACCTCGGGAGTTAGTTCCCATTTCATGCCCCACGATATGGATTTAATGTTAAAACATGGTAAACAATAATCCTTCATTGTTATGAAGACCCCAATAATACTGAATTATTTTTCTTATGATTCAAGTCTAATTCCATCTCATCATGTTCATCAAAAACATCGACACCCTTGATGACATCCCTTTGTGCACCTCTGTGCGCTGGAAGGATGAACCAGTGTCATGGGGTCACCCCTTGGCTTTGCTCCTTCATCCCCTACTGTGTGCTTCTGTGCATTGTAAAGATATTATTCTCCCTTGTTTCCCACACTAAGCATGGATTACATGTTCTTAGGGACTTGGATAATTTTTGTTCCTATGTTGAAGAGTCGTTCTTAATATTGGTATGAATTCTATGAAATTAAACTAGGAGTTTCAATCCCCTAGTACCAGCATCATAACATTAAACTATGCTTGTTTTTCTAAAAGTTTATGATGCGGTGCAGACTACCTAGTCCTTATTCACGTCACAATTCTTTGTGGAAGTGCATAACATATTTTAACTTCAGGAAGCATGCCCTTTTGTTCTAATCTCTATGACCTTAAACTAAGATCCCTTACGTCCTTATCATAGGATGCCAATATTTTTCTTCTACACCCATGATATGTAAAGATAAATTACCTATCCATATTATGAATTCAGTCAAGAATATGTTTCCCCTTTTTTGTATTTGCCTCCTTCTATAACACCTGCAATAACTATGTGTGGCTTGATTCCCATCCTTATGGGATACTTAGTGATACCTAGAATCCCTGTCTATGGATCAGTTGAGAAACTTTTACCTCCCCGACCCCTCTGGCCTGGGACCTCCCAGAAGTACATGGTGTGGTGTAGACTTATTTTATCTTAATTTATGTTGAGTTTATACTAACCATGCTATGTACTTCCTTCGATATTATAACTCCTTGCATTCATCTAACATTCCGCTAAAACCGTGTCGGTAATGTTTTCTCTTCGCACATTCCTTCATTTGGGGTTTTCATTATCATTAAGAGTAAAAGAGAACCCCTAATGGCAAGGATGATAGGCCTCATTTCTGTCCTACCATCTTGGGACAACATCATAGAGGTTTTTGAATGAAATTATGAGACATGTTCCATGTAGAGAATTTGGTCAGCAGTAGACCCTCGTTTTTTTGTTCCAATTCTATGATAATTTTAAATTTATGTTGTGTTTTGAACATGATCAAATGTTATCCTTCATCATCATGCCACTCCTATTGTGTCCCAAATATTGAATTCTATGAATCGCATGTTTAATTCCCATTTTTTTTTCGGACCCTTGACACCCCTATTGTTATAACTCTATGAATTCACATATTCCCAGTAGGGATGTCTGTTCTTCTGTGAATTTTCCCCACCTAAAATTTCCTTTCCACCATTACAGACTCTCATTACACATGGATTCCTAACAAAACACCATGTTTCATACACCGAGCACGACTCACGTTGCCTTAGGGGTTGTTGTAGGGTTATATCCATTTTTTGCGATGGTGTGACCCATCGTTCTGGCCATATGACCTCAAACTATGACACTATCATCCTCACCACATGACCATAAACTATTCAGAATACAAAGAACTACATAGGTCTTTATTCAACTATTGTAAGATACATAGAGACATTAGGGTATCTGATTCCCGAGTCCCTCAAACTGAATGGTAAACTCTCCATCTTGTCCTTATCGGCCCCAACATCCTATTCAAGAATTTATGGTGAGGTGAAAACCTTTATTTTCTTCATTCACATTGGGTTATGAACCGAACCACACATTTCTCATTTGGGTACCAATATCCTCGACACATAACTTTAAACTACGACCCTACCATGAATATGTCCATGATGCCCCATGATAATTATGGGATGCATCAAACTCTTCACCAATGAGGATTTTCACCAATAAAATTGTTCTCTAACCAAGATATGATTAGGAACTACGTTTTTCTTGATTTTCAACCTTAGGTGATACATAGAGATGCCAGTGAATTTCTTCTCGGGCCCAGAACTTGGACAATTAACTTTCCTAGTTCTTTTCCCCTAATTATGGTATGAACAATATGACCATAAACTGGGGTTCCTAGTCCATGGGACATAAGATTAAACTATTGGGTTGGATCTAGGTGGTACCAAAATCAACTAAGAGAAATATCCTAATCATACAACATAAAACTATTCATGCATCGTCCTCACCTCATGATTCTAAAACGTGTGCTTATCATCCCCATTTACACAACATAAAACTATAGACCATCTTAGGTCCTCTCAATAGAATTTCCTTCTAGAATTAAGCCTAATCGCGATTTTGACTGATCTTCTCACCCAATTTACTTTCATCACGATGACATAATGTCATGAGTGTTGGACTTTATTCAAATATCCAATCATTTCCATCACCAAGACTTTCATGCCCTCTATTTCGGATTCTTAATCCCTTTCACATCTGAATGACCCCCCCTAATGGTTAGGATGATCAGCCTTAAGGATTAACTATCATTGAAGTCCAGAATTTTGATGGACATAAGACGACACTTTCAGTTTTGTCCCATGCTAGTAGTAGTCCCTCGTTTGTTGGTTCCCATTTCAGGATAACATGAAGTAGATGTAGTGTTTCAAATTTGTTCAACAACAATCATCCGTATTTATTCCATCATCACGGTGTTCCGAATTTTGGGTATCATGAATCACATTATTCATTCAACTTTGTTTATATTTACTCCAACACCCCTGAAAGTTTCCTCCTTATTCTCTAGAGCATGTAATGGGAGAGAAATTTAGACATTTTGAGAATCCTATTCTCTAACGATGGCCCCCTTTCTTCCTGGAAACTCAGAGTGGTCATTCAGAACCCATTTTTCTGGTGATTGGTTGGCACTCTCTTATGCTAGGAAAATAATTTTGTGGTCATCCCTTATTTCTCACATTAGTCCCAACCCACGCACACTTAGGGATTGATCGCTTGATATTTCACAGATACGATTGAGATGCATTAATCAATGTAGATAATGGGACTCATGCACATAACCATAATAAATAATCAAGCATGAATAGATGTTTGTGAGTTTGTGAAAATTACATCTCCCATGGATTAACCCCTATGATAGATGGGTTGGCATCTTCGATGGAGCATCCAAACTCAACCACTCTCTAGTTTGTGACATCCAATATTTTCTTTCTCATGTTAAGATAATAATCATTTTCGATAGAAATAGGGTGTAGTTCATTAGCCAAAATCCATGCTTGATCCTCATTATTTTGGATAATTACCATATAAAGGTATACTCACATCATCGGTACCTTGGCCTCTATCAATTGTGTCTTCAATAGATAAATGAGTTACGATTGTGCATTTAGGAAAGTAGAATGTTCGTTTTCCCATGCCCTTAAGCATTGGATCTCTTGATCATCCTACTAAAGTCTATTGTTGTTGAATGAATTTCTCCACTGCATGTTGACACCGAGGCCAAAGTCTTGTTCCCATGTTGTTTATACCATATAATATCAAATTAGAATACGAGGACATCGACATCCAATCCTCAGGCACATAGCTTTCGATGGTGAGAACAAAGTCTCCCCATATAGTTTATCCAATATTCTTGTGGGGTCTCCTTGGGGAAGTTCTTGATCAGTTTCAATGACCGTTGATGGATGACCTTACTATCCTCTTCATCAGAAGTATTCTAATCCTAGTCCATTGGGGTTGGCTGGTTCATATGTTGGGAACACGTCCATAAATTCATCAGTGGGGTATTCTTAATGTGTTCTATCAGATAAGTTGGGTTCCATGTCATTGGGGTGATCCTCATTGCCAAATTCCACCCCGGTAATCTCAGATTCTGTCCTTCTGGAGGACCTATATGTTACTTTGATCTCTTTAGTCTGACCATCACGAGTGTCTGATCCCCATACTGTCAGCATTCCCCTCAGAAAATGATCACCAGGATCCTCAACCATCATCTCTAAGGTGTCCCATTAAATTTGAATAACTGTGCATGTAGAAATACACAGATGATAGTTGTCCTTGTTCAATTAAAAATTCTCTCAAATTATATGAAAGAGATGACTCTCAAAGATCAAACAATCGGTCTCTACATTGAGATGCTGCTTTCCGAATCTGAGGATGTGGCCCCCATATATGTGGTTGGGAACTCCAAAGACTCTGGGAGAACCACCCTGGGTGTCACGACCCTATCAGATTATATAATTATAATTATCATAGTTGTTGACCCCAAAGCTATGTCTGTTGTCATGATAGAATGGTTTTATGTATGAGGTTCTCATGCATAAAGATAATGTCTATTGGGAAGGCCTAGATAACCAAAATGAGTACCAAAACGAAATGTTTTAGGGTTCACCTCAAGATCCTTGACAGACTCTTCTAGCTCCGAGGTTGTAACTTCAACTTCCCTTAAAGGGCTCATTCTCACTTCATCTTCCCCCCCAGGAGGATTCTTCAAATTCATTGGGTAAGGGTAATATCTCTCTCAACTCTATAGAGGAAAACTGTGGTGGGACTATTTTTTCATGTTATACTTTCACTCGGTTCGTCATTTTATGCGGAGTACCCCGAGAGTGCATAAAGTCCTCTAGCTCGACAATGTATTTATCCCCTTCCGCTTGAGACACTAGAAATATAGACTTGGTAGGGTTTATCACTAATATATCCATCCCAAGATGGTTGAGGTGTTTATACATTTAGGAAAGACTGAGGAATTGTCGATTAACATTCCAAGTGTCCCAAGTGTTCAGAAAAACATCATCCTCCAGCATTTCTATTTGTCGTAGCCACTTCCCAGGATCCCGGGTAGATATCATGTGGAACCCCCTTGGGGGACTCCCTTAATACCAGATCAGATCATCTGGGATGTCCGATTGCACCAAGGCATCTTTTCTCCCTCTTGGTGAGCTCATGTAGTTGTTTTAATCATCACTACTTTGTCCCCAACATCACAACATGTTCTTTCAATTTTCCATCCCTTGCCTCAAGGTTGTGTTGGCACCCTTTAACCAGCAAGAATGGTTAGTTGCTTCAACATTTCCCCTACGTAGGATTCCTCCCATATCGTGGCATATTCTGTGACTAGAACATAGATAGCTATGGGAACATGAAGCTCATTCTGCATTTTCCCATCATCTCTGATGAACAGGACACACAACTTCCTCATCACACATGGATGTTCCTCATGGTGTAATCCTAAGTAGAATTGCAGGGTCAACCTCTATAATCCCCACACCTAACTCACATTGTGGGGAGGGTGTATAACATATAGATTGGCTCATGATCGATCTTTTCCACTAGTAATATGCCTCAGATGGCCAAAAGATTGAATTGATGCTCTTATTTTCAATTTCCATCATTAGTGAATACACATGTTGGAAAAAGAAATGGATGGTTGTTGAATTAATCCACCTTCCAGACTCTGTTTAGCACCCTTTGTGGAGTAATCATAGCTATAAATCTCCCCACTACATTCAAAATGGCTGGTTGGAAGTCTAATCCATGAGGGGAAATAGGTTTTGAACATTCAATAATGCCCATGTGTGCATCTATCGATACATAAAAAAGATAGATCGGTCCACACACCCTATCTGGATTCTTTTCATCACTGGTGTGACAGAGCACCATCAGAAACTTGTCTAGCTTTGAGATACCCATGTTGGTATGATCCCCCATCACCAACATGGATTCCATAATTAATGTTCTTGGTCTGACACCCATGTTTGTGTCCCTAACCAGAAACATACATCCATAGATAAGTGCTGAGATAAACTGAACTATCCTAACCACTGGTTGGTGCTCAGTGTTGACACTGTACCCCCTAGCTTCCATTGGAATTCTTACAAGTTTTACCAATATCAATTCTCATTACTATTGAAGGCATACTTTGGATCGGTGGGAGGCCTTATCGGTAGCTTCTTGGGAACCACCTCCCCATTCAGTGTCATTCTATGGAAGGAAAATTATGAAACACCTAAACCACAACATGAAATGGATGTCCCTCACCTACTACTTGTCCTCTCCCTGCACCAGATCCATTAGTTCTTTTTCTAGCCACAACATTGGCACCTGATTTTCACATTTGTTCTCTGCAGGGAGGAAATCTTTTTATATCTCCACTATGATTGGAATCCTCGAGATCATGTGAAGGTCATCGAGGCTCATGTCGACCTCCCCATGATGAATATGAAATGTGTTGGTCCTTGATGAACACCTGCTCAAAAACTCTGGCATCATGGATTTATGTTGATAAACGTGGAATTGGGAGCCCTACGTAGCTTCATAAATCCATACACACTTTATCTCTAGCTCAAGTTCCTCACATGATGCACAACCCTAGTAAGCCCAGGCCCAGTCCTCCATAAAATTTCCACATTAGAACAGGTCCCAATAATCGGTCCACCCCTTCTTCGGGTTCCCCAAAGCTGCCTTAAGGGTGTTATGGTACTATGGGGGATATACCTCTGGCTCTTTCACCCTCCCATAAATATTTTTGACATGGTTATATAGGAATTCAACATTTATAGGCGTGTGGTCATCCCATGTATCATCGTCGGCTGCCCGGAACCACTAGTGCTGACTTGGAATACACATGAGTAAGTAAGCTGGTTCATCCATACTTGCTTTAGTGATGATAATTTAATCCCTTATACAAAATCCATAAAGATACAACCCTTTTAATAGAGGATAGTTTTTTTACTTTTAGACTGCATCTCTACTAGGGATTCATAATCTGAATGGATTTTTAAATTTTCTTGAATGCCCAGATTATCTTCCATCTCTTCCCTTCAGGAAGCGTCTGTGAGGACCCCCAAGCAGCACCGTGGTTGTCCATTTTTTTCAAATACATTAGTAACTTTTTCTAGATCGTATATCTTAATCATAAAGCTCGATCGCAAAACATGATCACAGAGCCCAGTTGTTGAGTTCTACCATAGAGATCGCAAACACAACTCGTGGATCCCAAAATCACATAGTCTAAGGACTCAATGTGCTGTGTAGATTAAAACGAACCTGGCTCACAATGTAAATTCGTGGGGTGTGGGGATCATTGTTATTCAAGGGATCAAACAAAAAAACATGGAAGATGGTGTACAAAAAAGAGGGGAATTTATCCCTTATTTATAGGCGATGACCCCTGAGCATTGCGGTACTCCATTTTGCAGCAATATTCATGACACTCTTAGTCTATGCCTTGTGATACCTCATCGCATTTCCACTTCACGATCTACCTAAATTTTGGCAATCTTCCCTCAAAATCCATTCCCCATTTCCTCCTTGGATTAAATTATAGGGGAGAAATTTTTGGATCCAAAATATGTTCATTGGAAAAATTAAGCAAAGGAAACTAAATGATGCAAAAGGGACTGCTTTATGATGCACCTTCGCAAATCCCATCTGCACTATGGTCAGCGCAAATATGAGGCCTTCTCTTCACCCATCAAAGAGAAAAGTGATGGTCGACTCGGCCATTACGATGAACAAAACCGAAGTCTATGTGCTAAAGAGGGAGGGAAAATCACCTTCGTGATTCCATTGAAATTGAAAGAAACCTATGTGACCTTTATGGAGGGAACTAAAGAATCCCTTGCACTGTAGAGGGGATGATGGTTGACTTCGCGACTTTGAGAAACATGAAGAAATCTACCTTAGATGGCAGAGCGCAAGGTACTTCACAACATGCCCTTAGAGCATCGTGCACCCCTAACACCTATAAATACCCATCTCAACATATTAAAAAGTATCAAGACCTTGACATTTTTTCTTCCAAATTACCAAATAATGAAGCATTCATTTCTCTTCGAACCATCATTGAAAATGGATCATATGAGGTACTTGAGAATTGAAAACACCATTTTCATTTTCCCAGATCAAACTGTGTTTCATGTAGTGATGCCCTTTGTGAAGCCTATTGTCCATTGCAATGGAATGTGACCCCTTTGGGTACTCTATACTTCATAGAGGACCCCATATTTGTGATTCACCCTTCGAAAACATGTTCACTCCATGCTTAGGCTGGGAAACAATGCTTTTCAACACTCTCATCTTTGCAATGTTATATCCTCAACAAGACCCTATGTAATCTTAGGTTGTGATATCTGCAAATCCAGGAAGTTTATGAGCCCCAATTCTATTTCCGTCCATGAGCTCTATGAATCCATGTTCCTTGAGAGCCCCTGTGCATTTTGAACCCATGAACTATGTGTATCCATGTGCCCTCCAAGCCCTTTTGCTCTACAATCTCATGAGAATTGTGAATCCCATCTCTTTGAGGCCTCTTTATTTATGAACCCTTGTTCCATACATCCTTCCAGGTTTATAAAAAGTTATTTTATTTTCACATGGTTGGTGATTCATGTTGCGTTTCATTGACTCGTTCTTCATCATATAGGCAAGCTAATAGTTATTTTTTCTTCACCTATCCATGATAATGTTGACCCCCCCCCAATGTATCACACCACAACTCTGTTACCCCATGGAATTACTTGTGCCTTACCCCCCCCCCCCCCCACAAGAGTGGGTTTGTATAAGATATTTATTTTATAGGGGTGGGGAGTGAATCCTCACCGTCTGAGCTTTAGAATGTTAAACAACCAAGAACTTGCATTCTCAACACATGACGTTAAACGATGTTCACCGCTTAAGTGAAAATCCACAAGAGGATCGTGAATGGGATGGGAACTAACACTCTCTCACTTGCCTCTCCCTCTAAAATTTGTCTCTATGCACACCTTAGGCAGTCTTTGTGTAAGATCGAGAGCTGTTTGATGGGGTATTTCATGTATTATGGTTGTATTCTCTTCATACATATGGACACCCAACATTATCCTTAGTCCTACCTCATGGAGTAAGTCCCAATATTCTTCTCCACACTAGCTATGTATAACCCCCACACCAAATCTCATAGATGAACTTTTCATGGAACGATCATGAGGTCTATTGTGGCCTCTTGTTTCTCACACCAAGCATGAATCACATCGACATAGAGTAAGTATTGACCATGACATCTTCTTTGGGTTGTTAACCATGAATAAGCCCAATTTCTCACTCTACCTACCAATGTGGACTTTGATTCCCTGCCACGAGGATACGTCTGAAGCCTCCCTAATTCTCAAATTAATCAACCCTCTACCCTGAAATTTTCACGTTGGTTCACCTTCATCCAACATGATGTTAAAATGTATGCTTCTGAACTACAAGGACTATGATCATTTCCCTTTTCAACAAAGGTTTGTAGGAAGACTCCTTGATGTTCTTGCCCGACATCCTCACCCATCGTTCCTGATCACAATACATCATTTCACCCTCATCATGTATGATGTTACATTATATGCCCCATTTCGTCCTTTATGACATTAAACTATATTATTTCAAACTATTTGGGTTTTGATCCATGCCTCCTAGATATGGTACATATGATGCATCCCTGTAGTTCAACCCCAATCACTGGTAAACATCATCATCCCCTTTGTTGGTATCCATATCCTTTTTCATCCCCTTAGTGGTGTTAGATTAGTGTTTGGGTAGCTAACCATGTGTAATCACCACATTCAATCCATATTCCTCCAACCAAGACTATCCCTCTTTCAATGGGTTGCAAACCACATGTAAGCCCCAACATGTTGTAGGGTTTCTGTCCTTTGTGTACACTCTAATTCCATGCCCCATCCTAAACTACATGGAAATTTTTTCCCAGTCCCAAGGATATGTAAGAATGCTATTTGAGGTTCAATACCTTCACACATATCCCATACTAGTATCCCACATGATCCCTTTGTGTTTCTGTAAGATCATGCCATACATTATTGATTCCATTTCCTTCGGGTCCTCATCCACATGTACTTTATCATGATCTTCCTCCTCATCTGACTCATTTCCCATCCCAGAACTACGTGGACATTGATTCCCTACCACGAGGATAAATAGGAAACCTCTTCAATGATCATTTCCAATGATATCACCTAAACACCAGCTCCATCTCCATCCCCCCAACACTTAATTAATTTCAAATTGATTTTACATGGGATTCCACATCCCAATCAAATCATGCCATCCTATGGTAGCTAAATATGTGTAAGCCTCATTCATTTCATTGCTCATTGTAGCACTCGGGCCGCTAACCATGCATAAGCACTAGTATGTCTTTGGATTTTGTCTATTGTGTACACCCCGATCCCATGATTCATCCTCTCTAACTACAAGGGTTTTGATCCATGTATTCTACATAGGGTATATAGGAAGCCTCCACAAGGATCAATATCATCCAATACTGAACCTTTTAATCCCCATTGTTGAGACCTAATCATCATCTAACTTTCCCTTTGAGGTGTTTATACCAGCCTTCATAGTGTGATATCATCCCTTTATGGGACACACCACCTCAGATACAACCTCATTGGGCATCTCGATCCAACCATCTAGTAAACCTCCTAGGTGCTCCATCCTAGGGATGTACCCACCTGATCCACTCCCATCAATGTTCCGATCAGTCTGATTCATCTCCTCTAGATGTTAAACTAATGACATACCCGGTGTTAAACATTGGAGGCCAAGGAAAACTGCTGAGACATCCCTCTTTCATATAATTACCCGCATTCGACATGGGCTTCCTCGAGAATATGTTCCCTCGACAAACCCTATCATATGGGAATGAAATCTAGGTGTACCAGTGTTTCAGCATCCAAAAAAACTAGAAACGCTCAATGTGACTACTTCTCTAACTAATGTTTGCTAACATGACATGAACCCATCGAATTTTCTGATAGAATCTGTGAAATTATCCATCATCCACAATTTTATGTCAACGAAACGAGTTTGATGAAAATATCTTAATGTTTAAGGGAGACCCGGACTAGCAGAAGAATCCCGAGGAGGAATCCACAGAATGAGAGATTGAAATCCTACCATTCCATTTAAATAAAGGAAAAACCATTTTTGAAGAAGTGATGAATGCTTCCCTCCATTGAAAATTAGGAATGTGGGGAAAAAACCATCATGTCCCCAAAGACGGATTCCCACACCAATGAAAGCATCAGAAACAAATACTCATATACCATTGTGCTGCATTGCTAGAGCTACCAAAACTCCTAGATATGTACAACCTTCAGTGTAACTAATGAGTACTCCACTGTGAAAGGTTTATCAAACTCTGTCTACACAAGAGTCACCTCTTCATAAGAATGTTTCACCAATCCCCACCATCTTTGTGTTGATCTGTGAAGAAGGATCACTTCCAGGACCACCATCTGACCATATGGTGTCCTAAGTAGATGGAAAACTCAGGTCACCACCTCAGGATAGTCTCCAGCAACCTATTGGTCTGGATCACCTCAAAACATGTGGTTTATCATTCTCTAAAACTCATGATGTGCACATAGATAGCGCACCCCATCATCTAGTACTATGGGTACCACATGATTCTCCATGGGTGGTGTTATATATGGAGCCCCAACTAGAGGTGAAATCTTAGGAAGTAGTCACTTTATCAATTCCTCATCACTAATAGGATACTCCTAGTGATCGTGATGTAGAATCCAAGATAGTATACACCATTGAGGCATCCTGAAATAAAAAATATTTTCCACGAGCAATGATTATATCTAGATAAAATAATTAATAAGTACATGGAAACCACAATGTGTTCCTATGTGATGCTTGTAAAATCGTTTTCACTAAAACAAATGTTCTCGTGTATCGATCCAAAAAGTAGGTTACCAAAGTCCCAGTGTATGAATATTCCATCCACCGTACTAACACCTGATTCCTTGTCCTAAAAGATGATCTCAAAACACATAACACTATTTTCAAAAACCAATATCAGATAATTTGATCCTAAAGTAGTTTTTACCACTCTGATACAACTCTATCATGAGCCGTCACAAATGGGACCCTACAGTGACTCCCCAATCACACATCCAATAGTTCTGTAATTTGAAACTATATTTGGGTATTCATATCCCTAACATGGATGGCCTTAGCCTAATTACATGTACGCATGAAAATATATATAATACTATAAAATGTTGATATGTGAAAAAAACTGAACAAAAAATTATTCATACCTCTAAATACAACAATGAGAGTTCGATAGGAAGTTATGAAAAGTAAATAGGTCCAAATAAAAGTCCACAAAAATGATACTGAAAGCAATTCCATCATTAATGTAAAACTGGGACTATTTTCAATGTATCATAGGAACAAACCTCAGTCAATATGGTCTCAATAAGCACTATCTGGTCCTAGTCTAACTAGGACTCTATCAAAGTGTTAATAGACATTATATGTTATGACACGTTTAGGAAAATCCCACAAGGCTGTGAGTGTAACAATACTCAATATGACACCCTAAAACCAAAAATATTACAACATGGAAAATACAATAAAATCTATATAGGTAACTTCTATAAAGATATAAGAATAATATCAACACGTACTCAACACATTCAAATAGTTAAAATTTAAGTCATAATTGAAATATTATATCCTAGGATTCCAGCATGAATATTCCACAATGCACACATCCAGTAGAACACAGCCTTGAGTCTGGTAGCACTATTGATGTTTGTTCAAGGGGTATTTATTGTCTGCTATCTCCATTATAAGTACTCTTTAATAGTCCTAATAGAATATGATACACATATAAGGATCCCAAGGTAATGGGGTGATACCAATAAATCATCATGTATTATCATGAAAAGTAGAGGATCAATGCCACGTTGTCTTTGTAATGATGATACCATAAACACCACCTTGGGTATGAAGATGAATAGATGATATCACCCTGAGACACACCATAAAATTATAAAAAAACTATCATGGATGTTCTATTGAATGGATCAATGTACTAGGAGTACGATGTAATTCTTTACAAACCCCTTGAGAATAGATATGGAGGAAAATACATGATATGTAGAAAAGGTGCTCTGATCTATTTTTTATAATGTAAGAATCATATATAATGGGTTAAACGTCATTTCCATTAACCTCGTGTCCTACCCATTATAAACGGCATGTGTTCCATGTTGTGTTGGTGTCTCTGTTAGAGTACTCACCATGTTAGCAGCCCATGTACTCTACCCGGGAATGAATACATGGCATAGCATGTGTACTCGTTCAGGACCTGTATATGCAGTTGATTACATGGTGTGCTCCCTCTTGTGAACCCAAACTTTTTTTTGTACCCTAAAAAGTAAACATTAATACTATGATAAAGGGGTCAAACACCGTGTAACCCCATGACACATTGTGTGATTCTTATCTTCCTCTCAAAATTTTAGCTTTTACAGAGGGATCCTAAGATAGTGTGTGGCTCTGAGGGACACGTTGCCTGATGATTATTTTTCTATATTTCCCAATATGGTATCCACATTCGATTCCAATCCTCCATCCAATGATCTCATATCTCATATCACCATAAAAACAATACTTTTTCTATTTTGAGTCTCCCCATTGACGAAAAATTCATTATCTCAATCAAATCTGTTTATAAAATGGATATACACCTTTTTATTCATTGTGTACCAAATAACAAAAAATATGGTATCCAATGTTGGTTGATCTATCTATACTCCCATCATTACACCACCATCACGTGATTCTGAGACCATATCTACAATATCGAATCTTTACACCATTAAACAGGTGTTCAGTGATTGATATTGTCGATATAAATCAAACAACAGGAAAAAATAATGAAGTTCCATGATAGAGAAAGATATGGGGGATAAATAAACAACTATAATCCTAAGGAATGAACCACGACCAATTTTCAGGTTGTCATCGACCAGTATCCATTATACTAATAATGAATAATAATTAATAACAAATATTTCTTCTGATGAAATCCCAATAATAAAACCTATTTCACAATACACATGATCTATCAATAAATATGTTAGTTTATTGATTCAAATTCATCATAGATATCAAGAACGGGGGTGAAATCCATGTATAAAAACACCCTACTTCTATTAGTATTGATTTCTAATGATGAATGATGTGGTTTCATATTCGTCAGCAAGATCCTATAATTCTTTATCACATTGATCATTAATATATGATCTAGTTTTTGGTCATGTGAGTGAGATCTACCAACACACTGTTAAATTAATCTTTAATGGTTCTATGGTTATGTGGATAACACTATAATTCCATAAAAACAATTTATTTAATGAAACTTCAGTTGATGTGTCAATAGAAAATACATAAAATCAAATTTTCTAATAATTTTATTTATTTCCCCGCCCATATTGACATTTTTTTAAAAATGAAAAGTGACGAGTAAGGTTTAGTCCCACATAATATATAACCCATGCAATGAAAACAACACTTCCCTCATATTTCAGATCAACCCCCTTTTAGATACTATTCCACACTTTCATTAAATCTATTTGTGAATGTTGTTTAATATATTTAATATATTTAAATAATTTATTCCACGCACACAGAGCCATGGAATCACATTTTGTCTCAGCACCTGATCTCGAAAATAGTCCACAAAATATCCAAATATAATAAATGGAAGATATGATTAATAAAAAATATGGTGTAATGAAAGGAGATAAGCCCCTTCGTTGTATAAGTGTGTGGAGGTGCAATTTGGAAAATTTAAGAAATATTATAGAATAATGTAAGTCTAAATCTTGTAAAATGTTTCCAAAATAGAATTTATTCGATTATTAGGATTATATAGTGTTCAAAACTGTTCTAAAATAATTTATACTAATATTATATATTATTTAAAAAGGTATAATTTGGATTAAAGCATTGTTTTACCAATTGTAACCATAACCATGGTAATGGATATTTAAATATTAAAGGGAATAATTTCACGGATATAGTAACAATTGTCAAATAATGGGACCAGGGATCAACTTTTAGACCATATATTATACCCCTTTTCCACTTTTAACAATTTTACTACTATTAAATAATTTAATGATATATTGTTTTCATATATTATCATTAATGTCATTTCTAACACTATTCATTCAGTTTCAAATTAAAGACATCAAGAAGAATTTTCAATTATAATATAATCATTTCAAACATTCCTAATAATATATATGCATTAAAATTTTCATGTGTCATAATAAATCATCCAAATTCTACAACTTTTAGTATTATAAAAATAATTTATTTTATTTTTGTATTTATTGAATAAATTGTGTGCCAATATTTCATAAGAATTTATATTTCTTCTTCAACAAGTAAAAAAAATATAAATTCATGTTATTAAAATATTATACCTTCATTAAAATGACAATTTAAACTGAAGCATATGTTCTTTTTATATTTATCTAATAATATTAAAAATATTCATTTCATGAATCTGAAATTTTTGTTTTATTATTTTCATAATGTAAAATAATTGTTTATATCATAGTGAAATTGCACCATTTGGCTATACAATTGGGACACTAATATAAATGGACAATATATATTCATCCAAATGAATAAATTAATGTGTTAGAGAAATTTTAAAGCAATATACCATGTTTTACAAGATTTTACCCTTACCGAGGTACACATATCCACCATTGTTACTATTTATAATAACTAAAAATAAAATAGATATATTTAAAGAATTAGAACCTCCAGATTCCAAATATGTAATATGTAATTTATAGTTTCTTTCATAGTATTCGAAAAAATTAATTTCCTATGAATGGGAAAAATTGGAATACATTTATTTTTTTCATAAAAATGCATTTTTAAGTATAAAAATGAACGTATACCTAAATAAGATATAGTAAAGAATAAAATGCAATTCATTTGATTATTTATAACAAAAGAGGATTAATTATATTTTTGATTAAATTAAAATCATTTTGGTTCATTTTTATATAAATTAAATTGTTGTTTTTTAAAAATAATTTTTTATTTAGTATTCCCTAAAAAATATATCATTTAATAAAGTTGATAATAAATCAAACTACTATATTATTAAAATGAAGAATTAAAAAATTATTTAATTGTAACATAATTATATTTTCTATGGATGGAATTTTATAAACTCATTATTACATGTAAATTAAATTATCAAAAGTATTTATTTAAAAATAAATATACCAAAAACTTTTGGGTTGTTATACACAATCAAGAAAAATGATTCTATATCTTCTCAATATCAATAGTAGGATGATTTATATGTAATAAATATTCAGTAAATAGTATTTGGACTTGTTTTTAGTCTATTTTAACACTTATCTCATTAATTTAACCATCGTTAATCTCTTTTATCCTTTGCCATTGAAATAAAATTTTAAATTAGTTATAATTCATATTGACCAAAAAATAGCATTAACATATTATATAAAATAATTTCCCACTATTTCAAATATTGAATCCATATTATCTATTTTAGTATCTATATGATTCATAAAGCCATTATCTTAAATTCCTATAAAGCATGATGAAAAATATAGTCCAAATTTGTTTTATGTCTAAAAATATTTTTATATTATAATTAGGTACAATGATGATATAAAATATATTCGTTGAATTATTTTTAGAAAATATATAGTAATTTATTCTAAAACAAATGAAAATAAAAATTATTCTTAAAAAAATTAAAAATTAAATATAATATTCATAAAAAATTTGTATTATACATATTCACCCAAGGTAAGCTTTTTCATTAAATTATTAACAATTAATCATATGTTAATTATTACATGTTTATTTAGAAAATAATTTAAATTTTTAAAATAAAATAATTATAAATGGTATAAATCCATTATAATTTTCTTCAAAAAATTATACTAAAATTTTTTTAATGGAATAAATTTTTTAATCATAAAATGTATTTATTGAAAATTTGGTAATTATTTATGATCTATTATATAAATCCATTATAAATATATTTCAAAATATGGTCATTACTATTCATAACACTAGTGTGGTTATAATGGTATCCTATATTATGGTTAATTTAATCTATAAGTTGTGTGCATTTCAAACTATCGAGAAAATTGAATTATTTTAAACAAAATTATATCGTTAAACAATTGTAGTAACACATATAGCCAAAAATGAAACACTCTCTTATTCTATAGAGTCTCATGAGTCTACTAATTCACCAAATTTTTTGGTGTTGGATCCTTTTACTATTTTATTATAACTACACCATAACATTTCCTTTCTATGTGCATCTATGATTCCTTATCACATGTTGGCTTTAGGTGACCAGTCTTTCCACGTCGGTGAGAAGTATTAAGAGAAATAATACATCCCATGTGATGGATCCCTTCCATCAAATAGATATACAACCTAAAAAAGTCATATCCCATATATGGAGTCAAACAAACGCTTCTATACTCAGACTATTGATTCCTACCCTGGCATACATTATCAGGATTCCTTTTCTTACTCCCATAAAAAGAAATTTGAACTCTTCTAGTGAAAAAACTAATTTAACCATAGTTATATAGAAGAATACATAATTCCATAAATTACTCAAAAAAAATTATATCATGAGATATTTATGAAGAACTAAATGTTATTCCATCCAATAAATGTGCATGACCTAGTGTTTCAGCAATTTAATAAGGAAGATATTGAGATTCCATGATTTTTTCCTCATTCCCAACCGAAATAGGAGAAGTGTGAATCAATATATTGACTAAAAATAAACATTAATACACTGAAATTGTACACTAATGAAGCTCCATGAATATTTTTTGAATATTCCATCATTCGTATATCAATGGATAACTTCATATATAAGAGGTCCTTAAAGGATTCTCAAATTATCCTCTAACAACTACCAGCAAGAATCATTATGTCCCAAAATCATCAAATTGTTACTTTAATCCTAAAGTGTTCAAGCTTTAAATTTTGATCATCTAGGGACTCTATGAGATCAAAGATCCTCCAGAAGAATCATATTCAGTCATCTCCATTCTAAGGTCCCCTAATTCACTAGAAGGATTAGATATTCCATTGTTTTCTTACATGAGTATCGTATACCATCATCATCTAGTCCATCTTGGATCCCCTAACATCAATAGTAACTTTTATAATAATCCCCAGAAATATCGTTTATCTTGATTCTTATGTTGGTTAATCCATAGAAATTTTCATATTATTATACTACTACATGATATATTGTGATTGTGGGACTTCCGAAACTAGTTATTTGAGATGTATATGATGTGAAATTTATTTATATCCAATAATAATCTTAGATAAAAGAAATATAAAAACCATGAAGATTGATAAAATATCACAGTCTCACATAAAGTCTAAAAAAAGCATCAACCTAAGAGGATATATGAAAAAAAAGTCATAACCACCTTTTAACTACCCAGTGTGCAATTTAAGCCCATGTTATATTCTGGTTAACAATGTCTATATATATAATCTAAAAATAAACAAAGTATACAATACAAGAATATAATAAATATTTCACTAAAAGAATATATCCTCATTTCAATAGGTAGTTAATTATATGGGATCTATCTAATTCATGTAATATTCATAAGGAATGTGATACTACATCCCTGATCAAGATGCATGAACACACACAAAATATCATAGATCAGTATACCATCATCATGTGCATCACTCATGGTTAATTTAAATCAATGGTATCATCAAACAAAAATAACATAAATTTCAACATTATGGAAACTTGGAGGCCATCATTAAATTTTTGTCCATGCATTGAAAAGGATCCCTTACTTGAGTCCCAAAAATATTAGCAACTCTCTACCCTATCACGAATAAAATAATGGAAAGGAAAAATTTTAATAAACCTAGTTATCTGATAACATTATTAATTCCTCCACCCAAGTCACTATGTTTAGGATTGGTTTCCACTGGACCTCACACATGCCTCCCCATACAGAAGAGATTTTTGAGTAGCAGGAAATTACAAAAAGGATTTTGTGGGAGGATTATTCCCATATAATAAGGTAAAAATAAGAATAAATAATTCATGTAATGAAAATAGAATAAAAAATAAAATTTAAATTAATCATTAGTGTAATAGAATACACAGAATTTAACAACCAAGAAATAGTAGTATGATATCTTAGTCACACTAACCAAAACCATGAAAAATAATCCTCATATATGGTAAAACAATGTAAAGGATAAATTTCACTAAAAAAATTAGTATAATAAATATATGAAAAATTTAATCCTATAACTCCTAGAACCTTCCTGTTAATCTTTCTCAAATGCACACTATAGGGCCTTTTCATCTCACGAGATCCATATTAAAAAATTCTAAAAGCATATCAATATTCTGTTCCTAGGTGTAAGTAAAAAATCATAGAAGTATTCCAATAACATTCCATAACATATGTTTGTAATATATATTGGTTTATTCTATGATGATAGACTATGTGTAATTAAGTAAAAATTATATAACTCAAGCATAACATATGAGTAATGTCCTTACTAACTAGATCTAGCTAATTCTACTCAATAATGGATAGAGTTCCAACTAGATATATTTGATACCTCACATTTTTAAGGGATAAAAAAATTGTTTACACACATCTCTATTTTGTAGATGTTCCCTTTATACAAGGAACAATGGATTAACATCCCCCTTTTCGTGATAATATATTGGGTACGACCCACATTCTCAACCACATAAGACAAATGAATAAAACAAACTATAACTGATAGTAAATGATATACCACACATTCCGTTATATCTTTAAGGATCTATATCCATTAGAAAACTCACATGTGAAAAAAAATCATTCATAGGTCCATGAGGATTAACACACACACATAAAATATATAGATCAAAAATCAAACATAGATCAATGGAGATATAAACACAACATAAAAATTATAATAATAACTTATATAAACATATTCTAGCTATAATGAAAACCAAATTAAATAGACTTGATGTAAAAAATCGAGGTTAACTAAAAAATATTCTCCCAAACATGGTTCACACACTAAAAATAATGATATTTCACACCATGATCCCCTATAACATGTTCCATCAAGGAATCATAATGGTTCTAGAATTTAATTTAAAAAGGTGTCATGGAAAATGATGGATTTGACATTATCCCAATGTTCAACACTGACAATTGTAGATTTTGAGTCCAGTTGGGGAAGTGTAATTTCATGATACTAGGATAGAAGAAAAAATTGAGGAGCTATGAGGATCTTATGAGACTATATAATTATGAAAAATTCTCACACCAACAATATTTTACCTCCAATCATGGTCTCACAAATAAATATACTAAGTCCTCAAGACCATATAGACCTGGACTGAAAACCATAGAAGTCATAAGGAGGAAGTTATAATTGAAAAAAATGACTAAAAATGATTCGTGTTTCACTAATGACACCCATAATGATTGAATCTATTTCCCATTTCAAGTATATAAGATCCAAAATGAAAATTCAATGGGTTTTTAAATTTAAAAGGCCACTTTACCACAACCCTGGCATGGAAATAGTCATTGTGTTTGCTTATAATTAGTCCACCAGTGTGGGCATCTTGTGAACCTCCCCTATAGTGGTTATCATTATTGAACTAGTCATTTCCCCTTTTGTTTTGTATCCCCACATTCCATCATTCCTAAGGAAGGCAACCTCTACAACCATGGTTGATGATACTTGATCCATTGCTCAGAACATAATTATGGAATGTTGGATTTTCTGTACATGGTTTCTTCCTTGGATATTTTTTATATCAGAGGTCTCCCTTGTAGATTTAATACATGTTTTTAACCTAATTCTAGGTGTGATCATTAAGTGGACACCTTTCAATTATGATGCTTTTTTTATGACTAGGCGACTACCTGAATTCAGGGTTAATGATGACCTGAGATTATATGTAAATTTGAACCATTTTTTGGGTAATATTTAAGACTCTTACTCATTAAATGTTTATACAATCAGATATATGAGGTTAGTTCAGTTAGAACTTCATGGAATCTTGTGTTTCTTACGAGAAATATTCTACTAATTATATAAGGAATCCAAATCACTTTTCCATAATCATATTTCACTTATCTGACATGGGTACTAATTTATTATATTTAATATGTGAGGTATTTACTTCTCACTACCCATGGAAACATATATTCATCACATAAGGCTTCCTAGGATCATCACATATGGAATATTATGATCCTCACATTAGGTATATATTATAATGAATTAGGAAGGGTCACAAGTTTAAAGACAAATGGATACATTTAAGAAATTTTGAGTCTAATATATAATATAAAAAATATGTTGTCTCACATAGTATTAATATAGGTTTAATTCCTTGAGGGATGTTTCCCATGTATTCTCATAATTTATCGATCTAGGTGGGTTATCATTATATGATGACACTAAGACCCTATGAAGATAATGAGTTTTTTTGTAAATTTCTATGTTAATTCCTAGGGTGAATGAACAAATATCAAGGTCAACACCTTATATGGGAAGGACAAAATAAATTAAAATGATATTTTTATTGAACCAAGTTGATACATCCTTGTATCATGTTAAGAGATAAGGATAAAAATAATAAAATACTGAGTGAAACATTTGAGGTTTTGTAGCAAGATATGTCCATAGGGTTTAACTTAATGAATTAAAGATACTTGTTTCATGGAAGGTGGTACTAAAATGGATGGTGTAGGGATTATATGTAGAATATTCAATGTTTTTGGTTAAAATCATCTAGTATGAGGCATACACTTCTCATTACATAATGTTTCACTGGTTTTTCACTTAGGGTATCGAAATATTTCCACATATGGAATGGATATAACATAATGTCAAATTCTGATGATGTTGTAATATATTTTAACATCATGTGACTATATAATTGGGTCGATGTGGTTTATAGTCATATGGATTATATGTTGTTGGAGATTATGTAGGGAGTTACACATTCCTAATTTGCATTATAGTATAGAAGGATATTGGAATCTAAAATTCCCTCATCAAAGGGAAAATAAATCGGTTCACCTTGTTTTTATTGCTAAAGAATCTTAAGGGTCTACTAATTAGGTAATTTTGGAAAGAAAAATGCTGAAATATTTTACTTTTATGGGTGTGTTGACACCAGAAAATGCATCCCTAAAATTTTCAGATGCTTCCATACATGATCCAAGATCATAGATCATTTCACCATCTTTGATTTAGTAGGTCATAAGGCCCGAACAGAGTTACAGATCAGGAGTTATGGAGATTTGAAGTTGGGATGGAAAACTCGTCTGTGAAGCCCGTTCGCGAAGCCCCTTCCGTGATCGCGGAGCTCCGCTGGGAAGCAAGGAGGCGGGATGCTTCGCGAACCCACTTTGACGTTCGCGACCCACCGCGAAGCAAGAAGGAAAGATGATACGTGAACCCCCATTGACATTCTCAAACCCGCCGTGAAGCAATGAGGTGAGACAGGTCTGTGAAGCCATTTGATGTTCGAGAGCCGCCACGAAGCAAAGAGGTGGTAACGCTCCGCGACCGCATTTGACGTTCGCGATCTGCCATAGAGCAAGATCCGTCTTCGCACCGAGTGATATCTTCTTCATGGAACCTCTCCCCTATAAATACCCATCTCACCCCTCCTTCGACGGACAACCAATTCTCCCCTTGGGTGGCCAATCCCCTAGTTCGCGGAGCTCCACATTCCTTCCCGAAACGGCTCCACGAGCCCATGATCCACGAGTAGATTTCTTCGAGTTGCTACTCCATGAGTCCATGGTCTGCGAGTAGCGTCCTTTGTGATGCTGCTCCACGAGTCCATGCTCTGTGAGTCCATGCTCCATGAGCAACCTTTGCTCCACGAGATCCCTTTGCTCCGCAAAGCTGCTCCGTGGAACCCTATGCTCCACGATCCCCTTTTCTCTGCAAAGCTACTTCGTGAAGACCTATCCTTTGCGAGGCTCCTACCTTCATGCCCATCGGTCCATACCGTGGCAGCTGCGCCCCCACACGCTCGCTTCGGGTCAATGTCGGGCTGCGGTACTGGCCCTCCGGGATGATCCCTACACTACTTTCACTGACCTCCATGAAAAATGGAGAGTTGCACTATGAACTTTTAAGGCCGGGACATCGGCATTTTTCATTGCGCCCCTATGAAAAGCAACCTTCCACCTATAGAGTACCATGATTTGAGATACTCTTCCGAACACTATTAAACACCTTGAGTCAACATATTCCTCTCGGTACCTTTCACATGTCGTGAGTTGAGATTCTCATCATCCATTTCCTGAGTAACTTGAGTTGAACCATTCCTCATGAAACTTCTCCAAACCCTATCACTTGGCTCCCATGTCAGTATGAACTAGAAAGGGCCACCATTGCGTAAGTCCCAACACCAAACATTGCTAGGTGCCTTATGCCTAAAAGTCCTATCTACATGAATTTAAACTGTAGTGCTCCCAATGTTCCAAACATGGGATACCTCTTTCTCCAAACAAGATATTCCTTATTCTCCAAGAATAAGATGCCAACAGTCCACTCTATATGACTATAAACTGTAGTTCCCCCTATGTACCAAACATAGGATAAATCTTACTCCAAATATGAGATGACTTATGCTCCAAGAATAAGATTCCACATTCCACGATTATAGTGGAATAATTTCAAAATCATTGGAATCCGTTGAAACATTCCAACACTCCACCTCACTCTTGGCCTGTCCTTAATTCGGATCTTCCTCCCCTTCAATGTCTATAGGGACCCCCTAACGGCCTGGTCCCATGCTGTATCGGCTCACCAACTGTCCTGGTCCAACACCCTGGAAGACATTGGACAACACTTCAAGTTGGGTCCTATGTTTCAAACACGTTCGGCAGTCAACCCTCATTTGTTTGTCCCCATTTTAGGCTAACACAATATGGATGATTTGTTTCGAACATGATCAATAGTTATCCTCTATCGCCACACCACCCTCTTTGTGATCCAAATTTCAGGCATGTAATTCAAAATTTTCATCTCCCTTTGTCCGGACCGATTCCAATGCCCTTGTCATTTTCCTTCTTCTGCACTAGCGCATAGGAGAAGGCCACAACTCACTAGTGGGATGGGGTGCCCGCATGGCCAGACATGAGGAAGATATTATGGGTAGCTTTTTTGCGTAATCTCCATTCACCATTGTCGCTCCATAGTGGCACCCAGGTAGCTTCTTTTCATAATCCTCATTCACCATTGCTGCTCCATAGTATCACCTGGTTAGCTTCCTTGAGTAAACCCCATTCACTATTTCCACTCCATAGCGACACCCGGGCAACATCCTTGCATAATACTTATTCACTATTGCCGCTCCATATCGGTACCAAGGCAGCTTCTCTATGTAAGCCCCATTCACTATTGTCGCTCCATAGCGGCACCCAGGCAACGCCCTTGCGTAAACCCTATTCACCATTGACGCTCCATAGTAACACTCGGGTATCATCATTGTGTAAGCCCCATCCACCATTTTCGTTCCATAGAGGCACTCATGCCTCCCTCTTGGATAAGTCCCGACCAATTCAGGCTACTAACCACGCATAAGCCCCACTCCACTTACCATGAATTCACCTTTCATGATGTGATCGTCAGGTCTCTATTGTCTCTTCTTTCTCACAATGATCACGACTAATGTGGTCTTAGAGAAAGCACCGACCATGACCTCCACCTTGGGCAGCCTAGAGTGTAAGCCCCATGCCACCACCTAAACTAAGAGGACATTGATCCTTGTCAAGGGAATGTACATAGGAAGCCTCCATTAGGTTCAAGCCCAGTACCCAGTTGTTCTGTCACCCATTCACGTCGATTCAACAGCCCCTTCACCATCCAAACTATGAGGAATTTGATCCTTGTCATAGAAAGGTATGTAGTAAGCCTCCTTGAGGTTCAAGCCCAATAGTCGGTCATTCCAACCATCTTCACGTCAGTTCACCAACACCCTGGGGAGACTAGAGTGTAATCCCCACATGCAACCACTGGAATTTGGAGGTCATTGATCCTTGCCAAGGAAGGGTACATAGGAAGCTTCCAAGAGGATCAAGCCCACCATCCATCGGAACCCAGGTCCACCTTCACATCAGTTCCCACCCACCTCAACTACGTGGACATTGATCCCTGCTAAGGTAAGGTATGTAGGAAGCCTTCCTAAGGTTCAATCCCATCAACCATTGTACCCCAGGTCCTCCTTCACGTCGGTTCACCGACCCACCTCAACTACGAGGTCTTTGATCCTTGCTAAGGTAAGGTACGTAGTAAGCCTCCCTAAGGCTCAAGCCTACCACACATTGGTCACTCTGACCCCCTCCATATCAGTTCACCAACACCTTTGGTAGCCTAGAGCGTAATCCTCACAACTATCCTAAACTACATGGACTTTGATCCCTGTCAAGGTAGGGTTCGTAGGAATCCTCCATAAGGTTCATGCCCAACACCCGGTCGTTCCGCCCCCCATCATGCTGGTTCACCAACACCATGGGAAACCTAGAGTGTATGACCCACATCCCTTCTGAACTATGTGGACTTTGATTACCTACCACGGGGATACGTAGGAAGCCTCCCTGAGGTTCTAGCCCATCACCCCTGTCTCATCCTAATCTCTCCCACAATCCTATGTGTTTCGGGAAGGTCATGACCCAACTTGTATATTCTATTTCCTCCAGATCCCATCCATGCATCCATTCTGATGGGCCGCCACCTTAGGTGTCCCATCATCCCACCGAAGTACGTGAACTTTGATTCCCTTCCATGGGGATACATAGGAAGTCTCTTCGAGGCTCAAGACCAACACTACTGTCACCTTCACGACGGTACCATCTCATTAACCCTCCACTCCATTCAACTCTACATCATCCATACTAATTCTCACCCGGGAAGCCACATCCTGGTGGGATCATGCCATCCACCTCTTCTCTGCATCTAGCAGTACATGGGCCACAATTAATGCGTAATCCCCAGCAAGTCTCTGGGTTATTGTGCTTCGAGTACACCATGATTCATCACCCCTTAAAACTATGTGGGTTTTGATCCCTATTGTCTATATAGGGTAAGTAAGAAACCTCTCTGAGGTTCAATCCCATCCAATAGTAATCCTTGGTGTCACCCATTCAGGGGTGCACTATCCCTGATCCACCCTTACTGGTGTTTAGACCAACCATTATAGTGTGACATCTCCCCGACATGGGGCGCACCACCTCAGATCGATCCTCATTGGGCGTTTTGATCCATCCATCTTCCAGTTGTTCCCTCCTTGGGATGTACCAATTTGATACATATTTATGGGATGTTCTAATCACTCTCATTCTGTCTCCACAAGACATTAAACTTGAGGAATACCTCGTGATAAACATGAGATGCTTGAAGAAAACCTTGGAAGACATGCCTTTGGCATAACAATCTCTTCTAGAAGTTAAACTTGACTCATACCCCATGTTAAACATGGGAATCTAAGGAAAACCTCAGATACATGCTTATGGCATATGATTACCCGCATTCGACATGGGATGCCTCATATTCTACACCCTTGAGATGACCTCTCATGAGGAAGAATATCGGTTCCCCAGTGTCCACACATCTAGAGATCCCCCGACATTCCTGATGTTTTCATCTACTCCAACTAAAGGTTGCTTCCCTGACCGAACCCATTGGAATGTTCTAATAGAAGCAGTGTAATTAACTGTTATCCATAAAGATATGGCACTGGGAATGAGATTCATGAACCACGACTTAATCTATAAGGGAGACCCGAACTAGGTAATGAGTTCCGACGAGGAATCCCTAGAAGGAAGAACCGATATCACATCATCCCATATCGATCAAGGAGAAAATGTCCCAGAATAAGGAGAAAATGCCACCCACCTTTGGAAATTAGGAATGTGGGGCATAAAAATAGTGCAGATGTCCCCCCAAAAGAGATGGACGCACACACTCTGGCGAAAGCGTTGGAAACAGGGTGCATGCGTGATTCATTAGGATAGGGTTCCAATTAATTAGAGGAAAAGGCAATGAGAATTCCCAACCCATTATTGGAGAAATGGTTATAGAGACAAGAATTGAATATATCATTCTTGGTGGTATGGTTCACATGAATGAAACATGTTTGAATTGGTGAAGGGATCCTTATCACCTGACATGTGCACAACTATGTTTGGATGAAGGAGAAATTGTTTTGGAGACATGATAGTTGTTCAACATAACTATGTCCTTCATACCTATCACACTTCTTAGAAATATTATTCAAAATAAATTTCATCATATCACAGGGAAAGGAAACCAAAGAAATAGTGATCTCAAATGCTCATTAAGGGTAAAACATAGAGTTTCATAAGAATAACATGAACATATGGGTATGTGAACATGATCATAACATTTGAAAACCATACCTTGTATATTAGACATTTTAAAATTGAGTTAGGGAATAAAGATTGGTAGTTCAAAACACCCGGATAATAATAAAATAAAATAACATGAACAATGAGGGAATAAAATTTAAATAAGAAAAAAAATTTGGTATACCCAAAATAATATCAAATCATATTTCAAGGCTATGCACCAAGTAATTCATAATATTTTAGGATTGATCTAACCACTCATGTACTAGCTTCAGGCTTGGGATGACCACCAGTGTACCCCTTTTTAGGAATGGGATAACCTCATGTGTAACCATTGAACTCATATGAAATTAATCATAACCTAATAAATTTTAGTTATATATTGGTCCCATCCATCACATAATGAAAATCATATATGTTTTTGTCACAAGATAATGAGACATTCATAATATCATGTCCCCTGAAATGAAATATGTTTCATTCACATTTCATCATATCATAACATGTGGAAAATTTACAGGTTTCAAACCCATTTAATCATTTAATCATATCATAACCCATGAATAAGAAGTTGGTTTCATATTAATTCTCTCTTGATATAGCCCATCCATGGGAAATGGGCTTCATAAATATCATTCCATGATAAAAAATTCAGAGAAATAAAATGAATTGAATGTTTGGTTTATATCTCTAACATACCATAAGATACATTCACTAATGTCATATTAGTTGGAGAATTATTTTTAAATATTATTTAAAAGTTTATTTTTGAAAATAAATTTTCATTGAAAATAATTTTTTTAATCATAAAATCTATGGAAAATACGTTTCTTTGAAAAAAACATTGAAAGATTATAAATGAATATTTGAAAATAAATTGAAACAATATGAGAGTAAACTATCCTTTCCACTTTAAAACTATTTTTAAAAAATAAACCATTTCAAAAACCATTTACTTTAAATTAACCATGAATTATTATACAGGAACATTCAAAGAAAAAAATGGTTATGTCAATGCGATGTTTTTTTCATTTCATGCATGTCAAAATAATGATACTGATGGTTTTTTATGTAACAACAAATGAGTCATTTTTTGGAAAAATATATGATGATTAATTTCAAAAAGATTAAAAGTAAACCATAGGTAAAAATTTCTTTTAGAAATTATAAAAAATAGTAAAATTTTTTTGAAATTATTTTTGGACAATATGGTTATGAAAGAAAATTTATTTCTGACCACGGAGATATATAAATTTGGATTTTATTTAAAATATTTTCTCATTTAATTTAAGTAAAAAAGAGTGTAAATGGTAATATTAATATAATTAATAAATAGTTAAGAATAAAATTCATTATCTTCAAGAGATATATATCATAATATTTTACCATCAGAAATATAATCAGAAAATATATCAATAAACCATAAGATTATGACCTAAAATAATAACAACTTTGATAACATTGAATAACAATTCCCATGATGTAATAAAATTAAAAAAACCTAAAATTTCATGGGGATAAATAAATTCATGATATTACATATGAAATGGACTATGAATACACCTTTTGAAAAAATATAGGTCTGTAACATAATATATATCTTAACGAAATATAATTGTAAAAAAAATCCCTTAAGACATTCATAATCTTTTGAATCGTAGTACCCAATAAACAATAAAATAATTTAAAACATCAAATATAATTAAAATAACATGATCAATTATATAAAATGTCACCAGGTTATTATATATACACTATACAAAATAAATGACTGTTAATTTTTGGATATGGTTCCCAGAAATAAGTGTGAGACTAGAAATCTCTTACCTTATACATTGAATTTTTTAGTATACATTTTAACATCATATATAATTAATATCTATTTATTATATATGTATTATAGAAACATACATATATATTACCATATTTTATTTACTTATCATCATTTAATACCTATTTATTAAAAAATCCTTGATAAAGTCACGTCTCGAGAAATAACTACTTTGTTTTTCATGTGTGTTTGATTTTTATCCTCTAAATACGATCATTTTTTCATAATAAAATGTTTTTTAACTTGATATAAATATCTTATACATTCAGTATATATTTATTTATGTCAGTCTAAAAAAATTATTATAGAAAATGAAATACAACATTCCTAGCGATGCTAGATCGTATATATGCCTTAAAGATGTTTCCATTTTATTATTTCATTGTAAGAAATAAAATTAAATGATATATTATAATTCAATAATTATTTTTTTTATCATATATGTAACATGGGTTCATTATGCCTATATTAATAACATGACATGTATAGAATAATGAATAACATCACTCTGTTATGTGGTAGTCTTCCGTACACATGAGAGAAGTTATCATATTACCACAATATAGAAATACTGAAGGCCTATGTGATATTATAGTTAAATAATTATAATAATATATTAAAAATAATATATAGACAATAAATAAGTCAATATCATCAGCCATGATAGGATGAAATGGAAAAAATATATGGCTTTGGTTTTCATGGAAGTAAAACACCATACACATGAACAATGATTATGTAACCAATTTCATGGAGGTAGAGATGGTTGTAGGTAATTCCCATAACATAAAAAAATATACTCATATTTAATATACAGGTGATATTATGTCATCATGATATAATATTAATTGAAAGAGGTGGAGTATGAAATAAAATAAAAACTCTCATCAATGAGCATTACAACCTCTTCGTGTATACTCTTTAGGTTTGAACCGAAAGCCTACACATTATTGAATTATATCCAAAAAAGGCTTCTTGGATTAGATTATGGGTTTTTAATTTTATTTCTAAATTATTATCCAAAAATAGATTTATTATTTTCAGAAGAGGGGAAAGTGGGTGTCCTTTTATAATGGATGTTTCTGGCACACTTGTAATATTTTGAATGTAAAAAAGTGTAACCTTATTTATAATATACCAAAAGGATCATAAAATAGATCATATTCAAACCTTAGAAATTAAATGTTCAATATATGGATATAGAAATTATTATTATACATTTTTATAGGTAATTTTAACCCTTACCATATTATTTTAACCCTTTTGTAAACAAATTTTTACCTTAACCACGGTAAATAATTTTTAACTTTTTACTGTTCATATTGGTAAAACTTTATATTTACCATACTATATAATATTAATTTTTTTGATTAAAAAAATGGAATATGTTTTTCCAAATTCAATTCATGTTCAGAAAGAAATTTAATTTAAACCTAATCCCATATAGACAATGAGAGGGTGGGGTTTTAAAGAGAAAACAATTGAAAGATTGAATTTTTATTAAATCAAACTTCAATATAATAGTTATTATTATGATATATATAATATTAATGGATGTATAATTTATGTAATTTTACTTTAAAACCAATTTTAGATATCATATAACTTTATAAATAAATTAAACAAAATGGTAGGTTTCAATTAAAATCCTCTTTTTTTGCTATTCAACATGAAATTAATCATTTCATAAAAATACAAAACATTCACCCCCGTGATAATTTTAACTACATAATTATAAAAATTATGTTTATTTTAAAAAATTATATTTCAAAAAGTTAAAAAATCTTTTTATTATTCTTCACAAAAATAAATACAAACATTTTATTAGAAAATAATATTTTCAAAACATATATAGATATTACTGAAAATTAAGTGCTTTTTATCAATATGTTTAAATATTGTAGAACCTTTATAATTTATTTTTAAAAAATTCAGTATTACTATAAATAACACTTTTTTGATGGATAGGTTATAAAAGTCACATATAAATAATATATTTTTGTTTTTTTATAAATTGGTGTCGTGTATAATGCAAGCTAACCTAGTGATTCATGTAGAGAAAGATTAACCTGGTGTTTTGTGCAACACAATATATCAAAGAAATTAAATTTATTTGACAAAATTAATTCATAAAATCTTATTTTGTTACATTATACCACTCTTAAAATAAATTTCTTCCTCAAAATTCATCACTCTCATACAAAAAAATATGGATACTCCAGCCTCATCATGTCCTCAAGTTACCACATAGCTTCCTCAAACTAGTAGTTTCTCCAAAACAATTCTGACCAGGCGAGTCATATATTTTTCTTGATAATTATAATTATGATCAATAATTTCTAAATATTTTCCTCATAATAATGATATTTTTTTATTGGTATGACTTTTGACAAATGTACATTTTATGTTTCAGGCATTCAATCCATTTGGATTTTTCTAATGATTATTTGGTAGGAATCAACAAATTCCACCCTCTTGATCAATGTCCATAGGGAAAAGGACATTGTTCTAAGGAAAAATAATACCCCAAAAGATTTTGGTGTTCTCTCTAACATGTTCCATAGGTAACGTTTGATCTACTGTGAGATGATGGGTATTCCAAATATTATCCTATATAAGGAAATTTCATTCTGCTAGTCACCCTTTCTCCAGAGTGCTCTCTTTTTCACCTCTATCAAGTGCCACCTTCATAGGACTGTGCCATGATCCATGAGTCCATTTTTCATATCCCTCATGCACGATTGTTTATTACTCAGATTATTATGTGATCCAATCACAAACTATACTTCAGAAACTTCCCAAACATTAGCTATGGGGGTTGTTGTTATCTCTAGGACTTCATGAGAGCCATTGGCCTGATCATAAGATCGTCTTTGACTCACGTGAAATTTTGTTAGCTCATGTGATCGCATTACTCAAAGGGGGTTAGGAGGTTCATGCGATTCCATATGGAGGTTATGCGGTCGGAAAATCATTTGGAGGTCAAGCGATCTATAAACTCCTTATAAGGTTTGTGAATCCCTTATTGAGTCTTCTGATGCACCTAATTCCATTGGTTTGCCTCATGCTTTAAAAATATTTTTTTATTCATTTATCATGTGCCATTTACTTATTTTCATATGAATTTTAGTTCACATCAACCCACTTACAAGGCTTTAAAGAGGGAGGAATGGGCAACAATTACCCACTGAGATGTTATAGTGCTGAGTATGGATCCCTCTTTCTGTTATTCAGTCAGGTCATTTAAATAGAGTCTATAGAAGTTAATGTGATCAAAATTCTCAAACTATATCCATTAAAAGTTGTTTCCCCTTTATGGGTTTGGTCTCACAAAAGACATTTCCACCCCTCCGCTGATGTCATATTTCATACCCTCTTTTTAGATTTAGAGGGCCCAAGATACTTTTCTAGTGAACACTTCTCAAAGGGGATACTTTATCTTTAAAGGGGACAATTAGGATGATTATCCATTTAAATTTTTGATAATATAAATTGATGGGGATAATCGTACATCTTATAAGGATGTCCATATGTACCATTAAATAATAATGGAGTCCACCTCTGATCAAGCATTTGTATGGAATTATATAAAGTAAGTATGAAATGGGTTAGCTAGGGGATAGAATGGGGATGACCACTCTGTGTTCAATAAATTATTTATCAATTCCCTAGATATCTATACAAAATATGATTTTATGAAGCTATTTTTATATCCTAGATATTGACCTATTGTAACAAGGTTTTGATAGTGGATTTTCATTTTTATTATGGCCTAGATGAGAACACTTTCCATATTACACAATGAAAGGTTGGAACCATTCATGGGGAAATTGAACAAATCTTTAGTTTACCTATACCCAGTTGTATGTATGACTAATTATTTTATCCTCAATCTTCTTGTTATGACTTGATGAGGACACCTCCTTTAACCTGAGAGCTGATTATGCTGGCTGAAATGACCCATCCAAAGGGAGTTCTTCCTAGAGTGGAATCCCTTTCAAAACATTGGCAGCGTACTTCATTTAGAATACCAATTATGATCTAGTGGTTAATATTCCAAAGGAGTGGATCATGAGGGCTTTTCGAAATGAACATGGTGCTAATTGTCCTATAGTTGAAGGTAAGATGTTAAGAGATTGGGGATGGGAGGTTGTACTTGATGTTGATTGGTTGATCTAACTGGCTGGTTTCCTCACTATGTACCTATGTGGGTACTTACATTTGATGAAAGAAAAAGGGGGAGTTAGGGTCTCCAGTTTTATGATGGGAACTATGATGACTATGGAAGAAGTATTGGACCAGAGATCCCTTTGTTAGAAAATATATACCACATCCTGATCCAAATTTATAAGGGTGGAGACCATTATAGAATCTCAAAACCCTTTCAGATACTATGTGGATTAATGGGGTCTCATCTAAGAGGATATAAGGACCTAAAATTTAGATAAATCCCTAATAATATATTTTTATTATATCTAAAATGTATTAATAGGGTAAGAACTATTTTTTTTAAAGATCAGGAAATCAGGGATTTTATGAAACATCATGACTAATTATCCTCCAGTATGTATGGCCTTGTGCTGATAGAAAATTTTGTTGAAAATGATAAGGTTGGCCTTGAAGAAGATTCTTATATGGTTTCACTTCATGAGGCGGTTCATTCTTCCTGTATCAATGAGGATCTCATTTATGAGTGGTATTGACCATTCCAATTTAGTCAGCTATTTTTTTGCATCCAATCAAGGTATAATTCCTTTTTCAAAGTTATATATTATGAAAAACTGATGGTAGCTCTCCAATTTTGGCTAAAGTTTACTAAAGATGAAACTTGTGTGGAAATATGTCTTCCTCCTCTTGATGCAACAATAATCTTATTCCTAGGTTATGTGGATGCTTCAATTCACTCATATCCCAATGGGGAACTATAAAATTTGGTAATTGAGGCATGTCAACCCCGAGTTGTTGAATAAAATTAAAGGCCTCAAAAGTAGTAGGATTCTAATAGGTTGAATGCTTCGGTAGCACCTCACCAAGAAATCAAATGTCTAACATTGCCGACAGAGGTATATACTTATTTGGAGACCATGTATGTGTGTGAATTGATGTTTTATATCATGTATCATCAATAAGAGATCTATAAGGATAATCATTCCAACGTCATTCTCTTGGGAATATTGCACTTCTCATAGGTTCTTGTTGAAATTATTCATGTATTACTACGCCTCATGAAATTACCTTTGATGAAAATCCTAAGGATTATAGGTAATTCATCTAATATATTGATGATGTTTTGGATATTAATCAGAATCAGATATTTTATTCTTCACAAGTCCACCAAATGATTCTTTTGAGTATACTTTAGACTGCTAAAGATGATTATAATTTCCCTATTACTGAGGAAGAACTATGTATGGGTCTATTGTGGATCTTAAGATGTCTTGGGTCCTTTGAATCCGTATTGATATTTATTATATGTGTAGACATACGCGGAGGCTTCTGAAGATCATCTGTCCAGGTCACCTACTTAATATACTCTTCATGGTATGGTCATTGGTGATGAATTTGGTGTTGACCAGGGAGCAGACGATAAAGGGTCCTCATATTGACAGACTCATATAAGGGTGTAAATTTTCAGTTTGGAGGTGACAGCTCCAACTTCCAAACATTCTGGATCTATTTATTCAAAAATAATTAAGAAGAAGAAAATAAGGAAATATATGTTTTCAGATACTCCTCATTTGGAAACCCCCATGTAAGCAGGGTATTCGATTCACTCATTTTATCTTTGATTATTCAGGAATTCCATTCATAATTTGTTAGAAACACGTAGGTCCCCCACGATCACATTTAGAAAATTTTGTGTCTATTTCTGAGGATGCAGATGAGAATTCGGCAGCTCTAGAAGATCTTCCACTACTATAACTAACACACTATGGAAAATATACGGTCAAGAGGACCATTAAATCATGTATGTTTCCTGAAATTGATTCTCTAGAAAGTGTACCATCCAATTCAACATGGATTGGTGAATTTGTTAGGGTTCTAAAGTGTGTGGATATTATTCTACTTCATTTTCCAGTATGAAGGTAACTTCTGAAGAAGGTAAATTATTCTTCATGGTTAAACCAAATTTTTTAGTAGTTTCATCCAACCCAATATTACCTTTTATAACTATAGTCCTTAAGAGTAGTGTATGAAGTATTTATGGGAAAAAGTTTCAAAGGTATCATGAATCCATTCATCAAAATAAGTATTTTTCATATTCTCTTGATGATGTGGTTGAGGCGGTGGATGATACCTGTGACACAACTAAAAAAGGTATGTTTCTAACTTAGTCACATCTATTGATGTTTGGAAATACAGTATAATTTATCCCACAACTAATAAATTCTTCCACCACTTACTATATCATCCCTTTCTTGATGATCAGAAACATTGATTCCCACACCACTAAGAGTTCCTCCAATAGGTTTTACCAACGCAATTGTTGGTTCTCTCTGCTCATCATCGATTAATGTTCACAAAAACATATCTATGAGTGATCCTATTCTACAATATTTTATATTACCATAGGTAAACATACTCTATGGTCCGGGGTATGCATCACTTTATTAAAAAATGTCATTACTGATGTGGAGGTTGATCATAATTATAGTGTCAAAAACCCCATTTTATAAGATTAAAGATCAATTTCTCAATATTTAATTCATATTTCCATCCATGACTATGAATATTTTGACTATTCATCACTTTACTATTGGTTAAAGGATGTAATATTTGTGCGAGAATAGTATAGGTCATTTGAATTGATGTAACAGTTTCTGAGGATTCTTCTTAAGAAAAGATGAATTAGATCATATATGTGAATGAAGCTACCCAATGTGTTATGCAAGTTTATACTCATTGAGGCATAATTAATGCTGAAAAGATTAAAACTATTCATCTTTGGTTTGAAATTAAACACAACCAATCTGAAATAGGTCATCTTCAAATAGAAATATAATAGTTTATGAATGAATTCTAGATATTGGTAAATACCATGATAGAGTAACAAGGTATCCTAGACATGGTAGAGAAAACCTGACATGATTTTGTTGAAAAATTAGAAGAGATGAAACATGAGCTAAAAGTAGAGACTGAACATATCGACCAACTATTTCAATCTCTCTCTTTATTGTAGTGAATACTATCTAATCATAACGACTCTTCCAGGAAGATTCTATAATAGTGGATAATCCTTTCAATCATGTTTGACCATACATCTATATGAGAGGCTCCGATATGTGGTGATATATTATTTTATATGGTATCTATGAATATGTTTTCTGAACTTTATATAGTATCATCCATTTTTCTTCAGTTCATGATGTGCGTGACACCTCACTGATATGATATTATATGAACTTACAATGATTCTCATTCATTGATTTATATTTAATGAATTTAGATACTTGGAATTGAATGTTGAAATTCTAATAGACTGTATTTTAGAGATGGTCATGAATGCCCACCCACATGAGATTTTGTATTGGTAACCTATTTCGTCTATCATTAGATCACTTGATCAACCAATGGGTTAATGTGTAGAATACATTACCTATAGGGAGAGTGATCCAATATTTTCCAAAGCTGATAGACATGGAACTATGATATTGAAATCACTAAGTCCATATGAAGATACTTACACGCTTCTGCAGACTGAGCTGATATAATACATTAGATTAGGGTCTTTTATATCAAACATTCTATTTATTTATTTTATGTTCTTTTATCTTGGACCTTATATTTCTTTAGTTTGGGGTCTTTTAGAGAAGATGTTATATTGCTTTAGTTTATGAATTTTTACCTCGAAACTTCTATATGATCATTTTATATGGTGAAGACATTCCATGAATGACCTAAAACACTCTGAGGGTCCGGGTTCTACCATGGTCTTACTCAGGCTATCAAGGATAGGAATTCATTTTTTATATATGGATACATTTGGTTGACAGTCATTGGTGCATATGCATGATCCATAGGCATGTATAAATTGTTAAGATAATGGTCCTTGAAGATGGATATCCTTTATAGGGGCCATGAAAAATTTACGGAGGAGATATTGTTAAAGGTGGAATAATATGGAAACTAGGACCAACTGGATTGTTTTAGTATGGGTGATATAAATCATAACCCATAAGTTTGAATCCTTGAATATGAAATGGTTCATACATGCTGAGTATGTCCCATGAAATTCAGAGATGCCTGGATCTGCCATATTTTTCATAAGGATCAAAGGGATTGAAGCTCGTTTCTGTAAAGTAGATGATGCCTTTAGTTGGAAGGTTATGTCCATTATGTGTCGGGATCATATGAAGTGAATGGTGATCTACACTCCTCTCCAAGGGCCATGAAATTTTTGTGAAGACTCAAAATTCTAGATGATGGAGTTGGGTACGGGATGAATGATATTTAGGAAGGATTGTGTCACCATAGAAAATCTTGGTTATTAAATGATAAAGTTGAAGCACTATTCCATATGGTTTCGAACAATGAGTTTTGTTCCATAAAATGATCATGAATGGAGTGTCGCATTCTGATCGTTGTAAAGGGTACATGATACGATGATTAAAAGTTAAGGATGTCGAATCCCCTTGTATAGTTTGGTGTGGTGTTTTTAATTCACAACCCATAGCACTCAAGTCAGGATAATGATATGGGACAGTCATATAAGGAGTAGTCCAGACACGATAATGTGTTTACAACTAATGTGATGATTTCAGGGCTTAAGAGGATCATAATTTTCTTTATTATAGTAAAACATTCGTTTTGCAACCATATGAACATAAGAAAGATCCATAAACATAAATGAATAGTCAAACAAAGGTTCCTTGAAGCCAGATATCCTTTCTGAGAGACATGGATTGTTATGATGATCTGAGACACCCCAAAATATGATGTGTGATATTTAGAAAGTGTAGAATTCAAGTAGGGTGTGATTACCATAAATATTGTGCTACCACCTAATTAACATATTCTCATAGAGAGGATATGTGACAAACCAAAACTATTTCTTTTTCTGAAATGAAGGGGTGTAGCCAGTATAGATTTGATTTTACTAGGGCTACTGGGTAGACCTAATATTCTCTATTCCTTATCAATTTATTCTATAATTGTGGGATAAACCTGAGAATAAAAAATTTAGTGGGAGGAGAATCAAATTTTTCTCCAGACTCATATTTCATGTATTTGACCTGAAAAGTTTTAGGTCTCTTTTTTCATCATGTCATGGTCTTTCGATTTGGACCATCATTGTCTAGAGTTAATGGTCATACAGCGTTTAACAAAGCATATTTAGTTATGGTCAGGATTCTCAGGGACCTAATATGGGATATATTATAGAAGAGCCTAATTAGGATTCCGAGGGCCTAGATTATTCCAAAACCATACAAAGTAGATGATAGAGATGTTGTAAATCATGGATGTTGTTTTCTCAGTACATGAGTAATGATTTGGGATAGTCATTTTAGGAGTAGTTCAAACACACTAGGTTATTGAGTGATGACACGATGTTTTTGGGGCTCCCAAGGATTGGAATTTCCTTTTTCAGAGCGATGCATTAGGTTGTTGACCACGAGTGCATATGAATGCATGAATAGTCATGAAAAGGGTCACTAGAAGGCTGATATCCTTTCTCAGGTCCATGGATGGTTGATGGTGACATGATGTTCTCAATAAAATAAGTATGTCATCAGTAATCTATTTTATCATAAAATATGTTTGATAAACCCCGTATTATGGAAGACTGAGGTAATTCCCCTATGGTCTATTGATATGAAATGAAAAATGGGAGATAGTCTGCACCATTTATTTTCATGTAGTGGGGATGTTTTTTCATTCAATTTAATGTCATGTGGTATAGAATTTAGTCATGTATTTTATCATCTTGTGGTAAGTACGTGCTTCCCTGAACAATAATTTCATGTGATGTAGAAAAACATCAATGAATTTTAATGCCCTATGGTAAGGCTATACTACCATGAAATTTAACATCATGTGGTACGGAATTACTTCCATACAGTTTAATTTCATGTGGTAAAGACATAATTCCATGTAGTTTAACATCGTTTGGTCAGGATGTGGGAACCAATGTGATTGTGTGGTAATGTTCCTGATAGGCCCAAAGGTGTAGGCTTCACTAAAACTACATATCTCATGAGGATGAGAATGAAACCAAACATATATCCTGATTAAGTCCCCCACACAGGTTTGTCCCATAAACAAGGAGGGGTCATTATATTTTTTTGATGTGATAAGACTTAGTGTTGGAAATTCATGCATCACTACATATCATATGAGGGAAGAAATCAACACACACAGATTTATGGAATGGGAAATAATCTACGTAGATCTGACTCATTTTTAAGGGAAGGAATTATGTTGGTTGACCATTTCACTTGGGCCTAGGATTGGACATCCAGACATGAATACATATCTTTTTATGAAAATAATCAAGATACACGTAGATCTTGATGTTCCATGCAGTTTAATTTCATGAAGTGAGGATGAAGGTGGACTGACCTGAATAAAGGTAAATGATTCTAGGGGACCAGTAATGGATGTTTGGGAAAGGGTAATTATCTCATAAAAGATGAAAATCAAGCCATACATAGTTCTATAAAATCCATATATTCTAACATCTAGTGGTGAGGATGGAGGTGAATTAACATGAATTGATGTTAACATTGTTGATGTGCCCAAGAGTGGATGTATGGGAATCACTATGCATCTCATTAGAATGAGAATCAAAATGCACATTGTTTTGTGAAAACCATGTAGTTTAACGTCATGGAAAAAGGACATTTATAGTTCATTTTAATGTCATAAAATGATGACTTATAATAGGAATGTTTTATACCATTATTTCTTGCTTGTGTGGGTAGGTACCAATCAAAATATCTAAGATCATTTGAGATATACAGAGTTTGAGAATAAAGGAATGTCACTGGTTTCCCTAAAATGTAGAGATAGAAGGGGTTGTTATTGGGGAATTTCATATAATGTAGTGGTTGGACCGAGATATAGGATCGATAAATCCCTATATATCTCATAAAAATAGAGAATCAATCCATTTTTAGTTCCCAGAGAACCCTTTAATTTAACATAATGTGGAAAGGATATAGTCAACTCTACATGAATGGAGAGGTATATCATAGATAAGTACAAATTTACAACATTTGGTAAAGACATTATGTCACCCATTTGTGAATGGGTATGTTCTGGGTCTGTAAAATTTTATATCATGCAGAAAGAAAATTGGATCACCTATTATTAAAGGAAAATAATCCTATGGAAGGGAACAAGAATAGAGGTTTGAGAACCACTATGTATTCTGTGATTATAGAAATCAAGTGATACATATTTCTTAATAATCCATGATTTTTATGTCTTGAGGGAAGGATGATGTAGTCAAGATGAATGGTAAGACTTACTCTTATGTGGATACCCCAAATGATAACTTATGAAAAGTATTTATTGAGAAATCTCACATTTGTGTGTGGTGTGACATGATCATAGAGTTTCTTGTACATACTAGATGACAACTGTGTGGAAAATCTAATAAGTTAAAGGCACATGATGAGATGAGGAAGACATGATGCCATGTACATGCAATTCCTTTTGGATTTATTAGAGTGTATTTAATGACCTTCAGTTATTCCAAGCACATATAGAGCCATCCCCTTTATCTCTTTTGTTTTATTTTACAAAGGTATAGAGGTATTGTAATTTTTCATTGATGACATAAATGAAATTTATCCCTTCAATTGATGATATAGTGAATGAGATTTATAGGAACAAGGGGTTTCTCCTTTTTGATATTATTCCACTTTATTTTTTGGGGGAATTTTGAATGGGTATTTAGGCACTTTCAAATGATAAACCATGTGACAAGGGGGAATTCATTTAGTTTTCACCATGAGTTTATTGGTTGTCTAGAGATACATTTTTAGATCATGAAGGTTCATTAAATAGGGATATGTGATATTCATCATATATTAGGTATTTCCCATTGTGTATTCATGTGACCTTGAAATGCTCATGCGATTGGGAGTCCCTGGGAGGCTCACATGATCTTTAATTCTTGGTTCCTTTTCTTTCATGGGGAAGGTAATTCCCATATATATAGGTATTAATTTATTTTTTATTTTTCTCAAGATTATTTGGAGACTTTGAATAATTAAAAAAATTAGTTAAATTAATCCAATGTCTTATAATTTTCAAATTAATCTATTCAATATATATTTTACCGTAAACCACATCTAAAATATGACTAACAAAATTTATAAGAAATGTCACTAAATCAACAACATATTACCTAGAAAATATATTTCGTCTCTTAATGTCACATTTAAACTTTTTGAATACATTTTTCACTATATAAACTTAATTAAAACATGGATGCTTTGAAAAATAAAATCTCACATTGTCAATTTTTTCAATAAATCAATACTTACATTAAAATCCCACAAAGATGATGTAAAAAATTGAACCTATATCCAATTTTATAATCACAAATACTATCCCATATACAACTCATTATTATTTCATTTTGGGGAAAAATTGAGGGTTATGCTCAATCAATCATGTGTTTACTAATAGTTCCATCTTATCAATAATCACTTTTCATGACCATCTTTTCCATTCAAACTATTCTCTAAAATTAATAATGAAATATTATTATATTAAAATCCTTATTCATTTCATAATTTATATAATAATTATATGATTGATAAAATATTTTTACATATATTCCAAGGATCTAAATACATAACTATAATTATCATTCCACATTATATGTATCAATATCATAAGATAGACCTTAGTCCCTTAGCCTATTCTGAGGTATATTTCCATGATACTTGTGGAAATAGTTAGAATAGTTCAACATATAATTAATTTAATGATATATATTTTGATGGATTCTCACTTCATTTTCATGATTTCCTTTTTATCTACATGTTATGAAATTTTAATTTATTTTAGGGATATACAGAGGTGTTTCTTTTCAAAAATATCACATGAGGGAAAGTAGTTCGTCCCCTTATTTCCATTTTCCATTTTTATCTAATGTATTATTCATATATTATTTCCATTTTAAGCCATAATACTTAGAGAACCAACCCACTATTTTTTTAGAATGAGATACTGTTTCCTCATATGATGAGAATGTTTGGAATACTAGTTCTCTTCGTACTATTTCCATAATAAAACCAATGAAATAATCATTCATACACTTTGGATAAAGTTTATTGATGTAGTTCCTATTACATATTCTGGAATACATATATAAATGATTGATTGAATTATATAGGATCCGAACATTATAGAGAATAAAGTATAATCCCAAAACCAGTGAAATACATAAAATCAATGTGAAATTTTATGTATAGCTCATATCCAGATTGTAAACATGGTTTATTTAGGAATATATTTATTATCAAATATAGTACAATGTTTTATACAGAAAATGTCAATTATACAATGAATAACCCCTAGTAGAGTAAAACTAGGGGTGCAATATAGACCATTTTATTGTATCAAGTGACAATTAGGTCAAGAAAAATACAAACATTTGGAAGTTATTACCCCTATGTATGCATGTGATAGAAAGATGTCCACTTGTGGTATCTAGGTAGGGATGTATTTATAAGAAAAAATAAAAATCTCTTCCTAACAAAAATTGTAGGATGTTATTTAATTCTTATAATCAAGGTTTATTCTGGGGTTATTTTTCCTAATATATGTTCTCTTAAATCTAGTTCTATAAGATTATACTCAATTATTTATAATACCAACTCTAGTGACCTGAAATCTAAGAACCTGAAGATATTTCAAAATTTATTACATTGAAATAGATACATGGAATTAAATCCAGATGGACTGGTCAATTTAGAAATTTATGATATTTAAACACATACATGATACCAATTTTACATATGGTATAAAATAAAAATCACAAAAATCAAAATAAAATTGAATCGTTAAAATAAATCGAAGAATTAGTATTCATATCAAGGGGAAAGGAACAAAAAAAGGGTGAGATAATGTTTTCAGTAAAGGTCATGTATATAGGAATCTATCCTGAACCAATAATCACATGAAACATGGAAAGATAAAAAACTGTACAGACATTGTATTTAAATAAATTAATTATCATGATAAGATATGGAATAATCATTTTGGAATGTTAAATAATTGAAAAACATTCCATTTAATCAATAGAAAGATAATTAAATTCATCCATAGATAATAACATTCGGAATGTCTCATGGATGATGAAATATGTAATAATCAATAAAAAATGGTAAATAACTGAACACACATTCCGTTTAGTCAATAAATAGTGACTGAAATTAATTTTCAGATAATATAATTGTAGAAATATCATGGGTTATAATTAAAAAATAAAAATTAATGAAATTATTAATCATTGTATTTCATGATTTGAGTAACATAATACATATACTTTAAGACCTTTCAAAATATAGTTTAAAACTATAGGTGGAGGCCTATTTAATTTTTTGAATAGATATTTTTCATGAGACCTGCTAATGAATCAAGGCGATATATAATTTTATGCACCACCATTCACAAAATTTAAAAATAATTCTATATATAAAATGACCTATTTAATTAATAAATAAATATTACTTATCATCAAATATCTACATTTAGTAATGCATAATGATTTATCAATATTCCCTTACATATTCAATAAAATTCAAGGTAAAAACCATATGTAAAAAAGGTTTAAATTTTAGGAAATAATCATATCCATAATACAATAATATTTATATTAATGTTTATTGTATTTTAAAATGAAAAATGATCACATGCATGTGATTGTTTCAATATAAAGCCGTTAATCACAAAAGAAAGTGAAATTTTACAATTAATTTTACCACTTTGTAGTTCTCAAGTCAAATACCATTGGTTGAAATAATAAAAATTTAAAATTAAAATAACAAAAATTAAAATTTAATAATGATATTACATGTCAAGGATAATTATATATTCTACATAAAATATATTAAGTTTATAACCTTATAATATTCATCAATGAATGGAAATTGAGACGAAGTCCCTTGCCTCATTCTTTCCTTTAGTGGAACATTTATAAATCATTTTCATAAATTTATTATGTTTTTTATTACTGTATTATAGAACCATAATAATTTTTATAATATCATATATGATCCTATTATATCATTATACCACCCTTTTCTAGTAATATTCCAACATTTTAATTGTTTTGGGTGTTAAATGCCTTGTTTTTAGGCATATTTTGTAATGAAATATTTTCTACTTATAAATAATATATAAGTACATCACCATCAGAATTATATTTTTTTTTAAAAATATAAGATTGAATAATTATATACAAAATGATAACCACTCTTAAACATTCTTCATAGAAAATTAATCTAATTGCTTCATGGAGATGGTTTGTCGTACATACACATAAACGACAATATTATTCTTATAATGAGTGAATTGGTAAGTTAGTGGGAGATATATTAATTTTATAGATTCAATTTATTATTATATATATCAGTTATATTAATTAATTTTATCCTTATCACATTCCATATAATTAATAAGTGGAAAAATTATCGTGTCGCTTCCCATCATGGTAGTCCGTCATACACATGTGAGAAATTATTGTATCTGAATCAAAATGTAACATAAAAGGTATATGTGATATTAAAACTCCCGAAGTATGATAGTATAATAAAAATAATATAAATTTAATAACCACATAATTATATCCATCATTTAATGTTGGTCATTGAAAAAAACAACAATGGTTTGTTAGGTGGTAGTCTGTCGTACACTTGATCAATGATTTAGTTTCTCATTAATTTGATGTGGAGATGGTTAAATATTTTGAAATAAAAATAAGAACATATTTAAATATGGGTTATACTTTTTTATTATATATTATGTTTTAATACAAAATTTATTGATGATAATTAAGTGATAACATGAAATAGAACTATTAATATATTTACGTTATCTAAGAGTGTCATTTTTTGGATCTCCTCTTAAGGACCATATAGATGGAACTGTTTGAGGAACAAAGGCTCTAAAATGTGAATAATGAAATTTGAGAGAGAATATAGAATTTTTTGGTTGAGAAAAACGTTCTTGTGAGTTATAAATAAGTGAAGGGAGGGAGTTCAAATTTATAAGTGTTGAAAGGGAACCCTCTTGGAAATTACATGAAATTTTACCCAAAAAATCAAAAATATAATATCATTAAAATGAAAAAATAATAAAAATGAAAATGAAATTTATATTGGGATGGATAAGTTCTAAATATTTCCTTAAAATAATATTTTAACTAGTTCTTAGTAAAGTTTATGCATTATCTTCATAGTTTAACCCCACAGAAAGAAGTTCTTAAAAGTGAAAATGTTTTAAATATTAAAAAGTTATTTTATTGATATTAAAATATAAAATGATTCCAATTATGTAAAATAGTTTAATATTTACATAATTGAACAAATTTTTCTTTAAAACAAATTCTAAATTAATCTTATATTTATAAATAAGTAATATAAAAAGGAAAATTTCAATTAAAATCGATTACTTTTCATTTTTTATCAAAAAATGATACTCTTTATAAAAATACCAAATATGAAATGTAAGATTATTTTGATAATATGATTTAAAAGATAAAGATAATTTTTCAATTAAATTTTACTAAATATGTTAAATTTAATTATAAATTATGTTCAATAAGTGAAATTAATCAAACTTTTATTGAAAATACAATTTTTTAGAAAACATTTATTTTTCCTTAGAAATGAAATAATTTTATCAATGATAGATTGATTTAAATTTTATTAATTATATACTCTTTTTAACCATATTATTTAACTAATATATTTAGATAAAAAATAATTCAATGTCTAGGATATAATTTACATTTTCAAATAACAAATTCTCAATAGAGTATTATGTTTTGTTTAAACCCAGTTTTTCATGAATCAAAATCTACTGATGAGATTGAATTTATTTAAATAGAAACGTATCATAATGTTATGAGATGTTATATTCTAGTCAATTATTTGTGTATCATGTCATACATTTTTCTAAACATGATATTCCGTTATCTAATTCTCATAGTATAACATCGATAATTTATGTTGGCCCTATATAAATAAATCCGATGCTTACCAAGAATAGAATCAAATTATAATAAAGGATGTATCACAAGGTTTAATGGAAATTAAATCCAAAACATATGGATATTTTATGTGTTATATACTTTGGATTAAATGGTTCCACCATTTTCCAAATTCACATGTTTCTCTAAATCTATATTTTGAGGTCGTGTTTGAATAATTCTAATAAAAATTTGTTATATAATTTAATGAGTAGAACTAGAATAAATTAGTAGGTTCACTATTATTGAATGAATAAATATGGTACCTATTATAACATCATTTTTACAATCCACCCATTGTCTTTGTTGGAATATGATAGCACTTGATCTCTAGTACTTGGAAGTCTTTATTCCCAGCTATCGTTGATAACCCTTGGCTTAGAAAATTAATTTTCAATGTTGAATTATTATTTTCAGTTGAAATATTGGATAGAATGATGAGGGTTGAATTGGTAATTCCATTATTCCATCACATTCTTCCATTATCATTTTGTATAATAGTTCCTTTAGATTAGTTTCCTAAAGTATTTATGTATCCCATTTTTTAAATTTATACAGTACCTCTTCCCACAATATTGATAGGTGGGTTTGTAGACCTTTTTCCACCATTAGATTTATAAATCGATCCCCAAAAATTAAACCTATTCCCTTCGAACTGTCCCTAGAACCATGACCCCTTGGAGATTATATGATATATCTTTAAACATTATGAAAAAATTATGAAATTTCTATATATCTGTCAATATATCTAGTCGGTAATAATTTTATTAGACTCATATTTATCTCATCGAAGAAGTGGTCAACATTAAATTGGAGTGAAATGAAATATTTGGAGACATATCATGCATGTATAAATATTTTTTTCTCATACACCCCAATGTATTCATTTCCAATTTCTCTTTTTGGCCAGGAAAATACACCTATATTTTAATTCAGAGTGTATAAAGAAAATCTTTATGTCAAAATAATTTTTTTATAATTATTCCCACTCATTCACATCAATATTATACTCATGTTCTTTATTTTTTTATAATAAACCACCATTGTTAATCATATCCCTTGATGAAATAAACATTCATCATAAACTTCTTTTTATCAATGTATAAAAGGGAGGATAAGTTATTTTCAATATTTTTGATAATCTATTGTTTGATTAATATATAGAATGATCCACTAAAATTTCAATGTTGTTTTCTTATAAAGTACTATATTTTAACATTCAATTTCTAAGATTGATGTGGGTATTCCCCATAATATATTTTTTGGTTAAAAATATGTTAATTGAGAATTTATTTTCATGGTTTTATTGACTCCTTCCCCCATTTTGTTTATCCTCTCATATGTGTGGTCATTAAGTTTCCCATCACATTTTTCATTGACTCAGTTCCTCCCATTGCTATCGATTGACTAAAATAAATAGAAAACTAGGAATGAGTACTTTCAAACTATTAATCATATCAAATGTGGAACTATGAACATTTATCGGATGACACATAAATAATATACATAACATAACTAATGGATTTCAAGGTTTCAATATATATTATCCATGGTTTACTTTTTAACCTATTTTTTCATTAATTCCTATCATGATGGTTTGTATGAACATTTAGAATTTTTCCATGAAAATCACCGAATATTGTAAAACTCAGTGTGTAGCCTTGCTTATTTCTCATTCTATATATAGAGATTGAGTTGATACATAGTGATCTATTATCTAGTTTTTTACCCCAAGGTATGACTATATCTGATCCACATCCACTTATACTATCCATGAATGTATTATATTTCTTATAATCCTCATATCCTATACAGTAACATGTGTTACATATGTTTTAATTTGTTAATTTTAATCCCTATAGACTTCATTAAACTTCTATAATAATAATCTTAAAAAATGACTTGACCATTCACTTATACGAAGTATGAGAACACATAAATTTTATAATCCATAATTCATGATTTAATATAAAAATACCAATATAATATAATGCCATAATATCCTAAGTATTTTTTTCTTTGGGTAATTACATACATAACACAATAAATTAAATATTCCTACAATTTAATTATATAAAACTTCTTAATTATTTATTAAAATTACATTACTATTATAATATAGCATTGAATAAACTATGGATGTATATAAGATATGTGTGAGTTAGAAAACAAATTAAGGGATTAATAGAAGATTAAAATGATAAAATAAATAAATGTTAATCTATAGTTGCATCAATGTGACAAAAATACCTGATAATCATAAATATTTACAATGAAGCATAATATGTATGTAAAACATCAAAAAAAAATATGAATGCAGAAAACAACATAAAATATGGAATCTTAAGAATAAAACAAGGATAAAATATCATTCATTATAATATATTATTCGTAGGATAACTTCCCATGTTCTGTATGTGTTATATCATGGGATAAAAAAAATTACTCCTCTATTTTTTTTGTTTACAAAGGGGCCCACCCTCTATACTCACTTAGAGTACATGTTTTAGTGTTCCATCTATATCATAAAACATATGAACACATTTCATCACAATTAACCCCATGACTATGGATTATGGGTTAGAAACATGAAATTGACAATTAAATAATTGATATGTACTTCTAGTTTAATACCCTTAAGTATAAATGTGGATGTGTATTCACAACCATTATTTTTAGCTAGAAAAACCATAGGATATTTTTTTGGAAGTATAATAGGTGTGCATAAATATTCATCAAAATTACTAATGAGACTAAAATAAGGTCTATAATTATCTGTACCTCATAACTGTAGTAATATTGGTTTTTAAAAATATATTCCAATAATAAAAATTAGAAACAAAATGGAAAAATTCCAAGAACGTTCTTGAATAAAGATGAGGAAGGAATCACATTTTCATGATAGGTAACTTCAAAATTATTGGTAGGATCTATATTATGTGCATAGAAACACCTTGGTAGGGATTTAGAGGTGTATATTGAGTGTAAATTTATGAAAAATGGATTTTTAGCGAAGAAGAGTGGGAATATGGGTGTGTATTTATAAAAAAGAGGGGGATATTATTTATTTATTTTTAAAATAATAGTTTATACTCTCTCTGATAATAATTAAAAACCAAAAACCACACAATTTTATTTTCCAAATATTTCTACCAAAGTGTATTTTTGTACACTTCATAAGGAAAAAACCTAACTCTTTAAAATAATACCCACATTAATGTGAATGTGAGTCATATATATAAAGAATTTATTTTAAAAAAATTTCATATAATATATGTTTTTGATAATTCATTAGTTCATTTTAAATGTAATTAAATAACTTCATAAGAAATATATTTAGAAGAGGAAATTTATTTTATATAATTTATTCAATTAATTATAATTTTAAATCACTTTTTGGGTGTATGATTTCATATTACATACCAATATTTATAAATTATGTAATATTTCCATAAAATATATCTATATCCATAAATGATGAAAAAATAACTAGTAAATAATTTCTATGTGTGGATTTTAAAAAAAATTATTTTTTCCATCAAAATTATTCTCTAGATATGAGAAATTTATCATTAAAATCAAAATTCCTATTCATTAAAAAAATTCCATTTTTTATGAAAAGAATAGTATTTTGATAGTTTTAAATATTACATTATAATTATATAAAATATATTATCAATTGTACTAAAATAATATTCTACAATAATATTATATTAAATGAACATTTATTTGATAATTATTGAATATATCTTAAAGAGTGAATAATTTAAATATCATATTTTTCATAAATTCAATTATTGTTCTTTGTATCAAAATAAATATAGAATCAACCGATATATAACTATATATATAATTTAATAATGAAAGGGGATAAAAATAATCAATATTATTTTATAAAGTAAAATATAAAAATTCATACTAGTAGCATATAAACACATAATTTCTCTTTTGACTGTTGTGTTCTGAACGGGTGAGGTGTGTGATGGTGGTATGTTATTGGGGTTTTCCGGTGAGTATGGTTTGGGATGTGATATAGTTTAGCTTTAAATTATACTATAAATAGTTTTTATTGAGAATATGTTTAAAAGAATCATGGTACTTTTCAAGGTCAATGACTAATGATGTGATTCCCCTCAAAAGATCAAAATACATTGATTCAAAGGAAATGGTCCTGTTTATCGATTATATTACTTCATTCTTCAACATAAATTTTAATTTCTCATAAAAATTAGTATATAAATAATTATAGTATTTATATTATCATCATTTCATCAATTATTATTCTTCATAATGATTTTTTAAATCAGAATGACTATATTTTATAATGGTCCAATTTACCAAATTCAGTCATTTGATTTCTTTAACTACATTACTATATACCAAATTAAATCATTTAAAACGATCTTTTAATTTATAATGATTTAATTTCTTATATATTATTGATCTAGAATAAAATAAAACATTGAAACTTCTATAGTGGATGTCAACTATAACTATCACCACATAACATTTAAATTCCACTTCAGCTATTGTAATTCCATAAGTTTACTATTATCACCCTGTATTCCTATATTTTAAATTGCCTAAATGAATAGGTCTATAGTATTTATAATACATTTTCACTATATAATATAATAATATGTCTGCATTAGTCTCTTACTTTTACTTGTAGTTGTTAATAGATTACCAATATCAATACACATGAAACTAAATTACAGGACCATCAAGAATTTTCAAGGATTTTTCATTATAAACAATTTACATGATGGAAATTTCATTACTAACAAATTATTCTCTCATGTGTTACCCATTTTATAGTTCTCATATTTACTATTATTCTCTTTATTTCCCTTGAAGATATATGATCTCTAATATTTCTTATCCATCATAATAGCACATGATAAAATACCATCATATTATCAAAACATTTGAGAAACTAGTTCCCTTTGAATACTCATCCTACTTTCATCAATGAAATGATAAAACATTAATTCTATATTAAATACATATTTTGAATCATGTTTAGATAATCTTGTAAAACTTTCCACATACTCTACCACAAATTATTCATTTATTTTCATTACAATGAATAACTTATCCTGCATTTTAGGTCACTATACTTTGGAGATGTATTTTCTCAAATAATATATTGGTAAAAGTTCTCAATTCAATTATTTATATTCCTTCAAAAGATTTACTATTTTGGATCAATGACCACTCATGAATGGATTCTTCTCTCAAATAAAACACTTAAAATTAATATTTTCACATTAAATACATCCCAATGTCATGAATATATTCCTGAGACTGACTGACTGAAAATTATATTTTTATTTGATTTTGAAAACCACTTTTTGGGTGAGCGAGAACCATACAAAAGATTATCAAATCCCTGAAATCCAAACAACTGTGTAGGCTAAATTCATTTTTGATTCCAAATTCAAAACTGTGGGCAACGAACCACCTTGGGACACGGATCCACGATCCACCTCCTTGAGCCACCCCCGACAGAATCATCATCGTTGAACCATCAGCAGAACATCAAAAAACCTCATCACCTTGGATACTGTTATCATCACCGCCCATTGACGAAGTTGGTGACCAGAACAAAAAAACTGAACAGAGCATCAATCATCATCGCTAAAACAATACCATTTTTGGAATCACAAAACCCCATAAGGACTTCAATGGTAGCCACAAATACCATAGAAGACGCAATGCTGAACTGCAGTCCCACTGTCACCTACACACCCTCACACAAAGACCAAATCTTCCCAATTCACCAACAAACAGTGAAGAAATGAGACAGAAACCTCACCGCAGAAGTCAAAAACTCAAACGATGGATCCGCACCGTGCCTCCATGAGAACCCAAAAAATGGTGAGATCAACAAGATGTTTGAGCCCCGTGGAGTCGGTGAAGTCACCAAAGGACCGCTCTCCAAAAGCTTTCCATGATGAAGCGTTGAGGAGAGGAAAGTCGATCCTTGGGGGGAGAGGAAGGCGGTGGCGGGGGAGGAAACCCTAGAGTTGAGCACCTTACGGGCGCAATGTTATTTTTCTGAGAGACTTCAAAAAAAAATTAAACTACCAATGGATCAATATATCCAAAATGATATATAGGATTACATCACAAAATGATATCCATATTAGGGGAATAATGTTGTGGAATAATACGTATCTATATAAAGGAGAGGTTATTAATCATAACCAGAATCAGATGATGGGATATTTATACTATCTTCTCAATTAATTCAATAGATATATTAACCTGCTCAGTAGGACAATCCCTATATTCTGTATGTTAAGTTCTTCTCTTTATTCTATTAAGAATTGTTACAAAATAATGGAACATAGTGAATCAATTCATAATCATCATGAATGTTGATACATAAAAATCCCAATAATTGTAAAATTTCTAAAATACTCCAAGGTATTATTTAAATTCCAATGTTATCTACATTTATTTAAAATAAAGTTCCCAAGATTTCTACTAAGATTATTCTTATGTATATTATTAAAACACCATCTTCAGTATTCTATATCTGGTTAATACATTATTAAATTAGAAGAAGATTCAAGTTATCTAATCCCAAATCTCTAATCAGTTTAGTCATCTTAATGAACCAAAAAAATACATGATTCTAATATTAAATTTATAATTTAAATAAATAGTATAAAAACACTCATTCATCTGATACATAACTTTAAATATCCCCATTCATATAACATGGAAAGGAAAACAAGTAAGATATATGTGTAAAATAATATATATCATATCCATCTCCCTATTTTTAGGTATTTTTCTTTTCCATTATTGTATTATATTTTCCCCTATTTTCCATCTAGGTTATCCAGGAAATTTGGAAGAAAATGATGGTTTTTGGGTTCCCAAAACAACCGGCACGGTATGGCCGCACAGTTTAGTAAACTATGTAGCCAAACCATGCATAGGTGTCCAGGTCCATAAAAATATTTTTAAATTTCATATGTTCTCTTCTAGAATTAAACCTATTCCATCCATTTTTCCCCCATTATACTGCAGTATCCATGGATGTCTCCTAAGCACCCTCAACCTCCCTTTGAGCCCATTTTTAAGTGGTTTAGCAAGGAAAACATCAAAATTTATCAAATAAGTGATTCCTCCTTTGTTTTTCTTCCTTTCCATTAGGGTTTCTTCCACCGTTAAGAAATTTTGAAATTACTAGTAGTTATGGCTTCATATATAGGGTTTGTTTGGGTTTCTTTGTCCAATATTGTGGATTTAGGTTCATTTTCACTCCCTTATGGGGTGGTGGTATTTCTCTTGAAGTTATGCACAACGATTTGTTTTTTTTGAAATATATAGTAGCTGATTCCATGTATAATAATTATTTAATGAGTTAGATTTGATTTATTTACATTTTTAGCATTCTCCACTTTCATTTTTCTTGTCGAAAAAGACACATTTTTGGTATCAATGATTTCAAATTTTATTTTAAAATAGAATTGATGTGAAAAAAATGTGTGTTTTAATGCATATTCCATGTTGTTCTATTTATGGTTGTTTTATGGTTGATGGAATGGTTTTATTAATTGGTTTTAGGGATTCCAATTCTATTTTGGTGTGATATTGGAGTGTATTTTTATTTAAAATAGGGTTTTAAATTGATTTCATGAGCAAATATTTGTTAAACTTCTTAAAATTGTATTATGAAAATTTTAAATGGTTTATTGAGTTACACAATGGGTGAAAGACATGTTCAACTACTCTTTGAAGTGTGTATGACTAGAACTAGTATTTTTATCTGTAAATGTTATCTGATATCATGTAAAACGTTTTTGAGCACAAGGAGGGAAACTCTTCTATCTTGGTGGGTGGAATGGGACTAGTATGCTAGTGATCTAGAGTGGTACCATACCTGTTTACTTGGAAAGTTGATGATGAAAACCATAAATAAACTATGATGATGTTGGGGACCACTGTTCCTTTGGGGTTCACCATCCTAATGGCTCTTGAATGGAAAGGTTATGGATTATGGTTTCTTTTACACTGAGATTTGAGGTACATAGGGCCCACAACTAACTAGCTCCTAGGGGTGTTCTCGTGACTAGTTTTCATGGACTATTTTTCACTTACCATTCGAATGTGGTGTGTTTTTCTGTAAAATTCAGTATCATGATTGTTTTTTTAAAAAAATTTATTCATTAATGATGCCCCTTGAAAACCGTTTCATTTAAAAGTTTAAACCCTTTAGAAATTTTTTCTACCATTTCTTTTTTATAAAAATTTTCAAGATTTTGATTTATATATTTGTTTCAAATTAAATTATCTGGTTGATATTCTATTGGGCCTAGTCTCACACACTACTTACAACTCTAGGTGTAAGTAGAATTGGTTATTTTTGACACAGGAAAGGTCAAGGTACTTAGAGGCGACAGTTTGGGGAGTTAGCATCCATCATTTATGTGGTGTTATGAAGAAGGCATGGGGATGACAGACCATTTCCATGTAGTGGTTCTAGAGTTTTAGTTTCTTCCACTTTTGATTTGTGTCCCTCTTAGGAGTTTTTAAAAACTTCTAATTCAGTTTATTTATTATTTTTAGTTGTTTAATTATCCTAAACTCAGGTAAATAATTCCGAGACACTTATTCATGATACCTAGGAACTTGTTCTGTTATGTGGGGATAGGGATCACCCTTAGGGCCTTTCCATAGACCAAGTCGAGGTGATGGTTTAGATGGTGAACAACTCTAGTTCATGACAAAAATGGTATCTGATGATGTTATGCTCCTTGGGTCATGTTATTTGGGTTGAGTTTGATTATACAAGGGTTAGGACTGTTGGTGATCAGAGTTCAAGTAATGGGTATGGTGCTTGAACATTACCTATCATGACAGACCTCGAGTCTCCATGGGATGTTTGGATTGTTTGTTTGACTTCACTTCAAGGTGAGGCATGTTGGATGTAGACTACAAGTGGACATTTTGTGGGAGTGAATTGGTTGTTTATATCATTATTTTTATGAGTTTGATTTATTTATTATTGATAATGTTGCTGAAATGTTTTATAATTATTGTATTTATGTTTTCTCTTGTGACTGTTGCCTTTTTTTAGCAACATGCCTCCTCAGGAATCTCCCATCCTCCCATGAGAGGAAGTTAGAAAGAGTTATCTTTCACTACTTGATCAGAGAATCATAGAGGTTGTGGTCTGGGTAGTCTAAGATCTAGGATAGGGAGAACATCCTACTCTTGCTTCGACTCTAGCTAGAGGAGATGAGTCTGGTACTATGAAGGAAAAAGCCTAGGAGTTCCTGAGGAATAAAACCCCTTCATTCTAAGGTATCCTGAAACCTCATGTGGAAGAGGAATTTATTGAGAATATAGAGGATATGTTCGAGTTCATTGACACACCTAAGGAGGTTAGGTTGAAATTTTCATCATTAGAGCTGGATGGTCCTAGTCGTAGGTGGTGGAAATCAGTGCTTCAAGCTAGGAAGCATGAGGTAATGAGCTGGAAAGATTTAAAGATCATCTTTAATCAGTAGTTTTCCTTGAGGTCTTAGACTATTCAAGATTGTTGGAGTTCATGGATTCTTTACCCAAGATATTGTTCAATGATGGAATATGCTAACCATTTTTCTGAGCTAGTGTGGTACGTGTCTTGGATTATTTCTAATTAATCCCTAAAAGAATGAAAGATTGAGAAGGTAGTGTGACCAGAAATTTACTCGCGTGTCTTCTTGTTCAATTAGGTAACTCTTGCTGATGTGGTTGATCATCCATGTATGGTTGAGATTAATCATAAAGGAAAGTTTGGTATTCCTGTAGTGGTGTCTACTATGGGTCGTGGATGTTTATTGGAGAAGAAAATGAATAGAGACGATCAAGGGAAGAAGGGGGGGGGTAGTTCAAGACATCCTCCCAGATAGTTCTCATATATGGTTTTTGAGGCAAGTTATGTTGTACGAAACTAGAGTGGGATCCCAGGGAACACCTGAACAATATGTGTATCTCCTCCAAACCCTTGTTATCATTGTGGAGCTATAGGACACTTGTATAACTTTTTCAAGGTTGCATGTCCACTCTAGTGAGGGGAAGGATCTGTTGCTTCTTGGGGAGTTCTAGTTGATCCAAAGCTATTAAGGATGGGGGGATCTTCGATTGGTGGCCATAGAGGTAGAGCTAGATCATCTTATTCGAAGAGCTAGTTCACAATAGTTTGATAGGTGAATGCCTATTCTCTGGAAGAGACTATATATCTCCATGATGTGGATTAGGCACTGGTGGGATCAAATTCAGGGCCTTTGACTGTTTGAGGTAACTTTTTGATTACATATTAAATATATACCATTATTTTTTATACTAGGGATTCTATTTCTTTTATATTTTCCTTTATTGTGAAAATATTAATTTTTTCAAACAATTTTCTATCTTTTTCGATGGATTTGGGGATGTTGTTGGGTTAGAAGAAAGAGTATGGTCTCCGGTTCACATTTTGTTCACTTACCGTGTCAGGGGTTGAGATGGAGTGTGAACTCCTTGTCTTGGATATATATATTTTTTAGATAATACTCCTCTTGGATTGTCTAGTTCACTTTCATGTGAACATCGATTTCTATAGGTTGTGGGTGATTTTCATTCCATTTCATGTCACATCATGGGAGTCCTCAAGGTTTTCTTGGGTTATGGGATCCTCGGTCGGGTTGTGTGGGACTTACACTCCCAGAGTTGTGAAATATTTTCTTCCAATTATTGTCACTAAAACTGGAGGATGATGTTCATGCTCGTGTGGGTGGATTACCTCATGTATTGGATGAGTTCCCAGATGTATTTCTAGATGATTTTCAGGTTTTCCCCAAAAGTGGTATGTGATGTTCTCAATTTATTTGTCACTGGGAACACAACATATATCTCTTCCCTTATATTGTATTTCACCAACGAATTTTAGGTAATTACTGATACAACTGAGCTACTTGAATTCCAAAGGATTCATTCACCTAAACATCTCCCCTTTATCCAGTCCTAGGCTTTTTGAATAGAATGTAGACGGATCCCTCTGGTTGTGAATTTATTAATGAAAGCTGAATAAGGTAACCATCAAGAATGAGTATCAATTTCGATGAATAGATGACTTGTTTGAAAAGATGAATAGGGAAAATTGGTTTTAAAATATTAAATTGTGTTTTGGTTACCACCATGCATGGTTGAGAGAGGTAGATATCTGGAAGACAACCTTCCGAAGTAGGTACAACAACATTGATTACTTTTTCATGCCTTTCATATTGACCAACACTCCAACAATATTTATGGAACTTGTGAATAGGGTATTACACATGTTTCTCGACATTTTTTCATTTTACTCATGGAAAAAATCTAGGTTTACACTAGATCTGAGGAAGAGCATGATAATGAATTGCAGATCATGTTGGGAACACTGTAGGATCATCGCCTTTATGTAATGTTTTCCTAGTGAACCTTCTGAATCAAGGAAGTAATGTTTATGGGCCTCGTGATCTCAGAGCATCGGGTTTCATTGGACCCTGAGAAGATCATTGCAGTTATTTCATGGGAGTATCCAAGGAATGTGTTCAATATTAAGTGCATCCTCATCCTAGCAGGTTATTATAGGAGATTTTTTTGGGATTTCTCTCAGCTTGCTTCGCCCTTGATCATGCTCACCCAGAAAGGGGTAAAGTTTGAATCAGAACTAGAATATTGGGAATCCTTCAAGGAGATGAAGTTATAAGGACCCCCCCCCCCTTTAAAACATTACATAATCTTGAATGAAATGAATAATTAATATTGAGGATCCTTTAAGGTGTATCGTTTTAGATAATTATGTCATAACTATTACATCTCAAAGGATTACAAAGTAGACACTTCTTCAGAGTTTCTAATTTTTTTTTTCAAAACATGAACTCTTGAAAAAAAAAGATCCATGTATAGTTCCATGTTTAAGACAGCATGAATTTTCCTTGATCCCATCCATGACCCTATTCCACATTATTTCCTGTGAAAAACATTTCAAAAACTTGGGGTGAGCATAAAAAGCACAGTAAGGGATACACAAAGAAGTAAAACTGTTAGTTTTCTTTAAAACAATAGGTAAACCATGAATACTTTATCATAAGTAATACTTTTCACCTTTATGAAGTAGTAAATACACTTCACTAAATAAAAGATTATTACTTACCCTTTTTTAACCAAATTATTACCATAAAACCCATATAAAAAACACATAACATATAAAGGTAACTTGGGACATAAACAAATAAAAATGTAATAACCATACGGTCGACTTCCACACATATCACTAAAAGGAATATCCATACAGCTGACTTCCATACACAATACATTGGAGGTTATAACATAACCACACATCCTGGTTTATCATGGAACCACCCGTCATTTGTTTTATCATGTAACCCCCCGTCAAATGTACAAGTACCATTATAAAATCATAACAAATACAAATAATATAAAGGAAAGAAAACATTTCCACATTTCAATCACAATATATCACATAAATATATTGATATAAAAAATCCATTATTAAAACCATTTTCAATACCAAAATACATAATATAGTATATGGTATTTATTTTTCCTTTTAAAAATATTACGGCTTGTTAAGGAAGCCAAAGATCAAGTAAAACTCTTAGCGGTAGAAATATCATAGTAACCGCGTACATTAAAAGAAATATTCCTTTTTTCATTTAGTAAAACACTTCATAGAAAATGAGTCCATTTGAATGAAATGAAAAGTCAAAGGTGTTTATACAGCGTATAAAATAATGTCTTGTATTAAAACAAAATATGCCTCATTGAAAGGAGATTGAGATGAAGTCCCTTACCACGTGTCTGGCATGACTCAATCTCTCTTTAATATTCTAAATAATAATCTGAAGATAATTTCTACTTTCTTAATAACCATTTTCAATTTTATTATTACTTTTATATCACTTATTTCCTAGTTATAAACATTATGTAATCATTTAAGTTAATAATGTTCATTTTTTCAATATTTGGTACTTAAGTCAAAAATGGACTTCTTAAAATTACTTGTTGTTAATGCGGTCAAAGGTTTGTTATATACAGAATGATATTCATGATTTAGATATCATATATATAATATATATCCATAATATACATTTATTTATAATTGTACATAACATTTATAGGTAACAAATGAAATGCACCATTTATGGAGACGGTAAGCCGTACGTACGAATGAACGCTACTTTCATTTATATTTCGTATATAATGGAATGAAATCAAAATGATATAAAGGTAAATTATAATTTTATAATAATATCATATATAATATTATTAACTCCATCCTTTATACGTCCCACATGTGGCATTAATGATTCAAATAACTTTGTTGGGGCTGTAGTCCGCACTTCCGAAAAATGAAATTATCGTGATTATCGATTATGGAAACCATAAAGGCATGCCATAAATGAAAAATACATAAGTATAAGGAAAACATAAACATAATATATATCATATTTAAATATAGTGAAATCTTAATGTCCACCATGAAAGGTGTTCAAGAGAAGATTGAACAATCATTATTTCGTTAGGCAGTAATTCACCATCCACGGAAACAATATGTTCTTTAACCATTAAGTGGAAGTGTGTGTAAGTGTAGCTCGAATAATTATCATAAAAACATCCTAGTATATTGAAGATACTGGTGTTGTTACAAAATAAATGAGTAAAAATAGTTTAGTGGGCTGGAGAAGAAAAATAAAACAAAAGAACATAAGAGAAGACAATACCTTTAAATCGGGTAACTCCCTTTGGTTTGAACCAAAAGGGTTTCTTGAAGTGCTTTATTCCTAGGGTAAGGCTTCTTGGATGAATATAAGGATATTGGGAGATTATTTGGGTATATTTTTGACGGTCCAAAGGGCTAGAGAAGTGTGTAAAATTGGTAGGAAGTGGGGTCTTTTTATAAGGTAGTGGAGGGGCTCTTTTGGAAAGCATTAAACTATTATTTTATTATATAATTATATTCAGTTTCTAAATGTCCGAAAATTATTAAATTCAGAGATTGTGTGGCCCATATTCTAAATAAAATCATCCAATAAGAATTGGATATGTTTTGGATATTATATTAAACATTATCCTCTATTGTTTTAAATCATTCATTAATTACTTAAACACTGTTTCATCATTGTGTCATAAATAATTTAATTTATTTGATGTCTAAAAATTATTAAAAAATTACCATGTTGTAGGAAATAGTTTTATCTTTCTAATGAATATTTATCGTCAAATATATCAATTATATAACCCCATTTAAAAAATGTTTTAGTAAAACAATACAAGTTTGTGACATTTTTATTTTTACTTTAAATAAAAGGTATTAATGTCATTATCTTACCCAAGTGGCTCCATGGGGTCCCAGAAATTGACCCATGGATGGTCTGGGTCTTCCATGACTCATCTAATAAATGTATGACAAGTGTAAATGTAATTTTATATTATTATAACATTATATTTACCTTAAAGTACACTAATTACCTTTAAATCTGCTACGGAAAAAATGGTTAATAGCGATGGTGTATTTGCGATGGGATCCCGTCGCTAATAGGATTTTGCGACGGGGGTCCTTCGGAAATTGCCCGTTGCGGAAAACGGCGTCGCAACAACAATTATTTGCGATGGGCCCGTCGCTAAAAGTATTATTTGTGATGACGATACTTCCCGTCGCAAATATTAGTCCGTATATTTATAAAAACTTTTTAAAATAGTAATTGCGACGGGCCCGTCGCAAAAAATATTTGCGACGACAACAATTATTTGTGACGGGCCCGCTGCTAAAAGTATTTTTTGCAACGACGATACTTCCCGTCGCAAATATTAGTCCGTATATTTAGAAAAACTTTTTGAAATAGTAATTGTGCCGGGCCCGTCGCAATTACTATTTTTCTAAAAAATTTACAAAAAATATTAATAAATTATTTTAATTAGTATAATAAAAATACTATTTGTGACGGGCATAGTATCCCGTCAAAAATACTATAAAAAAATAAAAATAAAATTATTAATAAATTATTTTAATTAATATAATAATCATCCAATTATAATTCAAAAATAAAAAAATATTAATAAATGATTGTATTTAACATAATAATAGATTTATAATTAAAAAATAAAAAATAATAAAATATTAATAAATGATTTTAATTGATATAATAATATTAGAATTATAATTCATAAATAAAAAAAATATTAATAAGTTATTTTAATTAATATAAAAATAATAGAATTATTTTACATTCAAATATTAAAATAATTTAAATATTAAAAAAAAATATAATTAAATTATAATATTATAAAATTTTAATATATATATAAAATTTAATATTATAAAATATAAATAATATTATTATTCATATTAATATTTTTATTTCAAAATATAATATTATTAATATTTTTTAATGAGACAGAAACTACGAATAGAAAAAAATTCATATTTTTATTTAACAAACTTTATAACATAAAAACAAACTCTAATCTGAAGGAGGGGGGAGGGGGGAGGAGGGATCTGCAGATGCTGGTGGAGGAAACTCCATCCCTAAAGCATGAGTGAGTCGGCGCATGTACTCCATCTCCTCCTGATGTTGCTGCTGCCACCGACTCATCTGCTCCTCGTACAGCTGATACTGGTGTCGACGCTCCTCCTCATGTTGTTGCTGCTGCTGACGCATCTGCTCCTGCTCCTATCGGAGACACTCTATCAGTGAAGTCTGAGATCATAGCTGATCCTCATACTATGTAGCAGAAGAAGATGCACGAGCTCCTCTCGAGCTGGACACCGACATCGCAACACTGCCATAATAATCCCCGGGAGTCAGTCGAGAGCTGATACCAACTACCCGGCCCTTCTCGAAGGCATACTGGGTGGCCTGTATCCATGTCTCCTCATCAAAATGACGGCCAGTGGTCTGATCTAATGACTCAGCCTGACTCTCAGGCTGGTTCTGTGACGCTTCAGCCTCATATGACTCCTGTAGTTGCAATTTAAAATTAAAATTGTGAATATATTATATGTAGTTAATTTTTAAACTTGAAAAAAAATAATACGGACCACGATATGACGCTGAAAATCACCTCTGAGCTCCCCAGTAGCAGGATCACTATACATCCTCTGATATACGTCGTACTCCATAATATCAGGGTTCTTGACAGCCTATAAGAATAAAAAATAAACTGTTAATATTTATAGTTATATAAAATATTTATAAATAATGTACATACCAGATGTTGTCTATGAGTACTGAAAGTACGACTCCCAGCTCGATGAGTCACCTCCTGTCTCCACTGATTCGGCATACCCACCGATGATCTCCTATGAAAGGCAACACTCAACCAGTGCGCACATAATCCATCCCATACATGGGATGAAATGTACTGTGGTCGGTTCGCTCTACAGGAGTCATAAAAAACGAATACTCCTGCTTTATTCATTTCCGCTCTCCTCAAGTTGTGCAAAAACTGATGAAAGCGACCATGCATGACCACCTCACATGCCTCATGGATGGCACCACGCATGGTATCCTCGATCGGATACCATAAACCCTATAAATAAATCAAAATATCAGGTTATAAATGAAATAATTTTCAAAATAAGAATTATTTATTTACGTACGTACCAACCAATGGAGGAACATGGCCTGCTTCACATCAATGGGAATCTGCTCCCATGTGGTCCAAGGCTGAGAGAAATAGTTGCACAAAATTTTACTGCCCTGTCCGACTGTTATATGCGAAAAACTATAAAAATAATAAACATTTATTATATGAATAGATTAATAAAATCTTAGTCAAATCCATAGGTTATCACACAGGTTATCACACCTTCATGTGTGTGAATCAAAACCAAGACGTGGATGTCGCTCGGGGACGGGGTCAGGAATCATCAATCGTGCAAGACCGCGCCCCCTCCGCATACTCCCCGAAGCGCTCGTAGGCTGAGGGTCATCTGCCAGCAACTCATCCGCATCGAAAGCCAGGTCAGCATCCACCAACTCACGAAATGCATCGTCGTCCATCTGAAACAGAAAATGTTAATTTTTTTAGCAAATAATTGATAATTACTATTATATATACTTATATATTCGTTATAATTGTATATAACTACCATGGAATTCTATCAGTGTTCATCTTCATCATCATTTTCATATATGTCAATGTCATCTTCATATTCCTCCTCAACATCATCGATATCCATTCGTGTTCCAATTGCTTCATCTCTTACCATTTCAAATTCATATGTGATATCATTAACATCATCATCATCACCGACTCTTAAATGTGGGGTGTCATCATCGATACTCGTGTCTCTTTGTAAAAAAGAGTTATTTTGAGTACTCTCTTGAAAAACATCAATTATTTTCATATCAGTGAAACCACATTCACTTTGACTAAACTGATTGTCTCGAATTTTGATTTTTATTATAATCCACCAATTAGTGAAGTCTCTTGATGTAGCACACTACTTTGCGTAATAAACTTGATGTGCCTGTTGAGCCAATAATAATGGTTCATTTACTACGAGAACACTTTTACATTTAATATTAATGATTCCATGAGTCGGATGAACACACACGCCTCTCTCTATATCCAACCACCGACATTTGAACATGGTTATGTAATGTTGTCCAAGATAACAGAGTTCAATGATTTCATCAAGTATGCCATAAAAGTCAACTTCATTTTCTCGATGATGAGATCCTCTCAAGCTAACTCGACTGTTCATTGTTTTTTTTATTCCCCATATGCATGTGTGTGAAATCGAAATCCATTCACCACAGATGCATTATAAGTTTTGAAAAGTTTGGAAGGGGGGTTACTCAATATACACAGTCATTTGTCAATTTTATCAGCATGTCAAGACACCTAAAAATTTGTGAAATAATTATCAATATAGTAAACTATACATTGAATGAGTTGCTAAATGATAAATAATTTATGTTACCAGTTTTTGAAACCACTGAGAGGAATTTTTCTATCGGCGTTCTTCGAGAGAAACTGTTGTAATTTGTGGAATTTTTTTCTTGATATGATTATCATACAACCTATAAAAAGAAAAGTTATTTACTATAACATAAATGATAGAATAAGTGATATAAACACTTACAGTACAACTGATGTCATCTCTTCAAAGTTGAGTAGAACATATGTACGAGCTCTGTGATGTTCATCATCCGAAATCCAGCGTTCATAAACTCCACCAAAACCAAGCTCTGGCTGGTTGAAAACAGATAATTGGTTGTCGATTTCATCAATATTCCTCTCGTTCCATCCCATTCGGTTTTGTTTTGATGGATACTCAGATTCAAAATAATGGGAGTAGAAAAAAGATATTTCCTCTTGCAAATAGGCTTATGCAATAGATCCTTCAACAGATTCTTTGTTATGTACTTTTCTTTTCAATTTTTGAATGCATCATTCAAATGGGTACATCCATCAAAACTGTACTGGACCTCCACATTTGGCTTCATATGGAAAATGTAACATCAAATGTTCCATTGAGCCGAAGAAATACAGCAGAAATAGTTTTTCCATTTTACATATAATTACAACAACATCTTATTAAAGTTTTCATAGAGCATCATAATCTGTTTTAGCCGCAAAAATTTCCAGAAAAAAATGAGACATGTCTGTTATGGAATCCCAAATCACAGAATTCAACAGACCTCTTAATCCAATGGGTAGAAGTCGTTCCATTATAACATGACAATCATGACTTTTTAATCCAGTAATATGACCATTCCTTACACATCTACCCAAATTAGAAGCACAACCATCTGGAAGTCTCAAATTTGCAATCCACTGACAAAATAATAAACGGTTTTCTATAGACAGTGTATAAGATGCTTTTGGTTTCAGTAACCTTTCTGTTCTGACATTCTCAAACAGTTCCAGTTCCGGATGCCTGCAAATTTGGGCAAGATCTAAACGTGCATTTACATTGTCTTTTCTCTTTCGTGGCGTATCCAAAACTGTATGAAACAAATTATCAAAAGAGTTCTTCTCAAAATGCATGACATCCAACATATGGTGGACCAACAAATCAGACCAATATGGAAAATCTCAAAATATTCTACGTTTAATCCAATTGTGTTCTTTCCCAAAACCAGAAATTTTCTGTTGGTTTATTGTGGGATCAAAAGTGATGGGAGGTAATGAAAATACAACTGATTTTAACTCCGAACCTAATATCATTTTTGGAGGTCTATCCCTTTCAACTGTTCCTTTTCTGAAATGAGATCTGTTTCTGCGAAAAGGATGATCAGCTGGTAGAAATATACGATGATAGTTAAAACAACAAGGTTTCTTTCCATTAATGAGCATAAATGCTTTTTTCTCTCTCATACACTAAATACATGATTTCTGACTATGTGTACTCCAGCCAGATAATAGCTCATAAGCCGGGAAGTCACTAATTTTCCACATCAATGCTGCTCTCAGTATGAAATTCTGTTTCGTAGCAACATCATATGTACTGACACGAGTACTCCACAATAAACTTAATTCATTAATTAATGGTTTCAAATAAACATCAATATTCTTCTTCGGATGTTCTGAAATTAGTAAAGTCAAAAAGTTATATGGCTCCTTTATCAACATCCATGGAGGTAAATTGTAAGGAGTTAAAAAAATAGGCCAACATGAATACTGACTACCATAAGATCCGAACGGACAGAAACCATCAGTGGAAAGGCCCATTCGAACATTTCTAGCTTCTAAAGCAAAGGATGGATGCAATCTATCAAATTTTTTCCATGAATCACCATCGGCTGGATGATTCAAGCTTTTATCGGTTTAAATATTCGCTTTATGCCATGACATTATTGTCGTTGTATTCTTAGACATGAATAAACGAAGAAGTTTGGATGTAAGCAGAAAATATCTCAACTTTTTTACAGGAATCAAACGAGACTTCCCATGTTTCCCTTCTTCTCAGTTGCCCACATGTGGGACAACTATCCAACGACTCATTTTCCCCAGAATATAAAATGCAGTCATTTGAACATGCATGAATCTTCTGACAAGTAAGTCCCAAATTTCGAACCAGCATCTTACTCTCATAGTAATTTATAGGCAAAACATTTCCTTCGATTAACAGTGTTTTAATAAAATAAAATATCTGGTAAAAATAGATGTTTGACATTCCTTTATCTGATTTGATAGCCATAAATTTTGCAACTTCTTCTAATTTGCTCATCTTGAAGCCAAGATATAACACATCCTCAGTATTCCTCAACAACTCATAAAATTATGACGGTGCCAACTCAGGATTTGAAGCCATATCAGCTGGAGTTTCTGTATGTTGAACATATAAACCTGCAACATCATGTACTAAATCTTGAAACCGGGATGGATCCGGAATCAAGTTGGTATCACCTACTCTGGAACTGCGTTCACCGTGTTGATACCAAAAACCATAATCTGGTTGAAAACCAAAACGCAAGAGATGTTCCCCCACTTTATCAAACTTGTCAAACGTTCTCAATGCACATTTTCTACAAGGGAATTTTATTTTGCCTTCTGAAACAAATTCTAGATTTGATGCCGCAAATGATAAGAAAGTCTCCACACCCTCTATATATACTGGATTTAAACCAGAACCCTTTGGATTTCTACGTTGATTTATCCATATGCGGTCAACTAATAATGAATGTTGACGACCTCGTTGTTCCATATTTTACTATAAAATATAAAATCATTACTGGTTTTGAATAATTTGTTAGAAAAAACACTCAAGCAAGGATAATTATAGAGTTTACATCAGACACGACTAACGCAAACTTTTTATTGAGATAGACCTAAAAATTGACCCTTTAAGAATTGAATATGTTGATAATAAAGCAATACCACTTACAAATATTGATAATTTTAATATTATATAATTTTTTTTATTTTAATAATACTAATATTATTTTTTTCATAAATATTAATTAAATAATAATAAAATTATTACATTATTAGTATTTTTTATTATTAATATTAAAATAATATAATTTTCTATATTAATAGACCTAAAAATTGACCCTTTAAGAATTTAACATGTTGAGAATAAAGCAAAACCTGTTACAAATATTGATAATTTTAATATTATAGAATGTTTTTATTATTTTAATAATACTAATATTATTTTTCTATAAATATTAATTATATAATAATAAAATTATTATATTATTATTATTTTTTATTATTAATATTAAAATAATATAATTTTCTATATTATATACAATTCTCCTTTCATATGTGTGTTTAACATTCTGTCTCCACATGTAATATTCGCATTCACTTTCACCTCTCTATTGGTGAGTAGGTAGATAATTTTGAAAAAGAATGCAAATATTACATGTGGAGATAGAAGTTTTCTTAAAACCAATACATAGATGAGAAGATAATTGAGAAAGATAATGATCACGCTATTTTTTTCCAATTAGCTAATTATTACTAATTATTCCTAATTATTGGTAATTATTCTAAATTATTGGTAATTTTTCCAAATTATTGGTAATTATTCAGAATTATTGGTAATTATTATTCCTAATTATTCGTAATTATTCCAAATTATTACGAATTATTAATAATTATTGGAAATTATTACTAATTATTGGTAATTAATACTAATTATAGGTAATTATAGGAAATTATTGGTAATTTTTGGTAATTTTTGGTAATTATTGGTAATTATTGATAATTACTTCTAATTATTGGTAATTATTACTAATTATTACTAATTATTCATAATTATAAGTAATTATTGGTAATTATAAGTAATTATTGGTAATTATTGGTAATTATTGTTAATTATTTCTAATTATTGGTAATTATTGTAAATTATTACTAATTTTTTGTAATTATTACTAATTATTACTAATTATTACTAATTATTTGTAATTATCGGTAATTGTTGGTAATTATTACTAATTATTGGTTATTATTACTAATTATTACTAAATATAACTAAATATTAATAATTATTAATAATTATTGGTAATTACTGGTAATTATGAGTAATTATTACTAATTATTGGTAATTATTACTAATTATTGGTAATTACTACTAATTACTGGTAAATATTGGTAATTATTACTAATTACTGATAAATATTGGTAATTATTGGTAATTATTGGTAATTATTACTAATTAATGGTAATTATTGGTAATTATTTCTAATTAATGGTAATTATTGGTAATTATTTCTAATTATTACTAATTATTGGTAATTATTACTAATTGTTGGTAATTATTACTAATTATTACTAATTATTGGTAATTATTGGTAATTATTACTAATTATTACGAATTATTCCTAATTATTGGCAATTATTCATAATTATTACAAAATATTACTAATTATGGGTAATTATTAGTAATTAGTGGTAATTATTGGTAATTATTACTAATTATTGGTAATTATCGGTAATTATTACCAATTATTGGTAATTATTACTAATTATTGGTAATTATTACAAATTATTACTAGTTATTAATAATTATTACTAATTATTACTAATTATTACTAATTATTACTAATTATTACTAATTATTACTAATTATTACAAATTATTAATAATTATTACTAATTATTTGTAATTATTGGTAATTATTACTACTTATTGGTAATTATTACGAATTATTGTTAATTATTACGAATTATTGGTAATTATTACGAATTATTGGTAATTATTACTAATTATTGGTAATTATTCAGAATTATTGGTAATTATTATTCATAATTATTGGTAATTATTCCTAATTATTACGAATTATTACTAATTATAGTCAAATATTACTAATTATTTGTAATTATTACTAATTATTGGTAATTATTACTAATTATTGGTAATTATTGCTAATTATTACTAATTATTTGTAATTATTGGTAATTATTACTAATTATTACTAATTATTAATAATTATTACTAATTACTACTAATTATTTGTAATTATTACTAATTATGGGTAATTATTACGAAAAATTGGTAATTATTACTAATTATTACTAATTATTGGTAATTATTGGTAATTATTGGTAATTATTACTAATTATTACTATTTATTGGTAATTATTAGTAATTATTACTAATTATTGGTAATTATTGGTAATTATTTCTAATTATTACTAATTATTAGTAATTATTACTAATTATTACAAATTATTGGAAATTATTGGTAATTATTACTAATTATTCCTAATTATTTGTAATTATAACTAATTATTACTAATTATTGGTAATTATTACTAATTATTACTAATTATTTGGTAATTAATGGTAATTATTACGAAATATTGCTAATAATTGGTAATTATTACTAATTATTGCTAATTATTGGTAATTATTACTAATTATAACTAATTATTGGTAATTATTACTAATTATTCCTAATTATTGGTAATTATTACTAATTATTACTAATTATTGGTAATTATTACTAATTATTGGAAATTATTACTAATTATTGGTAATTATTGGTAATTATTGGTAATTATTACTAATTATTGGTAATCATTACGAATTATTAGTAATTATTACTAATTATTGGTAATTATTGGTAATTATTGGTAATTATTAGTAATTGTTGATAAATATTGGTAAATATTGGTAATTATTAGTAATTATTTGTAATTATTCCTAATTATTGGTAATTATTCCTAATTATTGGTAATTATTCCTAATTATTTGTAATTATTCCTAATTATTGGTAATTATTCCTAATTATTGGAAAATATTGACAATTATTTGCAATTATTGGTAAATATTGGTAATTATTGGAAAAAATATTGACAAATATTGACAAATATTGGCAATTATTAAATATTGGGAATTATTAGTAATTATTACTAATTATTAGTAATTATTAGTAATTATTGGTAATTATTATAAATTATTACTAATTAATGTTAATTATTTCTAATTATTATTAATTAATTCAAATTAATTTTAATTTTTCATAATTACTGCTAATTAATTGTAATTACAGCTAACTATTTTAAATTAATTATTGTTTAATTGTCTCTAATTATTGTTAATTATTAATACTTATTCATAATTATTTGTAATTAGAAATCTGAAAAAAAAAATTATAAAAATTTAATATAAATAAATAAAATAAATATTAAATTAAAATTTAGATAAATACTTTATACTTGATGTCAATGTCGAGCCGCTGTAATTATAGAACACCAGCAACTGAATCCTCAATGTTAGAATTTTTTTTTACAGCTGATAGTCGTAAAATATTCAGAGAGGGAAAATTGTAACGGTTGAGAGTTGAGAGTGGAAAATGGTAATGGTTGGCAGTATTTATAGGTTAGATTAATTGCGACGGGCTTTTTTACGATGGAAAACCCGTTGCAAATAACGATATTTGCGACGGGAACCATCGCAAATAACCCTGACCGCATTTAATTATGGTCGGCATTAAAACGGTTATTTGCGACGGGACCCGTCGCAAATAACACTTGCCGCCGGGGTATTTGCGACGAGACTGCAGACCCGTCGCAAATAGTTATTAACCGCCGTCGGTTATTTGCGACGGGGATAGAACTCCGTCGCAATTAACCCTGACCGCATTTAATTATGTGCGGCATTAAAACAGTTATTTGCGACTGGGCCCGTCGCAAATAACCCCTGCCGCTGAGGTATTTGCGACGGGACTGCAGACCCGTCGCAAATAGTCTTTAACCGCCGCCGGTTATTTGCGACGGATATAGAACCCTGTTACAAATAAACTTCGCGCGGGTTGGCACGCATTTCACGCAAAACTATTTGTGATGGGTAAAAAAACCCGTCGCAAATCACAGATTATTTGCGAAGGGAATAGTTGCTCGTCACAAATACTCATTTGCGAAAGGTATTTGCGATGGGAATAATTCCCGTCGTAAATACCCCGTCGCTATTAACCATTTTTCTCGTAGTGATCGCGATTAACAAAACATAAAAGTTATTAATCACCAAAAAAATATTTTCATCCCATTGAACCAAATTTTAAATACTAATGACACCATGTATGTCAGATTTTTAAAATTCAATTTACAGATGTGGTAAAGTTTCGTTTAAACGAAAAATTCAGTTTTTTTACTACCACTTAGTGGTTTTACTATTCATCAAAAATAGATGTTTTTTAGAAAAATACAAAAAATTCACCCTAAGCTATATTTGACAATCCGAATTCAAAAATGAAATCTATTTTACAAAATAGAAAACATATAAGTTTAGTTAATGAATTTTAATAATTAATTCCCGTTGTCAAAACAAATAGCGTGTTTTTAAGAAACAATATCTATCAAAAGATTGACACTTGTTTAAGTCTATTTTCAAAGTGAAATTAATTCCAATGACCACCATTGGATTAAATGGTAAAAATATATTCTAATTACACATTAAAACCAATTCAAAAGATAATATAATCATATAAATAAATTAAATTAAAATGTGGTTTTGAATTAAAATACAACAATTTTCATTTATTCATTAAAAATGAACTTTATCGGAAAAATAACAAAAAACATACACAAAGTAAATTTTGATGTCCCGATTCTAAAGAAGGATTTTATTTGGTCTAATAGAATGTATAAGAGTGACCAAAACTATTTTTAATGATGGTTCTCCATCAAAAGGCGATAAATCGGCCTTTTAGTGAATATTAGAGTATCTATGGATAAAATTGAATTCTTTTGTTATTGTAAGATTTTATCTTTTAGTGGATAAATGTAAAAACATTTAAAAAACATATATAATCATATTTTAGTTATTTATATTTATTCCTGCCAATACAATGGCTACGTGTTAACTACCATTTAAAATAATATTATAATATTATTATATTATTAGAGTGCAACGTAAGATTTCCAAGAAACTCGTTGTTGCGTATTGGGTACACAATCGAACATAGAAACCCCTTTAAAGTAAAATTAATATTTAAATCACAAATATTAATAAATATGAAAATGTATTATTCTTTATTTACCTGGGATGTTACATCCTTCCCCCCTTTTGGGAATTGCGTCCTCGCAATTTTATTCACTTATCAAAATAAGTGGGGGTATTTATCCATCATAGCATTTCCAGATTGCCAAGTTGCCTCTTCAACCATATGGTTTTTTCATAAAACCTTCACATGATAAATTACCTTATTTCTCAACACTTTCTCTCTTCAGTCAAAAATATGGACTGGTTTTTCTTCATAAGAGAGATTCTCTTTCAACTGAACTACCTCTGGGCTCAAAACATGAGAAGGATCAGGCATATACTTTCTCAACATCAAAACATGAAAAACATTGTGTACCTGAGACAAACTTGGAGGTAATTCCACTTTGTATGCAACTGATCCAAATTTCTCTAGGATTTCATAAGGTCCAATGAACCTCAGACTCAGCTTTCCTTTCCTTCCAAAACACATCACACTTTTCCATGGAGAAACTTTGAGAAAAACATGATCACCTACCTCGAAAGATAGATCCTTCCTCCCGTTATCCGCATAACGTTTCTGCCTGCTCTGAGATGTTCTCATGTGATTCTGAATCAACTAAACTTTTTCTTCCATCTCTTCTACAAATTCTGGTTCCATCAGCTTCTTTTCACATACTTCATCCCAAAAAGCTGGAGTTCGACATCGTTTACCATATAATACCTCAAACAGAGCCATCTGTATACTGGAATGAAAAATGTTGTTATAAGAAAATTCATCCAAATAAAGATGTTGGTCTCAACTTCCCTTGAAATCCATTATCCAAGAATGTAACATATCCTCCATGGTCTGAATTGTTAGTTCTGACTACCCATCTGATTGCGGATGAAAGCTGTACTGATATTTAATTCAGTACACAACGACTTCTGAAGGCCTTTCCAAAAGTAAGAAGTAAACCTGAGATCACAATCAGATACAATAGAGAGGGGAACTCCATGTAACTTGATAATCTATTTAACATACAACCGAGAAAGTTGATCTAGAGTGAATGTATCTTAAATAGGAAGGAAATGAGTAGATTTAGTTAATCGATCAACAATAACCCAGATTGTATTTTTACCTCGAGATATCTTTGGTAATCCCACATTGAAGTCGATGGATATATTTTCCCATTTCCACTCTGGCACCGGTAATGACTGAAGAAACACTTTCAGTAACTGCCACTCTGCTTTAACCTGCTGACAAAACTAACACTACATAGTAAAATCCACAATATCTCTTTTCATTCCATCCCACCAGTAATACTCCCGCAGATCTCTGTACATCTTAGTACTACCAGGATGAAATTAAAATGGGGAACTAAGAGCCACCCCTAACAACTCATTCTTCAACTTTTAATCACAAGGCACACATAATATCTTCCCAAACCTCAAAACACAATCATTATCAATGTTAAATTCAAGAAACTTACCCTTCTGAACCAGCTCAACCTATTTTTGCAACTTATTGTCTTTCTTCTATGCTTGTTTAATTCTGTCTGATAGAGATGATCTCACTAACACCTGAAACAAAATAGAAGAACTTCTTACACCAACAAATTCTATTCCAAATTTCATCAAATCAGAAACCAAAGGATCTCGTTCCAAACGTAGCATGGTTAAAGAAGCATTACATTTTCGACTCAAAGCATAATCCATTTTATTTTCTTTTCCAAGATGGTAATTAATTGTACAATCATAATCCTTGATTAATACCATCCATCTCCTCTGTCACATGTTTAATTATTTTTGAGTGAATACATAATTTAAACTTTTGTGACTAGTATATATTTCACACTTTACTTCATAAAAATGATGCCTTGAAATTTTTAGAGAAAAAACAACAACAGCTAATTCCAAATCATGTGTAGGGTAATTTAACTTATGAGTTTTTAACTGACGTGAAGCATAAGAAATTTCCTAATCAATCTGCATGATGACACAACCAAGTCCCTTCAATGAAGAATCGTTGTAGATAACAAACTCACCATTTCTGGAAGGATGTGGCAAAACTGGAGCATTCACCAATCTTCTTTTCAATTCCTTATTCAACTGAGCCATCACTACAACAAACTGTTAAATCATGATTCTGACCATCTCAGGATGCTAATTTAAAAGTTTATTTCCATCTGTATACCTTCCCAACAAAACTTCCCTGTTTCCTCTTCAAAAAAATTCTTAACACAGAAATATCTTATGTGAAGAAACATGGTAATCTTTATATTCTATATCATTTCAATCATACCATAAATTAATTTATGGACATAAATTTAATAATTTTCTAACTCCTAAAGTTGACTAAACCAACATTTGATTCCAATAATAAGGACCTATCCTTAAAACATTACATAATATTGAATTAAAAAAATAATTCACATTGATGATCTTTTCAGGTTTAGATTTTTAGAGAATTAGGACCTAACTATTACACCTCAAAATATTACAAAGTAGACACTTCTACATAGTTTCCATTTTTTTATAAAACATAAACTCTTGAAAAAAAAGAGTCATGTCTAGTTCCATGTTTAAGATAGCATGACTTTTCCTTGATCCCATACTTGACCCTATTCCACATTATTTTATGTGAAAAAACATTTCCAAAACATACGGTGAGCATAAAAAGCTCAGTAAGGGATACACAAAGAAGGAAAACTATTAGTTTTCTTCAAAACAATAGGTAAATCATGAATACTTTATCATAAGTAATACTTTTCACCTTTATGAAGTAGTAAATACTCTTCACTAAATAAAAGATCATTACTTACCCTTTTTAAACCAAAGTATTACTATAAAACCCATATAAAGAACACTTAACATACAAAGGTAACTTGGGACATAAACATACATAAATGGAATACCCATATGGTCGACTTCTACACAGATCACTAAATCGAATATCCCTACGGCTGACTTCCATAACCAATGAATTGGAGGTTATAACGTAACCACCTGTCCTGGTTTATCACAGCACCGCCCCTCATTTGGTTTTTCATGTAACCACCAATCAAATGTCCAAGTACCATTATAAAATCATAACATATACAACAAATATAAATCATAGAAAACATTTCCACATTTCAATAACAATATATCACATAAATATATTGATATAAAAAATCCATTATCAAAACCTTTTTCAGTACCAAAATACATAATAGAGTATATGGTATTTATTTTTCCTTTTAAAAACAGTACTGCTTGTTATGGAACCCAAAGATCAAGTAATACTCTCGGTGGTGGAAAGGTTGCTGTCACCATGTACGTTAAAAGAAACATTAATTTTTGTCATTTAGTAAAACGCTTCATAGAAAAAAATTCCCTTTAAATTAAATTAAAAGTCAAAGGTATTTATACAGTGTATAAAATAATGTCTTGTATTAAAACAAAATACGCCTCAATGAAAACAGATTGAGACGGAGTCCCTTACCTCGGGTCCGACTTGACTTGATCGTTATTTAATCTCCTGAATAATAAAATAAAGTTAATTTATACTTTATTAAGATCCCTTTTTAAGTTTATTATTTATTTTATATCAATTATTTCCTTGTTATGAACATTATGTAATCATTTAAGTTAATAATGTTCGTTTTGTCGATATTTGGTACTTAAGTAAAAAATGGACTTCTTACAATTACATGTTGTGCATGGGGTCAATGTTTTGTTATATCCAGAATGATATTCATGATTTGGAAATCACATATATCATATATATCCTGAATACACATGTATTTATAATAGTACACAAAATATAGAGGTAAGAAATGAAATGCACCGTTCATGAAGACGGTAAGTTGTACGTACGCATGAACACTACTTTCATTTCTATTTCATATTTAATGGAATGAAATCACAATGATATAAAGGTAAATTATAAATCTAGTATAATATTGTATATAATATTATTAACTCCATCCTTTATACGTCCCACATATGGCATTAACGATTCAAATCACTTTGAGGGGGCGGTAGTCCGCACTTCCAAAAAATGAAATTATCACGTTTATCCATTATGGAAACCATACAGATATGATATAAATGTAAAATACATATGAATAAGGAAAACATAAACATAATATATATCATATATAAATATAGTTAAATCTTAATGTCCACCATGAATGGTGTTTAAGAGAAGATTGAATACTCATCATTTCGTGAGGCAGTTATTCGCCATCCACAGAAAAAGTATGTTCTTTAACCATTAGACAGAGGTGTGTTTAAGTCTAGCTCGAATCCTTAGCATAACAACATCCTATTATATTGAAGATAATGGTGTTTTTATATAAGAAATGAATAAAAGTAGTTTACAGGGTTGGAGAAGCAAAATAAAACAAAAGAATATAAGAGAATACTTTACCGTTAAATTTGGTAACTCCATTTGGTTTGATCCAAAAGGGTTTCATGAAGAGATTTCTGCCTAATGTATGGCTTCTAGGATGAAGAGAGGGATATTGGAAGATTATTTGGGTAGTGGTTGGATGAGCCAAAGTTCTTGAGAAGTGTGTGAAATGGGTATGAAGTGGGTCTTTTTATAAGGGAGAGGAGGGGCTCTTTTGGAAAGCAAGAAACAATTATTTTATTATCTAATGATTTTCTTTTTATAAAGGTCCAAAAATTATTAACGTCAAAGATAAGGTGGACCAAGTTTGAAATAAAATCATCCAATAATAATTGGACATGTTTTGGATATTATTTTAAACATTCTATTCTTATATATTTAAATCATTTATTAATGACGTAAACACTGCATCATCATTGTGTCATTAATAATTTTATTTATTTTATGTCTAAAAATTATAAAAATATTACCATGTTGTATGAAATATTTTCTTTCTAATGAATATTTATAGTCAAATATATTAATTATTTAACCCAATGTAAAAATTGTTTTAGGAAAACAATACATGTTTGTGATATTTTTATTTTTACTTTAAATAAAAGGTATTAATGTCATTATCTTACACAAGTGGCTCCATGGGGTACCAAAAATTGACCCATGAATTTTCATGGTCTTCCATGACTCATTAAATAAGTTTAGTAAAAGTTTAAAGGTAATTTCATATTATTATAACATTATATTTACCTTAAATTACACTAATTACCTTTAAATCACGATTAATAAAACTTAAAAGTTACTTTAGACCAAAAAATTATTTTCATCCCATTGAACAAAATTTTACATACTAATTACAACCATGTATTTAGTATTTTTTAAATTCAATTCACAAATGTGGTAATTTTTTGTTTAAATGAAAAATTCAGTTTTTTAACGACCACTTAGTGGTTTCACTATTCATCAAAAATTGAAGTTTTCCAGAAAAATACCAAAAAATTCACCCTAATCAATATTTGACATTCTGAATTCAAAAATTACGTCTATTTAACAAAATTAAAAACATATAAGTTGCATTAATGTATTTTAATAAGTAATTCCCATTTTCAAAACAAATAGTGTGTTTTTAAGAAACAATATCTATCAAAAGATTGACACTTGTTTAAGTGCAATTTCAAAGTGAAATTAATTCTAATGACCAAAATTGTATTAAATTGTAAAAATATATTCTAATTTCACTTTAAAACCAAATCAAAAGATAATATAATCATATAAATAAATTATATTAAAATGTGGTTTTGAATTAAAATACAACATTTTTCATTTATTCATTAAAAATGAACTTTATCGAAAAAATAACAAAAACATACAAAAAGTAAATTTTATTGTCCCGATTCTAAATAAGGATTTTATTTGGTCCAATAGAATTTATAAGAGTTACCAAAACTATTTTTAAAGAGGGTTCACCATCAAAAGGTGATAAATCAACATTTTAGTGAATATTAGAGTCTCTATGCCTAAAATTGAATTCTTTTCTTATTTTAAGCCTTTATATTTTATTGGATAAATGTAAAAACATTTAACTAACATATATAATAATATAATAGTTATTTCTATTCATTCTCACCAATAAAATGGTTGTGTGTTAACTACCATTTAAAATAATATTATTATATTATTAGAGTGCAATGTAAGATTTCAAAGAAACTCGTTGTTGCGTATTGGGTGCGCTATTGAACATAGCAACCAATATAAAGTAAAATTAATATTTAATTAACATTTATTAATAAATATAAAAATGTATTATTCTTTATTTACCTGGGATGTTACAGAAGTAGTAGTTGACTACCACCCTCGTGTTAATCTTACTGGAATATAGAAAGGGCTATGTGGTGTATTGCAACTCTTTAGGTATGGCTCTCAAGTGTGTTCTTATGTAGGGTGATCATTTGGTGGAGTATGGCTCTCACCATCTTCAACCACATGAAAGGAACTACCCAAAACATGACTCAAAGTTAGCAGTGGTGATGCATGATTTAAAGACATGGCGTCACTACCTTTTTAGGGTGAGGTTTGGGGTATATTCTAATCATATGGGTTTACCCTATATTTTCTAGTTGAAGTGTCTTATTCTGAAGCAGCGACATTGGATCAAATATCTGCATGGGTTAAACTACTATATAATCTATACACTAGGAAAGAGTAATGTTGTGGTTGATTACTAGAGAAGAAGAGTATCTGTGGCAGCACTGAGGAAGTCCAATGATATGTGGACTCTGATGGGGATATTTTCTCAGATGCACTTGTAGACCAAGGAGAATATTTGAGGTGTGTTCATGGAAATAGTTAATTTTACTACGGTTCATTTGGATTTGATTTAGTGGGAGAATCCTAGTAAAGAGATATGTTAGTGGTTGATGTAGTTTCTTCATGATGGCGAGATGCCTTCGGACAGGTATTCATCTCCTGAGGGACATTGTGCTTAAAGAGTCGTTCTGTGGTGCCATTGTCTCTAAGGGAGGTGGTGATGTAGAACAACCACCAATATCAATGGGTTGTTCATCCTAGAGCCACAAAAATGTAATATGATGATCTTCTATAGATCTGGTGGCTTGGAATGGGGCATGATATACATGATATCTTATCAAGGAGTTATACATGTCACCAGGTTAATGTATAGCATCATAGGCCCTTAGGTTTGCTTCATCCAATGGATTTTCCTAATTGGAAGTGGGATGAGGTCTCCATTGACATTATTGTTGGATTACCTCATACATATTGAGGTAAGAACACTTATGGGATGTTGTTTATCATCCGAACAAATCATCCCACTTTATTCCAATCAGAGATACAACTAAAGTAGATGAGCTGGGATGATTATATATTCATAAGGTGGTAAGCTTTCATGGTGTCCCATCAGTAGTTTTTTTCAGATAAATACACATGCTTCCCCAATTGGTTTTGGGAAGGCCTTCATAAGGTCATGGGATCATAGATCAAGATCAACATAATATACCATCATCAGATAGATGGTTAAACAGAGTGGGAAAATCATATTTTTGAATACAATCTTTGTGCATGTGTCTTGGACTTCAGTATTTCATTTGAAACCCATTACGGATTGGTCTAGTTCTCTTTAAAAAATAGTTACTAATACTAGATTATAATGTATCCTTTTGAGGCGATCTATGGTCATCCTTGTCGGTCCCCCCTATTTCGTGCAGAGATAGGTGAGACCTCAATTTTGTGACTGATCCTTGTGCAAGTGACATCCGAGAACGTAAAATTTATTAGGAAACATTTCATGAAAGCTCAGAGTCGACACAGATCCTATTCATACTAGATGAATCATTATATATATATATTGGTGGGTGATCAGGTATTCTTCAATCTGGCCCCTCATTTTGGTCATCGTTGATTGGTGAAGTTGGGAAAGCTATCGCTAAGGTAGGTCGGACCTTTTGAGATCACCAAGAACATAGAAAAGGTGGAATATGGGTTAGATTTTCCCTCTCAATTAACATATATTCATAACATATTCAATGAATCCATGTTTAAAAATTAAAATATAGATCCATCTCATGTGTAGAATTATGAAGAATTAGATATATAACTCGATTTATCAGTGTTTGAGTGGCCAGTGTGAATAGTGGATTATCAAGGGAAGGCGCTTTAAGAGAAGAATATTCCCCTGGTCATGGTCCTTTGAATGTGTGTTAACAATGTACATGAGACATAGGAGTTGAAGACATGGGTTGAGACAGAGTACCTATTCTTGTTTTCCAATCAGGCTTCGAGTTGACTTTTCAGGGAGGAATGTTTTTAATAATTTGGAGAATTTTCACATCCATGTCCCTATTTTAAAGTATTTTGGTCAAATATTATTGGAATAAAATCAACCTATAGGTTAGCAATAGGTTACCGATGATATTTGGAAGAAAAATATGATTTTTGGGTGTCCATAACAGGACGCATGGTTTGGCCACACAATTTACTAAATAATTCATCCAAACTGTGCATAGGTATCAATGTCATTAAAAATCATTTGAAATTTACAATATTTTCCTTCCTTAAGTAAACCCAATCCACTCATTTATTCCCCCATTTTACCCTACCATGCATGGAGGTATATCAAGCTCCCTTAACATCTCTTTGAACCTTTTTTGAGGGTTGTTTTGGGAAAACATCATGATTTATCAAGTATGTGAGTACTCCTTTGTTTTTATTCTATTTAATTTGGGTTTCTTCCACCTTTTTAAATGTTACAAATTTCAAAAACCTAAGGCTTCAAAACTAGGGTTTGATTTTGTGTTTCTTTGTCCAGTCTTGTGAATTTATGTTTGTTTGCACTCTCTTGTGGTGTGATAGTGGTGACTTTAAAGTTAGGTACAAAAATTCCTGGTTTTTGTCATTAATGGTAAGTGATTCCATGTGTTATCATTATTTGATTAGTTATCTTTTCCTGATTTAAATATTTATTATGATCCTCTTCCATTGATCTTGGTGTGAAAATGAATTTTTGGAATCATTGATTATGCGGTTGATTTTAAATTAAAATTCTTATATAAAAATAATTATGTTTAATGTGTATTCCATGTTGAATTATTTGGGGTTGTTTAGTGGTTAATGTAATGGTTTTATTAAATGGTGTTGGGCTTCCAATTCTAGTTTTCTATGACATTTGTGTGCATTTGGTTTAAAAGAAGGGGTTTAAATGGATTTCATGAGAAAAGATTTGTTAAACTTATTGAAATTGTTTAATGAAAATTTTAAATGGTTTGTTGAGTTACAAAAAGGGTACAAGACAAGTTTAGCTACTGTTTGGAGTGTGTATTAATAAATTGGTTTTTTTGTGTAAATGGTATTTTGTATAATGGTGAACTTTTTTATTCACAAATAGTTAAACCCATGTCTCTAGGTGGGTAGACTACGACTAGTATGTTAGTGATCCAGAGAGGTATCCTCCTTGTTTCACATAGAAAGTTGACGATGAAAACACTAACTAAACTATGATGGGGTTTGAGTACTACTAGGACATTGGGGTTTCCCATCCTAGTGGCTCTTTCATGAGAAGGTTATGTATTATTGTATCTTTTACATCGATATATGAAGTACGTAGGGCCCATAACTAACTATTGCCTAAGGGTGTTCCCGTGACTAGTGCTCATGGAATATTTTGTATTTACCATTTGAACATGGTGTGTTTGGCTATAAAATTTAGTATCATGCCTTTTTTTGAATTTCTTCATTCATTAAAGCTTCCACTAAAAAACTATTTCATTTAAAAGTTTCACCCCTTTAGAAATTGTTGCAACCATTTCTTGTTTATAAAATATTAAATGATTTTTATCTTATAATGTTTTTTACAGGTAATATTTGGGGGGGGGGGGTATACTATTATTATTTTGATCACACAATACATACACCTATGCGTGTATGTACACTTTGTTATGATTGATACAAGTAAGGAAAATTTCTTTGGAGATGGCGGTTTAGGTTGTTAGCTTTTATCCCTGATGTGGTGTTGTAGAGGAGGCTTGGGGATGATGGTCCCTTCTTGTGTGGGGGTTCTATATTTGTTTTTAATTGTAATTTGGAGTTGTGGACCTCTTCGTATTTGTCAAAAACCTTTTATTATAGTTCTAAATTTTATTAAAGTCATTTTTAGACTTAATTTATATATTCATTTTATTTATTGTTTTATGGGAATTTAATTCTTCTAAACAAAGGTAAGTCATTCCCAAACACATATCCATAATACCCAATCACTTGTTCCAGCTCCTGGGGATAAGGAAATCCCTTTGGGCCTTTTCGTGGAATGGGTCAGTTTTTGGTTTAGATGGAGACTATATCTAGTTCGTGACAATATATCATGATTAAATAAGGGAAAATCAGTATGGAATGGTAATGAACTAAAAAAATCTATTTAATTGATAACTTGAGAATGAATTCATCTATGGATAAAATAAATGTAGTACTTTAATTGATAATAATAAAATATTTCTCACTAAATGGAATTCATAATATTTTGTTTCACTATCTTAGATATCCTCAAATTAAATGTAAAACAATGTCTGTTTAAATGGTATATGGTTTCATTTATAATCATATAAATCAAACAAATAATACTGTTATTTAAGTGAAATTTCATTTCAACTGATCACATGAAAGTGTATTTTTCAATAGAACATTAATGTCCAAAGAATAAATAAGAGGAAATTGTGAACAATAATTCATCAAAATATATGATTTTTAATAAAATTATTTCTTTTATATAAATAAAGAAGATGGAGGAGAATTACTAAAATAATATATCATTAATGTATCATTTTTATAATACCAATGACATCTTGTAGAAGAATCTATATATCACTAAATTTTGGCAACATTAAGAAAATTTATTCACAAAACATATATTAAAAAATTCATTTTGACTGATTACAAATAAAACTGAAAATGATTTTTTTTAATACACTATAAATATTCCTCATAAATATTCTAAAAAGTTAATTATAAAATAAAATTTAAAAAATAAACTATTTGAGTGAATAAAATTACTTTTTTCATAAACTTTTAAGAAAAATATAGACATAGAAGAAAAATATATCTGATCAAAAAGATTATTCGGATTAGATTTTCATTATAAAAATTATTTTCTTGAATCAAGTGGAAAATAAAGAATAATTTAGAATTAAATCTAGAATCTATATAATAATTAAAAGGATAATAAAATTTCTTACATTTATGGAGGATTTATTATCATATTTCATTTATTAAAATATTTTTTATCACTGAAAGATTATATTATAAAATAATTTCACCCACTGGAAACTTTCAAAAAATAACACCATTAAAGAATAAAACTGAATTTATAATTTAATCATAATTAATAAATATATATTCATGTCAATTTCATCAAAGGATCACTCTATGAGTTTAATAAAAATAAATACAATCATAATAACAAATATTTATCAATGGAGTTCAAATTGAGAAGAAATACCTTACTTAATGTTCAAATAACTCATAATTGACTCTAACATTATGTATAATAAGTATATATATATAATACATACATACTAGAATAATATACATATTTATAGTATCATATATGATACTTATATAGAATTTGGTCACCATTTTTTATACATTCTTATATTATTATCATTATTTCAGGTGTTACCTACAACATTTTTCATGAGAATTTTGGTCCGTAGGTTCCATTCCTTGTAGTTGGATTATGGTTCCATAATCAATAGAACGTTAATAATGATATAATTATAATATATTATCCTTATATATATATATTCATACTATAAATGTTTAAGATATAAAAATTATTACATCATTCTTGGAGACTGAAGGTCATACATACGTATGAACATTATTTTAAAATTTTGGATGATGGAACAAAATAATGGTAAATAATAATTCACCAAAACATTATGACTTTTTAATCATATATGTATTATATATTTTTAATATCCATCCTTATTACAATTAAATTAAAAATGAAATTAAAAATATCTCACATCGCTTCATGAAGGTTGTAGTTCACTCATAAACACAAGTGACACTGTCATTTTATAGCAGATTGAAAAGTATGAATGAAGATATCATATATAGTTATAGAAGAATAATTATTTCATACATTTTATATATCCCCATTTTTTACATCCTTATATCCATCGAAGTAAAGTGGGGATGAAAATGAATTACACCTCTTTGTAGAGGTGGAATGTCTTACATTTCCATGATCGATGTTTTCTCTTTATATATGATAAAAAATTTGGGTAAAATGGTTATAAATTTTATTATAATATTATTTATAGTATTATATTTTTTTATTTTTTTTATGATTAATAAATATTTTTTATAATAAAAAGAATAAATAAATTTCTAAGGGTTTGTAAAGATGATTACATTTTCTTCGATAGAGTTCTTTTAGATTCTTTCCAAACAACCATTTGAATTGTATTTTAAGAACTTTATATACATAAAATCATATTTCAAAATGTGGATAAAAGAGTTTATTATGGTTTTTTATAGATATTAATAAATGTTGTCATGACCCATCACAAAGGGTCTTGTGCTCCGACTCCCCAAGACCACCTCCAATAGAACAGGGATGACGACTAGCATTGAGTATGAATATCACATACATGGAAACTATTATTCTAATTAATTTTACACATAAATGAATATAAAAGTATATAAGATGATTAAATTTAGAAAAACTCATAATCCATGCATTCATACATCTAAATCCCACAACCATGGTATGATAGGAATTAAAGGAATGTAAACCTGGTCAAATACAAGCCCACCAAAAAGATTCTTAAAACAAGTCCAACATGAATGGAAAATTGGGAATATATTTAATTTAATGCAGAAAAACCTCAATCTATCTTGTCTCACTATGAATTTTATATTTTGGGTCTATAGAAGATTCTGTAAAAGGGTCAGTCATTTACACAATACATGACAGCTGAGGGAACTAATTGTACAGGGGTGAGTATTATAATACCCAGTGGGAAACCCTGAAATAAAAAAGTATAAAATAATAATAATAAATAAATATCTGCAAATGTGTATTTATTCAACACATATGATAATAATATATATATTTACTCAATATAGACACACCTTTAAAAGATAAATCAAAATCAAAATATACTAGCCTAGGATTCGAACTAGATGATTCTACAAAGCACTCATCTAGGATAACACACTTCTATGTTTGATAGAACTGATGATGTCTGTATGAATGTTACTTCCCAATGGTTCTCTTCATAATAAGAAAAATCTAATAATTCAGTGAGAATATGATACACAGATGATGATCTCACCAAAGGACAAGGGGTGATACCAAAAACTAAATCTGGATTAACCCACTAAGTAGAGGACCAAAGACCACATATTGTTTTTCATGATGATTCCAAGAAATCCACCTAGGGAATAATGATGAATATATGATCTCAATTTGGTACTCATGGATGTATTCCTATAACACAATACATTATGCCTTGTTGAAGGGATATTTTCCCTAGGAGTAGGATGTGATTCCGTACTAACCCTCAAGGAATGAATACGGGGGACACACCATAACCAAACTTGTCCATGATATGGATTACATGGAATCTATGAATGGTTTTATAAATTAAACTGTGTTTCTAAGGGAATATATTCCATGTTACTTGTCATAGATTCCTTCCCGTGTAATTGTCCTGTGTCTAAAGCCATATATGTGTCCAAATAGAAGTACCAAAAATGTTAGCTTCCCATATACTATGACCAAGTACCAATACATTTTGAGCCCCTGTACTTGTCAAATTTGTGTCCATAGAGGGGATTACATGGTTTTATACCACTCTTGTACCCCATATTGTGTGTGTGTACCCTCCAAGGTACAGATAGAGCTGGCGAAAAAAGTTCAAATTCTATGTTACCAGTTCATACACCGAGTGATATTTATCTTTGTCTCAGAATCATAACCACCGGAAAAAAGGAACCACAAATGGTGTGGCTCCAATATACACATCATTTCATGTATATTTTTACAAAATTTTATATATTAAATATGTGTTTGATTCTATGCCTCTGACCTTTGATCAGATTTCACGTCTCATTGGAAAAACAAGATTTTTTATTGTCTGATTACTACTATCGATGAAAAACTATTTCGGACAGAAAATATAATCGAAAAATGGATCTACACAGCATTTATTATTTTTTTTATAATTAACACCAAATTGAGTATCAAAAATCAATTAATACATCGCAACTCAATTTTCCCCACCCCTATTATGCCATACCAAGCAGAAATCTAAAATATGAAATCATTTCACCAATAAATGGGCTCACAATCATCTATTTCATTGGTATACATTGTACCACTAGAAAAAAATGAATTCCATTGATAAAAGAAGTTGTGGAGTATAAATTCAGAACCAAAAACCTATGAAATAAACCTCACACACAGTTCTTTTTGGCCTCGATCCATCTCTAATATAATACAAATAATGAATTAATAATCACAAATAATTATTCAAATAAAATCCCCCTAATAAAACCCCTCCAATAATATTCATGAACCTTGAATCAGTTTATTAGTATATTGATATGTTATAATCATATAAATAAGTAAAGGGTAAGAAATAAAAAAAAAACAAAATATATTCCTCATTTCAAATTTATTGATAATGATGAATTATGTGGTGTTGTAGTCATTGGAAATATCATTTGATTCCTTTTCATGTTGACTATTGATATATGATTTGGTTTCCATCTGTTTGTGGAAGATCCACGAACACTCTACCCAATAGTTCAACAATGGTTCTACGGTTATGAGGATAACCCCGGAATTCCATCATAATAGTAAATTTAACAAAAATTTAGACATTATATCTATAGAAAAGATAAAATAAATTATATAATTATTTTATTCATTACCATTCCCACAATACATTTTCATCAAATGAATCATACCAAATATTTTAAAGTCAACCCTAGGGTTAAACCCACATTCTTACTCAACAATACCCTCAAATATCTGTTCTGATCCCCAGTTTAAAATTTATTATAATTTCTCAAGAAAAATGGATTTAGATTCTATTTAATATAATTAATAAAATTCGAAAATTTATTCGAGGCCCAACGGGCCTCCATATCTCAGTCGTGTCAAACCCACTTCTTGAATAAAATCTATACAATATCTAAAAATAAATAACGTAAAATATGAGTCATTACACTCTCCCAACCATGGGAATTTTGTCCCAAAAAGATAAAATAGGGGTTCATAAAGTGGTGTGTTTACTAATCACATATATGATCATCCTTATACCATATGCTATCCTAGACATTCCCTTGATACCAATAGACGTAGTCTAAAGGAATCAATTTTCCATAATGGATCATCACGCTATGTTCCTCGATCTCTTATGGGTACTAAGAGTATGTACATCTATCCATGATTCCTATATCTCCCTAGTTGATAACATGTGATTGGTCATGTAGGTCCCACCTCAATGGTTACAAAAGGACTACATCATGTACTCGGTCTAATTGTGGAGGTAAAGCTATGTGGTACGTCACCTCTCCAATAGTACATAATATCTCGAAACTGCCAATGAATCTCAGATATTTCTTTCTACCTAAATGAAATCTATTTAATCTATGTTGTGGTGAAACCTATAAGATCACGTGGTCGCACTCTTTGAACTATGTAGTCCAATTTCATGTTTTAGTATAAGAATTTACATGTAAGTTTATAGTGAAAACATACTCCTATAATATATGCACCATCTCGGTATTTACTCATACATACTCTAGGGCCATGAGTACTGACTCTCCTTGGTCAATCATTTAAACTAGTGACCTAATGATTTATATGTACAAATACTTGAATAGTTCCATACTGATGGTGGTATGGTATATGTTGTTTTACAAAAAAACTCAAATAGAGGTAAATGGTACTCCCAAATATGGTAAAAGTCCAAAATGCATGCTCTCAACATGTCCCCCAGAAACTAAATGGTTTTTCCAGTCGGGACGTCATTTTGGGTATGAAACACTCTTCTCAAGAGTAACTGAGTCTGAAACACCTCTTTTAATCCCATAGAAAAAGGGGATTTTAAGCAATAATCCTATCTAGAAATGATCATATGTGTAACTCCATGTCATAATCTTTAACCGCTTGCACCTATTATTTCCCTTTCCCTCCATACCCCTAATCATGGTGTGTCCCACCTAGTATGGTGGTCATAACCAAAACATGTCTCGACAACCTCTGACTACTCTCCCTGATCCTCATCTATGTTCACTGCCTTGTGAACCTACCTACTCACGCCACTTCCTCTACCTTAGTGGACCATCTACATTGTCTCTATCATTTGTATGGTGGGTCTGATAATTTCATACAATATGTCCCATGTCATATCATGAGTGACACTACCTCCATAGGATTATTGGATCCATCCCAATAGCCCTGAATCATAGACCCTTTATATTGGGACATAAACTTGAAATTTACCACAAGTCCCTATCCTTGAAACTAATGTCAGATCCCTACTACCAAGGCCTTTACTATAGTATACCCACTAACTAAAACCACTGTTTATATCTACTCTACCAAGAAATTTTCTACCACCAAATAACTCTATAGAACCCCAACATAAGTTGGAATCCATTAAGGGATAACACTATCCTGGATGTCACTATACACACCTCTCTTGAAGTTTTGATACCTAAAGATCTGTTCGCAAACCATATCCTTCAACTACTAATAGTGGTTGGTAAATATTAATGAATAATAAACTACCATTGTGTATCCTTTCATGAGTTACAGAAGCAACGAGATATGTACAACCTTCATTGTTTCTAGTGATAATACCTCATTGAAAATATTTTGAAACTCTACCCACATAAGAGTCACCCCATTATTAGACTGGGTCACTAAAACCCACCATTTCACTGTTGAGTCTTGTATAAGGCTCACTACCATGACAACCATCTAATATTATAGTGCCCTAACCATGTGTAAATATTGTGTCACTACCTCAGGAAAGTCCTTAATTGCGTGTTTGTTAGGCTCACCACATAACATTAGGGTTATCTTTCTCTATAACATGTGATGTGAACTAAGTTGTCACTCCTCATCATATGGTACTACAGGTACCACATGATTATCAATGGGTGGTTCTATAGTTGGGGCACCCCATAGTGGTATCATATTATGAACTGGTATTTGTATCGATGCCTCATCATTGAAGGGATCATCCTAGTGATTAGGATACTGAATCCAATCTACTATACATCATGGAGGTATCCTAAATTAAACAATATATACCATAGTAAATGAGTAAATCTAGTGACTTGACACAAGAAGGACATGAAAACAACAACAATTTTCTATATGATGCATCTACTATTATTTTCCCTAAAAATGTTCTCATGTATTGAGTCAAAAACTATGTGATCAGAGTCCGTGTGTATGAATATGTCAGAATTCATACAGACAATGGAGTCCCTTTCCAGAAATCTGAACTCGAAACACTTAACACTATTTCGAAAAACCAATCTCATATAATCCTATCGTAAAGTATAACTAACCTCCCTGATATAACTATATCCTAACCCTTCTCAAATGGGACCTTTATGGTACTCCCCAATACCTCCTCCAATAGGATAGGTACTGGAGACTAGATGTGAGTATTAATATCACTAAAAAGGGTGGCCTTAGCCTAAATATGTGTAAGCATGAAAAAATATATAATCCTATACAATGATGAAATGTGAAGAAAAAACTATACAAAAATGTGTCCATACATCTAATTACAACAACCAATGTTTGATAGGATGTAATGGAATGTAAACATGACCAAATACAGGTACACCGAAATGATTCTGAAAGCAAGTCGAGTAAGAATGTAAAACTATGACTACATTCAATGTAGTTCATGAACACAACTCTTTTCATTTAGTATGACCAAACACTATCTTTACTTGGTTTATCTGAGAATCTATCGAAGAATTGATATATATCAAAAGACGTGACACTTTCAGGAAAATTCTATTCTGCGATGAGTATAAAAATTCTCAATAGGACACCACAAAAACAAAAATTATACAAAAAAGAATATATAGTAATCTCTACATACCTGTTTTCTAAATAACATATGACAATAACATCTACATATAATCAACATAGTCACACAATTAAAATTTAAGTCATAATTATAATATGCGATCCTATGATTCCAACATGAATATTACACAATCCACACATCTGATAGAACACAATATTGAGTATGACAATATAGATGATGTCCGTCTGAGAGGTATTTCTTGTTAGGTCTCACCATTAGAAGTACAAGATGATAGTATTAAGATAATATGATACACAAATGAGGATCATAACCAATGTAATGGGGTGATACCAAAAACTCATTATGTATTATCCCTCTAAGTATAGTATTATAACTCGTATTGTTTTGGTAACGACGATACCATGAACACCACCTAAGACACGATGATGTATATATGATATTACTCTAGGCCTCATGGTCATAGTCCAACAACTCTATCCAAGATGTCCTATTGAAGGGAGCATTGTACTAGGAGTAGGAGGTAATTCTGTAGTAGCGCTTCGAGAATGAATATGGGAGACACACCTTAACTAATCTATCCATGACATGGATATCAAGGACTCCAAGCCATGGTTTATAAAGATAATGTTGTATAGAATGGGTCACATTCTTTGTACCTTGACCTTGGGTCTGGTCCTTATAAATGGACCTTTTGTCAAGCCTTTTCAGTGTCCATGTAGGAGTACTCAGCATGTTGGTGCCCCATATCCTTTTCCCATGTACCAATAAATATCTTGTCATATTTACTTATTCAAGATGTTTCCATGTAGTGGAGTATAAATTGTACTCCCACCCATTCACCCCAACCTTGTTCTATGTACTCTCCAAAGTATACATCGAACCCCCAAGAATGAGTCAAACGTTGTGTAACCTAGTCACAAACTGTACGATACATATATTCCTCTGAAAACCCTAGCCACCATATAGGGGGCCCCATAGGGTCTGTGGATCTGAGAGACATGTCATTAGAAGAGTATTTTTCAATAATTCCAGACCTAAAATCCACATTTGATTCCATTCCTCTAGCCTTTGATCTGATCACCAGTCTCACTGGAAAAGCTATAATTTTTCACGTCAGAGTCTCATCGTCAGTTGAAAATGCGTTCTTTCAATAAAATTTATTTATAAAATGGATCTACACCTCATTCTTCTTTGAATGACTAAGAACATGAAATAAGAGTTCCAATGGTGTCCAATATACTAACACCCCTATCATCACACCAATTTCATTTCGTTCCAAAACTAATTCTATAATATCAAATCATTTCACCATAAAAGGGATGTGAAATGATCGATTTTGTTGATATAAATCAAAAAAGGCCAATCGATGAACACCCATGATGAAAAAAATATGGGGGATAAATTAAGAACCAAAACCCTAAGAAATGAACAATGGAAATTATTCTGGTTTTCTACACCCAATATCCATTAAAATAATAATGATGAAAAAAAATCAAAAATAACTGATATGATTAAATCCCTTCAATAAAACCCACCATGAAATATGCATGATACTTAAATTAATATGTTAGTCAATTGATCATCATTAATCATAGAAATCATGAATGGGGAAGAAATAAAAATAAAAAACTCCCTAAATCAATTCAGATCAATTGTTGATGATGAATGAAGCTGCGTTATAGTCATTGGTGAGATCCTTTGATTCTGTTTCACATCGATCATCAATCTACGATCCAGTTTCTAGCCATCTGAGTGAGGTCCTCCAACACTGGATCCAATGACTCTTTAATAGTTCAATTGTTATGTTCTAACACTATAATTACAACCTAAAAATCTATTTAATGAAACCTCAGTTGATGTTTCAAAGGAAAAGAAAAAAATAAATTATATAATTATTTTATTTATTTACAGGCCCACATTTACTTTTTAAAAATGAAAGGCACCGAGTATGTTTAAGTAACAACTTGGGTATAACTCATGTTATGAACAAAATGGTTCTAAGATATTTCTGATCAAGGCCACCTTTTAGTTTTTATTCCACTTTTTTCAGGAAAACTACATGCACATTCAATTTAATATATTTATTATATTTAAAAAATTTATTCTAGGTACATTGGGAAATGGAATCACATGTTATCTCAGAACTTGGAATTGAAAATAATCTATATAATACCCGTATATAATAAATGTAAAATCTAATTCGACAAAAATATGGTGTTATGAAATGATAGAAGACCTATACTTTTATAAGTGATTAGAGGGATGCTTCAGAAAATTTATGAAATATTATAGAATAATATAAATCTAACCCTTGTAAAAATAGTTCAAAAATAATATTTATTATATTATAAGGACTATATAGTGTTTATATATTCATATAGTATAATTTTTACAATTTTATATATCATTTAAAAGATTAAAATTTTTATTAAACCCTTCATTGAAAATTTTTAACCATAACCATGGTAATGAATTAATAAATATTAAAGGGTTATAATTTTACCTATATGGTAAAAAATATTTAATAATTGGCCCATGGATCAAATTTTGGACAATATATTATCCCCCAATCCTCTTTTAACATTATTATTTTTGTTAAATAATTTAATGATATATTATTTTCTCATAATATCATTAATGTCATTTTTGACACTATTCATTTAATTTCAAATTTAAGACATCATTAAAAATTTTAAATTAGAATATAATCATTTAAAACATCCCCAATATGACCTATAAATCAATATAATTCATGTATCACAATAATTCATCTAAATTATGTCACTTTAGAAATTTTAAAATCATTTTTTTAATTGAATAAATTGTGTGCCAATATTGCATAAGCATTTATGTTATTTATTCACCAGTAAAAAATAAATATAAATTGAAAGGATTAAAAATTATTTCCTCTTTCAAATGATCAGAGAAACATAAATTATTTTTATCTTTATCTAAAAATTTTACAAACAATAATGTCATGAATGTGAAATTTTGGCATTGTTATTTCTTAAAGTAAAACAAATTGTAATAGCCTAGAAAAATTGAACCATGTGACCATATAATTGGGACACTGATATAAATCGATATAATATATTCATAAAAAAAGAGTAAAGTAATGCTTTGGAGAAATTTTAAAGCATTATACCATTTTTATCCTTGTTTTACTCATACCGAGGTACAAATATCCATGCAGTTATTGTTCATAATGACTACAAATAAACTGGATATATTTAAAATAACTGAATCTACATATTCAAAATGTAGAATACATTATATAAAACATACTCCATAGAAGTTGAAAAATATATTTCATAAAAATTTTAAAAACACAATGATTTTTTTTATAAATATTCATTTTTAAGTCTAAAAATGAACATATTTAAAAATAAGCAATACTGATGAATAAAATCTAATATATTCAATTATTAATAAATAAATGAGGTTTATGTTAATTGGGGATTAAAATAAATTCATATTTATTCTTTTTTAATTAACATAAATGGATGATTTTCCAATATTAGTTTTCTATTCACTATTCCCTAAAAATCATAAATTTCGGAATATTAAAAAAACTTCACCCTAAGATTATATTGAAATGATGAATTAAAAAATAATTTAATTGTAACATAAAATTATTTTCTTTTTATTCCATTTTTTCTCATTATTGTATGTAAATCGGGAAATCAAAAAAATATTTAAAAAGAAATATACCATAAAATCTTCTGCTGCTATACATAATAATGAAACATTATTCCATATTTTCTCAAGATAAAATGTATGATGAGGTATAAATGAAATATATTTATTAAATACTATTTAGACTTGTTTATAGTTCATTTTAAAACTTATCCCTTTACTTTAACCCCAACTAATTTCTTTTAACATGTACCACATTAATAAATATTTATATCAGTAACAATTCATATTGATTAAAAAATAACAATAAATTATTATATAAAATTACTTATGGTTATCTAAAATATTGTATCCATATTACCTATTTTAGTATATATAATATGTATAAATTAATTATTTTTAAATCATCCAAATCGTGATAAAAAATATTTTCCTAAAAAAGCTTTTTATGTCCATAAATATTTGTATTCAATAATTAGGTATAATGTTGATCAAAAATGTTTTCATTGAATTCTTTTAAGAAATAATATTCTAATTAAATTCTAAAACCAATCCAAATAAAAATTGTTCTTAAAAAATTAATATAAATATATTATTCATTTAAATTGGTATTCTACATATTCACCCAAAGGAAATTGTTACATTAAATTAAAAAAAATTCCTTATGATTGTTTTTACATTCTTATTTAGAAAATAAATTTAATTTTTTAAATAAAATTTCAATAAAAGGTAGATATCTGGTTTTCTCCTGGAAGAAATTACTAAAAAAATCATTTTAATGGAAAAATATTTTTTTTTTGAAAAAATATTTTTTTGAAAATTTGGTACTCATTTATTATGAATTATATAAATCCATTATGAATATTTTTCAAAATAGGAATATTCCTATTCATGGTATCAGTGTTTTTATAATGGTATTCTATATTATGGTTCATTTAGTCTATATGTTTTTTATATTGCAAACTATTTGTAAAATTAAACGTATTTAAAGAAAAATATATCATATAACAAGGGGAGTTACCCTATAGCCTAAAATGAAGCAATATATAATTCTATACAGGATCTATAGTCCATAGAGTCACTAAATTTTGCGATGTCAAAACCTTCTACTGAGGTCTTGTAACTACACCATATCTTATCCTAGCTATGTGAATCCATGATTCTAAGACTGGTCTTTCAACATCGATGAGAAGTACAGAGATAAAAAAATACATCAATGTGATGGTTAACTTTATTCCTAAATATATACCACCTAACAAATTCATATCTGAAAGAGGGAGTTAAAGGAAGTTTTATATACTCTGACTATTGATTGCTACACTATACTACATTCTCTAGATTCTTTTTTGTATTCCCAAAATAAGAAACTAGAAATATTTTGGAGACAAAACCAATTGACCCATTGTTATATAGAAGGATACCTACTCCCCTAAATTCCAAAACACCATTATCAGTCATCAGATACTTATTTAGCACCACATCATAGGTCATACAATCAATGTTCATGGCCTAGTGTTTTAGCATTTCAAGAAGCATAATCTTGAGATTCCCAAATTATAGCACCATATTCCCAGCTTAAATATGAGCAATGTGAAGCAATATGGTGAAACAAAATGAAGAAGAAGCAACTTACATAGTAACCTCCTAAAGCTCCATGTACATTTTTAGAATAGTCTGACATTATTGTATCATTGGATAACACTATATAAAAGAGGTATTTGATGGTTTCACACATTATTCTCTCAGATGTATGATCCAAAATCAATATGTACCACCATAATCCAACAATTAAATTAATATTAATGTATTCATTATTTACATTTCAATCTTATGGGGAGTCTAATAGATCAAAAACCATATAAAGGCATCATATTTAGTCACCTCTATTATAAGGGACCCCAATTAACTTGATGGATTAGGGATGCTAGAGTTTTTGAAATGAGTAGAGTGGACCATCATTCTCTAGATATTTAAGTCTCCCAAAACATGAATAGTTTCTAGAAGAATAATACCTAGAAGGATCAGTAATCTTGTTTTAAATGGTTTGAAATCATGGGAATATTAATCTCAGTATCCTAGTAAAAGATAGAAGGTGATTATGCGACATCCTGAACCAATTTTTGAAGATGTATATACTGTGGAATTTTTTTAAAATTACATATAAATGTTAGATAAAGAAAACATCCAAACCAAAAAATAATGATAATATATCATAGTCCCACATAAAGGTCAGAATAAGGGTCAACTTGAGAGAATACAATAAAAAACAAGTCATAACCACCTAATAACAACCCATGGCCTAACCCAATCCTTTATTACCTCCATGTAAACAATGATCGTATACATAATCAATAAAAAACATAGGATACACTACAATAGTACAATAAATAAATCACTACAAGAACATATATTCATTTGAATGGGTATTTAATTATTTTGGCTCTATCTAATTCATGTAATAGTCATATAAAATTTGATACTACATTCTAAAACAAGATGCATGAGCATACACACAATCTGATAAACCAATATACCATCATCATGTGAAACACCCAAGGTGAATTTAAATTTATGGTAACATTAAACAAAAAGAGAATAAATTACTACTTTTTGGAATCTTAGAGGTTAACTTTACATTATTATCCATGTAATGAAAATGATCCATTTACTAAGACCCAAACATACTATCGAATTTATACCCTAACCCAAATAAAATGATGGAAGGGAAATAGTATACTAATCATAGGTCTTTGAAAATAATTTTTAATTCCTCCATAGAAATCACTAAATCAGTGAGAGGTTTCCAATTGACCTAACCAATTCCTCCCCATATAGAAGAGTTCTTTGAGTATCAGAAGGGGCCCAAAAATAACTATTGGGGGGATTACGACATGATTATAAGGTAAATATAAAAAAAATAGTTGATTAGATAAAAATAATATATAATGTTAATGTATATATAAATCGTTATTGTAATATAATAAATAGGAAGTACCAACCCATAAAATAGTATCATGATTTCTAAATCACACTAACAAAAACCCTGAAATATAATCCTCAGAGATTCTAAACCCATGTAAACGATAAATCACACTAATCAGAAGTATTTTAATAAAAAAAGACATATTACATGCTACAAATCTCAGCACCATCCTTTTAATCCTTCTCAACTACCCACTATAGGGTCTTTTCATATTACTAGATCCATACTTAAAAATATACACGAACATATATATTCTTATGTAGGGTTAGAGTAAAAAACCTATAATTATATCTCCAATAATACATAATTTATGTTTGTAATACATACAGGTGTATTCCTTGATGATAAAATGAGCGTAAATTAGTATCAATTATATCACTGAAGCATAATATATGTATCATGTCCATATGAACTAGATCTACATAATTATACAAAATAATATAAGTAATGATCACTAGATATATTTGAAACCTCACATTTCAAATGGAAATCACAAAAATAGTTTTGAAACATCTCTATTATGGAGATATTCTATTTAAATGATTACAAATGAATGAATATCCCCATTTGAGTGATAGTATATTGGGAACAACCCACATACTCTACCACATTAGACAAAATAATAACACAAAAAATAATTGATAGGTAATGATAGGAAGCACATCATGTCATATCATGTAATATTTATATACATTGCAAATACACATGCAAAAAAACATCATTCATTGGTCCACGAGTCTACACACACACCATATAGATCAAAATTCCAATATAGATATCAAGACATACAAACTCACAGCAATACATCATACTATGAAACATTACAATAATATTATATCTAAAAGGACAACCAAAATGAGTTCTTTTGATATAAATATAACGGATAATAAAAATAATAATATCCAAAACCAGGTTCACATACAAAAATGAATGATATTTTAGAACATGATCTCATAGAACATGTTACATCAAGGAATTACAATGGTTCTACATTTAGAATCAATAAGGTGTTAATAAAAAGTGACGATTTTGACATTATCCCAATGATCAGCACTTACAATGGCAGATTTTGATTCCACTTGGGGAAGAGTAAATTCATCATAACATGAATGATGAAAAAATGAGGAGTTATGACTCCCTTTTGAGAAAAAACAAATCTGCAAATTTCACAGACCTCCAATATTTGTCCTCCAATAAGGGTCTCTCAAATTTTTTTACTAGGTTCTATAGATCGTATAGAAACTAGTATGGAAACCATAGAAATCACAAGGAGTAAGGTATAATTGAAAAAAAAAAGATTAGTACTGATTAAAATTTAATTAATGATCCCACATAATTATTGAATTTGTTTTCCCTTTTAAATTTATTATATCCAAAATGGAAAAAAATGGTTTCATTTATTTAAATGGCCAATTGACCACCACACTGACTTGGAATCGGTCAATGTTTTTGTATATAATTCTTCCACCATGGCATGCAACTTATGAACATCTCCATGAGTGGTTCTTATCATTGAACAGGTCATGGAACCTCTGTGGTTGTCACCCCACAATCTACAATTCCTAGGGCGGGTGTCATCGACAACTGTAGTTGATGATACTGGAACCATTGATCAAAACGTGATGATGGTAAGATGGATTCTTTATTCATGGATTCATCCTTAGACATTTTTTCATATTTAAGTTCTCCATCATATATTTTATATGTATTTTTGAACAAAATTTTGAGTGTGATCATGAAGTGGACACAATTTCTTTATGATTCCTGTTTTTATGACATGGTGACTATATGCATTTGGGGATAATGATGACATTGAGATTTTATGTAATTTTTATCCTTTTTTGTGATATGATTATTTATGAATCTTAATCATTCAATGTATAGGGATTATCATATAAGAGGTTTCTTAGGTAAAAATCCACAAGGAATCTTGTTTCTGTTATGGGTAACCAAATGATATGTTTGTAAGGAATCAAATTCATTTCCTTAATCATAATATACATATTGGTAATGGATGATAATATTTTATATTGACTATATGAGGAATCTAGTTCTCACCACACCATTAAACATATACTCCTCACATAAAGAGTTCCTTGGATTATGACATATGGCATCTTATGATCACCATATTAGGTAGGTACTACAATTCATTAGGAAGGGTCATAGGTTTAACGTCAAATGGGTACAGTAAACAAATTTTGAGTCTTATATATATATATATATAATACCATATTATTTTGTTTCATATAGAATGATCATAATATTATTTACTTGATGAAATTTCCCATGTTTTATAGTAGTTTATAGGTCCTTGTGGGTTATTATTATAAGATGACACTCAGACACTATGGGGACCATGAGGTTTTTTATTAAATTGATAAGTTAATAACTTGGGGTAATGAACACACATCGGGGACATTACCTTCTAGTGGAAGGAAAAATAGATTTATATTGATGTTAGGATTGAACCTCATAGACACGTCCTACGTATCATATTAAGATATAAGGAGAAAACCCAACCAAGATTGACTGAAAATTTTACTGTTTTGTAACTGGATAATTCTAAAAGGTTTAATTTAAAGTTATATGGATACTTGTTTCATTAAAAGAGACACTAAAATATATTTTTTGGGGATAATATATAGAATATTCCACGTTGTTATTCAAAATAATCACTTAGGTGGCATATCCTTCTCACTACTTAGGTATTTTGAGGATTTCCACTTCGGGTATCCAAATATTTCAACATGTGGAAATAATGTAACTTAACATAAAAATATAAGGATGTTGTAATATTTTTTATCTTCATGTTACTATATAATTGGTTCAAATTTGATTAAATTCATATATATCATATGTTTTTGGGGATTGTGTAGGGAGTTTCACATTCATAATTAGTATAGGAGGATAGAAGGATATTGGTATCCTAAATTCCCACATAAAATGGAAAAGAAATACATTACCATTGTTTTTGTAGCTAAATGGTCTTAAGGTTCTACATAACAGGTTCATTAGGAAATAAAATTACATTAATACTTCACTTTTCTAGCAGCAGGTACGATTCAGTGGGTCAGGGTTACAATTATTTAGAGGATAAGGAAATGAGGCTTCCTAACCCATGATTGGAGAAATGGTTATAGAAAAATGGTTTTTTAATACCAGTCATGCATGTATGGTTCAAATGAATGAAACCCATTTAAATTGGGGAAGGGATCCTCAGTTCCCAACATGCACACAATTGTGTTTTACGGAAGGAGAAATTAGTTTAGAGACCAGATAGTTATGCTGTATAATTATGTTCTTCATAACTAGAACCCTTCTTATAAATATCATACAAAATACATTTCAACATATCCTGCAGAAAGTAAACATAAAAAATGGTGATATCATACTATCATTAAGGGTGAAAAATGAGATAAATAAGAATAACATAAAAACAAGTGTATGAGAACATGAGAATAACATTTGAAACCCATACCCTGCATATCAGATATCATAAACATGAGTCAGAGAATGAATATTGTTAGTTTATAAGGAATGGATCATAATAAAATAAAACAACGTGATATTTTAGGTCATAAAATATAAATAAGGAAAAACATTTCACACACCCATAATAATATAAAATATTATCTCAAGGTTATCTATAATGTCATTCATGACATGTCAGGCTTGGTCTAACCACCCATCTACCTACTTTAGGCAAGCGATGACCCCCTGTGTACCCATTTTTGTAATGTGATAACTTCATGTGTACTATTTAATCTCATATAATATAAATAATTACACAATAAATTGGATAGAGATATAGGCCCCACACAATACATATTGAATATTATATATATATTTGGAACAATATATAGATTCATTCATCATATCCAATCCCACAAAATTAAATTTGTTTTGTTAACATTTTATCAAATAATAAAAAGTGGAAAAGAAACTGGTTTCATACCCATTTCATAATTTCATTAGATAATAACCCCGGAAAATAAGTTAGATTCATAATAATTCTCTCTTGATATATCCCATTTAAAATAAATGGGCTTCATAAACATATTTTCAAAACAAAAAATAGAGAGAATGAATAAGAATTGTATCACTCGTTCGTATCCCTAGAAAAGAATAAGATATATCCATTGATTTCGTCAAATATGGAAAATTATTTTGAAATTCTATTTTAAACATTTCCTGTTAATAATAAATTTTCAATGAAAAATAAATTTTTAACATAAATTCTTGTGAAAATCCATCTCTTTGAAAATAAAATTTAATTCATACAAATAAAGAGTTAAAAATCAATTAAAACAATGATTTAGTAAACTATCAATTCCTCTTTATTCCAATTATTAAAAAATCAAAAGTTTTCAAAAATCATTTATTTTAAATTAACCTTTAATGATTATAAATACTATTCTAAAAAATAATGGTCATGTTAATCGGTTGTTTTTTTTATTTTGTACTTGATAAAAAAAATTCCTTTCATGTTTTATGTAATAGACAAAGGGGAATTTTTTGGAAAAATATATGATGATTCATTTGAAAAAATATAAAAGTAACAAATAGGTAAAAATTTCTTTTATAAATAATAGTAAAATAGTATAAAATATTTGAAATTTATTTTGAATAACATGATTTTTGAAGAAATTTGTTTTCGAATTGAGGAGATATATAAATTTGGATATTTCATAAAAATATTTTGTCAATTATTTTAAGTACAAATGATTTTGAAATGGTGATATTAGTATTATTTATATATATGGATGATTAAAATTAAATATCTTCTTTATAGATGGATCATAATATCTTTCATCAGAAATATAATAAAAAAATAACCAAATAAACAATGATATTATAACTCAAAATCATTATCAATTTTGTAACATTGAATCATAATTCCAATGATGTAATAAAATTAAATGAAACAAAAAATATAATGAAAATAAATAAATTCATCATATTACATGTGAATGTAACTACGAATACACATTTTGAAAGAATATAGGTCTATAACATAATATAAGTCTCTATGAAATAAAATTGAGATAAAAATCCATTACCTTTTTTTGAATCTTCTGAATCATAGTACCCAATAATTAATAAAATCATATCAATAATTTAATATAATTAAAATATTGGGCTTCATGTTATAATATATCATTGGGGTAGTATATAGACTACCCAAAATAAATAACTGTTGAATTTGGATTTATTTCTCTGAAATAAAAGATAGACTAGAAATACAATACCTTAAACCATGACTTCCATAGTACCCATTTGAAACTACTAAATAATAAATATAATTTTATGATATATATATATATATTATATAATAATAAATATATATTTTATACCATATATTATTTAATTATTTTCATTTATTATCCATTTATTAAAAATTATTTAATAATGTAATGTATCGAGTAGTAAATGATTTATTTTTCATATAAGTTTTGATATTTTATTTTTGGTCCTCTTCATTTGATCATTATTTCATAATATTAAATTTTTTTATTTGATATAAATATCATATACATTCATTATATATTTCTTTAGATTAATCCATAAAATTGGGTTATAGAAAATGAAATACACCATTCTTGTGGTTTGTAGGTCGTACGTACGCATTAACATTGTTTACATTTTCTTGTTGCATTAAACAAAATATAGGTAAATGATGAATTATAATTAAGTAATAATTTTATGTCATAAATATTAAAATATTTCACTATACTCATCCTAATTACCATACATGGAATTCATGAATGAATAACATCGCTCTGTGAGGTGGTAGTCTGTGGTACACACGAGCGATGTTATTGTATTCCCACAGTATATAAATTATGAAGGCTAGGGTAATATATTTAAATTCAAAAAGTATAATAAGAAACTATAAATATTATATAGGCAATAAATAAATCAATATAATCTTCTTTGATAGTTGGTAATGGAGAAATGGATGACATTGATTCTTAATAATTAAATCATCGTAAACACGACCGATAGTATTGTAACCCATTTCATTAAGGTGGATATTTTTTGGTAATTATTATAAAATAAAATTATACCATTATATTTAAGATACTAATTATATTATAACACAATGTTTTAGTATTAAATTAATTAGGCGGAGGAAGAAATAAAACAAAAATTCTAATCAATGAATGATATATCTTCTTAATATATCCTCCTTATGTTTTCACCAAAACTGTTCAAAAGATTTAATTATATAAAAATGAAAGATTATAGGATGATATGAGGGATGTTGTGATGTTATTTGGGAAATTATTATCCTAAAATGGTTTAATCTTTATAATATTATGGGAGGGTGGGTTTCCTTTTATAATGGACATGACAGGAACATCTATAATATTTTGAATGTAAAAAAGTGAAACCACATATTTGAAATTCTAAAAGGTTACAAAATAGATCAGATTCAAACATTAAAGACTATATTTTCTATATATGTATATAGAATATTTTTTAGAGGGGTGTATATGTTATTTTAAATCTCACAATTTTAGTTTAACCCATTTTTAAACACATTTAACCTTAACTGTGGTAAATAGTTATTTATTTATTTATTATTCATATTGGTAAACAATTATTGTAACCATATAATACCAGAAAGTCCGATCCAAGCAAGCTTGGACCACCAAATTTATTAATAAAATAAAAGTGCAGAAACTGGAGAAGGAAGAGAGAGAGATTACAAGTCAAAACATTCATAGTCACCACCCCCATACCCGATCATGTCATCAGCATCAGCTGATTCCCATTCTGATTGGGTATCGTATTGTTTAAGAAACTTCTTATAGAACTTCAGTTTGTCCAGCTGCTCCTTCGATAGATTTTCAATCTCCTTCTTGGCAAATTCCCTAGTGGTCACGGTCCTCGGAACTGCAGAGTAGTCCTTCCTTGGTTTCCTTGAAACAAGGGCATATCTGACACCCTCATTGTCAGAGCCTCTTTTCTTTTCTCCTCGGAAAATATCACTATATGATATCGTATTTGCATCCATACCTCTTCCCTTGGTCTCAACATGAGAGGCACCCCCTTTGCATAGGGTTAGGTCCCCAACTCCAGGAGTGGATTCCTCCGCCCTTCCTTTCTCAAATGCAGAGGAGGAGGGTTGTGGAATCTTAAGGGGAGGACCCTCACCTTCAGTAGTCTTTGGCTTGTCACCATTGCCCGAGACCCTGAACGGGGTACGCACCCTCCCCTGTTCATCTTCAGAAATGTTCCCCCATTTCTCAGGTAACTCAGATATCTGAAATTGCTTCTGGATTTCATGATGATAATCAACATGTAGTTGCACATCACCCTGATTAGAGACATCAATCTGGTGAGAGTCAGGGATCAAATTATTAGAAGTGATAACCTCATGATCTCTAGAAGGGCCGCTATAAGATCTTGTCGGAGTAGAATCAACAATCAACTCTTTTCCCTTTGCAGGAGTCGACACATCAGGGGCTTCCTTCATAGGAGGGTCGCTGTCCTTGATGACATGCTTTTGAGAGGACGATTCCTTCAAAGTATCCTTTTTTCGACAGAGATTGGAGGGGTGTCCTCGCATCCTACACTCCCTAAAAGAGTTGTTTTTATGACACAACTCCAAAGAGTGCCCCACAATCATGAATTTAGTGCAGAAAAGAGGTTTCTTTTCATATTCAACATCTATTAGAATTTGATCAGACGGAATAGAAAGAGTTACCGTATCAATGAGAGTGGATCTGAGATCAACTTCCACCAGCATTCTAGCGAAGTGCCCAAATCCGACATCAGTTGTTTCCTTATCTAGGCGGATGGGAGTTCCAATTTCCGTTCCAATATCATGCAGGATCTCTGGATGCCAAAGAACCCAATTAAGACCATGAAGATGCACCCATACCTGAGCGAAGACATTTTTTGCATTTGAGACATTAAAGTCAAGTGACCATTCATGCAGATGAAGCCATCCCGGTTTTAGAAACATGGAACCAGAACTCCATGCCCTAATCTTGAGATCCGCCGATGGAAACAAACAGTGAAAGAATCCCCGCCCAAGGGAGACACATTTCCAGCTAGCAAATCCCCACAACATCGAAATTCTATGGAATAAATCTTCACATTTCCAGGGTTGCGCACCTTTAGGAAGAACAATGCGAGCAATCAATGAATTCTAACCCAATGCCAACCTTTCAGAAATCACACCGGGGTTCGCCTCAACGTGAACCAAAGATCCCTTTCGGAGAATCCTTCTAAATCAGGAATTCTCAATCTTTTTCTGATCCGATAAAGAATCCTTCATCACATCAACAAAGGAACGCTGACCACATGATGCGGCACCTGAAGGAACCCTCACAGATTTTTGAAACTGACCAATATTGACATCAGAAGAGGCAATCTTCAAAACATCCTTTACCATGGACCTCGAAGAATCCCAAACACACTGGTTAAGGGATTTGCAGGGCGGAGGTTTCGCAGCGACGCGATTCAACCGGTCCACCCTCGCCGCACCATCCTCCGATCTCAGCAAAACAGTCTCACAAGAGGAGACCTTCACGCCACCAGCCGATGCGACATCAGCAGAGGAAGCCTCCAGTTTTTTGAAGCTGCTCGGGTCCGCATCCTTCCCAGAAGACCGTCGCTCGCCGGAGGAGACAACACCACCATCCGACGCGAGCAAATCAAAAGAGGAAGCCGCTGGCTTTCTGAAATCGGAACTCGGCGCAGAGGAAATACCGCTCGGAACCAGATCCTTTCCCACTGTTCGCATGTCGAGGCGATTGAATCCAAGGAAGTGCGGAAGCACCATCTCGGTAGAAAACCCTAGCAGGCGCCATCACTCCGCGCCGTCGCTCGGTTCGCCTCCCGTCTCGCCATCATCAACGTGGTGAATGGGTAACGAGGTATAGGGCTGGCCTACCCACCTGCGCGCCGCACGCCCCCAGCTAGGCCCAAGGTGGCCAACCCTTGGGCTTGGGCCAGTTCCCACGGAGTCGAGGGGACGAGAGGTTCGCTGGCAAATGGTGCGCGTTGCCTTTGTGAGGACTCGAACCCGGAACCTCAGCGACGGGTCGCCACCACCATGAACCAACTCACCCAGCCCCCGCGGGCTATTGTAACCATATAATATAATATAAACTAATTCGATTCCAAATATGGAATCCATTTTTTCGTACTACAGTGGTTCACATGAAAGAATCTAATTTATAACAAATCCTGCATATACAATGAGAAATCATATTTTAAAAGAGAAAATGTTCGATGATTTAAATAGTATTAATTTAAAATTCAATATAAAATTTATTATATTGACTAATATAATATTAAAGGATGTATAATATAATTAATTTTACTCTAAATTTTTTAATAAAATCTAACATTAAAAATAAATTAAAAATAGATGTTTTCAGCTAAAATTCAGTATTTTTCACTATTCATCAAAAAAATTAATTTTTTTTGAAAAATCCAAATAAATAACCCTATGATAATTTTTACTTGAAAATGTAAAAAAGAACTTTTATTTTAGAAAATTAATTTTCTAAAAGTGATAAAACTAATTATATTATTGTTCAAAAAAATAAACAAAAAATATATTTTTTAGAAAATAGCCTTTAAAAAAAATATAATTACATTACTAAAAATAAAGTACTTTTTATTAATATGTTTAAATTTTGTAGAATAACTATAATTTATATTAAAAAATTATTTATTAATATATATAAAAATTTGTTTTTATAGAGAGGTTATAATAGTCACATATGAATAATATATTTTGTTTTTTATAACTCAGTGTTGTGCATAATGTAAGTCAGCCTTATGTTGCATATATGACACTCTTAATTTAGTGTTTTGTGTGATATAAGTTATCATAGAAATTCATTTTATTCAATATAAATTATTCATAAAAACTCATGTTGTTACATTATACCCCCCATAAAATTAATTTCTATACCAAAATCCATCATTCTAATACAATAAAATGTGGATACTTTAGCCTCATCATGTCCCCAAGGTACCACATAGCTATATAAAACTGGTGGCTTCTACTAAAAACTCAGACCATTTAAGTCATATATTTTCTCAGATAATTCCATGTATGATCTATAATATCCATCGGTTGTTCCTCACAATAATGTTCATTCTATAGTGCTATGACCTTTGACTTCAATACATGATAACTTCCAAGTATGTACTTAACCATGAGAGATAATGAAACACATCGTTGGCTTGAGAGAGATTTTGTAGCAGCACAAAACTGATAGGATACCATCCCAATATAATAACTAATTTCAAAGGGAATAATATAACTCCATTTCTCCCCAAATTTCATAACCATCAGTCAGGGATAAATTCATAAAAACACAATGTCACCAACATCAAATTGTAGATCATGTTGGTGATTGTGTAGATAAATTTTCGACAAACACTAATCTACCTTTATGTGTTGTTTAATGAGGATATCATTATCCACCATTTTTTAATTAATATAATGTCCCAATGGATATATTTATCCAACTTCATTCTATCATGTTGGGGCTATACATTAATTTCTATATATAGAGTTATGAAGGGAAATTTGAATTCTTGCATGAAAGAGATTTTTTATGAATAATCTACTACTAGAATGCGTTGATCCCAAAATCTATTGAAATACAATGAATAACATCTCAACATATACTCTAGGTTTTTAATTATTATTTAATACAAACAATTTTTTTGTGGATGATACATATTATTAAAACATAAATCCATATAAATATATTACTAAAGAGATCTCAAGAACATTATAGTAAACATCATTCCCAATCCGACACAATGTAATGTGTTACTCTAAGAAACATTTACATATTCTTAATGTACATCCTATGAATTTGATCCATATATTTTTTCTTTGATATTGTTGATTTTTTCTTATATAGTATTGTTATGGACTAAAACTAGTATATAATTATGGCATTAATTTTTTTTTGAGATTCCAATGAAAAAATACATGGTGATGTTTTCATATTTCCATTCTAGTATGAGTAATGGATATAACAACCCATTTAAATTTTCTGTTTCAGCCGTAACTTACTAGAAAACCAAGAAATTAGATACAAACTCGGAGATATCTCTCTATAAGTCATCCCATCTTAAATACTCCTTCAAGTCTACATACATCTTCACACTTCCAAGATGAATAAGGAATGAAGAACTATGAGCTTCCTCTAAAAAGACCCTACTAAATTTTGGAATGTATAGAACTCATACATGATTCCTAAAACATATCATTATATCACGATAAATTTTTAACCTAGGAAAACATATAACTTTTTTGAAGTTGTAAATCTTATATCTATTCCACTTCAATCATAATAAGGATACTTGGTAGATTATTCAATTGATCAAGATATGGTTTTCCCCTTCCATCAGGATTTCCATCTCTATAATTTTTAATTATAGAATTGTTAAATCTTTTTTAATTCCCATTATTGATAATATATTATGATCTTTTCATCACAATCATCAACCACCTTTTTCTCTTTCATAATGTTGTAATGTAATATGAAGTCATAGTATACAATCATCTCTAACTATCTTCATTGGAGAATATCACAATATTTCTCTGTTAATATAAAAATTAAATTTTTTTATTTATATATATATATATATCATACTTTTCTCAATAAATATTATTACTCCACATCTTTAATGAAACAGTTATTGAAGACAATTAAAAATTTATATTTGGGTAATTTCATTCATGAATCTTCAATAGTAATGAGGAATATACTATAATAATTTTATTCTTCATAAGAGAATATTATATTCCATTAAATTATGAATTATTATAGATTAAAACCATATTCAAGTAAAAATTAATGTAGGAACATGTTCAATGTATAACCTTCTCTCTATTTCCATTAAGGTTTCCACATATTCATCTACCCAGCGGAACAAGGATTCCTCTCAAGTTAACATGGTTAGTGGATAAGATTTTTAGGAGAAATGTTCCACAGGTCATCAGCCATTGCAAGGTAAACAATGATAACTAATCATCTCAGTCACTATGGTTATTTTGGGAAAACATTAAATAACCTTTCTCTTTGAGGGATCTTACTATATACCCTCTCTTGAGATTATATAACCAAAAAATGAAAACTTTTTTCCACTAAAATGCACACATTGTAATTTTTTTATATTTTATCCTTTCTCAAAGTCTTCAAGACAATAATAATGTGAGATTGATTATCTATTTTTATTAGTAAATTATTAATAATAAAATCTATAATGACTAAAACAAATTTATCAATGTAACCTTTATATACTCTACTAATTAAATCAGTGAGGATAGAAGGGGACCTGGTATGTCCATATAGAATCACTATATATTCATTTTTTCCTTATCATGCACAATACACTATCTTGGTTTTATCCTCCTTATGACCCTCAATTGATGATATCCATAATGAATTTAAACCATTGAAAATAATTTATTTCTACATAGATGATATAATAGTTTATAATTATAGGGGAGAGGATACTTGGTCATAATTTTGATCTATCCAGCTCTTAATAGTGAATATAGAGTCACATTGGTGTATCATTATTTTTTTCATAAAGAAAATGTTCACCCCAAGGTGAAACCATTCACCAAATTAATCCATTTTCATGGTTTCCCAATATTTACTTCTCACATTCCCACAATCCAATCAAGTCTATTATATAGATAGTCTATGAAATTGGCATCGGAACATTTATCAGTTATATTGAAAACTCAACTATTTTTTGGTGGAATTCTATATAACTATTTTGGAAATACATCCAATAATTCATGGATAATAGGACAGTTGTTGATCAAAGGAGTCTCCCCAACAAGCTAAGATGGACACCATATGTAAATGGGAACCATGTTCTATACAAGAGATGATATATCTATATGAAGTTTTTTCTTATTTTCACATTGATTGATGTTTATAGGTTGGACTAGAATATAAAATGTTACATTACTTCTTCAAAAATTAATGTGGGATTTATGTAGATAAAACTAATACATTCCTAATAAAACATCAAATTTAACTAGAGGAAGAATTAAATTATTTTGAGGAAGTACATTCCCAAAAATATAAAATGATGAAAAATCAATAATTGATATTAGATGATCATACAATTAGGGGTTTTCACTAGTAATGTTGCTTCTAATCTTTTTATTGGAATCTTGTTTCCCTCAAAAAATTATTCAAATATTAAATAATGTGTAAAAAAAGATTCAAATAAGACATTATAAGTAATTTATTATATGGTACGTGCTTATTTTACCTTTTTTTATTGAACCTCTCATTAAAAATAGTGGTCGCTTGAGATTTCCCCTTAATCTGAATCATAAGAATCTATCAAAATTGATCACCATAACTTACCCCAAGATTTAAGTACGTTTAAATTTAATTCCCAAACTCCTTAAATTTGAAATAATGATGTGTAGGATGTGAAATATATGGAGATTTATCATTATTTGTATCATTAGATAAATTTTACTCATCACTGTAACATTCATCTCCTCGATGACCCTCCCTCAAAACATAAATCATTATTTATCACCCTCATAGTACTTTTATCCATGTTTCATGCCACATATTAATCATAAATGAAATCCCATCTTTTTACCTCCTTGGATACAATATCTCCCATTGAATTTCATTTTTCTATTCCCATAATGATTAGGAGATTAATATATATCTCCAACCTCTATTTCTGTATTGATAAAACATAGAACTATATCTTCTTATAAATTGATGGATATTATGGCCAACACACATCAAATAATTATTTTTAATCCACTAAATAGTTGATCAACCTTTCATTCATGTTTGATGGTAATACTAGAATTGTACCTATAATTTATTGTAAATTGTGACTGATAAGTACCAATTGAATCATCAAATGTTTTCTTTACCTAATGAAACAACTTCTCCATCTTCACACGAAGAATAATATGATGTTAATTATCGTAAAATATGATCCTAAGTATATCCCAGTCAATATTTTCACTTTCATATTCTTGCCTTATATTCCAGATAAATATCCCCCACTGATCTGCCTCACCTTCTAAAAAATGGATATCCAAAACTAAAATTTCATGTTCTGAACACTAGAGAATGGAAAATATATTTTCAATAGTACTAATCTATTATACACAAACTATAGGATCATCATTTATACAGTGGGAAGTTGTAATATTCCTCATAAAGGACTCAATAGAATGTTTTTCCCTCCTTTGTTTGGATTTATATCATGATTCATGGCTTGAGAATTTTGCATGAATATAGTAACGAGAAGCTCTATTCAAGATCCAATAAAATTTGGCCACTGAGGATGAAAATCAATTAATTACACATAACACTCATCATTAAATAGATACATTAGGTCTCCAAAATTTACTAAAACAACACAACATAGTGTATGAAAAATAATCATAGTGGGGAACAACATAATAATCATATATAACTGATAGGATATCTAAACCATAAATCATTAATTTTAATCTATGAAACTGTAGTATTATACTATGTCATTTATAGTCACCATATAATTAAATCCATTCTGATTGTTTATAAAGAGTTTTTAATTTCCAATGAACATCCCCTTTGTGTGTAAAATTAGGCATACAAGAAGGCGTGTTTTCATGAACCAGGAGATAATTGATTATATTTAAATCAATCATTTTTTTGGTGTTATTACCAACATGTACCTCTATTCTAATGAAAAATCCACATTTATTATCTACTAAGGGTTGTGATTGATTAGAAACCACTCACTATATCCTCTTCTGAAATTCTAAGAAATTTTCACATACATTAACTCATCCTTTGATTTTTACAATGAGAATTCTGTAGGGATATGACTATGTTTTTCTCATCCTAGTATCCAAAAGTTAACTAAAACTATCATATAATAAAAAATTTCGAAACCAAATATTTTCAAGTATAAATATTAAATCTTTCAGATAAAAAACATTTAATTATAAAAACACTTACCTAAGGATAGTAAATTTTTATTTCCTTTAAAAACATTGAATCATAACCGACTTGTCACTGAATGAGATATATGATAGATAACCACCAATACATTCATAACACGTTAGTGTTGGTTTAACCACCCATGTACCAGCTTTGGGATTTGGATGACCTCACATGTACCCTTTTTTTAGGTTTCCAATGACCGATTGTGTAACTTTCTAGATCATAAAACACTAATAATTACCGATATACAGGAGGAATATATAGGTCTCACCCATCACGTTGTGAAAATGATACATATGTGTGAAACAATATCTCAAAAAATCATCATATCATATCCCCTAAATTGATATGGGTTTCATAAAAATTTAATCATATCATAAGATATTAAAAAATGATAGGTTTCATAATCATTTAATAATTTCATCATAAATAACCCATTTATAATGAATCCTCCCTAATAAAAAAAATTTCTAGACTTAATGGGTGAAAGAGAAAAGGTTTTCTCAAACATCATGTCATGATAATTAATTTAGAGAAAGAATAATAATGGTACCCTTAGTTCATATCCTCTATAAATAATATGTAACATAAAAAGAGGTCATCTTAGAGGGAAAATTAGTTTCAAATATCATTTAAAACATTTCCGAAGGATATATTCATTTCATTGAAAATAATTTAAAAAAATATAAAAACATTTTAAAATAACATTACTTTAAAATAACCTTGGAAAGTTATAAATGAATTTAGAAATCATTTAAAACATTTATTTATAAAGACATCTTTTCCACTTTGGAAAAATCCTTTTAAAAAATAAGATATTTTGAAAATAATTTTGATGGAATTTAACCGTGAAATATTATAAAGGAGTATTAATTGAAAATAATAGTCATAATGAACGGAAGTTTTATTGTCACCATACATGTTAAAATGGATATTCAACTCACATTTTTCATAAAATCCAAATAAAATATTTTTAGAAAATATAAGTAAGTATTAATTCAAAAAAATTAGATCAATAAAAATTGGGTACAAATATATTTCAAAATCGTAGAAGAATTTCAATTTATCCAAACATGGTTTCTCAAGAAAATATATTCCTGGCCGAGGAGAGAGACAAAGTCAGATTATGATAAAATCATTTTATCGATTGTTTTAAAAACCACATAGATGAAAAATGGTAATGTTATTATCATGAATAACCATATTATTCTAAAATTCAAGATTTTCTTAATAAAAAGATCATAAAATTTTATCATCAGAAACACAATCATAAATAATTGTGATAGATTTTGAGAGTGTAACATAAAATCATTTCCACTTTAGTGACATATAATATTAATAAAATTTAAGTAATAATTTTAAATTAAACATAAAAAATACTAACTATAAATTAAAACATGATATTACATGTAAAAAGGTATGTATATACACCTTATTAATTAATATATGTGCATAGAATAATGTATGTCTCTAAGGAGGATAATTGAGAAACAAATTTGTTTTTGCATAGGTAAAAGTTTGAATTGTAATCTCTAGTAAATAATAATATCAAATGAAACATTAAATACAATTAAAATATTTTTATTGATGATATATCATACCAATGGGATAACATATACACCACAGAAAATAAATGGGTGGTGAATTTACTTCCTTCATACCTGTTCAAATCTCAAGTGTAATACATTAATGCTCATTGAAATATGTTATATATATATATTATAAAATATATGATTTATTTATAACCTTTTATTACCCTTTTTTTAAAAATTCCACATTAAATACACCTTTCTGGAATTAACTTCTTTTCTTTTCACATAAGTTATAATTATTTAAATTTGTTCTTATTAAATTAATTATTGTTTCATCATATCCATATTTTTATCCATGATATTATTATCATATATATTCATAATATAGGTATTTATAGTAATGAATAAAATGTAGTGATAGAAAATAAAATACATTGTTCATAGATATTGTAGGCCAAATGTATAGTTGAACTTTGATTCCATTTTATTTTCAGATTGAATTAAAGAAAGGGAATTGTATCATATCATTATAGAGTAATTATTCTTTTATACTTATCAAAAGTTTTTTTTAAACTCATCCTTATTATCTTCCATGTATAACATAAATGAATCAACTCACTTCATAAGTTTTTAGTTCTTCATACTCACAAACAACACTATTATATTCCAACATAATGGAAATCATGAAGGTATAAGTGATATAATAATTATTTAAGTATAATAAAATAAAAAATATCATATATATATATATATAATAATTATATCATTTTATCCATCCTCTAGGGGTGGAAATGGAATAATTAGATTCAATAGTTCATGTGGTGGTAGTCCCCCAAACACACCGATAATGGATTCATAAACAATTTTGTGGAATTAGAGATAGTTTTGGGTCCTGAAAATGACATAAAAATAGATCCATATGTGGAATATACTGAGTTTATTATATTATCATGATATAATAATAGCTTTTTGAAACATATGAATAAATTAAACTAAAATTCTTTTTGATAAATGTTACCTCATCTTCGAATATCCCCCTTATGTTTTCAACAAAATCCTTCATAGGTTAACTTTCTATCCAAAATGTCACCTCTATAATTAGATGATGGAAGTTGGAAAGTGATTTTGGTAAGGATATTCTGATCTAAAATGAATTTAATATGGGGAAATTATAGGAGTCAAGGATTCTATTGATAAGAGATATGAGAGACACATTTTTAATATTTTAAAAGGAAAACATTTACCCGTGTTTTTCAAAGACACAGGTGTAAAAAATGGACTAAATTATATCTATGGACATGATAAAGTAACAATATTTATAGAAAATAGATTTTATATATATGTATAGTTTATTTTAGACCTTATAATTTTATCTTAACCCCTTGGTAATCCCATTTTTACCTTGACCACGACAAATAAGTTTTACTATTTTTATTATTCATCTTGGAAAAAAAATATTTCAACATTATTAGACAATAGAAATTATTCTTATTCAAAATAAAGAATCAATTTTATAAAATTCTATTCATATAAGTGGAAATTTTAATTTTAAAATAATTCTCCCTACCTTGATGAGAAAGTGGGTTGTTAAATAGAAAACGTTCTAAAGATTGAAATGTGATTATATCAATCTTTGATAAAAAAATTGATTAAAATGAACTACCCATAAATAGTGGATGTATACATTAACTAATATTAATTAAAAAAACATAAAATAAAAATTAATATTATAAATAAATTAAATGAAGATGAATGTTTTAATTAAAATTATGTATTTATAACTATTCATCAAAACTGAATCATTTTAGAAAACACAAAAAATTCACCCTAAGATAATTTTGACATGATTATTTTAAAAAATGTTCTTTATTTTATAAAAATAATTTTATAATTTTTTTGAAAAAATTACGTGTTATTATTGTGCAAAATGTATTTTTTTGGAAAATAGTATTTTAGAAACCTAGAAAGACTTCGCTGAAAATTATGTAATTTTTTATCAATATTATTTATCTATAAATAAACATTATAATTAAAATTTCAAAAAGTATTTATCAAAATTAATATCTATATGTTTATAGATTGGTTATAATGATTGCAATCAAATATCGATATTAATTATATATCTCGGTTTTGTTAAAACTCAATGTCATATATAACACAATCTAACATAGTGTATTATGTAGAAAAATTTGAACATAGTCAATCCTGTAACAAAATCAATGAAATAGATTTAAATTATTCAAAATAAATAATTCATGAAAACAAGGGTTGTTACAGAGGTTATACTGGATGACATTTATTAGGGTTCGTACCAATAGTGGAGAAACAAATGTAGTAATGAAACCCAATAGGCTAGTATATGGAGTTCCTAGTAATATTTATGAGAAGGTGGTAACTACCAGTAAGAGAAAAATTAATAAACCTATGGTTAGGTACCTCAATGTTTGAGGTAATCATGGAATCGGAGAACTAGGTCAATCTGGATATCCTAATTCTGACCTGATCATATAGCCAGCTAGTAAATGTCTTTAGGGGAGACATGTGTTGAAAAATTTGGATCATTATAGTTCATGTATAGATGGATTTCAGAATAAAATAGGGGTAGGGAATAAATTTTTGATATTGATAACTTCCACACCAAAATTCTTGTCTTCAAATATATCTCCACAATTTATTCTAGGTTTGACATGTGGCGCTCAATGAAGTCGACGTAGATTTCAAAATAGGTAATGGTGGTAAGTTAAAAAATTGTCCCTTCTCAGCCCCATATATCATGATGATTGATAATAAATTGGGGAATTTGGATCTAAGAAAGTACTTCAAGGATCTCCTGTGTTGGGTTTTGGTTTCAGGGATTGATGTAAACTCCAATTTCAATCCAAAAATCCCATCCTTGTTTTCCCAGAAGTTCTTATGCATAAATAACCTGAAAAACTTGGTTTATATGGGTTTCCTCTTCGAAATAAATTCATGTGTCCACTTACAAATACGGTGGATTTTTATCATTGAGGGCTATGGGGATTCAATAATGCTCTTGATCACTAACTTCATAAGCATCACACCCAAAACCATTCCAACAAAAAGGTGTTGGAATACCCTTTCAAAAAAATTCCAAAATGTTTCATAAGGTAGGATCCTAAAATGACCATAATGAGTGATAGTGTAGAATAAAGAAATCTATAGTTAACACCAAGTTAAAATGATAGCTAAATATGGTACATCATTAGTAGAAGGAGAAAAGGGGCCCATAATACCTCTACATTCTTGTAGGGAATTGATCCCACATAAATTAAACAATAGAGATTTAAGAGACCTATAAAGAGAGAGAGAGAGTATGTTCTAAGAAGAAATGAAGATTAATTTTGTCCAAATAATATAGGCGGCTTATGAAACCATCTATCTCGATCACTATGAGGAATTAGATATATTTTCTTGAATATCCAAGATGCTGGAGAAACCTTGGAGGAGGCCCACCAATGAGTGAATTTAACAACCAATGTTTTGAATGACTAGGATTAGAACTTTAGTGGAATACTTATAGTGGATCCCACACATGGAATATATTCATTCTTTTTCCTGTAGGCGTTGAGAGGTAGATCCTCTTACTACCCTGGTATGGGTCATTCTTGTTGAGGAACACAATATTGGAATCATGGATGATGTTTCATCCCATGAGTCATTTAATTCATCTAAAAACTCATTGAAATACAATTAAAAGGAGTCCATGGGATCAACCACTTATAATGATATTCCTTAGAAGTGAGGGGAAGTCACCATTGAGGATAATGACCAAACTGATCACTAATTTTGAAAGGATACTTTCGAGATCATTAGCATGATGTCTCAATTAGAGTCTCTTTTCCCATTAACATATATAACCTAAGCATTCAATCCTTGAATAGATCATTCAATGATAACAAGGAGGCTTCCATTTAAGTATGGGAAGGTTCCTCTATGTGTAATGGGTAGTGCATATCAAATAATCTCTTAGATCCTTAATGAGATAAGCATCCATAAAGGTGGATGGGGAGGAATCTATGTGTTCTCTTTCTATATCATTCATCTACAAGGGGCCTGTACATGGTGACATGGATGAGGCCCATATGAATGATGAGTCAATATACATGATTTTTAACCATAATCATTTCATTTAATCCATAAGGTAAATCATTAATATTGTAATCCTTAGTGTTTTTTCATCCCTAATTTCTACTATAATGTATTGTACTATCCTATTTATATTTGGTATTGTTCCCATAAATACAATTTTGTAGGGCCTTATAGTATCCATAAGGGTATGTACCTAAGGGTAGGGTTCTCTAGTGATGTACCTTTCCTTTTAAACCCCATCCCAATAAATTGTGGCTGGGGTGGTAGGAACTCACACTCTGTTTTTCAAAGGGGAAATCGAGATGGATAAAAACCATTCATTCTCATCGTAGAAGAATCTTCCATTACAGTTATTATTAATATTATTATTTAATTTAAGATAAATTAATAAATTTTAATACCAATTAGTGATTTAGGACATCTTCACTCAATATTAAATTGTTTTATAGGGGCCTTGGGTCTTGATACATTCTCCGTTTGTTTTCTCTATCCCTAAGGATCCCTGCATTCTATTGGATCTAACGTTAATATTTGAAAATTGTCATATTTTTTATATTGATACTTCATTGATGATGAAAATATATCAGTATGAAAACAATGTTTATATTGGATAATATTAATATGAGGATTATATTTCTATCAACATGGATCCTATATCATCTGATTGGATTCCCAATAAAGTTCACACTAATGATATTCTTTGTCATTCCCCTTGTACCGACATGTGTAGCTCAAATAGATGGAAGATTCTTGGCCTTATGAAGCTAATAAAAACCTAGTAATTTATTATAGATCATGGATGATAGTTAAAAACATAATCAACCATACTAAGGAAATAGACCATGTATGGTGTATGTGATACTTCCATTACCAGTAAGTGATCTTATGGACTAGAAGTGTGGACTCTCATTCCCTCAAAATTCAATCTCGAGACTAACCTGGTGAGCGGAGTCATCGGGGAATTTTGGGTGTTTGAGACCACCCAATAAAATTATATCTTCACTGATACTACGGCTTATTGGCTATCCAAAAAACAAATAGTGTGAATGAATGTGGATCCACAAGAGGTCAAGGACACCATTATTGCTAAGAGTAAAATTATCAATAAACTGAGGGAATAGTAGATGGTGACTGAGGTTGTGGTTATGGGTGTGGATTCAATGGCATATGATTTTATGGTTGATTAGAATCATAGGAAAATTCGAGCTAATGTGGTAATTCCTATAGTTTAATAGTATCCAATAGAGCATGCAATGTGGTAGTGGGATCTCAGTCCAACTCAGAAAAGGCTTAAAAAGTTGTAAAAGTACATTTCTTAGGTAAATCCATGGAGGAATCATCTATTTTAATAAAGGAGAGTCTTTATTATTTGGAAGACCCTCTTTATCACTATGTAAATAAAGAAATAATGTTTTTGATTTATTTAAACATTTGATATTTTTTATGAATATTCATGATACTGATACAAAATACATACAAAAATCTATAAGATTATATGAGGAATTATCCTTGTGTGAAATGAGAGAGAAATATAAGGCTTCAATGTTTTAAAAGCGTGATAGAAAATTGAATAAGGATTGGAATCGTAATGATTCATTGAAATTTGGTAGTGTCCTTGGGAGAAAGATGTTGGTTAGAGATATATAATATGAGGATGAAATAATTTCCCAACACATGAATCTTCTTGAATGGCGTAACACTGGGGGAATTGGATTCAACACAATGAAATGGTAAATAGATGATGTGAGTCATGATTTCCAGTATAGTTAAAAAAGGAACAGTAATATAATATACGATGGTATTTAAACATTTTCAAACCATAGGATCTATTATCACACTATCAAGAGTGGGGACATACATATGAAGGAAGACCATTGACCATGTTTAAGACATGAGAACCATAAAATTTCTATTATAATCCCTTCATGTTGCATTCCATAGATGGGAGGTCATATATTTTGGAGAGGAATCATTACTTTTAGGGGATTTAATTTAGATGTGGATGCTATTGGAGATCCAAATTATGGAGGACATGAAACATGTGAATGAATTGATGAAATGTTCATGTCAAGGTAAATGCCTGTGGTAGTACACCACCATTTGTTAGGTAATATTAAAGTATAATATTTTCATAAGTAATGGCCTAAATCATCACCCAATGGAGGGTATTTCTTCATATCAATTAGTGGACATGGAACTCTAGTGGGATAGTTGGTGACTAGCACAACATAGAGGAAATATCATATAAAAGGAGGGAAGAAACTTCTTCTAGTTTACATCATGTAATGAGGTTGAGAATAATACAGTTTATTCTATGATATGGAACATGAATATTAATTTTTTATGTGACCATGTTGTCTGTCATACAATTCAGTTTCATGTTACCATGATGTGTATTTCATAGATTTTCTGTCATGTTACAAGGATAAGTGAACCTGTATAAATATCATAAACCTTATAAATGTAATTAGTTGAATGTGGGTGGGACATTAAGGGTGGTTCCATGGGGAGAAGCTCTGAGAGGAGGTAAAAAAGAAGGGGAAGGATTCACTCTAACTTTTTCAAGAAAATGTGTGTTCAATGACTACAAATTTTTTTATCTGTGTCTTACAGGACTGTCCTGATGGATTTGAACCTTTTGTATTCATTCCTTACCTTTCTAAAAATCCATACGGGTGACTTAGATGGTGAAATCCTAGATTAACCTTAGGTTTCTCTATAGTGGTTTTCAAACTGTCTCACTTTTGTTCTCCTTTCCATGATCAATTTAATGAAATTCAATTTAAAATTAATTATCATGGGAGAGCTTGTGTTGAAAAAAAAATATAAACCTTGTGTATGTTGAGGTTGTGAGTTTCCTTCAGATAAACATACATACCATTACACATGGTATGAAGAGTTTAATGTCGTAATTATTGAACTAAAAAGTGGTTAGTTGACTCTTTTTGATAAATTTAATCATACAAGACATGAATATAAGAGCTCATGTAGGGCCCAATTTGATCATTTATATAATATTTATCTCATGGAAAGAGGGTCATATTTGTGGTTCATTACACAATATTTAAGGACATGTTTATAGGAAGAGGGTGTGTTATATCATGGGTATGTTTATAGAGCCTGGACCATTTAGAGAAGCTTTTGTGGAAGAAAAGGTATTGTAAACTAGACATGATTGGATAGAGTAAATTTCATTATACCATGAAAATTTTCACATAGTTTGCATTCATAATTCTTGGACTATTTCTATCTGAGTGTCAAACCTACAAGGTGTGTAAAGTGGAACCAAGGTTCAGAGTAGATAAAGGAAGGAATAATACATGAAGTAAGTGATTGAATGTCTCGGATCTGTGAAAGAATATCGATTTTTCTTTTTGTATCCTAATAAATAGTTAATCAAGACTCATCTATTTCTATGGGTGTTTTGGTAGGATACTCACATAAAAAGTTGTATTCCCATCATGTGACGATGCATCAAATGGGTAAATTAGACTTTGAAAAAACAATACATATTCAAAATATATGTTAGTTGAGATCCACATGGGGATAGATGATAAAAAATTATGATCATGTTATTTGGACGAAGAGGGTTATAGTTTATAGTCATGGAAGATGGGCCAAAATTGTATATCCTTCAATGATTCTTGTGGAATAAGAGAGAGTATAGACCTGATATGAATTGAGAAATATGGAGGCCTCAAACCAAAAAAAACATCTCTTAGAAAAGTTATACAAAATTTATTGCCTGGATTCCTAGAACAAAATTTGTTATTATAGTTGAGATAATATATCATATACAAAAATAGGTTATATATTTTTAATGTCGTTGAGTTTTGACAACAAATGTGAATCCTTGAGAGATTCTTTTAGTATGGGAGAGAGTATAAAACATACATGAAAGGAGGACCAAGGATGCCTCATAGTAAAAATATATATATAATACAAACTTCACATTGTTTAAAGTCATGATACTTATATTTAAAGGGATACTACTAGTTTAATATCATATAGTTTTGACCAAAGGGCAGCTATCCGTTTATACTAATAGAACTCAAATCATGTTGGTGTATAAACTAATATTATTGTTAAGCCCATATGATTTATTTTTTATCTGAAAAAAAGAGAATGATGAGGTAAATTAACTTCCATATAGATGTTTATAACATGGGAATTGAACATTTTAGATAATAAGGTACCAATAACCCTAAATTTCTTAATAAAATTGTGTTGATGCATATATGGATGGAACTAAGGGTGGTTTTTTTGAAAGAGAGATAATATTAATGATGAAGATCAGCAGCCGTACATAAGCAGAGCCATGAAGGGAAATTGTCCAGCCATAGCTGGTTGACATTGAAGGGGAATGAGGCCGCAAGCTAATGGGCTGCATTGTTTACTTCCCTTTTGGTAAAGGAGAAGGTGCGGCAAGAGAAGACTTGGAAAAGTGAGCGGATTCTTTGGATGATGAGTCCAAAAGCCTGGAGTCCGACGTCATTGTGGTTAATAGCATTGATAACAGTAAGGAAGTCAGTCTCAATAATGATATCAGCTCATCCATGTTTCACAGCGAGCGTCATAACGGAAAGGATGGAATAGGCTTCCGCAACTGTAGGTTCCTAGAGGTCATGATGTAATTCATACTTTTCTACAATGATCAGCCCCAAATGATTTTGAGCCAGTAGGCCGAGAGCAACTGGACCATCATTTGGGAGATAAGCGTCCATGTTAAGCTTAAGACTCGCTTTCAATGGGGGGGGGGGGGGTCCAATGAGGGGTAAAAGAGGGGGTAACACCTAGCATAAATTTTCCTTTGTGGTCCTTCCAACCCTCAATCCGTGAAATGGCTCGTTCAATCTAGAAGTCAGGGGTTTTATGGACGTGGTGGAAAACTGAATCGTTATGCTGAACCAAAATGATCAAAGCCAGGGTGCAAAAGAGAACCATACCTAGACAATAAAATAGAGGAACCACAATGCATTATAAGATCAGGGTGGTAAGATGCGATGTACAGTGAGGCATTCGAAGCCGATCCCCATTTATTCCAAATTTCCATAGCTCCTGGGCATAGAATTATGGCGCACCAAGGAGTTTTTGGGATATTCGGGTAGAAAGGGCAGGACTCGGCACTGGCCATATGACGAAAGGTGAGAAGGATCATCATATTGAGGGTTCCTGTGCAAACCTGCAACCAGAATTGGCAGATTTTTTGGGGACTTTTAGCTTCCAAACCGCATTCCATGGTCCCTCATCCCGGTCGAGAGAGTGGATTCCAAGAGCTAGTCTATACCCGGATCTCACCGTGTAATCTCCTGAGACATTGTTGGTCCAGAAAAGATGGTCGGGGCCTATATCAGGGACCCAGGGGATACTGAGGATAATTCTTTGGTCTCTTTCATTAAACCATTCCTGGATCTTTTCCGCCCACCAACCCGAACCCTGGTCAGAAAAGAGGCAGTCAACAGTGGCGTCTTCAAGACCTGGTTGGGTGGGGGATGTGGCCCACATACCATCCTTATCGATAAGCTAGGGATCAGTCCAGATGTTGAAAAATGATACATTTCCAATCCTCCAGCGCAACCCCTTTTCCAGGAGATTTCGAGCCCCCCAAATACTTCTCCAGAGGAAGCTAAGTCGGGGACCAAGAGAGGAACCAAGGAAATCCATATGGGGAAAGTATTTGGCACAGATTACCCATGCACAGAGAGATGATGGGAAGTTAATAAGGTGACATCCTTGCTTGGCTAGCTGAGCATCATTGAACAAGAGAAGATTCTAGAATCTCATCCCTCCCTCCGACTTGGGTTTGCAGAGTTTCTCCCAGGCTAGCCAGTGGGGTCTATTCTTTCCATCATTTTCCCCCCACCAGAAGTTGGCAGTATGTGAATGGATCAGATTGACAATAGCCACCAGAAGCTTTAACATGGACATAAAGTATTTGGGGATAGAATGAATGAAAGTATTATTGAGGGTTCGTTTTCCAACTTTAGATATACCTTTTGGGGTCTAACCATGGATTTTTTCTCAATCCTATCCACCAGAGAAGCAAAGATTTCTTTTTTGGACCGGCCAATCACCATGGGGAGCCCGAGATACTTCTAGTGTTTATGAACCATATGGATGCCTGCAGATACACAAAGATCATCTCTCTTTGTAGGAGGAACCCCTGCGCTGAAGGATATTTCTGATTTTCCATGATTGATAGACTATCCAGAAGCCCACTCATACTGCTGGATCACATAACTGATCACCCGGAATTCATTAATAGTTTCTATGGAGAAAAGGAGGCAGTCATCGGCGAAGAATAAATGTGAAACTTGTGGGATCTCATGGAAGACCATTTCTCTATGAAGAGACTTAGCGGCTACAAACATGGAAATAAGGTTAGAGAAAACATCATCCACCAAGATGTTGATAAAAGGGGAGAGGGGATCTCCCTGACACAGGCCTCGGGTTGGGGTGAATCCTCTGGTGAGCTCCCCATTGACCTTGATCCTAAAGGATATGGTTGAAATGATGTTCATGACTATATCTATCCATTTCGTGCAAAACCCCATTCTCAGCATCACAACTCATAGGAACTACTATTCCACTTTATCAGAGGTTTTGGTCATATCTAGTTTCCAGGCCATGGTTGCTCTTTTCACAGTGGAGCACATTTTCATTGACTGGAACACTTCATGTGCCACAATTTCATTGTTAGTAATCATACTCTTGGCCAAAAAGATTCTTTGGTTTTCAGAGATAATAACAGGAAGCCAAGGACATAGCTGATTGACAAAGATTTTTTAGAAGATCTTATAAGAGACATTGCAAAGGCTGATAGGACTCAAATCTCGGATCGCCTGGGGTTTTATGATTTTGGTAATGAGGAAGAGGACGGTTTCATTGATGGTTTAAATTCTTTAATTCCCTACCCAGATATTTTTGATCATTTTGTAGATGTCAGGACCAATGATGTGCCAGTATTGTTTAGAAAAAAGGGCGTGGAAACCATCCGGTCCTGGGGCCTTAGTGGGGTGGATATGTTTCAAAGCCATGTGAATCTCATCATTCATCACATCATAATGAAAAATAATTTAACCAATAAATGGAATGAACCAATAAATGGAATGAAAAATGGGTGAGAATTAACAATTGAACATGTTTAAATAAACGGTTCCACAACCACTTTGTCAAAGATAGGGCGAGAAAATTCTTGATCAACCATTGAACATGTTTACAAATAACAAATTGTCATATGTCAAAAGATATTCTTCAAATCATGTACCTTGGATAGGTGGTGGGCTATTTTATCTTGAAAATTTCACTATTAGTATACCCCATCTGAATTTAGAGGATTTTCAGGATCCAGTTTGAGGAATAACCATTGTGTGGAGATGAACATTAGGGGATGTTTGTGGAGATTTCCATGTAATGTGATTGATTCTACCATGTTTTTAAATGTGTTGAATGGTCATATATGTGGCTTATATATGAACTCATTCTCAATTATATGTCCATAAAATAGATATGCATCTTGGCTGGAACTAGGATGTACAATCTTGGTGTCTCAAAGTAACCCATGCAAAAGGGAATCAAGAATCATGTTGTTTTGAAATAGAGTATACAAACGGTGTGGAATCTAAGTAGAAGGTCCTATCAAAAGAAGGAAATATAATAAATTTTTTTTTCACACAATGTGATATTAACATAATCCATGTAGTTTAAAATCAAATGGAAAATATGATGGAAACACATTTTAATGTGTTAGATTGGGGGTGAGGTTTTATATATTATAATATTGTATGAAGAGGATGTTGTAATATAGTTTAGAATCATTCTATAATGATGAGATGTCACATTATTTTAAGGACAACTATATTTAAATGAATGAATGGGTGTGATGTTTTCAATGTCAGGTAATAATAAATTTGATACAAAGATATTCATAAGTTGTAGAATGATATTGATGATAGTCTCTACTAGGATGAATATTTTTATCAAAGGATTGATATATGGACTCCAATAATCACTAGACATTTGATGAAATTAGAATAAGTCCATTAATTTTAATATAATACTCCATGGTTGGATAAAAATTCAAATAGTTTGGGGATATTTTATAAGGAAAGGATGAATAACTGATAATATAGTTTGAAATGTTGTAGAGGGTTACAACAACTATATAGTATATTTTAATATTCCTATGAAAAAAATTATTCCACTAGTTTAGTGTCGTGGAGATTGGACAAAAGGTTTCTTTATGTTTAATGTCATCTTACTAGAAATTCTTCAAAAAATTAAACATTGTGATACCACGGTGAACGGTTAAAACCATTTTTGTTCATATAGAATTGACCAAAGGATTATAAATAGTTTAAGGCCATGATTATTGTATAATGGTTGTGTGTACTATATATGTTCATGTAGAAAAATCGGTAATAAACTGACATGAGGAGAGGTCCTTGGAGGCTATACCACACATGAAACATCTCTAGGAGAAGATGTGTAGAATTTATGGTCCTGATACATAAAGAAAAACAAGGTCCTACTCTAGAATGTTTTTTTGTATCATCCATAGGGGGAATACAATAACATAAATCCTAATCCTACTACGGTTTTGCACGATGTGAGAAATAATTAGTAGAAAAGATTCCACTGTATCATATAAGAGTGAATGATAAATGAAAAATAATCCATATTAGGTGGGTTTTTATGAAACATATTTTCATGATCTGTGTGCTTGAATGCATGGGGAAATAACACTTATAGTTATATGAATCCAATGAAATATGGGGAGATAGATAAGAATTAAATGATGACCTCCAAAATCATTTTAAAGTCGTGTGAAAAATACATTGTGGTGTAGTTTTATGTAATATTAATAGTGTGTGTTCATGATATTTTATGTCATCCAATTAGGGTGAATGGAGAAGATTCATGTAGTGTAAAACTTTTAGAACATGGAATTGGTGGGATAAGTGATGAACTCTGTATCCAAGGTAATCAATGTGTATGAACCATTGGAGTAGTTCATTAAAATGATGTATCATCATTAACAATTGGGTTATATAATTTTTTACTTAGTCCTAGATATCACAAACATCCTTAGGTCCAATAACAAATTCCCCTAAAGGAATGGGAACTAGTGAAACTTTTTATAGAATGAAAGAACCACATGACTTTCATGTATTTCTAAGTTATAATGTTATTGGATCTCATTTTAATTGAGTGCTTACATCTCATAAAGATTAACTTTAGTTGTGTTTTGGCACGTCTATTGGCCATAAGAAATCAACCTGGAGTGATTAATTTTGATAATATATAGGTAAAACTTCTTATTCTTCATACACCAGGGAGTATGGAGTCTCCTATGTTGAACATAAATTCACCATTAAATAATACCATAGTGAAATATAGATATTATTTGATTAAATCTTATTTTTGTGACCAAATATGTTTTATTAAATGATATAGTGGTATTTATTAAATTCCTTCATATTCCTATTCACCAACATGTTATTCAGGGTGGGGTTATTGGGATGGACACCTTACTTGGAAAAACCATCTTTACTATAGTAGGATGAAACTTTTTCCATTATTTGTGAAAATGTTGTGAGGGATTCTAAATTGATGAATGATATGGGATTTCAAAAACTATATCATAGGTCACACCTATATTTCCTTGAGCGGTATGGTTTCCACCCAATTCGAGTAGTAGTCGGTGCCAATTATAATAAACCTCAATTTTCTATCAATTTCATGCGGGTATAGGGTCTAAAATGTTATGACCCCATAACAAAAAATTCAAAGAGTTCATGGTCTTATAGAGAGTATTTGGAGGTTGATTCATGAAGTTAGTAAATACATGGCATGATTGAATCATCTTGGATGTATTAGTAAAGGTTCAATAAAACCCCTACTTGTAAAGGGCTACTCTCACTTAGGGTCAACCTAGAGTGTAACCATCACTATACATCGATAGATCTACTCATAATCAACTCAATGTTACTAGAGTTTTCCATATTGTATATACTCAATGAACATTGTCATCCTATTAGATTTTACAACCATTTTATTTGAGGGACCTGATGTAGTAATACTAGTAGTCATCTGGATCACCTTTGGTTCCTCACAGTCCAAAGGAATATTGGAAATTACCTTCCAATGTGTCACATCATTAAACAGATAATATCAGTTGGTATGTATAATAAATTATGTCTAGATTTTTAATTCATCTACTAATCCATTATGGGATTGGATTACATGGGTTTCCTATATATGGTAAGGGAGTTAGTCCATCAAATCATTAGATATCCTTAGTAAGGGTGAATGGTCATGATTCTTGGAGATGAAATCATAATATGTTTTCTTGAGGATTAGGTCAATGTATCCTTTTATATGTGTTTAGGGTAATTAAATCTTTGGAGAAAACTTGAGTCCCGTGATAAGAGTTTGATACGTATTCTCGCTATTTTGGAAACACTAAAAAATAAGAATGAGTATTGTAATATGGAATTTATGACAGTGATGATGACAATCCCAAGTCCCACCAATAGTGTTTGGGGTCATTGATCCCTCTCTCAATCAATCACTAGAATAAAACATCATATTGAATGTTCTATTACAACATATATTAATCATTATATTGGATGGTTCTATAGGTAATTTGATATCCAAGGACAATTTTACGAAATTTAGATGAGTTCCTTGGTTGTATACTGGTTCTTGTCACTTGTGATATTTATGGGAAAAAAACTAATGTAAAACATCTATATATTTACTACCCAACAAGAAATTTTCATATTCCACATGTGGAGGTTGAGAATTTACAATAGTTTATAGACAAGTGATATTAGCTATAACTCATGAAGTTTTATGTAGTGTTGTAATTTATGAAATGAAAAGATAAATTTTAGGATTATATTATCAAGGGTAAAACATCCCATTTACATATTGAGTAGAAATTAGCTGAGGTAGTATCAGTTATTTCCCTTCCATCATAGTTTTTTTCATCGAAGAGGGAACCAAGGAACCATTCTATGGAATTCATGCAATGGACTAGGGTATTTATTAGGACGTCTGGTGTAAATATTGGAGGATGTAGTAGATAATTCTTTATTTTTTCAAATGTCCTATTTCATTACTCATATTAGTGATATAAAGTGATGTATATAATAATCCCCAAATAGGGAATTCACATTCCCACCAGATTAGTTATGAATCGCAAAAAGTATTCCAAATGGTCCTTGAGGCCTTACAATTCCTGATGTTTATGTGGAGGTGGTATTTTTTGTTAGCATTAATCCTACCTTGATAAATTTTGATGTCTTTTTACCTAAATAATAAGTTGATTAAATTACTTTAGGTACCCTTGGACACACAAATTGATGGAATCCACTTTAAGGGATGAGAGTTGAGGAAATCAAAGAATTTATCATAATCTTTTTTATGTTCCATGAATTGGTGGGATTTTTCCACTAAATATATCACATATATTTGTACCAGTATCTCACGAAGTGGAATGAAAATGTGGTTCATGGGACATAGTTATGTATCTCTAACATTATTAAAAAATAAATACATAACAAGGGAATAGGAGGTTCCTTGAGTCTCCCTTATGTAATTTAATTCTACATCCGTATGGTAAAACCAGATTTAATTATACCCACATCACTCATCCATGAAGGATAAATAATAAAAACTATAAGTTTCATCAATTTGATGCTCTGTTACTAGGAGGGGAAAATAATCATTATAAAATATTTGGTTGAGGTTTCATATGTAAATAAAAACAATGATATGTCCATTATTGTAATGACCCAAAATCTATGAAAGGTATGAAGAATTTTTTTCTGTTATAAATTCTTTGATGTGTACTTTATAATGTTACCTAATAGATTAACAGAATACAAAATGGTGTTTATTATTTTTTCTAATCCTAGAACATCCAAATTTTGAGAAATGGACTATATCACATATTTAGGACAAACTGTGTTGCACATCCCAAACAGTTTCTATAACCATGTGGTGAACCTAAAAAGGTATAAGGTGAGTACATGGTTTGTTTATTTCCATGCTATCCTAGATGAATTCACATGGATGTTCTAGATGGGTTTGGGATAGTTCTGTGCACATTCTTTGGAAAACATTTTTCCAATCCCATACAAGGTCCTCCTTAGGTAGTGTTAAGGAACAATGTTGTAGAATAGTTTGGAAGACCATATTTTCAAACCAAATTCCTCTATTAGGATGGGTAAATATACAATTTTACTATGAAATTTTCTAACACCTCACCCAATCATTCATCCTCTCATTTCCAGTAGCTATAGTGTGATATCTTCTTCTACATAACCTTCCTCCATCTAATATATGGATCACCGTTACACGTTTACTTGGACTCCAAATCAATCACCGTCGAAATAATTGGATAGATCTCAGTAATATCTTGAATACATTTATTTACATTCTTAGTTTCTCATCATGTATGATGTTCTATTTTTCTAAGAGTACATTTAATCTATTTCCAATGTGTTAAACTGATATATATTTTTGTTCTAATATACATTAATTATGAAGACAATTTTGTAATAGAAGTCTTATATGGCCCTAAGGTATGTGTTATATATTTATTTCCCAAAATTTATTTTGATTCCATGTCTCTTGCATTATGCCGCGCACAAACCTTTTAAACACATTTCCTTAAAATGAGTCATTGGAGTCTAAATTATGACACACAAAATCATATCCATACCTTGGATGTTATATCATGAAATGAAACTTTATATTTAATTGATTTAATGATCAAAACATCTTCTATGTGTTTATCATGTATTGTATGTGGATTTCCCACTCTTATATTTTTTTTAATTTCAAATGCACCAACTATGTTATTGGAATATCATGAAATGGTTTGGCCTTACCATTAGAGTTTTATAGATTAACATTAGGGGGTTTTCATATCTTAAATTAATTAAACGGGCCAATTACAATGAAATACTTATGGGTGGAAAGGCTATGGAAATTGTTTCATGCAATTATATAAGGATTATAAGAATTCATAAACCTCATTATATATTGTTCTTTGTTATTATGATTCTTATGATATAATTACTAATGTTATTAATATTATTATGATTATTCCATTAAGGATGGTTGTGTAATGAATTATTAGGGACTTGTTGGGCATGAAATTTAACTATCTCTTATATCAAGTTTTAAGAATGATGTATCTCACCATCATAATGTCATCTAAGAGATGGGAATAAAGTTATACATTACTTTATTTTAGTTGTTGGGAATGATATCTCACCACATCCTTATTAAATGAGGATAATGAAGTATCACATCCATTATCATATATTGTTCTTATTCCCATGTTGGATCCTATAGCTCATTAGAATTGTTATGGATACTTTAGTTATTGCATTTTTCCATCCAACACCTAGTATCAAGGTATTTTCCTACTTGCACCCTCATGTAAAAACTGCTTATATGTGGATACGATATATAACTATATATAATTATAACTATGATTACTTATATATATATATATATATATGGTTACTAATCACAAGCTCATTCTATCCTATATTAAATTAGGTAGAGCCTCCAGGTGTCTTGTTGAAACCTTAGCTGTCGGGAGAAATTTATGTAGAGTTGTTAATTATTTTTATTAGATTCACATTAATGATTCTTTGTACCCTTCTTGGACTGTTTCTAGAAATTATTTGTGGTAGAATACATTGGCTTTATCTCACACCCAACCTAGTCAACCTTTGGTACCATAGTATATTACTTATATATACGTATGGATATGGGAACACATCCTACTATATATGTTTCATTTATTTTTATTATAAAACGTATCATAGTATCATATGAATGAGTACATGCTTGAGACTCTAATGGTTAAGTATTTTTTCTTTTTTTTCTTTTTGTATAGAATTCTCTATATATCTATCCCATGTTCCCATTTTGAATATAACCATTCAATGAAATCATGTATATGAAAGAACCTCTTGGAATTGATATTATTTTAGTTTCTAAGTAATTTATTCTTCTTGATTTTATTATTGCATTTGTTTTCCGATCTGTAATTATGTTATATCATATTTATGCTATGGTGGGTTTATTGTATTTTTGTTATAGTATATTATTATATATGATTCTACTATTTTATTATTATTAATATAATCCAATATTATAGTCTCATATGTGGGTATAGTCTCCCAACTGTACCACATTAGACCCTCACAGGTAGTTGGAACCCTATAGAATACGAGGAGGAAATCCTGAGGCCATGTGAAATAAATGCATGTTCTCCCGGTTTGAAAAATCATGGGTCGGAACATTATAAACTAGTATCAATGAAATTTCCATCCTTTTTTCATGTATTTTGGGTTTTATATAGGAGACAATGAGCTAACTGAATCTGATAATGAACTTATGACTAGGAGTAGCTAAACCATGGATAGGGGAAACCCACATTTCCTAGCATGGGTTATTTGTTACTTGGTTTTCGCCTATCACAGCTTATATGACTTCACCATTGTGTTATGAACATGTATTATGACTCTATAACTACTTTTATTACTTAAATTAAATTTAATTTACTTTGGACAAATTAAATTCGGGTGTTTATTACATTCATCATTGTTGGACCTTTAGAAATACTATCCCATGTGTTTTTCCAAGTCATGTCTATGTTCTCTCTTCATGTTCATCTATAAAATATTTAGAGAATGATTATAATATAATAAAATGTGCTAACATTTCTTATAGGTATATTGTAACTAGACCCATTAAAATTTCTACATTAATATAAAAAGGTTTTACTACATAGGTTGGAGATAATACCTTAATTAGATAGTGATACCATATTGTGTGTTCTAGTCATACTAGATTTAGACTATGATATATATATATATATTTGTATAAATGATATTAAGAACATTATAAAATTTAAACATCTAAATAAAAATGGTGACCACTAAATGTTGATGTAAAATACTAATGTAAACAGTGTTTTTTTCTATAATATGAAATTAATAACCCATATATCAGATCCCCTAATATCTATTATGATATTTGGAATGAACCCATCAATTTTATGGGGTTTTAGAAGGTGTATTTTATATTCATATAGCCTCATATGGTCTTCGTTACCGCTTAGACCTAGAACTTGGACCAAGAAGAGATGTGTGAAATTTTTATAGGAAGGATATGTACCTAGTATAGTTGTATATCTGTGATCTTTTAAATAATTTTTTTATCTTCTAGGGAATGAATTTGTTAGTGTTTCATCATCCCACCATGATTTCTTCATATCATATTCAATGAAAGAGGTTATGAACATGAAACAGAGGTGGTGGGACTTAAGCCACCAATGATTTCTTCTGTAGTTCCACCTATGGAACCACCTATTATTCCTAATATGTGATGTAAAATGCAATTTATCAAGGGTGTTTCATAATGATGAAAAATATTTAAGGTGTCTTTTATCCTTCCCCGAATATTAAAGATTTGACTAGGGAGTTTCATAGTCATCGTCCTACCACCTTTTTGGGAAATTTCAGATGACATGCTGTAGATTCTTGGATGGTGGAAACATATTTCCTATTCCATCACATAGACAGACCTAAAAATTACTGACTAAATATTGTTTCTTATGTTTTTTGTGATTCTACCATGTGATTGTGGAATGTTATTATCCTAGAAAACAAACATAGATATATGATCTAAGCAGACATTTAGAAGGTCATAAATGATTACATCATTCCACAAACTATGAGGGATTACTGATATAGATTGTTTATGAACTTATTATAGGGATCCCTATCTATCATGTCATATTCATATCGCTTTATTAATCTTCACCATTTCACACTGACTATAGTTGGTACTGTTCTTATGATCTCCATGAAATTTGAGGATCAGTCGGTCTATGTCATCAGATCATAGGTTAGTGTTTTTCAGTTTACTACTACTAATGAGATAGTCAATAAATCCCTCAAACATAGTGTAATTTGTTGGAAGATGAGATCATGATCAAGGTTTGTTTATCACCTTGTTTAGGTAGTGGTTATTCCAATTGATGAAAGTGATATTTTTATTATTCTCATTGGGGTGGCATCAATCAGGCACCTCGTGTTGACAATTTCCTCATATATCATTAGTTTAAAAAAATATGGAATATAAAACCTCGTTATTTATGTGATCTAGTGGAATAAATATGTTCTAGTTGTATGAGGCATATTCATCATTTCTTCAGGAACATTTCATTTGTTGGTAGAGATCAGGGATCTATAATTAACCCATGTTCTAGAGTAGGGGCCACTAATATCACACCAGGAAGGCAGTGGGAACACCACTTTCCACCTAGGCCATCGTATAAGTCAAGGAATATGTTTTAAAACTAATGAATGTTATCCCTAGTAGAGTTCATAGGATCTGGGAAGTCATTTTGTGTCATAAATACATGACAAGGGCTTGTTACATATAGTAAATCTTATACTAGAGGAGTAAAGCATTGTACCTTCTAATGTTCAAGGTAATGTTCATGTAGCCTCTACATTAGTGTTTGTTTTAGATGAAATAGTAAAATACCATTATGTTATATCTGAAATAATAATGGAGTGTTTGGGATTCAATATATAAACATCCATGTTGTGATGATGCTCGATAACCCATTAGGTTTTTTATCATAGAGCACTCGTTGTTGTAATTATAGTTCCCCTGATATATGAAGATATCACATTGTATATAATATTTTTACTCAACATAATAAGTTATTATATAATTATTAGGATGGACTATTTACTTTTCAATCAAGAATCTCAATCTAGACATGATCATTCCGGATAGGTAGTGTGAATGCCTAAATTTCCATTATCTTCTTGGATGATCAGTGGTTATGATCAACTATTTCACCCCCTAAAGTGAATTTCTTCTGGGATGTATTCCATATCAATTTTTTTGGGATAAAACTAGTGTAATAGGTAGAGTGGACTATTAAACTTATTCTATGAGAAGCACCATTGACCATTCATCCTTATTGGAAGTCACCTACAAAGATTCTCGATCCTAATAAACAGTTAGAGGATTGGGAGGCTAATGGTTTTATATACCCAAATACATATCCATGGGGTTAACTAGCCTTTCCTCAAAAAATGGAGGATGCTACCCTTGGTATTTTTTTTCTAACCCCATCACTTCATCCATGATATAGAAAATAATCAGTATCCACTACCTTGAATAGTTGATTTATTTTATTAGAACCGAATGGAAAGAGTTTTCTCAAATATTAATTTGAGTTTAGGCTATCATCATGTACAATTCAGATCTTAATACATACCTCACAAGTATTTACATAGAATTAATGGTCTTTACAAGTTTGTATTTATATTTTTCGATCTCAGAAATTCACTTTCAATTATCATGGTTCTGAAGAATAATATTTCCACTTATACTTGGAATAATTCATACTATTAATCATTGAAGATATCTTTTTTGCATTCTCCTTCTCTACATGATCATTCTTATATTATTATTATTTTGATGAAGACAATAATGTATCATCATCATAATTAAATTTTTAGTAAATTATACTTTTGGATCGAAAAATTTCTCTTCCTAAGTCATATCATATTATAATTATAAGTTTATGTTGGCCTTGAGAAATCAAGTGATGTAGTTATTTTTGAGTATCCCAATAACATATTTTAAATATGGAGTTTCTTGGAGATTGTTGGATACTAAAGACACTTCATCCAAGAATTATCATGAATTGTAGCACCTCTTACTGGTCTGACTAAATAAGGTGTGAAATTCATATGGTCAATATCTTGTAAAGCATCTCTCTATGTATTGGAGGTTATATTTACATCAGGGTCAATTCTGATAGTGTGTGAGTCATGAATGTTTTATGATATTTAATTGGACACATCCAGTATCCACCTTGTATTTATTATGATGTAGGACAAGTGAGTCATAGCATACAGGTCTCGCCCATTGAGGCATCACGAGCAAAACCACCCAACACATGTCCTCAAACTGGAATCATTCATTCCTGCTATGTTTGATTAGAGTTACTATTTACTTGGAGAGATTTTAGTGGTATTCAATGAGTCTAAAATCCTCAAGTATAAATTTTAAAAACATGATATGAATCTCATGTAGTGAATATGCATTGAGTACTTCTAATCCATCAATTTTGATGATTATTATACTCATATGAATGGTAATTTTGTAGAAATCCCTCTATACCTGAAGACTCTAAAACATGCAGTTCAAGAAGCTAGAAGTGAGTGAAAGTTCATGGATTTATTTTTAAAAGATTCATGTTGAGGTTTTAGAGGATCATGGGTAGACTATCCAATCATCATTAGTAGTGACCTCTTCCCTTCTAGAACTATTGATAATGAGAAAACTATCTGATCTATAAGGGTTAGTATAAATTGGTTTCAATAAGAAGAATTATGGCTTACATCTCCATTATTTATGGCCTAGAATAAAATGGGGGTATAACTGCTTTTATCTCTACGTTTTCCCCCTATTAGCAGCTGAAGATGGAACATCAGCGACCAGAAATAATTTTATAGTAGTTTTCCATTTCTTATTTTAAAATAAATGATGTCTACATGTAATATATGATTTATTTACCTAGATCACGCCATGGAAACAATATAGTTTTCATTTTATTTTACTTTTTTATAAAGGTCTCACATTTATTAACTATTTGGGAGACCTTATTGGTAGATGAGCCAGGGAGGTTATACATCAAGGAGGTCATACAAATCTTTGAATAACCTCACTATGTTGTATATATCTGAGACACTCTTATTAAATAGTATTTTATACAGGGGTTTTATAAGGCCTTGGGTATATAGGTTCTTCATAGTACATCTTATCACCCTCAAAATGATGGATTAGAAGATCACATGATTCATGTGTTAGAGTACATGTTCTATGAATGTGTCCATGAATTAGGGGGTTATTAAAAGAGATAAATACACCTCACATAGTTTTCATATATTAACATCTTTCAAAACACCATTCAGTTGATTCTTTATGAGTTATTATATGGTTGGCCTTGAAGTTCACCTTTGTGCAGGTTAGATGAAAGTGATACAACCATCCTTAGGTAGTGTCTCATCCAGGAGACTATATATTAGGTCCATTTGATTAGAATGAATATGATGATAGCTCAGTATAGATAGAAATCATTTTCCAACTGATTTTGATGACCTCTTAAGTTTCAAGTCGAAGATATTGTATTCTTACAAGTTTCTATTAGGTTGGGACACTAATGTATTCAATGGTAGGCTAAGATGTCTCCAATATTTATTGGACCCCTTGAGGCTGTGATGTAAATTGGACCAGTTGATTCTCTGATAGAACACTCTTGATGAAACCAATCCATCAATGTTTTATAACAAATATCTTAGCACCGCCTGTATTATCCAAACCTGTAACACCCCAAGATTTTTCAAAAAAGATAATATTGAATACATGAAACTCTAAGTCTCTAAAAACACCACTTTGTTATACCCTAGCTAGTAAAGATAATTTTTCCACCTCTGTGATTTGAATTTCGAAAAACTGAAATATAATATTTCGTTCAGTAAGATATTTAGTGTCTGAAAAAATAAACATAATTTTTGGAGAATAGTAACGTGCCTATATGAACTGTAATATGAATAGTAATACGACCCTTATAAATTTTTGAATTTTATTCTTATTTTATTATCTTAATTTTATGATCTGGATTAATTTATCAATGTTATATAAAACAAATTATAGTTATAAAATTGTAATTTTTTGAAGATTTTTTTTATTTTTTATAGTAAAATTTATAATATATTGGAAATTACATTCAAATAATGGAGTTAATTTTTTAATTTTACACATCAAATAATGGTTAGGGTGAATTTTTTGGATTTTTCTGAAATTCTTGAACTTTTGGTGAATAGTGAAATTCTATAATTTATAAAATACGTTAAAAAAGTGAATGTCTTCATCATTATTGAGTCATAGATGATGTAAATGACCATTTTATCGAACTCACATGCACGTATTATTGTGTTTGGACACAATAATCAATACTATTGGTTGTATTTGGAAAAATAATAATGTAATGAGTAAAATAATGGGAAAACCCTCCTCTCTTCAACTATTAAACCCCCCCTCACTCTCTCTTATCATCATTACTATATGCGTTGATTCTCCTAAAATATCTTCCCAAATACCCTTACCTAGTCACCCTACACATCCATGAGCTCTTGTTATTTCTTAAAAACCAAAACCCATTCCCTTAATGGGGTTCTCAATGAGGTTATTTCAAGAGGAAAACATCTTTCGTTTTGAGTTTATGTCATTTCAATTTATCCTATTTTCTTATTATCTCATAACCTTATCTATCCAATTGATCCTTATAACTCTAGTATCATCTATATACTGGAGTTATACCTTGTTATTGTAATAACCATAATAAATATTCTTCCTCTCTCTCTCTCTCTCTTATAAACGAAATCATCGTCTGTGAGGTTCCAATTTACAACCTTCAAGGATGACAACATTTCATTATTCAATTTCTCCTTCATTACTATTCATGAAACCACTTTGATGGTTGAACCAGATTATAAAATATTTATTATGACCTAATTAATATTTTTTAACCAGTATATTTACATATTATTAATTCATATGACAAAACATTTTCGTAATAACCAAAACATTGCCAAATAATCTAACTAATTGTCATTAATATTTAATCCAATGATTCATCCTCATACCATGTAAAAAAATCTATATATAACCATTAACAGTTATGTATGTTTATAAATAGTTTATAATTTCATTTCTGGAGAATCACATTCATCCCACATGAACATCAATACTCGTATACAAATATACTGATCATGAAAACTATGGAAACAAACACTCAAAAAAGATAGAATTCAATATTATAACATATCAATAAGGAATTAATGAACTTAGTAAAATTATGATAAACTAAATACATGTTTAATAGGTTCTGATTTAAGTTATTAATAATTCTAATTTTATATTCCAGGTCCACAAGTTCAACAGAGGAACACATCCAGTCTTACGGTAAGGGTTTTTTACCCGAACCTCCATTTTCAATCAGGTTACATTAATTATCTACTTATCTCAATTGAATTATTATTAATTAATATTTACTAATAATAATTTCTATGTGAATTTTCTATATATTTGTTTTCCAACTATAATCATACCTTCATTTATGAGGAGTTCAATGTTTTCAAAGGATCTTTAAAAAATCCTTGCTGATAAACAAACCCGTTTAACGGGAATTCCTCAATTTCTTACCTATTTTCAAGGTAACTCTTTAATCTGTTTTTGGAAAACATTATATTAATAAAACAAATAAAAAATTATAAAAATATTACCTTACATAAATTTTGGATTTATACAAATATTTTTCCAAAATAACTCTTCTTTTCAAAGTAAAAGAGTATTGATCTCATTAATTACTCAAAGATTTTATATGAGTGTCGACATATATTTCAACACACTTATTGATTATTATGTATGATTGGGATTAATATTTTATTTTATAACATAAAATATTTAATTTAATGGTTTATGATCAATTTATATATGGCTGTGATATCTTAAAACTATTCACCAATTTACTCTGAATGGTTGGTGTTTATGCGGAATGTTCGAGGAATGCTATTTAAATTTAATTTATTAGTTTCAATTTGAATTTAGTGGGTTATTATGTTTATCCCCATTCATATGAAGAATTCATTGGACATATTATGTGATTTGTGGGGCCCTCTATAGCCCCTAGGTGCATTGGTATGTCTCAAGAGACAAACTAAATTCTTGGCACAAGGCCATGAAAAATGATTATTTATGGTCTTGGCAGGAGTCCTTGATGGTATGGTCATGATGTACCACATTATGCATTACAAAATTATTAAAATAGTATTGATGATTCATGAGGTAATTCGACTAGTAGAATTTCCATGATTATTTTTTACTATGGAATTATTTATTTAACTCTTATTCCCGCCATATTATGTTCAGGTTTTTTGTTAAAGGCATGTGTTTTTAGTTATTCAACATGCCTAATGTTTATGTTTATGAATTCTTCAGCTTTATTACTTACCATTAATTAGTTTTTTATCTTACCACTTTCTAATGTATCATTTTCATAGGACATGAATATTTTTATTATGAATGACATGCAGAAATAACCTAGGAGTTATGGATATTGTAGAAGATATTTCTATGTTTTTTTCATTTGATGTTATAATGATGAATATATGTATGTATCTTATTTACAATGATACTAAACTACTTGGTACTTCAAGATGAATATTCATTGTTTATATTCCAATGTAAAAAAATAAGGCATTGGCTCTAGGAAAACAGGGTCGGGTCCTCACAAGACCCATTGCATGTAATACAACATTATGAGGTAGAGTTAAATGTGGATGATTATTTTGAGGAGTACCTAGTGCACGTTTTTGATTGGAGGGTAAAAACTATAAGTGTAAGATACTTTAATTTTGTGTTGGACATATGGAATCATGGATGAGATAATGATTTGAACTTTTATTGGGTGTCTGGTATATGAGATCAGTTTCCATAAATTTTCATTTATAATACCCCTTTACCCTTTGAAGGTCAACACGGGGATGAGTTTCTCTAAAGAGTGGAGGTTAGAATGTCCTAATTTTTTGCAAGTAAATATAACTTTTTTTAAGTTTACATTCATTGACAGTTCCCTTATAATGTTACCTAAGGGAGTAAAATAGTTCATGAGGGTGTATTAGGAATGATTAGTGCCCAATATCCCAAAATTTTGAGAAATGGACTATGCCACATTATTAGGGGAAATTATGCTTCTTAGCCTACATAATGTCACTAAACATGGTGGGAGCATCAGAAGGGGGTAGGGGGTGTATATATTTTATACAAATGTTTGAGCCCATGTTCAAACTATACAGGTTGTAGAGTGAGTTGGGATAGCTCCATGCACATGTCTTGAGCACAGTTAGGAAACCTATGCACCTAGCTCATTTGAGGCCATCCTTAGGAATTGTAATTACGCACTGTTGGAACATGGTTTTCTAACAATGTTTACACACCATGCTACACTATCATATTTAGTGAATTTACACATTTTCCATTAAAAATGTTTAACACCTTACCCCTCATTCATCCTCTCATTTCTGGTGGATGAAATCTCCTATCATGTCATGTATCTCCATCCTCCATATAATTATGGATTTGCATCACTCTTTGTTCCAGACTACAAACGAATAAGATGTGGAAGAATTGGATAACTATCATTATGGTCTTAAATCTTATTTATTCCTTTGGAATTTTCTATTTGTATATTTAGTTCTATTTTGCTGCTATTGAATTAAACTTATTTTCAACGAGTTGGGATATTATTAATTTTCCATTCAATGTAATTCAAATATAAAACTAATATTGGATGATGAATAGCCTAACTACCTAGGGTAGGTGGTGTAGATTTCATTCTCAATACTTATTTTGTCTTAATATATCTGTCATTGTTCTGTATGCCATAATTTTCCACATGTTCCCATAAAACTAGTTATTTCATTCCCAATTAATATACTAATTGTAATTTCAACACCTTGGATTTTCCTTCTTGAGGAAAACATTTATATTTTATGGATTTAATGACCATAGAACCTTATATATGATCATACTGTATTATAAGTGGATTTTCCCAATCTTTTACTTTTTTAGTTTCCAAAAAACCTATTATGTTCTTAGATCACCATGAAATGTTTTTCCGTAACATTATCATTGAATGGATTAACATCAATGTAATTTTATTTTCCTAAATTAATTAAATTGATTAATTAAAAAGTAATACTAATGGATATAAAGGACACACTGATTTTTTATGGTTTTATATATAGAGAATATTAATTTTGTGACACCTATTTATATACAGGTATTGATGATTATGATTCATATGAGGTAATTCAACATGTTATTAAACTATAAGGAATATTCCATTAAGGTTGGTTGTGGAATGGTATATAATAGACTTGTTTAGCATGAAGTTTCACTCACCCTTAAATTTGGTGTTTTTCATGAAATCACTCAATATTATAATTTTATCTGGGAAATGGGAATGATGTTTCACCTTCCACTACTTATGGGGATCTAGATGATGTCTCACCCCACCCATATTGGGAGGTGAGCATAATGTATCACATCCATTTTGAGATTTTGGGCTAGTAGTCATGATGTATCTTATATCTCATTAGACTGGTTATGGACATTTGATTTATTTCACATGTCCAGGAATCACCCAGTATTTGGGTATATACCAACTTATATCTCCACGTACTTCATGAATATAGGTGGATATGATATACACTATATATAAATACATTATAATGATTACTTATATATAGTTACAGTTACCAATAAGACACTCAATCGGGGCTATGAGGAAGTAGTTAGAGCTGTGATTTGTCCTGTGGAAACTTGAGCTGCCTGGTGATATTTAATCATCATTTTTTATTATTCCTATTTCATACACACTACTGCTTTTATGTACACTACTTTGAGTAATTTTTGACACCATTTTCAGTGGCCTATTGGGATTTTATTTAACACCATTCCCAGGATAACTTTGACTCCTGAATATATTACTTTAAATAAAGAATGTATTAGAAATAATACCCTATAATAGGTGTTCCATTTATTTATCTTAAAAAATGGAGCATTAGAGCAAAAGACAATGTATAAACTTGATATGCTACTAGGGAAATGTTCTTTACTTTTTATCTTTTTGTAAATATTGATGTATATGTATATCCCTTGAAAAATTTTTGTATATCAGACAACCATGAAATAATGTATATTTCATGGTCTATTTGTTTTTAATATTATTACATTTTCTTTATCACAGACAGTACTAAAGGGGACTATCTCTCAAACCCCCAAACCTAACTACAATTAGCCCGTGGCTGATGACTAGTGCTGATTAGGCATATCACTTATATGGGAGGCATTGTCATATGTATCTATACAAAAAATCCATCTTAAGGACTATACAATGATTAAATTTAAAAAAAGATAAACCACACTTATATACATCTAAATATCACAAACATAGTACGATATGAAGTAAATTAAGATAAAAAATGCCAAATACAAGCCCACCAAAAAGAGTCTAAAATAGAAGTCCAACATGAATGTAAGTACTATAAAATGATTTCAAATTGACATAGAAACATGCATTGGGCTATCCGGTATCACTAAGTATCATCTGGCCCTAGTCCATCTCAGACTCTATCAAATGGGTGATCATCTTCACAAGAAGAAAAATGTGGGGGAAAAGCACATGGAGGGGTGAGTGTAATAATACTCATTATGACACCCTAAAACTAAAAATAATGTATGAAATGAAATAAATTCTGATCTAAATACGTATATGTATAAAATTCATATACATTAAATACCCATATATACTCAACAAATACACATATTCTAGAGGTATGTCAGAACCCATTGTATTCTAGCCTCGAATCCCATCTCAATGTTTCCACAAATTACTCTTCTATGATATCACACTCATGATTCTGATAACACTGATGATGTCTATCCGATAGGTAGTTTTATTTGTGTCTATTCATTATAATTGCACATTGATGGTATTAATATAATATGATACGAAGATGAGGATCACTACAAAGGATGTGGGGTGATACCAACAATCAAATCTGGATTAACCCAATATGTGTAGGATTAGTGACTGCATAGTGTTTGGCATCATGATACTGGGAACTCCAACTAGGGAGTGAATATGAATATAGGATCTCACTAAATGTCTCTTAGGGGGATTATAATGACTCTATCCAAGAATTCATTCTTATGGAATCATATACCTTTCAGTTGGAGAAAATTACATGCCAACCCTTAGGGAAATGATAAGTAGAATGCACCCCAATGAAAATTTTCCATGATATAGTGAAAAAGGGATCTAGTAAATATATGAAAAGATACATGGTTTGTATAAGGGTTACATTTCATGTTCCTTAACCCCATACCCTGCCTGTGTAAATGACTTGTGTCTATATCCAATATCCATATAGATGTACATGACATGTACGCTTCCCTTTTTTTTACCCATGTTCTTGTACCAGGAACTTTACCAAGTATATGTGCCCATGTACCATTACATGTCTAACCCTGGGTACTTGGTCAAGGACTTGTCTATATATGGGAGTACACAGCATGATCCAATCCATGTACTTCATCCCATGTTTGTGTACCCTTTGAGGTACACACTGAGTCACTAGGGAAGGACCACACGATGTGCAATAGGGTAACATCTCATGTGGAACATAAGGATCTCTTGAAACCCAAGAAGCTACAATGGGGGCCACACATCGTGTTTAGATGCTAATTACACACCGCATAATTCATAAATTTCAGGAATTTAAAACATGTAATCCATACTTCGTTTCCTACATTTTTTCTTCAATCTAGAGATCAAAATGGTAGAGAATCAAGAATCTAGGCCCACCAAACCATACCCCTTATGAAAAACAATATTTCACCCTTCAATCATCATTAAAATGGGCTTATATGACATTTTTTATTACACATCAAGGAATAAGAAATTAGGTATCTACATCATCTGTTCTAATTCCTATACTAATATAACACCTCCATCATATCTTTTAGATCCTGGACCTATGATTTTTTATTGTTCCACCATGAAACAGGTGCTTAATGATCGACTGATCTTGATTTGTCAAACCCTGACCCAAATGAATAATTCCCATGGTGAACAAAAACCCGAGGGAGAAATTCAAAAAAAATTGAATGGAATAATACTTTATTGATGTTCGTGTCAATATTGATCCATTTATAAGATAATAAACGACAAAATAATCAAAAATTCCAAGTAATTCCCCCAAAATCACCCTAAAATTGACACATCATACAAATACACCTAATACATGGATCAACTTGTTGTTAGGTTGATCTATGTTAATCTTAGGAATAATGAATAGGTAATAAATCGAAATGAAACAACCACCCTGCCTTGATATAGATTAATTTTAGATGATGGACTTTGCGATGTCATATTCCTTGGCGAGATTCTTCGATTTCATCCTATTATGGTTTTCGATCCATGATATAGCTATCATCTACCAATGGAATCTTGTCCCATGCTTTCCAATGGATCTCTTATTATTTTCAAGGTTTTGTGGCTGAAACCTCATATTTCCCATAAGAATTCATTTAAAGAGGTAAATTAGGTCACTACATCTTCAAAAAATTAAATACATCTTTTAAAATATATTATTTATTTTATATAATCTATTCCCGTAATAGAGTTTCCACAAATGAAACTCACCATATAATATTGAGTGACAGTTTGGATTAAATTAGCATTCTGAACTAAACAGTTCCATTATATTTCTGATCTATCAAATCATTTTTAGTTTAATAAAAATGTTCAGTAAAACTGTATATAGGTGCTATAAAAGATATTTTATACATTTAAAAAATCTATTCTAGGAACACCATGCCTCAAAATCAGACAATGTAAAATCACATTATCTAAAAAATAATACATATTATAGCCATAAATATTTCATGGAAATATGAGTCATTACATTATCCCCCCTTTTGGATTTATGTCCCTAAAAATCAAAAATAAGGGCTACACATAAATATGTGGGTACTGAGAAGGAATCTAAGCCTCCTGATCCAACGTTCTATCCTGAAGATTTATATTATAACACTGAACACTCACAAAAGTAATCATTATCCATGGAGTATCCTCTCTTTATGATCCTAATTCTCTACCAGTTATTCAGCAAAGGTTGTTCATCCTCGATGTCCATATCACCCCATTCGATAATGTGTGATGGGTCTTGCACACACCTCTTTGGCTGTGACACATAGAAGATGTCATGAACCCAATCTGATAGTTGAGGTATATCTAAGTGTTATGAGACCTCGCCAACACTATATTCTATCAGGAAATGGACATTGAATCATGGACATAGCATTCTCCCAGGACAATTATCTATAATACATGTTAAGGAAAAACTCATAGGAACACATGGTCTCCTTTATCAAAATCCAATTCCCCTATCATTTGTCTACATAAGACATCTGATGGCTTTGGGTATTACACATCGTCTTCTTGATGATTTTCACCTTCTCAATGGTTTCTCACACAAAATCTTGGTCAACAAGTGCTGACTCTCGATGGTTAGTCCATCGAAGTGATGACCTATAGGGTATCCCATAAAAATCCAAAAATGTAGTCATATCAATAAGGGAATGATAACTATTATTGTATGAAAACATAACGAGTGGTAGGTGATCCACCAAAATATTTCCAAAGTTCAACATGCAATCGTGTAGCATTTCCTCCATAACATGAATGGTATCTTTAATTTGGATTCATTTTTGGGACTAAAACGATGTTCTCAAGCATACCTGACTCCAAAATGCCTCATGTAAACCCTTCTACAACCATGATGTGAAGTGAGTATCATGGTATTAAGAAATAATTGATGGAAAACCTTATATTTTGAATATTTATTGAATGTAGCGGCATCCCAATATATTTATTGAACTCTTCAACCAAATTTCTATGAAGTGGGATGACATCATAAGTCGATCTACAGTTCCCCATATGGAATCATCTTTTTAGATGTATGTGGTAATCCTATCACTAATTCCATGGATATCCAATCACACATCGACTCTAGAAACTCAATGGGTTGAGATAAACCAGCCGGAACATGGTGTTTAGCCTACACATTCTTACAAGTAATGCATCGAGAGACAAGATCTAAAACTCAATTTTTCATCTCTAGCTACCAAAAATGATGTAGGAGGCCCTGCCAAATCATTCCAACATCTAGATGTACCACCAATGGAGACATATAAAACTCTATTTGAACCTCCTCCTACGACATATTTGGTACTGTTTTGTGTCATCTGAAAAGAACGAAGTGCTCCCAAACATTTAGAAAAATACATCAAGAGTATGTCAAATGTATATATGGGTACATAGAGTTTCACAGTCAGTATCCCCTAGCTATACCTCCATAATATGCTGAAAAAGTGGAGAGGAAAACAGTAAAATGGAGGAAAGGTGATTCATCTCTATCCATAAAGGATTACTGTAACAAGGCCAATTCCTCAGATTTCTTAATCAGAAATTATGAATAAGATATCCTACTAAGTGAATCTACTACAAGGTTCTCCTTACCCTAGGTATAGAAAATTTTTATGTCGTAATATTTTAAGAACACCGGTCAATGCCTCTATCTCAAGTTAAATTTCTTATAACAGAATATTTACATGAGCAACTTTTGATTGGAGTAGATGATAAATCGTTTTCCCATAAAGAAGTTCGACAAAATAATTATTTTGAAGACAACCACTACTAACAAAAGATCATGGTCTACATAGTTCTACTCATGGGGAATGAAATAGTATAAACCATTGGCAATAAACACATTCCTATAAATCATAACACAAAAATTCCCAATACTTAATGCATCACAAAACACTACATACTTGACACTCTCCTCTGAAAATTGAACGATGGGAGTGCTCGTAAAACTCTACATAAACATATTAAAAGCATGTTGGAACCTTTCAATCTATTCAAAATCCTTCCCCTTTTGTGTGAAATATATCATGGTTACTGATATTATAGAGAAATAATTTATGAACCTATGTTAATATCCTACAAACCCACAGATGATATGCACCTCAATCATGCTTTTGTGTGGCTCCCATGATAACACTTCTTCAGCCTTTCTAGGGTCCACTGCCACTCGATCCGCTAAGATAAAATTTCCTATAAGGTGTACCACCTAACTATAGAACTATAAAATTGATGTCCTCAAATAATTATATTCATCTTAGAGTGCATCCATAATGATCCTAAAGTGTCTTGCATGCTCCTCCTTGGACCCTAAGTACAAAATAACATATTCAATGATGTCTCCCGTGAACTGGTCTAAGATAGAATGAAATATCCAATCCATGATTCACATGAACACTCTTGGGGAATTTTTCCTGAATAAATTCATCACCATGTTCTCATAGTGTCTATATATACATATAAATGTCATATTCAGTATATCATCATCCCATACGCATAGCTGGTGATAGACTAACCTATGGTCCACATTCAATAACCATCATGAACTTCTCAACAGATAAATGAGATCATTGATCCTTATAAGTGGATATTTTCTATACATGGTCACCTGTTTCAAGTGACGGTAGTCATCAACCAACCTAGATCTCCCATTTTTCTCCCTGAAAGAAATTTTGGTGCAGCCCTAGGTGAAACATTGTGTCTAAAAAGCCATACTCATCAAGTAATCCAATTTCACACTCATTTTGCGATGCTCTGTGGAGGACATTTGATATGATGGAAAACATATTGGTGTTTAGAGGGGGTGTAGATTAAGGAATATTTTTATCTCTTTGGTTTGGTAAACTCGTAAAATCCTAAGGTAAGACGTATTTTTACTCTTTCACCACTGTAGGAAACTGCGAACTCATAACATCCACTACACCAAGGAATATTCTAGACAACTGATGTCTAATCAACTGCTTCTTTCTATACACGAATTCATTCTACACTTCTTGGGTCTATTTTTTAATGTAAAATGAAAACCATGTTCGGTCACTAAGGAAACATCACATCCTTTTCCTAAAATATTACATATGGTCCTGAACTACATATAACCATTCTATAAAAATAATGATGTCATAAGTCCTCGATGCTGCTAGTAAAATATTCCAATAGAAACTATGTCCTCCATGAGTCAGTTTACACTATCAACAAAAGTGTCTGACCATTGAGTCTTTTTTGGTATGAGTCTCCAAGCGTAAGGTTCAAGCCAATAGATTAATCTAAATCTATAATTCATATAGAGGTTATATGAAAATATTGGAATGACTATAACCTGTGTCTATCAGTAAGGAATCTAATGCCAAAAACACATAGATTGTACCTTGAATCATTATTAAAGCCTTTAGGTAATATTCTTTGATTGGTTTTTGTTGTACCCGCCCTTGTCATCCATTTACTTGATCTTGGTGTAGAAAACTTGGGGAGTTTGTGGTAACAACTCAATGATTCAACCACATCATTCTCCTAAATGACCTCATCTTTGATATCATCCACCCTAATAAACGATTTTTCTTCTATCATTTCCTCTACCTTAGAGGCCCTTATATAGTCTCTTGATCAGCTATGCAGTGGGTTGGAAAATCTGGAACAAGAATTCCAATTTTTTCAAATGCATTAAACTGCATATATTTTTGATTAATGGGCAAACCATGTGATCCTTTAACATAAAACCATATATCTAGGGACCTCTTCCTGAAACTTATCCCAATTTCGGGTCCTTGGGACTAATGTCAACTCCCTTCGGCCGAATTCATTGCTCATTATTTACCACTATTGGCAACCAATCATTGTATCTACTCATCCAAGAAACTCTATACCAACAGAGCTCAAACTTGAACACTGCCAATGGTATAAATTAATATAGGTATAAAATTGGCTCATATATCTCTATGTATACCTTTCTTGAAGTTATGACCATTGATTAACTAGTCACTCGCCATTTCTATTGATTACTTGGAGAGGTTGGAAAACATTTATGAATACTCATATAATTTCTTTTGGTCTAGTAATATCTGTAGAATCTAATAGATATTCATATACCTCATTGTAGATGGTGATAATGACATTGAGAAATGGAAATAAAACGTTGTCCACAAAAGAGTCACCTCATCATAGAACTGGGTAACTAACACCCACCATCACCCAATTGATCTGTGATGAATGCTCACTACCAAGGAAACCATCTGATCTTCTAGAGTCCCGACCGGAATAAATACTCCGTGAACTTCCTCAATCCATTCCTCAACTACCTAGGGTTCCATATTTCCTCATAACCCATGGGGTATTTGTCATGGAAACTCGTGAAGCACACTCAGTCTACACACATCATCCAAAAGTTCTATGGGTACCACATGTCGCTGAATGGGTTGTGGAATAGTTGTAGAACCACTTCAAGGTATCACCTTGGGAACATGTCCATGTATCGATGTCTTATCACTAATTGGTCATCCTCATGATCATGATGTTGAATCATAGCCGACATACATCACATAGGAATCCTGAAATTAACAAGATATTCAACAATTAATGAGTATATCTAGAGGGATGAATTAGAAGGGAATGGGAACCACAACCCATTCATATATTATTTGTCTACCATTGTTTCCCTATAAACAATATTCTCATGCCCCAAGATTAAAAGAAGGCGATTAGTGTCCTGGGGTATGGATACATTGACTTCCACACTAATAATAGAGTCCTTGGTATGAATATAGGACTTCAAAAACATAGATCTATTTCCATAAACCAGTCTCCCAAAATCCAGTCATAATGTATAATTGACAACATCGGATACCACTCTACCCTGACCTGTCTCAAAGGGGATCTTTTGGCAACTCTACAAGCCCTCATCTAAAAGGTATTAGGATAGAGAATAGCACTAATTAGTCAAATCTTTGACATGGGATTCCTTAGACTATGTACCTATACACATACACACATCTCCAATCATATAAAAATATGAAACGTAAAAACAACTGAACAACCATACATGAGTACATCTAAATCCCCCAACTAGAGTAGGAAAGGAAGTAATCTAAGGTAAAAAGTTCGAAATGAAATCCAACCAGAAAGAGTCTAAAACTCATGTCTAACTTGAAATCAATTAATAGTGACTTATATCAAAATTTTGGAGGGACACCCCTATGTCTTCCCACTCTAAGTACAATATAGTCATGGTCTATCTTGGACTCTATCAAAAATTTGATCATATGCACAATACACGATGTGTGTTGGGAAATCCTATCTAGTGGAGAGAATAAAAATACATAGTAGGACACCCCAAAACCTCAAAGAATACAACAAGGGATCCTCAGTCAGCTATACAGTGTTATATGTATAAAGCACATATAACTAAAAAATCCTTATATAATAAATGATGAAAAATAATCTAAAGGTAATTCAATAACATATTTTTCTAGTTGAGGATTCCATATTGAAGATTCAATAGAGAACTCATCTCAGAGAACACACACTTGAGTCTATTAATACTGATGATGTTCTTTTTGATAATTATTCATCATTGGATCTCATTGTTAGAATTATATATTGAAAATCAGATTATAATATGATACGAAGATGAGGATCATTTCCAAAGCCATGGGGTGATACAAAAAACACAATTTGGATTAACCCATGATATATACGATCAGTTCTTACATAATATTGGACATGATGATATAAATATATCCACTAGTTAGTGCTTATTAATAGAGGATCTCATTCTAATTATCATGAAGGGATTCCAATTACTCTATCCATAAAGATGTACTGATGGTCTTGTAGCCCTAGGAGTGTGACACAATTCCATACCAACCCTCATAGAGTTGATATGGGGAACACATTGCAATGAAAAAAAATCCAATATTTATATTTCTATAGATCGTTGACATGTATTAAAAGATACACAACATGTATAATGGTTACACACTATTTTCCCTTACCCCAGGTGATGCATGTGTAAATGGCATGTGCCGCATTCCATTGTTTGTGTAGACGTACCTGGCACATTGACTACCCGTGTAGTCTACCCAGGATTCAATACAGGTATCATTACCATTTACATGTTCTCATGTACTAGTAAATGTCTTAACCCATGTAATTTTTTATTTTTAGGACCATGTGGCAGAGTACAGGTCCTCCTCCAACCTGCGTACTCCAACCTATGTTTGTGTACCCAATAAGGAAGATGCTGAGTCACTAGGGAGAGACCACATTCCACGTGATATATTAAAAAATCTTGTGATACTGTAGTTTCTCCAAATACTCTTGGTACAACAAAAGGGTCACACATTTCATAGTGATCTGGATTACACAATGTGTAACATCGAAATTTCATAAATTATAGATTGATAATCTACACATCTTTTCCTTTGTTAATTATTCAGTATAGAGACCCACTAGCCGAAAAATCATGAATCCTTTCTTGAAGAACCATTCCAAAAAACAATAGGATTCATCCCTTCGATCCACTTGTAAAATGGATGTATACGATGTTCATTTTTTCACATAGAAAAACATGAAATTGGGTATCTACATTGTATGATATGATGAATCTTCCACTGTAGTACCTATTTCATGTCATTCTTATCTCAAAACTATGATTTCAGATCTTTGTGCTAAGAAATAGGTGCACAAAAAATTGATTGATCGAGATATAACAAACCCCATGCCAAACGAAGAATTCCCACGGTGAACGAAGTACCGATGAAGAAATGAAAAAGATACTATGAGAGGAATGATCCTCGATTGATTATCATGTTGATCTCAATTTTTTTTGTGAGAATGAAACAAAATAAAACAATAATTCAATGTAATTATCCCAAAATCTCCCTGTAATAAACCCATCGTGAAAATATAAATGATCCACATATCTATTTATTTGTCGATCTATACATGTTCATTATAGGAATAAAGTATGGGAATGAAATCCAAATGAAAAAACTGAAATAACTCGAATTGGATAAAGTTTTTATGAATAATGATGCAGTGTCCCATTTTTTGTGAGATTCTTAAATTTTTTAATTTTCTGGTCGTCGATCCAGAATTTGGCCATCATCCACCCAAATAATCACATTCCATGCTATACAATGGCTCTGTAATGATTTCCAAGGTTATTTTAATATCCCTAAAAATTTGAAATGAACATTTATTTAAGGAGGATAATTTGGTCTCTATGTGGTTGAGAAATAAAATAATTCATTTAACTTTGTTATTCATTTTATTCATTCTATGTGAGTGAAAAAATTTTCTTAAATGGACTGCACCAACCAAGGTTAAGTCATGCCTAGGGTAAAACCTAAATTTTTAACTCAATGGTGTCCTCATATATCTAATTTGGAAATCTGATTAGATTTTATTCCACTATTTTAGTAAAACTATTCATGAGTATTATTTAATATATTTAATATATTTGAATCATTTTCCCTAAGAACACTGGTCCTAAGAGTAAAATAGTATCTCAGTACCTAGTCTTGAAAATAATATATACAATATCCAAAAAATAATACATTTAAAATCTAATTCATTACATTCCTAGTTATTTAATCTTCCAAATTTGATTTTTTAATCATTTTTCGCAATTTCATTTTGGTATATCATGTTTCTTCTACAATGGGTTATTGGTCCAATTCTTCTTACTTGTGACTATACATTCTTACATTGTAGACTACATATTTTTATTATCCATTATTGAAATCTGATATGAAGGTATAGTCTTCACACTATACCACCTTAGACCCTGCATGCCTGTGGAAAGCCTATCATGTAAAGGGTTGTTTTATTGAGGCCATAGGACCCACCATCACAAGGACCTGATTTCAAGAATCAAGGTATTGGACTTAATAATTAATATTCCTCACTAGGAACATGTTTTCAAGGTACATGGGGAAATGGACCTACCTAATGAATCTTTCCTTGATATGATATTCAACTTCCTCCTCAATCATAGTAAAATGGGGATGGATCAAATTTTTGTGAGTCGGTTAGAATAGATAGGTGCTTTTTGGGGGGTTGAAGAGAAAATAAAATACCTAAGATTTGATCCCTAGGGGTTTCATAAAACTCCAAGTGATCACTATATGGTTCTTCTTTGTTCATAATAGTTCATCCACTATATTGAAATTATACTTGTTTAATTCATTTAATGTCATGGAGAAACAATCCTCGAATGAATGAGTGGAATTATCTAAATCCCATTTATCATCTAAAATATGGTGATTATGGGTAGTCAGTGACTCCCATGAATCTCGAGATCATGCAGTGGTACTATCATCTATATCAAAATATGTATGATATAAAATGGATGATTCTCTCTCAAAATATATCATGGTGAAAATAGAATATTATCCAATGTTGTCTTGTTTATAACATAGATATTTTTGATTTATTTAAAAATAATGAGGATGGGTCAGCCTCCATCAATCTATCCCCCCTCCAAGGAAGGTATAGTTCCACCTTATGTTGGTGACCAAGGGAAAAATCTCTTATTACTAAACAACAATAAGAATTATTTGCTTAAAATGCATGTAAATTTTTCGAATACAATGTATTCGTAAGAAATTCTCCCATTTGGGTAATATTAAATACTTCCCATGATCTGAGTTATTGGGTCTAACTGGTGGAATGGGTTGACAAATATTTCCTTCAAATACAAACATGGATCCATAAATGTGGCTGTCAAATCATTGGGGTAATTTATTCATTTTAACTGATAAGTTTGGAAATGACTAAACACAATTTTAAGTACCCAACATCCATGATGCAGTATTCATAGGATTTAAAGGGAGAAACATTTCCTTGTATTACCCCAACTCAGCTATAGAGGGAGTATTTGCGATGCCTCTATTTCGAATATGTGATCAATGTGTGGAGATTGAGTTAGGGCCTCTGTAAGATGGAATCATAGGCGGTGACCACTATAAAAATAATCAATTAACAATTTTCTATGAAATTTATGATTTATTTCTATATATAAATCATATCATATGGATTATATTCCATTTTATTCACACACCTGAATTGTATGCTTTGAGGGGTGTCAGATCTCCTTCTTAGATCCCTAATTTATAGAGTATTCTAGTTGAATGAGATTGAAACTAGAGTAACTATCCTAGTGAAATAATGGATAATCATTCATTTGTAATTTTATTTGAAAAACAATGGCAATATGTTTGAGAAAATAGTCGAAACCTTGTCGTCTCTATAGAAGGTGTTAATTACTTAGCATTCTTCTTATTCAAATTCATGTGCATGATATTCTACTATGGTAGCTATTATTACTTCAAACGGAACTGAGATTCTTATGTACATAATTCTAACCTCACACTAATCCTTTTATAGGTATATTGTTTCATGTATTGAGAGTCATGGTGGTATTTATAGGGGGTTTTAAAACATCATATTTCTTGTAATGGTGGAATTGTTTTCCCATAAGTGATTCAATTTAAAAAGAAGCCTAGTTTAAGAATTTTTATGAATAAATTAGGATTAAAAATGATTTTAAAATGACTTTATTAGTTATATTTATTAAGATGAAATCTAGATAGAGTATATTTTACTATAGTCGAAAAAATATTTACTGAGAGGCTGTAGGGTTGGTCTATAAATCAAACAATCTAGTCTATTACAAAAATGTACATGATGATGTTATATGTTATAAATATTATTTGTTATCCCTAAAATAGAATTTTAGTCATGATTCAATAGCATAGACTGTCCTTTATTATGTATCCAATCACACATCATTCTATGTTTCTCTATTTCCCTTTTTGTATTTCTCCATAAACTCAATCAAAATGTTAGTTGTTAGTCAATCCCACTAGAAAGGAATCTGCTCTTCCTTCTATAATTTTTTCCAGTGTTTCCTAAATGGGTTATGTGGAATTTATCATTATAGGTTCTAAAAATGAAACACTGGAATTATTTCATTGATAAATGAATAATCATGTTCTTCTTCAGTGGAATATTCTATGGTAGGATGGATTTTTTGGATTCTCCTCATTCAGTGAGCATGAATTCGTTAAGAGTAAAAAAAATGATTTGGAACTGGTGGGAGACACTAATTAACTTGATATCTTCAACACCTATTATTTGAGGAAATAGATGGTCATGATGTAAATGTGTTGGCCAGAGAGAAAATGGTGCTCGTATGAGGATCTGGTTTTCTCAACAGAGCACAGATAATGACGTCCACATGAGCAGCCTTATTATATGAAATATTGTCATTAAATGTTTCAATAAAACTAAATTTAATTGTAATAAATTCATCAGATCCTTCATCATAACTATTATCTATGCCATAAATATATGTCACTTGTAATATGAAATCATTTAACTTGACAATGCCTTGATCTATCTGTTCCTATAGCCAATCCTTGAATTCAATGATATATTTGATGATGCTTCCAAGGATCCTATGTGATGATTTGTAGTTATGTAGATTTCTTATTCATGTATCTTGTAGAATTATAGATTTAGGAAACATCAAGGAGTTATTCATCATTGTATATATGATGTTCACTATGAACTACACATCTTAGGAGGAGTAGACCATATTATTTCATTCTGTTAAGGGTATTCTATTCTCCTTAATAAGATGAGGGGTATTTGTATCATTCCCATGGTAATTCTATCATTGTTGGGGCATGTATTGCAATGGTATTTAAAATTGGATCAATAGAAGGTCTTGAATCTTAAAATTAAATGCTTTTCTACCATCACATGGATCAATAAATGATATATAAATGTAGTGGTCCCCAATAATCCATGGTATGCCCCAGGGATTCACCCAAGAATTGATCTCTGTTAGTGAATTCATGAAATACATTTGGATACCTAAGGGAGATGAGGTTTTAGAATAGATCATCTTAGATAGTATCCACAAATACCCCAATCGATTCTCCTTAAAAAGGTTCGCATCAAGGTAATATGTGAGCCCCTTAAATCATGTAATGAATTCACAAAAATTATCAACAAGATGATTCCTGCATTTGGATAGGATTGAAATGACTGTTTATAGAAAGGATGAGATAAAAATATAAAGGAATTGTTTGTGGAGTTCTTCCAAGCATGTAACGGATACTACATCCAGTTAACATTATAAAAAATAATTAGGTCCCTCTATGTTTCGGATAAAACACAAAATAATGGATGAATCCAACTTATCTAAATTCACTTTTATTAATTTTCATCTTGAGGTGATGTTGTCCAAATGTAGTATTAGATCAGTCATCCTATTGAACGGGATGATTTTTAGATTACTGAATTTTGTGGGTGGGTGAAAATTTCCACACATGCTAGATATACCTTCTCTTCATGTGGTATTGAACTTTTTTTCATCTCTAAAGCTATAGGATAGATAATGAAAGCAGTTATCAAATCATTTGGGTAAGGGTTTGTAGTCACCAATTCTTTGATCATCATACTAGGTCAAGTGGTAAATAGAACACATTACAAAGGTATGAAGACACACTATTCAAGTGGGGTAAGTAGTTCAAGTTTCTATCATTTTCTATGTCCATAAAATTCTAACCTGTTTGTGTGAAAGGGACCACCAACTTAATCGTGGGGATCTGGCTATGAAGGACCATAGGATTGGTTGGAGGAGGGGGATGGTTTAATTGGATATTTTATCTCCCTAGGTGTAGATCATAGTGGATTTTTGATGTGAGTCACTTGTATAGCTCATGATCATGGAGAAAAGATACCATTCTGGCATCTATTTTGTCTTTAGGAATGGGAACACATATGTCAATACTATCGAATATACCTTTTCCCTTGTCATGGTATTCATGATTTAGTGATAGGACCATAGTGGGAAATCCAATGTATAATTTTAATATCTAATTATATGTATATGAAAATGTTGAATGGTCATCCTAATTTTGTGTCTCACCTTAGTATGGATTAACTCCTTCATTCCATGTGTAATTGGATAGGGTTCTTTAATCCTTGACATTATTAATCTTGAAATGATTCATATTTGTTATTTTTTTAGAGGAACTTTCATTGAAAATGGGATGATTTTATTAATGGTGCTTTTCACTAAGAAATGGAACTCAATGAAGGAAAATGTATTACCCACTTTTCAAAATTTTCACATGTGGAGATGCCTCTAACATGGCCAGCTGATGAATGGTGATGTTTCATATTTGAATCCATAAGAAACTATGTATTCATGCATATGATTCGTGTTTCTAGGCCACCTGGAGAATGGTATTGAAAACCTACTTGAACTAATGAATGAGGGAACTATAAATTTCATTTCATACTAGAATAGCTAGATGGTGATCTTGTGCTTTGGTAAATATCACCAATATATTTTTGTGGAGAAATATGTAAATATCCTCATTAAGGACCTTCGTGATGGTAATTTATAGAGTGGTGGGTTGCAAAAACATGATAAATAGTTTATTGGTGAATAAGAAATCCCACATTCTATCCTACCCTTACTCATTATATAAAGGGTAATTTCACTCTTTATCACATAATCCTCTAATCCTTATTAATAGTTAATTTGGTTGTGGATAGGATGAAAACCTTCCCTACAGTTGATTTCTAGCAAGAGGGGGAAGCACACCGGCATATCATCCTATAAATTATTGATTTTCATTTTGTTTCATGGAATAATTTAGATTTATTTCTATGTAGTATGTGTAATTTTTGGCATCCTTCGGGTCAGGATGGTCATAATTCCCCTACGCCTCAATGGGTTGATTAACATTCATTGCGTTTTCCAATATAGTCCCAGTAATATCCTCTACTTATATGGTGTAGGTGTAAATAAGAGTGAAAAATGGTCTTAGGGATGATTTAATCATGATTCCATGGAAGTAATCTAGGATATCCTCCACATGAAAGTATACATAGAGATATATATGGAAATTTTGGATCCTATCCTCTATGATGGTTAACATTATCGAACAACCTTCGACCCCCCATCTCTAGTGGTGGAAGAGGATTCATAGTCATCAAGTTTTCAATAACCTTAAACTCTGATATGTTTATGGTAATGTGTAATTTATCTTGGAATAATCCTTGACGATATATGAGATCACCAAGAATAAGACTATATGAGTCCTGGGGATTTCATTTTTGTAGTATATAGTTGGAACTAAGGAATAGGGCCCCACAATATTTGTCTATACATAGGTTTTCTGACATATTTTAATGGAAATGGGTGTAAAATGTAATAGTAAAACCTATATATTGGAAGATAGATTCCTGAGGAGGAACCCCATGGTATGATTGTTCATCAATCTATAACCCATGATTATTTGAATTCATGCCAATGATTATTAGTGTAAACCCAAAAATCTATGTAGTTTATTGTATTCCCAATCCCAATTGGTCGAGTATTTTTTCATGCATAGTGGTTATGAGGGTTTGAGATGAATTGATGTTGGCAGGGGCCACTAGAGAAATCAAATAGACCATGTGTCCAATAGGGTTATTGTCCTTTCCCTAATGTTGGCACCAAAAATTATGGATTGGGGTTGGTAGAGATGGGATGGGATCGACTAATTTTTCAGCATGTGGGATGGAATAATGTTTTCAGTGTGGTTAGGTGGGATCCATCCTAGGAAACTCATGCAATATTAATAAAAAAATGAATCTGGTTTTACCATTCCAACTCAATGTAGGGGTTGAGGAGTCCTTCATTTCTATGGAGGGACTCCCAAAAATATTCTCCCTTAAAATGGGGATGGGTATTCCATTTAATGGTGCATGAGGACAATGTTGGAGACATGGTTACATAGCTTCATGATACCGTAGATCTATGTCGATGGTCGGGATAACCCGATATAGTTCTTATTGAGTGAAAGGGGTGTTGATCAACCTATGTTCGGTGAGAAGGGTGGGGGATATAGGGATCAGGTTCCCATTAGTTAGAGAAGAGGAGGTTTTTGTGGAAGGAGAAATGATTTTTCAGGATTGATTCACCATTTATCCATCTTCCTTTTCTCCCATTGGAATTTGGTCATCAAACATTACCCTCAACATGCATAATATATGATATATTATGTCAATTTTTGTTACATTTTGGATGAATGTGATTATAAACAAGCCCATAATTTTAAATCCTCTCTATGATGGATAAAGTATTCATTTCAACAATTCATATATCTAGAAATTCCCATCGCTCGTTGATCGCATAGCGATTCACTATCCAATTCCACCCTTACACCGCTGTTTTAAACTAGTTTTGTAATGAATATTCCAAACATAATAATAAATTTAACTTCAGGTTTTATTAAATGAATTAATTTTTAACACTGTTAAAAAGGTCAATTATACTTGTTTTTATATTTTCATTGAAGGTGGATGTGATTTGGAGGACTCGGAGATGATCCAGAAGGAAAATGGGTGAAAACTGCATGAGGTCCATGAACACCTGTCCACTGTTGGGTATAGTATGAAAACTAATTACATCCAAATGGTCTTATATTTTTTGGGATGTCCTATAACTCAATTGTCTACAACTATTTTGGATACACCTATCCCTATTCGTCCATTAAGTGGACCAACCGAAGTGATCTGTCCAGGCCTCTGAATATGCACGAAGTCCAAGGTTGTATGATGTGTGCTATCTACATCTCGAGATTTTGGTGTCAAAATGAAACCAAACGTTTTATAGAGATATCCAAGATGTGGGAGAATAACTTTTGAGTTTTTTCAAAAGTGATCGAAGACTTTCTGGAGGCCGAAAACAATGGGACACGTGGTTTTACACAATCTGTGTGCCCAAAACCACTTCCCATTTTTGCTATAAAAGAGAACCATGGGTACCTCATTTGGAGAGTTAGAAATAGAAGTGATGGTCTGCCATTTTAGAGTCCTATAGAAGTATACACCGCATCCTAGATGTTTGAGAGGCCCCTATCCTCATTGGGGGATAAAATATGATGGCTAATTTCCACCTATGCCTCCTCCTCCTCTTGATGTCAAGCTAAATGGTGGACTATCATTTCGAGGGTGCTACACACACATGGGAGGGAGTTCCGACACTAGTTCTTATACTGGTTTTGTATAATATCTATGTTAAATATTTCACATATATTTATTCTTGACATGCTTCTCCCATGAATGCATTTCTTTTGATATTATTAAGTGAAACACTTTTTATTTTAACACTGATTGGGTTGAAATTTGAAGTGGGAATCTAGGGTTGTTCCGATTGGACAACACAATCATCCTTTCTCTGTCACCAATATATGAGAATTCAATATTATTTAGTATCCCTTGTTCTATAATTATGAAGTAATACTTGACAACACGATTGTTGTGTCAAGGGTTTCTTCTTTGTGTATTGTTTTAAGGGGTAAGAGGGTAGTCAAGATATTGACAACCTTCAACAAAAGAAATAAAAAAACCATGTGAAATTTTAATAGCAATGAACTATCAAATATGTGTAGTGAACATGAAATTATATCCTAATTTCATAATTCTAAAATGCCACATTTATTTATCAACTACTAAAATCTTTAATTAAGTCATTTCATTTTAAAAACCTAGTTTCAAAAGCACCCCCTATTTAAGTCAATTTTATTAAAAATACACACTCAAAACCTATTAACACTCCTTGAGAGACGACCTACAGTCTTCAATAGAGTATAAATCTATCTTAAAATCATAATAAATTTGTTGTTTCATGACAACACACTCAAATTTTGTCACCGTTTCTGGGGAGGGCTTTGGTTTTTATTGCGTGTTTTTGTTAGGGTTTTTGTAAATTTTGTGAATATTTATTTGTTTTATATTATAAATTTACCTATATATTTGTGTTCTAATTTATTTCTTGTGTAGGTTTTTTAAATGATGTGTTCTAATTCGGGAGATTTAACACCTTTTGTACCTGAACCAGAGAGGATCTTATGTCAGTGGCCCTGAGACGCACAAGGCAACTCTTTGAAGGAGGACACACCACAACTTGAGACTTTTCTCAACCTCTATTCTTCTAGAACCAAAATTAGAAACTGAAATTAACAAAAATAAAATGGCTGAAAACAATAGAACACTAAAATAACTAACCTCTCCTGATGTTGATATCCAACTCACATATATTCAAATACAAGGGGAGGCACCCAATTTTGAACTGAAATATTGTCTAATTCACTTATATCCAAGATTCCTTGGACTTCTTGGAGAATATACACATAAACGTTTAAAAGAATTTCACATTTTGTGTTCTATATTAAAACATAAAAATGTGGGTGAAGAACATGTAAAGCTGAATGAATTCCCATTTTCATTGCAAGATACTTCAAAAGACTGGTTTTACTATGTTAATTCGCCAATTAGAGATGAACAAACATCAAACACCTTTCTCTTTATAAGTATTTCCCAGCCTCTTGAACTGAATATATAAGAAAGGAAATCTATTTTATAAGAAAATCACAAGTGGAAACATTAAATGAAAATTCTGAATGCTTTAAGAGGTTATGTTAAATTTGTACACACGGCCAAATAAGTAGACAACTTTTAATACTGTATTTTTATGATGGTTTAATTCAAATTGATCATATGATGATTGATGTTGCTAAAGGTGGTGCACTAGTGGATAAAACCCCAATCGCTGCAAGGAACCTAATTGAAAACATGGCGCAAAATAGTCAAAAATTTGGTTTGAGGTCCAATGTACCAAATTGAGGTGTCAATGAGGTGAAAAGTACTGAATTCGAGAAGACGGTGGACACAATGTTTGAGGAAGTTAGTACCCTTCTACAAAAACTTGATCTCTCACATATAAAATATCAATATCCTCCCATTATCCATTGTGGAATCGTCTCTTATTATGTACATTATTCTGACCAATTCTCCACATACTATCCATGCAACTCGGGGTGGAAAGAAAACCAAACTTATAGGAAAGGGGGTATTCAAACTAGCCTCATCAACTATGGAACCAACAAGGTTAGAGTATTCATCCACCACCACCACCCAGAAATCCTCAACCACCCCAAAGGCCTTTCCAATATCCTCATTTAAAACATGATCCTAGCCTAGAAGATATGATGAAAAAAATGGCTGCTAACAATCTCCTAATCCATCAAACCACCCAGGCAGCCACACAAGACATCAAACCCTAATTAGGCCAACTATCTAACTCGTCGGAGGAAATTCAAAGTCATAGGTCAGGTAAACTACCTTCTCAACCAGTAGTTAACCCTTGGGATACATTAAATGTTAGTTCCATAACCCTTAGGATTGGAACAAAACATAAAAACCAAATTAATCCTTTATTAGAGTCATTCCTTCCCGAGGAAACCTCTATCCTAACCATTGAAAATGTTCGAAATATTGAAAAACAATGTCCTAAGAGAAGACCATCCAAAGGAAATAGTTTGTATGTTGATGAGTCTCTTAGCCAACCCATTCCTCTTCTATTTTCCCAAAGGGAAACCCAACCTATGAAACAAAATGAACTTGAACTAGATAATTAAATATTGGGAAAATTCAAAAAAAGTGCAGGTCAAAATCCCCTTGATTGATGTTGTGAAACAAATTCCTAGATAAGACAAGTTTCTGAAGGAGATGTGTATAAACCGAAGGATAATTCATAGAGAGGAAAAGGTGAGATTGGGGAAGAATTTATCAGCATTAGTAGACCCACCACTTCACACAATGTTCAATGATCCTAATACATTCTTGATTCCATGCACCATAGAGAATTATTCATTTTACAATTCCATGATTAATTTGGGTCCTTTTATAAATGTGATGCCTCTCTCCATTTACTCTAAATTGCATGTTGGGAAACTAATGTCCTGTAGAATTTTTTTCAACTGTCCAACTGGAGTATTGCACACCATTCCAGTGTGTTAGAGTATATTCTGGTAAGGGTTCAAAACATAATTTTTCTTGCATATTTTTTGTGCTAAAAATGGATGATGATAGGATGAATGGACATTCCCCAACTATATTGGGGAGGACTTTCTTAAAAAATATAAAATCCATAATTAATGTCCATAATGGTACATTATCTATGGAATTTGGTGGTGAAATAGTCCTTTTCAACATCCTTGATTTTATGAAGCACCCCTTAGAACAATAGTCCTCTCTCTGTTAATTCAATTGATGTACTCCCTTACACTGATAAAAAAAAGTTTCCTCCCACCAATCCCCTTTATGGGTTTTCTTCATTGATTGAAATTATAGGTAATGAATCATGAATTAATTATTTTAGTGGTATAGAAAAGTGTCATGAATGTTTATTAATTGAAAATTTATTGAACCCCAGGGATCCAATGACCATCGATGGTACTGATAATCTTATAAAAGCTCATTCTTTATCTTAGGATGATATCATTAAGTAGTTAGAAGAGATCAGTGACCTCTCACATTCACACACACTCCTATTAATCCAAAATCCACCTAAATTGGAACTGAAACAACTACCTCAAGATTTAAAATATTCATATCTTGAGAATGGAAACATGTTTCCTATCATCATTGCTAGTTCACCCCCTCTAGAGCATGAATTGAGACTTATTGAACTTTTGAGGGAGTATAAAAAAGATTTGGGATGGAAAAATGTTGTAATTCATAGTATTTTCCAATCAATTTTTATAGATAATATTTTATTAAATGATGAGGATAAACTAGTGAGGTAGGCATAACATCAACTGAACCCAAACCTCCTAGAAGCTGTAAAAAAGGAGGAAACAAAATTATCGGATGCTTGAATTATTTACCCCATATCTGACCGCCAATGGTTTAATCCTATACAAGTAGTTCCTAAGTAAACTGGACTTACATTAATCAAAATTGAAAAAAATGAATTGGTTCCAACTCATATACAGAATAGTTGGCAGGTCTGTATAGACTGTCACCGAATAAACCAACACACTAGGAAGGACCATTTCCGTCTTCCATTCTTTGGCGAAATGCTATAGAGGCTAGCTGTTAAGTCCAATTATTATTTACTTGATGGTTATTCTAGAAACATTCAGATCTATATTGCCCCCCGAGGATCGAAAAATGAAAACCTTCACTTGCCCGTTTGGAAAATGTTTCCATAAGAGGATTCCATTTGGTCTGTGCAATGCTCTAGGTACTTTCCTGTGATGCATGGTTAGTATTGTTTTGGATTACCTGGATAATTTCATGAAATTTTCATAGATGATTTAACTATTTATGGATCCTCTTTGGATGAATATTTAAGTAGTCTTTATTTAGTACTATGTCACTACATTGAAAAGAATCTTGTACTAAATTTTGAGAAATTTCATTTCATGGTGCGACAAGGTACAATTTTCTGGCATGTCATTTCTAGGGATGGTATCCTAGTAGATAAATTAAAATTGGATTTCATTTCTTCCCTACCATTGCCCAAAATTATACAGGATGTGCGGTATTCCTTGGTCATGTTGGATTTCACCATCGTGTCATTCGTGACTTTAGTAAAATTATACTCCCCCTCTCCTGATTACTCAACAAAAAATGAATTTTTTTTGATACAGAATGTTAAGAAGATTTTAATAAGTTAAAATGGAGTTTCACGTCACCCCTAGTAATCCAACCACCTCATTAGGATTTACCATTTGAGCTCATTTGTGACGCCTCTAACTATGCAGTTGGGGCATTTTTTCACAAAGGGGAGATCAAGATCTACATTTTATTACCTATGACTCATGTACTTTGGTAACATCCCAAGAAAACTACACCACAACTTAAAAAGAATTAATTTCTATAGTTTTTTACCTATAAAAATTCAGGTCATATTTTTTGGGGTTCAATTTCATTGTGTTCTCAGACCATGAAAACCATTGGTATATCCTTATGAAACAGGAATCCAAACAACATCTCATTTTCTAGATGATCCTAATCTAGAATTAAATTTAAAAATTAGTGATAAAAATAGAGAAGAGATTGTGGTGGATGACCATATCAGTAGGATTCCCCAATATTTAGACATTGAATCAACCCCCTTTATTCTTATAAATTATGTGTTTCCCGATTAGAAATTGTACCCAGTGCAAGATGTTATTCCACGATATATTGAAATTGTAAATTATTTGGTATCATCTTGAAATCCTATTAATTTCAATAAAAACCAAGCCATTCGTCTAAAACATGAGTCTTGTTGGTATATTTGGGGTGACCCTACCTCGGGCGCACATGTAGTGATCATGTCTTTAAGCGTTCCATCCCTGATAGAGACTTTCAGTCTATTCTTAGATTCTGCTAAACTATTTATTGTGGAGGCCACTTTAGTCCCCAATGTACTTCTCAAAAAATCCTCGATTCTTGTCTCTTTTGGCCAACATTTTTTCAATATGACCATGATTTTTTTAAATCTTGTCCTCTTTGTCAAATAATTGGTAATGTCTCTAAAAGAAATGAAATTCCACAAAAAACCATTCCTCTTTCTCGACATTTTTTATGTTTGGGGTATGGAATTTATGGGTCCATTTCCCAATTCCTTTATCAACTTCTACATAATTATGGTAGTTGATTATGTTTTAAAATGGGTAGAGCCACAAGATACAAGGACTGGTGAATATAATGTAGTTTTAGTGTTTTTGAGAACCCAAATATTTTTTAGGTTTTTCTTACCTTGGTTCATCATCAGCGAGTAGGGTTCTCTTTTCTACACGCGAACAATGCAATCGATTTTGTGTCGGTATGGGGTGGGTCTTCGAGTGTATACTGCATATCACCCACAGACCAATGATCAAGCAGAGATGGAAAATAGAGAGGTTAAAAAATTCTTCAAAAAATTCTTCAACCCAATAGAAAAGATTGGAGTCTTAGACTCGATGATTCATTATGGGATTACCATACTACCTTTAAATCTCCCATTTGAATATCACCATATAGGATTGTTTTTTGGAAAAATAATTCACCTTTCTGTTGAGATTGAACCTCAGGTCTACTAGGCCATTAAACAATGAAATTCTAACCTTTCTAGTGCAGGTTCACAAAGGAAGTTGCAGATTTAGGAGTTGGAGGAAATTAGGAGAGATGAATATGAAAATTCCAGCATTTATATGGAGAGAACAAAGGCTACCCACAACTGTAATATACATCATCATCAGTTCCACATTGGGAAGAAGGTACTCCTTTGTAATGAAAGGCTGAAGATTCATCTAGGTAAGCTTCATTCCCACTATTTTTCCCATAAAATGTTATTAATGTATCTCTATTTGGTGTTATTCAAGTTCAAAATGAAGAAACCAAGAAATCCTTCACTATCAATGAGCAACGGCTGAAGCACTTACATAAAGCCCTTCCAGAGTTCCTGATGGAGGAACTCCATGTTCAAGAAGAAACATACCAGTGAAACACACTAGGTTTTATCCTTCCTTCTCACATTCTTAATTATTAATGTGATGAAACCACACATTCTAGGTGTGGGGGTGGATATATTCCCAGGTTCATTGGTATTTTCATCGTATTTCTTATTTATTCTCCTTTTCACATTCATTATGGTATTTTCACTTTTCTCCATCTTTCTAGGTTCATTATTATTTTCATTTTCTTTGTTCTGTCTTCTCGTTTAACCTTCTTTTTGTTATTTACCCCCATATGGTCACCAAATCATGGAACTTTTTGAAAATTCATTGTTGACGCTCCTTTCGTCACAGAATCTAAAGATCGGAAAAGGGGAATATCTGAGCTCAAAGTGATTCAACCTTTGAAGAAAACATCAAAAATCGACAAAGGGATGAACAAGGTGAACATTGCCTATAGGCCGCGCAAGTTCCCTCATGGTCGCACAAGTACACTTGCGCGCCGCCTAGTGGTCGTGCAAGTACTTGCGCGACACCTTATGGTCGTGCAAGTGACTTGCGCGACCTAACTGATAACCGCCCGGTAACCGCCCGGTAACCGCCCAGGGTCTTCTTTTTCCTATAAATAGACCCTGTGGGCCCCCCATTTGATAGAGGATCTTTTTACAGAAACTCGAATTGAAGCTCCCGACGCCCAAGTCTCTTCTCAAAGCTTCTGAAACACTTCTATGGTAATTTCTTACCTAGAACGGAATATCTAAAGAGAAGAAGGAAGGACTAAGTGTTGAAACTTATCAAACACTTGCGTGCCAACTTAATTCCTTCAATATAACTTGCGCGTCCCTCTTCTGGAAGAACCTCAAGGGGATTCTAAAGGGTTTTATCAAGAGTCGCTCAAGTATTTCAATTCTGATTGAAAATCGCGCAAGTACACCATTTGTCGCGCAAGTATACTTGCGCGGCCAATACTTGCGCGCCCACGGAAGACTTACGCGCCTTGCAAGACTTGCGCGCCCCTATCTTTTTGGGTGCCCATCTTGCCCATTTTACCCCTCTTAATCCATTTCACCTTTCCTTTTCAAGATTCAGTCTTCAAGACACTCTTCAAAGCCATTTATGGCATGATTTCTTGATTTGACTTTCTTATCTGAAAGGAATTCTGTGGAATCTCTCTCAAAGTCTAGTGATTTAAATATCTTTATGTCACTAAAATACGGAGAGTTCATTCATTCAACCTCATCCTTTAAGATGAGAGAATCTTAACCTGGGTCTCCTTTTCAGGAATAATCCCCAGTTATAAAACCTTTAATATGGGCATCATCCTCAGGAGTAAGCCCCAAATTCTTAAAGTTCCCAATCTTGGGCATCCTCCTCAGGAGTAAGCCCCAATCAAGTGCTTTAATCTTGGGAATCTTCCTCAAGAGTAAGCCCCAACCTCAAATATGGGCATCCTCCTCAGGAGTAAGCCCTAAACCTTAATCCCTAACCTGAGTCTCCTTTTTCAGGAATAAGACTCATTCATAACCTTGGGCTTCCTTTTCAGGAGTAAGTTCCAAGTCCCTTTACCCGGGTCTCCTTTTTCAGGAATAAGACTCAGTCATAACCTTGGGTCTCCTTTTCAGGAATAAGCCCCAAGTCCCCTTAAATTTCTCTTAACCAGTCATAATTTACCTTTGATTTGGGTTTCCTTTTCAGGAGTAAAACCCAATCATAAGTCCCCTCCTAACTTGGGCATCCTCCTTAGGAGTAAGCCCCAAGATTAGAGTATTCAAATCTCCATGAAGAACATATAACTTTATGGACCCTGTTCATGGATTTTCTCCCTAAAAGTAAATCCTAAACCTTCATCTATCTGGGCAGTCATCCATACATAAGCCCAAAACAAATTCTTATGATTGCATCTTTCATGGCACAATTGTCTAAATTTTACTAATACCTCTTGTTTCTCACACCGAGCATGACTCACGTGATCTTAGAGTGTAAAAGTAATTATGACATTCATTTTTGAGCCATCAATCATAAACATCATACTCCATTACTTGAACTACGTGGGTTCTGATTCCTTTTCCAAAACAAAGGATACGTAGGTAGCCCATTTATGGGTTCGATCCCAACTTTGAAATAATCTCTGTCCTTCTGAATGACGATAAGCTTCAAGTGCCCCACTGAGTGGCTTTAAAACCAGCCTGGTCATCATAATGACCAAAAGACTTTTATATAAATGTTTTGAAGGATACCATTGACCAAGAATCTCTAAACAGATATAGATGATTCTCTATTGATGAAGAACCTCGAATACATATAAAAGATTCTCTAAATTTCTTGCATATTTAATCATTGATTGTTAAAACTAAAGGAAAGCACATTTTATACTTGGTAATGTAATAAGGATTCACGAACATAACTTAAATCTATAAAGAGAGTCCCGGAGTAGTCAATAATTCCCCTCAAAAATGTGTGATGATTCCGACCTCCCATCCTCTCGACCAATGCAAATTCCTAAGCCTCATTAGTCCACAAGCTAATGAGCGCCTTCCTTTGGAAAGTAAGTCCAAACGGATGTGGAATCATTGGATGTTTCCGGTTCTACGAACTAACCCGTTAGAAACCGATCGGAACGTTTGAATCTCCCGTCCAGGAGGTCATCCCCGGATTCCGTGTGAAACAAAAATGGTGAACCCGACGTGAATCCTTAACCAAGTGAAAGTGATGTTCTTCTTATTTGTTAAATCCCCTTGGGCCAACAAAGCAATCATTGACATGTGCTCATCCAAAAGATGCAGTGGCCGGATTCATCTTGATTATGTCTGTTACCTGGAACATGCACTCTTTTCTCAAGATCTTCTGCAAAAATGGCTTTCCTTAAATTCACCCCTGTGAATACTGCTGCTGTAAACACCTCTACTGTGAGGTTTGCTGCTGTGAAAACCAATGCTGCTACTCCTGCTGGAACGCCATCCGCTCTGAGGATGACATCACCAACTCAGCGTCTTCAACGCTGTGTTTCTAATGCACTGGTTTAGGAGTACCGTCGCAACGGTACTATCCCAACTCTGGAGGCCGCTCGTCAAGCCCTCCAAGTTAACAACTCTACCTGGTCGTCCGGACAACGGCGGCCAGCAATCAAGAAGCAGACGGTGCTGACTACCGTCTCTAACCATTTCGGGTCGTTATCCCCGGAACACAATTTCCATTCACTCCCTTACTCTGAGGAAGTGAATGAGCAGGTCCCTCGGGGCCTTAATTCAAAAAGACAGGAGTCCTTCCCGAGGGCTCCCATCAACAATCGCCGCCTGACTCGTGCAGTAGTGCGCCCTCAACATGATGAGGGTACCGACTCCAGGCATTCAGCTCAGGTTCCTCGAACCCGAGCAGGCAAGATGAACCGCCAGAGACAGAATCCGGTTAACAATAGGCAGGTTGTCATCCCTGCCATCTCCGGAGAAGTCCACCAACCTAACTTGGTGGCAAACAACGAGCAGGCATACACACCTGCCCATTTTTATTCAGCTGTCCAGTAGACTCGTTTGACAGCATCAAGCCTATCCCGCCAGGCAATTCCGGCGGAGTACCATAGGCAGGAACATACACCTGCTTATACATCACCAGTTAGTCAGCAGGCTCGTCTGACTACATATGATGGATCTCGTCAACCGCGTTTGGCGAAGTGTAATCAGCAGGCACATACACCTGCTAATACTAATCAGGCCTACCAACAGTCTCGCTTGGTAGCGCCCGAAGAAGTCAGTCGGAAAGTCCCGATGACAAACAGGAGGCCGACTCAACTCTCTGCCTCCACACTTGAGTACTGTCAGGATTCACTGACAGGAAAAGGAGGACAGGAGCAGGCACATACACCTACTCCAAGCCCGGAATGGATGTATATCCCCGTTCCGGCGGCTGAAGTCACCAAACATATTTTGTAAATGGTGAAAGAGAAGAAGAAAATTCATGCTCATATTCTGGATGCTTACCAGGATATCATAACAGCTTCAGCATCATCTCAGGGACAGACACATAAATCTATCCCTAGCAATGGAGTGACACATCAACGATTCACTCCGGAACAGACACACACATCTGTTCCATTCCAAGAGGGTTATGGGGCATACTCCCCCATATCATACGGACAACCAAGTCAGGCACATACACCTGATTTGAGTGGAGATCGTCAGCCTAACCTGACCATCTTTCCTGATCAGGCACATACACCTGCTCAGAGGAATCACTTTCATCATCAAGTGGTTTCTAAAGCGAGTAAGAAGGCATCTAAGAAAAAGATCCGCCCAGCACAGTCAGGAGATCAAAGGCCAATCTGCAACAAGGCCTTGCTCGATGCTGGAGTTCTTGAAGCCCTCAGACATTTATCTGTCGGAATTCAAGATTCTACTCCCTCAGTTCCCAATAACGAGAACATTAATTCTGAAGGTCTTCAACAGACACTTCCTCATGAAGACTTGCTTCATGAAAATTCGGTCAATCTTGAAGTTTCTTCTTCAGATGAGAGCCACAGGAACCCTCTGTGTGGTCAGAAGACCAAGGAGCAAGAGATTTCATCTTTTGCTGTAACCCATCATGACGGTCCTCCTCATGGTGATGAACTTCACTGCGAAAGTCCTCTCCGCAGTAGTGATTCACGTTGTCTCAAAAATTCTTCAGAAGGCAATGTAGTGACGAGAAAGCCCTCCTATCTCGAGGCACTTGCAAACGTAAAACCAGTCATGTCTGATGCTTTACTATCGGCAGGTGAAACTCTTTCTCCATCAGAAGATAGACTGGGGTTCAGGTTATTCTCCGAACCATCCCTGGGTCATTCATCTTCCAGCATGAATAGTGATTTCTCTACCAATTTTGTTGAATCCGATGAAGCAACAAGAAAACACCAACTCTAGTCCAAACAGGTAGAAGAATCTTCATTTAATGATAAAGAGGAAATGCTGAACATGAGGAAAAAACTGGCAAAAGGTGAAGTACCAGTCATGTTTTGGCCTTTGGCTGACTCCCAGTACGACATTCCAAAGATGTTGACGGATGATGGAATCCATGATATTCGTCTCAACATATGGGAAACTCTTTGTCAATTAAAGAAGAAGGTATTATCTTACGATGAATATGAAAATCATCTTAAGATAATAGAAGGGTTACAATGCCATATTGATTTGGCATCTCTATCAGTCTCTCGGTATCCAAAGGCCGAAAAGCAACAGAGAACCCTTCAACGTTCATGCCTTGGCACACTAAGAAGATTGCGTCAGTTAATTGCCAATGCTCCATCTGATGTTCATATCAGAGGATGGGGTGTTCACAGAGCACTACATTTCACAGTGCTTTCCGGTCAGCAAAGCCCGCCGAAAATGGTCTCATGCAATGTTATTGCCCATGGCCGGCCACAGTCAATGGGCTTTGTTCATAATCAAAAGCTTGCTCAAGAACACGCTTCAACTAGTTCCTCTCAAAATCAAGTATATAGAGAACAGGTTGTTGAATTGCTCCTACATCAAGCAGGCGAGAATATTTCACAAGCCTCTCGTCTGGAGCAAACACGTCATCAAATGACAGAAGTTTCGGAAATCATCTAACGGTCTGTTGAACCAGGTGATAAAAGTGGATACAGGTTAATGCATCCAGCTAATTTCCGAACTAAGATTCGCAAGATCAAGAGATATTTTAAGAAGATCTCAGACATAGCATGTCAAGAGACACCCCAGCTTTCCAGACTGGGGACTTCTCTAACCCAACCCTCAGAATCAACGAATGGGATTAGAGGAGTTGAGCGGAAGCAGCAGGAACATCCCCAGTCCACCGGACTGGGGACTTTTTCAAATCTTCAATCCTTCCCTCAGAGAAAGTCAGTATTCTCTCGATTAGGGAATAAGCCTCAAGAGGAACGAAGAGCCAAGCTGTCAGGAGATTCTCTCCAAGTGACGGTTCTCCAAGAAATTCCTGAGGGATCAAGTCAACGGAATGCCATGTCTCATCATGGACATAGAAGGAGACAATATCACAGAAATGCTGATAGAAAGGATTCCATGCAATATGCATCCATTAATGTCATCAATGCCGTTGCTGCTGATTCACCAGATGAGGCTCAATCAGAGGGATCAGACGAAGAGGTTCCTGCTCAAGAAGTCGCGCACACAAACCTAAATGAAGAAGGTGTGTGCACACGTAATCAAAGGCTTACCCAAAATCTGGGTATTCCTTCAAGTAACCCACTTCCCCCTCTCCGAAAAGGATATAATAAGGGGAAAGGAAAGAATCAGGTTACTCCTCACCCTTCCTCTAAAGGAGGTCAATCACTCTCATTAGAGCAAAGGTTTGCACAACAGGAGGAAGAAATGAAAGAATTAAGAAGGTTAAATGCAAAACTACTTCAGAATAGTATTCTTCTTAAGAATGCTGAAGTCTGACAGCTGAAGGAATTTGTTGTAACTACTAAGATGGATCAAGAATATCCTCCTTTATCAGTACACCCACAGAGGTCTAATCCAATGGGTCAAACGCAACAACGGTTGGCAGCACTACCATCAGTTGCAGCACCAACCACCACGTCTGTCCAAGATCCATTCATTGCACCTACCCAAAACCAAGTTCAACCTGATGTTTCTCAAAAGTTAATAAGTACTATTTAGTCATTAACAGCTCGGTTAGAAACTATGGAAGGGAAACAGGCGCAAGTTCAACCTGAAAAGAAAGTTTACCCTGAATGGGTGGATTCAATTATCCTCCATCCAGTTTTGGAAACCCTATTTTCCCTACTTTCAATGGATCTGGCGACCCTGAACAACATTTGACGCATTACGTGTGTTGTTGTGATCCTATGATGGGAACTCTAGAGCACCAAGAAGCAGTGAAACTCAGATGCTTCGTGCGAACCTTGCAAGGACCAGCTTTTGTCTGGTATACAAGCTTGCAATCCCGATCAGTCATCGGATGGGAGGATCTTCGTCAAAAATTCCTTCTTCAGTTTAGATCAACTTTTCCAAAAACGACAGTTTTCGATCTTAGAAACTGCAATCAAAGGGAAAATGAAAGAGTCTCTGATTTCATTTCTCGTTGGAAGGGATTAACATATTCCTTGAGTTTAGCACTCCCTCAGGAGGAATTGTTGCCAATCTGTGTGGAAAATTTGCGTGACGAATTACGCACGCCATTGATCCCTATGAAATACACAGGAGGGTTTTGAGACCTTACTTCAATTGCTCAACAGATTGACGATTCCCTTATACAGGCTAAGGTTAAATCTCATGTAATTCCATCAGCTCTAGGAAGAAGAATGGGTAAAGCAGAAACTGCTACAGTTATGCTTAAACAGGAACCTGTACCTATTTCTACTTCAAAACCTTCATCTTCTCGAAGGGCTCCACCTCCTGAATGCCAACAACAAAGGCTATTTCGTCCAAATGATCAAAAAGTTCAACGACGAAAACTATTTGAGGATATGAAGAGTACAACATACTCTTTCCTAAGTGAGCAAGTTCCTGGTTACTTCATTTCAGCTCTGGAAAATAATTTGGTTCAATTACCAGTGCCGAAGAGGCCAAACAAGGAAGGAGATGAAGACCGTCCCAATTATTGTCCCTTTCATCAAATGTTGGGGAATCCCATCCAGGAGTGTTTTGTCTTTAAAGACCTCCTGCAAAAGATGGTCGACTTGGGACAAGTCAAATTTAAGGGTTCTTCAGCTCATGTAGCGTGTATTACCACTACAGATCCAGAGGAAGGAGGCGAGTGGCAGGAAGTCAAAAGCAAAACTGTGAAAAAATATGATGATTGGATGGTCAGAAAGACAATCAATCGGACCCATTCCATTTTGCGAACACAATTGAAGAATCCAATTGTGTCTCCTATAAAAGATGCAGTAAATCCTCCATCAAAAGACAAATCCTCAAAAGGGCAGTGCAATTCAAAGAAGAAAGAGGAATCAGGAGAAGATGAGTATGCATCAAAGCCTAAATTGTCTTTGACTCTGGCAGATTTCATGCCATCTACTTCAAAGCCACGGGCACCGTCCCACCAAACGGAACAGCCTAAACAGGCTAACCAGGCAGAGTCTTTATCATACGAAGAGTTAATCTTTGGTTCTGTTAATATGATTCAATTAACAGATTCATATTCCAGTCTTGATGAGCCTGAATTCCCTATATCAAATAAGGGAACCCGAGGAAGTTCTAGAGGTTCAGGATATAGGGGAAGACGTGGATATTTCCGAAGCCACTACTCTAATTCTACCCCTGCTAGCACTGTATATGCAGTAGAAACTCGTTGTAGAGCCCTTCAGCGAGCTCAAAAAGAACAAGCATGTTCTTCTGCCAATGGCCAACTTAGCTTCGGCACAATTATTTTGGAAGACCGATTAAAGGTTCCATCTTCTTTATCTCAGCAAGTAAATGGATCTAATTAGTCTAATTTTCCAAAACCAAGGATGTTGCCAACTTCAATACAAGATGCATCAGCTTCCAAAGCATCTACTTCCAAGGTACCTGCTAAACCGCATATTCCTATTGGGAAACGCAGACCTCTAGATCAAAAATATGATATATTGAAACACTTGGCCCATGTACCAGCCAAGTTATCAATTTTGGATGCTTTGAATCTGTCAAGAGATCTTCGGGAAGCACTCATCGAAGCTTTTTCAAGTCCTCAGGAGTTTGAAGCTGAAATTGCTGCAGCTGAAATTTATCACATAGAGAATAATCCTGCAGAATGCCATGCAGTGATATCTTTTACTGATAAAGATGAAGATGATGTTGTGCATGGGAACATAAAACCTTTGTACTTATCTGGAAAAGTCAATGGTATAGATGTTCGAAGAGCTTTTATTGACAATGTTTCAGGAGTCAACCTCATGCCCATTCGCACACATCATCGATTGGGCCTCACAGAATCTGATTTATCTCCTTCTACCATGATGTTGCAAGGATATGATAAAAATGAACAAGAACCACTGTGAGAAGTTACGCTCAGAACTCAGTTTGGAGATCTTGTTTCCAATTCAGATTTCATGATTGTTGATCAAGACTCAGCTTTCAATATCTTTCTTGGAAGACCCTGGCTACATCAGCATGCAGCTATTCCGTCATCATACCATCAATGTCTCAAATACTGTTTCGATGGTAAAGTTGGAACATTGTATGGTGATAAGGCCCCGTTCAAGACATGTGAGTCTCAATACATTGAGGCGGAATTTTATCACATGAAGGGAAGAGAAAAATCTACAATGAAGGAAATTACCAAAGTTAATGCTCCATATGGTTTGGAAAAAATTCCAATAAATCCATTTTCACATGTGAGTACAGATTATGTGTTACCTATCAGTCAAATTGACAAAATAGGCCCAAATAAAAATACTCTTATGGAAAGATCCATAATGTCAATTACGACAATCGAGCCAGACAACATGGGAGAAATTGGTAACTTACCAAGCAATGATGAAAGCATAAGTGGTGACGTTTTCATTTCGTCTGCTGAAACCCAACAAGTCTATACTTCGCTAATCAGGCCAGAAGAAGTTATAGAAACACTAGTGGTGAATATTGATGTTGATTCTCAATCCATCATCTCCTATTTATTTCCCAAAGAAGACCCTTTTTCATCAATAGGGTCGGAAATAGAAGCTTCTTCTTCAAAATGTGAAAATTTTGACATCTCTTATGATCATGAGAATTTCGTTTTTTCATCTACTTTGCAAGTAGAAACGGAAGAAATAACACATGATGAAGAGGAAGGGGAAGATCTTAGAGATGCTCCTCCAGCATTTGAAGAGGGTATCTCTACCACTGTGGATGAACTCAGAGAAGTAAATCTGGGTACAAAGAAAGATCCACGCCCCACTTTAATTAGTGCAGCCATGACCCTTGAAGAGCAAGAGATGTATATTTCTTTTTTTAAAAAATAAAGATATTTTTTCTTGGAATTATACAGAGATGCCTGGCCTTGATCCTGATGTTGCCACCCATCATTTGGGTTTGCCAAGAGAACATCGAGGATTCAAGCAAGCTGCGAGAAGAACACACCGAACCTATGCTGCCAAAATCGAGGCTGAAGTGGATATGCTTATCAAAGCTAACTTCGTCAGAGAAGTTCAATATCCCAAGTGGTTGGCTAATATTTTCCCTGTAAAGAAGAAGAACGGACAAATTAGGGTTTGCATCGATTTCAGAGATCTTAATCGGTATTGTCCTAAATATGATTTCCCAGTTCCGATTACAGAACTCTTAATTGATGTGACAACTGGCTATGAAGTACTTTCTTTCATGGATGGATATTCTGGATATAATCAGATCCGAATGGCCCCAGAAGATGAGGAATATACAGCCTTCAGAGCTCCTCAAGGTGTGTTTTGTTACCGGGTAATGCCCTTTGGTTTAAAGAATGCAGGTGCAACATATCAACGCGCCATGCATCGTATCTTCAAACCTCTTTTAGGGAAATTTGTTGAATGCTATGTAGATGATTTGGTGGTTAAATCCAAACAACATTTTGATCACTTGGCTGATTTGGAAGTCGTTTTCCACAAGCTTCGACAACATAATTTGAAGATGAACCCCTTAACGTGTGCTTTTGGGGTAACCTCAGGAAAATTCCTCGGCTTTGTTGTACGCCATCGTGGTATTGAAGTCGATCCTGAGAAGACCAAATCAATCCTTGGTATGTCACCTCCTCAGAATTTGAAATAATTAAGAGGACTTCAAGGACACTTAGCCTACATTCGGCATTTCATCGCCAATTTGGCAGGCAAAAGTTTACCTTTTACCAAATTATTGAAGAAAGGAGTCACTTACCAGTGGACTGAAGAATGTCAAGAAGCATTTGATGTTCTCAAGAAATACCTCTTGAGTCCACCAGTACTCATGCCACCTGTTGAGGGTAGTCCTATTATCCTCTATGTGACAGCTTTAGAGCGATCATTGGGTGCCTTTCTCGCTCAAAAGAATGATGCTGGGAATGAAAATAGTCTCTACTATCTCAGTAGAACTATGCTTGAAGCAGAAACCCGGTATTCGAGTATTGAAAAGTGCTGCCTAGCATTAATCTTTGCAGTTCAGAAACTGAGACACTACCTGCAACATCACGAGGTCCAATTGATATCTCGTAATAATCCACTCAAATTCATCCTTAGTCGTCCAATGCTTACAGGACGTCTGGCAAGGTGGTCGGTTATTCTACAGCAGTTCGACATCCAGTATGTGTCTCAAAAGGCAATTAAGGGCCAAGCTCTGGCTGATTTCCTGGCTGAACATCCTTCAGTGGAAGACACGTATTCAGATATCGAACTCCCTGATGAGGAAGTTTTCTCTATTCAAGAGAGTCCTCAAACATGGGAAATGTATTTTGATGGTGCTTCTAGAAGTCCAACAGGGAAGAAAATGGAAAATCCTAAATTCAACAAAGTTGGTTTAGGAATTGTGCTCATTTCTCCAGATAAGGCAGTGTTACCTTATTCCTTTTTGTTGTGGGAAGGTGGTACCAATAATGAAGGTGAATACCAAGCTCTCATTACAGGCTTGGAGTTAGCGCTTCAAGCACAAGTGAATCACTTAAAGGTGAAAGGTGATTCAGACTTGGTAATCAAACAAGTCAATGGGGATTATGCCATCAGAAAAGAAGAATTAATCCCTTTGTATGATTACTTCAGAGATTTAATGTCAGAATTCCCTTCAGAACCGACATTTTCTTATGTCCCAAGATCACAAAATGCTCAAGCTGATGCACTGGCTAATATAGCCACAGCTTTAGAAGATCCAAATCGGGACGAAACAACCATCTGTATTGCCCACCGTCGTGCAATTTCACCTTATGTTCAAGTCAGAACAGATGAAATTAATGAAATTAGTCCCATTCCTGAACTGTATGGTCATACTACAGGATGGATGTCACCTATCAAGGAATACCTTCAAAATGGAACACTTCCACCTGATAGAGCCGAGAAAGAAAAAATTCGGCGACGTGTGGTCAATTTTACTCTTTATGATGGTCCAAACCACCTCGAGAAAATTCTCTACAAACGTGGTTTTGATGGAGTTCTCTTCAGATGTATTGATGGTGAAGAGACAATGGCTGTCATAAAAGAAGTGCATGCAGGAGTCCGTGGTGCCCACCAGTCTGGACATAGACTGTCTGATCAAATTCGAAGGCTTGGATACTTCTGGACTTCAATGATACAAGATTGTGTTAATTTCACAAAGAAGTGTCATTCATGCCAAGTATATGCCAACTTCATTCATCAACCTCCAGAGTTTCTTCATACAGCTAAATACTCATGGCCATTTTCCACATGGGGAATGGATGTGGTGGGACCTTACCCTTCAGCTACGGCCAAGCAGTTTAAGTACATTCTTACTGCTACTGATTTCTTTTCCAAATGGGCAGAGGCAGTACCTCTCAAAGAAGTCAGTTCTAAATGCATTATTAGCTTCATCAAGTCTAACATCATTACTAGATTTGGTGTCCCTCATACCATATTGACGGACAACGGCACCAATTTCTATTCTTCTGAGGTAAAGAAATTGTATCAAGAATACAACATTAAGTTAAACCATTCATCTCGATATCATGCAGCGGCTAATGGCCAGATAGAGGCCTTCAACAAGACTCTTTCAAATATACTGCAAAAGATGGTGGATAAAGATAAGAGGTCATGGCCTGATAAACTCTTTCATGCTTTATGGGCTTATCGGACTACCACTCGCAATGCAACGCGGTCTACTCCATATTCATTGGTATATGGAATAGAAGCAGTCTTGCCAATTGAAGTTCAATTGCCCTCACTCAGAATAGCCATTTGTGATCAGTTATCAACAGATGAGAAATCCCAAAAGCGGTTGAATGAATTGGAACACTTAGATGAGAAAATATTGTGCACTTTTCACCACTTGGAAATCTATCAGAATCGGATAGCACGAGCTTTTAACAAAAAAGTTCGTCTTCGTTCATTCATTCAGGGAGAATTGGTATTGGTTCTCAGAGCACCAATGATACCAGGAAAGAAGCCTCCCAAGCTTGAACCAAAATGGGAAGGACCTTATTCAATACATAAGGTCTACTCCAATGGAGCGTATTATCTGATCTCAATGGATGGAGAACACATCACGACTCCAACTAATGCCAGATTTCTGACGAAGTATTTTGTATAAACACAAAATATTGTTCCCAGAACCAAGACTCTTACAATTGGTTTATACAGCAATGGTCCAGTATGACCTTAAACTACAACTTCGTCCAACATGATGTTAAACTGTATCACCATCAATGTCCGAGATGACATTAAACTATATTTTGTCCGAGATGACATTAAACTATATTGTGTCCTAGAAACATGACATTAAAATGTGTGGAACTTTCATCGTCCAGCATGACGTTAAACTGTAAAAAGTCCCCAGAACTGATATCCTCATATTGGTTCACCTTAGTCCTAGCTACATGACTTTAAACTGTATAGCACCAGTTCGTCCTTGCTATATGACGTTAAACTATACAGCAATGGTCCAGTAAGACTTTAAACTGCAACTTCGTCCCACATGACATTAAACTGTGAAAAAGTTCCCTAAACCGTCCAGCATGACCTTAAACTGCATCATCCCTGGTCCATGTATATGACCATAAACTATTTGCAAATCCCTTATGTCCAGCAAGACGTTAAACTGTGACGTCCTAAACTACATGACACTAAACTGTATAAAAGTCCCTCACGTCCGGAAAGACGTTAAACTATATAATCTCAAAAGTCCAGTATGACATTAAACTGCACCATTCACGGTCCATGCATATGACCTTAAACTATTCGCACCTTCGTCCGACATGACGTTAAAGTGGTACACTCTTTTGTCCTTACTGCATGACATTAAACTGCACAGTCCCCCTTTCGTCCAATATGACGTTAAACTATTTTATCCCCATCGTCCTAACTACATGACGCTAAACTGTACAGAAAATCCTTGATATGTCCTACATGACATTAAACTGTATTTTGTCCCTGCTACATGACACTAAACTGTGCAGCACCAATAGTCCTAACTACAAGACTTTAAACTGCATAGTCCCTTTTTTATGTCCTACATGACATTAAACTGTACATCATTAAGGTTGTTATTACCTCTTGTTTCTCACACCGAGTATGACTCACGTGAGCTTAGAGCGAACATCAACCATAACACTCCCTTTGGGCCACTAACCATGTGTAAGTCCCAACAATATTTTTTATTAGATCATTGTCCACAAGAACAACTTGATCATTGATTCATTCTTTAATTGAACTACACGAACTTTGATCCTTGCCCTCCAGGCTGGGTATGTAGGCAACCTCCCAGGGTTCAAGCCCAAAAACAATCTCTTCACATCGGTTCACCACAACCTCATATGATTTTGATTTGTGAAACCGCCCCTGGAATCAATATCTTTACATTGATTCACTTTCGTCCTTGTTATATGACGTTAAACTATACAAAACTTTTTTCCGGTACGACAATAAACTACAATATTCTTTGATTTCCTCATTTGAGAAGGAACCATTATTGACATTGATTTTTTAAATCATGTTTCATTTTCAAAAGACTACGTGCATACATGGTAATGCCTAAACTTTGTATCTCAAGTTAAACCATCATTTTACTAAAGTCCCCTTTCACCCTTCACATGTACGAACCAAATTTGTACAAAGGGTATTTCTAGAACTACGTGGGCTTGATTCCCATCCTTATAGGATACGTAGGAACGTTCGAGTATCCCTCGAATCCAACCCCAAGTCTTTTGGGCCTAACCCCAAATTTCACTTTCAGTCCCTTGGATGAATAGTCCTCATGAAAACACACACTGTGTATTCATTATTATGGTCCGAATTCTATGACCCTAAACTAAGATCACTCATACTTTCGTCCTGCACGACGTTAAACAGCATTTCAAGAACTACGTATGGCTTGATTCTCATTCTTATGAGATACGTAGTGAAGTCCAAAATTTCAATTCAGGACCCAACCACAACATGATTATAGTTTTCATTGACCTATGTATATCTATATACATTGGACAATACCCATCTTTATGTGTTATAATCCTAACCTTAAATATTTTCAGATCTTCATAACCCTTTTTCATGACTTCTAGTCACAAAAATGTCAAACTTTTGAGAATTCTTTTGCCTGACTATGCAGCATGTGCCCATAGGTGGCCTTGCATAAACAGTCCACATAACAGACTTGTCAGCCAAAAGATGCTATTCATTTGACCATGCAGCCAATGCCCATAGGTGGCCCTGCATATTTCAACCCCCTAATGGGTTTTGTTAAATAATAGTAACTTCATTCTTGGGAAGAATGCCTCTTTTGTCCTTATTTGTCTTAAACGACAATATGCAGGGATCCGCAAAAAATAGCCATCCTTAACATATTTGTCCCATATCCTTTTTCATGATCTGAAAGTATTCAAGTCTATGGTTTATTCTTCTTCCCTATGTTTGGGCCAGACCTTCGTAGGAGTGATATTCATCCAGTTCTTCGATATTCTTGTTTGGAAATATCTTCTCCATATTCAAGTACCTCTTTCCATACAACAAACTCTATGCTTTAGAAAATTTGAATCTCCATATACTTTCACTGGCTTTTAGCACTAGGAATGTAAATTTCTGGGAGTTCTTTTGCCTGACTATGCAGCACGTGCCCATAGGTGGCATTGCATAAACAGTCCACATAACAGACTTGTCAGCCAAAAGATGCTATTTTATTTGACCATGCAGCCAATGCCCATAGGTGGCCCTGCATATTTCAACCCCCTAACGGGTTTTGTTAAATAATATTAACTTCATTCTTGGAAACTACTTCTTCTAATGAATTTTAGCTCTTTTTCATATCATTCCTCAGATTCAAATATTCTTAAGCCATAGTTTACATTTTTTCCCTCATACTTGAGTATGGTAATATGTTTTCAGATAAATTGTCAAGGAATTGAATCCATTTTTAATCCATTTTCGGTCAAAGCTATTTCGACCTTAAACATTAGCCCCTTTATGTCCGGCATGCATGACTTTAAACTGCCCACAAAAGACAAAGGAACTCTGAATAAAAGTCAAGTTCCAGCACACTTGCGCGCTGACCTCTGTGCCCTAAAGACTTGCGTGGCCCCTTTTCCTTTGAATATATTCAATTTCCTCAGAGTCAAATCCTCATTTCTTTCCGGATCCAACTCTGAGGGGGGACTTTTTTTGACGCTCCTTTCGTCACAGAATCTAAAGATCGGAAAAGGGGAATATCTGAGCTCAAAGTGATTCAACCTTGGAAGAAAACATCAAAAATCGACAAAGGGATGAACAAGGTGAACATTTCCTATAGGTCGCGCAAGTTCCCTCATGGTCGCGCAAGTACACTTGCGCGCCGCCTAGTGGTCGTGCAAGTACTTGCGCGACACCTTATGGTCGTGCAAGTGACATGCGCGACCTAAGTGATAACCGCCCGGTAACCGCTCGGTAACCGCCCAGGGTCTTCTTTTGCCTATAAATAGACCCTGTGGGCCCCCCATTTGAGGGAGGATCTTTTTCCAGAAACTCGGATTGAAGCTCCCGACGCCCAAGTCTCTTCTCAAAGCTTCCGGAACACTTCTAAGGTAATTTCTTACCTAGAACGGAAGATCTAAAGAGAAGAAGGAAGGCCTAAGTGTTGAAACTTATCAAACACTTGCGCGCCAACTTAATTCCTTAAATATAACTTGCGCGTCCCTTTTCTGGAAGAACCTCAAGGGGATTCTAAAGGGTTTTATCAAGAGTCGCTCAAGTATTTCAATTCTGATTGAAAATCGCGCAAGTACACCATTTGTCGCGCAAGTATACTTGCGCGGCCAAAACTTGCACGCCCACGGAAGACTTGCGCGCCTTGCAAGACTTGCGCGCCCCTATCTTTTTGGGTGCCCATCTTGCCCATTTTACCCCTCTTAAGCCATTTCACCTTTCCTTTTCAAGATTCAGTCTTCAAGACACTCTTCAAAGCCATTTATGGCATGATTTCTTGATTTGACTTTATTATCTGAAAGGAATTATGTGGAATCTCTCTCAAAGTCTAGTGATTTAAATATCTTTATGTCACTAAAATACGGAGAGTTCATTCATTCAACCTCATCCTTTAAGATGAGAGAATCTTAACCTGGGTCTCCTTTTCAGGAATAATCCCCAGTTATAAGACCTTTAATATGGGCATCTTCCTCAGGAGTAAGCCCCAAATTCTTAAAGTTCCCAATCTTGGGCATCCTCCTCAGGAGTAAGCCCCAATCAAGTCCTTTAATCTTGGGCATCTTCCTCAAGAGTAAGCCCCAACCTCAAATATGGGAATCCTCCTCAAGAGTAATCCCCAAACCTTAATCCCTAACCTGAGTCTCCTTTTTCAGGAATAAGACTCAGTCATAACCTTGGGCTTCCTTTTCAGGAGTATGTTCCAAGTCCCTTAACCCGGGTCTCCTTTTTCAGGAATAAGACTCAGTCATAACCTTGGGTCTCCTTTTCAGGAATAAGCCCCAAGTCCCCTTAAATTTCTCTTAACCAGTCATAATTTACCTTTGATTTGGGTTTCCTTTTCAGGAGTAAAACCCAATCATAAGTCCCCTCCTAACTTGGGCATCCTCCTTAGGAGTAAGCCCCAAGATTAGAGTATTCAAATCTCCATGAAGCACATATAACTTTATGGACCCTATTCATGGATTTTCTCCCTAAAAGTAAATCCTAAACCTTCATCTATCTGGGCATTCATCCATACATAAGCCCCAAACAAATTCTTATGATTGCATCTTTCATGGCACAATTGTCTAAATTTTACTAATACCTCTTGTTTCTCACACCGAGCATGACTCACGTGAGCTTAGAGTGTAAAAGTAATTATGAAATTCATTTTTGAGCCATCAATCATAAACATCATACTCCATTACTCGAACTACGTGGGTTCTGATTCCTTTTCCAAAACAAAGGATACGTAGGTAGCCCATTTATGGGTTCGATCCCAACTTTGAAATAATCTATGTCCTTCTGAATGACGATAAACTTCAAGTGCCCCACTGAGTGGCTTTAAAACCAGCCTAGTCATCATAATGACCAAGAGAATTTTATATAAATGTTTTGAAGGATACCATTGACCAAGAATCTCTAAACTGATATAGATGATTCTCTATTGATGAAGAACCTCGAATACATATAAAAGATTATCTAAATTTCTTGAATATTTAATCATTGATTGTTAAAACTAAAGGAAAGCACATTTTATACTCGGTAATGTAATAAGGATTCACGAACATAACTTAAATCTATAAAGAGAGTCCCAGAGTAGACAATAATTCCCCTCAAAAAGGTGTGATGAGTCCGACCTCCCATCCTCTCGACCAATGCAAATTCCTAAGCCTCATTAGTCCACAAGCTAATGAGCGCCTGCCTTTGGAAAGTAGGTCCAAACGGATGTGGAATCATTGGATGTTTCCGGTTCTACGAACAAACCCGTTAGAAACCGATCGGAACGTTTGAATCTCCCGTCCAGGAGGTCATCCCCGGATTCCGTGCGAAACATTCATGTTGAAGTTTTTCATTCTATACTAATTTATCAATTTATGAAAAACCAATCTATTTTATGGATTTAATGTTTATATGAATTTAACATCAGGGAGTGATTTTTTGTTAATTGGTTTTCTGTCAATGATTTAAATGGTTGTATCACTATGAAACTTTTGAGCTGATCGATTCCGCTTGTGTCAGTTGTTTTTTGGAAAACTGTGTCTCTAATATCTGCACATAGTTTTTCACAAACCCATAATGCGTGAATATATATTACTTAAGAAAAGATAAATATATGTTAGGTTAATATTTTCATCTTTAAATTATATTTTCATACGTTTGTTCCTTATCCGATCTATTTCATTACTATACTGTATTGACCTATGTGTGTGTACCTAATGTCCGACTCATGTACGCCCTCAATACAAATTGGGTTGTATCTTGGGAAAGTAAAAAAAACACTCCTCCTTAAACTTTTATCTTTTTAAAACTATTATAATTAGTTTCGTGAAGAGATCAAACAAGGGTTGAGAGATAAGTGCGATATTTTTTCCGAATGCAACTAAAAAAACAAAAAAAATAAATGAGGGAGTGGTGAAATGTGCAACATATGGGGATATCTAGGTTAGGAGCTTCTGTTTTGACATTCGGGATTTCTTATGTGAGTGGGTCTTGAAATTTAATTTCAAAGGATATAGGGCAGGTTAAGTGCAAAAAATCATTTATAGCTGAATAATGTTAAAATAACTTATATTTATTGGATAGAAAGAGAAAAGAATAGCGTGGAATGGTTTTCACTCACACACATGGAGAGTTAGTGGAATGGTTGACTTTTGAATTCCTTTCTCAAATTGGTGTCTTGAATCTCTATGAATTTCATTGTGATATAATTTATGAGACATATTTTTCCATTTTATTAGGAAGAACTCCTTGGTGTGGTTTTTGCATTGATCACATTAAATTAATAAATTAATATTTCCAATAAATTTAAATCTTCATGATGTCGGGAATATATACATGCATCATTTTTTGAATACGTGACATTTCTCAGGGGTGAAAATTTTTAGGTGTGGGTTTGTGATCGCATAATGATTCACTACTAAATTCCACCCCTATACCACTGTTTTAAACTAGTTTTGTAATGAATAATCCAAATATAATAATAAATTTCACATCATGTTTTATTCAATGAATTAATTTTTATCAACGTTAAAAAGGGGAATTATACTTGTTTTATATTTCATTGAAGGTGGAGTTGAAATGGAGGTCCCAGAGATGATCCAGAAGGAAAATGGGCCAAAAATGCATGAGTTCCACGAACACCTTTACACTGTTTGGTATATTGCGAAAACGGTGTGCATTCAAATGTGCTGATATTTTGTTTTATGGTCGAAAAAGAAATTTTCTACAACTCTTATGAAGACAAAAATCCCCATTCGGCCATTAAGAGGCCCAACCAAAGAGATCTGTCTAGCACACTGAATCAGCATGGAGTGAAACATTATGTGATGTGTGATGTCCATATGTCGAGATTTTGGTTTCAAACTGAAGCCAAAGGTTCGTTGGAGATAGCCAAGTTGTGGGGAAACAACATTTTAGTCTTATCAAATGCTATTTAAGACTGTATGGATGCCAAAAACAATGGGACAATTGGTTTTACACAATCTCTGTGCCCAAAACCACTTCCCATTTTTTCTATAAAAGAGCACCATGGGAAGCTCATTTGGAGAGTTCAAACTAGCAGCGGAGATATTCTATTTTTTAGTCCTAGTGTATTCTCCACATCATCCTAGTAGTTTTGGGGGACCTATCCTCATAGGGGGATCAAATATGAAGGCGAAGTTCAAGCCGAGCCTCCTCCTCCACTCGATGGTGAGCTAAACATTGGACGATCATTTTAATGGAGCTACACATACATGGGAGGGAGGTCTAGCACTAGTTATTCTACTAGTTTTTTATAATTTGTATGTTAAATATTTAACTTATTTCTTATCTTTACATGCCTCTCCCATGAATGAATTTCTTTTGATATAATTAATTGAAACACATTTTGTTTTAACACCAAGTTGGCTGATATTTTAAGTGGGAATCTTGGGTTGATCCGATTGGACAACACAAGAATACTTTGTCTCTAAAAAATATATGAGATTTCAGTATGCTTTGGTATCCCTTTTTTTATAATTTATAACCAATCCTTGACAACATGATCATTGTGTCATGGGTTTCTTCTTTGTGCATAGTTTTAAGGGGTAAGAGGGTAGTCAAGATCTTGACTACCTTCAACCAATGAATTAAAAAAAACATCTGAAATTTTCAGATCAATGAAATATCCAAGATGTGTAGTGAAACTGAAATTATCTCCTTATATAATAATTAAAAAATGTCACTTTTTATTTATCAACTATTAAACTCTTTAATTGTGTCATTTTATTTTGAAAATTGTTTTCAAAACCACCCCCTCTTTAAGTAAATTTTATTAAAAATACACACTCAAAACCTATTAATTCTCCTTAAGAGAAGACCAGGAGTCTTTCCTAGTCTATAAATCAATAATAAAATCATAATCAATTTGATGTGTCACAACACCATGGTCACTAGTCATCTACCCCTCCATTTGGTCTTTTACAATAACATTAGAGAGAACATCTTGAGAACATTCATTGGAGTGTTCCACATCCTTAGACCGATCACAGAAACTACAGTGTAATTACCTTAGATTCATTACTTCCAAATTATGGTGGCCCCTACCACCATGGTAGATGATGGGGACTGTATAGATCGGAACTGGATGATGGAATGTTAGATCCTCTTTCCCTAGATTCCACCCATTATTTATTTTCCTTGTTTAAGTATCTCTTGTAGCTATAATAAATCTTCATGAATATTTTTGTATTATTCATCTTGAATATGATACTGTTATAAAACTGCTTGTTTTTATAATTGGGGACTACCAAAGGTCGAAGATCGTGATTTTATTTGGACTCTCTAGTGTATATCAACATTAGGTGTCTATGAAATAATTAAAATAATTCCTTATTTGAGGTTTAGGGTACCTCATTTATGAGTTTTATTAGAGTAAAAACCTATGTCATCACATATACATTATGGGGAAACAAACACTACTGGTGTAAGGCATCCAAGGCATGTTGCCTCTGGAATCCTATACGTTTGTAAAAGGAAAACTCACATTTATTATTTATTGTCAGAGATATCTGGTTCTTTATATAGTAGGAGACATATTATGATAACATTTATCATCCTAGGCTCATAAATTAAGGCATATCAGGAATATAAAATGAGGTATAGATTATGATGAATTATTAAGGGTCACATTTTTAATGTCATATGCGGATTTCTTACATATATAGAGTTCAATTTAGACAATCCCACATGCCCTATCTATGTATTAGTTGATCATCAGGTTATTGTCTTCTATGGATGTTACCCACATATGATTCTTCCATACTAATCTAGGTTGGTTAGCATCATATGATCAAACCGAGGCCCATTGGGGGCCTCATGTCTAGGTGGTAAGAGATTAATTCTATTTCTGGGGATATGATTACATTTCAACGTTGTCTCCTCTTAAGGGGAAGATAGAAGTATTTGTGGTGTGGTTGGGTGTTATTCTCAGGAAGGCATCCTATATACCATCTTAAGAAATAGTGATAAAAAACTATGTAGTTATCTTATACTATTTAAGGTTTTATAACAGGATTGATCAATACATTTTAACATCATGTTGTAAGGATGATTATTTCAGAAATGGTGCTAAAATAACGGATTGAGTGGGGATTATGTGAATAAAATTACTTTATATTGGTGTAAATAATATATTAATAATATTATTATAATAATTACATGAGTATTAATTTGATTTTCAACTAGTGAATCATGTTATTGGAATGTAGAGAAATGATAGAGATTAATTTCATGTGACGAGGATGTTTTCAAACATTATTGTGTCTTGTAACTAGGGAATTGAAACAAATAAGATTAATTTATTACAACTCATATGTAATAGTGTATGAGGTCTATATATAACCATTTTTAATTAGGGGATTCATGGATGAAATATAAGGGCACCCTACATGATCTCATTGAAGTGGAAAGAAATCGTTTCCCCTTGGTAGGGACACTCTAGGGGATTACATGTCTACGTCATAAGTACTTCTGGATTAAAAATTGTATAGAATCTTCCCAGATTTGGAAGCATTCAAGGTTTTATGGGTTTAAGATATTATTCTTTTGAGAGGAAACAAGGCTTCTAATCTGACACATGGAGAAAAGGGTTTGGACGAAAAGGTTACTGATATAGGTTGTATGGGTATGGTTCATGTGAATGAACCATTTTTGAATGGGAAAAGGGAACCATAGTACTAAACATTCCACAATCTATGTTTACATTAAAGAAGTATTAGGATAGTAATAAAATATTCTTTCCTATAACATTGGATTTGCATGAGAAATTGTAGTGATTGAGCCATGTACACTATAACAAACACATGGTGTGGATGATCGATGAATTTTTATGCATAACATATTATGTTACAAAAATATTGGAGTTGAATGAAGGTTACCTAACATTCCTAACATCATTTGGGATTCATGGGATGCTACATAAATTTATCTCTATCATAATTGGAAGTGATTTAGGGCCTATGTGATGGTTTTCACACATGTTATCTACCTATAAGAACCCATACGATGTTTTAGAGTTGTGCATGCTCTTGAAAAATCTGTTTTATGAATTATTGGACTAATATTTAATTTCTATATCTTAATCCTTAAAATAAGGGGGTGATTATCTATTTGTAGGAAAAATTTCGTCTCATAAATTAGGTCAAAAAACATCAACTACTTCATGAAACTTGTTTCTTGTTTAAACAACTATGGGTTGTGTGGATCTCATGGCTTTTCCACGAGAGGGTGAGTGTGTAAGGTAGATAATTAGTTTTTCATTTCTCATGAAACTCTCAATCTATGTAAGATTCTAAATTAGTGAGATAGTTATGCACAAACTCATCCCATTTTATATTATGTCCTTTACATAATTGGTTCAATTAAGAAAATTTGGTGATTCCTTTATCAGGCAAGTAACATACACACTATAATTTAGAGTTGTGCACAATTTAAAAAAGTTGAGTGCACATATCCCTTTTACTATTGAATGGTAGCCTTTTGCAATTTTTTATGTTAATGTAGGAGAAATATTTTATCTAAATCACGGAAAGATTTTTATATGCCTACACTATTCTGGAAAACGCAAGACCAAAATGGCCATTCCTATGGAATGGACACAAAAGGTAATCAATTTTCCCTCACCATGGCCTCAAAAATAGTTGTAGTGAGGTATATCATGCCATAAAAAAAAGATACCTTCCCCATGAACCAATCCATGTCCATACCTATCTCCCATTTTCCAATTTTGGCTAGGAAAGAACTACGGTAAAAATAGAATTCACTTGGGTGTGGTGTTAAATGGTTTCACCAAATACCTAAAAAACACATTTTTAGGCTTCCAAAAACATCTAACACAATCCATACACATTTATTAACAATAAAATGCCTCCAAAACATCATGTAATACACTCCATATCATTCATTAAATAATAACTAAAAAACGGTGTCACATTGACCATAGTTATTATACCCCCAAAGGGTGATTAATCACCCAAGCCTCTAAAAATGATATTATAACCTACATCTACATGATCATAAATTTGAGAAAAAAATTGATTCAATTGATAATTCATTTATGTAATGTTTCAATTAATCCATACTGAACAAAAAAATCCCACAATGAAATTATATATGATTTCTATTTTTAATCATACGTGAAAATAATTTACTGATGTTGTTTCTTGGATTTTTCAAAATGGGAAAAAAATTAAGTCCATGTTTATTCCAATAGTCATACTGAATATTACTATATCTATCAGTAGAGCTTAGATACTTAAAATATTTTAAATATAATTCATGAATCTAAACCCCAAAATATCGTGTGTATTGTGGAATTCAAATTTCTATAAAAATAATACTATATAACTATAAGCACTTATAATGGTTTAGAAATATGAATGTTGTATTTACCATGGTATACTAATTTTAAACAACTATATATATTTTATATAATCTATCCTAAAAAATATATAGTCTTATGCTCTTTTTCTTCAACAAAAATAACATTATTAATGTGTATGGTCTCACAATCACATATGATTCACATACTTGAAGAATTTAATCACTAATACACTTGGCTAGGAATATAGAATGATGATCTGTAAGTCATTTTTATCTATTGACTATTTAACTCAAATGGCAACGTTAACCTTATTATACCTCAGGCCAATTGGTTACTATGATTCAAATATTTTATTGAAAAGGAAAAACCAATACATATTGAGAAGTTATTAGAGATCCATTCTTGATCAATTAAACAATATTGTATTTTTTTATATTCGATGTTAGTATGCTGGTGAGGCTCTATATTTGTGACTACCTCATCTTAATTCAATTAATTTTATGTTGGTAGTGGAATCCATTCTATAACCCCCATTATTTGTACATGGTTTAGAGGAATTCATCATATATATCATTAATAATACATACCCAAGAAATATTTTATTCACCCCATAAAGAAATTCCAACATCACCAAGCCCAAATGGAAGGTGTTGGCCTAATGGATCTACCTACTAATAAATTATCACATGATGCTCGTATTCAAGTAGATATATATATATATGAAACCATTAAAACCACATATATTATTTTGGTATGAAAATGGTTATCAAGCACTCTTCATGTTTTTCATTCCCAAAACAACCACATCCACATAGCCTTCAATCAATCTCCATGGTGATATTCATACCCCTCATTCCATACATAATGTTGATAATTTGTTTTAGGATGAAATATTCAAGGGTAATAATTTATTTTTTATCCTATTTAGATTATTTAATTTTTTTAATTGTTATTTATATTGTACATTATATATAATGATTCTACATAATCCCCCTTAATAATTGCACGTTTCATTGAAATATTATCCCACTATAGACTATTAAATGAGTGATAAATGAAAATAGTAGGCTTAAATCTTGTTGAGGGTTATCAATATTAATATATATTTATATCTTATATCAATATATAATAAGAATATATGATAATGGAAATAATTAATTATTATTTGATAGAGTTTTTTCAAGAATTATAATATATGATACAAACAACATAACTTTTACTAACATAATTATTTAAATTGTTTCATATATATTTACGAGTACTTCCTCCTCAATGATTTTCTGTGAATACCCAACCATTTTACATAAGTAATTAGATTAAGTTAGAATCAATACATTAATCAAATATTTTATAACCGAAACATGTTGACAATATCATAATATAATTCATGAGAATAAGTGTGGAAAAATTACTATATGTATAATATTTTCCCCAGATCATCATTCCCAAGACACGGTAATTGGGATATGGCTCACAGTTACTAAAACCCATAAGAATCCAACATGGATATTGTACCCCATCAACAATTCTTAGTTCATAATCACAAGTATCCTATATTTATTAATTTTTTCCCTGACTCTAACACCATACATCCATGCTCTATCACCCAATTCAACTACTATAATAATATTTTTTCCCCAAACATACCATGAACGAAGCATAGATCATTGGAAAAAATATGGGGATGATTTTGTTGGATTCCATCATGTTTAAAATATAAAATTTGATGGTTTTACACCACTTAAATGTAAGAAATTATTTTTCACTGATCCCATACTAAAAATTATTTATTTTATAAATTTTACACCACACCACTGTAAGGAACATGGAAAATTCCCCAGCATTAGAATATATGTAGAGAATAAATGTAAATTTAGTCACATTTACCTCAAAATTTTATACAATTAATTATAATTATATATAATTATTTTTGAGAACCCTAATTTCATTGAAGGTGAAATTACATAGATCATTTAAAAAAAATTTAGGGGAGGATGCATGTGGTCTCAAAACTCATTAAACATTGTTTGTTCCTGTGTTATGTTCCATTAATTCCTCGTATCACATTCCTTAACATTACTTTGTTTCACCCTTCAATTCCCTCACTATTAAAACTTTCTTACTCACATAGTGTTCCTAGACATTCCAATTCCCCACACGCAGATTCCACCCACATTATACACTATGTTAAAAAAATGTTTTTAAGAATGGTAATCCATGGTTATGGTAGTTCCTGAGTTTTCATTAATATTGAAATTCCCATAACCCTAGAATTATTAAGGGGATTATCCCTGTGAACATTTTATCACATGAATCATGATCTTGAGTATCCTAATTCTCTCAGTTGGTAATTTTTTTAATCTATACTAAATTTTAATTGATATATATAAAAGGTATCTGTTTTTTCAATAAATATTATTACTGAGTAACAATGTTTCCTTAGTCATGACCTAAACTAAGATAAATTATAAATTTTAAGTTTTTTTCTCAAAAAATAGTGTATGCGACCATGGTTCTGATTACTCAATAAAATCCCCTCATCCCCAAGTTTGAATCATAAACTGATTTGTGCATTATTCTCTAAAAAGGTATCGTTCCCATATCACAGAGACCACTTAATAGTGATAACTTTTAATCACATCCCTAATTAATAATATTGTTCAGACCTATACATCTTCTCCACCTATCACTCATTAATTCTAACTAGACACTAATTCACACATTACTCTCTAATGGGAACGAAATCTTCATGCACACCAATCTACGCACTGATTATCCCAAGTCATCCAATAGGGGTTACACAATGTTCCCAGTACTCATCCAACATAAAACCCTAATAAGAATCACTCTTCCTTGTGTTATTTAATTGTGATAAAATGGTTACCCAAAAGGATATTCAATTTCTCTATATCCCAGATAAACCAATTACAATGTTCTATATTCTAATCCCTCCTATAAAGAAACCTTAGATATATTTCCATGTTATTGATATTATAGTTTTCTATTTCAATATACAACTCTTTGATAAAGGGAATTAGTAATAATTTATGAGTCATGTCCATAAGTACTTTTCCAGTGATATCAAACTCATAATACAACTAATTAACTTTTCCCTTGATAACAATGACTCATTCCCTCTATTGATTGAGACATATTTCTCTATATCCACTATGTTAGGACCTTTAATATGACTATTTTACACTATATACATTACCATATGATGTATGACTAATATGCTAGTCCTTATTCTTCTCCTCCATTAAATCATCAATATGAACATATGGGCTTCTAATATATTTTAATTTGTATCCCATATTTATTAGGTCATATCACCAATGAGTGTAATTTTCTTCCCCATATTATTAACCATGGAAAATAGTTTTCCGTAAAAGCCTCGTACTAGGGGTAATCCCCAACCACTTCCTCACTAATTATTTCATACATGTTTTCTATGAACTAAAAATATATTCTATGTCCCTCCTTTTAAGTTTAATCCGCAACTATACCTTCTCTAGATTAATTACCCGAAATAAGGATGACCCCAAATGGATTTATCATGAATAAGTATCACAAAAATCATTTCATTCACCTAGTGATTTATTTTTAATGACATATAACTCAAGGAAATGGATCGTAATTAACTCAATGTAAACTTCAAGACATTATGATCTTATTTTAATGATATTATAAGGTTCCATGATGGATTTATGTAAATGAAATTAAATGGAAACATGATGGTTATATGTAAAACACCATTAAATAAATCATTGTTGTCTTAGAAACAATATATTAAATATTCCACGATGGTTCTGGATGTATGAAAATAATGTATCCATTAGGTTATTGTATGCATGATGTTGAAAAGAACCATTTATTTCAAGATAAATGATCTGAAAATAAAAATTACTATTATTTGATGCATGAAATTGAAATGAACTTGTTCATTGATGGAAACATGAATTTAAATGAAATATTATATGTCTACAACACCAATCACATCCCTATATGATGTAAAATTATAGTGTTCCTAATTTCGATAGAATAAAAATTAGTGAATCCTAAATCATATAGGCATGGGAAACCTCAAATGTGAAAAGAGGTTTAAAAAAATTATGGCAACGAATAGTAACATTCAGAAAAAATAAAACTATTATTTTCACTTAGAATAATTTCATGAGTGTATTGTAAATATATAATAGAGTCTTTAATAAGTAAATATGATCCTTATAGGATGATTCAGCCTCATATACTCTCAAACTAAACATGAAAATAATTTTATCACTGGTATATCCCAACAACCACCTTCCTTTGGAAAAGGATGCATGTGGACCATTAAATTCAGGATGAAAAAACATGGGTAACCATAAATAGTAATATAAATACATATATATATATCAATATTCATATATATATATATGTATAAATTTCTATGTGGTTGTATTTTTCTTGGAATATATGTATGTCTGGATGGATGGATGTGTGTATGCATGTATTTATGTCTTCATGTTTGTTTGTATGGTTGTATGTATAAATGTATGTATATATGTATGTTTGTATATATATATATATTAATGGATCCATGTATATATACATATCTCTGTGTGTGTAATGTTTATTAATGTATGTACGTACGTGTTTGTGTGAGTAAATATGTACGTATGTATTTAGGTATGTATATATTTATGTATGTATCTATATATCTATGTATGTATGTGTTTTTATATTATTATGTATGTATATTTTTATGTATCTATTTATATATTTATTAATGTATGTTTTTATGTTTTTATGTTTGTATCAATGACTAAATGTATGTGTGTTTGTATACATGTACCTTTATAAGTATGTATGTATGAATCGATGAATGTATAAATGTATGTGTAGTTGTGTGTGTCGATATTTATACTTATGTATTCATATATATATATATATATGTATGTATGTATGTATGTATGTATTGAGATATTTATATAAGTTTGTATGTATGTACATATGCATGGATACATACATGCTTCTGTGTATGTGTTGGTGCATCTATATATTAGTTTTTTTTATAAGTATGTATCTAAGTTTGTTGGTTTGTTAATATATACATAAATATAGATGAATATATATATATATATCTATGTGTGTGTGTGTGTGTGTGTTTGTAGGAACCTATGTACATATGTATGTTGATAGGGGTCTCTTTGTGTAGGTTTCCATGGTTGTAAATAAGTATCCATACATTTATATATGTATGTATTTTTTGTTTTTTTTCATGGATCCCTCTAATTAAGCATAAAAAGTCTACAATGGAAAATACTAGAATAATGGGTATTATTTTCTCCAATAATCAATGGAAAAGAAGATATCCAAATCAGATGTATCATGTGAACCTTCCCAAGACACATGATTTCATGTCCCTAAAATGGTAATTGGAACTGGTCATGTGCAAGACATGATCTATTGAATATCATGAAGGTCCACATTTTCAATACTCCTTTTTCAAGAAAATACTTGCAAGACACTCATATATCTTATTAATTTCACTAGATTAGTTCATATAAGTCATGCAACTTTTCAAATGGCTAGTGCCTAAAAATCATCATAACCACTTGTAAAATAATGTATTGAAATATAAAAAATGGAGAGACTTTTTGCGTACATTAATCTTCATCATACATGATCATATAGTTCTCAAGGGACCTCAAATCCATAGTGGCTTGTCCAACATGTCTTTTGGAAGCCAATGGTCGGGTACAATTCATTATAAAAATGGTCTTTGACATATCCATTTTATTTTTTGATGATTCTATGGATCTATAAAGATAATAAGTGATGATTTATATGATAATGCTTACATTTTTTGAAGGGTATAAAATTGATAATTTGATATGAAGAGAAACTTCCCTATACAAAGTGTGTTTTCCATTGCATGACCATATATTGATCATGTGGTACCGTCATGGGAAACCAATGGATATGGGTCGAAAGAAATTGTAAAATAAAGTATTAAAATTTGAAAAATGAGAATTACTTTTGTGTTCATTGATATTCATTTGATGTGATCATGTGGTTCACAAGACACTACATAACCTTGGAATCATGTTTACCTTATCCTGTAAGAGAATATTGACATCCCCCCTTCATCGAGAGAGTGTTCATGTAAATGTCTATCTAATTATGTGATTCCACATCGACTTCATAGACAAACAATGAATTTATCCATGATAATTATTTTACATGAACACAATAAATATTATTGGTAATTAAATGCATCTATGAATAGTATAGTTATTATCTTCGACAATGATCACAAAACATTGTGAGATCCCCAACCCTTGTAAAATAAAGAATGTAATAAATTTTGAAAAGGCATAATATTCTTGTAAAGTAGGGATACACTGGAATTTAGGTGAATGGGGTCATATACCACTAGAAATCACTACTGGTCATGAAATAATCCCCTCACCAAAATATATTAATCTTGAAAATACCTTATCAATGATTTCTTTATCTCAGAAAGGCCCCCTGACTAGCCATATTTTTTTTGTGGAATGCCCTAGGAAAGTCATTTTCAATCATGAAAAGGCCTTCATATAGGCATACTGATCTCATTAATACTACTACACGTGTTATCTTGACCATGTGAACAATTCCAAACATGTTCTCAAGGTTATTTAATATTTCATTCACTGGACTACTTACAATAAAAACATCAATGTTAGAACCTTCCCATGGTTTCAGAATAATACACGAAGCCATGGATGACCCACATACAGATCATGTGAAGCACAATGCATAAATTCCCTAAACCAAACTCAATTAAAAAACAAGGGATATGGGATGCATAAGGTGTTGTATTACTAAGGTGATGAGGACTATAGATTTTCCCCTCTCCCAAATCATAAAAGAGTACTAATCGTTGATTCATCGTACACCAAAGTGTAGGATATGACTTCTTAAATAGTCCAAGAACATGATCCCATGGTCATATACCAGATAATAATTAGAAGAACACCTAAGGGATCATGTGGAATGAATTATAACTTCATGTTATCACTCATAGACCACATTAATTATTTATAGAATATATTTCAAATTATGATAATGACGTTACTCATGGTGGATAAGTCACACGAAACTAAAAAAAGCCAACACCAGAAAAACATGAGACACAAATAAAATAAATGTAGTGATAGAAGACTATATAATATGGGATATGAAACACCCAATGTTTTTATGAATATATTTTTTCAAATAAATTTAATTTATTTATTTCATTTCCTTATATGAAATACCATGTTAAGCTTTTCTCATACACAATATTAGGTTTAACTTGTGTTACATGGAACATTGTGGTTTTATGAAACCAAATGTTATTATAATTTTTGAAACATGATAGTTATAACATGGAATCTAAACATAGTAACATGAATAGTAATAATTATTTTTAAAAAAATTATTTATAATGTCCATATATATATATAAATTCATAATGATATATATATTTTTTTATACAATATTTATATGTTATGAAAATACTATTTTCCAAAAAGAACAAGTTTTTATATCAATTCATGAACAATAACTATTTTTACAAATTTAGATATTTATTTTAATAAAATATACTGCATTGTTTAATTTTATGAAGTCTACATTATTTCATGGTTAATTTTATGGATTTTTGTAAAATAGTTCATTTTTTGAAGAATGGTAAAAAATACAGAATTATATTTCAAAACTAAAACTTATTCTAATTTACTTATATAGTTAAATTATAATATAAAATAATTTCAATGTGTAATTATTTCAGTTATATGTAAATCAATCCAATTTAGTAAAATTTAATTAATTTCATATAGAAATTCAATATAAAAATATTTTAAACATTTGAACATTTTCACGTTGAAACCAAGTTGTTTCACTCCAAATACGGGATTATTTAAAATTAATTAACATAAATTATGTGAGTTGAAATTTAAAAAATTTATTCCATATATGGAATCATAATAAATTATAAATTATAATATTTATAAATAAATTTATAGAAATTTTTATATGGTAAAATATTTTTAATTAATCCAATCAATTAAGACAAAAACAAGTTTGATAAGATACTAAACATTTATCATTAGGGGTAAAATGAACTAAAAAAATAAATATTGTATTATATGGAAATATTTTTACCATATCCCATATATTCTCAATATTTATTCATTATTTGATCCACTTGACCAAGAAAAAAATGTGGGTGGAATTCTATCTTTCAAAATTTTAGTTGTTTTCCACTCAAATCCCTTACAAAAGGAAACCCACTATATACATCTCTTCACACCTATAAATACAATGGGATCAAAAAATATCTATCCAAAATAAATTTTAAAATACCACCCTTCATTATTCAGTACTAACATTTTTAATAAATCCATCCAATGGTTTCTTTTGTTGAAAACCAAAAGGAGACGCCTAAAGAAGAAGTTATACTCATCAATGAATATTTTTTGTTTATTTTTTCCTCGAACCAATTTAATTATTTATATATAATTTTCATATACTAAACTATATATATTAATTATAATCCTATTTATTTATGATAAGGTTACGACCTAAAATAACTCAAATATCCATCAAATGTGTTAAGAAATCATTGTTTTTGTATATGGCAGACTACCACTTCACAAACTGATGTAATTTGTATATTACATTACCACCTATCAAGGTTGGGAAAAGTGATGGAAATTATTATTATATATGGTATTTATAATTCTTATGATGTTATATGGATTATTGAATTTTAATATTGAAAATACAATCATGCTTTCCATTTTATGGGAATACGATATCATCGTTAATGTGTACTGAATATGCTTATTTATGAAAATTCGATATTATCTCTCTATTTATTATATAATTGGTTCTTCCTAAATAACTATGTTTAAAAAAAATAGAAATGTTTTATTACTATATTTTAATTCTTAAATGAAAATTTTACCCGTGTTTTACTTCGTACAAAAATGATTTCAAACGAATCTTTGTTTCATTCTCCAAATCAATTCCAATTTTTCTTTTACTAAAATTATGAAAGGAACATTAATTTCTATGAGAAAAAATCAATATAATATAAAAAAATTCATGAAATATATTTTACTTTAATATTCCTTAGTATGTTTTAAAAATCAATTTAAAATAAGAGCGTTTTCGTTAATTTTTATTTATTAAAAAGTGTTTTCCCAATAAGAAAGGATATTTTCCTCAAGAAATGTTATAAATTATCTTTCAAATTTTTTCAATATATAATGAATTTTTTTGACTTAACTCATGAATTATATGGTATATGATGTCCCAAATAGTCCTCGGGACCCGTGTCGTGACTACCCCAAGCCCGCCTTCCATAGGCCATGGGTCAGCGACTAGCACGAAAGGCATAAATCCATAAAACTGGGAAGGATTTGCCTTTATAAAAAGTAAACACACACAAACAAATTACACAACTGGAAGTAAAACACTAAGAAATACTGTATACCGAAGAAGTTCTGGAAAGTAAAAAGGGGCTAGAAATACAAGCCCAATAGTAAAGTACAGGTACAACTAAAATCAAGTACAACTAAAAAAGGGAAAAAATAGCTAAAAGGTAAAGAGTTGCTCCTGAATCATCCTCCGATTTTCCTACATGAAGTGTAGATATAGATGGCCTCATCACACCATGTCCATCAGACTCCTCTGTGTACTGACTCGTTGTAAGGTCCACCTTTGGGTACCGTCTAGTCCTGGCGCTCTCGGCCTCCGTCAGCGCTGTCTGTCGTCTGCATCCAAAACAATGAGGTGTGGGCATAGCCTATGAAGGGGTGAGTATAACGATAATAATTAGGGACCTCAAGACCCTCATGGTATCAAAATTTCTAACAATGATAACCACAAAGTAAAGAAACAAAGGATAACCCTTACTTCGGTATACACCCAAACATATACCTAAATTATCTAGTAACCCATATCAATCATGTGTTAAACACAACAGTCACTGACTCAGCTCAAAACTAGGATTTTATTCTAGGGGTGGTAACATGTAGAACTCCCAGTAAAACTGTCTAATCCTCAGTTTCTGGTGTACTCCTCCTCTATAGAGTCATGTGGGCCTGCCGCCTTACACAGAGGCGCTTCCCACTCTCCTGGAATGATGTAGTTCTCATTATGTCGAGTATCAGGGGTCTGTTGTGTCACACATAGGTGCTCCCCATTGTGGGTTGGTCGTAATCACACAAAGGATCTCCCCCTCGTTCCCTACTAAGGTACTCCTCCTGTGGAGTAACGTGGGTCTGCTACGTCACACAGAGGCGTTTTCCACTGTGGGACTGTTGCGTCACGCAGTGGTTCTCCCCACTGGGCTAGTCGAAACACCCTGAGTCGAAACGTCAGCAGTCCTCAGGTATCAGCTAGCTACAAGGTCTTTGTACTCCGCTCACTCATCTTCAAGAGGATCGACTCCATGAGCTATTGGTCTGTACTCTAACTATCACAAATTCCCAAGTGGTAGTATCTCAAAGGTCTGCCTCGTCATATGTATCTCAACGCAACAAACAATGCGTAAATCGAACACCCAGTCTGTGAGTTATTGGCATTTTTGTCCCAGGGGCCCGGTTGGTTTTTATGTTCAAATAAACCCAACTGTATCCCAACTATGTCCAAATCTCAAGAAGGGTATGCCAAATGTTCCATCTCATTCAATCGGTCATCGGGTCCGACCCGGTCTGTGAGTCTGACCCAACCCTGAAGGGAGTGTCCCGGCCTAAGGGGCGGCCCGACCTGAGAGGGTGGCCCTACCTGAGGGGATGGCCCAGCCCGTAGGCAGCCCGGCCTGAGGTGGCGCCCGGCCCGGCGGGGTGGCACGGCGCGGCGGCCCACGTGGCGGGCTGGCTGGCGGCTTGGGTGGCCGGCTGGCTGGCTGGACCTGCGGCCTGGAGGGCCGTGTATGGTGGGAGGAGGGGTTGCACCCCTCTCTCTACCATAATGGCCAACACATGGCACCGGCCTGGTCTCCGTGGGACCCTTAGGGTCCCGCCTATAGGGCGCACCGGCGACCGACTTAGTTGGTCGCCCTCCTCTGTCCGGCGCAGCCTATGGTCTTGGTTCTTCTCCAGCGTGGCCTATGGCCACGGTTCTTCTCCAGTGTGGCGCAATGGTGTCGTGCATAGCCCATCCGACCGCCATAGCCTATGTGACCACGACCCCTTATTTTGGCGCGTTGCGATGGCACCTCGCCCCTCCAGCACCTTTGCGGAGCGCCTGGCCACAACCTGGATCTCTGCGTGGCGGGACGGAATCACACCCCTCTGGTGATTTGGCGACCTTCACGCCACAGGTTTCCTTCACAGTCGGCCCGACGCCGGTCAGTTTCCTTTTCGGTCGGCCCGACGCTGACCGTCGTTGCTCCGCCTTCATCATCCACAAACGAGGACAAAAAGGGTGAGGGTCGGGCCATGTTCGTGCGGTCTGAGCCCTCCTCGTTATGGTGATATCAATCGGTAACTCTGAAACCATAAATTGAATGACGAAGAACGGAAATAAATTCTACTCAAAACCCTACCTTTTATGACAATGATCGTTGAAGAAGTCATAGAAAGTTGGCATTGATTCATCAATGTCGGAAAAGGAAGAGGATATCCTCACAGGCGGATGATTTTTCGGTGGTGACGAAGTCGAGGACGGTGTTCTTTGCGGTCGACTCCTTCTCTTTTGGCATGTTTGAAGATAGATGTAATTGTTCGTTGTTCTTCGGTGGGGAGCTCTCCTATGCCTCAATTATACTTTCAAAGCTCTCCCAAAAAGACCAACACCCAAAAAATTAGTAGATTAAGACATCCTATTAATTTGTTGGCATGGTATTCAAAAAGGGGGTTTAATTAATGGAGTTATTAAATTCAATTAATTAATTGAGAGGGTTGGCGTAATTAATTGGTGAGGAAAGTTCAAGGGTTTCCCCATTTAATTGGGGGTTCCAGGGGGTTACAACCCCCAAGTGGTCCCCACCAAGATATCCTCCCAAGAGAAGTCATGTGATGGTGGGCCCCACTACCATAACCTCCCATGGAATATTAGGGTGTGGTGTCCCCCACCACTAACCACCACTTAGAGGTTTTATCCACCTTAAATATAAAAATAAGTTACACTTATTTTTATTTAACTTATTAAAAACCCAAAATCTAACTTCCATTCTCATTAGAATGCAACTGCGGTGAATATCTCATGAAGCTATCATCGATTCTGCGAGTTCAACAGTAGCCTCGGATTTCAATTCCGAACATCGGTTCAAAAGTTATAAAATCTCACTCGTACGTTTATTAAACGTACCTAAAAAAACTTTGGAAATTGATTCTGGGCACACCAGGTCTCAGAATCAAGCGTCGTAAATTTTCACGGACTCGTAAAATTCCCATGTATTTTTTAAAAAAAATTCTACAGAAATTCTGGGTCTTTACATTCTCCCCACATCAGGGCTTTACATCCCCATAAGCTACAACTCTATCCAAGGGAACAAATGGGGGTACTGAGCATGGATATGAGCCTCCCACTCCCATGTTCTCTCCTGGAGGTTCCTGTGCTACTAGAGAACGCGCACTAGAGGTATCGACTATCCATGCAGGAACCACTCCTGTCGATCCTCAATCTCTATAGGAACCTCCGTGAAAGTCACCCCATCATCGATGTCCAGCTCCCCATGTTCGATGATGTGGGATGTGTCATGCACTTATCTCATCAACAAAGATACGTGGAAGACATCATGTACCCGGTTCAACTACGGTTGAAGAGATAAGCAGTAATCCACCTCTCCTACTCTACTGAGGACCAGGAAAGGTCCGATGAATCTCGAGGATAACTTTCTGCCTCATCCAAATCTCTGTAGACCTCATTGAGGTGAGACCCGTAGAAAGACGTGGTCGCCTTCCTCGAACTTTTGAGGTCTCCGTCTCCTGTCAGCATATGACTTCCACCTGCTATGTGCAGTCTTCATCCACTCCTGGATGATATGCACCTTCTCTTTGGTAGCTCGTACCATCTCTGGTCCCACTAGTGCAGAATCCCTTAGGCATGTCCAGCAGAGTGGTGATCTGCAAGGTTGACAATACAAGGCCTCAAAAGGTGCCATACCAATGGTGTAGTGGTAGTTTTTGTTGTAGGAAAACTCTATCAAAGGTAAGTCATCCTCCCAGCTGCAACCAAAGTCGAGGACACATGCACAGAGCATGTCCTCGAAGGTCTGGATGGTTCGCTCGGTCTGGCCATTTGTCTGAGGATGAAAGGCAGTGCTCAGACATAGCTACATCCTGAAAGCTTCCTAAAACCCCTTCCATTGCCGGGAAGTAAACAACGCATAATGATCAGAGACAATAGAAGAAGATACTCCATGTAAACGCACTATCCCTTGCACATAGAGGAGTCCCAAGATCTATACTGAACCCTTCTCTCTAATCGGAAGGAAGTGGGATGACTTTGTGAGTCGGCCAATGATCACCCAAATCGAATCATGACTCTAGGATGTACATGGAAGACCCATCACGAAACCCATGGATATCCCATCCCACTTCCACTCTCGGACCTCTAAGGGCTGAACCAAGCATGCTAGAACCTGGTCCTCCGCCTTCACTTGCTGACAAGTGAGGCACCAGGAGACAAACTCAGCTACTTCCTTATTCATACCTTGCAACCAGTGCTTTTATTGAAGGTCTGGGTACACATTCTCCACTCTAGGATGTACCTCTAGAGGGGATGTGTGAAACTCCCTCAACACATCCTCCTGAAGTGACACTGGAACCATAGTAAATCCTCTGAAGAGGATGATGTGCTCCCCACCTTCAGAAAATCCATCAGGTGCATGTCCTGTGGATATCTGAGCATGTCGTGTCTTGCAGTCAGTGTCCCCATGCTGCGCCTCCCTAACTCGCTGAAGAAGTTGGGGAGTGACTCTATATGACTGAAGGAAGGCTGCTCCATCTCTATCCACAAAGGATCTCGGTAAAGCATCCAACTGCTCTATCGCCTTGCCTAGCAGTTGTATACTAGATCTCCAACTGAGTGCATCTGCTACAACGTTCCCCTTCCCAGGGGTATAGACTATTTCAAAGTCTTTTAACTAGAGGAACTCAAACCAATGTCGATGTGTCATGTTTAGGTCCTTTTGAGATAAGATATACTTAATACTCTTTTGATCAGAGTATACGGTAAAACGTTCACCCATAAGATAGTGATGCCATCTCTCTAAGGTGAAGACCACTACTGCTAACTTCATTTCATGGGTAGCGTTGTTCTACTTGTGTCATTTCAACTTTCGAGAAGCATATACGATCACTGCTTGCTACTACATCGAGAGACATCCAAGTCTAGTCCCTGATGCATCATAGTAAACTACATACCCTACACCTTCCTCTGGAAGCCTCTTTATGGGGGCACTAGTCAGCCTTTGCCTCAAATCCTGAAATCTCTAGTGGAATCTCTCTGACCACATGAAGGGTTGCCCCTTTCTTTTTCAATGATGATAGTGGTGCTACAAATCTGGAGAAGTATGGAAAGAACTTTGGGTAGTATCCATCCAAAGCAGACATCCCTCCCATCTTTGGGGGGTAATCCTGGAAACATATTTTGAAATTATTTCTTCATGTTCTATCACTATTGTTTGGAACTAAAAACTCAGAACTCCTGCTGTCACGAGGGTAAGGCTGGCCGATTCAAGAGTGATCAGCTGCACCCTCTTATGCATGAGTTTAACATGTGCTGCCTGGGTTTCCTTTTTCAGCGACTAAGGAAAACCTCATCCCAATGTTGTAGATAAACCATAACCTTTTTACCTAATACAGTCAATCTGTGTATGAACTGTGGTTGCCCAGTCCATACCCAATCTAACGTCGTAAGGCCTTGATATTGCCACCAAGAGGTTCCTACCGAAACTCTCGCCTTAAGGGTCAGATCACACCATCGGCGTAAGTGTGATTGTCGAGTCTCCTCTCAAAGGTATCTCCATACGTGAGGGTCTAGTCAACGGCTTAGCTAGAAACTCTAGGTCTAGGACAAGATTTATGGAAGGAAGGAATGATTGGTACATATTTCTATTGATACGGAAGCTAGTAGTAGTCATAGAAGGCACCTAAAATCATTCCTAGAGCCATTGGGTTACACTCCTTGACCACATGCAGCTACTCTCTTCCCCTTCCCTCCAACTCTGTGAGCCTGGCGGGGACTACATAGGTGGGTGGTTGTAACATGTCGAAATGTACACCACCTCATGCTGCTCTCGTACCTCTTCTTCCATGTCTGTTACCCTGCAGATTCATCTGTCCTTAACACTTTCTCTTCTTGACACATTTTACATGCTCAAGTCTCTGAGACTAGCATTAGTTTCTTTCTTTCTGACTACTAAAATTCACTGGATGTTTCTGGTCAGCCAAAGAACATTCAACTGCAAAGGTTCTAACTAGCATCTAGAGGAAAGGTGTTGGATCAGATGTCCTAAAACACACCTCGCTCGGAAGTCCGAGCTCCAAATAACTGATTGTATCGTATTCATAGAGTACTAGGAACACTCTGTACACCTTGATGATTACTCAGTTATCGACATGTTGTCCTGATGAAGCTGTACAAGATCTAGAGAACTCTCATCACCTCCTTAGGCCAGTCCTCAACTGCCTGTGAGTTGGGATCGCCTCAGAACCTAAGGGGTATCTAATGCTGAAACACATGTAAGGCACTAAGCCTACATGTGTCATCTATGAGTACCTCCAGTTGTTACTGGTGACCAACATGCAGTTATATAGCTGACACACTACCTGAAGATACAAACTCGTGCAACAGTCACGTACCGATGCCTCATCACTATGTGGACCAACTTCATGGTCACTCACTGGAAAACACTGGCAGCTAGGATAACTCTCTACTATATGGGGGTATCTACTAGGAAGAAAAATCTAGAAATATCCTTCATCCAGTCCTCTGCTACCTATGAATCTATCATTCCTCGTAACCTTGGAGGCCTCTCATGCTGGAACTCATGCAACACGCTCAGTCGGCGTGCACTGTCCGCCAGTGTGGCTGGTGGCATCTGCTGCCCAATGGGTGGTGGTGCTACTAGTACACCACCTGAAGGTGCCAACATAGTAAGAGGGACCTACACCATAGCCTCGTTTCTCTATGGGCCATCATCGTGTACTCTCTCATAACTCTAACTGGTTGTCTGCGTGGAGGCATCCGAAAAAGATACAGGTGTGCCACAGTCAAAAGATTATACCTGGTGAGATGACCTGGTTGAACGGACTTAAAGAAAAACATTTGAAAACACATACTCAATAATTGTTTTTGTTGCACTATTTCTGAAATCAATAGTCAGGGTCCAGGTGTATGGATACATAGGACTCCGCACCAACACTAGATTCTGTGAACTGAAAACCACACTTAGTACCCTTAACACTATTGCTTCACTGAATAGAGTGATTAGAGTCCTATGTTCTATGATATGTCCAACTCCTCTGATACTAATTTGTCACGAACCATCCTCGGGACTCGTTCCGTGACTACCCCAAGCTCACCTCCCAAAGGCCAATGGCCGACGACTAGCACCAAAGGCATAAATCCCAAACATAGGGAAGGCATTGCCTTTATAAAAAGTAAAAACACACAAATAGAGTACACAACTAGAAGAAAAACACAAAGAAATACTGTATACAGAAGAAGTGCTGGAAAGTAAAAAGGGGCCAAAAATACAACCCCAACAATAAAGTACAAGTACAACTAAAAGCAAGTACAACTGAAAAATAGACAAATAAATGAAAGGTAAAGAGAAGCTCTTGGATTGTCCTCAGGTTTCCTACCTGAAGGGTAGGTACATATGGACACCTCATCACACCACATCCATCAGACTCCTCTGTGTACAAAATCATCATATGTTCCACCACCAGGTACCGTCCAGTCCTGGTGCTCTCAGCCTCCGTCAGCGCTGCCCGTTATCTGCATCCAACACAATGAGGTGTGGGCATAGCCCATGTAGGGGTGAGAATAATGATACTCAGTATGGACCTCGAGACCCTTAAGGACTCACAATATCCAACAAGGAAAACCATAATGTAAATAAATAATGGATAAACCGTACTTAGGAATATTCTATACATATACCTAAGTTATCTAATAACACATATCAATCATGAGGTAAACACAATAGTCACTGACTCTGCTCAAAGACAAGGATTTTATTATAGGGGTGGTAACATGTAACACTCCCAGTCAAACTGTCGAAACCTCGGCTGCTGCTATTCTCCTCCTCTATAGAGTATTGTGGGCCTGCTACGTCACACAGAGGCGCATCCCACTATCCTGGACTGCTGTGATACTCCTCCTATCGAGTACCATGGGTCTAGTACTTCACACAAAGGTGCTCCCCACTGTGGGTCTGTCGTTCTCATACAATGGTTCTCCCCGTCATAGCCTGCTGAGGTACTCCTCCTATTGAGTACCGTGGGTCTGCAGCGTCACAATGAGGCACTTCCCACGTTGGATCTGCTGTGTCACACAGAGGTGCTCCCCACTGGTCTAGTCGAAACACTCCGAGTCGAAAGGTCAGCAGTCCTCAAGTATCATACAGCTACTATGTCTCTGTACTCCGCTAGCTCGTCTCCAGGAGGATCCACTCCATGATCTACTATTCGATACTCCAACTTTCATGAACTTAAAAGTGGATGTTTACCAAAGGTCCGACACATCATAGAGATCTCAACACAACAGACGACACGTCGATCGAACGCCCGGTCTGTGAGTTATTGACATTTCTGTCCCAGGGGCCCGATTGTTTTTTAGGTTCAAATCAACCGTACCGTATCCCAACTCTATCCAAATATCAAGTAGTGTATTCCAAAAATTTTGTCTTGTTCTAAGCATTCAGTCACTATTGACGGTTCATTGATCAGACACCCATTGCCCACGATACAGGTGAAAAGGTTAATTCGGTGAATCGGGTTCGGACTGGGGTCCGACCCGGTCTGTGGGTCAGACCCGGTCCGTGAGTCCGACACAGCCTTAAAGGGAGTGTCCCAAACCAAGGGGTGTCCTGGACCGAGACAGTGGCCTGACATGAGGGGCGGATCGACCCGAAGGCGGCATGGCCCGAGGGGGCGGCCCGGTCCGAGGAGGCTGCCCGGTCTGAGGGGTGGCCCGACCCGAGATGGAGGCCCGGCCAGAGGGCTGCCCGACCAAAGGTGGAGGCCTGGCCCAGCGACCCGCGTGGCCCAGCCGGCGGGCGGCCCACTGGCGGGCCTCATATGGGGGTGGGGGGTTACACACCCTGTCTTCCGCAACAGCCGACGCGTGGCGCAGGCCCTGTCTCAACGGGACCATTCGGGTCCCGCCTGTAGCGCGCACCGGCGGCCGGCTCAGCCGGCCGTGGCCTATGGCCGCGGTTCTATTCCGGCGTGGTGCGACGGCACCGCACCCAGCCTGTCCGACTGCCGTGGCCTACGTGGCCGAGACCCCTTTTTCCGGCACGGTGTGACTGCACCACGCCCCTTCGGCACCATCACAGTCGGCCTGGCTGCGGTCCTGTTCTCTACACAACACGATGGCGCCGCGCCCCTCTAGTGACCCGGTGGCCTTGAAGCCACCGATTTCCATCGCGGTCGGCCTGATGCCAGCCATTTTCCGTTGAGGTCGGCCCGACGCCGGTTGGTTTCCATTTCGGTTGGCCCGACGCTGACCGTCGTTGCTCCACATCCGTCGTCAACATATTAGAACAACAAGAGGGAAGGTAGGGCCATGTTCGTGCAGTTTGAGCCCTCCTTGTTATGGTGATATCAATCGGTAACTCTCAAACCATAAATTGAAAGATGAAGAACAGAAATAAATTCAACTCAAACCCCTACCTCGTATGACGATGATCGTTGACAAAGTCATGGAAAGGCAGTGTCGATTCATCAATGTCGGAAAAGGAAGAGGATATCCTTATAGGCAGATGAGCATTCGGAGGTGACGAAGTCAGGTATGGAATTCTTCGTGGTCGACTCCTTCTCTTTTGGTACGGTCGAAGATCGATGTAAGTGTTCACCATTCTTTGTTATAGAGCTCATATCCTCCTCAATTCTCCTTTCCAAGCACTCCCAAAAAGACCAACGCCCAACAAATCAATAGATTAAGACATCCTATTAATTTGTTGGCATGAAATTCAAAACGGGGGGTTCAATTAATTGAGTGAATAAATTCAATTAATTAATTGATAGGGTTGGCATAATTCATTCGTGGGGTAAGTTCAAGGGATTCACCACATAATTGGGGGTTCCAAGGGGTTACAACACCCAGGTGGTCCCCAAAAAGATATCCTTCCAAGGGAGGTTATGTGCGGGTGGGCCCCACCACCATAACATCCCATGGGAGATTAGGGTGTGGTGGCCCCCACCACTAACCACCTCTTAGAGTTTTTATCCACCTTAAAAATACAAATAAGTTACACTTATTTTTATTTAACTTATTAAAAACCCCAAATCTAACTTTCATTTTCATTAGAATGCAACAGCGGTGAAGGTGTCACTATGTAATCACTGACGCAGCGAGTTCAACAGTGCCCTCAGATTTCAATTTCAAGCACCGGTTCCAAAGTAATAAAATTCCTCTCGTACGTTTACTTAACATACCCAAGAAAACTTTAGAAATTGATTCTGGGAACACCGGGCCTTCGAATCAAGTGCCGTAAATTTTCACGGACTTTTAAAATTCCCATGTATTTTAAAACAAAATCACAGAAATTCCAAGTCTTTAAATATGATCTATGGGTATCATTTATATTTGTTCTCTAAATTTATTAGGTAGTGATTATATTATTTTTATGAAAACAGATTCTCTTCGATGATTGAAATGTTTATGAAACCCATTTCTCTTACACAGTTTATATAATTATGAATATTTCTTATTTTTATGGGTTATTCATTTATAAATTAAGTATGAAAACTATAACATTTCCATAGTATAATAAATTTTTAAATGTTTAGGATAACTATTTAATTTCATTTGTTATGATGTGATTGAAATTTCTAATCTTTTGAAACACATATGTAAAATTCCATAATTATATTGGGGGGAACTATATATACATTTAATTAATTGGGTAATGAATTATATCTCATGAGATATAAATGGTTGGAATGGGGAGTGAACCTAGTTTTGTAATGGATTTTTTTGCTAATATTGTCTTGGGAGTGTACCTTGACAACTAAGACAATTTCAGGAGTGAACCCATTTCACTATTATAGCATTGGGGGTGAGCCTTGACTACTATGGAAATAAATTTATATGTTCATTTGTATGAAAAATATTCAAATATTATAGAAATGTTATGCTATTTTGGATCATTTTTTATTACCTTATGATTCATATCTTATGAAAATCCATTATTTAAGCCAAGAATCATGATCATGATAATTGATATTCATTATATGATTTTAGAATTTCACAATCATGCTTTCATAATCTTATGTTTATATTATACTTATGCATCTCCCTTGTTTACCCATACTGAGAATCTATGTTCACCTTTTATTATGTTTTATTAACCTATTTTATAAATATATATATTATGTATTATTTTTAAAATAAGGTTTGTTTAATGAAGAGTGTAATGGGAGATAATGCAGTTCACATATGAACCAGTGCTTCTATTAACATGTTTCCAATGACTAAATAATATGTTTTTTGGAAATGTGTTTTTGTAAAGTAATAAATATTCTGAAAAATGATGTATTTTATATGTATTTTAATCAGGGATTACAATAGTTTCTTTTAAAGATAATTTTTAGTTAAATATTAGGAAATATTATGAGAAAATATTAAGGAGATCCATATAGACATGACTAAGAATGAGTCAAAGTATAGTAAAATGTCATATAAATTTGTTAAATGATATAGAGAGTGGATTACTATCAATACATATCTTTCTAGATAATATATGTGTATTTTTATCTCCACATATATATATATTTCTGAAACAGACTTGAAAAACTCTTGGAGAAAGACTCAATAGAGATTTGGTGCACCAAAATGGGCCTTTGTCCACACTAGATTTAACACTAATGGGGGATATTCTTTGGAAATTTGAAAACTCTTTATGGGCCATTAAGAAGGATTTAAATATATGATGACTATGAATGATATATGATGAACTTACAGTTTTATAGGTAAATAATGTGTTAGGAATATGACCCCTTACAAGTGTTTTTCCATGATTATGTGGTTCCCCAATATAACTATTATTTCTCACACTATGATTTCTGATTTATTAAATTGGTATAATTCAAAGGAAAATCACACTTAATTATTGTGATGGAAAATTAAATGATTGTACTCATGATAATTCAAATGTAATGGGAGATGTAATGTAAAATCAAATTGGTATACTCTTATAGATTTCTAATTTATTGAAGCATGTTGCAAATCCAAATTTCCAATTGAGGGGAAAAAATTATTATGATTCCTTCATGAGGAAACATCCAATTTTATTCAGTTGGTTTTATAATCTACTAGTTTTTCAACAATAAATAGTTACCACTAAACTGATATTTTCCATTCCTCGATGTTCGGAACATGAAATAATAATTCTGGTGGTCTATCATTTAAAAGGTTAAGTGCGATAGTGGATGACTAAAATCAATAATATGATATAGTAAGATGATATTAACTCCATGTATTTCTATAAGCATAAGAAATTATATTTCAATAAGTAATTTCCTCTTGATATTTGTATGAAAATGGAGAATGATTTTCTCTAGTTAATGAAAAGTGATGATAAATCTATTAGTACCTCTAAGGCCTATTCTAAAAGACTGATGTGGTTCGATTTTGGAATTATCATCCAACCCAAATGGTAGGTTGATTGATTCCAAGTTATAATAAAGGAATATCATTGAATTGTTTTTTCCATAAGAGACTTTAGTTGGTATGAATAAATTCTTTGATGTTCTATTAAGGTGAAAATTGAGTATTGAGTTATGCATCAATACCATGGGATTAATAAGAAGAGAAATATGGAATTCAAAGGGAAGTCTATGAACCATTGAGAAAATAATATAATATTCTCTATATTCTAAATTTTTGGAAATAATAATGGATGAATTTTTTCATAAAGGGACTAGAAATGTTTTTCCTATGTGGGGTGAATGGACATTGGTTTTTAACAGTTTAAGTGGAAGGAAAACCCTAGATAATTAAAGAAATATAGAAAATCATAATTAAAAGAAATCTCCCCCATATCAATTCTTCATGTGGAAATAGAATGTGTATTACTCTAACCAATGCATAAACATGAGTGTATAATGATGATCAGAGTTAGCAACCTCTTATGATGATTAACAATGAGAAATATATTTCAATCACTATTTCTAGTGAGGGGCATGATCACAACAAGGTGAAATTAAAACATACCATCCACTCTATAACTTCTAATCTCATATTTTACTATATATCTAACCATTCATTCATATCTCAAAAATTTTATAAGGGTATCAAGATTCCACAAAAATAATTAGATATAAAATTAACAGTGAAAATCTATAATGGTAAGATAATCACATATCATGTGTATGATTTATATCTTACTGATTTTTGTGTAAATTTAATTTAATAAAATCTTTTCATTCATCCTTTGGTTGAATTTTATGTCATCTTAGTCATGGATTGGATTTCTCTACATAAATACCACATTAATTGTCAAGGAATTAAATTCATTTTTGATATTCCAATCCAATATATGATCTTCAATCAATGTAATGACAATTATGGGTTTTTTTGAGATTATATCCAATGTATGGGTATTAATTCCAAATCATAATATGTTTTTCTCTCAGTTGGTTGAATAGAAACATAAAATTGATGATATACCTATTATTCCAATATTTGAACCCTTTAATGAAAAATTTCCTAGTCTTCCATGAAAACATGTTGTTTCATTCTCAATAGAACATGTAACTAGTTCCGATACAATATAAAATAATCCTTATAGTATGGACCCTATTAATTTTTAGGAATTGAATAAAAAACTCCAAGAAACCTTGAATTGGGGTTCATTTTTTCAATTGTGTCACCATAGGGTGCACCTATTGTTTTTAAACAAATGATATATTGATCGATGTGACACTACATTGATGATTAAAAGTCAATTTAAATCGTGATGAATAACATGTATCCACTTCTCTATATGGAAGACTTGTTTGATCTACTATATGGATATCAATACATTTCTAAGACTTATCATTATTCTTTAAATCATCAATTTAGTGTTTAAAAGAGGATATACCAAACATACCATTCCAAACAAGGTATGGACACTAGGAATATGTAGTTATTCCATTTTTCTTATAAATTTTCCTACTATCATCATGAATGTTATAAATTGTCTCATTAGTGATAACATTGATCATTTTGTAGAATTCATTATAAATGACATTGTTATCAACTCAAAGCGCAAGAAAGAAGATGAATATCACTTGAGAATTGTACTACATATCCTAAGGGGAAAAAACTATATGAAACATTTTCAAAGTATAGATTTTGAATATATAAGGTTTCATTTTTTGGGTCATATAATCTCAAGAGACAATATATGAGACGATTTTTTAAATAATAATGTATTTCAATGTTGGAAAAGACCAAACATATTGACTAAGAGTGTTTATTTTCTTAGTTTAGCCATATATTATCGATAGTTTGTGGAAACCATGTCATTATTTTCTAATCATCAAACATTGTTTACTCAAAAGGGTGAAACGTATATTTTGATAGATAAATGTGAGTAAACATTCAAGGAACTATAGAGAATATTCATAATTGTGCCTCTGTTTACATTATCCTATAGTGGATAAGGGTTTACAATCTATAGTGATGCATCCAAATACAGATTGGTATGTTTTCTTATATAGAATGACATGGTCATAGATTATTTTTCACTAAAACTGAACGTTCATTAGAAAAATGACCCATCTCATGATTTCTAGTTTGCTGATGTAAAGATAATGCCTCTATATCTATAATGATAAAATTACATCATCTGATTAGAAATGATGAGATGTGTCATTTTTTTAATGAACATTCAATTTTTGGGAGTAATAATCTATGACTGTGTCATTCTACAGAAAAACACATACCAATACCTTTTTGGATGCATCACTATAGATATCAAACCCTTCTCCACTATAGGGTAATGTAAAAAGATAAACCCTTATAAATAATATCTTTAGATCCTAGATATTTTACTCACATTTATCTATCGATATATAATTTCCACCATTTATAAGTAAACATGGTTAGATGATTAGAAACTCATGACATGTTTTCCACAAACCAACAATAGTATACGAATAAACTAAGAAAACTAACATTCTCAGTCAATATGGGCGGTCTATTCTAAAATTAAAAAACAAAATTATTTAATGAATCTTCTCATACACTGTCTCTTGATACTATATGAACCCAAAAATTGAACCTTTTATATACAAAATAAACACTTTTAAAATGTTTCATGTAGTTTTTTAGGGGTTGTAGTACAATTCTCAAGTGATATTCATCTTCTTTCCTACAATTTGAATTGATAAGAATATCATTTATAAAGAAGTCCACATATATGAATTGAATTTTGAAAAAAGTATTATATATTTTTAATTATCAAAATTTATATTTTATAATAAGTACAACTTAATTTTTTTCGAAATTGATTATTGAAATCTGTAAAAATTAATCACATCGATTAAGAGAAAAATATGTTTACTATGGGATGAACCATTAAAAATAAAGGATACGTTACCTATAGAAGCTTCCAAAACCCATTCTCTAGGTCATATTACGAACATATCCCTTTTAATATTGAAATTGAACATTATTTACAAAAATTTAATGGAAAAATTATCATATGTATTCCCTCTTTTAAAAATTTACAAGGCTTCCCATCACCTCCCTTAAAAAAGGACACCAAATCTCCCATTCTCTTAAAAACATCCATTTCATTTGGTTCTGCAAATAGATTTCCAAATTAGTTCTCCACTTCCATACCTTCATCTTATAATCCTTAATTTTTATATAATGTTAACCAAGGGAGACCTTTGATGAAAACCAAAATGAGATACCCCAAGAAGAGGTAACATTCATCAAAGAACATTTTTGTTTTATTTTTTCATTGAACAACTTTTATTAGTTTTATATCATGATTATATAATAAAATATGTATAATATAAATATATATATTTATTTATTTATTTATTTATGTAATGTTCATGAACAAAATATAAACACACTTTCATCAAAAGTGTTATAGAATCATTGATCGGGTGTACGAAAGACTACTGCCTCACTAACTGATGTCATTCATTTTCACATAAAAAACTATCACGGTTTGGAATAATTATTGAGATATTATTTATATAGTATAGTTTTTAAATTTTTGATTTATTATGAGTATAGATTTTTTATATCACATATACCGTCATTCATTCCATCTTTTGGGAATATGATAATGTCGCTCGTCTGTACGGAAGAATATCACCTCGCGAAGTGATGTGATTCATTCACTATTTACATGGAAAGTATTATGGACATGTTATATAAAAATATATAATATATATGATATAAAAATTATTATAGAATTAAAATATTGAATATATGTTTCTTTTTATGAATCTGAAAATATAATGGAAGCATTGGTCATGTGTAGGTACGACCTACTGTCTTCATGAACGGTGTATTTCATTTCCCATTTCTATCTTATTTAGTTTATTATAAATATATAAATAACTAATATATATTATAATTATATCATATTTAATATTATCAATAATATAAAATCATGATCATGTTAATTGAAAAAATACGCAACAAATCAAATCATATAAGACAAAATGTGGTTATTACCTGGAACATAACTTTAACATGAAATTATTAACTAACTGGTAATAAAAGGTCATAATAAAATCATATACATTATGATAAAAATTAATATGGTTATATGATATATGTATAATAAACTAATATTTATTATGTATTAGTATTCAATGAGTACAACATATGTCAACGCTCAAGGTAAGTGATTTCTGTCTCACTTATATTTTATGTGAGATGCAAGCCATGTTCACTGTCTATTTATTGTATATGGTGTGTATACATCCCATGCAGGTATATTATTATTATTATTATTATTATTATTATTTTCTACATATCTATTTTAGAATATCCCTTTCATGTGGTTTACGGTTAATATATTACCAATGTGGTAAGGGAATTTTGTCTCAATGTTATTTTATTGATACACATGTTATGTTATGAACCTATAATATTTTATTAGGTGTATATACTACCCATTTAAGATATTGTATCATGAATCACATTAATATATTGATATATTAATCTTTATGTGATGTTATAATTTTATTTGTATTATGATTCAATGTTACCAAAGTGTCAAAAGGCTATTTCTACAATCTCATTGTTTATCAAGATTTACTATGATTATGCTTTTATTGATGATATATCTCAATATTTATCATGAATTTTCTTATCATTTTATATTAATGGCACATTCGTGTGATATTTATATTTCTCCACGATTTTCTTAATAAAATTATTAATAAAATGTTTTTATAAAAATCCTACATTGCATATCTATTCGGTCAGAAATCAGCTTTCCCTTCAAAACCTAAATTTATAAAAATATTTTAAAAATGGTTTTATAACAGTCTTTTAATTTTTTAAATTTTTTTTACAGATATTGGATTTTTTTAAAATACTTTTAATGGAATCATAACATCATTCTCTAAGACAATGTATATTTATGTTGTACTGATAATGTGAAAGAAACCATTGTTTTTACATGTATGGAATGAATGGAAAATTCTAACATCAAGACCATTCATTTCCTCATAAAATTCATAGTATTTTTTCAAAATTATATTCAATGAAAAATGATTTGAAGGTTTTTTATTTATTAAAGACTATTTTTCCAAATGAAAATGATATTTTTCTAATCAAATTATTTAAATTAGCTTTCAAAATTATTTTTCATCTAAGTTGGCATATATTTTAAATATTCAAAATTTATGTGGGATATGATATTAGGGAACCATTCATATTCTTTCTCTCGAGGGTTTATGTTTTAATGGAACGTGATGAGGCTCTATTTTCACATAGTTTTTCAACATATTTTATTTAATTTTTATCAAATTAATTACTTATTGTGACACTTTTTAATAAATAATGGCATATTTGTATTTTTAACAGTAAATATACTAATTAATGACTTTTTATAATTAAATATGTGTTTTTAGTCTTTTTATTAAGTGATTATAATTATATTAAATTACTTTTTAGTTTATTAATCTTAATTATCTCACCTTTTAATAATTTTACATTAATAATAAATAATCCTTTAATTTCATTATTTATGTTCTAATTAATTTAGAATATATTTTAATATTTTATTTTTTAATTATGATTTATTAGAATAAATTTAATTTTCTAAATAATATGTTTAACCATATTTCTTAGTAAATAAGTTAACAATTTATGTTAAAGTTTAATTAATTAAATTGTTTTTAATTTAAGTTTTCGTTTTGTTATATAATTAATTAACTTTGTTGTTTAATATATTTGGTTAACTTTATATGAGTTGTTCATTAATATTAATTTTTTTATATTCTTAATTAATAATTATATTTATTATATTTATTATTTTCTTGAATAATTTAGTTAGATATTATATATAGTTAATTATGTAATCTTAAATAATTTAGTTAATTTTACTTTTGTTTAAATTAATTAATGTTTTTTTCATTTTATTATTTGTTTTAAATTATTTTTTATTTTTAACTTTTTAATTTGTACTATTGGTGAGTGACACACCGATGTCGCGACTCACCGATCCATAGTCACACCAAAGTTTTTTTCAACTATTAGTGAGTCATTGACTCGCCGATGTTTTTTTAACTAATGGTTTCTAATGACTCACCGATTTCCCGACTCACCGTTCTTTTTATTTTATTTTGTTCCATTGTGATCTTGATTATGTTTCCTTCTATCGGTGAGTCTTTGGCTCACTAGTGCCCCAAAAACATCATTGGAACTACTTCACGTTGATTTATTTCCTCTTTAGTCCATCTTTCGCATAGGCTCCAGTATCTCATTTTTTTTAAAAATTGGTGACTCGTGTATATTTTGAAATATTGGTGAGTCATTGAATCACTGATTCTCCCATGCTTTCCTCTTTTTGACTCACCAAGACATAATTACTTTTATCTTTCGATGAGTCATTTTTTAAAACTCTTAGTGACTCGGATACTTTTTTATTCCTTCACGACTCACTGATGCCATCCCAGTATCGGGCACCAATCCTACCCTAGGTCTGTCACTGATCTCCTTCCCTCCATTGGTCCCTCCTCCAGCATCACTCATACATGCCAATCAATTTTGTTTTCTATCGGTGAGTTGGTACTCACCGACACATCTCATTTCACCCTGCATCTGAAGCTATTTGGGCATTGGTCTCTCATTTTGTAACCACTCACGGCAGCTTGGGTTTACCGATCATCGTCAAACCAAATGCCCCCACTTCAATAGCTATCTGTGACTCAATTTGTTTTACCTCTCTTCAATCCTAATCACCACCATTCAACAAAAATCATCACAACTAAAATTAACATTAATAAATAATAATTAAAATAGATTCATCATTATATATCTATTAAACATTTTAAAATACTATCTAGAACTAAATTTTAATGACATAAAAATTTAAATAATGTAACTTAATTAAATGAATTAATTAACTAAAAGATATATTTATTCACAACTAAAATTAACATTAATAAATATATATTAAATTACATAAGTTAATTACTTAATTACTTAATAATAATATTTAATATGTAATAATTTAAGTTTTAGATTAATTAAATTAAATATCCAACTAATAACTCTGAAGTGATTTCTCTGTTATTATCTTTTGTTCTATTTTTGTGTTTTAACAATTTTATCATTGTTTTATATGTTTTTAACATATGTTGCTTCATTCAAGAGTCTAAAACATGTCCAGGTTCACACAACTAACTCGGAAAAATTTATTTACAAGGGTAAAATTTGCGCGACATGCTAGTCACCAAAAAAAATGTGTGTGGTGCAATAGTGAAAGATGAATTCAAGTCGATGAAGAGTTCTAGTGATGAGCTGCAGAAGACAGTGGCTACATAAGACAGATCTAGCAGCAGTATAGTGGGTACATTCATGATATGGATACATTAGGGTGACATTCATTGGACACATTGGAGGAGCCAGTACCAAGGAGAGGAGAACTAAGGGAGACATTGTAACCACTTCTTGGAGCTGGAAGAGTCCAGGAGCTGCAATTCATGCTAGAAGAGGGAGTTTACTTTCTCTTTTTTCTTTTAATTCTTCTAATTTTTAATAGAATGTTGTTTATATACGTTTTACAGAGTATTTTTAGATAAATCATTAGTTCAGGGATTAATTGGAGTTCCACTGGTTACCTTTAAATATTCCTTTTCACTTCATCTTTAGATGTATTCAGTATTGATCAGTGAGATCAATACTGAATTCATTCAATTTCATTGTTCCACCAATGTTTAATTTCAAAATTTCACAATCTGTTGGAAAGATTGATTGTGAAACCATCTTTCAAATGTTAATAAATTCTTAAGACTTCAAGATTTATGGTGACTTTATCCTGTTGTCATTTTTCTTAAAAATTGTTCACAGTTGATTAATTTTGGAGTGGCAAGCTCTAATTTTTTTTGGCATGCATGAATTAACTTCTGGTGAGGGAGGTTAGTAAAAATTTTTAAGTTGGTACTCTGCAACAACTTTTATGTGAATTGAATAACTTTTAGAACCAGTATAATGGAGATTTTTCCCCTGGTTTTTTAATATATTGTTCTCTTATCAACGTTCTGTATCTCTATGTTTCTTTGTTTTAGATTGTTTCTATCCTCAACATAGTTTATACGTAATATTTTCAATGTTCTATCACATCATTTCATTGTAAATAATTTAAAAAAAAGTGAAAAATAGAAAATTCACTCCACTGATAACAATAGCGGATCTTCCAAAGGTTTTTTTTCAGAATATTAGTGGCCAAATTTACCTTCCATGTGGTTTCGACCCTACTTGCCACATATAAAATATCTAGTAGGATTTTAAATTTTAATATTTGACCAACACCAATGATGGTTTAGGTAATGTTTTTGGAACTATTTCTGTGGAAGGAACGATCCATTGATTCAAAAAAATCTAAATAAACACACATATATATAAAGCGTAAAAAAAATTAAAAAATTTAAAATTAAAAAAAAAACATGTTTCAGTTCATGCTGAATTGTTATTACTGAGTACTGGATGTTGTTTTTTGTATGAGCACAAGGAATTCTGCTATTAGACTAGATCCACTGAACTTAGAAATATACAAACATCTCACTCATCTAAGAAATAAGAACAAAACTAAAATAGAAAACATAGATAATAGAGTTCCTAATAACAAAATTTAAAATCATCCAGAACACTAAGATGAAAATGAAAGTTCTAGGATTAGGGAGTTTCAACTTCCTCAAGTTTCAAGAAATCCGTCATCCTTTAGGTTATCTCATAGAGCCAGAAATTTTGATTTGAAACGGTCACATATTTCATTGTTGTCTTCTTTTAATGGGCTCTCTAATGAGGACTCCCTTACCTTCATTAAATATTTCTACTATAATGTGCAGCAATTACCTCTTCTAGAACTCACATAAAATTAACTTAGAATGAAATTATTTTCCTTTTTCCTTAAAGGGAATGGTATAAATTGGTTTTTGAGTCTAGATAAGAACATTTTTAAAAACTGCGATCAAGTTTATAACTCTTTCATTATGAAATTTTATCCATAAAGACATAAAGGTGAACATAGAATAAAGATAACTAGTTTTTATCAAGAGTATGGAGAATCTTTTCATGAATCTTGGGATAGATTCAGGGATCAGCTTAGGCAGTGTCCCCATCATCAAATCCCATCACACCTTCTTAAGGATACATTATATGAAGGAATTTCCTCCTATGGACAGAATCTAGTTGATCAAGTTGATGGGCGTAACTACAATGATAAAACAGTTAAAGAACATAGACAGATTTTTAATAATATTACATTGAATTCACAATATTAAAATTCAAGAAGAAAAAGAGTCAATATAAATGTTAACCCAAACACAGGTTTAATGAATGAAACTCAAGATCAACTGGATGAAATCCCCAACAAACTTCAATCCTTAATGAACCAAAATTCAAAACAAATAGTTAACAAACATGGCTGTCAAAATACCAACCAATATTTAAGGAAACAGTGTGTTCATTGTGGTATGTTTGGGCATACTGAAAATTTTTGTTCTAATTTTGTTATGCCATCCTAACAACATGAAAATTCAAACTTTGTTAACTATGGTCTAAGCATTCCTCCTAAAGAAATTCCATTTTCAATTAATTATTATCCAGGCTATAGGAACCATCCTAATTTGTCCTGGAAAGATCAAGGCTTAATCAAAAAATCCACTACCCCTAATTTCTCTAATCAACAAAGACCAAATTTTTAAAATCAATAGAGGGGTGAGTCTTCTAATGTAAAAATAAACAATGATAATCACACGTCTTCTAAGATTGATCTAATCTGGAAAAAAATTAACTCCCAAGAAGAAAGATAAATGAATTAGCTAACCAAACATCAAAATCAATATGAGTCAAATAAAATGCAAACTTTTGTTAGAATGAAGAACATGTGAACACAACATGGTTAACTTGCTAGAGATTTTTCTTCTAGGGAAAAAGTTAGACTTCCTTGTACCAATGAACTTAACCCCCGAGATAATTCTATGATTGTTGTCACTAGAAGTCAGATTAATACTCAATGTACTGCTGAAAAACTCAATGAAAATGCCCAAAATGAAAATATTCTCAAATCTGGTAATAAAAATATGCTTTGTTCACACGCTAGAAATTCATAGAAAAGTCATGAAAATGATTAAAATTGGAATTTATCACCTGAAACTCAAGCAGATAATTCATCTAAAAATCAAAAGAATATAGGAAAAGAAAAATTTTAGGAAGATGTTAAGGATATACCTACATTATTTAAACGGTTTTCCCCACCCATTCCTTTCCCTAAGAAGCTAAAACCACAAAGTAACACCAGGGTTGAACCTCTTCAGTTCCTTGTCCTCCTCAATAAACTCTAAGTGAACATTCCATTCATTCAAGCTTCAATTAAAATCCTATCTTACATGAAATCTCTTAAGAAAATTGTTTAGAACAAAAACAAATCAAGAGGAATTTTATACTTAAAACCTCACTGAAGAGTACAGTGCTGTCTCCAATAGAAAATCCCACCTAAACTGAAAGACCCAAGTAGTTTTGTCATACCTTTCACACTAAGAAACTCTTATTAACTAAAATGTTTGTGTGATTTAGGTGCTAGCATTAATCTTCTCCCATACTCACTGTTTCAATAGTTGATGTTGGGTGACCTTCAACCCACCATAGTCATACTACAGTTAGCTGATAGATCAGTCACTCATCTTGTGGGTAGGGTAGATGATTTTCTAGTTGGGGTGGGGAAGCTATTTTCTCTTGTAGACATTTTAGTCTTAGATATGGATTGTAATCAAGAGGTTTCCATCTTCTTGGGTAGTACCTTCTTGGCCACAGGTGGTGGTGTCATTGACGTCTCTAAGGGTCAATTAATTTTTAGAATTAGTGAACAACATGAAAAGTTCAATGTGTTTAAAAATGTTAAAGGACCAATGTTTTCTGAAAATTGTTCAATGGTAGAGTCCATAGAAGATGATAACTCAAATAAAAATATCGAAAAAATCCGAAAATAAATCTTCTATTGAAGAAAATTTTTGTGAAGTTGAAAATACTATTCAATATTATTTAGAAATTAATTTTTTTCCCAAACTCCAAAACTGGAAAATTTTTCAGAACTAGAAAACTGTCTAGTTTCTACTGTAGAAGGGTCCTCTGTTTCTGAACTTAAGAGATTTTTGAGTAAATTTGAGGGTTTTTATGTTAACACCAACCTTTATTAACACTTTGATGATATTTTGGGAGAACATATAACACAACTAGATGATTCTTCTCTGATAAACTTGTTGAAATATGATATGGAAAATCTGGACAGCGTACTGCCCACTTTGGATAGTGGCACTGTTACTTTTGAATCTAAGCATGAAATTAAATTTTTTTCATTATTTAATAATCTTTAAATGAGGTATATCGAGGATCGTGGACCTACCAAGCCTAAGATTCTTCCTTCTAGTGTAGAAACACCCACTATTTAACTGAAACCAATTCCTTCTCATCTTAAATATTTATTTCTGGGTGAGAACTCCACTTTTTCTGTAATTATCTCTGGTGAACTGATTGAAATCCAAGTGGAGAGACTATTGAATGTTTTGAAGATATTTAAAGCATCCATAGGCTGGACAATAGCTGATATCAAGGGTATTAGTCCCTCATTTTGTGTACATAAAATTCCTATGGAGCCTGACCATAAGCCAATGGTAGAATGTCAAAGATTATTTAATCCAAACATGAAAGAGGTTTTGAGAGATGAAGTGATTAAACTGCTGAAAACTGGAATGATATATCCCATTTATAATTGATCTTGGGTCTACCCTATCCAGGTTGTTCCCAAGAAGGGAGGTTTCACTGTTGTTAAAAATGAAAAAAATGGAGGAGTCCAAGTTAGGAAAGCCACAAAATCGAGAGTCTGTATAGATTATAGGAAGCTTAACGCAGACACAAGGAAGGACCATTTTTCTATTCCCTTCAGGGATCAAATTATTGAGAGGATTACTGGAAATGAGTTTTTCTGTTTTCTGGAAGGGTATTCTGGTTACAACAAGATTCCTTTTTCTCTAGAGGATCAGGAAAAAACTACCTTCACATGCCCTTTTGGAACATTTGCTTATAGGCGTATGTCCTTTGGGTTGTGTGGAGCTCCAGCCAACATTCAAAGGTGTATGATGGCTATCCATTCTGATATGATTGAGATAATTATTATGGTTTTCATGGATGACTTCTCCATTGTGGGTAGTACTTTTGATACTTGTCTTGGAAATATTAAGTTATTCTTGGAAAGATTCATTGAAACTAACATTGTTCTTAATTGGGAAAAATGTTAATTCATGGTTATATAAGGTATTTTGTTGGTCATAAGGTTTCAAAGAGAGGTCAAGATGTTGATTCTGCTAAGATTGATGTTATTCAAAAATTTACACCTCCTGTAAATGTCAAAGGAGTTAGATATTTCCTAGGGAATTTAGGTTTTTACCAGATATTCATAAAAGACTTTTCCAAAATAACTAATCCATTATGTTCCATGCTGGTCAAGGATGCACCTATCAATTTTGATGAAAACAATTTGAAATCATTTAATTTGATTAAAGATAAACTCACTACATCACCCATCATCACAACACCCGGTTGGAAACTACCTTTTGAGCTTATGTGTGATGCTAGTGACATGGCTGTTGGTTCTATCCTTGTATAGAGGAATGATAGGAAATTTCTTGTGGTGTATTATGATAGTATACTTCTAGATGATGCCCCAAAGAATTATACCACCACTAAAAAAAATTGTTAGCTGTTGTGTTTTCTCTAGAGAATTTTAGACAGTATTTGTTAGGTTCAAAAGTTATCATTTTCACTGTTCATTATCCTTTAACGTATTTGCTGTCTAAGAAAGAAACTAATCCCAGGATGATTAGATGGATTTTATTGCTATAATAGTCTGATTTAGAAATTAGTGATAAGCGAGGAGCTACAAATTTATTTGTTGATCACCTATCTAGGATTCCTCTTACCCATTATGAAAATTCTAGGGAGATTAACTCTTCCTTTCCTAATGAGAAGATGATTACTATGTCTATTATAAAATCTAATTAGATAGCTGATTTTTCCAACTTTTTCACAGAAAGTGTCTTTCCCAAAAGTTTTTCCAATAACCAAATAAATATATTCATTTCTGAGGTTAAATACTATCTATGGGATGATCCCTTTCTTTTTTAGAGGTGTGCTGATGTTGTTCTTAGGATATGTGTTCTTGAGGAAGAAATTTGGTGTATTTAAGAGAGTTGTCACTCCTCACCTTGGGGAGGTCACCATGGTGGTGAAAGAACTGCTCAAAAAATCCATACAATCTGGTTTCTGTTGGCCTACTCTTTTTAAGGATGCTATGAGATTTGTGGTTGGCTATGATAGATGTCAATGGCTAAGTAATGTTGGTAGGAAGATGGAGTTACCCCAAAAAGGAATTCTAGAAGTTGAGATTTTTTATGTATGGGGTTTAGATTTAATGGGTCCATTTCCATCATCTCATGGGAATGAGTATATTCTTTTTGATGTTGATTATGATTCGAAATGGTTTCAACTAGTGTCACTACCCAACAATCAAGCCAATTCTATAATAAAATTTGCGAAAAAGAATATCTTTACAAGATTTGGAGTCCTAAGAGCTTTTATCACTGATAATGGAATGCACTTTAAGAATTATAAGTTTAAAACATTGATGGAGAAATATGGTTGTGTTCATAAAACAGGTACACCTTATCATCCACAGTCTAGTGGACAGGTGGAAATTTCAAATCGGGAACTTAAAAAAATACTCAAGAAACATTTGTCAACCTCTAGGAAATACTGGTCTCTTAAATTGGATGATGCTTCATGGGCTTATAGAAATACTTTCAAACCCCCAATAGGTATGTCTCCTTATAAGAAGTTTGTTTGGGAAATTCTTCCGTATATCTGTGGAGTTGCAGCTCAAGTATTATTGGGAAGTTAAGGCTCTAAAAATTGAATTTAAAAATACTGGTGAGAGGTGGTTACTTGAGATGAGTGAACTTGATGAGATTAGGAGAGAGAGTTAAGATAATTAAATGATTTATAAAAAGAGGTCTAAAATCATTCATGATTTTATCATACAAACCAAATAATTCTAACCTAGAAATAAGGTCCTTCTTTTTAATTATAGACTCAAAATCTTTCCTGGAATACTGAAGTCCAAATGGTATGGACCATTTCCAATTGTGAGAGTGATGAAGTATGGTGCTTTAGAAATTGTAGTTGAATAGAATAAAATCATGTTGGTTAATGGGTAGAGAGAGAAACTTTATTTTTAAGGACAACCGAAAGGCTTGGCTGCCTTCACAGTGCATTAAGCTGTTCATAAATAATGTCTGGCTGGGGACATTAAATCTAACACTGCATGGGAGGAAAGCCACGTTTCTTATTGTATTTTTGTTGTTTTTTAACCTTGAATAAAATTCTTCTTGTGTGCTCTAGTCTTGTGAAATACCTATCATTGCATGTTATTTTTTTCTTGGTTCGGTCTCAAGTTGTTTGTGCTTGTGTCAGTAAATGAGTAGAATTCCCATGATCATTTTTGGACAATAACTTAGTCAAGGAAGTACTTCAACTTTCTGCATTTATTTTTTCTCTGTTTTTTTCTAATAAAAATGCTGATTGTATTAGAAAATTCTGCTTCATGTGTATTGTTTTTTTTTGCATGACTTGAATTTCATTAAAATTCTCATACGTCTCTTGCTACCAAAATAAAAAAAATCTGCATGTGCCTCTGGCTGAAAATTTGAATTTCATGGTTATATTGAAATCTTCTCATTGCTTGAAATTAAGTCTGCGGGGTTACATTTTTGCTGGTTGTTTTTTATTCTTGTTGAATGATCTTTGATAAGGGTTGTTAAGAATTCTTTCCTTATGTGTTATTGAACATCCATATAAATATTAGTTATGAACATAGTTACACCCTATTCACTCTACACATATGGGTTTTATGCCATGTTTGAACTTTAATGGAAAATATTTGTCACTAACTTAAATGTTAATGTGTCTACTTGCTTTTGAACCTGCTGATATGTTTATTTTTTCAGCAAAAAATATTTTTGAACTTCATTGACACCCTTTAAACATATCTTCAATCTATTCTACTGAATCCCTATTTTGAACATTAATTGTCAAATTTTTCTTCTCAATATATGGAAGTAAACTATGGAGATAAAGTTGGGTTTTAAGTGTGGGGGAGGTGGGTCAATTCTTGATTATGCTAAACTATTCTTAATTGAGAGCTCATCAATTACCACTGTAACATAAATATTTTTTTTAAAAAATGGGAATTTTTTTTTTAAAATTCATTCACAATTTTAGGCATTACATTGTTTTTCAAATTATTCTTGCCCGTGGACAATATTTCTTTGGTTGTTAAGCAGTTGATTGAGTCCAAAATTAATGATAATGGATGATTGTTGAGTGATCATGCATGCGAATTTATTGAAATTTGGTTTGGGGACTATTTCTGAAAGTGATTTGGGTTACATGTTTATGGAGTTGTGATTATTGCCCTTGGAACTTGAATTTTGAATTGAACTTAGGGGCCTCATTAATTCATTAATTATTAAAAATAATCATCCTAATGAGCCAATGTAAATGATTTTTTCGTAGAAATATTTTTAAAATGGGGAAAGTTGGGCATCTGGGAAACCACAGTGAATCTCTGAGACCCAAGATGATGGGTGCATTTCTGTTTACTACATGCACTCTGTACACCATGAATAAGTGCATTGCACAGTGCTCAGCATAATGATACATGGATTTTGAAAAATAAAATAAAGTGTCTAGGGTCAAAAATTAGTTCATTAGGGTGAGGGGAATGATGAATGCCAAATGAAGAAGGGGACAATTTGATTATATCCAAATCATTTAGGTTGTATCAATAAGGTGATTGAGAAAAAAATATTTATTTTTGGGACCTAGGTGAAAATCAAAGTACAAAGTTCCACATTTAAGATCTTAATTCCATTAATATTTTACCTTTTTCCATTTGTTAATTTAGAATCTGATCCTAGATTGAAATAAATCATTAAGTAGGTTCACATATGAGGCATGAAATCTTCTTTTATGGATGGTCTTTGATTTCTTAATTACCTTTTAGTATTCATTTTGGGAAAGACTTGATCTGAAAATTTATTTTCATAAGCTTAATTAAATTTTCAGTCCTCCATTTTTAAATGGCTGAACATGTTACAGTGTGATCTTAATAATAAACACTTTACTGCTTTTCAAATAAAGTAAGACATTGGATTGTTTGAGGACAAACAATTCTTATATGTGGAGGAATTTGATGTGGATCTATTTGTACATAGTTTTTCCACATCGTCTATTTAATTTTTAACAATTTAATTACTTATTGTGACACTTTTTAATAAATAATGTCATATTTTTATTTTTATCACTAAATCTGTTAATTAATCACTATTTATAATTAAATATTTGTTTTTAGTGTTTTTATTTAGTCATTATAATTACTTTAATTATATTAAAAAAAATTTAGTTTATTAATCTTAATATGCTCACCTTTTAATAATTTGACATTAATAATAAATAATCATTTAATTTAATTATTTTTGTTTTAATTAATTTAGACTATATTTTAACATTTTATCCTTTAATTATGATTTATTAGAATAAATTAACATTGTTAAATAATATGTTTATCCATCTTTCTTAATAAATAAGTTAACAATTTGTGGTAAAGTTTAATAAATTAAAGTGTTTATAATTTTGATTTTTCATTTTCTTATTTAATTAATTATCTTTGTTGTATAATATATTTGGTTAATTATAATCATTTCATGTGTGCTATTAATTTTTTGTATTAGTTTGGAATTAATCTTAATTTTTTTATATTCATAGTTAATAATTATGTTACTTTTATTTATTAATTTGTTGAATAATTTAGTTATATTTTAGATATAGTTAATTCTGTAATCTTAAATAATTTAGTTAGATTGACTTTTGATGTAATTAAATAATGTTTTGATCATTTTATTATTGGTTTTAAATTAATTTTTATTATTAATGTTTTAATTTGTATTATCGGTGAGTGACACATTGATGTCGCGACTCACTGATCCCTTGTCACGCCGAAGTTTTTTTCAATTATCGGGGAGTTATTGACTCACCAATGTTTTTTTTAATTTTAACTAACGGTTTCTCATGACACGCCAATTCTGTGACTCACCGATCTTTTTATTTTATTTTGTTCTATTGTGACAGATTATTTTTCCTTCTATTGGTGAGTCATTGACTCACCGATCCCCCCAAAACATCATTAGTACTACGTTACACCGATTTATTTTTTCTTCAGTCTATCTTGCACATCGGATTCGGTATCTCATTTTTTTAAAAACTATCGGTGACGTGATTATATTTTTAACTATTGGTGAGTCATTGACTCACCGATTCTCCAATGATTTCACCTTTTCAACTCACTGATACTTATTTATTTTTATCATTTGGTGATTCATTTTTTTAAAACCTCTTTTGACTGTGATACTTTTTTCTTTCTTCATGACTCACAGATGCCATCCCAGTATCGGTCCCACCCTCTTACATCGATCCTATCCTATGTTTTTCACTGATCTTATTCCCTCCATCGGTCCCTCTTCCATCATCACTCACACATGACGATCACCTTGTTTATATCGGTGTCTTGGTAGTCATCGACGTATCTTAGTTCACCATACTTCCAAAGCTGTTTGAGCATCAGTCTCTCATTTCTTCAGCACTCATGGTAACTTGTGTTTATCAATAATCTTCAAACTGAAGGCCTCCCCTGTAATACACATCCACAACTCAACAATTTTTACTTCTCTTCAATTCCTATCACCATCATTCAACCAAAATCAGAACTATCTCTAACCAAATTCACATTGCAACAAAATAATTGTCCAACAAGAAATCCAAACTAGATTTTAACTCAAAATACAGTTTCAACAAGATTTTTTACATCAATTCACAGATCGGACCATCAAAACCAATAGAATAAAACAGAATCATATCACCTCTCATCGTTGGGAGAAATCAGAGATGTCGTTGGAAGCCGCTGGAGCTGGTGTCCCGCAAGGAGGAAGATCGGAGTGTTGCGTTGTTCTTGTAAGAAGGGGAAATGTTGTTCTTGTTGAAATTGAGACACCTGCAAGCAGGGAGTCCTGCTACGTAGCGGTTTAGGGTTTGGAGGTGAACTTTTCGACTTAAAGACCTAGCTGAGGAGGTCGAGTCGAGCTTCTGCATTGGAGAAGACACTAGTAAGCAGGGGATGCACCTTGTTGCTTGGAAGAAGAAGTTCGCTGCTTCACTTGGGAAGAGTTGTCGAAGAACCCTTCCCTTCTGCAAGGGTTGCGCTGAATTTGGGGGAGGCGGAGAAGAAATATAATTTAAAAAATATATATTTTTAATTTTAAAAAACCAAAATAAAACATAATTTAAATTTTTATTTAAAAAATAATAATAACAAAAATAATTTAATTAAAAATACCAATTTAATGAAATACTAAATTAACAAAATTAAATGTATAAAAACTAAAATATTTAATAATAATTGAAATAAACAAATCTAATTAATATTAAATATAATTAATGTTCAAAATAATAATCAAAATAGTAACATTATTATATATCTATTTAACATTTTAAATTATTATCTAGAACTAAATTTTAACGAATTATAAATTTAAAAAATGTAACTTAATTTAACGCATAAATTTACTAAAAGATATCTTTATTATAAAATAAAATTTACATTAATAAATATATATTAAAATACATAATTTAATTACTTAATTACTTAATAATAATATTTAACAATTATTAATTAATGTTTTAGATTAATTAAATTAAATATCCAACTAATAACTATTAAGTGATTTTTCTATTATTATATTTTGTTCTATTTTAGTGGTTTAATAATTTTAACATTATTTTTTTAACCTATCCAGGTTCACTAATGGTTCAGAAACAGATTCAGGTTCACACAACTAACTCAACCAGAGTTAGTTACAAGGGTAAAATTAGCACGACGTGCCAGTTGCAAAAAAACACACGTGTGCGGTGCAATAGTGAAAGATGAATTCATGTCGGTGAAGAGTTCTGGTGATGAGCAGCAGAAGACAGTGGATTCATAAGGCAGAGAAAGCAGCAGTATTGGGGGACATTAATGATACAGAGACATTGGGGTCACATTCATTGGACACATTAGAGGAACCAGTGCCGAGGAGATCAGACCGGAGGGTGACTCTGGAACCACTTCTTAGAGCTGGAAGAGACTAGGAGCAGTAATTCATGCTAGCAGAGGGAGTTTACTTCCTCTGTTTTATTTTAATTCCTCTCTTTGGTAATAGAATGATCTTGATATACCTATTAAAGAGGATGTTTAGCTAAATCATTAGTTTGGGGTTATGTTGAAGTTCCACTAGTTACCTTGAAATATTCTCTTTTACTTCACCTTTAGATGTATTTAGTATTGATCGGCGAGATCAATACTGAATTAATTCAATTTCATAGTTCCAACAAAGATTGATTTCAAAATTTCACAACCAGTTGGAAAGATTTATTATGAAAACATCTTTCAAAAGTTAATAAATTCTCAAGACTACAAGATTTATGGTGAGTTCACCCTGTTGTCAATTTTCTTAAAAATTGTTCACAATTGATTTAGTATGGAGTGGCGAGCACTAAATTTGATTGGCTTTCATGACATAAATACTGAAGAGGGAGGTGAGGCACTATTTTTGAAGGTGGTACTCTGCAACAACTTTTATGTGAACTGAATACCTTTTAGAACCAAAAGAATAGAGATTTTTCCCGGGGTTTTTAATATATTGTTCTCCTATCAGCGTGATATGTCTAGTAGGATTCTAAATTTTAAACATTGACCAACTTCAACGAAGGTTTAGGTCAGCATGATGTTAAAAAAAATTATTTCTCTTCCTAGGGTTTTATTATTATGAAACTTGTTTATATTTCATGGGTAATATGATTATGAAACCTTCTCTATTTCATGAGTTATGGTATGATTTATTTACTAAAAAACCTATCTCTTTTTCTCAGGTTATGATATAATGAATTTTTTTAATATATTATTCATTTCATGGGTTATGATGTAATGGTTTTTTATGATATTTTACTCTATATATATATATATATATATGATTTCACTATGAGATTGGTGGAACTATATCTCCCTCCAATGAATTGGGTAATATATTATATCTCCTAAGATATACATGGCTAGAAGTAGGAGAGATCCCAACTCAGTAAAGGACATTATCCACTAAGATTTTTAATGGAGTGAACATTGAAAATGCATGTTGTCTAGGGAGAGATATCATTCCACTAAGATAGCCTTAATATTGATCCTTTAATACTATGGAAACCATTTTATATTACTATGTGTATTCCATGAATTTATGGATTATTCCAATGTCATGCTGCCATAGGTCATGTTATTTTATTTCTTCATGATTCATGTATTATGAAATACGAATATTTATTTCATGAATCATTGTTATGAACTTTTATATGTTGTTTATGTTTCTCAAATATTATTATCATGTTCTCATACCATTAAATTCATGTTATTATCATGTTTATAATCTGTTTACCCTTATTGAGAATATGATCTCACCCTTTATTTTTTTAATTCCCCATGTTATGGACATATGTATTATGTTTGATGTTTCTATGAAAGTGATAGTTCTGAATAACTTTTTGGGAGATGATGTTGTTAACTTGTGGACTAGTGATTGTGTCTCCTTATTTCCAAAGGCCCTATAATAATTTAGTTTTTTGAGCATGTGTTTGGGTAATGTAAAAAATATTTCTAAAAAACATGTAATCGTTTTGTATATGAAGCATGGGTCCCTATAAGAGACTTATTCAATGGAATATATGTTGATACTTAAGCAGTTTTCATGACTAAATCAGATCATCTGAAAACACTGCTACATGACACTAAAATCACACAATGTTCCAATATCTGGAAATTTCGATCATGTTTTCCCCATGAAAATTTAATAGAATGTTGTATGGAACCCTCTAGGTATTCCACCAACATATTGAAGATTCTTATAGGATTTCTATCCAAATATTGTGATAACCTATAGAAATGTTGCACAATTTATGTGTTAGAACCAAGATTTGTTAGACAGGTCTCATGATTACACCAATACTAGTCAACTAGATCATGTGGTTCCCTCCAAAAAAATCTTCTAGATCACACAAATTCACCCTTATGTGTCATCTTGGATTATGTGACGTCCTCCAAACATATATTCTAGGACACATGATGACACCAAGAAAAGTCATCCAGATCATGTGATGTCCTCTATTCAACTCATCCAGGGTCATGAAACATACTTATGACATGTTATCTAGGTCTTATGATGACAACATGAAATGTTACCCAAATCATGTTTTTTTCTAGAAAATCCAACCCAAATAATTTGATGTCCTCTAGAAATTTCATCTAGGTATCACGATAAAAACCGAATAAATTATCCATGTTGGTTACATGATGTCATCAAGACAATCCATCTTGGTTATTTGATATACTCGATACCATCCATCTAAATCAAGTGATTTACTCCATAAATGGAATTCATATCATGAGATGTCCCAATGAAATTCCAAATGGATCATTTGATTTACTTTGGAAATGTATTTTGGTCATCCAAGAAATGTGAATACATCCCAAATAATGTTAAGAAGATGATCATAATGTGTCAATAATACAATTATAACATGTCAAGCCGGCATCCCCAGACATCATACACATGTTATGTGGATATTTTGTGGAAACCTCGGGGATTTTTCTCCTTGAAAATTAATATTTGATAACTCTGATTCATTCTAAAACTAGGGTATATAGGGTTCCTTCCTAAGGATCGATCTCTCTATCAAATATACAAAGGACAACCTCAATGTTTGAGCCAAAATCAAACCAAACTACAATAACTATAATTACTACCATAAATAGGATTTATAGTATTCCTTCATAAGGATCAATCTCAAATAAGAATCCAACTCATTGTAAGTACCCCCATGTATTCGTCATTATAACCCTTGGGACCCAATATCTCTCATGGTCTTATCTTCCTTCCCTATCCACTAGTAGATAAAGAAAGCTATTGAACTATGATGACATAGATTCCTTCCATAAAAATGATACTTATTTTTCCTTCCTAATGTTAGTGATCTATATTAAAAATATAGTGGTTTTTTACATCACACGATTCATGAATCTCTATTAAGTGATATTGATTACTTTTTATCCCTTATTTCTCACACCAATCATGAATCATATAGATATAAAGATATTCAATGGTCATATCATTCACATCATGAATATCCACCATATATGGAAGCCTTAGTGTGTAAACCCTAATCATTGGAATGATATAAAATTCTCCACACAAGGTGAATCCACTTTGGGACATTCCCAAGGGAATGATAGAACTATACTAAATATAATTCCTTCCATAATCACCATTCATATGATGCCTCCCTGAAGATCGGGCTCAAATACTTGGTGTATATGTGCTCAAATATTCATCATTAACTCATGATGTTCAATTTAATGTGTTTGATGAACTATTTAGGCTGTATTACAATTATAAATTGGATATATAGGATGCCTCATAGTGGCTCAATCCCATCCTTGAAATATTAATCACCTCCATAGATAAAAACAATTTCTCGAGGGCCTAGTCATATGGAATGAATATATAAGATACTAACCATCAATGGTAAGTGAATGAATAGAGTAGTATATATCCATATGGAAACATTTATAAGACCACATTTTAACAAGGAAGGATTCAATACTTGTTCAGTTTCTTTGGGTAACTAGACCCTTATTTGTAATAGGAAGTGATTATCAAAATATGATTAAATCTATAACAGTGTCCCAATGTAAGAAACAATTTTCCCCAAAAGGTTTTTTTCAGACCAACTTCCCATCTTATCAAAAAATGTGATTTCATAATCATCACTCAGTCTGAAACCCCAAAGGAATAGCTATATTTGGAAAAAATTCTCATACTTAGTTATAGATGAGAGAATCATTGGGATTTTCCATTGTAGATAATAATCATAAAACCAAAATGAATAATTATAAAAGAAATTGAATCCCCCATAGTAAAACTATTGCGCTAAGCTATCCATGTTATTTGACAAACTAAAATAGTTAACCTTAACATAATATCCGAAATAAAAATATGATCATTTTACCATAATTTGTGCCAATTTTTTCACAAATCTTGAGAAAAAATGAGTGAAAAATAAAATGAATATTTCAAATGAAAAAAGAAATTATATAATCCTATGTATATGAGGTTATCAAGAAAATAAGTGCATCATGGATGTGAAAATTCTACACAAGAATATTGGATGTACCCAAAATAAGATATAAATATGGTGTTACCCCTCCATATCTGAATGGAGGGGAATTCAATGGTCCTAGAATACCCTGGAAATGGTAAAACATGATCATTGAGTACTCAAGTGATGTCTCTTAATGATGAAACCAATGTGTGTAGTTCATCTATAGAAAGTTGTAGTAAAGACAGTGGTACTCAGTTCCGCCATTAACTACTTCAAATTCATATCCTTAGAGTGAAAAAATTACACAATTCATTATATAATTATGGTGGATAAAGGACTCAGCTATGAATCCCTTCTTGTTCAGGAGCCACTGAGGAGGGATCCTACAACCGTAGTCACTAGATCCATCTAGAGGTTCCCCTCAGTCAGCTAACAAGGGTACCAGCTGAGACACTACCACCTCTGACACCTAACATGAGAAAAAAGGAAGACATGTAGGATGTAAAAAAATATAGATAACTGGGAGTGATATTATATCCCTTATTCAAATGATGAATCCTACTAACATATTCTGGCAGTATATAGGGAGCAGGATCATATCCATGATCAATTAGAAGAAGTCTATGGGAATATTCTTGTAGAAATCATGGGGTAGTTTAATATCCATACTCTTGTTCATGAAGTCTAATATCATATTTTTTTGGAACAAGTACTATAAAAGATGGCTCATATCCCCTCTTCAATCGATGTAATATTTTAGTTCATATTGGAGACATACAATTTTTAGGGCAACATTCAAGTGAAATTTTTTTTAATGTTTCACTACATTTGGAATCAGATGAGAAACTCTTCCAAAATATTCCAGTATAGATACAAGAATAAAAATTGGCGTGAAAACATATTTCTGAAACCATGGTAGTATAACATTATGGTCAATACAAAAAAGTGGTTTCCCTAGAGAAATTTCAAATTCTTGATCCTGTGTATGAGGATTATAAACATATTATTAAAAAGGGGGAGGCGTCAGACTTGGATCATATTCCAGTTATAACCATGGATCACCAAGTTAGAGTAGTAAATAAATTAGTATAGGGGAACATTCTTATCGATAAGGACCAATATAATTCTCCAAATCCTTTGGATTAGGCACATATACAATTTCTAGCTGAGGCTCACTAATTGAGAGCAGATCATGCCCTGGGACAGTCTCATATTCCTATCGATAAAGACTATAACATAAATTAAAATATCAGGATCAAGATAATGTCCTAGTTCTGACCGAGGATCACTATGTGAGAGTGAAATATTCCTTGATTCAAGATAATATTTCTATTAGTAAATAAACCTATCAAATTCTAGAATCTCATCTATTCTATAATCATATCCATACCTACAATGAAGTACGACATCACTAGCATCCTTTATAGGCAATAAAATAAAGAGTCTCACATCCCTTCTCCGATTCAATTAGCTCATCGGCATACCCCAATAGAGAATTCATATTCAGAACAGGCTCATATTCAAATTCTACCTGGGGCTCACAAAGTGAGACAGGAAAAGTAATCTGGGGAGGAAAATATTCTTATCAAAAAATACTAGTGATATGCTCAAAAGGCCCATCATCGGGCTCATATCCCCATCCTGAACATGCCTCACTGAGTGAGATCAGAAAATTCTTGGAGAAAAACTTGTATCACTATCATTGAAGCTACATAGAATTTTCAAGAAGATTCTTCGTACAAGACTCATACTCCCGAAGCACCAGACAATTATCGAAATATTCCAGGAGTTGGAATACATTAGGGTCATATCCCTATATAATCCCAAAAGGTAGGTCATCGTATTCCTACCATGATGCAGTTTTAGGCTCATATGACTGACATACTCAATTCTAGTTTCCATGAGGTTATTTGGAAGACAATATCAATAACCCATGGGTCTTCGAACACTTAAACCAAAGTATAAGGTGATCATTATTGTGATATTCCTCTTCATGGTCATGCAACGATGGATCATAGGGACTCTACTTCTGACATCCCTTATGGTAATCCTTCACATAGTAATATCTTTCATGGATTTGGAAATCCCCCCCCCCTTTCCAAGGAACCTCTATATAGAGAGGATTTCAAATATTAGACACTTGGAAATTTAAAAAACACTAGTTTCGATGTTCTATGACCCTAACGTTTATAAAAAATTTCCCATTTCAATTTAATTAAATGTATTATTATATATTGTGTACATTGGAACAACATCCACATCATTAATTTTTATATGTCCTATCAGATTGAAAATACTTTTAATAATCATTAATATTGATAGTATAATCATTGAATAGTAATCATGTTATTAGTATGAATGCAAGGTTTAATCAAATCCAAAGGACATAGAGAATGGAACTGATAGCCTCAACCAGTAAGAATGTACACCTTGACTCACCATTATCAAAACATAAAATGGAGATAACATCACTGGTCTTTTACCATGACCATTACCAGGATGGTATCCACCAACTAATTCATGTCTGAAACCATTTATGAGAGAAGATCAAGCTCATTGAGGTCACATCAAAAACCATGTACGTTGAACCACCCCATGAAAGTATAAATGTAGTAGACCCATCTCTTGGGTAATTTGTTGTTTTATTAATCAGATATATATTTAGGCCATAAAAATATTAATATATATAAATATATATATTATTTTTAATAGATTACATGATATGTTTACTTCTAATTGTTATTTTATAAATGATTTTTATTTTCATACAATAAAACAAAAAATGTATTTTTACGTAATATTAAAATTCAATTAAGGAAATTATTTTTATGAATTAATTGATATTCTAATTAATAAATATTTTGATAAAATATTTTTCCTAAATAATATTTATTAAATATAAATAATAATATAATTTTTATGCATCCAAATGTAATTTTTTTGGATTTTTAAGATAATAATGTCAAAACCACAACATTTTTTAATAAAGGATGATTATTATTTTAGAATTGAAAATTAAAATAATAAAGAAATTATTTATATAATATAAATATGATTTTGGGAATCAAAATTTTTAAAATATTCATTAGTGAATTTTTCATAATTTTTGGAGATAGTTGAATATCCAGGTAATAAATAAATATAGTATAATAAAATTGTGGGTATTATGGAATCATGTTGACCCATAAATAATGTAACAAATACTGTAAAAGGGTTTCCATGATTAAATATATGTTTCACCTTTAAAATAATGTGAGTTTTATTTTATTGTATTAATTTTATAAATCCTTTATGAATACACAAAAACCTATAATGTATTTTATGGTATTAAAATCATTTAATAAAATACATGCCTCACTTCCACATCAAAAAGAGTATTTTTTTGTATATTAAGAAATTTGAAATATAAATTAATTAACACCACCCCAATTTTTTAAAACCTTGGGGAAAACCAAACCAAAGTATTCTTGTATTGATTACTCTATTATATAGAGCCGAAAACCAATGTTTGAGAAATAAATAATAATTCTTCTCTCATTTAATATATAAACCCAACCAGTCTCAAATTTAGCTTCACTAAATAACATTTGGGAAATTCATTTTTATTACATACCATCTCTAGAATCCTCACAAGTTTCCCCTAATCTCTTAATAATGTCCTCGAAAGCATTTGGAATCACCCTCTAAAGGTAAAAGATCCTCTATTTCTCCTCTTTATTTAAGAATATTCATTATGTTATGCCTATTCTCTCTGATTACTAATGTTTGGATATGTTATCACATATCCCCTTTACAACCCCTCTGATTCCTAAATGATGATATACCCCCATTATATATCATTAATCCCTTTCATTAACTTTTATATTTCGTTGTTATAATTCTAAAATTTCTCTATGATTTTCTAAGAAAAACAATTGTTTATTGAATACCTGTACTCATTTCATATTAGTGGTGTTCACCAATTTCCACCTATGATTCCTTTATTGGGTACTTACATGTATGTTTTCCATACACCATTATTGTGGAATAATATTTTATGAATAATTTTCAACATTTTATGAGATTTGATTCACACTTAATAATTTGATGAAATGAATTTGATGGCACACCTGGAATTTTATAGCACTTAATTTTAATGGGAAATGTTTTAGTCTCATAAGATATCATGTAAGGGATTTGGTAGTTAATATAATCCATCATATCACTTTTTCCATCATGATTTCTTAGAATGTATCCTTGACCTATTTTTATGATCCAGTGTTTTATGTTGTGTCCTCATTTCACATGTTTCCTTAATGTAATAATGTTATGTCTTTATTAATTGTTCATGTATATGATTCTCACCCCTTTTATTCCACATTTATATTCCTATTTTTAATATATATTACATTATTCATGATATTCTCTCTTTATTACCTTACCATAAGTTATATCTCACCATTTTATTTTTTATATCTCTCGGTTAACCCATTCTTTTTTAAGTAAAATAGAATAATATTAACCTCTCAAGGATGTTTTTAATAATATTGATTTCTCCAAAGTTGGAATTTTTAATTAAATGGACCTAATTATTAATTAAAATAGTATTCATTATTTTTTATCTTTTATATGCGTAATATTTTGTAAAAATTTTGAATTCATGTGTTATAATGAGTAGGAGTCATTTGTTGGTAATAATGTAATGTTATGATATTTTTGAGATTATGATTATAAAACAATAGTGAAATACTTAAAGATAAGAAAAAACATAGGAATAAATTTATAATTTTTTAAGAATAGAGTATGTAGTTTTCATATAAATAAATCTCAGACTACATACAATAAGGGATGGGGATTTGTCATAGATGTACATAGTGGTAAAACCCAAAAACAAAATGTTAAACTTGACTTAACCTAGAACTTTTTCACAACAACTGGCCTTAATGAACAACTGGTATAACACTCTAATTGGATATTCTTTGGTAAATTAAAAATATATTTAGGCACCATTATTATTGGAAAAAAATCCCATAATAGAATATGTTAGGAAATATATAAAGGATGACATATATTTAAGAAAATAAATTAATAAGTTATGAAATAATGTTCATTAAAAATATATCCCATTAATATCATTGGACTTCAATTTATGTGTTTAATATTTTAAAAATACAAATACCTAGTTATCCCTTCATTATAGAAAATAATTTTAAATATGATGAATTTGGAAAATGACCAATGTTAACATAAATATGATGACTACAAAATTGATATTCCTAACTCGATGGGTGAAGGACTAGTGAACTAAGGGAGGATTATCTCTCAGCTGACCCATGTTCAAAATAAAAAACTAGATTCAGAGTTGTGACCAAATACCTCTAATATATAACCTGATTTTATTGAGATCTTTATTTGAAAATGCCCCCCATATTGCATTGGATCATCCAAATCCCTTAATCATAGACCAATTGATCTACTACATTCAAAAGATATTCTCTATCAATAAATGTTCGGAGAAAGATGATGTAATATTATCTATTAATCATATATAGGAATAATACGATCAATAAGTGTACATTGATCATTACTAGAATTCCCAAGTATGATCTTGAAGCAATGGTTTGGAACTAATTCCAAAAATTGTTAAATGTTTCCCTTACACTCACTCACTAAAAAATGGAATGGAATTTTCATATACTCTTGAAAAAATAAAATATATTTAGCAAGGAGTTAAAGGTAAAAATTACAAGGTATTCACAATATGTCTCTATCTTTGTTGTTTCACACAAATACAAGGTTTAACACTTATTTGGTGGGATAAAACCTAGTTTACAAAAATACCTGACAAGAAGAGACATTGACAAATATTAGGAATGTTTTTGATGTACCCTCAATGTAGAAATAGATTTTTGAGAATCTCATGAGTATAAAGGGGATAATAAGAAGAAGTTGAATTTTATTTATGGTGTTATGATGGAGAATTATAATGGTTCTAAAAATTTCCAACATCCTACTTATCAAAAAGTGTAGAAAAAAGTGCCCCAGAAATTTCTTAAGGTGTGTGGAAATGATTCAGCTACAGGATGGAGGACACCAATATAGAAATTTCACATGGGAGAAACCCACTAGGGAAATGGATCAAAGAAATGTTCCAATAAACCCTCATTATATTGATAATTTTATCAAATACAAGTAACCATTACACTTTGAAAACCAAGTCACAATGATGAGGGTTTTTGAGACAACCAACAAACTCCAAGGAAGCAAAGGAGTTCTTTTTACATCACAACCATTGATGTGAATCCCTATAAATAAGTGGTGATATGTATGAAATTTATTAATTAATTAATAGAAAAAATACTTTTTGATTCATTTTCCATACATTCAATCATATTAAAAAAATTTAATAGAATAATTACAAAATAACAATAAAGCATGCATGTAGAGATATCGATGAAAAAAATGGTGAAATTATTATATCCAAATAATATATCCCCTACACTATCAAATCATTTGGGATAAAATTCATAGAGGATATTATAATATTCCCTTTAGTGCAGTTATTTATATTTTTGGCTATGTACTACATTTACCAATAAATTGATAACATAAACTTCAATGAGAATGAAATCACTCTATGTATCATGGATCGTACCCCAATCATGTATAAGTGAAAGGAGGCATATGAATATTCTTTAGCACCAATATCTCAATAATTGATATTATTTCCATATAATAAATTGTATCCATTGAAAATAATTTATTCTAATGAATATATAATATTTGAATACGTGCCTATTGTGAGGTAATATGCTGAAGTGTTTCTCAAAAATTTTCTGGTCTTTATCCTCGACGAGATATTGAATTATTAGTCGATATTATACCTAGAGAGTTTCCATTATACAAGACCTATTATAGAATGGATTTCATGGAAAATGAGGAGATTTTGAAATATCTAGATGATAATATAGATAAATGGTACACACACCCAAGTTCTTCACCATAGGGTGCACCAATCTTCATCATCAAGAAGAAGGGTGGATCAATGCACTTTTTCATTGATTAGCATGAAATTAATAATATCAAAATAATGTAAAGGTATCCTTTAACAAGGATTGTTTACATTTTTGATCAAATATGTGGATCAAAATACATTTCGAAGGTGGACCTTCAGTCCGAGTATTACCATGTAACGGTGAAAAGGAGGATATCCCCAAGACTGCATTTTGACAAGGTATAAGAATTATGATTTCATATTAGTTTCATTCAGAATCACTAATTCTATATAAATATTAATGTAAATGATGAATATAGTCTATATATATTACCTTTATATTTTTTCTATATTTATAGATGATAATATAATATACCACTAAATTAAGGAGGAGGGTGGGGAACATCTGAGAACTATTATTAAAACTTTAAAAAAGGAATTGATTTTTTTGAAGTAATTTTTTTTCTGGGAGATGGAACTCTCATTTTTTGTAATATTATTACAATAAAAGCAATATATATAGACCCTTGAAATATATAATTATTTGAATAATGGCTGAGGCTATCATATGTGATAGAAATCGGTAGTTTCCTTGTATTATCTGGGTATTATCATCGGTTTGTTAGAAATTTATCATGATTTCCAAACCATATAACAAAGATAAATCAGATGGTTGTAAAGTTTTTTTTGGTATAATGAATGTGAAGAGATATTAAAAGAGACTAAATGGAGTCTTATCACTGTACCTATACATACACTACCCATAACTGGATAACATTTAATGGTCTACAATGATTCTTTGAAGAAGGGATTGGGTTATATATTAGTGCAGAATGAAAATGTGACAGCCTGCATAGAAAGGAAATTGAAATATCACAAATAAAAGTACTGAAATCCTGATATATAGTTTAATACACTGAAATTATTATTAAAAATATCATCCAATTATCTCTTTGTGGAGAAATGTGAAATATATACATATCCCAAGAGCACTAAGTATATATTCACAAAGAAAGAGATGAATATGTTCCAATGATGATGGTTAGATCTGATAAAAATACTAGGACTACTCCATCCACTATAATTAATAGAATGGTAATAAAGTGGATGATAATATATATATATATATATATATATATATAATATCAAAAAAATTATCATTTGATGGAAATTGAGAAGGATCTGATCTTCTTAGACTTGAAAAATATGGAAATGGGAATCATAATGTAAGGTATATCATCAATCCTTTCAGAACAAATTTTTCAATAATACCTTATATAAAGGATAAAGAATTATGAATGTTATTATGAGGGAAATGAGAATAAATAGAAATAGATAATAAAATTTAAATCCATGGAGTTCAATGTTAATGAAGAATGAATTGTGATATTTTTGTCATAACTATGTGTACCATCAAATCCTGAGTAAAATAAGGAGATGTTGGATGATGCATAGAGATTGACCATATCCATCCACCTAAAGAGTCCAAATATTTATCGAGATCTCAAAGTGTTATATTTTTGGGGCAATATGAAGAATTAAGTTGTAGAAAATACATCAAGATGTCATGTATATCTGCAAGTGATCGTGGAAAGGGAAAAACCAGTGGAATGATGCAACCAATACCCATACTGACATAGAAATGGGAAAACATAAACACAAAAAATTTCATTAGTTTTTTCAATACATCAAGAGAAAATAACTATTGACTGGTTATGGTGGATTTCATTACAATGACTAATCAATTTATTTAAATTAAATAGGATATCCCACTTGATCAACTTGAATCAATATAATATAGGGAAGTGGTGAGGCTGCATGGAACACTAATATTAACTATATATGATATAGATACAATGTATAACTATAAATTATATAATAATCTCCAACACACTCTAAAAAATTATTTTCAAATCAACATGACATATCTCCCTCAAACTTATGGCCAATATGAGATTAATTTCTAGACACTCTAGGACATGTTGAGAGAATTCTAAATTGACATCAATTGATGATGGGATAAACATCATCCTTTGTTTAAGATCTTAGACAATAATAGTTTCCAATGAAGAATAAATGTGGATCCCAATTATGCCATTTCTGGGAAGAGGTTCGTAATTCCAACGTACTTGGATGATGTTGGAGAAAAAAAATTGCTTGGTCTTGAATTTATTGAAGAAATATTGAAATGTTTAAGACCATTTCACAGAACATCAACACTTCATAGAGTCGAAAAAAGAGTTAATGAAATTAATTGATGATACTTAGAGATTATGGTTGTATAAAATGTATTCATGCACATATCCTCATTTAAAATATCATGAGATTTTTGAATAATAGAGAGCTTAGTCTAAGATACGTTAGTCTATTTGATATCCTTGATCACATCAGAGGCATGGAATTTCAATTATAACTCCCACATAACCTATCTCACGTGCAATATGTGTTCAAATATAAATAGTGTGGAAGTACATACCAAACACCTCACATGTGTTGAATCCATAGGTAATACCACTGGAGAATGATATTTCCTATGAGAGGCCTGCTGTGAAGATACTAGATCATGGGGACAAAAATCTATGGAGTAAAACAATTAACCTAGTAAAATCTTTTTAGAGAAACAAGAAGCTTGAAGAAGTGACATGGGAACTAGAGGAGGTGATGAAAAAGACTTACCCTAATGTGTTTTATTCTATGAAATGAAAATTTTGAATGTGAAATTTCCAAAGGGGGAATATTGTAAGTACCCATACATTTATAAAAACAATTACCATTGAAATCTAATTAAATTAATTATGTTATGTATATAGATATAAAATGAACATATTTAGATTTAGTATATATTTTATGATTTTAAAAATCATAAAGAATCATTACAATTGATAATATTGTCATCGAATAGTGATCACACGATTAGTATAAATATAGGTTTTTAACAAATCCAATTAAGATAGATAATGATAGCGATAACCTGAACTAAGAAGATCATACCAAATGAATCCCTTTTATTATTTATTATAAGGGAGATATAATCAATTGGATTGTCCCTTGACCAATCCCAATATGATATCAACTAACTTAAGAATGAGATAAACAATTTACAAGAGAAGTTCCAGCTCATCGAGATCATGTCCAAAACCATGTATGCTGAACCACCCCATGAATGTCTCACTATTGTGCACCTTAATGTTAGGGTATTTGATGGTTTTTAAGTGGATATTTATCAAGATAATTAAAATATGATTATGTATATATTATTTTCAATAGATTAATGGTTATATTAATGTTTTATTTTTATTTTATAATGGACTTCAATTTTGATATAATAAAATATATACACTTTTTTGGAAATATTCAATTTCAATTAAGGAATTTATTTTTAGGAATTATGTATTTTTTTGAAAATTAAATATTTTAAAAAATTATTAATATTAAATAATATTTATTAAATATAAATGATAATATATTTTTTATGTAATCAAATCTATTTTTTTAGAGTTGGAAAACTATTATCGTAAAAAACCCATCATTTTTAATTAATTTTCTATTATAATTTTAAAATTGAAAATTAAAATATTTAGAAAATGATTATGATAAAATATGTATTATATACTATAATCAGAACATTGATATTATCCAATGGTGAATTTTTAATAATTTATTTATATAATGAAATTTAAGGGTAAAAATAAAATAAAGTATAAATGTAAAATGTGTATTATGACATCCTAATGACCCAAAAATGATGTAATAAATAATATAAATGGTATAAATGATCCAAAATTTGTATCAAATTTAATATAATTTTATTTTATGTTCATTTGTTATATTTTATAAACTTTTTTTGAATCCTCCAAAACCTATGATATATTTTAAGTTTTTAAAATCTTTTCTATAAGGTCATGAATCACATACCCATATTCAAGGGTATAATTTCCAAAATTTCTACATGTGACCAAATAAAATAATTAAAAACTCCAACACTTGTAAAAACCATGGGATAAAACCATTGCAAAGATTGTGTTTTTTATTAAATTATTATATATAGCCCAAAAACTATTTTTGAGAAATAATAAAATATTTCTGATTCTATTCCTATAGAAACCCACCTAATATCCCACTAATAATCACTATAAATCCTTGTATCATTCACATAATCTTCCCTCCTCTTTAGAAATCACACCCAAGGTGTACTGAAGCTCTCAGGAAGCTCCTCCAAATCTTTTCGAATCACCTTATAATAGTATGGGATCCTCTCTTTCTCCTATTTATCCAAGCATCATTTTTAACTTATTCCTTTATCTCAATTTTCTATTATTGGGATATTGTATCCCATATCCAAATACTTCTTATATGATTCATAAATTATGAGACACACCGTTAACTCTCTTTAATACCTTCCATGAATATCTATAGAAACCTATTATGCAGATGGAATTTCCCTACCCTTTTCCATAACAAACAATTGTATAATGAATACCAGTACCAATTTACAATCAAGGGTGTTCACCATTATACACTTATAAATATTTATTTTGGGACATACATGTATTTATTAAAAACTAATATATAATGGAATAAAATTTTGTGGTAAATGTCAACTTGTATTCTGATATATATGGAACACTTAAGCATTAGATTAAAATGAATGAGATGGGCTCACCAAGAATTATATAGAGCTCTAATGAATTTGGTAATGTTTTACTCACATGAGACGTTATATAAGGGATAAAGTATAGATACTAATATATTGTGGGAAATTTTATGTCATGATGTCTTTGAATTTATCCTTGACTTATGTATGTGATATAGGTTTTTATGTTTTTTCCAAATTTCTCTTATTACCCTTAAGTCATCATGTTCTATCATGCCTCATTGTGCATGTTTATGATTATGAACTCTTTTAATCCACATTTTTATTCCTATTGTATAAAATTTATTACATTCATCATGTTATTCAATGTTTATTTCCCTCCATGTCTTTATACCTCACCCATTTCTTCTGTATTTCCCTGTGATATCCATTGTATTTTTATGTGCGATGGAAAAATATGGGCTTGTAACATATGATTTTAATAATGTTGTTGTATCCCATGATATAAGTTGTAATGCAATGTAACTAATACACATTAACACTAGTCTTATAGATATTATGGTTTTTATTATGTGTAATCCCGTTTAATAGACAGTGAATTAATGTGTAATTAATATTAGGTTTTTCATAAGCATTATAAGGTTCCCTGTCAATTTCCAGAAACACATCATCATGGTTAGTAGGAGACCCAAGAAGAAATATTTGTGGTATAAATATGTGGATGTGTGTAAATTTTAAGAAGAGGAAGCGGACATTGATAAATGGATAGAGTTTTCTAAAAACCTATCCACCATGTTCTGTCCCTTTTCTATTTATGATTGTGGGATCCTATATGAGCTAGTGAAGGAGGGAATGCCTTCCCTATTCCAAAATATATAGTACACTCATCTGTGATAGAGTCTACAAACATATATTATATAAGATAAAAGGGTCACTATGAGACCATCGTCATACTATATTAGAACCTAGACCTGGTTGTTATCTCCATTGATTGGGACACAAAAATAGAAAATTGTAGTTGAAATATACAACATGCTTTCTTAAATTTCATCATAACTCTTTAGAAACTATTCCATGAAGCCACATCATTAATCTATATTCAATTATGGAGAATTTATGGAACATTAAACACCACTAATCCAATTGAACTACAAAACTCTTCAAATACTAAATCCTTTAATTTCATATCCTATGGTCAGATTAAGGGACTAGGTAGTGTATGATTGAGTTGTTCACTACAATGGAATTCCCCCGCTATAAAGGTTCAAAGACACTATGAATGTAGGGAATGGAAATCCAAAATGTATTTTTTTTGGGACACTTGAAATAGTTTAAATGAATTTGATATATGTATTTTTTATGTTTCAATCAATTCAAAAATTTCTAATAAAAATTGACACTAATCATGGGCTTCCATTAAACCCATTTTATCCATGATCATAGATGTTCCACTTCAAATTAGTCACAATATGAACTTACATAGTAGTCGTGTAACACCCTGAGATTTTATGAAAAATTATTTTTTTAATTTCATTAATGTCTTGTGTTTTATGCTACACCAAGATTACGTTGCGCTATATGCAACACCGTATTGGCTTGCAGTATACGCAACACTATTCTTGGATCGTGTTACACACATTTTTGATAATAGTTATTCTACGCATCATTGAGTATATATATATATATATATATATTCAATGTATAAATGAAATATGGTTGGATTATGTTATACGAAACAATGAAGGATTCTTGCACAACTCGCAACCCTAACTTGGCTTGCATTACACAAAATCGTGACCTTCCTCAATAGCATGTGTTGTACGCAATACCAGGTTTTACTAAACAATGATATATTATTATAATATTATTATGAACTAGCCTTTAGGAATAGTATTAACTAAATTTTGTATTTTATAAAATTATTTTTCATCTTAGACATTTTCTAGAAAATGGTATAAGAACAAAATATATTTTTCGGCTAAAATAAGTATTTTTCAAAAAATGCAGTTTTGCCGCCTTTTGATGGAGAACCCACTTTAAATCTAGTTTTGACATGTTTATAAGTTCAATTTGACAAAATAAAATTCTTCTTTCTAATCAATAAATAAAAATTAACTTTGGATAAATTTTTCATATTATTCTGGTAACTTTCATATTTTGATGAATAGTAAAACCCCATATATTTTAATTAAAAAAAACTTTTCCATCACAATAATTTATATGGTTAAATTATAATATTGAATGGTTTTAAAGTATAAATAGAATATATTTTTACCATTTAATATAATTTATGTTATTAGCATTGATTTTACATTAAATTCGTAGGTTAAATCAATTCAATCTTTTGCAATGTTTTAAAGAAAATCCCATTTTCTTTCAACAATGGGATTAATTTTAATTTAATTTCTGAAACTTTTGTGTTTTGAATTTGGAAAAATGGATTCCATATTTGGAATCAGTGGTTCCAAATTATGTTAATAAGCTACTTTTTATTTTTGGGAATTATGAATAGTAACTACGGTAAATTTTATTTACCATAGTTAAAGGTAAATCGGGTAATTAAGCGTAAATATAATATTATAAAATTACACTAACACATGTCAAAATCCTATTGGATGAAAAAAAGTAGACCCATATCACCTAAGGGTCGGATTATAATCATTTAACGGTCTTTGTTTCATGAAAATAATTTAATTATTATTAAAACCAATGAAAGTGACAACATGTCACTCACTTAAATCTTATAAGTATAATAATTTTAATTTAGTGATAAACATCATAAAAAATCGAACATGAATATTATAAATAAAGCTAATAAAATTATCTACATCATGATAATTTATTTAGAATTTTTAGGGATTAAATAATTGTCATTAATGGTGATACATTAATGATACAGATATTATTTATTAAGTGGAAAATAAGTAATATAGTTTTTATTAGAATAATAATACTCATTAAAAGGCCCAAACCCTGACCAAAACTTATTGGTAGTGTATATCTACATCGTAATCATCCAATTACTTAATATATAACTGTTGGGTGAATTATAAAAGTGATTATGACACTTATATTATTTTGTTTAAATGATGCCAAAGTTGTCACCTTCATAATTTAATAAATATAACAATTTAAATATTTTGATTTTAGATGATAAATTCGAGTAAAAGTATTATTGTGAAAGTTAATAGATTTATCTTCCTCATAGGATTTAATTTTAATTTTTATACAACAAATAATTATATTAAATAATTATACAAAAATGTTGTGGTAATTATTTTATTAAGAGATAAACCAAATAAATAGTTTTAAAAATAACGAAATAAATATTATGTGAACTATTTAATTTGATCCACTAATTTAATAGATACATATGACCTTTTATGAATCTATTAAATCTTTTATTTCGAACATATCTTCTGTATATATTTTATTTAAATTCAAATAAATGAATAGTGTCAAAATTGACACTATTGTTATTTTATAAAAATAACATATTATAAAATTGTTTAAATATCACAAAAATATTTAAAAATTATAAATTTAACTTTATATGGTCTATAATGTTATAAAGTAAACATGTATGGAAATTAACAACAAATAAGTAATTATTTGATATAATTTAAAATTTATAATTTTATTACCACAAATAAACTTAAATAGATTAAATAAGGATAAATCAAAATGATAAGGTTTAAAATAAGATCCTCAAATGTCTAAATTTGATTGGTTGATTCGATTACAACCCTATATCATATATGATTCGAATATGAGTCATTTTTGGAGGTTTTTAAGTGGGGTTAGATTTATTATAAATTTATATTTTTAAGATTTCCAAAGGTGCCCCTCTCCTCCCTTATAAAAGGGCACCACCGCCCTCTCCTCCTCACACCAATTTGAGCCTTCAAGCTCGGCCAATACCTACACATTTACCTTCTAATGTTCCCTAGAAACATCCTAGAGGTCCTGGTCTTCTTTAAAAACCAATTTTAGTATCCTAAGAGGATGATTCAAAGAGGAATGTCAAAGAAGAGGTAATATCTGTTACCTATTCTTTCAATTTTATTTCATCTTCAACTTCTTCTTCTTTAGTTTTTTCATTATGAAGTAATAACATAAGTATCATAAATATACGGATATGTAATTATAAGTACGAAACAACCATATTTCACCATCTATCCATCCTATGGAAAATGAAATCATCGCGCGTGCGTACGTACGGAATACCGTCTCCACACCGTGGTGTAATCTATTTTCCACCACCACCTTAATTGGATGGGTATAATGGTGAAAGTAATGAATATATATGATTATTTTAAAGTGATATTGATTCTGTAATATTATACATACAATTTAATACAATTCGATGATCATGGAAATGATATAATCACTCGTGCGTACGTACAGTATACCGTCTCCATGATGCGATTAGATTCACTCTCCATGATAACCATTCAAGAATGATTATAAAGTATATACAATAAGTAATCATAAAATATATGACATAATAATTCTACTGGATTTATGTATATATATATTTATGTCATCTACTTAATTCCATTCAATTCAATAAGGGAATGAAAATAGCGTTCATGCGTACGTACGGCCTACCGTCTCCATGAACGGTGTATTTCATTCCATTTATCGATCTATTATATATATGTATATTAGGAATATATATTATATATAAATAATGTTTTATTTTATGGAATTATGTAATCATGATCTATGTAATCATATGAATAATTTCAAGTCAAAACACGGACGACAAATGAAACGATTTTACCCAAAACACTTTTTAACATGGAATTTACAAAAGAACGGGTAATATAAAGTCGTAAGTGAACCATACATGAAATAATAACAATGAATATGATTCTTTAATAAGTCAATGACATTATTTAAATCATTATACAGGAGTTTTGGATACGTACGAAGCATATCGGTCCTAAGGTAAGGGATAATTTTGAAAATCTAATTTTTATTCGCAATTGCTTATTCGTAAGTAATTACTGGGGTTATTTCTATCATCCATTTCCATGTCTTATAAAAGTGTATTCATGTATGTTTAATGTCCTTTTTACCCATTTTTGACTTTTACTACATGGTCTGTATGGAATCTTTCTTTTACGAGTTACTTTTTGACTTTTCCGTCCAAAGTAGGAGAATCATGTTTTTTTAACTTATACGGCATGAAAAGATTTTTACGGTTTTATAAATACATATTTTCATGAAGCTTCCTCCAAAATATTTCATGACTATTTTCAACAAAATCCTTTTCTATTAAAATTGCATGACATTTTGTGAAAAGAAAATGATTTTTAAGAAAAAAGGATATTTTCCTCAAGAATTTATTTCAAGTATTTTATCAAAACCATTCTATATCTAAGATGACATTATTTTCATATGTGTATGTTTCTAGTATAATGTCTCTATGATTTAAATGGTTTTTCTTTTCTTATTATGAAATGATATCCATTTCTTTTATATGGATTATGTGATGATGTGATGATGTTTATGAAACCCATTTTATTTATTGGGTTATTATGAATGATGTATGTTTATTTTGTGGTACAAGTAAGAATGATTTCATTATGAGATAGGTGGAACCTATATCTCCTTACAATTCATTGGGTAATGATTTTATATCTCATTAGATAGACATGTCTTGAACGGCAGGTTAAACCAGTTCAGTATTACAGGACTGAAACGAGGAGTGAACTCGATTCAGAAAGGGACTTTGTCCACTAAGATGGTCTTGGAAGAAATGCCTTGGCTACCATGGAAATCATAACACGTGCTTAATGGATGCCACAATTACATGTTTTATTCCCATGATATGTTATCATGATTTATGTTCCATTATGATCTATGCCTTATGTACTTCCATGGTTTAAGCCGTTGCTCAAGATTTTTATGTTTAAACATTATGTTCATGTTTTTAAGTTCAAATGTATATGTTAAGTTTTATCTATACATGCTTACCCTTACTGAGCATTTGAGCTCACCCTTTTTATGTTTTCTCTTCCCCAGGATATAAAGAAAGGTTTTAGGTAAAAAAAATAGGGAAGATCTTTATGGGAGATGTTGAAGATCTTTCACTACGATTAGAAGATTATGTTCCATGTTTCTAAGGACACTAAACTATTACGGTCTTTGTGTGTGTGTTTTTGTTATGTATTAAGTATTCCAAAAAAGTAATGTAATGTCCATGTACGTCAAGCTTCGGGTCTCCACATTTGGTATCAGAGGAAAGGTTTAGTCAACCTTTGGAAACTAGGATGTGAAAACTTTTGTGAGATCCCTAGAGATATTTCTAAGGTATGTCTATGGATGTCCCTAAGGATAAGTATACATATAGGTTATAGTCCTAGAATTGCACTAACGATCTTAGAATTAATCCTAAGATGTTAGATGTTGAAGGTACTCCCCCTTGATTATGTTATTTTCCTTGTATGATTTTTGCCTCTCACAGAATTCTTTTGGTGCTTTAGTCAATGGAGGGAACCAGAAGGAATTCGGTTAAAATTGAATCCAATGGAAAAATTGGTGACTATGAGAAACAAAATTGTGTAATGCCTAGAGAGAAAGATATTGTGATTATGCCGAATCAGTCATCGCGATATATGATTAACAAGGTGAAATTTAGTGGTATGCCTAATTCATCAAATAAGAGGAAGATAGAATTTTATGCATGTTCGCATGTTGAGGATCATAAAGAAAGGAAGATTGAGATTTCTAAAGAAGGGAAGAAGAACCCTGAGGAATACCTCTAATGGAGGGACCGATGTTATCTGTGTGGAGAAAAGGTTCATAGAGTGAAAAACTGTTATGGAGTTCAATGTCTTATTTTTGGAGAACATGGGAATCACCCAACTCAATGCCCTAACCTAAAAAGTTACTTCTAAATCAAGGAAGGAATTATTCCAGGACAATCATTGGAGATGATGGATTGAAGTGTTTATGTATTGGTATTCAAGAATAATGTTGTTGAGGTACTTTTATGGTGTATTATAATATTTTTGTATTAGTCTATTATGGTTTTCAATAATTTTATGGTACTAGTAACCAAGAAAAGTTATTAAAATATTTTTTAAAGAAGAAGATATGCGCATAATGAAGGGATAAGAAGATAATGAGATGTTTGATTGTATTCATGATCTCATGATTGATATAAGGACTAAGTGATATCATGGTTTGAGTATATATAATTTTGACGATTTTGGTATGTGGAAAGTGTTAACTTTTAACTGCATTCATGTTTTCACTAAGGTTTAATGAGTCTTCATTTTTCAAGAGAATACATGATTAAGGCCTTCAAATGTTTGGAATGTGACCAACAAGACATATCTTATGATATATGGGGATCAATGATGGTATTAAATCTCTGGTAATCATTTTCACTATATTATGAGAGTGGACTGTAGTATTATGGATAATCTTAAATATTGGAATGGATTATGTTGGACATAAGTTAGTATTGTTTAAGGATAGAAGTTTTTTCGATATTATTGATGAGATGTTATAGTAATATAGTTTTAGAAAAAGGACAACCTACAGGATGAGTGACATCCCATTGCGTCGGACGAGGCTGTAGGAATCGAACTCACAACTGAAGTGCGACTGGCCTTTATATCCTACCACTGGCCTACAGGAAGTCCCTGGATAGTAGAAACTAGTTTAATTTTATTAAGCGGTATGATATATGAAGTATAAGTTCATTTTTGGAACCATATACGATTAATCTAACCATAAGATGGACTTATAACTTTTGCTAACCTTTTGTTTGAAAGATATGTAATGACCCATCATTCATTCACATGATCTGCTAACACATCATGAATAACAAATTCAACTTCATTTCGTTAAGGGATGAAGTATAAATTGTTCAATTCACGAACAAAAGTGAGATTGTACCAAAATCATGCAAGTATTTCTTTTAATTCATCAACTTTAGGGAAATGATCTTGAAAACAAAAAATGTTGTCCTAGTTCCCTTATATCCGATGAATCCGATGGTACCATGGATCATCACAAATCAATAGCTTTGTGATTGTTGGCTTTTTCATAGCCATGTTCTCTACCACTCTCCATCAGATCTTGATGGTTAGATTTTTCTTCCATATCCATATTTTCACCTATGTTATCCTACGTGGAAACCCATTGATGAGTTAATTTGGGTAACCGTTAAATTTCATACTTTAGTTTTTAAAGCCAAGTTACGATGTGGGTTTCTATTAAAGAAACTTTCGAGTAGTAAACCATTTATAACCCTGATGAATTTCGACGGAAAAATTCATTTTAAGGGGGATAGAATGTAACACCCTGATATTTTATGAAAAATTATTTTTTTTAATTTCGTTAATGTCTTGTGTTTTATGCTACACCAAGATTACTTTGTGCTATACGCAACACCGTATTAGCTTGTAGTATACGCAACACTATTCTTGGATCGTGTTACACACAATTTTGATAATAGTTATTCTACGCAACATTGAGTATATATATATATATATATATATATTCAATGTATAAATGAAATATGGTTGGATTCTGTTATACGAAACAACTAAGATTCTTGCACAACACGCAACCCTAACTTGGCTTGCATTATACAAAATCGTGACCTTCCTCGATAGCGTGTGTTGTACGCAATACCGGGTTTAACTAAACAATGATATATTATTATAATATTATTATTAACTAGCCGTTATGAATAGTATTAACAAAATTTTTAATTTTATAAAATTATTATTCATCTTACTCATTTTCTAGAACATGGTATAAGAACAAAATAATTTTTTCGGGTAAAATAAGTATTTTTCAAAAAATGCAGTTTTGCCTCCTTTTGATGGTGCACCCACATTAAATCTAATTTTTGACATGTTTATAAGTTCAATTTGACAAAATAAAATTCTTCTTTGTAATCAAGAAAAAAAATTTACTTTGGATAAATTTTCCATATTATTCTGGTAACTTTCATATTTTGATGAATAGTAAAAACACGCTATATTTTAATTAAAAACAACTTTTTCCATTGCAATAATTTATATGGTTAAATTATAATATTTAATGGTTTTAAAGTATAAATAGAATATATTTTTACCATTTAATATAATGTATGTCATTAGCATTGATTTTACATTAAATTCGTATGTTAAATCAATTCAATCTTTTGCAATGTTTTAAAGAAAAACCCTTTTTCTTTCGACAACGGGATTAATTTTAATTTAATTTCTGCAAATTTTGGGTTTTGAATTTGGAAAAATTGATTCCATATTTGGAATCAGTGGGTCCAAATTATGTTAATAAGCTACTTTTTATTTTTGGGAATTATGAATAGTAACTATGGTAAATTTTAGTTACCATAGTTAAAGTTAAATCGGTTAATTAAGGGTAAATATAATATTATAAAATTACCCGAACACATGTCAAAATCCTATTGGATGAAAAAAGGTCGACCCATATCACCTAAGGGTCGGATTATAATCATTTAAAGGTCTTTTTTTCATGAAAATAATTTAATTATTATTAAAACCAAAGAAAGTGACAACATGTCACTCTCTTAAATCTTATAAGTATAATAATTTTAATTTAGTGATATACATCATAAAAAATCTAACATGAATAGTATACATAAATCTAATAAAATTATCTACATCATGATAATTTATTTAGAATTTTTAGGGATTAAATAGTTGGCATTAATGGTGATACATTAATGATAGAGAAATTATTTATTAAGTGTAAAATAAGTAATATAGTTTTTATTAGAATAATAATACTCATTAAAAGGCCCAAAAACCTGACCAAAACTTATTGGTAGTGTATATCTACACCGTAAGCATCCAATTACCTAATATATAACCGTTGGAAGAATTATAAAAGTGATTATGACACTTATATTATTTTATTTTAAATGATGCCAAAGTTGTCACCTTCATAATTTAATAAATATAACAATTTAAATATTGTGATTTTAAGATGATAAATTCGAGTAAAAGTATTATTGTGAAAGTTAATAGATTTATCTTCCTCATAGGATTTAATTTTAATTTTTATGAAACAAATCAGTATATTAAATAATTAAACAAAAATGTTGTGGTAATTATTTTATTAAGAGATAAACCAAATAAATAGTTTTAAAAATAAAAAAATAAATATTATATGAACTATTTAATGTGATCCACTAATTTAATAGATACATATTATCTTTAATGAATCTATTAAAGCTTTTATTTCGAACATATCTTCTTTATATAGTTTATTTAAACTCAAATAAATGAATAGTGTCAAAATTGACACTATTGTTATTTTATAAAAATAACATATTATAAAATTGTTTAAATATCACAAAAATATTCAAAAATTATAAATTTAAATTTATATGGTCTATAATGTTATAAATTAAACAATTATGGAAATTAAAAACAAATAAGTAATTATTTGTTATAATTTAAAATTTATAATTTTGTTACCACAAATAAACTTAAATAGATTAAATAAGGATAAATCAAAATGATAAGGTTTAAAATAAGATCCAAAAATGTCTTAATTTGATTGGTTGATGAGATTACAACCCTATATCATATATTATTCTAATATGAGTCATTTTTGGAGGTTATTAAGTGGGGTTAGATTTATTATAAATTAATATTTTTAAGATTTCCAAAGGTGCCCCTCTCATCCCTTATAAAAGGGCACCTCCTCCCTCTCCTCCTCACACCAATCTGAGCCTTCAAGCTCGGCCAATCCCTTCCCATTTCCCTTCTCAACTTCCCTAGAAACATCCTAGAGGTCCTTGTATTCTTCAAAGACCAATTTTAGTACCCTAAGAGGAGGATTCAAAGAGGCGTGTCAAAGAAGAGGTAATATTCGTTACCTATTCTTTCAATTTTATTTCATCTTCAACTTCTTCTTCTTTAGTTGTTTCATTATAAGTAATAACATCAGTATCATTCATTTACTAATATGTAATTATAAGTATGAAACAACCATATTTCACCATCTATCCATCCTATGGAAAATGAAATCATCGCACGTGCGTACGTACGGAATACCGTCTCCACACCGTGGTGTAATCTATTTTCCACCACCACCTTACTTGGATGGGTATAATGGTGAATGTAATGAATATATATGATTATTGTAAAGTGATATTGATTATTTAATATTATACATAGAATTTAATACAATTCGACGATCATGGAAATGATATCATCGCTTGTGCGTACGTACGGTATACCGTCTCCACAATGCGATTAGATTCACTCTCCATGATAACCATTCAAGAATGATTATAAAGTATATACAATAAGTAATCATAAAATATATGACATAATAATTCTATTGGATTTATGTATATATATATTTATTTCATCTACTTAATTCCATTCATTTCAATAAGGGAACGAAAACAGCGTTCATGCGTACGTACGGCCTACCGTCTCCATGAACGGTGTATTTCATTCCATTTATCGATCTATTATATATATGTATATTATGAATATATATTATATATAAATCATGTTTTATTTTATGGAATTAAGTAATCATGATCTATGTAATCATACGAATAATTTAAGTCAAAACAAGGACGACAAATGAAACGATTTTACCCAAAACACTTTTTAACATGGAATTTACAAAAGAACGGGTAATATAATGTCATAAGTGAACCATATATGATATAATAACAATGAATATGATTCTGTAATAAGTCAATGACATTATTTAAATCATTATACAGGAGGTTTGGATACGTACGAAGCATATCAGACCTAAGGTAAGGGATAATTTTTCAAATCTAATCTTTATCTGAGATTGCTTATTCGTAAGTAATTACTAGGGTTATTGATATCATCCATGTACATGTTTTATAAATGTGTATTCATGCATTTTTAAAGTCCTTTTTACCCATTTTTGAATTTTACTACATGGTATATATGGAATCTTTCTTTTACGAGGTACTTTTTGACTTTTCCGTCCAAAGTAGAAGAAGAATGTTTTTTAACTTATACGGCATGAAAAGATTTTTACGGTTTTATAAAGCCATATTTTCCTGATGATTCCTCCAAAATATTTCATGACTATTTTCAACAAAATCCTTTTCTATTAAAATTGCATGACATTTTGTGAAAATAAAATTATTTTTAAGAAAAAATGATATTTTCCTCAAGAATTCATTTGAAGTATTTTATCAAAACCATTTTCTATCTAAGATGACATTATTTTCATATGTGTATGTTTCTAGTATAATGTCTCTATGATTTACATGGTTTCACTTTTCTTATTATGAAATGATATCCATTTCTTTTATATGGATTATGTGATGATGTGATGATGTTTATGAAACCCGTTTTATTTATTGGGTTATTATGAATAATGTATGATTATTTTGTGGCACAAGTAAGAATGATTTCATTATGAGATGGGTGGGACCTAAATCCCCCTCCAATGCATTGGTTAATGATTTTATATCTCATGAGATAGACATGGCTTGAATGGCCCATTAAACCGGTTCCGTATTACAGGACTGAAACGAGGAGTGAACTCGATTCAGAAAGGGACTTTGTCCACTAAGATGGTCTTGGCAGCAATGCCTTGGCTACTATGGAAATCATAACACGTACTTAATGGATGCCACAATTACATGTTTTATTCCCATGCTATGTTATCATGATTTATGTTCCATTATGATCTATGCCTTATGTACTTCCATGTTTTAAGTCGTTGCTCAAGATTTTGATGTTTAAAAATTATGTTCATGTTTTTAAGTTCAAATGTATATGGTAGGTTTTATTTTATCCATTCTTACCCTTACTGAGCATTTGAGCTCACCCTTTTTATGTTTTCTCTTCCCCAGGATATAATGAAAGGATTTAGGTAAGAAAAAAAAGAGGGAAGATCTTTATGGGAGATGTTGAAGATCTTTCACTACGATTAGAAGATTACGTTCCAAGTTTCCAAAGACACTAAACTATTACGGTCCTTATGTGTGTGTTTTTGTTATTTATTAAGTATTCCGCAAAAGTAATGTGATTTACATGTACATCAAGCTTCGGGTCTCCACATTTGGTATCAGAGGAAAGGTTTAGTCAACCTTTGGAAACTAGGATGCGAAAACTTTAGTGGGATCCTTAGAGATATTTCTAAGGTATGTCAATGGATGTCCCTAAGGATAAGTATACGTATAGGTTATAGTCCTAGAATTGCGCTAACGATCATATAATTAAACCTAAGATGTTAGATGTCGAAGGTACTCCCCCTTGATTATGTTATTTTCCTTGTATGATTTTTGCCTCTCACAGAATTCTTTTGGTGTTTTAGTCAATGGAGGGAACCAGAATGAATTCGGTTAAAATTGAATCCAATGGACAAATTGGTGACTATGAGCAACAAAATCGCGTAATTCCTAGAGAGAAAGATATTTTTATTATGCCAAATCAGTCATCGCGATATATGATTAACAAGGTGAAATTTCGTGGTATGCCTAATTCATCAAATAAGTGGAAGATAGAATTTTATGCATGTTCTCATGTTGAGGAGCATAAAGAAAGGAAGATTTAGATTTCTAAAGAAGGGAATAAGAACCTTGAGGAATACCTCAAATGGAGGGACCGATGTTATCTGTGTGGAGAAAAGGGTCATAGAGTGACAAACTGTTATGGAGTTCAATGTCTTATTTTTGGAGAACATGGGAATTACCCAACTCAATGCCCTGACCTAAAAAGTTACTTCTAAATCAAGTAAGGAATTATTCCAGGACAATCATTGAAGAGGATGGATTGAAGTGTTTATGTATTGGTATTCATGAATAATGTTGTTGAGGTACTTTTATGGTGTATTATAATATTTTTGTATTAGTCTATTGTGGTTTTCAATAATTTTATGGTACCGGTAACCATGAAAAGTGATTACAATATTTTGTAAAGAAGAAGATATGCGCATAATGAAGGGATAAGAAGATAATGAGATGTTTGATTGTATTCATGAGCTCATGATTGATATAAGGACTAAGTGATATCATGGTTTGAGTATATAGAATTTTGAGGATTTTGGTATGTGGAAAGTGTTAACTTTTAACTGCATTCATGTTTTCACTAAGGTTTAATGGGTCTTCATTTTTCAAGAAAATACATGATTAAGGCCTTCAAAAGTTTGGAATGTGACCAACAAGACATATCTTATGATATATGGGGATCAATGATGGTATTAAATATCTGGTAATCATTTTCACTATATTATGAGAGTGGACTGTCGTATTATGGATAATCCTAAATATTGGAATGGATTATGTTGGACATAAGTTAGTATTGTTTAAGGATAGATGTTTATTCGATATTATTGATGGGATGTTATAGTAATATAGTTTTAGAAAAAGGACAACCTGCAGGACTGGAGATAGCCCATCGCGTCGGACAAGGCTGTGGGAATCGAACCCACAACCGAAGTGCGACTGGCCTTTATTGCCTACCACTGGCCTACAGGAAGTCCCTAGTTAGTAGAAACTAGTTTTATTTTATTAAGCGGTATGATATATGAAGTATAAGTTCATTTTTGGAACCATATACGATTAATAAAACCATAATATGGACTTATAACTTTTTCTAACCTTTTGTTTGAAAGAGATGGAATGACCCATAATTCTATCACATGATCTGCTAACACATCACGAATAACAAATTCAACTTCATTTCTTTAAGGGATGAAGTAGAAATTGTTCAATTCACGAACAACAGTGAGATTGTACCAAAATCATGAAAGTATTTCTTTTAATTCATCAACTTTAGGGAAATGATCTTGAAAACCAAAAATGTTGTCCTAGTTCCCTTATATCCGATGAATCTGACGGTACCTTAGATCATCACAAATCAATACCTTTTTGATTGTTGGCTTTTTCATAGTCATGTTCTCTACCACTCTCAATCAGAACATGATGGTTAGATTTTTCTTCCATATCCATATTTTCACCTATGTTCTCCTACCTGGAAACCCAGTGATGAGTTAATTTGGGTAACTGTTACATTTTATACTTTTGTTTTTAAATCCAAGTTACGATGTGGGTTTCTATTAAAGAAACTTTCGAGTAGTAAACCATTTATAACCCTGATGAATTTCGAGGGCGAAATTAATTTTAAGGGGGGTAGAATGTAACACCCTGAGATTTTATGAAGAATTATTTTTTTTAATTTCATTAATGTCTTGTGTTGTATGCTACACCAAGATTACTTTGCGTTATACGCAACACCTTATTAGCTTGCAGTATACGCAACACTATTCTTGGATCATGTTACACACAATTTTGATAATAGTTATTCTACGCAACATTGAGTATATATATATATATATATATTCATTGTAAAATGAAATATGGTTGTATTCTGTTATACGAAACAATGAAGGATTCTTGCACAACACGCAACCCTGACTTGGCTTGCATTACACGAAATCGTCACCTTCCTCGATAGCGTGTGTTGTACGCAATACCGGGTTTAACTAAACAACGATATATTATTATAATATTATTATGAACTAGCCGTTATGAATAGTATTAACTAAATTTTGAATTTTATAAAATTATTATTCATCTTACACATTTTCTAGAACATGGTATAAGAACAAAATAAATTTTTCGGGTAAAATAAGTATTTTTAAAAAAATGCAGTTTTGTCGCCTTTTGATGGCGCACCCACTTTAAATCTAGTTTTTTACATGTTTATAAGTTCAATTTGACAAAATAAAATTATTCTTTGTAATCAACAAAAAAAAATTCACTTTGGATAAATTTTCCGTATTTTTCTGGTAACTTTCATATTTTGATGAATAGTAGAAACACACTATATTTTAATTAAAAACAACTTTTTCCATCGCAATAATTTATATGGTTAAATTATAATATTGAATGGTTTTAAAGTATAAATAGAATATATTTTTATCATTTAATATAATAGATGTCATTAGCATTGATTTTACATTAAATTCGTAGGTTAAATCAATTCAATCTTTTGCAATGTTTTAAAGAAAAACCCGTTTTCTTTCGACAACGGGATTAATTTTAATTTAATTTCTGCAACTTTTTTGTTTTGAATTTGGAAAAATGGATTCCATATTTGGAATAAGTGGGTCCAAATTATGTTAATAAGCTACTTTTTATTTTTGGGAATTATGAATAGTAACTACGATAAATTTTATTTACCATAGTTAAAGGTAAATCGGGTAATTAAGCGTAAATATAATATTATAAAATTACCCTAACACATTTCAAAATCCTATTGGATGACTAAAAGTCGACCCATATCACCTAAGGGTCAGATTATAATCATTTAACGGTCTTTGTTTCATGAAAATAATTTAATTATTATTAAAACCAATGAAAGTGACAACATGTCACTCTCTTAAATCTTACAAGTATAATAATATTAATTTAGTGATAAACATCATAAAACATCAAAAATGAATATTATACATAACGCTAATAAAATTATCTACATCATGATAATTTATTTAGAATTTTTAGGGATTAAATAATTGTCATTAATGGTGATACATTAATGATACAGAAATTATTTATTAAGTGGAAAATAAGTAATATAGTTTTTATTAGAATAATAATACTCATTAAAAGGCCCAAAAACCTGGCCAAAACTTATTGTTAGTGTATATCTACACCGTAATCATCCAATTACCTAATATATAACCGTTGGGAGAATTATAAAAGTGATTATGACACTTATATTATTTTTTTTAAATGACGCCAAAGTTGTCACCTTCATAATTTAATAAATATAACAATTTAAATATTGTGATTTTAGATGATAAATTCGAGTAAAAGTACTATTGTAAAATTTAATAGATTTATCTTCCTGATAGGATTTAATTTTAATTTTTATGCAACAAATAAGTATATTAAACAATTATACAAAAATGATTTGGTAATTATTTTATTAAGAGATAAACCAAATTAATAGTTTAAAAAATAACAAAATAAATATTATATGAACTATTTAATGTGATTCACTAATTTTATAGATACATATGACCTATTATGAATATATTAAAGATTTTATTTCGAACATATATTCGGTAAATATTTTATTTAAATTCAAACTAATGAATTGTGTCAAAATTGACACTATTGTTATTTTATAAAAATAACACATTATAAAATTGATTAAATATCACAAAAATATTTAAAAATTATAAATTTAAATTTATATGGTTTATAATGTTGTAAATTAAACAATTATGTAAATTAAAAACAAATAAGTAATTATTTGTTATAATTTAAAATTTATAATTTTATTTCCACAAATAAACTTAAATAGATTAAATAAGCATAAATCCAAATGATAAGGTTTAAAATAAGATCCAAAAATGACTAAATTTGATTGGTTAATGAGATTACAACCATATATCATATATTATTCGAATATGAGTCATTTTTGGAGGTTTTTAAGAGGGTTTAGATTTATTATAAATTAATATTTTTATGATTTCCAAAGGTTCCCCTCTCCTCCCTTATAAAAGGGCACCTCCTCCCTCTCCTCCTCACACCAATTTGTGCCTTAAAGCTCGGCCAATCCCTGACCATTTCCCTTATCAACTTCCCTAGAAACTTCATTGAGGTCCTGGTCTTCTTCAAAGACCAATTTTAGTACCCTAAGTGGAGGATTCAAAGAGGCGTGTCAAAGAAGAGGTAATATTTGTTACCTATTCTTTCAATTTTATTTCATCTTCAAATTCTTCCTCTTTAGTTGTTTCATTATGAAGTAATAACATCAGTATCATTCATATACTGGTATGTAATTATAAGTATGAAACAACCATATTTCACTATCTATCCATCCTATGGAAAATGAAATCACCGCACGTGCGTACGTACGGAATACCGTCTCCACGCCGTGGTGTAATCTATTTTCCACCACCACATTTCTTGGATGGGTAAAATGGTGAAAGTAATGAATATGTATGATTATTGTAAAGTGATATTGATTCTGTAATACTATACATACAATTTAATATAATTCGACGATCATGGGAATGATATCATCACTCCTGCATACGTACGGAATACCGTCTCCACGATGCGATTAGATTCACTCTCCATGATAACCATTCACGAATGATTATAAAGTATATACAATAAGTAATAATAAAATATATGACATAATAATGCTACTGTATTTATGTATATATATATATATATTTATTTATTTATTTCATGTACTTAATTCCATTCAATTCAATAAGGGAACGAAAACAGCGTTCATGCGTACGTACGACCTACCGTCTCCATGAATGGTGTATTTCATTCCATTTATCGATCTATTATATATATGTATATTATGAATATATATTATATATAAATCAGGTTTTATTTGCTGGAATTAATTAATCATGATCTATGTAATCATATGAATAATTTCAATCAAAACACGGACGACAAATGAAACTATTTTACCTAAAACACTTTTTAACATGGAATTTACAAAATATGGGTAATATAAATTTATAAGTGAACCATATATGATATAATAACAATGAATATGATTTTTTAATAAGTCAATGACATTATTTAAATCATTATATAGGAGGTTTGGATACATACGAAGCATATTAGACCTAAGGTAAGGGATAATTTTGCAAATCTCGTTTTTATCCGAGATTGCTTATTCGTAAGTAATTACTAGGGTTATTGCTATCATCCATGTCCATGTTTTATAAAAGTGTATTCATGTATGTTTAAATTCCTTTTTACCCATTTTTTACTTTTACTACATGGTATGTATGGAATCTTTCTTTTACGAGGTACTTTTTGACTTTTCCGTCCAAAGTACGAGAAGAATGTTTTTTTTAACTTATACAGCATGAAAATATTTTTACGATTTTAAAAAGCCATATTTTCATGAAGCTTCCTCCAAAATATTTCATGACTATTTTCAACAAAATCCTTTTCTGTTAAAATTGCATGACATTTTGTGAAAAGAAAATGATTTTGAAGAAAAAGGATATTTTCCTCAAGAATTCATTTCAAGTATTTTATCAAAACCATTTTCTATCTAAGATGACATTATTTTCATATGTGTATGTTTCTAGTATAATGTCTCTATGATTTACATGGTTTCACTTTTCTTATTATGAAACTATATCCATTTCTTTTATATGGATTATGTGATGATGTGATGATGTTTATGAAACCCATTTTATTTATTGGTTTATTATGAAAGATGTATGATTATTTTGTGGCACAAGTAAGAATTATTTCATTATGAGATGGGTGGGACCTATATATCCCTCCAATGCATTGGGTAAAGATTTTATATCTCATGAGATAGACATGGCTTGAACGGCAGGTTAAACAGGTTCAGTATTACATGACTGAAACGAGGAGTGAACTCGATTCAGAAAGGGACTTTGTCCACTAAGATGGTCTTGGCAGAAATGCCTTGGCTACTATGGAAATAATAACACGTTCTTAATGGATTCCACAATTACATGTTTTATTCTCATGCTATGTTATCATGATTTATGTTCCATTATGATATTTTCCTTATGTAATTTCATGTTTTATGTCGTTGCTCAAGATTTTTATGTTTAAACATTATGTTCATGTTTTTAAGTTCAAATGTATATGGTATGTTTTATTTTATCCATTCTTACCCTTACTGAGCAATTGAGCTCACACTTTTTATGTTTTCTTTTCCCCAAGATATAAATACAGGTTTTAGGTAAGAAAAAAATAGGGAAGATCTTTATGGGAGTTGTTGAAGATCTTTCACCACGATTAGAAGATTACGTTCCAAGTTTCCAAAGACACTAAACTATTACGGTCCTTGTGTGTGTGTTTTTGTTATGTATTAAGTATTCCGCAAAAGTAATGTAATGTCCATGTACGTCAATCTTCGGCTCTCCACAAGTCTTCTAGGATAGAACCCGTCCCTATTGAATAAGGGAATATATAGCACCACCTCATCCACTCGGATTATCAATCCTTGAGATAATTAAAGACATATTTATAGTAGTTGAAAATCAATCCTAGTCCAATGGGTTGGGGTAATTATATCTCAATCACTATAATGAGGTTCATCATCCCCTAAGCAGGTACTAGGGAAATCAATTATACATCTAGATAAACCATCCCATTGGGGTGGGTCATTTATTTCCCATTTTCATACCTAGGAATCATCAAATCCTTGACCTTAATCATTAAATCCTCAATAAAAGGATTAAAAAATTATAGTTTTGGCCTCAGATAGTACCTAAACCACAATGTTGGGGAAATTTTCATTATCATCGTCACCATAGAGGTATTCAGTATTCTCTAGGTTTCAAGTTAATTATTTACAGTAGATATCACATTCATTCTTCTGGCGACATGAAAACCTCTTATATTCAGGGGCTGATAAGAAAACTCAATCAAGAAACACCATCAAGGTCACGGAACATAGGCCATGTTTGGAGGAATGTATGTGGAAGTTAACCAAACCCCACTAGGTTCTAAATAAAAAAATGCTCTTATATGGATAAGGGTATGATAAATGAATCTGAAGAAGGAAGGTCATTATCATTATATTAAATTGACTTTAATGTGACAACCACCATTTCCTAATAAACCTATGTTAATTTTTTCAACATCAATATAGGTAATAATGTGGATCTAGATGTATATTCATAGGGTCATAATATTTCAAATATACCTTTATAGGATGATCATGATTCACCATATAATGTAGCATGAACTCAAAACCAGACAGGGATCTAAAACCAATCACCTTCAAATAATGAGTTTTTACCTCTATGGTTGAACACTCCCAGGGATAAATAAACTGAAGTAGTAATATACTAATTTTTAGAAGGTGAAATGACATTCCTTCCACATAGTATAAAATAAAACAATATGAGAATGAGATAAAAAATCTTATACCACCCAAGGAGAAAAATTATGATAGGTCATTATCTTAAGGATAAGATGAATATCTTTAATCCCACATATCTTGAAAGATATTATTTGCCTGAAAAAGTAGAATATGGGTTTCATATCAGCTCCATACCCACGAATTCGGTCTACATAAATTTTGAAGTTGAAAATTATTAGGACATCTGTCCAATATAGTGATAGCCTCAACCAATCCATGGAAATCATTCAAACATAGCATGGATTGAGAACTAGTGGGAGATGAAAATAGGGAAACCTAACTAGGACCCAACTGATGAGAGGTGGGTCAGATAGTAATACCTCCACAATTTCTCAATGTTATCAAATCACATGATGAATTAATGGAATCCATATATGGGTGAAGTGCACCTGTGAATAATGATAAAAATCAATATCCGTCATGGGTGGATTACACTTTACCTCCATCAAATTTTCATAATACAACTATATACACCATTGATGGTTTGGGGTTCCTTGGAAAGAATCTCATGGACATTATTCCCTATTTAGTCTAATGAACTATCTTCGAGATCTATTGGAGGAACCAAGCTACAATGTTTGGTATATTCAATGATAGAGAATAATTTTTTTCTTAGAGTAGTCTTCCTGCTAGATCTGTTGGAGGATGTGAAAACCACCATCATCAATTCATTTACTAGTGAAACTCAACATAGATTAAAATTAATATATTTATCCTCAATAACTACATGTAGTGTGGAATTTAGATAGGGATAATCTTTAGAAACTAATGGAAGGGTTTATCTTATTCACTCAACAACCATCTCTCATAGGGAAAATTGATGACAATTTTAACGGAAAATATATATTTTGAGATGCAAACACCTATTATCCCAATGAAGTGTCTAGGTGGGTTTCAAGTGTTTTTAGAAACATAACAAAGTTTGGATCATTTAATTTAGTTGAATGAAGCTAAATCGAATCTTTAAGCTTCAGAATATGGGAAATGGACCAGAAAGTGAGATATTAACATTTTTACCCTAAAATCAGTAGTAGTTTCTATCCAATAACAAAAACATGCCATGAATCAAAAATAACCTCATAATGATTGAAAAAACAATAAATTATTGATCATCTTAAAGAAAAAACAGATCAGGGTCACCCATGATTTTAGGAATGTATGAATAAAGTATACCTCTTCCAAAATGAACATCTACATGGTTATTTCATTGTAGCCTTGGACAATAACCTGCTCAAGTCACCACAACCATGGATTCCAAATGACATCAACTTTCCTAAAAGTACCAACTTTTCCCCTTTCCATTATAGTATGTGAAAAAACATATAGGATTTATTCATATTCAAATATGTTTTATAAGTAATGGTCAATTCCATACATGTGATGTTGTAAAAACCCTTGGCAAAGATGGCCATTATAATTGTTTCCCAGTCAAAAGAAGAAGGTAATTGGAAAACTATTTTAGCTAGGAGTTGGGATAAATTCCACAACTAGATAACTCAAAATGCAGTTGACCAATCTCATTCCACTCAGAGAGTACAACTTCAAAAATACATAATGATCCCAATACCTAGGGAAGTGACATAAAATACTCTACCCAGAGTTGGGAACGACTATCAAACATGGGAATATAATGAATAACAAGAGTAATAATCTACTCTAGTAAAGGATCTAACTCACCAATATTTATTTTCTACAAAATCTAAATAATGGGAACCTCCACACTATATGGAACATGCATTATCCCAAGATATCAAATCTGGTTCTTTTAACATGATACAGTTTTCATTCATATTATCTAACGATGAATATGCCTCTGATTATGAGTTCATTGTATCTAACTAGGTAACTGGAGGCACAAGAATATGAGCAAAGGATGAAGAGGCCATCATCAGTGTGGTCAGACCCAGTATTTCAGTATCATACACACTGAGGATATATATTTACCTAAGACCCATTGGAATGTACTCAAAGAAGACCAATATAGACTTTTATGTGTCTTAGAACACTTCGGTGGTCATCTTTGTCCATTCATTTTACATGACTGCATGGTGGGGATTCAGTTTTGTGATCCACCCAGGAAAAAGATAATGAAAACATAATCTATACCATTAGATGAAGTTATCTATTGACCTCTGCACAAATAGTATATTCTCCTTCCCAAAATTCCATATCTCCTGAACCACATATAAAGTAGAAACCCCACATTGGGAAACACCAACCTACGGAACATAAGAATGAAATTATGAAATATCTTTTCATTTTAAAATCCAATTACTCAATATTAAAAGTGCTTCATCATTCAAAAGAACTCAGGGAGGGACTCATTGAATCCCTCAAGATCACACAAGAGCCTGAGATAGAAGTCGATGCAACTTAGGCTTATCGTGTGGAGACTATGCCATCGTAATTCCATGTTTCAATATAGTTCACAGAACAATACATGGATGAGGTCATCAATGGACAAACTTATCCAATATCTATTTCAGGTAGACTATATTATATTAACATATGAATATATTTGATTGAAAATCATTTTTTGATCATCATCAACCTAATTCAGACCCATCAATTATTGGGATATAGTAAAGGTTACCTATCTAGGACAATGCCGACCATTCAAGGGTATGATTAGTGTGATCAAATACATATTAAAAATAGCATGTTCATATCATTGTTTGGGGATCAAACATATAACTATGAGTTTATGGTTGTCCAGTAGGACACCAAAAACAATTTTCTTTCCCTAGGGATCTAGATCCATAACCATGTAGTGGAAACTATAATATTCCACCTGTATTTGAAATTCACCATTGATGGAATGGTTGACATACTAGATGGTGATAGTTCCCCCGTCAAGACATTAAAATAAAAATATGTTGAGTAAGGTTTTTACAAAATTAATGGAAAAAACTAATATTAGATGACAATATACAATTTTTATCCCCTAATTTCTTGGGGGCCACCACTATGAATCCAATGATTATTCTTGATAGTGAGTATATATTTCCCATAAATAAAATTAAGGTAGTATAATTAATACCATATGCCTAAGTCAATTAATTCCCAAGTGATAGTGTAGAATGAAATCATTTCCAGAATATCTCTATTGTGACTGTGGTATTAGAATAGGAAGATATCTCTTCCCATTTCCTCTCTCATCTATAGAGTGAGAAATATTCCCTCAGATTTATTACCTCATCCAAAAATACGTCCATAGACTCAAATATGGAATAAGAAGAGGATAAACTCATGATTGTCCCCCAACATTTCAGAAAACAATCTCCGCAACTATTTATGATCTCAAGAAAAGAAACCTTGGAATAGAATAACATTAGAGACCTACATTGATCAGTATTTGTATTCCTCTTATGGATCAAGAGATTAGCATAAAATTTCTAATGAAGCATTGATATGTGTTCTCTTTTAAAAACACAAAAAAGAAAAGAATGAACCCTGAGGTGACGACACACCATCTCAGTTTACGTAATGAACGTCAAGGTTTCAAGAATGAATCATTGAGAATATATCCCACTCATGAAACTGATATAGAAGATTAAGTTGATTAATTGATCAAAGGATTTTTTTGATAAGTACAATACCTAACATGGATCTTAAATATTGTAAATTTCATGAAAAAGAACAGGAATATTAGGGTTTTCATCTATTTCAGATACCTTAGTCAATACTTCCTAAAGGATTTTTTACTATTTCCAACCACATAACTCCTCCATAAAAAAACTATTACATTCAAATACATTTCAATTTTTAATGGGTGCTCTAGGTATAATCATATAATTATTTCCCCATATTAAAAGGAATCCACTTCCTTAAGAACACCCTAGGATATATTTTTTTATTAGTTCATACCCTTTAGAAGAAATAACTTTGTCCCTATTTATCAATGCAGTATAAATTATATCTTTAAGCCCTTATTGGGATGAATAGAAGAATTTTTTGTTGAAACAATCATTATTAAATCTGAAAATAGATTTCATGACTTTATAGAACATCAAAAAATGTAAAAGCTAACCCCTAAAACTAAACACATATTCCTTATACCCTAATCTCAATATAATAAACCCTAAACTATAAAACCTAAACCCTAACCCTGAAATCATAAACCTAAACCAGAAACCACACCAAAAAAAAATCCACAAACCAATACCTAAAACCCTATATCCGAAACCCGAATTGTAACACCCTTGGATTTCATAATATGTTATCTCTTTAAAGTAATTCAATAGCTTTCACCACATGCAACACTGATTTTGAGCGCACCATGCCTTTTCATACCAACTGTTAAAAAAAGATGTTATGAATAGTTTTATCTGCATTTTAAATTTTAAATAATCCATATAATTTTAACATCCATATTATGTGTTTTTTAGACATAATATAAGAACAAATTCAATTTTTCAGATAAAAGAATTGTTTTTCCAAAAACAAATGTAATTTTAACGCCTTTTAATTAAGAAACTATTTATAATACAATATTTGACACTTTTATATATTCAATTTGAAAAAAATAAATTTCTTCTTTATAAGGGTGATACAAATACTCATTCTCAGTTTTTTTTTGTGTTTTTTTGATAACTTTAATATTTTAATGAATAGTGAAAATTAATAAATTTTAATTGAAAACTACTTTTTTAAATAAGAATAATTTATAGTGTTAAATTATACATTTTAATGGTTTGAAGAATAATTCCATTATTTTTTTATCATTTAACACAATGTTGGTCATTGTAAGTAATTTTACATTTAAATTGGACCTAAACACATATCAATCTTTTGATAGTTTTTATTTCTCAAAAACCCACTATCTGGTTGTGAAAAAAAGAATTAATTTTAAATTATTTAATGAAGCTTCTATGTTTTTAATTCAGTAAAATAGAAATAATTTATGAAATCAGAATATCAAACTTATCTTTGGGTGAATTTCTTGTATTTTTTCTGAAAACATTCAATTTTTGATGAATAGTGAAAAACATTGTGTTGTTGTTTAAAACTGATTTTTTATTTAAATAAATATTTTATTTAATTTAAATTTATTATAAATTCAAAATAGATACATAATACATATATTAATTCAATTTAATTCCTTGAATTCATTTTATAATAAGATTATATATATAATTTATTGAACTTTTTAACGCATTTTACCCACCTTCTTGACACATTAGCAAATTTGCATAAAATGTAATTTTACCACTTCTGTGAATTGAATTTATAAAATTAGAGAAACATGGTTTAAATCATTAATTAAAATGCGGTTCAATGGGATGAAAATAATTTTTTCTGAATAGTAACTTTTGAATTTAATTTACCACTGTTAAAAGTAAATAGGGTAATTAAAGGTAAAAATAATTTTATAATAATATAAAATTACCCCAACACATGTCCTAATTCTATTGGATAATATTTTTTAACCAAAATCAACCATATTAAAATAATATGATCCTTTTTTATTCATTTGGGTTAGATTAGGTCATTTATTATATTTTAATAAAATAAGAGTTAAAACTGTTAAATTCAAATTTTAATAACTAAACCATTTTTAATAGAGCGTTATACATAAGATAGATTAGACTATAAATATTAATTAAAAATATAATAATATTTCATAAAATATTTTATTTGTTTTATAATTTATAGACATTAAATAATTTAATTTATTTATGACATAATGATGATGTAGTAATTACCTTATTAATGAAAGAATCAAATAAATGATATTATAAATATTAAAATAAATATAATTTGAAAATTTTTATTCCATCCACGAATTTTCTAGGTGAATGTGACATGTTAGAGTTGATTCAATAATTTTTTTTGCAAAGTAATAAAATTTTGATGACTTTCACAAAACCCAAATACTAAATAGTGTCAAAATTGACATAAATGAGTTTTTAAAAAAATATTATTTTATTAAATGATATAGTATTCCTAACTATCTATGATTTGGAAAAATGACTTATATAATTATAGATATGTCATTAATGAACCACTTGAGGTTATCTGTGTATTTTATTATAAGATAAATAACCATGTAAAATAAAAAAACAAGAAGACATGGTAAAATTTTAACTATTTTAGTACGAGTTAAATCTAAAAGATATGGTTACTATGGTGACCAAAACATTTGTAAAACCTATATTTAGAAAGGATTGCGACCCAAAACCACCTTATACTCAAAATAAATCCATTCTGAGCCATTATAAACCGAAAATGAGTTTATAATATAATAATATTTCAATATTTTCCTAAAGTGACCCTCACCTCTCTTATAAAAGGGTACTTACCCTTCTCTTAATTCCACACTTTCAAAGCCATATGGCTCAGACAATACCTACTTAAATATCCTCCCAACTACCCTAAAATTAGCCTAGAGGCCTTTATTTGATATGAAATCCAATCTACATATCCCTTTTGATCAAATCAAAAGGAAGAATCTGAAGAAGAGATAATTTTTCAATCACATTTTTTAATATTCTTTTCTTCTTCCACATCCTGTTTCCTTGTTGTTTCCATACCAATATAATAACTACTGTACCTTCTACATATTGTTATATTATTATAAATATGTTACAATTATATTAATTATTCCATCCATCCTATTATTGACAAAGTCACAATACGTGTGTTTGTACGGCTTTCCGTCTCAACGTCGTGTTGTACTTTCTTATTCAACACTTCATTATTTGGATGGGAATAATAATGAGTATAATTGATGTAAATAATAAATATAACATGTTAATTATTCTGTATATATATTATAACATTAAATTATATACTATTTTCCATCAACATAATGATATCATCGCTCGTGCGTACGTACGGATTACCGTCTCCATGATGAGATGAGATTCATTCCACATTCACAATTCAACAATGATTATAAAAATATATATTATTAATAATAATGTAATATATGACATAATAATGCTACTGGAAATATATATATATATATATATATATATACGTGTCTGTGTTTTTGTGTGTGTATGTGTGTGTGTGTATTTATATATATCTCATTAACATACTTCCATTCAATACGATATGAAAACGAAAATGGAATTTATGTATACATACGACCTAACATCTCCATAAATGGTGTTTTCTATTATATATATATATATATCTTATACATATTTATATTCTTAATATATATGATACATAAATAATTATTTATATTCTGGAATCAATTAAATCATAAGTGATATAATCAAGCATAACATGTTAAAACACATACGATAAAGAAAGTGATTATTACCCGAAATGTTATTTTAACATAGAAATTATTAATAAATGGGTAGTATAAAGCCATAAATGAATCAATTATGATATCATAAATATGAATATGGTTCTTTTATAATTTTATAACATACTATGGTCATTATACAGGAGGTTAAACATACCCTCATCCAAAGTAAAAGGTAAGGGTTAATTCATCAATCTCATTATTATCTGAGATTGTTTATGTGTAAGTATTTACTGGGACATATTTATCATCCCTGTACATAATATATAAAAATGTTTTCAACATGAATATTTTAACATTATTTGTAATGTAATCTATATAAAGAACATCTTTTTAAATGTTTTAATGATTTATTATTCTAAATCTTTTTAATTAATGATCATGTTTTCAAAACGATTTTAAGGATTTATTTATATGTACATGATTGTTTTAAAAATTTAATTACAATAAAAATATTCAAAGTGGTATGGGAGACTTTGATACAAATATCTATTTTAAATGACATCCTTTATAAACGAGTGACTTTTAAATTATTTCACAAAAAGAGATATTTCCCTCCAAGAGTTTTATTGGTCATTTTCAACAATGTCAACATCCTTTACTGAATATTATTCTTTATTGAGGATGATTTATTATATTAAAATCTTCCATATTGTATTGAATGAGTTATGATATGTTTTAATATGTATGTTTTATTTTTATACCATTCATGGTTTATGTTTAATGTACTTATATTTCATATGGTATTTTTAATAAGAATGTTTATGTTATGTTTCAACATTTTCATATGAGGAATGCATTGGCCAAAGTAAGTGACAGGTGGATTCCATTATAGCTCCTTGATGCATCAGTAGGTCTCAAAAGACAAACTAGTATATTGGCATAAGGAATTGACAAAATTTTTATTTGTATTCTTAGCACGAGGCCTTTACTATGTGGTTATGATGTCCGACATTATTCATTCCCTCGTTATGAAATTAGTTATTACATGTGATTATTCGACTAGTAGAATATCCATGTGAATATGTAAATGGAATTATATTAACTATCTTTTCCATATTATGGTAAATATAATGTTTAAAGTGATATTGTTTCAATTTTATACCTTGCGGTAAAATATTATGATTATTTATGATAGCTTTCGCTAAATTATTTACCATTACTGAGCATCTGAGTTCACCCCTTTCTTATGTTTTATTTTCCCATGATGCCAAGAAGTATACTATGATTTATATGCAGGTTTAAGCTTAGGTAATAATGGAATTCCTAAATGATTATTTATGATGTGTTTTATGTTAGAAATTGTAATGTACTGTTCATATATGTAATCAGTTTTCCAGGACTACTAAACTGATCAGTCCTTTAGGACTTGATTCCTCGTAATAATTCCAATGTATTAAATTAATTCACTAGTTCTGGGTAACAAGTGTTAGGCCGTTACAGTTGGTATCCATGGAATTTTCGTACAAACCTTGGAAACTAGATTTATAAAAACCAATATTAGAAAACATTACCCTAAGATAGACTTTTAGGATCAGTATAGAAGGACTTCCCAGACTTTTGGTAATGTAGATATTTTGGGAATTTTCCAAGAAATATGTCTCCGTATGGATACAAATAGGTAGAGGTAGATTTGGAACAGATGTACCTAAGAGAAAAAACTCCAACAAGGAGTTTTGGGCTTGACACGGGGTATCATGGTACACGCCAACGGACATTGATTCACTCTTGGTTACTACACTCCTGAGGGATATGCTTAAGATAATTCACTTTTTCTTTACAAACCATTATGAAGTATCTATGAGTAAATACCTCCTCAAAGAAAACATTTTTTATGATTAGGGATTATATGTATAAACTGCTCAATTTACGATAGGTATTTTACATGTTTGGAATTATGTATTGTGATTCATAAACTAACCTAGTGTATGCCATTTCTAATAAATGGTGCTAAGTAAAAGGAATGAGAACTCCAGTAATACACATGATCCAAATAGTAAGAAGGATCATATCTTTCACAGTCTTAAGCCAGAATTTTGAAGGTAAATAGTCTCCCATGTATTCTCATCTTATGAAGAAATGGTATAATGTATTAATAAGATAACTAAATAATTCCTTGAGTCCTTTGGCTTTGAGTGGAATCCAGAGAAGAAAAGGTTGGTAGAGAGAATGATGGATAAAGGGAAGAAGGGAAAGAAGGATTTTCCCTTATGTGATAACTATGGAAAGAATAACCTTGGTAAATTCATTAAGGGAATGGGAGTTTTTTTATAAGTTTGGAGAAAAAAGACACCATTTATGTGATTTCAAGGGTGACAAAAAGGTTTCAAATGTACAACGCTTCATCTACACAGAGTTGGGACACTAGGAGAATCAATGTCCCAATCATCAGAGTATACCCCAAATGATGTTGTTGGATAATAATTAAGTTATGATACAACCATATATGAAGAGGAATAATTAGTGTTCATATATTTTTGTTAATGAATTATGTCATTTGACTATTTTACCAACGATGTACTGGTTATATTATTTTGGAAAATAAATAGGGATTGTACTGCATTACTGTTTCATTGAGGATTTGATATTATATGGTACTAGGAAAAGTGACCCAACAACAAGTTAAACTTTTTCAAAAAATACATGGTTGACGGACAGATAGACCTTAATATTGTTCTGATACTGAGGTAGTGATTTTTTAATAATATATGATCGATTTGGATAAATTATATTGGATTTTCTTGACTTCCTTGAAAATGATTAGTGATTTGTATATTTCATCATTGTTAGAGTTTACAACATTTATATATTTAAGGATTATATCCAATATTTTGTGTTTCACCAAAGGAATAAGGAAGTACATACATATTCAAATAAGGTTTTATGGTAATTTAGGATGTTACCATGTTTTAATAAAATACATGATGAAGGTATTCACGCATTGATCTTCATTATGTTATGTTGACTATCCATATAAATATTGGATTGTGAGTATGGATAGAAGAATTTTCGAAAAGTATAAAGGTTATAATGGATTAAGTTGGACATTCGATACTATTGTTGTAGTTTAAAAAATTTCTTAAGATTATTTTTGGATTGTTATAAAAAGGATAAGACGAATGTCGGGTGATGACCTGTCGCATCCGGTAAGGCCATGAGAAATGAACCCACAACCAAAGGGTGACAAGGGTGCATCACCAACCACTAGCCTACCTATTGTCATGGTTTGTATAATGTAGTTTTTTTAATTGTCTAATAGATTATTTGTAAATTCATTTTTTTGGAACCCTATACTATTATGAGAAATAGAATATTTTTTAGTTCTATTATATTTTGGAGTGAAAGATGAGTTTGTGGTATAAATTATTTGAAGGATGGAACTCTATTTATTAATTATTTTTTTTTATGAAAAAATTAATTCTTAAACATTAAGAAATGGATAATAAAACAGAAAATGTGTTATCCTAATACATTTTATTTGGTTGAACCGATGATATTTTTAATCATCAAATATTTATGGCTTTGAGACCCTCAATATTCCATTTATTGTTCACTTGTTTGTGATTGATGACCTCAATCACTACTTATAAATATTTATGTTTTCCCTCCACTCACATATCTCTAATTTCTACAATTGTTCTCCTATTAGAGATCACAATTTTGTGGTGACTTTTTCATTTCCCTTTCCCACTTAATACGATTGAATTTTACTAACCCTATTTCTGATGTGGGTTTTCCACAAAAGTATTTTCTATTTTCAACCTTTTATTTTTGATGAACAATTTCAAATTATGAGGATGTGGTTTATTAAAGGAGGGTAGAATGCAACACCCAAAGATTTCATAATATGTTATCTCTTAAATGTAATTCAATTTCTTATGCTACACACAACACTGAGTTCGACCGCACCACGACTTAACATACTAGCCGTTGAAAAAAAGATGTTATGAATAGTATTAACTGCATTTTGAATTTTATATACACCATATAATTTTAAGATTAATATTTTGTGTTTTTAGACATAATATAAGAACAAATTAAATTTTTCAGATAAAAGAAGTGTTTTTCAAAAAAATGAAATTTTAACGCCTTTTAATGACAAACCTTTTTTAAGTCACGTATTTATCACTTTTATATATTAAAATTGGAAAAAATATTTATTATTTATAATATGGACATAAAAATTTAGTTTGGATATATTTTTGTTGTTTTCGGATAACCTTCATATTTTGATAAATTGTGAAAAATACCAACTTTTAATTGAGAGAAACCTTTTTTAATCAAAATTATTTATAGTGTAAAATTATAAATTTGAATGGGTTTGAAGTATAATTAGATTATATTTTTATTATTTTATCCAATTTTGGTCATTGGAAGTAATTTTACACTTAAATTGTACATAACCACATATTAATCTTTTGATAGTTTTTACTTCTCAAAAACTCGATATCAGGCTATGACAATAAGAATTAATTTTAAATTATTTATTGAAAAATCTATATTTTTAATTTGGTAAAATATAAGTCATTTTTGAAATCGTAATATCAAAATTATCTTAGAGTGCTTTTTTGATATTTTTCGGAAAACTTTCAATTTTTGATGACGAGTAAAAATTAATGTGATATTGTTTAAAACTGACTTTTTATTTAAATAATAATTATTATTTTATTTAAATTTATGTTAAAGTCAAAAAAGATACATAATACCTTTACTAGTAAAATTTAATTCATTTATGTCATTTTATAATAATATTAGATATATGAAATTTTGTTGAATTTTTTAACCTCTTTTACCCACCTTCTAGGAACATTATAAAATTTGCATAAAACTTAATTTTATCACTTCTATGAATTGAATTGAAAAAATATAAGGGACATTGTTAACATCAGTATGTAAAATGTGGTTCAATGAGATGAAAATAATTTTTGGTGAATAGTAACTTTTGAATTTTATTTACCGTGGTTAAAAGTAAAGAGAGTTATTAAAGGTAAAAATAATGTTATAATAATATAAAATTACCCCAAAAAATGTCCTAATTATATTGGATAAGTGTGTTTCGACCAAAATTATCCTCAGAACAAAATTATGATCCTTTTCTATTTAGTTGGATAGATTTGGACATTTATTATATTTTATTTAAAGAAGTGTTAAAAGTGTTAAATTCAAATGTTAATAACTAAATCATTTTTAATATAGGGTTATAGAGAAGATAAATTTGACTATAAAAATTAATTATAAATCTAAAAAATTTCCTAAATCATGGTATTGTATTTATAATTTTTATACATTAGAAAATTAAATTTATTTATGATAGAATGATGATGCTCTAATTACCATATTAATGAAGGAATCAAATAAATGGAATTTTAAATCTTTAAATAAATATAATATGATCGTTTTTATGACATAAAATAATTTTATAGGTGAATAAGTCATGTTAGGGTTGATTCAATTCATTTTTGGTGAAGTAATAATGTTGTGATGACTTTCACAAAAACCATATATAAAATAGTTTCAAAATTGATATAAATGAATTTTTAAAACAAATACTATTTTATTAAATGATATAATATTCATAAACATATAAAATTAGGCCAAAGGACTTATATAATGATACATATCTAATTAATGACCAAATTTAGATTCTCTTGGAATTTTATTGAATGTTTATTAACCATGTAATATAAAAATATAACAAGACATGGTAAAAGTTAAACTATTTAACCAAGAGTTAAATCTAAAAGATAAGGATAATATCATGAACTAAGCATGTCTAAAACCTATTGGTTGAGATTATTTTTACCAAACCCCACCTTATCCTCAAAATAAATTCATTTTGAGACATTATAAACCAAAAAATATTTTATAATAAAATAATATTTCAAGATTTTCATAAAGCTACCCTCACATATCTTATAAAAGGGTACATCCCGTTCTCTTAATTTAAAACTTCCAAAGACATTATTCTCATCCAAACCCTACTCCAATATCCTCCCCAATAACCTCACCTAAACCTAGTGGTCTTATGTTCATCAGAAATCCAACCTATGTATCCCTTTTGATCAAATCAAAAGGAAGCACCCGAAGAAGAGGTAATTATTTCATCACCTCTTTCAAAGTTCTTTTCTTCATCCACTTCATATTTCTATGTTATTTCCCCACCAAAATAATAACTCCAGTACCATATACATACTTTTATGTTATTATAAATATTGTATAACCATATTCAGTACTCTATCCATCCTATGAATGACAAAGTCACCATACGTGTGTGCGTGCGGCTTACCATCTCCATGTCATGGTGTAGTTTGTTATTCAACACTCCACTATTTGGATGCATATAATAATGAGTATAAATGATGTAAATAATAAATATAAGATTCTAATTAATCTTTATATATAATATACCATCCAATTTCATACTATTTTACCATCAATAGAATGATATTGTCACTCGTGTGTAAGTATGGATTATCGTCTCCACAACGCGATGAAATTCATTTCCACGTTCACCATTCAAAAATGATTGTAAAATTATATATTATTAATAATTATGTAATATATGACATAATAATTCTACTGGATATATATACATATATATATATCATTAACATACATATGTTCAATACGATATGAAAATGGAAATGGCGTTTATGCATACGTGCAACCTACTATCTCTATAAACAGTGTTTTCCGTTTCATATATTTATATATTATAAATATTTATATTCTAAATATATATGTTACATAAGTAATGTTTTATATTCTGGAATCAATAAAATCATATGTGATACGATCAAGAAAAAAAGATAAAATATATAAGATTAAGAAAATGATTATTACCCAAAATGTTTTTTCAATATAGAAATTATTATTAAATGTTTAGTATAAATCCATAAATGAATGAAGTATGATATAATAAATATTAATATGGTTTTGTTATAATTTGATAACATATTGTGGTCATTATACAAAAGGTTAATCATACCCTCGACCAAAGGAAAGTAAAATGTAAGGGTTAATTCCTTAATCTCATTATTATCCAAGATTGTTTATGTGTAAGTATTTATGGGGACATATTTATCATCCATCACCATGTTTCATAAAAAAAATTCAAAAATAAATGTTTTATGGTTTTTTATAAGGTACACTATCGCAAGATCATCTTTTTAAATGTTTTAATGAATTATTCTTCTAAATATTTTTAATTTATGTCAATATTTTCAAAATGATAATAAGGATTTACTTATATGGACATGATTGTTTCAAAAAGTTAATTCCTTTCAAAAGTTTCAAAGTGGTACAATAAACTTTGATTAAAAAAAACTCTTTTAAATGACTTTATAAATTTTTGACTTTTAAATGATTTCACAAAAATGGATATTTCTCTCAAAGAGTTTTACCAATATTTTTCAACTATGTAAGCATACTTTACTGGATATTATTCTTGATTAAGGCTGATTTATTATAATAAAATCTTCCATATTGTATTCAATGAGGTAATATATGTTTTTTGGGGGTTGTGCTATTTTTATACCATTCATGATTTCTGTTTAAAGTTTTGACAATTCATATGGTAGTTTTAATACGAATTTTTATGTTATGTTTCAACATTTTCATATAAAGAATGTGTTGGACTTAGTATGTGATGAGTGAAGGCCGCTATAGCTCTTTGATGAATTAGTAGGTTTCATGAGAAAAACTAGTGTCTTTTCACAAGGCCTTGAAAAAAAATTATTTTTAGTCTTGGCACGAGGCCTTGACTATGTGGTTATGATGTTCGGCATTATGCATTCCCTCATTATGAAATTAGTAATTACATGTGATTATTAGACTGGTAGAATATCCATGTGAATAAGTAAATGTAAATATTTACTTATCTTTGACATATTATGCTAAATATTATGTTTAAAGGGATTGTGTTTCAATTTTATACCTTTCCATAAAAGTTTATGAATATTTATGATAGTTTATAATAAATTATTTACCCTTACTGAGCATCTGAGCTCACCCCTTTTCTTATGTTTTAGTCTCCTAGAATGCCAAGAAGTATATTATGATTTATATGTAGGATTAAGCTTAGGGAATAATTTGTTCTCAAGTGATTATTTAAGATGTTTTTTATGTTAGAAATTATAATGTAATGTTCATGTATGTAATCTATTTTCCAAATTTGTTAAATTGATCAATCCTTCGGGACATGATTCCTTGTAATGATTCCAATGTATTATAGTAAGGCACCGACTCTAGGTTACTAGGTTTGGGGCATTACACTAACCCCTGAACACTATAACCTAAAAGCTAAACCTCGAACCTAGAAACATCTTCCCCATACCCTAATCTCAAAATTCTAAACCGTCGACAATTTGCACTAGTATAGTATAAATATGGATCCACTAAAATGACATTTCTGGGTAATGTACAAAAAATTCCATAGATTTCTTGTATGTCTCAATGAAATTGAGTTTGACCGCAATAATATTAGTGTTATTCTGAAAATTTAACCCCTTTAGAATGTCAAATAACCTAGAGGGGTTCAAGGGAACCTCTCCTAAATTTGGTGTTTCATATCCATCCTGGACAGCAAATCTCCCCCCTTCTAACAAATACTGAAGAAGGTAATCACCTATAAATGGGATGAGGATATCATAGAAACCCAAGACATTCTCAAAAAGTTCAACTTCTACCCACTAGTTAGGATGTAATTTGTGGAATGAAATACACTCATCTGATATGTGGCCTCCTTAGAATAAACACATTTGATGCTCCAACAATAGAAAAATGATGCGGGGAGTGAAAACAGTCTCTATTAACTCAACTAAATGATGTTTTGTACTGAGACATGATGTTATGATCAATAAATCAACTTCCTTATACTCATATTTATATTGAAAAAGTTGAAGTATTACATGAAGAACCTTGAATTACAAATAGTATATCATATTGATCCATTCAATTGAATTTGTGATATTCCCATATTGAATGGTTGTTTGGGATAATGTGAGGTCATTATAAAATATTATGATATCCAATTTGTGTCGTAGAAGTCATTGAAACAATAGACCCCAGTGGATTTCCTCCCCACACACCCCAATCTAGAAAATACACCAGTGGACACTGAACTTCCATATTATATGATTTTATCTTCTCATGAATCTCCTTGGTCATGGTAAATTTATTTTGAGGGAACCTCATGTTGTCCTATAGATAATACATTAGAAAACTAGAAAAATAATTGGGTTTTATTAATAATTTGGTTTATTTCTCTATAAAATGAATTTTTTCGCAACTCTTTCTCCCATTCCATTAGTTTATGCAATAATAAGGAAGATTACGAAGATTTAATTGGTGTCTTGGAACTATCCCTAAAACTAAAAATATACTAGATGAACATCAAATGGAATTTAAGAACTACTCATATAGAAGATCAATTGAAAATATACCATAAAAAAGTAATAACTAGACCCTCAAATTGAAAAATTATGTAGACTAATGGTTGAATTCCATTTTGATACCATAAGGAATAATTTCATCGATCACATAATGATTGTGATGGTGCATTGGCTAATTCATCCATAGTCTTCATCGACCCAAAATAGGAGGAATAAATCTTCCAAATCATGCATAGAATAATAGTCTCATTGGTCATCATCAATGACATTAAAGAGATAAATTAGGTCAAAGCTATCCCAGGGCATGATAAACTAATATCCACCCCTGGATGGATGGAATTTATAACTAATTATCATCAAAATGGTACTATCCCAATTGTTAATCTAGAAAGGAACATATTATGTGTTGAGTAGTTAAATTCACCCTATGGGATGAGACAAATGGGAATGAAGTCCTATACAAGGGATTATTTGATAGAATCACCCACAGATGCCTATTAGAAATAGAGCTTCATTCCATCATTGAATAATTCCATGAGGGATCCTATAGTTCTCATAAGTCTTGGACCATGATCTGTCACAAACACAAGAGAATATATTATTACTAGAAGCCTATGGTATTATAAAATGTGGAATTCAATTAGAAATTTAATTAATTCTATATTAATGAAAAATACATCCCTACACCCCCAATAATTTCTATATATAGCTATGATTCTTAACCATGTTTTGTATGGGGAATATATGTTGTGGGGGAACATCCCCTCGTCATAGACATGCAATTTAAGAACATTTTACGGTTATTGAATTATTTTACAAATGGGATGAGGAAATAACCCTTGAAGAATTAATGAAGTATAATATCAAAAATATCATTATTTTAACTATCATCATCAATTTTGGAGACCCTTGTATGAAATTTATAAACAATATCACCATCTTCTATTCTATGGAGTTGATGAAATTGTATCTAGATTACATAACCAGGTCTAGTCAATCATCCCACTATCATGTAGTGGAAATGAAAAAATATATTTATTCAATAATAATATATCAAATTTACTCTAGAAGATGATGATTATAGAAACGAAAGCCTATTTAGAAAAGATCATCCATGGTTTTTGTGACTACCATAAAACCACATATAATACTACCCAAGAAATTCCATATTAATTAATGTATAGAACTGAGGCATTATTTTCAAAATAATTCTAGTTAAACTCACTTTGGATAGCTATCTTTAGAAAACAATTTGATAATGAGAAATTACAAAATCATTTAGAATAATAAGAGAATGATTGTGAGAAGTGGTTTTATACATTCCACAACCTTGATTCAAACACAGTCGTATCAAAAGAGCTTAAAAATGTTATCCCTAATAATTCTTTAAGGGAGAATAGTTATTGTCTATCAGAATCCTCATGATACCATGGAAGAGACCTCCAATTATGGAACCCAAATGGGAAGGACCTTATCTCTTACAATATTTATATCACAATGAAGCTTACTCACTAGACATTATGGATGGGGAACATGTTACTCCCCCCCCACCAATGGGAGGTTTCTTGATAAATAATATTCATAGAACCATCAAGAATCCCTATTAATGGTCACATCACAATAAAATGAATAATATATTCCTATTATCATGAAATTAAACTACATAGAAAAGTAATATAAGAAAGAATTTAAATAGAATATCATCGTATAATTTTAGTCATATAATGTAAAACATCACAAACAAATCCTAACCACATTACAATAATCTATAAAAAATAATTCCTGTAAGTAAGACTTTAAATGGAACATCATCTTTTGTCCTTAACATATGATGTTAAAATACAAAGAATATATCTACACCCCATGATGTAAAGCTGCATTGAACCCTATAATTTCTCTTCATTTATGTCAATTGTTCTTTTTCTTTACTTCATGAAGTTAAAAATCATGGCCTATGTACTCTCTACATGAAACTAAACTGCATGTTTCTAAAAAAATATATACAGATTTATTCTTATTACAATGAGATACATAGGGTAGCCTTGATCCTACATCATGACCCACAAACTACATGATATAAATTTCTTAGTACCCTTATAAATTGACTCTCTATGGCAAGAGGAACCATTACAATTCCTTTTTCCTCACATCGATCATAGCTCATGAGATGTTACAAATTTTGGAATGGGCTTCCCCACATTAGAAAAATATATTAGTTCACAACGGGGTATCAGGGTCTGAGATAAAATACCATAAAATGAACCCCATAAGTCCTTTCCGTGTGATGTTAAAATTACTAGTTGATGTATCTTTCATGAAATGAAATTCATCATTACCAGGGGCCTCACCAAAGAGGACCACTATCCTTAGTTCTAGTCTCCCACCGCACCTATCTTCAAAAAATACATGCAAATTAAAGACTACCATTTTAGAATATTTAGTGATTTTAATACCACTATTACTATGCCCAATAACAATATTCATAATTCATTCCAGATATACAATGTTTATTCCATATGATGTTTATTTCTATAATTTTCCTAAACTATATGTAGATTCTATTCTTATTATCACATGATACAAAGTGATGCCTATTTCTTCAATCATGGGGACTTTTATAATAATCAACAAAAATGATTCCACCCCATGTGTATTGGTGATACCTGCGTAGAGATTTTCTTATTTAGGAACTACATGTATGTAGTGACATTCGAATATCTAATCTGGGGACTAGTTACAATAATCAATTTGAACAAAACATCCCACTACATATGAGTTCGACTTATATAGATCATTTCACATTTTAGAGTAATGTGTTTCTTGATTCATATCATCATAGGATTCATTATGACACCCAGATCTCTAATCCTGGGAAAAGATACAATAATTAATCGGAAAGATACCCCCTTTACGAATGCGTCCAAACTATGTAGAGAGTTTCCCTTTCAATAACATTATGTCTATTTACTGATATTACCATATAATACATTGGGACGCATGGATCTATTATTTTTTGGTCCTTTAGTGATAAATGTTTTTCCCTCTCATCACATCATATGAGTCTTAATTGCACATAGAACATGAATTCAAGAACTATGTGTGGATTAATTCATTTCATCACCTGTTATGTAGAGACACCTATAACACCAATCCTATATTCATCTGTGGCATATGAAATTATATAAATTGACACCTAGATATATATGGGCTAGATCTATAGAAATAATTTCCTTACTAAGTGATATTAAAATGTAGGAAAAATAGTATATTCCTCTTTCTATGAAGTGATCAAGTTATAGCAGCTCAATTTTACTATGTACAAGTCTGATCTGTGTATGAGTTTTTGGCACATGTGATAGATCTATATAAGAGGGGCCTTGGAATATAGATACATACCAATAAGCATTTGCATGCATAAAAGAAAACCCCTATATCTAAATTCCATGACTAGTGAAAAGCGGCCCCATGGAAATATTGCACAGTTTTCCATGTGAGTTCCCATGTCTTTATGATATTAAATTAAACTATAAGGAAAAAATATACCCATAACACATAATGTTAAAATATAAATAAAATGACATAGTCTCATGAAATTAAAATTAAATGATAAATAAATCCCTATTACATGATTTTAAAATGTACAAACTATCACTTGTTTTAATTCCATATCGAAGGACCACACGAGGAAGACCCCCATTCAACAATATAATGTTGTGATTCTATTTACTTTTAATCCCCTAATTCCATAAATCACACTTCATGTATTGAGTGCATCATTTTTCTGAAAACATTTAATGTCTACTAAATGGAAAATATATATATAGTTGGAATATTTATAAAGATTAATAAGGTCATAAAACATCCAAAAAAACATCTTTGAACTATATGAAGATGTTTCTGATCCTTTAGTTTCGGACATCACCACGGTGGGACTTAGCACTTGGGGGTGTTCTAGGCCATCTCTGGAATGATTTTCCTTTTTCAATACTCATAACAGATAACCTCAATCCATGATTTAAAACATTATAATCAACACCTCATAGGGAAGTTAGAAAACTCTTTACCATGTGGATCGTAATCAAGATCTTTGGAAACATTCCCCTCATATTAGGTCTACGTGTATCACAACCTTAAATTTCCCTCATTTTGTTTAAAGATATATGAAAATAACCTTTTATCCTATGATGGTCCATATCATAATACCCTAAAATAATTATAGAAGAGGAGAAAAGGTTGTCATGTTAAAAATTTTCAAAGGGAGGATTGAGAAAAAAGTCATGTTTCTTCCCACAAAACTATTCATATCTAGAGTTGATGAAGAAATTATAGAATAGATAAATACATTTTGAAGAATATCATGTCAATTTGTGTCCCTATTAAATAAAATCCATTCCTAATTAATTCCATGGGACATAATGAAGTTAGAGTAATGATTTCATACTTCTCCTTACTCTGATAACTTGTTCAGTATAAAATAACTCAACTTTTAGCATGATTTAACCCTTCATGGATATTATAATTTTCAAAATCTTGCATCATTAATATGAATTATGATTTGATACAAGTAGTTACATTAATTGATATCCTTCAATTGGAACAACATGGACCTTGGGATTCTATTCCCTTGGCTCTTCCATATAGAAAAATGGTAACTGGGAATGGGTCCTCTGAACTATCCATCTGATCCTTGGAATGACCCCCTTAATCCCAATAGTTTTTATTCGAACTGTGTGGAACATTAGTAGATTGACCCATTAGAAATGGTGGTTATGTACCCATTGGTTCCATACCATTTTTAACTTATATATTCCTAGTCCATGATTTATGATCGCCATAACGAGACTATTCATGTGGATTCAAATTCATTTATGTTACTTCCCTATGTATTAGTCCCCTTCTCAGAGAAATAATTTCATATCTAATTCATGAACATATTGATGTCCCATACTATTTGTATTGAGACCACATGGTATAGGGAACAATTATCCACGAAAAAAAGATAAACTACCCTAGGGACCCCGAACCCTTCTTTCCTAGTCATTTTCTTCAAACCACACTTCATAGAACAAACATTTTAATCTTCAAAAATCATTTTTATCCCTTGGAAATGATTGGTGATGAACTCTACTTGAATATTAATTTAATACCTATAGAATCATTGATATGTGATTTTTCCAACCAATTATTGGTGTCTTCTCATTATAGGAAAGGAACTCCACTTTTTGTGAGACACGTAGACACCGTGATGGAAATAATAACCTAAATGTGTGTTGGGTCTCCCACGATCTATATAACACATTCCATGATTCATCAATTGAATCTCCTAGGAACATGGCTTTTACAACCCACATTTAGAAAACAAATTGTATTTGGATTCCCTAATAATTCTACATCCACCACTATCTGTTAAGGTATGGTTGCATGGTGTCACAATCTATCACGGATATTCATCCCTCTTGATTTCTACTTGAATGAAGGGTTCCATAACCCTTCATGAACATTCATTATCATATTATAAATTAAGAAATTATATTTTTAGATCCATTCATAGATAGTTGTTATTCCAAACCCCATCGAGGATGTATGGTTTTCAAACCCATCAAAAATCCCTATCTTTCAAAAAATAGAAGGTCTAATCCAAAAGACACCAAAATAAAAAAAATAAAAATTCCATGAAAGAATAATATAAAAATAAAAAAAATTGAATGTATAATATAGAAGAGCCTAAAATACAAAAATATAAGGTATGATCCATAACATGGTAAACTACCTCAAAATATTATCTAATCTAGATGACTTTAAACAAAAACAATAGTAGGTCTGATCTAGAAGACCATAAAATAAGTAAATAAATGATATGAGTTAGAATACTCTAAACCACCACAACATATGTTTCATGATAGAAGACCTTAATATTTATTAATATAAGGTCTGAGCTAAATAGCATTAAACTACTATAATAAAAAGTGTAATCTTGAAGACTATGAACAACCAATTATATAATTTATGATTAATAAGAGTCTAACCGTCAATATAATATACTTTCTGAGCCAAAATACCCAAAATTAATGTATTAAAAGTTTTCAGCTAGAAGAAATTAATATAGAACACAAAAAAATTAGTTTTATAGAACAAAAAAGAAATAATTCCCTTTAGGTCAAAAACTCATAAAATAGATACATGAGAAAAATAAAAGCCCGTGATTTCTTTGTATTCCTCCATATCAATATTAGAAAATATTTAGGGAATTATAAATAAATAGATTCAAATAATAAGGGGAAATCCTCATAGACTTTTAAAAAACAAATCTACGCTCTTTAAGTCTATTAACTTTATCGAAAGATATAATATTCTCCCTCACTGAATTATATTCTACCCAAATTATCCTTAAGTGAAATGGGTGAACTCAACATAACTTGAGAAGATTCATCAAGGATAAGTCTCATGTTGGTGGGAATTCGTGAGTATTTCTCAAGATAAACATGTTATAATTTTAACATTAAACCCCAATCACTCGGGTTTACTTCATATTGTATGAAGGATGGGTATTGTTGAGGATTCATGAAAAATTAATGAAACAATATATCATGCACATTATGAATGATAGAAAACTAGATAGTGAAAATTAAGGTTTGGAAGATATATTCATTGATAACAAGTAAAAGGAATAATCCCCACATATCAGAGAATCTTTTAGGATTAAATCAAAAAATTTATTATCAATCTATACTAAAATTTGATTGCCTGTTTTGGAAAATTAACTAAGAGACATACGAGAACCATCATTGGAATTCCAAAGTTTCTTATTCCCTAATTCTTATACAAGATCCTATGGAAATAGAGTCTTGAAAATATTAATAAGATCAATAACTCTTTTATGGGTATTTTATAATGAAATTTATGACTCCAAAAGATATAATTTTGAGTGAGAAATGATCTCATCATGTCTCATAATTGGTGCATTCAAGATGACCATTTGGGAATGCAGCTCAAATATAATCTTATGGTATTGGTCCAAATCATCCAAAGCATCCCTCATTAGTATACCCATGGGAGTACCTTTATCAAAATCACACAATCTCCTCCCACTATCACCCTACACTTTTTTTTCATAATGTTTTGTCATACGATATCATACAATGGCTACAGGTAAACTTCACACATCCCGGATCATGAAAGGTCCAGTGAAGACATCAATCTTGATCAAAAAACATTTCTATGGGATTTTTTTAGTGATCAAGGTATGAATATATTTATATATTATAATTTTTCTAGTCTTATACACCATGACTTCTAGAGTCTATACATAAAAACTAGGAATAACCAATTGAGAAGATGGAGTGGTGAAAGAGGAAGACCCGTATTCTCTTATCATAAAATATTCATCATCTTGAAAAATAGATTCTCTAAAAAATTATTCCCCACTAATGGTATGTTCATCACTTGGACACAGAAGCTTCCTTGAAGACTCACCTGAATCTTAAATCATCACCATTATTTCTATGGATAAAGGGGACAATTAGGAACATGTTTTTTCATCTTGGTTGACTACTTTTCCAATCAAACCAATATGGTAGAATACCTTCTAATCATAGGAATAATAATATGATCTTCAAAGAGGTTTACCATAGGATGAAGGATAATATAAATATTTTTTTTCTTTCTTCACAGTTATATCCAAAATTACAGAACAATACTAGGATGTCGCTCTCCCCACATGCAAGCCAAGGGTAGATGAGAAACCCTTTTGATATAGCTGAATCATAGTGATATCTAGTAAGGGTTATAGAGATAATAAAAAATATGTTCATCCATTATATCCATATTAACCTAATATAAAAAGGATATATTATATAATTGACCATCCTGGGTGTGGATTTATTGTTCAATAATTTTTTTAATTAGAGTAAGAGAAGGAATGAAATTGAAATTCTCTAATCGTCTCGATATTTTGGAAACCACAACAGGACCTAAAAACATTTCCTCAACCATAGAAATGATTAGAATCCTATGGAGGAAAAAGGAACTAGTTATGTCATTAATATTTTGGTACTTATAGCAGTATAAGTGCTCCCATATAATTCCAAAGAAGTACTAGAAGATACCATTGATTCTATAATGGATTTCACCCTTTTGAATATTCCCTATAAGTTGTTAATGGAAGGAAAGAGTGGGTACAACTATATTAATATTCATACCCTATTCTAATCAAACTACTATAACATTCAATCCAACATGGATTCTTGAGCATGAATCCCCATGCCAGAAAATCCACCCATTCAAGAACAGAAAAAACACCCCACCAGCATAAGACTCATGGATATTTTAAATCACACATGATAACCCCATGCATCATATTTCCTATCCTCAAGGATTTACCAATATGATCCCACACTATTACAATATTTCATTTTAGGGACTTGGTGAGGGTATTGAGGAGTCAGAAAAGATTCACCATTGTAATGAAATATGATGAACCAAATCTAAAAGGTAATAAGTGAACATATATCCACCTCCTTCCCTAACATCTATTTTAAAAATTTGACCGTGTACCTTGAAAAAACTGGAGTTTATGAAGTATCATCCCAAAATAAATCTATAAGAAATGACACATCATACATTTCCACATGGTTGAATCTCTAACATACATTAAATGTCATTGAGGATGATTCCTAATTCATAGTGGGACAAATGGAATGAATTTGTAATGCCAAACTAACAACTGATCATGTCATTTCGAAGATCCAACTAATGTAATGTGGTGAATTGAGAAACTCATATGTCTAGGTAATGACCAATTGCATTTAACAAGAGAGAAAAGTATGAAAAACACTTTCTATCCTTGAATATCCATGCCCATTTATTTGAAAAATTCCACTTTGACACATGTCTTATTTTAGGCTCCAATCACTAATTGGATTGTTCATGGAAGAAAAGTGTATGCTCAAATATCATGGAGAAATGGGTTGGTGGGAGAATGTGATACTTTATTGTCAAATATGAGAGCTGTCAAGCGCATACGATAACCCCTAGAACCATACTACAACTACTTGGCTACCCTTCGAAATTGTTGTCTGAACACAGTCTTGTTAAGTTTAAAACTAAAAATATAGAAGATTATATTCAAGATATGGATTGTAAATATCATCTAGAGGACTGAATCCATATAGGGTAAGCGATTTTAAAAAAATTTAACATTGATGTTCAAATGAGAAAAGCCTCTAAAAAATGTTTTTTTCAGAATACATGTGATGTTAATGGTCAATATAAGGGTTTCAAGTAATCATTTAACTTTGGCTAGCCAAAATAGAAGATGTTGGGGAACTATAATCTATATGAATAAGATAATGTTACGAGACATTTTAGAATGAAAAAATATTCATATTAGAATAAATTCAAAACTACAACAGTATTTTTCACATCGCATGCTTCTAAAGATGATTTTATACAGCATGACCTGATATTGGTCTCACAAAATGAATGACCCATGGAATTCTTGTGAATCCACAACTATTGAGTTATCTCTCAACCACATGACAAGCCATGAGACATGAAATTTCATGACCCTAAAAAGGTATTGTGATCCACATCATGATCAAGTGACCATTTGATTAACCATTGGATCCTTTGAAACCAACATACACAACTATAAAACCATGTAATAATGACAAGGACCAAGAAATTATTAATATTTTATTATTTATTGATGTGATTAACAATTGGTCCAAAGAAGACCTCAAATTACTGTTCTCATAATTCATTCCATTGATATTGGTCTCGTGAAAGGACCTTGAAATGAGTTCTTCATAATTGACTCTTCTGAATGGAATCATCTGACAGAGTCTAGAAAATGAGTTCTTAAGGAGGTTGTTTCAAAGGGATCACATGATGGAGTCAAATTATTATAACTATAGAGAGTGAATTCATCATTAAATGAGTTCCCCTCCACTCCCCTATTTATAAATAACTCCACGGAATACCACCAGTCACCTAAAAGACCAAACATCTCCCAACACCATTATTAGTGATAGCCCCAAATACTAAAGAGGGTATTTACATTCCCTATAACTAATCCATAGTCCCCACAGACAATACTCCTGAGAGGGGTAATTTGTTAATTCCTACAAATCAATATTCAATAACTATATAAGGGAATAAATACCCTAATAATGGGTATAATTATCTTCTAGCATAAAATTAAAATAATATGCACAAATCATATGGATCGCATAAACTCCCAAATAACACATGATCACATATAATTCAGAATGTCTTGTGATTGGGTCATTCACATTTAATGATCTACTAAAGATTAGTTGGATCCTATTAAAAAAGCCACCCAGTTCTTGCGAAGGTGTGCAAGACACTCGCTAATCATGAAGAGGTTCCAAGATGAGTTCCTTTGAGTCACTTGACTTTCCAAATGAATGAATTCTGGTAAGAATCGAAACAATCTTTTAAAATAAATTATGAAAAACTAAAAAATGTAGATACATTCATTGGAAATTAATGTTCATGCTACATGATTATAAAAAACACAAGATACATCAATGACCTCATGGAATTTCCTCCTTGTCATCTGGAAGCATGTCGGCATATTACTTTCATCATACGAAGGGTCTCACATATGTCTATTTGATTGTCCATTTCCATTATATCTATATAAAGAAAATATGAAGAGCATTAGATGATGATGTTTATAGGATAGTTTAAGGATCAAAATTGATAATGTGATAAGAAGAGGCACTAATGAGAAGAAGTGTTGTGAACAATCGCAAGAACCCATATTAATCATACATTATCCTCATAGAAAACCAATGTGAAAGGGTCGAAAAAACCATGTTAACTAAAGAACAAAAATATGAAAAATAATAAATCCTTTTACGGTAATTGATATATATGATATTCTATGTAGATGTTTTCGATACACTATAATTCCCCAAGGACATGTCTACCTTATCACACAAGAGAATATTGGCATGTCCCCTTGATTATGTGATGGATCTTGGACATGTCAAATCGATTATGCTCTATCACTATGACATCATAGTCAACAAAAAGGGTTTTCCATGACAATGATCACATATCACCATAAGACCCATTATTGGTCCCACAACACATCAAGGGAAAGTAGAGTGATTGTATTTGATAACACTCACTCAACCTTTTGAGATCCCTATCCCTTAATAAATAAATAGAGAAATAAATTGGGGAAATGTAGAAGATTATTGAGGCATGAGGATAAAATTTAAACCATGAGAAAGGATTAACATGCCTTGGGATATCACTATTGAACACATGAAACCCATTTAAAAGGAAATATTGATCTCACAAATCCCCTTAGGAATAATGGCCGAATCTCTTGAAGGCCCTATTAAAAGACACATTTGTGGCATGGATATCCCCGAGAATGTCATCTTCAATCATGATAAGGGATTATTATAGGAGTACATATATCAAAAAAATTCATAAACATGTCATCTTGTCCTTGTGTGAATTACATTACATGTCTACATGGTAGGCAACAAATCCTTTGATTAGCGTAGGTCCAATAAAAATAGAAAATGTACTACCTTTCCATGATCTCTGAATATCACATGATGTCATGGTTGATATACATAATGATCACACATTGGGAATGATTCCAAATACATCCATTGACTCTAGACTAAATATGTGAGATATGATACACATAAGGAAGGGTATAACCAGGGTGATGAGGTCCATAAATCGCCCCCCCCCCCTCAAAACACAAAAAACACTAATTAGTGATCCATCACACATGGATCGGCATGAGCAGACTTATTACAGTGGACAGTCACATGATCTCATGATATTCTAATGGGTAAAAATATAATGAATGGCCTTAGGGATTATGAAACCTGCATTGGAAATTCATGTGATAAATCATAAATTCCATTAATTATTTTGCACATATCAGCTGGATTATCCGACGAAGGTCCAACATGTTAGCAAAGTTATGAAAAACCTAAAATAATCAAAGAGAAAAATAAAATAATCAAACACTAAGTAAAATGTGACACATATTCAGAAATGTTCGTTATAGAAGACACAAAAAAAATTATACATGTGTTAATACAGATTCATTATTCCTTTTGTGTTTCTTGTGATCATATTAGATCAGAATACATCACTAAGATATCACCCAAATATTTTGATTCTCCTTTGACACGCTATTTGGATCATGTGATGTCCTATTGAAATGTTAAATAAGTCTGCACATTACACTCCAAGTATGTCACCCAAATCCTGTAGAGTCCCCTCTGTATTCCAACCAAATAATGAGATTCCCTTTATTCATGTCATCCAATTCATAGAGAAACGCCAAGACATGTCAGTTAGGTTACACATAAAAAGAAGGACACGTGAACCAAATCATGCGACGTCATTTGGACAAGTCAACTAGATCATGTGATGTCTTCTAGAAATATATTCCTAGATAACATAATTTCCTCAATATGTCTCACTGTGGACTCATGATGACTCAAGGACAAGTCATACATATCACATGATGTTCTTGTGATAATTCATCATCAATCATATAATTTTTTCTAGATGTTTCATCTAGGAATTTTTATAGACACGTGAACAGTCATCCAGATCACATGATGTCCTATAGATATGTAATACTGGATCATGTGACTTCCCCAAAAGATTCCATATTTTTATCACAATGACACAAGAACATGTTAGTAATATTAGTCATGGGATATAATGTGGACAATCCATTGTGGTCAGTTGATGTCCTCTAAACAACCCATCTTTGTCATTTTTTCTCCTCTATTCATGTAATTTATACCCTAAAATGTGGCCCAAAAATTAAAATTCAGTATTATATTTTCATTTTACTTGTTCTCTGGTCATCCAGGAGATCTCTATACATCCACAAAAATGCCTGGAAAATTATTATAACATTTTAGGTAGACACTCTGGGCATGTTGACTTGGAATCCCAAGACATGATGACCATGTGTAGTGGATAATTTAGGAAAACCTCCACGTGTAAGCATTCATAAAATTAAAAACATAGAAATATATTTCTGATCATAACAAGGATACATAGGATTCATTACTAAGTAACGAACCCAATATAATATTTCTAAAGGGAAACCATAACATGTGATCCCCGATGAAACCAAACTATGCTAATTATAATTCCTACAATAACCTCGAAATGTAGATTCCTTACAGTGACCAAATCTCAAATAAGAATTCATATCAAGGGAATTCCCACAATGTATATGAAATTTCAACCATTATGACCCTTCATGTACCATTGTATTAGCTTTCTCTTCCATTCACCAGTGGATAGAGAAACAATAGAACTATTGTTACACGTATTTATACCATAGCCAGGATATATTGGATTCCATCCTAAAGACTAAGCACCATATTAAACATCTAATTGGTTGTCCCAGTAAATAATTTCAATATCAATATAGGGTGAGACTGATTAGTTTACATCCCATTTTTCTCACATTGATCATGACTCATGATGTCTTAGAAAGTTGCAATAGTCTGATGATTTCCATCACGACTCTCCACCATCTAGTTAAACCTCAATGTGTATTCCCTGATCAGTGAAATTCTATAACTTTACCCATATATGGTAATATACCTAATGGAATTTAATGATAGAATGATCAAAATATGTTTACATTGATTATTTCCATAACCAGGATACATAGGAATCCTCAATGAGGATCGATTTCATTACCCGGTGTCTAAGTGTTCTTATATATTTAATTTCCACATGACATTAAATTAAAAAAATGGTTAACAAACTGTGTCAATTTTAATTTTTTTATTATATTTGGTACATAGGATTCCACATAATAGCTCAATCCCATCATCAACGTAGTAATTTTTTATTGGATAATTGCAAAGTTTGGACATATTGGTCCCATGAATTCAATATATAAGTAGTTACCCAATGATTATAAATGGATGAAGAGCCTCATATATATACATATGGATTCTGTAATAAGACCTCCTTCACAAATGGAATGATTCAATACATCATTCCAATAATATATATCATATATATTCATCCAATGTATCATTTTTCTTATCACAATAAAATAGAAATGAAAATAAATTAGTTCGCTTCGCAGAGGTGGCAGACCACACATACAAATTATTGAAATTATTATTTTACAATGGTTTATAAAGTAATAAGGATGATATGATAATATAATTTCATAACTATAATTACATATTAACTATAATAATTAAACATTAATCCCATCATAATACTCATTCATAAAATATGGTGATGAGAAATTAATGGTATCACTATGTTGAGGTGATAAGTTGTATGTATACATAAGTGAAATTTGTAGGTCTCATTTAGTGGAAAGTGGGTGACTAAAGGTGATTTTATAATCACAATAATAACATTTATTTATATTTAACATACTTAATTTATTATTTTAAAAATAATATAAAAAATAATAGCAAGTAAAATAATAAATAAAAATTCATTGGTTAAGGTAATTACATATTCTTTAAAATTCCTCCATTAGATATACCCATAAGGGATATAGGTGTGGAAATATTTCAAAAAAACACCTCTATAATGAGTGTTGAGGATAATAAAATAAAACATGGTAGATTTTGGTCTAGTTATAATTTATAAAGTGTTATGAAGAAGAGAAAGGTGGGGTTCCCTATTATAACTAATGGGAGGGTACTCTAATAATTTCTTAAAATAGTAATTTAATTTAAATCAATGTTAAAATAAGAATCAATTTAAATATGTGAAAGTATAATATAATATGAGTATAAGTTAAAGTCAACTCATTTAGTAAAATTAAGACATGTTTGGATCACATTTTTATCATTATATTTTCATGAACCATCATTTTCCATTTTTACAATTACTACATAATAAATGTTTTCTACCATTTAATGGTTACTGAAGTTACTATAAATGAAAAATGAGCTCTAAATGGACCATGGATGCTACATAAAATAATATAGAATTATTGTTTCCAAATATCAGACTTTTTTTGAATTCGAAATATGATAATGATATATTATTTATTATATGGTTTTATTTATAACATTGTTGACCCCATTCATTTAATTTCACTTATAAAACACCATGATAAATAAAAAAAATTATTTTAATGGTTAGAAATATATTAGGTTTTTCATATATATCTCTAAAATTCTTTAGTCACAATAAATGATTAAAATTAAATCAATTTTTTTTATTTTTTTATTTTTTGATTTCAATTTTCTTTTAATTTAATAAATAATGTTTTAGAATTTTACATGCATATAATGTTATTATATAATCTCTAAAAAAATAGAAATAAATTTATATCATGAAAATAATTAAATTATTCTAAAAATAGACACATATATTCATTGAAATCATGCTTTTTTACTTATGTGGACACATAAAAGATACTTAAAACTAAGATATCTACATTTAATAACTTTCTTTCACTTAAATATAATATTTTAAATTTTTTGAAAAATTTTACAATAATCTACTCAATTTCAATTCTAATATTTTAAGGGTTGAATTAGTTACATACAATAAGAATTATGATGAAAAATTATGGTCTTATCATGTAGTTTTAACCAAGAATAGTCTTATTTACCCTTTACAAGATGATAAATTTTACCATGGTGGATATTTATACTGACCAAAAATAAAAGTGGAATATTTATGAAATTTGGACCACATTATTCAAAATATTTAATCTATTATATCTAATTAAATACTGTTAAGTTGCATTCATTGATTTTAAAATATTTTCATAATGTGATTAAAACATATTTAATAAAAATATAGTTTTTAAGAATAAAACAATATTTATTGTTATCTCACACAAAGTAATAAAATTAGATAAATATTTAAACAAATTATGATTCTAATATATATATATACATATAATATTAAAATCATTCATCAATATTTAATAAATTAAATATTTTACATTAAAATATAAATCTTACATAAAAACGAGTTTTAATGAAAATTAATTTTTATATATAATAGCATTTTTAAATAAAAAAATTAAATGTGAAATTTATTAAAATTAAATTACCATGATTATAAAAAATAAAACAGAAGTAATTTTTCTATGAAACCATTATAAATATAATATACAACATCTAATATGCATAGAAAAATACATTTTCCTTAAGAATCTATATTCATCACTATATCCCAAAAAATCCATCATATCAGAAAAATCCCAAAAACACACCCTAAACTATTTTTAATATTAACATCTCAATAATTTAGTTAATATTATGAAATAAAGTTTTTAAATTTCTAAATAATTAATTTTTTTTACACTAATATATAATTAAATTCATTTTTAATAATAACTATTTTTAAAACAAAATATCACATTTGTAGAAAATTTTAATTTTTATTTCCAACTAATTATTAATTAAATTACATTTCTGTATAAATTTTTTAAATAAATTATTATGTATATAATCATATTCACACCTTCTAATTTGTAAAATAAGTTTTAATGGTGACATAATAACATTTTAAAAACAAATCATGGTTCGTTTGAACTCAGTGTTGTGTGTAAAACAAGTTATTGATGAAATTAGTCAATTTGGAAAATTATATTTCATAAAATCTCATGGTTTTACATTCTACATACATTAAAATGATTTTTTACTCAAAAATAGTCACTCTGATACAAAAAAATGATGATTTTATTGCTTCATTTCTTTTGTGGGATTCCATATAAATTCTCTGAATTTTTTATTTATCTATAGATCCTTCACTAGGTGAGTAGTCTAGTTCCATAGAGATTTATCTCTATGATCCATGATATATAATGGTTTTCACCTATATGAAATATAATGTTTCATTGGTACAACCTCTGAGTTTTCTACATCTAATGGATTAGGTATGTTCTTCCTCAGGAGAGATACGTTAAAAACTTTTTCAATATGAGAGATGTTTAGTGGAAATTATTTGAAATAAGTGATTATATATACTCAATCATGAATATGAAAAGGGGAAAAATACCATGGTATAAAATTTATTTTCTTTTTGAATCTCATAACCTTCATAAATATAGAAATTCACATAAAAAATTATCATTGACATCATATACTATGTCACACCAATTATTTTCAGCATAACATTCCTATTGATTCTGAGCTGCCACAATATACTGTTGAATATATCTAACTTTATATGTCATTTTTAAGCTATCTCATACATGAATATAATCATTTATATCTTATCATTATTTTTTGTGCTTTGATCAATTTACACTTCATCTCTTACTCCAAAAATTGAATATTCCATATTAAATTTCTTTTATAAATAAATCACTAAAATTAACATTTTCTGATTCATAGGATCCATAAGTCATTCATTTTTCCTCTAAATATTTACCAAATTCAAAATCACTAGTATATGAATCCCAATAAGATCCATTGATTAATTTAATGCATTAAAAAAAGTAAACTATATGGATCCACTAAAATATTACCAACCAAAATTGAATCACAAAGAATAGAATTATTTGATCTCATATCCATCCATGATCACTGAAATGATTATGTTGAAATAATGTCAATCACTCACAATGTCTAATATAAAAATGTATATACCCTAATAATATACCGAATTTAATACATAATAATATCATATATGATTCGATAGGATAATTATCCTTTAAAAAAATATTATTTGAGTTCTAGATTCATTAATTCCCTAATAGATGATAATATATTGATTCTGGATATCACATGTAATTTATTTAGTCTATATAAAGAGAGCTAATTAATTCCCATAATATCCTACAATTTATCAAATGGAAGAAAAATAATATTTTATAGGTCTTATTCATACAAATATTAACAAAAAACCCCAAACCCTTGTTTAGATGATAAATATTCCAAATTTATCATGCTTCTCTTCAATTGTTGTGATTTCAAAAACATTCCCTTTATCCATAGACAAAAAATGATTTTTTTGGGATGTTATCCTCGTTAACCCTTAGATTATATCAATGATTAAAATAATCCTTTAAATAATTTCATTTATATAAATGGATTGTGGGTGTTTCATTCTCTGGATCTTTCACTTTATTCACATCATTAGTTATATTCTACCAAACTCATTGGAATTCTATTTCCTGATGGAATTACATTGCATACATGAAACATTAACTAGTTAATTTTTTATAATTTACATTATGTTTCTTTCAACATTTTGTGAATAAAAGGAAGGATCACATTATCCTATCACTATTTTTTATAAATTCCCATGAACTCCATCATTCCATTATCATCAAAACCATTAGATAAATTTGAAAATCCAATATATATCTCCACCTTGATAGAACATTGAACAATTTCTTCATAGATGAAAAATTATCTTATGGAAAACTCCCATTAAATAAATTGTCTTAAGACACTAATGAATCGATCAAATTTACTTCGGTGTGGATGATAATACATTAGGCATACCTAACATGTATTTTCAAATTTTCCAAATAGGAACCAATAGATTCATTATTATTCAACTTTTTACTCAAGGAATCTCTTATCCACATTCACATAAAGAATATAAGTCAAGTACATATTTAAAATTATTCTATTAAAATAAATTCACTTTAAGAAGTCAATTTATATTTTTTTCCTCTGGTTCTTCATAATAGACCCCTGTTGATATTATTCTCCTTCCAAATGATAAGAAACTAAAATAAAATTATCCTATTTTGAGCACTAAATAATAGAAAATATCACTCCAGTGGTACATATCCACATCTCATAAACAAGTGTATCATAAAAAAAATTATAATAATATGGTTGTTTCCTTATGAAGTAATCAAAAGAACATTGTTTCATACATTGATAATATAAGAGTTTATCTCAATCCAAAACTTGAGAATTTTTTGTGATCATAACAATGATATTTTATGTAACATATTCAATAAAATTCGGTTTCTGAGGAGGATAATCATTAAATTTTACATCACATTCTGCATTAAAATAATTCATTTGGTTTCCATTAATGAAATAAAACCAAAAGGCAATGTTTTAGAACCAATAATCATATTATATAACCACATAATCATGAAAAAACTGATCCATATCTTAATCATATTGTTCTAGTTACTTTTTAAATTTGAACACCAAAAAACTAAATCATAAATTATCTTAATTCTTTTATAATATTTTTTTATAACCTTAAATATTCTTAGAAAAATGATATGTAGTACGATTCTTCATAAACTGGGGAAAGAAAAAAAAATAAAAGGTTAGATTAGATGCTCAGTAAGGGGAAACAAGGGGGAAATAAATTATCACTTGACCATAACATCAAACGTAATGAATTATAACAATGGAATAACATTGGAAAAGCATACCCTGAATATTAGATATAATAATATTCATTCATGACATAAAACATGGTAGTTCACAAGGCATGAAACATAAAGGAATAAAAAACATTAGCTATGAGAGATAACATTATCATAATTAACTATCTTGTGTCACACACATAAATATAGAATGAAATTTCTTTTGTATTCATTTTATATTTCCATTCATATCATTGTCGAATGGGTTTACTCCCCAAAGCATTATTGTAGTCAATGTTCAATACCAAAACTATCATAATAGAATGAGTATAATCCCAAAAACATTGTAGTAGTCATGGATCAATCCCATTAAAATCATATTGGACTAGGTTTTCTCCGCAACAAATCATTTTAGTAACGCTTCCCTCATAAGACTATCATAATGGAAAAAATACCTCAGTGAATAAGGATCACTCATCATTCCATACCCACATATCGAATGGGATTTCAATATTTACCAAATGAATTTGTAGGAGATATAGGTTCCAATTTTTCATTGATATTATGTGATCACCAAACTTAGTTATAACATAACCACAACCACAGAATGAAAACATATTTATTTTTTGTGACTAGATTGTAAAACCTTCATCATATCATCTCATCATAACACATGCAAGGATAATTTTATTCATTAAAATTTCATCAATTCACTATGGAAAAACCCATATAAAAATGGGTTTCAAAAACATCTCATCAATATAAAAAACAATCAACTACATAATGTGTCTGAATAATATCAATGTATATTATCACAAGTAAAACATAATTAACATCAATATTTATTATAATATATGAAAAAACAATTTAAAATATCTCTAACATATTTCTTTTTGAAAATAAGTATTCCAATTTGAGAATCAATTTAAAAAAAATATTTCACGTATATTATTGAAATCATTTTATTTTAAAATACCCTTTTATAATTTTAGATTAATATTTATAACATTTTATAGTCAGGATTTATGATTATTCCATTAATATCATATATGTTAAAATAAAACATTCCATTAAATTGTTTTATAAAATGTCAAAATATACGTTGTTCAGAAAATTACATGATGATTCTTATTAATTTATATTTTCTGAAGTCAATCTGTAAAGACCCGTAAAATTCAAGAAAATTTTTTTCTTAATTTTCTTTGGAATTTTACAAGAGCGCGGTTTCTGACGGCACCTGATTCCGAGGCCCGGAGTGCCCGGAATCATTTTCCGAAGTTTGGCTTGGGTACGTTTAGTGAACGAACGAGCGGGAATTTCAAACTTTTGATCCGGTGCTCGGAATTGAAATATGAGGGCACCGATGAACTCGCAGCGCCTTTATTCGCTTAAGGAGACCTTTTCCGAGGTTGTGTTTTATGCGGGACGAAAGTTAGTTTTGGGAGAAATTATAAGAAGTTAAATAAAAATGTGGAAACACTTTTTATTTTGTTGGTTAACTTCTCCCAAAGGGAGTTAAAGGTGGGACCCACATCCACTTAACCTCCCTTGGGAGGATTAAGTGTGGTGGGGCCCACACGAACCCCAACTCCTCATCTTCTCTCAAAACTCCCCTATAACTCCCTTTAATTAATGTTGACATCTTGGTTTAATTAATTAAGGTGGGTTGTTTTGAATTTCAATCCTTTGAAATTCAAATTGATGTTTGTGTAAATAAAATAAGCCTTAGCTTATTTTATTTTGGTTAGCCATATTGAGAGGATTTGGGAGCTCCATCTTCTTCTTCAACTTTGACAAAGAACGCGAAGAACCTTCGAGCTCCGACAAAGAACACCGCTCCTCTCTTCTTCGTTGCCGGTTGTTTCGAAGATCGACGACGCCTTCCGTGTCAACGAAAGGGAATGTCGCTTCCTCATCGGACTTCCTTCGCCGGCTTACGAAGAGTCACCAACGACGTACCTCTTCGGACGTACCTCTTCGTCAACGGAATTGACGAACGTTTACCGCGACACCCGACCTCCGCGACGTTGTCTTCCGCGGGTCATTGACGAACATCGTACTTGAAACCGAGGTAGGGGTTGTTGTTGATTATTTATTTATTCTCGTTCTTGGTTCTAGCATGAAAAACGTGAGAATAAATATTTATGTGTTATCGTCTAATGAGAGGAAGGGGACCAGACCGCACAAACACGACCGAATCCCCCCCCCTTGTTCTTGATTTTTATTATTTCCTTGTGGATGAACGAGATGGCGTGGTTTCATCGCACCATGCGGGAATCGCAAGACTATAATCGTGCGGCGTCGTCGCGCCGCGTCACGGAAAGTTTATTAAGAATGCGACGCCGTCGTGCTGCGTCGAAGGAAACCGAAGGCACCGCGGCCAGAGCGGGGCCACGGCGGAGGGGCGCGGTGCCGTCACACTGCGCCGGACTATGAACACCGCGGCCGGTTCCGGGCCACGGTGAAACGGGAAGATCGGCGGCTAGCCGGGCTGCCGGCGTCGGAAGCCGGAAAGGGGACCGGTTTTTCCGGTCCCGTTGAGGAAAAACCGGTCGGCCAGGTGGGCCAGTCGGAAGGGGAAAACCGGGGGAATTTAATTCCCCCGGACAGCTTGAATACCCCCCTTTAGGAGGGGGGCCGGTTTCATTAAGGGGGGTAGGCGGCCCCCCGTTTCCCTCAAGGCAGGCCCCCACGGGGGGGGGGGGGGGGGGGTTTCTCCAAAGGCGCGGCTTCAGTCGCGCCGCCAGCATGGAGAGGCGGAAGCTCTGCCCCCCGCGCGTGGCACCCGAGCGGCGCCAGGCCGCGTCGCCGTGCCGGACCGTGCCGCCGCGCCGCCGGCCGGGCCGGGTCGGACCCGGGTCGGGTCGACCCAGGGGGGTCGGGCCGGGTCGGCCCGGACCCAGACCCCCCGTTTTCGTATCGATTTCGGTCTTTTGCCCATAACTTGAGCTACGGACATCCAATTGACGAACCGTCAGCGGTGATGCGATCCTTGGATCGAGACGGTCGATTCGTTATATCACACTCAATGTTTCGGAATACATTGAGTTCGGCCGGGTTGGTTCGTACACGAAACCAATCGGGCCCTCGGAGCGGAAACACTCATATCTTGAGCTACGGACGTCCGATTGACGTGCCGTCAGCTTTTTTGTGTTCCTCTTACTGAGAAGGATCTTTTGGCATACTCTGCCTGAGGTTTGGACGTAGGTGGAGTATGGTCAGGTTGGTTTTTCCTTAAAAACCAATCAGGCCCCTGGGATGAAAAATCCAATAACTCTCAGACCGGGTGTCCGATCGACGCGCCGTCTGTTGCGTTGAGTTCCTGTTGACGATACGGAAATTTTGGATACATCAACTCTGGACTTTGTGACAGTTGATGTATCAGCCTCTCGGCTCGTGGAGCGGACCCTCCCGAACGAGCTTGCTGTGTGCGGGAACCCTAGAGCTGGCTACGACTGTGACTACTACTGCTACTGCTACTGCTACTGTGACTACGACGACTACAGTACAGAGAGCCTTGGTGGATTCGACGATGACTACAGCACTCTGCGATCCTACATGGATCAGTGCTACAGGTCCTGTGTGGGCCCGATCCTGTGTGGGTCCGATCCTGTGTGGGTCATTGCGCTCTGCGGTCCTGTGTGAACCAGCGCCTACAGGTCTTGTGTGGGCCCGATCCTGTGTGGGTCTTTTGTGGGGGTTAGTTACCTATCGATCCTTCGTGGGTCCGATGACTTAGATGGATCAGAGATCATCTTTATCGTCTTTCGAAGAAGTATACCTGTGTGAGCTGAATCCTGTTACTTTCCTATGTGGATTGTGTTGTGCTATCCTGTGTGGATTTCGTTTTGCAATCCTGTGTGGAATACGTATACTTTCCTGTGTGGACTGAGTTGTACTCGGGCTCGGAGGTTGGAGCGTATTGGAATTGATGACTTAGGTATATGTATGGGCATATACCTAAGCACTGTCGGTTGTTACTCCGTGATTGTATCTTCCTTTGTGGTTTATTCTTTGTGGATTTTTGGAGACCTTCGGGGGTCTCGGGGTCCCTACTGAGTATATTATACTCACCCCTGCACGGGCTATGCTCGCACTACGTTGTGTTGGTTGCAGACGACGGACAACATTGATCTTGGCTGAGGCTTTCAGAGCAGGACGGTACCTGGAGGTGGACCACTGGGCGCGACGTACTCGGAGCGGATGGTGGGACCCGTGGAGCAGTGGAGCTATCTGTACCCACCCTTCATGTGGGATCTCCAGTGGACAGCTCGGTGTAGCGGCTTTTACTTACAGTTGATGTTTTCCCTTTTGAGTTGTACTTTACTTTCAGTTTGGGTTTGTATACTGGCCCATTTACTTTTCCGCACTTTCAGTTGTACTCTGTTTTTACTTAGTGTTTACTTTCCGCATGCTTACTCTGTGGTGTTTGTTTACTTTACAAAGGCAATGCCTTCACTTTTTACCAGGATTTACGCCTTGGTGCTAGTCACCAGCCCCTGGCCTATGGAAGGCGGGCTTGGGGTAGTCACGACACGGACCCCGAGGGCGTGTCGTGACAAATTGGTATCAGAGGAGTTCGGTTCTACCGCGAACTCTGATCTTTTCTATGTGAAGCAATAATGTTTAGCGTATTGAGTGTGGTTATCAGTCCAGGGAGTCCAGTGTTGGTGTGGCGGCCGACGTATCCGTACACCAGGACCCTGACTTCTGATTTCCGACTTAATGCACGAAAACATTGATTGCGTGTGTGTTTCAAAGTTTTCTTTATGATTACTTTATATCAGCTCACCATGTATACTGTTCTGACCGTGGTGCACCTGTTTCCTTTTCGGGATGGTCCCACGACGGCAGCCAGCTAGGGTTCCGAGAGTCGAGCGTGACGACAGCCCACTGAGTGACGAGGCCTCGGTGCAGGGCCCTTTGTCAGTAGTGGCACCGGTGGTAGCTCTACACGTCGAGCCACCGATGCTTCCAGTACCAGCCGCTGACGATGCACGTCGCCTCAGCGCACTGCATGAGTTTCAGCACCAGCGACCACCCAGGTTTCGCGGGGAGACGGATCCCCAGGCAGCCGAGGACTGGCTGGAGGCAGTGGTACGAGTTTTTAGGATAGTGAGGACACCTTCAGACCTCATGGTGATCCTTGCTGCGAGCCTACTGCACGCAGCAGCGGGCCGATGGTGGAGCTTGATGCTCCAGGTGCACGATGAGGCATCTTTACTTTGGACGGACTTTGAGAGCCTCTTCCGCTCGGAGTTCATCCCAACCACCCTTCGTGCGGTGCGTATCCAGGAGCTTCTTCAGCTGCGGCAGGGCAGCATGACGGTCGCTCAGTACTCGGCGAGATTTACTGAACTCTCGCGCTACTCGACCGACATGGTACGAGACCCATTATTCCGGGCCCAGACCTTCGAGTAGGGTTTGAGACACGAGATCTGGGCATCACTGATCTCCCTCAGCATACCAACTCAGACATGAGTACTGGAGCGGGCCCTTTTGATCGAGAGCTTCCTTGCTGAGTCTACACCAGCGTCGCGACCCACCGCAGGGTGGCACGTGGCAGAGTCATCTGCAGCAGGTAGTCGACGGATGACTTAGGGGTCCAGGCAGACCAGACCTTCGGGCAGACGACCTCAGGACACTGGCTCAGCAGTGCGGGGCACACAGCGCGGAGCCAGTCTTTCGAGAGGTAGGAAGTGCTACTCGTGCGGTGGGCAGGGCCACATGGCTCGTGACTGCCCGACCCGTCGTGCCGAGGATCAGCAGACGGTTGAGGGACCACCGAGGCAGAGGCAGTGGGTCGACCGTGGCGGTCCGAAGGGAGGAGGCAGACGAGGAAGAGGAGTTGGCCGAGCAGCAGGTGGTGGGTGACACTTTGAGGATCTTCCACCACCACCACCAGGAGGTCCACCCCGAACACAGGGAGCTGGCGGGTAGAGACAGGCACAGCTCCAGGCAGCAGAGGCCTATGACCACGGAGCACCTGAGATGATTCGAGGTACTATCTGTGTCTATTCCACCCTTTCTGCAGTACTTATAGACATAGGAGCGAGTCACTCTTTCATAGCCGCTGCCCTTATTCGGAGCTCGGAGATTCCGACAGAGCCGTTGTCTCAATCCTTACGGCTAGAGACTCATACGGGAGCAGACTCGACGATTACGCACTAGTGTCGGCAGTGTGATCTTACTCTAGGAGGCGAGATCTTCGGCTGGGATCTTCTTGTAGCAGCGTCGAGTCCTTACGAAGTCATCTTTGGCATGGATTGCCTATCTACGGTCCATGCGCAGATTGACTGTTTTAGGCGCAAGGTGCGATGTGTACGCACCGACGGGAGCAGGTTCACCTTCACCGGCGAGAAGGGAGCCTTTGCAGCACAGGATGGACTTCCGCGGAGGAGAGTACAACCCATCACTCATCAGTTGGCTAGCCTCATCCTTGGAGCAGTTGACGTGCGGAGTCCTGGTTTTCCTGCAGTGGTGGATCAGTTGGCGGACGTTTTTTCCGATGACATTACAGGGCTACCTCCTCGTAGAGAGGTAGACTTTTATATTGACTTGTACCCCGGGACAGCCCCGATATCCACTCCAGCATATCGGATGGCCCCTGCCGAGATTCGAGAGCTACAGGTACAGTTGGAGGACTTGCAGGGCAAGGGGTTCATCTGACCCAGTGTTTCACCCTGGTCTTCCCCGATATTGTTCGCCAAGAAGGAGGACGGGAGCTTGCGACATTGTGTTGACTATCGTTTCCTGAACCAGGTGACAGTGAGGAACAAGTATCCGCTACCGAGGATTGATGACTTCTTTGATCAGCTCACGGGAGCACGGTTGTTCTCGAAGATAGACCTCAGGTCAGGCTATCATCAGCTCAGAGTCAGAGACGAGGACGTGCAGAAGACGGCCTTCAGATGTCGGTATGGCCACTATGAGTTTTTTGTTATGCATTTCGGCGTAACCAATGCTCCAGCAGTGTTCATGGCCCTCATGAACAGGATCTTTCAGCCATACCTTGATCGGTTTGTCGTGGTCTTCATCGACGACATATCGATTTACTCGACAACTGAGGAGGAGCACGCCTACCACTTGCGAGTTGTACTAGACACACTCCGAGAGCACCAGCTTTATGGTAAGCTCTCAAAGTGCCAGTTCTGGATACGTGAGGTCCACTTCTTGGGACATGTTATCTCTGAGGCGGGTGTTGCAGTGGATCCTTCGAAGATCGAGGCTGTGTTAGCATGGTAGCCACCCATGAGTATGACTGAGGTTCAGAGTTTCTTGGGACTAGCTGGATACTATCGTAGATTCGTGCCAAACTTCTCTAGAGTTGCGGCACCACTCATAGCTTTGATGAAGAAGGGGAAACCCTTCGTGTGGTCAGAAAGATGTCAGCAGAGCTTCCAGGAGTTGAGACAGAGATTGACCAGCGCACCTATCTTAAGGTTTCCTGAGGAGGGAGTAGGGTACGTAGTTTACTACGATGCATCAGGGACCAGACTCAGATGTGTTTTGATGCATTAGCAGGCAGTGATCGCCTATGGATCACGTCAGTTGAGGCCGCATGAGCAGAACTACGCTACCCATGACCTGGAGTTAGCAGCAGTGGTCTTTGCTCTGAAGACATGGCGACACTACCTGATGGGCGAGCGCTTTACAGTCTTTTCTGATCATCAGAGTCTCAGGTATATCTTCTCACAGAAGGACCTGAACTTGAGACAGCGACGATGGCTTGAGTTCCTCCAGGACTATGACTTTGAGATAGTCTATACTCCCGGGAAGGGGAACGTGGTAGCCGATTCCCTCAGCAGGAGGATGGGCATTCAGCTACTTGAGGAGGCGACGGAGTAGCTAGCCTCTTTGTATATATCCTTCGTGGATAAAGATGGATCAGCCTTCCTCCAGTCTCTCACAGTCACCCCTCCACTACTGCAGCGGGTCAGAGAGGCACAGCATGAGGACGCTGACTGTGAGACACTGCGTGCACAGATATCCTCGGGACAGGCACCTGATGGTTTCTCCCTTGGAGTAGAGCACGACATCCTTTTCAGAGGACGTACCATGGTACCAGTTGCTTTTCGAGAGGAGGTGATGAGAGAGTTTCACACTTCTCCTTTGGCGGTACATCCAGGAGTGGCAAAGATGTACCAGGATCTCAGACGACAGCACTGGTGGCCGGGCATGAAGAAGGCTGTGGCAGAGTTCGTTTCTCGATGCCTCAACTCCCAGCAGGTGAAGGCAGAGCATCAGGTACCAGCAGGCTTGGTACATCCCTTGGAGGTCCCGGAGTGGAAGTGGGACGGGATATCTATGGACTTAGTGACTGGACTTCCATGCACTTCCAGAGGTCACGACTCCATCTGGGTGATTGTTGACCGACTCACCATGTCGGCACACTTCTTACCCATCAGAGAGCAGGGCGCAGTGAAGAGCTTGGGACGTCTCTACGTTCAGGAGATTGTGCGGCTCCACGGTGTGCCATCATCTATCATCTCCGATCGAGATGCTCGCTTTACTTCCCGGCTTTGGAAGGGGTTACAGGAGGCGTTCGGGACGCAGCTACATCTGAGCACAGCCTTTCACCCTCAGACGGATGGTCAGACGGAGAGGACCATCCAGACTCTCGAGGACATGATCCGCGCATGTGTCCTCGACATTGGTCGTAGCTGGGAGGACCACCTACCCTTGGTGGAGTTTGCGTACAACATGAGCTACCACTCCACCATCGGGATGGCACCATACGAGGCGTTGTACAGCCGACCTTGTAGATCTCCTTTGTGCAGGACAGACCCCGGGGAGTCAGCACTTGTGGGACCGGAGATGGTCTAGGCCACGAAAGAGAAGGTCCAGGTCATCCAAGAGCGGATGAGGACAGCTCAGAGCCGGCAGAAGTCATACGCTGACAGGAGGCGGAGGCCACTAGAGTTCGAGGATGGCGACCACGTCTTCTTGCGGGTCTCACCTCGACGTGGTATTCGGAGATTTGGCCGAGGCGGCAAGTTATCTCCGTGCTTCATCGGACCCTTCCAGGTCCTCAGCAGGATTGGCGAGGTGGCTTATCGCCTGGCTCTACCACCTCAGTTGCACCGGGTGCACGACGTCTTCCACGTAGCTCAGCTGAGGAGATACGTGCATGACCCGACGCACATCATTGACCATGGGGAGCTGGATGTTGACGATGGGTTGACTTTTACGGAGGTCCCGGTGGAGATAAAGGATCGATAGGAGCGGTTCCTACGTGGGAGATCGATTCCTCTTGTGCGCATCAGATGGCAGCACGGGAACCTCCAGGAGAGCACTTGAGAGCGGGAGGCTCAGATGCGTGCTCAGTACCCTCATTTGTTCCCCAAGTTTTTGATGTATCTTTATGGGGACGTAAAGCCCTGAGGTGGGATTAATGTAAAGACCCGTAAAATTCAAGGGAAATTTTTTCTTAATTTTCTTTGGAATTTTACAAGAGCGCGGTTTCTGACGGCAGCTGATTCCGAGGCCCAGAGTGCCCGAAATCATTTTCCGAAGTTTGGCTCGGGTACGTTCAGTGAACGAACAAGCGGGAATTTCTAACTTTTGATCCGGTGCACGGAATTAAAATCTGAGGGCACCGATGAGCTCGCAGCGCCGTTATTCGCTTAAGGAGACCTTTTCCGAGGTTGCGTTTTATGCAGGACGAAAGTTAGTTTTGGGAGAAATTATAAGAAGTTAAATAAAAATGTGGAAACACTTTTAATTTTTTTGGCTAACTTTTCCCAAAGGGAGTTAAAGGTGGGACCCACATCCACTAAACCTCCCTTGGGAGGATTAAGTGTGGTGGGGCCCACATGAACCCCAACTCCTCATCTTCTCTCAAAACTCCCCTATAACTCCCATTAATTAATGTTGACATCTTTGTTTAATTAATTAAGGTGGGTTGTTTTGAATTTCAAACCTTTGAAATTCAAGTTGATGTTTGTGTAAATAAAATAAGCCTTAGCTTATTTTATTTTGGTTAGCCATATTGAGAGGATTTGGGAGCTCCTTCTTCTTCTTCAACTTTGACGAAGAACGCGAAGAACCTTCGAGCTCCGACGAAGAACGTCGCTCCTCTCTTCTTCGTAGTCGGTTGTTCCGAAGATCGACGACACCTTCCGTGTCAACGAAAAGGAACGCCGCTTCCTCCTCGGACTTCCTTCGTCGTCTTACGAAGATTCACCAACGAAGTACCTCTTCGGACGTACCTCTTCGTCAACGGAATTGACAAACATTTACCGCGACACCCGACCTCAGCGACGTTGTCTTCCGCAGGTCGTTGACAAACATCGTACTTGAAACTGAGGTAGGGGTTGTTGTTGATTATTTATTTATTCTTGTTCTTGGTTCTAGCATGACAAACGTGAGAATAAATATTTATGTGTTATCGTCTAACGAGAGGAAGAGGACCGGACCGCACAAACACGGCCGAATCCCCCCTCCCTTGTTCTTGATTTTTATTATTTCCTTGAGGATGAACGAGATGGCGTGGTGCCGTTGCACCACGCGGGAATCGCAAGGCTATAATCGTGCGGCGCCATCGCGCCGCGTCATGGAAAGTTTATTAAGAACGTGACGCCGTCGCGCTACGTCGAAGGAAACCGAAGGCGCCGCGGCCGGAGCGGGGCCGCAGCGGAGGGGCGCGGTGCCGTCACACCGCGCCGGACGATGAACACCGCGGCCGGTTCCTGGCCACGGAGAAACGGGAAGACCAGCGGCTAGCTGGGCCGCCGGCGTCGGAAGCCGGAAAGGGGACCGGTTTTGCCGGTCCCGTTGAAGAAAAACCGGCCGGCCAGGTGGGCCGGCCGGAAGGGGAAAACCGGGGGAATTTATTTCCCCCGGCCATCTTGAATTCCCCCCCCCCCCTTTAGGAGGGGGGCCGGTTTCATTAAGGGGGCAGGCGGCCCCCACGAGTGGGGCCGATTTTCTCCAAAGGCGCGGCTTCAGCCGCGCCGCCAGCATGGAGAGGCGGGGGCTCTGCACCCCGCGCGTGGCACCCGAGCGGCGCCAGGCCGCGCCGGCACTGGCCAGGCCGCGCCTTCATGCCGGACCGTGCCGCAGCGCCGCCGGCCGGGCCGGGTCGGACCTGGGTCGGGTCGACCCAGTTCGGGTCGACCCAGGGGGGTCGGGCCGGGTCGGCCCGGACCCGGACCCCCCATTTTCGTATCGATTTTGGTCTTTTGACCATAACATGAGCTACGGACCTCCGATTGACGAACCGTCAGCGGAGATGCGATCCTTGGATTGAGACGATCGATTTAGTATATCGCACTCAAAGTTTCAGAATACATTGAGTTCGGCCGGGTTGGTTCGTACACGAAACCAACCAGGCCCTCAGAGCGGAAACGCTAATATCATGAGCTACGGACGTCCGATTGATGTGCCGTCTGCTTTATTGTGTTACTCTTTGTGAGACGGATCTTTTGGAATACTCCGCCCGAGGTTTGGACGCAGGTGGAGTACGGTCGGGTTGGTTATGCCTTGAAAACCAACCGGGCCCCTGGGACGACAAATCCAATAACTCTCAGACCGGGCGTCCGATCGACGCGCCGTCTGTTGTGTTGAGTTCCTGTTGACGATATGGAACATTTAGATACATAAACTCTGGACTTTGTGACAGTTGATGTATCAGCCTCTCAGCTCGTGGAGCGGACCCTCCCGAACGAGCTTGCTGTGTGCGGGAACCCTAGAGCTGGCTGCGACTGTGACTACTACTGCTACAGCTACTGCTATTGTGACTGCGACGACGACAGTACAGAGATCCTTGGTGGATTCGACGACGACTACAACACTCTGCGATCCTACGTGGATCAGTGCTACAGGTCCTATGTGGGCCCGATCCTGTGTGGGTCCGATCTTGTGTGGGTCATTGCGCTCAGCGGTCCTGTGTGAACCAGCGCCTACAGGTCCTGTGTGGGCCCGATCCTATGTGGGTCTTTTGTGGGGGTTAGTTACCTATCGATCCTTCGTGGTTCCGATGACTTAGATGGATCAGAGATCATCTTTATCGTCTTTCGATGAAGTATACCTGTGTGAGCTGAATCCTGTTACTTTCCTGTGTGGATTGTGTTGTGCTACCCTGTGTGGATTTCGTTTTGCTTTCCTGTGTTGAATACGTATACTTTCCTGTGTGGACTGAGTTGTACTCGGGCTCGGAGGTTGGAGCATATTGGAATTGATGACTTAGGTATATGTATGGGCATATACCTAAGAAGTGTCGGTTGTTACTTCATGATTGTATCTTCCTTTGTGGTTTATCCTTTGTGGATTTTTGGAGACCTTCGGGGGTCTCGGGGTCCCTACTGAGTAGCTTATACTCACCCCTGCACGGGTTATTCCTGCACTACGTTGTGTTGGTTGCAGACGATGGACAGCGTTGATCTTGGCTGAGGCTTGCAGAGAAGGACGATACCTGGAGGTGGACCACTGGGCGGGACGTACTCGGAGCGGACGGTGGGACCCGTGGAGCAGTGGAGCTATCTGTACCCACCCTTCAGGTGGGATATTCAGTGGACAGCTCGGTGTAGCAGCTTTTACTTACAGTTGTTGTTTTCCCTTTCGAGTTCTACTTTACTTTCAGTTTGGGTTTGTATACTGGCCCATTTACTTTTCCACACTTTCAGTTGTACTCTGCTTTTACTTAGTGTTTACTTTCCGCTTGCTTACTCTGTGGTGTTTGTTTACTTTACAAAGTCAATGCCTTCCCTTTTTACCGGGATTTATGCCTTGGTGCTAGTCGCCAGCCCCTGTCCTATGGAAGGTGGGCTTGGGGTAGTCACGACACGGACCCCGAGGGTGGGTCGTGACACAATCACTTTTGAATAATACATTAAAAATAATATTATAATAGTAAAAAAATTACTTAATACATATTCAAAAATAATGGATATGGAAGAAAACATTTTTCAACTAAAGAGAGAAATGTGGTTGAAATTTCTTAAAAACAACTCCTCATTCTCATGAATAAATAATGCGAGGAAAATGAATGGAAAACATGTATTGTAAGGAAATAAATATAGAAAAACATAATTCATGAGTTCTAGAGAGGTAAATCAAAATATTTATTCATCAGAAATATAATACAAAATTATCCTTATAATAAATGGTATTTTAACAAAAACACCCTTACCAAATTGGTAAAATTAGATTTATAATCCCCATGGAAGAAACAAACCTTTATAGATATTTATATCCTATAAGTTTCATTAGGTGAATCTTAAAATAAATTCATGTTAAATATATACACCATAAAAAATATGTGACATCCAAAAAATTTACAATAGTAACATTGTAATAGTAAATGTATGTGACACACTGCCCCAGGATTAAACAACACTTGAAATAAATTTCTTCAAATTTAGTGACTTTAATAAATTACAGATCAAGCAACCAGGAGTCTAAATAAACCATTATATTAAATAATGTTAAAAAATAGAATTTCAATTGGATGATACGAATAGAACTAAGTAAATTGTCAATAATTTATATTTTACACATTTAGAACAAATTAATTGGTTATATTTTTATTATAAATCAAATTACAAACATTCAAATGAAAAAAGAATTTTTTTTCAAGAAAACTGTACTTTCTCTAAACAACTATTTAGTCATGTTATGCACATGTGGTTTTAAATTATCTATTTAATATTATTCCTAAATTTTTTTATTAAATTAACTTAATTTACGAAATAAGTATATAAAAATATATAAGGTTGATTTTTTTGATTTTTAGGTGAAGTTTCATTTTTCGATGAATTGGGAAAAAAAAATTTACAATTTTTTTTTAAAAAAATTAAAAAGGTTATATTATATATTAAATTGGTTTTAAATTAAAATTATTTCATTATTATAAAAATTTAACTATTTTATGTTAGTTTAATAACATTAATATTTAAATTTTATATGAATACCTTATATAAATATGAGAATGTTTTCTTTCAAAATCCATATTTTCCTCTTGTATGTGGTTATAATTTAAAAATGGAATCTTCCACTTATGTAAGTGGAATTTAGAAATATTGATTCAATATTTATAATATTTTTAGTTTACATTATCTATTAAGGTTTATATTTTTATTTACAAAAACTAATAGTGAAAACAGTAAAACATTATTTCTATGGTTAAGGTAATAATGAGTTTACTAGGTGTTAAAACAATAGAATAATGGTTAAAATGATTTACCAGTTTGTAAGAATTTATTTATTGAAATATAACTAACAGATTATAAGACCCCGAACTTAAACCTTACATAATAGTGAATTAAATGAATAATTCACATTGAGGATCCTTTTAGGTTTAGAGTTTTAGAGAATTAGGACATAGCTATTACATATCAAAAGATTACATAGTGGACACTTCTACAAAGTTTCCATAAAATAAAAAAAACACTTAAAAAGAAACATGTCTAGTTCCATGTTTTAGAAAGCATGTCTTTCCTTGATCCCATCCTCGGCCCTATTCATCTTTAAGTCCTATGGAAAACATTTCAAAAACATGGGATGAGTATAAAAAAGCCCAGTAAAGGATACACAAAGAAGGAAAAATGTTAGTTTTTCAAAACGACAAGTAAACCACGAATAATTTACCAAAGTAATACTTTTCACCTTTATGAAGTAGTAAAAACTTTTCACCGACTAAAAGGCCATTACTTACCCTTTTGTAACCAAACGATTACCATAAAACCCATATAAAGAACACATAACATATAAAGGTAACTTGGGACATAAACATACTTAAATGGAATAACCATACCGTCGACTTCCACACATACTTAATGGAATAGCCATACGACTGACTTCCATACCCAATGCATTGGAGGTTATAACGTAACGACCTGTACTGGTATCCACGGCACCACCCGTCATATGGTTTATCACGTAATCACCCGTAAAATGTCTAAGTACCATCATTACACATAAAACAATGAAAATATAAACATTTCTATAACAACATTTCATTTGAAATCACAATAAGTAATTCAAATATATTGAATTAATCAATCCATTTTCAAAAACCATTTAAAAGAAATTTTTGAATCAAAGTGTCCCATAACACTTTGAAGATTTTAATGGAATTACAATTTTAAAACATTAATGTACATATAAATAAATACTGAAAACCATTTTGAAAACATGGACATTAAAGATAAAGATTTAGAATAATAAATCTTGAAAACATTTAAAACTATATTTTTTGTTAAAGAGTTTTTAACAAAATGAGAGACTCTTGAATACAAATAATTGTGGAATAACATTTAATCCGAACATTATAATATCATGAGAATACAAGGATTCATGATATAATATGTCAAAGCTCAGTATACACACCATATAATATTTAATTGGTGCATAACAACAATGAAGTCTCAATGGAAATGTTAATTGAGATTGAATCCATTATAATGATGGTATCCTTAAATTAAGGATAAATCTATCACATAATTATGTGTGAGAAATAAAAATACACCCAATATAAGTGGATATTAAGTGTGAAACAATCATAGGTCATTCACACATATTCATATGATGACATGTTCATGAAGTACATGTTGAACCCAAAGAAATCGAAATTGGGTTAAGATGTTCCCTTGTAAAACTTTGACAGCCTTATGGCGTCACTTCAAAATTCAGAAAATTAGTCAATGAGAGAGTGAATGGTATATCATAACTTGGACATAAACTTTACATCAATAAGGATATAGAAGAACATATCCCAACATAATAATATGTAAATTAAAAGACATAAAAAATAAGTCTTTTAAAAAGAGGAGGGTGAAAGGTCCCGTTACCGAGTTGGGTAACTTTCGAAACGTACAACCCATGGAAGAAGGGTCATACAATGAAGATGTAAATACCCATAAATGAAATTATCCTACACAAAGTGTATAATAATGGGCATTACATTCACCACTCAAAGGAAATAGTGGAAAACTTAGCATAAATGTCACGAGAATAAAAGTGACATGAAAAATTCCTTACAAAAACTCGACAGCCTAACGGCGCCACTTAAAACTTCCAAAAATGGATTTATGAGAACAAATAGGGTCTCTCATAATATGACCATAAAAATTACAGTATGAGGAATATAAAATAACATCCCCAAACATAAGAAATATGAGATTAAAAGAAATTACATAAAAGAGAGTACTTAAAAAGAAAGAGAGAGGTTGGATCCCTTACGAAAATTCGGCAGCCTAACGGCACCACTCAAAACTTCCAAAATTTATTGATGAGAGAAAATAGGGTCTCTCATCATATTAACATAAAATGTATAGTAAGATTAATATAAAAGAACATCCCAATCATATTAAAGTTTAGATTAAAAGGAATGACATAAAAGAGTGTACTTAAAAAGAAAGAGAGGGGTAGCATCGGTTACCTCAAGTTCAACTTGTCTTGTATGTTTTGTTATATTCATAAATTATAAACATTGGTCAATTTATAATTGCTTAAGGACCTCTTTTAAATAATATTATTCAGTTCATATCACATATTATAATTTTATAATAATTGGTTAATAATGTGAGTTCATATCAGACGTTTTTGTCGATGTTTGGTACATGAGTCAAAAATGATCATGTTTGAAAATGATTGTCCAGGTAGTTATAAGTAAATCATATCCAGAATAGTATTAATGATTTAAATATCATATATATCCAGATCATATTCATTTTATACTACTCCATAACATTTGGAGATAAAAAATAAATGAAATGCACCATTCATGGAGACGGTAGGCCGTACGTACGCATGAACGCTACTTTCATTTCTTTGTCATATTAATGGAATTAAAAATAATTGAGAGATATATATATATTATAATTACAGTAAAATATACATGTTATATAGGTCACATATGTTCATTAATTTAATTTTTTATACATTCCATGTATTGCATGAACAAGTCACATCACTTGAGGGGGTGGTAGTCCACACTTCATCGTATGAAATTATCGCATTTTCACAACATGAAAAGCGTAAAGGAATGTTTTAAATATAAAATTCAGAAGAATATAGAAAGCATAAATACCATATATATCATATATAAAATATAGTGACATCCTAATGGCCACCATGAATGGTGTTAAGATAAGATTGAACAATCATCGTTTCGTGAGGCAGAAATTCGCCATCCACAGAAACAGTAAGTTCTTTAACCATTAGACGAAGGTTTGTGTAATTGTAGCTCAAATCCTTCACATAAAAACATAATATTATATTTAAGATAATTTTTTTGTTACAAAATACAGGAATAAAAATATTTTAGAGGGTTGGAGAATAAAAATAAATCAAAAGAACACAAGTGAAGACATTACCTTTAAATCAGGTAACTCTATTTGATTTGAGCTCAACGGCTTCCTTGGAAAGGATTATTCCCAAGGTGAGGCTTCAATTATGAAAAGAGGGATGTGGAGAGATGAAATGGTCCAGGGTTGGTCAAGCCAAAGGCTTGAGAGGTGTGTGTAAGGTGGTAGAGGTGGGGGCCTTTTATAAGAGGAGAGGAGGGGCACTCTTGGAAAGTTATAACATATTACATTATTATATAATGATTTTCGGATTTTAAAGGTCCCAAAAGGATATATTTCGAGGATAAGGTGATAAGGGTTCTAAATCAACATATCCAATATGTTTGTGACAAGTTTAGGTCTTAGATATTACATTATATTTTCATATTATTTCAGTCGTTAAATAACGAGGTAATCGCTCAATCATCATGGTGTCTTAAATAATTTAATTTATTTAGTGTCTAAAAATTATAAAAAAAATATCATGATGTAGGAAATAATTTTATATTTATAATGAATATTTATAGTCAAAAATATTACTTTTATAACCCCATCTAAAAATTGTTTTAGTAGAACAACACATGTTTGTGACATTTTAATTTTAACTTTAAATAAAAAGGAATTAATGTCAGTTTCCAACCAAAGTGGCTCCACGGGGTCCCCAAGATGACCCATGGACTGTCACTGTCGTCCATGACTCATCCAATAAGGTTAGGACATGTGGAAAGGTCATTTCATATTATTAAAACATTATTTTTACCTTAAATTACACTAATTACCTCTAATCGCGATTAAAAACATAAAAGTTACTATTTACCAAAAAATTATTTTAATCCCATTGATCCACATTTAACTTCTTAATGACAACCATGTTTGTCGGATTTTTGAAATTCAAAACACAGGGGTGGTAAATTTTCATTTAAATGGAAAATCCGTTTTTAAAAGTACCACTTAGTGGTTTCACTATTCATCAAAAATTGATGTTTTTCAAAAAAATACCATAACTTCACCCTAAGCTATATTTGATATTCTGAATTCAAAAATGATGTCTATTTTAAAAAATTCAAAACATATAAGTTAAATTAATTAATTTAATAATTAATTCATGATGTCAGAGCAAATAGCGTGTTTTTTTAATCAATAAGTATAAAATGATTTCCACTAGTGTAAGTCCAATCTCAAGATGAAATTAATTCCAACGACCACTATTAGATTAAATGGTAAAAATAAATTCTAGTTTTACTTTAAAACCAATTCAAAAGATAATCTAATCATATAAATAAGTTAGATTAAAAAGATGTTTTGGATTAAAATACAACATTTTTCACTATTCATTAAAAAATGAACTTTATCGGAAAAATACTAAAAATTTACACAAAGTAAATTTTGATGTACCGATTATAAAGAAGAATTTAATTTTGTCAAATTTAACACATAAAATTGTCAAAAAGTGGATTTAAATGTGGTTCATCATCAAAAGGCAGTTAATCGACCTTTTAAAGAATATTAAAATGTTTACGCTTAAAATTGGATTCATTCGCATTTTTAATCGTATAATATTTATTATAGAAAGTAAAAATATTTGACAAACATATATAATAATTTTGTAGTTAGATCTGTTCATTCCTGTCATTACAATGGCTAGGTGTTAACTACAATTTAAAATAATATTATTTTATTATTAGAGTGCAAAGTAAGATTCCCAAGAAACTTGTTGTTGCGTATTGGGTACGCCATCGAGCATAGAGTCCCCTATAAAGATATATTAATATTTTATTCAAAAATATGGATAAATGTGAAAATGTCATATTCTTTATTTACCTGGGGTGTTACATCCTTCCCCCCTTTTAGGAATTGCATCCTCGCAGTTTTAAAATTGGGCTTGGAAACTTCATTGAAAATCCCACATCAGAACAAGAGTCAGTAAAACAATCACTTTAAAATAAAGAAAGAGAAGGTCACCCTAGTTAACCCATACTAGGATTACATGTAGGAAAACATGGTTATGGAGGACAAAACAAAGGGTCATGTTCTGAGGGAGAGTGATAGTAAACATGTCTAAGAGAAAGTTAACCATAAGAAAATCACAAACTTGTGATGGGTTAAACGGTATTCGCTTCCCCAGTAGGAAAAGTTAACAAACAACATTTTTGTTTTATGTTACTCTTCATTAAGGAATTTATTTTTGAGTTTAACTAAATCATAATGAAACATAATTACTTGTCACGTAGACTTTCAAATTTTACTAGATTCCTTAATCAAACTCATATTTTCTCCAAAAGATGAGTATTTAGGAAGACTTGTTTGTATTAAGAGTACTATAATCAACATCTTGAGAATCACCTAATCCAAAAAAGAGAACTATATATTTCTCATGTATTTAGACAAAATCCAAAACCAAAATTGTGAGTATGAGATCAGATAATCCACAAAAGTATAATCCATTATAAAAATAAAATCTATTCTTATTCACCAACATTTGTCCAAAAAAACCCAAAGTTCAATGAATACCATTCGATAACAATTGTCCATAAAATTCTTCAAAGTAATCCTAACTAAGATTGAAACCCAAATATTTGAAGGATTTAATCACATAGTCCTCCAAGGCACAAATTAGATTTTATCTCCAAATAACATCAGTTACTCTTAAATTCTCATATTGAAAAGTAATTAACCTAATCACATATCCTCGATGATAGGTTAATAATTTCCATAGATAAACCCAAAATAAACTTAATCTTGATTCCTAAAATCATCTAACTAAAAAGAATTAGTCAAACTGACTAGGGAATTCACGTAGTCCAGTTGTAGGTGATAAATACCAGTCGCACTTTGATTGTGGGTTCGATTCCCGTAGCTTTGTCCGACGCGACGAGTTTTCAGATGGTCTGCGTGTTGTACTTTTTCCAAAACTATATAATTCTTAAAACATTCCCAAAATGAGATAAAATCTTCAAAAACAATCATAACATATTTTAACATCAATTTTATCTCATGCCTTTCATTTTCCATCATAATATATAATAACCCATTATTACCTCAAAAGTAAGGATCAAATAAACCCTAATGGTTACCTTTATAATTATTACCTGAACTTCCACATCGATTGGTCATCTCGTACATGATTCATTACAGAACATAACAAGGTACAAGTGGTTGATCATGACTCCTTGATAGTTGGTTTAGAACAATCAAGAGTTTCCTCATTGAATCCCCCATTTCATCCAATCTCTTTATCAGAGAACCACCACAGTTTCCTTCAAACCTATTGTCACTTTGGTGCCTGCTAGATCCATCCATTCACTAAAAACAGAAATGTCAATGTGAGTATATCAAAAAAACCATCATGTACTAATGAGGAAGATAAACACTAAAATATAATTACTCATTCACTTTATCTAAAACTAGGACACTTTCTGAAATCCTAACCATTATGGTAATGTCACTTATGCCTAGAGAATACCCTAACATCTAAAGTTATCTAAACCGACCTTTGATACCAACTATAAGACCCCAGCCTTAAACCTTACTTAATATTTAATTAAATGAATAACTCACATTGAGGGTCTTTTCAGGTTTAGAGTTTTAGAGAATTAGGACATAGCTATTACATCTCAAAAGATTACATAGTGGACACATCTATTAAGTTTCCATAAAATAAAAAATCACTTAAAAAGAAACATGTCTAGTTCCATGTTTTAGAAAGCATGTCTTTCCTTGATCACATCCATGAACCTATTCATCTTTAAGTCCTGTGGAAAACATTTCAAAAACATGGGATGATCATAAAAAATCCTAGTAAAGGATACACAAAGAAGGAAAACGTTTTGTTTTTTAAAACAACAAGTAAACCATGAATACTTTACCAAATTAATACTTTCCTCCTTTATTAAGTAGTAAAAACTCTTCACTGACTAAATGACCATTACTTACCCTTTTGTAACCAAACGATTACCATAAAACCAATATAAAGAACACATAATATATAAAGGTAACATGGGACATAAAAATACTCAAATGGAATAACCATACAGTCGACTTCCACACATACTTAATGGAATAGCCATACGACCAACTTCCATAGCCAATGCATTGGAGGTTATAACGTAACCACCCGTCCTGGTATTCACGGCACCACCCGTCATATGGTTTATCACGTAACCACCCATAAAATGTCCAAGTACCATCATTACACATAAAACATTGAAAATATAAACATTTCAATAACAAAATTTCATTTTCAATCACAATAAGTAATTCCAAGATATTGAATTAATCAATCCATTTTCAAAAACCATTTAAGAGAGATTTTTGAATCAAAGTGTCCCATACCACTTTGAAGATTTTAATGGAATTACAATTTTAAAACATTAATGTACATATAAATAAATACTGAAAACCATTTTGAAAACATGGACATTAAATATAAAGATTTAGAATAATAAATCTTTAAAACATTTAAAACGATATTTTTTGTTAAAGAGTTTTTTACAAAATGAGAGACTCTTGAATACAAATAATTGCAAAATAACATTTAATACGAACTTTATAATATCATGAGAATAAAGGGATTCAAGATATAATATGTCAAAGGTCAGTATACACACCATATAAGAGTGAATTGGTGCATAACAACAATGAAGACTCAATGGAAATGTAAATTGAGATTGAATCCATTATAAAGATGGTATCCTTAAATTAAGGATAAATCTATCACATAATTATGTGTGAGAAATAAAAATACACCCAATATAAATTGATATTAAGTGTGAAAAAATCATAGGTCATTCACATATATTTATAGGATTACATGTTCAATAATTACAAGTTGAACCCAAAGAAATCGAAATTGGGTTAAGATGTTCCCTTGTAAAAATTCGACAGCCTTTTGGCGTCACTTCAAAATTCAGAAAATTAGTCGATGAGAGAGTGAATGGTATCTAATCACTTGGAAATAAAATTTACATCAATAAGGATATATAATTTCATATCCCAACATAATAATATGTAAATTAAAAGACATAACAAAAGAAGTCTTTTAAAAAGAGGAGGGTGAAAGGTCCCCTTATCGAGTTGGGTAACTTTCGAAACGTACACCCCATGGAAGAAGGGTCATAAAATGAATATTTAAATACCCATAAATGAAATTATCCTACAAAAAGTGTATAATTATTTTAAGTACATTCACCACTCAAAGGAAATAGTGGCAAATGTAGCATAAATTTCACGAGAATAAAAGTGAGATGAAAAATCCCTTACCAAAACTCGGCAGTCTAACGGCGCCACTAAAAACTTCCAAAAATGGATTTATGAGATCAAAGAGGGTATCTCATAATATGACCATAAAATGTATAGTATGAGTAATATAAAAGAACATCCCCAAACATAAGAAATATGATCTTAAAAGAAATGACATGAAATAGAGTACTTAAAAATAAAGAGAGAGGTTGGATCCATTAAGAAAATTTGCCAGCCTAACGGCGCCATTCAGAATTTCCAAAATGGATTTAGGAGAGAAAATATCGTCTCTCATCATATTAACTTAAAAATTACAGTCTGATTAATATAAAATAACAACCCAATCATAATAAATATGGGATTAAAAGGAATGACATAAATGAGTGAACTTAAAAAGAAAGAGAGGGGTAGCATCCGTTACCACAAGTCCAACTTGTCTTGTTTGTTTCGTTATATTCCTGAATAATAAACTTTAGTCAATTTATAATTGATTAAGGACCTATTTTAAATATTATTATTCAGTTCATATCACATATTATAATTTTATAATAATTGGTTAATAATGTGAGTTCATATCATACGTTTTTGTCGATGTTTGGTACATGAGTCAAAAATGAACTTGTTTGAAAATGATTGTCCATGTAGATATAAGTAAATCATCTCCAGAATAGTATTAATTATTTAAATATAATATATATCCAGTGCATTTTCATTTTATACTACTCCATAACATTTTGAGATAAAAAATAAATGAAATGCACCGTTCATGGGGACGGTAGGCCGTACGTACGCATGAACGCTACTTTCATTTCTTAGTAATATTAATGGAATTAAAAATAATTGAGAGATATATATATTATACTTACAGTATAATATACATGTTATATAGGTCGCATATTTTCATTAATTTCATTCTTTATACATTCCATGTATTGCATGAACGAGTCACATCACTTGAGGGGGCGGTAGTCCACACTTCCTCGTATGAAATTATCGCATTTGCACAACATGAAAAGCATAAAGGAATGTTTTAAAAATAAAATTAAGAAGCATATAGAAAAAATAAATACCATATATATCATATATAAAATATAGTGACATCATAATGGACACCATGAAAGGTGTTAAGATAAGATTGAACAATCATCGTTTCGTGAGGCAGAAATTCACCATCCACAGAAACAGTATGTTCTTTAACCATTAGATGAAGGTTTGTGTCAGTGTAGCTCGAATAATTCACATTACAACATCGTAGTATATTTAGGATACTTTTGTTGTTACAAAAGAAAGGAATAAAAATATTTTAGGGGGTTGGAGAAACAAAATAATACAAAAGAACACAAGGGAAGACATTACCTTTAAATCGGGTAACTCTCATTGATTTGAGATCAAAGGCTTCCTTGGAAAGGATTATTTCCATAGTGAGGCTTCAATAACGAAGAGAGGGATGTGGAGAGATGAAATGGTCAGGGGTGGGCTGATCCAATGGCTTGAGAGGTGTGTGTAAGGTGGTAGAGGTGGGGGCCTTTTATAAGAGGATAGGAGGGGCACTCTTGGAATGTTATAAAATATTATATTATTATATAATGATTTTCGGATTTTAAAGGACTAAAAAGGATATATTTAGAGGCTAAGGTGATAAGGATTATAAATCCACCCATACAATAGGTTTGTGACAAGTTTAGGTCTTAGATTTTACATTATCTTTTCATTTTATTTACATCATTAAATAATGAGGTAATCGCTACATCATCATGGTGTCATTAATAATTTAATTTATTTAGTGTTTAAAAATTATAAAAAAACTATCATGATGTAGGAAATATTTTTATCTTTCTAATGAATTTTTATTGTAAAACTTTTGACTTTTATAACCCCATATAGAAATTGTTTTAGTAAAACAACACATGTTTGTGACATTTTAATTTTAACTTTAAATAAAAAGGTATTAATGTCATTTTCCAACCAAAGTGGCTCCATGGGGTCCCCATGATGACCCATGGATTGTATTGGTCGGCCATGAATCATCCAATATGAATAGGACATGTGGCAAGGCCATTTCATATTATTAAAACATTATTTTTACCTTAAATTACACTTATTACTTCTAATCACGATTAAAAACTTAAAAGTTACTATTCACCAAAAAATTATTTTAATCCCATTGAACCACATTTTACTTCTTAATTAAAACCATGTATGTCGGATTTTTGAAATTCAAAACACAGTGGTGGTAAAATTTCATTTAAACGAAAAATCAGTTTTTATAAGTACCACTTAGTTGTTTCAGTATTCATCAAAAATTGAAATTTTTCAGAAAAATACCAAAACATCACCCTAAGATATATTTTACATTCCAAATTCAAAATTGATTTATATTTTAAAAAATAAAAAACATATAAGTTACATTAATTAATTTAATAATTAATTCCCGATGTTAGAGCAAATAGCGTGTTTTTATGAATCAATAAGTTTCAAAAGATTAAAACTAGTTTAAGTCCAATCTCAAGATGAAATTAATTCCAACGTCCACTATTGGATTAAATGGTAAAAATATATTCTATTTTTACTTTAAAACCAATTCAAAAGAAAATCTAATCATATAAATAAATTAGATTAAAAAGATATTTTGAATTAAAATATAACATTGTTCAATATTCATTAAAACTTGATCTTTATCGGAAAAATACCAGAAATTTTCACAAAGTAAATTTTGATGTCCCGATTCTAAAAAAGAATTTTATTTTGTCAAATATAACACATAAAATTTTCAAAAAGTAGATTTAAAAGTGGTTCGTCATCAAAAGGCGGTTAATCGACCTTTTAAAGAATATTAGAATGTTTACGCTTAAAATTGGATTCATTCTCATTTTTAATCCTCTAACATTTATTGTAGAAAGTAAAAATATTTGACAAAAATATATAATCATTTTGTAGTTAGTTCTATTCATTACCACCATTACAACGGCTAGGCATTAACTACAATTTAAAATAATATTATTTTATTATTAGAGTGCAACGTAAGATTCCCAAGAAACTCGTTGTTGCATATTGGGTACGCCACCGAGTATAGCGTCCCCTTTAAGTTTATATTAATATTTTATTCACAAATATGGATAAATGTGAAAATTTCATTTTCTTTATTTACCTGGGGTGTTACACAGATACATTCCTAAAATTTAAAATTTGGTTTTTATTGATTTCTTCATTTGGATTACCTTGTAATTTTTTATTGTTTTTTGAAATTTCCAAGTAGTTTCCAAGAGGGTTCCCTTTCACCACTTATAAAAGGACACTCACTCCATTCACTTATCCAATCATTGAAATCTATTTTGATCAAACATAACCTTTTATAGTGCCTATTTAAAATCCTTAGACACTTTATATAGCTATTAGGCTTCCAAAAATACCAACCCCAAGATCGTTAATTGGAAATCCAAAGGATGTTTTTATAAGAAAATAAAATTATCTTAACAAAGATATTTCATTTTATTTCATCTCTTCTCCCATAAATTTTTTTACCAACCTTAAAATACAATAACAAAAATATATTCCATATATATAGAAGTTATCCGGATTATTGACAACTAATTATCCGTCTAATTCTCCATAAAATGGGTTATAAAATCATAAATTGTGTGTACGACAGACTACCGACTTGCTAACCGATGTAATTTTTATTCCATATCCTCATTTCAAGGATAAATATAATTATGTTTTTGACACACATATAAAATATATTTATGATATTAGTACACTTATGATTTATAATATAAAATATATAACTTCTTATGTTCTATTCCATTTAAATTACAGTAATACCTTTTGTGTTGACCGTGGAATACCTCCTCATGAAGCGATGTGATCCATTATTCACATACACATTACACGGTAAGTAATGTGGTTATATTTATGAAATATATATGATATATATATTATATGATAAGGATTATTTATGATTAATAAATCGCATATTTTCTTATCCTTTCAACCATTATGGAAATTATAATGTAGCTTGTCTCTCAATATGACCAACCATCTCAACGAAGTGATGTAATCCATTTTTCAGGTTCAAATTTATATACAGATTCTAAAAAGTATTCTAATGAAGTGTAAGGTTAGGGACATTGCCTCAATTTCCATTCATTGAGGAATATTGTAATGTTCCTGTGAATATACACCCCCTTTGACATGTAAAATCATTAATCCTTAATAAATCATTATATTTTTTGATTTAGTTTTAATTATTTAATCATTTGTCAATTTACTTGAAATTTAAAAAATGGTAATGAATTTCATAACTCAATTACATTTTATTTCATTATACTACTTCTCCATTGTCAATGATATTCTAAGATTATGTGTCTAATTACTTTTTATTATCTTATGTTTCATTTCAAAATTATTACTTTGACATAAACTCTAAACACATAATTGATTAATTGATTAATTATCACATCAACTATATAATCTTTGTAAGGGTTTTTTTCATAACCTCATTTGAAACGCCTTTTTTTATTTTGGAATTTTAGTTGAAGGATTTTATTTTATCATTGTCTAAAAAACCCAATTCATTTTCTTCTTTTATGGTTATTCAGGATATTTTCATGTAATGTTAACTTTTTTCACTCTTTGGTACATAAATTAATTGATCTGTTTTTATGAATATTAAATTTTATTTCTCTCATCGGTTAGAAATCCGAATTTGTATAAAAACATTTTTTATAAATATGATTTCAAAAAATTATAATATTTCTTAAATACCTTTTATCTTATTATACTTTTATGAATTTTTTGAAATCATTCATCATGTAATTTTAAAAAATGTACATTTTGGATTTTATCAAAATTATTATTAGAATATTATTTATAACATATAAATAATAAACCAAATTTCTACTCTTCTTGACCACCCAATTGTTTTATGGATTCATTTATAATTTTTAAAGGTTATTTTTAAATAAATTTTTAACCTTTTTTGAAAATAATAAATCTTGAATATTATTTTAAAATTGAAAGGTTTATTTTCCTCAAGAATTTTTTAAATGACCTTTTAAGGGAATTTATATTCATTAATGACAAGAAAAGATTATTATACTTATAATTCAATAGGGATATGTTCTATTAATAGAATCCTTATTCATTATATGAATTTTTTTTGTTTATTCTAACTCAGAAATTTATAGACATTCACTTTCATTATTCATCTTGTGGTCATTATCTTTTTCTAATGATATAAACATTCTTGTGATCATTATCTATAAAATATTCCACAAATATCAATATTATTTATTATCGACATGTTTATTAATTAATGAAAATATCATTTTGACATACAATGTACTATATTTAATGTTCTTTATTTATCAGGGGAAATATTGGTAAATATATATTATCTATTCAATATGGATATTTTATTATATTGAAACATATAAAGGAATTATAACAATTAGTAAATATATGCTAAATGAATTCGACATGCAGTGATGGATGGGTCATGGAGTTATATTACCTATTGATGCATTAGTAGTCTCGTGAGGAAATTAGTAGACTAGTATTAAATTAGTTTCTACATGTGTTTTTAAACTATCTTCAAAAATGTCATTATATTGTAGGAATCATGTACATTAAAACGCAATGTCCAATAATCAATAATTTCTTTTACTATGAATTAGTTAATTATAATCCTTCATATTTTCATAATGATAGTGTCATTCGATTAATTTACTTCATAATTTATTAATTGAATGTAATTTGTTTTTAGTTATTTTACTTGAAATATTGATTATTCATTTTCTTCTTAGCCAAGAGATATTTTTAATGTTATTATATCTAAATGAATTCAATTAAAATTGTATTGTTTAAATGGTACGTGGATTTAGTTTATTACCTTGAAATATTGATTATGACTTATGTTATCATGATAGTAATGTTTTTTTAACATAGAATGTGTGTTCATTTATTTTTCTTTCCATGTTGATTATGCTTATTGGTTAATGATAACTTCTCTTGTGCATAAATAATTTATAGAATTTGAGATCACCATTATTCTGATTCTTTTTTATGAATCCAAAACGGTTTACTAAGATTGATATTATAGTATATGCTTCTAATAAGGGCTCCTCCTCCACTTCCAATATTTCATCATACTTATTTTTTTTACTAGATTTAAAATTTTGACTCACCTCTTCTGCTTTCATTTAATATAATTTTCCCAAAAAGTCCATTCATTCATGAATGTGAAGCTTCCAATAATGATTTCTTATCTGGATTTCATGAAAAACTCCATGAGGATGGACCATTCATTAGTGGGATTCTTTGGTAATATATGAACCTCCATTGTTTTCACTGACATATTCATTTTCATTCATGGAAATTTTAATAATGGGATATTAAACAGATTTTGGACCCGATTTTTTTTATTTGATTCACGGTATAAGATGAACTAATTATTTCATGGTCGAATTCTATGCATATCATATTAGGTACACGTTTTTTAATATTTTAGTGTTCATTAAATTTTACCATGTAGTATGATCACCCTATCATGTAAATTTGAATTTCTCTTATAGGAAATCAACTACTATTTTACAATCAGGAAATTATTCATTTGATTATAAATCTGGTGAGCCATTTATAATGATCAGATCATCATACTCATGATTTTATTCATCTTGTTTCTCTGATGGTCTTTTTTGAAGTTTAATTTTCTGAATACTTGATGGATTCTTTTGGAATTAATGTTAAGATGATATGTGTTCGAATCAAATTGTTTTATATGAATAATGGGTCTCATTTTGTTAATCTTAAATACATCTTATACATGATTCTTGTAGATACATACAATGGTTGGAAATTTATTTTTGGCCATTGTATTAGACACCTTGGGATAGGGCCACCCATTGCAACCTATGGGGAGATTGAATTGATTAAATTAGTTTTCGTTACAACATTCCAATGCCTTGAGGTGGAACCACTAGGTAACAAAAATATGTGTCATGCTCACGTAATCCTAAAAGAGGCAAAAACATTTCATCATCATCCGAAGATTGCTGACATCAATGGTTTTTTGAGGCATGATTTGGGTCATAGTAATTTAGTAAAGAATGATCATGCTATATCAGGGGGCTAAAGGGTTACCATGGCTAATGACAATAATAAATTGTTCTCCACCTCATATATAGATGTTGTGATACTATCATGTGTTTATACTAAAAAATATGAGACCTATGAGTACGGTCCAACTAGATACCGTAACCAGAGGCTCGAAATATAGGGAACATCTAATATTCAGGGAGATGGGTTGAATGTAGTGAATAGGACTAGTACTACTAGATCTAGTGATACCATTAATCCTATTAATAGATTGGAATGGATACAAATTTAGGGAAATACAAACGAGCAAGGAGATACAAAGTTGGAAATCATTCTAATAAAGACCAAGAAGCATATGGGAAAGAGGAAAATGATGAGAGTGATATTTTTTTCATAGGATATATCACATTGGAAGGTCATAGTATATGAATTCACTTCTTGTCAAGGAATAAATGGTATAAAAGTTACCATGATTTTGAGAGTTTTATACTGAATAATGGGAAGAAATCCAAAAGGAGAAAGGACTACACATATTTTTCAAGTTAATAAAGAAAATGTTCAACAAAGAGGGTCATCATAAGGAAAGGGATAGTGAGTTTGAAAATAATGGAATGAAATGGGATCTAATCATACAATCTGGGGAAGAAATCTTGGATAAGTACATATTGATTAAGCCCCCCAAGATGAATCCGAGATGATAGTTGAGATAAATCTACTCTTAGATGATTTTGTGGAGAAGAGGGGTTTGTTTAATAAGAAATAAATCATTATTATAAGAGGTTTCAATAAAAGTGAAATAAATGTGGAATAGTTCATTCAATCCTTGAGAACGTTGGCTTAGTTCTTAGAAGACCTTATCAAGGAAGATATAGACACTAAGGTTCATACCCAAAACATTAAATTATATTGGTATAAAGCTTTAAATATATTTATTCTTGAATTTAATGTGTTTTTATCTCTTAAAATGTAATATACATTATAGTTTTCTTTAAATGGGGGTTTTGTTATGCTTTCATTTTTTATGGTTCTCACCTAACACCTAAATGTGACCTTCTTGAAAATTGAATATTGAAATGAATGGTTTTATGGTTTGAAAAGGATATTCTATAGGAAATAGTGAAACTATAGATAAAAATATAATTTAATTTGTATATTTAAATGTTATATAAGAATCATGTATGAATATATTTTTGCAAGACTATTAAACAATTTGGTATTTTAAGACGTGACTCATTGTGTATTGTTCCAACGTAATCATGTAATACATAAACTATGGGTCACTCGAGGTTGGGTCTCTACTACCACTATAGAAAATTTTTAGTATAAATATTTATAAATATACTGATTGAAATATAGATCATGGATGATAACCCTATGATATAATATTAGTATTTCTATAGGAGTACATCAAAAAAAATTTAGGAATAGATTATGTAATTTTTAAATGAAATAAAACCATGTTGGGATACTATATTTGGATATAGTTATAGAATGTTTGTAGATTTGATTAACAACCCAAAAACTGGTTCTTTCATACTGACCTGGTCATCAATTACTTTAATACAATGGGACTAAATACAGATCTGGATTGACAGTCCTAGGTTATATGCATTGGGTAATTTACATTTTCATTACAAAACATTATAAAGGAATAAAATAGATGATGATAATGACTTGCCTTTGATAAAACTAAGGTGTCTAATGCTAAAATATGGTTTTTGTATTTTTACATACTATAAATGAATATATGGTTTTCCCACTATGATTATTGTTGATCAATCTATTTTTATTGATTTTTAGTTAATGGTTCTAACCTGAAAGAATTTTGTTAACATTGAACATGAAGTACAATGCGGTGACCATGAGAAACAAATAGGGATGATGATATAGGTGAAATATACTATGATTTTTCCTAATTAGATACCCCCAAATATGATTTAAAAACTATACTTACACCTTAATAAAATCATAGAATCACCAAAGAATCGATAGATGGACTTCTATAAGAGATCATGTGGTGGAGACAATAGATCAATTAATTCCAAATTTCATTCATATAAAAAATTCCGAAATTGACACCCAGGAATGTGCCTCAATGTAATGGGAAAAAAATATTTAATTATGGAATGGAAGGGAACAAATAAATGAAATACTCCAGAAATAATGAGTATTATGATGGAAGGAAATAAATTTCATCATATTGATCAATTTATATTTATTTTTCATAATTATTGGAAACCTAGGTATTATCTGAGTCAATGGTGAACCCCTATAAATGGATACGTCCTGTGTTGAAATAAAATGGTTAAGTATTTTTTATTTGAATCATTTCGAAAATTGTATTTTTTTACCAAAGGTATTATGGTTAAAAAAATTTAATCATCTAAGGATTGTATAAAATTTAAGAAGCCTATTTTCCACTATCAGAATATGAGTTATGGAAACCATCATAGGTTTTGAGTTTAAGGATGATCATATGGTCAATTTCTTAGTCACATATTTTTAGGGTTCATGTAATGGAATTTTTCATACATTAATAGGTTTTTAGGAAAACATTAATGGGAATGACATATATTGGAATTGAATAGAAATAAATTTTTGGAAGAATAACTCATTTACATTTTGAAGTTAATATTAATGTTATGTGTAAACTTTAAGGTTCATATTATCTTTAATGGTTTAGTAATTATTGTTCATTAAAATTTTTGACCATTTTCTTAATTATATTAATTTAGTTTCCGAAGAAGGAACACTTGGTGAATTTGGACTTGATCGCAACGCATGAACCCAAAACCCATGGATGATAAGGGTTTATCACCTACTATTAATGAATTTGTGTACTATTTAATATATCATTGTTTTTAGTTAAATGATTTGATGAATAAATATTAATGATCAACCATTAGTGTTACTACGGAGGTTTACATATTAATGAACGATATTTGATAACTTGTTTTAACCAGATTTGTTTTGAAATATAATTAGATATTTATGGAAATATAATTTACTATTTTATGGATATTGTGTTCCGTTAAAAGAAAATTTTAGTGCTTCAGGCATATAAATTAAAATTTTGGATATTAATTTCATTGAGTAAATGATGAATTGGAAAATGTTCAAAGCACAAACGAAGGATAAAATTATTCTTTGGAAATATAAAATCTATCATGTAATTATATTTACTTATATTATTAAATAGTAAAATAATTCTACAACATTAGGAAAAATGAACATAAAAAAATGTTTTATTACCACCATATCTGATGAATCAAATTGAATTTTAAATCATCATAAACTTATGGTTTTGAGGTCCTTAACTTTTAAGTGATCATTCACCTTCTTATTAACAATTACCTTAGTCGTTCTCTATAATTAGTTATGTTTTTCATTCATTTACAAATATTCACATTCTACTAATTTTCTCCCATATAGAAAATTAATTACGTGTCATTATATATGAAATTTTTACATCCCATTCTCTCTTATTCATATGATATTTTATTAACAATTTTATGATGTGTTTTTTTAAAAAAATAGTCACAAATATCAATCCCTTATTTTATAAGCTAAAGATCAAATTCAATGGAAGGAATTTCATTATTTTAGGGATAATCAAACACCCTAAAATTATAAAATAATAACATTATATTTTATACTCTATGTAAATCTAGGAATTTTTTTTAAATAACACATTAAATATATTCCTCTAAAATTAATCTATTCAATATCTTTTGGGACACGCAGCCACAATTCTAAGTAAACTATAATACAATATAACTTTATAACCACGATATAAAATTGGGGTTCATGAATATTTATTTATAAATTAGGAAAGATATATGTATTAAAGTTGTATAAAAAAATTTATTGGTTATCTTTTGATTAAATTAATATAATAATCATTTAAAATAAATACATATTGTTTTGGGAAAATTATATTTTTTCATAAAGATGGTTTAGTAAATCATTGCACCCGTAATTTATAATTAATTGTTATAAATTTTTGAATACATATTTGATAAAAATAAAACCGTTTTCCATTTCAAAAAATTCTAATTAAATTAGATTAAATTTTTAGATTTTTTTTCATTTGTTTTTCTAATAGTGAAAAAACAGTTATTGGAAATATAATTTCATTAAAATACTTAACAATGTTAAATTAATTTTTTTTAAGTATAAATAGTAAAATTATATTACATTTTGACTAATCTATTTCATTTTAATCAATTTCATATTGAATTCTGATATTAAAACATAATATACCTTTCAAATGTTCTCTTTGGAACCCATCTTTTTATCCGCGTTTGCAAGCAAAATTTATTATTGGATTCATCCACTAATATTAAAATTATTTGAAACCTTTTATTCAATTTATTAAATAATAATAATATATTATATATTAGTTTTAAATTGTTATTTTTAAATAAATAGTGAAAATGTGAAAAAAAATATTTATCGTGATTATGGTTAAATTGAGTTTACCTAGGGGAAAACTAAGATGATAATCATTAAAATGACAAAAAACACCTCAAAATCATATTTTTGGGACATATTTCCATATTATATTATCCTTTAATAGATATTATGGTTTTTTAAGAATATTTAATGTTAATTTCTTTATCATTTTTGAAGTTTTTTTGAAATTTCCATGTAATTTCCAAGAGGGTTCCCTTTACAGCTTATAAAATGGCACTCACTCCTTCCATTTATCCAGAAAATCATGCTAATTGGATTGAACATACCCTAAAATAAACACTTCCCAAAATCTATATGCATTATTTAGATTATTTTTTAATCTTATAAGTCTGTCTCTATGGTCCTTAATGTGTGATCTATAAGAGGTTTCTCTTAGAGAATATACATGTGGTGTTGAAGGACTCTCATTTTCATCCATCTTATTCAACCATGAATTACATCCTAAAACATACTATATGTAAATATAATATATCTCACGTATACGTATATGTTATTATTTTTATTTATAAATATTTATCCATCTTTTCCTTCATCAAATAGAAAATTAAATTTCTTATCGTGTGTTTGACATACTACCACCTCGTGAAATCATGTAATTTGTTTTCCATCACCACATTTAAAATATAGATAAAACTCATTTATATGATATTTATGATCTTATAATACTTAATTAATTGATAAATCTCATATTCCTTTTTAATTTCCATACATTTTAAATTACAATAACATCGCTTGTGTGTACTGAAAACTACCTCCTTGCAAAGCGATGTTATTCATTTTTCTCATATGCATTACATGGAAAGAAATAATGAAAAATTTAATAAATATACGCGATATATATAATATTTTATTTATTAATGAAATATTTATATTTGAAAAAATACTTTACCCTTTAACTTGTTAATGAAATCGCAATGTGTTTTAAATGTACGTATGGCCTACCGTCCCTTGGAAAAATGTGATCCATTCTCCCTGTACAAATTTCAATAATGATTATAATAATATATCTAATAAACAAAAATTATATTTAAACCATAAATATAATTATGTGTATTATGAATCTATATTATATACCCTATAATTATAAATTTCATGATGAACCACAAATGATAATGTGAGGCTATTAACACCAAAAATAATGAAAATAATGAAATATTATTAACCAACGGGTGATTAGATATCATGAAATGAACATACATGACATTATAAATATTAAAATGTTTATTTCATAATTTAATAACATTTTTAATACTAATATAAAAGGGGTTAAAACATGTTCAACTAGAAGGAAGTTTGAGGTTAGAGACTTCGTTTAAATCCCCCTTCATTGAGGGATATTATAATATTATGCACCTCATTCCTTTTATATGGTTTATATAATTGTCCTTTTACATGTAATATGATTATTCCATCATAACTAGCTATATTTTATGCTTCAATATGAGTTACTTCATTCAAAGATATTTGACTTCAAATTTACCAAATGGTAATGAATTTTATAAGTTGATTTCTTTTCATTGTATTATATTACTTATTCATTGTATTTAATATTGTAAGATTATATTTGTAATTAATTTTTTTATCTTCTATTTTATCTCCACTTGTTTTAGATGGTTTTATTTTTTCATAATTAATTAATACATTTATTAATTACCCGTTAAAAATTATGATATTTTCATGGTTTATTTTCACAATCTCATTCATATCAAGATTGCTTATTCATGAATATCATCTGATGAAAATTATTTAATCATTATCTAATAAACCCATATCATATCCTTTTAGTATTTTTATTCATCAAATTTTAAATTTATAGTACCTATTTTCCACTCATTGGTACATAAAATAATTGAGAAAATATTGTTAAGATAATTTGAATTCATTTCACTCCTCAATTAGAAAGTAGTTTTCTTAAAAAAACATTTTTTATAATAAATTATTCAAATAAAATTTTTAAACATGTTTTAACCTTTTTAAAATTATTTATTAAATACAATTTTTCCCATTTTTCGTTTTTATATAAATATTTTTAAATAATGATCAAATCTCTTTCAAAATATCTCACTTTTGTCATATAAAAAAATTATAATTTAATATTTTTATAATATGTATTACATGAACATAATATCTGGGCATCATACCCACTATTTTTTTAAATAATTTATTGTTATTTTCAAATTATATTTTCAAATAAATTTATTTTTAGTTTTTTTATGAAATTTTAATTTTAAAATGTTATTTTTAAAGTGCCAAAGTAATTTTCACCAAGAAATATTTTATGGAATTTCTTGGAATTTCTATTCATTAACAACAAAAACCTTATTCTATATATAATCTACAAAGGATATGTTGTATTGATTTTATCCCTATTCATTCTATAGATTGTTAATGATCATTGTTTCCAAGGAAATAATTGAAATTCACATTATTGATCAATTTTGTAGTCTTTAGCATTTCATTGAAATATTCAAATTTTTCTGATTAGTGGAATTTAAATTTTGTAAGATCCCTGACCATTATAGAGTCATCTTGGGCATGTTTCTAGGTATTTGATTCATGTACAGAGGGGAAGATGATGATTTTATTAGAAGAAATACATGCATTAGTTCATGAATGTCAGGAGAGGATGACTCTGATTTCTATAGCAGCGGAGTCTATACTCTTGATAAGGATCAGAGAGAGGAAATATGAGGATCCATAGTTTTTATCCTTAAGGGAAAGCCTTGAAGGTGGGGAAATACCTTTAGACTGAAAAATTTATAAGGACGAGATCATATCTGTGGAAAATCAGTTTGTTGTGCCTAGAAGTATGCAAGAGGAACTCATGCTAGAATTTCATGATTTAAGGTGGGAGGTACATTCTGGGGTGAAACAAATGTACCATGACCTTCGAAGATAGTTTTTGAGGCTAGGCATGAAAAATGAGATTTCAGGGTTTGTACTAAGATTTTTCTCCTGTCATTAGGTGAAAGTAGAGAATCAATGGCCTGGAGGCCTATTGAAGCCATCACCAATTCCGAATGGAAGTGGGATGACATGACTATGGACTTCATGGTAGGACATTAAAATAATATTAAGAAGAATGATGTTATTTGAGTTGTTTTGGGTTGACTAATGAAAGTATCACACTTCTTGCCTATCAAAGAAACATTTATAGTAGAGTATTTAGGAGAACTTTATGTGAGAGAGATTATTTTTTTGCATGGGGTGATGTGGAATATAGACTCGGATCACGATTCACACTTTACTTCATACTTCTGGAAGGGCATACAGATAGATCTTGGTACACAGGTTCTATTAATTACAGCCTTCCAAACAAAGACAGATGGGTAGTCAAAGCATACCATATAGGTTTTAGAGGATATGTTGCGAGCATGTGTGCTTGACATTGGTGGTTCTTGGGCAAAGGACTTGGCTTTAGTAGAGTTCACATATAACAATAGTTATCAAAAAAACAATACAGATGGAACCATATGAGCAACCATATAATAGAACTCATTCGTCACCACTATATTGGTTATATGTAGGTGAGTCAGATTTGTTAGGATATATTCTTGATCAGGAGACATTGGAGGAGGTGCAGTTGATTAGAAAGTGTATGGATACGCCTCAGAGTAGGTAGAATTCATATGATGATAGACAGAGATGACCCCTCGAGTTTACAGAGGGTGATAGTGTATTCCTTATGGTGTCACCTATATTAGGTCACCATAGGATATAGAGAAAGAGAAAGTTAGAACCTAGGTTTGTGGGACCATTTATGGTGATGGGGAGAATTGGGTTGGTGGCGTACCGATTTTCACTTCCACAGAAATTCAGTGCCATGAACGATGCTTTTCATTTTTCACAAGTATAGTGGTATCACCCCAACCCTTACCATGCGATTGATATGGAAGAGGTTGATCTTGAGATCGATGCACCCTTTGAGGATCATCTGATAGGTGTTTTGGGTTGTAGTGAGAAAGTATTAAGGGGAAAGACCCTATTGTTAGTTCATGTGTTACGGTAACATGGTAATGTTCAAGAGGAAACTAAGGAATAGGAAGCAGAAATGAGGGCTCAATGACCCAATTTTTTGTCTTAGAATCATAGAGAAGTATGGGAGTGTAGCTCAAGGATGAGCTGTTATAAGGTGGGGATATTATAAGACCCCACCCTTTTCTAGACTCATCTTTGGAGCATTTTCAGGTACATTTTATGTTTTAAGTAACATTAACTTGGAGTAAGGTATTGGGGTAAGTTTGGTTAAACTTTTAAGGAAAAATAAATGGTAGTGGGTTGTGCGCAGTTTGCACATGGTTAGACAAACTATGTGACCAAACTGTGCCATGTGTACGAAACAGGACAGATAAGTATGCAAGGTTGGTGCACTATTTTACAAACAGTGTGACCAAACATTTCCAACCATGAAAAACTAGGCAGTGGATTCCACATGTATGGTGCATAGTTTTCTTAACTGTGTGCCTCTGCCCCGGAAACTGTGCATGTAGTTTTAAATATACAATAATCTCTTAAAACCATCCAAACCCCCCAAGACTCCCATATTTCGACCCTGGCTCGGGTATGAAAAATTATAGGTGTTCTAAAAGCCATCCAGAGAGATTCCAAGGCTATCCAAACAATGTTATTCAATATTGAAAGCTTGGATAAAAGATCTTCTCTCCTCCTAGTAAGTGTATTTCATCGTAATGCTTCTCCCTTTCTATCCTCCATATTTGTTCAATATTTTCATGGGGGATCCTAAACTTTTTCTTAGTTCTAAACCTATGAGTTAATATCTAGATATTGGATTGTATATCTATATCTATTTTTTCAAAATCATGAAGACTTTGATCTTAACTTTGGTTTCAGGGAGTCAGATCTAGAGTTTTATCGACGACGTTGTGCTGCTCAGATTTTGGGAATTTCTGTAGGGATAACATCCATCAATAAATCTAGTTAGGTGGTCAAAATTGAACTCCCATAGTAATGATTTATGATATGTGTATGAGTTATGAAATTTATAGATTCTCTTGACAATTTAATTCTTAAATTGGATTAATTAGATATATGGTTTTTTACTTGTGATTTTCCTTGGTGGTTAATTGATGGTTAATCATAGAACAAATAAAGGGGGTTTCCAAATTTATATTTTGGTGATTTTATATTGAGGATGTGATATAAAATTGAATGTGGAAAGATATTTAATTAGATGATATTAATTATTGAAGGATGTCTGGCTTTGAAATATAATTGATTGTCAGAATTAATTATGTTCCATGATGTTGAAAATAGATAATTAATTGGTAGAATTAATTACGTGTCATGTTGTGATGAAAGATAATTAAATGTGAGAATTGATTATGACATAATTATTTTGAAATTGGAAATTAATTGGGAAGAATTAATTATAGAATGATAATTGTTTTGATTGATTTATTAATTGATGAATTAATTATTGGGTTATGTGCATAGTTAATTATTTAAATAACTAATGGCCTTTGAAATGTTTAACTAAACACTATATTAGTAAATGCATAATGTGGAAAAATCTTTAAAATTAAAGAGTTATTAAAATGATATGATTTTATGGTGCTAGGTATGGAGTCCAAGACCAATTAGAATTTTGGACTTGGTCATGGAATTCCTCTACAATAGTTATCCATGATTGAGATTATGGGGTGATAGGCTTGATGACATACCCCGAATGAGAAAAGGATTGCTAGGCATGAAGACCTACCGTCACGAGATTTGTGGTGCTAGGCATGACAAACTTCAGAAAATGATAAATGATAATGAATGATGATTTAAATGGGAAACATGCATTAAACATGGATTAGTGTGATGATTATAAATTAAATAACAATTTGATAACTGTCTAAATTATTCTGTTAAATTTTTACTTCATAAAACTACATTCACTATCATTTGAATGGACTCATTTTAGACAATGTTGGGGATGGAATACTATGGTTTACTCACACCTTATTCGGTCCACCTAATTAGCACATGTGCAAAATTGTTTATTGTAGTATAGGATAAGGGCAAGGAACTGGGATAGATTTCATTTTGGGATTGGAGCATGGGAGAGGGAACCAGACATGGTTCGGGACCTTTTTAAAGTCGTCGTGTCCTTAATTCCAATTGAATTTTAGACACTTGGTAGTTTCATTGTCATAGAATGTTTTACCTTTTAATTGAGTGTTGTATTCTCTGGTTTTGACTATCATATGTCATGGTATTGTTCTGGTTATTTATATGCTTCTGTTATTGTTTAATGTTTATTTTCTTCTGATGTTGTTTTATTCTGATAAAATAGGGTATAGTCTCCCCAAGACTGACTTTCCCGACCATTACTACAATTCATCACCCTCTGGTGTACAAGGAGGCGTGCTTGAGGGAATGTGTCTAATCGGATCAGGGTACCGTTTAGTGGCCTCTAGGTCAGGACTTTAGAACATGGTATTAAAGGATTTTTCATTTATTTATTGTTCTTTTGTCTTACTATTTTGGGGAAAAGTTATATATGAGTTTATGAAGAGTCGAGGCTTGTGATGAGCTTGTGCATGGGAGTTTAAAACCCATGTATGGGGAAAAATATGAGTACTCAGGGTGGGATTTGTGTGATTATTTTTTGATGATACATTTGAATATTATTTCACCTTGGGTGACACACTTGTGATCTTATGTGATATTTGTTTTGAAAATTGTTGAATTTTGATTTGTGTTGTAAAGAGGAATGATATTTAAGACTCCATGCATCACTCTAGGCACTCAGGGTTGTTGTCACATTAATCATTCTAGGCACTCACAGGAAAATGGTTTATGAGTATGTTTTTATACTTAAACGGTTTTCCTTGATGTGATATTGAATCAATGATGAAAAATGAAAATAATGGGTGTCTAATGATAACCTTGATTGAAGAAATGGGAATAATTAATTAATTAATTGTTCAATTAATTAATTTCAAATAATTTGATTAATTTATGTATAAATTAATTAATTATAATGAATATTCACTTGTTAACTAAGATCTAGGAGTATGATGGTTAAGGGTAGTGAAAAAGGCCTTAGTGTTGACTGTGTGGCTAGAAAAATGGAATAGGGGAAGGAAAATTATATTTAGTGCATCTTACACTTGTGGAGAGCAAGGCTGGTCCATCTAAAGTGAGAGGTACTATTCTAGTTGATTCTACTACATCTACTACCTTGTTTGATATTTGTCCTCTCATTTCTTTATATCATCAAATCTTGTTAATGGCTTGAGCCTGGAGGTGGATTTCATAAGCAGGATGATGAATATCGATACACAGTTGGGATCACGGACTTGGGATATCTATTTATGTGAGGGATGTTCACTATAGATCGTAGAGTATTACTTCCTTTGGGATATAAATGTGTTTAATATAATGGGCTTTTACTTGATTATGGGTATGGACTGGCTAGTCTCATACCGATCCCACGTAGATTTTTACTACATTAGAGTGGCCTTTGTATCACTTGAGGTTGACCAATATGTCCTTTGTGGATAATGGAATATCCATGTAGGCAGGGTTTGGCTAATTACTCAGCAATTGGGGGAGATCACAACCCAATTTTCTTGTTTTTTGTTGGATAATATGAGTGTTAGAGAAGATATCCTTCCACCAATAGTATAACTATTTCAGGATGTGTTTCCTAAATACTTTCTAGGGTTACCACCAGAGAGAGATGTGGAATTCATTATTAAGCTCATGTTGGGGACTGATCATGTATCTATTCCACCTTACATAATGGCACAAACTGAGCTTCAAGTGATCAAAATGAAGTTGGAAGAGTTGGAGGATAAAGGGTTAATCCATTCAAGTACATCACCTTGTGGATCACCTGTATTGTTTTCATATAAGGCTGACACGAGTCTATGATTGTGTGTCGATTACCAGAAGTTGGATAAAATGATTGTGAAGGACCAATATCCTCTTTCTTGTATCGATGATTTATTTGACCAGCTTAAGGGGGATAATGTATTCTAAAAGATCGATATGAGATCATGGTATCATCAGGTGAGACTTCAGACCTCAGATATACCATGAACACATTTGAAGAGCATGTATGGACTTTTTGAGTTTTTCGTAATTCCATTTGGGTTAAAAAATGCTCTAACATAGTTTATGGCCTTGTTGAATATGATATTTCATCCATACATAGTGTAACATCCCAGGTAAATCAAGAATAAGACATATTTCCTATTTAATTTGTGAAATAAATATTTATTTTACTTTAAAGGGGTTGTTATGTTCGATAGCGTAGCCGATACGCAACAATGGGTTTCATTGGAATATGACGTTGCACACTAATAATATAATATTATTATTTTAAATGGTAGTTAACTCATAGCCGTTGTATTGGCAGGAGTGAACAAAAACTAAATACAATATGATTATACATGTTTGTTAAATGTATTTACTTTTATCCAATAAAAGTTATAGGCTTAAAATGTGAATGAATCTAATTTTAAGCCTAATTTACATTAAAATGCCGATTTATCGCCTTTTAATGGAGAACCCTTTTTAAATCTAGTTTTGGTCACATTAATACATTCTATATGACCAAATGAAATCTTTATTTAGAATGGGGACATCAAAATTTACATTGTCCATATTTTTAGAATTTTTCCGATAAAGTTCATTTTTTAATGAATAGTGAGAAATATTGTATTTTAATTCCAAAGTGCCTTTTAATCTAATTTAATTATATTGTTATATTATATTTATAATTGGTTTTAAAGTAAAATTAAAATATATTTTTACCATTTAATCCAATTATGGTCATTGGAATTAATTTTACATTGAAATTGGACATAAACGAGTATCAATCTTTTGATAGTTATTGATTCTTAAAAACACGCTATTTGTTTTGATAATTGTAATTAGTTTTAAAATTAATTAATTCCAATTATATGTTTTTAATTTGAAAAAATATAAATCATTTTTGTATTCGGAATATCAAATATATCTTAGGCTGAATTTTTGGTATTTTTTTGAAAAACTTCAATTTTTGATTAATAGTGAAACCACTTATTGGTTGTTAAAATACTAAAATTTTCATTTAAATTTTTTTTACCCATTCTGTGTGTTGAATTTAAAAAATCCAATATACATGGTTGTTATGAAAAAGTAAAATTTGGTTCAATAAGATGAAAATAATTTTTGGTGAATAGTAACTGTGGACTTTTATTTATTGCGATTAAAGGTAAATAGGGTAATTCAAGGTTAAAAGAATATTATAATAATTAAAAATTAACTTACTACTTATCCTATACTTATTGGATGAGTAGTGTCCGGAAATGGACATCCTTGGGTCTATTTTGGGTCCCCATGGAGCCACTTATGAAAGATAATGACACTTTAGATTTATTAATTTAATGTAATGTCAAAATTGACATTGAAAAAAAGATTTTAGTAATTAATTTTTATATGGTGTTATATAAGTCCTATTTTCAACTATAAAATTTCATTGGAAAACTAAAAATATTTCGTACATCATGGTATTTTTTTTATAATTTTTAGACATCAAATAAATTAAATTATTTATGACACAATAATGATGAAGTATTTAACTCATTAATAAATGATTTAAATAAATAAGATTATGATGATTAAAATATTATCCAAAACATGTCAAATTCTGAATGGATGATTTTATTTAGACCATGAGTCATCTTATCTTTGACTGTAATGATTTCTGGACCTTTAGAAACCTAATATCATTATATTATAAAATAATATTTTCACACTTTCCTAAAGAGCCCCTCCTCCCCCTTATAAAAAGCAACCATTTATAACCAACTTATCACACCTCTCAGGCCCTTTGTCTCATCTAAACTCTTCCCAATTATTCTCTCCACATCCCTCTACTCCTCCTAGAAGCCTTACCTTAGGCATAAGGCACTTCAAGATGTCCTTTTAGTTTAAACCAAAGGGAGTTACCCAAATTATAGGTAACAGTTTCTCTTAATTTGTTTTCTTCTATTTTAATTCTCCAACCCTTAAACTCTTTTTATTAATTTCTTTTGTAACCACACTAGTATCCTCAATATTCTCGGATTTTGTTATTATAAGGATTCTAACTACACTTACACCCACCTCCATCTAATAGATGAAGAACATAATGTTTCTGTGGATGGAAAACTAAGGCCTCACAAAACGATGATTGTTCAATTACATATTACCACCTCTCATGGTTCCCATTATGATGGAACTATATTTATATATGATATATATTATTTTTATGATTTCCTTATTCTTCTGTACTTCCCATTTATATCACACCTTTATGGTTTCCATAGTGGGTAAATATGATAATCTCATTTGAGGAAGTGCGGACTACCGCCCACTCAAGGTGATGTGATTTGTTAATGCCTTATGTGGGATGTATAAAGGATGGATTTAATGATATTATATATGATATTATACTCGAATTATAATATACCTATGTATAATTTTGTTTAAATTCCATTAAAATTAGAAATAGAAATTAATGTAGCGTTCATGCGTACGCACGACTTACCATCTCCATGAACGGTGCAATTCATTTCTTACCTCTACATGTTATGTACTATTATAAATACATGTATATGCTGGATATATATGATATATATGATACCCAAATCATGAATATCAGTCTAGATATAATTATCCTTTGACCACATGAACAACATGTAATTATAAGAAGTCCATTTTTTACTCAAGTACCAAATATCGATAAAACGAACGTTATTAACAAAAATGATTGCATAATGTTTATAACATGGTAATAAGTGATATAAAAGGAATAGTAAACTTAAAAAATTTTCTTAACAAAGTATAAATTAACTTTAGTTTATTATTCAATAGATTAAATAATGATCGAGCCAAGTCGGACATGAGAAAAGGGACTTCGTCTCAATCTCCTTTCATTGACGCATTTTTAGTTTCATACATGACATTATTTTATATGGTGTATAAAACCTTTTGACTTTTCATTTTATACAAAGGTAATATTTTTATACGAAGTGTTTTACTAAATAACAATAAGGAATGTTTTTTTAACGTAAGCGGTGACAATGACTTTTCTGCCGCCGTGAGTATTATTTGATCTTTGGCTTCCTTAACAAGTAGTAATGTTTTTAAAAGGAACAATAAACACCATATACACTTTTTACGTATTTTGGTATTGAAAATTATTTTGAGAATGGATATATTATTTCAATATCTTGAAATGATATTTTTTTATTAAAATGTGGAAATGTTATCTTTTCTTTATGATTATATTATGTGTTATAATCATGTTATGGTTCTTGGGAATTATTTATATATACGTGTGGTTTCGTGATAAACTTTGGGTGGGTGAGCCCAAGATAGCTCTCCAATGCATTGGGTAACATGACAGAGGTAAACGTGAATGTTTCTCCTAAGAGATTTAGGGAATATACTATGACGGGTATTCCAAAGTAACTCCCTATGTAGCTGTGATAGCTACAATGTATGTATGATATGGATGTCACAAGTTACCTTTATGATTTATGATTTCTATGTGTCTTTCATAAATATTATGATTGCATGAGGTATGTAATGTATTTCATGTTTTGTATGTATTTATGAAAAAATGTTTTCATTCATTTTTTATAACCCTTACGGAGCTTTTTATTCTTATCCCAAGTTTTTGAAATGTTTTCAGAGGACTTAAAGATGAATAGTGTCAATGATGGGATCAAGGAAAATTCATGCTGTCTAAAACATAGAACTAGACATGACTCTTTTTTTCAAGAGTTATTATTTTATGAAATAATGGAAACATATTAGAAGTTTCTACCTTGTAATATTTTGAGATGTAATATTTATGTACTAATTCTCTAAAACTCGAAACTAGAAAAGATTCTCAATGTGAATTATTCGTTTAATTCAATATTCTATAATTTTTTAAGGTTTGGTCCTTATAGTTGGTATCATAGGTCAGTTTTGATAACTTTAGGTGTTAGGTAATAGTTAATGTAATATCCATAAATTAATTTTTGTCAATATTGAAATCATATAGCATTTCTAGATTACCATGTTTCTTAGCCTCTGATATTTTTGTGTTCAGAATTGGTTTCCTCATAGGAAATAGGGAAGCTGTGTTGGGACAATATCAGGAGGAAGACAACCTTTCAAATCAGCAACCTAGGATGGTCGGAATCAGAACTAAACAGTTTGTTGTAGCGATGGCACAATTGACTCAGGATATAAATGGTGGTGGTATCCATGTACGAGATCAGCTAGATCAGCCATAGTGGAACATGTCAGTAGTGGATCATTTCATGAGGCAACATCCCCCATCATTCAGAGGATCATCTGACCCTGTGATAGCTAAAGGGTGGATTAATGCACTGGAAAAGATTTTCTATGTCATGCATTGTTTAGAACATCAATAGGTTAGTCTTTCTGGTTACCGTATTGATGGTGAAGCTGATCAGTGGTGGTCGATGGTGAAATATATCAGGTATAGTGAGGAGATTGTTTCTCTTGATTGGGATGAATTCAAAGGTATGTTTCATGAGAAATATATTCCTAAGGTGGTTCATCTTATAATGGAAAAACAATTCCTGGAATTGAGGTAGGAGAATGAATCAGTGGCAGCTTATGAAGAAAAATTCACTCGACTAGCAAGGTATGCTCCAAATTTCATACGAGATCTTGATAATAAAATAAACCATTTTTACTTAGGATTAAAGCCAAAGTATCTAAGGTATTTAGCTTCTCGTGAGTTCAAAAGTTATGAAAAAATTGTTCGTTTCATGGAGAAGGTGGAAATGGAGTTTTCTGATGATCTTGTATTCTTTGACAATCAACCGAATAAGAGGTCAAGGTGGCATGAAAAAGGGAAGAACTCTTGAAAAAGTCTGATGGTAAGAAACTTAAGTTTACAGTTTGTGAAAATTGTGGTAAAAAGAATCCTGGGGAATGACTTTTGAATTCTGGTAAGTGATACAGATGTGGTAAAATAGGGAATAAGTATTGAAATTGCACTGAAAAATATCAAGTTAATGGTGTGAAAAAATCTGATTCACAGTCAGTAAAATGTTTTAAGTGCAGTGAAATGGGTCATTATGCAAATGAGTGTCCCACAAATAACTCCACCGAAGAAATGCTGCCAGACTACAAGAAGAAAGGGGTGGTAAAATCCTTTGCAACTACATTAGTAGATGTCAGCCCATCAAATGAAGTTGTGTTAGGTACACTGTTTGTTTGTTCAGATTATGCCAATGTGTTTTTTGATTCTGGGTCTACACACTCTTTCATTTCTGGGAATTTTTCTAGTAAATTGTGAATTCCATCTCAAGATATGAATATAGAACATATGGTAAAAAAACCAGGAGGAAATGTTGAGACAAAAAGAAAACATAAGTACATTCATGTCCTTGTATACAGAAATAATCTACCTGCAAACCTTAATGTTTTTCTTCAAGTAGAGTTTGATGTTATTTTGGGCATTGATTGACTTTCGGTTTATCAGGATAATAATGACTGTAGAGCTAAAGAGTTTTCATTTCAGAATGATTTTCAGTTTGTATACAAAAATGAACCTTTATTGTTTATAACATATCAGGAAGCTTAGAAACTAGTAAAATATTGAAATTAATGTTACCTTGCACATATTTTTAAAAATAAAGGAACTTTTTAAATTAATGATTTTCCAGTCGTAAATGAGTACCTTGAGGTTTTTCCTGATGAGTTGCCTGGTATTATACCTGATCAGGAAGTTGAATTTACTATTGACTTAGTTCGTGATGCTAAGCCAATTCCAAAACCCCCTTATTGAATGGATCAAATTTAACTTTTAGAGTTAAAGAATCAATTGCAGGAGTTATTAGATAATGTTTTCATTAGACATATCACATCACCATGGGGTGCTCTTGTCATGTTTGTTAAAAAGAAATATGGTTCAATGAGACTTTTCATTGATTATAGAGCATTAAAAACCATCACTGTTATGAATAAGTATCCATTTCCACATATCGATGATTTGTTTGATCAGCTCCAGGGAGCTCAGTATTTTTCGAAGATTGACTTGATGTCAGGATACCATCAGTTGAAAGTAGATAAAGCAGACGTTTCGAAGACCGTGTTTCGTACTAGATATGGCCATTATGAATTTTTTGTTTTGCCTTTTGGGTTAACCAATGCACCTGCTGTATTCATGGATATTATTAATATAATTTTCCATGAGTTCTTGGAGAAGTTTGTGGTTGTGTTCATTGATGATATTTTAGTTTATTCCAAAAGTAAAGAGGAACATGAAATTCATTTAAGGGTTGTCTTGTAAACATTAAAAGAAAATAAATTGTTTGTTAAATGTAGCAAGTGTGAGTTTTGGTTACAAAAAATTTCATTCCTTGGTCACATTGTTTCAAAAAATGGCATAACTGTTGATCCTGCTAAAATGAAAGTTGTTGAAAAATGGCCAAGACCCACAAATAAAACTGAGATTCATAGTTTTCTTGGTTTGGCAGGTTATTACCAGAGGTTTGTTGAAAATTTTTCACGGTTATCTAGTCCAATGACTAAGTTAACTAAAAAATGTATTAAGTTCATCTTGACAAATGAATGTGATGATTGTTTTCAAAAATTGAAAATAATATTGGTGAATGCTCTAGTTTTGGCACTGCCTTCCAGAAATGGTGAGTTTTTTATCTACAGTGATGCTTCGTTGAAAGGACTGGGATGTGGGCTATTGCAGAATGATCAGGTAAATGCTTATGCTTCACATCAGTTGAAACCACATGAGTTAAATTACCCTACAGATGATTTGGAATTAGCTGCTGTTGTTTTTGCTTTAAAAATTTGGAGGCATCATTTGTATGGAGTAAAGTGTGAAATATATACTGATCACAAATGTTTGAAGTATATATTCACTCCGAAAGAATTTAGCATGTGATAGATGATATGGTTGGAATTAATCAAGGATTATGATTGCACGATCCTTTATCATCTAGGAAAAGAAAATAAAGTGGCTGATGTTTTGAGTCGAAAGTGTAATACTTCATTAACCATGTTACGTTTGGAATGAGATCCTTTGGTTTTTGATTTGATGAACATTGGCATATAAGTTGTTGTTGCAGGAAATTATTCTATTTTGTTTCAGGTGTTAGTGAAATCAACTCTATCAAACAGAATTAAGCAAGCACAAAAGGAAGGAAGTGAGTTGCAGAAAAATGTTATGTTGGTTCAGAAGGGTAAGTTTCATGATTTCAACATTGATAATGATTCTGTTTTGAGATTTGGAAAGAGATTATGTGTTCCTTGTGATTCACAGTTTAAGAATGAGTTGTTATATGATGCTCATAGTTCTCTGTTTTCAGTTCATCCTTGCATTACTAAAAATGTACAGAGATCTTCGGGAGTATTACTGGTGGGATGGAATGAAAATAGATATTGTTGATTTTAATGTGAAGTGTTTGACTTTTCAGTAGGTTAAAGAAGAGTGGTAGTTACCGAAAGGGATGCTTCAACCTCTACCGGTGCCAGAGTGGAAATGGGAAAATATATCCATGGGCTTTGTTATGGGATTACCAAATACATCTCAAGGTAATAATGCAATCTTGGTTATAGTTTACCGATTGATTAAATCTGCTCATTTCCTTCCTATTAGAGATACTTTGTCTCTAGATCAACTTCCTCGGTATTATGTTAAAGAGATAGTCAGATTGCATGGAGTTACCCTCTCCATTATATCTGATCATGATCCCAGGTTCACTTCTATCTTTTGGAAAGGCCTTCCGAAGTCATTGGGTACTGAATTAAATTTTAGTACATCTTTTCATCCTCAATCAGATCGGCAATCAGAATAAACAATTTAGACCTTGGAGGGTTTGTTATTTGCTTGTTCGATGGATTATCATGGAAGTTGGACCAAAACCTTTCTTTGGTTAAATTTTCATATAAAAATAGTTTTCATTCTAGTATAAGGATGGCTCCATTTCAGGTATTATATGGAAAGTGCTGTCGAACAATTGCTTTTTGGGATGAAGTAGGTGAAAGGAAGCTGATGGGTCCAGAAATGGTGGATGTGATGGAAGAGAAAGTTCAGTTGATTCAAAAGCACATGAGAATAGCTCAAAGTAGACAGCAAATTTATGCAGATAACCGGAGGAAGGATCTTTCTTTTGAGATAGGTGATCAAGTCTTTCTCAAAGTTTCTCTATAAAAAGTGTGATGCATTTTTGTAAGAAGGTAAAGTTGAGTTTGAGGTTCATTGGACCTTATGAAATTCTAGAGAAAGTTGGATCAATTGCGTACATAGTGGATTTACCTCCACGTTTATCCCAGGTACATAATGTTTTTCATGTTTCTATGTTGAGAAAGTATATGCCAGATCGATCTCGTGTTTTGAGCCCCGAGGTAGTTTAGTTGGAAGAGAATCACTCTTATGGAGGAAAACCAGTTCATGTTCTTGACCATAGAGAGAAAGTATTAGGGAATAAGGTAATTAACCAGGTAAAGGTTTTATAGAAAAACCATATGGTTGAAGAGGCAACGTGGGAATCTGAAAATTCTATGAGGGATAAATACCCCCACTTATTTTGATAAGTGAATAAAAACTGTGAGAACGCAATTCCTAAAATGGGGGAAGGATGTAACATCCTAGGTAAATGAAGAATAAGACATATTTCATATTTAATTTGTGAATAAAATATTAATTTTACTTTAAAGGAGTTTCTATGTTTGATATTGTACCCGATACGCAACAACGAGTTTCTTTGGAATCTTACGTTGCACACTAATAATATAATATTATTATCTTAAATGGAAATTAACTCCTAGACGTTGTTTTGGGGTGAATGAAAAAAAACAAACTACAATATTATTATACATGTTTGTTAAATGTATTTACATTTATCCAATAAAATTTAGAGGCTTAAAATGTGAACGAATCTAATTTTATTCATAATTTTCATTAAATGGCTGATTTATCGCCTTTTAATGGAGAACCCTTTTTAAATCTAGTTTTTATCACTTTAACACATTCTATATGGCCAAATAAAATCTTTCTATTGAATGGGGACATCAAAATTTACTTTGTGCAATTTCTTGGAATTTTTCCGATAAAGTTCATTTTTTAATGAATAGTGAGATATATTGTATTTTAATTCAAAAATGTATTCTAATCTAATTTATTTATATGGTTAGATTATCTTTTTAATTTTTATTAAAGGAAAATTAAAATATATTTTTACCATTTAATCCAATTATGGTCATTGTAATTAATTTCACTTTAAAATTGTACATAAACAAGTATCAATCTTTTGATAGTTATTGATTCTTAAAAACACGCTATTTGTTTTGATAATAGGAATTAATTTTAAAATTAATTAATTCTACTTCTATGTTTTGAATTTTTGAAAATAGACACCAATTTTTAATTCGGAAAATCAAATATAACTTAGGATGAATTTTTGGTATTTTTCTGGAAAACAACAATTTTTGATGAATAGTGAAACCACTTAGTGGTAGTTAAAAAAACTGACATTTTCATTTAAATGAAATTTTACCACTTCTGTGTATTGAATTTCAAATATCCTACATACATGGCTGTTATGAAGAAGTAAAATTTGGTTCATTAAGATGAAAATAAATTTTTGTGAATAGTAACTTTTGACTTTTATTTACTATGGTTAAAGGTAAATAGGGTAATTCAAGGTTAAAAGAATATTATAATAATTCAAAATTATCTTAACACTTGTCCTAACCTTATTGGAAGAGTAGTGTCTGACCATGGGCATCCTTGGGTCTATTTTGGGACCCCAGGGAGCCACTTATGAAAGATAATGACACTTTAGAAAAATTAATTAAATGCAAAGACAAAATTGACATTAACAAAAAGATTTTCGTAATTAATTTTTATATGGTGTTATATGAGTCATATTTTCGACTATAAATTTTCATTGTAAATATGAAAATATTTCCTAAATCATGATTTTTTTATAATTTTTGACATCATGTAAATTAAATTATTTATGACTCAATAATGATGTAGTATTTACCTCATTAATAAATGATTTTAATAAATAAGATTATGATGATTAAAATATTATACAAAAAATGTCCAATTCTGATTGGAAGATTTTACTTCGACCATGATTCATCTTATCTTTGACTGTGATGATTTTTTGACCTTTAAAACCAGAATATCAGTATATTATAAAATAATATTTTCACACTTTCCTAGAGATCCCCTCCTCCCACTTATAAAAGGAGACCATTTATAACTAATTCCTCACACCTCTCAAGCCCTTTGGATCATCCAAACTCTACCTAGTTAAGCTCTCTACATCCCTCTGCTACTCCTAGAAGCCTTAGTCTAGGCATAAGGCACTTTAATAAGTCCTTTTAGTTCAAACCAAAAGGAGTTACCCAAATTAAAGTTAAAAGTTTTTCTTAACTTTTTTTCTTTTATTTTACATCTCCAACCACTAAACTATTTTTATTCAATTATTTTGTAACAACACAAGCATCCTTAATATACTAGAATGTTTTTATGGGAATTATTTGAACTAAACTTACACACACCTCCATCTAATGGATTAAGAACATAATATTTATGTGGATGGAAAACTAAGGCCTCACGAAACGATGATTATTCATTTACATATTACCGCCTCTCATGTTGGCCATTATGATGGAACTGTATTTATATATGATATATATTATGTTTATGATTTCCTTACGCTTCTGTAATTCCCATTTATAGAACACCTTTGTGGTTTCCATAGTGGGTAAATATGATAATCTCATTTGAGGAAGTGCGGACTACCGCCCCCTCAATGTGATGTGATTCGTTAATGCCTTATGTGGGATATATATAAAGGATATAGATAATGATATTATATTTGATATTATACTGGAATTATTATATAACTATGTATCATTATTTTTTAATTCCATGAAAATAAGAAATATAAATGAAACTAGCGTTCATACATACGTACGACTTACCGTCTCTATGAACGGTGCATTTCATTTCTTACCACTACATGTTATATACTATTATAAATACATGTATATGCTTGATATATATGATATATATGATACCCAAATCATGAATATCATTCTTAATATACTGATACTTTGACCACATTAACAACAAGTAATTATAAGAAGTCCATTTTTGACTCACGTACCAAATATCAACAAAATGAACGTCTGGATTTTCATTTTTGATCTTTTTGACATCTCCTTACCGCATGTTGATAATGTTGCAGATTTTCTGTACTCTATTGAAGCTGTTCATCTCTCCATGCAGCTTCAAGTCCTCTTCTTTGCTGCCTGTGCTGAAGGTTTTCATACCATATGGAGATGCAGGAACAGTATCAGGCATGGAAAGTCTGCTTTCAGTAAAAATTCTGCTACTTCTAGCATTCTTTCAATGACCAGAATTGCAAATCAGATCCATCCTAGACAATGTCACAACTCTATCAAAGACTTTGTAGTCCTGAGGAGGCTTCATTTGTCAGGAAACTTCCCCAAACCTTCAGGCACTATGGAAATCTTCTGGAAACCTCCATTGGCAGGTTGGATCAAATGCAATCTTGATGGTGCCTCAAAAGGAAATCCTGGACCAGCTGGTTATGGCATTGTGTTCCAAGATGAAAATAGCAACTTTTTTGAAGGCTCCTATAGATCTTGCGGTTATGCTACTGCTCTCGAAGCTGAGATGATGGCCCTTATTACTGCAGTGGATATGGCTCATGAAAGACACTGGAATGATCTCTGGTTTGAAAGTGACTCCTCTACTATAGTGCACGCTGTCCGGAAAAATCAGATCCATCTTACATGGAAACTCACCCCGAAATGGATCAAATGCTTTGAAATTATTGCCACCAAGAACTTTATCATTACTCATGTTTATCGTGAAGCCAAATCGGTTGCTGATAAGCTTGCTTCCAATGGCATCTCTGAAACATCTAGAGTGCACCTGACCACACCTGATGAGGATTTGACTAATCTTCTTAATAGGGACAAGTGTAAAATCTCCTCCTTTAGACTCCTGTAATTTTCCTCATTTATTTGAATCTCTTTGATTTGCTTTTAAAAAAACAAAATGAACGTTATTAATTTAAATGATTTCATAATGTTTATAACATGGTAATAAGTGATATAAAAGGAATAATAAAGTCGAAAAAGGTTCTTAAGAAAGTAGAAACTAACTTTAGTTAATTATTCATTAGATTAAAGAACGATCGAGTCATGTCGGACACGAGGTAAGGGACTTTGTCACAATCTCCTTTCATTGAGGCATTTTTAGTTTTATACAAGAGTTTATTTTCTACGGCGTATAAACCCCATTGAATATTCATTATATTCAAGGGGGATATTTTTATACGAAGCATTTTACTAAATTACAAAAAAGAATAATATTTTAATGTAAGTGGTGACAACGACCTTTCCGCCGCCGTGAGTATTATTTGATCTTTGGATTCATTAACAAGCCGTAATGTTTTTAAAAGGAAAAATAAATACCATATACACTTTTTATGTATTTTTGTATTGAAAATGATTTTGAGAATGGATTTATTATTTCAATATCCTGAAATGATATTTTGTTATTGCAATGTGGAAATGTTATATTTCCTTTATTCCTATGTTATGTGTTATAATCATGTTATTGTTCTTGGGAATTATTTACATATACAGGTGGTTCCGTGATAAACCTAGGGCGGGTGAGCCCGAGATAGCTCTCCAATGCGTTGAGTAACATGACAGAGGTAAATGTTAATGTTTCTCCTAAGAGATTTTGGCAATATAATGTGATGGGTATTCCAAATTAACTCCCTATATAGCTGTGATAGCTACGATGTAAGTATGATATAGATGCCACAAGTTACCTTTATGATTTATGATTTATATGTATCTTTCATAAATCTTATGATTTCACGAGGTAAGTAAAATATTTCATGTTTTGTATGTATTTATGAACAAATGTTTTCATTCTTTGTTTTATAACCCTTAATGTGATTTTTATGATCATCCCATGTTTTCAAATGTTTTCACAGGACAGAAAGATGAATAGGGTCAAGGATGGGATCAAGGAAAAGTCATGCTATCTAAAACATGGAACTAGACATGACTCTTTTTTTCAAGAGTTTTTATTTTATGAAAAAAATAGAAACTGTGTAGAAGTGTCTACCTTGTAATCTTTTGAGATGTAATGGTTATGTCCTAATAATCTAAAACACTATACCTGAAAATATCCTCAATGTGAATAATTCATTTAATTCAATATTATGTAATGTTTTAAGTCAAGGTCCTTATAAATAGATATGTTTGTGGTGGTTTTTATGGACAAAATCTTATTGTACTCTAAGACTCATTATGATCATGCTCAAAATATTGACATCATCATGTGTACACTGAGAGAGCATCAGCTATATGCCAAGCTATCTAAATGTTAGTTTTGGATTGATAGGGAACACGGTTTGGGGCACATCATATCAGAAGAAGGTTTGGTCTTGGACCCAAAAAAAGTGCAGGGAGTGATTTCGTGGGAGCAACCCAAGAATGTTTTTGATATATGATGATTTCTGGGATTAGATGGTTATTACAAGAGATTCATCATGGACTTTTCCCCATTTTCTGCACTGCTTTCTGATTTGAAAAAGAAAGGGTTAATGTTTGTTTGGGTAGAATCATGCGAGAATGATTTCTAGGATTTGAAGAAGTACTTCACTTTGGAACCAATTTTGATCTTACCTGAGTCAGGTGAGGAGTAAATGGTGTATTGTGATGTTTTTGGGTTTAGACATAGAGTTGTGATGATTAATGGGGGTAGAGTCATGCTTATGGGTCTCGACAGTTGAGTCCACATGAATGGAACTATCCTCTTCCTGACCTTGAGTGGGAAACAATGGTTTATTCTCATAAGTCTTGGCGACACTATCTGTTAGCTAAAAAGTTTACAGTTTTTACAGATCACAAAAGCATGAAGTATGTCTTTTCACAGCACAATTTGAATCTTCAGCAGCAAAGATGGGTGGAGTATATTGAGACCTTTGATTTTGAACAAGCATATACACTCAGAAAGGGGAAGGGTGTGGCTGATTCTTTGAGCAGAAACCCTCGGTCTCAGTTGGTACATGAGTCAAGTGCAGCGAGGAAGATGATGACTTTCCTGGAAGAAATGAATGTGGATGTTTGGGAGTGTTAGGAGAGGATGATTCGGGTTTCTATAATAGTGGATTCTACACTCTAGAGACTGATCCAAGATATGATGTATGAGGATCTAGAGAGTTTATACTTGAGGGAAAGCCTTGATGGTGGGAAGACACCTTAAGACTGGAAAATAGACGAGGAAGAGATCATATCTGTAAAAAATCATGTTGTTGTGCCTACAAGTGTGTGAGAGGAACTCATGCGATAATTTCTTGCATAAAGATGGGTGGTACATCCTGGGGTGACAAAAATGTACCATTACTGTTGACAATAGTTTTGGTGTCTAGGCATGAATGATGAGATATCAGGGTTCGTAACTAGATGTTTCACCTGTCAGTAGGTGAAATTAGTGCATCAATGGCCCGGAGGCCTATTATAGTCAATACCTATTATAGAATGGAAGTGGGATGACATGACTATGGACTTCATGGTAGGAAATCTAAAGACTCTTAGAAATAATGATTCTATTTGTGTCTTCATGGATCAATAAACGAAAGTGTCACACCTCTTTCCTATCAAATAAACCATTACAGTAGAGCATTTGGGAGAACTGTACGTGAGAGAGATAGTTCGTTTTCATGGGGTGCCACAGACTGTAGTCTCAAATCGTGATTTGCGCTTCACTTCACTCTTCTAGAAGGGCTTACAGAAGGCGCTTGAAGATATGTTCTATTAAGTACGGCCTTCCACCCACAGATAGATGGTAAGTTAGAGCGTACCATATATGAGTTAGAGGATATGTTGCAAGCATGTGTGATTGACTTTGGTGGTTCTTGGGAGAAGTACATGGCTATATTGGAGTTCACCTATAACAACAGTTATCAGGAAACTATAAAGATGGAACCATACAAGGAACCTTATGGAAGACCTTGTATATCACCGCTATGTTGGTTAGAGGCAGGTGAGTCAGAGTTGTTAGGATCGAGTCTCTTTCAGGAGACATCGGAGCAAGTGCAGTTGATTCGAAAGCATATGGATATGGCTCAGACTGGGTAGATGTCTTATGTTGATAGACAGAGATGGATTCTTGAGTTTATAGAGGGTGATCGTGTATTCCATGAGGTGTTTCCTAGAATGGGTCACAATAGGATACAGAGATAGGGAAAGTTAACACCCAGGTTTGGGGGACCGTTTGAGGTGTTGTAGAGAACCGGGTTGGTGGCGTTCCGATTAGCACATCATCAAAAATTCAACATTATGCATTATGTTTTTCATGTGTCAAAACTATGGAAGTATCACCCTGAACATTCCCATGGGATTGATGTGGATGATTTTGATCTCTAGATAGATGTGTCCTTTTAAGAGCATCTGATATGTGTGATGGGTCACATTGAGAAAGTATTATGGGGAAAGGCTGTGTCATTAATTTACATGTTATGGAAACATGGAAATGTTTAGGAAGAATCATGGATATAGGAAGTAGATATGAGGGCTCAATGGCCCAATATTTTGTGCTCATAATCTTCGAGGAGTACGAGAGTGCAGTTCGAGGACGTGCTATTATAAGGTGGGGAGATTGTAAGATATTGTCTTTTTCTGGAGTCATCTAGGGTGCATTTGTAGGTAATTCTTTATCTTTTTATGTTCCATTAACTTGGAGTAGTAGATTATAGTGAGTATGGGTGATCATTGAAGGAAAACTAAATGACAGTGGGTTGTGCTTGGTTTGTGCATGGTTTGACAAACCGTGTGACCAAACTGTGCCAAGACTGTGAAACTGGATAGAGGATGCCACAAAGTTTGTGCATAGTTTGAAAAACTATGCGACCAAACCATGCCATCTGTGAAAAACTGGGTAGTGGAGTCTGCACGGTTGGCGCACGGTTTTCCTAATCATGTACCTCTACCCAGGATATTGTATTCCTCTACCTAGGAAACCATGTACACAGTTTTTAATATCCCAAAATATCTTTTAGAACCACCTGAACCCCACTAGACTCTTATATTTTGACTTCGTCTATGGCTTGAAAAATTCTAGGTTTCCTGAAAGCCTTCGGGAGGGATTCCATGGTGATCCGAACATCATTATTATAGATTGAAAGCCTGAATTGAAGATATGTTCTCCCCTCGGTAAGTGTATTTCATTATAATGCATCTCCCATTCTTTACTCTATCTTTCTTAAATGTTTTCATGGAGGATCTTCACCTTTTTCATAGATCTAAACCTGTGAGTTAAGATCTAGATCTAGGATTGTATATCTAGATCTATTTTTTCAAGATCTTGATGCCTTTAATCATAATTTTTATGTTAGGAAATATGATCCTGAGTTTAATCGACGACGTTGTGCCTCATGGATTTTGGGGATTTTCGTAGGCTAACATCTATAAATAAACTGAGGTATATAGGTAAAATTTAACTACCATAGTCATGATTTTTGATATGTGTATGAGTTATGAAATTTCTATATTCCCTATATAATTTAATTAGAAAATTGGATTAATTAGGAATATGGTTTTGACATGTGATTTTCCTGGGTGGTTAATTGGTGGTTGGTCACAGAACAAATGAAGGGGGATGACCAAATTAATCTTTTGGATATTAGATATTATAGTTGAGATATTAAACAAAATTTGGAAAGATAAGTAATTTGGGGAAATTAATTATGAAATGATCTATGAATTTGAAAGATAATTGATTATTAGAATTAATTATGTTATATGATGTTTAAAAAAGATAATTAATTGGGATAAATAATTATGTGTCATGATATGATTAAAGATAATTAATTGTGAGAATTAACTATGACTTGATGGTTTTGAAATGGATAATTAATTATAAAGAATTATTTATGGAATTAAAATGGTTTTTATTGATTAATTAATTGATGAATTAATTAATGAGTTATATGCTTAGTTAATTGTTGAATTAAATAATGGACTTTGAAATGTTTAACTAATCACTGGATTAGTAAATGAATAATGTGGAAAATTCTTGAGAACTAAAGAATGATTAAATGGATGATATTTTTAGGTTCTAGGTATGGCGTCCTATACCAATTAGAAGTTTGGACGTTGACCTGGAGTTCCTCCCAAATATATATCCATGCTTGAGATTATGGGGTGATAGGAATGACAACCTACATCGAATGAGAAAAGGAGTGCAATTCATGATGACCTACACTCATGAGATTTGTGGTGATAGGCATTACAACCTATACAAAATGACAAATGATAATGAATGATGATTCAAATGGTAAACATGAATTGAACAAGGCCTAATGTGATGATCAAAGATTAAAGGACAATGTGATATCTATTTAAATTATGAATTGTATTTATTACTTCATAAAACTGCATGCACTATCTTTTGACTGGATTCATTTTAAACAATGCTGGTGCTAGCCTATTGAGTTTTACTCACATCTTATTTGGGACGCCTGATCTATAAATACCCTTAAATTTCAAGGTATATTTTTCGTAAATTCTTTGGGATTTTACGAGTATGCAGTTTTTGACGGCACTTTATTCTGAGGCCCGGTGTGCTCAGAATCAATTTTTGAAATTTTTCATGGGTACGTTTAGTAAACGAACGAGCGGGTTTTCCTATCTTTTGAATCGGTTCTTGGAATTGGAATCAAAGGGCACCGATGAACTCGTAGCACCGGTAATTTCTTAATAGGACTTCACCCATAGATGCGTTAGCGCAAGAGGATAAGTTAAAATTTGTGGATTAAATGAGAAGTGAATAAAATTGTGGGACAATTTTATTTTTGTATCTTAAGTGGTTATATCCTACATGGGGAAGTTGGGATGTGACCCACAAGCTCCTAACTACCTATGTAAGGTTAATTGTGAGGTGGGGCCCACATGAGCCCCAATCATTCACATTCCATAAACCCCTTAAACCTCCAATTAAGATCCTTAGTTTAATGTTGACACCTCCCTTGAATTTAATTGAGAAACTCTTCATGTCCCCTCTCTCCCTCATTAATTCTTGCCAACACACACATTAATTAATTGATTGAACTTCTTCAGTTATGTTAATTAAGTGTTTGAATTTAAATTTTGAAATACATGGCATGATTAAATAAAATAAGGAGAAGCCTTATTTTATTTTTGGTGGGCTTGTTGTGTGGAGATTTTAGGGAGAGATCTCTTGAGTTTTGAAGAATGCTTCATCTTCTTTGTTGAAGAACGCCAACACTCCGATGAAGATCCCTCACATGTACTGAACTCAGAGGTGGTAGATCTGAAAAATGTTCTTTTTTATGAGGAGAAGCCAGTAAAGACTCTGGACTAGAGAGATAAGGTTCTTCACAAAAAGACAACCCATCTTGTCAAATTGATGTGGAGGAACCATAAGTATGAAGAAGAAAATTGGGAAGTAGAGGATGTGATGAAGGACAAGTACCCTCACCTATTTATGTAAAACGAAATTTTGAGAGAAAAAATTCATAAGGGGGAATGAATATAACAACCCAATGTCTCATAAATGGAATTACCTTCTTATAATTATGCCTTATAGTATAATCACATTAGGATGAAATATGGCATATCATTATAATTAAAACTATGTGATTGTTAAATATAATTTTTCCACTTCAATGTCTTTAATTTCGAAAATTTGACATACACATTTGTGTTTAGTGATTTTTGGATTCTAATAGAAAGAAAATAATTTTTTTTCTGAAGAGTAACAGACCATTATGAATTGTAAACTACCCTTATGAATATTAATATGAAACTGGTGAATATTAAATCATCCAAAATAATATTAACCTCAAACTTGAATGACTAAATAAAATTTCGAAATCATACAAGTGATAATATGACCATAGTATAAGAACGATTATTTTTATGTGCCATAAATAATTAATTACAATTACTTAATTAATTTAATATAAAATGGATTTTCCTAAAATTTGTTCATAAATTAACAAATGTTTTGTCTATGGTATCCACATATTATATAAGACCTTATGAATGCTTTGAACGCATTATAAAATCCGTTTTAATTTCAAGGTTTGTACTTTTCAAGAAAATCATGATTTTAATTAAAAATTAAATTATTCAAATCTAGAAAATTAACTATTAAGAATGTAGTTCATTTTTTTACTCTACATGTTGAAAAACGATTATGGTGAATTGTTTTTTTATTTTTCTTAAATATTTGAATTTTGGTGAATAGAAAAATACATTAATTTACCGCTGAAATAAATTATCATTTCAACCCACTATTCCCAATATGAAAATTTATTTAAGCACCCAAATCTCGAACTCATATGCCCAATTTACTATTCTTGGTAATTGAATCATCATTTTTGATTATCTTGGAAGAAATTAATAAACTAATGATTAAAATATTACGAAAACCTCTCTCTTATCCACAATAAATCCCACCTATCACACCCTTAATTCCTCACACCTCTCAAGCTCCAAGACCTTTCTAAAATATACCCTAAAATCGTCCTTATCCCATCCCCCACGTCTAAGTGATTTTGGTCTCATCAAAAGTTCAATCCAAGGTTCCTTCCAGAGGATTCAAGAGGTAATTACCCTCTCTCTATTTTCCTTTAATTTCCATTCAATTTCACTTCTTTTATTAATCTATTACCAACAATCCCCATCCAAATGTTATGTTAACTATATAATATTATATATAATTTAATTTTATTATGCTAATGTGATAATATATCAAATAACCCCCTTCTCCTCCTTTTTATTTTATAAAGGAAAATGTCGTTCGTTAGGTGTTAATTTATCACCTTTAAGAACTTAATGTTTTCATTTTACTTTACTACCTTAAGATATGTTAATGAAAAAATCTTTATTGTTGAAATAGATTATATTATGTGTGTTATATCTTATTTAATGTTCTAGAACTAACTTATGTACATATTACTGAATGAGTAAACAAAACAAGTTTATTGTGGTCGAAAATCCACCAGAATTAACCCAAACGATCATCATTAAATTTTGATCTAACGAGTCATTATCATGGTTCATAAAAAAATTATTTATAATATAATTTTATTTTATTGAACATCGCCCACAATATTTAACTAAAATATTGTATGTTTATCCATGTTGTAAATGATCTTCCATTCGTGAATACAAGTGAACTGTTCAAGAAAACTAAAAAAACAAACATTGGCGATCAGTGAATTTAAACTCTATAACTCATCCAAAGGCCCATAAAAGAACATAATGAAACCATAATTAACCATATTCTTGTATAAAATGTTCTTAAATTTCTAATTAATTAATATAATGTCATTATACTGGACATGAAAGTTATGAAATTGTTTAGATACAAGGTAAGGGAAAACTCTCGAACTCAACTCTCTTTCTTTAGGTTTTCCCTCTTCAACCCATTTTCAGAATGGATATGCCTTAAAAATAATTTATTTAGAATTTTAATTACTTTAATGGGATATAAATTTTATCTAATTTATTTTATTAAAAACCCTGTTTTTTTCCAAAAATAACTCTTTATTCAAATAAAGACACCTTTTTTCTTATCGAATATTCTTTTACTATTCACTCGTGGTTAATGGTTCTATGTCAAGAGTGATATTCCAAATATATTAGGGGAAACGAATGTTTATGAATGTATTCTTAATTATGTAAAACCCATTTCATTCCATGAGTTATTTTATGTTCATGTTTGACATATTTTCAATGTGGGATGCATGATGATGTAGATATTATGATGAGACAAGTGTGACCAGAATTATATAGCACAATATGAATATTTGAATGTGAAGGGTGTTCCTAGAATTATACAATTATCCAATGCATTTGTTAAAGTGATAAATTTCATGAGTTAAAGTGAAATTATGCATGAACATGATGCTAGAATTGTTAACAAATATGTGTGGTATTTAACCACAAAGACATGATGTTTCATTTTTATACATTGCCACATTTTATGTCTTTTGTTAATGATTCATCTCATATTCATGATCCTTTTCCTATGTTATAATTATGTTCACCAATTTTTATATAGTTCATATCTATCCTTTTACTGGGATTTTAGCTAACCCCATTTTGATGTATATCCTCAGGTGATTATGTGTAATAAGGAGCTTTCTAGGTACAATAAGACGATGGAGAAGGATGGATGAAATAGATGATTTTGCTTTATGTTATAAATGTTATGCATGGTCCTAGTTTCCCCAAGACATTAAACCTTCATATCCATGTTGTGTAATACTGTTATTTTTTCCTTTAAAATGATTTAATAGTAATGTAATAAAAGGAAACGTCACTATATCCCCAACATTCGAATATCCATCGGGGGCATTCCTTATGGACATCTAAGAATGTAATGTCTTGTAGTCAATATCTCCGAGATGTGCCTCCCTTACTCATTGTGTAGGGGTAACCACCATCAACTGGAGATTAGTTTCTTCATCTCTGTCCACAAATGATATTTGCAACATGTCTAATTTCTCTGATTTTTCATTCAGTAGCGGTGAATTCAATCTCTGGTTGAGAACATATGCCTCCACATTCCACTTCAAATGAGTATTGACTATTTCAAAGTTAGAGTCCTAGAGGAAATCTATCCAATTCCTCTAACTAAAGTTCACATCCTTCTAAGAGATGATTAATATGAGACTCTTTTGGTAAGAGAGGACGGTAAACCACTCTCTCACCAGGTAGTGTCTCCACATATTCAATGTGAAGTCCACTTCTGGTAGCTCAAGATCATGGGTTGTGCAGTTCTACTCCTTCTACATCAACTGGTGAATACCATAGAAAATGAAAACTTTCCCATGCATGGAAACAAGCATTCATGGTCCCTAATTCAGCATAGAACACCACATACTCAACACCCACATCTAGTAATCTCAATATGGGAGAACCCATGAACCTCTTCCTCAGCTCATGAAATCACTACATGAACATTTATATCCACAAGAAAGGCTTCATATTCCATTTCAAGTCCATCAAGGGTATTTTTACCCTAGAAAATCAGGGAACAAACCTTTCATAGTATCCAACCAAACCCAGGAAACTCCGAACCATGGTAACACTGTTGTGTGGCTTCCAATAAATCACTTTTTCATTCTTCACTGGATATACTATAACTCGAGCCTCTAAAATGCCGTGTCTCAAAAAGTGAACCTCTCATATCTAGAATTGAAACACAGAGAGATTGACATAAATATAGTTCTCTGAACGTGTGTCCAGAACCATCCTCATGTGTATCGCATTCTCCTCCTCAAATTTTGAGTACACCAGGATGTCATCAATGAATACCATGATGAACTTGTCTATGTAAGGCTCAAAGACCCTTCTCATGAATACCATGAACACTTTTGGGTAAATCATCATTCCAAAAGGCATCACAATGTACTCATAGTGGGCATACCGACATCTGAAGTCTGTCTTTGGGATGTACACATCCCCCACTCGAAGATGGTGACATCCAGAACTAATGTCTATCATTGAGAACCACCTTTATCCATTAAGATGATTGAAGAGGTAATAAATCCTCAGTAGGGGAACTTTATTCTTCATGGCCATGTGATTACGGCACTAGAATTGAACACATAACCTCAATATCTTGTCTGCCTTCTTGAAAAACAAAATTGTGGCCGACCAGGGTGAAAGACTGCATCATACATAGCGCATCCTTTGCAAGTCCTCTAGTAGTACCCTCAACTCACGGAGCTCTGTGGGATCTATCTAATATGCAAGTGTATATATCATATTCATTTCTTGGTACAGATCAATGCAGAAGTCTACCTACCTATGAGGTGGTAATCCTGGAACATCTTCCCGAAAGACGTCCTTAAACTCATACACCACTCTAAGAAACTGAGGACTCACCTAATCCACTACAATGAGGGTCATGTTATAAAACTGTTGTGTGATCAGATGAAACCTCCTATGTTTTATTCCATCTTAAATTGATTGGGTTTCCTTTTTGTTTAAAAATTAAATATGAGTCTCATATCTGTGGACACACCACACTATATGCCTAAAACAATAAATCTGGGCATGGACCGTGGATAACAAGTCAAAACCAAGGATGATTTTGTATTGCCTAGACATTACCACCAATATATCCCAATCAAATCCCTTTACCCTAAGAGTAAGGTTAAACATTCATAACAAGCGTGTTTTCATCGATTCTACTCTCGTAGTAGACTCTAATTATAATAATTGAGTCAACGGTTCCCATGGAATCTCTATGTCTCGAACAGGATTCATGGTGAGAAATGAGTGACTAGAACCTATGTTAATCAAAACTACAACAAAGTTTTAAAAGACACAGATTATACCTCTAATCATCTTTAGAACATTTGGTTCATAAGCCTCCATCACCAGAAGTTATCCTTTCCCCTATCCAGCATCTCCTTAAGCCTGTGGTGGACCACCTGGGGGTGGTGGTGGTAGTTCCTCGAACCTTCATCCAGATCCTACTGTCGGTCTAGATCCTATTCCCTATATGGATTCAAGTGGAACAACCTATTCCAACCTTCTCCTATACCTCATTGGTCCCTCGACCATCTACTGATCATCTATAATGAAAGTCATGAAATATCAATCCATGTGTCCCTGACTGCCGCACGAGTAACACATCTTGTCCTTCAACTAACTTGCTCTACCCAGGAAGCCTTGCACCATAGAACCCATGTCTAAGGTTGTCCCATGAACTATCTAATATGCTTGGATCCTTACGTCATCTATCAACTAGCTAATGTCAAATATTTTTCTACTTGACACCTGGTGGTAGCTCCCATTACCGTTGTCAGCACCGCTAGAAACCTCTCAACTAGAAGAGATAAATCTTGTATCCCAACATATATATTAATGCTAAAGTATATCATGGATTCTATTATCTCATAGCACATCCCCTTATCAAAGGTTCAGTCCCTGATGAACAGGTATTGCTCCATATATGTGGAGTAGTGAGAAAGATCCTTAAATATTGATGAGTACACCCCTACTATCTAGCAGACCTATTGTAGATGTAGTAACTCATGTACACGCATGAAACGTAATCTTTCTGTTAACAACCCATCCCTGAAGAGACACTCGAATGATGCCCAAGTGAGGGTCGTATTCTCAAGAATCTGGATCACTAATATCCATCATCTCCTCATTGATACATATATAAGACTCACATCTAAGACTATCATCTTTTTAAGAGGAATACTTGCTAGGAGGATGACACATGTAACCTCCTCCATCCAATCCTCAGCTTCTTAGGGTTATAACTCACCCCATAACCAGGGAGGTCGCTACCTCTAGAACTCATGCAAGGCACTCAGCTGGAATTCATCCCCTACTAGTAATGCTAGTAGTAATTTCTGCTCTCTAGGTTATGTTATGGATGGTACAACTCCCCGATGTGATGTATCTAGTGATGGCACACATATTGATGCCTCATCGCTAAGAGGATCACCCCTATCATCATGAATATGAATCCTAGTTGCCTGTCTGTGTGGAGGCATCATGGAATAGATCAAGATGTACCACAATCAGTAGAGTATACATGAGGTGCTGACATTGGTTCAAGAAGGACATAGGAACAAACTCAATCCTATATGATGCATGTATCATAATTCCCCCCCCCCAACTAGTGTTTTCATGTGCTTATTCAAAAAGAATAATTTAGAGTCCTAGTGGATAGATTTTTCATTCGCCACACGAACACTATATTCCCTAGCCTGATAGCCGAACTCGAAACACTCGATGTTGTTTCCCAAAACAACATCATAGACTCTTAGTACGATAGGTAGAACTAACCTCCTATGATACCACTATGCATTAACCCATAACCTATGTCACATTCCTCAAATACCCCATGTCTACCTCTAATAGGCCAGGGGCTAGAAACTAACATTGAGTAGGCATATCAAATAAATGTGAGGCATTTTCCTATATACATGTACAAACGCACACACCCATATCCAAGACCCATTTTAGTGAACTGAAAACACTAAGTAAACATGTATGCATACAACTAAGATACCAATTATAGAGTACGATAGTAAAAAAACTAAAATGTAAATGGGTCTAGAATAAAAGAAAAACTAAAAGGAAATGTACAAGCTCTTGAATCTCATCCACACAAAATCCTACCTGATGGGTGGTTATAAAAACTAGTTTCTAATGTCGCTGAAGCAGACCTCATCTTTTGGGCCTCTCTCTAAGCACCACCTAGTTTCGGTCCACCCATGAATCCATCAAAGCATTGATCATCTGTACATGACATGACACATATGAGTAGAGTCCATGTAGGGTTGAGTAAAAAAAATACTTAGTAGGGACCTTGAAACAACAAAGGTACACAACTTGAAAATAAATGAGTTAAACTACAAATTAAGCATAGTAAATACACCAAAAATTAATCACACAATGTACACTAAAAAGGGAACACATGATTTAAGGTTAATATGGTCATCTCCCATAAGTACATATCTAAAGCATCAAGAAAAATATTTCCAGTTGTAGTCTATATGTACTAAAGTCTCAATAGAACTATAAGTGTCCGGGGAATATGGAGCATCGATGTGGCGTGGAGATTCAATGTTTCACGGAGTGTCGATTGTTCATGGAGCGTCAGTGGAATACATATTTTTGGTAGGGCACAAAGTATCTATGGAACCAAAAGTGTTGATGGCATCTGGGTTGTCAATGGCACATGGAGCGTTGATGACACCCAGATCATCGATAGAGCACAGAGCATCAATGGATCATAGAGTTTCGATGTCACACTGAGTGTCAATCAGTCAATCATCCCTCATTCATGTAGTCACCAAAATTAAAAATTCAGATTTAGACAAAATATTCTTCTCATGGTGCACTTGTTACGGCAGAACCTACTCTTCAAGACATTATTTCATATGTCAAATACCACAAAAAAATCACTTATAGTATCTCAAAATTTTCTCCCCTCTGCAGGTGTCCCAATGTTGTAAATGGACACAAAGTTTGAATGATAAGACCAATTTAGAAACAAGGGTAAGGTGTGGTCATAGTTGGACCTCACCTGGTTCAGCTAACCCAATCCAACCTGGTCGGTCTAGGCCACCCCAAACCAGCTAGATTGATGGGTCTGAACCATTAGTCCCTTGGACCTATGGAGTGGTCTAGTCCTCCAAGACTTGCCTACCGCATGCAGCCTAGATCTTTCAGTGCACAGCTCACCTCTTCGCTCCCAGTCAAGGTGGTCACCACATTCAATGCGGACAGAACCATGTCTTAGAATCCTAGTCCCACAACCCCACAACTACGGCGTCCTCCTCAAGCGTGGCCTCCAATATTTGTTCTGCCGCTTCCATGACTGCCATATTCCGACCACATCATGTGTCTCCAAGGGCTCCTCCTCCAGCATAGTCATGCTGGACTGCAGTTGGGCACCCTATCAATCTGTGCCCTTACCTCGCCTAGAAACTCCATATCAGAGGTCCACCATTCGTCATGCCCTCCACTGTGATCCTCTGCCTACATATTTATCTCCTGTCACACCTCTGCAATGTAGTTGGGAATCACACCAATCGGTCTCATATCATTCCACCATGGACCATGGGTGCAACAATAGATTGTTCACATAGGGTATCAAAGATATTATAATGCACGAATAATTTCATAGATTTAGGGGTATAAAATATTAATCACATGAACAACCATATAATGGATCCTAGACTTTTTTTTATGGCCTTGATATGTTCATGTTTTAGGGATCATGAAGAAACCAAAAGATGAATAATCACCAAGATCTATTCCCTTCGATACCATAGAAATTATCCCTCCTAGAAAAATTATCAAACTGTGGATCAACCTATTCATGGGTCAGTCCATGTTCTTCAAATTATTTTAAGGAGGGGAAAATAAAACATGAAGATATCGACACCCTACCTTGAGTATTGGATTAGTCGTTGACGAAGAAAGGAGGTCCATGTTGTCGTTAATCCTCGATCCTCTGACATTCTCTATCAGGAGAGAGATTCCTTATCATTTCCTCAGATGAATTATAGGGTTATGGAGCTAACACAAAATTCATATGACATAGATTATTGAAAAAGAAAACTAACGCTGCTTCAACGCGTAATGTCTAAATAAAATATATTTATTAAATATTTTAATGACGTTCAAATCCCAAAAATTACTTTTCAACTGACCTAATCTAGTCAATGTTAGGACTCACCTAAGGAAACACCCCTATAAAAACTCAAAAGTTGTCTCATATTTCCATTCAAAGTTATCCTTTATGATTTATTTGTACTTAAAAATAAAATAAGTTTTTTTAATTACATTATTTACGGTTACACCCCTTGTGATGTTTCCTAAAGATGACTCATGTCAGCCAATGTTTGGTCTCTTATAGGGTAAATCCAATGTTTAAACTCAATGGTACCCTTGGATTTCTGATTTAGGGACGCATTTAAGAGTTATTTCAATTTTTTACAAAACTTCACGCATGTATTCTATTAAAAACATAACATTTTTCCAACAATCCTTCCAGGAATACCAGGCCTAAGAATCACACTCCATCTCAGCACTTGGTCTTTGAATTTTCCAAAATAATTTATAAAACTAAAATCTGGAAAATCTGAGTCATTACATTGTATGCTTGAATTCAATTTTTTTGATAACTTTTAGAAATGTTATGAAACCAATTTTAATTCCATGGGTTCATTATGATATGATAAAGGATTGATTTTAAGTGGAAACAATAAATATAGATGATGGAACTTTTGGTTTGAATATATCCCTCAATTAAATTATTTAATCATATATACATTATGATTAAGATGGTTCATGAGTTCAGATTCCCATGTCACTATTGGTCCATGATTTATGTTGTTTGGGTCAATAATGGATAATTAGAAGTAATTCCTAATACCACATATAATTTTTCATAGTGATTTTATTCCTAAATCACTATGGAATGTTCACCTATGATTATGAATATTTTGAAATTAAATTTTATTCTATGGTTTCATGAAAAGATATATTTGTTTTGTTATATTACTATTATTATACTTTGTGGATCATGATTCTTATCTGTCAATGTTATCTCAAGAACTAGTTTCTTCTCTAATAATATATTTCCTCCTATAAGAACCTATCAAAAAACCATATTATTGAATTATATTTTGAATAACATATTTATATAATTCTCATGTTACCTCACATAATTATGATCTAGTGCTTGGTTATATATTAATTGTTTTCCCCTACAATGCATTTGAGATCACCAATTTCTTATATTCTCATTTATAAGGGGTATGAAGATGATAATAACTAATGAGATGAATATATGGGAGTCTAGTCTAGATATATTATTGACAAATGTTCATAGATACTGTAAAAATATTATAAAAAATCTAGTTTTCAAAGACACTATGAATTTAGATGTTGGGATTTCAATATTATTTTTATGGAATAAAATTGAACATAAATAAATGATTTAAAATAAAAATATATTTTATTTCCCTAGGTTACCTATGTTTTTATGATTTACAGTGTTTAAGAAAAGTGTTATTAGCACCAAATCCAGGATTGTAGGACTGGGGCTCTACATTCAGTATCAAGTAAAGGTTTAGTTGTTTTGGGGGATTAATATAGTTATTTTGGGGGTATGGATTTGATAATCTTTGGGAAATCACTAAGGATATGACTTTATATAGGATAAATATTATTATTTTTGAATGATAAATATTATGTGGTTTTCATGGAAAATAATGCATTTTTGAAAAAAAATAAGTGCAACCAGGTTCTTGCAAATATTTAGCATGGTTTATAAACCAAAAATACTCATAGAGTATTAACTCAATAATCACCTGGTGCATGCTTAAGAGTCATAAATACACACCTTCTTTGAAAATCCCAAGGGATATTATTTTATGAATTCACATTATGATTATGAATATGTAAAGAGGATTATTTTTAATGTATAATAGAGGAATTATGATAAGAAATTTGAGAAAACATGACTTCATGAGACATAAGATGAATCAAGAGTAATTTATAAATAAATAATATATGATGTTGAATTTTTTTAATAAATTTTGATGTATAATTTTTCATGAAAGTGTCTTATAAAATTTTACTTATGATATTAGTAGTTCATTCCAATGGTAAACAACTTTGTTTTAGTAATTGATGTAGCTGAAAATAACCATGTTAATAATGGGTTCCTAAAACACTGTGAAAATTTTAATAATTGGAAAACTTATTGGATCAATGTTACAATGAGATGTATTTTTACTATTCCAAACCATCTACCAATAATATGATTAGAAATTTGAATAAATACTTATTCCCAAATACACCAAATATGATAATTTCAAGGTTTCATTTATTTTATGGTAAAAAATTGATGATAGAAATATTATTCATTTAAAAATGTGTAACAAAGTGGGGGAAGAGGTACCTAAGGGATTGTCTCAATGGAAGAAAAAATTTCCCATTATGGAAAAATTGACCAATAATATTTTGAAAATTGAGTGGAGATGAATAGGTAAGACAATATAATAAAAGGTATGATGGTCTCGAATAATGATCCAACCACGGTTTAATGCTTTAAATTCATGGAATTTGGGAACAAAAAAATAGATACCATAACCTAGTGTCCAACAATGATAATATACCTCCTCAACCTATTAAACCTTTAGATATGGGTGGATACTATTAAATAAATCCCATTGATGTTTTTTATGAAAATTTTGGTACAATTATCCTCCTCTTTAATTATTTTTATGTCATGATTAATTTTGGTTGTTGAAATCCTAGTAAGCCTAAGATGTTTAATATGGTCATAAAATCATCACTTTGATGAATTTATTATCCATGAAGACTACTTTTTATAGGATATATATATATATATAGTTGTAGTTTATAGTATTATTCTTTGCAGAATTCATATTATTATCCATGTATTAAAATTTTATGTGATTTTTGATGTGAGATGGTTGTGTCCATAGAAACTCCATATTAATTAGTTAAATAGTGAAATGAGTGGTAATATAACAAATCAACCTATGATCATATATCAGAGTGGATATCCACGAAATCTCCAGGAAAATTAATTTTATTAAATATTTCATAATATATGATCATAATTGGTGTTTAGATAAAAATTGTTGAGTGAAACTAAATATGGGGTAAATCCTATTCTTTTTCAAGGACATTTCAAGGAATGTATGATATATTTAACATTAGAAATTATATCTTAAGTTATTCTTATCTTTTAGATAAATATATCTATATTAATTAGTGAGTGATAAGTAAATTTGTGAAGAATAAATAAAATTAATAGGAAATAATAAAATTAAACAATATTATAAAATTAATTTTCCTTTTAAATAAAAACTATTTTTAATATAATTCATAACATGCCACACCATTATAAAAAATGTGAATAATTTTAAGATGTTAATATAACCAGTAAAATATATTCATTTCATTAGTGAGAATAAATTGTGTAAAATTAAGAATGAAATACACATATAAAAAATAAATTATTTTTATACTAATGAATTTTTAAAATTAATATAGTGTAACAAAATAACTAATAAATTCAATCCATCATTAAAATGTAATTTTATTAATCTTTGACACATAAGAAAATTATTGTCAAGAAAAAACGAAATTACTGTGATATAAATATAAAATTAATAATTTCAATATGAATGGTTTATTAAATCTGTTTTTATTAATAGTTGATAGAATATAAGACAAATATTTGTTAATTTTTTTTTAAATTTTATTTTCCTATTAAAAAATTATTCACTATATTTTTATTCTTTAATATAAAATATAAATTAAAAAAAATTTATAACTTACAATTTTCTAAAGGAATTCCTTTTTTTTTCTGAATAATAGTGTTATCAAAATTAAATTTTGTGTTATATTTCTATTATGGTTATGTTTTGTGTGAATAGGGAAAATATAGATTTTCTATATACAATAGTTTTATGACCATGTCATCATGTAAGTTTTAATTAAATAACTATTATCAATTATGAATTAAAAAACTAAATATTTAATGATTAATATGATTTTTTAATTAATTTTATTTTGTATTTACAAAATCAATTTTTTATATTATGAAAGCATAATTAATTATAATAAAAGTTGTTTTTCATATTTCTATTTATATTATTTTACATCGTGGTGGGTTTTAGGTTTTTATTTCCTTGAGAATATAATAAATATGATATTTATAATAAAAATCTAATTAATTTCATGTGAATTAATAACATTGATAATTTTATCCATAAAAATAATTTCATGTTTAAAAATATATTATCCTAAAAATGGTTATTATGTGTAATTTGGGCTAACATTAAAAATAATTATTATAGTATTTAAACATTTATGTTTATTTTATTATTTTTGTAAATAAAATCCTAATATACAATTTTTTAAATTATGTTATTTTCATTATGATTCATAATTTTTTTACTAATGTTAAAAATATGTTTTCCACAATAAATTTAAATTAAGGGTAAAAGGTTTTAGGTATGTGTAGAAAAACTATGTTACACCTAAACATTTTCTAAAATGAGTTGATAAGGAGTGGATTTACAAAAAATATATTCTCTCTATTATTCTATAATTTTAATTTTAATTTATTTATGAATTTTTTTTGTTTTTATATTTATAAATTATAGTTAAATGAAGTATCATTCTGTTGACTTATAAAAGTGGCCTTATAGAAAAATTCATAGAAACTATAAAAAATATATTTTTCATTGAATCAGGGACCATTTAAATTCCCATGGAAGAATATTCCACTTTATTATTCCTTTTTTCAATAGAATCTTGAATGTCTCTTCCATTTTTGTTAAGTACATCAAGGGAAAATGCAAGTTCTTAGTGTTAGTACTAATAACTCCAAAATCATATTCATTTTCTACATTTCTCTTTAACAGCTATCTTACCCATAAAAATAATATGAAATTTGATTTATTTATATAATTATTTGAATTTATGTTTTCATAATAACAAATACACACCTTTCATAATTTTCACTAAGAGAAATTAAAACAGAGTCATGTGTACGTGTAGACTACTAACTCCATGAGAAACATGTTTTATAATACCTTACCCACTATACCAAATAGTTTCAAATTATTATAATATATTATTATTATATTTAAATTACTATTATGATTCTTAAATGATAATCCATTTCATAATTTCCTCTCGATATATGGAAAATAAATATGTCATCTATGTATACGTGTACAATACTGCCAGAATGGATTGATATATTTCATTTTCTATCTCTACAGTATTTTATTATTTATATTAAACTCCAAAAAATAATCATCCACCAATAAAATATATAAAAAATAACATTATTATTTTTTATTATTTAATTATTCCTAATTAATCACTTCATAAACCACAGTCTCCTATCATATATAATATGTTCTTGTTTGGGTATATTTGGAAACCAAAATGTAAAATGAAATATCATGTATGAATATAGAAAATTCATTACTTGTTTTGTGGAAAATAAATTAGTAAATAATTTAATTTTTTTCTCGAAAGGTTATATTAATATTTATCTTATTGTTAATATATCCCCCATTGTTCATTAAAAAGTTTATCAAATTAAGGAATTTATCAATTTCATATGTATAAACCATAACTATTTCTCTAATGAAATGAAATTGGAACATTATAAATTATTATAAAACATAAAATATATTATCTGAAATAATATTGTCATTTTGAATGTGTATCAATTAATAGGTACTAAAATTCATATTTAAATTATGTGAAAACAATAAAATGAAAAACATCCAATGATAAGAATTAACTATAATTACTCTGTAAATGTATAATATGTAATTGTAATTAAAGAGTATAAAATAATATATATATATATATATATATATATACGAATAATGTTTTCGAATAAGTAATTAAGAGAGTTTTGACTGTTATATAGGATAGTATATCATGTTTGACTACGAAGGAATACATGGTAGTGGTGTTTCCACACTCAACAAGCTTTTATTATGTTATAATATTAATTCATCAATTATATTTTTATATATTGGGTAAATTTTTACCTATGGTTTTATAAATTTCTATTTCATATATTTTTCTAGTGTATTTATATTTTTGTCATGTCAAAACAATTATAAATTATTCTTACTTAATGAATTATGATGTTTATAAGGGGTTCCCTCTCAATTTACACTCATTGAAGCATGTTTTCATTCTATAAACATTATATTATTAATTATTTTCGTTAATACCTTCTAATTTTATATATATTATTGATACAAAAGTTTTAAGGGGATTTCTTGAATCATGTTCTTTTCATGAATCATAACTATTCATCTAGACTAAGGTTTTACAATCTTTTATTCTTCGAACTGATGATGATATAATACTTACTATCCTCCATATTTATGGGGAGTAAAAAAATGGATTCTTATTTGGAATTTATTGTTCATAAAATTTTATGATATTAATAATAATTATCATCCACCCCGAAAATGATATTTTTCCACTATGTTGATAATTTCTCTTCTAACCAATGTTTTCCATTATATATGGAATCCAAATTATGTTTAACATCATGTGACCATCACATTTCCCGTTACCTCTTTTAAAAAGATTATTCATTATCCATTTTTTGTGATTAGATATTCACTAAATATTTTTAAAATATTAAATCTATTTTCCATCCATGATTATGTATTTTATCTTTCATTCCGAATTTCATTGTGATAGAATTTTGGCTCTTTTCATTGATATACTATTTCTTAATTTTTATTTAAATTAAAGGCTTAATTTAAAAAAAATATACATCAATCTCTTAGAATAAAAATTTTATGTAGAATTGTGTTTAAACATAGGGTGTTCTAATATGGTGAATTCCTGGGGAATCAACACATAAAAATATATTTCAACCATGTGGGAGAGAACCCATAAATTTTTATAGAATGAAAAATTCAATATATATAAATTTACTATATAGAATATCATCCAGAAAGATCTCATCCCTCCATGTGTGGTTAAACTCCTTTTTGTGATAGATGTGAAACATGAACATCCAAATTTAGTTAGTTATATAACACTTTGAACTGAAAATACAATGATGGAATTGAATATGATTTTTATAATCATATACTTCCATAAAAATAATGATGTTGAGAATCCAACACATTGATAGACCGTTGTACATAGATGTTGTCTCCACCTCAATGGATGTTCAAGATCTCTAAAATTCACTAAAAAAATATAAATGATCCCCTTCCATAATGCATTGATCCACTAATTCAAATACCCCCATGAATGGATGATCCATCTATATATATTTTCTTTTATATACTCAATGTGATCTTTTTAACCAACCACCTAAGGATATCCCTTCCACCACCAACTATAGTTATAAAATTCCTTGGATGAATCTCTCAAATAAAATCTAAAAATACCCACTGGGTATAACTATGATAACATCCACCAAAATAGAATTTATCAAATAATTTATATAGAGGTGGGAGAAGTGTATGATTTCCAACATATTGTTCTTTACCTCCCATAAAAACCATCAAACTACTACAAATGTCATTCCATTAGTTTGGTTTCATTATCATTATATCTCACTCCATGAAAATAGTCTCCGAGAAAATCATGAATTGACTCCTAGTACATTAGGATACCTAGAAATTATATGATTTACACCCAAATTGAGATTTCGCAGTCACCATTAAGGAATATGTTCCAAAATTATTTTTAGGGATTCAAAGCACAGTCATAATGAAAATTTATAGATACCATTCCCCTAAAAATTATAATGTGTTGGGATGGCCTTGTCTCTCAAGAGCTAAAACAATATGTTCATATCTACTGGGATGTATTCACACAATAACATACATGAACAATATATTGATTCTAGATCTATATTCATCAATAATATTAACTCTTGATCATAGAAGAAACATGTTAATGACTCCATAAAAATAAACCTTTTCTGTTCATTCATTGGGACTATGTTTCCATTTATAAACTCTTGCTCTTTGTTGAGGGTATTATTGATAACATTGGAATCAATCCTCACCTCACTAAAATAATTTTATAATGATGGTAACTAAGAAATTAAAATAATATGGTCGGAACATTTATTCTTCTAGTAACTAATGTCATCCTAACCAACTACCTACCACAATTTCTCCTTTTTGATATCCATATGTTCAATCGTGCTATAGAAAACCCCAGTAATAATCCTCTTTATACCTTCCTAACAACCCCTACCATTCCCATACCAATACATCAAATACTAAAAAATATATTTACCTATGATGATATCCCATGAATGGTTTCTCGACATTCCCTTCATGTCCCATGTTATTAACCATAAATTGATACCTCCATCCGCAATGCGATTATCCATTCCCAACCAATAAAAAAATTGTAATTTATCATCCCATTTTTCTTCACAAATTAACATGATCATAATATTTTCATGTTTATTAGTGGTACATTTAGGATCCCTGATGACTATTAGTACATGAATTGGATTGGATGATAGAAAATTATTCACCAAAGTTATACATCCCCCAAAACATATGACCTACCTGCTATCAATCCAATTGTAACTTTATGGATTTGGACCCCAGGCTGATTTCCCCCTTCTACCGGTCATCCAAAATCATCACTCTTTTGGGATTGATATGTCTTGAGAGAATACATAAGTTAACATTTCTATTATAGGGGAAATCTTGTTTTTCCTAAATTGAGGGTGTGTATTCATTCCGAAAGGATTGAGATGAACAAAAATAAATCATAATATCCATGAAACAACTATGGAATTAGTTATACTAGATTACCAATCTACTTTCATCCTCTCTTGAGGTAATCCCAATGAAGGGTGGAGTTCCAAACTGGTTCTGTGGTTTAGAGGGATCTTCTTAGATGAATGGGCATGGGAGTTTAGGGTGCACTAACACTATTTGGAATTTCCCAAAAAATGTGAGGCTTTTAAATTATAATAAGTAGTTTAGAATTTTAAATTTGGAATTTATTCACAAGGTGAGATGTTTACTAAACATCTTAGTCATTGATGATGATGAAGTAACACCTCTCACATACCACATGGTGATGTATGAATTATATTGTGGGATATCTATCAGCTTGGGGGAGATCCCATCCTTGTTAATATATAAGAATAATTCTTACATGAGTCTAATATCTAGGAAAATGATAAAACATTATCTCTATAGGAGAGATATTTATTGGCCACAAAAGAGAGATCACATTGTCAACCCATCTATTCTATCTCCCTTAATTCATTATGAGAATGGATAGTTTTGTTTCTTCATGTTAATGGTCCAATGAAAATATTCCACCTTAACTAGACTCATCCAACCCAATAGTTAGAAAGAATTCTTTGTTCATATTGTACTACCATTGAAATAGGACAATAAACCACATGGGTTTAAATGATCTGATCATATGTATCATATGATCTTAAACTGGCAGGTTTCATTGACATGTTCTACAGTGCATAGATATTCCCCTCCTAAGATGTCAATACTAGTGTTAGAGTTTTTACCCTGATGATGGATTCTAAATTTTCAGAAGGACAATATATCACCTTATCATCCCACCCTTACCTTCGTTTAAGAATTATCATATCATATATAGGAAGGAAGACCCCATAATAGCTTGGTTTTACCTTTCACTTTCAATATGGATGGATGGAAAAGAATTTTCACTGCTACAATTATTAGCATACTACAACAGTTTCTCAATCCTACATCCATACTACTCTTCTCTATATTTTGGTTACTTATCCCAAATCATTGAATATTGATAAAATGGTTAAGGTGTTGTGTTATTTTTCTCAGTTCTCTTTTTCAACTAACCCTTCACCCCATGGAGTAGTGATAGATAATGGAAGAGGATATTTTGAAATAACATTCATATATTATTTTTTTTATGAGATGAGATATTAACCGCATCACTGTATAGTATAACCATATATGAAACTTATATTCCATATAGGTTTTATAGGAAATTTTGGTTGCCTATAGTGAGTCACCATTTTACCACTTAACCATATTAATTGGAAATATGATCGAGTGGTTCTTTGCCAATTATTATTGATGATAATTTGCGATGAGTCTATAATGAAAATCCTTAATCCCCCCATACTACCTTAAACTTAATTTTCATGGGTGTATGTTCAAATGTGGGTTGCATACTACCCTAATGGAGTATTGGTGAGGTTAGTTTAGTGAGTTAAATTACCATTAGTTACATCCATTATTACACCGGTTGTGTCGTTTTTTTCCACCCATGATGTAAAAATATGTTCTTTTCACTACCAAATGAATTTGGAGGGATCCACTTCCACACATAATTTTTTATGGAGTGTGACGTAGACCCTATATCATTGGATGCTGTTGTTGAAATTCCTCCTTAGTTTGGACCATGTGGAATAGCACCATACATTCCTGAAATTCCGGCCAACCCTATACTTTTTTCCTCTTAGATAGAACCACTTATAGATATGGAAGATTTTATATCTTCGGTAACGTAGTTTTGGGAGATTATACTCACTATAATAGAAATTACAGATTATATATCCATTATGGTGGAGGAATATAGTCATGGTTCTGATGCCTCCAAGTAACACCAGGGTGTGTGGAGATAGGCATTGTATCAAATATGTGCTATCATCACAGAAAAACCCCCAGTATAACTAGTTGATAAAGAGGAAACACTTTGGGAAAATGAACTGTGGTTAGAAATCCACAAATCTTATAATTTATCGAGCCAGAAAACTGGCATACCATACAAATGCTGACTATTATAGAGTTTCCATGAAACTTCTGAGTTCTATTTCATCTTGTTCATTTGGGGTTACCATCATGGGATCACTATAATATGCATAGTTCATCAGGTTTTGTTTTAGGGTCACCTGATCTATTGAATATTTGGAACATAGTGCTCCTAAAATTTGGTGGTGGTGGAGTTTTACTCACCCAATATGGGGAATGTTTTTGGTCCAACAATTCAGGTGTGCACCACTCTTCTATAGATTCCAATAAAGATAAAATATGTCTATTGTATTAATTATCCCTTGATGTGTGTCTAATCAAACTTGAGCATGAGAAGGCACACCATGGGGAAAGATTTTATGTGATTATTCTATAGGAATATGAGGCTGATATCTGACCAGAGGAATATTTTTGGGATTTTCACCAACCTATTCCAGTTGAATCTAAAATGGATGGAAATATTGATATCCGTATGTAATCATGTAGAGGTAGAGTAGTGGCCATGGTGTTGTGTTTGGAGGAAATCAAGACCTTTCTTCATTTTTTGGGATAAACCCTTGTGGAAGAGGTGCACCTTCTAGATGTGTACATTGATGCCCAACCCGGGGAGCATGTTCGAGAGGATATATTCTTCGAAGTAGCTCAACATTTATTCAATTAAAATCATTCATTTATTTCTCTTGATGATTATATAAATCCTAAATTGTATGGAGGTTGTTCTCATTGGGAGGCGGAGGTGGGTCATATGTTACCCTTCTTTTAGTTTTTTTCTCATTAATTTATTTTTAGAGGAGGTCATTGGTTATTTATTGGGGGTAAACCCAAATTATGGGTGACCCTAAGGTTCTAGGTAATAACACCTTCATTCTATTTATTGATTGGATTCTGTACAGAACCATCATTTCTATATTCTCTTTCATTTTCATTAGTTTCAGTTTGGTTTGTAGGATTGATGTTCATAGACGCATAACGCATTGTGGGAAGCATAAAATCTAGTAAATGGAATTTTTATTTTCATCCTTAATTGGGTAATATTCTTCCATTCTGAGATCCTCTTCATTCTTCTTTGCTAAGAGTAACTCAGAGGGATCTTTTATATGACATTTCCATATACCTCTCTTATAGGGGAAATATAGCAGGAGATGGGACAAAATGGGAGACATTTCTACTTATTATCATCCCTAAATGGGGATAGACAAACAATGTTGCGAGGGTGGTTGAGGTAAAAATTCCTCAAGCACTGTGGGACGGTACTACTCTTGTTCCCTTGCAATTGTTTCTCAAAACAGATTTATTTGTATTTAGGGGACATTTTGTGTTAAAAATTCCCCCAACCGTATGGTTTTGTGTAGATTCCATACTACGATGGTTCGTTCCACTATTGATTATTTCTTGATCTCACACTTTATCATTCATGTTTGAGTGAAATATTATGTCGGGTCTCCAACTGATCTTTTTTTTCGACAAAATCATGATTTATTAATGATTTTCTTCCATTAATAGATAAACCTACTGAATTTTCTTTGTTTCTAGGTTCATGAGTCTCTTGATGGATTTCTCTCATTATACCTAGAACTTTTGAGACTTATTCATGGTAAATTCTTATTGAGCGTGTCTCTTTTCCCAACTAGGGATTTCATTGTTTGCCATATTGTTATAATGAAATCATATGATTGCATTTCCAATGGGTTCTTCTGAATATTAAGTGGAGTGATTTTGAAAAGCTACATGCTCTCCCTATAAACAGATATAAACACTACACTGGGTACCACTAAAAAAAATATTTAACTTATGCAGTACAATGAAGTATAAAAGTTGTATATCATTCTTATACCTCTTTGATTATGGTATCTATGAAGACGAAAGGTCTCCTAAAACGATTTGATGACAGAGATCTTACAATATTTTGATAATTTATTTATACAAATTTTAGGGAAATAGATTTTTTTCTATCAGAGTATTTTCCATTGATTGGGAATATGGTGATGTATAAATTCCTCTGAAATATCCATTCGTATGTCGAAGTGATAACTAATTGTGTGATAAAAAATAACTACTATGTCATCCCTAAATTATTTTATTATCATAATAAATATATCATTTTGTTTTTCTAGAATAGATTACTCTACATGATCCACCCAATTTTAAATATTCTTGATGATTTGGTCACATGAAGTGGGAATAGTAGGGGTCTCATTGACATGTGAATTTTCTAGGGTTGTCTAAGAGGATGAGTGTTTCCCTAGTCCGTATTCTGGTAGAGTAATGATGTCTCTTATTATTGAAAGGGTATCTAACATGTTTAACCAAATCCCTCCAAGATCCTTTATATGTGAAGGGAATTTTTTTCATTTAATTAGGAAAGGGTTGGAGCATCATGTCGATATAGAACTATCCTGTGGGGAGGACCTTCACAGTTAGTGCCCCAATGGTGAGGACTATTAGTGTAGCATGATGTCTAACTGCATGGAGAATATCTGCAGTGTATGACCTCATGAGAACAATCAGGGAAGACATTAATAAGGGGAATACATTCTTTCTAGAATGAGATTCACTACGGGGAGGATGTTTATAGTTGGTGCCACAATGGTGATAACATGGGGATAACCGTCATGAAAGATGACAACATGGGGAGGACCTTCTTGCTAAAATGAGATGTCTCTGCAAGGGGGACATTTTTTGTTAGTTCCACAAGGGCATGTAATATGATCATAAAATTTTTCCTGACATTTGGGAGAATATATATATAGTATATACCATGTGGAGGATAATAAGTCCAGACGATATCAATGGGAGGAACTTCTTTTTGTTTGATCTTATGGTCTTCAGGGGTGATACTCTGACAATCAACTAAATATAGGATCTATCGATCGATCATTTCTTTCCCAAAATGTAAGCCATCATGGTACATGATCTAGGGAGGACATTTAGATATGCTGGTAACAATGTGGTGTGGAGGAACATCATAACTACTACTTCCACTTGTGTAATTTTGTAACAGATTGGTAGGATACTGATCCAACAGAGATAAGTGTTTGATGTCATCATGAATACCATCACCTGTAAGTGAAGGTTCAGGATTTTTCTCTTCATTTTACATCTTACTTTGGTGTGATTTATTTATGGGTTATTTATTATGCTGACTAGGTGAGGTTTATCTAGGTGAGATGATTAATATTTGGTTTCATGTTCGAGTGGAACCTATGATGATGTCTGGATATTCTGGTGAGCATCATGAGTTATGTAAATGATATATGCCTACCATAGAGCACCAAAAATGGTGGATTGATGTCTACCAATTGGAACAGGTGTTTGTGCATGATCTGGTTGTCCATTTATCATGGAATATTTCCGAAGATCCTCCTAGATGAGAGTAGGGATGCATGTCTATTCGTTGTGACCCCCCCTATATTTTGGATGAGACACTGCACTTGGGAAGGTGGGGATGTGGGATCGACTCCTTACTATTACCATAAAAATTATTACATCATGAAAATTCTGGTGGGTATTTTCAATAATTTATATCTAATACTCCATCGTCACCAAGATGTGTTGAGATATATATTTGGATGGAATTGTAATGTATGGACATACTAAAGGTGGAGCATGAATATGTTCTTTCTCCAGTCCTCCATTTTCTATTAGTGTGTGTTAAATAGTCTCTTGTGCGGTTGAAGAGGAATGAGTATTCCCCTAAGTTATAGTTTGGATAAGACAACTACTTTATTCAGTTTCAATTCTATTTGTCTGATGGAATTTATAATCACAAGCATCGATTTTCATCTCCTCATTTTTTTCTCTATTTGTATGGAATTGATATGAATATTCAAGAATACTCTTACTATATTTTATTTATACCATATTTGACGAGTGGGATTTAGATTTTTTGGAAGGGATATGAACTTTCCCGTAGTTTTACATCCAATTTGGATGATGGGAATGGTCTATATCCACATGAATTTGACTATGCCTATATCTGATTGCAACCATATTTCATTGGTTGTCTTCATATTATTTGATAGTTATATACGCATGTGTGCTATATTTTATCATATTTTGATGATGGTCTTGGTATGTATCATTCATAATTTTCATCTTCTCAAATCTGGTTGACACCCTATTTGGGTGATGATATTCTTGCGCATTGGTAGAGATTTTCATTTTCCATTAACTTTCGGCCCTACATGTCTAGTGATTTTTGTGAGAATTAATATTAATTTGTGCTTGCCCATAATTTAACCTCATATTTATAAGGAGGGCTTTAGTAGAGGGCATCAGAATATATGTTTTACCATAGTGTTCTGCCATATGTTCATGGAGTATTTCTTCCATAATAATGAGGTTGATAACCTAATCTGGATTATATGATTGTTTCTCCTTGTGGGCCAGCCATAGGACCTATGTCCATTTACCTTTAACTAGGGCCCACAGGGTAATACCATTTTTTGGGTGAGGGTATTGGGCCACATGGAATTGATGACGGTGACTTCCAGCAGTGTCCTTGAGTATAAATGTTATGTTGTATGGATGCAATTGTTGGTGATGACTTCATCGGCCTGCCTAAGATATAAGAAAACTCATTATCACATTCATGGGATAGGCTCATGAAATGTTTGGTGAAAGCTAATAGAGCTACCTAGTTATGGACTGTCGACTGTTACTGGGCAGGAAACTGGTGGGGCTTCATGGCCTAGAGGACCTACAGAGCTATATCCAATGTAGGGAGAGTATCCTTATGGTGTAAATATTGAACTAGTGAATTTGAGACCCAATGTTTAAGACACTTGGAGGATGATGAAGTCAACTACCTCATGGGGGATGTGACTAGTGCAACATGAATTTCATTGAAATCATTTTATATTCCATTGGATTTAGGATGCTCTAAATATTTCATTCAATGTGTGTTAAAAGTAGAGATAACAAAACCTATTCAATGGTGTATTTCATGATCATAGGTGTAATGGAGGATCTTTCTTAGCCCTCTCACTTTTTGATGTGAAAGGGTCCTTAAGAAGGGTAACACCACAAACATGGTTAAAGATTCAAATCAGGTTCACCATTTTTATTTCACTCGAATATGGTGTATTCTTGATTGGGTTGATTACATGGGGTCAACTTCTGTATAATTTCTAATGTCGGGTATAATATCATTGAATGACCTCCAAAAGATTATTTCATGGAGCCAAAAATACCCAACTACTCTCACATCCAAGATTCATTAACCTACAATTCAAAGGCATGTGTGAGTTTCACAATTTTTTCAACAACACTTCTGAGCTGACTTCGATTGAGAGGATGGGAATTCAAGCTCATAGCACCATTTTTAGGGGGAACAATTCCACATAATGGGACTCTCTTATTGATTTATTTCATATTCATGAATCCTTTTATCATTACCAAGTGTTTATATTATGGATTACCCCTTGGTAATGATCGTTCATGATTAAACATAGGTCTAAAATCATCTGTATGTATCTGAGGATCTCCATCATTTGAGAGATCAGTTTGTATATGAGGTTTTCCATAAATGACACCCATTTATGGTTAAATCAATGACTATTTAGTCATTCATTAGGATGATGTTGGTGTTAAAGAGCATGATGGTGTGCTTTATATTTTACCATCATCCATGGGTACCTAAGTTCTATTGATGATAGGATCGATCCCATAATATGGGCTTCCTATGTATCATCGTGAGAGGTATCAGAAACCATGTAGTTAGGTGTCACATAATTAGACACATAACCTTTTAAAATTGTGTTACAAGTACCTAAACATGCATTTTATAGTCACTTGTCATGTTTATCTAGGTTAAATGTTTCCTAGTGAAGGATTGGTGGGACTTATACCGAGGAGTTTCAGGATACCCGGAAGAAATATGGTTCCCCATGTGGATAGTTCCATACCTTGAATAAGGCATGAAGTACATTAGTGTGGACATGGGTGTCATGTTTGGACCTTAAAGAGGACTCCAATGTATCCTTGTTAGTTGGGAATCAAATCCCTCATAGTTCAGTTTCAGTAGAAGAATACGTTTTATGGGAGGACCATGAAGGGGGTTATTATTAGAGATTATGTATTTAATCATCCTATTTAAGGGGATTTCATTTGGTATTAAACCATCTGGCATACCCGTTTATGTTTTTGGTTTGGTCTTATGCATGGAAGATTCCTATTTGAGGATATTTTATTTGGGATTATTCAATATGGGAAGTCCATTTGAGTTTTTGGTTGGGGATTACTAATGAAAGTGAACTATTTAAGGGGATTTTATTTGGGATTATACCATGTGGGAGTAACATTTGATTCATTGGTTGGGGCATAAACATGGAGGCCTTCCATTTGGTTCTACTTCAATGAGAATATTTTCCTATGAAGGCTGAAGTAATTTTTTAGGAATTATACCATGGGGGCCTATTTAGATACTTTGGGATCATGTAGATGTCATGAATTCTGCCAACATCTAAGCCCAAATGATTCAAACTCTAGGTGAGAAACAAAAGGAGGTAGTGGATAAAAATATCACAAATCCCACTCTATCCTCCAATGGATGGTTCTAGAGACAAATAGGAGTGTGAGAAAGGACATTGAATTTTCATGATCACTGTCATTTTTTCATATCCTGGACGGTCAATTTTTTTGATCTATCTAGATATGTACTAGGGGAGAATAGGAGCATAGGTTCCATCTCATGTAGGAACAGCTAGAGGATTAACTCATTATGAGTGCCATAAAATTGGATCCAGATAAAATGAAAGAATGTTAAACACTGGACATCATAAAATATAAAGAAAAGGGATCCCCTTAATCCCTTGGATGAGTAGGTTCACGTGATTACCCCAAGGATGGATCTCTATTTACCATAGAAATGTAGACTCAAGTTCATTCCAGAGTTCCACCTTATTACTAGGGTAACCAATGCAACACAACATACCCTAGGTATGTAAACTCAACGGGAAATACTGATGTTTCTGATAGTCTTATAATACATATATGTTAGCCTTAGAAGGGGAATTGGCCAAATTTTGTTAGAATGATTAATGGTGAGTTCAACATGGGGTCAGGTGAAAATATGGATGGTAATTATTGGATTTTGAGGGTAGTATGCCCTTGGATAACCCATTATTCGTAGCATGTTCATATGCAAGTTGTTGTTCCCTCTACATTGTGTGTCACTATAAAGGTAAGGGGAACATCCTCGTAGAATGGTTCTATGCACACCTGAGGTATTTCAATATATCATGTTGCATTGAAAATATAATTTACATCCATGAATCATATTTCTATGAAATTACAACTTCCTCATACGTAGTTATTTTCTACATAGGGCAGGGTACCTTTGGTTTATTGTTTTCCTATGAGTTATGCCTATTTTCAATGTGTCCATTGGTTTTACACCTTGTGCGATGTATGACCGCAATAGATTTTTCGTTTTTAGACATCCAAATGATTTATTTTATCCTCTTTAATGCTATGTGGTTATTTTTACCAATGGGGAATCATTGAAGTTTCATTTTAACATTTGAATTTGGCTATTCTCTTATTTCCTTCAGTTTATCCTCATTTTTTGTTCCATTCATTTATATTTATACAGGAACATATGAATAGGATGTCTTTATATCCTAGTATCCATGATTAGGCAACCGTCCTTATTTTGTGGAAGACCGTATGAGATTCCCAACCCAGTACTAACCTAGTCATATAGCACATAATTCGAGGAATGGGTATTCATTTTTTCTGGAATAAATCACGACCTTAGTCTAATAAACAACTTTACCTCATTTATAGGGAACTGATGATACCTCCTTCTCCCACAAACTATTTTAGTTCATGGGAGATCATCATTTGTAGTGGAAGAAATCATAGCCTCATTCCCACAATCAACTTTAGTTTAATTTGTAGGCAATAATGTCTCTGTCTTTATCACATGAAATATTTAGTTCTTAGTTTCATTGAAGATCAGCAGATGACTATGTGAATCAGTGATCTGTGAAGGGATTTATTCTTCGCAACATCGCATCTACCTTTTCAATTTCCTCCCCATTGAACATTTTTCATTCAACTCTTCCACTGATTTAGTTTTCTTCGATTTCCAATTTGTCAAAATTATTTTTGTCTCATTTGAATTGTTTTCATATCCCAATAACTATATATGGTATTTCACTAAAGGAAATCAAGTATCACTCTTAACATATTCAAATTCATTTATGATTCCTAATTTGAATGAATGATGGTCCCATCCTAGAAACTACTATGATGGGACCCCTGTATAACCCTTATCATGATGTGTAGGTGTGGTTTAGCTATTAATAACTCATACTGTTTAACAAGGATCTAAAATAACAGTAAATCAACCAATTTTAAAATCTCGTTTATTTCAAATAAAAAATATTTGTAATAAATAAAAATAGCCTAATCAAATTCAATGTCATCTCCTTTAGAGAAATTCACATTTCACCACATTTTTTACAACATGATTTACACATCTGAGATAAATGAAATTAAATTTGGTTCCAAGGGATTGAGATATTAATCCCTTAATAAGGGGAACACTAATGGGGGTGTCTCATGTCATGGTATTCTCCCACATGGAATTTATTATATAGTAGTTAGGCCTATATTATCCAAGGTAACCCATTAAATTTAATTTATATAATATTTTGGAGGTTTTATTATAAAAGATCATCATGCAGAAGAATGGAACATGATTTAAAATAATGATACCTTTGAGGAGTATATGTAGAATCCATTCCTTATTAATTTAGTACACTCCTCATCTAGGGTGATATTTGAATCGAACTATAATGAAAAAAAATATGGTCAGAATCCCTGAAAATAGGGTATATGATATCACATTGAAAGAGAACAAGTAATTAAGGTATAGATTGAGAAAATAAGGAATAAGAAAGAAGATCCTACCAATTTTGATCCAATTTCTCTAAAGGTAAAAAAATTGATATTGGATGTTGAAGAACAATAGGAAGCTAGGTTAGGTGTGGAAGATGAGCTATAGTCAGTTGGACTACAATATAGGAGAAAAGAATATTTCCCCTATCAAAAAAGGTTTCATTCACCATTAATATATTCCATTAAAGTACCCAATGTCTATTATATATTAAAATTGTGTATTGCTAATGCCATATATGTATAATATACATTGTGTAAACCTCAAATTTACCACTCCAAGTAGTACCAAAATCATGATACTAAATGGGTATAAGGGTAAAAATACACTTCATGTATTTAAAATACATGTCATGTATTTGGAAAGCATCCATCCTTTATCCCTCATACTACTTTATTCCTAGTAGGAAAGCTATTATCCAAATTTCATGGTAACGAGGGTCAAATAATAAAAATAAAAATTTACATGCTGTTGACAACAATGCATTAATTTTATACCTATATGGAATGTTAAGATCTTACAACCTTTCCTCCTTAAAACAAATAATCACCAATTTTCACTTTTTTTGGTGATAAAATTTCATCTTAGAAAATTTCTTGGAAACTATTATGTTTATCTCCCTCTCTCTCCTAGGACAAGTCCTACACATGTAAATACTATAATAGCACCCATGATATTGGGACAAACCTAACTAAGATATATTTCATACTCTAATCAACGATGCATATTAGATGCTCAAAAAAGGATGAATCCACCTCCAAATCAATATCCTGATGATAAAATTAATTATATTGGTAAGAATGATATCATCAAAGATTGGATACATGAGAGAAATTGTTCATGGATCATTACCTCAGAGGTAAATCCAACAAATGTTCTTCTTGACTGTGTCTTTACATGATCTTAAAATTAATAATATTAGGAGGCAATATGTTTCCCGATCACTAAAACATTCTATGACTCAATATAGATGAAACTGATGGAAAGAAATAATGTCCCACCCTGAACTCTAGTGGTCGACTACGTCGATAAGTATAATACTTTTATATAGACTAAGATATAGCCATATGTTTTTGAATCAGTAGTAGATTCAATAAAGTCTCTTAAATAATAAATGAACCTAGTAGTGAGTCCTCAAATTCCTATTCCCAATATATGGTTGAAAAAAACCTCATACTATAAATGGACTCAAATGGAGCCACAATAAATTCTTATTAAAGTATATTATTAAAGGAAAACTAAATGATAGATTGATTTTTCTCCCATGAACCTCTGATATCATGGAAAGATAACTAGAGTGTGTCCTCTAATGACAGTATCATATTACTTAAAAGATCATCGTTATAATTGTGATATATAGTATACAAGAGTAGATGCGAACATTGTGATTTTTTAATCCCTTTCCAGAACAATGATGTAAACTGAGAATCGCTATCTAATATGGATGAACTAGAACACCAAGAAAGCACAAATTCGTTGAAATATAAATAAAAATGAGTTATTCAACTAGGAAAGTCTCCTAGATAAGTAATAAGTGTGAAACCATGGTCAATCTATTGATTATCAACCATTCTGCCACAATTCCATAAGGGGTTCATGGAAATGCCATCACAAAAACCATGGAGACAACATCCCATTTCCACTCAAGAATGGTTAGAGTTTGTAGAAGTCATGCAGTCTTTTGGTTTCTGCCTTCACCTATAGACTGGTGGAAAATCAAGTGATAAAATTTAAAATCTTCTCCTTCATAACCATCCTCCAATACTAATGACATATATCTTGGTACATATAGGTAACCCCGAGCTGTAATTTCCAAAAATAGGTGTGGGATTCCCACCTCAATTATTCCGATATGTTCTAAATATACTGTATATGTTCATGGATGTGAAAAATAACATCCTCGTCATTGAAACAACAAGGATGTAGGTCCCCACATGAGACACTATCCCTTGGTACTAAACTATTAGGTTTAGAAAGTTGAGTCATTGTTACCTTTTCTAGAAGGTAAGATGCCACTGCCATAAAGGAAAAAATTAGCTAGCCAAGATATTACTGAACCTAAAGGTTCATTTAATAAAACATTTACATAATACAATTCTCTACTATAATTATGGATGGACTATGTATGAGTCTTTGGGATTAAGGTTTAAGACACTACATTACCATTTTTGGGTGTATAAATCATCTCATTATTGAATTACTTCTTGTATTCAACCAACCTACACTCTTTGATATTTAAGTCACATTGTGTAGAAATGAATTTTCGACATTTATGATAAATGTAAATAATGGATGATCGGAAAAAAATATAATTCCTCTTCTAAGGAAAATCATGAACCAAACATTAATTATCATGGTCATGAATAAGGTAATTATGTTCATGATGTCTCAACTATTGGGACATATATATTAAACCCAATCTCCCTACATCAACACTAGTCTTTCTCTGATTCTTAAAACATCCTAATAGGACATATAGATACTGCCAAGATCTGCTAGAATAATTGTTGCTAGAAAAAATAGTATCCCTTTTAGGTTATAAATGGATGTATCACATGCGTATGACCATAAAAAGATAACAAAATTTTAGTCATGCCCATGAGATATGCTTCTAGGAATTACATTTTCTAGATTAAATTCATAAATTTTCAACAATGCCCCCAAAAAACTATGTACGTAAAAGAAATGCACATGATCCTCTCAAGAAACAATAGCATTCTCCTATTCTAGGTCACAAAACACTCCTACCTTTATGATTATATTACCCATTAACTAGACCATATCACACCAAGTGTCATTTTTATGGAATATTACACATCTAAATCTCTAGGGGTCTACTCAGTGTGATTTAATTTCTTTTTTTCATGGTCATGTTGAGTGATAGAATAATATAATATTTCATCCACATAGATAACTAAGAATGATGTCATGTATGGGTGGAACCCCTAATTCAACATAACATTGAAAACTAATGGAAAGTTTATGATTATGGATGAAATAAGCATAAACTAATAAATGTTTTATAAACCCTATACTGTTTTACATAAAATGTTATGTAGTCTAACACACACCTAATGGTAGTCCAAAATCAAATAAATATTAGAAAAAATTGATATCCCTTGGTGCTAGTTGAAGATTTTTTCTATAAAATAAAGTGGATAGAGGTTCTTAAATGTATGTTGATCTGACATATGATCATCTATGCACAACCTAATGGTACCATCCACCTTCTTGGTGAGAAGGATGAGTGAACCCCATGGCAATGTACTGGGACATATAAAATAATTTCCTTCTAATACATCCAAATATTTCTTCAGTTCATGGTGCTCTATAGTTTCCATCCTTTAGGTGGTAATTGAAAATGTGGCCGCTCGTGGAATTAGATCAATAAGGTACACCGCCTCTCTCACATGACGTAACCTATAATAGTCATTAGGGAAAAGATACTGGAAAATATCCACAATGGGTGGAAACTAAATATGTTGAATTCCCTAATCAGTCATCAATATATTAGTAATGTGGGATATTAGTAAAAAATGTACACAACTCATAGGTCCATCAATTCCTTCATAGAAAACCCATTCAGCAATATGTATAAAATTATTACCCTTGGGTGATGTTAAGGACATCCTATGACAAAAAGAATCATTATGGAAATGGAATGGATCCTAAAATTCCTTCCATAAAATAAAATCAAAGCTAATAATATCAAAGATAAGAAGATTCCATAAGATGATATATTCAACCAGATCAAGTGGGAAATCCCTGCACATGTTTATACTCTCTAATAAAACCCGTAATAGTGCATAGAGAGTAATTACTCCACAGATTTATTCCATTTTTTGGCCCACACATTCCATTATTTCTCTAGATATAAAATATAGATATTCACTTGTATCAAAGATGGAAGAAAATAACATAAATTCTACAAGAATAATTCCTAGAACTATAGATGTCCCTGGGATCTACACCACAAGTGTTAGTTTCACTAGATAAATATATCCAAATTCCTGTCCTTGTAATGAAACTAAACTAAATTGGTTATGTCATCTTTCTTGGTGTTTAACCTCTGAAGTATGGATTCCTTGACCATGACTAAATAATCAAATTAATTTTTCATTAGTAATCCATATCCCTTCATGACATCGAGTTACTCATCTTTTACTTGAGTGAGGTGTTGATAAAGATCCCTTCTCACTAGACATTGAGGGAATGATTTGGTAGAAATGATTATGGTTACCCTTCTATCCAAAACATCATCAATCAATTGGGTTCCTCACACATTGTGGACTGTTATGTTATATCCTCCCATAATTCTAGAACACCAAATTAATATTGATGTGTGTCATCTATCTTGATTTTCACCATTTAGTAAACACTGAGTGATGTTTTCCTCCACTGGATGAATTGTCTCCAAATCTCAATGCTGAGAAACCGTAGTTCACTTTTCCATATTCCCTCAGGATTCACTCTATTTTGAGGGCTTAGTTCACTATCTCAAAAATGGTGGTTAGAAAAAATACATTCACCTAATATTAGATGAAATCTACCGTCCCATCCACAAACCATCTCATTATCGTCATTTTTTAATACGTTAATGGCAGTAAAAATGTTGATTCTCTCTAAAACAAGTTGAATACTCCATGAAAGACATGGAACCGTGATTTACAGTCATAAAAACTCATGTGAGATTCACTGTCATAATATTTTGGAAGGATGTAGTCTTATAAGAATATCTACAAGTCCTCCTCGACCGTAACATGATGGAATTAATCATGAGAGGTGAAATTCCAGCAATTATTGGAGGATCCAAGGATAATATATGTGGAGATATTGATCCTATGATATGGAGGAATCACAATGTTCTTAAATATCGAATACATTTTCTCTTACCAAGATTCTGAATCATGAGGTCAACCATCCCCTAAGAAGACTGGATGAAGGGTGCAGTTGAAATTCTAAAGTCAACACTTCTATATTAAGATCAAGTCACATATATCCTACTATAAAATGAATGTAGTGCGATAATATTTCTCAAAACTAATCATCAATTCCCAATCAAGGAAGAAAATTATGTGCTTCTATTGGAAGTACATCATGTAATTTTGGAGGAATATGGCCCACCACCTCTGGAGGATGGCTATCATCATGCTCTCTATGTACGACTTGATTACGTCATGGTAGCATAGCTCTACAATTTCCAAAATCACAATTTTGATATAATTTAACAAAATATGGGATTAATTATAATAGGAAAAGAACATGTAAAAATAATTCCTAAAAATTAGTCACACCACCCTGCCTAAAATTATGGCCATGTATAGGTGATAAGAACTACCATAATGTATAACAAGATATACTTCCTATATCTCATTACTATGGTAAGGTGAGGGTCAAGTTTGGGTCAAGGTCTGGGTCTCACATCACACAGTTGTGGTTCCTATATATGGATTGTCAATTTATTAGTATAGAGGAAAAAAACCCTTTACATTCCAATTGGAAACCCATTTATCAGTAATAACTTCATTTTAAAATTTAAAATTATTTAATTTTCTTCCCAAACCTATTAGATGAATTACCATTTCTAGTTTATAAAGGACAATACTCTTTATTGAATAAAATTGGTACAATATGTCACTGAAACATGACATTGACATCCGGTATCAAGATGTAATATGTCATACAAAATGATTTTATTAAATTAATCTCCAATCCCAATTTATGGAAGTACATGAATCATACATTAATATTGGATTTCATGTAATCAAATATCTAATTTTTTAGTAGATAGAACTGGTTTTTCATTACACTAACAATTTTGAATTAGTAAATTAATGCTCCCAATTTTAAATATATTAGAAAAAACTATCTATATTTATATAGAAACATTAATTAGTCCAATTATTCCATCCCTGCAATAACCATTATCATATTTATATATATTAAAATCAATTTAATTACAATAATCATAGATAATATAGACATTTCATGAAGTAATATAAATATTGCATGGTATTATTCATGGAATTGAATCCTTATGTGCCTAATTTGATTCATGAGATGATACCTCATTATGGTATAACACAAAAGAAAAAGGATAACTATAAGTATAGTATACATAGAAACATCACAAGTTTTATGGGTTACCCAATGGTGAATTCACCACAACTGTATCATACTCGAACTAATACCAATGATATCTTATCCCATGTAATTTTGTTGTCCATTGTATGTTTTTTATAAACTCGTATTCATTAGACCATTTCCAAATTTCGACACATTCTTAGTCTCCTATATAGTACACAAACATTATTAAAAAGGAAAAAGGAGATCATATACCATATTTTAGCATCCAGACCCATAAGCCGCTAAGTAGTTCCCATATCCTGTTGGACAAATGAAATCAAGCGTGCCTCCTAGTATGCCAAATCATTTTTAATATAAATGAGTTTTTTGGATGGTACAGTTAAGATACTATACCATCATGATTCGAATAATACATAATAGTAAATAATAAATAGTAATAATGGATGATGTAAATAATAAGCACTTGTTGAATAGTAAATATTCATCCAACATAACCAATAGGAGGAAGATAAATCATTTTCAAATACAAAAATATGATTATGTCATGATTCTATACAACAAAAAGTATATACCATATATATATATAAATTTTCATATACAATATTCTAAAGAAAAGACCAAAAATTAAAAAATATTCCTACACTATCATTACGAGCATAGGCCTGATATACTACTCTCACACTCCCTCCTAATACTAAAAATGAAACATTCTAAGCTGGGGGTTCCCTTTTTATATACATGTTGATATATAAAGTATTTTCAGATACCATTGGTGGCCCATATAGGGTGTGAGTTATACATAGTATACCACCACCAATATTTTCTAGAACTATCATCTCTATTCATATAAAATGTGAAATTTTAATGTAAAGGTTAATTAAAATATATATATATAACCCGGATTAGACGTATTTCTTTAAGATAATCCAACCTTAACTACCTTCTTTGAACTAAAACATATATCTATGTACCATGTTCAAACAATAAAAGTATGATATGGGAGTATAAATGACCAATAAAATCAAGTTTTAATATTGGAATAAACCCAATATAGTTATTTTTCTGGTGGATTCATCCTTAGGTTAACATTTTTCCATTCTTCTTTCTTAATTTTAAATAAATCCTCAAAATGAAATTAATGGAACCCTAATACCATTCAATTAGATTTCTAAAGTGGAACTCAATTATCACTCCATCATAACTATGAACATCTATCATCATAAGAGGGAATCTAAGGAGAACTATAAAAGTAATCCCAAGTATCACTCTCAATATAGTGTAAACCATAACCCTATGATTCCATCCTAGGTATACCAGAGTGGGGACCATATATTTCTCCTGGAATGGCATAACCAAATTACCCACTGATCCTATCCTTGTTAATTCCCCTAGGTAACTGTTATCATCCATGGGTAGATATGTAATCCGCCCCGCGAGACCATCCAAGGTATTCCACTAAAGGAAAACAAATATCACTCATAGTATGTTGAAATACATTTTTAATTACTAACTAGAATGCATGATGATCACATCCATAGATTCCTTATTTATAAACACTTGTATCACCCATGGATATTCATGAATATATGGTTTCACTATCATGATCCCATACATTTTAACAAGGGACCCCAATCATAATACTTTAATCGGGTTAGAAATATCATTTTTTTCAAATAAATCAAACTATGGAATAAATAAAAACGGATAAAAAACAAGAAATATCATCTTTTTAGTTCAATTATAACTCAAAAAAATTATAACAAGGTGATTTGAAAAATCTTAGATAAAAGAAATTAAATTTGGTTCCAATGTATAGGGATCTTAATCACTTAAGAAGGAAAACACCAACTAGGGTGGATCATGTAAAGTTAATCGATGCATTAAATTTATTTGAGGGTAGGTAGGTGTAAAAATTTCATATAAAACCATTTAATTTTATTTATTAATCTTTTGTAAGGCATCACTGAATCATTCTATTTTACAACACAATGGGTAATGTCAATATAAAATGAAAATTTTATTGAAAATAACTAGAATATCGACGTTGTTTTATTAGTAAACTCTTCATAGAGTATCAAACATTTAATCAGTATAGAATGTGAGAAAATAGATATAAAACCATAATTCGTTAAAATATTGAATATGAGATTGCACCAAAATAGAATAATTGATGGTGAGATAAACTGATAAAATAAAGAAGAGGAACAAGTAACATAAAGTTGTGGATCTAATGTATCTAAGAATAAAGAAAATGTTTCTCTAATGGATAAGAATCAGGGGAACCAAGGTTAAGCGTGGAGGATAATCTTTAGTTGTGTATCCTCTAGTGATGATGAAAAAAATATCACATATCAAAATAATGGGTACAACACCATTAATAAAGGAAAATAAAAATACATGATGTGTATTATATATAAATGTTTTGTATTGTTTCTGATGTGTGTGTATAATAATCATTGTGTAAATATATATTCTTAGAAAACTAGGAAAAATAAATTCATAATGTGAAAGGGTTTTGGACAGACAATACACATCATGTATTTAAATACACCACATTTACATGGCCAACTACCAACCTCAATCCCTCTAGAAACATTATTCCTAGAAAACAAATAGACTATCCTAACAGGTTTGTCACGAGGGTCTAAGATGAGAATGAATACATAATTTGGGTTTGAAAAAAATGAAAAAATCTATACCTCTCTAAAACACATGAACATAACATATTATTACATTTTGGGAAGTCTGTTCCTTAACTTTTTGGATCATTATTAACATGGAATAATATATGATCATTGTAAGTGATCCCCATAAATAAAAATCACACATTACATTAATGTAGTTAGAATTAATATTATAACATGATGTATAATAAATAAATAGGTAAAATAGTTAGGTCCTCATGCACCTTCTGGGTTTACGCTGGAAATAGATTCATTTATCATATTCTCTTCAGGGATATGCCATATTTTTTCATTGTACTTGTCATCTAGAATCCAATTGATTTTCATGAAAAGGATTACATACCCCCATAATGTCTATTTACATTTCTTTTTGGTGTTTAAAATTGTATACCTTTGAAATGTTTATCTTTTAGCTTTCCTACCACCTCCATATATGTTTTATATGTGTCATACTAGAGGAAAAGATTAATATTTCAGGTCACCTTATTCTCCTTAAAACATTGGAGAATGTATGCTATGTTTTCATCCTATTTGATTCTAATAGATCTAATGAATTATAACATGTTAATATTTCTATTTTATATAATTTCAAATAAAAAATAATTTCATTTATAAATATATTGTCAAACACATAATCATCACACATCTATTGAAGATTTTACTTGAACCTCTCAATTTAATATTTAAAATTTTGTGATCTAAAATAATTATTTGTTCACTTAGAGTTATCCATTCAAAAAAATTATCCATTTAATAATACCACCTATAACCACCCATTGAGACCACAAAAATCATTACTCCCATTAATTAATCAATTTATCCATGAATTATTCATCTCAATCCCATCTTACTATGTAAAAGAATCAATTACTTATCCTAATAACACACGTTAGTTTCACTATGAGAATTGATTGATATGATAGAAATAAGGTTAGATGTGTAATAGTGGATATAGGAAATGAATTTATACCTTATATGTGGGAAATTCATCAATATAGTCTGCTCTAAATTCTTCTACCCCTTATTTTTTCATCTATTGAATGGAACCCCCCAAAAAATAAGAAGTCTGTTAGACCTTTGGGAGATAATAATTATCTAATATCATCTATATTGATGTTAGAACACACTAATCCTCCGTTATTTTCTAAAATATATTCTATGTAATTAAAATCCCCTTTGATGAACCATTCCACGTTCCTAGTTGGAAAGGTGAAAGTTTCTATCAGAATGTTATCATATCCATTTCTTATAATCATTCATAGAAATATGAGAAGAATTATGTAATCACTAAGTAAAAAAATTAGAATAAACATGTTGATATGAGAAATTAATCTTTTCAAAAGATATAGATTCCAACCAAAATGTATATATAATTTTGTTTCATGGATTCCTATATATTTATTCTAAAAATCCAATCACATTTACAATAGATGTGATGAGGTTTTGATTTTTTTAGTCCTTTAAAATAATCAGCAAGGAAACCTAATTTTATTAAAGATTATTAGTATGAAATACACTCCTTTATTAAGCCACATGCCCCAAATAATTCCATATAATGATATATGTAATTGGAAGAGAGGTTCATTGAATTGCAGCCAATAAACCCGGTATATTTTTAAATTGAACTTTCAAACGATTAGGTTATTTGGACTTGGCTTGTGTAAGAATACCTCGATCCATAGATGATAGTGGTTGATTATTATTGATACCCATCCTTTTCAAGTAAGAATACAAGGTTTAAAACATGAAATTTTAATATCCCATGGAATCAAATAATTTGGGAATTCATAATGTATTCATCAGGGAAGACAAATAACCTCCTACATGGGGATCACCCAAACTAGGAGGGTTGGACAAGATTACTTCCACCTGATGTATCGAGGTCAGAAAGGAGATTAAAGAAACCAAAGCCTTACTAATACCATATACCCTATTTCAACAATATTTGATGAGGGGAAATCATTTACATCACCAATGAGAGTTATAAGAAACATTCCATGATCATCACCCTCTGGACCCCTCGAGAGGCACTAACAAAAATGAGATGAACCTATGGGATTCTCCCCAGCTAGAGGATATTATTGATCCATATGGGGGAATATTGGGCCTTAGTAATATGATATAAAAACTCATAAGGAAAAAATGATGTCTCTAAGTCCCTTGTAAAACTAGAAGAACTGGAAGGACCACATGCCCCGTAGGAGTAGAATCTTAACTACAAACCACTAGGAAAACAGTGGAATTTTAGGGATTAAAAAAATATAAACAAACCATAGGTATCAATACTATAAATACAATGATCATGTAAATGTATGTTGTAGTATAATGAACATATAGAGGAAATGTTTCATAGAACCAGGGAAGAGCCTAATAGAAGACCCTCTCCCACTATCTAAAATCATCCCTATTAAAAATAAGAACTCATAAGGGAACAGTCACTAAAAGGTATTATTCCACTCAAATGTGAACTGATGATGTTTTATTTATACTCTTAGTATCATTATCTACACAAATGGATCTCCCAACACATCTTCGATTCTTTTATGAATATATGAATTTTGTAATAGAAGTGTACGGATCTGAAGCTTCCCGCAAACAATCATTGAGTTCAAATCCATCCCTTAATTTGTATCCTTATTCTAGTTATGCAGTGATAACATCATATAACCACAAAAAATCACTTCCTATGATTATTTCTTTATAAATTCATCCCATTAGAATAGATGGATTTAATACGTTCTCCTTAAGATCACCAACACTAAATATGGGTGATTGAGTCCCTATAAGCCTAAAAAATCATAATGTGAGGAGTGGAAAATAACTTGTGGAAAAAAATCACCACTAATGACTAAATATTGAATGTTTGGTCCAGAACATGTTCATTTACACATACATATTTAATACGTGAAAAGTTTAATTATTTATTAGATCCAACATAAAAGAGTAATGTGGTTCGTAGGTTCGAACCCAGGAGAAGGATGTGTATGAAATTTACGATAACAATACCACTATAAAAAGTGGTCAATTTTTTTTGTTTTTATGATGAAATAAAGTAAAAATTGAACGATTTTTACAAAATTATTTTAAGAAGGGAAGTTTATAAAACAGAAGAGAGAATGGGATCTTGAGTAAAATTTTAATGATTTAATTTTAATAATTTAAACAGTATTGGTTGAATGGATGATTTCTTTAAAAAATATGTTTAATTTATTTGGAATCTATGTAACATGATTGGTTTAATATCCCCCTATAGGAGATAAAACACTCAATTTGATTATTATTGGTGGATTCTACTCCAATAAATTATAAAAATCAATGGAATTTAATCTATTATAATCATAATAAATCTTGATTAAATATCCCATTGTTTTGAGATTGAAATTTTTTGACATGCATCCCTGATCAATCTCATCAATTGATCATATATTTTTGAATTTAAAATAGAAGGTGTGAAAAAATAAATGAATTTATAATCGGTCTCACGGATAAATTATAATTCATAGGAATAAGCATGTGAAGAGTTGAAAATATCAAAACCATATTTATTAATTTCCCAATCACAAAATTTTATCTAAAATTCATATAAATATTCAATGAGAAATACGCAATTCAAATAAAATATAGAATGAAAAAAATAAAAAGGTGAAAGGAATCATACATCTAAAAATATGAATTTTTTTCTCTAATCCCCCTCCACTCTCGTCTCATAATGTCCTATATACATCTCCCCATTCATGAATTAGAAAAATGTATACCCGAATGTCCATACCTCAGAATTTTACCTCTGTTCTTTTTTTATTCTTCACTAGATTCCTTAACCAACTCAGTTCGATCATCCCTATTTCACCGCTCATGTGCCATATCCTTCCCCCATTCTAGTGTATTTATAAATTTACTTTTAACATAAAAATATCCCTGATGTATTGGAAATAAAATATTGAATTAATAGATAAATCATTATTATTAATAAAATAATAACTTTTATAATTATAAGTATAAGACTAGTATTACTATTTTAGAGAAATTGATTATAGATAAACTTATTATTACTATTATTATTATTATTATTTGTATAAAATTATATTATTTATAATTATAAAAATTGTTATTATAAAATAAATATTAATATTAATATATCATTGAAAACTATTTATTATTATTTTAATTATATAGATATATATATACAAATATATATATATTCATATATATTCATGTTAATTTTTATTATTTTTATACTAAAATATAAATTTTAATTCCATTTTAAATTATTTAAATCTATTTATATTATTTATTATTATTTTAAGATTTTATATAATTTTTATTTTTTATTATGATGATTATTTTTTAAATTTTGTTTAACACATTAATTCTACCTGTCGATGGATTCTTCTAAAAGGTTAGTGGATAGAGTTGTTCTTCTATTAGAGATGGGTGGAGGGGTGTTCTTATAGTTGAGTCCAATGACCTTTTGTGTAGCTTCTAATCAGATATCCTTTAGAATTGATGATTAGCTGAAACACAATTTTCTTCATCGGGGTTCTCGAGTGTTAGCGCGTTTCCAGCTTCAAATCACTGGTCATCTGATCAATCATTAGTTTTTTATGTTTACCCTTCTGTTTGTGTAGCAGATTGTTTCATCATCCTGGTCAAGATTTAATAGCCTCGGTATTGATTAAGGAGTAGTTACTAGTGGGTTTTAGATTCAGATATGTGGGACAATGATCTCAATTGATAATGGTAGTGAGTTTAGATCTGGAAATGGATTAACATGTTAATCTGATTCTACCTCATGACACAATAGGTCTTGTTGCATATCCCTATCATGGAGGCATTGGGATTAGTGATTGAGGGATTTGATGAGGATCATTATTTTCATGGTGGATGGAAATAGTAGATCTGTGATATTGGAGTAATGGAAAATGTATGGTAGTGGTGGTAGATCTTGGTCGGATTGTGCTGGGAATAAGCATAGATGTGGGTAAATTATGGCATTAAAACTATTGGATAAAGGGAGTCTGGTATTAGAAGAAGAAAAGGGATGGAAGTTTATGTATATCCAATAACAAATGAGAGTTATTGACAGATTAATTCCGTTTTTCAATTAGGCTATTTTTCAGGTATAGTGGTTATGTATTTCTGGTGCTCTATTTTTCTCCTAGTAGGTGTTAAGGTTATATATATTTGTGCACAAGTGGGGGGTCAGCTGATGGTGGATGTCCTACATGGTGGAACATCATCAAACAGTGGATGCTCAACAATTATGTGGAATATTTAAAAAAAAGTAACAACTAAAAATATTAGAAATTATGAAAACATTGAAATTAAAAATATTAAATAAAAATAAATTAATTTAATTATTTGTTTAATTTTTTTATTTATAGGTTAATTAATAAAACAGAAAAATAGATTGATAATTAATTAAATTAAATAATGTTTCAAAATAATTACAAACTTAACAATATTTAAAATACTATAAATGAAAATAAATATATATAATAATTAATTATTTTGAAACATTTTACTAAATTATAATTCAAAAAATATAAATTTATTATTACAATATGATATTTTTCTAATGTTATAAATTAGAGTTAGATAATATCAAAACGTATAAATAAGGGAATTAAATTTAAATTAAAGACCATTAATTAAAAGAATATATAATTACGAATTGTTTAATTTATAAAAACAAAACAAAATTATTATTATTTCAATATAAAGTATAATTAAAATATAAAAAAAAATTAGTAATAAATATTAATGAATACAATGGCTGAATTAATGTTTAATTAATTAAGGTACATAAATAAAAAAATTAAACATGAAAGATGATAAATTTAATAAGTCAAAAACAAAACTACTTAATTTAATTTTTTTAAAAATAGAGTGTAATCTAATTAACTAAATCAGCACCAATGTAGTTAAAATATGTAGAAAAGTAATCGATTTTAATCCCACGTCAATACACCCCATACTCAACAATTTCTTGTACTAAAATAATTAGTAATCAATTTCATTAAAAATTAATAAATCTCAAAATTTTAAAAAAATATAATTCTATGAATATTTAGATAAGAAATATTATTTTCCCCATGAATTGGTTAAATATGAATGTATGCATTCCCTATTAATTGAAATATGATATTAATACATAATTAAATATTGGTAAACAAAAATTATTTATTTTTAAAAAAATTGAATCAAATTAAAAAAACATAAATTTTCATTTAACTTATATATATAAACGTTTCATTACCTTTGGGTGAGTAGAAACACTTAATTACCATTCAAATAATAAAATGAATGGATGAGTGGGTTTAATAAATATAAATATAAATAAATAACTCATCCAATAATTTTATATTAATGATAAAATAATAAAATAAAGAAGGAAAGAATCTCAAGATATGTGAGGATTTTCATTTCATATATAATTTAAATTATTGTATTATAGGTTTGATTTAATTATAATGTTCGAATTCAATTATAGTTTTTTAACATTGTCTCAAAAATATGACATGAATAAATGATTCTAAGAGGATATTAAATTGATCTAAAAAATTAAATACAAAGTATAATTAATATTAAAACTTTTCAAAGTGACATAACAAAATTCAAACTTTTTATAAAACTTGACCCACTAAAAGTGAAAAGAAAGAATTAATTTTTTTTACAAAATCTTAATGGTATATGATGCCATAAGACATTAATGTATAGATTTCCCCAATTAGGAATACCCCTGGCCAATAATAAAAACAAAAAATTATAATCAAAGTTGAATTCAAAGATAGAGAATAAAAAAATTGACTTCAAAAGATCAAAATAAGTATGCAATTAAAATTTACATGATGTATTTAAGGGTCAAAATTATTTTCAAACAATATGATTTTGGCACAATTGTTTTTACAATAAATACATATGCATTATCATTAAGGAATAATTTTAATTATTTTTCAGCAATGTTCAAAATGTAGTATGTTACTGAGTACATAAAAAATTGGGTGTCAAAATTTTAAGAAATGTATTTCAATTAAATGTTTATTTAAAAAGGAAATTTTATTTCAAACACCTTGAAAAAAAATTACATAAATGAAACCAGCCTGGGTATTACTCGAAAAAAACATTATTTCATATAGTGAATAGATTTTAAATTATTATTGTGAATTTTATAGTAGTAGCATCATAACAAAGAATTAATAAATAAGGGTAGAAAAATAAAATTTAAAATAAAATAATTCTGTGATTAATTGATCTCTTTCATTTTACTAAGGCTCCCACATGATGTTTCACGAGAATTGAGGATAAAAGGGAACAATACTCTTCTTTTAACACATCATCAGTGGGTTTATTTTTTGAAAAAAATGAACATGAAGAATAATATCATAAATCTAGTAGAAAAAAATAAATCCACAATAATTATTCATTCTTAAAAAATAGTACACATAAAGACCATGGGTTGACTCCCATAAAGAAATAAATTTATTGTATTTAATAATAATTAAGATGAAAATCATTTTTAAGAATGATGATTGTGGTTAAGTCCTTTGGCATCCCTTTAAAAATAAGGTTTCATTCTTTGAAGATTCACCACCACTCGTCTATTTTCACTAACAAATATTTAAAAATCTACATTCCTCATTCCTCTAAGAATCATGAACAATACACACCACATAGATTTTAATTTACCAAAAAAGAGTTTAGGTATAGAATTAATTATAAGGACTATCTATCTAGGTTTTAATTCTCTATTTTGAAAGGTGGAATCATGAAAAATTGTATACCTCTCTTTGTAAATTAAAGAAATTTCATAAGATTCTCTCCTATTCAAATAAAACTCACTATGTTCCAACATCATCATCCCTCCATCTATCATAAAATAAATTTTCAAAGCCATTATAACCAAATGTTAATTTTTTGTACCTACATAGTAAAACAAATTCAATATAACAGCATGTAATGAGACATACCTATGGTTTTTTAAAGCATTTATTGTAACAACTCGAACACTTTTAAACAAAAATCCTATTTTTGATTTCATAAAAACCATTATCATAAAATAAAGAAATTGATACCCATGCACTTTATTTATTTTACAATATAATATTTTATTTAAAATACTGTTAATAATCATTAACAATGATAATATTACCATTGAATATAGATTTTGTGATTATTATATATATAGGGTTATAAAAAATCCAATTGACATATACAAAGGAATTAATGTCCTAAACTAGTAATATCATACCCTATGATTCCCATTTATCAGAGATTATGAGGAGATAACCTATTTGGGTTTTTCCTTTGACTAATCCCATGCTGAGATCTAACAACATAAGCATGATAAAAATTATTTACAGTAGAAGATCAAGCTCATTGAGATCGTAGCCAAAACCATATTCGTTGAAATGACCCATAAATGTACCACCATCGCAAACCATAATCTTTAGGAGTTTCCTAGTCTATTAAATGGATATGTGTGAAGACCCTAGAAATATTAATATGTATCTTTTTTATTGAATAATGAATATATTTTTCTCATATTATTATTATGTTGTAAATGATTATTATTTTCATAAAATAAATCACAAATTTTATTTTTAGTTGATATTAAAATACAATTAATGAATTTAAGAATTAAAATATTTTGAAAATAAATAATATTTTAATAGTATTAAATAATTTTTATCATATATAAATGATTATGTAATTTTATAAAGTTAATGTAATTTTATAAGGGTTTCAAAACATTCAATGTCAAAAACCCAATCAGTTCTTTTTAAATGTTGATTTTATTTTAAAAGTGACAATATACATATTTAAGAAATTATTTAGATAAAAAAATATTATATTATAAATCATAACATAAAAATTATCCAATGGATAATTTTTTAAAATTTTATGAGATAGATGAAATTTCGAGTAAAAAATGAATAACATATAAATATAAGTTATGTTTAATGACATAATAATGGCTGAAAAAGTTGTGTAATAATTAAAATAAATGGGATCCATGGAAAAATATATATTTTCCTATTAAATAATTTTATTTCAGGTTTTTGTATTTATTTTTTAATGTAATTATGAATCCTGCAAAATTTATAATATATTTTTAGGTTTTAAAATCCTTTCTTCAAGAGTGTAATTCACTACCACATAAGAAATGAAATTGTTTTTTTAATTTAGGCCCTTATAATAATAAACTAATGATAACCACTCCCTTTTCACATGAAACATAGAAAATATATTGGGATGGTTTTTGGTTTCAGATATTTTGTTATGTAGAGTCCAAAAACCAAATAATAATTAAATCCCTCTCTTTTCCAAAATTAATGCACCTAAGATCCAATTTATCTTCACTGAAACTTCATGTAGCATGACCATACTCTTCCCTCCACTCTCTATTGTCCTCAAAAGGATCCCCTAATCTCTCAGGAATCCCCTACCATACTTTTGAATTCACACACTCATGTAAGGGAACTTCCTCTCCTTTATTTAATTCAAGAATATTCCACGAAATATCCCATCTTCATTGAAATTTTTAATGATTTATTTTATTTAAAAACATCTCCAAATATTCAGTGGATGTTATTTTAATGAAGGATATTTTATTTTCTCTGATGTTTTCCCCCACCTAACTTGCTACTATGCTGAAATTTGGTAAGGGATTTCTCTCTTATCATTTTCATTCAAGAACTCCTTTTATGTTATGTGTATTAAATTATAATTTTTGTTTGATTATATTCCTCCATATTACCATTAATTTAAATTGATTTTATAAATGATGATATCCCCCTTTTCACTCTCATTAATCATCCCCTGATCCTTTAGGTAAACCTATTACCATGATGAAACTTCATAAGGTGTCTTTTCCTTTCTCCTCTTTGTTCAAGTATCATATTTACCTTATGTGTTTTATCTTAATTTCATTATGTTGTGATATGTTATTTAATTTACCATTACCTATAATATTTTTTAAAATTTTGAGAGGCCTCTTTCTCTCTTATCAATACCTTTTATTAATTTTTAAGTCTTGTCGTTATTTTGCTAAACTTTCACAGTAATTTTTCATGCCAAAACAATTGTGTATTGAATAAAATACCCACTATTATATCGAATGTTTTAACCTTTATGGAAATATAATTATTTATAGGGTACTTACATTTATTTATTATACATTCCATGATCATGCAATAAATTATTATGATGAATGAATCCATGTTGTATAATCCGTGTGGCACACATCATCATAATAATTAAATGAATATTATGGGTGAATCCAGATAGTGTTCCAATGCATTGGAAATATTTTAGTATCATGATATGTCACATTGGGATAGTCATTGAACCTGATTCCATTATGGTATATTGTCACACATGATGTCTTGGTGGGTTTATCATTGACCAATTTTTATGATTCAATTTTTTAAGTTGTCGTCACATTTCCCTTGTTATGGTTATCATTATATATCATGTATTATTATTAATTTTCCTTTTAATACTCATTAATATTCCTATTATCTAACATGTATCACTTATTACAGGTTTATTCCCTTTCTATTCATATATCTCACCACTTTCTAATGTATGTCCTCTGGTTATCTAATGCAATTTTAATTTTGAAAGAGTATTTTGAGCATGTTAAATAATATTTCAATGAAGATGTTGTATTCCTGATTTTAAATTTTTATTTTTTGTATCTAAATCCAAATAAAAATACACCTCTTGATCATATAAGTTGTATTAGGTTTAGTCTTATGTAATAAATCAATTATTAATGTGAAATAAAGAGCAGGGTTGTTATAGTTGGTATCACTGGAAAAGTTTATCTTTTTTGGAGCATGATTAGAAACATCTACTGAAATACATAGGGATAAGAATAATTATAAGAATACGTAAATAAATTTTGGTTAGTATATAGTAAGTGTTTTATAATTAAAATACATCCATGTCTTGATACTAAAAGTGGATGTGGTTCTAGCACAAATGTACAAAGGAGTAACAAATCTGACAAGGAGTCAAGGGCATGACTCAGGGTATCCTAGTACATGAAAAATGGCCTTAATATTATCTTATTTTGAAACTATTGGGGGCTATTCATTGGTAAATTCATAATATCATTATGAAGCATTATTAAGGGATCAAAAAATTCCAATACTAATATTTGTTTTGAGATAGATCATGGATAACATATATTGAAGCCTATAAAATCATAAGTTCGGGGAAAAAATTTAATTTAGAAGTTAACTATTTAATGAAATTATATTCCCATTAATGTGTTTAATATTTTTAAATAGTCATACAATATTTTCATTTTATTCTAGTCAATTCCAGGAAATCAACGTAATCAGTTAAATAATCAATACAACAACCAATGTGATAATTGTCCCTATGAGATGATAAACCCTATTGGACATGAATAAAAAACATTATGATGACACCCTATTAGAATAATTTGATTCTGAATATAAAATTAGATCAATAGAAGCATCCAAACCCACATTATAGATAATAAGTAGTGAATGGGAGAATTATGAGACAATGGCATCCTAAAATCAATTGATCATCTAATCTCTTAATCACAGAAAATGGATCAAAACATTATAGAATATATTCTCCATCTTATAATGTTTAAAAAGGATAATGTTATTCTAGATTTTTATCATATGAATGGATAACTTGATTAGTGTTGGGAATTTTTCAAAAATATAAAGCCTATGGAAGATATAAAAACAATATTGTTGAATGAATTTTGGAAAAAAAAATTGATTAATATTTTTCTTGAACTATCCAACCTAAATTGTAATGTAATTTCATTTCCATTATAAAAATAGGTGATGAATCTATCAAGTAATAAAAGAAAAATATCATAATAATTTTATGATATGCCTCCATATTTTTCATTAGCAACAAATATATGGTTGACGTCTTCTTTTTGGATAAAACCTAGACTAAGATAATCCCTGATGATCCTTGGAATTTATACCTTTGATGAAATTTTCCAATGTGACCACAATGTCAAGATGGAGATCAGAGAGCCTCAAGGGTATCATGGGGATAAGAAGCATAAATTTATTATTAATTCTGGTGGTCTAATGGAGAAATATGATGGTGCCATGAAATTTTAGAATCCAACTTTTCAATGATGGAGAAGGAAGCTCCCCTAAAATTTCCTTAGGGAGATGAAGAAATGGTTTAGTTGTAAGAAGGAAGGGAATTTAGCTAACAATTTATGGAAAGAGAACCCCGCTAATCAGATAAAGGAATGGAATTCTCCGCTCAACCATCAACACATTGTTTATTACATCAATTGTAAATAACGAGGGATCTTTGAAGACCAATTACCTAATAAAAGGGTTTTTGGAGACAACCAAAGACACTAAGGTAGTTAGGGAGATCCTTTTCCATCACAAAAACTAAGGTGAATCCCTTCAGTGAAGTGGTGATAGGTATGCTAGTTATTTATTCAAGAATATAAAACATTCTTTTTAATTATAGTTCTACAGATTTCATCATATCAAAAATTCTTAGTAGAACTATTCAAACAACACAACAAATAAAGCATGAATACATGTCTGTGAAAATTAAAAATGATTCAATTATTGCATCCTATTTTTATAAATCACCCTATCAAATTTAGTAGTTTCAACAACCCATTGAACATTGACATACTTTCATTGGTGGAATTTGATGAAATACTAGGCATGGATTGTATTTCCCTATATAGATCCAATATAAGATTCTATTAGAAGGAAATCATAGTATGTATTATGAATCGATCCCTAATTATATACAAGTTCAAGGAGGAGGACAAATATTATAGAGCACCATCATCTAAAAATGGATATTATTTCCTTATGAGCAAGTGTATCTAGCAAAAATTATTGATTTTATGGAAAGAACCAGCATCAGTGACATTCCTATTGATAGTGAATATGATGAAATGTTTCCCAAGGAGTATCATGGGCTTCCTCGAAGATGACAGGCTGAATTTTCAATCAATCATACACCTAGATAATTTCCATTAATCCCAAAATCTATATAGATTAGATGTTGTGGAACTTTAGGAGATGATGAAATAACTATAGGTGAATCTAGATGACATGTTCATATACAAAATTTATTAACTCTAATAAACCAAGATTGATGTACATCTATGTTGAATTAATTTTCCAGAATACATACCATATTAAAAAAAATAGATTCCCCAATATCATATTAGTATAGTGTCTTCGGAAACAGGGAAACATAAACAACTGGTTCATGAAACATATATGCAATCTCCTACTTTATCATTCATAACTATAACCCCTTTTTAAAATTCTTACATAATACCCTTCTTCAAATAAAGTGGAAAATAAATAGAAAAAAGGAGAGATCTCAGATGTTCAGTAAGGTTTAACAAGGGTGTTATGTAATGTAACACCCCTGGAAAAATGAGACTTAAAAGGCTAAATGTTACTGCCAATGTCAACAAGGTGCAACGTTATTTTTGGGAGACTACATGATTAGAACTCCACAGTTAAGCATGCTTCGCCTGTAGTAGTAGTCCGGATGGGTGACCTTCTGGGAAGTTTCCCAGGGTGTGTGTGAGTGAGGATAAAAAACACACTGAAAGAACATGTGTCGGCCAGTGGGGACAGTCCTTAGTCTGATAAGAGACCATCGTCAGTAATAGCCTATGGTGTGTTGGGAAAGCAACCAAGGTATTAAAAAAGACCCATGGGGTCAGATTAAAAGGTTCATGGCCCAGGGAAGCAACTCGTGACAAATGGTATTAGAGCCAATACCCAACCGGAAGTGCTTAGGCACTACCTGGGTTTGAGGCTTGGGGTCCACAATGAGGGTATTGTGCTTTAAATGGGTGGATAATGTAACACCCCTGGAAAAGTGAGACTTAAAAGGCTAAATATTACTACCCATGTCAACAAGGTGCACCTTTCTTTTAGGGGGCATACCCGATTAGAACTCCACAGTAAATCATGTTTGGCCTAAAGTAGTAGTCGGGATGGGTGACCTTTTGGGATGTTTCCCATGGTGTGTGTGAGTGAGGACAAAACACACTGAAAGAACATGTGTTGGCTAGTGGGTACAAGTCATTAGTCTAATAAGCGACCCTAGTCAGTAATATCCAATGGTGTTCTGGGAAAGAAACCAAGGTATTACAGGAGACCCATAGGGTCAGATGACATGGTTCATGTCCCATGGCCCAGGGAGGCGGGTCGTGACATGTAAAAATAATCATGAGCATAAAGGTTATGAGAATGTGATCATAACATTAAAAGATCATGCACTGCATATTAATTGAAAACTTGAATCATGAGTAAAATCAAAGATCATATTACATAAGATCATAAATGTAACATAAGACATGAAATTATGGCATACACCTAAACTTATAACTTTTTGAACATGTATAAATAGTAATATGTTCACTCATTAAATTAAGGAGATGAAATTAGATCCTTGCATAAACATATGGACATGGAAACCATGTGCACTCATTAAATAATGGACATGAAATCCATTTCCAAACATAGAATTGGGAACATGAAATCTGGTTCATGCATTACATACATACCTCATGAGTAATATATCGTTACCCAATGTACTAGAGGAATATATATGTTACACTCATCTCATAATAAAATCATTCTTATGTATTCCACAAAAATAAAATCAATCATCATAGCATATCCCAATAAATAAAATGGGTTTCATAAATATCATTCCATCATAACATAATCCATATAAAATATAATTTCATAATTAACACAATCAAATAATAATAATAATTAGGATAGAAACCTAACCCTTTTTAAATAGCTTCATCTTATTTGGGAAATAATTTTGATAAAACACTTCAAATTTAGTCTTGAGGAAAATATCATTTCTTCTTCAAAAACATTTTATTTTTTGAAAATGCCATGAAATTTTAAAATAAAAGAATAAATTTGAAAATAAACATGAAATATTATAAATGAAGATTCATGGAATTGATTCATTTAGAATACATAAAAATCTGATCACGCCGTATAAATTAAAAAAATATTCTCCTCGTACTTTTTCCAGAAAATTGAAAAAGTAACTTGCATGGTAAATGAAAGAAACAATCCTTTAAAAATAAGAAGTGTAAGTAAAAAATGGGTTAAAATTACATTAAACATATATTAAAAAATAGTAAACTTTTTATGAAAATATTTTTAGAAAACACAGACATGGATGATAAGTATACCCCCAGAAAAGACTTACATATAAACAAATATCAGATATAAAATGGCAGTGAAAAATTATCCCTTACCAATTATAATCAGTAAAATAAAATGAATCATAAAATAATGTAAATTATATAAATAATTAAATATAATAACATTTAAAATTAAAATCATAAAACATTTATGGGAAGCGTTATCACCACACAAAATAAAATTTTTGTGTATAAGGCATATATCCCACAAGAATAAAAGTGAGACAAAATAATCCCTTTCCATAGGTTTGATTTCTTTTTTATTTATCCCAACCACCTTTCATAATAATTTTAATAATTTTATTAACTTATTCCAAAATCATAATCATCATTATGATATAATATATGATTATATTTTCATTCGTTTGTTAGTAATAGTTCATTGTCACTCATTATTCATATTTTAACTTCTTTATGTTCATATTAATGTTTTGTCGAATAAGTTAATATTCCACTTGTTATGATAGAGTTATATAATTGAAATAATTATATTAGTTTAATATATATCATATTTATTAATTAAATTTATTTATATAATCGTTGTTTAATTAATATCATTTAGAATGGATAACATCACGTCGTTGAGACGGTTGGTCATACGTACACATGAGTAACGATATATTTCCCTTAATGGTTAAATGGTATATAATTGTATGTTATATTAATTATAAATAACAATTATCATGTTATATTAATTATTTAAATAAACTGTACCCATCATTATAACGATCCAAATAAATTATTGTGGAATAATAAATTAAACCACGGTGTGGAGATGGTATGTCGTACACCCACACGCATGGTGATATTATTATTAGTAGGATGGATAAAAGAAGATATAAAGTTTTCCCATAATTATAATAATATGTAATAAAATAGAATATACATTATTTATTACATTATTATGGAAAAAACATAATAAGAGGTAGTAGAAGATGAAACTAATTTTGAAAGTAATGATAAAACTGTTACCTCTTTTTTGAGTATCTCCTTTTGATTTGCCCAGAAGGTCTTCCTAGGATGGATTTATGTCCAAATTATGGTCAATAGTATAAATTGTGGGAATTTTGGAGAGTAAATGGGCAGTTTTGTCCTAGAAAATGTTCTTTGGAGCTATTCTTAAAAGAGAATAAGAAGTTCTTTTTTATATGAGAGGTGAGGGGCACTTTAGGAAATGTCATGACATATTAATTTATTATAAATTTATTTTCAGTTTCTGAGGGTCAAAAAAATCATTTATTTAGCATATAATATTATTTTAATTTAAATTTTATCATCTAATAATTTTTTGATATGTTTTTAAACTTTTTAATCCTTATCTATTTGGTTTGAACCTTATTGTACCCTTTTTTATCTTACAGTGATATCATGTTATTTACACTTTCTAGGATAATGTAATTATAATAACATGTCAAACAAACAAATATAAGTGGGATTTATGACATATTTTGACATATCCTAACTATATAGTATAATATTATATTTTTTAGGAATTTTATAAAATTTAATAAACTATTTTATATTTTATGTTATAAATTATGTCATTTTTGGTACTATTCATACTTGAATTTATCAAAAAATCATAAAAACTTTATTACATAGAAAAAATACATTATCACAATAATAATATGTCTTATGAATCCATAAAATTATCTTTTGACATAAATTATGACATATAGAATTTATTTTAATATTTCTTATATCATTTATTAGATATTTCTCTTAAGAAAATAATTGTTATATCACTGTTGTGTCGACATTTATGGTAATGATTTAATATTTAAAAATTAAAAATAAATTACCTTTATGTAGATAGATTTATTATATTTCCCTAGAAAATTTATTTTTTATGTTTCATCATGTTTATCGCTACATTAAAATTAATATACTTATAAGAGATAATAGAGTGACATGTTGTTACTTTCTTTTGTTTTAATTATAATTACTTCACTTTCATTGAAAAAAGTCCAATAACTAAATAAATTGCGATTATTGGGTGATATGGGCCTACTTTTATTCATCCAATAGGATTATTTAGGTGTTGGGGAAATGTTATAAAACCTTATCATTTTTTTTGTTACCTTAATTTACCCAATTTTCCGTTAACCATGGTAAATAAATATTGCCATAGTTATTATTCATCATATAAAAAAATAAAAGGGATCTATTCAAATAGTTTGGACCTACTAATTCCAAATATTGAATCCATTTTTCTAGATTCAAAATACAGAATTGGAAGAAATTAATTAAAAATTAATCCACATTGTCAAAACAATAAAACAGTTTTTAAGTAAAAACCATCAAAATATTGACATGTGTTTACAACTAATTTCAACGTGAAATTACTTCCAATGACCTGAATTGGATTAAATTGTAAAAACATAATAACAATATAATATAAATACAAATAAAAATATAATCTTACTATATAAATAAATTAGACAAAAATTTAGTTTTAAATTCAAATGTAGTATTTTTCACTATTTAATAAAATATAAATTTTATGAGAAAAATATGAAAATTAAATTCAAGATAAATTTTTGTCCTGATTTTAAATAAAAATTATTTTTTTTCAAAAATATCTTAAAAAATATTTAAATACTTTATTTTAATTGGGTACACAATTAAAAGGTTGTAAAAGTGTATTTTTTTGAAAAATGCTTCTTTTATCCAAAAAAAATAATTTATTATTATATAATTAATAGAAATTATATGTGGTAAATTTTAAACATTACATTGAATATATTAAATATATATTTTATTAATAAAATCCATAATGTGTGATTTTAATATTCTATAAACTCAATAATTTTCTTTTAAATAGTATTTTAGAAAAACAATTCATTTTTTAAAAAAATGTTTTATTTTTATTTATGAATAATTTTTTAAAAAAGAATTACTTAAATAAATGTGTAAAATATATTTTCATAAATACATTAATATTGTTCATTAACCTTATTTTAATAGTTATTTTATAACTTAGCATAAAAATATTTAGTTGTTCAATTATACTCTGTCTTGTGTGAAATTAATTATATCAAAAGAACATGATCTTGTGTGTAACCCATGTCAAACATAGTGTTGAGTATACCGTAAGCTAATATGGTATTTTTTATAGTAAAACATAATATTTTTTTTATCATACAACACAAGAAATCAACTAAATACATTTCATAAAATCTCATGGTGTCACATTCTACCCTCATATAAAATGAATTTCTCCTTCAAAATTCATTGGGGTTATAAAATGACTACTACTTGAAAGTTTCTTTTATAAAAACCCACATCATAAAAATTAATAATAATAATTCATACTAAAAAGGATATATAGAAGCCTAACAGTTACCCAAAGTAACTCATCACTGGTTTTCACATAGGAGAACATGGGTGGAGAGAAAAACCATGGATATGAAAGGAAAAAAAATTCAATCATCATGTTCTGATGAAGGGTGATAGAGAACAAGGTTAAGATAAAGTTAAAAATCAGAAAGCTATAAATTTGTGATGATTTACGAGATAATATCATTGTTGGTTGTTCCATGAAAACACTCCACTTTATCTCTTATTAAAATAAATGAAGTTGAATTTTTAATTATTGAGGTGTTTTCATATCATATAATCTATAAATAGAATGATAGTAAATTCCACATATCTCAACAAAAACTTTGTGACATGTTATCAAATATAAATAAGCCTATTTATGGTGAGATAATACTTTATTATAACAAACATCATTCGATGTATAACATTAACTTTCTAAATATTTGATAACCTTAAAATAATTATTAAAGATGAAAAACCAAAACTATAGAAAAAAGTTCACAACATAGGCCTTACATTTATCCCCATATATGATAAGGTATATCTAGTTGTACACAATCGAAAAAATGACAATACCTTTATCATGTATTCGCTTAGGTGACAGTAACAACCAGAATAATCATATTTCCTTATTGAAAACATATATGTTTCCCAATTCAAAAACTTATTAGACATATTCCATAAGTCCCAAAAATTTGTATGCTTCATCAATGATAGAATAAACCACCTGTCAAAAAATCCATAAATAGTTCCCAATAACCTAGAATCATCTAATTTACATATTCAAATACAACATATCATTATCCAAACATCATTATCTTAACATAAGGGAAAATATAATGGTTATATTTCCCTTAATCATGTGTTCTCCAAGTATGTCACCTTACACTTAAATCAATTTTTTGGCTCCTAAAAACTATTCAACATATCCTTTCCAATCCTTAATGAAAAACGTATACTGAAAACACATATTGTTTCATGATTCATATAACATAATCATTGAATTCTAAAACATTTACACCTCAATAATCCAATATTATTCTTTAACCATTACTCATGATCTTTCATCTTCTTGTTTCCTAAAATATGAATAATTTCTTATGGTTTCTCAACTTAAATATTCTTAGGTATAATGTAAATACTATTAGAATAATATCACATATGTTTCACATGTTTTTTTCAATACCTTTATCCTCTCTATTATGACCCATACTCACAACATAATTATGATTTTCTTCATGATATTTCCACTTAGGAAAACTATATTAATAATTTCCATAATTTCCACATCTGAAACATCCAATGGTTAACCATGTTCTATGTAGTAATGGTTATGGACTAATACAATAAAGAAAAGTGTGAGAAATACATATCAAATATTATAAACACATAATTAAGGTAAAATACTTATAATATTTAAATCTATGATATATTCATTATAACCCTAGGTTAGTCATTATTATCAAAAAAAACCCTATGATTATAACCTATACTAATACTTATCCTTAGAAAATACCTAGAAATATCCTTATAAATTTATTTAGGTATCTCACTAAAGTTTTCATATCCTAGTTTCTAAAGGATGACTAAACCTTCACTCTAATACTGAATCTAACGTTGTAATCTTAGTTTACATGAATATTGCATTAATTTTTAAGAATACTTACTACATAAAACAAATAGAAACCCAAATACCATTTTAGTTTAGTGTCATTGGAAACTTGGAAACATAAAGAGATGGATCAAAAAACATCTACATCTTCCCCTACATTATCCATCATAACTAAAACCTCGTTCGACAAATCTTACTTGATACCCTTATTCAAATCCTGGGGAAATGAAACATATAAACCAGAGAGATCATATGATCATTAAGGGTTAAAAAGGGTGTTTTTAAAAATAAACATGAGCATAAAGGGTATTAGAATGTGATCAAAATATTAAAATATCATTCCCTACGTATCAATGGAAAACATTAATCATAAGAAAAATCACAGATCATAATACATTGGATCACAACTATAACATAAGACATGAAATTGTGGAATACACATAAACTTATAACTTTGTGAACTTGTATAAATAATAATAGGTTCACTCATTAAATTAAATACAAGAAATGAGTACCTTGAATAAACATATGGACATGGAAATCGGGTTCACTCTTAAAATTGTGGACATGAGAACCAAGTCCAAACATAGAATTGGGAACATGTAATCATGTTCACACACAAAAAAACATACCACACGATTTATCTATCATTACCCAATTAATTGGAGGAGTATATAGGTCCCACCCTTCTCATATCATATGTTTATCACAAAAATATTAATCATTCATCATAGCATATCCCATGATAAAAAATGGGTTTCTTAAACATCAATCCATCATAAAATAATCCATATAAAATACCATTCCATCATTAACACAATAAAATAATAATAATAATAATAATAATAATAATAATGATAGGGATATAAACGTAACCCTATTTAAATAGACTCATCTTAGATGTAAAATAATTTTGATAAAACACTGGAAATTAATTCTTGAGGAAAATATCCTTTCTTCTTCAAAAATGTTTTCTTTTCTCAAAATTCCAGGCAATTTTAGTAGACAAGAATTTATTTGAAAATAAAATTTAAATCATCTAATGGAATCTTCTTCGAAATAAGGCCTTAAAAGTAAATACAATTTTGATCTTTCCATATAATTTAAAAATACATTTTCCCCTTACTTTTGTAGGAAAAGTCAAAAGGTACCTCATTTGGTAAAAGAAAAAGAAATATTCCTTCTGAACCATGTAGTAAAAGTCCAAAATGGGTTACAATAAAATTAAACATATATATAAAATAATATTAAACCTCATGTGAAAATATTTTTAGGAAACATGTAAATGGATGATAAGTATACCCCCTGTATATACTTACATATAAACACATCTCGGATAAAAATGAGATTGAAAAATTATCCATTACCAGTTATAATTAGTGAAATAATATTCCTCCTAAGATATATAAAATTATTTGTATAAGTAAATATAATAACCTTCATAATAAAATTAATAAAACATTCATGGGAATAATAAACACCAAACAAAATAATTAGGTGATGTATAAGGCATATATCCCACAGGAATAAAAGTGATACAAAATAATCCATTACCTTTGGTCAGATATCCTCCATCTATATCTGAACCTCCAAAAAATAATTTAAATAATGATATTGAATTATTGAAAAATAATAATGATATTTATTATGTTAGATATTATTATATTTTCATTCCATTGTTAGTAACATTTTATTTTCACTCGTTATTCAGATATTAACCGCATTATGTTCTTATACAATTTTTTTTGGATAAGTTCATGTTCAACTTCCTAGGTGGTAGTTATATAAATTAAAAATAATATTAGTATAATATATATCATATTTATTCATTATATTATTATATAAAATAAGGGTTTAATGCATATTATGTACAATAAATCACATCATGTCGTGTAGATGGTATGCAGTACATATGCACAAGCGACGATATCATTCACTTAATAGTTAAATGGTATATAATTGTATGGTATATTAATTATACATAATAATAATAATTTTATATTAATTATTTAAATCCATTATACTCATCATTATACCCATCCAAATATATTATTATTTAATAATAAATTACACCACGGCGTGGAGACAGTTAGTCATACGTACACACGCGTGGTATTGTTGTTATCGGTAGGATGGATAAAACAATATATAAGGTTATAAAATAATTATAATAAAATATAATAATTTATAAGATACTATATTTTTTACTTTATTATATAAACAACATAATACGATGAATTATAAGAAGAAAAAAATTGAATGAGGTGATAAAACAATTACATCTTTTTCGAGTATCTTCATTGTATTTGCATAAAAGTTCTCCCTATGATGGATTTATTCCCAAATTGTGGCCTAGAGGATTAAGTTATGGATGTTAGGAGAAGAAATGGAATGATTTTTTAAGATAAAAGGGCTTTATTGGTGTGATTAAAAGAGAATAAGAATTTCCCTTTTACATGAGAGGTGAGAGGCACTTTCGGAAAGTCTTGAAATATTAATTTATTATAAATTTATTTTTAGTTTCAAATGGTCCCAAAATCATTTATTTAAAATTTAAGATGATTTGGGGTTGAAATAAAATCATCATATAATTTTTTTGATGATTTTTGAATATTTTTTTAATCCTTATCTATTTTGATTAACCCTTATTTTACTGTTTTTAATCTTACTGTGATATCATGTTATTTACACTTCTTGTGTTAATTTAATTATCATAACATGTAAATAGGCCAAAAAATTTCTATTTATGAAATATTAGGACATATATTAACCATTTTTTAAATATTATATTTTAGATAATTTCATAACATTTAATAAACTATTTTATATTTTAAGTTATGAATAATTTGAATTTTGTCACTATTCATACTTGACATTTTCAAAAAAATTTAACAACATGATTACTTCTTAACAAATAAATTAAATAAATCCTAACAAGTCATTTTCATTCAAAAAAGTCTTTAATGACAAAAGTTATTTTATATAATATTTATTTTTATATTTATAATATCATATGTTTGATATTTCACTTAATAAAATAGTTATCATATCATTGTTATGTTAAAATTTATGTCTATTATTTAATAACTAAAAATTTAAAAAAATCCCATTATTTATATAATTTCATTATATTTATAGATACTATTTAGGTTCAAATTTTCCTCAAATTTATCACTACATTAATTTTATTATACTATTAATAGATAAGAGAGTGACATGTTGTCACTTTCTTTTGTTTTAATAATAATTACATCACTTTTGTGAGAAAAAGTCCAATAAATGAATTAATTCTTACCCCTACGTGATATTGGTCAACTTGTATTCATCCAATTGTATTTTTGTAGTTGTTAGGGTAATTTTATTAACCTTATCATATTGTTTGCTACTTTAATTTACCTGACTTTCCGTTAACAGTGGTAAATAAAAAATATCGTAGATTATATTCAACATGTACAAAAATAAAAAGGATATATTCAAATTATTTGGACTTACTGATTCCAAATATGGAATCTATTTTTTCAAATTTAAAATATATTATTGGAATAAATTACATAAAAATAATCTCAATCGTCAAAATGAGAAAAATGTTTTTTTATTAAAGTAAAATTCATCAAAATATTAAAAAGCGTTTATATCTAATTTAAATGTCAAATTAATTCCAATGACCAAAATTGGATTAAATGATAAAAAATAATTGAAATATAAATTAAAACCAAATCAAAAGATAGTCTATCTATATTAATAAATTTTACCAAAAATGATGTTTTAAATTTAAATTTAGTATTTTTCACTATTTATTTATACAGTTTTATCAACTTTTGACTTATACTCAGTCTTGTGTGAAATGAATTATATCAAAAGAACATGAACTTATGTGTTATACATGACAATAATTTTTTTGTGTATACCTCAAGATAATATAGTGATTAGTATGGCACAAGCTAACATTGGTTTAGCATACAACATTAGATATCAAATAAATATATCTCATAACATCTCGAGGTATCACATTCACCATGGGGTAGACCAGTCCTCCTCATTGAAAATATGGATGGGGAAATGTTCCTTTCCATTTATTATCCTGAGGTAATCAATATCATGATAAATAAAATGTACAAACAACCTTAGATTGAAAACATGGTTGATTAGATATGTGGAGAATAATACTTCTCGAAGTTAGATCTTCATATAGGATAGTTTCCACTAAGGGTGAGGAAGGAAGATATCCCCAAGACTACTTATAGTACAACATAAGGTCACTATGAGAACATAGTGTTTCCATTCAGACTCAATAATGCATCCACAATATTCATGGACTTGATTAATAGAGTCTTTATAGATTACCTAGAAAACATTGTTGTAGTATTTATAGATGATATTATAATATATTCCAAAATTAAGTGGAAACATTAGGAGAATCTGTCCACTTTTCTAAATACACAATGAAAGGAGATGTTTTATTATAATTTTGGTAAATTTGATATCAACTCAAAGTAAGTCTATTTCATAGGTAATATTATCATAGTCAATGGTATATATATGGACCCTTAAAATAAGGAATTAATTTAAGGATGGATGATGCCAACATCACTGACAGATATTCATTGTTTTTTTGAGTTAGTTGGGTATTATCACTAATTTTTGAGAAATTTATCCTGATTGTCAAACCCTCTTACAAAGATAACTCAGAAGGGATTCCAGTGTTACTTGAATGATTAATTTGAAGATATCTTCATTTAGTTAGAAATTATTATCACCACTATTCTCATGGTCACAGAACTCATAAGTGGAGAAATATTTATAGTATTCAGTGATTCTTCGATGAAGGGATTGGGTTATTTGTTAATGAAGGATAGAAAAGTCACATACTAAGATTACATGATGTTGAATGTTCATTGTAACACCCCGACCCCAGTTACCTAGAGTTGGTGCATTATTACATAACATTGGCATGATCACAAGAAGGATCAAATCTCAAAAGACCGATTGGTTTAGTAGCCTTGGAAACACTATATATATTCAGAAGTCTTACATTACATCATAAAGTGAAAAACTACTACAACAACATATTGTCTCCAAATTCCACACTCATATCCCCACATAATATCCCTGCAGGTCATTCAAAATAAACTTCTTCACTTCCTGGGAAAAATAAAACATAGAAAAGGGGTGAGCTCAAATGCCCAGTAAGGATAACAATACAGCGGTAACTTTCATAAATAAGAATAAACATTTAAGGCAATGTATAAATAAAAGAAAAGACTTTTAAACTTGAACTTCAACATAGTATGGAAAAAGTAAAACGAAATAATTCCATTTAATTATTCACATGGATATTCTACTAATCGAATAATCACATGAAATATAAATAACCACTTTCATAATGATGGATTGCATAATGCCAGACTATCATAACCACATAGCCAAGGCCTCATTCTAAGACTAAAAATAATATTTTTAAAGGCCTTGTTCCAAGACACTAGTTTGTCTCATGAGACCTACCGATGCATCGAGGAGCTATAGCGGGCTCCACCCGTCACATATTAAGTCCAATGCATTCCCATATGAAAAGGTTTAAAGATAACATAAACATTCGTATTAAAACCAGCATAAAAAATGTAAATACTTTATCCATAAACCATTAATGGTATAAAAATAACACATTCACAGTAAAACATATCAAAAAACCTTCAATACAATATAGAAGTTTTGTTTCATAATAAATCAACTTCAAATAAGCGTAAAATCCATCAAAGGATGTTGACATAGATGAAATCAAAACTATTTTTAGAGAAATATCTCTTTCTATTTTTGAAATAATTTAAGAGTCATATATTTCTAAAATAAAACATTTTCTTTGAAAAAATTCTTATAATATTTTAAGGGAAGCTTCGAAGATTTTATAACGGCGGAAAATAGCCACACTCGTCGTATAAGTTAAAAAAACATTCTTACCTTAATTCTGTTGAAAAGGTTAAAAAGCACCTTGTTTGGAAAACAACGGAAAGATTCCTTTATAAAAATCTTATAAAATTTAAAAAAAGGGTATAAATGACTTTGACCCATATTCTTTTAAATATTAAAAATGTTTTGAAATACATTTTTATGAAATATGGATGTGGATGATAAAGAGATCCCAGTAGATTATTATGTACAAACAACCTCGGATAATGAAGAGATTGAAAAATAACCCTTACCTTGAACTTTTACTTGGTTAAGGGTAGGTTAAACTCCTTTATAATGGTGAAATAATTGTAATTAAATTATACAAGAATCATATACATTAATATGATATCATATATGATCTTTTAACATTGATTTGTTAATAATATCTTAGTATTATCGTTGTTTCGGGTGTTAACTTACTCATTTTCTTTTATATGTTTTGATACGTAAGACATGTTTGTAATGGATAGGTTGTATATTATTCATATCCATAACTATATCAAGTCCTTAAACATCATTTTTAAATCATCAAATGATAATTATACTTGAATGGATACGATGGAGAATGAATCTCATCGCGTTTGTGGAGACGGTAGTCCATACGTACGCACGAGCGACAATATCATTCTTTTGATATTAAAATAATATATAAATGGATGGTATATCATATATACAGAATAATTAACATGTTATATTTATTATTTACATGATTTACACATCATTATTATACCCATCCAAATAATAATATATTGAATAACAATTACACCACGACGTGGAGACGGTAAGCAGTACGTACACACGTATGGTGACATGTTATTCAAAGGGTCGATAGAATACTGAATATGGTTGTACCATATTTATAATAACATCAAAGTATATATATTATACTGGAGTTATTATTTTAGAATGGTAATAACAAAGGAAGAAGAAGTGGAAGAAGAAATGAATTTGAAAAAGGGTGGTGAAAACATTACCTCTTCTTCAGGTTATTCCTTTTGATTTGATCAAAAGGGCTCCATAGGTTGTATTTATGATCAAACTAAGGCCTCTATGTTGTATTGGGGGATGTTGGGAGAGTATTTGGGCAGAGTTTGGCCGATCCAAAAGGCTTTGAAGGTGTGAAGAAATGAGAATGAGGAGTGCCCTTTTATAAGAGGGTTGAGGGGAACCTTTGGAAAAGCTAGAAATATTAATTTATAATAAATTCATATTCGGTTTATAATGGCTACAAATTGTATTATTTAAATTTTATGGTAGGTATATGTCGAAAACAACTCAACCAATAGAATTTAGACAGGTTTGGGTACTTATATTAACCTTATCTTTAAGTATTAACTCTAAGTTAATTAGTTTCACTTTTACAATGTCTCTTTGTATTTTTATATTATATGGTTAATAAACATACTATATACATTCAAGGGACCCCCAAATGGTCCATTAATGATACACCTATCATGATATAAGTCTCTTGGCCTAGACGTATATTTTTATGAATTTAATATAAATTAATAATATAATATTTGTTTTAAAAACTCTTTTATGTCCATTTTGACACTATTCAATAGTTGGTTTTTGTGAAACTTATAACAGAATTATTACTTCAAAAAAAGTCAATTCAATAAATCATAATATGTCATATTATCCTAGAAAATTAGTTTAATTCCTTAAAAGGCTCAAATTATATTTATTTGGGTGTTTATAATATCAATTATTTTAATGTTTCACTATTATGGTAATTACTACATCATCATTGTGTCATTAATAAATTAAATTATTTAATATCTAAAAATTATAAATAAAATATAATTATATAGTAAATCTTTTTATCTTTGTAATGAATATTTATAGTCGAAAATCCAACATATATATCCCTATGTAAAAATTATTTTTCTAAAAGATATATGCTTATGTGATTTTTGTACTTATTTTAACTTAATTAAAATTAAGTGTCCCTATCACATACAAGTGGCTCCCTGGGGTCCCCAAATCGACCCAAAGATGCCTATGGTCGAACTTTTATCAACAAATAAGGTTAGGACACGGTTTAGGGTAATTTAGTATTATTTTAATATTATTTTTTAACAATTATTTACCGGATTTACCCTTAACCATGGTAAATAAAATATTTACCTCAGTAATTATTCAAAATGTCTAAAAATAAAAGTTACCTATTTACAAAATTTAAAAATCCTGATTCCAAATATGGAATCCATTTTTCTAAATTCCAAACATAGAAGTGGGAGAAATTAATTTAAAATTAATTCCCGCTGTCAAAACAAAAAGCGTGTTTTTAAGATATAATAACTATCAAAAGATTGATACTTGTTTATGTTCGGTTTAATTGTGAAATTATGTCAAATGACAAAAATTGTATTAAATGGTAAAAATATATTCTAAATATACTTTAAAACCACTCAAATTCATAACTTACCACTATTAATTATTTTTATTAAAAAAGTTGTTTTTAATTAAAATTTAGTAATTTTCACTATTCATCAAAATATTAACGTTATCTGAAAAGTACCAAAATTTCACCTTAGGATAAATTCGGTATTCAGAATCCAAAAATGAAGTCAATTTTGAAATATAAAATATATATAATTTCAAAAATTAGGTATTACTATTCATAACGGCTAGTTTGATTGGTTACGGTGTGTTAGAACTCGGTGTTGCGTACAACACACGCTATCACATTATTCAAAGAGAAGCATACTGTAGAATCTTGGGGTTTTACATTCATTAGATAAACTATCTTAGACAATATTTGAAGTTTAAATCTTTTACATTTGTCTTCAAATCTTGTGGAATTATATTTTTGTGAAAAAGTGTGATATTTATACAGATCACAAAATCCTCAAGTATTTATCTACATAGAAATATGTGAATATATTCCAACAAATATTGTTAGATATGATCATGGACTACAAATTCTCAATCCACTACCATCCAACTAGAGTAAATAATGTGCTGGATTCTATAATTTAAATTTATCATGCATATTTATTAAAGATTATAATGGATAATTATCCAATATTCTTAAAACATCGAAGGACGGTCTTGGGAATCATAAAGGAAGGAACATCATCAATCCTTCCACAAATTACTTCCATTTCATCTATTTTATTACAATTAAATGATGGTAAAATAAAAGATGTGGAAATTAATAAGAAGGTAGAATCCATGAGAAAGGGTAATTCAATAGTGATTAAAATTTATTTAGAAGGAATTGTGAGATTTGGTTTAAGACTATGTGTTCCATCGAATCATGAGTTAAGGAAGGGATTTTTGGATGATTCAAATAGTTCAAATTTCTCCATTGACCTCGAATTCATAAAGTTGTCTCAAGATCTTTTTGAGAACTATTAGTGGTATAATATGAATATGGATATTTCTAAATATAAATTAATGTTCTTGGTATGCCAACAAGTGATGGCTGAAAGGGAGAAATATAAAGGGATTATGCAACCATTACCCATGCCAAAATGGAAAAGAAAGAACATCACCATTGTCTTTTTCAAAAAAATTATGAATATATATAGGGGGAAATCATATATAAATTTTTGAGGATCGTTATAAAATTATAGCTCACATTATTGAAATTTCAATGGACAACATATTGGATAAACATGAATAGATATACATCAAAGAAGTGGTAAGACTTCATAGAGTACCACTATCCATTATATCCGATCGAGATATGATATTCATCTACATGTTTGTAAAAGACTCCATAATGCTCTAAATAATTTTAGGAACTATAGTACATCCTACCATCCTCAAATAGATGTCAAATATAATTAGACTATTTATTCACTAAAAGTCTTTTTGTGAGCATGTTCTATAAAATTCAAAGGAGGTTGGGACTAACGTATTCCTCTAGTTGAGTTCTCATAAAACAATAGTTTCTACTCAATAAACAAAATGGATACCTATGAATACTATTTTGTAAGGATTTGTATAACACCATAATTTTGGGATGAAATTGGGCACAGAAAGTGATATGTCATGAAACAGTTGATGAAATGGTGGAAAAGTTTAAAACCATTCTGTAGCACATCAAGGATGCTCAGAGGTGAAAGATGATATATGTTGAAAATAATATATAAGGCCACAATATTAATTTTTTTGACATGGAACTCCTCTAAATATCTCAATGGAATAATGTTATGTGATTTTTGAAGAAGGGAAAGTCTATTCTAAGATACATCGGCCCCTTAAGATCCCTGATCACCTCAAAGGGTGGCCTATCGACTAGCACCCCCACGGCATGTATATCAAGTACCTGATATATTCCATGTATCCCTCTTGAATAATTACATACCATACCCCTCACATATACTCAACCCATATCCGGTACCATTGGATAATGACATTTCCTTAGAGGAGAAGAAAATGATGATATTAGATCATAGAGAAAACGTTCTATGAAATAAGAAAATCACCTCTTCAAAGTGATATGGAGAAACAAAAATTATAATTAATCAAAGTGGGAACTAGAGGAGTTGATCAATAACAGTCACCCCAATATATTTTATTGTGAGAAATGGGATTTTTTATGGAGAAATTACATAATGTGGGGAAGATTGTAATGACCCGAACTGTTATAAATAAAATTCCACTATTTGATTTATTTAAATGTCTCAACTTGAAATATGGTTATATAAAAAACATGAAATTATTTTTGTTTTATTATATACTTTTGGATTTAAAGGATTGTTAAGGATAATTACCTTTGATAATATATCCATTGAATAGTGATTATATTATTAGTATAATTATAGGGTTTTAAAGAATCCAATAGACATAGACAAAGGAAGTGATGTCCTCAGCTAGTTTGATCATACCCTATGAAGCCCATATATTAGATATTCCAAGGTAGATATCATTTATTGGATTTTACCTTGACTAATCCCAATCATAGATCAAATAGAATATGCATGAATGAAACCATTTATAGGAGAATTTAAATCTCATTGAGATCACATCTCAAACCATGTTCGCCGAACAACCCCATGAATGTCCAAACAGAGTCCAATATACGCATAGGGAGGTTTATAGTGTATTAAGAGGATATTTATTGAGTCCTTATAAATATGAATATTCATTTTCTTATAGAATAGTGAATATATTTTGATCCCATTATTTTTACATTGTAAATGATTTTAATTTTGATAATATAAAGCACAAATTGTATTCTTGGTTGATAATCAAATTTTATTAATGATTTTAAAAAATTTCAAAATAAATAATATTTTAATATTATGAAATGTTTTTTATCATATATATATTTTCACATAAAGTTTATGTTGTTAAATGTAATTTTCATAATGGTTCAAGAACTGTTATTGTCAAAAAAAACTCAACATTTCTTAATAAATGTTTATTATATTTTAAAAGTGAAAATTCGAATCCTTTTAAAATTATTTATAGAAAATTAATATTTTATTTTTAATTATAACTTCATAATTATCCATCGGTGAATTATACAAAATTTTCTGAGACATTTCAAATTTTGTGAAAAAATTTAATAACCTATAAATATACTTTTAGTTTTATGACATCATAATGACCCAAAAGTGATGTAATAATTACTATAAAAGGTATCCATGACCAAATAACTACCTAACCATTAAAATAATGTGATTTTATATTTAATTTAGTTATTTTATAAATCCATTATAAATCCTCCAATACATATAATATATTTTTGGGTTCTAAAATCCTTTCTTTAAGAGTGTGACTCATCTACACATAAAAAAGAAAATTATATTAATAAGTTTGGCCCGTTTCATTTTAAAATGATAATAACAACTCCATTTTGTATGAAACACTGGGAAAAATAATGGGATGGGTTGTGTATTTTTATATTTTATTATTTACTATCCAAAACCTAAACAATAAAGAAATCCCACTTTTTATTATATAATCCATTACAAGATCCCATTATCATCACTAAAACCCATTGGATCACGTACATACGCTTCCCAAAAATCTATAGAGTCCTCACAATGAACCCTTAAACTCTAAAGAAGACCCTATGAAGTTTTTGAAGTCACACAGTCATGTAAGGGACCTTCTTCTCCTTCTTTCTATTATTGCACCTTCTTTGTAATTTCTCTTCTTAATTACATTTTATTATGATGTAATTTATTTTTAAATATACTATAATATCAAATTTATGATATTTTAATGAGGTGTCATTTATTTTTTCTCATTTTAATCTTCATCTAATCCGCAACTATGCCAAAAATCTGTAAGGGGTTTATTTTTCTCATTTCCATTGAAGATATCCTTTATTGTGTTGTATTTTAAATTTCATTTTCTTCTTCTAGGATATGTTCTTACATATTACACATATTATAAATTTAATTTATAAATTATTAGATCCCACTTTTCACTCTAATTAAGCTTCACATGACTGTTTATGTACACCTATTACCATGATGAAATTTTGTAAGGGATCTTTTCCTTTATCCTTTTTATTAAAGTATCTTCATTACCTTATCTCATTCATCATTATTTACATATTGTGGGATATTTTATTCTATATCCCACTTACATTCAAATTTTTGTAAAATTACGAGAGTCCCCATTAGATCTCATCAACCCCTTTAATGAATTTTTAAGTAATATTGTTATACTGCAAAAATTTCATCGTCATTTCCAGGGAAAAACAATTGTTTCGTGATTTTTGTACTAAATTTTCTATCAAATTTATTCACATTTATTCAAATATACATATTTATTATGTACGTAAATATGTTAATTCTACATTCCTTAATCTCATAATAAATTAAGTAGATAAATGAATCTAGGTTTTCAGATCATTGTGACACACACAAGCATGAGAATCAAATGAATATGATGGGTGCCCCCAGATTGTGCTCTAATTCATTGGGTAATGTTTACTATCCTGATATGTCGTGTTTGGAAAAGGAGTTTACAATATTCCATTATAGGACATTTTCCACCATGATATCTTGGCAGGTTTATCCTTGACCAATGTTTATGTTTTATTGTTTTATGTTGTTTCCACATTTATAGTGTTATGATCACCATGTTATATCATGCCTTATTATTAATATTCTTTTTATTAGTCATTCATATTCCTATTGTTTAACATGTATCACTTATTCCATTTTTACTCCCTTACTAGAATTTATAAATCACTCATTTATTATGTATTTCTTAAGGTTATCCCATTCTATTCTATGTTTGATGGAGTATTTTGAGCATGCTAAAGAAGTTTTCAAAAAATATGTTGTATTCCATATCTTATGTTGTTATGTAATGTACCAAATTATGAATGACACTAGACATATTTATCTTCTAGGATGTTTAATGTGTAGTCTGTTGTAATAAATAGAGTATTTATTTTAAACAAATTGCAAGGATGCTATAGTTTGGTACGCCCACAATGACTCATATAATTTTGTATAACAATCCATCCGAGAGTTAGAGATATTTTTCTATAAGATCCATTTCAACTCTCATTTTTAAATTCTAAAATGTCTACTAGATTATGGATGGAAGTGAATTCTAGTTTTATTGAAATCATCATATTTACCTATCAAAAAATTAAATCATTATTTCTCAATATGGGTTTCATTATAATTTTTGTGAGATATAGGATGACCAAATCATGAAATGATGTTCTTTTTAGGAATTTTATTATAGAACTGACTTGATTATTGAGTAGTGGTACCGCGTCAACCCACATGGAAACATATTCAATAGCTATTAAGATGTATTCATTCCAAGGAGATTATGTCAATGGTCTCATATAATCTAGGCCCCAAACATCAAAAATCAAAACATTTAGAATAAAATTTTGAGTTAGCTCCTATTTTTTCCATCATCCCTTAGAATTTTGAATCTATCACATCCCTTAAAATAACTCCTCGAAACCCAAAATAAAGGGGTCTGTTATTATTCATCTTGACGGAATCTTGGGGCTCTTCAATATTTACCATCGTATCCTACCCATGACGAGGATTGAAAACTATCTAGTATTGGAATGATTTAATTTTCTAGAACACACCTTCACTTGATCTCATCATATCATCTCCTAAAAACAAAAGGGTCATCCCAAATATTAAAATAAATCCCTGAAATAAACTTATTTCTTTGGTTTTTTGAAAAATCTTCAGGAATGAATTTTTATTTGAAAAAATTATCAATGTTTACTAACCAATAAGACTAATTAATAGTCATAGTGAATAACTTCTCCTATGAGAAGGAATAATTATTCTCCTGTGGCTCTTCAGACTAGGTATTAGATATCATAGAAAAATAATCTAAACTTCATTATTGATTGAATATTTTCCACTAATATTCATATCAATATATTAAAAAAATATAATAAACCTAATGTTTCTATGATTATAATCCTTCACTGATAGTGAATACTTTAAAATAATAAGGCTTTGAGAAATTTCTATAGTTGGATCCAAAAATATACTGCCTAAATTTTTTCGAGCCAAATCAAAGCATAAAAATCCCTCTCATTTGTGGTGTAGATCATTTTCTCTTCATTTGGAAGTCATATAAAATAATAAACAACATATGAAATCTTATATCTCGTATGATATAAGTGAGATCAAATAGCCATTCCACTTGAATAACAAATTATTTAAAATGGTAATTTCAGATCAAGTGTAGTTAAGATGGGTTATGAAATGAGTTTTTATATTAAAAAATTAAATTATTCCAAAAAAATTACCAATTTGGAATGATTAATATTTGAAAAGAATATAAAACAAGGTAATTTTTATTTTTTAAAAGTCTTTTATAGACATCTGCTAAAAACTACCATGCCTTCAGAATATTCTAACACCCTTAACATTTTCAAGAGGTGGAAATTTTTTAATAGAATAAATCTTGTTAGTATAAACCTATAAACCCCTATTTAAATATTTATTTCCCATTACAATATAATCTATGAAACTGTACTATACTTTATCCCAATTTATAACTATGTTTGTCTCTAAAAATCTCCCCCAAACCCATTCCAAATAACCTAAAATAATCTCAAATGTTTTACCAATAATAGAGAAGTTATCTATGAATTCTTTAATGATTATCTTGATAATATTTGAAAATATATCTATCATATGTCTTAGAATAGTATAAGGCACAATACATAATCTGAAGGACATATTATAATAATAAAATACCACAATGGGCATGTCAATGAAAATTTCTCTTGATCTTCTTAGGCTTTGAAATCTGGTTGTAACTAGACAATTTTTCCCTAAAACAAAAGAAGTAATATCTATAAATAATCTCAAGCATTTTATCTAAAAAAGGAATTTGAAAATTATCCTTTCTAGGGATTGAATATAGATTTTGATAATCTATAAGTATTAGCAATTTCGTTTCTTTTCTCACATGAATTTCTTCATTATATTTGATGTTAGCTACAGTGAAACCTCTATTTTTTGGGCCACATAAACCATACTAACAAAATCATTGTCAGATACGGGGTATATAATATTAGTTTTGAATAGAATAATAATATCCACTGTCATATATTATTTTGTGTTATGATTTAATCCCCTTTTATATTCAACTATTGGTTTTTAGTCTTCTTCTATAGGGATCTAGTGAATGTAGAATGAAGGGATAATCATTTTCATAACATTTATAAACCATCACATTGTAGTTATAAATTTATTTATAAAAACCAATAATTATTCCTCTTGATTAATTTTCTTTTTTGAAGAAATTATTACATTCATTATATAATTATCAACTTTAAAGGAATAATTGATGTGTTTTCGAAACATTTTAGCTCCAAAGTGGGTGATTCTTCACATAATGGATGTTTCAAGGGACTAAGAGGACCAATATATTCTATATGATTGATTAGCCACTAAATTAGGCTAATATTAATTATTAATATATCTAATATTTTTTTTATTTATTATTCATAAACACCATTTTAGTGCATTTTAAACTTTGAACAACATTTCACATTATGATTGTAATTCCTTCCTAAAATGCACTATTATGTGGTACATTTTTTAACATCATTTAAAGTACACAATGTTCTTGATTTTATTTTTTTATTTTATTTTCAGTTTTATAATTATACTGGTAACATTTTATACTTGTGGAGTGTTGGAAGATTCACATTTTAAGACCACCAAAATGGGATTTCATACAAACAATTCTAGAGAAGGCAGATTGGACACCAGCCCACCGATGAGCATGTGGGGCCCAACATAAAAGACCAATGAAGCCCAAATTTCTTTTTATGCTCTAATAAATATATAGGAACAAATAAATATTCATGAGTTAATGCTAATTCGGCCTCCATGGTGGTTATTCATGCGGCCCAAGTTGGAGATAAAATTCTGGGCCAGATTATGTGGCCCAGAACAATAGAACACCATTTTACACATATCTCGTTAATCATAACCTATGTTGGGATGAAACTTTACAGACGGTTAGGGAACAGATGGAGCCTAATATTTTTCTGCTATGGCCTACTCCAATTCTGGAATCTAGAAGGTCTTCCAGGCACATCTGTTCGGTGGAAGCAAGTTGGATTCTACCTCAGGTCAATGGTGGAAAACTCAACTCTCCCTCATCTTTCCACCCACCTATGGCCTACCACAATTAAGTTTGGAGACTTGGTATATTTTAGGATCAATCCAAGGCTTTATAAATGACTATTTGAAGTAGTTGTGGGGGTTTATTTGATGATCTTTGGTGCTTGGTTTCGTTGTAGTGTTATGTTGCCGCTTTGTGTTTGTAATCGCATTTCTTTCTCATTTAAGTTGTTTAATTCACCTTAGTTTCTTAATAAAATTTCTTCATTTACTATTATTATGTTATTCTACATATCACGTCGATACTGTTGGTTCAAGGTGTGAATTTATTCACACCATTCATTGTGATATTTATCACACAACGGTGGAGTGGTCGATTTTTGTTGTTGTTTTGTACTTCTTCAATTTCACCCTCGTAAGTCTACTTCCCGCTTCTGTTGAAGACATGTCATCAATAGAGGGATAAATATTTTATGGGTTGATCCAAGGGAGTAGAAATCAGATGGATTGGATGTTATTTCTCACTCCATTAATGGCTAATCACTTCTTTTAAATGAGATTTTTATTTGATGATTTTAAAACCTCTTCATCCTTATTGAATTAAAGTCACACATTTCAAGTGCTAATATGAAAATTTACCTTAGAGTGCTAAAAAAATTTATCCTTAAAGTGTGTAGGTGAATAGTATTAGGGTGTATAGGCATTAAACCAGTAAGTGATGATTTTTTTTTATCTTCTTAAATGAAGCCATCTCAAATATAAGAAATTGAAGTCATTAAAAAAGGAATTCATCCAATCCACCCCGAGTAATAACCTATGATCAAATAATTAACTTAATTAGAATTAACATAAATATGTTAGTGATTCTTTAAAACCATCTTAAATCAACCCAAGTTGGCCACTTCATTGCCAAAATCAATCCGTAGAATGTATGTGTCTGAAGGTACTTCTTAGGTCTCTGAGGATTCGACAATCCAAGCTAGACTACAAGGACTGTACTACCTTCTTCATTTTGGGTAAATTTGAGTGTAAAATAAAATTTTGGTGCTATTTCCAAGGACCCAACTAAGTCATATAAATACCCATTCTATTCCCCCCCCCCATATTTCTTTTCTCATCCAAATTCTCTTATCCTGTCCCTTTCTTGTTTTTTTTCTTTTGGGGCATGACCGCCTACACCCACGATCATTCAAATTGTCTAGTTATGGTGGATAGTCCTGCGGTTGGAGAGTCAAGTACAACAAAGGAACTATTTCCATTAGATCCTAGTCTTCTTAATACACTAGATTCAAAAAATTATCCTATTTCAATGGAAGGTCTTCAACGAAACCAACTCCTAAACCAGGGTGGGAACGAAAATGGGAACCCAAATGAGGCAGCACCAAACTTGGAGAATGTAGTTGATCAAACCATGATTGACTACCTTACACATGCCTGCACCAATGCCCCATAATTCTTTAGACACAACTCCTTAGTAGATGCCAACAACATCTTTAAACCCCATGTCCTAAACCATCATCCCACATTCCATGGAATGGAGTCCAAGATGTTCTACCTTCACATTAAGGAGTTCAATTAAATTTTTGAAACCATGTGTCCCCCACATCAACTATAATTAGCTAAGATGAGACTATTTCCTTTTTCTTTAAAGGATCAAGCTAAAACTTGTCTAAACAATATGAGACCATCATCCATAAACTCTTGGGACCAACTACAAATATAATTCTATAAAAAATACTTTCCCCACCACAAAACAACTGCACTTAAAAATATTATCCAATTTTTTTTTTGAAAAAGAGGGAGAGTTATTCTATAAAACATGGGAGAGGATCAAGGACACTCTAAAAATTTTTCCACACCATGGTTTTTATATTCCTAAACAAGTGATAATTTTCAATAAAGGGTTGGGTCCGGGGAATAGAAAATTCATTAACATGATGTGTAATGGAACCTTTAAAAACAAAGCCCCAAAGGATGCTTACGAGTATCTAGAAATCCTTTATGAACAAAACCAAACATTGGAAACTTCACCTTATTATGAAAATCCAAAAAGAACTACTAGAATTAATACACTTAGATAAGGGGAAAGCCTTAGGGCTAAACTCGAATCACTCTCTTTGAAGGTTGAAGAGATAGACCATAGGAGAGTCCATGAAATTCAAACTGTAGACCCGGTTTTCACAATTTGTGCCAAACATGACCATAAAATAGACAACTGCCCAACCATTCCATCCATCAAGGATGTTCTTTTAGGATTACCCTGAATAGAAGTTAATGCCCTGAACTTTCAAAAGCCTCAATACCAAAACACCTTAAACCCAAGGTATAATAACCACCCAGGCTTCCACTAGAAAGATAACCAACATCCTAGACAACCACATGGAAAAAATCCTTACCCCCATCAGAACTACAAAATTCCTAACCAGTTCCAAAACCAACCTATCCAATACCAACAACCACCGGTCCATTTTAAAAAAACCATCCCACCTCCAAAATATCCCCCTAGGATAAACCAATATTCTCACGCACCAACCCAAACTGTTCCACAAAGCCTACTAGAACAAATGTGCAGACAAATGGAAATAATGAACTCATAAGTCTCTTCCCTAAAACAAGAACATCAAACCATAAAAAATGGAAAGGCACCCATGCCTACTCAGGTGGTACCATCCCCAACATCAAGGGGAGGTTCATGTTGCACTCAAACAACTCATGAAAAAATAAAGGCTATGACTGTTTTAAGAAGTGGGAAATCAATTGAGAAACCTGAACATCTAATTCAGAACCAATCGGAAGATTTAAACTTGGATGAAAATTCAAATGAACCAAATGATCAAACCGAAAACATGATAACATTGTCAAAGAAACAACTCTTAAACAAACAACACCAAAACCGGTACCATTTCCTCAATGCATGAGGGGGAAAACCAAGCCTGAATTGATTGAATCATTGAGGAAAATCTTTTCACAAGTCAAGTTGAACATTCACCTTCTCTATGCAATCCAAACCATACCTGCCTTCTCAAAGTACATTAAGAACTTCGGCACTTTTAAAAGAAAAGTTTCACATAAAAACCAAGTCCTTTTGGATACTAATGTGAGTACCACCATTCAAGGGACCATTCCTCCTAAGTTGAAAGACCCGGGTTGCCCTTAAATCAATGTTGAATTAGGAGAGATCAAAGTTGTCAAGGCCTTGTGTGACCTAGGTGCTAGTGGTAATCTCATCCCCCATGTTGTGTACTATTAGTTTGGCCTAGAAGAGCTCCAACCCACATCCATCAAACTTCAACTTTCTGATCATAGCATTAGGGTTCCAAAGGGGATTTTAAAGGATGTTCTGGTAAAGGTTGAAAACTTCATCTGCCCCGATGACTTCATTATCCTTGAAAACCATCCAAACATAGGAAATAAGGAACAAACCCCAATTATCCTTGGTCGCCCCTTCCATGCAACAATCAACTATATTTTCCGACCCTGAAATGGGAACATGACCATCACCTTTGGGAACATGAGTCTAGAGTTGAACATCTTAAATGAAAGCTCAAAAATAGGAGATGAAGAGTACTTTCATTAATTAAACATGATATGAAGTATTGATAATGAATCCCTAGAACATCAAGGAATATTTGATGGATGTTTAAGTCAGGATGAGATTGAGTTCCTTTGTTCACATTAAGGAAGTTTATCTCCTTGGCTTGAATCATTTTCAAATTTCTCTTTTGATGAAGTCTAATGTCCAACAATCGGTGAAACCTTTCAAGAAACTACTATCATAGAGATCACTCCAACTTACTTCCCTAAATCTGATCAAGACAATCTAGTAGCTAAAACTTCTATATGTGTGGAATTAATCCTATCTAAAACTCTAGGAAATAAAATTGATCTTGATCCAATTTCCCGATCTTCTGTTGAAATTTTGAACCAACCAGATCTTGAATTGAAGGAACTTCCTACTGCACTCAACTATTCCTTCCTAGGGGAAAATCAAACACATCCTATTTTCATTTCTTCTTCTCTTGAAGCCAATCATGAGAGGATGAATCTAGATGCCCTTATAAAACATAAGAAAGCCATTGGTTAGACCCTGTCTGGTATTACTGGGATTAGCACACTTATTGGGACTCATAGGATTGTTCTGGAATCTGATTCAAATCCATGTCGTCAACCTCAACGGTGAATCAATCCTAATACCATGGATGTAGTGAGAAAAGAACTTATGAAATTATTAAAAGCTGGTATCATATATCCCATAGCTATGAGTGAGTGGGTGAGCCCAATCCAAGTGTTTCCCAAGAAGGCAGGAATCCCAGTGATAACCAATAAGGATGGAGATATTCTTCAGCCCAGGGTGAGTAGTGGATGGAGGGTCTTCATTGACTATAAGAATCTAAACTCATTCACCAAGAATGCCCATTTCCCCTTACCATTCATTTTCCAGGTCCTTGAGAGAGTGGTGGGTTATACCTTCTACTGTTTCATAGATGGGTACTCAGGGTATAATCAAATTTAGTTCTCCCTAGAGGATCAACGGAAGACTACATTTACAGGTCCATCTGGAACCTTTGCTTTCAAACGCATGCCCTTCTGGTTATGCAATTCCCATGGAACCTTTAAATGGTGTATGATGGGAATATTCTCAGACATGGTAGGGGATTTTCTTGAGGGCTTCATGGATGAATTCTCTATGTTTGGGGATACATTTTATGGATGTCTGAGGAATGTGGAGAGAGTCTTTTCAATATGTGAAGAAAATAATCTGGTCTTAAATAGGGAAAAATACCATTTTATGGTTAATGAGGGACTAGTTCTAGGCTATCTAGTCTTAGGTAGGGGGATTCAAGTTGATAAATCCAAGGTTGACATCATTTCTCACCTTCCCTCCCCAATGATGTCAAGGAATTGAGGTATTTCATAGGACATGCTGGACTCTATTGAATATTCATCAAGGACTTTAGTTCAATCTCTCATCCCCTTTGTACTCTCCTAGTAAAGAATGCTCTATTTGTTTGGATAGAATGCTCTGAGGGTTCATTCTCAACCCCCAAATCCTCTCTCACCTCTCCTCCCATTATGAACTCTCCAAAATGGAACCTTCCTTTCAAACTTATGTGTGATTCCAGTGACTTTTATATAGGAGCTGTGTTAGGACAACGTTGTGATAAAACTCCATATGTAATTTCTTATGTAAGAAAATCATATATATGACACCCAAATCAACTAAACCACTAGTGAAAAGGAGTTACTTGATATTTTTTTCCTTAGAGATGTTTAGGTCCTACCTCTTAGGACCACCCATCACTGTGTTCACTGACCATTATGCACTGAAATACCTCTTCCAAAAACTAGATGCTAAGGCTAGACTGATTAGGTGGGTCCTTCTCATATAATAATTTGACCTCACAATCAAGGATAAAAAGGGTGTTGAAAATGTTACAGATGATCACCTCTATAGGATAGAATTCAAAGACAAATCAAATCACCTTTATGTGTCTGATTCATTTCTTGATGAACACCAATACTCTGTGAGTGACTACCCTTGGTATGACGACATAGACAATTTCTTAGTTATAGGTGTCATTCCAAAATTCATAGGGGCTCAATATCGAAGGAAATTACTTTATGATGTTAGGAACTATGTTTTTGATGATCCATACCTCTATAAGTTCTACCCTGACCAATTCATTAGGAGGTGTGTCCCAGAATCTGAACAAGATTCCATCGTTAAATTCTGTCATAGTGAGGCACGTGGAGGTCACTTTTCCTCTATGAAATCTTCTTCTAAGGTTCTTCAGTGTGGTCTCTTCTAGCCCACCCTCTAAAGGGACTCCTACACATTTTTTCAATGTTGTCCTATGTGTCAACAAGTAGGGTCCATCACAAAAAGTAATTAAATGCCACTCAGTCCCATCTTAGTGGTTGGAATCTTCAATTGTTGTGGAATTGATTTCATGGGTCCCTTCCCAAACTCTAAGGGATATCTTTACTTTATTTTAGCTTTCTATTCTGTCTCCAAATTGGTTTAGTACATTCCTACAAAATCCAATGATTATCAAATTGTGATTAGATTTCTCAAGGAAAACATCTTCTCTCAATTTTGAATTCCAAGGGCTATCATTAGTGATCATGTAACACAGTTTTTTAATCATCCATTCTCATCACTCATGGAAAAATATGGAATTTCTCAAAAAGATTCCACTTCTTACCACCCACAGACCAATGGTCAAGCTGATTTATCCAATTGAGAAATCAAACAAATTATTGAGAAAACTTTTAATCCATCTGGGAAAGATTGGTTGAGAAAACACTTAGATGCTATTTAGGCCTATCGAACAGCATATAAAATCCATTTTAGGAATTTCCCCATATAGGTTGGTTTATGGTAAAGCATGCCTTTTGCTGGTGGAGATTGAACATAAGTCTTTTTGGGAAATTAAGAAAATGAATTTTGAACTCTCATTAGCTTAAATAAAAAGGAAATTAGATCTCAATGAACATGAGGATCTTTGGATGGAGGCTTATGAAAATTCAAGGATCAATAAAGCTAAAGTACAAGCCTACCAATCTCAAAATGTTAAAACCAAACACATTGTACCAGGTAACCCTATTCTTTTTTATAGTTCTAAACTTCATTTACACCTGGGAAAGTTGAGGTCTAGATGGTCAGGTCCATACATAGTGCATAATGTGTACCCCCATGGGGTTGTAGAAATTCAAGATCCCACCAAAGGTGAAACCTTTAATGTTAATGGTCATATAATCAAAACCATTCCAAAAACATGAACTTTATGAAGAATTGTGTGAACCTACCTAAGATGACGAAAATAATTAATCAATTAGGGGTCCAAGTCGATCTAGTGACATTAAACCAAAGTGTTGTACGGGAGGCAACCCATGGTTTTTATCATGTTGAATCATAATTTTTTTTAAAATAGGATTAATGAATAGTTTTGATATATATATATATATATATATAAATATACATTTGAATTGTTCTTCTATTATGAGTATGGATGGCTACGAAAGGGGGGCACCATATTCATCTGTGTTGCATGGTGTGATCCTTGAGTAATACCCTACCCAGAAATTTAAAAAGAATACAATGTATCATCAGTTTATTTTATTTTCTTTTTATGTGTTTGTATGTTAAAATAAAAATAAAATAAATAAATAAATAATAATATAATAATAATAATAAAAGGCCACATCGTGGGTTATGGGGAAAACCCCATCACAACCGGAGAATATGCAGGGACTCAAACCCGGGACCGAAGGGAGACAGGGGCACAAGCTTACCACTGTCCTACAACATTTTGTGCTTCCTTATTCAATAATTTTTATATATATACTTATATATTACATTCTTTATTATATAAATATATAAATAAATATATATATATATATATACATTTGTTTTTAGTTTGTTTTTTTTTCACTAGGGAATTCTCAAAGTGACATCGAGATCAATGGATTAAAAGGGAGCAGCAAGAATTTCAACTTCAACCACTAGGTGACATCATTCTATGATCCTCGTTTTCAATTTCCATTTGGAACTCTAATTCTCTACCTATACCCCCTTATAATTTATCATTTCTTTAAACACTGGGGATAGTTTTATTTTATGTTGTGGGGGAGATAAAATAAAAAATTCTTTTGTGTGAAAAAATTTAAATGATTTGGAAAAAAATCCGTGTAAATGGAAGGAAAAATTCCATTAACTTTTAAAATTGTAATACACATTGCACACTTAGAAACTGGATATCAAATAATTTAGCATGCCCTGATTCTAATTTTAATCCTTGTATAATTTCATGAGCATTGGTTTTGGAAAGTGTGGCTATCCAATGTGATATTTCATCGTTTATATTTTCATCCAAATAAAAAAATATCACAGTGCACATCCTTTGGATAGTGGGGTATTATTTTGAGTTCATGGGGTCCCCCAAATAAATATCATAGGTTTGGTAATAATTTTATTTTTAATATGAGTATTCAAAAAAATTAAAAAAAACAATAAATTTGTGCGTAGAACAATGAAATGACCTAATGTGTGGATTTCGACACTTGGGGATCATGAATCTATAGTTTTTTGGCCCAGAGTTAGTAATATTAGCTCTATTTTTGGTAATTTGATTTTGTTTTTGATTGAGTTACCTCGAGATGATTCCCGAGTATGTGGGATTCACTTAAGGTCTTTGAGCTTGGGAGTCATCGACAATGTCTCGCTATAGGGGTTGACTCTTTTGAGTGCAATTTCAATTACCATGGAAAATTGAAAAAAAATAAAATAAATTTTTTTTGAATACTCATCTTAATATTGAAATGTTATTCCATCTAGCACTTCCATCATTTCCCTCTTGAATAAAGAAGAACCCCCATGTCTAATGCGATGCACAACACATCATCACTATTAATTATTGTTGGATGAAATATGGAGATGAATTTAAATGAAGGAATGGGCATTGGATTGGGATCTTCTTATGAAACTATCTTTTATTAAAATATTTTTATGGTTTCATGATTCTTTGGTATAGGGGTTTTGTGTGATCATTGTGTATTAAAATGTTTTTGGAAGAGGGAATTCGAATTTCATATTGTTGAGATATATTTTGATCGGAACAAGAAAAACTCAAGTTGGGGTGTGATTAGACACTAAATGAGGCTAATATTTTTTGTTAATATATATAATATTAATGTGATTTATTATTCATAAACACCATTTTAGTGCATTTTACACTTTCAATATCATTTCACATTATGATTGTAATTCTGTCATAAAATGCACTATTTTGTGGAATATTTGTTAACATCATTTATATTACCCAATGATATTGAATTTATTTTCATATTTATTTTTAAGGTTTATAATTATATTGGGAAAAAATCATACTTGTGGAGTGTTGGAAGATTCACATTGGAAGACCACCAAAATGGGATTTAATGCACACAATTCTGGAGAAGCCAGATTAGACACCAGCCCACTGATGAGCATGTGGGACCCAACATACAGTCCCAATGAAACCAAAAATTCTTAGGAAGATAGATTTCATATTTAGGAACAAATAATTATGAAAGAGACAATTCTAATTTGGCCTCCATGGTAGCTATTCAGGCATCCCAAGCTGAAAATAAAATTCTGCGCCAGATTCTGTGGCCCAGAAAAACAGCCCACCATTGTAAACATATCTCTTTAACTATAAACTATTTTTTCTGAAAAATTAAAAAAGATTAGGTGAATCAATAGCTTAATTTTTTTCTTCTATGGCCCACTCAAATTAGGCCATCTAGAAAGGGTTCCAGGCACATCTATTCGTTGGAAGCAAGCTGTCTGCTACCTCGGGTCAAGGGTGGAAAAATCAATTCCCTCAACTTTCCACCCACCTATGGCCTACCACAATTAATTGAGGAGACTTGTACTATTAGAGGATGTACCCAAGGATTCAAATATTCCTATTTAAGGTAGTGGTGGTAGATGAGTATGTGATATTTGGTGCTTGGTTTCATTGTAGTGTTATGCTGCCGCTTTGTGTTTGTAATCATATTTATTTCTCATGTAAGTTGTTTAATTCACCTTAGTTTCATAATAAAAGTTCTTCCTTTATAATTATTATGTTCTTCTACATATCATGTCGATAATGTTGGTTCAACTTGTGAATTTATTCACACCATACTTTGTGATATTTATCACAGAATGGTAAAATGGTCTATTTTTGTTGTTGTTTTTACTTCATCAATTCCACCCTCGTAAGTCTACTTCCCACATTCGTTGAAGACATGTCATCAATGGAGGGATAAATAATTTATGGTTTTATCCAAGGGAGTATAAAGGGTCATAATTTGATGTTATTTATCACTCCATTAATCGCAAATCACTTCTTTAAATGAGATTTTTTTGATGATTTTATAACCACTTCATCCTTATTGAATTTAAGATCACACATTTCAAGGGATAATACGAGCATTTACCTTGGAGTGCTCAAAACATTTATCCTTCAAGTGTGTGGGTAATTAGTATTAGGGTGTGTAGGAATTAAACCAGTAAGTGATTATTTTTTTTGATCTTCTTAAATGAACCCATCTCAAATATAAGAAATTGAAATCATTAAAAAAGGAATTCATCCAATCCACCCCGAGCAATAACCTAGGATCAACTCATTACCTTAATTTGAATAAACATAAATCTTTTAGTGATCCTTTAAAACCATCTTAAATCAAACCAATTTGGCCAATTCATACCCAAAAACAATTCATATAATGTACGTGTCTGAAGGTACTTCTTAGGTCTCTGAGGATTCGATAACCCAAGCTAGACTACAAGAACCGTCCTACCTTCTTCTTTTGGGTAAATTTGAGCGTGAATCAAATTTTGGCACAATTTTCAGGGACCCAATTAAGTCATCTAAACACCCATTCTATTCTCCCAAATTTCTTATTTTCTCATCCAAATTCTCTTATCTTGTCCATTTCTAATTTTTTATCTTCTGACGCATGTCCGCCTACACCCGAAAACAATGAAACCATCTAGCTAGGGTGGATAGCCCTGGGTTGGGGATTCAAGTACACCAAGGTAACTCTTTCCATTAGAACCTAATATTTATAATACTCCAAAGTCAAAAAAAATTTCTATTTCAATGGAAGGTCTTCAAAGAAACCAACTCATAAACCCGGGTGGGGACTAAAATGGAAACCCAAATGAGGCAGCCCCAAACTTGGGGAATGCAGTTGATCAAACCATGGACGACTAACTTACATCTTCCTAGACCAAGGACCCCTAATGAATTAGACACAAATCCCTAGGATATTACAACTTCATCATTGAACCCCATGTCCTGAACCATCTTCCCACATTCCATGGAATGGAGTCCATGATTTCCTACCTTCACATTAAGAAGTTCAATGACATTGTTGAAAAAATGTGTCCCCCACATCAACTAGAATCAGCTAAGATGAGGCTATTTAATTTTTTTAAAGTATTGAGCTAAAAATTGGCTAAATAATTTTAGACCATCATCCATAAACTCTTTGGACCATTTACAAAGATAATTATACAAAAAATAATTTCCCCACCACAAAAAATTGCACTTAAAAAGATCATCAATTTTTTTTAAAAAAGAGGGAGAGTCATTCTATGAAACATGGGAGAGGTTAAAGGAAACTCTAAACATGGTTCCATACCATGGTTTTCTATTCATGAAAAATTGAGAATTTTATATGAAGGGTTGGTTCTGGGGAACAAACAATTCATTGACATGATGTGTAATGGAACCTTTAAAAACAAAGCCACAAATGATGCTTACGAGTATCTATAAAGCCTTGCTGAACAAAACCAAACATGGGGACCTTCACCTTATTATGAAAAGCCACAAAGAACTATTGTAATTCATACACTTATGGAAGAGGAAAGACTTAGGGATAAACTCGCAACACTCTCTAGGAAGGCTGAAGAGATAGACCTTAGGAAACTCCATGAAATCCAAAATTGTAGACCATGTTTTCACAATTTGTGACAAACATGACCATAAGATAGACAACTGTCCAACCATTCCATCCATCAAGGATGTTCATTTAGGAGGACCCCCAGTGGAATTAAATGCCTTGAACTTTCAAAAGCCTCAATACCAAAACACCTTCAACCCACGGTATAATGACCACGGAGGCTTCTGCTGGAAAGATAACCAACAACCTAGCCAACCACAGGGACAAAATCCTTACCCCCATCAAAACTACCAAACCCATAACCAGTTCCAAACCCAGCCTATCCAATACCAATATCCACTAGTCCATTTTCAACAAAGCCTACCACCTCCAAAATATCCTCCTGGGATAAACCAATCTTCTCAAGAACCAACCCACACTGTTCCACAAATCCTACTAGAATAAATGTGCAAACAAATGGAAAGGATAAAATCGGAAGTCTCTTACATAAAAAGAGAACTTCAAACCATCAAAAATATAAACGAACCCATGCCTACTCAGGTGGTACCATCCTCAAAATCAAAGGGAGAGTCAAGTTTCACTAAAAAAACTCATGAACAATTAAAGGCTATGATTGTTTTAAGAAGTTGGAAATCAATTGAGAAACCTGAACAACCAATTCAAAACCCATATAAAGATTCAAACATGGATGAAAATTCAAATGAACCAAATGATCAAACTTAAAAACATGATGACATTGTCAAAGAAACAAATCTTCAACAAACAACCCCAAAACCGGTACCATTTCCTCTATGAATTATGGTGAAAACCAAGCCTGAATTGAGTGAAACATTAAGGGAAATCTTCTCAAAAGTCAAGTTGAACATTCTCCTTATTGTTGCAATACAAACCATACTTGCCTACTCAAATATCCTTAAGTACTTGAGCACTTTTAAAAGAAAATTTTCATAGAAAAATCAAGTCCTTTTGGCTGCTAATGGGACTACCACCATTCAAGGGACCATTCCTCCTAAGTTGAAAGACCCGGGTTTCCCTTACATCAATGTTGAACTAGGAGAGAGAAAAGGTGTCAAGGACTTGTGTGACCTAGGTGCTAGTGTCAATCTCATCCCTGATGTTGTGTATATCCAGTTAGGCCTAGAAGAGCTCCAACCGACATCTATCACACTTCAACATACTGATCATAACATTAGAGTTACAAAGGGGATTTTAAAGGATGTTCTGGTAAAGGTTGAAAACTTCATCTACCCTGCTGACTTCTTTGTCCTTGACAACCATCCAAACATAGTAAATAAGGAACAAACCCCAATTATCTTTGGTCGTCCATTCCTTGCAACAATCAACTCTATTTTCTGAGTCCGAAATGGGAACACGGCCATCACCTTTGGGAACATGAGTCTGGACTTGAACATCTATAATGAAAACTCAAAAATAGGGGATGAAGAGGACATTAATGAAGTAAAAATGATAGGAATCATTGATAATGAATCCATAGATCATCATGTAATATTTAATGGATGTTTAAGTCAGGAAGAGATTGATTCACTTTGTTCACAGGAAGGAAGTTTATCTCCTTATCTTGAATCATTTTCATATTTCTCTCATGATGAAGTCTTAGGTCCAACAATCAGTGAAACCTTTCAGGAAACCACATTCCTAGAGACCACTCCAACTTACTTCCCTAAATCTAATCAAGCCAATCTAGTAGCTGAAAGTTCTATATGTGGGGAATCAATCCTATCTAAAACTCTAGGAAATAAAATTTATCTTGATCCAATGTCCCAATCTTCTGTTGAAATTCTGAACCATCTTCATCTATAATTGAAGAAACTACCTGTTTCACTCAAGTATGCATTCCTAGGGGACAATCAAACACATCCTATTGTCATTTCATCTTCTCTTGAATCCAATCATGAGAGTATGCTTCTAGATGCCCTTATGAAACATAAGAAAGCCATTGGTTTGACCCTATATGGTATTTCTGGGATTATCCCACTTATTGGGACTCATAGGATTGTTCTGGAATCTGAATAAAAGCCATGCCATCAACCTCAAAAGTGAATCAATCCTAATCTCATTGAATTAGTGAGAAAAGAACTTCTAAAATTGTTAAAATCTGCTATCATATATCCCATAGCTGAGAGTGAGGGGGTCAACCCAATCCAAGTGGTTCCCAAGAAGGTAGGAATCACAGTGATAACCAATAAGGATGGAGAGATTCTTCCATCTAGGGTGAGTAGTGGATGTAGGGTCTGCATTGACTATAGGAAGCTAAACTCATTCACCAAGAAGGATCATTTCCCCTTGCCATTCATTAACCAAGTCCTTGAGAGAGTGGTGGGTTATTCCTTCTACTATTTCTTAGATGGGTACTTAGGGTATAATTAAATTTAGGTCTCCCCAGAGGATCAAGGGAAGACTACATTTACATGTCCATTTGGCACCATTGCTTTCAAACGCATGCCTTTCGGGTTATGCAATGCCCCTGGACCCTTCCAACGGTGCATGATGGGAATATTATCAAACATGGTAGGGAATTTTATTGAGGACTTCATGGATGACTTCTCTGTGTTTGGGGTTACATTTGAGGGATGTCTGAGGAATGTGGAGAGATTCTTTTCACGATATGAAGAAAATAATCCGGTCCTGAACTGGAAAAAATGAAATTTCATGGTTAAAGAGGGACTAGTTATAGGCCATCTAGTCTTAGGTAGAGGGATTGAAGTTGATAAAGACAAATTTGACATCATTCTTCACCTTCCATCACCCAAAACTTTCATGGAAGTGAGGTCTCTCTTAGGACATGATAGTTTCTATAGAAGATTCATCAAGGACTTTAGTTCAATATCCCATCCCCTTTGTGCTCTCCAAGTAAAGGAATCTCCATTTGTTTGGATAGAATGTTGTGAGGGTTCATTATCAACCCTCAAATCCTCTCTCAACTCTCCTCCCATTATGAACTCTCCAAATTGGAACCTTCCTTTTGAAATTATGTGTGATTCCAGTGACTTTTCTGTAGGAGCTTTGTTTGGACAACGTTGTGATAAAACACCAAATGTCACTGATTATGCAAGAAAATCCTTAAATGATTCCCAAATCAACTACACCACTACTGAAAAAGAGTTTCTTGATATTGTGTGTGACTTAGAGAAGTTTTGGTTCTAACTCTTAGGATCCCCCATCGCTGTGTTTACTGACCATTCTGCACTAAAATACCTCTTCCAAAAACAAGATTCAAAGGCTAAACTGATTAGTGGTGTCCTTCTCTTATAATAATTTTACCTCACAATCAAGGATAAAAAGGGTGTTGAAAATTTTTTATTTGATCACCTCTCTAGGATAGAATTAAAATACAATTCAAATCACCTTTCTATGTCTGATTCATTTCCTGATAAACACCTATACTCTGTGAGTAACTGCCCTTGGTATGCCGACATAGCCAATTTCTTAGTTAGAGGAGTCATTACCAAATTCTAAGGGACTCAAGCTCGATGGAAATTACTTTATGATGTTAGGAACTATGTGTTTGATGATCGAAACCTCTATAAGTTATGCCCTGACAATGTCATCAAGAGGTGTGTCCCAGAATCTGAACAAGAGTCCATCCTTAAATTCTATCATAGTGAGGCATGTGGAGGCCACTTTTACTCTAACAAAATTCTGCTAACGTTCTTCGGTGTGGTCTCTACGGGCCCAACCTCTCAAGGGACTCCTACAAATTTTTTCAAAGCTTTTCTAGGTGTGAACAAGTAGGCTCCATCACAAAATGGAATCGAATTCTACTCACTGCCATCTTAGTGGTTGAAATATTTCATTAATGGGGAATTGCTTTCATGGGTCCCTTCCCAAACTCTAAGGGATATCTTTACATTATTGTAACAGTCGATTATGTCTCCAAATGGTTTTAGGTCATTCCTACAAAATCTAATGATCATCAAACTGTGATTAGATTTCTCAGGGAAAACATCTTCTCTAGATTTGGAATTCCTAAGGCTATCATTAGTGATCGTGGAACTCATTTTTGCAATCGTCCATTCTCATTGCTTCTAAAAAAATATGGAATATCTCACAAAGTTTCCACTACTTACCACCCACATACAAATGGTCAAGCTGAGTTAGCCAATAAAGAAATCAATCAAATTCTTATGAAAATTGTTAATCCATCTAGGAAAGATTGGTTGTGAAAACTCTTAGATGCTCATTGGGCCTATTGAACTGCATATAAAACCATTTTTGGAATTTCCCCATATTGTTTGGTCTATGGTAAAGCATTCCATTTGTAGTGGAGATTGAACAGAAGGATTTTTTGGAAATTAGGAAAATAAATTCTGATTTCTCATTGGATGAAAGAAAAAAGAAATTAGATCTCAAGGAACTTGAGGAACTTAAGATGGAGGCTTATTAAAATTCAAGAATCAATAAAGCTAAAGTACAAGCCTACCAATATTGAAATCATAAAACAAAACAAATTATACCAGGTAACCCTATTATTTTGTGTAGATCTAAACTTAATTTACACCTGGGAAAGTTGATGTCTAGATGGTCAGGTCCATACATAGTGCATAAGGTATACCCCCATTGGTTTTAGAAATTCAAGATCCCATAAATGGTCAAACCTTTAAAGGTAATGGTCATAGAGTAAAACCATTCATAGAACCATTCCAAAAACATGAAGTTGATAAAGAATTGTGTGATCGTAACTTAGATGACAAAAATAATTAATAAATTAGGGGTCCAAGTCGAGCTAGTGACATTAAACCAAAGCGTTGTATGGGAGGCAACCCGTGGTATTCTTCATTGTGAATCATCTTTTTTTAAAAAAATAGGATTAATGAATCATTTTGATATATATATATATAGGCTATTTATTTGTTCTTATAGTATGAGTATGGATGGGTTCGAAAGGGGAGCACCATATTCATTTGTGCCATGTGGTGTGATCCTTGAGTAATACCTTACCCGAAAAATTAAAAACAAGACAATGTATCATCAGTTTATTTTTTTAATTTTTATGTGTTTTTTAGATAAAAAAACAAATAAAAATAAATAAAAATATAATAATAATAATAAAATGCCACATCGTAGGTCGTGGGGAAAACCCCGTCACAACTGGTGATGCCGCGGGGACTCGAACCTGGGACCGAAGGGAGACAAGGGTGCGCACTTACCACTGACCTATAGCTTTTTGTGCTTCCTTATTCTATAATTTTTATATATATACTTATATTTTACTTTATTTATTATATAAATATATATATATATATAGTTTTGTTTGTTTTTTTCACAAGGGAATTCTCAGAGTGACATTGAGATCAAGGGATTAAAATGGAGGAGCAAGAATTTCAACTTCAACCACTAGGTGACTTCATTCTATGATCCTCATTTTCAAGTTCGTTTTGGAACTCTCATTATCTACCTCTACCCACTTCAAAATTTTATTTTCTTTAAACAATGGGGAGAGTGTTATTTTAATATGGGGGAGGAGATAAAATAAAAAATGCTTTTGTGTCAAAAAAATGAACAATTTGAAAACAAATGTGTGTAAATGGAAGAAAAAATTACATTAACTTTGAACATTGTAATACACATTAAACACATAGAAACTGAATATCCAATAATTTAGCATGCCCCAATTATGATTTTAATCCTTCTATAATTTCATGAGCATTTATTTTGGAAAGTGTGGCTGTCCAATGTGATATTTCATCGCTTATATTTTCATCCAAATAAAAAAATGATCACAATGTACGTCCTGTGGATAGGGGGTATCAGTTTGAGTTCACAGGGTCACCCAAATAAATAGTATAGTTTTGGTAATCATTTTATTTTTAATACAAGTATTCAAAAAAATTAAAAAAAACAACAATAAATTTACACATAGAGCAATGAAATGCCCTAATGCGTGGCTTTTGACACTTGGGGATCATGCCTCCATAGTTGTGTGGCACATAGTTAGTAATTTTATATCAATTTTTGTTAAATTGGTTTTATTTATGATTGATTTAACTCGAGATGATGCCCGAGTATATGGGCATCACTTGGTGCCCTATGTTCAATAATCCTGGGAGTAATCGGAAAAGTCTCGCTATAGGGGTTGACTCTTTTGAGTGAAATTTCAATTACCATGGAAAAATTGAAAAATCAAAGAAAAACAAAAAAAATTGAATACTCATCTTAATATTGAAATATGATTCCATATAGCACTTACATCATTTCCCTCTTGAATAAAAATGAAACCCCATGTCTAATGTGACACACAACACATCATCACTCTTAATTGATATTGGATGAAATATAGAGATGAATTTGAATAAAGGAATGTGCATGGAATTGGGATCTACATATTAAAACTATCATGTATTAAAATATTTTGATGGTTTTCATGATTTTTTGGTATAGTGGTTTTTGGTGATCATTGTGTATTAAAATGTTTTTCGAAAAGCGAATTCGAATTTCATATTGTTGAGATATATTTTGCTCTGTACTAGAAAAACTCAAGTTTGGAGGTGTGATTAACCAGTAAATGAGGATAATATTCATTTTTAATATATATATTATTAATGTGCTTTATTATTCATAAACACCATTTTAAAGCATTTTACACTTTGAATATCATTTCACATTATGGTTGTACTTCCTTCTTAAAGTGCACTATTATGTGGTACATGTTTAACATCATTTAAAGTACCCAATGATCTTTATTTTATATTCATGTTTAAATTTAAAGTTTATAATTATATTGGGAAAAATTCATACATGTGGAGTGTTGGAATATTCACATTGAAAGACAACCAAAATGGTATTTCATGCAAACAATACTGGAAAAGGAAGATTGGACACCAGCCCACGGATCAGCATGTGGGGCCAAACATACATGCCCAATGAAGCCAAAATATCTTGGTATGCTAGAATACATATATAGGAACAAATAATGATTCATTATCCAATGATAATTCTGCCTCCATGGGGGTTATTCTGGTGGCCCATGTTGAAGATAAAATTCTAGGCCAAATTCTACGGCCCAGAAAAATAGCCCATCATTTTACATATATCTCGTTAACCATAAAATATTTTGTGATGACTATTTACATAATGTTAGGGGACCTCCATAGAATAATGTTTTTATTATATTTCTCACTTCAATTAGGCCATCTGGAAGGTCTTACAGGCACATCTGTTTGGTGGAAGCATGTTGGCTGCTACCTCGGGTCAAGGGTGGAAAAATCAACTCTCCCTCAAATTTCCACCAACCAATGGCCTACCGAAATTAATTGAGGATACTTTTACTATTGGAGCCTCGAACCAAGGATTAAAAAATGCCTATTTGAGGCAGTGTTGGTGGAGGATTTGTGATCTTTTGTGCTAGGCTTCATTGTAGTGTTATGTAGCCGCTTTGTGTTTGTAATCGCATTTGTTTTGCATGTTAGTTGTTTAATTCACCTTAGTTTCTTAATAAAAGTTCTTCCTTTACTCTTATTATGTTATTATAAATATCACTATAATTCCATTGGTTCAAGGTGGGAATTTATTCAGACCATACATTGTGATATTTATCACACAATGGTGGAGTGGTCGATTTTTGTTGTTGTTTTTACTTCTTCAATTCCACCCTTGTAAGTATACTTCCCACTTCCATTGAAGATATGTAATCAATGGGGGTCTAAATATATTATGGGTTGATCCAAGGGAGTATCAAGGGGCTGGATTGGATGTTATTTCTCACTCAATTAATGGCTAATCGCTTCTTTTAAATGATATTTTTATTTGATGATTTTAAAACCTCTTCATCCTTATTGAATTTAAGGTCACACATTTCAAGTGCTAAAAAGAACCTTTACCTTCATGTGCTCAAAAAATGGATCCTTCAAGTGTGTAGGGGATTAGAATTAGGTTGTGTAGGCATTAAACTAGTAAGTGATGATTTTTTTTATCTTCTTAAAGTAACCCATCTCAAATATACGAAATTGAAATCTTTAAAAAAGGAATTCATCCAATCCAGCCCGAGCGATAACTCGGGATCAACTCATTACCTTAATTTTAATTAACGTAAATATGTTAGTGATCCTTTAAAATGAACTTAAATAAACCCATGTTGGCCACTACATATCCAAACACAATCCATAGAATGTACGTGTCTGAAGGTACTTCTTAGGTCTCTGAGGATTTGACAACCCAAGTTAGACTACAAGGACTGTCCTACCTTCTTCTTCTGGATAAATTTAAGTGTGAATAAATCATTATTATACAGAGTTTGAAAATATGATATATTTTAAATTTCATAAATAAATTTAATATTATATTCACTACAATCCAAATTGGAATACTATCTTTTGTATGTCGTGATATCATAATTACGAATATTAATCAATGAAATATCATATAATTATTTAAGAAACATGTCCCCTAACAACAACAAATTCCAATGGTGTTTTTATTAGAATAATCAACCACATGTTCTCTTGAAAATAATTTTTATTTAAAAACATATGAATTGACTCAATCTTTATAATAAATCTGACTAATTTTTAGTTGTAGAAAAAAATTTAGATTCTAACTTTTGATAGATTAAAAAAACATAGACCGATCATTTTCATATTTCAAATTTATTTCTTCATAGAAAGGATTTTTTAGATTCATCTAAATTTTCAATTGTGTTTTAAGCTTTTATGAACTCTACCCTAGATGAATTTTTAGATAATATTGGTTCTTTATCATTTTTAACATAATGTATTCATCATTTTGTTATACAAATTTAATGATAATTTGAAGTTTAAGGAAATTTGTAATAGCCCCACCAATTTCCAAGAAGGGTATACATAAAAATAAGTACCTCTTGGTCACACACCATGTCTAATACTAAAAATTTACATAGAAAAAATAGTTTTAAAACTCCATCTAGGTGATATTATACCCTTCCTAAAGTACGTGTGATAAGAACCTCTGGGCCACACACCAAAAAAGCGGCATTAACCTTCACTCCCTTCTCAAATCCTATTTTCCTTCCCCCTTTCCCTCAAGTTTCACTCAGTTTGAAGGATCTATATTTTCTCGCTGGGTGCCCTAATCTTCCTCTTTAGACTACAGAGTTCTCAACATCCTTGAATCTACTGAATCATACGTTGATTGCTAGGTTCAAACAGCATCGTCCCTCCATTAACTCATTTGATAGCCATGTCTTCAGTGCTTTGGAGTTTTAAGATTGGGTGATAGTGGGTCTTATGGATAAAAAGAAGATAATGGTTCATTTTTCTTCAAAAGTATATCTCATCAAGACCTGGTAACAAGCTACTCGAAGCTTCAATGACTTAAGTTTTTCTCTATTCCGGTGGTCCTTCGATTTGCATATGAAACATGATACTCCTACAATGGTGACTTGGATAAGCTTTCTTGATCCCCCTACCATTCCAGAATCCTTCTTTTATGCTTATGTTAGTGAATCTAATTGGAATATATGTGATCTCAGATATTCTTACTAAGGCTATAAGTCATCTAGTCAATCGGCATGTTTTCATGTAAATGGATGTGTCAAAAACACTATTTGAGTTTGTATGGATCACTGTGGGTGAGGAGTACCATTGAAAACAATGGGTGGTTTATGAAACTTGGACATATTTCTGTTCTGAATGAAAGTGCCTGGAACACTCGATGGACGTCTATCGTAGGGGGTCTCATTTTTTCTGTGTGGATGAGGGGTCGTGGTCATGACAATGAATATGAGGTGTTTTTTAAAGATATGTTGGAGTAGTGTCCAAATTTTTTAGATGTGTATGAAGCCAAGGGTGTATAGGGGATGTGCTCTGCCAGTGACATCAAGATTTTCAATGCACCCATTGAGGCGGGGATAAGCTGCACATCCCAACCCATGAATAATCCTTGGTGCATCAGATCAACCAATAAGATTCTCATGTTTTTAAGAGGTTGTGTTAGGACCTATACAGGCCTTTATCCAATTGTGTGTTTCTCCATAATGACAATGTGAGGGAGGACATTTAAGGACATGGAGAGGTTATTCTGAGATCAGATGTATCGATGAAACAGTGCCTTCGAGGATCCCTTCTTATGCATATGTTTCTCAGGGTGGTAAGCAACTTGAGGCAGTGGAAAATAGTTGGCACAATATCTAGATGTAGGAATCACCAGGTGAATCGGGGAAGTGGGTGAAGTGTGTGGGGGGTCAAATCAGTGTTTAACCCTATTCTTGATAAATATTTGTAATCATTTTGATGTCATGAGATTTGAAATTCTTGATACATTGTCTTCTAGGGATGACTGTCCCTTAGGGGTGGAGTCCAGTGGTGGGGAGAGGGACGACCTACCCTTGGAGGAAAGGTCACAAGAAGGATCCAGGAGAGGGATTCACAACCCAAGGAAGAAGAAGGGATATAAAGAAAATAGGGACCCAGGTAGCTGCATTGTGCACAAGATGATAAAATCCAAATACCGCAAGGACTACTCATACCTCCCAAGGCCTATAGAGACAAGATCAGTTAAATGGGTGTGAGAAAGGTAATAGAGGGTGATCCATCTAAAAAATCATAGGTTAAGGAGGTTGGTTTGAACTTAGTGCATGGAACTGGAATGGATGATGATCCTAAGACTAAAGAGAATAGTCTGGTGAAGATGTTTGATATAGATGATGAGAAGACATGGAAGTATAATGACTTGGAGTTTTCTTCTGCCCCTCTAAATGTGCCTCAGGGGATGATTGGTAAGGATAATTATAAGGGTGAATCAGTGGTTATCAAATACATCCCACCATTGGATGTTGACGTAGCGGCCATGGAAAAGGCATGTGACCCTCTTATTCACATTGAGGAAGAGATGATAGATAAGGTCATGTTATTTAATTCTTCTGAAGAAGATATAGAATGGTTGAATGGTGAAACAATTAATGTGCACACTAATAGAGAGTAGGAAGACTGGATCATCAAGAATCATCTAATCATGACCAGAGGCTTCAATTCCAAGAGGATAATGGTGGAAGACTTTGGGAATACATGGCCCCGATTGGTATATCAAATTGAAGATATAAAAATAGATGATCCAAATAAAAAGGTATCCAAAATTTTTGGGATATTATATAGGGAGGATTCATCCAATATATTGAAGTTAGACTTTAAGGATATAGTCATCTGCAATAAGGTCTGATGCTCCTGTTTGGACTTGATGGGTTCATAATTTATTCCACAAAAAGTTTACTTTTCAATAAAAATGTTAATTTTGAGGGACGTGTATCACACAAAAAAATTAAATAATTACTAACCCATATTGTGTAGGGAATGAAAAAGATGCCAGGGTCATTAAGCAAGGTGAGTATTTTCATTTCCTGAACAACATGACACTATTCAGTGAGGATGTATGCATTAAATAATTAAATATTCCTTTATTTTATAAAGTTTTTTAGATATTTTAATAAATAAGGAATTTGAATCAAGGCCTAGATAAAAGGGATATTCACTAGTATATTGGTCAGAAGTCCAATGAACTGATGAATATAAGCCTTTTTATTACCCTTGGGTTTTTGATTTTCGTGGGAAGTGATGATAGGGTAATAGTTGTTAAGAACAAAACACATATCTCCTATTTATTCAAAAATATTCTCCTTCCATTTATTATTTTCATATACATAAAAAAAGTTATCATGAATTTCTGGTGAAATGTTGAAATTTTGTTCTTTATCAAATTCTTTTTCTCACTTCATTATTCTATTTATAGGATATTTGTATTTCCCAAATCTCATTGTTTTTCATTTTGGTAACTCCAAATGCCTTTTCTATTTTTTGTTTTGGTATTTAGATCACTTACTATGACTTCTACAATAAAATTCTCACTAGAGATTCTTTAAATTATTCTTGAAAGCATAACTTTTTTTACTATGATTCATAACCCTTGAAGGTTTTCCTTTTTGAGTTTCCAGATCATTTATTCTAACATCATATTGAAGTTTATCAAAATCATATTTGGTTATTTTATTAATTTAACTCTTGAAATTTTTATATTGGGAATCCATTCTATTTATTTTTCAATATATCATAGAGATAATTTCTCCCTAAATGTTCCTTGATAATTATATATTTCTTCTCTTGGTTTATTTCTATAATTCTATCTAGGCTTCTATTGGAAACAAGGGGTAAAGCAGATTTGAAAACACCATGCTCCTTTTTGAAATATTGGGATGATTTCTATAATATTGATTTTAGATATTAGAAAATGTATCATCACTTGGCTGTAACCTAGGTGTATAACCATCTAAGATGGAAGTGTTTGGTTTTTTGGTGTTCATATCAAAATTGTTCTAGAAATAATAGGAATGACTATAAATGACATAGTGGTGGGACTTCCACCAAATAGAATATTGATCATTATGATTATTATATCCAAATGAATTTACCTTCACTTGTTTTGAACTATTTTCTTTCTCTAAGAACACTTCTGTTGATAATCATATAAATGTGTGTTGAATATATTCATTAATTTTTCTACTATATTATTACTAAAATATCCTCTATATTCTTTATCAACTATTGTATAATGATATGGGGTGATGCTATTGTAAATGTTTTTCATAATTAATTGTGGTTTGCACTGATGAATGAGAAACTGTCTAAGAATAATGCTAAATTTGTCCCACCTAAAATTGAATAGCTCACCCTCATCTAGAGGAAATCTAGTGATCTTAAGACTTATCTTAGTTTTCATTATTCTTGGATAATTCATATTAACAAAAGAATTAAAAAAAATTATACTATGTTTTGAAAATTTCCCCATTCATTCTTTGTAACCATGTATTATCATTTCACTTAAGACGTAATGGGAAAGATCTAATATTTAATTCTTATTCACTCTACAATCTCAACATCATCTATTAAAACAGAAAATAAAAATCCAATTTATGTTAAGTGAGTCTTCATTAGGATTTATATTATATGAAGGAAACATATAAAAATGTGATTATTTAATTTCATAATTCTGGGATCTAGAGAACATCATAATACTTTAAGGATTACTAGACACCATAGGAAATCAAAACTCCCTATATAAATCTCTTTCACCAAGATCCTATCAATGATGATGTTGATTATTGTTTTGTTATTGGCTATTACTCTAATTTCCCTAAATTTCTTCCATTTTTTTAAAAAATTTATGCTTAAGATTACTATGTGTTTTTTTAGATTGGTAAGGTATAGATCTCACCTATTAGTTTATTATATTTTTATCATAAAAATGGAAGAGAAAAAAATATATTCAAAAAGAAAATCTATGAAAATTTTAATACATAACCCCTAACACTGAGAGGCAGAACAAGAAGACTACCAAAAGCATTGTTTTTAGCAACAATAATCATAATTTTTTTAACATGTTAAAATGAATTTTTTTACATTTGTTTTTGAAAAATGAGTTTCCAAACAAAGTGTTTCATAGAAATTAATCGAAAAACATGACACATACGTCATTAATGCATTAAAATTTGTATTATTTATAAAATCCTATATTCTCTAGTAAAGCGGTTGATTTGAATGATTTAAAATAGATATTCAAAAAAACTACTATAAATAGTAGTTGAAAATTCTTTTTTTTGTATGAAATATTGAAGAAAATGAATAAGTGGGTTATAATGAAATTGTAGATGCTGTAAAATTCATAGAAAAATAAAGAGAATAGAGTGCATAGTAAAATGTTTAGGATAGAATATCAAGAATTATAACAATACTTGTTGAATAGATTCCCTCATAAAAAATGTTAATTGATTTCATATACCTATAAAATGGTTGGGTTAATATCCATCCATAAGAGATCATACACTCATTTTAATGAGTGTTGTTTTTTTCAGTCCATGAAACACAAAAAAGATCTAGAATTTGAAGTATTATCATTAGGATAAATATTTCAAAAATATTCCAATGTTGTGAAATTTATAGTTGAATAAATCAGTACTCGATCAATCTAAATGGGTTATCATGGATTATTTATGTTAATATTAATAGGAATGATTTTTTTTAAATTAATCCATAATCAATCTTTCTAATTGATTCTAATTATCAAGAAAAATGATGCGAAGATGTGAAAATATTAAAACAATATGTATTTTTTCCCAGGGGAAAAAATTTTATCCAAAACTCATATCAATATTAATACAAAAATTAACCACATAAACTATAATACATAAATTAAAAAAGAAAATGAGAAAGGAATCTCCCTAAATAAAATCTATAAAAGGGTTTTTCTCATCTTGTTATCCACTCCTCTTATCTCAGAATGTCCTATCTTCATCTCCTTAATCTAGAATTGGAAGGAACTCTATGTGAATGTCCAGATCATAGTAATTTAACCCTAATTTTTTTTCTAGTTCATCACTAGATTCCTTCACAAACTTAAGTCAGTCTTCTCTATTTTAATGAACATGTGGCCTCACCTTCTCCCATCACGGTGACTTTAGAAAATTTCATCTCAATGAAAATGAACCTGGATGAATTAAAATTCAATGGATGAATTAACAAATAAATCAATATGATTGATAAGAAATATATATTTTATAATATTAATTATAACATTATTATTATTATACAAATAATATTTATAAAGAAGCTTATTATATTTTTTATTATTAATAATAATAGAAATATTATTTATAATTATAAAAATAATGAGTTTCCAATAAATATAAATATTAAATAAACTTATAAAACAAATATATAATTTATTTAATTAAAATATATATATTTATAAAAAGATATATATTTCCATTTTAATTTTCAATAACATTATAGTAAAATAAATAGTTTTTAGTTATGTTATTTAATTTAAATTTATTTATATTTATTAGTATTATTTTAATATTTTAATATATTTTTTTAAATTATTAATTTTTTCCCTTATTTATTTTTTTCTCTAACCCTTTAATCCTGCCTATGGGGGGGGTTCCTGTGGAATGGGATTGGATTGATTTGTTCTTAAATTGGTGCTTGGTGGAGGGGGAGTATATGCAACAGTATCTGCCAATATTTGATACGCCCAAAAATAGTCTATAGGTGGGACTAATAATGGTTGTGGGTGAACTATAGCGATAGTACCAGATGGTCAGGGGAGGATAGCGATAGGAAAAGAGATGGGTTTGAGTTGGATTAATTACCAATGCCAGATGGTTGCTGGATGTGGATGAATTTTGGTGTGTTTTCTACCACTAAATAAAGAGGTAGAATATTTTGGTTCATCCGTTTTCTTTTTCCAAGTATAGAAGTAGCACATTTTTTGTTCAGATGATTTGTTGGCTGATGGTGGATGTCTTTCATGGTAGTGGAAAATTAAAGATGGTAGCGGTACACCATCCAAAGGTGGTTCCTCTATAATAAATCATAAATGTTTTACAAACATAATATATACCAAATTAAAAATTTCTATAACATTAAAATTAAAATTATTAAATAAAAAACCTATTTAATTTCAAAAATTACATGACAAATTAGTAAAAAACTACTGTAATATGAAAATTAATTTAATTATTTTTTGGAAAATAATTACAAATTAAACATTATTTAAAATACTATAATTAAAAATAAATATAAAAATAATTAATTATTTTGATACATTTAAATAAAATAAAAACAAAAATAATTTAATTTATTATTACAACAAAATTAAAAATTTATGATTTAAATTAAAGGTCAAATATATTTAAACACATAAATATGTAAATTAAATTTATATTAAAGTTCTATTAATTAAACGAGTATATGTTGATAAATTGTTTAATTAATTAAGAAAACATAAACTTGATATCATAAGGTGAAGAAGAATTAAAATTTAATTTTTTACTATGAAGAACGAACAAAGAAAATAAAGGCATTCTTATGTAATAATTAATTAAGGGATAATAGTACTAAACTAGTCATGATAAATGATAAATTGAATAATTAAACAAAATCAAAATAAATGTTTATCTATTTAAAAATACAATGTGAATTAATTAATTGAATAAAAAATTAAAATATGTAAAAAATCAAATGATTTGAATCCCAAATCATTATGGTTCTGAGACATTCATTAATGGAAATTTATCCACCCAATCTGAGCACCTTGTTGTAAGAGTAATGGTAGAAATGATTAGATGATGGTGTGACAGAGATGAATAAGAATATATATAATGATATTAATTACCAGAAAATACCCTTGATTTTCTCAAAAATGTTGAGAGGGAGCCCAGCATTAATGTTGGTGTTGGTTGTGGCACCCCGAGGTACCCCCTGATGCTAGAGAGTGTGGTGTTATCTCCTGACATGTCATTGGTGAGGCATCATGAGATGAAAGAGTTTCAATATTTTAAGGGGGTATGTTTTCCATTTTCATCTAAACCTCTCCTATACCAAACATTTCCCCATTTCCTAGTACACTTTTTTGAATATAACCTTTGATAGGGACTGGTAGTTTTCTCATTTACATAAAATTGAAAAGTATTTTCTAAAAACATTTTTATGGATTGGACTCCATTTCACTTCTTCAAAATATTTATTCAACATTAATGGATTTTTTAATGGTTGATATATTATATGAAAATGGGGAGTGAGTTATTATATTCATCAAATTAATGGGTCATGAGTTATGATGATTGAGTCACTAATGTGTCACAACAAGTGATGTTTATGACACCCTTTATGGTATTATTGGATTTTGATGTTTGAGACACTATGTATTGTTCTTATATGTTTATGTTTGTCCTATAATTATTTATTATGAAATGTTTCCATGAAATTACATATTTTTTGGTCAAATTCCTATGATAATACTTCATGGATCATGATTTTCATCTAAAACTCATATACCATGGTAAATGAATTTACATTTGATAATACATGTCCTTATATCATTAATTATGAAAAAATATTATTATTCCAATTTCTTTTTAATAACATAATTCCTCCATTCATATGTTTTATCACATTCTAATTAGCTAATTCTTGATGACATATTGAAATTTATTCCCTTACAGAGTCTTCGAGTGATCCGACTCCTTATGATTCCATTTCCCATGTGTATAACTTTTGAGAAGTCTATAATAGAGTCTATTGTGGTGAAATAATAGTAATTTTTTTAAAAGTGTTATAGAAAGATTTTTTTATGTAGCTTGACATCAGACACCACAAACCCTCATTTCATGTGATTGTGAAATTATTTTTGAGATACAAAATTTAATATATATATATATATATATATATATAATGAAAAATAATGATATTTTTTTATGGGACAAAATTGTTTATTTCAAAATAGTTTTTTAAAGATATTTAACTTTTCTTGATATCGAAGAGTGTTGTTGTGGGGTGCCATTTTGACATGGAAACCATCATTATTGTCATGGTTTGACCCACCAAGGCCTCTCCTAGGATGTAAATAATCAATATGTGACACCACAATACCACCACTAATAGGACTGGGGCTACAGTGTAGAACTGATTAGTAATATCTCAAATGATGGGAAGCATTATCCTAAAGTATATTTCCTCTCCCACACACATATCCAAACAATAGTGAATGGATAATAATTGATTCTGAAACCACTAGAGGGTTATAAAATTCATGAAGAAACATCTAGAAAATTATTGTAGTAAAAAAAAGAAACCATGTGAAAAAACAGATTCCAAAAAAATGAATATATCCATACCCAAATAAAATATGAACTAATAAATGTATAGATCTTCAAACTACATCACGAACTAACCGTCATATGTTGTCACAATGACCTAATACAATTGTGCACCACATAAACCGATGCACAATTGTATTCCCCAAGTTTCATGTCATCTATATAATACTTGAAACATGTGGTAAAATTCCATGATGGTATGGGTAGTTACATATGTTTTAAGATACACCAATAATCATATAGGGAAAAATAACAATAAGGCAGTCAAATCAACCCACAAGACAATACGGGAAAGAAAGATATCATAGATATTCACATGAAGAAGAATCTATACTAAAAGAAAGAATAATATCAATACTCAAATATATCTAAGTCATATGATTATAACCATAACTCCAAGATATAGGGTTGAATTTTTTTTAACCCCACTAAAACATCACTAGAATATAATTGAAGACATGCTCCTCACTAGTAGAATCCCTAGTACAAGGATAATAGATTATAGTGGTTCACCCACACCCAATTAAATAATAATGAAGGGGGAGTAAAAACTCAATTAATAGAGGTATTATTACTATTTGATGTTGGAGAGTACTTACTATAGCATTATATATTATATGGGTGTCCCACTTCAAGGAAAACCCAACCGTTTGGGGTGTACCAACCACAATATTTCTCTATTTATAACAACCAAAAACTTAATTTACCAAGAGTTTTAGAATAATTTTCCACTAAAAAACTATCATTTCATATCTCTAATACTGAGAAAAATCCCACTATCATTTATTATGTCTAATTCTACACATAATGTACTACTCATGGTCCAAAATCTAACTCATGATGAATGATATATGAGAGGTTGGAGACACCGAGAAATGAACATGGAATTTTCATCAGCGGAACATGGAATGTATGATCAATCCTAGCCTTATCAATATCCCTAGTACATGGACTATTTAAACCCATGTGAAGGACATTATATTAGATCCAAACAACATTTGGGTCCTCCCAGTATCATGTAAATTTCATGTCCTTGACACTACTCGGATGGTCAAAATTCTTCACATGCTCTATGAATGCAAGGGGAGGAAATGTCACATCATTACATTCTTGGTGTTTACTCCCAACACATCCCTTGGATATATACATAACATCACACTATATGTTCACCCAACCACATGAAGTGTGATATATAACTCAGTATAATAAACCTAAATCACAATATAAGGTGGACAACAATGCATTTGTTCTCCCTAAACACACGATTTGAAGTACGGTTCTTCATTGAATGTAATGTATTTTCCCATATCATCACATAATCATTATTAATATAGAATAATTTTCCAGATTTCACATTAAAGTATCCAATCATGTATATAATAGAACATGTCATCGAACAATGGCATTTCATAGCCAAGAAAATTAATATCTGTCTTATTGTGTTTTGTATGTTGCAGCTTCATAATTTCTTGGGGGATCAACCATTTACTTCACATTAAAAACTAACCCACTTATCATAAAAAGTAAAAAATGATTCTAAATAGAAAATTATAACTATCATTAATCACTCTAAACAATATGAATCTAGATTCAACCATGTCTAGAACTAGATAATCAGCTAAATCCTAAGACTACTATATACTGATGAACATAAAATGATGTAATATGGGAAAAATTTTCACTAAAATAGGTTGATATCATCATTATATGATATGAACCTAGATATCTAACATAAATGTGTAAAAAAAAATTAAGAATATATTAACATATAGAGTAAATTCTTTAATTGTTCAAGAAAATAAAATTTATCCCTGAAACATATTTCATGAAGTAATTTAATGAATCATAAATAATGGGGGATAAATCAAAAAATACTAATATATAAAATTGATAAATAGATCGATATTTTAGGGAGAAAATTTTCACTACATATTCAATTGAACAATGCACTCAATTTATTTTTTTCTCAAATTTCCCATGATCATATGACATTGATACATGGTTACTCCCTTATTAAATGTGTTATCTTCCTTCACTATGTTGATGATACCCTTTTCCAAACAACCTATGTTTATATGAATAACCCTACATATAAAAAAACATTTAGTATATATAAGGGTATCTCTAAGGTTATACCATTAATAAATTTTAAAATTAATTATTTTTATTTAATCTATTACATAAACTATGATTAAAAACCATCTCAACACCCAGAAAGTACAATATAGATTTAATTCCTAGGGTAAACCCAACATTTAGGATTTGAAAACTATTTCAATTTTCTAATTTGAGACATTGAATAATGGTAAAAAATTTCATTTTCAAATGATACATTTGTATGATTTAATGATTTTACTATTTTTTTATATCAATTATAAGTTCTTATAGATCCCTTTACATAATTCCAATTATTATGAAAAAATATATTTATTCAGTGTGTTTAAATGAAAAAAATCAATTTATTTCATTCTATCAATTTTGAATATTTTTTTAATGAAAACCAAAAATATAATCTAAAAGGAGATGGTACTATATTGAAATGATACTATTATGCACCCATTATCTATCTTGGATGTTCCCATAGTGCTAATTAAATCATACTAAGGGAATGGTTCAATGATAAAGGACCCCCTCTTATATATCCTTATTATCCAATGGGTATTCAAAACATGTGAAACTTTCTTTGATGATGAAATCTAACAAGAAAAAATGTGTGATGGGTTGTGAACATGTCTTCTCAGCATTAACATGTAAAAGATCTCATGTTCCTAGTACAACTTAAGGGGTAAATCCTTGAAAAAAATAGTCATCTCCAAACATACATAGTATCTGAAAAAACATGAAATGCCTCAAGGGAAAAGAGGCTACACCATCCCATCTTAAACAACCATAGTTGATGATATACTTTTAAGAACTGATGTACTACCTGATTGAACTCCAAGAATATATGAAATCATTATATATAATATTTATGCTAGCTATGAATTGTCCTCAATCTATTATAGATCACTTTCCCATTTTCCATAATTTTATATCAAAACCCTGGTCCCATAATTTATGAATCACCTAACTTAATTCTACACAAGGGTGACTTGTGTGTTATACTATATAGTGATTTGAATGGTTATATTATGAAAGAAGTGTCATAGTTGTTTGTATATGAAAAAACTAGTAATAGAACGTGAATCTACTGAATATGAATAAATTCCAACAATTAGTATATCATGATATATTCCAAAACATGTATGGTTATATCAATCCCTCCATCCATATATGGGATGAAACATCGTTCTCATCCATAAATGGGTCTTGAAATCCTACAAAAACATCTCTAACCCATGATGTAAACTAAAATCATAGTCTTAAATAATCCTAGAGGGTATCCTAAGATGATGGATGAACTCTCAATTATACAATTTCCCAAAAATCTTCATCAAAATTTCTTATTGGGTTTCAATATTTTTTTATCCGAATTGGTTCTCTAATAACTAGTTAACAAGATAGCTTCAAGACCTCTCATTGTATATGGAGGACCCATAATGAAATCCATGGATATTTTATGCCAATTATAATCTCGTATCTCTAGATGCGAAATCAATCCCACTAAAACTTGATATTATTCCTTTACCTACTAACATATGAGGCATCAAAAATAGACATGGAAACATTCCACATCAATAAATTATCAGAAAACTACTTCTTATGGTCCTTGGATATATTCTCCAATCCAAAATGTATATCCAAGAGGGCTGTATGAAACACTCTCTTCACATCCACACACAATGCATTCTAAATATATTTTTGTCCTATGAATATGATTTAATAATCACCACCTTCAAAAAAATATTACATATTCTCTCTTGATGATATTATTTCTCATGTATAATAACAATTGATTCCCCCCAACTATGATTAACTCACACTATAGAGTATTATTCGAGTAACTTCCATTTACAATTTATATTTTTTCCCTTAACAACAACTAGAGTTAGCTGCAAAGTGTCTAACTACTTTGACACGTCCTCTACCAATAACGATTTGGGTTTTTCAATAAATCTATTAGTCTCCATATTTACCTTCCCATGAAAATGGGCTATCTCAAAAGTCATATTCGTCTAAGAACTATATCCAACTTCCTTTTCACATTTTATGTTCTATCTATGAAAATATATACTTAGTATTCTAGTGGTCCTACTAAACCACACGATAATATCATAGAAGAAAATTATTTCATATAATCAAGGAAAATAAAACTGATGCCAACCCCAAATCATGGAATGGAATTTTTCTCTTACAGTGTCTCATCTTCCATGACCTATAGCTAATATATTCCTAAATCTAAATCAACACACCCCCAATGCCAATAATATTAATATTATAGAACATTAAGTAATTATCCCCATCCTCTTGCAGTCTTAAAATAGTAGTATGGTTAAACCTATTACTTGTCTTCTTAAAGGCCTCATGGCATCCTAACATATAGTCAAACACTCACCATTTTCATTCCAATGTAGTAAAAATGGATATAGTCTTAAAAAAGTATACCACAAACCTATGGCAGTAAACCCATAATTGGGGATGACTCTCCACCTCCAACATGAAATTGATTGATTCACATACTATCAATGCCTCTATCACTGTCTGGTCTATGAGTACATCATTTCAAGAAATGAATTTCCCAAAAAAGTGAACCTCTATTAATGATAAATAATAATTTAAGAGATTAAAAAATAAGTTGTGTTCATGATGGAAGTATAGAACCATCATAAAGCTCACTATATACTCTTACTAGAAAGGGTGCATTAAAATATCATCAATATAGAAAACCACTAATTTAACTAATAAAGGATTACATTTCTTGTAAGTATGTTCTATGAAAATTGAAGGGTAATTCATCACATGAATGTTCATCCGCATGAACTTATAGTTCTCATTATTTCATCAATATTCCTTCTTTATATTATCCTCCTTGTGAGCCAGAAATTGATGGTTGTTGGATTTGAGATAATTCATCAAGAACAATCTCACACTTTTTAAATATCCATAAAGGATGTTAATCCTTGGAAATTGGTATTTATTATTTATATGAACTTTTTTAAAAAATTTAATACGAACTTCATACCTTCAATATCCTATCCAAATGATTTAGAAAAACTCAATGAAGAAAACAAGGGGAATATATTGGCTATGATATATGCCTTATCATGAAGGACATCCAATAGAAACCTCATCTCTCAAGTTCTCGTTATGGGCCATGTGAAACTCCATTATATATATTAGAGAGGTCTTATAGTGAAATACATAGAAGAAATTAATCTATTTACGTTTAGGTTTTTCCAAAAAATATACTAGGATGAGATATATGTATTCTTATACTGCCACTCAAATCCAGATGTCTAATGTTCTTATTTCACCATGGTATAATCTATATAACTACTAAGGGAATATTTCCAACTTCCTAGACATGACCCCACTAATTCTTCCTAAAGGACCTTCTTTTCATTAGAATAAAATCTAATAGTATTCATTAAAAGACATCTAACAGTACCATTGTGATATTCTATCTGGTCAAATACAATAGATATAAACTAAATGGCCATAATAATGTTATACAAGTTTATTGAAAAATCTAATGTATTCCTTATGAATCTATCTCCATCAAGAATCATCTCACACTATCTGAAGATGTGTGATATTGGGGAATTATTGACTGTAATGATGTGTCTTCCTCGGTGTTTTCGAAAGGAAATAACAACTCTTGAAATTTTTCATATGTGAGAGTGAATATAAGTACTATTATACACCAAATTTCCTCCTTTTGGCCTTTGTTAAACATTTTTTAATTATAAGTATCAATCTCACACCTTATAGAGAGTGAAACGTGTGAGTTTGTTAAATCTAGACACATAGTCCACATATATCATCCAACATTTATACAACAAAAAACAATATATAATAAAAATAGATCATAGGTTCTAAAGGTATTAAATCTCACTAAAAAATCATTTTGATACCACATATGATTGTGAAACCATAGCATTGGTATGGATCTTTGAAAATCATCAGAGGTATATAGTTATATACCTCACATAATGAATAAATCCTACACAAATCATTGTACAATCTCACTAGAAAATTGAATTACATGACATGGAAAAAATCATTTTCATTTTATACTAATGGTTGTATGTCCATGTGTCACTCATTGAGTGAGAGCATTGTTATTTTCTCACATTGAGGGAACCCCCTTTTGAGAGGTACCTACACTAAGGATTCATCAATAAAATTTTCATCATCATTAACTTATTTAAAAATACTAAGTGGTTTTCATCATTATGACCACATTAGTTGTTAAAATATATATCATTGATAAATCAAATTTTCAATGGATTTGACCAAATATAAACATGGAAGTAAAAAACTCATTCCAATAAGATGCATGTACTATTTTTCCATATAACTGGTTTCTTAAAATTTCATGTTGACAAGAAGGTTCTCAAAATCCAAATGTATGGATACATAGGGATATGTACATCCAAGTATTCCATGGTCTATGAAAAAAACTAGCTACATCTTAACTCAAACATCCTTATGTCCTCAAACCAACCCTCAACACACATTTTACAATAAAAAAATTCCCTAGGAAAAAATAGTACGATACTACTCAATCAAATAAATATCATCTAGAACCATGTCTAGTCCAACAATATGTTAGGAGTGACTCTCTCGTTGCACATCAAAAAGGAAAGGGGCTTGGGATAAGCACTGAATTTTCATATCTCTAGTTATGGGGTTTCTTATCCTAGAGTTACTATAAATAAGAATATATATCCATACATAAGTAAAAGAATGAAAATAAATTTTAAAACTTCAAGAGTTTAATAAAATTCATGGAAATACTTCTTGGAAAAACATCAGCATGCAATAAATGAAACCATTTATAAAAATTTGGAATACTACACAACTAATAAAAATTAATTTATCCCAACCAAAATAAACTACAGATAGTGAAAGAAATAACTCTACTCATAATCTCAATAATTCTCCATTGTATCTAGTCATATACTCTTGGTACAACTAAACTCCTCTTACTCTAATCCATCAAAGTCATCACCAAACTACATGTCTTCTACCAAAGACAAGACAAGTGTGGGAAAATAAAAAGACTTAGTGATCATATACTAAGCAAGTTTGATTCCATGAAGACCATAAAGGGATAAATAATATGAATATAATCATATCAAACTACAATATAACAAGATATGGAATGTAATAGTCTGAGTGTAGTAACCCGAGGCCAAATATTATTTTATTATATTGAAAAAATATTAAATTGATCATATCCTAAGTGATTTAATAGTTTAGTAGTCATATATATATATATATATATGTTTCTCACATTACAACTGAAAAAATGAAATAAAACATATTAATTAATTTTAGAACACTATTAATCCTTCTATTCAAACATTAAAATCATTATTATTTTAATTCTTCGTAACTAATGGAATTGAAAACATTATTACTGGTGTGATCAAATTATTATTATGGAAAATAATACAACAGAATATATCATAGGATAAATAATGAATAAATAGTTTGTTAGAGTAACAAAATAATAAAATATTCTATATTACTAATATCACAAAAGGTGATTAAATGCATTGACGAATAGAAATAGAAATAATCATCTGTATAACAAAAAATAATTTCATAATCACATTATTTATAATTTCATACATCGAAATCAAACCATGAAGTACTTTTTCCTTTAAATCATATGTAAATAGATAAGGTGTTTGTTAAACACTAAGACGGTATTGTCTCATGAGACCAAAATATGCATTGAGAGGCTATAATATACTATTTTCTTCATTTACTAAGCTGTATTCATTGTTTATGTTAAAGGGGTGAATAATAATTCAATACATAAAATACATAAATATTTATATAGAAAAACAAGAACATGAATTTCTAACAATCTCCCCAAACAAGAAATTGATGAAAATGATCATGATACATTTAGTGTAATATATGGGATGGTATTAAACTTATAGAATATTAATAAAAATCATTTCTTTGAAAATACTAATTTAATAATTTAAATTAATCATTAATTTATGTAATATTAATGATGTAAGTATAATTAATTCACGTGGTATGCATTAAAACCTTAATTTCGTTCATATTACTTTTAAAAATTACCCCACATGGAAAACCAATAGAATTTATCTTTGGAAACTAGTAGTATAAATTCAAAAAATGGAAAAAATTGCCTCAAAAAATATTTTTATAATTTAAAAAATGTTCTTGAAAATATTTTAAATAAAATATGGACATAGAATAAAAATATTTGTAACCACACATAAAAACAATGTTTGTTTCCTTTAAAATAATATTTTTATATTTTTGGTAATGGGTAGGTAAAAATGGAATTAATAATTATAAAACCATAAAATAACTAGATTATAATAAAAAATATTGTTTAAATATATAAATATCATATAATTATTCCAAGATAAACTTAATCATAATAAATCCTGAATAAGGGTGATATTAAGAAATGAACTCTTACCTTAGGTCCAATATGCCTCAAAAATTCATTTAACCACCTGTATAATAAATTTAAATATATTATAATTATATAACAGTACTATATACAAAATATAATATCATATATTATCCAATTATAATATTTCAACACCTGTTTATTTATAATTTTTTTTTAAAATAATTATTTTCTAATATTAACTCTTTAAATTTTTATGTATGTTCTAATTTGTTAGTTTTTTTCCCAGAATCATAATAATTATTATATCATAACTATACTTTTATTTATTATTTGAAGATATTATATTTATATTAAATACATACTTATAATCACCCATGGAATTCAAACATTAAAAATGAATCACATTTCTTCATGGAGGTTTTAGTTAACACATACACACGATCGATGATTTCATTTTATAATGGGTGTGAGGGTAAAATGTAAATTATATATTCAATTAAAAGAAAAAAATACGTAGTAAATATAATATATATTCATTACATAAATATTTATAACCATCCATTTAATGTGTTGATAAAAAATTAATCTCGAGGCTTTGTGGAGACGATGGGTCGTAGGTATGAACAAGTGATTTTTTGAATTTCTATCATATGGAAAGGTGGTGGAAAAAATTTATCCCATAATCATAAAACCCCCCTATAAATACATGATACATTATTATTTTTTGGGGGTGGAAAATATATTTTTATATGGTGGAAGAAAAAACAAATTTTGAAAAGTTTGGTTAAGATTTTTACCTCTTCATTGAGAGAAATCATTTATGTTACACCTTAATTCATGAAATATTGTTCTTAAGAGAATACTAATTAAAATAGAATGATTTAAAGGAATATATGAAGCTACTAGGGTAGTTATTTTCAAATCCATAGGGATAAAACATTGAAAAATAGAATGAGAGGAGGGGTCTATTTATATCTGATAGAGAAGACCCCGATTGAATTACCTAAAACATTTAAATATAATTAATGAAACTATTTAGTATAATTCTTATAAATATACACATATTCAAATTAATATAATATATAGTATTTATATCTTTATCAAATAATAATTTTATACGTTTAGGTGGAATTTATACAATTATCTCTTAGATTTATCCCTCGTTAATCATTTTTAAACATTAATCATGGTAAATTATTTTCATATTCATAAAATTCATTTTGATGAAATATTACTGAAAAATTCATAAATATAGAACCCATAGATTCATATAAATTAACTTTTATTAAAATATTTTCAGTCTATATAATGCTCAGATTGATTTTTAGAAGGTTTTGAGGTGTTTTGGTTTGTTTTGGAGGTTTTCTCGAGGTTTACCGTTTTTACATAGTTAGTAAAGGTAGTGAAATATTAATTTTTTCCCATTGGTAGTCATAAAATTTACTATAAAATAAAACTGGCCAATAAGTGGAACAAATTGTCTTTTTAGACCATAACCCATTAACTTGTCCAATTATATTTTTTTAATTATAATCATTAAATAATGTATTATTTGACATAAAATAAACCAATATAATTTTTTAAGATTATTCACAATGAATGAATATAAAGTCATAAATATAGAAATAAAAATATATTCTATACTTCTACAACATCACTAACATGTTATATTTATTTTCTTAATTTTTGGAAAACAATAATGCATCCAAACAGTATTAATTTTAACATTTTTAACATACTTTATTTAAGATTTACATTACCTGGAAAAGAATTATTCCATTATTTCATAAGAATTTAAGATAATTTTTATTCTCTATAAATTTTAAAAATTATCATGGTAAAATATTTAAAAATAAATAAATAATTGTTTTAACCAAACATATCATCTTTTAATCCCTATGTAAAAATATTAGATATAATACAATAAAGAAATTCAAATTATTATTAGTTCATTAAATATAATTATATAAGGATCATTATCATATTAATTTGGAATATAATTTCCAAAACATAGAATATCATGTGAATATGTTCAAAATGAAACTTGTAAATGAACTTTAGACATGAGTTTTATCATAAATATAGTACATCTCTAATAGTTTTAATCTCGTTTTACCCCTTTTACACTTACCAATAGGAAAAATATTTACATTATTTACTATTAATTATAAAAAAATAAAAGGAAAAATATTATAAAAATGTATAATCCTGATCCAAAATATTCAATTATATTTCTATTATTAAATTTCTAGTGATGCTAGAATGAAATTTAAATGTAAATTCAAACAACACAATGAATAATAGTTTTGAGGAAAATATTTTCTTAGGCCTAAAAATGAACATATAGAAAATTAAGTATATTGATGATTACCATTTAATTATTTATATAATAATTATTTAAAGGATAAATATTTGAAATTAATAATAAATTCTAAAAATAATGACACTATATTATTTCTCAATTTAATGAAAAGTAAATATTATTGTTTAAAATTATTATATCTCACTATTCAATGGAAAATATATTTTTTGAGAAATAATAAAATAATTACCCTAATAAAATAGTGAAATATTGATTTCAAAAATGATATAAATTTATCCCAATACAATTTCTCAAAAAATTTAAAAAATAAATATAATTTCCACCGACCAAATGAAAGAAAATTATTTTTCAGGAAGGCATATTTTTGAAGTAAAAAATAACTTTTCTAAAAATTGATTTTTTATTAAATATAAATTTTTGATCTCATTTTCATTATATAAAACCATTATATGAATATTGAATAATTTTGTTATTTGCATTCATACTGATAATTTAACATCAATATTATAATGGTCGCATTGAAGGTTTTATAGTATATCATAGTCTACTTAAAACTCTGGGTTACATGTTAATCAAGCATACATGAATAGTATTATTTTAAAAAAATAGGGTTTTAAAATAAGAATATAAAATATGAAATTGATCAATGTGAATATAATGACGTTGTAATTAATATAATGATATCATTGGGAATAATAATATGACATTTTGGTTAATTATTCATTAAATTATACATGTTGGACCTGATTTTCACTATGTAGAAACAAACCAAGACTTTACTATATCTTCTATCAATAACCATATGTAGATAATGAATGGTTCATTATTCTATGATTATTTATGTATTATAAACTCTAATAATCTATAGAACCCTTAAACATAAATGGATATGTAAAAAATCCATGACCCACTCTATAGATGATTCATAATTTTAATATAATTATAATTAATTTTTTCCCATATTCAATCATTCATTTCAATCCTGATCCTCAATTTTAAGATATATTATAACCAACCATTAAAATTTTATTATTTTTTTATTCTTTTAATTGTGATAATAAAAAATAAAATAATTAATTGGATAATATAACATTGTAACAAATACAAATCACAAAAATAAAAGATATTAAAATAGAATACGTTAGTAGCAATTAAAAAATAATATCGCTAAATGGGATTCCAAATGAAATAAAAATATAATAACAATATTAAACTAAATAAACAAAGTGTATATTAGAATAAAATATTAAAATAAAACTCTTCAATAATAAAAATATTTAAAAAATAAATAATACAATATAAGAAATTAAAGGTGGTTTTGATAATGAAAAGATAATGAAGAGAGAGTCCTCTATTATAAAGTGTATAATGGTAGATCCTAATGTACTACAATAAAAATACTTTCATGAAATATTAACCCATTGTAGTTTCAATGTGCCAATTTCTTTGAATAGGTTAGTTGGGACATATTAATAACTAAAATTTTGGCTAATGGTACCCTATAATTTAATACACAAAATAATGACATGTTTTCTTACCACCAATAATGTATTATCTCGAGCATTAATATTATAAATAATTATTCTAGTGTCTTCCAATTTCAAGAAATGTGTTTACCGAATAATTTATGTTTTTATATAAAATGATATGACAATTTTATTTAAATTTGTTTTATTCTATATGTTTTTCTTTTTTCCATGGAATAAATGTAATAAAATTTCATTTACTAATACAAATAAAATATTGGAATACATCTTGTAAAAAATCACATTTTATTTAATTACTATGGATAATGTTTTTTTATATTTATAAATGTATTTTAGGAGAAATATGAAAAATTAGGATCATTCCTCCAATCTCGTGTTGAATATTAGGCCAGTGATCCTTCATTTATTGGTCTGCGTGGAGTCTGGTATGGATTATAAACTTTTTAATCAATTTATTTTATAAATTTGATAAAAATTCATTATTTTTAATGATATTTGGTAATTTTAATTTATCAAAAAAACATCCTTATTAGACTAGTACTAATAAATAACACATCCTGACTATTTTCAAAATCCAAATAGTGAATTTAATTAAGTCTCCATTTATACGGTATACATAAATCCAATAAAACCAAAAAAAATTAGTGTTACAAAATTTTGATTACAATAGGATATTCATAATGAAAATACCCATTTAGATTTAAGAAATAATAAATTTATTTTATTATATATATTTATATTTAATTTCAATAAAATAACATCATATTAAAGATATAAACATTTTATATATAATTCAATATGAGAATATAATTTAAAAAAATAGAAGAAATATATATGATATGAAATCCTCTAAACATAGTGTTGTTATAATCCCAGAGGATAATTAAACCAAAATTGAAAATTAGTTTTATGTACAATGAAATGTTATATTTTTATTTTCCCCTCTAAAGGGAGAAAATTTTATTGACACTCCCATAATTTATTTAATAAATTTATTCCATAACGGTTATCTTTTCTTTAACATTAGAGTTTATTTTCATATTATAATATGGAAATATATATAAAAACAAATTCCCTCAATTTTGTAGATTCAAATTAATTGCTTTAGTTAAATTATTCATCACTAAATAATAACAATAATTTTTTTGAAAAGAATCTCAAATTCTTTAGCATTATATATGATACCGAACAACAAAAGGTCCTTTTATAGATTTATCAATCTCTTTTGGTATGGTAGAAAATGAAACTAAAAATGGATTATTCACGAGGTTTTAAAAAAAATATTTGAAATACAAATATTCAAATGTATGTAAATTCATTTAAAAAAACAATTTTAAAAATAAATTATCTCTAAACATGGATTCAGAAAATGACATAAAAAAGGGTAATTAATTTTTTTAATTAATTTAACATTTTATATTTTTAATTATTATTTTTAGTTGTAATATATTCATTATATTTCATTTTAAATCTTTTTTAAAATAATGTTAATGATAAATATATTAATAAATTGTGAAGGTAATAACGAAAAATCCAACAAATATAATAAATGTGAGCAAAAAATAAATTCTAGCTTGATAATAAAATGACTCAAAAATACCTCCTTATATATAACATGTATCTTATATATAAGAATATAGATAAATTTTCAACAAACCAAACTCACCTACACATAAATAAAATTTATATGAATATAAATTTCTTCCAATTACTATTCATTAAGAGAGTATATAAGGAATTTAATTTTGATAAATAATGGAACCTGTATTTTTATATGTCTTTAGAAGTCACACAATATTCCAACATTTAGATTGATTGGTGGTTATTTCTATACAATGTTCAATGTTATCCATCTCAAATTGACATTTTTATTTTACTACATAATCATGTATTATTTTGAATAAGAAAAAAAATTTAAAGATGATTTTTTTTAATGAAAAATATGACATTAATGGTAAAAATGGTTAGGTATAACCCAATATAATGACTCATATATATTGTAATAATATTTTTATAAATTATTAATAAAAACATAATCAATTCTAAGAGGTTAAATTATTTTTTGGTATGACCTTTTGTTGAATATAATAAATACTAGGAATGAAAATATAGTATTTTTAATCCCATTAATGCATAGAATAAAACTTGTTTTTTTGAGTAATCAGGTTTTAATTTATTTCCAAAAACATACAAATGTAAAAAAAAATTAAGAATGAATTTAAGAATTTAAATTGATGCACATATAATAAATATAAAAATAACACAAAGAGTTTTAAATATTAATAGAGGGAGTGAAGGTGGAGAAAGGGGTTGGTATTATAGAATATGTGTGTCCCTTGAATATTACTCCAATGGTGAATCATTTTTATTAGTGTTGTTAGGAATATAATGCGGTAAAAACCCACGTGGACTTCCATTGTAGTACTTCAATTAATGTTTATTCATCTAAAATATAAATTTAGTCGAATGATCTTGGACATAATAAGTACCAAAATAATAAAAATGAGAATTGATTAAAGGATTGTAAGATTGTGATTAAAAAATATTCCTCAATAAATTAAAAATATAAATTTAATATAATTAATCAATTATCTTATAGATATACATTACAGTTAATGATTTTTGTTTGGACCCATATAGTTAGGATACCCTTACTATGGGGTGAATATGGTTATGTCAATTAAAATTAGTCCCTTCCATTGATCACAATTTAAAATTAATTAATCTATTACTATCTTACTCAATACATTAAATATAATAAAGAACAAGCGGTATAATATTTTTACCTAGTACAGTTGAAGTATGCTATTCCCATGTAAAATTAACTCATTCATGTTTCGGGGTACCAAAATTAAATAAGAGAGTTACTTATTCAATGTTCATGGTAGACTTGTTATCCTTCTTGGTTCACATATACTCACAAGATGATAACTCACTACTCCACCCCCATGAAATGATCAATCTACCCCTCAAAAGTAAATTTTTTAATACCCTTAGAAGGGGTTACATGATAAATTCTATTATCATCATTAATAATGGTCTACTATATTATATTTTGATAGCTCTATCAACAGGATCCAAATATATTCCTGTTTTTTGAAATTCTATTTAAAAATATTACTCTCAACCCATATACTCATCTTTAATATAGAAATTATCATCATTTATTCACATTAAGAGATATTAATAAATGTTTATAATCTCTTGATGAAAACAAAATCTCCGATTATCATGCTATATGTCATGACCCACCTCCCCAGGCCATGAACCTTGTCATCTGTCCCCGTGGGTATCCTGTAATACATTGGTTGCCTTCCCAGCACATCATAGACTATTACTCACTAAGGATACTTACAAGACTAATGAATTTCCCCATAGGTCAACACATGTTCTTTCAGTTTCCTTTTTCCTCACTCACACACACCCTGAGAAACATCCCAAAAGGTTACCCATCCTGATTACTACTCTAGGCCAAGCATGCTTAACTATGGAGTTCTAATCAGTTAGGCTTCTGAAAAGAAAGGTGCAACTTGTTGACATGGGTAGTATCATTTATCATTTTATGTATTACTGTTCTAGGGGTATTACATTATCGACCCCTTTAAAGCACAATGCCCTAGTTGTGGACCCCAAGCCTCAAACTCAGGCAGTGCTTAAGCACTTCTGGCTGGGTATTGGCTCTGATACCATTTGTCATGAACCACCTCCCTCTGCCATGAACCTTGTCATCTTACCCCATGGGTCTCCTGTAGTACCTTGGTTACCTTCCTAGCACACCATAGGCTATTACTCACTAGGGTTTCTTATCAAACTAATGACTATCCTCATATGCCAACATATGTTCTTTCAATGTGTTTTGTCCTCACTCACACACAACCTGAGAAACATCTAAGATGGTCACCCATCCAGATTACTACTCCTGGCCAAGCATGCTTAACTGTGGATTTCTAATCATGTAGGCTCCCAAAAAGAAAGGTGCACCTTTTTAACATGGGTAGTAACATTTAGCCTTTTTTTACTTTTTCAGGGGTTTTACATTGCATGTGTGTGTTTGAACGCCATTGCGAGGCGTGTCACGTCATCATATTTGAGATGAAAATTGAGGTAGGACCCCCTCTGCACTCACCTTTAAATTTAGAATTTATTGATTGCTTGATATTTTATTAATTTTAATAAATGAGAAATAATTTAAGATAATAAATTTTTAAATGATTGTTTGGTGTAAAAAGAGCCATTTATTTTATACACGACACTTGAAACATTTTCTTGATGAGAAGACACCTAGTAGTGAAAGGATACCCGTTTGGACATTAAACATAATTCATGGAAATTTAAATGTAGTTCTGTTTTATTGATAAATGATTTATTTTGAAGCGTGAACAAGTGTTTTGGTTTACTTGAGAAATTAGGATTTTCCTTAAAGTTGGTGAAGGCGCATTTGGCACTTAATAAAGTAAATTATTTGTGGAAAATTCCATTTGGGGCGACTCAGATGTGATATTGGTGTACATTGACTACATGATTTGTATGTGATGTTTATACTACTTGATTGAATTTTTTTGACTCACCCCTTTACTATTTATTATATGCGTTGACATGAGAACCGGGCATAATAAGTGAATCTTCTGAGAATGATTGTTACACTACTTTAGATTACACATTGGCTAGTGGCCCTTAGTATGGATGACACTCTGCTAGGGGATTGGTCCCCTCAGTTAGTCCACGTAGGGAAACACCAGAAATTAGGGAGTTATGACGTCATCGAGAGTAGGCATGCCACCAGGATGAGTCACATGTATAGTACATTCTGGATTGTGCACGAGCTCTTAGGTTCAACACATGTTTTTTTAGTGTTTATTTTTATCTGGTAGATGGTTGAGAGGTCTAGTTCAGTTGTTGGCCCCTATGTGCCTCTTCTTTTCCATTTCCCTTAGTGTGTGTTGTGTGTTGTGTGTGGTTTTCCCTTTGACTAATAACTAAAATTTGGATTTCTAAATTTTTCGCAAAATTTTTTTGAAAAGCACTGCACTTGTTCCTTTCAAACATTAAACTTGTTTTTAAATTAAAAATGGAAATGGGTCGTTACTTGTTTTAGAAATGAAATTATGTGTGGGGAAACCCATATTTTTTATAATTTTGTTCAAACCTGGAATTAGTAAATTTCATTGTTTAAAGGTAGTGAATTGGGAATATTTTTTTGGGCATGCCTACTAAGTTTTAATACTCACGCCTATAGTATTATCCTATTTTTAGTTTTTTTGTAGGTTTGAAAAGAGCTTGCTCACCATGGGATAGAGTGTGTTGTGTATTGGTGACCAACTCTCAGAGTCACGAGGATTTTTGGTCGTGGTCAAGTTAGATTGTTGTTGTTGGTTGTTCCTCCTTTTTCATGTCATTTATTTGCCTTGCAATATTCTACTTCTTCCTTTTACTTTGATTTTCATTCATTTATGGGCCAAATCATTCCCCCTTGTTTGGTTTTGATGCCCGACACTAGTTTCCATCCCATGGGGATCGGGAACTCCCCCCGGGCCATGTCGCAGGCCAGCTCGGGTGACTGGTTCAGGGTCGACCCGGGCTGGTTAGTGACAAAATGGTATTAGTGGAGCCCTTGTTATTTGGGGTATCTGGTTGATGGAGATTAGGATTGTGGAGACTCAAGAGGTATTTATGGGAAGGATGTCACGAACCCTCGCCCATTCCAAACCTTGAGTCGCCAAGGGTAGTCTGGGAAATGAGTTCTTGTCTCGTTCTTATTTTTTTTGGATTGAGGGATGACAACAGAAGCAAACCGATGTTGCATCGTGATTTCACATGGAGTAGTGACCCATGTGGAGTCTGTGTACCTGATTTAAGTTCCTCCTAGTCGTTAAAGCTTACTTGGGACATGACCCACCACCATTTCTCTTGGTTAAGCATGACTACTAGTTCCTCCCTTCGGTAATTTGATTCAAGTTGTCTATTGTCTTTGTTGTTGTGGGTGTAAGTGATTTATTGAAACTGAAACATGGTTTTTGAAATGATAAAGATTTATTTTAAAAAGATTTATATTTCTGAAAGGGATTTTTTTAAAATTGAAAGCTCTTGGTCTAAAAATCCAGTGGTCACTTGGAACTGGTAGAGATGTGGTTTGGATGCAACCTCGGGTACTCTTTATGAACATTTTCACATGTTATGGAATTCATGGGAAGTGGATGTTGGTGCGTATGGATGAAAGTGGATGAAGACATGTGCAATAGTTCATGGGATTACTGGGGTGTGGAACTGGAATTAAAGACTTGACCTTGTTATTATAAATGGATTTTAATAAAGGGAAATGATTTTTGAAAAGTTGAATTTGGTTTGAAAAATGGGTTTGGGTATTTCGAAAATGGCCTTTATAGAAGGTGGTTTTGAAATCAAAAATGGAAAGGGGATTTTGGAAGAAGAATTTTTGACTTGTGTTTGTATTTTCTTGTTTATTTTGATCTGGTTGTTATGGATGAAGGAATTTTATTTGATGTTGCTTCTGCATGATAATTGTTTTGTCTCTATGTTTTATATGTTGTTCAGAAAATGTCACCCAAAAAGTTCATCAAGGTTTTTGATTAGTCGTGCCCAGTTTTTGGTCCTTCTCAGACATTGTCTATACTTAATGGTCATTTAGGTCTGTTAAAGGGAGTTATGAGGTTTAAAGAGGTAGAGTGTTCTTTTAGAATGTTGGGAACTCCAGTCTGTTAGAGTTTGATTTGTCTTGGGATTATATGAGAGCTCAACTTTGGATAAATGAGAGTTGCTCACCCCCACCATTAATGCAAGTTGGGATGACATGGGATATCTTTAAATCCATCTTCATCCGATGGTTTATACCCAAAGAAGTGAAGATGAAGAAGAAGGGAAGAGCTCATGCATATTCAATAAGGACAACGGACGGTGAAGACATATGTTAACCATTTTCAAGGATCTTGTGTCCTTTTCTCCGGGGTTAGCGTTGCCAGATTTGATGAAGACTCCTCTCTTTATCAGGGGTCTTCACCCAGAGATCAAGGAGCGTATCCTCCATTCAAGGGATTATTGTTTTTAGAAGATGTTAGATGAGGCGTTTTTAGCAGAGTTGGTATCTGGAGTGAAGATGGTTGGAAATCCAGCATGTTCGGTTTCTTGCAAATGTTACCTATCTAGTGAGAAGGGCGTGCCAGAGGAACCCATTTCTAAAGAGTCATCTGCAATGGTTCTGGTTTCCAGTTCATCAGACCATTCAGTGGTGTACTACCGGTGTGGCCGTTTTGGGCATGTGAAGTCGTCAGGTCGCATCTCTCTGAAGACATGTCATCTTTGTGGCTATCTGGGTCATTTGGAGAAATTTTGCAGGAAGTGTCGCCTCAGAAAGATGTAATGACCAGAAGAAATCTAGTTCCTGACTGTGAGGTATGAGATGGTTTAGCCATCAGAACCCCATCCTCAAGTCTTGGGGTGAAGCTCGCGTGTAGTCAGGTTTTGCCGTGGGTGTGAAGCCTTGGTCTGGGTTTTGTGTTCTGTGTTGGCAGTGAAACATTTAAAGTCTTTTTGTCCCTTATTTTTATACTATTAAAGTTTTGACGTCATTGTAAGATCATTACATCATAGTGGTGTTATAATGTACATGTTCTATTGTAATCCAACAATTTGGTTTGTCGGATTATGGGTTTCTGAATCATATGTTTTCTTAAAAGTGTGTAAGACCATTGTATATGTTGGTCTTGGTTTGGCGGCATTCGTTTGGAGATGTAAGTGCCTGTGGATGAGTCAAGTCTTCTGAGTATACTCGAGTTCACTGTTGGGATCATGTACTACTCAAGGGTTTTTTCTCTAGCGTTCGAGGTTATTGGTATGGGTTGATAATTTCATGGTTCAGTGGGGGTGTTCCCTATTGCTATTGAAGATAGTTTGGATCGGTTGGGAGTTCCCGCGTCGACACCTCTTCCCAAGGTGGTATGTTTGGATGTTAAATTTCAGCATTATTCAAGTTCTTATAGTGGGTATAACCATATCGTGTTCTCTCATTCTCTTATGTTGTGTTTTCCTTCGGTCTCAATTGGTCATGGATCCTTGTTATGTCTATTTTTTGGCTGAGTGACTTTCTGGGGGTAGAAAGTGTCTATGGTGGGGAGAATCGTCACACCCTGACCGTTTTATTAATTTTTATTTTATTAATTCTTGGCTCTAGGTCCTCACGGAAAGGTCCGGGCGAGGTCCTGGTTAAAACAATTTGTCATTGAATTCTTTTACTGAGTTTCGGACCCATATACGGTCACCGCACGGTTGTCGGTAGATGTGTCGTCAGCCCGGGTGTCGCCCAAACATCTGAAGATTAAAATAAATAAAGATTTATTTAAATAAAGTGAGTTAAATGTTTAAAGTGAAATAATGATAATATTATTATGTAATTAATAATATTATTACTAGTGAGGCGTTATTATCGTTATTATTATTATAATTTTTTTATTATCATAATTGTTGTTATTATTTTTATTATTATTATCCTATATATTATTATTTCTACTATTATTTTGTTATTGTTATTTTATTATTATTATTTTTGTTTATATTGTAGTAATTATAATTATTATTATCCGTATTAATAATATTATTCTCATTATTGTTATTTTTATAATTATTATTTTTATTGTTAATTTTATTATTATTATTTGTATTATTATTATTATTATTATTCTGGTATTATTATTATTACTATTATTAATATTACTAATCATATTACTATTAATAAAATAGAATGAAAAAAAAGAGCTGCAAACCCTATTACCCGGACGCCCTTTTTTCCCCATCTTTTGCACCTCCTCCCTGCGCAGCGCCGCTCCTTGGATCTCCCCTCGCCTAGCCGACCTAGCCTCCGCCTTGCTTCCTCACCGCCAGCCCCTCACGTCGCTCCCCCTTTCCCCACATGGCCCTCCACGGTTCTCCCCTCGTACGGATCCCACACCCCCTGCCCTCACCTCGCCCAGATCTCAAACCCCCTACTTCTCTACGCTCGCTTCCTGCAAGACATGCCTGCCTATCTTCCCCTACAGCCGACTTGGCTTCCACCCTCTTCCCCGTCCAGCTCGTGCTCACCCAAAGAATCTCGACTTCATTGCATCCCTCCTTCTCTATCACCCCTCAAGGACCTCGGCACACTGGACTACCGCCTCCTGTAAATCTGGCTCCCTCCTTCCCCGAGCTGATGCGCCCCCTGCTCTCCGGAAAGATTTCTGGCCGCCCTTCCTCCCTCTGGAATCCTCCTCCAGTGCAACCACTCACCGATGCACACCACCCAGCAGCGTGACTCCCTCCTCCAGCCTCCTTCCCGACGCGGCTAGCAGCACATCACAGGACCTTGGCCTCACATGGATTCAGCCTCACCCTCTCCCAACTTCACATCATCCATACCCATTTCCTGTAATCCTTTTTTATGGTATATTTCATTGAGTGTGGTTTTTTTCTCTAATTAAACAAACTTTAATACCTTGTTTTGTAATTCGCGTATTCTTTTGTTATTGAGTAGAGTGTGTGGTTAGTCTGTGGGATGTGGTTATAACTTTCTTGATCTTTAATCTCTTTCACACGTTCTTAAGGTAGGTGAATCTGTTTTTTTCTTTCTGAATTAGTCAATATAATGCTTACATGTTTTTAATTAATTCATTTACTATATTTTTGCCTCTGAAAATTAATTGGTCAATATTCTTTAATGATTTCAAGTGTGTTTAAATCTATATATGTGTTCTTTGTTTTTATTTGGTGGAGCATTAGATGTTTTGAAGTTGTTTGGGTGCTCATTATTTGAGAATGGACTCCTAGTGAAGGAAATTGTTATGTTTTTAAGTGTGTCGTGATGTAATATTTCAAATAAGTGGGTTTTAAGTGTGTTTGGAAGGTGTGAAATGCTCTTTACAAATGTTTTGGCATGAGGGTGTGATGAAATTGTATTTTCTATTAGAAATGGTGTGTTTTCCATTTTGGTTTTGTTTTGGTTATTTTATATAAGTGATTAATCAATTGATTATTAGGTGTGAATTGTATTTTTAAGGTGGTGAACATGTTTAAGTGTTTGGAACATAATTTTTTAGGGAAAGTGGCAATGTTTTGTGTGTTCAAACAGGTGCATTATTTTATAAAAAATTTTATGGGTTGGTTGTCAGGTGCGAGTCATGTTTTGGTATGATGATGTTGTTTGTTTTATTTTAAAGTGTTTTCATATGTGAAACTGAGTATGTTTTGATGTGAACCTTGGTTTCACTATTTTTGGATGTTTTATAAATTATTCAAATGGTTTATTTCTTTAATATTGTGGTGCTTATGATGTTTGTAAAGTGGTTGGTGTGTCTAAAGTTCGTTATTGGATTCTAATATAGAGTTTGGTTGTGTTTTGATATATGTTTTGATGTGATATTTTCAAAACATGTCGAGATAGTTATTTTTCATTTTTTGTTCATTTGGATCATTTTAAGTCCATGTATATGTGTTTTTAGTTATTTTTGCGGTTTTTGTTGCGTGTCAGTGAGGAAACCTGCGATACTACGATCATCGGCACGTGTATGCTTGCACGCCTTTGCGAGGTGTGTCATGCCATCATGTTCGAGATGAAAATTGAGGTAGGAACCCCTCTGCACTTTCCTATAAATTTATAATTTATTGATTGCTTGATAATTTATTAATTTTAATAACTTAGAAATAATTTAAGATAACAAATTTTTAAATTATTTTTGGTGTAAAAAGAGCAGTTTTTTTATACAAGACACTTGAAACATTTTATGGATGAGTGGACACCCAGTAGTGAAAGAATTCATGTTTGGCCTTTAATCATATTTCAAGGAATTTTAAATATAGTTCTGGGTTATTGATAAATGATTTATTTTGAAGCGCGAACAAGTGTTTTGGTTCACTAGAGAAATGAAGATTTTCTTTAAAATTTGTGAAGGCCCATTTGGATCTTTAATAAAGTAAATTATTTTTGGAAAACTCTATTTAGGGTGACTAAGATGTGATATTTTGGGTACGATGACTGCATGATTTGTGTGTGATGTTTGTACTAATTGATTGACGTTGTTGACTCACCCCCTTTCTATTTATTATATGTGTTGACATGGGAATTTGGCATAGTAAGTGAATCTTATTAGAAGGATTGTTGCACTAGTTTTGATCACGCACTAGCTGGTGTACCTTAGTGTGGATGACACTCTTATAGGGGATTTCCCTCCTCGGTTAGGCCATGTAGGGCAACACCGGACATTATGGAGTTATGACATCATCGAGAGTAGGAATGCCTTCTGGATAAGTTACTTGTATAGTACGTTCTGGATTGTTCACGGGCTCCTACGTCTGGCCCATGTTTTCTATAGTATTTATTTTTATGTGGCGGATGATTGATAGGTCTAGTTCGGTTGCTGGCCCATGTGTGACACATCTTTCACATTTCCCTTAGTGTGTGTTGTGTGTGGTTTTCCATTTGACTAACAACTAAATTTTGGATTTCTAAATTGTTCACAATTTTTTTTTGAAAAGCACTGCACCTGTTCCTTTCAAACATTAAACTTTTTTGAAAATTAAAAAGGTAAATGGACCATTACTTGTTTTATAATTTAAAGTGTGTGTGGGGAAACCCATATTTTGTATAATTTAGTACAAACCTGGAATTAGTAAAATTATTTGTTTAAAGGTAGTGATTTGGGAATTGTTTTTTGGGAACGCCTACTAAGTTTTAATACTCACGCCTATAGATTTTTCTTATTTTTAGTTTTGTTACAGGTTTGACTTGAGCTTGCTCGCCATGGGCGAGATTTGGTTTTGAACTGGTGAGAGACTCTTGGAGTCGTGTGGAGATTTGGTCATGGTAAAGTTACTTTGATATTGTTGGTTGTTCCTCCTTTTTCGTGTCATTTATTTTCCTTGCATTATTCTAATTTTTCCAATTATTTACTTGTATTTCATTAATAGGACAAATCGTTCCCCATTGTTTGGTTTTGATTCCCATCAATAGTTTCCCACTCAGGGGGATCAGTAATGCCCCTCGGGCAATGTCACGGGATGGCTCAGGTGACTGGTTCAGGGTTGACCTGGGTTGGTTCATGACACTATATGTCATTACATCTAATTAGATTATTATATAATAATAAATTAATTCATCCAATTATTTAATGTGTTGACCTATAAATTGGAAGGATATTTGAGTTACTCGAAAAATGTAGACACCATCCCATTGTTGTAAAATTAATGAATCTATTTTATCATTTTAAAACATTATAATATTTAAAATAATATTTATAACACTAGTAACTGAGTCAGCAAACGAATCGAGGGAATGTTGGGGATTATTTTTTATACATTATAAAAATTAAATATAATATATCAAACAAAAATGGTTTCTTATAAATAATGGAATAAATAAAAAATAATATATGTGATGGACATTATTAGGATACTATTAAGTACATAATGTTGGTGTTACCGAAGGTATTATATATCCTTTGTGTGCATTTGGTGTATAGATTAACTGCGGTCATGGGTGGATAAATAATTTAGTAAATAAATAAATATATTTATTATTTATTATATAAGATAAACTAGTATTATCTATTTAATCCATTTTATGAAAAAACACTATGGTTAACATAATAAACCTAACAATTTGAGAAGAGTCATTGGAGTATCATTCTTAGATTTTCGATAATGGATCTTGGTGTAACAATTGATTTTCCAAAAGATATTATGGTACTCACCAATAATAGAGATATTGAACCATTATTCATAGAAAAATTTAACCAAACTAGAGGTAGAGAACATTGTTTCTCTTGACTAATTATGGGTTTATATCCCATGTTGAACATGAATATTCTAACCATTAAATAATTGATTAGTTTCTCAATGGTTGATTATGTTTAATTATTTTATTTTCGTTAAATTATGAATTCATATTTCTTGGATTATTCTATGTATTTTTAATTTTTATCATCAAATTATATTATCCATCCTCAATAATGGTTGATGTTTATTCCTAATTTTTCTAATTTTGGGTTTCTCCTTAATTTATACAATAATTATTTTTTATATTAATTTTGTAAGTAGATTTTTCAAATTTATGATAAGTGATCATTGTGGCATCATTATTTAGTGTAATGGATTGTTACCTCTTCTTTAGGTTCAGGATTGATGGAATGTTTGTGATTTGATAAGAATAATGGATGATCTATAAATGAATGAGAATATTTTCATTCATAGGCTTGGAATTTTGGTAGTTCACAAGGATGGATAAGAAATCCTTAACAGATTAAATGGATAGAATCCAACCACTGATGACAGAAAGAATCATTCAACACAATATCTCTATTATATGGTGAGAATTATAGTTTTTAAAGAATCTATAGAGGAACAAGGTGAACAAGAATGTATGTTTGGTGGTTCGGTAAAGTGATAACAAACAAATCAACTATTTTTAAGAACACAATCCTTATTTTCCCCTTCTACGACATACAAGGATTTGTGGAAATAAAATATCACACACCATATGTGACTTGACACATGTCGCGGGACCCATGAATCATGACTCAGATTGCACCCTTTAACTACATGGGAAAATATGTGGATAGGTATATGAGAATATCCAATGTACATGAGAATGACCCGGTGCTCATACACGGTCAAAATACTCAGACATTGCTAGGTACATAGGCATGAATAGAGTACCCGACCATAGCATGATACATAGACATGGAAAGTATACTTTGAAGAGTATAGGTGCATGGGATTGTCCAAATTTCATGAGTAAAACCTATACTTCATAGTGATTGTCTAGAGTACATAGGCATGACTGGGTTAGTCAATCCACACCTTCTATACCTTGTACATGATGTGTATTTTTTTCAAGGTTGTTTGTGGCCCTAAATCCCTTTACTATAGACCAGTATCTATATGTATTGTTCCATTGGTCCATATCTATGAGGGTAAATGAGGAATCAAGTCCTTTGAAAAGAAGGCGACTCATTCTATGAAATTACCCTCAGATGTAGTTTATGAATTTCTCAGTGTGGCTCGAAAAGTTATCCTCATCACATATTACTCCCTATATGTGGTTTCAAATAATGTGAACAATATACTAGGTGTCTGATTACACTATTAGCGTGACATCCAATAAGGGTTAAAAATTCCTAATAGGCTCAGGGTGAGATCTCATATCTATGTATCAATATCTTCTGAGTTCTAGTTTTTTCTTCTTCTTGGTGACAACTAACGAGTATTACCTATTAGATGAGGGCCACTAGTGTTATCAAAATACTAAAATGAGTTATGCATAAAAAAATTCACCTTGAAGAATCAATCAGAATCCTATGATGAATTAATGGTTGTTTTATTACCCTAATATTGTGTATATATAGAGTGTATATAGGTTATTATTTTTATATCTCGTGTTCTTATTGATATTACTATGCGATAATGATCCAGCTACTATCTTGATGCTTTCTGTTTGTTGATTTCTAGGATCCTACTTTGTATTGGTATTCTAACACCATTAATGGAATATTCCCACACATTTCATGTATTATGCTAATGATAGGCCATCCTATAGAGTCCTAGGTGGTTCAGGGGAATGTTGATCATAGTTGAGCTAAAAAGATTACAATTTTTACTTGGTGTATTATGTGACATATGAGTCCCATCCTCATTGAAGGATGTAGTCTTTAATTTTTTTGGGGGATTTCATTTTTTCCATTATTCTTTTTAGTACTTTTTTCATACTCTTATGTGGGATATAGATATATTCATTAAATATTATCATCGTTTTTTTATAATTTCATAATTGAATGGGTATTTGGATTTTTTTTCATGTGGAAAGGTTTCTTATTCAATGGCATACCCTGTGTGTGGTAAGGCAACTCAGTTCTAGTCGATATCTACTGGCCCAGTGGAGGTGGAAATATGGTTTCTCACTTGGAATATTGTTCGCCATGTGAGCCTAGGTGGGATGGGTCCTGAAATATTGTTCTCATGATATGTTATATTAGGACTGATTATAAAGGTTTTCAAATTATGATTCTTGTTTTAGGAAAAATTAAATAATGTTTATTTGTTTGATGTATGGATATTTGTAAATTGAGTCCAATATTGGAGTGGAAGACAATTTATCAATTTACCAATACTCTGATAACCAGAATTTTTACTTGGTACATATAGAAACTAGTTGTGGGGAAAAAATGGTACATGAATTATATATGAATGGGATATGGTTTCCATGTCCTTGTTGAGTCATCTCCCCGTATATACTCTTTTAATTTCGAACATATTGGGTTTTATCAATGCATAAACAATGATATCCTACTATGATTTTGGATAAATATCTTGAGGATGATTCATCCCGTAATGAGGCTCTAGTACATGGTCCAATCAATAATGTGGTTACTTTAGGTGGGTTTCTAGTAATACTACTACCTGTTGATAAATTTTTCTTAAGAAAGTACTATATGAGTTTTTATACAGGATGATCACACATCAAGAGTTTCAATGAAGGATACCTCTTAGGTTTCATGGTTACCCACACCCCTATATTGTTAAGGACTATATTGAGGTAAATTTATGATTTTTATACCTTATGAGGGTCTATACATTATAGATGATAGAAATGTTAGGAATTATACATCATCGATCTATAGGGAGATGGAGGAATTTATAGACTCATATGTATGATGAGATAATACCTCCATTGAATAAAATTGGAGAACATTGTATACGAGAATTCTATCCATACAAATTTGGAGTAGTACATGTTCTTGAGATACATATGATTCAATATTGAAACATTAATTATGAAGATTATTCATCAAGGTTCAATAAACACTCTTGATACTCCATGAATACAGTTTATGATTTGTTTTTTGTCACGAATCATTGAGTGTGGCCTCTATTAGGATATCCAAGCTAGTGTGACACCTATCTCTACTACTTATTTTGTAGTTCTCAGGAGATATTTGTTAGGGGAGTCCCTATTGTTGGAGAAACCACAAATATTTAGTGTTCTTTAGTGGGAACTTTGGTTTCAAGACTTTGATAGCTAGTATCTGATGTCAGAATTTGGGATCTGGGAGAGGTAACCATTTTTTGTGATAGTCTCAAGATCCAGGGGGTATAATTAAAGGCTCAAAAAGTTGTTCTAGTCAGTCTATGTAGAGGTGCTATTCCTATGATGATAATTGAGGAAAAATTTTGTTGTATTTTATTACCCACCATGGAGCTAACAATGTGACTGTCATGGGACTCCTAGTTAGTGATAGTGGCTATAGAAGGGAGGTCTTCAGTTTGTTGGATGTGAAAGTGGAGTTGGGAGAGTAGTTTTAGGTGGTAAATGATTTCATTAGATTCCAACAGCACCACATGGTATTCTGTAATATGCTTAGAGATATAGTAGTCAGGGATGCGAAAAAGAATATGAAGTGGAGGCATATAATCCCAAGGCTCTAGTTTTCATCGAATAAGAATTTGGGTCTTTTCTACCTTATATTTATTAATGATTCACACATGAGTGAGTCATTAATTTCTTACCACATCCCTTATTTTTTTTAAGGTTTATGTTGAGTCTTTGTATAATACCTTGAATTTAGAGACTCTAACATGAGGATATTTAGTGATCACACACATCTGCTACCATTATAACACCACTCTTAGAGGAGAAAGATTCCCTTGAGATATTTTTGTAGTTGATGTAAGGAATTATAACATCATTCTTGTTATGGAATATATATATATATATATATATATCATTAAAAAATTAAATCTTTTAAGAAGAGGATTTTCTTTTAGCATGTATATGGGAAGAGTTTTCCATTTATAGGTTTGGAGGAAATCCATACATGGCAAATATACTAATGCGTTGGAGGATATAGTCGATTTCTCAAAATTTGGACAGTAAGACCCAATGATAATTAGATGTTAATAGTTACCAACTTCCTACAGTGGTAGAGGAGTATAAAAAATCTTTCCTATGGAGGTGTCAAGTTTACCTCCCCACTGAGATATTCACTTTTAAATAAACATGCATCAAGGGAGAACCCCAATATCTAAACCATCCTTTATAATTAATTATATAAAGCTTCATGAGGTAAGGATAAACCATAAGAGTTAGAGAAGAAGGCCTTTGTCAGAACAGGTGTTTTCCCCTTGTCAGTGTAACAACTTGATATTTTAAAATAACAATACATATGATCGCGTATTCAATCAACAATATTGATTTTAAACAAACTGCTACAAATTATTAAAATGTTATTATTTATATATGATCATTTTAGTTGATCTATTAAATTGTCCAATATGATTATTATTAACTACCTAAGGAAATCTATATAAAGGTCCTACTAAGAATAAAATTTATTTATAAATTCTTATTAACTAATCAATTATTTTTAAACAATGTTTTTTATTCAACAAAAATTTGTTCTATTCAAAAAATATTTGTTTTGTTAAAATAAAAATATTTATTATTTATTTTGATTTTAAATATTTATCTTATAAAATGGAATAAATTTTTTAAATCATCATATCGATATTAAATTATAGTGACAATTTTAATTTTTCAAAAAAAATTAATTATTTTTATGAATAGAAAAAAATATAGTTTTTTATAAAATTTTCATTTATTTTTAGTAAATTATTTCAAATCATTATTTAATATTATTTTAAAAAATATAGAGATTATTTATTTAGATGAAATAAAATTAATTAAAATTTAACTATATTTATACTGGATTTTAGTATAAGTTCATTATAAATCTTAAAAACGCTTTTTCTAAAAAATGGTTTAATTTTAACATTTTTGTTCCATAATAATTAATTTATATAACCCATCATAAGAACTAATTTAAATTAAAAGTATAGAATATATATCTATAAACAAATTATTAATTTATTTTAATTAAGGACATATTTCTATAGTTATTACAAGATCATGTTTTTATTATAAAATGTATTATTTGAAAAATAGTTTTTTCAACATGCATATGAGTTTAATTTTAAATTAAATTATATCACTTCTCTAGGATGAATATATAAAATGAATTCCATATTTTTAATTAGAATAATTTATATTATCTATTTAGGTCAATATAATATGTTGAAATTTATGAATATTGAAAATATTAAAAATTATTTATCATGGAGTAGGTAAAAATAGGTTTACCAAGCATTTAAAGTAAAAATGATAAGGCCTAAAAATGACCCAATCTATGTATAATTTGTAGTTTAATTTCTTATTTTGACCTCATATCTTTTATGGTTTTAATATGGTCCATTTTCAATCCTTTACTCCTAAAAAACATGGTTCTAATTCATTCTTTTAAATATTTCCAAGTGTGACCTCTCCCCTACTTATAAAAGGGAATCCCCTCTCCTCTTCATTCCATACATATAAAACACATTATATAAAAAAAATCCAACCAAATAGCTTCCTTACAAACCTCTCATCATCCTATATTCCTTAGTATTATTATAATTATATCTTATGAAAGGTTTTTCTATAATCATAATGAAGTTGTCCCAACAAGAGGTAACATCCTTTTTCAAGAATATTATATTATTTCTTCTTCAACATCATACAAATATTATGAAATAATGATTATATAATATCATTAGTATCTTAAATATAATTAATTTTTTATTTGAAGTTCAGGGCCTAAAATTGTTTCCTCGTCCCTAACATGTGTAATAAATTTGTTGATTGTGTGTACAATGAACTACCACCTCATGAGCTGACATAATTTTTTTCCATCATTTTTTCTAAAGGATCATTATAATAATTTATTAAATTATTTTATATTATATTTATGATAAACGTATACTTTAAATTTATAATATCACATACCCTGAATATAATTCCATTATTTAGGAAATATAATAACGACCCTCTTGTGTAAGAATGTCTACAACATTGCGAAGTGGTGTGATTATTTTCCAAATAATACTTACATATAATCTAATAAGAATTAATTTTAGGTTTATATATTATATTCATGAAATTATAATAATTCTATAAAATAAATATGTAATATAATTTCTTTCCATACCATTAATTGAGAAACATATATCATTGTTCATGTGTATGATGGACTAATGCCTCACAATGAAATGAAATTAATTTTAAAAATTGTTAAAATATCATATATTTAATGAATGATAACATCATTTAGGGACTGAATGATTAGAATCCATTATCTAGGCTCCTCGAATCTCTTTTCCTCTTGGGGGTTCTGTTTCCCTTCAACAGTGACAGCTCTTCTAACCTTCTCTATATTCATTAATATTACTTATCTCTATCCTTATTATTATTTCAGGTTTCCTCTTTGTTTTCAGTGTCTCGTTACCTTATTCTCTCTAGTGATCGATGCCTTGGGCTTTCCTCCTTTGATATCTTGGTCTTCACTTTTTCGGTTGTCTATTGAGGAATTCCTCAGCTGGTCTCACCCTACTCTAACCTTATGTTCCCGTACACCTTTCCATGTCATATTTGAAGTGTTGATTCAAATATTTTTTGGGTTATGTGGTCCAATGGTCAATGGTTTTCTCTTCATTTTTGGAATTTAATTACTTATCTTATGCATTATATAGGTTTTCTTTCAATATGTCTTCATTTGGAGACCTTTTTCACACAATCATGCCCTGAAATTTAATTCCTCTACAACTATATGGTTTGGATATTGATCTGTGGAATAGATCAGGATATGGGATGTGTGGTTAGATAGATATTGGTTCTCCAAACGTGTCATGAGGCATAATTTTTATGTGATGTCAGTTTCTTGTTTGTCAGAATTTTATTTGTGTATCCTCGTTAATGAAGTCAGTGAAGATTTTTTTTGATTATCTACATGAGATCTTTCTATTTGATGATCATTTAGTTTTAAATTCAGTTTTGGAATCTTGATTCGATAATGGTTGTTTTTAGGTGGTGACAGATGCTGGTGTCGATGGTGACGATGAAGTTGTAGTGACGATGAGGTGGGTTCTCTATGATAGTTGATATAAAGGTATGATCTATGATTTTTTTCATGCCAGTGAAGAGGTAACATCAATGTTCACATCTAATGGTATGATTCCACCATAGTTTTAGTGTATTGAGGTGATAGGAAACATGGACCTATTGTTTTTTTAGGGTCAAATTTGGGATAGAAGTTTTTGATATATCATACTTTTGTACACTGTAATATGGGTGGTGGATTGGTGGAATCCTATTTAATTTGAGGTTCCACTCAATCATAAAGTGGATTTTTAAAATACCAAAAACCTATATTTGGAGGAAAAATAACATCATTCATGCGTATAGAATACTACCTCCTCGAAGTGAAATGTTATTAATTTTTTTACCGCATCACATGGTTGGTAAATTTATGTGTATTCGAAGATTTAATATGATATTTGTTATATTATGATCATTATTTTATGATTAATAAATAATTACCTTCATTCCATCATGATTGTTTTAAAATTGAAATATTATGCATGTATACCAACGGCCTACCATCTCTGTGGTTGTAATATTTTTCATTATTCATAACTGTATTTTATGGTTTTTTTAAAATATAATTGGTGGATGAAAATGATAAATATGTCATGATTATTATTTTTGAGATTATATAAAAATTAACCCTTCATAATGGTCAACACACTGTTTTTCATTTTTCAATTGTGAAGGAAGCATCCATAAAACACCATACATAGACATAATTGAATAGGTAATTAAATATATACTTATAAAAAAGAAATTAAATATTTTTTATACCAGTATTTAAACCATTAAAAGTTTATTAAACAAATATGATATATTTTTATTATATAAGAGGTAAAATCATACATGATAATGTCTCATATCAAGGTAAGGGTTTCCATCTCAAAACATCCATCTTTGAGGAACATGTTCATTGATGCCACTAATGTTTTTTATATGGTTTATATAACTCCCTATAAAATATTATATCACTAATAATTTATAGGTGATGGTATTTATTGTCAAAATTCAATTAATTTATTCATGGTGTTATGATTCAATATTTTCTAAAATTAAACTGGATTATTCTTCAATCTAATTTAATCAGGATTTTAAATACTATAAATCAAAACATTATTTAAGGAAAATCAAATTCATTGTTCTCTTCGGTTGAAAACTCTTTCTTTTCAATGTTAATGTTTTATTTAAATTTTATTATCATATATTTTAATAATTAATATTATTATATAAATTATTTATTAACATAATTCTTATTTATAAAAAATTAAAGGAATCAACTTTTCATTTTCTAGACAAGATACTTTGAATTATCTTCCAAAAATGTGAACTGTTTTTTATTTTACTGTAATCAACATATACATAATTACCTATTATAATGTCTAATCACCTCATTGAAGATTAATTTATTAATTTTAGTGTTTTCCCTTTAATGAATATTTTTAATAATATTTTTGAATAGTTTTGGATTTTAAAAAATTAATTCTCAATCTGAACAGGTTATCTTCTTAAAGAATTTTTTTAATAATTTTAAATGAATTTCAATTCATCAATTCTGACTACCAATTATGTTATGTAATGATTTAAAATTATATATATACATCACTTATATAAATACCTATAATAATATCCAATATTTTATGGGGTAATTTATTCCTTCTGATCATTTCACAAATTCCCATCATTAAGGAACTACTTTTAATTATGTTATTAGAAAACATTATGCAACCCATTTACTTCATGGGGTAATTCTTATGTTATTCCTTATGATTGATTTCTTTATGTGGAAACCATTTACATATATATGAAATGAAATTTGTTTTAGGGAAAATAATTATCTCTCCCTCCAATGCACTGGTTAATGTTTTATTTTCATGATATGTCATGTATAGGATTATAAAGTGAACCTAATCTATTATGAGAACATTTGTACCGTGTGATGTCTTCATGGAAGTTATCCATTACATAGGTTTATTACATATTTTATGTTTTTGGCACATTTACTATGATTATATGGTATTATTACACAATTTTATTTAGGATATTTTCACATGTGATTACTCTTGGTCCTTCTCATTTTATTATATCATGTTATAACTTTGACTCACAAGTAATGCTTATTTATCATGTTTATGCTCTTACTAGCCATTTAATCTTACTCCAGTTTGAATGTGTTTCTCGTGTTTTCCCATGAAATTTTATGAGATCTCAAGTGTAATATCCAAGAAATTATATCATGTTGATTTTTAGGAATTATTATTATTGACTTGTCCCAGTCATCTTCGGGGTGTTTTGAGGCTGGCGGTAACACCCTAGAAGTGGGCGACCAATGGGGGAATTCAAGCAGTAGATATATAGTGAATTATATAGATGGATAATTATTACAGTACATATATAGTGAATTATCTTGTAAGGATATTCTAGCAGAATATATACATTGAATTCTGGAAGTAGATCATTTTGACAATAGATCTATATTGATTTCAAGGGTTATATTATTCTTGCAGTAGATCTACAATAAATTTTAGTAGTAAACTATATTGAATTATTATGAAATATTATTTTTGTGGTAGATAAATAGTTAATTCTGATTTTATATCATCCTAGAGGTAGATAAACATTTAATTGTTATAGTATATCCATCTAGTGGTAGGTCTATAGTGATTTCTGGTGGTAGATCATGCATTCGGTAAATCAATGGTGAATTCTTGCAGTTGATCTATCTAGTGGTAGATCTACAGTGAATTTTGGAAGCATATATTTTTTGATGTAGATCCATATTGAATTATTATGGAATATCTACAATTAATTCTCATGGTAGATTATCCTAGCGGTGTAACCCCAACAGTTTCTCCCTAGTTATGGAATCATAGCCGTAGTACCTTACATTATTTCCAAATTTTCTAAAATTTATATATTTTCCATTTTGAAAATATTATGTTGAAAATTGGTTTAATTCAATATTTAATGGGTTTTAATTTCATTTAATGTAATAAAATTATATCATTTATTTCATTAATGATGATATGTCATTTAAATTGTTCAACCTTGTCGTTTTTGGGAGATTCTCCTTTAATGGTCAACTAAATTGTATCAAAATCCATTTTTATATAATATTTCTAGGAAATGATAATTCATTCTCTATTTTCATCTTCCATTATATTGAGATGAGAGTTTTTGAAGGATTTATCCTTTGGTGTCATGGATCCATGTTGCCGATGTTGGCTCGAGTTCTTTAGGTGGTTAGTTTCCTCCCAGACTTGATCCTTCAAATTTTTGTTCAACATGTTCCTATAAAATTTATTTCTTCTTGGTAATAATTCCTTAAAATATTCTCTACGTGTATCATGCGGGGAAGGGGGATTATGTTTATCTAATATGAAATTGTTGCATCCAAATTAAAAAAATATAAATAAATTTGTTAAATTAATTTGATAATGGGAAGGGGAATGTGAATCCAATGATTTTTATCATCTTTATTATTATTATCATCGAGAATGTATAGAAGTAATACCTCAATGAAAATCATTTCTATTAGTATCCCTTGTTTGTTTTGGTTATTATATATATTGTGATTCTCGTGTTATGTGATTTTAGTGAATGTATCACAAATAATTATTTAACCACTTATACATGGTAATGAATTATTTTCACCGTGATAAAGGTATTGTGTGATAACACCCTTAAATAAAGATATTGAATTGATTGAAATCCCCTATGCATAATCTAGAAAATGATTTGATATGTGCTTTCATGTATTTATGGATGTGGTTGTGTGTTTTATCTTGGATATAATTATGTGGTACATGGGATAAGATTTTTTTTGTTGTGTGTACAGACAGTTCATTGATGTGGTTGTGTTGTGGGGATGAAATGGTGATAGTAAAATGGTTGATTATGGAGGCTACAATAGTGGTGGAGGTGTGGTTGTACAATACGGCTTAATTTGTTGTTGGATACACTAGTATACTAAGTATAATTGGAACTATATGAAAGTAAATAATTTAAAATTAAAATGTTTAAAATAATTAATTGATGGTGGGATTTGCATATTAAAAGGTTTATGTTTTTTATAATATAATGGGATGGAAATATGAAATAAATATTATTTTTAATGGAAAGCGTTGGAAAAAAAAATTATGGAGAATGGATTAATGAGAATTAAAGATTGAATCATGAATTGTGGATTTTTTTCTTCTAGTGTAGGGTTTTGATTTTAGTTTTCATTATGGAGGATGAGGTTCTTGCAAGATGCCTTATGTCATGGTTTTGAACCCTTAGGATGGGGTTTGTGTGATATTAATCTATATATATAATGTATAGTCTTTGTGATTTCAATATGTACCCCACCCACATCGATCACCATGTGCTGAAAGAGGCCAACCTCATGATGTCACTCGATTTAAAGGAACTTGACATAATTGGGGTCGGGGGGTGGTCATCAGCAGAGAGGTATGAGATCTAGGTTTGGCCAGTTGCATGTAACGGAGGTATTGGCACAAGTGGGTCTATATATAATTAGTGGTTTGCTCAGTTTATTTTATAACCATGTTTGTGCCTTGATTGATTTGGGATCATCAAAATCTACTGTTTCTCTATATCTATTCTGTTCTCTGAGACTAGACATAAGGAGGCTTCTTATGCACCAGGAATTGATTACACCAGTCAGAAGCTTGACTAGATTTTTTGATGTTTTCTAGGTATGCGAACTAATGATGGGGAAGTTTTTTTCATGTGTGGTTTTCTATTAATTCATATACATCCTTACAATGTTGTACTTGGAATCAACACATTATACTCTATGCATGAAGTTACTGAATAATATTAGAATATAGGCATGTTCTCATATGTGGATGGAGAGCGTGTTGTTTTCACTGGTGAACTGGGTTGTTCAGTTGGTAGTCACCTGGTAGATATCCTGATTTCTATGATTGTGTATATTTTAGGGGAGTTAGTGAATTCTAGGTTAGAGGAGTCCCCAAAGGTTCTTTGGAAATTCCTATATATTTTCCCCAATGAGGTTTTGACACTACCGCTCGATGTGATGTTGAGTTTGAGGATAGACTTATAGGGTGTTGCTTATCTGATTTTGATATCATATATCATATGGAACCATGTGAGTTGTAGGAGTTTAGGTTTCAAATAGATATTTTGATATAGATTGGTTTCATCCAACCTTGTTTGTAACTGTTGGGTGCTCTGTTATTATTTAGTAAAGAAGAATATCGTTTTTTTGTTATTATACTAAAATAGGTTTTACCAAGTGAAAATTATGAATCGATATCCTCTTATATGGATCAATGTCTTTTCTAAATATTTTAGGGGATCCAGTTGGTTCTAGAAGATCTATATGTACCCTGTATATTACCATTTAAAGGTGAAGGATGTAGATATCCATTAGATTGACTTCAGATGTAGGTATAGGAGATCTGAATTTATGGTCATGTCTTTTTGTATCACTAATTCACTAGTTGTGTTCATGGGGTTCATGAAATATATGTTCCATAAATTCTAGTACCAGTTCATTTGTTGTGTTCATTGCTGAAATATAGATCTAATCAAAGACAAAGGAGGATAATTTGGAGTATCACATAGTTATTTTAAAGATTATTCAAGGACACCATATCTATAGAATGTTGTCTGAGTGTAATTTTTTTAAATTAGAGGTGAATTTTCTCAGGTATGTGGTTCCTTATAAGGGTGTGGTAGTGGACCCATCGAAGGTCTAGGTAATTGTTTCATCGATAGAACCCCATAATGTGGTAGAGGTTTGTAGCTTCCTTGGTCATGCAATATATTATCAATGGATTCTTCCTGAATTATCTGGAGGAATATATCTATTGATAGATTTGACTAGAAGAAAACATGGGTTTTTGTGTAATGATCAATTTCAGGCAACCTTACATTACCTTAATAAAAATTTGTTAAGTGCCCCAGTGCTTAATTTGACTAAGGAGAGTGTGATATTTGAGGTATATTTGGATATTTATCATCTGGTATTAGGATTTATGTTGATGTTGGGATTTTTTTGATATGTTATTGCTCTAGGAAATTGAATCCCTGTGAGCATAATTTAACAAACCGTGATTTGGAGTTAGTAGAAATTATTTTTTCAGTGATGTTATGGAAGCATTACTTAATTGGAGAGAGATTTGTGGTCTTAAATGATCACAATATCTAGTGGTATATATTATATCACGAATACCTATACCAATAAAAAATTCATTAGTTATATTTTGTTTATAATTATGATATTTAGATTTCCTAAACCTCTTGAAAGGGTAATTTTATGGAAAACACTTTGAGTATAAATTCATGGAATAATGTTTTTAAGAGTTTTGTAATGCTTGGTGAGCATTGGAGGAGTTGTTAGTCCTAAAATTGGATGAAAGTGTCGATGTTGATATATGGTGTTTTTAGATGATAATTCTATTTTTTTAGTCTTAGTAAGGAGTTTCAGAGGAATAAGCGATGCATAAATTTTTTGGAAACGAAAATGCTCTAAAGGGATGATCATAGGATAGTCATACCTGTATGACGTTACATGGGAAATTTTTTGTTCTATTATATATGTGAAACAGATTCCTTTTTGAGCTCCATAAATAAAATTTTAGGTTACATATGAAAGTATACAATATTTATCATTTATTAAAAATCCATTTTTTTGGAATGGGGTGAAATGTAAAATAACTGAGTTCATGGAGTGGTTTTGGGTTTTATAGAATATAAAGGTTGAGCATGATGTTCCAATCACTTTGTTTCATCCTTTTCATGTTCCTGAGAGGAAACAAGATGGAATATTGATGGAATTCTTCATAAGTTTACCCTGAAATCATAGAGGATGTGATGATATCTATGAAATTGTGGGTTATCTCTCAAAATTGGCTCACGTCCTAATGATAAGGGAGTTGGGTGTAGTGTATGTTTTAGAAAAGTGGTATGTGGATGTTGTGGTATGGATGTATGGAGTTCGGAGGTTTAATGCCTCATATTTGGATTCATGTTTTACCTCAAGAACCCGGAGGGTATTACAATAAGATTTTTTTACTAAGTATTGACACAATGCTACTTTCCACCCTCAGACAGATATATCGATAGAGGGAGCTATCCAGATGTCGTAGGAATTTTTGCAGTCATGTATCATTGAATTCAGTGAATTTTGGACATGAAACCTTCCACTAGTTGTGTCCTCCTATAACAATATCCACCCATCATCCATTAATATGGTCCCATTTGCTTCTATGTATAGGAATCCATGTCATTCTATATTTTAATAAGGTGAGGTTGGGGAATCAGCAGTTCTTAGACCAGATGTGGTGTAGATCATAACAATGAATATTTGGTTAGTTCAAGAGAGGATGAAAGAAATAAAGGACCAGAAAAATTTTATATCTTACCATAAGATGAGGCCTATGGATTTTGACATTGGGGACCATCTATACTTAATGGGTTCCCATCAATGTGGGTAGTGGGTGTTTGATAAAGGGATTAAGCTCTAACCCCAGTTTTTTGTCCCTTAAAGTTTTTTGGGAATGTTGGAAATGTGGCTTATTGATTGCCACGTCAACCTCACGTAGACCATGTCCATGAATTATTCCATATCTCCTAGATCCATCGGTATCATCATGATGACTCCCAGGTAAATGAATAGTGAGAGTTATATATTGAGGATTACATTACATTGGTGTATAATCTAATGGTGATCCAATATTGTATAAATAATTCACTACAATGATGAACCATTTCCCTATTTTATATTAACTTGAGGAAAGGTGGTCTGGATGAGAGTACTTTGGAATGTGAGATTCAAATGCGTTCCCAACACCCAAAGTTGTTTTCAGTCATTTGATGTTTTTAATTCCTTTTTATTCCTTTTTGTGATGTTTTAAACCTTCTATTTTATTTGATATGCACTTATCCATTTTCATAGGATGTGTGATAATGTCCTAATACTTGAAAAAAAGAAGACCTGATTTCTAATCAATACACAATAATTGTGATACTATTTAAATTGTGTGGGCAAGTCAGTGATTCCAATAGTGTATAGTATGTTGACATGGAGGATGGAATTATCTAATTCCTATATTCATGAAAGTGCATTATTTAATCTTTTTACGGAGTTTGGGCTAGCATATTTAATAGGTGATAGTGTTTCAGATGTAATGATATCCTTGAGAGGTATCTCGACGGATTTTTGTTCGTACATTCTCTCTATTTCCATCTGGGATTGTATTAAATTCCCAAGGGTGATAATATTTTGAAATGTATTTGATTTTATATACTAGAACTTAGAACCTATAAGTTTGAGGTGATTTTGGTGGTTGATGTGTTCAGGGGAAGATTGGGATGTTTATGAGGCTGACGATAACAACATTATGGTGGATCACAAACAGTAAAATTCTTGTGGTAGATCAATAGTGAATTCACATGGTAGATAATTTTTTCAGTAGACATATAGTTACATCTGGTGCTAGATAATTCTTGTGGTGGATTTAAAGTGAATTATAGTGATAGATCCTTCTAGTTGTAAATGTATAGAAAATTCTGGGGTTAGATCATTCTGGAAGTATATCTAATTTACTCATAGTGCATCGTTATTTAATTCTAGTTCAAGTAAAAAATAAAAAAATTATAAAAAACTAAAACTATGATACTCAATTAATTAAACTGATTTATTTGGAATGTATCAGGTTGAACCGACAGAGAGGGTAAAATTATTTAAATTAGGTCTTAAAATTAAAATGATTTTATTGATTGATTAAAGATAGGGGAAATAATCAGATTTGGTTTTTAAAAACAATTTGGTAAAATCAAAAATAAAATGTGGTTAGATTGGTTGTTTGGTTTGAAATCATATTTGAATGAGTTATTGGGTTTTGTAATTTTTGGGATCAATTGTAATGAGATTATAGAAACTAGGTTGATTAATTCATGAATAGTGTGAGATTTAATATGAGGGGTATCCAATGGCCATGTAATCCCATATTTAATTAGATAATCATGTGTTTCCCTTAGTTCAATAATTTAGTGTTTTGAAGAATCATGTTTTTGTGATTCCATGTTTAAATTAGATCCCCCTAAATTTTAAAGTGCTCTTGCCTCATTTGGGGTTTCTATTTTCAAAATTTTCTTATTCATTTTAGATTCAAATATTGATTATCATGATAAAAGAAAAATAAATTTGTTTGAAACTGATTGAAGAAATGATGACAAAATAATTACATGAATAATGAAAGTGAAATCAATAAAATGATACCATCCCCTTCTATTACGTAGCCATAGTATAGGGTGGATTTAACCCCTAATCCTAGTTAGGATTGGGTAATTTGGAAGGAAATAATAAAAATATTGTCTAATTAATACGAAGATGAAACTGGGGAGGACCCATCATAGTTTAGCTTCTCACTCCAAGATTTGGTCTCTTGAATCCCCTTTAAACTGGAAGACTAGACCACTATTTATAGGATAATGATGGGATTTCATATTAATGGATGATATTAAGGATTGGTCCAAAAGTGGTCATAAGTGGGTTATGACTCCTGAAATGAGTCAAGGATTTGATGATATACAAAATCTAGATATTCAAATCCTATCATGACAATTTACACCATGTGTAAATATTCATGTAGATTTTATTAACAGCACGACATGTCTCTATTTCCCAAAATGCACTGTTTCATGATGTATAATTATTAAATGATATGAAATAAGAATTTCCTTCTCTGGATGACTAGCTTTTTCAGTTATGATCCCTAGAAGTTCTCCATGATCGTCGTCAAAAACAATATTTCATGCTACTTCACTTCACTCATAGTAAGAACAATTATTTTTTTCATTTTTCAATTAACTATTGAATCCTCTTAGAAAATTAAAAATGAGGTGAACTATTTAAAAATTCAAAATATTAGTTATTTTAAAGTAAAAATTAATTATATTGAACATCATATAGTACATTCATGAAATACACATATTAATACATACACCTAATTATGGTTGTAGATCATTATGCTATTAGATATACAATGAATTACAACGGTAGATTATTATATCATTAAATATACTGTGAATTCTGAAGGTAGATCTTCAATAAATTCTAGTGGTAGATCTATAGGTATTTCTAATGGTTGATAATTATGGAATTAGATCTACAGTGAATTCTGATGGTAGATCTACATTTAATTTTGGTGGTAGATCATTATCGAGGTACAACTATCATGAACTCTGATAGTATATCATTTTGGAGGAATATATACCCTGAATTATTGTGGTAGATCATTTTGCTTATATATTTATAGTGATTTCTAGTGGTATATCATTTTAGTAGTGGATCTATAGTTAATTTTGATAGTATATCTATATTAAATTTTGGAGGTAGATCATCATGAAGATGGAACCCAAGAGGTTAATCCCTTATTGTGGTAGCTTATAGTGTTTCTATTTTTTCCAAAAAATTAAATACTTTCTATTTTGATGACTATTTTTGTAGAAAAATGGGTTTAATGCCTTAATTAATGGGTTTTAATATTTTTAATGAAGGATAATTATTTACTCTATTTCATCAATATTCAAATACTTTTAAAATGGTTCAACTATGTGGTTCTGATAAGATGTACCTTAAATGGTCTACTAAACTATCTCAAATTTCTTTAGTTTAAAATATAATCTTTCTAAAAACTAACCATCATTTTTCGTTCTTGCTTGATTTTTCATGAGTTGATAGGTTCTAAAGGATTTCTTCCTTTAATTTTTCAAGCCTTGTTTGTGATATTTGATTTAGTTCTCCCTATGTAAAGTTTCCTATTATACGTGAACCCCCTATTTTTGGTACCATGATTTTTTGTGAAGATTATTTTTTTCGAATAAATAATTCCTTCATTTCTTCTTTATGTTAATCATGTGAGGAGAGGTTATTTTTTATCTAAGAGGAAATAGTTGTATCAAAATTAACAATGATAAATAAGTTGGTTAAATGTATTTAAAAATGGATTGGGTTATTCGAAACACGTGATTTATACAATCTTTATTATTATAGATATTGTGAATGTACATATATAATGTGTTTATGAAAATCATGGTCATTGTTATCCCCTTTTTTAGGTTTTTAGATGGGATTTTATTCCCATGTGGTTTGATTTTTTGGATACCATCATAAATAAGTTGTTAACCACTTATACATGGCTAATTAATTGGTTGGATTATGATATATGGATTGTGTGATAACTCCTATAAATAAAAAATAGGAATTTATATAAATACCATATTCCTAATAAATAAATTTTTATTATATGTGATGTAATTTTTTATTGATTTGGTGGTGTGTTGTAGCTTGGATGTAATGATGTGACATGTGGGAAAATTCTATGTTGTGATATGTTTAGGGGTAGTGGTTTTGATGTGGTTGTGTAGTAGGGAAGTAATGGTGGTTGTAATATAGTTGATCAGTGGGGTTTTGATTGTGGTGGTGCTTTTATTTTGCAATGGGGCTTCGATGGAAGTTGGAAACAATAGTTTATAAATTAGTAATGGAAGTGAATTTTGGAAAATGATTAAAATGGGAATTTTTAACAATTGAATTAGAGATTGGATGAGTAGTTTAAAAAAAATTATAAACTAATGGGATGGAAATATGAAACAATGTTCCAAATTTAATGGAAAGGGATGATAAAAAAAAAATTAAAAATGTATTCATGGTAATTTAGAATAAAAAACGAATTGCTTCATGTTTAATGTGTTTCTGGATTTGTGATTTTTGATTTAGTAGTGGTGGTGTCGGTTCATTGGAGAATTTGTATTCCATGGTTATGAACCCTTATCATGGGGTAATGTGCTTTGAATTTATATGTATATACATTGTATATCTTTATGATTTCTATATTCACCCCTCCCACACTAATCACCATGTGATGATGCCAATTGTTTTGGGGGAGTTTTTTACAACATATTTGTGGGAAGATGAATATATGGACACCCGCTCTTACCCACTCCCACTTAAATGAATTATTGATATACATGTTATGTGACATCCGGAAATGAAAATTTCCACTATCTTCATATGATTTGATAATATGTGATGGCCTAGGTGTCTTCAGGTGAGAGGTGATAAGATGGCTATAGTGGAAGTCAAGCATGGTATGAGGAGGGAACGAGGTTTATATTACTCAAGTTCACAACACCCTACTATGTTGTTTATGATATGTGATATGAAGTGTTGGCATGGGTTTTTGTGAGTGAGATTTTATGTTAAGTGATGTTATTTAGATGAGGTGTGAGTGCCCGAATGTACGGCGTTGGGGTTTGAGAGCGTAAAATTAGTGGGAAAGAGTTGTTTGGTAAACATAATCAAAATTATTCATATAATATTATTATACATGGATGTTTTATTTTCTAAAAACCCATGGTGAGTTTGGGTTTTTTTTGTTATCATACCCATATATGTGTTGTTTGGTTTTTATATTTTACCATGGGTGCATTAGTATGCACTTTTCACATGTTCTTGAGTGACTTTGTTTTTCATACTGATTATACTTGAATGGTAACCCTATGTATATAAAAATGGTTTTAAGTTTCTAGGAGGAATTTTTTGACCTTGTTGGAAATTACTAGACTGGAACTTTGGATAGTTATTGTGTCGCTGCATTAGATTTTTTTTGGGATATTTACTTTAGATACTTTTACCTTTATCTATTCTATTTATACTATAATTCTATTAATCTTTTTGGATTTATGTTATATTATAACTTTTATTGTTTCGTGGATAATTCATCTTATCTCCTAAACCATCATTATGAATGTAGTTAATGCCTCTCATTTAATGAGATTTTTATACCCTCAATGACGGTGTCCAATCCAGTGCCTACTAGTGGTAGGACTAGGGGGTTATTATCACTCACAATTCATTGTGGTGTATTTAGTGCTATAGGATCATGACCTAAATTATATAGAATTTTTTTATGGATAATAAAATAAGGAAGTTTTATTTTAGCACTAGTTTGATGCATTCTGAACCCAATATTCCAACTACTCTATGACTCATTATCATTGGGTTTTAATTAATGGATTTTTATGTTAAAAGTTATGTAATAATATTTGAAAAATTATGTGTTACAATAGTTGGTATCTTGGAAAATATACACTAACACTTTTGAAACATGGATGAAAAAATATTATCGAGAACACTATGGGATATGTCTAATCATAAGACTAAGTATAGATAAACATCCAAGAGTATTGGTAAGGTATAGGTAATTTGGTTGTTGAGAAATTAAATCATAGTATGGAAACTATAATTTGAAATTCTTCAATATCATCTATACCTAGGGGTCAAAACATTGAAAATGTAATATTGGTCATGAGTCAATAATTATGTGGTAGATAATAATGGGCATTAAAGCAGAATTGGTTTAAGACTCACAGTGGATAAGTTTTGGATATTCACAGTGCTCTTTGGGAACCATTATGATTTACTTGAACAAATTGATAGGATTGAAAACCAAATAGACATAATTACCAAGGATATCCTAGATTGAGACATGTAATCTCATAATTTCTGATATACTTATCATTTATAAGTTATTACCCCTAATTTTTTATGTTTCCCAATTGTATATTAATGTGTTATAATCTTTTATTTTTTCTAGTTAATAGGATGAAATAGGAGAAAGCATGCCAACTACCAATGTGACTAGAAAAGTAATGATATCATTAATTATATTCTTAATATAATGGTAATTTTAGTTAGATATTTTGTGATCAGGATAAATGATATATCATGAAATATGGTTAACATCTCAAATATAGAAAAATTTCCAAACACCTTAATGAAGAGAAGGATGTGATCTCATGGAACGTTAAGTGTAGAATATGATAAAAAAAGAAGATTCAATTTATTACATGTAAAAAATGCGAGAAGAGGAACAATAGAAAATTTCATAAGGAACTGGAAGATGGTTTTTGGTTGTCAGATGATGATAAAAATTATATAGTTTCTAAATGAAAATTAAGAGATTGTTAACAATATATATTGAAAAAAAGGTCAACCTAAAGAACCAATAACATATCAATTTCATATATTAGGGGAACTTCATCATTTTCTATGTCAATACATTAATCAAAGGATTAATTACTATTGACATATGTTATGATAATCATTGATGTTGAATTATTTACGTGTTTAGTTTTTTGACCTGAATAATTTTGTTAACGAATAATTTTTATCAATGGTATTCTAGTTAAAATAATGATAAAACAACTTAGGACTATTCTATGGATGTATTGTTATAGGGTTTTGAAAGAATAAATTGAATTGTAATAATGACCTTCAATGTTTATTTAAGGATAAAGATATATTTTAGAGAAAAAACATGACTACGGAAAAGATAATCTTCAACATATACATTGTGTTAGGGTTATTATAGTTAATTGGGAATATTCTCTTTTTCTAAAAACAATATTCTAGATAGAATATAACCTTAGTTAACATCTTATTTTATAATTAATGTGAATTAGACGTTGTTTATCATATTTTTTGAAACATTTTATTTTGATGAGATATATAAAACCTTTAGGTTTAATGTAATGGATTATTTGGGAATACCAATATTTTTTTATAGAATTAAGTTTATGTGTATGAGATAACCATTGAGGTTAAAACCATAATTATTATAAGTGTTGGGATGTGGCCTTATTTTTACATAGTTTTTTTACATATTTTTAATTATTTTTTAATGATTTATTAAATAATTTTGCAGTATTTACTAAATTATCAGAATTTTATATATTTATATTTAAATTTTTTAAACAATAAATTTTTTAATTAATTATGTAAATTTTATCCTTTAAAATGATTAAATTAGATTTACTAATATTTATAGTCTTATAATTTAAAATTTTGTTTAGTTATTTTTTTAATATACTCACTTTTTAATAAACTGACATTATTATGGAACAGTAATTTAATCTTCTTATTTGTATTTATCAAACATAGTTTTTAAATTTAATATTTTATTAATTAATTTATTTTAATTAAAATAAATTAACATTATTATTTATTTTGCTTAATAATTCTGTTAGTTTTTAATAAAAGTGAAGAAGTTAAGTTTTAATTGAGTAATCTAGTTTGTTTTATTTTTTTGTGTTGATTAACATATATAATTATCTAATTTATCATTATAAAACAATTATATTTTAATTTTATTTTTACAGTATAAAAAAAAATAAGTCACTGACATTTTGTTTTAGCCTATCTATCTCACTGATAGACATGAACTAACAATCCATAGCACAAGCTACCGATGCTTGTATATTTTCTTTTTCTACTATGAGTGACTCATGATTCATAGATATAGTTCTTTTTCCCTCCACAACTTATTTAAAAAAAATTAATTTCGAGTTTTAACATTAATCTTTTAACAATTAGTTTAATATTAATTTAGTTTATTAAATTGTTTACATATAACTAAATACATAATTTTAATGTTTAATTTTAATTTATTTGATAACCCTGTTACAATTTATTTATTTTCAATACATTTTTTTCATTTTTTTCTTTCAGTATTTTTATCTTATGTTTTAAATTAATCAGTTAAATAATTATTCATCCAAATTTAAGGTTTAGTTAAAAATTTATTTAACTAATTGATTTAAATTTTTTGTGTAGATAAAATATGAGTCACCGACGCTCCGTCAATCTTTCATCCTACTACCAACACAGATAATTTTTTCCATAGATACTCAGGCTCACCCTTTAACCAATTTTTCCATCAATGTCGGTCTCACTTTCTAACATGGTGCCACTGATGCAAGATTCCAATCATCCAGTCTTGGTCTTGCCTCCACTTACTGACAGAGATACCCCCATTTACATCCTTGCCACTGCTTCACCAAGACATCGTTCCACATTTCACCACACATTGATACAACTCCTTATCTCTCACTGATGAAATTCCACAGCATCCATGGTGCCTCCTTACATTGAACCAGAGCAACCTGCCACTGTAAATCCCCCTCATCCAATTGGTGCCACCTTTCTGTTCTCTCTTGATCGTGAGTTGCTTAATAAGATGTTGTGGATCGATTTCTGTGGGAGCTGAACCAGGTCCCGTGACACTGTGGCTCCATAGATGAGGGTCACCTGGAGGTTCTCCATTTCCTATGAATTCCATTGAGAGGATTTCAACACCATGAATAAGGTATGTGGCCCGAGGTTTCCCCCGGAAACCTCCAGAAGAATCGAGACCCCCCCCCCCTTGTAAGAAATTTGGGGGGGAAAAGATGATTATAATAAAAAAATTATATAATAAAACAAAATAAAAACATAAAATTAAAAAAAAACTATTAAATAATAATAAATATAAATATAAAATAAATATAAAATAATTTACATTAATAAAACATAATTATTAAATTAATTAACTATACAAAAACTCTTATTTTAAACTAAAGTAATTAATAAAATATATAAAAACTAAAATAATTAATTTAACTAATTTTGTCACAACCCGTCCCCCGGGGCTCATGTCGTCACCACCCCTAGCCTATCTCTTGAAGGCCGGGGGCAGGAAACTAGCATCGAATACGTCAACCTATAAGTGGGAGGCATGTGCCTAAGTACATATACACAGACACACACTCCCAACCACATCCCAACACACTAAAACAGGGAAAGAAGTACCACTAAAACAAAATCTGAGTGAAAGTAAAACTGAAAGTAAGTGATCTAGAATGAAAACCCAACAAGGAACTAAAAACATAAAGTACAAAAAGAAAAATCTGAGGGTTATATGCAGTAAACCTCACCTAATCGTGAGAGTAGTGAAGCTACTGGTAGCCAAAGTAGTATGTTATGTATGCTCGGTCCTTCTGGGCCCATCCCAGTCATAGGCCACTAAGTCCACCAATGAATCATTCCTCAGTATCATCTATCTGAGAACCCCTATTCTCATCACCATAATCAACACGTGTGGACGAAGCTCGTGCAGGGGTGTGTAACACAGTACTCAGTAGAGACCCTAAAATAAAAAGGAATGACCACATAGAAATTCCTCAAAGTCAATCTTGAAACACAAGACAACTCACACCATGTATAATATTGGGTAGTAACAGTAGCATCGTCAGTCACTAACATAGAACTCCTTGGCCGATGGAGGACTCCTCCTCTATCGAGTATAGTGGGCCAACCAGGTCATAAGGAGCTTCTTCCCACTAACCTTAGACTGTTGTGATACTCATCCCTGATGAGTATCGTGTGTATGTTGGGTCACATAGAGATGCCCCCCACCATGGGACTATCGGGATACATAGAGCCACTTTCCACCTTGGACAAACTGAGGTACTCCTCCTATCCATTACCATAGGTCTTCCGGGTCACACATAGTTTCTCCCCATCGTGGGCCAGCTAGGTCACACAGAGATGCTTCCCACTGGTCCATCCTCGAGAAGTCTTCAGGTCTCAGCCAACCGTAGGGTTCTATATGTAGTTCATTTGGTAGAACCACCCCTCATGACATTCTTCTCTTCTCAGGGTCCATGAATGTCAAAAAAATCATTCTGAAAGATACGCTTCCTCAAGAGGGTCCCAACCCCGCAAATGGCCCATCAATCGGACACACGGTTTACAAGATACATGTGTTTTTGTAACCCGGGGTCTAGTTATGATGTGTCCCAGTTGGTATGGGTCCCAGTCTGATCTGGTCGGTCTAACCTAGTCCGATTGACCCGACCAACCCAGCTCAGGGGTTCCATATACCCAATTTTATTTTGATGGACCCTACTTGACCTGGTGTGGGTCGGGGTAGGTCTAATCCATCATGGCCAGTGGTCCTAGCCCAATATGCCAACTGGACCCGGCCCGGTTGGCTGAGGGTCCAGTCTACAGAGTTGCCTAGTGACCTGGGCTAGTCCATCATAGCCTGAAGAGGGTGTTGTTCCAGCCCACTAGAGGTTCGTGCCCCATCCAGTCCGCAAGAGACGGAATGGTCCGCCAAGCTGGACGTGACCGGTAGTCGCATTTATCAGCATCCATCACCCCGCGGTTTTCCACGGGGCACCTCCTCTATCACATTCAAGCGACCATGGCCCGTCCCACGGGACGGGGCTCGGTGCTGTGTTATCCTCCCTTGGACATGGTCAAGAGACCACATCCACCGCCTCCCGCCGCCGGCTCATCCGGTGGCTTCTACTGCTAAGATGTGGCCTGGTCTAGCCCTGACCATTCCTCTGGCATGCCATCGTAGCATGATGCCTCCCACCCATGGCCACCTCCCACAAACAACCACCATCACGGGCCACCAATGGTAGTCACAGGTGCCACCGCTGGGGCTGGCACACCAGTAGATTCTTCTGCAGACCAAGGGGTCCGCACCAGTGGATTGTTCTTCTTGCCACTTATGCCTGCATATTTTAGGGATTTTCCTATCCACCACGACAGTCTCAAAACTTCCTTGTCATTTTTTAGAATGTTTTTTCATGTAAACACCCACAACAGAGGGTCTCGGGCCTTGTTCGTGTCGGATTAGGCCCCCCGCATGAGAAGTTTACAAAAGAAGGTAGGTCCGGGGATTTTAATTTGAAAAAAAAAATATTTAAATCCCAAATAAAGAAACCCCAAAGAATTCACCCTCCCACAAGAATGAATGGTCCATAGATTAACCTATTCATTTCTTAATCCGCATTCATCATTTAGAAATAGATGGGGAAGAACAATTAATCAAAAACCACTACCTCTTTGAATTTTGTTGTCGCAAGTTCATCCTTGAGGGGTTAGGATGTTGAATTCACTTCCCGACTCCGTTCTTCGAAAGGCGTCGAAAGTGGTGATGATCTGCTGGCGTTCATTTTTCTTCACTAGGGTGTAATCCCATCAGCGGTTATCTAGAGAATCCACAAAATTTCTAATCCATATTTCCCCAGTGCGTCGAACTATAAATTAGAGCACGTCGCAGCATCCCCATTATCATGCGACGTCGCATGGTTAGGCTGTTTTATTTATGAAACAGTGTCGATGTTACCCACCATTAAAGTGCCATCACACTATGAGTTTAAAGATCCATTAATGAGCCTCACTGATGCACATCATCGACACCCTGTCGCTGCCCGCAGCTTCATCATCCACCACTCCAAATTGAGAGAAAAAAATATTTCTTTTAAATTATTTTATTATTTTTCTAAAAAATGTCCGAAAAATAAATTTTCTTATCTACCCTTATAGAAATAAGTTAAGTCATTTCTAGGTGAATACCGGTGTTCTAAATTTAATGGTTCCATTGGATTTTTTATTCGAGTGATGGTTCAAAATATAGAAAATCCCACTCACATGTTTACTTTATGTATCTTAAAAAATTCCAAAATTATGTTCTGGGCTCTCCGGACCTCGGACATACATTCCGTCAAATTTTACAGTCTCAAAATAATTCAATATAAAAACAATTACACAGAAATTATGAGATGTTACATTCTCCACACAATAATTCTTTATGTCCCCAAAATCCAAAACAACGACTATAAAAGGATGGGTTATTGATCACGAATCTATGCCTCCTGCTCCCATGTGCTCTCCTAGAAATTCCCATGAAACCATCAGATGTGTACTAGGTAAATTGACCATCTGCATAGAAACCATTTATGTGATCCCCTATCTCCACTAAAAACTCTGCAAACATCACCCCATCAACAATTTGCATCTCACCCCAGTCGATGACGTGTGATGGATGATGAATGTACATCCTTAGTTGCGACACATGGAAAAAATCACACACCCAGTGCATCTGTGGGGAAAAGGCTAGGTAGTATAAAACCTCACCAACTCTTCTCAAGAACTAAAATGGACCGATGAACCTCGAATATAGCTTACCGTCCCTGCCAAATCTCTTCAATTCTCATCGTGGTGAGATTTGAAGGAACACATGGTTTCCCTCCTCAAACTCCAAGGGAATCTGTCTCCTATCGACATAATACCTCTGCCTACATTGTGTAGTCCTCATCCACTCCTCGATGATCTTCACCTTCTTGATGGTATCCTGTACCAACTCTAGACACATGAGTGTTGACTCCCCTGGGTCCGTCCAGCATATGGGTGATATTCAAGGACAACCATACAAGGCCTCAAATGGTTCCATGCCAATGGTGGAGTGATGCCTATTGTTGTATGAAAACTCCACCAGTGGTAGGTGGTCCTCCCGACTATTACCAAATTAAAGGATGCATGAACAAAGCATTTCCTCCAAGGTTAGTATGGTCCACTCTATCTGACCATCTGACTTTGGATGAAAAGTTGTGCTCAAACAAAGATGTGTCCCAGATGCCTGCTATATTCCCTTCCACAATCTGAATGTAAAGCGGACGTCGCGATATGAGACGATCGTCGAAGGAACCCGGTGAAGCCGCACTATCTCCAAGATATAGAGTTGTCCTGAGCCCTATACTATTCCCTGCTCTTGGATGGGTAGGATTTCAGTCGACTTAGTGAGTCGGTCAATGATCACCCAAATAGATTCATGACCTCTAGATGTATGTGGTAACCCCATCATGATCTCCATCATGAAACCATCCCATTTCCCCTCTGGTACCTCGAGTGGTCGAGTTAAGCCTTCTAGAACCTGGTGCATGGTCTTCACTTGCTGATTAGTGAGGCATCGTGAAACGAATTTGGCCACTACTTGCTTCATCCATGGACACCGTTAATAATGTCAGAGGTTTTGTTGTATCATTTCCACTCCAGGTTGAACAACTAGAGGGGAAGTAAGGAACTCCCTCAACACCTCCTCCTGCAATTCCATTGGTACTATGGTGTGCCCTCTGAAAAGGATAAAGTTCTCTCCACCTATCAAAAATCCATCAGGAGCCTATACTGAGGGTATCTGAGCACATCAGGCCTTAGAGTCAACATCCCCTAGTTGTGCCTTGCTGACTCATTGTATTAGTGGGGGAGTAATATCCATCAAATGGAGGTAAAAATCTCCACCATACTCCATGAGAGATATCTTCATTGCATCTCACTTCTCTATCACCTCACTCAGTAGCTGTAACTCAGTCCTCCTTCAGAGTGCATCTACCACCACATTCCTATTTCCAGGAGTACAGACTATCTCAAAATCATAGTATTTTAAAAACTCTATCCATTGCTGTTGTCTTGGGTTTAGGTCCTTTTGGGGGAAGATACACCTGAGACTCTTGTGGTCGTAGTAAACTTTATACTGCTCGCCAATCGAGTAGTTCCACGACATCTTTAACTCAAAGACCACTATTTCCAACTCCATGTCATGGGTCATGTAGTTATGATCATGTTGCCTCAATTTTCATGAGCCATAGGAAATCACCACTTTCTCCTATATCATAACACATCCTATTCTGGTCCCTGATGCATCGAAGTAAAATACATAACCAACACCCTCCTCGAGTAGTCTCAAGTTGGTGGCACTAGTCAATCGTCGCCTCATCTCCTAGAAACTCTGTTGGAATTTCTCTATACATATGAAGGGTTTTCCCTTCTATGTCAAAGCTAAAAAGGGTAATTCTACTCTAGAGAAGCCAAGCATGAACCTTCGGTAGTGACTAGCCAGCCCCAAAAAGTGCTTCACCTCAGTCACGCTCCTGGGAGGCTCCCAAGAAAGTAAAACCTCTATCTCTGCTGAATCTACTGCAAATCCAGCCTCCAAGATGATGTGTCCCTGAAAGTGGACCTCCTATATCAATAACTAACACTTTTAGAGCTTACCATAAAGCTGGTGCTCTCAAAGTGTATCTAGGACTATCTGTAGGTGTGTAGTGTGTTTCTCCTTCGATGTTGAATAAACCAAGATGTCATCAATGACGACCACGACGAACCAGTCATGGTAGGGTGGGAACATCCTATTCATGAGTCCCATTAACAATTCTAGGGTGTTGCTCATGCCGAAAGGCATAACCAGGAACTCATAGTGTCCATACTGGCACCTGAAGGTTGTCTTTGGTACATCGTCGTCCCGTACTCAAATTTGGTCATAACCTGACCTGAGGTCTATCATTGAGAACCAATTCACCCCCTTCATCTGGTTGAAGAGGTCATCAATTTTTGGCAATGGGTACTTGTTCTTTATAGTTTTCTGGTTTAGGCACTGGATGTCCACACAAAACCTCAAACTCCCATATGCCTTCTTGGTAAAAATCATCGGGGCCACCCATAGTGAAACACTAGGTTTTAAAAACCCCTAATCTTGCAAGTCCTCTAGATATACCCTCAACTCGAAAAGCTCTGTGGGATCCATTAGATATTCCAGTGTGGATATCGAGGTCGTCCTAGGGTACAGGTTGATAAAGAAGTATACCACTCTACGAGGAGGTAGTCCTAGAACCTCATCAGAAAAAACATCCTCATAATCATCCACCACTACATGAAAACATGGACTCATATCCTCCATCGCAATGAGGGTGAGTCTATCCAACTTGGGAGTGATCAGCTGAACCCTCCTCTGAGATATTCTGTTCCATGTTGCAAGGGTTTCCATTTCACCAGTGAAGGAAAACCTGGTCCCATATATGCCGACACACCGCACCGTATGCCTAAAACAGTCTATCTGAGCATGGATTGTGGATAACTAGTCCATACCCAAGATAACATCATAAGGACTCAAAACTTCTACTAGGATATCCCAACTGAGGCTCTCGCCTCCTAGAGTAGCTCAAACTGGCAGAACCGACGTGCAATCGTCAAATCTCTTCTTTTAGGATTCTCTAGCTGTAACGATCGAGCCAATCAATCCACCAAAATCTTCTAGCTCCGAATGAGAGTCATGGAAATGAAGAGTGACTAGCACTCATGTCTATAAATACTGAATCTAGGGTGGAAAAGACATAGATATTACCTTGTATCATCTCTGGACCACCGTGGTTGTAAGCCTCTACTGCCTAGAGTTAATTTCTACCCTACCTGTATACTTCTTGTGGTCAGGGTGGACCACCAAGGGTGGTGGTGGTAACATATCAAACTGTTTCCCACCACATGTTTCTCGGCCAGCTCCCATGACACATCCTCCACCCTACGGACCACCTCGCATGAACCATTACTATTGGCTCGGTGGCCCCTCGATCATCTATCGGTCATCTATACGGAGAGTCAGGCTGCCATGTTCCATGTGTCCCTACCCACCGCATGTGTAGCACTACCAGGCTCTCTACCAACTCCCTCTAGACTGGGAGCACCGCCCCACCGTCCTTGAGTCCTGGGGTCATCCTCTTAAAGACATGGCCCTCTAAGGCCCTTGGTTCTATTGTCTACTTACCACCAAAGACTCTACCGCCTGGGTCTGCTGGCGGTTCATGTTGTCGGATCCTGCTCCACTAAGAAGCTCTCCATAAAAAGGGCTTCCAGCAGCACCCCAGCCTGTGTAGGGATGTTGAGAGACAACACTGATACCCTGATCTTGCACCTAAGTCCATGATTTAAGGCTCTAGACATGAAGAAAGGGTCTCACACCATGTCTATGGAGTATCAGGAAATCTCTTTGAACCTCACTGAGTACTCGGCCACTGATATATTGTCCTTCTGTAGGTGAAGAGGCTTCTAAATACTCACAAAGCACAACATCATGGGGAAAACTCATCCTATAAAATCCTATCAAAGTCAACCCAAGTGAGGTTCGCCTCATCATAATTCTGGATGGTCAAGATCCACTATCACCCTACTGAGCCCTAAAAATGATCACTTCCATGATCACCATCTGTTCAGGCGGTTTTCTTACTAAGTGGAAGACCCACGTCACAGCCTCCAGCCAGTCCTCAGTGACTTGAGGGTCCTTCTCTCCCCAAAACCTGAGAGGTCTCTATCTATGAAACTCATGTATGGAATGGAGCTTTAGAACATGCTCTTCCGGAACCGCCAACAGTAGATGCAGACCATCAGGTGGTGGTAGCACCAGTGCATCACTCGGTGGGTCCATCTCCAAAATTGGTCCCTTAACAGATGCCTCATCTCTAGGCTGGCAGTCCTCACGGCCTCATATCGAGATCCTAGTTGGTTTTCCACGTAGAGACATCCTAAGATAGATCAAGATATAACACGGTAAAAAGGTTATACCTTGTGAGATAAATATTATTTACAAATAAGGTGACACTTATGCAACTAGTGTTTCTATGTATTGATCCAAAAACAGAATTCAAGGTCTTGGTGTATGGATACCTCGTCCTCCGCACCAACACTGGACTCCCCAAATCTAAAATTCAAACTCGCAATACTTAACACTGTTTCCTCAAAAAAAAAACATCAAACTCCCTGTCTTGGAGAGGGAACAGAACTCCCTCTCATACAATTTTTTCATGACCCGTCCCCTGGGGCCCGTGCCCTGAGTACCCCAAGCCCGCCTCCCAAAGGAAAAGGGTTGGGGACTAGCACTGAAGGCGTCAACCTACAAGTGATACGCATTTAACTAAGTACTTGTACACACACGGACACACATAACCACATCCCAACACACTAAAAAGTGGAAACAATTACCACTAAAACAAATATAAGTATAATTACAACTGAAAGTAAGTGGGCTAGAATACAAACCCAAAAAGGAACTAAAAATAAGAAGTAAAAAAAGATACCCTGGTGGACATTTGTAGTAAACCCCACCTGATCACGGGAGTAGTGAAGCTACTGTAATACTAAGTAGTATTTCATGTCCCCTCGGTCCTAATAGGCCTTGCCTGGTCCTAGGCCACCATGTCCACCAAAAAATCGTCTCTCAGTCCCATCTCTCTGAGAATCCCTATCAAAACATCGGTCATCTACACTAATCACAACACATGTAGGAAAACCCCATGTAGGGGTGAGTAACACATTACTGAGTAGGGAACCCAAAACAAAAAGGAAATACCACACATAAATTTCTCAAAGTAATGAATGAAACCCAAGACTGCTCGCACCATGTATATTCAATGGTAGTAATAGCAGCATCGTTAGTCACAAATGTTGAACTCCCCTGCCACTATATAAATCCTCCTCTATTGAGTATAGTGGGCCTTCTAGGTCACACATAACTACTTCCCACTAACCATGGACTATTGTGGTACTCATCCCTGACGAGTATCGTGGGTATGTTGGGTCACACAGAGCTGATCCCCACCGTGGGCCTACCGTGTCACACATAGTTTCTTCCCACATTAGCCAAACTGAGGTACTCCTCATGTCGAGTGACATGGGTCTATCGGGTCACAAAGAGCCACTCCCCACCATGGTCCTACTGGGTCACACTAATCCTCTTCTCACTGGGCTATCCTCGAATAGTCTTAAGGTCTCAGCCAACCGTAGGGTTCCGTACGTAGTGTGCTTGGGAGAACCGATCCTCTAGTCATTCGTTGCTTCTATGTGTTTATGAAAGTCACTAAAAAGCAAGCTGAAAGATCCGCCTCCTAGAGAGGGTCCCAACACCACAAAAGTCCCATAAATTGGATGCGCAGTTTGCATGATACAGGTGTTTTATTAACCAGCGGTCCAGTTGCGATGGGGCTCGGTCCGACTCGGTCAGACCGACCTGACCATCCTGGCTCGGGGGGTTCTACATACCCCGGTTCATTCTGATAGACCAGGCCTAACCTAGTGTGGGTCAGGGTTGGTCTGGTCTGGCATGTTCTGTAGGCCAGGCCATATAGGCCTCGCTGCACTGGGCCCGGTTGGTCGAGGGTCTGGTCTTCTCAGTGGCCCAATGACCCGGCCTAGTCTGTCTTGGCTCGAAGTTGTAGTGGATCCATCCCCCTAAATGCAGTCCGGCCTACTGGGCTTAGGTCCAGCCCATTGGGCAGTAGGACTAGCCTGGCCTGTTAAGTCATGGGTTCAGCCCACTGTGCAGGTCCGTCCCGCTGGGGGTTTGTGAACCATCCAGTCTAGAAGAGGCAGACCGGTTCTCCAAAAGGGAGGCGGCCATGAGCTGCATCCATCCACCACCATCTCCCAACGAGTAGCTGTGGGGGAGAATCTTTATCCATGGTCAAGTGATGGTGGCCTATCGCACGTGACGTGTCTTGGGGTTGTATCTGCAGCCCTCTGGGGTGGTCAAGCGACCGTGCCTGCCACCTCCAGCCGATGGCTCAACCGGTGGCTTCTCCTACTGCGTTATGGCCCAATCCCACCGTAGGATTTCACCTAGCGCACCATCTTAGCATGCCACCTACCACCCATTACCACCACCGTAGGCCACCACTGGCTATCTCTGGTGCCACCTCCAATTCCAGTGCACTGGTGGATTCATCTATGGACCGCCGGGTCCGCACCGGCGGTCTGTTCTTCATCATGCTTGCGCGTTCATTTTTTGGGGATCTTCCTCTCTATCATGAAGGTCTCAAAACTTCCTTGTCATCGATTTAAAAGTTTTTTCATGAAGAACACCCATAACGGAGGGGTGCATTCCTTGTTCGTGTTGTTCAAGGCCCTCCGCGTTAGAAGTTTACAAAACAAGGGAGGTGTGGGGATTTTAATTTGAAAGGGACGGGGAAGAACAACAAATAAAAACCCCTAACTCTTTGATGTTCGTTGTCGCATGTTCGTCATCGAGGGGTTAAGACATTGACGTCACTTCCTGGCTCCAGTCTTCGAAAGGTGTCAAAGGTGGTGAAGATATACCAGTGTCTGCCGTTCTTCACTGGGGTGGAATTCCGTCATAGTTTCACCAATGAATACATAAACCTTCTAATTAATATTTCCCTAGCACGTCAAACTATAAATAGGAGCACGTCACAGAATCCCCATTATGACGTGATGCCACTTCGTTACACTATTTCATTTAGGAAACAATGTCATTTTTATGTGTCATTAAAGCATCATTACGTTGTGTGTTTAATGAGCCATCAATGTGCCTAATTGATGTTCATCATCGCCACCTTGTCGCTACCCCACAGTGTTGTCATCCTCCACTCCAAAGTGAGAAAGAAAATAAAATAATTATTTTGAATTTTTATATTATTTTTCTCGAAAAAGTCCAAAAAATAACTTTTTTTCTTTGGCATTTCCAGCCAAAGTTAGGTCATTTCTAGATGAATCCCAGCATTCTAAATTTAACGTTGCCCTTAGATTTTTGATCTAGGAAACGGTTCAAAAGATATAAAATCTCACTCGTACGTTTACTGAACATACCTTTAGAAAAGTTGAAAATTCTATTCTGGGATCTCCAGAGCTTAGATTTATGTGCCGTTGAATTTCACGGTCTTGAAGGAATTCAATATAAATAATAAAATTACACAGAAATTAAGATATGTTACAAATTTAAAATGGAAAATAATTTAATTTTCATAATGATGATAAGAATAATAATTATATTAAATATAACTTGAAAATATTTAATTACATAATTACTTTTGATGTTGAATTATAATTGTCATAATCTAGTCTAAAATTTATAATCATAATAAATTATTAATTAACATAATTTAATTAATAAATTTTTTGTATACTTAAGTTTTACCTTAATAATATTTAGTGAATAATTTTTTAATTACTAAAATTTATTTTAATAAATTATAAAGAAGTAAGTAATAATTATCAACTAAAATATTTATTAATTAACATTAATTAACTTTTTTATATAATAATATTTTTAATGGAAAATGTGCATGTGTGTGGTGCACAGGTGAAGAACACTTTATGTCTGTAGAAAGCAGGGGTGACATGCAACAAGTGAGAATGATTTTAAAAGAGAGCCTTAAGGAGAAATTAGGGGGTATGGTGTGACACACAACTCACCAGACAATTTTTTCCCACTTCTCACACATCAGAGTAGGGCAGCTCATTCGAGAAGATCCTGGGAAATGAATCTTGGAGATCTGAGGTGTCCAGTAGTAGAGAAGCATGGGAGAGAGCCTCTTATTATTATTTTATTATATTAATATAATTTGTAATTATTTTTTTCAATTTCATCAATTAACATTTCATTACGCTAAAATATTTAGCTTGAGAGTTCTAATTTCTGCTGGTTAATCAATTAAATTTATGCACTACTTTTCTTTTCACAGAATTAGAATCATTTAGCGAGATTCATTCTAATTATACATTAAATGATAACACCTTGAATTTACATGTTCAAAAATTCATGTTCAATCAGTGATATTGAAACTGAATATATTTACTGATGTTTTTGTTTTCAAGCAATTCTAATTTTATGGCTAATTCAATTCCAATTGTTTCTCTTTAAAATTTCTAAGTAGTACAATAGAACTCTAGAGTGGAAAACTCTTGGATTAAATGTTATGTATGTCAATTCTCATGGAGAGGGATATTCAAAAAGTTATTTATGGAGGTGTGAATCAATCATGAGCAGTGAAGAAATCAACCTTAAAACAAGCAGATTAATAATTCTTAATTGTTTCCTTAGATTTATTTTCTCAATGTTAGTCTCTATTTCTAGTTCCTTTATTATAGTTAGATAATCATAGAAGTGTTTTAGAATTACTTTTCTTAGAAAAAATATATAAAAATAGAAAAGTTAAAAAAAATATATAATATATATATAGGAAGGTGCCCCACTGCTGACAATAGTGGGGTATTAGAAAAGTTTTATAAAGAAAAGTGGTTTCCTTCGTTCCATATGGGTTCGACCCTACAAACCTCTATACATTTTACTTAGTAGTAATTATAAATAATTAAAAATTGACTCAATTTCAAAATTAGTCATCTCAATTTTTTGTTTTCATTTCTATGGAGGGCACGATCCATTACATTTCTAAAAAAACATTAAAAAAATTCACCTAAAAAAACCAAAAAATATGAAAATTTTGAAAACTGTTAAAAAACTAAATTCTATCAAATTCTATGAGTAACTATGTTGATGATGATAATTTATTTCAATTATATATTAATTTTTTTCATATTTAGTTTCATTTTTTGCTGCTTTAAACAGTTGTTCTGAATTCAATTTGTGTTACACATTTCATGAGTACAAGAGCATCTTCTAGTAGTTTAGAGCCTCTAATTGAAAATGTAGATAAAACATATCACTACTCTAAGAATGAAGAACAAAATTTAAATGGGGAAAATATATAATAGAGTTCTTATAAAAAACATCCAAAACCATTGAAGACTCTTAGAGTAAAATGAAAGACCTTGATGAGGGAGTTCCAACTCGATCAAGATTCAAGAAACACATCTTCCATCAGACCTAGTCCTTGAGCTAGAAAATATGAGCTCAAATAGTACCATATTTCATTGTTTACATTATTCATTGGGCTATATATTGAGGAACCTATTTCATTTATTAAGTACTTCTATAACACAATGTAGCAGTTACCCCTTCTAGGACTCAATAAAAATGAGATGAGAATAAGAGTCTTTCCATTTTTCCTTAATGGGAATGCTAAGAACAAGATTTTGACTCTATATAAAAACATAATTGAGAATTGGGATCAAGTTTATAACTCATTCATAATGAAATTTTATCCCCAAATACTGAAAGTTGAACATAGAAATAAGATAAGTAGTTTTTATCAAGAGGATGTAGAAGCTTTTCATGAAGCTTGAGATAGATTTAGGGAGCTGTTTAGGCAGTGCCCCATCATCAAATCTCATCCCACCTTCTCATGAATACCTTATATAAAGGGTTCTCCTCCAATGGGAACAACTTCATTGACTAATATTTTGGGGGTAATAACAATGAAAAAACTGATGAAGTGTTGAGAAAAAAATTTAACCACCTTGCACTGAACTCTCAACATAAGAGTTAAAGAAGAAAAAGAGTCAAAATAAATCCTAATGTCAATACTGGATCTGGTTCAATGAATGAAACTAAAGATCAACTAAATGAAATCACCAACTAACATCAATCTATATTGAACTATAATTCTAAACAATCTGTTAACCAAGTAAACTACCAAAACAAGAATCAATCTCTGAAGGAGCAGTGTGCCCAGTGTGGTATGTTTGGGCACACTAAGAATTTCTGTCCAAAAATTGACATGCCTGTCCAACCTATTGAAAATGAAGACATTACTGGCTATGGTCAAAGAATAGATCCTATGTATGACCCATTTTCCAATAATTTTAATCAGGTGTATAGGAATCACCCGATCCTTTCTTGGAGAGAGCGGGGAGTTCTTTGACCTACTATCTCAACTGGATTCCAATAGCCTCCTAGGCAGTAATTCCAACCCCAATATCAACCATAGGGGGAATATTCAAATTCTAAGTATGAGGTGAAAAATATGTTTCTACATTTGATAGGTAGGTTTGATGAGAAAAAGATAAAAAATGATTATGATAAAATTCAAGTGGATGCAAGAATGAAGAATCACGAAATTAAAATGGGGTAGTTGGCTTGGGATTCTAGTTCAAGGGAAAAAGGTATACTTCTACGAAGAACTAAACTCAACCCTAGAGGGAATTACATGGAGTTGGTAACTATAAGTTGTATAAATTATCAAACTGTTGCTAAAAAAGACTAAAAAATTCCTAATATATGGAACTGTTTGAATTTGTTAATAAAAATCATCTTTTTACTCAATATGGAAACAATGAAAAGGATTTTAAAAATAAAGAGGATATAAATTTTTCATTACAAACTCATGTTGTAAATTCATCTAAAAATAAAAAGAATAAAAGGAAAAAAAGAAGGTGATGAAATCAAGAATATGCCTTATGTTTTGAAAATAGTTTCCCAACCCATCCCTTTCCCTGAAAAGTTAGAAACTCAAAGTAACAACAATGAAAAACTTATTCAGTTCCTTGGTATTCATACCAAACTCCAAGTGAACATTTAATTCATCCAATAATTGATCCGAATTCCATATTATTTGAAATATCTCAAGAAAATAGTTACAAATAAAAATATCCTTGAAGAATTTTCTACTTGCAGGCTCACTAAAGAGGGAAGTGTTGTACTCCAAAAGAAAATACCACCAAAACTGAAATTCCCTAGTTGTTTTGTTATCCCTTTAACCATAGGAAATTCTAATCATCTCAAATATCTTTTTGACTTAGGTTCCACTATCATCTTTCTCCCATACTAACTGTTTCGGCAGTTGAGGTATGGTGATCTTCAACCCACCACAGTCATACTTCAACTAGCTAAACAATCATTCACTCATCATGTGGGTAGGATAGATGACCAGTTAGTTCGGGTAAGGAATCTGTTTTAACCTGATGAATTCTTAGTTTTGGATATGGATTGTGATCAATAGGTTCCCATCATTCTGGGTAGGCCCTTCTTGGTCACTGGTGGTTTTGTAATATATTTTACTAAGGGTGAGTTGATTTTCAAAATTTAAGAACAAAAAGAAAAGTTCAATGTCTTAAAAAATATTAAGTGAACAACTTATTCTAGAAACTGTTCAAAAATAGAGTTCCTTGAATCTAAAAGTTTATATAAAAATCAACATGAACACATTGAATAATATAAAAAACAATTATCTCTTTAATAATTTTTTTTGGAATGTGAAAATCCTTATTTTCATGTCTCGCAAGTTGAAAATTCTGCTCATACATTGAATCTAGAAATTTTTTCAGATCTGGACAATTGTCTACTTATTTCTCCTATTGAAGTATTTTTTTCCCATAAACATGAATAATCCTCTATTGATCTTGAAATTGATTCTGATATTTTTAATAATTATGAAAAAAATTATGAATTTGAGGGAGAGCTAATTGAACAATTTGATTCTTCTACTTTATTAAAATTTGAAAATTATGAATTGGGAAATCATTATTGTGTGTTGTCATCTTTAGAAAGTAATGCTTTTATCTTTGAAACCGAACATGAAATTGGAAATATTTCATCATTTCAAACCCCTTACAAGAGATATGTGGAAGACCTTGGTCCACCTTGGCCAAACATCCTTACTTTTAGTGAAAACAACACGATCATGAACTTAATCCACTTTCTTCACATTTGGAATAATAATTTTGGGTCATAATTTCACATTGGTTGTCATAATATCTATTGAACATAATAGGAACAAATGAGGAAAATTTTTGAGTTTTTGAAGAAATTTAAATCTTCTATTGGTTGGACCATAGATGATACAAAAGGTATTATTCCCTCAATCAGCATGCACAAAATTTATATGGATCCTGATCATAAGCCTAGGATAGAGTGTCAAAGAAGATTATATCTAATCATGAATGAAATGTGAGAGTAGAAGTGAGTAAGCCGATGGACACTGGTATAATGTATCCCATTTATGATAGTTCTTCGGATAGCCATGTCCCTGTTTTCCCTAATATGGGAGATTTCACTATTGTCAAAAATGAAAAAAATAAATAAATTCATGATAAGAAAGAAACAAAATGGAGGCTCTATACTAATTATAGGAAGCTAAATGTAGCCACTATGATGGATCATTTTCCAATGCCATTTCTTGATCAAATTCTTCAGAGTATTTCTGAAAATGATTTTTTTGGTTGGGTATTCTGGTTTCAACCAGATTTCTATGATCTAGAAGAGTAGTAGAAAACAACTTTCACATTCCCCTTTGGGACATTTTCATATAGGCAGATTCCCGTTGGGTTTTGTGGATCTCCTGCAACCTTTCAAAGGTGTTTAATGGCTATCTTTTTAGACATGACAGAAATAATCTTCTAAGTATTCATGGATTATTTCTTTATTGTGGTATATATTGTTGATACATGTTTACGAAATATGGATTTATTTTTGGAAAGATTCATTGAAACCAACCATGTGATTAATTTGGAAAAGTGTCAATTCATGGTCACATAAGTTATTGTGTTTGGTCATAAAGTGTTAAAGAGAGGTCTGGAAGTTGATACATCAAAGATAGAAATCATTCAAAAACTCCCACCTCTAAAAAATATAATAGGTCTTAGAAGTATTTTAGGGAATGTCGGTTTGTACGAGAGGGTTATTAAAGAAGTTTCCAAAATAAGCAATCCCTTTAGTTCTCTTCTTGTTAAGGAGGAACCTTTCAATTTAGATGAGAACTGTTTCAAATCATTCAATATGCTTATGGAGAAACTCATTACATCACCTATCATCACTACACCTGATTGGAAATTAGCTTTTGAACTTATGTGGGATTCTAGTAACATGGTTGTAGGTGATTTCCTTAGACATAGGAGAGATAGGAAGTTACTTGTGGTTTACTATGCTAGCAGATTGCTAGATGAGGCTCTAAAAAATTACACCATTACTCAACAAGAATTGTTAGATGTTGTGTTTTCTCTATAAAGTTTAGATAGTACCATTTAAACTCTAAATTCATCATCTTTACTTATCATTCTTCTTTGAAGTATTTTCTTTCGAAGAAAAAAATATACCCCAGCCTAATTAGATGAATTTTATTACTACAAGGATTTGATTTAGAAATAAGGTATAAGAACAGCGCTGAGAATAAATTTTTGAACATCTATCTAGGCTTCCTCACACTCATTATAAGGATCCAATGGAGATAAACTCTTCCTTTATTGATGAAAAACTTCTCTCTATATCTATTAGGTAGCCTACATGGTATGCAGATTTTTCCAACAACCTGGAAGCATGAGTATTTCCAAAATATTTTTCCAATAACCAAAGGAAGAAATTTATTTTTGAACTTAAGTAATACCTTTGGAATGACCCGTTGTTGTTTAAGAGATGTTTTTATGGTTTTCTTATGAGGTTTGTGCCTTAAGAATAGATGTTTCTGATTCTAGATAGTTTTCACTCCTCACCTTGGGGAGGTCACCATGGTGGTGAAAGGACAACTCAAAAATCACACCAATCTGGTTTCTATTGGTCCACCATTTTCAAGGATGTTAGGATCTTTGTAGTTTGTTGTGAAAAGTGTCAATAATTAGGAAATGTGGGTTAGAAACACTAGTTACCTCAAAATGGTATTTTAGAAGTTGATATTTTTTATATTTGGGGTATAGATTTATTGGATCCATTACCTACATCTCATGGGAATGATTATATTCTTTTTGTTGTAGATTATGTGTCTATGTGGTTTGAAGCAGTTGAAATGACCAATAATCAAGTCAACAGTGTTATAAAATTTGTCAAAAAGATTATCTTTTCAAAATATGGAATCCCACAAGCCTTCATTGCTAATAATGTGACACACTTTAAGAACTACAAATTTATGGCTTTGATGTAAAAATATGAATGTTTTCATAAGACTGGAACTTTTTATCATCCATAGTCTAGTAGACAAGTGGAAATTTCTAACAGAGATATGAAATTAATTTAGTTCAATGTATAATGTTCCTACTGTTAAGTTCGTCATTCCATAGTTTTTTATCTCTTTATCACTCTTGGATTTAGATCTAGATTTGAATTGTGATGAGTCACTAATAATTTTCACATATAAGGCCAGACATCTTCATTGCATGAAGATTCACTACATTCTATACTACCAGTGAGAGTTTTATTTAAGGTAATATTCATTTGAACAATTCCTTTTTAAAGACTATTGACAGTCCTCTATCTTAAAATTGCTGGACATATTACATTTTGAGATGAGAAATATAAACAATTTTCAAATTTTCAATGATAATAAAACATGAAATTGTTTGAGGACAAACAATATTTAAGTATGGGGGATTTTATGTGGCCTTATTTTTACATAGTTTTACCATATCTTTTAAATTAATTTTTAATTATTTATTAAATAATTGCGCAGTATTTACTAAATTATCACACTTTTGTATTTTTATAATTAAATTTATTAAAAAGTACATTTCTATATTTAATTATGTGAATTTTATCCTTTAAGATGATCAATTTAATTTTACTAATTTTATAGTCTTATAATTTACAAATTTGTTTTGTTATTTTATTTAATATGATCATTTTTTAAAAAACTGACATTATTATTAAACAATAATTTACTAATATTATTTTTATTTATCAAACTAATTTTTTAATTTAATATTTTATTAATTAATTTAGTTTGATTAAAATAAATTTACATTATTATTTATTTATTTTAATAATTCTGTTAGTTTTTAATATTAGTGAAAAAAGTTCATTTTTTATTTAATAATCTAATTTGTTTTAATTTTATGTCTTCATTTACTTATTTAATTAACAAATTTATCGTTTTAAAACTATTATATTTTATTTTATTTATCCAGTTTGAAAAAAAATAAGTCATTGATATTTTGTTTTAGCATATCTGTCTCACTAACAGACTTGAACTAACTATCGTTAGCACAAGCTACCGATACTCCCCTATTTTCTCTTTCTACTATCGATGACACATGAGTCACCGACATTGTACTTTTTCACTCACCAATTTATTGAAAAAATTTAATTTTAAATTTCAAATTTATTCTTTTATCAAATTAGTTTAATATTAATTCAATTTATTTATTTATTTAAATCTACTTAAATATGTAATTTTAAAGTTTAATTTTAATTTAGTTGATAACCTAGTTACAATTTATTTATTTTCCTTACCTTAGTTCCTAATTTTTTTATTTAAGTTTTTTTTGTTATTTTTTTAAATTAACCAGTTAAATAATTATTTATCTTAATTTAATGTTTATTAAATAATTTATTTAACTAATTGATTTACGTTTTTTTGTGCAGATAAAATATGAGTCACGGAAGCTGCGTCGGTTTTTCAGCCTACTAGAGACACTGATAATTAAACTTTTACTATATATAAATGATATTCATGTCATTTTGTTAATATTATTTTGGATATATGATTAATTATTTATGTAATGGTCTATGTTTATCTTTTTGTTTTATTATTGACTTTTGAAGATTAAAATTTTCATATTAAGAATTATCATACAACGGGCTAGACATTTTTGTTTTTAAAAATATGTGATAAATAACATGTTAATCTTCATTAAAAATTATGATTTTTTAAAAGATAATTTTTGTGAATCAAACATAAAAATTTCATATTTTATATTCATTTGTTAGGGTAAGTGGTAAAGTCAAAATTGATTGATGCACAATGAAGGGATAAAATTATGTTTACAAAATAAATAGATATTAGCTAAGTATATATTTTAGTGATCAATATCATATTATTATAATAATCTATCAACTATATTAAAGGGATATTAAAAAAATATATATAATCTTATTACCTTTATATCTAATGAATCAATAGGGGTTTAATTCATCATAGATTTATGGTTTTATTGGTGTTGACGTTATCATGGTCATTGACATTATTATGATTAATGATCTCTATATCACCCCCTAATTATTTAAAATTTTATTTCATATCCATTTCATCACTTTCCACCAATTGTTTTCATATGTGGAAGCCCAGTTTGGGGATGACCATCACATTTCAGTCTCCATCTTTTTTAGAGAAAGGTTGAGTAGAAGTTTTTATGATGTGGGTTTTCAATAAATTAATTTTTAATGTTTAAAACACTTGATTACTAATCATCATATGTAATTTTGAAGATTAATTTTATTTAAGGTGGTATAAATTGACACCTTGAGGTTTTAAAATAATTCAATGTTCGAGATCATATTCAACACACAAAACTGATTTTAAATGAACAATGACATATTATAAAAATATTATTATTTTAATATGATCATTTGAACCAATACAATAAGATTTTGGGTATGATTAAGATTAACTAAATTATGAAATTTATATAAATTTATCACTCAATTTTGAGAGAAGTCATTTTATTCATCAAAAATACATTTTCCTCAGAAAATAAATTATTAGATAAAAGATATAATTAATATTTTCCACATTTTTGAAAATTGTTTGTTAAAATGGAAATAAATTTTCAAAAACATCTTATCAATATTATCATGTGGTGATATTTTGGAAATTTTCTAAAAAAATGTAACTGTTCAATGAATAGTAAAAAATATAATTTTTTATAAAATTGTCATATAATTTTTCTAAATTATTTATTATTATAATATTAAGATTACTTAATATTTACATAAATATTATTTTCTATACCAAATCTAATTAATAACAAATAAATCACCTTTATACTAGATTTTAGTATAAGTTTATTATTTGGCTTAAAACACACTTTTTTCTTTAATGTATTTTAAAGTGCCTAATTTTAACTATTTTAATTAATTTAAATAAATTATATTGGGGGATGATTTAAAATAAATTTAAAGATTATAGTTTCATAAATATTAATTTAAATTCATTTAATTATTATTATTTTTATATAGTTATAATAATATCATCTTTATTCTATAAAATGAATCCTATATAAACCCTTTTTTTCAACACATCTATGGATTTATCTATAAATTAAATTCTTCAAATTCTATGTGACTAAATTGAAAAAATGGATTTATCATTTTAAATGAACGTAATTTATATTATTTTATAATTTCAAATTATATTTGTTTCCCTAATAAATAGTGAAATAGGTTCAAATTATTTACATAGGATAAGGTAAAAACCAGTTTACCTAGGGTTAAACTAAAACAGTTAAGGGTTATAAATTATCGGAAAATTGAATAATTCATATTGTATAATCATATACATACCATTTATACTAAAATGTTAAAATATGGTCCATTTTGGAGCCTTGTGGAATGAGAAAAACCTGGTTGTAATTATTTATTTCAAAATTTTCAAATTATTCCCTCTCAACCACATATGAAATGTAAAACCTATACTTTCCTTTATTCACTTAAAAACACAATTTTTTGGAAAATAAGTAACAAAATAACTTTCTTAATTACCTATCATCATTTTATAAGTCTTGGATTGATAATAAAAATAACCTAGGAAGGATTTTTGTTCAAACCTATATAAGTTGTCGGAAGAAGAATTAACATCCTTAACTGAGTGTTTAAATTTTATATCATATTCCACCTATGTTAAATACATTTAAACCATGATTATATAATAACCTTCATATATTTAATATGATTAATTTTTTATATTATGGGAATGACCTACATCCATCTCTATATCCCTCATATCAAAAACAATGTCATTGATCGTGTGTACGGTGTAATAACTCCACTCAAACCAATGTGATTAGTTTTCGATCACTATGTCTCATGGATGGATATAATGATGTATTTAATTTTTATATATGATATTTATGATATAATTATAATATTTTTAATTTTAAAATTACATATTTATCCTTACATACCATTGGAAATATGATTATGCCTCTCTTGTGTATGGCAGACTACTATATTGCAAAGTGATGGTATTCATTTATCACTTACTCTTTATGTGACAGGTAATAATGAATAATTTTATATTTATACATTCCATTGATTAAATAATAATATTTATAAGAATGAAATATATCATATAATTCAATACCCTAACAACAATTGAATAAATGATAACATCGTCCATGTCTATGATGGAGTTCCACCTCACGAAGCGATGTAATTGTTTTTCCTCATCCATTTACATGGAATGTAGTATGTATTGAGTTGATTTTATTATATTATATTAATTAAATATTAATAAATATATAAAAAATGATTTATATACTTTTTTAATTAATCACCCATTGAAAAAATGATTATGTCATTCATGTGAATGTCAGACTACCACCTTGCAAAGCAATGTCATTTGTTTGTATTACTACATCATATTGATGGTATATGAAGTGAATTTAATTAAATAATATTATATTTATTATATTATGATCATTATTTAAATATAAAATATCAATTACCTTATTTCATTCAAGAACCATTAAAAATGAAATCATTACACAAGTGTATGTACTACCAACCGTCTCCATGAATGCAATATAGTTCATTTTACATTTCCATATTCCTTGAATGGATATGAAATTATAATTTATGAATAAAAAATTATAAATATGTATGGATAATTATTTCTAATATTATGAAATAATGAAACATTTCACCATGGTCAAAAAATTGATTTCATTTTGAAATTCTAATACAAGAATTTTATAAACACCTGGTGTGGACACAACTGAATAATCTATTATAAATGTCATTAAAATAAATTATGATAATATTTTTTTGTAGAATGGTTTAAACATATAATATAATAATTAAAAATATTGGATTAAATTTATTATATTGGAGAAAAAATATATACATGATAATGTTTTGACTCGAGGTAATTTTTTCTGTCCCAAAACATGAATCTTTAAGACATATGTTCTCCTGTACAGTAAAATTATTTTATATGGAGAATATATCTCACCATTACATTTTATATCATCAATCATTAATGTATAATTGTAATTTAAGTTATAGTTAATTTAATTTATTCATGGGGGTTATGAATCAATATTAACCAAAATAGTAAGAGTTTATGCTTAAATGTCATTTTATTTAGAAATTTTCATGTTTGAATTTTAATTGTAGAAATTTTCTGATAATTGTATAATAAAACCCTTTAATTTTATTCTCATATTTTAATTTGTGAAATTTTCAATTAACAGAACCATTTCACTCTCTTTGATAGAAAGAATTATTTAGAATGTGTTTTTTTATTGAAAATTGGTTTCATTTTTCTCATCAATTGAAAACCCTTTCTCTTGTAAGTCTATGTTTTCATTAATGTGACTTCAAAAAAATATAAATATTCTGATATTTTTTTTAAATTAATATTCTCTCATGGTTTAATTTTTTGTAAAATTTTCTAAAATAAATATTCTTATTTCCCCTAAATAAGGTACTTTTTGACTTTTGATACAAAAATGGGAAATAAATCATTGGTTTAATGTACTCAGAATGTAATATAATAAAATAATTACATAGAAATGAACAATTTTAATAATATAGCTTATGTTTTAGTGTATATTTTTAGTTAAATTTTTTCTTTAATGTTTTCATAATTTTCTAGTTTTTAAACAATGATTTTCAATGATAAAGGGTTATTTTACTCAATTTTTAAATAATTTTAAATTTATTTCAATTAATCAATGATAATGTACTTTAATTTTATCGAATGATTACATATAATACATATATCTCTTACATATATAACTAACTCATCTCAATTACTATAGTGGGGTAATATAATTTTTGTGATCATTAATAAAATTCACATCATTAAAGAACCTCTTTTGATTATGTTATGAGATATGATTATGAAACCTATTTATTTCCTAGGGAAATTCATATCTTATGAATTATGATTTATATCATTATGATTAAACAATATTCATGTACATAAATTGAATGTGACAGTGTGAGATAATAATCATATACCCCCCACAATGAATTGTGTACTTTTTCATTGTCAGGAGACTTAGTGTAGGGGATTATTGAGTGAACGTAATCCATTATAAGAATTTTTTCAACATTTAATGTTTACTTGTAATTTAGCCTTGGATTATTTTAATGTCATGTTTTATATTTCTACCACATTTACTATGATTTTGTGATCTTTTTATTCCATGTTTTTTATGTTAGTCTCCCATGAGATATCTTCTAATCATTCTGTTTTATGACAACATATTATACATTTGATAGACATGTTATACTTCCTTATCAGGCTTATTCCCTTACCATTATTCTTAACTCACCCATTTTTTTCTATTGATTCCTTAATTTTTCCCATGATGTTCGAAGAACTCAAAAGTATTTAGGATATCGATATTGAGAATAAAATAAAAAAGGTTTATTTTGCCCAAAATTTTATATATTATGAACCTAGGCTTAGAAACACATTTAGAATCATGATCATTGGGTTGTAATTAATAAATATTTGTGTTACCATGTAATAATATTTTTAAACTTATTCGGAGACAATGAGAAACCCTTTTTTGTTCTCCAGGAAGGTGGGAGGGATCCTGAGGTTGTGTATGAATTACTGTCATATAAATCGAGTGACTTTAAATAATATGAATATACTATCGGTGAGAGATGAACTATTCAACTAGTTGAAATGGGGGAAGATATTATTGAATATTAACCTAGATTAAGGTTATCAAAAACTCCGATTTTGAGATGATGAAATAATGAAGTCATAATTCTGATTTATCTATAGTCACTATGACAACTTAGTGACTCCCATAGGCATAAAAAATTACATACCATTGGTCGTTGGAATCATGATCCAAATATTTCATCCCTTCATGGATCTGTTCATATTAGTGATCAATGATGAAATCCTAGTGTACTCTACATTATTTTAGGACCTCATGAATCATAGGTAGATGGTCCAAGATATACTCTAATAGAATTATATTTATGGGAAACTCAAAATTTATTTGTTATATATTCAAGAGTCCCACTTCCTATGATATTGCATATCATAATCGGGGGTTGAAGTGTACCCAATGATTGTTGAATATTTCTATCTTCAAATCCACCAAAGATAATGCTTGAGGATCATAACTTCCTTAGGGTTGATGGATACTATCATAGACTCATGAATTATTTTTCAGTTTTTTTGGAACCTTTGACTGATTTGACTTACTTGAAATGGCCTTTATCGAGGATGGATAGGTTAGTGTGGGATTTTAAAGAGTTTTTGTATAAAATTATGAGTTCACCCATCCTGAGAAAACATGATTATGGTGTTTACTGTTTATTGTTTTGTGATTTTTCTCAAACTAGGATTGTATTTGTTATGATATAGAGGTAGAAAGTGATTTCTTATGGGCCATGATAGTTGAGACACCATGAGTTGAACGATGTGACCCATATTCAATAGATTTAAGTTATTGTATTTTCCTAGAATATTAGGAAACACTATCCTATATGTGTATATTTTATCAATTACTTTGATGATAAGAGTCTTAAATAAATATTTCTATAGAAGGGTCACAACATTTAATAGTGTTTATGTACAATGTTCCCTCGTGATTATGACTTAGAGATATCTTAGACTGCAAGGAAGGGAAATGTGGTGGAAGATGATCTCAGAAGTAAAAAATGGTTTATATTTTTTGAGTAGGGTATCAGAGCAGTTATCCTCGTTTTTCTTTTCAGTGGTGGATGAGGATGGTTAAGCGTACATCCAGTTTATGGTTTTCACCCCTCCACATATATAGCGTTTTAAAGATGATCATATTTGAGATGTAAACTTTGAAACCTTATGTTCTCATATATCCACTATAAATTATATGGATGGGATTTAAAAATGTGGGGAGAATGATATTATTTGTAAAAGATGACCAATATAGATAGTGACACTAACGGAGAAATTTTGAGGGTCCTATGTATGTCCCCCTTATCGGTACATCCAAGAGTGGTGAAGATGTAATAGGAATTTCAGAAATAGTTCTGGTTGTTGGGGATAAAGAAGTGTGTAGAAATATATGTCTATCGGTGCTACACATTTCGATAGGTGAAGGCTGGGTACCAAGATCTAATGGGTTTACCACAAACCATTGAGGTTTTGAAGAGGGTGTGGGATAGTCGATCCAAGAAATGTGTAGCTAGGCATCCCCAATTATTTGGGGGAATGATTTTATCTAGGGGATTATATAATGATTCAACTTTTCTAGCCACTATATATGTATCAAAGAGAAGAGTTTATTAAAGATATTGGGACAAAATCAATGAAAGAGATAGCACTGCATCATATAGTTCCTTTTATGATCATTTCAGAATGTGATTATGGAAACATGTCATGACTATGGATCGGATTGCAAGAGGCTTTTATGACATTATTGAATTTAAACACATCATTTCACCCCTATAAAGATATAAATACTGAGAACACCATTAAAGTTCTAGAGGGTATTCTTTGGGATTCCATGTTGGGCTTTGTCCACGGTTGGAAGTATAAACAACCATTACTGGATTTTGTGTATTACAATAGTTAATATTCTACTATCAGTAGGGAAATATTCAATTCATTATATGAAAGGCCATGTGGGTAAATTCTATATTGGACCCGCCTATGGGATTCAACATATATGGTCCCGAAGATGATGCGAGCAATGAATGAGAAGGTGAAAGTTATCTATGAGTGGATAAGGAATGAGATGACCTATAGCAGGTGTTATGTGGATAGGTGATGGAGGAATTTATATTTCGATGAGATAGACAATTTGTTCCTGAAGGTATCGCCTCAATGGTGATTTTGGATATTTGTACAGGGAGGAAATTTGTCTTTGAGGTTCATTGTCCCTTTCTAGATACAGCATTGGGTTTTTGTGGTGGCGCATCTCTTAACCCTAAAACAATAGTTAGATTGGGTACATGTTTTCCTCCTTATGTCAAAACTAATGATGTATGGGAATTACACATTTCATGTTATAAACAAGGTTGAGATAGACATACTAAATGAATAATCCTTCATAGTGTACCTAAAAAAGATAATGGATTAGTAGGATAATATCTTTTATAGGTGTGTGATTCCCATTTTTCATGTCTTGTGGATGCACAAGAAACGTATTAATATAACCTTGGAACATGAGACCCATATTTTAGCATAGTAGCCACATTTTTTAGTATTATTTTTTGGATGAACATACAAGATTAAGGTAGAATTTAAGGACAATATTATTCCCTTGAAAAACATTGGTGTATTTTAAATAATAAATTTGAAACATGGAGCAGAGATAACACATCTGTGGCCCTGAGAAGCTTGGTATTAATATAATAGTATTATTAAATAGAGTATATGAAATAGATTAATTTTTTATAGAATAATGGAATAAATCAAAAAAAATTAAAATATTTGAAATCTAAGATTGAAATTGAATTTAGAATTTAGATTATATCCTAGTAATGATATAGTCATTGTGTGTATCAGGTGTCTAGCTTAAGTTCTGTTGTGGGAGGTTTAGTAATTTAATAAATTTATTTATTAGTATTTATATACCTAGAACACATTTTCTCTATTTAATATATATAGTTGATAATCACTAAGTAAATAAGCATTAAACTATGTATTAGATAATATCTATTGGAGGAGTGTTCATCGAATCACGAAAATGGATCATCGGGCAGTGATCAGTGCACCAAATGAGTTCATGGATCTCACCAACAATAGTGATATAGAATAGTTATTCAATAGAAATTGAACTAAAATACAGGTAGTTTTTTTGTCTTATTTGGAATAATACTTTTATTGTACCATGTCAGTCATGAATTAATTAACTCAACAATATTTTATTCTTAGTTTCATGGTTGATTTAATTTTAATAATTTATCTTCATAGAATTAAAGATTTATGTTTCATCGTTTACCCCTTATGTTTATTGATATATTCCCCAATGAATGGAAACATCTTGAATAATGGTCAACGTTAATTACTAACTTTTTCTCTATTTTCTACCCCCTTTCAATGTGTGTTCATCATCGCTATTAATTTTAGATGATGATTCGATAAATACAAGGTAAATGATCCTTGTGGAATCATCATTTGGAATAATATATCATTACATAAATTTTTGTTTTAGGATTGATAGTAAATCAAGGTTAGATTATGATGACATTTGATTTAGTGATGGATCATAGGAGTTATATTTATATGTTACTTTTTTATTGGTGAAGAGTGATTGGAGGCCATTAAAATTAATATTTGAGGGACAAAATCTAGCCACTAGTGATGGAGAGGATTTTTCAATGCTAAATCTGGGTTCTAAAAAAAGAATCATGGTTGTAATAAATGATATAGAGACACAAGGAGAAGATTCATGAATTTTATTGATTCAAGAAAATCCCAACATATATGAAAAGTATTTCTATTAACATACATTTTGTATTCCACTAGATGTGGTGGCTTAGGTTTTGGAAATAAAAAATATGACACATCATGTGGGACCAAACATAGCTATGTGACCCATGTACAGAAACACATCATGTAACCTGGGGTATTTATTAATGGACCAAAAATGTTACATGGGAACATAAGTGGTTAGGTACATGGGAAGAACCTAAGTACACATGAACAACCCCATACTCAAACAAGTACATAGTACCCAAACAAGGACAGGTAATGGGAATGGCTAGATTACATAGGCACAACCTAGTAATTTGACATAACATGGGTATAAAGGCATGAACAAGTTAAAAATATATGGCCAAGTACAGAGACACTTCCAATTTACATGAGAAAGGGATATATTACATGAGTACAACACAAATTTCACAGGTACACCCAAGTAATGATAAAACATGTTTCATATATAGTACATGTTGTTTAATTATATAGGGTAGTTTCAATCCCTAATTATCATTAATATAGTATAATATCTATATTTTTTGTTCCCTTATTCCATTACTATAAGGTTATAATGGGGAATCATGTCTTGGGTATATTGGGAGATCCCCACTAATGAATTATTCTTGGATAAAGCCCAAGAATCCCATAGTGTGGTTATGATTGTTAACCTCTATGACATGTTCCTCCCTTTTTAGGGTTTGTAATAATGTGATTGATGTAACTGGAATTTGAATCACTCCATATAGGGTTATCTAGTTAGGGTAATTTATCCCCATAGGCCCTTGGTGACTTGTCTATCAATGTATCGTTGTGTTCTATGTTCTAGCACATTATTCTTCTTCGCGAGAAACGATGAGAATGACCTAATAGATGAGTTTCATCACTATCATTAGACTGTTGGAGTGATTTATCTCCGGAAATGTTAACTGGAATCCTTGAATATAATCCACTATTCATTATATAGTTACAGATTTACAATGATACATAGGCACTATCATGATTATATCTATGTTTTTATTATTCGGTCTCATATTCTGATTATCATGACTTTGTGATGACTTTATAACAAATATCCTGATGATTTTTATTTGGTGATTTTGGGTTATCATATTGGGTGCTGATATACCTACACCTCCATGGAATTTACCCACACATACCATGTATTTTGCAGATGATATGCCTTTTGATGTAGTCATAGGTGGACTAGGATTTAGTGGAGAATAGTTATTCTAGATAGACGATGTTTTATATTCGATATCTTATTCAATAGTATTACCCTACTCCTAATAGGTTGGAATCTTTTATAGTTTTATTTGGATTATATTATTCACATTAAGCTTTCTAAAATTCGTGATTTACAATAACATGGGTTACAGATGTATCAATGAAATCATGGTATCAGTTTCATTTTACCTTTCAGTATTTTATTGGAATTTGAAGAAGTGTGTGTGTGTGTGTGTGTGTGAGCATGTAAAATATACTAAGACCTATCATGTGTATGTAATGCCTACATAACAATGGTTTCTAGACCATGACCTATCGAAGGTGCGGTTGGGTGTCCCACTAAACTTGTTATTGGCTAGAAGGCCACAGGCAGGTCGAGTCGTGAGAGTGAAAGATAATGAATTATGGTGAAATACATTCAAAATCATTACCCCACAAAAATGACTCAATTATCATAAAAAATATGAAAATTTTGAAATTGTAATAGTATTAAAAATATATATGATCAATATATTGTAATAAATATATATATTATGAATAGTTAAATAAGAATATCATGACTTCCCTTTATGATATAACCATGTAATAGTAATATATTAAATAACACCATTCATCATAGCTCAACCACACATAAATAATTATGGTGGAGTATTTTTATATTGTGAAATAATTTATAAATCATATGTTCACCTAAATTATTCCATAAATAATTATTCACTACAAAAATAACCATAATGAATCATACAATCCATTGTAGGTAGTCCAATTTTCTGGAATGGCCTGAAGACCTTCATTTTTATTTATTTTTGATAACACCCCTTTCAAGGGATGAGTGGGGACCCTTACAAGGCCCGTATGATCAGAGATTACAAGGCCCATAGGATTAGGAGATTACATGACCCGAAGGTTTTAAGGAATTGAACCAAACTATCTACAAGGAACTTCCCCTCCCCAGCAACTGCATCGTGATAGTAGATCTCCACATTCACTTGGATGTCTATATAGACATCCCATGCAATCATATTCTCGTCTCGATGGCATAGTCATACCATCTCATTCTGAATAATCCATTTGGCTCAACTCTGGTGAGTTCACCAACTCTGAATCCTCTTCTAGGTCTGGTCCTTTTTTGTAGAGTCTATCGAGGGAAACTACATGTGACCCGAAGGCCTTGAGGTGGACCTAAGGCCTTACAGTTGTCCTGAAATCCCTACTGACCCGAAGGCCTGGGTGGCCCGAAATCCATAAGGACTCTAAGCCCAAACCGGTGGCCCAAGGTGAATAGTTCCTGCAGCTGCAGTACTGAACAGTACCTGCTACAGTGACTGCTACAGTACCAATGCATTGTACAGTCAGCTACAGTACCGCACAATGTATAGTTTTTCTACATGTCCTGCTATAGTAACTGTTACATTACTACTACAGTAACCCGGAAATATTCCCCTGCATGGTTTTGAACCTGGGTCTTGTGGATGCACATAAGGATACCTCACCAACTGGGCTGAGGCTCATGTGCTAGGTAATCCTCTTTGAAATATATCAATATTAGAAAAAAAATGTTGTATCTGAATTCATAACACTTCAACTCTATATACATCACCACATTAATATTCCACATTACATTCCATAATCATAACTAGAAATATTATCCCCTTAAAATACAATAGAAAATTTATACCCTTTTAGAACATAAATACTTTCATCATAAAAGGTATCTAATAACATCTCCTCATTTTTTAAATGATCCCAACAAGAATATCATCATGTCTATTTTGAAGATCCAATAATATAATCAATAAAACCATGATAAATTATATTCCTTATAGTGAATAACTTATTGATTGTAGTAACACCTACTAAATTTTTTCATCAATGATAATAAATATTGAAATACATGGAATAGAATTAAATGAGTGGTAGGGATGAATTCTACAAAAAATCATCCGGATGGGTACAATTAATCTCAAAGAGTTAACTGATACATATCAAAAAATTATGTATTGTGTCATCATCATGATATCCAAAACCATTTCGGGAAAACATTATCCAGTCACACCAAACACGGATTAATACTCTACTAAATAAAATAATACATTATCTTGATATTATTTGTCTTAGAATGATGATCAATATTATTAACTAATATAAATAAAAAATTATTTATCAAATTTAATCACAATAATATAATTTTATTCACCTTAGTTATCTATATCTTGTTTCATCATCCCATACAGTTTCATTCATGATGAATAACATGACTTTTATTACACAACCAAATAATCTTGGTTCCCTGATTGTCTTTGTAATCCTGGTTCCCCTGATCAGTAATTTATCTTTTCCTTCAGAAAAACCTTGTTCCACAATCAAATGTCTCCAACAGCTAAAATATCAACAATATTTTAAACACATTGGACCTTTTATTTTTAATAATTGGATGATGAAAATTCTAATACGACACACTACTTAATCAGAATGATCAACTAATGAATCTACAACACATTGTTTGTTTTTTTATTCCTAGATTATCATATTCTCTATCAGATAACCCAAATATCAGGGATGTTCTTAGCCTCAATAAATGTTTGAAAGTGATGAACAGAACTTACTAAATAATAACGTACAAAATAAAAAATCCAAAATCTCAAATTCTTCTTCTTATGTTCTCAAATAGTATATAAAAAATATATTATTGATGTTTTATGTGATTCTTTATTTATGTAAACAATTTTATACCACAATAATTCAATGAAAATGCCTTATAAATCAAAATATTTTTCATGTATTTTGTTACAAATATTTTGATGTTTATCAATGCATATAATATAGTGCATGTCCCACATATATTATATGCAATGTGTATAGTGAATACTTTCTTCAATTAATTCATAGAAGATATATGTGGTACTATCTCATTTCACATGTCCCCAATTTTAAACACAAAGAAACACAACACACTGCATGTGAAGATTATGTAATATTTTATATGTGATTTATTCATCTACACGTATCAATAAATTTGAGTTATATCTTATCTTTTCTTAATTCCATATGTTAAATCCATGTATGTGGAACTCGATTATCATAAATATTTGTTTATCCTAAAACAATTAAACAATTTCATCATGAGACTCTTGTGTGAAATATTCACATGGAAAGAGGGTGTGGTATTTAAATCTTTACAGAACACGGTAAGTACACATGATCTCGTCCTCAGGTGACTACATCAAGATGTTAAGAAAAAATACCCCAATTAACCATTGAATCATTTTTAAGTTGATTTTTTTTTTGATAAAGTGAGATTGTTTATTAACAAAGAGGGTTTTCAAGGTGAATATTTGAGTTCCACGTATATTTTTTACAACCTATGATGATAAAGAACCAAGACAAAGGAATGGTCAATCTGGAGGTGGTAAAAAAAATAAAAAAAATAAGGTGGCACTGTTTTCAAGTGTGTTCCAAATTTTTGGGACTAAAAATCGGATGATGGGGAAAATTTTTCTTTGTAAAGGATGTTACCGCAAGATTGAAGGTGGTTTGGAAACTTGCGTGCAAGGAATATTTTAAGATAAGAATGTAAAAAATGGAAAAGGCATGATGTGTGTGAAAGATTAGGAAATGTTTGTGAAATATGAGGTTATGTGAAAGAAAATTGTGTGGATAATGTGACATCAAATGAGGTTTTTCATGCTCGAGTAGGTTGTTACGAGACACATTGAATCTTCCACACAGTGGTCGACAAGGGATATAAATAAGAGGTGAACCTCCTCATTAAAAATACCTCAAAACTTAGAGAGAATATGAGCTCCATATCACATAAGAATTTTAATCAAAGGAAGTTGCATGAATGATTTTGAGTATCACACAAGCTAAGGAAGTTGTGCCTAAGATTTGAGTTGCATGAAAGGATTGTTTCACAACAAAATTGGAATCTTGCATGCAATGAATTAATGTTGTGTGCATGATGTAGAATGTTTTATGAAAAAAAGTGGATGTTTCCCAGTAATATTATGGTAAATTTGTGTTAATCAGTGGATAAAAGTGTGACATCAATAAAGAATATACATATTGTGGAGGATGAATTCATTATAGATAATGAATGGACCTACAAGAATATAAAATGTAAGTGGATATACTGAAGAAGCAGTGAGCACACTTCAGTTGAGAGAGTATTGAGCTTTCAAATTTTGATTGGTTGTAAACCAGGAAGGACAGTGAGTTCAATCCAAATATTGTAATCAATAGCGTGCTTATAATGGATTTAGTACTTCGACAGATCACTAGTGTATGATCCTTGGACGTAGCCCAGTGAGGGTGAACCAAGTAAAATTGTTGTTTCCAGTGCATGTTTGAATATTTTTTCATAATCTTCAACGGGAAAGAGAGAAAACACATTTGTTTAACAATAAAATAAGATCAATAGGGGAAATGATTTTAATTTGGCATACCCTGATTCACCCACTATCAAGGTATCTAGACTATTGGACCTAACAATTAGTATAAAAGGAATGTTTATATAAATGTTTCCCTTTCAATGAAAGTCACCAATCATAAAGGGATTCAGATCTTATAGTGTAATAATTTTCAGTTATGGAATTATTAGACACAACAGTAATTTTGATCTTGGGAAATGGATGTTTTTATAGTAATGATGCATGGTATCTCAGCCGACATCAATAGTGGTGCATTATTAGAGGCTATATAAAGGGAACAAGATACTGATTCTATGGGAATCAATGAATTATGTGGATCCCTATCCAATGTTATATTTATGAAGGTGATATCGTGAAAAAAAATCACATGCTATGTAAGGAAAAATATTGAATATATATGAAGGTGACACAAAGGTTAGAGAGGCAAAGCAGCAAGTTCTATGGAACAATTAAGAATATTTGAGAATGAACTAGATTGAGTCTGTTGTTGCACTCTTTAATAAGGTAAATATTTTTTGGATGAAATTATAGGTATTCGAGAAGTCATTAAATACATAAAGATTATGAATAACATCTTGAGGAAACTTCCACCTCAATTCTTTATGAAATTTTTAGTTTTGGAAGATACAGATCTGAAAGACCTAACACTAGATAACAAGCATGTTACCATGGTAGCATTTGAAATGTGAAATGATGAGAATGATGCAATAGAAAAGGGAAAATCTAAATATGTGGCATTCAAGTCCATGAATAAGATCACCATTGAAGAATCTCAAGAAGAATAAGGAACAGATGTGGTGATGTCATTACTGTATTCAAATCTATAAAGAGGAAAATGAATGTTCACAGTGGAAACATCCAATAGAGTGTTTTTAATGTGGAAAGGATGTAAATAATACAGAATGGTTCCCAAATAAGTTCCAATAATATGATTTGGATGAAGTCAAAAATCCCATGAATAAGTCTTTAGCCTATGTGAAATATAAGAAATAGTTCAATAGAAATTTCATTAAGAAAAAGAATATTCTTTCATAAGATTGTGAATGTTTAGATGAGTCTGAGGTTGAATAGGTTTAGGAGATAGTGAACTACAAAGATTGTGGGAAAATTGCTATAGTGGCAGTTTTCAATAGTTCTCATAAAAAGGAAAAAACTAATTATGATGAAGAAAAAGAAGAAGAAGTTGAGAGTAGAATTGATACAGAAGCTGAATTAAAAGTATCTCTTGAGGAGATAGATGTTTGGAGAGAACAAAAATAAGAAATAAAACCAAGTGGTACAATATGAAAATCTCTATATGAAGTAACAAGAAGAAAAAAACTCTAAGTTGATGAAAGAAATTGAAAATCATAAGTCATCGTTGCGAGTGGACTTAGGAAAAATTGAGGAGTACAAACTTAGAGTTGAAGAATAGAGAAGGGTGGTCAATGGTTTGAATAACAAAGATAAAGAAAAAATCAAACACATTCAAGATCATGAAGAAGAAGATGACAATCTATGATGAAAAGTTAAGGATCAAAGATAAATCTTAACTCCTAATATGACATGGGAAAATAATATCACTCAAAAGACAGAAAATTTGGAAGTAAAGTTTATTGGTCCAGTATAAAAGACGCGATAATCATGTTTGGATAATAAGACTGATGTAGGGATTGACCGTAAAGAAAAATCTGTGAAAGTTGAAGCCAGACCACAAGCACTCATTCAGATATTGAAGGTTATTTTAGGAACAAAGAAGAATCAGAATATTCAAAGATCCCAATAGACAACCAAAAGTGCTAAAGTGACATGTAAGAATGCACCATATATAAGGTGTTATTTCTAGGGAATGATGGGAAATTCATGGAATGTGTATTCTATAATGAAATATATATAAGGGAAAAATAATAAATGTTTCATCCAAATAGATCTCAATATTATAGAACTTATTTTGAAGGAAATTGTTTTGGTGATGTGGATTTGGTCACATGGAAAGATATTTTACATTAACCATGAAGAGGAATGTGCCAAAGCAGAACCAAAGTGCTCACAAGCCGCAAATCAAAAAATAAAAAAGTGAGATGAAAAAGAAAAAAAATTACAGATATATAGGATGAAACTGGTCCATAATTTTTTGAAGAATAATATGATCATGAATCTATACGGAGTATGAATTCAAAAATAGGTATAAAAAAGAAGAGTTGATAGGGCAGTGGTTGCAGAAATTTCTCTTAAAGAATCAGACCATTCTGGTGTATGGATCCTTGACAGTGGTTGCACATCCCATATGATAGGGAATAAGGATCTTATTATAGGAATAATTTATGACATAGAAGGGGTTGTCGAATTTTTAAACAATGAAGTCATGAATATAATTGGCTCAAGAAAGGCCAAGTATGGGGGTAAAGAGATGAGACGTGCTGATGTCTTAGTAGTAAAAGGTATCAGTCAAGATCTACTTTGTGTCAGCCGACTATGTTACATAGGAAATTCTATAAGATTTACTATGAATACATGTATCATCAATGGAATAGATAGTGAAATTTTTATGTAGGGAGAAGGGACAAAGGGCAATCTCGATATTTTAACTCGAGAATAAGTTATGTGTTTTTTTGTCTATAGAGTAATAGAACAAGATGTGGCATAAATAATTGGTTCATCTATTCCAACCATCCCTAGAAGATCTGGTGAAGTGATATATATCTAGATACCTCCCTAAGCTATCACATGATCATACTCATACATGAAATGCATTTCAACAAGGGAAAATCATCGCAAAAACGTACCTGGATAAAGAAAATAAGATAACAAGAGTGCTTGAGTTGGTTCCTGATGAGGATTGTGGACCAATATCACAAAGACCCATTAATGAGAAGAGATATTAAGTTATTTTAATTGATGAATATAGTATAATTTCATGGGAATTCTTCATTTACCATATGTCTGATGTGTTCATCTACTTAAAATTGTATAGAAGGGAATTAGAAAGTATAACTAGGTAGAAAGTTCTGAAGTTTCGTACTGATAATGTTACAGAATTCAAAAATAGACTATATTGAGATACATGGGATAAGGAATCATGTCTCTTTAGTGGGAACTACACAACATTATAGATTGGTTGTTAGAAGAAATTAGATCATCAAAAACATGGAAAAATTTATTCTTATTGGAAAATACCTACTTGGTAAATTTTGGAAGGAATCTGTTTTCACACCATTCTAAATTTAAAATAGTGATTTGATGTGTTGAAATGAAGGATAAACTCCATATGAGATGTGTTATGGACAGAATCCAATATTGAAGAACTTTTGTACCTTTAGAAGTAAGTACTTTATTCTCAAAAACGAAAAATCAGGAAATTTGAATCATGTGGAGATGATGGGATATTCCATGGTTACTCAGGAAAAAGAAAATCATATAAATGATTTAATAAGTGGATGGAAAATGTAGTTGAGAAAAATGATGTAACTTTAGTGGAAAATGAAGAGATTATTCAACATCATACAGTTTTTTGATGAATGAAATGAGGATAAAACCAACACAGGGGAATAAAAATTGGTTGATTCTGATTCAAAAGAAGATACTTACGATGAGCAAGATTAAGTCAAGTCTGTATCTGCAAATAAGCCAATGAGTCGAGCTTAATTTGATAGAAAAAATAACATCGGTGGTCAGACAACACCTATTCAAATAAGAAGAATGAATTCATTATATTATATATATTTATTATCTTTGGTAGAGCCGAAATGTTTTGTTGATGTATATAGAGATGAGAACTAGTTTAAAACTATGATTGAAGAGCTAGATCATATTAAGAAGAATCAGACATGGTAGATTTTTTTGAGGCCAACGGATAAGAATTTAATTGGGACTAAATTGGTCTTTCACAACAAGATGAATGAAGATGGTGCAATGATTTGAAACAAATCATGATTTGTGTGCAAAGGTTACTCCAAGATAAAGGGTATCAGTGTCGATGAATCATTTGAACCAATTGCAAGGATAGAAACAATTAAATTATTCTTGGCCAATATATGGAAATGGAAGTTCAAGTTTTTATATATGGACATGAAATCTGTATTTTTGAACAGGTTTTTGGAAGAAGAATTTTATATTGTATAGCCAGAGGGTTTTATCATTCATGAAGATGAGAATAAAGTTTTTGAGTTGAATAATGTGCTATATGGGATGAAACAAGGACAGATATCTTTGTACTCGAGGCTTGATTAGTATTTAAATAATATAATATATAAGTGTGGTTGAGTAGATTACAATATCTATTTCCTCAATAAATATAGTAATAAAAGGATGATGGTTCTTGTTTATGTTTATGACATAATATTTGGTGCATTAGATGAAGCTCGGTGAAGATATTTTTCCAAATTCATGAAAAGAGAATTAGAAATGTTAATGATTTGTGAGTTGACTTTATCCCATAGTTTATAGGTAAAAAAAGGGAGGAATGACACTTTTATTTATCAATTACAATATTCTAAGGAGGTTCTAAGAATATTTTTAATAGAAAATTACAATGATATGAATACTCCAGTTGGTAACCGGATGAAATTATCAAAATTTGATGATGGAAATACATTTAATATAATATAATACTGGAAAATCATTGGAAGCTTACTGTACTTGACAGTGAAAAGACCTGATATTTTTTTGACACATGACAAGTAGTGAGGTATCAAAGCTGTCCCAAGGAAATCCACATGATTCTAATAAAAAAGAATACTTTGGTATATCAAGAGCATTGTGGGTTTCAGTATCATGTATAATGAAAATTCTCAATTAGAGTTATTGGGATACATAGGTATAAATTAGAATGGTTCAATAGATGATATGAAGTCAACATCAAGATGTTCTTTTTATTTTGGTGGACTATATATTTCTTGTTTGAGAAAGAAATAGGATTGAATTTTATTGACCACCATAGAAGCTGAGTATATTATCACCACTCAATAATCCACAGAATAATTGTGTATGAAATAGTATCTTGATTTCATGGGAGTTCAATTGAAGTCTCCAATCTAAATATAGTGTGATAATTTGAGTTCAATCAATCCAAACAAAAATACAATTCATCACTCAAGGACAAAGAAAATTGAGATCAAATATCACTTTATCATAGAGAATTTGGAGAAAGGGATTTTAATGTTGGAGTATGTTCCTACAGAGCTAATGTTTTAAGACATTCTGACAAAGGCCATACCCAACAAAGAATTTGAGAGGCATTAAATAGCTCTAGGATTTCAGTCGAATCCCCGCACTTGAAAAAATGTGGATATGGGACCCCACCTCTTCTCGAGGTATGGTGTGTTTTTTCGGAATTTAATGACATGTGTTCTTTCCAATTTTGTAGACTACAATGAGGTGGTCATTGGTTTTGTTTATAAAGGGGGAGAAAGTCTGGCTCTTTAAGAGGGAGAAATTGTGGCTAAACACGGGAGAAAATGTATTAAGTCAAGACATAGGGAGAAGCTGACAGGTGGAGCAACGAGATAGCAAAGTTAATCAAGATAGGTGACAAAGTTTATAGGAGGAGTAACATGATGATAATTTCTTAGTGTTATGAGGAAATAGTTAGATCTTAACTTGGAAAACTTAAAGCAATAAAAAACACAAGAACCCACACAGTGAGATAGGGGGAGTGTTAAATCTGACGATGATACCAGTGATTGTTCAAACAAGATATATCATGAAATATGAGGTTTCTGATGAAAGCAACTAATTGGTTTCAAGAATTTTTGTTATGAAGGAAGTGATTCAATAGTTTACTTTTCATCATACTCTTGTTTCTCATGCCAAGCATTCCTCATGTGGGTTTAGAGTATGTGCTGACTAAATCCATGATCGCTTTCTGAGTCGCCTGAAATTAATGGTGGAAGAAAACAGATGGATCTTTAAAAAGGTATCATTTTATGAATGATTATTCAATAAATGAAAAGGGGGATATTTTTGTTAAAAAATACCTCAAGTAATAATTGAAGTATTTTTGGGTTGATTATGTTTGCTAGCAAAATAGCATTGCTTGTTGACAAAGAGGGTTTCCATGGTGATTGTTTGAGTTCCAGATATATCATGGAAAAATTATGTTAACGAATAACCATGAAAAATAAATTTTGATCTGGAGGAAGTAAAAAAAGAATATATATAATATGGAACCATTTTCTAGTTTTATCCAAATTTTTTAGCCTGAAAATTGAAATATGGAAGAACCTATTTTTGGAAAGGAAATTGCATGCAAGACTGAAGGGGGTTTCTAAACATGAGAAAATGGAGTGTTTCGAGATCAAAATGTTGAATGATTGAAAATTCATGATGTGAACAAAAGATTTGGAAATGCGTGTGAAAGATGAGGTTGCACGAAAGAAACTTTTGTGCCCAATAAAATGTCAAATGGGGTTATTCCTGCTCGAGGAGGATAATGCACGACACTTTGAATCTTTTGTGGAGGGGTTGAAAAAGCCTAAAAATAATAGGTGAACCCCTCATTAAAAAAAATCGCAACACTTAGGGATAATAAAAACTCAATATCATGTAATAATTTCAAGCAAAGGGAGTTGCGCACAAGCTAAGGAAGTTGCGTGTAAGATTTGAGTTGTGTTTAAGATTGATGTTGTGTGCAATGTTTTTTTCATGACAAATGTGGAATCATGCATGTAATTATTAAAAGTTACATGTAATATGTAGTAAGTTCTGCAAAAAATATTTTATGTTTCCCAGTAATATTGCGGTAATGTTTTTTTCATCAGCAGATGAAAGTGGGACATCAATGGAGTGTCTAAAAACAATAGAGGATACAGTCACTAGAGATAGTGAAGGGACATAAAAGTATATAAACTATGAGTAGATCTTTGGAATAAGTAGTTCGAACACTTTAATTGAGAGAGTAGTGAGATTTCAAATTATGATTAGTTGTAAACCATGAGGGACAGTGAGTTCACTCCAAACTGTGTAAACAACATAGCGCTTATAATGGATTTGGTACATCATCACACCATCGGTGTATGCTACTTGAGTGTAGCCCAGTGAGGGTGAAAAAATTAAATTTATTGTACCCTATGAATTTTTTATTATTTGTTCATACTCTTCAAATGGGAAGTATAGAGAATAGAGTTTTGTTTAATAGAAAAACAAGATTTAACGGGGAAACATTTTTAATCTCTCATACCCTTATTCACCCCCCCCCCTATTAGGGTATCTCTCCGAGTTGACCTAACAAATTACTTTGTCTTTATTATACTAATAATTCATGGTATATTGTTTTTGAAAAATAAAAACTTCAAATATTTAAATGCTACAAAATTGTAATAGCCTTATGTCCCTTGGTATTTATAAGAAAAGATCACCGGATTTCTTCTAGATTTCAAGCCTTATAGAGTCTCAAAGAATTCATTTAATTTCAATCAAATTTTTAATTCCATGGAATATCAAGATATACATTCTCAGAATTTGGGTTATCTAAATTTAAATAATGTGGAATCATTTCTTAAGTGACAAAGACTCATGTGCATAAGAAATTAATATCATGATTAAATATTTTATTATAATCTTGAACGCATACATCTATCTTAGATAAATGAATACCCTTCTAAATTTTTTATATTTAGAATGATATATCTTCTTATCACATTGGATGCTATCATATTTTTGGCATTGTTTCATGCGTCTAATATGTATCATACAAGAATGATTTTAAAACAATCGAGGAATTCACACTTCATTGTTTCGATCAATGAAGATGGACAGTTGTCATTTGTAGCTTATGGAATTTAATAACACTAATGAATAATAACTATCTTATGTTGGGATTTTGATGTTCATTAATCACAGGGATAAAAAGTCTGGATGAAATAGATCATATGGGTAGTTTCATTTACACATCTCTTAATGGTGGTAGAACAGTTCATTCTATGTGTTTTACGTCATCAATATTCATCATGTTTTAGTGGTTCATAATAATAGATCATGTGACTTCTTCTTCATGAGTTAGTAGTGATATTATACAAATATAAAATGACACAAACCACTCACACATTCCAAACCACGCACTTTTAGTGTCCTCTTAGGAACCCTTCTACTGCTATGCACCTACTTCTCCTCAAACTATTGATTGTGTACTCTTTGTGGCCTCTATAAAATCCCTCTACGATGCCTAGTTATGGCCTAGTTGAATATAACCTACATGGTTAACCCCTAAGGAACCACATATAGTTAATGGGGTCCATAGATTCATATTTTTTGGAAATGTTTTTTGTTATTAACACACCTAAAATAGATAGTATAATTACCATGTATTAATTGTAATTAAATAAACTTTATTCATCAAAATGATCCATTCATATAAAAAGGATTTCTATTTATTGATAACATTCATATTTCATCTATCATAATTTAATAATTTTTATATCACATGGCCTTCTTCTTCCTATTGAAAAATAGTACTTTGAATTGCCTTAATAAAATCATTCTTCATGAAAATATATATTTCCATGGGTATCACTACTTCTTCCATATTGAAAAAATGTGTCATCCTCAATTCAATTGACAAATGTCTTTTAAATATAACACAATATCAACAATAATTAGACGTTGAGAATTTTCTAATCATGTAATATGATGTCATTTCATTAATCCAAGAAATCCCTACATGAATCATCGCCATCCTTCTCCAATAATTCTCAAGGTATTTCAATATTTTTATTTTAATTATTAATCATGAAACACATATAACTTCATCGTAGCTTGTCATTTATTCCTTAATATATTTTGACAATGAATATAACCATACTAATTAACAATCCAGAGAGGCTTTTCAATCTCCCATTATCACTTTTGTTAAAACCATTTCCTTAAAAAAAATATGATGACCCTTCTCTCCCTTATTGACAATAAATATAAACAATTAATGAAGGGGTTTTATCGTTTAATCTTGAAAATTTAAATTCATTTAGGATTATATTCTCCTTTTTTAGAAAGAAGAATGGTACCACATGATTCTCATATTATGGATTACTTGTGTTTTTATACTGATGTATATATTGTATAAGATACAATAGAAAAGAAGATGTATAAAATGAAGGTTTTTTTGGTTGTCCATTAATTACCATGCATGATTTATCATGAATATAAATTACTTATTTATAAAATGGGGAATATATAAAATAAATTTGTCTATAACATATACTCAGCCACACTTCAGTAAAAAATCAATTAATTTCACATCCATGAATAATTTAGTCCCTCTTACTATGAGTTTACACATCAACCAAAACTTATCATTTATACACATATATGATATAATTATGGAAAAGGGAAGAAGTTTAATTTTGTGATCCCAATTTTTCAACATTTAGAGAGATGACCAGAACATCAAAATATTCATAGAATAAGACTAGGTGGAATCTAATTTATTTGTTATCCCCCTCAAAGAGTGTTATCCATTTATTTTACATTGTAAATAGTTTCCAAAAATAGCCTTCAAAATATTCAGTGATGATCCACCACTGTAAAAAAAACATGTTTCTATTAGATTTGGAATAGTCATTCCATATTTCTTTTTTCTATATTATTCTCTAAATTATCATCTTTATTATAAACTTTAGCTTCAATTACATATAATATAAGCACAAAAATACAATATATGATGTAAGGTAACAATGTGAAATACTTATAATCTTCCTTATAAGTGAGACATGGATGAATATTCCCCCCCCCCCCACACAGAGTCTTGTTTCCTTATAGCTCTAATGTGTATGGTAATATTCATGATTGTGTCTCCATTTCATTTCATATTCATAAATTTATTTTATTCCATTTCATCTATACATTCATTCAATATTATATTTTTTGGCAGATTTCTCATCACATATGCCATTAGATACATAGATTTACCAGGTACTTATTTTTCTATATTAAATATCTCATTTTGAGTTGTTATTAGTGTCATGCAATTTATATCATTATGTCAATTCTACATACAACTTCCAAAAAATTATGCGAGGCATATGAGTTGTAATTTTTTGATAACCACTCTTAAAATTTAAGTTGTTCTTCTTGTTAAGAAAACATTTTGTAATTTTTATTTTTCTCTTCCTAGTTCTTCATCATGACTTTTATTATTTAACTAGAAACTTAAACATGATCATAAAAAAGAATAATTCATTCATCCTCATCACATTTTTATTTGGAGCATCCACATGTTTTTATCAATGGCTATGAGAAAACTTTCTTGGGTAACTAATCAAAGTCCTATTCGTGAATGTATTCAACATATCATATCATCTTCTTTCTCTTTTGGATTGATTCTATTTTTTATTTCAGATTGATTACATTCATTTATGAGGCCTATTTGAATTGTTCTATTCTATTACCTATCTTTCCATGACATCCCCATAATTCCTTAGTTGGCATGGCTTTCCTAGAATCCATCTACTCATTTTTATTAGGAGTGAACTATTTGGTTCTTTCTGTCTAATAATTTTATCTCCTCACCTTTTTATCTCCCAAGAAATCCAGTTCAATTTTCACTCAGAAATATATATATATGTGATTTGGGGTCTTATATTCACAATGTAATAGGATTTTAACCTAGTTGGTATATACCATTACATTTGAAATATTTGAACAATTATGAGGTAGTAGTAACAAAAATATTAAAAAAATTTGAATATGTGTATATTTTATAGATTAAGTCTCTTTTATGGAACTAAATTTTGTTTTGAAGGATTCTTCATTTCTACTAATATAGACCCCCTAGATGAAGTCCTTAATTATTCTTCACACATTGTAGAAACATGACAACATGCAATATCCTGATTTCCAAACATCATATAGTACTAATAGTAGAAACAAATCTCATTCTTTTATTTATCATACCAACCCAACTATATTTAGTTCCTTCTGTTTCTGGATTTATATTTACATCAATGAAGAATAATTTTGCATGTTATTTTCTGTTCATAATAATATCAAACATTGGTGTTTTTATGGATTAACCATTATTATCATCTACAAAAAACATCTCTGATGTTAGGTTTATTCCTACACTAGTGTATGTGACTTCAATAGTATATATTGAAGTAATTGTTTTATGGGTTAACTTATTTAATGATATTGTAGAAGGTTGATAAAGAGATGTTTATTATAACTTTTTACCACTAATATGATTATTTTATGATACATGAGTTTCATAAATAATATTTTTAAAAATATACATTTATTGGGGATTAAATATCATCATATTTTTAGCTGGAATAAATATTCTTTTTAATAGTGTGAGAAGTTATAAAATGTGTATCCTTCAAATTTTTCAATTTTACATATATTTCAAAAAATTTAAGTACTAGTTAATTATATCATTTTCAACTATTTTTAAACTACCTATTCATTCACTTTTCATTCTATTAATCTAATATTGTTGATTTCAATACTCCCCATTAAAAGAGTTTTCATCATCTTTGATTGTTGTAGATTTAACTTCTAATAAGTCTTATATGACACTAATAATATCATTGTGTGATTCTGTAAGAGAATTGATCTTTTGAATATACTCTACATGAATATTTCATTTTCTTTCACTAAATTGATTATTTCTTTGGCCTTAAATGTTTTTCATCAATATAAGAATCTCTAAAAACCATCCAAACATTTAACACTATTTCAAGACAATGGATTACATCACAAATTGTTTTTTACTCTCGATGCTATTATAATATATCCTATTAAATTTTTCTTTAATTACTGAAATATATTCATCACCAATATTCACAAGTTCCTCCTTTCCTTTAATGAGGTTTATGACAACATGGAAATTTTTGAATTTCATACCTTGTGAATACTCTTGTTTATTAATTTCTTCTTCTTATTTTTATTTTTCATTTAAAATATAATTTTGGAAAAAAAAATTATGAAATAACATCTTCAGTAAAATTATTCAAATATCATTATAATTGAATTTATAAGTCATCAACAGTTCTGAAAAAATTTTCATCCTTATAAAAACCACTACTTGAGATAGTTTCATCAAAAATATCATTGAAAACTGGTTTCATAATAAATCTTTGGTCTATCTATTGTCTCTTTGTGATTTTACACAATATGTTTTCTCCTATATAATTCCTTATTTCAGATTCTTCGTAAAGAACATCAATTATCCTTTTACAAAAATGGATAGTTAGTTATCCACATATGGAAAATCATAATGAAAATAAATTTTTTAAATTATATAAACCATGTCAAAAAGAACATCAGAAAAAACTATGATCCAATTAGAATAAAACCTACAAACTGATACCACATGAAGAGAAATAATGGACAATGGGAGCCTCAAATATTTGAATTGAATAAAAACATAATACCCCATTGTACAATGGTATTTATAATTTTGGACCACTTCCTTTATTTCATGTTTCATGCCACATATATTTTCATTCAAATAATTAAATGTGAATACTATTTTTATTTCCTCACACTATTAATGTTTATATCACCCAAACATAGGTTATATGGTGCTAAAAATATAGGATCCTTTCTTATGTAATGAATACCCCTGTACATATAAAAATAATATTGTGTTCTATTATTTTCTAGAAGTTGAATCAATTCCCTATATCTCAGATGCATGAATATCTTCTTGAAACTATATTCTCATTTGGAATGATATATCTTCATAAAACCAAAATAGACATAAATTTTGAATTATTTAATGCATGAAATACATTGATTATATTAATGATTTCATGATAATCGAGTGAGTAACACATCAAAAGTTTGATAACTAATGATGGATATTTGTTTTGTATACCTTTTGATAATTAATAACTCTGGTGAAAATCAACTCTCAAGCATCATGTAGTCGAAGGAGTAACCCATGTTGATTGGACAGTTCAAATTTAATTGATTTGTGGGACCTCATTATATTTGATTCTTTTAATAGAGTATGGATAGTTCCAATAGAGTGATACCCAAAATTTAAATATATCATGGTTGACCAACACTTAATAAAATATCACATGGCATAAATTTCTTGATCTGAAAGTGATGTTCAATCGGTTTTACACTACACACATCACCCACATAGGTCATTCCATACACTTCTACGGTCCACCGAAGCACCCTATGGGGCCCATGCACCAAATACAACACCAATTATTTCAAGTGTGTTATTTATGGGAACTATTAATGAACTCAATGCCACTAAAGGTTGGCTATGTTTGTCCACCCTTATGAATCTGACCCGTGGGGTCTACATGCAGTTGACGGGTCCCAAGTTTGCAGTGTTCTAACCCATTTTTTATGGACCACATGAAATAGGTTGTGTAATTACTAAAAATTAATTTTCAATCCAAAAAATTCAATCTTATAAAGGATTCCTCTAGGAAAAACGTAATTCTATATTTTCATAAAATTCACAATAAATTAATCCTCATGTAATAATTTTATATCGTATAACCAAATTCTTCTTTATTAAAAATACTATTTTCATGATATTAACTAAATTATTCTTCATAAAAATAAATATTGTAATTTTATTCAAATATTCTTCCTTCTTGTAAAAATATATCATCCTTAATAAAATTGACATATATCTTTTAGGGATAAGTCCAGATAAAATATTATTAGATTTCAACCTAGAGAATTGTACAATCATGAAATCCAAGGACATTACGTGAATCCATAATAATTCTCTAATAATTTTCACCATCCTTCATCATTGATTATTGTGTTTTTTATATAATTTAATTCTAATATTAATCACTAATCATAAATTAATTCGTCATACAATTAATTTTATTCTTAAATACATTTTGATGAAGAATATAATGATACTCATCAAGCATCCACATGCTATTATCAAATTATGATGATGTATTCTCTTTGAAAATATAGTTAAATCCAGTATTCCTTTGATATATCAGAATATTAGTTTAACATAAATAATTTTTCATTACATTGTACATATTGGAAACCTCAACACAAGATATATTTCAATTATATTATGCAATATTGATGTTTTTGGGTACGATAGGATTCTAATGATTTGAATTCACTTTATAATATCAACTAATTTTACATCATCTTTTGGAAGAATTCATCTGAGAATAAATTTTTGTTGTTTTACCTTTGTATCCCCAATATAAAATCACTTCATCCCCTCATTATTATATTCATGTTGATTTTAATATTCTCATGATTTCTATATACATAAGTAAAACAGTGTAAGAAATTAATTCCCATGTTATACACATTGAAAACACTATCCCTATAAAAAATTCAAACTCATTTCATTAATCCACAAAAAATAAAATATGTATTACATCATATACATAAACAAAATACATCAGAATCTTGATCATCCTATTCGTATATAGGTATATTATGATCAACCACCCCATGTTGGGATATATACATTTACATGTATTGATCAATCCTTGAATATAATGTTCTTGGTTCCTCATTTATCCCTTAAATTACATTCCTAAATTGAAACAAAATATTATCATTAAAAATAATTTCAATACCATTAAACTAATTTAAATATAATTATTCTACAAAACTATTATTTATAAACACTGATTTCAAATCCATTTTTCTATATTGAATTAATTTGTAACTTGTATGGGTGAGAATAAAAAAATCATTATGCTCAGAAAAAAAATGTGGTCATTATAACCTTTCATAACCTAAGTACACTAATCGATTTATAGACCAATTCAACACATAACCTTATCTATTCCTCCCTAGTTTCAATTGGTTTCGGACTAGTTTTGAGAATATATAAGGACACTGAAGATATTATACCCACATATCAATGTTCACAATAACATAAAATAACAACACAACATAGATACCATAAAATAGAATATGTTGAACAAAAAACTAAACATGTTATATAAAATGTAATAATAGAATAATACATCCATATATAATCATTGGTCACCTACCAGATTAAACATATATAATAAGAAATATGATAATAAAATAAATGATCTAGAGGAACTACTACATCCATGAACCCCACATTATCCCAATCTCTTGTCTCATATGAGATATTCTCCTAAGGTAGTCTATTCTTAGTCATTTCACATCCTAAAAATTAAAACAGTAAGGAATTCTTTGGTACCTATGTACCATGGGCACTATGTAGTATGTTAGTACAACTTATCTAACCACCACCAATGAGGTTATGTATAATAAAAATAATTGCTGGTATACACATGTGATATTATTATAGTCATATGTTATTATAAATTTTTCTAAGTGTAAAACAACAATAACCTTCCCACTTTATGTTCTTATAAGTACCCTTAGATATTATCAAACCATCATCGGCTACTGTAGAAGATTCTGTGATCATGTCACATAATTATTCTAACCCAATATCAATTCCATAGCCATTTCCTTTAGGGAATATCCTGGGAAATCTAGTATAATAATGTATAAATAGATTAACATTAAACCTATATAGTTTAGTTTTACTGGGATCTATGGAAAATTCAAAGGATTCATGGAAAATTGAGTGTGTGTGTATTATGATCAATGGTAAATTCGATTTTTTTAAAGAAAGAGAGTTTCTTAGGTCTCATGGACGATTCACATGAATTTAGGGAAATAAATTGTATGTTTAGGTTCATCTTAACATTTTATTCCATTTAATCTAGTGAAATAAAACATAATAAATTCCTCAAAATCCCAATCATAGGGGAAAATATAGTGTATTTTAATATCATAATCAACATATATTTCACTTTCATTTTGGAAAATACTATCTATGGGAACGTTAGTCTCAATAGATGATTATAGATATATATATAAATCCCCTATATTTGTCTTTATGGATGGTTCCCAGGATTCTTGGATACCCATGTTCATTTATATCAATCTTGAAAATTGATTTACTAGTATCAATGGAATTCTAGAATGACCAGTATCAGGGTTAGAAACAAAATAATATGAGCCTATATGATGCATCCCTTATTTCTTAATACATAACTATGGGTAGTAATTCCAACCCCAATAATATCTTCAATAAAATATTGATGGGTTTTCACATCTATGTGAACCCATACTATAAACTAAGGTCATCCAATATAGTGTAAAACCTTCTATAATCAATGTTTTATATGCTCAATACATTGATTTGGTTTCAAAGGTAACACCCTCAATCAATAATATTCATTTCACATTCATCCTCTCTGTGGTCAATATGTCCCAGAGCTACCCATAAAAGAATCCTTGGTCAAATATCTATCTTTATACATCTCTATATTTCTTTAATATCAACCATAATCCTCAAAGGGTATATCATCCCTCGACATCATCATGTCTCATCAAGGCCTCACTATCCTCACAGAAAAGTCTCGGTATATGGAATTAGGCACATCCACCTTCCATTTTACTCATGGTTATTCCAAATACAAAACCCAACCATTATTTTCATTAGGGACTACCCACCCAAGTCATCCTATCTTTGTTGGCGAGGGGAAATTATCCCCCATAATTGACTCATTATCCTGATGGTTATGAGGAATCTCAAGGGTCCACAATGAAACTTCCTAATCCATCTTAAAAATTCTAGACTATAACACCCCAAATCATGTAATCTAGGGAAAGTGGATATTTAACTACATTTTCACAGGCTGTAAGAGATCATATCACATGTCAAGTAGTTTATAAGCCTTTGGAAACTAGATTCAAACATCATTTTTACATTAAATTTTAACATATGAAATACAAAATTATATTCTACTGAGATCCTTATCATTTAAATTTATTTATATACCTAAATTTTTTTCATAAACAAACTCTTGATATCCTGTATAAATGAAAACATAAAAAAGGGTAATCTCATATTCTTAGTATGTGAAAACAAGCATCAGAATCTATCTCATAATAAATAAATATAAAATAGTATGGAAAAGATAATAATAATCAAATATTCCATATAAATAATATCATAATCGGTGAATGTATCCATGAATTACATAAAGAATATAATCACCTAGTTTACAATAAATACTTCAATAATTATAGAATTTATAATGATGAACATCATAATCCTACCATCAATGATTCATTCCAATAATTGTTTCCTAAATAAGTATGAAACACACCAAATGCACATACTAGTTTCTCTCTTGAGAACCACCGACGAATAAATTGTCTATAATAGACACCAAAACCCTCTAATTTACTCTAATTAATTTAATATATAAAATAAAGGAATAAAAATTCAATACATAACCAATATAAACATTTATATTGAATAACTTGTATATGAAATGTTAATATTCCCTTCAGTAAATCACTAAAGAAACACGATAATCATACAACTATAGCAATATGGTAAATGGTTTCATTGTGGTTAATTCCCAATATAGAACAATTTTCATCCATATATATTTATATATATCAAAATGTGTTTAAAAATTCTCTAGAACATTCCTTTAGCAGAATAAATTTTTTATTTTATTTTTTATTATTTTAAATATAAATATTTACATGTTATTATAATAAAAATTCATTGAAAAGGACTACGGAAACTCATATAAGAATATTAAAGGATAATAATATTCATGAAAAATGTAAAAACTATCTATATGGTGAGCATTAAAACAATTCTTCCATTCACATCATAAGTAAAAAAGTAACTGATTTGGAAAATGATAAAATAATTATTTAATTTTTTTTATTTATGTAAAAAAAACAAAACATTTTATTTTTTAACCATTGTAAAATATAAAAATCATTCAAAACATTTTAAATAAAATATGAATATGGAATAAAAATATTCTCTACTGAAAAGACAAATGATGTCTGTTTTCAATAAAAACATTCATTCAAAAAATTTAGTACATTGAGATAGAAAAATGAGAGAAAAATTATAAATTTTTATAAATAACTAAAGGATAAAAATGGAATAACATTTTTAGGAGTTATATGATAATATTTCATCATTTAATGTTTCTATATTTATAATCCCGATAAAAAAGTTAGATTATAACATTAAACTATTACCACTTTTGTAGCTTATGAATCGTAACCCAATGAAGAAAATGTATTGAAATGAAACATTAAAGTACATATATGTATATATACATAATATATCACATAAAATGGGTATTATATACACCAAATGAATGAAACAAGTGTTGAGAATATCAAATGTCCCATAAAAGAAAATGTGATATGAGAAAAGCATTCATCAAATCCAACATTCCATGTATGTTCTTTTAAACATAAGTAAAATAAATTTTAATTTATTATAATTCAATTAAATATAAAAATTAATAATTATAATATGATACATGAAAAACTTATAATATCCTATCTCCTATTTAATAATAATTCATTATTTAAATATTCATTCTGGGTGACAACTGTCTCATTTTACAAATATTTTTCTATTTAATAATTTCAGTCCTTGAACATGAATCATGGTTCCACCATCTAAAATTTTAAAATAATTTAAATTTTATCATATTACTTCATAATATTACTATTTTAAATATTTTTGAACCATTTATTTAATAAAAATTATATCATCACTCATGTTGGAGGTAAAACCGACCTAAACAAGAGTATGTTATAATGAAAAAATGGTTATGAAAAAGATAAGGTATAATCATAATATTAAAACTATTGAATAATATTAATATCATAAGTATTATATATATTAAAATTATAATTATAGGAATTTCAATAAAAGGAATACATTGAATATGAAATATATCCCTCAAAGAGATGGTAGTATGTGCATATGCATAAATGATATACCCATTTTTAAAGAGAGAAAGTATGAAATATAATGTACTACTTTATAAATCTAGAATAATTTTTATATCCCAAATATAATATAAATTTATAAAATCTTTCATTTTAACCATTAATTATGGGAAATTATGTAAAATTCGTCACATTGATACATGGATGGGGTCTTTTACACGTTTTCATGAGCAATAGTTTAATTTAAAATTTAATAGGGTGGAGGGAAATGATTATGAAACGATAAAAAAACATTACAATATATTGATGATGATGGTACAATTTTTTTATGCTGGATAGAACTAATTTAGATAAAGTATAATTATATTTAATCCTTTAAATATTAAATAATAATTATTACATCTTTATTGAGATTCATCCATTGGATTACAAATAAAGCCTTTATAGGATGATATTCTGGGAAGAAAACAAGATCTTGGAATTAAAGTAATATTTTATAGTTTCATTGAAGGGATCAGATAATCTATATTTCTTAATGTTTTTTAATGAAACCTGAGAAGATTCCCCAGCTTTATTTGTTGGGAGAGAGACTCACATAAAATTTATTAGATGATATAAATAATATAAGGAGTTTTTCCTGTGAATGTTTTATCCAATAAATTATAATTATTGATAAGATAATGTGAAATAATCTTCATCTATTAATATTTATACAAGTTTATGTACAATTTTTACCTTTATAAAATTATTAAAAACCATGGTAAACAAGTTTTAACCCTAACCATGGTACCAAATTTTATCTAATATATCTATTGATCTTGTCCAAAAAAAGTTAAAAAATTACCAAATATTAATCATGATGATTAAAAATATAGAATAAATTTTGAAATAATAAATTTATATATTTTTTCATGAATTAATTTTAATATGAGTGTATAATGTGAAATGAAAACCTCTTGTATATTTCTTTATTTTAAGAGTAAAAATGATTTTTATATAGAATAAAGTATAATTTTGATTGTAATGGAATTATTATGATTATCTCAAGTAAAATAAGTCTTATTGGCCTTTAAAACTCATCAAATTCCTAATGGATACTTCATTAGAATTTATTATGTGCTAATAAATATTTTTTTTGAAAATAAACATAAATTAGATTTCAAAAAAGGTATTCATATATTTACTAGATAACCAATAAAATTTATTATAAATAATATTACTTCAAAAAATGTGTTATTCATTTTTTTAGCATTTCTGTTTTTTCTTATATCATTACAATGTAAAAAAAATTGAAAGTATTTTTAAAATTTGGCATCGTTCACATTTCACTCCAATAGTCAACTATTTATAAAAAATATGAAAATTTCACTATAGTTTTATTTTAACAAGATATTTTCAAAATTAATTTCATTTTATAAAATAATATTTTAAAAATTAGAATAAATTAATTATAATTATTCTCAAATAAAAAACCTCAATCCCGTTTTTATAAATAATTTATTCATACATAATAATAAATTTATTTTTCTTCTTGGATTTATAAAAAAATATGATGAATATAATTTTTTTTGATTAAACTAATCATTTTTCTTAATTAAATACTATCATTGTAAATATAATTATTTGGTTATTAATATTCTTTCCCTTTAACCCAAGGACAAGGTTATAAAAATCACATTCAAATAACATTATATCATATTTCTTTTACAATTTGGGTCATGTGTGGTGAACTCTGTCAAGGGTAGTACTTATTTCATGGAAACTACAATAATGGGGTATTATAGTCTCCACTATTTAAAAAAATGATTCCCAAAATATTTAATTTATTATGACCATATCATTAATTTTTACTTGATATTTTCATAAATTTAAATTTCCATGTTGAAATTTCGAGAATTATTTTTTCATAAATAATCAATATGTCCACCTTTATAAAATATCAACTTTCTATTGTGTTTACAAAAGAGTAACTTAATAATTAGTTGATAATTTCATCCAAATAAATGATTGAATCGTCATAAATTTCATGAGTTTGTTGAAGTATAATAAAAACACATACTTCATTACTTTCAAATTAATAGGTGAATTTATTTTCAATAACTGTGTCTTTTAATTTATTTCATCTTTGAATTCTAATAATGATTGACTAAGGGGAATTTTTATTCCTGATATATGAACATAAAACATTAATAGATCAAAATATCCATAAAATAATGACATGTTATATCCCCCATCTATAAAATTATAACAATAATACTAGATAATACTAAATATGGATAATTTTTTTATGAATAAGTAATTCTTTAATAAATAAAAAATAAATAATAACACCCATATAAAGAATAAAAACAGCAAGGATTAAATTATAATTACTCTATATTGAGTGATATTTTTTTGGTTCATCTACTATTTTAAAATTCCCCTAAACTAATTAATATTATAAAAATACCAACTATAGGTACAATACTGATATTTGTAACAAGTGAATAGATGTTCATTATAAGAGAAAATGCTCTATATATTTTCATTATAATCATATTCCCATTTTTTTTGATTGATTATTACTTCATTGGAGTTTCAAGGGATAAATTGATATCCATGACAAATATAAAATATAATTTAGATACCGAATCAAATAAAGAATAATTTTATGATAAAAGTATATATTATAGTAATATTGGGTATTTCAACATAAGATATTGTTTTTTCATATACTTAGTCTTTATCCCTTATCCTTTTATAAAATAAATTCCCTTGTTACTTGTGGATTTCATTTTCATAGTTCCCCGTCTTGATAGAGTTTTAGAAATAGGCAATGGATGCTTATTTTCCCCCTTTAATTTTGTCCCCTAATGGAATTTAATAACAAACATAATGATATAGTATTTCACATCATGAATGTAATAGGGTGTTTCATTCCACTATTATCACATGTGGGAAGTTCCATCCAATATTGAACATCCTCAACTTAGTTCATTTTTATTAGTACATAGTCCTACCCTTATTCTCTTCATTTCATTTTAAAATGTAAGAGTTTGAGAATTCATTCTTCATATTAATATAAATAAGGATAATATCATTATATTAACTTTCTTGAGAGACTATTTCCCTTGAGAGTATTGTTATAATACTATCAAATAAATGGTCAATCATACATTCCAAATTATGTATGTATTCCAAAGCATTAATTTCTAATCTTGTATTTTTTTACTCATACCTTTCAACACATTCCTTTTTATTGTCACATAGATTGAAGAATTTTAGTTCAAAACCAATTCACTTCCCATAAGGAATGTTTATTTTTTAAAAATTTCTCATTAATATACTCCCAATTCAAAAACTTTAACTTCTCCTATTACATTATATTTGTAATCAGGGATGAACATTGATCAAAATATACCTTTGAAAAATACACTTTCAGAATAAACATCACCCTTTAATTACATCAAAATAAAATAAATATTTTCACTCGGACATGATCCATTTCAGATCTATTAATTTATTAAGATTCACATTTAATGAAAGTGGTTGTCGTGGAAAGATGTTTTCAAATATTTTTTATAGTTTTTTGGATAAGTAGGTTGATGTTGGTTTGAAAGTTTATTTATCAGAAAATTATCCAACTTGTGCAATAAACAATGTAATATATTGAATTAACTAACAAATTTTTCTATTTCAAATCATAGTATACGATCATAAATATAGTATAACACATATCATAGATAAAAACATATAACTAATAAGTCCCATAATATAAATCATAGTATCTTTTCGAATATCCTCAAATTATATGAATATATTGAAATAATTTATAATGGTTAATAATGAGAGCATGAATGAAAAATATAATATCCTCCATATCTGACTACCCAGGTGCATAGTGAGTGCCACAATCATCATTCATTAGTTACAATTGTGTTAATACTCAATCAAACCCATTCAGAGTTGTTACCCCTAGAATCATCTTTCCCAATACCATATCCAATTTCTAATATCTAGAAATGATTATATTTTCTTGGAAAACAAAACAATCAATAATTTACCAAAACATTATGATGTTATACTATTCAAAGTCTTATAATTAGATATTTTCATTGTGTTGAGGTCTCTAATATATATTTTCAAAAATAATGTTCACAATATTTTTGTTTAGAGATAAAGGACATGTATTATTGATTGAGGTGAATATAATGGTAACCATGAAATAATTTTGGTAATGTTATTTTTATGTGTTTTCAATAATTGTGATACTATCATCTATTTTATTGTATATAATGATTCCATGAATTAATTTTTCTAAATAAATTGAAATTTAATTATATTAATTAAATATATAAAGAAAATCATAATTCCCAAAAAGTGTAATTAAATAAAGATGAAAATAATTATGAATCATATATGTGAGGAAGATGATGTTCAAGAATCCGTGTGTGAATTTAATATTCGATGAATGGTCACAAAGAAAATCCATATTGAAGAATAGATTCATAGGATAATTATATAGATAAATGATCATGTTGGTTACCCACTTAACGAATTCCACCACATAACTGATTTAGATATCGGATAAGTCACCTAGCTGATTTAGGCATGTAAATGTTTCACATAGCTGAATGGTAACATGAAGTATTCACATTGACAATTTTTACACATAATATAATTCATGTATTCAAATGATGCTTAAAATCCAAATTATAAATTTAGTTATTTTCATTGATGTAAATTATTGAGTCACATGGTTTAATACATCACATATGGTATTGTTAGGACAAAGACAATTGGATGTCTCTGAGACTATTGGTGGATTAGTTTCATATGGAAGAACTCCATGATTAAAGTTAGTATGGATTATATCTAAATTATGCAAGAATAGATACATACATATTTTTTTAATATTTAATAAATGAATGTTTAAATAAGTGTGATTTGGATTGTTCTTTTCATAAACTAATCCAATTAAAATCTATTATAGATGTTTTTACTATATATGTAACTAGGATTTCCAGACCCAATATTTTTGTCAGTTTGAAATCAAATTTAATTATATGGTATTATAAATATCAAAATTAATAATAAATTAAAAATAATAACCATATAGGATCAATGAAATTATATTCATATGTTTCTAGATCTATATAATTGTATGGGAAAACAGGTTGATGAATTAGGGTTTCTAAAAATGAAATGGATGCATGCAGTTTTTTCCATGTAAATTGATGGGATTGCATAACAAGAAAGAAGAGAGTATGAATAGTTTATGATCTCAGTACATTAGTCAAATAGATTATTTTTATTGGAATAATATGTATCTATTTTCAATTTAGGATTTTAATTTTATATTAGTGGAGGATTCACTTTATGGTGGGATGCACAAAATAGCTGGGAGACTTGTATGTGAGATTCAATGATTTCCCCTACACATAGTGGTTTAAAAATATTTATTGGGTGACCATAAAATAAAAAAAATGTACTAAATAATGAAAAGTAATAGTACTCATATTGAGCAGTGAAACAAATAAATAAGTTGTGATATAATTTTCTATTCATTTGTCTGTGTTATCATCAAATTTCACACATCCTAGTAGAGAATGTTATTTAAAAAAAGAAATAACATAAACTTTTTGAATAACTGATTCTCCCCACCCCCTCTAAAATAATCATTTTTCTTATGTGACCACAAGTGGTTTCAGAGATACGTTACCTTTATTATTTTTTTTCTATTGAATTTATTTATATGAATTATCACTTGTGTTTCAATTATCCTTAAATTATAATTTAAATATAAAAAAACAAAAGAGGTTTCCCATGTTTTATTGGAAGGATTTTTATGTATGTAATTTCATTATGCTTTCTTATCTCATGTATATCATTTATGATGTTTAAGGCATGATAACTAATGGATTTTTTCATTGTCTCAAAAATTATTCCAATACATCAATATAAAAAATAAATTTGGAAATTTCTGATCGTTAGATAATTAATTGTCATATTCTCTTTCAAAATGTGAATTTATAAAATTTAGAAGACTCCAAACTCAAAATATACGAGGGATAAGTTCCAAAATATCTATGAATGAGTGATCAATGTGAGGTAGGATAAGTTTTATTTTTAAAAAATCTAATATAAATATCATTTAAAGAATGATCATGATACCACTGATAGGTTATTTTCAATAGTCAATTATATTTTGTGTATAATCAGAGGCTATTAGGGGAATATGAATGATTATATTATTTTTTAAATTATTTTGAATATCTTACTGCATAAATTTGAGGCCTATGTCTCAGATTTGGAAGAAAAAAGGACAATGTGATATCTATTTTAATAATATTTCTAGTATACTTATTTAATATGAAATGAGAAGTGATGATTCTATTAAGAATAATGTAAATTTTGAAAAATAAATTTTCTATGAATCCCCCAAATCTATGAATCGAAATAATTTTTTTAGAAATGTGAATCTAATGTGCAAAAATAATATTCATATATGGATGTGAAGTTTTCTAAAATTATTTCCCTCAAGTCATGAAATTCTAGACGTTGAAACTGAATGTTTAATGCTAATCTTCCACATAAATAAAAAAATTGTTGTGTTGTTTGAAATTATACATCAAATATCCCAAAATTAAATTAAGATTAATTAAGTGAATAATAATATGAATTTTTTAGAAGATTCTTAAAAATGAATTCATGGATAAAAAAGTCCATCATAAATGGATTTATAATAATTTATATATGAATATAAGGAGACATATTTTATCTAACTATTTGTAATGTGAAATAATTAATGAGGAATGTTAATAAGTTGATATTTATATCATTACTTATGAAGATATTCTTATTAGTAATGCTTGTGATAAATAAATCACCATAGATGAATGTAGTAACTTTATAAGTGAATATAATGAATACCAAATAGATTTTATGCCAAATAATAAATTTATAGAATGTATATTGAATATATTAAAAAAATTAGAGGAGAAAAAATGATAAACATATATTATCATCCTTCTAATAGTACGGGAACAAACTGTGAAGAATAATATTCTATGTTTTTCAATTTGATTGATAATATAGAGAGATACATCATAATGAGAAGACCTTCTATATTGAGATAAAAAAGATCCTTCATTATTTGACAATGCGTATGGTGTTAATAAAATAATATATTTCAATGTTGATTAAAAATATAACCATTAATAAATTCTATTTATAAATTCTAATTAAGAAGTCGGAGAATTTTTATAGAATAATTAATTGAAAAAAGGTTTAAATAATAATCTTCTGACGATTGTTTTTATAATAAAGTGGATAAAGAGTTGTTTTAGATGAATATAAATGTCAAATGAACCAATTTTGTGTACAAAAACACATTGGTTTGCAAAAAGGAATCAAACATTGTTAATGAAAGAAAATCAGAAATTCATAGGAATTGTTCTGGATTGTAGGATATGTTGATATGTATATATGCCTTTATATGTGTTAATTTTTCCATAGAGGATTTGGATATAAATCCTGAATGTGTTTTGTTACTATAATAATCATGAATATTATAGTATACTTCATAGAAAAATATTTTAGGGGATTCAACCCACTCTATAAATTCATATTCAGAAACAATCTACAGTAATGTTTTGAAGATTGAAAATAGATATCAATTTTTCAATAAGTGTGAAAATGATTTGATCTACTAGGAAATATTTTAAGATAATGTCTCGTTATTATTTTATATAAATATAAAATGTTTCTTCAATAAAAATGTATCAATATTTCTCATAATGTGGAAAATCCTCTTACTGATTCAAAGGTGGAATATCCATGGATATTTGATAGTGTGTGCGATAAGTATATGAACGTGAACATGAAATTGATGAATAATGTTGACTGTAAGTCCTAGATATTTTATGAATTATTTATTTATGAATAAATTTATTTATTTTATATCTTTCATTACATGAAACACCAATTTTATCTCTAGTTAAACACAAAATTTAGTTTTAATAAGATAATAATGAATTACTAATATAATTTTTCAATCATGCCCATTATTATATATCCATTAAAAATATTCATATGAAAATTAATATCTACTTCTTGGATATAAATTGTTCTGTTTTTTATATAAATAAATCTCATTTATAAAAAATAAATTATATATGATAAAGTATATACATGTTCATAAAATAGAATTATCTCAAAAAAGGGTTTTATGTATTTTTTTAAAAAATTTCAAATAAATATTTTACACTTTTATAAAATTATATTGATAAAATATTATATATTTTTTAAATCAGCTTTCCCGTATTATATTATGGTGTTTTTTGTAATTTTCCAAAAATGTTTCATTCTTTCAAGATTAGTAAAAAATACTGAATTTTAATTAAAAAATCCATTTTCCATTATATAACTTATAATGTTTTATAATAATAAAAAATTATATTGAGGAAAAATTAGTTAAATTAAATATCTATTAATAAAATATTCCTCAATTTAATTAATTTGATGATAACCTTTTTTATAAAATGATTTTAAACATTTCACCATATTTTTATTAGAAAACTAGCTTTGTCATCGCATTTGAGGAATTAATTTTAAATTAAAATTTTTAAATTCAATGAATATAATTTGAAAAAATGTATTAAAAATTATATAATATGGTTAAATTAATTTTTTACTATATGTACATGTATTTCATCAAAAAATACAATTGTGCCACTCACCTCCCTTATTAAAGGCCATGACCTCTCCCCTCTTTTTTGAAAACATAAATACATTTTAGTTCTAAAAATATAGACCCAAATTATTATGAAAAGTCCCCAACCACCTCCTTAATTTCTTATATTTGGTATAAATATATCCTATGAATTATTTGTATGAAAACCTAATGAGGTTTCTTGAGGAAGAGGAAATATTCATCATTGAGTATTTTTATATTGTGTTTTTCCACCACCTACTTATATAATTAGTATACAATTTTGATATAATAACCTCATTATATTATATATACAGAGATGTTTTTTTTCATGTTCATGAGAAAGAACTATCTCAATTCAATCATATGGGAGACAAATTCATCATTTGTGTGTATGGAGGACTGTCGCCTCGGGAACTAATGTCATTATTTTTTATATTACAACCTATCAAGGAAAGTTATAATGATGTTTTAAATGTTTGTATATGGTATGTATGATATTATAATGCATTTTCAATACTAATATCACATTTTTCTTTTTTAAAATTATATTATTAAAAACTAAGATAATTTGTTTCGTGTGTATGACAGAATACCACCCTGTGAAGTGATGTGATTCATTCACTCTTTACATGGAAAGTGATAATGATAGTTTTAATTATAATTTTATATATTTTACAATAAAATTATTATTTACTCTTAATAAATTTTTTACCATTATTTCATTCTCATTTTGCAAAATTGAATAAATTTTCAAGAAAACATACCGCCTACCATCTCCATAGACTGTGCATTTTATTTTCAATCTCTAACATTTTAGGATCACTCTAAAAACATATACACAAAATATATATGATATTTATAACATGTGTAATATCTTAATATTACGAGACCATGATCAATGTAATGTTACTTAAAATAAAAAAATAATACACATTCAAAAAACAATTTTATAATTATCCAGCATGTGAATTTAACATGGAATTTTTATTAAAAAAGTAGTATAATTTACTAAGTATATCATATATAGTACGATATATATAATTATGGTTCTTAAATATATTTATAATAAAATTATATTCATTATAAATGTGGTTTTAATGTGTAAGAAGGAATTCTAGACTTTCGGTAAGGTAATTTTGTCTCATTTTTTCTTATTTGAGACATATATTATGATAAGCACATATATTACATTATAAAGTGTATATAAAACAAAATTGACTTGTAATATATTTAATTTACTTATCCTTGTGATATTTTGAGATTCCTTTAATGATATGAATTCAGGGTTATTTCATTTTAAAAATTCAAAAGTGGTAAATATTTTATGTTACAATATCAACATTCATTAGGATTGTTTATGATTATGTTTCCAATGATAAAATATTATGATAACTCTCTTAAGAATGTCATGATTTTTCTTTTACTATGGTTATTAATTATATTAATTTTTTCTTTTTATACTCTTTGTTACTTTAAATAAATCCAAAAAATTTTCTTAATAAAATATGATATTATTTATATCTTCAGTCAGAAAACCATTTTACTCCGAAAAATAGTTTCTATAAATGGTTTTAAAAATGTTTTACTATTACCCAATGATTTATAAAATAAATGTTTAGCCTTGTTAGATTTTTTACAAAAAAATTGAATGTTTTATTCATTTCATTTTCCAGAAAATTGAATTTTTTTTTCTTTTATAAAAACTATAAAATGAATCTTTGTTTTAATGTGTACGAGTTGAATGAAAATTACTATCATTTAGACCATTACTTACATGGAAGATTAACTTATTATTTTTCATTTTTATTCTCTGATAAAATTATTTTTAAAATAAACAATTATGTTAATAATAGAGTATTTTCCATAGATAAAATGATATTTTCTTCAAGAGATATTTTAATTGATCTTTCCGAATCATTTTTCAACTAATATAAAATCTCTTGATGTTACCTATATTTTACTATGGATATGAACCGAGTTTACCATTTTTATTATTTATATAATTGAATTATTATTAAAATAATTTTATGAGACCCATTTCTATACCATGGGTTATACCATGATTAATTTTTTGCAAAAACCTCCTCCATTTTAATGAGTTATAATATTATTAAATGATGAAATTATTTTGAAACTTGTCACTTTTCCACAGGTTATGCTATGATGAAACTTGAATGAAACCAATTTCATTTTTTGGGATACAATATGATTAATTTTTTATGACCTTGGGAAAAAATAAATATGGTTTTAATTATGTGATGGTTTGGACTTATGTATCTCTCTAATACATTAGATAGTGATCTATATCACATGAGATAGACATGAATTGAATAGGGAGTGAACTAAGTTTAGTAGTGTACATTGAACTCTATGATGGTATTGGGAGTGATACTTGACCAAATTTATGCCTATATGACTTAACCCATTCCACTAGGATATCCTTGGTAGTGATAATAGACTACTATGGAAATGATTTTGTATTATTATGTATTTTCCACAAATTAATGTCTTCTGTCAATTTTATACTCTCATGGATTATGTATTTTTATTATCTTTTTATCTAAATATTATAAATACCCAATATATATTATATGACTAAATATTATGATATGTAATATGTAGGGAATGGTTTTCAAATGTTATAATCAAGTTATCATTCCCTTATATACACATTATGCTTAAGCATCTTCCTTGTTTACCCATACTGGGCTTATGATGTAACCCTTCCTTATGTTTACATTCCCTATGAATAAATGTATTATGTGTTATATGTATAAAAAGGTTTATAGATATGAATTATTCATTGGTAGATGACATAGTTCACATATGAACCAGTTGTTTATGTTTCCATGTTTCTAAAGGATTTTTACCTTTATAATTCTCAGTCATGTGTATGTGTAATGTAATGAATGTTCATAAAAATTGATTTAATATCTATGTATGATAATAATTTTTCACCTCTTTATTGATTTAAATGATAGGTTTAGTTAACCATTATAAACTATTTTGAGAAAAAAAATTTGATATCTCTAAGAACATTACTCTAAGAATATGTATAAGGACTGATCATATAATATGAAAATGTCCTGGATTTTTGGTAATGAATACAGTAAGTGTTTTCCAAAAAATTGCATCCATGTATTTATACAAAACATTGATGTGGATCTGGCACAGACTTTCCTAGTGGTAATAACTATAAAAAGGTTTCATTTAGCTAGACTAGATAATAAATGGGTGTATAAAAATTGGCATTTATGCACACCTGGTTTGACACACATAAGGTATTTTCTTTGTAAGTTCAGAAACTCCATATAAAACATATCAAAGTGTTTAAATATAGTATTTCTATGAATGGAATATGATTAAAAAATATTTCATAAATTAAAAATAAGTTATAATGATTTAGACATACAATAAGTTACATTTAATGAATATGTGATTCCCCGCTATGTTTATTATCTCTTACACTATTTTTGTTGTCAATTCATGAAACCCAAAAGAACCATGTTTATTATATATGTGATAGAAAATTCAATTATTCTCCTTAAAAGAATCCAAACGTTAATGGAGCTGGTATAAAGTATCTTATTTCCATGCTCACAAAACATTATTATGTTATGAATCATGTTTTAGTTTCAAAGGAACAAATGATGTAATATAATTCTCTTGAGTCATTCATGAGGAAATTCCTAACTTCTATCAATGGGAATTTTGATCCACTAGTTATTGTCAAATGGATTAGTACCACTTAAAATATATTTTCTATTCTCCAGTTTTTAAAACATGAAAAATCGTCTTTTTTACATTTTAAATGGTGATGTGGATCAATGGTGGACTCTTATAATGACTATGAGGAATTAAGATGAAATTGACTCCATGGATATGTTCAAGAAATTATTTTTTTATAAGTACATTACCATTATTATTCTTATGAATATTGATATGGAGTTCCTAGAGATAAAGAAAAATTAAAATAAATATATTGGTACCATAAAAGAATTTTTCTCAACAAGTGTTTATTGTGATTATAGTATTATCATACATTATAAATGTATGGTTTCCCAATTTTTCAAATCTTTAAACCCATGTCTCTGAAGGAAGTTATACATATGATACATTAGTAAATATGAATTTATTTTTCAATGTGCTATCAAGGTGTAAATTAAGGTTCGATTTATGTATCTATATTATCGTTTTAATAAGAAGATAAAAATGGAATTCAAAAAATAATCCATCAACCAGGGAGATAATTATATGATAATTCCTTTAAGATCAAGGTGTTTGAAGAAATAGGGAGGTATTTTTCATAAGGTAACTGGTAAATGTTTTAAGTTGGGAAGGTATGTTCATTGAAAAATAGATATAAAAAGTGATTGGAAGAAATTAGATAATAATTTAAATAAATAGAAAGTTTTTTTAATGCACCACCCATACTCAATTGTTTCAAATTCAAGCAGTTTTGTAACTTGGCTTACTAGTTACCAAATATAATGGTTAATGATAATGATTGATTACATCAAACTCTTATACAGAGAGTTAAATTTAAATATAGTGCAATAATATTTTTCATGTGGGGTGAAATAATGATGTGGTGAAAGGTAAACTTACAATACATTATAGAATTTCTAATGTCTATTTTCTTTGGAATTAACCATTCAATCATATCTAAATAATTTTATATGTGTGCCAAGTTTCTACCCAAATGATAAGAATGCATAATTAGAACTAAAAACCCTAAATGATATTATGATCAAATCCCAATGATATTATACATCTTTGATTAATGTTGGTGGGAATATACTTCCAAAAAATAAAATCATTCTTCATCTAGTTGAATTTTATATCATCATAGGCATGAATATGATTCATTTACATTTATTCCACAGAAAGTTTCATTAAAGGAATGCAACATTTTATATTCCAAACCACTCTATAGAAATATATCAATGTGGCAATATGTTATAACTTTTTTTTGATATAAAATACATTATCTGGGACTTAATTCCCATTCATAATGGGTGATTATCTTATATGGTTGTGGAGAAACTCAACATTGATGGTGTTCCTATTTTGCGGGAATTTGTTGATGTATTTTCTAAATAAAATCTTTGTCATCCACAAAATCATGAAATTTAGTTTTCACTAGAACTCATACATATTTTAAAACCAATTTAAAGGAATTCTAATAGAATGGTCCTCATTTAATTGTAGGAAACAAATAAGAATCTTTAGGAGAACCATCAAAAGGGATTCATTTAGCCATGTGTGTCACCTTGCGTTTCACCTATTCATTTTATTAAAAATCATGATGAATAAATGTGACTATGTATTTATTTTTGAACATGGTCAATTTCTAGAATAAGTACATTCTTCTTTGCATTGAAGACTTTTCTGATTATCTATTGTAAGCTCAATATTTTCCCAAGATTTAACATCATTTTGGATATCGTATATTGAGGGTCAGGAAGTAGGGTATATTAAACTCAATATTCTATACAAGGTATGAGCACTATGAATATATAGTGATGCCTTTCCTTTATAATAAATCCACTGTTATCTAAATGTAATTAATCAATAAATCCTTCAAAGAATACCTTAATTAGTTTTTGGTGGCTCTTATATATGATATTGTAACACCCAATGTTTTAAATAAAATATTTATTTATCTTATTAGTATTTTTAATTTTAATTTTAATAAAACAAATTTGTAGATAAGTATTAAAATGAAAATATACTAAATAATTTTTTATTAAATGCTACTTTTTGAAATATAGTCTCATTTTAGAAATATGAAATTATTATTAATAAATATATTTAAGTAAATTTTAAAATTACAAACGATAAAAATTTGATTTTAAAAAATAATTTTTTAAATGATAGTATTTGATAATAATATGATTTGGTAATAAGTTAATATTTGATAAATGATGTTTTTATAAATAAGGATTTATTTAAAATAATATTTTTTTTATTTGACAACATGTTAAATTTTTTGTATGAAGGAATTATTGAACTATTATAAATTATTATATTACATTAAAAACAGTAGAAAATCATTTATAAAATTTTCAAATAATGTTATATTAACATATAAAATAATATATATATATATATGTCTTAATTAATAAAATCATAAATTTATTATAAACTATGTTTATTATGAATTAATCAAATTATGGACTAAATATTATAAATATGAAACCAAGATCTCATTGAAGATTATGAGTTAGGGGATTTTCTTATTTGGTGGTCGAAGTCGTTCATATAGTCGAAGTCAAAGGAGAAAAGTGATCACTTATATTGAGTCTAGTCAAGGATTTGATCTAGTAGTGTGACTGAAGTTTAAGGCTTAAACACAGATCTTAGAAAAAACTGAGGATTTGAATCATTCAGGATGAGAGTGTAAGGATTTTTTTTTGAGACTGAAGGCCTTCACATTGGATATTGAGACTAGTGATGAGAAACACTAATTAGTTGTGTTTTTATATGATTTTGGTTTTTTTATTCTTCCTCATAAGGTTTCTTTCCATTTATTTCCAACTTTTTTCATCCTCGTTTAACTATGATACTCTGTATGTGGTTTTTTTATTTTTCATTTCTCAATTTTTCTCCCACCATCATTATCGGTTGTCCCTGTTATCGTTCAATAATGGCAACTTTATGTTCAGATAGTTGTTTTTGAAAAAAAATTAGATTTGGATGATTTTTTGTGGATGAAAATAAATTCTCTATGATGAAGCATAAAACATTCCGAATAAAAAAATAATATAGATAAAAACACTGAGTTTAACCTATTGTTTTCTCAATTGTATCAATTTCAATGAACCTAAAATATAATATATTATTTGATTATATATAAATTAATCATCACTATATCTATTTTTCTGTAGAAATAATGTTATATATTATATTCTCAATCTGGGTATATGCTTTCTCAGCAAGTAGAAGATTTAAGCCACACATTTTTATTCTATTGTGTTTATAAAAATATTTGTATTGCTTCCGAAATAGATATATAAATCCCCCTCTTCACTACATAATTTTGTGAGTGAGATGAAATTTTGGCGAGGGAAATCCTTTTTGAGCAAGGCAAAGGCCCATAGCCCTTGCATTCAATCTCTTATCTTTTTTACTTTGGATAATATTTTAGATATAGCAGATAAGAGTTATAGAGGGAACATTCCACTATAAAGATGAAGATTAATTATACAAATATGTAATGTATTTTAGTTTTATAAATAAAATTTTATTTAAAATAATTCTGTTTTGATAATTATATCTGGTTATAATTTTAATTGTGTTAAAATTCTTTTTCTAAGTGGAATTAATTTAAAAAAATACGTATATGAATTACGATCATAAATTATAGGTGGAATTTGTTATCCATATTATGATTTCTAATTTTTAAAATTAAAAAAAATAATCGATTTATGTATGCATGTCAAATTTTATTTTTGGTAAACAAATTTATTTAATTAAATTACATTTTAATTTTCTGGTGAAAAGGGTCTAGTTTTTACTTTAAATTATATATATATATATAATATATATGCTTCAATTTTATATATATATGTTTGTGTGTGTGTGGGTATAACTACCAAACTCCAAGAATGTTCACTTCAAGGATTTCTAAATATTTAAATATTTTGATTCCATGTCTTATACTTGTAAAAAATCCATGATCACAATTGTAATTCCTAAAGTGAATGTGTGTTTTTGATTAATTTTTATGTTTATTCCTTATATGTGTGTGTGTGTATGTACTGATGAATTAATTTTCACACATTGAATAAATTATGTAAGTATCCTACATGGGTGTAAGACACATGGGTACATATTCATAAAAAAATGATTTATTCGAAGTGTGTGGTCATTGACTTCTAATTTATGTTATGATTACACATATATAAATATATATATATATATTAATGTTAAGTGATTCAAAAATTATATATATCTCCATGAAATGATGAATATATAAGAAAGGATACTTTAATATTTTCTTGTGCGACACACAACTATCTATTTCTTATGATTGGTTTTGTTATTGGTTTATATAGTCATGTTATTTTTTCATGCATAAAATCAATTAAAAAATATTTTATTGATATTTTTATTAAATATTAAGTTTTTAAAATGATTGAAGTTATAACAATATGTAAACACCTATTTCATAAAATTTTGGGTACATGTATGTTTATGAAACAACTATATGGAAAGAGTTTGGTTGGAACCAAACTTGTAAGTGATATATAGTGTATGTTCATATATTTATGTATATACATACTTATTTATATAAATATAAATGTGAATGTTTATTTTAATATAATTAAATGTTTCCAAAATCTAAAACTCCAGTGAAAGTATATATAAATTAAGAAAGCTTAAGATGTTTTCAGAAAATACGGCACTTGAATATTGTAAAAGTGGTAGGAATTGAGAATTGAACTCAATCCCTCATTAAAGAAGGTAAGCCCAAGATATCCTTTAAAGTTACAAGTTTCCCTTGTATTTGGTTTTTATAAATCTTGTTTATATTTTTTTAGAAATATCACATTATTATTTTTAAAGAAATTTGAGCATACGTAATTTCAAAATATTTATGTATTTTCAATACGTAAATAATTTCAATATTATTTTGAAAGGTATTTTCTGAAAGTTTTTTTATATTATTTTCTAAAAAAAATTCAATTTAGTTTCTCAATGTTATTTCTAAATAATAATTTTCTAAAAAATTACTTCAAATATTTCATAACCCCTTATTGGGTAATTGAATTCTCACCCTTTATTTAAAAAAAAATTTCATAGATATCATAGATTTTCTATTTCAAATAGCTTTGCTTTTAGAGTTAGCATGTGTGGAAGCATAGTATGATTTTGTTTTATTTTTTGTTCAATGCTGATAAATGTTAGGTGTTGTCTTATTATATAGAACCTAGACCGGTAAAAGTTCCTCATTTTTTAGTATTGTGTAATTGTTCAGTTACTTTGTTATGAAAAATACACAGCATTTATATGTGCTGAGTCCAAATGTGTTGTCTCAAGATGTTAAAATTGATATGCTATGAATGGTATAATAAACTTTGGAGTTAAATGTTCTCTTTGAGGAAAATAAAATCTATGCATTATAAATTTTTTTGATAGTTATTTCCCCTTATAAATTCATTAATTCTGAAGATGGATAATCAGAATTTTCTTAATTTCGAAAACTGAATTGTGATGACGCAATTCATTTAAGGGGGGATAATGTAACACCCCAGGTTTTAAATAAAAGATTTATTTATTTTATTAGAATTTTTAATTTTAATTTTAATAGATCAAAATTTTAAAAAAATATTAAAATTACAATTTACAAAATAAGTTCTCATTAAATACTACTTTATTAAATGTGGTATTCTTTTAGAAATATGATATTATTATTAATAAATATATATTGGTGAATGATAAATTTAAAAATGATACAAACATGTTTTAATAAAATCATTTTTAAATGATACATTTTAATAATAATAATATTTTTTAGAAATTAATATTTTATAAAAGATAATTTTATAAACAAGTTTTTATATAAAACAATATTTATCTTATTCGAATATATGTTAAATTTTTTATCTGAAATAATTATAGAAATATTATAAATTATTATATTACATTAAAAACAATAGAAAAATGATTTATGAATTTTTAAAATAATTTTTTGTTAATATATAAAATAATATTAATACATATTTTTTTTAATTATGAAAATTATAAATTTATTATAAACTATGTTGATTAAGAATTAATCAATGTATGGACTAAATATTACAAATAAATATAATCATATTTTACTATTAAATTCAATCAATGAATTAATATACCATGTAAGATAAGTAATTATTAAAAAAAATATGAAAATATAGATAATTGTTTTAAAATTTATGATTTTAATTTCACAGAAATTCAGTTTTCACAAAAAAAATGAAATTAAAATAATAAATCGAAATCAGAATGTATAAGAAAATAAATAAAGAAAATGAATAATCGTAGAAAATCGTGATGAGCTAGGATTTTTAGTCAAGGGTTTTAGGGAGATCTGAGTCTAAGTAGAAGGAAAACTGAGATCTCTTTGAAGGTCATGAGTCTAGGAATGTTCTTCTTCGGTAGTCAAGTCGTTCGTGGAGTCGAAGTCGAAGGAGAAAAGTGATCACTGAGATGGTGTGTATTTGAGGATTTGAGCTAGTATTGTGACCACAGTTGAAGATTCGAACATAGATCTCAAACAAATATGAGTGTTTCAATCATTCAGGCGGAGTGTATAGAATGGGTTTTCAAGTTCTAAGGTCTTCACGTTGGAGATAGAGTCCACTAATGAGTAACATTGATTAGGTCTCAGTTGCGATTATGATTTTCAAAAAAATGACCCACATATTTTATGAGTTTTCTGATCTATATGTAAGTGCGGTTTTATCTAATTTTCGTGTCATATTCTTCATTATATAGTTACATTCCATTTACTTCTGATTGTTTGGAATGCTCTTTTAATTTTTATACTCTATATGCAGTTTACATCTTAATCGTTTCTCAATTTTTCTCCCAACATCATCATCGGTTTTCCGTGTTATCATTCAAAAGTGTCCATTTTAAGTTCGAATAGTTTTTCTCAAACAATATTTTTTAGATTAGGATGAATTTTTGTGGATTTAAATTAATGCTTCACGAAGAAGAATAAATCAATCTGAAACAAAAATAATATAGATAAAACCACTGAGTTTAGATAATTTTCATCTCAATTGTATCACTTTCAATGAACCTAAAATATAATATATTACCTGATTCTATAAAAATATGTGGTCATTAGATCTTTTTTCTAGTGGTAATGATGGAATATATTATATTGTGAATCAATTTATATTCTTTCTTAACAAGCCTATGATTTTAGCAATACATTTTCCATCTATTGTGTTTATAAAAATATTTTTATAGATTCCAATACACTTATATAAAGCCTTCACTTCCCTATATACTTATGTGAGTGGGATGAAAGGTTAGAGAGGGAAATTATTTTCATGAAAGGTGGATCCTCATATCCCTTTCCTTATATCTTTTTTGTTTTTAACTATAGATAGTATTTTAGAAATAGCTGATGAGAGTTATAGAGAGAATGTTTTTCTATGAAGATGACGATTTATTCTAAAAATATGCAAGAGATTTTCGGTTTATAAAGAAAATTTTATTTCAAATAATTCTATTTTAACAATTATATTTTGTAACTCCCCGACCCCATTTACCTAGAGTCAGTGCATTATTATTTATCATTGGCATGATCACAAAATATAAAGACATAAAAGACCAATTAGTTTAGTAGCCTTAGAATCACTTGCTACATTCATAACGTTTAAATTACATCATAAAATGGAAAACTACAACAACAGCTTGTCTCTATAGACCACACTCATATCCTCATACTATCCCTGCAGGACATTCATAAAATATTTCTTCACATCCTGGGAAAAATAAAACATATAAAGGGGTGAGTCCAGATGCTCAATAAGGATAACAATATAGCGAAAACATTCATAAATAATCAAAAACATTTAAGGAAATGTATAACTAAAACAAAATCATTTTAAACTTGAAATTCAGCATAATATGGAAAATATAAAATTAAATAATTATATTTACTTATTCACATGGATATTCAAATAGTCGAATAATCACATGGAATATCAATAACCACTTTCATAATGATGGAATGCATAATGCCAGACAATCATAACCCCATAGTCAAGGCCTTGTGCCAAGACTATAAATAATATTTTTTCAAGGGCTTGTTCCAAGACACTAGTTTGTCTCATGAGACCTACCGATGTATCGAGGAGCTATAGAGGGCTCCACCCATCACTTACTAAGTCCAGTGCATTCCTCATATGAAAATTTTGAAACATAACATAAACATTCATATTAAAACTAGTATATGAAATGTCAATACTTTATCCACTAACCATGAATGGTATAAAAATAGAACCTTCACAGTCAAACATAACTCATTAAATACAATATGGATGAATTTGTTTTAAAAAATTAACCTCAATTAAGAATAATGAAGGATATCGACATAGATGAAAATAATCATCAAAACTATTTGAGAGAAATATCCCCCTTTTTCTTGAAAACATTTAAAAGTCACACTATTTTCCAAGAAGCCGTTCAAAAATAGATTTTCGAATCAAAGTGTCCCATACCACTTTGAATATTTTAAAAGTAATTTTAATTTTAAAAAATTAATTTCAAGATAAATAAATCCTTAAAACTATTTTTAAAACATGGACATTAATGAGAAATATTTAGAATAATAAATCCTTAAAACATTTAAAATGATATTTCAGTTAGAGTTCCTAACCAAAAGATAGACAGTTGAATAAAAATAATTGATCTAATATAAACTATATAATATCATGGAAATAAAGGGATTTATGATATATTATGTCAAAGTACATTATATACATCATATAAAAGTGAATTGGTGTATAACAACAAAGAAGTCTCAATGGAATGTAAATTGAGATGGAATCTCTTATAAAGACCATATCCTTAAGTTAAGGATAAATCAACGACATAATTATGTGTGAAAAATATAAATACACTCAATATGATTGGATATTAATTGTATATCAATCAGAGTACATTCACATATATTCTTGTGAAAACAACACCAATGAATTGGATGTTTAACTCAAAAAATGGAGATTGAGTTAAAATTACATTTATCAAGTTAATATCGATGACTTGAGAATTTATAAATAGAGTGATTATGTGTATCAAAATTATATCCACAAAACGGGGAGTGGAAATTATGACATAAGCAAATGAATAGTGATTCCACACATAATCTGGGAGTAAATTAATCAATGAAGTATGTGTAAAGTCGAATGAGTGGAAATTGAAATTTGTAATTCCATTACCAATTTGGTAACATACCAAACATACATCCCATGAAAGATGGATCATACAATTATGATGTAAATATCCATAAATTATATTATATTACACAATGAATACAATCATGGGCAGTACACACACCACATGCAATAAATAGGTGGTGAACAATGGAAATATCACTGAATTAAAAGTGAGATAAGAAACCCCTTAATTTGTAATTTTTCCTTGGTCGAGGGTAGGTTATCCTCTTTTATAATGGGTAAATAATTTTTATTCAATTATACAAGAATCATATACATTAATATGATATCATATATGATCTTTTAACATTAATTTGTTCATAATATCTTAGTATTATCGTCGTTTCGGGTGTTAACGGATTCATTTTACTTTATATTACTTGTTATGTGATCCATATTTGTTATGTATGGGATTTATATTATTCATATACAGAATTATATCATGTCTCTATACATTATTTTTAATCATCAAATAAAATTCAGTCTTGAATGGATATGATGGGGAATGAATCTCATCGTGTTTGTGGAGACAGTAATCCGTACGTACGCACGAGCGAAAATATCATTCTTTTGATATTAAAATAATATATAATTGGATGGTATATCATATATAAAGAATCATTATCATGTTATATTTATTATTTATATGAATTACAGGTCATTATTATACCAATCCAAATAATAATATATTTAATAACAATTACACCACGACGTGGAGACGGTAGGCCGTACGTACGCACGTATGGTGACATGTCATTAAAAGGATGGAAAGAATACTCAATATTGTTGTATCATATTTATAATAACATAACAGTATATAGAATATACTATAGTTATTATTTTATAATGTAAATAACAAAGAAAGAAGAAGTGGAAGAAGAAAGGAACTTCAAAGAGTGTGGTGAAAATATTACCTCTTCTTCGTGTTCTTCCTTTTGATTTGATCAAAAGGGATCCTTAGGATGGATTTCTGATCAAACTAAGGCCTCTAAGATGAAGTGAGGGAAGTTGGGATAATATTTGGTCGGGTGTTGGCCGAACGAAAAGGCTTTGATGTTATGAATTTGAGATAAAGGTGAGTACCCTTTTGTAAGAGGGGTGAGGGGCACCTTAAGAAAAGCTAGAAATATTATTTTATAATAAATTCATATTCAGTTTATAATGGTTCCAAAGAATATTATTTAACGTTTATGGTCAGTATAGGTCGAAAAACACTCAACCAATAGGTTTTAGACAGGTTTGTTTCACTATATTAACTTTATCTTTTTTATTTCACTCTTAGTTAAATAGTTTGACATTTACCATGTCTCTTTGTATTTTTATATTATATAGTAAATAAAATTACTATAAACTTCCAAGAGACCCCCAAGTGGTCCATTAATGATACAACTATCATGATATAATTACTTTGGGCAAACAATATATTTATAGGAAGATTATATCAATTTATAATATAATATTTGTTTTAAAAACTCTTTTATGTCAATTTTGACACTATTTAATAATTGATTTTTTTTAAAGTCATAAAAACATTATTAATTCGAAACAAATACATTTAAGAAATCATAACATGTCATATTAACTAATAAAATTCTTGGATTTCCTCAAAACTTTTACATTATATTTATTTTAACATTTATAATACTAATTATTTGATTCTTTCATTAATAAGGAAAATACTGCATCATTATTGGTTCATAAATAAATTTAATTATTCAATGTCTAAAAATTATAAATAAAATTACATTATGTATGAAATAATTTTAGATTTCTAATTAATATTTATATTCTAAAATATAACATATATAACCCTATGTAAAAATTAGTTTTCTAAAAGATATATGCTTATGTCATTTTTGTATTTACTTTAACTTAATTAACATAAAGTGTCATTATCACTTACAGGTGGATCCATTGGGTCCCAAAATAGACACAAAGATGCACATGGTCGTAACTGAATCAACCAATAGGTTTGGGACACATTTTAGGGTAATTTATTTTTATTATAATATTGTTTATTAACCCTTATTTACCGGATTTACCCTTTAACCATGGTAAATAAAATATTTACCAAAGTAATTATTCAAAAAGTCTAAAAATAAAAGTTACCTATTTACACAATTTGGACCTCATGACTCTAAATATAGAATCCATTTTTCTAAATTCAAAACACAGAAGTGGCAGAAATTAATTTAAAATTAATTCTCACTGTCAAAACAAAAAACGTGTTTTAGGAAATAATAACTATCAAAAGATTGACACTTGTTAATTTCTGGTTGAAATGTGAAATTAAGTCCAATGACCAAAATTGTATTAAATGGTAAAAATATATTCCTTATATACTTTAAAACCACTCAAATTCATAATTTATCACTATTAATTATTCCGATTAAAAAAGTTGTTTTTAATTAAAATTTAGTAATTTTCATTATTCATCAAAATATGAAAGTTATCAGAAATGTACCAAAAACTCAACCTATAATAATTTCAATATTATGAATCCAAAAATTAAGTCCATTTTTAATTATAAACTGTATTAAATTTCAAAAAGTGGGTATTACTATTCATAACTGCTAGTTTTGTTGGTTGTGGTTTGTGTTAGAACTCGAAGTTGCATACAACACATGCTACTGTATTATTCAAAGAGAAGAATACCATGGAAGCTTGGGGTGTTACATTCTCCCCTACTTCAATAAATTAAGTCCTCCCAATTTTTAAAATTGAGCTTGGGAATATAATGGAAAGTCCCACATCGGAAAAAGATTCAATAAAACTATCACTTTAAAATAAAGAAAGAGAAGTACAAAGGTCACTCGAGATAACCTATACTAGGATTCCATGTAGAAAACATGGATATGGATGATAAAATAAGTTCCATGTTTTGATGGAGAGAGATAGAAAACGTGATCAGGGGAAAGTTAACAATAATAAAAACACAAACTTGTACTGGGACAAACGGTCATTAGTTTCTAAGTAGGAAAGGTAAATGGACAACATTTTTTTATGTTACATTACATAAAGAAGAGGAATTCATTTCTAAGATTGACTAAGAACATAAAGAGATATACTTACTTTTTAAGTAAAGTTTCATTCTTTTATAAATTTCTACTACTAACCCATTTTCAAACGATGAGTATTCCAGAAGACTTGGTCACACTAGAAGATCTAGAATAAAATTATAGAGAATCACATGATCCATAAAGGATAAAATATATATTTAACTTGTCTTTAGAGATTAATCAAAAACAAAATGGTTAGTACATGATTTGATGATCCCCCAAAAAATATTCCTTTAGAGAAAGAAACACAAATCATAATTTCTAAAATTAAACCAACAATGACCCAAAGTTAAATGAATACCATTCAATAAACAATTGTCCTCAAAATCCTTCAATATAATCCAAAGTAATATTTAAACCCAAAACATAGAAGAATTTGGTTATGTAGTCTTCCATGTAAAATTGTATCTCCAAATGACATCAACTAGTCTTAAAGTTACATACTTAAAAGTAATTAACCCAATCACATATTCTCTATTATAGGTCAATCATTTCCAGAAATAACTTAAATCACTATAAATCCACAATAAAAACATAGATAAAAATCTACCATTACTCCTCAAATGAAATCCCATAGTATTCTAATTTCCATGGGCGTATAGTGTTCCCAACAATGAGAACATCTTCCACAATAACATTTATCACTTAATCATCAAATCATTTACATATACTAAGAGTATTCATTTGTTAAGACATAAGATCCCCAATCAACTTATTATTGATCAATAAAATCATTTAACTAAAAATAATTAGTCACACTAACCAGGGAATTCTTGTATTCTAGTGGTAGGTGATAAATCCCAATCGCAATTTGGATGGGGGTTCAATTCCCAAAGCTTTGTCCAACATGATAGGTTATCACATGGTCTACATGTTGTCCTTTTTCAAAAACTATATTTTATAACATTACCAAAAATGAGATAAATTCTTCAAAATAACCATAACATAATTTAACCACAAATGTTATTTCATACCTTTCATTTTAATCCCAAATTATAATCACTTGTAATTGCCTCAAACCCAATGATCATATAAAACAAAATGGTTATTTATAACTATATCCACAAGAGAAAACATAATTCTTCCTCATATATAATTCTCACATGAAAAGCTGTAGGGTTATAAATACAAGAAAAAATCATTCCAAAGTAATCCCATCAATAAGTAGTACTAATAATTTTAAACATTTCTCCAACCATTTATTTCCACATAGATTCTTCTTTGACAAAACAAATATCATATAGACTAGGGAATTCACTCGAGTAATGTCCAGGTCCCCTGCATTTACGGAAAATGACTGTAAAGGGATTCTTGGGACCATTTTTATTTTCTTCCATAGTACTCTCCATTTTTTCTCGGTAATTGTTCACTTTATATCATTCTTTCCCACACGTAAAGCATTTCTTTGTTCCATTGAGACACTTTCATTGGTGTCTCCTTCTACATTTCCTACATGATAGAAATTGATGATTCTGTTCTCCTTGGTCTCCACTGCTGGAGCTCTTATCATTCATCACCTTTCTCTTCTTTTTTGATTCCGGGAGTTGGTTAATATATATGTTGTTGATCATTTTTTTTGGAAAACTGATTTTCCATGAGCATGATATCTTTTATGACTATCAACATTCCATTTTTTGCTCATTTCCACCACTTTTCCCACCTTGTATATCTTTCTAAAAGTTACTCTGACTTCCTTGGAATCTAGACATTATCTAAAAATAGAGAGCATTATGTGAGTAACATTAGACATAAAGTAATTTAGAGAATATCATAACACCATATTCCTAATTTGAAACACCTTAGGATTAACCAAGGTCATTTATTCTCATCTTAAATTAAAATACCTAAAATCAGTTTGTAATGAAAATTTAAATTATCCTAACCATATCCCCCGAGAGTGTCGTAACCAAGAGTGTAGCAAGGTCTGTTGTCATGCACCAGTTCCCATTCGAGTCTAGATCAAAGCGGTGTTTTCAGGTTTTAACCCTAGGTACATCTGTGCCAGAGCTGCCTCTACCTGCTCGTATCCAGACAGGGATGTATTGCTCGGAAAAATCAAAAAATCTCTACAATACCAAAATTCTAGGAAGGTATTCTATACTAATCCTCAAAGTCTATCTTAGGGCTATGTTCTCTAATTAGAGTTTACCTAAATCTAGTTTCCAAGGTTTCTAATAAACTTCCTCTAATACCAATTGTATAGCCCCAAACCTAGTTACCTAGAGTTAGTGCATTATTACGTATGATTTTCATGATCACAAAAGATCAAGTCTTGAAGGACCGATTAGTTTAGTAGCCTTGGAATCACTAGATACATTCATAAAGTATACATTACATCATAGAGTGAAAAACTACAACAACATCTTGTCTCCATATATCACACTCATATCCTCATACTATCCCTACAGGACATTCATAAAATAATTCTTCACATCCTAGGAAAATAAAACATAGAAAGGGGTGAGCTCAGATGCTCACTAAGGATAACAATATAGCGGAAACTTTCATAAATAAGCATAAACATTTAAGGCAATGTATAACTAAAATAAAAGCCTTTTAAACATGAACTTCAGCATAATATGGAAAAGATAAAATGAAATAATGCCATTTACTTATTCACATGGATATTATACTAGTCGAATAATCACATGCAATATCAATAACCACTTTCATAATAATGTAATGCATAATGCCAGACTATCGTAACCCCATAGTCAAGGCCTTGTGCCAAGACTATAAATAAGATTTTGTCAAAGCCTTGTGCCAAGACACCAGTTTGTCTCGTGAGACCTACCGATTCTTTGAGGAGCTATAGAGCGCTCCACCCGTCACTTAAAAAGTCCAATGAATTCCTCATATGAAAAGTTTGAAACATAACAAAAACATTCGTATTAAAACTAGCATACGAAATGTCAATATTTTATCCACAAACCATGAATGGTATAAAAATAGCACATCCACGGTCAAACATAACTCATTCAATACAATATGGAATATTTTATTGTAACAGATTAAGCTCAATCAATAATAATGATGGATATCGACATAGATGAAAATAATCATCATAACTATTTAAGATAAATATCCCCCTTTTTCTTGAAAACATTTAGAAGTCACACTATTTGTTATAAAGATGTTGAAGAATAGATTTTTGAATCAAAGTGTCCCATACCACTTTGAATCTTTTAAAAGGAATTTTAATTTTAAAACATTAATTTCCATATAAATAAATCCTTAAAACCATTTTTAAAACATGGACATTAATGAGAAAGATTTAGAATAATAAATCCTTAAAACATTTAAAATTATATTTTAGTTAGAGTTCCAAACCAAAAGAGAGACACATGAATAAAAATAATTTAGGTAATAAAAACATTATAATATAATGAGAATAAAGGGATTCATGATATACTATGTCAAAGTATATTATATACACCATATAAAAGTGAATTGGTGTATAACAACAAAGAAGTCTCAATAAAATGTAAATTGAGATAGAATCTCTTTTAACGACCGTATCCTTAGCTTAAGGATAAATCAATGACATAATTATGTGTGAAAAATATACATAAACTCAATATTATTGGATATTCAGTTTAAATCAATCAGATTACATTCACACATATTCTTGTAAAAATAACACCAATTAATTGGATGTTTGACTCAATAAATGGAGATTGAGTTAAAATTACAATTATCAAGTTCATATCGATGACTTGAGAATTTATAAATGGAGTGATTATGTGTATAAAAAGTATATCCACAAAAAGGGGAGTCAAAATTATGACATAAGAAAATCAATAGTGATTCCACACATAATCTGGGAGTAAAATAATCAATGATGTATGCGTAAAGACGAATGAGTGGAAATTTAAATTTGTAATTCCCTAACCTATTTGGTACCATACGAAACATACCTCCCATAAAATATGGATCATAAAATGATGATGTAAATTTCTATAAATTAAAGTATGTTACAAAATTAATACAATCATGGGCAGTACACACAGCACATGCAATAAATAGGTGGTGAATAATGGAAATCTCATAGAATTAAATGTGAGATAAGAAACCCCATACTTTGTACTTTTTCTTGGGTCAAGGGTAGGTTAACCTTTTCTATAATGGTTAAGTAATTGTAATTTATTTAAACAACAATAATATAAATTAATATGATATCAAATTTTATCTTTTAACATTGATTTGTTGATAATATCTTAGTACTATCGTCGTTTCGGGTGTTAACGGATTCATTTTCCTTTATATTCTTTGTTATGTGAGACATATTTGTTATGGATGGGATGTATCTTATTTATATACAGAATGATATGATTGTCTCTAAACCTTATTTTTAACCATAAAATGAAATTTATTCTTGAATGGATATGATGGGGAATGAATCTCATCACGTTCGTGGAGATGGTAATCCGTACGTACGCGCGAGCGAAATTATCATTTTTTTTATATTAAAATAATATATAATAGGATTGTATATAATATACAAAGAATAATTATCATGTTATATTTATTATTTACATGAATTACACTTCATTATTATACCCATACAAATAATAATATATTGCATAATAATTACACCACGACGTGGAGACGGTAGGCCGTACGTACGCACGTATGGTGACATGTCATTAAAAGGATGGATAGAATGCTGAATATGGTTGTATAATATTTATAATAAAATCACAGTATATATAATATTCTAGAGTTATTATTTTATAATGGAAATAACAAAGAAATAAGAAGTGGAAGAAGAAAAGAACTTGAAAGAGGGTGGTGAAAACATTACCTCTTCTTTGGGTTCTTCCTTTTTATTTGATCAAAAGAGCTCAATAGGGTGGATTTATGATAAAAATAAGGCCTCTAGGTAGAATTGAGGTAATTTTAGAGAATATTTGGGCAGGTTTGGGCCGAATCAAAAGGATTTGAATTTATTAATTTCAAATAACGGGGAGTTCCCTTTTATAAGAGGCGTGAGGGGCACCTTAGGAAAACCTAGAAATATTATTTTATAATAAATTCATATTCGGTTTTTAATGGATAAAAAGATATTATTTAAATGTTAAGGTTGGTATAGGTTGGAAACCACTCATCCAATAGGTTTTAGATAGGTTTGGGTCACTATACTAACTTTATATGTTTGATTTAACTCTTAGTTAAATAGTTTGACATTTACCATGTCTCTTTGTATTTCTATATTATATAATAAATAAAATTACAATAAACTTCCCAAAGACACCAAAGTGGTCCATTAATGATACACCTATAATTATTTAAGTACTTTTTCCCAAAAATATATTTTTTGAAATATTATATCAATTTATAATATAATATTAGTTTTAAAAACTCCTTTATGTCAATTTTGACACTATTTAATAATTGATTTTTGTTAAAGTCTTAAAAACATTATTAGTTCGAATAAAATTACTTTAAGAAATAATAACATGTCATATTAATCTATAAAAGTTTTTTATGTCATCAAAACATTCATATTATATTTATTTTAACATTTATAATACTAATTATTTGATTTATTCATTAATAACGAAAATACTACATCATTATTGCGTCATAAATAAATTTAATTATTCAATGTCTAAAAGTTATAAATAAAATACCATTATTTATTAAATCTTTATATATATATAATTAATATTTATAGTAGAAAATATAACATATATAACCCACTGTAAAAATTGTTTTTCTAAAAGATATATGCTTTTGTCATTTTTGTTTTTACTTTAATTTAATTAATATAAAGTGTCATTATCACTTACAAGTGGATCCCTGGGGACACAAAATCGACCCAAAGATACCCATGGTCGGACATGTATCAACCAATAGGTTTATCACATGTTTTAGGGTAAATTATTATTATTATAATATTATTTTTTTACTCTTATTTACCAGATTTACCCTTTAACCATAGTAAATAAAATATTTACCGAAGTAATTTTTCAAAATGTCTAAAAATAAAATTTACCTATTTAAAAAATTTGTACCTCCTAACACTAAATATTGAATCCATTTTTCTAACTTTAAAACACAGAAGTAGAAGAAATTAATTTAAAACTAATTCCCGCTGTCAAAACAAAAAGCGTGTTTTTAAGAAATAATAACTACCAAAATATTGACACTTTTTTATGTCCGGTTTAAATGTATAATTATGTCCAATGACCAAAATTGTATTAAATGGTAAAAAATATATATTCTAAATATACTTTAAAACCACTCAGATTCATAATTTATCACTATTTGTTATTTCGGTTTTAAAAGTTGATATTAATTAAAATTTAGTAATTTTCACTATTCATCAAAATATGAAATTTATCAGAAATGTACCAAAAATTCACCCTAAGATAATTTCGATATTCCGAATCCAAAAATGAAGTCTATTTTGAATGATAAAATGTATAAAATTTCAAAAGGTGGGTATTAATATTCATAAGATCTTGTTTTATTCGTTGTGGTTTGTGTTAGAACTCAAAGTTGCGTACAACACACACTACTGTATTATTTAGAGAGAAGCGTACCGTGGAAGCTTCGGGTGTTAAATATTTGGTTATAAATTTATTTTTTATATTGAAGTTTTTGTAATATATATTTAATCAAGTATTTCAATTTTCATATAATGTTTTTCACTATGTATAGAATAATAATAAAACCATTACCATTATGAAAAATCATTTTTCTGGAAATAGTTTTGATAGGTTTTTCACACTTATCTTAAATGGATTAATAAAAATTATAAAAGCTTAATCTTCTAAAATGGATTGACCATTATGATTCATCCTAATTAATATAATTTAATAGGATCAATGAAATTTTCAGTCATAAGGAATAATTACAAATGTTATATTTTTTACCACTATTAGGGTTAAAATAGGTTTATCATTAACTAAAATAAGTTATAAGTTTAAAAATCCCATTTAAACATGTAATAATGTTTTTTATGAATATATATAGGCCTTATTAGATCCTAACATATATTTTATGAATTTTTCATTCCACTTTCACCGGAATGTGGCCTTATATTTATTATGAATTTTAAGTGATTCCAAGTGTGTCTTTTCCTCATGTTTAAAAGGAATCCTCTTCTCCTCCATTATTCACTAAATTATAGCATCATATCATGGAAAATCAATATGAAAAAACCCTTAATATATTCATTAAAATTTCTCTTGATATTCATTTCTTAAGCTAATAACATATTATGAATGATTAATGTGGTATCCACATGAGGTCTCTCAAAGACTAGGTAAGCATCTTACCCATCCCTTTAAATATTTATTTATTATTATACATCCTGTAAATATATTCTCCCAATCCTAAAACAATTATTTGAGTATCATGTATATATATATATGATTATCATAAAACCATTTCCACCCCAGTTCCATGAAATGTGTAATGCAATTATCCCTCATGCATATGTGTGGACAACTACATCCACATGGTGATATGCTTCATTTTCAATTTCAATATTACATGGTTGGTCATTATGACGGATTTAATTATTAAATATTATATTAATGACATGATTATTATTCTTCAATTATAGAATCATTTCAACTATCTTACATTCACATGAGATGTGAAATTATAACACCGCACCTCTATACGTATAGAAAACCACATCCACATAGAGATGTGATTCTTTTCTCATTTATGCTTTTCAGGGTTTGTAACAAGTAAAAATTGAATATAAATATTTTTATTTTATGGTATAAAATTTATTCAAGATTAATATATTGTTATTTAATATTATTTTTTTCAAAATATTGATAACGGAAAACATCACTCGTGTGTATGTATTGATTACTGTCTCCTCGAAATAATGTACATAATTTTTCACCATTACTTATTATGAATAAAAATAAAATTTTATGTAATGAATAAATATTATAATAATTTTAATATTAATATTAAATAATTTTTAAAAACGTGACTAATGGGTAAGTACTAGAACTGGTGAATCAAAACATGTGTGAAAAACAAAACTATTCTCATCAAAAACAGCATTTTTTATAAACAATTATTAAAAAATAAGTGATAAGATGGTATTATAATATTATAAATTATATTATATTTAATAATTTGGATTTAGATATTATTAAAAATAAATCAATATTTACTTGATATTTTTTCCTGTACAATGCATGATGAGACTACAGGTAAGGGTTTTTGTTAGAATCTCAATTATTTTTAGGATTGTCTATAATAAATTCCAATCGTGGGAAATTATATAGTTATTATTTATTAGAGGACATCTATATTATTATCCAATGCTAGTTAATATAATATTCATTTAATATTATCATGTTTATCTCTTTGGTGCTTATGATGATCAAGAAAATTGGTTTAAGTGAAATAGATATTATTTTATCTTTGGTCAGAAATCATTTTCTCCCACGACTATATAATCTCAACCATTTTTCAATAATTATTTCATATTCATAAATGATTGAATAAATTAATTTTTAAACATATTTTTAATTCAATAAAATTATTTTAAAACATTCATTTGGTGTTCATTAAAACAAGCTACATATTTTTAATGTTAGAAAAATCATTGTTTTAACAAGCACTAAACTAACATCTTTTCACACTATCATTATTACTGTTTTCTTTTAAATATTCCTTCAAAATATTCCATATTTATTTTTAAATAAAATAGTTGACTTAACATATTAGAAATTTATGTATTTTAATTTATTTATTTTTAAATAAAATGGTTATTTTCTATCGGAAATATCCTAGTAATCATGTAATGGAATTTTAATATTAGATAACACAATTTAATATTTCTTATAATTAACTATGGATATGATCCAATGAGAAAATAAAATTATTTTCTATAGTTGGGACATGTTTATGATGTTTTATAGATTGTTTTTTGAAACTTGTTACATTATTCTGTCTTAACTATGAGAAGATAAATTCATTCTGAAACTCATTTCTTTTACATGATTTATATAATGAAGAAATGATGAATATTTTTATGATATTACAGAACCTTTAATATTAAATGTTATTTTATGGGTAGGACTATTTTAAAATTTAAATATATTAGGTAAATATGTATATATCTTGAAATAACTATATCATGTGTCATCATGATTTATTATTGATAATCACACACTCTTGTGATGTTAATATTCTAATATGACAATACCTAATGCCCTGACGAATGATTAGTGAAATTTAATTTCTTAGGTATGAATTTATTATGTTATGATCATGTTAAGATACCCTTATTCTCACTTAAGTATGTTGATTTATATCTCTCATTGTCACCCTTATTGATCAAATGATCTCACACTTTCTTATTTATGTATTTTCTTTAGGTTATGATGAATGGTTTAATTTGGGTTATGTATTAGAAATGAATTGTGATATATTGAAATTATTTTATATTTTGATGATATTTTATTAAATAACATTTTTATATATCATGTATCTAAATAAACTAAGTGTTTTCAGTTTTGGGGAATGTATTTTTACTAGATCTATTGGATATTAAAATGAAATGATGTAATATTGTTTTATGTAATATTTGGGCTATCTCAACTAGTACCAGAGTTGGGTTTAGTATTTTTTGATATTAGGATTCAGAAATTTTATTGAAAACCCAAGGTATAAATCTAATTATAGGTTAACATTATAAATTTGATATAATTTACAGATTGGGTGTTTTCAAATAAAATAAATCTTAGTATAGATTGTGGAAAATGGATGTGGTTGTGGAATAGATGCACCTATGGGGTGAAAAATATAAAAGGGGGAAATAACATTTTCACTTGATCATCACCAGTTCAAGATGAGTTTTCTTTATATAATTCACATGTCTATAAACACATTAGGTATATTATTTATTTGATCAACTTTCTTATTATAAACCATTAAGAATGGTCTGAATAGATAATAGCCTTGGATATCGTATGTTAATACTATTTTTTCCATGTTTCATAATATGGTGAAATTATTTTTGAAATTAAAAATATTATTTCTATGAATATATGATTTTCACTATGATTAATATATAATTATTCTCACACTATGTTTTTTACTTTAGTAAATCATTGGAACCTGAAGGAATCATTAGAAAAATGAATGTGATTTCCAATGTAATGGAAGTCCTCATGAGAATCCAAATGTATTGTGACATGGTATACAATATCATGTTACTATTATCACTAATATATCTAATTATATGATTGGTTACATGAACCTTTTTTATTTCAATTTCACAAAGTATGGTACAACATTCCATTGAATAATTTTAAAAAAAATTATACCCTCTTTCTATGTATCATATGATCCACTTATTTCTGAATAATAGATCAACATGATAGAAAAGATATTTAATGTCATATAATTCACAGACAAATGGAATATATTATTTGGATACTATCACATGTATGGTGAATAAAATAAATGTTGGACTCATAATAATAATAATAATAATAATAATAATAATAATAATAGGACCATGGATGAAATAGACTCGTGAATTGGGAAATATTTAAGTGGCCATTTCCCAATATTTAATTTCTTCAAAATACTTATACCTAAATAGAGATATAATTTATAGAGTTTATTTATATGTATAATTAATCCATATATACCTATTAGGAAAACATTATAAGCCTTTTGAGGTACTATTCATGACTTATCATCAACCATGGAAGAAATATTGATCATTTTTTAGCTATTTGAACCCAAGTCTCATAAATTTAATTGAAAAAAGGACTTTGGATGTTATGAAATGATTATTTAGTCTGCACTCAAATTGAAATGAAAGATATAAAGCCTCATTTTAATGATTTTTGGGATAATAAATGTATAATGGAGTTTTATTGAAGCTTTATTGGTATGTCACATATAGGGACGAAAATGATTTGACCTAAAAAATACTAAATTTTTGGGAAGGAGAAGTCATGTAATTTCATACAATGAATGATAACATGATTCATATGTTAGAGTCCTTTCCTTCCTGAAAATTAATTATGAAGTGATGTGAGGATGTTATAAAATGAATTTAATAGAGACAAAGCTCGATGGAATACGACATCCATGATTTAGTTTAATAAATGAATAGTTTTTAATCATTTTGAAACAAAGTACCATAATCCAATGATTAATGAAGATATTAAACATAAAAATAAATTATTTTAAATGATAAAAGATAACTATTTTATAATAACAACTATGAAAGTGGTTCAGTAGAATGACATGGTGAAAGGTATACATATTGATAACTCTTTAATTGAAAATGTTCTGTATGATTCAGATTTTATGTAACACCTAGTATTGTTTACTATTTGTTACTATTTGTTACTATTTGTTACTATTTGTTACGATTTATTACTAATTATTACTAATTATTACTATTTATTACAAATTATTATAATTTTATAACTATTTATTACTATTTTATTACTATTTATTACTAATTATTACTATTTAGTACTATTTGTTAGTGTTTATTACTAATTATTAGTATTTATTTTTAATTATTACTAATTATTAGTATTTATTACTAATTCTTAAAAATCGTTACTAATTGTTATTAGTTTTTACTAGTTTTTACTAATTATTAGTATTTATTACTATTTTTTATTAATTATTACCAATTCATAGTATTTATTACTAATTGTTTCTAATTATTAGTATTTGCGACAAATTATTAGTATTTATTACTAATTATTAGTATTTATTACTATTTTTTACTAATTATTACTATTTATTAGTATTTATTACTATATTTTAATAATTATTACTATCTATTCCAAATTATTACTAATTAGTGTAAATTATTATTAATTACTAAAAATTACTGCTACTAATTACTAATTATCGCTAATGATTTATATTCATTATTAATTATCATTAATAATTACTCATTACTACTAATTATTAATAATTAGTTCTAATAATTTAAATTTATTATTGCAAATAAATACTGATGACAAAGCAATCAATGTCTAATTTAATTACATCCATTTAACAATAATTAAAATTAATATAAAAAAATAAAATATACATTAAATTAAATAAAACATAAATAGCTTAAAAATTGATCTCTTATAGGTGGAGACGACTTCAAAAACTTCTTTGTAAAAAAATTATCTCAGAGAACTTTTCACTCTAAAATTAGAGTTTTGAGAGAGAGAGAGAGAGAGTGGGAATTAAGGGGAAGAATGAAAAAAGCGAATGGGGGTATATATTGGTTAGATTAGTTGTTATGGTACTATTTGTGATGGGAGTCCCATTGAAAATACCTTCAGCTGTATTAATTACTATGGTTAAAGGGTATTTGCGATGAGACACTTCATAAATAGTATTTACCACTGTAGGGTATTTTCTAATTTCATTTTTAATTTCTTAAAAAAGATCAAAAATAATTTTCTTTATGTTTCTTGAATGAGTAACTATAAACCATATATGTGAACTAAATATATGCTTTAACGTACACCAAACAAATGCCTTTTACCAATATCATTATTAATATTTTCATTGAATATTTCATTAAAATATTTAAACAAGATTTTCTAATAATATTCTTAATTTATATTATGGAGCATTATGGATTTTAAATAAGTTATTTTCAAATTAAAATGGTATTTTCGTCAATAAATATTCATTTATTTTGTTTAAGGAATTTTAATCTATGATTCCATCCTTATATGTTACTTTTGATTCCATGGGGATATGACCCAGTGATACCATAAAATTATATTATATTGATGGTTTATGATGATGAAATTTTATGAATCATTCTATGAAACCTCTTAGTTTTCTACACATTAGCTATATTGTGATTACATCTTTTTCATACATGTTTCATTTCCGAGGGTTATATTATGATGAAATGTTAAATGTTTTATAAAATCATGGGACATTTTTTATTTATGGTTTTGTGATTGTTGGGTCTATTATATAACTCCAATGAAATGGATAAATTGGATAACTCATAAGAAAAATATGATATGAACCAACCTGATTTAACACACACAATATTATACATGGACATCATTTTATGTTCACAAGATTATGAGAGGACATTATTTCATGTCCTTAACCTAATAAATGAACCTATTACTATTTATACAAGTAAAAAATGTTACAAAATTATTCTTCTATCGGATTCCTATTTTTATGATATTCTCTCAAGGATTATGATTTTTTTTTGATGATTCTACACTATTATGATTTTTTTCATTTGATATGAAAAAACAATATGCAATGACTCATGATTAATGATATTTAATTTATTAGGTATTATTTGTTATCATGGGACCTTATTATCAAACCATTATGCTAACTTAAAATTACTAATTGATATCTTATAAGCGTAAACATGTAGATCATCTAATCTCACCCTTTATTATGCATCCACTATCCCCATGTTTTGAAGAAAGGTGTTAAATAGTGTGTGTCTAAGAAGATAAATAGAATAGAAGAACTCTTTAAGAGATATTGATGATCCTTTAGTATATATGTTTTTAATGAATTTGTTATCTATATATTGTAAATAACTTCTATTAGGGGGTGTGTTTTGTTATGAGGTATATTGAATATCCATCTAAAATGATGTAATATTTGGGTATGTAATACTTGGGTCCCTACAATTATCATCATTCATAGTGATTTTAAATTTACCATATATATATATATATTATAACCCTATATTCAAAATAATATTATCATATATTATCTAATTATAACATACAATCAATAGTTTTTTCATAACACATCATTACAATAATTATTCCCAGTGATAACCATTTTGTTTTTTATGTATGTTTCCTTTTTCCGGTTATAGTCCATACATATTGATGATGTTTCAACCATTTATATAATGAAAATAATTTCATGTATATATTATTATAAAATAATATAACAAGTAGTAAAAATCCATTAATCATTCATGTCATGAAAATCATAACATCACCCATCTAGGTGAGAAGAAAGTCCAAAATAAGAGCATATTATAAAGAAAGAATAAGTAATAACATATTAATAGTAATATAAAATTTAAATAAGTTTACTCTTTTCATAGGTATTATATATATTATAAATATTTTTTAGAATCATATATAAATAGAGTACATCAAAAATGAAATATATCACACATGGAGATTGTAATCAATATAAAATAATGAATGATACTTACACTTTCTATCGAGTAAAATGAAAAAAAATAAAATTATATTTTTAAAATATCTAATCATTATTATATTATTAATATCATGTATATTTTTTAAATCCATATTTACAACAATCCATGATATTTAGTGATGGACAATAAATCACGTTGTTCTATGGAGGCAGTAGTCTGCATATATGCATGTGTGGTAGTTTGTTTTCTCATTTGATGAAAATGGGGTGGAAAATAGTTTTCCCATAATCATAATAACATCATTGAATTGTGTTAATACATGAGTATTACTACTATGATATATTAAACACAATATGTGGAAATAAAAGAAGAAATACACTTTTAAAGATTATTTAAAGGTTAATAAATCTTTTTTTAGATACCTCCTTCAGAATAAACCTTAAAAATTCATAGGATGGTCTTCGTAGAAGTCTACAATATTAGAAAGGAATGGAAATAATCTGATAATGTTTTTGTGTAGTGTTTTTTTATATATATCTCTCAATTATTTTTAGCAAGAGATTATAATATTTTACCTTTTATATGTGAGTGGAGTGACACTCATGGAATTATATAAGATATTTAATTAATATAAAGTCATTTTGTTTTGAAAGTGGAACCATATGGCTTGAAATGTAACATCTTGAGATTTTAAAAGAGGAAAATTATGTTCAAATGTGTAAATAAATTGTATAAATGAGATTTTAAGAGAATTTCATAACCCAATACTTATGAGTTTTTTTCTTTTTATAAAAAAATAATCACTTCAATATCATGTGGTATAAGAAACCCCATGTTTTTTTGGATTGAGTATTCAATAGGAAACATTGTTGTTAAATGAACCGTATTATTTGTAACTCTTATAACATAGAAATTATATTAGAGTTTATGAATTTTATTAATTATATTGTGATATATATATATATAAATATATATATATATATATATATCATAGTCAATATATATTATTGATAAATTCTATGTAAATAATAATTCAATTAACAGTAAAGTGATTTCATTCTTCATAAAACTGTTTTCTTGAAAAATGAATTTTTATTTATTTTCAGGAAAAGAATATTATAATAAATTTAAACTACTATAAAATTAATTTTATAAAATTAAATTCTTTTTTTTGAATTTGAATATAAAAATTTACCTAGGGTAAAATTTTGGAATTTTCTGAAAATATTAATTTTTCAATGAATGCAGAAAAATACAAATTTTTGTAAAATATAAATTTTTTTAATAAATTAATTAATTTAAATTCCCTATTATGTTATAAAGTAACATATTAATTATTTATTTATATTTTATCCAGATAATTATATTTTAATCATCATTATATTTTATTTATTATAAGATTATTTTTAGTTTGAAAAACTGATTTTACTAGAAAAAATTAAAATTCATAATGTTTCTAAAAATAAATTAATTAATATAACAACTATTGATGAATGAATTAAATAAAATATATAGATTTTATATCCATAATATTTAAGTTATACTCTTTAACTGATTATTATTATTATACATATATATATAATAAAATCATCTTATTCCTGGAAAAAACGCATTTCTCCAAAACCTAGATTTCTTGTTCCATTTGAGGGATTATTTTTCATCTGTTGTTTTTTCAATTTTGTGATTAGAATTTGAAAACATGGATTCCAAATTCATAATCATAATAATTAACATATATATATATCAAATATCTTCAAAGTATTTTTTTGACCCAATTTAATAGTGAAAAGAATACCAATAATTTACTCTGGTTATGGTAAAAATCGATGTAAATGTATAGGGGTTAATTTAAATATTATAAGGTTAAAAATGAAAAATAAACTTGTATAAAAACTTTTTTATATCCATTTTTCTACCATTACACCTCTAAAATTGAATAATGGTCTATTTTGGAGAATTATTACATTTGAAAAATGTTGTAGCACTCCTAGTTTTCAAAATTACCATGTGTGTCATATACACCAATTATAAAAGGATACCCCCTATCCTCCATTCTTAAAACCTTTGGAAATCAGTTAATGACATCCCAAATCACTTACCTAAATTCTTCCCCTCATCATAAAAGCCTTATTTTTGGATGAAATCCAACCTGATATATATTTAGTGGAAATATAAGGGGGACACATAAAGAAGAGGTAATGTTCGTCAATGAACATATTTATTTTTTTTCATTCTCAATCACATTCAATTGTTATTAAATCATGATGACATTTTGAACATAGTATATTCCAAATAATGAAAAAAAATTATAATAAGGTAATGACCTACAAAAATCTCTACTTCCCCCAAATGGGTTAAAAAACATCATTCTTCTATACTACAAAAAACCTCTTCACAAACCTACATCATTCATTATTGCATTAACACATTTCGAGGTTGAGTATGGTGATATATATAAAGTATATATATGAAATTTTCAATGATCCTGGCCTTTTATGGAGTTTTCTCGAGCCAAATTTTAGGTACTTTTCATCTTATTTAGGTACCCTTTTGGATTTATTACTTTGAGTGAATTTCGGTGGAGTTTTAAGAATACATTTGAGAAAATGGGTCTTTACATGGTTGAAGCACGGTCATGGTATACCATGCACCCAAACCATATTACTATGTAAACCTAAACAAAGAGGTTCACATATATGGGACTAGGTTTAAAAAACCAAGTGCCACAACCCATGAAATCGTGTGACCCGAGAGAGTGAGGTAGCCATGGTTGGGGTATGGTTTTGCCTAACTATTCACCGTAGCCCTAGAAACCATGCATGTGGATTTTAATTCTCCAAAAATTAGTTTTAAAATCTCACAACCCCCCAAAACAACTCTAATTAAACCTTTCCACGGGATGTTTTGAATTTGGGTGATCCCAGAGCTTTCTAGAGGGGTTCTAAGGTCGTCGGACCTCCGTTATTCAAGATCCAAAGCTCAAATTGAAGATATGATCTTCTCCTAGTAATTTTATTTCATCTCGATGGTTCCCCCATTATTTATTCTATATTTCCCTGATATTTTCATGGAATATATCCTTTTTTATTTGGATATAAATCTATGTTGTGAGATCTAGATATAGGATTGTTGATATAGATCTAGATTTATGAGATCTTGAGGTCTTTGATCTTGATTTTGGTTTATGGATCTAGATCTAGAACTCATATCAATGTCATGGTTCTACATGGGTTTTTGGGAATTCCATTGAGAAATAATTCATCAATTAATTGGGGTAGGTGCTATAAATCTAATTCCCATATTCATGGATTTTATATGTATGCGTTACATTATATAATTCCTATCATCCTTTAGAAATTATTTTTCTTGAATTATTTTTATTATATTAACCAATTGATTTATCAAAGATTTGTTGAAAGAGGTGATTAATTGAGGAATTAATCATGAGAACAAGAGTATTCCCTATCTTGTAATTATTTTGTGGAATTGATTATAATAGTTAATGTTTGTAATCTAGATAATTGATTGGTGGATTAATGATGATATTTTGAAATAGCTATGTTGAGATAATTAATTATGGATTAATTATGAACCTTTGATAATATGATCAAGATAAATAATTTTGGGATTAATTATAGAAAGTTTATATTATAATGATATAATTTTTTCAATAAAATTAATTATGGAATACGTATTGCGATATTGATTAATTAATTGATGAATTAATTAATGGTTTGAATCACTTACTTAATTTTTTAGTTAACTAATAGAATGTATTTTTTTAACTAATTGTTGAATTTTTAATGGGATTAGGGTGGACAATTAATTGGTAAATCAATTATGTGATAGATAATGGGAACATGGTAATTCTAAATTGATATGTACAAATGGTAATATGGTAATCATACTTATGAGTAAGTAGAATGGGATCATGGTCATTCAAAATTGAGAAGTATACATGGTAACATGTTCAATATACTTATAAGTAAAAAGAATGGGAGCTTGGTAATTCTATTGAAGACTACTATTTGTAACATGGACTCTTAATTACTTTTGGGATGTTGGTAACTATGTAATCGATCCCTGTAAATTCGAAATTAACGAATGAAAATAATGGACCTCTGAGTGATGGCCTCAAATGAGAATTTTCAAACCCTGACATGAGTTGAATCAGGTTCTGGGTTATCATAAAACCTTGAATACTTTGATATTTAGCATGAATTAGGTTTTAAGTTATGATATTACAAAGGGAAAACTTCTAACTCTGATACAAGAGGATGTTAGTATTGAGGTATGAGTATCCTTGGGAACCCTGGAGTCAATGTTTTTAGATAATAAAAAATAAAAATGTGTTAAATCATTTATTATTTCATTCTATGTATTTTCTTATATAACTAAATGCACTATATTTAGAATAGACTTGTTTTAGACACTGTTGGTGGTGGCCTACTGAGTTATAATCACACCCTATTCGGGCTTCCTGATCAATACCTAAATAAATTATTTTATTATAGGACTATATAAGGGCAGACGCCCTATGATAGGTGGCTGATATATGATGGATATTGGAGGAGGGAACCACACATGATTCATGACTTAATTTGGGACTATAAGTGTCTTTATTTTCATGTTAATATTAGAAACTTAACACCTATGTTGGAATATAATGTTTTCCCCTTCAGTTGAGTATTTTTTCCCTGTTTGATTATCCTATGATATAAGTATTTTTCTGATTATATATATATTTATTCTTTTTTTATTTATTTCCACTATAATTTTACTCTGATAAATGAGGGTATAGTCTCCCAAGGAATGACTTAACAGACCCTCGCTGCTAGTCAGAATCCTCTAGCATATTGGGAGGTTCACTTGAGGTCATTTGGAGAACCGGATTGGGGAACTATCATTTGGAACCCTGGTTGGGACGTTTCAAATTTGAATCAAAGGTAAAGTTTTCAATCTTATTATTTTATCTTACTATTTTGGTAATGGTAGAAAGGATACAAGGAAGAGTGTGGGCTTGGTATTGACCTCATTAAGGGGAATTTAAAATCAATGTATGGGTGAAAACCCATGTACTTAGGGTGGGATTGTAGTTATTTTTGTTTTATGTTACATTTGAATATTATTTCACTTTGGGTGATGCACTTTTGGTGTGATTTGATTATTGTTTTTGAGATTTTTTTATTATTGATTCATGGCCCAGAATGTCATGAGAGTTGATTCTTCATGCATCATTCTAGGCACTCATGGTTAATGTGACATTACTCATTTTATACACGCATGGAAAAATGGGTTACGGGTATGTTGTTGAACTAAAACTGTTTTTATTTTTGGGAGATTAAAATGAAAAATTGTTCCTAACATGAATTTATAAATATTTTAAAATGATTCCAAATGAGAATAATTGGGTGTATGAAAGAGAAACATGATAATGATTGTGTTTTTACCCTTGTTAACCAAAACCTAGGTGTTGGATAGTTCAGGGTAGTGATAGCACCTCAATTTTGACTATGTGGTGAGGTAGGGGACAGTATTGTTGTGATTATTTCCACTTATGTAAACATTATAAGGTTGAGATATGAGACCTAAGACATGTTTTTGGATTTTTAGAGAGTATCCCTCCTTGAGGATTATTTTTGGGGTGATCGAGGTGTGTGCCAAGGAATGTTTTTTCATTTATGGAACTTGAGGCACTGATTGTGCCAACTAAAGATAAAGGGGAGTAGTTTTAGGAGAACTTCAATCACATTATTCAATACATGGAAAGAGATCCAGGTCAGGTTGTGAAAATTATATCAGAGTTGATAAGGGATTTTAAACTGCAACACCCTCTGACTTTTACTGGAGATGGTCGACCTAAGGGAACAGAATTCTGGTCGGAGTCTATAGAGACAATACATGAACATATGGAGACACCAACTGGGAGAATGGTCATGTTAGCCACTTATATTCTATGGGGATCAGAAAGGTGTTGGTGGGTGTTGGGAAAAAAATCACTCAAGGTATCATTGAATCATTTTTGAGATGATTGTGTTTGTTAAAAAAGTCAGTCTCAATGACTCAAACTGTTGACAAAGGGATTTTTCATGAAGAATAGGGAAAAGTGTTTTTTTTAGGAAAGGGAATTGTGCTCTTGTGTTAAGGAGGTTTCTAATGTTGTACGCGAGGAGTTTTTTCTAATTTAGAACATCAAAAAAAATTCAAAGGAAATGTGGCGTGCAAGTCCAAATGTGGAACGCAGGTTTTTGGCGCACAGGTTTTTGGCCTGCAGGTTATGGCGCGCAGGTTATGGAGCGCAGGTTTTGGGGTGCATGTTTTGGCACGCAAGTCCTCAAAACTCCTATAAATAGATGACTACCCTCCTTAGTTCTCAACAAGATCAACACTTAGAGAAAATCCGAGCTCTGAGCGTGCAAGTGGAAGTTTTGGCGCGCAGGTTTTGGCACACAGTTGTTGACGTGTAGGTGTTGGCGCACAGGTGTTGGTGCATAGGTGTTGGCCAGCAGGTTTTGGCCAGCAGGTTTTGGCTAGTAGGTTTAGGCCAGTAGGTTTTGGCCAGTAGGTTTTGGCCAGCAGGTTTTGGCCAGCAGGTTTAGACCAGCATGTTTTGGCCCACAGGTTTTGGCCAGCTGGTTTTGGCGTGCAAGTGTGGCGTGCAATTTGGTTTTTCCACAATGAAGGTAGAGGTTGTGCACTGGTTAAAGGGGTGCACAAGTCACCCTAGGTTTTAGTGATAGTTATAATATTCCTAAAACATCTGTGGTGAAGTGGTATTCATCAGTAGATGAACATTGAACTTCAATTGAGCATATTTCAACAATTAAGGATTCATTCATTCATGAAAATGAAGATACCTAAAGGTCTATAAATTGTGAGTGGATCCTTTCCAGAGTAGTGAGAAAAGGAAGAAGAAGAAGGTGATCCTCTCCACTAGCAGTGAGCTAGAGAGAGAGAAACAGGGAGTGACCCTTGGGAAAGTAGTGAGCTAACCCTAAACCTTATAAAGGCAGTGAGCCTAGGACAGAGTGACTGTTCTCTAACATTTCTTTCCACATCTAGTGAAGAATAGTGTAATTTGGTACGACTGGAAACTTGTCGGCATATGCTCCTTGGACGTCGCCCAATGAGGGTGAACCAAGTAAAAATCATTGTGTCTGCCTACTTACTTCCCTGCATTGCATTTAAAGCATCATCATCAGATAAAGAAGAAAATAAGTGATCATAATAAAAACACAAGTTCAAAAAAAAGTAACCCTTGTAATAAAGAGGTCAATTTTTAGTGGGGTAGGAAGAACTTTGAAAACAAATATCCATACCCTGATTCACCCCCCCCCCACTCATGGTATATAGGCCCCTATTGGTCCTAACAATTGGTATCAGAGTGATAGGTTTGTTTTATCAGATTTGTTTCCTACGACGTGGTGTAGTCAATTTCTATGGTTAAATCAGTTTTCTCTTATCTTGGTGTGCCATGTAAAAGGGAAAAACACCAAAGAAGAATCAAGAGTCAGGTGTCATCCATCAGTGCGGAAGTGTTTATGGAAAAAGTGTGATTCAACTAAAAGAATTCAAACAGCTTACTGAAGGAAGGCCTGGATGAACTAGATAGGGAAAATATTTATTCACTCAATCATGATGCAGGAATGAGTGAAGTGCATGAACTTCAAAGTGATACTAAAAGAACTGATGAAGAAGAAGTTTCAAGAAGAAGGACACCAGTTGATGTTGTCAATATGATAAAGAAATTGGATCGAAAATTTGATGAAGAAGATAAATCTAAAGATATCTGAATCGAAGCATTGGACATTGAGGTCAAAAAGATAAGAAGCTTAAATCAATGTCTTATTGATGTGGCTACTATCCTAAGGGAAAAGAATGATTTTCAAGGCGACGAACTAAAAAATATGGCTAAAATGAAAGGAAACAAAAGGCTGATGATTATGAAGAGAATCAAAAGTCAGATGAAGTTCAGAATTAGAAAGCTAGAAATGATGATCTAACAACACAGTTTTCTGAAGAAGTTCAGAAGAATCAAAGGCTATAACAAGAGAATTAATGTTTTTCTGATTCTATGGAAGAAGAAAAATTGAAAGTGAAGGAGAAAAGTGACATGGTGGAAAAGCTCACACGGGAACTAGAAGATGAGTTGAGTAGCAGGAAGAATCTCAGAAAAGAACTCAATTCCCAACTCAAACCAAGAGATAAGAAGATTCAACAATTGGAGGAAGTGATAGAAAATCCAAGAAGGAAATGTAGATATCAAAAGACAAAGGAAAACCTAAGTTGAAGGATGCATTTCACTTACTATTCGATTGTCCTTCGGAAGGTGATGATAAAATGAAAATGAATTATGAGATTTCTGAGGAGAAACAAAAAAAAATTTTCTCAGCTCAAAGGACATACAGTTTAGGAAAAACTGGCATTGGATTTGATGAATCACCTCCCTTGAATGGTAAGAAGAGAGTTGTGAATAGTTCTAGATGTGGAGAAAATTCTGTAGGAGCTGGAGATAGGCCTAAGAGGACAGTTAACAAAATAAGTGACAACCTATGCTATTTCTGTGGGATTCATAGCCACACATCAAGATTATATTCAGAGGCTCTGGAATACATTTCAGTCTATGAAAATAGAAACATTGATAAATCTGAGAATAAGAAGAAACGTCATGAGAAATCATAGAGAAGAGTCTCTCATAGGAATGCATTTATTAGATGCTATTACTATGGAAGAATGGGACACAACATGAATATGTGTCAGGAAGCTCTGGAGCTCAATGTCAGTAGAAGAACTCAAGCTGCATCAACATCTCGGCTATGATATGATGAAATGAGGTTTTCCTTTAATGGAATATGTTTTATATGTTCTAATCATGGGCATTTGGAAAGATATTGCAGCAAGAAGAATGTGAGAAAGGAAAAGGATCCGAGAAAGAGATTCTTGACTCCAATGATGCATAATGAGAAATTCTACACTGAGTGACAAAGTGGTAATGAGAATAATAGTCATAGTGCCTCAGGGGAATCACATGGTGCTGAACAAAATGTATATCAGTTACCTCCTATGTCATACTCACAACAGCTCTCAAAGAGGGAATGTGAACAAACCTGGAAGATTAATGGGAGATCTACTCCAGCTATGATAAAGAAGAATAAGAATTCAATGGAGGACTCACCACCAGTGATGAAGAGTGTGGTGACTCAGACATCTGATAAAAGAAAGTTGAAAAAAGAATGTATTGAAAAATTAGCATGTCGTGTTCCACAGTGAAAAGTGGATAAAGGTGCATGATCCATGCAATGGTGGAAGTAGAAAGGGAAGATGGAAAAGAAAGATATTCCTACTTAGAGAAGGAATCAAGGGAAATGGAATTTTGGTGGAACATCAAAGATGGAAATGTGTACTAGTGGGTTTAAACCCCAAATGTTGAGAAAGACCAGGCCTGTAGAATCTTCATATCAGAAAAAGACTCAGCATGTGAGTAATGAATGCTTAGTCATATGACCAGAGTAGTTGAAGTTGGCTAGGCAGCTAGAAGAAGGAAGGAAAGAGTATGATGCTCTTCAAGAAAATATCAAAGGGTTGGCCCATCAGGATCATCTGCAATCCGTGTCTTCAGGATTCTAGAAGGACCCCTCTCCCTATGTTTATAAATTTTGTTAACCGATTATTCAAGTGTTTTAGGTTTTAGGAATATACGATCCAAGGGAAGTGGAATCTAAATATGAAAATTGGAGAAGTGATATGCTCCAGAGTTTCAATTGATTCAAATCAGGTACCAATGTTGAAGAAGAAAGGGAGCAACAGAGAACAATAGGAAGTGATTGGGTCATTAACTTTATCTCTTGTTTCCTACACCGAGTTCCAACTCAGTAGGCTTATATATTCTGTTAGTGGCTCAATACTGAGTGCCAGATAATAAAATATGCATGAGGATAAGAATGTTTATGGGTCTATATAGTTGGTCCTAACAACTAGAAGAGTTGCATAACACAAGGGGAGCATTCTATATCCAAAACAGATGCAAGATCACAATGTGATATGAAGGATGAATGTTTATGATCATAACTGGGGAACATGTAGCAACACACAGGTATTGATGATTATCTTTTTTTTGTTCTATCAATGTGGTATCACCTATCTTCTTTCAGGATACCAGGATGCTGCGAGAGAAAATCAAAGGTGTGTCAACAAAAATCTGAGAGTAGAAGTTGAAAAAAATGACGTCATTGAACAATGACAGAATGAAAAGTTTTCTATTGAAAGTTAGAATGTGGTAAGAGACTCGGGGGTAGTAGAAGTGAAAATTCTAATTTATAAGAAGACACTAACGATGAACAAGAAAGTGTCAATTCTATGTCTGCAATAAAGTCAATGAGTCGAGCTGAAATTGATATGCAGAATATCATTGGTGATATGATAGCTCTAGTTCAGACAAGAAGAATGAAGTCATTGCAGTAGAAATTTTTCTTATCTCAAGTAGAGCCAAAATTCTTTGCTAATGTAGCTGAAGATGAACACTGGGTTCAGGTTATGAATGAAGAGCTTGATCAGATTGAGAAGAACCAGATGTGAAAGATTGTTTTGTGGCCAGCTAATAAGAACGTCATCAGGACTAAATGGGTCTTTCAAAACAAGATGAATGAAGATGGAACTGTGATTCGAAACAAAAAATTAATGGTGCACAAAGGATACTCCCAAATAGAGGGTATTGATGTTGATGAGACATTTGCACCGGTTTCAAGGCTCGGGACAATCAGATTATTTTTAGCCAAAGCAGTGCAAAGAAAGTTCAATGTGTTCCAGATGGATTTCAAATCTACATTCTTGAATGGGGTTCTGGAGAAGTATGAATATTAAGAAATTAGGTGGTTTTCTCAATCATGAAGATGAGAACAAGGTTTTTTGGCTGAAGAAGGAATTATATGGGCTTAAACAAGCACCGAGAGAAAGGTATTCAATGCTGGATCAGTATTTGAAGAATCTATGTTTCAAATTAAGCATACTAAACGTGGTTTTCAGAAATATGAAAGGAATGTTATGATGAGATTTGGAATTGAAAATTCCAAGGGGATGAAGACTCTTGTTGATACCTGGATGAAACTATCTACAAATGAGAATGGCAAGGCAATTGATATCACGGAATATAGGAAAATCATCAGAAGTTTATTGTAGTTAAATGCGACAAGGCCTGACATTGTTTTCACCACATTCCATGTTGCAAGGTATCAGAGTAATCCTAAGGAAATCCACATGCTTGCAGTGAAAAGAATACTTCGGTATATCAAGGTAATGGTAGACTTCAACTTGACATATAATGACAAATCTCAGACAGAGTAATTGGGATATACTGATGCAGACTAGGCCGGTTTAGCGGATGATAGAAAATCAATGTCAGGTGGTTAATTCTATCTTGGTGGATTGTGTATTTATTTGATAATAAAGAAGAAAGATTTCATTTCATTGAGCACCACGGAATCTGAGTATATTTTGGCCACTTAAGCATGCACACATTTATTGTGGATGAAGCAACAGCTTCATGATATGGGATTTGAAGTGATGTCTCTGATTGGAATCTGGTGTGATAACTCAAGTGATGTAAATCATAGAAAAAATCTCGCTCATCACTCAAGGACAAAGCACATTGACAGAAAATATCATTTCATCATGGAGAAGGTGGATCAAGGGCATGTGAAGTTGTAGTATGTGCCTATAGAGCTACAGGTTGCAGATATTCTGACAAAGGCATTACCCAAAGAAACTTTTTAGAAGCATTGATTGGATCTAGGAGTCCAGTCAACTACCCAAACTTGAAAAATGTGAATCTGGGACCTCTCCCCTCTCCCCGAGGTATGTTGTGTTCTCCCTAATGCCATGATATGCGTTTTTACCCTATTATAGACCGCAAAAGAGTGCTCTTTGGGTTCGTTGACAAAGGGGGAGAAAACAGTGATTGTTCAAGGGGGAGACCATGTGGATACTTGATAAATCATGAATGATATGGGGAGAAGTTGTTGGAGCAGTGAGATAGGGGGAGAAAATTAAATCAAACAATGTTAGACAATATCGATCAAAAAATAGATATCACGACAGTTGAGGAGCGTGATAAAAGAAGAAGTGTGGTTGATATCAGGTTGGAATGAAAAATTAAATTGGCGTTAGGTTGGTATCAATAGTGGTGTAAGAAACGAAGTGACTCATAGATTAACTTTTCATGATACTCTTGTTTCTCATGCCAAGCATAGCTCATGTGGGCTTAGAGTATGTGTTGAGTAAATCTTTGATCTATATCTATAACGGAAGAGGCGAATGGTGGCTGAAGATGAATGAAGCCTTAATGAGGTATTAAAAAATGGAGAATTGCTTTGAGAACAGTTGTCAACAAACCCAAAGGGAGATATTTTTGGGAAAAACCCCCTCAAGGTATCATTGAAGGATTTTTGAGACGATTGTGTTTATTGACAATGAAGAGCTCCATGTTGTGTTTGTTGAAAAAGCGAGTCTCAATGACTCAAACTGTTGAAAAAGGGAGTCTTCTTGGAGAATGGGGAAAACAGTTTTTTTTTTGGAAAAGGGAATTGTGCTCTTTTGTTAAGGAGGTTTATAATGTTGTACGCTAGGAATTTTTTTCAAATTCAGAACATCAAAAATTTGGCAAAGGAAAGGTGGCGCAGAAGTACAAAAGTGGCACGCAGGTTTTTGGAGCGCAGGTTTTTGGCATGCAAGTTATGGCATGTTGGTTATGGAGTGTAGGTTATGGCATGTAGGTTATGGCACACAGGTTTTGGCACGCAGGTCCTCAAAATTCCTATAAATAGACGACTACCCTCTTCATTTCTCAATGAGCTCATCACTTAGAGAAAATCTATGCTCTGAGCACTCAAGTGGAAGTTTTGGTGTGCAAGTTTTGGCATGCAGGTGTTGGAGCGCCGGTTTTGGCCAGCTGTTTTTGGTCAGCTGGTTTTGGCCAGCTGGTTTTGACCAACAGGTTTTGGCTAGCTAGTATTGGCTAGCAGGTTTTGGCCAGCAGGTTTTGGCCAGCAGGTTTTGGATAGCAGGTTTTGGCCAGTAGGTTTTGGCCCGTAGGTTTTGTCCAGTAGATTTTGGCATTCAAGTGTGGCATGCAAGTTGGTTTTTCCGCAATTAAGGCAGAGGTTGTGCACTAGTTAAAGGGGTGTACAAGTCACCCTAGGGTTCTGTGAAAGTTAGAATTTTCCCAGAACATCTGTGGTAAAGCGGTATGCATCCGTGGATGAACATTGAACTTGAACAGAGCATCTATCAACAGTTGAGGATGTATTTTTTCATGCTAATGAAGAGACATAAATGTCTATAAACTGTGAGTGGATCCTTTCTGGATCAGTGATCAAAGGAAGAGGAAGAAGGTGATCCTCTCCACCAACAGTGAGCCAGAGAGAGAGAAATAGGGAGTGACCCTTGGGAAAGTAGTGAGTTGACCCTAAACCCTGTAAAGTCAGTGATCCTGGGACAGAGTGACTGCTCCCGAACCTTCATATCCACATCTAGTGAAGAAAAGTGGAATTTGGTAAGACTGGAAACTTGTCGGCATATACTCCTTGGACGTAGCCCAGTGAGGTTGAACCAAGTAAAAATCTTTGTGTCTGCCTACTTTCTTCCCTGTAATGCATTTAAAGAATCATCATCTGATAAAGAAGAAAATAAGTGATCAAAATAAACACACAAGTGCATACAAAGTTACCATTGTAATAAAGAGGTCAAGATCCAGTGAGGTAGGAAGAACTTTGAAAAATAATATCCATACCCTGATTCACCCCCCCTATCAGGGTATATAGGCCCCTATTGGTCCTAACAGTGGGCAATTCAGATACGAATAGGACGGACTAGTGGTATGTTATGGAATGAATTCATGGAGAAGTTCTTGGAATACCTTTATCTAAAGACATTGAGACAAGTGAAAGCTATTGAGTTCATTCATATGACATAGGGGACCATGTTAGTGATTTACTATGCTGGATGATACATATATTTTCAATGGTATGATCTATCTTTAACGGGAGATAAGGCATCTGTAGTGGAATATTTTCTGGATGGAAATAAGTGTGAGATTTAGTCCTAGGTGAAAATCTCCATGATAATGAAAATTATGAATGTGGTGGATCAGGATCTCCTAGTTTAAGGGAACCTCAGAGTGGATTTTTGTGTTGTACAATTATTTTTTATTGGAAGTCCATGAGGTGTGACTTCTAAGAGCCAGAAGAACCATTATGATAACTTTAGCCAAGGTAGTGGAAAGCAGAGTACATATACAAGAGGGTTGGTTGTATAGGACATTACTGGGGTGATTTTTCATCAGTGTGGAAGGTTGTGACCCTATCTTCGACATTGTTCCTGTACACTAGTATAATGTCGATCTTTCATCAAGATGGGACATCTAATGAAGTTATGCAAATCACAGCGATATACAGGTATTGAAGGAGAAGTTGGGAAGAGTGAAAGTATGGGAAGTGGAACTTCTTCACAATATCAGGATGGCGGTTGGAGTTCTACTGGATGAGGAATTATAAGTAGTGGATGTTGTTTTTATGGGAAGGAGTTGTTGCATCAGTAGAGTGGTGATAATCTAAGGATTCAGAAAACATCTCATGGAAGATGGGAAGTTCGGTTACATGCAGTAAAACCTACACTTGTGGATAGCAAGGATGGACCATTAATTGTAAGTTGTATTATTTTATTATATTTTAATTTATCTAGTGCCTTATTTGATATTGTTTATTCTCATTCCTTTATGTCTGCAAAACTTGTTAATTTTTTGAGCCCGACAGTGCATTTTTTGAGTGGGGTTATGACTATAGATACACCATTGGTAGTACGTTCTAGATAAATTTATCAATGCAATGGGTGTTCACTATATATCGAGGAATATCATTTTCCATGGGATTTTTATATTCATGATATGATGTCCTTCAACCTAATTATGGGTATGGACATGCTAGTCGCATACTGAGCCCACATAGACTATTACCATAGGATGGTTATGTTTACATCTTCTAAGGGTAACTAGTATAGTTATCGTGGAGATAGGGATATCTAGGAAGGATGAGTAGGGAAAATTACTCAGAAAATTGAAGAACTCATGACCTATGTTTCTAGTCTATTATTGGATTATGGGGGGTGTTTTCTAATATTTACTTCCAACAGTAGTGGAAATGTTTTAGGATGTCTTTCCAGAAGACTTCTTAGGGCTACCACTTGAGAGGGATGTGGAATTCATTACTGATCTCGTGAAGGTGGCTTAGCTAGTTTCTATTCCACCTTACAGAATGGAACTGACTGAGCCTAAAAAGAATAATACTCAGTTGGAGGTGTAGGAGGATAAGGAATTTATCTGTCCAAGTACGTTACCTTGGTGATAATGTTTTTTGTTCGTAAATAAGGCTGATGATAGTTTATGTTTTTGTGTCGATTAACAAATGTTTAGAAAAATGAATGTGAGAAGTGGATATCCACTTCTACGTATCGAAGATCTATTTTACCAATTGAAGGGATATTGTGTGTTCTTAAATAATAATTTGATATCAGGGTATCATTAGCTGAGATTTCAGACTTCTGATATACCAAGGACTACTTTCAGAAGTAGGTTTCTCTGTTATGAGTTTTTCGTAATGTCGTTTGGGTTGAAACATGCACCATTAGTGTTTATGGATTTGATGAACAATATCTTTCATCAGTATCTAGATCATTTCATGGTGGTGGTTGTGTATGAAAAATTCTTATACTCTCATACTCATGATGATCAAGTCCAACATCTTGACATCATCTTGGTAAGATTTAGAGAGTATCAGTTATACTCCAAGATACATTAGTTTTAGTTTTGTGTTTACTGGGTACACTTATTGGGGCACATAATCCCAACGAAAGGTGTGTTAGTGGACACAAAGAAAGTTTAGGCACTAGTTTCTTGGGAGTATCCCATAATTTTTTTTGATATCTGAATATTTATGGGATTAGATGGATATTATAGGAGATTCATTAATTTCCTGACCCGAAATCCACTAAACCGGTTCTCCGAACTGGTTTTCCACAACACCTCAAGAACAGCTCCCCATATGACAGAGGATGCTGACTAACAGCAAGGGCCTAGGGTGTAATAGTAGGGAAACTATGCCCTCGTACCACAATAAGAAAATAGCAGAACTAACTAAGTATCATACATAGTGGAAAGTAAATAGAGTGTGGAGGCAATAAGCATCTAAAATAGGACATGTTGTAATAGTAAAATGTTTTAAAATCCAGAACATCTATGCGATACAATACAACACTGGTCACAAATTGGGATGACTATACAGATACAAGTACCAAATATGCAGAAAGTAAAAGTATAAGACTCCAATATATACTCCGAGCCAACCCATATACTCGATCTCAAAAAACTGTTGAACTACACTAGCTTGGTTAGTAAAACCACTCGAGTAGCTCTTCTCGATCATCCAACATTGGTCCTCAGCCCTATCAACTATCCAACATGTGCTCAACCTTAGAAGAAGACATAAGGTATACACATACATCGACATTCACATGCAGGGGTGATAACTATCTTAGTTCGGAACACTGACAAGAAACCTATAACAATGCTGCTAAAAGTGTATGAAACAACAATGTGATCAGTCAAGTTGGAACACAACGAAAATAAGTAAACCAAACATGAAACCAAAGTCGAACCTTGGGTCTTTAATCCATTTCAACTAGGAAAGTTCCACCATGTGTGTTCACATATATACGTATACATGTAAATTCCCATACCTATACACATACATATAAATATAAATATTCATGGGTAAATAAATAAAACTACAATAAATCACATCAACAGTCGATCCTTGGGACCATAAGCCCAATCTCTTGGACATCGTGTGGAAGGGTATTGAGCTGGATGTCGTGCCACTCAAGCCGTGTATCATTAAATCAGTTTCTGGGTCCATAATCCCATTGACATGTACCTTCTTCGGCCAGATCCAAAATTATATCTCTGAGAAAGCTACGTCACCACAGGGGGATACTCGTACTACACCTGGGCTCACCCGTACTCGTATCCAATCACAAACTAGTATACCGTATAATGACAATCAATCCTATAAAAGGTCACTGGTCAGAAAACATGGAGAATAAGCCCATGAATCCAATAGAGACTCAGAAAACCTCACCCGCAAGAATATCAAGACCACACCCTCAGGCATATGACAACCCACCCGCAGGAAAAGTAAAACTCGCTCGTAGGCATATTAGAACCCGCCCGCAGGCATATCACAACCTCGACCGCAGGCATATCACAACCTCGAAGGCAATCATATCACAACCTCGCCACCAATAATATCATAACCTTGTGCGCAGGCATATCATAAACTCTCCCACGTGCATATCATTCAGCTCATGAGTCCATCCAAGGCATTCCTACTACAAGAATCCAAGTATCACCCAAGGCGTAAAAGTAACCATATAAGGAACAACATCCGTATACCAGGAAGAACATCAGGGAATCCCAAAAAAAATATTTATTACAATATATATATATATATATACACACATTCTGGCTTAACAGCCAAATCCCAAGTAATACCTCTCGGTACTAGTAAAATATCAAAAATAACATGGCTCAGAATCCAGATCCCAGGAGAGCACATCCAGGTATCCGAAAAGACAAGAAAGACACCTCGCATTAGGCTCAATAGCCACCAATAAGGAAGCACCTCTGGTAAGCACTACTACATCCGAAAAACCAAGCCAGATATAAACAATAAGTGAGGGTGTCCCGAATGCCCAACCCAACACTACATCCACATCCCCATGGGCTTACATGTTTGGAATGGGTTCTAGGTGACACCCAAACACCATCTCTACCCAAACCCAACGTTACAACTCGGTTTTGGTCAAACCAAAGGCACCCACTAGGTCCCTCAATTCAAATACTAAGGAGGCATCCTACTCGGGATCCTCCAGGTAAACACGAGAAAATGCATCCTATATGGGATCCTTAGCGAATAGTAAGAGAGGAATCCTACATAGGATCCTAGATTAAAAAACAATAGAGGCATACTAAAACATGGATCATATCAAAGGAAAATAGGAGAGAGATCCTAAAAAGGACTCCTTATGTCATCACATAAGCAAAGGCATCCCTCAGGGGATCCTTGGAAATATCTGGTCTGACGGCCTCATAGGCCAGAAGGGAAAAACTCACAAGGGGAACATCATCAAAAGCATAGGTCATAGAAGATATCTCATAGCTTATCTCAAGTTAAATGTCTAAACTAGTTTGGTCTGAACACCCAACCTATCATCCATTCCAATTCTCAATCTCATGTGACAACTGAACTCAATAACTTGATGAAGAACCTCTCTATTTAGATAAAAACCCAAAAAAAATTATATGACTTCATATTGTCAAATGGATTACACCATTGTGATCTACATAGAAAATTGCTCAGAATTTACTATGCATACGCCCAATTATGACTTTTAGGGAACAAGAGACACCAAAAATACTAAGCTGGAGTAGTACATAGTCAAAACACATTGGGTCAGCCTGTGTAGTAGTACACGGTGTTTAATTTATTTTACATGATATTTACTATTCAAAAAATGTCATTCCATGTGCGTTTTCACCTAAACACATTCCCATGTACCACTACATGGTGTGTACGCCTAGCACACTGTGTGTACTCCTTAAAAACCACTATTTTGTGTCTTATTTCACAAGGTTGGTCACATGGCCATCCACTACACGGTGTGTACTAAAAGTAAATGACATGAACCTAAGAAAAATTTGTCTTCCTTGGATGGGAAGAACACATTTATTGTTCCCCTGGGACACAGCCATATAACATGGGCTTCACAATAGGAAATCCTTCAAAACGCCCGAAATTCCTATTTTCGCCCCCGAAACTACAGATCGAGCCCCATGGGATTGAAAGTAAGAATATAAGGATTTAAAAACATAAAAAACATGTTTAATGGGTATATATGGAAAAAACATAAACATCTCTACCCTTGGGCGGAAACCACTGAAGCTTCAGTTGATTTCACAGCTCACGGTTTCCCTTCACTGAATCAGCAGGTCAAGAGATTTGATTCATTTCTCCTCTTTCCATCCATCTCCATATCTTTAAAAATCTGAATTTTTCCTCATATGACATATCCAAGGAGGATCACACATGGATTTTACCCAACGTGGAGGAGGAATGAAGAGAATGAAGAAAAGAAAAGAAAAGGAAAAGAAGAAAAAGGGGCTTAGGCCAGCCCCAACGCCTGACTCGAGTTTATGCCTTGCCTATGATAAACTCCCCATTATGGACTCAAAAGTGCAGACATAAACTAAATCTAAAACTCCTTTTATAATTTATTTCCAAATTAACTAACACGGGTAAATTAATATTTAATTTAATAATATTTAATATTAATTATTCTGCTAAAATGTGAACAGCTCTGATATCCACCAAACTCCAATACTAGGGTAAACATCCTATTCTAGGACAAATGGAGTTGTCAGAAAATTTTTCCAAGATAAAATGTTAGGATAAAATGACCATTTTACCCCCCACGAGCATCCAACATCAAAAATTCAAATTTCTGCTCAAACAAAATCAGGAAAAACACTGGTTTTTACAACTTTTCCCTTTTAGCAGTGTCGCTATCAGGAATGACCAAAAAGGGAGTAATGTTTGAATGGTTGGAGTCTTTTAAGAGATATTTTCATGAGTTGAAGAATCTTTTAACATCATTATCAATTTTGTTTCTCCCTAAGTTAGGTGATGAGTATACGGTTCATTGTGATGCTTCTAGGATTGGACTTGGATACGTTCTGATGTGAGGACATTGAGTTGTGTCGTATGGGTCTCGGTAGTTGAGGCCTCATGAATGGAATTTTCCCCTGAAAATGCTCGAGTTTGAATCAATAGTTTATGATCTAATGTGTTGGTGACACTATCTTTTCAACGAAAAGTTTACAATTTATACAGATCATAATACTGTGAAGTATATATTTTCACAGCATGATTTGAATCTTTGGAAGTGGAGATGGGTTGAGTGTATGTAGTCTTATGATTATGAACTAGAATATACTCTCATTAAGTTAAATATTTTAGCTGATTGCTTTATCAATAATAATCATACTCATATGGTTATGGAGTCAAGTGGATAGTGTAAGACTATGACCTTGTTGGCTGAAATGAAAGTGGTTATTCCGGAGAGTCTGGAGAATATGACATTATTTTTAGTTACCGTGTATTCTATGAAATTGAGACAAATCATAGATATAAATTATGTGGATATAAAGTGCTTATCCTTGATGGAAATCTTTGAAGGTGGGGAGACATCTTCAGACTGGCTAGTAGATGAGGACCAGATCATCTATGTGAGGAATCGAGTTGTTGTGCTTACGAGCATGCGAGAGGAGATCATGTGGGAATTTCATGCCTTAAAATGGGTGGTTCATCCATGTCTAACCAAAATGTACCAATAACTATGATGATAGTTTTGGTGTCCCTGATGAAAAAGGAGATAGAAGGTTTTATGAAAAGATGTTTAACATGTCAGCAGGTGAAGGTGGAGCATCAACGACCTGGTTGATTGCTATAACCATTTCATATTCCATAATGGAAGTGGGATGGCATGACCTTGGTTTTTTGGTAGATATCATGAAAATTCATTGGTAGAATGACTCTATTTGGGTCATTGTGGATTGACTTCCAAAGGATGCGCATTTCTTGCAAATAAGGGAAACCTTTATAGTACAATAGTTTGGAGAACGTTACATTTGGGAGATATTTCATCTGCACGGAGTGCTACATACCATAGTTTAAGATAGTGATTCACACTTTACTTCACACATTTGGAAGTTCTAACTGAATGTTCTTGGAACACGGGTATTGTTGATTATAGATTTCCACCCATACGTAGACGGGTAGTTGGAATGTACTATACATGTGCTTGAGTATATGCTACGATCATGTGTGCATGAATACAGTGGATATTTGGAAAAGAACTTGGATTTAGAGGAGTTATTCTATAACAATAGTTATTAGGAAACTATAAAGATGGAACCATATGAGTCTCTTTATAGTAGTCCATGTATATCACTGACATGCTGGATGTAGGCTGGTGAGACAAAGTTATTGTAACCGAGTCTCATGCAAGATACATCAGAGTAGGTATAGTTGATTCCAAAATGAATGGTTGTGGCTTAGAGTAGAAATAATTCATATTCTGATAAAAAGGTAATAACCCTAGAGTTTACAGAGGGTGATCATCTGTTATTTTGGGTATCACCTAGGTTATGTCACTACAGGATACAAAGGCAAGGAATATTGGCACCCAATTTTGTTAGACCGTTTGAGATATTGGAGAGAATCAGCCCAATTGAATACCAATTTTTTTTTTCACAGAGATACAACACTATGAATGATGTTTTCCATGTATCCCAAAACATGTAGTATCACCTATACCCTTATCATGTAATCGATGTGTATGAGGTTTAACTTGAGATATATTAACCCTTTGAGGGGTATCTAATACGTGTGTTGGATCACAGTGAGAGATTTTTGTGAGGTAGGGTTATGATGAATGTTTATATTTTATGGAAACATGGATGTTTTTAAGTTGGGAAATGGGAAAGAGAAGCAGATGTGAGGACACAATGGCCCGATCTTTTTAGCTCGGAATCATAGAAAGTATTGAAAGAGTAGCTTGATTATGGGTTTTTATAAGGAGGGGAGATTGTATGATCATGAACATTTATGATGTTTTATGGGGAGAAATATCATTTAACTTTCATCTTATTTAAGTACCCTTATTTGGAGTTAGGACATGGGGTGTGTTTTAGTGTAGTTTCACTAATTAATTTGAGAAAATTTTTCTGTGCATGGTTACCACACGGTAAGGGTAAATCATGCACCCAACCAACCAAACTATATAAAACCAAGCAGAAAGGTTTGCACAACTAGAACACAGTTTCTCAAACTATGCACCCAAACCTAGGAACATGTTTGACCCTGGATAGTGAGGTTGACATGGTTGGTACATGGTTTTACCTAACCATGTTCCCCTATCTAAGAAACTATGTGTGTGGTTTTTAGTTATCCCAAAATTGGTTTTAGAATCCCATGAACCCTCGAAACACCTCCTATTTGATATTTTTATGGGACATGATGATTTTGGGTGATCCCAGAGATTTCTGAAGGTTTTATAAGGATGTACGACCTCTTTTATTCAAGATCCAAAGCCTGAATTGAATATCCTCTCTCCTCCTGGTAAGTAGATTTCATCCTGATGATTCTCCCATTATTTATTCTATCTTTACATGATCTTTTCATGGAAGATAATCACTATTTTCTAGGATCTAAACCTATGTGGTGATATCTAGATCTAATATTGTGGTTCTAGAACTAGATTTATGAGATCTTGATGTGTTAGATTGTTATTTCAGTTTAGGGTTTCAGATCTGAACCTCATATCAACCTCGTTATGCTACTCATATTTTGGGGATTTACATTGAAAACATTTACATCAATAAATTGAGGTAGGTGACCTAAATATAATTCCCATAGTCATCAATTTGATATGTATATGAATAATTATAGAACTTCTATAATCTATTAGAAATTTGTTTTCCTAAATTATGTTTTTTAGATTGACCAATTGATTTATCAAAGACTTTTTGAAATTGGTGGTTAATTAGGGAATTAATCATAACACTATGGGGCTTCCCTATTTGATAATTAATTTGTTGAGTTGATTATAAGATGTAGGGTTTTAATCTATATAATTAATCGGGGGATTAATTATGAGATTCTGAAATGTCTAGTTTGAGATATTTAATTGTGTATTAATTATGTGCCATTAGAAATATGATCTAGACAATTAATTATGGGATTAATTTTGGAAATTTGAGATTATAATTAGATAATTAATTCGGGAAAATTAATTATAGAATATGAATTGTGATATTGTTTAATTTATTGATGAATTAATTAATGGTTTGAAACACTTAGTTAAATGTTTAGTTAACTAATGGAATTGATGTGTTTAACTAATGGTTGAATTATTAATGGGATTATGATGAATAATTTAATGGTAAATTAATTATGTGATAAATAATGGGAACATGGTCATTCTAAATTGAGAAGTACAAATGGTTTCAAGGTCATTATACTTATGAGAAAAGATAATGGGAACATGGTCATTCCAAATTAAGAAGCATACATGGTAACATGGTCATTATACATATGAGTAAAGAGAATGGGTTCATTTTCATTCTATGAAGGGTAAAGCATGGTAACCTGGTCATCTTACATAGGTTTTTTATATTGGTAACTTTGGAAATGAGATTTATTAAATTAAGATTAAAGAATGGAAATGAAGGATCTTTGAGTTATGGCCCCACATGAGAATATTCAAACTTTGACATGATTTTAATAAAGCACTGAGATATCATAGCACCTCAAATTAATAGATATTCAGCAAGAATCAGGTATTAATATATGACATATCCTAGAGAACACTTTGGGATCTTGTATGAGATGAAGTTAGTATTGAGGTATGTGTATACTTGGGAAACATGGAGTAAATTTTATTCGATAAGAATAAATGAAAATTTGATAAACTATTTATTATTGAATTGTACTTATTTTTTTTATAGAACTTCACACACTGTCATTTGACTATACTTATTTTAGACACCATTGGTAGTGGCCTACTGAGTTATAATCACACCCTATTTTTTATGCCTGATCAGTATCCAAATATATTATATTGTTGCAGGACTAGATAATGGAAAAGGCCCTGGGATAAGTGGTTTATTTGGGATGGATCTTGGAGGAGAGAATCATACATGGTTCGGGACCCACTTGGCGAGTCATAGTGTATTTATTTTTAGTTTCATATTTGACACTTGACACTTATATTGGCATAACAGGTTTTCCCTTTCAGTTGAGTATTGTTTTCCTATTTCATTATCATGTGACATGAGTATCTTCTTGTTATATATATGCTTCATCATTTCTTTATTTATTTATAATGTAATTTTACTATCATAAATGAGGGTATTGTCTCTCTATGAATGAATTACCAAACCCTCACTGTTAGTCAGCTACCCTAACTGTACGGTGAGGCGAGCATGAGGTCATGTCGTGAACCAGCTCGGGACACTATCACATGGCACTCATGTGAGGAAATTGAATATTTATAACATAATTATTCCTCTATATTCATTATATCATATAAATATTGTTACCTTCCATTCTGTATGGGATACAATTACACCATTCGTGTTTTAGTGGACAATCTCCCCACGAAGTGATATAGTTCATTTTATCACTAACTCTTTACAAGAAAGGTAATAAGGATAAATTTAATGGTTATATGTTATTTACATGAATTAGTTATGATATTCATGAAATATTTATCATTCTAAAAATAAAATATATAATTTTATTTTTCTACACTAAAAAGATGATAACATCATTCATGTACATGTGTACTACCTCCTTCACAAACCTAAGTGATTAAATTTTAATCAAGAAAACATATTCCTGATATATATAATTATTTTAAATGTTATAATATTTTATATATTATATAATTTTTATTTTTAAAAATTAAAATAATACTTACCTATTTTCCATAATTATAATTGAAAAATGGAAATGTTAAACAGGCGTATGTATGGCCTACCATCTCTATGATCATAACGTATATAATTTTTCATAACCATGATACTTGATTTGATTTAAGTTTATATTGGATTTATAAATATGATTATTATTATGGTCATTATATAAAAATATTATTATCAAATGTGTTGGGACTTTCATATCAATTAACAAATGAGAAAACATGGTGATTGACACCTAAAACGATGAAAATAAAAAAATATTATTATTTAATGGGTGAAAAGTTGTCATAAAAGGATAATATATGATGTTATAAATATTAATATTTTTATTTTATAAGTAAATATAATTTTTAGAAGAACCATAAATTATTATTAATAATGTTCCACTAAAAGGAAGCATGAGGTAAGGGATTTCTCATCTCAGTTCTATTTATATGAGATATATTACATATTCACCACTTATAATTGATTTATGGTGTATATACTACCCATGTATTTATTTTATGATTATTATCCTTAAAGTTATGCATATTAACATATACATTTTAGGATATCTCTTTCATGGGGTTTATGATTTCAAAGTTACCAAAGTGGTAAGGGATTCTTGTCTAAATTTACCTTCTTTGAGATGTATGTTATGTTATAAACCTATCTTATTTTATGATCAGTATGTACTAATTCATTGAAAAGTTATATCATGAAATTATATATTTTAATTATATTTAAATTGTCATTTAATTTTACAATTTCAAGGTCATTATGAATAAAATGTTCAAATGTTGTAAGATTCTTATGTTACAATCTATTCGTTTATCTAGATTACTTATGATTATGATTCAACTAATTGAATCTTATAATCCATATCTCAATAATTTTCCATAATGTTCTTATACTAAGGTTATTCATGATATTTTCAAGTAATATTACAAATTTGAAACTCCTTGGTAATAAAATTGATAAAATATTTATTTATAAAATTCTAATTTGTTTCTCACTTTGATCTGAAATTTGTTTTCTTCAAAAATATGTTTACTAAAAATATTTTCAAAAATGATTTTACATTTTCAAAATATTTTTAAAAATTCATCTTCCACAATTTTTATTTTAAAAAAAATTATTGTAATCTTATTATCATTTTCTAAAAATAACTATTCTATAAATTGTATCAATACGAAAGGAATATTATTTATGGCATGTAGGGAATTACCCACCGACATCACTGCCATTTCATTGAATCGTCCTTTGAATGTTTTTAAGGATATTTTAAATGAAAATATTTTCTTAATATTCTAGAAATTATTGGTTTAAAAAAATAAATGAAAATTATTATAAAAATGTTTTATTTTATAAAAAGTGATATTCAAAATGAAAGGTATATTCCCCTAAAGAATTTTTTTAAAGATATTTTAATTATTTTTCCATTCACCTATGTCAATATTAATTTTTGTAACATATCCTTCCTTGGGGATATTTGGTATTGATACCATACTCAATCTTTCTCTAAATGAAATAAGATTGTTTCAAAGATATAATTATAGAACCCGCTTCTCATCCACGATTTAATCATGTTTCAAAGAGATTATCATGGATCAAGTTTCCTTTACACAACATAAATATGTTTTGAAATGAATAATGATTTTTTATTGTTTTCTAGATGATATGAATTATCTATGTACGTTTTCCATGTTGTGGTTCTTAGACATTATAAATGACAGAAGGGTGCAACTAGATAGTATTGGGTGATCCCATTATAGCTTATATGATGGGGTTTCCTAGATAGTGCTTGGTGAACCCATTCCAGATTATACAATGGGGTAGCCCAAAAGGGTCAGGTGATCCCATTACAACATATTGTCAAGACTTGCCTCCATCAAAATGATGTAAGGGATGAGAATATTCCATGCCCTTCCTTCCTCAAGATGAAGGAGAGATAATGACCCCCCCCCCCTGAGTCCCACCTTTAATAGGACCCAGAGAATGGACTAGCACCATGGGTATAGAATCTCACATAATATGTAAGGAATTACCCTTTTAATAGAGCAAGATCGGGAGATAAGTTGGTAAATCCCAAGAAACTCCAAATATTAAAAGTAAAAGTAAAGAAAAAATCCATTCCAACATGCATGTTTAAATGTAGAGCTAATACAAGTTACAACGAAACTCAAAGGTAAAGTGCCAAAGGAAAAGAGACTAAGCAACAACAACAATTAATCCTGATGCCCAATCTAGTAATTTGGAGCATGATACTTGAAGTCCTCCTGGAAACATAATAATAGTTTTATATATGTAGGGAGGTCATATGAGTACACTTAGTAGAGAAACTAAAGCTATATGTGCACAAGTGGGGGAATGTACTAATGTCCCTATGAGAAAACTATAGAACCTCAATGAAACTTCCAAGGAATACTAACCAGCCCAACCTCACCAAGGCACCCTCACCAAATATACTAAGTAAAGTAAAGAAATAGTATAAACAAGTCGATTATTGGGTAACCCAAACCATATTTCAATTGGTTAACTATTAATACCTAATTACTAACATCTTGATGCTACCACTCTTCCCATACTCAGTCCCACTACCACTACCTACACACAAACATCTGGGCTTCAAACCACACATAATCCTACCATCAGACACCTGGCCCATAATAACCTTACCTCTCGCCTAAAGACTTGGGCCTCATTCCGATTACACTTTGGTAAACAATCCTAGGCCTCAAACACCCTGGTCTATCATCCAAAAAAACATTCCTAAAGGATCTGGGACTATGGTAATCCTTAGTCCATTACATCATTCTTGGATATGTTCAAGTGGTTAGAACCTAGAAGTTTGTGCGGGGAAGAAAGTCAGTAACCAGCCATCCATCTTCCCTCCATAGTGTTGGGAAAGATACCCTCCCCCGTGAATGGGGGTGTTTAGAACATGGTTCTCAACAAGAGTGGGTTACATATATAAATCACAAGGAACTATAATTTATATAAGTATATGTAAGAGAACACTCTTCCTAACCTACGATTCCCCACAATAGAAAACCAACTCATACATAACCACATTTTTCTACAACCACTATAGGCACAACCACACAACAGACACTAAAAAGGAATAACCCAACCCATTTTCATTCAACCATGTTCCATTTATTAATTAAGGGATTCGCTTTAATTTATTACAGCACTATCAAGAAACTACAAACCACAACCATATCGGAATAACAAACAAAACCATATTTTCAGTCCCACTGAGCACCCTCATTCAACCACTGCCAAATATCATTTTTTAATGTTATACAACACAATCCTAAAATTTCCCTAATGAATTACCACTTAAAAAAATTTCATAACCACCCCATAGTCCTTCTCCCAAATGTGGCTCCATAGCCACATCACAGAAAAGGCAGTCCCATTTCCTACAAGTCCATCAATTCCACAATCAATTAGTCTCTCAACCTCATACTCCAATACACCCCATATACCACCCCACACACCTAACCCACAACAACTAAAATTTTCCCATAGCCCCACTGCACACACATCTCACAACCTTCTCATGGAACCAACTCCTATATCCAACCCTTCACCCATAACCTTTCTCCAAACAACAGCACCAAAAAACTCACAAAAGGTCACAAAACCCAACAAGACACAGCACTCAACCAGACCTATCAAACAAGACATATTTTTATTTGGTAAAAATCATTCTTTAAGTCTACATGATAAATAGGGGTGATAACACAAGGGTTTTAATCTTGAGGGATTCAATTCATTTTACTAGGTATATGTGATTAGCCATATTATAATTTACACCAATTTTTCAAAAGGAAACAACAATAGTTATAAAGATTCACCCATGATCAAAAAAATACCACCAACAAACATGATTTTTAGAAGTCTTTAAAGACACAACATATCATAATATCTACAAGGATAACAAATAAAATAGGAGATCAATGTCAAACCACTACCAACCCATTATGTTACTAACCCCTGTTATCTTTGGATCGTATTACCTTCTTATTTATTTATTTTTTCAAGAAAGGGTATTCATTTTTCAATACAAATAATCATTATTACAACCACTCTACATGATGCATAATATAAGAGAGGTTGAATAAATCAGTACTGGATAATCAAAGGATCAAAGTTTCTCCTTGCACCCAAAACAGGGGATCGCAAGAGTAGCAAGGAAGAAGTCGAAGAAAACAATGTAGGAGGGGATCTAGTAGATGTGCATGAATTTTATAGGGAGTAAATCTCTAGATGCATCAAGATTAAATGTTAAATAAACTATGAAGGATAGATCTTGAATTTGAGGACCTAGATTCTATATCAAAGGAAGAACAGTTTTCAAAATTCATTGATGTGGGATCGTGGTCAAGATCTTGCGGTTTGAGTATCTCAAGTCCCCCGAGATGTTAGTATATTAACGATATAATTAATATCTTTTGAAACACCTTCAAAAATTCCCAATTAAGTATTTAAACTTGGTTTACGTAAAAGAAATGATAGAGGGGAGAAACTGGAAAAATAGGAAAAAACTATAAAAACTGTAAATGAGTCACTGATGTGTGAGTCACCGATGATGAGCCATCAATAGGTGAGCTATCAATGATACCTAATGATGATGATCCAATGACGCTCAGCTACCAATGAAATGACCAACCAACAGCCTGACCCATTGACAATGAAATGCTCAACTCACCGATGTTGATGCCCCTGACTCGGTGATGCTAACACCCTTGACACACCGATGTCGTTGCCCCTGACTCATCGATGCTGACGCCCCTGACTCATTGATGTTGACACCCCTAACTCTCTGATGTCGATGCCCTTGACTCGCCGATGTCGGCGCCCCTGACTCACTGATACCAATGTATCAAACTAGATTTTTCTTCTAACTCTCAGAATGTGACACAGACTGTTCCTGGAACACCTCAAACACTAGATTTTCACAAAGGAAAGACCTTGGGAAATCTGTGTTGTTACATCAGATACCACTCAAACTATTTGTTTCCTTGAGATTTCAAAACTAAACTATAATAAAGGGGGTCCGAATAACCACTCCTTAAGATACCTCTCAGGAGAAAACCATCTTTTGTTATTCTAAATCTAGAGTGAAAAACTTGACATCTCAGGGACAACTTCTTGACATATATCTCCTAAAAACATTGAAAACACTAAGGCCCCACAACCCTAAACAACCACATAAACACCAAAGGTCGCGCTTTCCAAACACATGGATTAGGTATCTCTTTCCTCCATGTCAATATATTATCCTCTTTGTGCAGAACAGACTCACCCTGGCTTAATCGCATCCGCATTAATGCGTCTCGATTAGGGATTAGGTCCTCCCCTCCCCATACATCATGAATTTTCACACATTCAAAGTATAACAAAATAGCTCATCTCATTGAACATAAGGTCAAGCATTACATCACAAGAAAAAAAACAAAGATAAAACACAATATAAAAACTCAAAACAGAACTCGGTACTGATCACGCATTTGTGTCTCCCACTCCCAAGTACTCTCCTCGAAGCCACCATGCCTCCATAACATAGAAATCAATTTAATGGTCCATCCATGAAGCACATTCTTCTCGTGGTCCTCGATTATTAATGGCAATTCCATGGAGTTTTCTTCATCATCGTTATCCAACTCTCCCCATTCAATAACGTGGGAGCCATCATGTAGATACTGACGGAGCAGAGAGATATAGAAGACATCGTTGATCCTCTCTAATCGTGGTGGCAATCCCAGCTGATATTCCACATTGCCAACTCATCCCAATACCTTGAAAGATTCGATGAAATTGGGAAAAATATTTATTCCCTTATCAAAACATTATTTCCCACACTTAGGGGAAACCATTAAGAACACATGGTCCCCAGCCTTGAACTCTAAGGTCCTCTTCCTGTGATTGACATACGACTTCTTTCGGTCCTGAGCCACCTTCATCCTCTTATGCCCAAGATTAACATATTCTTTCATTCGTTTCACTAACTCTTGTCCAAGAAGTTATGATTCCCAAAACTCTATCCATCATACTTGTGAAAGACATAACCTTCTATATAAAGAATCGAATGGTTCCATGTCAATGGTAGAGTGATAGTTATTATTGTAAGAAAACTCTACCAGAGGAAACTGTCATACCCACGATCCACTCAAATTCAGAACACATGCTCACAACATATCCTCCAATGTCTGGATGGTCCTCTGTGTCTTTACATCCATCAAAAGGTTGAAAGTAGTGTTGAGGTGTAGTTAGGTGCCAAAAGAATGTTGTAAACCCCTCCAAACTCATGACATAAAACGTGTATCTTGATCCAAGATAATGGATCTTGCAACTCCATACAGTCGTACCACCTCATCCACATACATCCATACTAAGGCGTCTACTGCGCTTGATTCTTTGATTTCCATAAAGTGAGACCACTTTTTCAACTAGTACACTACTACCCAAAGACCATCATATCTTCCATGAGTCCTTAGTAACCCTGTGATGAAACCCATCAATATGTCATCCCACATCCACTTGGTGATATCTAAGGGATGACACATACCATCGGGAACATGGTGATCATTCTTCACCTGCTAACACACTAATAACATTTCCACAAACTCTACCACTACCCGATTTATCCTGGGCTATCAAAACCATTACCTCATGTCCTTGTTACATCTTTGAGACTCCTGGATTCACCACCAGGGGTGAAATATGGAACTCAAAGAGAACTCCTTTGGGTATTTCCACTAGGATAAACATATTTCCACAGAACATCATATGATTCTGAATATCCTTCTAAAATACTTATAGAGCATATCCCTGGATAGTACGACCATGTATCACTTCGATCTCTGAGACTCCCCACTAAGACTCTTCCACCTCCAGCACTAATAGTGACTACACCGTCATATGGAATAGATATCCTCTTCCACCATCCACTCTCACATCTAGACGCAAAGTGGACAACTCCTCCATCACCTTCCAAGCACCCATGTATTCCTCAACTACCTCCTTCTACAACCTCCTTCTCAATGAATCAGCCACCACATTCCCATTCCTCAAGGTTTAAGAGATCATGAGGTCGTAATCCTAGAGAAACTCCATCCTCCATCGCTATCACAAGTTCGTGTCTCAACAGGAGAGGATATACCTCAGTCTCTTGTGATCTATGAAGACTAAAAAGCACTCTCCAAAGAAGTAATTCTACCAAAACTTCTACACAAACACAGCTGCGAAGAGCTCCAGATCATAGGTGACATAGTCACGTTCATGTGTAAATAACTACATAGACCCATTAGAGATCACTCCTTGTTACTGCATCAACACACAACAGAAACCTAAGACAAAAGCATCACAAAACACCTTGAACATCACCCCTTCCTCTGGAAACCTAAGCACTGGGGCACTAACCAACTTCCCCTTATAGTAGTTGAAAGCTTCCTAACACTACTCACTCAACACAAAGTCCTGGTCTTTTCTGGTAAAAACTTTTAACAGAGCCACAACTCAAGAGAATATTGGAATGGATATATAGTAATATATTTCTAGTCCTAGAAAGCTACAAACCTCTTCCAGGTTATTTGTCATTACCCAAGAAACAAATACATCATCCTTTGAAGGGTCCACTTCTACCCCTTACTGAGACACTATGTGTCCAAGGAAGGGAACATCTCGTGTCCAGAACCTACACTTGTAAAACATTCCAATGAGCTGGTAGAGTCAAAGGACCTCCAAGAAAGTCCTTTTATGCTCATCATTCTCCTCCTCTAACCTTGAGTAGATCAGGATTTCATTAGTGAACACAATGAGGAAACGATACGAGAACTCACAGAAAACAGAGTTCATGATCCCCATGAACACGGCTAGTGCATTTATAAAGTCGAATGGCATGAACAAGAACATGAAGTTCCCATACCTACATCTGAAAGAAGTATTTGGGATTTCACCCTCCTTCACCATCAATTGGTGATATCCAAACCTCATATTAATCATATAGAACAAACCTTCACCCTTTAACTAGTCGAAAATATCATCAAACCTCGGAAGGGGGTAACGGTTATTGACTGTCACCTGATTCAGTCTTTGGTAGTCTATGCACAGTATTAGACCACCATCTTCCTAGTTCTTGAGTAAGACTGGATCACCCCATGGAGACACAATCAACTGGAAGAAACCCTTATTTATCTGGTCATCAACCTGAATCTATAACTCCTACAACTCAGAGGGAACTATCCGAGAGGGAGCCATTAAAATCAGATGGGCATCGGGTTGAAATTATATCACAAAATTTACATCATGTAGAGGTGGTAAAGTCACAACCTCCTCTAGTGAGACATCTAAGAACTCACTAACAACCCATGGAACTTCCACCATCTCTGTGTCTACCTGTTGATAGCTCGGCTAATAGGGGAAAATAGGCTCCACATTCTGACTACCCACCTGACTACTCTACTCGCCAAAGAAATTCATGCACTGGCCATCGATATCTGAGAACATGACTCTTATTCAGAAGAAATTTAGAATGGAATGCACAAAAAACAACCAATTTATTCCTTCTATGACATCGTATGGCTGAATCTATAGTAAGAAAATATACATGTGGGACTAATGTGGTCCTATCATCAGTCTACTTCCATGTAAAACATCAAACATATTGGTCTGACCTCTGACTGGTATACTAAACACTAGGGTCATAGAAATTATCTTCACGTCTATTCCCTGGGTATGGGATAGACTAGGTGAAAAAAAGGAGTGTGAATCTCTTGAATCAAAAAAAGCACATGCAATATTACTAAACAGACTGATCATACCTCAAACATCCTCCTGTTTTGGAAGAAATTATACCTCTATGATGTGCAACTACCTACCCCCAACTCCTTTACCTCTCTTATATCAGCCGCCTCCCCAACCATGCCCTGGTCTTGGTCCCTAAGGAGCACCCTGATGTCGCTCTCCTCTATCACCATCTACCCTTGGGGGAGTTGAAGCCCGCTGCCCCTGCTGATGGAAAGGCCTGACTAGAAACTGCTGATGTTGAGGTGGGTGATGAACCTGTATACCCCCACCGTACTATGCTAAAACTTGGCACTCGTTCCCAAGAAGCCCGTAGCCTCCACAGATAAATCACCTCGGTCCCTAAACCCTGGGAAAAGGGCGAGGACCAAGAGATCAGAACTAGAACTATTGAGGATGACTTTCCACTAGCCAAAACCTAGAAGGCCCTCACACATGAGACTTGCTCCTGGCTACTTTCCCCTTTTATGAACTTTGTTGTCTCCCCTCTCATGGTACACCTCCCACTGAGTGCATCCTTTTCACTACCTCATCCTTCTTCTGAACCTCCATGTACATCATTAGATTGAAAGGAGTAACTACATACTAAAGAGAAGGTAGGAGTGCCTCTTCCAACCATCTCACCTGTGACTCCTCAACTAGAAAGAGATCCGAAGAAAAGCATAGAAGATCCTTGAACTTCACCTTAATTTCCTCACTGACATACTCCCCTATTCAAGGGAGACATTCTCCTATATTTTCTCATCTTTCATCATAGATATAATGAATTCTACCTAAAAATCATTCTCAAATTCAACCCACGAATCATCAGTCTCCTTCCTTTCCCTGAGGTAAAGCATCCACCAATAATGTCCTTCTCCCATCATCTGGCACACCTTTAGGGGAACCTACTAATTTTTGGAAGACCGGATCATGTTGAAAGAGATCACCAGCTCCTTGATCCAACTCAATGTCTCTAATTCTATGATTTTTTCCTTGTACTTTCCTAGAGTCTGCCTCCAGAAGGTGTGAAGAATCTTCTGCCACTGGTCATCCTCCACCTCTTGATCAGTCATCCGCTAATAAATGAGGTCAACCTGATGGGCCGCAAGTGCTCATACCACATGTGGTCAATGTCTGGGTTCCATAACAGAAAAAGTAAACAAGGAACTCATAATCCCAAGTAGTGTGGAAATTTTATTTTAAATTTATTTTTACTCTTTATTTATTTTAAATTCCAAAAATACCTAAGACACACAAGAAAAAAATTCATTATGATCCATATAACGTTCTTAGGGTCTCTACCATAAAATTGGTGTAGCCTCACATGGTCATTTAGTAGTTCCAAAGTCCTTGCATCAGATCACGTGGGGGGGCTAAAATCTTGTGTCCTAGCCGATATTCCCTAGCCTATTTCGCATATCAATATTTCCTAACATCGTCTCCCTACTATCCAATTAAATCCTTACTATGCCTAACTCTGAACACAATCATATCTCTCAAAGCCCTAAACCTTGCCCCTTTGATACCATTTTTTAGTGACCCACCTTTTTTATGATGAAGTAAGGGAAAAAAGTACCACGCCCTTCCATCCTTAAGATGAATGGTAGATAATAACCCCCTAAGTCCCACCTTCAATAGACCCTCGAGCAGTGACTAGAACCAAGGGTATATAATCTCACATAAAATTGAAGATATTACCCTTTTTATAGAACAATATTAGGAGATAAGATGATAAATACCAAGAAACTCCAAATACTAAAATAAAAGTAAGTCCCAAATTCATTCCCACATGCATGTTAAAAAGTAAATATGATAAAAGGTATAACAAAACTCCAAGGTAAAGTACCAATGGAAAAGAGAATAAGAATCAACAACAACTAATCCCAATGCCTGATCTAGTAAAGCCCAACACAGTCCTCAAATTCCTCCTAGAAACCTCAAAATGGTTTTATATATATAGGTTCATCATACGAGTATACTCAGTATGAAAACTAAATCTACTCATGAACAAGTGGTGAATCATAATAATGTACCTATGAGAAAACAATAGAACCTCAAAGCACCTACAAAGGAATACTATCTAGCCCCGCCTCACAAAGTCATTCTCACCAAATATTGCAAGTAAAGTAAAGTAATATTATAACCACAATGACATTTGGTTAGCCCCCACCACTTTCCCATTGAATAAATGATCATACCTAATGAATAACATCATGATTCTACCACTCTTTACATATGCAGTCCCACTTCCATAACCTATCCACACACACCTAGGATTCAAACCACACATACTCCCACCTGTAAACACCTAGGCCACAACAACCACACCTCTCGCCCATAGAAACCTATGCATAATCATCAAGACACATTTTTAAAGCAATACTGGCCCACAAAAACCTAGTCCTCACATCCAAAAAAAACCGGGCCAAATGATCTAGGACTATGGTAAGCCTCAATCCATTACATCCTACCCAGATACGCTCGAGCGGAAAGAACCCACAAAAGTGTGTGTGGAAGAAAGTCGGTAACAATCCATCCATCCTCCCATCGGGATGTTAAGAAAGAAACCCTCCACCATGAATGGGGGTGTTCGGCATATGGTGATCAACAAGGGTGGAGTGCATGTAGAAATTACAAAGAACTACAATTTATATATGTATAGGTAAGAAAACACTCATCCCAACCTACAGGTCCCCACAAAAGACAAGCAACTCATAAAGAACCACATTTTTCTACTACCCATTTATGAAAAACCACACAAAAACCACTATAAAAGAAAAAACCCAAACCATTTTCATTCAACCACTTTCCATTTATTAATTAAGGGACTCAATTTAACTTATTCCAGTACAACTAGGAAACTACCAACCACAACCATATCAAAACAACAACAAAAATAGATTTGTAGTCCCACTACACAACCCCGTTTAACCACTTCCAGCTATAATTATTCAAATTTATACCACACAATCCTAATATTTCCCTGATTTAGTCTCACTCCATACAAGTTCATAACCACCCCGCATTCCCACTTCCCAAAGTCACCCTTCAACCACATCAGATACAAAAGTAGTCTCACAAAATACAAGCCCATCCATTGTATAATAAATTTATATCTCAACCCAAGACTCCAAAACACCACATGTACCACCCCACACACCAAATCCACATCAACTATCGTTAACCCACAACCCCGCTGAACACACATCCCACACCCTTCTCACATAACCAACTCCTCTATCCACTCCTGCACCCATAATCGTGCTCCCAAAAGCATGACCACACAACACACACAGGGTCACAAAACCAAATAGAACACAACACTCATCCACACCTATCTAACATGACATATTCAGATTTTTTAAATACTTTTATTTACGTCCTCTTTATAAATTGGGGTGATCACACAAGGGTTTTCATTCTGGGTCCTTCATTTCATTTAACCAGGTATATATGATTAGCCAAATTTGAATTTACACCAATTTTTTATAAGGAAACAACAATATTTATAAAGTTTCTTCCATTCATAGACATATACCACCAACGGACATGATTTTAAGAAGGATTTAGAGAAAAAAAAATCATAACATCAACATGGATTAAAAAATAGGTGATCAAAATCAAATTATTCCATTTATTTAATGTTACTAACCCCCATTTTCTTCTGATCACATTCCATTATTATTTATTTCTAGTTTTATAAGACATTATTCACTGTTAGTAACAATGAATCATTAGTATACCCACCCTTCATGGTGAAAAATTTAATAGAGGAAGAAGAAATACCTAGTGGATGATCAATTGATTGAAGTTCTTCCTTACGCCAAGAATAGGGGATCGCACGAGCAGTAGGGATGAACTCTAAGAAAATTGATCCAGAGGACCTCTAGCATAAGCACATGGATATTCTTAGGGTGAAGGATCTAAAAGCACAAAGGGGAAATGGAAACACACTAGGAAGAGGAGATCTCAGCTTTGAAGAAACAAAACCTATATTAAAGGAAGAATGGTTTCCCAAAGTCATTAATGTGGGATCATGGTCAAGATCATGTGGTTTGAGAATCTCAAATACCTTGAAATGTTAGGATATTAAATATATACATAATATCCTTTCAAACACCCTTAAAACACCCAAGGAATTCTTTAAACATGGTTTACGTCAAAAAAAACGTAAGAGGCACGAAACTGGAAAACTGGGAAAAAATTGAAAAACTATAAATGAGTCACTGATGGGTGAGTCACCGATGTTGAGACACCGATGGGTGATCTACCAACACGACTTACCAACACTAAGCCACCAAAGCTGATATACTGACACTAATATACTAATGAAATAACCTACCAATGCCTTGACCTACCGATGCTCTGACACGCCGACACTGATGCCCTCGACTCACTAATGTCGATGCCCTAACCTACCGATGATGAAGCCCCTAACTCACTGATGCTGACTCCCATGACCCACCAATTTCAACGCCCCTAAATTGTTGATGTTGACGACCCTGACTCAGTGATGCTAGTAACTCTGACTTGCCGATGCCGACGCCCATGACTCACCGATGATGATGGTTCAAACTGGATTTTTTTTCTAACTCTTGGAATGGGTCACTGATAGTTCCCCAAACCCCAGAAACACTAGATTATTAAAAAGTAAATACCCAGGTTAATATTTATTATTACACATATACAATGTGTAATACTAGATGGTAATGGTTAATCCAATTATTTCATAAACAATAGGTGCACCCAGATAGAATTCCAATTCATTAGGGAATGGTTATTTTCTCATGATAATTATATTTGAAGTTAGTCATATGGTAATTTCACCTGTAAGGGTTCTATAATGGTTTTGTATATGTTTTACGAAGATTATTTCCTAAGAAATTGACACATTTTTTCTATGATTTCTATGGGTTTATTGAATTTAATTTGATTAATATTGACATTAAATGGCTTATGATTATTTATTTGTGTAACTCTTTAAATTGTTAATGTATTTTAATAGGTTTTCACATTTACTAATCCAAATATTTATGGGTATAAATATTATTATTTTATACTAACGCACACTAATTATGTCATTATAACCTTATTCTATTATTACACTCATTGATGAAATTCAATTATTAATACTAATGTGTACCCGTACTATGTATTTGAGATCACCCTAGTTATGTTTTCTTTTCCCCTAAGTTATAAATAATATGGTTGAATGAATTATTCCAAGAAGTGATTTCATATGTTTGATGATGATGAATTATTGTGAATTAAGAATAGATGGTTTATGTAAGATAAATTCTCATTTAATCACATGAGTATTATTTATCTTGGAATTTATACTTATTCTTTAAAAGTAAAAAACCTATAAGGTCCTCTATAATGTTTGTGAAAAAAGTTTTCCTTTTTAGGTTGTATGTTTTTGATGGAAAAAATGGGGTCATAATTATAATCATTAATTCTAAAAATATAAAGTTTATGATTTCAATACTGGATCTGAGAGTGCCGGTTATGGTCTTTTGTTATTGTCTTCAATGGTTTGTTTATATAACATTAGTTATTAGGTTGTTTAAATTTGAGGTTATTTTAAGAGTTTTGGATACAATAATACGTTTTTAAACTTAAGAATTAAAATAATTCCAAATCCTTTGACACCCATTTTGAGGTTTAAGGTGATAATATATTAAAGTGATCAATGCCACATTAGGATAAATTTTATTTCGTTGATGTTTATCAAAATATTTATTTTAATTTTAAGTATATGTTAACATTTTTTGTAATAATATTTAAGGTATTGATATCATTTATGGTTTATATGATAGTGGATATTGACGTAATTATTGGAACATATGATTTATCATATAAATGACCACCTGATTAAAAATTGATTTGGTGTCTAACTATGTAATTATACCTAAAATGATGATCGCCATATTTTTTGGATTAAAATTTGAGAGGTATGGAATAACTGTTGAGAATAAAACACTCTTATATTTTTATGTTATTTAGGTTATTTTTCATAAAGTTTTATTGGATTTTTTTGTTTCAAATTTGGATATTATTGTTGAATTTTGAATATTATATGTCATAAGGAGTTTTATTGATTTTTTGTTATCATTCAATATTTGAACTATTTTGGATTTAGTTAATTTATAATGGTATAAAGAATATATTTTTATCCCAATTAAGTTAATATGGTCTTTAAAGGTTTATTTATGTGATTCATACATGATGACTTTATCTAGAAAAATCATCATTTATAGAAAAATATGGTATTGTGGTGGAAATTTTAAAAAGTATGGAATTTTACTCATGAATTAAATATATTACATTATTCTCAATGTCTTGATGGAAAATAATTTATCAACTCAAGGAAATCTATCTTGAAAAAAAAATTATATCATATTACATTTCTATCCGATGAATTAGTTGGTCTATTTGATCATCTCATGTTTATATTTTAGGCACTTATCATTATATTGAGCATTAAATTTCATTTGATCAATGATGTCAAACACTCTCTATAATTATTAATAAAATTATTCTATTCCAACTTATGATCTCTTGTTTGGAAACCAAGTTACGTGTTATTCCATATGAACATTATACTTACCCTTCTCCCATATTATAATGATTTTTCACAAATCCTTTTTATTATGTGTTTTAACAACAAAATTATATTCAAATTTCTATCATCTTATTACAATGATAAAGTTCAAATTGTGAGAAAATAATTTATTAAAGGGTGGATGTAACACCCTAATATTTTAAAAGAAGAAAATTATGTTCAATATCATAAATGAAATTCATCTATAATATTATATGAGAAAGTAACACCCCCATAATTTATAATATATTTATTTGTATGTAATATTAATATCTTCAGTTTCTTATGGCACAGATAACCTCAAGATTTTTATGTTCGATTACATATTCATCAAACACCAATGAGATTAAACAACCCATAACATATATAACCATTATAACCTTTCTATAAAATTATTGGGTATAAATAGTATTAAATAATTTATGATATATATATATATATATATATTATTTTAAATATATATTATTGGAAACTTTTACAAAATAATCAATCACAATTAAAAATTTTGTATTCCTAAAGAAGCATTTTTATTCCTTTTCATGAAAGGGATATTATAATTATTTATGAATTATTAGGAAAATAATTCTGTATAATGAAAAAAAAATTAAATAAAAATAAAAATACTAATTTTGGGGGAAATCATGAAATTTTTCATCAAATATTGATTTTTTTTAGTGAATAGTGAAAAATATTTATATTGGTAAAACTATCATTTATTTTGGATAAATTAGTTAATTTAAATTCCTCATTAATATTTAAAATTTCGTTAAATTTAATCCACTTAATTATATTATAATCTTCATTATATTGTATTTTAGTATGTGTTTTTTTATAGAAAATCTATTTTTCTAAAAACCGTTTTAAAGTATGTAATGTTTCCATGTTTTAATTAATGAAAATACACCCCAAAGTAATAATGAATTAAAGAAATTTATAGATTATATATCATTAAAATTTATTACATATTTATAAAAATATAATTATTAGATAAGGATTTAATAAAAAATTCATCTTGTACTTATAAAAAGTACACTTCTCAAAATCATGCCTTTTCATCACGTCTATGTGTTTTGATATTAATTTAATTACTTTAATTTTTAAAAAAATTATTTGAAAAAATAAATTTAGTTTTCTAAATCAATATATAAAAATTTTATTAGGGTGATGTTTTTTTTCTTTACTGAAATGCTTCAATTTTTAAAGAATAGTGAAAAATAATAATTTTAAATTGAAAATTTTATTTTCATTTAAATTATTTATAATGTTAAATTATATATTAAATTGATATTAAACTAAAAATTTTTAATTTATATATCCATTAAACCAATTTATTTCTTTTTAATTAATTTCATATTGAACATAGAAATAAAAACATTTTAATACTTTTGATTATTTTTCTCATTAACAACTCACTCTCTCGTCACATTTGTGAGATTAATTTTAAATTGAATTTTTCAAATTACGGGAACGTTGTATGGAAAATGTATTTATTATTTTTAATCATAATTATGCATATTTCATAATAACTTCAACTTAATTATTGACCAAAATTAATAGTGAAAACACAAAAAATACCACATTTTAGGGTAAAAATAAATTTTACTAGGGTTAAACTAAAACAAAAATGATACAAATGGCCTATAAAGATGTATAGAAACTATTTTATGGATATATTTTGACCATTAAACATATAATATTTGATAATGGTCCATGTTTTACCATTGTGACATATGAAAATCTTGGGAACACTCAATTCTTTTTAAAAATACATAGTCTGTTCACTCCCCTACCAATAAAATCCCACCCCTTCTCCTATTTTCATAAAACATAAAACCTATTGGTATCTCCAAATACCAAAAAAAATAAATTTAAAATTTACATATACTCACCTTAGATTCATTATTGCGGGAATAAATATGACCTAGGAAGGTTTTAGGGAAAATCTAAGTAGGATACCTAAATAAGAGGTAATGTTCTTCAATGAGAATCCTTATTTTATTTAATTCTCCACCTCCATAAATTCTTATTAAACCATTATGATATAATAAAATATGAATAATAAATATATTAGGATGTTTTTATAATATTTTAATGATCTGAAAAAACTCTACATCCATCAAATGGGTTACAAAATCATAGTTTGTGTGTCTGGTAGACTACTCGCTTGCATACCAATTTTATTCATTCTTCCATTACCACGTTTTACAGTTGGGTGTGGAGATAGATTTAAATAATATATATTATATTTAAAACATTATTATATATATCTATTAATTATATCATGTAAAATATTTTAACTTCTTTTCCATTGGGGATATGATAACATCACTCGTGTGTACCATGGAATACCGCCTCGCAAAGCGATGTGATTCGTTTTCTCAATAAAAGTTTACATGAAAATTAATAACAATAAATTTAATTACTAAATTTATTATACATAAAATAATTATTATATTAACTTCATATTTATCATTATGAATATATATATATATATATTTCTTTTTTACATAAAAATATGGAAAACAATGTTCGTGTATGAGTGGACTACCGTCTTCACAAAGAACTGTGACTCTCTTTTTCATCACCACACCACGTGCATGATATGTATAAATATATTAAAATAATTAAAATGATATATATTATATAATTGTAATTATTTAAGGATAAAATATTACTAACTCCTTTAGAAAATGATCATTGAAAAATGGAAACATCAGTCTTGCATACGTACAGCCTACAATCTCCATGATCACAACATACTTTATTTTTCATATCCATATTTAATTTTCAGTTTTATAAGTATAATAAATTTATAAATATTATTATTATGTCCTTATTATAATTATTTATATTGTATAACACTATTATATTTATAACAACTGATACTTTCTTAGCAAATCATGAATAATAAAAGAAGGCGATTAGTAACCAAAACAATGAAACAATGAAATATTATTAAAGTGGGGTGGAATGATGTTCTAAAATGATAATATATGATGTTATAAATATTAATAATTTTATTTAATAATTTATTAAAATATTTAAAAACATTATAAAATAGGATTACTCGGGTAAACAAAATGGAACAATGTGGTAAGGGTTTTCTTGCCTCACTTTTATATCTGTGAGATGTATGCCATATCAACCACTAATTTTTTTATGGTGTGTTTATTGAAAAATAATATATTTACTGATTATTATAATTATATTTATAGGTATTTATATATATTCATTTTAATATCTATATTTACTAGGTTTTATAGTTTCAATGTTAATAAAGTAGTAAGGGATTTGTTCCCTCAATTTTCCTTCTTTGAGATGTATGTTATATAATACACCAATCGTATTTTATAAGATATATATACTAATAATTAGACATTTTATATAATTAATTTCATTATTTTAATGATATTATAAGTTTAATTAAATTTTATTATATCAGGTGGACTGTGATTCAAATATACCAATGTGGAGAGAGACTTATGTTACACTCTCATTGTTTTTGGGATTGATTATGATTATGAATCCAATTATGGGATCCTGTGATACAAATGTCAAGAATTATCCAAAATTTATTAACATATTGTTATTATTGATATTTTAATGTAATAGTACCATTTTATTAGTCCTTCATACTTAAAATAATTGATAAAATGTTTTTATGAAAATCTTTCACCATCTCCCTCTTTGGACGGAAATCTATTTTATTATAAATCATGTGTCCTAAAAATGATTTTAAAAAAGTTTTAAAATTTTAAAAATGACATATTAAATTAATATCTATCCATGTTTTAAAAAATATTCAAAGGAATATTCTTTTCCCTTTCCAAACTATTAACTTTTCTATCTTTTTACCATGAAAAATGAATGTCTATTACAACATATGCATAATTCCACACTGACATGGCCACCAATTCATTGAATATTTCACTTAAATTTAAAAATTTTATTTATAAATAATGTAATTTCTTAATAATTAAGAAATTATTGGTTTTAAAAAATTATTTTCAAATAAAATTGTTTTCGACAAGTTTACTATTTTAAAATGTCATTTTCAAAATTAAATGATTATTTTATTCATGAATGTTTGTAGTGGTCTTTTATTGGTATTTTCATTATTTAATGTTAAAAATTTTCTGTAAATTATCATCTTATAGGGTTATTTTTTATTTATACCATACTCAATATATATCTATGTTGAATAATATTATCTCAAATATATTATTACAAAACCAATTTATCTTCCATATTTCATTCATATTTCAAATATATTTTCATAAAACCCATTTTATTTCTTTGGGATAACCATTTATTGAAGATAATAATGATATTTATGATGACATGAAATATTTATGTATAGTATTCATGTTTTGGGACATGTATATTATACATTACAAAAGTGTGCACCCAGATAGTGTCGGGTGAGGCCAATGTAGCTTATATGAACAAGTGGCCTAGATTGCTCCAGGTGAGGTCATAAAAACTTATATGATGAGGTAGAAAAGATAATTCTGAATGAACCAGTTACATATCATATAATGGAGTGGCCCAGATAGCTCAATGTGAGGAATTTATAGGTTTAATAATGGGTGTGTAAGATAGTGCTCTAATTGGGTAATGATTGTGTTCTTCAAAGAATTATATTTAAAGTTGGCCATATATTTACAACTACTATAAGGGTTTTAAAAGTGTTCTATAAAGATTATTTACCAAGAAACAAAAATTTATTTTACTATCTTATAATAGGTTTATGATGTCACATTTGATTTAGATTTATATCACAAGGATCATGATTATGGATTATTTTAATTTTTTTACTTTGAAAAATCCTTGTGACATGTTTTTATTTTTATTGATCCAGGAATTTTTGTGAATTAATATTCTATTTTTATTCTCATGAACATTGATTATGTTATTATACCCATATCCTATTCTTATGATCAATGTTGACATTCATTTGTTAATTATTATGTTTACCCTTAATAATAATTCGATCTCACCCTTCATATGTTTCCTTTTTCCCCAGATTACAATGATTTAATTTGAAAAAATTATGTATATAGGGGATTTTATATGGATTATGATGATGACATAAATGTGATATAAGAAAAGTTGGGTTAAGAGGAAAAAATACTAATTTAACAACCTGGGTATTCTTTATATATGAGTTTATCATAATTTTCAAAAAATAAATATCTAAAAGGTCCTAGAGAATTTAAATGGTCTAATGTTTAATTTTTAGGTCGTATGTTTTGGATTGAAAATAATTGGGTAATATTTACCTATGTCAAAGCCATAAATTTAATGTTTTCAGTTTCTGCACCTCATCCAGCATTGCAGGTTATAGGATATTGTAATGAAAATTGATGATCATATATGATAACATCTAAATATATTGAAAAAAAATTAGTTGTGTGTGTGTGCAATATTTACCCTTAGTTCATAGTTTACCCCTATAAATTTGTTTTAACTCTACCCTCTCTAACAAAATGTTACTGGTTTTCCTATTTATTATGAAAAAATAGGTTGAAAGTACTTCTGAATTTTAATTATTTTGATTATAAATAATTAATTTATTTAACAATATTCTATATCCATAAGTGGAAGAATATAATTTTATAATAAGTGCACAATACCCATATGAAATTAGCTGTTAGAAAAATTATTCCTTTATGAATAAAAATGATTTTCTGAAAAATAAATTATAATGATTATTCTAGTGGAAAAATATTGTATTATAATAATTAAGAGTATAATTAGTTTTCTTTAAAATTTTATAATACTTGAATGGTAGCTATTAAGTACTTGATTAATATAAAATAACTAATGAAAATTTTTATTTGAACAAAAACATTACGAAGATCCCCAAAATTCTAGGTATATAATTATAAGTTCAACGTTATATTCTTTATTTGGATTATGTTACTTATTGAATATATATTTTTTCATTTAAAAAGGTTATATAATAATTCTTATTATTACTATATCATTAAAATATAAAAAAATTGATTTTATTTTTAAAATATAAATATTTCACTCTTCATGTAGAAAATCAAAAATTCCTGAAAAATATAAAAAATCAACCAAAAAATGAAATTATAATTACATAAATTTTTTAAATTTAGTAAAAAAATACAAAACATATAGAAATAATTTCTAATTTTTTACAATTAAACCAACTAATCACACTTTTCTAATTAATGTATTCTTATATCAAAAGAAGAATATATTATTAAAATATTTCTAGAAATAATAATTGGATAGATATAAATTTCTTATTTAATTCATGATTTTTATTAATGAAATCATTTCAATAAAAATTAAATTATTATTTAATTCCATTTCATACCTTCCAACCTAATGAATAGTATTCAACAATCAAATTTAAATAATATTTATTTTTTGAATCTTTTATTTTAGGGTTTATCTTGGGTACATTATATTGATCTTAGAAATAACTTAAAAGAATATAAAATATAGGGTATGTTACGATGACTCTTCTTAAATAAGATGTCTCTAATGTCTCCTATACTAAGGGCACTACGTTATAAAAATTTAATTTAGTTAACTCTAATTTAGGTCTGACTATCCTATGGAAAGACTAGAAAATCATGACCACATCGATTGGCAGTTGAGGAAATCATGCTAGTTCCAAAGGGTCATTCATAGCCCATGAAACATTATTCATTAGATATGACTTTCACGTTCATTTAACAAATAATTTAAAAAAAATCAATCTCTAGAGGCAATAACTCCTATTAAAAAATTGCATTCAATTAATTATAACCAATTTATTGTTTTTCAACAATTTGTAATTAATTAATAATTTTATTTCCACTTGGAATGATTACCTAAATACCCATATGACACTCTTGTCACATCCAAAATGTGTCTCAATGCATGTTAATTCCTCATGAACAAAATCTTACATCATCCCAAGAAAGTTATATGACTAAAAAAATTATTCTATTAAAAAATTTAATATTTTTTAATTTAAAAAAATAAAAAAATAAATCCAAAAAGTGATGTACATTCAATATAACTACTTAAGATGGTGTGAAAATTCCCTCTTAAGAAGTATTGTTTTCTGGTTTATGAAATCCCCATCAATATCAAACAATTAAACCATTCTCTAGTAGTATAAAAATAAAAATAAAATTGAAGAAATTAAATAAAGATAAATCCAGTGTCAATCAAGAATGGATTGAATCAGAAAAACAATTTCTAATAATGAAAGTAAATATCTTATATAATCACCCAAATACAAGTATAAATGAATGTATAAGAGGAGGTAAGATTATATGGATGCATGCATTATGGAGTGGTAAATTATACAAGATACATAAAATATTAGATAGTCAAAATTTTAAATTATATACATCTAATGAACCAAATGACTTGGAAACACTTTCATACACATTTTTTCCAAATCGTGTAGTTTTCAATGTCCATAGCCATCTGTCTCATATGGTCTAGCCACATATTTTTTGAAACCATTTAAAAAATGTATGCATAACCTATGTAACTCAACTATAATACCATACATAGATTTATAATACTTTTCACCATGACCTTGGTTTGTACATCATTCAACTTTTACTCTAAAATATGTATGGTTTACCTAGAATTAGAAACTAACAATAAACATAAATCATAAACTATCCCAATGGAACTAAGAACCATGATTTTTCATGGTAACTATATATTTTTAAATAAACTATATGTAACAAACCATTAACCTATGGAATATTACTATAAAAACACAAAACATTTAACTTGAAGATTCAGAGAGTATTCCAAGAACCCGAGGAAACACTCGGGTTTCAGACTATTTCCAAAAATATGAATTTGAGATATCTCATCTTTGGACATCAAATCTAAAAATCATATCTCAAAATGAACTATTTACTAGATTTCCAAATATATAAATTTCATATGAAAATAAAAACCCATACATGTATAATTTTTTATAACCTCCTCACCTTAAAACATTATTCTTACAAGAAAACTCATTATCCATTCAACATAAATCCCCCCCACTATAGTAACATATTCATGATGATTTCATACATTCTAATTTATGATGTCGAATGAGACCAACTATGAAACCTCTAAAATTGATTGTATTATTCCTCAGAAACTATAACACTTCTCATAACCATCATAGATTCATTGAGAAAACCCAATCTCAATCCTGTATAATCCAAGAAATAATAGTGTCATGAACCAATTTGTTACACATGCACCTTATCTCTAATTCATAATTCAATTGAATAATCCTTCTCAATCCCAATAGAATTCCAAAACCCGCAAAAATTCATTTAAAGGTCCATAATGATTCATAAAACCCAAAAAAATATACCCAATATGGTGTGTTTGATGTTTTTTCAACACAAAACCTCAAATTTCATAAAACAACACTAGGAAAACCACCACTGGTTATCCTTTCCTAGGAATAATTGTCTGCACCTACTGATGCACTACCTCTACATATGATCATGATTCTTAAATACTTGAATGAATAATAAGATCAACCCAAAACCCCCTCCCCCCACACACACTTTAGTTTGTACTAGTCATCTAGTCTAATTTCATGATTTTATCCCCAATATACAAACAAAATGACATTATCTCACCCATGCATGGATACACCTCTAATCTAACTCATAATTAGATGAAATGAAAACTATGTAAATCCTAGAGGAAATTTATAAACACTAGAAAATACCCCATATGAATCTAAAATCATGTATCTATCATGAAACCAAATATTTAGGATTTCCCATCCCCCTAGTATCCTTCTATCATATAGACCATCCAACGAACTATCTCATCAAATCCATGAACCTTCTAGAATAAGGGTAATACATCAATCATCAATTTGTCATCTATTACCTCATGTAATTAATAGACATATTTATCCCAATCATACACTATGTCTTCAAGAAACTTTAAATCATTACCCATTCCATGATCAAAAATAATTATACTCTCAGTAATCCATTAAAATTTCAATCAAGACAAGGGTTACATTCTCAATATAAAAATTGTGTTCTCTCCACTATATAGATTCTCTTATACCACTCCTTATGTGATAACTCAATTTTTTTTATCAAAATATGTGATTTATTCCTCATGACATGTTCTCTTTTATCCTAGAGAACTCTTATATATGATTAAATATTATATTCAACATCAAACCACATATGATAAACTCTAATTTCACACATGAAATCAACACACATTTCCATTTTTATGAAAATTCATAGGAATCTCATCCCGTAACATTCCATTATTTCCATATTCCTTTATCCCATAAAACAATGATCCCTATACCACAACATTAGAATGAAGAATGATAATTGATCATGTTACCATGGTCTTATCCAAAATAAATTAGTGTACACTCTCATAAAACCTGGTCAATTAACCTCATTCACGTCTCTCAATCATTTAATGGTAATGAGATTATTTCTAGATAAGTAAATTTGTTGAAATAATCAGAAGGGTATCTATTAAACATGGTGTTTCCTTGAATGATGTTTCTCTAACCTTCAAGCCATCTTCTTTAACCTGTATTCCATGGACACCCATATAATTTGGGTTTCTTCTGACCAAACCCATATCCACGTCAACCTAGAACCCATAGATAAGGAAGTAACACTTTTTTCTATAATATGTACCCTAATTCCAAATGTTTTTCATGAAGTGAAAACCTCTTGGTATTTTCCTACTCAGTTAAGCTGATGGACTGGTCTCCACCATAAGATGTCATGTCTAATGTGTAACCTGATGTATTGAAAAAAAAACAAAAAAAAACATTTATGAAATTAATGAAACTAAAAAATACCTTTAAAAAATTGATTCTAATTTAAAATATTGTTAAGATGATGACCTATTCAATGTTATCATAAAAAACTTCTTAAAAAAGAGACTCCTATAATGATAAAGGATGGGTACTAGTCAGTCAACAGAAATGTAGCTAAGATAAAGTGACAATGATACATCCTATTTTAAAGAATGTGTCAAGTAGAATAAGCAGGTCTTCAAGATTAACATCCTCATAGATTATGGGTATTTCTAAAATTTAATCAAGGTGGTTAGAGTTATGGTGGACTCTCATTTCAAATCACTTCTTGGAGGTCATATAAATTGCATATATAATGGGCACCAATGAGGCCATTAAAATATTTTTGAAACCATTCCTTATATAATATCTTAATAAAAACAACAAATATATATAAATGATTCCAAAGGGGAAGGAAATAAGGGATTTTTTTCATTCCTCTTGTCCAATAAATCTTACTAGGCTCTAATGGCTTCCTCAGATCCTTTAAAAAGGCCTCTTATAATACTTTTAAGGGAGATCTTATAGAGGTGGTGGAAGAAATTTTTCATGTTGGATACATCGCCTGATTGGATAGTTCTACCACCATGGTTTTATACATATAGTTAAGTATAATTCCTCACATCAATAGTTCATCCCATTAGCATGTTTATATTTTCATATATTTTTCATTCCTATTCCATCAACTGGTGGATATCTCACCCCCTATAATACTAGATATCTATAATAACACATGGATGTATCCAATTTAGGACCACTCATGGAGAAATTGGGATTTTTATTGAAATGATATGATATGTAAATAATATCAATCCAGTATTAAACATCATTATCAAATAGAATATGTATAAAGAATATTATAGGCTAGAATTTCGTTTCACCTTAAACATCCTAACATATATGGGATTATCTCTAGTGTCTTGTGACCTTATTTATATGTTAATATTCTCCAAATATCTCTCAATTTCTTTTTTATGAAGGATCATAGGATTCATAAAATCGTTTTTGGGTATGGGTTGTAGGATCAATTTTGTCCCATAATATTTATCAAGTCTCAATAATTTCTTTGTAAATACATCCAAAATTGTGTGAATAATGGTAAATTCATCCATTTAAATAAAGGAAAAATTTCCATAATATCTTGATTATAAATTTTTTGGACAACTTGGATTCATATCTTAATGGTGTTAGGAGGCGTATTTGATGAATCAACCAGATTATTTTAGAATAATCAAAGTCAAGGTGGAAGATTATAGACAATAAAATATCATCATCAATATTTCAAATTCCTTTTCTTCAGAGGAGATAACATATTATTTAGAACATTTTGAAAATACACAGAATGATCTACCCATTGGAATACCTTGGAGATCTAATTTTTTCTAGTAGGATTCATATCCAAATCTTGGAGAATGTAGTAAAAAATATTTCCTCACATATAAATTACTATAAGAACAAGTTACCTTATATTGGAGGGTGAATGGATCTCATTAATAACTTAACCTAATTTATTCTCATGTGCATTCTATTAGTTCATATAGTTCCAATAACCATCATTATTAATATAGAGAATATCAATTTGATGTTCGTTTGGGATTCTAATTCAGATAGAAATTATCATTGGGCTTCATGGGCCAGATTTGGTACGGTGACAGATATCAACCCGAGGACCATCACTAATAAGATGATTGTCTACATGCAACGATATTTTGTTAGGTTATTGAAGGTCAGATACTATGGTCCATGTTTATAGTGGGAAAGCATAAGAAGAATATGGATTCACCAAAGGGGAACTATTTTATCCATTTTCTTCAAATCCATATCCATATTCTTCAACCTCATCAAGCTCATATAAAATGATAAACGTATGTTTTCACTACTACTTATTTGATAACATTGTTTTTTAAAGTGTATCACAATGTCTTTCACGGTCCATAGGTTTAGGATATATAAGGATGTATTCTGCAGCACTAATACATTCTTCCCAATATCAATATCTTATTTTCCCCTATCTAAAACGATGTATTTCCCACAGAAAATGAGGTTATATGTATGTGGAATAACATTACATTGAAATGCTTCCACTTTGAGAATCTGTGTGAATAATTGACAACCAAATTTTTTCTTTGAAGGTGAGTGGGAAAAGTTATTTTTGAACTCTGTGGGAGAGGTAATTGTTAAATATTCTCAAGATATCATCAATAGAAACATCCTGTAGCATTGGTTTCATAGTGTAGAAAATAATGATTATGAAAATAAGGTGGGGGCTATTCTATAGGTTTTCAATTTATTGTGTATCTTGAAAGTGTGAAATAAGGATTGGGTTGAAATAATCCAAATAATGATCATGGATCTAGTCTCCATAACTATAATAACAACAACTATCCACGAAAAACAAAGGGAAAAAGGAGTATACCCCCTATTTATGGAAAATCATGGAGATCATGGACTCTGCCCCCAATGGTCTCTTTCTATGGGATAATGGATTAATTGGAAGCCCCTTTATAATGGCCTCCAGAATAACATTTATGGATCCTATATTTTGGGATTTTCTAGGGGTCATCATATGGGATCCCAAAGGTTCTATTTTCACCATCTGCCCAGTGTTTTTATGAATGGAAGCTCACTCCTTACTGAATCTTATCCCATGCATAAATTGTTAAAGTTTGTAATTTTTTAAAATACTAAGATAAATATTGTTTAAATAGTCTCCATGATCATTAAAGACTATGTTAAAGGGAATCTCTCCACACTCTATCCAATCTCCTAACATATATGAATATTTAGTAACCTCATGAACAACTGGATGGATCTTATTCATACATGGAACATAGGTAAAACAATAAACCTAAAATCTCACATAAAGGTTCCCCTAGGATATCCTATTTACTTAGTACCTCACCCTATAGTTCTTGAATATTATTTGAGAATATGCTATCAGGATTCACTGCTTTACGCCCCATGACTTGTAATGACTTTTTATATACCCTCTGTTATTTTTTCCTTTTTTGGTGTCAGTTCTTTAATAAAATAAAAAAATTATGATTGAAAAGTACTAATATATTTTTCTCTCTAACATCACCATAAAAAATGCATTCCAATACGCACTCTAGGGTCTCACATGTAAAAACGCTTGAATGTACCGGGTGGAGCGGAAGCATGGTTGGGAAAACACCCAACTTTGATTTTTACCATGATCAATTATTATTCTGGGATCAATATGATGCAGAATGATATTCTACATGGAATATAATCAGTGATTTAGATAAATAAGAATGAGGCATGAAACCTTTAGAAAGGATCTTTCCCATCATGTTTATAATTAATTTAATTAATTTCATAAAGAAAAATAATACATGGATCTTTGGTATTTTTCTTAATTGATGATGTTTATCATCTATAATGACCCTTTCAGATTATATCATCGTGCTTGTAAGGATCCAAACTATAATACCTCTTGCATTGATCCACACGTTCTCTATTGGCCTTCGATCAACACTACTCATTCTATGGGTGCTAGTGTGGTGAAGCGAGTGTCTTGTGATAGTCATTCTTGATAGCTTGTTCTTTGGCCATGAAGAACATTTCTCATTATTGAGAGGGAAGAGAAGAGGATTCGAGAGAGAAATTTTTTGGCTCAAAAATTCTCAATTCACCAAGCGTGTGGTGTGGTGTATGGAACAATATACTTACTTGCCTATTTATATACATGGAATTTCAGTTAAAATACTTTATTGCATAGAAAAAATTAAAAACATTCATGAACTTAGAAAAAACCCATGCATTTAATAATAATACCACATCATTATTTATGGTGTTCCAACTTGTGAAAAATAAAACTAAAAATTAAATTCCGCATCACAAAATAATAGCAGCATTATTTTAATTTGTTCCAATAAGTTAAATAATTATTTACCATCTTGAAAAAAATTATTTTACTAGCTGGCTGACCTTGGTCCGCTCAAACTCCACTTCCATTTAATGAACACCCAAAAAATAAATAAATAATTTCTTATCTTAAATAAATATTTTAATTACAAACATGTAAATAAATATTTATTAAATTTTCAGTAAAATAAATAATTATATTTTATTTAATTTATACAATCATATTAACTTCAATAAAATTATTCCACATTCTAGAGAATTATTTATTTCATTAATTAAATTCAAATAAAATTTAATCAAGACCACCAAAAACACTTAGTCTGTGACCCTCTAGGATTTTTTCTCATTGAAATTAGAAGGCCTTGCCTAAAGTCAAAGATTACTATCTAGCAATGGGTCAAGGCACCCAAAATAAAGAACATAAAGTCGCAACAATTACATCCACATGCAAACACTCACTGTGTAATATAATACTTTTGTCACAATATCTCATCAAGAAGGTTTCATGATTTTGTCATCAAATTTTATGCTTGATACATCGTTCTTTGACTACCTGAAATAAACTCCTCGTTACACCATGTCCATGGAATTTTTTGTGATGGTTATATTTCAATCAAACGGTCGAGATATCATCTTCCATAAATGGAAGGGAGAAACCCTTCCTTGACTTATCCATTAATAACATGCCACTCATGAGGCACCCAATGTACCCTACTTCCCACCAACTGCATGCATACTGGTTTTAATGAGTAAATAGAAGTGTGCGAGTCATATAATCTCAAAGTATAAGGATCATTACACATGCTCGCAGATGAAAATATCTGATGACACTAAAACATGCGGAATTTCTACTAGCGGTATGTTCTCATAATCTTCTATATTAAAGATTACCAAGTGAGAACTTCATGATAAGAAGTATCATCTACTTATGATTACTCTCACCTGATAGTTTGCATGCTATGTGTCCCATCATAGTATGTCATCCAACTGTATAAATACATTTAATAATATTGTTATATAATTTCATGTAACACACCAAGGTTTTGAAAATAAATATAGAATTCAATTTTTTCTCTTCTATGTTTTTAATTTCAAGAAATTGTCATCTAGAGTTGTGTTCAGTAAGTCATTTGGAGTCTGATAGAACAAACATGATTTTTGGTGAATAGTAAGATACCCTTATGAATAGTAATATGACCCTAGAATATTAAATAATGATATTATTTTATTTTATTAAGGCAATATGATAATGGGATCTTAAAAAAATTTTCAATGTCACATAAAACTAACTACACATCAAGATTGTTATTTTTTAAATTAAATATGACCTTATTTAAAAATTATATTAATAATATTTAGAAAATTATTTTTGAAAAATGGATTTTACTTTTTAATTCTACTCGTCAAAAAATGATAGGGGTGAATTTTTTGGATTTTTCTAAAATTCTTGAATTTTTGATGAATAGTGAAATACGGTAAAATACCGTATATTCTATTTATCATTTAAATCCACTATTTATGACATAATAAGTGATGTAAGGACACTTTATTCGAACTAACATGATATTATTACTATTAGGGGTCACATGAAACAATACTATTGGATGTCTTGATGGAAATAATAAAATAATGAAATTAAATATTCAATATTTACCCCTCTCCTCCACTATAAAACCCCCCACCACTACCTATTCTATTCACTTATCTAAGCCTTGAAGATCCTAAACATTCAGCCCCATTACCCTTCCCTAGTCACTCCCCATGACTAGGAAGCTCTTCGTCTTTCCAAAAGACCAAAATACCTTCCCTTAAGGAGGTTCTCAAGGAATTCGTTTCAAGAGGTAAAACACCTTTCTATTTCTTTTAGTTTCATTTGAATTTATCTTCATTTGTTATCCTCTCCTCACCTCCTCTGTCCAAATGATCATGATAACTCCAGTATCATCTACATACTATATTTATATCACATTAATGGAAGAACCATCATCAATATTCTTACTCCCTCCCTTTTATTTTTATAAACGAAATCAACATCCATGAGGTTCCAATTTATAACCTTCGTGGACGACAAAGTTTTGTTCTTAAATATTTCTTTCATTAATCATCGTGAAACGATATTTATGGTTAAACCAGGTGATAAAATATTTATTTTATCTTGATTAATGTTATGGAATATTTATATGTACATAATATGGAATAATAATACGAAACAAGTTTATTGAGCACAAAACAGCCAAGCCAAATTCAAGCGTTTATTTTTAACTCATCGAATGAGTCATCCTCATGGTATATAACCAGAATAATTATAATATCATTTATACCTATTTAATGTCACTAATAATTTATATTAAGAATTATAGATGCTTAACCATATTTCAAACCAACTTCCATTCATGAATACAAGTAAATAAATCATGAAACCAAGTAAGAAAATGCTTCGAAAACAATAAGATTTAATCTCTTAAACCCATCAAAAAGGACATTAATGAACTTAATAAAGTTATATAATATCAATTAATTATTGATTAGGTTATTTAATTATTATTTAATGAATCTAAATTTGATTATTCAGGTCATTAAGAACAATCAAGAACACACTAGAGCATAAGGTAAGGGGTTTCTCATTTCACTTTCATTTCTGTGAGATTTCCATTGTTCACCACTTATTCCTTATATTTGGTGTATGTGTACTTAAATTTGATATATAATAACATTATTCTATTTATATTCATTTTATTAAATGATTCACTTGATGTTTATTATGTTCTGGTCATACGGTTTGACAGATTACATTGTGGTTTGGGACTTTGTCTCAAAAACATATTCTTTGTGACTAAATTTGTATTGTGAACCTAATAATCCTCCTACTACCCATTTGAGATCACTTTTCATTTGAAATTATATTTATATTAAATATCCATAAACTCATGTCATGGATATGTTTGTTGTCTAAACCATATACCATTTTACATACGGTGTTTATTTGGAAAGATATTTTAATTATGGTAATATTGATGAATCTGCATACTCTAATCTATACGGATATTGAAAAGGAATATTTTCCTTGTATTAAATTAATGTATAAAGAACTATTTGGACCTGAAATTTAAGGTGGGGCCTGCTATATCCCCTTGATTCATTGGTTGGTCTCATGATACAAAACAGTTTGGCGACAAACCCATCGAGTTTGTTTCCAAAAAATCTGACGGCCTTTTACCCACTGAACTAAACCATTTTTATAGTATTATGGTTTCATGTTCTAGATAGGTGATGTATAATTAATAATTATTGTCTTTATTCATTATCAGTTGTTGTTATTATCCATGATATTTTCACTATGACAAAATCTATGGATGTAGTTTCATTTTTATTTTATTAATGGAATTATTTATTCATTTATTAACTATATCATTTTGATTATGTCAGATTGTTTGTGAATCACTTATTATTGTACTCATGCTTCCTATATTTGTAACCCTTACTGAGTATTTGAGTTCACCCCTTTCATTTTCTACCTTTGATAGGTCATGAAGAGAAGTTCTTTTTATGAGTTCCTGTGGATGCAGATTTTAGTTTTTGTTATGTATTGTTTTTGTAACCATTTCCAATGTAATTTGAGTTACATCTATGTATCTAGTTTCTTTAATACGATTAAACTGATCATTACTTTGAGATTTGTATTCCCCCTAACCATGCCAGTATCACAAGTAATGCACCATCTCCATCCTAGAGGGGGCAGGGTGTTACATTTCAAGGTTCTCATCATAGTGGGGAACTTCGATGACCTTATCAATGCATCAAATACTCTAGGACATTATTACATCATAGTCATGTAGAACAATGAACAATATGTGATAATACATTCAATAATCCTATAATCAAATTAAAACTAGTTGGTTCTAGGACACCAAATCTTACAAACTCCTACATGGACTAGGGCCAACTGCCTATGACTTTCAATCCGCTAGACCTCACATGATGATCATGTTCCTGATGAGTCATGTTTTTAGCCAAGGTTTATATCATGTTGTCTTTCATGGAAATACTTCTCACTACAATTTCAACTCTCTCAGAATAAATCCCTCAAGAGATGATACTTCCAAAGTATGTGCTTCATTTGCTGATGTGATCTTGGATATTTTATGAGATCCACCGATGCATTATTATCATAGTACAATGTGATTGGATCTTTACTACTAGGTATCACATCTAACTCTTAGATAAATCTTCAAATACAAACTTCTTATTTAGTTACCTCAGAAGTTGTGATATTCTCAGACTCTTCTTTAGAATCTGTAACCACACTCTACTTTGAGATCTTCCAGCTCAGTGCACCTCCATTCAATGTGAAGATGCATCCCGTTTGAAACTTCATGTTATCTTAATCAGTGTGGAAACTAGCATATTCATACCCTCTGATGACTAGTTCATCATCTCCTCCATAAACCAAGAACTTATCCTTAGTACACATTATATACTTTAGGATACTGTTAACTACCATCCAATGGTGATCACCTAGGTGAACTTGATATCTTCCTACCGCACTCAATGTGTAGGCAACATCCATCCTAGTACCTAGAATGAAATATATGACTGGCCCAATCGATGATGTGTATGGAGTCCTTTCCATTATCTTTCTTTCCTCATGTGTCTGAGGACACATTTTCTTATAAAGTTGAATTCCATGTGACGCTAGCAACAATCCCCTCTTTGATTTTTCCATACTAAATCTCTTCAGTATCTTATCAATGTATGTACTTTGACTTAGTCATGAAAATCTCTTGGATCTATCACGATGGATCTTAATCCCAAGAATATATGCTTCCTCGCCCAAGTCCTTTATGGAGAAGCACTAATTCAACCATTTCTTAATAGACTGTAAGACTGATATCTCATTTCTAATAAGTAATATGACATCAACATATACTATTAGAAAAATGATTGCACTACCACTAAACCATTTGTAGACACTAGTATCACATTCATTCTTGATAAAACCAAATTATTTTATGGCTTCAACAAAATGAATGTTCCCTGACCTGTATGATTTCTTTATTCCATAAATGGATTTTTTCAACATTATTACCTTATTAGAATCCCTTATAGTCACAAACCCTTTAGTTTGTGTCATGTAGACATATTCTAGAAGGTTTCCTTTAAGGAATGTTGTTTTGAAATCCATTTTCCAAATCTCATAGTCATGGTAAGACACAATGGAAAGTAGAATTCTGATGGATTTTTCCATCTTAACTAGTGAGAAGGTTTCATCGTAGTCAATTCCTTGATGTTGTTTAAACCCTTTTGCAACCATTAGTGCCTTATAGGTACTTAATTTCCCTTCCATGTCCATTTTATTCCTAAATACTGATTTGAAACCAACATGATTTACATAAACTAGAGGATCTACCAAAATACAGACTTTGTTTTGGTACATGGAATCCATTTCAAAATTCAAGGCTTCTTGCCACTTGGAAATGTCTATGCCACTTACTTCTTTCTTATATGTTTAAGGAACATTATTATCTACTAATAATGTGTCACCATCCTTGGTAACTATAAAATTGTATCGTTCTGGTTCTCTAACCTCTATTGTACTCCTACGTAGTACTTGTGTCTTTAGAACATTTTATTATTCCACATGGCTTTGTGGAATCTGTTCCCGTACCAACTCTTGTGTATCTTGAACATTAACTTCATCAAAGTCTATCTTTCTCCCACAATATCTTTTGGAGATTTACTCCCTCTCAAAGAATATGGCATGTATTTCCACTATAAATTTTTTTCTGAGGGGTTTTAGAGGTAATATCCCCATGTTTCCTTAGGGTATCCTATAAAGGTACACTTTGTGCCTCGGGGTGTGAGTTTGTTACCAGAAGAGGCCTTAACAAATACTTATCTACCCACACACATGTAAATTTGATAACATGTATTTTCTTCCACTCCAGAACTCGTATGGAATACTATTTATTGATTTAGTTGGTACTTGGTTTAGTATGGGTTCTGTTGTTTGTAATTAATACCCCAAAAGGATAATGGAAGACTTCCATGACTCATAATTAATCTCACTATGTATAATAAGTTGTGTTTCCTCCTTTTTCTTACACCATTCCATTGAGGTGGGTAAGGTGGGGTGATTTGGGATAGGATCCCAAACTCTTGTAAGTAATCAATGATGTCCTGATCAAGATATTCCCCCCTCAGTCTAAGAAAAGTTTATTAATCTTTTTAACATGATGGTTCTCAACTTCATTCTTGTATTCCTTGAACTTATCAAAAGAATATGACTTATACCTCATTAAGTAGATATATCCATATCTACTAAAATCATCAGTAAAAGTTATTAAGAATGAGTACCCACCCCTTGCTTCAACTGGAAATGGTCCACACACATCAGTATGAACCAATTCAAGAGGATATTTAACCCTTTCACCTTTCCCACCAATGGGGATTTGGTCATTTTACCTTGTAAACATGCACGAAATATGCCAATTTGTTTTAGTTCAAAAGAATCTAAATATCCATCTTGATATAACTTTGTCAAGTGTTTCTCGTTTATATGACCTAGTCGGTGATGCCATAGTTGGGTGTGGTATGGGTCATGTGAAGTTCCTTTGTCATTGATTTCCATTACGTGGTTTGTATAATACAACACAAAAATACTGTTGTATAAGTGTGTCTTACCAAACAAATTCTATCTTTATAAAAGAATAAATATTCATTTCCAAAATTGAAAAAAAAATCCATCAATATCTAGTCTGGATATAGATATTATGTTTTTGGTTACAGAAGGCACATAAAAAACAACTCTTTAATTCCAAGATCATCCCAGTTGGCAATGTGATGTTGTAGTTCCCAATATATAAAGATGCAAATCCGTCTTCATTGGCTGCTCATAGATCTACCTCCCCTTGATCAATCTTCCTTAATTTACTTGCTTTTTGTATTTGGATACATATGTGAGCACCATAATCTGTTTCTAATACCCAGTTTGTAGAAATAGATAGACCACATTCAATAACAAATTCACCTAATGCTTCCCCTTGCTTCTTAGGATGGGTGTAGTTCTTATTCCAATGGACCTTCTTTACACATGCAAAACAAACAGCCTCTTGTTCACTTGACTCCCCTTTGATCTTCCTTTTCTTGGAAGGCTGTGAAGAAGCTTTGGGCTTAAAGCTCTATTCCTTCCCTTTACTTTTATTCACCATAAGGATAGAATTCTTTCTGTGATTCATATATTTGTCCACATGGTGAATGAGGATAAAAATATCAGATAGAGACTTCTCAGTGTTGTTCATATTGAAATTGAAAACAAAGCTATAAAATATCTCAGTGAGTGGTGCGAGAATGAGATCGGTACTTAGTTCATTAGGGAGTTTAAACCCTATAACTTCAAGGTGCTCAATGTTGGCAATGAGATTCACCACATGAGTCCCAACTGGGGCACCTTCTCCAAGATTACTCTGAAAGAGTTCCTTATAGATCTCAAACCTTTATTGTCTTGTTATCTCATAGAAGAGACCACAGAGGTACTTGAGCATGCTATAATTATCCATGTTTTCATGAGACTTCATGAGCTCACTAGAAATTGATTATAACATAAAAAATTGAACGTCAACCACATTGGTCATATGTTTCTCATAGACCAGTAAACCCTAATCACTCACCTCCTTGGCAGGCAGATCAGGTAATGCTGACTCCAGCATGTAAGACTTCTGTTCATGGTGTAGGATAACCTGAAGGGGTCTAAACCATTTTTGGAAGTTACTACCAGTGAGGATATTGTCTTTATCCATAATTGATCACAAGGATAGTATGGTTGATGAGATTATCTTTTTTATTATAAAATTAAAAGATAATATCATCAATGATTTCTTGATTACATTTTATGAAAAATAATAAATTTTTTTATGTCTCCCACTATTTTATCAATTACCAATAGCCCTCACCATTGAACTCGAAATGTCAAGTTTTCACGACATTCTATTGGAAAGGATCCATATTCCCCTTCACATAACCCCAACAAGGGTTGGTCAAGCTATTAGAATGTATTAAGGTAGGATGGTCTTGGCCAACTGTAGGCCTGCAGTTCATTGATCTATTGAGTGGACTCTCCAATCCTAAAATCATAACATTGGATTTCCTCAACTCTTGCCTCCAATATTACACTAATATTATAATTGGCTGCTCCTCTTGATGTAATATGGTTAATTCAACCAGAAACCATTTATAATGGCTTCCTGTATAAAAGTACGTGGCTCAAAAAGGGTTGGTCAAACACATCGTTTTATTGATTTTTCCCCTTAATCCAGTAACATAATGCTTGGTCTAACTTAATATTAATTTGAGATACTTTTATCTATTATGTTTGAATATATTATTATCACATGCTTGTTTATATTAAGTGGAGCTTACTTATGTTATTAACCATGTCTTGATAATATTTATTCATAAGTCTAGTTTATTTTAGTTCCATCTTGCATGCTTGTTTAATTAACTAATTATGTGATTGTAACAACACATCCATAATGATAAACCATGCAAATGACAAAAATAAAATAAATTAATAGGAATAATCATGATCTTTTCTAAAGGTTAGTTTATCTAGTTATTGATAAACTAACCCTAGCATATGGGATAAACAATTTTAACCTTTTTGGTTCTTGTTTTCATCTTCCACCTGTCCACCACTATATCTCCTGGGACAGGTTTCATCTCGGATCCATCATGAACCTCCTCCACTATCTTGGGAGTTCCATACATTACATATTCCCTTTTTTCACTCACATGTAGGTGATAGGTAAAAGGGAATTTTAAATAAAAGAAACCTTGGGCATGTAGGCCCTACATATTAATGAGGAGAAGGCTTGCATACCAAAAATTTAATTCAAATAACAAATTAAAAGAAATCATCCACATACAAAGGTCTTGGTCTATCTCATGATCATCCATACATGCAACGATATTTACGCATAAATAAAACTAGAAATAAATTATTTAATCATTCTTGTTTAAGATAAATCATGCTCGAATCATTTAATTGTCATCTTTAAATAATTAATCCTTTTATCTTAAACCCTTTTCTGAATTTCCTTCCGATTCTCGTCCATCATAATTTTAGAAAAATAAATTAATTTACAATTATCTTTGTACGTAACTTGTACATTGGAGGCAACCCGGTGAATTCCTATTCGTAACTACCGAATGAGTACAAATGAACATTACACAAATTTTAAATTAAAAACATATATATAAAACACCTATCACATGTTGTGATTTAGCTTTACACCCACATGATGGTTCATGTATCAAGGGTTTGCATAATATAATACAAAATCTTAATAAATCTGTGCAATTTGGATGAGTACACAACGTGTAGTTCCAACTACATGACATGTACTATTTCCACTGTCTATCTGAAGTACATGCCCTGGGAAATGGCATGTGAGTGTACTTCAGAAATCTTTGGAGTACACGGCATGTCCAGTGGGCCACATGCCGTGTAGTTCCTTGTTACACAGTCTCCAGCCGGGCAATCCATGTATGGGCTACACGGTCCAACCCTAACCATAAGGGACTACACTCTGTGTCCATTAGGACACCCAACGTGTAATTCGGAAACCGTGTGCCACCTATTCTTGGTCAACACACGAAGTCATTTAATACATAGAAAGAATCCAAAACATGACATGGTTTGGCGGACCAGTCCAATAAATAGAATCTTGACTACACAGCGTGTACTACTGCATACACACCATGTTTTTGGCGGTTGTATAGCCAAGGAGATTTGGAACATCCATATGAGATCCATTATTTTATTTTAATCAAAATTAAAAGAAAAGATTTTTTCTATAAGGTGAATGAGAAACAAAAGAGGAAGAATAGATCTCAATATTCAGATTTTGAGAATGATTAACTTGAATTGAAAAAAAATAAATTTTTAAATTTTTAACTCATAAATGAAATATTGAAATAATTATAAACTATGATGTAACCCCTCTAATACTACTTGATGGTTCCGGGCGCAGTGGAAACATAGTTGGGATGGAACCCAACTTTTATTTTTACAATGATCAATGATTATTCAAGGATCAATATAAAGATGAACGACAATCTCCATGGAATATTATAAAATATTTAAAGAAAGAAGAAAGAGGCATGAAACCTTTAGAGAGGATCTTTCACATCATGTTTATAATTAATTTAATTAATTCCATAAAGATAAATAATACATATATCTTTGGTAATTTTATTAGTTAACGATGATGATCGTCTGGAATGACCCTTCCGGATTATCTCATTTCACTTGTAAGGATCCAAAATAGAATCCCTCTAACAGTGATCCACATGTTCTCTGATGGCCTCTGATCGACACCGCTCATTCTCTGGGTGCTAGCGCGGTGAAGCAAGTGTCTTTTGTCGGTCGTTCTTTATTGTTTGTTCTTCAGCCATGAAGAATGTCTCTTGTTCTTAAGAGGGGAGAGAAGAGGATCTGAGAGAAAATTTTTGGCTCAACAATTCTCAATTCACTAGACGTGTGGTGTGGTGTATGGCATAATAGGTGTACTTTCCTATTTATATATAAGGAATTGTAGTTAAAATATTTAATTTCATGGCAACAATTAAATACATTCATGAACTTAGAGAAAATACCTTGCATTTAATAATAATTCCGCGTCACTATTTATGGCGTTCCAACTTGCGTGAAACGGAATTATAAATAAAATTTGTGTCAAAAAATAATAGTAGCAATATTTTAATTTGTTCCAACTAGTTAAATAATTATTTATCGTCATGAAAATAATTATTTTACTACTTGACTGACCTTGGTCTGCTCGAACTCCACTTCAATTTATTGAACACCTGAATAAATTAATAAATAATATATTCTCTTAAATAAATATTTTATTTACCAACAAGTAAATAAATATTTATTAAATGTTAAATAATATAAATAAATATATTTTATTTAATTTATGAGATCATTTTAACATGAATAAAATTATTCCACAGTCATGAGAATAATATTTATTTCATTTATTAAATTCAGATAGAATTTAACCGAGACCACCAAAAACACTTAGTGTGTGACACTCTAGTTTTCTTTATCTTTGGCATTAGGCTGGCTTTTCCAATGTCCAAGTGTACTATCTAATAACGGTTCAAGGCACCAAAGAGAAAGAATATAAAGTCACAAAAATGAAATCCACATACAAATGATCCCTGGGTAATATAATCCCTTTGTTGTAATATCTCATCAAGCAGGTTTCATGATTGTGTCATCAACTTTTATGCTTGATACATCATTCTTTGACTACCCAAAATAAACTCATCATTACACAATGGCCATGGAATTTTGTGTGGCGATTCTATTTCAATCAAAGGGCTGAGATATCTACCTCCATAAATATAATGGAAAAATAATTCCTTGACTTATACATTAGTAACATGCCACTCGTGACACACCCAATGTACCCTACTTCTTGCAAACTGTCTGCATGATGGTTTTCATCGGTAAATCAAAGTGCACAAGTCATGACACCTGTTAATGATAATCATAAAGTCTAAGGATCATTAAACATGCTTGAAGATAGAAATATATAATGACACTAAAACATGTGTAAGTCCTACTAGTGGGTATATTCTCATAATATCTTATCTTAGAGATTACCAAGTGAGAACTTCATGAGAGGATGTCTCATCTGCTTACAAGTACTTGCTCCTGATGGTATACATGCTATGTGTCCCATCATAGTATTTTATCCAACCACAAAACTATATTTAAGAATATTTTTATAGTATTTAAAGTTTCTCATCATAGAGGGGGACTACCATGACCTTATCAATGTATAAAATACTCTAAGACATTATTACATCATATTCATGCAGAACAACGAACAATATGTAATTATACATTAAATATACATGTAATCAAAGTAGAACTATTTTGTTCTAGGACACCAACTATAACAACAAAGTAATGAAATATATGTCATGTTAACTTCATTCAAGGGAACTGTTTCTCACAGGGTATCTGCATACAGGAATACCCAGATGAAAATATATAGTCTCATGTTGATCCTCACTAAGAATACACATACAAGATTCACCCACTCGAGGACCATAATCTCATAATGTTAGATTATAGATATATATAATAGCATGGCCCTACCATGATCTATGTCAAGAATCCCATAGTCATAAGGATTAGTTACATAGAACTCTATCACCAATAAATATAAGAAAGAACCATATAGTTTGTTACTAACACTTTAGATAAATGAACTTATTTTTTATAGCCAAAATTCAAATTACCCACAATATACTCATTTCTAAAGAACCACATGCCTATACAACTTTGAATAGTGTAACTATACCTTCCTCACACTGAGGGACTGTGTAGTCATCATCAAGAAGCATCCATCCAAAGATCGTCATGACCTATTAATTCGAATTAAAAAATATTTTTTCACATCAGTTGAATTACATAGCAGGCTATATAGAAAATCCCATATATATTTATACTGAAAATTTATAAAACTAAACCATGTATCCTGTAACTCAATCCACATTCCAATAGACAAAGAGAAAAAAATAAAATAGGTGGCCCTATACTAGTGGTAAGAGATCTAAAACATTGAAAAATCATGAATCATAAAATAAAAAAAACTCAACATTGTCACAGTAGGAGAAATAAAAAAAACAATAAAATCATAAACTAGGGAAAAAATCCCAAATCAATGGTAACATGGACATCCTATAAGAAAATGTGTTCTTGATTCACCAACTTGATATCCATCGTAATAAATAAAATATCCCTTTGGTAACTACATACAATCTCTATATATAGTAAGTAAAAATGATTCTCTTCTAATCTCTATGGTATGAAGTATATAAGATCTTTGATGCTAATTATTAATGTTACCTTACTACAAGATACTGAACGATGTCTATACTAGGTTATTAGAATACCTCATGTGTACCTCCATAAATTCTAGAGCATGCAGACTAGAAGAGGGGGACTATAGTGATACTTTTGGGCGACTTTACACCCATTCTAGAGTGTGAAATAAAATCCAATAATGATAACTAATCCTTAACATAAATAAAAATAAGTATAAAAAATTAAACCCAATATGTTATATTAAATTTAAATACAAAATCATGTAGTTATATAGACTTATTGTCCACCCACTAGGCCATGAACATATAAAAAAATAAATTACATAAATAAAACAAACATATAAGGGGAAATAATATATCCATATCCCTAACTTCTCCTAGTATTTAGATTCATCTAAGCCATTCTATTTGATCCAACCACTCCAACCCTTTACCCATCATGAACCAGTAAATTGTAAGGTATTTTTGGGCACCCCTGTTCCACAGCTACCCGAGCAGAGTTTGAGTACAACCTAGTAGAGTGCCACCAATGTAGTCCTTTATATAACAAGTAAATTCAATTATATACAATAGATATTACATAAAATATAAAATGAAATAAATGTTTTATAATCATAAATTAATAAAAATGTTCAACCATTTGTCATACACCTAAAACCTAAGATTCACATAAACATACTCTGTCCAATACCAAGGATTCAGTGAGAAGGTCAGGTAATCACGCTAAAATTATACCATGATCTTGGATGATTCATAGGATCTTACCCCAGCCATTCCATTATCATAAAGAATAAATTTATTCTAAAATTTCCATGTAAATCAAATAGTATCTGATTCTATAAAAAATTCCTTGCTACTTAGGGAACTCTATTTTTTATTTTATTTTTATAAATTTCCCATTCCATGATGTCTAAAGAAATATGGTTTCTCTTATATCATGGTGGATTGCAGATATTCTTGGAAACTCTCTTGTACATGCATGTCTAGGTCAATAGTTTGTTTCCTAACATCTATGGAATTCAATCATAAGAGTTATACAGATTCACAGGTGTTCTGGGAAATTTAGTGAGAGTGAATATAAGCCTCAAAATTATATTTCTTGGATTCAAGGGTAATATACTACATTGGAATATTATTCATAGCATGGGATTCATAACATCCTAGGAAACCATGTTTCTCAAGATGGATGGATTGTTCCCAATAGTCCTATAAATAATGTTTGGGTATATCAGGATATATTTCCAATTTCCAAGATTCTATGAAAATATAGTAGTATCAGTATAATCATTTACAACTAAAACCTAGGAATTTTTAATAGAACCCCATGTGAATAAATATATCATGCTCTTTATTATTTTCTATAATAATCATCTCCTCAATTACATCTTTATGGATTTGTACATCATCTTAAACATATCCTACAAATTGAGGTTTTACTATCTAGTTAAAAACCCTCAATAAAACAATTTCTATAGTAACTAACCATTTATTTAGGTTATTTAGTGACACAACCAATCATCACCACCCACTTTCAAAGAACCCTTATTAGGGAAAAATGTAACAAATTCACCCACAAGGGTCCTTGAGGTAATATGTCATTCAAGACACATCACTTAATTTTCCCAATATCATATATGTCCCTCGAATCAATAGTCATCCCTTAAAGAGAATAGTTTCCCTAAACATAATCAAGTCTAATAAAATCCTCACCCACCTCCTAGGAATGTATAAAAAAAGAGATAAACTCAATCCCTTCCCCTTTCTATTTCACAATTATATCTCTTGAACTCCCAAACAAACTTTTAATCTCATCAGGGTACACCCACATAGGTTATCAAATTTTTGTGGGGGATTAACACTCACCCCCATAATCATATCACTAGCTCAAAGTCTCTAAGTCGTATTATGGGTCAACATTTCCACTTCCTTGGTCTTTCCTTTCAAATAATAAATCTCTTAAAATAGGAGGCCTCAAACAGATCATGCACTCGGACCACAACATTATTCTAATTTTATATAATTAACACCACAAGACCACCATGTTTCTCAAGGAAGACATATATAATAAATTCATTTTCCCTAGAAATATAATGAAATAATTATTGTTCCTGAGGGTCTATCATATCCCTTATCACTCTATTTAGACTATGTGTGTTTCATTTTTAATTATTATTCCATTTTAAATGAAAGTATAATCTCCCTTTTTAATGGGACCAGATATCAAATTCCATAGAAAATCGTAATACCATATGGGATGCATATGGGACAAGTATCCTTAATTACAATGCCATATCTTTTAATTAAATAACCAAAAACTATAACCAAGGGTCATCCAAGATGAACAAGTCATTATCAATATTTTGGAGGTCCTAACCGAAATCAATAAATCCCATATAATTACTAATAAACTTTACATAAATAATTTAAATAAAAAATTAATTACTCAAATTAATTCTATTATTCATAAATTTAAATTTACTCATGAAACACTCTCTTGAAATCCAAAATAGGACTAAAGGAATTCCAATTCATCATGGTCTCCATTTGATATTCACCCAAGAAAAATTCCAAACTAATAACATATTTTCTATCTCCAATTAATATTAAATTTATTTAGAAACCATAAAAACATATAAATATTGGGGTACCTTCATTATAACAACATACAAAAACATATAGTTATATTATTGATATTTCCTCTCACAAGGATGCATGAAATCCCCATCAATACCAGCTGATTCTAATATACTATGTTGTAATTGTAACAAAACCCCTAAACTAAATATGTGGAATCTATTGAAAAAAAATGGATCTCAATGATAGAGGGAAATATAAGGAAAATAATTTTAATAACTCTATTAAATACCATATAGAATGTCATAAATCGTGGTAAGGAGGAAGTTGGCCTATGTTCTTGAGGGGGACGAAAAAATTCAAGGATAAACACAAAAGATCAGAGAGTAAAATGATAAATTATACACTATTAAGCAGACACATGGTTTGGAAGCATGTTTAGTAAAACTATATACCCTACATATGGCCATCTCTCTATAAGGTAATACATCTCACACTGTATATCACACAGATTACCATACCATGTACCAACCATGCATACCAACTCTACAACTCATTTGAAATGTTTTCATGGATTTTATACATACATACACTATCCATGAACCATTTATCTTTTCCAATCCACCCCACATTGATGAACCAAGAGTAATCATGACATACATTAAAATATATACTTTCCATGAACATCAACTTTGAAATATTAAAATTTGATTGAAAATTATTATATGTAATAGTAATAACACAATTTTCTATAAGAAATGTGACACAAACCATAAACGCCATGAATATTCCCGTAAAACACCTAAAATTCATCTTGAAGTTCCTAAGACTCATATGGGAACCCAAGGAACCTCTCAGGTCTCAAACCGTATAAAAAAATATTTTCTCGGGACACTCTAAATTCCAAAATTCAAATCCAAATATTGGTTCTCATAAATAAACAATCACTAGATTTCCAAAATATTAAATTTGATTTGAAAATAAAAACCCATAAAGGTGTAGGGTTTTACACTAATGTGTTTGTTCAATTAGGAACTATCCTTTTTAGACAAGTCTAATAGAACAAGGTGATGGATTCTTAAACCACTATAAGGGGAGTGAATACATGTTCCCAGAGAACTAAAATTTCAAAATAATTATCATTGGACTAGTAAAAATGCAAGATCAATAATCAAATATATGTGAAGATAAATATATAAAGGGAGAGACTCATAATTGACATAAAATATGATAATTTTACAATACATTTTGATTCTTTTGTTGAGTAATTATTTCATGGTGTACTATCTTTTATTTGTTAATAAATATAAGTGACATACTAGGTGGTAACATAAGGAGTGAAAAAGATAAATAATATAACACAAAGGCCAATGAAATACAACCAAATTTTCAAATATCGGTAAAAAACAAATAAATAGAAAATTAAATAGAAAATAACATAAAAAATGAAAACAAAATCATTCGTGTCTCATACACTCAATCAAATACAATGCACTTATAGGATAATAAAACTACCTCACAGATCATTGCCTATCCTACCCGTGCACAATCCTACCTTTTCCGAGATTAGAAATTATACCACCAAAATATGAAAAATTAGTAATCTACGACACATTAATACATCAAACTATACCAGTGTTGATATTATGAAGGTATTTTATTCTTCTCAAGAGATATGAGAATATCCTCAAAAGGGAACAGGGGAAAACATGGTCCAACTCAAATATATGACCAGTCATCACCATTAAAAGGGTGGGAAACATAATATAAGGACACTTAGGAAGTGTATATGGTGGTAGGTAAATAAATATAATGCACATATTATGAGTATGATTAGGTTTTGGGAGAGATGTAAAAGAAGGGAATTCAAGTCCATCCATTGTAACTCTATGAAAAAAGATAAAAAAAATTAATATGACACTTAAATTGGATAAAAAAGAACATGAAATAAAACACCATATTCCAAAACATATGAGGATATTTATTTTTGGTTTACCATGATAAACAAATAGTATTCCCTTTCTGAATGTAAAAACTGTATGGAAGGGGGAAACCCCATTAAAATGATTAGTGACTGTAACATAGAAAGATGAATAGATAGTTTCCTCAGTAGGAAGTGGGAAGATAAAATAGAATTGAAAAAATACATAAATGGGGAAAAACCATAACTGGGATCTTGGAGATCCATGCCATAAACTATTTTTTATAGATAACTAAAAATAAATATTTTTAAACTCAATGATTTTGAGGGAATCATTATCTATATTAATGGAGAGGGAACTAATGAAAAAAATATGATGATATTACCAAATATTAATGCCAATAATGTCATAGAATACACACCCAAAATTCCGTATTGAAATACATAAATCATTATTTCCATGATGGAACCCTTGACATATGATTTATAATGAATTAAAACACAAGTTGAAGACTAGAAGGGTTGTAATAATACTATAAGAATTTAAAATGAAATAATCCATCTTAAATATCTAGGTAGTCTTTTATATTATAGGGGGAGATCAAAATATCTCCATAGGGGAACCAACTTTGATTGATCCTAATCTTTGACAATGTTCCTATAAACAGATCCAAGTGGATCCTTGTTAAAAAATAAAAAAAACTATTTTTACAAACTCATTATTGATCTAAGAAGCACAACCATAGAAGACCACTATTTATGACTTAGAATAACCACTCAAATGGATAGAAATGTTGTATGATTGTAAAATAAAGAGAATACAATAGAAATAAATAATTAGAAGAGGGGGTATATCCAGATAATGATACATCTCTACATCAGGATATAGAAGTTCAATCTACCAGATGGGGGTGCACTGTCACTTGGGAGAGAACCTTAACCGCAATAAGTATTTATTTTAATGCATAGTTTATTATATCATTATAAATAAAAATTCCAGAATGGATTTTTAACATTATAATGAATCTCCTTATCATTTAATTTATTCTTTATAGAAGAAATACCATGCCTAGGTCATGATAATGAAGATTATTCTTCTTTAATCCTCTTCATTTTCATCCAATTTTGGATCAAGAAAGAACCTTTATTGATCTTCTTAAACTAGAAAAATATTTCTCCAGGAAGATATTTTAATTTTTTTTTATAAATCATAATGTTTGAAGAAATTTATCAAATAACCATTCTATTATTTAATTACCATTCAAATATCATGATATAGCACCTTCTGTTATGGCTTAATGTGATGGTCTATTCCATATATAAAAATAAAATATTAATTCTAATTTAAAACATCATAGAATATCAATATAGATTGTTAATTTAAAATATAAGTTTGAATATGATAATAAGTGATAAAGTATAAAATATAATCATCCTTCCAAAAATTTTAAACCTCTAAAAACTTCGTTCAATTTTTATGGGGTAGCTAAAAAAATATAGTGTCAAACATTAGACTACAATTCCTATATTGAAACAATTCTATGATATAGAACAATATGATATAAAAACCACCCATTACATCATTAAATTCATGAAATTTTTATGTAATTTCACTTTAGTGAACAAAATATTTATCTTCCAAACATACGTAAGAAATAGAGATTTATTATAATGTGATATCATTATATGAGTTATTTTCTAAAACATTATGTAACAATGATGTAGTAACAACTAATTATTTCTGAATAATTTTATATATGTACAATACTGAATCTACCATAAGGATATTTTATTGTAATTAACACTATATCATAGTTGGAATTTTACAAACTCATGTTATATTAATTTCAATATTTCAAATTGGCTCTAAAAAATATACAACTCATTATTGAGTATATAGAATACTTGAAAAATTTGAATCCATCATCAAAAATAACAAATGGATCCACTCTATAAACAAATCATATATTTATTTCAATATGTTACACTTATATAAAAACTACTACATGAGATAGAATAATGTTTTTGAGAGCTCACTAACACTTTATATAACGATTTATCTTATATTTACGAAGTGTTAACTATTTCCCTATCAGATCCCCTTTTTTAATATAATCATGAGTGATCTAAAATATGGATCCTTAATACACCCCATTTGATATATGTGAAATATTCTAAAAATACCACTCAATTAGGATAAATAATCACTCTGTATGGAAACACCCACACAACAAAATATTTTCCTTCATCTAAAAAAATAATTGGTTATGAATATTATCTATTTATAAGGAAACACATAATATATTCACCTAATGGGTCAAATATTCTATATAAATGAATTATTGATAATAAATAAAAAAATTCACTTTGATTTTGATAGATGGTAAACTCTTAATAACTTTTACAATTATAAGAAGGAATATTTCATTACTATATATTTTAAGAAAATAATTACATAATATTTTTTTGACATAGTCCATGTTAATTTCTCATTATTCATCTGATTCCATGATAAATGGGTAGTTGATGTAAATATTATTTGAACCTAAATGTTACAAAAAATTCTTTAAATAATTGAACACACATTTATTTTAAACCAAAATAAAAACTACATATGTGACTTCAACCCTCATCCCTTAATGTTCCGATGTTTCAGTTAATGTTTTTGTGATATATTTTTTATTACTTAATTTCAAAATTATACTAAATGATTATTTCATAATAATAAAAAAAATTATTGATGTTGTTTTAATTAAATTTATATGAGATGGAATTTGATTATGGTCATGGTTGTAGTTACAAAATTATACAATGATTGGGAAAGTATATAAACCATTTTTTTGTGATTTGATGCCCTTATAAAAATGATACTTTTTCAACAAATGAGATATCTATATGAGGTTACTTGTAAGATTAATAAAAAATATTAAATGAATTTTATAACTATATATAATATTTGGTGAAGGAAAATGGAAGAATACCATTATATTTCAACAAATTATTAACATGGTATAAGAATAATGATGAATGATAAATTTTAATTGAAAGAACAATATATGAGTTAGAAATTTATTATTCTATATTAATAATTTATTTTATGGAGTAAGATATTTCCTATATTCATTTGAATAAATTCAAGAACCATTTAGTGATTGACGGGGAAACCACTCCTTGGAGGTAAAGAGGTCACATGATAGTCTAATAAAAAAAATTATTTCATATTTGTAATGATTGATATGGTGGTCAGGGTTTGATGTTTAAAATGGATAAACCACTAATAGCCATAGAATTTTTACTTATGATATAGTGGTGGTCATTTTGGGATGGAATAATGGTGAGGATAACATGGTTGTGGTAAAGTTTTCATTCTAGTCTCTTTGAGTGAGAAGAACTGGGATATTCAAGCAGACTATTCCATAGAAGAGGCAATAGTCCTAAAAATTGAAAATTGAAAATTCAATATTATGAATACCCGATGTTACTATTTTATTTAATATTATCTACTTACTATTGATTTTTTATGTTTTTATAGGTTTTTTAGAGATGGAGATCGAAAAACATGAAAATTGGTGTTATATGCCTGTGAATTATGTTAGTGCATGGTTATTTGTAGTTCTAAAACTTTAATGTTTGTAGGGTAATGTAGTTCTCAAATATATAATGCATTGTTAGCACATGGTTTGATAAACCAATCTATGATCAAGGTAAACATTTAGATATTTCTCAGATGTAAGGGTATTTCACATGTTTAGTGCATGGTTAGGATGAATATTATTGCCAAACCATGTGATTGCCTTAGGTAAAATATTGTATGAACCAAAAGGTTGGTTAATGGTTTCTCAAACCATGTTACCAAATCCGGAATCCTTCCCATATTCATTTAAAGGTTTATTTTATTCCTTTTCCATCATTATGTTTAATCACTTTTTCCAAGATAAAATGTTGTTTGATATTCCACCTTTATTATTCCATTGTTCAAACCCCCTCTATTTAGGGATTACATGTAATTTTTTGAGGAAAATATATCTTTTTCCATTGGTAATCCTTTATTCTTCTCCCTATAGCCATTTCCTTGGATTTTGATTCACTTATGAACCCTTGGGGGTTTTTTGGATCATTATAGTGTTTTTAGTTATCTTTATTTGTGGATTTCTGTGTCTAGGGTTATTATATGTTATCTGAGTTTGTGGGTTTTCTTTAATTGATGAAACTATGTTCTATCAACTAATTCAGTTAGGTTTTTTATGTAACTAATTTATTAAATAGGTAATGAAATGCCTAGGTTTGGTAAAAAAATGACTGATTTTTATCATTTTTAGAAATAGTAAAAGGGTTTATAAAATGTTATATTGGTTCACTATAATTTTCATATAGGATTTTTCATTTTTTTTATTAACTCATTTTTGAAGTAAATTTTTTATATACAAATTGTTTTGTAAAAAGAATATAAGGTTCTTATTAATATATAATTTAGGTAAAATAAAAATTATTATCCTTTTTTAAATTACAATATATGAAATCCATTTATTTTTTGTCTGTTAAAATTATACTTGTGTTTGGGTATTCAATTTACTAAAAAAGTAGGATAACCATGTTTTTTCTAAAAGATTAAATTATAAATTAGGTTTTAAATGTTGTTTTACAATATATTTTTCCATTTGTGACTAAAAGTCCCATATTTACCTGATAAAAGAGGATTCATATATGTGTGAAAATGATAATGTTCAGGACCCCAAAGGCTCTATCATTATTTCCTTGTATACATTTTTTGGGGAAGGAATCTATATCATTTCTCAAGAGAACACATTGTTAACTATATTATCATTATTCAGCCAAAAAAATGTATTCTTTTTGGAAGATATCTAGATTTAAACATTTTTGTAAAGATTATGATGGTATCATCTCTCATTCACTCTATCATATATTTTATGATCAGGGATTATAGGAGGAAGCTTCGGCAATGACTGGGGATTATCCATGCTTGGAATAAGGGTAATTATGTGGTGGATTTTTTATCTTCCAAAAATGTGCCTTGTGCATGTGAAGATAATTAAAATTGATTTATTATTATAAAGATATTTTTTGTGGGTATTCCCACCTGATTCCCCAATTTAGAAATTCATAATGCTTTTAGGTTTTTTTAGAATTTCATAATTAATATTCATATTGATAGTTAGTGTTACAAAGATGATTTTATGATGTGGAATTTTGAGTTTTTGTATTATGAATTAACAAGAACATTATAAAATGAGTTTACAATGAATTTTAGTGCCCTATTTTCTTCCCTTTACACTATTTATTATTTAATTTTTCCTTTTTAGGATATTATTTGGTAAATATTATTACATGCTTTCACAATGTTAGAAATAATTAGTCTATTATCTTGTGTTTCATATATGATATGGTTTAATGGTAATGATTTATTGATTCATGTGGTATTAATTTTTTTATTGTATCCCCATATCCACATTTGATATGGAAGGGTCTTCTAATTTGATAAGTGAGAGATATTTATCTGTGCAACACTAGTTAGATTATGCACTAGATAATGTCCCCTAGTTTTATGATATGTCGTGGCTTAGAGAGAACCCCAAATTAAACTAATGAGAGTTACTATATTATATTTTATTTATGAATTAAATATAGTTTTAAAGTTATTTTCATGTAATTATTTTCTGTAAAATCTCACTTTAGGACCTAGGGAGTTACCCATGCCCCTTATTCACATGAAGATGTGTTTGTCTCTGGGATTCCAACTGCACACCTTATTGTGTACCCTTTTTCTAAATATAGGTTTTCTAACCATCACTTCCATAATTGTAACACCCCAGGTAAATAAAGAATATGAAATTTTCATATTTATCCATATTTTTGAATATTTATTAATTTAAAGCAAACGCTATGCTCGATGGCGTACCCAATACGCAACAACGAGTTTCTTTGAAATCATATGTTGCACTCTAATAATAAAATAATATTATTTTAAATGGTAGTTAACGCCTAGAAGTTTTAATGGTGGTAATGAACATAACTAACTAAAAAATTATTATTTATGTTTGTAAAATATTTTTACTTTTATCCAATAAATGTTAGAGGCTTAAAATGTGAATGATCCAATTTTAAGCGTAAATATTCTAATATTCTTTAAAAGGTCGATTAACCGCCTTTTGATGGAGAACCCCTTTTAAACCCACCTTTTGGAAATTTTATATTTTATATTTTAAAAAATAAAATACTTTTTTAGAATCAGAACATCATAATTTACTTTGTATAAAAAATTTATTTTTTCGATAAAGTTCATTTTTAATGAATAAGTGAAAAATGTTGTATTTTAATTCAAAACCTATTTTTAATATAATTTATTTATATGATTATATCATCTTTTGAATTGGTTTTAAAGTGCACTTAGAATATATTTTTTACCATTTAATCCAATGGTGGTTATTGGAATTAATTTCACTTTGGAATTGGACTTAAACTACTATCAATCTTTTAATAGATATTGTTTCTTAAAAACACGCTACTTGTTTTGACAGTGGGAATTAATTATTAAATTAATGAATGAAAATTATATATTTTGAATTTTGTAAAATAGACATCATTTTTGAATTTGTAACATCAAATATATCTTAGGGTGAATTTTTGTTATTTTTCTGAAAAACGTCAATTTTTTATGAATAGTGAAACCACTAAGTGGTAGTTCAAAAACTGATTTTTCGTTTAAATGAAACTTTACAACTTCGTGATTTGAATTTTAAAAATCCGACATACATGGTTGTCATTATAATTTAAAATTTGGTTCAATGGCATTAAAATAATTTTTTTGTGAATAGTAACTTTTAAGTTTTATTAATCACGATTAAAGGTAATTAGTGTAATTTAAGGTAAAGATAATGTTATAATAATATGAAATCACTTTTTCATATGTCATAAACTTATTTATTAGTCATGGAAGACCAAAAAAATCCATGGGTCAACTTGGGGACTCCATGGAGCCACTTTGGTAGGAAAATGACATTAATAACTTTTTATTTAAAGTTAAAATAAAAATGTCACAAACATGTATTGTTTTACTAAAACAATTTTTACATGATGTTATACAAGTCATATTTTTGACTATAAATATTAATTAGAAATATAAAAATATTTCCTACATCATGATATTTGTTTTATAATTTTTAGACATTAAATAAATAAATTTATTTATGACACCATGATGATGCAGTGCTTACCTCATTAATGAACGATTTAAATAAAATTAGAAGATAAGGTAAAATATAAGACTTATACGTGTCAAAAACCTATTGGATGGGTGTATTTAGAACCCTTATCACCTTATCATAGAAATATATAATTATGGGACCTTTAATATCCGAAAATCATTTTATAATAAAGTAACATTTTATAACATTCCAAGAGTGCCCCTACTCCCTCTTATAAAAGGCCCCCACCTTTACTACCATACCCACTCCTCTCAAGCCATTGGCTCGGCCAAACTCTGCTCATTTAATCTCTCCACATCCCTCTATTCATCATATAAGCCTTACATTAGGCAGAAATCTCCTCAAGAAACACTTTTTGTTCAAACCAAGAGGAGTTACCCGATTTAAAGGTAATGTCTTCTCTAATGTTCATTTGTTTTATTTTACTTCTCCTACCCCCTAAACTATTTTTATTCCTTTATTTTGTAAAAACACCAGTATCTTCAATATAATAGGATTTTGTTATGAGAAATATTCTATCTACACTTAGACACACCTTCGTCTAATGGTTAAAGAACATATTGTTTCTATGGATGGAAAATTACTGCCTCACGAAACGATGAGTGTTCAATATTCTCTTAACACATTTCATGGTGGCCATTATTATGTCACTATATTTTATATATGATATATATGGTATTTATGTTTTCTATATGCTTCTGTATTTTATATTTAAATCATACCTTTATGATTTGCATGTTGTGCAAATGTGATAATTTCATACGAGGATGTGTGGACTACTGCCCCCTCAAGTGATATGACTCGTTCATGCAATACATGGAATGTATAAAGAATGAAATTAATGAAAATATCTGACCTATATAACATATATATTATACTATAATTATAATATATATATCTCTAATTTATTTTTAATTCCATTAATATGACAAAGAAATGAAAGTAGTGTTCATGCGTACGTACGGCCTACCATCTCCATGAACTGTGAATTTCATTTATTTTTATCTCCAAGTGTTATGGAATAGTATAAAATGAATATATACTGGATATATATGATATTTATATAATTAATACTATTCTGGAGATGATGTACTTATAACTACATGGAAAAATGTTTTCAAACAAGTTCATTTTTGACTCATGTATCAAACATCGACAAAAACATCTAATATGAACTCGTATAATTAACTAATTATTATCACATTATAATATGTGATATTAATTGAATAATAAACTTTAAATTAGGTCCTTAAGCAATGATAAATTGATCAAAGTTTATTATTCAAGAATATAAAGAAACAAACAAGACAAGTCGAACTTGAGGTAAGGGATCTGACCTCTCTCTTTCTTTTCAAGTAATCTCTTTTATGTTACTTCTTTTATGATCCATGTTATTATGTGGGAGAATGAACTTTTATATTCACCATACTGTAATTTTTATTTTAAAGTGATGAGAGACCCCCTCTTACTCTCATCAATTCATTTTAAGAATTTTTAAGTGGCGTTGTTAGGCTTCCGAGTTTTCATAAGGGATTTGTCATCTCACTTTTATTCCCGTGAGATTTATGCTATATTTGAAACTATTTACTTTGAGTGGTATATTTACTGCCCATTATTCTACTATTTATTTAATATAATTTAATTTGTGTGTATTTACATCATGATTGTATGACCCTCCTTCTATGGGGTGTACGTTTCGAAAGTTACCCAAATCGGTAAGGGAACCTTTCACCCTCCTAATTTTAAAAGACTTTTTTTGTTAGGTCTTTTAATATTATTATGATGTGATATGTTCTTATATATTTTTATTGCTGTAAATTTTATGTCGAATTGATGAGATACCCCTTTTTATCTCTCATCATCTCATTTTATGAATTCTAAAGTGACGTCGTTAGGCTATCAAATTTCTGTAAGGGAACTTCTTAACCCACTTTCAACTATTTGGGTTACACCTCTACTTCTTGATTTTATTATGCCAAGATTATCTGTGGAATATAAATGTGGTAATTTCCACAAACCATTGTGTGGATATACTATTTCTACACATAATCATCTCATTGCTTAATTCTTACGTCATTTATACGAACTTGTATGGGAAATCAGAACACAATCTCATTTCATTGAGTTAAATATCTATGTCAATGGTTTTGTTTTTTCAAGAGTATGTGTTAATGACCTCTGATTGTTTTAAACTTCATATATACTTATATTGGGTGTATTTATACTTTTCACACTTAATTATTTCATTGATTTATCCTTTCACTAATGACATGATCTTTTAATGGGATTACGCATCAATTTCTCATCCTTGAGACACTTCTTGATGATATGAAATTTTATTATTTTTAAAGTGTATATATAGCCCCTTTCACATTCCATATCCATATTATGTCTATACTCAAGTCATTTAAAAGTTTTGAAAATGGTCTAGTTTCATGTGGCATATAATTTAAATGTTCAAAATGGAAAAGGACTCTTTTATTAAAACATTGTTTTAAATGGTTTTAAAGATTTATTCTCTTAAACATTTATCATCCATGTCCATACTTTAAAAAATCTTTTAAGGATATATTTATATGGACATGAATGTTTGAAAACCTTTTCAAAAGTTTCGAAGTGGTATGGGACACATTGATTCTAAAATCTCTTTTAAATGTCTTCTTTTAATATTTTCAATGAATAAAGGGATATTTCTCTCATAGAGTTTTAATGATTTTAGTAGATGTTTTTATTTATGTTAATATCATTATGTGATATATTGCGATTGAAATGTGGAAATTTTATGTGTATTTTATGCATGTTTTAAGTGTTATGATTATGTTATGGTTCTTCGTAAATGTTTATGAAATCGGGTGGTTCCGTGATAAACTAAGAGCGGGTGAGCCCAAGATAGCTCTCTAATGCATTGGGTAACGCGAAGGAGTTAAAATCTAAGGTTTCTCCGAAGGGATTTCGGGAATATACTATGATGGGTATTCCAAACATAACCACCAGGGTTACTCCCTACGTAAGAATGTTATGAAAGCCTCAAGTTACCTTTACGTCTTACGATTTCTATGAGTTATTCATAAATATTATGATTTCATGAGGTTTGTTAATTACATATGTTTTAAAAGTGAAGTATGATTTCATTGATTCTTATGTATACATGGACTAATGTTTTCTTTCCATATTTTTTATACCCCTTACTAAGATTTTTATGCTCATCCCAAGTTTTTGAAATTTTTTCCATAGGACTTAAAGATGAATAGGGTCAAGGATGGGATCAAGGAAAGACAATCTATCTAAAACATGGAACAAGACATGATTCTTTTTAAGAGTTTTTGTTTTATGATGGAAACTGAGTAGAAGTGTCTACTTTGTTATCTTTTGAGATGTAATAGTTATGTCATAATTCTCTAAAACTCTAAACATGAAAATATCCTCAACTTGAATTATTCATTTAATTCAAGATTATAAATGTTTTAAGGTTGGGTCCTTATATTTGGTATCAGAGGTTGGTTTAGATTACTTTATAGGTTAGGGTATTCTCTAAGCATAAGTGACATTACCATAACAGTTAGGATTTCAGAAGGAGTCATATTTTTAGATAAATTGAATGAGTAAGTATATCTTAGTGTTTATCTTCCTTATTAGTACATGATAATTTCATTGATATAATCAAACTGACATTTTTGGTTTTATTAAATGGCTGGATCTAGCAGGCACCAAAGTGACAATGGGAATGACGGAAACTATGGTGGTTTTATGATTAAGAGACTAGATGAAATGGGGGATTCAATGAAGAATCTCATGGTTATTATAAACCAACTATCAAGAAGTCATGATTAACCACTTGAACCTTGGAGAGTTCTCTGATGCATCATGTACGAGAGAACCAACTCGATGTGGAAGTTCAGTTAAAAATTATAATGGTAACAATTAGGGTTTATATGATCCTTACTTTTGAGGTAATTATGGGTTAATATATGAAGGAAGATGAAAGGCATGAGGTAAAATTGAGGTTAAATTATGCTATGGTTTTTTTGAAGATTTTATCTCATTTTGGGAAATGTTTTAAGAATTATATAGTTTTGGAGAAAGGACAACACGCAGACCATGTGACAACCCGTCGCGTCGGAAAAAGCTGTGGGAATCGATCCTAGAACCAATGTGTGACTGGTATTTATCACCTACCATTGGACTACGTGAAGTCCCTGGTTAGTATGACAAATTATTTTTAGTTATATAATTTTATGAATCAAGAATAATTTGATTTTGGGTTATCTAGGAAAATATTGACCTATCATGTAGGATATATTATTAGGTTAATTACATTTCAATATGAGACTTTAAGAGCAACTGATGCTTTTTGGAGAGAAATGATAATTTTTACCTTGGAAGACTATGTGATTAAATCTTTTAAATATTTGGGTTTCAATCTTAGTTTGGTTTACTTTAAATAATTTTATGGAAGAATTGTTTATCGAATGGTCTTCGTTGAACTTTGGGTTTTGTTGGACAAATTTTGGAGATTAAGAATAGATTTTCTTTTTATAAAGGATTACCCTTTTGTCGACTATTTGATCTTGTTCTAAAAATTTTGGTTTTTCTTAATGTCTAAAGACATGAGAAATATATAGTTCATATTTTATGGATTATGTGATTCTCTCTAAGATGATTTATAGTGCTCTTAATGTGGAAATGTCATCCTAAATACTCGTTTTTTAGAGGAAAATGAGTTTGTGTAAGAAATCTAATAAGATATAAAAGTATAAAAAAACAATAAATTATGTTTCCTTGTGATTTAGTTAAGCTTATAAATAAATTTCTCAATGAAAAGTATCTTAAAACTAAAATTTTGTCTATTAACTTTTCCTACTGGGGAATCAAATACTGTTTAACCCATCACAATTTTGTGATTTTCTGGTGGTTAACTTTCTCCTAAACATGTTTTCTATCACTCTCTATTAGAACATGACCCTTTGTTTTCTCTTCCATGTACATGTTTTCCTACATGGAATCCTAGTATGGGTTAACTCGGGTGACCTTTGTACTTCCCTTTCTTTATTTTAAAGTGACAGTTTAATTGACTCCTTTTCCGATGTGGGGCTTTCAATGAAGTTTCCAAACCCAATTTTAAAATTGCGAGGACGCAATTCCCAAAAGGGGGGGAAGGATGTAACACCCCAAGTAAATAAATAATATGACATTTTCATATTTATCCATGTTTCTGAATAAATATTAATTTAAAGGGAACGATATTCGCAATGGCGTACCCGATACGCAACAACGAGTTTCTTTGAAATCTTACGTTGCACTCTAATAATAAAATAATATTATTTTAAATGGTAGTTAATTCCAATATATTTTAATGGCAGGAATGAACATAACTAACTACAAAATTTTTATATATGTTTTTCAAATATTTTTACTTTTATCTAATAAATGTTAGAGGCTTAAAATGTGAATGATCCAATTTTAAGCGTAAATATTCTAATTTTCTTTAAAAGGTTGATTAACCGCCTTTTGATGGGGAACTCCTTTTAAATCCACTTTTTGGAAATTTTATATGTTATATGTGACAAAATAAAATTCTTTTTAGAATCAGGACATCAAAATTTACTTTGTATAAATTTTTGTTATTTTTTCGATAAAGTTCATTTTAAATGAATAAGTGAAAAATGTTGTATTTTAATTCAAAACCTATTTTTAATATAATTTATTTATATGATTAGATCATCTTTTGAATTTGTTTTAAAGTTCACTTATAATATATTTTTTACCATTTAATCCAATGGTGGTAATTGAAATTAATTTCACTTTTGAATTGGACTTAAACTAGTGTCAATCTTTTAATAGATATTGTTTCTTAAAAACACACTACTTGTTTTGATAGTAGGAATTAATTATTAAATTAATTAATGAAACTTTTATGTTCTGAATTTTGTAAAATAGACATCATTTTTTAATTTTGAATATCAAATATATCTTAGGGTGAATTTTTGTTATTTTTCTGAAAAACATAAATTTTTGATGAATAGTGAAACCACTAAGTGGTAGTTAAAAAACTGATTTTTAATTTAAATGAAACTTTACCACTTATATGATTTTAATTTCAAGAATACAACATAAATTTTGGTCATTAGGATGTAAAATTTGGTTCAATGGGATTAAAAAAATTGGTGAATAGTAACTTTTAAGTTTTATTAATCACGATTAAAGGTAATTAGTTTAATTTAAGGTAAAGATAATGTTATAATAACATGAAATGACCTTAACACATGTCCTACCCTTATTGTATGAGTCATGGCCGAACAAGAAAATCCATGGGTCTACTTGGGGACCCCATGGAGCCACTGTGGTAGGAAAATGACATTAATAACTTTTTATTTACAGATAAAATAAAAAATGTCACAAACATGTATTGTTTTACTAAAACAATTTTTACATGGGGCTATACAAGTCATATTTTTGACTATAAATATTCATTAGAAAGATAAAAAGATTTCCTACATCATGATTTTTGTTTTATAATTGTTAGATATTAAATAAATAAATTTATTTATGACACAATGATGATGCAGTGATTACCTCATTAATGAATGATTTAAATAAAATGAGAAGATAAGGTAACATGTAAGACTTACACTTGTCAGAACCCTGTCGGATGGTTTTATTTAGAACCCTTATCACCTTAGCCTATAAATATATAATTTTGGTACCTTTAATATCCTAAAACCATTTTATAATAAAGTAACATTTTATAACACCCTAAGAGTGCCCCTCCTCCCTCTTATAAAAGGCCCCCACCTCTACCACATTACCCACACCTCTAAAGCCATTGTCTTGGACAAAATCTGCTCATTTAATCTCTCCACATCCCTCTATTCGTCATATATGCCTTAGTTTAGGTATAATTCTCCTCAAGAAACCCTTTTTGTTCAAACCAAGAGGAGTTGCTCGATTTAAAGGTAATTTATTCTCTTATGTTCATTTGTTTTATTTTACTTCTCCAACCCCCTAAACTATTTTTATTCCTTTATTTTGTAACAAAAAAGTATCTTAAATATACTAGGATGTTGTTATAAAAAATATTCGAGCTACACTTACACACACCTCCGTCTAATGGTTAAAGAACATACTGTTTCTGTGGCTGGTGAATTACTGCCTCGCGAAACGATGATTGTTCAATCTTCTCTTAACACATTTCATGGTGGTCATTATGATTTCAATATATTTTATATATGGTATTTATGGTATTTATGGTATTTATGTTTTCTATATGCTTCTGTATTTTATATTTAAAGCATACCTTTATTCTTTTTATGTTGTGTAAATGCGATAATTTCATACGAGGAAATGTGGACTACCGCCCCCTCAAGTGATGTGACTCGTTCATGAAATACATGGAATGTATAAAGAATGAAATTAATGAACATATGTGACCTATATAAAATATATATTATACTAGAATTTTAATATATATATATATATATATCTCATTTATTTTTAATTCCATTAATATGACAAAGAAATGAAGGTAGCGTTCATGCGTACGTACGGCCTACCGTCTCCATGAACTGTGCATTTCATTTATTTTTATCTCCAAATGTTATGGAATAGTATAAAATGAATATATACTGTATATATATGATATTTAAATCATTAATACTATTCTAGAGGTGATGTAATTATAACTACATGGAAAATGATTTTCAAACAAGTTTATTTTTGACTCATGTAACAAACATCGACAAAAACATATGATATGAACTCGCATAATTAACTAATTATTATAACATTATAATATGTGATATTAATTTAATAATTAACTTTAAATTAGGTCCTTATTCAATTATAAATTTACCAAGGTTTATTATTCAGGAATATAAAGAAACGAACAAGACAAGTCGGACATGAGGTAAGGGATCCGACCTCTCTCTTTCTTTTCAAGTAATCTCTTTTATGTCACTTCTTTTATGCTCCATGTTCTTAAGTTATAGCATGTTATTTTATATTCAACATACATTAATTTTAATTTTCAAGTGATTAGATACCCCCTCTTACTCTCATCAATTCATTTGAAAAAAAATTAAGTTGCGTCGTTAGGCTGTCGAGTTTTCATAAGGGATTTTTCATCTCACTTTTATTCATGTGAGATTTATGCTACATTTGACACTATTTACATTGAGTGGTATATTCACTTCCCATTATTCTACAATTTATGTAATATTATTTAATTTATGGGTATTTACATCTTCATTGTATGACCCTCCTTCCATGGGGTGTACGTTTCGAAAGTTACCCAAATCGGTAAGGAAACCTTTCACCCTCCTCATTTTAAAATACTTCTTTCTGTTAAGTATTTTAATCTTATTATGATGGGAAATGTTCTTATATATCGTTATTTCTGTAAATTTTATGTCCAAGTGATGAGATACCCCTTTTTATCTCTCATCATCTCATTTTATGAATTCTAAAGTGACGTTGTTAGGCTGTCGAATTTCTGTAAGGGAACTTCTTAACCCACTTTCAATTCTTTGGGTTAAACCTATACTTCTTGATTTTATTATGCCAAGATTATGTGTGGAATATCTATGTTTTAATTTACACAAACCATTGTGTGGATATACTATTTCTACACATAATCATCTCATTGATAAATTCTTACATCATTTATATGAACTTGTATGGGAAATAATAACTCAATATCATTTCATTGAGTTAAATATCTATGTCATTGGTTTTGTTTTTTCAAGAGTATGTTTGAATGACCTCTGATTGTTTTACACTTGATATCCACTTATATTGGGTGTATTTATACTTTTCACACTTAATTATGTCATTGATTTATCCTTGCACTCATGACATGATCTTTGAATCGGATTACGTCTCAATTTCTCTTCCTTGAGACACTTCATAATGATATGCACTTTTTTTCTTTTTAAAGTGTATATATATCCCCATTGACATTCCATATCCATATTATATCTATAATCATATCATTTAAAAGTTTTGAAAATGGTCTACTTTCATGTGGCTTATAATTTAAATGTTTAAAATGGAAAAGGACTCTTTTATTAAAACATTGTTTTAAATGGTTTTAAAGATTTATTCTCTTAAACATTTATCATCCATGTCCATGATTTAAAAACAGTTTTAAGGATTTATTTATATGGACATGAATGTTTGAAAACCTTTTCAAATGTTTAGAAGTGGTATGGGACACTTTGATTCTAAAATCTCTTTTAACTGTCTTCTTTTAATATTTTCAAATTATAAAGGGATATTTCTATCATAGAGTTTTAATGATTTTAATAGATGTTTTTATTTATGTTAATATCATGATGTGATATATTGATATTGAAATGTGTAAATTTTGAGTTTCTTTTATGCATGTTTTAAGTGTTATGATTATGTTATGGTTCTTGGGAAATGTTTATGAAATCGGGTGGTTCCGTGATAAACTAAGGGCGGGTGAGCCCGAGATAGCTCTCCAATGCATTGGGTAACATGAAGGAGTTAAACGCTAAGGTTTCTCCGAATATATTTAGGGAATATACTATGATGGGTATTCCAAACATAACCATGAGGGTTACTCCCTACGTAAGAATGTTATGAATTCCTCAAGTTACCTTTACGTCTTTCGATTTCTATGAGTTATTCATAAATATTATGATTTCATGAGGTTTTTTAAAGTACTTATGTTTTAAATGTAATGTATGATTTCATTGATTCATATGTATACATGTACTAATGTTTTCTTTCCATATTTTTTGTATCCCTTACTGAGCTTTTTATTCTCATCCCAAGTTTTTGAAATATTTCCACAGGACTTAAATATGAATAGGTTCAAGGATGGGATCAAGGAAAGACAAGATATCTAAAACATAGAACTAGACATTCTTCTTTTTAAGAGTTTTTGTTTTATGATGGAAACTGAGAAGAAGTTTATACTTTGTTATCTTGTGAGATGTAATAGTTATGTCCTAATTATCTAAAACTCTAAACCTGAAAAAATCCTCAATGTGAATTATTCATTTAAATTAAGATTATGTAGTGTTTTAAGGTCGGGTCCTTATATTAAGTTCTTATAAATGTTTTTATTTATTTGTTATCGTGGAGTATATTTGATTAAAATTATCATCCTTTTAAGGATGATTTTTCATTGAAAATGGTTCTTATTTATATAATTGAATGAGTGAAATTAATGGAAGAATTTATATTTCGTGCAAGATATTTTTAAAATTGATTTTAAAAATAGAAAATATACTTTTTGGGATATTAAAAAATTATAGATATCATTATAGTGTTTCATGTTATTGTAATTCCTTAAATAGGAAATCCTTATTGTATATATAAAAAATAACTGAATATAACATTTTTTATAGAATCATGATGTTTACTTTTTTCGAACCTTTTATAGATGAAAAAAAACTTTAAAATTGTACTTCAAGATAAAATATATGAATTTATTTATAAAATAATTTTCATACACTCTTTATTAGAATCAGATACTGGAAATTTTGTCATACACACTGTATACAACCCAGAATATGAGTATGTAACTAAGTTGTGTTTGTATAGGTGCTCAAATATTGATCTTGGTTTTGATGTTTTCAATAGTGTGTTAATGAATGTTGTAGGTTGTATAAGGTAAATTTCAGTGAAAAAATATTGTATGGGCGTTATATATGGTTACTTTTTTACTTTTGGGAAGTTATTATATAGGAAAAAATTTCAATCAATTTCATTTACAGTTGTTTGGTTTACTTGATGCATAAACATTTCAATTTTTTTTCTATAATGTTGTCTTTTAAATTGTTTATTCATTGGTATATATCATTTTTTTGGTTTTTTTTTGTTCATGTTATTCTTATTTGGAATCACCTTATTTTATATCTATTGTATTATATAAAAGGATGTTCAGTGTATTAACAAACTATAAAAAGTTTGGGGTAAATATCTATTGATTTTTCTGTTTTTTTTTAAGGTTAAATTATTCCCACTATATTATTTTTTGATTCATTGGTTCAAATCTCTAACCCATAGCAATTGGGAAAATTTTTCAGTACCTATTGCAGACTATATCGTGTGAAGTGGTAGTTTGGTTTAATTTGGTTCATAGAAAACTGGAATAGTTTTAACTAGTCCATGTGTATAAATATAAAAACATGGAGATAATGATGGCCACACTATTGTTCAAAAAATACATTTATTCCCTAGTAATTATGGGAATTATTATAATGGAAGACTTAGTAGTCATATATGAAGCAAAGATCTATAGTTTTATTGTGTTATACTATATATCATATCGAGTACTGAGAAATTGTGGAATGATTTGAAAACAGGTTGTAAGTCCAGGAGGAAGGAATAGAGGAACATGTATTGATCTAGAAAAAGTTACCTTAGGGTCCAGGTATATCCATGTTAGAGATAATCAAGATATAGAGGATAACAAACTATAAAAAACTGGAATTTATCATAAACCTTATAGATATTTTTATAAAAAACATGGATAATTTAGAGATGTTTTTTCCATGATTACAAAATAAAGAAAATTTATCCTTTTTTAAATAAAACAATGATATTTTTTTAATGTTTTCAAATGAGGAATATTTGAAATTTAGTGACAATTTTAAGCTTTTATGATTATTTTAGCCATATTGGTATATTATTTGGCTATATTAGTAAAGTTTTCTACCTATGTTTTAAATTGTGGATAATTATATATATGTGTGTGTGTGTGTTTGTATAATTATATTAAATTATATATATATATATATATAATTTTTTAATTATACTCACACATATGAACACACGTATATTTTAATGGATTGAATTTACATATTTCTATTTTTTGAAAAATCGTGGGAAAAGAATGACAACAGGTGCTTAGACGTTGTGCAATTCCATGGCTTGGAGTTCCCGGAATGATTCGTTAAAAAATGTTATTTTTTAAATAGCGTGTGTGAGATGTTTTTGTGAAAAAATAGAATTACACTTAAAATGGTTTTAGATTAGAAATATGAGGGAACCTTGAATTCAAAACAGTGGGTTTACCCAAGGCGCGACTTATATTTAGTCGGCGCAGGTCCCCGGTGATAAAATATGAAAATGGTATAACCATAAATAAAATAATTAAATAAGATTATTTTATTTTTCATTTCCTTATAACACATGAACTGTAACTTGGATTGAAAATTCGAGACCACCGTTGAGCTCATGAAGGCATGCTATCCTTAGGCGGATCCTAACATCTGCTCGCACAAGACGTCTCTGAAAGATGGTTTTTGGGATGTAACCAAAAATAAATTAATTTAAATAAATATTATTTTATTTTTCAATCCTCATAACTCAAAAACATTAACTCATATTGAAATGTTGGGACCACCATTGAGTTCACAATGATATTTTCTCCTTAAGCAGGACTTAACCTCAACCAACATGGGTCTAGGGTAAATGTTAATTTTTGGACATTTTAAAAGAGAATATAATAAACTAAAAGAAGTTTATATTATTTACTTTTGATGTATTGCTGCATGATGATGATGTGACAGAGAAACCCGTTCTACTTTCTTAAATGAACCAGCGTGGTGATGTTGTTTCAAAGAGAAATAGTATTCCCAAAACACGTTAACATGTTAACGTGTTTCCCCCATTAATTGTAAATAGGGTATAGTGTCATAATTAAAAATGCTATAGAATTCATCTGGAACTCTGGAGAGACTATAAGGAAAGGGGGGGAATCTCTCGCCAACGACGACTGATCAAGGGTTTGGGTTCGATCAGGAAGCGATGAATTGAGGAACATCGGCGGAACAAGGATCGATGTGGTGAAGTGAATTAAATCTACATCTACAAGTGAACCAAATCAAGTTAGGTGTTTGTTCTTGATGAAATTTATTCCCCATTGTTTCTTTCTAAATAAAAAATGTGGATCAACCCACTAACAGATTGATCCACTAGTCGTTTGTTCATGCGGGGTGGATTTGTTTATCTCAGGATCAAAGGGATGGAAAATTGGTGTTAATCATCTACCGTTTATTCTAATATGGAGTAATGGGGCCGACATGAAAAGTATGTATCCCTCTATTGCGCGTGTTCTTGTGTTCTTCATGACCAAACCCCTTGATCAATGACACGGTTAATATGAAATCGAAGTTGGGACGACAACGACCTGAGGAGCCTAAAAACACTCGAGGATTAGAGAACAAACCACTAGAGAAAGTCTTATGGACCACAGAAGGACCCATTGGTGCTAGAGATGGCTGAGTGGGGGAGGTGGTGAACACCGATGGTGCACTGCAGTGGTAGAGGTCCATGCGGCATCGACCGCGGGGGTGGATGAGGGCTGCCAGCAATAGTCAGCAGTGGGGTCTTTGGAGGACGTGGCATCAAGCCAAGTCATGTGACCGGAGGGCCACGGTTCACCACGACCATGGATTGAGGGATCCATGGTGTCTGTCATTGCTACGGGTTGAGGCAAGCCGGCCCGCTCACAGTGGGCCAGGGCTACCTAGTGGGCTTGACCTGCATCCCAGCTGGTTTGGGCCAGACGCAGCTGATCCGGGCCAGGGCCAAAAGATTGTGTTAGATCCAGTTCAGGTTGGTGGACCCTATGTCGGGTCATCTTGGTCCAACCGGGTTGGACCAATCCCAGGCCCCACCAGACCCTTTTTACTAAAAGATCTATAACATCCAAATTGTGTGCATTATTGATGAGTCATTTGTGGAGTTGGGACCCTTGCAATGAGACGGTCCTTTTGACATAATCCAAGTGATAATTAATGAATGTTGGGATACAATAAATGGATATAGGTGTATATTCTCCCAGAATAAAATGCGCTACAAGCAGTATTCAATCGGACATCATTGGCCTGGCAGATGAGAAGTAATAGAGGGGACCTCAGTGGCACCGGAGATGAGAAGTAGCTGAGCGGACCTCAATGGCACGGTAGACGAGCATTATACAAGCAGACCTTAGTGGCCATATAGATGATCATTAGCTAGGTGGACCATAGTGCCCCTGTATATGAGAAGTAGCTGAGGAGACCTCAATGGAATGATAGATGAGAAGTAGCCATAGAGACCTCAAAGGCCTGGTAGACAAGAATTAGAGGAGTGGACCTCAGTGGCATGGTAGACAAGCAGTGGCCCATCGGACGTCAATGGCTTGGTAGACACGTGGAAGCCAAGTGGACCTTAGTGGTTCGGTAGTCGAGTGGACCTCAGTGGCCTTGAAGATGAGAAAACCTTAGTGACTCATCAGGGATGAGTCCCTCAATAGTGAAATATGTTTAGTATTATAACTAAATCAGTGTAGTTCGGGTATTTCTTAGTGTGTACTCTTTGGGTGGGGCCCAAAGAAGTGAGACCTAATTGCATAGGTCTCTGATGACTTGGTGGCACAAGGAGCAAGTCCTACCGGGAGGATAATTTTGTGAGAAGAATATTATGAAAAAGGATTGGATGTGATATCGATACTTCTTGTCTCAATGAAATTAGAAGTATCAGGGAAATATCATGATGTATCAAGAACAGATGTTCTCTTGGATACTTTTATAGACTTTATCTACCTATTAACTATCAGATAGCTCAAGTAGTGGGATCTCCTGGAATCGAGAGTGCTATGCATGGAACCATATGGATAGCCACAGATTAGGCGTTGCATCTTGGAATAATTTATAGGTATACCTGGATGTTCTGGTTATATGTGTTTATGAGATATACTAGTGTTGATTTGACTGTTCCTTCTTGGTGATGTTTTCCTTTCTGGTCTTTTTCATTGTTGTTTTTCAGGGTCCCCTACTGAGAATTATTTTACTCACCCCTACATGGGTTTTACCACACATGTTGTGTCTTATGTAGAAGACCAATGCTTTGGTGGAGTCTCAGACAGAGTATGACCAGGACTAGGACTAGACAGTGACTTGTGAGATCAAAGGAGCCGAGGTGTTTCTACCAATGTACTAAATCAGCTTCAGTACCCTTCTGGCGACTCATCCTTTAGAGTTGTCTTTCTTTTAGTGGACTTGCATTCTGTCCCGGTTCTATTTTACTTTTTTACTTTCTATCGTACTCTGTTGTTGGGTTGTAGTGGTATGCATGAATTTTCTTTACATAGTGTTTTCACTCTCCATCACTGTGTATTTTAGTTGGATGCATGTGTAAAGGTTCGTAGGCAAATGCCTCTTATTTGTGGGATATGGCTACTCTACGCTAATCTCCAGCCCTTTACCTCTCGGAGGCGGTCTTGGGGTAGTCATGGCATGGGCCCTGGGGGACGGGTCATGACACACACACACACACATATACTTATATATAAATAAATTTTTATATATCTAAATATAAAAATATTCATTTATTACATTATATATGTTTATAAATAAATAGTGATATATATTAAAATATATTAATATATATTAATACATATTAATATATATTTATATAAATATACATATACATATATAACTAAATATATTAATTTATATAAGTATATTTATTATCATTTTATAAAAATATACTGCCTAAACATAGATGCCTGAGACCTACCTTTTTATATGATTATAGAGGTAAGGGAATATCATTCAATTTTTAGGTGGTTTGGAATAGTACTATAGTGCAGTATTCCCAATGTGTACTTCATAAATTATTTTTCAACCATGTATGGGAAATTTAAGAAACAAAATACTTTTAAATGTAAACCCATACCTCTATCATTCAGTTTTTGAACTATTTCTCCCATGTAATGAATGATGCCAAATTCATCCCACTGTAAATTAGTGACTACATTAGATTCCATATACCCTTAACTCTCTCACCCACTTACTAATTTTCACCCCTTGAGCCACCTCACATCGTATAATCTAGTTGGTGTCTCCTACCCCATGCCACTATTGGATTTCAATTCCACCTATTCACCCTACCAACACTAGATCTCCCATACAAAATACCTCACCGCAATATCAACCGATCCAACATTAATCTCCCCTTCTTTAATGTTTTTGGTGTTATCTCTAATTTTATACTTGAGGATCGATATTGGGTATCTCTAGATATGTATTTTTTTTATAATGAATTTTTCAGGCCTACAACTTCCACACCATTCAAGTTAGAAAAAAATCGGCTAATGAAGAAGAAAAATTGAATCTCAAGGTGATAAATTAATTTAATTCCCAAAAGGTCTTGATCCGCCACAATTTTTTGGGTGTAGGATTATAATTTTAAGTTTCCCTCAATGAATTCAACAAAATTTATGAGAATAGAACATAAATTTATGACAACCCCATAACACAGATGATGGGAAAAATATCTGAATAATTTCTTGGATTAAGGAATAATTGGTTTTGGTAATCTATTCTTCAGCAATTTATATATCAATATCAGTGTTAATTTCAATGATTTTATCTCACCATTCCATTAAAATAACATCATCATTAAAACAAAACAAGATATCTCTTTGTGTGGGACACCATTTCATATTTCAAAAATTCAAAATCCAATGCCTACGACTATTCACATTATTTAACATTTTTATAAAATCTTTATTTTTTTAATTTTATATATATATCATATATGACATAAACATTTTAGTAAATATATATTTTTAAAAAACATTAAAATCCATTTTGAAATTATATTTTTTATGTAATTCCTAATTCCCAAGGCCCATTTATATTAGGGGGAGCTTTGTGAATTTTATCCCGAACTACAAGATAGGATTCCACATTCATGTCCACGTCATCAATCAAATCAAAAATGTTTTTTCAAATAAAAACACAATATTTATTTATTATTTATTTTATGAATAAAATTAATAAAAATACCACACTTTTATTCAAAAATATTATCTTTATATATCAGAGTTGCAACATTAAACAAAAAAATTAGATAATGATTTACACATTTAAATAGTATCAATATGTCAATGTATTATTGGATTTACATGTTTTTGAAACACGAATCACGTTAACCATAAAGATAAACTATATATATAATAAATCAAATGATCATTCCATCAAAAATATCATTTTTTAGAGATTTAATAGAAATGTGATTATATCATTTTCATGAACCCTCTAACAAGTAAACCCATCAACTCCCATAATAAGTGGATCCACTTTTAAGTTCACATAGGAAAATATTAAAATGTTCTTCCATTATTAGAACAAATAACCCATAAATTCATAATATTTTTTAATGATTTTATTACTCAAAATATATTCATAACATACAATATTAACACCAATTAGTTGGGGTTATGGTTTTCAATATAAAGAACTATCCTCATAACAAGTTTTTAACCATTAAACACTTTTATTAGGATCTACCTAATCAGATTATTTGATTTTAAATACTAAAATGATTAATTTTATTTCTTTTAAACCAATATATTAATTACTTTCATGAATAATATCTCCTGTTAGGGATTTGTTTAATGAATCTTCAATGTTTTTACAAGAACTCACATAAAAATTGTTATGGTAGCATCTTGTAATAATTTTCTCACATAATCATGTCTCAAACTTATATTTATAGACCTTCCATTATATATGATGATATATTCCTTTGATAAATATTATTCACTCCCATAATTTATAGAGATAGGTGGAATCAGACTAGGACAAAATATAATTTTCAATAATAAATTATTAATCCATTCATCTTACTTTCCAAATGGCTCTAAGGTAAGAAACTATGAATCCATGGTCGAATGTGAAATACATGTTTGTTTCTTTCTGACCCAAGAAATAGAAGAACCTAAAAGAGTAAAAAATCATCCATATGTAGATTAATTGTCACCAATACCGGTAATCCAACTTACACCGGTGTATCCTTATAATATAGTAGGATAATAATTATAGTATAATTTTATAAATATATATATATATATATATATATTATTTCATAAGTATCCAAATATTCTTGATATACATATCAAATGATACAAACTACGATTAATGTTATATCTACTCATTTTAGATAATGCATAAGAAATATCATGTCTCTTCTAATGCATCACAAACATTAAAGAACTAATTTCAAAACAATAATCATGTTGTGGTAAAACTCTACCCATATTTATAAATAGTTTAACACTAGAATAAAATGGAGCAATAGAGTCCTTGAATAGAAAATGATGAAATTTATTTAACTTTTTTTCGATGTAATGATAATGAATTAAATAATAATCCCAAATATTCTTTCTATGATTAATACCTACAATAGTATCAATTATTTCAAGATCCTTCATTCTAAACATGGAATATTAGTAATAATTTGTCTTAATTTTGACCATCATATTTCTTCCAAAAATTAACACATCACCCACATATAGAAACACACTAAATCTATATTATTTTATGAACATTTAATATACATATTTACCTTCATTTTTTATTATTCAATCTATTAGATAAAATAACAGAATAAATTTTTTCATTCCATTACATCGGGGATTATTTAAGGCCATAATGATATTTAACAATTTTACATACATTCTTTTCATTATCTAGTAAAATATACCCTTTTGGTTGTTCTATTTAAATATCATCATTTAATTATTATTTTAAATAATATGTTTTATCATCCATTTGATGGGCATACAAATAAATAATTTAATCTATACAAAATAATGTCCTTGTTGGAGTAATATGAGATCTAGGAAAAAAGTATCAAAATCATCAATCACTTATTTTTGTCAAAAACCATTATAAACAAATCTATCTTTTAAGTATCAATGTTACCATTGGAATCATACTTATTTTTGATAACCCGTTTTAAACCAATAGGTTTTGAACTTATTGGTAAATCCGTAATGTCCCGCGTATTATTCTCTATATAGTTATGAATATCAACATTAAATGATTATTTCTAGAAAGAAACATCTCTAGATGTCATAACTTATTTATAAGAATTTGGGTCATCATATATAGTCAATACTATTGGATATTTTTTTTAGAATATTATTATTTTATCTCCTTCAATGAGGAAAACTATTAAATTATGGGAAATAAAATCTGGATGTAGTTGTTTCTCCTACCTAAGTCTTGTTCTCTGATTACATCCAACTATAGAATCCTCATTTTATCTATTATTGTATTTGAAATTAATGGAATACATGAGATAGGTGTATAAGTAAGAAATTACTTCATTCCATATTAATAGAGATTATTTTAAAAAGTCTCGACATCAATTGATTCAATAATTATATTATCTCCCAAATCAGTGATTCTACATGATTTTATGTTGTCCGCATATCCAAAAAAAATCATTAATTTCTCTATGAAAAAAATTAGTTATTTTAAAATTTGGATTTATATGGTAAGCTAAAAACACACACACAAAAATAAGATTCATTTGGTCTTCTATATCTCCAGATTTCATAAGCTGGTAACTTATTTTTCCTAGAGAAAACCTTATTACGAATATTTCATAAAGATTATAATGCTTCTCCTCATTAATATAATAGTAAAATAATTTTATTAATCATGAAATTTACCATTTCTACAAAATTTTAAATTTTCCTTTCAACTAAGAATTTCACTAAGGATTCTAAGGGGAATAACTATTTTGAATTAAACCATTTTATTGATAGAACTCGTTAAACAAGTTCATAACATTTTTATCACCTCCATCTATGGGTGGTACTTTATTATTATTTTTTAATTGGTTATAAACTTATTTTTAATACTTTTGAAACATTTTAAAGGCTTCATTATTTATTATAAGAAGATATATGTGTAATGATCTACTACATTCATAAAAAAAAGTAATAAAATATCTATTTTATCCCTATGTTAATAATTATTTTTCTCTAGAAATCTAAGAATGTAATAATTCTAAGATATTATAATTTATTTCAAAACTATGAAAATAATTCCTAACTATTTTATATTCTACTCATGTTTCTATTTATTCAATTCAATTCCAATGTTAATTAGGTTTAACTTATTAATTATTTAAAATTAATATTTACTAAAATTTCATTCCATAAATTAGTGGACTCAATTATGTAAGTAAAATATTATACCATATTATTAATGGATAGTTGATACATGGAATCATTTGCGTACCCTTTCCCACAAACATTCCTACCATTGACAAGATTTCCTTTTGAGATTTGATTGAAACCTAAAATCATTTATTATATAGAAGATCGATAGAAACAAAATTATATCAAATTTAGGGTACATAAAACACATTAATAAGAGACACCTTATTCACAAAATAGGTCTATCCCCATTCTTCATTTTCCATTAACATTTATTAATTCATTGTCTCTATGTTTTACTTACTTTGTGGTAGTACAATCATCAAATGTTTTGAACGTCAAATGATCATTGAAAAAATGCACCATTTATACTGAATCATTCCACCTTACCATCTTCATTGACGTCGTATTGACATAGTATATCATTGTAACTAGTTTATATTCAATTATTATATTTTTACTTGGTTTATTATATTTTCATTTATATAAACATTTCCTTGAAATATTCCATGGTTTTCAATAAATAAAGAATTATCCTCTCTTTTTAGGAGTATTTCCTTTCCCTTTTAGTTGTTGAACTTTCTTTTTGACATGTAAGGAATATTTTTTTTATCTGTTTCCCTTAATGATAATTATTATTGTATGAAATTTTTATTCCATGCACACATCTCTAAATAATAATGATTCTTCAATGTGAAAAGGATTTTTCAATTTTTCTAAGGAAAAATCCTTACTCTATTTAATGAGTGATTTACCAAAATCCTTCCACATAAGAGTCAATTTAGAAATAATTACATTAAATTGGAATGTTTCTTGTATATTAATATTCAGGGGATAATGTTTATTTTCTATAACATGATGCTCATGAAATTTTCCCAACTATATCTTGTAATAAACCATCATGAAGTTTAGATACATTGTAATAAAAACTTTATTGGTACCTTCTTCCTCATAATTGTACATTAACTCAAGTTCATGCCAAATATATGTAGTGGAATTCATTTGAATAAATTATTCATAAAGATGATTTGATAATGTTTTGAGAATATGTTATCCACAAAAAAATCATCTTCATATATCCTCCTTGTTTACCAATTATTCTCTACTTGAGTCATGTAAAAAAGGTGTGATGTTAGGATTTAGAGTCGTCTCATTATGAATGGAGGGAAAATTCAGTTACATAATGTAAAACATATTCCACATTTTAAGAAGAAACTTCATCTTAACATTTCACTAGGAAAATTGTTTCAATAGAAATGGTCCAGTTTAACCAGTTCAGGGTTCATCACAGTGAGTGATTCAGAATCCATATTTCAGGTTATGACTTAGGTTTAAGCAATTTTAATTATTGGAAAAAAGTAGTAAAATGTAAAAGACTAATTGAATCTCAATGCATGAATTTAATTAACTTCTCAAAATGGTTTGATCCAACCCAACATTGCTGGTGTAGGGTTCATGGTGGATTTTTATCTAACATATTTCACTCATATTGATACATAATAAAACACCAATTTTTACTAACTTGTAGCATTTATACTGGGAAAATAGGAATACAATTTCATGGATTGAAGAAGAATTTATTATAGTTGATATTATCATTAATTATTTATAGTTAAAATTGGTGTCAATCACAATGAATTAATCCCACTATTTTAGTTAAATGCCATAGTTTGACTAAAATGAGACAAATCATGGTGGTGGAAATGAGTTAGAGTTTTAGAAATTTGAAATCTAATGGTTATGACTAATCTTATTACTATCCATTTTTATAAAATATTTTATTTAATTTTTTTTAAATTATATATATTTATATGTTAAATATGTGTCTATATAATGTATATATATATGTATAAATATTATAAAAAATATATATTTTTAAAACACTTTAAAAGGATTTAAGAAAATAAATATTAATAAAAATCACAATTACAAAGGCCACATTATATAACGGGGTTTGGGATTCCTCTCCCAAACCCCAACGTGGTATTCCACATTCATGTAAACCCCATCAATCACATCCAAAAAGTTTTTTCAAATCACAAAAAATATTATTTTTTATTTATTATATAAATAACATTAATAACACTTCATGTCTTATTTTTAGTAGTATATAAATCATTTGATATTGAAGGATACCTTAGATCAGGTTATAAAGATATTTTGACCATATGATTTTAGTTCAAAATGATTTATATTCACTTTTTATTTTTGGCTTGGTGAATGTTAATTTAATTTATACATTTATCATTGAGGTAATGTTACGTATATCCTTGAAACATGATATTCTAGATTTAAGAATCCTTGTTTCCAGGTGGTTTCCATTGGATTTATTCATGGAATCGGAATCTTCCAACAGTTATTTATCGAAAGAGGGCCTGCATTCCAAAGTCAGGTGTTCGTTAAGTTTTGAAATTTATGATACTTAAGAACATGCTTTGGTCGAGAGGATGGGAGGTCGGACTCATCACACCCTTTTGGGGGGAATTATTTTCTACTCCGAGACTCTCTTTGAAATTAAAATATTTTCATGAATCCTTATTAATTCACCAAGTATATCATACGTACCGCTTGGAATTTAAAATCATTTATTTAACATGTATAAAATTTTATAATTATCAGTATGTATTTGATGATTTCCATCAATGGTATCCTCTCATATACTGATTAGAGAATTTTTTTCATCATTATTTATGATGATACTGGTTTTTAATCCACTCAGTGGGGCACTATGGATTTTATTTTCATCCAGGGAGATGAAGGTTTGTTTTTATCATGGGATCATACTCATAAATTGAGCTACCTATATATGCTTCTGAAAGGAATCAGAACCCTCATAGTTTGGTGCCACTTAATGGGACACATCATATCTTTTAAGTTCTTGTGATAAGGACCTCTAAGAGGAAGGTGCTTAGTTACAACTTAGTGTGGGACTAATGTTAAAACAGCCGAGGGAACTTTGGAAATGATATAGGTTTCCAAAATAGGATCAAAACCTATTGGGAATATAGCCCAAAGAGAACAGGGTTGATTTAAAGTGTTGGGTTTGAATCTTAAGGAGGCTTCCTGCGTATCCCATATGGATGGGAATCAAAGCCCACATAGTTCGATGAATCTTATATGAGATTATGATCTCCGAGAGAAATGAGTTTGGGCTTACTTTTCGAAAAGTACGCCTTGATGATTTGAGGATTGAATTTGGGGCTTATTTTCTTAGGAGGATGCCCAAATTAGGGGAATTAAGGTTGGATTCCTGAGGAGGATATCTAGTGAGATCGGGCCCTGAAAGGGCTTCCTATGTATCCTAGATTGAAAAGGAATTAGAGTTCTCGTAGTTCCTTGAAAAGGAGTTTTTGTTCACAAGTTTTAATCATCACATATCTCTAATCCCACATGAGTCATGCTCGGTGTGAGAAACAAGAGGATGTGAAAGATTCAATAATGACACTTCACACTTTTCCCCCTTCGCTGATGAAAGAGGGTGTGTCGACCGTGGAAGAGGGAGAGGTGACGAACCTTCCTCTATTCTATTTACATTGGACAAGGTTCCAATGTAAGAAAGAAGGGGTGAAGGTGAGGGGATTATACCAGGATGGATGCCCTGAAATTGGTTCTGGTAGGGTAGGGAAACTTCTCTTATACTTGCATGGAATGGAATGTGTAAAGTGTACCTTCCCTACCAGAGAATTGAGGTCTCAGGTCACCTCTTTGAAAAGGGAGAGGCTGGAAGCCAACCATCTTCCAAACCAGGAACTTCCCAACACTATTACTGGTAGAAATGTCCATGTGACTGCGGATATAAAAATCCACAAGAAGCCCATGAATATTAACCCCATTGTGAAATAAATGTGGGAAACATCTAACTGCGGATATACAAATACAAATTGGAGACACACTAATGTGCCTTACCCAGAGGTCTGAGTAGTGTGGATGTTTTGGGGGAGGCTTCAATTTAGCTCCTTTTAAAAAAGGGAACCAAAGAAAGAGATACCCTGACATGAAAGGCTTCAAAGGGTATTTGAACTGGTCACGTAGGTACTTTGCGTAGATGTGCTGCATAGGTACCCCGTGTTGACCTATTGTGCAAGTATGGTGCGCAGGTGTGCCATGCAGTTAAAGTTCATAGGGTATGGATGAGGATGGAAGAGAATGTGAAGAACTTCAAAACATGCATATCCATTTAATTATCCCTTCTTTTGTAGTTTAGATAACTAACTGAGACAATTTGATAGATCTATGTGAAAGAGCTATGCAATGGGAGCTTCAGAGAATATTTCACTTTTTTTCAGTCCGAAAATAGGGTGCCGAAGGGTTCTATTTATAGGTACAGATGGGCCTATCCGAAGAAACTTCGGTCACGTAGATATGCCGCGTAGCTACACCACGCAGGCACTCCATGTAGAGGCATCCCAAATCTTCTCTAGCATAGGTTGAATGTGTATCTTCTTCACGAATCTCAACTTCGTAGCTCGGTCGTGAAGTCAGGCCGTATAGCTCTCTCGAGATGTATGGCCACGTAGCTTGCTTGAGAAGGTACAGGATACTACATTGAGTAGATTTTAGAATGATTTTTGATGTTTCCTCTGTACTCCTTGAATCTTTTTAAGGAGTGTCAATAAAAGCCCCCCCCCCCCACTCAGGATTGGATCTGAAATATACAAAGAGGGTCAAGTCATGAGGTGAAAGTATGGGAAAAAATATGAGGATTGATTAATGACTAGCACAATTGTGTCACGCAAGAATTTCACGCAAAAAAGTCATGTAGACCTATTGCGTATATTTGGCACGTAGAGATGTCATGCAGGTATGGAGCGTAGATCTTCTTTTTTCCTATAAATAGGTCTCAACCTTTTCACATTTTTTTCTTCACCTGCACTTTCCAAAGTTTGGAGATCTCATTGCATAGCTCATTTGTTCAGCTACATCGCATTGTGATCTTGTGTAATTCTCTTGAAATTTCTTCGTGGTAAAATTATTTGTGTGATAGAGCTATGCCAAAAAGGACATCACTGATAGAGTTGCGCTAAGATCTTTGTCGAAGTACTTACGAGTGAAGTTGTCGAAGGACCTCGTCGAAGGACCTTGTTAAAGGACCTTTTCGAAGGACCTTGTCGAAGGACCTATGCGACAAGTGTCCTTTTCCAAATTTCTTAATTTATTCTTTAGAAATTTAATTTTGGTCATTATTTTTCAAGAAAGAATGACTCATTTAATGACCCATACTGAGGAAGCTAAGCCTCTCCAAAGAGAGATGATGAGGATCGTCGGGCCAGATTATTATGACACTATTGAGAGTACTCTTCCTGGTCAATGGAAGGGTCTAATTCCATACCATCTTTACTATCCACAAAGTCCTTACTTACCTCTTTACATGCATGAAATTTTGCAGGATGCCCATTTTATATCTATTAAGAAGCACTTTCCAATGAATTGGTTTCTTCAGTATTCCAACTATAACTGTGTGAATATTAGTGCAAGGGGCTTCCAATACAAGAAGGGGAAGTCCCTATTAGTTGCATCCTTCATCACAGTGGTTGTACTACAGATATGAAGGATCATGTTGTAGAGACAATACCACATTGTTATGATTCCACTTTCTAAGCTTCTTAAATTGATTATTCAAATGTTTAGAAAGGAGATTGGGGCCTTCGTTCTGGAGGGTGTGTGAAACCCGAGTGGATATGGGCATTCTGGGTACGTCGAAATTGTGCATAATTTAGAAAATAATTATAAGAAGTTCAAATTTATGAAGCTCTATGGATGGGGAAAACTTATGTTTACAAAAATGAACTCATTCCTGAATTACTGAGCCGATGGAGCCCACAAACAATATCCTATCATTTTACGCATGGCGAAGTTGGTATTAGTCTCTAAGATGTTTACCAAATAGCTGGAATTCCTATTCTGGGGGAAATGTATGATGAATTCATATCCCCTACTTCAACATGGGGTGATGCTACCAGAACACCACCATTGGCACATGAATTATTTAAGGTAGTGAAGAATTTACCCCATGATAAGAAAGATATTCATGCTAGAGTGTGGATAGAATATTTCTTTGAACCAACAACAGAGAAAGGTCCAAACTGTGGAAATCCTACTATTTGTCCTTCTGCCGATAACTGAGGCAGTTCAGGCATATATTGGCCTACACTGGAATGAGGAGATTACAAGCGCTGGGGTTGTTAAGTCAAACCTAATATAGATTAAAAAGTACACTTATTCTCCTTCCTTTCTATGTGTCTAAGTGTTTATTTTCTTCCAGTTCATGATTCTGGTGGTGGTGTAAGATTAGGGACCTTTTTAATTGCTGCTAAATTGGTAGAGGGAAAGTATATTGGGCTAGAAACACCTATTTTGGAAAGAATTTACTATCTCCTGCTGCATTTATACAATGGGAAGGCTCCATTTAGAATTTTGGGGTTATTTCAATTGTTTTGGGGGTGGATTACAACACATTTTACTTCATACTCAGTATTGAACTCAGTCAGAGTCCCTAATGGTTGATTCACACCGTTTTTATAGAAAGTTTATGGTACTAGGCCTCTGAATTTGAGACCTAACGAGGTACTAAAGGTATTGAATGTCTCAGAAGAATTCAACTTCTTTCCTTTTGGTAATCCACCATCCAGAACATTTATTGATGATGGTAAAGAAGAGTATGAGCTGAGATCCTACTTGATGGCATTCAGGGATGGTGTACTATCAACCGGAATTGATGGTGAAATTATCTGCGAGTTTTATGTTCCCTATAGGTTTTCTCGTCAGTTCAGGTGTCTTCAACAGTCAAATACCTTTCCACCCACACATGTCATACATGAGAAGCACCCATTAGTAGCATGAAAATTATGGATTCTCACAGCTTGAGAGGTATCCAAACTATCAATTACATTACCTCCACCAGATGTGTCAATCGGATTGGACGTGGGTATATGAAATCTTGGGTTTCTTTATATCCTCATGGAGCTCTGACAAATGAGTATATCGAGTGGCGTCTACAATGACTGTTGAATGTTGAAATCATGGAAAGAAGTCCAAGGCCAAAGATGATACAGAAATTTCAAAGGTTTCAGAGCCCTCAAAGCGTCTTCATAGGAAGTACACCAGGAAGACCAAGGCTAAAGAAGAAATACATCCAATGCCAAGGTGTTCACGTCATCGCCATCAAACAGAGATTCCTATTCCACCTGTCGAATTTTCTATCGAATAAAGGTCTAAAGAAGATCTTTAATCAGAAGGTGTCGAACCTCTTCCATAGTCAACCAGGCCAAAATCGAATTATGTGCGACCTTGGGCCATTCATCACTGGGAGAGTATAACCCATGATCTTAGGGATGCCTAGGCATTTCTTCAAAATGGCATTTGAATACCAGATATTGGTGATATCAAAGAACCTTTTGATTTCAATCCGGAAAATAACTTGGATGAAGTACAAAAGTATATTGCGGAGTTAGAGAATTTTATATATGAAACTGATGAACAAATCCAAGCTTCTAAACGAGTATCTCATATGCTAGACTTTGGAGTCCATAAAGGGGTAATTATATAATCTGAGGAGGAGTGGGATATTTATGTTAATACTGAGAATATATTTCCATTTTTATTTCTTCTCAACTATTATTTAACATTTTACATCATTAATCTTGATGAAAATGTATTGCTACAGCTTGAATGAAGAGAAGGAGGATTTTGAATGACTCTTGAATCGCCTTAGTATAGTCCTGCAGGTTCTCCCCTTGGCGCAACTAATAATCCTCCCAAGTCACCAGAACATTCTCCAGGAGCAAGAATCGTGATTGGGGGAATGGAGACAGATAATCTCCAACTATTACCTCCTATTTCCCCTTCTAAGATAAGTGTTTCAATCTCTCCTCAAGCTTTTGAACAGAAATGCAAAAGAGCATTGAGATTACTTTGAAGCGTTATCCGAAAGAGTATGTATTTATACATTCTTTAGGGCATATAATTTTCTCAAGATGTTCTAGTAACCATGATTTACCCGCTTGTAGGATCTATGTATCTTTCCTCTCTCAAGGGATTAAGAGTTGGTGCTTTAAAGCCAGAAAAAGAAGTCACAGGGGAAACCCAGGTTCAGGTTGACGTGTCTCTACTGTCAGATGATTCAGCTATACCTTCTCCTAGCTCTGTTGAGAGAGAGGAATGAGATGGTAAGATTAAATACATTTCCCCAGTTACTTTTGTTGAAGGTTCCTGAAAATAATCAATACTAATATTCTTATTACTTTAGAAGAAAGGACTGAAGATCCAGGGAAATATGAAACAAATACTAAAATTAACCCAAACCCGGAAAGATCTGATACTGGAATACCAATTGAAGAATCAGCAGAACAAAATGTTAGTGGATACAATTTGGGCATCAACCAACATTTGTTGGATACATTAAATGGTGAGTATGCTGTAACATTTCTGGTCATATACACTGAAATAATGGACACCCTTAATCCAAATATTGACATTCCAGGTTCCATCAAAGAGTTTGGAAATTTCCATGAGGAATTGCAAGGAATTAAGTTCCTATTCCTGCATTTTCCAAACATAATTTTTTCTTCAACTTGATTCTTTACATAAAAATTCACCTTATTCAGCTTTAGCTAGAGAAATTGTCATAAAGGATATTCAGGAATAGGGTGTTCCACTTTATCCTTATGATGGGGCTGAATAAATTCTTATAGAGGATCCTTCATCAGGAGATGTTCTGGAGTCTTCAAATGTCATATCTGAACAAATTCAAGAAAATCTCCCCCCTCAAGAAACACCTTCTCAAAACACCAGAGCTGAAAATATAGGTGATGAATCCAATCAAGTAGCAGATTTATTTTCGGGTAAATATTGTTAGTCGTCTGAGTCTTATGTTTTTCCTCCATTCGAAACTAATAATGACTTTGATTTATTATTTAGGGTTATCATATCCTAGATCAGAGGGTGAAGCTTCTACATTCCCAAGAGAAGAAGAACAAAATAATTCTCTATAAAACCTATTTCGAGAGTACATTTTACCTCATGGTAGTGACTCAGATTCAGATTTAGAGATGCAATATGCTCTTGGCATGGTCTGTAAGAAGACATGGCGGAAAATCTGGAACATAATTTCTGAAAATACTTTGGATGAATTATCGTCCCATTTTCCAAAACTCCTAGCATTATTATGTGTGTTGGGATTTGGTGGGTTCAATTATCGGTCGGTCTATGATGCCATGAAATAGACTATCCACCGATGGGAGCATGAGCATAAACTGCGACAAGATTTTGAATAGGCTAAACGACTCGTCAATATTAAGGGCGTTCAGGCTACAGTGGTTGAGGCGGAGGCAAATCATAACAATAAATCACTCGAGATTAGCCAATAAATCAAAGAATCCACGAAGGAGTTATTATCTCTTCAACATCAACTGGATGCTGTTCAAAACAATCTTGAGCAACTAAATCAGACATTAGGAGAAAACCAATTGGAGTGGATAACTTCCATTTCAACAGATAAAGAATCACTTCATCAGGCATAGGAGGATAGAGTTTCTCAATTATCTCAACTTCAACAGGAAGTTGATAGATCTTATAAAGCGGTTCAACAAATGAAAAGTCATGTTGAAAGTTTATTTTAAAACAAGATAGAGAGGCTCTTGTTTTTGGATGGCCCTCCATTTTCAAATTATTGAAATAAATTTTGTTCCCAATCATATACATGCTTTCATTCCTGTTCTTCTTTCATGATTACAAACTAAAAGGTAAATGATGAAAAGGATTCATTTATGTTAAATAATCGTCATTATAATAACAAGAATGAGGTGCTTAAAATTTTCTCATTATGTTGAGGGATTTAAGGAGCACACTTTGATTATTTCTAGGGTTACATGGATAACAACACAAATTTTGTATCTTTTGACTTTTCATTGCTCAATATTACCTAAATCATAAGAAAATGTATATTTAGTGAGATGGGACTCGACTTTTGTTCAGAGTTCCCTTTACAAGTTCTTAGTATGATGAGTATCAAGTCTTTTGTTACTCGCAGTTTAAAGTCATGCATATTTGACTATAAATTGATAATATTTAGTGTCGAATAGATTTGACCATAAATTTTGAATTAAATCCCAAACAAAACATTGTTACTAATAATTTCTTTAACATTCTTTAAATATTTCCAATGGGAATCTTGGGCCATGATTTTTTTTATGGATACCAAATCTTAAAGCCCACATCACCATAATGTGTGACTTTTCCAAGAATGAAGTTACCATTACTCGACTAACCCATTATGGGGGATACATTATGCAGGGACAACTAGGGCATATGTTTCATGGCCAAATTGAAGCATATTTTGACTAGAATGCCTATTATGTAGGAAACTTATGCAAGGCCGCCTAAGGGCACGTGCTGCATAGTCTAGAAAATGATCTCTCAGTAGTTTAATGTTTTATTGCTAAAAGCCAAAAAAAAGTTTATGGAGATTCAGATTTTCCAAATCATAGATTTTGGTTTATGGAAGAAGGTACCTAAATATGGAAAGGGTATTTCTAATCCAGATATCCAAAGGATCAGAGGAATATGACTTTTAAATGGTCAGACCTAAAAGTAAAATATATGGTGTTTGTAGTTTTAGGTTATAAAACTAGGACCCGAAATAGAAATAATATATCAAATGTGGTCAATTGACTTCAAGATTATTTCATAGTGTATCGAGCACATGATGAGGGAAATGTGTAAACCATGGTATTGATGACTTTCAGATTGTGAGAAAGATAATGAAACAAGTATACTTGAATGACTATTTTAACATACAGATTCTTGTATATTGTCAACAAAGATTAAAGGGGAAAAAGATACTATAACCAAGAACGAAGTTACCATTATTTGAAAAATCTATTATGGGGGCTGTATTATGTAGGGCCAACTAGGGAATATGCTGCATAGAAAAATAGTGGCATCTTTTGACTGACAGACTTGTTATGTAGGAAACTTATGCAAGCCCGCCTAAGGGAACGTGCTCCATAGTCAGGAAAAAAGAGCTCTCAGATATTGAAAACCTTGTTACCAGAAACCATAAGAAATATTATGAAACTCTGAAAGAAAAGTTCAAGATTAAGAGTGTGAGATATGGAAGTGGGTTATGCCCAATGTATATGAGAAATATTTGAATCAATATTCACCATAAATTTTATGTCCTTTACATAGATCTGAATCATATGAAAAATGGAGGCTTTCTTTGTTTCCTTTGAATGAATATGGTACTGTGTAGTTTTAAGCCGTGCAGTGAGTACATTATACTATGTAGCTTCAAGTCATGCAGAAAATACATCATACTATGCAGTTTCACGTCATGCAGTAAAGATATTAATAACCCCATATGAAATTAAAAATACCCTATTTATGTAAAGAATCCATTTACCTATTTCCTAAGCCCATGTGAGCTATGCTCAGTGTGAGAAACAAAGAGTAGTAAGGGTTTATTTTATAATATAAAGGTGATCCAAGTGAGAATTAGGGGTGTTAAATATCCATGAAGTTTAACGCCAGGCGGTAAGGATGAGAATGAACCAATATGAAAGGAAAGACACATTGTAAATTAATTAAGGGATAAAACCTAAATGTCATTATGTGTCTTACTGGATAAGGAATCAATTCTTGCATAGTTCATAAAACATTTCCTATGTATATTTGACTCTCATTCAAGAAATAAAAGGGGGTTTGTTGTTTTTTTTATCGTGGCTGGGCCCAAAATTGGAGATTTAGGCGTCTCTACGTATCTCATTGAAAAAGTGAAAATCAATCCGTATGTAGTTCTTGAAACACGGTCTCTATGTAGATCTGACTCTGACATAAGAAATAGAGGGACTCATGTACTACTAACGAGTAGTGATGACGTCAATAATGTTTTCTTATGGAATCTTATAACGTCTTATAGAGAAAACGTTAGTTGTATAAATTATGTCATGTAGTTTAATGTCATGTGACAAGGACGACAATGCTATGCACTTTAACGCTATGCAGCATGGACTCTTATAGTTGTTATGCAGTTTAATGTCTTGGAACCTGGACATGGGGGCTGTGTAGTTTCAAGTCCTGTAGCAAGGATGTGGTACCATGTAGTTTAAATTATTACAGGGAGGACTAATTATGAAAAACTATAAAATTATTTCTTCCAAAATATTGCATTTGTTGGGGTTGTGATGATATCTATGTCCATTGATATTAAGGCATATGCTCTATTTGAATAAACCTTATGTATGGAATAAGGTCCTTCCCACTTTGGCTCAAGTTTTGGAGATTTTTTTCCCAGTATCATTGGAGTTCTAAGGACCAATACCAATTCTCCTTGAAGGAATGAATGAAGATGAACTTTCTAATTAAAATCTCATGCAATTCTGTTCTGATAGACTTCTAGATGATGCAAAGTATGTAATATTTTCTCATCTAATTGTTGTAACTCATTGAACCATTTCAGATACCTTTCATCTAAAGATAATTGATCATAGATTGCAAATATTAGTGAAGGAAATTGCATTTCAATTGGTAAAACTAGTTCAGTTCCATATACCAATAAAAAAGGAGTTTCTTGGGTGTTAGTATGGACAGTTGTCCGATAATCCCATAAAGCATTCAAAAGTTTATCAGGCCATGATTTCTTATCATTATCCACCATCTTCTGGAGTATATTTGATAGGGTTTTATTGAAATCTTCTATCTGTCCATTGGCCACTGTGTGATAGCGAGATGAATGGTTGGATTTGATGTTATATTCCTAATATAACTTTTTTTACTTCAGTTGAACAAAAATTGTTTCCATTGTCCATCAAAATAGTATGAGGGACACCAAATCGGGTGATGATATTAGTTTGGACAAAAATAATGATGTTTTTAGCTCCAACTTCCTTGAGAGGTATTGCCTCACCCAACTCAGAGAAGAAATCAGTAGTAGTGAGAATATACTTGAACTGCTTAGTCGTGGCTAGAGGAAAAAGACCTACTACATCCATTCCCCATGTGGAAAATGGCCAAGAGTATTTAGCTGTATGTGGTAACTCTAGGGGTTGATGAATTGAGTTCTCATGAACTAGATAGGTATGACTTTTTTTGTGAAGTATGTACAATCATGTGTCATTGAAAGCCAAATGTATCCAAGACTTCAAATCTGATCGGAGAGTCTATGCCCAGATTGGTTGTAACACCCCATGATTTTATGAGAATTTTTTTTTAATTTCATCGATGTCTTGTATGCTACACCAAGAATAACATGCACTATACGTAACACCGTATTATCTTGAAGTATAATAAAACACTATTTTAGGCTTGTGTTTCACGCCAGAGCAACCTTCCTCGATAGCGTGTGTTATACGCAATACCGAGTTTCACTAAACAAGATATTACTATAATATTTTTATGAACTAGCCGTTATGAATAGTAATACCCACTTTTTGAAATTTTATAAATTTTATCTCTCAAAATGGACTTCATTTTTGGATTTGGAATATCGAAATTATCCTAAGGTGAATTTTTGGTAAATTTCTGAAAACTTTCAATTTTTGATGAATAGTGAAAACACTAGTTTACTATTTAAAAATCGACTTTTTATTTAAATAATTATTTATTTTATTTAAATTTATTTTAGGCCAATATTGATACATAATACCTATATATGTTCAATGTAATTCATTGGAGTAATTTTATAATAATTTTAGATATATAAAAATTGTATTGAACTTTTCACCGTCTTTTACCCACCAACTAGGAAAATTTGTAAATTTACATAAAAATTAATTTTACCGCTTCTATGATTGGAATTTCGAATATTCGAGAGACACGGTTAATATCAAGGAGTAAAATATGGTTCAATATGATAAAAATAATTTTTGGTATATAGTAACTTTTTATTTTTATTTACCACGGTTAAAAGTAAATAGGGTAATTAAGGGTAAAAATGATATTATTATTACCCTAACACATGTCCTAATTCTATTGGATAAGTGTAATTAGACCAAAAACAACATTAGTAATAAAATATTACCCTTTATGTCTACTTGGATTAGATTAGGACATTTATTATTATTTTATTTAAAGAAGAGTTAAAATAGTTAAAATCAATGTTTAATAACTAAAAAATTTTAATATAGGGTTATACAAAAGATAAATTAAACGATAAATATTAATTAGAAAGATAAAAAGATTTCCTACATAATGGTATTTTATTTATAATTTTTATACATTAAATTAGTTAATTTATTTATGACACAATGATGATGCATTAATTACCTTATTAATGAAATTTTAGCTTAATTGATGTTATAAATACCCAAATAAATGTAATTTGAGACTTTTTATAAATTCCATTATTTTTTTGGGTAATATGACATGTTATAATTGATTCAATTAAATTTTTTTTGAAATAATAATGCTGTTATGATTTTGAAAAAAAATCAATTACCAAATAGTGTTAAAATTGACATAAAATAGTTTTTAAAACATATATTATATTATTAATTGTTATTCTATTTCTAAAAATATAATTTTCAACCAAATAACTTATATAAGGTTATATATATTAATAAAGAACCACTTGTGGTTCGTTTGGCTTTTCATAGTACGTTTATTAACCATATAGTGTAAGAAAACAAGAAGACACCGTAAAAGTTAAATTATTTAACTTAGAGTTAAATCAAAATGATAAGGTTAAAATAGTAACCTAAACTTGTATAAAACCTATTTTTTGAGATTATTTGAACTCATACCCACTTTATCTTCTAAATAAATCAATTTTGAGCTATTATAAACCGAATATAACTTTATTATAAGATAATAGTTTAAGATTTTCCTAAAGTGCCCCTCTCCTCCCTTATAAAATGGAACCTCCTCCCTCTTCTCTTTACACAATTTGGAGCTTTCAAGTTTGGCCAAAACCTGACCATTTCCCTTTTAAAATTCCCTAGAAACATTATATAGATTATGGTATCCTCAAAATATCATCTTTAGTTCCTTAAGAGTAAGCTTAAAAGAGGTGTGTCGAAGAAGAGGTAATCTCTTCTACCGATTCTGTCAAGTTTCATTCTTCTTCAACTTCTCTTTATTTAGTTGTTTCATTATAAAGTAATAAAATCAGTATCACTAATATACTGATATGTTATTATAAATATTAATCAACCCCATTTCACCTTCTATCCATCCTATGGAAAACGAAATCATCACGCGTGCGTATGTCAGGAATATCGTCTCCACGTCATGGTGTAATCTGTTTTCCACCACCACCTTGTTTGGATGGGTATAATGGTGTAAATAATAACTATATATAGTTATTATAACATAATACCTATTATAAGATACTATATCATCCAATCCAATTCCATTCAATAAATATGGGAATGATATCATCGCTCGTGCGTACTTATGGATTACCGTCTCCACGATGCGATGAGACTCATTTTCCATGTTAACAATTAAAGAATGATTATAAAGTATATATATAAATAATCATTAAAGATATTAAATAATAATGATACTATATTTATGTACATATATGTTTCATTCACTTAATTCCATTCAATTCAATAAGGAAACCAAAACAGCGATCATGCGTATGTACGGCCTACCGTCTCCATGAACGGTGTATTTCATTCCATTTATTGATCTATCATATATATTTATATGCTGAATATATATTATATAGAAATAATTTTTTACATTCTTGAATTAATTAAATCAATATATAAGTAATAATATCAAGAACTACATGTCGAAACACGTACGATAAATGATATGATTTTACCCAAAATGCTGATTTAACATGAAATTTAAAAAAGAATGGGTAATATAAAGTCACAAGTAAACCATATATGATATCATAACAATTAATATGATTCTGTAATAAGTCAATGAAATTATTTAAATCATTATACCGGAGGTTCGGATACATATGAAGCATATCAGACCTAATATAAGGGATAACTTTCCCAATCTTGTTTTTATCCGAGATTGTTTATTCGTAACTATTTACTGGGATTATATTTTCATCAATGTACCTATTTTCTAAAAATTATTTCATGTATTTTTAAAGTTCTTTTTAACTATTTTTTACTTTTATTACATGGTATGTAAGGAATCTTTCTTTTGTTTACGTTACGAGGTACTTTTTGACTCTTCCGGCAAAAGTACGAGAAGAATATTTTTTTAACTTATACGGCATGAACAGATTTTTAAGGATTCATAAAGTCTTATATTCATGAATCTTACTCTACACGATTAAATTACTATTTTCAAAAAAATCATTTTATTTTAAAATTTCATGGCATTTTGTGAAAAAAAAAGATTTTGAAGAAGAAAGGATATTTTCCCCAAGAATCCATTTCAAGTGTTTTATCACAACCATTTTCCATCTAAGATGACATTATTTCATAGGTGTATATTTCAAGTATAATATTTCTATGATTTACATGGTTTCACTTTTCTTATGATGAAATGATATCTATTTTTTTTATATGGATTATGCTATGATGGGATGATGTTTATGAAACTCATTTTTATTCTTTGGGTTATGATGAATAATTTATGATTATGTCGTGACATAAGTTAGACTGATTTCCTTATGAGATGGGTCAGACCTATATCTCCCTCCAATGAATTGGGTAAAGATTTATATCTCATGAGATAAACATGGCTAGAATAGAAAGTTAATCTGGTTCGGCGATACAGGACTGGAACGAGGAGTGAACTCGGTTTAGTAATGGACTTTTTCTTCTAAGATGGTCTTGGAAGCAATGCCTTGGATACTATGGAAATCATATCATGTGATTAATGTTTTTCCACAATTAAAAGTTTTATTTCCATGGTATTTTATCATGATTAATGTTCTTTTTTGATCTATGCCTTATGTACTTCAATGTTTTATGTCATTGCTCAAGATTTTGATGTATAGATTTTATTCTCATGTTTTTATATTCAAATGTCTATGGATTGTTTTATGTTATCTTTGTTTACACTTACTGAGCATTTGAGCTCACCCTTTTTATGTTTTATTTTCCCCAGGATATAAAGAAAGGTTTTAGGTAAGAAAACAAAAGGGGAAGATCTTTATGGGAGATGTTGAAGATCTTTAACCATGATTGGAAGATTATGTTCTGAGTTTCTAAAGACACTAAACTATTATGGTCCTTGTGTGTTGTTTTTCGTTATGTATTAAGTATTCCTCAAAAGTAATGTAATGTCCATGTATTCCACGATTTGGGTCTCTACAGTTGGTATCAGAGGAAAGGTTTACGTAACCTTTGGAAACTAGGATGCGAAAACATTAGTGAGATCCCTAGAGATATTTCTAAGGTATGTCTAGGGATTTCTCTAAGGTTATGTATAAATATAGGTTATAGACCTAGAATTATGGTAACGATGTTAGAATTAATCCTAAGATGTTATATATTGAAGGTACTCCCCCTTTATTATGTTGTTTTCCTTGCATGATTTTCACCACTTACAATATTCTTTTTGGGTTTTGAACGATGGCTGGAACCCGAAGGAACTGTGTTGCTCAATGTAATGGGAAATGTAATGATTGTCCTCCTAAACAAACCAATGTTATGGGAGATGGAGTGAAAAATCTTATTTCTATACTTACACAATCTATGAATAATTCTGGACCTCTGAATGAGCAGAGAATGGAACAATATTCTATTGAGTCCTTCATGAGGCAACATCCACCTTCTTTCTGTGGGTCTTCTGATCCACTTTTTTCTGAACAATGGATCAGTACCATTGAAAAGATATTTTCCATACATCGATGTTCAGAACATAAAAAAGTGATTCTGTCTATTTACCATTTAGAAGGTGAAGCGGATCAATAGTGGAATCTAATTAAGAATACAAGGCCCCAAGATGAAATTGAATCCATGGAATGGGATGAGTTCAAGATCTTATTTTTCAATTAGTACTTCCCTCATATTCTTCGAAAAAAGATGGGAAAATATTTCCTTGTTCTTAAGAAAAAGGATGATGAATCTTTTGGTATATACAATGAAAATTTTACAAGTCTTGCAAGGTATACATCTAGATTTATCATCCAACCTGAAAGTAAAGTTGATCGATTCTTCAGTGGCTTAAAACAAAGTCTTAGAAGGGAATAGCTATAAGAGACTTCAGTAGCTATGAAGAAATTGTGCATTGTTCTATCAATGTAGAAATGGAAGTTGGTGTTACATATCCATCTCATGGTTTTGACATGAAACTAAAGATGGAGTTCATGGAGAAATCTCATAATAATGGTGAAAAGAAGATGAATGTTTCTTTATGCTCAAAGTGTGGAAAGAAGCATGGTGGAGATTTCCTAAAAGGTACTAGAAAATGTTTTAAGTGTGGAAAAGAAGGTCTTCAAGAAGTTGAGTTTCGAAGTAATGGTAAAAATGTAGCTAATGATGTGAATAGAGAAAAGACTACAGAGAATGATCCACCAACACTCCAATGCTTCAAGTGCAAGGAAATGGGGCATTATGCTAATCAATGCCCCAATCCAAGGGTTAATGATGATCAACGTGAGCAACATCTTAAGGAAAATGATAAATGGAAGTCACATGTGATCACTATTTGTGATGTTGAGTATGACAGTGATGTTGTGTAATGATTAAGTGTTTATGTAATGGGATTCCAAAATAATGTTGTATATAGTATTGTGGAATATTGGAATATTTATGTATTGGTCTGTTGTTGTTTTCAATAATTTTATGGTACTGGTAACCATGGAAAGTGATTGAGATATTTTTGGAAAGAAGATGATATGCGCATAATTAAGGGATAAGGAGAAAATTAAATCTTTGACAGTATTAATGAGCTCATGACTGATAGAAGGACAATGTTATATAATGGTTTGAGTATATAGAATTTTTGGATTTTGGTATGTGGAATGAGTTAACTTTTGACAACATTCAAGTTTTCACTAAGGTTCAATGGGTATTCATTTTTAAAGAGAATAAAAGATTAATGTATTCACATGTTTGGAATGCGATCAACAAGATATATCTTGTGATATATGAGGGATAAATGATGGAATTCACGTGCTTGTTATATGACCTTTTTAGTAATCGTTCTCTTTATAATATTAGTTTGGAAAGAACTATTTTGGATAAGCCTAAAGATTGGAATGGATTATGTTGAACATAAGTTAGTATTGTTTAAGGCTAGAAATTTTTTTTCAATATTATTGATAGAATTTTATAAGAGTTTAGTTTAAGAAAAGGTACAACCTGCAGAACGAGTGACAACCCGTCACGTCGGACAAGGCTGTGGGAATCGAACCCACAACCAAAGTGTGACAAGCCTTTATCGCCTACCACTGGCCTACAGGAAGTCCCTAGTTAGTAGAAACGAGTTTTATTTTATTAATCGGTATGATAGATAAAGTATAAGTCCTTTTTAGGAACCATATACGATTAATCTCACCATAGATAGACTTATGTATATAAAGTTTGCTAACGTTATGTTTGAGACAGATGGAATGACCTATCATTCAATCACATGATCTGCTAACACTTCACGGAAGACAAATTCAACTTCATTTTTTTAAGAGATGACGTGTAAATTGTTCAAGGCACAAACAGTGGGGAGATTGTACCAAAATCAAGTAAGTAATTATTTTAATTCAACAATTATTCAACTTTAGGGAAATTATCTTGAAAACAAAAAATGTTATCCTAGTGTCCTTAATCCAATGAATTAGATGGTACCTAAAATCATCACAAATATTTGTCTTTGTGATTATTGGATTTTTTATATCCATGTTCTCTACCACTATCCATCAGAACTTGATGGTTATATTTCTCTTCCATATCCATATTTTCATCTATTCTCTTCTATGTGGGAACCCAGTAATGAGTTAATTTGGGTAACCGTTATGTTTCATACATTAGTTTTTAAAATTAAGTTTTAGTATTACTTTTAAAGATGTGGGTTTCTATGAAAGAAACTTTCAAGTAGAAAACCATTTATAACCCCGATGAATTTCAAGGGTGAAATTCATTTTAAGGGGGTAGAATGTGACACCCCGAGATTTTATGAGAAATATTTCTGTTAATTTCATTGATTTCTTGTACGCTACACTATGAATAACATGCTCTATACGAAACACCGTATTAGATTGAAGTATAAGCAAACACTATTTTAGGCTTGTGTTTCACGCTAGAGCAACCTTCCTCGATAGCATGTGTTATACGCAATACCGAGTTTCACTAAACAAGATATTACTATAATATTATTATGAACTAGCCGATATGAATAGTAATACCCACTTTTTGAAATTTTATAAATTTTATCTTTAAAAATGGACTTCATTTTTGGATTCTGAATATCAAAATTTGTCTAGGGTGAAGTTTTGGTAAATTTATAAAAAAAATTCATTTTTTGATGAATAGTGAAAACACTGGGTTACTATTTAAAAATGACTCTTTATTTAAATAATTGTTTATTTTATTTAAATTTATTTTAGGAAAAATTGATAAATAATACCTATATAATTTCAATTTAATTCATTGGAGTCATTTAATAATTTTTTTAGATTTATAAAAATTTTATTGAACTTTTCACCGTCTTTTACCCACCTCCTATGAGAATTTGTAAATTTACATAAAACTTAATTTTACCTCTTCTGTGAGTGGAATTTTGAAAATACGAGAGACACGGTTAATATAAAGGAGTAAAAAGTGGTTCAATAAGATAAAAATAATTTTGGGTGAATAGTAACTTCTTACTTTATTTACCAAGGTTAAAAGTAAATAGGGTAATTAAGGGTAAAAATGATATCATTATTACCCTAAAACATTTACTAATTCTATTGGATAAGTGTAATTCGACCAAAAAAACCTCAGGAATAAAATATTACCCTTTATGTCCACATGGATTTTATTAGGACATTTATTATTATTTTATTTAAAGAAGAGTTAAAATAGTTAAAATCAAATATTAATAACTAAAACATTTTTAATATAGGGATATATATAAGATAAATTAGGCTATAAATTTTTGTAAGAAATATAAAAATATTTCCTACATAATGGTATTTTATTTATAATTTTTAGACATTAAATAATTTAATTTATTTATGACACAATGATGATACTTTAATTACCTTATTAATGAAATATTAACATAATTGATGTTATAAATACCAAAATAAATTTAATTTGAGAAATTTTATAAATTATAATAATTTTTTATGGTAATATGACATGTTATTATTTATTCAATTAACTTTTTTTGTAAAAATAATTCTATTATTACTTTTACAAAAATGAATTACCAAATAGTGTCAAAATTGACATACAATAGTTTTAAAAACAAATATTATATTATTAATTATTATTCAATTCCTAAAAATCTAAGGATAGGACAAATGACTTATATATGGTTATATATATTAATAATGAACCACTTTGGGTTCTTTTGACTTGTCATAGTACGTTTATTAACCATATAGTGTAAGAAAACAAGAAGACACTGTAAAAGTTAAATTATTTAACTTAGAGTTAAATCAAAATGATAAGGTTAAAATAGTATCCTAAACTTGTCTAAAACCTGTTTGTTGAGAGGATTTAGACCCATCCCCACTTTATCTTCGAAATAAATCAATTTGGATCTATTATAATCCTAATATAACTTTATTATAAAATAATATTTTAAGTTTTTTCTAAAGTGCCCCTCTCCTCCCTTATAAAAGCGCACCTCCTCCCTCTTCTCTTTACACAATTTTTATCCTTAAATCTCGTCCAAAACCTTCCCATTTACCTTATAAACTTCCATAGAAACATTATAGAGGTTAGGGTATCCTAAAAAGATCAACTCTAGTTCCTTAAGAGGAAGCTTAAAAGAGGTGTGTCGAAGAAGAGGTAATCTCTTCTACCGATTCTGTCAAATTTCTTTCTTCTTAAACGTTTTCTTATTTAGTTTTTTCTTTATAAAGTAATAAAATAAGTATCACAAATATACGGATATGTTATTATAAATTTGAAACAACCCCATTTCAACTTCTATCCATCCTACGGAAAATGAAATCATCGCGCGTGCGTATGTACGGAATACCGTCTCCACGCCGTGGTGTAATCTATTTGTCCACGACCACCTTGCTTGGATGGGTATAATGGTGTAAAGAATAAATATATTTAGTTATTATAACATCATACTGATTATGATATATTATATCATCCAATCCAATTCCATTCAATAAATATTGGAACGATATCATCGCTCGTGCGTACGTACGGATTATCGTCTCCACGATGTGATGAGATTCATTTTACATGTTAACAATTCAAGAATGATTATAAAGTATATATAAAAAATAATCATGAAATATACTACATAATAATGATATGGTATTTATGTACATATATGTTTCATTTACTTAATTCCATTTAATTAAATAAGTAAACGAAAACAGTGTTCATGCGTACGTACGGCATACCGTCTCCATGAACAGTGTATTTCATTCCATTTATCGATCTATCATATATATTTATATGATGAATATATATTATATATAAATCATATTTTACATTATTGAAAAATTTAAATCAATATATAAGAAAAAATATCAAGAACAACATGTCGAAACACATACGATAAATGAAACGATTTTACCCAAAACACTGCTTTAACATGGAATTTACAAAAGAATGGGTAATATAAAGTCACAAGTGAACCATATATGATATCATAACAATTAATATGATTATTTAATAAGTCAATGACATTATTTAAATCATTATATTGGAGGTTCGAATTTATACGAAGCATATCGTACCTAAGGTAAGGGATAACATTTGCAAGCTCGTTTTTATTTTAGATTTTTTATTCTTAAGTATTTACTAGGGTTATATTTATCATCCATGTCCATGTTTTTTAAAAATGGTTTCATGTATGTTTAAATTACATTTTACCTATTTTTTAATTTTACTACATGGCATGTATAGAATCTTTATTTTTTTACATTATGAGGTACTTTTTTGACTTTTCCGATAAAAGTACGAGAAGAATGTTTTTTTAACTTATACGGCATGAACGTTTTTTTACGGTTTCATAACATCTTATTTCATGAAGCATACTCTACAAGATTTAATGAATATTTTCAACAAAATCCTATTCTTTTAAAATTTCATGGTATTTTGTGAAAATGAAATGATTTTGAAGAAGAAAGGATATTTTCCTCAAGAATTCATTTCATGTGTTTTATCAAAACCATTTTCCATCTAAGATGACATTATTTCATATGTGTATGTTTCAAGTATAATATCTCTATGATTTACATGGTTTCACTTTTCATATGATGAAATTATATCCATTTTTTTTATATGGATTATGTTATTATGGGATGATGTTTATGAAACCTGTTTTTATTCTTTAGGTTATGATAATGATTTATGATTATGTTGTGGCACAAGTAAGAATGATTTAATTATGAGATGGGTGGGACCCATATCTCCATCCAATGCATTGGGTAAAAATTTATACCTCATGAGATAAACATGGCTGGAATGGAAAGTTAATCTGGTTCAGTGATATAGGAATGGAATGATGAGTGAACTCGGTTCAGTAAGGGACTTTTTCCACTAAGATGGTCTATGAAGCAATGCCTTAGCTACTATGGAAATCATATCATGTTCTTAATGTTTTTCCACAATTACAAGTTTTATTCCCATGCTATTTTATCATGATTAATGTTATTTTATGATCTATTCCTTATGTACTGCAATGTTTTATGTCATTTCTCAAGATTTTGATGTTTAGATTTTATGCTCATATTTTTACATTCAAATGTATATGGATTTTTTTATGTTCTCTATATTTACCCTTACTGGGAATTTGAGTTCACCCTTTTTATGTTTTATTTTCCCAAGGATATAAAGAAAGGTTTTTGGTAAGAAAACAAAAGGGTAAGATCTTTATAGGAGATGTTGCAGATCCTTAACCACGATTAGAAGATTATGTTCCGAGTTTCCAAAGACACTAAACTATTATGGTCCTTGTGTGTTGTTTTTTGTTATGTATTAAGTATTCCACAAAAGTAATGGAATGTCCATGTACGCCATGATTTGGGTCTCTACAATTGGTATCAGAGGAAAGGTTTAGTTATCCTTTGGAAACTAGGATGCGAAAACATTAGTGAGATCCTTGGAGATATTTCTAAGGTATGTCTAGGGATGTCTCTAAGGTTAAGTATAAATATAGGTTGTAGTCCTAGAATTATGGTAATGATATTATAATTAATCCTAAGATGTTATATATTGAAGGTACTCCCCCTTTATTATGTTGTTTTCCTAGCATGATTTTGGCCTCTTACACTATACTTTTTGGGATTTAAATAATGGCTAGAACCCGAATGAACCGTGTTGATCAATGTAATGGGAAATGTAATGATTTTCCTCCTGAACAAACCAATGTTATGGGAGATGGAGTGAAAAATCTTATTTCTATACTTACACAAGCTGTGAATCATTCTGGACCTCTGAATGAGCAGAGAATGGTACAATGTTCTATTGATTCATTCATGAGGCAACATCCACCTTCTTTCAGTGGGTCTTCTGATCCACTTGTTGCTGAACAATTGATCAGTACCATTGAAAAGATATATTCCATACTTAGATGTTCGGAACATGAAAAAATCATTCTTTCTATTTACCATTTAGAAGGTGAAGCAGATCAATGGTGGACTCTAATTAAGAATATGAGGCCCTGAGATGAAATTGAATCCATGGAATGGGATGAGTTCAAGAACTTATTTTTCAACTAGTACTTCCCTCATATTTTTTGAAAAAAGATGGGAAAATATTTCCTTGATCTTAAGAAAAAGGATTATGAATCTGTTGGTATATACGAAATGAATTTTACAAGCCTTGGAAGGTATACATCTGGATTTATCATCCAACCTGAAAGTAAAGTTGATCGATTCTTCAGTGTCTTAAAACCAAGTCTTTGAAGGGAATTAACTATAAGAGACTTCAGTAGCTATGAAGAAATTGTGTGTTGTGCTATCAAGGTAGAAATGGAAGTTGGTGTTACATATCCATCTCATGGTTTTGAAAAGAAACGAAAGATGGATTTCAAGGAGAGATCTCATCATAATGGTGAAAAGAATATGAATGTTTCTTTATGCTCAAAGTGTGGAAAGTAGCATGGTGGAGATTTCCTAAAAGGTACTAGAAAATGCTTTAAGTGTGGAAAAGAAGGTCATCAAGCAGTTGAGTTTCCAAGTAATGGTAAAAAGGTAGCTAATGATGTGAATAGAGAAAAGACTACAGAGAACGATCCACCAACACTTCAATTCTTCAAGTGCAAGGAAATGGGGCATTATGCTAATCAATTCCCTAATACAAGGGTTAATGATGATCAACGTGAGCAGCATCTAAAGGTAAAGGATAAATGGAAGTCACATGCGATCACTATTTGTGATGTTGAGTGTGACAATGATGTTGTGTAATGATTAAGTGTTTATGTAATGGGATTCCAAAATAATGTTGTATATAGTATCATGGAATATTGGAATATTTATGTATTGTTCTCTTGTGGTTTTCAATAATTTTATGGTACCGGTAACCATGGAAAGTGATTGATATATTTTTGGAAAGAAGATGATATGCACATAATGAAGGGATAAGGAGAAAATGAAATCTTTGACAGTATTCATGAGCTCATGACTAATATAAGGACAAAGTTATATAATTGTTTGAGTATATAGAATTTTTGGATTTTGGTGTGCGGAGGGAGCTAACTTTTGATAGAATTCATTTGTTCACTAAGGTTCAATGGCTATTCATTTTTCAAGAGAATAAAAGATTAAGGTATTCACATGTTTGGAATGTGATCAACAGGATATATCTTGTGATATATGAGGGATAAATGATGGTATTTACGTGCTTGTTATATGACCTTTTTAGTAATCGTTCTCTTTATACTATTAGTTTGGGAAGAATAATTTTGGATAAGCCTAAAGATTGGAATGGATTATGTTGAACATAAGTTAGTATTGTTCATGTCTAGAAAATGTTTTTCAATATTATTGATAGAATGTTATAAGAGTTTCGTTTAAGAAAAGGGACAACCTGCAGAACGGGCGACAACCCATCACGTCGGACAAGGTTGTGGGAATCAAACCCACAACCAAAGTGAGACAAGACTTTATCGCCTACCACTGGCCTACAGGAAGTCCCTAGTTAGTAGAAACTAGTTTTATTTTATTAAGCGGTTTGATAGATAAAGTATAAGTCCATTTTATAAACCATATACGATTAATCTCACCATAGATAGACTTATGTATATAACTTTTTCTAACCTTATGTTTGAGATAGATGGATTGACCTATCATTCTATCACATGATCTGCTAACACTTCATGGAAGAAAAATTCAACTTCATTTCTTTAAGAGATGAAGTGTAAATTGTTCAAGGCACAAACAACGGTGAGATTGTACCAAAATCAAGTAAGTAATTCTTTTAATTTAACAATTCTTCAACTTTAGGGAAATGATCTTGAAAACCAAAAATGTTATCCTAGTGTCCTTAATCCAATGAATCAGATGGTACCTTAAATAATCACAAATATTTGTCTTTGTGATTGTTGGATTTTTCATATCCATGTTCTCTACCACTCTCCATTAGAACTTGATGGTTAGATTTCTCTTCCATATCCATATTTTCATCTATGTTCTTCTATGTGGGAACCCAGTAATGTGTTAATTTGGGTAACTATTACGTTTCATACATTAGTTTTTAAAATTAAGTTTTATTATTACTTTTTATGATGTGGGTTTTTATGAAAGAAACTTTCAAGTAGAAAACCATTTATAACCCCGACAAATTTCGAGTGCGAAATTCATTTTAAGGGGGGTAGAATGTTACACCCTGAGATTTTATGAGAAATTTTTTTTTTTAATTTCATTGATGTCTTGTACGCTACACAAAGAATAACATGTGATATACGCAACACTTTATTAGCTTGAAGTATAAGCAAACACTATTTTAGGCTTGTGTTGCACGCCAGAGCAACCTTCCTCGATAGCATATGTTATACGCAATACCGAGTTTCACTAAACAAGATATTACTATAATATTATTATGAACTAGCAGTTATGAATAGTAATACCCACTTTTTTAAATTTTATAAATTCTATCTTTCAAAATGGACTTAATTTTTGGATTCGTAATATTGAAATTTTCCTAGGGTGAATTTTTGGTAAATTTCTGAAAACATTCAATTTTTGATGAATAGTGAAAACACTGAGTTACTATTTAAAAAATGACTCTTTATTTAAATAATTATTTATTTTATTTAAATTTATTTTAGGAAAAAATTTATACATAATACCAATATAATTTCAATTTAATTCATTGGAGTCATTTTATAATAATATTAGATTTATAAAAATTTTATTGAACTTTTCACCGTCTTTTACCCACCTCCTAGGAGAATTTGTAAATTTACATAAAACATAATTTTACAGCTTCTATGAGTGGAATTTTGAAAATATGAGAGACATGGTTAATATCAAGGAGTAAAATGTGGTTCAATAAGATAAAAATAATGTTTTATGAATAGTAACTTTTTACTTTTATTTACCACAGTTAAAAGTAAATAGGGTAATTAAGGGTAAAAATGATATTATTATTATCCTAACACATTTCCTAATTCTATTGGATAAGTTTAATTTGACCAAAAACAACCTCAGGAATAAAATATTACCCTTTAGGTCTACATGGATTTGATGAAAACATTTATTATTATTTTATTTAAAGAAGAGTTAAAATAGTTAAAATCAAAGATTAATATCTAAAACATTTTCAATATAGGGTTATACATAAGATAAATTAGACTATAAATTTTCATAATAAATCTAAAAAGATTTCATACATAATGGTATTTTATTTATAATTATTAGACATTAAATAATTTAATTTATTTATGACACAATGATGTTGCTTTAATTGCCCTATTAATGAAATATTAACATAATTGATATTACAAATACCCAAATAAATGTAATTTGAGACATTTTATAAATTCCAATAATTTTTTAGGGTAATATGACATGTTATTATTTATTAAATTAACTTTTTTTGTACAAATAATGTTGTTATGATTTTTACAAAAATCAATTACCAAATAGTGTCAAAATTGACATACAATAGTTTTTAAAACAAATATTATATTATTAATTGTTATTATAATACTAAAAATCTAAGGTTAGGAAAAATGATTTAGATAAGGTTATATATATTAATAATTAACCACTTGGGGTTCTTTTGGATTTTCATAGTATGTTTATTAACCATATAGTGTAAGAAAACAAGAAGACACGGTAAAAGTTAAATTATTTAACTTAGAGTTAAATGAAAATGATAAGGTTAAAATAGTATCCTAAACTTGTCTAAAACCTGTTGGTTGAGAGTATCTAGACCCATCCCCACTTTAGCTTCGAAATAAAACAATTTGGAGCTATTATAAACCGAATATGACTTTATTATAATATAATATTTTACGTTTTTCTTAAAGAGCCCCTCTCCTCCCTTATAAAAGGGCACCTCCTCCCTCTTCCCTTTACACACTTTTTAGCCTTAAATATTTGAAAAACCCTGCCCATTTCCCTTATAAACTTCCTTAAAAACATTATAGTGGTTCGGGTCTCCTCAAAAGATCACCTCTAGTGCCTTAATAGGAAGCTTAAAAGAGGTGTGTCGAAGAAGATGTAATCTCTTCTACCGATTCTGTCAAGTTTCTTTCTTCTTAAACTTTTTCTTTTTTAGTTGTTTCTTTATAAAGTAATAAAATAAGTATCACTAATATACGTATATGTTATTATAAATATGAAACAACCCCATTTCACCTTCTATCCATCCTACGGAAAATGAAATCACCGCGCGTGCGTACGTACGGAATATCGTCTCCACGTCGTGGTGTAATCTATTTGTCCACCACGACCTTGATTGGATGGGTATAATGGTGTAATGAATAAATATATTTATTTATTATAACATCATAATGATTCTGATATATTATATCATCCAATCCAATTCCATTCAATAAATATGGGAACAATATCATCGCTCGTGCGTACGTACAGATTACCGTCTCCACAATGCGATGAGATTCATTTTCCATGTTAACAATTCAAGAATGATTATAAAGTATATATATAAAATAATCATGAAAGATATTGCATAATAATGATACTTTATTTATGTACATATATGTTTCATTTACTTAATTCCATTTAATTCAATATGGAAACGAAAACAGGGTTCATGCGTATGTACAACATACCGTCTCCATGAATGGTGTATTTCATTCCATTTATCGATCTATCATATATATTTATATGATGAATATATATTATATATAAATCATCTTTTACATTCTTTATTTATGTAAATCAAGATATAATAAATAATATCAAGAACAACATGTCGAAACACGTACGATAAATGAAATGATTTTACCCAAAACACTGCTTTAACATGGAATTTACAAAAGAACGTGTAATATAAAGTCACAAGTGAACCATATATGATGTCATAAAAATGAATATGATTCTGTAATAAGTCAATGAAATTATTTAAATCATTATACAGGAGGTTTGGATACGTACGAAGCATATCATACCTAAGGTAAGGGATAACTTTTCTAATCTCGTTTTTATTCGAGATTGTTTATTTGTAAGTATTTACTGGGGTTATATTTATTATCCATGCCCCTGTTTTTTAAAAATGGTTTCATTTATGTTTAAAGTCCTTTTTACCTATTTTTGAATTTTACTACATGTTATGTATGGAATCCTTCTTTTGTTTACATTATGAGGTACTCTATTGACTTTTCCAGCAAAAGTATGAGAAGAATTTTTTTTAACTTATACGGCATGAACGGATTTTTATAGTTTCATAACGTCTTAATTTCATGAAGCTTACTATAAAATATATAATGACTATTTTCAACAAAATACTTTTCTTTTAAAATTTCATGGTATTTTGTGAAAATAAAAAAATTTTGAAGAAGAAACGATATTTTCCTTAAGAATTCATTTCAAGTGTTTTATCAAAACCATCTTCCATATAAGAGGACATTATTTCATATGTGTATGTTTCAAGTATAATATCTATATTATTTACATGGTTTCACTTTTCTTATGATGAAATGATATCCATTTGTTTTATATGGATTATGTTATTAGGGGATGATTTTTATGAAACCCATTTTTATTCTTTGGGTTATGATGAATAACTTATGATTATGTTGTGGCACAAGTAAGAATGATTTCATTATGAGATCGGAGGGACCCATATCTCCCTCCAATGCATTGGGTAAAGATTTATATCTCATGAGATAAACATTGCTGGAATGGAAAGTTAATCTGGTTCTGTGATACAGGACTGGAATGAGGAGTGAACTCGGTTCAGTAAGGGACTTTTTCCACTAAGATAGTCTATGAAGCAATGCCTTGCCTACTATAGAAATCATATCATCTGCTTAATGTTTTTCCACAATTAAAAGTTTAATTCCCATGCTATTTTATCTTGATTAATGTTATTTTATAACCTATGCCTTATGTACTGCAATGTTTTATGTTATTTCTCATGATTTTGATGTTTAGATTTTATGATCTTGTTTTTACATTAAAATGTCTATGGATTGTTTTATGTTCTCTATGTTTACCCTTACTGAGCAACTGAGCTCACCCTTTTTATGTTTTATTTTCCCCAGGATATAAAGAAATTTTTTAGGTAAGAAAAAAAAAGGGGAAGATCTTTATGGGAGATGTTGAAGATCTTTCACCATGATTAGAAGATTATGTTCTGAGTTTCCAAAGACACTAAACTATTACGGTCCTTGTGTGTTGCTTTTTGTTATGTATTAAGTATTCCTCAAAAGTAATGTAATTTCCATGTATAGAAAGATTTTGGTCTCTACATTAGAGGGCACTACATGTTCCTGAATTAACTTCTTTCATAACAATCGCAGTTTCTTCTCCATCAATACATCTGAAGATAATCCCATCAAAGCCTCACTTATAAAGGATCTATCGGTGGTTTGGACCATCATAAAGTGTAAAATTAGCCACTTTTCACCAGATCTGCTCCTTCACATCCCTATTTTGTGGAATTATCCCATTTTGAAGATATTTGATGATGGATGTTCTCCATCCCATGGTATGACCATACATTTCATAGATAGGGAGAATTTCATTGATTTCCTCCCTCATAGTTTGAAAAAAAAGGTAAAACCATGTAGTGATGGGCTATGATGATAACTGCCTCATCCTAATTTGTATCTTTGATGGCTGTAGCTGCATTAGCTAGTGCATCTACTTGGGTATTTCCTAATCATGGGATATATGACAATGCTGGCTCTGAGGGAAATTATGCCATTAATTCTCTAACGAAATCACACAAAGGTATTAACTCTTCCATTCTGATAGAGTATTCTCCATTGATTTGTTTGATTACTAATTTTGAATCACCTTTTACCTTTAAATGATCCATTCGCACCTAGAGGGCCAATTCCAAACCTTCAATGAGAGCTTGATATTCTACCTCATTGTTGGTACCAACTTCCAATAATAAACAAGAATAAGGAAATACCGCCCTTTCTGGGGAAATACGGACTATTCTTAATCCACCCTTTTCGAGTTTATGATTTTCCGGTCTCTTCCCTGTTGGACTTCTAGAAGCACAAAAAAAATACATTTCCCATGTCTGGGAATTATCTTAAATAGAGAAGACCTCTTCATCAGGAAGTTTAGTATTAAATAATGTGTCTTCCGCGAATAGATGCTCAGCAAGGAAATCCGCTAGGGATTGACCCTTTATTTCTTTTTGAGGCACAAACTAAATATCAAACTGCTGCAAAATAACCACCCACCCTGCTAGACCTCTTATAATCATAGGACGACTAAGGATAAATTTGAGTGGGTAATTACGAGATGCCAATTAGACCTCATGATATTGTAGATAATGCCTCATTTTCTTGAACTGCAATGATTAATGCCAGGCAGCACTTTTCATTGTTTGAATACCATGTTTCCACATCAAGCATAATGCGACTGAGATAGTAAAGGCTATTTTCACTCCCATCATCATTCTTTTAAGCGAGGAAGGCTCCTAGTGATCGCTTAAAAGCTGTCACATAACGAATAAGTGGTCTTCCTTCAACAGGTGGCATTAATACTGGTGTACTCAAGAGATATTTTTTAATGGTATCAAATGCCTCTTAGAAATCTTTGGTCCATTGGTAGGTAACTCCCTTCTTCATTAATCTGTTTAAGGGTAAACATTTACCTTCCAAATTGGCGATAAAGCACTGAATATAGGCCAATTGTCCTTTTAAGTCCTCTTAATTCATTCAAATTTATAGAAGGTGACATACTAAGGATTGATTTTGTTTTCGTGGGATAAACTTCAATACCATGATGGCGTAAAAAAACCTAGGAATTTTCCTGAGGTTACCCCGAAAGCACATTTCAAGGAGTTCATCTTCAAAATGTGTTGTCGAAGTTTATTGAATATGATTTCCAAATCATCCAAGTGATTATAACGTTGTCCAGATTTAACCAAAAAATCATTCACATAACATTCAACAAATTTCCCTAATAAGGGTTTAAAGTTAAGATGCATGGCACGTTGATATGTTGCACCTCCATTCTTCAAGACAAATGGCATTACTCGATAGAAAAACACACCATGAGGGGATCTGAATGCTGTAGATTCTTCATCTTTTGTAGCCATTCGGATTTTATTATACCCATAATATCTATCCATGAAGGAAAGTCCTCCATAGCTAGTTGTTGCATCAATTAAAAGTTCTATAATCAGTATTGGAAAATCATCTTTAGGACAATGCCTATTAAGATCTCTAAAGTCAATGAAAACTCTAATTTTTATATTCTTATTTTTCACAGGAAAAATATTAGCCATCCATTTGGGATATTGAACTTCTCTGATTAAGTTATCCTTTATAAGATTATCAACTTCAACTTTAATTTTGGAGGCATAAGTTGGGTGAGTTCTTCATACTGCTTGCTTGAATCCTCGATGTTCTTCTGGAAAACCCAAATGATGAGTGGAAACATCGGGATCAAGACCCAACATTTCTGTATAATTCCAAGAAAATACATCTCAATTTTTTTTTAAATGATGTATACATTTCTTTCTCTTAAAGAGTCAGGGCTGCACTAATTGAAGTGGGTTGTAGATCTTCTTTTGTACCCAGATTTATTTCTCTGAGTTCATCCACAGTGGTAGAGGTACCCTCTTCAAATGCTGGAGGAGCATCCCTGAGATCTTCCTCTTCTTATTTAGTATGTTTTACTTCTTCTATTTCTATTTTCATAGTATAGGATGAGGAAAAATTTCCATGGTTAGGGGAGAAGTTAGAATTTGAACATCTTGAAGAAGAGGCTATCATTTATGACCCTATTGATGATGAAGGGTCTTCCTGGGGTGACAGATAGGAGATGATGGATTGAGAATTGACATCATTGGTTTACTCTGTTATTGATATATCTTCCTATGGCCTGGTTGATGAAGTATAGAATTTCTTAATTTCAGTAGATGAAATGAAGACATCTCCATTTAAGCTTTCATCACTGCTTGGCGAATCAACAATTTCTCCCATGATGTCTGGCTTGGTAGTCGTAATTGAAATTATGGAAGTTTCCATAAGAGTGTCTAGATTTAGGTTTGTCTTATCAATTAAAATGATAGGTAACACATAATATATACTCACATGTATGAATGGGTTTTTTGGAATACTTTCAAAACAACTTGGAGCATTAATTTTGGTGACCTTCTTTGCCGTGGATTTTTCCTTTCCCTCCATGTGATAAAATTCATGCCTCAATGTATTGAGATTCACATGTTTTGAATGGGGTTTTGTCACCCTAAAATGTACCAATTTGACCATTGAAATAATATTTGAGACATTGATGGTATAAAGAAGATATGGCTGCATGTTGATGTAGCCAAGGTCTTCCAAGAAAAATGTTGAAAGCTATGTCCTGATGAACAAACATGAAATATGAATTAGACACAAGGTCTCCAAACTAAATTCTGAGTGTAATTTCACCCAGGGGTTCTTGTTCATTCTTATCAAATCCTTGAAACATTAAAGTAGACGTAGATAAATCAGATTCGGTGAGGCCTAATCGATGAAGTGTACGAAAAGGAATGATATTGACTTCTGAGCCATTATCAATGAAATCTTGTCGGATGTCTATATCATTGACTTTTCCAGATAGATACAATGGTCTAATATGTCAATGTACAATATCATATTCATCTTCATCTATAAAAAATATCACTGCATGTCATTTTGTAGGATCATTCTCTATATGGTATACCTCAGCCGCAACAATTTCATTTTCAAATTCATGAGGACTTGACAATGCCTCAATAAGCACCTCCCGAAGATCTTTTGATAGATTCAAGGCATCCAAAATTTATAGCTTGTCTGATAATTGGTCCAAATGTTTCAAGACATCATACTTTTGGTCCAAAGGTCTGCATTTCCCATCATGAAAATGTGGTTTTGCAGGTGCCCTAAATGTTGATGCTTTGGCAGTAGATGCATCCCTTATCGGGGTAGAAGTTGGAAACACTCCTGGCTTTGGTAGATTAGACAGAATATGTTTATCTATTTTCTGAGAGGAAGAAGGTGTAACCACCAACCGGTCCTCCAAAATTACTGTGTTCGGACCGAATCTGTCATGTGTGGAAGAGATTTCTTGTTCCAGTTGAGCCCGCTGAAGGGCTTTGCCACGAGTTTTTGCTGTATATACAGTTCTAGCAGGGGTAGGATTGAAATAGTGGATTTTAGAATATCCACATATTCCCCTATATCTTATACATCTATCTCTTCCTCTAACTCCTCTCTTAGATACATGGAACGTAGGCTCATCATGATCAGAACTGTCATTAGCATAGGGATCTGTTAAATGAATCATGTTAACAGAACCAAAGATCAATTCATCATCTGATTAAGATTCTGCCTGATGAACCAGTTCAAGCTATGACATTTAGTGGGGTGGTGCCCGTGATTTTGAAGCAAATGGTATGAAATCTTCCAGATTCAAAGACAACTTAGGTTTTGACATGAGCTCGTCTTCTTCTAACTGCTCTAATTTCTTGAAATTATACTGTTTCTTTGAGGATTTTACTTTTGATTAAGGGGGTTTTATTGTGGTAGAAATAGAAGAAGACACAATTGGTTTATTCAATTGTGTTTGTAAAATGGAATGAGTTCGGTTGATCATTTTCTTGACCATCCAGTCATCATATTTCTACACATTTTTACTTTTGACTTCATGCCACTCGCCCTCTTCCTCTGGATCATTAGCATTAACACATGCTACCTGGGCTGAAGAACCTTTCAGTTTTACTTTCCCAGTGTCCACCATCTTTTTCAGAAGGTCTTTAAAGACAAAAAACTCCTCAATGGGATGCCCCAACATCTAATGAAACAAGAAATAGTTGGGAAGGTCTTCATCTCCTTCCTTTTTCAGCCTTTTGGGCCTTGGCAACTGGACCAGATTGTTTTCCAGAGCCAAGATGAAATGACCAAGAACGTGTTCATTCCGTAAAGAATAAACTTTGTTCTTTAAATCATTAAACTATTTCTGCCTTTGATTTTTTTGATCATCTTGATGAGGTGGTCGTTGTTTTTTATGCTCGGGAGGTGGAGCCCTTTGATATGATGAAGTTTTTGAAGTGGAAGCAGGTATAAGTGCTTGTTTAAGTGTAACTGTAGCAGTTTCTTCTTTCCCTATTATCCTTCTTGGAACTGATGGAATTACATGAGTTTTAACCTTAGTCTTTGAAAGACAATATTCTATCTTCTGAGCAATTGAAGTAAGGTCTCGGAACCCTCCTGTGTATTTCACAGGGATCAACGGTGTGCATAATGCATCACGCAGATTTGCCAAAAAGATTGGCAGTAACTCTTCTTGAGGGAGTTCTAAACTTAAGGAATATGTTAATCCTTTCCAGCGAGCAATGAAATCTGAAACTCTTTCATTCTCCATTTTTTTTACAATTGGTAATATCAAAAACTTTCTTCTTTGGTAATGTTGAGAAAAATTGAAGAAGGAACCTTTGACAAAGATCTTCCCCCTGTAATTGATCGAGATTGCAAACTTGTATACCAAACAAAATAAGGTCCTTGTAATGACTATACAAAACAACTGAGCATAACTACTTCTTGTTGTTGAGGAGTTCCAATCATAGGATCACAACAAGAAAAAAATGTGTTATGTGTTGTTCTAGATCTCCCAAACCATTAAAAATTGGGAATGTGGTATTCGCAAAATTTGACGGGGGAGGAATTACATCTACCCATTCAGGGTAAGATCTATTTTCTAGTTGAACTTGTGCATGTTTTCCTTCCATAGCTTTTAACCAAGTTGTTAATGACTCAATGGTAGTCATTAATTTTTTAGAAACATTTGGTTGAGCTTGGAACTAATCAAGTTCAATAACTGGAGTTTGGACGGGTCTGACGACCGGTACTACCACTGATGGTATTATTGGTGATTGCCGTCACATATGACCCATAGGGTTCGACCTATGAGGGTGTACTTGTAAAGGGGAATATTATTGATCCATCTCAGAAGATGTAACAAATTCCCTTGATTGATTAACTCCAGCATGCTTAGGTGGAAGAATACCTTGAAATAATGCTATATTTAACCTCCTTAACTCATTCATTTTTTCTTCTTGTTGTGTGAACCTTTCCTTTAATGAGAGTGATTGGCCTTCTCTAGAGGTAGGGTGGGATGTAACCTGAATTTTACCCATTTCATTGGCATGTGACTTTATAGAGTATGGAAGGGAATTACCCGAAGGAATGCCTTTCCTCTGGGAAACCCTCTAGCTTCTAGTATGCATACCTCCTTCATTTTTTTCTGTGTGTATAGCCTCTTGAATAGGAACTTCTTCATCTAGTCCCTCTAAGTGAGCCTCATGTTCTGGGGGATTTGTGACAATGACATTGATGAGATTTATCGATGCATAACGCATTGACAGCATTCTTTCATTTCTTCTGCTAGATTGTCTCCATTTGTGAATTCTATGAGACTTCGTTCTCTGATATAAGGAATTACCTGGAACTGTTTAGCACACAATAATCTAAATGGAATCATTGGATAATTCAGTTATATGATTTCCTTGTGGCTTCTTCCCCAATCGGGAGAAAACAGACTTCTGTTGAGGAGGGGATTGTAAATGTGAAAAAGCCCCCAGACTTTTTGGTTGGGGTTGTTCTTTTTTTTCTTCTTCAAATATTTGAACATTGTTTAATGAATTAAAAGATTAATTTATATGATCCCCCAACCATGCAAACTGGGGTGATTCTTGAACTGCTATAGCTGAAATTCGTGCAACTGCTCTTCTAATTTTACAGATTTTGGTTTGGACATTATCTGGGTGCATTACCCAACCATCATTTACACCACCTGTTTTAGAATATCGTTGTTCAATTTTAGACATTTTAATCCTCTAACTCCTAACATCCACTAAACGAGATTCCTGCTCAAGATTCTCAGAGGCTTGATGTAAAATTATCTCAATAACTTCTTTTCATTGAGCCTAATTCTGATGAGAACTGGTTGGGTCCTGTTCTTGAGCATACATTTGATTACATACAAAACCTATTGATTGGGGCTGGTTGTGAGCAATAACATTGCATGAAACCTCTTTTGGTGGACTTTTCTGATTTTGGAGTGCAGTGAAATGCAATGCTCCATATGCACCCCATAGTCCGATGCGAACGTTAGATGGGGAATCAAAAATTAATTGATGTAGCCTCTTTAGAGCGTTGAGACATGCATGCTGAAGGGTTCTCTGTGGTTTTTCAACACATGGATGTTGGGAAACTGAAAGATATGCCAAGTCAATTTGACGCTGCAACCCTTCTATTACCATTATATGATTTTGATATTCCTCATATGGTAAGACTTTGGTTTTCAAATGACAAAGAGTTTTCCATAAGTTGAGATGAACGTCATGAATACAGTATTCTATAATCACTTCTTGAATATCAAACTGAGAATTTACTATAGGCCAAAACATGACTGGTATTTCTCCTTTAGCTAATATTTTCCTCATGTTCAACAAATCTTCATCATCTTCTACTAGAGGTTTCTCTACTTGGTCTGACCAAAGTGGATGCTCTGAATTTGAGGATAAATGACCCAAGGGAGGTTCAAAGAATTACCATTCCCTTAAGATGTCTTCTAACTGAGAAAGTGTTTCACCTGTAAATGACAAGGCATCAGACATGACTGGCCTTGTGTTATCATGTGCCTCGAGATAGGAGGGATTTCTTATTACTACATCGTCAATTATAGAATTGTTTTGACAATGAAAAATACTACTGAGGAGAGGACTTTCGCAGTGAAATCCATCACGGGGAGGATCACCATGGTGGATTGCAGCAAGGGATAAATCTTCTTGCCCCTTAGTCATCTGGCCACATTGAGGGCTGTTGTGGCTGTCATCCAAATATAGGCACTCTGGATTGACCAAATTTTCATGAAGTAAGTTTTCATGATTAAGTATCTGATGAGAAGCTTCAGAATTACAATTACCACTCCCAAAATTTGGTAATGGGAGGGTAGGATCTTGAGAAGCAACAGATAAATGTCTGAGGGCTTCAAGAACTCCAGCATTAATAGAAGCTAAATTACATCTTGACTCTTGATTTTACAAAGGTATTTTGGGAGATTTTTTCTTGGATGTTATCTTATATTTAGTTGGGGCCACTTTCTAGGAAAATTGGTTATCATGGGTAGGTATATGTGTCTGTCTTAGATTAGTTACCGGAATAGACTGGTTACCTCTAATTAAAAAGGGTGTATGTTCCCGATCTTGTTGTCCATATGATATGGTAGAGTATGCCCCATGATCCTCTTGGACTAAAACAGAGGTGTGTATCTGCTCTGGGATGGCATGTCGTTGTTTCATCCCACATGTGGGGACAGATTTATGTATTTATTCCCCTGATACTGTTGAAGTATTTGTTAACATATCCTGACATGTTTCTAGAATATGGGTAGGGATATGAGTATGCCCTTTCACAATTGAAAAGTTGTTTTTAGGGACTTGATAGTTCAAAATGGGAATATATGTCCATTTTGTATCTAGAGTAGGTGTATGTGCCTGATCATGTCTTCCTTTTTCTGTCAACAGATATTGACAGTACTTATGAATAGGTGTAGAGAGATGAGTCTCCTCCAAATTTGTTATCGAAGCTTTCCGACTAACTTCTCCAGGTGCTATCAAACGAGACTGATGGAAGGCTTGATGAACATTGGCTGGGGTATGTGTTGGCTGGATATTCTCTATCAAGTATGGTTGACAGGTTTCCTTCAATACTGGTAGACGAGACTTTTGACAGAATTAGTGATTGGAAATAGGTGTATATTCTTGCTTACCAGTTGCCACCATATTAGATTGGTGAGCTTCTTTGGTTGTAGTCAGACGAACCTACTGACTAGTTGATGATTTATAAATAGGTGTATGTTCCTACCTATAGTACTCCATTAGAATTGCATACTGGTATTGGTGTGTTACTGCTAGATGAGTCTGCTGGGCAGTGAAATCAGGATGGACTGGTGTATATGCCCACTTGTTGTTTTCCATCAAGTTAGATTGATGGACTTTTCTGAGGGAGGTAGAGGTGAGAACCCACTTAATATTAACTGGATGTTTTAATTGGTGGTTTTTCTTGTGTACTAGAGTCTGAGAGACTTGGGGAAAATGTCTAGAGGCAACATCCCCATCATGTTGGGGATATACTACCACAAGATTCTTGTGGCGATTTCTGGTGAGAGTCCTCAAGAAGGACTCTTGTATTCTTGAAGTAAGGCCTTCAGTGACCTCTAGATCCACCTCCCTATAGTATGGGAATGATTAATTGTTGTGTTCTAGTGATAAAGACCCAAAATGGTTGGAAACGGTGGTTGGAACCATTTTCTTTTTTATCATTGTCTATTGTTTTCCAGATGATCAAGGATTATTGTTGACCTGGAGGGCCTGTCGAGCAGCCTCCAAAGTCAAAATTTTACCATGTTGGTGATATTCATTTATCTGCACATTAGAGACCCAATGCTGAAGATGCTGGGTTGGTGATAATGTCCTTCCTATGTATAGAGATCCAACTTGAGCAGCATTTGGGAAGTTCATAGATGTTGTCTTTGAGAAATCCATTCTTTGGATTGAATGGAATTCTATGGAAAACTGAGAACAACAAAAAGTTATATTAAAGTGACATATTGTCAAATAGATACATGTGTGATTAATTCCTTTTTTTTTGGCATTCCTTTATCAATTGATAGGGGCATAACATGTGGGTAATATTATTAACTTGGTTAAGGATTCACGTCGGGTTCACCATTTTCGTTTTGTATGTCCTTGAAACATGAGATTCTAGATTTATGAATCCTTGTTTCCATGCGGTTTCCATTGGATTTATTCATGGAACCAGAAACTTCCAACAGTTCTTTATCCAAAGAGGACCTTCATTCCAAAGGCAGGTGTTCATTATGTTTTTAACCTTATGATACTTAAGAACATGCATTGGTAGAGAGGATGGGAGGTCGGACTCATCACGCCATTTTGGGGTGAATTATTTTCTACTCATGGACTCTCTTTGGAATTAAAATATTTTCATGAATCATTTTTAATTAACCAAGTATATCATATTTATCACTTGGAATTTAAAATCACTTATTTAACATGTATAAAATTTTAGAATAATCAGTATGTATTCAAGGATTTCCATCAATGGTATCCTCTAATATACTGATTAGAGATTCTTTTAATCTTTATTTTTTGTTATACTAGTTTTTAAGACACTCAGTGGGGCACTCTAAAGTTTATTATCATCCAGGGAGATGAAGGTCTGCTTCGATATTTGGATCGTACTCATAAAATGAGCTACCTATGTATCCTTATGAAATGAATCAGAACCCTCATATTTCGGAGCCACTTAATGGGACACATCATACCTTTTAAGGTCATGTGATAAGGACCTCTAAGTGGAAGGTTCTTAGTTATAACATAGTGTGGGACTTATGTTAAAACTGCCCAAGGAAATTTAGAAAGGATATAGGTTTCCAAAATAGGATCAAACCCTATTGGGAATATAGACCAAAGAGAACAGGGTTGATTTGAAGTGTTGGGTTTGAACCTTAAGGAGTCTTCCTACATATCCCATATGGATTGGAATCAAAGCGCACATAGTTCGATGAATCTCATATGATAGTATGATCTCTGAGAGAAATCATTTTTGGCTTACTTCTTGAAAATGATTTCTTGATGATTTGAGGATTTAATTTGGGGATTATTTCATAAGGTGGATTCCCGAATTAAGGGAATTTGGGTTCGATTCCAGAGGAGGATATCTAGTAATATTGGGCCCTGAAATGGCTTCCTACGTATCTTGGTTTGAAAATGAATCATAGTTCTCCTAGTTCCTTGAAAAGGAGTGTTTGTGCACATGTTGTAATCATCACATATCTCTAATCCCATGTGAGTCATTCTTGGTGTGAGAAACAAGAGGATGTGAAAGATTCAACAACGACACTTCACACTTTTCCTCCTCCACTGATGGAAGAGGGCACATCAATCGTGGAACAGGGGGAGGCAACGAACCTTCCTCTGTTCTATTTACATTGGACAAGGGTCCAATATAAGGAAGAAGGGGTGAAGGTGAGGGGATCATACCAAGATGGATGCCCGGAAATTAGTTTTGGTAGGAGAGGGAAACATCTCCTATACTTGCACTGAATGGAAAGTCTGAAGTGTACCTCCCCTACCAGAGAAATGAGGTCCCGGGTCACCTCTTTGAAAAGGGAGAGGCCGGAAGCCCACCATCTTCCCAACTGGGAACTTCCCAACACTGTTACTGGGAGAAAAGTCCATGTGACTGCGGATATACAAATCCACAAGCATCCCATGAATCTTAACCCCACTGTAAAACAAATATGGGAAACCTCTGACTGTGGATATAAAAATCCAAATTGGAGACACACTGATGTGCCTTACCCAAAGGTCTGAGTAGTGTTGAGGTTTTAGGGGAGGCTTCAATTTATCCCATTTTAAATAAGGGAACCAAAGAAAGAGATACCCCTACGTTAAAGGCTTGAAAGGTTATTTGAACTGTTCGTGTAGGAACTTCACGCAGATGTGCCGCGTAGGTACCCCACATTGACCTATTACACAAGTATGGTGCACAGGTGTGCCGCGCATTTACAGCGCATAGGTATGGATGAAGACTAAATAGAATGTGAAAAACTTCAAAACATGCCAATCCCTTTAATTATCCCTTGTTTTTTAGTTTATAAAACTACCTGAGACAATTTGATAGATCTAGGTGAAATATCTATGAAATGGGAGCTTTAGAGAATCATTCATTTTTTTCAGTCCGAAAATGTGGAGCCCAAGGGTCCGATTTATTGGCCTGGATGGGCCTGGATGAAGAATATCCGGTCACGCAGATATTCCGCGTAGCTACACCGCACAGGTTCTCCGCGTAGAGGCATCCCAAATATTCTCTCATGTAGGGTGAACACGTAGTTGCTTCATGAAGCTCGACTACGTAGCTCTATCATGAAGCCGGTCTGCGTAGCTCTCTCACAAAGTAAGGCCACATAGCTTGCTCGCAAATTTGTTGGATACAACATTGCGTAGAGTTTAAGAGGATTTGTTGACATTTCCTTTGTACTCTTGGAATCTTTTTATGGAGTTTCAACGGGTAATTATTTTAAAAAAAATTATTATTTCAATAAAAATTTAATAGAAATTATAACAACAACAAAAACCATATTATTATATCATATAATTACTTTTACTTTTTATATATTTGGGTTAAACAACACTTTTTTTAAAAAAATATTGAATGAATTTATTTATTTAATTAGTTTTTTGTAATAGATTAAATTTTTTTGGTATTTTTTATCTCATTAATCTTTTACTGATTTATATATTGATAATAAAATATATGATTAAATTTCATAAAAAAATTCATATATATTTTTCTATCCTTCAATTAATAGTTATTAATTCACATATTTATAAGCCTCATGAAAATATTTTGTATAGATAATGTCTAAAAAATAAACATTTAATTTTCAAAAAGAAGTGGTTAGGATATGATAAATTGGTCACATATGAAACTAATTATTCGAAAATGGGTAACTAGGGATGTTATATATGATCATTTAATTGTTAATATATTTAAAAAATTATACTTTTAGGATTTGATATGGGGCGAAATTTTCTAGAAAACAGTAGATGAAAACCTTCAACCGAAAAATATATCCAAGATATAAATATAAATATATACCCTATATTTGATATGGTTAATTATTTCTTTTTATTTTTCCTAATAATAATCCTCATTTGGGTACAGAGTATGGGGAGTTTACCTAAAAAATTGTTAACAAATTTGAAGACTACATGGAAGTATTTTAGGTCATACAATAATGGTGTAAAAATATTTCAATCTTTATTTCTTGGTTTAATTATATAACATAAAATAATTTTTCAACATAAGTGATAGATATGGGTTTATGATATTTTAATTTTGGTCAAATTCTATTGATCATTCTAATATTAAATCATATTTTTTTTAAAACCAATAAAAAAATTATTATCAAACTTAATTGTACTAATAATCATGAGTTCCATAATTGTTATATGTTATTTTTTGTAAACAATATAGATAGATAATCTTGTAAGATGTGGAGTATGTTGATTTTAAAACCAAGTGTTAATTTAAAATATTAATGTGAAAATAATGAATAAAATTCATTAGAAATTGTTGAAATATTTTTAGTTGAAGTCCCAAGTGAAATGATGGATATTTTAAACTAAAAAACCTATTAGATATAATGTAATTCATCATAGATGAATGTTGATGGAGTGTTATTACATTGATAGGAATTTTTAAAATGGAATAACATAGCAATAATGCATCATAGATTATCTATATACCCTACATATGTATGTCTTGGGTTATCTACTAATTAATTTCAATGATCTGGTAGTTTATGTATAAGTTATAGTATTTTTACTATTATAATCATTAACTAAATCTTTAACATTGGATGTGTATGAAAAAAATTTAATTCATTTAATATATTATAATTACTCATAAATTGAAACTAGGAAATGATATTGATGTATATAATTATCTATAAAAATTATAATTTAAATACTCTTGGGATTCATGTGTCAAAACATTTGATTATTTTAGTAATGAGGTGTTTAATATTTGTGAGTATTTGTTTTGGACGATTATTGATTTTACTTTGATTGGTAATTTTTCTATATCAACAAAAATGTTATATTTATTTCTCTATAATGAAATGATGACTCAATATCCTTACAAATTCCACATCTATAAAATCATGTTTCAGGGATCATCGCCAATTTTGTATCCTAAACATAAATTTCGGTGAGTGAAAAAAAATGTATTTGAATGAAAAATAGAATGTAAAAATTAACATATTTCATTATCTGGAGCATAATTATTTATCCATGTTCAGAATTTCAATTCGTTATTTGGGAAAGAAACAAATGTTGAAATAGGGGCGAAAATACCATAGTGATATAATAATATTTAACATGAAACATAATAGTAGATAAAAATTAGTACGATTTTTCCACATCCTTAAAAGGTGAATAATTTATTTGACCTAAATTTTTATTTCATGTGTTTTTAGAAAAAATTAGGTGATAATGTTACATAAACTCTGTTAAACTATTCTTGGAAATCAAAAGACCACATAAATTATCAAAGGGAGAAACCATAAAGAGGAATCCAGACAAATATTTGTCCTGATGAATATGGAAAGTATTTCACGCAATGTTTCACATAACAAATGAAAATAAGGATATTTTTTCCAAATTATTATAAAATTTAATTGTTCTATATGGTTATTCAAGTATCATATATAGTAACACTGAGGTATTTCAATGAAATATTAATGGACTAAAAAGTTAGCACTCACATATTTTTATGTAAAAAAATTTACCTTCTTCCAGTTAGTTAACACTTCCCATCAAGTGTATAAATAAATAATTGAATTATTCTCAATCTTTAGAAAAATATTTAATTATGTGATAAATTTAAATGAACTTGATCTTCTTTAGGATGATGTTGTACATTTTTTATTCCATTTGGAGATGTAAATTCCACAATCCATTTTTACAGTGACAGATCAATTAGACATACACTTGGTTGATGAAGTGAAATTATAAAATCAAATTAAATATAAATTGATGTATCCAATGGAGAGGAAAATAAATACACTTGTTCCATGCATGTGTTTTTTTCTTGTTTGTATATATTTTTTATTTTTATTCATTTTTTAAGTACTTTTAGATACTATATTCTTAACTATGTAATATGGTTCAACTAGAAGGATCAATAGTAGAAGGATACACGTCCCAATAGGATTTAACATTTTTGATATGGTATTTATATGAAATTTAGAAAAAAAATCAATCTCATTTAACATGTTAATGATATTCTTGAATGGATTTCTTCATCTCATATTTCATATTTTCTAAATGAAAATTCTATTAGTGGTTCTGATTATTTTATAATTTCTCTAAGTAAAACTTTACTAGAACAACATAATTTCATGAATAAATTGTACAGTTATAGATCCATTAATATTGTAAGAAAATTCCCTAATAGTATGTGAATTTATTAAAAATTATTACTAAATAATCACATAATATTCATTACATATCGAATTTAGAGACGATATGTGGATAAAATTAATAATTTCTAAAAAAATTTGTACTAAGATGGAAAAAAGGGAACATTGAATGTTTTTTAATGTTTTTCATGATGTGTAAAGAAAATATCCCTTTTAATTAATTTTTGGAATTATTATTTTTCATTATAATATCCATATAGATTGGAAATTCACATTAAGGCATCTTAGTTGACCTAAAGCGTCATTATATGAGACTATTTAATTATAAAAAATGATGTATTGTATATAATGTTAATAGGTTTAGTTTTATCACTTAAGATAATGATAAAGGCCTTTGAACATAAAATCATAGACTGTTTGGAACATTTTAATGAAGGAGCAATTCATGTGTATGTAAGATGATAAGATGTAATTTAGTGGAATTACTTACTATAAAAATCATATAGATATTATTTATATAAGATATCATGGAAGCATTATTTTTTATTTATTTAAATGGTTGTTAGAAGAGGAAACTAATAATAGAAGAATTGGAATTGATGACTTAGGATTTAAATTGGTAAATTTTGTATAGTAAATAGACAATGGGGATAATGATAGATATGATCCCTGAATCCAAAATTCTAGGGCTCAAATATTATAATTTCTAAAATATTAGTGGGGTAGAACATAGAGTATCCATGTTCATTTAGATCCTCTACAACATTTCAACATGGGTTTGGAGGATAAATATTATTATCATGAATGTGAACCATATCAAAAACAAAAATGTGGAAAATTTATTTATAATTGGGGAGGGATACATATTATAAATTAGGTATTATATTGACATTTTAATTTAATATGATAGTTTTATTTAAATTTTTACAACTGTTGATTTACAAATATATTCATTTTATTTTAAATAATAGTGATGATGAAACAGTATGTTCTAAAACTCTATAATAATTATATTAAGTGATATTTTAAGAAAAATATACTTGAGAGTAAAACTACCTATCCAATAAGGAATTAAATCACTTGTATAAGTTTCATGATGAAAACTAACAACATATACACCCTACACAACCTAAAATTTCTTATTTGAAGGAGAGACATATTGATTTTGAAGTTATTAGTAATGATGAAAATAATAATAAGTAATTAGAAAACATTGTCTTTATTTAAGAATTAATTTAGTTATTTCATACAATAATAACATGAAAATGATAAGAAAATCACATATATATATATATATATATTGTCTCTATATGATGTGAATAATGTACTTTAGTGGATTAACATAAGACAACCAATCTAGGAGAGTTCTTTTTATTGACTAGATTCATTGGATATTTGGATATATAATTGAACTATTCTCCTATATGTTATGTGATTTGGATAAAATATAAAGCCAAATAAAAATTTGTGTGTTAATAAAATATCATCCGGGAAAAATAGTTGAGAATTTTTTCTTATATGTATGATAGGATTTCAATAATTATTAAAAAAATGATTATTCTATATTTCATTAATTACTATGATTATAGTTAGGATTTATCATTATAAGAGTTATTGTGTGAAAAAAAATTATTCAGCAATGGATAGTTGTTTTATACTGTTGGAAATGCATGAAATGACGGCACATGTACAAGGGATAAGTTGATCAACATGGTTCAAATTCATTTAATTATAATTATTTGGCTATATTTATCGGCCATCACCTATGTAAAAATATTTTCATAAAACTGTATCATTATAATGAATTGTTTTTTATTATAATTATTAAATTATATTAAAATTAAATATATAGGATAATTTGGAAATAATAAATAATGCAAAAAAGATACATTTTATTCTACATAATAGTTAATCATAAATAATTTCTTTATAGAGGTTATAAATAGTAATTATAAATTATTTATAATAACATAGTTATTTTATTATTAATATTATATTTTTTATAATTTACATCTAACTAATATATAATATAATTTCCCTAAAAATTTATTAGAGGATAAGTGAGGACCAATAATAACAAAAATGTTGATGGAAGAATTATTAATGAAAATGATAGAGACATATATGTAAAACTAAAATTATTTTTTCATTTAAATGTTTTCAGGTTATGTTATTTCATAAAAATGATAATTTTTTTAATAATTAATTATTATGGGAAAAAATTATACAATATTAATATTTAACTATATCACAAGATATTTTCATTGAGGATTCATTGGGATATTCTCTTGTTGTGAAGAATCAATGGGATGTGTTCATGGGTTGGGATTGGGACCTACACAATCATAAAGGTTTGTTCTTTCCTCTCATGCATAATGATGGATGAAATCATCATCTATATAAAATATGAATCATGTAGTCATATTGTATTCATTAAAGACCCAAATGGATGCAATGATGTGGTTCGAAAGGCATAATCATTAGGGATATCTTACTTTATATTTATTCCTACTTCAAACATCTTTATTTCTACTGATTAATTAAATAATGTTAATAATTCACTAAAAAAATATTTTTAAAGTACATTATTGTACACATTATTATCATTAAAACTAATCAAATAAGTTGAAAACACTAGCACCAGTCAATGGGGATGAAATTTATTCTTATTCAACTTGATTGGAATGATAATTTATGAATTACATGTTGTATTCTACTTGATAAAATAGAATATGAGACATTTTTGAGTTTTTATACAATTATGACATATTTTTTATAGTAGAGTGCTCTTGAATTATGTGGTTTTATTGCAATGTGGTGGACATATGAGATTTCAGACTATATCTTGTTGACAATTTTTAGATATTTTGATATGTTTTTTTCTGAAATAGCTGGTCATTATACCTTGATGGGGGGAATCTAAACATGAAATAGGGTTCATTAATTTATTTAACATGTATATTTTTTATTTCATTTTCGGTGGAGGATTCTAGTTTCGTTCATTTTTCATGGATTTAAATTTTAATAAAAATTTATAATTATAATTTTTTATTAATAATGATACGAATTTACTAATTGAAATAAAGAATTAATAAATTTTAAACTAATATGAAATTCAAAATTAAAAGATCATTTTAGAGGTGTATTGTGTTTTAAAAAGTGATGTTTCATAACATAGTAAATGTAATCACCTGGATTTTATAAAAATGTAGGGTATTTTGGTGTCTCCAATTAGGTATATTTAGAAATGTCGTGAATTATCCATGAATATAGAAATTTATAAATATCCATATTTATATATGTCATTAGTTATTCACCTTTATGAATTATTCTAGTTCAATATGTTTTTAAATTTGAATAATCGGTGTCATTCTTATATGTGTCTAATTGGACATGTTTGTAAATATTAAAAGTTGGGGACATTTGAAAATGTGGTTTAATAGAAATAATTGTTATTATCATTAATTCGTTATTTTTTAAATATGGATAATTAGATACATAATTCTTACTTATTTTTTAAAAAATATTGGTAATTGCTTATATAAATTTATAAATCATATTAATGGAAAAATAATGTATGGTTAAATTGTTTATTTTGTATAGTGATTGTATTGAAATAACAATATTTATCAGGGTATAGTTGTTTTAATATTAGGGTTCGTATTTTCAAGGTATGTAATCAACATCACAATTTCATGGTAAGATAATGGAAATTATTTAGAGAGTAATGATTTTAATTAATAAATATTTGATTAGAATTTCAAATCTTAACGATATGTCTTGTTTTGTTGGAGGAAAAACCAACTTGAATGTTCATATTTGACTGCATTAAATAACTTAGAACAAATTTAAGTATCATAGATTGGGATTTGATTATGAATTGATCTAATACATTGATTGAAACTCATAGAGGTATAATGTAATTTTAATATTTTCCATTATAGATTTTAAATGAGAGTAATAAAACTGACTAATCTAAATTTGAGAGAATATTTCTAGTTATAGAGGGCTCATTATTACACAAGGTACAATAAATGATGTATATGGTAATTTATTGATTATATGACTCTAGTTGGAAGAGAGCATGAACCAAAAAAAAGTAAATTCAACTTTTCAATGATCCAAATATACTAAGTTTTTCATTTTACTAGGATTTTTTGGTGTAAATAATTAAATAAAATATTTCACCGATAAATTAATCATACATTAAACTATATATGAATAATAAAAATAGAATATTATGTTTGCTTTCAATCATAATTTTTTGTTGTATAATGAATTGGTTTTCTATTATAATCTTGAAGACTATAAACCTAAAACATTATTCATAATGGAATCGTGTAATGGAAGAAAAATTATTGATCCTTTAGTGAATAGTGAGAAGTCCCAAATATTTCATTGTAAAATTAGTGAACCTTTGTGGGGAGTGACCACAACTTAATTATTCCATCAACCATATAATATACTACGTTGTATTATATTACACAAGTATATTTTTGGGTGTTTTATCATTGGACATATCCTGGTATAGGAGAACAAATAAAATAACTTATTTTAAATAAAACATGGAATTATATATTTTAATTTTATATTATGTACTTGAAATATCAAAGAAATAATTGATTTAACATCATACTTATAATAAGTGAACAAAATATGATGATATGTGGGGGTTTCTATATAAATTATTTTTCTGTAAACATCCTATATGGGAACCCTCATAGTGACTTATTAATTTCTATTAACCCTATACCCCTAAATTGTTTCTAATGTCACATATTTTCTAAATTAAAGCTCATTCTATAAAATTTGATTTTAATTTTTTTGCTCAAATGGATTATTTTATGAATCCACTTATATTTATTTTCAATAACTTCTATGGATATAAAAATGAAAAATATGTATTTTTATAGGCATACGTGGATAAAGTTTTTAAGTATATTAATCATGATGCATATTTGAGATGACATAATGAAAATAAAAATGATCCATTAGAACTTAAGATATTAGTTTATGTATTATGTAGTGACATATTTATCAAAACTTTCATGTGTTCCCTGACCATAAAATTACTATAAATTTTTAAAGTGATATTTAGAAAATCTGTGAAATAAAAATTCATTTTTCCTTCAATATGTTTTTAATGAAAATTTTTGAAAATAATATTATTATTAAAGTGGTAGATTAATAAGTGTAAAATTAAGGGTACCCATGATAACAACATGCCAATTAATGTTTTTATTGTTGTGTTAATAAATGAAAAACTAAACCTCTATCAGAACAAGTTTAAAATTATACATATTCATATTCTAAAATATAGAATAAAAGTGAAGATGATTTCAATTAGAAATGGGAAATGACTTTTAGTAATAAATATAGATAATATTCTAAGAGTAATCAATAATAAATAAAATCCTTGCATGATATGGTGGATAAATTTGATATTATCCATGGAGTTTACCAAAAAATCATATATGATTTGGTATTATTGAATAATGTATTGATGGGATAATAATTTTACATTAATTTATTTATTTCCTGTATAATTGAAAAGATGAAATGAAAAATGTTATTTACTAAGTGAACAATAATATAAATTAGAAGTATAAATGAACCATGGTAAGGAAATCAAATAATATTTCATCCCTATCTAAATGGAACTTCAACATATGATGACATTTAGAAAAGATTCATGTTTAATTTTAAAGTAGATAGAAACCAATTCAATTAAAATAATTTTACGATTAAGAGCATAAAAAAGATAGAATCCATAAATTGAATGACTTATAACGCTCCAATAAAATCATAATCAGGTAGATTTTGTAATGTTTAAAATCTATAAATAGTTAATGTAAATTAATTTTTATATAAATTTGAATGTGATGGTACTTAAAGATAGTATAAATTAATTTGATACTACTCTGTATTTGTGGTAAAAATAGTTGATGTGTGCCTATAATCCCAAGATATCAATAATGAAAGGAACCATTATTTAACATCTCACACAAGAAAAATATTAATGTGGTATGATTTTTGTTATGATATTTGTAAAAAAAATTATCAATGAGATTATTTTGAGGTACTATAGTGAAAAATATGATAATGATTCTAAAAATAACCACCATTATAAAATCAAAGGGGGATAGGTATTGAATATACAAAAATTTATTACATTGAAAAATATATTATTCATATTTAATGATTATCCCGAATAAAGAAAATGGTGTGTGATTCCAGAACCAATGGTTTCTTATTAATATTATCTACTAGATAATAAAATTAATCAAATATACAAGATAAATATTAACATGTTATAATTTAAAAAAAGTGGGAATCGTGTTTGAAGAAAAACAAAGGGTAAAAAATATTTGGTATTCTTAGTGTATATTAAAAATGTGAAGAGATAAGTTTTCTTATATAGTATCATCAACACCACTAAAATTTACGATATTATGATTGAGGGAAGAATATTCCCATTTTTTAAGAATCCCTATGTAGGATGTAGAAATGTTTGATCAATGGAAGAGATGCAAATTTGTTGTATTAGTTTAACAATGGAGATTTATTCCTGGAAAAAATATGTTATTCCATTTCAAATATTAAGAGTGGTATTTTTATAATTTTTATAATTCCAAGTGGATACCCTATTAAGTGTTCTAAGAATAATTAAATAAAAGTGTGGATTTATCCTGATTTACCAACTTCATTTACTTAAGGTATTTTAGGTAGTTCCCATTTCACAATGTATTTAATAGTTATAAAAAATGTTACAATGGTATAGGATTAGTGGAATAACATAATACATGATTTTAATGCATAAATAATATGTGAATACTTTTAAATTATTTAAATATATTAAATAGGATAAATTTATTACATAAGCTATTAAGGTTGAATTTACAATCAAAGTGTTGTTGGACAATTTAATTTGGTTTTGATCTTGAACTAGAACAAAAAGTAATTCAAAATTTTAGTATAAAGAACAAATTGTTATCAAGAAAAATATTGTGTCCAACAAGTGTTATTAGGCACACACCATGTGGTTGAAAAATCTAAAAAAGAGGATGGTAGTATAAACCCAATTTTTTTAAAAAAATTAACTGAGTAAATATTGATTAATTTGTTTATTATCCAGTAATGTTATTATATATGATTTTATGATTAAAAAATATTATGATTGGGGAATATCATGATTAACCTTTTCATTATAATTTAATCCTTATTTCATGTAATTTATCAGAATTTTTTGAGAAATGTTAGGAAGGTAAATTCAGTAAATATGTAATATAAATAAACTTGGTGAACAGATATGAAATTTAATACCCCTTTAATTTTATGATGTCACTCTTTATAATTATTTTATTATATTGAATGTCAATAATTTTTTCTTTTGGGGGGGGAGAGGTTTGGTGGTATGGTAGTGTGTTTTGGAGAATCAAACTGGCCATGTACTTGATATTATTCAACATGTTGTTAGTCTAATTGTGGTGTAGGGGTGTCATAGAGAGATTTATTAAGCAGGGGAGGCTCATGGTGTGACTATGATGGGTGGTTTCATGAATCATTTTAAAGAGGATAAATCCCCCTATCATGGGGTAGTTGTGTTTCAACCCTTAGAGGTCACACTTTTTTGAAATCATTCATGATATTTCTTGGCATGACCAATATATTTATTTGATGAACTATACATTTTGATGTTTTTTATACTTATCAAATTAGGGATTTAACTCTAACCCCCCCCCCCCCCAACACACACAACTTTTACCCACTTTCTCCCTCAGTCCCCATGTTATTTGGAAGAATGTGGTCGATTCCCTTTCATATATTTTTCTCCTATATCAACTCTTCTAAATAATTTTAAGAATTGTTCATTATGAAGAGTCACTAATATTATGTTTAAGAACATATAAAAACTAGATTTTTCCTTCTTTCTATATTTCATATAATTCAGTGTATAATTCATAATTCTATGATTTCAGGATATTTTTTAAACTCTAGTTATCTGATCATGAATTAACATGTGTGGGATGGTGAGTGTACTCCATTTGGCTTGAGGTTTGGAGTCCATATAATATTATGAATTTCATGTACTGTTAAATGTATTCATGTTATTTTGGGTATCTAAATTCCTATGAGACTCATATTTTGGAAATTAAGTAATTTTTTAGGACAATTTAGACATGGTTGATCACTTAGAGGGGGTGTTATGGTTCTATGTACTAAGGGTGGAATACCACCTTGTTCGATGAGTACTGGTCGAGATATAAAAGTGGTTAATTGGGTCTGGTGTGGAATATAAAAATTATTGAATGTTATGAGGATCAAATATACTGTTATTTGAGCTCTGGTGATTAGTCCCCAATCATGTGGTGGATTTGGATGCATGCATGTGAGTACATTGTAGACCTTTGGAGTTTTTACTGAGAGAATGATATGGGCTATACATTATTTTTTATTTTATTTATATACTACTGGATATGTGACCTATTTTGATTTTTTTTCTCAAGTAACATTATGTGATAAGGTGTGACGTGATATTGGATGTGAGATAAAACTTGAGTGGGAAGTAATTGTCATAACTCTAATGTTTTTATAACCTTGAGTGATAATGTTTCACATTATATATGAAGTGATACTAGCTATGGGAGAAAAGGTATGGTTAATGATGTGGGGGAGAAAAAAAATGAGTGAGAAGGTGCTTTTGGAAAAGAATATGAATTCCCTAGATTGATAATTATTTTTCTAGATGCTTGATGTGAGTTTATTCCTTGTCAGAGTAGGTGTTGGCATTGTTTTGGGTACTAATTGAGGTGTTACAAGAAACTTCCTTTATGAATTAGGATAAAGAAGTTATGGTTAAGATTCAAAATGGATTGGTTAGTGCAAAATGAACCAATGGGAGTTTTATGGTTATGAGTATATATATATATATATATATATTAATGTTAGTGCATATACCATTGTATGACTAGTGGACTTATGTTAAGGATACACTAGTGGGATATTACCGAGTTTCAATAATCACACCTTGTACAAGAACCCCAGTGATCATGAAGAATTTGAAATTTGTGATATTTTATAAGGCATAGAACCTATGTTTGTATGTTTGATAATTTAAAAATACATAATTATTCAGGTGATACTAAGACACACACTAGGATATTTTATATTATATGCCTCATTTATTATTTTGAACTTTTTTACATTAAAATTTTGAAACACAATGTATAAAGAACCTATTGGAATTGTTTTATTGGATATTATATTATATTTTGATAATATATATGAATATTATATATATATATATATATACATCCACTAAATTTATTTTTGTTTAATTTTTATTTATTATTTCTTCAAGAATATTTAATATAATGTATTTCTAATATTATGGTCACAATCTCCCCATTGTATGACATAATCCATATTTGATAGTCATTATCCTCTTGTAAATAAGGAGGGATGAATGTGGTAACCCCCCCCCCATATTGGACAAGGTGATATTGGATGACGAATTATGAATCTTTCCAGAGGTCTATTTTTATATTTTATTAGTTCGTGGAATAATGATGAAAATATGGTTAGAACACAAGAAAGAATATATTTTTTTGACTTTCCAAAATTGACATGGTGGACGATTGAGAAACCCGTTTAGTGGGACCATATTTTTTGTCATGATTTTAATGTTTCATTATATTCTTTTATTTTTATTTGGGTGATAGATTTTATGTTATTTCCCTATTTCAATTATTGATGAGAGAGGGTCAATTCAGGCATCATGGATGGTAAAATATGCTTACATGTCCTTCACTCCCTTCCAATGATTCATATATATTTACATTAATTAAATTGTAACCATAATATATTCAAAATTTTCCCAAATGCATGATTTATGATATATAATTAATTTTACATAGGCATGTTTTAATTATATTGTATATAACTATGATTAACATGTAGTTACAAATCAAGACAATTTTAGATAGGGTTAAATCTAAGTTTTTATTCATAGTGTCCATGACAAAAACCTTAGAGTGTGGTTCTGATGATATTTTCATGTGTTTCACCTACTATGCTTATGTTTTTATAAAATTCTATCCATTATGGGTTTTTTTGAGTCCTGTTATTTGTATTCATGAAAACAACACCATCACTAAGACCTCATGTGATTCAACCAAAAGACTAAGTATAAGAGGTTACTAGGATGGGGAATTCCTTAGTAATACCTTCATATGGACATGAGGGGGAGTGTGAAAATTACTATGTAAATATTCCAATGGTATATATAGTATATTCATATCAATATGTAGATTTCTATTTGGTACTGATGAGGTTGAGAGGTTCCCATAATGGAGGATCCACCATGATGGATTTTTCATGATACGTCTAGATTAAATATTATCCATCCATTTAAGGTATATTTATTAATATAAATAGTAATGATGAGATCAATGTTATTGTGGTTATTCAGGAATTTTGAGACACATGGAATTTATTGGCGAATCATATGGCATATATAATTCAGGAACCCACTAATAGTTTATGGATTGAGAACAATATCATGTATATATAGGGATCCCATATAAAAAATGTTTTTAGTATAAAATGGGATTCATTTTAATGATATGATAAATTTTTCCCTATTGTTAGCTAGTACTAAGTCCCAAGGACCAAGATTCTTGAGAATGAAATCCATCTATTGGAGATATACCATGTATGTGTCTTTTACATGGATACTTACTCTATAATGTTTTTCCATATCCTCACTATTAATAAGGCTATATAAGAGGCTATAAAATTTTTTCATCTTCTTATATTCAATGGGTCATGTGTTAGTAATTTTACTAGGGTTGTGGATTCTTTTTTTGTTGGAGGAATTGGTACTTTTATTAGGTACACTAGTGTAGTAAAACAAATTTAGAATATGGTATGGGTTATTTGAATACTTCCATGGGTAGTAATTCTCTTATATTCTATTAGTAAGAACAAGATAGATATTTTCATTCATCGTATAAAAATATACTAAGGGAGTTACATGCATGTGATTGAATGCCTCATATCTAGTGATTTTACACATGGATGTCTTAGTTATTTAAATATATGCATGAATAGAACAAATATATGTTGTCCTCCAGGGGACGGGGACCTTAGTTGCGAATCATAGTTAAAATTAGGAGGTCAAATCATGGAGTTAGATGAGGATCATGGCTATATAAGTAACCATTGATTCCTTAAGGGTTGGTTCCATAGATGAGTCGGGGATTTTAGGATCATCATCATTGAAATATGAAAAAAATTATATTATTTTGAAATTGTTTAAAAGATGTATTGGAGGATCCATAAACAATTATAAGTACGATTTTTATTACATCGACACTCTTTAGGGAATCCTATTATTTTATTTGTCCTTGTGTTCTATATGATTTTATGATCACCATGGATTTTTCCCTTGGATTTTGGAATAAGATAAACCATCTTGTAAGAGGAAATACCATGTGCATAGTTTTCTATAATGTATTTTATTGGTTTGAGGATAAAATCATATATAAGATGTCTTGGTTTAATACATAATAAACATAGATATTATCTTCTAAATAAATTGGTTGGCATGAATCTAGTCTGACATTGATTTCTTTTATAGGTAGGTGCATTTTACCTTAAATATGTATAATATAATGTAGTTTTGAGAGTGTGGGACATATAAGAAGTAACAAAAGGGTTAACATCATTCTAGTAGGATTAATTTCATTATAGTAGTGGGAATATTATAATTGTGGGTTGAGTGAGATTTTTAGTCATTTTTTACTACATATGAACCATTTATTTGATTTTTTCCCAGAACAATTTTCATGAATCACTCCTAATATGGTTATTTACTATTTTATATATCCTATTATATGTTATTAACCTATTTAAATCCCTTATTATTTTATGTCAATAGTTATATTGAGAGAGATAATGATGTAGCTCGAGGACCTTCATGTAAAGCATTGTATTCCCCTGATTAACTCTCTATAAAGTTCTCTTCTTTATCCTTTGATAAGGAAAATGAATATATTAGACTATAATTAGACTATCCAAAGAATAAATGGGTTATTTAAAACAATTTGTATTTATTTTCCTTGATTAATGAACTATTTGTTTAGATAAAGGAATTTTTATGGTTTTCTAAAACTAAACTACTGTCTGGTAACAATATAATACAGGTCAGAACAAAATGAATTCCATAGATAGAATTTACTAGTACATATATATTGTAAGTATACAATGTCATTCAATTTTATTTGATGAATGAACTAGTGGGGTTTATGGATCTCATGATTTAGATCATTCATATGTACCTAGAATCATTTTTGTGTTGTTCATGGATGATATATTGGTGTATTCCCAATTTAAGGTGATTCATTCTAAAAAACGTCATAATTAATTAAATACACATGTAGTAAATAGACATTATTCCAAGGACTCAGTGTTTGACATTTTTATTTAGGAGGATTTCTATTTTTTGCATGTGATCTCTAAGGTATCATAGTATTTCAAAACAATTATGAGGTGGTGATGTCTTAAACATGACCCAAAAATATGTTTGATATTCAGAGTATTTTTTTAATTTTATGGGTATTATAGATGGTTCATTCAAGACCTCCCTTACATGGAATCTACCATGATGGTATTAATAAGAAGAGTAATTTATTTAATAGACTATTCATTATAAGTAAAACTTCCTAAAGTTGATGTAGATGTTGATGTCTCCTCAAATTGGGATTCTTCTAGACCATAGGTTTTATTATAAATTTTATTGTAATTAATTAAAAGTCTAAATGGGAGGTATTCTAATGAAATAATATCTTCTCATAATAAATGGATCTAGTCATATATGACTCTATGAGTGTAACTACCCTATCCATTACTTGTATCAAGAATCTATGATATATTCCATATTTTATTATAATCAATATCTCTTTAGTGATGCTATTTTTATTGATATAAGACATTTGATATTTCATTATACTATATACTTGTGGGGATCAAAACTATAATAAACCTGTTGGGTTATATTCATATAGAGTTTTGATTTGGATATAGAATAGTCTCTATAGATGGGGAATATCTTTCCGAAATGACATTACAGGAATCCATATGTGTAATGATTTTATAATTCTTGTGGGTAGTGGAATCTAGTGCACCAACAATCAGATTGGTAGATGGATGAATCTATACTCTAATAAGTCATGAGATGTACTTAGTTTTTTTGTTACACCTTTATTGGTGGATCAATTGAAGTATCACCATGAGTTTGATTATGTTTTTATAGTAATACAAGAATATCTCATGGGAGGGGAAAAGTTGTTGTATGATATCAAGATTGAGATAAGGAAAATTGTATCTATGTCAAGGTAGTATAAGGGAGTTGTTGATAAGGGGTTCACATGCCTCATGATAGGTGGTGAATTTGATATTGACTATGTTTCAAAATATTATTAGGTAATGGTTTTAGTGAATGACAATGAAGAAATATATTGTGTGGTTTGTCGCTCATAAATTCACATATCAAACGATGAAGGTGGAGCATCAATGACCATGAGGGAAACTTCAACCAATTCTAGAGAAGATTTTTAAATTTGATTATGTGTCCATATACTTCTTATTGGGACTAAAAAAACATGGCATGTCAGGATGTAGTATAGGTGGTGGTTGAAAAAATATTTATGTTTGAACTCTTTTTGATGATTTGAGTGACTTAATATTTGGATGAATTCATAAGATTATATGTGTGTGATATAGTGTAGCTTCACAAGGTGCCAAAGATAATAGTATCTTATCATTAGGAATGTTTCACATTGATCTGTTGATAGGTCTTATAGATGTCCATGGGGTTTTATCTTATGGTGTGTAAAATATACTAGTTCTGAATGGAAAGGCTGTTTAAGAGAACAATATTAATAAGTGGGGATATACATATGGTGTTTTATCTTGATTTTGGTGGATAATGCGATGATAATATGTAATTATTAGAGTTTATTTTCAAATAGAATCTATTATATATTGTTATATATGTAACCCTTCTAGAACATTGAAATTAGATCATGCTACTTGTGGTTATACTATTTAGAGTTGGGTGAATTTGTGGCGAATGAGCCAAGATTGGTATAAGAAACTACTATGTTCCTTTAGATGATAAAGATGTTTTTAGTTACCACTTTCGGAAGAGGGTCCTTTTATAGATTGATATGTACAATCTAAAAACCCACATAAATGATATAATTTGATTATTTCTAGTTGGATATATATACTTTGTTTGAGGAGTCCCCTATTCAAATTATAGAATATAGTGAGAAGGTATTACACAAAAATATAATACCACATATTTGTGTTTTATTAAAACATTTTCACACCAAGAGTATACATTGATGTTGTAATAATATATGAGGGATCAATTACCACTATAATTTTTCATTTAATCATATTGATGCTTCTTGAATTCTAGAATCCCTTATTAGGGTACATTGTAATGGACATTGAATTTCATAGTACCATGTGTTTCATGTTTTTTAATATAATATATCATGATGATGTCTTATTATTATGGTTGTTGGTGGGGAATCAAGAGTGGGTTATATAGAATAATACCAGACCTTCAACTATAATTCTATTGTATGAAGGAAACTGATTAATTGCATAGGGGTTTCATAGTGTGATTCCTAGATCTATAGATTCTCAAAGTGTGATCAATAGGGTTTACATCATGAATAATTTTATAAATGGTTGATCCCTATGTATTTAGCTGTTCATGTTGTTTCCCTTATGGTTTGAAAAGGAATGAGGCTAGGTTTCAGGGTTTTATTCCCTGACCAGAATAATCTTACTTCTACCTACTCATTTGAATTTTTTAAAAGGGATAGGTTGGGGATTTAACCATGGAACCCTTACCCTTACTCATCCTTCCATTACACTAATTAAATGTATTAAAAAATTTGATCCTACATTATATGTTTAAAGATCCTCTATACTCCTCTCTTGATTATTTGAAGTGTCATTCAATTTTCAGGGTCTTTCTTGTTATAAATTGTCCCATATAAGCCCTAGATGTATCATTATTCTGGTTATTAATATAATTTCATGTATCAAATCTAAATGATTTCATTTGAGGTATATTTTTGTTCTTTTGGGTCATAAGTGAATCATTGAGAATAAATTCATGGTTATACACTATTAACATCGATGCGAGAGGTTCTTACCATATTACAGTCTTTACATAAAGTTGGAGATCTTGACATGTAGAAAATTATTTAATGGGTATATTTAAGGTTATATAATTTTTTATTAGGCCTTGAAACCCATTTTGGGATTAATATAGGACAGTAATACCCATATAAATGGTATTAGGGTGCTGGTGATGATTCCCCAAAATTTTGGTGGGGTTGGGTGCATGAATATGATTATAATAAATCCCTTAGAGTTTGGACTGTGAGTAGTATAGAGGCTAGAGGTTGTTGGTTGTTTGAATTTTTTTAATGTGATAATTATGACTTTTTTTGATTTTTGATATCTAAGTAAACCTTGAGTGATAAGGTTTAACAAGATAAAACATATTAGACCCACAATAATTAAGAATATTTCGTCATATTAGTTATGTATAATATAACCTTAAGTGATATTGTGTGTCCTAAAATGGGATTAAAATATAACCTTGAGTGAGAAGGTGTGGTCAGAGATGTGAGGTGATACAAACCATGTCATAGATGGAGGTTCTTGTTATGGATATAACCAATAATACGTTTTATGGGATTGGTAGTATATTATATGAATTTTCATTCAATGATAATGCACTGGACCTATTCAAGGTACGGATTAAGGTTTCATATAACACTTCATTGAGGGATGGGACTGATTTAGGTATCGGTGGGTTTCATAGAGTCTTGGTTATCACGCAATGACTAGGTGTGATATTTATATTTATTTATTTATTTATTATTCCTTGAGAATACAAATTTAATAACTACTCAACATATCCTACACAAATGTTAGTGGTGTCCTGTTATAATTTTTTACTCATAACCACACAATCACCATGTAGAATTTTTATATTTTGTATCAAGGGTATTAGCTAAGAAAAACAATCATATATCAAAATTTTGAGAATATGGAGATAGAAATGGATTTCGAGGATACTCATCATGATTTGAGATCCTTTTATATAATAAAAAAAATAATATTTTCTTCTCTTATTCATTTTATAAATTCATCAATAACATCCGGTGATCCTATTGATGTACTTGTATTGGTTATTATATTCTATTTTGATAATATGTATAATTATTTTATCTATTTTCTTCCATTATAGTTATTTTTATTGATTATATTATAATTATTTATTCATCTTTATTTATATTTATATGTATCTCATATTGATTGAATTATCTAAAAATTTAATAACCAAATTCCTCACTACTGGTTAGTAGCCTTATGCATATAGGTAGTTACGCATGGGATTACATAAACCTAGTTATCATATTGGGTAATCTTGGTTGGTAAATTATAGGAAATTATTTTAATTAGTATAACAAAATATGACATACCATTCATAAATTTCACAATTAATTTACTAAAAATATTATTTATGTTTATTTGAGGTCTCAAATAGATATATTATAGAATAAAATGTTCATGTTTCATACATATATTAAAGTAAGTGAGTCCTATAGATATTATATAAGTTTTCCACTAAATAAATTATTTCCTACATTGAATTATAAATAAGTAGACTTATATAATTTATTACTGAATGAATACGGTCTTTTAACTTGAATAATTGAAAATATTTTATAGTATAGCTATAACTTGTTGAAGTTTTATAAAATATATAAAAAAATTTAATTTCATAAAATAATCTGTGTTAGATATCATGAAAAAAAAATTGGTTTCATAATTTTGAGGTAATTTTATGTAATAGAGTGTTCTAGGGAAGTATAGGTTGTGTAGTAAAAGATAGATATGAAATAAGTAAAATTAAATTTAAGATGATTTTAAAATAGTTTAATAAGAATAAAGGTTTGGATGATAAAATAAGTTGTTGAGATAGTTAAAGGATATTATTTAGAGATATGATGAATTTGATGTTTGAACTATTTAATTTTAGAATTTTTTATTGAAAAATAGGTAAAATGTTAATTTACACTCTATGAGAGAAATAGAAGAAATTTATTAAAAATTAGACAATATTCAAGCATCAAAGGAATTAAAAAATTGGAAGTAAATGAAGAGGAAATATTAGTGAAGATATGCATCATATTATATTACCAATGGGGATATAATGCACAAAAAATAAAAAAATATATATATAAAGTATTATAGAAATATTATTGATATATATTTTTAGAAGAATTGACAATAAAATCTAGGTGGAAGGGATGCCCCAAAGGTTGTGTGAAATATTTTCTTTTAAATTTTTTTATTTATCGATAATGAGGAATAGGAATAAAGGATGAATAAGAAAACAATAAAAATAATCTATTAATTTATGGAATGGAATATGAAAATTTTCATAGTAAAATGAAAAGAAATATCAAAATAGAGACTAAATTAGGAAGCCAATGTTTAAGTGATTAGTAGTCTATGGATAAAATTAAATCCATAAGAGATGTTGACCTAACTTGAAATAAAGGATCATGGGTGAAAGTATTGGAGTCAAATTTGTGACTATATGGAATATATGTCGAAGGAAGATGAAGTAATTCTATGATTTTTTCTACATATAAAATTTTGGAATAAAAATATTGAATAATAGTGGATCTAACATGGAAGGATAATGAAGAAAATAAATGTTGTCAATTATAGAATAAAAATGGCATTAAAAGGGTTATGTGAATCAATTGATTAATTTAGGGATATTTTGAATCTATTTTATAGATGAAGAAACGAACATTCCATATAGTTATAGAGACTATATCATTGAATAATGTAAAATAAGATGTTCCTTATCGATGTGAAACTTTTGGTGTTTTTTGCTAGAATTTGGAATCAGAGAAAGCCCTATTTTATATGTGATAATAACTTATTAAATGGTTGTAGTCATATTGAGAAGAATAATGAGTAAATAATAATTTTTGGGATATGATGTTTCTATAGTTCTTTCCAATGAGCTAAAATGGAATGTCTAATTTCATAATTTCATAAAAGAAGACATGGTCCTGGAAATAATTTATTTAATGAAAAGTGGTGTCTTTTCTATAGTGAACACTATATATATAATCATCTTCCATATTTATGAATAGTAAAAGAGATGATATAATGTTATCTATGACATAATTCATGTTTTCATGGTTGTAAAAGTCCTTATATTTAATATGGAGTCTAGGAAGATGAATATTTGATTCCATAGAAGTTGATGTCAAAATGAGAAAAAAAATTGTTATTAAAAATGGAATCCATGAAGAGTATAAATATCTTATGGAATATACTATGACTGGGAAGAATCCATAGAGATGGGTGTTTTTATCGAAAATAATTTATTTAGGGATTTATTGATTACCCATCCATAGTTCATCGATGAATAAGGTTTAAAAATATTGAAATGTCTATATTTATCACCATGATCATGTTTTAATGATGTATTTCATGTCGTTGAGTGATTTTTCTGACATCAACAAACAATAGTGATGCTATGGACACACCATGGTGACAGATTAAATTGAAGAGTAAATTTTTTATCATAATTTGAAATCCATAAAATAGTGCTTCATTTTCAGAAGTCAAGTCAACTCAAAGAGAAGAATTTTATCACATTAAATCATATAATGCATAGTATGACAACAAATCTTTGAGTGATAATGAATCAGTTTAAACCGTTGAATGATATAGATGGAGATTCATTGACTGAGTATATTCTGACATAATATATCTATAATTATTGGAATAAAACTAACATATCTAGCATTTATTGAATATATCCAATAGAATATTCCTAATTATTATGTGTGGTTTAATTGTTTAATGGAACAAGAAAAATATTATTTTATTGATAATATTTGGAATATTGTAGAAAAAATGTTGTTCTATTAAACAAAATAAATTCTAGAATAATCATAATATGATGAGTTAATATTAATTCAGCAATTTTTTCTTGGAAAGTAATTAATTAGCTTGAAAAGAATTTGAAAATGTCTAGTTTTTGAGTAGAAGAATATAAAATTATATATACAAGGTAAATTAAATCTACAGTTTATATTGAATAGATATTCTATTTGGAATATTGATTTCAATAAGACCATTATGGGAGTTTTATTTTTTGTATTTTTTATAACACTTAATTATTTAATCCCCCCAATAATTCCATAGTGTTTGGTAATTGAAATCCTTTTTTTAGAAAAGTTTAGAAATTAAATTTCTTATTTTTTACCTATATGACTCAAATTGATTTGATCATATTTAAATTTTGACATTAAGACACGACAATAAACCGCTCAACCTCACTCGAATTTACTTTTAGTATAACTAGGACTTACATATGTCCCCTAGATAATGAAATATGAGTAACAAATAACTTGGGTTTATAGAACTCCATTGGGAATGATTTACCCTTATAAATAAATCCCTTCTTATTACATCCATTATCAAATTTTTTGTTGAGTGGTTGTTAAATCACGCACACCAACCATAAAGGAAAAAAATAAAACATAATGGAATAATATTAACAAGGATCATACGATTCATAAAAAAATAATTTTTCCAAAAATAAACTATTATGGAACCTAAAAAATAATATTTAAATATAACTAATAAGTAAATGAATATTTCCCAGAAAGACAAACTTGCCAAAAATGAATTCCACCTACTTACCCAAGACTCTCTAAAAACCCCATGATTCTTCCTAACAACAAGGACTTCTCCCCCTCCATAGGTCCCACTCTAAAACTAAAAAAATAAATAGTAAATATGGAGTCCATTACAATACCTTTTTCACACTATATACAATATATTTGTACATACGAGTGGGATAATATTGGTGATAACTAGACCCTATATAATTTTCACAATAAAATATATTTCAACCAATATAATTTAAAATTGAAAATCTAAGACATTTTTTATAAAACATGTCTAAAATTGTTATATTTTATAAAATCTCAAACAAAATAAAAATTTGATCTATAAAAATTTTCATATGAATAAAAAATATATAGGATAAAAAGTTATCATAACTAATCCCAAATAATAACAAAAAATCACGATTTCACAAACACACCCATGAAAAAAACCAAACCTTGGGGAGACTGAGACCATGAGTAAAACAATTTGTATCATTTACTGTTGATATGAATAATCATAGAACCATGTCTATTTTCCACTTAGTAGTTTCTGAGCCAAGGTCTCCATAGCACCTCATGCATCCCTCTCCTTATGTCAAAGTAAGAAGACTATTTATGAGGGACTAACCTACACAATGGGGGGACTATTCCCTCAAATGAAAGTTACAAAAGTAAAATGAAAATAAATAAACATCCATAAGATAATGAAAGGATGCATAAACAATAAATAAAAAGAACACTATATCAATTTTCATGTGGAATTAATTAAAAATAGACACTAGTCACCCACTATAATAACCACATATAAAAAATAATCAAAAAAATACAACAAACATACAGTCACACATGTGATACCTACTAAAATCCATAGACCTCACACATTATTTATTTATGTAAACTCGAGCTTCTCAAGCATGATCCATTACCCATCATATACTAAACCTAAAATAAAACATAAATTTTACACATTAAATGGGCTTCTCATATAGTGTTTGAGAAATACATCTCAGTGGCATCTAATGAGTTGCCCGTAGTAGAGGAATAATATGAATTCATGTATGAACAATAAAATATGAATGCCACATAAGTTACTCATTCATTTTCTTATAACTAGGACACCATTAAACCTTATCCTACCTAGATGAACACAATGATAGAATTTAAATCATCTCTTTATTATCTAACTCCATTGTATTGATTCCATATCCATTCTTGAGTACTTAGGGTACAACAGAATCCAAAAATCAATCTAATATCCAAAAATACTAGGTACAATCATATGTAAATATCTATACTAGTGAAGAATTTCATCATTCCATGAATCAACCCCTAGGGTGGTCCTCGACCCAATTCTAGATAATGAAAAGTATTTTTCTTGAACACTGGACTATTCCATGCATGTATATTTTATCAACCCAATACCTGATGGAACATTGAATGATAATCACACCTACCCATCATGATAATCTTTTTGGAGGCCACATCACACCAACCCATCCTTTTAGTCTCTAGAGAACCTCAATCACATAGAACCATCCTGAAATACTATGGGGTATTAACAATCACACTAACCCATCCATGTAGATTATTTATTGTTCTAAGGGACGCTAACCCATCCTCTTAGACTATTTATAGGTCCAAATAACACTAAAAAGTCCCTAAAGACTCATTAGAGGTCCATAAATAACCGACAAGTACACATGGCATGTAACCTTTTACACAAAATTCTTCATGATCCTAAGGATATCATCAGTTAGGACCTATCCACTGATTATGAACACATCAAAACTCTCCCATCTGGGAATCCACTATGTCCTCTATACCTATTATGATCTCTAACCATTGATACCAGTTCATAATCATCATCCCTTGGTGAAATAATTTCAAAGAGTCCCCTATAACATACACCTCCTAGCATGTTCCCCTTCTCATCTAGATCTATGAGAAATCATTTTCAAGTAACCTTGGGACCACCCCAAGACAAACCACTGTAATCCCTTTAATAATTCTAATTCCATACACCAAAATATTATTTTGACTAGCACCGGATAACTATATCACATATCTAAAGGTATACCTCTCAACATTTATTCAGGAGAACTCGCTCTATATCAAACAATGTATGTTTCAAAGGACTCATCCCACTCAGAATACCTAACAAGACCTCGGAAAATGATCAGAATGGTGTCACTTATCAAATGTGTGATAAACTATCATTTCACCCAGCATCAATAGGATTGTTATTCACTTTCTATATTAGTCCAAGGACATACCACATATGCTACCCAAGTCTCATCATAATTACAGAGTCCACCCAAGGTCTCCTATCATCTCAAACATCTTTATCACCCCTTAGAAATATTGTCTCTAGGATATTTCAACAAAAGAAGTACTAAATAGAAATTAACCCAAGAATAGAAGACCCATCATCTTTCTATCTCATTATACTTTTCAAACCCTATATTTATTTTCTATACATGAAAACATTCAACATTAGTTTAGTAGGAAAATGATACATAATAAAAAAATAGTTTATATTAAGGGTGCCATAAATATATGTTAAGGTGTTAATAGACTTCCCATGTTCCTTTGAGCCTCCCCCATGCCTATACATTCCCTATCAAAGATTTTATCTCCACCTAATCTCTCCTATAATATAATACAACATAAACTATTATTTGAAAATAGTTATAATTAAATATAAAAATTAATCCAAATATTCATAACCAACAAAAAAATCATCAGACATTATCAACTTATAGAAACCTTGACCAACCATATGAAAAATGATTTCAGTATACTTTTGATACCATTCAATGAAAAATCCTATAATGGGACACTTTATTAACCACAAGTTTCATCAAATTTTACCAAAACATAAAAATAAAATAGTGAAACAAATTACCTCACTCAGAACCACTTTATAAGTTTTTCAAAAATCTATTTGAAACCTATTTGTTTCACCACAAATGAAATTATAATCGATTGGTATGATTTACACCTTTTCATGGTGGAAATATTCATGAAACCCAGAAAAAATAATCCAAAATCATAAGGCTTCCAAGGAAACCATGATTAATTCTAAAAATAGAATAACTCATCTTAATATATCACTAAAAACACAAGAAGTAATAAAAATTAGAAGGGAACATAAAGAAAATTATGGGGGAGGAGAGAAAACTAGAAATATCCTCTCCCAAATCCATCCTCTCACTTAAATTTTGAGACATATTCCACCTAAAATTATTGAAAATACCCTATAAAAAATCCACCTAGTAAGCCTTCATATCATGAATTATTTTATCAAAAAAATTGTTTCCTCTAAAATTTCAAGGTCAAATCCTTTTAACAGCTTGATAGGATTTTTCCCAAACACGATTCATAGCATTAATACAATTAACGGCCTTAATGGTGTTCCCCAAAAAAATGACAACTAGAAAAAAAAATTAGATACTAAATCATATTAGGTGGAACACCTGAATCATCCTGGGTTACTTGGTAATTCCAATAACTATATATTGATAACATGAAAAAATAACGTAAATGTTTTTAAAATACAAAAATTGTTTTTAATATTTCAAAAAATATCGCAATCTTTATCTTATTATCAATTATAAAAAAATCCACCAATGGATAATTAAAAATTTCATATCAAAATAAAAACATATAAATATAAAAACTATTAAAAATCCACCAAGATAATTAAAATTATATTCAATAATATAATAGAGTACTCAAAACATGTTATAAACATCCATATACTAGCGCCTCAAACTAGATTGACCATTGTATGTGGATGTTTGAATCAGTGATTTCATTTTAAAAATTATGTTTCTTTTAAATTTATCCTCTCAAACTTGTTAAGGTTATCAATAAACTCAATATAATATCTTTATATCACCACATGTGTAGTAGTAGAAACATAGAGATAGTAGAAAATAACATTTTAATGTTTTGGAAAAATCCAACTCCTTATTATAACTAGTTATTACCCCTATTACAGATTCTTGACTATAAAAAAAATTATTCCAGTTCTTCAACTCCATCCGAGAGACTCAATTTTCTTCCCGATCTTACTAAAATAATACCTTTTATTTTATATTTTCTGAAAAATTTATTCTACTACAAAAACTTAGAGACTCCTTCTACTCTTGTATCTAACCAGAATACATCACCAGCTCCCAACACCAACTAGATGTCTTCACCTTTATTTATGTTATGATACACTAAAAAATGATCACTTATCTTTCTCTAAAACCTTACAGGATCTATCTATCTCATGTTGTCTTCAAGTATCATCAATTAGCTCTATTATGACCATTGGTATTTCTAAATAAGTTGTAATCAACTATTTTCTTCTCAGTGAAAAAGTACTCGAGTTGATTCATCATTCTGCTAAACTTCTAACCTCATGTAAATGTGTGAAAATGGATAAAAATATATTATATATTTTATGAAAGATAAAAAAAAGAACAAAATCATCACCACTTCTATTTTAAGAATGAGTTTCATGGAATCTGAATCCATAGTAAATTTATTTTCATAAACTATTATTTAATTTTCTCCTATCAATTATTTTTGGGTTTCTCAATTTATAAAGTGATTATTCAAGTGTGCATGTGCTCATTATCCATCCATCTTCAAACTTTACCATATTATAATAATTCTTGAATAAGTATGTAATTATTCTTCTATTTTATTATTTTATTTTATAAAATGTATGTCATTCAATTATCCTCCATTAATATTTCACTATCCTTATTTCTATAGATATGTGAAACATAGTTTCATCCCTCTTATGTGCATCAAGATTTTCACAAGATGTTTCATCTCATTTACCACATGTATAGGCATAACTCCCTTTTTCTATCACATAAGAATGTGTTGTTATACAATTTTTCATGGTGTCTTAGTTCCATTATCACAAACATGAAGGTTACACATAATAGTATTAGTCTATCCATATTTCTTCATGGAATAAGTTCTTCGTAAACAAATACAATTATGTTATGTACAAGTTATTTTCCTTCAAGTTTCCATATCCATCATGAATGAATATGATTCTCAAGAAGGAATATTCATTATTTCAATGTCGTTACATAGTTCTCGATATATCTATATATGAGATCCTCTGGAGATATCCAGAAACTAACATGGGCCTCGGTGGTTCAATATTTATTGGCATGCAACACTACCTTATGCCACCCCAAACTCTGGGTATTATGATGCCTCAACAAACCACTTTTTATACCATGTCTAGACATATCTAATCTCACCCTATTAATTCAGTTTTAATAAAATATAATTTAATTTTCATGGATTACACTCTTACAAAAGTTTTCATTCCTCACGGTGAAATCATCATATGCATGCCATTATCGCATGCATCTCATTTGTATAAGAAAACAAGTCCATTTTTCTAATTCATCTGAAATCTATTTTATTTTATATGGGGATTATCATTGATATTTTTCACCAGAATAAAATAAAAAGATGACATTCATGGAGATTCTTATCCTCACCACAAGATAGTAATGATCGTAAAACATCCATGACAACCCCGTGCTCGATCGATGTAAGTCCATGATGAACTCTACAAACCAAAATACATCGAGTGTTACTAGATTTGGAAGATGATGTCTTTAATAAAAAAAATTTTGAGATCAAATCAATTAAGTGGATTATATTATTTCCATATTTATAATAGATGAGTGAATAAAGATGTAGGATAACTACCCTCATAAAAAATATCACATGGAATAGATTTATTTTATTAGAAATCCAATGAAGAAATACTCTACATTTTTCATTTAGAGATCAGAATACACCAAACTATTTAGAACTCATGAGATTCATCCCAAAGGGACCTATTTGGAACATTTCTTCCTCCCAAAACTTGTGCCAGCATGTGATACACATGGGTGCACAATGGTGGGATTATATCAAATTTACCTCATACACCTGTTGTTTGTGGGCTAGCCTGGGGTGGCTCTCTTGGGCATGGTAGACCATAGGGTCCATCAGGTTACCTCACACCTTTTCACCTTATACATTAATGCTATATTATGGGATTACATGTGGCATATATCATACATTTTTCACCAACAAACTATCTAGAGTTATCTCTCTTTGGTGTGGTAGACCTCTTGATCCCATAGGTGACCTTGGTTGAGCCCAAATTAGGCTGGAATATGGAAAATATGTTATTTTTTAAAAACCTAAACTTATAGATAATATTAGATATATCTAATTATTAAATTATAAACCAATAAATAACATAAACTCCTTCTTCCCTTCATCTTCCACCTCAATGATTCATTATTTAAAATGTAAATACATTCTACATGGCATTCGATAAACTCCTCTTGAAATAATAACATATTCAATGGATGTTTTCTTGTTATTATTCTCTCCAAAATTGTAATAAAAATATCTCATCCATGTCACATCTCATTGTCTGTAAGTTTAATATAAAAGACAACACAATTCAATAATCATATATTGACACCTTATTTATAAAAAATGTAACACAAATTCAAATATAAGGGGAACTTGGTTGAGCCTTGACTTGAATGAATTATGGGATAGAACTTAATATTTAGTAATTCCATAGTTGTAAATAATATTTAGTAATATCTATGTTTAGAAATATATACCGTGGGAAAACTCAAAATCCTTCTTTGTTTCATCTTCCTCCTCAATGATTCTTCATGTAATTGTAAATAAATTTAACATGGACTTCTATGAATTAGTCGTGAAATAATAAAATATTTCATGGACTTCTAATTATTCATTTTCTATAACATTCTAATAAATATTGTGTTCTCCCTAACATATATAATGTTTTGTAAGACCATTCCAAAAATAATCACAATTCACCAAACTCATAATGACACATCATTGAAAAAAAATGTAACACTAGGTCCAACACTAGTTCTCCATATTACCAAAAAAGTTTTATATTACCTCCAAATTCCAAATTTGATTATTCTATAAAACTCCAATCCCCAACAATGCTATTTAATATAAACCAAGACACCAGCTCACTATTGGCACCGCCACCAATATTGTGATCAGATAAACCAATCAACCGAAACATGCCACATTGTCCTTAACTTATTCAAACCAAGGATTATTATTACCTCCACTGTAAGAAACCACTCATAAATTCGAACTCCATATAATGTCAATCCCAACCATTAGAATCACATACTAAATGATTATTTTAGTAGTCCAATGGTACATTAACCCTATTCCAAATAATACTCCCAATATAGATCCAAACACATTTTATATTTCTCTAATAAAAAACACCAATCAGACCTCCACTAGATTAATTTTTCTGAAACCATCAATCACATATGGTAATGCATCATCAAAGAGAAACACCATCTTGAAACCCAATATTTCAGCTAAAAATCACACACATAGTGTCCCACTCATAGTCAAATAAATTTATGAGCTTCCTTAACTTTAAAAACTATTTTTATAATAATTGGAACCATTTTTCACAACCCGTCTCTCAGGGCCTATGCCACGACTACCCCAAGCCTACCTTCCATTGGCTAGGGGCTGGCGACTAGCACTGGAAAGGAAAATCCCTAAAACGGGAAGGCATTGCCTTTAAACCTGTACAAACACATAGAGAAAAATACAACAAGAAACAACCACTAAGTAAACTACTATAGTAAAAAAGACTTCTGAAAGTGAAGGGGATGAAATACAAGCCTAACTGAAAGTACGAGTACAACTTAAAAAGTAAAAAACTGCTGAAAAGGTGAAAATCAGATCTTGGATCATCCACCACAAATCCTACCTGAAGGGTAGGTATATCTCACGATCAGTAGTCCCTATGTCACTGTTAATGCTCCTTTCTATCATAGAGTCCAACGTATGGTAAAGGGGAATACCTTAATCACAAAGAGGTTCCCCCTTTGAATAACATCAAAAATTGAAAATTTCATGGACAAGGAACCCATTTGGAAGGATTCGTGCTAGTTTCCAATATGCCGCGCAAGTCACTTGTGTGCCACCTATGGGCCACACAAGTCACTTGCGCAGGCTGTTCTTTTTGTTGCCCAAGGTGCCCGGTGGCCTATAAATATCCCCTATGGGCCCCCTATTTAAAGGACGAATTTTCCAAAACATACATTCAAGCTCTAGTCCCCCAAGTATTCAACTCAACTCTTCCGAAATCTTCTAAGGTAACTTTTTACCTATAATGGAAGACTTGAAGGAGTAGCATAAGGCCTAAGTGTTTAGGATTCATCAACACTTGCACGCCTAAGTGTCCAGAACTCCTTAAAAGTGGAAACACTTGTGCGCCTCCCTACACTTTCAACAAAACATGTGCACCTCCCTTTTTGAAACATATTAGGATAATACTAAAGTCTTGAGTTAAGTCTCTCCCAAGTATTACCCTATATATTCTTCATCGCCCAGGTGAACCCATGCCGCGTAAGTACACTTACACGGCTAAGACCTGCGTGCCAAATTATTTGCACATCCATACTTGCATTCCAACTTTATTTGTGTGCCTCTCTCTTGTTCAACTCTCCTCTCCAAGATATTTGCCCTCGAACACCTTTTCAAAGCCATTTATGGCATGGTTCCTTTGTTGGCTTCTTTATCTGAAAGGAATTCTGTGAGAACCTCTCCCAAAACCTTGTGACTTACAATCTTTAGGTCACCATGGTTAGAGGTTTCCTATATAACCTCATCCTTTAAGATGAGAAGATCTTTTTATTTTGGGCCTCCTTATCAATAGTAAGCCCCAAGTTACAAATCCACTTAACCTGGGCCTCCTTCTCAGGAGTAATCCCCTGTCATATTTTTCTTAAACATTGGGCATCCTCCTCAGAAGTAAGCCCCAATATTAATTTCTTTTGATTTGGTCATCCCCATCAAGAGTGATCCCAAATCTTAATTTCATTTTATTTGGGATTCCTTCTCTGGAATAAACCCCAATCATAAGCCCCTATTAATTTGGGCTTCCTTTTCAGGTGTAAGCTCCATGTAAAAACTCCAACTCTCTATAAAGTAAAAATACCTTTATGGACTCTGCTTATAGGATTCTTTCCTAAGTCCTAGTCTTTATCTACTTGGGAATTCATACATATGAATTCCCCACATCATTCCTCATGACTGCATATTTCATGGAACCCTCATCAAGTATACTGATACCTCTTATTTCTCACACCGAACATGACTCAAATGATCTTAGAGTGTGAATGTAATCACAAAATCTTTTTTTTGGGCCATTAACCATGCATAAACCCCATATTTATTTACCCGAACTATGTGGACTTTGATCTCTTCCTTAAAAGTAGAGTATGTAGGAAGACTTTATAAGGTTCAAGCCCATATTTCATTAATTTTTTTCTGTCCCATATGATATTAAAATATATCCTTCATATAGAATTATGTGGGTTCTAATTCCTTTTTAACAAGGATACGTAGGTAGCCCATCTGTGGGAATGATCCCAACTCTGAAATAATCTTTGTCTTTCTGAACGAAAATTAACTTCAAGTGCCCCACTGAGTGGATTTAAAACCAGTATGATTATCATAATGAAAAAGAGATTTATATATAATTTATTGAAGAATACCATTGACTAAGAATCTCTAATACATACAGATGATTCTCCATCGATGAAGATCCTAGAATACATATGAAAGATTCTATAAATCCCATACATATAAATAATTGATTTCTAAATCTAAAGAAAAACTCATTTTCATACTTTTTGAATTAATAAGGATTCATGAACATAACTTAAATCTATGAGAAGGTCCCAAATTAGGCAATAATCCCCCCTAAAAAGGTGTGATGAGCCTGACCTCCCATCCTCTCGACCAATGAAAATTCTTAAGCCTCATCGGTCCACAACTAATGATAAACTACCTTTGGAAAGTAGGTCCAAATGGATATAGAATCATTGGATGTTTCAGGTTCTACAAATAAACCCATTAGAAATCGATTGGAAAGTTTAAACCTTAAACAAACAAGGTCATCCATATTTCCAGAAGAAACAAAAAATGGTGAACCTGACGTGAATCTGTAACCAAGTTAAATGATGTTTTACTTATTTAGTAGGCCCCTATTAAACTCAATATGAGGTCCAAAAAAGTAGTCAATAACAAATGTGATCATCCAAAATATGTAGTCTGGACAAACCTATCTTGATTAGGTTTACTATATTAAATAGGCACTCTTTTCCAAGATCTCTCTACAACACAGAATGGCTTATTTAAAGTTCACACTTATGAATGCCTTGGCCGCTACTCCTGCTAGATCCTCATCCACTCTAAGGATGACATCACCAACTCAGCATCTTCAACGCTGGGATTCAAATAAATTGGTGAGAGAATACCATCAACACAGTACCATCCTGAATTTGAAGGTTGCTCGATAATCCCTCCAAGTTAGCCAGTCACCCTGGTTGTTCAGACAGCGACAACTAGTGGTTAAGAAGCAGGTGGTGCCAACAACCGTTTCCTACCATTTCAGGTTGTTATCCCTAGAATGCAACAACCATTCCCTCCCATATTTTAGGGAGGTGGATGAAGAGGTCACTCAAGGCCTCAGTTCAAGAATACAAGAGTCCTTCCTGAGGAATCCCACCAACAATCGCCGCCAGACTCGTGCGATAGTGCACCCTCAACATGATGAGGGTATCATCTCTAGGTGTTTGGCTTAGGTTCCTCAGACCCAAGCATGCAAGAATAACTGTAAAAGGTGAAATTCGTTCAACATGGAGTAGGTTCTTACCTCTTCCCCCTCCGGAGAATTCCATCAATCTAACTTGATGGAAAACAATGAGCGGGCATATACACCTGTCCATCCTGATTTCACTACCCAATAGACTCATCTGGCATTAACAAATCAATCCCTCCAGGAAATTCTGGTGGAGTACTATAGGTAGGCACATACAACTGTTTATAATTCATCCGCCAGTCAATAGGCTTGTCTGACTGCATCAAAAGAAACTCGCCAATCAAATCTGGTGACCACCTGTAAACAGGCACATACACCTGGTTACACTCATCAATTATGCCAGTAGTATCGTATGCCAGTATTGAAGGAAGTTCATCAATCATATTTGGTGGATAACAATCTGTAGGCACATACACATGTAGTTCATCAAGCTAACCAATAGTCTCATTTGGTAGCACCTATAGATGTCAATTGGAAAGCTCCAATGACAAACAGAAGGCAGACACAACTTTCTACTCCCACACATGAGTACTATCAGAATTCACTGACAGGAAAAGGAGGACAAGAGCAGAAATACACAACTACTCCAGACACGTAATGGACATATATTCCAATTCTGTCAGCTGAAGTCACCAAGCACATTCTGATAATGGTGAAGGAGAAGAAGAAAATCCCTGCCCATATTCTGGATACCTATCAGAATATTATAAAAACTTCAGTGACATTATAGGGAAAGAAACATTAATATGTCCCTATAAATGGATTGGGTCATCAACATTTCACTCTAGAGTATAACACACCTCTGTTCCAGTCCAAGAGGGTCACGGGGCATACTCCCCCATGTCATATGGACAATCAAGTCGGAAACATACACCAAATTTAAATGGAGATAATCAGCCTAACCTGACCATTTCTCCTAATAAGGCACATAAACTTGCACATAATAACCACTTTCATCAACAAGTGGTTTTTAAAGTGAGTAAGAATGCATCCAAGAAAAAGACCCATCCAGCACAGTTGAAAAATCAATAGATGATCTGCAATAAGGCCTTTCTCAATACTGGTGTTCTTGAAGCCCTTTGAAAATTGTCTGTTGCAACTCAACATTCTACTCTCTCATTTCCAGATTCCAGAAGTAACAATAATAATTCCTAAGGTCTTCATCAGACACCTCCTTATGAAGTCTTGCTTCATGAAAATTTAGTCAATCTCGAAGTATCATCTTCAGATGAGAGCCACGATAACCCTCTGCATGGTCAGAAGTTCAAGGAGAAAAAGGTTTCATATTTTGTTGTAACCCTCCATGGTGGACCTCCAAATGATGATGAATTTTGTGGAGAAAGTCTTCTCCGCATTAGTAATTCGCATTTCCTGGAAAATTCTTCAATGGACAATGCAGTAATGAGAAAGCCCTCTTATCTTGAGGCACTTGCAAATGCGAAGTCAGTCATGTCTGATGCCTTACCACTAGCTGGTGAACTACGTTCTCAATCAGAAGATAGCACAGGGTATAGGTCATTCTCCAAACCACCCCTAGATCATTCATCTTCTAATTTGACAAATTAATTCTCTACTAATCATGTTTAATCTGATAAAGCAATAAAGAAACATCAGATTTGGTCCAACCAGGTAGATGAATCTTCATCAAATGACAAAGAGGAAGTGCTGAATATGAGAAAACAACTAGCTAAAGGTGAGATACCAGTCATGTTTTGGCCTTTGGCACACTCTCGGTATGATATTCAAGAAATTTTTATAAAATATTGTATTCATTATATTCATCTAAAAATGTGGAAAACTCTTTGTCACTTAAAAGATAAAATATTACCTTATGATGAATATCAAAATCATGTTAGGGTAATAGAAGGGTTGTAACACCAAATTGACATGGCATCTCTCTCAGTTTCCCACTATACAAAGGTTGAAAAGCAACAGAGAGCCCTTCAGCATACATGCCTTGGCACATTAAAAAGGTTGCGCCAGTTAATTACCAATGCCCCATATGGTATTTATATCAAGGGATGGGGTGTTCATGGAGCATTGCATTTTACTATGCCCCTAGTTAAAAAAGCCTTCCAAAAGTGGTCTCATGCAATGTTATTGCCCATGGTTGGCCACATCTAACATGTTTTGTGTGTAATCAAAGGCTTTCTCAAGAACATGCCTCGACTAGTTCTTCCCAAAGTCAAGCATATAAAGAATAAGTTGTCGAATTACTCTTGCATCAATAAAATGGGAATATCAAACAGGCTTATCATTTAGAGCATGTGAATTATCAAGTGACAGAGGTTTCATAAATAATTCAACGGTCATCTGAGCCAGGTGATTTGAGTGGATGTAGGATGATGCATCCGGTAAATTTCTGGACTAAAATCCACAAAATCAGGAGGTCTTTTAAGAATGTTTCAGATGTAGCAGCTCAAGAGCCACCTCATCTTGCCAGGATGGGGACTCTTTTAATCCAACCCTCAGGATCAACAGATAGGATTCGGGGATTTCTGCAGGAAAAACAGGAACACCCCAGTCCAACGAGTTGGGGACTTTTTCAAATTCTCAATCTCTTCGTCAATGAAAGACAGTATTCTCTCAATTAGGGAAGAAGCCACAAGAGCAACGTAGAGCTGAATTATCAGGAGATTGCCTCCAAATTGCGGTTCATCAAGAAGTTCTTAAGGGATCAACCAAACAAAAGGCAATGTCTCATAAAGGACTTGGAAGAAGACAATATCATAGAAGCGCTGACAGAAGGGTTGTAATGCATTATAAATCGATAAATTTCATCAATGTCATTGTCACCAATCCCCCAGAACATGAGGCTCACTCAGGGGAATCAGATGAATAAGTTCATGTTCAAGAGGCTGTACACACAGAAATGAATCAAGGAGGTGTGCATACCAGAAGACAAAGGGTTTCCTAGGGGCAAGACATTCCTTCAGGTAATTCTCTTCCATACTCCAGAAAGGAACATGCCAAGGAAAAGGGTAAAATTCAGGTTACATCCCACCCTACCTCTGGATAAGGTCAATCACTATCATTATAGGAAAGGTTCGCACAACAAGAAGAATAAATGAAGGAGTTAAGGAGGATAAATGCATAACTACTTCAAGGTAGTCTTCCTCCTAAGCATGAAAGAGTTAATCAATCAAGAGAATTTGTTGTAGCTATTGGGATGGATCAAGAATATCCCACTTTACAATTACACCTTCACAGGTCCAATCATATGGGTCATATGCGATAGAAACTGGAAATACAACCATCAGTGACAGTAACTGTCGCCACACCTATCCAAACTCTAGTTATTGAACCAGCTCAAGTCCAAGCTAAACCAGATGTTTCTCAAAAATTAATGAATACCATTGAGTCATTAACAACTCTGTTGGAAGCTATGGAAGGAAAGAGTGTACAAGTTCAACCAGAAAAGATATCTTACCATGAATTGGTGGATGCAATCCCTCCGCCATCAAATTTTATCAATACCACATTCCCAATTTTTAATGGTTCGGGAGATTCAAAACAACACTTTACGCATTTTGTTTCTCGGTGTGATCCTATGATGGGAAATCCTCAACAACAAGAAGTATTTAAGCTTAGGTTTTTTGTGAAGTCATTACAATGACCTGCTTTTGTCCGGTATACAAGTTTGAAATCTCAGTCATTTACTGGGTGGGAAGATCTCTGTCAAAGGTTCCTTCTTCAATTTATCTCAACATTACCAAAGATGACAGTTTTTTATCTTACCAATTGTAAAAAAATGGAGAATGAAAGTTTTTTGGATTTAATTGCTCGCTGGAAGAGATTAACATATTCCTTAAGTTTAGCACTCCCTCAAGAAGAGTTGCTACCAATCTGTGTGGAAAATCTACGTGATGAATTACGAACACCATTGATCCCTATGAAATACACAAGAGAGTTTCTAGACCTTACATCAATAGCTCCACAGATAGAAGACTCTCTTATAAAGACTAAGGATAAAACTTGTGCAATTCCAATAGTTCCAGGAAGAAGAATAGGAAAAGCAGAGATTGTGATAGTTATACCTAAACAAGCACCTGTACCTACTTCCACTTCAAAACCTTCATTATATTGAAGGGCTCCACCTCCTGAGCATCAAAAAAACGTCTGCCTCATGAAGATGATCAAAGAGATCAAAGGCGGAAACAATTTGAGAATTTAAAGAACAAAGTTTCTTCTTTCCGGAATGAACAAGTTCTTTGTTACTTCATATCAACTCTGGAAAACAATCTGGTTCAGTTATTGAGGCCCAAAAGGCTGAACAAGGAAGGAGTTGAAGACTATCCCATTTATTTCCTATTTCATCAGATGTTGGTGAATCCCATTCATGAGTATTTTGTCTTCAAAGACCTCCTAAAAAATATGGTGGACTCTGGACAAGTAAAATTGAAAGGTTCTACAGCCCAGGTAGCATGTGTTACTGCTACAGATCTAGAGGGAGGAGGAGAGTGGCACGAAGTCAAAATTAAAAATGCATAGAAATATGATGATTGGATGGTTAGGAAAACAATCAACCGAACTCATGCCATTTTACGAACACAATTGAATCAACCAATTGTGACTTCTTCTATGTATGCCATAGTAAAACCCCCTTCATCAGAAGGAAAATCCTCAAAGAATAATAGTATTTTGAAGAAATAAGATCAGTCAGAAGAAGACGAGCTCATGAAAAAACCTAAGTTGTCTTTGACTCTGGCAGATTTTATGCCATTTTCTTCAAAAGTACGGTCACCACCCCACCAAACAGCATAGCTTAAACTGGTTCATATGGTAGAATATTCATCAGATAAAGAATTGATTTTTAGTTCTGTTAACATGATTCATTTAACAGATCCCTATGCTAATGATAGTTTTGATCATGACGAGTATAAGTTCCCTATATCTAATAGAGGAATTAGAGGAAGATACAGAGGTCTAGTATACAGGGGAAGACATGGATATTCTAGAAGCCACTATTTCAATCCTACCCCTACTAGAACTGTATATGTGATAGAGACTTGTGTGAAAGCCCTTCAGCGGGCTCAACAGGAACGAGAAAGTTCTTCCACACATGGAAGATTCGTTCCTAACACAGTTGTTTTGGAAGACCATTTATAGGTCACACCATCTTCCTCTAAACAAATAGATAGACCTAGTCAGTCTAATCTACTGAAACCAGGAGTGTTTCTAATTCTGGCCCTGATACAGGATGCATCTAATGCCAAACCATAAACTCCCAAGGCACCTGCAAAACCACATTTTCATGATGGGAAATGCAGACCTTTGGGTCAAAAGTTTGATGTCTTGAAACATTTGTCCCAAGTACCAGCCAAGTGATCAATTCTATATGCCTTGAATATGTCAAAAGATATTCGGGAGGCGCTTATTGAGGATTTTCCAAGTCCTCAAGAATTCAAAACTGAAATTGGTGCGGCTGAGGTCTACCATATAAGGAATGATTCTATAGAATTTCATGTAGTGATATATTTTACAGATGAAGATGAAGATGATGTTGTACATGGACATATCAGACCTCTGTATCTATCTGGAAAATTCAATGATATAGACATCCGACGAGATTTCATTGATAATCGATCAAGAGTCAATCTCATTATTTTTCATACACTTCATCGATTGGGCCTCACTGAATCTGATTTATCTCTTTATACATTGATGTTCCAAGGATATGATAAGAATGAACAAGAACCTCTGGGTGAAATTATACTCAGAATTCAGTTTTGAGACCTTGAATCTAATTCTGATTTCATGGTTTTTCATTAGGATACATCCTTTAATATTTTTCTTGGAAGACCTTGGATATATCAACATGTGGTGGTACCTTCTTCATACCATCAATGTCTCAGATATTGTTTCAATGGTCAAATTGGGACATTGTATGGTGACAAGGCCCCATTAAAAAGGTGTGAATCTCAATACATTGAGGAATAATTTTATCACATGGAGGGAAAGGAAAATCCAGGGCAAAGAAGGTCACCAAAATTAATGCTCCAAATGGTTTGGAAAAGATTCCAGTAAACCCATTCATACATGTGAGTAAAGATTATGTGTTTCCTATCAGTCAAATTGACAAAATACACCTAAATTCAAACACTCTTATAAAAACATCCATAATGTCAATTACGGAAATTAAGCCAAACATCATGGGAGAAATTGTTGATTCACCAAGCAATGATGAAATCTTAAATGGATATGTCTTCATTTCAACCGCTGAAATCTAGAAATTATATAGTTCATCAACCAAGTCAGAAGAAGTTATAGCAATGTCAGAAGAAAACAATGATGTCGATTCCCAATCCATCATCTCCTCTTTATCACCCCAGGAAGACCCTTCATCATCAATAGGGTCAGAAATGGTAGCCTTTTCTTTAAGATGTTCAAATTTTAACTTCTCCCAGGACCATGGAAATTATTCTTCTTCATCTACTATGAAATTTGAAAAATAAGAAGAAACACATATTGAAGAAGAGGAGGAAGATCTTAGGGATGAACCTCCAGCATTTGAAGAGGGTATCTCCACCATTGTGGATGAATTCAGAGAAATAAATCTAGGTACAAAAGAAGATCCATGCCCCACATTAATTAATGCATCCATGACTCTTGAGGAGAATGAAATGTATACCTCATTTATAAAGCAAAATAGAGATGTATTTTCTTGGAATTATAAATAAATTCTAGGTCTTGATATCGATGTTTCCACTCATCATTTTGGTTTTCCAGAAGAACATCAAGGATTCAAGCAAGAAGAAAGAAGAACACACCCAACTTATGCCTCCAAAATTGAAGCTGAAGTTGATAAGCTTATCAAGCCTAAATTTGTCATAGAAGTTGAATATCCCAAATTCGTGGATAATATTGTCCCTTTGAAAAAGAAGAATGAAAAAATTATATTTTTCACTGACTTCAGAGATCTTAATCGGCATCGTCCCGAGGATGATTTTCCAGTTCCAATCATAGAACATTTAATTGATGCAACAGGTGGGTACGAAGATATTTCTTCCATGGATGGTTACTTTAGGTACAATCAAATACAAATGGACCTATAAGATGAAGAGTATAAAGCCTTCAGAGATCCTCAAGGTGTGTTTTACTATCGGGTAATTCCCTTTGGCTTGAAGAATGCAGGTGCAATGTATCAACATGCCATGCACCATATCTTCAAACCCTTTTTAGGGAAATTTGTTGAATATTTTGTGGATGATTTGGTGGTTAAATACAGAAAATGTTCTGATCACATGGCCGATATGGAAATCATATTCAACAAACTTCAATAACACAATTTGAAGATGAACCCCTTGAAATGTGCTTTCAGGGTAACATCAGGAAAATTTCTTAGCTTTGTTGTATGCCATCGTGGTATTGAAGTTGATTCTGATAAGAAAAAATAAATCCTTGGCATGTCACCTCCTAGAAATTTGAAGGAATTAAGAGGTCTTCAAGGACACTTGGCCTATATTCGGTGTTTCATTGCCAATTTGGCAGGCAAGTGTTTACCCTTCACCAGATTAATGAAGAAGGGAGTAACCTACCAGTGGATTGAAGAATGTCAAGAAGCATTCGATATCATCAAAAAATATCTCTTGAGTCCACTGGTATTAATGCCACCTGTTGATGGAAGACCACTTATTCTCTATGTGATAGATTTAGATCGATTATTGGGTGCCTTTCTTTCCCAAAAAAATGATTATGGGAATGAAAACATCTTTTACTATCTCATTCGGACTATGCTTGAGGAAGAAACTCGATATTAAAGTATTGAAAAGTGCTTCCTAGCATTAATCTTTGCAGTTCAGAAATTGAGACACTACCTACAACATCATGAGGTCTAATGGGTATCTTGCAATAACCCGCTCAAATTTATCCTTAGTCATCCAATGCTTACAGGACATCTGGCAAGGTGGGAAGTTATTTTACAGCAGTTTGATATCTAGTACATGTCTCAAAAGGCAATAAAGGTCCATGATCTGGCCGATTTTTTTACTGAACACCCATCCATAGAAGATACATCTTTAAATATTGAACTTCTAGATGAGGCAGTCTTCTCTATTCAAGATAATCCTCAAACATGAGAAATGTACTTTGATGGTGCCTCCAGAAGTTCAATAGGGAAGAAAATGGAAGATCCTAAATTCAACAAAATTGGGTTTGGAATTGTACTTATTTCCCCAGAAAAGGCAGTGCTACCCTATTTCTTCTTATTGTTGGAAAGTGGCACAAACAATGAAGCAGAATATCATGCTCTCATCGCCGGCTTAGAATTGGAGCTTCAGGTATAGGTGAATCACTTGATGGTAAAAGGTGATTCAGATTTGGTAATCAAACAAGTCAATGGGGATTATTACATCAGAAAAAAAGAGTTAATCCTTTTGTGTGATTACATCAGAGAGTTAATGGTGGTATTTCCCTCGGAACCAACATCTTCTTATATCCCACAATCACAAAATGACCATGTGATGCACAGGATAATGTAGCAACAATCCTGGGAGATCCAAACTGGGAAGAAACAATCATCAGTATTGCCCACCGTCATGTAGTTTCACCTTTTGTTCAAATCAGAATAGAGGAAATCATTGAAATCGGTCCCATTTCTAAACCATGTGGTCATACTACAGGATGGATGACACATATCAGGGAATACCTTCAAAATGGAACACCTGATAGAGCAGGGAAAGAACAATTCCGGTGACGTGTGATCAATTTTACTCTTTATGATAGCCCAGGTTACCAAAAAATTCTCTACAATCGAGGTTTTGAAGGAATTCTCTTTAGATTTATTGATGGTGAAGAAAAAATGGCTATCATGAATGAAGTATATGCAAGGTTTTGTAGTTCCCACCAGTCTGTACATAGACTTTCTAGTCAAATTTGAAGGCTTGGATCCTTATGCCCTTCAATGGTGAAAGATTGTGTTGATTTTACTAAAAAGTTTCATTCTTTCCAAATATGTGACAACTTCATTCATCAACCTCTGAAGTTGCTTCATACAGCTAAATACTCTTGCCCATTTTCTACATGTGGAATGGATGTAGTAGGACCTTATCCTCTGGCTACAGCTAAGCAGTTTAAGTATATTCTTACTGCAACTGACTTCTTTTCCAAATGGGCGAAGGAAATACCTCTCAAATAAGTCGGTGGTAAAATCGTTGTTATCTTTGTCAAGTCTAACATCATTACCAGATTTGGTGTTCCTCATATCATATTAATGGATAATTGCACCAAATTTTTTTCATCTGAAGTAAGAAAATTGTATCAAGAATACAATATCATATCCAACCATTCATCTCGGTATCATGCATTAGCCAATGGTCAAGTAGAATCTTTCAATAAGACTCTTTCGAACATACTTCAAAAAATGGTGGATAAAGATAAGAAGTCATGGCCTGAAAAACGTTTTCATGCTCTATGGGCTTATCAAACTACCACCTGCACTACTACACGATCAACTCTATATTCATTGGTATATGGAACGGAAGAAGTCTTGCATATTTATGACCAATTACCTTCACTTAGGGTCACCATTTTTGATCAGTTATCTACTGATGAACAATCTCAAAAGAGGTTGGATGAATTGGAACGACTAGATGAAAAATGATTGTGCACACTGCAACATTTATAAGTCTATCAGAATCGAATAACAAGAGAATTCAATAAAAATGTTCATATTCATTCATTCTTTCAAGGAGAATTGGTATTGGTCCTCATAACCCCAATCATACCAGGAAAGAAACACCAAATCTTGAACCAAAGTGGGAAGGACCTTACTCAATACATAAGTTATACTCTAATGGAGCTTATTCTTTAATCTCAATGGATGGAGAAATCATTACAACTCCAACCAATTCAAGATTTTTGAAGAATTATTTTGTGTAACACAAATACACCCATTGTCCTTACTACTGGACATTAAACTGCATAGCCGCCTCTATCATCCAACATTATGTTAAACTGTGTCCCCTCTATTGTCCAACATGACGTTAAACTGTGTGTTGTCCGACCTGCAAGACGTTAAACAGCAAAGCACCCCATGTTTGTGACACATGACATTAAACTGTGATCTATTCATACACAACTGTCTTTTAAACTCTGTTTCCATGCATACCCCAGTTATCTAACCACGCATAAGCCCCACATCATCCTTCGTAGTCACATCTTTCGCGACACGGTCGTCAGGTCTGTTGCTGTTTCTTTTTTCTCACAACGAGCATGACTCATGTGAGTTTAGATTAAGCTTCGACCATGAAATCTTCTTTGGGCCTCTAACCATGCTTAATTCCCAACATCATCTTCGGGTCAAAGTCCTTAGGTACACCACGATCACCAAATCCCTCTTAAATAAACTACGCGGACTTTGATCCTTGCCTCCTAGGCCGGGTACATAAACAACCTCCTGAAGTTCAAGCCCGAAACAAATTTATTCACATTGATTCACCTTCATGCCATATGATTTTGAACCGTGAAACCCCCTTAAACCATCTTATTCATATCGGTCCACTTTCATCTTACATGACGTTAAACTATGTATTTCCTATCGTCCTAGCTATATGACATTAAACCATACAGTCCCCCATTGTCCTTGTTGCAGGACATTAAAATTCATAGCACTGTTTCATGTATAAGACCTTAAAGTATTTTTCACCTTTTGTCCTGTATGACAATAAACTAAAAAATCCTTGATATCCTCACTTGATAGGAATCATTATTGACATGGTCTCCAACCATGTCATGTTTCAAGAACTATGTGTGGCTTGATTCTCATCCTTATGAGATATGTAGTGACACCCAAGTCTTTAATCTTAGGTTTAGGCATAATTGCAATAAATTCCTCTTTCCCCTCATATGTATGAACAAAATTTTTACAAAGCGTATTTAAATAACTACATGAAACTTGATTCTTTTCCTCATGGGATACGTAGGAACGCTCGAGCATTCCTTGAGTCCAGCCCCGAGCCTTTGGGCCCAACCCCAAACTCCATTTTCAGTCCCTTGGATGAAAAGTCCCCCTAGGAGCACATGGTGTGATATGGAACACCCTAGTCTTTATTCACATCAGTTTTATAAAAAATGCACAATATTTCTCCCTCACTATGATCTGAGCTCTAAGACCCTAAACTAAGATCTTTCATGCTTTCGTCCTTCATGATGTTAAAATGTATTTCAAGAACTATGTGTGTCTTGATTCTCATCCTAATGAGATACGCAGTGACATACAGAATCTCAATTCAAGACCCAACTGCAACATTACACAAATAATATTCATGATCTCCATAACCATTTTCATGAATTCTGGTCACAAAATGGCTGATACCTGAGAGTTATTTTTCCTTACTATGTAGTATGTTCCCTTAGGTGGCCTTGCATAAGTTGTCTACATAACAGACCTATCAGTCAAAAGATGCAATTATTTGACTATGCAACTCATGCCCCAGTTGGCCCTGCATAATTTAGTCTCTATAACAGGTTTTTCAAGTAATGGTAACTTCATTCTTAGGAGAAGCCTCTTTTGTCGTTATTACTCTTGACGATGATATGTAGGGATCTGCAAAAAAATTTACATCCTTAACATATTTGTTCCATAATCTTCCTCATGATCTGAAAATATTATGCCGTATAATGTTTCCATCTCTGATTTTAGTCATATGATTTAAAACCACAGATACCATTTTTCCTCCATTTGGGTCAGACCTTCGTAGAAGTCACATTCCTCTAATTCTATGAAAAATTCTGATTGGAAATATCTTCTCCATATTCAAGTACCTTTCTCTATAAAGTAGACTCTATTATTTGGAAAATTTGAATCCCCGTAAAACATTCTTCGGCTTTTAGAAATAGAAAGTCAAATTTTTTAGAGTTCTTTCGCCTAACTATGTAGCACATGCCCTTAGGTAGCCTTGAATAAGTTGTCTACATAATGGACCTGTCAGCCAAAAGATACTATTATTTGACTATGTAGCTTATGCCCCAGTTGGCCCTATATAATTCAGCCCCCATAACGGGTTTGTCAAGTAGTGGTAACTTCATTCTTAGGAAATACTTAATCTAATTCCTTTTATCTCTTTTCCCATGTCATTCCTCATATTGAAAATTTCTCAAGTCACATTTTAACATTTTCACCCTCTGTACTTGAATATGGTAATATGTTTGCAAAACAATTATCAAGAATTTAGTCAATATCATCCATTCAGTCAAAGGTATTCGACCTTAAATATTATCCTTTTTTAGTCTAATATGCAAGACTTTAAACTGCCAATAACAAAAGACATAGTACTCATTAAATTGGGAACCTATAAAGGGTACTCTGAACAAAAGTCAAGTCCCAGCTCACTAAACATAAATTTTGTATGATTTAGGAAATATGGAGAAATTAAAAGATAAATTTTGTGGGGTTGTTTATATAAACCTAGTAAAAAAAAGTATAAAGGTACAGATGACTGAAGATGAACTATTTTTCATTGATGAACACGATTAGAAGAACATCCAAAAACTGGAGTCTCTTCTTTTATTTTCAAAAATTACAGAAGACTTTAAACATGACTTCTCATCTATTTCACAACATCCCAAGCTTCATCAACATCCACTTGAAGTTCATCTACTCGACCAGCTTCACTCTCTTCAGCTCGAAGAAGTGATTCTTTGGCATCTTTGATGGATTTTATACCATCCGCTTGGACTTCTTCCAATTAATTATGAAGCTTGTCAAGATCCCCAATAAAAGCTTCTAGCTCTTGTTGAAGATGCAATTACTGGAAAATCTTCTCCTAGATCTTTTGCTTCAACTCTTTCATATTTGCAGCACGATCAACCTCATCTTGGGACACTGCATCCTGAAATTCATTGATATTGATCAGTAATCTAGCTATGATCAGGTCTTGATGGCACCTTTGCTCTTGCTCCCTCCTTTGAACAACTTGTTTCACTACAACATGGATTTCTTGATATCCAAAACCCCCAAGTCCCAGCATGATGAAAAGGGATGAATGTCTTGGAATTTTTAAAGGAAGATCTTCAAGAGGCGCCTCAGATATTATCCTCTATATATTTTTCCATTCCTTGCAAGGTGATAATTTGAGCGCCTTTTTCACCTTTGGGTATGATTCAGCATCACTATCACAGGGAGGAACATAGTCTGGGATTAATGCACTTAAGGAAGTGCCTTGTTCTCCTCCTTCACTGACTCTGGTTGCTTTATCTTCTACTATTGTTTGGGCTGAGGCGGAGACTTCACCTCCAAATCTATCCATTGAAGCTGACATCCCTGTTTGATCAATTGAAAGTATGGTTAGTTTCAAAGGAAAGTAAAAGTTGATTGATTTTTTTACTGGTTAGGTAAGTTAAAAATATCATCATCTTTTACCCAAAAATATATCAGAAACTTGTGAAGACTCCTCCCCATATTTTCTAGATTCAACAGGATTTTTCGGATGGGTTCAGGAGGGTATGTCGTGTTAAGTTCTACCTGAGTCAGTTTTTCTGCAATAATAGGGTTGAAATCAATGTCTACACCCCTTTTAAGAATTATTGGTTCAGCATTTTCTTTAGATGTATCAGTACATTTTTTAACCAAACATGGTTAGAAGTGTAATCATGAGAAGATTAGTATGACAAATGATGAAACTCACGTCCAGTTGACTCTATAACTAGATGTCCAAAATCTTCTAAATCACATGGTAATTAACGTGGTCTAAAATTTATTCAAAGTACATGCCAAGAGTCATCATTTTATCCAATGATGTACTAGATCCCAAGTTAGTCTCACCAGGGGGAGCACTCAGCATGTCTTCTTTGTGACTTTCATCTGGAAATCTCTGACCCCAGATAGCTTCTTCAGAGACAGTTGTAGGGTCAGCTTCGGTGGTTTCCAAATGTTCTAATGCATGTGCTGAACCTAAAACATCATGAAATGTAAGTCAGTTTTTGTCTGATTTAATGTTATATGAAGTATTATTAATTTACTAGAAGTCTTTTCTCTCCTGAAATCAGAAATAGGAGCGGTGCTAGGAACAGATGCTGGCTCATCTGCTCTCAATATTTCTTTAGAAACAGCCATTTCAGTAGGAACCTGTAACAGTTCTATAGCACCCTCTATTGTACTTTTTGGATGGTCAGTCCTTTCCCTGAAAGGGGAAGCTGAAGAATCCCCTACAATCCCGATAATTTTGAGCACTTTTTCATAAGTTAAGATTCATGACTACTGCAAAGACTTACCACTACTGATAAAACATTTGTATATGGTCTTCTTTCTTCAATGCTTCTTCTTCTTGGCCTTTTTTGGGTGGACTAGTGACATCACCTCTGAAAACAGGTATTAGAGACATTAATGACCTTTCTAACTCCTCATCCATGGCTTGCTGTCCTGGAGATACATCGCCCGGCTCCTGGGGAGATTCAGTAACTCCAAGAGCGGACCCACGAGGGATATACCATGGCGAATGGATTTCAGTGGTTATTTCCTTTACAATCTGCAGGATGAAGAAGATTATTTCCTTAAATGAAAAATATTTGATTAAATTCAAATTGAAAAACAAATAGAAATATGAGAAAAAAAACATACATCTTCATGAGTCATGTAATCACGCCACTCTACGTCTAATGAAGAATCAATCCCCTTAGTGGTACCACGGTCCATCATTTACTTCACCTGTTTAGTGACAGGAACTGACTTATCAATAGCATATATGAGCGTTTCTAGCTCTATGATGTAAACCCTCACTTAATTGGGGTTTTCATCAAAACAGATGTTAGTGGAATCTCAGATATTCCCCACTCCAAGGATATGCAGCCCGTCACATAAGTCCATCTAAGCGGTTTCAACATCACAATTTAAACTCTTCCATGTCCAGACAGCCTCTAGTCATAAATATTTAGAATGTGCACCAGAAGTCCATGAGAATGGTCCTACAATCTGGGACATCAACTTTTTCCCATCTCCTGCAATCACAGATAAAGGATAAGAAAATGAAATTTGTTTCTCTTTAAAATAATGGAGACTAAATTGACTCAATAATTTAACTCACCATGAGTTGATGGAGTAGGTCTCTTGACTCTAGTAGGTGGATTATATCTGGCATGAGGCTGCTTTGACGCATTTTGTGCCTCATCATCCCCATCCTGGGAATCCGGTGAATCTGCCTCAGGTGAGGAACTTGGTGAATTATCTCTGGGTGAGGAAGAGTCGCCTTCCAAATGAAAAGCGTCTTTCCTAACGGTTCTCTTCTTTGTCCCCACCCGAGGGACTGGCTGATTCAGTACCACTTCAGGGTATGATGCTACCTAGCTCGCGACATACCATGTAGTCAATTGACTTTCCGCTCCAACTATTGGTAGATCAAATACTGCCCCAATCTTCTCCGTAGATGTCAAAAACCATAGTTGACAAGCAACCATCATATGCTGCTATAACCTAACATGCACCGGGGGGGATAAGGTAATTTTCTGCATACATTTGAATTGGCGTGTGAATCTGTATGGGTCATAGGCCCACATATAATTTCTCTGTCAATCCTCATGGCCAGTGTACAATTTCTACATGCCAACATCTACGCACTTAACTCCAAGCTGGATGTTCCATCATAAAAAAAATCACCCTATTGGAGGATTTCTATAAGGAAAGAAATGAAACTCCTTGAACATTCTAAGCTTTATCTTGATATCATAAGCGTTGAGGGATAAGGGAGAAATTCCAGAAAAGTCCTGTACAAAAGGCCAAAAATAAATTATAGGAACTTGTACCCCATTTTGTACAACATATGTCCTGAAGTGATTGGAGATCCATCCCTATAAAACATGGAATGGTCCCATTATTCTTAGAGGAGACTTACCCATATAAACATGAAGTAAGCTCTTGTTAATCTTTTCCAGAAATGGGTGGCCAACCTAACCATTTTTCTTTCATCCATCTTGGCAGCAATGAAAAGGGTCATCATCCTCATGCCTCCTTTTGAATCTCGAATTGGTAAAAGGTAAACACTGAGCCACAAATCCAAAAATCTTGACAAATGGGTCTTCATTGGAATTTTCTAATTCACTTCATACCCCTGCCTATCAAACTCTCATGCTTCCAAAATTGGCCACAATGTGCCCATAGCACCCCTCTTTGCTACTCTAGGGAAAATAGTAGGACGAGTTCAGGAAGGTCCCACCTATTTCTTCTTAATAAGAAACATGTCCATCCACTCCTCTGGATGGATATCTTTTCTAGAGTGGGTTTTCATGTTTTTTTTAGTCTTAATCTTGTGGAAACTTTTCATTAACTCTCCAGCCAAAGTCAGAGTCTTCTCCGAATCATTCCATGTCACCTTGGGGGGATGAATTCATCATACATATCTTCCAAAATTGGATACCCTGAAATCTTGTAGACATCCCACAAACAAATGCCTACTTCTCCATGAGTTAGATGTAAATAATTCGTTTCTGGGCTCCAATGACTGATTAACTCCGACATGAAATTGTCATTCCTATAAACATATGTCTCCCCAGCCTAGAAGACTTCATATATTTCATCTTCTTTCAGATCAATGAAAAACTCTATATAGGTTTGTTGAACCCAATATGCCCACATCCAAGTCAGATTCACACCTCCTTCAGGACAGAAATCCCAACTCTTTTTCCATCCCTTAGATTGGTCCATCTGAGAATTTCGAGAAATAGATGGATAGAAATGCAGCTGCAGCTCAAGCTTGTGAGTCTTTAGATCTGGATGACATGGGCTATGATGCATTATGTATGCCTTCTCCACTCTTCCAAGATTGAAAAATGATCGTTAAACTGAGACATTTGCCGAAGATAAATTGGTGTAAGTCTGAAACTAGGAATGAGGAATATAATTCTTTGCCTTTAGAACGTTGACTCTTTACAGATGACCATGGCCATATAAAGACAAGTAGATTCTTTGTGGGAAATTGGAATGATATTTATTCAAGTACATTTCCAAATTCGGGAGAGTGGTGCTGAAAATAACATAATAATCATGGATGACAACTTTCATCATGTCATCTATTCTCTTGCTGGCCAACTCATCAGTTGATCCAATTCTTTTGGGATCTATTGAATCTTCTTAAAGATCAAATAGACGAACCTTAAGTAAGTTTGTTTTGTGAAATCTTGATGAAGGAAATCAAAAAAAAATGGAAAAGGAATTAAGGCACACAATTCCAAACATAGTTCTCAAGTCAATCAGGTCGTGCATGTTTTGCCTCCCTAGTCATTGCATGCAAGTCAAATACCTACTGCAGAAGCGCGACAAAATTCCGAAAAGCAATTCGCTGAAAAACGGAGCACATGCGCGACAATAGATCAAGTAGCTGGAAGCTGAATGAGTTCATTTGAGAGTGAAATTATATATATAGGTGATCCATACCACCTGTGTTCCATACTTGTGTGCCCTAGCATCAGTGCGCTAAACATGCATGCCACAAACCCTTGTTTCTCCAGCTTTACCTCAAAGCTAGATCCTCTTTCCTTTTCAGATCCAACTATGAGGGGGGACTTTTGTTGATGATCCTTTTCATCATAGAGTCCAATGAAAGGAAAAGGGGAATATCTTAATCAGTGTTATTTGTCATCTGCATAAGAAATAACAAGGTGTGGGCGTAGCCGGTGCAGGGGTGAGTATAACGATACTCATTAGGGACCCCAAGACCACTGTAGGCCTCCTAGAGTTCCAAGAAGGAAAAATCACAAAGCAAGACTTAAACCCTACTTAGGTATATTCCCATACATATAACTAAGTTATCAAGATATACTTGTCTCAAATATGATGGAAAAATACCACAAATGTAACACCATGAAGGTAGAAATACCGCACAGGTAACACCACTGAGATAGAAGTACCACATAGGTAACACAATTAAGACAACACCCCAAAGGTAGAAGTACCACATAGGTAACACCAATAAGTCAACACCATGAAGGTTAATGTACCACACAGGTAGTGCCATGAAGATAGAAGTACCACACACGTAACACCACGAGATAGAAGTACCATACAGGTAGAAGTACCCAATAGGTAACACCACTAATACAACACCACAAAGGTAGAAGTACCACACAGGTAACACCATGAAGATAACACCACGAAGGTAAAAGACTCAACTCAAACTAGGTATTAGTGAATTAAATAAGTACAGATGATTATTTGTGAAGCTAGATCATCTTATTCTGTCAAGAGGAACTACTGCTAACTATACGGAGTATGACCCACGCAGGATTTATAGTTACTAACCCCAGCAATGACCTACATAGGATCTGATATTCCCAGGATAGATAGTTAACAAACCCACGTTGACCCACAAAGGATCTTACCCACACTGGATTGGTAGGTAAATAACCCTCAAAATGACACACATAGGGTTTTACCCACACAAGATCGTTATGAGATGACCCACACAGGATCACTGAGTGCTGACCCACACTGGATCGGTATGTGTTGACCCAAACAGGATCATTGAGCGCAGACCCACACAGAATCTAACCCATACAAGATCTGACCCATACAGGATTGGTGCTGACCCATATAGTATTTTTCGGTACTAACCTCCGTATGATCTTTCTCCAACCTCCGCCTCACTGCCAGCCACTAGATTCCTCGCACCCGGTGCGCTCGAGTTCCGAAAAACTTTCCCTTGAGATATCAGTCATACCTTGACCACCACTAATATCCACAAAGGAGTAACGCAAAGGACTTTCATGTAGTAAGGGTTCTTACGTGACAGATGATGCATCAATCGGATTCCTGGCCTGTGAGTTATTAGCATTTCCATTCTGAGGGCCCGATTGGATTATGGTTTGATCCAACCCATCCATACTCCAACATTATCCAAAACTCAAGTGGAGTATACCAAAAGGACTATCTCGATACAAGGATTCGGGTTCCATAGACATTTCATCAAAAGGATGCTCAGTTCTCAAGATTTGTCCATAGAGTAGTATCTGGGTCCAGATGGGCTCAGGTCTAGTCCGACCTGGCCCGACCCATACTGGGCCGACCCGAACCACGTCGGGTCCCCCCAGCCCGACCCGGGTCTGGCTCGGCCCGATGGGCCACAGTCCAGCCCGGCCCACTGGGCATGGCTCGGCTGGGTGTGGTCCACCCAGCTGGGTGCGGTTCGCTTTGGCGGGGTTCTCCCTACCAACTACTGGGGGGAGTTTCCCCCAGTATTCTGAATGGTCCAATGGACCATTTGGCTCGGCCAACCCAGCGGTTCCAAGTGGTGCCGCCTACTGGAAAATGGGACCCACTGAAGTGGGACCTACTCTGTGTGATGCCTCCGGCTGGATTCCCAGCCTATTCTCTTCCAAGCGGCATGATGGTGCCACTGTCCTCCTGCGGCCGGCCGGGTGTCAGCTGCCCTCTGCGTGCACCACCGCGGCTAAAAAGTTGCGGCCTCCTCTACTATCAGAGGCGCGGACGTGCACCGCCTTCCTCCATACGGTCGTCCGATGTGTCGGCCGATTCCCTTCTCATCTATGGCCAATGGGAAGCAGCCTCCTTTTCTACCAGTGGTGCAGATGCACACCACCCTGGTTCTACGCGGCTGGCCAGCATACCGGCTGCCATCCTCCTCCGCTGTGGCTGACGGGCCACTGCATTCTCTGGCAGTGCGGTTGTGCTTCTTCCACCATTGTGGCCGGCCGGTATGTCAGCTTCCTCTCTTACCCAATCGGAGTCGCTCACTGGTGATATGGTTGTGATCCACTCAACCTGTTGATTCACCATGAAGAACACATCGATCAATAAAGAAATTGTGGAGGGATCGGGATGTGTTTGTTTGGCCTGCACCCTCCGCATTAGATTAGTAGCACGCGGCTTGAGGGGAAATATTCATCGAAAGAGAAATTAACGAAGAATAATCAAAAAACACACCCCTACCTGGATAAGACACCTGCTGACGATGGTCGACAAAACCTCCTTCGTCCTTGTCATCAGTTCGTGACTCGTTGGCACTCGTCACCGCTCTTTGGAAATAGTCTCGTCCTCCATGTGGTTGGTGTCGCGGTACATTGTGAGGGATTCGTCGCTGGTTGAAGTCGTGCCAACACCCCTCCACAATCTCTATATAAATAGGATAGGACAAGGAGTGTGCAACACTTTAGTAATTAACGAGATTCATTTAATTAATGAACCTCTCAAATTTCCAATGGAGAGGTTACAGGAAAAGAAGAGTCAAGGCATTTATTGTCTTGACACATCGTCGACCCTGTCGGCATCATTTGTTCGATGTAGGAATGAAAGAAAATAAAATAACAAACATGTTATTTTATTAATCTTTAAAAAGTTTGTAAAAATAGCTTTTTCACCCAACCTACAATGGTCGATTTAAGCCTCCCTTAAGATAATCACGACGCTGTGAGTTCAACAGTGCCCTAAAATTTTTAATCTGAGCACCGGTTCAAAAGTTATGAAACACTGCTCGTGCATTTACTGAACGTACACACAAAAAGTTTAGAAAATAATTAACAACCACCCTTGACCCACGCGGGTCGAGGTTAGACTCTGCCTCAAAGAAACACACACCAACGAACCTGACGGTACTCTCGGATTTCCAATCTAACTAACCATTTAGAATTGATAGATTTTACAATAAAATAATGGTCACTTAATTATTTTATTTACGACCAAAAACTAACTTTCACTGGTGGCCTGCGCCAGCCAATGTTAGTATCTTCTTAAAGAAATAATACCCTCATGAGTTCATCAGTGGTCTCATATTTTTAATTCTAGTTACCATTCTTGAGTTATAAGCATTTGAAAAATAAAATAATTTTATTTAATTATTTTATTTTCAGTTATGGCATTTTCGAGTTTTCTCACAGGAGGCCCGTACCGACTAAACTTAAGTTGCTCCTAGAGTAAACCCGGCATCCTGAGCGCAACGGTGCCCTTGGATTTTTTATCTGGGAAACCGTTTAAGAGTTATTCTTCTTTTTCAGGAAAACTGCTTACGTGCGCTACTTAAAGTTTACCAAAACTTCAATGGATCATTCTGAACACTTTAGGCCTGGGAATCACGTGCCATCAGATTTCACAATCTCAAATTAATTCCATATAATTTGAAAAAATTATATGTAAATTCCGGGACGTTACACCATTACTGTAACTAAAAACATTATTCACTCCATGAATCCTGAAAAACAAATATTGATACCCCTCAAACATCATATCATGAAATGGTTTCACCCCTAAAAATACACAACAAAACAAGGTTTTACCCTATGAAACATGTGAATAAATAGGTATTCACTCATGTAATCATGTGATGGGTCATGGAGAACCCTGAAAATTACCCTTGGTTACCAACGAAACATATCTTAGCTTGATAAAAATTAACTACCTCTAAAAAATACCCATATGATTCCTAATTAGAGTATTTAATTAGGATCCAATTCATATTGAATCTTACACATCCAAAGTAACCCAACACCATCGTGACCATCCAATGTTATTCTTATTTTTTCTTCAACTCCTCTAACATTATTTTTTTTACCCAAGGCTCAAATGTTACTCCCCACTATAAGTGTATTGTTATATATTCCCACCTAAGAAAACATCAAACTCCAAATCTCACACTTCATTTATTTTTTGAACACAATTATATGATGTGTTCATACCTCTGATAATTGATCACTAACAACCAATACCAAACACTTATAATTCCTAGCACCCCAGGAACAACATTTTTTAACCACCAGTAGTGATCTCCCCACCATATGGATTCACTTAAATTTCTCCTCGAGCATTGACCATAATGGCTCCCATATCCATGTTGGTCTCTCCCATGAACCGCATATAGATCTTTAACCCACTGTAGTATTCATCCATGACCATACCTTTTAACGCATAAACTTGGTTAGAATAAATAATTTTACAAGAATCCACCATATATGCCACCATTATAAAATAAGAATTCTCCCGATCACAAAAACTAAGGTATCCATTCCCATAATATCCTCACCAAACACACCAGTCACAACACTCTGGGAGTAACCCCCACATGAAACCACAAATGTGAAACCTTCACTACAGTAATTGAAATCATCCACAACCTCCAAATTCTTTGTGGAGTTGTGTGTTCCCCAATCGGTGCATTATAGAACAACTAGGCACTACTTGTAACCAGGGAACACCTTCCCACACATAGAGAGTCTTATCCAAAACATCCCCACCAAATCACACTCTCCAAATTAGGTAAATGCAATCCTAGAGAACAGACTTATAGGTTCTCACCAAATATTAACCCTATAGTGACCCTTTATTTTCATAAATTAACATTACATTACTTTTTTATAATACATAAAACATTATACAAATAGATTCCAAAAGAACATACTAGTCTAATATCTTTGGAATCATGGAAACATAAAAACTGGTATATAAATAGGTTATATCATCTCCCACTAGGTTCTTCTGGACTAGAACACTTCATAGAAACATCAAAAATAATATATATCTTTATAACATGGGGGAAGGAAACATAAAAATGGCTGATCCCAGATCCTCAGTAATGGTAAAAAAAGGAGATATGTTATCATAATCATGAGAATAATGGTATGATATGAAAGTATAAGATCATTCCATGCATTTCAATGATCATAAACATGAATCATGGAATAAAAATTGGCATCTTAGAATTCATGAATCAAAAGAAAATGAAGAACATAATCTATGAAATCATAACATAGTAATAAAACTTGTAATTATGGAAAATACATAACACACAGTGTTATTTCCATAGTATCCAAGGCATCACTAAAAATTCCATCTTTTTAGTATGGGTTCACTCCCCATACTATCTTAGTAGTCATGGTTCACTCCCATGGACGTATAAGTAGCATGATTTCACTCCTCATACTATCTTGGTAGTCATGGTTCACTACCATGTCCATCATAGTAGTCAAGGTCGTTAACAAGACCATCATAGTCTATCTTATGAGATATAAATCATTACCTAATGCATTATGAGGAGATATAGGTCCCACCCATATCATAATGAAATAAAATATGCACATGCCAAAAAATCACTCCACAATATTTTCTTATCCCATGAAATAAAATAGGTATCATAAACTTGTAATAAAATCATAACCTGTGGAAAAATATATAGGTTTCATAATCATTTCATTAAAATAATAGCTCGTGAAAGAGAAAAAGATTTCATAAACAGATAACCTATGATGGAGAAACTGGTTTCATAAATACAATGACATTAACCATATCCATTCAAAGATATAATATGAATGGAACCCTTAGATAATTTCTTAAAAAATAATGAGTAACATCAATAGATTTCATTTTATATGGAAAATAATTTTGAAATATATTTATAAAAAATCTTGAGGAAAATAACCTTTCTTATTTGAAAAATGATTTTTAATGCATAAAACCATTTTAAAATAACTTCATTAGAAATTACATTGAAAACTTATAAATAATACCTGAAATAATTTTGAAACCCCTTTTTCTTGAAAGCATATAAAATAATCTTCAAAACATTTTAAACACATTTTTGATTGAAAACACTTTGAAAAAATTTAAAGAAATGTTGAAAATGATTTAAAAACCATTTCATTAGATATAACATTCAAAACATGTAAGTAGATCATGAAAATGTTTTAAAAATAATATCTTTGAAAATAAATTTGAAAACGTGTTAATAAATCTTGAAAACATTTTAACTTGAAACTTATGAGAGAATCTTGATAATGTTTTAAATAAATATTTCCCTCAAAAAATATATAAGAAGTTTTAAAACATTTAGAAAACCATTTTCCCAGAATAATACATAGATAACGTATAATGAAATCATTTAAAACCATAAAACAATTTTAAACTCCTTCTTCCATAAAAATTGGCTTCAAAGATATTTTGAAAACATTTTTTAGAACATTTTTGAAAACATGTTTATTGAATACCATAAATTTCTGGCCAAAAAGAGAGATAGTCATATTTTACTTCAAAATTTTTTCTCCACTACCAAGGAGTGAAAATATGATACTAATATATGAATATATCTTGAATAAACATAGGATAATTAAATTCATGGGTGTTATTTATATATGAATAATGATATGTCATTAATTAAATCATAATATTAAACAAACTAAAAAATTGATGATATTGTTTCAATAAACTATTATAACTTTGTAACATGGGATCATAATATACATGTAAGAAAACTAAATTATATTAATATTAAAATTTCATGAAAATAAATACATTAATTATATAATACACCTCAAAAATGAATTTTGGTGCATAACAAAACATGAGTTTCAAAGAATGAAAATTGAGAAAATACTATTTTACGTATTTGGTAAATATTGAAACCTAAACCCCAAGAAAGAAATATCATAGAATGGATATGTGAATACCTATAAATTTAATTATAGGATACATATAATACATTCATGGGAAGTACATACACATAACAAAAGATGTGAGTAGTGATTAAGGCATGTATCACAAGGAAATAAAAGTGATATGAAATTCACTTACCTTTTGTCTTGACTCTCATCATACAAATTCAAACCTCTTATAAGATAAATATAATTATGTTATAGATATTTTAAAAAATCATATTCTTATAACTAATACCATTTATGGTTTGATTATGACCTTTTATTACATGGCTGCTATTAGTCCTATGTAATTGTTTCACTTTGTGTAAAATTCGACTTATTCAATGCATGTGTATTAATTTGTTTTATCTTTGGTCCTTATAATTATATCATGTTTTCAAGAATGTACATAATTATATAAATATAATTTATATTCATTATATTTTAATTATAATAGTTTATTTAATATAGAATTATGAAATGGGATACACCGTTCATAGAGACGGTAAGTCTTACGTAAACATGAACGATATTAACGTCTTTATTGACATATTGAAAGAAAGAAGTTAGATTAAATATGTGTGTGTATATATATATATGTATATATCATTATTAAAGTTTAATTAATATATCATATATATAATTTAAGTTTAAAAAACCCATTATTAATACATTTCATTTACTATGTGGACGATTCACAACATTTTGAGGGGGTAGTAGTCCACACTTCCTCAATCAAAATTATCATATTTAAACCAAATAAAAAGTATAAATATGTGTTTTTTAATATAATTTTAGAATAATAAAGACATAATAAATATAATATATAACATATATAAACAAATTGTGCACTATAATATGCACAGTGAGAGGCGGTAATGAAAAATAAACAATCATCCTTTTGTGAGGTGCGAGTTCACTATACACATAAACAGTATGTTCACCGTATATTATATTAAGGATTCTGTAATTTTAGGTCTAACCATTACAATAAAAAATCCTTTTAAATTTACAATTTTTTAGTAATGTAATAAATAGAGTGGAGAGGTGGATAATGAAAATAAAATAAAGGAGCTTGAGAGAAGTCGTTACCTCTTAATTGGGTAACTCTTTTTGGTTTGTGAAAAAAGGATTAATTGGATTTATTTGTTCCCAAATAGAGTCTTAAAAGATTAATTTAGTAATGTTGGGAATTTTATTTCGAATATCATGATTTAAATTATGTGGTTTGAGAGGTGTGAAGAAGAGGGAGAGTGCTTTCCTTTTTATAGTGGGAGGGGAGTGGCACTCTTGTAAATATCAAAAGGTATTCATTAATTGGTGGTATACCTTACATAATTATCCTAAAAATAGAAACATAAATTATTAAATGGGAATAATGGTTGATAAAAACCTCCACTGCCCAAAAATATTTGTATTTTAAAAATTTGGTTCCTTAACTTCTATAATTCCCCAATTTTATCATTTTGGTTTTTATTAAATAATCTAGTTTTATAGCCTATGTAATTTAACCATTTAGACTAAAATAAAGTTATATCTATTATAAAATATAGATCTAAAAAATTATTAAGAATATTTATACTTTTTAAAATAAAAATATACTATGTTTTGTAAATTAATTCTAAAACAAGCACATGTGATGCATTGAAAAACTGATTAAACCTGGAAAATGCTAAAAAATGTTTCTACAATCTATGGGTCAATATGTTAATTATAAAACATAAGTTGGTAAATTAATAGACTATATTTAATATTTATAAACACTTACATGTCACTTGGTAGAATATAGTATTTTTAGTAATTTTAAATCATTTAATAAAATATCATTTAATGTAAAAAAACATTATTTTCAATTTTGAAATTGTTTATTTAATTTTAATTTTAACATATAAAACAATATTTTAATTTAAAATTTATTGTGTTTAAATCATTGTAAAATTATATATTCATCTAAAAAAATTATAGACAATAATTCCATCAATTTACTTCACTTTTAACATTTATATTATCAGTTAATTATTAACTAAATAATCACTATGTCAGCGTTTCGTAAGAATTTTAAGTAACTAAATCATTTTTAAAAAACAATGATAGATTATTATGTTAAAAAAAATTATATTCTAAAATGATATGTATAACCTGAAATATGATTTTTTTTTACATATCACAATGCTCTATAAAATTAATGGTAAGGAAAGTTCATTTTTTGTCTCTTTCCTTACTAAACCTTTAATATAGGGAAGTTCCATTAAATAATATCACAATAACCAATAAAATCTTAACAAATTGGGGATATGGTCTAATTATTGTCATCTAATGTCCTTTGGACATGTTTCCAGTCATTTTGGTCCTTACGTTTAACGTTTAGCCCTTAGTTAAGCTTAATCTTACCTTAATCGATGTGATTAATTTTAATCAATTTCAAAAAATAAGATTATATTATTAGACAATAAATATTATACTAATTATAACATCTTATGTTCTTTTTTTTAAAATTAAAATAATAGAAGTGGGGAAATTATTTTTAAATCTAATCTTAGTGATGTTGCCAGAAAGTGGGTTTTTAATGTAAAATGTTCCAAAGTTCAATAAGTGGTTATATATAATTTATATATAAAAATGATTCAAATGAGCTACATTGGATTAATATATATATAATTGTTCTCTTTTTTCTTTAGAAAAAAATTTAATATATAATTTAACATGAATAATTATTTAAATTAAGAGACGGGTTTCAACTAAAATATAGTATTTTCCCAATTCATCACAAACAAATTTTAAACACAAACCCAAAAAATACCCCTAATATAATTTTGATATTATGAATTCTAAAATTATTTTTATTTTTACAAATAAAATTATAAAAAATTAAAAAATTACTTTTAAAATATGGGTTCCATTAAAAGCGGTAAAAAATCTGTCTTGTGTGTAATGTAATCTAACCTCAGTGTTCTATATAAAGAAAGCTAAAATTTATGTAACGTATAGTGCCTGATTAAAACTTTTTTGAATATAATGTAATCTATACATATTTCTTTAATATAAAATAAACAATTTTCATTGTTTTGTGAAATTCAAAATGTCAAAAATATTAAAATAATTTTAAAAAATATTTCAAAAATTCTCTGGGTGTTAAATTCTACCCCCCTATAAAATGAATTTCAACCTAAAAATGAATCAGGGTAATCAAATTATTAATTTTTTAAAGTTTTATTCATAGAAACCCACATCATAATAATGAATAAAAAAACTTCCCTTAAAGTGGGAAATATTGAACAATTACAGTTACCCAGAGTAACACATAATAGGGTTTCCACATAGTAGAACCAAAGTCACATGTGAAAACATGGACATGGAAGAGAAATATTACTATCAAGTTCTAAAGGAGAGTAATATAGAACTTGGATAGGGTTATTTTAATAATAAAATCCATAAACTTGTGATTATCTAAGATACCATTAGATTCATCAAAAATGAAGTTATTATGACAACATTTTGTGATTAAAAAAACGTTTTCCTAATGTTGATGAATTTTAATGAAAAGATATACTTGCCTGATTTTAGGACATTGTCACCCATTATTTTTCATCGATCCACTTCACTTATTTCTCTAAAAATAAAGGTGACTTTTTTATTCCTGAAGTACTAACAGATCATGAGATCAATGATATTCTATCTCATTTTTCCTCAATTATCATCAACACAAGGTAGTTTGAATGTGAAATCCAATATGCATAAATCCTCATATAGAGATATAAAACTTTACTCTTACTGAGTTCATATGAAGTTTAGTTTAAAATTTTCAAAATTGGATTAACCTATAACCCTTCTGAATGATGAAAATTCAAAACATTAGAAATAATGTCATCAAATCCTCTTAACATTGGTCCCCCAAATATCACAAAGTACCTCTTGGTTGTCACATTCCAAAAATGTGAATAAACTCATTGCATATTACCTTGAAACCTATTAAGAGACTTAAGTACCATAAATCCTTTTGTAAAAAATGCATTCTTCCGTATTCCAATGATTACTAGATATATTATTTAAATCCAAGAAGTCATAAACTTCTTCCTCGATGATGTTGAACACTTTATAAATAATCAATTCAAGGGTAATTTGTATCCTCCAATTTATTTATTCATATCCAGCATATCTTTATCCAAACATCATTATCTCAACATCATGAATTAATTAAGGGTTACCTTTTCCTAGTCAAAATATCACATTTCCATGAATTCACATATCAATGTCTTCATTCCCATTAAACATGTCATTTTAAATCCTTAAGAAACAATTATAGTAAAAATACAAATATATTTCAAGATTCATTTAACATAATCATTTAATTCCAAAACATAAATACTTAATTGATCCAACCTCATTCTTAAATCATTACTCTGGATTCAAAAACTTATTCCTTAATACCTCTTTCCTAGAATAAGAAATATTAATAATTCTTAAGTTTAATCAACCTCAATCTAATCAAACTTTTTATGTTTAATGTCATAAACACTGTAATAATATCACATACCTTTTATATATCATTTCTAGTGTAATTATCTTTAGAAGTACAAACAATACCCATACCAACTTTCTAATTCTATTTATGAGATTTAAACTTGGTAAATCTATCAACATAATTCCCATAAATTCTACATCTGAAAAATTAACTATCAACTATGATCCTTCGAGTTCCATCTATTGAATAAAACTAGAATGCATAGTGTGAGAAACATTGATTATATTGGGATACCATATAATTACGAAAAATTAATTATAGTGTGCCTAAATCATGGATCGTACTTCTTTAATATATGACACCTTATTTTTATCTTTGGTTATTCGTATGAATCCTCTATATAAATTCTTCATGATGATTTGTAAACAATTATTGAATTCCAAAATCATATCCCTCAGGAGTGTCAAACGCGATATGAAGAAATTCCCATTTTTGTTTACCAGATTACCCTAATTTAATCTTGGGACATCTTTTCAAATTTCTTACCCCAAGGTACATATATTTTAGATCTACATCCACTTGTAGTATCCACACAGGGATATATTACTAGTAAATCACTCACTCTATCCTTTACCAAAATTCTAGTACATTTTCCTAAACATTTACTCATCCATATACTTATCCTTAGATACATCCCTAGACATATCCTTATAAATATAATTAGAGATGTCACTAAATTTTTTCCTCCTATATTAAAATTGTTATCTAAAATATTTTATCTGATACCAACAATAGTTACCCACTATTTCCATACATTAAATATACATAACTTTTGAATAATATATAAAAAATTTTGCAAACAGATGCCCAAAGACCATACTTGTCTAGTGACTTTGGAAACATATAAGCTTAAACACTGGTATGTAAATGATCTATATCAACTCCCACTAGGTTCTTCTTGACAAGAACCTTTCTTAGACACATCAAATATAATTCATATCTTCATAACCTGGGGGGAGGAAACATAAAATGGGGTGATATCATATTATCATTAAGGGTATCAAAGAGAGAAACGTAAGGATATCCATGAGCATAAGGGTATGGGAATGTGATCATGAAAATATAATATCATTCCTTGTATATCCAAGATAATAAAAATAAATCATGGAATAAAACTTGGTGGTTCATAAGACAATAACCATAAATAAGTGAAAACATAATCCATGAAATCACAACATATGAATAAAACATGGAATTGTAAAAAACATATAATAATAGAGTATTATTTATGAAGTAACTAATGCGTCTCTACTAAGACCATCTTGGTATTATGGTTTCACTCCCCATAGAATTTTGGAAGTCATGGTTTACTTTGATGGTGATATTAGTAGCATGATCCCACCTTTTGTACCATCTTGGTAGTTATGGTTCACTCTCAAGGCCATCTTAATAGTAAAGGTTCATTCACAAGATCATATTAGTATAAATCATTATATATAAATCCATACCCAATGCATTATAGGGAGATATATATCCCATCCATCTCAAAATGAAACCATACATGCATGTGCCAAAAAATCATACAACAATATTATCTTAACCCATTAAATGAAATGGGTATCATAAACATGTAATCATATCATAACCTAGGGAAAAATATATTGGTTTCATAATCATTTGATCAAAATAGTAACCCATGAAATAGAATTTAATTTCATAAACATATAACCTATTAAAGATAAATGGATTTTATAAATATAATACTCGTGAAAGAGAAACATGTTTTTTAAAGAAAATGGAATTAAGGATAACCATTCATATAAATAATATGAATGGATCCATTAGATAATTTCATATATATGAGTGACATTAAAATAAGTTATTCTAGATAGAAAATAATTTATAAATTTATTTCAAAAAACATTTCTTGAATAAAATATCCTTTCTTCTATGAAAATTTTTCTTAATCCATAAAACTGTTAGAAAATAATTGTCATAGAAAATAATTTGAAAACTTATAAATAATACATGAAAACATTTTGAAACCATTATTCCTTTAAATCTTATTATATAATATTCAAAAAAAATTAAAAGCATTTTTCTTTGAAAACACGTTGAAAACATTAAAATAATTCATTAAAATGTTTTGAGAACAATTTCATTGAAAATGACATTAAAAAACTGTTATGAAATCATGAAAACTTTTTAAAACCCAATTAATTGAAAATAACATTGAAAATTTGAAAATAAATCTTGAAAAAGTTTTTAAAACCTTTTTACTTGAAAATTTATAAAATAATCCTAAAAATGTATGGAAGAAACTTCTATTAAAATTTTATAAAAGACATTTGAAAAAATTTTGAAAACCATTTTCCATGAAAAATAATTTTAGAACTTATAAATATGTCATTTAAAATAATAAAACGTCATTAAAATATTTTTCCCTTGAAAATGGGCTTCAAAGATCATTCTATAACAGTTTTTATATCATTTCAGAAAACATGGTTTTTAAATACAATAGATTTCCGACCGAAGAGTGAGACATCCATATTTTACGTAAAAACATTATCTTAAGTATCAATGAGTGGGAAAATGTCACTAATACATGATGATATCTTTAATAACCATAGGATAAGAAACCTCATGAGTGTTCTTGGCAGATTGATCATGAGATTTCATTAATTGAAGCATAAGCATAAACAATCTCAAAAAGTGATATAATTTTTTCAATAATCTCTTATCAGTTGGAAACTTGGTATCATTATATACATTAAATAAAGTAAAATTTTATGAATATTAAAATATCATTAAAATAAATATATTCCTGATATAATTGTTCTCGAAAAATAATTGAGATTCATAACAAAACTTAAGTCTCAAAGAATGAAAATTGATACAATACTATTTTATTAATCTGGTTACTTTGGAAACAGGAACGCCTTGAAATAAATATCATAAAATAGGTATTTTAATATCTATAAATATAAGTATAATATGGATATAATGAATTAGTGGTAAGTACATACACCACACAAAATATTTGAGTGGTTATTAAGGCAAGTATCTCGCGAAAATAAAAGTAAGATGAAATTCCCTTACCTTGTGTCTTTAATCTCAACGTAGTCATTCTAACCTCATGTATAATAAATATTATTTTAAAATACATATTTTAAAGAACTAAATTCTTATATATAATACTATATATATTTTTAGTATGACCATATATTACTCACTTGTTGCAAATTCTTTGTTAAGTTTTCACTTTGGTTAATATTCGCATGTGTATTAAATATTTATATCATTATTTCTTATACTTATTTAATTATTTAAAAATTTTAAATAGTGATATAAATATAATTTATATTCATTATATGTGTATTATAAAAATTTATATAATATATAATTTTGAAAAGGAATACACTGTTTATTAAGACGACAAGTCGTACGTATGCATGAACATTGTTTCCGTCTTTATTATCTTATTGAAATAATGAAGGTAAATTTAATATATATATATATATATATATCATTATTAAATTATAATTATTAAACAATATATATCATATAATTCACTGAAACAATACATAATACATTCCATGTAGTGTGTGAACGAATCCCATCACTTTGATGGGGCGGCGGTCCACACTTCCTCAAACGAAATTATCATATTTATACCAAATGTAAAGTATAAAGATATGTGTTATAAACGTTTTTAATATGATTAAATATGTAATAAATATAATATATCACACATTTAAACAAATTTTCTATCATAATTTCCACCATGAGAGGCGGTAAGTAAAAAATTAAGAGTCCTCATTTTTTGAGGTGCTAGTTCATCGTACACAAAAATATAATGTTCATTACCCATTAGATAGAGGTTTGTCTAGGTGTAGGTCAAACAATAGTACAAAAAATACTATTATATTTAATATATTGGTTTTTTAATACAATAATGGAATAAATAGATTGAAGGTGGTGTGTAATGAAAATAAAAGAATTGAGCTTGAGAGAATTCATTACCTCTAAATAAGGTAACTCATTTTGGATTGTGCCAAAAATGGGTCCTTTTATTAATTTGTGAAAAATTAGAGGATTATAAGATTAATGTAGGTATTTTAACAATTGGATTTAGAATATCTTGGATGAACCTTTATTGTTTGAGAAGGATGAAGAAGATGGGAGAATGCTTGCTTAAATATAGTGGAAGGGGAGTGACACTCTTTTAAATACCAAAAGAAATTCATTAATAGGAGGTATACCATACTTAATATGCCCCAAAAATTTAAAAAAATTGTTTTAAATGGGAATATTGATCATAAAAAAACCTCCAACCCAAAAAAAATATGTTCATTTTAGTAATTTGGTTCCAAAACGTCTAAGATTCCCTAATTTTATCATTTTGGGTTTTATTAAAGAATACAGTGTTAAAACCTAAGTAATTTAACTACTATGACTAAATTAAAATGATGTTTATTAACAAATATAGAGCCAATATATTTTTAATGTGATTTATAGTTTATAAAATAAAAATTTCATGTGTTGTGTAAATTAATTTTAAAACAATCCCATGTGAAACAGATAAACACTACTTAATCTCAGACCTTGCTAAAAATGTTTTTACAGTATATGGATAAATATGTTAATTATAAAAGATAAATTAAAACATTAATATAAAATCTTTTATATTTATTAACACTTAAAAATTCACTTGGAATAATATATTAATTTTATTAATTTTAATTCATTTAATAAAATATCATGGAGGGAATTCTCTCGGGTTTGGATGAGAGCTTATAGGGTTTTCCCATGGCCCTCATCCATGGGAACTGAGTGGCATGGTGCGGCATGTGTTGAAATTATGTTTGTGGATTCAAGCTTGATGTTTAACCAGGACGCAGCTTTTGGCCTCAATGTAATTTTATATCTGGTCCAGATTTGGTTTAAGACCATAGTTGGTCAGATTTTGATGGACTTTGGTCAATGTCAGCGACCCTCGGGGGCTCTAGAGACGCAGTGATGCACACAGGATATAGATATGTGCTTGTAATGGTGTTTATATTAGTGTTACTAAGTGTCACTAATAGGTGGGGGTAGCTTATCAGTTGAATATGGGCACAAGGAATGCAGGTTGATGGCGCGATGGTGGAGTGAGGCAGAGCTCGGGTGGCTGGCAGGATGTGGAGGGCATGGATGAAAATGGGACACGACGACATGGTGTATCTAGTGGAAGGTGTCGTGGAAGTAAAAATTTTCTACTTGAGGAAACATGCATGATGGGGGTGATCTATGTTGGATATTGGTGATGATGTGGATGGCACTTCAGGTGGCAGCTCAGATGATGTGGTTAAATAAGAAGGCGACGACTCTTTTGGGAGATCATCCTCGAGGTTGGTAGCGGTGTTGTGGACCATTGGAGATGGTAATTCAGCGACCTATGGTTTGATCCTGGTATCCTTTTTCTTTGGGTTTTTTTGCCTATGAGACCCATAATCTTATTGGGGTTTGTCCCACTAGGCCTCTGGGGCATTATAATCGGTTTTGTACTAGGTTTGATCCCTCTTGTCCTATGGCATGTAATGGGTTTTGCCTTACCTAGATCAAACTAATATCCTTTTCTCTTTTTAATAAACAGGCTTTCCTACAACCCTTATGAATAAAAAATAATAATAAATTATCATTTATTGTAATATTACATTCATTTCAATTTTGACATTGTTTATTTAATTTTAATTTTTATATATCAAACCAATATTTGAATTCAAATACATTTAGTTTAAATATTTTTAAAATGATATATTCGTCGAAAAAACTAATTATAGTCAATAATTCAATAAATTTAATTCACTTTTAGCATTTATTTCATTATTTATTTTATTTAATTATTAATTACATAATCAATATTTTGGTGTTTCATAAGAATTTAATGTAAATAAATCACCTCTAAAAATTATTGATAAATTATTATGATAAATATAACCTATTTATATTTAAAAGTGACATGTATAACTTAAAATGTGATTTTTTATACATTTATCAATGTTTTATAAATGTTATACATAAGGAAAGTTCCCTTTTTTCTGTTTCCATACATATCATTTTATATTTGACACTTCAATTTAATAATATAAAAAAACCAAAAAAATTATAAACCAGAGGGTATATGGAAGAATTATTTGAATCCAATTTCCTTTGGACAAGTTTTTAGGTCATTTTTTTCTTATGGTTAAGTTTTAGCCCTTCATTAAGCTTAATCTTACCTTAATCACTATGATTAATTTTAATCAGATTCACTAATATTTTTAGTAAAACAATTAGTTGATTTTGTTATACAAAATTATTATAATGATTAAAAAATTGTATTTCATTTTTTCAAAATTAAAACAATAAATGTAAAAAAATTATTTCTAAATCTAATCATGCTGATGTGGTGAGAAAGTTGGTTTTTAAAGTTAAACATCCAAAAGATCAATAAGTGTTAATACCTAATTTTAACATAAAAAAGATTACAATAACCTAAATTATATTAACATATGTATAATTTCTTTATTTTGAATTTATAAATAAATTTATAATATAATTTAACATTATTAATTATTTAAATAAAGATATGGTTTTTAACTAAATCACAGTATTTTTCACTATTCGTCAAAAATATAGTTTCTCAGAAGAACCCTAAAAATTCACCCGAATCTAATTTTGATATTATAAATTCAAAATTGAATTTTATTATGACAAATAAAATGTATTATAATTTCAAAATTTAGTTTTAAAATAGGTGCACCATTAAATAAGGTAAAAATTCTTCCTTTCGTCTAACATAAGCTAACCTCGGTGTTCTCTGTAGAGAAATGTATAATATATGTTTCATATAGTGCATGATTAACATGTTGTTGCATATAAAGAAAGAAAGATATAGTTTTTAATATATATTAAACAATTTTTAGTGTTGCATGAAATGGAAAATATCGAAATGATTAAATTAATTTGAAAACAATTAGTTCACAAAATTTCAGAGTGTTACAAACCCTAATCTCAAATAAACCCAATGGTTTCATGCTACCATGATTTGATTCCCAAGACCCACACTCCTGAGTCTAGTACTATAAACACCATATTTGTTTCCCATGTTTTTGTTCATAATGGACTTTTCACTACATTATGTGACTCAAAATTTAAAAAATATAAAATAATAACCAAAAATCTGAATAATGTGTCACTATATATCGAAATACAATTTTTAGTATATACTTTTAAATAATTATGAGAATACAAAAAATCTAAAACTCATTTAGATACTTTAAATTCCTTTAATACCATACTTTAATTAGTAATACATCTTTTTAAGGTAACTATGTATTTTTATTTTCTCTTAGGAAACATTAAGCCCTGATAAAAACATCTAGAAAACATAGGGTGGGAAAACAATTACTCTGTAAGGTTTTTAATAAAATAACTCTTTAAAAAGAAATGAAATCATTTTCATCAAAATATAACAAATTAATGTTTCTAAAAAAATTACATTAGTATAAAATGTGTATATTCCATTAAAGGTAAATATTTTTTATCGATAATTTTTATTTAATTGATCTCTTTGAGAAGGTTTACGAATATCAAATACTGATCCAAAAACAAATCTATTGAATTTTTTTTATTAGATAATAATATATATACTCTCTCTTTTTAATAATTTCATATTTATTACTTATAATTAAATTTAGTGATCTTTCGATAAAAATCATCCCAATATTGGTAAAAACCCAATGTGAAACCTAAAATAATTAATGGTATATAACACATACCCACCACATGGTGGGAAACATCCCATGAGTATCTAGTTGACTTCACATCCCCCTCATGATTAGAAATTACAAGTGTCGCATTTTAAGAAAACATATAAACATTGATTATATATATCTATATATATTAGTGGATTTATGAAAATTAAAAGGATATAATTGAAAGATTATTTTTTGATTAGAATTTTGTATTATATTGTTCTATGAATAACACTCTTTTGATAATATAACATCATTGGTAAAATAGTTTTTTTTATGTAAATAGATATATTTTTAACAAAAACTATATCATAAAGATATATTCACTTAAACAAATGTGGAACATTCCTTCCCAAAAATATTTAATTGTCATAAATTCAATTAAAAAAATATTTTAGTAAATATTTATTATTATTTAAAAAACAAAAATAACATAATAAAAAAATGAGTGAATAATATTTTGAATGTAAAAATTTTAAACATAAAACAATATGTTTTTTTAATGATTAGAGAATTAATAAATATAATCTTTGAAAAAATTATTGAAAACAAATTTGTTTCCCATCCAAACATTTTTAAAGACATATTTTTAAATATATAAAATAAAAAAAAAATTATTCTTTAATGTTCCCTTACTAAATGAATATTTTTTAAATCTATTTAAAAAAAGAGTGTTTTGTTAGATAATTTAAAAATTCAATTTTAATTTTAAAATAATTTTCCACCTGCAAATAATTGATTCTATGAATTTTTTAAAATTGAAATTATTATCTCAAAATATGATTTCTTATATAGATAAATACTTTAATGAAAACTAAAATTATTATTAAAACATTTTATTCTATTAAAAACATGGTTTTTAATAATAAATTAAAACATAATTTTTTCCCTTTAAAAATAAACTCCCCTTAAAAATTATTCCTAAAATTACTAAGTCCAATTAAAAATAAAAAAATTATTTTTAAAACCATTTTTTAATCCCTTAAATATAAAAATAGAAACTATAAAATATTCAAAACCAACATAAAATATGAATTAATTTTTAAAATAATTAAATGATTCTTTAAATATTAAAAGTGGAATTTCTAAAACAAATTCTCCCTTACCATAATCAAACCTTACTAAAGGTATCTCCTATAACATAATCTCTTTATTTAAATTCATTATCATGAATAATTTATTAATAAATTACACTTTATTGTCATATATTATCTCTCTTTCTCTCTCTTTAAATGAAATATTAATATGTATTTAAGAATAATCAAAAGTTTTATTTAATAATTATATTCATGAAAGATTCATTCAATAAAAAATATATAGTATCTTTATTTTCTATAATATTTATATGCCCACAAATTCATTCTCATAGCTTCGTGTGTTTTTGTGGATTCTCTGAATATTATTATCTCTTATTATTCATGTATCAATCTTATTGGATGTGTATTAGATGAAAAATGTTCCATAATATATGTGTCTGTGTGTGTGTGTGTATTTATAACCTTACCATATGTTTTCTCAGCCAATTGGAAGATGATGATGACCTATAGTAGTAGTTACTACATGGAATTTAACATTTAATTTTCATGCATTCAATGGAAGTGTGTATACCTCATAACCTCATCGATATATATATATATATGTATATATATATATAATTTTGTAAATTATATAGTCTATAGGTGACTCTCTATATTTCTGATTATGAAGATAATATGATGGATTAGATTTAGTCATGACCAAGTGAGCTTCATCCTACCACTTATCGATCATGAAGCATCATGCAGAACTACTAAGTGATTCCCTCGATGCACAAATATATATACAAAGGGTACATTGATATTATGTATTTTACTGAATAGAATACAAATATAATTATGAAGTTTATATTTATGCCCCTATTATAAAGACCGAACATTTTCATATTTTACTATTAAAACATTTTTAAGAAAAACAACATAATAGTAATACATACACAGATAAAAATGTTCAATATCTTGGGAAAATTGTGATCATAAAACACATGTATATAAAAAACATAAACATTATTTAAATCCTTTTACTTTATCAACCTAATGGATCTCATGTTTTCTTAAATGGATGTAATAACCTGATGATATATATTAAATAAATGGTTGAGTTAAAATCCATGGTATGGGGAGGAATAAGGGACGTAAATTAACAATACATGGGTGATCATAATCGACATCATCACAAAATAATCATATGATCATCGTCGTAGTTTAAATGGAATCATTTGACAAAGGAATGAAATATAGATTATGAATAATAATGAAATATCATAACATTGTGGTATAATACTTCATATTGATGTGATAAAACCTAGTATCATATTCCCTGGTAACATTCTTTCATAAACAATTGATTCTTAATTATGAACAAATATAGAGTAGCATTCTTATATAATACAAAAAAAATATTACCTGATATATCATGTTACCCCATAAAATGTGGGGATATATAATTATGATCCCACCAGTCACATCATAAAATACTCATAATCATGCTTTCTATATAGAATGTAAAATAGTCATTGTAATATAATAAACCCATAGAAAGGAATGAGTATTTAAAAAGGTTTCACTATTGATAACTTCATGAATAAATTTTTTGGTTTCAAAATGAATAATGGATATCATACTGTTTCAAAAAAGATCATCAATCCTGAGTAGATAAAAAATAACTATATAATAGTCTATGTCGTGTTTTTAGAAATTACTATATTTGAAAATGAATTGTAAGTGGCTTAGAAAAGGTTATAAAGCATAGGAAAGTAAATATTGATATTTATAAAATTAGAAGGTAAATATTTGTTTAAGGTCACTTTAAATAAATTTTATAAAGACTTAAATAGTAACTAATGTGAAACTGGAGGTAACAAAAAAATCAGGAGTTGGGTTGGAGAATATTTTGACGATAAATCCTGAATTATTTCATAACTTTTCATCATCCAGAATAATAAACATGAAATTAATAAATCATGGAAAAATGAGTAAATTACATTAATTTGGTTAACTCTTAATCTATTATAATAATTATATTATATTTTTTAATTCCCTTTTTTAAAGATGAAATGTTTTGATATCATATTTTCCTTAAAAATTGCATGTTTTGTTTTGATTTGGTTACTCTTATTCAATGTTTCTTATAACTAACAATATTTAACTCCATAAGATTAAAATATATATCTTATTAAATTTATATATCATAAAATCATTATTATAACCATACATAAGTGTGATGATAAGAAATGAGTTGGAAATTCCTTCATTCAAGGTTAATCGGCAATTAACATGACATTTTCTAATAAAGAATAATGAGAAATATAAAATATAAATACATCAAAAATATAATTATTATAGAATATTAACATAAATATTATAATATTAACATAATAATCAATTTATATTAGAAGTATTTTGTTTGAAATAAATGGATTAAAAGGAATAGAAGATGAATGTGAGAAGATATGTTGATGGAAACATACTCTTTTCTTGGTGTTGGTTGTTTTCTATAACACTAAAATCCATTTATGATTGGATATGGATAACTGCAGAAATTTACTAAGGATGTTAAGGAAAAAAATGGTAGGTTATTTGGAAATAAAATTTTCTTTAATAAGTTTATGTGAATTGGTTTTACAAAGGAGGGTTATGGGTTTAATATACTTTAAGATAAAGGTGTTTTTGAGTTATAATATTTAATAACATATTCTATCAAAGGTAAACATTTCAATATTAATATTTTTTAAAATTTGGAAATATATCTGAATTAAATAACATGATTTTATAACATTACAACACTTAAAAATCTTATTTTAAAAATTCAATCAAAAATAAATCTGAAAAATTCAAACAAAATGTAATTTTAATGAAATATTTTAGGCTTTAGACATTTGAAACTACCTTTTAGTTTTGGAAAACAAGTTTAAAATATTCAAATTGATGGTTTATCAAATTAAATATATTTTATTCAACCCATATTTTCTATAAATGATTTAGCAGTTATTATAATGAGAATATTGTAATTTAAAATACACTAGTTTTGAAAATGCTGTATTTCTAATCTTCAACCAAAAATTTAAGAATTTTAGAAAAGTAACAAAAAATAAGTCATAGAAAAAATAGATTTTTTGAATTATTAAATGGAATTAATTCTAGGAAAATAATTTTCTATAATAGAAAACTTTTACTTTTTATTATAAAAATAGGTTTTTTATGAAATTCAATAAAATAAATATTATTGATAATGTGCATTATATTTTATATTTTAATTTCGTAATAGAATTTATGAACTTTTATTATTTTTTATTTTAATAAATTACTCATACTAATATTATTTATTGTACATTTTAATACTTTGAGGTAAAATTATTATTCCAATGGTCTAGTTAATATTCTTAATTGTCATCATTCTATTCTCATCATTCATGTTATTATTCCAAAAGAAATATAAATATTCTAACAGTCATATTTCCCCTTATAAAGTGAAATTAATTCCAAAATGAAAATTCACTAAAACATCTCTTAATGTTCTAAATTGTTCGTTTTTAAGATGTCGATTGGTTTAAAAATATCTTGTTTATTTTTTATTCTATTTTTCATGGTATAGATTATTCTACTAAAATGGATGGATATGAATTTTCCGACTTTATTTATCTTATTTTATATATTTTTCTCATTATAAGTTTTGGTATTTTCATGGTTCTATTTTTCGGCTATTGTAATGATATCTATTAATTAAATATTTTATTGTTTGTTTCCAAGTGTGTTTTATATGTATAAAAGTTTATGTGATATAATATTCCACATATTTATTCAGAAAAAAATAACACTTATTAAATGTGTGTCGTTACATTATTCCCCCATTTAAAAATTTTGATCTCAAAAAATATAAACTCGAATTCTTAGTTGAGAATATATTATGGTATATCAATTTTGTAGTTTATTTCGATTATAATGTCACATATTCATATTTATGGTTTCACCATAGCACTTCCAAAAGTTTTGTTATCTTGTTGCATATAAAATTGAATCTATGGTCCAACATATTCATTATCTTCTCTTCATAAGAGAAGTCATTCTCTAGTTTTACCACCTCAATATTCAGTATATTTCAGGGATCATGTATGTACTTCTCAATTATAAATACATGGAACACATTGGTATTTTGATCCATGTTTAGTGTATGTTCTTAATGATAGTCTGCTTCACTTATGCAATCAATAATCTCAAAGGGGATAATTAAGATATTGCTAATATTTCCTTTTTTTTAAAAAGACATGACTCTCTTCCTTGGTGATATTTGAAGGGAAATGTTTTATACAACATCAAACTCAAAGTCTCTTTAGTGGTTGTCACCACATGTATTCTAACAACTTTAAGAATATTTTATATTTTCTGGGATATATTGAACATATTTTCATCTATTACACAAGATTGGGTCCACAAAGAGTTTTTGCACCAACTTCATCCAAAAAAGTAATAGTTTTACATTATTTCCATATATAGCTTTATAAGAAGCCCTTTGAATACTTGAGTAGAAGTTGTTTTTGTATGAGAAAACAACTAATGGATGATTTTGATCCCATCCAACTTAAAATTCCATTGAGTAAGATAATAGATTTCCATTAATTTTCTAAATGGTCCTTTCATATTGGCTGTCAATTTTGGGATAATAGGACATACTCAAATTCAATTCAATATTCAGATATTGACGAAGAAATATATAGAATTTATAATTCAACATTAAATAATGATTTGATATTATCGAAATTGAATCCCCATAAATATTCATCTTATAACTTTTTTTAGATCTTATCAAGTTATTGAAGTAAGAAATGTCCCATAATAGAGATGAAGGAGGCAGTCCTGGTCAGTCGATCCACCACAACCCATATTGCATTGTATGTTTAGGATATCCTTGGGGGTAAAGGGATAAATTCTATAGTGATGATCGCCTATTTTTATATAGGTATGGGAAATAGTTACATCATCCACTTTGACTTATGTATCAATACTTTAATTTTATGACATACCACTATGGGAAAAAGGACTTTTTGCGACGGGAATAAATCTTGTCGCAAAAAGTTTGTCCAAGAGGTTATTTGCGATGGGGGTAACGACCCGTCGCAAATAACCAATTATTTGTGACGGGATTTCATCTTCCATCGCAAAAGGTTTGTGATGGGATTTGGCGTGACGGGTACCGTCGCAAATACCCGATGACGGTTAATAGCTTTTTGCGACGGGATGTCGTCTCGTCGCAAAATGTGTGTCGGCAGGGAATATTTGTGACGAGTCCCATCGCAAATAACTTTTTAGCCGCCGACAGTAATTAATGCGGGTGTAGGTTTTTGCAACGGGTCTCATCGCAAAAGTTACTTTTTGTGACGGGATACCTGTCGCAAATAATCTAACTTATATATACCCTCATCCGTTTTTTTCTCATTCCTCTCCGTTTTTAGATCATGTTTCTCTCCGAACTCTTATTTTAGAGAGAAAATTTTTCTAAGTTAATTTTTTTGTTCACGAAAAAGTTGTGAATCTGTCTACATCAATAGAAAATCAAGCTTAAAGGTATTTATGTTTTACTTAATTTATTATTTATTTCATTTTGAATGTTAATTTTTATTATTTTTGATTAGATGTAATTAAATTAAATTTAAATTGTTTTGTCATGAATATTTATTTGTACTAATAAATCGAAATTTTTAGTACTAATTTTTAATAATTAGTAATGTATATAATTAAGTTGTAGTAATTAAATATAATTGATAATAATTAGTAATAATTAGTAATAGTTATTAATAAATAGTAATAATGAGTAATAAATAGTAATAATGATTAATAAATAGTAACAAATAGTCATAAATCTTAATAAATTGTAATAATTAGTAATAAATTGTAATAAATTGTAATAATTAGTAATAAATTGTAATAATTAGTAATAATTAGTAATAAATCGTAATAGTTAGCAATAAATTGTAATAATTAGTAATAAATTGTAATAATAAGTAATAAATTTTAATAATTAGTAATAAATTGTAATAATGAAGAGTAAATAGTAATAATGTGTAGTAAATAGTAATAAAGAGTAATAAATAAAAAAGTTGTTTTAATTAGTAATAAATTGTAATAATTAGAAATAAATTGTAATAATTAGTATTAAATTGTAATAATTAGTAATAAATTGTAATAATTTCTAATAAATTGTAATAAATTGTAATAAATTGTAATAAATTGTAATAATTACTAATAATTATTAATAAATTGTAATAATTACTAATAAATTGTAATAATTAGCCATAAATTGCAATAATTAGTAATAAAATGTAATAATTAGTAATAAACTATAATAATTACTAATAAATTATGATAATTAGTAATATTTATTAATAAATACTAATAATTTGTAATAATTTGTAATAATTAGAAATAAATACATATAATTAGTAATAAATATAGATAATTAGTAATAATTATAAATAATTAGAAATAATTAGTAATAATTAGTAATAATTAGTAATAAATTGTAAAAATTAGTAAAAATTAGTAATAAATTGTAATAATTACCAATAAATTGTAATAATTAGTAATAAATTGTAATAAATTGTAATAAATTGTATTAATTAGTAATAAATACTAATAGTTAGTAATAAATACTAATAATTATTAATAAATACTAACAATTAGAAATAATTAGCAATAATTAGTTTTAATTAGCAATAATTAGAAATAAATTGTGATAATTAGCAATAATTTGTAATAAATAGAAATAAATAGCAATAATTAGTAATAAATGGAAATAAATAGTAACAAAAATTTATAATTAATAATAAATATGAATAATTAGTAATAATTAGTAATAATTAGGAATATTTAGGAATATTTATTAATAAATTTCAATAATAAATAATAATTAGTAATAAATTGTAATAATTAGTGATAAATACTAATAATTACTAATAATTACTACTAAATACTAATAATTAGCAATAATTAGAAATAATTACCAATAATTACCAATAATTAGGAATAATTAGCAATAATTAAAAATGAATAGCAATAATTAGCAACAATTAAGAATAATTAGCAATAATTAGTAATAATTAGCAATAATTAGTAATAATTAGCAATAATTAGTAATAATTAGTAATAAATAGAAATAATTAGTAATAAATGACAATAATTAGTAATAAATAGCAATAAATATAAATAATTAGTAATAATTAGGAATAATTAGTAATAATTAGGAATAATTAGTAATAGTTGTGAACAAATAGTAATAATTAGGAATAATTAGGTACAATTTGGAATAATTAGGAATAAATACATATAATTAGTAATAAATACAGATAATTAGTTATAATTAGTAATAATTATTAATAATTAGTAATAATTAGTAATAATTAATAATAAATTGTAATAATTAGTAATCAATTGTAATAATTTGTAATAAATTGTAATAATTAGTAATAATTAGTAATAAATTGTAATAATTATTCATAAATTGTAATAATTAGTAATAAATTGTAATAATTAGTAATAAATTGTAATAATTAGTAATAAGTACTAATAATTAGCAATAATTAGCAATAATTAGCAATAATTAGCAATAAATAGAACTAATTAGAAATAAATAGCAATAATTAGGAATAATTAGCAATAATTAGAAATAATTAGTAATAATTAGCAATAATTAGTAATAATTAGCAATAATTATCAATAATTAGCAATAAATAGAAATAATTAGTAAAAATAGAAATAATTAGTAATAAATAGCAATAATTAGTAATAGATAGCAATAAATATTAATAATTAGGAATAATTAGTAATAATTAGGAATAATTACTAATAATGAGGAATAATTAATAATAATTAGAAATAATTTGGAATAATTTGGAATAATTAGGAATAATTAGTAATAATTAGGAATAATTACTAATAATTAGAAATAATTAGCAATAATTAGCAATAATTAGTAATAATTAGCAATAATTAGTAATACTTTGCAATAATTAGTAATAATTAGTAATAATTAGTAATAATTAGTAATAATTAGTAATAATTAGTAATAAATAGTAATAGATAAGAATAAATAGGAATAGATAGGATTAAATGGGAATAACTAGGAATAAATAGTAATAGTTAGGAATAAATAGTATTAGTTAGGAATAAATATTAGTAGTTAGGAATAAATAGTAACAGTTAGTAATAAATATGAATAGTTGGTGATAAATATGAATACTTAGTAATAATATGAATACTTAGTAATAAAAAGGAATAAATAGTAATAAATAGTAATAATTAGTAATAAATAGTAATAATTAGTAATAAATAGTAATAATTAGTAATAAATTGTAATAATTAGTAATAAATTGTAATAATTAGTAATAAATTGTAATAGTTAGTAACAAATTGTAATAGTTAGTAATAAATAGGAATAGTTAGTAATAAATAGGAATAGTTAGTAATAAACAGGAATAGTTAGTAATAAATAAGAATAATTAGTAATAAATAGTAATAATTAGTAATAAATAGTAATAATTACTATTAAATAGTGATAATTAGTTATAAATAGGAATAGTTAGTAATAAATAGGAATAGTTACTAATAAATAGGAATAGTTAGTAATAAATAAGAATAGTTAGTAAGAAATAGGAATAACTAGTAATAAATAGGAATAATTAGTAATAAATAGGAATAAATAGGAATTGTTAGTAATAAATAGGAAAAGTTAATAATAAACAGGAATGGTTAGTAATAAATTGGAATAATTAGTAAAAATAGTAATAATTAGTTAGGGATAGTTAGGAACAGATAGAAAGAAATTTTAATAAATTTTAAGAACATGGCATAATTTCTAGCGGATTGATGGCACTCCTTTTGCTAGATGAATTTTCCCCTTTCAACTCTCACCGACTCAAAACATTATGAAAAATGTGATACTACATAGTCATATTCAATCTTGTATGCATGATATTGGATATGCATTCATAGGATCGTATTTTTTACAATGTTTTCAGGTGGTGATAGTTGGAAAAAGACGATTCATCGACGAAAAGGGGGAGCTTTTGTTCGACGGCTCAGTTACTTGCATCTTTCTCACAATGAAATCACAATGAAGAATCTGTTCGGAGATACACATATTCATTCTCATGCATAGGAGAATGAATATCTATACCTCCAACTAGATTGTTCATTTTGATTTCATTGTGAGAAAGATGCAAGTAAATGAGACACCAGACAAAAGAGTAGTTGTCAATCCACTGAAAATTGTGTCTCCCTTAATTAATGGTAATTATTAAGAAGTAGTAGTAATTTTTTATATTCTTTTTTCAGATAGTGTTTTTATAAATTCAAATTATTCAAAAACAGTGATGATTTAATATTTTGTAGAAAAATATGGAACAAGTAAGTCGACATCAGTCATTATTAGATGATCGCGCTTGGATAAATCAGCAAAGAAATCCAAATGGTTCTGGTTAAAAATCTTGTATACATTCCGGGTGTTGAAGCTTTCTTAGCATTTGCACCATCAAAACTAGAATATGTTTCATAAGGCACAATTAATTTTCCTTGTAAAAACTGTGCTATGAGAATTTTTGACACATTTGACAAGCGTGGGGGACATCTCTTGCAGTTTGTTTTTCAACCAGATTATGTTTTTTGGTATCAGCACGGTGAACGCTATTCCAAAGAAGATACTAATAACTTGATTCGAGATCCATCACGGTTCCAAAATTTAGTACATGATGTTGCAGGTCCATCTATTCAATAAACTGAAACTCATGATGATATTAATTTAACTCCTGAGTTAGAACCATTCGAATTATAGTTGTTGAGGTCTATTGAGGATGCATTATATTCTGGTTGCATGATAAGAAAATTATAAGTGGTTGCAAAATTTATAGCTATTAAATCAGATAATGCAATGTCAAACAACTGTTTTGATCAGATATTTTCTTTGGTTAAAACACGGTTACCTGAAGGAAATGTGTTGCCTATAAATTACTATGAGAGAAAGAGGTTGGTTTATAATCTAGGCCCTAGTTATCGGAAGATTCATGCATGTGTAAATTTTTACATCTTATATTCTGGTGAAAATGAGTCGTTGGATAGTTGTCCCACATGTGGACAGTCATAGTATAAAGAAGCTCAACCAGGGAAGTCTAGATCGAATCCTATAAAACAGTTGGGATATTTCCCCCTTACACCTAGTTTGCAACATTTATTTATGTCTCATAACACAGCATCAATTATTTCATGGCACAAAACCAATATTTCAGCCGGTAAAATCTTGAATCATCCATTTGATGGTGATTTATGGAAACATTTTGATCGTCTGCATCCATCTTTTTCTTTTGAAACCCGAAACGTTTGATTGCGTCTTTCTACTGATGTTTTCTGTCCGTTTGGTTCTTATTGTAGTCAGTACTCATGTTGTCCTGTCTTTATGACTCCATACAATCTACCTCCATAGATGTTGATGAAGGAGCCCTATATATTTTTGACCTTATTAATCCCAAGACATCTAAAAAATAATATTGATGTTTATTTGAAACCATTGATTGATGAGTTAAATTCATTATGGTTTAATGGTGTCAGTACATATGATGTTACTAGGAAACAAATTTTCACATCAAAAGATGCATTGATGTGGATGATTAGTGACTTTTCGGCATATTGCATGTTATTTGGCTGGAGTACACATAGTCTGAAATCATGTCCCTACTGTATGAAAGACAACAAAGATTTTATGCTTGTCAATGGAAAAAAACCTTGATATTTTGACTATCATCGTAGATTTATTCCAACCAATCTTCCTTTTGGAAGGAAAAAATCTCATTTCAGATAAGGAACAATTGAAAGGGATGAGCCTCCAAAAATAATCTCAGGTACATAGTTAAAATAATTTGTATTTTCATTAACTCCCATCACATTTGGGACAATAATAAACCAACAGAAAATTCATGGCTTTGGGAAATAATATAATTGGATAAAATGAAGCATTTTTTGGGATCTCCCATATACTTATGATTTGTTGGTCCTCCACATGTTGGTTGTCATAAATATTGAGAAGAATGGTTTTGATAATTTATTTCATACAGTTTTGCATAAACTAGGTAAGACTAAAGATACTGTAAAAGCACGATTAGATCTTGCCCAAATTTGCAGGTGACCAGAACTTGAACTATTCGAAAATATCAGATCACAGAGGTAAATGTATCCAAAAACAGTTTATACATTGTCCAAATATAGTCACTTATTATTTTGTCAGTGGATTACAGATTCGAGACTTTCAGATGGTTATGCATCCAATTTGGGAAGATGTGTTAAGAATGGTCATATTACCGGATTAAAAAGTCATGATTGTCATGTTATAATAGAAAGACTTATGTCGATTATATTTAGAGGTTTTTTAAATTATATAATTTGGGATTTGATAACATACATATCATATGTTTTTCGAGACATTTGTGCAACAACAATAGACTATGATGCGCTAAGAAAACTGGAAGAATATGTTGTTGTAACTATATGTAAACTGGAAGAAATCTTTCAGCCGGATTTATTTGACTCAATGGAACATCTGATATTACATTTATCACATGAATCTAAATATAGAGGTCTAGTATAGTTTCTATGGATGTACCCATTTGAGAGATACGTGTAGAAATTGAAGAAAAATGTTTGTAACAAAGCATATGTTGAAGGCTCAATTGCTGAAGCTTATTTGCAAGAGGAAATTTCTTTTTTCTTCTCTCACTATTTTGAATCTGAATATCCCTCAAAACAAAACCGCATGAGATAGAAAGAGGGAAATGTTAATGAGGAAATGGACAATCAATTATCACTTTTTAATCAGTTAAATCTTGGCTTCGGTGGAGTTCAGGAATGATGGATTTCAGATGATGAACATTAAAGAGCTCATACATATGTTCTTCTCAACTGTGAATAAATGGCAGCATTTGTAATGTGAGTGCTTCTATCACTTATTCTATAATTTCTGTTACAGTATGTAAACATATTTTATTTTTAGGTTATATGACAATCATATCAAGAAAAAACTTCCACAAATTACTGCAGTTTCTCTTGAATAACGCAGACAAAAAAATTTCTCAATGGTTTAAACACTAGTAACACAAATTATTGATGGTTTAATATCAATTCAGTTTACTGTTTTTATATTGATAATTGTTTTACAAATTTTTAGGTATCTCAACATGCTGATAAAATTGATAAGTGACTGTGTATATTGAGTAACCCTCTATCCAAAATGGTTAAATCATATAATGCAAATGTGGTGAATGGTTTTATATTTCATACACGTGGATATGGGGAATCAAAAAAACAATGAACATTAGAGTTTGTTTTGGAGGATCACATCCTACAAAAATTGAAGTTGACTTTTATGGAATTCTGGATAAAATTATTGAGCTATGTTATCTTGGACAAAATTACATAATGATGTTTAAATGTCAGTGGTTGGATAATGAGATAGTCTTGAATGTTCATCTGACTCATGGAATTATCGATATTATATATAAAAGTCTTCTTGCAGTAAATGAACCATTTTTACTGGCTCAATAAGCACATCAAATTTATTATTCAAAGTATAGTGCTATTTCAGGAGACCTGAGTGATTGGTGGAGCATAATAAAAATGAAATCATGGAAAAGTCAATTTACTCAAACTGAATGCGGTTTCGCTGAAGTAGAAAGAATTGAAATTTTTCAAGAGACTACTCAGAATACATTTTTTTCACAAAGAAACGTGAATATCGATGATAACACCCCACAATTAAGGGTCGATGGTGATGAAAATGTTAATGATGTTACAAATGAATTTCAAATGACAATGAATGATTAAAGTGAAACTCATATGGATATTGATGATGTCGAGGGGGAATATGAAGACATTGACATCATCATATATGAAGATGATGATGAAGGTAAACATTGACATAGTTAAATACTGGTTATGATCATAACTAATATATATCTATATATAATAGTTATTTTCAACTATTTTCTAACAATAATAATTTTTTGTTTCAGATGGAAACTGATCTACTTCGTGAGTTAGAGGAGGCTGAGCTACCTTTTGATGAGGGGGATGTGGGATCATCTTACCCTCAACCTACTGGTGGTTCAGGAGGTACGCAGAGGGGGTGCGGTCTTGCGCGACTGATGATTCCTGACCCTATCCCTGAGCAATGTCCACGTCTTGGCTTCGATCCACGCACAAAAGGGTATGGAAACCTGTATATTTTAGTAATCTTTCATTAATTTATATATATATATACTAATTGTTTGATTATTTATTCTTTTTTCACAGTTTTGCACATGTAGGTGTTGGACAGGGGAGCGCTATCATGCACAATTATTTTTCCCAGCAATGGACCACATAGGAACAGATTATCGTTAATGTGTAGCTTGGAATGTACAATCATTGGCTGGTACGTAAATAAATAATATTTATTTTGAAATTTATTTTATTAATTACTTGATATTATAAATTATTTGTTGGATTTATGGTATCCCATAAATTATAGCATGTGTGAAGATATCCATGCAGCATGGGAGGTGGCTATTCATGAGAATTTGTGTTAGTTTTTACACAATTTGATAAAGACATCCATTAAGAAAGAAGGAGCGACAGTATTTGATGAGTCATGTAGATCCCACCGACCAGAGTACATTTCATATTAGGTTTGGGATGGATTATGTGCACACTGGTTCGGTGGTGGATTTCAGAGGTGGTCTTCATTGGGTCGGCATAACCGGGGAAGACAAGAGGTGACACATCGAGCTGGTAGCCATACATTTAGTACACATAGAGAGCATCTGGTAAGTATTTTTTTAAAATATTTTATATAACTTCAAATATAAACAGTTTATTTTATATTCATATAGGCATTTTAACATCCCGATATTATAGAGTATGATGTTTATCGGAGGATGTATAGTGATCCAGCCACCGGAGAGATTAGAGGTGATCGCCAGCGTCGGATTGTGGTTAGTCTTATTTTTTTCAGTTTGACAATTAACTACATATAATATTTTCACAATTTTAATTTCAAATTGGAATTGAAGGATTCATATGAGGCTACGACCACTCAGACACAGGCTGAGGGTCAGAACGAGGCGGCTGATCAGACCAGTGCCCACCATTTCGATAAGGCGGCATGGATGCAGGCGACTCAGTATGGATTTGAGAAGGGCCGAGTAGTTGGTGTCGGCTCTCATGTGACGCCTGGTACATATTATGGTAATGCTACGATGTCGGCGTCTTGCTCGAGAGGAGATCGTGGAGAGGCATCATCTTCTTCCTCACAGTATCAGGAGCAGTTCCGAGCATAGAATGACCTTATAGAGAGTGTACAGAAGAAACAAGAAGAGATGCGTCAGCAGCAGCAGCAGCACAAGGAGGAGATGTGTCAATGGTAGCATCAGCATCATGAGTAAATGGAGTACATGTGTCGTTTGACTCGTAGTTTAGGGATGGAGTTTCCTCCACCATCTCCTTCAGCTCCTCCACCTCCTCCAGAAGACGACCCCCAATGATTTTTTTATGTTAAAAACATTTGAATTTAACATTTGTTAAAATATTAACTATTTAAAATTTTTGTCTTTTATATCAGTGCGAATATTACATAATTTAATTTTTAATATTTTATGATTTTTTTTGTGAATATTGATAATTTTAATAATTTGTATTATTTTATTATTTTAATAATATTAATATTATTGTTTCATGAATCATAATTTTTTTAAATATATTTCTTCAGTATTATATTTTTTAATGTTTTTTTATTTTACTAATAATAATATTATTTTTATTTTTATTATTTTATGATTTGTTTTATATTTTTTTGTGAATATTGAGAATTTTAATATTTTTTATTGTTTTTATTATTTTAATAATATTAAAATTAATTTTTCAATAATCATAATTTTAATAAATTTATTTTTTTTAGAATTTATTTATTATTTTCGATGGGATCTGTTGCGACGGGTTCCCATCGCAAATAGCCTAAATAATTTTTCTTAAAAGTATTAGTGATGGGATTATGGGCCCATCTCAAAAAGTATTTTCAATTTGCCCGTTGCAAGTAGTCTAAATAAATATTTTCAAAAAAGTATTTGTGACGGGATTATGGGCCCGTCACAAAAAAGTTTTTATATATAAAGTATATAATCGAAGACTTATTTCTGACGGTGTAGTTTCCTGTCGCAAAAAATATTATTTGTGATGGGCTCTTTGCAAATAATATTTTTTTGACGACTTTTTCTGTAATAGTCTATTTGCGACAGGACCCCATCGCTAAATCTTATTTACGATGAGATACTATCGCAAATAACGCATCTCAAATACCTAGAATTCTAGTAGTGTACCATGCACATTGAGGTGTACTTTGTGATACACTTATTTATTTTTTCCCACCGAAAGATCCCTCTATGATCATGGTACATCTTGTTAATTTTATAATTGATATAGAATGATGAGATGTGGGAATATTCCAGTAGACCATTCTATATCTCTGGTGACATAGGCACACAATTTCCAGTTCTAAACTAGATGACACAATCTTCATTGACATGGAATTCATTAAGCTTCCAATCATTTACTACTTCCACCTTCCATAAAGGATATATATCATCCTTTCACTTCTCCTTTATATTATCTTGGATATATATTTGGTAAATAATCTAGGTAACCTAGTATGTATTCCATTCCATTATGATTTCAAGAATCAATCCTTCTCAAATCTATGTATATATATTATTTCTCAATCTACATCATGGATACAGTAACATGTTCTTTTTTCAAAGATCAATAGATACCTTTTTTTCTTTACATCATGGTAGAAAGTAGAGAAATTATATTCCTTGATCATATATAAATATCTTTATTGATTCATGCTCAAGTTATTCTTTGTGAATGTATAATTTAGACTCTTTTTATCTGTATATATTTCACAATTCTCACCAAATAGGTTGTGCCAAAAAATATTTAGGGGGAGGATCACAATTTCTTACTCAAGATCAAACGTCGGGTTGTTCTACTCATTGATATTTAACTATCGTGAATAATATTATATCAATTTATCATTTTGTAGGATTACACATTCCAATACATTTTTGAAGAATAAATTTATGTCATAAAACTTTTTCCAGTTGATGGTAGTGTTAGTACAAGTATAGAGATTATCATCTTCTTGACGACCGTAAGTATTTCCTCACATTCATATTTCTAGATATAAATTATTCATTTATATGTTAACATAGTTATCAGGATATACCAAAATGAAAAATGTCCCACAAAACATTTGTAGTACATAACTAAACCAAGAAAAATATGGAATTTTGTGACTCTAGAGGGTCTGGGAAACTCTCCAATTTCTATTTTCCTTAAAGGTTCCACAAAAATTCCCTCATTTTTATCATGTCCCCCAATAATGCGACTTACCTAAAAAAATCATACAATTTCAGAATATAGAAATAATTTTATCATTTATTAATTTCTACAACATAATCCTTAGATTATCTTTATGATCCTCCTTCCCCATATAGTTAAATATAATATCATTGATAAAGACTGCAAAAAAAATTTGGGGTTGTATCTAAAGACTCTATTCAACAAATCAATGAATATATTTAGGGTCATTAGTATATATGAAGATAATGACTATGAACACACAATGTACATACATTGTTTGAAAGGATTTATACTAAATATATACCTTTTATTCTGTTAATTAATGATATATAAAATAAAGATACTCCTTTGATAAGTATTTTACTCCACATTGTTTATTTAATAAGTAATAAATCCATGGAAGGGGGTACTTCTTCTTTATATTGAACTTTTAGATCTACCACTTATTGATTCACAAACGCATTGATCCATATAATTTCTTTCAGAAGGGAACTGATGCAACACAAGGTGATGCACTAGGTTATATAAGACCTTTTTTCAAATACTCTTGTAGATACTCTATTGTGTCCTCTAATTTGAATGATGAAATACTTTAGTATAATTTAGAGATAAGAATGTCTATGTTTATAAAAAATATTAAGAACTCTAACTCATGATATGGGTGAAGGATATATACCATTTCACAAAATATAATTGTATATTCACTTAAAATTCCACAATGTTAATACTTTCCTTCAACTTCACATTTTTAAATTCTATGCATCCAAACTATGCATAAACACTCACAACCTTGATGTATTTTCCAAAGGATATTCATGAACTTATTTAAAATTATACTAGCTCCGGGGTTTATTTTAATATAGAAATAAATTTCCTTTTTCCTAACTGTTAATGTGAAATCTATAAAATGAGATCCAATCCATACCCAATATAGAGTCAAATTGCATAAAGGGAATGACTATAAAATTCACTAGAAATTTTTTCCCACAAACGATAACATGAGAAGTGTCCAACAGTGGGGTAGCATTGATCACACCACAATGTATTTTCATGGATATATCTATATCAATGTATTAGGGTTGTAATTAATAAATTCTAGAAAACTTACAAGATATAAAGGAATGTGTTCTACTAGAATGAAATAAAACATTTTTCATATTCTTTATGTATATTTTAAATTAATGTCCATGGTGTAATTCTATCCCACACTTGATGATTTTACATTTCTTATCTCAATAACCATGTGACCATTTTCCATACTCCATCCCCACATTGAGATCACAATGAACTATATAATTATAATACCCAATTTCTTGATATATATCCTTTTAGATGTTTAATTTTAAAAAAATATACATACTTTTCTATAATCATTGATAACAAAACCCTAGACATATGTTGAATGAATTGTTAAATTTTCCTTGTAAACCATGATAGATTCACCAAACTTTTTCTTATGATACAAAAATTCTCACTCCATAATTATTCAATGATTTTGGTGTAAATAGTTGTTATGTAACAATTTTTTAATTCATTACAACTCAACATTTTCCATATAATCCTTTCACTTTTTATTCTTTATCAACACACACTATTGGTCAACAACCCCATCTTAAAAATAGAGAGACAATGTGACATTAAACTTATTTTAAGAGTGAAGCATAGAAACAATCTTCTCGATTGAGTTAACCCACTGTTAAATGATAATTGGATCATAATATCCACTAAACATAAATAATCATTTCCTTATATATGAAAAGATTGAAGGTTTATCCTTGTGTGTGGGTGGATGTTCTATATATTTTAGGTTATTTTTATAGTCTATGATATTTGGGTGGACATATCTATGATGTTTTGAACTCCACCTCCCATGGAATTTGGTATATACTTTATAAAATCACTACATTGTCCTTCATATATATTTTTGGTCTGGTTACTCCCAGTTCCCACCATTTTAAAAGGCAAAAATGGTTAGTATAAAATTTAAGTCAACAAAAAATCTGAAAATATTTTATTTTTATAAACAAATTAATTATAATTAATATATTATGGGACTCATCTGTTTATCCTTTTACCCAATCATTTTTTAGAGAATCATTTAATTTAATTTTTTTCTAACATTAAGAGGAATAGTTAATTTAGTTATTTATCCTTCACAATAGTTTTTATAGATCTTATGATTAACCAGAGCATATCCTCTTACAATGTCAAAATAGGTTTGAAACAAGGCCTATTTTCCATGCACTATGTTTTTATTTAGTAAATTCCCAATCTTTGCTTCTTGGGGTTATTACCCCTAGATAAAATTGTACTATAAACACATCCACTTGTAGAATCCAAAAAAGTATTTCATTTCCCAAAAACCACACACTCTTATAATATAAAAAATTAGGACGTTTACCTATACATAAACTTATCTATATGCTTTTTACTAGTTTTTTCTAATATAAGTTCAAAAATAAACTAAATCATAGTTCTGATACCAACTTTAATCACCCAGTTTTTTCTTAAATTAATAATATATTATTTTTATGATAAAAAAAATTATAAAAAAGTGTGAGGATTTAAAGGTTAAATGTAATTATAAAATTCATAACATACATTACATGTATATAATAAGACATATAAATTATTTAAATCCTTACGATTCATCTTTATAAAAGAATTAACATTATACTTAGTACATGTAATCACTTCCGTATATAAAAAATGAAGGGTTGAGATAAAATCCAAATAATGGGATGAATAAGGGATATGAATTAATAGCACATGAGTGAGATTAATCAATATCATTGTATCATAAGAATCAGATCATCAAAATAATCATGAGGAAATAATTTGATAATGGCATGGAATTTGGAATATTCATAATAATAAAACATAAAAACATAGTTATAAAATAACACATATAGATTTGAATAATTCAAGCATTACACTCATGCATAACATATGCACATAAATAATAACATCATAATTGTAAAAAATACATAGAATCATGTGAATGAATCTTACACATAATCTCATGAGATATATCTAATTTACCAATGAATTGGAGGGATATATAGTTATAGGCCTACCCATCACATCATCAAATTAACATATTCATCATTTCCCCATATAACGTAAAAAACTGTATTCATGAAATACACCCATGGAAAAGAATATGTTTTATAATGTTTTTGTTAGAAATGCATTAATTAATTACCTTTTCGGTTACCAAATGTATATGGGAAATAATGTTTCTCATAAAAATCATTAATATTGAGGGGAGAAGAAATAACTTAGGAGGATCCAATGTGATTTTTTTGGAAATTAGAAATATTTTGAAAAATCATTATAAGTGGGTTAGAAAAATTTAAAAAGGGTAGAAACATGTATATCCCAAAAAATAAAATATAAATTATAGTGGAAGGATACTTTGATGATATTTGGGGAACACATATATTGAAATTTATTTTAAATATCAGTTATCCCAAAAATAAGGAGTTGGGTTTGAGAATCCCCATACCTTACATCTATATTTATTTTATTTATTTTCCATATAAATAATAACCATATGATTAATAAAACAAGAAAATATAAAAAACTTTTGTTCATTATTTTCTATATGGATTAATTATAATCATTTAATTCTATATTTTAATTACTTTGGATTAATTTGAAGGTCTTGGTATCATATTTCAATAAAAATATATGGATTTGTATCTATTTGACTATTTTTTATCAAGTTCATTTATACATATATAAAATTAATTCCATAGGATTAAAATAAATATATTTATTCAATTATATATCATTAATAATTTATTATAACCATTCATAAGGTTAGTGATAATAAAGGAGTTGAAAATGTTCATGTTGGTGGTTAACAAACAATTCATAAAAAATTATCGAATATAGAAAAAATAGAAGTATGAAATATAAATAAGTAATATATTTAATTATTAGAAATGATAACATAAATAATAAAATTCTAATATTCGACTAAATTAATATTTTAACATCTAGGTTTTAAATAAATAGATAAAATAGGAACAGAATAGAAAAGTTAGAAGAGAAGTTTGGGAAAACATACTATTTTGTCAGTGTTGTATCATTTCAATGTCACAAAAATCCATTAATTCTTGGAGTTTAATTACTAATAAAATTCCCGAATGATGAATGATAAATTTTGATAGGTTATGTTTTTAGAACAATGGATTTGTAAATAGGATGTGAATTGGTTTTCCAAGGGAGCTATGTGGCATTATTTATACTTGAAGAGAGGGTTTTTTGAGTTATAATACTCAATAAAATATTGTATCTAATGTAATACTTGAAGAATTTTTATTTTCAAAATTATGAAATATATTTTAATAAAATAAAATATTTTAAAAACAAAAAAAAAATATCTTATTATCTTAATTTTTTAGTTCAATAAAATTGATGGTGGAAAAATAAAAAAATTGTTATTTTAGTCGAATATATTAGACATTAGACATTGGAAAATACTTTTTATATTTGGAAACAATAATTAATATATTTAAAATATTAATTTATGAAATTAAATATTTTTTTGTATCCAATATTTATATAATTTTTATGTCATTATTATATAGTGGAATTCATAATTTAAAATACACTGGTTATGCAAATACTGTATTATTACTATTTTCCTAACAATTAAAATATTTCATAAAATTAAAAAAATCATCCTGAAACATTTTTAAAATGATGATTCAAAATATTGCATCCATTTAATAAAAATAAATTTCTAATATATGTAATTTTAATTTTCAATAAAAAATATTATTTTTTAGAAATACTATTAAATAATGTTTATTATAAATATTCTATTATATTATTTGAGTTTTTAATATTGTTATTTATTTTAAATAATTATAGTAATTATATTTTCATTAATTACTCATTAAAATATTTTTTTTTTATAAATTTGAGGTCAAACCACTATTCAAAAATTAGTTTACTATTCTCAATATCCAAGTTATTATTCCCAGTGGTGATGTTAATATTCCCAATGTCATTATACTATTAATATATTCATATATACACCTATAAATACCAACACAATCTTTTATTCAAGATTTACTAAAATTTATCTCATGGTTATATATTTTATTTTTCATAGATGTTGATTGGTTTAATAATATTATGTTTTTTTTATGTACTGATGATCATTGGTGTGATTACTTTATCATATTGGATGGATAAAAATTTCCAAATTCTATTTCTTATTTTATAATTTTCTTTCCATTATAATGATTGAAATTTTCATGGGTTTAGTTACAAAATAATGTAACGATATTTATTAATGAATTCTATATTTTTTGTTTTCTCCATGTGTTTTATATTTATAATACTATATATAATATATTATAGAACATATTTATTGAGGAATAAAATGACACATATAACCCAGAGGTCTAAACACTAATGATCTTTATCCTATTATATCCCGATAAACAAGCCTTCTGTGGATCCACTAAGTGATGAGAAATATGTGTGTGTGTGTGTGTGTGTGTGTATGTTTGTGTGTGTTTTATTAATCATAGTATCATTGGGAAGAATAAAATAATGGGCGATAGGTTTTAAAAGGATTAGTATGATCATATTTTACCTTTGAATAGTAACCCCAATGGTATTATTTTTAACTTATTGCTCTGTTATATTACAGACTACAGCATCGGCCTCTCAGTCAAGGATCACTAGTTATATCAAAGACACACACTTAGAAACAACATGGTGTCCACACACCTATGTGTGACCATGCTCTTTTTCACACCATACACACCCTACATGCACCCATGTACAGGACTCCACAAGACCTATGGTTGATGCTGGCCTCGGTTGGCTGTTTCTTGACTTAACTGTGCAGGTTGTCCTCAAATTATTTTTCTATATTGTAAATTATTTATTTTAATAATCACTATACATTATAATTTTAGAAATAATAATCCAATTAACTACTTATAATTTTAGATACTCAAATTGTAATATTCTATAAATTATTAATCTATTATAATTATAATTAATATTCAAATTAAAACATTATCAAAATTTACCTAAACATATATATGTGTATGGCCAACTTATCATTTATAAAAAATTATTGAGATTATAATTCAATTTTATAAGTTCAATTTAACCAACTTATATAAAATACATAATTTAAAATATTTTTTTATATTTAGTCCATTGATAAAATAATGTTATAAAAATCTTTTATCTAATTATAATATTAGTGATTCTTAATGTACCATAACATCATTATTTCATAATTATCCTATCTCATTATAATCAATGTTTATGCTATAAATTTTAAAATGATTCAATATTTTTGTTACAAAATTTAATTATCTTTTATTATATTCATATCATTTCTAATAATACAATGATTTTTGACTAACATTTTATGATTCTTCTTTTTTAGGTTTCATAGTAATGACAATAGTGGAATTTAATATTATTATTAATTATGTTAAAATATAATTAATATTTCTATATTACATTTATATTTCTCAAACTATTTTACATATGTGTTTATAATTAATATACATTGATTAATATTATATTATTATTGCTAGTTTTTTAATGTGAAGTTAATATAATATTCTTATAACCATATTTATATTAAAATATAATTTACTATAATAAGTATTATACAACCATGGAAATTAAATATATTAATATATATATATAAATTTATTAATCTAATTAACATATATTTATATTATTTTTTAATTAATAATATATATGACATAATAAATATTATTTTACTATTAAATATACTATCTTTAAATTGGTAATTTATATTTATAAATAATTCTATATTACAAATTGAAGTTAACATATACTGTTATTTATACATATATGTTATATAATTGTATCTCATTTCCAATGAACATATAATCCATAAAAATTTAATTAGTTTAATTATTATCAAATATGCTTAAAGTTTAAATTTTCTAAAAGAGCTTATTAGATATAATATTTTATTTAACAAACATTATACCAAAATATTTTGACATTACATTCTACCCCCTTAAATAACTTGTCTACTTCCATTTTTAGTATCTCGCTATTGAAATCATATGAAGGTGTTCTTAGTATCATCATGACGTAATTTCTAAATAGTCATCAATATTATTATTCTTGGCAAGACTCACTTTTTACCTCCTAATTTATCTATATTTTTAATTCTGTTTCCATTAGTTCCAAATATATATTATTATAAAAATAGGGAGGTTTCTTGAAATGTACATGAAGTATATTCGTTCTCATGATCTTTTAATTCATGAAATAATAATCCCAAAGTGGTTTTGATTATATTTTATTAACATATTAATATGAATAGTAACACATAAGTGTATTATCCATTGAAAATTTGTATTATTCAATACAAAATACCCTGAATCATGTTAAAATTTAATCCCAAAAAATATTAAAATGTTTAAATAATTTTTTTTAAAACATAAGTTATTAATAAAAATATATTATGTTTAAGATAACATTATTCACATAAAATAATAAACTTGAGACTATAAAAAGAAATTTTTATCTCCTAAATATATCCTCAATTGATATCATCCCCATCTGCGATGTCATTGAATCATTTCATTTCATACCATATCTGATTTCATGAACTGTACTCAAGAGTATGATACCAAAAATACCATACAATTCTCTTCATATTATTTACTCAAAATGGATATCTAATAAGAATTTGTGACTAAATTAATAGTATAATTTTTAATCCTCAAATCCAGAAAATGAGTTTCTGAACAACCAAGAATATTTTTATATTTTTACTTTTTGATAATTAAAAACCTATTGAAAAATTATAGCTCATGATAATCTTTTAAGGTTAATTAATACAACTCTTTAGATGACACTTATATTTGATCAAGCCAATCTTGTATTTATTATTTCTCATAATCATTGCCAAGAAATTTGATAAACTTGTTTTGAGAACATTTTTTAGGTAGAAAATTAATTTTTTACGGAATCTAATATAGATCTCGATTAAAATATTTGAAAAAATCATGAGAAAATTTTCATCAAAATAGAATACAATAAATTTAATGAAACAATTTATAATAAAATATTTCTTCATTTCTATGAACATTCTAATGGGTTTTCAGAAAAAAAGACTTTAAAAAATTTTATTTTAGAGGAATTAAAATATAAATACCACATTGAAATAAATACTTTGAAATTTTATTATAAAATAAATAAATATAGACTCCCACTTTTGAAATATTTCCATATAAATTGCCTATAAATGAATCAAGTGATTTTTTATAAAAATATTCACAGCCTTTAGAAAACAAAAACATGTGGAGACCATGAACATTGATGGGTACATATCGACTACTGGTCACATTATAAAAAAACTTCCATGATTTGTGCGTTCACTCCTCAACCATATAATGTTTATAAAGACCATGTGTTAAATTTTAATAAAACATTTCTAGAATTATGTTACATAAAAATGAACTATATTTATAAGAACAGAGGGGATAAAATAAACACATAGTTTATTAATTTGAAATATATTAATGTGGATTTTCATATAATTACACATCTTTAAAAAATATTAGCATAGATTTGAAGAAAACAATTTATGGAAATAAATATATTTATTTAAAATTGATTCATCAAGATAAATTCACATAAAAAAATATAGAACATCTAATATAAAAATATTTCATGGTGATACATTAATCTAAACATAAATCCATCAATGAATATGGTTATATTTATTCAAAATAAAACATACCATAATACCAATATTATGGTTGAATGATTTTAAAATTAAAAATATTAAATTGTAAACTATAATTTTTTAGAAGGAGTAGAGAAAAATAATTTACCATATAGTGATAATATTTAATAAAAATGTAAAATATTTAAAATAAATTATTCCCACACAAAGAGGGATTTGGATAATAAAAAATTGAATTCCATTACATTTAAAATAAACTCCCCTAAAATAATATTTAGAAACAAATAATTTTTTTGTTTTTAAATTTTATTTCTATTTCTAAAAAAACTTTTATTAAACATTATACAGATAATATTAACTAAAACAATACTTAGCCGCAATTTGAAATAAAAATATTTCATTTTAAAAAAAATATTTTTTTTAATTTTAAAAATGGTATTCTTGAATAAAATTTCCCCTTTACTTCACTGAATTATAAAGAAGGTATCTACCTAATTATAATATCCTCATTAGACATACCTATAAAGAAAAATATCCTAAGGACTCACTATTTGTTTTCACTGATTCTCTCTCTCTCTCTTACTACAACATGTGCTTGTATTTGATAAAGAGAACATAAAAATTTGTTTTACCCTGATAACTCATTTTTTAATCCTCGATACTTTTTAAGTAATATTATTTGATGGATTATACAACAATAATATTTTTTAATGATGCATGAAATGAAAAATATATGGTACAATACTTTTCAGTAATTATTATAGCTCTACAAACACCCTATCATAGATTAAAGGATTTTTTTTCCTCAACTCATATCACTATATCATATTAATTACATGTAAAAATTACTAAATTTGTATTCAATGAAATATTCTAATAAATATATGTAAATGAACAGACTGTATAGTGGTTTCATCTAAGAGTGAGATGATAAAAACACATCGCACCAGTTACATCTTTTCATTGACTATTTTATTTTCTTGCTTTCCACATTTTTGTATAGACCTCATAGACTCATCACATATATATGTGTGTGTGTGTGTACTATATAATATTTCTATGACTCTAAATAACCATGAGGATGAATAGAATATGAATTCATATATTTAATCCTATCTAATGGAGATGCCTTTCATCATTCCTCACGCCCCATGTGGAGTCACTTATTGATTCCCTTGGTGATAATATATAAACACACAGATATACAGAGAGGTTCCATCAATATTCATTACATCACAAAGTGGAATATTAAGAAGACAATGAAGGATATACACATATCCTATTGAACTTCATCTTATTGTAGCCTGGTCACCATGCCTCATGTTAATACACTAAGTAATGTGAATATATAGATACCTAATAAATATATAAAAAGCTCTATTGATAATATTTTCAAGGAGAGGATAAATATGATAAGATATGGGTTTTAAAGATATTATTTGGAATATATTTTATCTTTGAATAAAACCAATAAAAAATGTACCCCACATCGGTTCCATAGTCATCATGTCAATCTATTGTATTACAATATGTAGTGTAGGCCTCTTAACTATGGAACTATAGTCGTCTCCAGGACACACACTCACGGACCACATTTTTTGTTCCCACCTATATATATCTATGTTCTTATGCACTTCATGTACACCCTATGTTCTCACATGCACTGGCCTTTTCTTTCCCTTTGGTTGCTCCTTTCCTCGGCTGGACCAAGCATGAGATAAATGTGAAGGATGGAACAAACTAGTTTGTATCTATTTAAAATTGTTTATTTTAATAATTTTAATATATTATAATTTATTTAAATTATAAAATTATTACCTAATTATAATTTCTAATATTGAAATAATAATTCTCTATTGATTTCTAATTTTTTCTAATCATAACACAAAATTGAATAAGAGTTTTTTAAAATATATTACCGAAAAATGTATATATTTCCAATTTATCATATAATTAAAACATTGAGAATTATAATTCGATTGTATATTTTCAATTCAATCGACTAATATAAAATTTAATCTTTTAATATTTCTTTAATCTTTATACATTTGTTAAAATAGAGATATTAAAATATAGTATCTACTTAAAATTTAAGTAATAATATTGATAAAATCTATTCATAATTTTATAATTATAAATTATAATTATAATACGATTTTATATAATAAATTTTAAATTATTCCATTATTTATATAATAATTTTAAATTTAATTACATATATTCATTTCCAACTATAATAGCACATTTATTTCAAACTAAAATTTTACTTTTCGTAACAGTTTTGTTTCTTTACAATTGCATTTACTAGAATTTTTTTATTATTAATTATGTTCAATATTAAGTAATATTTTTTATCACATTTATATTTCTTAAACTATAATATATATTTATTTAAAATTAATGTTCTAGGATAAAAAATATATTACCACTAATAATATATAAATATATTTATTTATTTTATGTTAATATAATCTTCTTAGAATAGTATTTAAATATATTTTTTTATTTTATATAATTAATATTATACAATAATTCAAATTAAATACATATCTATTTCAGTAAAATTAACATATAATTATATTACTCTTGTAAACACCCAGATTTCCATGTAATTTATTTATTTATATGGAATTATTTCGAGACCACAAAATCTAACGGCATGTGATTCCAAGGCCCGGAGTGCCTGGAATGGTAAGTTGAAGTTTTATTAAACTTTAAATAGCGTGCGTAAGCAGTTTTCCAGAAAAAAGTGGAATAAATCTTAAATGGTTTCCCATATTAAAAACCTAAGGGCACCGTTTCATTCAGGATGGTGGGTTTAACCTAGGCGCGACATAAGTTTAGTCAGTGCTGACCTCCTTTGAGAAAATCCAAAGATGACATAATTATTAATAAAATAATTAAATAAATTATTTTATTTTTAAAATGGTTATAAGTCTTGAATGGTAACTCAGATTAAAAATTTGAGACCACCACTGAACTCGTGAGGGTATGCTCTCTTTAGGAAGATACTAACATTGGCCAGTACAGGCCACCAATGAAAGTTAATTTTTGGCCATAAATAAAATAATTAAGTGAAAATTATTTTATTTTAAAATCCATTACTTTTAAATGGTAACACGGATTAAAAATACAAGAGTAACGTTGGGTTCGTTGGGGCGTATCTCACTTAGGTAGAGCCTAACCTTGACCGGCGTAGGTCGAGGGTGACTGTTAATATTTTCTGAACTTTTTTTTGGGTACGTTCACTAAAAACATGAGCAACATTTTATAACTTTTGAACTGTTATTCTAATTAAAAATACAAAGGCACTGTTGAATCTGCAGCACCAGTATTCTCTTATGTGAGGGTTTACTTTGACTGCAGTAGGTCTGAAGAAAAAGTAAAGTATTACAAATTTTTAAAAGAAATAAAATAAAATAAATTTTGTTATTATATTTCATAAACCTACAATGGACCAATTAAATGGGTGGGGCCAGTGGTGTGTTAAGCCATTAAATAGATCTCCCTGCCAAACTAAAGTAACGACAACGTTGGGGAAATTAGAATGCTTCCTAATTAAGGAGCCCCATTATTTCCCCACGTTGTTACTTACTCTTCCCCTCTCATATATAAATGGATCTAGGTGAGGGGTATCAGAGAGCTTCACCAAGCAACGAAGTGCTGAAAGAACTCTGCAACACCAAACCCGTTAGAAGACGAAGCTGACCTAGTGGGAGGCGACGGACAACATCTAACCAAAGGGCGACGTGCAAGTGGCATCTTTGGGAGCCGGTTGCGGGAATGAAGAACATGATCCACCGATAATCACAAATGATTATCCAACGTTTCAAGGTAGGGATTTTTTTAATTCATGTGTTTTTTATTCCCTATTCCCCATTATTGAAATTACATGAAGAATGCGGGTCAACCGACAAAAGTGTTAACCCGCGATTCATTCGTCTTTGCGGGATGTTATTGTGAGAAATCTTGCATGGTTAATTTTGTGTTTAATTCAATTTTTTATTCACCCCCTTAACATCCTCCATAATATGAGCTAACATAGAGGGTGTGGGCCTAACGAACCCGTCCCAAACCCTCCGCTATATTTCTTTTCATGCATCACCATGGAAGACCACAAGCATGTTGATGCACGACACAAGAGGAAGGTCGGGCTCGTCAACTACAGAGAACATAGGAGGTGGCCGACACAATGGCTGGCTGTAGAAAGGGAGGTGGAGCGACCGTCAAGCCACTGGCAAACGAAAGCTAGGGAAGAGATCGAACCTACCTTCGGTGGGTTCCGCAGCGACCGAGCAGTTCCCTCGCGACGCCACCACCTCGCAAACTGAATGGCCTCCAAGACATTTGGGAATCAGGGAGACTGGGGGGTTACACCCCCCCCCCCCTGCGTCGAACTGAACCGGGACACCACCCTCGGACTGGGCCGCCACCCTCGAATAGGGTCGCCGCCCTAAAATCGGGTCGTCGCCCTTGATTCGGGCCTCCGCCCTCAGATCCGGGATTCAGACATCACGCTGAGCCGCCGCCCTCTGATATAGTAGTCACCCACTAGTCGGGCTTCTGACCTCATGCTGGGTCGCCGAACATTGAGCTGGTCGTCTCCCTCTAGCCGGGAAACCACCCTCGAGCTGGGTCACTGCCCTCAAGTCATGCCCCCGCCCTCTAGTCAATTCTCCACCCTCAGAGAAGGCCGCTTCCCTCAGATCTGAGCCACCTCCCTCATGCTGGATCATCGCCTCGAAGCAGGCTACCACCCTCGGACTAAACCGCTTCCCATGGACCATGCTGCTGCCCCACGTGGGCTAGGTCGCCCCCTTGTGGGCTGCCCTATTCTTATCGGGCCACCCAATTCTAGCTAGGATTCTCTTGTGGGCTTTCACTCTTGTGGGCCGGACCAAACATCGGCCTAGGGGGCTGCTACCACCTCAACCTAGCCTAGACCGGGTCGGGCTGGGTCCGTCGGACCGGGTCAGACCAGACCTGGGCCTCACTAAGCCCAAAAACACACAAAAGACCTTAACTTTTAGACCAAAAATTCGTTTGAAGAACCGTCTATGGCGTCGATATCCTTGGAGTAAGACAGTACTTTTGACTTACGCTATGAAAGTTTTGGAGAATCTTGGAGTATGGCCCGGTTGGATCGCACCCAAATCCAACCAGGCCCTCGGTACTGAAATGCCAATAACGTACAGACCGAGCGTCTGATTGACACATCATTTATCACGTTTGAATGCTTAAGACATGGTGGTCTTTTGGGTTACTCTCTTGTGGATCTTTGTAATGGTTGAGGTATGACCTATATCCCAAGGGAAGATTCTAAGAACTCGAGCACACCAGGTACGAGGAATCCAATGGCTGGGAATGAGGAGGAGGTTGGAGACAGATCATACGGATTTCAGCACCCAGCGATCCTATGTGGGTCAGTGCATACAGATCCTGTGTGGGTCAGATCTTGTGTGGTTTAGCGCTCAGTGATCATGTGTGGGTCAGCACATACCGATCTTGTGTGGGTCAGATCCTGGGTGGATCAGCGGGGGTTAGTTACCTATTGACTCTAGGCGGGTTGGATCCTGTGTGGTTCATTGTGGGGGTTAGTACCTATCGATCCTGTGTGGGTTAAAATTCATATGGTGATAAGTAGTGCATCTTGATAATATAATATGATCTAGCTTCACAACCAATCATCTTTACTTCTATACTTCACTGAAAACCTGGTTCGAGCTAAGTCTCTATTTGAACTAAGTCTTTTACATGTGTGGTACTTTTACCATTATGGAACTGTCTTCGCGGTGATACCAGTGTGGAAATTTTACCTTCGTGGTACTATGATCATTGTGATACATGTGTGTTACTTTTACATTCGTGGTACTATCTTCGTGGTGATAACTGTGTGGTACTTTTTCATGTGTGGTACTTCTATCTTTGTGGTGTTACCTATGTGGTACTTTTACCATCGTGGTTTTACCTTTGTGGTATACTTTTCTCATGTATGAGATGAGTATATATCGATAACTTATGTATATGTATGGGTATATACCTAAGTAGGGTTGATTTCTTGCTTTGTGGTTTTTCTTTTGTGGAACTTTAGGAGACCTATGGGGTCTCGGGGTCCCTACTGAGTATCGTTATACTCACCCCTACACAGGCTTCACCCACACCTTGTTGTGTCTTGTGCAGATGATGTAAAACATTGATCGAGGCTGAGGGAGCCAGGAATGGATGGTTCTCAGAGGTGGATCATTTTGTGTGATGCGACGCTAGGACTACTAATCATGAGTTGTACCTACCCTTCAGGTAGGATTTGGGGTGGACCGTTTGGTGTGATGCTACCCAAGGACTATTGATCGTGAACTATACCTACCCTTTAGGTAGGATATATGGTGTACGATCTAGGAGCTTATTTTCACCTTTTCAACTATTTTTTACTTTTAATTTGTACTTGTACTCTTCCAGTTGGGATTTAATTCAGGCCCCTTTACTTTCAGCACACTTTTTCTATAGTAGTTTACTTCAAAGTTTCTTCTTGTTGTGTTCTTGGACCATGTGTTTGTACAGGTTTAAAGGCAATGTCTCCTCGTTTAGGGAATATTCCTTTCAGTTCTAGTCGCCAGCCCCTGTCCTATGGAAGGAATGCTTGGGGTTGTCATGGAACGAGCCTTGAGGGATAGTTCATGACAAAGTGGTGTCAGAGAAGTTTGGTTCTACCAAATAACTAAGACTCCGATCTTTTCTCTGAAGTAATAGTTTTAAGTGTTATGAGTGTGGTTTTCATTTTGGGGAGTCCGTTGTTGGTGGGGCAGCCGACATATCCATACGACAGGACCCTGAATTCTAATTTCCGACTTAGTGCATGAAAACACTGATTGCAGGTATTTTTAAAGAGTTGTTTTTGTGATTTCTGGATTCATCTCACTCGGTATAACTTAATGACCATTGTTCACCGGTTCCTTATCTGGATGTCTCCACGAAGACAGCCACCTAGGTTTCCTGAAAGAGTACACGATGGCGGCCCACTGAGCGATGGGGCCTCAGTGTAGGGCCCTCTTATGGCACTAGCACCTTCAGGTGGTGTACCAGAAACACCATTTCCCGTTGGAAAACCATCTCCACCAACCCCACCAGTAGAGGGTGCACGCCGATTGAGCGTGTTTCATGCGTTCCAATAGTAGAGGCCTCCGAGGTTCCAATGTGAGATGGACCCGTAGGTGATTGAGGACTCACTGGAGGCTGTGGCTAGAGTTTTCTACATAGTTGGGACAACCGTAGATTATATGGTGATCTTAGTAGCTAGTATTTTTAGTGAGTGTCCATGAGGATGGTCTATATAGTGATGAGGCTTCATTATTTGGATCGTTTCCCTGAGATAGTACCTTTGGGTAGTATGCTAGCTATATCATTGCCCGTTGGTCAGCCGTTACAACTGGTAGTATCGATAGAGGACACACATAGGCTTAGTTCCTTACATGTGTTTCAGCATCAGATACCCCTTAGGTTCTAAGGCGTGCCCAACTCATAGGACACTAAGGATTGTCTTGAGGAGGTGGTAGAGTCTCCACCTAGCCCGATCACTATTCAATCGAATGAAAATCTTGCTAAAGAGCATTCTACATGGATCAGCGGGACAATGACATGGTTTAGGTTACCCTAATCTTACGAAGAGGTGAATTTTCTATGGGAAATCTTGAGAACCTTCCTCAGAAAAGGGGGGTCTCTTTCCATAAAGAGCTAAGGGATGAGAGTTCCCTAGAGCTTCTGCAGGTTAGGAAGGATGACATGTCGGTAGCTGAGTATTTATCGAGGTATACTGACCATCCTAGGTACATGATGAATACAGTACGGTCAGTTCTTCAGGGCTCAGACTTCTGAGAGAGGTGTGTTTAGGGATATCTAAGCCAGAACTTTTCTTCTATGCATTCCTACTTATTTTAGGGTAATAGAGATAACCTTTATGGTTGAATGTTATTTGGATGAGCAGATGCGTCCAGTGAATGTTAATAGTGGGGAAGCATGAAACTGACTCCCGTCTTAGAGACATGGGCTTGTAAAATATCTTGGGAAGAGGAAGTAATAAGTATTAATGGATCGACAGGGCAATAAATGTGGAAGAGGAGCTAGGAGAGCAGCAAGAGGTGGTACACATTTTGATATGTTACAACCACCACCCCAATGTGGTCCCCACTAGACTCAAGGAGCTGGAAGACAAGGAAATAGAATAGCTACATGCGGTCAAGGAGTGTGACCCATGGGCTCCAGGAATGATTTGAGTTACATTCTGTGTCTACTACTAAATTCTGTATTAGTAGACATATGTACCAATCATTCCTTATTTCCACAAATCATGTTCAAGACCTAAAGTTTCCTATTAAGATGTTTACTTGACCCTCACGTCTGGAGATACCATTGGGAGGAGACTCGATAATCACACTTACGCTGATGGTGTGATATGACCCTTGAAGTGAGAGTTTTGGTTGGAACCTCTTAGTGGCAGTGTCAAGGCCTTATGACGTTAGTTTGGGTATGGACTGAACATCCACAATTTATACTCAGATTGACTGTATTAGGCAAAACATGTTGTGTTTTATCTACAACATTGGAATGAGATTTTCTATGGTCAGCGAAAAGGAAACCCAGGTAGCACAAGTTCAACTCATTCATAGGAGGGTGAAACTGTTCACTCTTGAGTCAGCCAACCTTACCCTCATGGCAGCAGGAGTTTTGAGTTTTCAGTTCTCAATGGAAGTGGCAGAGTGTGGGGACATATTTTCACAATATGTTTCCAGAATTACATCCCTGAAGGGAGAGGGAATTCTGTTTTGGCGAGGTACTACCCAAGATTTGTACATGACTTCTCCAGGGAAGCGACATCCTTTTCAGTATTGACGAATAATGGGGATCCATTCCTGTGGATAGAGAAGTGTTAGCAGAGATTTCAAGAGATGAGACAGTGACGACGGATAGAGTTACTCCAGGACTATGACTTTGATATAGTATATACTCCTAGGAAGGGGAACGTGGTGGCAGATGCACTCAGCATAAGGTCTGGTCTACAACTACTAGGTGAGGCGTCAGAGTAGCTAGTCACACTATGGATATCCATCATGGATGAAGATGGAGCATCTTACCTCCAGTCTATGACTATCACTCCCCCAATTTTTTCAACAATTCGGGAGGCACTCCTTGAGATGTTGACTTTGAGGCCCGACGTGCTCAGATATTCTCAGGACGGTCTCCTGAAGGATTTCTTAAAGGTGGGGAGCACATATTCCTCTTTAGAGGACACAACATGGTACATGTGACATGTCAGGAGGAGGTGTTGAGGGTGATCCATACATCCCCTTTAGCGGTACCTCCTGGAGTGGTGAAGTGGTACCGGGACTTCCGGCGTTAGTACTAGTAGCCAGTGATGGAGGAAGTAGTGGTAGAGTTTGTATCACGATGCCTCTTTTATCAGCAAATGAAGACAGCTTAGAGCCGACAGAAGCAGGGAGAACATGTCTTCCCACAGGTCTCTCCTCGATAGGGACTATTGATATTTCGACGAGGTGGCAAGTTATCACCGAGTTTTATCGGACCATTTATGATACTTCGGTGGATGGGCGAGGTGGAATACCTCTTGGAACTTACACCGTAGTTGGAGAAGGTGCATGACATCTTCCACGTATCCTAGCAGAGGAGATACATGCATGACCCATCTCACGTCATCGACCATGGCAAGATGGACTTAGATGATGGGGAAACATTTACATAGCTTTCAGTAGAGATTGAGAATCGACAGAAGCGGGTCCTTCGTGGGCAGTTGATACCTCTAGTGTGCATTAACTGGCAGCACGGGAACCTCCAGGAGAGCACATGAGAGCAGGAGGCTCAGATTCGTGCTTAGTACCCCCAACTGTTTCCTTAGTCTATGTTGTGGATTTCGGAGACGAAAATCTCTAAAGGTGGGGAGAATGTAAAGACCCAAACTTCCATTAATTTTTTTTATTTATATGGAATTATTTTGAGACCGCGAAATCTTACAGTGGGTGATTCTGAGGCCTAGAGTGTCCATAATGGTCTGTCAAAGTTTTGTTAAACTTTAAATAGCACATGTAAGCAGTTTTCTTAAAAAAGTGGAATAACTCTTAAACATTTTCCCGGATTAAAACCCTGAGGGCACCATTGCATTCATGATGGCGGGTCTACACTAGGAGCGACTTAAGTTTATTCAGCGCATGCCTCTTGTGAGAAAATCCAAAAAATGGAATAATCGTAAATAAAATAATTAAAAAAATATTTTATTTTTGAAATGCTTATAACTCACCAATGGTAGCTCGAATTAAAAATATGAGACCACCACTAAACTCGTGAGGGTATTATATATTTAGTAAAATACTAACATTGGCCAGTGCAGGCTACCAGTGAATGTTAATTTTTTTCCATAAATAAAAATCATTAAGTGAAAATTATTTTATTTTAAAATCCATAACTTTTAAACAGTGACTCATATTGGAAATATGAGAGTGCCATTAGGTTCGTTGGGGTGTGTTTCACTAAGGCAGATCCTAACCTCGGCCGATACAGGTCGAGGGAGAATGTTAATAATTTTCTGACCTTTTTTTCAGGTACGTTCAGAAAACACATGAGTGACATTTTCTTACTTTTGAACCATTGCTCGGATTAAAAATTTGAGGGCCCCGTTGAATCCCTAGCATTGGTATTTTCTTGAGAGGCTTTACTTTGACTGCAGTAGGTCCAGAAAATAAATATAAGTTTTGAAAATTTAAAAAAAAATGAAATAAAATAAATTTTGTTATTTTATTTCATAAACCACAGACTAACCAATTAAAGGGGTAGGGCTAGAAGGGTGTCAAGACATTAAATAGCTTGACCTACCAACCTAAAGTGAAAATAACTTTAGGGAAATTAGAAATATTCCTAATTAAGGAACCACATTATTTCCCACGCTGTTACTTACCCCCCCCCCCCTCCTATATATTTGGAGCTAGGGGAGGTGTATCAGAGAGCTTCACCAAGAAGTGAAGTGATAAAGGAATGTTGTGATGTCAGACCCTTCGAAGATGATGTCGACCCAGTGGGAGGCGATGGATGACACCGAACCAAAGGGTGATGTGTGAGTGGTGTCTTTGGGAGCCGATCGTGGGAACGAAGAACAAGATCCACCGACAAGCGTGGACGATTCTCAGACGTTTCACGGTAGGGGTTTTTTTTCGTTTGTGCATTTTTTTTATTCCCTCTTCCCCATTCATGAAATTACATGAAGAATGTGGGTCAAACAACTAACTGGTTGACCCAAGATTCATTCATCCTTGTGGGAGGTTATTGTGGGAAATCTTGCGGGGTTAATTTTGTGTTTAATTCAATTTTTTATTCACTCCCTTAACATCCTCCATAATAAGGGCTAACACAGAGGGTGCATGCCTAACGAACCTCGCCTGAACCCTACTCTATATTGCTTTTCTGGTGCCACCTTGGAAGACCGAGAGCAAGTCGACGCATGCCGCAAGAGGACGGCTCGTTAGCTACAGCGAACAGAGGAGGTGGCTGACAAGACGGCCAGCTCCGGAAAGGGAGGTGGCATGACCACCGTGATTCCAGCAAACGGAAGCCGCAGAAGAGGCCGAAAATGCCTTCGGCAGGTTCCGTGGCAACCTAGTAGTGCCCTCATGGCGCTGCCACCTCACAAACTGAATGGCCTAAAGGTCGTTCGATAATCAGGGAGACTGGGGGGTTACACCCCCAAAAAATTATAAAATTACCTTCTAGAAAAAATCCACCCAATAAACATTCACATCCCGAATTATTTTCACACACTAAAATCTCTCTTCCACCTCATGGTATGGGTCTTAAAATGTCATCTTTATACACTGTTTTCATGTTTAGAATTAAATTCATGGCCTAAAAAGTGCTTCACAAAAAAATCACACCATAAAAAAACTCATAGTCTAAATTTCCTCATATAACACAGATACTACTTCTTAGATCTCACAATACTTATTTCATTGCATGATTGGGAACCCAAGTAACTAACTAAGCCTTAATCCACATCCAAAAGTCATTTATGTGGGATATCCAAAAGCTCATATTCTTGATCAAATTCATTTTTCACAAAATGAACAATCCATCAACTGATATTTCAAATTGGGATTCAAAAAAAATCCCATAATTCTAAGATTTGTTACACTAACTACACCAAACCTCACATTTTAATTTCTAATATATTCCCCATACCCTTCTGGTAGTTTCAAATACCCTTTCCAAATTCACCATATAAAAATCAGAATCCACAATAAAGAATTAACAACCTTTGTATGATATATATTTTAACTCCACATTGGTTACACAATGTCAAAAATAATATCAAATTTTAACCATGAAACAAGGAAATTCCATGCATCTACTAAAAACGAAAACATTAAATCACTAAAAATTTACTTTTCAAAAAAAAACCTTGAACTAGGAATATCACATGTTTTTTGTTTTTGTAAAAATAGTCAAACCAAACCCATTAATTTTGATAAAACAAATCCATCAAAAAATTAGATATTTTTTGAAAATAAAATGGACACTAAATTAAGAGGAATTAGATTCACATAGCATATAATAAATGGCACTTATCTCAAGTATTATAAAATCATGAAACTATATTGAAAAACATGATATCAAATCTACATTTTTCCTCTTAAATCATAAGAATATAAATCCCTAATTAAGAACATAAATATGAAAAATTAAATATAACCTAGGTGGTTTGGATTTTAACTTAGACAAATCCATGAATGGGAGAAAAATAAGATACGTATAAGGGGATTAACATTGATCCATGTCACAAACAAACCTGGTCTACCCTTTGACTTGGCACTTAAGCTAACCCATGATAAGGCCTGAGAGGTGTTTCCAATCCTCTCATTATGGTGAAATGGTCTAATTAAAAATATATTCTCAAGTGGTAATTATTTCATGAAAACAGTTAATATTAACCATCGTACATCCACCCCACATCCTAGTGTCATCATTCAATATGTTTTATGGCCATAGAAATAATAAAAAGTAATAAAGTAAACACAAAACCAATCATGGAAAAAAATGTAGGAAACACGTGAAACAAAGAAAACAAAAATCAATAATAATTACAAATTGGATGAATAAAGATAAATAAGTTAACTAGTGTGAAATGGAATGTGTGATGTTCAAAACATATTAGATATCAAAATAAATTAATGGAAATACAAATTATCCTTTAAAAAATTATTCATAAATTTGGTGAAAACATTCATCGTCTACCATCCCAATAAGAACCCGAACTAGATAATCATCTAATATAACCCACTAGAAGCTGCTAAACATAAAATTATTATGGGTGTGATATGTATATCCAACAGTTATAAACCCACATGTCCCTTTATTGTATTTAAATATAAAATTATTTCATACTTTTATTAATTTGATATTAATTTTTTTCCTCCTTTTCCTTACCAAATAAGTAATTTATTTCATGTATTTAAAAAACCATTTTCATTATTAACATAATGAATCCATTTTTGAAAGAAAAAAACATTATGTAACCTTTATAATAATATATTCATGTGAAAAAATAAATTTGTATAAAGGTAAGGGAAAAAAATTATAATGAACAATTTTGAAAATAAATAATTAATATATAAAATGTAACAAAAATAGGGACAAAAAATAATAGGAACCTAGGAGAATGGTTGACACAATCTTGGATAGAGCTACTAAATAATACTAGTTAAATATAAAAAAACATATCCTATTATCCAATATTATCATAACTTACCCAACATAGGGTAACAATACTATAAACATGAGGAATTATATCTCAAGGCCACTAGACAAATCATGATCATGGACTAGTGTAGAAACTATATCTTTATTTTCCAACTAATAACCCATGACTTCTCAATCCATTTAAAAGGATATGAGAATAAAAAATAGTCAAATAGATAAATAAAATATAAATTACAAGAAAATTATAACCACCTCTATGATTGTCCCAAAAAAACTAATTATATCATGAATAAGATACCATATAGTACATACCCTTCACTAAGAAACATTATTTACATAGTATAATTTAAACATTATTTTCAAAAAATACTTTCATCATGAATCAGGGGGTTTCCCGTATTTGGAAAAAAAAATAAAGGAATTAATTAGTCCCCATGAGTATTCATTATTAATATATTACTCAAGTTAATTTATAGAATAAAAACTTTTTAATAAGAAACTATAAATTTTAAATAACCAAATGAGAATTAATAAGAATACTTGGTAGGAATAAAATACTAAAAAATTTAAAATTAATATAGAAGTGAAATCCCATTAATGTTTAATGAAAATTATAGAATAAAAACCTTATTTTAACAAATTATACTAGTTATACATTATATCATTTATAAAACACACAAAACATTTATTTAAAAAACAAGAAATCATAGTTCTAATATTATATAGAAACGCAATAGATTTCCTTCCCTTAATCCTTTAAATTTATCAAAGGGTGGTGTAGTCTGATCTCAACTAACCCATAATGATCCTAAAATATAAAAATTAACCAAAACAAAAATAACACCTAGTAAAAGTTTTTTCTAAGGGTAACACATGGTAATTGAATATGATAACCCTTCTGTTATTACAAACCTAAACATGATTTATTACATAAAACTTCACTTGATGCAACAAAGAATATCGAGAGGTTTAGTGTCTTTGGGGCTTAGGATCATTACATAAAAACTTAAAACATGAAATACAACAACTTTATTGAAAACATCCTTTACATGACCACTACATTCCCTCGTACATAGCATTTCATGGGATAACCTGAGGATATGCTTAAGAAAAGAGTGAGCTATAAAGCCCAGTAAAGGAGTACACATGGAATAAAATGAGGAGTAAAAAACATGTAAGACAATAGGCATATCAATAGAGAATAAAAGAAACATGAGCATAAAGGCATGATAAATCATGATAATCATAACATGGAAATGTGGCAACAACACATAACATGGAATTAACATGAGCCAAGGCTCGTTGCACATAGAGAATGAGTAAATCCTCATTGCACATAAAGCACGAGTAAACCCTCGTTGCACTTGAATTAGCATGAGTCTAAACTCATTGCACATGACGTATCATGATACTATAATTTACCCAATGCATTGAAGCGCTATAAGGGTGTACCCTTATTAAACATTTCATTTCATGCATATGTGTGCCACATGGATCATAAAACATGGATTCATAAAACATAATACTTTATTAAACGATAAATGAATGTGGAATTCATACATGAAACTTTGTAATCAATAAGTATAGGTTCATAAAGGTGGATACACATGATGGGGAAATGGGCATGGTATCCACTACACAATGGCATTGGCTTAGAAAATCGGTGTGATTTCGACAGCGTAACGGCGTGACATAAGAATTCATAAAAATGGTTGATGAGATAGAAAGGGGTTCCTCATAATATTTATATGTAATGGACAGTAAGGAGGTCATATAGATACATTTCCCAACAATTGTAATGGAATTTATATTCATGATACAAAATTATTTCTTGAATGTAAAAGAAGAGAGAGAAGTTCCTTTCGGAATTTTGGCATAGTAACAGGTCTACATGGGAGGCATTTAATGAGAGAGAAAGGGGTCTCCCATAATTCAAACATTAATAGGGTAGTATGGGGGAGGTGAGAAACCATACCCCAACATTCATAATTTAAATTAAAAGGGAAATACAACTTAAATAAAATTGACAAAAATGAGAAAGGAAGAAAAAACCCTTACTTGGAAGTGTGCTTCCAAAGGCTAGAGAGAGGCTTGTGAGAGGCTTATTGGGATCTTGGGGAACTTGGGAGGATTATAGAGATATTAGGTCAGAGGTTGAACGAACTCCAAGGGATTTGAGTGAGGACGAAGTGGGAGCTTGGGTGGGTTTATATGGGAAAGGTGAGGGAATTCTTTATTATTTAGGTTTGGGTCCCCTTACATTAAATTAATCCAAACCACAAACCATCCCATGGTTTTTGCCAATGGTTTTTGGAAAAGGGAAGAAGAAAACAATATTTTATAAGGCCAAATTCCTAACTTCTTAAAATATTAGGGTTGCTTATGTGGAGGTGAGTCACACTCCCATGGAAATTAATTTAAAAAGGCAAGGTGTTGAATAAGTCTTGAGGGGTCCATTAATGCTTTCAAAAGTAAGTCAAACAAACCCAAAATCACATTATTTTAATGGTAAAAAATATATTGGCCGAACATAAAGATTATAGTATTTTATTACATCACTATTGGGTCATTATGATGTCATAAAACACGTTATATATTTAAACGGTATTTAATTTTTACCCAAAAATTTGACTGTCTCAGAAAATTATGAAACATTAACCATTGGATAATTTGGACGTCCTGATTCCAAAAATGAAATTTATTTTATTTAAATAATTTTCTAAATATGTTAATTTTCACTTTTAAAATAAAAACTGACATTTATCAAAAATTCACGGGTTTTGACAGAAATGGATTTCAAACCTTAATAAAAAAATTTAATTGCATTCATAAAATTATAAGATCATTTATATTTACTTAATTTAATAATTTTATTATTATTTTATTAAAATATTATTTAATTCAAAAATCCCTTAATTTAATAAAATATATTTCATAATTAAATAATAACTAAAAACACCATTTGTACTTTAAAAACAATTTACAATGTATCAAAAATGACTAGAAATTATATTCATTATTATATAAAAAAATAATGTACATGAATATAGTACTACTTATTTGTTACATAACCCCTTAAAACAGCCGCATAAGACCTTAGGGTAAGGTGTGCAATGGTGACAGACTCTTGGGGTCGCTCGGATAACATCGCTCGAGTGGTAATTTCAATCAACTTCCACTTTTCTCGTAGACGGTCACGTTTGAGCTTGACATGATGAAGCTCAGTTTGGGCTTGGTCAGGGGCGAAGCCCAAAGACGCCACCTCTTTTTTGAGCTCCGAAAAATGGGCTTCGTATGGGGAAATTCTACTGGATGAGGCCATCGCTTCCTTTGTCTGAGTAAATTGGATTTGTTAAAGTCCTATATTTATACTAATCATGTGGTCACTGTTCAACGGCTATATTAGCAACTGTCAAAATTAATAACATAAAACCATAGAAGTTGACATTTTATATAAACATAAAGAAAAGTTTAATTAGATCAAGAGGGATTTCCATTAATGAAACTTTGGTTCGTTACATTGAAACCTCACTGAGAATGAATATGAGATGAAAATAACGGAATGAATGAAGGAAAGAGGTTTCAATTGGATTACCATGATAAATAAAACCAATATCATGAAGAATAAACTTCAAATATTTAATGGGAAGGGTAATAATTTAATAACACATCCCTTAATGTGTATGAGGTCTAATTAGAGATGAATGGATATATGTTTTGGTTTAAATTTGAGTATGTATAATGTAATAATTTCCACTTTCAACTAAAATAGGCAAGGTGTATGGTTTAGAAACATGGTTTAGGAATTTGATCCCCAACCATGTAATATTATATATTAAAAATAGATAACCCTTACACGTGTTCTTCACTTTTTATTATAACCATGCACAACCCATATTCAATACAAGTATCTTATATGTATAACTAATTTTATCTTCCTTAAACCGTATGTTACATATATATAATAATATTTCACATAAAAATAAATTGATAATGTTATATTTAATGGTAAATCATACATTTTTATCTAATTAAACCATGTTCCTCAGAAACTCTATAAAAGGGTCATCCTTATGTTTTTTCAAACCTTGTTGTGATCATAAAATCAAACCTTGTACAGTGGAGAAAATATTTCAAAAATTTAAAAATTCAAAATGGGTTTGACTTCAAACCTAAGGTACATTTCAAAATTAAATAAATATATTAATTAATAAGGAATATAATGTTAGGGGTGTTACATTTCTCCCCATCGTGGGTCTTTCTTCCTATAGAGAGAACCATAAATATTGGTTGATAAAGGCAATGATGTCTGGTTGATTCTTTATAATAAAGGAAAAATAAAAAACCAAATTATTATATAACTACAAAAACCATCCTTGATGAATAAGATAAATAAAAAAGATTAAATTATTTATATTGTTAATATGTAGTTTCTAATATAAATATCACATCATTGACCAAATATTAAAAAAAACTAATGTATCACTACAAGGTAATTAATGGCCAACAATGGGGAAAAGTAACTCACTTGCAAAAGATCCAAAAAACAAATAATATCCATAATTGTATAAAACAAATTGAAAGGTGATTTTTATAGAATACATGATGTTTCTGGTATAATACACATTGAAAGACATAATCCAAATCTAGTCAAATGGATGAATGTTGGGTCGAGATAGGAGTGGATAAGGGGCTACAACAAAACTAAATATCATTCTCCAATAGGAGAAACAAGGAGGAATATATACAAGGATTAAAAATAGGTTTCTCTATTGTGGTCCACCCACCATATTAGTAGTACCATAATTTCATAATATAATAAAATGGTATATGTTCATAAAAACTAATGAACCCCAAGAAATCAAAATAGAAGATACATGAAATGAGGACAACCATGCATCCCACCAAAAGTCTAGAAACAACCACAATAAATTTACATTATGAATGGGTTCCTATAAACACACAACCAATATCATCATCTCAAAACATCATATAGCATGGAATTAATATAAGTGAGGGTATAAAATAGAAAAAAAAATAGAAACTGATTCAAAAATATATTTAGTGGATTGAGGTTGTAGATTTATTGATGTTATAGATTCTGATCCACCATTATAATGAGAATATCCTTGATTGAACCTCTTAATATAACCCAACTGGATATAGGAATGGAATATCTTATGTGATTTTGGATAAGAATGCCTATTCTGGATTGCCTTATCACAATAATACAACACACAAGACAAATATCCAATTGTGAATGTCATGATAAATCTCAATGGAAACTTGATATCTCTTCTGGATTCCTGGACTAGTTTTAATTTACCTTCCCTTTAATAGAGATTCCTCCATTTCTCCCTAGGATTGGTGAATCATTTACTACATCTGGCATTAATATAGGCTAGCATCAAATCCCTTTTCACTTTTCACTACATTTTCTTAATGGATTAGTCTTCGAGGTAACACTACCAAAATAATATTTATTCAAAGACATCATTTGAAATACTGATCCTTCAATTAGTTTTCCATGTCCATGTTAGAGTGATATTTCACTAGAATAGTGAATTGACATTGATATTTATAAATTGACCAATGTCTTTTATAGAGAAAATACAAATCTTTTTCCTTTTTTATTTTCACAATATCAGTAAAACTCCATTGGATCAACAATGCTTGGAAACATTTCCATAAGTGGCTATTTCTAGGATTCATTTTTATGGTGTAATTTTAACATTCCCAATATAGGCCCTCTAAAATGAATGTAGAAAACATGTGATTGAGTGTCTTATAAAGCCCAAGTTAGAGGAACATCCCTAGAATACTCAATAATGATTCCTCTAACTCATATAAATTTGGTCACCCAATGATGTGAGGAGAATAGAAACTTTGAAACTCTCCAACAATATCATGACATTGGACTATGATGTAAGGCTACCATACTCCATAACTGGAGTATCTGGATCAATTTATCTACGTAAAACATGATAATCTAGAGGGTGTATTTGTAGTAATCCACCCACAACTACTACCTGAGAATCCATCCAGACTTAGTTTGGGGTGGGGGAAGAGATATAAAATCATAAAACATAAAAGAAATTGAAAATGTCCCATAAATAAAGAAAATCAAAAACTCGGACATAAATGAACATGTCCGTAGAAAATACAATTCTAGTGACTCCCTAACACCAAAATACCCTAAACCAAGTAAAAATAATGTTGATAAACCCAGAATGATCATGAAAAACATAAAAATAGTACCCATACCATTAGATATAAAAATATAGAAAAATTACATAGTATTCTGTAGTGCCCAGATCAGTGTGAATCACTGAGAGGGGGAGGGGGTGAATCAGTGATCCCTTAAAACTTTTTACTAATTGATTCCTTGTCAATTAAACCTCTATGGCTAGTTAAAGCCTCGATCCACTCTTCTTGTATCTCTCAGCCTTTCCTCGAGTAATGTAGTAAATGTAAAGGCACAGGACACAAGGATTTACAAGGTTCGGCACCAAAGGCCTACGTCCTTGCCATGTTGGTTATACGCCCCAACATGGTTTCTCCATTATAACTTGTTAGAATTACAATGGTCAATACAGAATCCCACTGTATCTCTCCTGAGTCCCACAGGAGGTTCTTTATACTGCGTCCCACAGTGTTACTAGAGTCCCACTGGCCTGCTCCAGAATCCCACTGAAGACTTCTTCCACCCTGAGTCTCACAGGGGGCTTCTCCTGGCTCCTCGAGTCACACGAGTAGCTCTTCTTCACTGTAAGTTCTTCAAGTATCCTCAGCAGCCTGTGATAAAGGCTACTGGCCTTGCTCTGTACCTCTGCTCACTTGTGATGAACAGGTCTTCTCGTCTTGCTCAGGATTTATCTCCTTCTTCTAAGGATGACCTGGCTTCTCTCCAATTACTGAATACTCAGACAATTGATGTCTTTAACTTCAGTCTGGTCCAGTCTCAGTTCAGCTCAACTTCATGCACTGAGTGCATGGAATCTCTGTTTCCTCATGCACTGATTCCATGGCTTCTCTAAACTCTTCAAGAACTCCTGGTCTTGGACAACTCAGATGCACACCACTAATTTAGGCTTTATTCACGTGTGCACGTGCATGCATGTAAGCATGCACTCCCCTTCTTATTCTCAGTGCAATAAACCAACAAAGGGTGTAACACTTTTAGCACACACCTTCTTCTTGTCCTTCACACATTTTGTTCCTTTTTATTACACACTTAAATGTTTGTTGTACTTTGTGTGAGTGTCTTCTACTTCATCTAAGTGTGTTCACTCCACTTAGTGAACACACACTAGGTTCGGCCTTCTTGGCCTACTTCACTTACTAAGCACACACACTTCCTTGTTCTTTTAATCTTCTTCAAAGTGTGCACTTCACTTATTCACACACTTGGTTCTCCATTTTGTACACACAAGGGCTACGGCCTCTTTTTTTTCTTTTTGCACACATGTAGGCTTAGGTGTTTGTCTTCACTTGGTGCACACACAAGGTCTAAGCCTTGGCCTTCCACTTTGAACACCGACTGCTCGTAGAGAGTTCTTCTCTTCACTTGGCTCACACAAAGGTATGCCCTCAGGTTCTTCTCCACTTCTTCTCCATGCAAGGTTGCAAGATTGTGGCCTCTACTGTCTTCAAATGCCGCGCGGAAGTCCTCAAGGTGCACAAGGGTCGCGCCAGTCCTCGGACAGCCGTGCAAGTTCTTTAGCCGCAGCCGCGCAAGGTACCAAGCCGCGGGGCACACAAGCGATGCGGCCTCGGGTCGCGCAAGTGCAAGGCACAAGCTGGCCGCACAAGCTCCTCCTGCCACGCAAATTTGCGGGCAGTGAGGGCTTCTTCTGCCACGCGAGTATGCTGGCAGGGACCTCCTTCAGAGCCTCGGGTGGCTCTGGAACTTCAGCCGCGCAAGTGTGCGCGGGGCTTCTACTTCGTGAGGCACAAAGGCACTCACGGGTCTTCCAAGGTTTTCAGCAAGCATAACCATCTCCTCGGGCTCTCCTTTTATAGGCAGAGGGATGCCTCTGTCCATCCGCGTGATAAATCTCGAATCACCAATGATTTCGGATCTTCAATATTTTCTCCAAATCTTATTTTCCTTCGCTGTTTCACGCGGTTTTATCTTCCTCTTTCATTCCTCCTCGTTCATGCGATTTAGAACGCATGCACGGCCTCTGTTTTGGACATCCCATGCAAAACACGAACACCCCGAGGCCTCGGCACTTCGTTTTCCTTCGGCCTTCATCGAATTTTCTCATTTGTTGCATGCAAGTATATTTTTATGCATGGATGGGTTCGGTTTGGCCAGACGAGCACGATGGAGCCTTCAGTTTCGAGAGATACAGCCGGGAGCTCAAAATCGGTGCTCGGGTTGCTCCTGGTTCGACGAAGGCACGCGGGGAGGCTTCGGCATGGCTTGAGGTTGAGGATGGATGGGGAGCCGTCGGATCGACGATTTGGACGGCTGCGATCAGAATGGGCCGCGGCGGATTAGATGTGCGGCCGAGATCTGGCGCGCGATTAATCGAGTGGCCAGGATGCGCTCCCGGTGATTTTTCTGCGTCCCACATCGAAACGGCGAGCTGATTTTCCGCGGTTTATCACCCAAGTTCTCTCCGCTACTCCTCAGTTGAACTTCTCCCCTCTCGGTGTCGCCCCGCACCGAGTTCTTCTTGCGGGCGCGCTCTTGCGCCCACCTCTGCTCCTAGCGGGCGTGCTATGCACCCACTATGCATGTCACGGGCGCGCTCCTCGCGCTCACGCTGCGCGGGCTTCATCACCGTGTGGCCTCGGGGCTTATACACGGCCCCGACCTCCTGCCTCAGGGATATGCTGCCTTGGCCTGAGGGTTCCCCATGGGCGTGGTGACCTCGAGTCCCACATGAGCCTTGGGTGATGACCCTCGGCTGGCCTTCCTTGGTGGCTATTTTTTGCTACTTAAAAACACAAGTGCTTTGTTAATAAAAACAAAGTGACAAGTGTAAATGCCAATTTCCATTCAAGCCATATTCTAAGAAATTCCCCTCATCTATTCTTCTTCTTCATTAGAATTCCTCCAATTCTCTTCAACATTTATTCATCACTTTGGAATGGAATTCCCGAAGGTTTTTCATCTTCAACCAAACTCCTGAATCAAAGATTTCTTCAATGTGCTTCATTGATCTAATCAGAGATCAATTGGATCTTCTTCTAATTCGCATGCACTAAGTGTTAGTGCATGGACTTCATTAATCCACTTCATCCACTTAGAATTTGTGGATGGATCCCATTCACTTCCTCATGCATTGTCTTAACAATGCATGGCCTTCTAGAGCTTGTTGTGACATTGTATCCAGTTGATACAAGTTCTTGGAACTTAATGATCAGTTCAACAATCGTCTGATGTAATGATGATGTTCCATCATCATCCATTCTTCAAGTGGTGTAACTTAGTATCATCTTGATACAAGTATTGAAACATTAAGATCAGTTCTTCAATCGTCTGATATCCATAGAGAATGTTTCAACCACAACATCCTATGTCACTTAGTGAATCTCCTAAGTGACATGCATCTTAGTACCATGGCCATTCTCCATTCATCACCAACACCATCATAGCCTTTTTCATTCACATATTGACTCTCCTTGACATCGATTCATTCTTATGACAACATCATGCCTTATTGACAACAAATGCAACACATTGCACTTCAATCTCCCCCTTTGTATTTGTTGTCAATACACTTCTTCAGCACATATGAATGGGTCAATATGTGTGCCAATCTTTTCTCCCCCTTATTGGCAATCAAATTCAAAGATGTGGTGTGGTTCTCTTCCAAAAATATCTCTTCCTCCCTTAAAATAGCATCTTCTTGAAAAGCACTAAGAGAGGGATGATGTCACATGTTCTTCATTAGCAAATAACCTTTAGTAAATCATCTATAAGTCTACTTGGGCTAACCCGGTGTAGAAAACAAGAGTGATGTAACCAAGGAACTCAATGCTATCCATCATTCACTGTACATGTGAGATCATGCTTCAGGGGTTTGAAATTTTTCAGATATAACAATGAATTTGCAAAATCCTGCACAACTTCACAAAACTCATTAGAAAGTTCAGGTGCAAAGATAAAGCTTCCCCTTTCATCCATTTGACTTCAATCAATACTCCCCCTTAATTGTCATGATGAATACAATTAAGAAACAAGGGATGAAAGTATGATTGGAATACCTTCACTTTTCTCAAGGTGGTATTAAATCATAGAATACCATCTTCTCAAGATTGGCTCCCCCTCAAGGGGTGCACTCCATTCTTTCCAAACCATCCTCCAGTTGAGAATGATCCTCATCTTCAATTCCCTACAATGTCAGCACATGTAAATACAAGTGATTAGGGAATAATATGGAACGTCCTTGGTTCATTAATGTGAACAACAAGGTTGAGAAGATTCTCTCAACCGAGATGTCCCATTTTCACCATTCTTCACACTTGCACATTTGATCTTCAATGATGTTTGTGCTGGTGTGGATCTCAACGCCTCTTTAACTTATTTGTGTGTGACTCCTGTATTTCTAGGTTCCTTCTGAGCACTAGAGTCTCCTGGTGCAATCTTCATTCTTTTGAAGAATCCCTTCTGAGCTGGAATGAATATCATGCATTTATCACTAGTATGTCCAGCTTGATTGCACCTCACACACAGAACTTGATCTTCTTGTGAAAGCTTCTTCTTCCCTTTTGCCTTAGCAATTGCCAGAACTTCATCTTCAGCTCTTTGTAGTTCTCTGGCAAGTTGCAACTGATTAGGCCATATGACTAGTAAGTCACTTGGAAGTGTGGCCTCAGTTCTGGAAGTTCCACATGGTTCTTTTGATGCTGTCAAGCTACCTTTATTAGGCAACTTGTTTTCAATCAATCCCTTCTGCTTCTTTTGGATTGATCGTCTGTTTGAGTCCAGTCTGACTCTATTGAATTTCATGGCTTCTTTACAAAGATCCATGATATGTCCTTTCTTTCCACAGTAGAAGCATTTCTTCTTGGTGGTCCTTCTGGATGCATCACCCTTCTTGGATTTAGACTCCAAGGTCTTCTCTTCCTTTTTCATAGTCTTCTTGGGAGCATCTTCAGCTTTCTTCTAATTGCTTCCCAAGGATTATTTCTGAGCTAGGTTCTGTGATCTTTTCTTCTTTTGAGATCTGGATATAGTTGGAGATTGACATGTATCTTTTTTACCACTTTTGCAATCATCCAAAATGTTGTCAAGTAATCCAAATCTATTTGCAGTAAACAGATGTCTCTGGACCTGTGGATGCTGCTTCTTTTCTTCTGGCTTTCTCCCCCTAGGCATGGGCTTCCTCTATGCTTTGGCATTCAGTGGATTGTACCAACAATCCTTTGCACAATGCCCATACTTGTTACAACACCAACATTGACCCACAAATCTTGACTTTTTGATTCCTTCTGATTGTAGGGTACTTGTCTTGAATTGTTGTGCTTCTTCAGGAGAGCTTTCTTTCTTCATTGTCTTCATCCATACTTGTTTGGAATTATTCTTCCATCCTGCACTTTTTGTGGAAACACAATTAGAAGCATTAGTACAAGATGGGATGGATGGTACCTTATTTTTAGAATATGTTGCCCTTTCATTAGAGGATGTCTTTCTTTTAGAATCATCCTTATCAAAGCATACTTGAGTAGCAACATTTCTCCTTTCAGCTGACTGGGAGGCTTTGGATTTGGGTGATTGCTGATTTTCCAATATCACCTCCAGTTCTAAGAATTTCATATTGAGGGAGTTCTTCTCATCCTCAATAGTTCTTAGCCTTCCTTCCCATTTCTCTTCCAGCTGCTTTATCTGGTCTTCATGCACCTTCTTCAATTATAGCAATGAATTGTCAAGCTCCTTCACCCTTTTCACTTTGTCTTCAAGTTGAGCATCTTTAACAACTATTGATACTCTATGCCTCTTCTCCAGTGCATAGTAAACATCTTTGATTATTACTTTAAATAATTCTTTCTCAGAAAGGATTCTTTGCAATTATTTAGCAGTGTCTTCATATCTTTCATTGCAAAGAGAAACGGTTTCATCTTTAGCCTTCACCAGCTTTCTGAGAGTGTTGGTTATGCCAACCCTTTTAGCCAACTGATCTTCCATTGTATTGGCTTATTCTTCTAGCTGTAACTTTTCTTCTTGAAGATCAAGGATGCCTGTAGCTATACACATTGCCACTTTCTTGGGGACTGTCTTCTAAAGATATTCGATTGCACTTTGAAGATCTTTCATTGTTCCAACTTCATCACAACTAGGACATGCTTTCTTCATCTTCTTGGCCTGTTTCTTCTTTCTATTTTTCTGAGTCTTGGCAGATATCTCCATTTGAGGCTGGTCGCTCATTTCCTCAAATATGCACTTCATAAAGACTCCCTTGGATCTTTTAGAGGTAACCTTCCTTTGATACCAATTGTAGTGCCCAGATCAGTGTGAATCACTGAGAGGGGGAGGGGGTGAATTAGTGATCCCTTAAAACGTTTTACTAATTGATTCCTTATCAATTAAACCTCTATGGCTGGTTAAAGCCTCAATCCACTCTTCTTGTATCTCTCAGCCTTTCCTCGAGTAATGCAGTAAATGTAAAGGCACAGGACACAAGGATTTACAAGGTTCGGCACCAAAGGCCTATGTCCTTGCCATGTTGGTTATACGCCGCAACATGGTTTCTCCATTATAACTTGTTAGAATTGAAATGGTCGATACAGCATCCCACTGTATCTCTCCTGAGTCCCACAGGAGGGTCTTTATACTGCATCCCACAGTGTTACCAGAGTCCCACTGGCCTGCTCCAGAATCCCACTGAAGACTTCTTCCACCCTGAGTCTCACAGGGGGCTTCTCCTGGCTCCTCGAGTCACACGAGTAGCTCTTCTTCACTGTAAGTTCTTCAAGTATCCTCAGCAGCCTAGGATAAAGGCTGCTGGCCTTGCTCTGTACCTCTGCTCACTTGTGATGAACAGGTCTTCTCGTCTTTCTCAGGATTTATCTCCTTCTTCTAAGGATGACCTGGCTTCTCTCCAATTACTGAATACTCAGACAATTGATGTCTTTAACTTCAGTCTGGTCCAGTCTCAGTTCAGCTCAACTTCATGCACTGAGTGCATGGAATCTCTGGTTCCTCATGCACTGATTTCATGGCTTCTCTAAACTCTTCAAGAACACCTGGTCTTGGACAACTCAGATGCACACCACTGATTTAAGCTTTATTCACGTGTGCACGTGCATGCATGTAAGCATGCACTCCCCTTCTTATTCTCGGTGCAATAAACCCACAAAGGGTGTAACACTTTTAGAACACACCTTCTTCTTGTCCTTCACACATTTTGTTCCTTTTTATTACACACTTAAATGTGTGTTGTACTTTGTGTGAGTGTCTTCTACTTCTTCTAAGTGTGTTCACTCCACTTAGTGCACACACACTAGGTTCGGCCTTCTTGGCCTACTTCACTTACTAAGCACACACACTTCCTTGTTCTTTTAATCTTCTTCAAAGTGTGCACTTCACTTATGCACACACTTGGTTATCCATTTTGTACACACAAGGGCTACGGCCTCTTTGTTTTCTTTTTCCACACATGTAGGCTTAGGTGTTTGTCTTCACTTGGTGCACACACAAGGGCTAAGCCTTGGCCTTCCACTTTGAACACCTACTGCCCGTAGAGAGTTCTTCTCTTCACTTGGCTCACACAAAGGTATGCCCTCGGGTTCTTCTCCACTTCTTCTCCATGCAAGGTTGCAAGAGTGTGGCCTCTACTGTCTTCAAATGCCGCGCGCAAGTCCTCAAGGTGCACAAGGGTCGCGCCAGTCCTCGGACAGCCGTGCAAGTTCTTTAGCCGCAGCCGCGCAAGGTACCAAGCTGCAGGGCGCACAAGCGATGCGGCCTCGGGTCGCGCAAGTGAAAGGCACAAGCTGGCCGCACAAGCTCCTCCTGCCGCGCAAATTTGCGGGCAGTGAGGGATCCTTCTGCCGCGCGAGTACGCAGGCAGGGTCCTCCTTCAGAGCCTCGGGTGGCTCTGGAACTTCAGCCGTGCAAGTGTGCGCGGGGCTTCTACTTCGCGAGGCACAAAGGCACTCACGGGTCTTCCAAGGTTTTCAGAAAGCATAACCATCTCCTCGGGCTCTCCTTTTATAGGCAGAGGGACGCCTCTGTCCATCCGCGTGATAAATCTCGAATCACCGAAGATTTCGTATCTTCAAGATTTTCTCCAAATCTTGTTTTCCTTCGCTGTTTCACGCGGCTTTATCTTCCTCTTTCATTCCTCCTCGTGTATGCAATTTAGAACGCATGCACGGCCTCTTTTTTGTCCATCCCATGCAAAACACGAACACCCTGAGGCCTCGGCACTTCGTTTGCCTTCGGCCTTCATCGAATTTTCTCATTTGTTGCATGCTAGTATATTTTTATGCATGGACGGGTTCGGTTTAGCCAGACGAGCACGAGGGAGCCTTCAGTTTCAAGAGATACAGCCGGGAGCTGAAAATCGGTGCTCAGGTTGCTCCGGGTTCGACGGAGGCACGCGGGGAGGCTTCGGCCTAGCTTGAGGTTGAGGATGGACGGGGAGCCGTCGGATCGACGATTTGGACGGCTGCGATCAGAATGGGCCGCGGCGGATTAGATGTGCGGCCAAGATCTGGCGTGCGATTAATCGAGCGGCCAGGATGCGCTCCCGGTGATTTTTCCGCATCCCACATCGAAACGGCGAGCGGATTTTCCGCGGTTTATCACCCAAGTGCTCTCCGCTACTCCTCAGTTGAACTTCTCCCCTCTCGGTGCCGCCCCGCACCGAGTTCTTCTTGCGGGCGTGCTCTTGCGCCCACCTCTGCTCCTCGCGGGCGTGCTATGCGCCCACTATGCATGTCACGGGCGCGCTCCTCGCGCTCACGCTGCGCGGGCTTCATCACCGCGTGGCCTCAGGGCTTATACACGGCCCCGACCTCCTGCCACAGGGATATGCTGCCTTGGCCTGAGGGTTCCCCATGGGCGTGGTGACCTCGAGTCCCACATGAGCCTTGGGTGATGACCCTCGGCTGGCCTTCCTTGGTGGCTATTTTTTGCTACTTAAAAACACAAGTGCTTTGTTAATAAAAACAAAGTGACAATTGTAAATGCCAATTGCCATTCAAGTCATATTCTAAGACATTCCCCTCATCTATTCTTCTTCTTCATTAGAATTCCTCCAATTCTCTTCAACATTTATTCATCACTTTGGAATGGAATTCCTGAAGGTTTTTCATCTTCAACCGAACTCCTGAATCAAAGATTTCTTCAATGTGCTTCATTGATCTAATCATAGATCAATTGGATCTTCTTCTAATTCACATGCACTAAGTGTTAGTGCATGGACTTCATTAATCCACTTCATCCACTTAGAAGTTGTGGATGGATCCCATTCACTTCCGCATGCATTGTCTTAACAATGCATGGCCTTCTAGAGCTTGTTGTGACATTGTATCCAGTTGATACAAGTTCTTGGAACTTAAAGATCAGTTCAACAATCGTCTGATGTAATGATGATGTTCCATCATCATTCATTCTTCAAGTGGTGTAACTTAGTATCATCTTGATACAAGTATTGAAACATTAAGATCAGTTCTTCAATCGTCTGATATCCATAGAGAATGTTTCAACCACAACATCCTATGTCACTTAGTGAATCTCCTAAGTGACATGCATCTTAGTACCATGGCCATTCTCCATTCATCACCAACACCATCATAGCCTTTGTCATTCACATATTGACTCTCCTTGACATCCATTCATTCTTATGACAACATCATGCCTTATTGACAACAAATGCAACACATTGCACTTCATATTCCTACAAATGAATTTTAGTCACCCTAATCAAATGAACTATTCAATTTAAAATATAAATATCCTCTGAATATTTTAATTAAACTCTATACACTCCACCTTCCTACATTTTTTTAAAATCAATATTAAATAATATTAATCAATATAAAACAAATTCTATTTATAAAATCAACAAATTTTCCCATTTATTTTTTAAATTTCAAATAATTTATAAGATATTGGAAATTCTATTAAAAATTATTTTTCATTCATAAATAGCATAAGTTTTTCATTTTTGAATAAAAATCAAATGAAAAATATCCTAGTGAAACTCAAAATCAAGCATCCAAAGCCATCACAAAATAATAACATAAAGATATATAAGAAAAACTTTTCATAAATGAACAAAAAAATAAAAAAAACAAATATTTTCCACTCAATATTTCCATACAGATTGGTATATTATTCTCTAACCATGAAAAGCTAACTAGAATCCATCAAGATGAATCGAAATGGTTTGCGAACCATTTTTTAATCGTGTACAATAACTGTACACCACTACAATCCATTTAATTTTCACTCCAATGCTTATGGAATATTAACATAACTCATGAATTATTATCACTATAAATAAACACTCAAATAATGACTATAAACATCAAAACACTTGTGAATCAAGAATGATTACGATACATACCTGAATATCCTGAAGGCCTTCTTTTTTATTGATTTTTTATAACCCCCCTTTCAAGGGATGAGGGATAACCCTTACAAGGCCAGTAGGCATAGAGATTATATGACTCATAGGTCTTAGGAAATATACAGGCTCTAACTACATGGAACTGCTCCTCCCCTTCTTCTTCATCGTGATGTTAGCTCTCCACCTTCGCATGGCCAGTTCGCCTAGGCTTCCCGTGCAAGTACAGGCTAGTCCTAATGGAAAATGGCATACCCTCTCTTTCTAATGAATCTTCTTAAGCTTCTGCTCTGGTGAATGTGTCTGCTCGGAATCCTTATCTAGAGTTTTCTCCTTGTAGAGTCTGCCTGGTCATTAAGCCTAATTTCAGGTGGCCTGAAGACCTTGAGGTGGCCTGAAGACCTTGAGGTGGCCTAAAGGCCTTGAGGTGGCCCGAAGGCCTTGAGGTGGCCTGAAAGCCCAATTGTCCTAAAGGCCTTGGGTGGCCCGATGGCCTTGAAGGACCCAAGGCCCAAACTGGTGGCCTGAAAGCCTAATCAGATGAATAGTCCTGACTGCTACAATACTAAACAGTACCTGTTATAGTACTGCTACAGTACACCCCAGAAATTATGTCTATGCTCGATTTAGAACCCGGGTCTCTTGGATGCACTTGTCGTGTCCTCACCAACTGGGCTGAGGCTCTTGTGCATGAATTCGATACATAAAGCACCAAACTTCCCTATTAAATCAAGGTTCGTCTTAAGAGATGTTGTCAGCCACCATACTCATGATCAGCCACTAAATTTATGATGATATAACCACTAATCTACAGGAAATACCCTTAATCAGAAGGATTCTTCTTGAACCATTTTTATCTTATAAACCAAAGACCTGGTACAATTTTTTCACAAAACCGCCCAGGACATACTATAGAAAAAATGAATATTTGTGACGGGTTATTTGGGACGGGGAGGGGTCCCATCAAAAATAGTCCATCGGGAGAGACTATTTGCGACAGGTAAATGGTACCTGTCATAAAAGGTTTGGCGCAATTTTCCCGCCAAACCGAGAGAAGGGTATTTGCGACGGGCTTTTATGGTCGACGCAAATACCGGATGATGTTTCTTAGTATTTGCGACGAGATTTATCCCTCGTCGCAAATAGTATGGCAGTAGGTTGGTATTTGCGATAGGTCCCATAGCAAATACATGTTTGACCAATGCTGCTAATTAATATGGGGTTAGTATTTGTGATGGAAATCTCATCGCAAATAATCCCATCACAACAACTCTAACCTATATATACCCCCCATTCAGTTTTTCCTCTCATTCCACCAATTTCTCTACTCCTCTCTCCCTCCCAACTTACTTTTTTTCCCTCAGAATTTTTCTAAGTTAAAAATTTTAAATCGGAGAAATATTCACAGTGTAAATGCTCTCAAAGATTCAATTTCAAGGTATTCTTCTATTTCATATATTTTTTATTCAATTCATTTTAATTGATATTTGTTATAATTATTTTTCATTATATGTAATTAAATTAAATTATAGTTAGATCATTTTATTTTGCATTTTTTTACAAATACGTTGGATTTGAATTAATTAGTATTAATTCATAGTTATATTAATTGATATTATTTAGTAGCCATTTGTATTAATTAGGGAAATTATTAATAATTATTAATAATTAGTCATAATTAGTGATAATTAGCAATAATTACGACAAATTGGTGTTAATAAGTAGTAAATTGAAATAAATATTTATAAATAATAATAAATAGTAATAATTAGAAATATATCGTAATAATTAAAAGAAAATAGTAATAATTAATGTTAAATAGGAATAATTAGTAGAAATTAGAATTATTGAGTAATAATTAGGATTAATGAGTAATAATTAGAATTAATTAGGAATAATTAGGAGTAATTATGAATAATTAAGAAGAACTTGAAATAATTAGGAATAATTTTTATTAATTAGGAACAAATAGTAATAATTATGAATAAATAGTAATAAGTAGTAATAATTCGGAATAAATAGTAATAATTAGGAATAAATTGTAATATATAGGAATAAATAGTAATAATTAGGAATAAATAGTACTAATTAGGAATAAATAGTACTAATTAAGAATAAATAGTAATAATTAATAATAAATAGTAATAATTAGAAATAAATAGTAATAATTAGTAATAATTAGTAACAAATAGTAATAAATTGTAATAATTCGTAATAAATAGTAATAATTAGGAATAAATAATAACAATTTGGAATATATAGTAATAATTAGTAACAAGAAGTAATAATTACTAATAATTAGTAATAACTAGTAATAATTATGATTAATTATTTATTATTAAGATTAATTAGTAATAATTTTGGTATAATTAGTAATAATTAGTAATAATTAGAATTAATTAGTAATAATTAGTAACAATTAGGATTAGTTTGTAATAATTATGAATAATTACTAATAACAAGTAATAATTAGTAATAATTAAGAATAATTAGGATTAATTATGATTAGTTTGGATTAATTAAGAATAATTATGAATAATTATGAATAAATAGTAAAAATTTGCAAGAAATAGTAACAATTAGGACTAATTAGTAATAATTAGTAATAATTTGTAATAAATAATATTAATTAGGATTAATTAGTTTTAATTAAGATTAATTAGTATTAATTTGGAATCATTCATATTAATTAGGAATAATTTGTGTTAATTATGAATAATTTGGATTAATTGGTGTCAATGAGTAAAAATTAGTATTAATTGAAAAGATTTAGTAATAATTTAAAATAATTAGGAATAATATAGAATAATTAAGAATAATTATTTATAAAAAGGAATAATTGGTTATAAATTGTAGTAAATAGTAATAATTTTGAATAAATAGTAATAATTAGAAATAAATATTAATAATTAGAATAAATAGTAATAATTAGAATAAATAGTAATAATTAGGAATAAATAGTAATAATTAAGAATAATTAGTAAAAATTAGTAAAAATTAGTAATAAATTTTAATAAATAGTAATAAATTGTAATAAAGAGTAATAAATAGTTATAATTAGTAGAAAATATTAATAATTAGGAATATTTAGTAATATTTAGTAATAAATAGTAATAATTAATAATAATTAAGATTAATTATTAATAATTTGTAATAATTATGAATAATTAGTAATAATTTGGAATAATTAGTAATAATTTTAATTAATTAGTAATAATTTTTAATAATTAGGAATAATTAGGACTAATTAGTAATAATTAGGATTAATTAGTAATAATTAGGGTTAATTAGTAAATATTTGTAAAAAATTGGATTAATTAGTAATGATTCAGAATAATTAGTAATAACTAGGAATAATTATTAATAATTAAGAATATTTCATAATAATTAGGAATAATTAGTTATAATTCGGATTAATTTGTAATAATTAGTAATAACAAGTAGTAATTAGGATTATTTAGTAATAATTAATAATAATTAGTAATAGTTAGTAATAATTAATAATAATTAGTAATGATTAGTAATAATTAGTAATAATTAGATTAATTAGGAATAATTTGGATTACTTAAAAATAATTAGGAATAATTAGGATTAATTAGTAATTATTAGTATTAATTATGATTAATTAGTAATAAATAGTAATAATTTAGATTAATTAGTAATAAATATAAATAATTAGGATTAATTTGTATTAATTAGGAATAATTAGTATTAATTAGGAATAATTATTATTAATTTGGATTAATTAAGAATAATTAGGATTATTTATGAATAATTGGGAATAATTAGTAATAATTAGTAATAATTTGATTTAATGAGTAATAATTAGGATTAATGAGGAATAATTATTATTAATTTAAGAATTTAGGCATGATTAGGAATAATTGCGAATAATTTGGAATCACTAGGAATAATTAGGAATAATTTGGAATAACTAGGAATAATTAGAAATAATTAGGAATAATTAGGAATAATTAGTAATAAATAAGAATAAATAGTAACAATTAGGAATAAATAGTAATCATTAAGATAAATAGTAATAATTAAGAATAAATAGTAATTATTAGGAATAAATAATTATAATTAAGAATAAATAGTAATAATTAAGAATAATTGGTAATAAGTAGTAATAATTAGTAATAAATAGTAATAATTAGTAACAAACTGTAATAATTGGCAATAAATTATAATAATTAGGAATAAATAGTAATAACAAATAATAAATGTTAGTAATTAGTAATAATTAGTTATAATTAGTTAAAATTAAGATTAATTCGAAATAATTAGTAATAATTAGTTATAATTAGTAATAATTAATAATAATTAGTAATAATTAAGATTAATTAGAAATAATTATGAATAATTAGTAATAAAAAGTAATAATTAGTAATAAGTAGTAATAATTAGTAATAATTAGTAATATGTAGTAATAAATAGGAATAAATTGTGGTAAATAATGTTAATTAGGGATAATTAGTAATAAATAGTAATAATTAAGAATAATTAAGAATAATTAAGAATAATTAGTAATAATGAAGAATAAATTGTAATAAATAGTAATAATTATGATTAATTAGTAATAATTGAGTTTAATTAGTAATAAATAACAATAGTTATGAATCATCAGCAATAATTCCCAATAAATTATCACAATTTCTAGTGGATTGGAGAGATTCATTTTGATCGATGTCTAATATACTTGTAATTTTCTCTCATTAGAATCACTATGAAAAATATACTCGAACATACGGATATCGATTTTTGTATTCATGAGAATTGGTATGTGTACATCAGAGTAGATTTTTCGTACTGATTTCATTTAGAGAAAGTTGTAAAGAGATAAGAAGTCAAAAAAAGAGGCTCTTTTTCCTGACAACACATCTGGTTGTAAATTTCTCCAACTGAAATCACTATAAAAAAATCTAATCCAACATTTGAATATCAACTTCCGTAGACATGATAATACATAGAAACACGGTAAGGCCAACCTACTCTCTATTATTGTGCATATAAAAATGGATATTCATATGATATAGCATATTTTCATTGTTATTTTTGTCTGATAAAGATGCAGGGTGATGAGTCATTGGGAAAAAGAGCTTCCACCAATCCACTGGAAATTGTATCGCTCATAATTAGCAGAAATTAGTTTAAATTAGCTTTAATTACTAATAATTAGAGGTAATTAGTATAAATTATTAAGAAAAAACTTCCAAAAATTACAGTAGCATCTCTTAAAGAACGTCGGTAAAATAATTTCTCATAATGGTTTCAAAAAGTGGTAACAGAATTTATTTATGGTTTAACAAATAAAATAAATTTATAAATTGTTATAATGATAATTTTTTTACAAATTTTCAGATGTCTCAACATGATACTAAAATTGATAATCAATTACGTGTCTTGAGTAACACACTAACCAAAATGGTTAAATTTTATAATGCATATGTCGTGAATGGTTTTCAATTTCATACACATGCATATGGGGAATCAAAAAAACAATGAATAATGGTGTCTTCTTAAGAGGGTATTATCATAGAGAAACAAAAGTTAACTTTTAACACATGATGGAAGAAATTATTGAATTGTCTTATCTGAGATAGAATTACATAAAGATGTTTAAATGTTATTGGTTGAATACTGAGAGAGGATTTTTTGTTCATCCAACAGTTGGAATCATTAATATTAAATATAAAAGTATTTTTCAAGTAAATGAACTATTTTATCATGCTCATCAGGAACAAAAAAAAATTATTTTGTAAAATACTATGCTACTTCAAAAAGTTGGGTGATTGTGGAGAATAATAAAAATTAAATCTTAGGAATATCATGTTACTCAAAGTGAATGTGGTTTCACTGAAGTGAAAGGAATTTAAATTTTAAAGAGACCGATCAAAATCAATATTTTTCATAAAGAGAAACAAATATTTATGATGGAACCCTGTAGTTAAGGGTTGATGGTGATGATGATGTTAATGATGTTACAAATGAATTTGAAATGACAATAGATGATTAAACTAAAGCTCGTATGGAAATTGATGATACTGAGTAGGAATATGAATACATTGACATCTTTAGATATGAAGATGAGGATGCAGAGGAATATTTATGTGGTTAATTGCTGGTTATAATTATATGTAATTTAAATCTATATATAATAATTGTGTTTAATTGTTTACTAACAATAATAATTCCATGTTTCAGATAGACCCAAATCTGTTTAATCAGTAATAGGAGGTTGATCTACGTTTGGATGAGCAGGTTTTTGGATCATCTGACCCTCAGACTGCAGGCATTTAGGGAGTACTCAAGGGGGGGAATGGTCTTGCCCAATTGACGATTACTAGCCCTATCCGAGAGTGACGTTCATATATTGACGTCGATCCATGCATGCATAGGTATGTTTACCTGTGTATTTTAGTTAGTTTTTATTAATTTATTTACATACTAATTGTTTGATTATTTGTTTTTTTCAAATATTTTCACATATATTGTTTGGATAGAGGGGTGCTATATTGTGAAATTATTTTTCTAATGCATGGGTCACATGGGATGAGATTAATCTTAATATTTTTCACCACATGTTTGATCATTGGTTGGTATGTAAAAAAATAATATTTATTTTTAAATTTATTTAATTAATACCTTGATATTATATTTTATTTGTAGGGTTTATGGTATCCCATTAATGAGAGCACGTGTGGAACTATCTTTAAGGAATTGGAGGGGTTTATTTGTTACCATTTCCTTTAGGTTTTGCATAATTTGAGTAGGAAATAAATGATGAAAGTAGGGGTGATAGAGTTTGATGTGTCTTGTGACACCCATCAACCTGATTACATTTCATCTCATGTTTGAGATGGATTATGTTCACATTAGTTGGGTGGACATTTTAGGGTAATGTTCTCTAATAAGAGTTTATCAAAATCTAGTTTCTAGGTTTTGTACAAAACTTCATCTGATGCCAACTATAACACCCCGACACCAATTACCCAGATTTGGTGCATTATTTTAATACATTGGCATGATTACAAGGAATAAAGTCCCAAAGGACCTATTAATTTAGCAGTCTTGGAAAATAGATTACATATAAGAACTTTACATTACAATTTATAACATAAAATAAAATATAGATAATCCTTTGATAATTCCAATATTCTTATAGCTTAGACCTGTATATAAATCATAATACACTTCTTGACATCCTGGGAAAATAAAACAGAAGAAAGGGGTGATCATAGATGCTCAGTAAGGGTAAATAATTGAGCGGAACCTATAAACTTTTCAAGAAAGATGTGTAATAAAAAAACAGCCTTTTTAAACATAATCTTGAATATAATATGTAAAAAATAAATCAAACATCACCAAACATGCATGTGGATTTTCTACTAGTCTAATAATCATATGTAATAACTAATTTCATAATGAGGGAATGCCTAATGATGGACATCATTACCACATAGTCAAGGCCACGTGCCACGACTACAAATAAAAATTTTGTTAAGGCCTTGTGCCAAGACACTAATTTGTCTCATGAGACCTACCGATGCATTTAGGAGCTATAGTGGGCTCCACCCGTCACTTACTAAGTCCACTTCATTTCTCATATGAAAATTTTGAAACATAACATAAACATTCGTATTAAAACTAACATACAAAATGTCAATACATTAACCATAAACCATGAATGGTAAAAAAATAGAACATCCACAGTCAAACATATCATAAATCATTCAATACAATATGTAAGATTGTATTATAATAAATCAACCTCAATCAAGAATAATATCTAGTAAAAGATGTTGACAAAGTGGAAAATGATGAGTAAAACTCTTTGAGAGCAGTATATATTTTTTTGAAATCATTTAAAAGTCACCCAATTATAAATGAAGTCATTTAAAAGATATTTTTGAATCAAACTATCCTATACCACTTTCAAACTTTTTAAAGGAATAAACATTTTAAAACATTCATGTCCATATAAATAAATCCTAAAAAACCATTTTGAAAACATATACATTAATGAGAATGATTTAGAAGAATAAATATTTAAACTACTTAAAATGATGATATAGTTAAAGAGTACCTTCTATAAAAACATAAAATATTCTTTTTGAAAACATTTTTATAAAACCTGGACATGGATGATAAATATGTCCCAGTAAATACATACATATAAACAATCTCACATAATAATGAGATTAAGGAATTAACCCTTACCTTGTACTTTCATTTACTCGAGGGTCCATTTAACCTCCTATATAATGACCATATTATGTTAATAAATTATACCAGAACCATATTCATTTTTATTATATCATACATGATTCATTTATGAATTTATACTTCCCATTAATAATAATTTCCATGTTAATGTAACATTTCGGGTAATAATCTCTTTTTTTGTTGTCTGTGTTTTAACTTGTTATTGTTGATCGTATCACTTATATCATGATTTAATTGATTCTGGAATATAAAACATTAATTATGTATCATATATATATACAGAATATAAATATTTGTAATAGATAGATATATGAAATGGAAAACACTGTTTATGGAGACAGTACGCCGTACGTACGTATAAACGTTGTTTCCATTTTCATATCATATTGAATGGAAGTGAATAAGATATTTTTAAGTACATACATACATATATATGTCTAGAATAATTATTATGTCATATATTATATACTTATTAATAGCATATATATTTATAATCATCGTTGTATGGTGAACGTGGAAATGAATCTCATCGCGTCGTGGAGAGGGTAAGTCGTACGTACACACGAGTGAAGATATCATTTTCTTAATGACTAAAAGGTGTGAAATTTTATGGTATATTAATTTTACAAGGAAATTAGATTTTTATTTTCATTATTTATAAACATATTAATCATCATTATATCCATCCAAATAACATAGTGTTGAATAACAAATTACACCACGGCGTGGAGATGTTAAGTCGTACGTATGCACGCACGGTGACATTATCATTCATAGGATGGATAGAATAATGAATATGGTTGTACCATATTTATAATTACATCACAGTATGTAGAAGGTACTGGAGTTATTATTTTTGGTATGGAAATTACAAATAAAAAAAGTAGAAAAAGAAAAGATCTTTGGAAAAGGTGACAAAATAATTACCTTTTCTTTGGGTGTTTCCTTTTGATTTGAACAAAATGTCTCCTTAGGTTGGCTTTATGCTCAATTTAAGGCCTCTAGGATGAATTGATGGAAGTTTTAAAGATATTCAGGCAGGTTTTGGCTGATCCAAATGGATTTTGAGGTGTGATTTTGAAAGAATGGAAAGTACCCTTTTATAAGAGAGGTGAGGGTCGCTTTAGGAAAGGTTTGAAATATTATTTTATTATAAAATAATTTTCTATTTATAATGGCTCCAAATTGATTTATTTAGAATATAAGGTGGTTATGGGTCGAAATAATATCAACCAATATGTTTTATACATGTTTAGGTCATCATATTAACCCTATATTTAATATTTAACTCTTAGTTAAATAGTTTATCTTTTACCATGTCCTCTTGTATTATTATAATAAATGGTTAATAAACATACTATAAAAATACAAAAAAACCCCAATTGGTTCATTATTTAAATATATAATCTTATCTAAGTCCTTTGGCCGATCCTTAGATTTTTAGGATTATTTTATCATTTAATAAAATTGTATTTATTTTAAAAACTCATTATGTCAATTCTGAAACTATTTAGTATTTGGTTTTTTTAAGGTCATAAAAACATTATTACTTATAAAAAAACATTTAATCATCCCTAACATGTCATATTAACCTAGAAAATTCTTTTAATTCATATAAATTCTTAATTTATATTTACTTTGATATTTATGACATCAATTATTTTAATCCTTCGTTAATAAAGTAATTATTGTATCATCATTGTGTCATAAATAAATTTTTTTTAATGTATAAAAATTATAAATAAAATAATATGATGTATAAAATATTTTTATATTTCAAATGAATATTTATAGTCTAATTTATCTTATGTATAACCCTATATTAAAAATGTTTTAGTTATGAAAATTTGAATTTAACACTTTTAACTCTTTTTTAAAAAAAATAATAATAAATGTCCTTATCTAATCCAAGTGGACCAAAAGGATAATATTTTATTACTAAGTTTTATTTTTTTCGAAATAAACTTGTCCAAAGTAATTAGGATATGTGTTATTGTAATTATAACATCATTTTTACCTTTAATTACTCTATTTACTTTTAATCGTTGTAAATAAAAGTCAAAGTTACTATTTAGAAAAAATTAATTTCATCTAATTAAACCACATTTTATATACTTATTTCAATCGTGTCTCTCTGATTTTTGAAATTCAACTCACAGAAGCAGTAAAATTACATTTTATGCAAATGTGCCTAGAAGGTGGGTAAAAGACGTTAAAAAGTTCAATAACATTTTATACATCTAATATTATTATAAAATGACTCCAATAAATTACATTGAACTTATATTGGTATCATATATCTATTTTAAATTAAAATAAATTTAAATAAATATATAATTATTTAAATAAAATGTCGGTTTTACACAATAATGCAGTGTTTTCACTATTCATCAAAAATTGATTGTTTTCAGAAAAATACCAAAAATTCACCATAGATAATTTTGATATTACAAATTAAATGATTAATAATATTTTACCAAATTCAAAAACATAGTAGTTGCATTAATTAATTTAAAATTAATTTCTGTTGTTAAAACCAAAAGGTGGGTTTTTAAAAAGTAAAAACTATTAAAAGATTGACGAGTGTTTATGTCAAATTTAAATATAAAATTACTTATAATGACTTAAATTTTATTAAATGATAAAAATATAATCTAATTATACTTCCAAACCATTCAAATTCATAATTTAACATTATAAATTATTTCGGTTAAAAAAGTTGTTTTCAATTAAAAGTTAGTACTTTTCATTATTCATCAAAATATGAAAGTTATCAGAAAAGTACCAAAAATGTATCCGAAATAAATTTTTATTTCTTACTTCTAAAGAATAATTTTATTTATTCAAATATAATATATAAAAGTTTCAAATATGGAATTTAAAAAGGGTTCTTCATTAAAATGTGGTAAAAATGCATTTTTTTTAAAAATACTTCCTTTATCTGGTAATTTAAATTGGTTCTTATATTATGTATAAAAAACACATAATATTAATGTTAAAATTATTTTTAATATATAAAATTCAAAATTCAGTTATTATTATTCATAACTACTTTTGAACGGCTAGATTGGTTAGCCGTGGTGCACTCGAACTCGGTGTTGTGTGCAGCGCAAACTATTGAATTACTTTAAAGAGATAATGTACTATGAAATCTTGAGGTGTTATAGGAATTATTGTAAGTATCTATGTTGGTCCTCATTGGTGGAACTGCTAGGGGATGGTATTGAGGATGAGATTTTCATAGCAGCAATAGGTTCTCAGTGGGACTAGCCCGGTCTCAAAAAACATATCACGCCTCTTTCCACAATGCAAATCCCTAGGGATTCAAAGAAGCATATCCCATATTTCTAGGTATATCAAATCATGGTAAATGAGAGTTAAGGTATTATTCCATCAATAATTTAAACCCTATATCTTGGGATGAGGCACTCATAGCTTTGAACAAATGGAAATTTTGGTAACTAAGGCTTTATCAATGTATCATTAGCTCGGGAGGGGATGTACTATAGATGTAGGTCTATGAGCCCCTCAGGAATATTTATATAGGAAATATTCCTAATAGACCTATGGTTCATGTAAAGTGTTCCCCATAAACCTAATTAAAATTTTATTATCCAAAAAAATTCAAAATTAAGGCCATCAGGACTTAAAATATCAATTAATTAGGAATGCTGGTATATCTAATTGAACCATAATAAGATCCTAGTTATAGTTAAATGTAGTACCATTTGAAAATTATAAAGTGTATAACTTAATAAATTGGGAATAAAAGTAGAATATAACGAGACCATGATATATATAGTTACACTTGATACACTTATGAATTGTTGAGTTATAAATTTAAATAGAAATCATTTTAGTTAAATTGTGGAATATAATTAAAACTTAAAGGGTGTTTTTATTAATTACGTGTAATTCAAACTCCATATACCGAAACTCATATAATTAAAATATGGAACCTGATGAATAACTTGAACTTAGATCTTGTTTAGTTATGTTAATATGTTCTAGGTAGTTAACAATTATAATAGTTTTTCCACTGAGACCATCCTTACACTTCTTGTCATGTTCTAAGGTGTGTTCTTGGAAAATTATAAATAAATTCTTCTAAAATGGCCTCAGATCAAATGCCAAGAAGGTGGTGATGACCATGATCCTAAGGTAGTAGAAACTAACCCATTAGTTGTTCTACCCATGGAACCACTAGTTTTATATCCTATTATGACCCAATTTAGAATTAAAAATATATTTAATGATGGGTTTATATAATTAATGTAGTCTATAGAGGGATACCTATGATATTCATATTCCATTTTAGAGTTTAAGAGTGGATTCTGGCATATGTACCTAACTACGTTCTCTAGGAAGGGCGGCCTCAAGATGTTGAGTACTGGATAGAGGCCATATTATATATTATTAAACATCTAGAGACTCCTCTCAACAGGATTGTCAAAATCAGAACTTATATATTTTGTGTCTCTGTGATGTAATCATGGTATGTGCTAAATCAGGCCGATCAACATTGAAGTGTGGTTGGGGGAGATATCCAATCTTTTTACATCAATTACTTCTTTCTTGAGACATTAAAAGCTGATCAAGTGAGAGAGTTCATGAACTTTGAGTTGGGAAATAGGTTTGTTATGGAAAATTATTCTTGTTTCATAGGGGTTTATGAAATGTACCTACTTCTTCCAATGAAAAGTTATCAAAAGTAAAACATTTTGAGGATGGGATCAAATATACCATATGATATTATGTAAATGTATTCTGACTAACTACCATTTTATAGATAGTGAACCACACCCTTATTACAAAAAAAAGAAACATAAGGGATATTGAGAGTAAAGGGAAGGGTGGTTCAGCACCAGGGTAGGGTAGTTTATCTAGTGTTAGGAAGCATCTTGTGGAGGGTTCCTTATAGGGTAGATTTAACCATTATATTTTCCCGGATAATTATTTTTTATTCCATAACCATGGGTGATAGTGTCATTTAAAGCCTCAATAAGACTGATACCCAATTGATTGATGATCATGTGAAAAAATGGGACATATTTAGAGGTATTATCATAACATTCCATTTATTCCAAGTGGAATGTAATTTCAAATAGATTAACCCTACGAAGCTAGATTAGTAGCTCCATGATTGGATGGAAGCTAGACCACCACTATCCATACATGCTAAACTGGTTTATATGGTTGAGGATTCTAGACTTATGATATGCAACACCACCCAAGTGGACGAACTCTAGTAATTCAGGTTGTAACTCAAAGACATAGATAAGGATATATATTTTTCATAAAACCTATACATAATGAGTAAGGTACCGGCCCATATACAATTTTATATACATTTCTAGTAGCCTCTACATTAGTATTTTACATTTTTTTATAGGGTCTTCACATTCATTTATTATTTTTTCATTTCAGGGAAAGTTTTGTTCATTGGATTTAGTATTTATATAGAGTGATGACTCTGGATACTCTGTTGGGGATATGGTAAGAAATATTACACCAATAAAAATATTAAACCTTAGAGGTTGGAATTTCCCATTTATAACAATACCTCATAATCCTTTAAATGGTGGGATTAAATATCATTCTAGATATAGAACTGTTGGTTCCCTTTCGTTCTTAAGATTTGTTTTGTTATAGAAGAGTTTATTTTACATAAACTGATGGTGGAACTTGTTTTTCCAAGGGATAATGTGATATCCATGAAATTGGAGTTTAACATTACCATAATGGGCAAGGTGGATTGACATCCCAGGTGTCTAGCCATTATATGGATGGTCAGGGAACACATTAGGATAATGTCCATCCTATAGTAGATAGTTGATGATATTTTTTCCCTTGATGAATTTTCATGACTACCTATAGAGATATGTAGAGTAAAGTGTTGAGATAGTTATAGTAGAACCACCATTATCCATTACTTCTTAAAATATTTTTACTACTAAGTTGTATGAGTTCATTAGGTAGCTAGAGGACTTTAAAGATAATTGTTTTATATGACCCAATACATCTTCATGATTTTCACCTGTCCTCTTCTCTAAAAAGTTGGACGGTACACTCAGGATTGTTATGGAATATTGAAAATTAATCATCTGGTGGTTATGAACCAGTAACCCCTACCACATATAGGTGACCTCCTAGACTATATCCAGTGAGGTTTTTATTTTGGAAAGATTTATTTTTAGGTCAGGCTATCGTCTGGTGCAAGATAGTCCTTTGGACATAGATCTTAATACATTTCAAAATAATTATGGTTTTATGAGTATCTAGTTATGTTATTTTGTTTAATGTAAATTCCCAAAAATATAATAGATTTGATGAATTGGGTTTTCCACCAGTATTTGGATACATTTTTAAAATTATTCATGGGATACATCTTGGTATACTCACATACACAAGTAAAATATTCTCAAAATCATGATGTTGTTTTGATTACCCTGATAGAGCGCCCTATTTTTTCTAATTTCATAAAATCCACCATTTTGTTCAACAAGGTTTTCTTCCTCTGTTACATCATCTCAGAGGAAGGAGTATCTATTAATCTAGAGAAGGTGAGTGTTTTAGTGTCATAAGATAATCCCAAGAAAGTCTACTACATATATAGTTTCTTAGGCATTTCAAGCTATTACGTGCACTAAATTTAGAATTTTTTACCACAACTACCCCTAGATCATGATCCAGTCTACTTTACACTAAAACCCATTTCAAGAACTTTCCAATACTACAAACACAAAAAAAAGATTTTTATATCAAAAAAATAATAACTCAAGGATCAAAATAAAATAAATAACATACCTAAAAAATATTGGATGTTAAAAATATCATATTATTTACTCAAATATTTCAATTCAGACACATTACTCATTAATATTATTTAACATATAAATCTAAATCATAAAATAATAGAATTACCATGAAATGTATTCCTCCATGATTAATTAGGTTGATAAAAAAGATCTTAAATATGGGCGTAAAATTCTATTTTAAGGATGAAAAATATTTTCAAATAAAAATTGAGGGATGTTAAAATTTTATTGAATCTATAAATGAATTCCACATTCAATATAATGTTATTTATACCTTTTATTATTCTCAAATCTATTGGTCTAACTAATTTCTTCTATCCTTTATGGTTATGTAAAATGAAAATAACTCATAAAATTGAATGGTCCATTTTATTTGATGTACAAATAGGGAAGGGAAGGGTGGATGTACCATAAATTCATAAATCCTAAGAAAAAAATTAAGACATGGGTTTCCTACCACAGTATCTTTTTTAACAAAATTTGATCAACCTAACCTATGAGAAGTTATCAATTGTATGGTTAAGAATGTGTGGGATATTTTACGGTTTCTTAGAGTATAAATCCATGGTAATTTTTCAATTTGATTCCATTAATAGTAAAATGGTTTCCTTAACCTTATTTCCTATTATTTTCATGACCTAAATGATATAAATGAGTTTATATAAATTGAAATCTGTATATATAATGATGTTTATCAGGAATTAAATCCTTCATCAAATTGTATAGAAACACTCTTTGGAAGGATAATTTTTTTTGGTGGGATATTCTTTTCCTCAGGAAATTGAGATCTTTTTTTTGTTTTGAAAATTTAAAATGACTCTCTTATAATTTATTTTAGATGTATTGGTTTTAATTTTATCTATTTACCTGATATTTAAAAGTCAATATTTATCATATTTACATCCCAATATGATTATTTCTCAAAATCAATGGGTGGGTGACAAATTTTTCTATAAATAAATTAGTAGGGTCTCATTCATAATTTTTTATTTTATGATAGCATGTCATACCATAAGGTGTGTTAAAAAGATTTGATTAAATCCTTTGAGTCATTTGTAACCATTTTATACAAGATTAATATTAATATCCAAATTGAATAATTCAGGTTAGCCACTAGTTTGAGGATGGTATGGTGTAGATATATTCTGATGTACCCCACACTTCCTCAGTAGAGACTCCATTATTCTATTAAAAAGTGATTTCCTTAGGTAATAATAATGGATCTTGGCACTCCAAGCCTATAAGAAATATTATACCTAAAAAATCACACACAAAAAATAGAATCATAAGTTTTTGTGGATTTTTATTACAACCATTTTGATACATAATCAAAAATAAAAATAATATAATAATAAAAAAAGTAAAATGTAAATTTTCCCATAATTTTCAATCCCAAAACATTAAAATTCTCAAAAAATAATGGGTTCTTAATCATGACTTTATGTTTTAAAATTTTTCATGAAAATTAACACTTTTCAAACTTACTGAAATATTAATATTCATCCATTCACAAAGTGATACAATGAATACTATATTATGAAATATTTTATATTGTTATTTGAGGTCCAATGTGGCCTCTAAAAGCCAATTTGTGACAAAATTTTAAAGAAAATTAATTTTCACTTTCTGGTAAATATCCTCTCCTTACTTTATTATTATAAATTTTTAAAGGGAATGGATCCACCCAAATATAAAATATAGATTAATATTTAATTAATTATTTTTCAGGTGTTTTCAGTTGAGATTATACATTAGAAGTCAAAAAACAATTCACTATACTAGTTTACAATGGTGATTCATATTCCATTATGTGGAGTTTTTATCCTAGAATGTGTTCACTTAGTGTCTTCAAAAATGGAATTTATACATCATCCAAGTTGTGTAGTTAAAAATAATTATATTCTATAGGATTTTCAGATATCTTATTGTCTTTGATTTCCATCATGTATTTTTATAGATGTACCATCCTTCTGACCATTCTCATTTCTGAATATTCCAAACTTTTTAAGTAACTTAGAGCTACATAATTATAAAAAAAGTCACTTTACATCCATGAAAATGATATCTGTACTTATCTAATGAACAAACTACTGTATGGGACTCTTTTAAAAATTTTTCTAGTTATCTAAGTAGAATTTATTTTCTTTGTGGTATAATAAATGACTTACGGCCTACATTCATTTATTTTAGAGATATATACCCTCGGAAACTTGTTTTGAAGCATCAAAAAGTAGCGCAAATAGATTATACAATTCTACTATTTCCATTGTTTTTTCATTGATCGGTATTCTTATCACCTCTTTAAATGATTAAATAAATTCATCATTAAAATAAAAATAAAATTCTTTTAAATTAACATGAAATAGGGAGTAAATGTTACCTAATATAAATAATAAATCATCCCTAGATTCCTATATTGCCTAAAAATTATCTAGCTTATTTCACACAAGATAGAAAAGTGAATGAATTTATTAAATCAACATTAAATATTTCCAATTAAATTCATTTTTAGTAAATTATTTATCTTATTACTATCCCTTTCATTACCATGAAATGAACCTTTTCAAATTTTAATCCAATATTATTTTCAATTATTGTTTTAAAATATTTTTCCAAATTTCCAAAACAAAAATAATAATAATTACCAAAAAACAAATAATACATCCATAAATAAAAAAAATTGTTCTCAATGTGATCTGAAAATATAACTACCATTAATCCTATAAATATTACTAGGTAATTTTATAATAAAAAAGGTATTCTATTATAGTAAAATTTTCCAAAGGGACATGTGAATGTTTTCTTCCATTGATCTTCTTGAGAAATAGGTTCCTGAAAAAATTTGAAAACCCATCCAAGAAATATTAATGTTATATTACTATATATATTATATAATTTTGTAAATTAATGTAATTATAATTTTTTATCCTAGATTTACATGATTTATCTTCCAAAAATCAATTCACACTCTCCATCAATTTGTAAAACCGATTAGTGTTAATTTATTTTTTGATTCCACAAAATGGCCAATCCATGTTTCTTGGGAACTACTTAGATGGGGTTAAATCATTATGAGTAAAAATATGGTAGATTATGTCTTCTAATAAAATATTATCTATTAACTTCATCACATCATCTATAATGATTGAATTTAGTCTCTATGGAGTCTTTATAATGGGTCTAGAATCACCCTCTAACAAAAGTATATGTGAGAATCTTTTATGGTCTAGTCCAAGGTTTTCACCTAAGCTTCACCTTATTTCTTGTATATTCATAATCATAAATTCATTCAAAGAAAATCCTTGTTTCTAATCATGTTATTAGTAATGATAACTCGTTATATATCTCCTTCCACGATTTATACATATTTTAAGTCAAAATGGATACATTTTAATTCCATATTAATGAGTTGTTCAATAGGTGAAATTTAATTGAGTTTCCCAACCTATAAATATTGAATTTCATACACAAAATAAAACTCCTCATCTTATTTATAATTAAACAAATCATTATATTCATTATAAAACCCATAAGCTCCCTCCTTTTATAAATTGAAAACATAATTTTTATGATTTTTACAGCATTTTATTTCATGGTTTTTTCAATGTAAAATTTATTTCTTATCGATATGAATTTATGGAACATAACTGGATCTTTTATGGGTTAATTACCTTCATCATGAGAGAAATAAAAAAAGTGAATAGTCACATGATTAATGACTAATAGAGTAATGGATATTTATGTTTTCAATGTTGTCTCTACGAACATTACTGAGTGTTACGTTAGGTATGATGATAATTTTCTTATTAATATTCAATAATGGACTTCCCAAAATAATGGGACTGTAGAATTATAATGTTTTTTTCTCACTAGTATGCACATATAATTTTGAGTGAAATGTAATTCATTTAACATCAAGGAGAAATTTTTTAAAACTCCATATAGAAAAATGGTGTACCAATTCCTCAATTGAACCACCGCTCTTATTGGTTTATATTTTCATATTCAAAAATATAAAAACCAAATTTCAGACATAACAATTATATAAGAACTCATATCTCATGATGAATAAAAAAATCTGATTATCTGGTGGTCCATGTAATTTATAATTTCCCTATATGTTGATATTTCATTGGAAATGGTGGTGTTCTATGGGCATAAATAATTCTCCCAAATATGATTCTTTCATTCCCATCATGAATCATTATTTTGGACTAATTAATCTTGAGAAATTGTTTATATTTTAAAAAAAATATATGGATTACAGATGAAGTATATTTATTTCAATTTTATAAAAGATTTATTAAATTCTAATTTAGAGTTATTCTTGTTTAGATTTTATAAAATGATTCATTACATAGGGGAATAGTATTATAATGAATATTTACTAACTTTTTTTCTTTTTATGGTTTATCTCATCATTCATTAATATAACTTATAGTACTTAATTATCCTTTATTTATGTATTATATTGGTTATTTTAGTTCAGGTTGATTTTTATAGTTCTATTCTGATATTGCATACATTTATTTGGGAAGAATATGTTGAAATTTATTTGTTTTAGGATGTTGAATATCCTTTAAATTATTTTTTATCATGAATTAATTGACAATTGGATTTGGGACTATTAAGTCTATTATTTTTCCCATTTTTCATTATATCTAAAATACATTACAACATGTTAGATAAATAATTTATAACTTTTTTTAAAACCTAAAACTCATACTGTAGATATCAGTTTTTATCTTATAGTGTAATATTTTAGGGATGATAATAAAAAGTTTGTTAGAAAAAATTGGTTAATTATATTCCTAATTGTATGTATTTTTTTAGTATTGTTGAAAATTTAATAGGTTTTGCTGTTGTTTTTAGAGATGAGATGGATATTGGTTCTAATTGATGATTCTATGTTTACATTTTTGGGATCAAAATCCATTTTTGACATGTGAATTTTATTCCAATGGTTTACATTTTTAGACAATCCTTGGTTGTAAAGATTCTTCAAAACTCTCAATCCCAAGCACATTAACACATTGATTCTTGTATTGATTGGGTGAAGACCACAATATTAATTCCTAAGGTGGTTTTTTCACTCACTAGTTCGATATCCATCTGTCTCACTAATCTTTTTAGCTCTTAATATTTTTGTTTCTATGAAATGAGGTGATATTTAATTTTTTAACTCATGTATAGCTCTTGCATAAATAAATATTTTTCAAAATTTTTTGGAATCTTGTGCAATATTCTTTATCAGGTGCCTATATTTTACTTGTGACATATCAATCAAAGATCCTCATGATAATTCATACAATGCAATCAATTCATTTTCTAATAGTACTTTATCAAATAAAATAAAAAATGATTTTCTTACAAAAAATATTGAATAAAATTGGTATAAAAATTCTTGAATATTTCTTAGTACTAATATATAGTCTATATAGATACTTTTTAAATGGGATAAAGGTATTTCATTATAATTATGCTTATATATATTGTAAGAATTAATGGTATATATAATCTATATAGGTTATCCAATTTGTTAATCTCACTTGGTAATATGTTCCACAACCATTATTTTATAGATCATTCAGTTGAAAAGAGGATCACCATAAACATTTATTTCTCTTCAGATAATCCTTAAGGATTAATATTTGAACAAACATAGTTGATTTCTTGTATGTGATGGTTTGGATCTTCATCCATGAAACCTTGAGATCTGGGTAGCACCTGTATCATGTTGATTCATAATTCATTATCATTTTGTACATCTGTACTTTTAACATTGTTTTTTTGTTAGAAAATTATGGGACACACAATTCCCTTAATGTTTCAATTGGATTAATATCATTTGATTTGATCTCATAGTAACCACTACAAGTTTCATATCATTCTACGAGATTTTTTCATTTAAAATTATATCTAAATGAATGTTCCTATTTTGAGTTAGTAAGATTTTTTGAAATTATGTAGAATAATTAAATAAATCTTCATTTGATATACTATTCATGAAATTATTAATTATAGATTTGAAATTCCTCCCCAGGAATGGATCTGTATTTTAACACACATGTATCATTGGGTGTGGAAAAAGAATAATAATTTCCTTTGGAATAGAGTAGTAGTTGTAACCTAGGTTTTCTATAAAGTGGAGTGCTCTAAATATATATATATCTAGAGTGATAACGGAAATTGTTGTGTTTGATTCAAAGGACTAGGAACGAAACAAAAATAATAATAAAACTAAACTAAGAGACATGTGATCAAGTAAGGTTTTCATTTTGGTTGGTAATTCTATCATTGTCATCTAAAATGGATCCATTTTCATTTATAGTTGATAAATGATAGGTTCCAAAATCATTTAAACTACTCACCATTGTTTGAATAATAAATTTTATATGAGACTGAATAGTTTATTTCTTTTTATAATATCCTTTCAATGTGTGAATGAAACAGATAATCACTCTCAATTCAAATATTAAATAATCATTCAGTTATGATGATTCACAAATATTCCAAGTATAACCTTATACACTTCCTAGTATGTTAGTAGTCACTAGAAACTCACTCGAAATCCATGAATCATGAAAATTATATAATCTAAAACCATGTATTAGAATAATATAGATCATTGAATAAGGAAATAAGTTAAATGGAATAATTAATTTAAACTCAATCATATTCATGAGTAATTTTGCAAATAAATTTTGAAATCAATTAAGAATAAAAATACATAAAAATATGTAGACTCAATGAGGTTTGTATTCCCTTTACAAATCACCTTATAGTTTTATCCCTTAATTTTATTAGAATTAAAAGATAATTGATTAGAATACATATTAAATAAAATAGATAAAAAGGGAAGTATAAAAATTTTGGGCAAAATCACTTCGATCCACTTACTATGTACTCTTCACCTCTTATCTATTGATCTCTCCAATTAAGAGTAGCTTGTTCATATATTTACGGACCCAATTATTAAATAAGTTCCATCACTATAATATAAAATTATATTATTTAAATCATTTAATGTTTTCATCATTGTGTTTTTTCAGCATCTTCTATTTCAATCCTCTCATTTAAGATTTTGTTTTCAAATTTCTTGAATTTTTATTGATACTACATTGAATATTAATCTCCTAGTAAAATTATTAGGGTTTATTTTCTTGGGATTAAAGCATGTATGGATTAATCCATGTTTGATATATAACATCATCATAGTTAAAACCCTCATTTTACCCCTCATAATTACTTTTAATTTTTAACTGCAATGTATGAATGATTATTTTCTATTATTGTTCCCATGTGATATGGGGGATTGAAATCCATAATGTATCCTTGACAATTTCAATCCCTCAAATCCCATGTTCCAACCTCTATTCATTATTTTCCTTGAATGAATGTGGTGGACCATAACATTCCATATACATGGGTGTTTCACTCTCGGGTTCCTCTTATTGACTAGAACGTTTTACACTATGTCATATCTGAACCTATTTCAATGATTTTATACACACGGAGGAATCATGATCATTACATTAAAAAATACTGACATATAGTTTTGATTTTAATTTCCTCATTAGAGAGATCGTGTTTACCAAATCCAACATCACTATGGTTAAGTGGAATTATAAATGTCATATCATCATGGCTATGATATTGACCATAGAAAAAAAAAATCTAAAATTATTTTAGCTATGTACTTCCCCATATCATTGTACGAACACCTCACTATGATGTTTTATAATAATTTTCAAATTATATATCTCCCTATTAAACATGGATTGCTGACTATATGGTGTAGCCAAGTATATTTTGGAAGCAATATATCTAGATGATTCGTCAAAATATTTCTAGGATCACTTAAGATTGTCTCATCATCCGTGTGGTTAAAAGGATGTTCCTAAACTTGTTGGTTCTAAAATTTATGAAGAATGGAATTTCCTATAACCATGTATTGATTTTTTTGGTCACTTACACTAGGGGTTAGTAAAGATTTGAATGGCTTAGGTTGCAGGGGGTGTGTTGGAGGTGGGGAAACATGACTCAAGGGTGAAGAAACATTTTTTATACTACATTTCACAATGACCATATATGAAATCCATCCCAAATTGAAGAATATATTGGTCATATAATAGAAAATAAATTATTATACTTCATCACACTAAAAATTGGTTCCACCTTAAGCTAGTTGACCCATACTACCTCAAGTACATGCTAACATCAGAGAGGATATCCACCTACCACCTCATAGATCATCCTCTCAAGTGTTAGTTTGCATTTATACATTCACTACGGTTACCTATGTTTAATGTGATATAGCCCTCTCCTATTTATCAGTTATATTCCCCTAGGGTTGTATATGTGACTTTATTAGGGAGTAGAGGGTCAGCCAATGTGTTGACCACTCTTTACCACAAGACAACAAATATATCAATAAATCTATATAGATAAAACAATATCAAAATATATATTTTAAAATTTATTTTAATTAAATTTTAAACTAATTTATTAAAATAATTAAATACACATTAATTTAGTGTTTCAATTAATGCATGGTAATTAAACCTTTAAAATCAATAATTTTGTTAACATTTTGGAGTGTAAAAATTTTGGGTATCCTATTCATTGGCCAAATATAATATCACCCCTTTCATGTTAAAGCCATAAATTGTGAAGATAACCTAAGGAAATACAAAAGAGAGCACCTATAATTTCCAGATAAAACTAAAATTATTATAATATAAAAACATTTATTTCTCTTCCCAATGAAATTTATATTTTATAATTCCCAACATCTATATAAATTCCTTTCAAAGATACCATGAAACCCCAAAATTTATTCCTTTAGATTCTGAACTAGAATTTTAAAAAACATAAAATATATATGAATTTTAAATTTAAAACACCTAACACATCATCCAAATATCCATAATTCCACTATTTCATCTTGTAATAATCTAGGATATCATCAAAGAACAAAAAAAACATGTACAGATACCCATAGATGATTCATTTAATCAATTAGATGAAAATATAATGTTAATTACTATGAAAAATGGTGCAATAAGGTACTCATATTGAAAATACCAACTATTAGAAATGATATTTGAAATATATTCTTCCCTAACTCTCATATTGTATTATCCCACTATAAATTGAATCACAAAAAATCATATCAACCATTTGATAAGGTCAGAGGGACAAGTAAAATAGGGAAACTAATATTTATTATTATTGACAACTTTTTTGAGATTCAAGTAATTAATTCTCAGTCAAAGGCTTTGTTGAACCTTCATTTTAAATATAACGGTTGATTCCCAAGGTGATAGTGTCATTTAATAAAACCCTTACACTAAATATTCACCAAGTGGACATTCAGTACATTCACCTTGATATGGACCATTTTATATATTGGAAATTAAATGGGGAACTTCCATGAGAGTATATCAACAACAAACACTACCTATCATTGGGGTGGAAACATAGATAAATCATCCTAGAAAATTATAGAATAGAAATCTAACACCAACCAAAACAGACCATATAAACTCTACTCAATATAAAAAATCAATATTTATGAGAGGAAATCAATACAATATCTTGAGTGATGATCCCTACCTTAAATTATCATAGATCCCTCCGTTCTAAAAATAATTTTCTGTGTCCATCATTTTCCACAACTATCTAATCCATTCTATGGAAAATGATGAATATATAAAAATCAATAAATAGACAATAAACAAATATTTTGTCATCCACAATAATCTTTTATTGCTTTGATAATTTGAAACAATGACCCTTTTTCAATCATAAAGTTAGAAAATATAAAACTCATATAACCTCAACCAAGGTTAAAAAATGAGAACACCAGACATCTTAGAAGTGATTAATGGAAAGGGTGAACCTATATTAAACAAGGTCAAGGACATAGAAGATGAAATAAATTCTATACCACTAATACTCACTAAACCATCATTATATTCCTCAAGAAAATTCTCTACTAAATATATATACTATAATTCATTACCACTCTAAGACTTCTTGTTTGTATGAGTGTCTCATCCCATTAGAGGGTGAGACTAAATTTAATTAGAAGAATTATACTACATCAAATAGCCCTTAGTATGAGAAGATAAACCATTTTTTGTCTAATAAATTTCCATATATAAATTATTATGTACTATCAAACCTCATCATTGATGGAAATCCATAGGATTTCCCTATAATTTTGGTTTATTGTGCCCAAAAATTCCAAATTATAAGTACAATACCAACTTAAACCTAAAATTAACCACAAAAGTATAATCATAATGACATTTTACCCTTCCATTGTCAACTCATCAATATTCCTCACACATACACTAATGAAAAAAAACAGAAACTCTCACTTCCCCGTATATCAATTGAAGTAAAATCAAATTTTTTTGGTCAGCCATAATTTTCAAATCCATAGTTTACTTCTGAGAAAATTTTCATAAATTTTTAGGTAGAAAAAAATCCCCAATCAATCATTCAGTCTTAGACCAATCTCGAATCGTCAATCCATAAGATATTTATTCATATGGACCTCAATTTAATGATGGACCGATAAATAATACTGAGTATAATACCCCATCACTGATTTGTTCCCCTACATTAGAGTCTCAAACTATATATCCTTCTTCCTCATCAGGTAAATTAGATAAAATGCATTGTTTTATATTTCTTTGAACATGGAATGGGTGATATAATTATGAATCTTGTAATACACAATGGATTCCCACCATATCTGAAATATTCCCTATAATATAGTTGATGAATAAGCAATCATAGAGGTCTCTAATGTCTAGATCAATCAATTGATACATTTTATAATTTTCATATATTCTTTAGGTTCCTGATGCACTTGGGATCCATCAAATATTGGTGTATGTTTCTAAGTGGACTACAAAGACTGGTTCACCACTAGATCTGGTAATTTTCCACTATCATACCCCAAAAATTGAATGAATATAATTTCTAGATTGATGATATTCAGGTTGGGAAATGGGTTAAACTATCATATATATACCATAAATCTCTCTCTATGATTCACTAATGACCTTTTGGAAGGCATGGAAAATAATATAAGAAACCAAAAACCCTATAAATAGATATTAGATCTCTAAATTACATGGGTAAATCACAATTGTTTCTTAATAAATCATGAATAAGAAATATCTATAAGAATATAAATATCAAATACCAATAATATGAGAACAAAACACTATTCAAATCATTTTTACTATGCATGGTTTGGAATCCTTGTTGATGAACCATGCATTATCCAAGTGAGTTATAATGGGATGGTTCCTTGGCCCATTTACATGATAGTCACACAATTTATAAGACTATGTGCCTAAAATACGTGCCTTTAGATTTAAAAATCATTCCAAATAGAGACATAAAATTCAAAAAATAGTAACTAGTATGATTTTTCCGAAATCCATACTAATAGTAAATCACATCGAATTATACCAAAGTACATGAGAACAAGTCTCAAATCATAAAACAATTCCAAAACAAACATGGTATCTCAAAGTTTACAATAAAGAAGTTCTATCTATGAATTTCCCTAAACACACCTATCAATTTCTCATGAACATATCTCTATAATATATTTCCACTTTAAATAATATTAGGGATCTAATTTCTTATTATAATAAACTATATTGGGTTGACCCAAACCAAATCTCTCATAATGCCCATAGAATGTTCCTGATTTCCATTGGTTTACAAGAAACACATATGGTATTCAACATAACCAGGGAATGATTTATCCCTTAAAAACTATATATCATGACAAAAATGACCCTAAGAATTCTAGAATGAGGTATCTAAAACATAGACCTCCATTCACATGAATCCAAAAATTAGATAAAAATGAGGAAACCATAAAAGTTTTAATGAAACACAGATTATAATATAACATCAATATCATTCATCAAAATTAAAGTTTTATTATTTTAAGAGACGTATATTTTAAAGGTTGAATGTGAACCTTCATAAAAAACAAAAATATAAGTAAACTTACACTTAATACAAAAGAGTTATAAGAATAATAGATATTACAAACCATCCCAAATAAAACCATGATTTTTAGAAATATGGTCTTATTAGATACCCAAGTTAATGATGATCTCATACCATTCAGGATCATTTTGAATGAGTTATTTATTTCCTAAATCCATCTTCTAATATATTTTAAGAAAATATTCATGATTAAATTTAATTTATTATATCCCTATAGAATAATTTTACATTAATTTATCATTTCATATTATTATGGGTCATTAGTATCAACCTGTAAACCTCTTTCATATAAACATTAAATATCTTTATCCAATTCCTTAATTGTAAATTAATCTCCCACCATCTCATATGAATTTATAATAAAATAAATAAAATTTTCATGCAATTTATTTTATATTCCCTCATGTAAAATATATCCATAATTTCCATTCTAGTATTGGTTATCAATATCCTATGAAGTGGGATACTACATCTTTTTATCTATAGTTTTCATTGCAGATATTTTCTCTATGGGTTTTGAAGAAAAAAATTATATTTATGACTCTTTTTTTCATCCTTTTATTAAATGAGTGACTTCTCCCAACATGATTGACATTCATTTGATAATTATTTCTAGGATGACAAAGAACATTGGTATATAAATATTATTTTTATGATAATGAAATAAAATTGGATTCATCATATAAGATAGTCTCAGATGAGGAAAACTATTATACTACATGATTTCCCTCTATCTCAAATTCAACTGGAGGCCCAACATCATACTCCTTCTCCATATTCTTACAATTCATATACTACCATTCAAATTCATCATGATATACATTATATAGTTGAATAATCCAAAATATATTGAATATCTTCAATACATGATGACTCTTCTTGAAGATAAACTGAATTATTATAGTGATTCCAGATGTGTAAGAGATCAACCCTATATCCCGATGATTAGAACACCGATCAAACATGTTCACATCCTTAGAAGCCTCATGGAGAATATTTTGTCTCAAATTATTCAACCAAAGGTATATACCATCTTATATGGATCTAGATATAACTATAGGATGAGAAACAGTCACAATATTGTTTTCAATAGGTGAAGTCTTGTGATCTGTAAAGTGTATCTGGACAGTTATATCTAAATATTATTTACTTTTGGAAACTCACCAAGTGGTTTTTATCTATATTACATAGGATATTAAATCATATAGCTACTTACTTTAGTATAATATAATATATTCTTTGAATTAATAATCTATTTACCCAAACCATAGAGTTGTGTACCTCTATTTTTGCCTTCTTGGAATGGCATGACCTCATATAGCTAAACTTCCTCTTATGGAATAATTACCCTATGGTGATATATAACCTCACAGCTCGAAACACCTTGGGCCTCAACGTTTTCAACCATGTAATTATTATTACATGTTTAAATAACATGGACAAATTTATTACATGAATGATATAAATAAACCCTTGATTCAAAGAAAACCAGATATAAACATAACATCAATATCACTTTATAAATTTAAAGATAAAGGGGTTTTTGATTAGATAACTACATATATATAAATATTAATGAAAAAAAAAGTTTATTTTATATATTATGATACATAAAAACCCAAAATCACTAACCTAGGATCCTTAAAAGTTTTCTACAGGAGCTATCTCTACGTGATCTATGGTGACCACTATTCTGATACCATGAATGATGATGAAGTCTTCAATAAAAATTACCAAAATATGTAGATCCTTCACCTTTATAAAAATCATAAAAAAACATGTGTGCATGAATCTTAAGGATGTAAGTTGATTGAAGAGAAAATCCCACTAATATTCTACAATGATTCTATAAAATATATTTCTCACACCATTATATTAGTAATTTTTTGAAAACATATTTTTGAACATAATATTTTTTTAAAAATATATTTCAGTTTCCAAAAACAAAAAAAACATATTATATATATCCTCCTTTTTTATAAATCAAAATAATAATTATAAATAATAAATATCATTAAATGTGAGATATTAGTAAGAGAAAAATATAATAATTTTCATCGATTAGTATAAGAATGTAACTATCTAAATAATAAAACACATTAGAAGAGCTCTAAAATTTCTTTCATATAAATAATAATTATAGGGGTAACCAGATCTAGCATAGGATGTACTAGGAGTCTATTTGAACCTAAATGGTTCTTAACCATAGATTACCCTCTTTTTCCAAGTGGTATATAATACATAGTACATAAAATTCATTCCTTTGAAACTAGCCAGAGCCTGATCTACATGAATATAGTACTGATCCAACCACTCAACCCCGTGATTTATATATGAAAACCACAAATTAAAACTCATAAAATATGTAAAACCTTATATAAATAAATAAGTAATCATAAAATCATGATGTTAATCTACTAAAAAAGGATTCACTTAAAACCACAAATTTAAAAATTTAGGGAATATATTACATAAAATATATTTATTTAAAATCCATTTGGAGCCTTAATACTATTTATATAAAAAATTCATATACCTTGTTTTTAGAAAACAAGTATTATAATGTAAAATAAGAAAAAAACCTTTTTTCAAGAAAAAATCCATTAAACATGAGGAATGAACCTAAATTAGTCCTTAATAATTAATTTCAATCATGATATAATGACCAAATCCAAAATACTCACATTCCCAATATGTTCTAAAGAAGAGATCCATTATGTTGAGACACCTACCATAAAATAGATATAAATAAATCACCTTATTAAAATAATATAATTGAAGATAATGTTGGGTACTCACAATACTAGAAACCAAGAGATTCAAAATTATAAATAACCCTAAATAATATCATGGTCTCAATGGATAGATATATAATGGATACAAGATAACCAAGAAATAATAGGGTATTATAGAAAGGGATAATGGGGAAAAAGAGAACTCAAGACCAACCTTATAATATTCTCACTAAATATCACTGAAAATTAAAAATTGAGACATAAAGAAGATACAGAAAATCACTAGGTGATCCATAATTATGCACATTGTAATAGAGAACGTGTTCACATTTCTATAGGATCAATACCATCATATCATATCATATAAGAACACTAACTGTACTTATACCCCATTACAAAAACTCATACATTATTTTTAAAATTATCACTAAAGCACAATAATTTATATGAAATTGAATCATAGGGGTCACCTACCTCTATAAAGTATTTAAGACCTTTTCAAGCTCTAATAATACAAAACCATTCACATATGTTCTTTATCCAAGCTTGGGTCTCCATTCAAGATCTATGTGTCACCATCGCACTAAAACGGCATCAAACAACCAATGAAAGCACTATGTCACAACCAAAGAACCATCCATAGAAACATATTTAATCATTATCACCCAATTAATCCAAATTTTCATCCAATTGAGGAAAAATCATATATAGTTTCACTAGATGATGTATCATTAATGAAATAAAAATAGATGGTAGGTAATCATCCTCTTTAGTCCAATTATATTTTCTAATCATTAATGAAAAATCCATTATACATTATTTAAGAAATACACAATTAAATTTTCACCAAGATTCTACCCAAAATTGAGTAAGAAACCCATGTCTATAAATGAAACTAAGAAATATTGAATTAAATGAAAGTAATAATTTTAAATTTACACTAGAACACACTAAAACCAACCACACATAATGGGTGGTATAAATATATGATATTGAAGGGGAGTGAACATACAAATGGTAATTCCCATTCATTATTTCCCCCCATAAAATGAATAGTGAATGATTGGTAAATTTCAAATTTACCTTTTCGAAAATAATCAACTAATACATAATTCATGTTGATACTAATAGATTGACACCATGAAAAACATAGCTGGTATATCTACCCCCTTGTATAATTCCATTCAAAACATGATGCCTGGATTATGTCATGAAATCATAGATGATTGCATATATACCTCTTGGTCATCCCCATTTATGATTTGAACCCCAAGGGTTATAGTGTGAATGGATGAATTAGATGGATTTTATCTATAGAGGTAAAATACCATTTTTCAACACTCCAAAATGAACCTATAATATCCAAAAGGTATCCAAACACACACAAAAGACACCTCTAGAGACATACCATCACTAAAAATTCAATATCTAAATTCAATTTGTGAGACCACCGCTACTTTAAAAAAATTATAACGTCTCGCAAAATATAACAATCTAAAAAATATATGGAATTTTACTAATTCACAACCATAATAGTTCACATCCATGAAAAGTCATAGAGACACTCAAACCACAAATCCTAAGCTTCTATAGTCATCAATTCACAAATAAATCTATATATACCATATCTAAATTCCAAAAGAGAACCCACATTTGAACTACAACCCCAAGGAACATTATCCACAACAGGAAGATCCATCTTCTCGCTATCAATGAAAAAAATGATATGGAACTCAAACCACTAATCTATCATGAATCACATCAGTGTATCATTCTAATTTATCCAAGTTATTATTGATTTAACCTCAATAAGGATCTACTCACAGCAGTCATTACCACATCACGACACTCCCCAACACAGTAATAGAATATCAAAATACACTTCCCATAGTTGACCAATCCACCAGCCAAATTTTATATAATGAAAATGATGTATTTTTCAGCTCACCACATTCAAACACCTTCAATAAACTATTTTTTCATACCCAAGATTACAAATCCTTAGAACACTTTCCAGTACATGTTGATGTGTCCTTACACCACCTAATAATAATTCATTTAAAATCTTATATGTAATAGGATAGCTTAAACACCCACATAAATTTCCAAACTTGACTCTTGAAGTATCTTTATTATTGAATCACTGAAAACCTACTCTGTTTTTCATGGTCTCACCTTGATCACTATTTCACCCCTTACCTGACTCCCTCTTTGATCAGTTAAACTCTAACCCAAGCCCAATACCAGCACACAAGCTCCACCAAACACTACATATAAACTTTAAACCTAATATTTTTCAATAAATTAGATTTAATAATATATTTCTACACACTAAAATTCTAATTACACACTAACTTTCTATGATACAATCTTACCACCTCTCACACCCTTTTGATATAAGGGTCATTATCTCATAACCAATACATTATTCACCACCATTAGAGTATCATTTTCATCAACCTACATAAACAGACCCTCATACTACATGGACCATGCTCCATCCACCAATGCATGTAACAAATTGATGTGGATAACCAGCTAACACCATAGTGCTAATATGAAAAATAACCACCACCCATTCCAAAATAAAAAAAAGGAAAATCACCCCCCATTATCCATAGGTAAACTCCCCCACAATATTTCTTCTAAAATTCAGTTAATTTAAAAATGACCAAAATAGTTCGTATCACCATGCCTCCCAGAATACACAACTATCATGGAAGGAAAAACATTTCCTACCATTTCTATATAAATCTCGGAAATAAAAACTACTGCAGTAACACTCCACAACCTAAAAATTTCTCAATGGACCCACACATGGCCCATTCCTTGATCTTTCACTAAAATAGAATCATTTATTACTAAGGTACACCCATCCCCACACACTTCTTCTTTTACCCTAAATTTAAATAAAATTCTCACTCGCCTACTCAAGCTAATGTGATCCACCAAGGAACCTAACACATGTTGTCACATATAATATACCCCAACATTAGGAAAATACAATGGTTTCATGATCCCATATGACCTAATAAAAAATGTTCGTGCTTATGTGAGTCACAACTCAATGAACCTATGATCATCTTCCAAACCCAATGACCAGAGTGCACTTCATGTTAGACCCAAACAATATCCCAGGACACATAACTCATAAGATAGCTAACTATATGATCACTATCCATATGGGATTTATAATAAAACCCAAAACTTATTCCCAAAAAAAACCATGATACAAAAAAGTTCATCCAAAAACCAATAGGTCTATGAATCCAACTAATCATTCCCTATAAACCCAACCTCAATACCAGAAACACTCATAGAGATTCACATCCTGAAGCCTAATTTATTTAACATGCCTTTCATCACATACCTTATTCAGTTATGAAGAGTTACACTAAGAATATATATAGTAAAACATTATATATATTGTATTTGACCCATTAAATGGCCAAAAAACATCAAAATAACTTAAATAGATCTTTGTTTCTCAGGTAAACCTTTTACAAACTTTGGTCATCTCTAAGGTATAAAATTAATTCATTGAATCATTTCTAGATAATTAATTCATGAATTGACCCAAAAATGGTCTCCAAAAATCACTTGAGGAAGGTACTGTGTTACCAAATCTAGAGTTCCTCTCATCATAAGATTTTCAGGACCTATCATCGAAAGGAAGTACATCATCATCCAATTGAGTAGGCAGTTAGAAACAAGTTATACAAGAAAATATCATATAAGTTATTATTGACACTTTAAATTACTAAACCTTTCATAAGAAAAAAGAAACATGGAAAAATGTATTCCACATGAATATTATGTTCCAAATCATGATTTACTACTGAAACATATTTCCTTTATGGTATTAAATCCAAATTATAATAATAATATCAAAAAAATACATCATATTTGACTTATAATCCAAAATGTAATAGTAATATAGAATCAATAATCTAATAACCTTGGTGAAGAGGGAATCCCATTGGAAAGGTGTTCATGACACATTAGTTTTGGGATCAACACAATCCATGACACATCCATAAAAAACTACTCTATCATATCCAAAAATAGTAAGACAATAAAAAATCGTTAAGACAACATTGTAATTCCCTTTACTTGGGACACTCAATAGTTCTTAGAATGAGGTCACCACATCTCCTCATACATTCATCCCCATATTCTAGAGGATTCCAACTAATATTGAGGACCTAAAAAAATGGGGAGAATATTCCCTAGATATCAAATTGATCAAATAATGTTAAATAAATAAGAAACATCCATATCACATTGTGATAAACAAAAAATTACACTAATTACAACACATGATAAAACCCTACCAAATATACACAGATAACCCACTGGGATAATCCCATATATAATATGAATGAAATACTAAAAAACACAAACAAACATATAATCATTGACCCTACTGCTATCCATGACCTGCATCCCAAACATAGATACCCATCGAGATTTTACAACCTGTTCTACTATGCAACATGTTATAGGACATGAAATCATAGATAATGTATTTATAGGCACCAGAGTTCCCATGAATCATTTTATAATATTACATAGTAGGGTATCACTCGGAATCCATAATATAAATATTTTTATGCATGTGTATTCATTTTGAAATGTATTGAAACAAATAGATAAGATAGCATGTATTAACTAGGACACCATAGTGACATACTATACAAGATTTAGTTCCATTATAGAATGATTATTTTACCTCACATTATGTCATCGAACCTTATTCCCAATATGTACCCAAGGAATCAAGGTAGGGTGTCAATTATAACTTGATTTAAAACTTGAATGAATAGTAAATAGTCATATGTCCATATCATGACCCACCACCTTTTCACTAAGTCTATAGTTCGTAGTTCATGTCTTAAGAAATATGTCAACAATTAGCTCTCATGGGTAATAATCTACCCAAGCCTACTCAAAGAAAACTAACCCATTAAACTCTTTCATCTTACCACAACTAGAACCCTAGGTTAGTCCTCGACCCTATACTCTTAGTGAAAGGTCTATCGCTTGACCAGAGCCAATCAAGGAAAGTTCGGTGACCCAAACCTCATCACTCACGACATGGTTAGGCCTTAAAATCTAATTCCCTACCAGATTTTGTTTACTATCACAAATTCATTTCATACGAGAACATCATGAAACCTATCACAATTCTCACAGATGTCCACATTTCTTGAATAACATTTTGAACATAAATTAAATTGATTTTTTAATTTAGTGGAATATTATTATTCATTTTAAAATGTTTTTTTTTATTTTTTGGCAGGACACATTCGAATGTAGTCTGGGGGAAAATTAGAAATAGAGATGAATTATACAATATTATGGGAATGAAACAAAATAATTAAAGACAGAACATGTTCAGGATTCTTGGAAAATAGATATATTCATAAATTTTTTCACTTAGTAACTTTATTGAGGAAGAATTATTTATAAATTCATGGTGACCATTCACATTGTAAGTCATAATTATCATTCAATGTACAAATATACATAAGTTTCCATCATAATGGTTATTTTATTACCCTCATAAAGATGATTGGGATAGAAAATAAATAGTACATGGGTTCATAGATTCACATTGTCTATATAATTCATGTTCTATGTTAATCAAAGGGATTACATATTTAATCCTTGGGAACCCTTCATGTTGTAATATTTTTAGGGAAGAAAATGCTAATGATTGGTTCTGAACCATTTCCCATGTGAAATCTATGTCGATGTTATGAACCCAACATCAACAATGGAATTTAAGATCTAAATTTTCAGAATCTTGGCCATGTCTTCAGAGAGTTTTGACTACAAAATTCTGGTATGATGTGGATAGATTCAATGGTAAATTTTTAACTTGAAAGGCTTGCTATGGTGATATCTATACATATACATAGAGATTTATATTGCATGATTCATTGATCGATATATATATATGGACTAGTTTGAGGTAGTCTTCATGGTATTTGAGGTTGATGTTGTTATAATTACAATAGTTTTTATTATTTTACTACCTCTTCATTTCTATAATAAGGGCATATAGTTTTCTCAAAGAAATTACAATTAAGGAAAATTTATTGAATTGTGGTATTTTATGTTTGAATGAAATTAATTTGTCTATTTACTAAATAATTTAATTATAAATTCTATTAATTTTTATTCATTAATTACTATTGTAGGATGGGTGAGGAACTAATAAAATTAATTCATTTACTAGTAGAAGAAACTCACCATGACTATTGGGTGGGTTTTTCATCATGTGAAAACATTTTTTCGAGTCACCGACTCAATGGGAGATATGAATCACTATAACTATTGATAAAATGGCAATTCAACAATTTGGATGTTGTTTATCATGATCAATGTATTCAACTAGACTCAATTCTAAAAATACATGTTAACTAATTCATTATATTATTCATTAATTCGTAATGATCATGGATTTTTGATTGTTGAGTATGTTTTAAAATTTATTGAACTTCAAAAAATCGTCATTCTCACTTCAATGAAAGTAGTATATATTTATTTCAAAACATTGTTTAGGTATTTATTATTAAATTATTATTTACCCCAACCCTATATATATGTGGTTGACAAAGTACTTAAACTTCTTATATATATATATATATATTATCTTTTTTAATTCATTAGTTTAAATTTAAATATTTGTTATCCCCATTAAAATTAATGAGGCCTTTCAGGTATCACTCGCCAACTAATATGAGGACTTTATTCACCTGAGACCAAACCACTCACAATGAACATGATATGTATCACTTATCAAGGAAATAATTGGGACCTCTACACCCCTCAAAATATCTAATCATTCATATAATCCCACACTAACCACCCATTAGTGATAACGCTTCTTGAATACTCATCCTAACCCAGACCCCATGGTATAGTCTAACTATAACAACTCATCTCTTTATTTAATATTTCATAAGATTAATCTTAATAAAACTCATAAGATCGATAGGTATAGTGTATTTGGGGTTTAAGAACATTACATAAAAACTTAAAACATGAAATAAAATAACATATATATTGAAAACTTTTTTAACATGACCACAACATTCCTTCATACATAACACTACATGGGATAACCTGAGGACATACATTCGAATGGGGTAAGCTATAAATCTAAGTAAGGTAATAAAAATGAAATAAAATGAATATAATAATAAATGTTAGACAAGTCATGTCAATGTGGAATAAAGGAAAATGAATATTAATGCATGATATAACACGATAATCATAACATGGGAACTGTGGAAACAACTTAAAACACTACATCATAAACATAAGTCAAAGCTAAAATGATAAGAATTAATGGTGGAAAAAAGTCCCATAAATGAATAAGTTTAACCCCATCCCAAAATTAAATAGCATGATACAAATCATTACCCAATTCATTGGTGCGCTATCAGTGTTAACCCTTTATAAACATTTCAATATCATGATTAAGTGTGCCACATAGATCATATAACATGGATTCATACAACATCATAATTTATTCCAGGATAAAGGGATGTGAATAAATAAATTTACTTCTTAAAACAATAATTATATGTGTATAAAGGTGAATACACTTAATAGATAAATGGGAATGGTATTCACTATATAGGAATGGTAAATCATGGTGAAATTTCGTAAGCATAACAACATCATATAGTAATTAATAAAATGGGTGGATGAGAGAGAAAGGTGTATCTCAGATTTTATACATGAAATGGACAAAAATAGAGACATGAAATTATATTCCCTAACATATGTAATTGGAAATAGATAGTGTAACATAACAAATAATTTTAAAGAAAGAGGAGAATTGAAAATAACCCTTATAAAATTTTGGCATGGTAACAGGTGTACGTAAAGTTTATTAAGAGGGTTAAATGAGATTGAAATGGGATATCATAATTTATAGGACAAGTTAATAGTAAGTGGTATATTTAATAATTTATCCCAACAAAAGTAAATAGAAATCAAAAAGGCATATCATAAATGATGTGCTTGATTAAAAGAGGAGAGAGAGAATCCCTTATAGAATTTAGGCATAGTAAAGGATTAGGTAAGTGTCCAAATGAGGGGGGATAAATTATTAATCATATAAATAAAATCAATTGTACAGTAAGTTAATGATTAAAAATGAATTTAAATATGGGAAAATGAAATTAAAAGAACTAATCTCAGAGAAGGTGATTGAATTTAAAGGTGATGAGATAAATCCCTTACTTGGATGTGTGACTCAAACGAATTGGCAGAGGCTTATTAGGATATTAGCTCACCTTTTAAGGACTATTTGTAGTATAGGTAAGGGTATGGATGATATTGAAGGAGTTTGATTGAATATAAATGGGAGTATTGGTGGGTTTATAAAGAAATATAGGGGGTTTTTTATTATTTTGGTTTTGGACACTACATAATAAAATATTCAAAACCACAACCCATACAATGGTTTTTCCAATGTATTCTTAAAAAGGGGTGTGTTATAAATTATTTTATATAGCCAAGGGCTGAAGATAATAAAATATTTTCCATCCTTATGTGGACGTTAGTCATACTTTCAAAGAAATAATTCTAAAATCTTAAAATATATTATAAGTCTTGGAAGATTCATTAAGGCTTTATAAAATAAATAAAATAGACATAAAATTAAATTATTTTAAATGGAATATATATATTTGTACAAGGATACCTTTTATATTATTTATTACATAATTATTGGGTTATTATGATGTCATAAAACACACAGTATATTTATACGGTATTTAATTTTTACCCAAAAATTTTTTTATTTCAGAAAATTATGTAAAATGAACCATTGGATAATTTTGACATAATAATTTCAAGAATAATTATCATTTAATCTAAATTATTTTCTAAATATGTGAATTTTTACTTTAAAAAAAGACAGTTATTGAAAATGATGGGTTTTGACAATAATAGTTTTCAAACCCTAATAAAAATTACATTTGACTACATTAAAATTATATGAGTATTTATATTAAAAAATATAATTTAATAATAATATTTGTTAAAAATATTATTTGTTTTAAAAATCAATTAATTATTCAAAATATATTTCTAAATTAATTTGAATATTAACAAAAATTATATATTTTTTCATTAAAAATCATTTACAAAGTAACAATAATAGGAAGAAAATATTATCATTATTCTATTCAAAAATAATGTACAAAATCGTATTACTAGGGTCTTAATATATATATCCAAATTGTACCAGCAAATTATCTAAGGTGTTTGATGGTGGGGATTTCATGGGGCTATTTGGTGAACATGGTTTGGGTCATCATCTTGATGAGCTTGAACTTCTCCCGCAAATGGTTTCACTCCTTATTATGTTATTAGATCTCACCTTGGGCTTGGTATTGGGAAATGCTAATAAATTCTATCTCCCTCAGAATCTATGATAAATGGGATTCATTGGGTAAGATCCTACTAGGTGAGGTCATCACTTCCTTTGTCTATGACAAAAGGATTTGTTAAACCCCTATATTTATACTAATCAGGTTATCATTGTTCAATGGTAAAGATACTTAACGGTCTTTTAAAATTAAATTAGATATAAAAATATAAGTTCATGTGTTTCCTATAACCATAGGACATTTAATTAAATAAAAATAAAAGGAATCTCATTCATAAATGTTCGGGTCATTACACTAACCCCACTAAAAACCTAATCACCCATGGTCCCACTATCCATGGACCAACCCAAGACAGAAAATGATACTCAGTACTAATATCAAAAAGTATGGTTCTATTCATGACCAAAAAACCCCATAACATCCAAAAATAACGTTCTAATGAAATCTTATGATCCTAAACTAGGACCCACTAAACATCTCTTAAGTGAGATACCATAACATATCACCCCAAATGAAACCAGTCTTTAATATTAATTCTATATCCCTAAGGACTTTACAGTCTAATTTAATCCATAAATTCACACTTATGACCTCAAGAAGGAGTTTCAAGTCACTTTACAAGATGTAAAACCCTATCACATGTCATCACTTGGAATCAATACCATATTGTTTATCTATTATCCCTAATACACATCCTAGAACATAAATATCCACCTTTCATATCCCTTGAAAAAACCAAAGCCTTAAATAAATATGATAGGAACCATTATCCCATTGAGTGATAGTAATTGGGAAATCACAATTTATCCAAGGTGCTGAGGGGAAATTAGTCTCGTTCTGGGAGACTTAATGCCACCCCACCATCTCACCTAATGACTCTATAATGTCTTTTACTCACATACTAAACCCATGAAACATACAAGAAGTTAAAACACATGAAAAAATGGGTGTATGAAATTTTATCCTAAGGAACACCTACCTAGATAATAGAGTTAACCCTCACCAAGCTTTTCTAACCCTAGTCCAAGCTTCCATGTTCTTCATCTGATCTCCAAATTCTATCTTAGATCTGAGCGTCATTATGGAACTTAAAACATTACTAAACAACTATGTATGGTCTATGAAATAACCTTCATATCATACCAACCGAAAACATAAAAAACCATCACCTGATCAAACACAAATTTCATCCTATTTAGGTAAATACCTTAAATTAATTCACCATATGACATACATTTAATATAATGAATAGATATAATGTTTGATCATCCTCTAAGTTCTTCATATATAAACTAAACAAAAACTATACATTGAATAAGGATGATTTCACCATGATCTAATTAAATAAACATCAAACCCAATCAAAAATAATCAAGAAATAAATGTCTCTAAATGAAACAAATAGTAATAGAAAAATAGAAGGAACTAACCTTAAATAGAAAATGGAATACACTGAAACCCACCCCTCTTCTAGGGTGTTTGAAGGAGAGGAGGAGGGGGAGCGGTTGGATAAATTTCCCTCCCCAAGTTCCATTTCCCTAAAAATGAATAGTCTTGTTTGATAAATTACAAATCAAACCTATTGAGAAAGCTACCCAAGACACCACTCATAGTGTGACCAAAAGGATCACACCATGAACCACTTTGAGTAATGGTACCCACCCTTGTGGATAATAACATTCATGGTATGAAATGTGGATTACCCATTGAAATAATTGAGGTAGATTTTCATACCCCTCATCAATGCCCACTTATAGCATGAACCCTGTGGTCAATGCCTAAATGGTTGTAACAACTAGATTATAGATTCCTCAGTCACCTGAACATTCTCTAACACTCCTACAAGAACCATCACCACAAAATATGTCTCAAAACACTCCAAAATGACACCTATTGAGATATCCAATAATCAAAATTTAAATTAAAATCTGAATTCTCTAAACCACCACTTCTCTATTTAAGAAAATCCAACTTGACCGGAAACATAATTACTCAAAATATCAATGTGGAATTGTATTTTGGATACTTGATTTCTCCTAAAAATTCTTATCTATGATAAATAATCTTATTTATTAGATAAGGCCATAATTTTTTAGAGTACAGATGAATAGTGAGGAGAACATTGAACTAACCATTAAGATTAAATTGTAATTCTCCCCTATATTCCACTTGGTTTGGGTGCTTAGCTAGAAACAACCACATAGTAAATTATGTGACCAAAATTTTGAATCCACTTTTTTAATATTTTATTACTTGAAATCATAAAAAGTTAATATATAAAAGTAAGAAAAAATAAATCAATGAAGTAAATAAGTATCAATTACCTGAGGTTGTCACGTCACCTTTTTCGTTGATCTTTTTTATGAACACCAACTTGGTTTTAATGATATTTTAACATCTTACCCTAGAATAAAAACCCAAATGGGATTAATTTAAATTTAATATAGATCATAACTAATCACAGTAACTCTATTATTGTGATCAATAGATTAAATATTCTTTTATTTTTAAACATGTGAAACAATATATTTTTAGGTATTATATGTTAATCTTCATGTAGTCGAAATTGATCCATTCTGATTTCCAAATATTTTTTAGCTTCCAAATTATTCTTTAGAATAATCTATTCTTGTTTACCAATAGAAATGGAAAAATCATCAATTTGTTTCTAATATAATTCAATTTCATTATTTTTTTGTTCATTTCCATCATGTTCATCTATGATTTTCTCAAAAACTAGCTTAAAATCTACATTAATATAATCAAAATATACAATAATTACCTCATATAAATTGTGATTTTTTTTCTAAAATATTATCATAAAAATTATATAATATCTTCCATAGAATATTTTTATTATACTTTTATCCTCTTCTATTGGATAAGAATAGAAAAAAATTACATTTTCAAATTTCTATTTATACATTCCCATATATATGTCTTTCTCTTCACCAAATTTTGAATTACAAAATATCTACTTTAATTCATAGTAAGTTTCGTGTTATAACACATATAATAATACTTCCTATATTATTTATTTCTCAATATTTATTTTTTTTAATATAAAAAACAATACATTTATCTTCTCTATATAAAAACATTAAATTATTGAATTATGCAGGAATACTTCTCTCCATCACAATAATGATTAAATTATTACAATATTAAACACCATTTTTAGGTCATTTGTAGATAATTATACTAATTTTTTATCTCCTTCATGAAAATATAGGATTCATGTGATTTTCTGGTCAAATTGCATCAATTATTTATTCATAAAATATTTGTATAAACCATCATATTGTTCTCAAATTCTCATAAAAATATTGAACACAAGTGCAACCATTATTTAATTCTTCATGAACATAAAATTAGTCATCCCTATAAAATTATATTTAAATTTGATTAATTATATATCCCATTAATATAATTTATTTATCATTATTTCAAAAATATAATTTTTCCATTCATGGAGCCTAGTTGAAATCTACCTAAAAATGAAGTGACATTCCAACATTATCTCTTCTAAAAACCGTCTTATCTCTATCACTATAAAGTATACATTCTGTAATTTTTTTAATATATTAATATTCTAAATGAAATTGTAGGACACATATTTCTTATATTCTATCAATGAAATAAAATCAATTCTTTGTTGGAAATTTTGATAGATTTATGTTCATAGATTTATTATTCTCGTAGTTACTCCTCATTTTCAATAGATAGAACACCCATAATAATTTCATTCTTGGTATCTATGGAAATGAAATTTTATATCACCGATCATAGTATTTATTTCTAAAGACTCAAAAACATGTATAGTTTCTTCAAAAACCTAGTAAAGATAATTATTCTCTCTATGAGATTCCTTCGATTGTCTAGTTAAATTTCTTGTTTCCTTTTGACTTTTTTATATGTAAGAAACCATTTATGGGAAGTATTAAACTCACCTTAATAATGAATTATTATTCGCATGGTATTTATAAATATTGGTTTACAAAAATTTTCATTTATATATTATAGCACATAGAAAGTCATATTTAACATTCTTGTGGATCACATGAATAGATTTTATATAAAATTTTATAAAATAGTTATAGAATATTTAAATGAATGTTCCATTATTTATAAAACATTATTATAGTCACCTATAATTATTTATAATGGATTGTTATCTTTAATACACCTTTACAATTACAATTATAATTCATATTCCTTTCAATAAATTTCTTTTAAAACTCCTTTAATATTTTCTATTTTTTCAACAATATTCAATATTATACATTTTATTTATTTAATTTATTCATTAAAGTTTTTATGAAATTTATCATTAAATTAATTAAACTCCCAAAACAAATTTATTTATAAATTTTATAACACTCTACTATTTATTTTTTAGTCAATATATTATTCATGATCAGTTTTCAACATGTGTTCATTATTGGTTTCTTGACCTTATTCATCACTACTTGACGTTTATTCATGATTTTATCTGTGATCAATAGTATTCTTAAACATTTCAAGAACATATTTTATCAGGTTGAGTTCTATTAGTGGAGTTTCCTTCCTATTCTTTTTATATCACGCTTCTTCATTTAACTATTATTAATATATTTCTTCCTTCAATGAGTTCCCTAAATTAATTAAATTTCAACTCTATGTCTCATTCCTATAACTTTTTTCCTTTCGATATTAATTATAATAACTACATTTATTCATTGGATAATAAATTTAATAGTTTCCAATTCCACCACATTTAAAGTATTTTAGTTGGTTTTTACCTTTGTAAAAACCATTTCCTTTTTTAAAGTTTGTTGATATAAGAGCTACAATCCTCTTATATATGTTATCCCTTTCTTCATGTACTATATATTTTCTAGGTTAATAATCTTACTCTTTCTTGATTTTAACCATGTTTATGGATTTGAATATCATCTCCTCCATGAAGATCTTATTAAATAGATGAGATTTTCTTTTCACAAAGATAAAATATGAGATAGATAACTCAACATTAAATAACTCATAACTTTCTTCCAAAGAATCTACCATTACATCAATATAATATAAAATTATCCATTAGTTTCTATATATTTATTGAAACTTATAGAGTTTATTCAAAACCACTTATATTATTATCAATCTCATTCATCCTTATGAAGTACACTTAAATAGTATCATCATAATCTTAATTTTTATTTAATATATATTGTTTGGATTAATTCATTTTTATATTCAAAAAAATATTTTCATGATTATCCCATATATCATTGGATGTTTTTAATCTCATCACATTTAAAAAAAACATTGTCAAATTATGAAATTAAAATTAAAGTTACTTCTTTTCTATCATTATAAAAAGTTAATTTATTCAAAAAAGACAATGTATAATCTCTCTCCAGTGGTTTAAAAAACACTATAAATGCATTAAAAATTAATACATTTTGAATGAAAATAAGGGGTCATAATATTATTTTTTCAATGATAATTTATCTCATCGAATATAGAAACATATATTTGGTTTACAATATATTGATTCTCCATATTTAACTCCAAGAATAATAATATCAATTATATAAAACCTATATTAGCACTGAAACTACTTGAAGTGACTAGGATATTGGTTATGTATCACTGAGAGAGTGGAAAATTATGTTTACTCTAGTCTAATTTTTCTTTAAAATAAGCTATGTGACTGGTTAATAGATCTATCCACTCTTTTAAAATCACTCATTATCCATTATGTGATTGAATTCAATGAAATATTTAGAACAAAAGAACAATTTACAATGTTCACCCCTAATTATTAGAAATAAAATTTCATAAGTTTGATTCAATTTATATACATTGATATTCATGATATTACTCAATTGAATACAATAAAATTATAGAACACATCCATGACTCCTACAGATATATCTAATTGATTACATGATATGGGAGGAAAATATCTTTAGATCAAAAAAAAGAAAAATAATCCCTCTCCTAAAAGATGGTTGGATGTGGTTATACTAGATCCATCCACGTCTTAATGATCCTAATTAAAAACATATAAATTAGATATTTTGAGTGATGCTTGATGTCTATATATTATAATGTATGTTTTTATTTAGTGACTACAAGTATCTCAACTACCAAATTATGATTAAAAATACCATAAACATGTCATCCTAATTCAAAGAAATTATAATGATCCGTGTATGCATGAATATTTGAAATAATATCTTTTATTCTACCTTTACTGTAGAATTATTTCTATCGATAATCACTTAAATTTATATGTTGTTTCATAGATGTCGAACCATAGTTGTATTTTCTAACAAATCTCTCTCACATTCTCTCCCATTAATAAACATGAAAAAAAATTATATATAGTATCATATTCTTATATAATATATAGAGTAATATTAATATTACCTATATATTTTAAAAACAAAAAAGTCCATTAATATTTATAGTGGGATGTTTTTTATAATTATCAGAACAAAATTCACATGAATTATTCAATATATTTTCCTGGACATTTGCTCAACTTTTTTGAAATATATTTCTTTCTATATGAATTGTTATTCCATAAATACGCATCTTATAATTCAAATTGGATGAAAATATTCTTAACAAATTCTCCATCATTATTCACCATTAATGAGTTTCAAGTCATCTAAATCAAAAATAATTTAGTAATCAAGAAGTGATCTTCTCAATCACTTCCCATTTAACTATACTTTAATCATACCATGAATCATGGATTAATCATCATCATATGGTATTTTTTACTTTACAAATATATTATAATCAGTGCATTTATAAGATCATACCATTTATAATTATTCATAGGATTTATATCCTATGATTTTCATTTTTCTAACATATTAACCATATGTGATAAATAAAACATCTTTTACATAATAGTGGTGACCATAAAAACATTGGAAATATTTACTTTAGAATAATATTATATGTCATTAAAAAGATTATGTATTCTATGATGGTTAGTATGCATCAAATTGATTCCTTTATAATTAATATATTTCATTAGGAACATGAATTATCATACATAAATTTGTAAGGTTTTTATCTTTAATATATTTCTTATACACACATTCATCATTATCTTACATATAATCCAGGTAAATTGAACATATTGATGTAAGGTTTCTTCCTTTTTCACTTTTTAAAGTGAACTATAGAAAATAAAATAAGAATGATCTGTCATATGTTATATATCATTGTAACATAGTTATTTTTCAATATTTTCTCATGATATTTAATAAAACGCATACATATAATGAACATTTTTTCCATTATAATAAAGTTTTTCAATTTACCACATTTCAGAATAAGCATAAAAATATATCATTTTTATGAATTGGATGATATTATTTGTCAAAAAAAATAACTTATATATGATATTTAATGTATTAGGTATCATAGTATATCTCCCGATCCTTTTATAATTTTTTACATCTATGAAAACCTCATGTAGTTCCTATGAAAGTAATTACATATCATTTTTTGGGCCCCTTAACTTTAAAAAAATTGATTTCTCAAACCAACTCCAAAATAATATAAATTCCTCAAATAGATCTTTAAACTTTTCCAATGATTCTCATATATAATTGAATAGAATATAGAAATATCTGCCAAAAATCCATTGTATCATTATTCATTTTTTAAAAATATCATATTAATAAAAAATAATATAAATAACATGTTATGTAAAGGTATATTATTGAGAGTATAACTCATTAATAGATGATCCATGATTTTACATTATGATGGATTTCCTTTTGTTTGTAAAGGAGAAGATGATGGTCCTGTGAAAATCTTGCATCAACATATATGTCTATAAAGAGATATGATTCCTCAATGTGGTCTATAAAAAATAAATAAATGGGAAAACCCTTGAGATACCCATTATATATCCATAAATGTAATTTTAAATACAACGTGACTTGTCATGGACTAAATATTTCCTAACAAATTTATCTACTAAACAATATATTATGATATATTTTTGTATAATTAAATATCATCATATATATACTTCTTTTATGTATATAAATTTGTTTTAAACTTTTATAAATATTTATTTTTCTTAAAACAATATATTTTGAATTGATATTCTATGAGAAGACAACTGAGGGAGTGTTAGGTTGAATGTGTCCCACAAAATAAGGGAATAAGAATTTATAATAGGTTTTAGATTTAAGGAATTTTTTTCTAGTAAATGACCATATTCAAATATCCTATCATCACACCCACAGATTCTTGGAATAACCCATTAGTACTAACTTGTGAAATAATCCATATCATTTTTGTTATATATTTAAGAACTATAAAAAATCATTCATTTGGATCATTGTTTCAAATTCACTAAAATAAAAATACATTTATATGTCATGATTTTAATGACAGTTTCATTAAATCCAATATTTAAATGGATTTTAGCCTTAGTTTTAAAAAAAACAATGTAAAATGATACATTAAACATTAGTTTTTGTTAAAAAAGTTGAAAAAATAATTTTAACCACTATTTTTTTAAACTGATTATAAAATTAAAGGTTTAATAACTATAAATGGTTTTTTTTCTAAAAACCAATGACAAAAATTAATGTTTTACTTTTTTAAGGGACCCGCTTTTCTAATTTCCAACTTTTCAAATCATGTGCCAGTTAATTTTGTCTTCCCGATTAAAAATTCATTGTACGAGTCCATAATTTTTCTTATGTCTTAGAAATACATTAACCTAATCACAATTAATCATTTCTCTTGAAATAATTATTTATATCACTTTTTATCATATTAATCTACTTCTATTTTTTAATTTTACTAATTTTAAATTATAAATTATCTATATTGTAGTAATGTTTTCATATTATTTTCATTATAAACATTTTTTTGTCAATTTTTATTTATTTTGATAAAGATTATTATTTTAATGAGGATAATGATTTTATATTAAATATAAAATCTACTTCTAAAAATTAATCATATGTTTTTTAATTTTTAATCAAAAAACTGTAATGAAACGATATAAAAACATGGAGGAAATTACTGTATCTATAGAGAAGAAGTGAAAATACTAACTCTTTTTTTTTAATTTAGTTATTATAATATTTTTATTATAATACTATTTTTTTAATAAATGTAATTTTATGATTAGTACAACCTTATTTAAATTTTTTATCCTTTCAAATAGGTTATATATATTACTGATGTGAATAGTGTATTTCTATAATGATTATCTATATAATTGACATGAAAGGTCACTCTTAAAATCAATTATATTGATGACAAAGATATAAAGTGTATTTAAATTTCATTAAGGTATCCTTCTTATAAATTTACACATAAAATTTATATATCTATTTTTAAATGGAGTATACAACATCGATGATAGGAATGTCTTCTAAATGATGATGCTAAAATATAGAAAAACCAAATTGAGAAAACCATTTCCTAATATTGTTTTTTCTCTTTTTTTTATTCCAAAAAATGCATCTTCATTGATAATGAATATACACCTAAATTTTTAATTTCAAAATATAGAGTCACATAAAAAATAATAAACAAAAAATCAAACAAATTATAAATATGTGTATTAATAAAACAATGGGCCACAGTTAATAGTTCATTTAACATTAAACAATATCCTTTTCACTTTCATATGATATGATGTTTCATTGAATTTGATAAAAATTTGTAACATAAAAATTTATGTCTACTCTCGATGTTGTTGAGTAGTTAATAATTCTGATTAAATTTGAAATTACTTTTTTATCAATATCAGTTCCTTCTTTATCTAATGATAACTAAGAACCATGTTTGGTTGGAAACAATTATCATGATTTTTCTATTCCATAACAATTTAAAAACTTATAATCCTACATATATAATGAGATAAAAATTTATCCATCTATGAAAATCACTTAAAATACCAAAAACAATTACCAATCATTGGAATATTTGTAGTGTTTTTAATTTAGAAAGCATAGTGCTCCAAATTCGCTACATTATTTCTAACATATATTATTCTATCAAAAAAATCACTATCTATGAATTTATATAAATATCACTAACATAGCAATTATTATCCACCGTCACTTTCTTAAAATTGATTGTCTTTAAGATACTATCCAACATGTAATTCCATGATCAGTGATCTTATTTAAAACTCTAAAGTTTTTCCTATTATTTAAACACTTAAATAAAATACATGATAGGTGATCTTATACATCATTATTTTTCAAGTTATATTATAAAATACTTCCATGATTTATCTATTTAGAAAGACCGAAATCACATCCATGTCAAGAACTAATTGTTTGATTAAGCATTTATCATAAGATAAATATAAAGAATTTGAATTCCTTAAATGTTATTAAAAATCACATAAAATTATATCTTCTAAATTATATAAAAACCTATATAAACTATATAGTTTTGTTTCCATTATAAATATATATTTTAACGAAGTTATTTTTAAAAATCCTTTTTAGGAAACAAAAATTTATATTTGCTATGTGACACCAATACAAAGTCTATATCTTTTAAATTAGATTTAAATAATCCTCTATTACTATAATTCTATCAACATGTTGTCATATATCATTAACACTATTGATTTTATTTTAAAAATAAATATAGTTTGATTATAATTTATTAAACATATTTATATATTTAACCATTTCACATTTCTCAAATCATATTCTTAGGATAAATGTTATATGATATCATGTTTTTTGGACAATGAAAATTTTCTAAAGGGATTAAAATATTTCATTTGATTGATATGTAGAATATTAAAACAATCCTCGGAATGTAAACAAGACCATTAAGACACTTTTAAGTGCTGTTTTTGGATGATTTTTAAGAACCATGAGGTCTCTCTTATATTTTGTTGAGTTTTAGGAGTGTTGGGTTCCAAAAATATATTTCTTGGAGAAACAGATAGGGAAGATTATTTGTTATAATAATGCATCCCCCAATAGAAATCATCGATCTATTTTACGTGTGTTTCATGGTTTTTAAAACCATGAAATATAGGTTTTAATAATGTGAAGATTATCTATAGTAAATTGTAGAGGTGGTCACTTGAGTTGTGTAAGGTTTTCCAAACCATGCATCCAATCCACATGTTTAGTTCTAATTTACCAATAGCACCACATGTTTAGCACATGGATAGAACTAACCATACATCCAAAACATGAGGTGTGTACTTCTTTGGATGTATGAGTTGAATTATTAGTGCAATATTAACTAAAATATGCAAAAAACCCATGGCCCTAGTTATAAAATAAGCAAATTAATATTTTCCCCTACACCAATAAATGTATTTTTCAAACTTCTTCTTCCCTAATTTCTTCCAGCCACTTCCTCCATCTGTGCCTCCTTCCTCCCTCTTCCCATAGAGGATCACCTCCATTATTGTTCCAATTTAATTGTTTTTATAAATACTGGAGCCCCTTGGTTGGCCTAATACTCCATTTTTTTATTTTTTATTTTTTTATTTTCATATCATATTCTATTTCCATGTCATTTCATGTTCCAATTTTTTGGGCATTTGGTTATTCTTCCACTTTCTTCTATTCTGGATTGAATCAAGGAATATTATTAGATGACTAAAACATACTTATAAAGAGATCCATATTCTCTTAATATTCTATCAAATTTCTCACTCGTTTACATAATATTTCCATTTTTTCATATAAAATTCATTCCTAACATTTATCTATAATAATAAAATTAAATTCATATACCCTGTTTAGATGTGTTATTTCACCCTTATAATCATTTTAAGAGCTTTTCAACCTCATATTGAACCACCCCATTGGTAGTTTCTATCATATCACCTTGGAACAATGATATATTCCATAATAAATTAAATGGTTTAATGATTCTCTTGTTCAAGGTAGTTATATTATGATTTAAATTTTTGAGTTGGTCAATACTAATAATTTAATTGGATTGAACGAATTATTATGGTAATTGAACACCCATTTTCTAATATAACCACATTTTGGGTGAAATTCCTTAACAATTAAAATAAATAAGTTACTTGAAATATGTTTTTATTATATTATTACATTTTTTTCTCCCCATTTCCTATTTTTTATAAATCAAATGGTTTATTTTATATTTTTTTGGAATGATAATGTCTTGGACTCTACTAATTGACCTTGGTTATATTGTGGCATGGATGATCTCATATCCAGTTTAAAAAATATTAATTAAGTTATCTATTATTTATAATGTCATGTGTTTCTTCATGAACTTATTACTTGTCAATAATTTATTTAAAAAATGGAATGATCATTATGAATCACATATATTCTAGCATGAATGTTTTCCAATGTCCTATGATACACAGTTTTTCATGCATGGCGATAACTATCATGAATAATTCACATGAACCTTATCATACATTATTTGAATTATAACTGGTCATAGATTCCATTGTCATAAATGTGTATGGATTCCATTTTAAATCATGGGTATGGTGTCCCTTGTTCCTAAAAGTATGGTTTCAATTATTATTATGGTCATAGTTTCACCTGTTATTACATAAATGAAACCATTATTTATGGTAACAACATCCCTTATTATCCATGTGATGGATGCCCCTTATTATTATGTGCATAGTGACCCTATATGAATTTTCATATTTAGGAATTGAATCTGTCTTGACTTATGAAATCTAGGCATGGAATCCCCTATCACTCTATGAATCTCTAATGACTATGCATGGACGCCTGAGTTACAACTTGGGTTTTTTCTAGTCTTGGTATCTGTATATATGAGTAAATATTTCACTATGTATCTATTACATATATATAAATACATAACTATATAATTATATATATACATAGTGAAAATTATTCTGAGATATTCCATCTTAGGCTAAAGTAGGTATGGTCAAACAGGTATCCTTATTGAACCTGATATGACTTGATTATAATTATTTTTTCACAGGCCTATTACTAAACTTTCCCAAAGATTTATTTTATATTCATAGAATATATTAATTTATAATTCATCGGTGTTGTATTAATAAGTTTATCTCACACCCTATTTGGGATGCCGATTTTTACCTGAACAGATTATCTACTAACTACAAGATAAGACCTTGGATTGTTCCTTCATGTTGTTATCCTTCTAGGCTTTGATGGAGTACAGGAGCAAAGGACAAATCTAGTTCCCATGATGCAGCTAGAGATAACTACTTATTCTTTTATTTATTTATTTTTATTATTATTCAATAAATACTTATTTAACTTCATCTTTTATATTTATTAATTACTACTTTTACATTCTATAATGTTCAAGAATTATCATTCATTCATTTATAATAATGGTCCGTTGTGATTACATTATTCTGTTATTTTTTATTATTTCTTCACATATTTTAATTTATAATACATAGGGTATATAATCCACATTTTATCACCTTTATTACATCATATCTAGTCGGTAGCCTCTGGTATATGTGGAGGTGTTCTTGAGTCCATGTGACTAACCATCTTAGAGAATCGTTTAGTGGCTCCCATGTCAGGATGGTAAAAAGTGGTGTTAAATGTTTTATTTCTTTTTTTATTAATATTTTTAATGTTATATAGGATACATGGAATGTTTTTTCACTTGGTAAATATATTGTGTCTAGGTCTTTCCGATCTAATTATATTGGAAAGATCAGTTTTCCATGGGTGGAACTGTTGTTTATATTGTTTGATATTAAATTTGATTATTATTTCACCATGTTTGATTCTCATACTTATACAATTTATTGATTTATGTACATATGATATTTATCTCACATATTGGTATGGAAATATTTGGGTTGTAATCATGAATTATAATCTTCATATAGAAATCCACATTCCATGCTTATATAATTCCATATAGATTTCATTATTGATTTCATGATGCGTGATGATTTGTATTAAATGTTTGTTGATTACCTATATTTATATCACTCTGATGTCTTTAATGATTATAATTATGAAATATGGTTCATTAAATAATGTGTCTTCATCAACTAAAATGGTAATTTCTTTCATAACATGATGGTTTCATTGTATCCAACAATCCAATTTTGATATGTTTGAGTCATGGACATTGGTTTAATATGATAAAAAAATTTCAGTTGTGATTAAATGGATTCAACTAAAAAATTATTAAGTGCATGGGACTTTATAAATTGTGAAGGTTAATACATATAATCTAACAATTATAAATTAATTAAATATATTTTGACACCAAAGGTAAAAATCAAGTTTCACTCAAATGGATTCTAATTAAAACTTATAAATCAGCATACCTTTATAAACTGGGAATGGTTATTCATCTTACTGAACCTTGATATATGATAAATTAGAACTATTTTAGGAAATAGATTCCTTTATATAGGCTTATAGCTCTATTATTTGGCCACAGAGACCTGTATGAATGAATCCCTAAATTCTCAACTGGGTCCAAGTAGGTCAGTTGGGCCATGTTTCTTATGAGATAAACCCATTAATGGTGTTTTGAAATTATGAAAATTTTACTATGATGGTTTTTACATAACAAATCCTAGATTAGAAAGATATGGAGCTTTTAATTTTACATAATATTTATATTAATTAATTCATAACCCCATTGGGGTTTGTTTTTAATGTATGTGATGGTTATTTAAATTGTTTGAATCTACTTTTATGTTGTTTCTTATAAACATATGGAGGAATATTACTTGACCATGTATATTATCTTAATTAAATCCTTCTTATTCTTTATTTGAGATTTATTATTGTGAGTCATTGGTGAATTAAAATTCCAATCACAACATAAAGGGTTTTTTAATATACAACTTGGAAATGAAATTTTCATTAACTAATTCCAATTGTGAGAAACTTATAGATAAATAAAATGGATAAAATAGAATTTCAAATATAAATTTTTAAAATTGTGATAGAATGCCAGATAAATAAATAATGCTTGAATGTATGTTTGATAGGAATTTATTTTTTCACCAAGTTGAATTAATTAAATAATCTACCATGTATAACTCTCTTTCTTTACTGTTATATAACATTCTATAACTTAGATGTGAATTGTCTAAATAAAATGTGAAATAATGGAATTGGATTGAATGAATCCTTAATGTGGTATTATTTTTTTTAACCCTCATATAAGTGTTTTTTAAAATTTTCCTTAAGTTCTTCGATGGATGGGAATAGGTATATTACCCATGGTTATCTATTGACCTTCTTCCTCTACATTGGGAATAGAGGTTAGGATAGTAATCCTAGTGACCTTTTTAGTGTGACCTCGTTATAGGGTTGTTACATGAAGATTTATTACTGGGATATCCCATTAGTTGTAGAACCCCTAGAACATAGAACCTTGCTAAATAATTATAAATATTACTAGACAATGAGGTTGTATTATTCTCTAGTATGACACTTTTTTTAATGAATAACATCGAGTTTAGTCGAGTGGACATGTAGTGATTTGACCCTTGATAATGGAGGGAGAACTGGGTAATGCTTGGAATCGGTGGGTTAGACATGCCTAGGGCATGGTCGAACACCCAGTAGGTCATGTGACACTTTCTCTTATTTAGTGATGAATGACTTAGGAGTTCATTATCTAGGATAATATTCATATGTAATAACATGTTTATGGGTTAAAACTAGTGTATGATCCATTGAATTATATGATTCATAAGACTGATAAGTATATTACTATTATCAAAAGTTTTATCATTGTGCTGGTGAATATCGAGGTAATACATGTTGATACAGGATATAATTGTCAAGTTAGAAAAATGGTACATCTAACCATATTTTTTTGATTTAAATTACTATAACTATGATTTTTTACACTTTGATTGCAGGTCATCTCAAAGATAGAGTGAATTAGGCATTATAGTAAATCTGAATGTTCCCATGGAACAGGATGATGTTAAAAAGGATCGATTTCTATAACATGATAATTTGTTTTGTTTTGTATTTTTTCTTAACTATAATGATTTGAGTGAGCATGAATCAAGATAGAATTGTGCTTACTTATAGGTTAAATTGGATCTATCACACTTTTAAGTGGGTGGTTTAGCTAATTGTTTTTTATTTTCAAGATTGGTATGTATGTGTTGATGACATCAATAACATGTGTTTAGTGGTGGATGGAGTGTGTTTCATTATATGAGTTCCCATTTGTGGTAAAATGAAAAATAGGTCACCCAAAATTTGGGTATTTTCATATTGTACATTTTAAATTTTTTACATCCATGTAGAGGGAGAATGATCATGAGGGACCAATTGTAAATGGGTAGGGTGGTTTTTTGGAAGCCTGTGGAGATAGTAAGTCCATGTTATATAGTCTTTAAGAGGATTCTTGATATATATGACTTGGTGTGATTGTAATCTAATTTTGGATTATTTATTCATGTTTTTGTTGAATAGATGATCTAGGAGTGGATGGGTCTATAGTACATATACACTTGCAAGGTAGAATGATTGTTAGACTACTGGTTGAGACCCTATTTATTTATGAATACCATGAGTCATAAATATAATTCAGTGGTTAAGTTGAATGATCATGGGTACCTTGAAATTTAAGGTGATGTTATAGAATTTATATTAAAAAATGTTATTTATTAATAAATAAATCTTTTTAAATGGGGAATTATGGAGGGGATTGAAAGACACTTTTGTGATACATAAAATGTGTTCTGGCTGGATTTCCTCTAGTCATACCCAATCACACAACATTAGGATATTTGGTTCCAAGAGTTTTTTCAATGTAGTAAAACTTATTTTTATTGTGCATTTAAAGGGGGGGTTGTGCACTCTTATTGATATTGGTCCTCGATGATGTCCTTGAATACACCCAGTTTAGAGAAGATCATGGCCCCTATCTTGAAATCAGCTCAAGTATGTTAGGATAGTGTCTACTATATGCTATTGTAAATGTTTTAAAATCAAATAACCCTCATCTGATAAGTGTCATCAAATCATGAGTTCAGTCATTATATGGTCTTTTTGGATCTATTATTATTTTTATTTAATTATGAAACGTATTCTTGGAATCCTAGGTAAATTCCAGGTATGAATTTGATTTTGGATTTCAGTGAAATCTTAATATGGATGTTAAGACTAAGTAGAATATGAAGATACTTATGTGTGGGATTAAGAATATTTCAATGATCTTGCTACATAAAAATGACATTTTTTTATTTGGGATATGGTTAGACCTAGAGACATCACCAAAATTTGGTTATGTACATTAGTATGTGTGCCCTAAAAAAGTTAGGTACACCTTGGGATAAGGAATCATGATATGGTTTTGGTGATGTGTCATTCGTAAGAGTTCGGTATCTTTGAAATAGCCGAACGTAGGTGGTAAAACTTGAATTCTCTAAAATAGTTGGATGTGGTTAGTGATAAATCATATTGGGAACACATTTTGGATGATATAAGTACATGTTAATGGTTTTTTTGGGGCTTTTAAATCCATAGCCAACTTGATCAGTTAAAGTGTGGTCAATTGGGATTCAGCCTTTTTGATATAATCGTATACAAGAGGTGGGGTCCACATATGTGATTGGTTGTTGTGATTTGAGTATCATTCCAAAGATTATATAATGGTAGGTGTATGTATTAATATATAATTATATTGGTGAATATACCAAGGATCAGAATTTTTCTTTTCTAATTCTAAAACCTATGGTGGGGAATGACATAGGTCGGAGGATGAATAAAACAATGATAAGATCAAATATATGGTTATATGTGCTAATTTAAGCTATTTTATTTTTTTGATTTTGGATGTAGGAATTATTATAAGTTCTGATGACCTATGTATCATTTTATAATGGTTTATTGTTTAGTTTTTTTAGTTGTTCAGGTATAAAATGCATCCATTTGAATGTAAACTCCCAACCCAAGTAGTTCATTTTTTTATTTTTTCTGAAGGATTATTGATTATGAGAAGTTTTATATCGAGGAGATTATAATATCCCATGATTTTGGACAATTAGAAAATTACAAAAAAATCAATATTTTCTTTTAGTGGATATATATAATTTTAAACTGAGCCTCAAAATATAAATCCATGCATTAGAATACATAAATATGTTTTTTATGTGGTTTAATAACTAAGAGGTTTCTCGGAAATTTGGATGCGTTTTGGAAGCATGTGGCTCAAAAAAAATTTCTAAGATAAATAGATAGTGTTCATGGTTTTTTTAAACATTTTATCCCATAGAGAGAAATAATGTGTCGATTCTAGGAGTGTCAATTGGTTTGTTAAACCATTATAGGTGATGTTAATGATTATTCACAATGTCTGTAGTAAATTTTATAGGTTAGAACATGGGATGTGAATGATTTGGAAAACAATTAACCTAGATCACATGGTTAGTTCCACATGACAAGTACCAAAAAAGGGTTGGTGCATGGTTAGTCCAAAATCATGCATCATGTGTCTCTTGGGAAGTATGAGCTGAACAGTTGGAGTACGGTCATAAAAAATGTGTAACCTAACTATGTGACTCGTTAAAAGGGGAAAAACTATTCTCCCCCTCTACCATTAAAATTATTTCCACCATTTTCCTCCCCAATTCTCCCAACCAACTCCCTCAATAGGTACATACTTCCTCCCTATTCTAATAGTTGATCTCCAATAGCCTTGTTATGCTTTCATCGCTTTTGGATGTATTAGAAGACCCTTGGTTTGTCTAACATTTATAATCTTTTTTTCCTTAATTTATCTTTCCATATCAAATTATATTTCTATAAGATATAATTTTCCCTATTTTTATGTGTTTAATGATTATTCTAATTTATATATTTATAGATTGAATAAATGATCAGTATTAGATGATTAGAGAATCATATTCATGAGGTAGTTGGTATACTTAATTTCCCTAATGGTATCACTCATATATACAATATTGTCACTATTCTGCATGCCAAAATCTAAACTAATTTCTCCTAAATAATGAAATGCATAAACTTAAATACATGGTCCTTATTTAGATGTGATACATCACCCTTATTCATATGGAATAAGGTTATCAAAATAAACCTAATTGACCCAATGGTTTTGTTGGATCATATCACCTTGGCAAGTTGATAGATGCAGTAAAAAATTAAATGGTCTCATGAACCTAAAATTCATGGTAGCTAAAATTATGCTTGATTGTTGTGAGTTGGTCAATAATTATAACTGAAGTATATGGAATGAGTTTTTGTGATATAAAAACACATTATTTTTAATAAAAACTCATTTTATTTTCACTATGTTATGAAATAAAATTTATGATGTGCTTCAAAAGTTTTTTTTCTTATATTATGTCATAGGTGCTTCCCATGTCCTATTGCTATAAATGAAATAGTTATTCTTATCTTAGATTGAAATGATAATAGTTTGGTGTTCACTCTGTGTACTTGGTTATATTATGGAATGAATAATCTCATGGACTCTTTAAAATATATTTAATTAATTATGTTAAATTTATGGTGGCAAGTGTGCCTTCACGGTGTTTTCATTCTTCATGAATTGAATTGAAAAATGGAAAGAACATGATGAATCATATCCATTATGAAATGAGTTTTTTATCTTGGATAATGATATATATTTTTTTACATGTATGGTACCAACTATCATGATCATTCCACTTGGAACTTATCTTTTATTTTTTGAACTATAAATTGGTGTAGAATTCTTTATCATTCAGGGGAATCGAATCCCTTATTGTTATGGGAATAACTTCACAAATTACTATTGGAATGGTGTCCCACATTATTATCAGAATGACGTACTTTATTATTATGGGAATCACATCCCTTATTATACATTGGTATAAGGTAATACATTATTATGGTCATGGTGACCCCTTATATATTTTGATACTCAAAAATAGAATCCCTCTTGACTTAGGATATTCAAGAATTGTATCCCTTTTCACTATATGAAACTATTATGACTACACATGGACACCTAAGTTATGCCTTAGGTCTTGGCTAGTCTTAGTATCTATATATATCTACATATTTGACTATGTATCTAGTATATAAATAGATATATTTCAAAATACTTATATATATATATATATTCACATTGTGACATGTATTATAAGACATTTTGGTTTAGGATGAAGCAGGTATCGTCGGCCAAATATCCTTAAATAACCCGATATTACTTGATTATATTTATTTTTTACAGCCTTATTACTAAAACTACACATATATTTATTATATATTCACGTACTGGATTCATTAGACTCTTTTTTTGGTGACCTACTGAGTTTATCTCAAACCCTATTTGGGACATTATATTGGGCTTGAATTTTTTATCCTTCTTCTCTATGATAGATTATTAGAGTGTAGGATCGAGCTATTGGTTGTTATGGTATTAGAGATAAAAAATGGTACTTTAGTTTATTTATTTCCTTTTCTAGCAAAGATATGACTATTTTATTTCCCATTGTATATGTATTTATTACCATTTGTACATTTTAACTAGTTCATGGATGATTATTCATTCATTTGTATTATTGATCATTTGTGATTATATTCCATGGTTATTTATTTATTATTTCTCAAAAATCATTTCTGATAAAGACATTATATCACTTTATGGACCCATTTCTAGTTGGCAGCCTTAGGAATATATGGAGGTAGGCTTGTGGCTATGTGACCAACCAACTCAAGGAACCGTTCTATGTCTCTTAGGTTGAGAAATTTCATATATAATTCTAATTCATGATAATATAAAATAACCATTATCTAAGCCTACCTAATATCTAAAAATTTTAGGATCAGTATGGTAATCTTGTAATCATGTTACAAAAACATAATTAATAACATATTTGATACTATTATCCCCTCAAGTTTCTCTATTTTAACTATAAATTATAAATGAGGTTCATGAAGAACTATGAAATTCCATGATCATAAGATCATTTGATCCACTTATTTTATATATTTTATTATCATAACACTGGTAAATCAATATTTTAAGATTATATCCATGAAAAACACCTTCATATGGTCCCTTATAAAACATTCTCATGTACCTTACATTTAACTTAGTGCATCAAAAACTATAAAAAAATAAATCTCTTCACTTACGTATTCCCTCTAAAAATTCATTCTCAATAAATTTGGATGTTGTATTCACTAATTTAGAATATATACCACCAATATATAGACATAACTAAAAAAGGATTTTGAATTTTAAATCATTTCTAACATAATTATACCTATTTGTCTGAAACATTGATTCTTCAATTATTCCAATTAATTTTATTAATAAGTGTATGGATAATGATACTAATACCTTATTAATTAATTTATAATTTATTTTAAAAAATATACACACTTATATTTAGATCAATTATTATATTGAAAAAATTTCATTGTATATCCTATTTGGGTAAAGCGTGTCAATGAAATTCTATCAAGTTAGTGTGGTTTGATTTCTAAGAAATACTTTTTATCAAAATGAGTGACATAAAAAATAAAATTAATATTGTAATTTTATATATTATATGGATTTAATTTCATTTTTTTAAATACCCTAAAATGTATAAATTAAAATGGTCTTTCCATTTTGATCTCCACCTTCTTTCAGTTTTCACTCTCTATTTTTTATTTGTAACACACATCATAGGGATTGATATTTTATAAATAAAACATTAGTATATTTATATTATTTATACATGAAAAATATTCCAAAATTATTTTAACCAAAATTTCTAATTATTATTTCTTATTATTATTATTTATCATTATAATCATGCATAAATTGTTTTGATCATTTCATATTTGCAAAAAATTAGTATTCCCTCTAACTTAATGTTGATTATGTAATCATTCATTTTTTAAATGGGACTTCTATTCTTTTATAAACTAACTTCATTATTTTCATTTCAATATTGAGAAACACTAAATATACTAGACAAAAATCTATTAATATAGAGAATTTTATTGATTCAAACTTCTTCCCACCAGTTTGGATTTGTAAATAAATATAAAATTTTGAGAACCATTATTTCCATAATGTTTATATCATTTATAGAAGATATGAATATTATTTAATAGATATTTTTTTCATGTTTCGTGAGTATTCATTTTCCATGATCCAAGGATTTTTAAATTTAAAATCATGATATGATACCTAAATTATTTTTAAATGATCTTGGTTACTCCCCTTGATTGAGTTAGAGTTTCATTATTTTCACTAAAATTAATATAAGAAACTTTATAGTGGTTTTTCTTGATTTATCATATGTACAACATAATTATTTAAGAAAATATAAATATTTTTTGAAATTTTACATTTTATTATAGAGTATTTGGTATTTTGCATCATTTAACATTACCTCGTTTCACCCTCAAATCACTATATATATTTTATTAAGGAAAGGAATTAATATTTAAATAATAAAAATGTATTATTTTCATACAATATAAAACTTGAACATCCTCTTTTAAATAAAATTATCTTTGATTTAAAATTTTGTTTCTGAAAATCTAAATTTCATTTTTTCAATATGTGAGTACTCATTTTCTATTTATGGAATTTCTCTTTCATAGAAGATATCTCCTCTATCATGATTTATCATATATTCTTATCCTCAACTTCTTAATTTTTTCACATACCATTTTAATTTTTTTGTGGAAATATTATATGTAACTAAAGTTAAATCATTGTACATTTTTAAGGAATCAACTTTTTTTACCTTCATACCAATACTTCCACAAATTTCCATTAACAATTTGGTTTCAACCATAAGTATTCAATTATAATTTATATAATAATCATCTTTCATCATGTAAAAGTAAATCTACACAATTTTAAATATTATATAACATCCATGATGGAGTTTTATCTCAAATTAAAATTATTTCAATGAATTTTTATCTTCATACATTTTTTTACTAAAGAACATTAAGCTCTAAATTTTCCAATCAATATCCAATTTATAATATATATATATATATATAATATTATAAAGTTATTTAAGTATTTCAATGAGATAAACAATATTTATAGATATCCCTATTTCAATATTAAATTTCACTTTAACCATTTTTTAACAAGTGATTTATTTAAATATTTATTCTGTATCATTATGAATAATTATCCACTTTCATGTTTTTATTTTTTTTTTAAATGTTGGTGATCCTCAATTAGAAGTCCATTAGTGTATCTCCATCAATATCCACCGCATAACATTCATCTTATTCACTATTGGATTCTTTAGACTATTTTTTATCAATTAATAAAATATTGAACACCTTCATAATATAAGTCATCATCTTTTATTTCACTCCACTTATCATAAGATGACATATAATGTTTCAAAATAAAATTTCCATTCAATCATGAATAATAATTTCCATTTACTTCAAATAATTTTTCATCATTTATGAAAATTTTAAACCTTGTTTCAAATTGAAAAATATTTTATATTGATTTACATATTCTTCTTCATCACTATAGACACCATGAAATATCTTCCATGCAGTTATCCACAAAATTTCTTCAACAAGGCTTGAAAAGTTCACAGTGCGACTCTTCATTTTTCATGGGGGTGAGTGATAGTAGTGAATGCACTGATCCCAATCATGGGTGTAGGGGAATAGCCCCCATGGTATGGATAAAGAAATTTGGATAAGTACCTCAAGCGGATCCCAAGGTACATGCGTGCAAATACCTACACACCACCTTGCTGGAGAAAAATGAAGCACTTATTTTGTCTATGTCCTCAAAGAGGAACCCTAGTTAGGCCAAATCACCGGCGGTGTGCAATCCACTTGTGTTCCACAATTGTAGTGTGCAACATACTTGCGTGCCCAATCTAAATTCGACCAGGGTCTCTTATTTTCCTATAAATATACCCTTGAGTCATTCATTTGTATAGATGAATTTCTCTAAATCCAAACTACTACTCTGGACTCCCTAGTGATTTTCCCAAGTCTTCTAAAACCTTCAAGTAAGTTTTTTAACACCTAGAGTGGAGGAATTGAAGTAGGATCATAGGACTTAAGTACTTTTAGTGTTTAAAATCTATAATAATTGCACGCCACATTTTCCCAACCTCCCTAAATTAGAAACACTTGCATGCCACTAATTACTCTCAAAAGAACTTGAACGCCTCACTTCTGGGAATACCTGTTAATACTCTTGAAGGATTCAGTCAAGTCTCAAGAAAGTATTAACATCCAAGTTTTTTATCACTTAAGTTGACATCAAGTATACCAAGCCTGATTTCATGCCCATACCTATACATCAGATACTTACTTGGGTGCCCTTATTTGATTCACCTGATCCCTTCAGTCTACAAATCCTTTCATCAAGTATTCTTCAAAATCATTCATGGTAACTATCCTTCTTCATTGGCTCCCTCGTCTGAAAGGGGTTATGTTGAAATCTTCACCAAAACCACCTGACTTATTAAACCTTCAGGAAGGTTACATCAGTGTGTCTTTTATTTGGGTTTTTATATCTGCACTTAGAGTTTTCACACATTTTTTTTGCAATGGGGTTAGGATTCATGGAGTGTTTGTGTGTTTTTATATTTGAAATCACATGGAACTTTCTCCAAGGAACAATTTCGGAAAGTTTCCATTTTGGAGGATTAGCGATTGGGTTATGTCCTCCCCTTATCATATCTAAAACTCGGAACCTCAGGTCTCTAGTAGAGAAGGTACGATTCACAGCTACTTTTCCTTTTGAACAAATGAAGAGTCTCCCACCCCTACCAGGACCAATGTTAGGGAATCCATCCTGGTGTAATGCCCCAAAATTTCAAGTAGGATTTTTCGGTCTTGCTCCTCTATACTTCCTTCACCTTCAATACTTCCTTACATTGGAACCTTGTCCAATGTAAAGAGAATATAGGGAAGGCTTGTCGCCTCGCCGTCTTCCCCAGTTACCTCATACTCTTCCATTGTGGCCGCCATAGGCCCATCTTACACCACCATCAGAGTAGGAAAAGTGTGGGTTCCTTTGTTGAATATTTTACATCATCTTTTTTCTCACAACGATCATGACTCACGTGGGATTATATATTTTGCATGAACAGAAAATTTTCACAAACACCTCAATTCTTTAACTATGAGAACTATAATTCCCACTGTAATTGGGATATGTATGAATCCATCCTAAGGATCCAGCTCCATCTCATTTCATCTATAAATGTGCATCCTCCTTAGTAATAAGCCCCAAATTAAACCCCCAAATCATCAAGGTATCATTTTGAGGAAGTAATCCCAAACTCATTTCTCTCAAAGGACTATGCTCACCTATGAGACTCCTAGAACTATGTGGGCTTTGATTCCCATAAAAATGGAATACGTAGGAAGCCTACCTGAGGTTCAAACCCAACACTTCAAGTCAATCCTATTCTTCCTATTCCATATTCCCAACAGGGTCTAATCTACCTTGGAAACCCATATTCTTTCCAGGTTCCGTGGGTTTATTAGGCATAAGTTCTACACCAAACCTTAACTAAACACCTTTATCCAAGATTTACTCAACCACATGACATTAAACTGTATGGCTAGGTCCTTATCACATGACCATAAAAGGTAAGATGTATCCCATTAAGCGTCAATGAACTATGAGGGTTTTGATTCATTTCATAAGGATACCTAGATATCCCATTTATGGGTATGATCCCAACATCAAAACCAACCTTCATCTTCCTATACAACAATAAATTCTAGAGTTCACCACTTAGTGGATTAACAACCAGTACTATCATAACTATTGTTAAAATAATCTCTAAATAATATATGAGAGGATACCATTGATGGAGAACCTCAAATATATATGGATGTCTCCATTAATTAAGAACCTCAAATATATATAGATTATTTTAAATTTCACACATGATAATAATTGATTTCAAATTACAAGTGAAACCTACGTTATACTTGGTGAATTAATAAGGATTGAGGAAAATATCTCAAATCTATAAGAGAGTCCTGAAGTAGGCAATAATTCCCCCCAAAAGGGTGTAATGAGTTCGACCTCCCATCCTCTAGACTAATTCATGTTATTAAGTATCGTAAGTTTAAACTTAATGAATGACTGCCTTTGGAAAGCAGGTCCCTTTTGGATAAAGAACTATTGTATATTTCTAGTTCCATAATTAAATCCAATGGAAACTACTCGGAAGTAGTGATTCCTAACCAGAACACACATTCCAATGAACAAAGAAACAACGTAAAATATCCTTGTCCAGATTCTCCTATAACTATTTCTTCATCTCTTCCATCTCTACGATGAACATTCTATTAGGTGTCTTTGATATAGGTAGAGATCCAGGAATAAGTTAAATTTATAACTCAACCTCTCATTTAGGATGAAGACGAGGAAACCATTTAGGGAATACATCGGTTTAGTCCCTTACAATGGACATGTCTTAAAGAATGATTCTCTCCTTCATCTCAATCAATTGTTCTAGGTATGGTTTCTCATAAAAATGTATTATCCACACTTGATATAATGATTATAAAGTAGATTCATCATCCTCCTTACAATTATAAAAAATTAGAGAATGATACAGGATGTGAAGAGTGGTCTCCCTTTCCTAAAAATTGATGTTGAATTTGTATAAAGATATCCAATTCATGACCAATATAGCATCGAACTCCACCAAGGGAAGTATGGTGAAATTTTTTGGGAGGTTCAATCCCTAAAAATTATCCTTGGGGGAGTAATATACTTTGGAAGAAATAATTACCCCATTTTTTCGATTTATATATAACTAAACATCTATTTTTTGAGTTAGTGTTTGAATAGTTCTACTAAACTTGAAATATATGAAAGAATGTGTAAAACCAGAATAAAATAGTACATTTGATATTCTTGAATGAATAACTATCATACCTATCACCACATTAATGTATGGATCCACCTAAGTAGTATTGATAGCATATTCCCTTACTTGTTTACTTGGAGGTTATTTTGGATTGCCTTCGATAACATTCTGATTAGGGATTTGGTTTTCAAAATTACCATGTTTCTTGTAGTTGAAATACTATAATAAAGGCTGAGTATTGATCTGAAACTTCCTTTATTCTCCAACATTAGTGGAATTATTCTTGACCCTTTAGTAGTTCTTAGCCAAATTCCCCATTCTTCCACATTTTAAGAATTTCTCAGTTCTCCTTAGATGGTCCCTTGGATGCTTCTTCCCACAATTTTGACACATGGGATATTTAGTCTTCCTTTCTTTAGGAGATTTATTTGTTGATCCACCCATATTAGACTCCATTTTACACTTTTTATCACAGGGCCCACAAGACTATTGAAAGTCTTCAATATTCATTTCAACCTTGAGGTAACGACATAAAATGTCCTCATAAATGATGAAGTCTTTAATTTCGAACTCTTTTTGTAGACTTAGCTTTAGTCCGCTAAAGAAGAGATCCACCTTGCTTTCAGTGTTCATGAAAAAGATGGAGGTGTATCTTGAAACACATGTAAAGTTTTCATCATACACCCTGATAGACTCATATTCCTTCTTCTTATGTCTGAGTAACTCTCTTTCCATATTAAGATGGAGGTTTTGGATAAAATATTTATTGAAAAAACATTTTCTTGAATTCATCCCAATACATGGAATCAATTACCTATTGGGAATTTTTATTTTTAATCAATGTCCACCACTGATCAGCTTCCCCATCAAAACGATAGACATCCAATAAAACTTTCTCTTCTTCTAATCACTAGAGGACAGAGAATATATTTTAAATGGATTTAATCCATTATTCTACAAAGAGGGGATCAGAGCATCCACTAAACATGGGAGGAATTTTCGTTATGAAAGATTAAATAGAAACTTTATCTCTACTTAGAGAAGGAGGGTGTTTCACACAATTAATGTTATTATTCATAACATGATCCTGATAAGAACCTACTGTCATAAAGTTTTGAGCACTCATTCCCTTCATATTTGGAATATCATTAGGAAAATAATTACATTTCCTATTAGATTGATTGTTGGCATACTTTATTCTATTTCCCGGAATTAAGTATGAAAAATAAAGTTCAATTATGGGTCCTGAATACTTAGCTAATGAGCATGTAAAAATAAAACTTGTACATAAAAATGCTAAAATTTAAAAAAAATATCCTAACTTGTGATTCCTATGTTTTAATCTAGGTTATCCAAGGTTTATTTCCTAGCATATAATCTTATTGGATTTTTTTGTTCCCTTAATAAAGGTTCATAATGAGCTTATGGACTTACCAAAGCATATCCTATGGGAGTGTCAAACCAGGTATATAGTAAGGCACATTTTCGTGTACCAGGTTACCTCGATTCCGGCCCGAAACACCTTGTTGTAGTTGTTACTCTAATGTAAATCTTTTCTAAAACTATCTCCACTTGTAGTCTCTAGATAGGGATGTATTTTCTTTATTAACCACTTATTCTTTACTTGCCAAAAATTTAGTTATTTTTTCTTAGACTTAATTTTAAGAACCCAATTTTTTCTATAAAAGACTTTGGAATATTCTTGATGTTATTCCAGAGCAGCGCCTTCGGACGGCGTGCGATTCTGAGCCCCGGTGTGGCCGGAATTAAATTTTCAGTGTGTTCACATTGGGCACACCGATAAATGGGATAACTCCTAAACGGTGTTTCGGATCAGAAATCCGAGTTTATGGATGGGTCCAAAATGGGGTTTTTACCCTAGGAACGACATAATGCATGTCGATTCGGGATGTTTGGACCCCTCGCCCGTTAGCGAAACGTTAAATGGGTAAATTAATTAATTAATTAATTCGTTTAATGGATAAACTCAAGTATCTCTTAAACGGTTATTGGATTGGAAAACCGAGGGCACCATTGAGTTCAGAGTGTGCCTTTTACCCTAGGAGAGGTGTAAGTTTCGCAGGCGCGGACCGTCAATGAAAAATGGCCCTGGGGTGTTTTCATAATTTGCCAGCCTCGGGAGCTAAGTTTAATAACTTTTGAACGGAATCTCAGAATCAAATTATGATACCACCTTTGAGCTCGGGAGGAGGTGTTTACTCTAGGGGAGGTTTAATCTTGACCGCGTCGGGGGTTTTGGACGCGGGTGTTTTCAGGGGTCGAGTTTAAATTAAAGAGTTTATTTATTTAAACTCTTCTCTCCCTCCCCCCCACACTCTCATTCCACCACCAGAAGAAACCCCCTCACCCTCAAACTCTCCTCTCCTTATCCTCCTCCTCCCTCCAAAGCAAGGGGAAATGACAATGTCAAGGTTCGGATCGTCGTGAAGCGTCAGGCTTTGCCCATGAGGTAGGATCTCTTCGTGTTCATTTTAAATTTTGCACCTCCTTTGAATCCATAATTATGCATATAATTGTTTTTTGATCTTCAAAAAAATCCCATGTTCATGTAGTATAAATTCTGATCATTCCAACGCATCTTTCGGATTTAAAATCTGAGTTCTGAGGAGCTCGTAAACGTCTGCCGAAGATTGCGGGTTTAAGGGTGTTTTCCGGCGGATTTGGGTTCTCCGGCAAGCTGGGACGGCGGTCCGGCGTGGGTTCATGGCGCAGGCGAGCAGTCGGGGCAGAGGACGTCGGCGCGAGGCGGCGGCGGGCTGAGGTGGAGCGGCCACAGCGAGCTGGGGCGACGGCGAGGCGGTGCTAGCCGGGGCGAAGAGGTGGCTCCTGGCGGCGAGGCCGAGCCGCTGGGGCGCGATGGCAGCGGGGTCGCGACGCGCGACCCCCGAGCAGCGATAGAGACCCGCTATCAGCGGGTCTCCACGGAAGAACAAGACCGGCCCTCCTAACTGGTCGGTGAAAACGTGGACCGAGGGTCCACAGCCGGCCCATGCACCAGAGCCGCGGGCCAGCACTGCGAGTCGGGCCGGCCGGCACGGGCCGGCCGGCCCAGGCCGGTCCAGCCCAAGGGGAATCGTCCCCACTATTTTCGGACACCCGTATCTTTCACTACGGGTGTCCGTTTCACTTTCTGTCTATGTAAGTTTACTCCAGGCGTCGAGACAAATCTTTTGAAATGGTTTCGGGGGTTTTTAACTCCAAAAAAGAGGGGCTCGGGGGCGCGACACAACGTTAAGTGGAAGGGCGTTTTTCTCAGGGGTTCTTGTTTTGGACAGCGCGGACACATCCGATGTCCGAATTGTGTGCCGTCAGTGGCGTTGCGACCCTGGAATTGAGAAAAAGATTTGCAGTGTGGTTTTGGTCATTGAAACCGGAGTTGAGGCATGGGTCCCACGGCCCGTCTTTTATGCTGTGAGCAGCGTTTAGCAACTTTTTCATCTGATGTCCGTTCAGGGGGTGCGGCCAGTCAATTTTGAGTTTTTTTTCGAGGGTATTGCAATGGTTCAATCTACCAGATTTAATTCAGCACACTGGTGTGGGCCCCACGAGGGCCGTTTTGGTAGTTGGCGGTGATTTCCAGCTTTATCACCGGGTATCCATTTTGGACAAGTGAATAGTCCATCTTGTGTATTTTTTCGAGAGGAGTGCAACAGTGTGATCAGTTCATTGGGCTTCAGGACCAAGATGCAGGTCCCACGTAGCACCGCTCGTGTGTGGTGCGCTGGAATGCATCTTTTTCTCCGGATATATGTTACACTCAAGTGAGCAGTCGTATTGACGTGTTTTCCCGAGGGGATCGCAATGGTGCGATGCACCCAGTTGTTTTCTGGACCAAGGCTCAGGATCACGGGACGTCGTTCGGGTGTAAAGCGGTGTTGGAGACTTTTCTACCGGATATCTGTTGGAGGCGAGTAAATATTCTATCTCATATGTTTTTTCACGAGGATTATAATGGTAAGAACCATTTGGATGTGAGGAGCCTCATTCGAGACCTCATTTAAATGCAGAAGCAAGTAAGGTGCTCTGGTGGTGGTTCTTCTTGCTGTGTTCAAAAGAGAACCCTTGGCATGGGATCACGTTCACTCTCGTGTGTGTGAAGTTGATGCTTGAAGAGATGTGGTTTTCCGTTCTTGAGCCGTTGAGGTGGCAAGTTGGAATTGTTACGTTTACGCCTTTGCGTTGACGTTGGGTGTCGTGTGCACGTTAGCCTTTGGGCTGGAGACACGACATACTTTGGGAGTATGCGAGAATTCTTGGAGGTACATGTGGTTGTTTGTGCCTAAGAATGTTTGTGCGCTTGGTTGGATTTGACTTGGGGCCACACGTCGTGTGGGCCCCATGTGCGTTTCGTGTTCTGCTTTGCGTACCCTTGACCTCTCGTGACATAGAGGGTCCTTCTATTCTCATTTGTTTGAACAGAAGGGTTGAGTTTCACACTAGTTCTGTTTACGTTTGTTTGACCAGCAGGGTTGAGTTTTCCCCTGGTTCTGTTCTAGTTTGTTTGACCAGTAGGGTTGAGTTTCCCCCTGGTTCTTTTCTCATTTGTTTGACCAGTAGGGTTGAGTGGGTTTCCCCTGGTCCTATTCACGATGGTTTCGACCAGCATGCTTGAGTGGTTTTCCCCTGGTTCTTTTCTCGATGGTTTGATCGCCATAGTTTATTCGTGTTCCCTGGTAGAGTTCTTGTGGATTCGGTGTGACCAAAACATTATGAGGGCACCGATCCTCTACCCAGAAGGTTGTTTCCAGTATGACTAGACATGAGGTGGTTTCCAACAGGGGTGGCCAGTTGTACCATCCAGCAAGTATGGCCAGAGCGGTACCATCCAGCAGGGATGGCCAGTGGGTTACCATCCAGTAGGGATGACCAGTACAGCGGTGTTCACCGAGCAATACCATCCAGCAGGGATGGCCAGAGTGGTTCTGGGTTTACCTCCAGCAGGGCTGGGAAGTGGTCCCCGATGCCGGGTTTACATCCAGCTAGGCTGGGAAGTAGTCTTCGATGCTGGGATTACCTCTAGTTGGGATGGGAAGTGGTCTCTGATGACGGTTTTGAGCCTCCCTCCAGTGGAGTACCCTTTTACAGGACTGGGCATTGGGACTCGTTGACGACTTTATCTGGGTCTCCCTCCATTTTTTTACCCTTTTACGGGACTGGGTATTGTGGCACCCATCTTCTCTTGTCGGGTCTCCCTCCAGTGGGAACCTGTCAACTTCCAGGGATTACCCTCCAGGTGGGCTGGGCAGGGGGTCGCCTGTCGACTTTGAGGAGACCTCTCAACTGTGGGGCAGTGATGAGGTGTGGCTTGACGTTCCCCCAAAACTCTCAAGTATGAGGGGATCTTTCCCCACCAATACGCGTCCTTGTGATGCGACCTAAAATTGTGCAGGTGAGTTAGTGCCGCCCAAAGAGGATAGTGTCATGGTGCGGTGATTTGAGCCCCTTAACATGCAGTTTAGGGTAGACGTGTGGGATGCTGGGCATCGATGGTGGTTACTTCTAGGACTATTGGTGAATCACTTTCTTGGGCTGAGATACGGGATGGAGATCCCCTTACAATCTTCTTCGGGCTTCTTGATTGAGCATATGGATAAGTATATACCTTGTTCCATTACCCACTTCTTGGGTTTTGGTTACTCTCCTTCCAGGAGAGGCGAAGATGCAGGGGGTATGCCACGTGCTTTCTATTTCTAGCTTCTCATGGTTAGACGAGTCTACTCTCCTGCTATAGGTAGAGAAGACTCAATGAGAAGTTCATCTTCTCACCGTTTCTAGCTCCTTGTGTCTGGATGAGTCTACCTCCTTTCTCTTGTTGGGTTGAGCTGGACTCTCTATTGTTACTCTACTACACTCCTTGTTGTACTCTTTACTGCACTCTCATTTGTACTCCTTTACTTTCCCCTGTTCGATCTACTGCTCACCCTTCGGTACCTCCTTTGTTTCTCCCTAGAGCCTTCGGGGTATCCTACTGAGTATTGTCATACTCACCCCTTCTTGGGATTTTCCCACACATAGTGTGCCCTTGAAGACGATAGACAGGTTGGTCGTGATGTCAGAGGAGCTTAGGAGATCAGGTGATTGGACCGTGTGCGGTGGTCATAGTCAGGTTCTAGGTGTGGGACCCTCCCAGCTATTTGCTTTTGTTTTCCTATTGCTGGGTTGTGGCACTTTTCTGGTTGGGCGTATGTTTTTTCCTTTTTCCTTTTCAGTTTACCTTTAGCTTATACTTTGTATTGTTTAGAGGTCAATGCACTTTTGGTGGTTTATATATAGCAGTTGCACTTTGCTTTACATTTCTTTCCCTTTTACTCTGCACTTTTTCATTGAGTGTGTTGTGTGTGTGTGTACAGGTACTTGGAAAAAGGCCTCCCCGAGTAGTTTATACTTCAGCGTTGGTCGCCATCCCCTGGTCTATGGACGCAGGCTTGGGGTAGTTTCGGCTCGAGCCCGTGTAGGGTCGGGTCGTGACATTAATCTTATCCCTAAGGTTCTTACTCAATTTCTCTATTCCTAATCTCCAAATATAACTAGACCTTTCTATGATACCAACTATAGAAACCCTATCCTTTTCACATAAAATTGCATGATTTTAAGCATAATTAACTATCAAATTACAGTCCAAGGATCATAAATTCTACTGTGTTTGGAATAATAGGTACATAAAACTAAAAACATCAGAATAAATAAAACATTTATATATTTATAATCCATTATAATATCCTAAATTCCTTTGAGACCTTACATCTTCATAGGATAACTTCGGGATAACATGAACAAAGGGATGAGCTAAAAATCCTATTAAGGGAATAAACATGAGAATAAAGCATAGCACAAGGGTTAGTAGGCATAATAAGATGACATAAAAGGCATGTATACACATACAAAATCATGGAATATATAATCATGGTATCATTAGAGATGTGGAAACAATAAAAAACATGACATAAGAATGATTCAATGCTCATTTCATATGAAGGAGCACGATTCAAGGTTAACCACCATGACTTTTTCACATGACGCCTCATGAAGCTAAACATTACCCAATGGATTGGAACACTATATGGGTGAACCCATCAGAACATGTTCATGAATATGTGTGCCACATGAAGACATAAACATAATGGTTTCCCATGGTAATAATTCTGTATCATAATCTTTTCAAAAAGGCATAACATAAGGGAATATCACACTGGTGTCCATGAATGAATGGATTTAAATAATACATGGACTTTAATAAGGGAAAAACTAATAGTTCATGATAATTGATTTCAAACTAAAGTGATAACATGTAAGAAGAGTATTTAAGAAACTTTAGAATTAAAACATTTTAGTACGGTTTCAGGTAAATATTAAATAGAAATTAAAGCGGAAAAGGGAATAATATTTTATATATAACTAGAAGTTAACCAAAAAATCATAATAAAATTATTTATTTTATTAAAATAATGGTGTATTAAAACATATTATATATTTCACTTGAAATTTGTTATGAATTCTGGAAGTTCCCTTAAATCGGGTTTTCTTATCGAGAATAATTGAGTAGGGAACCTTTTAGAAATATGTATATTCCCAAAAAAAGAAGGATAAATGGATATTGATACATGTTTTTGGAACATATAAAAAGAATTTATAATATGTAAATAAAAATGAATTATAATTTCATTCGGTTAAAAAGAGATCAAATGTAACCTGAAATAATAATAGAGGTTCAGGTAGAGTCCCTTACCTTAAGTCTAAAGGTGTTCTTCACTTGATCTTAATGTTCAGGATAATAAAATTATATCTATTAATTAATTAATTAAAAACATTTTATACATTTATTTGATTTAGTATAATTTTATTACATTTATTTGTGTACCTTTTGATGGGTTATTAGATTCAATTTCATCGTTCGGAAGTGTTAGTTTCCATGGTTTTCATGATTGGTTTACATGCATACATGTACAAAAGGCCATGTAAAGTGGGGTTAATTATATAGAATTGAACTTATATGTTATTAATGATATTCCAGAGGTTAAATTGGTCTTATATATAATTTTTTTATATAACTAGGATGAATCATTAGATAAATAGTTAATGAAAATCGTTTGGGTTTATTTGGTGGTTTTTTATCATAATGAACTCATTTTATTTTATAAATTAATATCATGTGTACAAAATGTTTCCAAAAAATTACATAAGATATAATACATAAATTATAATTTCATTCAATAATAATAATGGTTTCATGACTATATTTGAAGATGGTAAAGTAAATTGTAAACTTCATCATCCTTTAATGTGATAAATTAGCACACCACACCACGGATGATGTTTTCATTTTTAGTATAAAAGGAGGGGGAAATATATATGATGATGAATTATTAAATTATCATAATAAAATTCCAATATATGTAAGTTAATATAGTTATCATACAATTTTAATGATGGGAGGTGAGGATAAAAAATAAAATAAAGGAACTTAAAAAGAAATTAAAAGAAAAGGAAGAGGGGTTTACCTATTGATTCCTTCTTCTTGAGAACCTACTTAGGGAATTGGTTTTGGTATTTTTCAGAGAAAAAAAAGATATTTATCATAGGTTAGGGGATTGGTAGGATATTTTAGAATACTTTTTACAAGGATCAGGGCTTGAGAGGTGTGAGCAGAAGAGGTGGTGAGGGTGGTATTTATAGTGGATGAGAGGGGACTTTTCTCTTTATTTTAATCATTAGTTTATTATTTTGGATCAAGACTATGAATAGTTTGAGAATTATCATCAAAAATATAAAACTATTGAAGGTTATTTCTAGATTAAGGTTCTTACATTAATGATGACTCAAGGAATAGTGTATTTAACTTAGAATGTATAAATACCGTAAATTGTCGTATTTCTCTATTCACAAAAAATTCAAGTATTTTAGAAAAATCCCAAATTTTCACAACAACCAATTTTCAATATTTAGAATTAAAAAATGAACTCCATTTTATGAAAATTATTTTATAGATATTAGAAGTTTAATTTTTTTATTAAAATTATAATTTACTTGAAAAATACAGATTTTAAAATGATAACTAATTTCATAACAATAAGAAATATTAACTAAGGTATCATAGAATTATATTATAATCATAATTCATAAAAATATTTATTTATTAATACCTTTTATTAAATTAAATTTTCTTTTAAATTAATAAATTAATCATAAAATTGTAATTAAATATTTATTACTTATAAAGATACCAACAATTAATTAATAATTTTTAAAATATTTATTTACTTACACTATGATATAATTATATCTTATTTTCACTTATAAAACAGATAAATTTTATTTATACTTTCATTGGTGAGGTTTCTATTAAATTGTGCAGTTTACTATTTATAAGGTTTATTTTACTATTCCAAATGTCAAGTTATTATTCCTTTGGTATATGTTCCTTAACTTCTAGAAATACATTTTATTTCATTCATTCATCGTTTATAAAATTTGAATTATATTAAAAAATTTATTTTATGTGGTTTATACTATATGAAATAATTATAATAATTAAATTTCCATTGATATAATTCAGGTTAATTACATACACCATATGCCCGACACAAAAAGTGAAGGGAAGGAAAATAGTATATGAGAATAAGAATTCGGTGCAAGAGAAAACGGGGTGACCTCTCACCATAATCATTTAAACCACAAAAAAAACTCTTTGAATTGAATAAATAGATAAAAAATTAATCACAATAAACTAAATCAGTCTATCATTCCCTCCCTCGAACAAGCATCGAGGTTAGTTCTCTATTTTTAGTGTAGTTAAGAAGGGAAAAATGGTGGGAGAATACAAAAAATACAAAAAATAGAAGAAGGATATGAATGAAGAAGAAGACAAAAATAATATATTTTCAAAATAAACAATAACTATAACAACATAAAAATTGTACCTTATCCCCATGAAATGGCTATATTTTGAAATGGGAGAAAAGATACATATTTATAGGGAGAAGGGGTGAATAATTATCATTCAAAACATTGAATCCAAAGCTTTCTATGTTTATGACTCATTAAATGGAATAATTTGTAACATTTTTCTTCATTAAAGTAGTCCCATTATGTATCTTCAATTCTCCATCAAAATTTCAGCACAATTAGCGACCATATGTATAAATTATGTGCACTTAAATTCAAGGAATTAATTCTATTCTCGTGACTCTTAATATTCCAATGCTTCAACTTACCAAGACCTTATGACCATATAACCCGCAAATTCATCAATGTAACCCCTAATAAAAGTATTTATGTAAAGTATTTATCATCCCTCCACCAAATTTTAGAAATTTTTTACATTTTTTTTAAAATATATGATTTAATTACATAGTAAAGTCGTTTCTTCCCAAAGAGAACTTTCATACACCACAAGTTGTAACCACCCAAAGACTGAATTAATGAGTTAAAATTTTATTTAAACTTATCATGAACGTGATAATTTTTTTCATATTCTAAATAATTGTTGAAAAAATTCATTTGGACGTGTTTAACTTGAGTTATGTCTCAATTATAGATGTTGGTTCCACTCTACCTTCCAAAACAACTTTCCACAAAGAATGATTTATTTGGACCTCCATATATTTGAATCAAGTCTTGTCCCATATGGAACATATGTATCACAAAAATATAGGAATCCTAAAAAAGGACCATTAGTTTTGAATATGAATGGAAAAATATATTTCCAAAATACAGAAGATATTTAAAATAGTAAAAATTCTAGAATTGACCATTGTTTTCATTTAAGCTCAAAATACCACCAAAACCTAAAAATGTCACAATTTCCCATTAAATAACCTTATGGTGGGATAAATAAAATTTAATTATAGTATAAAATACATGAAAATTTATTTTATCATTCCCTCACACTTAAGAATTTCACTCCTAGGAAATCATCATATATCCAAATCAAAATCCATATAATAATAAAAAATGAGAAAACATCAAAGATCATTTTAAAGAATAATTCTATCATATCTCTTCTATGAAAATAAATTATCTATCATTTTAATTACTTGAATAAAAAAAATTAACTTCATAAATCCATCCATGTATGGATCACATCCTACCTCACATTTAATTTTAAGTCACTCTTCACTCAAGAGAAATTGAATATAAAGTTAGGATTAGACATAAAAGTTTCATGCATCATCATAGGATTCTGAAAATTATAATTTTTCCACAGCATGGGACAAGAAAATATTTTTAATCATGATTCATTTTTTTAGGTTATTTCTATGGCTTAGGGTTGGCATGAAAATGATTTAAAATTTTACGGTTGAAAATAGGAGGTTGGAATCTTAATTACAAAAAATGAATATTCAACTGAAAATATGGGATGAGCCTAACTAAATTACCCTTAAAAAATGTGAAACACAATACCAATCCCTTTTTTATGACATGTTACATGATTCAATCAATGATTAAAATGAATAATATCATCCATGTTCACCCTTTTTTTCATTTGTTTTAAAGCTCTAGAAAGGCACATATTTACTTTCTTCATTTTTTTACTTTTTTCATGGAGGATGAGCTGAAAATTGAATACAATGAATGTATGATAATTAATGTCCATGATTTTTTATATATACATGAGTCACAAAATAAATTTAAATGATAAATTTAATCTCATCTCCAATTTTTTAATTTTTTCATTTTTTTGAAGGATAACCAGATGAAACAAATGAAGTATAATGAAATGATGACTCAAGCCAAATTTTTTCATTATCTACTACCCAAAATGTTGACACACACCAAACATCACCCAAAAACAAAACACATCCCATATAACACATATTAAAGTCCCTTACCCCATACTCAAACTTGAAATATCAATGAAAATATACTGATTGTGGGTAGGTAAGAAACAATTGGCTTATAATGTGGCTTAAACCTGTAAGGTAATTCAAGGAATATAAGGTCTAATAAAGGATAGATGTAAGGGTTGGTATCAAGTTAAATATGTGGCTATCCAAATAAGTTCCTCAATTATGTTAAAAATATTCAATGAAGTCCAGATCTTATAGAGAGTAAAATCACAAGTTCTGGTTCTCACACAAAATACAAACTTATCTAAAGAAAGTATGGGTATTAGAAAGAATATGTTAAATTTATTAAGAACACATCACATAAATGGAAAGATTATTTGAGTCAGTGTTAAATGGGTATGGATTTAAAAAATTGGCCAAACTCATAAAAAATTCATGAAAATAATATTCAAGGAAATATATTTCTCACATCAACAATCATTTAAACTCCTTTTTTTTTGAAAATCATTTTAACTCCATAAAAATAAATTTAAGTGTAAAAAATGATCAAAATATTAATTTCAAATCAAGGATTATAAGAAATGAAAAATAAAAATAAAAGTAACACAAAAAACAACTAAGAAGAATGAAACTCCCACCACACTTTGATTCACTACCCTTCATTTCATCTCAACAAAATAATTTTAAGGGTAAAAAAACTAAAGATAAGGAAAGAACTACCTGATTTTATTTTTACATGGAAATATTGATTTATTATCCTATATAATTCCACTTTGAACCTAGAATTCATTAAATAAAACAAATCATAAGAAAAAATAATTAAAATTAAAGAGGAAGGAAAAATAGGATAGAATTTGGTTTGAACCACATATGGGTGCCTAGTTTTTACTACCCATAGACAGGAAGTTCTGTTAGTTTAACCCCAATCCAAAGGTTGATGGAGTTTCTTTCTTAGAAAAAAAACTTTTTATTTCTCTGAAAACCCATAAGTTTATTATAGGAGTGATAACCCCCAAATAAAAAAAATTATTGCCAACGTACCAAAGCAGGGGTGAGTACTAAAACTCAGTAGGATTTCCCCAAATGACTTCCCTACACACGCCACCAGGATAAAACTGTTATCACATTTATATAAAACCATTTATATAAATTAAATCACAAGTGAAACAATTTTCACAATCCAAACATGCCCTTACCAAGACATCACACCCAACCCAAGAAACCAAGGGAAATCCAATGAAAATATACTACAAACCATTCCATCATTTATACATTATCACAACAACTTCCATCTTCCAAAGAAATGCACAACAAACAACCAAAACGGTGGGACTTCTGCCCAACCTATTCACCCATTCACACCAAAACAATCAAAACGATGGGACTTCCACCCAACCCGTTCGCCCATTCACAACTAGCAGTAATTTCCAACCACTACACATATGGTGGTTCTTTCAACCATAATCCATCGACTTTTTATAGTGAGACTTCCCACCCACTTCCATAAAACATTTCAATCAAACCCAACCAAGCATAAACCCACCAAGGTCACAACAACATGAAATCAACCAACTCCATTGCATATCAATCCTCTTCAATAAATCACCCATTTATTGAAAACCATTTTCCATGCCAAACAACATTTCAATAAAACATCCCTTTTGTTGAAAACCCTTTCCATCAAACATTTTCACAAATCAACCATATCATCCCATTTTAAAATCTTTATTTTAAAATCCAAAAGAATAGTATTTTACCATAAAACACCCTTTTTCCCAAAAATCCCCAAAACATCACCCAAGGGATTTCCAACCAATTTCGCATATCAAAACACAATTAATTTCAAGCATAATAAATTAATTGTAACCAAAACCATTAGCTCTAACCAAGTGGAGTCAAGAGAGAAGCCACCTACCTTTAGGATTCCCTAGAAATCAACCCACAAGCCATCGCACCTCAAATCCGGCGAACGCACCACCGAAACCACTCTAGATCCCCTTTCCCTAACATCCAAAAGCCTTAATATTAACGTCCAAGGGAACTGCAACCCTGTATCTACAAAAAAAAAGTGTAGATCTAGAAAACCAAGAAAGAGAGGGATGTTGATCAAGATGAAAATGCAAGAGAAACAAGAGGGGAGACTTAACCTGGAGAAACCACCTTCAAACCGCCATTAAACCACTTTGAAACGCTTCCAAATCAAGTGGGATAGCACCCTTAACCCCTGAGAACCCAAAATCCTGAGTGAGGCTCGAGTGGGAGGAATATTGGAGTGAAATGAGGTAATCCTGAGTGAGCCCGGGTTTTATAACCCTAATTTTAAGTGGCCACACAGTTAGCCCGCACGGTTTGGCAAACTGTGCGCTAACCATGCACACGCTACTACTTTGGGAGTAAGGGTCTGCACGGTTGCCTCGCATGGTTTGGAAAACCCTGCACCGGCCGTACGAAGCCTACTATCTCCCCTATAGGGTTTCCTAGAGAACCCTCACAGTTTCCACTAACTGTGCTCAAAGCATGCACCCCTTTAAAAGCCTCCAAACTCATCCAAAACCATTCCAAACGCTCCCAACCTCTACCCAACTCATCCCATGCACTTTAAACACATAAAAAATGAAAAAACAAGAGCTCAGGACACTGCTAGACCATCTCTTTCTCCCGCTCCCAAGTCTCCTATTGAATCTGACCATGTTTCCAAAAAACATGAACTAAACTGATTCTTTTACCAATAAAGACTTTCTCCTGCTTATCCACAACCCGCACTGGCACGTGAACCAATGAAGCATTCGGTTCTAGCTCAACATGATCCTATCGAATCACATGGTCACGATCTGGCTGATTCTTTTTCAACTGCGACACATGAAACACATTGCACACCGCACTGAACCTAGGTGGAAAATCCAAACAATAGGCCACCTCACCAACCCACTCAAGAATCTCAGAAGGCCCAATATACCTCGGAGATAACTTTCCCTGCTTCCCAAAACGATGATGTCCCAACCTATGAGAGATTATCAAGAACACATGATAACTCACCTTGAACAACAACGGCCATCGACGATGATCCGCATACGATTTCTGACAACTTTGAGCTATCTCCATTCTCTTTCTGATCAACTTGATCTTCTCTGTAGTCTCCTGGACAAGGCTTGGTCCAACCATCAAGGACTCTCCCGTTTCCACCCAACATAGTGGATAACGACATGGCCACCCATACAATGCTTCAAATAGAACCATCTATATGGGTGCTTGATAACTGTTATTGTATGAGAACTCAACCAACTACAAGTGCTCCTCCCATGAGCCACCGAAATCCATGACACAAGCCCGCAACATATCCTCCATAGTTTGTACCATCCTCTCGGATTGACCACTCATTTGAGGGTGATACGCCATACTCATCGTCAACTATGTCCCAAGGGATTTCTGTAAGGATTTCTAGAAACGATATGTAAACCTTGGATCTCTATCTGATACAATCGAAACTGGAACACCATGCCTCTTTACCACCTACCAGATGTAGATTTTGGACAGATCCTCCACCGTATGAGATTCACGAATTGGAATGAAATGGTCTGACTTCGTTAGCTGATCCACTATCACCCAAATGGCATCGTGATTCTTGACTATTCTTGGGAGACCTGTGACAAAATCCATCGATATCTGCTCCCACTTCCAAACAGGGATTGGTAAAGACCGCAACATTCTTGCTGGCCTATGATGCTCTGCCTTGACCTGTAGACAAGTCAAGTATCAGGAAAAAAAACTCAGCCACACTTCTTTTCATACCATCCCACCAGAACTGCGCTTTCATCATTTTATACATTTTCTGAATTCCAGGATGAACAGCCCACCTAGAATAATGATACGCCCTGAAAAGATCATCCTGACATAGAACTGGTACAACCATCTGATTCTGAAAACACAAAACTGAATCTCCATTCAGTTGCCAACCCTCAATGGTCTCCCCACCATTGAGTCTTGACCCCATGGTCACACACTCAGAATAAAATATCAGTGCCTCTCTAACCAGGCCAACCAAGTCAGGAATCAACAAAACTAGAAAGAAGACTGCTCTATAACATTGTTCCTCACATTCCAACCACATATCAGCTATAACTGACATGAACTGCCACTGGTCTGATGCATGTTTCACCACCTGAGCATATGATTTTATACTTAATGCATCTACCACTGAATTCCCTTACTCGGTGTGTACATCAAGTCAAAATCAAACATCTGCAGATATTCTGTCCATCTCCTTTTCCTCAAGTTCAAATCCCTTTGTGAGAAAATGTGTTTCAAGATCTTATGATCTGTATATACCGTAAATTTCTCATTGAAGAGATAATGATGCCATACTTTCAAATAATGGACCACTGCCACCAACTCCAAATCATGATTTGGGTAGTTCTTCTCATGCACTCAACTGTTGTGAGACATATGCAACCATATGATTCCCTTTCATGAGAACACACCCAACCATGATCCCAATGCATCTCAATACACCACGTACCCTTCTCCTAATTCTGGAAAACCAAGATTGGTGTTGATGTAAGATGACCCTTTAGCTCTTCAAAACACTACTAACACTATTCATTCCACTAGAATGGAACATTATTTCTTGTCAATGTTGTCATTGGCGAAGCCAAACGTGAAAAATCACAAACAAAACACCGATAATACCCTGCAAGACCTAGAAAACTCTGTATCTCAAACACATTCTTTGGCGGTTTCCACGAGATAATAGCCTCTATCTTTTCCGGATCCACTGAAACACCCATTTCATAAATCACATGGACAAGAAAATGAACTTCCTGTATCCAAAAGTCACACTTTGACAATTTTTCATACAACTGATGATCCCTCAAGATCCCCAGCACTGTCGCCAAGTGCTTCTCATGCTCCACCCGTGTCTTTGAATACACCATAATATCTTCTACAAACACCACCAAAAATTAATCCAGATATCTCTGAAATATCTGATTCATCAATGCCATAAACACCACTGGCGCATTCGTTAGACCAAAGGGCATAACCACATATTCATAATGGCCATATCTACTTCTGAAAGCTGTTTTAGGAATATCCTCCTTCCTCACCTATAATTGATGATATCCCAACCTCAGGTCGATTTTGGAGAACCACTGGGATCCCCTCAACTGGTCGAACAAATCATCAATTCATGGAAGTGGATATTTATTCTTTATCATAACTTGGTTAAGTCTACAATAATAAACACATAGTCTCAAAGTTCCATCCACCTTTTTCACAAACAACACTGGAACTGCCCATGGAGATGTGCTAGGCCAGATAAACCCTTTGTTTTCTAAATCTTCCAACTAGATTTTCAATTCCTGCAATTCATCTGGTGCCATCCGATAAGATGGAAGTGAGATAGGACTGGTCCCTGAAAGGAGATCAATCGTAAACTCCACCTCTATTACTGGAGGTAACCCAGAGAATTCGTCAGGAAAAACATCCATGAACTGATCTACCACAGTGGGAAGAATACTCTTTTCAACACCGTCTGACGATTCCAATGACAATGCTGCCAACTAATATGATAATGTACCCACTACTAGTGCCAACAAACACATTTCACCCTGCCTTTCATGCTTCTCTCATCTAAATAGATGTATAACGCCATCGTGTGTCGTAAAATCCACTATTCACGCATCACAATCGATGTTGGCCATAAAAGCCACCAGCCAATCCATTCCCAGGATTACATCATACCCATCCTGTAGAGACCCGAAGCCTGACGTACATGAACATTACATTACTTTTGCGGAATACTTAGTACATAACAAAAACATACACACAAGGACCGTAATAGTTTAGTTTCTTTGGAAACTCGGAATATAATCTTCTAATCATGGTGAAAGATCTTCAACATCTCCCATAAAGATATTCTTTTTTTTAAACTAAATACTTTCTTTATGTCCTGGGGAAAAGAAAACATAAAAGGCCGAGCTCAAATGCTCAGTAAGGGTAAATAAAAGAAATATCAATCACGTCATATTCTTAAGAACATATCTTTTGGAAATCTTAACCTGCAAAAGAGATCATAATTTCATAACATGGGATAAATCATAGTAGTGAAATGTAATCCCAATAATCATAACATAAAACATGAAACTTTGTGGCATACACACATAATCATAGAGAATCATTTCTTATTAGTCAAGACTCATTTCCAAGACTATCTTAGTGGACAAAGTCCCTTTCTGAACCGAGTTCACTCCTCGTTTCAGTCCTGTTTCACTGAACCAGTATAACCTACCATTCCAGCCATGTCTATCACATGAGATATAAAATCTTTACCCAATGCATTGGAGGGAGATATAGGTCCCACCCATATCATAATGATACCATTCTTATGTGTGCCACAAAATCATAAATCATACATCATTGCATAACCCATGTAATAAAAATGGGATTCTTAAACAACATGACATCATAAAACAATTCATATAAGGTAAAGGAATTAATAAAAATAATTTCATCACAACATAATCAAATCAATGTAATAATAGGTATAAAAACAGAACCCTTTATTATCTTAGATGGAAAATAATTTTGATAAAACACTTGAACTCCATTCTTGAGGAAAATATCCTTTCTACTTCAAAAACACTTTTCCTTTCTTAACATGTCATAAAATTCTAAACTAAAAGAAGTTGATTAAAAATAAACTTGAAAACTTATAATGGAAGCTTCTTGGAAATAATTTTTTAAAAATCCATTCATGTTGTATAAGTTAAAAGAAAACATTCTTCTCGTACTTTTGTCGGAAAAGTCAAAAAGTACCTCGTACGAAAAAACGACAAAAGATTCCTTTCATATCTTTTACTAAAAACTCACCGAAGGGTAAAATTGGATTTAAAAAATTGTAGGTGGATGGAAATAAAATTACATATTTAAGAAACATGGATGTGGATGATAAAATACACCCCAGTAAATACCAAAATATAAACAATCTCGGATAAAAATGAGATTGTGATATTTCCCTTACCTTAAGTCTGATTTGCTTTGTAAGTGTCAGAACATCCTGTATAATGATTTAAATAATGTCATTAAATTATTACAGACTCATATTCATTGTTATGATATCATATATGGTTCACTTATGACTTTATATTACCATTCCTTTGTAAATTCCATGTTAAAGAAGCGTTTTGGGTAAAATCGTTTCATTTATCGTAGGTGTTTGGACTTGTTGTTCTTGACATTATTATTACTAATATCATGATTTACTTACTTCCAAAATATAAAACATGATTTATATATCATATATATTCAGTATATATATATATATAATAGATAGATAAATGAAATTAAACACACCGTTCATGGAGATGGTAGTCCGTACGTACGCATGAACGCTGTTTTCCTTTCCTTATTGTCTTGAATGGATGTAAGTAGATGACATACATATATACATAAATCCAATAGATTTATAATGTCATATATTTCATTATTATTGCTTATATATACTTTATAGTCATTCTTAAATGGTTAACATGGAGAATGAATCTCATCGCGTCGTGGAGACGGTAGTCCGTACGTACGCACGAGCGATGATATCGTTCTCATGATCATGAACTTGTGTTGAAGTGTATGTATAATATTTCAGTATCAATATCACTTTATAATAATCATATATATTTACTCATTACCCCATTATACCCATCCAATTAAGGTGGTGGCAGAAAATAGATTACACCACGGCGTGGAGACAGTATTCCGTACGTACGCACGCGTGGTGATTTCCTTTTTCCGTAGGATGGATAGAAGGTTAATTAGAGTTGTTTCATATTTATAATAACATATCAGTATATAATAAATACTGATGTTATTACTTTATCATGAAACAACTAAAGAAGAAGAAGTAGAAGAAGAAAAAAATTGAAAAAGATCGGTAATGGATATTACCTCTTTTTGACGCGCCTTTTCTTAACCTCCACTTAATGAACTAAGGATGGTCTTTGAAGAAGACCAGGACCTCTAGGATGATACTAGGGAAGTTTAGAAGAGATTTTGGCAGGGTGTGGCCGAGCTTGAAGGATCAAAGTGTTGTGAGGAGGAGAGGGAGGAGGTTCCCTTTTATAAGGGAGGAGAAGGGCACCTTTAGAATAACTAAAAATATTATTTTATTATAAAGTCAAATTCTGTTTTTAATAGCTCAAAATTGATATATTTAGAATATAAGGTGGTTAGGGGTAGAAATCCTTTCATCCAATATAATTTAGACAAGTTTAGGTATCAATTTTAACCTTATCATTTAGATTTAACTTTAAGTTAGATAATTTAACTTTTACCGTGTCTTCTTGTTTTCTTATACTATAAGGTTAATAAACTTACTATATCAAGCCAAACAAACCCAAAGTTGTTTATTATTAATATATATAACCTTATCTAAGTCATTTGGCCGAACCTTAGATTTTTAAGAATAAAATAACAATTAATAATATAATATTTGTTTTAAAAACTATTTTATGTCAATTTTGATACTATTTAGTAATTGATTTTTTTGAAAATTATAACAGAATGATTAGTTATAACCAAGTTAATTAAATCAATAATAACATGGCATATTAACCTATAAAATTAGTGTAATTCATAAAAAGTCTCAAATTACATTTATTTGGGTATTTATAACATCAATTATGTCAATAATTCATTATTAAGATAATTACTGCATCATCGTTCTGTCACAAATAAATTAAATTATTTAATGTCTAAAAATTAATAATAAAATATCATTATGTAGGAAATATTTTTATCTTTCTAAGGAATATTTATAGTCTAATTTAGCTTATGTATAACCCTATATTAAAAATGATTTACTTATTAAACTTTGATTTTAACTATTTTAACCCTTCTTTAAATAAATTAATAATAAATGTCCTAATCTAATCCAAGTGGGCTTAAATGGTCATATTTTATTCCTAAGGTTGATTTTGGTCGAATTACACTTGTCCAATAGAATTAGGACATGTGTTAGGGTAATAATAATATCATTTTTACCCTTAATTACCCTATTTACTTTTAACCGTGGTAAATAAAAGTAAAAAGTTACTATTCACCAAAAATTATTTTCATCTCATTGAACCACATTTTAGTCCTTGATATTAACCGTGTCTCTCGGATTTTTGAAATTCCACTCACAGAAGTGGTAAAATTAAGTTTTATGAAAAATTCAGTTTTTTAACTACCACTTAGTGGTTTCACTATTCATCAAAAATTGAAAGTTTTCAGAAAAATACCAAAAATTAGGCCTAAGGTATATTTGATATTATGATTTCAAAAATGATGTTTATTTTACCAAATTCAAAACATATCAGTTACATTAACTAATTAAAAAATTAATTCCCATCGTCAAAACAAATAGCGTGTTTTTAAGAGATAATAATTATCAAAAGATTGACACTTGTTTATGTGTGGTTTAAATGTGAAATTACATCCAATGACCAACATTGTATTAAATTGTAAAAATATATTCTAAATATACTTTAAAACCACTAAAATTAATAATTTATCACTATTAATTATATCTATTAAAAAAGTTTTTTTAATTAAAATTTAGTAATTTTCACTATTCATCAGAATATGAAAGTTATCCGAAAAATACCAAAATTTCACCCTAAGCTAATTTCGATATTCCGAATCCAAAAATGAAGTCCATTTTGAAAAATAAAATTTACAGAATTTCAAAAGGTGGTTATTATTATTCATAACGGCTAATTTTAATAGCATATCGTTGTTTAGTGAAACTCAGTATTGCGTACTACACACGCTATCGAGGAGGGTTGCGATTGCATGTAATGCAAGGAAATTCAAGGATGTGTGTTGTGAAATCTTCTTTTGGTGTAGCTTACAACACAAGACATTAATGAAAAGAATATTTTTAATATATCTCAGGGTGTTACATTCTACCCCCCTTAAAAATGAATTTCGCCCTCGAAATTCGTCGGGGTTATAAATGGTTTACTATTCGAAAGTTTCTTTAATAGAAACCCACTTCGTAAAAAGGAATACCAAAACCAATCTTTAAAAACAAAAGTATGAAATGTAATGGTTACCCAAATAAAATAATCATTGGGTTTCCACATAGTGAAAATATGGACATGGAAGAGAAATCTAACCATCAAGTTCTGATGGGGAGTGGTAGAGAACATGGCTATGAAAAAGCCAACAATCGCAAAGCCATAAATTTGTGATGATCTAGGGTACCATATGATTCATCATATATAAGATCACTAGGACAACATTTTTGGTTTTCAATATCATTTCCCAAAAGTTGAAAATTTTGAATTAGAAGAAATACTTACTTGATTTTGGTACAATCTCACTGTTGTTCGTGCTTTGAACAATTTCCACTTCATCTCTTAAAGAAATGAAGTTGAATTTGTTATTCGTGAAGTGTTAACAGATCATGTGATAGAATGATGGGTCATTCCATCTATTTCAAACAAAAGTTTAGCAATAGTTATCAAATATACATAAGTCCGTCTTTGGTGAGTTTAATCATATACGATTCCAAAAATGAACTTATACTTCATATATCATACTGATTAATAAAATAAAACTAGTTTCTAATAAACAGGGACTTCCTGTAGTCCAGTGGTAGGTGATAAAGGCCAGTCGCACTTCGGTTGTGGGTTCGATTCCCATGGCCTTGTCCGACGTGATGGGCTATCGCCCGTCCTGCAGGTTGTCCTTTTTCTAAAGCTATATTACTATAACATCCCATCAATAATATCGAAAAAAGTTTTATCCTAACTTATGTCCAACATAATCCATTCCAATCTTTAGGCTTATTTAAAATACTTCGGTCCAAGCTCATAGTATAAAGAAAATGATTACTTGAAATGTCATCAACCAACCATCATTTATCTCCCATTATCTTGTTGGTCACATTCCAATCATGTGAATACCGTAATAATGGATTCTCTTGAAAAATGAATACCCATTAAACCTTAGTGAAAACATGAATGCTGTAAAAACTTAACTCTTTCCACATACCAAAATCCAAAAATTCTATATAGTCAAACCATGATATAACCTTCTCCTTATATCAGTAATGAGCTCATGAATAATATCAAACATTTAATTTTCTCCTTATCCCTTCATTATGAGCATATCATCTACTTTCCAAAAATACTGGTACCATTCATCACATACTTTCAAAACTTAAGGAAATACAACAGCGTAACAATCCTTAGATTTCTCTTTATTCCATAGTACCATGATATTACTTATACAACATTACACTTGATAAACATGTAATCATTCCACTATATTCTTAAACCCTTGACCGAGCTTCAACAACTCTTTCATCTCACATATCATTTGTAGTCTCATCATCATCATCAACATAAATACCACCCATACGACCATACTGATTCTCTTCATGAGACTTTCCCTTAGGGAATTGGTTTTCATAATGCCCGTACATTCCACATTTAGAACATTTAACCATTGTTGATGTCATAGCAATACCATTATCCTCATCAATGGTGTTAACTGAACCTTTTCCTTTGCACTTACTGGCTTTGTGTCCTTTTTTCCACACCCAAATCATCTTCCAGTTCCTTTTAAACATTCTCCTTGATGCCTCTTCCCACATGATTTACATAGGGTAAATTGAACTTTCTTTCCTCTATGATCATCATGAAACTCCATCTTTCTCTTATTAGCCGAGTTAGGAAACTTACCAAATTTTACTTTATTGATCATATTATGAGATTGTTGATTCGGCATAATAATGATGTTTGGACCTATAAATCCCATTTCATTTGGTTTCTCATGAAGAATATCATTCCATTTTCCATCATATCCTCCATTATCGTGAATCGTCTTATTTCCAGCCATTTTCTAAAACCCAAAAAGAATAGTGTGAGACGCAAAAATCATGCTAGGTAAAACAACATAGTAAAGGGGGAGCACCCTCAATATCTAACATCTTAGGTTAAATTCTAAGATCTTTACCGTAGTTCTAGGACTATATCCTCTACGTATACTTATCCTTAGGGACATCCCTAGACATACCTTAGAAATATCTCTAGGGATCTCACTAATGTTTTCGCATCCTAGTTTCCAAAGGTTGACTAAACATTTCCTATAATACCAACTGTAGAGAACCAAAGCCCGACGTACATGAACATTACATTACTTTTGCGGAATACTTAGTACATAACAAAAACACACACACAAGGACCGTAATAGTTTAGTGTCTTTGGAAACTCGGAATATAATCTTCTAATCGTGGTGAAAGATCATCAACATCTCCCATAAATATATTCTTTTTTTAAAACTAAATCCTTTCTTTATGTCCTGGGGAAAACAAAACATAAAAGGGTGATCTCAAATGCTCAGTAAGGGTAAACAAAAGAAATATCAATCACGTCATATTCTTAAGAACATATCTTTTGGAAATCTTAACCTGTAAAAGAGATCATAATTTCATAAAATGGGATAAATCATAGTAGTGAAATGTAATCCCAATAATCATAACTTAAAACATGAAACATTGTGGCATACACACATAATCATAGAGAATCATTTCTTATTAGTCAATACTCATTGCCAAGACTATCTTAGTGGACAAAGTCCCTTTCTGAACCGAGTTCACTCCTCGTTTCAGTCCTGTTTCACTGAACCAGTATAACCTACCGTTCCAGCCATGTTTATCTCATGAGATATAAAATCTTTACCCAATTCATTGGAGGGAGATATAGGTCCCACCCATCTCCTAATGATACCATTCTTATGTGTGCCACAAAATCATAAATCATACATCATTGCATAACCCATGTAATAAAAATGGGATTCTTAAACAACATGACATCATAAAACAATTCATATAAGGTAAAGGAATTCATAAAAATAATTCCATCACAACATAATCAAATCAATGTAATAATAGGTATAAAAACATAACCCTTTATTATCTTAGATGGAAAATAATTTTGATAAAACACTTGAACTCCATTCTTGAGGAAAATATCCTTTCTACTTCAAAAACAATTTTCCTTTCTTAACATGTCATAAAATTCTAAACTAAAAGAAGTTTATTAAAAATAAACTTGAAAACTTATAAGGGAAGCTTCTTGGAAATAATGTTTTAAAAATCCATTCATGTTGTATAAGTTAAAAGAAATCATTCTTCTCGTACTTTTGTCGGAAAAGTCAAAAAGTACCTCGTACGAAAAAATGACAAAAGATTCCTTTCATATCCTTTACTAAAAACTCACCGAAGGGTAAAATTGGATTTAAAAAATTGTAGGTGGATGGAAATAAAATTACATATTGAAGAAACATGGATGTGGATGATAAAATACACCCTAGTAAATACCAAATTATAAACAATCTCGGATAAAAATGAGATTGTGATATTTCCCTTACCTTAAGTCTGATTTGCTTCGTAAGTGTCTGAACCTCCTATATAATGATTTAAATAATGTCATTAACTTATTACAGAATCATATTAATTGTTATGATATCATATATGGTTCACTTATGACTTTATATTACCCGTTCTTTTGTAAATTCCATGTTAAAGAAGCGTTTTGGGTAAAATCGTTTTATTTATCGTAGGTGTTTGGACTTGTTGTTCTTGACATTATTATTACTTATATCATGATTTACTTACTTCCAGAATATAAAACATGATTTATATATCATATATATTCAGTATATATATATATATAATAGATAGATAAATGAAATTAAACACACCGTTCATGGAGACGGTAGTCCGTACGTATGCATGAACGTTGTTTTCCTTTCCTTATTGTCTTGAATGGAAGTAAGTAGATGACATACATATATACATAAATACAGTAGCTTTATAATGTCATATATTTCATTATTATTGCTTATATATACTTTATAATCATTCTTAAATGGTTAACATGGAGAATGAATCTCATCGCGTCGTGGAGACGGTAGTCCGTACGTACGCACGAGCGACGATATCGTTCTCATGATCGTGAACTTGTGTTGAAGTGTATGTATACTATTTCAGTATCAATATCACTTTATAATAATAATATATAGTTACTCATTACACCATTATACCCATCCAATTAAGTGGTGGTGGAAAATAGATTACACCACGGCGTGGAGACGGTATTTCGTACGTACGCACGCGCGGTGATTTCCTTTTTCCGTAGGATGGATAGAAGGTTAATTAGAGTTTTTTCATATTTATAATAACATATCAGTATATAATAAATACTTATGTTATTACTTTATCATGAAACAACTAAAGAAGAAGAAGTTGAAGAAGAAAAAAATTGAAAAATATCGGTAATGGATATTACCTCTTTTTTACGCGCCTTTTCTTAACCTCCACTTAAAGAACTAAGGATGGTCTTTGAAGAAGACCAGGACCTCTAGAATGATACTATGGAAGTGGAGAAGATATTTTGGCAGGGGTTGGCCGAGCTTTAAGGATCAAAGTGTTGTGAGGAGGAGAGGGAGGAGGTGCCCTTTTATAAGGGATGAGAGGGGCACCTTTGGAATAACTAAAAATATTATTTTATTATAAAGTCAAATTCTGTTTTTAATAGCTCCAATTTGATATATTTATAAGATAAGGTGGGTAGGGGTCTCAATCATATCATCCAATATAATTTAGACAAGTTTAGGTATCAATTTTAACCTTATCATTTAGATTTAACTTTAAGTTAGATAATTTAACTTTTACCATGTCTTCTTGTTTTTTTATACTATAAGGTTAATAAACTTACTATATCAAGCCAAAAGAACCCCAAGTTGTTTATTATTAATATATATAACCTTATCTTAGTCATTTGGGCGAACCTTAGATTTTTAGGAATAAAATAACAATTAATAATATAATATTTGTTTTAAAAACTATTTTATGTCAATTTTGACACTATTTACTAATTGATTTTTGTAAAAATCATAACAGAATGATTAGTTCGAACAAAGTTAATTAAATCAATACTAACATGTCATATTAACCTATAAAATTAGTTTAATTCATAAAAAGTCTCAAATTACATTTATTTGGGTATTTATAACATCAATTATGTCAATATTTCATTAATAATATAATTACTGCATCATCGTTGTGTCACAAATAAATTAAATTATTTAATGTATAAAAATTACAAATAAAATATAATTACGTAGGAAATCTCTTTAGCTTTCTAATGAATATTTATAGTCTAATTTAACTTATGTACAACCCTATATTAAAAATGTTTTACTTATTAAACTTTGATTTTAACTATTTTAACCCTTCTTTAAATAAATTAATAATAAATGTCCTAATCTAATCCAAGTGGGCTTAAATGGTCATATTTTATTCCTAAGGTTGTTTTTGGTCGAATTAAACTTGTCCAATAGAATTAGTACATGTGTTAGGGTAATAATAATATCATTTTTACCCTTAATTACCCTATTTACTTTTAACCGTGGTAAATAAAAGTAAAAAGTTACTATTCACCAAAAATTATTTTCATCTCATTGAACCACATTTTAGTCCTTGATATTAATCATGTCTCTTGGATTTTTGAAATTCCGCTCACAGAAGCGGTAAAATTAAGTTTTATGAAAAATTCAGTTTTTTAACTACCACTTAGTGGTTTCACTATTCATCAAAAATTGAAAGTTTTCAGAAAAATACCAAAAATTAGGCCTAAGATATATTTGATTTTATGATTTCAAAAATGATGTTTATTTTACCAAATTCAAAACATATCAGTTACATTAACTAATTAAAAAATTAATTCCCGTCGTCAAAACAAATAGTGTGTTTTTAAGAGATAATAACTATCAAAAGATTGACACTTGTTTATGTGTGGTTTAAATGTGAAATTACATCCAATGGCCAACATTGTATTAAATTGTAAAAATATATTCTAAATATACTTTAAAACCAATCAAATTAATAATTTATCACTATTAATTATTTCTATTAAAAAAGTTGTTTTTAATTAAAATTTAGTAATTTTCACTATTCATCGGAATATGAAAGTTATCCGAAAAATACCAAAATTCCACCCTAAGATAATTTCGATATTCCGAATCCAAAAATAAAGTCCATTTTGAAAAATAAAATTTACAAAATTTCAAAAAGTGGTTATTACTATTCATAATGGCTAATTTTAATAGCATATCGTTGTTTAGTGAAACTCGGTATTGCGTACTACACACGCTATCGAGGAGGGTTGCAATTGCGTGTAATGCAAGGCAATTCAAGGATGTGTGTTGTGAAATATCCTTTTGGTGTAGCGTACAACACAAGACATTAATGAAAAGAATATTTTTCATAAATCTTGGGGTGTTACACATCCATCTCAATCATTGATAAATTCCACACTATCTCAACCTCGCCCACAACGATACAACATTATCTACACAAGAAGGCTCGACACTCTCTTCAATACAGAAGAGGTTGATGTTTCAAAACTGAGGGCATCATTTCTACCCTTAAACCCAAAAAATCAACCACATGTGCAGCAATAAAAGAGTGTGAAGCACCTGTATCAAACAACACATGAATCAAGGTATAATTTAAAAGAATAGTACCTCGCACCGTGGATGGTCCCGACTGATCATCCACCACAACCTGTTCAGCTCCGAACACATGTTTTCTTTCCACACTCTTCTCTTTATAGCTCTGCTAAGGCATCGTGGTATTCTGAGAATCACCATGACCCACTTTACTCTGCTGACGAGGGGTATGCTTCTATCCCCGTCCCGTCGAAGCATACGACGTCTGCGATCCCTGAGGAGTGTCACGCGCACCCGACCTTGGAGGATTCCAACAATAATGGTGAAGATGCCCCATCTTCTTACAAATATGACATGATCGAGGTTGTTTCATACAATGCCGCTTGATGTGGTTCGTAGAACCACACTGAAAACATCCCGTCTTGATCTGGGGTTCGGAAGAAGATTTACTGATCCTTCCATCAGATTATATGCCATATTTTCTCCCTGGGAATAAGTTTTCCTCTTCCTCTTGAACCCAGCGTTAGAGTTCCCACTATTCCCAATGGTTACCACCATGCTCCTCTGCCCGGAGCTCCCAACAGATCCAGCTCAGCCACTGAGGCTCTATTCACCTTCTTTGTGTAATCATCTATACACAACACTGCAATCTTTGAACGGATTTCTTACCTTAACCCCGCTTCAAAGATCCTTGCCTTCAACGATGTGCTACCTGCCACCTCGGGTGCAAACCGCACTAAGTTCATTAACTTATCTGCATACTTCGTCACATACATAAGCTCTTGCTTCAAAGTGAAGAAATCATTCGTACACTTAATTCTGAATGTATGTGGGTAGAATTGTCTGTTAAACAATTCCTCAAAGCCTTCCCACATCATACCCTGGTCCATCCCCACTTGGACTACCAACTCCCACCACCAAAGGGCAAGATCTTCGAATATATATGTGGCCAACTTCACTTTTAACTCTATTGGAGTTCCCAAGAACTCGAATATCTTGTTCATTCTATTCAACCATGCTTCTGCCCTTTTTGTCCCTGAATCACCCATGAAGATGGGTGGATTCATCTTTTGAAACTATACCGCATGATCCACATGCCTTGGTTAATCTTGTTTGTTTCCACTTTCCACATCTTGTAAAGCTTGCACTATGATTTGCACTAGATATTGGTTCACCTGAGGCTCAGGTGCTACCACATTCTCAGCAGCCTCCTCCGGTTGGTCCCTACGACGCCTACCCAGTGCCATTTCTATAAACATAAACCAAACAACCATGAGTCTAACTTTAGTAGACATCACGAAATCCCATTTCAATCACATTACACAACACTATCACAACAAGGCTTTCCACCAGTTCACAATTTCCACATGTTCCATGTTTCAGCATTTTGAAAACCCAACCATTTTCAAAATACCAATTTATTCACATTACAATTTCACACATTCATATCACATCATAAATTATTATACCTCAATGAAATATGAATCCTAGTGGGAAGCCATTTCTACCATGCATTCCATGCTCATCTCATTGAATACACCCATGATAATGAGATATTCAATTCCTATAAGTGTCTCCAAAACACTTATGTACCCAACTCCCTGGTAACTTGAATTTTAGCATAAAATGGTTAGCTACGTCCTTTTATGCTATACATTCCAAGTTCTAAAATTCCTACACCTTGCTACCATCCCGACACAAGGAATATAACACAGAGAATGTCAACACCAAATCCGAAGATCAACTCCAAAGGAACGAACAAACTGATACCACTTGTAAAACCCTACCCCTACCTCATTGTCTTGAGGAGTCGGTGAGGGCTACTTCGCCATAAGCGGCGCTCCCAAGATGCCAAAGGCTGGAAATAAATGTCTAGGGCTTCAAGATAAAGTTGGTTAATGATTTACCTCAATACAAAACCAACCAAATCATCCACTAACATCCACTATATGATGCATGTCAAATAAACACCCAAACATGTATTCCCAAAAACAACCAAGTTGTTCCACAATACAACCCCAAACCAATACAGCTAGACATGTCCACTAACATCAGAGTACAAGTGGAAACTAAAAAACCAAAGAACCACGAGCCATAACACCTCCACAGCTCCACACCCAGATCCAAGCTCCAAGCTCTACCAAGACATCACAACACACCACTAAAGGAGTTTGATGCCTTACCTTTTCCCACATCGCGGTACATGACATCTGCAAAGACACCAACGTGCCAAAGAAGGGGGTGAGTACTAAAACTCAATAGGATTTCCCCAAATGACTTCCCTACACACGCTACTAGGATAAAACCATTAGCACATTTATATAAAACAGTTTATATAAATTAAATCACAAGTGCAACCATTTTCATAAACCAAACATTCCCTTACCAATTCATTACACCCAACCCAAGAAACAAAGGGAAAGCCAAAGAAAACAAACTACAAACCATTCCATCATTTACATGTTAGCATAAAAACTTACATCTTGAAAAGCAATGCACAACAAACAACCAAAATGGTGGGACTTCCACCCAACCTGTTCACCCATTCACACCAAAACAATCAAAATGGTGGGACTTCCACCCAACCCGTTCACCAATTCACAACTCGCGGTACTCCCTGACCACTACTCATATGGTGGTTCTTCCAACCACCATTCATCCCCTTTTTATAGTGAGACTTCCCACCCACTTCCATACAAAATTTCAATCAAACCCAACCAAGCATAAACCCACCAAGCTCACAACAACATGCAATCAACCAACTCCATTTCATATCAATCCACTTCAATAAATCACCCATTTATTGAAAACAATTTTCCATGCCAAACAACATTTAAATAAAACATATATTTTATTAAAAATCCTTTACATCAATAATTTTCACAAATCAACCATATCATCCCATTTTAAAATCTTCATTTTAAAATCCACAAGAATAGCATTTCACCATAAAACACCCTTTTTCCCAAAAATCTCCAAAACATCACCCAAGGGATTTCCAACCAATTTCTCATATCAAAACACAATTAATTTCAAGAAAAGCAAATGAATTGTAACTAAAACCATTAGCTCTAACCAAGTAGAGTCGATAGAGAATCCACCTACCTTTAGGGTTCCCAAGAAATTGACCCAGAAGCCACCGCACCTCAAATCTGGCTAATGCACCACCAAAACCTCTCTAGAACCCCTTTCCCTCACATCCACAAGCCTTATTATTAAAATACAAGGCAACCACAATGCTATATATACACACAACAAGTATTGATCTGGAAAACTAAGAATGAGAGGGATGTAGATCTAGAGGAAAACGTAAGAGAAACAATCGGAGAGACTTACCCGGGAGAAATCACCTTCAACCCGCCTTGAAAACCCTTTGAAATGCTTCCAAATTGAGTGGGAGAGCACCCTTAACCCCTGAAAACCCAAAATCCCGAGTGAGGCTTGAGTGGGAGGAAGATTAGAGTGAAATGAGGAAATCCTGAGTGAGCCCAAGTTTTATAAACCTAATTTTAAGTATCCACACGGTTAGCCCACACGGTTTGGCAAACCGTGTACTAACCGTGCACACGCTACTGCTTAGGGAACAAGGGTTTGCACGGTTGCCTCGCACGGTTTGGAAAACCATGCACCAGTCATGCGAAGCCTACTATCTCCCCTGCACGGTTTCCTAGAGAACCCGCACAGTTTCCACTAACCGTGCTCAAACCGTGAACCCCTTTAAAAGCCTCCAAAATCATCCAAAACCATTCGATACTCTCCCATCCTCTTCCCAACTCATCCCATGCACTTTAAACACATAAAAATGCATAAAAAAGGCCACATACCTCAAACCGGGGGGTGCTACAGTAGTGGTGATGAATAAAAAAATCAGCATAAGGGAGATTATATTTCAATTAAAAATAAATAATTTTGGAATGAAAATAATACACATAAATTAAATCTTCCTCAAAATTTTATGTTTTAGACTCCTTTTCTTCAATAAGGGTAGTTGGGAATACATTTTTTAGATATATAAGGGGATCTTCAAGTCTTACTTCAACCTCACCAATGTCTTATTGAAATTTAGGTAGAATAGGAACATAATTCACCTAACATTTACTTTGTTTCTAATCCATCCATAATACTTTAACTTCTTCAACTTCAGCAGCCAACAATGCAACCTTCTTTATTGCTTTTTCGAGAACTTTTAAATTTTCTTAAAGCATCATGGTGTTTTGTTTTTCTTTGGGTCTTCATTGTCTATTCCCTAATAGTATCACCATAAAAGTTTTCAACAAGCCAATAATTTTAGTAATCACCATAAAAATCCATCTTGGATGAATAAATTAAAGGTATCCAAAAAATCACTTTCTTTAGTTTTTTTAAATTTTTGATTTTTTTTATGAAAAAAAATGTGTGAAAGCACTTGGCCTCCCCAAAAATGGTGCCAAATTGATAACCGTTTTTTGTCACAAACCACTATTCAATAAATTTCTCATTATCCAAAGAATTTACCATATTCTAAAACCCTAGGGTAGATCATAAGGATGCTGCTTATATGCATTGTCTTTATTTTTCCACCATTATAAACTAACTAATATAAAACAATTAAACTAATATAAATGAAGGTTTTTTAAAATATATGAAATATAAATATTATATATATAAATTCAATTCAAAAATTAATGTTGTTAGAATAAACAAATAAGGCAATTTTTCTTGGGAGGTTATGGGGATTGATATAATTTTTTAAAAAGAATATCAATATTCAATTCAATAAAGTGATCAAAACCTATCACACTACATTTTTTTATTTGAAATGTCATTACCCCATAGCAATAACTCTACATAAAAGAAAAATATCTTCCTAAATTCATCTAGGAGACCTCTTCATAGACCATCCCAATCTATTATATTCTCCAAAATATGAACAACACAAAAAAGTTTAGGGAAGGAAAAAATGGAGAACGAGAAGAATAATTCAGTGGTAGAGAAAAATGGGCGACTTCTCACCATACTAATTTCAACCACTAGAAAAAATATTATAATTGAATAAATATATATAAAATTAATAACAATAAAACTAAATTAATCCACCATTCCCTCCCTCAAACAATCATCGATGTTAGTTCTCTATTTTTAGTGGAGTTGAGAAGGGAACAACAGTGGGAGAACACATTAAAAAAAATGGGAGAAGGAGATGAATGAAGAATAAGACTAAAATAATATATATTCAAAATAAAAATAACTATTACAACATCAAAACTACACATTATCCCATAAAAATGTATATATTGTGAAATGGGAGAAGAGATACATATTTATGGGGAGAAGGGTGAAGAATTCTCGCGCAAAATATTGACACCAAAAGTTTATGAGTTTATGGCCCATTAAATGGAAAAATTTGTAATAGTTGTATTCATAAAATTATTTACTTAATGTATTTATCATTAACCCTAAAAGTTTAAACATAATTGGTGACAGGGTGTAGGATTTATGTCCACTAAAGAAATTAATTTCATCCTTGTGACTCTTTATATTGTAATGTTTCAACTTACTATGCCTTTATGACCTTGTAACCTAAAGATTTATGTATAGAACCCTTAATAACATTTTTCCATAACGTATTTCTCATCCCTACACTAAATTTCAGATGTTTTGTACATGTTTTACAAAATATTTAGTTTAATTACATAACAAAACAGTTTCTTCCCAAAGAGACCTTTCATCTTCTACAAGTTGAAACCGCCTAAATACTACCTTAATGAGTGAAACGTTCTTTTAAACTTATCATGAATGTTTTAATTTTCATAATAGTACATATCCAATTGTGATAAATGAATTTGGAAACATTTAACTAGGTTTATGCCTCAATTATGGATGCGAGTTCCACTCTACCTTATAGAACAACTTTCCAAAAAGAATAATTTATTTGGGACTCCATATTTTCGAATAAAGCCTTATCCTTTTTAGACCATATTTATCACACAAACATATTAATACTAAAAAATAAGAATAATTATATTTGGATATGTATGGAAAAATATATGACTAAAATATAGAAGATATTTAAAATGGTTAAAATTCCAAAATTGACCATTTTTTGCATTTAAGCTCAAAATACCGAAAAAACCTAAAAATGTGAAAATTTCCCATTAAATAACATTATGGTTGGATAAATAAAATTTAATTACAGTATATATATATATGTGTGTGTGTGTGTGTGAAAATGTTATCTTCATCACCAAGATCCCTATTTTATGTCATGTTTCTAGCAGAGCCTTTGAAAGGCATTGAGATCGCTGGATCTTCCAAGAACATCCTATTATCCTTAGATTGATGGCCAATTTGAATGGATGATTCATATTCTATAGGATATATTGAGAGCCTATTCTCTGGAAATCAATGATTCTTGGAGAATTATCTAGTTCTCATGTAGTTTTCCTATAATAATAGCTTCTAAGAATCGATCTAAATTGATCTTTTAGAATGTTTATTTGGAAGTTCATGTCATTCTACTTTTTGCTCATTGTAAGTGGGTGAGTTGGTATTTTTTGGGCCTAATCTCAGGAAAATAAAATTTAAGTAGATTTATTTTATCAATAATTTGTTTTCAACCATGTGGAGTGGGAAAAAATAATAGTTTGACTATCAAAGGTGTCCTATGGAATTCAAAGTTGGCCACCATGTCTTTTTTTAGGTGTATCCTAGGCTAGAAAAATTCCATATCCATAAGTAGGGAAAGCTATTTCCTAGTTTTTTCAAGAAATTTTAAATATTGGAGAGAATTTTTATATTAGTATACTAATTGTCTCTTCTATAGTGTTACAGTTTCATGCATGATACATTTCTCATATCTCAATTTTAGATATATAATATTTATCCTTCTTACTTGATATATATAGATGATGTTGAGGTTGATGTCGATGTGTACTTTAAGTAAAATCATATCTGTATTATAGACCATTGTGAGAAATTTCTCTAAGGAAATACTATTCCCCTAGTGCGAGTGTAGTGGAACTATTGGCATGTTTAGGAGGAGACCTAGGAGAGGGAGTCAGACATGTGGGTGTAGAGGCTCAATTTCTTCATTGATAACTCTCATTAATGCATGGGAGAAAACTTTTGGATGAGCTATTGTATGTTGTGTTGGTTGTAAGACCTCTCCCTGTTATAAGGTACTTCCCTGCTTTAATTTTTTATTGAACACGTTCAATTCCTTAATCGAGCATTGTTCTAGGTTAAAATATGTTTTAGTGATTCTTGGGGGATTATTGGAGAGGAACTTTAAATAACTAGCAGTGGTATGTAGAATAGGGACATCTTTAGTGAAACCGTCTAGATGGTGGAATACATAGTAACTCTATAATGCTACCAGATTACCTCAACTAGTCATTTTACTATCATCGACCATCAATTGGCCCACTAGTGAGCTAGTGGGATCACAATGACTAGTCGATGGGGTCTGTCGGGATTTTTAACTAGGGGTAGCCTAGTAAGTTCCTCCTTCATACTATTTTAAATTTAATAATACTCTCATTCAACCCTTTTTAAGATTTTTTAACTAAAAGGGTTCTATATGGCTTCCTAGATTTCTCCAACTTCTTCCTTTAATACATTTTTTATTTCTCGATATGGATACCAAGATTTGGTATGCTTTTCCTAGAATTGATCAATTACTATAATTTTCTTATTGGTTCTTCTTTATCCATCCATAATAGATGATTATATCATTATCCATAGGGATTTTTTTTGTTGTGTATTTATCTAAATTCTTTATTCTTGAGATTTTTCATTACAGTAGTTGAGGTAAGTGGTCTAAAACATCTCCCAATGGTCTGATTTCAATTTATAATATGTGTAACATGTACAATTACACTACCAAACTAAGCATGCAACTAATTTCAATTGGAAATAAATTTTATTCCATGAATCCCTTTAAATATACCCTATTTGTATCTCCTCGGGTCCAATGGAACTTGATACCTTAGACGTTTGTCCACCCATGAGGTGTGCCAAAACTTGAACTGAGGTTATAAATCTTGATTATAAAAATCTAGTTCTCTTGAAACTATTTTGTAAATTGTTGTTTGGTCTTTGGATCAAACCTTGTGAACCTTTTCATCCTAGGTTTTTAAAATTTGGAATATAGACTTGAAATAACTTATGAATTGGTAATTGGGCATAATTGACATGTGAATTGGTAAATAGTAATAATTGACATGTGAATCGGTAATTGGGAATACTAGACATGTAATTGGAACTTAGAATAATGGAATAATAAAATGTAACTACAATTTGAATGAAATTTTTTTTTGCAATTAATTAACCAAAATGGGAAATGGTTAACATATTTGGAATGTTTGGGTATATTTTTATGCATTTTAATTGATTTTACTTGATACGTTGAGTATGTAATTGGTCGTAGAATGGGAATTCACCTTGGGTATGATGTGAACTAAATATTTAATTAGACCTGGCATGTTAATTTTCCATGGATCATTTGAGAACTTAATATTTAATTGGCCTCAAGAATGGGAATTCTCCTTGACTCTGTTGTGAATTGATGATATGTATAGTTATTTAGCATACTGGACCTGGAAACATTTGTGTGTATGGATAGATACACCTTTCATCATGTTGTATAAGTTAATCCTGACCTGAGTGTCAACCTAAAGCTCAAGGGTTGGAAGGTATTATTAGATATGAAACATTTAATTTATAATTAATGCCTTTTTTTATCGTGTTATTTCATGAACTACTACTCAAATTGGATTTGTTTAAAGACCATAGGTAGTGTCCAACTGAGTTTTGCTAAAACCCTATTTGGGATTCCTTTTATTACCCTAACATACTTCTTGGATATAGTTCTGGACAAGGAAAAGGGGTCCTATTCTTGATTGGTTGATTTTCTAGTTGGGAATAGAGCTTGGATATGGGGCCACACATAGGGTTTAGGAATGTTTTTTGGAGACTTTATTTCTAGCCTTTATTTTAGTTGGTTATTTTTTTTAACTTGGTATGAAATTAAATATGACATTTCATGGTTTTATAATATGGTATTTTTTGGAATTTTCCTATTTATCTACTAGAATTTATTCTATTAATTTTTTTATCATGGTTTTGTTTTTTTTTAATTTTTTACCATAGGTTATAGTATTTACACTATATTTATTAAACCCTCACTAATATTGGGAAGACATTAGAATATGGGGAGGCATGTTTGAGGTATTTTGGTGACCCGCCTTGGTCATGTGAGGGAGAAATGGGTCAATTATGTTACATGTTATGCTTATACAATATATGAGAGACTTTTTGGACCATATCAGAAGATTCCAAATAAGAGTGGATAATGAAACTTTAAGAATAATGAATATTATATATATGGATAATAAAACCAAATAAACTTCTATTAAAGTTTATTTTTATTTAGATAAATTAAGAATAAATCATGAAGTTTTAGTGGTAAGGATTCCCCAAAAGAATGGAATTATGGAAAGGAGGAATCACATGGTAAATAATATGTCCAATAATTTATTGATAAAAAGTGTAATACCTTATAATTATCGAAATGAAGTTATGTAAGTGGTTATGTATACTTATAATCAATCATTTTTCGGTCCTTGAGATGAGAAGATTCTTTATAAAATGTGGTATGGTAGGAAACCCTCATTGAAACATCTCAAAGTACCCAAAAGTAAATGTCTCATTAGAAATGAAGATGGAAATCATAAAATATATAGTTATATAGTGGATAAAGGAGTGTTTTTTGGTTACTTGTCAAATAGTAAATCCTATAAATGTTTCAATAAAATTATCAAAAAAATATTTGAAAGTAGTGTTGTAAAAGTTTTTGAAAATAATTCTAAATAAAATTCTATAACTTTTGTCCCTAAATAAGTGAGTAAATAATAATAAGAGATAAAATTGTATTTAGAAGAATTATAAAATCATATAATTGATTATAATTCTAAAATGGAATTATAATATTATCATGAAATTAAATTAATTCACCTCATGACTCAAAAAATAATGAAAAGTATTATAGTTTTTCAAAGGAAAAATATTGGAGGAAAATCTACTCTATAAAAGACCTAGATAATGATAATAATGGGGGATAATAATCTATTATTAGAGGTAGAACCAACTTCATTCAAAGATGTATTAAAGGATAAATAATGGGAGAAATACTTAAATGTAGAGATGGATCAAATAAAAAAGAATAAAACATGGGATTTTATAGGTATACATTGACATCACAATGTGAATTGTATAAAGAGGATTATTGAAAAGAATGTTCATAAACATTTAAAATTGGATGGGAATAAAGTGATTATATTTTGTTGAAAATATGGTCAAATTAAATTATATGATGTTAAGTAAACATCTTATTTAGTTCTGGGGATGGAATTAATAATACTTTTCCTATAAGTAGTTATTCAAATAAAGATTAGAGGCTATAGAATGGATGTAAAGATATTATTTCTAAACATATTCTTTAAATAATAGTTACAAATTAAACAAAAAGTATTATTTCTTATTATATATGATTATTTAATGGTTTTTAGGTTGAAAAGGATTTATATGGTATGAATTAAGAACCTCATTCTTGTTATTCATGACTAGATTAGTATCTGGTGATGTTATAGATCAAGAGAGGAGGGGTTGATCACAACCTCTAAGTGAAATTCTCAGATGAATAGAATTTTATGGTGATGGTATATGTGGATGATATCGTATTTATTATAAAACATTTATTATATTGAATAATTTTTCAATATAATGCATTACAAAATTTGATATTTCAATGATAAAAGAAGAAACATACCTTCTTAGGTTACAAGTTCATCAAATAAAATATCACACTATTATCTCATATGTTATATATGAAAGATAAATATTAAATAATTTATAAATAGAGGATTTATAAATAATTTATACTTTTTTACTTGTTATAATAAAACTTATAAAGTATGGGGATGAAAATTAAGTAGATACAACATTTAATCGAAGAATTACTGGTAGTGAAAATCCTTTCTGATGTTTTCAAAACAATATTCTAACAACTAGCTTTTCTAAAAGATTTTTTTTAAATTAGGTGAAATATGTGTTATTAGAACTAGATAAAATGTTGCTGAAAATTTTATAGAAGTCTTTATGAAGAAATGTTTTAAAACGTTTCTGATCATATGATCCATCAAACACAGTCCATCGGATTCTCCAATAGTCGATACTTTTTTTTGGGAAGTCAGAAGTTGTTAATGATGAAGAGAGTCGTAAAATGAGAAAGTTAGAAAGTTAGGAAGTTTTAATATTTTCAAAATGAAGCTAGATAATTTCATTAGTTATTTCAATTTCCAAAAACATCATGAATAATTCATAATACAAGTTGGAGTTTGTAGAAGAAAAGTGAAGTGTGAATTTATGGATTTTCCAAAGTTAAATGTTTTTGGATGCTTCTTATCATACCAATAATAACTAGACATAGAAGTTGTCAAAAGACTATAAATATTATTTTTAAAGGTTTATAGACTTTTTAAGAATAAAGGAATAAGTTGAACCTCTACGGACATAGGTTTCTAGACATAGAGATTCGAATGCAACTCCTGAGGTAGAATATTGCACATAACAAATTCAAATAGAGTGTTGTTAAATGTTGAAGTTTCTATACTAATAATTCCAAAAGAACTTATTAATATTTAGAAACATTAATAGATATAGATTTTTTAAGTTGATAAATTTATATAAATTTTAACCTTACTAATTGAATAAACTTTCCAAACAGAAGTTTTGGACAAAGTTTTTTTCAGAATCTCCAAACTTCTTTTTAATGAGTTTTTTTGTGGTTTTTAAAAATACAAAAAAATGAAAAGTAAATAAAAAAATAAGATTTAATATTTGAGTATAAATAAATTGGGATATAAAGTTTTTAATAAGACATATTTCTCTTAATAAACAAGATTATAAGTGATCTTACTGAGCAACCATATGAAGAAGAGTAGACAGAGTCTTTGGACATAGCAGTTATATGTGTTAAAGTTTCTACTATTTTTTTTTGTCAACTAAAGCCTTTAGAAGTTTTAATAATATTTTCAACCATCTTTAGAGTTTTTGGAGTACAAGATTGATCAATATATTATTTATTTTTCAGTAAGTTAAGGAAAAAATTTATGAGTTATTTAAATTGGGTTATGAGAACCATAATTATTGTTTTGGACTGACATATTACAAACTATTAATTTCCAGAAATAGCATTTGAAAGTTTCTTATTCAAGTAAGGTTTAGAATTCATAGGTTCAAGAGAATTCAGGACAACTCTAGAATATTTGTGAATAATTGATAAATGGTCAAATGAATTTCAAATTTCAAATAATTTTGGATCTGTGAATTTGGGGGAGAAAAAAAATATTTCATTTTACTAACATTTCTATTTCTAAAGCACCTATAAATATATGTGGAAAGTAAATTTTTACTTGTTGTCATTCACCCATGCATAAAAGTTGAGACGTAGGTAAATTTTTTTCAAAACAAACTTTCTAACTAAAGTTGTTTTATATTGAATAAGTGTTTCTAGATAGAGGGTTCTGATTAGAAGATCGGACTGAGTTAAGTTCATATTACCAGATAGAGAGAATTGGACTAAGGGAATCAGTATTATTTTTTAATATAAGTTGAGAATCACAATTTTGTTAATCATGTAGATCAAAAAATTTGGTATAAGAGTAGATTCATCAAAGGTGAATTATACTCAATCTGTTATACTGGGTTCATCAGACAAAGTACCATTGGATCCAGGTACATCAGACAAAATTTTTTAATAGACCTTTGTGGAGTAGAAAGTTTCATTGATACATTTTATTTCTTGGATGAATTTTTTTATGTAAAATTTTTGTAAACTGATGGGATTTATATAATTTTTCCTATTAAGATATCTAATTTTTCTAATAGTATTTCACACATTTTTTATTCACTTATTCAAAATATTTTATTTCTATAGATCCATGATAGTGTTTTTTGAAAGGATTTAGATTCTCACACTGAGGTCGAACCTTGTAAATTGTGTGTGTATTGTTTAATTTTCTACTTCTAAATACACTTGATTTTACTAAAATTTAATAAGGAAGAAACTCTAAAAAGTTATAGGTATTAAATTTACTAATGTTGAAATTTATAAAAAGGTGACAACTGATTCAACCCCCTCTCATTTTCAGTTTTCAATGATCATTTTGAACTTCAATTGGTATCAAAGGGAATGTTACCCTATTGAATATTTATCATGGATAATCTCAATTATATCAATAGTAGAGGAGTTCCTATATTTTATGATAAAAATTATTATGATTGGAAAAATAGGATGATTCTATATCTTCATTCACTTGGCCAGGAAGTTATTAATGCTTCCATAATTTGATTTTCACCCATTGAAAAATATTTCATTATAAAATCCGTTGATAATATAAATATTTAATTTGATGGAAAATATTGAAATATTTTTCTTATATCTCTAAAAAAATGTTTATATAAGGGTGATGGGTCTCAAAACATCAAATATTATATGGGATAATATCAAGAGTATTTTCATAGGGAATAGTAATGTAAAGGAAGAAAAACGAAAAATCTGAAATATAAAGTTTAATGGTATAAAAATTACATATGAGGAAACTATTGATGAGTAATTCACTAGAGTAAATAATTTTTTTTAAGACATCAGTTGTTTTGGATATGTCTTGGGAGATTATTTAATTGTTATGAAACTCATGAAAAACTTTCACAACATGTTTTATTCTAAAATTTATTCTTTAGAAGATAAATTATATTTATCTATTGATGAATTTAAAAACAAATATTGTTGCCTATGAAATGAGAAAATATTTAGTAGTCAAAAATAATATGAAAGATGAAATGGATTTTGAATTTATGATATAGATAGAAATTCAATATGTTTATGATTTTGATCCTTTTGAATCTGAAGATAAATATAATGACAAGTTGAATAAAAAAATAATGTCTCTTATATCTAATAAATATTATAGAGGAAAATTAAATTATGTATGAAAAATTACTCTCAAGTGTTTCGAGTGTGTGGAATCATTCATTTTTCTATGAATTTACCCAAAAATAAATTTAGTGAATTTTAATATCATTATGAGGAAAAACTATGGTTGAAGAAGTTTGAAAAAACATCCAAGAAAGAAAATAAGTACTTTTGTGTAAAGAATAAATCCATTGGAAATAGAAGAAGTATGGTAATTCAGAATGTAGAATCTGACTTAGATGAGATTGATTCATCATATGATGGAAGTTCTGAAAGAATCATAACCTTATTTAAAAAATGTTGAGAAAAAATGAAGCATCGTCAAATAGTGAAGAAGAAATGGGTGAAGAATCTTATAGAGAGTACCATATGAGGTTAGAACTTGTTTCATGTATTCATAAAAATAGAAATCTCCAAAAATAAATAAAAGTGATTAATAAATATAGTGGAAAAGTTGTTTAAGTAATAAAATATATTTATAATAAGTAATAAGAATAAATCAAATAAATCTTATGTTATAAATTGAGAATTATTGAACATGAAAACATAGTTGAATACCTTAGTGATAAGTTGGAATATAAAGAATATGAAGTTAACAAAACTAAACAAAAAATCCTTTATAATGAAAGTTATTTAAAAAATGTGAATGAATATTTTAGAAAGGATTGATAAGTAAAATCTAGATCATCTAAAGGTGTTTAAAATTTCCACTTTACAAATAAGTTGATTTCACCACCCATTAAACTTAAATGTACATTTTATTTTAGTAACCTTTCAGGTTTTGGAAAAGGTGCTGTGAAATCTTGGTGTGATAATGCTTGTGTTATACCTATCACATCTAAAAGAAGTTAAAAATTCCCATCGTACGTTAGATAGACCATACCTAGAATATGTTATACTGGAAAGAAGTTATCAACATCAATAAATATTCTACAAATAAAGACTATAGTTCAATATAAACCCAATATTTGATGGTAATTTCTAATGTTGTGGAATTTATGGGAATATATCTTTCAAATATAAGTATATTTTTTTAATTTTTGAAAGATGGTATGAATATTGGGGAATAAATGGTGGAATTATCATGAGTAAAATTATTAAAACACATAATATTTAAGAGGTAAAATATCAAGATGATACAAAACTTCCTACAAAACAAAATTTATGTTTTGTATAATTATGTGTAATATGTGACTATGTTCTCCATGATACTAAAGAAAGCATGAAAATAATTCAAAGGTAAAGTTATTTTGTGGGAAAATAAAAGGAATATAGAAAGAAAAAGTTAAATAAAGATATTTTGTTATTTATATAGCCTTAAAAGAAACTAAACGAATTTAACCATGGACACATGATAGTAGTAGCTCATCACATGTGAAAAGTGATTTGAAAGTCTTGAAAGATATTTAAAATCAGGATGGTGGACCTATTACCTTCAGGGATGAAAGTTCTTTAAAATCAAAGGAATTTGAATGGATGAGGTTGAAATAGAAGAATTGAAGTCTAAGGAATTTATATTTGTTTATGTTCAAAAAAATAAATTACTTAGTGAAAGTTAAATTTGAGATGATGAAAAATAATTTTTTTATAAAAAATTATTGTATCATCAAAAGTGTGTAAGATGTAAAAGTAATTACGAGATGAGATGGAACCAGTAGAAATATTTTTCAAATTAGAGGACTTGATAAATTCTATTATCTATGCTCTGATGATGAGAATAAGTTTTGGAATTTTAGAATTGTTCACCTTGGGTAGAAAAGTATAAAAAAATTCTAAAGTTGGTGTTTTTTGAAATTTTATAACTTTTAAAATAATGGAATATGATGTATGTATAAATTTTTTAGAAAGGGAAAATTATTAGTAAATGTTATAAAAAATTTGAGATCTAGTCTACCAAACCTCTTCAACTTATTCCTTTATATTTTTTTGGACAAATGAGATATTAATAAAAAAATTATTTTTAATTTATCAATTTCATTGATGATTTCACTCACATTAGCAACATTATATTTATTAAACACAACTTAAAATCTATAGAAATTTTCAGATTCTTTAGAAGAGATATTTAGAGATAAATTTTGGGTTTATATAAAGAAGTTAATAATAGATAATGAGATATAATACACATGAAATTCCATTTAATCGTATTTGATGAAAAATGGAATCAAACATAATTTTAGTGCACCCTAAACCCCACAAAAATGGTATAACATAAAGAAACAAATTAGTATAAAGGGGAAGAATCATGTTAATAGAATACTAAATTTCAAAGTTTTACAAGATATAATCTTTTAGTACTACTATACATGTACAAAATAGATGTTTGATGAGACTGAAATCCAATATGAATTTCTATAAAATATGGTATAAGAAAAAAAGTCATTGAAATACTACAAAGTTTTTATAATTCCATGTTTACTAAAAATAAAAATCCAAATGTTGTAAAATTTGATGAGAAAGATGAATAATGGATTTTTATGGTATATTCAACCAATAGAAGAAGTTATAAATATTGGAAAAGTATTTTTTTTTAAATTGTATTCTTAGGATGTGAAGGTAATTAAAAATACAAATTCTTTAATAAAATATGTTGAAAATGTTGAGGACGATAGGCTAAATATTTCTAATGAGAGTGAACCTGAGTCAAAAGAAAATATATCAAAACTCAAAGGAATCATGTGGTGAGAAAAAATAATCTGGAATAAAAAATTTGAATGTACCACCTTAAAACAAACATTTTGTAACTGAAAATATTATTAGGAATCAGAAATATCTATTTAATACAAGAATAAGGTTGATATTAGAAGATAATACATCACCCATTTCAAAAATGGATCCATAATCGGTTTCAAAATTAGTTGAACACAAATAATGGGTTGATGAAATGAATGTAGAGTTGGATCAGATTGATAAAAAACTTGGGAAATTTTTCTACATCAATCAAAGAAAAAGTTTATTGGAAAAAATTTATATATAAAAACATTTTTAATGAACATGGATAAGTCTCAAGAAACAAAGAAACACATTTTTATAAAGTTTATGAATAGGTGTTAGGCGTATATTTTGAATAAACCTTAGCCCTTCTTATAGGATCTGAAACTATTATAATTTTTCTAGTAGCGGTTACACATCTAAAATTTAAATTTTATCAAATGGATTTAAAGTCATATTTTCTAAATGGTGATATTAAAAAAGAACTTTACATTGATAAAACTTGTGTGTTTCTACTTGATAATGATGGAATAAAGGTTTGTAAATTGAAAAAAAACACATTTTTTTTAAACAATCCCCAAATGGGTGGTATTCCAAACTTGAAAATTATTTGATAATTTTTTATTTTTATAAAGGAAGATTTGATCGAAACCTATATGTGAAATAAGTTAACTATTCCACCCTAATTTTAATTGTTTATGTGGATGATATAATTTTTTGATAGAGATGAATAAAATTTTAATAACTACTTTTTTTAGGAAATAAATAAGAATTTTGAGATTTAAATTTTGGTAGAATTAACTTTCTTAAAAGGTTTACATGTTTAATAAAAAAAGAAAAATGCATTTTTATCTCTCAAGAAAAGTATGCCCGAGAAGTTTTACAAAATTTTTGTATGAAAAAATCCAAAGAAGGTTAAACTCCTATTTTTTGGGATAAAGATTAGTAAAGAAGAATCTATTGAAAGTGTAAATCAGAAATATTTTAAAAAATTGATAGAAATTTCACTTTACCTTATAACTTTAAGAATTTATATTGGTATATTGTGACTGTCTGTGTCATATATCAAAGTGATCTAAAAGAATATCATATGTTGGAAGAAAACTGAATTCTGAGATATGTTAAAGAAATAGCTTTATATGGGATATTTACAAAATAAGTTGTGATGTGAACTCTCATGGTTATACTGATGCTAATTGGGATAGAGATTACCATGATAGAAAATAAACTTCTAGAGGAACATTTTACTTGGGATAATGTTGTGTGATTTGGCATAGTAAGAAATAGAGTTTAGTAACTTTTAACATAATGGAATAAAAATATTTTGTTCCTACACAATATTGTACTCAAATGTTGTGGATGAAAGCTTAGTTAGAAGATTTGAAGGTTGAAGTTTACAAACCATTGAAGATACTTTGTGATAATCAAAGTGCAATTGATCTTTCTAAACATCTTGTCCAACAATCAAGATACATAAAATATTGATATAAAGTATCACTTCATAAAAGATAAATTTTTTAGTGGAGATTTTTTTCAAGAATATATTTCAATGATATATAAATTTTTTTATATTTTTAAAAAATCAATGCCAAGTGAGATATTTGAATAATAGAGGTTGAAACTTCATGTACAACCTCATCCAAAGACTTCCTAAACGTGTTAAGGATGAGCCCCACAGTGCATTGGATTATGTTGAGAAAGCGGGATAAATTGTAAAAATTTATTCTATAATGGGGAAAGAAGACATTTTCTAATTTAAATGAATTTAAATATATGGTTACCATAAAATGGGGTAGAAAAATAAAAGTTTAAAGAAGTGGGAGAAAGTAAAATTCAGGGGGAGTTTATTTTAAAATCTTAACATTACCATATATTTTATTTTCACTAAGGGATATAATTACCTAAAAACATTACTTTATCTAGTAATGGGACGTCAGGAAACTCTATTTTGAGAAGGTCTCTGTTTTAGTAACTGTTCAAAGATGTGTTGTCAAAAAAATTGAGTGTTAAAAATGGTGAATTGAAAAAAGTTGTTAATGAGATTTATCAAAAAAATAAAAATGGGGAGATTGATAATCCTTTTGATGTTTTCAAATTTTTGTTTTCCCTGATAGATAACTTTTTTGGTAAATAATTTTTATATAAATCAAGTGAAATACGTGTTATAATAATTAGATAAACTGTTGTTTTTAAGCTTCTATAAGTATTAATAAAGAATGTTGTTTTCAATGTTACTAATGATATGATCCATCATTCATAGTCCATCACATACTCCAACAGTCGATACCTTTATTGGAAATTCAGATGTTGTTAAAGATAAAGAGATTTGTAAAGTGATAAAGTTAGAAAGTTTGGATGTTTTGAAACATTCCAAATGAATTTAGACGATTTTTTTTAAATTTCATGTATCTAAAACATCATTAATAAGTCATGATACAATTTGGAGTTTTTATAAGGAAATAGAAGTGTTATTTTTTGAAGTTTCCAAAGTTAAATTTTTCTAAATGCTACTTATCATACTAAGAAGAACAAGACACAGAGCTTGTAAAAAGACTAGGAATATGAGTTTCTAAAAATTTGTAGATTATAAAGAAGAAAGTAATATGTTGGATCTCTTGGAACATAGGTTTCTAGACACGTGGATTCAGATGCATCTCCAAACACATAATACTATACATAAAAAATCAAATATCATTTTGTTTAATATTGAAGCTTCCATGCTCATATTTCTGGACACATTTCTTTAAAATGAGAAACTGAAATAGTTATAGAATTTAGATGTTGTCTAAGTTTGATAAAGTTTAACCATTCCAATCAGATAAACTTTATAGATAGATTTTTTAGGATGAAGTTTTTGTAAGAATCTATAAAAAAAATTGATGAGTTTTTTTTGTGGTTTTGAATAATTAAAAATAAAACGGGTTCCATGACCATCATTGATGATGTTGGATATATGTTTGTATAGTTACTGGTAATCCATAAACTAGGTTTTTTGAAAATGAAAAAAAATTGATTTCGGCGGAATAATGAAAAATAAATGTAATGTAACAGAAGAAATAAAATTCAAATATATTAATAGAAATAAAGGGGGATACCAAGTTATAATCCGATATTTTTATCTTAAAAACAAGATCACAAACAATTTTATTGAGTGTCTAGATGAATTTGAGTAGACAGAGTCTTTGGAATGAGAAAAAGTAAGATGTGTTAAAGCTTTTATCAGAAATGTTTTATGGGAAACTAAAATATTAAAAAGCTTATACAATGTTTTAAATAATTTTTTGTTGGATTATATCATAAAAGTGATAAAACATTTAGTTATTTTTCAGTAAGTCAATGGAAAAATATTTGAGTTATGTAAATAAGGTCAAGAGAACAGGAATGATGAACATTTTTCTGAATTGAGACATTCTCAACATCAATTTTCAGATAGAGCATTTGAAAATTTATTATTCAAGTGAGTTATAGAATTCATAGGTTTTATAGAATTAAATAAATACTCCAAAATAGTTTATTAGAATTGAGAATAGGTCTGGGATGAGAAAACAATATATCAGTTTACCACCTTTTCTATTTCTAGAGCACCTATAAATATAGCTAGAAATTACATTTGTACTTATTACTGTTAACCCATGCATAAAAGTACATATGATTCTAATTTAGTTTCATCACTAAGTTTCCAACCAAATTTGTTTCATGTTGAAGAAAAATTTCCAGAGATAGGGGTCTAATCAGAATATTGGACTGAGTCAAGTTTAGATTACCAGATATAGAGAATTTAACTGAGGGGATAAATCTAAGTTTTGAGCAGAAGTTGATAAGAAAAAATTTATTAAAAATTCATATCAGAAATTTTATTATTGGTTTAGATTCAATAAAGTTGAATAAAAATGAGTTTATTGGATTAGGTTCATCATACTAAGGGCCATCAGATGTAGGTATATGGGACCGAATTTCTAGATAGACCTTTTTAAAGTAGAAATTTTCATTGTTACATTTTATTTTGTGGCTCAATTTTTATAAGAAAAATGTTTGTAAAATAATAAGTGTCAATATAATCATTATAATCATGAGATAAAATATATCTAATGGGACTTATCATAAGTTTTATTCACTTATTCATAATAATAAATTTCCATAGACCCAGAAGAGTGGATATGGCAAGTATATAGGTTCTCACATTGAGGATGAACCTTGTAAATTGTGTGCTTCTTTTTTACTTTTCTATTTATTCATACACTTGAGTTTATAAAAATCTCATAATGAAGAAACTATAATAATTTTAAGTAGTAAGATTTATTAAATTTTCAATTTATAAAAATGAAAAAACAGCTTCAACCCCCCCCCCCCCTCCATTTGTTCTAAAATCCTTTGGAACTTCATGTAGTATATTGTATCTCAAAGTAATAAGTATGGATATATTATATTATACATACTTGAAATCCAAATTGAATATTTTTTTAAAGTAAAAAACATGTCTTAGTGATATATAGGATAATGATATTTAAACTGGGCTAGAGATATTATGGATTGACAATTCATAATTGTTGAATAACTATTCATTAAAAATGTGTTGGATGGAAAAATAAAAATTAGTATAGTGTATCCATATTAAAAGTATAGGAATAATATATTTTTGTTAGAAAATCTTGTAAATAGTAAATGTGGTTGAAGTAGAAATTGAAAGATCTTTATGAAGTGGTGAGACAACTGATGTCGATTTAGTGTCACAAAAAAAGTTTTGTTGATTTAATAAAGAATCCTATATAGTAATCTCACATAAAACATATTGAGATGTATTACTACTTTAAAAAACTATAACGTGTTGAACAATATTTTGGAATTTTTGATTTTTGAAACTCGTCATTGAGTGGAAGATACATTTACAAAACCATTGGCTTCAATTATGTTTAATAATAATTTGTTAAAATTTAGAGTTTAGCTACTTTCCTCAAACTAAGGATGTTTGAAAACCCTTATTCCAATTCTACATAATTATTTAGTTGAATATTATGTTTTCTTAAAGGTGTTTATATATTTCGAGTATGAGAAGATAGGAGGAGATAGAATCTATGTCAAATTAGTAACACAATAAAGGTTTAATATGAAAATATGGACAACATAATAGAAATTGACATGTTTTCTTATTTTCTATAATGATCTTCAAATCATGTAGTCTTATAAAAAAATTTAAAAGAACATTTATTAATAAATAAAAGTGATAGTGTTTCTTGAATTCTCAAATGTGATCATATCTAGAAAATAATAAACCCTTTGAATTTTATTAAGAAAGGGGAGAATAAATATAACGGAAGATTCATAATATAAGGGGTGCAAGGATGAATGGATTAAATAGGATAACGGAAAAAAATTTATAGAACATTGATATAACTTGGGTGGATTGAAAACAAAACCAAAAGGGAAAATGTTGAAACCATGGGTTGTGATTTTGGATTTGTTTTCAATTAGAATTAATTGATTTTTTTTTGTTAGAAGTCTTATGGTGTGATGTTACAAGAATACTTGAGAAGTAAATGATGTTATCAAGATAAATCACATTTCATGCATAATAATCACACCGTAAATGAATGGCTGCATCATATTAAATAGGTTCTATTTGAGCTATCTAACATTAATATATATTTTTTAAAACTATGTGATATAAAATCATTCCATAATATGTTTCTCCAACAACAATAGACTCATGTCAAATTAACATAGCTATAATTTCTTATTAATCTATTTATTTCCAAATCTATATGATATAGTTTTATGTCATAGTGTGTTAATCACTATATTGAAGAATCACGTCACATTAAATTTTTTGATCTGTGCGAAATTGATCAAAAATATGTATGTAACTTCTAGATATAATAGAAAATGTCACTCCACAAAAAATATTTAAACTATAATTAGATCAAGCTATAATACATGGATTGAACTATAATTGAACATACTAAATCACGATGATTATTCTATTAAGAAATAGCATGGTCTATAAAATTCAATCTCTGGGATATTTGAAAACACAAATACATATTACACCATAAAACACCCAATCATGTCTCAATGCATTTATTTTTTGGTTAAGACTATTGGAGAAAACAATAGGTTACACCATAATGAAATTCATCACACCCTAATTGATTAAATCAAGGTAATGGGAATAAAATTGATGACTTGGAACTCTTAATATGGTTTTATGGTTTTTAGGATGTCCATTAAGTACCCATAGAAATTTCTATGGTAGATATTTATCTTGAAACAACTAAATAGATGGATTTGAGAAAGAGGAAGTTTATAGTAGTAGATAATATTGAATTTGAATTTAAAATGGGTTTTTTTAGTCAATAATAATTGTTTTGAAAGGAAAGATATTGAATTTATAATGAGAATTTATAAAAAAATCATTAAAAATGGAAAGGGTAAAAGAGAGTAAATTTTGAATGTTATTGAATACATAGAATTTAAGAGTGATTTTTGACTCTATTGGATTTCATTAAAGATTAAATTTGTAAGTGGAAATTTGTTTTACATACTTGGAGAGATTTCTATGTAAATATTGGATCATTATAGAGATCATCCATTGTTATTTGGTTTAATATATTTTATTATTATCTTGGTGTGTTCAACTTACATGTCAATATTGTCCCTTAGTCTAACTCTATTGAACGGTGGTGAGAATAAAAGAGAAAGTGTCTATAGAACTTATATGATTAGTGATCCTATCCTAAAGTTTGTGATCGCTAAATAGTGAATTAGTGATTTATAATCACAAAAACACATCATTAATATGTCCTCATTATATAGAGCCTATTTCAGGAGAACCAAGTAAAATATTGGTGTATATGCATCTCTATTTTTATATTTTGGTGTGTGGTAGTGCAATAAATGTGGCATATGTCAAATTCCTTTAAAAACACGAAGATAATATCCATTTAAATTTGAGATAAGAATGGATTTTTAATCACTATAATTAACCCCCCCCCCCCCCTTAAGGTGTATTGTCATAACTCAACTTACAACAGTTTGAAAATACCAAACTTCCCCTTATTAAGTCGATTTTTTTTCACGAACCAATTAGGTAACCAGTATAATTCCACTAGGTATCCAATAGTTCAAACATAACCACCTATACCCCTAGAACCCCACCAGGGATCTAGTAATAGACCATCGAGTACTAGATGCTTAATCCACCTTAATCCATTACCCTTTTTATACAACTACTCCTAGAGCCCTCTAATGATCTATTTGACTCAAAATAAACTAGAAATGAACTAAAATGGATATAAATTAAAAAGAATAACCCATAAATGTAGAGGTATTTAAATCCAATATAGTGGAAAGAATATCATGGTTCTCATGCATAGTTATTTAAATGAGGAACTAAAATTGATCGCGACATAATGGTCATCATAAGAAAGACCTGGGTATTCTAATGTTCTTGGTGAAAACAATTTATAAAGAATCTACCAATGTTTTTTAAATAATTTTTCAATAAAACGGGAAAATGATCATGGTGAAGGTCATAAATTCGATCATTTTTCAAGATTTTTTATCTAGAATATATGAAAACTAAAGAGGATTAAACCACCTCATACTCTAGAAAAAACCACATCATTGTGAGTTATAGATATAATAATTCAAATAAGTAAATTTATAAACTTTAAAGAATATATAGATTTCAATTGTGGTGGTTTTCAGAGTCACGTTAAGGCAACCCAATCATAACATGCATATGTTATATATCATTTACTTAACTTAAACATCACATCTCATAAATAAATAAAAAATCCTAGAACCCAAATTTTTAGTGTATTTAGAGATTAGATACATAAAAAATTATTTTATGACGTTGTGAACATTTATCCATAGTCACATCATACTAGACACCATTTTATAAATATCATATGTTATACTCTTCTTTATAACTTAGGTAATGGGAACATAAGAAATGGATGATATCATATTCTTGGTAAGGGGTGAACATAATATATATCAATTGAATATCATAATTGAGAAAAAAATGAACATGTGGGTATGATTACATAGTCAAGGTTCATTAACATAGGATATGAAAATCATACCAAATAAAACATAGAAAATAAAACGTGATCCATTATAAAAGGATTTCGATATAACATAATTCATGATTAATAGAAGTGTAGAAGTATGATTCAATTATCATGAGTTATAAGAACATAAAATAGGTAATTTTAACAACATAAAAGTGTGTCATAAACATAATCATAGAATCCAAAACAAATAACAAGATTAGAAACAAAGACATTTATATCATAATAGACTACGATATCTACCTACCCAAAACATAGTGTAATTAGAATAACTATTGGTGATCCATAACCTTGTAGACCTAGGATAAACACATTTTACCCATATCCTTATAGACATGGGCTAACCACCCATTCCCCAAAAACTTTTAGAATTTGGTTAACCACCTGTGACCCATAACCTTCTAGACTTGGTAAAACAACCCATTTCCCATCCTAGTCTCAGGATATATAAATCTTTACCTAATGTATTAGTGAGATATATTAGACCCATCCATCACATAATGATAACCCATTCTTATTTATGCCATATGAATATGAAAACATTTATAATTCCATCAAATATAAATTAACCCATGTGAAAGAAATGAATTTCATAAAAATTTCAGCAAGACGTAGTTATAAGACATCTATAGAAAGAAGGTGTATGGTATCATTAGATGATATCAATATAAGAAACATTAAATGGTATTATAATAAATTAAAAAAAATTACATGAACATTAAACTTTACTCAAATAAATAATTAAAAATACCCTTTATATTTTTTATAAATTTTATTTTAAAATAAAATAATTTATAAAAAAAGGTAATATAAATGAATTTTGTAAAATTAATACTAGGATAGTAACCTTATAAAAAATCCAATTAATATTATGATAAATGTTTTATTTTGTTTAAAGCATTAAAAATATTTCCTTTACACTTTATAAAGATAGTTAATGGAACATTTCCCATATAGAATGTGTAAAAAAGATATTCCATTTATTATTTTGTAAAGAGGGTAAATATTAAAACAAAATAACCTTAATAAGTCATTTAATTATCAGGAAATAAATTTATAAAATAAAATTAAGAATATAAATATGGTAGAGAAATATTTCCAGTTGAAAAAAGAAGAGATAAGGTCAACTCCACTTACAAGAATCCTTTTGATTTAATTGTGAGCCAAATGGAGGTAAACTTGTATGAAAATATATGAAACATACAAATAACCATAGGATAATAAAATATATTTAGTTTTAGAGTGATATAACATAAAATTTCCTCCAAATGGAAATTTATTCATCATTTATCCTGATTTATAAGTGATATTAGAAAGAAACCCTTATGGGTTTAGTAAATTTTGAATCAAACATACCTTGAAAGAGATAAAATGTGAATGATTTTTAAATACCTTGAATTGAATAATTATTATTATAAAAATATATCAATATAAATAATATACAACACACAAAATAAAATAAGTTTTGAATACGAAGCATGTCTCAATGAAGAAAAATTGAGAAGAGAAACCCATTACCTTGGATTACTTCTTGGTCATACGTGCTCAATCCTTATTAATAATAAATTTAGGTTTATTTTAATTTATAAATAAACATAATTATATATATATTACTTTATAACATTAATTTATAATTTCTCATTTCCTATTTATTAATCATTCTTTGTTAAAATTAATATTCTTGTGTTACTTGTCTTGTTTGTTTTATACTAGCTTTAATATGGTGGTTCTAGACTTTAATCATTGATCCTATATTCATCACCTATAGAATTTACAATGTGTTTAAATATGTTTTTATAATATATCTCCAAATTAAAACACACATTTTAGGGATATTTTTGTGATGGTTCATTACAAATGATCAAAATCTCCTTTATATGAATTTCAATTCAATAAAAATATGATTTTTTTATGGAATATAATTATATATATTACCATTAAAAAATTATAAAAAAATATTAAACTCATCATTATTATATCATTTTTTTGATATTTAGTTTTTCTTAATCATTCATGATATAACCATTATAGAATTGTTCATGAAAGTTGTAGAACTAACCTAAACAAGAATGTATTATAATGAATGAATGGTTAAGAACATGTTATTGTTAGTATAATATAACTATTATAGAAGATTAATATTTAAAAAAATTATTAATGTGATAAATATTATTTAAAAATATTTTTATGAATAAGATAAGTGAGAATTATTATATATAGTATAACACTTACGTTAAATACTTGAATATTCTCTTAGATAACCTCTTAGAAATGATAGATTTGGGACTCATAGTGAATAGAGGTTACAAAACATGAGAGGGTATTTTTAGGGAGATTATTTGTTAATGTATTCAAGATAAAATTAAAGGAAATGTTTTATTTGAGGTGCATAGTGGAGGGTCCCTTTTATAGGTGATCATGAGTGATACTTTTTTCAAATACCCATTTCTTAATGAGTAAAGAATGAATTTTCTCATGGAAAGTGGATATAAAAGGAAAATATAATTGAGATAATGTAAGTTTAGGTCAATAACTCCCTTATCTTACCATTTATAGATAAATTTTCATGATATTTTAGGTATTTACCCTTTAGTTAATTCTATTTACCTTATTTTACCGTCACCATAGTAAATCAATTTTAACATCGGTAAGTTATTTTTATGCCTAAAAATTAAATTGAACTCATTACCTAATTTAGAAATTCTAATTCCAAATATTAATTCCATTTTACTAAATTCAATTTCTAAAAGTGATAAAAATTAATTTTAATATAATAACTCATAAAGCAAAGAAAACTTTATATGAAAAATTATTTTTAAGCATAAAATGAATTTATTATTAATACTTTCCTAGTTAAAATAATTATATGAATGTTAATATATCTTATTTATACATATTATCAAAATAATTTATTAAAATTATTATTTAATAAGTAATAGTTTAATTTATTAAGATAAAAAATACATTACACATAAAACAGTTCTTTAAAAATAACAATTTCAACATTAAATATTTTATTATAATTTTTAACTAATTAATAATCACTAAATTAATTTTATTCAATTTTTTATGTATATAAAAAATTATCAAATTTATTACTCCAATTAAGAGAAATTTAACATTTAAATAAAAATATGTATTATATAATAAAACTTTGTTTTTAAATAAATCATATTTCATTGGTCATGAATGATTAGATTTGAATTCATTATATTTACTTACTTATTTCATGGGTATTATTTATTTATTATAATAATAATTCATTTTTATCAATCTATTTTATTGAAATTGTTCTTTAAAAGTAATAAGTTTAACAAAAATTCATATTTTATAAAACATATTTCATAACAATAAAATGTATTTTCAAAAATGATTTAGTATATTTTTATTATAATAAAAATTACTTTATTTTAATTTAATAAAATTATTTATAATGAAAACTCTTATTTTTTTACATATAAATAATCATTATGTATATTAACTACAAATTAATTATTCCTAACTAGTAAAAGTTTTACTAGTATTATGCCCAATGACTATATGACCTTTAATAATGGTCATATGATATCTATATTACCCCAATTACATAATATAACTCCATCCCATTATATCTAAACAAAGTACACTTCTCATTTTCATAGTTTTCATTTTGAATCTTTTAACATGTTTCCTCTATTCATGGTGTTTTTTATTATTATAGGTTTATCTCTACTAATGGTGATTCTGAAGGGTGAATATGATCTATGGGATTTACTCATTGTAAAAAATATTATTACTTTATATTTACTCCATTTTAATTTTTAAATCTTAAGGTATGTAATAAACCATGGTATGTAATACATGATTTTAAGTACATTTGTTGTAATTCTCCACTATTAGTGATTAAATTTTGTTAGTTTGATTCATATATTGCATTAATTACTTAAAAATAAAGTTTAAATATTTTAATGGAATATAAAAACATAACTAGGAATGATATAAATATATTTTAATAAAATAAAATGTGTCCTGAGACATGGGTTATTACACACATATTTGACCAAAAAACTACATTGTGGTGAACATGGACATGCCATGTTTTCATTGTTTTTAAATATTTGTAATATTTTATATAATTTGAAATTATAGAAATACATGCTAATTTTTGGAAGCATTGATTCAATATTGGTGGATGTTTTTGAAGTCCATTGATTTTATGACATCTGGAATTCGAAGATTGGTGATTTTGGAAAAATAAATTGGGGAGATGAAAGAGGAAGATTATAGAGTTTTTTATATACAATAAATTGATAGAAATATTAATTATATGATGTTTTTTTGAGTGCCTTTGTGAAGAAAAATGGTATTCTTGAATATACAAATTTTATCAAGTTGATAAAGCTAAAGAGAAATACATATGCTATCATGACATTATAATTAATATTACTGTATTCATTGTGAGTGACCAATGTTTTCTTTATTTTCATTAATACATATTTAAGTAGTGATTGGATAAGTGAATAGATGTAGTGACCCTTGGTTTTGGTATTGATTCTAACTAATAATTTTTAATCATGATAATGAATTAGTGATTTCCCTAGTACAAGGACACATCATTTTTTCATGCTACTCAAACGTAGCCATGTTTGGGTGAACCAAGTAAAATCCTTGGGTCATTGCATTTACCTTTCATATGTAGATGTTGTATATGTATGATTAGTATTTAAAGGTTCAAATAAATATGATTTAAATATCCATTTGATAAGGAAATGACACACTAATTCACCCCCACCCCACATGGGTTTTTTGACCTTTTGGTTGTAATAAAATACCCTTTGACCTTGATCATGAATATATTCTTCAATATAGCATTATTGAACTTTATTTTAATTCTTCACACAATGAAAAAATATATCTTGACTATAATCTTGATATATAAATCATTATATTTGGGGTTATTGTAATGTTTTCTTAGACTTTCCTCAAATAACTAGATTGATCTTCATTGCATCAAGTATAATTTACTTCTATATTATCTTATTGATGGATATTCACTCTAAAGTGTATATGCATATGATTTATATTTTCTATATCATATGTGATGATATGAGATACAGTGTGGTATATAATTCATGCATATAACATGTTTTTTGGGTATTTCATTTCTTATGATATAAAGATATCATAAGGAAACTCTACCTTAGATAATTGTATTATTTAGTGTATTGATATCATGATGTGTGTTAATCATGTTCTATGATTAACATAGAACCATATGACTATAATTTAGATAAATACTAAACTTTATTATTTTTTACCCATCCATGTAAGTTATTGTTGATTATTATATTTCATATGATGATACTATTGGGGGTTATATTATCCAGAGGTTATAGAGTGTTATAACCATAATGATTTACTTATATGTTTTATAAGATACAAGTAAATTCTTGGGAGGATTGGGGAGCATCACTAAACAATATATAAGGAGGTAGAAACCATTGATATGATTTTTAAAGCTTACCAAATCTTCCTAATGATTCCCCAAAATCTTTTTTCCTTCTAACACCATTACCACCATAAGGTACTTGCAGACTGAGAGAGTTATGGAGAATCCCACCAAAGATTTGGGTTATTCTATTTATCCTAAGGATACACCACTAAAGTAGGAACCTATTGGGTTCTCCTAAGGGTACTTTATAACACATTGTGATTTAAGAAAGTTTTTATGTCCAAGATTGATATAAGTTAAAAGTTCTTCATTTATAGTATACATGATTTTGGTTTTTCATAAGACAATGTTCTTGGGTTTTTGATTTGTATCATATTTTACTACATTGAATTAATATTATTCAATTATTATAAATTAATCAGTAGTATAAGATATTAACCATGCTTATTAATTCTCAAAATCATGTTTAAAATGAAAGAACTTATTATATTTTATTGGATATCATAGGAAAAAAATCAATTTTCTATTGAAAAATGGATATCATAATTGATATTATTAAGTATGTTATACTATATCAGTTTTGGATTGTTTTAAAATATAGTATATCATAATATACTATATTATTTTTGGATTGTTTTACAATATAGGATATCAGTTTTGGTCTCTAGTATTATTTCCCTCTTTTTTATCTTCCTCTCCCCTCTCTTATATTCTTCCACTCATACTCTTCTTGAATCATATGGTTCTTGGATTTGAGATTTTATCCATGTTAAGGAAGGATATCAAAAATACTTGGGACATTCACTGGATATCATGGGATAAGTATTTTATGATTCATTTTCACCTAATAAAGTTTTTGATTTCATCTTACATCTCTCTAGTAAATATTTTCAATTCCAAGGTCACAATATATGTTCTAAATATTATGTTTTAGAGTTCCTAATTGTATTTTTTATGTTTCTATATGTCTATAAGAGTGTTATTAAAAATATAATTCCCATTAGAATTATTAATGCAGCCCTAAAGGTAGGTGTCTCTATATTTACATTTTTTTCATTAAACCATAAGTGCTCAATTATTTTTAAAAGTAAAATTCATTGAGTAAAATATTATTTATTATTACCATTTCTGACTAAATGATGATGAAATTATTAATGTTCTATTTGGATTTCAATTTTTTTTTAAAAAAAATTCTAATATATACTTTACATGATTTGACTAATTTTTGACTATAAGGTTTTTGATAAATTGGTTCAATGATTTTTTTATGAAATTTTTTGAGTTATATGTGGCAAAAATTATTATATTCTATAATTAATTACCATAGTATTTTCAAAGAGAAAAATTATAGTTAAATTTACTCTTAGAAAATTTGGTTATATTAATGGTCATATTTCCCATTTATATAAATTTATTTTCTTTATGAATGAAATATACTTACAAAAATAGAATATTGAATGATCCTTGATTGCTAAATAATATGGTGATAATTCACATGTGTATTGTGTTTATATAGAACTTAGATTTTGAATAAACTTCATGGGAAAAAGCTTTGAGTATTTGGGATAGATACTAGGATGTGTGATGGTATTAAATTAAGTGACTAAATTAAAGAAATTTCAGGAAATGTTTCTCCATTAACTAATATGGAACATTATGATCCCTTTTATATTGGTTCATGGGATATAGATCTACCCTTGTTATCATTATTTCTGCATAAGGACATGACACTCCCATGGGAAAACATTATAAAGTTAAAATAATTTAAATGAATACATTAACTTTTTTACATTTTCTCTATTTTTCCTTACCCATGATGAATGTTTTGAGTTTTAGTAAAGATTTCACTTCTTCTTTGTGATTTGTTTTATCAATTTTATTTTATTTTATTTATTTATTCACTCTTTTATTCCATCAAAAATAAAACACATGTTACTTTTGTTCTTAAGGGACAAGTAGTATTTTCATTATATATAGTTTAAACTAGCATGTTCCTAATTAATTTGAAATTTTTTTAGTAGATATATTGGTGGGATCATACTGTTATAATTATGATCATATCTTACATAAACCTCAGGGTGTATATATATTATTCTATCTTGATCTATTTTTTAATTAAAGATTTCATTTTATATATTCTTAGGATTTAGATTGTTATCTCATTTATGGTAAATTGATTTGGTTTCACATGAGGTTTTTCATGTACCACTAATATTTAGTAGGGAATTTCCTCATTTATATTTATTCTTATGTTCCTTTTAGTGGTTTATTTTGATTTTTTCTATTTATGAAATGCATGTTATATTTTTTTTATCTAAAAAGTTATATGTTCAATTAATTTATTATTTGATCTTATTAATTTTTCATATATTTTTTTCTAAGGTTAAATCATTCCTATTTTATCAAATTTGATACCCTTATCCATTATTTCTATCATGGGGAAATTGATAACGTACCTCGATCCATATTATGGATTGGATCAAGTATCAAGATAGAACATCCTAAGATAGTTCATGATAGATATACTCATTTTATACCACATATAATATCATAAATCAAGACTCAATAAAAATACTTTGGCTTTACGCATATCATAGAATACAATATGGGATATTGTATGGGGAAATAATGATGTTCTATGCATATAAAACAAAGAATTATATTTCCATGATGATATTGATAAACATTATAAAATAGTACTTCCATGTTGTTGAAGGAAATTTCATATATAAGGATCATAAATATTAAAATATGATACATAATAAAGTAATTCATACCTTATGATATAAGGAATATCATAAAATGTAATATATAAAAAATTATATTTTTTCTTTAAATTCTCAAAAACCTTCACTGATGTTGGATGTGGGGGGAGTTAAACTATACCAAAAACATTTTGGTATTGGTGATATAATTTTAAAGTTTATTTACATGGTTAATAATTTTTAAAGTATTTATAAATTATGAAATAAGGAAAAATATATAAGTGTTCTTATTTATTTATATGTAGTTTATAAATGTAAATATAAATTGTTTAGAATAAGGACTTATTTAAAAATTATTTAAACCATCAAAAAATTAGTTTTGGTTTACTTGATCAAAAAATTTAAATAAAATAAAATATATAATATTTAATTTATGAAATTTGTTTAAATAAAATATGAAACATTTATTATTTAATAATAAAAAATTCCATAAAATATCTCAAAATTTGAAAATAAAAGACTTTATATTAAATCAAGATAAATGATAAATATGAAATATTAATATTAGATAAAATTATATTGTTCATGTTTGTATGTTCCAAAATTGTAAATTATTTATAATTTTTTATTTATGAATTATTCACAATTGTTTATATCATTTCTAAATTTATGAAATGTTATCTTATTAAGTTTATTTTATATTTTTTATTCAAAAATATATGTTTTATATTATAAACTATAATTTATGCTTTAGTTTAAAGTGTTACATTTCTTCTTTAAATTTTCATACATACATTTAAATAATTACATGATAAGTATGACAAATAAGTTTTCATAATAATGAATATATAAAATGGAATAATATGAGATAAGATAATGATATTAAATCCACTTTAAAAATACTAAGTTTAATATTATTTCCAAATTATACAATTGTAAACGCATTGATCATTCAACCTGGTAGGTTCTACTAAAGAAGGGTTCCCCTAAATTATCTTCTATAAGGAAAGAATGTTAAGAGGTGAGACTATGATTTAGGTGCCTCATTTTCTAGGTTTTTTTGGGTTATGATTATCTAGGAAACACTTGGTAATGATACCATAGTAATATTATTGAGTTTATCCATATGATGGATTGGGAAAGGGGTTAATTATTTAACCATCCAAGAGTAAAATATGATATGATTGTCATGATGAAATACCCAAATATATAACTGTTAGGAGGAATGTCAGGGGGATAATTACATAGTGAAATATGGATCTTGGATCAATAATGTGTATGTTGTAAAATTATAAAGGGGATCACCATTTTAATAGTTTTTATTAAATGAATGAAAAACAAGATACTCATATGATAAAATGTTTTATTATAGATAAATGGAATCGATATCATAAAAATTTACTTTGAAACCCATCATAGACAAAGGGGAAACATAATGTATAAATTTATTATATTGGTGAAAAACATAATAATTGTTCTTAACTAGGAGTGAAAAGTTATATGTGTTATAGTAATAACTTCCTAGATAACCAAAAGTTAATTTTTTCAATAATTTCATCCATACTCTTATAAGAATAATATAATAATTCATTTAAGGTTTTAAATAGTATTAAATGAAAGATGGCTAGGGTAACTTTATCCTACACTCACATACTCAATGTGATTTTGTGTGCCAATGACTTTTTTAGTATGAACATATTCTCTAAGGACTAGTTTGTATATTGAATTCATTATGAAAACATTACTGTAAATTTTTTAAAAATGTAAATAAATTCAATTAAATTTTACCTATTTTACTCAAAGTATTGAGGTTATATAAGCCTGAAATAATATGTCTAAGATTTAGTACTGTGTTGATATAAAATTAGTTAAAGTTTTGTGTTATAATAAAAATTTTGGTGGTCTAATATTTATCCTTAATCATTAAAACATGAAGGAAGTTTGGGAAGGATGGGTTTTGTTTCCATAGGATGGAATTGTCTGATATATCTGAAGGGGTTTGATAAACTCCATTAAGATTCTACATCTGGTATCAATGTTAAAAAAATTGATTATTTGTTTTCAAAGGGTATGGGATACCAAATAAATAATTTATAAATTTTTTAAGTATATATAATTTCAACATAAAGGAAAGATTTGATGAATCTTATAGTTTTAATTAAAATAAAAAAATAAATGGTTTCTAAATCATTTTTTTAAATGTAAAGGAATTTATCATGCTTATATGGATATAAATAAAGGATTTGTATTTTTATCTTAGTTATCTTATATGTTGTTTGTAAACTCAATAAAATGCTATAAAATATGATAAGTGAAAAAAGTGTTTATCACAGATAAAAAAATCCAAGTTATTTCTTAATGTATAAGGGATGTGATCAAACTACCTTTGGTGGAATATTTTTAAGAATAAATTTTTTTTTCATATTATTGATTCAAATACTTTGAATAACATATTTCATATTGATACAATAGTTTATTTTTTAAATATTCTCATTAAAGTAAATATGTATTACTTATTAAACATAAACAAATTTTTGTATATTATCATGATATTTTAAAGATAATATAGTTTATAATAGGATAGTGGCATTATATTTGGAATTAAATAAGATCAAAGGAAAAAATAAAATATTATGATAGTAAAAATTAAAATGAATGTCACTTATTATCTTAATATATTTTAGTGTATGTCAACAAAGAAATAATGTAAATTATTACACTTGGTTAATTTAATGATCTCAGTGAATTATTTTGATAGAAAAGTTCCAATTATGAAGATGATGATGAACATATAAATAGTTCTATGTGGAAAACAAGAGTTATTAACATCATAATATTTGATGTTGTGAAGTAAAGTAGTTTGAATACCATGTTTAAAGACTAAAACATTAATAATATGATTCCTAGGTCTCCACAATATCCAAAACTTCTTTCTTCATATACATTACCCATTATGATTTTAGTGGTAGGGTTTTATCACTTGGTCATATAAAGATGTGGTACAGAATACATTGATATTTAATGAGTTTTAACCAAACTTGAAATGTGTAGAAAACATAATCTTTATATAGTATTTTATCAAATGTGATATGATTATATGGGTGTTTATGTATGGACTTTTTAATATTCTTAATGGGATTTAAAGATATAAAATGTATAATTTTGTATAAAATGTGGTCCCAAAATTTTCATTTTTTTACAGTGGATACATATATTACAAAAATTGAAATGAAAATTGACCTCTCAAAGTATGAATTTGAGTTATCCCTAACTGATATCTTCCATGGGGTATTATTGAAGGTTTCAATTATAGTGAAAGCACCAGTTTATCCCATTACCAACTTTGATTTTATTATATTCAATGAATAATATACAAGAACGTGATGAAGAATCATCATGATTAATGAATATACCAAAAGAAAGTTGATAATAAATCATATAATCAAGAAGATAAGATATTTCACATTAAATTTATAATTAACTTAAAATAATAAAATACCTTGATATTATGATATTTTTTTTATATAAATGTTGATCAATCAAACTCTGTTCTAGTTTTACCATTATTACACTGATAAGATCCAAAGTAGAATCCATTTAGTGGTATCCATGAGTTCCACAGACTGTAAATGAAACCTAAGGAGCAATAGGTGTTAGTACAGTCTTTTGTTGTTTTCCTTAATCACAAAATAATCTATTGGTCTTGAAGGATTCTCTCTATTGTTCTCTCGATCTTAAGGAGAATTAAATAGGTGTTATCTTCTCTTTTATTTGATATAAACCCTAGAATCATTCTTCATTATTGAGAAAAATATAAAGGGATTAAATTCATTGTTCCCAACATAAAAAAAATATCACACATGAAAAATGATATAATATAGGAATATATACTAACGGTTTATTATTGAAAATTTCACAAAGGCTCTTAATAAAATAATAAATCCAATATATTCCATATGCTAAATAATAATATTATTATTATATTATGGAATGTGATAACTTTCTCAAATAAATATCATTTTATAAAATAAATAATTCCATATTTACTTAAATGAAATTTAAGATTATATTATTTCTATTACCAGTTGTCAAACTCATCCCATCCACCCTCTTTACCATTTACGGAACCTTGAATAATAAATAAACACTATTTATTCAACAAAATAAAATTTATTATATTCAAATTATTGGGAATAAATATTTTTTAATATTAGTGTGACTAAATAATATTTATTAAATAATAAATATTATTTTATTGCAACCCAAGACACTCTTAGAGTGGTGGAGTTAATCAGATTGTCAAATTTTTCTTTTGATTATTTAGGATCTTCTCCTCATATTGGTAGGAATGTGTTGAACAAGTTTCATTAAATCTTACATTCATAAAAAACATATTTAAAGGAATTAAAATATAGATAATAGTACTTTTCCCTTGGAACACCATATAGGGCTAGTCTAAGGAGCATATGCTGATTATGTGTCAGTCAAACCATATTCCTCTATTCTTCACTAGTCTTTGTGGATTGTAATTGTTTAGCTATAGTCACTCCATGCCAAGTGAATTGCCTTTACAATTAGTTTAGGGGTAGTTCAATACCTCCGTCAGATCACTTATATTGACTCCTCCTATAGAAATACTCAAGATGAAGTCTCCCTTAATTTTAATGGATTGAAGGTCTTCTTCAAGGTGTGTCACTATTAATTGAGAATCATATAATTAATATTCAGGTTAGATGCTCCAGAGAATTCCTCAATTTATGCTCAGGTGTCTTGTCTAATTTCTAAGATTTTTCTAAGTATATCTCGTCCCAATACACTAATTCACCTTGATATGGATTCACCAAGGTATGACTTTTTCTGGGACCCATTCACCCATGTTTTTTACACAAGTCTACTCACAACACTATAGTCACCCTACTCCTTCGTCTATCTACTTCACCTAACTCTTTTACTATATCTGGCTTATGAAAATCAATCTGTGCAACCCATTTGATCTACCTTTTTTTAATTTCAAACTTTGTGCTACTCCTTCACCCAAATACTTCACCCAACTCCTCCATACAAGTTTGTCTTAAACAATGGTAGAGACTTTGATCCTTCTTATAGATCTCCTTAATCTAAAATAAGGGTATTATTTGAGTATTTATAAGTAAGAACCATAACTATAATGTTATCCACTACTCTCAAAAATTTGGTGTGTCCATCACTAAGACTAACAAACATTGCTCACCCTTCCTTCATACGGTACCCAAACTAGCTTGCAGCAGACTCCTACACAACACCCAGACAAGAACGTACTACCCTCCTTTACAAGAATGTGACACTAACTTGTAGAACTAATGTGAAGCACTAGGGCACAATTCCCAAATCCATTAGGACATAACATACTCCTTTGGTCTATAATGAAAATTTGACTATCCAATAATAAAAGAAAAATATTTTTTTGAAATTTTTTCACCCAAAAATTTAGAAAATAATGGGAAATAGTGACACCTTAAAAAAACATTCTACTAAGATACTTTAATTACTATTAATAACTATTAAGTATAAATAAATTCACATGAATTCCTCCTCATAACCAAGAATGAACATATAATGAAACAACTTCAATGTCCTCCTTATTAAATGGATTGAAAAAAACAAAACATCAACTAAAACCTAGATCAAATTAGTCCCAACATTATCCCCTTTGGGTTTGTTGGAAACCTAAAGTGAAATTCAGTCCCACATAGATTAACCATTTCTTTTAGAATTCACCAGAATATCACATCAATCACTCTAGTTATACATGATAACTCTTAGTGTAGAAAGTAGAAGTTCAAGAGAGTATTTCATGCCTCATGACATATCACATTTAAGGAGCTTCACCATACTGTATACCATGTAATGCCCCTAAAAGAGAAAAATGGAATACATCTCCCCTTTTAACAATCTTCAATATTATTTCACATAATTTCACTTCCCTTTCTTCCCATTTGACATTAAATTCATAGGGAAATTGTCAAATATTCTTTTTCCAGCACAATACACACCATGAATCATATCCCCCAAAAAAACATTCACATATTCACAAATAATTAGAAACAATTTATACATAGGTAGAGGGGAAACTAAAAACATTATCAAGCTGTGGGAGGTGGGTAAACCCCAAGGTTTAATTGATGCTTCTCAAACATAGGAGTAACCAACATCTTAGTTATGATATTTACTACCTATTGGTTCCAATACACACTATCTTGACAATTCCTTTCTAAAACTTTTCCATGATAAAGTGATATTATATCAGTATATATTGAGTATTAGAGGGTTAAATAGGGTTCTTCATAAGATAAATCGAACTCTTGTTATAATAGTAAATCACCATTGGTTATTTCACCTCCTAAAGAATATATTTCAACAATTGTTTTATCCATAAGAGATGTGAACATAACTTTTTTCCTTGGATATTTTATACTTATAATGTTCTTATATATTTTCATTTTTGACTCTTACTTACCCATCCCAAACATTTTCATCTAATAAAATATGCACAGCCATTATTGGGTTTATGGTCTACCTCATCATTGGAAAATCTGTATTATAAAATGAATATAACTCATGATTTTTTTTATCAAAAAGTAATCCATAATTGAGAGTATATTTGATGAATATTATAATTCACTTAACTGTTATGAAATACTCTTCCTTTAGATTACTCTATAAGTGAACTACCAATCTATTTGAAAAAATTATAAATGGTCAGTATATTTTTAGATATAAAAGGATTATAATAATTCTATTATACAAGGTAGGATCCACATAATTTCTATACTCATGCCTTCTGAACTTAGTTCCAACTACAATTGGTGTTGACATTGAATTAGAATCATGCATGTTGAATTTATTTAGTAGCCATCATTCATAATTAATCTGAGAGAAAAATTATATCTCATCCTCTAAACCACTTTCATCCCTAGAAAATAAGTGATTTCACCAATCATATACATTTATAATTATTTTAATATCAAATTAGCATATTCTTCTATAGACTTATTAATTCTTCCTATGAATATAATATCATCAACATACACAACCACCATTAATTTATCAAATTAATTTTTTTCATGTATAAATTGTGGTTGAAACAACCCATTTTAAACTATAACATTTTTAATTATCAACATAATCGAGAATACCATGTATGATGTACTTACTTTAAACCATATGAGGCCTTTTCAACTCATTCACCTTTGTTTAATTATTTCTTATAATCAATTACACTATATATTCAATATATACTTCCTCATATATAAAACCATTTAAAAAATATTTTAACGTCCATTTGAGAAATATTGAATCCTATAAGAATGTCCATGGATAAGAAGAGTCATATAGACTCAAGTCAGGATATTAGTGGAAATTTTTCATCGAAGTCAACCCCTTAGATCTATGAATAGACCTTGAAAACTAGCCATGCCTTATTTCCGATGAAATTTCCATGATCATTAAATAAATTTCTAATGACTCATTTGGATCTAATCACATTGTGATTTTCAATCTTCTTCGCAAGATCCCATGTTTTATTTTTGTCAAACTGATCCATCTCACCATTCATAAATTTAACCCATGACTATATTTTTCAACTTATTTAAAAGATGCTAGTTCCACCATTTATATACAAGTTTGATTTTATAAACTTCATTATCTATGTCTATGTTGGTGTTGATCTATATCCAATAATGTTGAATGAATCAAATTGAATTCTTTTTTTCTCCTTAGATGTGCTAGTTGATTTTCTTCAGTAATGGTTTATAACTCTGATCCAACCTCTGAATCATCATCATTTATAAAACCTTGAATTTAAGTTGAACCTTGAAAAACTTATGTATTTGAACCAATTTCATTTTCATGTTCTTTTCTATCATAAAACACATCAGTATTAGAGCTCCTAGGTTTCTTCACAATTTTATCCTCAATGGTCTTAACATCATAACTCTTCCTAATTTTCTAATATAATTAATGTAGTAATTATATTCCATACTCTTTATTTAGTATCCAATGAATAATCCTTCATATACAGTATCTACATACTTTACTTGATTTCATTCTTTGTTTTGGATATATAATTTTCTTATAATGACTTATAAATGATTTAGGGAGGGATTCCTTCAATTCCAAATTCCATAGGGTTTATATTCTTATTATAACCTTACCACCTATTTGTTTTTAGTGTACAATGAAACTTCAAACACACAATATTTTCATTTTATTATTGAATGAAATGGATACAATAAGTATAGGAGAAAGAACCAGAAGATAAAGGAGATCAAAAGTAATTTAGCCCGAGGGAATCCCCTCAAACTAAATCCATACCTTCTAGGGGAAATAAGCCCAAGATAGAGAAGAAGGTGAATGAGATATCGTGAGTATCCATGGAAAAAACTAATTAGGTAACTTTTTTACCATCTGTAATGTCCCAGTTCTAGGTGCCTCCCAAAGGTGCCCCATACCCAGTTGGTCACATGGACTCATCTGTATTTCCCCAAACTACAGTGGCTACTGACTAGCAGCTTGGACCAAGGTCTGATAATGGAGAAATTATTCCCTCATTGGATGAGTATGTAGAGCATAATAACAAATAGTAAAAAAAGTGTAAGTAGCAATACCATACAACAAAATTAAACAACATAAGACTGATAATAATATAAAAATTGGAGCATATATAAATTATGCATGTCACATGTGTCTAGGAAAGTATCCAAACAAGTCACAATGATGGAAATAAAATACTAAAACTAAAGTATTGAAAAGAAATAAACTTCAACAGAATCGTAAGCCTCAACTTGGTCCCATGCTCTCCATCTCTAATATCAATCAAGTACCTGATGAAGAAGGGTGTTTCCCCTTATCTATAAATGAAACCATATAATCTGTTTAGATCCAAAAGAATGACTCAAATAGGGTGTGAGATAAATTCCAATAGGAAACCTCCAAAATATACATGCCTAACTATCAGTGAATATATATAGTAGGTAATATGCATAAATAAAGTAGTAAACTATGAAGTAATAAAAAGTAAACAATCCTACAGTTTTCAATTACATTCATTTACATTCATTAATTATTCAAACTATTGAATAATTAAATCCCAGGATCTAGCCTAAGATCTGTATCCCCCATGTAATAGTAACAACAGATGTATTAGAAGACCATCTAGATAACAATTAAGACTGATTCCAAGCTTGTTCTTTGGCTTGGAAGACTCTTCAAAATCATTCAATCATTCAAAATCAACCCTCTCGGGAAGTTCTCATATTCTAACCCCTCTAGATTAACATGTCATCAATTCAATAAATAATGAACTTCTAGGAAATCTTACATAGTCTAACCCCTTTGGTCCCACATAGCACTAATCATTTACAGATGACCACCTGGGCATCTCTCACGGTCAATACCCCCTTGGTTTGATAGTAAAAATAAACTATAATGAACACCTGGAATCTCTCATAGGCAATGCCCTAGGGTCCAACATTCATTTAATAATGACCCTCCATGTGTCTCTCATGGTCTAACCTCTCTTGTCTATGACCACCTAGAAACTCTCACAGTTAATACCTCTGGGGTAACTATAACTGATAGGTAACCATCCTGACTCTCTCCAAAATTTCAAATGACCCGACGTATCTCGATGAAATATTCCCATGTCTCCAATCCTCCTATTTCCCATCCTCGGTGTGACATGTAAGAAAACCTGGTCTCTGACCTCGAACTCCATATGTCGTCTCTATCGATCAGCATAAGATTTATGGTGATATTTCATAGTGTAAATCCTCTTCTGAATCAATTCCACCTGCTCTATGTTCTCCTGGACAAGACGAGGTCCCAACATAGCTTCCTCTCCTTCCTCCAGCCAATATAGGGGTGATCGGGATGGCCTACCATACAAAGCCTCATAAGGTTTCATATGAATCGTTGCCTAAAAATTTTTATTGTAGGAAAACTCTAATAGGAATATGTGTTTCTCACAAGATCCTCTAAAATCCAGGATGTATACCCAAAGCATGTCCTCCAAAACCTGAATCGTGAACTCTGACTGACCATCTGCCTGGGGAAGGTAAGATGTACTCAGAAGTAGATGTATACCCAAAGCCCTATGTAGTCCCTTACAGACATGAGAAGTAAACAGGTGTCCCTATCTGAAAATATAGAGTGTGAAACCCCATTAAAATGTACAATCTCTCATATGTAAAGCCTTCCAAGCTTATCCACACTGAAGGTTTTCTTGATCAAAAAGAAATGTGAAACCTTCATGAGTCTGTCAACAACAACCCAAACTGCATCATTCCCTTGAGGTGACCTTGGTAAACCTATCATGAAATCCATCATGACATCATTCTAATTCCACTTGGGAATGGAAAACTATTTTAAAATCCATGCCATTTGCTGATGATCTGCCTTCACCTACTGACAGGTGGAACATCTTATCAAAAAACTAGCTAAATCCCTCTTCATACCTAGACACCAATACTGACAGTATAGATCTTGATACATCTAGGTGAAACTAGGATAAATTACCCAAACTTAGGAATAAAAATATCGCAACATCTCCTCATGCATGTCTACTAACACCCATACGCATCCATGAAAATGCAAGGCCTCACTATCGCCTACAAACCATCTAGGAGTAGGGCCCTCTCTTGACACACTCCCCCGTAGGACTAGGCCTTCAGAATCTAATAGATACCTCAGTCTCACTCGATCTAGTAGATTATAGGTAACAGCTGTATAAGAAAGAAACATCTACCCCAGTCTATCATGCACCTCTAAATGCATCTCAGAGAACATAGTCATAAGCTTCCACTCACTATTGGCCTCTTGAACTGTCTATATCTGATTTCTCCTACTCAATGCATCAGCCATTGTGTTTCCTTTCTCTAGCATGTAGGCAAGATCAAAGTAAAAATATTGAAGTTACTCAACCAACCTTCATTGTCTCAAATTTAGATCATGCTGAGTAAAGATATTCTTTAGGATCTTGTGATCAGTGTACACCACAAAATTCTCTCCCAAAAGATAATGTCTCCAACAACGCAAAGCACGCACAACTATAGTGAAATATAGATCATGTGTCGGTTTGTTCCTCTCATGTGGCCTCAACTACAGAGACCCATTCACAATGACTCCTTCCCCCTATATAAGCATTTCTCCCAGGATGATACCTAATGCATCATAGTAAATGGTGTAACTCTTTCCTGGCTCTAGAAAAATAAGTATCGGTGCTGAAGTCAATCTCCCTTTCAGTTTCTAAATGGCTCAATCATAAGAATATTTCCACAAGTACTTCTCACCCTTTTTAGTCAGGCCCATTAATGGATCTTCTAAGTGTGAAAAGTCCTAAATAAAGTTCATGTAGTAACCAGCCAACCCCAGAAAACTTTGTACCTCAAAGACATTATTCAGCTGCTCCCAAGAAACTATTACTCTCACTTTCTTTGGTTTTATTAATACTCATATCTCTGAGATAACACGACCCAAGAATTGAATATGGTCCATCCAAAAGTGGCACTTTGAAAGCTTGGCATATAACTGATCCTCTCTCAATGTACTCAATGCGATCTCAAGATGGGTGGCATGGTAGTGTCGAGTGTGAGAGTACACCAGGATATCACCCATAAATACTAACATAAAAGAATCCAAGTAACAAAGGAACACTAGGTTCATCAGTGCCATAAAAATTTTAGTGTGTTTATGATACCGAACGGCATATACAAATACTCATATAGACCATACCTTATATGAAAGGCTATAAGAGGTATATCATATAGTCTAACGTGCAATTGATGATAATTGGATCTCAAGTAAATCTTCAAAAACACTCAGGATCCTTGATGTTGATCAAATAGATCATCAATACTTGGCAACGGATATCGGTTATTGACCATAAGCTGGTACATCTTTTGATAATACACACAAAATTTGTGGGTATTGTCTGCCTTCATCACAAAAAGGATAGGTGAACCCCACGGAGAAGTACTGGTTTAGATGAAACCTTTTTCCCGAAACTCCTGTTACTAATTCTTGAGGTCCTATAACTCTCGTGTATCCATCCTATAAGGAGTAATTGAAATTGGTCCCACTCTTGGCACAAGATCAATAGAGAAATATACCTCTCACTCTAAAGATAAACCTAAAAAGTCATCTGGGAAGATATCTCTGAAAAAATCCACTACTGGAGGAAAGTCTATCTGAGAAGTCCCCTAGTCATCCAGATATAAACTCGAAATATAGGCTATAATTCCTCCCATCCCATGATGCTCGGGTCCATCTCTTCTCACCTAGACATCCCATTCACCCTTGTGTATAAAAGACCCGCACTCTGGTGACGTGATACTCACTCTATAGTGATAGAAATAAACAAAGGCCTATAAGGAGACCAACCAATCCATTCTGAGAATGAAATCGTAACTTATCATCTCTAAGAAATAAAGCTCCCGTAAGAGGTGACACCCACCAACCTCAAGAGGGAACTCCTTGCACTGACGTACATTGGTTGTCCTAATCTCTAACAGAGTGTCTAGCATCATAACATCCTCATAAGTAAAGATACAGAGCTAAGGATATCTACTACGTAAATAGATATAAAACTATTAGAGGACCTTGTATGAAAAAGAGCATAAGCTGATACTAAAGAAACTAGAATCATACCTCTAACCGTAGAGGGTTCGGGATCCTGTTCCTACTAGGTCAGCTCCACTGCAAAAGTCTGACCTGTATTGCAGCCTTGTGGCCCTTCCTAACTACCCTGAGTTGATCCACCCTAATGTCACTGAAAAACCTATAGCCTGACTACCATGGCCATGACCTCCTCCTTGTCCTTAATGGCCTAACGAAAATCAGTTCGCTGACTGATGAGAAACTGGTGGTCCTGTTCCTGAACATAGAGTCATAATAGAACCCATGTCACTCACTACTAGTGAGGACATCCAGAGAAAATGTTGAAGTTGACCCATTTTTTCATAATACTGGTACTCAACTGGGTCCTTCAAGCAATGTGGTCTTGTATGCCTACTCTCCCAGCACTAGTAGTATACCACCAAGATACCTAAAGAAACATCATGTGAAAGATCTTTGTGGCACTTCCTGCTATCTGTTGAAGGAGTACCATCCCTAGATGTTGAACCACCCTGGCTCACAGCTACCAACTTACTCATATTTTTCTTGGTAATCAGCGCCTGCTTTACTATAGCAGTCACTAAAGTTATCCTAAAAACACTCACCTATGATCAGATTTCATACCTAAGAATATCCTCAAATCACCTAGCTAAAGATAACTTTCACTTCCCAGAACAGGTGCGAATCACTGAATCTCTATAAATGAGATGAGTAATTCATCACTGAAAGAGCACCCTGCTCCAAGTGCATGAACTCTCGAGTTCGATCAACCCTCAACGTCTCAGGGTATAAGTAATCATAGAAGTTTCTATGAAACTCTTCCCAAGTCATATCCCAATTATTTCCCACCTTTGAGACAACATCCCATCAGGTCTTGGAAGAATCACATAGCATTTTCATCACAAGCTTCACACTCCTCTCTGGAGGCATCTCCAGATGCTCAAAGATAGAAAGCACGGCCTTCAACCATGAGTTTGTAGTCTGTGTTCCTTCATCCCCTAAGAAGGTAGGAGGATGATACTATTGGAACACCTACATCATCTCTACCATAGATGGTAAAGGATGTGGTGCTCCCTAAAAATTCTGTGACATCCTCAAAAATCCATCACATAACTGTGCATCAGCACCTGCGTCTGGTATAACAGCTGGTGATAAGAAGGGTATGAAGGGAGTATCTACTGGTAGTCCCTGGTCTACCATTTCTAGTGTCTGGTCATCACCCTACACCTGGAAAACAACTGAAGGATGTCTTGGCGGCATGACTCTTCCAGGTCAAGCACACACCTCAATTCAATATTTTTAAGGACAACAACTTTGAAGTTCAAGAACAGAATAGAAGTAGAAAAAGACTCATGTTTTACAAAATAGGGATACATGGAATGTATAACTACCACATGAAATGTTCCCTTTAATCCTAAACATGGGAATGTACCTCTTCCAAACCCGGTCATGTAACACCCCTACACATGGCGTGTTCCTATTATGACACATCATGTACTTGAATTTTCCATTCTTCACAAGTTCTTTTACACAGCTAGAACAACACAATTCTCTCATGGGTAACACTACACAGCGTGTTCACCCTAGACACGATGTGTCCTACTTAATTTCTATTCACCCATGTCATTAGTTACATGGTCAGGTACATGGTTGACTCTACACAGTGTGTATAAATGATACATGGCGTGTACAACCCAAGTTTTATCCACTTGTTTTGTTAGTCAGATGGCTGAACACACCGTCTTTTTGGCATGGTGTGTACTCTCATTACACAGCATGTTCTACCAAACATTTATCAACCCCATGTCTCTACTCACACAGTCAATCACACAGATAAATACTACATGACATGTATATATGGTACATGATGTGTACTTAAGAAAATTTATTTCATCTAGAACAATATAACACATGGAATGTGTTCATAAACTCACACACCATGTTGTTTGGGTTTCCAGATAGTAAGCCTCTGAAACTTCTCCAGAACCCTTAAAACATAAAAAATTTCAAGTAATGACAAATTCTGACCTATGAGAGCCTATAATCTCACGAATCAAAGTTTAGAATCCTTATTCATATCATAACTGGACAAAATTCAATTAAAGTTCAAACATGATCCACCAAATTCCAATCCAATAGGGCCCATAACACCTCAGGGGCCAAAGTTTGGCGTCCATCCAAATAAAACTTTACATATACTGATACCCTATCAAAATAAAAGTTATTTTATCATTGAATCTATCACAACAGCATTCATATCTAGAAAAACAACTATCACAACAGCCTGCAATCAATAATTCATTCTAAATGGCATGACAAGAATACATAACATGTGATCTCTAGAAGTTCCTATACGATGCATGAGATGGCATACCCTAATCTCATCAGGTTGAAATATAAATATAACCACAATTATAGCAATAATAGTAGCACAAAACAAAGGTATCACCCAACGGTGAAATCAAATCAACTGTAACAATTGAAAACCCAGGAAAATTGCAATATTCAAGGTAACTTGTCTTTTCCCTATACACGGGTCAGCTACTCCCAGGCACAGCTTATTACCAACTACCTATTCCTTCTTATCCCTATATATAGGCTCTAAATAGTATGAAAATTTAGAAAATAAACTCCTCTGATGCCACTTTGTAACGTTCCAGTTTCAGGTCCCGTCCAAAGGTGCCCCAAACCCAGTTGGTCACATGACCTCAAGTGCATTTCCCCAAATGCCAAAGGATTCTGACTAACATCTAGGGCCAGGTTCTGATAATGGGAAAAAAATTCCCTTATTGGCAGAGTATGCATAGTGGAATAACAAATAGTAAACAAAAGAAGAATTTGTAATACCATACAAACAAAGTAAATGGTGGAAGACTGATAATAATATAACAACTGGAGAATATATAAATGATGCATATCACATGTGTCTAAGAAATCATCCAAAAAAGTCATAGTGCTGGAAATATAACACTCAAACCAAAGCCTAGAAAATAAGTAAACTCCAATAGCATCGCAAGCCTCTGCTTAGTCCCATTCTCTCTAGCTCCAATAGCAATCAAGTACCTAATGAAGAAGGGCACTTGACCTTATCTATACCTACAACCATATAATCTGTTTGGGTCAAAAATCATGACCCAAACAGGGTGTGAGATGAATCCCAGTAGGCAACCACTAAAATATATGTGCCTAACTGGCAGTTAATACATAGAGTAGGTAATCTGCAGAAATAAAGCAATAAACTAGGAAGTACTCAAAAGTAAATAATCCTACAGTTTTCAATTACATTCATTTACATTAATTAATTATTCTAACCATTTAATAATGAAATACCAGGATCTAGCCTAAGCTCTATATCCCTTATGTAATAGTAACAACAGATGACTCAGAAGACTAACTAGACAATAAGTAAGACCGAGTCCAAGCTTGGGCTTTGTCTTGGCAAAATCATCACAATCATTCAATCATTCAGAAGTAACCCTTTGGGAAAGTTCTCACGGTATAAAACCCATGGTTTAACACATCATCAATTCAATAAATAATGACCCTCTTGGAAATATCACATAGTCTAACCCCTTTTCTCCCACATAGCACTAATCATTTACAGACAGCCACTTGGGAAGCTCTCACGGTCAATACCCCATTCGTCTGCATAGAAGAAATAAACTATAATGACCACCTAGAAGCTCTCACAGTGAATTCCCTAGGGTATAGTATTCATTTAAAAATGACCCTCTAGGTAGCTCTCATGTTCTAACCCATCTGGTCTATGACCACCCGAAAACTCTCACAGTTAATACCTCTGGGTCAACATAATAAAAACTCATACATAAATGACCCTACCCCGGGAATCTCTCATAGTCAATTCCCCCTTTTCATAGTTTCACAATGTGAAACACATGCATCTCATATAATAAGTAACTCCATCCTAAAATCACGATGCATGGAAAACAAAGCAATCCTAACAGGCATTCTAGACTAAAGTTTCGTAATCAATCAAATAATGGAAAATTCACTCATAATCAAGGTACAAAACCTTATGCATAATAAATAACCCTTTCTCAATCAAAAAAACCATAGCAGGTACTAAATAGGATTAAATTTTAAAATACGCAATACCACAATCATGGGTATTCATCCCCTCAAGTATATATAATCTAAAGACAATCAAATAAAGTCACAAACCACCTACCTTGATGTCTTATGATGAACACTCATGAACGCAGGCCCTTGAATTGGCCTAGAATGATGTAGATCTATAAAAAAGGGTAAAAATGATCATCCATGAAATAATCATGAGAGTGTAGGAATCATGAATAAAGGATCTAGTGAAAGAGATAACTCACCAGTGGGAATCCAATGCACCTGGAGGCATCTCAATCGGACCTCTGATAGAGAACCGAGAGGATCTTGAAGTTATTCTACCATTCGTCGTTCTCCTATACGAACCGAGGGGATAAGAATTTCATTCTGGAGATGAGATGTGACACCACTCTAATTCATAAAACAAAAATAAAAGTACATGGTGTGTTCATTTAATATACATGACTTGTACTAACCTCAACTAGCCCCCTCTTTAGGAAGTCTTCCAGGTCACCTACATGGCCATGTACTCAGCCCTTACACAACCATTAAATGGCTACACGCAGAAACTAGGTACACAGAGTGTGCTCAAAAGTACATGGCGTATACTTAGAAAATTTCAAATTCTTCATTTTTCCTAAAAAACAACCCAAAAAAAGATCCATACCTAAAAAGAAGATCTAGGTTCTTACACCTCCATAATAATTATGAATAATCTTTATGTTATTGTTGATGATCCTTTTACACTTTTGAATGAGGTAGTGGATCAACCAAGGGGTGGATTTGGGGTTACATAATGAGTTGTGGATGATAGTTAAGTATGTTTTGATATCAGATTGATCAGCGTTGTGATATCTACAAATATCAAGGCAAGTTAACATCACTCTTGCCTCTACCTACATAGAACCACAAATTACATAGAAAGTAGTAAAATCAATAATGACTAAATCCCTACTATAATGAACAATACTAACTCTTAGAATAGAACCTGTGACACATGAGCTATATGTGTTCAACTTGTACCCCATACTATGAGGTATCCATCAAATCCAATGTACTTGACGTCCACTGATGGAAGAGGTATGATATCTAGTATTCATTATAAACTTGAGGGAGGGGTCTTGGACTAGTCTTTGGTAAGCTGAGGAAGATCAATTAATAGAATTCTAGTTTTGTGGACTATGGCTAGCTTCGAGCTGAAAATCCCCTCATGATGTTCCATGTTCTATGTCTTACATATACACCAATATCCTTCTATAACAATTAGTTCATACACCTTCCTTTTTGGACAATTATTCTCCATGAATTTTAACCAACGGTCTAAGAAGGCCCCAACTGTATGAACATGAGGGAAAAACTAGTGAATGTGTCAAAGACAAGACACACCATATTCACCCATTCTCCATCATAGAATAATTTCCCAATGAATTATCTATGAGGATTGACACAATAAAAAAATTTTGAGAATAGGTTGATACCAATATGTTGGATGAGATCATGAGTGAGAATATCATTATTCTATAATGACTATGTTAGAAAGTTAAACTTGGCGGGAATTCCTTTACACCACATCACATATCCCCACTAATCCAACTCGATAGAGGGGGACATCAAATGATGGTAAAACTTATTAGATAAAGTTATTGATGTCTCATCTGATAAGATGCATCTATTAGTATCATAGGATATCTTGATGATCTCACAGATATCTCGTTGGTCCTTATCCAAGACCGTTCAGGTAAACCTGGGAAACTCCTTGACTTTCCTAAAAAAGAATTATGATATGGGGAACCCTAGAAATATGATGTTATCCCTCACCTAGTTTTTGTTCCAGAAGTTAATATCACCTCTTCCTATAGTCTAGAGGATGTCCCTTTGAAGATTTTGTAAGTTAGGGTGGCTCGTGAGAAATAGGGAGGAGGAGCTCCTATTCCCTTGAGTCGTGATGTCTCAATAATTTAATTCCATGTATCTTCCCCACAGTGTTTGTCCTTACATAATTCCCCAAGACACTTCATGTGTAAGCCTTGAATCTCTTCAAAGACGATTCTGATTTTGAGTCCCCTCTGCTCTATAGGTTTCACTATCTGATCCCATAATTCCCAGTGATGCACCCCATATGAATGGGAAAACCATATGAATGAATTCATGACCTTATAAATGTTCTTGATCATAGTTTTTGGTACCTTGAGAGAAGATATCATATTCATTGGAATTAAGTAAAGAACAGTATTGAATAGGGTGAATCTTCTACCAAGGACAAGAAATGGTTCCTCCAATTAATGATCCTTCTAGTGATACGATCAATGATCTTGTTAAATTTGTTTATACTCATCCTTCTAGGACATATCAGTTCCCTAAGGTAATCAATAGAGAAGTTATGCCCGCTCATACCGAAGGAGCTCACCATTGAAGTTGCTTGACATTATGATCATCTATTGGAAATAAGGATACTATTTTTTCCTGATTTACTACCTAACCACCCCAAAAAAATACTCCTCCAGAGTATTATTGAAACCCCTTATTGAACATTTACTCCTAGTAAGAAATATGGTCATGTTTTCAGTGTGGATAAGGTGGGATATACCCCATTTCTTACATCGAAAATGGTATGGAAGAATTGTTTATCTGTAAGTCTTTTTTTGATGAAGTCTCTAAGAGATTCTTGCATAAGAATAAAGAGACTGGGGGATAGGAGGTTTACTTTCCTAAATAACATTACCGATTTGAAAAAACAACACCTTTTCCCCATGAAGGAGATGGAGAAACATATTGAACTCAAACACCTATACATCAGATCAATATACCACGAGGAGAATCCCATCTTAATGAGACCCCTAAATATGAAGTTGCATTTAATTATATCATAGGGTTTTTTTCATATAAAATTCAATAACTGTATTAGATCCTACCACCTTGTGGTTGATATCATAAATCATCTCTTATTACAAACCAATTTCACCTTGAATCGATAGTCCCTTCATGGACCCATTTTGTTCCTCGGACACCTAGTCTAATAAAAACATAGACAACCTGTGGTTGATGGTTCTAGCTAAGATATTTTAAGGAAAGTTAAAAAAACTAATAGGAAAATATTTATTTAATGATGAAGTACTATTCATTTTTGGTATGATCACCATAGATGTATCACTCACCACTTGTGGAAGGTTACCTCCCCAAAAACTTTCGGAACTATGGTCACCACTTATCTTTTAACTAGATCCCAAGAGGCCACATAAAAAGATTCAAGGAACTCGTCTAGTCCTAGAGAGCTTTCCTGGTAAATATCCTTAATCACTTCATGAATTTCCTGCTCACCTATAATCTCTTTCAACATTTTATTAACACCTCTAGACACATTGTTGGTATCGCCTCAAATAAGTATGCACTTCTTTGGGGGTATCTACTTTGGATGAGAAGGTTGGGACTAACCAGTAGGGATTTGAAGTATTCCTCATCCATCCCACCCACCACATTCTATTCATTAGAGTATGAACCATCCTTCAATTGAATGTTAGGCCTATTGATACTTATTTTCTCTTTTATACATGCTTTAAAGAATGTTGTATTCCTGCCTCCTTCTCACGTCCATTTAATCCTTGAAATCTCATGTGGTTTCCCATCATGGTCCGGGATCAACTCAGCTAAATCATTATTCTTAACAAAAATTTTGTTGAAGGTAGACTCATCCCATCCTTTTTTCTAGAATTATCTCCAACATTTCTATCTCTTAATTCAATGATTCAACATCGTGGTATCGAGAAGGGGAGATTTTCTCTAACATTGATGATCACCCTTTAGATATCTTATATTATTGTGGAGACCATGATAGTATATTCCATGAACCATCTTATCCCACAAACCATGAAATATTTTCAAGTATCATAGGTAAATTATACATTTTTTATAGAAAAACAAACAACAGTCTCGCTCAGAACTGTTAGGTAGCTTCACAACAATAGACGAGTGATCTAAAAGAGTGCACAAAAAGTGGGTTACCTTTAAATCTGGGATCTGGGAAATGGAGTTGAAATTGGATAAGTAATTATCTAGATGGAACAATGTACATCTACCCCTTTTTTAGATATTATACCATGTAAAGTGATCGTCGGAGAATCCAATATCTGTGAGGCCGAGACAATAGGCGCACATAGAGAAGTCTATTTCTTTCTAGGAATACACATTATTCTCTTTCTTCTCAGACCTATCCATAATCACATTGAAATATCCGCCCACCATTCAATAAATATCACTTGTATTGAATCCTTATTATTCATTCCAAATATATTCCCTAGCCTGAGATTTGCATTTAGCATAAATGAATGTAAAAAAAGAGACTATGGCTGCCATATTTGGCCAAATTTTTTACCATTCAATTTATTTATTAAATAAAACCTTTTTTTATTGGTTCTTGATAGTTATACCCCATTATTGATCCCATTTTTTCAAGAAAATTTTTAAATTCTATGGATTTTTATTTTGTCCCATTTTCAGACCATGATATTTTTACTTTCCAAACAGTTTCATTTTCCACTATTCAGAGGTATCTCTTCATGCATTCAATCAATTCTCATTTTTTCTACATAAACACCATGTATTATATTTTAATATAATCATAAATAAATATAATTAAATAACTCTCTTAATGTATGTTAGATATATTCATTGGACCACAATAATTAGTGTAAAACATATTGAGTAGATTCGATGACCTTTTGTTCTTTGTATGATAATAATTTCAAACTATTTTCCACCACATGAAAGCATTACATTTATTTTCCTAATAATTATTTTGGTTGGGAATGTACATTGTATCCTTCATTATGTATAATTTTTCCATGATCCCTTGATAAATGTGACATAACCTTCAGTTCCACAAAATGTTTTCCTCTTTAAATTTTAAGAGGAATATATTCTATTTATTATCCACTTAGTAGAAATTTATATTTTTCTCCAACATTTCATGAGATAATTTCCTAAAATTCCTTTTATAGAACATCCCTTATGATTAAATGTGACTTAAAGTCATGATTTATAAAGTTAACTTATTTAATACATCAATATAGATAATTTTTTTATTCCTCATCTCATCCACTTATAATCAACTATTGTTGCTTCCATTGATCTTAAAAGAATCATCATTTCCAAAATATATTATTTTTTCAACTCTTACCTTTAAATTTTTAACTATATTAAAATTTTCAGTCATGTGGGATGAAAACCCCCTATCAAGGATCCATATACTATAATTATTCATAGACTTGAGAAAAAGATCTTCTGATTTATCCTTCTCTTTTTTATTCTTTTACATCCATGAGATGATTAGATGACTTGACTAATAAGATGACTTATCATCAGCTTATATGGTGTAATAAGACTCCTCCACATCCATTTATTCTAATGGATAGATTCTATTTTACAATGGATATTATCTAGTTTTCTTATTTTCATTTTTCATTTACTTCTATAGTTACTACTTCTACTTACTCTATGTATGCAGTCAATGCCTTTATACCCAAAGTTAAAACAACAAAATAAATATCCAGAGAAATGATTTATACTAAATATTAAAGGATATGGTCTCATTATCCTCTATTTAATTCTCGGTTCCACTCCATTCAATTAGTTTCTAACTTATTTATAGTAATACATAGTGTGTCCAAGATAACTGGTAAATTTCCATTTAATAAGAAGAAATACCATCATACTTTCATTCTTCCACATATCTCTATATATTTTTATAGCTCTTTATTTTATGGTTCACTCTTTAAGATATAGTATTTTCCTTAAATTATTTTTTTGGTTTAAATATATTTTTATCTATGATTTGGGTACCTTTGTATTGACATAAATATGTTTAGATTTCTAATTCCCCTATTTAGGGCATGTCACTATTCCTACCTTTTATGTCTCTACATCACATCCAATTACACTTTTACCTATGAACATAAGTATTTGGTCATTTTGAATGTTCTCAACACCGTCTAAATCTCTTTTGGATACTTTTAGGAGTTCTTCATTTAACAATATTTTGAATTTTTATATTCTTCTGCTGCTATCCTAATTTCACTCCAACATCAAACTTACTCATCAAAGAAACAATTTCTTATTTAAGAGTATCAATATTCATAACTCTATCCTATAAAAAATCACTAAAGTTATCAATAATGTTTTCCTATTCATTAATATTAAATTTTAATTCCACAAACTCTCTTTGAATTTTATGATTTTATGAATAGTTTTATAACTCTCTTTTTAGTTATTCGATCTCATAATCTATCTAATTTATGCACCCGATTTGTGTATACATTTTCATATACTCTATTGAAAAATAAGAACATTTTTTCAGAAATTACCTACTTCTTAGGGAATAAATACTTTGATTTTGGTGATTTTTTTCATTTCCAGGAGGTTTATGGCCAAATACACAAAACGGGGAAGAACTGAGTAAAAATTTACAATAACACGGCGTGTACTTATATACATATCATGTACATTCAAGCTCAGACACGGGTTAACCAGGACAAGTACATTCCCAAGTAACCAGAATCTGGTACACGTCGTGTTCAAAATATACACACCGTGTATACCATTCTAGAAGCAGTAGGTGGACGAGAAGAGTCTACACGCCCATGTGGCCGGATAAAGGGTACACGCCATGTTCTGCTGATACATGCCATGTATACATTTCTATAAAAATTTGGTGACTGAAATAAGATACTACACACCATGTATGGCGGCCCTACATGCCTTGTACATTCACCTACCAGGCGGCGTCGTGTTCCAAGTCAAGGATGGCGTGTTAGGCTGCCTACCAGCGGAGAAAACGAAGGCAAAAACGCATTGACAAAATTACACGGCATGTACTTTGTCCACATGTCGTGTACTTATTTTTTCTATAAAAGGAGGCCTTGGCCTCTGGACCAGAGGAGAGGGGTGTGTAGTATTTTTTGGAGAAAAGAATTGAATTTCTGGAGGAGAGATGCTCTGCCATCATACTACCATCATTCCACTTTCTACTAAATAATCATTTCCACCTCAAAGTTTCAAGTATGATCACATTAGGTATCAAGATTTTTGTGTTTATTTGCTTCTCCATGTGTAACTAAACACCCAGTTTGTTGGGTTTGTGGGATATGTTGAGTTGTAATTTGAATTAAGTTTCTATGAAGGTGTTTGTTTTATTAACCTCTTCTTATTCTTTGGAAAACACATCATATCATCACTAGAAATTCTGTACCAGACCAAGGGAAGAATTTTCAGGGATTCAAAATAAGAATATCGATGAATAATTTCATGACCATTAGAAGTATTAGTCAACTCAAAATGGACTAAGCCAAATAAAGATATGTTAAATACTAACTACCGGACCAAGGAGTTAGTTACTTCAGCTCTAAATATAAAGTTTACCAGACCAAGGAAACGTTATTACAAATTAAACCCAGAGTGTTGGGTTATCATGAACAACACAACCTCATAACCAATTTGATTTAATAAACAACTTCTCATTAACCCATAACCCCAATGCATGTCTTTCTTTATCTATATCAAAATCAATTTTCTTGTATTTTACTTTTATTCTGTTAAGCACTTTGTTAAAAGAAACTTAGAACCAGTTGTTCCTTTTATCCAAACAACAACAATCGACTCTAAATTCAAAAAACTTCATTCAAATAAAAATAAAAAATAAGTTAAACAAGATAAAAATAACTCCGTTTTTCTTGTGGATCAACCCCTTACTGGTGCTATACTTGTTAGGGTAAAAATAATTTGGGACACTGATAATATACCTTTGGTGAAACGACTCTCCAAATTTTGGCACCATTTCCGGAGAACTTAGAGATAATTTTATTCTTGTTTTACTTAATTTGTATCAAATTTTAGTGAAAAATAAAAATCTTAGATTCACAAAAATTTCTTTTTGATTCTCATTTCGGTTTATCTTTCTTTTTTCTTGTTTACACTTGGTGTTTTGTTTTGTTTTGTGCAGGCCTTTAGGTGTATGAGCGGTCACCTCATGCATTCCAAGAACATGGAGTCATCAGGGGTTTTCCTAACTGACCTTGAGATTGAATAGAAATTTTTTAGGAACCAACGAGTACTAATGTCCGAACACAACCAAACCAACCCCATGCCGCAGAACGAGGAAGGCAATCCAGCTGTACAAGGAGCTGCACAACAGTTAAGTCCGGATGACAATCGGAACCAGCAATCTCCACATGCTCCAGAATACCATCCATAGCAGCTCCAATTATTCTAACCAGAGAGGATGACTTATTTCAACCAAGGTCAGGGTCCATTCTACACCCTTCAGGACCAACAATTCATGCGAGTTCCCCTTCCCCAATAGCCACCTCCACTCCATACTCTCATGGAATACGGCCTGTCATCAATCCATGGAGCTGATATAGGCATCGTTCATCCACCGGTGCAATCCCAACACTTCAAGATTAATCCTGATATCATGCAGTTGATCCATAACACCATTCAATTCGGCGTCCTGCCTAGTGAGGATTCTAATGACCTTCTCTCTAATTTTCTGGAGGTCTGCGACACGTTCCACTACCACAGAGTGTCCACCGAGGCCATCTATCTTCACCTTTTCCCCTTATCTCAAAGGGATAAGGCGAATAACTAGATTAAAGGATTACCGTAATGATCCATCCTCACTTGGGAGGAGCTATCCTAGGTGTTCCTATCCAAATATTTCCCACCCTCAAAGATGGTGACATTGCAGAACAAGTTCCACAACTTTTAGCAGTATGACTCAGAATCATTATATGAATCATGGGAGCACTTCAAAGAGATGTTGCGCAAATTCTCACACCATGGACTTCCACATTGGATGCAAGTCCAAACCTTCTATGAAGGCCTGACGACTAATACCAAGTCTGTGGTAGATGTCGCTACTGGAAGTACGATAATGAGGAAGTCCCCCGAAGAACTCTTCAAACTACTGGAAGACATGTCTGCCAACAGCTTTCAGGGGCATTCTAAGCAGGGAAAACTAAAACGAGGTATGTGTAACATTGATGAAACTACCATGTTAGCTTCCCAATTGGACGCTATGTCCAAGAATATCAACATGATCAATCTTAAAGGCACGCCCCAAGTACATGCAGCAAATCATCCAGCGTGTAGCGAATGTGGTGATAACCACATCATGGGAGAATGCCCAGGTTTTGTTGGAGGCCCATCGACAAGTGAGGTAAGTTATGTTGCACAAAATCAAGGGCCCAACCAGTACCAGTAGTATAAGAACCCGTCATGGCATGAGCAACAAAATAAAACCTAGGGCCAACAATAGCAGAATCCCTCGCCTCAACCACCGCCCAACTATAACCATCCTCCTTATCAGAACCAATACCAGAGGAAGCAACATCCCCAATAGGTCCCTTATCAACAGTAAGGGTATCAGAACCCTCACCCAAAGTAGCCATGGAATCCACCACCTCCACCAGCTCAACAACCACCTCATCAGGAGAACACCTCAAGGTTAGAGGATCTTATGAACAAATTCATATCTACTGCTGAGACCAGGTTCCAAAATCAAGAGGTGTCAATTAGAGGCCTAGAGAACCAAATTGGCCAATTGATAAACAAACTCTCAGGAAGGCGAATTGGTAGTCTACCGGGCAACACAGAGAAAACCCCGAGGGAGGAAGCCCATGCTGTCATACTCCGGAGTGGAAAATAACTCCAACAGAACCAACCAGAACAGCCAGGTGCATCCACACCCCATGTTGACGAAAAAGGTACCAATACCAACCCCTCCTCATCCAAAATCCCACAAAAGGATGCATCACATACTAAAGGGAAGGAGGTTTTCAAACCCTTTGAACCTACCTTACCCTTCCCAGAGAGGTTGAAGCAAAGAAAGCTGGATCACCAGTTCAGCAAATTCATGGACGTGTTTGAAAAGCTGCACATAAATATTCTATTTGCAGAGGCATTAACATAGATGCCCACTTACGCCAAATTCATGAAGTAAATACTCTCCAATAGAAGAAATATGGAGGATTTGGGCACCATTTCCCTAACCAAAGAGTGTTCAACAGTCGTCCAGCATTCAATTCCTCCCAAACTCTAGGATCCATGAAGTTTCACTATTCCCTGTACCATTAGACCATGCGAGTTTGGGAAGGCCCTCTGCAACTTAGGGGCCAGCGTGAACCTCATTCCCCTTGGAGCTTTCAAGAAACTAGGGCTCAATGACTTGAAGCCTACCTGAGTAGCACTTCAACTTGCTGATTGATCCATCAAACATCCGAAGGGACTACTAGTGGATGTGCTCGTCAAGGTAGGTAGGATGATCCTTCCTGCAGATTTCAATATCCTTGATATGGAAGACAACCAGTAGGCACCTATCATTTTGGTAAGGCCTTTGTTGGCAATTGGGAAGGAACTCATAGACATACACCAAGGGGGGTTTATTTTCTGGGTAGGAGATGAGAGATTCTCCTACAATTTCCTCAAGGCTGTCAAGCATGCATCATCGCCCAATCATGAGGGATGTTATGTGATAACTGCAATGGATGATCTCTTAGTGGATGATTTGGTATGTTCTTTTATTTCTGTTAACATTATCATTCTAGAAATTGTAGTTGAAGAAGATCCAGAGAACCTACAATTCCTAGAAATCCAGGGCGGTTACTATTGGGACCCTTATCCACCATAGAGATCAGGTAAATAAGGTAAGTAGGTTGAGCCAATGACCTAAAACAAAGATGATTCCGGGGAAGAAACCCATAGGATACACACCATTTACCACCTATATACACATCATGTACTTTTCCCTTTTCATTTTTTAGCTATTATAAATATATAGTTTAACTAATAAATAAATAGGGATGATGTTGGTGCCGATGGTAAGGTCACTGGAGTTTATCCGAGCCGTCATCGGTTCGAATCCTCCCTACCTACCTTCGGCATGGGGTTCCTCATTTTTATATTTTCTCACATGGAATGTGTAGAAAATTTCATATCTATATATATTTACTTATAAGAAAACTCATGGTGGGGATGGATCGGTTGTCGAAGATCATAACCCAGTTCCAAAAGACCCAAGTTTGAATCCTGACAACCACCCCATTTCAATCATTTACTCTTTTAATAAAACCACGCGATGTGTATTTTGATATATGTTGTGTGTGCCATATTTTCCTTACTAAATTAAAAACTTTTACATATAAAATAATACATGTGGATGAAGTTGGAAGATTGGAAAAGTCTCGGCCCTAGTTCCAAAAGACCCAGGTTTGAACTCAGCTAATCTCTCTGCTTCATCCCCTTCTTGTATAATTAAAAACCACATGTTGTGCATATTCTTCTTCCCATTTAATATAGGCTGTATAGATTAAATATATATATAAATAATAAATATGAGCAGCAGTATAAACTTTGCTCCATTGGTTGAGGGCTTCCGTTCGAAACGGCCGATTGTTGGTTCGAACCTCAAGCACTGGACCAAAGGTTATACTTCTCTTTTTCACATTTTTAAACACATGCCTTGTATTTTATACTATATTACGTGTATAGTTTTTTTTAAAAATTATGTATATATATATATATATCCATTTTTATTATTTTCAATTAATATTAATTATTATATAGTTTACTATAATAATTATATATCTGTTTGTGTGTCTTCTTAAAAAAATTGTGATACACGGCATGTAGTCTGGATATACACGTCGTGTACCTTGACTATATAAATCGTGGACCACACAGCTTTAGGTCGTGTCACACAGAGCCCCATCTTCTTCCCATTTTCTTCCCCCGTACGAACACTCAAACCCTATGCACAGATCCGTCTATTACATTTGTGTCGGGTACTGATTCTTCATACATTGCGATCCTCGATCTAGGTATGCCCTTCTCCACCCTCTATTTCAAGTTATTAGAAGCATTTAGGGTGATTTCATGATCATCTGACCGTTCAGATTCCGCGGTACACGGCCACAAAATGAAGAACGCACGTTGTGTACTTTAGTATATGGAAACACACAAAATAATTCACAATTTGAATATATACGGTGTGTATGTTTGGTACACACCGTGTACCATTCTCCATCGTGCCTAAGTACCCTTTGCACATGGCCTCACAAACCATTTTCATATTCACAGCGTGTATGTTCAGTACATGCTGTATATTCCATTTCTTTCAGCCAGTCTGTGCTTAGCCCCCCCACATGGCCATGTTCCTCTGTTAATGCACATGTCATGTCTAATCCATACACGGTGTATCCTTTATTATTAAAACTATTAAAAACGTGGTCGTGTCTTTACAAATACACGACCATTTCCACTTTTCATGAACACGGCGTGTATGTTCAGTACACCCCGTGTACACTTCCCTGGTCTATCTTCTGCTCCCTCGGCGTGTTTATCTAGAGAACACGGGATTCTTTACAGGTTTTACTACATTCTATGTACCCTAGATGTACACACCGTGTACTTTGGTTTTTTCAGTTTTCTCACATTTTCTTTATTTTGTTTCTTTTATTTTTCTTTTGTTTGGTTTTTCTTTCTCTTTTAGGATATGGCAGACCGAGATCCTTATTGTGGGAAGTGACCCGCCTCCGCCATTAAGGGAAAAAGGCTGATTTATTGTTGGATATGGCTCTGACCTGGGATGTAGCCAGACCTAGACGCTCTCGTATATGATCCCCCTCCGTTGGACACCCTTCCACCCCTCACTCCCTCCATTGAGGCTGGTCCGAGCACCATCATTGCTTCCCTCCCAGTTGACACTCCACCTGAGATCTCCTCCTTCACAGCTAGCCTCTCATCAACCACCCCATCCAGCGACCCTCCGCCTACTTCCGTTGATCCACCCCCAGAGCTAGCTCCTACTATTTCACCTCCACCTGGACTAGGACCTGTAGTTGTTCCCTACCCGTGCATGGTGTTTCTAGTCACCAACTTGGAACATGATAGGATCTGACACTTATCTCACCGTCCGATTCTGTTGAGTGGTCGCTACCTCAACAGCAGCATTCCTCGGCATCTCAGCATTTAGGGAGAGTTAGAGGATCTCCTTGGACACACTCCACTACTCTCTATTTTCTAGGTCCGCACTCCTATATTCCATGATTTATTTTTGGAGTTTGTTGCCTCATTCGAGTTCGACGGTGCTGAGTACCGGGAGACACATGGTGATGCGGTACTCGTGGTTCAGTTCTAGATGGGTGATTGGTGCTTTTCCTTCACTATAACCGAGTTCAGCTAAGGGTGTAGTTTATACCCCCATCCCATCACCCCACCCCCTATTTCTACCCTGACCAGGCCCGAGCGCTCTGAGCTCGTTGCCATGGGGTGGGAGATTGATGGGCCTGACCACCGTTACACCCCTACCTCTCAAAAGAGTACCCTTATCACTGACCTCATCCTCTGTTTTACCCACTGGTGCTTTAGCGCCATTTTTGTACCCCGCCATGAGGATATAGGGGTCGTGACCAGTCGTGATGTGGATCTCCTTACCTGTGTCATCCGGCAGGACTACCCAGACCTCCCTTACCTCACCGCCTCCTACTTCCATTCCATGTTTACCGGCCGTCAGGGAAACCTGAACGACGGGTTTTATACCACCTTCCTTGCCCATCACCTCGGGGTCTTTGAGCTTTACCTACCCCATGACCAGTTAGGTTCACCCCAGTGTATAGACTATCTCATGCTTATTCACATGGGATTGGTCCGGAAGCATGGGTGCCTACATCCTTGCCCAGGCTCCACCACACCCACCTACTGACCCTCCTGCACCCACCGATGCACCTCCTCCTCCTTCCCCTCCCCCTCTAGCTTCTCCACCCCACACCCCTTCTACTGACCCCACTTCTTCTATCCTTCCTTCTTCTATACCACCACCAGCCCCACCTACCCCCGCACCCTCGGTCAGTCTCATCCTTTACTTCCACCTCGACGCGATGGAGCATCATTTGGTTCATATCGACAGCTTCCAGACCCGGATAGAGAAGATGTTGGAACTTATTCTTCAGCATCCTGGTATTCCACTACCCCCACCACCTGCCTCTACCTCGGCTCATGGCCCTTCTTCTACTGCTCTGCCGCCTTCTACTGCATTGGGCACGGATTCTGTTCTCTTATCTACTGTGGGCCCAACTACTACTTCTACTGATGCCACTACTGCTTCCAGTCTAGGGGGGATACCGAGCTTCCATTACCAATTCCAGTCCCTATGGCTCCTACTTCTCCAGCTTCCCTTCCAGGTGCATATTTTGAGCCTCCAGTTTCCACATCTCTGGATCCATCTCTATTGGCTGGTTCTGTACTGGATGATGCCTCTTCAGAGGTGACCCACTGACTAGTTTTTGGGCCACATGCTTTTCATTATATATATTTTTGTGATATATTTTTCCTGTTTCTGTTGTGTATGCTTGCAGTATTCTCTTTATTCCCCCCTCACAAGTACTCTGGCACATTTTGGGATGCACTTTTACATCACGTCCCGTTTTTCTATGCCTAAACATGAGGGGAGTATTCTTTTAATTCTCTTTCTTATTTTACTTCTTTCCTTACTTCCCATCGATATGATCCACTATTGTGTCCTCACCTTGCCTTTTTCCTCTTTTTGGGCACTTGGTGGACCACGTGTGGTTTTAAGTATGGGGGCATCTCTCGACCTCTTTAGTCTTTTCCCTTTTCAGATTATAGGTGAAATCATTATTAAAAGATATATTTTAAAATGTGAGGAAAATTTTTGTTAATCATATTTTTAAATAATAAGCTGAAAGTGGGAAATTTTAAAAAAATTGTATGTTTATTTTGGTTATTAAGTGTTTTAAAATGATTACTGATATAATTTAAATTTCAACTTGTAATCTTTGGATAATTACATCAATTAGACTAATCAATTATTTGTAAGTCATGACCTGATTGTCTCTTTAGTTTTTTTTCCCACTCCTGAGAGGTATTACAAACACTTTTTCATATTCTTTCTAATACCCACTTTCTTGAGAGATTCATAGAATATACATAACTACCATAATTTTCATGTTTTCTTTTCAAAACATGAGGAATTGTTGAGTTACATTAAAATGATTGAGGAAATAAATTGTTTAAACCTCTTTATATTGAGACCTACCCTACATTTTATCTTTGTGAAGCCCATAGAGACCATGAATAGCCTTTATAATAAGCCATAATACTAGCCTATTTCCCTTCCTACCCTAATTATTTTATGATTTTTCATGACTATTCATTTGAGCTCAAAAGAATGGATTGTCAACACATGGCATAATTTCGTGAATTGTCAAAAAATTAAGTATGGGGGAAGGCCTCTTGATCATTTAGGGAAAAATGGTTCCAAACCTTTCTTCTTGGAAATTATAGAGGTCCCCATTGAAAAAAAAAGTACAAACAAAGGGACCTTATACTCACTTGTTGGTTTGTGAACCCTACCTACTCAACTAAAGGAGATGGTGAGATCATTTGAGGTTATTGAGGATGTTTTCACATTGAGCTTAATTTGGAATATTATGCATTATTATTTAAAGAATTTATCCTTCTCTTTCAAGACTCAGAGTTATTTTCATATCTTTATCTACCAACCTTTATCCACAAAAACATCTTATCCTTATTGAAAAGCCCTCATAATTTTTGTAATTCAATTTTTCTGAAGTGGAGAACTAGATTTCTTGCAAACCTATGGATAGAGTGTATATATCTTTGATTGAGCATAACATGGATTTAAAACATCTTGAGTGTTGATCATATTTTTGGTGAGGTAAATCATCAAGTGACTTTATTATTTTTTAAAGATTGAAACGTGTGTTAAAAAAGGATAAAAGTAGTTAATTGAATTATATATGAGGCGTGATTAGAATACCTTATGGATTGAAACTGTTTTGTATTATTTTTGAAAAAAAATTCTGTAACTTAATATTTACATTTATGATTAACTGAATTCCTTCCTTGTAAAATATATACTCTTTTAATTAGATGTTGTGATTTTCTTGAGGGCAAGCAAATGGATATGTATGGGGGAGTTTTATGCACCCGATTTGTGTATACATCTTCATATAATATATTGAAAAATACGAAAAAAATTTCAAAAATTACCTACTACTAAGGGAACAAATACTTTGATTTTGGTGATTTTGTTCATTTCCAGGAAGTTTATGGCCAAATACACAAAACAGGGAAGAACTAAGAAAAAATTTACAACTAAACAGCATGTACTTATATACACGACGTGTACATTCAAGCTCAGACATGATTTGACCAGTACAAGTACATGCCCAAGTAACTAGAAGCTGGTACATGTCGTGTTCAAAATATACACGTTGTGTATACCATTCTAGAAGCAGTAGGTGGATGAGAAGACTCTACATGCCCATGCGGTCAGATGAAGGGTACACGCCATGTTCTGCTGATACATGAGGTGTATACATTTCTTGAAGCGGTTGGTGACCAAAAGAAGATAATACACACCGTTTACATTCACCTACCAGGCAGTGTCGTGTTCCAAGTCAATGACGGTGTGTTAGGACGCCTACCAGCAGCGAAAACAGAGGAAAAAACACGTTGAAAAACATACACGGCATATACTTTGTCCACATGTTGTGTACTTATTTTTTCTATAAAAGGAGGCATGGGCCTCTAGACTAGAGGACATGGGTGTGTAGTATTTAGTGGAGAAAAGAATTGTAGTTCTGGAGGAGAGACGCTATGCCATCGTACTACCGTCATTCCACCATCAACTGAAGAATCATTTCCACCTCAAAGTTTCAATTATGATCACATCAGGTATCAAGAGTTTTGTGTCTATTTTCTTCTCTATGTGTAACTAAACACCCAGTGTGTTGGGTTTGTGGGAGATGTTGAGTTGTAATTTGAATTAAGTTATGAATGTGTTTGTTTTATTAACCACTTCTTATTCTTCTTAAAACACAGCATATCATCACTGTAAATTTTGTACTAGACCAAGGGAAGAATTTTCCGGGATTCAAAAGAAGAATATCGACAAATAATTTCATGACTGTTGGAAGTATTCATCCACTCAAAATAGACAAAGCCAAATAAAGAACTGTTAAATACTAACTACCGGACCAAGGAGTTAGTTACTTCAGCTCTAACTATAAAGTTTACCGAACCAAGGAAACATTATTAAATATTAAACCCATAGTGTTGGGTTATAATGAACAACACAACCTCATAAGAAATTTTATTTAATAAACAACTTCTCATTAACCCATAACCCCAATGCACATATTTATTTATCTATATCAAAATCAATTTTCTTGTATTTTACTTTTATTCTCTTAAGAACTTTGTTAAAATAAACTTAGAATCAATTTTTCCTTTTATCCAAACAATAACAATCAACTCTAAATTCAGAAAACTTCATTAAAATAAAAATAAAAACTAAGTCAAAAAAGATAAAAATAACTCATTTTTCCCTGTGGATCGACCCCTTACCGGTGTTATACTTGTTAGGGTAAAAATAATTTGGGACACTGATAATATACCTTCGATAAAACGACTCACCACTAATCTATATACTCATAAGATACTTGTATCAAATCTCTAACATTTTTAATTTTATTTCTTTGGATTCCAATATCTTCAAGATCTCCCTCGAGTTCTAAATTGATATCAATAACACCTTATAATTCATTTCCATTATCTTTTTCTACCTATTTAATTTTAATTTTTTCCATCATGATATCTTTTGTATCTACTTTTAATTTTTCCTCTTCTTATTATTCTAGATAGTAATGATTAATATATTCCTTCACTGATAATAAGGATCTTCTATTGAAACATATTTTTAGATAAGCTTCTTGATTTAATTCCCTTTTGGGAGGGAATTTCCATTAAATCTTCTGAGATACACATATTTCACTTTCTTCATCACCAAATATTCATGTACATCTTGCATCAACGTGTCAAACTTTACCACATTTTAAAATATCTAAGGTTAGTTTTCCTTAAAACCTTACTTTCCCTATTTTAAATTTCCTGGCCACCAATGATATAAAATTCATCATTTTCATCCTCTTTATCAACAACACCTTTAGTGATTTCAAGATTCTCTATGGATTTTGAAGGTGATATATTTATTAGTATGTTTTGATGTCCCATGTGTTTTAATACACATATATTATGCAACAAATTATATTAACATTTCATCAAGATATATATTTCTCAAATATCGTTCTTCAATACCTAATGCCTTTGGGTTTTATAGAGGTGGTAATCGACACAAAATATCCTTTAAAATATCAAATCATTTAACTTATTCCCCAATTCCATGAATAGATCCAGGGACATAAGTAATTTAGTTAAACAAAAAATCAGCATTCTCTTTGGTTCGAATATTCAAATCATCAAACCTATTGTGGAGCACTTAAAGCTTTGCATATTTCATCTTGAAATTTCCTTTATAAATGTTGGCCAATTTGTCCCACATGGACTAAGAACTGGTACAATCATAACTTTTATATAAATATAATCTTTAAGATCTCAAAAAAAATAATTTTTTGGATTTGGAATCAGTATCCATCAATTTCCTATCAGTTTCAATCATGCATTGTATCATCGTATCACTAGCTTCAATCCCATGTATTATAGAAGAATAAACCTCCAAACTTAGTGAATGAATATGAGATATCAGTTATTTCTTCAGGATCTACATTTTTTTACCATGAAATAGAGGTACCCCATTTTCATTTACCATGTTTTCGATATAGATAAACTTAAAATAAAAGATTTAATGATGGAAAACTTGCTCTGATTCCACCTGTTTCACTCAAAAAAACTCGATAAGGGAGGGGTGAATTAGGGTGTTAGATTTTTCTTTGGATTATTCAAGATATTTTCCCTAAATTGTAAGGAATTTTCTAAATCAATTTCATTAAATTATATATCGACAATAAAAAAATATATAGGATTTAAAAAAAAGAGAATATTTAGGGATAGCACATAACCTTCCTAATGTCACTATTATTGAATCCTCCTAGAATATTTCTCTTAATGAAGTCTTTATCGATTTTAAGGACTTGAAGGTCACCTTCAAGGTGTATCAATGTTTATTAATAATTTAATAATTAATGTTCAGTTTTGATGATTTATATAATTCAAAAATTTATACATGGATTGATCACCCATGTTCTAGGATTCACCCAAGTATAGCTCACACTGGTTTACTACTTCACTGTGGTATGTCTTCACCTAGGTCCCCTACTTCACCTAGGTATGGCTTTGACCAGATCCCTTTCTTTCCCTAATTATAGTTCACTCATGTTCCTAACATCACCCAATTTAACTTCATCTATGCCATTTTCCTATGCATGTTTTTATCACTCTATTATCCCTACTTCTTTTTTATCCACATTTTCTAACTCCTTCTCTATATTATGTTCATGAAATTCAGTTTGTGAAATCCCTTTGATCTACCTTTTCATGCTTCTAAATTCACACTTATCCTTCACCCAAATTATTTTCCAAGGTGTTTCTTATGTGATAGTAGAGACTCTAATCATTCTCTCAAATCTCATTAATCCAAAATAAGGGTATTAAGTGGGTATTTATTGGCAAAAAAACTGACTATCATCCAGGCCTACCCTCCAAAAAACATGGTGCATCGACCGCTCATCTCAACTAACACATATCTACCTTCCTTCACATGGCTCCCAAAATAGCATGTGGAAGACTCAATAATAGTGACTAGTTAATCACACAACACCCTCTCACACAAGTTTGTGGAACCTATATGTGGAACTAGCATGAGTCTCTAGAACATGGTGCCTAGATCCACTATGGTGAAAATTACTCCATTACATTGGAATGAAAATTTGAGTCTCCAATAACAAACTCCCAATTTTCCTATAAAATATTTGGGCCCAAAAAATTCACAAACATTTTTTTTGATTAAAAACAGAATTCATTAATGATGAGTATCAGCAGAAGTACAATTGCAAATACATGAAGGGAAATTGTCCAACCAGAGCTGGTTGGAGTCGAATGGGCCTGAGGCCACAAGATGATGTGCCACCTTGTGTCCTTCCCTTTTAGAAAAGGAGAAGGTGCATAAAGAGAATCATGAGAACAGTGAGAGAATTCTCATGATGATGATGCCAAAGGATTGGAGCCCACCATTGTTGTTGTTAATAGCATAAATAATGGTAAGGAAGTCAGACTCAATAATAATATCACTCCATCCACATTCCAAGGCTAGAAACATACCATCAAGGATGGCCATGACCTCAGCAACTGCCGGTTCCTAGAAATTCTGGTGTGGTTCATATTTTGCAGAAAATATTTTCCCTAGATGATTTCGGACCAGGAGGCCTAGGGAAACAAGCCCAACCTTTGAAAGAGACACTTCCACATTAATCTTAATAATCCCTTCTATTGGTGGGTTCCAATGAGAGGGAAAGGAAAGGGTAACACCTGGTATAAAATTTTCATTTTGTTCTTTCCATCCCTCAATCCAAGAAGTGGCCCATTCAATCCATAAATCGGGGGGTTTGTGAACTTGATGAAAAACAGCATTGTTACGCTGGACCCAAATAATACATGCCAAAGTGAAAAGAGAACCTAAAAGAGCCAAGGAGATAGAGGATCACCAGCACATCAGAAGATCAGGAAGGTCAGAGGCTAATTCCAGTGAAGTGGTAGAATCCGAGCCCCATTTATTCCAAATTTTCATAGCTCTCAAGCAGTGAATGATGGTGTGCAAAGGAGTTTATGGAATGTTCGGGCAGAAAGGGAAAAAGGAGGAACTGGCAATATGATGGTAAGTGAGAAGTCCCGTGGTTTGGAGAGTACTCGTGCAAACCTGCCACCAAAATTGGATAATCTTAAGGGGCACATTGAGCGTCCAAATCGATTTCCATGGACCCTCATCACAGCCGACTGAGTGGTTTCCAAGATCCTGTCTATAGCCAGATCTCACCATGTAATCACCCGAGATGTCATTGATCCAGAAAATATGGTCAGGGCCTGCGTCAGGGACCCAGGGAATTCTTAGGATAATTCTTTGGTCCCATTCGTTAAACCAATCAAAGATCTTTTCCAAACACCACCCCTATCCCTGGTCGGAAAGGAGGCAGCTGACAGTGGTGTCTTCAAGACCTAGTTAGACAATGGATGTAGCCCGCATACCTTTTTTATCAATTAGCCTGGGATCAGTCCAGATATTGACCAATGATCTAGTCCTAATCATCTAGCCCAGTCCTTTTTCTAGGAGCTTTTTAGCCCCCCAAATCCTTCTCTAGAGGAAGCTGGGCCGGGGACCAAGAGAGGAAGCAAGGAAGTCCATGTGGGGAAAGTACTTAGATCGGAGAACCTGTTCACATAGAGATGATGGATGATTAAAAAGGCGTCATCCTTGATTGGACAATAGTGCATCATTGAAGAGAAGAAGATTCCAGAATCCCATCTCTCCCTCTAATATGAGTTTGCAGAGTTTCTCCCAGGCCATCCAGTGAGGTCGATTCCTTCCATCATTCTTCCCCCACCAGAAATTGGCAGTATGTGTGTGGATCTGGTTGATGATGAATTTCAGGAGCTTAAACAGGGACATAAAGTAGCTGGGAATGGACTGGATGATATCTTTGATGAGGGTCTCTTTTCCAGCTATAGAAATTCCTTTTGGTGACCAGCCAAGAATTTTTTTCTCGATCCTGTCCACAAGAGATGTGAAGATTTATTTTTTTGATTTACCAATCACTGTGGGAAGCCCAAGATACTTATGATGTTTCACAACCATATGGATACCAACTAATGCGCATAGCTCATCCCTATTATAAAGAGGCACCCCTGCACTGAAAGAAATTTCAGATTTTCCATGATTGATTTACTAGCCAGACGTCCTCTCATACTGATGGATCGCTTGAATGATCACCCGGTATTCATTAATTGTTTCTCTGGAAAAAAGGAGACAGTCATTGGCGAAGAAAATATGCGAAAACGGTGGGATAACATGTTAGACCTTTTCTCCATGAATAGAATTAGAGGATTCATCCCTGGAGATAAGATTAGAAAACACGTCAGCCACCAGTATGAAGAGAAAAGGGGAGAGGGGATCTCCCTGGCGAAGGCCTCAGGATGGGGTGAATCCTCTGGTGAGATCCCCATTGAACTTGATTTTTAAGGAGACGTTTGAGATACAATCCATGACCATATCTGTCCATTTAGCGCAAAAGCCCATTTTCAGCATAACGACACAAAGGAAGTGCCATTCCACTCTATCATAGACCTTGGTCATATCCAATTTCAAGGCCATGGTTCCCCTTTTCACGGTGGATCGTGAATTCATATAATGGAACACTTCATGGGCCACAATCGCATTATCAGTGATCAGTCTCTTGGCCATGAAGGTGCTTTGATTTTTAGAGATAATATCAGGTATCCAAGGTCACAACTGATTGACAAGGATCTTTGAAAAGATCTTGTAAGAGACATTTCAAAGTCTGATAGGTCTAAAATCAGGGATCTCCAGAGGTTTCTTAATTTTGGGGATGAGGACAAGGATAGTTTCATTGATAGCAGCAATGCTAGAATTTCCAGCCTAGATATATTTTATCATCTTGCAGATTTTGGGACCGATTATATGCCAGTATTGTTTAAAAAATAGGGCATGGAACCCATTTGGTCCTAGGGCCTTAGTGGGATGAAGATGTTTTAGAGCCAGGTGTATCTCGTCATCTGTCACATCTTTGGTGAGCTTCCAACTAATCTCATCGGTGATCACAGGTTTGATACAATCTTCCACCTCGGCAGACATGAAAGGGGATCCTACAGCAAAGATGTTTTGGAAATAGTAAGTCAAGGCCTCATGGATACCATTGTTATTAGAAACTTTGCTTCCATCGGATTGTAAGATGCAAGTAATAGAGTTTTTCTGATGCCTGGCTGATGCTTTTTGGTGAAAAAACCTGGTATTAGAGTCCCCCTCTTTAATGTGGCTATCCCGCGCCCGCATAGCCCAGAAGCTTTCCTTGACACACAGGTTTGTGTCCAACTCTCTTTACGTGTCTCCAATCTTAGAGAGAATGCAATTGGATGTGGGTTGATTGAGGAGGTTGTTTTGTCTCGTTTCGAGGACACCACAGTTCCGGTCGGGTTGGCATAATTTCTTATTCCTCCAAGACCTCATATCAGATGTGACCTATTGGAGATTGAGGCACACATCCATGTGAGATATTTTCCATCTTGATCGGATCACCTCTTCGTGTTCCTGGTCTTTTGACCAAAAACTCTCAAATATGAAGGGTCTGCTAAGTTGTCTAGTTTGTTTTCCTTGCATATAGTCAATGAGAATTGGATAGTGGTCCGAACAGTTAAGGTCCATGTGGCTGATATGAAACATGCTGAAGAGATTAATCCAATCAGTAGAACCCATAAATCTATCAAGACGCTCTGTGATGTGGGTACCTTCAGTATTATCATGGAACAATGTAAAAGGGTTACCTGTGTACCCCAGATCAACCAAGTCTACCCTGAAGACCGCATCCTTGATGTTTGACATCAAAGCTGAGGGTCGGATGATTCCTCCCCTCTTTTCCTTATGGCACATAATCTCATTGAAATCTCTGCCGAAGAGGATAGGGCTCTGTAAGTCATGTCGTAGCTTGCATAGAAGATCCCATGAATTCACCTTATCATTATGGAATGGCTAGACATAGAATCCCACAAAATTACAGGTTGGGTGAAAGTCTGTTTGAATAGTCGATGCCACATGGTGCGAGGAGAAGGACAAGATTTTGACGTCGATATTGTCCTTCCAAAGGAGACAGAGGCCCCTAGAATGGCCTTGTATGGACACCAGAAAGCGTCCTTGGAAGCCGCACTTCATAGAAATACCAACGGTTTCCTTGTTTTCCAGTATGGTTTTAGACAGGAAAACCATATCGGGGTGACTTTGAGTGCAATTTCGCTGAATCATGAGAACCGTTTGTGGGTTTCCAAGCCCATGATAGTTCCAGCCCAAGGAAATAATTTCTCTAGGCGGGGCTGGGTCTCGCCATCCACTGCCTTTGGTTCCTTCGGACTTGTTTCTCCACTTTTTGTTTTCCATCTTTTGGTGGGATTCCACCCTGATTGGCATGTTTTATTTTGTCTTTTCCTAACCCCAGTTTAGGGTCTTCTGTGTGACCATCACTCTCTCCACATTGCACCCTTTTCCATGTTCGATGGCTAATTGGGCCCAGTATTGGAGTTCCCATCATTTCATGGGCCTCCATTGTTATAATTTCTACTGCGGTCGATTGTGGGTCAGGTTTCGGCTCTGGTGGTTCTATGTGCATCAGCATTGGTTTTGAGCCATGTGTTGGTGGTTCTTTTTGCTTTGTCACCAACTTTGTAGATGTTTGAGTGTTGTCTTTCAGGGGGTAAGGATGACCTCCATCTTCTCTCTGAGTGGGAGGGCCAGCATTAGGGAAATCCAATGGTCCTAGTATTAGAGTTTTTTCATGTATGGGTTCCGCCTGACTGGTATGTGCCAACGTGAGATGGTCACAGTCCATTTGTTTTTTCATCTCAAGGATGAAATCATTTTTATTCGTTTTGGCACGGAGCCAAGGGCCATATTAGAGGATAATGTTACCTGATCCACTCTTATGTTTTTTGGTGCACGTTCTTTCTAGATGGCCAAGGTGACCAAAGAAGAAGAAAAAGATTGGGAGCTTCTCAAACTCGAATGATATCTAAGTGTTGGTGTCTTCAATTTTTAGGAACATTCCCCTCATCAGTGGCTCTGACACTTTAATTTCCACCTTGATCCAAACCTCGGGGGGCCATTGTATTGGGTATGAGATATCCTAGTCAAGAAAGTGACCTAAAATGTCCCCAATTTCTCTCATGATTCGTTCTGTTCTTTCATGGAAGGGGATTGAATTAATTCATACTCAGAAGGGAGAGTGGGTTAAATTCATTCACTGGAATGATATCCAAGTGTTGGTGTCTTTGATTTTCAGGAACATTCCCCACATCAGTGGCTCTGACACTTCAATTTCCACCTTGATCCGAAATTTGTGGGCCCATTGTATTGGGTATGAGCTATCCTAGTCAAGAAAGTGACCTAAACTATCCCCAATTTCTCTCATGATTCATTCCGTTCTTTCATGGAAGGGGATTCAATTAATTCATACTCATAAGGGAGAGCGGGTTAAATTCATTCACTGGTTATCGTCCCCCCCTTTGTATTCTTCAATGAGGAGGAGTTGATCATCAAAGGACCACGGTCTTCCACGCAAGATTTTGTCTCTATCTATCTCATTAAAGAACTCAAAGACGAAGTGATTGATCCCGGGTTCCTGAATATCCAATCCTACATCAAGTTTATAGATGTTTTGTATAGTGTTTTTGAGAGCTCCCTGATTAACCGATATGTTTTCCATGAACTTCCCTACCACGATCAGAGACAAGCACATTTCCAAGAGCGTGTTTTCATTTCTTCGTGCCTCGATTGTCGCCTTTTCTTTGTCCATCAGGGAAAACCTCTTCCATTTATTAACCAATTCTGCATCCATAGAGCAAAACCTAACAGTATATTTCACTATCCTCCTAAAATAAGTCCCTGGAATGGATACCCCTTCGCGGCCAATGACCCCTTCGTGGTCACTCAATGCATCAAACCTTCGTGGAAGGTGTTCGTGAATCAAACCACTACTCTATAGAGTTTCACTAAATCATGGTTACGACAAACCACCCACAGGTCACCACTGTCTTCACAACACCCACCACTTCATCGCAGAACAACACCTTGTGATAGGAACTTCATGACGGCAACATAGTTATCAATCAATGTGGTGGATCTTCACATAAGGTTCTTTTCAAATCAACCACATTGTGGTGGAACTTCGCATAAATGTGGGAGTGTCTTACCGCCCACATATCACTTTAATCTTCACAGCGCACCAAGTAATCGCGGATCAACACCCAATGGCTGGAACATGACGACGGCCACTTCGTAGTCACACAATTTGGTGACTCAATGTGGAAGGTGCTTCGTGGAGCGGACCACTTCACGGTGGAAGCTTTACAGAATATGAAAACATCTTACCACCTACCGGACCCCACCTTCCATTACGAAAGAAGGAAGAAGGAAAAAAAGAAAAAAAAGGTAGAGAAATCCAAGAACTCTAGTGAAGACTCAATATTCTATGCACACAAATCTGAGTGTGGAATGGGATGTGCGATTAGGGTTGAGTTTTCCTCAAAATATGGAGTTTGTCTCGAGGAAGGATTGCTCAGATTTGAAATGTAGATGGAGTTTGAGGTTTTGAGGTCTGGAATTGCCCACCCTCTCCAGATCTAGCACTGAGGATGGATGACGGTGACGGAAGGAGCTTCAAGACCCTAGGGGAGTCTATATCTATGCCTAAAGGTGATTTCGATCAAATGAAGATGAAGCCCGATTCCCTCTGAAGCACCGAATTCGGGGTTCAGGAATAGACGAAGAAGAACAAGAGGGAGCAGGAACAGATTTCCTCATCGCGGAGGGGTTGGGGGCAGCACAGAATAGAGGAAATGAATCACTGTCACCGAAAAAGAAGAAAGAGCAGTGAACTGTAGAGCCGAAGTGGGGTGCACAGAGGGAGATGGAGCCGCCGAAACCTGGACGGACAAGGAAACTCCAAACCTATAAAGCCCTAAGAGAAAAATGCTCTCAAGCGGGAGAGATAAAAATTATTACTCAAAACCAACCATATCCTTGATTACCTTGTTTCCAATATATTTAAAACCATGAGAATAAAAAAAGAGATAAAAATTATGCTCAATGGTATTGAAAATAAATATTTGTTCAATATTCAACTCGCATATATATTCTAACTCAAATATAACCGGTGACTGAATAATTGTGATCATAAAATACTGAATAAATATTATTTCTCCATCTTGAGAATGATATTTATTACAAATATTAAAGGGTTATGGGATTTCATCCAGATTTATGGATATAATAATTTTTTGACACACTAGGACTCTTACTTAATGGAGTTGGGTGGGATTATCCAAATTCTAAGATCAGTATCTAGAAACACATCAAGGAACCCATAGATTAAGAATTTAATGTTACAATGGAAACAACCACATACATACCCTTACTATGTAATATAATCCCTTTGTATCTATATCTCATAATTAAGGTTTCATACTCATTTTATTTACCTATATGCCCAATATATCTTTATTTGAATTCCTAAAATAAACTTGTCAATCACTATGGCCATGGGTTTTAGTTTGATGGTTCTATTTTAATCAAGGGGCCTCGGATATCATCTTCCAAACTTGGAAGGGGAAATCCTTTACTGAATTATTCATTAATTTCATATCAATCATGATGCACCCAACATTTCTTACATTATTAATAATATATAACATCGTGGAAATTGATAGTATATTAAATTATGTGACTCTTGATATGTATTAATATTATCCTCATGTATAAGGGTTAATAAACAAGTTCGTATATAGGAATATCTAATGAAACACAATCATGTGAAATTACTACTTTTAGATCTATCCATATAATCCCCTATCATGGATATTGCCAAGTAAGAACATCATGTGATGAAGCCTCTTCTTCTTAAGATAATCCATCACCTAATTTTTTGCATCATCTATGTCATATCAACAATATCATATGAGAATAGTACATATATATTCTAGAATATAGTCATATCATTTCAAGGTTATCATTATAGTAGTAATTTTTATTACCCTTCAATAATAAATTAATCTAAGTCACCAAATTCAATAGAATCCCACTTTCATTATAGATAACTACTAATTACTTTTAAAACACTAGCTCTTGCATGATATTCATACTTTTATTGAGATAAATATTAGTCAATTGTTTCACCATGTTCCCTTCCATAGAAATTATTCCTACTATGGCCTCATCACTTTGATAAAAATCCCTCAAGAGATGATTCTTATAAATTATATTCTTCATCCACTGATATGGCCTTGGATCCTAGGAAAGAACCACCACTGTAGTATTGTCACTGTATAGTGTGATAGAATCTTTACTAATAGGCACCGTGTCAAGATCATGGATGAAGTTTTTTATCTGCACTACTTCCCTAGTTATATTAGAAGCCAAAATTTATTTAAGATCTAGTGTATAATAGGCAACCACTAGCTGTACTGATCTCTTATAGCTTATATCCCCTCTGTTGAGGAAAATTTCACATCCTTATTATTATTTTAGATCATCTTAGTCAATCTGGTAACTATAATTTGTATATCCCCTAATTACTAGCTCCTAATGTCCACTATAAACCAATAAAAAATCCTTAGTATTCCATAGATACATTAGGATAGTTTTTATTTTCATCCAATGGTGGTTTCCTGGGTATGATTGATATCTTCTTACCATAAAAAAGGCATTGGAAACATCTAGTCTGGTATATAGTATTGTATACATGATCAATCCTATCACTATCACGTCTTTAATCTTGGTCATTCTCTATCTATCTTCTTATATATGAGGACACATTTTCTTAGAGAAATGTATACCATGTGACATTGGAAATAATCCCCTTATTGATTGTTCTATATTGAATTTATTCAATACCTTTCCAATTTATGTTCCATGAATTAGTCCAAGTATCCACTTAGATCTATCATGATTTATTTTGATCCGAAGAATGTATATTGCTTAACCTAATACCTTTATAGAGAGACATATGGCCAACCATATATTAATAAATTGTAAGATTGGTATCTCATTTCCAATCAGCAGTAGGTCATCAAGATATACTATTTAGAAAAATAACTACACTCCCAATAAACCACTTGTAGATATAATGATTATATTTAATCTTTATGAAACCAAATTCTCTTACTGATTCACCAAAGTGCATGTCTCATGATCTAGATACTTGTTTCAACCCAAAAATGTATTTATATAACTTTCATACCACATTGTCATCCTTTGTAGTTAGAAATCCTTTTGGTTGTGACATATAAACATATTCTACAGTGTTCCTATTAAATAAGATGGTTTTAAAATTAATTTTCCAAATCTCATAATCATGGAAATTTTTTATGGATTTTTTAATTTTAAGGGGTTTTAGCATAGAGACTGGTAAAATGTTTTATCAATGTCAATCCCTTTATGTTATTTAAACCATTTTACAACAAAAATAGTATTATTGGTTATAACACTACCTTTCAGGTCTAGTTTTTTCTTGAATATCCATTTACAGTCAATGAGATTTATATCCACTGGAGGAACTACAAAAATCCAAACTTGGTTTTGGTACATAAAATCAATTTCATAATTTATGACTTATATCCATTTGGTGTATTTTTGGCCACTTATACTACCATATAATACATAGTTTCATTATTATTAACTAATAATGAGTCAAAAACTTTGATGACTTTAAAAATATTCTCTAACCTCTATGGTAATCTTATATAGTACTTGTGTCTGTGAAACATCCTCTTCTATAGGGATTTTTGGAATCTGTTCTTATGCCAACTCCTATGTGTATTGAGACTCAACTTCAACAAAGTCTATCTTTTTCCTCCTATATATTTTAGAGATGTTATAACTCTCAAGGAATTTGGGATGCATGTTAACCAAAATTCATTTATCTAAGAGGTCATATAGGTAATATCCTTTAGTTTTATTTTTATATCCTATAAATACACACTTAGTTACTTGAGTTTGAATTTTGTTTCCAGAGATAGCCTTATAAAAATTAACCCAACACTAATATATTTAAAAAAAAGTTTTCTCCCATACCATATCTCATATATAATATTATTTCCCACTTAAGTTCTCACCAAATTTAGCATGTAAACCATTTTCTGTAATGAATATACCCAAAAAGTTAATAGAGTAATTTAATGAATCATTATAAATATCACCATATCTAACATGGTGTGGTTACTCTTTTCACTAACACTATAAGTAATTATCCTTAAAACATTACATAATCTATAGTTTTTAGTCAATAATTCACTTTCTTACATTTTTAGGATCTTTATGGTTTATATTTTTAGAGAATTGGGTAATAACTATTACATAAAAAACTATATATTACAAAGTGTAAACTTATACTTAGTATCCATTTTTTCTATAATATACATATTTTATAATGAAACATGTTTTATTTTCATGAAAAATATTAATGACTTTCAAATAGAACTCTTCTTCATTATTACTTATCCTAAACACTGTGAAAAAATTTAAAAAATTGGGATGGGAAAAATATTAGTAAGGAACATAAAAGTAACAAATTCATTAGTCTAGTGAAAAATGTGAAAACCCATAAAAATTTTACCTTTATCACAGTATTATTGGATATTATGAAATAAATCATATCCATATGAAAACACATTGTTTTTCTCAAATAAAACCTTAAAAACTATAGAATATAAAATATAAACCCTTTTAGGAAACTTAGAGAATTATATTCATAACCCATGCCAGAAATAATCGGAGCCCAGTTAAATCCATAGGAGAAACCTCCCCAGTTAACTCCCACATTCATACCATTGAAGAAAAATAAGTTTACCCAATGCATTGTAGAGTTATATCGATCTCACCCATCATATAAACTGCATTTGTCTCACCCATTGTATATTCTCTATCTAACTCACCAATCGTATAAGATGAATCAGGCACAGCCATAATGTAAGATGTAACATTCTCACCAGTTACAAAAGTTTTATTGGTTCCACCCATCATTAAATATAATGGTTAAGTACAGTATCAAAAATGAAAAAATTAATCTTGAACCATTTCATCTTAAAACCCTTGAAAGTTTGTTTTTAACTCATAAGAAAAACACTTCCGGGTACTGAAATACCCGTTCATTTTAAAAAGCCATTTCAAAAAAATAAAATAATTAGAATAAAGGGAAAGGGGGGTTTTATATGACAAAATGGAATATTATAAAGTAATCGAAACATCATTTAATAGTTTTAGACGTGGGAAAATATGTTGGCACCAAATACATTAAAATTAAAAATTCCATTTTCTTTATTGTTAATAAATTTAAAATGTTCCATATAAAATACATAAAAATATTCCTTTGGAAAAAAATTTAAAGAAAGTAAAAAAGAAAAAAAAATATTATTTATAGTTATTTTATTTCAATATAATTAAATCCAAAAAATAATTTTATGAATTTATACATATAATAAAATTATTTAGAAAATAAATCTTTAAAACATTTTAAAATAAGGTTTTTAAGTTAAAGTATCCCTTACCTCGAGTCTGATTCATCACATATATTCCTTATCTTCCTGAATAATGAAATTATATTAATAATTTATGTTCTTAAGATATTTTTATATTTTTATTTAATTACTATTACTATCTCTCCTATTTCATTTATTATACTTTTTTATTTAGTTACATAATCAGTTAAGTTTAAATTGGATGTTTTGGGGATGTTCAGTTAGGTTAACCATGGTCAAAGGGACCATTGTTCAATAATATCCAAAATTACATTCATGAAATAATAATCATTTTTAAACATTAAAAATAATTTTATAACTATTAGTGAAATTAGTATAGGCTAATTGAATCACATCACTTCATAGAGGTGGTAATCTACACATACTCACAAATGATGTTATCATTTTCAAATAGTTGGAAGGGTTAGAAAAAAGATAATATATTATCTTTATAGAATGATAAAATTTTCATTAATATTATATATATATATATCTTAAATCCATAATTATAAACATATATGATGTGGTAGTTATGGAAAACAAAACACATCACTTCATGGAGGTGTTAATCCACAAGTACACATAAATGATGTTTTCATTTCTAATAGTATGGAAAATGAGATGAAAAAGGGTTTACCATAATAATATTAAAATTTAAGTATACGGAATTTAATTATGTTATTATTTCAATATAGTTGGATAATATTTGAAGGAGGTGGAAGAAGAAATAAACTCAAAAAAATTCAGTTAGGATTTATACCTTCTCCTCGCATAACCTATTTAGCTTACACCTTAATCCTTATAGGTTTGGTATTTGGGTGAAAAACATACCTCTAAGACATGGGGAGAGATTTTTGGGAGATATTCTGGTATTTATTGGCTGAACTAAAATACTGATAATGTGATAGGGTGAGGGGAGAGGAGGTTCCCTTTTATAAGGGAAAGGAGGGTCACTCTTGGAATTACATAAAATTTTAAATTAAGAAAATTAAATTTTTATTAAAAAATAAGAACAAATAAAAATATTTCAAAGATATAATGATTATGATTTTAAATCCTCTAATAAAAAATTATATAAGTTTAGGTGATTTTTTCATCCTTAACTCTTTGTTTTAACCATTTTGATGATTATTGCAACATTTGAGTTTTTTACACTATATGAGTCAAGAAAGATAACATGAAATAAATAGTGTCCCATAAATAGAACATGGTTGATATTATAAACCATATCTCATTCACATTCCCTATGATAAAATTTTTATTAATTTTAAATAATTTAATAAAATATTACTTATTATGAAATATCATTAATTTAATTTTTTGGAACTATTCATTTAATTTTACTTTAATGACATTAAAATAGTACTAGAAATTAAATATAAAAAATTTCAACATCCTTAATATGTTATATTGGTCTATAAAGTTCATGGTAAACTATAAATCACCTATAAATACTCTTTTTAGAGTTTTTAAAATCATTTACATTATTTTTATAATTCTTTCACAAGCACAACAATGACATTGCGTAAGAATTAACGGTAATTATTTCATCGATAAAATTAAAAAATAATTACCATGATAAAAATAATTTATCTTTAAAATAAACATTTAGAAATAACCATATCCACTTTTTATCCCTATGAAAAAAAATTACAGATATTAAAACTAAGGAAGTGACATTTTGTTTATATTCTTTACTTAAAATTATCTTAAGGGCACTATCTAAGGAAAGTGGAAACAAATAGTTGAATGTTTTAACCTTTGATGGTAATGTTCAAAAAACACATATCCAATAAAATGAATACAAGTTTTAGGGATATTTTTAGGCCCTATCATGTTATATTTAACTTTAATTACCTGACTTACCCTTACAGAGGTGACAAATATTTACTACGATTACTATTCTTAAGGACCAAAAATAAAATAAGCCTATTTAAAATATTTGTAACTAATTATTCCAAATATTTAATATATTTTTAAATATTCAATTTCCATAAGTGGAATAAATTAATTAAATATAAAATTAAAAACACAGTGAAAAATGTTTTTAGAAAAATGCGTTCTTAAGCCCAAAAATGAACTTATAAAAAAATTAGGCATAATAATGATTCCTGTGTAATTAATTATATTATATCTAATTAAATATTACTTGTGTTACTTTAATATCAAATTTTAATTTTAAATTACTTTATATAATGAAAATAAATGAGAATTTTACCCAAAAAATCGTTATTTTCCACCATTCACTGGAAAATCAATATGTTTAGAAAAAACCCAAAATTTATCCCAAATATAACTTTGATATATTTATTTAAAAAATAAATTCCATTTTTTAAAATTAAAATTATAAAATTTATAAATTTATATTTTAAATAAAACCTTATAATACATGAAAATTAATTCAATAATAATAAAACTGTTTCCTTATTTATTGAAAAAATACTTAATTTTAGTATAGTGAATATAATTATATAAAATATAATTAATGAATATTAATAAGTTATGAAATTTATTATCAAATTTACTTGGGTTGTCACATTCTCCCCCCCCCTATTGAAATTTTTTCCTTATACTTTTATTCATTACTTAAACAAGTTTGGATATTTTTCATTCATATAATTTTTAGATTCTCATGATGCTTATTAAATCGTATGGTTTTTCTAAAAAACCTTAACATTATAAATTACCTTGTCACAAAACACTTTCTCTTTGTGGTAAAAAATATGTTCAATTTTTCTATGTATAAAAATTTTTCTTCTAACTGAACTAATTTTATTCTCAAAACATAGGATGCATCTGACACATATTTTCTTAAATGTACCTAAGATAAACTCGAAGTCAAGGCCACTTTTTAGTAAACTAACCCAAATTTATATGGGATTTCATATAGCCCAATGAACCATGGTCTTAGATTCCTTTTTCTACCAAAACACATAACAATTTTAAATGGAGATACTTTAAGAAAATCATGATCACCTACCTTGAAATAAATATCATTCCTCAGGTTATCTAAATAATGTTTATACCCACTTTGATCCATCCTCAAAAGTTTCTAAATCATATTCACCTTATCAATCATTTCTTCTACCAACTCTGGTCCCAAAAACTTCTTTTCAATTACGTCATCCCAATAATCTAGAGTTTAAAAATAATTTCCATATAGTTACAAAACATATAATTCTATATACTATAATGAAAAATATTATTATAAAAAAATCATCTAATAAAAGATATTGATCCAAAATTCCTTGTAAATCCATCAAACAAGCATGAATCATGTATTTTATATTCTAGATCATTCGATCATATTTTAAAATTAATTTGGGATGAAAAAATGAACTGAAATTTAATTTACTAACTAATAAATTCTAAAGGCCCTTCCAAAAATTAGAAGTAAATGTGGGATCAGGGTCGGATATAATTTATAAAGGAATTCCATGTAACCAAACTATCTCTTTGAGGTGCAGTCGAGAAAGATGGTCTAAATACATAGTATCTCTAATGGGAATTAAATTTGTAGATTTATTTAGTCAATAAATAATAACCCAAATTACATTATTACCTCAAGATTTATTTGGTAATACCTCCATGAAATCCATGGATATATTTTCTCATTTCCACTATGGTAGTAGAGAATGTTGAAGCATAACTTTCGGTAATTGTCATTTCTCTTTAACATTTTCACAAGTCAAAAATTTTATGGTAAAATATGAAATATATTTATTTATTCCATCCTACCAGTAATATTCTCGAAGGTCTATATACATTTTAGTATTTTCAAGATGAAAATATAATGGAATGTTGTGATATTCCCTCAAAAATTCCTTTTTTAACTGGGAGATATCTAGAATAAATAAGTTTTTTAAAAATATCAAAACAACTTCTTTTTCAATGTTATGTTTAGGTAACTTACCTTTCTTAACCAATTCCACCTTTCCTTGTAATTCATGGTCTTCCTTCTAAGGTTTTATAATTATGTCTAACAAAGATGATTCACTAAAGCCTGAAAAAAATAGATGAAGTTCCTACTTGAACAATTTCTAATGCATCATTCATTAAATCATTTAACAATGGATCATTTTCCAAACATATCATGCATAGTTATTTGTTATATTTTCAACTCAAATAATTGGATACTTTTTTTCTTTCATTAGATGGTAATAAATCGTGAAATCATAATCCTTAATCAGTTCCATCCATCTTCTCTACCTCATATTCAACTCATTTTGAGTGAATATATACTTTAAAATTTTATTCTCACTATATATTTCATATTTTACTCTATATAAATGATTTATCTATATTTTTAAAGCAAAAAAATAGTAACTAGTTCCAAATAATGTGTAATATAATTTAACTCATGTGGTATCAATTGATGTGAAGAATAAGAAATTACTTGATCATTCTGCATCAGAGTTCAACAAATTCCCTTCAATGAAGATATTTATAGATGAAAAATTACAATTTCTAAAGGGAAATTCTAAAAGTAGAGTATTCACCAAACATCTTTTTAGTTCCTACAATCAATCTTCATACTCTTTTATCCAGATTAATTTAAATCCTTTTTGAGTTAACTTATTCAGTGGGCTAGATAATCAAGAAAAGTTTTCAAAAAACTAATAGAGTAACCCAAAAATATAATAAAACTATGAATCTATATAAAATTTTTATTTCCTGTAAAATATTCAACAACTTTAGTTATATAAGGTTCAATAGTTATACTATCTCTAGAAGTAATATTCATGATGAAAGAGATTTATTGCAACCAAAATTCACATTTACTAAATTTTCCATACAAATTTTTTTATTTATAGGCTTTTAAAACAATAATTATGTTATTTTTATGATCCAAATTAAATTTATAATATAATAATATATTATCAATAAACATAACAAAAATATTATCTAAAATTCATAGAAAATTATATTCATAAAATCCATGAATACAACTAGTGCATTAGAAAACTCAATGAGCATAACTATAAACTCATAATACATGTATATATGCTAAAAATTTTCTTCAAAATATATTTCTCCTTATCCTTAAATGGATGGTACCCCGACCTGAGATCAATCTTTAAAAAATATGTTACTCCTTGGAACCTATCAAACAAATCATTGATATGAGGTAAAGGATACTTGTTCTTAATTGTTTTTTTATTCAAGGGTCTTAATAAATTAAATTTCTCATTGAACTATCTTTATTTTTAACAATAAATTTAGATCACCCCATGGTTAAGTGATTGAATTAATGAAATTTTTATCTATAAACTCTTGGAACTACTTTTTTAATTCCAAAAGTTCTACTTGATTCATTAGAAAATGGGGTTTTGAAATTGGATTATAATTTGGAACCAATTCAATTGTAAACTCAGCCACCCAATTAATAATAAAAACATGAAAATAATCAAGAAATAAATCCATATATCTATTCACTATAGTAATATCACTAATAGAAACAACTTATTTTTCTTAATAACTTGATCTAGTTAACTTTCAATTCTATATCTAATAAATTTCTTAGCTTCTTGATATGTTATAAAAGGTATAAAATCATTGAATATAACTTTATTAGATATCTAATATATCTTAGAATGATAAACTAAAATTCAATCTATACACAAAATAATATCAAACTCTAATATAGAAATTTAAACGAGAATTACAAGAAAAAGAATCCTAAGAAGAATAATATAAATATTCATATAAATCCTGGTTTCTTTTATACTACCACCTAGATTTTACTCAAAAAGTTATATTGTCTTTTCATGATGTGATATTCCCATTTTAATTTCAAATTTCTTAGAAATGAAGGAATGCAAAAATCCAAAGTCCAAAAAGTCATCATCATAATTTTAATAGATAATTTATGTACTGTTCACCGCTTCATTAAATGACCCAACATCAAGTGTAGTATTAGGAAATGAATTTTTCACATTTTTTTCTTCCAATCATGATGATTCCCACCCTAATAAACTAACATCAAACACAAGTTAGCATAATTCTCCAACTCAACATAATTAAAACATCTCAACATTGGGTAGATATATATTACTGTATTCTTAGATTGTTCGGGACTCTTTTATTTACAATAAAAATATCTATGACCAAACTTACCATATTGGTGACACATTTCAGATCCTATCAAACATTCCCTGAAATGATTTTTACCATACATGGAAGAATTTGGAAGGTATTACCTCCATATTTATTAGTTTAATAATTCTCCATGTATTTCTACCTTGAATATTTCTTACTCTTGTTGTATTAATAAACATAAGTTTCAGAAAACTCAATCTCAACCTTCTCATCACGATGAAAAAAATTCTCATAAATTTGAAATTCTTGTGAGGTTAATAATCTTTATAAAATTGGTTTCAATTCTGAATAAAATATATTAATTTTATTATCAAGGTCCCAAATAAAATTAGGTGTGTACCTAGACAATATAGTGAAATCAATATCTATACTAAATATGGGTATACTTTAGTACACATATCACTGCCACCTTCTTTCACATCCCTCCTAATAATTCCTCCTTGATTATTTCTTCCATTTACTAACCCTCCCCCAGTGATTTTCCATCCAACAGACCCTAGGGTTTTAGTTAATCATCCATTCTGTTACCTTTATTCCTTCAATACAACCAACACCTATAACATGTTTCCTTACACTACAACCTATAATTTCTGCATACCTTACATTTTTGACCTATACTCCATGCTCAATGATCCACATCGGTGAATATATATTCTCATACATTTGAAAAATCCAACTACCACACCTCCTCTCATTCTCTCTTTGCCAAGAAAATACTGGGAATTGGCTTATCCCACCACTCCATCTTTTCCAAATTCATAGTTTCATCTCAAATGGTAAATAAATATCCCTCTTGCTTATATTAAATACCTGACGGCTCAACCAGTTCCCTTTTAGAAGCTTTATTTCATTCCTAGATCTGTGTGCAACAGCTTCATTGCTGATATACCTTAGTCTTTTTATTCATTCTACAACTTTGGTCCTTTAGTTTCCCTCAAGTAACACATCCATTCCACAAAATTTTTTATGATCTTCTACAAACAAACTTTGTCACGACCCATCCCCCACGGCCCATGCCATGACTACCTCAGGCATGCCTTCCATAGGCCAGGGGCTGGCGACTATCACCAAAGGCGTAATTCCCTAAATCTGGGAAGGCATTTCCTTTATAACTGTAAACACACACAACAGAGAACACGGCTAGATACAAAACACTAAGAAAAATTTTATAATAAGATAGTGCTAAAAAGTAAAGGGGATTTAAATACAAGCCCAATTATAAAGTACAAGTACAACTGAAAATGTAAAAAACAGTTGAAAGATAGAAAGAAGCACCTAGATCATCCACCATGAATCCTACCTGAAGGGTAGGTACAGATATCCTCCTCAGCACTCCACATCCATCAGTCTCCTCTGGGTACTGACTCGTCGTGAGGTCCACCTTCGGGCATCGTTTAGTCTTAGTACACTCATCCTCGGTCAGCACTGTCTGTCGTCTACATCTAACACAACGAGGTGTGGGAATATCCCGTGCAGGGGTGAGTATAACAATACTCAGTAGGGACCCCGAGACCCTCAAGGTCTCACAAAATCCAACAAGGATAAACCACAGGTTATGAAATCAACAAATAACCCCACTTAGGTATATTCCCATACATATACCTAATTTAACAAGTAATCCATCTCAATCATAAGGAAAACACAAAGTTACTTACTCATCTCACATAGGTATACAACTTATGTAGAGAGATAGAGATTATTAGATATAGCAATTGTATCATCTATTCAGTCAAACCCACACAGGATCCAAGAACATAAATCAGAATTGTCAAACCCACACAGGATCCAGGAACAGTAAACAAAGCTGTCAAATCCACACAAGATCCAGGAACAGTCGTCAGTGCTGTCGAACCCACACAGGATCCAGGATTAGTCTTCAGTGCTGTCAAACCCACACGGGATCCAGGAATAGTCTTCATTGCTGTCTAACCCACACAGGATCCTGGAATAGTCTTCAGTGCTGTCAAACCCACATAGGATCCAGGAACAATCTTCACTGCACAGCCAGCCACAGGGTTCCGCACAAAGCATACTTGATTCCAGGAGGGTCTGCTCCTCAAGCCAAGTGTTGATACATAAACTTCCACAAATTCACAAGTTGGTGTATCCAAAAGATCCATCTTTCAATAAGAAACTCAATGCGATAGACGGTGCATCAATCGGATGCCTGGTCTGAGAGTTATTGGCATTTTCGTTTCGAGGGCCCAGTTGGAATTTCGTTCGAATTCAACCCATCCAAAACCCAACTAGGTCCAAACCATAATTATATTATACCAAAAGAACCATCTTCCTCCAAGGTTTCTATATTTGCATATGGTTCGTAAATCGGACTCACGTAGCTCAAGTTATGAGCAAAAGAGTGGAAATAGGACAAAATGGGTCTGGGTCCGGCCCAGCCCAGTCGGACCGACCTAGTCTGCGGTTCCGACCCGGTCCGTGGGTCCGACCCGGTCCGTGGGGTCGGCCCGGCCCATAAGGGCAGCTCTTCCCATGCTGGCGGTCCAATCCACACTGGTTTCGGCCTAGCGGCCCGTGCGGTTAGTGGCTCGTGGGGTCCTCCCTAGCCACGTCTAGGGGGGAAGCCACAACCCCTCGATTGCGAATGGATTAGTCATTCAGGTGGGATCCAAAACCGACACCACATGGTGTCGGTTCGTGTCACGTGGGACCCGCTGGTTCCCACTCCTCCTGGGTGACCGAGTGGTCTACCGCCTCTCGTGCGATGCAGTTGCGTCGCGTCTCCTCCGGTGACCCGACAGCTCGGGTCGTCGGTCTTCTTCACGGCTGGCCTTGCACTAGCCACTGTTGCACCACCGCGGCCAAGGGTCATGACCTCTTTTTCTTCACTACACGGTGCGGTTGCGTTGCGCCTTCTCCAGTAACCCAGCGACTCGAGCTGCCGGTTTCCTTCGCGTCTGTGCTTGCATCGGCCGCCATAGCACCGCCGTGACCAAGGGCCATGTGCTACTCCTCTGGCGGCGCGGTTGCGCTGCCGCCGCCACATGATGACCCTCGTCGGTTCCATCCGCATGCGATATTTCCATGGATCACCGGATGAGTTCTGGTGGCCTGATTCTCACATCGGAAGAAGTCACTCTCTCCTTGGGATGTCACCTTCGATCCGCAATCATTGTTGACGAGAGTCGCTCATTCTGGTCTCATTCTGTGTTTAGCATCAAATTCCATAAAGAAAGCGGAGGGTTTGGTCCATGTTTGTTCGGACCTCACCCTCCGTGTTAGGGTGATAGCATGTGGCTTAGATTCTTAACCCTTGAAGAAAAACGAAGAATGTGCAATAACAAAACATGAATCCCCTACCTTTGATAGTTGATAATCGATGTTTGTGCGAGAAAATGGATATAGATTCACTGACATCGAGAAAGAATATGACACCATCAGTGTTCTTTAAGGATGGCGCTTCCTCCCTTGTTCTGGTTGAATATCAAAGAAGAAAATGTTCATTGTTGGCGGATGAAGTGTTCTTCGTTCTTCGATGGTCACTCTTCATTGGGAGGAGCGTTCTTCGATAGAGAGAATAAGTCTCTCCAAGTGCTCTTCCAACCTTCTCCCAATAAAGGAATGTCCAACATAAATTAAATTATGTTTAATAATTTAATTTGAATTTCACCATTAATTCAATAGGTGTTGGAATAAAAAATTAAAAAGAGGGTTGGCACCATTAGGTGGGGAGATCAAGAGGTTTCTCCCCACTTAATGGTGAGTTCAAGAGGTTTTAACCTCAGGTGGTCCCCACCATAGTAATCCTCACATGGGAGGTTGAGTTCGGGTGGGCCCCACCACTATAACCTCTCATGGGAGGTTAAGGTGTGGTGGTCCCACCTCCAACTTCCCTGAGGAGGTTTTTAACCAACAAATAAAAACTAATCCACTCACTTAAATTTTATTTAATTCATTCTCTAAAAACCCAAAAACTATCTTTTAATCTCGACCCACTTCCATTGAGGTGATAGTCTTCTTAAGTGAATATCGGTGTTGCAAGTTCAACGGAGCCCTCGGATTTCAATTCTGAGCATCGGTTCAAAAGTTATAAAATCTCACTCGTATGTTTACTGAACCTACCTAAACAAAACTTCAGAAATTGATTCTAGGCACACTAGGCCTCGGAATCACGTGCTGTAAGTTTTTGAGGGCTTATAAAATTCCCATGTATTTAAGAAAAAAACTTCCACGAAAATCCCAGGTCTTTATATTCTCCCCACCTTAGGGATTTATGTCCTCGTAAGCTACAACTCGAACTAAGGGAAAAAATATGGGTACTGAGCATGCATCTAATCCTCCCGCTCCCATGTGCTCTCCTGGAGGTTCCTGTGCTTCCAACAAATGCGCACTAGAGGTATCAATCATCCATGAAGGACCCTCTCCTGTCGATCCTCAATCTCTATTGGAACCTCCGTAAAAGTCACCCCATCATCAATGTCCAGCTCTCCATGGTCGATGATGTGAGAAGGGTCATGAATGTATCTCCTCAGCTATGATATGTGGAAGACGTCATGCACCTGGTGCAACTGAGGTGGAAGATCTAAGCAGTATGCCACCTTGACATCTCTACTAAGGACCTGAAAAGGTCTGATGAAATATGAAGATAACTTTCCGATTTAGCCAAATCTTCGTAAACCTCATCGGGGTGAGACCCATAGAAAGATGTGGTCCCCATCCTCAAACTCAATATGTCTTTGTCTCCTGTTGGCATACGACTTTTGTCTGCTCTGTGTAGTCTTCATCCGCTCCTGTATGATTTACACCTTCTTCGTGGTAGTATGTATCATCTCTGGTCCCACTAGTGCTGACTCCCCTGGGTTTTTCCAGCATAGAGGTGATCTGCAAGGTCGACCATACAAGGCTTCAAGAGGTTCCATCCTGATGGTGGAGTGATAGCTGTTATTGTAGGAAAACTCCCCCAAAGGTAAGTGATCCTCCCAACTACGACTGAAGTCGAGGAAACAAGCACACAGCATGTCCTTGAGGGTTTGAATGGTCTACTCAGTCTGACCATCTATCTGAGGATGGAAGGCGGTGCTCAGACGAAGCTGCATCCCAAAAGCCTCCTACAATCCCTTCCATAGCCGGGAAGTAAATCGTGTGTCACGATCAGAGACAATAAAATAAGTTACTCCATGAAGCTGCACAATCTTCTGCACATAGAGGTGTCTCAAGCTCTCAACTGAACCCTACTCTCTGATCAGTAGAAAGTGGTCCGACTTGGTGAGTCGGTCGACGATCACCCAAATCGAGTCATGACTCCTAGATGTTCATGGAAGACCCGTCACAAAATCCATCCCATCCCACTTCCACTTTGGGACCTCTAAAAGATGAACCAAGCCTGCTAGTACTTGATGCCCCGCCTTCACTTTCTGACAAGTGAGGCATCGAGAGACATATTCGGCTACTACTTTCTTCATACCTGGCCACCAGTGTTGTCGTTGAAGGTCCTGGTACATCTTCACCACTCTTGGATGTACCGCTAGAGGGGGTGTGTGGAACTACCTCAACACTTACTCCTGAAGTGGAACTCGTACCATATTATGTCCTCTAAAAAGTATTTCATGCTCCTCACCTTCGGAAAATCCATAAGGTACCTACCCTATTCATATTTGAGCACATCATGTCTCACAATCAATGTCTCCACATTTTGTCTCCCTGACTTGCTGAAGAAGTGGGGTAGTGACTGTAAGAGACTGTAGAAAGGCTTCTCCATCTCTATCCACAAAGGATATCTGTAAGGCAGCCAGCTACTCTATCGCCTCTCCTAACAGTTGTATACCAGATATCCTACTGAGTGCATCTGCAACAACATTCCCCTTTCCAGAAGTATAGACTATCTTGAAGTTATAGTCCTATAGGAACTCAAGCTATCGTCGTTGTCTCGGGTTTAGGTCCTTCTAAGATAAGATATACCAGAGACTCTTGTGGTCAGAGTAGACTGAGAAATGCTCACCCATCAGATAGTGTTGCCACATCTTCAAGGCGAAGACCACTGCTGCTAACTCTAGGTCATGGGTGGTGTAGTTCTGCTCATGCTATCTCAGATAACAAGAAACATACCCGATCATTTTTCGCTTTTGCATCAGGAAACACCTGATTCTAGTCCCTGATGTGTCGCAGTAGACTACATACCCTATGCCTTCCATTGGAAGCCTCAAGATTGGGGCACTAGTCAGACTCTGCCTTAGCTCCTGAAAGCTCTGTCGGCATCTCTGCAACCACACAAAGGGTTGACCCTTCTTCTTCAAGGCTGATAGTGGTGCTGCAACTCTGGAGAAGTCTGGTACAAACCACTGGTAATATCCAGCCAAACCTAGAAAACTTTGTACCTCTGTTACACTCCTGGGTGGCTCCCAAGAAAGTACCACCTCAATCTTCACTGGATCTATAGCAACTCCAACCTCCGAGAAGACATTTCCCAAAAAGTGAACCTCTTGGATCCAAAACTGGCACTTCAAGAGCTTACCATAAAGTCGGTGCTCTCGTAGTGTGTCCAGTACAACCCACAAATGGTAGGCATGCTCCTCCTCAGTAGTCGTGTAGATCAGAATTTCATCGATGAAGACTACGACAAAGTGATCAAGGTATGGCTGGAAGATCTTGTTCATGAGTCCCATGAAAGAAATATGGTGCTCTCGAAGTGTGTCTAGTAATACCCGCAAATGGTAGGCATGCTCCTCCTCAATAGTTATTTTTTTTAATTTTCTTGAGAAATTTCTATAAATTTTAACTAAATTATTAGTTATAAATTTTTTATAAATTATTTATAGGTTCTTTTTTTTATTAAAATTTGAAATTATCACAGATGATTTGATAAATACATCTACTATAGAAGTAAGATCAATGTTACATGCCTATTTTCTCCAGAATATTTTTATACATTTAAATACATAAAAAAATTGGTCCCTTTGTTTTATATTGGTTTTGTTTGTGATTTATTGTTAATTTAGTTGTATTTATGAGTTTTTTATGACTTCATCTGGGATTTTTAATAGTTTTTGGATTTGAATGATTAATTTTAGATGAAATATTATAATGCTTCTATTAGTTTTAACAGTTTGTGATTTACTGTAAATATAGTTGTCTTTAGGAGTTTTAATGTATTTTTTAGTAAACACCATTAAAATATATATAATTTTTTATCTATATTCTTTTTCAAATTTGGTAAATTGTAAATGAAATTTACTAAATCTACTTTAATTAAAAATTAAAAAAAATCTTTAATCCATTTCATTTCTTATTGCATCTCAATCTATAATTTCTTCATTTAATTTAAATTATCTAATATCTATAATTTCATGGGAGTTATGTTATGCTTCTAAATAATTAATGATATATTTTAAGCTTTTTCAGCTACTGATAAGTATACTTTATAACTTTATATCCAAAAAAATTACATTTTAGTTGTATTAATTAAATTAGAAATTGAAATACAATTGGGAATGTAATAAATTATCAAATGATTCATTATTTTCTAACTTCATTAATTTCTATTTTTATGGATTTTTTATTGATGTGGTTGATGATTTCATTACTTCAATTTATCCATATTTAATAGTTCTTGATCTGAATGGGTATGTTCTGGTAATGAAAATAATTAGTAAATATAAAAGGCTTCATCCCTTTGGGTCAAATGCTGTTAAGAAACATTTTTATTCTTTATAGGATAAACAATATCAACAATCTAATATTTGATAAATATAATAATAACAAACACTCTACATAAATTTTTATTAATAAATTAAACACCAAAAACATATAATGAATTATTTTTAGAGAAAAGGAAACATGGATTTATCATTATGAGATGTTGGTGTGAAATATAAAACTATAGATTTTAAAGAATCATCCAAATATAAATGTATACTCATAGACTTTATGGATATTCATCATAGTTAATAAACTTAATCATTAAAATATTTTTATTATTTAGTGGTTCATCTTTATCAAAATGATTTTAATATTCACATCATTTCAAATGATGTGACACTCATTTAAGATATTGATTGATGACCTTTATCCAAAGATATTATTTAGACTCAGAAAAAGTAAATGTTTTGTCCTAATTTTTTCCTCGAAGTAAAAAAATGATATAGATATTTTCTAAAACTAATGAGTAATTCTTTTCTTATTATACATGTTTTCTAGCTGAACAAGCAACTGGTGAACTTTCACCCCATTTTTCAAACTCAATATGAGAATGAGTGGCCTATATATTCATATTCTCATTATCATATATAGGTTTTATATGCAGTAATAATATAATATTTCTACTTAACCATTAATTTATGGTTTCACTAATTTCTTTACTTTGTCTATGAATGCCCGAATTTCTTTTTTTCATGAGACACTTGTGAAGGATGCTAAGTGTGAATCAGGTACACCATCCATCATTACTAATGACATGACCCTCACTTAAGATAATAAGTGATGACCTGAATCTAAGGATATTATTTAGACTAAAAAAGTAATTTTATATCTTCCTCTTTCCCTTCAGGAAAAAAAATTGATATAGATATTTTTTGAAACCAATGTGTAATGTATTTTTTATTATAAATAGTTTCAAACTGAACAAGAAAAATGTGAACCATCACCCCATTTTCAAAATCAATATTAGAATGACTATCCTATATATTCATTTGATCATTTTAATATGTGTATTTTATATAGAATCATAATAAATTATTTTCACTTAACCATTAATTTCTGGTTTCGCTAATTTCTTTACTTTGTCTGTGCATGCTCAAATTTCTCATTTTCATGAGACACTTGTGAAAGATACTGAGTGTGAATTGGGTTAAACTTACATATGAAATTTAAATGGTAGGTTTTGGTCTTATACCTTATTTCCTCTTATACCACCACTATAACTCCTCAAATAATGATGTACGCAAGTAAATCCCTCTCAATTTCCACTTTATATGGTGTAAATGGTAAGTAACAATTCACAACCACTTATTTTTCTACTATTTCTTTTAAGTTTCTTAATTTTCTTATTTGATGTCATAAAATTTATTTTATATATAGATTTATCTTTCTATATCATTTTATATTAGTTTTTATATTTTATTGGTTTTATTTTATCTTTTTTGTGCAAATATCAGTTTCATCTACTTATATGATTTAAAGTAACTTTACTTCTCCATGGGTTTATATATTAACCACTTAAACATTTTCCCCTACTATGGTCAAAATCCAATGCCTAATAGGATTTAGTAGGAAATAATCTTTCCCGTGCATATTAAATTTTAAAACCAATAAATTCCATACATAATTCCCTTAAATTTAAAGTCATAAATAGAAATGAAGGTACAATAACAATAGTTGTATTTTCTTGGAGATGTTTTTGTTTGGTCATCATGAATTTTACATCCAAATGGAATACATGATTATACTATAGTTAAAGTCAAAATCAAGAAATCGTAGAATAATTATTAATGTTCTTGACTATTCATACAAGATGACAGGGTGGAGTCACACTACAATTTTGAGAAATACACCATCATGGAATAGGGGGGCAGTGGTGTATTTTAGAGTAGTGGATCCTTACAACTTAGTTTCAGCATTGATTTTGAGTTAGTTTTTATTATAATGAAAAAAAAATTATTTATCCATTTGAATCATTTTTTAATTTATATAATTGATTTCTCCATCATGAATCCCCAATATAAATTTTTACTCCATAATTTTTTTAATAAATTTTTTCTACTATATGATGTTCAAACAATTTATCGACCTATATTTCATTATTATGTATAACTTATTATTGGATTAAATAAGTTCAATATTAATATGAATTATTAAGTTATAAAAATATGACTCTTTTATTGAAAATGAGAACTGTTTTATAGCATCGTGCAAACACATGGGTGAAGTACTAGTTAAATTTATATGTAGCTAATAAATATTCCCATTTTCTCAATTACAATAATTTTTCTCCATTCTGAGTTAAAAAATATGAGGGAAATATTTCTCTAGGAAAATATTCTTAAAGTTTTTCTATTATATGGCATCAATATATTTTCTTTATCCTTCTATATTATTATCAACCAAGGACCATCATCAGTCATCTTCACCTTCAAAACAATAAATTTAAAGAGTTCCCTTTTGAAATTAAAAACATCTCATGACTTAAAATATATTTTATAGAGTATTGATACATCCTTTATCTACCAAATGATCTGAAGTTACACTGAAATTTGGAGGGTACGATTTCATAAAATGATCACATATCAACATATTCCTCTATATTAAATTAATTTGGTCTCTAACATGGATGTAACCACTATTTATATCCTTCTTTAATTGATCCATCACTAGAAAAAATTTCTCTGTTCCAATTCCAACCATTACAAGCTTCAAATTTGGAAGGATATTTTACTCTGGATACTTTCCTACTTTAACTTCCTAGCTTCCTCTGTGGAAACACATTCTGAACAGACATAGATTAGATGTGGAAACATGGTAATCATGAAATGATATATCATTTCAAATTAACCATAAATTAGAATATCTCAAGGGTATTTTATTAACATAATCATTACCTCTAAAGTTATAAAAACATTTCCTTTGATGTCAACTATAAAGACCCAACCTTAAAACATTACATAATCTTAAGTTTTTACTCAAAAATTCACTTTATTACATTTCAAGGAACTTAATAGTTTTTAATTTTATAGAATTAGGTCATAACTCTTGCATAAAAACTCATATATTATAAAGTGAAAACTTTTACTCAATATACATTTTTCTCACAATATAAAAAAATTAAAAATGAAACATGTTTTATTTTAATGAAAAATATTCATTAATTTAAAATTGACCTCTTAATTATTCTTACTCATCCTTAAAGCCTATAAAAAATATTTAAAAACATGGGATGAAAATAAAAATATTCCTAAGTGATACAAAAATAAGGAATTTATTAGTCTACTTAAAAACATGAAACCCATAAAATGTTTAACTTTATCATAATATTATTTGATTATAGGAAATAAAGCATATCCATATGAAAAATATGCACATTTTTCTCAAGGATAAAATTTCAAACCCATATCAATAAAATAGAAAACCTTTTAGGAAATTTAGATCATTATATGCATATCCCATATAAAAAATAACTAGATACCTATTAAATACATAGGAGAAACCTCCCTAATTAACTCCATACTTATTTACTTTGAAGATAAGGAACAATACCCAATGCATTAGTGACTTATATCAATCTCACCCATCATATAGGTTGTATCGGGCTCACTAATCATATATGTTTTATCAATCTAACCTGTCATATAAGCTATATTAGGCACACCCATCGTATATGGTGTATCAAGATCACCAATCATATAAGTTGTATCAGTCTCATCTATCATCATTTATAATTTTCAAGTACCATATCATAAATAAAACATTTTAATCTTGAACCTTTTAATCTTAAACCCTAGAAAAATTCTTTAGAACCCATATTAAAAACATTTTCAGATATCAAAATACCCTTTTCATTTAAAAACCTACTTTAAAAACTAAAATACCTAGAACAAAAGGAAAAAGGGTTTTTATTTAAAGTAAACATGGAATATTATAAATAAATCCAAAACATAAAATAATGGTTTCAACAGTGGTAAAATCTATTGACACTGTATATGTTAAAATAGAACATTCCATTTCCCTTTTTGTAAATAAATTCAAAAAACGTCTATATAAAATATGTAAAATGATTCCTTCTAAAAAACTTTTAAAGAAAGTAAAAAAATAAACATAAAATTTATTTTATAATTATATTATGTCCATATAAATACATCTATAAAATAATTTTAATAATATGAGCTTGGAAGAAAAATATTTATAAAATAAATCTTTAAATGGTTTTAAAATGAGGTTTTAAGTTAAAGTGTTTCTTACCTCAAGTCTGACTCTTCACTAATGTTCTTTATATTCCTAAATAATAAAATTATGTTAATTATTTAATTTATTAAAAAAAATTCTAATATTTATTACATTATTATTATAACTTTTATATCATTTATTACCATGTTTTATTTTGCTACATAATTAGTTAAAATTGCGATGGAAGTTTTGGGGACGTAAGGTTCATAATCCCAAAATAGATTTGGTTGGTTGACCATGGTCAAAGGGTTAATTTTTATATAATATATTTAATTATAATCATGACATAATCATAATTTTAATACAATAAAAATAATTTTATAACCATCCCTTAAAGTCGTACGGGAGAAAAAAATCACATCACTTCATGGAGGTTGTAATCCACCAGTAAAAACGAATGACGTTATAATTTTATAATGGATAGAAGGGTAATAAAAAATGAGATATTATATTCAAATAATGATAATAATGTAAAAATATCATATATGTATATATATATATATTAAATCCATCATTATAAATGTCCATGAGAGGCGGTGATGGAAAAAATGCATCGCTTCGTGGAGGTGGTAATCCAAATATATATACGAATTGTGTTTTCATTTCCCATAGTATGGAAAAGGATATGAAATTTTTTTTAATATAATCATAATAAAATTTAATTATTTTTAATATACTAATGTTATTATTTCATCATGTTTAAATACTATTTTAAGGAGGTTGAAGAAGAAATAAATTTGAAATAGGTCAGTTGGCATTTATACCTTATCCTTGAATAAACTCCTTATCTTACACCTTAAGCCTTATAGGTTTGGAATTTTGGTGAAAAAAATCCTATAGTACATAGTGAGTGAAGTTGTGGGGATATTTGGGTAGGTTTTTTTATCTAGAGTTCTAAAAAGTTGTGAGGAAGAGACAATAGGAGGTTCCCATTAATAAGTGAGGGGAGGGGAACTCTTGGAATTACTCAATATAAATTAATTTTCATAGAAAAAAGGAAAAAATTCTTGGTAAACTATAAATCACCCAAAAGATATTACTTTTAGAGTTTTTTAAATCATTTACTTGAATTTTATACTACTTGTAGAAGCATTGTGTTAGTGTTGCGTAAGAAATTAAGGAAATTGTTTGAATAATAAAAAATAAAAATAAATAAAAATGAAAAAAAATTATATCTAAAATAATTATTTATAACCAAACATACCCGCTTCTTATCCATATGAAAAAAAAATCATATATTTTAAAAAAAACAGTGACATTTTGTAATTATTATTTATATAAAATTATATTAAGTTCATTATCATAGTTAAGTGGAAAGAAACTACCAAAGTTTTTAAAATATTATGCTCATTTTCAAAAAAACACTTTTCAAATAAAATAAATACAAGTTTTAGGGATATTTTTAGGCCTTATCACATTATTTTTAACCTTAATTGGCCAATTTACCCTTACTGAAGTGAGAAATATTTAATAAATTTACTATTCATATAACCAAAAAAAGATCTATTTACCAAATTTTTATCTCCTAATCCAAAATATGGAATAAATTTTTTAATATTGAATTTCTATAAGTGGTATAAATTAATTTAAGATAAAACAAAAAATACAATTTTAAAAAAAAATTAAACCTCAAAAATTTACTTATGAAAAAATAATGTATAATGATGATTCCTACATAATTAATTATATTATTTATAATTAAAGTATATTTTTTACATTAATATAAAATTATACTTTTAAATTAAATTATAAATTGTAAATAAATGATTGTTTTACAAAAAGTCATTATTTTCACTATTCACCGCAAAAATCTATCTTTATAGAAAAACCAAAAGATTCACCCAAATGTAACTTTAGTATGAATATTTCAAAAAATAATTTAATTTTATCAATTTAAAATTCTGAAAATTATAAATTAATATCTTAAATAAAACCTTATAATATTTGAAAATATATTTAGTAATAATAATACTATTTCTCTTTTGATTGAAAAATTACTTAATATTCTAATAATGAATATTACTATATAAAATATAATTAATGAATATTAATAAGGCATGAAATTTGTTATTAAATGTTTCTAGTTTGTTAAAAAAACCATTCTAATTTGTTGTATAAGGATAAGTGAGGGAGATAAGATCCCAAACTCCCTTAAATATTCAATGAACTCCTGGCTAAGATATTATCCACCATAGACTGAGTGTGGTTTCTTTATATTATTACCAATTTGGTTCAAAAATTCATTCTTATATTTCTTGAATTTATCAATGTATTCCTATGTATACCTAATTATGTAAACATATCCATATCTACTAAATTCATTAGTAAAATTTATGAAGTACAAGAATATTCCCCTTGATTCAATTGGAAAAGGTCCACATGCATCTGTATGAACAAATTCAAGAAGTTTTGTGGCCCTTTAACCCTTTCCCAAAAATATATATTTTTTCAATTTACCTTTTAAACAATCATGACACGTACCAAGTTTTTGAGTTTAAAAAATCTTGATATATCAAAGTCAACATATTCATGTTTACAAGACCAAGATGATGATGCCGCAATTGGGTGTGATATGAGTCATGTAAACCAGATTATTTATCATCTTAAAATACTTTTTTCATATTCCAACACATAAATACCATTATTATGATGTTCTATACCATAACATATGTTATCTTTGTAAAATTATCATCTTTTGTTCCAATATTTGAAAATAAAACCATCCATATCATGATTATATATAGAAATAATGTTTTTAGTAACACTTATCACATAAAAATAGTTATTTAAAACCAAGATTAGTACTATTGGAAATGTGAGATAATAGTCTATAATAAATAGTGTAACGAGTCTTTATCTGTTGGAAACACATAGATGCTCCTCACCTTAAGAAACTTTTCTAAATCTACTTGCTTCATGTATCTGAATACAAATGTGAGCACCAAAAACTCTATCTAATACCCAATATATAGGAACAAAAATATTACACTTGATAACAAACACACAAAGAACTTTCCCTTTATTCTTTTTTATGGTGATGTTCTTTTCTAGTGGCACTTTTTCCATATGAAAAATAAACAGAATATTACTCCCTTGATTTCCTCTTAATTTTCCTATACTATTTTGGGAATTAAAAAGGTTCCCTACACTTAAAGCTAGTTTTGGGGTTGTTTTACTTATGCTTCCTATTTTAAATTTAAGGTATAAAAGTATTATCATGATTTATATCATTATCTACCTATATAAGTAGAGTAATGATATCTAGGAGAAACTTATAAGTGTTTTTCATATTAAAATTTAAAAAACAAATAGGAGAATCTATGAGGGAGTGAAACAAGTATGAGATCTATCTGCAATTCATTGGGTAGAATAAACCCTAGAATTTCTATATTCTCATATATAAAATCATTTTAACACATAAGGTCCAGATGGTTCATCCTCTCTAAGTATTCATGTAAATATTTCCTTAGAGATCTCATACAACAGTTTTCTAGCACTCTCCCGAAAAAGATCATGAAAATGATTGAGAATTGTATATGCATCCATGTTTCTGTGTGAATTTTTCAGTTAACTAAACATGGATGATAACATCAAACACTATATATCTAGGGAATCATCCATGTGTTTTATATATAAAGATTGATATTGCTTACTATAATTAACCAGTTAGGATTGTTGTATGACTGAGAGGGGGAGGGGTGAATTAGTGATATCCTTTTCTTTTATATTTCCAAAATTTTGAAACAACTTTCTCCTCCTATTAAATATTAATTTCTCTATAGAAAACAAATCAAACACACATCCACAAGAACAAAATAATTTCCAAGGTTCACTGCTCAATAAGAGTAGCTATGTCCTTGGTAAGGTTTGGAAAAAATCCAATACCACACAATCCACTAGAAAACAATCCTTTTGTGTGGAATAAAATGAGTAGGATATGACCTTACACTCACATAGCACAATGTTCAATAAAGTAGTACATGTGATTCAAATAGAATGAAATTATGTAATACAATTTTTTGATTTCTGTACAACTTTCAAAAAACATAATATTTCAAAAAAAATCTTCACTTTCTTATCTGGGAGTATGTAAGAAATTCATAGACTTGATAATGAAACTTAGTCTAATTTTCTAGTCTGATTTCCAAGTCTGATTTCTCAATATGATAATATTTCTATGTAATAATACCATTGAAATAATTATTAACTTCTACTTCCTAATTCTAGAAATCTCAATACATTTTTCTTGATTCAATTATCCCAACCAATATGATAAACATCTGAATAAGATATTTTCTCTTATCCTTTATTCTTCTTCCCATAAAACTTCATTTGGTAAGAACAATCTAAAAACTTCTTCTTGATAGAATTATAGAGCATATATATCCTCTTTCATGAGAAATTTGAGTCATAGAATACATAAAGTATTCTCCTCCTTTAATAAACATACCAAAATGTTTTAGTCAAGATTCTGAAAAGGTTTTATTGCTTTACCAAATTTCCCAAATCTTTAATATTCCTTAAATCTCATATATTTATTTTACTTTTTCATCACCTTTAATATTCCTTCAATTTCAGATCTCTATTTAACTTCTTCAATTCTTCATACTTTCTAAGAAATCTTAAATACAAATCTGATTCTGAATTCTAATTTCCCAATATGATTTCCTCATTATGGTAAAGGCATTTTTTCACTCTAATTTTCTTAACCCACTTTCAAACAAATCATAAATGAAGAAATCTCATAATGTTTCTTTAGACCAATTAAAAAAATAATCTACACATTCTAATTTCCTTATTATGATGAAGATAGCAGATTCTTCAATATGTTTCTCTGTATCAATTGTGAAAAATTTAAAACATATGTCTTCCCATTACAATGCACTATAACAAAGGTAAAAAAACTATTGGAACTTCTAGAAATATTCATGTCCCCCTTTGACAACACTTTCAAAAGGTCTTCAAGTGAGACTCTTCTTCTTCTTCTTTTTTCTTGACCCACTTTTTAAATATATTCAAAAAATTCTTTATCACTTAAATCAATCAACAAAATTTTCTTATTAAATTATCCCAACATCTCCCAAGAAAATTCTTCATAAAAACATTTTTTCTTAAACAATATTTTCTTATCATTTTGCCTTTGAATTCATAAGGATACCAAAAAACATAATTATTAATCCATGTCACGGTAACTCTGATTATCGGTGGTATGCCAAGTCTGATGGACCAGTTACAGTAGCTTCGACTTCACAAAATTATTTTATTTTCTAGTTATGGTACCAAGGAACTATCTCTAACCACTAACTTCTTTCTCTAAAGATTTGTATCTTTTAGATTATTGGTCTAATTGAAAAACAACATATTTAGTTTCTCTCATTATAATCAACCTTCCCATCCTTTAACAAATCTATGTTTAGTATTCTCATACAGATGGAATGAGACCGGAAAGGTTTATTTACACAAACATCCCCCTTATTTAACTTCTTACTTGTAATCATGTTTTCTTCATAACTTTAAAAATGTTGAATATCATCTTTAGCATCATCTGACTTATAATGGAAAGTATATAACTTCTCATTCTTCTATCAACATATTCCTTTCCTACTGACCCTAAATACGATGGTCGGAATTCCATCTTTCCTTTATAAGGATATCATCACAGGTTTTCCAGACAACTTATGATTAGAGAGAAATACAAAACAGTAAATCATCATTAGAATTTCATCAAAGCCGAGAATACTCTGGATCTGCACCTCATTATGATCTTCCTTTCATTCCAGACTCGAGGTGAGTCCAATGAAAGTTTTATTTCAGAAAAAATCTTACCAGTACGATGGACTTTATTAAGTAGTGTGATTATGATTTCTTAAAAGGTATGGAAAGTATAATTTTTAACTTTTACTAACTAAATTTATTTATCTTCTTTGACAACAAAAAGTAAACACATTTTAAAAAAACTTCTTCTAACTTCCAAAAACTTTTTCCATCCAAATTGGTTCCAAAAATATCCACATTAATATTTTATTATCAAACAATATTAATAGATCACTAAACTTTTTAACACCAATATATGGATTAATTATCAACAATTATAATCCTACATGATTTAACTCATTGTAGAAAAAAATTTATTGACAGTAGATCCATGATATCCAAAAGTAATGATTACGAAACATCCTTAGGTTTTCTTTATAAAATTATTATTCTTCCATTTTTCTTCTTTAACTTTCCAGAAAACAAATCTTTCTTGTAACCACACCAACAAATAGTCAGAATAGTTCACACACTTTCATTCTGAAATCATAACTTACCCACAACTTCCCCTTTATACATGCTTCCTTAAAAGGTTTATAACATATTCAATGGTTAGATTTATGAAAAAATTACCCTCATTGAAAACACTATCCAAATATAAGATGAAATAGGGGACAAAAAAAATTACCTAAAACATGATGAGAAATAGGTTAGATTCCAATGTTCAACCCCAGTTTAGAAAATATTTATTTTGGTAAAGGTTTTGTGAAAATTTCAGGAAATTATTTCAATATAAGAACATACTCTAGATTCAAATCATTAATCTCCACATGTTATTTGATGAAATGATATTTGATATCAATATTTTTTCAATGATAATGTTGTACAGAATTATTGGTAAGGTTGATTTTACTTTGATTATCACAACCCAACAGTAAGGGTAACTTTACTTCAACAAGTAAGTCTTCTAACTGAGTCTTTATCCACATAAGTTGAGCAAGAGCTTGAGTGTAATCAACATACTTAGCTTTATCTATTCTAACAGTTACTAAATTTTGTTTCTTTTTATGAAAAATAACACAACTATTTCTAATAAATAAAACTTCACCAACTGTGGATCTTCTATCATCAACATTTCATGCCCAATCCACATCTGAATATCCAAACAAGGCAATACTTTCAAAGCTCTCATACCTAATTTTGAAATTTTTTGTGAGTTTGATATATCTGAGAATTATTTTTCTAGCAATTAAATGTGATTCTTTAGGATCACTCTAAAATATTTTATATAAGTTAAAATAATTGACAATTTTAGGTCTTGAAGTATTAAAATATAACAAACTTTTAATCAGCTTCTAAAACTCTTTCTGTTCAACTTCCTTTCCATCTCCATATTTACTCAACTTGGTTCCCACTAAAATCGGTGTGGAAAATGGTTTTGAGTTTTCCATTCTTAACATCTTGAGAATATCCTTAGTGTAATTTTTTTAGAAGGAATTTTTTTTCTAATTTTATAAAAAATTTAACCCAAAAAAGTTTTTCATTTCCCCTAACATGGACATCTCAAACAAATTTTCATATCTTCATCAAATCTTTTATAAGTTGTTTCATTATTTTCAGTAAATATAATTTCATCAATATAAACAATTATGATGAAGGAAAACTCTTGAATTTACTTGATTTAGATATTATTATCAACTCTTCATTTCTTAAATTCATCTTCCTCAAAAAAATTATCCAATTTGGAATACTATGCTCTTGAATCTTGTTTTAGCCCATACAAGGATCTCTTAAGCTTACACATATAACTTTCATCTTTCCCAACAACAAAGACACAAGGTTTTTCAATATAAACTTCTTAATAATGATCCCCATTCAAAAATTAGGACTCTACATATATTTAAAAAATGTTGTAACTTCATTTTGCATCTATAGAAAGAAAGATTATGATTGTTTATAATATTTCCATGGGAGAAAACGTCTCAAAATAATAAAAACCTATAATTTTTCAGTAACCTTTTCACACTAATATTTCCTTTTTACTTATCACTTTTCCTTATTCACTCATCTTGTTCCAGAAAACCCATTTTGTACGAATACGATTTTGGTTATCTATCTTGGGTACAGGTTTTCAAGTATAATTATTTTCTATCTGATCAAGCACTTTATTTATATCCTAATTCCATTATGGATTCTCAAAATATTTATTCACGTCTTTTGGATCCACTTTTGAATAAAAATAAGTATGAGTAAATTTTTTTATGTTCTTATAGTTTGAACCTTTTGATGTTGACCACCAATAATGTTCTAAGCCTCCACTTTCTTCCTCATCCTAGGGTGAGATTTTTTAGTTTCATCCTCATCACTTGAAATTGCTGAGTCTAATTCTTCTTCTTGAGTAAGATTACTATTTTTAGTATCCTTATCAGACAAAAAAATATCCTTCTCATATTCCTTATCAACCCAAGCACATCTATCTTCCTCATCCTTTTCAATAACCTTCACATCAATAGAATAAAATATTCCTTCTGTTTGTGTATTGAGACTCCTATATCCTCTTCCTTTTATGGAATATCCAATAAAATTTTCATCTTCACCTCTCTACTCAAACTTTCCAAGGTTTCCACCTTTCATCTATATGATGCATAGACTCCAAAAAATTCTTAAGTGTTTCAAACATTGATTTTTATAATAAAACATTTAAAATGGAGTCACATCTAAAATTGACCTGTAGAAACATCTGTTTTGGATATACACATCGGTACTCATGGATTTCCTTTAAAATTAATGAGAAATACCATGTTCAAGTAACATAGTTCCCCCTATTTCTATAAAAATTATGTTCTTCCTCTCAAGAAACCCATTTTTTGTAAGTGTATGGTATAGTGAACTCATGAAAAATTCCATGCTTCTCAAGATTACTTTAAAATTATTCATTCATGTACTCACCAACAATATCATTTCTCAACTTCTTCACTGAATACTCACATTCCTTCTCATCTTTCCCCCTAAAACTTTTAAACATTTTAAGACAATCCGACTTATATTTCACATACATAATACAAGTAGTGAGCGTAAAGTCATAAATAAAATTTATGAAGTAATTATCTCTATTAGTTTTTTTTCATTATTCCACATATATCACAATGGATAAGTTCTGATGGTTGTTTTCAACAAATTTCAACTTTTTTAGGAAAATAATTTGTAATATTTTATTTCTGAAAGTTAGTGCAACACCAATATCTTATTCATGACATATTAGGAATATCAAAGACGCTGTATTTCTTTGATAAATTTCTCATGTTTCTCTGACACATGTGTCCCATCCTTTTATTCCATAACAGATTCTTTTAAACCATACCCATGTAAGAAGAATTTTTTATTTCACCAACTTGAAATAAGTTTCTTTTTATATATTGGCCTCTTAAAACAATCTTTCCATCTTCCTAAATTTTTAAAAAAATCCATATTTTCTAAAAATGACTTTTTTACCCTCATCAAAAAGTTTTGAAACACATAGAAAGTTTTTTTTCATCCCATAAACATATAAAGCTTTATTAGACTTCAATTTTTCCTTCCCAATGATGGTTGATCCAACTCCTTTGATTCTCAGAGATTCATCATTTCCAAATGTTTTTGTTCCTTCTTTCAAGTCTTTCACATTCATCAATAACTTTAAATCTAATTTCATATGAGAATAAAACCCATTATCAAGAATCCAAGGTCATTATCCTTTTTTAGATTTTATAGTAGTTACTAAAATAATATCCTTTTCTTTCCTTTTATCTTTCTTAACTTCTGTCTTCTGATAATTGTTAACAAACTTTTGTTGTGCTGCTAACAAAACAAGATATCCTTTTTTAATATGTTTAGGTTTCTCACACCTTTCAAAAATAGTTTCTAGGGGTTGGAATCTAGTTTCAATTTTCATGCAAACATTCTTAGTTTTCTTCAATATGTCTTTCTTAGACTTCTTCCTTTGGGGGTATTGTCTCCCCCACAAACATTTCCTTCTATAATTTTTTGAATATTAATAATGTTGTTGGTTTTACCAACACATATTTTTTGTATGTCCAAATCCACCACAATACTATTAGTATTCATATAAATGAAATTTTTCTCTAAAACTTCCTTACTTGTTAAAGTTTTGAACAGCAACCATCTTATCTATCTTATTAGAACTTTGTTGACCAAAAACCTTTCTATCACCAATCGGATTTTTTTTTCCACTGTTTTCTTCTCATCCATATCAGAACAATAAGTAATAGAATCTTTTTCAGACTCATAATTTTTAGAAAATTATTACTTCATGACTTTTTTTTCTTGTCCATATACATAAAATTCCCAAATTTCTTCTCTTTATAAACATTTCTATATTTCTTATTAATAAAAAAATTCCATCTTTATTTTCAACATTTGAATGTAACTTTTGATCCTTCTCAGGTTCCTCCTTATGACAACTTTCACTAACATCGTAGATAGAGTTTTTAAAACATGTACTACTCTGTTCAGATTTAGAAATTTTGTGTTGGATAAGTTCCAAATCTTCTTCTTCCACTTTTAAATTTACTTCTAGATGTTCACTATGATTATTTTCTTTCTCAAAATATTTATTCAAATCATCAATATTTTTTAAAAGATTTAATTTCTCTTCATGAAAACCTTATTGATTATTTGTTGAAGAGTTTTTAATTTTTAACTTCCTGATTTCCTTTTCAAGACACCCAATCTTCCTCATACATTCTTTCAATTATTCTTTAAGATGAAATTATAATTGAGTTTTGTCTTCTTCAAAATAGCTTATTTCAAACTATTCATTATTCACTGTTATAATAAAAGTATTATCACCAATATTCTCAGTATATTTTTTGGATTCAAATTCACTATCTTCTTCATCATCATATTTATATAAGAAACTTCTCCTTTTTTATTATGTATACCTTTTTATCTTTCCCTCAAGAAAAATATTTTTCATTATCACTCTATTTCTTCCACGAACTTCTTGGTCATCTTTCTTCTTTGTCATTATCCTCTTCTTTATTTCATTGAGTAAAATTACCCACAAAGTGTCCAACGGCTCCACATTTAGAAAACATCAAGGGAAGTTTTCATTTGTATTTACCTATACCCCTTCTCACATTTTTGGAAAACAAGGATAAAATTTCATCAATATTTTTATATACCTCATTTTTAGAGTCAGTTTCAACAACCTCATCATCCTCAAGAAACTTATTATACTTTTCTGTCTTAGTATATTTAAAAGACATTTCCCTATCAGATTTTTTTCCCTTCATGAATTTCTCCCTTATAATTTCATAAGTAATGAGAGTACTATGAAGATCATACAGAGATAGAGTTTTTGTAACTTTATTATACAATGAGGATACTTTAGCATCAAAATTGTTAGAAGAAATTCTTAATATTTTTTAAACAACTATAGAATCCTCCATATTTTCACCAAGACATATGATAGTACTAATAATTTCATTCACCCTAGTAAATAAGTCCTTGATAGATTCATACTCACCCATTTTTAGATCTTCACACTTCTACCTCCATATTTTTAATTTTTATTTCTTCACTTTTGTATTACCTTTGTAAATGTTTTTAAACATATCCCATATTCATTTGGTGGTGGAAACACCCTTCACCATCAATAAATCACTTTTATAAAGTGATTAGAGTAAATAATTCTTGGATCTTCCATCATTTTAAATATTTTTCTTATCAATAGGTGTAAGAGGAACCTTATCATCAATATGTGGAAATAAATATATTGTAGATTCAAGAAAATCATACCCAAGAGACATAAGATAATCCATCATTCTATATTTCTAAATATGATAGTTATTTCCATCTAATATCAGAATCCCCTTATTGTTTACACAATTCAGATTCTCTACCACAACTTCTCATATAAACTTTAGCAAAGAGTAAATAAAGGGATCATTCCCTCTAATACCACCTATAATTTCTCATTCATGATTTGTGTATTACTGAGAGGGGGAGGGGGTGAATTAGTGATATGATTTTATTTTATGTTTACTTACTTTTGAAACAACCCTTATGTAACACCCCAAGCTTCCACGGTACGTTTCCCTTTGAATAATGCAATGGCGTGCATTGTACGCAACTTTGAGATTCTAACACACCATAACCAATCAATATAGCCGTTATGAAATTTTATAAATTCTATCTATCAAAATGGACTTCATTTTTGGATTCGTAATATCGAAATTATCCTAGGGTGAAATTTTGGTACTTTTCGGATAACTTTCATATTTTGATGAATAGTGAAAATTACTAAATTTTAATTAAAAACAACTTTTTTAATCGAAATAATTAATATTGATAAATTATGAATTTTAGTAGTTTTAAAGTATATTTAGAATATATTTTTACCATTTAATTTAATTTTTTTCATTGGACATAATTTCACAATTAAACCAGACATAAACAAGTGCCAATCTTTTGATAGTTATTATCTCTTAAAAACACGCTTTTTGTTTTAACAACGGGAATTAATTTTAAATTAATTTCTGCCACTTATGTGTATTGAATTTGGAAAAATGTATTCCATATTTGGAATTAGTATTTCCAAATTGTGTAAATAGATAACTTTTATTTTTAGACATTTTGAATAATTACTTCGGTAAATATTTTATTTACCATGGTTAAAAGGTAAATCCGGTAAATAAGGGTTAAAAAATAATATTATAATAATACAAAATTACCATAAAACATGTCCTAACCTTATTGTATGATACATTTCTGACCATGGGCATCTTTGGGTCTATTTTGGGACCCCATGGAGCCACTTGTAAGTGATAGGGACACTTTATTTTAATTAAGTTAAAATTAATACAAAAATGACACAAGCATATATCTTTTAGAAAATCAATTTTTACATAGGGTTATATATGTTGGATTTTCGACTAAAAATATTAATTAGAAAGCTAAAACTATTTCCTACATAATGGTGTTTTATTTATAATTTTTAGACATTAAATAATTTAATTTATTTATGACACAATGATGATGCAGTAATTACCATAATAGTAAACAATTAAAATAATTGATATTATAAATACCCAAATAAATATAATTTGAGACTTTTAATGAATTAAACTAATTTTCTAGGTTAATATGACATGTTAGTAATGATTTAATTAACTTTGTTCTAAGTAATAATTCTTTTATGAGTTTTACAAAAATCAACTATTGAATAGTGTCAAAATTGACATAAAAGAGTTTTTAAACAAATATTATATTATTAATTGATATTAAATTCATAAAAATCTAAGTTTAGGCCAAGATACTTATATCATGATTTTTGTATCATTAATTGACCACTTGGGGGTCGCTTGTATGTATATAGTAAGTTTATTAACTATATAATATAAAATTACAAAGTGACATGGTAAATGTTAAACTAATTAACTAAGAGTTAAAACTAAAAGATAAGGTTAATATAATGACCCAAACCTGTCTAAATTCTATTGGTTGAATGGTTTTCGACCTATCCCCACCTTAACCTTTGAATAATAAACTTTTGAGCCATTATAAACTGAATATGAATTTATTATAAATTAATATTTTCATCTTTTCCAAAGGTGCCCCTCACCCCTCTTATAAAAGGGCACTCCTCCTTCTCATTTCTTCACACCTTTAAAGCCTTTTGGTTCGGCCAAACCCTGCCCAAATACTCTATAAACTTCTCTCAATACAACCTAGAGGACTTAGTTTGATCATAAATCCAACCTATGGATCCTTTTTGATCAAATCAAAAGGAAGAACCCAAAGAAGAGGCAATGTTTTCACCACCCCTTTTCAAGTTGCTTTCTTCTTCCACTTATTCTTTCTTTGTTATTACCATTCTAAAATAATAAATCCAGTATCTTATATATAATTTGATGTTATTATAAATATGGTACAAACATATTCAGTATTCTATCCACCCTTTTAATAACATGTCACCATACGTGCGTATGTACGGCTTACCGTCTCCACGTCGTGGTGTAATTGTTATTCAATATATTATTATTTGGGTGGGTATAATAATGACGTGTAACTCATGAAAATAATAAATATGATATGATAATTATTCTATATATATGATATACCATCCAATTATATATTATTTTAATATCAAAAGAATGATATTGTCGTTCGTGCGTACGTACGGAGTACCGTCTCCACGAACGCGATGAGATTCATTATCCTTCATATCCATTCAAGTATAATTCTCATTTGATGATTAAAAATAATGTTTAAGGACTTGATATAATTCTGTATATTAATAATATATATCCCATTAATAACAAATATGGCTCACATAACAAAGAATATAAAGTAAAATAAACTCGTTAACACCCGAAATGATGATAATTCTAAGATATTACTAACAAATCAATGTTAAAAGATCATATATGATATCATATTAATGTAAATGATTCTTTTATAATTCAATAACAATTATTTCACCATTATATAGGAGGTTAACCTACCATCTACCAAGGAAAAAGTACAAATTAAGGGGTTTCTTATCTCACTTTTAATTCTGTGAGAATTCCATTGTTCACCCCTTATTTATTGCATGTGGTGTGAGTACTGCCCATGTTTGTATTCATTGTGTAATATAATTTAATTCATGTATATTTACATCATCATTGTATCATAATTCTTTCATAGGTGTATGTTTTGTATGTTACCAAATCAATAAGGGAATTTGAAATTTCAATTTCCACTCATTCGGCTTTACGCATACTTCATTGATTATTTTACTCCAAGATTATGTGTGAAATCCCTATTCATTTGATTATGTCATAATTTCCACTCCCCGTTCTGTGGATATACTTTTTATACACATAATCACTCCATTGATAAATTCTCAAGTCATCGGTATGAACTTGATAAGAGTAATTTTTACTCAATCTCAATTTGTTGAGATAAACATCCAATTCATTGGTGTTGTTTTTACTAGAATATGTGTGAATGTCCCTTGATTGTTTCACGCTGAATATCCAATCATATTTAGTGTATTTATATTTTTCACACATAATTATGTCATTGATTTATCCTTAACCTAAGGATACGGCCTTTATGAGAGATTTCATCTCAATTTACATTCCATTGAGACTTCTTTGTTGTTATACACCAAATCACTTTTATATGGTGTATATAATGTACTTTGACATAGTATATCATGAATCCCTTTATTCTCATGATATTACAAAGTTTGATTACCTCAATTATTTGTATTCAAGTTTCTCTCTTTTGGTTAGTAACTCTAACTAAAATACCATTTTAAAATGTTTTAAAGATTTATCATTCTAAATCTTTCTTATTAATGTCCATGTTTTAAAAAATGGTTTAAGGATTTATCTATATGGACATTAAAGTTTTTAAATCAAAATTACTTTTGAAAGTTTCAAAGTGGAATGGGATACTTTGATTCAAAAATCAATTTTTAAACGGCTTCTTGACAAATAGTGTGACTTTTAAATGATTTCAAGAAAAAAGGGGGATATTTCTCTCAAATAGTTTTGATGATTATTTTCATCTATGTCAACATCCTTCATTATTCTTGATTGAGGTTAATGTGATACAATACAATCTTCCATATTGTATCGAATGAGTTATGTTTGATTGTGGATGTGCTATTTTTATACCATTCATGGTTTGTGGTTAAAGTATTGACATTTCGTATGCTAGTTTTAATACGAATGTTTATGTTATGTTTAAACCTGTTCATATGAGGAATGCATTGGACTTAATAAGTGACGGGTGGAGCCCGCTATAGCTCCTCGATGCATCGGTTGGTCCCATGAGACAAACTAGTGTCTTGGCACAAGGCCTTGGAAAAATCTTATTTGTAGTATTGGCATGAGGTCTTGGCTATGTGGTTATGATAGTCTGGCATTATGCATTCCATCATTATGAAAGTGGTTATTGATATTGCATGTGATCATTCGACTAGTAGAATATCCATGTGAATAAGTAAATGGAATTATTTCATTTTATCTTTTCCATTTTATGCTGAAGTTCAAGTTTAAAAGGCTTTTGTTTTGGTTATAAATTGCCTTAAGTGTTTATGCTTATCTATGAAAGCTTATGCTATAATGTTATCCTTACTGAGCATCTGAGCTCACCCCTTTCAGTGTTTTATTTTTCCCAGGATGAGAAGAAGTAATTTATGAATGACCTGCAAGGATAGTATGAGGGGATATGAAGACAAGATATTGTTTTAGTTTTATTTACCTTATGATGTAATGTAAGACTTATGAATATATCTAGTGTTTCCAAGACTACTAAACTAATCGGTCTTTAGAGACTTGATCCTTTGAGATCATGCCATTTTTATGTAATAATGCACCGACTCTGGGTACCTAGGGTTGGGGCATTACAGTTGGTATCAGAGGAAGTTTAGTACAAACCTTGGAAGCTAGATAATCTCTTATTAGAGCACGTAGACCTAAGATGAACTTTGAGGATTAGTATAGAATAACTTCCTATAATTTTGGTATTGTAGAGATTTTGTGAGTTTTCCAAGCAATACATCCCTGTCTGGATACGATCAGGTAGATCCGTCTCTGGCACAGATGTACCTAGGGGTAAAACCCGAAAACACCGCTTTGAGCTAGACTTGAATGGGAACTGGTGCACGACAACGGGCCTTGTTGCACTCTTGGTTACGACACTCCTGGGGGATATGCTTAGGATGATTTACATTTTCTTTACAAACCAATTTGAAGTAATATATATATAAGATGAGAGTAAATAACCTTGGATAATCCTAATATGTTTCAAATTGAGAATATTGTGACACGTTAATCTTTAAATGATTTTATGACTACTGTTACTCACACAATGCTTTATGGTTTTAGTCAATGGATAGATTCCAAGGAAGTCATAGTGACTTTGAGAATGATGTACAAGGTGGGAACAGTGGTGGCAACGAGCAACAAAATGGAATGTTGATAGGCGTAAAAGATATCATCTTTATTCCAAATCAGTTTTCCAAAAATATGATCAACAATATATATATTAACCAATTACCGGACTCAACAAAGAAGAGAAAGGTGATGAATGATAAGAGCTTCAGTAGTGGAGACCATGGAGAAAGAAATCCTCAATTTCCATCATGTAGGAAATGTGGAAGGAGACACCCAGTAAAGTGTCTCAATGGGACAAATAAATGCTTTACATGCGAGAAGGAAGTACACTAAGTGAATAATTGTCGAAGAAAAATGAAGAGTACTATGGAAGAAAATAAAAATGGTCCCAAGAATCCATTTACAATCATTTGTCGTAAATGTAGGGGACCTGGCCATTACCCGAGTGAATGTCCTATTCTATAGGATATTTTCTTGGTTAGAGAAGAAGCTATGTGGAAATAAATGGTTGGATAAATGTTTAGAAATTATTAGTGATCCTTATTGAAGGGTTTACTTTGGAATAATTTTCTCTTGTATTTGTAACCCTAACGTTTGCCATGTGAGAATGATATTTATGGAAGAATTATCTTTTCTCTTGTGGATATAGTTATAAATAACCATTTGGTTTTATATGATCATTGGGTTTGAGGCAATTACAAATTATTATAATTTGGGATGAAAATGCAAGGTATGAGATAACATTTGTGGTTAAATTATGTTATGGTTATTTTGAGGAATTTATATCATTTTGGTAATGTTATAAAATATAGTTCTTGAAAAAGGACAGCACGTAGACTGTGTGACAACCCGTCGCGTCGAACAAAGCTGTGGGAATCGAACCCACAACCAAAGTGTGATTGGGATTTATCGCCTACCAATGGACTACGTGAAGTCCCTGGTTAGTGTGACTATTATTTTTAGTTAAATGATTTTATTGATCAATAATAATTTGATTTGGGATCTTATGTCATAAAAAATGAATACCCTTAGTATAGGAAAATTATTTGGTGATTAAGTGATAAATGTTATTTTGGAAGTTGTTCTCTTTGTTGAGAACACTATATGCCAAAGGAAAATAGAGTAGTATGGGATTTCATTTGAGGAGTAATGGTGAATTTTTTTCTATGTTTTTATTGTGGATTTATTTTGATTTGGGTTATTTATGGAAATGATTAGGTTAATTACTTTTAAGTATGTGACATTAAGAGTAATTAATGTCATTTGGAGATACAATTTAACATGGGAGACTACACAATCAAATTCTTCTATGTTTTGGGTTTCAATATTAGTTTGGATTATATTGAAGGATTTTATGGACAATTGATTATTGAATGGTATTTATTTAACTTTGGGGTATTATTGGTATAATTTTAGAAATTAAGATTAGTGTTTATTTCTCTCAAGGAATATTCTTTTGGGGGATCATTAGATCTTGTACTAACCATTTTGGTTTTGATTAATCTCTAAAGGAAATGTAAATATATAGCTTATCCTGCATGGATCATGTGATTCTATAGAAGTTTATTCTAGCTCTTCCAGTGTGACCAAGTCTTTGTGAATACTCATCGTTTAAAAAAAAGGAGTTAGTGGTGGAAATTTATTAAAGAATGAAACTCTACTTAAAAAGTAAGTATATATCTTTATATTCTTAGTCAATATCATAAATGAATTCCTCATCCTTATGTAATGAAACTTAAAACAAAAAATGTTGTCCGTTTACTTTTCCTACTAAGAGACTAATGATCATTTGTCCCAACACAAGTTTGTGGTTTTCTTATTTTTAACTTTCTCCTGATCATGATTTCTATCCCTCTCCATGAGAACTTGACACTTAGTTTATCATCCACATCCATGTTTTCCTACCTAGAATCCTAGTATGGGTTATCTTGGGTGACCTTTATACCTCCCTTCCTTTCTTTTAAAGTGATAGTTTTATTGACTCTTCTTCCGATGTGGGACTTTCCATTATATTCACAAGCCCAATTTTAAAAATTGCTAGGATGCAATTTATTTAAGGAGGGGAGAATGTAACACCCCAAGCTTCCACGGTACGTTTCCCTTTGAATAATGCAATGGCGTGCATTGTACGCAACTTCGAGATTCTAACACACCACAACCAATCAATCTAGCCGTTATGAAATTTTATAAATTCTATCTCTCAAAATGGACTTCATTTTTGGATTCGGAATATCAAAATTATCCTAGGGTGAAATTTTGGTACTTTTCGGATAACTTTCATATTTTGATGAATAGTGAAAATTACTAAATTTTAATTAAAAACAACTTTTTTAATCGAAATAATTAATATTGATAAATTATGGATTTGTGTATTTTTAAAGTATATTTATAATATATTTTTACCATTTAATTCAATGTTTTTCATTGGACATAATTTCACAATTAAACTAGACATAAACAAGTGCCAATCTTTTGATAGTTATTATCTCTTAAAAACACGCTTTTTGTTTTAACAATGGGAATTAATTTTAAATTAATTTATGTCACGTCTGTGTATTGAATTTGGAAAAATGGATTCCATATTTTTAATCAGGATGTCCAAATTGTGTAAATAGGTAACTTTTATTTTTATACATTTTGAATAATTACTTCGGTAAATATTTTATTTACCATGGTTAAAAGGTAAATCCGGTAAATAAGGGTTAAAAAATAATATTATAATAATAAAAAATTACCCTAAAACGTGTCATAACCTTATTGGTTGATACATGTCCGACCATGGGAATCTTGGGGTCGATTTTGGGACCCCATGGAGCCACTTGTAAGTGATAGGGACATTTTATTTTAATTAAGTTAAAATGAATTCAAAAATGACACAAGCATATATCTTTTAGAAAATAAATTTTTACATAGGGTTATATATGTTCAATTTTCGACTAAAAATATTCCCTATAAAGATAAAAAGATTTCATACATAATTGTTATTTATTTATAATTTTTAGACATTAAATAATTTAATTTATTTATGACACAATGATGATGCAGTAATTACCATAATAGTAAATATTTAAAATAATTGATATTATAAATACCCAAATAAATATAATTTGAGACTTTTAATGAATTAAACTAAATTTATAGGTTTATATGACATGTTAGTAATGATTTAATTAACTTTTTTCGAAGTAATAATTATGTTATGAGTTTTACAAAAATCAACTATTGAATAGTGTCAAAATTGACATAAAAGAGTTTTTAAAACAAATATTATATTATTAATTGATATTAAATTCCTAAAAATATAAGGTTAGGACAAGAGACTTATATCATGATAGGTGTATCATTAATGGACCACTTTGGGGTCTATTAGATGTATGTAGTAAGTTTATTAACTATATAATATAAAATTACAAGGTGACATGGTAAATGTCAAACTAATTAACTAAGAGTTAAAACTAAAAGATAAGGTTAATATAATGACCCAAACCTGTCTAAATTATATTGGTTGAATTTTTTTAGACCTATCCACACCTTAAACTTTTAATAATCAACTTTTTAGCCATTATAAACCGAAAATGAATTTATTATAAATTAATATTTTCAGCTTTTCCAAAGGTTCCCCTCACCCCTCTTATAAAAGGGCACTCCTCCTTCTCATTTATTCACACCTTAAAAGCCTTTTGGTTCGTCCAACCCCTGCCCAAATACTCTCTCAAATTCCCTCACTACAACCTAGAGGCCTTAGTTGGATCAGAAATCCAACCTAAGGAGCCCTTTTGATCAAATCAAAAGGAATAACCCAAAGAAGAGGTAATGTTTTCACCACCCCTTTTCGAGTATCTTTCTTCTTCCACTTATTCTTTCTTTGTTATTACCATTATAAAATAATAACTCCAGTATATTATATATAATTTTATGTTATTATAAATATGGTACAAACATATTCATTATTCTATCCACCCTTTGAATAACATGTCACCATGCGTGCGTACGTACGGCATACCGTCTCCATGTCGTGGTGTAATTGTTATTCAATATATTATTATTTGGGTGGTTATAATAATGATGCTTAACTCATAAAAATAATAAATATAACATGATAATGATTCTGTATATATGATATACCATCCAATTATATATTATTTTAATATCAAAAGAATGATATTTTCGCTTGTGCGTATGTACGGAGTACCGTCTCCACGAACGCGATGAGATTCATTCTCCATCATATCCATTCAAGAATAATACTCATTTGATGATTAAAAATAATGTTTAAGGACTTGATATCATTATGTATATGAATAATATACATCCCATTAATAACAAATATGGCTCACATAACAAAGAATATAAAGTAAAATAAACCCGTTAACACCCGAAATGATGATAATTCTAAGATATTACTAACAAATCAATGTTAAAAGATCATATATGATATCATATTAATGTAAATGATTATTGTATAATTCAATAAAAATTATTTCACCATTATAAAGGAGGTTAACCTACCATCTACCAAGGAAAAAGTACAAAGTAAGGGGTTTCTTATCTCACTTTTAATTCCGTGAGAATTCCATTGTTCACCACTTATTTATGGCATGTGGTGTGAGTACTACCCATGTTTGTATTCATTGTGTAACATAATTTAATTCATGTATATTTACATCATCATTTTATGATCCTTCTTTCATGGGTGTATGTTTTGTATGTTACCAAATCAATAAGGGAATTTGAAATTTCAATTTCCACTCATTCGGCTTTACGCATACTTCATTGATTATTTCAGTCCAAGATTATGTGTGAAATCACTATTCATTTGATTATGTCATAATTTCCACTCCCCTTTCTGTGGATATACTTTTTATACACATAATCACTCCATTGATAAATTCTCAAGTCATCGGTATGAACTTGATAAGAGTAATTTTTACTCAATCTCGATTTGTTGAGATAAACATCCAATTCATTGGTGTTGTTTTTACTAGAATATGTGTGAATGTCCCTTGATTGTTTTACACAGAATATCCAATCATATTTAGTGTATTTATATTTGTCACACATAATTATGTTGTTGATTTATCCTTAACCTAAGGATACTTCCTTTATGAGAGATTTCATCTCAATTTATATTCCATTGAGACTTCTTTGTTGTTATACACCAAATCACTTTTATATGGTGTATATAATGTACTTTGACATAGTATATCATGAATCCCTTTATTCTCGTGATATTACAAAGTTTTATTACCTCAATTATTTGTATTCAAGTTTCTCTCTTTTGGTTAGTAACTCTAACTAAAATACCATTTTAAAATGTTTTAAAGATTTAACATTCTAAATCTTTCTTATTAATGTCCATGTTTTAAAAAATGGTTTAAGGATTAATCTATATGGACATTAAAGTTTTTAAATCAAAATTACTTTTGAAAGTTTCAAAGTGGTATGGGACACTTTGATTCAAAAATCAATTTTTAAACGGCTTCTTGACAAATAGTGTGACTTTTAAATGATTTCAAGAAAAAGGGGGATATTTCTCTCAAATAGTTTTGATAATTATTTTCATCTATGTCAACATCCTTCATTATTCTTGATTGAGGTTAATGTGATACAATACAATCTTCCATATTGTATCGAATGAGTTATGTTTGACTGTGGATGTGCTATTTTTATACCATTCATGTTTTGTGGTTAAAGTATTGACATTTCGTATGCTAGTTTTAATACGAATGTTTATGTTATGTTTAAACCTGTTCATATAAGGAATGCATTGGACTTAATAAGTGACGGGTGGAGCCCGCTATAGCTCCTCGATTCATCTGTAGGTCTCATGAGACAAACTAGTGTCTTGGCATAAGGCCTAGGCAAAATCTTATTTGTAGCCTTGGCACGAGGCTTTGGCTATGTGGTTATGATAGTATGGGTTTATGCATTCCATCATTATGAAAGTGGTTATTGATATTGAATGTGATCATTCTACTAGTAGAATATCCATGTGAGTAATTAAATGGCATTATTTCATTTTATCTTTGCCATTTTATGCTGAATTTCAAGTTTAAAAGGCTTTTGTTTTGGTTATAAATTGCCTTAAGTGTTTATGCTTATCTATGAAAGCTTCTGCTATAATGTTATCCTTACTGAGAATCTAATCTCACCCCTTTCAGTGTTTTATTTTTCCCAGGATGAGAAGAAGTAATTTATGAATGACCTGCAAGGATAGTATGAGGGGATATGAAGACAAGATGTTGTTTTAGTTTTTTTTACCTTATGATGTAATGTAAGACTTATGAATATATCTAGTGTTTCCAAGACTACTAAATTAATCGGTCTTTCGAGACTTGATCCTTTGAGATCATGCCAATGTTATGTAATAATGCACCGACTTTGGGTACCTAGGATCGGGGCGTTACACCTCACCTCCTATTAAATGTTTCTTTCTATGCTGAAAACAAATTAAACACACACCCATAGGAACTCAAGAATTTACAAGGTTCATAACTCAATAGGAGTTGAAAAATCCTTAGTATTGTTTATAAAAAATCCAATACCACAAAATAGACTATAAAACAATCCTTTTGTGTGTAGTATAGTGAGTAGAATATGACCTTACACTCATGTAGCACTATGTTAAATATAACAGTGAATTTTCTTCAAATAGAATGAAATTAAGTAATACATTTTTGTGCTTTGGGATCAACTTTCACAAAACATTCCAAATTAATTATTAACTTTTTTACCTGGGAGTAGGTAATAACTTCCTAAAATTCTTAATGACACTTAGTTAAATTTCCCTGTCATATTTCCAAGTCTCGTTGCTCAATATGATAATATTTCTCTATCAGAATACCAATGAAACAATTCTAAACTTCTTCTTCCTCAGTCAAGAAATCTCAATATGATTTTCTCAGTTCAATTATCTAACCCAATATAATAACTTGATAAATATGATCTTGTATCTTCTCCTTTTGTATTATATCTGGTAAAATTCCTCAAGTAAGCACAATCTGGAAACTTCTTCTTTCTATAATTGTGGAGATTCTCTCTCCTATTTCACAAGAAATTCAATTCATAGAATAAAAAAAGTATCCTCCTCCTTTTATAGACATGAAAAAATGTTTTAGGTGGTATTAAAAAAAGTTTTTTCATATTTACCAAATTTATCGAATCTTAAATCTTCCTTAAATGTCATATATTTCTTTGACTTATTCAGAGCCTTTAATTTTTCTTCAATTTTAGATCTCTCTTTGACTTATTTAATACTTCAAACTTCCTAAAAAATCTTTAGTCCAAATCCAATTCTTGATTCTGAATTCCAAATATGATTTCTTTATTATGATAAAGTCATTTGTCCACTCTAATTTTCTTGACCCACTTGTAAACAAATTAAAACTAAATACATATCATAATGTTTATCTACACCAATTAAAAAACTAGTCTTCCCATTTTAATTTCCTCATTATGATTAAGACATCATATTCTTCAATATCATTCTCTATATCAATTGTGACAAATGTAAAACATATTTCTTCTCATTATGATGCTCTATTACAAAAGAAAAAAAATTCCTGGAACTCCAAGAAAGATTCATACCCCCCTTTGAAAACTATTTCAAAAGGTCTTCAAACAAGACTCTTATTCTTCTTCTTTTCTCTTTACCAACTTGTTAGAGGTATAAAAAACTTTCTTTATCACTTGATTCAATCAACAAACTTTTATTATTCAATTTTTCCAAATCCTAAGACAATTATTTATGAAAACATTTCTACTTCAACAAAATTCTCTTATAAAATTACCTCTGATGTCATAAGGATATCAAACAAATGTAATGACTAATCTATTTCAAAGAAACACCAATTATTTGTGGTTCACCGAGTCCGATGGGCTTTTTCCAGAAGCTTTGACTTCTGCAAATTCTTTTTTTCCTGATTATGATACCAATGAACTATCTATAACCACTAAATTCTTTCTCTGAATATTTTTATCTTTTGGATTATTGGTATAACTGAAAACTTGAATATTTAGTTTCTCTCATTACAATTAACCTTCTCATCCTATAAAAAATTTGTTTTTGGTAATATCATATCGATGGAATGATACAGGTAAGGTTTGTTTACACAAACTTTCCTCTTATTCAACTTATTTATTATAATAATGACTTTTTCGTGACTTTGAAAATGTTAAAGATCATATTTAGCATCATATAACTTATAATGGAAAGTAATATAACTTCCCATTATTCCATGAACATCTTCCTTTCCTACTAACCCTAAATACAATTGGCATAACTCCCCATTTCCTTCATAATTCTAGCATCACATGTTTTATAGACAAATTATGATTTGAGATAAATACAAAATGGAAAATCATTATCAAATTTTCATCGAAGCCAAGAAAACGTTAGAGAAACACCTCATTATGATATTCCTTTCATTCTAGACCTGATGTGAGTTCGATAAACTTTTTCTTCAATAAAGCATATCCCTAATATAATGGAATTCCTTAATCAGTGTGAATCTAATTTCATAAAAATGATGGCCATTCTAATTTTAAACTTTTATAAAGTGAATTGATTTATCTTAGCTGAAAAAAAATTCAACACACTTGAAAAAAAAATCTTTTAAATTCCAAAAACCTTATTCAACCAAATTGGTCCCAAAACTCACTAGACTTCATAGTAGGAATATCAAAAACTAGAGAATCTAGTATGTAAATCCATACTCTTGGTATAGTAAAATGTTTGAGTGCCTATACCACTCTTAGAATTTACTCCCAATTAGAAATTTTCATTTATATATTATAGATCACAAGGATATTGAGGTTGATGAAATTTTCGTTTTTCTATAATAAAATAAAATTCTATTTAAGTGCTTTATTTTTATTACCAAAATTTTGTGGAGTAGGCACACTAAAACTGAATTCCTTGGCACTTGATTATATGTTTTCATTATTAATGAATATATTTATCACATTATTATTATTAATTTTTAATAAATTTTCATTTGATAATGTCTTAATAATATATGTTATATTTAAAGTACATATTAATTCCCCATTATGATGAGAACCCAGACATTCCACAACATCATTCTTGAATATTTTTCTATGGTTAGATGATATTGTCTAAAGAGACATGGAAAATAAAGGCTATCCAAGGTAGGAGAATCGTAATACATTAAGATGACATGTTATGGTATTCTCCCTTGGTAATATCTAATATATGAGGTTATGAAAACTAACCCATCAATAATAAATCCATATTTCCATGTGTCATCGGATGTTCCTATCAGCGGACATGTGTATTGATCCTTAAACATTAATATTATCATTAATGGATATTATGACTTCCATAATTTAATGTACTGATGAAAACAATGACAAAAAATTATCATGGTTAGGTAGGATGTTTTGGGTATGGTAGGAGTGATATTGCATTAATGGATAATGTGAGAAAGGATTTATCCCTTATTTATCTTGATAGAAGTTGATATATTAGGTCCCTTTATGGAATAAAACTACCTAGATAAACCATGTACATGGTTCTCAATGGGAGATTTCATTTCTAGAAATTTAATGAAAATAGAATTTATCACAAAGGTTGATGGCACCAGCATGAAACCTACTTGATTTGAGATATCATGATAAAGGAATTATATTAAATGGTAATAATTCATATGATATTGGATGTTTTTGTGACATAAAAAAATTTCTATATGGGTTTCTTAGTGTTTTATAAATTATATCCTTGTATTTTAGGTATTTATTCCTAATGCCACTGAGAAATATACCTATAGGGTCACACACTAAGTGTATATATGGTCTTAGTTAAATTAAAATATTAAATTTAACACGTTAGAATAAATAATATTTATTCAGTTTTAGTTTTTTATATTTATTTAATCACAAGTTATTCAAATGAATGTGTGAGATGAAAAAATGATAAATATTTATTTTCATGGTTTTATAAAAATAATATTTGTTATATTTATCAATGAATAACGTAGTGACATTTATTAATTAAATAAAGAGTCATTGTTTAAGGATCAGTAAATATCAACGAGGGAAAGAAGACCAAACTTAATGGTTCAATTATAAGTTTTATAAATGATATTTATATTCTTAAAGTGTTGTGCATGTTAAGATATTAATATTATTATTATTATTTTAAAATGGTTCAATTGAGAATTATAAAGTTTTAAATGTATTTGTGTGTGATTTTCCAACCCTAAACCTATCATAATAAATATCTAATTATATCACTTTCTAAAATGACTTAGGTTGTGCATAATATATAGGGAGAGATAATCTCTTAATACCTAGAGGGATATTTAGAGATCTAAAACATTATATCCCTTCCTCCTTTATGAAGCCACCAAGAGAACATCAAGAGTTATTCCTCCTTCTATAATATTTTTTTTGCAATCAACCACAAACAATGCAAGTGATCAAGATTGATAGTGCTAGCACCCGATGATTCTATGATGATTTTTAGAGATTGTGGTGCATGTGTGGATCACTAGTAGAGGTATTATTCACTTAGATAATATAGAGAAATCATGGTACAAATAGTTATATTCTACTAGATCATTAATGAATATATAATTTCAAGTTAAGATAATTCAATATCTACTCATAAATTAATTATAAATTACATGTGAAGAACCTCCTATTCATGTTCTGGTGTTTTTCTATAATCAGTTAATCTATTGTTTTCATTGTAAGTGATTTTTTTTCATGTAAATCGACGATTATTTATAAATTAATATTAAAAATCCAAGTTGAATATTCCATACAGACACGTCCACTATGCTCGGAACCTTCAAGTTGTATCAAAGTGCTCACATATTTAATTTATAATTATTTTTTATTCTTTGGTTATTGGAATGTGTTTGTAATTTATTTTATTTTAGATCAATTCATTTTAATATTATAACATTACTATCTATTCAATTATTTATTATAAATAATATAAATATTAAATGTTTAAGATTAAAATAGAAAGAAGTATTCAAAAAAACACCATATGGAGGTGCCAAAGGTTCTTCCTTGAAAAAATAAGACTACTTAGAATATACTTCCTAAATACATACCATGTATTTTATATCTCATATATATCTCACCATGTCAGGTCAAATCCATACAAATAAGATTGGTGTGTAGATATGGATAGACTAGAAAATGTTTTGAAGAACTACATATCTTGTAACCACTATACACGACATCTAGTCCTCATTTTCTGATGGATGAGAACATAGGGACCCAGCATGTCATGTATTGGATATATGAAATGGGGACTAACATGCCATAAAAATACAAGGACACATGCCATGTAAGATGAAAAACATTTCATGTACATTGAAACCTTCTGTGGAAAGCAACACACCTAGTCCCTAGGTGTGTTTTGTAAATATGAACAAAAGATAGTTCTAGTTGTGTAGTCTTCTATAGATAACATACTTAATTTAACATTGAGAGGAAATATAAATATATCATTAAACTTATTTTTTATGTGTTTTTGTGTTATTTATTCGGTATTACACACTATTTTATAAGATTGATAATTTTATATTAAATTAATTTATGTGTCAAATTCCAAATCTAAAATTTATACATGGTATTTAGTTGTATATAATTCCACAAACATCAATATCATAAGGATAATTATAGTTAATTTGTATGAGTTCATGTTGTTTCCTCCAAGTAAACATGTGTAATTAATTAATTTTAAATTAAATTAACTTTGTTTAAAAGTATGGATGATTGTGAGTTAAGTATGCTTGGATAGAATTAAGATAATTTTTAATTAGTTGGATTAATTCATGGAATTTTATCATAATTAATAAACTAATCAAAGAAATTAATAACTATATTACAAATGTACTCTCCTTGAATATTGTGTGGATGATCATGTGATTAGACTAGCCTTATGTATGTTACTGGTTTATTTTATTTTGTTATGATTAAATTAAAATTTACTTTTGGAATGTCATCCCATCCTACTTATTATATATGTTCATTCATGCTCAAGGTTTATTTTATGTAAACCCCCTTTTATCTAAACCATTGGATATCATCACCTGCATGTGAGTAAAATATTAAGTAAGGATGGAGCTCCTATGAGAGAGGAGGTATTCCAAGTCTAGGAACTTAGCTGAAACCAATCAAGGTGATATATAGGAAACAAGGTGGAATTCCACAATATGAACCAAGATACCATTCAAAGTGTTTTCCCCTAGGTTCAATGGTTAGTTTATCATCTGCTAGATAAACTGATTATTAGATAATCTCATCAACAATGTCACTTATATTTTATTATTTTTAGTTTCATTATTAAATAATTATGTTTTTTAATGTTTTTCAATAACCTAATAAATTAATCGATATCAATGAAATATTGTATAAAAATATAATAGGATTATGAATAAATTTTATCAAATGTGGTTAATCACTTAAGTAAAATCAACTTAATATTAACAAGGAAAGTGATAAAGATAAAATGGGTTTTATGAATAAAGATAAAAATACATCAACTAAAATATTAATTCATCATAGCCTTCCACTACTTATGTTAGAATCAACCTCATAGTTCAAAATACTTTACCAACCCAAGTTGGGGTTCTTTCAAATATTTTGAAACTTTTAGCTTAAAGTTTTGTATTAACTTAACTTGATTTGCATCAAGTTTTGACTGCCCAAGTTGGACTTTGTATAACTAATAAAAAAGGGTTGAGGAAATATTTATTCAAAATTTTAGGATTGGGTAATCCACTCAATGGATAGAGGAACTATGAGTTCATGCAGTTAGTAAGTTATTCCTACCTAAAACCAATCAAATAACTTTTCAGTTGTGATTATAGGTTATGAGAAGGGGAATATGGATCATTTAAACTAAAACATCTAAAAAATAAGATATTCTAAAACTAATGGTGAGGTCTATTAGATTTCAACAAAAAATAGTGGTATATTAATGGAATTTAATTTTAAATTTTTTTTTGTAATCAAAGAAGTTCTAATCATATTCTCTTAATTTTTAGAAATGAAAAAAAACAACTTCAAAAATATCATTATGATATATACTAGATAAGTATCTCCTTCTCATTGGTGAGAATTTTTAGAAATGGTATAGGTGCTTATGAATTACACTATTCCATGAATATAAATTATATGTGATTAAAACCCCACTTTCTGAGTTTCTTGATAAATAGAATAGGGAGGAAGAAGTATATCTATAAATAAAAACATATGGTCAACTCAATGGATGTCTAATGTTTCATTTTATCCTCTGTATACAATGATTTTCTCAAGAAATATAAATATATGGATGCGTATACCATCAATTATCTCATTTAGGATCTATATCAAGATAAGGAGAGATAAAAAAGATATTAGATCTCTAATTCATTGTTCATGTGAAATAATAGAGAGTTGGTGTTAGTTGTCCCATATATAGTCAATATGAAGAGATAAATTGAGTGTCTGGATATGTTGGTGTTAAAGATCCCTGATGAGTTGTGCACAGATATCATTATTTACTCACTAACTTAAAACTTCTCAAATTGTTATTGTGAATTATAATATGAGTAATAGCAAGAAGATACTTTTAAAACTTATTAATCTTATAATTGAAGTTAATAAAGACATAGGGCATAAAAAACCCATGGTCCCTATAGTGAATAAGAAGTGGAGTAAATATTAAAAGGGGTCAAAGACTCATTCCAAGTCTAATGCTCTAGAGAACTATCCTTCCAAGAATAAGAATATCCAAATGAAAGTAAAGGAACAACAAGAGGTATGTTTTTCATGTGGAAAGTAGGACCATTGAAAGATAAATTTCACCCAGCCAAAGAAGTAAGGGGAAGATTCTGGTGTGTTCATTATTGAGTGTAATCATTCTATATTCAAGTTGGTTATTATATATTACATTTTGTTCTCACGTTTTTATCCAAATATAAAAACCAAGTAAATTTCAAAAGGTTTATAGAGGTGAGGTGGATTGACTGGATACCAATAGAGTGAGACTAGTTTCTCTATCCATTGGAGATGAACATATCACATTGCCAATGGGATTAATTTTAATTTTAAAGAATTATTATTATGTTTCTAGTTTTACCAATAACATCATATCTATTTATTTTTTACACATTTATATATTTATTTTCAGTTTTTGAAATAAGAACTCCTATTTTTATAAAGATAGTATATGTAATGGTATGGAACTATAAATAACAGTATTTATGAATTAAATTACAAAAAAACAAATATTTTCAATTAATAATGAAAAAAATACATGTGAATCATTTAACACCCAATTATTGCATCACTTCCGTGGTCATGTAAATGATAATAATTAGATAAATATCTATCAAGATGTTTACTTATACTCTTTTGATCTTAAACCACATGAAATATTCCACACTTTTTTATAAGGAAAAATGATCAAACTACCATTTGGTGGTCAAGTTTAAAGGTACATAGACATTATATAATTAGAACACACCAATGTGTGATTACCTTTTCAAGTAGATTCTTGAAATAGATTCTATTACTTTATTACTTTTACCGATGAGTTGATTCTGTATGGATATATATATACTTGATGAGTTATAATTATAAATCCATTGAGAAGTTCAAAGAGTTCAAGAATAAATTTTAGAATCAACTTGGTAAGAAGATAAAGAAACTTTGATTGGATCTATGTGGTGAATATCTTAACCAATATTTTATCGACTTTATATGGGAGTATGAGATTTGATCTCAACTCACTTTACCTTATGCACCACAGTGGAATGGTGTTAGTGAGAGGAGGAACTATACACTACATGACATGGTAAGGTCAATGATGATTCATGCAATCCTTCCATTATCCTTTTGTGTAAATGAATTATAGAAGATATCATACTTACTAAACCGAGTACCAACAAAAGCATAAAATTGTATTCCCTTTGAGTTATGGAGTAGAAAGAAATCATTTTTTACCATGTTATTTCATGGGGTTATGATGAACTTGTTAAGGCTATATCAAGAATAAAACTATCACCTGGGAAATTAATTATATGTGTATAGGGTATCCCAATAAAACAAGTGGATATTACCTATAAAATTATTCTTACAAGAAATTATGTGGTGCAAGGTAGACCATCTTTCATGATAGGGAAGAAATCCTCAAGGAGGATAGTGGGAGTAATATTGACTTTGATAAAGTTAATTCTTAAGATACATGAGAGGTACTACATGGATATATTCTATAGTTAACCATGGAAGAAGTTTTTTCTAAAACACAAGTACTACATAGGATTTATAGAGAGGTAAGATAACAAGAGAGATATGGTTTTATAGTCACTAATGATTGTGACTCATTATTAGTTGAGAATAATGATCATATCTTCTACAAAGAGTTAGTAAAGAAAATATAAACTATAAGATGTTAAGAAACCATGAATTAATAGGAAAATTCCATGAATCAAATGAAATTTTGGTATTTTATTGATCTTCTTGTTGATGTAAATCTCATTAGGTGTAAAGGGGTATAAATAATGGCTAGTGGCTAAAGGGTTTAGAAAATTTCAAGTCATTTGACACACAAAAAACTTTTCTCTGGTTTCTATGCTTAAATCTATAATAATTTTTCTTTTCATGGTATCTTTCCATGACTATGATATTTTTCATATGGATTTCAAAAAAAATTTCCTTAACAAAAACCTTTAAGAGGATGTGTACATAAAAAAATCATAAGAGTTTGTGATTCCAGGAAATGCCAAAATGTTATACAAGTTTCAGATATCAATTTATGGATTAAGGTAGGCATCTAAGTCATGGAATATTTTTTTGATGAAGCCATAAAATAATTTTGTTTCATTAAGAATGAATTTGATCCATGTTTTTATAAATGGTCTAGTGTGAGTACGGTTATTTTCATATTTGTATATGTTGATGAAATATTAATAATTTAAAATAAGATAATAGCATTATGAGAGGATAAGGCATGGTTGATCAAGTGATTCTCCATGAAGAAATTAGGTGAATTTTCCAATATGATGGGGATAAAGATCATGCATGATATATAAAAGAGTCTTCTTATAATAAGTCAAAGTACATACATAAACTATATACTGAATAGGTTCAGTATAGAACAATCCAAGAGTGAATTAGTTTTACTATCACATGGTATACATCTTTCAAAGAACATGTGTCCCAAAAAATAATAATAAATATATAGAATGAGTAATATATCATAATATTATATGCTAGTATCTATCATGTGTGCCATATTATGTATGAGCATTGATGTTTCCTATGCTTTAAGTATGGTAGGTAGATATCAATCTGATCTAGGTGAACAGAATTAAATTACTTTTAAAGTTTTCCTTAAGTATATAAGGTGAACTACGTATACATTCCTAATGTATGGAGGAGATACAGAATTATTTATCGGGTATTATATAGATTATATATTTTAGAAAATTCATAATGATCTGAATTCATAGTTTGGATATGTATTTTGTCTCAACGATGGAGTTATGTGATCGAAGAGTTCTAAATAGTTAGTTATTTTTTATTCTATAGTGGATTCCATGTATATTTTGGATTCTAATGCATCTAATGAATTAGTTTAGATTTTTAACATTTTCTAAGTGCTTTATGTGGTTCTCAATAGTAAAAACCCTAACATAGTTTACTTTGATAACACTATAGCAGTGGTCCTTTCTAAGGAGTCATGGTCACATCAAAAAAATCACATACATAAAAATTTTCAACTATTACGGGAATTTTAACAAAAAGGTGAAGTTAAAGTGAGTAGAGTATCCACAAAAAAATGTGTAAGATCCCTTGATGAAGTCTCTATCTCAGCAGAGGCATGAGTATCACATGAGAGCTAATGGAATGAGAGTTGTAATCAGTTGAATCTAGTGAAAGTGGGATTATGTTGGAAACTACTTCCTTATTACTTGATTATATGTTTTAAATATTATTTAAGTTACTTATCATGTAATGATTATTCTAATGAATTACATTTTCATGTGATGATTTCATAATAATATATGCCACACTTAAAGGTCATTATTATTCCATGTTTTGGTGATAACTAAGAGGTTCCATGACATCATTCTTGAATATTTTTTTATGGTTGAATGACACTTTCTGATAATACATAGGTGATACATTCTATCAGGGGTAGAAGGATCATAAGACATTAAGACACCTTATAAAAGTTTTAACCCTTGGTAATCTCTAAGAAAATAGGTTATGTGAACATAAATACCAATAGAAAATTCATATTTCCATGTGTAATTGGATTTTCATATCAACGGACATGTGTATAGATACATAGACTCTAAGATTATAATTAATGGGTATCATGACTTTCATACTTTTATGTATTGATGAAAATAGTTATGTAATATTCTTACGGTGAGTTTGGATGTGTTGGGAACATCAAGAGTGATATTTAATTAATGGATAATGGGAGAAAGGATTCATCCATTCTTTCCCTTGATAGAAGTTGATGTATGAGGGCCCTATATAGAATGTAATTACCTAGATTAAACATTAACATGGTGTTCAGTGTATGAGTTAATTTCTATAAATTAAAATAAAAGAAACATCAATCACATAGATATATGGAACCATCCTTCAACATATTTTATTTGAGATATATCAATAAAGAGATTGTATTACATGATAAGAATTCGTAAGAGGTTGGTCATCATTGCGAAATTAAATTTTTTCTCTATGGGTACACTGGAATGTTTATAGATTCTAACCTTATAATTTAGGAATTGATGCATAATTACCTTGATAAGGAGGCTTATATGGTCACACATTAAGTGTATCCACACTCTCAATTAAATTTATGTATCAATTTTAACAATTTTTAAAAAATAATATTAATTCAGGTTCGGTTGATCGTCATGATTTAATCACAATCTATTCAAATGAATATGTGATCTAATTAAAGACAAATATTTATTTATGTGTTTTAGAGAATATAATGTTTTATATTTATTTATGAATAATAAAGTGAAATTTATTTATTAAATAAATATTCATTATTCAAGGATTGGTAAATGTCGATGAGGAGAAAAGCAGGATTAATGGTCCAATTGGAAATGTTATAAATGGTATTTATATTCTTATAGTGTTTTTTATTTAAAACTATTAATAATAAAATTATTATTGTTTCTTTATTGTAAATGGGGTCAATTAAGAATTATAAATTTGAAAGGGGCTTGTGTGCGATTTTTCAACCCTAAACATGCCATAATAAATATCTAATTATATAAATTTCCAAAATTACTTTAGTTGTGAAAAATGGATTGATAGAGACTCTCTCAATCCCTGGATAGAGATCTAGATATATAGAATTTTTTATATCTTCTTAGTCTCTATATATATCATGAGAACGTCAAGAGTTACTCCTCCTTCAAGAATAATTCTATTGTGATCAACCACAAATAATTCAAGTGATCAGGATCAATCATGCTAGCACCTGGAAATTCTATGGTGATGTTTAGAGATTGTGTTACACATGTTCATCACTTCTAGAGTGATTATACATTTGGATACTACAGTGAAACAATAATGTGGTGAGATCCATCCAACCGAATCATCAACAAAGTGGGAATTACAAGCTGAGGTAATTCTTTATCTTCTCATTGATTAATTATAAATTACTTTTAAATATTATCCTCTTCTAGTTCTAATGTTTTATATAGTCAAGTAATATGGATTTATTTATACATGATATTTTATCATGTGAAGTAATTATTATTCGTAAATTAATGCTCAAAAACAAAGTTTTCCATTCCATACAGGTGCTTCATCTATGCCTGGAACCTTCAAATTTGTGATATAAAATAATTTTAAGTATCTTATTAGTCTCCACATATTTTATAAAGTATAAATATCCCTCACTAATGTACTCAAAACATATCTTCATGTACAAGTTCTAGTATAATTTATCTATATTTTACTTCTCATAACCTAGAATATGGACTTGAAAATTTTAAGAATGCATTTAGGTTGGTGGTCTTTCTCACAGCTAGCTCGCAGTTCCTTGATCTTTTTACTAAACACCCCAATCCTAAAATCCTAACTTGGATTTCCAAAATAATTGTCTCCAAATTGTTATTTAATATAATATAGTCATTAAATTCAATACAAGTTTGGTTAAGTCAACCCTTCACCTTTATTCAAACTTATTGATGATTAAAAGTGCTTCAAGCTATGTTCTGACCAAAACTTTAACTATGCTTTTATCTTAACTTGGATAATTTAAGTTTTTTTTGACTTAATATTTCCTTGAGGAGTTTTTTTATTATATTTAAATTTACTTATTTTTTCCATTACATTTATTGTTAATATTATATAGATTTTTTTAAATTAATAAACAAGGTCTTGATAAAAATTTATGCATAATCTATATACTTTACTTTATCATGCATTATTTTTATTCTATTTAATTTAATTTATCTAGTTTAATCATTATATAAATAACAATCCACATAAAAAAATAAATAAACATGTATTTGATTAAATAAAATAAATAATGTGACATGATCATGGGATTTATAATGGTTGATTTATTGAGTGGATAATAAATCAACTTATGACCATAGTAGAAAACAAAACTCTTTGAGTCAGGATTCGCTCGATTTATAGCATTCCACCATAAACCTTATTATCTTATTGGTTTGTTTCACCTCATCTTTGGTTCTAAGCCACCTCCTCTCCTTATAGATCCATCATTTATATTTTTTTAACTCATAAATGAGTGAGGGGAACAAAGAGTATAGGATATATAAAATAAATCATGGACATGTAGGTCCAAAATGATAAAGGTTGGAGGGAAAAAATTTTGGTCATTATATTTAATTTAAAAACATTATCACATATAATAACCCATGAAATAATATTAAATTAAATAGAAATCCAACACATATATAGTTCATTCAAGCTAATGATTTGTCACATACATGAAGAAATATCACATTCATACATGCTAGCATACATTTTAAATGTTTGTTTTAATTAAGATGAATTTCTATTGAATTAATAATTAATGGAATTATTAATTAAATAATTAATTATATAAATTATTAATACAATCATTCCTTAATAAATATAATATTATCATCCTCTTAATTTTAATTAAATTAATTAAATTAATTTTAAGAATATCCAAGTACATTGTGTATACTAGAAGCAACATGATATAAGCCATTCTACTTCAATTACACAAAGTATAGTTCTAGTCATGTATTATGTACTTACATAGCATGTCAGTATATATGGTGTGTTACGATATTGTATGGTGTGTAGTTTCATGGTTGAAGCTATGTAGTCATCATTGTGTGTTTGACCATGTGACATGCATTAATATATATGATGTGTGTTGTTGGTCTGTCATGTACAATACATAATTTGTATAAAAATTATACATGGTGTGTAACTTTAGAGAATATAAAAAATATTAATTTAATCAATTATTCCACATGGGCACCAGAAAATCACTTGTCATGGGAAAAACCTTATTGTGTAGTGTGTAAAACAAGATACATGTCATAGAGTTTGGTTTTTCTCGAAATTAATTTATTTCTATATGTATTATCTCACATGACATGATTGTAAAACTTTGTGCCTTGTGTGAGTTGGAATGAATTACACAAAGTTTAATTCTTTTTGACCATACTGTATTACATTCCTAGGGACTCTCCATGTAATCCTCAAAAGATAATACCATGTTATATGAAGTGTATTCCAATTTCATGCCATGTAAATATAGTTCCCCCATGTTTCTCAACTGAAAGTAATACATGATGTTTGAATTAATCACACACTGCATACATTGATCACATGATCACCAAATTGTGTGGGGTTACATGTCATGTAATCCTATAAACTATGTTCCACCTAAAAAAAATATAAAATATAAATACACATCATGTAATGATACCCCACACAACCATCCATTATTGGTACAACTACATATGTGTGTGGTTGACTAAAAATGCGTGATTTGTAATTAGTTTTCACTCTGTGTGATATGGTCATATATCCAGGAACTCTAGTACCTTTGGATGGATTATCCATGAATTTTTCACCTGTTCTTGGCATGTTCTTATCCATTTAATAGTGAATGAACTCATTATCTCAACTTAATGGGTTAAAAACAAAAGGCAAAATAAAAATTTAACAAAATAATGGTGATATAGGTCAATAAATTTTAATAATCATAAATTTAATTATAACTACTCTAATACCATTTTAAGGTTCTGTGCATAGCAAAATCACTATTTATGCTTGTGTCTAACTTGTTTTTGATCATTTTCAATGATTAATTAACAAGAACATGATGAATAATCATTATGTATAATTATTTTACTTGAAGAAACTTGATAATGAATCCCAGAACCAATAAAAGATAATCTTTCAAATTAAATTCATAATTAATTTAAAATAAGAAAATATATCGATCTTGAGCTCTTTCTTCAATGTAGATGTTGATCAATTGAACCCCATTAAAGTTGTTCCATTGTTGTTCCAAGAGGATGTAAAGTATAATCCTTCTAGTAATATCCATACTTGTTTGATTATCTCTAAATGATGTGTAAGGAACTCTTAGTGCAATCACAGATGATCCAATCATTATGTGTTGTTCACCATGATCATAACACAATCCTTCAGGTATGAAATTTTCTATCTCTTATTCACTTAATATTGAGAGGGACCTCATTCTTGAAAGAAACCCTAGAAACATTTTTCATTCATGAGAAAACTCTCTAAAGAGGAAATGTGTTCTACATAACACAAAAAAAATCTCATACATGAAAAATGATATATCATAGGAATATATACTTCAGATTTATTATTGAAAATTACATAAATTCCCTTTATAAAATAATAAATTCAATATATTTACTATTCCAAATAATAATAATTATATTATTATTATTATTATTAAACATTCTAACTTCCACAAATAAATATCATTTTATAAATTAAATAATTCTTTACTTGTTTAAATAAAATTTAAGATTGTATCATTTATATTATAAGGTTATAAACTATACCCATACAACCCTCCTCATAATTTATATAACCTATAATAATAAATAAATATTATTAATTCAATAAATGAATAAGTATTAAATTCAGAGTCTTGAGAATAAATATTTATGTTAATATTCACGTAGCTAAATAAAATTTATTTAATAAAAAATATTAATTATTACCTTGTGAATAAGAAAATAGATAAATATTCTACTAAAAGGTATTCAAAATAAATATTTTTCCAATATTAAACTCACATATATATTCTGACTCAAATATAATTGGTTACTAAATAGTTGTGGTATGAAAATCCTAAATAAATATAAATTAGTGGTTTCAATAATAATATTTATTCTAACTATTAAATGAAAATATAATTTAATTGAGATCCATGGATGAACTAAGTGTGTTGCCCTCTATGACTATTCTTAAATTTTATTTAGTGGGATTGAAAAAATTTGATGATCAACACGAAGAAACGTGTCAAGGCATCCATAGAGGAAGAATTTAATGTCACAATGACTATAACCACATGTGAACTCTCATTGTTTAATACAATCTCTTTGTATTTATATCTCATCAAGAAGGTTCTATACTCATGTCATCAACTTATAAACCTAATATATCTATCTTTTACTTATTAAAATGATCTTATCAATCACCATGTCCATATATTTTATTTTGATAGTTTCATTTTAATAAACTATACTAAGATATTGTCTTTTAGTCTTGTAAAGAAAAAATACCTTATTAACTTATTCATTAATTCAATATCACTTGTGATTAAACCAACATAGCATAATTCACTGTGAACATATAAAATCATAATTTTTATAAATACCTCAAATTACAAGACCCATGGTATGAATTAATAATAATATCAAGTCTAAGGACTAATACACACATTTATATTTTGGAATATCTAATGAAACAAAAACATGTGGAATTACTACTTGAGGGTCTTTCCTCAAAATATCACATGTTAGAGATTACCAAGTGAAAAATTTATGTGAATAATCCTCATTCACTTATAATAATCTAGCACCTGATAGTCTACATCATCTATATCTCATCAGATGATATCATCTAACCTTAGGATATATATATTATAGAATATTTTAATAACATTTAAAATTTCTCATTATAGTGTAGAACTACTATAACCTTTAAATGTATAAAATATTATAAATAAATTGTTACATTGATGTTACATAGAAGAAAAATCAATGTGTGGTGATTCATTTATTAATATTTGGTTATTTGAATATAATTTAAGGTGATCTAAAGTAAAAAAGTGGTTGGTTATAGTGAAATAAATCAAAAAATTATAGGTTGTAAAAACTTTTATGGTTATTATGTGTGAGATTTTTTATAGAGATACTGGATATGCTCAAGTGGAAAAAATGGATTTTTTGTGATGCATAAACCAATAATTATACCACATGGATTGTCATACACTATTTTATTGGTATACTAAGAGTTTGACTCATGCCTATCGTGGGGTGTGGAAAAAGAAATATTATTTTCCCAGTGTAGCACATTGGTTGAATAGGGTCGCCTCACTTGAGAAGATTCTCAGTTTGTTCACCTACTTCTTCTAAATCACCTACACTATTTCTTTTTCTTGTTTTATGTTTTAAAGTAAAACAATGAAAATGTTTTTAGGTTTTCAATTACTTTTTTATGACATGATAATTTAAACTACCATGAAAATCTAAAAAGAATTAGTTAAGAAAAGAAATAACTTGGTTTTAGGGTTTAGTTTAAGGTTCAATCATTATTCTCTATTATATGTTTGATTTTTATTTGATAATTCAAACATGAAATCTCATGTTTGGACTAATATTATTTATTTAAAAGTTGTATAATAACATTGAACGCCTAATAAATCTTAATTCCACCTCCTCCTATAATCAAGGTTGATGACACTCCTTGGTCTAGGGTGTAACATCTTCCAAGACCCATATCTATTGATGTTATTTCATCCATTGATTTTCTAAACTCCAATTTGTGAAGAAATAACCAATAGAGAGAGGGAAAAATGATTAAATAAAATAATATAGATAGATTGGGTTGCATGTCATTGGGGGTTGTCACCACATTGGGGATATTCGCCTCACCCATTCAAGCTACTTAATTCTATCTAAAAACATAAAATTAAACTTTAAAGAAAATTCATGAACACCTTGACTTCCCCTAGAGCCAAGCATCGGGGTCAGCCTCTCATTATCAATAGTAAGATATCCCAATGGTGAAAGTGGGAAGAAGAGATGAAAAAAATATAATAAAAGAAATAATAATTTAAAAATAATTTGGGTGGGAGAATAAAATAATAACATAAAAATATAATGGGGATGAGAGAGAGAGAGATAGTAAAATAAAATAGAAGAAAAGAAAAGTGATTAAAATTATATAAAATATAAATACTGTTAATATTATTATTATTATTGTTATTATATTTAAGAGAAGTTTTTTATGAAAAAGGATAGAAGAAAGAAATTGAGAAAATAATTTGAAAATAAGAATTCTATAATAATAATAATTATTATTATTATTATACTAATAATTTAAAATAAGAAAATTAAAAGAAGGAGAAGATGGATGGATTTAGGTGGAAGAAAAATGCATGAATTATTTAATTTAAACTAAATTAAAATCAAATTTAAAATCTAAAATAAAACTAAACTAAACTAAAATAAAAAAATAAAACATAATAAGAAAGTAAGGGGAGAAAATAATATAACAGTCAGCCTCCCTTGGTGGAGATATCCTCCTTAGTAGAGAGTTGATGGTATCGAATTATTTGGGAGGTAGGAACTCTCCTCATTTTATAGGCTATAATTTCCCTCAAAAATATTCCATGTGTTAGCCAAATTAAATGACTGATTCATTTGTGGACTTCTTCATGATAGATATTCACAATTATCTTTCGCGTCTCCCCTATAAATTTCAGCATATTTGTCCATATGTAGAAAGAGTTATGTCTGTTTTAGTCTGAGAATTTAATCTGACCAGATAGACTCTCCATATTCCATGTCTCTAGTTTCCCATGCAATAATGGCCTTGAAAACGGCTGATTCACACATATCTGCCTTCATAAAAGTTGTTAATAATTTTTTTTATTGTATTTAATAGAAATATCATCACATTAGGGCCATTCAATCAAGATCTATAGTCCAACCATCAAAAATAGCTAGATCTTTGAACTGTTTTGAAGGCCCAAATTATAAGCTAGTTTTGGGCTTCCAAATGGTGGATTTAGATTTGGGTACAGAAGGATGAAATGAAACCAAGGATTTATATAATACTAAAAATATTAAATTTAAAATTTGGATAGGTATATAATATTTTATGTCCTAAATACATAAATAATTTAAAATAGTTAAAATTCAAAATAGGTCATCTTTCTGATTGAGCTCAAAATACCACTAAAATCATAAAATGTAAAAATTTCCCTTAAAATAACACTTTTTGGGGATTAAAAATATTTAAATTAAAAGTAAACTTACGGAAAATATTTTTTCTATAAAATACCCCCACACTTAAAACATGATTTTCCACACAAATAAAATCTCAATAAGGAATTAGAGAGTGCACCAATGTTATCAATATTAAAATTTTAATATAATAAAATCAAAAAATTATCAATGTCAAATGAAAATTTTAAATTCCACATAAAATATCAATAAAATTTCTCATTTCTAAATGAAACAACCTATCCATTTATTTTACTTTTCCCATTTGAAAAATGATGGAGCTTCTCCTCTCATTCATTCAATCTCCTCAATTCATTATTATTAAACATTCCAAATCATTATTAACCTCATTTTTTATTCTTTTCTCTAATCACTCATGATACAATTAAATTAGAGTTATTCTCATATCATGATAACATTCTCTTTATCCAAAACTTGTACAGTAACTAATTTCTCCACTTTTTAAATACAAAACACATATATAATCATGAGGACTTGTAATCAAGGTTCAAATGTCTCTAAGGCTTAAGGTTGGTAATAATTGAAGTTAAAAATTAAAGCTCAAGGAGGAGGTTTATATATTAAATCATAAGGAATTTTTTTCAAGGTAAAAGTTTAATGACATTCTCCCCTCAATTTATATCAACTGTCGACTTCCCCAAAATTTCAAATTAAAGATTATGATCAGTTTAATCATAATGACTGATTTGTTCCCTCTCTTGAATATTATTTTTTTATACTTTTTTTCCTTTTCAAATAAACTTTACATTTTTTTATTCTTTTTGAAATGTATGATTATAATATACCTCACATCAACCACCTAACTATATATGATAAAAATCATAGGTCTAGTGATGGTGATTTTTTTACCCAAATCACAACTCATTTTTCTCTTTTTTTGTTCTTTTTTCATTTTAATTTTTTAATATTCAAGAGTAGAAAACAATATTGTAAAATTAATGATTAAACAAACTTTAAAGTTACCATAATAATAACTCCCACACTTCTTCCATACAATATAAATTATCCTATTTACTATGATTCCCTTCACCCCCACATTTAAACTTTAAAATATCACTCAAATACTAAGAGTAGGGTAGGAATGGAAAAAATGTCTTCAAAAATGTATCATCCCTATAAAGTTCATTCATGGTATCTAAGCATAAATAAGTATTAATTTAAATGTGGAATTTTAAGGATAATTGGTTTATCAAAATATGCCTCAATAATTTTAAATGTTTTTTGTATAGTTATATCTTTTAAAAGTTCAAATTCAAGTTCTATAAGTTAGAATATCCCAAGATCACTCAAGAAATATGATTAATATAAAATTGGAAATATTTCGTCTAGAAATCCTCTCAGGAATGGACATATAATTTGGGACAATCACTCAATCCATGATCAACAACAATAAATAAATTCTCATGAATTTCAAAAAATCAAATCATAAAAAATGGTTGGGAATTTTCATTTACATTAATCTATTAATTCGTTCAAATCATGAGTCCGCATTTTGATATCAAAGCTCCACTTCAATCATCCAATTTTCCATTTTACTCATTCAATATCATTTAAATTGAAATTAAAAACATATAATCATAGGATTCCTAAGAAACTCATGTATCCAATATTATTCAACTAAAACATGAATTAAAGTGTGGGAATGAAATTTTATCATTAAATATAAAAACATGTTTTAGACCAAAAATATAAGGAGTTTAAAAGATAATCATTAAAAAGTCACCTCCCTTTCCCATGAATCTTAGTCATTAACCTTCACTAGATGAGGCTTCATTTTCCTATTATGAATGTAAAAAATATAATTACTCAATTAATAATAAGTATCATGTTATTAAATCTCAAAAAGATAAGGGGGAGTAGGATTCATGTTGAGATACTCATAAGAAAATAAATTTAAATTTAAATTCCTAGAAAGAATGTAAAGATAAATCTTATTACGATTCCCCAAGTTGTCCTTGAATTTTTAATGCCTCCAGAGGGAAGTATCAACTATTATCCAAAATCAGACGGTGGATGAAGCTTCTTTGATTTGAACCACCATGTGTGGATTTTCCCAGATTGTGTTTTATCCTTGAACTTGATGAATGATCTATAGATAGAGTACACCAGATCCCCCCCCCCTTTACAATGAGGTATAGCTTTCATGTCTGGGGTATAGTGAAGTATAGACCATCCTCTTACTTGGTTTCTACTTGTGAAACCTTCTTATCTTTCAGTGATGGCTTCATAGGGGATTCATAAGATGAATGATAAAAGGGGAAGTAAACATGTGTATTTACTTGAATAAAATTTTAATTTTTTAAAAAATAATTTCTCCCCTTTCCTAAAATAATCCTCTTTCCTAATTTCCTTAGGCTCAGTAACTTGGATATAGTCATGATGGGAATCCTGAAATGTAAGTTCAAGGAGATCCATGTTTTCCTCCATAGGTATAGGTCTAGTTTCCCCATTCTCCTCTAAGGAATTATAAAGATTGTTTTAATCTGAAAATTCAAAACAATAGGGAGTGATGCATAATTCAGTTTCAATAAATTCATAAGAGATAGAGTATGATATAAGATCAACTCCCTAGCTTGGTTCAGTTTCAATCAATTCATAAGTGGTAAGTGCCTCTTGGATTAGATTCTTAGTGGATGGAGGCAGTTAGTTGGGTTCCTCTATATTTACTTCAAATTCCAAAATTTTGGTGGTGTCTTCCTTTTACCGATGCTGGCACGTATTCTTTTCAAGGTTTGGGGAGATCAATAAATTACTCATATTCATTCCATAATTTATCTTGTTCTTATTGATCTCCCATATGTAGCCTAGTAGGAAAGTATTCCTTTTTTGCCTTCTTAGTTAAGACAAGTAGCTCATCTTCTGGTTCAAGTTCAGGATCAGGTTCTACTTATGATTCTTAGAAATATGCAGTTATCTAATCCATTTTCTCATGGAGAGTTTTCACCTTTTCATAAATCTCTTGAATATCATACTTGGGTTTGTTTTTTTTCACTTTCTCTTAGAAATATTCTGTTGTAACTTCTTCAAAAGTGTTGGGAGGAAACGTGGATCACTCTTCTTATGTCTTGTCCTCTTTTTGATAGAATTTGAGGAAGTACTCCAAGAATTCATTTATATCTCTAACCAATCATTCAACCAATTATTGCTCGAGGGTCTCCTTGAGATCCTATATGAGGTACTTTAATTCCTCCTATTTTAAAATTTGTCTTCAGGCCCCCCTGATTTATCTATCTCATAATGCAACAACATATTTTGTAGATCAGGAGGCTTCAGCTTTTGGTTCCTGCACCTATGAGTAATATTTAGTCCATTAAAAATAATAATAATTTGAATTCATCATGGAAATAATTTTTTATGGTTTTTTTATTAAATCAAAACTATCTAAAATATGAAATTAGAAAAGTTAAATTTAATGACTAATTGGACCCTTAGATATGGTTCTAGTTTTGAAGCATATCTATCATGAGGTGTGGAAAAATCCATATTATTTTTTTAGTGCGGCATAGTGGTTGACCAATGTCGTCTCACTTGAGGAGCTTCTCAGTTTTTTCACATACTTCATCTAAATCACCTACACTATTTATTTATTTATTTCTAAGTTTTAAAGGTAAACAGTGAATTTTTTTATTTGGGTTTTTATTACTTTTTTATGAAATAATAATTTAAAATACCATGAAAATATAAAAATAATGATTTAAGGAAAGAAGTCTCTAGGTTTTGGGGTTCAGTTTAAGGTTTAATCATTATTCTCAACTATGTGTTTGATTTTAGTTTGATAATACAATCATGAAATTCCATGTTTGGATTACTATTCTTTATTTATAAATTATGTAATATCATTAAATTTCTAAGAAATATTAATTCCACCTCCTATGATAATCAATTTTGATGACACACCTTGGTCTAGGGTGTGCTATCTTCCAGGACCCAACTCCATCAATGTTGTTTCATCCTTTCATTAGCTCAACTCCAATGTGTGAAGAAATAACCAATGGAGAGAGGGAAAATTGATTAAATAAAATAATATAGATAGATTGAGTATCATGTCATTAGGGGAAGTCACCACATCAGGGAAATTAATTTCACCCATGCATGCTACTCAATTATATCTATAAAATTAAAATTAAACATTAAAGAAAATTTATGAACATCTTGACCTACCCCAATTCCAAGACTCAGGGTCAGCCTATCATGTTTTAGAGTAATATATCACAATGGTAGAAGTGGTAAGAAGATATGAATAATAGAAATAGAATAAAAGAAATAATAATTTAAAAATAATTAGGGTGAAATAATAAAATAATAAAATAAAAATAGAATGGCGATGAGAGACAGAGAGAGAGAAAAATAAAATAGAATAAAATAAAATAAAATAAATCAAATTTATATATAATATAAATAATGTTAAAATAATAATAAGAACTATTATTATTATTATATTTAAGAGAATATTTTTTTTAAAAATATGAGAAAAAGAAAATGAGAAAATAATTTTAAAATAATAATGTTATAATAATAATAATAAAATTATTATTATTAATATTATACTAATAATTTAAAATAATAAAACTAAAAGAAGGAGAATATAGATGGACTTAGGTGGAAACAAAATGCAGGAATTTTTTAATTTAAAGTAAATTAAAATCAAAATCACTATTTGAAAAAAAACCAAACAAACCTAAAATAAAAAAATTAAAAAAAAAGAATAAATGAGGGGGAGAAAAGAAGGTAGTGTCCATCCTCCCTCTGTGGATATCTCCTCCATTGTGGTGATCTGATTGTATGGAATTATTTAGGAAGGAGTAGCTCTCCTCCTTTTATAGGCCTTAATTTCCCTTGGACAGTTTTCATGTGTTATCCTGACTAAATGAATGATTCACGCATGTAATTATTTATGGAAGTTTTTCACAAATATCTTGTGCATATTCCCTATAAATTTAATATATTTGGTAGTGTTTATATAGAGTTATGTCAATTTTAGTATGGGAATTTAATCTTCCCACATAGACTCTCTATATTCCATGTCTCTGGTTTCCCATGCATTAATGGACTTGAAAAGGGCTGAGTCATGCATGTATTCCTTCATTAAAGTTTTTAATAAATGTTTTTATCATATAAAATTCAAATTTTAGTGCATTTAGTCCATCCAATCAAGATATATGGTCCCACTATGAAAAATATTCAGATCTATGAACAGTTTTCAAGGCTCAAATTGTGATCTCGTTTTAGGCTTCTAAATGGTGGATTTATCTTTGGGTTTATGATAATTAAATTAATACCAGGATTTATAGAATCCTAAAAATAAATAAATTAACTATTTTCATATGTATATAATATTTTATGGCCTAAATACATAAATAATTTAAAATAGATAAAATTCAAAATAGACCATTTTTTCAATTGAGCTAGAAATACAACTAAAATCATAAAATACAAAAAACAATTACTTTAAAATAGCACTTTTATGGGATTAAAAACATCGAAATTTAAAATAAAATTATGTAAAATATTTTTTCTTTCATAGTTAATGTTTCATATTTAATCCTCATACTTGAGGTTAGAAATATACTTAGCATGAGAACCTTTATACTTCGATACCTTTCTTACACAAACCTTGAGGCTTAGCTAATTAGGGGTTAGTTTGGTATGTTGTTAATCATATCATTGGATAAGTCTTGAACAAGATGATATTTGTCCTCCCATATGGTGATTATATAATTTTATCCCTTATTTTAGATATACTAAGTAAGTTTTTTTCCATACCTAGATAAGTTAGAGGTGATGTTCTTATCCATTCGGATGAGGGGAATATGATGTGATCATCTTCTTATATGAATGTAATTTGATGTATTCATTGACCTTGTTGACCTATACTTGTAACACCCCAAGCTTCCACGGTACGCTTCTCTTTGAATAATACAGTAGCATGTGTTGTACGCAACTTCGAGTTCTAACACACACTACAACCAATCAAACTAGCCTTTATGAATAGTAATACCCACTTTTTGAAATTCTATAAATTTTATCTTTCAAAATGGACTTCATTTTTGGATTCTGAATATCGAAATTATCCTAGGGTGGATTTTTTCTATTTTTCTGAAAACTTTCAATTTTTGATGAATAGTGAAAAACACTGAGATATTGGTTAAAACCGACTTTTTATTTAAATAATTATTTATTTTATTTACATTTATTTTAGGTCAAAATATATACATAATACATATATAATTTCAATGTAATTCATTGGAGTCAGTTTATAATAATTTTAGACATATAAAAATTTTATTGAACTTTTCACCGTCTTTTACCCATCTCCTAGGAGAATTTGGAAATTCACATAAAACTTAATTTTACCGCTTCTATGAGTGGAATTTCAAAAATCCGAGAGACAGGATTAATATCAAGGATTAAAATTTGGTTCAATAAGATAAAAATAATTTTTGGTGAATAGTAACTTTTTACTTTTATTTACCATGGTTAAAAGTAAATAAGATAATTAAGGGTAAAAATGATATTAATATTAACCTAACACATGTACTAATTCTATTCAACAAGTGTAAGTCGACCAAAAACAACCTTAGGAATAAAATATTATCATTTATGTCCACTTGGATTAGATTAGGACATTTATTATTATTTTATTCAAAGAAGAGTTAAAAGAGCTAAAATCAAGGTTTAATTAATAAAACATTTTTAATATAGGGTTATACATAAGATACATTTGATTGTAAATATTAATTAGAAAGATAAACTATTTCCTACATAATTATATTTTATTTATAATTTTTATATATTAAATAATTTAATTTATTTATGACACAATGGTGATGCAGTGATTACCTAATTAATGAAATATTAAAATAGTTGATATTATAAATATCCAAATAAATGTAATTTTAGACTTTTTATGATTTAAAATAATTTTATAGGTTAATATGACATGTTATTATTGATTTAATTATGTTTTTTCTAAGTAATCGTGCTGTTATGATTTTCACAAAAATCAAATACCAAATAGTTTCAAAATTGACATAAAAGAGTTTTTAAAACAAATATTAAATTATTAATTGATATTAAATTTCTAAAAATATAAGATTTGTCCAAGAGACTTATTTAATGATAGTTGTATCATTAATGGACCACTTGGGGGTCTCTTGGATGTTTATAGTAAGTTTATTGACTATATAATATAAAAACACAAAGAGACATGGTAAGTGTCAAACTAATTAACTAAGAGTTAAAACTAAAATATAAGGTTAATAAAGTGACCCAAACTAGTCTAAAACCTATTTGTTGAGTGGATTTAAACCTATCACCACCTTAAACTTTAAATAATCTACTTTGGAGCCATTAGAAACCGAAAATGAATTTATTATAAAATAATATTTCTAGCTTTTCCAAAGGTTCCCCTCAACCCTCTTATAAAAGGGCACTCCCCCTTCTCTCAATTTCACACCTTAAAAGCCTTTTGGATTGGCCAACATATGCCCAAATATCCTCCAAACTTCCCTAACTGCAACCTAGAGTCCCTATTTGATCATAAATCAAACCTAAGGATCCCTTTTGATCAAATCAAAAGGAAGAACCCGAAGAAGAGGTAATGATTTCACCACCCTCTTTCAAGTTCCTTTCTTCTTCAAATTCTTCTTTCTTTATTATTCCCATTCTAAAATAATAACTCCAGTGTCTTATATATACTTTAATTTTATTATAAATATGGTACAACCATATTCATTATTCAATCCATCCTTTGAATGACATGTCACTATACGTGCATACGTATGGCTTACCGTCTCCACGTCGTTGTGTAATTGTTATTCAAAATATTATTATTTGGATGGGTATAATAATGATGTATTATTCATTAAAATAATAAATATAACATTATATTGATTCTTTATATATGATATACTATCCAATTTTATATTATTTTAATATCAAAAGAGTGATATTGTCGCTCGTGCGTACGTACGGACTACAGTCTCCACGAACGCGATGAGGTTCATTCCCCATCGTATCCATTCAAGTATAATTCTCATTTGATGATTAAAAATAATTTTTAAGGACTTGATATCATTCTGGATATTAATAAGATACAACCTATCCCAAAAAAACATGGATTATATAACAAACCATATAAAAGAAAATGAGTAAGTTAACACCCTAAACGACGATAATACTAAGATATTATTAACAAAGCAATGTTAAAATATCGTATATGATATCATATTAATGTATATGATTCTCGTATAATTTAATAACAATTATTTCACCATTATACAGGAGGTTAACCTTCCCTCGACCAAGGAAAATTACAATGTAATGGTTTATTTCACAATCTCTTCATTATCTGAGGTTGTTTATACGTAATTATCTACTCAGACCTCTTTATCATCCACATACATGTTTCTTAAAAATGTATTTCAAATCATTCTTACTATTTTATAGAATATGGGTTCAAATAATTTATAACCTTGTTTATTTTTTATAAGAAGTTTATAAAGGAATCTTTTTGTCATTTTCCAAAAAAGGTCCTTTTAACCTTTTCGACAGAATTAAGGTAAGAACGTATTTTTTAAATTATACGGCGGGTGCGGCTATTTTATACCGTTATAAAATCTTCAAATCTTCTCTTACAAGCTTATAATAATATTTTCAAAGTAAATTTTTTATTTTATAATTATGTGACTTTTAAATGATATCAAAAAAAGAGATGTTTCTCTCAAATAGTTTTGATTTCATCTATGTAAACATCCTTTGATGGATTTTAAGCTTATTTGAATGTGATTTATTATGATACAAAACTTCCATATTGTATTGAAGGTTTTGTGATATGTTTGACTGTGGATGTGTTATTTTTATACCATTCATGGTTTATGGATAAAGTATTGACATTTCTTATGCTAGTTTTAATACGAATGTTTATGATATGTTTAAACCTGTTCATATGAGGAATGAATTGGACTTAATAAGTGACGGGTGGAGCCCGTAATAGCTCCTTGATGCATCGGTAGGTCTCATGAGACAAACTAGTGTCTTGGCACAAGGCCTTGACAAAATATTATTAGTAGTCTTGGCACAAGGCCTTGACAATGTGGTTATGATAGTCTTCCATTATGCATTCCATCATTATGAAAGTGGTTATTGATATTGCATGTGATTATTCCATCATATGAGGAATTAATTGGACTTAATAAGTGACGGGTGGAGCCCGTAATATCTCCTCGATGCATCGGTAGGTCTCATGAGACAAACTAGTGTCTTGGCACAAGGCCTTGACAAAATATTATTAGTAGTCTTGGCACAAGGCCTTGACAATGTGGTTATGATAGTCTGCCATTATGCATTCCATCATTATGAAAGTGGTTATTGATATTGCATGTGATTATTAGATTATTAGAATATACATGTGAACAAGTAAATGGAATTATTTCATTTTATATATGCCATATTATACTGAAGTTCAAGTTTAAAAAGGCTTTTGTTTTAGTTATACATTGCCTTGAATGTTTATGCTTATTTATGAAAGTTTCTGCTATATTGTTATCCTTACTGGACATCTGATCTCACCCCTTTCTATGTTTTATTTTTTCCAGGATGTGAAGAAGTATTTTATGAATGACCTGCAGGGATAGTATGAGGGGATATGAGTGTGGAATATGGAGACTATGTTGTTGTAGTTTTCATTTTATGATGTAATGTAAACTTTATGAATGTATCTAGTGATTCCAAGGCTACTAAACTAATCGGTCCTTCGAGACTTGATCTTTTGTGATCATGCCAATGTTATGTAATAATGCACTGACTCTAGGTAACTGGGGTCGGGGCGTTATAGTTGGTATAAGAGGAATTTTAGTACAAACCTTGAAAACTAGATTTAAATAAACTCTGATTAGAGCACATAGCCCTAAGATAGACTTTGAGGATTAGTATAGAAGAACTTCCTAGAATTTTGGTATTGTAGATATTTTATGAGTTTTCTGAGAAATACATCCATGTCTGGATACGAGAAGGTAGAGTCGGATCTAGCACAGATGTACCTAGGGGTAAAACCCGAAAACACCTCTTTGATCTAGACTCGAATGGTAGCTGGTGCACGACAACGGGCCTTGCTGCACTCTTGGTTACGACACTCCCGGGGCATATGGTTAGGATAATTCTCAATTTATTTACAAACAATTGTGAAGGGTTTATGAGTATATACATCCTCAAAGAAAACATTTTTTTATTGATATATATTATATCCATAAATAGTTCAATTTATGTTAAGTGTTTTACAAGTATTGAATTATGTATTTTGATTCATAAACTGATCTAGTTTATGCCATTGTTTAGAAATGGAGCCTAGTGGAAGGAATGGAAACTTTATCAATGCACTCACTCCATGTAAGGATTTCCCTCCTTCTCAAGATAATTATAGTGGAGCTAGTGATTCAACTGGTGTTGATCAGCTAATCACCATACTGGGACAACTCACTCAGGTTATGAATAATAAGCTTACCCGTATGGAGCACCCTAATCCACAGCATGGAGGGTCAATGTTAGATCGCTTCATGAGGTAACAACCACCAACATTCAATGGTAGTACAAATCCATTAGTATCTGAGAAATGGATAAGTTCCCTGGAGAAAATATTTCAGGCTTTGGGGAGTAGTGAAAGGGAAAAAGTTATCATGGTAGTTTATCACCTCACTGGAGATGCTGATCAATGGTGGTCATTAATTCAAAACATGAAGGAAGATGATAAAGTATCAAATATGGAATGGAGTGAGTTCAAAGATCTATTTTTAGAAAAATACTTTCCTCGTGACCATCGAGCAGATATGGAAAGGCAATTTCTGAGTCTGAGAAAAAAGGATGATGAGAATGTCGCAAAGTATGAGGCTAAATTTACAAGGTTAGCAAGGTATGCTGGAGATTATATATTTAACCCAAGAAGTAAGATTGATCATTTCTTTTATGGGTTAAAACCATTTCTCCGTAGAGCATTATTCTCACAATCCTTCTCGTCATACGAAGACATTGTCTCATGTGCTATCAAGACATAAAAGGAATTCTCTAAGTCTTATGACTTTAAAGCAAAGAAAGAGAAGAAGAGATGTGCTGATCAATCTGGGAATGGAAATAAGGGGAAGAAGGGAAAATTTGAATATCCATCCTGCAGTAAATGTGGGAAGAAACACCCTGGTGCATTCTTGAAAGGAATGGGAGTCTGTTACAAGTGTGGTGAAAAAGTCCACCAAGCTTGTGATTGCAAGGGGAAGAAAGAAGCAACCGATGTTCAATGCTACAAATGCAGGGATATGGGACATTATGCAAATGAATGTCCTAAGCGTCAGGGGAACTTACCTCAGAAAAGGCCGAGGGATCAAGGCCAAGCTTATGCTATCACTACTGCTGAGGTAGAAGCTCCGAAAGACGTGGTGGAAGGTAATTTAATGGTTTCCTCAAGTTTAGAAAATGCATTATTTGATTCTTGATCATCGCATTGTTTCATATCTTCCCAGTTTGCTAAGAAAATTATATGTTTCCAATTTGATTTAACAAGGGATTTTTCAGTTAAAACTCCTAAGGGAATTATCATTGCAAAAAAGTTTTGTGAATTAGTCCCCATTAGAGCACATAAATGTTCTTTATCCACTGATCTCATCGTCATACCTATGATTGAGTTTGATATAATCCTCGGTATGGATTGGCTTTCGGACCATGATGTGAAGATTTATTGTAAGAAGAAGGAGGTTACGATTTTTGATGATGATGATAAGGAACACCTTATCTTTAGAGCAGAATCATCACCACCTAATTCTTATCTAGATCCACCCCTACTAGCTCAACTAAATTCAATTATTGGGGAGGAAGAGAATGAAATGACTATGGGTGAGGAAAGGAATGTTTAAATAGATGATGTACCTATTGTGAAAGAATATGTAGATGTGTTTTCAGAATATTTACCTGGACATCCTCCAGAATGAGAAGTTGAGTTTTCCATTGATTTAATTCCTAGATCAAGACTTATATCAATGACCCCTTATAGAATGGCCACTGTAGAACTAATGGAACTAAAGAAACAACTAGAGGAATTGAGTAATAAGGGATTTATTCTCCCTAGTTTTTCTCCATGGGGAGACCATGTTCTTTTTGTTAAAAAAAATATGGATCTATGAGGTTATGTGTCGACTATAGGGAAATCAATGCTACAAAAATAAAGAACAAGTATCCCCTACCTCGCATTGATGATTTATTTGACCAACTTCATGGAGCTCAATACTTTTCAAAGATTGACCTTTGATCTGGATACCATCATTTGTGTGTGAAGAAGGAAGACATTCCAAAGACAGCATTTCGAACTAGGTACGAGCATTACGAGTTTACAGTAATGCTTTTTGGTTTGACTAATTCACCCTCTGTATTCATGGATCTAATGAATAGAGTTTTCAAGGAATATCTCAATGATTTTGTGGTGGTATTTATTGATGATATCTTGGTATACTCAAAAAGGTACTAAGATCGTGAAAATCACTTGCGCATTATCCTGAAGACTCTGAGAAGACATGAATTATATGGGAAGTTTAGTAGGTGTGAATTCTGGCTTCAGGAGATTTCTATTCTTGGCCATATTTTCTCTAACTATGGAATATATGTTGGTCCTTCTAAGACCAAGTCAATCCAAGAATGGCCTGCACCGATGAGTATAACTGACGTACGCAGTTTTATTGGTTTAGCAGTTTATTATCGACGTTTCGTCCAGAATTTTTCCCGATTGGCTAACCCATTAACAAAGCTCACACGTAAAGGGGTTAAATTTTTTTGGACAAAAGAGTGTGAAGAATGTTTTGAAGAACTAAAGAGAAGATTATTCAATGGTCCTATATTGACTCTACCATCGGGGAATTATGGGTTTGTTATTTACAGTGATTCATCGAAGAAAGGTCTTGGTTGTATCTTTATACAGAATGATAGGTTTATTGGCTATGCATCACGACAGTTGAAAATTCATGAGAAAAACTATCCTACTCATGATCTCAAGTTAGAAGTTGTGATCTTTGCTTTGAAGATATGAAGACACTACCTCTATGGTGAAAAATGTGAGATTTATACTAATCACAAGAGTTTGAAGTATATTTTCTCACAAAAAGAACTCAACATGAGGCAAAGGAGATGGCTTGAATTACTCAAGGATTATGATTGTACGATACACTACCAACCAGGTAAGACAAATAAAGTGGTAGATGCTTTTAGTAGAAAAGATCATGGTGTTTTGAACAATATAAGAATTGAAAGGGATCAAATTTTCATGGATCTAGTGAAGATGGACATGGGAATAACCATGGAAGGTGAAATATCAATGCTTTTTCAAATGGTTGTCAAACCATCTTTACTAGAAAGGATTAAGATTTCTCAGACCAATGATGAAGAATTTCAAAAGAAGATTAAAGTTGTGAATGATGGGAGATTGAGAGACTTTGTGTATGAAGAAGGAATTTTGAAATTCGGGATGATACTTTGTGTTCCCGATATACCTGATCTAGAAAGGGAATTGTTAGATGATTCTCATAGCTCCAATTTCTCTATACACCCTGGGAGAACCAAAATGTATAGATATTTGAAGGAACATTTTTTGTGGGACAACATGAAGAGGAATATTGCTGATTTTGTGTCAAGATGTATGGTTTGTCAACAAGTGAAAGCTGGAAGGCAATAGCCTGGAGGAGTCATGCAACCTCTTCCCATACTTGAGTGGAAATGGGATAATATCATGATGGACTTTGTCATGGGACTACCAAAGACTCCTAGAAGGAACGATGCAATATGGGTCATTGTTGATCGTCTTACTAAGTCAGCACATTTTCTTGATATAAGAGAAGATCTACCACTTGAACGTTTAGAAAGACTATATATTAATGAAGTTGTGAGACTTCATGGAGTACACCTATAAATTGTTTTGGATTGTGATACTCCTTTTACTTCAAGGTTCTGGAAAAGTCTTCAGAAGGCCTTGGATACTGAACTTTGTTTGAGCACTGCCTACCACCCTCAAACAGATGGACAATCAGAATGGACTATTAAAACCTTAGAAGACATGTTGAGATCTTTCTCACTTGACTTTCAGGGTATGTGGGATCAATATTTACCTCTGGTAGAATTTTCCTATAAAAATAGCTTCCATTAAAGTATTGGGATGGCACCATATGAAGCGTTATATGGAAAGAGATGTCGCACACCAACCTATTGGGATGACGTTGGTGAAAGAAAACTTGTAGGCCCATAACTGGTGGAGGAAACAATGGAAAAGGTAAAGGTAATCCAAAACCACATCAAAGCAGCTCAAAGTAGGCAGAAGAGCTATGTCGATAATCGAAGGAAGGATTTGTAATTTTAGGTAGGAGATCATGTTTTCTTGAAGGTATCTCCATGGAAGGGAGTTATACGTTTCATTAAGAAGGGTAAATTGAGTCTCAGGTACATCGGACCTTTTGAAATTCTAGAACGAATTGGGGCTGTATCTTCCCGTTTGGCAATGCCGCCAAGTCTCTCCAAAGTTCACGATGTGTTCCACGTATCACTGTTGAGGAAATACACGCCTGACCAAACGCATGTACTCACTTACAAGGAATTAGAACTGGAACCCGATCTGTCTTATTGCGAAGAGCCCATCCGGATTCTGGATACCAGAGAACAAGTGCTGAGAAACTGGATGACTCGTCTGGTAAAAGTTCTATGGAGAAACCATAAGATGGAAGAGGCAACGTGGGAACTCGAGGAACTTATAATGAAGAACCACCCAAGTCTTTTCATGCGGTAGTATTCTAGAAATTTTGAGGACAAAATTATTTGAAGGAAGGGAGAATTTAACACTCCAAGCTTCTGTGGTACGCTTCTCTTTGAATAATATAGTAGCGTGTGTTGTACGCAACTTCGAGTTCTAACACACACCACAACCAATCAGACTAGCCGTTATGAATAGTAATACCCACTTTTTTAAATTTTATAAATTTTATCTTTCAAAATGGACTTCATTTTTGGATTCGGAATATCGAAATTAGCCTAAGGTGAATTTTTTGTATTTTTCTGAAAACTTTCAATTTTTGATGAATAGTGAAAAACACTGAGTTATTGGTTAAAACTGCCTTTTTATTTAAATAATTATTTATTTTATTTAAATTTATTTTAGGTCAAAATAGATACGTAATACCTATATAAGTTCAATGTAATTCATTGGAGTTAGTTTATAATAGTTTTAGACATATAAAAATTTTATTGAACTTTTCACCGTCTTTTACCCATCTCCTAAGAGAATTTAGAAATTCACATAAAACTTAATTTTACCGCTTCTGTGAGTGGAATTTTGAAAATCCAAGAGACACAGTTAATATCAAGAAGTAAAATTTGCATCAATAAGATAAAAATAATGTTTGGTGAATAGTAACTTTTTTACTTTTATTTACCACGGTTAAAAGTAAATAGGGTAATTAAGGGTAAATATGATATTAATATTACCCTAACACATGTCCTAATTCTATTGGAAAAATGTATCTCGACCAAAAACAACCTTAGGAATAAAATATTATTATGTAGGTCCACTTGGACTAGATTAGGACATTTATTATTATTTAATTCAAAGAAGAGTTAAAAGAGCTAAAATCAAGGTTTAATTACTAAAACATTTTTAATATAGGGTTATACATAAGATAAATTTGATTGTAAATATTAATTAGAAATATAAAAATATTTCCTACATAATGATATTTTATTTATAATTTTTAGATGTTAAATAATTTAATTTATTTATGACACAATGGTGATGCAGTAATTACCTAATTAATGAAATATTAAAATAATTGATATTATAAATATCCAAATAAATGTAATTTTATACTTTTTATGAATTAGACTAATTTTATAGGTTAATATTACATGTTAGTATTGATTTAAATATGTTTTTTTTAATTAATAATGCTGTTATGATTTTCACAAAAATCAAATACCAAATAGTGTCAAAATTGACATAAAAGAGTTTTTAAAAGAAATATTATATTATTAATTGATATTAAATTTCTAAAAATCTAAGGTTCTGCCAAGAGACTTATATAATGATATTTGTATCATTAATGGACCACTTGGAGGTCTCTTGGATATTTATGGTAAGTTTATTAACTATATAATATAAAAATACAAAGAGACATGGTAAGTGTCAAACTAATTAACTAATAGTTAAAACTAAACGATAACGTTAATAAAGTGATCCAAACCTGTCTAAAACCTATTTGTTGAGTGGTTTTCGAGCTATCCCCACCTTAACTGTTAAATAATCCAATTTTGAGCCATTAGAAACCGAAAATGAATTTATTATAAAATAATATTTCTAGCTTTTCCAAAGGTTCCCCTCACCCCTCTTATAAAAGGGCACTCCCCCTTCTCTCAATTTCACACCTTCAAAGCCTTTTGGATCGGCCAAAATCTGACCAAATATCCTCCCAACTTACCTCACTACAACCTATATGCATTAGTTGATCAGAAATCCAACCTAAGGATCCCTTTTGATCAAATCAAAAGGAAGAACCCGAAGAAGAGGTAATGATTTCACCACCCTCTTTCAAGTTCCTTTCTTCTTCAACTTCTTCTTTCTTTATTATTCCCATTATAAAATAATAAATCCAGTGTATTATATATACTATGACGTTATTATAAATATGGTACAACCATATTCAGTATTTTATCCATCCTTTGAATGACATGCCACCATATGTGCGTACGTACGGCTTACCGTCTCCACGTCGTGGTGTAATTGTTATTCAAAAAATTATTATTTGTATGGGTATAATAATGATGTGTTATTCATAAAAATAATAAATATAACATGATATTGATTCTTTATATATGATATACTATCCAATTTTATATTATTTTAATATCAAAATAGTGATATTGTCGCTCGTGCGTACGTACGGACTACCGTCTCTACGAACGCGGTGAGATTCATTCCCCATAATATCCATTCAAGTATAATTCTCATTTGATGATTAAAAATAATGTTTAATTACTTGATATCATTCTGGATATGAATAATATACAACCTATCCATAACAAACATGGCTTATGTAACAAAACATATAAAAGAAAATGAGTAAGTTAACACCCGAAACGACGATAATACTAAGATATTATTAACAAAGCAATGTTAAAAGATCATATATGATATCATATTAATATATATGATTCTTCTATAATTTAATAACAATTATTTCACCATTATACAGGATATTAACCTACCCTCCACCAAGGAAAAGTACAAGGTAAGGGTTTATTTCACAATCTCTTCATTATCCGAGGTTGTTTATACATAATTATCTACTGGGACCTCTTTATCATCCACATCCATGTTTCTTAAAAATATATTTCAAATCATTATTACTATTTTACAGACTATGGGTTAAAGTCATTTATACCCTTGTTGACTTTTTATAAGAATTTTATAAAGGAATCTTTCTGTTGTTTTCCAAACAATGTCTTTTTTAACCTTTTCGACAGAATTAAGGTAAGAATGTCTTTTTTAACTTATACAGTGGGTGCGGCTATTTTCCACCATTATAAAGTCATCAAATCTTCCCTTACAAGCTTACAAGGATATTTTCAAAGTAAATGTTTTATATTATAATTATGTTACTTTTAAATGATTTCAAAAAAAGAGATGTTTTTCTCAAATAGTTTTGATTTCATCTATGTCAACATCTTTTGATGGATTTTAAGCTTATTTTAATGTGATTTATTATGATACAAAACTTCTGTATTTTATTGAAGGTTTTGTTATATGTTTGACTGTGGATTTGTTATTTTTATACCATTCATGTTTTATGGATAAAGTATTGACATTTCATATGCTAGTTTTAATATGAATGTTTATGTTATGTTTAAACCTGTTCATATGAGGAATGCATTGGACTTAATAAGTGACAGGTGGAACCCACAATAGCTCCTCGATGCATCAGTAGGTATCATGAGATAAACTTGTGTCTTGGAACGAGGCCTTGACAAAATCTTATTAGTAGTCTTGGCACGAGTCCTTGACTATGTGGTTATGATATTCTGGCATTATGCATTCCATCATTATGAAAGTGGTTATTGATATTGCATGTGATTATTCAATTAGAAGAATGTCCATGTGAATAAGTAAATGGAATTATTTCATTTTATTTCTACCATATTATGCTGAAGTTCAAGTTTAAAAAGGATTTTGTTTTAGTTATACATTTCCTTAAATGTTTATGCTTATTTATGAAAGTTTCCTCTATATTGTTATCCTTACTGGGCATCTAAGCTCACCCCTTTCTATGTTTTATTTTTCCCAAGATGTGAAGGAGTATTTTATGAATGACCTACAGGGATAGTATGAGGGGATATGAGTGTGGAATTTGGAGACTATGTTGTTTTAGTTTTCATTTTATGATGTAATGTAAACTTTATGAATGTATCTAGTGATTCCAAGGCTACTAAACTAATCGGTCTTTCGAGACTTGATCTTTTGTGATCATGCCAATGTTATATAATAATGCACCGACTCTGGGTAACTGGGGTCAGGGCATTACAATACTCATATAATCAAAAATTTATGAGTAGGTTATATGGTATTTACATAAATTTTGTTTCATGGTCACTCACTGTCTTGGATAAAATGATTATATGATTATTCATACTTTTATATAATACAGCTAGTGGATATGGGTATAGAGATACATGTGTTTGATGGACATCACACCAGATACCTTTGTAGTTGGAGTGGCACCAATTATTTTCTAGAGGCCACTCTTTGAATAAATTTATGAATTTAAGAATTCATGTTTTTTGTAAATTATATAAAGGCCCATGGGACCACACTTTTTAATTAACTGAATGAGGATTTGTTTTTATGAAACTCATAGATCTGTAGAAAAGGTGTTTTAGATTTTATCCAAAATACATTTTGGAAGGATATTCACAAGTAATTTTATATGATGTGATACAAGGTGAAGTTTATTATATCATTCCAAAAGTGTTTTTTGAAATATTCAAAAGGATTTTTTAATATAGTTTTACTAGTTATTATATATAATATGATATAAGTTGAAATAGAATAAAGTCTATAAGACATTAGTGAAAGTGAGAGATTTATGGAGACATTCCATAAAGCCTTTATGAATATGATGTATATTTGTTGTATTTTAAGTGATGGTATGGTATATCTTATGGTATGATATCCATACATATAAAATGTTTTTTGGGTATTATTTTCTTACAATATAGAGATATTATAAGGCACATATGCATTGGATATTTATATTATATAGTGTATTGATGTTTTGATGTGTGTAAATAATATTTTGCAATTAACATTGTAATATTTTTTTACCTTATTTCAGGTACTTATTGACCCTTATTTTGATTCTTATTTGGTATCAACTTCTATGTGGGTATTTAGGGTGAAAATTATAAAATTTTGGGAATGTTTTGGGAAGTGTACAATTAGCGCACCATTTCCCCAAACTATTCTCCCCCTAGTGAAAGATGTGCACCCCAAATATTAGGGGTAAATGGTTATCACATGGCTTCCCAAACCATTCACCCACCCAAGTGAAACTATGTCCCCAAATAGTAGAGGTGCATGGTTAGGTCATGCAATCTACTTAACTGTGTTCCCCATCTAGCAATTCATGCACATAGGGGTTTAATCCCCTAAAAATTATTTTAAAATTTTGATATATGTTGTTTTAACCCCTAATCACCCTATTTAGGCCTTAATCTGATTGCATGGTCCTTGAAGGCTCTCAAGATGTGGAATTGACTCCTACAACCCATTTTATTTGAGGATCAAAACTCTTGTGATTGTGTATGATCTTCTCTGGGTAAGAAGATCTCTTCTCTTTTGGTTTCTCTTGATCTCCCTTTATATCATCCTTACAGAGTGATATATCATCATTTTATTTATGGATATAATCTTCATTTTGATTAATCTTAATTCTATGTTTTATTCTTTGATCTCATTTTCCTTCTTTCTATGTTAGTTTTCCCTATTTTGGGTGTTGATTGTTTGATCTCATGAATAAAGGTGGGTGGTTCTATAAGGATTTACCCTACAATTGAAACCTTATATTTCTTGATTGATTTGAAATGAGTTTTTAAATGATTTGAAAACTTTTATTTGAGATTATTTTATGTGTGATTTGAAAAGGACATGTAAATTGTGAAAAACCCCAATTTCAATGAAATTGAAATTGTTGGGTAGATTTTTTATAAAAATAATGGCTTTATTTGAATAGTGATTTGATGAAATTATTGATTTATGGTTATTTAAAAAATTAGATTAAATTGAAATATGGTTTAAAGGTCATGAATTTTATGAAAACCTATTATTTGTTTTTTAAAATGAAAAATCATTTTGAAAACTTAATTTTGGATATTTAACTATGAATGATGAAATGATTTTAAATTATTGATTTTCCCAAGATTTATTGATTGATTTATTGTTGAAGCACATGTGTTCCTGGATATTTAATAGGTTATTAGGAAAATAAAACTGGGAATATGACTCCTTAGAAATGGATTGATGATGAAAACACTAACTAAACCAAGTTCAGCATGATTTCCTAGAATGGGTCCCCTCACAGGAGTGTTGATTTGAGTGTGCACACATACCTTAAGCTATGTTAATGAATGAGAAGTGTGAGGATCCTATATCAAGAAACTAACTTACCATAGGGATTATTATCATGGTTCTTTTATTTATTTATTTTACTTGATTAAACTTTACATTTATTATAGAACTTTTTTATTCATGCCAACTATTTTTGTACAAGTGTCTTATATAAAATTGCCATTAAATCTAGTTTTGATATAAATTCCATCTTTTTTATTTTAAATCATATTTTTTTTAAAATATGTAAATGTAATTCCATACCTTATTTAATTTAAATTGAAATCATAAATAGTTTATTTTTATAGAATTAATTATGGAACATTTGGTGAGACCCTACAGGTATGTTAGCTCACACACTACTTTTTCCTCTGGTAATTTGTATATTATCTTTTTCTAGGTCCAAGAAAAGGGAAATAGCCACTTGGAGGTGGTCTATATTTTTTATACTTGGGGCCTAGATTGATGGTGGTGACTAGTGGATATGTGATCCGCTTATTACATGGGGTGTATAATCTTTTGTCTTGGCATGTGTTGTGTCCTTGATGATGTACTATTTTTTGTTTTGTTTTACCTATTTTTTCGGGTATTTCTTTTTGAGGAGTGTTTAAATACTGACTTTTATCTTTCATATTCCATTTTTTTATAGAAAATTTATTTATTCTTTATTCTTGTATAATTATAGGTGTTATTCTCCAACCCATGGGGATCGAGAATACCCTTTGATCTATTTTAGGACAGGATTAGGTATCACTATACCTGGGTATATGAGAGGGTTCATGACAAATTGATATTAAAGGTGATGGTTTAGAATCTTTCATTGAAGTTGGTATGAACTTAGGATTTCCTGGTATACAGAAGATAGAATTTTGGGACTTAGGAAGTAGTTAATAGTGAGTGCATTTCTATCTCTCTTAATAATGATCCTTAAGTCACCATGGGTGTTTGGGAAAAGTATCCTTGAAGGACTTAGAAGGATATAGTGGGATTATATGGTGATTCCAAATAAGCCTAATAGATTAGAGTGTAATTACTTTAGAGTTATTTTAATTGATCAGTTCTATCTGGAGTTGATGGTCTTGAAAAAATCCATGGAGTATATTAACCTCCATAATGGTGACAAGACGGTGAAACATTGTGTAAATTATTTTTCTAATATTATTCAATTTTATCTTGAGGTGTAAAAAATGAGAAACTAAAGTATCAAATATTTGATATGGGTATTTGATAAGATATTCGATCTCAATTATTTATACAGAAGCTCGCTTCTTATGTTGACATGCTGGATAGAGCATTGATGGATGAAATTAATCTGGCTGGTAAGTCAGGGTTGACAGGAGTTCCCTTTTATCCTAGTGGTAATTATGTGAGTTCCTATAAAGGAAAGAAAAATTGTAACTAGTATCATGGTGGATATTGATATTAGGTTTAATCTAGACCTCCTGTAATCCCTATTAGAGTTCCTTTGACTTGATTTTAGTATGGAAAGGTTGTGCATTTGAAATGAGTTTTCATTGAGGCACCCAAGATCTATAGTTCATGTGGACTCTCGGGTCACCTGTATAAGTTCTTCCATATGACAACCCTGCTTTTTATTACAACTTAAACATGCTTTATTACATAAAACTTCACTTGATACAACAAGGAAGATCGAGAGGTTTAGTGTCTTTGGGGCTTAGGATCATTACATAAAAACTTTAAACTTGAAATACAACATCCTTATTGAAAACTTCCTTTACATGACCACTACATTCCTTCGTACTTAGCATTGCATGGGATAACCTGAGGACATTCATAAGAAAAGGGTGAGCTATAAAGCCCAGTAAGGGAGTACATAATGAATAACATGAGGAGTACAATACATGTTAGGCAATAGGCATATCAATAGAGCATAATAGAGACATGAACATAAAGGCATGATAAAGCATGATAATCATAACATGGAAATGTGGCAACAACACTTAACATTGAATTAGCATGAGCCAAGGCTCATTGCACATGGAGCATGAGTAAACCCTCATTGCACTTGAAGCACGAGTAAACCCTCGTTGCACTTGAATTAGCATGAGTCAACACTCATTGCACATGACGTATCATGATACTTTACTTTACCCAATGCATTGGAGCGCTATAAAGGGCGCACCCTTCTTAAACATTTCATTTCATGCATAAGTGTGCCACATGGATCATAAAACATGGATTCATAAAACATAATCATTTCTTCCACGATAAAGGAAAGTGGAATTCATACATGAAACTTTATAATCAATATGTAAATGTGCATAAAGGTGAATACCCTTGATGAAGAAATGGGCATGGTATTCACTACACAAAGACATTGGCTTAGAAAATCGGTGCGATTTCGGCAGCGTAACGGCGTGACATAAGAATTCATAAAAAAGGTTGATGAGAGAGAGAAAGAGGTTCCTCATCATATTTACTTGTAATGGAAAGTAAGGAGATCATATATATACATGTCCCAACAATAGAAATGGAATTTAGATACATGATACAAAAGTATTGCTTGAATGTAAAAGAAGAGAGAGAAGTTCCTTTCGGAATTTCGGCATAGTAACGGGTGTACATGGGAGGCATTTAATGAGAGAGAAAGGGTTTTCCCATCATTCAAACAATAAGAGGGCAGTATGGGGGAGGTTCGAAACCATACCCCAACATTCATAAATGAAATTAAAAGGGCAATACAACTTAAAGAAAATTGACAAAAATGAGAAAGGAAGAAAAAACCCTTACTTGGAAGTGTGCTTCCAAAGGCTAGAGAGAGGCTTGTGAGAGGCTTCTTGGGAGCTTGGGGCACCTTGAGAGGATTCTAGAGAGGGTAGGGCATAGGTTGGACGAACTTCAAGGGCTTTGAGTGAGGAGGAAGTGGGGGCTTGGGTGGGTTTATATATGAAAGGTGAGAGAATTCTTTATTATTTAGGTTTGGGACCCCTTATATTAAAATAATCCAAACCACAAACCATCCCATGGTATTTGCCCATGGTTTCTGGAAAAGGAAAGAGGAAAACAATATTTTACAAGGCCAAGGTCCGAACTTATTAAAAAATTAGGGTTGCTTATGTGGAGGTGAGTCACACTCCCAAGGAAATTAATTTAAAAAGGCAAAGTGTTGAATAAGTCTTGAGGGCTCCATTAATGCTTTGAAAAGTGAGTCAAACAAACCCAAAACCTCATTATTTTAATGATAAAACACATATTAGCCGAACATAAGGATTATGGTATTTTATTACATCACCATTGGGTCATTATGATGTCATAAAACACATTATATATTTAAATGGTATTTAATTTTTACCCAAAAATTTGACTGTCTCAGAAAATTATGAAAAATTCACCGTTGGATAATTTCGACTTCCTGATTCCAAAAATAATATTTATTTTAACTAAATAATTTTCTAAATATGTGAATTTTCACTTTTAAAATAAAAACCGACATTTATAAAATATTCACGGGTTTTGACAGAAATGGCTTTCAAACCTTAATAAAAATTTTAATTGCATTCATAAAATTATAAGATCATTTATATTTAATAAAAATTAATTTAATATTAATAATAATATTTTATTAAAATATTATTTAATTCAAAAATCCTTTAATTTAATAAAATATAATTCTTAATTAAATAATAACTAAAAACATCATTTGTACTTTAAAAACTAATTACAATGCATCAAAAATGACTAGAAATTATATTCATTATTATATAAAAAAATAATGTACATGAACATGGTGCTACTTATTTGTTACATAACCCCTTAAAATAGCCGCATAAGACCTAATGGTAAGGTGTGCGATGGTGACAGACTCTTGGGGTTGCTCGGATAACATCGCTCGAGTGGTAATCTCTATCAACTTCCATTTTTCCCGTAGACGATCACGTTCGAGCTTGACTTGATGAAGCTCAGCTTGAGCTTGGTCAAGGGCAAAGCCCAAAGACGCCACCTCTTTTCCGAGCTCCGACAAATGGGCTTCGTAAGGGGAAATTCTACTGGATGAGGCCATCGCTTCCTTTGTCTGAGTAGAAAATTGGTTCGTTAAAGCCTTATATTTAAACTACCCATATGATCACTGTTCAACGGCTATAAAAGTAACGGTCACAAATCTTAACGTTAAACTAAAGAAGTTGACATCATATAAAAACATAAAGAAACATTTAACTGGATCAAGAGGGATTTTCCATTAATGAAATTTTGGGTCGTTACAACATTCCCCCCTTAAGAAATTTCGCCCTCGAAATCTTCCTTTTCCCACACTAAAACAAATGTGGGTGACTTAGCTTCATCATATCCTCCGACTCCCAAGTTTCTTCTTCAAACTTGTGGTTTCTCCACAACACCTTGACGAGGGGCATTGTCTTATTTCGTAGAACTTTTTCTCTACGATCTAAGATCTTCACTGGTTTCTCCTCATAAGAAAGATCGTCTTCTAATTGTACCACCTCAAAAGAGAGTACATGTGAAGGGTCTGGTATGTACTTTCTTAAGAGGGATACATGGAAGACATCATGCACCTTGGCCATAGTAGGTGGAAGTGCTAGTCGATAGGCCACAGCCCCAACACGATCAAGAATCTCGAAGGGGCCGATGTACCTTGGACTTAACTTCCCTTTATTTACAAACCTCATGACCTTCTTCCATGGAGATATGCGTAAAAACACCATGTCTTAGACTTTAAACTCAAGGTCTCGTCGACGATTATCTGCATAACTCTTCTGTCGACTTTGGGCTGCCTTGATATGCTGCTGAATGGTTTTCACCTTCTCCACCATTTCTTCGACCATTTCTGGTCCAAGAAGCTTACGTTCACCGACCTCATCCCAACATGCCGGTGTTCTGCACCTTTTCCCATATAGGGCTTCATATGGTGCCATTTGGATGCTCGAGTGGAAACTATTATTATAAGAGAACTCAACTAGAGGAAGATGTTGATCCCATCCTCCTTTAAAGTACATTGAGCACGCTCTCAACATATCCTCAAGTGTTTGGATAGTCCGCTCGGATTGGCCATCAGTTTGAGGATGATAGGCCGTACTGAAGTTCAGTTCAGTATTCAGAGCATGTTGAAGACTCTTCCAAAACTTAGAGGTAAATCTTGGATCTCGGTCCGACACAATAGATAGTGGTACTCCATGCAACCGTACCACTTCCCTGATATATATCCGTGCCAGTTGATCCAAAGAGAAATCCTCTCGAATAGCAATGAAGTGTGCAGTCTTTGTAAGACGATCCACAATAACCCAGATTGCATTGTTGCTTTTGGATGTCCTTGGAAGTCCAGTGACGAAGTCCATGGTGATGTTCTCCCATTTCCATTCTGGTTTGGGCAATGGTTGCATCATCCCCTTAGACTTCTGCCTCTCTGCCTTCACTTGCTGACACACCAGGCACTTTGATGTATATTCGGCGATCTCCTTCTTCATATTATCCCACCAAAAGTTTTCTCGGAGATCTCGATACATCTTTGTGCTCCCTGGGTGAATAGAGAAATTTGAACTATGTGCATCATCCAAAAGTTCCTTCTTCAGCTCCGAACTTGATGGGACACATAGTCTTTTCCCAAACCGCACAATTCCTTCTTTATTAACATTAAACTCTGAGGATTTTCCCTTTTTGATAGCTTCCACTTTTTCTTGGATTCTCGCATCATCCTTTTGAGCATCCTTTAACCTTTCCAAAAGAGATGGTTGAGCAATCATTTGTGAAAGGATTGATGATGTTCCCTTCTTTATGATTCCCACGTCCATATTCATCAAGTCTAAGAAGATTGGATCCTTCTCAATTCTCATCATTGATAGAATTGCTGGATCCTTTCTACTTAGGGCATCCGCCACCTTGTTCGCCTTCCCAGGGTGGTAATGTATTGAACAGTCATAATCCTTTATGAGCTCTATCCATCTTCTCTGGCGCATATTATGCTCTTTCTGTGTGAATATATATTTAAGACTCTTGTGGTCAGTATATATCTCACATTTCTCTCCATAGAGATAATGCCGCCAGATTTTCAAGGCAAAGATCACCGCCGCCAACTCCAGATCATGCGTTGGATAGTTTCGCTCATGGATTTTCAACTGTCTTGAGGCATAGGATATCACTTTATCATTCTGCATCAGCACACTTCCTAAGCCCTTCTTCGAAGCATCACTGAATACCACAAAAAGCTCCCCACTTGTGGGTAAAGTGAGCACAGGTGCAGTGATAAGGCTCCTTTTCAACTCCTTGAAGCTTTCTTCGCATTCATCACTCCAAGCAAACTTTACTCCCTTTCGAGTTAGCTTGGTAAGAGGGTTGGACAATCGTGAGAAGTTTCTCACAAATCGTCGATAATATCCAGATAACCCCAAGAAGCTACGGATATCAGTTACCGATGTTGGCCTCGGCCATCCCTCAATTGCATCTGTTTTGGAGGGGTCCACAGATATCCCATTGCTTGTGATGATATGTCCCAAGAATGAGACCTCCTTCAACCAGAACTCACACTTGCTGTACTTGGCATAGAGCTTCTCCTTGCGCAAAGTCTCCAGTACAGTTCTTAAATGCTCCTCATGGTCCTCCTTGGTTTTGGAGTATATTAGAATATCATTTATAAAGACTAACACAAATTTATCTAGGTAATCTCTAAAGACTCTATTCATCAAGTCCATGAATATTGCTGGAGCATTGGTGAGTCCAAAAGGCATTACTATGAATTCATAGTGCCCGTACCTTGTACGAAAAGCAGTCTTGGGGATATCTTCCTTCTTCACCCTTACTTGATAATATCCCGACCGCAAGTCGACCTTGGAGAAGTATTGTGCTCCACGCAGCTGATCAAACAAGTCATCGATTCTTGGGATAGGATACTTGTTCTTTATCGTGATTTTGTTAAGTTCACGATAATCGATGCAAAGCCGCATTGACCCATCCTTCTTCTTGACGAAGAGGACTGGTGCACCCCATGGTGATGCACTTGGGCATATAAACCCTTTATCCAGATTCTCCTGTAGTTGTTTCTTCAGTTCTTCAAGCTCAACCACAGCCATTCTATATGGATTCTTGGATATTGGTAGCGCCCCAGGTATAAGTTCAATTGAGAACTCAACATCTCTTCTTGGAGGAAGACCAGGAAGTTCCTCGGGAAATACTTCAGCGAATTCCCTCACAATAGGCATTTCTTCAAGGGTGGTTTCTTCCTTGGACTCAATCATCTGAGCTAGATATGCATGCTCATAAGGTAGTAATATCCATGCTTGAGATGATGGAGCTAAAGGAGATTCATCTTCCTCCTGACACTTGTAAAGAATCGGGGGTCGATTCTCCATATGGAGTGTGATTTCCCTCTCCCGACAATTTATGTTGGCTCTATATAAGGAAAGCCAATCCATGCCAAGAATTGCATCAAATTCCACCAAAGGGAGTATGACGAGGTTCGCCGGGAAATTCAATCCACATATTATAACAGGGGAGGACTTATACTCATGGGATGCAATGATTGCCCCATTTGCCGTACTCACCGACATCTTTACTTCCATGATTTGTGGTGGTGCAGGGATTGTTCTACTAAACTTTTGAGATATAAAAGAATGCGTAGAACCTGAATCAAAAAGTACGTTCGCTATTCTTGAATGAATAACTAGCGTACCTGTCACCACTTCGTTGTCGGGGTTCACTTCGGCAGAAGTGATGGCAAAAGCTCTTCCTTGCTGTCTTGGAGGTTGTTGATTGCCTCCGATAACCCTTGGATTAGGGAACTAATTCGCAAAATGACCCGGTTCTTTTCATTTGAAGCATTGAACAACGCGTTGAGGTTCGAACGGAGCGTTCCTCCCCTCCGTCGTAGCCGCGGGTCCTTCTTGCTGACAGTTAACAGCTAGGTGCCCTTCTCTTCCACACTTGAAGCATTTTCTTGTCCCCCTAAGGCAATTTCCAAGGTGCTTCTTTCCACACTTTTGGCAAGTGGGGTGCTGGAATTTCTTAGCGCCGTTGGATTTATCCATCGGACCACCAGCATTGAAGTCCACCTTCCGCTTCTTGTCCCCATGATACCCCTGTGATTCTCCGATCTCCATTTCAACCTTGAGGGCACATCGGACAATTTCCTCATAGCTGTCGAAGTCACGGATCGTTAATGCTTTCCGCAAGCTAGGATTCAGCCCACCAAAGAAGCGGTCAACCTTGCATTCGGGGGTAACGACAAAGCCGGAAGCGTATCGTGCAAGCCTTGTGAAGTTTGCCTCGTACGCTCCCACAGATTCCTCATCTTTCTGCTTGAGGGAAAGGAAGTCCTTTTCCATCTTAAGACGGAGGGTGCGTGGAAAATATTTATCGAAAAACATCTTCCGGAATACCTTCCATTCCAAAGCCTCGATCTCCTCCTCAGGCTTAGTATTTTTGATCAATGTCCACCATTGATCAGCTTCACCCTCCATATGATAAGCCGCCAGGAGAACCTTCTCTTTTTCAGAGAATTGGAGGATGGAGAATATCTTTTCAATGGAGTTGATCCATTGTTCAGCAATCGTGGGATCGGATGATCCACTAAAAGTAGGAGGCCTTTGTCTCATGAAGCTTTCAATAGCGACTTGTTCTTTCTTAGGGGGGGTTGGACGTTCCTCTTGACCAGTGTTTCTATTCAAAACTTGAGTTAACTGAGAGAGAAGCGTGACAAAGTTCGCGATTCCCGCTCCCATTGGATTGGGCATCTCATAAGTACAGTCATCACACTGATCTTCACAACGGTTGTTAGCCCGAGTTCTCCTATTACCGGCCATTGGCTGGAATAAAAGGAAAGTTAGGGGTAAAACATAAAGGGTAATCCAAAGACAAAAGTTGATGACTTATAAATAAACTTTAATCTCTTTAACTCATGAGTCTATAGGATTCAATCCAGGCTTTTCATGATCTTCCTTCTAACATATATTCTTAGGGGCATTTTTCCCTTAATAAGGGTTCATACTAAGATTGTGAATTTATCAAAACATATCCCCCGGGAGTGTCGTAACCAAGAGTGCAACAAGGCCCGTTGTCGTGCACCAGTTCCCGTTCGAGTCTACCTCAAAGCGGTGTTTTCGGGTTTTACCCCTAGGATACATCTGTGCCAGAGCCGCCTCTACCTGCTCGTATCCAGACAGGGATGTATTTGTTTGATAAAACACTTACTTCGTATTTACCAAAACTTAGGGATGTTTTTATTATGCTTAGTCTTGTATCTAAGGCTTTATTAGGGTTTCCTAATCCCAAAAATAACTAAACCTATCCTTTGATACCAACTATGACAACCCTGCTTTTTATTACAACTTAAACATGCTTTATTACATAAAAATTCACTTGATACAATAAGGAAGATCGAGAGGTTTAGTGTCTTTGGGGATTAGGATCATTACATAAAAACTTTAAACTTGAAATACAACATCCTTATTGAAAACTTCCTTTACATGACCACTACATTCCTTCGTACTTAGCATTGCATGGGATAACCTGAGGACATGCATAAGAAATGGGTGAGCTATAAAGCCCAGTAAGGGAGTACATAATGAATAACATGAGGAGTACAATACATGTTAGGCAATAGGCATATCAATAGAGCATAATAGAGACATGAACATAAAGGCATGATAAAGCATGATAATCATAACATGGAAATGTGGCAACAACACTTAACATTGAATTAGCATGAGCCAAGGCTCATTGCACATGGAGCATGAGTAAACCCTCATTGCACTTGAAGCACGAGTAAACCCTCATTGCACTTGAATTAGCATGAGTCAACACTCATTGCACATGACGTATCATGATACTTTACTTTACCCAATGCATTGGAGCGCTATAAAGGGCGCACCCTTCTTAAACATTTCATTTCATGCATAAGTGTGCCACATGGATCATAAAACATGGATTCATAAAACATAATCATTTCTTCCACGATAAAGGAAAGTGGAATTCATACATGAAACTTTATAATCAATATGTAAATGTGCATAAAGGTGAATACCCTTGATGAAGAAATGGGCATGGTATTCACTACACAAAGACATTGGCTTAGAAAATCGGTGCGATTTCGGCAGCGTAACGGCGTGACATAAGAATTCATAAAAAAGGTTGATGAGAGAGAGAAAGAGATTCCTCGTCATATTTACTTGTAATGGACAGTAAGGATATCATATATATACATGTCCCAACAATAGAAATGGAATTTAGATACATGATACAAAAGTATAGCTTGAATGTAAAAGAAGAGAGAGAAGTTCCTTTCGGAATTTCGGCATAGTAACGGGTGTACATGGGAGGCATTTAATGAGAGAGAAAGGGTTTTCCCATCATTCAAACAATAAGAGGGCAGTATGGGGGAGGTGTGAAACCATACCCCAACATTCATAAATGAAATTAAAAGGGCAATACAACTTAAATAAAATTGACAAAAATGAGAAAGGAAGAAAAAACCCTTACTTGGAAGTGTGCTTCCAAAGGCTAGAGAGAGGCTTGTGAGAGGCTTCTTGGGAGCTTGGGGCACCTTGAGAGGATTCTAGAGAGATTAGGGCAGAGGTTGGACGAACTTAAAGGGATTTGAGTGAGGAGGAAGTGGGGGCTTGGGTGGGTTTATATAGGAAAGGTGAGAGAATTCTTTATTATTTAGGTTTGGGACCCCTTATATTAAAATAATCCAAACCACAAACCATCCCATGGTATTTGCCCATGGTTTCTGGAAAAGGACAGAGGAAAACAATATTTTACAAGGCCAAGGTCCGAACTTATTAAAAAATTAGGGTTTCTTATGTGGAGGTGAGTCACACTCCCATGGAAATTAATTTAAAAAGGCAAAGTGTTGAATAAGTCTTGAGGGCTCCATTAATGCTTTGAAAAGTGAGTCAAACAAACCCAAAACCTCATTATTTTAATGATAAAACATATATTGGCCGAACATAAGGATTATGGTATTTTATTACATCACCATTGGGTCATTATGATGTCATAAAACACATTATATATTTAAATGGTATTTAATTTTTACCCAAAAATTTGACTGTCTCAGAAAATTATGAAAAATTCACCGTTGGATAATTTCGACGTCCTGATTCCAAAAATAATATTTATTTTAACTAAATAATTTTCTAAATATGTGAATTTTCACTTTTAAAATAAAAACCGACATTTATAAAATATTCACGGGTTTTGACAGAAATGGCTTTCAAACCTTAATAAAAATTTTAATTGCATTCATAAAATTATAAGATCATTTATATTTAATAAAAATTAATTTAATATTAATAATAATATTTTATTAAAATATTATTTAATTCAAAAATCCTTTAATTTAATAAAATATAATTCTTAATTAAATAATAACTAAAAACATCATTTGTACTTTAAAAACTAATTACAATGCATCAAAAATGACTAGAAATTATATTCATTATTATATAAAAAAATAATGTACATGAACATGGTGCTACTTATTTGTTACATAACCCCTTAAAATAGCCGCATAAGACCTAAGGGTAAGGTGTGCGATGGTGACAGACTCTTGGGGTTGCTCGGATAACATCGCTCGAGTGGTAATCTCTATCAACTTCCATTTTTCCCGTAGACGATCACGTTCGAGCTTGACTTGATGAAGCTCAGCTTGATCTTGTTCAAGGGCAAAGCCCAAAGACGCCACCTCTTTTCCGAGCTCCGACAAATGGGCTTCGTAAGGGGCAATTCTACTGGATGAGGTCATCGCTTCCTTTGTCTGAGTAGAAAATTGGTTCGTTAAAGCCTTATATTTAAACTACCCAGATGATCACTGTTCAACGGCTATAAAAGTAACGGTCACAAATCTTAACGTTAAACTAAAGAAGTTGACATCATATAAAAACATAAAGAAACATTTAACTGGATCAAGAGGGATTTTCCATTAATGAAATTTTGGGTCGTTACATTCCATATATTTTTTACTTTACATAGTGAAATGATATCATTATCTTAAAAAATTACTTTTGTGCAATCAAATTCTTAAATAACTATGTGGTTTTATCCAAAGGCATCTAAAACCAAGCTTCATCCCATAGTAAAAGAGTCTCTAGAGGAAGCTGATGCGGGTCCAGTGACTATGAGAGATACCATCATTATAGATTAATCTTTAGCAACTACTTTATTTGATACTAGTGCATATAACTCATATATATTGACTTGTATTGTGAACATACTAAATAATCCTACAAATATTTTGTCTTATGTGATGGATATTACTATGCCCTCTTAAATAAAGATAGAGAAGGGTCTTCAGTGTCCTTGTGTTTTCTCTCTATTAGAGATTGATCTTACCTGTAATTATTTTGTTATTTATATGAATCCTATTGAAATAATTATTATAATTTTTTGTATGATTTCTAATATGGTTTTAATTGATTTCTATCTTTTATAGGTTTCCTTTACTTCGCCCAGTGGTGTGTGCCATGTTTTTCAGGGAGAATGATACCTGAAGTCGAGTAGATACAAACCTTATTTTCTAGAGTTGGGTAGGGTAATATCATTTTTTTTATATTTATTTGGATTAATAATCTTTGAGATATGATCTCCCTCTAGTTTTAATCAAGTTTCTCAACATGTTTCCTTCTGAATTTTCTGGTTTGACACTGGTAAGAGAAGTGGAGTTCTCTATTGATTTAGTTCCTAGTACTCATCCAGTGTTTATTCTATCTTACCTTATAGAACCAAAAGAGTTGAAAAATTTGAAATCTTAGTTAGATGATGTTGTATAAAAAGGATTTATACACCCTAGTGTATCACTAGGGATGGTACATGTTCTGTTTTCAAAGAAAGATGATGGGACACTTTTCATATGTGTTTATTAGAAACTCAATCGACTCATGGTAAAGAAAAAATATGCTTTTCCACATATTAATGATTTGTTTGATTAGTTTAAAGGGGTGAAGTAGTTCTCAAATATTTATCTACTATTTGGTTATCACCAGTTTATAATTAAATAATATGATATTTAGAAAACCACCTTCAGGAGTAGGTATATCCATTATAAGTATCTTGTTATTCCATTTAATCCAACCAATGATCCTATAGATTTTATGGAACTGAAGAAAAGGATATTCCATGAATACCTAGACTCATTTGTGGTAGTATTTATGTATGAAATCTTGTTTTACTCGAAAATTGAGGTAGATCATGTGCATCATTTGAGAGAACTTATGGAAATTTTGAGAAACCACTAAATTTACATTAAGCTTCAAAGTGTAATTTCTAGATTTGATAAGTGAATTTATTGTAATATATAGTCTCTTAGCATGGTATTTTAATTTATCTTGATAAGGTGAAATATATTATTACATTTTAGAAACCAATTAATGATTTTTAGATGTGTATATTCTTGGGCTTGGTGGGGTAATACCATAGGTTTGTTAAAGATTTATCAAAGCTGCATTCTCCAAAGACAACTCTCACTTGAAAGGGAGTGGAGTTATTATAGGATAAGAAATTTCAGAGTTATTTTGATGCGTTAAAATGTATTTTGACTTATATTACATTATTGACTCTTTTAGAGGATATATAGGGATATGTGGTCTTTTATGATGCATCAGGTTTGGGTTTGGGATGTGTCCCTATGTAGGGTGATCACATGGTAGCCTATGGTTCCAAACTGCTTAGGCCACAAGGGAAGAATTACCCAACACATGATCTTTAACTTTAATCCATTATGAAGGCTCTCAATAATTGGTGTAATTAACTTTTAGATAAAATTTTACATTTATTCCAACCATAAAATCTTGAGTTACAGTTTCTATTAAAAAGATTTGAATATCAAAACAAGGAATTGGGTGGAATACCTTTATCCTTTTTATTTTGACATTTACTACACCCCAGGTAAAGGGAATGTCATCTCTGGTGTGTTAAGTAAGAAAATTATAACTCAGACCATGAAATAATCATCAAAATGTTAGAATTTGGTGGAACTTTTAGCTATGTTTTATTTGGGATCCTAAGAGGATGTGACATAGGTTTCTTGAAAAACAATAAGTTTACCTTCACTCTTCTTGAGATGATTCTACAAGAGAAACAAACTAATTATGAATTTTGTGAAATTAGGGACTCTCTTTATAGTGGGGAGACCATTGGTAAGTTTTCTTTCTCTTAATAGTTCATTCTATGTTTCCAGAATAGGCATGTTTTACCTTTTCCTCTGTGAAAGGTTATGATGTATTATTTCCATATTTCTCATTGGGCGGTGCACCCCAAAACCACAAAAAAATTCTATGGTATGTGGGGATGATTTTGGTGTTTAGGTATAAGATGATACATTTCTGACTTTTTTCTCATTGTTATACCTGCCAACAAGTTGAAGTAGAGAACTACAGACCTTCGTGTTTTCTTCAACCACTTCTAGTGATGACATAGAAGTGTGACAATATCTTTATAGACTTTTTGGTTGGGTTTCCATGTACCCCTTGGGAAAATAATTTGATATGGGTTTCGATCAAAAATTTGACCAAATTATCTCACTTTATACCCATTTGAGATACAACCAAAGTTAAGGATTTGGGAAATCTATACGTGAAAGAGATTGTCTATTTGCATGGAATTTCTTATTTTATAGTCTCTAATAGGGATTCCCATTTTACTTCTTATTTCTGAAAGTTCCTTTAGAAGGCACTGGGACCTCTGATACATTTAATCATAGTATATCATCCACAAATGGATGGCCAGATGGAATGAACAATACTTATTCTTGAATACATGATATGTTCTTGTATTATTGAATTTGTTTGAGCTTGGTATATCCATTTGGGACTGGTTGAGTTTTCCTAAAAAACCTATTACCATTTCACTATCAGGATGGCTCATTTTTAATCCTTATATGGATATTTGTGTGAATATTTTTTTTTGGTCGAGGATTGGTGAATCTTCCTTGGTTGGATTGAGTTTAGTCCAAGAGATCACGGTGAAGATTCAGTTGATTAGTTAGATAATGGTAACAAAACAGAGCTATTATAAATATTATATTGATCATTGTCGATAACCATTGGAGTTTTTTGTAGGTGACTAGGTGTTTTTGAGATTTTTTCCTCTATTGATTCACTAATGTTTTGGAAAATAATGAAAACATATGTTGATATTTATGTGTCCTTTTGATATTGTTGAGTAGGTGGGGAAATTGGATTACCATTTATAAATTCCACCATAGTTTACATCTATCCACAATGTGTTTCATGTATCGCTTCTCATGAAGTATTTTTCTGACCCTTCTCATGTCGTAAGATGGGAATATCTTGATGTTTAACCCAATTTATCCATGACTAAGCATCCTGTATGGATTTTTTATTTTTATAAAAAGGTTCTTCATGGGAAGATGATACCTTTGGTCTATGTGATAGGGAATCATGGTTCTGATTCATATGATACTTGGGAGTGTGAGGAACTGATGAGTGAAAATTTTCCTCATCTCTTTAACCTAGATTTTTCTTGATAGGATTTATAGGGAAGGAATTTTTTTATGGTGTGGAGGTTGTAACATTTTGTTAACTTATTTCAAGTACTTATTTAACCTTGTTTTGATTATCCTTTGGTTGGGTTTTATCTTAGGGTGTTTCAGGTGATATTCAGAAAAATTATTGAAATTTTTGGGCAGTGCACAGTTAATGCATGGTTTTAAAAAACCATGTGCTCCTTAGTGAAAACCATGAACCCCTAATATTAGGGGTCGCATAGTTTCCCAAACCATGAAACCACCCATGGGAAACTGTGCACCCCAAATAGTAAGGTCAGATGGTTTCTTTAATCGTGCACCCCCTCCAAAAAACCATGCATGTAGAAATTTAATCCCCTAAAAAATATTTTAAAATCCCGATACCCATCTTTTTAACCCCTAATCACCCTATTTCGACCATAATATAATTCCATTGTCCTTTATTTCCCTTGAGAGGTGTAATTGACTACTCCAACCACTTTTCCTTATGGATTGAAGCTCCAGTGATTGTGTTTGATCTCCTCTAGGTAAGTGGATCTCCTCTCTTATGGATTCTCCAAATATACCTTTTAGTTTTCTATAGAGATTGATAGATCATCATGTTATTGATGGATCTAATCTCTGCTTTTATGGATCTTGATTCTAGGTTTGATTCTTCAATCTCCTTTTCCTTCATTCTGTGTTGGTGTTCCTCATTATAGGTGTTGATTGTTTGGTCTCATGATTAAAGGTAGGTGGTTCCGTAAGGATTTACCATATAATTGAAACCTTATATTTATTGATTAATTTGAAATTATTTTTTAACTGATTTAGAACACCGTATTTGAGATTATTTGATGTGTTATTTTAAAAGGGCATGAAAATTATGAAAACCCCAATTTCAATGAAATTGAAATTATTTAGTATATTTTTTATAAAAATAATGGATTGATTTGAAAAGTGATTTTTTTGAAATTATTAATATATGATTCTTAAAATAATTGGGTTAAATTGAAAGATGATTTGAAAGGGAATTAATTTAACAAAAACCTATTTTTTGGTTTGGAAATGAAAAGGAATGTTGAGAAATAAATTTGATAAATTGAACTATGAATGATGAAATGATTTGAAATAATTTATTTTCCCATGATTGGTTAATAGTTAGTAGGTGTTTTAGGAAAAGCACGTTATAACTTTAACTCCCTATCAATGTATTATTGATGAAAACACTAATTAAACCAAGTTCTACATTATTTCCTATAATGGATCTCCTCAAAGAGGTGTTTATTTGAGTGTGCACATATAAATTGGGCTATGCAGATGGATGAGAAGTGTAGGGATCCTATATCCAGAAACTCACATATTGTGGGGATTATTATTGTAGTGATTTGATTTGTTTTGTTTGACATGATTACACATTCCATTTATTATTTAATTACTTTATTCTTGTTAAGTTTTTTTATATAAGTGTATAATATAAAATGTTCATTTAAACCTGTTTTGATATATCTACCATCTTTTTTATTTTAAATCATTTTTTTATATTTAAATTTCATTTCATATCTTGTTTTATTTAAATTGATAGAATAAATGGTTTATTGTTATGTAATTTATTATAGAAAACTTGGTGAGACCCTATTAGACTATTATCTCACACCCTACATTTTCCTTTAGGAGTTTTTAGATTATATTTTACCAGTTCCAAGAAAAGGGAAAGTGCTACTTAGTGATGGTGGATGTTCTTCAGTAGCAGCGTCGAGTTGCATGTGATAATTCTTTCTTCAAAAATTCTCTGAGTGTGTTCTTTGTGATCGTGATCATACCCGATTTATTCGATTTCGTATATCATGACACACTCTATTTTCTTTTTGGGCTGCACTACTCTTTTATCTTGTAGTGCATGTGTTTGAGCTGACAGGTTGCATGTATTTTTCACCTCGTACCTCGTACTATCAGGTGACATGTCTAAAAAGAAACATTAATTATGTCAAGGTATTTAAAATCTCCAAATATGACTGTTATAAATTAAATTGAAAGATGACAAAATAGATTAAGAAACGGTTTCACAATATGTCATGGAAATGGTGTCTCCTTCACACGGTGTCTGGTTCACGGTGTCCCATGGTCACAGTGTCTGGATGTCACAATGTCTGCTTGTTCATGGTGTTTGTTTGTTCACGGTGTCTTTTTGTTTACAGTGTCTCATGGTCACAGTGTTAGGATGTCACGGTGTCTACTAGTTCACGGTGTCTCATGGTCACGGTGTCTCAGACTTAGGCAAATATCTGTATTCAGACTTAAGCAGTGATATTTATGGAATAGATTAAATGTAATCATTTGTCAGATAAATCATTATAAAGTAAATCAAAAGATAGTGTACAGTAACCAAGCTGAGTGTATAGTACTTAAGAGCTTTGGGTAGCTTTTACTAAACAATTTTATAGTTTATGTGAGATATATTACATAGAGTTAACAAGGTTTATAGACTGAATAGGATTTGTGATCATTAAAACGTGATTAATACATGATAAGACCAACAATATCCCCCTTTTTTATGATCACAAATCATGTATAGTTATAGTTTATATTTTTACTGACAACATAGTTCTAATGTGCATATAACATATATAGAGTGATTGTTCTCCTATAGATATTTCTCCCCCTTTTGGGATTATCAAAAAGTAGCAAGAAAAGTGCATAATGTATTAGATAAAAAGAGGGGCATTACAAAGAGTAAAAAAACATAACAATATTCCTATCAAAAAGGAGTAATCATTGTATTTCTTCACTGGTTGGTCTTCTCTTTTCCCTTATCAGTAGCAGCAGAAGAAGAAGTCATAGGAGAAAAAGTTGAGGTAGAAGAAGGGAGTGATCCGGTTGATAGAGAAGGTAAAGGAAGACCTTTAAAGACATAGGGATCTAGTGTAGGTGTAGTAGAAGGGCGAGGAATTAATTTATCAAGGATCACAATCTTGATCTGACTCAGTGCCTGATTGACAGACATAGAATTGGAGGCTAGGCCATAGGTGAATGTAGGCAAACCAGGTCTCATAGGTGCAGCTGTAAGAGCAACAATGGTTGTACTTTGTACATGAAGATAGAGCCTAAGAAGCTTGATAAAATTAGAAATGATCTCTCCACCGTACTGCATAGATTTCTCAAATTCATCCTTATTTTCCATAAACTTATATAACAAACGAGTGAACTATGTGATATTTTTTACTTGAGTCTTGAAAGATTGAGTAATAAGAGGAATCATCAGATTTTTCATAAGGTATTAGAAATGATTAGTCATGTTATCCTTTGAGAAGATTCATTTGAAGTAGAAATCCACTTTCTTGGAAATTTCTTGCTAAGAATCATTAGAAATTTTCGAATGAATTTGGACTAGATTAAGAAATATGTCACTATTCTTTATAACTTCAGATAGAGAATATTTATTGAAACCATTAAGCATAGTCTGAAGTGCTTCTTTTACCACTGTTCTGAGCAAGTCACTATCTAAGGAAGGTTGAGATGATTTTCCATATGCTTTAAAAGTAGTGACAACTGAGGTGAGAGATTTCAGTTGATTTAGCACTTTTTTAAGGCATCCCTTAGACTCATCAGTGAGCTTGTTAAGACTAACAACAAGTTATCGCATCTCTTTCACTATATTCTTGTTTAATTCAGAAAACGTTTCAGCTAAGGAAGCTAAATGAGGTTGAATCAGAGAGGCAATATTCTGTTGGGTTTGAGGAAAAACAGGTTCCACAGTATGAGAAGCAATATCTGATCTCGAATTAATCACTTTCTACATGTCTTCAACCATACCTCTTAGAGTCTTCACTTAATCACTAAGAATTATGTTTTCAACTCTGACTTCATGAATCTCATGAAGCATTTTAGGTTGAATCTTCCCAATGACTTTTTCTGACAACATTGAGTCATCTCTATTACTTATATTTGTTATAGGAGCTGGTTGGGTATTCATGAGTTTTTCAACTCTAGCTAAAAGGGTAGCTTCAAATTCTTTCAGATCATCTTTACTCACAAAGGTTGGTTGTTCTTGTGACGGTTCAGAGATAGGGACTGAGATGGGATCAAGTTCTTCTTCGGGGGGCAAGATTAGATACAGATTTCAATTGGAACATGGTAGATAGATCAAGACTTTTTACTGAGACTTCCTGAGAGTTATTCATATCATAAAAACTAGGGAACTTATACCGAGTTTCTATAGGGCTTGGATTAATTGGGTTTGGTACTTCAATAGATTCCAGATTTGGGGGTTGCTCCCCCTTAATAGTTTCATCCTTCTCAGGACTGAGAGGTTTAGGGTCTTGATCTATTTCCATGAATTCAACTCTTAGTTCCCCACCCATTTCCTATCTATCCAACTGAAAAGCTAGTTCCATCCTTTCCTCAGCTGAAGAAATGAATTCAGGAATAGATTGTTCCACTTGGAGTTCCTTAAGCTCGTCTTCTTGTATAGCAGGTAATTATTTTTCTATAAGTTCCTACATAGCATTATTTTCGGTTTATTTTTCAATTGATTCTATTTCAACTTTGGGTTGATCTTCCAAATTAGAAAAATCTTTAGAAGTAAGGACTTCTTTTTCAAGTACTACATGAGGAATGGGGGTATTATCTTCTACATCAGAAACAGTTTCCCTAGGAGGCACAGCAGCCTCTTCTTCTTCTTCTTTAGAATACTCAACAACTTCATCTGGTTCCAAACCAGGATCAAAAATATCTTTTGGTCTTGAAGGATGTTCCACTTGATTTAACTTTTCATAGATCCTATCATTGTCTTCCACCCATACCTTTTTCCAAGTATTCTAATTGATTTTCATTATATTGATAATGAATTTTGAAAGGCATACCTCACAGTCCTTGATAACTTCTTCATTAGGTCCAAACAGAACTTTGGCATGAGGCATGTCTAATATAAGCTAAGAATAAAATAGGTAGGTTGACTTGGATGTGGTTTTGATCATCTCACACATATGGTGTATGACATACTTACAAAGGTTGATCTTGTTCCCATTTTTCATAAGGTGAATCAAAAACACATCATGATATTTTAGTACAGAGAAATAACCTTTTCTAGGGCTAATAAAGCTCTGAATAAACTTAAACAGAAGTATAGATTCTCCATCCAGTTCAGCAGCGATGGCTCTTCTCTTTGTTCCATTTCCAATTAAGCTTTTCAAAGCATCTTCCAAAACAAAGAATTCACTAGAAGGTGGAGGTCCTCTCTGATAGTCCTCGAAGATTCCTTCATGAGGTATCCCAAGGCATGTATCCCATAACCTCAAAGAGAATGTGCATATCTGGCCATTTATCCAGCTTCTCACAGTATAACCATCTTCAGAATCAAAGGAGAACTGAACAAACTGATAAAATTGAGCCACTAGCTTAGGGTAGATAGGTCTATATTCCTTCAAAAAACATTCTAACCAGCCTTTCTCTTTTAAAACTTTCAAAATCCAAGACTTACTCGACATAAGCCACTTAGGGAAAATATTTTTCTTAGGTACTACTACTCGGTTCACCATATTTGGATTTAGAGGACCTTCGGGTGCTAGCTTGGGTGCGATCTTCTTCTTCTTTGAGCTGAGTTTCTCAGGAGTCAATGATGAAGGGCGTTTCATCCTAGGAATTCACCAAAGGTTTGAGAGAGATAAGGGTTGAAGGGTTGAAGAAGGGTTACGAATTGAGTGAATAGAAGAAATCTCAAGTGAAAAACAAGTGACACTTCCTTTATTTTATCATTTAGGAATATCAAACGTCATAAAAATAAAATCACGGGAAAGTAAAAAGGTGGAATGAATAATTACCGCAATACAGTTTTTAATTTGTAAATAAAACCTATAAATAATATTTATGGTGAGACCATATTAGGTCTTTATGGTGATACAGTGAATGAACTTTACGGTGAGACAGTGACTAAATCTTTACGGTGAGACAGTGACTGAATCTTTAAGGTGAGATAGTGACTGTCAAACAGTAATCACGAAATACTGACTATGAGATTGTAAACATGAAATAGTAAGATATAAAACAATAATACATTTACTTAAGGTTTATCATGCCTAGTTCATTTATGATGTAGTTTATTCTTTCAGAATTTAATGGTTTGCTAAATATATCAGCGAGCTAATATTCAGTACCAATGAATTCCAAAGTGATATCACATTTTTTATAATGATCTCTCAAAAAGTGATTTCTTACATCAATATGGTTTGTCCTAGAATGTGAAATGGGATTTTTTGAGATGTTAATAGCACTTTTGTTTTCACAATTTATAGTTACATGCCTGAATTGATATCCATAATCTAGTAATTTGTGTTTTATCCACAAGATTTGTGCACAGCAACTGCTAGAAGCTATGTATTCAGCTTCTGCAGTAGATAATGCAACAGAATTTTGTTTCTTACTACACCATGATACTAGTGACTTGCCTAAAAAGTGACATTTTCTAGAGGTGATTTTTTATCTAACTTACAGCCACCCAAGTCAGCATTAGAATAACTAACTAATTCAAATGATTGTCCTCTAGGATAGAACAGTCCTAGATTGGGTGTATGCTTGAGGTATTTGAAAATTATATTTATAGAATTTAAATGATATTCCTTAGGATTTACATGAAAATGAGCATGCATACACACACTAAACATAATGTCAGGTCGACTACTAGTTAAGTAGAGTAAACATCTAATCATTCCTCTATAAGTGGATTGATCAACATATTTTCCATCTTCATCAAGATCCAACTTACAAGTGGTACTCATGGGAGTGTCACTAATTTTAGTGTTATCTGATCCAAAACGTTTTAGAAGATCTCTAGTATATTTACTTTGAGTTAAAATAATACCATCATTATTTTGAAAGATTTTAAATCTGAGAAAGAATTTCAGTTCAGCCATTAAACTTATTCCAAATTAATTTTTCATAATTTTAGAAAAATCAACACATAATGAATTTCTTGAAGATACAAAGATAGAACATGAGCCTTATCCCGGTTGGTAAGGACTCCATAAGTGCATCCAAGTGACCTGGGATCAAATCTAAGTGGAGGCATAATTTCCAGGTTACTGTAGTAACACTGTAGCAGGTACTGTAGTGGGAACTGTGCAGTACTGTAGAAGGTACTGTTTGGCACTGTAGCAGCCGGAAATATGCCCCTGTTTGGGCCTTCGAGCCACCGATTTGGTCCCTGAGTCCTTTAAGGCCTTCAGGCCACCTAGGACTTTGGGTTAATAAGGCCTTCAGGCTATCTCAAGGCCTTCAGGCCACCTCAAGGCCTTCGGGCCACCTTAAAGTGTAGATGCAAACCAGACAACCTACAAGGAACAAGCTCTACAAGAAGGATGGGTAAGTAGCTTTCACCACAGTAGAAGCTAAACGGATTTCAAGAATTAGAGGGTATGGCACATTCCATTGGGACAAGCCTGTGCATGCACAGGAATTCCTATCCGAACAGTCATGCAGAGGTAGAGAGCTGATTTCATGATGAAGATGATGGGGAGGAGTAGTTCCAAGTAGTTAGTCTAGGTTGTATGTAATGTTTGAAGCCTACGGGAAATGAATTCTTCTAAGGCCTATGGTCCATGTAATACATACGCCTACGGGCCTTGTAAGGATTCCACATCACCCCTTGAAAGTTGGATTATCAAAAATCAATAAGAAAATAAAGACCTTCAGTCTATTGGATGGATGAAGATCCAAAGATAATGTTATCTACATAGATTTGAAAAACTAAAACATCATTAGAAATTTGTTTTATAAAAAGGGTAGGATCAGCTATTTCTTTTGTAAAACATTTTAAAATAAAAAAAGTACTCAACCTATCATACCAGGCTCTTGGAGCTTGTTTTAAACCATATAAATCTTTTGATAATTTAATAATATGATTTGGAAAATGGGGGTTTGTAAAACCAAGGGGTTGTTTAAAAAAGATATCCTTAACTATATACCCATTCTAGAATTCACTCTTAACATCCATTTGATATACTTTGAAATTCAGATGTGTAGCATAACAAAGTAGGATTGTGATGGCTTCAAGTCTAGCTACTGGTGAAAAGGTCTCTTCATAGTCAATTCCTTCTTCTTGAATATAGCCTTGTTCAACCAATCTAGCCTTGTTTCTAACTATGTTACCAGCTTCATTTACCCTATTTCTAAAAACCCATTTAGTGCCTATGGTGAATGTGTCATTGGGTCTTTCAAAAAGTTTCCAAACTTTGTTCCTTTCAAACTGATTATGTTCTTCTTGCATAACCATTACCCAAAATTCATCATTGATAGCATCATTAATGTTTTTAGGTTTAAGTTTTGACAAGAAGAATTGATGTTTAACCTGATTTCTAAGAGAATCTCTAGTTTGAGTTCCTTTTTCTAGGTCTCCTAAAACAACATCTAAGGGATGGTTCTTAAGAGTTCTAGAAGCTCTAGAAAAGGAAGTACTGGTGATTTTAGGTTCATAACAGATTCAGATTCATTGTGACTTGAGTCTAAGGAATTTCCAGAACCAAAAGTTTTCACAGATTATTTCAGAGAATGGTTTGAGGATTTTGAATTAATGTTTAGATTTGATACATCATCCTCCAGGTTCTCTAGAATGATTTTAGGCTCATGTGGATATGTTTCATCAAATTTTACATGGACAGATTCTTCCACACCTTTATTTCTTTTATTGAACACTCTATAGGCTTTACTAGACATAGAATATCCTAAAAAGATACCTTTATCACTCTTGGATGCAAATTTGTCAATATTTTCTTTAGTATTAAGGATAAAGACTTCTCAACCAAAAACTTTGAATTATTTAACTTTGGGTTTTCTATTGTTCCATTTCTCATAAGGATTCCTTTTAAGAATAGTTCTGATCAACACTCTATTTATTATGTAGCATGCTGTATTGATAGCTTCAACCCAAAAATAAATAGGTAGATCATATTCACTAAGCATTGCCCTAGCAATCTCTTGTAGGGTTCTATTTCTTATTTCTACAACTCCATTTTGTTGAGGTGTTCTAGGGGTAGAGAAATTGTGACTATAACCATTTTGTGAGAAAAAGGATTCAAACTATTGATTTTCAAACTCACGACCATGATCACTTCTTAAGAATTTAATTTTAAGTCTACTAAGATTTTCCACAGACTTGGAATATTTAGTAAAATAAGAGCAGGCTTCACTTTTGTGAGTTAAAAGAAGGTCAAAGTATATCTAGAAAAGTCATCAACAAGAACATAAACATAGTGCTTCCCATTTAAACTAGAAACTCTAGATGGTCCAAAAAAATCCATGTGAACCAGTTCGAGAAGTTGATAAGTTGACACTTATTTCTTTGGTTTGAAGGAGATTTTGTGTTATTTTCCCTTTTGATAAGGATTACACGCTTTTTCATTTGGAAACTCAAGTTTGGGTAAGTCTTAAACTAAGATTTTTCTAGTTAGCTTTCTAAGAGAGTGAATATTACAGTGTCCTAGTCTCCTATGCCAGATCCATGATTATTTATGAAATACACGTAAGCATGAATCATTTTGAGAAGCCAAAAATCTAAGTTAACGGAGTAAACATTTTCATTTATTAATGCAGAAAACACTAATTCTTATTTAGAATTAAAGACGTTGAAAGCATCATTTTCAAATATAACATGAAATCCATCATCACATAATTATGAGATACTAAGCAGATTATATTTTAATCTATCAACAAACAGTACTTTGGAAATCAATACTGAGTTAGAGTTACCAATTTGGCTGAGGCCAATAATCTTTACTTTGGCATCTTCACCAAATGTGACATGTCCTCCATCTATTTTTATTAGGTTCTTTAAGCATGAGTAATATCTTGTCATGTGTCTTGAACACCCACTTTCCAAGTACCATAAAATTCTACAGGAACTCTTTAAGAAGATTTCCTACAAAATGATCAAGCAAAAATAGATTTTGGTACCCATACTTGTTTGGATCCAGTAATATTTGTAATAAGTACTATAGGAACCCACATATACCTCATAGGTTTCCTATAATCATTATGTAAAATATTTGAAAAATAAACTCTATTTGGTCCTAAAAAGCTTGAAACAGTAGAGAGTTTATCATAACTTGTACTAGTTGATTTGTGTCTAGAACTGGGAGTAAAACTGTATGTCCTAGATTTAGAAACAAAATTTGTTCTACCAAGGTTTATTTTTCTAGGTTGATAACCAATTCCAGTATTGTATTTAGGGGAAATTTTTTACCTATAATTTGATTAAGGTTATTTTTTCCATTGGTAAATTTTTCTAGGTCATTATTCAATTTCTCATTAGACATTTTTAATTTATTGTTCTCTTTGAGTAGTTGATCCTTTTTCTCTTTTTCAGTTGTGAGTTCAGATTTAACAATCAAAGTAAGGGCATAAGGTTTCTTCAATGATTTGTATTTTTCATTTAGTTAATTGCATGTTTCTTCAATAATATTACAATATTAAAACATTTCCTCATTAGTCATATTTTCATAGTCACTATAATATCCATAATAGTATTAATTATGTACCAGAGAGTCTAGTGTTACCTCAAATATGTTTGTTATAAAACACATATTGGCTTTGTTTTCTTATTCATCATGGGATGTTTCTGAGTATCTTGAACTATCCTCAGAAGCACTCCAATTTTCATTCATTGCCTTTTTATACTTCATATCCTTGTCCTCATATCTCTTTTTGTACTTTAGCTTTGGACAGTCATCCTTAATATGTCCTTTGCGCTTACATTCATAAAAGACAATCCCATCAGTCTTGTTGCTTCTTTTCCAATCCTTCTTCCAACTTCCTTTTTGGTCATATCTTCCCTTGAAGTTAGGCTTTCTAAAAAAGTTCTTATTCTTGAAAAATCTTTTAAATCTTATGGATAATTGAGCCATCTCCTCATCACTGTCAGGTGATGACTGTTCACTACTGGAACTTTCTACAGAAGCTTCCAATTTCGCTTTGTCTTTGTGTTTAGAGGTGGTGGTCTTGAATGCCACAGATTTTATTTTTGGTTCATCCTCATCTTCCTTGTTGAGTTTCATCTCTTCTTCATATATCATCAGTTTCCCAATGAGTTATTTTATAGGTATCTTGCTGATGTCGCATGATTCTCTTATAGAGACAGAGGTTCCTCTCTATCTGTCAGGAAGACATCTGAGAATTCTCATGATCTATTCCTTCACAGTGACTTCTCTTCCAAGAGAAATCATTGTGTTGAAAATCTCATTGAACCTAAGATACATGTCAGAGATAGGCTCATCAGGTTTCATTTTAAAGTTACCATATTTAATATTATAAGTATTAAGTCTCATTTATTTGACACTAGATGTTCTTTCATGTGATATAGAAAAGGTATCCCAAATTTCATGGGCATTTTTACAAGTAGAAATTATATTGAATTCCTCATCTCCTAAATAGCAATATAAATAATTCATGGCTTTGAAATTTTTATTATAGTCAGTTTTGATAGGTTCATCCCATGTGATTCTATCATTAGTAGGAATCTTATATTCATCTATAATGTAAGACCAAATTTCAAAACCCATACTTTCTAAATGCATTTTCATTTTAATTTTCCATTGAGAATAGTTGGTTCCATTAAAGAATGGTGGTTTTTTTGTTACAACACCTTCCAATCTATTGTCTATAATAAATAAATACTTTTGAAAGAGCTATAAATTTAGAATTAACATAAATTTATAGATCATTAAAGTAAAACTACAATCACAATTGAATAGGGTTAAATAGAGTCTTAATAAACATCCTCTGATACCAAATGTCGGTCGAAGTAGATTACTCAAGAGGGGGGGTAAATTGAGTAACTATAAAAATTTCTGATCAAAAAGTATTATTTAGAAAGGTTTCCCCAAAAGGTTAAATACAGCCCAGTTAATCAAGGTTATACTGTTATAACAGTTTGACTATTTAAATAACTTCTTAGAAGATTGATTAGTTCTCAGTAATATTAAGATCAGTAATTAATATTACTTTTGATTATATTATACTAAGACAAGACAGTTATAACTTATTTCCAAGATTAACTACCAAATTAAATTTAGTGATTTTTGAATTATAAAGTAAAGCAGTAAAACATAGAAGACTAAATTAAGCAGAATAGTGGATATAAAACAAGTGGTCCAGTCTCAAGCTGAGACCTATTCCACTCCACTTGGTGATCACCTGCCACCAAGTTTTTTATATAAATAAACTTGATCCAAACCCTGGATCGGGGTTAACAACATTACATAGGAATTTCTAGGTCACACGGGGACCACTTCTATAGTTCTTCGTGGGCACAAACAATCAGGCCACATAGGGACCTCTTCCACACTTATCTGTGGGTATACACAAGTGTAAAAAGATGTTTGAGTAAGGATATCTTGTATCCTTCTGTTTAAAGCAGGAGACAGAGTGTGCAGTTATACTGATACACACACTTCTTGAAAGCTAATAAAATGATACATAACAGAGCAAAAATATTGAGATAGGTTTAGAAATACTCTAAGTGTTAGTCTTTACATCTCAGGACTTCTGAGATGAAGAAGATGCATAAATCAAGTCCTCATATGGAAAACAGAGTGTCGCAAGCCAGAAAGTTTGACGTGTGTTCTTCATGATGTTTTTTAGTGTGAAGATGTTCTCAGGATTCAAGTATTCTTCATGTGTTCTTCAGCAGCAACGTCGAGTTGCATGTGAAAATTCTTTCTTCAAAAATTCTCTGATTATGTTCTTCGTGATCTTTCTCATACTTGATTGATTCGCTTTCATATATCATGCCACATTCTATTTTGTTTCTGGGACGCACTACTCTTTTATCTTGGAGTACATGTGTTTGAGATAACAGGTTGCATGTATTATACACCTCGTACCACATACTGTCAGGTGACATGTCTAAAAATAAACATTAATTATGTCAGTGCATTTAAAATCTCCAAATATGACTATTATAGATTGAATTTAAATATGAAAAAAAAAAGATTAAGAAACGGCATCATAGTATGTCATGGAAACGATGTCTCCTTAACACGGTGTCTGGTTCACAATGTCTCATGGTCCTGGTGTCTGGATGTCATGGTGTCTACTTGTTCACGGTGTCTGCTTGTTCACAGTGTCTGTTTGTTTACGGTGTCTCATGGTCACAGTGTCTGGATTTCATGGTGTCTGCTTGTTCATGGTGTCTGCTTGTTCACAGTGTCTGTTTGTTTATGGTGTCTCATGGTCACGGTGTCTGGATGTCATAGTGTCTGCTTGTTCATGGTGTCTCATGGTCACGATGTCTCAGACTAAGGCAAATATCTGTATTCAGACTTAAGAAGTGATATTTATGGAATGGATTAAACATAATCATTTGTTAGATAAATCATTATAAAGTAAATCAAAATATAGTTTACAGTAACCAAGATGAGTGTATAGAACTTAAGATCTTTGGATAGTTTTTACTAAACAATTGTACAGTTGATGTGAGATAGATTACATATATTTAACAAGGTTTATAGACTGAATAGGATTTGTGATCATTAAAACATGATTAATACATGAGGATTACAAAAATATCTCAATATCATAACATCATTTCATTATAGGAATCAAATATAGATTCCCTCTAGAAGTGATCCACACATGCTCAACAAACCTATGAATTTCATTGTAGGAATCCATAGATGCTAGTACGATAGATACAAATTCTTGTGTTGTTCATCATTGATCACCTTTAGAATCACCTTAAGAAGGATTCTCTTAGATATATCAAGAATTAAGAGTGGTAGTGGAGAGGATCACACTCAATTCTTGAGAGTGGTCTTGGAGAAAGGATCTCTCTAGGGCCTTGAGAGAATTCTTTGAATGTTATTGTTCACAACCAAAAAAAATGGCAAACTCCAATAAGAAATAATATAATTGGGTTTATATATAGTTAGGGTTAGAAAATAATAATTACACAAGTTCCCTTATTATTTTTATTAATCCCTATGGAACCTCGTGTCTTTAATAATTATATTATTATTATTTCTTAACATGTACAAAACTTGTGAATTAAATAAATATTATTTATTCAAATAATGGTTAATATATATATATATATATATTATTTCTTACAAGACCATTAAATTTGGTCTGTCATTCCTCCACAATATTTATCAGGCCTTGAATAATGACTATTTATTTAATAAATAAATATCATTGCATTATTCATCAATAAATAAATAAATATTATATTCATTAAATAGAAAAGAAATATTTATTAAATATTATGCTCATAATATATTCTATCGAATAATCTGTAACAGAATATATATGAGAAAAAAAACATGAATAGTTATTAAACCACATTTGGAAGTAATATTTATTGAACTTATTAAATAATAAATAATTTTATTATTTAACTGAGGTTATGGACACAATTATTATGTGAATCTTTAGGACTCTTTCTCAGCAGCATTTGGAGAAGCATTCCAAAGTCCAAGGTTAGCGTCTAGAAACATTCCAAGGCACCCATAGAGAATGAAATTAATTTCACAATGACATAAAACCTCATATGGATTCTTAATATGTAATAAAATCCCTTTATCGTGATATCTCTAATCAAGAAGGTTGCAAGATGGTGCCATAAACTTATGTTCTCAATGTCTCTTTCTTTGAATTTCTAGAAATTAAAATTGGCCACAGAACACCATGGAAGTGGATTTATTTAGTCTATATCATTTCCATTAAAAAAATGGATAAATCCTTTTTTTATTATTCATTAATGAAATATTAATCATGTTGTACCCAACATATCCTACTTCATCGCGAACATGTGTTTTCAAGGTTTTTTTCAATACATCAAAGTACATAAATCATAATATCCATTAATAATAATAGTAAAGTCTAAGTATCAATACACATGTATGCAGATAGGAACATACAATGACACATATAAATGTGTATTTCTTATAGGCAGGTCTCATTCACATAATCTTCTACAATGGAAATTACTAAGGGAATACACCATGATAAGGTTCCTCAAAGTCCTATGAGTCTCCACACCTAATAGTATGTATCATTTGTGTCCCTCAAATGATTTAATCTAGACATAGAGCATATATTAATAATATTTTTTGTGACATTTTTGGGTTCTCATCATAGTAGGGAGCTGCTATGACCTTTCAGTGAGACAACTACTCTCAAGACATCATCACATACTATGTCACATAGAAGAAAAATCATGATGTGATAATTATTTTATTAATATTCAAAACTATGAATATAGGTAATCATAAAGTACACAAAATTTGGTTCTAGTGAACCAACTCCAATAGGCTCTCACTTGAACTATAGCTAACTGATAATAACCTTTAGTATGCTAGCTCTCACATGATACTCATAATTCTATTAAGATAATGATTTATTCAATAGGTTTACTAAATTTTATTTTGTGGAAACTCTTTTTACTACAAATTCACCCCTCTAAGAAAAATATCTCAAGAGGTGATACTCCCATAGATGTTCTTTATCTGTTGATGTGACCCTGTCTCTTTTTCAAGAGACGTCATTGTAGTATAATCGCAATATAATGTGATAGGGTCTTTACTAATTGGTATCAAATCAAGATCCTAGACAAATTTTCATATCCAAATAGATTCTTTTGATACATCATAAGCTTCTATATACTCAAAATCCACTATAGAAATAGGGATAGTTGGTTGCTTTGAACTCTTCCAGCATACAGCTCCTCCTTTGAGACTGAAGACATATCTTGAATATTAATTCAAACAATTTTGATCTATTTTATAACTAGCATGAGTATAACCCGTGATGAAAAGATCATAATCTCCCCCATACACTAGGAACATATCCTTATTTCTTCTCAGATACTTAAGGATAGCCTTAATATCATACTAATTTTATTCGTCTGGATTAACATGACAACTTCCTACCATGCTCAATGCATAGGCAACATCAAGTCTAGTACATAACATGTCATACATGGTTTATCTTTTCTCCAAAGTGTATGGGGTCTTAATCATTCTATATTTCTCATATTTTGTTTTAGGAAAAACTTTCTTAGAAATATTTATACCATGTGAAATTAGAACCAATCCCCTATTGGATTGTTCCATACTAAATATATTTAGTATCTGGTCAATTAATATACCATTACTTAGTCCAAGAATCCTTTGGGATATATCATGAATGATCATGATACCAACAATTTAGGTTGTTTAACCTAATTCCTTTATAGATAAACAAGTTTTTAACCAATCATTAATAGAATATAAGATCAGCATGTCATTTCCAATAAGTAATATGTAATCAACATATACTACTAGGATGCCAACTGAATTCCTATTAAACCACTTATAAACACATCGATCACATTAATTCTTAATAAAACCAAATTTTTTATAGCTTCATTGAACCAAATTTTCTATGATTTAGATGCTTCATTAAATCTATTAATAGATATCTATAACTTATATATCCTTTTTGCATCACCTAGAGTCACAAACCCTTCTAGTTTTTTCATAAATACATCTTTCTGAAGGTTTCCATTAAGTAAATATGTTTTTATGTTCATCTACTAAATTCCATAATCATGGTAAGATGATATGGAAAGTAAATTTCTAATGTATTTAAACATGTAAATTAAAGAAAAGTTTCACCAAAATCAATTTCTTGATTTTTTTTAAACCCTTTATCCACTAGCCTTACTTTATAGGTACTTACTTTACCTTCCATGTTTAACTTTATCTTGAATATCCATTTTTACCCAACACACTTTAAATCAATTAGTGGATTGATATAAACTCAAACTTGGTTCTAGTACATGGAATCCATTTTAGAATTCATCTATTTTTTCCATCTTGAATATTTTGATCTCTCTAGTACATATTTATAGGTGATGGGTTCATTATTTTCAACCAATAATGAATCACCATCTTTGGTTACTAAAAACCTATATCTTACTGGTTCTCTTACCTCTCTAGTACTCCTACAGAGTACTTATGTTTCAGGAACTACTTCTTCCAATGGGACCTATGGAATCTATTCCTATGCTAACTCTTGTGTATCTTGAGAATCAAATTCATTTAAGTCAATATTTCTCCCACTATCCTTTTTAACTATATGATCCCTCTACAGAAATAATTATTTTCTAGCGACAGATGATTTATTTTATGATGGATTATATAAATAGTATCCCCTTGTTTCATTAAGATACCCTATAAAGATACACTTTTTTCCCTGGGGTGCTAGTGTGTTGCCTAAAATGGCCTTAATAAATGCCTCACAATCCCATACACATGTACGTGACAAAACAGGTTTCCTTTCACTCCATAACTCAAAGGGAATTCCATTTTCAACTTTAGTTGGTACTCAGTCTAGTATGTATGTCACAATTTTTAATTTATATCCCCAAAATGATAATGGAAGATATGAATGAATCATTATTTACCTTACGATGTATAGAAATTTATGGTTCCTCCTTTCACTAACACCATTTCAATGTAGTGTGTAAGGTGGATCCGTTTGAGAAAGAATCCCAAACTCTCGAAGAAATTCGATAAATTATTGGTTAAGATATTCACCACCCTAATCAGATCAAAACATCTTTATCTTCTTTACAAGTTGATTCTATAATTAATTCTTTAATTCTTTAAATTTATCAAAGGACTCATACTTATACCTTATCAAGTAAACATATCCATATCTACTCAAGTCATAAGTAAAATTTATGAAGTAATAATATCCACCTATAGATTCTACTGGAAATGGTCCACACACATCAGTGTGTACCAATCCTAGAATATCTATGGATCTTTCATGATGTCCTCCAAATGGTGGTTTGGTCATTTATCCCTGTAAACATGTATGAAATATTTTAAGTGTTTTTATCTCAAAATATTCTAAACAACAATCTTGATAGATCTTTTTCAAGAACTTCTCATTTACACGACCAAGATGGTGATGACAAAAATAGTTGTTATATGAGTCATGAAAACATAATTTGTTATCAATTTTTCATACTTTTTTTTAAAATTTAACACATAAATACTATTATTTAAATGTTTTATACCATAACATATGTTTTCTTTATAAACGGAATAGATTTTATTTCCAAACTTGAAAACAAGACTATCTAAATCTAGGTAGGATGAAAAAATTATGTTTTTGGTAAAAATTTGTTACATAATAACAATCTATTAAAACCAATATCATTCTTATTGGAAACAAAAGTTGGTAGTCACCAATGGCTAGATTAGCTAGCCTCACACCATTGGTATCCCAAAAATCCACCTCTCCTCTAGAAACCTTTCGAAATCTAATTTTTTCCTTCATTTAGATACATATGTGGGAATCAAAATCTATATCTAATACCCAATGTGTAGATATTGAAATATTAAACTTGATAAAAATACACATTTATTTTCCCCTTTTTTGGGTTTAGTTAATCTTCTAATGGCCTTACTTTCTACATGAAAAACATACTGCTTCCTTTTCCTTTACCCACCTTTGGATCTTACTCTTATTGGAAGGATAGTGCTCATGAGATTTATAATTTTTATGAGTCTTGGGACCCTTTTTCTTGTTCTTCATATTCTTATTCACCATAAGTACCATAGGTTTTTCACACCCCATGTCATTTTCCACTTGTAGAATAAGATTAAGATTCTATGAAATACTCTTCTTGTTATTTCTCATGTTATAATTAAAAATAAAACTAGAGAAGTGCATGGGTAGTGAGGAAAGTGTGAGATATATGTGAAAATTATCTAGGAATTCAATCCCCAAGATTTATAAGAATTCAATGTATCCAATAATCTTGACTACATGAGTCCTAGAAGATTCCATCTCTATAAAATTTCATGTACACAAAGAATTGGAGATCTCATATATCACTTATCTCACCTTCTATTGATAGAGATAGAGAAGGTAAGAAATTGTGTTATATACATCCATTTCCTCATGTTTCTTTAGAATACCATTGGTCATATATGATAACATGAAACATTATAAATATGTGGAATCATACAAATGTTTCTCATAGATATAAAACTCTTCCTCACTATATGTTTTTCTATGTAATTTAGGAATATGTTCTTCCAGAACATATAATTTTTTTTCATCGTGTAGAATAATGTGTAAGTGCCTTAGAAATTCTTGGAAATTAGTTTCAGTGAGAATATTATCCTTCTCAATAATAGATTTTAGTTATATTTTTGAAGTTATATTTATTATTATTTTTATAAAAAAGAAGAGAGAGATTTTAGTACTTTATCTGATAAAAGTTGATAATAAATATTATTTTATATTTATTAGTCTCTCACTATTTTATTGAAACAAAATATACCTCACCATTGACTTTGTAACATCCTATTGTTTTGATATTCTAGTGGAAAGGTCTCATATTCCACTTCTCATAACCTAGACTCAGTCCTGACAAGTTATTTAAAGGGTTTTATATAGGCATTAAAAATGCAAAGTGTATTAACTCACAATTCATTGATCTAATGAGTAGACTCCCCAATCCTAAAATACTTAAATTGGATTTCTTCAACCTTTTCCTCCTAGTTAAATCAAGTTATATTTAGGTAATTTATCCATGATGTGAAATAATTTAAGTTGACCAAAAAATTCATGTTAGAATTCCTCGATAATTGAGATCACCCCGACTTAGGCTAGTTAAGCACTTTGAACTATGGTTTGATTGTAACTTAAGTATTATGAGGCTATACTAACTTAATATATATAATTGAGGGGTTTTCCCTTTATGCATAAATTTTCAATTTTTATCTTTATTACATGATTTTTAATATTAAGTGGATTTACTTAAGTGATTAACCATTTCTTTGATAAAGATTATGCATAATCCAGTTAATTAAGTTATGCCTTTCATACTCATTAATTAATTAATTAAATTTATCACAACTAAACATCCATAATGAAATTAATAATTAAACCTAAAAGAAATAAAATAATAAACTGATATGATCATGATCCTTTACTAATGGTTAGTTTATCTAGTGGATGATAAACTAACTATCGACCTAGGGGAAAAAATATTAAACCATGACTTGGTTTGTGTTTCATATTTCTACTGATACCGAGGTGGTCACTGGAAGTCAGTGGGATGAGAATTTAAATTTTTTCATCACCAGAGTGAGAAAACTTTATCATCTCTAGTAATATGATCCCTGATATAGGACCTAGTATCTCACATGAATTATCAAACCAAAAAAATTAAACGTGAATATTACCTCATTCGAATCAACATGTGTCTCACTATAACTTATTACAGGTCAACATTTCTTGAAGGATATAAGATTTAACCCCTCTATATCATCCAAAAATGATTCAATAATACATGTGGGTGATGATCATCAAATTATGGGTACTATCATGGAGCTCTAACAAATCCTTTAGTATTTTAGTGATCACCTTGACTATGTTCCTTTTATCCACGAAGACGATCTTAGATAGAGTGCTTGGAAGGAGTCATCCTCTCTCTATGATGTGGTGGGAGGTGGAATCTCCCAATTCCAATGGAATGAGTATTTTTGGGAAATAGATTCTCCTCTACTTATATAATGGTAGTTAAAATACCCAAAAAGGGCTTCATGGCCCCTATATAAGAAACACCCACTAAATAAATGATAAATTACATGTAATGATGAATTAACTACATCATAAACATAATTTATATTTTATCACCTACTTGTAATATATAATAAATATATAAGTTGATAAAACTAAGACATTAACTCGACTCATAATTCTAGCAATATTAAATGAACCTTGAGTATTAAAATAATATCTGTTTGTATAAAATTTTTCCATGCATTCAGAAAATAACTTGTGAATAATTTTAATAAATAAATTCAACCCAATTATTTTATAATTTAATAATAAGGAATGTATTTATTCTTCAGTGATCAATAATACTTAGAAAAGTCTCTAGCCCCATTGTGGGTCCCACTGTGTCATATACACCTATTCATCAGAATAGGGAAGACTCTTTAATACGCTATTGTGTGAGACACTCTATACCCTTATCTAGATAGTAGTGAATATTATTCATAGACCAAGAGTGGAGTCTTGAAACACATCAAGGCTCCTAAAGGGATAAGGAATAATTATAGAAATGAAAACCATCCTAAAAACACATACTATGTAATATAAACTCTTTGTATCATAAAAAAATCATAAAGTAGGATGTACACTTGTGTTTTCATACTTTCATTTCTTCATTATTCATTGAAATAACCAGATAGACTTACATTATTCTACCATGGCTATGGATTTAGAAAAGGTACTATCTTCCTGATCAACTGGGCCTGAGATATCGCTTCCTCAACTCAGAAGTCACAAATTCTATCTTGATCATTCAACTAATGTCATGCCACCAATGACACACCCAACACAATATACCACGGATATAATTTTCCTATATTTTTACACATATTATTAAATTATTTTACTCATAAATATAATTCAAATACAAACGAAGGATCATAAAGTCTATTGTCTTTAAAATATTGGGTACATAATTAGAAAACATAAAACCAAAATAAAAACATATTTTTTTAATATACATAATTAGCTCCTAAATTAAATTGAGATGTTACATCCATATAAAATAACCTATGGAATACATGAACAAAGTGATGATCTAGAAATCCTATTAAGGGAAAATAAACATATGAATAAAGCATAGCACATGGGCTATAAGGAATAACATGATGACATAAAAATGAATGAATAAACATATGGAAGAATAACATGTATAACACGAGATCGTGTAATCATGTAATCATGGGATTGTGTAAAAAACATAAAAAATTAAATAATTATGATTCAAGGATAACCGCTAAGATCACTGCACATAGAGGATTGTGAGTCAAGACTAACCACCAGGACCATTGCATATAGAGGAGCATGAGTCAAGGCTAATCACCATGACCATTGCACATGAAATATCATGAGACTATATATTAATCAATGAATTTTAGTTCTATATAGATGCACCCAAAATAATATGTTTATTAATATGTGCTACACATGAAAAATCATACATAAGTAATAAACATAAGGGTTATCCATGGAAAGAATTGGGTATCATAATCATGTAATAAGGCATAAAAAAGGGAATATCATAATGTTGTCCCTGAAAGAATGGATTGAATTTATAATTATAAAATTATAAGTCAAATAGGAATATATCATGATAATTTATGTCAAACTTAAGTGAAAACATGTAAAAATATAATTTAAGAAACATTAGAAATGAAACATTGTAGTGTGGTTTAAAAAAATATTAAACTGAATTTAAAAAAGAAATGGAACAATATTTTACATAAAACCAGAAATGAACCAAGATATATTTTCATGATAAAATTATTAATTTTATAGGAATATTGGGGTCTTAAAATAGACTATGAATGGTACTTTAAAATGGGCAAGAAATTTGGTGGTTCCCTTTAATCGGGCTTGCCTATCGGAAGGGATTAGGAAGAGGACTTTATGAAACATGTATTTCCCCAAAAAATAAATAAGAATTTGTAATAGGTAAATATATTTGGAACATAAAAAATAGATAACATGAGGAGAACATAGGAATAATTAATAACTAAATTGAGGTAAACATAGATAAAGTGAAATCTGAAGGAAAAATGGAGGCTCGTAAAGAATCACTTAACATATGTCTGAAAGTGTTCTACACTTGATCTTAATGTCTTGGATAATAAAATTAAATCCATTAATTAATTTATTAAGAACCTTTTCCAAATGTATTTTATTATTTTTAGTTTTATTAAGTTCATTTATGGCCTTTTTTATGAGTTATAAGATTTCATTTCGTCATTCAGGAGTGTCTGTTTCCTTGGTTTTCATGATTAGTTCACTTGTATACTTGTATGAATGGTCATGTAAAATGGGAAAAGTTATCCAAAATTAAAATTATAAGTTATTAATGAACCTAAATAATATAAAATTGTCTTATATATCATTTTATTTCCAAATTTTAGGATTATTCATTAGATAAAACATTAATGATAACTGTTTAGATTATTTTGGCATTTGTTTATCATCACAAACTAGTTTTGTTTGATTAATTAATATTATGTATATAAACTAGTTTTGTTAAATAATATTTAATACATATATTATAATAAATTTTAACCATAAAATGGTTTTATGACCATATTTTAAGGTGGTAATGTAAATTGAAAATTTTTCGTCCTTGAATGCGATAAATTAACACATCATGGGTGATGTTTTCCTTTTTAGAACAAAAGGGGAGGGGAAGAGGAATGATTATGGATTGTTAAATTAACATAATAAAATTATAGTGTATAAAAGATACTAGAGTTTTAATTTCACTTACATAATGGTAGGTGAGTATAGTAAAATTAAATTAAATAAATAGAAAAGAAATTAAAAGAAAAAGAAATAGGTTTTGACCTCTTGAATTCTTCTCCTTGAGAACATCCTTAGGGGAATTAGGTTTGATATTTTGTTGAGACCAAAGGAACCTAGATGTGAGGGAGATAATTTGTAAGAGTATTGGGAATAATTTGGACAATCTTCAAGTCTTTTTAGGTGTGAGTATAAGAGGTGGTGAGGAGTGGTATTTATAGTGGAGGAGATGGGTGTTTTTTTATTATTTTATTCATTTGTTTATTATTTTGGCTCAAGACTATGAATAGTGTTGATTATTGTGACCAAATAATATAACTAGTGTATTTGAGTTCTAAATAATGGTTCTCACATAATCTATACATTAACCATGACTCAATAATTCATGTATTTAGTTTATACAAAAAATTGTCATATTTCACTATTCACCAAAAATTCACCAATTTTAGAAAAATCCAAAAAATTCACCCTAACCATTTTTCTACATTTAGAATTAAAAAATTGGATAAATTTTTTGAAAATAATTTTATAAATATTATAAATTTAATTTTTAAATAAAATCATCATTTACTCAAAAAATACCAATTTTAAATTTATAACTGATTTTATAACACTTTGGAAAATTAATTAAGGTCACATAAAATTATCTTACAATCATAAGACAACAAAAAATTAATTTATGAATATAATTTATGAAATTGAGTTTTCTTTAAAATCATTATATTAATTATAAAATTGTAAATAAACATTTATGTTTCACAAAAATACCAATACTTAATTTATTATTTTTAAAACATTTATTTACTTATTCTATGATATAAATATATCATATTTTCATTTATAAGACCCATAAATTATAATTTCATAGGTGAGGATACTATTCTATTGGCTGTATTTCTATTATTAATTGTTACATTACTATTCCAAAGTTCATGTTACTATTCTATTGGTTAAGGTTCCATGATTTCTATAAATACTTATTATTTCATTCATTATTCATTTATAAAGTTTTTATTGTGTTATCTAAGTGATTTTATGTGACTTATACTATATGAAATAATTATAATAATATAAATTTCATTGACAGAATTTTGGGTCATTACATTCTTCCCCCTTTATGAAATTTATCCCTAGAAATTTCATTTTATAAACTAAGGGGGAAACGTTGAGGGTACTTCTCTTTAATTTATTCATTTGGTTCCCATGTTGCATATTTATACTTATGGTTATGCTATAGTAATTTTACTAGGTAATTATTCTTGTTGCATAGAACTTTATCTCTATGTTCTAATATCTTCATTGTCTTCTCCTCGTAAGAGAGATCATTTTCCAACTGTGCCACCTATAAATTCAGTACATGTGATGGATCTTGTATGTACTTATTCAATAGGGATACATGGAATACATAATGTACTTGAGACATGGTTGGTGTGATTTCTAGTTTATAGGACACATGTCTGAAATGATCAATAATCTCGAAGGGTCCGATGTACCTAGGACTTAGATTTCTTTTATTCCTAAATCTCATGATCCTCTTCCATGAAGATATGTGGGGGAATACCATGTCTCTAAAATTAAACTTTAGGTATTGTTGTAAATTGTATGCATGTATATTTTGTAGAATTTGGGATGCCTTGATGTGATACTAAATGGTTTTCACCTTTTATAACATTTCTTCAACCATTTAAGGTCCTAGGAACTTATGTTCACAGACTTCATCCCATCATGTTGGTGTTCTATATATTTTCCCATAAAGGGATTCATATGGATCCATTTGTATTCTCAAGTACAAATTTTTTGTTGTAATAGAACTTGACCGGAGGTAGATGTTGGTCACATCCTTCATTGAAGTCTATAGAATACTCTCTCAACATGTCTTCCAATGTTTGAATAGTCTTATCATATTTTCCAATTATGATCACAGGCTTCATCCCATCATATCGGTGTTCTAAATATTTTCCCATAAAGGGATTCATATAGATCCATTTGGATTCTCAAGTGGAAATTTTGTGTTGTAATAGAACTTGACCAGAGGTAGTTGTTGGTCACATCCTTCATTGAAGCCTATAGAATACTCTCTCAACATGTCTTCCAATTTTTTAATAGTCATATCATATCTTCCATTAGTTTGAGGATGATAGGCCATACTGAAGTTCATCTCAGCATTTAGATCATTTTGGATACTTTTCCATAACTTAGAGATAAATATCATATCTCAATCGGATGAAATTGATAGTAATAATCCATGCTGCCTTACCACTTCTCTAATGTATATCTGAGCAAGTGGATCCAGTGAGATTTCCTCTCAAATTTAGATAAAGTGATTTTTCTTTATAAGACGATACACAATAAACCATATAGCATTGTTTCTTATGGATGTATTTGGAAGTCTAGTGATAGAGTCTATGGTGTTTTTTTCCCATTTCCATATTGGTATGGATAATGGTTGCATCATCCCATTAGAATTTTATCTTCCAGACTCCACTTTTAGAAATACCAAGCACTTTGATGTATATTTAGAGATCTCTTTCTTCATATTGTCCCACCAATAGTTATCTCAGATATCTTGATACATCTTTGTGCTCCCTTGGTGAATATAGAATGTTGAGCTATGTGCATCATTTAGAATCTCTTTATTTATCTATGGATTGGATGGTATACATAGTCGTGACCCAAATCTCATGACTACTTCCTTATCCATTTTTAACTATAAGGATTTTCCATTTCTGATAGGTTTCACCTTTTTTGAATTTCCACATCATTTCTTTAAGCATCCTTTATTTTCTCCCTAAGGGATGGTTGATAAATCGTTTGAGAAAGTTTTGGTGATGTTCCTACCATTACAGTTCCCATTTCCATACTTTTTAGATCTAAGAAGATTGGATCCTTCTCAATTCTCATAATTGATAAAGATATAGGATACTTTCTACTTAGATCATTTGCTACCTTATTTTCTTTACCAGGATGGTAGTGGATTGAGAATTTGTAATCCTTTATGTGTTATAACAACCTTCACTGGTGTATATTAATCTTCTTCTATGTGAATATATATTTTAGGCTCTTATGATCAATATATATCTCACACTTCTCCCCATAGAGATAATTCTGTCATATTTTCAATGAAAATATTATAGCTGCCAACTCCATATCATGTGTGGGATAGTTTTGCTAATGAATTTTCAACTTCCTTGAGGTTTAGGTTCTCACTTTATCATTTTTCATCATTACATAGCCAAATATATTCTTTTAAGAATCACTATAAACCACAAATAGTCCCCCACTTTTCGGTAGTGTGAGCACTGGTGCAGTGATAAGCCTCTTTTTAAACTCTTTGAAGTAGTCTTCACATTCACTAATCAAGATAAAATTCGCTCTATTCTGATTCATATTGTTTATTGGGTTTGAAAATCATGATAAGTTCTTCAAAAATCATCGTTAATACCCAGATAGACTAAGGAAACTATAGATGTCCATTGTAGTCATTGGCTTGTGCCACTCCTCAATTTCCTTTTTCTTGGAAGGGTCCATAGATATTTGTTTTCTAGTGATAACATTCCCAAATAATGATACCTCCTACATAAAGAAATAACATTTACTATACTTTGAATATATTTTCTCCCTTCACAATGTTTCTATCATAGTATTCAAATTCTCCTCGTGTTCCTCCTTACTCTTGGAGTATATCAGAATATCATCAATAAATACTACTAAAAAAATTTAAGGTAATATCTAAAAACTATATTCATTAAATCCATGAAAATTTCTAGAGCATTAGTGAGTTCTAAGGGTGTCACTATGAACTCATATTATCCATACCATATTCGAAATGCATTATTGGAAATATCTTCCTTCCTCACCTTTAATTAGTGAAATCAGGACTGAAGGTCCACCTTAGAGAAATACTTGGCCCCATGTAGTTGATCAAACAAGTCATCTATCTGTATCAGAGGATGCTTTTTATTTATCATTATTTTATTGAGATCATGATATCCAATTCATAATTGAATTGATCCATCCTTCTTTTTGACTAAGAGGACCATAACACCCCATGGTAAACCACTCAATCATATAAAACCCTTTTCTAGATTCTCTTGTAATTTATTCTTTAGTTCTTCCAGCTCAGCGGTGGTTATTCTATAAGGTGTCTTTGATATAGGAATTGATCTAGGAATAATTTTAATTTAGACCTCAAATTCTCAATCAGGAGGAATACTAGGAAAATCTTTAGGGAATACGTCAATATAGTCCCTCACAATGGGTATGTCATTGAGCATGATTCTCTCCTTTGTATCAATAATTTGAGCTAGATATTCTTTATCATAAATAAATAATATCCACACTTGATATAATGATTCTCAATGAGATTCATCCTCCTCCTTACACTTTTATAGAATTGTAGGATTCTACATGATGTGAATAGTAATCTCCCTTTCCTGACAGTTGATGTGGGATTTGTATAAAGATATCCAATCCATGCCCAAAATATCATCAAACTCTACTAAAGGAAGTATGACAAGATTTGAAGGTAGGTTCAGTCCAAAAACATTAATTGGGGAGGAATTATATACTTTTGATTCAATATAAAATTTCCCCATTTTCGATTCTTATAGATAAATTAACCTTCATATTTTGAGATGGTTTTTTAATAGTTCTACTAAACTTAATGATATGAAAGAATGCATAGAACCGGAATTAAATAGTATGTTCATTGTTCTTTAATGAATAACTAGTGTACCTATCACCACATCATTCTCAGGATCCACCTCAGTAGTAGTGATAGTATATGCCCTTACTTGCTTTCTTTAAGGTAGTTTTTGTTGATTTCCTCTAAAAACCCTTGGCTTAGGGAAATGGTTCTCATAATTCCCATGTTCCTTGTAGTTGAAACACTACACTATAGGATGAGTTTTGATCTAAAACTTCCTTTCTTCTTCCACATTAGTGGGATTATTCATATCCCTTTTTCATTTATTAGCTATATGCCCCATTATTCCACATTTGAAGCATCTCCTAGTTCCCTTTAGATAGTTCCTAGGATGCTTATTCCAACAATTTTGACATGTGAGATGTTGGATTTTCTTTCCATCATGAAATTTATCTATTGATCCTCCCATATTAAACTCCATTTTTTATATCTAGGTCCACTAGACCACTGAGAGCCTCTGATCTCCATTTAAACCTTAAGGGAACAATGGAAAATCTTGTCATAGCTATCAAATTCTTGAATTGCCAACAATTTTCATAAACTCAGCTTTAGTCAACTAAATAATAAATCCACCATGCTTTTGTTGTACATGAAAAATCCAGAGGCATATCTTGAAAGCCTTGTAAAGTTTGCAACGTACGCTCTGATAGACTTTTTTTCCTTTTTCTTCAATTCTAGGAAATCCCCTTCCATCTTAAAATAAAGGGTTTGGGGAAAATATTTATTGAAAAATATTTTCTTGAAATCTTCCCATTCCATGGAATAAATTTCATCCTTGTAATTTTTATTGTTGATCAGTTCCCACCACTGATCATCTTCCCCATCAAAACAATAGACTGTCAGCACAAATTTCTCTTATTTTGAGCACTGTAGGATAGAGAATATATTCTCAATGGATTTAATCCATTATTTTGCAAGGAGGGGATAGAAATATCCACTAAACATGGGAGGACTTTGTCTCATAAAGGATTCAACTGCAGCTTGATCTTTCTTAGGAGAAAGAAGAAATTCCACGCAATTCAAGTTATTATTCAAAACTTGATCCATTTGAGAAAGTATTTTCATATAGTTTTGAGCTCCCATTCCCATCATATTTGTAATTTCATTAGGGAAATTATCACATTTCCTATCACATTTATTTTTGGAATAGGTTCTACTATTTCCAACCATTAACTAAGAAAAACAAATTACCATTAGGTTGGATTGAATTCTTATCTAATAATAATGTAAAAAATAAAACTTTGAACATAGAAGGATAAAGTTGTGAATGAAATTAATATCCTTACTTGTGATTATATATGTTTCAATCTAGGTTATTCGTGGTGATAGAATTATCCCTAGGGTTATTACAATAGTTATCTAGTCCTAATCTCCAAAACCAACTATACCATCCTCTAATACCAACTATAATGGACCTAGACTTTTACACCTATTATTACATTATTTTAAGCATAACTATCCTTCAAATACAAACCAAGGACCATAAATTATAGTGTCTTTGTATGATTAGGTACATAATTAGAAAACATGAAACCAAAATAAAAATATATTTTATTTAATATCCATAATGAGCTCATAAATTACATTGATCCCTTAAATTTTCATAGTATAACCTAGGGAATACATGAACAAATGGATGAGATAAAAATCCTAGTAAAAGAAACGGAACATTGGAATAAATGATCGCACATGGGTTAGAAGGCAAAACATGATGACATACAAAGTCGTGAATAAACATAAGGAATCATAACATGTATAACATGGGATTATGAAATGATGGAATCATAGGAATGTGGAAAAATAAATAAAACATGACATAATCATGAACCTCCAAGACCATTTCACGTGGAGGTTTATGATTTAAGTCTAATCACCAAGACCATTGCACATAGAGAAGCATGAGTAAAAGGCTAACCACCAAGACCATTACACATAACATATCATGATACTAAACATTACCCAATGAATTAAAGTAATATATAGGAAAATACATAATAACATGTTTATGAATATGTGTTCCACGTAAAGAATCATACATAATTAATAAACATAAGGGTTTCCCATGGAACTAATTGGGTATCATAATCATGCAATAAGGCATAACAAAAGATAATATCATAATGGTGTCCATAAAAGAATGTATTTAAATAATAATTGGACATTTATAAGGTAAAATAGTCATATATAATGATAAGTGATGTCAAAATAAAGTGAAAACATGTAATAATAGAGTTTAATAAATAATAAAAATGAAACATTTTAGTGCAGTTTAAAAAAATATTAAAGGTCATTTAAAAAGGAAATAAAACAATATTTTATATAAAACAATAAATGAACCTAGATATATTTTTAGGATAAAATTATTCATTTTAGAATAATAATTTTTTATTAATATAGATTATTTAAGGTTCTTGAAAATGGGTAAGAAATTGGGAAGTTCCTTTTAATCAGGCTTGCTTATCGGGGGGGATTGGTAAGGGAACTTTATAAAACATATATTTCCCCATCAAAGAAAGAATAATTTGAAATACGTAGAAATATTTGAAACATAAAAACAGAACATAGTAGAATTACATAATAATAATTAAGAATTAAATTGGGGTAAATATAGAGAAAGTGTAATCTGAAGGAAAAATGGAAGCTTAGAAAGAATCCCTTACCTTATGTCTGAAAGTGTTCTGCACTTGATCTTAATGTCCTGGGTAATAAAAATAAATTCATTAATTAATTAATTAAGAACCTTTTAAACATCTATTTTATTCATTATAATTTTATTAAGTACATTTATGGTCTTTTTAATGAGTTATAAAATTCAATTTCATCGTTTGGGAGTGTTCCTTTCCTTAGTTTTTAGGATTTTTTCACTTGTATACATGAAAGAAAGATCACATAAAATGGGAATAGCTATCCAGAATTGAAATTATATATTTTTAATGAAATTAAATAATATTAAATGTTCTTATATATCATTTTTTTCATATGTTAGGATGATTCATTAGATAAAATTTTCGTGAGAACTGTTTAGATTATTTTGGCGTTTTATCGATCATCACAAACTAGTTTTGTTTTATTAATTAATATTAGGTATATATAATTTTTTTAAAACAATAAATAATCTGTAATAAATATAATATAATATATTTTAACCATAAACAATTATGACCATACATGATGGTGATAATGGAAATTTAAAACTCATCATCCTTGAATGCGATAAATTAACACATCACAAACGATATTTTCATTTTTAGAACAAAGGGGGAGGGGGAGAGAAATGATGATGGGTTGTTCCATTAACACAATAACATTACAGTATATAAAATACACTAGAGTTATAATTTCACTTTGATAAGGGTAGTTGAGGATAGGAAAATAAAAGAAAAGAAATAAAAAGAAATTAAAAGAAAAAGAAAGAGGTTTTTACATCTTGAATTCTTCTCCTTGAGAACCTCCTTAGGGGAATTGGGTTTGGTGTTTTGTTGAGAACAAAGGCTATTTGACATGAGTGAGAGTATTGTAAATATTATTGGATATAATTTGGACAATATTCAAGGCTTTTTAGGTGTGAGTAGAAAAGGTGATGAGGGGTTGTATTTATAGTAGAGGAGAGGGGTGTTTTTTTGATTATTTTATTTATTTATTTATTATTTTATCTAAAAACTATGAATAGTGTTTATTATTGTGAATAAATATAGTAAATAGTGTATATTATTTTGAACCAATGGTTCTTACATCCGCCATACATCAACCATCACTCAATAATTCATGTATTTAGCTTATACTATAAATTACCGTATTTCACTATTCACCAAAAAATCAACAATTTTAGAAAAATACCAAAAACATAACCCTTACCATTTTTAGATATTTAGAATTAAAAAATTAACTCAATTTTATGAAAATAATTTTCTAAATATGATAAATTTAATTTCTAAATAAAATCATCATTTACTAAAAAAATACCAATATTAAAATTATAACAGATTTTATAACACTTTGAAAAATTAATTAAGGTCCCATAAAATTATATTATAATCATAATAAAACAAAAAATATATATTTTATGAATATATTTTATGAAAATAAATTATATTTTAAATCATTATATTAATTATAAAATTATAAATAAACATTTTTGTTTCACAAAAATAACAATACTTAATTTATCATTTTTTTAAACATTTATTTACTTATCCATGGTATAAATATATCATATTTTCAATTATATGATGAATAAATTATAATTTCATATGTGATATTATTATTCTATTGGACGGTTTACTATTCTTAATGGTCACGTTACTATTTCAAAGTTCATGTTACTATTTTATTGGTTTAGGTTCCTTAATTTTAATAAATACTTCTTATTTCATTGATTCTTGATTTATAAAGTTCATATTTTGTTATCTAAGTGATTTTATGTGATTTATACTATATGAAATAATTATAATAATGGAAATTTTATTGGTATAATTTTAGTTCATTACATCGCCATGACTTCAATGTCATGGTTTTTTCCTTGCATCAAAGAACACAATCAAATGGAACACATTGATAATGATCTCAGGTTAGGAGATCAACACACATGTTCATAGATATGAACAAAAACTGACATGTAAAACATGTTGTATTCCTATTGTCATGTCTTTCCTCATGATCTCACCTACTAGAGATCATCTGATATTCAATGCGTATGATCCCCCAGCACCTGATATTCAGATATCATCTGTGTCCAATTGGAATGATGTATCTAGACCATATTACATATGTTTAAGATTAATATCATATTATCTTGACTTTATCATTATAGCTTGGTAACTACTATAACCTTTTTATATGATAAATAATCTATGGACATTACCATATAAATAGTATATGTAGACATATAAACATTATTATGGTAAGTAAACATCATGAATATCTCACTATATCCATTATATGGTAATGAAAAATTATTTTTCAATTTGTTTCTAGGGAAACCACTATTACAACACTTTCACTTTTACTGGATTCAACTTTCTAACTATCCTTGTTATCTCTCACATGATAATATCATGTTTTAGCTGAGTTATAGATTTAGTCATGGGCCTGACATATCTCTTCTGCATGGATATTCTTCTATATCTGACCACACCTCTTTGAGTAAGACTCCTCAAGAGATGTAAACCCTAGGTATATATCCTTTCTTCCACTATATAAACTTGAAATCTTCTCTAGTATTAGTATAAGGATTATCATAATCTATATTATGATAAAACTTTAATTACCAGGTGTGATTCCAAGAACTAGAATAAATTATTGTGTATTATATATTTCTTATTTAACCATATGAGAATCCACAATTCACTTAGTATTTGTAGATATTATTACCACTGTATTGAATGAGATCTTATTTCCCAATATCTTATCCTGACTATGATATTAGATCAATTTGATCTGTAGTAATACTGGTTTGTGTCCCTTAAAAACTAATTTCCCTTCATCTACAAGTACTGGGTACATATATCTTATACTTTATCAAGTATAATTGGATTATTTTGACTGCTTCCTATGCATCTCTCCTGAACATAACAGATATTTTCCCATCATAAATTATATGTTAGAAATATCACATTTAGTACATATCATGGCATGTGTGATTAATCCATCACAATAGTGTATGGAGTTCAAATCATCACATTAATCTCCTCTTATTTACCATTCATGTATACTTGGAGAGATTTGTGTAATGTGGAATTGGTAACAATTCTCTCTTGAACTATTCCAAATTGTATTTTATCAATACCATGTAAGTATATGTACTTTGACTTGGCCTAATAAACCATTAAATCTTTCTCATTAGATATCATTCCCTAGAGATTTGGTTAATATTTTAAGTCAATCTATAGAGGTATTATTTAATTTTGGTCTTGACTAACTGTAAGACCAGTAGTTGTTTTACATATGTTATCAAACATATTTTACTTGGAAAACAATAGCACTACCACTAAAATTTTATAGACATATAGAAATAATTAATACCAAGTGGATATTCTATGATCTTTTCACTTAATTCAATCCCAAATTGTATTTCATCAACTTATACCCCTTATTGGAATTATATGGTGTCACCAACCCTTTTTGGTTGCGTTGTATAAATTCCTTTCAGGATTGGTGGTCATGACATCTAATTCCAAATAAAATGATCATAGAAAGTGGCTATGAAAAGTAAAATTTTAATGGACATAGGAATAATGACATGGTGTTACCAATCAAGACTTATTGGTACCATGCTTGTACCATACATGTATAGTTTCACTTGAATACCCACTATATTATTCAAAATAATAATACCCTTTGTTTTGATACATGGAATACATTATTAAATTTTAATTGATTAGGTCAATCTTAGCTGATTATCATATACTTCTTACTTGTTGGATTTATTATTCTCAATTAATAATGTATCATTGACCATGGTGAATGTAGAACCATTTTCATGGTTTTAACCTTCCTACTTTGTATGTATCTCTAGAACATTCTCTTTCTAAATTCTCTTATAGAACTTGTTCCTATGTCAACTATTTATGCATCTCTGTTGTTGACTAAAACCAATTAAATCTTTCTATCAGAATCTCAAATAGATATATGCACCCTTTTATACAAATATAGTCTATAACTTAACTACCTATTTTCTATCTTAGGGATTTGAGTAATATCCTTATAAAAATTTAGGATAACTACTCTAGATGTACTTTGTGTTTCTCATAATGAAACTTTGTTTATATCCTAAAGAACTCTTTGTATACAAACACATGTTCTTATGATATAATGGATTTATATCATACTATAACTCATATTATATCCATTTTTCATTATATTTTGAATATGGTCATGGGATAACATCACTATTTACAAAGAAAGTCTTGATAATAATGGAAGTATCTTCAATGAAAATGAATCATAACATCGATTCTCTTTTTACTTACATCATGAATCTGATGTGTGTAAGGAAATGTAAATTTAGGAATACTCCATTCTAAATTTTAATGACTAATGTTTTCATATAAGACTCGTCATTGATCCTACTTACCAACATCATAATTTTTATGCGTATTATGGTAATGTGCATTTAGGAATTACTTCACAATAAATTTTAATGATTTATGTATGCTTGGTAAAGATATTATTCAACAAACGGGCCAGAAGCTACTCATAAATTTTGACCATGAATAGTACATACTTCACTTTTACATTACTTAAAACACTTAAGGGGGTTTTATGAGGTATAGTTACCACTATATTACACATGGAATATTTCACACTCTCTAGATGAACTAATTCTAAAATATTTGTGACATAACTTTATTTATAAATGGTTTCTTTGTCCAAAACTAATTACATAAGTGTGTCGATAATACCTAAGGTATTTAACTCTAAATAATCTAAAACCATATTGGGTATATCCTTGACAACTACTTGGTTTTTCTTGAAAAAGTACTATCTGTTGGAGTTGGTGTCTTAGGGACAATTGTTTGTACTTTATTTACATGTCTATTTAATGAATTGAATATTAATAAAACTTTTTATTACATATTGATTAGTGTTCTACATGAATCTAATGTAATAATTTCCTAAATCATATGTTTCATGGATATAGTCTTATTTTTTCCTCTCTATGATGATAAACTTTTTGTGATATGATGATATTCTTAAATAATGTTCTATGGTTGGATAACATACTATGATGGGACACATTATACATATAATATTAGGAAGGAGTACTCATGAGCAGATGATACTTCTTCTCATGAAGTTCACACTTGGTAATCTCCAAGATAGGTGATTATGAGAACATACCTACCAATAGAAATTACACATTTTTTGGTATCATTGGATATTCCTATCTAAGAGCATGTGTGATAGTCCTTAGACTTTAATATTATTATTAATACATGTTACAACTCATGTAAATATTTGTATTTCATAAACCATGATGATAACAGTTCATGGTAAATTTGGATACGTTGGGTGCATCACAAGTGACTTGTCATTAATGGATAATTCAAGGAAGGATTTGTCCTTTCCATATTTACTATAATTCCCCAGCCTTAAACGTAACATAATCTTGAGATAAGTCATTAATTTGACTTTAATTCACTTTGAGGATATTTTTAGGTTTATATTTTTAGAAAATTAGGTCATAACTCATACATAGAAACTTAAATATTACAAGTAGACACTTCTAATCACTATACATTATTTCATAAAACAAAAACACTTTAAAAATAAACATGGTATTGTTTCATGTTTTAACAGCATAACTTTTCTTTGATCCCATCCTTGACTCTATTCTTATTTAAGTCCTATAAAAAAAATTCAAAACTTAGGATGAACATAAAAATCTTCATAAGGGATACACAAAGAAGGAAAACTGTTAGTCTTGGGAAAACATTAAAACCATGAATATTTTATCAAAAAGTAATAATTTTCACCTTTAAGAAGTAGTAAATATACTTCACTGAATATAAGCTCATTTCTTACCCTTTTTTAACCAAAATATTACCATAAACCCATTGAAATAAACATATAATAAATAAAGATAACTTGGGGCATTACATACTTAAATGAAATAACCATACGGTCTAATTCCACATATATCACTAAAATGAATATCCATACGACTGACTTCTTTACCCAATGCACTTCAGGTTATAACATAACCACCCATCCTTGGTTTATCACGAAACCACCCTTCATTTGGTTTATCACATAACCACCCATCATTAGTTTATCACATAACCATCCATTAAATTTCCAAGTACCATTATATAATCATAACACATAAAATATTGCAAATATCAATATTTAACTAATAACATTTCATTTGCAATCACAAGAAATAATTTCAAGATATTGAAATATCCAATCCATTTAAAAAACCATTTTCAATACCAAAACAACCAAAAAGGGAATAATGGATTTATTTTCCTTTTAAAAACATTATTTCTTATAGAGGAATCCAAATATCAAATAACAGTTACAACAGTAGAGAGTTCGTTGTCACCGCATACGTTAAAAACATTCCATTTGTCATTTTGTAAAGAAAGTAATATGATTTGTATAAAATATCCCTTTTAAAAATATTTGAATTAAATTCAAATATATAAAAATATCCTTTAAAAATATTTTTATATCTATATAATAAATATGTGAATTAATATCATGAATAAAAATATTTTATAATTAAATATTTAAACATTCAAGGTGCCTCATACCACTTTAAACATTTAAATCTTAATCTTCATTAATTAATACATTTAACAAAACATTAAATAAAATTAGTAGAGATAAAATGTGGATATGAAATGTAAAAGTGTCTCTATATAAACCTTATAAAATAATAAAGGTGCATATTATCAAGAAATGCCTCTATAAAAGGAGATTGAGATGAAGTCTCTTACCTTGAGTCTGACTCATCATGTATGTTCCTTGTTCTTCCTCTTTTTCGAGTATCTCTTTTTGATTTTCACAAAAGGTCTCCTTAGGATGGATTTCTTCACAAAGTGTAGCCTCTAAGAGGAAGGTAGGGATTTTAGGAGCTTATTTGAGCAGAATTTGGATTAGATAAGGTGCTTGAGAGGTGTGAGTAAGTGGGTAGAGGTGGTGGTATTTTATAAGAGGGAGGAGGGGTAGTTTAGGAAAGTCTTGAAATATTATTTTATTATAAATTTATTTTCACTTTATAATGGTCCCAAACTAATTTATATAAAAGATAAGATGATTTTGGGTCATATACCCATCATATAATTAAAATTAGATAAGTTTTGAATACTTTTTAACCCTTATATTTTTTGTTTAACCTTTATTTTACCCTTTTTAATCTTACCATGAAATTTTATTATTTACACTGTGGGTTAATTTAATTACCATAACATGTAAAACGACCCAAAAAAGTTCCATTTATAAAATATTTGGACTTATCATAACCATTTGGATGAATCTTAGATTTTTAGGAATTTTAAAACATTTAATTAAATATTGTATATTTTAAGTTATGAGTTATGTCAATTTTGACACTATTCATACATAACTTTTTCAAAAATTTATAACTTGATTACTTAGAAAAAATACATTAACTCAATCCTAACATGTCATAGTCATATATAAAATTGTTTTATGACATAAATTATGTCATATAATATTTATTTTAATATTTATAATATCATTTATTTGATATTTCTCTTAATAACATAATTATTATATCATTTTTGTGTGAATATTTATGGTAATTATTTAATCTATAAAAATTCAAAATAAATTCGCATTATGTAGATACTTTCATTAGATTTCTAAAGAATATTTATTTTTTATGTTTTATAAATTTAATCTCTACATTAAAATTATTATTCTTATAAGAGATAAGAGAGTGACATGTTGTCACTTTCTTTTGTTTTAATAATAATTACATCACTTTCATGAAAAAAAGTCCATTAAATGAATCAATTATGACCCTTAGGTGATATGGGTCTATTTTTATTCATCCAATAGGATTTTGACACGTGTTAGGTCAATTTTATTATCCTTATAATTTTTTTTGTTACCCTTAATTTACCTGATTTAACGTTAACTGTGGTAAATAAATATTACTAAAGTTACTATTCATAATGTCCAAAAATAAAAGGTACCTATTTACAAAATTTGGACCCTTTTATTCCAAATATGGAATCCATTTTTATAAATTCAAAACACATAATTTTTAGTAATTAAATTAAAATTAATTCTCGTTGTCAAAATGATAAAACGGGTTTTCAAAAAGTAATAACCATCAAAAGATTGATGTGCGTTTATATCTAATTTCAATGTAAAATTACTTCCAATGACCAACATTGGATTAAGTGATAAAAAATTAATCGAATTACACTTTAAAACAAATTAAAAATATAATATAACTATATAAATAAATTATATGAAAAGGCGGTTTTGAATTAAAACATAGTATTTTTCACTATTCATAAAAATATGGATTTTATCAAAAATATACCAAAATTTCGACCGAAGTAAATTTTGATGTACCACTTCTAAATAATAATTTTCTTTCATAAAATAGATCATATAAAAGTAAAAAAACTATTTTGAAAAAAAATTCTTCATCAAAACGTGGTAAAATGGCCATTTAAAAATATTAGAGTATTTTATGCTTAATATTGGATTCATTATCTTTTTAAGCCTCAAAAATTCATTGGATAAATGTAAAAAAATTAAAAAATATGTAAAATCATAATATATTTAATTCTATTCATTCCATATAATACAACAGTTAGGTGTTAACTACCATTTAAAATAATAATAATATTATTGTATTATTTTTCAGTATAACTCAATGTTGTGTACAATGTAAGATTTTGGAGAAACTCATTGTTGTGTGTTAAGTATACTTTCATACATAGTGTCCCATTTAAACTAAAATTAATATTAAATTAAAAAATATTAATAGATATGGAAATTTATTATTCTATAAATACCTGGGATGTTACATCATTCCCCACTTTTGGAAATTGTGTCCTCACAATTTTAAAATTGGGCTCAAAACTACATTGAAAATCCCACATTGGAAAAATATTCAATAAAACTATCACTTTAAAAGAAATAAATATAAGTACAAAGGTCCATCAATGTAACATATACTATGATTCCATATAGGAAAATGTGGATATGGAATAAAAACTAACCATATTGTTCTGATGGAGAGTGATAGAAAACATGATCCGTAGAAAGTTAACAATCAGAAAACCATAAGCTTGTGTTAGGTTAAACAGTCTTTTATTTCACAGAAAAAAAGTAAATGGACAAAGTTTTTGTTTTAAGTTCATTTTCATAAATTTGTGGAATTTTTTTTATGATCTTGACTAATAAAATAAGGAAACATTCTTACTTGTCAGGTAGATTTTCATCCTTTAATAAATATCTGCCACAAACTCATCTTTTCTCCAAATGATGAGTATTAAATATGACTTAGTCACACCTGAAGAATGAGAATCAACTTCTAAAGAATCACATAATCCACAAAATATGAACTGTATATTTTCCCTGTCTTTAGACATTAACCAAAACCAAAATGGTTAGTACAAGATCAGATAATCCCAAAAAAGAATAATTATCTATAAAAAGTAATACAATCCTAATATCCAAAATTAAAAAAACAATACCCAAAGTTCAAAAAATACAATTTAATAAAAAAATTGTCCTTAAAATTATTCAAAATAATCCAAACTAAGATAGAAACCCAAAATTCATAAGGATTTGATCACATAGTCTTCCACGATAAATCTTAAAATTTATCTCCAAATAACATCAACTACTCTTAAAGGCTCATACTTAAAAGTAATTAACTGAATCACATGTTCTCCATGATAGGTTAATCATTTCCACAAACAACCCAAATGGCCATTTATCCGCAATAAAAAAATTTATTCTTCAAAAATAAAATTCAACTATTACTCCTCAAATAAACTCTCATAGTATTCTATTTTCCTTAGGCATATAGTGTTCCCAAAAGAGTGAATGTATTCCAAAATCACATTTATCACTTAACAACTAAATAATTTTCCTATACTAAGGATATCCATTTGATAAAACATAAGTTCCCAAGATCAACTTATTCTTGATCCATAAAATCATTTAACTAAAAAGAATAATTCATACTAACTAGGGACTTCATGTAGGCCAGTGGTAGGTGATAAATCCCAGTTTCACTTCAGTTGTGGGTTTGATTCCTACATATTTGTCTGATGCGATGGGTTGTCACATGGTCTGTATGTTTTCCTTTTTCAAAAACTATATAATTTTATAACATTCCCCAAAATGAGATAAATTCCTCAAAAATAACCATAAATATTTTAACCTCATAGGTTATCTCATACCTCAAATTTTTCATCCCAAAAATTAATAACCTGTAATTACCTCAAATTCAAGGATCATATAAACCCTAATGGTTCTTTATAACTATATTCACAAAAAAAGATAATTCTTACTCAATTAAAATTTTTATATAACAAACTTAAGGGTTACAAATACTATAAGTATTCAAAAGTAACCCCATCATTAATACATTTAAACATATCATCATCCATAGATCCAACATAACTCTTAAATTCCTAAAATGTAGAAATATTAACCCTAAAACATTATTCATGATCCTTTATCCATGTTTTCACATCTTATTCTTTTATACTTCTTTCCTACAAAAAATTATGCATAATGTCCTAAGATTCAATAATGTCAAAACATGAGCTAAGAAATAATCCATACTTTCATAGGTCATTTTCAGTTTCCTCATATTAAATTGGAATGGAATTAGGTATTGGTAAACATATATTTAAACAGTCCTCTTGATCTCATTCCCGAACCTTCTTTGTAGTACATCTATTTTTGTAATGACCTTGCACACCACATTTAAAATATTCAATTAATCCCTCTGAAATAATTTCTTTCATTTTCCTGGAGTCAATTGAACGCTTCCTTTTTCCATGGCAGGTTATTGCTTTATAACCTTCATTACCACATCTATAAAATCTTCCCATCCCTTTGAAACATCTTCCTAGGTGTTTATTTCCATGTACTTGACACATGGGTTTTTGAATATACTTACCTTTATTATTATTACCTGAACTTCCATAGGGATTTTTTTCTTGCATATATGATGCCTTAGAAAAATCACTAAGGTTCAAGTGGTAAATCATGACTCCAGATAGTTGGTTAAGAATAACCACAATATTTCTCATTGAATCTCCCATTTAATTTGGTTTCTTATTCATAAAACCACCACAGTTTCCTTCACAACCATTTTTACTTTGGTTCCTGATATATCCAGCCATTTACTAAAACCAAAAAGGTCAGAGTGAGTATATCAGTAAAATCATCATATACTATATTATGAAGAGGGTAAACACTAAGATATACTTATTCATGTTATCATAAACTCATTCAATTTATCTAAAATAACTATGAATCTTTCTAATATGTTAACCATCGCGGTTATATAAAACATGTCACTTATGATTAAATAACACCCTAACCTCTAAAGTTATCTAAACCAACCTCTGATACCAAATATAAGTCCCCAACCTTAAATGTTACATAATCTTGAGATAATTCATTAATTTGACTCTAATTCAATTCAATGATCTTTTCAGGTTTAGAGTTTTATAGAATTAGGACATAACTCATACATAGAAACTTAAATGTTACAAGTAGACACTTCTACTCACTATCCATTTTTTTAATAAAACAAAAAATCTTTAAAAAGAAACATGGTATCCTTTCATGTTTTAACAGCATAACTTTTCCTTGATCTCATCCTTGACTCTATTCTTCTTTAGGTCCTGTGAAAAACATTTCAAAACTTTAAATGAGCATAAAAAGCTCAGTAAGGGAAACACAAAGAAGGAAAACTATTAGTCTTGTAAAAACCTTAAGACCATGAATGCTTTATCATAAATTAATACTTTTCACCTTTAAGAAGTAGTAAATATACTTCATTGAATATAATCTCATGCTTACCCTTTTTGTAACCAAAATAATACTATATACCCATTTAAATAAACATATAACATATAAAGGTAACTCGGGACATAACATAATTTAATAGAATAACCATATGATCAACTTCAACACGTATCACTAAATGGAATAGCCATATTTTAGACTTCCATACCCAATGAATTGGAGGTTATAACGTAACCACCCGTCCTTGGTTTATCACAGAACCAACCGTCATTTGGTTTATCACGTAACCATCCACCATTGATTTATCACATAACCAACATTCAAATATCCAAGTACCATTATATAATAATAACATATAAAATATTTCAAATATCAAAATTTCACTAATAACATTTCATTTTCAATCATAATAAATCATTTCAAGATATTGAAATATTCAATCCATTTCAGAAACCATTGTCAATACCAAAACATCCAAAAAGGGAATAATGGAATTATTTTCCTTTCAAAAAAATTAATCCTTATAGAGGAAGCCAAATATCGAATAACGGTTACAGTGGAGGAGAATATATTGCTAACACAAACGTTAAAAACATTCCTTTTCTCATTTTGTAAATAAAGTAAGACACTTCATATAAAAGATACCTTTTGAAAATATTTGAATTAAATTAAAATATATAAAAATATATTTTAAAAATCCTTTTATATCCATATAATAAATATGTAAATTAATATCATGAAGAAAAATATTTGATAATTAAATATTTAAATGTTCAAGGTGTCCCATATCACTTTGAACATTTAAATCTTAATCTTTATGTATTAATACATTTAAAAAACATTAAATAACATTAGTACAGATAAAATATGGATATAAAATGTCTTACTGGCTGTATATACACCTTATAAAAGAATAAAGGTTCTTATTATCAATAAATGACTCAATTAAAGAATATTGAGACAAAGTCCCTTACCTTGAGTCTGACTCGTCATGTATGTTATTTGTTATTCCTCTTTTTCAAGTATCTCCTTTGGATTTTCACAAAAAGTATCTTCAGGATGGATTTCTGCCCAAAGTGTGGCCAATATAATGAAGTTAGGGATTTTGGTAGCTTATTTTAGAAGAATTTGGATGAGCCAAGGGGTTTTATAGGTGTGAGTAAGTGGGTAGAGGTGGTTTACTTTTATAAGAGGGAGGGGTCACTTTAGAAAAGTATTGAAATATAAAAATTAATTTTCAATTTATAATGGTCCCAAGCTCATTTATTTCAAAGGTAATATGATTTTGGGTAGAATCCCCATAATAAAATTAAAATTATACAAGTTTTGAATATTTTTTGACCCTTATATTTTTTGTTTTACCTTTATTTTACCCTTTTTGATCTTACCATTAAATTTTATTATTTAAAATTTATGGGTTAATTTAATTACCATAACATGTAAAACGACCCAAAAAAGTTCTATTTATGACATATTTGGAATTATCATAACCATTTGGCTGAATCTTAGATTTTTATGAATTTTAAAACATTTAATAAACTATTTTATATTTTAAGTTATGAATTATGTCAATTTTGACACTATTCATACTTGAATTTTTCAAAAAATCATAACTTGATTACTTCAAAAAAATATTAACTCAATTATAACATGTCATAGTCATCCAAAAAAATAATTTCTGACATAAATTATGTCATATAATATTTATTTTAATATTTATAATATCAATTATTTTATATTTCTCTTAATAAAATAATTACTATACCATTGTTGTGTCAATATTTATGGTAATTATTTAATCTATAAAAATTAGAAATAATTTTCCATTATGTATATAATTTAATTATCTTTTTGTTGACTACTTATGTTCTATGTTTCATCAATTTTATCTCTACATTAAAATTATTATACTTTTAAGATATAAGAGAGTGATGTGTTGTCACTTTCTTTTGTTTTAATAATAATTACATCGCTTTCATGGAAAAAATCTATTAAATGAATCAATTGTGATAGTTATGTGATATGGGTCTACTTTTATTCATCCAATATGATTTTTTAAGGTGTTAGTGAAGTTTTATTATCCTTATGATATTGTTTGTTACCCTTAATTTACCTGATTTGCCTTTAACTATGGTAAATAAAAATTACCAAAGTTACTACTCATAATGTCCAAACATAAAAGGTACCTATTTTAAAATTTTGGACCCTATAATTTCAAATATGGAATCCATTTTTAAAATTAAAAACACATAAGTTTCATTAATTAATTTAAAATTAATTCTCGTTGTCAAAATGATAAAACAGGTTTTCAAAAAGTAATAACCATCAAAAGATTGGCATGTGTTTATACCTAATATCAATTTGAAATCAATTAAAATGAAAAAAAAAATTGTATTAAATGATAGAAAAATAAATCCAAATACAATTTAAAAGCAATTAAAAAGATTATCTGACTATATAAATAAATAAGACGAAAGGGAAGTTTTGAATTAAAATGCAGTATTTTTCACTATTCATAAAAATATAGATTTCTTCAGAAAAATAAAAAAAATTGACCTAAGTAGATTTTGATGTACCACTTATAAATAATAAGTTTATTTCATAAAATAGAACATATAAAAGTGATAAAAACTATATTTAAAAAGGGTTCACTATCAAAAGGTGGTAAAAGGACCTTTCAAATATATTAGAGTATTTTTTGCTTAAAATTTGATTCATTCTCTTTTTATGCCTCAAAAATTAATTGGATAAATATAAAAATATTTAAGAAATATGCAAAATCATAATATGGTTAATTCTGTTCATTACCACCAATACAACAGTTAGGCGTTAACTAACATTTAAACTAATAATATTATTATTGTATTGTTTTTTAGTATAACTCAATGTTGTGTGCAATGTAAAATTTTGGAGAAACCCATTGTTATATGTCGAGTATGATTTCATACATAGTATCCCATTTAAACTAAAATTAATATTAAATTCAAAAATATTAATAGATTTGAAAATGTATTATTCTATAAATACTTGGGATGTTATATTTATGGAAGCTGATATCTGTCCCCTTCGATTGGAGTGGAAATATCGCCATAAATTCAATGGACATGGTGTAACAACATGTTTATTATAGATGGTCAAAAAATATGTATCGAGCATATAGTTTGGTGACACATATTTATATACTTTTTGATGAGATATTGAGACAAAGGGATTATATTACACTTTGAGCATTCATATGTGGTTTTCATCATTGAGACATTAAGTTCTTTCTATTGGTTGGATTGACCCAATTCTAGATGGTAATCTTGTAACTTGGGCAAGCCTATATAATTATAATGAAAAAGAATCCAAGAGGTTCACACACTAAGTGTTTCCATTGATCCCGATTAAATTCTATTTGAATTTAATTATTGGAATAAATATTATTCTCAATACAGAGGAATAATTTTATTCAAGTTTTATATATTGATAATATTCACATGGTAATAAATAATTATTTTTTATTAATAAATAAATTATTTTATTACATGAATTTATTTAAAATATTTATTAGTTGTATTGTGAACAAAATATTTATTTTATTTATTTAATATTTTAATAAATATGTATTCACTAGATTGTTAAGAATATATTTATTTATAAATAAAATATTTATTTGGTTGTTAAATGTAATCTAGAGGAGTTTGAATGAAGAAAAACTGAATCTGGTGATAAATATTAATTAACAAGACCGTTAAAAAATATTTGTTATTGTGCAAGTTGGCGCACACCCAAAAAATAATAATAATGATATTATTATGTGGCATGGGGTTTATTAAAGTTTTTTAAATTTTATTTAATTTCCTACATGGAATTAAATAATATTTTAACTTAAAACCAAACTCTATAAATAGATAGTTATTTTTATTGTATATTACATCCAACAAATGAGAATAGAGAATTATTTCACACAAAGAATTCTCTCTCCCTCTAAAGAACGATTAGTGCAATAGATATTTATTCAAGACCAAAGAATAAAATATCAAGAATGAAAAACATGAGAAATTCAATTCATGATACTAGAAATATAGTGACCCTAGACTTTTACATAAGACATTGCATGATTTTAAGTATAATAATATATCAGACTAAAAGCCAAGGATCGTAAAATCTAGTGTCTTGGAAAACTAGGTACATAAAACTAAAAACATAAAACATTTCTATATTTAATATCCATAATGAGCTCCTAAATTCCATTGTGCTCATACATATTCATAGGATAACCTGGGTATAACATGAACAAAGGGATGAGCTAAAATCCCAGTAAAGTAATAACTATAAGAACAAAGCATTATCACATGGGATAGAAGGCATGACATGATGATATAAAAAGGAATGTTAACTAGAGAATCATAACATATAAACCTATAATAATATAAACATGGAATCATAAAAATGTGGAAGAAATATAAAACATGACTTTACAATGATTAAAGGCTAACATCCAAGACCGTTGCACATGATAGCACAAGCCAAGGCTAACCGTCAAGACTGTCGCACATGGCGGCACAAGCCAAGGCTAGCTGCCAAGACCGTCGCACATAACGTCTCATGAGACTCAACTTTACCCAATGAAATGGAGTGATATCTGGGTGCACTAATATTATCTTTTTAGGGATATTTATTCCATATAAATAATCATACATAATCAATCTTACATAAACATAAGGTTTACCCATGGAAAGAATTGGGTACCACAATCATGTCATAAATCATAACAAATGGCCATATCATAAAAGTGTCCATGAAAGAAAGAAACTAAAATATACATGGAGATTCATAAGTTAAATTAATCATATAACATGGTAAGTGATTTCAAATATAATTGACAACATTAAAGAAGTGTATTTAAGGAATTTTAGCATTAAAACATTTTTGTGTAGTTTTAAGGAAAATACTATAGAGACTTTAAAATAGAAAATGGAAAAAATACTTTATATAAAATCAGAAGTGAACCAATAAGGTTTTAATAAAAAACACTGATTCTATAAAGTCAATTTTTTCTTGAAACATAAGATATAGTGCACTTGAAATTGGGTAAGAATTTGGGAAGTTCCCTCAAAACAGGTTTTCTTGTCGGGAAGTATTGAGGAGGGAATCACTTCAAAACATGTATATCCCCGAAAGATAATGATGAAATGGTATTGATAAATGAATTTTGTATATTTAAACATAATTTATAATATTCACATAAAAATATAATATAACTTCATTTTGGTAAAAGGAAGATAAGGCAACCCTGAGGAGAAAAGGAGGTTCGGGTAGAATCTCTTACGGATTATCAGTATGGTATCGAGTGTACCTAAGAGGGATTAATGAGAGAGAAAGGTGGTTATCATCACTTATAAATCATGAGATATTTATGGTTGAGGTGATAAATCATACTCCATCATTAGTTATTACACATAAAAAAGGCATAACATAGAGGACACTCTTGAATAAAAGTGAAATAGAGAGGATCCCTTACCTTAAGTCCGATGGTGTTCTCCACTTGATATTAATGACATGAATAATCAAATTAGGTTCATTAATTAATAATTTAAAAACATAATTTACATGTAAATTATTTATTATAACCTTTTTTAGTTCATTCATAACCTTTTTGATTGGTTATAAGGTTTAATTTCATTGTTAGGGTTTATTTGTGTACTTAGTTTTAATGATCGATTCACTTATATTCATGTTCAGACACACATGTATAATGATGCTGGTTGTCCAAAATTGAAGTTATATAACATTATAAATCATTAAAAATATTACATGGTTATAAAATTCATTTGGTTATTTGGAGTTAAGGTGAATCATTATATAAAACATTAATGATAAATTCTTGGAATAACTTGGTGATTTTTCTCACAATTAACTTGTTTTGTTTTATTATTTTACATCATGTGTGAAAAAGAATTAAAGAACAAAACATAAAATAAAATAAATATTTAATAGTCTTGTTCAACCATAGAAATTTTTTCATGACCATAATTGAAGATGGTAATGCAAATTGAAAACCCATCATCCTAGAATGTGATAAATCAACACATCTCAGACGATGTTTTCATTTATAGTATAAAAAGAGGGGTAAGGAGAGATTATGATAAACTATAACATTATAATAATATAATTATAGTACATTTATTTTACTGGAATTTTCATACCATTTTGGTGAATGGAGGTGAGGAAAAAAAGAAAATAAAATAACTTGAAAGAAAATAAAAGAATTAGAAAGAGGAATTTACCTCTTGAGTTTATCTTTTTTGAGAGCCTCTTAAGGGGAGAGGATTTGGTATTTTTAGGATAACAAGGGATTATTGGCGTGGGGGAGGAGCTTTGGGAGAGATTTTTGTTGAATTTAGGGAAGGAACAAGGCTTGATATGACTAAATAGAAGAGGAGAGTGTGGGTGGTTTTTATAGTGGAGGGGAGGAGGGTTTTCTTAATATTTTAATCGTTAGTTTATTATTTTCCCATAAGACAAGCAATAGTAATTATTATTGTGACCAATAATAGTAATATGTGCATGTTATTTCTAACCAATGTCCATTTAAATCATCCATGACTCAAGCATGATGTGGAAATTTAGGGCTTGGCATTTATTGTGAATTTTCGTATTTTACTATTCATCAAAAATCCAAGAATTTTATAAAAAACCCAAAAATTCACCCTAAAAGTTTTTCAACATGTAGAATAAATAAATGAAATCCATTTTTCAAAAATAATTTTATAAATATAATTAATTCAATTTTTAATTAAAATCATAATTTACTTGAAAAATACATATTTTAAAACTATAACAGATTTTATAATGTTTTTAAAAATTACATAAAGTCGTATAAAATTATCTTAAAACCAAAGGACATAAAATTTTTAATTTATGAACACATTTTAGGGAAATAAATTATCTTTTAAATTAATTAATTAATTGTAATTAATTATTTATGACTTACAAAAATACCAAAACTTATATTGTAGTCATATTATCACTTATAAGATGCCTAAATTTTATTTATACATTCATGGGTGAGGTTACTATTCTTTTGGATGATTTAGTATTCATAAGGTTCATATTTCTATTCATAAGGGTAACATTACAATTCATAATGGTAGTTTACTATTCACAAAGAAAATTGTCTTAGCAGACTCCAAACATCTTACTGATCGCAACCGTGTATATCATATTTTTGAAATTCAAAACACAGAAGTGTCAAAATTATGTTTAATGGTCACATGGTACTTAGTAGTTCATTGTTTTGTGATTTCATGTGATTATATGACATATTTATAAGAAAGTAATTTCCATTGATAAAATATTGGGTCATTACATTATTCCCCCCTTATGAAATTTCACCCTCAAAATTTTGTTTTACATTCTAAGACATAAACAGGTGAGGGTACTTTTCCTTCATTACCTCCTCTAGTTCTCATGTTTCCTCTTCGTACTTATGGTTCAACCACAATAATTTGACCAGGTGATTAGTCCTGTTATGTAGAAATTTATCTCTACAATCTAGGATCTTCACTAGATACTCCTCATAAGAAAGATCATTCTCCAATTGTACCACCTCTGAAGAGAGTACATGTGATGGGTCTAGTATGTACTTCCTTAAGAGGGATACATGAAATACATCATGTACTTTGAACATGGTAGGTGGAAGTTCCAATCGATAGGCCACAACCCCGACACGATCAAGAATCTCAAAGGGGCCGATGTACCTAGAACTTAGCTTTCCTTTCTTCCCAAACCTCATGACCTCATTCCATGAAGATATGCATAGAAATACCATGTCTCCAACTTTGAACTCAAGGTTTATTCGATGATTGTCTATATAACTCTTCTGTCGACTTTGGGATGACTTGATGTGTTGCTGAATGTTTTTCACCTTCTCCACCATTTCTTTGACCATTTAAGGTCCCAACTACTTATGCTCACTGACTTTATCACAACACACCGATGTTTTACACCTTTTCCCACAAAGGGATTTTTATGGTTCCATTTGGATGCTTGAGTGGAAACTATTGTTATAAGAGAATTCAACCAGTGGAAGATGTTGGTACCATCCTACTTTCAAGTATATAAAACATTATCTGAACATATCTTCTAGTGGATGAATATTCTGCTCATATTTACCATTAGTTTGAGGATGATAGGCCGTACTGAAGTTCATTTTAGTGCGTAGATCAGGTTGGAGACTTTTCCAGAACTTCGAGGTGAATCTCAGATCTCAATCAAATACAATAGATAGTAGTACTCTATGCAGCCTTACCACCTCTTTGATATATATCTGTGAAATTTGATTCAATTAGAAGTCCTATTGAATTGTAATAAAGTGAGTTGTCTTTGTAAGACAGTCCACAATGACCCATATAGCATTGTTTCCTCTGGATGTCCTTGGAAGTCTAGTGACAAAGTCCATGGTGATGTTCTACCACTTCCATGTTGGTATGGGTAGTAGTTGCATCATCCCCTTAGACTTCTATATTTAAGCATTCACTTGTTGACATATCAGGCACTTTGATGTATACTCAGCAATCTTCTTCTTCATATTATCTCACCAAAATTTCTCTTGTAGATCTCGATACATATTTGTGCTCCCTGGGTGGATAGAGAAGGTTGAGATATGTGTATCATTCAGAAGCTTCTTATTTATCTGTAGATCAGATGGTACACATAATCATGACCCAAATCTTATAACTCCTTCATCGTCAATCATGAAATCTGAGGATTTCCTATTTTTAATGGCTTCCACCCTTTTCTAAATTTCCCCATCTTTTCATTGATCATCCTTTATTTTCTCTATGAGGGATGGTTGATCAATCATTTGAGAAAGGATTGATTATGTTCCTCCCTTAATGATCCCCATGTCCATCCTATAAAAATCTAAGAATATTGGATCCTTTTCAATTCTCATTATTGATAATGATGTAGGATCCTTTCTACTTAGAGCATCTTCCACCTTTTTTTTCCTTAATAGGATGGTAGTGGATTGTGTAGTCATAATCATTGATGATCTCTATCCATCTTCACTGGCACGTATTAAGCTCTTTTTGTGTCAATATATATTTGAGACTCTTGTGATTAGTATATATCTCACACTTCTCCCCATAAAGATAATGTCACCATATTTGTAATGAAAATATCATAGCTGCCAACTTCAGATCATGTGTAAGATAGTTTTCCTCATGTATTTTTAGCTTCCTTGAGGCATAGGTTGTCACTTTATCATTTTGCATCAGTACACATCCTAATCCCTTATTTGAAGCATAATTGTACACCACAAAGTGTTATCCACTTGTTGGGAGTGTGAGTACTGGCGCAGTGATTATCCTCTTTTTCAAATCCTTAAAACAGTCTTCACATTCTTGATTCCAAAAAAAAACTTCACTCCATTCCATGTCAGCTTGGTCATTGGGTTTGAAAATCGTGAAAATTTCTTCACAAATCTTCGGTAATACCTGACTAGATCCAGAAAGCTACAGATCTCTATTACAGATATTGGCCCAGGCCAATCTTCAATTGCCTTTGTCTTTGAAGGGTCCATGGATATACCTTTTTTGGTGATAACATTCCCCAGGAATGATAATTCCTCTATCTAGAACTCACATTTACAGTACTTTACATACAGCTTATCCCTTCGCTAAGTCTTTAACATAGTATTCAAATGCTCCTCATGTTCCTCCTTACTCTTAGAGTATATCATAATATCATCGATAAATACTACCAAAAAATTGTTAAGGTAATCTCTAAATACTCTATTCATTAAATTCATGAAAATTTCTGGAGAATTAGTGAGTCTGAATAGCATCACTATGAACTCATAGTTTACATACCTCATTCGAAAGGCAGTCTTGGGAATATCTTCCTTTCTTACCTTTAATTGGTGATATCCTGACCAAAGGTCCACCTTAGAGAAATAATTGTACCCACAAAGCTGATCAAACAAGTCATATATACATGGTAGAGTATACTTGTTCTTTATCTTTATTTTATTGAGCTCGCGATAACCAATGTATATGCCCATTTATCCATCCTTTTTCTTGATGAAGAGGACTGGAACACCCCATGGTGAAGCACTATGGTGTATAAAACCCTTCTCCAGATTCTCCTGTAACTGATTATTTATCTTTTTTAACTCTACGGTGGACATTCTATAAGGTTTTAGAGATATAGGGATAAGTTTAATTGAGAACTCAACCTTTCGATCAGGAGAAATACTGAGCAACTCTTTAGGGAATACATCAGTGTAATCCCTCACCGTCACGAACCGAATCTGGTCTCCACTATTACCGGCACCAAACCCAGACTGTGTCAAGGCCCAAAGGGCTTTCCTTATCCCCACGGGCTGGCACAAGTTCCTGGGTAACATTAATTTAGGTTTGGGAATTATTTACCTAAGTATGAAAGCAAAAAAAATTAAAAACAATCCAAAATATAAATCTTAAATTTTCAATCCAAGTAAGTCTTAAGCAAAAAACAGAACTGAATACATTAGTTTAAAGACAATAAAAGTGTCCCAAATACAAATAAAGACAACATCAATACATCCCCAAGGACTCTACATGACAAGGGTTCATCACCCACAATCCGTCTCCACAACTCCGCACCAAGGGTGGGAACTAACACCATGAACCACCATCACCCATAGCCTTCCCTTTATCTGATTCAATCATAATAAAGTCTAATCACACCCAAGGTGTGTAAGTAGGTTGTGATCCTAAGACCAATAGAATTCCACCCAATCATTTCAAAGATCATGCAATACAATGTGAAATATCAAGCAGTTTTAATACACAAAGAAAAGCAATGATAAATTCCGAGAAATGCAACTTTCAATTGAAAACAGTTTTCAGGATAAAATTTTCAGAACATTCACACATTTAATTAGACATGTTATCTACTGTAAATTACTACCAAAAACACCCCAATACAATGTAAAATACCACAAATACAATGATCAACAAAATCGGGATCACCCCTAGGCACTAGATAGTCTCGGGCCCCAGGCACCTCATACCTCGGTGTAAAGTAACCATAGTAAAATTCATTATCATGCACGAGCCACTAGTAAGAAACATACCCATAACCTATTGGTACCCATTAATCATCTATATATTTTAGTTATAGTTTCATTTATCCAAATTCTAAGTGAAATAGGGACAAAACCCATCTGATCCACTAGTTGTACTAGTACACATTCGCCCCGCCTAGGTACCCGTGATTCCCCCTTTGTGCTCAAACAATTTCAGAATGATACTTAAATCCATTTTCATATCAAACACCACTAATTTTCACATATAATTATTATAGTATCTACACACATTTTATATCACTTAAAACACACAACAAAACACTTTGATTTTCAATAAAACTCCTTCTCAAAACCCCGCATTGTTTTGCACCCAAAACTATTTAAAAACCACACTTTTCACACTATGTGCACACATATAAATTACCAAAATATAAAATTCAGCCCAATATATTTCAATGAAACCAAAAAATAAATTTTTTGGGCAGCCCTAAGTGAACCAAGAAATGATAACTTTTTAAAACCTTCATTTTCACACAAACATGGAACTTAAAAATCACATGTTCCATAAACACCATTAAAACCCATTTTTTCAGAAACAAACAAAGAGGATAAACATTAAAAACATTATTTTAATCCCTATTATAGTTCAATAAAATCAACTAATTATTTATAGGGAATCCCCAATTGAACCCTTAAAAGATTTCTAGGAATAACCCCCAATTTCACCTAAAAATGGCACTTCAAACTCATTTTCAATACAAACACCACTAAAACTAGTTTTTTCATCCATAATAAAATGAAATAAACATTAAAATATCAAAAACACAGAAATATAATTCACATAAATTGCATAAACATGGAATCACCTACCAATTTAATGAAAACCCTTGAATTTCCGTGCAAAAATCAAATCGCACTAGCACTACACCAAGAGAGACCTAGATCAAACCTAAAACCACAATAATTGGACAAGAAAACCCAAGGTTGAACCCTAGGTTCGAAACTCTAGTTTCTGGACATTATAAAACTCAAGGATAAGGGAAGAAACCCTAAGAAGAATGAATGAAACCCTAAGAAAATTGAAAGAAGAGTGAAAGAGACTCACTTACTTGAGAGATCTTGAAGAATCACCCCAAATACATCAGTAACTGAATTTTAAAATAGTAAAAAAATTAAAGGGAGGTTCTAATAAGGTTTAGGAGGTTATGTAGGAACTGAAATGGAGGAAAAAGAGTAATAATTTAGAGAGTTAAGAAGGAATTAAGTTACCTCTTAAATTATGAACGATTTGAGAAACCCTATAATGTTCTGCACTAATTCGTGATGAAAAAGAACTCCAAAGAGGGGGGAAAGAGTCTGGGAGTGCGTATGGGTTAAATGGTATTGGTTGAGACTTGAAATAACTAAACAATACTTAAAATTGAAAAAGTTATTAAATAAAAAAATAATTTTTAAAAATGGAAATGGGCTTCCGGGCAGTCTCAATCTCTTAAATAAAAACCCAAATACACCTTATTTATGGATTTATAAAGGATCTAAATTTACATGGTGGTGTTAATAGGTTAGGGGCGGCCAAGTAGGAATTTTAATGGATGAAAAATGTTGAAAAATAAATTATTTACAAAAGAAACAAAATTTATTTTTGAATCTAGAATTGGGCTCACGGTTTGGCCCAATTCATGAAAACTCACTCATTCCTCCATAAAAGCTTGGGAAACCCCCAAAATAAAGAATTAATGGAAAATAAATGAAAAATACCTTTAAAATATGTCATTTATGTGAAAATTATCCCCACCATGAAAACTTTCTATCCTAGAAAGTCAACCTGAAGCTTGATCGAAAAACAGGAATGGATACTCTTCCTCAACCCATTACTTATGCTCCCATGTATAATGTGTATCATTACCTTGCTGCCAATGAACCCGGACCAGCGTAATAGACATCCCTAGAAGAACCTTCTCTTGGGAGTCCACTATTTGAACTGGCCACTCAAAAACTAACAAGTCAGGCTCTATCTCCAGTTCTTCCCAACTCAGCACATGGGACGGATCTGGGTTGTATTTCTTCAACTGGGAGACATAGAAGACGTCATGGATGGACTTCAACTGAGAAGGTAAGTCCAACTTGTATGCCACCTTTCCAATATTCTTGGTGATCTCAAAAGGTCCAATATATCACGGCGTCAGCTTCCCTTGCTTCCCTAATCTACGATGGCCTAGATGAGGGGCCACTCTCAAGAATACCTTGTCACCCACAGAAAACTCTAGGTCTTGACCCCTCTAGTCAGCATAAGATTTATGATGACTCTAAGCTATCAACAAGTGTTTCTTGATCAATTTTACCTTCTTAGAAATCTCCTGCACCAGACTCGGCCCCAGTAGTGAGGTCTCACCTACCTTAGCCTAACACAAGGGGGACCGATAAGGTCGTCTATAGAGCACCTCAAAATGAGCCATTCAAATAGAGGACTGGTAACTGTTATTATAAGAAAAATCAACCAGCCCCAAATGGCTATACTAGGAACCTCCAAAGTCCAGGACACATGCATGAAGCATGTCCTCCAAAATCTAATTTGCCCGCTCTATCTAACCATCTGTTTGAGGATGGTATGTCGTGCTCGTCTTAATCTGAGACCCCAAGGCCTTCTAAAGGCCTTCCCAAAACCAAGATGTGAAATAGGGGTCTCTATATAAGACAAATGCTGATGGCACACCATGGAGTCTCACCACCTCCCGAAGATACAAACGGCTGAACTCATCCACTTTACATGTATCTCTGATCGGAATGAAGTGGGTTGATTTGGTCAAATGATCAATCACCAACCAAATGGAATTCTTACCCTAAGGTGTACAAGGTAAGAAAACAATGAATTCCATGGAGAATTCATCCCACTTCAAAGTAGGAATGGGTAATGGCTGGAGCAAACCAGAGGGCCTTTGATGCTCTGCTTTAACCTACTGGCATGTGTAGCATCTCGACACAAAGTCTGTTATTTCTCATCTCATATCATGCCACTAGAACTGCCAACGGACATCATAATACATCTTGGTGGCACCCAGATAGACTTACCACTGAGATCGGTGGCTGTCCTCCATCACCACCTTCCGCAGAGATAACGGCACTACTGAACAGCCCTTGAATCACAAGATGCCCTCGTGAGATGACGACCAATCAGAAGATGTATCCCCACCATGAAGAAACTTCTTAGACCACTGAAAAAGATCATCACTGGTCCATTCCTGCTGAATCAACTCCAATAGATAAGGATTCAATTAGACGCTCACCAGGAACGCACCTCCACTGTACTCCCTAGCCTCCACATGCATCTGAGAAAATAGCCCCATCAAAGTCCACTCATCACTAGACATCCTTAAAGCCTACACTGGAACTATTCTTCTCAAAGCGTTTACCACCACATTACCCTTTCCTAGGGTATAGACAATGTCAAAGTCTAACCCCTGAAAGTACTCAATTCAGTGGAACTGCCTCAAATTGAGGTCCTTCTGCGAGAAGATATAGGCCAAGCTTTTGTGATCAGAGTAGACCACAAACTTCTCCCCAAAGAGGTAGTGATGCCAAGTCTTCAAATAATGCATCACTGGTTATAACTCCAAGTCATGGGTTGGTTAGTTATTTTCATGTGGTCGGAGTTGGTGAGAGCCATACACCACCACGTGATCATCCTACATAAGAACACACCCAAGACCCATAACTGAAGCATCACAATAGACCACATATCCCTTTCCAACCTCTGGTAAAATCCGCACGGGGGGGCGGTAGTCAACCGAATCTTTAACTCCTTGAAAGATTCCTGACATTCTGGGCCCCATACAAACTTTACCCCTTTCTAGGTGAGCACGGTCATCAGTGAAACAATCCAAGAGAAATCCCGAATGAATTGCCTGTAATAACCAGCCAGGACAAGGAAACTCCTGATCTTGAACACATTATTTGGCTGCTCCCATGACATAACCGCACTAATCTTCTCAGGGTACACTAAAACCCCCTTCTCAGAGATCACATACCCCATAAATCTCACCTCCCTAATACAGAATGTTTACTATTTAACTTTGCATAGAGGCAGTGATCCTGCAAAGTGCCCAAGATGATCCTCAAGTGATGTTTGTGTTCCTCCTTGGAGCCAGAGTATACTATAATGTCATCCACGAACACTAAAACTAATGAATCAAGATAATGATTGAACACACTATTCATGAGTGTCATAAATACCTCTGGATAATTGGTCAATTCGAAGGGCATGACCAAATACTCAAAGTGGTCGTACCTTCTTTGGAAGGTTGTCTTTGGGATATCTCGATCCTTCACCCTCGGCTGATGATAGCCCAAACTCAAGTATATTTTTGAGAACCACTTTTCCCCCTTCAACAGATCAAGCAAATCATATATTCTGGGTAAAGGTTATTTGTTATTAATTGTTACCTTATTCATATTCTAGTAGTCAATGCACAACCGGATGGATCTGTCATCCTTTTTCGCGAACAACAGAGGAGCGGCCCAAGGAGAGACGCTCGGCCGAATGAATCCTTTGGATTATAAGTTTCCCAGTTGTATCTTTAATTCCCTCAGATTAGTGGGGTCCATATGATATGAGGGAAGAGATATAGGTTGTGTTCCTGGCATCAGATCAATCAAAAACTCCACATCTCACTCTGGGGGAAAACCTGAAAAATCATATGGGAATACCTCTGGAAACTCATTCACTACATGAGGTAGTGAACCTTCAAGGGAAATAACATCATCCTCTAGCACGAGCGAAGATAACTGGAGGATAATACTACCCAACTATAGGAGTGGAGTCCCTACGTTACCTGACCGAGGATCCCATTCTCCACAAAAAACCCGACGACTCCCATCAAGTGTCGTGAAACTCACTCGATGTCTGTAGAAATCGATGTGTTCTTGGAAGTGTACAAGTCAATCCATGCCAAGTATGATGTCAAAAATATCCATGTATAAAACCAAGAGGTACCACTCCATCTCAACCCCTGACACGGAAAGCGCACATGACGGGCACCTGAGACCCTGCTCCTTCTTCTTTCCCAGCGGTGTAACCAACTCCATTGAAAAATAAAACAAATCAGTTGGAATGTTTAGTGTGTCCACAAAATTGGAAGAAATGAATGAAACAAAGGAACCAGTATAAAAAAGGGTATTATCTATAGAAGATGAGATCAAAACGGTACCTCGAACTATCGACAGCCCCGCCTCTGATCCTGCTGGTGCCTGATCCACCGTATGGAGATGTCTGGTGTTTGCCTGAGGATGACCATTATTCTATGGTTGTTACATAAACTAGATATGACCATAAGATGACCTATAACTACCACCACAATCGCAAAATTGAGATCCCCCAGCCCTCGATGGCTCGTACTATGCTGGAACTCCTCTTGAAGCCATTGACTCTGCCCTACTCGGGAGTGGACATGCCACAACACAGAAGCACTGAAAATTCCCCATACCTCCACACTGGTAACAAGGATTCGGAAGAAGTTTAAATTATGGTCGGATGTTCCCAGGCTCCCCACACTAGTGTAACATGACTGATCTCACATCAGAATTTGTAGAAAAAAACTGCCTGGAAGAGTGGCCTGAACTACCACCTCCTTTCTTCACATGATCCTCCCACTTCCTTTTCTTCTTTGAGGAGATGTCACTACCCACTGTTGATACTAAACCAGAGAAACCATATCTACATTTCCTATAAATATCCACCATTCATGCTTGATCAATGACCTCATCATAGGTCCTCAACATAAACAAGAACACCTGGGAGAATATCTCTGGTCGCAAGACTTTCTCAAACCTCTGGGCCTTCGCCTGCTCATTAAAGATGATTTATGGAGCATACTGAACCAACTTAGTGAAATGGTTGGTGTACTCCATCACATATAGATTCTACTGAACAAGTTCTATGAACTTTCTAGACCTATAATAATCCAACACCTCAGGGCAGTACTGTTCATTGAAGATGGCCTTGAAATCTCCCCAGTGCATCTACTCATTCTTCTCAGTCTGAAGCACTGACTCCCACCACTTATGGCTAGGAACCTCCATTATAAAGGAGGAACACTTCACCCAGATCTTCTAGGGTATTTCTAAGAACTCAAACATACGCTTGATCTTCTCGATCCATTCCTCTTCTTCCTAGTATTTTGAGCTGCCTCAGAAGGTAGGAGGCTTGTTTTTCAGAAACTCCTGTGCTTTATATTTTCTAGGACATGTCTCTTCTGTCCTAGTAGGAATAGAAGTAGGAGTTGGTCCTTGTCCTAGATCTTAGACTTTCTGTACCATAGCCTTGACTAGCCTCTGATCGATCGGTGTGGGAGAACTCTCTTCGGATTCCTCCTATGGGCACGTGGGAGCTTTACGGGGAGGCATGTTGCTACAAAATGAAACAGTCACAAAGAAATAGTAAATACCACAATTGTGATAATTTTAATCAAATAAATCAAATATAAATAATCTAAACACATTCTGGTAATAAAATAAAAAACTACTCCACCTCCGCCCAATGTCCACGAGTGGTCTGCAGCCCACACGTCTCACCCAGAAATGAAGTCAATCAGTAAATTTCAACGTCCCCTAGTGAATCCAGGTCTACCATGAGAGGTGTGGTCTAGGAACCCTACTCACAACCAAAACCCTAATCCCTAACATTCATAGATCTTGTCTATCCTGACTCATCCCAAAATAACAATATAATCCAAAAACATTAACCTCCTCTGATACCATTTTATCACGAACCGAATCTGGTCGCCACTATTACCGGAACCAAACCCAGCACATGGCATGGCCCGAATGGAATTTACTATCTTAATGGGCTGTAAAAAGTTCCCGGGTATCATTAATTTAGGTTTGAGAATGATTTACCCAAGTATGAAAGCAAAAAACATTAAAAACAATCTAGAATATAAATCTGAAATTTTCGAGCCAAACAAGTCTTAAGAAAAAAAACATAACTGAATACATTGGTTTAAAGACAATACAAGTGGTCCAAATATAAATAAATACAACATAAAGATATCCCCAAGGACTCCACGTGACAAGGGGTCTTCACCCACAAGTCGTCTCCACAACTTCGCACCAAGGATGGGAACTAACACCCTGAACCGCCATCACCCATAGTCTTCCCTTTACCTGAGTCAAGCATAAAAAATTATACTTACACCAAAGGGGTGTAAGTAGAGTGTGAGACTAATCCCAATAAAATACCACCCAATGATTCCAAATATAATTCAATACAATTTCAAATAGAAAGCATTTTTAATACGTAAATAGAAGCAGTGATAAATTCCAAGAAATGCAACTTTCAATTGAAAATAGTTTTCAAACTAAAATTTTCAGAACATTAACACATTTAAATAGAAATGTTATATATTTTAAATTAATTCCAAAAACACCCTAATACAAGGTAAAATACCACAAATACAATGAGCAACAAAATCAGGAACACCCCTAGGCACTAGATAGTCTCGGGCCCCACGCACCTCGTACATCGATGTAAAGTAACCATAGTAAAATTTGTTCTCATGCATGAGCCACTAGTATGGAACATATCCATAACCTATTGGTACCCATTCATCATACATATAGTTTATTTAGATTTTTGTTTATCCAAATGTAAGTGAAACAGGGACAAAACCCACCTGGTCCACTAGTCGTACTAGTACACATCTGCCCTACCTAGGTACCCAAGCTTCCCCCTTTGTGCTCAAACAATTTCAGAATACTACATAAATACATTTTCATATCAAACACTACTACTGGTAACATATAATAAGTATAGTATCTGCACACATTTTATACCACTTAAAATACACAACAAAACACTTTGATTTTCAATAAAACTCCTTCTCAAAACCCCGCATTGTTTTGCACCCAAAACTCTTTAAAAACCACACTTTTCACACTATGTGCACACTTTTAAATTACCAAAACAGAAAATTCCACCCAATATATTTCAATGAAATCAACAAATCAATTTTTTGGGTATCCCCAAGTGAACCAAGAAATGATAACTTTGTAAAACCTCCATTTTCACACAAACATGGCACTTAAAAATCACATGTTCCACAAAAACTATTAAAACCCATTTTCTCAGAAACAACCAAAGGGTATAAACATTAAAAACATTCTTTTAATCCATATTATAGTTAAATAAAATCAACTAAGTATTTATAGGTCATCCCCAATTGAACCCTTAAAAGATTTCTAGGAATAACCCCCAATTTCACCTAAAAATGGCACTTCAAACTCATTTTCAATACAAACACCACTAAAACTAATTTTTTCAGCCATAATAAAATGAAATAAACATTAAAATATCAAAAAAACAATAATATAATTCACATAAATTTCATAAACATGGAATCACATACCAATTTAATGAAAACCCATGAATCTCCGTGTGAAAATCAAATTGCACCACCGCTGCACCAAGAGAGACCTAGATCAAACCTAAAACCACAATAATTGGCCAATAAAACACAAGGTTAAACCCTATGTTCTAAACCCTAGTTTCTAGAAATTAGTAACCTTAATGATAAGTGAATAACCCCTAAGAACAATGAATGAAACCCTAAGCAAATTGAAAGAAGAGTGAAAGAGACTCACTTACTTGATGGATCTTGAAGAATCTCCCCAAATACACCAATATATGAATTTTAAAATAGTAAAAACTTCAAGGGAGGTTCGAAGAAGGTTTAGGAGGTTATTTAGAAACTATAATTTAGGAAAAGGATTAAGAATTGAGAGATTTAAGAAGGAATTAAGTTACCACTTCAATTCTTGTCGATTTGAGAAACCCTGTAATGTTATGCAATAATTCACAATGAATAATAGCTCCAAAGTGGGTGGTGGAAGAGGATGGGAGTGATTATAGGTTCAATGGGCTTGGGTAAGACTTGTAATCACTGAAAAATCTTTAAAATTTAATAAATTATTAAATAAGAAAATTTTATTTTTAAAACTGGAAATGGGCTTTCGGGCAGGCCGAATTCCTTAAATAAAAACTCAAATACACCTTGGTTATGGATTTCTAAAGGGTCCAAATTGACATGGTGGTGTTAATAGGTTAGGTTAGTCCAAGTAGGAATTGTAATGGATGAAAAATGTTGAAAAATGAATGAGTTATAAAAGAAACAAAATTTATTTTTGAATCTGGAATTGGGCTCATAGTTTGGCCCAATTCATGAAAACTCACCCATTCCTCTATAAAATATTGGGAAACCCCCATAACAAAGAATGAATGGAAAATAAATGAAAAAAACATTTAAAATATTTCATGTATGTGACACTCACTATGGGAATGTCTTCAATCATGACTCTCTCCTTTTTCTTAATCATTTGAGCTAGACATGCTTGCTCATAAGAAATTAATATCCACACTTGAGACACTAATTCTAAAGGAGATTCATCTTTTTCCTTAAACTTGTAAAGAATTGGAGGATGCTTAGAGATGTGAAGAGTGATCTCCCTTTCCTAACATTTAATGTTGTATTTGTATAAATATAGGCAATTTGTGCCCAAGATAGCATCGAACTCCACTAAAGGAAGTATGATGATATTTTTTGGGAGGTTTATTCCACAAAAGTTAACCAAGGAGGAGTTATAAATCATGGATGAAATAATTTCCCTATTCGTTGTTCTCACAGATAACTTATCCTCCAAATTTTTAGGTGGTATTTGAATAGTTATACTAAACTTTCAATATATGAAAGAATGTGTAGAACCAGAATCAAATAGTATGGTTTCTATTCTTGGATGAATAACTAGCATACCTGTCACCACATAATTATATGGATTCACCTTATCAGTAAGGATATCATAAGACCTTCCTTATTGACTTAGAGTTTGTTTCTAATTTCCACTAACAACCCACAACATAGGGAAATTTTTTTCATAATTCCCATGATCCTTGTAGTTTTAACACTGCACTAGAGGCTAAGTGTTGATCTGAACCTTCCTTTATTCTTCCACATTAGTGGGATTCTTCATATCATTTAGGAATTTTTTATCTAGATGTACCAACTTTCCACATTTGAATCAATTCCTTGTTCTATGTAGACAGTTCCCAAGATGCTTCTTCCCACAATTTTTACACATGGGATGGTCAGTCTTCTTTCCATCATGGAATTTATTTATGGAACCTCCCAAATTAGATTCCATTTTCCTCTTCTTTCCATCAGGCCCATGATACCACGAGAGTATCCAATCTCCATTTTAACCTTGAGGTCACAACGTACAATATCCTCATGACTATCAGAGTCTCGAATCGCTAACACTTTTAGTAGACTTAGCTTTAGTCCATTAAATAAGTGATCCACCTTTCTTTCAGTGTTCAAGACAAAGCCATAGGCGTACATTGAAAGCCTTGTGAAGTTTGTTTTATATGCCCCGATGGACTCATCTTCCTTATTATTGAGTCTGATGAACTCTCTTTCCATCTTGAAACATAGGTTTTAGAGAAAATATTTATTGAAAATCATTCTCTTGAATTCCTCCCAAACAATGGAATCAATTCCCTCCCGGGGCTTCGTATTCTTGATCAGTATCCACCACTGATTATCTTCCCCATCAAAATGATAGACTGCCAGTGCAAATTTATATTCTCCTGATCATTGGAGGATATAGAATATCTTTTCAATAGAGTTAATCCATTATTCCGCAAGGAGGGGGTTAGAAGATCTACTAAACATGGGATGCATTTTCCATATGAAGAATTCAACGACAACTTTCTCTTTACTTGGAGGAGGAGGGTGTTCCACATGATTAAAGTTATTATTCATAACTTGATCCAACTAAGAAAATATTGTCATGAAGTTTTGAGCACCTGTTCCCAACATATCAGGCATATCATTATGTAAATATTTACACTCTCTATCACATTTATTATTGGAATGTGTTCTTCTATTTCCCACCATTAAATAAGAAAAATAATGTACAATTAGATTTCTTGAATCCTTATCTATTGATCATAAAAAAGTAAATTTTTAACATAAGAGGATAAACTTGAAAAGGATAAGTATATCCTAAATTGTGATTCCCTATGTTTAAATATAGTTTATTCTAGATCCTTTTCTTAACTTGTATTCTTATGGGATTTTTTTCATTCCCTTAATAATGGTTTTTACCTAGCTTATGATTTTACCAAATCATATCCCCTGGGAGTGTCAAACCAAGAGTGCAGCAAGGCCTATTTTCGTGAACTAGTTCTCATTTGAGTCTAGCTCAAAGTGTTGTTTTCAGGTTTTACCCCTAGATACATATGTTCCAGAGCCACTTACCTATTTGTATCCATACATGCGTGTATTTTCTTGATAAACCACTTAATCTATACTTACCAAAATTTAGGGGGTGCTTTCTTATACTTAGTCTCATCCTTAAGGTTATTACTAAAGTTCTCTATTCCTAATCTACAAAAATAACTAGACCATCCTTTGATAACAACTGTAGATACCCTAACCTTTTACATAAAACATTACATGATTTTTAATCATAATTATACATCATAGTATGAGCCAAGGATCATAAATTCTTGTGTCTTGGAATACTAGGTACATAAAACTGAAAACATAAAACATTTCTATATTTAATCTCCATAATGATATCCTAAATTCCATTATTCTCATACATCTTCATAGCATAACCTGGGGATAACATGAACAAAGGGATGAGATAAAATCCCAGTAAAGGAATAACCATAAGAACAAATCATTATAACATGGGATAGAAGTCATTACATGATGATATAAAAGGGAATGTAACATAGAGAATCATAACATATAAATTTGGAATCATATAAACATGGAATCATAACAATGTGGAAGAAACATAAAATATGAATTTATCACGACTCAAGTATAACCTCCAAGACCATTGCACATGGTAGCACAAGCCAAGGCTAACCGCTAAGACCGTCGCACATGGTAACACAATCCAAGACTAACTGCCAAGACCGTCGCACATAACATTTCATGAGACTCAACTTTACCCAATGAATTAGAGTGCTATTTGGGTGAACCCATCTTATCTTTTCATGAATATGTTTTCCACATAAAGAATCATACATAATCAATCTTACATAAAGATAAGGGTTATCCATGGAAAAATTGGGTACCACAATCATGTCATAAAGAATAACAAATGGTCATATCTTAAAAGTGTCCATGAAAGAAAGGAACTAAAATATACATGAAAATTCATAAGTTAAAATAATAATACAACATATTAAGTGATTTAAAATATAATTGATAACATGAAAGAAGAATATTTAAGGAATTTTATCATTAAAACATTTTTTGCAGTTTTAAGGAAAATACTATGGAGCCTTTAAAACAGAAAATGGAAAATCATTTATATAAAACCAGAAGTGAACCAAGAAGGTTTTAATAAAAAATAATTATATAAAGATAATGGTGGCTTGAAATAGAAGATAGATTGAACTTTAAATTGGGTAATAATTTGATAAGTTCCCTCAAAATAGGGTTGTAATAATTTGAGAAGTTCCCTCAAAACAGGGTTGTTTATCGGGAAGTATTGAGGATTGAATCACTTAAAAACATGTATATCCCTTAAAGTGAATGATAAAAGGGTCCTAATAAATTAATTTGGTACATGTACACAGAATTTATAAGATTCACATAAAAATATAAGATAAATTTATTTTGGTAAAAGGAAGATAAGGCAACCCGAAGGAACAAAGGAGGTTTGGGTAGAATCCCTTACGGATTATCGACATGGTATCTGGTGTACTCAAGAGGGATTAATGAGAAAGAAAGGGGTTTATAATCACTTATAAATCATGAGGAAGGTATGGAGGATGTGTGAAATCATACCCCGTCATTAGGTATTACACATAAAAGTTCATAACATAGAGGGAATTCTTGAATAAAAGTGACATAGAGAGGATCCCTTACCTTAAGTCTGATGGTGTTCTCCACTTGATATTAATGATCTAAATAATAAAATAAGGTTAATTAATTAATAATTACAGAACCTATTTTACATTTAAATGATTTAGTATAGCCTTTTTTATTTCATTAATAATCTTTTTGATTGGTTATGAGGTTCAATTTCATTGTTCGGGTTCATTTGTTTCCTTGGTTTTAATGATCGGTTCACTTATATTCATGTTCAGACACACATGTATGATGAAGGTGGTTTTCCAGAATTGAAGTTATATAAAATTAGTGATAATACAAAATATTACATGGTTATAAAATTCATTTGGTTATTTTGAGTGAAGGTGAATCATTATATAAAATATTAATGATAAACGCTTGGATTAACTTGGTGATTTTGCTCACGATTAATTTGTTTTGTATTTTTGTTTTAAATCATGTGTGAAAAAGGATTACAGAAAAAAAACATAAGATAAAATACATATTTAATAGTCTTTTTTAACCATAAAAAATGGTTTCATGACTATAAAATAAGATGTTAATGCAGATTGAAAACCTGTCATCCTTGAATGTGATAAATCAACACATCTCGAACAATGTTTTCATTTATAGTATAAAAGGAGGGGTAAGGACAGATTATGATAAACTATACCATTATAATAATATAATTACAGTAAATATATGTTACTAGAGTTATATTAACATTTTTTGAAGGGAGGTTAGGAAATAAAAAAAATAAAATAACTTGAAATAAAATAAAATAATCGGATAGAGGAATTTACCTCTTGAGTTTATCTCCTTTGAGAGCCTCTTAAGGGGAGAGGGTTTTGTTTTTTGAGGAGACCAAGGGATGATGGATGTGGGGGAGGATATTTGGGAGATATTTGGGTAGAATTTAGGTAATTAATAGGGCTTTAGAGGAGTAAAGAGAAGCGGGGAGTGTGGGTGGTTTTTATGGTGGAGGGGAGGAGGGTTTTCTTAATATTTTAATCATTAGTTTATTATTTTTTCATAAGATAAGAAATAGTAATGATTATTGTGACCAAAAGAAATAATATGTGCATTTTAGTTTTAACCAATGTCAATTTACATCATCAATGACTCAAGCATGATGCATAAATTCAGGTTTCAGCATTTATTGTGAATTATCATATTTTACTATTCATCAAAAATCCAAGTATTTTAGAAAAATACCAAAAATTCACCCTCACCATTTTTCAATGTTTAGAATCCAAAAATTATTTCCATTTTTAAAAAATAATTTTCTAAATATAATTAATTTAATTTTTAATTAAAATCATAATTTACTTGAAAAATACAGATTTTAAAACTATACTGATTTTATAATGCTTTCAAAAATTACATAAGGTCTTATAAAATTATCTTAAAACCAGAGGAAATTAAATTTTTAATTTATGAACACATTTTAGGAAAATACATTTCCATTAAAATTAATTAATTATAATTAATCATTTATGACTTACAAAAAACCCATTACTTTTACTATGGTCATATTATCACTTATAAGATACCTATTTATACATTCATGGGTGAGGTTACTATTATTTTGGATGATTTACTATTTATAAGGGTCATATTACTATTTATAAGGGTAACATTACTATTCATAAGGGTAGGTTACTATTCACCAAAAAAAGTTTGTCTTATCAGACTCTAAACATATTACTGATCGCAACCCTGTATGTCAGATTTTCGAAATTGAAAACACAATAGTGTCAAAATTATGTTTAAATGTCACATGGTACTTATTAGTTCATTTTGTTGTGATTTCATGTGATTATATGACATATTTATAAGAAAATAATTTCCATTGATAAAAAATTGGGTCGTTACAATCACCCATTTATTGAGTGGTACTGCTCGGAGATCATTAGAGCATGTGTGTATCACCAGTAAAGGGATTCTATCCTTGGATCCTCACAAAGCAATGAAGGAAATTTGAAAGGTTATTTTCAGACAATCAAAAATCATCAAAGAAGAAATTTTCTAAGACCAGGTATTTATTTATTCATATATTAAATAAGTTAATTATAAATTTTACATGTAACATTGTTGCTTATGGTTTTGGGCAATGATTATTAAAAGAAATTTTAATATTTCTCCCACTACTGAAAACTTCCATAACACTTAGAACCATCAAGTTGTATGAAAGCGGTCACATTTAAATTTATAATTATTTATTTTATTGTTGATTCATACACAATCATGGTTGAATTTTCATTTCTTATTATTCATTCTTTAATCTGATTTGAATTAACTTGCTTATACATATTAATCATATTAATTCAGTGTTTCATTTTTTTAATGGTTTAAGAATGGATAAAAAAACAATTAGATATTCCATCAGGGAGTTCCAAATATTTGGCCTGTAAAATTGGGTTACACAACGTGTTTCCATAGTACGTCCCGTATACCCATGCGCATTGTACTTAGATGCACCGAGCATTTAATTACACATGGTAAATCTATTACACACCATGTATTAACCGAGTCAACCTAGAATATGGAAAGTAGATACATGTAATGTAGCTGGCATGTACATGTTGTGTAGTTTTTCTAATTTAACACACTAAAGTCCCAGGCTTGTGACTCGAATAGAAGAAAACCGAGATACATGACGTGTAGATAAACTATACACGCTGTGTATTCTCCCATTAAAGGACATAATTAAAAATTACATTAAATTGAAAATTAGTGCATTAAAATATTATTTTATTTATTAGAACACCATTGTTTGTTTGAAAATTTAATAATAATTTTAAATAATATTAAATGCACAATTAATTTATTATAATTAATATCACATTATTGGTTCTCCTGTTTATTTTCCATCAATTCCATAAATGATGGGTATCTCCAATTAATATCACATGATCATTAAGATGAAAGTAAATTAATTAATTAATTAATGTAAGTGTTTTTATCTTAATAATAAATAATTAACAAAGAAATGAATGATAACTAGTTTACTTTTGCATATTTGTTGCATGTATGGCCAATCATGAGATTTATAAAGACCTATGTATGTGTTGGAAATTATTTAATTTAATTAATTATATGGGTTTTCAATTATTTAGTATTAAATTAAATGATGGTATGTGAGTCACCCCTCCCTCCATTATTATGTAGGACATGTGTGTCCACATATATTTATGCAATCCCCTTCAACTAATTATTCAGTTCCACTCACCTGTATGTTAATAATAAATACTTGTAATTAATAGAGCATCTTAAGGTGTATGGATGCAGTTCAATATGGAACCATGATGATGCCAACTCGTTGATACACATATATACAGTTATAATGATATAACTCATGCCATGGCCCGCAAATGGAGTTATTCCCCAACGACATAGGTTGATTTAATGTCTACTCATTAAATCAACCATTATATAAGCTCATTATTGGGTTATTTATTTTATCTATTTATTTCTATCTATGCATTATTTATTTTATGTATGCAAGAACACAGTTACAAAAATGAATGAATTAATATACAAGGATGGAAATTAAATAAATTAATTATGCATAATTGTTTTATCCAACATGGTTAATTAATTAAGTAACATCCACTTAATATTAACAATACATTAAAAGGATAAAATAATATAAAATTTATGCATAAATTAATTAAAATCCCTCAACAAAAAATTAAGTCATACCAAGTCTTCTATTACTTGATTGGGGATGAAACCATAGAACTAAGTGTAGTACATAGCCAAATTCTGGACACTTACTATTATCGTGTAACACCCCAAGATTTCATAGTACATTATTTCTTCAAAGTAATTCAATAACTTGCACTACACGCAACACCGAGTTCTAGCGCACCATGACTTACCAAACTAGCCGTTCAAAAGCGGTTATGAATATTATTAACAGAATTTTGAACTTTATATAATAATTATAATTTTAGAATCCATATTGTGAGTTTCTTAGACATAATGAAAGAACAAATTCATTTTTTTCAGATAAAAGAAGTATTTTCCAAAAAATGCAATTTTACCGCCTTTTAATGGAGAACCCTATTTAAATCCAATATTTGAAATGTTTATATATTCAATTTGACAAAATAAACTTATTCTTTAGAATTGGGACATAAGAATTTAGTTTCAATAAATTTTTGTTGTTTTTCTGATAACTTTCATATTTGGGTGAATAGTGAAAAATACTATATTTTAACTGAAAACAACTTTTTTAATCAAAATAATTTATAGTGATAAATTATAAATTTTAATGGTTTGGAAGTATAAATATATTATATTTTTACCATTTAATCCAATTCTGGTCATTGTAAGTAATTTCACTTTGAAATTGGACATAAACAAGTGTCAATATTTTGATAGTTATTATTTCTTAAAAATACACTTTTTGGTTTTGAAAACGGGAATTAATTTTAAATTAATAAATGAATCTTATATGTTTTGAATTTGGTAAAATGTACTTCATTTTTGAATTCATAATATCAAAATTATCTTAGGGTAAAATTTTGAAATTTTTTCTGAAAACTTTCAATTTTTTATGAATAGTGAAAAACATTGTGTTATTATTTAAAACCGAATTTTTATTTAAATAATTATTTATTATATTTAAATTTATTATAAGTCAAAATACATATATATAATACCAATATAAGTTCAATGTAATTCATTGGATTCATTTTATAATAAAATTAGATGTATAAAATTTTATTGAACGTTTTACCGTCTTTTACCCACCTCCTAAGAGCATTTGAAAATTTGTATAAAACTTAATTTTACCGCTTCTGTGAGTTGGATTTCAAAAATCAAATAGACACAGTTGATATCAGTAAGTAAAATGTGGTTTAATAAGATGAAAATAATTTTGGTGAATAGTAACTTTAGAATTTTATTTACCACAGTTAAAACTAAATAGGGTAATTAAGGGTAAAAATGATATCATAATTACCCTAACACATATCCTAATTCTATTGGATAAGTGTAATTATACCAAAAAAACCTTAGGAATAAAATATGATCCTTTAGGTCCACTTGGATTAGATTAGGACATTTATTATTATTTAATTCAAAGAAGAGCTAAAAGTGTTAAATTCAAAGTTTAATAACTAAACCATTTTTAATATAGGGTTACACATAATATAAATTCAACTATAAATATTAATTAGAAAGATAAAAATATTTAATACATAATTTAATTTTATTTATAATTTTTATACATTAAATAATTTAATTTATTTATAACACAATGATGATGCAGTAATTACCTTATTAATGAAATATTAAATTAATTGATATTATAAATACCCAAATAAATGTAATTTGAGACTTTTTATAAATTCAACTAATTTTATAGATTAATATGACATGTTAGGGTTAATTAAATGAATTTTTTTCGAATTAATAATGCTGTTATGAATTTAGAAAAAACAAAATACCAAATAGTATCAAAATTGACATAAAATAATTTTTAAAACAAATTTTATATTATTAATTGGTATTATATTCCTAAAAATCTAAGGTTCGGCCAAAGAGATTAAATACTATTGTATATTTTATTAATTAACCACTTGGGGTTATCTTGGAAATTTATAGTAAGTTTATTAACCATATAATATAAAAATACAAAGAGACATGGTAAATCTCAAACTATTTAACTAAGAGTTAAATATAAAATTTAAGGTTAATATAGTGACCCAAACCTGTCTAAAACCTATTGGTTGGGTGTTTTTAGACTCATCCCCACATTATAATTTAAATAATTCATTTTGGAGCCATTATAAACCGAAAATTATTTTATTATAAAATAATATTTTAAGTTTTTTCTAAGGTGCCCCTCACCCCTCTTATAAAAGGGAACTTCCCCTTCTATCAAATTCACACCTCCAAAGCAATTTGGCTCGGCCATACCTACCCAAATATCCTCCCAACTATAATAACTTAATCCTAGAGGCCTTACTTTGTTAATAAATCCAACATAATGAGCCCTTTTGATCAAATGAAAAGGAATAACCTGAAGAAGAGGTAATGATTTCACCACCCTCTTTCAAGTTATTTTCTTCTTCCACTTACTCTTTCTTTGTTATTACCATACCAAAATAATAAAACCAGTACCTTATATATAATGTGATTTTATTATAAATATGGCACAACAATATTAATTATTCTATCCATCCTATGAATGATAATGTCACTATCCGTGTGTACGTACGCTTACCGTCTCCACGCCGTGGTGTAATTTGTTATTCAACACTATGTTATTTGGATGGATATAATGATGAGTAATATGTATATAAATAATAAAAATAATATACTAATGTCTCTGTAAAATTAATATACCATCCAATTCCACACCTTTAAGGAAATGATATTTTTTCTCGTGCGTATGTACGGATTACCGTCTCCATGACGCGATGAGATTCATTTCCACGTTCACCATTCATCGACGATTATAAAAATATATATTACTAATAAGTATGTAATATATGAAATAATAATGATACTAGAGATATATATATTTATATATATATATGTATGTGTGTATGTATTTATGTACTTACATATATCTTATTCACTTACTTCCGTTCAATACGATATAAAAATAGAAACAGCGTTTATGCGTACGTACGGCCTACCATCTCCATAAACGGTGTTTTCAATTTCATATATCTATATATTATAAATATTTATATTCTAAATATATATGATATATAAATCAAGGTTTATATTCTCTAAGTATTTAAATCATTATCTAAATGATACGATCAAGAATAACAAGTTAAAACACGTATGATAAAGAAAGCGATTATTACACAAAATGTTAATTTAACATGAAAATAATTATTAAAAGGGTAGTATAAATTAATAAATGAATCATTTATGATATAATAAATATTAATATGGTTCTATTATAATTTAATAACATATTATAGTCATTATATAGGAGGTTAAATGTACCCTCGACCAAAGGAAAGTGCAAGGTAAGGGTTAATTTCACAATCTCTTTATTATTTGAGGTTGTTTTTACGTAAGAATCTACTGGGAAATATTTATTATTCATGTCCATGTTTCATGAAAGGGTTTTCAAAGGGATTATTTTAAGGTACTTTTTACTAAAACATCATTTTAAATGTTTTAAATATTTATTCCTTTAAATCATTCTCATTAATGTCCATGTTTTCAAAATGGTTTTTAATGATTTATCTATATGGACATGAATGTTTTTAAAATGTAATTACTTTAAAAAGTTTCAAAGTGGTATGGGACACTTTGATTCAAAAATTTCTTTAAATTTATTCCTTTCTAAATTGTGTGACTTTAAAATGTTTTCATGAAAAATGGATATTTCTCTCAAGTAGTTTTACAAATCATTTTCATCTATGTCAACATCCTTTGATGGATTTTAAACTTGTTTGAAGTTGATTTATTATGATAAAAATATTCCATATTGTATTGAAGGTTTTGTGATATGTTTGAATATGGATGTGTTATTTTTATACCATTCATGGTTTATGGATAAAGTATTGACATTTCGTATGCTAGTTTTAATACAAATGTTTATGTTATGTTTAAACATTTTCATATGTGGAATGCATTGGACTTAGTAAGTGACGGTTAGAGCCCGCTGTAGATCCTCAATGCATCGGTAGGTCTCATGATACAAACTAGTGTCTTGGCACAAGGCCTTGACAAAATCTTATTTGTATTCTTGGCACAAGGCCTGACTATGTGGTTATGAAAGTCTGGCATTATGCATTCCATCGTTATAAAAGTGGCTATTGATATTGCATGTGATTATTCGACTAGTAGAATATCCATGAGAGTAATAAAATAGCATTATCTTGATTTATATTTTCCATATTATGATGAATTTTATGTTGAAAAAGATTTTGTTTTAGTTTTATAAATTGCCTTAAATGTTAATGCTTATTTATGAAAGTTTCTGCTATATTGTTATCCTTACTGAGCATTTGAGTTCACCCCTTTCTTATGTTTTATATTCCCAGGATCCCAAGAAGTGTTTTATGTTTGAGATGCAGGGTTAAGCTAAGGGAACAATGGAATTATCAAAGGATTTTTTTCGTGTTGTATGTTAGAAAGTGTAATGTAACGTTCATGCATGTAATCTATTTTCCAAGACTGTTAAACTGATCGGTCTTTCGGGACTTAATTCCTTGTAATCATGCCAATGTATTAAAATAATTCACCAACTCTGGGAATCTAGGGTTGGGGCATTACAGTTGGTATCAGAGGAGGTTTAGCAATAACCTTGGAAACTATATTTAGATAAACTCTAATTAGATCACATTACCCTAAGATAGACTTTGAGGATTAGTATAGAAGAACTTCCTAAAATTTTGGTATGATGGATATTTTGTGAGTTTTCCATGCAATACATCTCGGTCTGGATACGATCAGGTAGAAGTGGATTTGGAACAGATTTACCTAGGGGTAAAACCCGAAAACACCGCTTTGATCTAGACTCAAACGGGAACTGGTGCATGACAACGGGCCTTATTGCACTCTTGGTTATGACACTCCTGGGGGATATGCATAGAATAATTCATATTTTCATTACACTCCATTATGAAGGATTTAGGAGTAAATACTTCCTCAAAGAAAAAAAAATTATGATTATAGATTATATCCATAAACTTTTCAATTTAAGTTAGGTATTTTACAAGTTTGGAATTATGAATTTTGATTCATAAACTAGCCTAGTGTATTCTATTATTAAGAAATGGAACCTAGTAGAAGGAATGAGAACTCCAGCAATACGTATGATCCAAAAATTAAAAAGGGATCATATCTTTACTAGTATTAATCCAACATTTAGAAGGGAAATAGTATCCCATGTATTCTCAACATATGAAGAAATAGTATCATGTTTTAATATGATAAGTAAAGAATTCTTTGAGTCCTATGGCTTTGAAGGGAAGCAAGAGAAGAAAAGGATGGTAGAGAGAAAGATGAATAAAGGGAAGAGGGGAAAGAAGGATTTTCCCATATGTGATAAATGTAGAAATAATCACCTTGTTAAATGCTTGAAGGGAATGGGAGTTTGTTATAAGTGTGGAGAAAAATGACACCAAGTACGTGATTTCAAGGGTAAGAAAAAGGTTTCAAATGTAAAATACTTCATCTACAAGGCATTGGGACACTACATGAATCAATGTCCGAGTCATCAGAGTATACCTCAAATGATGCTATTGGAAAATAATCAAGTTATGATACTACCTTAGATGAAGAGGAATGACTAGTGTTCTTATGTTGTTATTATAGAATTATTTCATTTGAGTGTTGTATCAACACTATATTGGTTATATGAATTATGGAGATAAATAAGGATTGTACTGCAGTACTATTTTATTAAGGATTTGATATTATATGGTTCTAATAAAAGTGACTTAATAGTAAGATACACTTTTTGAAAAATACATGGTTGAAGGAGAGGTAATCCTTAATATGGTCTTGATAATAAGGTAGTGATTTTGGAATAAGAGATGTTTGATTTGGATAAAATATATTGGATATTCTTGACTTCCTTAGAACTGATTAATAGTTTGTTTATTTCATCATTGTTAGAATATTCAAAAAAATTGGATATAAGGAATATATCCAGTATTATATAAAGGATAAGGGAGCATGAATGTAATAAATAAGTTTTTATGGTAATTCAGGGTGTTACCATGTTTTAAAATAATACATGATGAAGGTGCTCACATGTTATTACGTGGAAAAAAGGATCTTCATTGTGTTTAACTTCCTTATAAATTTTGGATTATGAGTTTGGATAAAAGTATTTTGGATAAGTATAAAGGTTGGAATGGATTAAGTTTGAAATTGGATACTATTTTTAAGGTTATTTTTGGATTGTTATAAAAAGGAAAACATGCAGACTGTGTGAAAATCCGTCGTGTCGGACAAATCTGCGGGAATCGAAGCCACAACCATAGTGCGATTGGGATTTATCACCTACCACTGGACTATGTGAAGTCCCTGAATTGTATAATATAGTTTTTTTAAAGTTTCTGATAGGTGAATTATAAATTCATTATTTTTTTGGAACCTTATACGATTAGGATAAATAGAATTTTTTTTTTGAAATCTTTTGGAGTGAAAGATGAGTTTGTGTTAGGAATTAGTTGAAGGATGAAACTCTATTTTTCAAGTATATATATATATATAATTTTTTTCCATCTTATTCTATGGGTAAATTAATTCTTAAACTTTAGGGAAGGGATCTTAAAACCAAAAATATGTTATCCTAATACCTTATGTTTTGTTGAACCGATGGTATTTTAAATCATCATAGATGCATGGATTTGAGGGCCCCAATTTTACACTTGTTTTTGATTGATGACCACAATCACTCCCTATAAATATTTACATTTTTCCTCTAATTATGTGTCTCTAATTTCCACCAATGTTCTCCTAATTGAGATCATAATTTGGTGGTGATCCTTTCATTTCCCTTTTCCTCTTATTAAGACTAAATTTTATTAACCCAATTTCTGATGTGGGTTTTCCCACAAAGGTATTTTCTATTTTCAACCTTTTATTTTCAAAAAACAATTTCAAATTGAAAGGACGCAATTTATTAAAGGATGAAAGAATGTAACACCTTAAGATTTCATAGTATGTTATTTCTTCAAAGTAATTCAATAACTTGCACTACACGCAACACCGAGTTCTAGCGCACCATGACTTACCAAACTAGCCGTTCAAAAGCGGTTATGAATAGTATTAATAGAATTTTGAACTTTATATAATATTTATAATTTTAGAATCCATATTGTGATTTTCTTAGACATAATGTAAGAACAAATTCATTTTTTCATATAAAAGAAGTATTTTTCCAAAAAATGCAATTTTACAGCCTTTTAATGGAAACCCCTATTTAAATCAAATATTTGAAACTTTTATATATTCAATTTGACAAAATAAACTTCTTCTTTAGAATCGGGAAATAATAATTTAGTTTCAATAATTTTTTTGTGTTTTTCTGATAACTTTCATATTTGGGTGAATAGTGAAAAATACTATATTTTAACTGAAAACAACTTTTTTAATCAAAATAATTTATAGTGTTAAATTATACTTTTTAATGGTTTAAAAGTATAAATAGATTATATTTTTACCATTTAATCCAATTATGTTCATTGTAAGTAATTTCACTTTGAAATTGGACATAAACAAGTGTCAATCTTTTGATAGTTATTATTTCTTAAAAATATGCTTTTTGGTTTTGACAACGGGAATTAATTTTAAATTAATAAATGAATATTATATGTTTTTAATTTCATAAAATGGACTTCATTTTTGAATTTATAATATCAAAATTATCTTAGGGTAAAATTTTGGTATTTTTCTGAAAACTTTCAATTTTTGATGAATAGTGAAAAACACTGTGTTATTATTTAAAACCGAATTTTTATTTAAATAATTATTTATTTTATTTAAATTTATTTTAAGAAAAAATATATATATAGTACTAATATAAGTTCAATGTAATTAATTGGAATCATTTTATAATAAAATTAGATGTATAAAATTTTATCGAACGTTTTACCGTCTTTTACCCACCTCCTAGGAGCATTTGCAAATTTGCAAAAAACTTAATTTTACCACTTCTGTGAGTTGGATTTAAAAAATCTGAGAGACACGGTTGATATCAATAAGTAAAATTTGGTTCAATAAGATGAAAATAATTTTTGGTGAATAGTAACTTTTGAATTTTATTTACAACAGTTAAAAGTAAATAGGGTAATTAAGGGTAAAAATGATATCATAATTACCCTAAAACGTGTCCTAATTATATTTGATAAGTGTAATTAGACCAAAAACAACCTTAAGAATAAAATATGATCCTTTAGGTCCACTTGGATTAGATTAGGACATTTATTATTATTTAATTCAAAGAAGAGTTAAAAGTGTTAAATTCAAAGTTTAATAACTAAACAATTTTTAATATAGGGTTACACATAATATAAATTAAACTATAAATATTAATTAAAAAATATAAAAATATTTCCTATATAATGTTATTTTATTTATAATTTTTAGACATTAAATAATTTAATTTATTTATGACACAATGATGATGCAGTAATTACCTTATTAATGAAATATTAAAATAGTTGATATTATAAATACCCAAATAAATGTAATTTGAGACTTTTTATGAATTACACTAATTTTATAGGTTAATATGACATGTTTGGGTTAATTAAAGTAATTTTTTTCGAAGTAATAATGCTGTTATGAATTTAGAAAAAACAAAATACCAAATAGTATCAAAATTGACATAAAAGAGTTTTTAAAACAAATATTATATTATTAATTGGTATTCTATTCCTAAAAATCTAAGTTTCATCCAAAGGGATTAAATACTATTATATATGTCATTAATGAATCACTTGGGGTTCTATTGGAAGTTTATAGTAAGTTTATTAACCATATAATATGAAAATACAAAGATACATGGTAAATGTCAAACTATTTAACTAAGAGTTAAATATAAAAGTTAAGGTTAATATAGTGACCCAAACAAGTCTAAAACCTATTGGTTGAGTTGTTTTAGACCAATCCCCAAATTATCCTTTAAATAATTCATTTTGGAGCCATTGAAAACCAAAAATTATTTTATTATAAAATAATATTTTAAGTTTTTCCTAAGGTGCCCCTCACCCCTCTTATAAAAGGGCACTTCCCCTTCTATCAAATTCACACCTCCAAAGCCATTTGGCTCGGCCAACCCTACCCAAATATTCTCTCAACTATCCTACCTTCGTCCTAGAGGCCTTCCTTTTTTCAGAAAGCCAACATAAGGATCCCTTTTGATCAAATCAAAAGTAAGAACCCGAAAAAGAGGTAATGATTTCACTACCCTCTTTCAAGTTCTTTTCTTCTTCCACTTACTCTTTGTTTGTTATTACCTTAACAAAATAATAAATCCATTAAATTATATATACTTTAATGTTATTATAAATATGGAACAACCATATTAATTATTATATCCATCCTATGAATGATAATGTCACCATGTGTACGTGCGTACGACTTACCGTCTCCACGTTGTGGTGTAATTTGTTATTCAACACTATGTTATTTGGATGGATATAATGATGAGTAATATGTATATAAATAATGAAAATAAAATGATAATGTCTTTTGAAAATTAATATACCATCCAATTCCACACCTTTAAGGAAATTATATTGTCGCTCGTGCGTACATACGGATTACCATCTCCACGACGCGATGAGATTCATTTCCACGTTCACCATTCATCGACAATTATAAAAATATATATTAATAATAAGTATGTAATATATGAAATAATAATGATACTGGAGATATATTTATATTTATATTTATTTATTTATTTATTTACTTACATATATCTTATTCACTTACTTCCGTTCAATACGATATGAAAACAGAAACAGTGTTTATGCATACGTACGGCCTACCGTCTCCATAAACAGTGTTTTCCATTTCATATATCTATCTATTATAAATATTTATATTCTAAATATATATGATATATAAATAAAGGTTTATATTCTGTAATTATTTAAATCATTATCTAAATGATATGATCAAGAATAACAAGTTAAAACACGTACGATAAAGAAAGCGATTATTACCCGAAATGTTAATTTAACATGGAAATCATTATTAAATGGGTAGTATAAAGTAATAAATGAATCATGTATGATATAATAAATATGAATATGATTCTGGTATAATTTAATAACATACTATGGTCATTATAGAGAAGGTTAAACGTACCCCCGACCAAAGGAAAGTGCAATCTCTTTATTATCCGAGGTTATTTTGACGTAAGTATCTACTGGGAAATATTTATTATCCATTTCCATGTTTCATTAAAGAGTTTTCAAAGGTATTATTTTAATGTACTTTTTACTAAAACATCATTTTAAATGTTTTAAATATTTATTCCTCTAAATAATTCTCATTAATGTCCATGTTTTCAAAATTGTTTTTAAGGATTTATCTATATAGACATGAATGTTTTTAAAATGTTAATTCCTTTAAATAGTTTCAAAGTGGTATGGGACACTTTGATTCAAAAATTTATTTAAATTTATTCCTTTCTAAATTGTGTGACTTTTAAATGTTTTCATGAAAAATGGATATTTCTCTCAAATAGTTTTACAAGTCATTTTCATCTATGTCAACATCCTTTGATGGATTTTAAACTTGTTTGAAGTTGATTTATTATTATACAAATCTTCCATATTTTATTGAAGGTTTTGTGATATGTTTGACTGTGGATGTGATATTTTTATACCATTCATGGTCTATGGATAAAGTATTGACATTTCATGTGTTAGTTTTAATACGAATGTTTATGTTATATTTAAACCTTTTCATATGAGGAATGCATTAGACTTAGTAAGTGACGGGTGGAGCCCACTATAGCTCCTCGATGCATCAGTAGGTCTCATGAGACAGACTAGTGTCTTGGAAAAAGGCCTTGACAAAATCTTATTTGTAGTCTTGGCACAAGGCCTTGACTATGTGGTTATGAAAGTCTGGAATTATGCATTCCATCATTATGAAAGTGGATATTGATATTACATGTGATTATTTGACTAGTAGAATATCCATGTGAGTAAGTAAATGGAATTATTTTGATTTATATTTGCCATATTATTATGAAGTTTATGTTGAAAAGGATTTTGTTTTAGTTTTATACATTGCCTTAAATTTTTATGCTTATTTATGAAAGTTTCCACTATATTGTTATCCTTACTGAGCATTTGAGCTCACCCCTTTCTTATGTTCTATTTTCCTAGGATCCTAAGAAGTGTTTTATGTTTGAGATGCAGGGTTAAGCTAAGGGAACAATGGAATTCTCAAAGGATTACTTTTTTTCGTGTTGTATGTTATAAAGTGTAATGTAATGTTCATACATGTAATCTATTTTTCAAGACTGCTAAATTGATCGGTCTTTCAGGAATTGATTCCTTGTAATCATTCCAATGTGTTAAAATAATGCACCAACTCTGGGAATCTAGGTTCGGGGAGTTACATATCGGGATTTTTCATGAAATTTTTGGTTTGACTTAACTAAACTTTAATTGGGTTTAATATCCAAAAAATTTTCAATACAAATTTGGAGGCAAGTGTTGAGGAAACCCAAATCAAGATTTTAGGATAGGGGGATCCACTTGATGGATCAATGAACTGAAAGCATGCAGTTGGAAATACCGACTACCTAATTACATTCTCATGGTTTTCAAGGCCAAAGTATGGATCATTAATAAAAGAAATGGGGATCCTTTCCACTATAATTTCATTGCAACTAGAAATTCTGGGTTTAATGGTGAGGAATATTGTGACTTGAAAAAATAGTGGGAGATTTGATAAAATCAATTAATTTATTATATCTCACCCAATTTGTAATCAATAAAAGTACTAATAATCTACTCTTTTAATTATAGAATATAATTTAAAGATCTTCATACACATTATCCTAATGATCAATATTGGATAAAGATAACCTTATAATCAGAAGTAACTTATAGGAGTGATTTATACACCTTCAGGTTGTTCTACGCCATGAACATAAATCTCACATGCTAGAATACTCAATATCTGATCCACTTACTAAGGAGGAAAGTCATGAAGAGTTCTTTATATATGAAAAACATTTGATTAATGAAGTTTATGTTCAATGTTTGATACTTTCATCTATGTCTAGTGAACTCGTAAAGTTTCACAAAAACATGTATGTGTATAGAATGCTCGAGAACCTCAGTGGTATTTACAAAGAGAGAGCTAGATAGTAACAGTTTGAGATATCCAAGGAACTCTTTAATAGAAATCTTATAGAGGTTTCCCCATCTAGGCCTAATGTAGTCAATTTCATTGGGTATATTGAGCACTTATAGGTTCTAGGGTTTAAACTTCCTTAAAGAACTGGGCATTGATATCATTCTGGAATCACTCCATCAAGGATTCTCTAGATTTTTTGTAAATTATAATATGAACAAGATTGATAAGTCTCTTCCAACTCTTCTCACTCTCCTTCACCAAATAGATAAGGATACAAAGCATGAAAAACCTTTTGTACTTATGGTGAACAAATGGAAAGATAAAGTTAATAACATTAAGCCTAAATCTTCTTCACACCCTTCTAAGAATAGGAAGATAAAAGGGAAAGAAATGGAATATGATGTTGTATATTTTTCATGTGTAAATAAGGGCCACTAGAAGAAAAACTTTGCTTAAACAAAGAATCAAGGGGAAGATTCAAGTGCGTTTGTTATCAAGTGTAGTTTATTTGATTCTAAAAATTAGGTATTAGATACAGATTGTGGTGCTCCCATGTGTATTAAAATATAGGAACCAAGTAGATTCATAAATATTGACCAAAGGGGGATAGATATATGAGAAACCAATGGATATAAACTTGCAACTATAGCTATCAAGGACTATCACCTCACGTTGTCGATTGGAAGGATCTTGGTTTTAATGGGTTGTTATTATGTGTCTTAAGTTACCAAGAACATTATTTCTGTATTCAAACTAGATATGGATGTATTTATTTTTAAATTTTGTAATAAATTTTAATTATTTTATAAAGATATATTTTTTTATGGTAAGTTACATTTAAATACTGGTCTTTATGTGTTGGATTACACAAAGTAATGTAAATAAATAACGAAGTTACTTCACATGACTCATACCAAACCCAACTTTGGCATCATCATCTAGGTTAATTAAATGAAAAATGATTGAATAAATTACATCAAGATGGATATTTATATTCTTTTTAACTAAAACCACTTGGTGTATTCCATACATTTTTACAAGGAAAATGACCAAAGCCTTATTTAGTGGGAAAGGTGAAAGATCTAAAGAGCTCTATGAATTAGTCCATACTAATGTGTGTATACCATTTAATTTTGAGTAAAGTGGTGGTTAATCATACTTCATAACTTTTATTGATGATTTTATTAGATAAAGATATGTTTACTTAATGGGTTATAAGTCGGATTATTTTGATAAACTAAAGGAATACAAGAATGAAGTTTAGAACAAAATTGATAAAAAAAATTGAGAAACTTCTATCAAACCATGGTGGAGAATACCTTAATCAATACTTTATTGATTATTTATGGGAGTTAAAGATATTATCACAACTCACTCCTCATAATATGCCTTAGTGGAATGGTGTAAGAGAAAGCAGAAACCTCACCTTGTTGTAAATGGTGTGATCAACGATGAGTCATGTGGCTCTTCCATTATCTTTTTGGTGATATGCATTACAAAAAACAACATATGTACTAAATCGAGTGATAACTAAAGTAAGATATGATATTCCATACCAATCATGGAATATAAAGAAACCCATGTTGTATTACTTACATTTGTGGGGTTTAAAATAATTTTTTAAGGCCTATTTAGGTAACAATCATGCACCCTGAGGCACAAAGAGTATCTTTATAGGATGTCCCAAAGAAACAAAGGGATACTAATTAAACAATCCTTCAGAAAAAAAGGTTTTGGTTGATATATGTCCCACATTTCTTGAGGAGGATCTTATCTTTAAAAGATATAATAGGATCAAGATAAAATTTGATGAAGTCCATGCTCAAAATACACAAGAGTTGGCACTAGAACAAATTTCACAAAGCCTTATGGAAGAAGAAATTGTTACCAATATACAATTACTGCATATAATTATTGTAGAGGTTATAGAACCATAATGGTATGGTTTTCTATTCACTAAGTATGGTGACTCATTAATATTTGATAATAATGATCCTCTAACCTACAAGGAATAAGTAAGTGGCATTGATGTTTCCAAGTGGAAAGAGGCCATGAATTATGAAATGGATTCCATGTACCAAAACCATTCCTAGATTTTGGTAGACCATCCATTAGATGTAAATATCATTGGTTACAAATGGTTATTCAAAAAGAAACTAGAAATTAAAGGACAATTCAGTACTAATAAGGTGCGACTAGTTGCAAAAGGGTTTAAACAACGTCAAGGCATTGACTACAATGAAACCTTTTTACCAGTTTCAATGTTGGAATCTATTAGAATTATACTTGAAATTATGTATTTACATGATTATTAGATTTATAAAATAGATGTTAAAATAACCTTCCTTAATGGGAACCTTTAGGAATATTTATATATAACTAAACCTGAAGGGTTTGTGACTCTAAAGGGCCAATAAAGTATGCAAGTTTCAAAGGTCCGTTTAAGGATTAAAGTAATCATCCCAGTTATGGAACATTAATTTTTATGATTCCATAATGGAACTTGGTTTCATAAAGAAAACATGTGATATGTGTGTCTATAAATGGTTTAGTGGGAGTGTAGTTGTTACCTTAATAGTATATTTTGATTAAATATTACTCATTGGAAAGTATATCATTCTTACAGTTTGTTAAGGAATAGTTGAATAAATTCTTCTCTATGAAGCACTTGGGCAAGGCAGTATATATTCTTGGGATCAAGATCCATCGTGATAGATCCAATAGGTTTCTTGGCCTAATTCAAAGTATATACATTGAAAATATACTAAAGAGATTTAGTATTAGAATAATCCAAGAGGGTATTGCTTCTAGTGACACATGGAATTCAACTTTCCAGTAAAATGCATCCATAGACATATGAGGAAAGAAAAATAATATAAAGGATTCAATACGCATCAAAGATTGGGTCAGTCATGTATGTTATACTATGTACTAGGCTAGATGTCATATATAGATTAAGTGTGGTAAGAATATATAAATTTGATCCAGGTGACTGCCATTGGATAGAAATCATGAATATCCTTAATTATTTGATGTGTACTGGGGATATGTTCTTAATTTATAGAGTAGAATAGGAACTATTCATCATAGGATATGCATATTATGGTTTCCAAACTGATCAAGATGACATGAAGTCACAAACGGGATGCTTCTTCACTTTGAATGGAGGTTTTGTGATCTGGAAGAGCTCAAAGAAGGTTGTGGTTTCAAATTCCACAGTAGATTCTGAGTATATTCTAGCTTCTGAGGTAGATAAAAAAGTATTATGGATGCACAACTTCATCCAAGATCTTTACATGGTACCTAGCAGTAAAGATACTATCACACTCAATTGTGATAATACTGTAGTGGTGGCTCTTGAAAAAGATCCAAAGTCACATCTGTGAACATAGCACATACTTCGGAGGTATCATCTCTTGAGGGGTTTTTCTCAGAGATTTGAAGTTGTAGTGAGTATTATTTCCATAGAAGACAACATGGTTAACCCCTTGACAAAATCCTTAACTCGACAGAAACATGACTATCATGTGAGGTCTAGTGGACTGAAGGTCATAGGTAGTTAGCTCTATTCCAACTATGAGTTTTTTGGTGTTGGTGTCCTATTACCAACTATTTATACTTTTATTACATGTATATTTGATGTATTTAATATTAATAAAACTTATTAATACATATTTATTGTTGTTCTTCATCACTCTAATGTAATAATTTCCTAGAGTATACATTGCATAGATAAGGTCATAGAAGTCCCCCGATGTGATGATCACCTTAATGTGTAATGATGATAATCTTAGATAATATTTTATAGTTAGATAATGTACTATGATGGGACAAATAGTACATATAATTCCATGTGTGAGTACTTGTAAATATATGAGGCTTGTTCTCATGAATTTATCACTTACTAGTCTCCAAGATGGGAGAATATGATAACAAAACCACCAGTAAGAATTCTTCATGTTTTTGTGTCATCAGATATTTCTATCTGCGAGCATGTGTGATGGTCCTTAGACTTTAAGATTATTATTTATTCATGTTACAAATCACTTTCTTAGATATATGTTTTTCAAATATCATGGTGAAGTCGGATACGTTGGGTGCATCATGAGTGGCATGTCATTAATGGAAAATTAGAGGAAGGATTTGTCCCTTCCATCTTTATGGAATCTGGTATTTCATCCCTTTGATTATAGTGGAACTATTACCCTAAATTTCATATCCATGGTGTAATGACGTTTTTATTTCAAATAGTCAAAGAAAAATTTTAAGCATATATGTTGGTGAAATGGATGTGTAACCTTCTTGATGAGATATTGAAATAAAGGGATTATATTACACAATGAGCATTTGTATGTGGTTTTCATCATTGTGACATTAATTTCCTTCTCTTGGGTTCCTTGACCCATTTCTAGATAGTGATCTTGGACTTTAGGCAATCCCACCTAATACCAATGAGAAAGAATCATATGGGGTCACACACTAAGTGTTTCCATTGATCTCGATTAAATTATATTAGAATTTAAATATTGGAATAAATATTATTCTCAAGAATAAGGAATAATTTTATTCAAGTTTTATTGATCAATAATATTCACAAGGTAATAAATAATTATTTTTTTATTAATAAATAATTTATTTGATTACATGAATATATATAAAAATTTATTCGTTGCATTTTGAATAAAATATTTATTATATTTATTGAATATTTTAATAAATGTTTATTTTCTAGATTGTGAATAAAATATTTATTTATGAATAAAATATTTATTTATATTTTCAAAAAATGGTTGAAGAGTTTGAACGGACCAAGACTAAGTCCGATGAAAAATATCGATTAACAAGACCGTTGCATAATATTTGTTATTATGCAAGTTGGTACACCCCACAAAATAATAATAATGATATTATTATTATGTGGAATGGGGTTTATTAAACGTTTTAAATGTTATTTAATTGTTGACATGGAATTAAATAATATTTTAACCTAAACCCTCACTCTATAAATATATGGTTATGTCTATTGTATATTGCATCCAAAAATTGAGAATAGATAATTGTTTCGCACAACAAATTCGCTATCAACTCTTCATTATCTCTCCTCTCAAGAATGAGAAGTGCAAGATAAATTTTTTCAAGTTCTAAGAATAAGTGATCAAGAAATAACAACGCAAGACATTCGATTCACCACGCTAGCACCTGGTGATTGAGTGGTATTTCTCAGAGTTCATTGGAGAATGTGTGGATCACCACTAGATAGATTTTATCCTTTGATCCTCATAGAGCGATGAAGGAAATACGAAAGGGTATTTTTGGATGATAAAAAATCATTAACGAAGAAAGTTACTAAGCCTATGTATTTAATTCTTTAGATATTAAATAAATTAATTATAAATTTTACATGCAAGATCATCTCTCATGGTTTCAGACAATGGTTATTAAAATAAATTTTAATATATCACCCACCACCACATGCTTCCACTACACCCGGATCCATCAAGTAGTATCAAAGCGATCACGTTTAAATTTATAATTATTTATTTGATTGTTGATCAATACACAATCATGGTTGAATTTTCATTTCTTATTATTCATTAATTAATAAAATTTGAATTAATATGCTTCGACATATTAATCATATTCATTCATTGTTTCATTTTCTTAAAGGGTTAAGAATAGATGAAGAATGGCTGAAGATTCCATCAGGAAGTGCCAAATATTTGGCCAGTAAAAGTGGGTTACATGGTGTGTAGTCCGAGTACACACCATGTACCCATGTGCATTGTTCCTAGATTCTCCAAGCATTTAATTACACATGGTGTATTTATTGCACATCACATGTTGACTAGGCCAACCTAGCACACAAAAAGTAGATACATGTCATGTAGTGGGTATTTACATGTCATGTAGTCTAGACAAGTTAACATGCTGAAGTCTCGGTCTTGTGAATCTAATACATAGAAACCGAGGTACACAATGTGTAGTTAGACTGTACACGCCATATAGTTTTCCATTAAAGAATGGAATTAAAAATTAAATTAAATTAAAAATTGCGGTATTGAAACCTTATTTTATTAATTGGTATAACAATGTGTGTTTTAAAATTTAATAATGGTTTTAAAGAATATTAAATGATCAATTAATTTATTGTAATTAATATGTCATTATCGGTACTACTATTTATTTGCCTTGAATTCCATCAATTATGGGTATATCCAATTAAGATCAATTGATCATTAATATGAAAGGGAATTAATTAATTAATTAATTAATTAATGAAAGTGTTTTTATCGTAATAATAAAGAACGAATAAAGAAATGAATGTTAGCTGGTTACTTTTTCATATTTGTTGCATGTATGAACAATCATGATCTTGACCAAGGCCTATGTATATGTTGTAATTTATTTAATTTAATTTATTACATGGGTTTTCAATTATTTAATATTAAATTAAATGATGGCCTATCAGCAATCCCTACCTCCATTATTATGTAAGACCTATATATCCAAAGATATTTATATAATCCCCTTTAACTAATCTTTTGGTTCCCCTCTCCTGCATGTGAATAATAAATACTTGTAAATAATGGATCATCTTAAGGCGCATGGAGGCAGTTCAATATGGAACCATGATGATTCCAACTCTATGATACACAAATATATTGGTGGAATATTGTAACTCATTCCATGACTAGAAAATGGTGTTATTTACCTAAGTCATAGGTTGATTTAATGTCCACTCATTAAATCAATATTTAGATAAGATCATGATCTAGTCATTTTCTTTATTTATTTATTTTCAATCTATGCATCATTTATTTTATATATGAAAGACCACACTCACATAAATGAATGAATTAATATGTAAATATGGAAATTAAATAAATTAATTGTGCATTAATATTTTATCCATCATGGTTAATTAATTGAGTAACATCCACTTAATATTAATAGGTCATGTAAAGGATAAAAAAAGATAAAATTTATACATAAATTAATTAAAATACCTCAACCTAATATTAAGTCAGACTAAGCCTTCCATTTCTTGATTGGGAATGAAACCATAGAACTAAGTGTGGTGTGTTTCCAAAGTCTGGATACTTAGTTTTATTAGGGAGTTCTCATGAGAGTTTTGGATTGAATTAACCAAACTTGTATTGAGTTTAACAACCAAATTCTGTTCAATAAAAATTTAGAGGTAAGTGTTGAGGAAATCCAAGTCCGGATTTCAGGATAGGGGAACCCACTCAATGGACCAAGGAGTTGTAAGCCCATAGCTATAAATACCACCTACCTAATTACCTTCTTACGGTTTTCATAGCTAAAGTATGGATAATTAAGAAAATCAATGGGGATCCTTACCACTAGAATTTCATAACAACTACACATTTTGAGTTAATGGTGAAGGATATTAGAAATTGAAAAAATAGTAGGATATTTAATAAATTAAATTAATTTATTATATCTCACCCAATTTGTAATCAAGAAAAGTACTAATAATATTCTTTTTAATTGTATAATAAAATTTAAATCACATCATCCACATTATCCCAACGATTAATATTGGATAAATACAACCTATTAACTGGTAGTAACTCTATGAGTGGTTTAGAAACCTTTGGGTTGGGCTACACAATGAATGGAAATATTACGTTCTATAATCCTCAATGTCTGATCCATCTGATAAATAGGAAAGTGATGAAGAGTTCCATTTCTACAAAAAAAAACATTTCAGGGATGTGTTTTACATTCAATGTTTGATGTTTTCATCTATGTCTTTTGAACTCATGAAGTCTCATGAAAACATGGATGCATATATAATTCTTGAGAACCTCCATGGTGTTTAAAAGGAGAGAGATAGATAGATACAGTTTGAGATATCAAAGGTGCTCTTTCAAAGAAATTTTGGAGAGGTTTCCCCAGCTGGGCCTTATATAGTCAAGATCATTAGCTACATTAAGAACCTAGATGTACTACAGTTTAAACTCCCTTGAGAACTGGGCACCAATATCATTCTGGAATCACTCTATTAGAGATTATCTAGTTTTTTGTAAATTTTAACATGAACAAAATTGAGAAGTCTCTACCAAATCTTCTTACTCTCCTTCACCAAGTAGATAAGGATATGAAGTGCAAAAATCCTTCTGTACTTATGGTGAACAAACAGACAGATAAATCGAAGATATTTAAGTCCAAAACATCTTCACACCCATCCAAGAAGAGGAATATCAAAGGGAAAGAAATGGAATTGGATGATGTCTATTTTTCATGTGGCAAGAAGGGCCACTAGAAGAAAATTTTTACCCATCCAAAGAAGAAAGGGGAAGATTTAGGTGCATTTATCATTGAGTGAAATTTTTCTATTTTTACAAATTGGGTATTAGATACAGATTATGTTTCTCACGTATGCATTCAAATATAGGAACCAAGTAGAATCATAAATATTGACCAATTGGAGGTAGATCTATAAGCATCCAATATAGATAAACTTGTAGTTTTAGCTATTATGGACTACCACCTCACTTTTCCAACATGAATGATCTTGGTTTTAAAGGGTTGTTATTATGCACCTTTGGTTACCAAAAACATTATTTTTGTATACAGACTATATACAGATTGATTTATTTTCACATGACTCACACCACACCCAACTTTTTCATCACTGAATAGGTTATTTAAATGAAAAACACTTGACAAAATTGCATCAATATGGATATTTAGATTCTTTTGAACTAAAACCACTTGGTTTATATCACACATGTTTACAAGAAAAAATGATTAAAGACCTATTTAGTGGTAAATGTGAAAGGGCTAAAGATATTTTTGAACTAGTTCATACCGATGTGTGTAGACCATTTCCTATTGATCCAAGGGGTGGATACTCATAATTCATGGCTTTCACTAATGATTTTAGTAGATATGGATATGTCTACTTAATGAGGTATAAGTAAGAATCTTTTGATAAATTCAAGGAATAAAAGAATGAATTTGAGAACCATCTTAGTAAGAATATTAAGAAAATCCACTCAGAACATGGTGGAGAATACCTTAATCAAGACTTCATTGATTGTTTATGGGACTTTAGGATACTATCTCAACTCACTCCACCTTATACACCTCAGTAGAATGGTGTAAGAGAAAGGATGAACCGTACCTTGTTGTACATGGTGAGATCAATAATGAGTCATGAAACTCTTCCATTATCCTTTTGGGGATATGTGTTACAAAAAGTAGCATGCGTACTAAAATGGGTTACAACTAAAGAAAAAGACAATATACCATACCAATCATGGAATGGAAAGAAACTTGTGTTTTCTTTCTTAAATGTGTAGGGTTGAAAAGTATTTGTTAAGTTCTCTTTAGGTAACAATTTTATACCCTGAGGTACAAGTTGTATCTTTATAGGATATCCTAGATATACCATATTTATTGAGGAGGATCTTATCTCTAAAATAGATAGTGGTAGTGAGATAGAATTTGATGAAGTCTAGGGTCAAGATACACAAGAGTTGTAATATGAACAAATTTCACAAAGCCTTATGGAAAAATAAATTTTTACAGAGACACAATTACTATGTAGGAGTAATAGAGAGGTTGGAGAACTATAGCGGTATGATTTTCTAGTAATTAATGATGGTGACTCATTATTAGTTGATAATAATGATCCTCTAACCAACAAGGAAAAATTAAGTAGCACATATGTTTCCAAGTGGATAGAGTCCATGAGTTCTGAAATAGATTCCATGTACCAAAACCAAGTCTATATTTTGGTAGAACCTCCAGTAGATTTAAATATCATTGGTTGTAAATGGGTATTAAAGAAGAAACTGTACATGGAAGGATAAGTCAGTACCTATAAGGAACAACTGGTTTCAAAAGGGTTTAAACAGGATCAAGGCATTGACTATAATGAAACCTTTTTACCCGTCATAATGATGAAGTCCATCATAATTTAAATTTCCATTTCATATTTCCATGATTATGAGATTTGGAAAATGGATGTCAAAATATCCTTCCTTAATTGGAACCTTTGGGAATATTTCTATATGACGCAACCCAAAGTGTTTTTGAATACAAAGGATTTCATAAAATTATGAATGTTTCAAAGATCCATTTATGGATTAAATAAAGAATTCAGGTCATGGAATATTCATTTTTATGGGGGAATAATGAAACTTGGTTTCATAAATAATGAATGTGAGTTGAGTATATATAAATAGTTTAGTGGGAGTTCAGTCATTTTATTAAAATTATATATTAATGACATATTACTCATTAAAAATGAAATACCAGGGTTATAGTCTATTAAGGTGTGGTTGAATAAATGATTCTATATGAAGGAATTGGGAGAGGCATAATATATTTTTGGGATTAATATCCATCGTGATAGATCCAAGAGGTTTCACAGCCCATGTCAAAGTACATACATTGACAAGATACTAAATAGATTCAGTATGGAACAATCAAAGAGGGTATTGTTTCTAGTTTTACATGGAATTTGTATTTTTAAGAAAATGTATCCTCAAACACTTGAGAAAAAAATAATGGAAAGGATTCCATATGCAACAATGATTGGGTTAGTTATGTATGTTATGCTATGTACTAGGCTAGATGTCACCTACGCATTAAGTGTTTTAAGAAGATATCAATCTAATCTAGGTGACCGCCATTGGATGGAAGTCAAGACTATTCTTAATTATCTAAGTTGTACTAAGTATATATTCCTAGTTTATGGAGGATATAAGGAAATTTTCATCAAAGTATTTGTATATTCTAGTTTCCAAACTGATCAAGATGACATGAAGTCACAAAAAAGATACATCTTCACTTTGAATGGAGGTGGTGTGAGCTAGAAGAGCTCAAAGTAGGTTGTGGTTGAAGAATCTATATTAGAGTTCGAGTATATTGTAGATTTTGAGGTAACTAAAAAAGCAGTATGGATGTACAACTTAGTCCAAGATATTTACATGGTACCTAGAAGTAAATATCCTATCACACTCTATTGTGATAATATTGTAGTGGTGGCTCTTACAAAAGATCCAAGGTCACATCAGTGAATGAAGTAAATACTTCAAAATTATTATCTCTTGTGGGGTTTTTCTCAGAAAGTTGGAGTTACAGTGAGAAATATTTACATGGAAGACAATGTGGAATACCCCTTTATTAAAGTCTTGACTCAGCAGAAACATGACTATCATGTGATTTGTAGGTAGTTCCAAGTTGGATTTTTTTAGAGTTAGTATACTAGGAACAACTATTTGTACTTTGATTAGATTAATATTTTATGTATTGAATATTAATGAAACTTATTATTACATATTGATTATTTTTTTAATAAATTTAATATAATAATGTTCTAGAGTATATGTCACATTAATAAAGTCATAGTATTTCTCTGCTTTGATGAGAACCTTGATGTGCTATGATGATATTCTTAAATAATGTTATATGGTTGGATAAAGTATTATGATGGGATATATAGTACATATTCTATTAGGTGTGAGTACTCATAAGAATATGAGGTTTCTTCTCATGAAGTTTACACTTGGTAATCTCCAAGATAGGAGATTATGAGAACTGACCCGCTAGTAGGAATTCAGCATGTTTTGGTGTCATCGAATATTCCTATCTGAAAGCATGTGTGATGATCCTTATACTTTAAGATTATTATTAATGCATGTTATAACTTGTGTTCTTAAGTGTATTTCATAAACCATGATGATAACAGTTCATTTCAAATTTGGATATGTTGGGTGTATCATGTGTGACATGTCATTAATAGATAATTCAAGGAAGGATTTGTCCCTTCCATCTTTATTGAATCTGATATTTCATCCCTTTGATTAGAATGGAACTATTTCCCTAGATTCCATTTACATGGTGTAATGACATGTTTATTTCAAATATTCAAATAAATACATATTAAGCATATATGTTGGTGACATGGATGTGCAACCTGCTTGATGAGATATTGATAAAAAGGGGTTATATTGTATAGTGAGTGTTCGTATGTGGTTTTTGTCATTGTGACATTAACTTATTTCTCTTGGGTGTCTTGACCCACTACTGGATGGTAATCTTAGACTTTAGGCAAGCTCATCTAATTCCAACGAGAAATGATCCTAGAGGATAACACACTAAGCATTTCCATTTATCATGATTAAATTCTATTTCAATTTAATTATAGGAATAAATATTATTCTCAAGACTGAGGAATAATTCTATTCAATTTTTATTGATCGATAATATTCACAAGGTAATAAATAATTTATTTTATTATGTGGATATATATAAAATATTTATTCAATGGATTATGAATAAAATATTTATTTTATTTATTTAATATTTTAATAAATATTTATTTTCTAGATTGTGAATAAAATATTTATTTATAAACAAAAATAATTATTTATTCGTTCAATAAATGCTAGAGGAGTTTGAACGGACCAAGACCAAGTTAGTGACAAATATTAATTAACAAGACCATTACATAATATTTTTCATTGCGCGAGTTGGTGTACACCTCAAAATAATAATAATAATAATAATAATAATATGTGGAATGGGGTTATTAAATATTTTAAATGTTATTTAATGGTAATCATGGAATTAGATAATATTTTAACCTAAACCCTAACTCTATAAATAGACGGTTATGTCTATTGCATATTACATCCAAAAATTGAGAATAGAGAATTTTTGTGCACAATGAATTCTCTCTCAACTCCTCATTATCTATCCCTCTCAAGATTGAGAAGCGCAAGAGATATTTTTTCAAGACCAAAGAATGAGCAGTCAAGAATGAACAACACAAGACATTCGATTCACCGTGTTAGCACCCTATGATTGAGTGGTGTTGCTCTGGGATCATTAGAGCACGTGTGGATCACCGCTAAAAGGATGCTATCATTCGATCCTCACATCATAATGAAGGTAATCTGAAAGTTTCATTTCATATGATCAACAATCATAAACAAAGAAATTTCCTAATCCTAAGTATTTATTTCTTCATATATTAAATAAATTAATTATAAATTTGACATTCAAGATCTCCTCTCATGGTTTCGGGCAATGATTATTAAAATAAATATTAATATATCACCCACCAATGTATACTTCCATTTCACCTAGAACCATCATTATCTTTCCATAATTGGGTACATAAGTCTTATATTTTATATTCATCATGTATTACATATGATTCATATATCACTGAACTATTGGTTGAGTATTAAACACCACAAACAACATTAATTCCTAAACTAGATTAAAATATACTTGTGTCTTTTGGACACGTGAGATTAATGTTTTGGTAATACTTAATAAAAGTTCAACTAGAACCATTAATCTTGGAAAATATAAGTGGTGTACTTATCTTCACTAACTTAGGAATCACCCTTTCTCAGTCACTTGGAGAATTCACCTTACTTCTTATAATATTTATATACTTACTTGGTTACTATATTTAAACACACATATGTGATAGACATATTATATTCAATTACTAAGAAGTAAAATAGAAACATTACTTACAATAAAAGAAAATACCTAAAGAAGAAGTGACTACTTTCTTCTTTGATTCATTTCATTGCATTTAAACTTTCAAAGACTTATTTTGTGACATGTGAAGAAAATAACAACATATTTAATATCTCTTTTCTTTGAAGGATGTTGTGAAGGTTCCTTTTACCTCATGATTTATATTGGCCTTTTATCCTTATATTTTGACTTGTTAAACATAATAACTACAAATTAAACCTTTTTTATGTTCATATTTTCTTGGTGTACCTTACCTAAAAGGTAATGAAGCATTTTCTCTATATTGTTAGTTTTTTAAACTTAAAGAAAATTAGAGTAAATGGGTGATAGAGATATAGGAATGGGATTTATTGAAAAATAGTGATCCATCTTTCATATTTACGCATAACCAATGCAATCATCACCCATTCCTATCTTGCTTCACTTTATCATCATTATCTTCTCAGATATGAGACTACATGTGAAAACATTCATGTCGTGATATTATATACACAACTCACATCATACATTGATGATATAATTGTGATTTAAAAATCAAATATGTCATAAATGTGTCTCCTATAAGTATATTTTACACCCTCACTTCTTGAGGTGGTTTAATAGGTATTGGGGAATCCATCACCTTGAATTTCTTATGTCATAGTACTTTGCACAAGCACCTGTACTACTCTTTGGAAACTTGTACCAGTTATGACATGTTATTTTTCCAATAATAATCACAGTGAACATGTGCTATTACTTTACATTTTTATACAAAAAAAAACTTTCATATTATTACTTTTATCTTGATTACTAATTAGACATTACTAATTAATTTAATCATCAAATGTCTCCTGCTATTTTATTTAACTCTAGTATCCCTCACTACTAAACTCAGAATACTTTGTTGATTGACTAATATAGTGGAAAGGATCCTTAAAACCACTCCATATAGTCTATAAGTTTTATCTATTCCACTGTTCATAGAGTTTCATGGTAGGCGTTTGATGGGAAAACCACATTAACTCATGGCTCCTTGATCTGTTGAGTAAAGTCCCAACTTATAAAATCATAAACCGAATTTACTCAACACTTTGCCTATAAATGGTATCAAGATATATTTGGATACTTATTTGGTACCAAATTTAGTTAAGTCAACTCATCACTCTCATAACAACTCCCAGGTAGTAAGAGGAACCCTCAACTTTGATGAGCACCTTGTACACCTAAATTTATTCAAATTTGAGTGATGGAAGGCATTCACAATTTAATATTTATTTGAGGATTTTTTAATATTTTATATGAATGTAATATATTTCATTTAAATATTTTCATTTAAATATTTTCATACTCTGTTTTTGTGCTCACAACTAAATATTCATTAATAGAAAAATATCCATCGTGTCTTTATGCATTTTTTCAATTTATAATTTTATGTGTTATCATGGTAAACATGTACATGCATAAAATAATAAACAGTGCATAAATGAAATAAATTACATGACAGGTCTTGAGAATATAATATTGGTTGATCTATTTAAACTCAATTGATCAACTATGACCTAGGATAATGATACCTGAGTTGATTCCTGACTCGTAACGCAGCTCACTCCTAGTCCAATGTTTCCACATCTCGTCTAAGATATTACCTCGTCTTAGCATGGTCAATGTGTTACTTCATCATCATCAAAGTAAAAATGAAATTGTACGTAGGAGAGAAAGTATCGGGAAGCACAATATACATATATAAATAAAACTAATGTATGTGCAGTCCCTTATACACATTAAAATGAAAAATATGATGTGAAGACTGTCAAAAAACTTAATTAAATACTAATAACATCACACGTGGTTGTAATAAATAATTAAATAAAATAAAACCAAACATGAAAGGTCGGTCAATGATATAGAACAATCATGAGGTAAATTAAAATCATGATAAAAATTTAAATACAATAAATTTAAGTTCGAAGGAATTTTAATAAATTAAATTAATTATTTAAATTCAAAAAAATTAATTCATTCAGTCCCTAAATTAGTTCATTTGTTTTTCCAAAATTAAATTAATCAATTAGTTTGATTTTATATCAAAATTAAATTAATATTTTCAAATAATAAAATAATTATTATTTCTTTAAAAAAACTAATAAAGTAATTTTTAATTATATTAAATTTTTTCGGACACCAGAACCCTACCTAGGCCCATTACGGGTCGGGCCAAACCCACTCAAGCCTGTTCAGGGTCGGGAAAACCCATCCTAACTTATTCGGGGTTAAACAAACCCTCCCTAACCCATTCTGGGTTGAACTGTCCTAGTTTAGACATGGGTTTCCCAATCTGGGTAGGGGAATACCACAGTAGGAGGCTGAATAGCAGTGCCGGCTGGTGGGGTGTGTGTTGCGATGGTGACCAGTAAAGACGGAAGTTGGCGTGCCTAAGGGAGGAGGAGGAATCGGCAATTGAAACTTTGTAAATATGTCGACCAAGAGGGAGCGACAGCATTAAAGGCTCGGTGGCGCAATGAGGGGGCGTTCATGCGACTGGTGCTGATGAAGGATACGTTGTTGGTCAAGTGGTGTGGTGTCGATGTTGGGCAGGAGACGGCAGGACCGAGTAGTGACACTTGAGATCCTGACTAGAAAGTGACAGAAATGTCGGGTGGTGTGTCAGAAAGGGAGAGGAAGGAGGATTCATGGTTGAGGGGACCATTAATAGCAGGACAGCTAGCATAGGTAGAGCAGTGGTGACTCGACTAAGAGGAGGTGGTGCGTCATTCAGGTAGTGGTAGATCAGTGGACAGTCGCGGGATAGGAGGCAGCACCAGTGAAGTGGGGTAGGAGAGGTTTGACCAAGCTTCCTTAGTAAGACTTTATAATTAAATTTTTATTATAAAAAAACATTTTTTTCTCAAGCAGCACCACACCCCCCCCCCTCTATTTTTACTTTTTTTATCCTGGCATTTAGGATTGATTATTTCTAGTTGACCCATGAACTGATACCCCCCCCCCTCACTTTAGTGATTTTTTTATACAACCTAATCAATAGTAAATAGAAGATATATATATATATATATTGAAAATTTCTAAAGGTTGTGGAATTATTTCTTCCAGAATGTACTATTTCTATCCATCGAATCCAGTTCAAATCCTGGACAGAAATCAGGGATCACAAGAAACACTAGAAAAAATTAAGAACGTGATTATATATATATATATATATATATATCATTCTTGAATTTTCAATACCCAAACAACCACAATCAATTCATATTAATTTTTTAGATGGTTATAACTTGGTCATATGACATATGATTTATGTGTGGTTTATTCCATTAGGATCGAAATGATTCCCTCTAATTAATTTAAGTAAAATTAATTTTTTTTTGCTCAGAAAATTCACATGATTGCTCTGATACCAATTGCTGATACCGGAGCATGCAGTGGAAACTGATGGTTATGGATTTTAAAAAATTTCATCACTAGAGCGACAAAACTTCATCATCTCCAAAGATATGAGCCCCTGTAGTGGTCTAGGGATATCACATGAATTATCAAAGCATAAAAATTAAACACGAACAATTACCTCATTCAAATTGACACACGTTCGACTGTCACTTGTCACCAGCGACTATTGCTTGAATGATTCAAGATCGAACCCCTCTAGATCATTTACACATGATTCAAGAATCTATGTGAATTCTGATCATAAAATTCCTAGTGATGGCGTGGATATATGAAAAACCCTTTATCACTATGACAATCACCTCAAATTCATTCCATCTATCCACGAAGATTTTCTTACATCAAGCACTTGGAAGGAGTCTTCCTCTCTCTAGGATATGGGAAGAGAGATAATCTCTTAATTCTAAAGAAATTAATAGTCATTGGAAAATATTTTCTCCTCTTATTATATAGTGGTATTTAAAAATACCTAAAAATCATTTCCTAGCCCCCGTATAATAAACGCCCACAAAATAAGCGATAAATGACAATTAATAACGAACTAACTACATCATAAATGTCATTTATATTTTATCACCTACTTGTAATATATAATAAATATTTTATGAGATAAAACTGAGTTATTCACTCGACTCATAAATCCCGCAATATTAAATGAACCTTGAATATTAAAATAATATTTGTTTATATAATATTTTTTCATCCATTCACTAAATAACTTGTGAATAATTTTAATAAATAAATTCAACATAATTATTATATACTCCAATAATAATGGATTCATTTATTAATAAATGATCGATAATACTTGGATAATTCTCAAAACCTATGGTGGGTCCCACCATATCCTATACACCAATTCATCATAATAGGGAAAGATCTTGAATAAGTTATTGTGTGTGACTCTCTAGGCCCTTATATCAATAGTAGTGAATATTGTTCATGGAAAATAAGTGGAGTCTAGATACTCATCAAGGCCCCTAAATAGACAAGGAATAGTCATAGCAACAACAACCATCCTACGAACACACTCTATGTAATATCATCTCTTGGTCTCATAATATCTCATAAAGTAGGACATGCAATTATGTCAGTGTTCTTTCCTTTATTTATTATCCGTTGACCTTACTAGACAGACTAACCTTCTTTTACCATGGCCATGGATTTAGTGAATTTACTACCATCCTAATCAAATAGGCCTGAGATATCACTTCCTCAACTCAAAAGTAGAAAATTCTATCTTGATCATTCAACCAATGTCATACCACCAACGACACACCCAACACAAGCGACCTCACCATAACTTCAATTTTATGGTTTTTTCCTTACACCAAAGTGTGTGATCAAATGGAACACATTGATAAATATCTCAAGCTAGGAGAACAATACACATGTTCATAGATTGGAATAGCCAATGACACCCAAAACATGTGGTGTTAATATTAGAGGGTTTGTCCTCATGATATCACCTACTATATATCACCAAGTGTGAACTTTATGATAAGAAGTATCAATTATTATGAACTCCCAACACCTGATAGTCACACATCATTTGTGTCCATCATAATAATGTATCTAAACCATAAGAAATATGTTTAAGAGTAATTTTATAGTATCTTGAGGTTCTCATTATAGACTATAAACTGCTATAACCTTTTGATACAATAAATAATCTATGGACATCACCATATAAATAGTAGATGATATATATAAACAATATTATGGTATGTAAATATCATGCATATCTCACTGTAAACATGGTATAGTAATCAAAAAGTATTATTCAATTTGGGTCTATGGAATCCACTATTACAACACATTCCACTTGTCCTCCCATGTACCTATTGGATTGTTTTTCCTTGGCTCCAAAATTAAACCACATCCACTAGCTTGGGATCTCCATCCATCATAAAAAAAATACTCACATACAGGTGAGGGGAACCAAAGGATTGGTTAAGAGGTTTACATAAAAAGAGATCGTGGGCACACAAACCCTTACATAATGAGAGAAGGGATGACATGCATGTCATCAATTTAATTCACCACCAAAGATATTTTAATTTATTAAAGAGAAGGAAACATTACAGAGAGAGGGAGAAACACGTCATGAGAGGAAATTCATGGGGGTCTAAAGTAATGGAGACCTAGGGAATCCCCAATGACAAGTGCCATGATCTCAGATGGTAGGGAGCCAGGATTGGAGTAGCATGTGATCTCATAACTGGAGCCAGCCATAGAGGCAAGATAATCTATGACTCTATTGCCCTCCCTCCATGTGTGGAGGATCTCCATATAGGAGGAAATGAGACAACAACACTTCTAGATAGTATATGAGATACACCATGGTGTAATACCACCACCTTGAAGAGCATGATGAAGAGCTGTGGAAATAGTTTCAATGACTGAGAGGGTCATATTCCTCTCACCGTAGAGAATAAGTCTGGTGAGCATTGCTTTCACCTCTACCTGAAGGGAATTACCACTCCCATAGAAAGCCAAGAAGGCTAGGATTGTAGAACCATTATGGTCCCTGAAAATACCTCCAACATGCATGACCCCCATCCCGCAGGCATCTTCTGAGTTGATCTTGAAGTCGGTGCTAGGTGGGATCCAATGCACCCAGTGTCCATGCAGGGTTCTAGGATCGGGAGTTCTGGCCACAAAAAAATTCCTAAAAGAGGGATCCCCTTCACCGTTCTTGAAGAGGCAAGTGATATCAACAATCATAGACCTCGTTCTAAATAAGAGCACCGCCCGTGAAGTGATGATACCCTCATGCCTTACACAATTCTGGGAATTCCAGATGTTCCAGCACCCCACCAACAGTATTGCCACATTTTCCTTTTTTTTATGACAGTAACAGCCCCTTGGAACCATGCATGCAGGAATTCGGTGATGTTATTGGCCTGAAGCGAGCAGCTGTTAGAAGCACTGAATACTTCCCAAACCGCATGAGCCCATGTGCCTTCAAAGAATAAGTGGGTGCGGATTATTCATGGCTATCAGAATAGCAAGCACATATAGACAATAGGAAAATTCCATGTCGCTTCAAATTTTTATCAGTGGATAGGGCCCGGTTCCGTACACACCACAGGAGGAAGTTCAGTTTGGTTGGGACTTCCTTACACGATAGCAGGTCACCCCACTCATCTATAGCAGAGACATTTCCCAGAAATGTCCGGTATTCACTTCTAGAAAAAAAACTCATCGGTGAAGCATCGAAAATAGAGCATTCTGAGTCATTGTTCAAAATAACATAATCAAATAACTTTCACTGCATGTCATCCAAAATCACGTTGATAAACTGTGGATAGATGTTGTCCTACTTGAATGAGATATTAGGGATCGAGCACCCATGGAAGGATAATTTGGATCCATCCCAATTGTGGTTCTATAAACTGATTTCCCCCTCCCTATAATCCATTTATTGTGCTTCTGGAGAGTAGAAATATGTGCCTGGACAGTACACCATAGAGGAGATGTAGTCCCCCTAACAGAGTCTAGGTTCCTATCATATTTTCTTTGAAAAGATTTTCCCCATAGAGTATCCCCCAATATGGACTCCCAAGAAAGTTTCTCAAGCATTCATTCCATGGTAGTGGCCAGATCTTTCACATTAATGCCTCCCTCTTGAGAAGGTCTTTCCAGTCTCCACCAAGATGCCCAATGAAGTCTCTAGTCCAAGTGTGTTTCTCATATAAAGGAGTTAAAAATATTTTAAATATTATGTAAGTCACCCTTTGGGACCTTGAGACAAGATAGAACATGAATGGGAATCTAAGAAATAACATGATTAACCAGAGTGATCCTGCCACTGAAATAGAGGAATCTATTTTTCTAGTTGGAAATCCGATCAGAGATTTTGGACACAATATTTTAAAAATGTTGAACCTTAAGATTGGAAGAAGAAATTGGATCACCAAGGTAGTCAAACGGGAAGGATTTTCTAAGAATACCCAGACTTTCTTCCACTTTACTCACCTGTCTGCCCAGGTAGTTATTGGAAATAAATAAACTGATCTTCTCCCTATTAATGCATTGTCCACTCCACTTCCCATACATTTAGAGAATCATGTTGATGCCTTGGATGGAACTTTTACTGACATTGATAAAGAATATAGAGTCACGGACAAACATCAGGTGAGAAATTTCATTAGAGTTTGGCCTGCAACGGTAGGGAATGATGACACCAGCACTAATACTCTTCTTGAGGTATTGAGAGAGAGAATCTTGGGAAATGATAAAGAGGCTTGGGGATAATGGGTCCCCTTGTCTTATCCCACACACCGATTTGAAGAAATCACAGTTGGTCCCCAGAAACGAAATAGAAAAACACGGTGAGCTTAAAGATCTAAACATTAAGTCAGTGGACCAAGAGGATAATCCCATACACCGCAGCACTTTGATAATGAAGTTCCAATCAAGTGTATCATATGATTTCTCCATATCAATTTTGAGAATCATATTTGATCCAGTCACTTTAGCATTGATGTCATGAACCATCTCTTGAGTCAACCCAATCGCACCCTGAATAGCTCTCCCTTTGACAATTCCATGATGCTTCAAAGATATCCATTGAGGAAGGTAACATGCCATTCGTCTATTGAGCATCGTAGCCAGCACTTTATAAGGGAAAGTTTACATGATAATAAGCCTAAATTGGTTGAAAGAGTATGGGTGCTTGACCTTGGGAATAAGGACCAGCATGGTGATGCTAGCTATACATGGGAGGTGACCACCCCGAAAAAATCTCTAATGGAATTAGTGAGGTCTTCCTTAACCAGGTCCCAAGAGGCGATATAAAAAGATCATGGGAGGTCATTCGGTCCTAGGGAACTCTCTAGATTGAGATATTTGACAGCCTCAAGAATCTCCTCATCATCCGGACTAGAGGAGAGAATGGAATTTTCTTGGTCAGAAACCTAGAAAGGGGTAGCATCAAATAGGTCCACATGCCACAAGGGATACCCATATTTCATGTTAGAGTTTTATCCAACCAGCAGAGCAGAGAAATGGGTCATAACTATGTCACCAATAACTGTAGGGTCATTAGTGTAAGATCCGTATTTCTGAAAAATGTTCGGATGTGTCTGCCTTCTTCTCTCCTTAATACAAGCATGAAAATAAGCAGTATTATGGTCTCCCTCCCGTAGCCATTTGACCCTAGCCTTATCCTAGGTAAGGCGTTCCTGTAAGAGAAGTAACTCTTCCAGAATTTCTTTCTTATGAACCAAAACACCAAATATAGACTCATCCCAATCACTCTCCAAAGAAATTTCTAGTTGGTTGATCTCCTATTTGATTGCATCCAAGTCTCGTAGTTGAGAGGGATGATTAATGCTCCACTGATGAAGTTCATATCTTAAGTGTTGGAGTTTGTTATGTAACTTGGACCAGTACCTACCCCGATTAGGCTTTGCCCAAGAAGATTGCACAGTCTGGAGGAATCCATTGAAGTCAGACCACGAGTGATGGTAGAGAAAACGGTCTCCATGACTTGTACTAGGAGATGGCAAAACCAATAAGGGAGAGTGGTCCGAAATCACTTGGGCCAGGTGAGTGACCTTTACAGCTGAGATGGACAAAATAGATGTGTAATTAGCTAGGTAGTGATCAAGACGGCACCAAGTACGGTGACTCCCCTTCTGGTTGTTGCACCAAGTAAATTGGTCACCTATATATCCCATGTCCATGAGTCTTTCATTTGATAGGAAGGATGTGAACTATAGGCTAGCTCTCTGAGGAAATTCATCTCTACCTTTCTTCTCTGATGGGTCCAAGATAATATTGAAATCACCACCAACAAGCCACGGCTTATCACCCGGGTCAAAGGAGTTGAGATTAGTCCATAAACTTCTTCTATCCTGGACTTCACATTTTGTATATATAAACGAGATGAAAAAATAGAAAAATACAGAGGTAACATTAGTAGTAATATACTAATCTGACGCTGCTACAAGATCCGCACCAACATCAGGCCTCTAGAAGATCTAGATGTGTTTATTAATATGTTCAGTGTGTAAATAACCATGCACTTTGATTCTACCTGCGCAATCATTGATTTTAGACACAGGCAACTTTGGCTTGAGAATAATAAAGACAGAAGCATGAGACTTCAAGAGTTACGATGAGATGAAATTGGTTGTCATACATGCACCAAGGCCCCGCACCTTCCACACTATGAAAGAGATCATTGAACATTGGAGAGTCTGGCTTGGGCCCTAGACTTCTTTGAGCCAATTATATAGGATGAGGGACCATGAGACAGCATCCTTGATTTAGATCGGGTAATCACCCCAATGGATCCAGGTGATTCAATAATTGGAAGGGGATTAGGCTCTCCCTGCTTCTGAGCTATAAAATTGAAAGATTTTGTTAATAAAATAGGAGAGATGGCGAGAGGGGGAAGAGCTTGAGGAGGACCCAAAACAGACAGGCATCTGGGGGTGGAAGGATCGGGATTGGGGATCCATTCATCCTCAACCTTGGACCTTGAAGGAGAATAAGGAATCAGGTCCATGCATGGATCCAAATAGTACTCCAGTTCCAAGGAATCAGAGGAAACATCTGAGATACGCATAGGAGGATAGGGGCAAGGATCAGGCATGCTGGAGCCTAAAGGACCTGCACCCTCGACATCCTGCATATGGGGAACCTAAGAGGGGATCCCAAACTTGAAGGAGGATCCAGCAAGCGATCAAGGAACTGACCAAGGAGTGCCTGGAGTCTGTCGAATATTTCTTCAGACAGAAGGGGAGTGACCTTGGAGATGACAGGTCATGCAGAAGTTTCCATGACCATGATAAATAATCTTCTACCACCATGAAAAGGAGTCCCCCACCTAAAGAAAAATTCGATCTGGTTGAGGCTGTGAAAGATCCAACTCTAAACAGATCTTAGCTAAGGAAGAGTCTAGAAACAGAGAGGATCTGGGGGCTGAGTCGGAACTTTTCCAGGTGAAGCGAGGGGGGCAGCCAAATGATTCGGCGAGAGAGGATCAACCGTCGTTGCCTCAATGTGTCAAAAAAATTGAAAAGAAGGTGGCACGTTCCGTGCATACTCTGATCCGAGATCCATTTCTCAATTTAATTTAATAATAAATTAAAAAGAATCCAATCACATTAAAAGTTCTAGTTTTTTCTCATGATCATCCACAAACATGCAACAAATTATACATTTAATAAACATAACATTCAATTATAATCATTTTTATTTAAGATAAATCATGATTTAATCAATTAATTATCTTATTTAATTAATCAATAATTTTATCTTAATTATCATCTGAATTTTCTCTATATTCTCATCCATCATAATTTTAAATAAATAAAAATAATTAATTTAAAATTAATCATGTAAAAAACATGTACCTTGGAGGCAATATGGTGAATACTCATCCAAACTACTCAAATTGTATTATATTTGTATATTTTTTACTCACATGGCATGTAGAATACATGACTTATCAAGTAATTTCATGGCATGGACATAGTCAAATATATAGCACATGGATCATATGTTATTTACATAGCATGTTATGTATCAATTCATGTAGAGTAATAATTGTGTTATGACTTATACATGATATGCAATTTTGAACATTATGAAAAAGTTAATTAAAATTTTAATATATATATATATATATATATATAACCCATCACATGGTGTGTACATAGTCAAATAAATGTCACACGGAACACTTGGTGATAAATTTTTTGAATTATAATAAATTAATTTTAATTTTATATAATTTCCTAATATATATGGCATATAAAATCCATATATATGGCATGTATATTTATCAGCATCTATCTGTGACACACCTAGGGACTCATCATATGACTGTTCCATGAAAATTAATAGAGTACACAGTGTGTACATGGGCTACACATATTGTGGTATCTGAGTTACACAGTCCCCAGTCATGTAGGTGGTGTAAGAGAGTACACATCCTGTCTTCGACTAGTGGAATACATGTCATGTATGAATTTTACATGTCATGTATTCCAGCTAACCATGCACCAGGTTGTCTTGGTCAACACATGGTGTATTTAAATATAGACCACATGTAATAAATACACACACATATTGAATTAATTTCGAATTAATTCATGGTGCATTAAACCTGGGTACACAGCATGTACCTTTAGCTACATGGTGTATACTCTTGTGTTTTTTTCTAGAATCCTAGACACCTATGGATAAGTTATTTGAATGATTTTTGTTCATAAAATTAATTTATTTTGATTGTATTTGTGAGAACGAAGAGGAAAAAATCAGATCATGTGATTCAAATTAAAGACCAATTAAACTGGAATTAAAAACTAATGATAAATGCATAAATTAATCAATGGTATTTTAAAAATTATAAATAATTATGTGACTCCCTTGATACCACTTTAAATTTTTGGGCACAGCTGAAGCACTGGATGGGGTAATCTCAACTGGAACTTTTTTTGTAATCAATGATTAATCTGAGATGTACATAGATGATAAATGTCATGACCAGTGGAATTTAATCAATGATTAATTGATGAGAAAACACCAGAACCAAAATGAAAAATTATCACATATTATTTCTAACTAATTTAAGAAATTAAAGAATTACCTTTTGGTGGATTCTTTTTTTATTAATGAATCTGACAACATATTTATATTGTACTGTCGTTGCATTTTAGGAATCAAGTGTAGATTCCCTCTGGTAGTGATTTGTGCATGCTCTACAAACCTTTCAATGATGTCATAAGAACCTATGGGTACTAATAGGGTAGATCCCATCACTTTCATCATTCATCTTTGATCACTCTAAAAATTGTTTCAAGAATGATTCTCTGGGAACTCTTTAGAATCGAGAGTGATTGTGGAGTAGGATCACTCTCCACTCTTGAGAGCATTCTTGGAGAAGGGATGTCTCTAGGTCCTTGAGAGATTTATATGAATGTTGTTGTGCACAACCAAAAAAATGACAACCTCCAATTAGAAATAATATAATTGGGTTTATATACTAATAGGGTTAGAAAATAATAATTACACATGTGCCCTTATTATTTTTTTTAATCCCTACAGAACCCCATGTCTATAATAATAATATTTTTTTACATGCACAAAACTCTTGAATTAAATGAATATTGTTTATTCAGATAATATATATGTGTGTACATTATTTATTACCAGACCATTAAACTGGGTCTAATATTTCCCTGCAATATTTATCAAGGCTTGAATAATGACTATTTATTTAATAAATAAATATCACTTCATTATTCTCCAATAAATAAATAATTATTATATTTAATAAATATAATATAAATATTTATTAAATATTCTATTCACAAAATATTCTCTCGAATAACCAGTGATGGAATATATGCGATCAATAAAACATTAATAATTATTAAATCATGTGTGGGAATAATATTTATTCAACTTGTTAAATAATAAATAATATTATTATTTAACTGTGGTTATGGATATACTTAGTGTGTAACCCTTTAAGCCCCTTTTTTAGTGGCATTAGGCGAAAAATCCCAAATCCCATGTTTAGTTTCTAGAAACACGAAAAGGTTCCTATAGAGAAGGAAGTTAATGTTGCAATGACATAAAACCTAATATGGATGCTTACTATGAAATATAATCTTTTTATTGTGATATCTCTAATTAATAAGGTTGCATGCTAGTGTCATCAATATATATGCTCGATGTCTCTTTCTTTGAATTTTTGGAAGTTGAACTTTCCAACAAAACACCATAACCATGGATTTATTTAGGTTGTATCATCTCAATCAAAGAGTCTAAGATATCAACTTTCACTAAAGAACGAAAGGGATAAATATTTTTTTTTTTGTGTTATTAATTAATAAAATATTACTCATGGCACACCCAACATATCTTACTTCACCATGAACATATGTCATTACCGTTTTCATCAATTCATTAAAGTACACAACTCATAATATCCATTAATAATAATTTTAATCAATACACACATCTATAGATAGGAACATTGAATGACATATATAAATGTTGATTTCCTACTAGAGGTTCACCTCCTCCTCCAAATTAACTTTTTTATTTTCAAACACTTTTAAGGGGAAAGTGAAAACCCTCACATTTAAAACAGATCAAGTAGAAAAAGAGAAAATTGACTTATTAAATACAAGTCTAAGACAGTTGGAATCACATTCCCTAAACAATTTTCAAGGAAAGAAATTTACCTGGATATTTGGATCATCCTTTAAGATATCTTCATAATGATGTTCTAGATAGTCCAAAGCTTATATGCACTCTCCTTTACTAATCTTCCCCATGTTGAAGCCTCTAACCAATATGCAATCTTTCTTGTCAATCCACTCACATTACTCCCTGGTAGTATCCACTTGGAGTAATCTTCCCATCATTTGATCAATATCTTCCTTCGTCGCCTTAATCGTCAGAATGGCCTCCACCATTTCTTCACCAGGGTGCATGAGTAGATTCATCTTATGTTCTAGATATGTGACCTTATGTCTCTATGAGCCATCGGGATTCCCTACCTCACACTGTTGTCCAAGTAGGAGATCATCCTTATTCACCATCATCACCCCCTCGGATCTCAGATGTATCTCCCCTTGCTGATCCTCCAACATTTTGTCGGCATCCACATGAGGGTTCACCAAAGCTACCGAGGTACCTTCTGCCTTTGAGGCCTCGTTGTCATGCTCTTGAGACCTGATGTCTCTAACTTTATAAACCTCCTCACCTTACACTATATGGACCTCATGTTCCTTGGGTTTACCGTATTTTTTTACTGATCGAGTCTTCATCAGCCTAGGAAGGTAGGAGTAGTCTTTGCGCCCCTTTGGTTTAAACTTCTTGGAAATAATAAAACTCCCTACATCCATGTTTTCCTTATTTCCCTTCTTCCTTATTAGACTGTGCAGGCCTTTATCGACCCCTCATATAACATAATCATTTGAGGTTTTTACATCTCCATAAGACTTGGTGGAACAAATAGAGTTTCTTTCAATCCCCCCTCATTACTTAAACAATCAAATCGATTGTTTAAGTTAAGATTGGACAAAGTCCTCCTCATGTTGGTCTTCCTGCTTACACCATGCGATATATGCTACCACACCTGGCCATCCATAGACTTATTCTCACCATTCGGTTGGATCGCCCTTTCAGAGTTGTTACTACTTCCTGCACACACAACCATAGTATAGGTGCATGGATTTGGGATCGCATCTCCCTTTTCACCCCCTACAATCAAATTGTCGCCAGGAGGACTCACCAGATCGCTCCTTAGTCTGTTAAAAATTTCAGATACCCTCTGTTCAGGAGGTAAAACCTTAACTGGTTTTTTCTTCACTACTTCTCTCGAATAAGTAATACCATCATTCTTTCCAGAACCTCGACCAGATCCTTCACAGCCATCAACATACCTATTTGGATCTAAAATCAGCCCCTAAGACTTCTGCTGGATGCTAACATCTTTCGCTGCTCCATAGGAAATATGATGGTTTTCTGAACTCCCCATTTGAAGGTCAAGCCCCACCAATTCCTCATCCTCAATACGAGTAATTGGCACATCCTCTGAATTTCTGAGTCGATCTCTTGGGTTACCAAACAAGACTAACTCCTTCGAACCTACACTTGGAATAGACAGCATGCTGCCCAGTCCCTCCTCTGGCTCCTGGAACTCAGTCCTGCCCCCGCGTCTACACACTTTCTTAGAGTGGCCCATCTTCTTGTAGAGCAAACAAAAATTCACCCACGATTCATAACAAATTTACCCATGATTCATAACAAACAAATTGCTTATACCGAAACTCTTCTCCAACAGAAATCGAAACGAAGTCAAGAGTCCCTTTCGACACATCCACTTCGACACAAATTTGAGGAGAAATGGGGTGGAAAATGGAATGAGTTCTATTATTAGAACATAGGAATCTACCTACTAGGTTCCCTAACATACATATTATGGAGGGGTTTTGAAAGGGTAGCGGGAAGTGAGGAAAACTAACCCAGATAGTTGTATTCATAGAATCCCTCTTCATATGGAATTCATAGTTCCATTGGAAAAGGAAGAATCTGAAGTTGTTGCATATGCAAGGAGCGAAGGACCACACCTGAATCAGGTCTTCATCTGATGCAAATCTGATCATGATGTGTTTGTTGTCCAGAAGCCCCAACATAGATCTTTCATTTGCCCCCATGATCCAAAAACAAATCTATCAAAATCATCCACCAAAGGGCGATGGTGATTGAATCGAGCGATCAGCGACCATTTGAGAAGATAAGAAGGCTCGTTGAATTCGGAAATCTAGAGCGGCAGTTGTGGGAGGTCGTCACGCAAATCAGGAACTTTAGGGAAAATCGACATCTGAGGGAAGGATGGGAGAAGATCAGGGTTAGAAAAGGGGAAAAAAGAATGGGTGTTGATGCCCTCGTAGATCGAAGAAGGTCCCTCCCCCATGGATATTACTAATGGCATACACCATGAGAAGGTGACTCAATGTTCTATGAGTTTCTATACAAAACAACATATATCATATGTGTCCCTCAATGATTTCATCAATCTATAAAAAATATATTTAATAATATTTTTGTGACACTTTCAGGTTCTCATCATAATAGGGAACTACTGTGGTCTTTCAATGTGACAGCTACTCTTAGGATATTGTCACATACTACATCACGCAGAAGAACAATCAGGATGTGATAAGTAATTTATTAATGTTCAAAGTTATGAATACATGTAATCATAAATTACACATAAGTTGGTACTAGGTCACCAACTCCAACACGAGGAGAATCCTCATACCCTATATAAGATGGTAGACACTATTAATATGGTTTTTCAAGTTTACCCAAGCTTCCTATTAATTCTCTCAAAGTTCTATTCCTCATACACCCTTTGTGTTGGAGTTGGTTCCCTAGAAAAAACTTATATTTACTTTATGATGACTTATATTCATAGTTTTTAATATTAAAAAAACACCTTATCACGTCATAATTTTTATTTCTTGTGGCATATTGTGTGATAATTTCCTAAGAGTAGGCGTTGCACTAAAAGTTCATAGTAGTTACCTGCTAGGATGAGAACCCAGAAGTGTCATAATATTATTCTTAAATATATGTTCTATAGCCGGATGATATCATTTTAGAGACGCAAATTATATAGGCTATCAGGGGTGGAGACTCGTAGGACTTTGAGGCACCTTCTCATGGTGTATGCCCATGGTAATATCCAGTGTAGGATATTGAGAACGAGACCCACCCCTAGGAAATCCAAATTTATATGTATCATTAGATTTTCATATCTAAAAAAATGTGTACTAATCCTTATAATTTAATATTATTATTAATGAGTATTATATGTCATGTACTTTGATGTATTGATGAAAATTGTGATGACATGTTTTCACGGTGAGGTAGAATATGTCAGGTGCATGATGAGTGATATTGCATTAATGAATAATATAACAAAGTATTTTCCCTTATGTTATTTAATTGAAGTTGATATCTTAGGCCCTTTTATGGAAATTATATATCCAAAATAAATCCATAGCCATAGTGTTCTATTGACAAGTTTGATTTTCAGAAATTCAAAAAAAAAAGACATCGAGCACATAGGTTGATGGCACCAGCATGCAACCTACTTGATTAGAGATATCATGATAAAAGGGTTGTATTACATAGTGATCATTTATATGAGGTATTATTTCATTGCGACATTAACTTGTTTCTCTATGGGTGCCTTATCATATTTTTAGACGCTAACCTTGGACTTTAGGCTGCTTTGCCTAATGCCACTGATAAAGAGGCCTAAAGGGTCACACACTAAGTGTATCCAGAATCTTAGTTAAATAATACATTATTATTTGTTATTTAAAAAGTTAAATAAATATTATTCTCGCATGTGGTTTAATAATTATTCATATTTTCTTGATCGTATATATTATGTCACTAGTTATTTGAGGGAATATTATGTGAGTGAAATATTTAATAAATATTTATTTTTTATTTTTTGAATATAATATTTATTTGTTTATTGGAAAATAATGAGGTGATGTTTATTCATTAAATAAATATTCATTATTCAAGGACCGATAAATATTTTGGAGGAATAGCGGATCGAGTTTATAGGTCCGATGAGAAATAATATATATTTAATATTATTTTATTAAATAATATTTCATTTTAATTCATTAGTTTAGAATGTGTCAATAAATAATAATATTATTAATATTATTATTTACATGGGGTTTTATAGGGATCAAATAAATAATAATGTGCACTTTTGAAATTATTTATTTCAAACCCTAGCGGTATATAAACCCAATTATATTATTTTTCAAGAGAGACAATTTCATTTGTGTTGTGCACAATGACGGCCAGAGAGAATCCTCTCAGTCCCTATAGAGCTGCCTCTCCAAGAAATATCCTAAGAATGGAGAGTGATCTCCCTCTACTATCCACTCTCAAGTCTAGAGAGATCAAGGATAATCCTTTGGAAGTGATTCTAAATGCGATCAAAAGTGAATAACACAAGAATTATGATCTGCCACGCTAGCACCCAGAGACTCCTACGATGATGTTCGAAGATTTGTGGAACATGTGTGTATCACTACTAGAGGTAATATTCACTTTATTCTTACAATGTAATTATAGTAACACATAATCTATTTTCATATCCATCAATGAAGAAAGAATTTCACACAAGGTAATTCTTTAATTTCTTAAATTAATTATAAATAATATGTAATTATCCTGCACTTGGTTCTGAAATTTTATCCCTTGTTTGTTTTCTTTGATTAAATTTCATTGATCACGGCATTCATCACCATGTAAATATTGGATTAATCATCAATCATGAAAAAAATCAAGGTTGGGAATGAACCATCACAACATTTCTATTGTGATCAAAACCTTCAAGTGGTATTAGAGCGGTCACATAATTATTTATAATTATTTAGTGATCATTTATTGATTTACACATTTTTAATTTAGTTTTCAATTCCAATTTAATCGTTCTTAAATTATAATTGGGAGATCTGGTTATTCCTCTTTCATTTCTCATAAATATAATCAAATCGATTAATTTTATGAACAAAATAAATTTAATGATCTCATCTGGAGGTGATGAGGAATCTAGCCAGATAACACAAGAGTACACATTATGTGAACCAGAGGTGCATGTCATGTACTAGTTTTCAATGCACCAAGAATTAATTTGGAATTAATTCAAGGTGTGTGAATTTATTAAACGTTGTGCCTTTAATTTTACATCGCATGTTGACTGGGCCAACCTGGTGCACGGTCAGCCAAAGTACACACTGTGTAACTGTCATACATGGCATGTAGTCCTTTAGTCACAGATGGGTCATGTATCTCTTACATGGCCTACCTGGCTTGTGACCGTGTAACTCGAAGACCACACGATGTGTATCCCATGTACATGATGTGTACTCCAACTTTTTCCATGGCACAATTTACATGTTGAGTCCCTAGGCATGTGCCTCAGATAGATGGTGAGAATAGTATATGTCATGTATATTTTTTGTATGCATTGTTTACCTTTTAAAAAATTGTGAAAAATTAAAAATTAATTTATTATACTGTGAAAATCTTATCAACATGTTCTTGTGTGTGGTCATTAAGTTGATAGAACACATCATGTGATGGGTTTTAATATATATAAATTTTTAATTAATTTTTGTGTAATGTTCATATCTGCATATCATGTATGAGTCATATTACATTTATTACTCTACATGCATTGAATCACAACACATGATAGAAAAGTCATGTAATTTCTGTAATCATTAAATTAATAGTACACATCATGAAAGTGTGTGATAATTCATGTATGCCACATGTCACAAGAGTAAACATTATATGAGTATAATATATGTTGGGTAGTTCATATGGGTACTCATTGTGTTGCCTCCAAGGTACATTTGTATACATAGTTAATTTTAAATAAATTTATTTAATTTGTTTAAAATTGTGATGGATGAGAAACTCAAGGAAATTTGGATGATAATTAAGATAAAAGAATCAATTAATTAAAGAAGATAATTAATTGATTTGAGCATGATTTATCTTAAATAATAATGATTAGAATTTAATGATAATTTTATTAAATGTGTAATTCATTGAAAGAATGTGGATGACCATGACCTTAGACCAGACCATTGTATGTGATTGGTTTCATTTAATTTATTATGAAATTAAATTTTGGTCTGTGTGTCATCTCTCCTCTTATTATGTAAGGGCATGCATGCCCATGGTTTCTTTAATATAAACCCCTTACCCTCACCTGCATGTGAGTAAAATCATATGTAATGGATGGAGCACCCAAGATAGTGGAGGCGGTTCAAGTTTAGAGTCGAGGAGAAACCAATCTAAGAGAGATACATAAGTAGATAGGTGAAAAGCTATAACACGAACCACAATTGGTTCAATGTGTTTTTACCCTAGGTTGATGGTTAGTTTATCATCCTCTAGATAAACTAAGCATTAAAAAACTCATAACCATTCCACTATTATTTTATTTCTATCAAGTTTCATGGTTATTTTATTATGGATGTTTTTTCTTGATCACATGAATTGATGAAATTAACAAGCATGCAAGATAAAACTAAAATGAGTTAGCTTATACGTAAATATTATCTAAGACATGGTTATTCACTTAAGTAAATCCACTTAATATTAACAAGAATGTGATAAAGATAATAATTGTAAATTTATTCATAAAATATAAAATCTCACAATTATAAATATTAAGTCGGTATAGTTTTCCACTACTTTAGTTAAAATTGAACAAGTGCTTAACCAGCCAAAGTTGGGGTGCTTTCAATTATTGGGGAACTATAAAATGAATTTTTCAATTAACTTAAATTAGTTCACATCAAGGTTTGACTTCTAAAGAAATACTTGGTGTAATTGAGAGGTAAGGGTTGAGGAAGTCCAATTTAAGGATTTCAGGATTGGGGGGTCCACTCAACAGATCAAAGAACTGTGAGTTAATGCAGTTTTCATTTAGAATGCCTACCTAAAACCCTTCAAATTTCTTATTCAACCAAAGTTGGGGTGATGAGAAGAGAAATATGGATCATTTCCACTGGAATGTACAAGAATTAGGATATTATGAATCCAATGGTTAGGGCTATTGGGTTTCGATAAAATAGTGGGAGGTTAATAAATATAATATTTATTTATTTGTCTAAATTTTATTAGATAAAGCACTAAACCTATTCTAATCTTATTTTTAGAAAAATTAATAAAAATCACTTCAAACATATCATTGTGATCCATACTTGAGAAAGATAACATTCTCACAGTCACAAATTTTCAAGAGTGGTAAAGGCACTTGCGCATTATCCTACGCCATGAAAGGAAATTATATGTGCTAGAAGAACCTATTATTATTGTTCTTGAAAATGAGGCTAGCGAGGAAGATTTATATCTCTATGAGATTCATCTAAATGATGCTAAATATTTTCAGTGTTTTATTCTATCATCCATGACCAATGACTTTTGAGGCAACATGAGGACATAGATGTGTATAGCATGATGTCTCACCTTCAGGATCTTTATCAAGAGAAAGAGAGACAAGAGAGATATGAGATATTCAATGCTCTATTTACAACTAATCTTGGGGATTTAGTGCCAAATGGACCTTATGTAGTCATGATTATTGACTACATTGAGCGTTTATACATATTAGGGAATTCTCAGATGAGTTGCACACTGATATCATACTTTCCTCACAACCCAATACCTTTTCTAGTTTTATTGCAAATTATAATATAAGAAATAATGAGAAAAGTCTTTTGGAACTTCTTACTTTGATTACCCATGTGGATAAGGACATGGGGCATGAAAAACTCATGGTCCTTATGGTGAATAAGAAAATTAAGAACAAGGCGAAGGGTCCCAAGACTCATAACAAGTCTAAATATCCTGAGCACCATCCTTCCAAGAAGAGAACGGTCTAGAGGCAGGGAAAATAAAGGGAGGTAGTTTGTTTTTCATGTGGCAATCAAGGACATTGGAAGAGGAATGGTACCCAGAAGAAAGGGGAAGCTGAAGTTGTGTTCATTATCGAGTGTAATCTTTCAATATCTACACATTGATTATTATATACAACTTGTGGTGCTCACATCTATATCCAAATGCAGGAACCAAGTAGATTCCAAAAGATTCTTAGAGGAAAAGATTTGTGAGATGTCAATAGTGTGAGGTCGGTTGATCTAGCCATTAGTGACTACCAACTTTCATTTCCAATGGGAATGATATTGGTTTTAAAATATTGGTATTATTTACCAACAGTTACTAAGAACATAATTTTTGTATCATGCCTAGATGAAAATTGTTTTATTTTTAATTTCAGATTCAAGTATTGTTTCTTTTATAAAGAAAATATATGTTATGGTATGGAGCATTTAAATAATGTTATTTATGTATTAAATTAAAAAAAACAAGTGTTGTAAATAGATAAATAATCATGTTCACACAACTCATATAACACCTGGCTATGGCATCACTTTCTTGGTCATGTAAATGGGAAGTGTCTAACAAAGCTCAGACAAGATGGTTATTTAAACTCTCCTAATCTAAAACTGCTTGAAATATTTCATGCTTGTTTTCAAGGGAAAATGACCAAACCTTCATTATGTGAACATGGTGAAAGGGCCATAGATATTCTAGGATTGGTACACATTGATGTGTGTGGACCATTTCTAGTGGAATCTAGAGGTGAGTATTCTTACTTCATAACGTTTACTGATGACTTGAGTACATATGGATATGTATACTTGATGAGGTATAAGTATGAGTCCTTTGATAAATTCAAAGAATTCAAGAATGAAGTAGAGAATAATCTTGGAAAGAAGACAAAAAAGTTTTGATCAGATCAAGGTGGTGAATATCTTAACCAAGAGTTTATCGAATGTTTATGGCAGTTTGGGATTTTATCTCAATTCACTCCACCTTACACACCGTAATGGAATGGTGATATTGAAAGGAGGAACTAAAACTTTTTAGACATGGTAAGGTTGATGAGTCATATAGATCTTCCATTATCCTTTTGGGGATATGCATTAAAAACTACAGCATATACATTAAATTGAGTACCAACTAAAGTGGAAGATAGAATTCCCTTCGAGTTATGGAGTAGAAAGAAACTCATTTTTTTGCATACACATGTATGGGTTTGTGAGGCATTTGTTAAGGCCTTATCATGAAAAAACTAGCACCTTGAGGCACAAAGTGTATCTTTATAGGGTATCCTAAGGAAACAAAGGGATACTACCTATACAAACCCTCAGACAAGAAAGTGATTGTCACCTAAAAAATCATCTTTCTTAAGATGGAGCACATCCCTAAAAAGGATAGTGGGAGCAAGATTGACTTCTATGAAGTTGAAGCTCAAGATACAAAATAGTTGGTAGAGGAAAAAAAATCATAGATCCTCATAGAAGAAGTAGTTCCTGAAACATAAGTATTGCGTAAGAGGACAAGAGTGGTAAGAGAACCAGAGAGAGATGGTTTTCTAGACACTAATTATTGTGACTCATTATTGGTTGACAGTGATGAAATTCTCTCCTAAAAAGAGGTAGTAGGGAGTTAAAAAACTAAAAGATGGAAAGAAACCATGAATTATGAAATGGATTCAATGTATCAGAACCAAGTTTGGGTTCTGGATGATGTGTCGGTTGATGTAAAATCCGTAAAGTGAAAAATGGGTATTCAAGAGAAAATTGGTCATGGAAGGTAAATTAAATACCTATAAAGAAAGGATAGTGGATAAAGGGTTTAAACATTATCAAGGAATTTACTATGATGAAACCTTTTAACCAGTTTTCATGTTTAAATCCATCGGAATTCTAATTTATTTAGCAACTTACCATGATTGTGAAATTTGGAAGATTGACGTCAAAATTGTTTTCCTTAATGTGAACCTTCAAGAAGATGTCTATATGACACAACCGGAATGGTTTCTGACTCCAGGTGATGTTAAAAGGATTTTAAAGTTGCATAGATCATTTTATAGATTGAAGAAAGCATTCAGGTCATGGAACATTTGATTCGATAAAGCTATAAAATAATTTGCTTTCATTAAGAATTAATGTGATCCATGTGTTTATAAAAGGTTTAGTAGAAATGCAGTTGTTATCCTAGTAGTATATGTTGATAACATATTACTTATTAGAAACAAATTACCAGTCTTATAATTTTTTAAGGACTGGTTGAACAAGTGTTTCACCGTGAAGGACTTAGGTGAAGCAGACTATATTCTATGGATCGTGATCATTCGTGATACATCCAAGAGGATACTTGGACTAAGATAAAGTGCATACATTGACCAAATACTAAAAAGATTTAGTATGGAACAATCCAAGAGGAGATTGGTTTCAGTACCACATGGTATACATCTTTCTAATAAAATGTGTTCTCAGACACAACAAGAGAAAGAGATAATGAGTAAGATCTCGTACGCTTCAGCGATAGGATCAATCATGTATATCATGTTATATACTAGACTTGATGTTGCCTATGCATTGAGTATGGTAGGAAGATATCAAGCATGTCCAGAAGAACAACATTGGTCTATTGTTAAGGTTATCCCCAATTATTTGAGAAGAACTAAAGATATGTTCATAGTCTATGGAGGAGACGAGGAGATGGTCATTAGGGGTTATACTAATGACAGTTTTTAGATAAATCAGAATGATCTAAATTTGTAGTCAGAATATGTTTTGTGTCTCAACGAAGGAGCTGTGAGTTGAAAGAGTTCAAAACAGTCAGTTGTTGTCGATTCTACAGCGATGTTCGAGTATATAACAGATTCTGATGCATCCAAGGAAGACATTTGGATACGAAACTTTGTTCAGGAGCTTGATGTTGTACCTAGAAGTAATGACCCCATCACATTGTATTCTAATAATACTATAGCGGTAGATCTTGCAAAAGAGTCAAGGTCACACTAATGGACACGGCATATACTCCAGAAGTATCACATCTTGAGGGATTTTTATCAAAGGGGTGAAGTTACAGTAAGCAAAGTTTTCATAGAAGAAAACATGAAAAAAACCCCTGACTAAAGACCTATCTCAACAGAAGCATGGGTATCATGTGAGAACCAACGGACTGAAGGTTGTTAGAAATTGGGACTAGTGCGTGTGGGAGCTTGTTAGAGTTGGTGCCCTAGAACCGACTTATGTGTACTTTATGATAACTTGTATTCATAGTTTTGAATATTAAAAAAACTCTTTATCACATCATGTTTTTTATTCTACATGACATAGTATGTGATAATGTCCTAAGGGTGGTTGTCGCACTGAAAGGTCATAGCAGTTCTCCACTATGATGAGAACCTAGAAGTTTCACAATAGTATTCTTAAATATATGTTCTATAGACGGATGATATCATTTGAGAGAGAGAAATGATATAGGGGTGAAGACTCATAGGACTTTGAAGCACCTTCTCATGGTATATGCCCTTGGTAATATCCAATGTAGGATATTATAAGAAACAGACTCATCGGTAGAAAATTCACATTTATATGTGTCATTAGATGTTCCTATCTGCGGATGTGTGTATTGATTTTTAGACTTTAATATTATTATTAATGAGTATTATATGTCGTGTACTTTGATATATTGATGAAAACTGTGACGACATATGTCCACAGCGAGGTAGGATACGTTTGGTACGTCATGAGTAATATTGCATTAATGAATAATGTGAGAAATGATTTGTCTCTTATGTTCATTAACGGAAGTTTATATCTAAGACCGTTTGATAAAAATGATATAGCTTAAACAAATTCATGACCATAGTGTTATATAGGCAAGTTCGATTTCCGTAAATTCAAAGAAATAGAGACATTGTGCATATAGGTTGATAGTACCAGCATGCAACCAGCTTAATTAGAGCTATCGTGATAAAGAGATTATATTACACAGTGAATGCGCGTATGAGGTATTATGTCATTATGACATTAGTTTCTTTATTTATGGGTGTCTTGGTGTGTTGTTAGGCGCTAGCTTTGAACTTTAGGCTGCTTCGCCTAAGCCACTGAGAAAAAGGCTTAGGGACACGCAATAAGTGTATCCAAAATCTTAGTTAAATAAGAATTTATTATTTATTATTTAACAAATTGAATAAATATTATTCCTACACGTGGTTTAATAATTATTTGTGTTTGTTTGATCATATATATCTCACCACCAGTTATTCGAGAAAATATTATGTGAGCGGAATAGTAAATAGTTATTTATTTTTTATTTAGTGAATATAATATTTATTTATTTATTGAAAAATAATACAATAATATTTCTTTATTAAATAAATAGTCATTATTCAAGTTCTGATAAATATTGTCGAGGAATAGTGGATCGAGTTTATAGGTCATGTGATAAATAATATATATTAAATATTATTTGATTATATAATATTTAATTTTAATTCGTGAGTTTAACGCATGTCGAGAAATAATAATATTATAAAAATTATTATTGACATAGGATTTTGTGGGGATTAAATAAATAATGAGGTACTTCATGTAATTATTTATTTTTAAGCTCAATGATATATAAACCCAATTATATCATTTTTCAATAGAGTTAATTTCATTTGTGTTGTGCACAATGACAGCCGAAAAGAATCCTCTCAGACCTTAGAGAGCTCTCTCCAAGAACGCTCCCAGGAACGAAGAGCAATCTTCCTCCACCATCTATTCTCAAGTCTAAAGAGATCGAAGAGAATCCTTTGCCCCCCGCAACTGGTTGTTGTGGTAAGGGTGGGTTGGGTTTGGGACGTGATCGTGGGGTCAAGTCCCCAGGCCGACAGATTTACTTGCAATTTCCTTGTAGCGTGTGTGAGGTGACGTTGGCAGTTATACCCAAATATAATATCATGGAGAATCCTTTGGAAACGATTCTTGAATCGATCAAAAGCAAACGACGCAAGTGTTAAGATCTGCCACAATAGCACCCATAGATTCCTACGACAACGTTCAGAAATTTGTGGAACAAGTGTGGATCACTGTTAGAGAGAATCTTCCCTTGATTCCTACAACGCAACGACGGTACAACGTAGATTTGTTATCGAATTACCAATGAAAAAAGAACTTCACGCAAAGTAATTCTTTAATTGTTTAAATTGATTATAAATAATATGTGATAATCATGTGCTTGGTTCCAACATTTTATCCCATGTTTGTTTTCTTTGATCAATTCTGTTGATCGCGACATTCATCGTCGTGTAAATCTCAAGATTAATCACCGATCATGACAAAAAAAAAAGTACATAACCCATCACAAAGCTTATGTTGCGCCCGAAACCTTTGTCATCAAAAGGTATTAGCATGTCATATGTGTTTTGAAGAATCTACCCCAAACGTTGTGTGATTTTGTTTAGTCGATGGATACATCGTGGAGGGGGAAACTCGTTGATTGCTCCTTGAGGACCTTCATCAACCAATGTGATTGAAGACTATTGTTGCGACCAACATCGATGTGAGGTACATGTTCATTTACAATATATATGATCCCGATTTTGCATAACATGATGATCTTGGGTTTATGGTTTCTATTGTCTTCTACTACATTGAATAAATGTTAACTCATAACCCGCCACATTTATTTGTTTTTCAATGTTAGGGTCATGTTTTCAACTATGTTTGCCTATTAGGCATTGGTGTCTAGGATGCAAAAAAATATTTATATAATTTTGAAGAATAATCACATGAATGACTAAAATGAAACTTGAAAATCATGCATCAAAATCCCTAAAACCATGTTTTAACACAAAAAAAAAAAAGCATTATTCAAGATGAGAGTCCAATGACGTTGAATCGTTTTCTTATCTACAAATCTTTTACTTCCATTTCATACTTAATTATTATGAACATATAATATAACCTACACAACATGATGTAATGTTATTAATTCATATGAAATTAATAGAATTACAACATACAAAACATGTTTACTTTCAAGCATTATTTTTAACAACATGCATATCCATATATGTTACAGGTATTTTTAATTTTAATAATAATAATAAAATATTACATTTTAATATAATATTTTATGTAATTATGAGATTACATGTTATAATAATATTGTTTATGTAATTATAATATTAATATTTTATGTACTTATGATATTACATGTTATAATAATATTGTTTATGTAATTATGATATTACATGTTATATGTAATTATGAACTCTACCAAATGAAAACACACACAGAGTGATCTACACAGCATCAGGCGTCATCTCCACACGACCCTTGGTAGACTCACGGGAACATCACTAAGCTCACGCCAAACCTACACAAACCTGCTGAAAGGACCGACACGGTAACAAGGGGATCACATCTCGCTTATCATCAGTAGCAGAGAGACAGCTCCTGCCTCCTCTACCCTCCCGCTAGGCGTTCCGTGGCGGAGGCCTCCGTCGGAATCGAAAGGCCTCCTTCCTTCCTACAACAACGCATCATTCATCCAATCATACCAGAGCAATTGATGCACATCAAAGACGACACTACCAGAGTACCGAAGAAACAGTAGAAAAGGAGGATGGAGGAGCAGAGGAGGATTCTTGAGAAGCAACACAGCTTACCAGGAGATGGAGATCCTGGAGAAGCCGCTCCAGCAGGCGAAACCGGAGGAGATCCGCCTTGATACCCGGGGGGCATCACTAGCAAGATCTGGCGCGTAACCCTAGGCGCCACATCCGCACCCTCCCCGTACGATCTCGAGCTTCCGTCCTCCGATTCTGCTCACACACAATCCAAAACATAAAATCCCTCGTCCATCGTCATGAATCAACAATCATGAAAACCGTTGCAGACAATATATTTCTATTGCATGCCATATCGCTTGTTAATTTTTACAAAAAAATACATACAGCTGATTAGATCTGGTTCATCGTCACTCCGCACGACTTACCCTTCGAAGAAGCCGGACGCGAATTGGAGGAATAGTTCTCGCGGAGACAGCTGAAACCATATTCCGGCGGTGGTCCGGCGACGGTGTCGTCCCACAGGTGCCTCAAAAGACTCATGCCGCGCGAAGGCCGACTGTTCAGGCTACGATTCGCGATCTCGCACCGCTGCAACGCTGCGGAGTCGGAAAGAGAGGAATGCTGGGTTGCTCAGTGGGAGACATTTATTGACGACGGGAAGGGCCCATGGCCGAACGGATCGTGATAAAATTGAGCGGCCTGGGCCGTTGGATCAATATGAAATGGCCCGCCGTGGACGGAGGCTCGACTGAGCAGGACGGATGGATAAGGCCATCGCCCCATCCATGTCATGTCCAGATCGGGAGATTTTGACCTTGGGCTGTTTCGTCTTTTAACTTAAAATAAATTGGATATTTTGATGAACAGTTAATATTCGAATAAATTTAGATGTCATCCACTCAAGGTATAATATAAACATTTTATCAATAATGTCAATTTTTGTTGAGTAACAAAATATTAAAAACAATAACATAGGATTTACAAACACAAAAAAGTAGGTTCTTAAATCTCGTCTCAATCACATAATACCCGAATGGCCCGAAGGCCTTTATTTTATTTTATTATGGATAATCTTCATTTTAAGGGTTGAAGGGGAACTCGTACATGACCCGTAGTTCCAAGGTACAAGCCCCGACTGACCTGCAATACATGACCTGAATGCGCAGAGGCGTACCAGACCCAATACATGACCCGTAGGCCCAGCCCACTTGAAGTGCCCCTCCCCAGCTTCTGCGTCATTGACCACCTAACTCCCCACCTTGCATTGCCGATCGGCTAACATTGCCCCGTACAAAGTTGCACGGTGTCTGGTCCCGATGGCGGCTGTCATACCCTCTCATTCTTGCAATCCGGTTAGCTCTGTTTCTGGTAGCTGCTACTCTTGATGCTCTGATCCTCTTCTGGGGCTTGTTCTATGTGAACTGGGTTGCTCCATGGTCTGAAAAAAACTAACATTAGCAACGAGTTATTTACGATGGACGTACAGACGTCTGCCGCAAATAACAATAAATGTTTACTTTTTTATGTCAGATGATGTCTTTCATTGTAAACAATATTTAGTGCGACGAGTAATAGCGCCGAATATGAAGTTTGTCGCTATCAGTCATGATGAGAAGACAATTAGTGACGAATAATATAGTCAATCACAATAGATTCTACCGATATTCGTTTAGCGACGGATAATCCAACACTATTAATTCGTCGTAAAAACCTAAAAAAAAGCATCCAATTTGTTTTTTCCCCACCCTTTCTTCTTTTCCCTTTTCACCTATCACGCAACCCCCCCCCCACTCCGTCGCGCATGCCACCGCCATCCTCCTCTGTCACGCACCCCGTTTTTAGTTATTTAGGTTCGAATCCTCATGTATGGACTCATCTTCCCTCCCCCTCCCTTCTTTTTATGATTCCTCCTTCCCTCTCACAATAATTGGTTTAGTCGAATCTTAGGTCAAAAGATTTCCCTAATTTTTGTGCTTTATTCGGCATTTAGGGTTCCTATAGGTTTATTATTCTCTATTTGAGTGTCTCACATCGAAGACAATGCATTCAGGCACCTCACGGGTTGATTCAACTTGATTTGAGGTGGTTTGCCCAATGTTTAACCTCTATATTTAAGAACTCAACCGTGTTCATTCAATTTCTTTGTTCCTTATGAGTTTAATAGATAATTTCAATCAAAATATGGTTTTCAGAGTTGCTTTGAATGATAGTTTCCATGTTTTTCAAGATTGCATTAAAAATAAACGTTTGTTCGGATTTTTTTAAAAGATTTCCTAGCATAAACTATACGTTTTGTTTGAACTTCGTATTATTATTGCACATTTGATCTTGAGTATATTTTGAGTTGTGAATGATTGTAGATGTAAAGACTCGGAATTTTCATGTAATTTTTTTTAAATAAATGTGAATTTTATTAGTCTGTGAAAATTGACGGCATGTGATTCTGAGGCCCGGAGTGCCCGGATTGAATTTCTGAACTTTTGTTCGGGTACGTTCAGTAAAAGTGCAAGCGGGTTTTTCTAACTTTTGAACTGGTGTTCGGAATTGAAATCTGAGGACACCGTTGAACTCACAACGACAACATTCGCTTAAAGAGACATTCATCTCGATGACAGTTGGTTGAGAGTGGAAGTTAGTTTTTGAGTTTTTCGTGAATGAATAAAATAAAAATAAAGTTGTGTAGCTTTTTTTTTATTTGTTAAAACCTACATGTGGAAGTTGAGAAGTGGGGACCACCAAACCTTAACCTCCCATGAGAGGTTATGGTGGTCGTGACCACCCGAGACCTAAACCTCTCAACTCCCTCATTAAATGTGGAAGAGCCTCTTCAACTCCTCCAATATTAATTGTGTCAACCCTCCACCACAATAATTAAGCTAACACACCACTTTAATTGTGTCAACCTATGAGAATAATTAACCCAATTTGAATTATATGCCAACAAACATAATAGATCACATAATCTATTATTTTGGGGCTATCATTTCATTTTGGTGGAATTGGGAGAGGAGGAGCTTTGGGAGAAAAGCTCTCCAATGAAGAACGCCAACGAAGAACGCCTCTCCTTTGACGATTTCTTCTCCAAACTCCATCGAAGGATCTCCGACGACGCACGAATCGACAATCGAGGAAAATGCGGATGACACCGACATCCATCTTTTCCCAACGATTCGTCTTCTTCCTTGTGACCTCGTCGACGTCATCAAGCGAACGAGGTAGGGGTTTATTTGCGTGTGAATTACTTTTCCCATATTCTTTCCTTAATTTCTTTTGCGGTTTGGGAATGAATTGTTGCGGGAGGTTGTAAAGTTTGATGTTCTTCTTCAAATTCTTGTTGAGACATATACTACCACCCTAACACGGAGGGTATGGGCCAAACAAACATGGCCTGACCCCTCCGCAAAACTTGTGATGATTTGTGGTGTTGAATGGGATGGAGACGACGACGCAACGACACCGCCCCGCGGCCACCGCTGCCTCATGAACTCCGCGCCCCGCGACTCCGCCACCCGCGGCCCCGCCGTCCGCGGCCCCGCCGTCCGCGGCCCCGCCGTCCGCGGCCCTGCCGCACCGCCGTCCGCCGAGCCGCCGCCGCCAAACCTCCCTCGCCGCGCCGCTCCGGGCCAAGCCACCCTCACCACGCCCCACCGAGGCGCCGCCCCGCGGCCGGGCCGGACCGCCCCCCCCCCCCCCCCCCACGGCCGGACCGCCCCCCCGCGGCCGGACCGCCCCCCCGCGGCCGGACCGCCCCCCCGCGGCCGGACCGCCCCCCCGCGGCCGGACCGCCCCCCGCGGCCGGACCGCCCCCCGCGGACGGACCGCCCCCCCGCGGCCGGACCGCCCCCCCGCGGCCGGACCGCCCCCCCGCGGCCGGACCGCCCCCCCCGCGGCCGGACCGCCGCCCCGCGGCCGAACCGCCATCCGCGACCGAACCCCCACGACCCCTCGCGGCCTGCCGGACCGCCTAGTGGGCCGGGCCGGACCCAGCGAGTTGGGCCGGACCCGGGTCAACTACGACCCATTTACTTTCTTTTGGCCATAACTTTGGCACCGGACGTCCGTTTGACGAACCGTCAGCGACACTGGAAATCTTGGAGTGAGAGAGTCCCTTTGAGTATACCTCAATGAAGTTTTGGATTAAGATGAGAAAATGTCAGGTTGGATCGAGCACGAATCCAACTGGGCCCCCGGGACTGAAAGACTAATAACTCACAAACCAGGCATTTGATTGACGCGCCGTTTGTTACATTGAGACCCCTATGACGCGACAGACCTTTGAGATAATTCTTCGTGGTACTTCATGGAAGTTGGAGTATCGACCAGTAGCTTGTGGAGCAGATCCTCCCGGAGACGAGCGAGCATAGTGCGGGAACCCAATGGCTGGCTGAGACTTGACGACTGCTGACCATTTCGACTCAGAGTGACTTGACTGACCCAGTGAGGAGCGCCTTGGTGACGCGACAGACCCACGATACTCAACAGGAGGAGTACCTCAGTAGTCCAAGGTTAGTGGGAAGCGCCTCTGTGTGACGCGGCAGACCCACTATACTCGATAGAGGAGGAGTTCTCCAACAACCAAGGTGTTCGACAATGTGACTGTGGATGTTACTTGTTACTAACCTTAGAATGAATCCTGATGTGAGTTGAGTCAGTACCTCTATGTTTTCCTCATTATTGAGATGAATTACTTGATAACTTAGGTATATGTATGGGCATATACCTAAGTAGGGTTATCTATTGATTCCATACCTTATGGTTTATCCTTGTGGATTTTTTGTGAGACCTTGAGGGTCTCAGGGTCCCTACTGAGTATAGTTATACTCACCCCTGCACGAGCTATGCCCATACTTTGTTGTGTTTGGTGCAGACGACGGACAACGCTGACTGAGGACGTGAGTACCAGGACTGGACGGTGCCTGGAGGTAGACCATACGACATGTTGATATGCGGAGGAGACGAACGAATGTGGTGTGTTGAGGAGGTGATCTGTACCTACCCTTCAGGTAGGATCCTCGGAGGACGACCCATCAACTGACTTTCCCTTTTCTTCATTTGTATTATATCACAATTATACTTGTACTTTCCAGTTGGGCTTGTATTCTGAACCTTTTTACTTACTACACTCACTCTGTTTACAGTTTAGTTTACTTGTGTTCCTATCTTGCTGTGTGCTTGGTTACATGTGCTTATAGGTTATAAAGGCAATGCCTTCCCAGTTTTAGGGAATACACCTTCAGTTCTAGTCGCGAGCCCCTGGCCTATGGAAGGCAGACTTGGGGTAGTCACGACACAGGCCCCGGGGGACGGGTCGTGAAAAATTGGTATCAAAGGGGAGTCGATTCTACTGAAGAAATAAGACTCTGATCATTTCTATGAAGCAATAGTGTTAAGGGTAATTAGTGCAGTTTTCAGTTCAGGGAGTCCAGTTTTGGTGCGGCGGCCGACATATCCATACACCAGGACCCTGACTTCTGATTTCTGACTCAGTGCATGAAAACACTGATTGCGTGTGTGTTTTCAAGAGTTTTCTTTGTTATCTCTTGAGTCAGCTCACCAGGTATAACTTTTTGACCGTGACACACCTGTTTTTTTCAGGATGCCTCCATGAAGACAGCCAGCTAGAGTTTCGAGAGTTGTACGCACTAATATCCCACCGAGTGACGATACCTCGGTGCATGGCCCTTTTCCAGTAGAGTCACCAGTGGAGGCACCAACGGTACCATTCCCCATTGGGCCATCGATGCCACCAACCCCGGAAGTAGACGGTGCACGCCGCTTGAGCGCGTTGCACGAGTTCCAGTGCCAGAGGCCACCCAGGTTTAGGGGAGAGACTGACCCACAGGCGGATGATGATTGGCTGAAGGCTGTGGTGAGAGTCTTCCAACTGGTAGGGACACCAGTCGATCTCATGGTGATCCTTGTCGCTAGCCTTCTACAGGCAGCAACAGACAGATGGTGAATCTTGATGCTCCAGGTCCACGATGAGGTGACGCTTCTCTGGGCAGACTTCGAGAGCCTGTTTCGGGTAGAGTTTATCCCAACGACTCTTCGCGCAGTGCACATACAGGAGTTGTTTCATCTGTAGTAGGGCATCATGACTGTAGCTCAGTACTCAGCAAGGTTCACTGGCCTCTCACGTTATTCCAATGATATGGAACAAGACCCTTTATTCAGGGCCCGAACCTTCGAGCATGGACTTAGGCGAGAGATCAGGGCTTCGATGATCTCACTCAGCATCCCGACGCAGGCGGGGGTGTTAGAGCGAGCCCTCTCAGTGGAGTGTTTCCTTACTGAGCAGTCACCAACAACGAGATCCACTACCAGTCATCACATAGTAGAGTCATATGTAGCTGGCAGCAGACAGACGTCACAGAGGTCCAAGAGGACCAGACCAACAGGTGGATGACCACATGACTCAGGGTCGGTTGTGCAGAGCACCCGAGGCGGAACCAGTGAGGCAAGGATCATGCAATGTTACACATGCGGCGGGCAGGGTCACATGGATTTTGACTGTCCGACCTGCCTTACGGATGATCAGCAGACGGTCGAAGAACCGCCCAGGCATAGACAAAGGTTCGACTGAGGAGGTCCGCAAGGAGCAGGCAAACGTGGCAGATGAGCTGGTCGTGTAGATGGCGGTGGGTGAAGATTTGAGATGTTACCGCCACCACCACCAAGAGGTCCACTCCGACTGCAAGGTGCAGGTGGACAGGGGAGAGCTCAATTCCAGGTAGACGAGGCCTACGATCATGATGCTCCAGAGATGATACAAGGTACGATATGTGTCTACTCAACCTTAGTTGTAGTACTTATAGACACAAGTGCCAGTAATTATTTCATTTCCACTACCCTCGTTCGGAGCTCGGAGATTCTGAAGGAGCCGTTGGCTCGATCCCTACGGATAGAGACTCCTACGGGAGCAGATTCGACGATTACGCACTGGTGCTGGTAGTGCGAGCTTACTCTAGGAGGCGAGAGCTTCGGCTGAGATCTCCTAGTTGCAGCGACAAGGCCTTACGATATCATCTTGGGTATGGAATGATTATCTACAATCCATGCTCAAATAAACTGTATTAGGCGCAAAGTGCGGTGTGTTCACATGGATGAGACCAGGTTTACCTTCACTGGTAAGAATGGAGACTTTTCAGCACATGATGGACTTACCTAGAGGATAGTGCAGCTGATCACTCATCAGTTGACTAGCCTTACCCTCAGAGCGGTTGATGTAGAGAGTTCAAGTTATCCTGTAGTGGTGGACCAGTACATGGATTTTTTCCCTGATGATGTCCTGGGTCTACCTCCTCGCAGAGAGATGGACTTTTACATTGACTTGTACCCCGGGATGACACCAATATCTACACCAGCGTATCAAATGGCTCCCGCGGAGCTTCGTGAGCTACGAGCACATCTGGAGGACTTGCAGGGGAAGTGATTCATCCAGCCCAGTGTTTCTCCTTGGGCAACCCTGATTCTGTTCTCCAAGAAGGTGGATGGGAGCTTGAGGCTTTGTGTTGACTATCGGTGCCTGAACCAGGTGACCGTGAAGAACAAGTACCCAGTCCCATGGATTGATGACCTCTTTGATCAGCTGAAGGGAACCCAGTGGTTATCAAAGATAGACCTCAGATCAGGCTATCACCAGCTCATATTACAAGATGAGGATGTGAAGAAGATGACTTTCAGATGTCAGTACGACCACTATGAGTTCTTGGTTATGCCATTCGTCATAACCAACACTCTATCAGTATTCATTTGACTCATGAACATGATCTTTCATCCATACCTTTATCACTTTGTGGTGGTCTTCATTGATGACATTATGATATACTCGACTACTAGGGAGGAGCATGCCTATCATTTGCAGGTAGTATTAGACACACTTCAAGATATCCAGCTTTATGGTAAGCTGTCAAAGTGCCAGTTCTGGATTCGAGAGGTTCACTTTCTAGGACATTTCATATAGGAGGCTAGAGTTGCAGTAAATCTAGCGAAGATTGAGGCGGTACTTGCTTGGGATCCACCCAAGAGTGTGATGGAGGTACGAAGTTTCATGGGTTTGGCTGGATACTACCAAAGATTTGTGCCAAACTTTTCCAGAGTTGCAGCACCACTATCAACATTGACTAAGAAGGGGAAACCCTTCGTTTGGTCGAAGAAATGCTAGTAGAGTTTTCAGGAGCTGAGGCAGAGGCTGACTAGTGCCCCCATCTTGAGGCTTCCAGAGGAGGGCATTGGGTACGTAGTCTACTGCGACACATCAGAGACTGGACTCAGATGTGTCCTGATGCAGGGGTGAGCAGTGATCGCATATGGTTCTCGACAAATGAGACATCAAGAGTAGAACTACGCTACCCATGAACTGGAGTTAGCAGCATTGGTCTTTGCCTTGAAGACATGGTGACATTACTTGATGTGAAAGCGCTTTACAGTGTACTCTGATCACAAGAGTCTCAGGTATATCTTCTCTCATAAGGACCTGAACCTGAGACAACGACGTTGGCTTGAGTTCCTCTAGGACTATGACTTCGAGATAGTCTATACTCCTGGGAAGGGGAACGTTGTAACAGATGCACTCAGCAGGAGGTCTGGTATACAACTGCTAGGTGAGGCGACGGAGCAGCTGGTCGCTTTGCAGATATCCTTCATGGAATGTGATGGAGCAGTTTTTCTTTAATCTCTTACAATCACTCCCCCACTTCTTTAGCGACTCAGGGAGGCGTAGTGTGGGGATGCTGACTGCGAGGCTCGACGTGCTTAGATATCCACAGGACAGACACCTGATGGATTTTTTGAAGGTGGGGAGCACGTCATCCTCTTCAGAGGATGTACCATGGTACCAATGTCACTTTAGGAGGAAGTGTTGAGGGAGTTCCACACATCCCCTCTATAAGTACATCCAGGAGTGGTGAAGATGTACCAGGATCTCCGACGATAGCATTGGTTTTCAGGAATGAAGAAAGCAGTAGCAGAGTTTGTCTCTCAGTGCCTCACATGTCAGTAAGTGAAGGCGGATCATCAGGTACCATCAGGCTTGGTTCAGCCTTTAGAGGTCCCAGAGTGGAAGTGGGATGGGATATCCATGGACTTTGTGACAGGACTTCCACGTACATCCATGAGACATGACTCTATCTGGGTGATCGTCGACTGACTCACCAAGACGACCCAATTCCTACCGATTAGAGAGCAGGGTTCAATAGAGAGATTGGGACACCTCTATGTGCAAGCGATTGTACGACTACATGGAGTACCCTCGACGATTGTCTTCGATTGTGACACATGTTTTACTTCCCGGATATGGAAGGGGTTGCATGAGGCTTTCAGGATGCAACTTCGTTTGAGCACCACCTTCCATCCTCAGATAGATGGTCAGACTGAGCGAACCATTCAGACCCTCAAGGACATGCTGTGTTCTTGTGTCCTCGACTTCGGTCGCAACTGGGAGGATCACTTACCATTGGTGGAGTTTTCATACAACAACAACTATCACTCCAACATTGGGATGACACCTTTTGAGGTGTTGTACGAGCGACCTTTCAAATCACCTTTGTGCTGGACTGACCCAGGGAAGTTAGCACTAGTGGGACCAGAGATGGTATGAGCTACCACAAAGAAGGTGTAGATCATCCAGTAGTGGATGAAGACTGCACAGAGTAGGAAGAAGTCGTATGCCGATAGGAGACGGAGAATTATAGAGTTCGAGGATGGCAACCAAGTCTTTCTACGGGTCTCACCCTGACGATGTCTACAAATATTTGGCTGAGGCGGCAAGTTATCTCTGAGATTCATCGGACCTTTTCAGGTCCTCAGCAAAGTTGACGAGGTGGCATACCACTTAGCTCTTCCACCTCAGTTGCACCAGGTGCACGATGTCTTTCATGTATCCCAGTTGAGGAGATACATGCACGACCCTTCTCACATCATCGACCATGGAGAGATGGACGTCGACGATGAGGCGACTTTTACGGAGGTTCCATTAGAGATTGAGGATCGACATGAGTAGGTCCTTCATAGATGGTCGATACCTCTGGTGCGCGTTCACTGGCAGCACAAGAACCTCAAGGAGAGCACATGGGAGAGGGAGGCTTAGATGCGTGCTCAGTACCCCACTTGTTTACCTAGTTTGAGTTGTGGCTTATGGGGACGTAGAGCCCTGAGGTGGGGAGAATGTAAAGACTCAGAATTTCCATGTATTTTTTTTAAATAAATGAGAATTTTATGAGTTCGCGAAAATTGATGGCATGTGATTCTGAGGCCCGGAGTGCCCAAAATGAATTTCTGAACTTTTTTTCAGGTACGTTTAGTAAACATGCAAGCGGGTTTTTCTAACTTTTGAATCAGTGCTCGGAATTGAAATCTGAGGGCATCGTTGAACTCGCAGTGCTGATATTTTCTTAAATAAACATTCACCTAGACGGTAGTTAGTTGAGGGTGGAAGTTTGTTTTTGGGTTTTTCGTGAATGAATAAAATCAAAATAAAGTTGTGTAGCTTTTATTTTTATTTTATTTGTTAAAAACTCCATGCGGAAGTTGAGAAGTGGGGATCACCAGACCTTAACCTCCCATGAGAGGTTATGGTGGTGGGGACCACCCTAGCCTAACCTCCCATGAGAGGTTATGGTGGTGGGGACCACCTGAGGCCTAAACCTCTCAACTACCCTATTAAATGTGGGAGAGCCTCTTTAACTCCTCCAATATTAATTGTGCCAACCCTCCTCCACAATAATTAAGCCAACACACCACTTTAATTGTGCCAACCTATGAGATTAATTAAACCAATTTGAATTATGTGCCAACAAACATAATAGATCACATAATATATTATTTTGGGGCTACCATTTCATTTTAGTGGAATTGGGAGAGGAGTAGATTTGGGAGAAAAGCTCTCCAACAAAGAACGCCAACAAAGAATGCCTCTCCTTTGACGATTTCTTCTCCAAACTCCATCGAAGGATCTCCAACGACGCATGAACCGAAAATCGAGGAAAACGGCGATGACACCGACGTCTATCTTTTCCAAACAATTTGTCTTCTTCCTTGTAACCTCGTCAATGTCATCAAGCGAATGAGGTAGGGGTTTATTTGTGTATGAATTACTTTTCCCATATTATTTCCTTAATTTCTTTTGTGGTTTGGGAATGAATCATTGTGAGAGGTTGTAAAGCTTGATGTTCTTCTTCAAGTTCTTGTTGAGCCATATGCTACCACCATAACACGGAGGGTACGAGCCAAAAAAACATAGCCCAACCACTCCGCAAAACTTGTGATGATTTGTGGTTTTGAACGCGATGAAGGCAACGACGCAACGACACCGCCCCGCAGCCACCGCCGCCTCGCGAACTCCGCACCCCATGGCTCCGCCACCCGCAGCCACACCGTGCCGCCCATGGCCGTCATTGTCCGCTGAGCCACCACCGTCGAACTGCCCTTGCTGCGCCGCCCCGAGCCGAGCCACCCTCGCCGCGCCCCTTCGAGGTGCTGGCCTGCGACCAGACCGCCGCGACCCCTCACGGTCTGTCGGACCGCCCAGCGAGTCGGGCTACCCAGCATGGGCCGAGACGGAGCCAGCAGACCAGACCAAACCCAACGGGCCGGGCCGCACTGCGGGCCATGCCGGTCCGACCGGGTCAGACCAGACCTGGGTCCACTACGACCCATTTACTTTCTTTTGGCCATAACTTTGGCCCCGAGTGTCTGTTTGACGAACCGTCAGTGGCGCTGGAAATCTTGGAGCGAGACATTACCTTTGAGTATACCCTACTGGAGTTTTGGTTTAAGATGGGGCAATGTCAGGTTGGATCAAGCACGAATCCAACCGGGCCCCCGGGACTGAAAGACTAATAACTCACAGATCGGGCATCCGATTGACGCGCCGTCTGTTACGTTGAGACCCCTATGACGTGACAGACCTTTGAGATACTTATTCTTGGGAATTCATGGTAGTTGGAGTATCGACCAGTATCTTATGGAGCATATCCTCCTGAAGATGAGTGAGCATAGTGCGAGAACCCAGTGGCTGGCTGAGACTTGACGACTGCTGACCGTTTTAACTCGGAGTGACTCGACTGACCCTGTGGGGAGCACCTTGGTGATGCGGCAGACCCACGGTGGGGAGCACCTTGGTGACATGGTAGACCCACAGTACGCGACAGGAGGAGTACCTCAGCAGACCACGAGGGGGAGCACCTTGGTGATGCAACATACCCACAGTGGGGAGCGCCTTGGTGATGCGGCAGACCCACGGTACTCGACAGGAGGAGTACCTCAGCAGTCCAAGGTTAGTGGTAAGTGCATCTGTGTGGTGCGGCATGACCACTGTACTCGATAGGGGAGGATTTCTCCAGCATTCGAGGTGTTTGACAATGTGACAGGGGATGTTACTTGTTTCTACCCCTAGAATGAATCCTGGTGTGAGCTGAGTCAGTACCTCTGTGTTTTCCTCATGATTGAGATAGATTACTTGATAACTTAGGTATATGTATGGGAATATACCTAAGTAGGGTTATCTATTGATTTCATACCTTGTGGTTTATCCTTGTGGATTTTTTGTGAGACCTTTAGGGTATCAGGGTCCCTACTGAGTATCGTTATACTCACCCCTGCACGGGCTATGCCCGCACTTCGTTGTGTTTGGTGCAGACGACGGACAACGCTGACTAAGGACGTGAGTACCAGGACTGGATGGTGCCCGAAGGTGGACCATACGGCATGTCGATATGCGGAGGATACGGACGGACGTGGCGTGCTGAGGAGGTGATTTGTACCTACCCTTCAGGTAGGATCCTCGAAGGACGGCCCAAAAACTGACTTTCCCTTTTCTTCTGTTGTATTGTATCACAGTTGTACTTATACTTTCCAGTTGGTCTTATGTTCTGGCCCCTTTTACTTACTGCACTCACTCTGTTTACAGTTCAGTTTACTTATGTTCCTATCTTACTGTGTGCTTGGTTACGTGTTCTTACAGGTTATAAAGGCAATGCCTTCCCAGTTTTAGGGAATACGCCTTCGGTGCTAGTCGCCAGCCCCTGGCCTATGGAAGGCGGGCTTGGGGTAGTCACGACACGGGCCCTGGGGGACAGTTCGTGACAATAGATTTATAATTACATAATCCACAAGTAACCGCATAGTAAAGTGTGTAGGGAGGTGACATAAAATGTTGAGATTGTATGAGCAACCTAGGACATCTTATTAGACCTTAGAAGGTTTATGCCATTTATCATGATGATTAATTGATATGTTCACTTATGTGATTCCTTTTATATTGGAATTATTACGAAGCATGATATGTAATATTTCAATTTATTTTACATGTTCATGACTCAGTTGTATTAATTATTTTAGTGTTATATATCATTCATGAATAATATTCTATTATTATTCTTATTGTATTTGATCTTCTCTCATGTTTGCGATCCGTTATCATGCATTAGTAATAATTATCAAAATTTTAGTTATAATTAATAAATAATTAGTATTACTTAATAAATAATTATAATAATTAGTATTTTTTTTGTAATAACTTGTAAAAAAATATAAAAAATCCTAAAAATTACTAAAAAATTACAATAAGTATTAAAAATATAGGAATAATTAAAAAATAATAATATTTTTTAAATAATTTTAAATAATTAATAAATAATTTGTCAATAGTAGTAATAATTAATAAATATCAGTAAATTATGATATTTTGTAATAAATTGTAAAAATATTTATAAAATACTAATAACTATTAAAAGCAAGTAATATTTATGACAAAATTAATTATAAATAAAAAATAATTAACAATACTTAATTAGTAAATATTAATAAATATTAGTAAAAACTGGTAAAAGTTTTGTAATAAATTGTAAAAAAATATAAAAAACACTAACAATTATTAAAAATTCACAATAATTAGTAAACATGTAGTAATAATTAAAAATAGTAATAATCATTAAATAATTTGTAATAATTAATAAATAATTAGTCAATATTAACAGTAATAAGTGTTAGTAATAATTAGTAAATATTAGCAATAATTTTCAAATATTAGTAAATTATGATAATTCGTAATAAATTATAAACATATATGAAATACTAAAAATTATTAAAAATTAGTAATATTTATTAAAAAATCAGTTATAATTAATAAGTAATTAGTATTACTTGTAAAGAAATATAAAATTACTAAAAATTATTAAATTTTTTCAATAATTAGTAAAAAGTTAGTAATAATTAAAAACTATTAGTAATAATTATTAAATAATATGTAATAAATAATAAATAAGTATTCAATATTAGTAATAATTAATAAATGTTAGTAATACTTAGTAAATATTAGTAATAATTTGTAAATATTAGTAAATTATGATAATTGTAATAAATTTTAAAAAAACATAAAAAATACTAATAATTATTAAAAATTAGAAATAATTAATATTTTTTTTGTAATTATTTTAAAAAATTATTATTAATTATTTAATAAATTGTAATAATTAAGAAATAATTAGTCAATATTAGTAATAATTTGTAAATGTTATCAATAATTAGTAAATATTATTATTAATTTTTAATTATTATTAAAAATTCTGATAATTTGTAATAACTTGTAAAAATATATTAAAAACTAATGACTATTAAATATTTATAATATCTATTAAAAAACTAGTTACATTTAATAAACAATTAGTATCACTTTAAAAAATATTTTCAATAATTAGTAATAATTAATAAATATTCATAATAATTAGTAAAAAATAGTAAGAATTTGTGATTAGTAATGATAATTAGCTATAATTAAAATTTAGTAATAATTTGTAATAATTAGTCATAATGAGTAATAATTAATCTTATTTACATGAGTTTTTTTAGAAAACAATGGACTCAGGAATTAGACAGCGGTTTCTATTACACGATCATGATTAGATAAATCATCACAAAAATCCTAACGGATTTGGTATAAATCATATCTATATTGAAGATGTTGAAACAATTATATCATTTGCATCATTAAATTTAGTATTTGTTTACGAAGAGACAATTAAATATCCATGTAACATCATGAGAATTTCAACATATATTTTTTTAATAAATATTTATCAATTGGTTTATTCTATAATTTAAATAAATATCCAAATTATAACAAAACTGTCTTTATTTTATTTTCCAAGAAATAATATTTTTATTAAGGAATATTTTAATGTAAATATTTCTATATAAATGCATTTTATTAAATCAAGATAAAATATATTTTAAGTTGACATTTTGAGAAGATATGATTTATTATGCCCTATTGAAACTTATTTCATAATATATGTCTTTTTGATAAAAGTTCAAGTTATTATTAATTATTTTAAAAGTACTATATTTTTGATATGTAAAATTTATAGTTTGAAAAATAATATGTTTATTATATTATAAATTTTGATTTATTTTCCAAAAAATGATATCTTTATTGAAGAATATGAATACTGATATATTTTTTTTTCTATTTTCATTCAATACCTAAAAAGATATGACCCTTTTATACTAAATAGACATTATTATTTATAAAAAGTTATCAAAAATCCCTTTTGAAATTATTTCATGGATTATAACCTTTTAATTATAAAAGAGTGTTTAAAATAATTAGTAATTATGTTTAATTAATAGTTTTTGAAATATTATATTCAATTTCAAACAACTATAATCCCATTTTAAGCTATATCCTTTTATTAATAAAAGTTTATTTTTAAATTATAGTTAAATATTTGAGATTACTTTTATTCTATGAAAAATTATAATTTTCAAAACTTATGATTTTAATACTATTTTTTTCAAGAAATATAAATATAGTTAATAAAATATTACTTTAAAAATGGTAATATAACTTAAAAGTAGTAATTTAATATTTTTTAAGACTATAAAGATACAAGGTGTACATATTAAATATATAATGTATGTATATTGGTTATTAGGTATTTTTTTAAAACTATCTCGTATTAAAAAATTGGCCATCCCATATCCAATCAAGGGACCATCTAAACCACACTCTTATAGGACCATAGGGGTCAACCATATGTGGGATCCAGTTGACCATAACCAACCATGAGTGGTATGGGTGATAGTTTGGGATTGTATAACACCCATAGATCACACATAACACACATTGGGTGCTCAGTGAAACTGTGTGGGTTGACACAACTGCATGAGGGCATGCATGTGAGTTGTGTAGTAGGTACCAACCCTCACTGCCGGCTCTAGAAATTAGTGGAACAAATTGATTTATTAAGCATCCACTGAATGAACCAAAGTTCAATATGGGATAACGCTTATGTGGGTACTATAGCCCTGTTTAAAATTTTATATTTTTATCCATACCTTTCGATCAAAAAAATCTCAGTCATCCTATCATCTATCAGGAGTCTTCAACCTCGATCCCACCCTATCCAAACCCTTGATGTTTATTTCATCATCTCCTCTGATGCTGGTTTCATTTTCACCACTACAAGATTAAGATCCAATCTCAACTTCACCCTCAATCATCATTTTTATCCTTTTTTGTTGACAAACCTGAAGTTATCAAACCCTAAAACCATGATAAACTTTCGGCCTATGATATTAATCTATGTCCCTTTCATTTTTCCTTCAATTTACATCATTGAAATCCTCAAATAAATTATGTTGATATCGTCTTATCAAACTGAATCATTTTTATGCTTGCAAAGTCAATTTGTTGGTGGGTGTTGTCTTGATTCAACAAAGATTCTTGAAAAAGCCTCCACAAAACCTAATAAAATGATATATATATAACCAAATTTAATAATCATATTTAAAGTTTGAGATCATATACATTCCATTTTATATCTACCAAGCTTTTCTTTTTCTCCTCCTTGAGATATATCTCCAGCGATGAAGAAATGCGTGTGTATATATATATATATATGTTCTCTTGATTCTTTTGGTGGATGTATACGACCATGTGTATTTATATATATATTTTTATAAAAACTCATTTATATAAACTCTTGAACCTTCATTTAATATTATATTTAACTAAACATTACATAAATCGCCTATATAAAGGCTTTCTTCTTCATTCCCTCAAGGCAGATTCCCTATGAACCAAAGCTCTCTCTATATCTCTCTTATTTTGTTTATTTTTCTCTTTACATTCCAATTTTTAGAAGAAGAAAATCATCATTGTCTAGCTCTTTTATCCACACCACCAAATATAAGGTAAGGGATTTTTATTTTCAAAATTCTATTTTAGAAAGGGTAATTTATTTTCATTTTACAAAGTATATTATATGTATACATTTTTTTATTTCATGGTTGATATCAAAAGGAACTTTATTTTAAAATTTATATTCTATAGAAATCTTGTTTTATAAAATTATATTTTCAAATCTCTTATTTTATGGATTAAAAATCCCTAAAATAAGGGAAAAATGTTTTTATTCAATTATTATATAGTCTTTTAAGAGGTATTTCAAGAATTTTAAAGGTTTTTTTGAAATATTAATGATATAATTTTATGTATAAAACGTTTTTTAATTTTTATGGGTGTTGTACATATATATAGTCATGACCATGCACTATGAATTTCATTAAAATTCCGTTTCATTTTGATAATTTCTAGTGTATTTATAAATACTACATTTGAATTTATGAAATTCTTCTAAAATTATGGATTTTTCTTAACCCTTATGATGTTTTCTGAAAAATAGATTTTTCTAAAGTTTTAAATGATTCAAAAATTATTTTCTTCTTTGAAAATAATTTATATAGTTTTGAAAGGATTTTAAAGGATTATAAATGATAAATGAAATCCCAACAATTTTTTTAAATAAAAATTAGCACTTGGGTATTGAATGAGTTGATGAGGAATGGGGTGATCCCATGAAATCAAGGGGGGTGTTGTCCTAATATAAAAGTTAATATTTTCAAAGTATTTTTAAATGATAAATCCAAATCTTATTTCAAAGGTATTTTATTTTAAAATTAAATGGGTTTTAAAAATAATATGTATTTTCAACGGTTTTGAAATAGTATTTCTTATGAATATTTTTTGTAACATCCCAACCCGAGGTCTATTTAACCTGTGCCCCGAGCCGGTGGGACACATGGCCTCAAACACACCTCATCGTATGCTAGAGGCTGCTTACTAGAAGTATGAGTGTAAATGTGGTATGATGGGGAGACTATAACCCCTTATCAGAGTTTCACAATAGATATAATAATAAACAGACAACAATGGAAGCGTGATATGATAAAAAACTAAATGACTAGACCAATAACCCACTGTAGTGGAAAGTAGATACAACAGATATAACAAATAAACCGTGGAAGCGTAATAACTGACTAGGGTGTGAGATAAAATCCCAGTAGTCCACCACCAATAGTGTTGAGAAGTAATCCAAGAGGTTTAAATAACAACAATAGTATGCAGGTATAAACAGAATAAGAAACAATACTGAATAAAAAACTAGCTAGCTAAGGTTCCTTAAGGACACCTGGTGCCTCTACTTGCTTCGACTCATAGCCGAAATGTGTGCCGTATTGGTAAATATATATATATATATATAAGATAGTTATATACTGCATCCACATATATGGACTAAGTATGTGCGGATGTAAGTAGCCATATACTTGGAATACTAGATCCTGGCTGGGCTGGGGGCGTAACTCAGTCATCCATAACCAGTCTAGATGAGCCTTTAAGCTCCAATAGAGGGTATCAAGCATCATCATGCCACAAAAGTGTTCAATCTTAATGAGTAGAATCTCCACAATTGCCTCAAATATAAAATAACATGACACGCCTATTTCAAATAAAGCAGACATTAAAGTGGAGGCTACTAGAATAATACCTAGAATAGTAGAAGGTCCAGTTCTCTACTCCTCTGTAATTGGATGCATTATATATAATTGGTACATACCATAGCTCTGAGTCATAACCTGACTTCTCTAAGAAACCTCGCTCTGGTGGTTCTGAGAATCACGAGTCTAACCACCTCTATCTTGACCATCGCCACAACCTGAATGACTAGTGGTATTCCAGCTTCCTACCCGATGAGATACTATAGGCCTCGCTCCTGAACATGGAGAAGGTGTGTATCCCTAATCCCTAGGTTCTAACAGAAAGGTCCTTCCAAAGTGTTGGATATTCCTCATCCTTCCATAGCCTCTGCATTCCACTAGATCTCATAAAAATTGGGGTTTCATATGTCTTGGCTTCCCATACCGATGACATATCAAGAAAGTATCAGGAAGAGGAGCCTTATTGTTTCTACCCCCATGAGAAACCTCAAAATGTCTCTTTCTCCCAGAAGAAGAAACACTGATATATCTAGGTGCCAAACTACCCAGAATCTCACCTTCATCCTCCCTCCAATTCTACTATGTAATAAGCGCCCGATTAACTATCTCAGAAATAGTAGTCAATCGAATGACATTGACATATGACCAGATAGCATATACCAACCCATCCTCGAATCACTTGGCGGTCATAAGATCACCACCCACTAGAGTATTAGAAAACTGCTACATCTTAATAAAATGATCAGAGTATTCCATAACAGACATGCCCCCTCCTACAGGTTCATGAATTCTCTAGCTATGCTAGGAGTATGGGTAATGAAATATTCACAGAAGATAGTACATAAAATTTTCCCAAAACATATCTCTATATGAATCTACCTGGGTAATAACATCCCACCATCGCTTGGTAGAATCACGTAGCATATACACTCCAAGCTTGACCCTATTCCCTGGAGGCATCTCCAGATGCTCAAATATATAGATAATAGCTTCGACCTAAGAATCAACAACATGTGGTCCATTATCCCCCCAAAAGGTGGGAGGATGATGCTACTGGAACTACCAATTCAACTCTGCCATACTCAGGGTAGGTCAAACAACACCTTTCATATTCTGCAACATATCTAAAATCACTCTCAAAATTGCGCATCAACACACATATCAAGTATAGGAAGAGGTTCCACCGGTGGCACTGCATGAGGAATCACTAGTGGCTCAGGATTCACCACCTCAGTTACATGGTCATCACCACCTTTAGGACATACGACTATAGGACATTGCGGATGCATGATGCTATAATTCCAAACACATTCCTCAGAAGAGATCTTAAAAATTGAAAAGAATTACCAATTAGAAAATAGGACAAGTACACAACCGTACTATAGACAGATCATACCCCTCTGCCTACTCCTAAATCTAGGACTAGGTAATCGATACAGACTATAAATGATCATACTAACCGTAATAGATAACCCACTACCCACTACTAAGGCTGGGTTCTGTTTTACATGTAAGATGACCATTTTTTCTACTTTAAAAGTCATATTCATCTTTAACTTAGTATTACTTTATCTATTTAAACCTCTTTATATGGGTGAATTATATAGATCACCATTTCTGATCCATAAGGGCCCATACTCCTCATGAACCAAAATGTGGTTCCCACTTAACCCACACCATAACACATCCCAGCCCATGCGACTAATGGTCCATGGATCAATGCTCCATAATTAATTGCTTAAGGTGTCTCCATTAACCTATGAAAGAAAACACTATTAGGTTAAGGAATACACTTTAAGTGTAAATTATTTTTTTCTCAACCTTGTAAGAAATTTTAGCACATTTCTATATAATAATCAGGAACCAATAATATCCAACAGGAAAATGCATGATTAAAATAAACATAACATGGATAAATGCATAGCATATTATTATTATTGTGCCTATAATGATGCATTAATTTATGTAATTCTCTCATTTCATTGGTCCAAGTAATAGAAACCTCATTTCAATAATACCAATAATAGTAACATCATAGGTTGTGTGCATCACCTAATAGTGAAGTCGTATCAACCATAATCAGTGAAAACAAAGCTAGAATTACCCATCCTAGGTAATTTGGATTTTCCCTGTACACGAGTTAGCTACATCCATAAATAGGGTCAATTACAAATTCCTTTAGCTCTTAGTCTCCTTTCTAATACCCAAATAGTAATATAAAGGAAAAAAGAAACCTTTATGATACCACTTTGTAACGTACCAACCCAGGGTCCACTTAACCCATGCCCCGAGCCGGTGGGTTACATGGCCTCAAGCGCGCCTCCTCGTATGACGAAGGCTTCCAACTAGCAGTGAGGGTGTACATGTGGTTCGGTGGTGATAATATACCCCCTTATCTGAGTGGAACATCTGATATAACAATAAAAAGACAAAAAAATAAGCATGATATAAGTAGACACTAAATGACTGGACAAGTAACCCACTGTAGCGGAAAGCAATTACAACATATATAACAAATAAACCATGGAAGCAGAATAACCGAGCAACTGAATAATAATATCGAAAACCACTAGGCAGTGTTGTATGAGTTGGTGTCCTAGAACCAACTGGTTTTACTTTGATTACATGGATATTTAATCTATTATTACATGTTGTTCATTGTTCTCCATGACTATAATGTAATAATGTCTTAGAGTATTTGTTTCATTGATAAGGTCATGGTAGCTCCCCACTATAATGATAACCTTAAAATGATATAACAATATTCTTAAATATAGTTCTACGGTTGGATCACATACTATGATGGGACATATAGCATGCAGACTGTCAGGTACGAGTACTCGTAAGTAGATGAGACTTCCTCTCATGAAGTTTTCACTTGGTAATCTCCAAGATAGAAGATTATGATAACAGATCCTCTATTAGGAATTCCACATGTTTTTGTGTCATCAGATATTTCTATCTGCGAGTGTGTGTAATGATCCTTAGACTTTAAGATTATCATTAATACATGTCATGACTCGCATACTTTGATTTACTGATGAAAACAGTCACACATATAGTTGGCGGGAAGTAGGGTACGTTGGGTGCGTCACGAGTGTCATGTTATTAATGGATAAGTTGAGGAAGGATTTGTCCCTTCCATTTATAAAAGTTGATATCTCTACCCTTTGATTGAAATAGAACCATCGCGTGAAATTCCATGGCCATGGTGTAACTATGAGTTTATTTCAGGTAGTCAAAGAACAACATATCAAGCATAAAAGTTGATGACACTATCATGAAACCTTCTTGATGAGATATTGCGACAAAGGGATTATATTACACAGTGAGCGTTTGTATGTGGATGTCATTGTTGCGACTTTACGTTCTTTCTCTTGGGTTCCTTGACCCATTGCTAGACAGTAGTCTTGGAATTTAGGCAAGCCCGCCTAATGCCAACGAGAAAGTATCCTAGAGGGTCACACACTAAGTGTTTTTGGTGTTCTCGGTTAAATTATATTTGAATTTAATTAATGAAATAAATATTATTATCAAGACCGTCGAATAATTTTATTCAAGTTAAAATGATTACATAAATTAAATAAAATTTATTTATTTATTTCATTGAACATTTAATAAATATTTATTTACTAGTTTTTAAATAAAATATTTATTTAATAGAATAAATTATTTATTTATTTATTCGGGTGTTCAATAAATGGAAGTGGAGTTAGAGCGGACCAAGGCCGGTCCGGTAGTAAAATAATTATTTGTAAGATGGTAAATAATTATTTAACTAGTTGGCACAAGTTAAAATAATAATGACGCTGCTATTATTTTGTGACGCGGAATTTTATTTATAGTTCTATTTTGCGCAAGTTGGCGCACCATAAATAATGACACAATATTATTATTATGAGAATGGGTTTTATCTAAGTTCAGGAATGTATTTAATTGTTGTTATGAAATTAAATATTTTAACTGAAGTTCCATGCATATAAATAGACAAGTACACATATTATGCCAAAAACCACACAACACCGTAAGCTTGGTGAATTGAAAATTGTTGAGCCAAACAATTTCTCTCTCAAATCCTCTTCTTCCCCATCTCAAGAACGAGAGACATTCTTAAAGGCCGAAGAACAAGCGATCAAGAACGATTGACACAAGACACTCGCTTCACCGCGCTAGCACCTGGAGAACAAAAGGTGTCAATCAGAGGCCATCAGAGCACATGTGGATCACCATAAGAGAGATTCTAGTTTGGATCCTTACAAGCGCAACGAGATAATCTGGAAGGGACATTCTGGATGATCAACACCATCAATGAAGAAAATACCAAAGGTCCAGGTATTATTTTCTATATGAAATTAATTAAATTAATTATATACATGATGTGAAAGATCCTCTCTAAAGGTTTTGGGCCTCTTCCTTATTTATCTAAATCTTTGATTATATTCCGTGGAGACTGGAGTTCATCATTGTATTGATACTAGAATAATCATTGATCATGGTAAAAATCAAAGTTGGGTCCCATCCCAACCACGCTTCCGCTGCGCCTAGAACCTTCAAGTGGTATCATAGGGGTAACATTATAGTCTATAATTATTTAAATATTTTGTTAATTATTTAGGCATTTAATAATTTAATTGTTTCAATTCAAGTTAATTGTTCTGAAAATCTGAATCTTGAGATCTGTTCATCCTCTTTCGTTTCTCATTCACCTTATAGAAACGATCTGTTCTTTTAATTTTGATTAAAATAAAATAGAGGATCTCATCTGGAGGTGCCAAAGGTTCCTATCCATACAACACTAGAACAGACGACGTGTATTCAGTAGTACATGCCATGTAGTCAAGGTTCAATGCACCAGGTCTGGTCTGCCAAACCAAGCCATGTCATTGGAGTTTTTCTAAGTCTTAATGACTCCGTGTGTTGACCAGGAATAGGTGGCATGTAGTTTTCAAATTACACGTTGTGTGGCCTAATGGACACGATGTGTAGTCCCTTTTGGTTAGGGTTAGACCGTGTAACTCATACAAGGCTTTCCTGGCTGGAGACCGTATAACGAGGAACTACACGGCATGTGTCCCACTGGACACACCGTGTACTCCAAAGATTTCTGAATTACACTCACATGCCATTTCCCTGGGCATGTACTTCAGATGGACGATAAACAATAGTACCCATTGTGTAGTTGGAACTACACGTCATGTGCTCATCCAAATAATGTAGATTTATTAAAATTTATTATTATATTATACAAACTCTTGAGACATGTACCATTATGCGGGTGTAAAGATGAGGCACAACATGTGATAGGTTTTATATATATATGTGTTTAATTTAACATCTGCGTAATGTTCATTTCTACTCATTGGGTATTTATGAACAGAAATTCACCGGGTTTCCTCCAAGGTACAAGTTGCATATAAAGATAATTTTAAATGAATTTATTTGTTTAAAATTATGATGGATGTGAATCTCAAGGAAATTCAGAAAAGAGTTTAAGATAAAAGTATTGATTAATTAAAGATGATAATTAATTTATTTGAGCGTCATTCATCTTAAACAAGAACGATTAAATAATCGAATGCTAGTTTTATTTATGCATAAATATCGTTGCATGGATGGATGATCATGAGATAGACCAAGACCTTTGTATGTGGATGGTTTCTTTTAATTTATTTATTTGAATTAAATTTGTTGGCTTGCGATCCTTCTCCTCATTAATATGTAAGGCCTGTGTGGCCAAGGTTTATTTTATGTAAAACTACATGTGAGTTAAAAAAAAGTCATATGTAATGGATGGAACTCCCAAGATAGTGGAGGTGGTTCAAGCTAGAGATGAGATGAAACCAATCCCAGGAGATACAGAGGTGGTCATGTGGAAACTGTAAACACGAACCCAAAATGTTCAAGGTTTTATCCTCTAGGTCATGGTTAGTTTATCAAACGCTAGATAAACTAACCATTATAAAATCTTATGATTATGACAATTACTTTATTTTATTTCTGTTAGTTTCATGGTCTATCATTATGGATGTGTTTTCACAATCACATAATTAAATAAACAAGCATGCAAGATGGAACTAAAATAAACTAGACTTATGCATAAATATTATCAAGACATGGTTAATCACTTAATTAAGTTTCACTTAATATTAAAAAGAATGTGATAATGATAATAATCAATTCTTTCATAAGAGATAAAAATCCATCAAATAAAATATTAAGTCAACCAAGCCTTCTATTACTTGATTAAGGGAAAAAATCAATAAAACTATGTGTTTGACCAACCCTTGTTGGGAAACTTACTTTTATATAGGAATCCCTTATGAAAGGTTTCAGGTTAATTTAACCATATTACATCAAGAGGAGTATCCCTTGCTAGACTTGGTGTAATATTGGAGGCAAGAGTTGAGGAAATCCAAAGTCATGATTTTAGGATTGGGGAGTCCACTCAACAGATCAAGGAACTACAAGCCTGAAGTTGGAAAAGACCTGCCTACCTAAATACCTTATAATAGCTTGAGAAACCCTTGTTGGGGTTATGCAAAGGTGAATATAGATCCTTTCCACTAGAATGTCATGGAAACTGGACATTCCGAGTTCAATGGTGAGGGCCATTGAGACTTGATAAAATAGTGGGAGACTTAATAAAATTTATTATTTCTCATTAAATGTAATCAAGAAATTACTAATGATCTGCTCTTTTAAATTGTAGAATAAAATTAAAATCTCATCAACCGCACTATCTCTATGATCAATTATGGATAAAGTCATCATTCTCACTAGTAGTAACTTCCAAGAATGTTTTATACACCTTTGGGTTATCCTATGCCATAAACGGAAGTCTTACGTGCTATAGTCAGCATTACCTGGTCCGCCTGCCAAAGAGGTGAGTGATGAGTATTTCTTGGTCTATGAGAAACATATGAACGATGTGGTCGACATTAAATTATTTATGTTATCATCAATGTCTAGTGATATCATGAAGTCTCATGAAAACATGGATGCTTATAGCATGCTTGATCACCTCCATGGTCTTTATGAGGAGAGAGAAAGACTAGAAAGGTTTGAGATCTCTAAGGCACTATTTCAGAGTAATCTTGGAGAAGGTTCCCCACCTAGGCCTCATATAGTCAAGCTCATTGGCTACATTAAGCACCTAGAGGTTCTAGGGTTTAAAATCCCCAAAGAACTGGGCACCGATCTCATCCTCACATCACTCCCTCAGAGCTTCTCTAACTTTTTTGTCAATTTAAATATGAAAAACATTGATAAGTCTCTATCTAATCTTCTTATCCTCATTTTCCAAGCGGAAAAAGATATGAAGTTTGAAAATCCTTCTGTCCTTATGGTGAATAAGAGGAAAGATAAGATGAAGAGTTTTACGCCCAAAACTTGTTCATGGACTTCCGAGAAAATGAAGATCAAAGGGGAGGCAAGGGAACATGAGGCTGTTTGTTTCTCCTGTGGCAAGAAGGTCCACTGGAAGAAGAACTGCACCCAACCTAAGAAGCAAGGGGAAGCTTCAGGTGCATTTGTTATCAAATGCAGTATATCTATTTCTACAAATTGGGTATAATATACAGCTTTTGGTGCTCACATATGTATCCAAATATAGGAACCAAGTAGATTCTGGAAGATTGACTGAGGGGAGGTAAATCTATGAGCAGCCAATGGAGCCAGACTTGCTACTGTAGCTGTCGAGGACTACCACCTCACGTTGCCAACTAGGATGATCTTGGTGTTAAAGGGTTGTTATTATGTGCCTTATGTTACTGAAAACATTATTTCTGTATCCAGATTAGATACAGATGGATTTTTTTTTCAAGTTTCGAAATTAATGTTGCTTCTTTTACAAAGATAGCATTTGTTTTGTTAGGTCACATTTATACAACGACCTTTATGTGTTGGATTACACAAACCAATTAATGGTAATCGATAACAAAGACACTTCACATGAATCATACCACACCCAAATTTGGCATCACCGGCTAGGTCATGTAACGAGAAACTCTTGAAAAAGTTACATCAAGGTGGATATTTAGATTCTTTCGAACTAAAATCACTTGGCGTATGTCATGCATGTTTACAAGGCAAAATTACCAAAGCCCCATTTAGTGGGAAAGGTGAAAGGGCTAAATAAATTATTGAATTGGTTCATACCAATGTGTGTGGACTATTTCTAGTTGAAGAAAGGGGAAGGTACTCATACTTTATAACTTTTAATGATGATTTTAGTAGATATAGATATATCTACTTAATGTGGTACAAGTCAAATTCTTTTGATAAGTTCAAAGAATACAAGAATGAAGTTGAGAACCATCTTGGTAAGAATATTAAGAAACTCCACTCAGACTGAGGTGGAGAATATATTAATCAAGAATTCATTTATTACATACAGAAGTTTGGGATCCTATACCAACTCACTCCTCCAAACACACCCTAGTGGAATAGTGTGAGAAAAAGGAGGAACCACACCCTGTTGGACATGGTGAGATCAATGATGAGTCATGTGAGTCTTCCATTATCCTTTTGAGGATATGCGTTACAAATAGAGACACACATACTAAACCAAGTACCAACTAAATTGATAAATGGTATTCCATATGAGTTTTGGAGTGGAAGAAAATCCATGTTATCGAATTTACATGTGTGGGGTATAGAAGAATTTATTAAGGCCTCTTCAGGTAACAAACTCACACTCCGAGGCACAAATTGTATCTTTATAGGATACCCCAAGGAAACAAGGAGATATTACCTATACAACCCCTCAGACAAAAAGGTTATAGTGGAAATACATGCCATATTACTTGAGTGAGAGAACATCTCTAAAAGAGATAGTGGGAGAGAGATAGACTTCGATGAAGTCGAGGATCAAGGTACACAAGAGTTGGTATAGGAACCGATTCCACAAATCCCAGTGGAAGAAGAATCTTTTCCAGAGACACAAGTACTGTGTAGAAGTACAAGAGAGATTAGAGAACCAGAACGATGAAATTTTTTAGTTATTAAGGATGGAGACTCATTATTAGTTGATAATAATGATCCTCTGACCTTCAAGGAAGCAGTAAGTGGCATAGATGTTGCCAAGTGGCAAGAATCAATGAATTCTTAAAATGGATTCCATGTATCAAAACCAAGTCTGGATTTTGGAAGATCTTCCAGTTGATGTAAAGCCTGTTGGTTGAAAATGGGTATTCAAGAAGAAACTGGACATGTAAGGACAAGTCATTACCTATAAGGCATGACTGGTTGCAAAAGGGTTTAAACAACGTTAAGGAATTGACTATGATGAAACTTTTTCACCAGTTGCAATGCTGAAATCCATCAGAATTCTACTTTCCATTACGGCTGACTATGACTATGAGATTTGAAAAATGGAATTCAAAACAAACTTCCTTAATGGGAACCTTGAGAAAGATGTCTACATGACACAACCTGAAGAGTCTGTGACTCCAAAGGATTCCAATAAGGTATGCAAGTTGCAAAAATCCATTTATGGATTAAAGAAATCATCCAAGTCATGGGACATTAATTTTGATGAAGCCATAACAAAATTTGGTTTTATCAAGAATGAATGTGAGCCTTGTGTCTACAAACAGTTTAGTGGGAGTGTATTAATTTTCCTAATAGTATATGTTGATGACATATTACTTATTGGAAATGAGATACCAGTATTACAGTCTATTAATCCATGGTTGAATCAATGCTTCTCTAAGAAGGACTTGGGCAAGGAAACATATATTATTGGGATCAAGATCCATCATGATAGATTCAAGAGATTACTGGGCCTAAGTCAAAGTACATACATTGATAAGATACTGAAGAGATTTAGTATGGAACAATCCAAGAGTGGATTGTTGCCAGCATCACATGGCATTCATATTTCCAAGAAAATGTGTCGTTAGACACATGAGGAAAGAAATATAATGGCAAGGACTCCATACACATCAACGATTGGGTCAGTCATGTATGCCATGCTATGTACTAGACTGGATGTCACTTATGCATTGAGTGCTGTAGGAAGATATCAAGATGATCCAGGTGATCTCCATTGGATGGAAGTCAAGAATATCCTAAAGTATCTGAGGTATATTAAGGATATATTCATGGTTTATGGAGGAGATGAGGAACTAGTCATTAGAGGATATGTAGATGCTAGTTTTTAGACTGATCAAGATGACATAAATTCTCAAACAAGATACATCTTTACTTTGAATGGAGGTGTAGTGAGCTAGAAGAGCTTAAAGCAGAGTGTGGTTGCATATTCTACAGAAGATTATGAGTATATCACAGCTTCTAAGGTATCTAAAGAAGCAGTTTGGATGTGAAGTTTAGTCTAGGAGCTATATGTGATACCTATCAGTAAAGATCCCATCACACTGTACTATGATAACTGATGTGAGACGCATGGGGTGGCCCGATCTTCACGGCATAGGGCAGAGGATTTAAGATGCGGTTTGTGGCTAAGTGGCGAATGATGGGTATGGATAGCGGATGCAATTAGTCAATCAACGCTATAAGGAGCACAACCTACTACTTAGACAACACACTCAAGGGAGGGATGTGATATCCAATCCACACAACAACGCACTTGGGTTGAGGCACGAAATTGGGGGCTTTGTGATCTTGGATCACCAATATAACTTATAGATTGACAAGGCAATAATGCACAAGAGCAAGGGGGAAATTCGGAACAATTATCACACAACGGGGAGAAACAAGCATAATCTCTCTATTAAGTCTTGGATTAAAATACAATGCCATGGGGTGGCTATTTATAGCCAAGGAGGTGATACAAGGGTCAAGGGTCTAATACCCTAAAGTCATAATGGCTAAACCTACCTTGTCCCCTTAAAAGTCAAAAAGATAAATTCCAACAAAGACTTTTGTAAAAGTAGCACACAACTTTCCAACATAGCCCACCTGACTTGACTTTGAGTGCCTAGCCCACCAGATTTGACTTTGGTGTCCAAAGATGCCATTTCTAGAATCCTCCATATGGGCAAGGCATCCAAAATTCGTGCAAACATGTGTCTTGGGCTTTACACATATCCTTTGGGCTTAAATAAGAGTGATAATAAGCCCATTTTCCACTTCCATGCATGCACCTTGGGTTTGGGTCTTTTAATGCAATGAGATGGGCTTCTGTTGCCACTTGTAGTCTGTTTAATCTTCTTTGCATCATTGGGCCTTGCAACTCCAACTTCGCACATGCCATCAAGTCAATGTCATCTGCCGGTTTCATATCATCCTCCCCCTCTTGAAAAAGATTCGTCCTCGACTCTTCCTCATCTGCATCCAAATACGAGGAATGATTAGAAAAATTGACTTTTAAAATAACTTCATACTCACCTTGCAATGCGATCTTATAATCAATCATATGAAGCACCAAGTTTGGCCCATCTCCATGTATCTTTATCTTTGACTTCCATTTCTTTTAAAGCCTATCCACCTTCTTTGATTTACAATGTTTTTGGTTAACATTTTGTTTTCCTTCCATATTTCAACTTTCCTACAAAGGAAATGTAACTTGATCAATAGGAGTAGGGAGGAAAAATCCAAAAATAGTTCCAGATGGAAAAAAATTGAGTTATAGAGTTATCTCCCCTTTTGTAAGACAACTTTGCATGAGGTAGAAACTCCTTCCAATCCTTTAGAACCATGATTCCATTAATGGATCCTTGAATTACCTTTCTCTCTCTATTAGGAAGCCGACAAGGTTGTGCCTCATCAAGAATGACTCCATCATACACCTGTGGTAAAGATTTCACAATAGTTAACAATGAAGAAGTTAAGTCGTTTGTGTTCAAAATCACCTCATTGTACATAAGTACTAGAAGGTTCTGCTGAGAAATCAAATCTTCCTTAACCTCACTCTTTTTTGCCAACATCACACTTTTCTCTTCTCTCAAATTATTTTTCCCACTTGATTTTTCTTTGCTCTCCATTTCCTTTCTTCTATCATTTTCTCTCTTTCCCTTATTCTCTCCTTTTTCATTTTCACTATTTTTTTCCTCATCACTCATTTTTTTCTTTTCTCTCAAAATGTGATCTTCCAGAATTTGTTTGGGGGACATGGGGTTGAGGGTTATAGGTTCCCCTCGGAGTACAAAAGAATGAAGATTCAAGAAACCGTCATGGGTAACATGCCAATCATACTGCCACGGTCTTCCCAACAACAAATGGTAGGCCTTCGTAGGAACAACATCGCACAAGACCTCATCTTTGTACCTCCCAATGGTGAAAATAACCTTCACTTTCTTGGTGACCTTCAGCTCCCCACAATCATTCATCCATTGAAGCCGATATGGATGTTGATGCTTCAAAGTAGGAAGTCCCAACTTCTCTACTAACTCAGTGCTCGCAACATTACTACAGCATCCTCCATCAATAATAACTCTACATAAATTCCCATGGATCTTGCACTGTGTATGGAAAAGGTTCTCCTACTGCTCATTCTCTCCCACAGTCATTTGTGTGCTTAAAACTCTCCTAGTGACAAGAATATCACCATCTTCTGCAAACTCTCCACTATCAATTTCTGGAGATTCTTCCTCATCCTCTTCCGAGATCTCTCCATAGGTCTCCCATTCTCCATATTTGTTGATGGTCATGGTGTGCCGGTTTGGGCACTCACTAGCAGTGTGACCCATTCCTTGACATTTGAAACACCGAATATCCCTATTCCTGGTTTGGTTAGCCTCAAAATAGGTTTCTTAGGTGGAAGAATTACCTTGTCACTTTTGCGATCAACCACCTCTTTTGCCTTTGATGGTTCTCCAATCTCCTTCCTTGGATTTCTCCACGGTGTGAAAGGGGTAGTGGGTTTCATCATGTTGCTACTCCTTTTGATTTATTGTTCAATCTTGGTGGATTGGTGGATCATATCTTGTATCTCTACATGGTGGTACATATCCACTTGATCCACAATCTCCCGATTGAGCCCATGTAAAAACTGTGCCATGGTTGCCTCCGGATCTTCCTCAATATTTTCCTGTATCATGGAAATTTGCATCTCCTTATTGTAATCCTCTATGGTCTTACTCTCTTGGGTGAGCCTCTGAAGTTTTTTGTGGAGATCTCTATGGTAGTGTGAGGGAACAAAGCGCTTCCGCATGGAAAACTTCATGTCTACCCAAGTTTGGATAGGACGTCCTCCATATCGAGATCTCTCCTTTTGAAATTTATCCCACCATATTAATGCATAATCAATGAATTAAAAGGATGCAAGTTTTACCTTTTTCTCCTCGGAATAGGTATGACAAGAAAAGACTTGATCGATCCGCATCTCCCACTCCAAGTATGCTTCCGGATCGCTTTTCCCTTGAAATGAAGGGACCTTAACCTTGATCTCACCAAGTAGGTCATCTTCATGTTGTCTCCTTTATCCTCCTATAGGTTGTTGGTACAACCTCCTCCTTTATGGGACATCCTCAAAATCACCATCCAGGTTTTCCATCTCCTCCTCTATGATGTGGGGGTGACGGGGTGCTGGAGCTCGCCGTAGATTATCATGGATCATCCTTGGGTTTGGTTGATTCTCTAGGTTATCAATCCTCTCATGTAGCACCTCTAACTTTCGATCAAGAAGTTTATCGAAATGGCTCAACAAAGCTTACATTTGGAGTGGTGAACCTTCTGGTGTTGGGGACCTACTTCGAATTCCTTCATCACTAGCATGAACAATTTTCTTCCCACGATATTTAGCCATAATATATTACACAAACACAAACACACACCGGGGGGGGGGAAAACACACACAATGATACACACTCATTCACACACACAAGATGCACACACACACACACACACACACACAAGATTTACACACTCACACACATAAGGATAAACACTCACGCACGCAAGATATACACACTCACACACACAAGATGTACACCCACGCACAAAACAAGATTCACACACTCACACACACAAGATGTACACAGTCACACACACAAGGATACACACTCACGCACGCAAGATATACACACACACACACACACAAGATGTAAACACATGTACAAAACAAGATGCACACACTCACACACACAAGATATATATATATATATATATATTTTCTTATTTCTCTCAACTCTCAAAACTGAATTTGAATACCAAGCTCTTATGAAATATAATACCTTGTTTCGGGTGATCACTTGCCACCAATCCTTCCCCAATAAAGATCGTGCCGGGGGCTGGTTTACCACAACCCGCTTGAGTGGTAAATGGTAAAGGGTGAAAAGAGGGTAGAAAAAAGGGTGGGTGGAAAAGGGGGTAGAAAGGTGGTATTTGGGTTTTTCCCGATTGTGCAAGATAAGAAAAATTAACAACAATATGAGTCAAATATAAAATGGGGATGTAAAAAAATGATGGAGAAAGTGATGTACAGATATGGAATGTGCGAATAATGTAAAGCACAATGATTAAGTAATTGTATCCGCTTTCCCCCCCTTTTTTTCATCAAATATCCCCAAAAAGTGTTGTGCTTGGAGTTTTAAAGCACAAGATGATGAACGGAGAGTAATATTTTTTTTTGAAATCTCTCCAAGAAAAGGATGTGCTTAATTTTGAGAAGCACAAAATGATGAGTTGAGAGAATTTGATTTTTTTGTTTTTTTCCAGATACAAATCACATATAGCGAATTTAAAGTGAAAATAAGATGGATGAACAATTGACTCAATGTGAAAAATATTTCAATCTTGTACAACAAAGGCTAATTCTGGAGGTTTTCAAAGCAAAGGTTTTTTTTGAATGGGTGGATAATAAGGAAATATAAGAAGGGTAATGGGTAAAATAAATATAAATGGAGGGATAGATGCCTACCGTGTCAACCGGAGCACTGATACTAACTAATGTGAGATGCACGGGGTGGCCCGATCTTCACGGTGTAGGGTGGAGGATGTAATATGTGGTTTGTGGCTAGGTGGCGAATGATGGGTATGGATAGCGGATGCAAGTAGTCAATCAATGCTATAAAGAGCATGACCTACTACTTAGACAACACACTCAAGGGAGGGATGTGATAGTCAATCCACACAATAATGCACTTGGGTTGAGGCACAGAATTGGGGGCTTTGTGATCTTGGATCACCAATCTAACTTGTAGATTGACAAGGCAAGAATGCACAAGAGCAAGGGGGAAATTCGGAACAATTCTCACACAACGAGGAGAAACAAGCATAAGCTATCAATTAAGTCTTGGATTAAAATACAATTCCATGGGGCAGCTATTTATAGCCAAGGAGGTGATACAAGGGTCAAGGGTCTAATACCCTAAATTCAGAATGGCTAAAACTACCTTTTCCCCTTAAAAGTCAAAGAGATAAAGTCCAACAAAGACTTTTGTAAAAGTAGCACACAACTTTCCAACATAGCCCACCGGACATGAATTTGAGTGACTAGCCCACTGGATTTGACTTTGGTGTCCAAAGATTCCATTTCTAGAATCCTCCATATGGGCAAGGCATCCAAAATTCGTGAAAACATTTGTCTTGGGCTTTACACATCTCCTTTGGGCTTAAATAAGAGTGATAATAAGCCCATTTTCCACTTCCATGCATGCACCTTGGGTTTGGGCCTTTTAATGCAATGAGATGGGATTCTATTGCCACTTGCAGTCTGTTTAATCTTCCTTGCATCATTGGGCCTTGCAACTCCAACTTCGCACATGCCATCAAGTCAATGTCATCTGCTGGTTTCATATCAATAATACTGCAGCGATGTCTCTTACAAAAGATCCAAGGTCACATCAGCGGATGAAGCACATACTTCAGAAGTATCATCTCTTGAGATATTTTTCTCAGAGAGGTGAATTTTTAGTGAAAATTATTTCCATGGAAGACAACGTGGTTGACCACTTGACTAAATCCTTGACTTAGCAGAAAGATGATCACCACATGAGGTCTAGCAGACTGAAAGTTGTAGGCAGTTGGCTCTAGTCCAAGTGGGAGTTTGTAAGAGTTGGTGTCCTAAAACCAACAGGTTTTACTTTGATTACATGGATATTTAATTTATTATTACATATTGTTCATTGTTCTTCATAACTATGATGTAATAATGTTCTAGAGTATTTGTTGCATTGATAAGGTCATGGAAGTTCTCCTCTATGATGAGATCCTTGAAATTATATAAAAAGATTCTTAAATATAGTTATGTGGTTGGATGAAATACTATGATGTGGAACATAGCATGAAAAATATCATGTGCGAGTAATTGTAAGAAGATGAGACTTCTTCTCATGAAGTTCGCACTTGGTAATCTCCAAGATAGGGGATTATGAGAACTGACCCGCTAGTAGGAATTATCCATGTTTTGGTGTCATCAAATATTTCTATCTGTGAGCATGTGTAATGATCCTTAGACTTTAGGATTATCATTAATACATGTCATGACTCGCGCACTTTGATTTTTTGACAAAAACAGTCATGCAGATAGTTGGAGGGAAGTAGGGTACGTTGGGTGCGTCATGAGTGGCATGTTATTAATGGATAAGTTGAGAAAGGATTTGTCCCTTCCATTTATAAAAGTTGATATCTCAGCCCTTTGATTGAAATAGAACCATCGTGTGAAAATCCATGTCCATGGTGTAATGATGAGTTTATTTCAGGTAGTTAAAGAAAGATGTATCAAGCATAAAAGTTGATGACACTATCATGAAACCTGCTTGATGAGATATTGTGACAAAGGAATTATATTACACAGTGAGTGTTTGTATGTGGATGTCGTTGTTGTGACTTTACGTTCTTTCTCTTGGGTGCCTTGACTCGTTGCTAGACAGTACTCTTTGACTTTAGGCAAGCCCGCCTAATGCCAACGAGAAAGAATCCTAGAGGGTCACACACTAAGTGTTTTTGGTGGTCTTGGTTAAATTATACTTGAATTTAATTAATGAAATAAATATTATTCTGAAGACCGTGGAATAATTTTATTCAAGTTAAAATGATCTCATAAATTAAATAAAATATATTTATTTATTTTATTGAACATTTAATAAATATTTATTTACTACTTTGTAAATAAAATATTTATTTAAAAGAATAAATTATTTATTTATTTATTTGGGTGTTCAATAAATAGAAGTGGAGTTTGAGAGGACCAAGGCCAGTCCAGTAGTAAAATAATTATTTTCAAGACGGTAAATAATTATTTAACTAGTTGGAACAAGTTAAAATAATAATGACGCTGCTATTATTTTGTGACGCAGAATTTTATTTATAATTCTGTTTTGCGCAAGTTGGTGCACCATAAATAATGGCGCGGTATTATTATTATGAGAATGGGTTTTTTCTAAGTTGATGAATGTATTTAATTGATGTTATGCAATTAAATATTGTAACTGAAGTTCCATGCATATAAATAGACAAGTACGCCTATTGTTCTAGAAACCACATGACACCGCAAGCTTGGTGAGTTGAGAATTATTGATCCAAAAAATTTCTCTCTCAAATCCTCTTCTCCCCCCTCTCAAGAATGAGAGAAGTTCTGTAAGGCCGAAGAACAATTGATCAAGAACAACCGACACAAGACACTCGCTTCACTGCACTAGCACCTAGAGAACGAGCGGTGTCGATCGGAGGCCATCAGAGCACGTGTGGATCACCACTAGAGGGATTATTGTTTGGATCCTTACAAGCACAATGAGATAATCCAGAAGGGTCATTCCAGATGATAAAAATCATCAATGAAGAAAATACCGAATATCCATGTATTATTTTCTTTAAGAAATTAATTAAATTAATTATAAACATGATGTGTAAGATCTTCTCTAAAGGTTTTTGGATCTCTTACTTATTTATCTAAATCTTTGATTATATTTTGTGGAGACTGATGTTCATCATCATATTGATCTTTGAATAATCATTGATCATGGTAAAAATCAATGTTGGGGCCTATCGCATCTACACTTCCGCTGCGCCTAGAACCTTCAAGTGTCATATACATAGATTCATGATATGATAATATAAAAAAGGGGAATAGGGGACAAGCATATAGAATATTCTATAAAAAAGTAAATAAAGAACAAAAATATGCTCCACTAGAATCTCGAGCAAATTCTCAGTCATCTACTCCTATGCTCCACCTATAAGCTAAGCATATTAAATATCTAAAGCAGGATGCTTTCCCTTATCCATAAAAGCAGACAAGTAATCTACTCGGGTAACGATGCCTGAGTAGGGTGTGAGATAATATCCTAGTATGCCACCATCAACGGTGTCTAGAAGTAATCTAAGAGGACTACATAATAACAACATTATGCAGGTATAAACAAAATAAGAAATAATTATGAATAAATAACCAACCATATTAGGTTCTTCAAGGACACATGGAAGCTCTACCTACTTCGAATCATAGCTGGAATGAGTGTTGGATCAGTAAATATATATATAGTAATATATATATATAGCATAGTTATATACTATATCCATATATATGGACTAAGTACACGCATATGTAGGTTTCCATATACCTAGAATAATAGGTGATGGCTGGACCAGGGAATAACTAAGTCATCCATAACCAGTCTAAATGAGCCTATAAGCTCTAACATAGGGTACATTCCCTACATATCATAATGAGCGGCAGACATCATTCTCGTCACCTGAGATGGTGGGTGTGTCATCATGCCAGCACCCGAAATAAGGGATGTGGTGCATCATACCCACTATCCAAATAATGTCAATGGTGTGAGAAATCATGATCAACACCTGATATAAGGGAGAATGAATCATCATGACCAATAGAACCCTTACCATCATACCAAAACCTATATCAAATGTGTTATCATATTTATAATAACTAACACAAGACATTACCTCTAATGCATTGCATTTATCAATCCTAAATATAACCAAGGGCATTTGAATAATATTTAAATAAATACATAATAAGAGGGGTGGTCTTTCCACCCTCTAATAATTTAATTATTTAAACTATTTAATTTATTTATGGAAGGAAACCACCATGCACAATCTATCCAATTTAATACAAGCCATTTAATCTATAAAAACATATAAATTCAATTACAAGGTTCAACATGGAACTGAAGAGGTTCTATTATCAATTAGGAAACTACCTACATAGGAAATTCCATTTATAAATCAAGGCAACCACTTAGGAGGTGCCTTGGGTTCAATAAATTACTATGTAAGAGAGGTAATTGCCATTTATAATCCAATAAAAACACTTAGAAGGAATTCCGGGCATTTAATCATTTAATTATAAAGGAAATTTCAAGATGGTACACCCAAGGGGTGTCCATGATTGAGGTTTACATCCTCTATCTACATAAAAATGATCCTTAGGAATATAACATGGTGCATATATTGATTTAGAGTGTAGAAATCTATTTTAAGGAAACATGTGGAAAAGGATGACTTGAAGAACAATAAAAAACTATGAAAACAACTCAATTTTTAAGGAAAACAACTTGACCACCTACCTTAAGTCTATAAATAACTCCTATCTCAATAATAGCCTCATATTCGAAGTATATTAGAAGAAAAAAAAGAAACAATCTAACACCTTAAAAATAGTGCAAATGATTTTGCACCTAAATAGCGCAATAGATCCCAAGATAAAATTAGAACATAAGGAATATGAATCAAGAGAATACCTATAACTATCAAAAAATTCCTTTGAAACTTAATTTGGACTTCTAATTGAATAGATATCAAAGAACCTATGTGGGAGGAGAAGTTAGATTACGGAAGGAGGAACCAAGGGCCATCCACTGGAATGGTAAAAAAGAAAGAAGAAAAGTGGTTTAAAAGACCATTAAGTGTATTTTTGACATTTCATCCTCAAAAGGGGGCACACAACTTGTCCAAACCATGCACAAACCGTGCTAAGCCCACTACCAAGGTAGAGAACCCACATGGTTAAGGCACACAATTTCCCTAACTGTGTGAAATGCCTTTTTCCAACCTCTAGTTTATCACACAGGTGCGCACCTTGGGTCACATAGTTTCTGAAAAACTGTATGGCCCATGCTTCTTACAAGGTGCCCCTCGATGTTAGTACTAACCATTCCATAATCGTGTTCCCTACCCTATTTTCCCATTCTCAGAGCTCTGGCCTTCGAACAAGCCCCAGATGCTCCCAGGACCTTCCTTAGGCCATAGTGGGTGTTTACCAAGATTAAACATGGGATTCAAATTAAAAAAAAATGAGCCATAAATTCTTGAAATGATGGGTCAATACATTTTTGAAAACCCCAAATTCATATTTTGGAAAATTATTTATCAAATATTTTGTATTTGATATAAAGTGAAATATTTTCAAAAGATTATTATAGTACTTCAAAGAAAAATATTTTTTACTGGTTTTAAAACCCCTTACTGGGTGATTCTATGATCACCCTACGTTTTAAAATGTTTTTCATAGGATCTTTATAAGTTCCAATGTGTTTGGTTTCATTTTTGGATCTAGCGCAAGTGAAGCTGAATAAATATTATTTTTAAATTATGAAAAACTATGATATTTTGTAAGTGTTTTCTTAATCCTCCAAAACCTAGATCAGAAATATCCCCAGGTATGTAATGAACTGTATATTTTTTTTTCACTTTTTGAAAAAAAATACCAAATGTTTTTAACATCGGATCTGGAAGTGTGGGTCTTAGGATGTTATAAAACTTGGCACTTGGTTATTGAATGAGGAATGAGATGATACCATGGCCTTAAGGGGATGCTTTCCTAATAGTTATACTTCTAGCTACCTCATGAATTTCTTATGGTTTTCCAAGTATCATTTTAATCTATAAAAGTTAACATTTTAAAAGTATTTTTAAAGGAGAAATACAAATATTATTTCAAAGGTATTTGATTTTAAAATTAAATGGGTTTTCAAAATGATATGTATTTTTAAAGGATTTGAAATATTATTTCTTTTGAATATTTATGAAAACCATAGATTCATATTTTGGAAAATTATTTATAAAATATTTTTTCTTTTCTATAAAGAGAAAAGTTTTCAAAAGAGTTTTATAGTATTTCAAATAAAATTGTTTTTAAATGGTTTTAAAACTCCTTACTAGGATTTTTTATGCTCACCCTACATTTTAAAATATTTTTTACAGGATATTTTGAAGTTACAAGGCATTTGGTTTCATTTAAGGAGAAAGCACGAGTGAAGCCAAATAGGTGTCTTATTTTTAATTTATGTAAAACTATTATATATTGTAAGGGTTTTACTAATCCTCTAAAATGTATATTGAAAAATATCATCGGGTATGTAAAGGATAATATATTTATTAGTTAATATTTGAAAAAAAATGACACAACATGTTTTTAACACTAGATCCGGAAGTGTGTGTCTCGGGCTCTTATAGTTGGTTTTAAAGGAAAACTTAAGACAACTTTGGAGATTAAGATATTTTTATTTGAGGATAATTTAAGAGTTCCTTTGAGGTTCTAGGTAATTAAGTAACCTTTAAAACTATAGAAGTTTTATAAATCTTAGTTTTCCTCATTTTGAAGATGGAAATTTAGAATTTCCTTAAGTACGATGAAAGTGTTACGAGGGAAAAATTATTTTGAGGACAAGAATGTAACATCCAAAGAATTTCAGAATATTTTTATTTTAATAATATTTATTAACTAGTTTATTATATAATTTAAATAAATATTAAAACTGTAAATATATTGTCTTTATTTTATTTTCAAATAAGTAATATATTTATTAAGGAATATTTTAATAAAAATATTTCTATATAAATGTATTTTATTAAATTAAGATGGAATATATTTTAAGTTGATATTTTGATAAGATATGATTTATTATGACCTCTTGAAACTTATTCCAAAATATATGTATTTTTTGATAAAATTCAAGTGATTATTAATTATTTTAAAAGTATAATATTTTGATATGTAAAATTTATAGTTTTCAAAATACCATGTTTATAATTTTATTAATTTTGAGTTATTTTCCAAAAAAATTATATCTTTATTGAAGAATATGAATGATTCTATATTAAATTGTTAGTATTTTCATTCAATACCTAAAAAGATATGATTATTTTATGCTAAATAGAAATTATTATTTATAAAAATTTATTATAAATCACCTTTGAAATTATTTCATAAATTATAACCTTTTAATTATAAAAGTGTGTTTAAAATAATTAATAATTATTTTTAATTAATAGTTTTCAGAATATTATTTTTAAGTTTAAAATAATTATAATATTTTTTTTAAAATATATCCCTTTTTAATAAAAGTTTATTTTAAATGATAGTTAAATATTTAAGAGTACTTTTATTTTATGAAAAATCATAATTTTTAAAACTTATGATTTTAATACTATTATTTTTAAAGAAATATAAACATGGTTAATAAAATATTACTTTAATAATGTTACTATAACTAAAAAGTAGTTATTTAATGTAACCTTTTAAGATAAAAAGATACAATATGTACATATTAAATAAATAATGTAAGTATATTGGTTATTTGGAATTTTTTAGAACCACATTGTATTAAAAATTTGGCCAACTCATAGACAATCAGGGGACCACTTCAACCACAATCTTGTGGGACATTAGGGGTCGACCATGTGGGGTATTCAGTCAACCCTAACCATCCACGAGTGACATGTGTGAGATTTTGGTCTTGCATAACACCCACTGATCTCACATAACATGCACTGGGTGCCTGGTGAAACCGTGTGGGTCTCCACAACTATGTGATGGCATGTGTGTGATTTGTGTTATAGGTTCCAAACCCCACTTCCAACTCAAGCAATTAGTGGATAAAATTGATTTATTAAGCGTATTTCAAATGAACCAAATTTTGTTGTGGGATAGTGCTTATGCGGGTACTGTAGCCCTGTTTAAAATGTTACGTTCATATCCTGACCATTCAATCAGAAAAATATTGGTCATCCAATCATCTCCTAGTCTTCTTTAACCTTGAACCCTCCCTATCCAAATCCTCAATGTTGATTTCTCTATCTCCTCTAACACTGTTTTCATTCTCACCACCACAAGCTTACAGTACAAGCTTGTCTTCACCCTCAATCACCATTTTCTTCCTTTTTTTTCAACAAAACCAAAGTTATAAAAACCCTAAAACCATGAGAACCTTTCTGCCTATGATATTTTTCAATGTACCTTTAATTTTTTCCTTTAATTTAAAACATTTAAATCCTCACATTAATTATATCGATACCATCTTAACAAACCAAATCAGTTTTATGCTTGCAAAGTCAGAATTTGTTGGTAGGTGTTGTCTTGATTTAGTGAAGCTTCCTAAAGAAGCCTCTATAGAACCTAATCAAATGATATATATATATATATATATATATATATAATGGAATATAAAAATGATATTTAAAATTAGAGATCATATATAGTCCATTTGAGAACTACGAAGCTCATCATTTTATAGCCCTCAAGATATACCAACAACAATGATGATATATATACATGTATATATATTCTCTTTCAAATATTAATTCTTCCTCAACAATCTAGGAACTTGAGTTTCTGGTTTGAGATATAAAAAAATTAAGATCTCTCTCTCTCAATTCTTATGGTGGCTGTATATGGCCATGTATATATATATATATATTTGTATAAACACACATGTATATGAAAACTAGAACCTTCATTTAATATTATATTTAACTAAATAGTATATAAAGTGACTATATAAAGGCCTTATTCTTCATTTTATCGAGACAGATTCCCTACAAACTAAATATTTCTCTATATCTCTCTTATTCTATTTATTTCTCTCTTTACATTCCAAATTTTGGAAGAAGAAAATCATCACTACCTAGCTCATTTATCTACACTAGAAAATATAATGTAAGGGATATTTTAAAAATTCTATTTTAGAAAGGGTAATTTATTTCATTTTACAAAATATATTTTATGTATACAAGTTTTTATTTCATGGTTTATATCAAAAGGAATTTTATTTTAAAATTTATTTTCTATAGAAATATTGTTTTATAAAATCCTATCTTTATAAATCTTATTTTATGGATTAAAAACCCTAATTTAATGGGAAAATGTTTTTATTCTATTATTATATAGTCTTTTAAGAGAAATTTCGAGAATTTTAAAGATGTTTTTGAAATTGTAAAGATATAATTTTATGTATAAAATGTATTTTAAATTTTATGGGTGTTTCACATATATATAGGTATGAACATGCATTTTGTATGTCATTGACATTCCATTCCATTTTGATAGTTTCAAGTGTTTTTATAAATAAAATATTTTAATTTATGAAATTCTTCTAAAATTATGAATTTCTTTTAACCCTTACATTGTTTTATAAAAAACATATTTTACTAAAGTTTTAAATAATTAAAAATTATTTTCTTCCTTGAAAATAATTTATATAGTTTTGAAAGGATTTTAATGGATTATAAATGAGAAAGGTAGGCCTGATTTTTTCTTCTTAAAATAAAACTTGGTACTTGGGTATCGAATGTGTTTATTATGAATGAGGCGATCCTATGACCTAAAGGGGATGTTTTTCTAATAGAGATACTACTAGTGGACTCATGGATTTCTTATTATTTACCAAAAATCATTTTAATCTTTAAAAGTTATTATTTTGAAGCATTTTTAAATGAGAAATCCAAATATTATTTTAAAGGTATTTGGTTTTGAAATTAAATGGGTTTTCAAAATGATATATATTTTCAAAGGTTATGGAACAATATTTCTTATGATTATTTTTGAAAACCCTAGATTCATATTTCAATAAATTATTTATCAAATGTTTTTTATTTTATATAAAGTGAAATTTTTCAAAATAGTTTTATATTATTTCAAAGAAAAAGATTTTTTACTATTTTAAAAACCCTTACTAGGCAATTTTATTCCCACCTTATGTTTTAAAATGTTTTTCACAGGATCTTTATAAGTTCTAAGGTGTTTGGTGTTGTTTAAAGAACTTGCGTGAGTGAATCCAAATAGCGATGTTATTTTTAAATTATGTAAAACTTTGATATATTGTAAGGAATTTCTTAATACTCCAAAACCTAGATTAGAAAATATCCTTGAGTATGTAAAGGAATATATATATTTTAGTTACTTTTTGAAAATAATAATAATACAACATGTTTTTAACACCATATTCAAGAGTTTAGGTCTTGGGATGTTATAGTCCATGTAAGAAGTGCAATATCAGGAGATTTGAAACCTTTGATAATATTGGACTTCTATAAATTGGTAAAATCTTATAATGGGTATGTGGTTAATGGATTTCAACTTTATATAGGCATATATGGTGAATCAATGAAATCAATTGATAACCATGTTTTTTAAAGGATCCCATCATAAATAACGTGAAGTTGAATTTTATAGTATTCTAAATGAAATAATAGAGCTATGTTATCTAGGACCAATTATGTAACAACATTTAAATGTCATTATTTTGAAACTGATCGAGGGATACGATTTAATCCATGACATGGAGTTGTTGAAATTAAATATAAAAGTCTTATTACCACAAATGAACCATTTATGTTGGAACATCAAGCACATCAAGTTTATTAAAAAAATTACTATGATGTTTTGAGTGATTTAATTGACCAGTGGAGTGTAATAAAAATGAAATATCATGATAATCAATTTCTTGAAAATGAAAATGGTTTTGTGGAAGTGAAATATATTGAAACTTTTCAAGAAACATCACTAAATACATATCTTACTCGATGAGATATAAATATCAATGATGAAACTACCCAGTTAAGGGATGATTATATTAATAATGTTAATGAATTAATAAGGGACAAGGGAATTTAAAGGCATAAGGAATTTTAACAATGTTAGAGAGTAAGTTTAAGAAATTATCATCGATGAACATAAGGATGAATATGATGAATTATGTATTATATTATGGTATTTATTAGTTTTTTATATATGATATATATATTAACAATTATTTACATGTAATATTATTTGTTTCATATGGATAGAGATGGTTTTGACGATCTACTTCATTCCCTTGCTGATTCCAAGCTTCCAATTGATGAGCCTGATGACCATTCGTTTAACCCATTGGATTATTCCATAACACCACCTATTAGAAGGGGGAATGGCCTTACTGGATTGATGATTATAGACCATGTTCTCAAAAGACATCCATCTCTTGATTTTGATCAACATTTGTAAAGGTATATTCAATTGTTTATGTTATTTATTTTATATTTTTTTTATTAATTTTGGTAATAATATTCCGATTTTTTTTCATAGTTTTTCGCATTTAGCTACTGGGAAGGCTGGTTCAATTCCATGAAATTATTTTTCTATTCCAGGGGTGTCATGGGATCAGGTTCCCATTAATGTTTAACATAAAATGTTGGACCACTAGATTAAATGTTAATAAATAATGTATTTTATTTTAAATTTATTTAATTAATAACATGTTGTTTTTAATTGTTTTTCAGAATTTATGGTCTCTAATCGATGATAACATAAGATATCCCATCAAGGGGGCATGAGAGATTTGTATATGTGAACATTTTTTTTTTCAGTTTTCACACAACCCAAGAAAGAGATCCATGGATAGAGCTTCCGCTACTATTTTCGACTAGTATTTCTTCTCTCATCTACTTAACTATTTCTTAGATCAAGTATGGGATGGATTGTTCTCTTACTAGATAAAAGATACTTTTAAGAGGAATTCATCATTTAGATTTTAGAACTTTGGGATGCGGGAGGTCACACATAGGGTTGGGAGTCGCACATTTGGTATACATTGACAACATATGGTAAGTATTATTATTTATTAATGTATATATACTTTAAATGGATTTTTTTATATTATATAAGCTATTTCCAACCCATATGTTATGGAGTTCAAAGTTTTCAAGTATATGTACATTGATTTCAATACATGATAACTTGTCACCAACATACTGTTCTAAAATGTGGTTAGTATTTTTTTTAAATTTTACTTAAATTAATTTTATTATTAATTTAATTTATAATTATATTTTATGGAAACATATGAGACCATGAATTATCATTAATGAGAGATTCAAGAAAATACTGAAGTAGATTCCATGTATGAGCCAGATTTTGATGTGGGGGATTGGATACATATGACCATGCACGATATTGAGAATGTCTGGGTGACTGATATTGGTTCATGATTGACACCTGCTAGTTATTATGGTACTTCCATGATGTTTTCAATCATTTCAAAAGGAGCTTGTGGAGAGTCATAATCATCCACTTCATAGTATTAAGATAGGTTTCAAGCTTAAAATGAGATTATACAATGCATACATTGAGAGTGGTAGGAGGAGTGTGAGAAGAAATGTCAAATAAATCAGTAGATGTCGGAGTATATGCAATAGATTACATGTGGTTCCGATATGGAGTTTCCCCCCCAAATCCTTTGGGTTATCCTCCTCTCCTTGATACTACCCGATCCCCATTTCTTGTCATTTCTGAAATGTATTTTTATTTTATACACATATTATTTGTGAAATGATATAATTATGTTATGCATGTTTTTTTACATTTAATTTTTTTCCTATTATTATTATTATTATTTATATTTTAATTTTATTTTTTATTTTTTTACTAATTAATTAATTTCAATAGATTAACAAGTCATCATAATTAATTTTTTAAAATATTTAAATACTTATTTTATATGAAAAAAAATCCATCATGAATAATATTTTTCTGCAGTGGACCGTCGCTAATACTTTTATTTGCAATGATATTTTCTATGATGGGTGTTTTGTGATAGATTCCTGTCATAAATAACTTTTAGAAATGGGAATATATCATAAAAAACCCTTCAAAAAAAGATATAAATCAAGTTGTGCACATATAATAGGGCACACAACACTATTATGAAATGAATCTAGTCTCAAAGTTCCATTAAATACACATGAAGGAGAGATTACTAGTAGATTAACAAGCTTGATGTTTTTAGCTACTAGTAGCACAAGAACTCTAGTGAGTGTGACAATAAGATTGAAAATTTATTACTTTAAATGAGTGCATGATGAGACCCAATGATGGTTTATCTAATACAACAATTGAGGTGATGGAATCTATAGGAGATCAGATGCTTCCATCTTCTAAGGTTGGCAATCCATAAACTTTAGACAGTGGTGCAACCAATTTTACCAGATGATAACTTCTATAAATCTGTAGTGGGACCACTTTCAATGTATAGTAGTGCTTTTACTTATAATATTACTGATATATAAAATCACCCATTTAAGTAGTGTAATATTTTTATTTTTGGAGTTATAAATATTTGACAGTGTTCTCCCATTAACATAGGAAAAAATTCCAAACCATGTTATTCTTTTGTGCCCTCATTATCTTTTACTATTATTTCATTTTTTGAATGTTTTTTCTTGAGTTTCTCAGAAGAGTAAATGATAAGTGTTAATTAGTTATAGTGATTTGGGTGATTAAGAATTTCTAATTTTGGTGCTCTAAGACATGGGAAATTTTGGTGGTTTGGACTCCACTGCATATGACTATAGTGGGTAAGATCTTTCAGTGAACTAAATTTCTATCACCCAATAGTTGTATGGATGGTAACTTCCCAAAAAGTGGTATTAATGATTTTTTATCCACTCTTGACATATCAATTAACATTCACACTCTATACAATGTTATATTAATTTTAGTTGGGTTTACTATCATAAGAAGATATGACATCAAAAGAAATAAAAGTTTGAATTGATAAGTTTAAAAAAATCGAATTCAGTTTATAACGAATGAAAATAAAATATTATCTCATCCAAAAGGATCTAAAAATTCTATTGGGTAGTGTCAAAACTAAAAAAATGGAGAAGTTTTAATGGGATAATTTGGACATAGAAGCACTTTGATTGGTTAAGATTTCGTTGAAATGAAATATTTCTTTCAACATTCGTAAGAAGAAGACAACAATTGAACTTATGAAGACCCTAGAGACAATGTATGAGAAACCAATAACATTGAAAAAATTATTCTTAATGCGACACTTACTTAGTTTTAGGTTATCAAATGGAAGGTCATTGAAATATCATGTGAACAAACTCAACATGATCAAGATCCAACTTAAAGTAGTGAAAGTTAGTTTCATGGATAATTTATGAGAAATCCTTTTTCTATAATATTTACTAGAATCATGGGATGGTATGATTAATTAAGTCAGTAATTCTTGCGAAAAGATCAATATAGAATTCAAAGATGACCAAAATTTTATCCTCAATGAAGAACTCCAGAGAAGAGATGTTCAAGTTCCTTCTGGTAATGAATTGAATGCTGAAAGAAGTTACCACTCATCTCAAAGAAGAAATAATCAGTGAGTGTAAGAAAAATCAAGGGAGAGGATTAGAGGAAATTAGACTTTTCTAGGACTTACCTACTATCATTTTGTGAAGCATGGATACCTACAAAGGAATTGTACAAAAAACAAGGAAGTAATTAGTAAGACAGATACTAGAATATGAAATTCCATTAACATAATGGAAGGTTGAAAAAATATGATTCTCTATGTTCATATTTTGATAGTGTCACGCATGTTTGACTTTGGTGTATCATGCCATTCAACAATAGAATGCAGGTTCATGGTCAACCATAAATCTTGAAGTTTTGAAAAAGTTAATCTAGTGGATAATAAAGCTTTGGAAGTTGTTATAAAGGGAGATGTAAACATCTATATGAAGAATGAGAGTTTCCTATAATTAAAGGAAGTGAGACACATTCTAGGTCTCCAAAATAATCTCATCTATTTGGGATAATTGTATAATACTAGGCATGGAACTTATTTTTCTAATTGAGTCTAGAAAGTGGCTCATGGATCCATGGTAATGGTGTGAGGAGTAAATGATGACAAACATTAATTGACTGGTTATTCTTAATAAATTTTATTGGATGAAACTACAACCTCATAAGTTCTTAAGGTTTGGAACTATAGGCTGAGTCACCTTAGTGATAATAATATGAAGGTTATGATAGGGAAGGACATACTGAAGCTCGATCAGTCAAGAATAAAAAATTGTGGGATTTTTTCTCTAGGGAAACAAAAAGAAGGTTTCATTCAACTTGAATTATAACATCCCAAGATTTTAGAATTTATTTTATTTAATTAATATATTCTATAGCATGTGGTATATATAACACCAAGATTAAACAAACCACAATGTACTCTTATTTAAATATGACTATTATGACCAAGACATTAGTTTGTCCCATATAAATAGGAATAACCATATTATGAAATATATGTAGAAAATATTTTCTTAATAAAATTATTATTAAATCATACATTGATTATTAATTGGTTAGAAATGAAGATAAAATATTTTAAAGGTAAAAGAATATTTTTCATAAAACTATTTTTATGCGAGTAATATATTTTTATCTTAATAGAATTAATTAATCACTATTGATAAATGATTATAATGAAATAATTAGATTATATATAGAATATAATGAATTAATTTTTTTTGAAGGAGGTGTCTTGGACAAAGACCAAGACACAATTTATTACTAATCAAAGAAACAACTAAAAAAGTCTGAAAGAGGGAATCTTATTACAATCTTTTTTATATAGGGGGGGTAACTCAACTGGTAATTCCTCCAGCCAAGAGAGGCCTGGTTGATACCCTTATTGGAAAGAACATCCGAAACCGTGTTCGCTTCATCAAAGGAATGCATGGCTATGTAATTGATCTCATAGAGAGAATCGAGATAGCTCATCCATCGGGTGGTGAGCGGCTAGGCAAGGTGTAACATACCATTCCAAATAGCTTGGATAATGGCGGTACAGTCACTTTCGATCCAAATGTTGTTCCATCCCTTTTGTATGACAAAATAAATCACATGGATCATGGCCAACATTTCTTCCTATAATGAGGTGGCCGATCCTCAACTGGTGAAGAAACATCCAAGATTTCGACCATGAAAATCTATGAAGATATCACCACATCCAGCAGGACCCGGGTTGCCTTTAGAAGCACTATCCACATTAACTTTGATCCAACCAGGAAGAGGAGATTTCCAGAAAACCTCAAAGGTGCGCCTTAGTGGCCTGTAAAGACCCTTGATTCCAAGTTGCCGAAGGATCATCAGGCCTCTAATAGTGTTGTGAAAAGGATTGTTTTGCATCGAAGCCGCCTCTCCAATGACAATAATAATTTGTATCCTACCTGCATTAAGATTAAATGAGAAATTTTTGTGAATAAAATCATTTCTAGTATACCAGATAACGTGGAGTAGCTCCGCAACCACAATTGTGAATAGATTATTGATTTGCGAAGAAAAATCATGTGCCAAAAAACCTTTTATTTGAGAAATAATGGAGTCAAAATGCAACCATATGCAATCAAACACATCAGTAATATAATTCCAAAGCGCTGAAGCCATGGCACAAGACAAGAAAATGTGATTGGTATCTTCCCTGTGTTGATGGAGAAAAGGACATTTAGAACAAATTTGAATACCAAAACTTTGAATAAAAACCTTAGTAGGAATGCGGTTGTGGGAAATATGCCAAATCAAGTTGAGCCTTGAAGGTTTAAAAAGGATTGTTCATAACATTTTTTGCACGAGTTATTTTTGACTCTTTTTGACAAAGTGAAAAAGAATGTTTTTTAACATATAAAATATGAGTATACTTTTCCACAATAACAACCATTATTATTTTATAATATTAATATATAAATATTCATGGTATTTACAAATAAAATATTATTTTATCATCTTTTGGGATTTTTTCATTTTAAGAGTTTTCAAAGGAAAAAGGTTATTTCTCTTAATTTTTATGTGAAACCTGAATGTGCTTCTGCATATGTGTTAGAAATGATATTTTATGATTTTTTATGATTTAAATGAAATATTATATGTTTTTATGTATGTTTTGGTACTTTTAAATTATTAATTATGATGTGTGAGCCTTATATAGCTCTCCAATTCATTGATTAATGATTTTTTTATCCAGGAAATATATGTTGGATTAACCATGTTAGTTACTATATTTATAAGAGTTATTGTAAGATATATTATAAGAGTGATATTAAGATGATGTCCTAAGGTACCTACAATTTTTATATGGTTTCAAATTTTTTTCTTTGAATTATATTTACTTGATAAGGTAAGATAATGAGATCTTGTTTAAAGGAATGTTTATACCCCCTTTAAGGGTAAAGAATATGTTTTTTAAGAAAATATTTTCATGAATGGTCATATTTTATAAGAAACCATAATGATTATGATTTTTAATTCATGATTTATTATGATATGTTTTATTAAATCTTTGGGAAATAAGTTTATTTCTAGGGTAATTAAACGATTATTTAAGTTCAAAGTTTATAATGAAAGAGGAAAAAAAATTATTGGTTTTCATGAATTTTTAAATGGACTAAAAATTTTCCTTTATTTTTATATCCTTCATTGAGCATTGTTTTTATCATCCCATATTTTCAAATTTTTTTATATAGATTAAGGATTATTTTGAACTATAAAAATGCCTATATTTACACTATAGGGATTCAACTTAAAATAAGAAAATATGTTTTGAATGAAACAAGAATTTAAATTTAAGAATCTCATTTTAAAAAAATAGAATTGAGTGGAAGTTTCCACTCTGTATTGTAAGGATTTTATATGTAGAGTTTTTCATAATTTTCAAAAAATCTAAACCTAAAAGATTATTATAATGTAAGAAATTACAACCCTTGTTACTAAAATAATAATAATTGGTTAATTATGATACAGGGAGTTGTAATTGGTACCATAGTAAGGGTTTAGATAAATTTAGAGGTTATGAAGTTATTATATGAGAATAATTTAAGAGTTAAGGATAACATCGGGGTATAATAAGATTAAGATTTATTGTATGTTTACAGGAATAAATACCCTTTTTGGGGTTTTATGTGAAAGAAGTGTAAGATGATTAATGATATTTTGGTGGACATTTATGAGAATACAACCCTTTAGTTTAGTATGTGTTTAGTAAAAATGTTATTTGAGGAAGAATGATTTTATATTTAATGGAAATAAGTTGAAAGGTATTTATAAACTTTGGGTTTAATATGATCTTTGATGTTCAGGTGATTATGGTTTATTGGGATAAAAAGGTTATTACATTTTGGGAACATATGTTTTATCATATAGATAACTAAGGTATTAAAAAGTAATTTAGTGACTAAGTAATTAAAAATATTTTTAAAGAAGTCATTTTTTCAGAACATTATAAGGTTAATTTGAATGGATTTTTTTGGATAATATAGGATTTTATGATTGATATTATTTTAAGAATAAATATTGAGTTAACTTTTGGTAGAAACCATGATTTTATTATGAACTTATTATGAGAAATGATTTGTACATTTTGGAGATTATATTATCAGGGTATATAAATTTTTAGTAAATGAAATTATGAGTGATTATTATTTTTGTATATATATATTAAATTTATCTCAAAAGAGTATTTGATAAAATAATTTTAATTTTTGGGATCTGATCTTGGTCAGAAATTTTTTGAAGTGTTTTAAGGTTAGTTATTTATAGAATGATTTAATTTGAAATTTTGGTGTTATTATTTAGATTTTTTAGAATAATGTATGAAGTTTTATTCATATTGAATAATATCTTATCTTTTTATAATAATTGTAGCCTTGTTTAATCACTAAAGATAGAAGGAATACCTTATCATACTTTTATGGATCTTATGATCTGTTAAAAGTTAATTTTAGTGTTTCATAAATGAGAAATTAAAATTAAATATTCATTTATTATAGTAATAGATAACATAGAAGTAAAAATTGATCAAAGAACAACTAAATGATGAAATATTTCTAATGAAATGGAAGGAAATCAAGTAATTATATTTCCTCACATTCTCTATCTTGATAGTAAAATAATATCTAAACTTTAGGAAAATTATCTTGAAATAAAAATGTTATCCTTTTAGGATCAATTATGATGAATTGATGTAATTCTTTATCCCCTACTGATTTATGGTTTTTTTTCATTAAATTTCTCATTACCATGCCCTCTATTACTCTATATTATTCCTTGGATGTTATTTTTCTCACCTATGTTCATATTTTCACTTCTATCCAATATTATCCTTATTTAGGAACCAAATTATGAGTTATTATAGGTGAAATTCATATTTAAATTTTCTTCTTTTCAAAATTATGTTTTATTATCTCTTTTTACAATGTGGGTTTTTAACAAAGGTATTTTTCAATATTAAAAAATGTTTTTCCATTCATGATCACATGTTTTATCTTCCACTCCCTGAATTGATTTTAAAAAAAGTTTTAAAGATTTTTTACCAGACATGAGATAAAATTGTGAGGAAAAAATTTATTTAAGTGGGTATAATGTAACACCCCAATATTTTAGAATTTATTTTTTAAAGTAAAATATTTGATAGCATGTGGTATATATAACACCGAGCTTAAAAAAACCACGGTATATTATTATTTAAATATGACCATTATGACCAAGCCATTGGTTTAATGGATATGAATAAGAATAAACATATTTTTAAATACATGTAATTATTTTCCTTAATAAAATAAATAATAAATCATACATTGATTATTAATTTTTTAAATGAAGATAAAATATTTTAAAGGTAAAAGAGATATTTTTTTATATAACATGTTTTATGCATGAAATGTATTATTATTTTAATATATTAATTTAATAATTATTGATAAACTATTCTAATGGAATATATAGATTATATATCCAATTTAATGAATCAATATTCATTTAATTATGGTTATTAGGAAAGTAATGATAATAAATTCATTTTATGCTTCAAAAATACATTTTCTTCAAAAAATATTTTTTATTTTATTTTGTGTGTGGATAGAATAATTAATTTCTGAATCTTTTAGATATTTTATTTAAAAAATATACTTAATTTTGGGATTCATCATATCAAATTTATATTAGGGTGATTTTTTTAGTTTTTTCTTAAATGGTTGATTTTTGAGTGAATAGTGAAAATACATATTTTTCAAATACTATCGCTTTTATAAAATTATTATGATGTAATCATGAATGAAATAATTTTGAAATATTTTGATAAAAAAATGTTAAAATAGTTAAATAATTTATTTTAAAACTTTAATTTGAATTTGGGAACCCATACTTGACTTTTATGAACATAAAATATATTTTATTCAAATTAAAAACTATTTTTGGGTCTGTGTATTTAATGTTATAGTTAGAAGGTTCCATTTAGTTTTAACTTGATCAAAAAGTTTAAAAAATAATATATTTTTTTATTATTTATCCAAAAAAAATTCATGGAAATCATCTTTTTTACTTGATTTCAAGGTGAAATTATTTTTTACGCTTAAATTAGGTATTTTCCTAAAAACCAATTTTCATGCATTTTGTATACTTATATTAAATATAATTTATACCAACTATAGATTTTGAATATGATTAAATGAATTAAAAAATTTTAATCATCATTTCAATTTTTTTTAGAATTCCCCATTTTTTTTCGTATACTTAAGTTATCATTGTAAAAACTCAAGTTATTAAGATTAAGGTTAAATTGGGTTTAAAGGGGGTTTAACTAGGAGATGAGGCTTAAAATGTATCCAAAACTTGTCTAAATGTGACTGGTTGAGTGTGTTTTGACCCTATCACATCTTATATACTAATTTTGGGTTCTTTGGTTCTAATTTACATGGTTATATATATATATATATATATATTATTTTAATCTTTTAAGTTATTCTATGTGTGTCAATTACATTAGTTATAAATGAAAACCACTTCTCATATATTCTTCACACATCTGATCCACTTAGATAAAGAAATACCTATAAAAATAACTTATAACCTTATTTTCCATGTCCTAGAGTCTCTAGTCTCATAAAAAGATCAACCTAGAAGGATTAAGGTGTAAGCTAAAGGTGGTTTTCCAAAGAAGAGGTATAACTCTTAACCGAAAGTTTTCATTTTTTTTATTATTCTACCTTATCGAAATATTATTAAACCATGATGATATAATAACATAATTATCTCAAATATATTTAAATATTATTATGTTTATGGTACAACCCTTATTTATATCTTTTTCTATCCTATGGGGAATGAAAACATAGTTCATGCATACGTGTAGACTACCACCTCCATGAAATGATGTGTTTTGTTTTCCATCACCACCTCTTATGGATGATCATAATGATAGATTTATCATAAATATATGATATTTATGACATAATTATCATTATTTAAATATAATATACTATCTATTTTAATACCTTTCCATCCATTGAAAAATGATAATGTCGTTCGTGCGTATGTGTGGATTACCACATCCATGGAGCAATGTGAATAATTTTTACTTACTAACTTATATGGATGGTTTTAAAAGTGTATATAATGTATAAATATAATAATTATTTCATAATTAATATTCTTGTGATGATGGAACTAATAATCCTTTAAACATGGTCAACCTACCAAAGATGTTTTGTGATTATGAACTAAACATCCTCAAAACATTTGACGTAAACTTAACTGATTAAGTAACTAAATAAAACATGGTCCTAAATGAAATAAAAGGGATAGTTATAATGTAATTAACATTAAAAAAGTTCTCAATAAAGTATAAAATTAATACAATTTTATTACATATGTAATAAATCATGTATAAAGTAAGATGAGACTTAAGGTAAGGGATTTATCATCTCAATTTACTTTCATTAAGACTCATTCAATTTTCACCACATGTTTTCTTTAAAATTATGTATATAATTCTATATGAATTGATTTTATCATTCATTTTGTAAAATTCAAGTTGTTTATGAATCCTTTTCAATCTCTATCCTTTAATTCTATTTTGATTCAAAAGTTACCAAATTCATAAGGGATTTTCCTTTAAAGTGTAATTTTAAATATTTTAAACTCACTATTGGAATTGGAGGTAATTACCTTGACTCTACAGAAATATTTTTCTAGAAACATTTGTTTAGAGTAATTTCCATCAGCCTATACCAGTAGTTTTATAAACCTTTGGAATAGAGCATTCTATACCAATGATTTTTAAAAAACATATACATTGATCATCTTATACCAAATTTTTTTAAAAACCATTAGTATAGGGTCTTGACATAATATCCAAAACCTTCCCTCCTCCACTCCCCAACCATGGTTCCTAATCCCCCTATCCTGAGTGGTATTCTCCCTTCTATTCTCCCTTAGAGATCTCCCATCATTCATTGATTTTTTATTCCATTATTCAATATCATATTAGTGATTTCTAAATCGACCATCTCTTTTACCAAGCATCATTTTCATTTTTATCTATGTATCAAAACCTAATATAAATCCTATTAGGTCACGATTATTATTGTTTCTTTAAATAAAGATCTATTTAGATTATTTTTGTAATATTATTTCACAATAAATGTGATTATAGTAGATATATATGTTTTTTAATTTAGTTATTTTCTACTTTTACATAAATATAATTTAAAGTTTTTTGGTGTAATATATATTAACTACTGATTATGTAAATAATTGTTGTAGTAATTGTTTTTGTTTTTTTATTATATCAGGGGGTTATGAAATTATTCATTTAATTGTTTTATTTTCATAATTGAATGGTCAACTTTTTATCATAATTAATTTCAATCTAATAGTATGTATTAGTTTTCTCCTATTCTATGTCTTATACTTTATTTTGGTCATTATTAGTATGCATTGATTATAATATATGAAATATCTTATTATTTTTTTGGGTATATACTATTATTGTTTGATTAATTTCATATTAAAATTATTATTTGGATTATATTATTAGAAATGATCTTCATACATTTGATGATAAATCATGTCTTGATTCTATTATGAATGTTTCCATAATAAAAACATATGTATCAAAGAAAAGAGTTTTGATATTGGGTGAGACATTGTTGTTATTATTGAGTAAATGTTTTCCATGATAAATAAATATGTATTAAATTGGATATATGTTATATTCAAAACAAGGAAGTTATTTTTGAAAAAATTATTTCATAAAGACATACATATTTTATTAGATTATTTAATAGTTGTTTCCCATTCCATGTCTTGTAAATTTTTTTGGTTCGTTTCATGTATGCATGATTTATAGCACACACTATTTCTCATATTCTTTGTTTGGATAAATACTAGAATTATTTGATGACTTTCAAATTAAAATTGGTTTTAAAAAAATTTGTAATTATTGTTTACTATAATGATATTAATTTAATTTTTTTCTTGTAATAGAATGGATAAAATCTATATGTATCATTCTGATTGGATCTCAACTAAGTTTCAAAATAATTTGGTTTTTTTAATATTTTGCATTTAAAAATGCTTCATATGTAGGTATTATAAATTGTATGTGTTATGATTATGTTTCAAGACCTTGGATATATCAGGAAGAAGTTAGCTACCATATAAAAAAATTTATATTTCAAACAAACTATTATGTTTGGTATAAAAATGGAGAGATGAGAAAATCTTCTATTATTCATGAAAAAAATGAAAGGAGTGACATGAATAATTTTATATTTTATTAGTTTATATTTTTGCATTATCATGAGAAAGATAGTATGATAATGCAAGAAGACAATGATATCATTAGACATCAGAAAAGTACTAAAAATGATGATGTTGATAGAGTTAAAAAATTAATGGATGATGCTAGGACAATTACATTAAGAATATACTAAAATGAAAAAATTGGAATTTTTATTGATTTTATATCATAGAAAAACCATTTATGGAATTTATAATACCACCATTGATTATATTATTACCTTTTTAAGGACTTACTTCCTGATAATGTAGATATTCCCTCAAATCATTATATGGAATTTAAGTTAATTAAATAGCTTAGATTTTCTAATAATAAAATCTATGCTTGTTCTAAAGATTATAACTTATTTTGGGAGGATATAATAGATATAAATTATTGTAAATAATGTGTTATATCTTGATGGAATATAAATGTAGATAGAACACCATCTTGTTTTTTACATAAAGTCATGTGGAACTTTCCATTGATTTATAATATTCAAAATCAATTCATGTCTACTGAAATCACAAAAAGTTACAATGGGATAATGATGAGAGAATTAAAGATAATTATGAGTTGGTTAACCATGTAGATGGATTAGAATGGAAGAAATTTGATACACAATATCCTGATTTTGTAGCTGAGGTGCATAATGTTAGTTTGATTCTATCATGTGATAGTTTTAATATGTTTAGTTAGATTTTTAATTCTCACAACACATGGCTGTTTTTTATTCACATTTATAATATTCCTCCATGGATTTGTATTAAAAACCATTAATTTTATTGAGTATATTAATATTTGGATCTTATGATCCAGAAAATGATATATATGTATAATTTCAACCTTTAATAAAAGAGTTGAATCAAATTTGGGATGTGGGTGTGTATACATTCAATGCTTCTTTAAAAAATAAATTTCAGATGCGTGTTGCACTTCTATGGACTATAAATTCTTTCCCTTATTATGAGATGATGTCTGGTTGGATCACAAAGGGAAAAATATCATGCCCTATTAGTATGAAGAATACATGAGAGAAGACTTAAATATCATTATAGTTTCAGATCATAGGGCATCGATGATTCTTGACAATGGATCATCCATATAGGAAGAATCTCTAAAAGTTTGATAATACTATTAACACTAAAACTCCACCTCAACATATGTAAAGAACTGTTGTGCTTAATGAATTTAAATATATCAATTTTTTATTAGGGAAATATTATATTAAATCTAAAAATATTAAGAATTTTGGCACTGAATCACTTACAATTGGAAAAAGAAAAGTATCTTTTTTGTGTTATCATGTTAGTTAACCTATGCATTACATAATGGTTTATTTGTAATTAACATTGGTAAAAAACATGTGAAATGAAACTTTCAAATCTTCTAAATATAAAGGGGAATACCAAATATGACTTATGATCTCGACATGACTTTTTAGACAGGGGTATTCGATGAGAACCACATCCTGTGTATATTAGTGAAAAAATGCAGTGTTTCCCATGAATCTTTTGTGATGAAACCTTCATAGAAAAATCAATTTCTAGAAAAATAGGATAATATCTATATTACTGATGGATATTCAATAAAAATATATAAATAATTCAATATTAGAGTTTTGAAACTAAAATCACTAAAAACTCACGATTATTACATCATTATTCATGATTTGATTCCAATAAAAATATGATATTTACTATCAAACACTGTAAGTGTGATGGTGATTCTAATGTTACATTTTTATGAGAATATATACACTAAAAGTTTATCTAAGTCATTCTTTATAAACATACAATAACAGGCACCATTAATTTTTCGTGATTTGGAGAAATATTTTCATCCATCGTTTTCACTTGAATGCTGAATCTAACAATTTATCATCCAACTAAAACACTTCCCAGGGTACCCTTTAATTTTTAGTGGATGTATCATAATAAAATAATTATATTCACAATTAATTATTATTTATAGAATAAGAATCATAATGAAGGTTTAATTATGAGTTTTTATCTCTATAACAACCTAAAATCCGCACACCCAGATCCGATGTTGAAATAAAAAACTTTACATTTTTGGATTTGATACTGACAATTTTGACCCAATTTTTTTTCCATATAAAATTTACAACATAAAAATGAAAAAACTAGATCACTTATATTATCAATGACCTTTTAGTCTTATAGTTTTAGATAATTAGGTCAAACTCCTATATAAACAATACCCATGTCGTTAAATGACAATTTCTTCTACTTAACCCAACTTTTATTATTTCACATTAAGTCATATTCATCTTCTATATGAAAATAACTTCTTGAAATAATTCATTAAACCTCATACTTTATAACCCAGGGTAAAGGAAATAGAATAAGGGTGAGCTAAAATTCCCAGTAAGGGTAAAATTAAGCATTAAAAAGTGAATGTCATCAATGAACATAAGAAGAGCATAAGGGTATAACGACATAATAAGAGCGAATGAGAAAATCATAAAATAACTCATATCCATTAATACCTAGATCATAAAATATGAAACATGGAAAAGTAAAGTGACATGAACATCATTAACACACACAAAAATTTACTTATTTATAAACTCTTACCTATTATAGTGTAGTGGTTTGTAGGGTATCGAACCCAAGGGAAGGTTGTGTACCAAAATTTTCAAAACAAATACCCACTGCAAGTAGTAGGTGATTTTTTTTAATATTTTCTATTAAAATAGTGTTTAATGAGATAGTGATTTTTTAAATTTACAAATTGGTATCAGAGTAATTATGAAACGACATTGAGGATAGACTTTGAGGAAAAATGATCAGAGAAAAACTAAAACTACTAGTTAAATGAATATCTTCTTCACATTTTTTTGAAATAGAAACCTCATAAAATGAATGGATTAATCTGATTTCTAGGAGATTAATCACACAAACTAATGAATCTTGGAGTTCATCGCTTCAAGAAACATTAGTAAGATAAGGTAATTGAATGAATTACAATCTGAAACAATGTCACCAATTATTTTTTGATGTTTTTGAAATTAAATATGAAGAATTTATTTCAAGATCAATCTCACCAATTTATATTTGAAGTTTAGAAATTGAAACCAAGAGGCTCAAAACAATTTAAATTTCAATCATAATCAATATATCTAATCGATTATAATTCAAAGAATGAAATAATGAAAAGAAGTGTATATAAGAACCAGTAAAAATATAATCCCCAAGCTTAGGAGTTTATCTAGAGATCATATTCAAATTCAAGATGAAAATGATAAAATTTCAAACTAAAAAAATGAAAATAAATAGAGAGTAATTATCCCTATGACTAAAATTATACTGCTCTTTTCTACTTCTTATCCACCTTAGAGAAGTCCCATTCCGTGTTTACATCCCACTCCATTTTCAAATCCAAAATGTGTGATGTCGAATGTGTCTTGGAATGCATATTAGAATTAATTCTTGCAGTTGGTCACCATCGACCAACACTGACTTCATCCAATCTCGTCTAAGTCACTGAACAATTAGGTCACCGATAGTTTTCCCTAGTACAACCTTTTTAACAGAATGATCAACCGTTGGTAAGCATGAACTTGGACACAATTCAAGCTTTGATTCCTAAAAATTAAAAAGTTCGATAAATTAATTGAAATAAACATTTTCTATAAGAATAAAATTTTTTATAATTAAAAAAATAATTAAATAAAGTATTAGTATAAAAATAATTATAAAAATATATTAAATATTTTAATTAGCGATTTATATTATTAAATAAATTTGGATAAAAATAAATAATAATCATTATTTTTATTAAAATAATTATAATATAATAAAAACATAAACATCAATATTTTAATTATAATTCAAAAATAAATATATTTTTATAAATAAATATTCATTTCTTTTTTTAAATAAATATATACTAATTATTAGGTTAAAAACTTAAATATTATTATTATGTAAATTAATTTTTATTAATTTATCTTATTTATTATTTCTTTATTTATTTATTTTATTATTATTTTTTATATACTTATCCCCTGCTTAACCTACAGGGGATTTCTTCTTCCCCAGGAGAGGGGTACTCTCCTCGTGTCTGTGGATTCTCCAAAGCGGTGATCCCAACTGGAAAAGGTGACTTCTTCATACATCCCCGACAGCGTGGATTCATCAAATATAGGTGCACATCTTTGGGGAAGCTTCATAAAATTGATGGTGGAGGTGGCGACAGTAGGTCTGGTGTGAGCAGTAGTCCACAAAAATGACTTGGTTGAAGGCGTTTGGTTCTTCATATCTTAGCAACAGATTAGATTTCAGATCAGGAACGAGTGGCATCAACTTTGAAACTAGATGCTTGTTGTAGATCTAGTGTCATATGGGGTGGCTTGACATCGGCTTCAACACAACACCGACTTAAATACAATGACTTGACTTTCAATCAGACTATCCAGATTGTTGATAGTTTCTTCGAGAAGATTTGAGATTCTGGTTAGCAATGGAAGAGAAGAATCGAATGGTGACATAGAAGAATTTAGTGGTGGATCAATACAGAGTCTCCATTGGGTTGTCAAACGTAGGTGAGTTCGCTGGTGGTGGTTCATTGTTGCTGGAAGTAAGTACACCTAATAATGGGTGATCAAGGTGGAAGGTTTCTAATAGTGGTTCACCTCTTGATGGTGGCTTGAGACAAATAGAGGAAATTCATTGGTTTGATGGTGGTGAGTAAGTTCGGCAGTGGGTGATAAAAGAGCATAAGGTGGGCTGACAGTGGGTGCCTTAACGGTGGGCGCCACAATAGTGGGTAGTGAATGGTGAGTCATTATATTGGTGGTGGCTCATGGGTTTATTGCTGGCAGAAGGTTCCCAATAGTTGGTTGATGGCCAAAGATGGGTGTGAGAGTTGTTGTTGGATTCCTAATAATGGGTGAAGTGGAAACCCAATGGTGGGTCCTCTTTTCTACTTCCACTAGGTGCTAGTAGTAACAAAAAAGAGATCGGTAGCTCAAGTGATACCGATGAATCTACTGAGTAGTTAATAAAAACAAATAACAAAGTTAAAAATATTAAAACATTAAAATTAAAAATATTAAATAATTATAAACACATTAAAATAATTATTTAATTGATTATTTATGTGAAAAACAAATTAAAAATAGAATTAATAAAAATTCAAAACATTTCAATAATTAACTAAATTCAAATACAGATAACTAAAATTAAAAAAAAACAAAAATTTAATAAAAAATAACTAAAATTATTAAGTAGATCAACTAAATAATTTAAAACATGGTTTATAAATTGAAATAAAGAATTAAATTCAAAAGAGTTAAAATTACAATTGAGAATAGATTAATTATTTAAAATTATAAATGGTGGTCAAATATATTAAAATTACAATAATAAAATATTTTAAATTAAATTAAAGTTTTATTTAATTAAATGAATATGTAACAATTAAATGATTAATTAATAAAAACAAACAAACATAAAATTAATATTTAAAGAAGAATTAAAACAAAAAAAGTAATTAGAAAAATAATAAAGAAAAAATAAGTAAAAAAAACATAAATATTTTAGAACCTAAAAATACAAAATTAAATATAAAAACTGATTAATTAATAAATTTAATTATAAAATTAAAAAGGTAAAAATATTTAACAAATAAGGAACACTTAATTAATTAAATGATCAAAAATTTAAATAAAAGATGTGGTAAAACATGTCAATTAAAGGCCATATCAAATTCCTCCATACTCAATCCTTGATTGTCCTCAAACAGTTAATAATCAAATTTAGAAGGGAAAAATAAATCTGAAGGTTGAAAAATTGTAATGCCAAAAATAATTGATTAATGAAAATTGATATTCCTTAATGAACCTTTTTAAGTATAAAGTGTAAATGAACTCTTAAAAGAAAGTAGATATGGTTTGAGATTAATTAATGTAATATTAATTATTATTTTTGAAAAATCTTGAATTGAATTAAACAAATGTAAACTTAAATTTAACCGAGACTTCCAAACTTCTCTTTACATATAGGTAAGAATTCACACATAATTATCACTCAAATAAATTAAAAAAAACTAAATGGATGAGTGATTTCAATAAACACAAATATAATTAATTAATTCATCCAACAGTTTTAGCTTAAAAAAATGAAAGAAAGATCGAAATAAGCTTAACTCGGATTAGGATTTTCATTTCATAGCTCATGCAAATGCATGTCTTATAAGTTTGATTCAATTCAAAAAGTTTCAATCCAATTACATTTGTATAACATTGTCTTAAAAGTTTAACCATGAAAATATGATTTCAAGAGGATAGGAAAATTGACCACTTAATTAAATTTAAAGGGTATTAAATGTTTAAGCTTTTCAAAGTAGCATCATAGCTTTCAAAATTACAAAAAATTTTGACCCACTAAAAAATGTATATAAAATCTTGAAAAATAACCAATTTTTAAAGTTTTTAAGGTATTTTATAGGATTATAATAAATCATAGTTAATACTAGATTAAGAATACCCTCTCCCCCACACTTTAAACCCAACTTTATCCCCAAAGTTGAATTCAAAGGTGGAGAAAAAAAACAATTTGACTTTTAAAGTTCATTTTTTTCAATTCAATAGATTAATGAAATGTTCAAGGGTCATAGTAAAGTTCAAAAAATATTCTTTCCAAAATAAATATTTTACAACAGAATCACATGCATTAATATTAAGTCACACAAACATTTTTTTTTAAATTTCAAACACTAGCATGTGAATAAATTGAGTACATAGTGAAAAAAGGTGTAAGAAATTTTAATAAATTTGTTTCAATTATATTTTCAATAGAATAGAAAATAATATGCTAACCGTATAGAAAATACAATCAAATTTACTAAAAGAACAAAAATCCAGGGGTAATACCCCCACACTTAATTTCATACAGTTAATAAATTTAAAAGCATTGTAGTACCATTTTCCCACAAACCAGCACATGCAACAACAAAGCATAAATAAAAGAAAAGTGAAGAATATAAAAGGGATGCATAATTTAAAAATAACACCGCCTTGATTAATTAAGTTTTTTTTCATTTGAACTGGAGTGGATAAAAAGTTAGTTTCTCTCTTTTAACTTTAAGTGAAATTTCCTGATTTATTTACTTTTAGTTTCTACAAAATGAGATAGATTATAATAATAAATCAAAAAGTAATGTACAAATGAAAAACCAAAGGCTGAGTTTAATGAATTTTAATCTAGTGAGGCTTCTAGTTTTCATATTCTAACAGCTCTACCTTATATTAGTTTTTAAAGAATGTTGGTCCCTTAAAAATTTTAAACACATTGAATGCCTCCTCATATTACCCAATTTTAAAGATCAGTTGACCCTTAAAAACATATATAATAACTCCACCATTGGACATGAAGGGCCTACCCAGAATGATGAGAACCTCCTGGTTACACTCTATATCAAGCAGTAGAAAGTCATTTGGAAGAAACAACTTACCAACACCAACCAGAATACAATCTACCCTTTCTACAGGATGTGTGAATGAGTTGTCATCCAACTGTAGGATAATAGTGATAGGTTTAAGGTCACCCAATCTCAACTATTGAAATAGTGAGAGTATGATAAAGTTAATTCTATAACCTAAGTAACATAGAAATTTGATTTGAACACTATTCCTTAAAGTGTAGGGAATGAAAAATATACCAGGTCCTCGAGTTTGGGGTGTATTTTATTTTGAAGAACAACACTGCACTCTTCCGTGAGGCTTTGTGTAGAAAATTATTCAAGTTTATTTTTTTGAATTTTTTTTAAAAAGATTTCAGATAAGAATGAATTTGAATGAAGTCCTGGATGAAATGGATATTCACTTGGAGCTTGGTTTTAAGCCCAAGAAACTAAAAAAATTTCAACCTTATTATTACTATTTGGTTTCATATTTTCTAGGAAAGGGATGGCTCAGGCATAGTTCCTAAGAACCGAAGGCATGTCCTCAATTCCTTCAAACAATTTATCTTTCATTTTATTATTTTTAGGTTTAGAAAAATTTTCAGATTGAATTTTAGGTGAAAAATTGTGATTTTCTTGATTTTCAGGATTTTTATCCTCATTTACAAATTCTATGTTTTGTATATTTTTATATCCAAATTCATTCGTTTTTTTATTTTGGGCACTTATAAATTATTTTCTAGCTTTTTCTTGAATATTTAATCCACTTCTTATAAAAACAAGCATGATATTTTCTTTAGGTTTAATCTCATTTGTCATAGGAAGCTTACCTATATCTCTTTATGTCATGTATCGAGCTAGTTGGCCCATTTTTAATTCCAAATTATGAATTATAGCATCATCTCTAGCCTTATCAGATTCATACTGTGATTTTTATGAATCAAATTTATTTTCTTGAGATTCAAATAATTTAATAATTTTGCCCATTCTATTTAGCAATTTCTCCTAGAAATCCCATTTAGAAATGGATGACTTACCCCTCTGTTGGTTTTGTAATTGTTTTTAGGGGTTTTTGTAACCATGAGAAGCTGGTTATCTTATCATACATTGATCTTTACATGATAAATTAGGATGGTTCCTATAGCCTTGGTTATAGTTGGTTGAAAAGGGATAATCATTTTTAGGCATCCTAGGACCATAATTTGAAAAGTGTTCATTTTATTATTAGGATGACATGTCAAAATATGGGAAACAAATTTAGTGTGCTAAAACATCCTATGTTGAGCACACTACTCTCTAAGATATTGGTTCTAGTTTTGGAAACCCACTTGATTTAAAAATTGTTTGGAATTTTGGTTCATTAATTATTTAATTTGGTCTTTAATTTCAGCAAGTTGGCCATGACCATCTACCCTTGAACCATTTTGTTCCCGGCTCTATTCAATCTCTTCCTCTGAGAGTTTTTATGTCGAGAATTTAAAGAATGGTTATTGAAAATTTTACTTAAATATTTATCTATCTTATCATTATAATTACCCCTTGTAGATTGGTCAACAAGACTTTTACTAGAAGAGGACAATCCTTCATAGAAGGTGTTCATGAGGACATGTGACATATGCTGATGATGAGGAAACTACCTAAGTAGGTACTTGAATCAATCTTAATACTCATGAAAGGCTTCCCTATACTCTTGATAGATTTTTTTTATTTTGGTTCTCAATTCACCTTTAAGTCTTTGAGGGTAAAATTTAATTACAAATGAGTTTGTATACTTAGTACCAATTTTCAAAGATATTATCATCTAGATTCAAGAACCAATTTCTAGCATTCCTTTTGAGGAAAAAGGGGAACACTCTCATTCTTAAATTATTCTTAGTGAGTCATATAAGTTGTGATTTTTTCACTATGTTGTATAAGTATCTAATAAAGGTTACCGAGTCTTCATTAGAGAGCCCATTGAAAGTAGGAAATAATGAATGGTGGGACTATTTTAGCTTATAGTTTCTGGATCTAGTTGATAGTTTGATTGAAGATTTTTTACTTGAAACTTTAGGGAGTTGAAACTTCCTCATCCTAGGCCTCTCATCAAATTATTCATAGTTGAGTTTAGGTTGAAATTTTTTCTGATTATTAAGATCACAAACTCTCTCTCCTATGTTTTTCATTTCAATTTTCTTTTTCTTTTTTATCACACTAAGAATTATTTCTAAATATGGAACAAAGGGATCTAACCTATTGGTTACAAACCTTATGATTATACAGTAACAAAGAAACGAAAATTACAGTAAATTAAAGGTCAGAACAATGAAGTTGAAAACAACTAACAACAAAAAATAGAAAAACTAGATTAACAAAAAAAATTTATAGGAGTTTTTATTTTTTTAAAAAAATTGTATATGATTTTTTTTGAAACTATTTTTTTTAGTTTTGAAAAATTTGGTCACTCAAATCCTTTACTATAAATGTAATACAAAACTTGACATGAATATCATTAATACATACTGAAGTTTAATTATTTATAAACTCTTACTTACTACCGTGTAGTGGTTTGTGGGGTATTAAACCCAAGGGAAAGTTGTGTACAAATATTTCAAAACAAATATCCACTACAAGAAGTGGATTCATTTTTTTATAATATTTTATATTGGAAAAGTGTTTAATGAGATGACAATTTTTTTAAAATTACATATCGGTATTAGAGTAATGATGAAATAACTGTGAGGGTAGAGTTTGAGGAAAAATGATCAAGGAAAAACTAAGAACTACTAATTGAATGAATATATTATTCATAGAAATATTATTAAAATTGTAACCTCAGAAAATGAATGGATTACTCTCCCTATCCAAAGGATTAATCACATAAACTAACGAATCTTAGAGTTATACACTTCAAGAAAAATCAGTAAGCTAAGGGATTTGACTAAATTGTAATCTGAAACAATATCATCGATTGTTTTCAGAAGTTTTTAAAATTAAATCTGAAGAAATTATTTCAAGATCAATCTCTTTGATTAATTGATATTTGAATTTTATAAATAAAAAAAATAGGAGACAATCAAATTAAATTTAAATTATATTATATATCTTTAATCGATTCTGATTTCAAGTAAGAAATAGTGTAAATAATTTTATATAATAACCAAAAAAAATATAATCCCTGAGCTCATGAGTTTAGTTGGATATCATATTCAAACTCAAGATGAAAATGATACAGTTTCAAAATAAACAAATGGAAAGTAAGAGAGAATAATTCACCTTACAACTAAAATTTTTCTACTCTCCTATGATACTTGTCATCCTCGTAGAAGTCTTGATCTTTGTTTGCATCCCACTACTTTTTCAAATCCAGAATGTGTGATGTCGAATGTGTATCTAAATTCATATTAAAATGAATTCTTACAGTTGGTCACCATTGGCCAATCCAATCTCCTCTAAGTCACCGAACAATTAGGTCACCGGTATTTGACCCCATCACAACCTTCTAATAGAATGATCGACCATTAGAAATCATGAACCTAGACATAATTTGGCCTTTGATTTCTAAAAATTAAAAAGATTGATAAATTAATTGAAATAAACATTGTTTATAAGAATATTTTTTTTAAAATAATAATTAAATAAACTATTAGTATGAAAATAGTTATAAAAATATATTAATTGTTTTAATTTTCGATTTATAATGTTAAATAAAATTAACATAAATATAAATTTTTATTTTTATTTTTATTAACATAATTTGAATATAATGAAAGCATAAATATAAATAATAATTTTTAAATATTTTAATTATAATTCAAAAATAATTATATTTTTATAAATAAATATTTATTTTTTTTAAAAAATTATACTAATTATTAGGTTCAAAACTTATATATTATTATTCTGTAAATTAATTTATATTAATTTATCATATTTATTATTATTATTATTTATTCATTTGTTTATTTATTTGTTTATTATTTTTTTATACTTGTCCCCTACTTAACCCATATGAGATTTCTTCTTCCCTAGGAGTGTGGGACTCTCCTCACATCCGTGGATTCTCCAAAGTGGCAATCACAACTGGCAGTGACGGCTTCTTCAAGCATCCATGGAGATGAAGCTTCTTAAAATAAAGGTGTGCGACTTTGGTGAAGCTTCATCAAATCGATGATGGAAGTGGAAACAATAGGTCTAATGTGAGTGGTATTCCATGTCAACAACTTGGTTAGAGGGTTCTGGTTTTTTAGATCCGAGAAGTGGATTGGAGTTCATATTTGGAATGGACGACATCGGCTTCAAAACTAAATGCTTGTTGCAGTTCTAGTGTTGGATGGGGTGGCTCAACATTAGCTTCAACACAGAAGTGACTTAAATATGATGGCTTGGATTTCAATTGGACCATTGAGATCATTGATAGAGTCTTAGAGAAGCTTAAAGCTTCTGGTCAGTGGTGGTAGAGAAGCATCGAGTGGTGGCAGAGAAGAAGTCGATGGTGGATTGAATCAGAGTCATCGTTGGGTTGCCAATGGTAGGTGAGCTTGTAGGTGGTGGTCATTATTACTGGTGGAGTGGCTTAAGATAAATAGAGGAATTTTTCTGTTTTGATGATAATGAGTAAGTTCAGTGGTGGGTGATAGAGGAGTGGAAGGTGGGTTAACACTGAGTTCCTCAACAGTGAGTCGTTATACTGGAAATGGCTCATGGGTTTTCTACTGGTGTAAGGTTTCCAATGGTGGGTCAATGTCTAGTGGTGGGTACGGGATTCACCGTTGGGTTCCCAATAACGGGTGAAGTGGAAACCCAAAAATGGGTCCTCTATTTTTCTATCATTGGGTTCCATAAATAACAAAAAAAAGATTGGTATCTCAAGTGCTACTCTTGAATCTGCTGCATAGTAAAAAAAATAACAAATAACAAAGTGAAAAATATAAAAACATTAAAATAAAAATATTAAATAATGATAAATACATTCAAATAATTATTTAATCGATTATTTAAATGAAAAAAATAAAACAAATTAATTAATAAGAATTTAAAACAATTTAATAATTAACTAAATTCAGATACATAAAACTAAAAATAAAAAAAACTAAACTTTAATAAAAACTAACTAAAATTATAAAGTAGATTAATTAAATTATTTAAAACATGATTTGTAAATTAAAATAAATTATTAAATTCAAAATAGTTAAAATTATAATCGAGAACAGATTAATTATTTAAAATTGTAAAATGGTGTTCTAATATATTAAAATTAAAAAATAAAATATTTAAAATTAAATTAAAGTTTCAGTTATTTAAATGAATATATAACGATTAAATGTTTAATTAATAAAAAAACATAAAATTAATATTTAAAGAAGAATTAAAACTTAAAAATTAATTAGAAAAATAATAAATAAAAAGTAAGTAAAAACAAACTTAAATATTTTAAAAGATAAAAATAAAAAATTAGATATAGAAAATTATCAATTAATAAATTTAACTATAAAATAAAAGGGTAAAAATATTTAGTAAATAAGGAAGAACTAATTAATTAAATGACTAAAAACTTAAATAAAATATGTTGAAAAACATGTCAATTAATGGACATATCAAAAAGAGTAATTAGAATCAATAATAATGAGCCATGTGATATCAATCTTGAACATAAGATATATTATAAACCCATAACAAGCATAAAAAACATGTTGGTATCTTGGAAATTTTTTCTTCGTAACCCATGTTAAACCCATGTTAGAAATAACTGGAGCCCAGTTAAATCCATATGAGAAACCCTGAGGCAAATCCATCTCTCTTTCCTCTCAAGAAAAGGTATATTACCTAATGTATTGGAGTAATATTTGGGGGAATCTATCGTTTAATCTATAATGAGCTCACTCGACACTAGCTGGGCTGCCCCATCATATAATCTGTAACGAGCTCACCTGGTGCTATCTATCCTGTCCCATCATATAAGATGTAATGGGATCATACAGTGCTATCTGGGTGCACCCATCATATATAATTCCTAATAACCACAGTATCAATAAAGTACATAGGGATTTAATTTCATCATACAACTCATAGAAAAAATCATTATTCCTTTTATAATGTGAGTAACCCATGGAAAATAAATGTGTTTCATGTCAATATCTTTTAAACATGATCACCCTGTTGAAAAAAATGGGTTCAATATTAATCTATTTGAAACATGGTTAACATTTTTAAAATAAATGGGTTTCATAATAATCTCTTTTAAACATGATTGACTCATGGAAAAGAAACGAGTTCCATAACAATCTATTTGAAATATGATTGACCTGTGGAAATGAAATAGGAACCATAACAATATCTTTGAAACATGATTGACCTATGGAAAAGAAATGATTTCCATAAAAATATCTTTGAAAAAATATTAATCCATCTAGAGAAAGAATGAGGATGGAATAATGAAAAAATATCCCCATTGGAGCATAAGTAACAACAAGGGTTGTTGATGTTGATAAATAAAAATACCATTAAAACATTATTAAATACATTTTTAGGATAATAACCTTTTCATTTTGAAAATCATGTTTTTTTTAAATTCAAAAAAAGTTGTGAAAATAATTTTCTTTGAAAACAACCTTGGAAATATATAAAGGAATATTAAAAAAAAATTATTTAAAACATTTCTTGAGGAACATATCCTTTCCATTTTGAAAAAAATTTAATCTTTTTAAACTCCTTTTATTTTAAAATAATCTTGAAAAATTATAAAGGAATATTCAAGGAAAATAATGGTCATTTAGAAGGAAAATCACATTCATGCCATACACATTAAAAAAATTACTTTAACATTTTTGGTAAAATCCGAATGAGAATTTTTTGGAAAATTCCATGAATATTCCTTTAAAAAGATATTGTAAAAAATATTTATAAATATGTCTTTAATAAATTATTTCAAGAATTATAAAAAAATTTTGATTTTTTTTAGAATACATGGTTTTGGAAGAAATTTTTTTTTGATCAGAGGGAGAAATAAATAATATTTTACTTAAAAACATTATCTCAATTATTTTAAGTACCAAATATTGAAAAAATGGTACAATTACTTGGAAATATCACAAACAACTAGTGGAGAATAAAATTCATGAGAATTATTGAGAGGTAGATCATAAGATTTCAATATTTTAGACTTAATAATAACAATCCCAATAAATAATGAGGGTATAACATAACTCTCTCACTACTTTATAAGTTTTAATAGTAAGCCCCATGAAATAGAGATACTCAAATGTATTTGTAAATCAAAATAATTTTCTGGATAAGAATCATAAAATACATTCATGGGATAGAACAATCCTGCTCTTTATTTCACATTAATAGTTGATTTATTACAAAAGACTACATTTAATAGAACCCAAACGATCAAGGAGTCTAGTGTCTTTGGGAATTAGGTACATTAAATAGCAACATAAAATAGGTAATACAACATATTTATTGAAAACTTCTTTAACAACCTCAAAATACTCTTTCAAACTTACAACTTCATGGGATAACCCGGAGACATACATAAGAAATGGGTGAGATATAATGCCTAGTAAGGGAATAAACATGGAATAAGTGATACATGTTAGAAAATAGGCATATCAATGAGGAATAAAAGGAATTTGAATAATAAGGCATGATATAACATGAAAATCATAACATGGTAAATGTGGAAACAACTAAAAACACTGAACCATAAATATAGGTCAAGGATAAAACCACCAATAAATCACGGTAGAAAAATCGCCATAAAATATTCAAGTTAACTCCTATTTAAAATGCGACGTATCATAATACTAAACATTACCCAATTCATTAGAGTGTTATTTGGGTGCACCCATCAAATTCATTTTATTCTCATGCTTAAGTGTGCCACATAGATCATACAACATGGATTAATTCATCATCATATCTTATTCCATGATCAAGGAATGCAGAATACATAAATTTAATTCCACAATAAATAAGGATATGTACATAAAGGTGAATACCCTTGATAGAATAATGGGTATGGTATTCACTATACAATTGTTTTGGCATGGAAAATCGTGGTAAAATTTCGACAGCATAATAATGTTACTTAAAAATTCATAAAAATGGTTTATGAGAGAGAAATGGGCCTCTTATAATTTTAAAATCAAATGGTTAGTAATAGGGACATGTAAATACATGTTCTAACTTTAGTAAATGGAAATAAAATTCATAAGTTCATAAATAAACTTGAATAAAAAGAGAAGGTGAGGATCCCTTACGAAATTTCAGCATAGTAGCGGCTTAGGTAAGGGTCCAAATGAGGGAGGATAAATGACCCCTCATTAAAATAACATCAATTTTATAGTAATTAAGTTATTATAAATTAATGAAAATATAACCAATTGGAATTAAAAGAACTAATTTCAAATAAGATGCATGAATTTGAAAGGAGGAGAGGAAGGTCCCTTACTTGACCACGTGACTTAAAAATCTTGGGAGGGAATTATTGAGAGCTTGGGGGTGCCTTATGAGGAATCTAGATAGTAAATATCAGAGTATGGTTGTTATTAAAGGAATTTTAGTGAAGATAAATTAGAGTTTGGGTGGATTTATATAAGAAAATAGGGGGATTTTTTTATTATTTAGGTTTTGGAATGTACATAATAAAATATCCAAAACCAATAAAAATAACATCATTTTTTCCCATGATTTATACCAAATGGGAGTGGTTTTTATTATTTTATAAGTCTAAGGGATGAAATTATTAAAAAAATTCCCTTGCTTATGTGGAGGTGAGTCACACTCTTAAAGAAATGATTTTAAAACCTTAAAATATATTATAGGTTTTGGAAGATTCATAATTCCTATATAAAATAAATCAAATAAACTTAAAATAAAATTATTTTAAATAAAAAACATATATTTTTTCATGGATACCATTTATAATATATATTACATCACTTTTGGGTCACTATGAGGTCATAATTCAAAAAGTATATTTATATGGAATTTAATTTTTACCTGAAAATTCAACTATTTAAAAAATTATGAAAAGATCACTGTTGGATAATTTCAAAATAATGATTAAAAAATAATATTAATTTTATCTAAATAATTTTTTTAAATATGGTAATTTTCCATTTAAAATAAAATAAAATATATTTATTGAAAATGATGGGTTTTTTTTGACAATAACACTTTTTGAACCCTTATTAAAATTACATTTGACTTAATATGATCATTTATATTTAATAAACTTTATCAAATATTAATATTTATTAAAATATTTTTTATTTCAAAAATCCTTTAATTCATCAAAATGAATTCCTTAATTTAATTTGAATATTAACCAAAAATACTATTTGTGTTCTGTTGAATCAAAATAAAAATTAAAAACAAAGTAAAAATAATAGGATGAAAATATATTCATTATTCTATAAAAAATAATGTACATATTTATATTTCTTGGGTCTTGATACATATCCATTTAACACACCATTAAATTCCCTAAGGGTATGGTGCGTGATGATGGGACATTTATGGGGTGGTTCGACGAACATAGTTTGGGTCGTGGTCTCAATGATCTCGAACTTATACCATAAACAGTTTTACTTATGCTTTAGTTATTGGATATCATCTTGGGATTGGTCAAGGGAAAAGCCAAAAAATTCTATATCCCTCATAATCTTTGATAAATGGGACCTATAGGGCACAATCCTGCTGGTTGAGGCCATCACTTCCTTTGTGTGTGTCAATAGGATTTTTAAAACCCTATATTTATACTAATCATGAAATAACTATTCAATGACTATATTATAAATGGTAATTATTCTTAATAATCTTATAAATCCAATAGGATATAATAAAAAAAATAAGTGAATGTGTTTTCTATAACCATATTTCATGATGAGACATTTAAATAAATCAAAAGGGGAATTTTATTTATAACAGTTTAGGTCATTATAATTTCCACCTTAATAGATTTTACCCTCAAAATTTCTTTTCCCATATTAAAAAAGATGAGGGAAACTCAGTTTCATCACCTCATCTAGTCCCCACATTTCTTCTTCAAACTTGTGGTTTCTCCATAACACTCATACAAGGTGTATTGTCTTATTTTGTATAACTTTTTCTCTATGATATAAGATCTTCACCAGCTACTACTTATAGGAAAGGTCATTCTCAAATAGTACCACCTATGGATTGAGTACATATGAAGGGTCTGATATGTACTTCCTTAAGATGGATACATGAAATACATCTTGTACTTAAGATAGGTTCAGTGGGAGTTCTAGTCGATATGCCACAACTTCGATGTGATCAAGGATCTCAAAGGGGCCGATGTATCTTGGACTAAGCTTTACCTTCTTCCAAAATCTCATCAATTTATTCCATGAAGATATACAGAGGAATACCATGTATCTAATATAAAACCATAGGACTCTTAAATGATTGTCAACATAGTTCTTCTTTCAAATATGAGCATCCTTGATGTGTTTTTGAATGGTTTTAACCTTTTATACCATTTCCTTGACCATTTTAGGACCTAGCAATTTTTGTTCACTAACTTCATCCCAACATGCAGGTGTTCTACACCTCTTCCCATAAAGGGATTCATAGGGATCCATTTGGATGCTTGAGTAGAAACTGTTGTTGTATAAGAACTCGACCATAGGAAGATGTTGGTCCCAACCTCCTTTGAAATCTCTTGAAAATTCTCACAACATGTCTTCCATTGTCTAAATAGTCTTATAAGATTGACCATCATTTTGAGGATGATAGGCCTCACTAAAGTTCAGATCAATTTTTAGATCATTTTATATAATTTTCCAAAACTTAGAGGTGAATCTTGGATCTCAATTGGATGTAATAAATAATGGTAATCCATGCAGCCTCACCACTTATTTGATGTATATCCATGGAAATTGATCTAGTGAGAAATCCTCTCAAATCTAAATGAAGTGTGCAGTATTTATAAGATGATCCAAAAAAACCTAGATAGAATTATTATTTTTTGATGTTTCCAGAAGTCCAGTGACAAAGTCCATAGTGATGTTTTCCCATTTCCATGTTGGTATAGGTAATGGTTGCATCATTACCTTATACTTCTGCCTTTAAGCCTTCAATTTATGACATACCGGGCACTTTGATATATATTCAAAAATATAATTCTTCCTATTGTCCCACCAATAGTGCTCTTGGATATTTTGATACATCTTTTTGTTTCCTAGGTGAATGGAGAAAGTTAAACTATGTGCATCACCCAATAGTTCCTTCTTTAACTCAGGATTTGATGGAACACATAGTCTTGACCCAAATCTCACAATTCCTTTTTCATTAACATTGATCTCTGAGGATTTCCCTTTCCTTATAGTTTCCAATTTCTTATAAATTCCCACAAAATTTCTTTGAGGACCCTTTAACCTCTCCAGAATAGATGGTTGAGAAATCATTTGTGAAAGTATTGATGATGCTCTTTTATGATTCTCATGTCCATCCTTTTCAAATCTAAGAAGATTGAATCCCTCTCAATTATCATTGATGAAATAATTGATGGATCCTTTTTACTTAGATCATATATAATTTTATTTTCTTTACTAGGAGGGTAGTGGATTGAGCAGTCATAGTCATTGATCAGCTCTAACCATCTTCGTTGGCACATATTCAGCTCTTTATCTGTGAATATACACTTGAGGATTTTGTGATCCATATATATTTCACATTTCTCCCCAAAGAGATAGTGCCACCATATTTTCAAAGATAATAACAATGCATCCAACACTAGATCATGCGTTTGATAGTTATGTTCATGAAATTTCAACCATCTTGAAGCATAGGCTATAACTTTGTCATTTTTTATTAACACACAAGCCAATCCCTTCTTTAAACTTTCACTGAGCACCAAAAAAATTTCTCCACTTGTGGGTAGTTTGAGAACATGTTCTATGATAAATCTATTTTTCAACTCCTTGAAGATATCTTCACATTCATCATTCTAAGAAAACTTGACTCCCTTCTAAGTTATCTTGGTAATAGGGTTTGAAAATTGTGATAAATTTATCAAAAATCAGTGATAATACCTAAAAAACCCAAAAAAAACTATTGATATATATCACATATGTTGACCTCGATCATTATTCAATTACTTTTGTCTTTAAATGGTCCCTAGATATCCCATTTCTTGTGATTATATTCCCCAAGAAAGATACTTCCTTCAACCAGAACTCACATTTTTTGTACTTGGCATAAATATTATCCTTTCTCAAGTTCTTTAGTAGAGTTCTCAAATGATCCTCATGATCCTCCTTGGTTTTGGAGTATATTATAATATCATATATAAATACTACCACAAATTTTTCTAGGTAATATCTAAATAATCTATTCATCAAGTCCATAAAGACTGTTGGAGAATTAGTGAGTCTGAATAGAATTACTATGAACTCATAATACCCATACCTTGTATGAAAAGAGTTCTTAGGGATATCTTCCTTATTCACCCTTACTTGATAATATCCTAGGAAAATATCCACCTTGGAGAAGTATTGTGATCCACATAGCTGATTGAAAAATTCATCAATTTGAGTAAGATGATACTTTTTCTTTAACGTGATCTTATTGAGCTCATGATAATCTTTGCAAAGGTGTATTTACACATACTTCTTCTTGATGAAGGGGACTGGTGCACCCCATGGTAAAGCACTTGGGCATATGAAACATTTATCCATATTTTCCTATAGATTTTTCTTAAGATCCTCAAGCTCCATAACAAAAATTTTATATAGAGTCTTTGATAATGGCAATGCCCCAGGTATAAGCTCGATTAAAAATTCAACCTCTCGGTTAGGAGGTAGACCAAGAAATTCCTTAAGAAACACATCATCACATTTCCTCATAATATTAATGTCTTTAAGGATGGTTCTTTCCTTAGACTAAATCATTTGAACTAGATACATTTTATCATAGGAAAACAATATCAATTCTTGAGATGATGGTGATAAATAAGATTCATCCCCCTCCTTTCAGTTGTACAGAATCGGGGGTCGATTCACAATATAAAGAGTGATTTCCTTCTCAAAGAAATTTTTGTTGGATCTATATAGAGAAAGACAACCCATGCCCAAAATTTCATCAAATTACACTAAATGGAGTATGAAAAGGTTTATTGGGAAGTTCATCCCACAAATTGTGATAGGGTAGGAGTTATAAAATTGGGATGTAATAATTTCTCCATTTGGAGTTTTCACTGACATCTTTATTTCCATGCTTTTTGATGGTTTTTGGATAGTTATAATAAACTTTTGTGATATAAAGTAATTTATAGAACCAGAATCAAAAAGTACATTCACTATTATTGAATGAATAACTTGTATACCTTTCACCACTTCATTTTTGGGATCCACTTCAACAACAGTGATGGGAAAATCACTCCCTTGCTTCCATGGAGGTTTTTGGTTGTCTCTGAAAACCCTTAGACTAGGTAATTGGTTTGTGAGGTGACTTGGTTCCTTGTAGTTGAAGAAATGGAAAATGTTATGAGGGTTTATTTGAGCATTAATTTCCTCTATCGCATTAGTGGGTTTCTCTTACCAGCAAACATTAGCTAGGCGCCCTTCCTTCCTGCACCTAAAGCATTTATTCTTACCCCTTTGTAAATTTATGGAGTTCTTATTTCCGCACCTTTGAAAAGTGGTATGTTGAAATTTATTATCACCATTAGATTTATCCCTTAGACTACCAGAATTAAACTCCAATTTTTTCTTCTTATCCCCATGATACCTTTGGGATTCTCTGATCTCCGTTTTTACTTTGAGTGAACATCAGACAATTTATTTATAGCTATAAAAGTCATGGATCTCCAGGTATTTTCATAGACTAGGTTTTATCCCACCAAAGAAGTGGTAAACCTTAAATTCAGGGGTAACGAAAAATCCAGAGGCATATCATGAAAGTCTTGTAATGTTTTCCTTATACACCCTGATAGATTCATCTTATTTTTTCTTGAGGGAGAGGAAATCCCTTTCAATTTTAATTTGGAGAGTGTGAGGAAAATATTTATCAGAAATCATTTTTCAAAATTATTTACACTCCATTGTTTTGATCTCTTCCTAAGGCTTCATATTTTTGATAAATTTATACCACATATTATCTTCTCCATTCATATGATAAAATTCCAAAAGAACCTTCTCTTTTTTAGAATATAGAAGGACAAAGAAGATCTCAATGGAGTTGATCCATTTTTCTGTGATTAAGGGATCAGAGGATACATTGAAAGTATGGTGCCTTTGTCATATAAATATCTTAATCGTAGCTTGTTCTCTCTTAGGGGGTTTAGTTTCTCCTCTTGATCTAGGTTTCTATTCACAACCTTAGTTAGTTGAGAGAGTATTGTCATAAATTTTATGATTCCCTCTCCCTTTGGGTTTGAAATCTCATTGAGAAATTCATCAAATTTCCCATCACATGGATTGATTACTAGATTCCTTCTATTTATGGCCATTGGATATAATAAAGGGAAAATTAGGTATGAGTATTTTTAGAATATTAAACACATAAAGGAGAATATAATTAAATTAAAGGGATAACTTATAAATTTTATTTAGTTCTTTAACTTATGATTTTCTAGGCTTCAATATATGTTATACATAATCTATTTACTATCATATATTCTTATGGAAATTTTTATTCCCACAATAATGGTTCATAATGCACTTATGAATTTACCAAATCATATCCCCTGGGAGTGTCAAAATATGTGCGCAGTATGGCCCATTGTTGTGTACCAGGTTACGCCAACTCAGGCTCGGGACACCTTGTCAGAATTGTAACCCCTAGGTATATTTATTCTAGAACCACATCCACTTGTAGTATCAAGAAAGGGATTTTTTTTTGATAAACCACTTAATAGATACCTACAAAAATATAGGAATGTTTTCTTATACTTGGTCTTATCCATAAGGCTATTAATAGAGTTTTCTAATTTTAATCCCAAAAATAACTAATCTTTTCCTCTAATACCAACTATAACAACCCTAATATTTATTTATCATTAATAATTGATTTATTACATAAGACTGCACTTAATACAATCATAATGATAAATAATTCTAGTGTCTTTGGTAATTAAGTACATTACATAACAATATAAAATAGGGAATACAACATCTTTATTGAAAACTTATTTAACATGCTCAAAATACTCCTTCAAACTTAAAACTCCATGGGATAAACTAGGGTCATACATAATAAAGGGGTGAGATATAAATCTCAGTAAGGAAATAAAATGGAATAAGTGATACATATTATAAAATAGGTATATCAATGAGGAATAAAAGGAATGTGAATAATAAGGCATGATATGACATGATAATCATAACATGGGAAATGTGGAAACAATTTAAAAGACCAAATCATAAACATAGGTCAAGGATAAACCATCCAAGAAATAATGGTGAAAAAAATACCATAAATTAATGAGGTTTAATCCTAGTACCAATGTGACTTATCATGATACTAAACATTACCCAATACATTGGAGTTTTATCTAGGCGCACCCATCATATTCATTTCATTCTCATGCTTAAGTGTGCCACATAGATCATAAAATATGGTTATGTTCATCATCATAATTTATTACATGATCAAGGAATATGGAATAAATACATGTAAGTACACAATAAATAAGTATATATGAATAAATGTGAATACCCTTGATACAATAATGGGTATTGTATTCACTTCACAATTTTTTTTGGCATGGAAAATCGTGGTGAAATTTCCACAGCATAATGACGTTAATAAAAAATTAATAATAATGGTTGATGAGAGAGAAAGGGGTATCTCATCATTTGAAAATAAAATGTTTAGTAATAGTGACATGTAAATACATGTTCCAACTTTAGGAAATGTAAATATAATACATAAGTTTATAAAGAAACTTTAATAAATAAGAGAAGGCGAGGATCCATTACAGAATTTTGGTATAGTAATAGATTAGGTAAGGGTAAAAATAAGGGAGGATAAATGATCAATAATTAAAATAATATCAATTGTAAAATAATTGAATGATTATAAATCAATTAAAATCTAACCAATTGAAATCAAAAGAACAAATTTCAAAGAAGGAGAATGAATTTGAAAGGAGGAGAGAAAGGTCCCTTACTTGAGCGTGTGACTTCAAAATCTTGGGAGGGACTTTTTGAGAGATTTTGGGTTCCTTAAGAGGACTCTAGAGAGTGGATATTAGAGTATGGTCATGATACAAAGAGATTTATTGAAGATAAATGGGAGCTTGGGTGAGTTTATATATTAAAATAAGGGGATTTCTTTATTATTTAGGTTTTGGACTCTACATAATAAAATATCCACAACCAAAAACCATTACATGGTTTTTGCCCATGGTTTCTACCTAATGGTATTGGTTTTTATTATTTTATAAGTCCAAGAGACAGAATTATTAAATAATTCCCTTTATTATGTGGAGGTAAGTCATAGTCTTAACGAAATGATTTTAAATCCTTAAAATATATTATAGGTTTTGGAAGATTTATAATGTCATTATAAAATAAATAAAATGAACATAAATCACATTAGTTTAAATTTAAAAAATATATTTGGACTTGGATGCCCTTTATAGTATTTATTACATACATTTTGAGTCATTATGATGCCATAATATAAAAATTATATTTATATGGTATTTAATTTTTACCTGAAAATTCATCTCTTTTAGAAAATTATGAAAAAAATTACCATCGGATAATTTCTACATTATAATTCCAAAAAAAATATTTATTTTATCTAAATAATTCTATAAACATGTGAATTTTTACTTTAAAAAGTAATAACTGACATTTATTGAAAATAAAGGGATTTTTGACAATAACTATTATCAAACCCTTATAAAAATTACATTTGACTTCATATGGTCATTTATATTTAATAAAAATTATTTAATAATAATATTTTATTAAAATATTATTTATTTTAAAAATCCATTAATTCATCAAAATGAAATCCTTAATTGAACTTGAATATTTACCAAACATACTATTTATGTTGTATTGAATCGAAATAAAAATTATTTACAAAGTCATAATAATAAGATGAAAATATATTCATTATTCTATAAAAATATTGTACATATTCATATTTCTAGGGTATTGATACATATCCCTTTAATACACTAGAAAATGACCTAAGGTTAAGGTGCACGATGGTGGTAATTTCCTAGGGTGGTTCGATGAACATGGTTTGGGATTTGATCTCGATGAGATTAAACTTATCCCATAAACATTTTCACTCATTCTTAAGTTGTTGGATCTTAGCTTGGTCTTGGTCAAGGGAAAAAAACAAAAACACTATCTCCCTCAAAATATTTAATAAATGGGATTCATATGGTACGATCCTACTGGTTGAGGCCATTATTTCCTTTATCTATGTCAATTAGTTTTTTTAAAACCCTATATTTATACCAATCATGTAATCACTGTTCAAAAACTATATTATCAACGGTAATGATTCTTAACGGTCTTTTAAATCCAATAGGATATAAAAAAACAAAAGAAGTGAATGTGTTTTCTATAACCAAATTTCATGATGAGACATTTAAATAAATCAAAAGGGAAATTTTATTTATAATAGTTTGGGTCATTACATGGGAATTATATACACTACATAAATTAAATAGCTAGTGAATATGGCATGTGTCTCATAGAAGTAAAAAGTGATATGGAAATCCCTCACATCACACTTCCTTTTGGTTGATCGTTCATTGAACTCCTATATAGTGGTTTTAAACATGTTATTAACTTATTAAGAAACATATTAATATTTATAATATCATATGGGATCCTTTTATAACATCTTATCACCCATTAATTAATAATATTGCATTATTTTCATTGTTTCGGGTGTTAATTGGCTTGTTTTATCATTTATGCTTTGTTATGAAAATTTAGAGTCATATGCATATTATATAGTTCCATCATCTCTAGAATAATAATTATGAAATAATTATCATATTTAAAAATCAATTATAATTTTAATCCTAATCATGAAATATGGTTTTGAGAAATGAAGTACATTATGATCATGGAGACAGTAGGTCGTACGTACTCGTGAGTAACGTTTCCATTTTCAATGATCATCATGGAAAAGAGGAAAGTAATATTTCATCTTTACATAATGATAATAATATCATATAAAACAAATTATTTCATTAAATAAATAAATAAATAAATAAATAAATAAATAAATAAATAAATAAATAAATAAATAAATATATATATATGATCCATGTGGTGTGATGACGACAAGAGAGTCACATCGCTTTATGAAAGTGGTAGTCCACACATATACAAATGATGTTATCATCTTTTTAGTGTAAAAAAATAAAATGATATATTATATTTTAACAATGATATATATTTCATGAATATAATAATAATTTGTTGGTCGGAGTGGATACTCAAGAGGGGGTGAATTGAGTTCCAATTAAAAATTTCTGTTTAAAAGATTTGTATCAAAATCCACCAATTCATAAAACAAGTTAAACTATAGTAAATTTATAAAGATTGTAAATGTTCAATTAGTTTCTCAAAGATTGATTATTTCTCAGTTAATTTAATCTGAATATTAAGTGAGCTTTTGAAACCAACTTACTGGTTCACAATAATTACAAACACTTTCTAGTTCAACTATTAAAGTTACTTTAAAACAGATTTGAGTTTCAAAGTAAATAGAAGAGGAATATTGAAAAATAGTTTAAACTAAAATAAGATGCACAAAAGTGTTAACCAAGAGGTTTAGTCTCAATATGAGACTTATTCCTCTCAAACAGTTTATATAAAACTTTGATCCACACCCTGGATCGGGGTTAAAATAGTACTTAGACTATCGAAGTCCTTGGACCTCTACCACAGTTCTATGTGGGATACACAAAGGTGTAAAGAGTATAGTGTGAGGATTTCAGTATCCTCCAGTTCAACTTAAGAGACAGTGTGTGTCAAAACAGACAAAAGCACACACTGCTCGTAATGTAAAGAAAAGGATGATCACAGCAGAGTAGGAATATAGAAATGAGTTTCGAATGCTCTTTGTGTGATGTCAATGTAGCTTTGGGCTCCTTTGGATTGAAGTAGATGAAGCTCTAAGTTCTTTGCAGGAAGTTGTCTAGAAAACAGAGTGTCATGGTTTTATTTCTTCACTTCCAGTACATGTGTTCAGCTTGAATGCAAGAGTATTCCAAGTGGCGCTTGATCCTCCTCTTTTAACTTCCGTTCTTGATGTGTATGAGTGTTATTTGAGTTCTTTGTGTGTTCTTATATAAATGTACGTGTGTATCTATTCTTCTTCCTTACGTATATGTCTCCGTGTATGACTCTGTGTATATATCTATTTTGCACTAGATCGATATTCCTTTTATTTCTCCTTTTGTCCAGCAATGGGGATGATTAACTTTTACAAGTACGTGTTATGGTTCCCTAACATGCCAACAACCCACATTAATTAATAGTAGTTTCATTAAAAGAATAAAATATGACCGTTGGAAATTAAATTGAAATACGACAAAATAGTTTAAGAAACGGTGTCATAGTAAGTCATGGAAACAGTGTCTCCTTCACATGGTGTCTTGTTTGATCATGGTATTTGAGTGTCACGGTGTCTCATGGTCATGGTGTCTTGTTCACGGTGTCTGATTCATGGTGTCTTGTTCATAGTGTATTGTTTATGGTGTCTTTTTCATGGTGTCTTTTTCATGGTGTCTGCTTCACGGTGTCTTGTTCACAATGTCTCTTTTACAGTGTCTTGCTTCATGGTGTCTGGATTCACGGTGTCAGAAATACATATCCAGTGGCAGACTCACAGTGTCTTAGACTTTCCAAAGTAACTATGTGCAGACTTAAATAAAGATGATAATAGAAAGGATTAGACTTAATCATTTGTTAAAGAAGGTAAAAATATAGTATAAATTAGGTAAATCGAAAATAGATAAATTAAGATCTTGCAAGGCTCTTCTTAAAGCATGAGAAAACTTTAAACATAAATACACATGATTGGATATAATGTATAGAAGTTAACTAGGTTGAATAAGATTTGGAATCATTAGCACATGATTAAATAAGATTTGTGATCATTAAAACATGATTAATACATGAGGAGTCCAACAATATCCCCCTTTTTGATTATCAAAAATCATATACAATTAAGGTGTATATTGGATTCAACTATAAAGATAACTTTCTAACATAGTATATAGAATTCAACTATAAAGATAACTTTCTAACATAGTATATAAAAACTTCTCCCCCCTTTTGGTATTATAAAAAAGATGAAATAAGAGAGGTCAAAAAGGTTCACAGTCCATTAATAGAAAATAAGTGACAGTACAAAAAAAAAGTAATACAAAAACAATAGCATCCCTATCAAAAAGGAGTAATCACGGTTCTCCTTTATGGGCCAACCTTCTCTTTGCCTTTAGCAGCAGTGGAAGAAGAGGAAGCCATAGGGGAAGAGGCCAAGGTAGAAGAAGGCAGAGAGGTGGTTGATAAAGAGGGAAAAGGGAGACCTTCAAAGACTGAGGGAGCCAAGGTAAGAGCAGTAGAAGATCTAGGCAGTTGTTGATCAAGAATCACATGCCTGATCTGACTGAGTGATTTTCTGACAGACATGGTGGTTGAGGCTAGAGCAGAGGTGAAGGTAGGCAGCCCAGGTCTAAGAGGTGCAGCCGCTGGAGCAACAATGGCTGTACTCTAGACATGAATATTGGGCCTCAGGAGTTTGATGAAATCTGTAATAATCTCTCCAACATATTGCATGGATTTCTCAAAATCGTCCTTGTTCTCCATAAACTTCTCCAACAGTCAAGTAAACTCTGTGAGTTTCTGAACTTGGTTCTTGAAAGATTGAGTCACAGGAGGAATCCTCAGATTTTCTACAAGGTACTTAATTTTTTTTGTCATATCTGTCTTGGAGAAGATTCTGTTGAATTAGAAATCCACATTCTTGGAAATCTCTTACTGAGCATCATTAGCAATTTTGGAGTGAATTTGTACTAGGTCAAGAACTCTGTCACTATTTTTGACCACTTTAGTTAAAAAAGCTGTATTAAAACCACTGAAGACATTCTAAAGCTCTTCTTTGATTATAGTTCTGAGTAGATCACTGTCCAAGGGGGGGTTTGAGGATTGACCAGATGTTTTGACAGTTGTGGTCAGAGATTTCAGTTGATTCAACACCTTTTGAATACACCCTGAATACTCATCAGTGAGTTTATTCAGATTGGAAACAAGCTCTTTCATTTCCTTCACAATTTTTTTATTCATTTCAGAGATCTTTTAATCTAAGGATACTAGATAAGGTTGAATATGAGACACACCAACTTGTGGGATTTGAGGAGAAGCAGGTTCTACAGGAGGAACAACAGATTCATATCTTGAATGCAGCTCTCTCTAGATGTCTTCAACCATACTTCTAAGAGTCTTTACTTCATTACTGAGCAGCTTATTTTCAACTCTCACTTCTTGAATTTCATGGAGCATCTTAGGTTGTATTTTCCAGATAATCTTCTCCAATAAAAGTGAGGAATCTCTCTCACTTAAATTTGTCATAGGAAGAGGTTGGGTATTCATGAGTTTCTCAACTCCGGATAAGAGAGTAGCACCAAATTCCTTCAGATCATCCTTACTTACAAAGGATGACTGTTTAGATAAGGGTTCAAAAGTAGGGACTGGTACAAGTTTAGGATCCTTCTCAGGTGAAAAATTGGAGACTTATTTCAACTGAAATAGGGAGGAAACATCAAGTCTAGTTGCTATAACCTGTTGAGAATCATTAACATCATAGAAACTTGGAAATTTATACTGAGTGTCTATAGTACTTGAATTAGATGGATGTGAGACTTCAACAGACTCAAGATTTGGGGTTTGATCCCCCTCAACAGGTGCCTCCTTCTCAGGACTGAGAGGCCTAGGATTTGGCCTAAATCCATAGACTCAGCTATGAGTTCCTCACTCATTTCTTGTCTAGACAGCTAAAAAGCTATCTCCATCCGTTCTTCAGCAGTAGGTATGATTTAAAGAACAAATTATTCCACAGGGAGTTACTCAAGATTTACCGCTTGAAAAATATATAGCTCTTCCACTATAGGTATAGCATCCCACATTTTTATCACATAAACTTTCATTACATTATACAAAACTGAGGATATTTAAGGTTTAGTGTCTTGGAAACCAAGAACTTAATACATGAAACAAAAAAAACATTCTTCTTAAACACTTGAAAGGATTCTCCTTATGTTCATCCTAGGTTCAATACTGCATCTCATAACCTGGGTACATACATCAAAAGAAAGGGTGAGTAGAAGGTCCAGTAAGGGAAACAAGGGAAACATTTAACATATGAACTTGAGATACATCAATAAAGTCATGAAAATAACTTTAAGGCATGGCAATGAAATCATGAGGCATATCATAATAAAAATAACGTATTTCATAACTTGAAGATGTGGCTACAAAATTTAACAAATACAATCATTTCCATTTCACCAAGGTCCATCCCCAAGGTGTCAATAAAAATTACCAAGGTTATTTACTAAGGTATCAGTCTAAATGATCATCTCTAGAGATTAAGTCTTTACCCAATGCATTGAAGCGCTATCAAGGAACACCATTAAATTTGCCTTTATTATCATGTGAGACACATATATCATCATCAATCATTTAATTAACAAACCATATAGCATAAAAGAAATGGGTTTTATTTCATAATCATAATGTTTAAAAAACTGCTTTAAAGATATGATCTTTGTGTCACTTTAAAACCCACAGAAAAGGAAGGTGGGTCTCATGTATGTAAATCACAGAATTTCAAATAGAAAATTTTGGTATATATGTGAATACCCCTTTAGAATAAATATCTTTGAGTATTCACTTAATAAAATAAATGAATTTGAGAATAAGAGAGAGACATTTTGTGACGGAAATTCTGCAGCATAAAGGCTATGTTACGAGGTTTTAGAAAACATTGAAAAGAGAGGGGACATGGGTCACCCACTCATAAATGATCCATAAAATAGTAGGGGAACAGAATATAAAATATTTAAGAACATGGTAATGAAATTTGAAAGACATACCATATGAAATGAAGAACATGAAAGGACGACAAAAATAAGATTTCTCTTATGAAAATTCGGCAGCCTAACGACGTCACTTAAACTTCAACAAAAATGAATTGATGAGATAAAATAGGGTCTCTCATAATATGAACATAAAATATCATTATGATAGATATAGAGATCATACCACAACATAATAAGAAGGAACTTGAAATACTTGACATGAAAGTAGAACTTGGAAAAATGAGAAAGGTGAATGAATCCCTTAAAAATTTGGCAGCCTAACGACGCCACTTAAAACTTCAAAATACTGAATTGAAGAGATCAAATAGGGTCTCTCATAATATGAACATAAAATATCAGTATGATATATTTATAGATCATACCCAAAAATAATAAAAAGGAACTTGAAATACTTGACATGAAAATAGAACTTGAAAATGAGAAGGGTGAAAGAATCCCTTAAAAATTCGGCAACCTAACGGCGCCACTTTAACATTATTAAAATGAAATGATGAGAGAAAGAGGGGGTCTCTCATCATATGAACATGAAAAGGGAAGTAAGAGGAATATAAAATAATATCCTCCAATATAAGAGCATGAAGCATAAAAGAAATGACATAAAAGAGATTACTTGAAAAGAAAGAGAGAGGTAGGATCCCTTACCTTAAAACGTATCTCTTAAAACTCAAAGGTTGGGACCTTGAGGGCTTGGGGGCACCTTGAGAGGACTCCATGGGAGGTAATGAGACCAGAGCTTCGTTGGGGGAGAGTTGGGAGTGAAAACTAAAGGAGGAAAGGGTGGGTATTTATAGGGAATGTGAGGGGACAAGGAATTAATGGCCAAGGGACACCTCACAAGTGGTTTTCTCAAAACCATGGGCTCTCCCATGGTATTTCCCATGGAGTTAGGCCACATGGGGCCCCCAATAAAATAATCCTTCACCTTCGGTCGGCCAACCATTAAAATATCTCATGACATCATCATGACACAGTTATTATGTCATTAAACATACCGAAACCCTAAAACTGTATTTTTACTATTAACTGAAAATTCAACTTTCTCAGAAAAATAAAAAAATTTCACCTTAACCAAATATCAATGCTCTGATTTCAAAAATGAACTCTATTTTATAAAAATAATTTTCTAAATAATTTTAATTGAATTTTTAAATAAATACACTATTCACCAAAAATTCATTTTTTTCAGAAAAATCCCAAAAAAATACCGTAACATAATATCGATACTCTAAGTTCAAAAATAAAGTCCATTTTATAAAAATAATTTTCTAAATATTGTTAATTTAATTTTTAATTAAAAAACACTATTCACCCAAAAAAAACTAATACTTGACTAAAAAATTATGAAACCGTTTTTGACCCATTTTATTGAATCACATTACTTAATCAAGGTGCCTAGATTATATTAATACTTTATTTAAGTGAGATTACTAATCCATTTGGTCACATTACTAATCCTAAGCATAAAATCACTATTCATAATTTACTATTCATCAAAAATTAAGTTGATCTTATTAGACTCTAAATTTTGTACTGCACATAATTGTAGAAGACCATTTTTTGAAAATCATTACACATTTTTAATTATTTAAGGTTTACATAAACATTTTTAAAATATCATTTCTCTAAAATTCATCAAAAATATGCATACTATATTTATCCGTACATTTGAAAAATCATAAACTTCATCATAAGAAGAAATAAATTTTTTTATTTAAAATAAATGATTACACAAGGAAGTTACGGTCTCCTTACATATCCCCTTATAACCATAGCATAGGAACTAAGTGTAAGGTGTGCTAAGGTGAGGGAATCTAAGGGCGGCTCAGCCAACATTGCATGAGTAGTAATTTCTATCAGTTTGAACTTCTCGCGAAGGCAATTCCGTTATAGCTTCACAAGATGAAGTTCGGCTTGGGTTTGGTCCAGACCAAAGCCCAATGGTGCTACCTCCTTCCCAAGTTCCGTTAGATGGGCTTCGATTGGACCGAGACTACTGGATGAGGCCATCAAATCTTCTTTCTATATTAATTAACCAAGATCACTTTTATTTAGAAACAAAAATCGAAACGTTTAGTTTCCAATGGTCATATTGACCAATGGTCATATAATAGTCAAAACCCAACAGTCTCATTTTAATTATACTCATGTTATCAAATGAAACAATTTTGTTGAGTATAAAAATAAAATAACACACAAAATTAGGAAATAAGATTTATTCAAAATTTCGGGTCGTTACAATCTTCCCCCCCTTAAGAAATTGCATCCTCACAATTTTTAAAATTGGGTTTTGAAATTTCATTGAAATTCCCACATCGGAAAAGTGTCAGTAACACTATTAATTTAAAAGAAAGAAAGGGAAGTAAAAAGGTCACCCGAGTTAACCCATACTAGGATTCGATGTAGGAAAACATGGACATGGAGGAGAAAACAAAGGGTCACGTTACGAGGGATAGTGATAGAAAACATGATTAGGAGAAAGTTAACAACAAGAAAATCACAAACTTATGATGGGTTAAACGGTATTTTATTTCCCATTAGGAAACGTTAACAAACAGCGTTTTTGTTTTACGTTCCTTTTCATAGTTTTGAGGAATTCATTTACTACATAGAATAAAAACATAAAGAAATATACCTACCTTCAAGTAGAGTTTAATACTTTAATAAGTTTCTACCAAAACTAATCTTTTCTCCAAACGATGAGCATTCAAAAACACTTGGTCTCATCAAAAGCACAAGAATAATCTTCTTGAGAGTCACATAATCCACAAAATATTAACTAGCAATTTCTTCTATCTTTAAACATTATCCCAAAAATAGAAAGGGTAAGACAAAACAACTCTTCAAAAAGAAAGAATCACATGGGAAGGTAAACTTCTTTAAATCTTCAAAATTCCACGGTACTACCCAAAGTTCATCATAGAACATTCCATAAATAACTGTCCTTAAAATTCCTCAAAATAAACCAAACTAAGATTGAAACCCAAATACAAGAAGGATTTGATAACATATTCTTCCAAAATAAACTTCGTCCTTCATCTCCAAACAACATCAACCACTCCTAACATCTTATAAAAAAAGTAGCTAACCTAAACATATTTTACCCAAGATAGGTTAATCATTTCCATAAGTAACCTAAATTACTATAAGTCCACCTTAAATTCATCGATTCTTCAAAATATAAGTCAGCCTTTAATCCTCAAATAAAATACCGTAGTAATCTATTTACCTCGATCAAGTAGGGTTCCCAAAATAGTGAATGTCTTCCAAAATAATAATCATCTTTTAATCCCCTAATCATATCTGTCATATTAATATGGAAATCATCACATTTCCTATCACATTGGTTATTGGGACATGTTCTTCAATTTCTCGCCATTAACTAAGAAAATAAAGTACAATTAGGGGCTTAAATACTTAGCCAATAATCATTAAAAGGAACTTAAAGTATAGAAGGATAACTTGTAGAAGATAAGTATACCCTAACTTGTGATCCCCTAGGTCCCAAACTAGGTTATCCATGATCATATATTCCTATGTGAATCTTTATTTTATTTTATCTTTGTTCCTTTAATAATGGTTCATACTAAGCTTATGAATTTACCAAAGAATATCCCCCGGGAGTGTCGTAACCAAGAGTGAAGCAAGGCCCGTTGTCATGTACCCGTTCCCGTTCTAGTCTAGCTCAAAGAGGTGTTTTTGGGGTTTACCCCTATGTACATCTGTGCTAGAGCCACCTCTACCTGCTCATATCCAGACAGGGAAGTATTTTCTTGGAAACCCCTTACTCAATAATCACCAAAATACCATGAAGATTTCCTATATTTAAAATTTTCTATAGGATTCTTCATAAAGTTTTCATATCCTAATTTAAAAAAATAACTAAACCATCCTTTGATACCAACTATAGCATCCCACATTTTTATCACATAAACTTTCATTACATTATACAAAACTGAGGATCTTTAAGGTTTAGTGTCTTGGAAACCAGTAACTTAATACATGAAACAAAAAAAACATTCTTCTTAAACACTTGAAAGTATTATCCTTATGTTAATCCTAGGTTCATTACTGCATCTCATAACCTGGGTACATACATCAAAAGAAAGGGTGAGCAAAAGGCCTAGTAAGGGAAACAAGGGAAACATTTAACATGTGAACTTGAGATACATCAATAAAGTCATGAAAAGAACTTTAAGGAATGAGAATGAAATCGTGAGGCATATAATAATAAAAATAACATATTTCATAACTTGAAGATGTGGATACAACATTTAAAAAAGACAATCATTTTTTTTCCACCAAAGTCCATCCCCAAGGTGTCAATTAAAATTACCAAGTTTATTCACCAAGGTATCAGTCTAAATGGTCATCTCTAGAGATTAAGTCTTTACCTAATGCATTGGAGCGCTATCAGGGCGCACCCTTAAATTCGCCTTTATTATCATGTGACCCACATATATCATCATAAATCATTTCATAAACAACCCATATAGAATAAAAGAAATGGGTTTCATTTCATAATCATAACGTTTTAAAAACTACTTTAAAGACATGATATTTGTGTCACTTTAAAACCCACAGAAAAGGAATGTGGGTCTCATGTATGTAAATCCCATAATTTCAAATAGAAAATTTTGGTATATATTTTAATACCCCTTTAGAATAAATATCTTTGAGTATTCACTTAATAAAATAAATGAATTTGAGAATAAGAGAGAGACATTTTGAGATGGAAATTCTGCAGCATAACGACTATGTTACGAGGTTTTAGAAAACATTGAAAAGAGAGGGGACATGGGTCACCCACTCATAAATGATCCATAAAACAGTAGGGGAACATAATATAAAGGATTTATGAACATGTTCATGAAATTTTAAAGACATACCATATGAAATGAAGAACATGAAAGGACGAAAAAAATAAGATTTCTCTTACGAAAATTCGGCAGCCTAACGACGTCACTTAAACTTCAACAAAAATGAATTGATGAGATCAAATAGGGTCTCTAATCATATGAAAATAAAAGATCAGTATGATAGATATAGATATAATACCCCAACATAATAAAAAGGAACTTGAAAGACTTGACATGAAAGTAGAACTTTGAAAAATGAGAAAGGTGAACGAATCCCTTAAAAATTCGGCAGCCTAACGGTGCCACTTAAAACTTAAAAATAATGAATTGAAGAGATAAAATAGGGTCTCTAATCATATGAAAATAAAATATTATTATTAAAGATTTAGAGATCATACCCCAAGATAATAAAAAGTAACTTGAAATACTTGACATGAAAATAGAACTTGAAAACAAGAAGGGTGAAAGAATCCCTTAAAAATTCGGCAGCCTAACGACGCCACTTTAACATTCTTAAAATGAAATGATGAGAGAAAGAGGGGGTCTCTCATCATATGAACATTAAAAGGGAAGTAAGAGGAATATAAAATAACATCCTCCAACATAAGAGCATGAAGCATAAAAGAAATGACATAAAAGAGATTACTTGAAAAGAAAGAGAGAGGTAGGATCCCTTACCTTAAAACGTATCTCTTAAAACTCAAAGGTTGGGACCTTGAGGGAACTAGGGCACCTTGAGAGGACTCCTTGGGAGGTAATGAGACCAGAGTTTCATTGGGGGAGATTTGGGAGTGAAAACTAAAGGAGGAAAGGGTGGGTATTTATAGGGAATGTGAGGGGACAAGGCATTAATGGCCAAGGGACACCTCACAAGTGGTTTTCTCAAAACCATGGGCTCTCCCATGGTATTTGCCATGGAGTTAGGCCACATGGGGCCCCCAATACAATAATTCATCACCTTTGGTCGGCCAACAATTAAAATATCTCATGACATCATCATGACACAGTTATTATGTCATTAAACATACCGAAACCCTAAAACTGTATTTTTTACTATTCACTGAAAATTCAACTTTCTCAGAAAAATCCCAAAATTTCACCTTAACCAAATATCAATGATATGATTTCAAAAATGAACTCTATTTTATAAAAATAATTTTATAGATATTTTTAATTTAATTTTTAAATAAATACACTATTCACCGAAAATTCATTTTTTTCAGAAAAATCCCCAAAAAATACCGTAACATAATATCGATGCTCTGAGTTCAAGAATAAAGTCCATTTTATAAAAATAATTTTCTAAATATTTTTAATTTAATTTTTAATTAAAAAACACTATTCACCCGAAAAAAACTAATACTTGACTAAAAATTTATGAAACCATTATTTACCCATTTTATTGAATCACCTTACTTAATCAAGGTGCCTAGATTATATTAATACTTTCTTTAAGTGAAATTACTAATCCATTTGGTCACATTACTAATCCTAAGCATAAAATCACTATTCATAATTTACTATTCATCAAAAATTAAGTTGATCTTATTAGACTCTAAATTTCGTACTGAACATAATTGTAGAAGACCATTTTTTGAAAATCATTACACATTTTTAATTATTTAAGGTTTACATAAACATTTTTAGAATATCATTTCTCTAAAATTCCTCAAAAATATGCGTACTATATTTATCCGGACATTTGAAAATTCATAAACTTCATCATAAGAAGAAATCATATTTTTTATTTAAAATAAAGGATTACACAAGGCAGTTACGGTCTTCTTACATAGCCCCTTATAACCCCAGCATAGAACCTAAGTGTAAGGTGTGCTAAGGTGAGGGAATCTGAGGGCGGCTCAGCCAACATTTCACGAGTAGTAATTTCTATCAGTTTTAACTTCTCACAAAGGAGATTCCGTTCTAGCTTCACATGATGAAGTTCGGCTTGGGTTTGGTCCAGAGAAAAGACCAGTGGTGCTACCTCCTTCCCAAGTTCTGTTAGATGGGCTTCGATTGGACCGAGACTACTGGATGAGGCCATCGAATCTTCTTTCTATATTAATTAACCAAGATCACTTATATTTAGAAACAAAAATTGAAATGTTTAGTTTCCAGTGGTCATATTGACCAATGGTCATATAACAGTCAAAACCCAACAGTATCATTTTAATTATACTCATGTTATCAAATGAAACAGTTTTGTTGAGTATAAAAATAAAATAACACAAAAAATTAGGAAACAAGATTTATTCAAAATTTCGGGTCGTTACAATAGACTCTTCTACTACAGGCTCATCCACTATAGTAGAAGAGCCTATTGTAACCCCAACAAAATAACTTTTTTTGGACTGACCAAATTCTATAAAAACTTAAAAAGAATCCTTGTTTCTCCATCTAATTCTGTAGCAATGGCTCTTTTCTGGGTTCCATTTCCAGTTAGGGTTTTCAGAGCATCTTCTAGATCAAATAAATTGGTTGAAGGTGGAGGTCCTCTCTGATAATCCTCACATATGCCTTCATGAGGTATCCTAAGGAATGAAACCCATAACCTCGAAAAAAAGAGCATCTCTAACCACTTACCCATCTCCTCACAACAAAACTCTCACCAGAATCAAATGAGAACTGTACGTATTGGTAAAACTAAGCTACAAAACTAGGATAGATAAGCCTATCCTCCTCCGATAACCATTCTAACCAGCCTTGTTGTTCTAACACTTTCAATACTAGAGACTTACTAGTCAGAAGCCATTTGGGGAAAATCTCTTTCTCAGGTACAACAACACGGTTTACCAGATTCAGATTTAAAGGTACTTCAGGTGTTATCTTAGGTGAAATCTTCTTCTTCTTCGAGATGTGCTTCTATGGGGTCGATGATGATGGACGTTTCATTATTGGCATTCACTGAAGGTTCGAGCATGAGAAGGGTTGCAAGGATGAAGAAGGGTTTGAAAAGAGTTGGTAGAAGAAACCCCGAGTGAAGAAGCGAGTGATACTTACTTTGTTTTATCATTTAGGAATTCCAAACGTCGCTAAAATAAAAACACGGGAATATAAAAAGGTAAAAAAGGGTAATTACTGCGATACAGGTTTTAAAAAAACATAAAGAATTTTTACGGTGAGGCCATGAGTGGCCATTATGGTGAGACAATAAATGAGTTTCACAGTGAGACCGGGAACTAACTTTTCAGTGCACGTTACGGTGGGACAGTAAATGTCAAACTATAAGTAAAAAATGCTAATGGTGAGATTGTAAACATAAAAAATTATAGTGAGACAGTAAACATGAGAGATAATAACTGAGAAACCGTAATCATGAAACAGTAAAGTATAACACAGTAAGATATCAAACAGTAAGACTTGAAATTGTAACTAGTAAAGTATATATTTGATATTTATCATGCCTAGTTCATGTATGATAGAGTCTATTCTCTCAAAATTTAATGGTTTAGTGAATATATCAGCAAGTTGATATTCAGTACCAATGAATTCCAAGGTGATATCACCTTTTTGATAATGATCTCTCAAAAAGTGATGTCTTACATCAATATGCTTTGTCCTATAATGTGAAACATGATTCTTTAAGATATTAATAGCACTTGTGTTGTCACAATTTATAGGTACATGCCTGAATTGATATCCATAATCTAGTAATGTGTGTTTTATCCACAAAATTTGTGCACAACAACTGCTAGCAGCTATGTATTCAGCTTCTGCAGTAGAAAATGCAACATAATTTTGTTTCTTACTACACCATGATACTAGTGACTTGCCTAAAAGATGACATTTTCCAGATGTGCTTTTTCTATCTAAATTACATCCACCGAAGTCAACATCAGAATAACTAACTAATTCAAATGATTTTCCTTTAGGATAAAACAGTCCTAGATTGGGTGTTTTCTTGAGGTATTTGAAAATCCTCTTTACAACATTTAAATGAGATTCTTTAGGATTTTCTTGAAAACAAGCACACATACACACACTAAACAAAATGTCAGGATGACTAGTAGTTAAGTAGAGTAAACTTCTAATCATTCCTCTATAAGTGGTTTGATCAATAGATTTTCCATCTTCATCAAGATCTAACTTACAAGTGGTACTCATGGGAGTGTCACTAATTTTAGTGCTATCTAATCCAAAGTGTTTTAGAAGATCCTTAGTATATTTACTTTGGTTTTAAATAATACCATTTTCATTTTGAAAAACTTTAAATACAAGAAAATATTTGAGTTCTCCCATTAAACTCATTTCAAATTCGTTTTTCATCATTTTAGAAAAATCAACACATTAATAATTCTTTGAAGATCCAAAAATAATGTCATCTACATAAATTTGAACAACTAAAACATCATTGGAAATTCATTTTATAAAAAGAATAGGATCATTTATTCCTTTTGTAAATCCTTTGGAAATCAGAAAAGTACTCAATTTGTCATACCAAGCTCATGGAGATTTCTTTAAACCATATAAAGATTTTGATAATTTAAAAATATGATTTGGAAAATGAGGGTTTGTAAATCCAGGAGGTTGTTCAAAAAAAACATCCTCAGCTATATACCCATTTAAGAATTCACTCTTGACATCCATTTTATATAGTTTGAAATTCAAATGTGCTGCATAGGCAAGTAGGATTCTGATAGCTTCAAGTATGGCTGCTGGTGCAAAGGTCTCATCATAGTCAATTAATTCTTCTTGACTATAGCCTTCTGCAACTAGTCTAGCCTTGTTTCTAACTATGTTACCAGCTTCATCAACTTTATTCCTAAAAACCCATTTAGTGCCTATGGTCAAAGTGTCCTTAGGTCTGTTGACAAGTTTCCAAACTTTGTTTCTTTCAAATTGATTCAATTATTCTTGAATATACATCACCCAAAATTCATCATTGATTGCATCATTGATATTTTTAGGTTCATGTTGTGAAAGAAAAGCTTGATGTTCAACCTGGTTTCTCAGAGAAGCTCTAGTTTGTGTCCCTCTATCTAAATATCCTACTAAAACATCTAAAGGATGATTTTTAAGAGTCCTAGTTAGTCTATAAAAGATAGGGATAGAAATTGATGGTTCGTTTACAGGTTTGGGTTCTATAGAAGCAGGTTCTGAAAAATTTCCAGAACTGGTTATCTTAACAACAGGTTCACTGTTTTTTTTATTAAGGTCTAGAATGGACATATCTTATTCAATATTTCCAAGAGGGTTCTTAGGTTCATGTGGACCAGTTTTATCAAATTTGATGTGTACAGATTCTTCCACACATTTGGTTCTCTTATTGAATACTCTATAGGATTTATTGGTTATAGAGTAACCTAGGAAAATTCCTTCATCACTTTTGGAAGAAAATTTGTCAAGATTATCTTTAGTGTTAAGGATAAAAAATTTTCAATCAAAAACTCTAGAGTAATTAACCTTAGGCTTCCTATTGTTCCAAAGCTCATAAGGGGCCTTTTTTAGAATTAGTCTAGTAAAGACTCTATTGATAATGTAACAAGCTGTATTGACAGCTTCAGCCCAAAAGTAAATAGGTAAATCATATTCATTAATCATTTTCCTAGAAATCTCTTAAAGAGTCCTATTTCTTCTTTCTACTACACCATTCTGTTGAGGTGTTCTAGGGGCAGAGATGTTGTGACTATAGCCATTATGTGAGCAATAAGTTTCAAACTCTTGATTTTCAAACTCTCGACCATGATCACTTCTTAAGGTCTTTATCCTAAGTCCACTAAGGTTTTCTACAAACTTGGAATATTTAACAAAATAGGAACAAGATTCACTTTTGTGAGCTAGAAAGTATACCCAAGTGTATATAGAAAATTCATCTACAAGGAAATAGACATAGTGCTTCCCATTTAAGCTAGAAAATCTAGATGGTCCAAATAAATCCACGTGAACCAACTTGAGAGGTTGATAAGAAGAAACTTCTTTCTTTGATTTGAAAGAAACTTTATGTTGTTTTCCCTTTTGACAAGGATTACAAACTTTATATTTTGGGAATTATAGTTTGGGAAAGTCTCTAACTAAACCTTTCTTAGTCATTTTCATAAGAGAGTGTACATTGCAGTGTCCTAATCTTCTGTTCCATAGCCAAGATTCTTTATGAAAAACATTTAAACAAGTAACATTTTGTTTAGCTAAATAATTCAAATTTACAACATAAATATTTTCATTTCTTAATGCAGTAAATACAAAAACATTTTTAGAATCAAATACATTTCAAGCATAATTTTTAAATTTAACATTGAAACCATCATCACACAACTGAGAAATACTTAGCAGATTATACTTTAGTTCATCAACAAATAAAACTTTAGAAATTAAAATTGAATCAGTGTTACCAATCTGGCCTAAGCCGATGATTTTTCCTTTTGAGTTATCCCGAAAGGTGAAATTTCCTCCATTAACATTGATTAAACTCTTAAAGAATGAGTAGTCTCCTATCATATTCCCTGAACATCCACTATCCAAATACCATATCTTCCTATAGGAACTTTTCCAGCATGTTTCCTACAAAACAGATTTAGACAGAAAATGATTTTGGTACCCAGATTTTCTTGGGTCCAGATAGGTTAGCAAGTAGAACTTTTGGTACCTAGATTTGTCTAATGGATTTCATATAATCAATATATTTGAAAGATTTTGAAAGATAAACTTTTTTTGATCTATAACTATGTGAGTATCTAGTTGATACATAAGAATTTCCTGAACTGAAACTATCAGCATACTGTCTAGATTTAGGAATAAATCTATTCTTTGTAATATGTCTCCGTCCAGGCTGATAGCCTAAAACAGTAGTATAATTTAGTGCTACTTTTTTTCCTAGAATTTGTGTAAGAGTGTCCTTTCCATTAGTAAGTTTTTCTAAATCTTTCTTGAGTTGCTCATTAGACAGTTTCAGTTCAGTATTCTCTTTGAGTAGTTGAGCATTCTTTTCCTTTTTGACTTCTAATGCAGATTTGGCAGTGCTAGTTAAAGAATGCTGTTTTTTAAGGCTTTATACTTGTCTTTCAGATCATTGCAGGTATCCTCTAGCATGTTACAGTATTCAAATAATTCTTCACTAGACATTTTTTTCAGAATCAGAATCAAAATCATCTCTAGAATAATAAGAGTTTAAAGAAGTAGTATCCAATGTTACCTCAGATGTGTTTGTCATAAAACCCATATTATCTTTTTGAGATTTTTCATCTTGAGTGGAATTAGAATCACTTGAACTATCTTCTGAAGCACTCCAGGTCTCTTTCATAGCTTTCTTATATTTGTTTTCCTTGTACTCATATTTCTTCTTGTACTTTAACTTTGGACAGTCATCTTTCACATGTACTTTCCTCTTGCATTCGTAGTAGACTATGTCATCACTTTTATCAGTCCTTTCCAATCCTTCTTCCATTGACCTTTATTGTTATACTTTCCCTTGTAATTGGATTTTATGAAAAACTTATTTTTTCTATAAAACTTCTTAAAACGTCTGGATATCTGAGTCATTTCAGCATCACTGTCAGATTCACTCTCTTCATTACTTGAACAATCACTTGCAGCTTGAATTTTCTCTTTGTCCTTGATTTTTGAAGCAGTGGTCTTGAAGGCTACTGATTTCTTTCTTGGTTCATCATCTTCTTCTTTTTTTACCTTCATCTCTTCTTCATACATCATCAAATTACCAATAATCTCTTTGATAGGCAGCTTTCCAATGTCACATGATTCTCATTTAGAGACAGAGGTTCCTCTCCATCTATATGGTAGGCATCATAGTATCCTCATGATTTGATCCTTTGCTGGAACAACTTTTCCCAATGATCTCATTGTATTGACTATCTCATTAAACCTGAGATACATATCAAAAATAGATTCTTCAGTTTTCATTTTAAAATTATCATACTTAATAGTTTATGTGTTTAGTATCATTTCTTTAACATTGGTTGTTCCCTCATGGGAAACAACCAGAGTATCCCATATTTCATAAGCAGTCTTAGAAACAGATATTCGATTAAATTCTTCATCTTCTAAAGCACAATACAGGGCATTCATTTCTTTACAATTATTATTGTAAACAACTTTAGTAGGTTCATCCCAAGTAGTTCTAACATTTTCTGGAATCTTATACTGAGTCTCTATGGCAGTCCAAATGTCAAATCCCATACTTTCTAGATGAATTTTCATTTTGATTTTCCATTGGGAATAATTAACACCATTAAAGAAGGGTGGCCTATTGTTAGCTACACCTTTTAATCTGTTATCCACAATACCTAAGTTATATAAAGATATAAAAATTTAGAATTAACAGAAATTTTAATATCTTTAAGATATAACTAAAATCACAGTTGAAAACTTTTCACAAATAGAGTGTTTTGAAAACCTTTCATCAACTCCTATGATATGAAATGTTGGTTGGAGTGGATACTCAAGAGGGGGGTGAATTGAGTTCCAATTAAAAATTTCTGTTTAAAAGATTTGTATTAAAATCCAACAATTCATAAAACAAGTTAAAATGTAGTGAATTTATAAAGATTGTAAAAGTTCAATTAGTTTCTCAAAGATTGATTATTTCTTATTTAACTTAATCTGAATATTAAGTTAGCTTTTGAAACTAACTTACTAGCTCACAATAATTACAAACACTTGCTAGTTCAACTATCAAAGTTACTTTAAAACAGATTTGAGTTTCAAAGTAAATAGCAGCGGAATATTGAAAAATAGTTTAAACTAAAATAAGATTCATAGTAGTGTTAAACAAGAGGTTCAGTCTCAATTTGAGACTTAGTCCTCTCAAATAGTTTATATAAAACTTTTATCCACACCCTGGATCGGGGTTACAATAGTACTCAGACTGTCCAGATACTCATACCTCTACCACAATTCTACATGGGATACACAAAGGTGTAAAGAGTTTAGTGTGAGGATTTTAGTATCCTCCAGTTCAGCTTAGAAGTCAGTGTGTGTCAAAACAGAAAAGAGCACACACTGCTCATAATTTAAAGAAAAGGATGATCACAACAGAGAAAGAATACAGAAATGAGTTTCTAATTCTCTTTGTGTGATTCCAATGCAGCTTTGGACTCCTTTGGATTGAAGCAGATGAAGCTTGGAGTCCTTCACAGGAAGTTGTTTGGAAAACATAGTGTCGTGGTTTTTTTTCTTCACTTCCAGTACAGGTGTTCAACTTGAATGTGAGAGTATTCCAAGTGGTGCTTGAACCCCCTCTTTGAACTTCTGTTCTTGATGTGTATGAGTGTTCTTCGAGTTCTTTGTGTGTTCATCTCTACATGTATGTGTGTATCTCTTCTTATTCCTTATGTATATGTCTCTGTTTATGACTCTGTGTATATATCTATTTTGAAGCAGCTCGATATTCCTTTTATTTATCCGTTTGTCTGGAAATGGGGATGATTACCTTTTATAGGTATGCAGTATAGTTACCTGACATGCCAACAACCAACATTAATTAATAGTAGTTGCATTAAAAGCATAAAATATGACCGTTGGAAATTAAATTGAAATACGACTAAATAGTTTAATAAACGGTGTCATAATAAGTCATGGAAATGATGTCTCCTTCACATGGTGTCTTGGTTGATCACGGTGTCTGAGTGTCACGGTGTCTCATGGTCATGGTGTCTTGTTCACAGTGTCTGCTTCATGGTGTCTTGTTCACAGTGTCTCATTTACGGTGTCTTGTTCATCGTGTCTTGTTCACGGTGTCTACTTCACGGTGTCTTGTTCACGGTGTCTTGTTTATGGTGTCTTGCTTCATGGTGTCTGGCTTCATGGTGTCAAAAACACATAGCCAGTGGTAGACTCACAATGTCTTAAACTTTCCAAAGTAACTATGTGCAGAATTAAATAAAGATGATAATAGAAAGGATTAGACCTAATCATTTGTTAAAGAAGGTAAAAAGATAATATAAAGTAGGTAAATTGAAAATAGATTAATTAAGATCTTTCAAGGCTCTTCTTAAAGCATGAGAAAACTTTAAACATAAATACAGATGATTGGATATAATGTATAGAAGTTAACTAGGTTGAATAAGATTTGGAATCATTATCACATGATTAAATAAGATTTGTGATCATTAAAACATGATTAATACATGAGGAGTCCATCATAATTTATTTATATCTCATATATTAATTAAATTTATCATTATTACATTCTATGTAAAGCATTAGTTAAAGATGAGTCATATCGCTTCGCGAGGTGGTGATCCGTCATTCATATGATCGACATTATTGTATCTCCTATGGAATGAAAGGTAAAAAAGGTATATTTTATATAATTAATAGATATTTATAATTATGTTATAAATATCATATATATTCTAATGTCTTGGAAATTCTGTGTAATTTTTTTTTATATGGAATTATTTTGAGACCGTGAAATCTGACGACGTGCGATTTTGAGGCCCGGAGTGCCCGAAATGATCCATCAAAGTTTGGTTAAGTTTTAATTAGCATGCATAAGAAGTTTTCCTGAAAAATTGTAATAACTCTTAAACGAAAACTCAGATCAGAAATCCAAGGGTACTATTGTGTTTGGGATGACATGTTTACCCTAGGAGTGACTTAAGTTTAGTCAGCGGGGGCCTCCTATGAGAAAACCCAAAAATGGAATAACCGTAAATAAATTAATTAAATAAATTTATTTTATTTTTCAAATGCTTATAACTCATGAATGGTAACTTGGATTGAAAATACGAGACCACCTCTAAACTCATGAGGGTATACTCTCTTTAGGTAGATACTAACATTGGTCGGCACGGGCCACTAGTGAAATTTAGTTTTTAGCTGTAAATAAAATAATTAAGTGACAATTATTTTATTGTAAAATTCATAACTTCTAAACGGTAACTCAAATTGAAAATCTGAGAGTATAGTTGGGTTATTTGGGGTGTGTTTCACTTAGGAAAATCCTAACCTTGACTGGCGCGGGTCAAGGGTGACTGTTATAATTTTTCCAAACTTTTTTTGGGTTTGTTTAGTAAACGCACAAGAGATGTTATATAAATTTTGAACTAGTGCTTGGAATTGAAATCTGAGGGCACCGTTGAACTCACAGCGCCGATATTCGCTTAAGGAGACATTCACTTCGATCGCAGTAGGTCCGGAGAAAAAGTTATTTTTTGGAACTTTTAATAGAAGAAATAAAATAAATTTATTATTTTATTTTTATCCTTTTCCTCCAACAGACGAGCGATAAGGTGGGACTGGAAATGTGTCAAGCCAATAAATGGCTTGACCTTTCAATTCTAAGTAGCTACACCGTTGGGGAATTAGGAAGGTTCCTAATTAATGGGCCTGCATTAATCCCATGAACGTTGAACACCCTTCCCCTCTTTTATTTATATGGAGTTTGGAGAGATGTGTTAACACTATTTCACCATGCAACGAAGTGCTGGAAAAGTGCAGTGATGCCAAACCCTTGGAGGACGAAGTTGGTTCCAGCGGGCGATGACGAGAAAACCTGAACCCTGAACCGAAGAACGACAATCGAGCGACGTCATTGGAGGTTTGTTGCAGGGATGATGAACGCCGACACCTCCTCAAATGCGGACGCTCTCCAATGAACTTGAGGTAGGGGTTATTTTTTTGTGTGTTTTTTATTTCCTCTTCCCTGTTGTTGAATTTATATGAAGAACGCGGGTCAACTGACTAACGGGTTGACCCATGATTATTTTATCTTTGCGGGAGGTAGTTGCGGGGTAACTTGTAGGGTTTGATGTTTTAAATACCCACTTACCCATTATTGAAGTTATTCATGATTCAAAAGTTGTTGAACCACTTGCTACCACTCTAACGCAGAGGGTGCGGGCCAAAACAAAAATGGACCGACCTCTTCGCAATCCCTTTTAGTTTTTGATGAAATATTTGCAATAGAGGAAGACAAAAACTGAAGATGGATATTGGCACTGGTGGGGCTCGGGTATGGCGGCCGACACCACGACCGACCAAGAAGATGGAGGCGGTGCAACCACGCCGCCGGAGAAGGGCCACAACGGAGCAAGAGTGGCGTCCAGTGGAGGCCGGCCGCATGATGGGGCAGCGGCGCGCGTCCGCACTGCCCGGCGAGCAAGGGGCACGACATGTGCCACAACGGCGAAGGGAAGGAGGCCGGAGTTCAGCCAGCTGTGGAGGGGCAGCCCATGACACGTCGCTGGGAGGCAAGGGGCCAACCATTTTGGCCAGCCAAGTTGGACCGAGCAGGAGCCGTGCGGGTCCTGCGTGCTATTGGCAACAAAAGGGCCGAAGGCCGTTCGGTGGTTGGGGTGGCGGCGCCTGACTCCCCCTATATGTAGCCAGGCCGGGCCACCCACCACGGGCTGGGTCGGTCCGACCGTGTCGGACCAGACCCGGACCAACTTCAACCCACTTTCTCTCTTTTGGCCATAACTTTGGCACCAGGCGTCTGTTTGACGAACTGTCTACAACACCAGAACCCTTGGAGAAAGACATTACTTTTGGTATACCCCACTCGAGTTTTGGATAAAGTTGAGGTATGGTCGGGTTGGATCGAGCACGAATCCAACCGGGACCTCAGAACTAAAAGGCTAATAACTTACAGACCGAGCATATGATTGACACACCGTATGTTGAATTGAGACCCCTATTACATGGAGGTCCTTTGGAATACTTATTTATAGGAATTAGTGGAATTTGGAGTATCGACCAGTGGCTTGAGGAGTGGACACTCCCAGAGTTAATCGAGCTTAGTGTGGGAACCCTGTAGTTGGCTGTGACGTGGTACCAGGATCCTGTGTGGGTCTGACGATGTACTGACGATGTACTAGAATCCCATGTGGGTCTTAAGATGTACTGATGATGTACTAGGATCCTGTGTGGGTTTGACGACGTACTGATGATGTACTAAGATCCTTTGTGGGTCTGACGTCGTACTGACGATGTAATAGGATCCTGTGTGGGTCTGACGATGTACTGATGATGTACCAGGATCTTGTGTGGGTCTGATGATGTACTAACGATATACTAGGATCCTGTGTGGGTTTAACAACATATTGACAATGTACTAGGATCATGTGTGGGTCTGATGATGTACTGACGATATACTAGGATTTTGTGTGGGTCTGATGATGTACTGAGGATGTACTAGAATCCTCTGTGGTTTTGACGACGTACTGGCGATGTACTAGGATCCTGTGTGGGTTTGACGATGTACTGATGATGTACTAGGATCCTGTGTGGGTCTGACGATGTACTAGGATCCTGTGTGGGTCTGAAGATGTACTGATGATGTACTAGGATCCTGTGTGGGTCTGACGATGTACTGACGATGTACTAGGATCCTATGTGGGCCTGACGATGTACTAGTATCCTGTGTGGGTATGACGACGTACTGAAAATGTACTAGGATTCTGTGTGGGTCTAATGATGTACTGACGATGTACTAGGATCCTGTGTGGGTCTGAGGATGTACTGACAATGTACTAGGATCTTGTGTGGGTTTGACGATGTACTAATGATGTACTAGGATCCTATGTGGGTTTGATGATGTACTAGGATCCTATGTGGGTCTGACGAGGTACCCAGATCCTATATGGGTCTGACGATGTACTACGATCCTCTATGGGTCGGATGATGATTTAGGATCCTACATGGGTCTTCCTCTTAACAGAGTAAGATGATTCAGTGGTTACATCTAATCATCTCTACTATTGTACTTAAGATATACCTGGTGTGAGCTGAGTTTGTACCTATGTTGTACTTTCCTTCATGGTAATACCTTGGTGGCATTCTTCTGTGTGGCATACCTATGTGGTACTTAACTTCGTGATATTTCTTCCTTTGCGGAACAGTTGAGCTTTGGGATTTTGAGTTGGACCTTGTGTTTCCTCATGATTGAGATGGGTATACTGGATAACTTAGGTATATGTATGGGCATATACCTAAGTAGGGTTGTCAGTTGATTTCATGCTTTGTGGTTTATCCTTTGTGAATTTTGTGAGACCTTGAGGGTCTTGGGATCCCTACTGAGTATCATTATACTCACCCCTGCATGGGCTATGCCCGCACCATATTGTGTTTGGTGCAGACGACAGTCAACACTGACTGAGGATGAGGGTACCGGGACTGGTGGTAGCCCGAAGGTGGACATTAGACGAGGCATACCATGGTGATGACCATTCGAGAGTTTTACCTACCCTTCAGGTAGGATACTTGGTGGGTGTTTACATGAGATATTCCAGTTTACTTGTACTTTTTCAGTTTCTTGTACTTTCCAGTTGGGCTTGTATTCTGGACCCTTTTTACTTACTGTAAATACTCTTTTTCTATATAGTTTACTTGTGTTCGTATCTTGCTGTGTTCTTGGTTATGTGAATTTACAGGTTATAAAGGCGATGCCTTCCCAATATTAGGGAATATGCCTTCGGTGTTAGTCGCTAGCCCCTGGCCTATAGAAGGTAGGCTTGGGGTAGTTATGACACGAGCCCTGGGGGACGGGTCATGACATATATACTTTATATCTATCATAATACCTGATCATGATAGGTTGTAATGGAAAAAAGAATGACATCGGTTCGTGAGGTGGTAGTCCACCATACACATGAATATTGTTTTATTTACCCATTTGATGGAATTTGAGATGGTTGTAGGTAATGAAACTATTATCACAAAATCACAAGATATGGAATATAATTAGGTTATTATTGTAGGTTACAGGCGTAACGGAAGCGTATTAGAGGGTGTACCCAACTTTAATTTTTCCATTAAAAATTATCAATCTAAGATCTGTCACAATAATAAAAAACTAAATATTTGGAATAGAATGAAGAACCAAAGAAAATGAATATAGTACCAGAACCATAGAGAGGATCATCATATGTTGGTTATAATTAATTTAATTAAAAGACAAGAATTACCTTGATGGAATTATCTCTCCGTTGATGTTTCCGGTCACGATCTGATATGATCTGTCAATGCATCATATAATTGAAGTGTAGGATTCCTCTAGAAGTGATCCAAACATTCTCCATATATCTCTAGATATCACCAAAGGAATCTCCGGGTGCTAGCACAGAAGATCCTTCACTTGAGATGTCCTTCTTCGATCACCTTGAGAGCCATTTTCAATGTTCTCTCCTTGATCTGGTGGAGGAGGATCTCTCTCGTAGCTTTAGAGTGTTCTTGGAAGAAAATAATTCTCTCTTAGATCGAGAGTTTTCTCTAGATCTGTTGTACACAACCACCAAAAAAATGGCTAGGGTAATGAGAATTATATAATTGGGATTTTAATTACTTAGAATAATAAAATTAATTAATTACCCAAAAGCATTTATTCATTTCATTTAATTCTTAGTAAGACCCCATATCTAATAATAACAGTTGACTATTATTATTACTTGACATGCACCCAACAAATTACACCTAATATTATTTAATAAAATAAATAATATTATTTCTCACAAATCCCAAAAAAAATACACGACGTGTATATTAATATACATGACGTGTAATTTTATTTTTCCATTTTCTTTATTTCCTCCACCATATTTATTAGACCTTGAATAATGGATATTTATTTCTAAAATAAATATCACTAAATTAATCTCTAATAAATATATTATTTCGCCCACAATATATTCTCTCGAATAACTAATGTTGAAATAAATGCGACTAGGCATCCTTGAATATTTATTCAACCACAATCGGGAATAATCTTTATTCAACTTGTTAAATTAATATTTAACTGAGATACTTGGACACACTTAATACGTGACCCTTTAGGCCTCTTTCTCAGTGGAATTAGGCGGAACCTGCCTAAAATCCAAGGTTAGCATCTAACAACATACCAAGGAACCCAAAGAGAAAGAAGTTAATATTAGAATAACGTGTCACCTCCTACGAATGCTTATCGTGTAATGTAATCTTTTTGTCTTGATATGTCGAATCAAGCGGGTTGCATGCTAGTTCCATCAACCCATGTACTCGATTATTATTTCTTTGAATTTCCAGAATTGAACTCGCCCATTCCTTACCATGGACATGGATTTATTAAGGATATATAAATTCCATCAAAGGGCCCGAGATATCTACTTCTGTTATTGAACAGAAGGGAGAAATCCTTTCTCGCATTATCTATTAATGCAGTATTACTCATAACGCACCCAACATATGCTACCTCACTATGAACAATGTGTCGTCATAGTTTTCATCAATAAATCTAAGTGCGCGAATTGCAATATCCATTAATAATAATCTTAAATACTAAGGACCAATACACATGTCTGAAGATAGGAACATCCAATGAAACTATGAAATGTGTATTTCCTACTAGCGGGTCTCATTCTCATAATATCCTCCTGGATATTACAAAGGGCGCACACCATGAGAAGGTGCCTCAAAGTTTTATGAGTCCTCACCCCTAATGGCCTATATTATTTGTGTCCCTAAAATAAAATTATCTGGACATAGAACATATATTCAAGAACAATGTTATGGAACTTCCGGGTTCTCATCATAGTAGGGATCCACTATGACCTTTTAGTGCAACAGATATCCTTAGGACATTATCACATGCATTTTCACACAGAAGAACAATCAAGATGTGATAAGATATTTATTAATTAATAAAGTACAAAGTATTTGGTTCTAGGCCAGAAAATACAAAAATTATATCATCATGGTTTAATAATAATTTAATGAGGTAAAAAAATAAATAAAATAAAATTCCTTACTGAAGAACGTTACCTCTTCTTCAGGTATCCTCCTTAGGTTTACACTAAAAGCCTTCATAGGTTGGATTTATGCACAAAATAATTCTTCTAGGATTAGGTGAGGGATGAGAGGAAGTTATTTGGTTAGATATTGGATGAAAAAAAAATTATTTAAGGTATTAAGAGTATAGGAGAGTAGGTGGCCTTTTATAAGTGGGGGAAAGGACACACTTAGTATTTTTGAAAAGAATTGAGTGCTCCCACATTTTTTATATGTAACAAGGGTCTAAAATGGAAAATTATAGAACCTAAGAGGTGTAATGTTTAATATATTTCCATAAAATAGTTTTTTTATATAGGTTTATAGGTCATTTTACCCTTATCATTTTAGTTTAACCCTCGATAAACTCTTTTTTACCGTAACTGCGATAATTATTTTTTTCTACATTCACTATCAGTTTTAGTAAAAAAAATGTTAAAATTATTAGATAATATAAATTATTATAATTAAAAATATTGAACCCATTTTACCAAATTACATTCACATAAATGGTAAAATTTAATTTAAATTTAATCCTAAAGGTGCGACTAGAAAACATGTTTTTAAATAGAAAATGTTCAAAAGTTTTAAAAAGTTTTTATAAAAAAGTTCAATATGAAAGCGATTCAAATTACCTAAGTTGGATTAATTGATGTAAAATTAAAGTAAATTAACTTCTAAATCAATTTAAAATATAATTTAAACTTATAAAAAATTTAAACAAAATGATAATTTTTGATTAAAATTCATTATTTTTCACTATTCATAAAAAATTTAATCATTTCAAAAAATTATCAAAAATTCACCCTAATATAAATTTTCCATGATAATTTAAAAAATAAATTTTATTTATTAAAATAAATTTTCTAATAGTTTAAAAAATGAAATTTAAAACAAAACCCACAAACATGATGAAAAAAAGATTTTTTGAGAAGTGTATTTTTCAAGAACATGATGATTTTATATTGACTATTTATATTATAATAATAATTGTGTGAATATAAATTAAAATTTATTGATTTATAATCTATAAATTTCATTTAAAACATTCCTTATTTTTTATTATTTTAAATAATTAAAATGGAGAATCTTTATTCGCTTTAAAACAGTTTTTAGAAAAAAACCATTTTTTGAAAAAACCTATACTAAAATCCAATATAAATTGGATTTAAAATAAATTAAGTTGGTTAAATATAAATAAATAATAATTATGTTTATTTAAATCATATTAAAAATATAATTTGAATTTTAAATTCATGAATTTATTAAAAAGAAATGACACTTTTACAAAAATTGTAATTTGTCACTATTTAGTGAAAAAAATAAATATTTTCAAAAAAATTAAAAAATTTCACCCAAATTAGATTTTGATATTATTATTAAAAAAATTAAATTAATTTTATAAAATACATTTTTATTAAAGTTACAAAAATTAATCATAATATTTGTTTCAAGAAAAGCAATAAAAAATCATTTTTGAAGAGAACATAATTTCGAAGAATAAAATAAATTTACTAAAAATTGATTGATTTTTTAATAAAAATTTGTCAATAATTTATATTGAGTAACACACACAATATATATATATATATATATATATATATATATATATATATATATATTATAAAGTAGTTAATACTATTCACACCCTCTAATTTAATAGCTAGTTTTTAACATATATAAATATATATATCATGGGTCATTTAAGCTCGATTTGCATATTGAATACACTATTGAATATAAAAAGTATTCGAGTTGTGTGTATCGAAAGCTATTAAAGATATCAAATTAATTTATAAATAAATATGTCTTAAAGTCTCGAAGATTTATATTCTTGTGTATGCTCACTATTGTGTGTCATTTACATTATCAAATATATTTTTCTTCTTTTAAAATCTCTAGGTGTTACATCCTACCCACATTTAATAAATTTCATAATCTAAATTTGAATTTTATCTTGGTAATCAAAGGCTAAACATTTGAAAATAATTTTATTGTAAAAATACATCATAAAAATGGTTAATAAAACATCCCATTAATAAGAGAGAAAGGGAAGTGAAAAGGTCATATGGAATGCACATAACTAGGTTTCGAAAAAGAAGAATATAGGTGGGAATGAAAGAAAAACATAAATAATCATAGAGAGTAATTGAGTTAATTTATCACAAGAAAGTGAATGATCAATGGAAAGTTAAGGTCCTTAAAACCATAAATCTGTGATGATCTAAAAGTACATTTGATTTATCAGGTATGAATGTAATAAGATAAAATTTTTGTTTAAAAATAATTTTCCTAGAGTTGAGTAATTATTTTCCAATGAGACTAAGAGAATAAGGAAATTTACCTACTTGATAATTATAATTTCATCCTTTTGTAAATTTCTATCACAATCTCAACTTTTTCTCCAAACAATGAGTATTCAAGATGAATTCTTCATGAATAAAGATCTAAAATCAACTTTTAAAGACTATATAACCATGAAATTGATAATAATATATTCCTACTATCTTTAGACATTAACTAAAACCAAACTAATTAGCACATGGTAAGATAATTCCCAAAATGAATAACCCTTCGTATGATACATTAATCTTAAAAATTCAGTTGCAACACCCAAAGTTGAAACTAAATCATTCTATAAACCTATATCCCAAATAACCTCAACAACCTCAAAATTAGAGGGTGTTTTAACCTCAAAATTTATCTCATACCTTTAAAATTTCAAGCCCAAAAATATGGTGATCCTTTTTTGAAGTAATATTAATCACTTAGTCACCAAATAACTTTTCAATGCTGGGGTTATATATATGATAAAACTTTCACACTACTAGAAATATAGCCTATACCCACGGTTTGAAACCGTGGGTATATCCCATAAAACCGTGGGTATAGGATATACCCACGGTTTCATTAACCGTGCGCTGCAGTGGCGTCGGTATAGACCTATACCCACGGTTTTGTAGGAACCGTGGGTATAGCCCACTGGAATATCATATTACCCACGGTTTACATGAACCGTGGGTATACATCTATACCCACGGTTCTATAAACCGTGGGTATAGATGGTTTTTGCAGCAACATAAATACCCACGGTTTAAAGAACCGTGGGTATAGATACTTTCTGGAGATCCAGCACACTTTGCCTCTGCAAAGTGTGTTGAAACCAGAATGCAAAGTGCAACCTGAAACAGTGAAACCAGAATAAACTGCACACTAAAAAAGTACACACCTTACCTCTGCAAAGTGCATCCTGAAACCAGAATGCAACCAGAAACGGTGAATAAACTCCAACCTGAAAATACAAACCAAAATGAAAACCAGAATGAAACCTAAAACTGCAAACCAAAATGAAAACCAGAATGCAACCTGAAACTACAAACCAAAATGAAAACCAGAATGAAACCTTTCTCCTACAACTTGCAAACCAGAATGAAAACCAAAATGCAACCAGCAACCTGGAACTGAAACCTAAAACTAGAAACCAAAATGAAAAATCAAAGAAAACTAGAATGAAAAATCAAAGAAAACCAGAATGAAAAATCAAAGAAACCAGAATGAAAAATAAATGGAAATTTGCCTTAACCTTGCTCCTGCAACCTGTAAACCAAAATGCAACCCAAAGAAAACCAGAATGCAAAATCAATGGAACTGCAATGTATTGTTTTCAATGCATTGTTCAATGAATAAACTAGAATGCATTGTTTTCAATTCATTGTTAAACTAGAATGCATTGTTTAAAAACCAGAATAAAAACCAGATTGAATAATGCATTGTTAAACCAGAATGAATAATACATTGATAAACCACACTGAATAAGCAGAATGAAAACCAGAATGAATAATGGATTATTAAACCAGAATGCATTGTTTTCAATGAATTGTTAAAACATAAGAAGAGCTGGCCAAAGTGTTCAATGAATAAAAATGTTCATACTAGAAAATCCCTAAATAAATTCATAATAAAAAAGTATCAAAATCATTCATCTCTTATTAAAGCTAAAGAAATTCTAATAGAGGATTCAAAATTCCAAGCTGAGAATTCCAAAAATAAGGCTGATATAAAAATAATCCTCTCAAGTCATTGGATTTCAATGTCAAGGTTCTAATTGTTTATATCCCCCACCCCCTGCACCCAACCCTACACCCATATACCCATCCCCACCCCCTGGACTCTCTCCCAACCTACACCCATCCCACCCTCACCCCGCACCCAGCCCCATCCCCGCCCCCTACACCCAGCCCCATCCCCGCCCCCTGCACCTAGCCCCCAACCCCTGCACCCAGCCCCCTCCCCCCACACCCAGCCAATACCTCTAGCTGGCGTAAAAAAATTTCCTGTAATTACAATAGGTGAACAAATTCATTCACTTTCTATGTTTCACCATTTAAGATCACATGTAAACGCCCTTATATTTCCCCAAACTAAAATTTCTAACATTTTAAAAATTGTTTCTGTATTTACAAATGGTGAAAAATAAAAGCAACAATGAAGAGGTGGCCATGGAACCTCATAAAATTGGGTGCATCATCTTCTGGTCAAGGTTAAAAGATGAAAGAAAGGGGTATGGGAGTTTTTAGGCCTTAGGTTACTATAAAAAAGCACCAGGAACTATAAAAAAATTGATAAACATGATGCTTCAGGGAAGGAAGCAGGCATTGTTTTGTGCAGGAAGGTCACCCAATTGCCTATTTTAGTAAGAATTTGGCTGAAACTACCCAATATAAATTAATTTACAAAAAGAAAATAATGGATTTTGTGATGATAGTTTATCATCAGAAGCAGTACCTAATGACCAACCATTTTTTAGTAAAACAATTCCTACCATGAAGCTACAGTGCTAGCAATCCAATTTTTGGGGGCTGGATTCCAAAGTACAAGCCACTAACCATGTCGCCGACTTGTTTGGCCCAGCTAAAGAAAATTTATCCCACTCCGTTATTTAATAGTCTGGATAGAGATGGATTAATAAGGAAATTCAAATGAAATATTGGATATCATGGTAACAATCAAACATCAACATAGTTCAGAACTTGGATATTGTTATCAAGAAAGGTCGGTGTACTTGAGATTAGTATAGCCTAAACAATCAACCCTTACCACTAATTTATTTGATGGATTCAAACTGCTTCAACGCGAAGACATATTATCAAAATGCTTTAACATAAAAGGGTGACTTCATCTTTTTCTATCTGGATATTACAGGAAAGAGTTAATTTTTCTTTCCAGGAAAGAATTAATTTTTCTTATCGTAAAATTGTGTCAATCATGGGAGGGAGTTTTTCTTCTGGAAAACAGAGCACAATGTCTCCCCATGCCAAAATGGATCCAAAAATACTAACGATGATAGGCTAGAAGATAATAATCGTGTCAAAGATAAAATAGTTCTCTTATGGTTTTCTATTACTACATAACAGAACCACAATGCTTGGTTAAGTGTGATGTGAGTGAGGATGCTAAAAGGATAGAACTGACAGGAAAAAGGAAGAAAATAAGTAAATCAATCACTAAATCCAAGTGAAACACAGGGAATCATACTAAAACCAGAATGTCCAGTGCATCTCAATGCACAAATTTTTTACTTCGTCATTCTATCCTATTGGTGAGAGGTTATTTAGCGCAGAAGGCCTTGCATGAATTACTTCAATGGAAAGTGTGTCACCAGCCTAGCTTAGTGGACATGGATGATTTAATACAAATAATGAAACAAATACAAAATTGTGGGCAAGACCAATACCTCTAGTTGGCGTCCTGACAGCTTCTTGATTGGGTGATGTGACCTACAACAGGAGAATGAAATAATCTCAGATTAAATGAAAGCAATGAAAACATAAACTCAGCTATTTATTGAGCAAGATTTATCCAAGGTGTACTCACAATTGAAAAATTCTACCACTTTTTGGGAAAATACACTGAAAATTGATCATGCAAATCTAGGAAAATGCCCATAGTTCACAATGAATGAACAGACAAGAATACTACATTCTCCTTAATAATAGTTTCAGACAAGAATACTCCATCCTCCTTAATAATGGAGAACCATGTGGCCACCATTTCCAATTTATAGAGGTTAAAGCAGTCAATCTTACAGAAATGAAATACACAAAACCTTCTTTAAAAAAAGGTTTGACCAGCCAAAAAAATCAACTTTGGGAGTGCAGAAGATACACTAGAACTTCCGCGATGTAAATTATAGGAAAACAAACGGGGGAAAAAAGAGAGCTTCTATACAGATTCCAGAAATGAAAATCTAAATATCCAGATCCATACTTAGAGAATTTAGGAAAGAAAATAAAAACCAAAATGAAAATTAATAAGATTAACATACCTGATTTGGAATCCACAACAGATGTGAGAAGAAAAGAAAAAAGAGATTCAAATGGAACTCGTTAGAGGCCGCACGAACACAGGCCCCGCTATCACAAATTATGACGTACACTCTCCCACTTTGGGATATGTTAGACCAGCGCCCCTCCAACGTGCAACGGAGGTCACGGACCTAGGCCATGAGCCTTTATGTCACAAATTATATTCATTTTTTCCTGAATTTTTCAAATAAATACCAGAAGCTGGTAATTTTTCATAATTAGTTTAATTATAAAAAATATTTTAGACCTCATTATCTCCCTTTATCTAATGAATTTAATTATTTTAATACAAGTCTATATGAATTATTAAGCACAAAATTTTTTTCTATAAAGTAGCATGCCCCATGTTTCACTTTTAGCATCAGGGACTTCTCAAAATGGACACAATGAATGAACAAAGACATGATCCTTGCTGTTTTTATTATTACTCCCTTTTCATACATCTGAGACACCATTAACACCAAAGTTTCCACTAATATGATCCTTTGGAAGGATCATTGATTAGCGAGGATACCATTCAAGAGATAATTGAAAGTTATGAGTTTTTTTCATTAAGAAATTGTTGAAGATTGTGGTAATGATGAAGTGAATGTTTTTTCTAGAGTTTAGGATTATACTAAGAGAGATATTTTGATGGAGGATTTACCTAAGGTTTCTGGTAGGAATCTGATTAATGATCCATCTCCCTCTTCTCCTTCCCCCTCAATTCCAACATCTTCATATATCACTAAAGATGAATTAGATGTGTTTAAATAGGAGATGTTGTCAATACTCAAACATGCATTTTAAAACATCTAGAACTCTTTAAATAAAGTGATACAATAGGATATTTAATAAACAGAATGCATTGTTTAAAAACCAAAATGCAAACCAAAATAAAAACCAAAATTAAAACAGAATTAACAAGGAGAATGCAAACCAAAATAATGCATTGTTAAACCAGAATTAACAAGCAGAATGCAAAACAAGAATAGAAAACTCACCAGGAATTAAAAATAACAAGCAGAATGAAAACCAGAATTAAAACCATAATTAACAAGCATATAGAGTATGATATATCAAATGATTCTATAATCAATATAGAGAATCAGATTTTTCTAATCAGTTAACAATATTTGTAATATTCAAATTGGCATAATTTATCAAAACTCACCAGGAATCATTGTCTCACCAAAATAAACTCCAACGACATGTGTTCATACTTCTAAGACATCCTTTTTTTTGAGAAGTTGGAGACATGAAATGGTTTCCCAATTCATGTTGCCAAATGAATTTATTAAAATCAAAAGAGTACAATACAACCTCGAGGTGTAATTAGCTTACACCATCAGGGATAAAAAGGATTACAATGAATAACCAAGAAAAGAATAACCAAAACATAAAGTTAACCAAAGAAAATCACCAGTCTGCTCAATACTTCTAGGCTGGTTGATCATGAGAGAGATCCATCCAATAAATCATGGATTACCAGACCGATCTTTTCATATTAGCAATCGACCTGCATTGCTTGAAACAGACAGAGTTGAGTTGTTATAACATCAAGAACTTCAGGAATCAAGAAAGACAGAAGAAACCAAATAAAGACATAGCAGAATTTCAGAAAACCAGTTCTGGTTCAGAGAGTCTCAAGCAGATCAGTTGATAATCAATGTAGAAATTCAGAAATAATCAAAACTGAACCATAATAATAGAAATCTGCACTGATTTGAAACCAATTGTCACATCTCAAACCCGTTCATAATTTCACTGACCAAATCAGAACCAGTTCCAAGAAGGAAAAGGGAAACTGAGCAGAATAAGCTGATCCAAACCACTTCATCCACAACAAAAAAGAGATGACCTTTGAAGGTTATAGCAAAAATCTGAGAGACTCAGGATCCAAATCATTTAAAGTCCTAAACAATCAGAATTTTTGCCATTAAAAAACCTTAAACTAAACCTTCATGATGATCAGGAATACCCAAAAATAAGCCAAAGACACAAACTCAAAATCTCTCAGCAACATTCCAGAATAAAGAAGCCCAAAACAACCAGAAATAAATTCCTATCATAACAATCGGAGGCCTAGGGAACTACTCCCTATAGGATTCTTTTTGACTTTAAATTATAATTAACATACCAACCCACCAAGCGTAGGAACTTAAACATTTAAAGTGATTCCTAGGGAACTACTCCATATAGTATGGTTTTGGCCTTTAAATTATAATTATGAATTAAGAATTATGCATGCGTTTTATTTGAGGTTTTAATCTTGTTATTTTTTTATTATGCATGATGTCAATATAATCCTTTTTTCTACTCTCTTCAGCTTCTGGGTTATTTTACAGCAGGTGAGCCCTGGACAGAAGCTTCATATGCAACCAAAAATGGTTCCAAAAAGAAGAAAAGCGACTTTTCTGCTGAGCAACGGGAGAATGAGCTTTTTTTGACTTCCAGGTTTCATCCTAGGTATGTGATGGGTTTCTTAGGATCGATTGACACTCAAGAAACAAAGCAGAAACAACAAGGAACCAAAAGTCCCATTATCGCCATGTATGAAACCTAATTCATGTAAAACTAAAATGAAGAACATTGTGTACCTTGCACCAGTTGAGGGATATCACAAGGATCCAAGAGTTCATATGAATACATGTAGAAAATAGAGGCTTGAAATCGGGAACCGTTATCGAGTATTTAGGGAAATAACCTGGTAGATGACAAGGACGAGGAGAGCAACCAGAGAGAATCAGTGATTAGTTTAAAAAGAATAAAAAATCAAGGAGAAAAAATTACAAACCTAAATGCAATGAATCATCTAGGACGTTGCCAGAGGAGAGGGATCCTACAGGGGGAAGGGGCACGTCGTTGGAGCTGGAGGAAGGGAGGCGGAGGCCGAGACGTTGAGGTGGAGATGCAGGTTGGGAGGTCGAGTTCGGGAGTGGATGTGGAGTCCGGAGAGGGGATGAGATGGCCGGGTACCGATGGTCGGATGGCCAGGAGGAGAACGTCGGAGGGGGAGTAGAGGGTTGGGAGGCGGAGGTCGGATAGCCGAGAGGCAGTGGTCATGGAGGGGGGGAGGGCCGGAGGCAGAGGTCTGGAACCTAGGGTTCGAGTGGGGGAGCGCGAGAGTGAGGAGGAGAACCGATGGGGGAGCGTGAGACGGAGTGAGAATATCCCGATGGGGGTCGTGAAATTGTGGATTGAATACCCACGGTTCTAAAAAAACCTTGGGTATTGATAAAAAAAGAAGGAATATTCCCACGGTTTGATAAACCGTGGGAATAGATATGTGGGGATAGACCCCTTTTCTAGTAGTGTCACTCTCAATATCCAAGATCATATAAAACCTAAAGGTTATAAATACCTTAACTATTATTTCCAAAAAATTTAAATTCATACATAAAGTTAAACTATAACTTTATAAATACTTCAACCTACTAAAACATCTCCAAAAACTACATAAATTACTTTAAGATCTTATCATTTAAAACCTCATAGGGGTGTCTAAGACTTTGAACTTATGATCATCCTTAAGGTTATATACCTATGATGGTATACATAACTATTAAGATAATATCACATGAAAACATCATAATATCTAAAGTTATATTAACCAATATATGATAATAACTATAACAACCCATAATCCACACTCCTAGATCCAGTGCTGAAATCATAAACTTTACATTTACAGCTTTGATATCAATAATTTTGACCCAATTTTTCCCTATCCAAACCTTACAACATAAAAAAGGAAAAAATATATCACTTAAAATCTCAAGGAAATTTTAGGTTTATATTTTTATATAATTATGAAAAACTCCTGCATAAACAATACCCATGTCATTAAATGAGAATTTCTCCCACTTAACCTAACTTTTTTTATTTCACATTAAGTCATCATCATCTTCCATATAAAAATTCCTTCTTGACATAATTCATTCAATATCATAATTTATAACTTTTGAAATAGGAAACATAATAATGGTGAGCTCAAATGGTCAGTAAGGGTAAAATTAAGTATTAATAAGTCAATGCCATCAATAAACATAATAAGTGCATAAGGGTATAACAAAATAATCAATGTGCATGAGCGAATCATAAAAGAACTCATACACATAAATACATAGATCATAAAATATTAAAACATGGAAAAGGAAAGGCTCATCAGAATCAATATTCATGATCCATTTCATATCAATATTGATCACAAGAAACATTATAAACCCATAGAAAGCATCACAAAAAAGTGTTGGAATCTTGGAAATGTTTTCTTCATAACCCATGTTAAACCTATGTTAGAAATAACTGGCACCTAGTTAAATCCACTGAATAAACCCTTAGGTAACTACTTCCCTCTTTACTCTCAATACAAGCTATATTACCCAATGGATTGGATCGGTATCTGGGTGCACCCATGGTTTAAAATATAATGGGCTCACCCAGTGCTATCTGGTCTGCCCCATCGTATAAGCTGTAACAGGATCACCCAACACTACATGGGCTAACCCATTACATAAGAAGTAATAAGATCACCTAGTTCTATCTATACACACCATCATATATATTTTCTAAGAAATACAACATCAATAAAGTACATAGATCTTTCATTTTATCATAAAAATCATGGAAACAATCATTATTCCTTTTATAACTTGATTAACCATAGATAATAAATGGATTTTATATCAATATCTTTTAAACACAATCAAAACATGGAAAAGAAATTGGTTCCATATCAATATCTTTGATACATGGTAAACCTGTGTAAAATAAATGAGTTCTATAACAATCTCTTTGAAATATGATTAACCCATGGAAAAGAAACAGGTTCCATAAAAAATTCATTAAAACATGATTGAACCATGAAAAAGAAACGAGTTCCATAATAATCTATTTTAAACATGATTGAACCATGGAAAAGAAATGATTTCCATAACAATCTATTTGAAAAAACATCAATCCATTTAGATAAAGAATAAGGATAATATCATTACAAAATATCACTATTTAAGTATAAGTAACAAAAAGTGTTGTTGACTTTGATGAATGGAAACACCATTAAAATACCATTAAATAAATTTTTAGGAAAATAAAATTTTATTTTTGAATTTTATTTTTGAAAAAATCACAAAATATTGGAAAAATACTTTTAATTGAAAACAAATTTGGAAACATATAAAGGAATCTTTTAAAAAAATCATTTAAAACATTTTTTTGGGAAAATATTCTTTCCATTTTGAAAAAAAAATTTAATTTTTTTTGAAAATACTTTATTTTTAAAATAACCTTTAAAACTTATAAAGTAATATTAAAGTAACATAATGGTCATGATGATGTAAATTTTTTTTCATTCCATACACACTAAAATAAATATTCCTTTAACATTTTTGGTAAATTTCGAATGGGTATTATTTGGAAAACTACATGAAAATTTCTTTCAAAACATTTTTAAAAAAATTCAAACATGTGTAAAAGTGTATTTAATAAATCATTTCAGTAATGCTAAAAATATTTTTGAAAACATGTTTAGAAGACATGGTTTTGGAAGAAAAAATGGTTTTGACCATAGATATAAATAAAGTTGTTTTTTATTAATTTTTTTATTAATTATTTTAAGTAAAAAAGATTAGAAAAATGTTTCTATTACCTAAACATATCTTTAAAAAATGTAGGATAAGATAATTTATGAGAATTATTGAGAGTTAGATCACAAGATTTCAATATTGGAGACTTGATCATAAACAATCCTGATAAATGATGAGATTGTAACATAAAACTATTACCACTTTGGTAAATTTGAATTGTAATCCCCATGAGAGGGATATTCTCAGATGAATATTTAAATACCAATAAATTTTAGGATAATCATCATAAAATACATTCATGGTAAGTATATCCATCACCAAAATTAAATAAGCAGTGAATATGACATATGTATCATAAGAGTAAAAAGTGAGATGGAAATACCTTACCTCACGCTTCCTCTTGGTTGATCATTCTTTAAAATACTTTATAGTAATTTTAAACATATTTTTAACTTATTGAATAATCATATTAATATTTATAATATCATATATGATCCTTTTATAACATCTTATGACCTGTTTGTTAATAATATTTCATTGTTTCCATTTTTTGGGTGTTAATTGCCGTGTTTTCTCATTCGTGATTTGTTATGAAAGTTAAAATTATTATGAATATTATATCATTACATAATATCTATAATAATAATCATGAAATAATTATCATATTTATTAATCAATTATAATTTTAATCCCAATCATGAAATATATTTTTGAGAAATGAAGTACGTTATGATCATGGAGATGGTAGGTCATACATACGCATGAGTAACATTTACATTTTTCAGTGATCATTATGGGAATGAGGGAAGTAATATTTTATCTTAAAATAATTATAATAATATCATATATACTATATTATTTCTTTAAATATACTAATATATATATATATATATCATCCATGTGGTTTGGTGATGAAAAAAGAGTCACATTGATTTGTGAAGTTGGTAGTCCACACATACACGAACGATGCTATCATTTTTTTAGTGTAAAAAAAGAAAATGATATTATATTTTCATAATGAAAAATATGAAATTAATATAATTATTATTTTGTGAATATCACAAAATTAATTAAATTTATCCTTATTATATTCCATGTAAAGTGTTAGTGAAAGATAATTCACATCGCTTCACTAGGCAGTAGTTCTCCATACACACGAGCGACATTATCATATCCACCACGAAATGAGAAGTAAAAATTTATATATGATATAATGAATCTAGAGGTATAATTATGTTATAAATATCATATATATACTTTATATCTATCATCATACCCAACCATGATAGGTTGTAATGGAAAAACGAATGACATTGATTTGCGAGGCGGTAGTCTACCGTACACACAACTGATGATTTTACAACCCATTTGATGGAATTTGAGATGCTTATAGGTCATTAAATTATTATAAAAAAATACAAGTATATGTAATATAATATTTTTATTATATAATCATGGTTTAATAATAATTTAAGTAGGGGATAAAGAAATAAAATAAAAAGGCTCGTTGAAGAGCTTTACCTCTTCTTCGGGTATCCTCCTTCGGTTTGCACCGGAAGCCTTCATGAGTTAGCTGTATTCCCAAATTAAGGATTATAGTATGAGGTGTTTTAATTTGGGAAGTGATTTGGGTATATATTTTCTTAAAAAAATTATTTTATGGTTGTAGACCCCGGAAAACGCGTCCCCAAAATTTTCCAAATGCTTCGATACATGATCCAAGATCGTAGTCCATTTCGCAAGCTTCGATTTGGTAGGTCTTAGGGCCCGAACGGAGTTACGGATTAGGAGTTATGGACGTTTGAAGTTGGGATGGAAATCTGGTTCGCGAAGCCCATTCGCGAAGCCCCCCCTCCGTGATCGCGGAGCGCCGCCACGAAGCAATGAGGCGAGAGGCTCCGCGAACCCGTTTGACGTTTGTGATGCGCCGCAAAGACCCGTCGCGAAGCACTAATGCGAAGCACCGATGCGAAGCACCCGTGCAGCGCAGTCCCGCGAAGCCCCGCCGCGAAGCGCCCCGACCATCGTGGCCTCGCGAAGCTCCAGAGGCGGTGATACTCCGCGAACGCATTTGACGTTCGCGAGCCGCCGCGAAGCTCCAGAGGCGGTGATGCTCCGCGAACGCATTTGACGTTCGCGATCAACCGCGAAGCACCAGAGGCGGTGATGCTCCGCGAACGCATTTGACGTTCGCGAGCGCGCCGCGAAGCTCCTGAGGCGGCGCAGAAGTTCTGCTTCGCGGCGCCCCTGCCTATAAATACCCAGCTCACCCCCCTTATCGGGAAGACGGCCACTGCCACTTCGCCCCTTGGGCGGCCGAGCGGAGCTCCGCATTGCGGCTCCGCGAAGCCATGCTCCGCGAGCAGCTTCCTTCGCGTTGCTGCTCCGCGAGCCGAGACTCCAGGAGTCCATGCTCCGCGAGCCTATGCTCCGCGATGCTGCTCTGCGAGACCAAGCTCCGCGAGAGCCCTTTGCTCCGCGAGCCCTTGATCTGCGATGCTTCTCCGCGATGCTACTCCGTGAGACCAAGCTCCGCGATGCTACTCCGCGAGACCAAGCTCCGCGAGACCCCTTTGCTCCGCGAGAGACCATTGCTCCGCGAGGCCATGCTTCGCGAAGCTACTTCGTGAAGACCTATACTTCACGAGGATCCTACCTTCGCGCCCACCGGTCCATACCGCGGGGGCTGCGCCCCCGCACCCCCGCTCGGGGTCAGTGTCAGGCTGTGGTCCCGGCCCTTCGGGCCGGTCCCTTCACAACCGTCACAGACCCCCATGAAAAATGGAGAGTCGCACTGCAAACTTTTCGGGCCGGGATGCCGAGATTTTCCATTGCGCCCTTATGCGCTCCCACCTTCCACCTATGGAAGACCATGATTTGAGATACTCCTCCACACACCATGAAACACCTTGAGTTGATGTATTCCTCTTCGTTTGTTTCCTATGTCGTGAGTTGAGGTTCTCATCATGAATTCCCCGAGTACCTTGAGTCGAACCATCCCTCAGGAAACTCCTCCAAACCCAATCACTTGGCTCCTATGCCAGGTTGAACCAGAAAGGGCCGCCCTTGCGTAAGTCCCAACACCAACCATTTCTAGGAACCTTCTGCCTAATAGTCCTTTCTACATGACTGTAAACTGTAGTAATCCCTATGTGCCAAACATAGGATGCCTCTCGCTTATAACGAGAGATGCCTCATGCTCCTAGCATGAGATGCCAATAGTCCTACCTACAAGACTATAAAATGTAGTATTCTCCCTATGTTCCAAACATAGGATGCCTCTTGCACTATACGAGAGATGCCTTATGCTCCTAGTATGAGATGCTAACAGTCCTACCTACAAGACTATAAAATGTAGTATACTCCCTATGTTCCTAGCATAGGATGCCTCTTTCTCCAAGCAAGAGATGCCTTATGCTCCTAGCATGAGATGCTAACAGTCCTACCTACAAGACTATAAACTGTAGTATACTCCCTATGTTCCTAACATAGGATGCCTCTTTCTCCAAGCAAGAGATGCCTTATGCTCCTAGCATGAGATGCTAATAGTCCTACCTACATGACTCTAAAATGTAGTATTCTCCCTATGATCCACACATAGGATGCCTCTCACCCTATACGAGAGATTCCTTATGCTCCTAGCATGAGATACCACTAGTCCAACCTACATGACTCTAAACTGTAGTATTATCCCTATCTAACAAATGATAGGATGCCTCTTTCCCTAAACGAGAGATGCCTTATGCTCCTAGCATAAGATGCCTAATGCCATGTTTACAGTGGCATAGTTTCAAGAGCATTGGAATCCGTTCAAACAGTCCAGCACTCCACCCCACGCTTTGCGTGTCCTTCATTCGGATCTGCATCCATTTCCCAAGTCTGAAGGGACCCCCTAACAGTATGGACGGTAGACCCATGGTCCCCCTGCTGTCCTGGGCCAACGCCCCAAAAGGCTTCAGGTGACACTTTGAGGTCCTGTGTTTCGAATAAGGTCAGCAGTCGACCCCTCATTTGTTTGTCCCCATTTTAGGCTAATGCGATAGGATGCTGTGTTGCGAACATGGTCAGTAGTTATCCTCTATCGCCATGCCACTCTTATCTCATTCCGAATGCCGGGCATGTGATTCACACTTTTCTTGTCCCTTTGTTTGGGCTGATTCCAACGCCCTTGGCGTTATCCCGCTTTTGCACTTGCGCATAGGCACATACCTCAACCCACCAGTGAGTTGGGATGCCCTCATGGCCAGACATGAGGAAGACATTACGGGCAGCTTCCTAGCGTAAGCCCCATTCACCAGTGCCGCTCCATAGCGGCACCTGGGCAGCTTCCTAGCGTAATCCCCATTCACCATTGCTGCTCCATAACAGCACCCGGGCAGCTTCCTAGCATAAGCCCCATTCACCAGTGCCGCCCCATAGCGGCACCCGGGCAGCTTCCTAGAGTAAGCCCCATTCACCAGTGCCACTCCTTAGTGGCACCCGGGCAGCTTCCTAGCGTAAGCCCCATTCACCAGTGCCGCCCCATAGCGGCACCCGGACAACTTCCTAGCGTAAGCCCCAGTCACCGTTGCCACTCCATAGCGGCACCCGGGAAGCTTCCTAGCGTAATCCCCATTCACCATTGCCGTTCCTTAGCGGCACCCGGGCAGCTTCCTAGCGTAAGCTCCATTCACCAGTGCCACTCCATAGCGGCACCCGAGATGCTTCCTAGCGTAATCCCCATTCACCAGTGCCACTCCTTAGTGGCACCCAGGCAGCTTCTTGCATAAGCCCCATTCACCAGTGCCGCTCCTTAGCGGCACCCGGGCAGCTTCCTAGCGTAAGCCCCATTCACTGTTGTGATCCCAATCAGCGGTAAGCCGTTGTGATACTATGCAGCGGTAAGCCGTTGACATCCCCATCTAGCGGTAAGCCGTTGTGACCCAATCCAGTGGTAAGCCGTTGTGACCCCATTTAGCGGTAAGCCATTCTGGGCCTCCATCCTGGAGTGAGTCCCAACACCGGACGGACAATCCGACCTTTCGGCTTCTCCTCTCCCGAATCGCGAAGCACGCTTTGCCCCGGGAATCATGAGCTCCGCGAGGTATTTCTACTTCGCGAGACAACTCTGCTTTGTCCCGTTTTGAGCCCCTCTTCCGAGAGGGATGCCCTTCGCGAAGCTCAAGGGAATTCGCGAAGGAAGGGGATTCCCAAGGGAACCCGGGCAGCCGCGGAGCACTTGTGCTTCGCGAAACACCCAACCCATACGAGTCATCCCTATGCTAAGGCAGGATCACTCCACTTCGCGAAGCACATTGCTTGGAAGGACCCTGCTTCGCGAACCACACATTCTTCGCGAGGCAGTGCTCCACGAACACTGTTCCACTTCGCGAAGCACCTCCAATTCACACCTACGCCCCATGCTAAGTCTAAGGCACCCCACTTCGCAAAGCACACTCCTCTGCTTAGCGATTCCCCTTTCCGTGCGACCCTCCAGGTTTTCACGATGTGATTTCAAAGTCCCATGGACAACACCACCCGTAGCGTTGCTTCGCCTAATGATTCTTCGCATAGGCACGCTAACGGCTATTGCTTCTTAGCATAGCCACGCTAACGTGGACCCCTCGATGGTTTGCCCCACTACCCCCCTTTACCATGGCCTTACCAGTACCTTCCCTTCCCCAAGGACCAAAGGGTACCAGTTATGTAAGTCCTAGGGGTGTGGAGTGAACCCACCTCGTCCGAGCTGCAGGACTTTAAACTGCCAAGCACCACGTTCTCAACACATGATGTTAAACTGTGATCCAACCTCGTCTCCCTCACAAAGGGTTTCCCCAGGTCGAACATTCTTTACACCACTCGTCTCCACGGGAATGGAACTCTTCCGCACATGGAATGAGATCCTCCTTGTCGGAGTGGTGTATGTTCGCAGGGGAAGGGATGCCTCAGAGCGCAAGCCCCTAACCTTTGGTACGGATGATTGCACCCGTGCATCTCTGTACTTCCCCACTACCAAGGTCAGTGGAGGACGTGATAGGGAACGAGGCACCCCCCTCTGGGCCTCCATCCTGGAGTAAGTCCCAACACCATGGGCCGCCCAACGCGTAAGTCCCTCTTCGCTTCTCACGGACGCACCCTTCGCGACGTGATCGTCAGGTCCTTGCAACCTCTTGTTTCTCACACCGAGCATGACTCACGTGGGCTTAGAGTGAGCACCGACCCTGAACGCCCTATCCAAACTACGAGGTCTTTGATCCATGTCAAGGCATGGTACGTAGGAAGCCTCCATGAGGTTCAAGCCCACCCGTCGTTTATTCACGTCAGGGTTCACTATCGTCCCGCATGACGTTAAACTGTATTCTCCGAACTACGAGGTCTTTGATCCATGTCAAGGCATGGTACGTAGGAAGCCTCCACGAGGTTCAAGCCCACCAACAGTGGACCAAGGTCTACTTTCACGTCGGTTCACCGGCGAAACCCCACCTAAACTACGAGGTCTTTGATCCATGTCAAGGCATGGTACGTAGGAAGCCTCCACGAGGTTCAAGCCCACCAACAGTGGACCAAGGTCTGCTTTCACGTCGGTTCACCGACAAACCCCACCTGAACTACGGGGTCTTTGATCCATGTCAAGGCATGGTACGTAGGAAGCCTCCACGAGGTTCAAGCCCACCAACAGTGGACCAAGGTCTGCTTTCACGTCGGTTCACCGACAAATCCCACCTGAACTACGAGGTCTTTGATCCATGTCAAGGCATGGTACGTAGGAAGCCTCCACGAGGTTCAAGCCCACCAACAGTGGACCAAGGTCTGCTTTCACGTCGGTTCACCGACAAACCCCACCTGAACTACGAGGTCTTTGATCCATGTCAAGGCATGGTACCTAGGAAGCCTCCACGAGGTTTAAGCCCACCAACAGTGGACCAAGGTCTGCTTTCACGTCGGTTCACCGGCGAAACCCCACCTGAACTACGAGGTCTTTGATCCATGTCAAGGCATGGTACGTAGGAAGCCTCCACGAGGTTCAAGCCCACCAACAGTGGACCAAGGTCTACTTTCACGTCGGTTCACCGGCGAAACCCCGTTTGAACTACGAGGTCTTTGATCCATGTCAAGGCATGGTACGTAGGAAGCCTCCACGAGGTTCAAGCCCACCAACAGTGGACCAAGGTCTACTTTCACGTCGGTTCACTGGCGAAACCCCTTTTGAACTACGAGGTCTTTGATCCATGTCAAGGCATGATACGTAGGAAGCCTCCACGAGGTTCAAGCCCACCCATCACCCAATTCACGTCGTGTTCTACCTACGTCCAGCATGACGTTAAACTACATTCTGGTCCAGTGGTAAGCCATTGCGACCCAACCCCGTTTGAACTACGAGGTCTTTGATCCATGTCAAGGCATGGTACGTAGGAAGCCTTTATGAGGTTAAAGCCCACCAATAGTGGACCAAGGTCTACTTTCACGTCGGTTCACCGACACACCCACCCGTCGTTTCTTCACGTCGGGTCCCATCTTCGTCCGGCATGACGTTAAACTACATTCTGGTCCAGTGGTAAGCCATTGCGACCCAACCCCATTTGAACTACGAGGTCTTTGATCCATGTCAAGGAATGGTACGTAGGAATCCTCCCAGAGGTTCAAGCCCAACTCCCATCGGACCAAGGTCTATCTTCACGTCGGTACGCTGACGATGCCCATCGGACCAAGGTCCACCTTCACGTCGGTACACTGACGACATTCATCGGGCCAAGGTCCAGCTTCACGTCGGTTTACCGGCACCATCCCGAACTACGCGGACTTTGATTCCCTACCACATGGATACGTAGGAAGCCTCTTCAAGGCTCAAGCCCAACTTCACCGTCGCCCCTACGATGGTCCCATTTCACTCCCCCTCCACTTCATTCATCCATCCATCAACCATCCTGATTCTCACCCGGGCCACCACATCCCGGTGGGATCATGCCATCCACCTCCTTGCTTCTCATAGCAGCGCATGGGCCGCTTTCCACGTGTAAGCCCCATCATATCTCCGGGTCGTTGTCCTCTGCGTACACCCCGATTCATCACCCCTTCGAACTACGTGGGTTTTTGATCCCTTTCCTCTACACAGGGTACGTAGGAAACCCCCAAGAGGATCAATCCCAACCAGTGGTAATCCATGGTGTCCCCCATCCTGGGGTGCGATTCCCTTGATCCGCCCTCAGTGGTGTTCAGATCAGCCATTACGGTGTGACATCTCCCCTCTAGGGAGTGCACCACCTCGGATCCGTCCTCATTGGGCGTTCTGATCCATCCCCTTGGTAATCCTTCCAGGTGTTCCCTCCTAGGGATATACCAATCTGATCCGTCTCTATGGGACGTTCTGATCACCCTCATTCCGTCCCCTCAAGACGTTAAACTCGCGGCCTACCTCGTGATAAACATGAGATGCCTGAGGAAAACGTCGGATGACACGACTTTGGTGTAACCGTCTCTGCTAGACGTTAATCTTGCAACATACCCTGTGTTAAACACGGGAATCTGAGGAAAACCTCAGATACATGCCTCGGGTTATGCACCCTTGAGATGCCCTCTCATGAGGAAGAATACAGGTTCCCCTGTGTCCACGCACCCAGAGATGCCCAGACATTCCTGATGTTGCCGTCTACTCCGACCGAAGGTCGCTACCATGTCAAGACCCTATGGAAAGTCTTGACAGAAGTAGTGTAATTAACCGGCGTCCATGATGATATGGCACCGGGAATGAGATTCACGAACAAAGTATTAAATCTATGAGGGAGACCCGGACTAGGTGACGAGTTCTGAGGAGGAATCCCCAGAAGGAAGAATTGACATCCCATCATCCCGTTTCGATCAAGGAGTAGACGTACCTGAACAAGGAACGAATGCCGCCCGCATTTGGAAAGCGGGAATGCGGGGCAACAGCCGCGCGTCCTCACAGACGGATGCGCGCGCCCCGACGAAAGCATCGGAAACAATGGTTTGAATAATAGAGGAGAGGGGGTGGATGTTTATAAGTGGGGGAGAGGACACACTTGGTATTTTTGAAAAGAATTGAGTGCTCCTATGTTTAAAGTTCCAAAAATATAAAATTATTGAAAATTATAGGTTTAATGGTTAAAATATGTCCAGTAAATAATTTTTAGACAATTTTAAAGTTCATTTTACGTTTATCATTTTAGTTTAACCCCTGATAAACTCATTTTTACCTTTACTGTTGTAATTAATTTTATGGCATTCACTATATATTTTGGTCAAAAATTAAGTTGAAATTATTAGATAATATAAATTATTATGATTCATAATATATAATAAAATTTTCCAAATTCCATTCACATGAGTGGAAGAATTTATTTTAAAATTAATCTCACAGACGCACTGAGAAATCGATTTTTTAAAGAAAAAATGTTCAAAAGTTTACAATGTTTTTACATAAAAATCAATATTAAATTAGATAAAATGAAATAAATTGGATTAATTTATGTATAATATAAATAAATTAACTTTAAAATAAATTTAAAATATAATTTATCCTTATAATTAATTTAAATGAAAAGGAAACTTTCAATTAAAATTCAGTATTTTTCACATTTCATAAAAAAATTAACCTTTATAGAAAATTATAAAAAATTTAACCAAATTTAATTTTTAAATTATGAATTAAAATATAATTTTTACTTAGTAAAATAAATTTTCTAAAATTATAAAAAAATTAAATTTAAAAAAAATCAACAGACATGATGAAAAAGTGGGTTTTTGAGAAGTATATTTCTCAAGAACAAGATGATTTTATATTAACTATATATCTTATTATAATCATTGTATGAATATAAATTAATATTTATTGATATATAATCTATAAATTTCATTTAAAATATTCCTCATTATTAATTATTTTAATTAATTAAAATGGATAAACATTATGCACTTTAAAATATTTTTCAGAATTTTTTTTTAAACCCAAAAATAAAGTTATACAAAAATCCAATATAAAGTTGATTCAAAATAAATTAATTTTTTAAAATATAAATAAATAATAATTATGTTTATTTAAATCATATTATAAATTTAATTTTATTTTTAAATTGATTAATTCATTGAAAAGAAATGATATTTTTACAAAAATTAGTATTTTTACTATTCATTAAAAATGTCTATATTTTATGAAAAATTTACAAATTTTACCCCAAGTAACTTTTGATATATTGATTAAAAAATAAATTTAATTTTATCAAATTCATTTTCTAAAATTTCTAAAAATTTATTTTAATATTTTTTTCTTAAAAATCAATAAAAAATAATTTTTGAAGAGAATATATTTTTGAAGAATAAAATCACTTTACTAAAAATAGATTGATCATTTAATAAAAATTTATCAATAATTTATATTGATAAGGACACACACACACATTTCATAAATTAGTTAATACTATTCATACCCTCCAATTTAATGTCTTGGTTTTAACGGTTATATATATCATGGGTTGTTTAAGATTGGTGTTGTGTGTTGAATATAATCTCTAACATTAATATATCAGTCTTTTATTCCCCATAAGCTATTTAAGAGATTAAATTTATTTATAAATAAACATATATTAAATTTTTAGGGAGTTACATTCTTAACTAATCTTAGTGTTGCGTGTCGTTTATGCTATCGAGCATAATTTAATTATTTTAAAATCTCGAGGTGTTACAATTTCACTCAAGAATATATGGATTTTGTTCAATGTGTTTTTATGATGTGAGCACGTGGTGTAACTGACCAACAATAAATAGAGATGATAAGTATGAAAAATTTGATCCCTCATTTTCATCTCTCCCCTAAACAGGAGTAATTCTTGTAAAATATACATTGGCTACTTTAAGCCTTGAAGAGCGGGATATGACACATCACACAGTCTTGTTTAACCAGGTTTTGTTCAGTGACTATATCAGATAAGTAATTTGAATATGTATATGTTATCTCATACTACATAATTTAAAATATACCTTAAACTTTTATTATCATTTTTGCAACACCCTAGAATGATAAAGGGTTAAATGATTAAATAATATAACTCATGTCAACAAGATATACCTATATTTCTAGGAGCCTACTTGATTAGAACTCCATAGTTAAGCATGATTGACATGGAGTAGTGCTGAGGATGGGTGACCTTTTGGGAAGTTTCCGAGGGTGTGTGTGAGTGAGGAAAAAACACATTAGAAATGACATGTATTGGATTGTGGGGGAAGTCATTAGTTAGATGGATCGTTCGGGAAAATGAGTGGGCACTTGGGTGGGGACCACATGTCAGTGGGGAAACTGGTGGCACCTGGAAAGCCAAGACCTGAAGACCATGTTAAGGCGGGGTGCCTGTGCTGTCAGCGGGGCTCGGTTGTTACATTTGGTATTAGAGGTGGTACCTAGCCTTAAGTGCGGTGCACTGCCTGAGTTGAGATATAGGGCCCACAATGAGGATGTTGTGATCTAAAGGGTGGGGGGGGGGGGTGAATGCAACACCCTAGAATGATAAAGGGTTAAATGACTAAATGATATGACTCATTACAACAATGTGCGCCTTTATTTTTATGAGCCTACCTGGTTAGAACTCCATAGTTAAGCGTTCTTAATTTGGAGTAGTGACGAGGATGGGTGAACTTCTGGGAAGTTTCCCAGGGTGTGTGTGAGTAATGAAAAAGCACATTATAAAGGATATGTGTTGGCCTATTGAGATAGTTATTAGTCAGATGACCCGTTTGGGTATGTGGGTGGGCCCTAGGATGGGGACCACATGTTTGTGGGGCAACTGGTGGCACCTGGAAGGCCAGAACCTGATGACCATGTTAAGGCGGGGTGTCTGTGTTGTTAGTGGGGCCAAATTGTTACAATTTTATATTGGGAAAATAAAAAAATTATAAGTAGAGTTCATCGTTATTTTCCTTAGAACTCCATAGTTAAGCGTGCTTATTTTTGAGTAGTGATGAGGACATGTTACCTTCTGGGAAGTTTCCCAGGGTGTGTGTGAGTAACGACAAAGCACATTTGAAAGGAAATGTGTTGGCCTTTTGGGATAGTTATTAGTCAGATGACCCGTTTTGGCATGTGGGTGGGTCCCAGGATGGGGACTACATGTCTGTGGGGGTAACTGGTGGAACCTAGCGGGCCAAAACCTAATGACCATATTAAGGCAGGGTGTCTGTGTTGTTAGTGGGGCCCAGTTGTTACAATTTTATATAGGGAACATAAACAAATTATAAGTAGACTTCATCATTCTTTTCCTTAGAGAAGGAGAGTGATTTTTTATAGTAGTGAGTTTCTTATTAGTTTGAAATAAATGGTATGAAAATTAATTTAATCAATTTATAATATAGATATTAATTTAATTTTATTCATATATATTTCAGGTATTCATATATATTTAAGGTGGGGTGTCTGTACTATCAGTGGGGCCCAGTTGTTACATTTGGTATTAGAGGTGGTACCTAGCCTTAAGTGCGGTGCACTACCTGAGTTAAGATATAGGTCCCACAATGAGGACGTTGTGCTCTAGGGGGGGGGGGGGGGTGAATGTAACACCCTATAATGATAAAGGGTTAAATGACTAAATGATATGACTCATTACAACAGTGCATGCCTTTATTTTTGGGATCCTACCTGGTTAGAATTCTATAGTTAAGCGTGTTTAGTCAGGAATAATGATGATGATGGGTGACCTTATGGGAAGTTTCCCAGAGTGTGGGTGAGTGAGGAAAAATCAAATTATAAAGGACATGTATTGTCCTGTTGGTACAATAATTAGTTATATGACTCATTCAGGCATATGGGTGGGCCACAATACGGGGGCCACATGTCTGTGGGGCAACTGGTGGAACCTGGAGGGCCATGACCTAACGACCATATTAAGGTGGGGTGTCAGTGCTGTTAGTGGGGCCCAATTGTTACAATTTTATATAGGGAACATAAAAAATTATAAATAGAGTTCATTGTTCTTTTACTTGGATAAAGAGATTGATTTTGTATAGTAATGAGTTTCCTATTAGGTTTAAATCAAAGGTATTAAAATTAATTAAATCAATTTAAAATATAGATATTAATTTAATTTTATTCACATACATATTTCAGGTATTGAGTTTACTTGTTGACTCTATCTCTCAAGAATTAAGAGTTTTATCTTTTGGTCCCAATTCATTGGTTCATGAAAGAAAATATTTAATAATCAATGGGTAAAAATTTGTTAAAACTAATCAAGTGGTGAAAATTATAACAAAACATGATGGAATTATGTTACCTAATTCAATAGATTGTTATGATAATGCATTAGATAGAAGGCCTCAATATGAAAATGTGTCTTATTATGGAGTTGTTGAGAGAATAATACTATTGTATTTATACTCTCACGGTCAATTCTCTATGATAAAATTAAAATGGTTTGATTCAATGATGACACATGATATATTTATTAATGACTATGGATTTAGAGTTATTGACATGACTCACTTCTTGGCTACTGATGAACCACATATTTTTGGCATCAATAGAAAAACAAGTGTTTTATGTGAAAGATCATCTAAGAACTAATTATAGTTTCATTATTTAATTAATCTTATGAAATATTTTTGATAATTGTGGGGATAAATTGACACCATTGATTCCCCCATTGGTGTTGACCAAAATATTTTATTTCATGAATCAAATTGTGTAATTTTTAGAATTGATGTTGAACCTCAAGTAGTGGTGAATAATATATAGAAGAAACCATATATGTTCACATTTCATTTTGTTTATCTTGATGTGGGTTTCTCAAGTTGGTACTATTGTAATTTATTTAATTTTTTTCCTATTTTGAATGGTATGTTTTTTTAGTTTTGTTTGTTTTTGTTATATTTAATTAGATTTATTTCAATTCAAAAAACTATGTTTAAAATAATTTTAAAAAACATGTATAACTTGGTCTTAAATTATATTTTCTAAAACATGTTCTTAAATAAACATCTCGTAATTTTTTTTGAAAACAAGTTTAAAATGTTTTTTCAAAAAATGTTTAAACAAGGTTCTATTTTTTTTAAACCGGGTGTATAAAGAGGATTTTATGATATTTTTTATGTATTGATTTACTATTAATTTGTGTTCTTGATATTTAAAAAGTGTTTTAAAAATATGTATGTTTTATTCTTATGTAGATTATGAAAGATATTGAAAAATTTTTAAGTAAGATATTTTTTGATAATGACTGATGACTACGCAACCTAGAGCCACCTCTTCTAGTTCCCTCAGTGAGTATAATAATTGTAATATTTTTATTTTTCATTATATTGAATGTCATGTTATTATTATTTATAAATTTTATTTTAGGGAAATTAATTTGAACTAGATTTTACCTCTAATAATCCTACTAATTGGGATCATTAACATTACCATTTGAGTGGGGGTGCTACTAGAGCTACACGAAGCACCCATCATACCCATTCACTCCCAAACCTGCCAGTAGAAATCCCATCTATCACACTTTTTCCTCCTCTATTTTAGATTCTATGGATGTTACCACCTATGATATTATCATAATATTATTTAGGCTATACTTCTCATATACCATTTCCATATCTTAGGATGTATCTTTATCCCTTTTATCCTTATCCTACCATGACTATGCTGCATCCATTTCCTACTCCTATCCATCCAGGATTTAATGATTGTACTTATTTAGCTTCTAATCCCCAATATGAAGATAACCTAGAGAATGATTTAGAATAGAAACATCATTTAGATTATACCAATCCAGAACATCCCAATGGATCCATCAGATCATAATTATTAGCTTGTACTATGATTATGTTTATATGTGTGTTAAATTATACTACATTATTTTTTTTCGATTCTACTATGAATTAATTTTACTTTTTTTCCTTTTATCTTATTTAGTGGTATCTTCTAATTGGTGGTGTGGGTGAACTCATATGAATGAATCCTGGAACCATCAAACCCAAATCATGGTAGATTATAATGAAGATAACCAAATAATAGGTAAAAATTCTTGACATTGTAGAAGTTTCATGGTGATATTAGCCAATTATACAGATATCATTGTAGTTCAACTAGCCTCATGGAGATATATCGATAATAAAATAAAGGAAAATTCATGGGATGTGATATGGGTAAGAAAATTTGTTAAATTGAAATCTATATTATTATTTTATTTATATAAATTAACATGTTCATCGCAATGTTGATTTATATTTCCCGATGGTCAAGCTGTGAAGGTGAAACGATTGATAAAACTTGGAGAATTATGGAAATCATATAAACATGAGATATATGTTGGTTGATTCGACACTAAGTTAGAGGGTGTACTAATATTCAATTATTATCCAACTACACAATACTAATAAATGACCATTTATTGGAAGAGTAATGAGTTTAAGTTATTCTTAAACTTTAATTTTTTTATTGAATATTTAGTTCTTATTAATTGTATTGATTTTTTGTTTTTAGGATTCATCATAAAGAAAAAAAAAGAAAAAGGATGCTATGAAGTACATGCGCACTTTGGGGTACACTACAATGAAAAATAATGAGAGTATCTATGTACTTTTTATAATTAATAGAGTTTTACTAGGAACTAATACAACAAAAAAGACTATATATTTATTGAACAGAACTAAATTGAAGTTAATATAAGTAAATGGAGTACAATATAAACTCACATAAAAAATGAAACCATCCTATTCCTCATAGAATAATACCCACTAAAACCAAATAAAATCAATAAAAATCGAACTAAATAAACCTTATATAATCAAAATTAAACCAATAATATCCAATGAAACCCACCCTAAAATGAGTTGGATCAAACCAAACCAAATAGACCCAAAAAATATTAAATTGAACTAAATAGATCATAATAAATTTAAATGGAATAAAACTAGACCATAGATAAAAAAATATATGATCCTATTCTAAATAGAACAATACCCACTTAAACCAAATGGAAGAAATTGACATGATCCAATCATTAACTATATCGAACCAATTCGACACAAACTATCCAAACCAAACAGAATCAAACATACGAAAACTATAATTATTTGAATTGAATGAAAGTGAAGTAATATAAACTATATTAAATAGAACTAAAATAATAAACAATTAATTGAATTTAATCAACATGAAATAAATTAAAGGTAAATGAACCAAATCATAATGATCATAAGGAATGAAAAACACATTGAATAGCTATAAAAAATACCAAACAAGATGAAACTAGATGAAAAAAAGACTTGAACTACAAAAAACTATACAAATCCAACTTAATGATAATTAAATTAAATGAAATTGATTCAAATAAAACTGAATTGAATTTAATAGAAGTAAACCCGACTAACATATACAAAACCAAACTAATGAAAACAAAATAAAATCAAATTTAACTAAATTGAATTGAGATTAAACAAAATAACATAAAATTACCAATATTGAACCAAAATGATTATATTTGAATTATACATAATTAATTTAGATATAAAATCATGAAATAATCCAATTAGAATTTTTTTAAACCAAAATAACTCAAACCTATTCAAATTAATACAAAATGAATGAAAATTATTAAAACAAAATTAAAGATCCAGTCAAACCTGGCTCAGTAAAAAATATAATAAAATTAATCTCATTATACCTCGACCAATGAAATCAATGTTCATTGAAATTTAATTAATTTTTTTTGGTTTTAATCAGTCCAATATTTGTTAGAATGTGTTAGTTTTGTTTATGAATTTCATATTATTCAATATTATAGTCTTATAGTAATCAATGTCATTTTCAGAAAGCAACACTGAGCATCGAAGGACATATACCTTGAGTAAAATTATTTTTCTCGAGTAGTAATAAAAAATATTGAAGTGATTTAAATGAACAAAAAAATAAAATAAAAGATTTTTATTTTATTTTAATTTTTAATATATAATTAATAATTAAATATCATATTTATAATTTCAATAATGTGCTCTAGAGACCGTCGATGATAAATAAGATGAAACTTTGGGCCAAATAATCATTTGAAATAGGTATTAGATGAGGAGAACTAGGTGAAAGTCCGATGTTGACCTTGGAAGAGCATCATCCACACTAGGTATTGGTACTTATCGAGTGCCCCTCAAATCTATGGTATAAATGTGCTAAAAATTCTAATACATAAGAAAACGAGGGAAAATAATAGCTAGAAAGGAGTGCAGAAGAAATAAAATGTCCCATTGGAAGTTCTTGAAAGCTATGATAGCTTTATGTCCACCACTTCCATCATAGGCTGATACTATTTTTGATTCAGGTATGTTAATAGTGTTTTATTTATATGATGCATTGGGTGATGGAAATGATAGTCCTAGTGGTGGTGGAGGTGATGATTCTCTTGGTGATGATGATGATGCTGAAGAAGACGATGATGGTGAGGATGTTCGTGATGTGGGTAATGATTATGATGGAAGTGGTGGTGATGAAGGATATATTGATCCCATACATTTTTGAGTAGACAGTAAAGAGGAAAATGTGTGGATGATGTTTAATTAAAAAAAATAATCGATTGTTTAGACTATTTATACATGTTATAGTATTATGAATGGTTTAAAAACTATTGATATAGTAACGAGTTGGTTAAATGATAAATATAAAATATATGAACTTCATGGAATGTGTAATATATTTGGTATTTTTTTACAATTTATGGTATTGATTGTGAGGAGATACTAGATGAGCCTATTATACTGGCCGGGGAGGGAAACCTATAACAATGGTTTACTTATACTATTGGTATACATATATACTATCGGTTTAGTACAAACCATTAGTACTAAAAATTTGCCATGGTATATACCAACAGTTTCAAAGAAATCCATTAGTATAGTCCTATAGTGATGAATTAAGATGTCACAGTTTATAGAAAAATTGTTATTGGGTACACCAATGGTTCTCTATCCCATACAAATGGTTTAAAAACATTGATATAGGGTAGTATTTTAGTAGTGACTCTTTCTCCTTCATATAAATATTCATTAAAATGTTTCAATAATGTTATTATTTATACATTAAATACTATTATATGTCATTTTCAAATAATTTTAAATTTATTTACAAATGTTTAAAAAATATATTTTTTATTTTTTTGTATGGGTCACTTTTATAAAATTGAAAAATAATGTTTTTTAATGTATACAACATGAGTAAAATTTACCACCATCATGAAAATTATTATTTATGAATTTTTCTCTATATGGTTTGATTTTTTTTCCAAATAAAATCCCATTCCCTCATCTTCTAGGAATTTTTCATTTTAAGAGTTTTCAAAGGAAAATGTTATTTCTCCTACTTTTTATACAAAGGAAAAATATACTTCTATATATGTGTTAGAAAGATATATTATGAGTTTTTATGATGTAAATTAAAGGTTATATGAGTTTTATGTTTGTTTAGGTCCATATAAATTATTTATGATGAAAGGTGAGCTTGATATAGCTCTTTAATGAATTGGGTTTTGTTATTAGGGGAATATATGTTGGATTAATCATGTGGGTTATTACATTTTTAAGAGCTCTTGTAAGAGTGATTTTAAGAGTAATATGAAGATGACATCTCAAGGTACCTATATGATATTTCTATGCTTGAAAATGATTTTTTCATGGAAGTATTTTTATTTTATAAGGTAAGATAATGTGATTTTATTTCAAGGAAATATTATGCCTATTTCAATGGTGAGAAATATGTTTTTTGAGAAAATATTTTCATGAGTGCTCATATTTTACAAGAGACACTCATGATTATTATTTTGAATTTATGATTACTTGTGAGATATTTTATTAAATATTTTGTAAAAGTTGTTTATATCATGGTAAAGTAAATGATTATTTGGGTTCAAAGTTTATTATAAATAGTGAATTTTTTATTGGTTTTCATAGATTTTCAAATAGACTAATTGGTTTTATTTATTTCTATATCCCTTATTGAGATTTTTTTTCTCATACCATGTTTTAAAATTTTTTCATAAGGATTAAGGATGAGTAGGAATTATAGGAATTTCTATATTTCTATTATGTGGATTTAAATTAAAATAAGAAAATATTTTTTGAATGAAACATAAATTTAAATTTAAGAATCCTATTTTTTTTGTGAAAATAGACATCGAGTGTTGTAGGATCAAAATGTAGATTTTGATTGATCAATTACAAGAGTGGTGGGGGTGAATTTTAGGTTTAAAAACTTTAGTTTTTATCCGTAATAAAATCTATGTTTAACAATATTATACAATATGGATTCACAAACCATATTTATTTCTTAACAAAGAAACTAACTTTATTAGGATCTGAATAATGGATTTGTTAAAGAAACTTAAGAAAATTTTACTTAGAGAAAGATTATAACTTAAAGAATATAGAATATTATTTATATTAGATCATACAAGAATAATAAAGTGTAAGAAATTTACACTTCCTATCTTTAACAAAATGCAGCGGAAATAAAACTTTTAATAATAACTAGTAAAAAGTATAAGAAATATTTTAACCCAAAGATAAGGGTATCCAATAATCTTGGATAAAGGTCCCTTGATTTATAATTTCAAGAAATTATATCTTACCCGCACTAGGGTAAGGACTTGATATGAATATCGATATCTGTCTTGATATCTCCTCAATCCCTAGATCTTTAAGGTGATAGACACCTCTGTCTTCCTATCCTTGAAAGACCTCGATTGATCAGCAAAAATCAAAATCGCACTGGGCAGGCTGAATAAGATGTTCATAGCTTGAACAAGTTGTTCATAACATTCTCACAAGGTAGGTTAAGTAGAGCTGTCGCAACTTCAACACATAGCTCCAAGAAATCAAATATTTATTCGAAACTCACAACAAAAAATCTCGCTCGAAATTTTTTCAAATGGTTGGGTATTTATAGGAAAAAAATCCCAACAATCGGCTCCTCCTCCAAGAGTCATATTTTTCCTTAAATTTTGAAGGGACCTATACATGTGTCACTCATCCAACTGTTAGTTAAAAAAATATTGTATGACATAGTTTCATAAAAGAAAACATAGGGAACATTATCATGTATAAGAAACAATAATATGTAAGAAAAAATTATCAAGTTTTAGAAACTAAAGTATAATAGGATCTGATAAAATTGGAATAATATGTTAAAGAAGAAATGTAACTTTAACAAATATGAATAATCAGATTCTAAGGTTAATGAGAAATTAGAGTCTAAATTAATATTGAAACAGAGTCTAAATATATGTAAAAACGAAGTATGGAATTCTAGGGAATCAAAGTATGAAATTTGATGAAACAAGAGTCTAGACTTCAATGAAATCAAAGTCTAGATTTTGATGAAATTAGATTATAGATTTTGATGAAATCAGAGTCTGTATTTCAATGAAATTATAGTATATATTTTGATGAAATTGGAGTCTAGATGATGAAATAGGAGTCTATCTTTCGATGAAATCAGAGTCTAGATTTTTATGAAATCAGAGTCAAGATTTTGATTAAATCATAATTTTATTTCTGTGAAAAATAGAGTCAAAATCCAAATAAAATCAAATTATAAAAATAGATAGAATCAGATTCTTAAAATAGGATTACTCAGATTCTAAAGAACTGTATGGTTCTAAGATTTTAGATAATGATTCGATTAATCTTAAGGGAATTAGGTCTTAAAAAAATAGTTAAGTTTTGATAAATAACATTAACTATAAAAAAATTATAAATATTAATCATATGAATTTCCTTATAGAAAGAAAATAAATTTTAAGGAAAAAGTGTGTGATTTTAAAAACATAAGGAATGAAAAATTCATAAGGGACTTATTGACTTAACAATATCCTCCTTTTTGGAAAGAACAAACCACCTTTTGAAAAATAATATTAAGTTTGGAATACTTGAAAGAGAAAATTGTCTCCCTTATATTTTACTTATGGTGAATATGATTAACTCCCACTTAGGTTATGTCACCTTAAGGATAAAATTCTTTAGATTAAGAAGTTGTCTTGAAATAGATTTCATTTTCTTAATAAATTATTCTCTGGTAGCATTTTCTTGATAATGGATTTCATCTTCTTTATCTCTTTATGATCATATTTATACTTATTGAGTAAATATTATTGATTTTTGTTCTTATTTTCAAGGGTATGAATCCTCTCTTCTTGTGTCTTGATCACATCTTTTTGGTACTTCACTTTTTCTTCTAACTGTTCTCTATTTTCACTTTCTATCTTTAGGCTAAGAGTAACAAAATTGAGTTTTCACTTAAGATCTCTTCCCTCTTGGATTCGGTCACCTTGTTCTTGATTCATCATATCTAAAAAATTCTTAATATTTTGATCAATTTTGTTAAAATAATATTTAACCGAGTCCTTGTAATCATCAACTATTTTATGATCATCAATAACTGACTTCGACCAGCTTGTTATCTTGTTGCAGGACTTCCTGTGGGCTTCATAATTGATCCTGAATGTTTTGAATTTATCTTAAATATTTATGAGCTTATCCATCAAAATATTTTTAGATTACATTTTTTAATAAATTTACTATTGAATCAGCTGACACCATGATTAAATGTTTAGGAAGAATAGAATTGAATATACATGTTTTTTCAAAGAATGTTCAACAAAATCATGTCCCATGGAGGAGGATGATTCAAATTTTGAGGGAAATTTACCTAGAGGAGTATATTTGGATTCTTCAGCATTCTTCAACTTAGATTTTCTAGATACATATTTCTAAGGTGTATCAAGAATTACTATATTTCCTTTAATATCAACCTTTTCAAAAACATTGGCTACCTCAAGTTCTTGTTCTCCAACATTAACTTCATCTTCGTCATCCTGAACAATATCATCATTATCTTCTCTTTCTTTATTGGAATGGATTTTTTTAACATCCTATTCTCTATAATTTTCTTTTTTTTAAAGCTATTTTGGTATATGATTCTTGGGAAGTTCTCATTGAAAGTTTATCAGAGGGGATCTCCTTCTCATGACACTCTTCAACCATTCTGATCTGGTCTTCACTTTCCTCCTCTTCTTCCTCTTATATCTATACTGGAAATCTTTCTTTCCCACAATCTTGTTCATCCTTTGACCAAGATTGAAAAGTTCATTCTCAGAATGATCACTATCACTTGATTTAGATATAATATTATCTTTCTAGGATTTTTATCTTGTAACTCTTTCAGGAATCTTTGCTTTCATATGCTTTGATGTAGTAGTGAAAGAAACACTTAGATTACTATTCTTTTTCTTATTGAACTCCACATATCTCTTCATTCTAGTTTCATATTGTAGAAGAGTCCCAAATAACTAATCAAGAGCGATGTTTGAAACTTTCCTATTCTCATCAATTGATGTTCTTTTAGATTTCCACTCATTGGAAAAAATATCTATTATCTTATCCAAAATAACCTCATCATCAAGTCCTTTATCACCCATAGACTGGAGGATGTTGAAAATATTCATAAACCTTTGTTGAAATTTGCATACATGTTCTCCATAAGAAAACATAAAACTATGGTATTTAGCTCTAAACATATCTCTTCTAGTTTCAATGACCTTGGAGTTTCTAATATGCGTGACTTATAATTTCTTCCAGATGATATTACAATATTTACAAGGTGAAATATAGCTATAGATATTTCTATTCATAGAACATAATAGAGTATTTCATACCTTAAATTTAAGCTGATATTCTTGTTTTTATTGATTAGTGAATTGTTTGATTTATTTTTATAGAATATTGTAGTCTCTAGTTAACATAAAAAAGTTATCAACACTGGTATTCAGAATATAAGTCTTAATCCTATCTCTCTAATATTCATAGTCACTTCCATAAAAAATGGGGGTCTAGTAGGATTTAGATTGTCTATTGATCCAATGTTCATTCCAATCATTCTAAAATAAAATAAAAAATATCTTTTCCACAAAAAGGGTTAATAGAAAAATTTTATAAACATAAAGTTTATAAGGAAAATATTTAATAAAAACTTGAACAAGTATAGTTAAGAAATAAAAGATGAGAAAAAAAACTTATATGTAAGTATAAGTATTTAAGAGACCTGCTCTGATACCAATTTTAGGATAGAAATGTAGATGTATATTTCTCAATTACCAGGGGGGTGAATTGTATGTTTAAATGTTTTTGTTTTTATCCTTAAGAAAATCTATATTTAATAATATTATACAAGATAGATTCACAAAACCTTTTTAGTTCTTAACAAAGAAACGAACTTCCTTAGGATCTGAATAATGGATCTGATAAAGAAACTTAAGGCAAGTTTACTTAGAGAAATATTCAACCTTAAAGAATATAAAATGTTATTTATATTAGAGTATACAAGAATAAGAATGTGTAAGAAAGTTACACTTCCCATATTTAACAAAATGAAGCAGAAATAAAACTTGTAACAATAAAAAGTAAAAAAGTAAAAGAAACATTTTAACCCAAAGAGAAGGGTATCCAAAAACCTTGGATAAAGGTCCCTTGATTTATACTTTCAATAAAGTATGTATTACCCACACCATGGTAAGCCCTCGATATGAATATCAGTATGTGTATTTCTATCCCCGAAAGCCCTCAATCTCTAAGGTGATCATCACCTCTGTCTTCCTATCCCTAGAAGCCCTAGATTGATCAACAACAATCAGAATCACACTAGGAAGGATGAACAAAATGTTCACAGCTTGAAAATGTTGTTCATAGAATTTGCACAAGGTAGTTTAAGCAGATATTTCATTGCTTCAACACGGAGCTCTAAGAAATCAACTCTTGATTCACAGATCGCGATAAAAATCTAGCTCTAAAATCATTCAAATGGATTGGTATTTATAGGAAAAAAATCCCAATGGTCAGCTCTTACTCCAATGGTCATATTTTTCCTTAAATTTTAGAGGGACCTATTCATGTGTCACTCAACCAACAATTATTTAAAAAATATTGTATGATATCATTTCATGTAAGAAAACATAGGAAACGTTATCATCTAAAAAAAACAATAATATGTAAGAAAAACATTATCAAGTTTAAGAAACTTAAGAATGATAGGATCCAATAAAATAGGACCAATATGTTAAGGAAGAAATGTAAATTTAACAAATATAAATAATCTGATTCTAAGGATAATGAGAAATCAGATTCAAAATTAATATAGAAACAGAGTCTAAAAATATGTAAAAATAGAGCCTGGAATTCTAAGGAATAAAATTATGGAATTTTGATGAAATCAGAGTCTAGATTTGGATGAAATCAAAGTGTAATTTTTTTTTCAAATCAGAGTCTAGATTTCAATGAAATTGGATTCTAGATTTTGATGGAATCAGAGTATAGATTTCAATGAAATCTGAGTCTAGATTTCAATAAAATTATATTCTAGATTTTTATGAAATTGGATTCTAGATTTAGATGATATCAGAGTCTAGATTTCGATGAAATTGGAATATGATTTCTGTGAAAAATGGAGTCAAAATCTAGAGTGAGTCGGAGTTTAAAAACAAATAGAATCAGATTATCAAAAGAGGAAGAATCAGATTCTAAAGAACTGTATGGTTTCTAGATTTTAGATAAGGATCCGAATAATCTTAGGGGAATTCGGTCTTACGAAAAATATAGTTAATCTTAAATAAATAACATTAACCATGAAAAATGATAAAGGTTAAGAATATGAATTTTCTTAGAGAATGAAAATAAAATTAAAGGAAAAAATGTGTGATTTTCAAAACATAAGGAGTGGAAAATTCAAAAGGGACTTCTTAACTTAATAATTTGTAAGTTTCCACTTTGTATTATAAGGATTTTATATATTATAATTTTTCCTAATTATCTAAAATTTTAAACATAAAAGATAATGAGAATGTAAGAAAGTGAAACCTTTGTTATTAAAATCATAATTATGGGTAAATTATGATATGATTAATTATATGAATGGCATTAATCTGAGAGCCTAGAAGATGGAATTAGTTCAATCATATGTATGGGTGGGGGACCCCATTTTTATCTCAAAAAAATCCCTTTAGTTTTTTGAATTCTTAAATGATGACACAAGAGATGTATGGGTGTATTTCCTTTAGCATAAGTCTAATGTTTTTAGTGCCTTTCTAAAATGGAAATCCATTGTTGAAAGGAAAAGTGGTCTTAAGTTGAAATGCCACAAATCAGATAAGGTTGAAGTGTATAATAGTAGAATCTTATATAATTTATATCAAAATAAATAGATTATTATGGAAAGAATATTACCCAAAAAGAATAGAAAAAATGGTTTGGTATAGAGAATAGACCAAAATTTGATTGATATGGTAATATATAGGTGTGATCATTCTATAATTCCCAAGGGAATTTTGGTGGAAGTAGTCAACACTGATGCATACTTATCCAACATAAGTCCTTAAACCTATATGGGACATAGTCTACCAGAATAGTTATGGTATAGTAAGTTACTAGAAGTAGGAAACTATAAAGTCTTTTAAATTTTGGTCAATAATCTTGTTGATGTGAAGGATAAAGACAAGATGGAGAAAAAATCCAAAGATTACTTTTTATAAGCTATGCAAATGATGATTTTGGTTTCAGACTGTGGAATGATGAAAAATTACAATTTAATAGAGGTAAAAATGTTTTCTTTAATGAGAATATCCTATAGATGAATAATAATAAGGATAAATTATAGTTTGAATGGAATAATTAAACCACTGATGTTTAAGTAAATCTATATATAAACACCCGGAGATCAAAAGTTATAGGGACACAAAATGGTAGAACATGTTCACCAGAAGATCAACCAACTATAGATGTGCCAGAATGATAATGTTCTGTTAAATCCCAAGATAAATCTCCAGAAGTTGAGAAACCAACAGTTAATACACTAGAAATTAGGGAATCCTAAATATCAACACCAGTAAGAGTATAAAATCAAGTTAAGTTACGAAAATCTTCTAGATTCAGAATAAAACCCATATATATAAAGTTGATATTAACTTATTACTTCTAATGGATTTTAGGGAAATAAAATTTCTAAGAGAGGTAAACATTCTCAGTGAATTGAAATAGTGGGATTCAAAAATGAAGGTTGAAATTAATTCCTTGAAGTTAAAAGAAACTTGGTAAATGGATTACCTACCATAGGGAAAGCGAGTAATTGAGAAAAAATGGGTTTTTTTGTTTGAAGGAATAAATTGAAGGATGTATAAAGTACATGGAATGTATGGTGGTGGGAGAATTCCAATTAAAAGGAATAGATTGATTCCTCATAAAATTTTTCACCTATTTTTAAACATACAACTATCTAGATGTTACTGAGTTTAGTTTATTTTGATGATCTACACTTAAATAAAATGGATTTCAAGACTAATTTTTCCATGGTGACTTGGAGAAGGAGATCTATATGATGTATCTTAAGGGTTTTAAAGACCATCATAAAGAGTGTCTTGTTTTCAAGTTGAATAAAATAATCTATGGATCAAAACATAATACTCAATAGTATAACTAAAAGTTTGAAACATTCTTGTCTAATGAAGGTTTCACATAGTGAGATTCCAAACATTCACATTATCAAAAGTCATAGAATGATATGAATTAAATCATACTCATATTATATGTGTATAACATGTTGCCAGTGGGTCCTAAGATTAAATGGATTTAGGATCCAAAATCTAAGTTTTATGGAAGATTAAAAATGAAATATGTTGGATATGCCATGAAAATATTGGGAATCAGGACTGAAATGGATATAAAATCCTATAAAATAATATTATCCCATACAGAATACATATATAAGTTCATTGAGATATTTTAGATGAATGAATGTATGCTTATCTTGACCCCCTTGACAGAAAATTCATGTTATCCAATGCATAAATAGAATCATCAAAAGATGAGTACTGGTACATAGAAAAAGTATTATATGAATTACCTTTCAGAAGCTTGATTCACATGATGATTTTTATATGTCCAGTCATTGCCTTTGTTGTGGGGGTAGTAAATCGGTTTATGGCATACCCTGGAAGGGAGAACTAGAAAGATGTGAAGTAAATAATCTGATACTTTAAGGGATCAAAATATAAAATTTGATTCTTTATATAATACAATCCTTTTAAATATTTGTGTATGTAGATTTTTTTGGGGATACTGACACCTAAAAGATAATAATAGGCTTTTTGTTTACTTTTAGAAAAAGATAGTCAATTGGATGCCTCAACTACAACATATGGTAACATTATCTACAATATAATAAGAATATATAGAAACTAAAAAAGTTGAAATTTAGTTAGTCTGTTTAATATGATTATTGAAGGAGATTATAAAGTCATCAGAAGGACGAGTGCTATTCTATAATAGTCAGAGTGAAATTCACATTTCTTGGAATCTGGTATTTCATGAAATAATGAAACACATTGATCTAAAATTATATTTTATTTATAATTTGATATAAGATAAAGTGTTAGTGACATGGAATATTTTTGGAAAGGAAAATATTTCTGGAATGTTTACAAAGGTCTTGGTCTAAGAAATTCGAAGGAAACACAGTTCCTTAGTTGGACTTGGTTGAATGAAAAATTATGGAGAACACTATATGCATGGGTAAAAGGAATGATGTTTTCTCTATATTACCCAACTATTTGTTGTTTAATAATGAGTTCCTTAAAGTTTTTTTCAAGTGATATTTTCATTAAATAAATCTAGTTTTAAATTTCTATTAAATCTATTAGAAAGAGATATCACTAGTAGATCATTGGGCTTGATGTTTTCGGCTATCGATAATAGAAAAACTCTAGTGGGTATAGAGTTCCGATATGAAGTTTATAACTTCCAATGAGTTCTTAGTGAGACCTAATGATGGTTTACCAGATTAAATAGTTGTGGTAGTGGAAGGTATATGATATTGAAGTCTATTTACTTCCAAGGTCATCTCTCTACAAATTTCAGATGGTAGTGGAACTTGTTCAACCGAATGACCACTTTTATAATGTGTGGTGGGATCAACTTTAAATTTTAGTAGTACTTTACTTGAAATATTAATTATATCAAATAACATTGATTGATGTAGTGTATTCTTTTTATTTTTTGTGTTATAAATATTTGGTAGGGTTCTCCTATAGTTTTAGGAGGAAAGTCCAAAAAATGTAATCTTTATGAATTCTCTTTATATTTTCTTATTTTTAATCATTTGAATATTTTTGTGTGAGTTTCCCAAAAAAATGTTTGATAAGTGAAACTTAGTTTTAGTGATTAGAGGGTTAAATAATTCTTAATTTTAGTTCTCTAAGATATTTAATTCCACTATATAGGACCATCAGTGGGTGAAATATTTTGGTGAACGATCAATATATCATTCGGTAGTTACACATATGGTCTATTCCTAACATAAAATTCTCTCAATAAAATACTATTCCCAAACATTAGATACATAGACCTTGTGGATCACCCCATATTTATGAGATGGTCTCAATAAATATAAAATAACCTATTTTAATTTTTTTATATAAAAATCCATCCAATTTTTATAATTCACAATCTTCCTGAAATAGTATTTTCCCCACCAAAATGGGTACTAAACCCTGGGTCTCAAATGAAAACTGTGAGTTGATGGGATAAAATAACCCCTATATTTTCCCATGCTATTAGAGGTCTTAAATTCACAAGAGTGTAATTAGGATGGTGAAGTGAAATCTATGATAGTTGAACCTTAAACAATGAGGATATGATACCCAATTTTTTCCACTAGACCACCCCCGAAGGGATGTGGCCCAAATTTTAAATTTACTTTAATAGAACCAAAAAAATATCTGGGTTTGAGTGGACCATGATCAATATGCACAAGCTACCTCACCAGTCAATAATATATTTTTCATTTATATTTTAATGCTATTTCATTTTAATGTATCATTTTTCTTTCTAAAAATATACACACATTTTAATTATGTGACAAATATAAGTATAAATTTACATTTACATGATAACAACTACATGTTTAATATTTAATACTAAGTATTTTTTACCTAAAAATTTATTTTAAATCTTAATTAAAACTACAGGTTACCCTATGAACTGATCAATTTAAAATGTGGACATGATGAGACTTAATTTTTTTTGAGTTTTCCTTAAATTCATAAAAAAAACTAAACATTTTTAAGCATGGTCCATGAGTACTTGGGATTTTATTACCTAGTAAATCCTATTAATTACCCTTAATTGTAAATCCAATGAACTTCCACCGAGTGAAAAAATCCCATGCAATCCATTACACCCACACCAATAGACCAAGGTAGCCCACATGGCCCTACATCAGAGGACGTTTCACCTAAAAATACCCTATTGAACCCATAAAAAAACTAATACATTGATAAAATACCATAAGACCATCCATTATTCTATACATCCCATGAATGAAGAGAAAGAGAAATAATAAAAATTTGAATCAAAGACACTAAAAACAAAAAAGATAGATACCAAATAAAGTACAAAAAAACTAAAAAAATCAAATTCTCCTAAAAATACATCACCAAGTAGACTAAATAATAATTACCAAACAATGAAGTCCTTGATATACTAAAATAACAAAATTATTTCCATTCAACTTGTCTGCCCCACTAAGAAGACACCATTAATCAAGACTTGTTCTTAAATGTCATATCAAGAAATCCACCAACTAAGAAAGTAAAAATCTTCACGTGATTGATGAAAAAATTCCAACACAATAACTAAAACCAAAGAGAAAAAAAATGAAAACCATAATAAAATGATAAAACTAAAAAATATAACAAAAGAAAAACTATATAAATGATTTCATGGTAAGTTATATAAGTGGATATTTGATGAAAAAATGAACAACTCTACCGAGTCAACTTAAAAAAAAACTACAATTAGATAATTGGACAATTTTATTTTGATGAATATTTTTATAGAAAATATGAACAAATGGGTGAATCATGTGTTTTCATACTTTTATATTAGAATTTAAAATAAAAAAATATTTTATACACAGTCTTAATATTTGAAATTTGATGTAAAATTTATTGATTAAATGAATATTAAACGTGATAAAGTTTTTCATTTTCAAGTATTGATACCATTTGATGGTGCATTAGTTACATAAAATTATTTTCAGGATTTAATTTACTATGAAAAAAATTAATGTGAACCAGAGAAGGCTTGGATAAGTGAAAAAATGATGAATGAGTTTATTTTATTGAACTGTCTCTAATTTAAGAATATTTGTGCATAAATATGTGCATTAGATAATTGTTTGTTAGGTTTCTAAGGATAAAATAAAACTTATTCAAGTAGATAAATATAAAAAGAAACCTCAAAACCCAAGATCTATATGATATGAAAACAAAACCATGTATTATATAAAATAAATAACATATGTATAACTTAAACCATTGTTGGATAAATCTCCCCTATTCAAATAGAAGTTTGATAAAGATCACTGGGAAGAAACCAATGAGACCCTTCCTTCATGGAAAATAACTTGATACTCCTAAAATCAAATGATATGCTAGTAAGTCTCGTAGAAAATAAAGAAAGAGATGAGAGCATCAAGGTTATTGGTCGGGATAACACAAAATCTTGGATGGAACACCATTCCAAAGGATTCAACCTCTTTATATAGACCTTGGGGACACTCCCCATGCCTTGAGAGTATCATCTAGGATAAAACATATAATTGGATAGAACACCATTACAAAGGCTTTTACCTCTTTATATAGGCCTCATAGACACTCCTCAAGCCTTCCATGAATTTACTCAAATGTTATGTAACATTTGAGTAATGCCTGTAGTTATAACATTTAAAACTACTTCAGCCATGAAATTAACATTTAGTTTCATTCATCTCTAATATATTTCATAATAAAAAAAGTTTATAATTAATGATATATTATGTTAAAGATAAATAAAACATTAACACTTTACATTATAATACCATAATCAATTATAAAATTCTATGTGAATTGTACATTATGATTAACATATATCACAACATTTTGATATTATATGTCATAAAATATGATTGGATTAGGTAATGGTGATCTATGATATCACCATATCATAATAAACTATATTCAAAAAAGGCATACCTTATAAATTTTTCCTCATGTATGTCTTACGCTATAATATTATCACATAATATAATATGACATAACAAAAAACATCACATGAATTATATTAGATTTAGGGAATATCTCCATAAATATCCCACTTACACTAAAAACACATGGAATTTTTTCTATTTGACCTTATATCATATCATAAATAATAACTTGTGAAATAATATCCAAAAATCCTTTTGGATATTTTCAAAATACTTCTAGAAAACTATCATCAACTTCAGTGTGTGTCACATCATCTGCAATACCTTGTGAAACCCTTCAAAAATCATTTTAGATATGATCAAAAACACTTTTAGAGAGACTATGATTTTTATAAAACTCAATCCCCATCCAACCATTTGTGTCAAAACCCTGAATCCAAAACCCACCCTCTAAAGCCTCAACCCGAGGAACATGGTTTGGAATCTCTGGAATGGGTGACACCCAAGGTGAGTGTATCCAGATAGTAGAAATAGGATCCAAAGTCATAAAATGAATCATTATAACTCTACCTTAGTAAAATCCTCTAGAACAAAAGTGATAATGGAATAAAATAAAACAACACACACTAGGATAGAAAAAAAGTATTTACATGGATCAGAACTTTCCCTACTATGAACACCATAACCTTTCTATTAAGATGAGTTGAAGAAGTGAAGGATCTTAAAGTTACAAGTTCCCAATAATGAAACACTAATTGAGAGAAATATAAGGTTAACAATTAATTAATAGTTATTTCATCTAAATAACCCACCCATATATTTATAGATGATCCAAACTAATGTATTTGGTCCCACTCGACTTGATTATTATACTACATCATTGAATTAACCAAGGAAAGTTCCAAAAACCCACTGCTTCACCAAATTACCATACCATAATAGTAATAAATTTTTATTTTTAAAACTAATCCTTCTACAATTTATAATTTTTCATTTCATACTATCATGTGTTTCTTTTTTCATATGACTATCTAGTTCCACAACATCCTTCCAAAGTTTCTCCTTATAAAAGTTTTGAGTCTTCACTAGAAAAAAATATTATATGCATTCAGCCTAATAATCAGTCACTTTATATTTTTTTTCAAGGATTATCTTGATGTCCAAGTCACTTTACGAACAAATGTTTTTCAAAACCGTCTTCCTATAGTAATAAGGATTCTTAAATCTTTCCTTCAATCATCCAAGCTCCAATAAGGCACAACACCACCCAAGATTTTATCAGACTTTGAATTTGGTCATCATCTCCACCAAATTATAACTCATTAAAATATTTCATTTATCCCTAACCCCATATTTAAATAAATTCCATATAAGGTGATATTTTAGTAAAATATGATTTTTTATTGAGTGAAATAATGAATTATTAGCAAGTTGAATTACACTCCAATTTTCACTGAAAAATATTTTATTCCTTTTACCCCTTTTTAATTCCTCCAAAAAATAATTAAACCATATAAAATACTTTATTTATTCTATAGTATCCCCATATTTCACTTTAATTTTTGAGATTGAAACTATCGATTATACTTTAGACATCTAGATAAAAACCGTTCCTCTGAATGTAGACACACAACTAGTGGTACTTCTTCACATGTTCGCATATCCTCCATATTTCTTATCAAAAAAATATTATAATAGTTTGAGCATTAAAAAACATAGACACATATTAAAAACCTTTGAGATACCATATAATCCACCCCACAACTTCTCAGTGATCATTTTTCAAATTCTCCATGAATCTACTAACAACCACCACTACAATGACAATGTCTGGACTTGTATAGACCATGATATACATTGAGATTCCTTTTACTGATGAATAAATAAATTTTAAAATTCACTAAAACTAATATTATATTCATGGTGTTTTATCTTTGGATAAATTCAAATGTTTGGACAATGAGGACGTCATTATCTTAGATTTGGACCTTCTGAACCTTTCCAAGACCTTTTTAACGTATTAAAACTAAAATAACATCACTATTTTAATCTATTATTTATGAAATTTAAAATTGAATTGGTTTTATATGATTATATGTAGTACATGGAATACCATAGGTCATATCTAAAGTATATTTGGTGGTTTATAGTGTGTATTTTCAATTAAAAGAACTAAAAAGTGGGTGTGGTTTGAAATCAATTTTAAGAAAATAACTGAATTTAAAGCGTTTAATAGTTGAAAAAAATAAGATTTAAAATAATATGAGATAAAGGGTTCATTTTGATTTTAATAAAAACATTTCAATTTAATTATTATTAGAGATTAATTTAGGTTTGGGGTAAGTCTTTGGTTCAAATTAATTATAATTCTGATTAATTTCTAAGCTTTCATATTATTGCATGTAGAACCAAACCCTGAAATAATAATCATATTACCAAATTCCATCCCGTATTGATAGTAAAAGATCTTCCAAATTAGTTCTAAATCTCAAATTTGTGGGTTAGAAAAGGATTCTTGGGTTTTCTGATCAGAACAACATAAGTCACTCACTCAAAACCCCACACTGATCAATTAGAAATTAAGAACATACCGATCAAATGCATCAAAAAAATCATTCAAATATGAAATAATGTAAGATAAATGGAATTAAATGTTTTAAAATAAATATTAATCCAATAAATTATCTAATATAATCATTTTTACTCCCTTTAAATGTGCGTATCTCCCCCATAATGAACACCCACCTTTTAGCCCACCATTTAGAGGAGGAAACTTGGGTGGATATCATTATTCATTTCAGATATCACCATGAGGATATTGAGATACAAAAATTACAAGGTGATGATAGGAATCCTATATAACTACAAAATGTCATCACCTCACTCCTTTGTCGAACTTTTAAGTGTGGTTCCCAAGGTGTCCTTTTATAGTCAAAATGGGAGGTGGTTTTGGGAAACTAGATTCAAAGATACCACTTGTGTCTTGGTTTTAAACTGGTAAATGGCCTTATCATGACATTGAAAATATATAATGTATTTCAATGACCTATTTTATGTCACCATGTAAAATTATATCCCCATTATACATTTAGAGTGAGAGATATTGTTAAATTACTGAACCAAACCATTGACTTTGATCTGATTCAGTTTATTGAACAAATATGTTTAGTTGTGGAAACATTTAGACTAATTGGTATTAGTTATCTATTCTTATTTGTATACCACTGAATTTTGAATCATATCACAAAAATTTTATCCTAATTGGATTCAATTATTTTTCAAAATATGTAGAACGAGGTACATATGTCCCTGGACTTCCATGCAGTTTGGCCTATTTTCCTTCTAAATCATCTCTGGCCCCCCAAATCACCTCCTCCTACAATGTAATCATCAAAAAAATTAAAATTTATCATTTTAATTGTGATAAAAATTAAATAAATAAATTAAATTTTAAATTAAATTTGTTGCTATATTTGTAATTTTCAATACAAACCCATTTTAACACAGTGGTGTAAGGGTGAAATAAAATAGTGAATCACAATCACACCCCCACACCTAAAATTTTTTATTCCTGGGAAAATTCACATTTATAAAAATGATACATGGATATATTACCAACTTTATGAATATTTAAACTTTAATGAAAATCTAATTCTTGATAGTAATGTGGTCAAAGAAAAAACCACACAAAGTAGTCATTCTCAGTGATCATTGAAAAAAATGTCTTATAAATTGTATCAGAACAAAATTCAAGGAAATGTATGATACTGGTATTAGAAAGGAATTCACAAGTTAACCATGTTACTAAATCTCTACATGTGTGTGTGAAAAATATTTAACGCTATTCTTTCTACTTTCTATCCCGTAAATTTAGGTTATTTTAAAAATTTTCGGCTTAATTATTTTCATTGAACCTTGCCTACATCCATTTTAATAAAATTTCAAGACCCAATCAGTAAATAATTCTCAAAATAAAAAACATTAATCTCCCAACCTATATATCCCCATATGTTGTAAATTTCATCACTCCCCTCATTTATTATTTTTATTGTTGTATTTTTATTGTTTTTTGTTTTTTTGAGGGCATAAAATAGTCAGATAACAGTTTCACATGCTTAGGTCAATCTATTATAGTAATGAAACATATCAAACAAGGAACAAACATATGGAAAATTAATTTTGAAAAGTAGATAAATATTAATATAACTTATATTTATCTTCTATTAGGTAATAAATATTCACACTTTATGGTTGGGTGAAAAGATGCACAGAGATGTTAAGTGATATTATTAACCCATAAACTACTCATACATAGGTTATTGATCACCTAAAATGTTTTATAGAGATAAAATCATTTGTATCATTGAAAAAAAATCAATTTAATAAAAAACACACCTCAATGTTAAATTATTAATAAAAATCACATTCCATTGATGATTGAAGTTTTCCTTAAATGTTAAAAAAACTTGAAATAGAGAAATTCATCATTCATTTCAATAATTTACTTGATTAGGTGGGCATAAAAAATGAGTATTACAATATAAAAAGTGGGTAAAGGTAAAAATACTATGCAATAAGAGAAAAATAGAAAAATTAGAATGATTATAAAAATCATAATAAACTAAGGAAAGTAGGGAAAAGAAGAACAATATACAGTAAGTGAAAAAGAGAAAAAATAAAGAAAGATGAAAACTAATTATAACTAACTTAGTAATTTATCCACACCACACACCCCATGTGTGTAGTGTACTCACTATAATAAAATATAATGTGGGAAGGAAGGATAAAACTTGGTGGGTGTCATGGTTGGTTGCTTCTTGAAGGTGGAGTTACTCTATAGGAGACTCCAGAATGGTCTCATAAAAGTGCTGTATCCACTATCCATTAACATTGAGTGTTTGTTAGGATTTTTTCATTTTAAACCTATATAACACCAAATAGATATACATTAATACTATTGTATGGGAAAAAATAGTGGGAATAAAGTTTACCTGGGTCTAAATTCAGACTTTAATTGTAAAAGAGGACCTTCTTCCCAATGTGGAATTGAAGATGAAGGATGATTTAGTCATGAAAAGACTTCATTATATCCTTATAGATATAAGAGTTATCAAATGAGTCTCTTCAAAATTCCTCCGTCTCCTGAATCTATAACTTCCTATTCTCACTTACATCTGAGAGGTTCAGATTACATTGTTTAACATCCCAATAAAAAATGATAAACCTCCATAGGGAAGTGAAAATACTTTTCAAACAAAATTAGATATAATGAAATTATGATTGGGGTTTTAAAAGCTGTATGGTATGCCTAAAGTGAATCATTCAAGCATAAAATCCAATCCTTCATATTATTTTCACCATTTTTATAATATTTTTGTAACTTCCTAATTTAAAATTTATGCTTTCTAGTTATTTTGGGGGTGATATGAAGTATATAAATTATGTACTACCCCATAATTACAGATCATGTTTTTTATGTTTCGATTACAAAAATGTGAACCCTGATCACTAATAATGAATCTTGGAATACCAAACCTACTAAAAACCCAAGATATAACAAAATAGACAACCACTCAAGAGTCATCAGTCCTATTAGCCTTTAATTCTACCCATTTAGATACATAGTCAATAGACAATACTATTTAAACCAATCCAAATGAATTTTAAAAATGACCCATGAAGTTAATGTCCCTTGAATCGATAATATTACAAAATAACATGGGTTGTTGGGGAATTTCACTCCTCTTGGAAATATTCCTAGTTAATTGACATCGTGTTCATGACTTACAAATCTGATGTGAATCTATATACAATTTTTGAAGAAAAATTTTAGAGTAAGGGACCTTTAGAGATGTAAGTTGAGAGCCAAAGTGGACCCCATAACCAAAGTGTGGTAGAATCAAAAAATATATGTGAACTCATGGACAAGTACACATCAAAGAACAATCCAATCACTACAAATTATCCACAAGTATGGGTCATCCCAAATGTACCACTATGAATCATGATAAAGTATTTGGTATTGTGAAGTTCTAAAATATATGGGGACCGTAAATGATACCAAAAAATAATAATCTCAACATACTATGGGTAAGTTCCACTAAATCATAAAGGTTCTCATTAGGGAAGAATTTTACAATGGGGATAGATGAGTCAACATGGCAGTCCAATAGTGGAGAAATCCTACTAATTTGTAATTCTAACCCATTCTATAACCCTTTTATCTCTAATTTCTAGATTAAATTCCTAAATTAGAAGTATCCAGTGAATGAGGCATGGTTTGGATTTTGGTTTCTTAAGGATATACGAGAGAGATTTATCATCTAAGAACACAATTACTTTGGACCCTAAATGGTATTACCTAAATTTATCAAAGGAAAACACAATGTCAAGGAATTATTTTTTATTTGTGGTGTATTTTTTTTGGCAGCGTCAGGTGTGAATGAGGCATAGGATATGGTATATAGAGTTCAATCGAACTGTTGTGATAATACTATCCCAAATACATAGTTAGAGGCATCACACATGAGTTCAAATAGTAAATCCCATCGAGGTGGTTGGATTATCTGGGGTGATGTGAGACTCCATTTTAATTTTTTAAAAGCATCTTCATATTATTTGTAAAAAAATTCTTTTCTTTTTGGTATAAGAGAGAGAGGAGAAGTGCAATATTAGTAAATTCATGAATGAAATAATGATAAAATTCAGCATGAACTAAGAAAGACTACACACACCAGACATTTTTATGGAATGGTAGGGAATAAATGATGTCTAATTTTGATTTATCTACTTCGATACCATCCCTAGAAATGACATGTCCAAGTAATATACATTATCACACCATGAAATGGAATTTCTCATAATTTAATACAAGATTTTTTTCAATATAGTGATGTAGGATATAACCAAGAGTACTCAAATATTGATCAAAATAGGAACCATATATAGTAAAATCATCCATGAATACTTACATGAAATTTTATAGGTAATCCAAAAAATACTAACCATGTATCATTGGAAAGTACTTGGAGCATTACACAGACTAAATGGATTCATACTATATGAAAACATGCTAAATGGGAAAGTAAAGGATGTATTTTCTTGATCCTCAGGGGAAATATGGATTTGAAATTATCCAGAATATCCATCGATAAAGAAGTAGTGGGACTTCCCTTCCAGCCTCTATAGCATCTGGTTAATGAATGATAATGGGAAATTTTCTTTCCTAGTGTGATTTTTTATTCGATGATAATCTATATAGACATGCCAACTATTTTATACATGTTTTGGAACCAATTCATTGTTTTAATTTTTAATTACTGTAAGACCAATTTTTATAGGAACTACCTACACTGAATTGAACCATTGGATATCATATATGTGGTAAATTATTCTATCATAAAAAAATCTGGTTACCTCCTTTTTAATAACATCTAATAGGTTTGGGTTCAGTTGACGTTATTTCTACCTCAATAGTTTAGCTTCATCATTTAATAATATATGATACATGAAAATTGATGGGATAATACTGTGAATATCTATAAGTTTCCATCCAAATTATTTTTTATACTCCCTTAAAAAGGTTAAACAATCATAATTCATTCTATGGAGGGAGTTATCTAGCAATAATAATTGGAAAATTACTTCCATTCTCAAGATATGAATATTTCAAGTTTTGAAGTAATTTTTTAGGTTTTAAATTAGGGGAATTTTTGATTGATGGGAGTGAATATAAAAGTGAGAGGTTAATGTTCTCATCTAAATGATTAATGGTAATATCCCCAAATGAGGAATAATATTTAATAAATTGATCAATATCATCAATGGTCATAGGATCCTTATTTCTCAATAAATCAAAAATTAAAAAATAATATTCAAACTTTTCCAAACCCACACAATAGTTAAAAGATGAATTAAAACATAAACCATCAAAGAGGGAAGAAGAGGAAAATAAATAGTATTATGGTTTGAGGAGAGAATGTTTCTTGTGTGTGTCATCAGAGATAACTTCCATCGAATAGACATGAAGAGAGAAGTGATGTTCAATAGGGTGTTTCATAGAATCAATGATATCGAAACTTACCTTTTATCTAAAAAACCCATGGAAGACATACCATTGTGAATAATGATTCTTGTATTTTTTGTTTTAATGAACGATCTTCCAAGTATGATAGGATCATGTCCTTATGATCATGTTTCTTCCATATAAATACCATATTAGTCTGTAGGGAAGATGAAATTATTCACATGCATGAGGATGTACTCGATCACTCCTATTGGGTGTGTTATTCTTATGTTGGAAAGTTTCATGATGATTCTTATTGGTTGAAACTCTCCAACCGTTAGATAATTATATACACAGTGAGGTATCACATTAATCGAAGCACCTAAATCAAGAAGTTCATTAGAAAATAAAGTCTCCCCCTACGGTGAAAGGTATTGTAAAAGTGACTAGATCCTTAAATTTGGTTGGCATTGCTAATTCTATCAAGGATGATAAATTCCTTACAAGGTTTACTCTTTTATCCTCCTTTAGTTGTCACCCATGTGTGAAAAATTTATTTAACTGTATCCAAGAGAGGAATGTTAACTTTTAACTTTTTAAATGTAACCATGATCTATTTATAGACTTCACTATCAAAATTTTTTTTATTAAGAGAGTCTTTGGGGAAAGGGGAGGGGAATGAATTTATCATGGGAATAATCAATGATAATTTTTTATCCTTTTTTCTATTTTTATTCAATTTAATATTTTGTGGGTAGATAAATAATGTTTTTAGAAGGAGGACATACCTAATGTGTTGAATCACTAGAAGAAGAAATTTATTTACCACTATGAGGTGTGATAGAACATAAATTACAGTTGTCCTTGGGATTTGCAATAGGCTGGGATGGTAGTCGTCAAGACCCTTGACTTTGGATTTGACCTATTGAGTTGGAGATTTGTCCTAATTGAGTTTTAGGTCATTTATGGAAGCTTTGGTATATTTTTTAATTATATATTTTTTAGAACCATTTGTTTCATCATGTACTCAAGGATAGGATCAGGTTTTGGAGGGGGATATTGGAAAGGTCTTTTTAGTGGTTGAGGATTTTTGGGTTGTGGTTGGGGTTGACTACCCTACCCTTGGTGGTTCTAGGAATGTTGAGGTTGGTTATAATACCACCTTAACTATATTATTGGTTATCCTTCCATACAGAGTTGGATGGATAGTATGGTTCTTTCCAAAAAAGTTTTTCATAGGGGCAGCCTAGAAATATTACCTCATAAGTATTTGAAGATTCTATCAGTTGGGGGAATTGGTCAGGATATTGAGTTTTGGAGGCAAGAATACCACAATGAATTGGAGGTGGAGGTTGGTATTTCCTTTGGTAAAGAGAAAGTTTTCGAATTAGGGTACTTACCTCTTCGAACTTTGTGTCCACGTTCTTCTCGAATTCAAAACTTTGCACCACATGGATACCTATGATGGGTACAATGGACCTTATAACAAAAAATTGAGTGTTTTGTTCCAAATTTTCAATGAGATTACTTAAATTTATTGAAGTATTTTGTAAGGTTTGGTGTCCTGAGAACCAACTATTTTGTACTTTGATTACATGAATGTTCACTTATTATATATTGTTCTGCATGAATACAATATAATAATGTCCTGGAATATTTGTTGCATTAATAAGGTCATAGCAGATCCCTGCTATGATGAGAACCTTGAAATGATATAACAATATTCTTAAATAAAGTTCTACAGTTGGATGACATACTATGATAGGACACATAGTATACAGACTGTCATGTGTGAGTACTCATAAGAAGACGAGACTCTCTATCATGGAGTTTTCACTTGGTAATCTCCAAGATGGGAGATTATGATAACAGACCCGCCAGTAGTAATTCCATATGTCTTAGTGTCATCGGATATTGATATCTGCGAGCGTGTGTAATGGTCCTTATACTGGAAGATTATCATTAACTCATGTCATGACTCGCACACTTAGATTTACGGACGAAAACCGTCACGCAGACAGTTGGCGAGAAGTAGGGTACATTGGGTGCGTCACGAGTGAAATGTTGTTAATGGATAAGTCAAGGAAGGATTTGTCCATTCCATTTATGGAAGTTGATATCTCGGACCTTTGATTGAAATAGAACTATTGCATTAAATTCCATGGCCATGGTGTAAAAGAAGAGTTTATTTTAGGTAGTCAAAGAACGACAGATCAAGAATATAGGTTTATGACACTTCCATGAAACCTGCTTGATGAGATATTGAGACAAAGGGATTAAATTACACAGTAATCATTCGTATGAGGTGATACGTCAATGCGGTGTCAAATTCTTTCTCTTGGGTGCCTTGACCCATTATTAGACAGTAATCTTGGACTTTAGGAAAGCTTGCCTAATGACAATGAGAAAGAGGCCTAGAGGGTCACACACTAAGTGTATCCAAGTATCTCAAGTTAAATAAAGATTATTCCCGTACGTGGTTTAATAATTATTCAAGGAAGCCTAAGTTGTTTTAAATGATGGAGGAAAAATTAAATAAAACAAGTACACACTGTGTATTATTAAATGTACACACCATGTAGTTTTATTTTGGAAAGGAAATGAATAAATGAAAACAAGATATACACGCCGTGTACATTTAATGTACACGCCGTGTAGTTTTCAATGAAAAACAAGTACACGCCATGTACTTATTATTACATGCCGTGTAGTTTTTCCAGTCGGGTTTTTGAGGATATAATATCATTTTATTAAATGATATTTATTATAATCAGCATGATCGCATGTCAAGTAATTAATTATTTGACATGGGGGTTTTAAATAAGAGTTAATGAAATAAATGAAATGCGTAACGTGTTTATTTATTGTCATAACTCTACAACCTCAAACTCGATTATAAATATCCTCACAACCCAACTCTTTTCCTACACAAGAGAATCGTTGTGCACAACATCTCTGGAGAATTCTTTCAAGACCGAAAGAACCTCTTCCTCCAAGAACATTCTCAAGACCGAGAGAGATCCTCTTCCATCAGATCAAGAAGATCTAAGGAGGACAACGAAAGCAAAGGCTTCTCCACGCTAGCACCCGGAGAATCCTTTGGCGACGTCCAGAGATACAAGGTAAACATGTGGATCACCGCTAGAGGGAGTCTACACTTGGATTCTACGACGCAACAATGGATCACATCAACAACGTGACTGATAACATCAACGAAGAAAGAACACCCAAAAGGTATTTCTTTATAATTAATTAAATTAACTATAATCAACCTGTAACGATCCTTGTTTGTGGTTCCGGGACAAACCATCTTCTTTGTCCTTTTCTGTGATTCGATCCGTGGAGACTGACGTTTAACGTCGTATTGATCCCGAATTGATCATTGCTAATGACAAAAAGCCAAGTGGGCACATCCACCCACGTGCTTCCGCTGTGCCCGGAACCTTCAAATGATATTAAAGGGAGGTTGAAACATTGATTATAGTTATTTAATTTTCATTGATAATTTACACATTAATATTTGATTCAATTCGAAATAAATCATTATATAAATCTGAATTAACAAGATCTATTCTTCCTCCTTCGTTTCTCGATTCATATCACTGAAACGACCTTTTAATTTTAATTTTTGATTAAAATAAAAACGAGGAACTCATCCGGAGGAGCCGCTCTTTCTGTATGTACAACACGGGATTACACGGCGTGTAATTAAAACTACACGCCATGTACTTAGGTTCAACGAACCGGCACTGGTCCGCCAAACCACGCCGTGTGAATTGATTATGCCTAAGTTTTAATCACGCCGTGTTGACCAGAATAGAACGGCGTGTGGAAACCAGAATACACGGCATGTATGTTGGAACAACACGCCGTGTAGTCCGTTCCGACCCAGGTGAAAATGTGTACAAAGATAAGCTGCATACCGCGTACACGGGATCGCTAGGCCGGTTACCGCGTAACAAGGAAGTACACGCTGTGTATGATTCATCTACACACTGTGTAGTCTAAAATTTCCAAAGTACAGAAAACACGCCAAAGCCCCGGTGTGTACTTTGGATAAAAGGTGAAAAGAAAAATACAAGCCGTGTAATTATAAAATACACGCCGTGTACTTTCCAGAAATGGAATTTCACCAGGTTTCCTCCAATGTACAAAGACCCGTACAAGGAATATAGATGAGAATAATCTCAAGGAAATTCAAAAAGGAATTTAAGATAAAGAATTGATTAATTATAAGATCATAATTAATTGAATTCGAGTGCGTCTTATCTTAAATAAAAGAACGATTGAAAGAATTTGAATTCTAAATATGTGTAAATATTGTTGCATACTATGGATGATCATGAGCTAGACCAAAAGACCCTTTTTATGTGTATGGTTTCATTTAAATTTATTGGACTGCGAGCCTTCTTCCAATAAAATGTAGGGCCTGCATGCCCATGGTTTCTTTAATGTAAACCCATGTAATGGAGGATCTCCCAATCCAGATGAGACGGTTCAAATCCCAAAGACGAGGAGAAACCGACACAAGAAGATACAAAGGTGGAAAGGTGGGAGCTGCAAAACACGAACCATCAGGTTCAAGGTGTTTTCCCTAGGTCAGGGTTAGCTTATCAAAACTGCTAGATAAGCTAACCAATAGAAGCTCATGATCATTCCATCTTATTTTATTTCTATCTGATTGCATGGTTTATTTATTATGTATGTGTTGTCGCGATCACATAATTAATAAAATGAACAAGCATGCAAAGATGGACTAAAATAAAAACCAGACTATGCGTAAACATTATCAGAACATGGTTAATCACTTCATCAAGCATCACTTAATATAAAAAAACATGTGATAATGTGAAACTACGCATAAAGGAATAAAATACCTCAATACCATATTAAGTCAGACCAAGCCTTCCGTTACCTGATTAAGGGAAAGACTCAATAAAACTATGTGTTTAACCAACCCTTGTTGGGACACTTACTTTTATAAAGGAATCCCTTATGAAAGGTTTTAGGTTGAATTAACCATATTACATCAAGAGAAGTATCCCTTTCTAGACTTGGTGTAATATTGGAGGCAAGAGTTAAGGAAATCCAAGTCAGGATTTCAGGATTGGGGAGTCCGCTCAACATATCAAGGACCTGTAAGCTCACAGTTGGCAAAGACCTGCCTACCTAAATACCTTCAAATAGCTTGACCAACCCTTTTTGGGGTTATGAAAAGGGGAATATGTATCCTTGCCACTAGAATGTCAAAGAAACTGGAAATTCTGAGTTCAATGGTGAGGGCCATTGGGACTTGATAAAATAGTGGGAGACTTAATAAAATTTATTATTTCTCATAAAAATGTAATCAAGAAAGTAATAATAAATATTCTCTTTTAAGATTGTAGAATCAAGATGAAAAACTCTTCAACCACATTTTCTCTACGATAAATACTGGATAAAGACAATATCCTCACCGGTAGTAACTTTCAGGAATGGTTTAGGTGCCTTCGGGTTATCCTATGCCATGAACGGAAGTTTTACGTGCTGGAGTCCTCACTTCCTGATTCTCCTGCCCCAGGGGCGAGTGATGAAGATTTCCTAGTCTATTATCAACATTTGAACGATGCTATAGATGTTCAATGTTTGATGATGTCATCTATGTCTAGTGAGCTCATGAAGTCTCATGAAGACATGGATGCCTACAGCATGCTCGAGCACCTCCGTGGTTTATACCAGGAGAGAGAAAGACGGGAAAGGTTTGATATCTCCAAGGTTCTGTTTCAGAGAAAGCTTGGAGAGGGTGCCCCAGCTGGGCCTCATGTAGTCAAAATCATTGGATACATTGTGCGCTTGGAGGTTATAGGGTTTAAACTCTCTAAAGAACTGGGTACCGATCTCATTCTCGCATCACTCCCACAGAGCTTCTCAAACTTTTTTGTGAACTTCAATATGAACAACATTGAGAAGTCTTTGTGTGATCTTCTCATCCTCATTCGCCAAGTGGACACTGACATGAAGCATGAAAAGACTTCTGTCCTCATGGTGAATGAAAGGAAAAGGAAGGCGAAGAGATTTAAGACAAAGCTTCTTCAAGGCCTTCCAAGAAAAGGAAGATCAAAGGGGAGGCAAAGGAACAAGATGATGTTTGTTTTGCATGTGGCAAGAAGGGACACTGGAAGAAAAACTGCACCCAACCAAGGAAGCAAGGGGAAGATTCAGGTGCGTTTGTTATCGAATGCAATCTATCTGTTTCTACTAATTGGGTATTAGATACTGCTTGTGGTGCTCACATCTGTATCCGAATACAGGAACCAAGTAGATCCAGGAAGATTGATCGAGGGGAGGTAGATCTACGAGCAGCCAACGGAGCCAGACTCACTGCTGTAGCTGTCGGAGACTACCACCTCACATTGCCTACTGGGATGGTCTTGGTTTTGAAAGGTTTTTATTATGTGTCTTCTATTACTAAAAAAATTATTTCAGTATCCAGATTAGATACTGATGGATTCATATTCAAGTTTGTAAATGAATGTTGCTACTTTTATAAATATAGAATTTGTTTTGGTAGGGAACATTTATATAATGGCCCTTATGTGTTAGACTACACAAACCAAGTAATGGAAATCGATAACAAAGTTAATTCACATGACTCATACCACACCCAACTTTGGTATCACCGAATAGGTCATGTCAATGAGAAACGTTTGACAAAATTACATCAAGATGGGTATTTATATTCTTTCGAACTAAAACCACTTGGTGTATGTCATGCATGTCTACAAGGAAAAATGACCAAAGCCCCATTTAGTGGGAAAGGTGAAAGAGCTAAATAGCTTCTAGAATTAGTTCACACAGATGTGTGTGGACCATTTCCAGTTGAAGCAAGGGGTGGGTTCTTGTACTTCATAACTTTTACTGATGATTTTAGTAGATATGGATATATCTATTTAATGAGGTAAAATTCAGATTCTTTTGATCAGTTCAAAGAATACAAGAATGAAGTTGAGAACCATCTTGGTAAGAAGATCAAGAAAATCCACTCAGATAGAGGAGGAGAATATCTCAATCAAGAATTCATTGATTTCTTACGAGAGTTTGGGATTCTATCTCAAATCACTCCTCCTTACACACCGCAGTGGAATGGTGTAAGTGAAAGGAGGAACCGCACCCTGTTGGACATGGTGAGATCAATGATGAGTCATGCAAGTCTTCCATTATCCTTTTGGGGATATGCATTACAAACAGCATTACACATACTAAACTAAGTACCAACTAAATTGATAAATGGTATTCTATACGAATTATGGAGTGGACGCAAAGCCATGTTATTGAATTTACATGTGTGGGGGTAGTGAAGCATTTGTTAAGGCCTCTTCAGGTAACAAACTTGCACCCCGAGGCACAAAGTGTATCTTTGTAGGATATCCCAAGGAAACAAGGGGATATTACCTATACAACCCCTCAGACAAAAATGTTACAGTGGAAAGACATGCCATATTCCTTGAGAGGGAGAACATCTCCAAAAGAGATAGTGGGAGTGAGATAGACTTCCATGAAGTCGAGGCTCAAGATACACAGAAGTTGGTACAAGAACAGATTCCACAAAGCCCCGTGGAAGAAAAATATGTTCCAGAGACATAAGAACTGCGTAGGAGCACGAGAGAGGTGAGAGAACCAGAACGATATGGTTTTCTTGTCACCGAGGATGGTGACTCATTATTGGTTGACAATGATGATCCTCTTACCTACAAAGAAGAAGTTGAAGGCACAGACGTTGCCAAGTGGCAAGAAGCCATGAATTCTGAAATGTATTCCATGTACCAAAACAAAGTCTGGATTTTGGTAGATCCTTCTGTTGATGTAAATCCTATTGGTAATAAATGGGTATTCAAGAAGAAACTGGACATGGAGGGGAAAGTCATAAATTACAAGGCACGACTGGTTGCAAAGTTTTTAGACAGCGTCATGGAATTGACTATGATGAAACCTTTTAACTGGTTGTAATGCTGAAGTCCATCATAATCCTATTGGCCATTGCTTCTTACCATGACTATGAAATTTGGAAAATGGATGTCAAAACATATTTCCTTAATGGGAACCTCCAGGAAGATGTCTACATGACACAACCTGAAGGGTTTGTGACTCCAAAGGATGCCAAAAAGGTATGCAAGTTGCAGAAATCCATTTATGGATTAAAGAAAGCATCAAGGTCATGGAACATTCGTTTTGATGAAGCTGTTATAGAATTTGGCTTTGTTAAGAATGAATGTGAGCCTTGTGTCTACAAAAGGTTTAGTGGAAGTGCAGTCGTTTTCCTAATAGTATATGTTGATGACATATTTCTAATTGGAAACAAAGTACCTGTCTTACAGTCAGTTAAGGCATAGTTGCATAAATGCTTCTCCATGAAAGAATTGGGTGAGGTGACCAATATTCTTGGGATCAAGATCCATCGTGATAGATCCAAGAGAATGCTGGGCCTGAGTCAAAGTACATACATTGACAAGATACTGAAGATATTCAGTATGGAACAATCCAAGAGGGGATTGTTACCAATGTCACATGGCATTTATCTTTCCAAGAAAATGTGTCCTCATACACATGAGGAAAGAAAGAGGATGGCAAGGATCTCTTACACATATGCGATTGGGTCAGTCATGCATGCTATGCTATGTACGAGGCTAGATGTTGCTTACACATTAAGTGCGGTAGGCAGATATCAAGCTGATCCAGGAGACCACCATTGGATGACAGTCAAGACTATCCTTAAGCATCTGAGGCGTACTAAGGATATGTTCCTAGTTTATGGAGGAGATGAGGAACTAGTCATCAGAGGAAATGTAGATGCTAGTTTCCAGACTGATCAAGATGACATGAAGTCGCAAACTGGATACATCTTCAGTTTGAATGGAGGTGCAGTGAGCTGGAAGAGCTCAAAACAAAGTGTGGTGGCCGATTATACAGCGGAGTCCAAGTATATCGTAGATTCTGAGGAAGCTAAAGAAGCAGTATGGATGCGAAGCTTCGTCCAAGAGATGGATGTTGTACCGAGCAGTAAAGATCATATCACACTTTATTGTGATAATAATGCAGCGGTGGCACTTGAAAAAGAGCCAAGGTCACATCAGCGGACAAAGCACATACTTCGGAAGTATCATCTCTTGAGGTATTTTTCTTAGAGAGGTGAAGTTGCAGTGAGCAGTATTTCCACAGAAGACAATGTGGCGGACCCATTGACTAAAGCCTTGACTTAGCAAAAACATGATCATCATGTGATGTCTAGCGGACTAAAAGTCGTAGGCAGTTGGCTCTAGTCCAAGTGGGATTTTGTAAGGGTTGGTGTCCTGAGAACCAACTGTTTTGTACTTTGATTACATGAATGTTCACTTATTATATATTTTTCTGCATGACTATAATATAATGATGTCCTGGAACATTTGTTGCATTAATAAGGTCATATCAGATCCCCGCTATGATGAGAACCTTGAAATGCTATAACAATATTCTTAAATAAAGTTCTACAATTAGATGACATACTATGATAGGACACATAGTATACAGACCATCATGTGCGAGTACTCGTAAGAAGACGAGACTCTCTCTCACGGAGTTCGCACTTGGTAATCTCCAAGATGAGAGATTATGAGAATAGACCCGCCAGTAGTAATTCCGCATGTCTTGGTGTCATCGGATATTGCTATCTGTGAGCATGTGTAATGGTCCTTAGACTGAAAGATTATCATTAACTCATGTCAGGAAACGCGCACTTAGATTTACTGACGAAAACCGTCTCGCAGATAGTTGGTGGGAAGTAGGGTACGTTGGGTGTGTCACGAGTGACATGTTGTTAATGGATAAGTCGAGGAAGGATTTGTCCCTTCCATTTATGGAAGTTGATATCTCAGCCCTTTGATTGAAATAGAACTGTCGCATTAAATTCCATGGCCATGGTGTAAACGATGAGTTTATTTCAGGTAGTCAAAGAACGACGAATCAAGCATATAGGTTTATGAAACTTCTATGAAACCTTCTTGATGAGATATTGAGACAAAGGGATTAAATTACATAGTAAGCGTTCGTATGAGGTGATACGTCAATGCGGCGTCAAATTCTTTCTCTTAGGTGCCTTGACCCGTTGCTAGACAGTAATCTTGGACTTTAGGAAAGCCTGCCTAATGCCAACGAGAAAGAGGCCTAGAAGGTCACACACTAAGTGTATCCAAGTATCTCAAGTTGAATAAATATTATTCCCGTACGTGGTTTAATAATTATTCAAGGAAGCCTAAGTTGTTTTAAATGATGGAGGAAAAATTAAATAAAACAAGTACACGCCGTGTATTATTAAATTTACATGCCGTGTAGTTTTATTTTGGAAAGGAAATGAAGAAATGAAAACAAGATATACACACCGTGTACATTTAATGTACACGCCGTGTAGTTTTCAATGAAAAACAAGTACACGCCGTGTATTTATTATTACACGCCGTGTAGTTTTTCCAGTCAGGTTTTTGAGGATATAATATCGTTTTATTAAATTATATTTATTATAATCAGCGTGAGCGCATGTCAAGGAATTAATTATTCGACATGGGGGTTTTTAATAAGAGTTAATTAAATAAATGAAATGCGTAACACGTTTACTTATTATCATAACTATACAACCTCAAACTCGATTATAAATATCCTCACAACCCAACTCTTTTCCTACAAAAGAGAATTGTTGTGCACAACATCTCTGGAGAATTATTTCAAGACCGAAAGAACCTATTCCTTCAAGAATGATCTCAAGACTGAGAGAGATCCTCTTCCATCGGATCAAGACGATCTAAGGCGGACAACGCAAGCAAAGGATTCTCCATGCTAGCACCTGGAGAATCCTTTGGTGATGTCCATAGATACAAGGTACACGTGTGGATCACCGCTAGAGGGAGTCTACACTTGGCTTCTACGACGAAACGATGGATCACATCGACAACGTGATTGAGAACATCAACGAAGAAAGAACACCCAAAAGGTATTTCTTTATAATTAATTAAATTAACTATAATCAACCTGTAACGATCCTTGTTTGTGGTTCTGGGACAAACCATTTTCTTTGTACTTTTTTATGATTCGATCCGTGGAGACTGACGTTTAACGTCATATTGATCCCGGATTGATCATTGCTAATGAAAAAATGCCGAGTGGGAAAATCCACCCACGCACTTCCGCTACGCCCGAAACCTTCATATTTTACATACGAGAACCACCTATAATGGATTCAATCATGTTATGATCAATTGGAATTAAACCTTCATAAATGAATTTTATTAAAAGTTGCTCACTTATTTGGTAGTTTGGATAACTTGAACAAGGAATTTTAAAACATTCCCAATTTTCATGAAGTGTTTCCTCATTGGATCTTCTTATTCTAATTTTTTTCCTTATTGATATAGTTCTAGATGCTGGGAAGTATTTTTAAATAAAAATACATTTCATGTCCACCTGACCTCTAATTGGGGAGTTAACATAGTATAACCAATATTTGGAGCGTATTATAACGAGAAAGATAATTCCCTATTATTAACAAATTTTTTATCCACATTAGCAGGTTTTAATTTTGAGAACACTATATTAAATTATTTCAAGTGCTTATTTGGGTCTTATCCAGCAAGTCCAGGAAATTTTTGGAATAGGTTAAACCAGATTTTAGTTTGAAGTTTGGTCCTATGCCTTATGCTTGAATATATATAGGTTAGATATCAACATCAGGATAAGTGAGTTATTTTCTACCATGTTATATACATTAATTTTAGTTTCTATTTTAATTATATAAGAATAGGGGTCTAGAATAGTCTCAAGGTGTGGCGCGTCCTCCTTTAAGGGATCGTCCTGTGTGTCTTGGTGTCATTGATATATGATCTTCTTTGGTTCAGAGTTGAAAGGTGGTAGATCTAATTGAGTGTAATGAATCATGTACATAACATAAATAATAAATAAATTAGAACACAAAAATATAAGTAAAGTTATAAGATAAAACAAAAAAATATTCACAAAATTAACAAATATTTTATAATTAATATACACTAAAACCCAAATCTATCCCCAAAAAAGACACAAATATTTTACATCTTTGTTATGAAACATCAAATTGAATTGGTTTTATATTATTATATGTAGTCTTTGCAAAACTCTAGGTCATATATGAAGTAAATTTAGTGGTTTATAGTGTGTATTTTCTATGAAAATAACTAAAAAGTGGAGGTGGTTTGAATTTTTTTTAAGAAAATAACATAATATAATGAGTTTAATAGTTGAAAAAATGGGATTATAAAAAATATGAGATAAATCATAAATTTTGAGTTTAATACACACATTTAAAGTTCATTATTCTTAGATATTCATTTAGTTTGGGAGTAATTATTTGGTTGAAATAAATCAGAATCCTGATTAATTTCTAAGCGTTAATATTAATACTTGTGGAACCGAACCTTGACATAACAATTTTATTTACAATTTAAAGACCTTATTAATGGTATAAGGGCTTCAAAATAATTTTAAATATAAATAAAGTGGTAAATAAAAGGATTCTTGTATTTTACAATCATAACAACACAAGTCACACACTCAAAAATTACACCGATCATTTAGAAATTAAGAGCATACCAATCACATGAATAAAAAATAATTAAATATGAAATAATGTTAGATACATGGAATGAAATGTTTTAAAACCAAAATTATTACAAAAAATTATCTAATATAAGTATTATAACTCCCTTGACATTTGTGTAGCTCCCTCACAACTAACCCCCATTGTTTAGCCTTCTACAGAGAAGAAGAAACTCGGGAGGATATACTTCTTCATTTAAGATCTCCCTATGAGGATAGGTATCTCAAAAAAATACAAGGTGATGAGAGGAATTATATAGAAATATAAAATTACATAACTTTACTCCTTGGTTGAATTTTCAAATTAGGTGCCCATGGTTTCCTTTTATAGAAAAAATGGGAAGTGGTTTTGGGAACCAAGATTCATAAATACTAATTTAGTCTCTATTTTTGTCTAGTAAATGACCTTATCATGGCTTGGAAAAAAGATAAGAATTATTGGTTGTCCTATTAATTATATCCAAGTAAACTTTTTATTCCTTTGGACATCTATAATAGGAGATATTTTCAAATTACCAAGCCAAACATTTGACTTCAAGAAAATTCAGTTCCTTGGAAAGATTAGTTTATTTGGTCCACCAGATGGATAGATTGGGATTGGGTGTCTTGAGATGAGTTTTATAAAAGTTTTTTTGGATCATCTCACAAAATTTAATCCCAATTAGATTCAATTATTTCTTGGAATATTTAAAATTGTGGACATATGTCCTTGGGATCCCATACAGTTTGGTCCATTTTCCTTATACACCATCTCTAGCCATCTAAATAACATCCTCATATAATGTAATCATAAAAAAATACATTTTTAGTAGTGATAAAAATTAAATTACTAAATAAAATGTAAAGTGATTTTTTAAATTTTTTAATTTTCAATACAAAACTTGTTTAACACAGTGGTGTAAGGGTGAAATAAAATAGTGAATTATGGTGTGATCATGTTTTTATCTTACAGTCCCTTTGTATCCAAATTCATAGAATTTACTTAAAATATCTAAGATCCTTCATCTCAAATGTTACATACAAATCAAATTTCAACTTCTCAATATTATCTCTCCTCAAACCAATCAGAAACAGATCACCCACATATAAGAGAAGTATGATGAAGCCCCCATCATCAACCATATTTCTATATTAGTAATGATTCACATTACATTAGGTAAATGAATTATATACCATAAAGGAATCAAACCTCTAGTTTCATTTTCTTGGTGCTTACTTCAGTCCATAAAAACTCTATTTGATCTTTCACACAATATCACCCTTTTTAGTTCCCATGAAACCTGCTGGTTAATTAAAGGAAATTTCCTCCTCTAAATCATATTGATGGAATGTAATCTTCATATATAACTATTTAATATGCAGAACCTCATTCACAATCACTCCAAGTATTATCCAAATTATTTAATACTGAAAAATGGAGAAATTATTTATCTAAAATAAATACCTTATATTTATTAAAATCCTTTCACAACAAGCCTTTCCTTATATTTTTTCCTATAATCTTTCACTTCCTTCAATTGGTAGTCACATTTGTTCTCTAGTGTTATTTTACAAAGTTAAAGTTCTATTATCCCACAATTTTATTAACATTAAATGATTACAACTCCTCCTTCATTGTTAATTTACATTTTCTCAAGTCACATAGGCTTACTTCCTCTTTTGGTTTTTTGAGTTCTCTATTATCCTTATAAATAAAGTAGTGAAAATTTGATATAATACTTTAGAATATTATTTTGACCTAGTAGAACTCCTCAATTGATCCTGGGGCTCCATTAATTCTGGCACTTCTTCTTATTCCCCTCTATATTGACCTTTTTCAATCCTAGATCATTTTTCTACATTTTTTCTTAGCGATACCTTTGAAATGTATCATCCATATAGTCTAACTAAATTTTACAATATCTCTAAAACTTGACTACTCAATGAATTATCTAAAACTCTTAGAATTTTATTCAAATCAGCCTGGAAAAGATCTATTGATTCTTCTTTCTGAACCATATCTTCCACCAATTTTTGATCCTTTTATAGGACCCACTTATTAAATAAAATATTTCAAATTCATATGACATTATGAAGGTAATTATCCTATAGTCAAAATGTAAAATCTTCATCATCGTACCCCCAAAGAAAAATGTCTAGGACTTTTATTATTGATTATAACTCTCCTTAACATCTGGTATGTTTTTAAGGACCAATTAACACTTAATAAACATAGCTAGAACAACTAGAAAACCTATTCACAAGAACTACCATGTATTGAAACTGAAACCATGCTATACATAAAATTAAGAAACTATACAACTTTCATTGAATAATTATTGATGTATCAGTATTGATTCATGCACTTGATTAAGATCCCTCAGAGGAATCCATATGACTCTCTCCTCCATGTTATATCCATGGGATGTTCTAAACCACCCATTGCATGGGTGGGATTCTTCTCATACCCACAACAAGATAGTATCCTGCTTGAGAAAAGGGTGAGGGAGAAATAGTGCTTGGGAGATTCAGTAGGAGTCTTACACAAGGATCACATACCCATTCTCAATGTGAATACCTCATTATATAATCCCTTAAAACAATATTAGGTGATATTTCATTAAATAATTCATTAAAAAATATATGAGTAATGTAATGGATATTTCATAAATTTAACATTTAAATGTAACCTTTAATTATCCCATGCATTTCATCTTATGAAACATATGATATGAATGATATCTAATATAGGGATTTTTCAAATATTAACCCTTAATGTTCAACTACCATGATAAATAAATGAATATGATATACATTCAAAGGTCATATGATATGGATTTAGACCAAGTATATCATACGACATGATTTAATTCATATCATATATAATAATAAGTTCCAATTTATATCTTATGTAAATAAGTATTTAGGATATATATCCTTTGATATTACACTTATACTAACTCCTCATAGATTAAGTTCTATTTCAACTTATATTATCATATACAATAACTTGTGAAACCATATCCAAAATCCTTTTATATATCTTTCAAAATACTTTTAGAAAGTTATCATCAACATTACCATGTATTAAATTATATATAATTATTTGTGAATAACCTTAAAAAAGTCCCTTTTGGATAAAATCTATTTTTATAGTATCCCTATAAGTAAGACAAAATCTCCGCCTAGTTAACCACTAAGTGTGACCCCATCGGCATAAAGGTTCTAGGAACAATAAAAGCACCAATTCAGCGTAGCCAACTCTGCTTTTTATTATAATCGATGAATAGTCCATGATGTACATGATGGAGAACATCATGAAAAACATAATTAAAATGAATATTAGTTAACTTATAACTTTTGAAACTAAGAATATTAGATCATAAAATATAACTTAAAAATAATTTGTACATATATTTATAATTACCTTGTCTTGTAATTATATCTTATTTGATGATACTTGGTTGAATACTCTCACCACACTATCATTGCGTCATATAATATAAGGGTATAATCCCTCTAGTAGTGACTCACATAAGGTCTCAAATCTCTTAATGTCACTAAATAATCATTGAGTGTTATAATGGTTGATCCTGATCACTTTTATCATCCGTTGTTGATCACAAGAAGAATATCTTCATAGGAAAAGATTCCTCAGGTTCTCTTGAAGGCTTGAGAGGTTAGAGAAGGATTAACACTATTGTTCTTGAGAATGTTCTTGAGAGGTTTTTCTCTTGGGATTAATATAATTATCACTAGGTTTATTGTACACAACAAGTGGCTAACCATGGAAATTGATATAAGTCGGTATTTATAGAGCCGAGTTAGGGTTGTCAATTGCACATAATCCCTTAACTAATTCCTTATTCCTTTACAAACCTCACATCTAATTATAATATAAATAATAATATTATTTTCTTAACATGTTCAACACCTATGGATGAATAAATATCATTTGTTAAATAAATAAAGTAATATTAATTTAAATGATATTTAATATATTATTTCCAACTAGACCATTAAACTCGATCAGTTTATACTCCTCGGTATTTATAGAACCTTTAATAATGACTATTTATTTAATAAATAAATATTACTATATTATTTTATGATAAATATAATTAATATTATATTCACTAAATCTTTCTAATAAATATTTTTTATTATTTAACTCATATATTTATTCATCCAAATAAATCTTGATTAAATCTTGGTGATCAACAAAATGTAAATAAATATTAAACCAAAAAGTGGGTATAATATTTATTGTAACTTGATAAATTTAAAATAAAATCTAAATATGATTCTGGATACACTTAATGTGTGACCCATTAGGACTCTTTCTTAGTGCAATTAGACAAAACTACATAAAGTACAAGGTTATCATCTTGAAACATACCAATGCACCCATAGAGAAATAAGTTAACATTTCAATGAAATAAAACCTCATAAGAAATATCAATATGTAATATAATCCATTTATCATTATATCTCTAATCAAACAGGTTATATACTGGTGGCATTAACCTGTATGCTTAATGTCACTTTCTTTAAATTTCAAAAAATGAATCTTCCCATATAAAACCATAGACATGAATTTATTTAGGTTTCCCCATTCTCTTCAAAGATCTCATTATATCAACTTCCATTAAATAATATAAGGGAAAAATACGTTCTTTCATTATTCATTAATTCAATCTCACTTGTGACACACCCAACATATCCTACTTTTCCATGGTCATATTTCATCATGTTTTTCATAAATATATCAAAGTATGTGACTAATTATATTTATTAATAATAATATTAAAGTATAAGCATCAATACACATGTCTGTAGATAGGAACATCCAATGACACATATAAATGTGGATTTATGACTGGTGGGTCATGTTCTTAGAATCTCCTTCTCAAAATATTATTAAGGGAATACACCAAGAGAAATTTTCTTAAAGTACTATGAGTTTCTACCCCTAATATTATGTATCATTTTCATCCTATCAAACGACATCATCTAGATATAGAGTTTATATTTAAGAATACTATCATGGAACTTCTAGGTTCTCATATTAGAAGGAAACTATTTTAACCTTTTCAATGTAAAAAGTAATCTTAGGAAATTATCATATACCATGTCATGTATAAGAAAAATAATTATGCGATAAAAGTTTATTAATATCCAAAATAATGAATAAAAGTAATCATAAAGTACATAGAAGTTGGTTCTAGGGAACCAAATCCAAGTGAATCCCACTTGATTTAGTAACAAGTGATAACAACCATTAGTCTAATATCTCTCACATGATATTCATGATTCTTCTTATACAAGGTTTTCTACAAGGGGTTCTCCATGTTCTATTCTATAGAAACTCTACTCACTAAGACTTCAACCCTTTGAGATAATACCTTAAGAGGTGATACTTTTGAAGTATGTGATTGTTCCATTGGTATGAACTTGGATCCTTGACAAGATCCATCACTGTAATACTATCACAATATTATTTTATAGGGTCTTTATTGCTAAGAAACCCATTAATATATTGGATAATGTTTATTATCCAAAAAAATTCTTTGGATGTATCATAATCCTCTATATACTTTTACTCCACTATATAATTAGTGAAAACTAGTTTCTTCGAATTTTTCTATCTCACAACTCCATTAATATTGAGGAAAAATCCTGACTATTATTTCAAATCATTTTGATCTATCTAAAATCTATCATCTATATAAAAATTGTTGACTAGCTCTTCAGATCCTCCATATATCAGGAACATATCCTTAGTTCCCCTTAGATACTTAAGGACATTATTAATAGTAAACCAATTTTATTCACCTAGATCAACTTGATATCTACCTACATGGCTCAAGACATAGACAACATCAAGAATAACATATAACAAGACATACGTGATTGATCCTATCATTGAAGCGTATAGGATATTACTCATTATCTATCATTCATATTATGTTTGAGGACATATTTTCTTGAAAATATGTATAAAAAATGACACTTGAACCAACCCCCTCTTGGATTATTCCATAATAAATATATTTATTATTTGGTTAATGCATATACTTTGACTCGGTCCAAGAAACCTGTTGGATATATCATGAATGACCTTGATACCTAGAATATAGGCTAATTAACCTAATTATTTCATAGAGATGAACTTGATAAACAAATAGTTAATTTACTATAAGGCTGTTATGTTGATTATAATAATTAATAGGCCATATACATATACTAATTAGATACAAACAAAATTCTCACTAAACCACTTGTAAACACATTGCTCGCATTCATTCTTAATGAAACCAAATTTTTTATAGTTTCATTAAACAATTTTTTTCCATGACCTAGAATCTTGATTCAATCCATAAATGAATCTCTATAACTTGAATACCTTTTTGGAATTACTTAGATCCACAAACCCTTCTAGTTGTGTAATATAGATGTATTTTCAAAGGTTTTCATTAAGGAAAGGTGTTTTGAAATCCATCATCCAAATCTCACAGTCATGTAAATATACTATAAAAAGTATAATTATGATGGATTTAAACATGGATACTGGAGATAGGGGTTCATCATAGCAATTCCTTGATTTTTTAAAAACCTTTATCTACTATTCATTCTTTATATTCATTAAATTTACCTTATTTTTCTAGTTATCTATTTAATATCCATTTTTAATTAGTGGTATTTTCATCAACTGAATGATTGAATAGAAACCAAAATTGGTTATAATACATGGAATCCATCTTAGAATTCATGACTTCCTTCCTTCTTGCAGTCTTTTTTACTTTGTACCGCAAACTTGTAAGAAATTGGATCATTATTATCAATCAATCATGATTCATCATCATTATTTACCAGAAAACCATATATTTATGGTTATTTAACCTATCTGGTGATCCTACATAGTATTTTGTTTAAATAAAAACATATTTCACTAAAATATATGGAATCTATTCCTATACCAAATCTTGTGTATCTTGATAATTAACTTCATTGAAGTCAATTTTTCTCCCACTATCCATTTTGAGGATATGCCCCCTCTAAAAAAATATGGCATGTCTTGCGATAGTTACTTGGTTGGTTGTATATATATTATACTCATGTTTTATTAGGATATAATATAATGATACACTTCGTTCCCTAAGGTGATAGTTTTTTTTCTATGTGCAGCCATATAAAAATCCTTGCATCCCTATACACACAAGGATAGAAACATAAATTTCATACCATAAATTAATTTGTATAGTATTCGTTTGTCCCTTTAGTTAGTACCTGGTTTAGTGTGTATTATATAGTATATAATTCATATCCCTAAAAGTATAATGGAATATATGCATGAATCATCATCGACCTTCCATGTTAAGAAAGGTATGATTCCTTATTTCACTAACACCATTTCACAACAGTGTTAACATATTCACCAACTCAATCAAATAAAAGATTCTTTGTCTTTATTCCAAGTTGATTATATACTTTATTCTTGAACTCTTTTTATTTTTAAAAGTATATATACTTATTCCTCATCAAGTATAAATAACCACATCTACTCAAGTCATTAGTAAATGTTATTAAATAAGAATACCCACCTTTAGATTCTACTAGAAATATTCATCACACATTAATATATAACAATTTGAGAATTTCCATGAATCTTTCACCCTATACACCGAATAATAATTTGATTATCTTGAATTATAAATAATAATGGCATCTATCAAGTGGGTTTAGATCAAAATATTCTAAATAAACAACTTGATATATATTTTTTGAAATGCTTCTTGATTACATGACCAAGATGCTCATAACACATTTGGGTGTGAAATGTGTCATGAAAAATTGATTTTTTATCAATTTATAATATTGTTTTGGGTAATTTAATACATAAATACTATAACATAAATGCTCCATACCATAACATATATTATCTTTGAAAAAGAAACAGTTCTTATTTCCAAGTATATAAATAAAATCATCTATATCTAAGAAGGATACATAAATTATGTTCTTGGAAATAGTTGGTATATAATAAAAATAATTCAAAAAATAAGATAATTAATATTAGAAATGGAAAGTGGTATTCTTATACAAACAAAGTAGCTAGTCATTATCTATTATCTATTTGTAGATTCATCTCTATTCTAGAAATCTTTCACAATATACTTGGTTCCAATATTTTAATCTAGATGTGAGAACCAAAAGCTGTATCTAATACCCAATGTGTAGATATAAAAATATAGAACTTGACAATGAATGCACCCAAATATTCCCTCGTTTCTTAAACTAGGTGTAGTTCTTATTCCAGTGGCCTTTCGCGACACATGAAAAAATGTAGCATTTTTATTCATTTTATTATCATTGGATATTCTTCTTCTTAAAGGATAGTTATCAGGAGAATTAAACTTTGAATGAACCTTGGGGACCTTTGACTTATTATTCATTTTCATATTCACAAAAAGTATCAAATGTTTTTCTTTCCCCATATACTTTTCAACATTGTGAATCAGAGTAAGAAGTTATAAAATATTCCTCACACTATTTATCATATTTAAATTCATAATGAAACTTGAGAATATCTTGGTTAGTGAGAATATAATGAGATTTATGCACAAATCATAAAGGATTTTAAATATTAAGATTTATAAGTTCTCTATATAGCTAATCATATTGACAACATGAGACCCAACTATATTTGAATCTCTAAGCTTGCATTGAATAAAGAATTAAAGACCTCATATGTCTCTTGTATCACATTATATTGATAAAGACCATGATAGAGAGACATGATGCTATACACATACATATCCTAATATTTCTTAACAATCTCACTAGGTAAGCATTATATTATAAAAAATTGAACATATATGGAATCTTCCATATGATTCCGGTTGAGAGACAATATATCCTCACCAATCTATTTAGCAAGTGTTTTTAGAACCAGGGTTTCTAGAACATATAATTTATGATCATGGAATCGTATAATTTATAAGTGCCTATACCATTCCTTGAAATTCAAGATAGTGATAATATCACCCTTCTTTAATATGGATCATGTAACACCCCAAGATCTTAGAATATAAATTCTCTTTACTAATTTAATGTTTTAGATAGATCATTTTACATGAAACACATAACTTAAATGAATCATGATTGAAATATTATATTATATTTGACATTTATAAAGTTTATATATAATTCAAATGTATAGATTAATTCATAATAAATAAGTGCACAATTTTCAGTAAAGTCATTTTATGCTTCAAAAATACGTTCTCTTAAAAAATGGTTTTTATTACATTTTTTGTGTGTGAAAATCATAATTAATTTGTACATTTTTTATAAATTTTATTTGATAGAATGAATATAATTTTTTACACTATAATTTAAAATTTTGGGATTTTCTATAAAGATTTATTTTTATGTGAATCCTAAAAAATACCGATTCTTATAAAATCGTATTTTTGTTCATTAATTTAAGTAACTTTAAAATACCATTATGTTTTTATTTTTATATTAAAGTAAAATAATTATAATTTAATTATAAATGATATAATTAATTATATAAAAATCATAATTATAATTTATTTTGGATTAATTGTATTTTTAGGATTAAAAACACATTCTTAAAAAAATATTTTTTTGTTAAGTTTTATGCATTTATATTAAAATATTTTTCTTGAAATTATATTAAATTAATATTTAAAAAAGGATTATTTATTTTTAATTATGAGATTAATACTTGGTAAATAGGTTCCTTTTATTTTTTTCATTATAAACAGTAACCATGATAAAGATTTATCACCTTGGTAAGGGTAAAACATGTAACACAAAGTTTAAACTACGGGGTAAAGCTTTAAAATATCTATAAAACATGATTTTATCCTATTTGATTAGTTTTTTTCAACAAAATATATATTTAAGGATTTAAATAATCTATTTTAAAATAATATTTTGAATTTGGGAACCCATGCTTGACTTTTATAAATACAAATTATATTTTATTCAAATTTAAAACTATTTTCAAGTCTCTTTATTTAATGGTATGGTTGGAAGGTGAAATTAAATTTTGGGTTGAAATAAAAGTATAAATACCTTAATTGTTTTATTATTTAACAAAAAAATTCATTTAAATCAACTTATTACTTTATTTTGAGGTGGGATGTTTTTTATTTTTAAATCATATATTTTATTTAAAACCGTTTTCAAGAATTTTGTGAACTTATATTGTATTTAATTTATGAAGAATATAGATTTTTAATATGATAAAATGGATTAAAAATTTGGAATCATCATGTTAAATTTTTTTAGATATACTATTTTATTTTTTGTCTTATAATTAAGTTATCATGGTAAAAAGTTATGTTATCATGATTAAGGTTAAATTGGGTTTAAAGGGGGTTTAAATAGAATATAATGCTTACAATGTCTCCAAAAATTATATAAATAAGATTATTTGAGTTTATTTAGAACCTAACACCTATTATCTATGTATTATGTGTGAATTTTTCCACTTTAACATTAATAATACCTTATATTAATTAAAACTTTGAATATTTACAAGAGTTCCACTCCCCTCACTTATAAAAGGGAACCACTTATCCTATATTATTCACACTTATCGATTCACTTATATCAACCAATATATGAATAAATAAATTAATATATTCCTTCCCCATGACCTATGTATTATATTATTCTCAAAAGACCATCTTAATAAGGCTTAAGGGGTAAAAAAAAGGTGGTCTCTCAACGAATATGTAATCGTCTTACCCAACACTTTCAAAGTTTATTTTTTATTATAATTCCTATAAATATATTTTATATATTATAAAATAATTAATAAATAATCATAAATATAATTATATTTTATTATGATCATGGGAAAAAAATTTCCATCTCCTCATTAAATGTGAAAATAAAGTATCACTCATGTGTACGTGTGGACTACCGCCTCTGCGCAATGACATGATTCATTTTCCATCACAACATTTCATGATTTTTATTTTGATATATTTAAAGTTCATAAATGATATTTATGAAATAATTATTATTATTCAATTATAATATATTATCTAACTTCTTACCTTCCCATCCATTGATAAATGATAATGTCACGCGTGCATACGTGTAGATTACCACCTACATGAAGTGATGTGATCTAGCTTTCATTTTCTCTTTACATGGATGGTAAAATGATGTATTTAATGAATATATATTATGAATAAGATATAATAATTATTCTTTAATGGTTAATTATTATTTAACTTTATTTCATTCTATCCATTGAAATGTGGAAACATCACTCATGTGTACGCACGAACTACCATCTCCCCAAAGTGATGTAATTAATTTTTCATCATTTATTTATACGAATGGTTATAAAAGTTTATATAATGAATAAATATAATACTTATGAAATTATTAATATTATATATATGATGTAACCATGATAAAAGTGCAAGTGATCTAATCATTGAACCAAACACACATAAAAAATGAAGTAGTTAACTCCTGAAATGATGATGATAATGAAAGATTGTTAATGAATGGGTGATAAGATGTAATAATTAAAATATATATAGTACTATGAATATTAATATTTTTATTTAATATATTTATAATAAATATAAATTTATTATATAGTAGGTATGAACATGTAAAAAATATGACGTGGCTTGAGGTAAGGGTTTCTCGTCTCACTTTTGTTTCTGTGAGACATATGTCATATTCATCAATTATATCTTTAATGAGATTATATGATACCCATTTTATATGATATATCTTGAATAAATTTATATTTATGGTATTTAAAGTTTTATTTGGATTTATTTCTTTCATGTGGGCTATAATTCAAAATTTACCAAAGTGGTAATGGATTATGTTACAATCTCATTTCTTTTCGGAGCTATATATTCTAAATTTATGTTGAGGGAAATTATATAGATATTATACTTTAAATACATATATTTTATTATACTATGTTTATTACTATAATTTTAAAGTAATAGTACCATTTTCCTCTCTTTGGTAGGTAAATTAATCAAGAAAATATTTTTAAGAAAAACTGACCTTATTTCTTCTTTGGTTGATTAAATTTTTCTTACACATCCATGTTATTTATAATGTTTTAATGAATATTGTTTTCTATGATCCAATTATTGTTTTAAGTAATTTTTATCTATATTTTAATTTCTTTTCAAAGTTTTATAATGAAAATTTTAAAATATTTTCCAAACTGGTTATTTTTTCCTTTTTATAAAATATTTGAAAGGAATGTTTTTTTAACATTTTTTGCCAAAATAGTTTTTACCAAAATCATGACCATTATTTGATTTGAAGATTACTTAAAAATATTTCATGGTTATTTTAAAATAAAATATTTTTCTCAATATTTTTTGAATTTTTAGTTTTTAAATATACCAAAAGAAAAAGGTATTTTCCCTATTTTCAAACAATTATTTTAATTATATTTTAAAGGTAAATTTAATATATGTAAAAATACTTTAAGGGTTGATATGATTCACCTATGATATAATATTATGATACCATCCAATTACTTTATCTGGATTGATTTTTATGATGGTGATTTAAGGATGATTCTATGAAACCCATTTCTTTCACATGAGTTAATTATGTTTTGATGAAATATTTATGAAACCCATTTCTTTTCCATGAGTTATGCTATGATGAAACGATGAAATATTTATGAAACCCATTTACATTAAATGAGTTATTATATGATAAATTGTGGAATGTTTTATGATCTTTTAGAACATGTATGTAGGATTTTCATTATATGATGGGCGATTATGTTATAAACAAAGTATGATTGGTTACATTATAAACTAAGGATGAGTGGTTAGATTATAAAATAAGTATAGGTGGTTAAATTATAAAAAAAGGACGAGTGGTTCCATTATAAACCAATGAAGAATGGTTATGTTATAAACTAGTGGAAGGTGGTTCCATTATATCCCTCCAATTCCTTGGGTAACTAATGATATCTCATGAGATAATAAGGACTGGAATGGGGGAGTGAACCCAGTTTAGTAAGAGGCTATGTCCACTATGATAGTTTGGGAGTGAACCTTGACAAAGTAAATGATGGAATGAGGGAGTGAACCCAATCCACTATGATATCATTTATATTGATACTTGACTAAGTAAATTATTTTTATGCTAATGTGTATGCCCAAAACCTATGCCTCATGCTTATGGTAGGTTATCATAGATCATGATTGATTATTGATAATACAACTCTCTTATAACTTATGTATTTTTTTATGACTAATACTTATTCCATAATAAACGATTAAGCATCTTTAATTAATTATATATGAATTTTGTAATTTATGATCATGTTATCACATCCTTATGAATATATTATGATCATTTATGACCACTGATTGATATATTCTATGTTTACCCTTACCAAACATCTGAGTTCACCCTTTTCTATGTTTACTTTCACTAGGTTGTAAAGAATGGTTCTTAGTAGGGTATGTATAATAAGTGTATCATGTGATTTAAAATTTGTGGGATATGTTGAAGATATTTTATGAAATAATATGATTATGTATCCTCTCCCCAAAGACACTATGCCTTTATGGTTTTGTGGGTGAGTATTTTTATGAGATATATTGAATATTCATCTAAAATAATGTAATATTTATGATGAAATGATTGGGTCAACATAGTTGGTATCAAAGCATGGTTAGTTATTTCTGGATATCAGGGTTATAAAAAATCGGTGAAAACCCTGGTGATAAGTATAAGTATAGGATAAAATCCTAATTTTTGTTAAATAATGAGTGTGGTTTCACTTGTAAATAAATCATTGTATGGATACTAGAAAGTGGATTCAATTGTGATATAGATACACATAGGATTAATAAATCTGAAAGGGTTGGATTGGGTATTAACATGATCATCATAAATTCACAATGAGTGGGTCTAATATTACAAACCTAATGATACACTCCAATGGGATATTCTTCGATGAATTCAAATTTTATTTATAAACCATTATGAATAATTTAAATAGATAATGGCTATGGTTGACATAGGTTAAACCTAAGGTGTCATAGATTGAAAAGAAGGTGTCATGATTTCGACATCCTATGAATGATTTTTCATGATTATATGAATTCTCACTATGGTTATTATTGATCACACTATTTTTTTGGTTTTAGTCAACGATTCGAACTAATATGAGTAATGTTAACATTGAATATGATGGATAATGGAATGATTATCCTTATTAGGATCCAAATGAAATGGGAGATAGAATGAAAAACCTTATAATTATGCCTAATAAACCATCTCATTACATGATTAACAAACTCAACTTGGGTAAGTTTTATAACACACCTAATAAGAGAAAAATTGAGTTTCATGGGAGTTAAAATAATGAAGATTATATAGAAAATGAGATTAATCTTACTATATGATGATAATGTGGGAAGAAACACCCATGGAAATGTTAAAAATAATTGGAATATGTTTCATGTGTGGAAAATAAGGACATATAACATGTAATTTATGAGGAAAAATAAATCATTCGATAGAGGGAAATAAATTACATTATAAAGTAACATTTATAGTTCATTATATTATGTGTGAGAAACATACAAATTATCAAAGTCAATTCCCTAATCCAAGGGATAACTACTAGACCAAGGAAGGTACTATGTTATATTAATAACTGAAGTGGATCATGATGGTTAAGGCACTTATCCTTAACTCCAAGGTTATGGATGTCATGTTAAAGTTTTTAAGAATTTTCCTAATAAAATATTATTATTCTTCCTTTAGTGTAATTTTATGAAATTTTGATCATTTATTAAATCTCTATATATAGATCACTTATAAATTTATAAATTAATAAAATAAAATTTGATATTTTAAACCAAGATATGATCATATTTTGGTGAAAGAATAAATATGAACTTCCCATGGAAATTAATTTTTCTATGTAGATTTTCTTCATATTCATGAGGGATATTTATCATAAATGGTTGGGGAGAAACTAAATATTGAAAATATTCCTATTGATTGAGAATATTCTGATGTATTTCTGTATTACTTTCCTATTATTCCCTATAATCATGAAGCAGATTTTTCAATAGAACCCATACATGGTGCTATAACTATTACAAATACTCCATATAGAATGGCCTCAATTGAGTTATAGTAATTGAAGAATCAATTCCAGGAGGATCTATATAAGGGATTCCTTAAACCTAATAATTTATAATTATATGCACATGTTCTTTTTAATAAAAAAAATATGGGTAAATTATTCTTTTCATTGATTACCAGGAAGTTAATAAGATCACTATTAAGAAAAAGTATCATCTACCCCATATTGATGATATATTTGACTAATAATGAGGATCTCCATATATTTCCAAGATTGATATTTGATCTAGATATCATTGGTTAAGGGTATATAATAAAGATGAAAAACTACATAACAAAGTGAGGAATGTTGCTAAGTTCAACCATGATTATGATGGAATGATAATGTTAAGGAACTGAGCATGTTTTTTTTCAATACCATATTTGAAGGAGATGTTGGATGAAGTTCATAGCTCATCATTCTATATTAATCTTGGAAGTACAAAGATTTATGTACAAATGAAAGATTATTTCTTGTGGGATAATATGAAAAATGATATTTTAGAGTATGTTTCTTTATTCTTGGTATGTAATCAAGTTAAATATAAGGGAAAAAATTATTAGGGTATATTAGAACCATTTAACATACCAAAATAGAAATAGGAAAACATTACTATAAATTTCACCATTAGACTCCCCAAAACATCTAAAGGGAATAATATTATTTGTGATATAGTTGATCACCTTAAAAAATCAATATATTTTATTACCATTATATAATATTTATTTCTTAATCATCTTGATAGGATATAAATCAGGGAAGTGTTAATATTACATGTAGTTCCACATTTTATCATAATTAATCGATATCTGAGGTTTACCTTGATATTCTAGAAAATTGTTCTGAAATATCTAGATAAAAAAGTTGAGTTATAGTATTTCATATCATCTTCAGATATATGGTGAGTTTTATAGTACCATTTAAACCCTAAAATATATGTTTAGATCATGTTCTATGTATATGGAAGGTGGTTGGAATCAACACCTTTATTTGGTCAAGTTTTCTTACTACAATATCTTTCACTTGAGAATTAAGATAAATCATTATAAAGAAAATTATGGCAATGAATAAATACAACATGTTGGGATGAAGTTAGAGAAATAAAGTTATTGGGACCTAAGCTAATTTAAGAAATGGAAGATAATGTTACAACCATTCAATAACACATCAGGGAAACTCAGAGCTAGAAGGAATGTTATACTAACAATAATTAGTGAAATCTAGAGTTTGAAGTTGGTGATATGGTATTACTTAAAATATATATGTGGAAGAAGGTTATGAATAATATAATTAATTATATATAAATCATAATTATACTTAATTTTGGTATAAGTTTATTTTTAGGCTTAAAAATATATTTATCAGATTTGTTTCGCCAGATTTTACAAATTTATATTAAAATTGATTTCTTCCACTTATATAAATTTAAAAATGAAAAATTTAATACATATTTTAAATAATAAGGTTAAAATTTGGTAAATATTTCTATTTTATTATTTCTCATTATGAATAACAACCATGGTAAAAAATTTTCACTGAGGTAAGGGTCAAACTAGTAAAACAAGGTTAAAACTACATACTATGGCTATAAAATATCTTCAAAACTTGAATTTATCCTATTAATTGAGTGTTTTTAGATCAAATATATGTTTAATGAGTTAAATAATATATTTTAAACATTATTTCTAATTTTGGAACCCATGCTTAACTTTTAAGAACACAATTTATATTTTATTAATATTAAAAACTATATTTGGCTCTTTGCATTTATTGGTATGGTCTAAAGGTGAAATTCAGTTTTTTATTAGTCTAAAATTATAAATATTGTTTTTATTATTTAACAAAAAAAATTCTTGTAAACCTACTTATTACTTTATTCCAATGTGAAATGATTTTTACACTTAAATTGGGTGTTTCCCTAAAAACATTTTTTATGCATTTTACATAATTATATTAAATATAATTTTTACCACCTATAGATTTTAAATCAGATAAATTGTATTAAAAAATTTTAATCATCATTTCCATTTTTATAGAATTCAACTTTTATTTTTTTCAAATTATTAAGTTATCATGATAAAAAGTTAATTTATCATAGTTATGGTTAAATTGGGTTTAAAGGGGGTTTAACTAGTAGATAAGTCTTAAAATGTCTCAAAAACTTGTAAATGTGATTTATTGAGTTTATCACAACCCTATTACATATTATATAATTTTTCTGGTTTTTTAACTTTCACTTTACCATGAATAATACCTTATATTAATTTAAAAATTTGAATAATTATACGAGTTCCAATCCCCTCACTTATAAAAGGGCACAAATTATAATATCTTATTAAAAATTATCAATCCACTTATCTCAACTAGAACCTACCTAAATACATTAATATATTCCTTAATCACATCCTAGAGTTTATAATCTTCTCTTAATACTATAATAAGAAGGATAAATGTGTAATCCAAAAGAGGCCTCTCAAATAAGAGTCATTATCTTACCCGACTCTTTCAAAGTTTATTTATTCTTATTATTCCTATAAATATATTATATACTTCCTAAAATAATGAATCTAGTGTAATAAATATTCAGTCATTTTTCTATTATCATGGTACAACCATATTCCACTTCATTTCCATCAAATTGGGAAATGGAAGTATCGCTCGTGTATCCAAGTGGACTACCACCTCCATCTAGTGATATGATTCATTTTACATCACAATATTTCATGATTGGTTATTATGATAGATTTATATATATATACATATGATATTTATGGAATAATTATACTTCTATAATTATAATATATTATTTAACTTCTTACCTTCCCATCCTTTGGGAAATGATAATATCGCTTGTTCATACGTGTGGACAACCACCTCAATGAAGCAATGTGATTAAATTTTCTTTTACACTTTACATGGATGGTAATAAGGATATTTAATATATTATATTAGGTTCTTAGGGGTAAAAATAAATTAAAAAAACAAACACTTCACACACCAAGGCCCAAAATTAAGGTCATATCCCCTCCAAGGGATAACCCACCAAACCAGCCACTCTTATTACATTATATATATATTTTTGGCCTAAAGTCCTAGTGGGCATGAAGCCCAATACATGGCCTATAGTCATGAAATTTTGGCCCAAGGACCATTATATGAATATTAATTCTACAGTACCTAGATTCTAGAGTACCACCATCGCTACAATACTCTCTAGAGTACCCACCGTTGCTATAGTGTCTCCCGCCGTTGCTATAGTCCTTCAACAATACCCCCTGTTACATTCCCACTAATGTACAACTATAGAATCGACGCTCCATGGGATTTAAAACCCCAATATTTGATGTATAATTATGGTGATTAAAACTAAGACAAATCCCAACTACATAAAAACACTAATTACCATTTACCTTTATTTCAATCCATCCTTCAAAAAGTGGAAACATCACTCATGCATACATATGAACTACGATCTCCACGAAGTGATGTAATTAATTTTTCATCAAAAATTTATATGAATGGTTATAAAACTGTATATAATGATTAAATATTATACTTAGGATATTATTTATACTATATATATTATGGAACTATAATCAAATTATAGGTATTATAACTACCGAACAGAAACACACATGAAAAATGAAGCAGTTTACTTCTGTAATGATGATGATAAGGAAAGATTATTAATGAACGAGTGATAAAGTGTTATAAGTAAACCATGGATGATATTATAATTATTAATATGGGTTTTAATATATTTATAATAAATATATATATTGATATATGAGGTTTGAACACAAAAAAAGGCAAGACTTGAGTTAAGAGTTTGTCATCTCACTTTTGTTTCTGTGATACATACGCCACATTCACCACTTCTTTCTTTTATATGATGTATATATTACACATTTTATATTATATATCATTAATATATTTATATTTATGGTATTTATTTTTTCATTTGAAGTTATTTATTTCATTTGGTTTATGATTGAAAAGTTACCAAAGCGGTAATGGATTAATGTTACAATCTCATTTCTTTTCGAGAGTGTTTATGATAAATTTATATTGAGGGAAATTATATAGATATTATACTTTAAACCCCGTATTTTTTTTATTTTACTCTAATTATTACTATTATTATCAAGTAATAGTACCATTTTTTATCTTTGGTACTTAAAATGATCGAGAAAATGCTTTTAAGAAAAAAGCCTTATTTCCTTTTTGGTCATCATACTTCTTATTCTATATCCATGTTCTATAAAATATTTTCAATAATGTTCTTTTATATGACCCAATTATTGTTTAAATTAATTTTTATCCATATTTTAATTTATTTTCAAAGGTTTAAAATGGAATTTTTATAATGTTTTCCAAACTAGTTGTTTATGAATTTTTATAAAAAGCATGGAAGGAATCATTATTTTAAAATTTACTGCACGAATGATTTTTTACTCTATAAATATTATTATTTTATTTGAAGCTTAATTTATATGGTCACATGTTTATTTTCAAATAAAATATTTTTTAATGTTATAGAATTTGTTTAGTTTTTAAAGAGACTGAAAGAAAATGGTATTTTTCCTATTTTCAAATAAAGTTTGAAATGATAATTTAAAATTATTTTTAATCTATTTAAACATCCATTAAGGGTTTTTTATGATTGAATGGGAATATTTTTATATGTTAACATAAAATTAATTTCTATATATGGTTTATTATGATGATGATTTAAGTATCACTAATGTAATTATTGGCTATACCAATGGTTCAAAACCATTGGTATAGGATGGAGAACTGTTAGTATAGCCTATAACAATGGTTATCTAAACCTTTGGTTCATATTATATTGGTAAAGGTATATAACAATGGTTTTTAGTGAAACATTGGTATATGAATAATAATATTTTATTTTACCCAATATTTATGTAAGAACCATTGGTATAGACCTATACAAATTGTTTAAAACTATTGGTATAGGTATCTAGAAATGGTTCAAACCATATGTATTGAACTATACCAATGGATTGAAAATAAATTTTTTTATATCACTTTACCAATAGTTTTGAAACTCTTGGTATATACCCCCCTAAATTCCATAAGCTTTAACACCCCCACCCAGCCGAGACAACAACCAGAACTGCAATTCCCCCACCCAAAACCTGAAACAACCATCAGAACCTACCCAAACATCCACCAAAACCCAAAAAATTATTTCATGTTGGTCAATTAGCTACAAATAAACATCACTAACCAATATATAAATAATTATAACATACGTAACAAATTAATTCATTCAATAAGTGATAACACATACTCGAAACATCGCATATATTAATTCAGAACTAATAATCAAACAAAAAATGTCATAAATATCAGTAAAAAAATGTAAAGGACAAATCTTTCCCTCATTACTATCACCATCACCATTACCATCACCATCATCACTATCATCCACACCGTCATCCTCATTTTCATCCTTATCATCATCATCACCCTCATCCTCACCATCACCATTTTTAGGAATGTCATCATTCAAACCAACACTAGGATCACTTCCCAGTGCACTATATAACATACAAATCATTAACATATATGCATCATAATAGGTAGAGGTATCTGGTGAAAGTTATGGAAATATGAGTTCCATAAATTTCATAAATTCATCATTGTCCTTTGATTTCGTTCATGCTCTTGTATGTCCATTTTTTGGTCCTCTTATGCATGGGCCTGAGTTTGTGTTGCCCGTGCATTATCATTTCCCAAATAGGTGCTACCAGAATTGGAACTTAAAGTGGGAAAATATCTATTTGGGACAATACTCTTCCCTGGTTGATAGCGTACTGTTCCATGGTGCTCATCACCCAAAACCTGATGTATGTGATCGTTTGGACCAAAGTTTCCAGCTTCCTACTCATTAAGGGCCTCCAAAGCACACTATTAAAAATTTAATTGAACTATTTAATTATAAAATAGATATTAAAATTAGAAATAAACAAAGTAAAACATATAATAATTTTCCACATCAGTTTGTTTATCACACTTCCATCTTTCTTCATTCTTCTCAAGCAAAATATTTTTTTCTCAAGGCACACATCCTTCAATATTCAAAACCTACATATGAAATAACATTGAATATAGAAAACCATAATTTAAAATATTTTATTAATAATGATTTTCATAACTAAAATCCAATGGATATACTCAATGATGCAATATAATATTCTATAATGATTGATTACTTTTTTCTAGTATGATATGAGTTGGTTTTAAAAAAGTAATTTTAAATAATAAATTGGGAGAATTGAGAATATGATTAAATAATGATTTGATAAATTTACTTAAAGTAGAATTTAAGGATTCTTATTTGTATATATTATTTCCATGAATATAAGGGCAATGTAATTATAGAATAATGGAAAAGAAATGTATTTATTAAAAAAACTAATCAAGATTAAATACATGTATACTATAGTAAAATGGAAAGGTTAAATGTATTATATATGTGTTACTATTTAGTTTTATAAGTTTATATGATTTAATTTTAATGGGGTAAAAAATAGGGAAAAGTAAGGTAAATTTTTCATTGATGGATATTGATGACAACATCTAGTTAATATTGGTGTTTTTTATTAGAATGAAACATGAAAGAAGACTATTTATTATTTATTTTTTTAAATAATTTTTAATTTTTAGTTAGCATGAGATTATTTAAGGTCATATTAGTTTTGATCCTTATTTTTCCTATTCATTTTTACATATTATAATTTTTATTTATTTCTTTTTAATTCAATATTTTTAAGTATGGTTCAATTCAATTTAGTTTGGTTCAATTATATTCAATTTATATTAATGACATATGATTTAATTATGTTAGGCTTATTTTTTATCATATTAATTTAGTTTATTTTATTCTAGATCATATATATTTATTTTTATTCATCTATATTTATTTATAACTTTTCATTTCAATTTTGTTTAGTTTTTTCATACCTCATATGATTCAATTTGGAATATGTCACTTTATATTCATTTAGTTAAGTTAGATTTAATTTGATTTATTTCAATTCAATTCAGTTCAATTTTATTTGTTTTAGTGTGATTAATTTAATTTTTATTAACTTATTTGGATCATTTTTAGACTAGAAAATTTAGGTTTTTTCTTTTTATATTTGTTTCAATTTCAGTTAGGCTGCTCAAGTTTCATTAGATTCCATTCATTTAAATTTTGGAATTATTTAATTGTTATTCATTATTGATTTAGTAATGTTTTGGATTGTTTGGTTTGTGGTGTATTGATTTGGTTTTTTTTCTTTCTCATTGGTTTATGTAGTTTCATATTCATTCAGTTCTGTTCGATTTAGGGTTAGTTAAGACATTTATATTTTGTTTGTCTTGATTAAACTTATGATAGTTATATTTGATTTTATTTTTGTAACATTGATTTTTTTGTTATGTTTAATTAAATTTAATTCTTTATTTATGGATTCTATTTTTTGGTATAATTTAGGTTGGGTTTTCTTGGACTATTCAGTTTGATTCAATATAATTAAATTCTATTCTAGTTGATTTGTTTTGGTTTGTTTAATTTTGGGTTAGTTTGTTTTAGGTCAAATTGTTTCAAATTAGTTTATATTGGTTTTTTTCTATTTTATTATCTTTGGATTGGTCATTGTAAGTTTTATTTAGTTTATAGGGGTTGGTTTGGTATGTTTGTTTTGGGTTAGTTTCTATCTTTTTTATTTGATTATCATCCACTCACTTGAAACTAGTGGCTACAGTAATGTGTAATAATCATGCATTTACCACATGGGAGGATTCAGCCTAATGAACACACTAATATGTAAGACTCCCTAAAATACATATAAAGGTTCCTGCCTTTCCCATGGAGGTGGGATAGTTTATACATAAGGGTTATTTTAGTTGATGCATAAAGGTTCAATTCAAATAAAAGGGCATACATAAGGGTAATGTCCTTTAAAAAATCAGAAGAGGAAAATCTTCCATGTTGTGGCATGTATCCCATGATACATGACCGTTAAATATATTCTCGAATGACTCTTTTCTCAATGTACACCTTTTTCAAATAAGAAATTGATTATATCGGAATTTTTTTTATATTTATTTTTTTCTAAATCATTATGGTTTGGTCCCTTTAATCTATTTGAAATAATGGAATGCGAGGATCATTGTTTCCATAAAGTTTCATCAAGATGCTATAACATTCCAGGGTTAACGCATCTCAAGAACCACTTTTTGGTTTCTACTACTAAATTCTTCTAACATATTTAGTGGATCATTAATCTGGTTTGATTCAATAATAGAGAGCTAGAATTTCAAATTTACATGAACAGAGTGCTCATTGGCATTATGTTTGAAAATGATCAATATCCTATATCAGAATCCAACTACAAATGTGACCTATCTATATTCAATAGGTTGGGAATTTCGGGAAACTGAAGAAGGTATACTAGATTCATCCTAGTCATCTAGAATCCTCCCTGTGATGGATGGTTTAAAATAAAAATAGATTATGTTGTGAAGGGATGTCTAAGACCTGTAGGTTTGAAGAGGATTATAAGAGATCCCAATGGTTTGTAACTTATATACTTTTATAAAGATCATGCCTTAGAAATGTTTTATGGAGTTGATATGGAAAGAGATATCTTGGTGATCTAGATTTCATGGTATCATAAATGTGGAAAGCTTTAGCTATAAGTGGAAATCACCTCCCTTGTGAAGGAAATTAAACAAAGTGTCACCTATCCCTCATGGAAACTTATTGAGGACTAATAAAATTGAATTGAATACTAAAAAATTATTGAAACTTGGGGGAAATGAGTTCTATAACTTTATTACCATACCTTGATCTAAAGTTTTACCTTTATAGTGAAATATTGTCATCATTTGGCTAATGTCAATAAACAATGATGCTTCATATGAGAATCTTGTACTAGTTTTACCATGTTTTATAGTTTATCACACTATATATATATATATATTATATATAATGGAGTGATCATTTTCATTATACTGTGTCTTTCAACTAGGAAAAAACAAAGTGACATAAGACTTTTATAGGGCCTTCATTGTACCATTATAACATCTTCCCAATTTATATGTCATTCATGGTTGTTGTGTGGAATACCTATTGCAGTGTGGTTAAATCTAAGGTACATTTTAATGTGTAAAATCCATAAATTTTAAATATTTTTTTCAAAGGAAATTATAATTTTTAATTTTTATGAGGGCATGGTTCCTATGCTGGGAATGAAATCTGAGGTTTTTTCATGTCAAAAATGGATATAGAGAAACAATCAGGTTGGGTGTTTTGATCAGCGTAGAACCTAAGGCGTACCACCTGTGGTAATTAGGAGGAAGGATAGAAATTATTAGGTTTGATGTTTCACTGGCTGTTGATTGGGTATAAATATGTTATGAGTTTTATTTTAATGATTTTTGTTGATACACAATAATAAAATGAAATAATAAATTTCATGACATGATCACAAACTTAACAATGTTGATCCATAAATTTTAGCACACACTAAATAATTTAAATAATAAAATAAATAATACATTATCATTTAACTATCCAAATTAGAAATGTATTTAAATATGGAGGAAACAAAAATCATGAATGAGTGTCATAACTACTTCATCTCATAGTCTGACATCATAGTCCTCCCTAAAGTGTGGAGGTATTTTGTCATAATCTTGTTTTTTATTTATTCCCAAAGATTCTTAAAAAATAATTTTCAATAATATAAAACTATGTATTAATGAATATCATTGTAATTTTCATTCAAAAAAGTCAAATTTTATTAATACCTTGAACCCATACTCACCCAATAAATAATCATTTCTCAATAATATGCTAATGGACACTCATTCATGATAGGTGTGACCTATAAATCCATACCAACTCTAGAGAAATAGCCACTATATAAATCATGTTTATATTATCTCCATAACGCACCTAATTCCATGAGTCATGCTTTCCTCACAGTAGAAGTCAAAGGAAGAATTATACTTTACTTTATTTGGAAGGTTTCTCTAGGTGAGTGGCCTGTCGAGAATGATGTTTGAGTATTTGGTGTGAGCATCACCATAAAAATTCTATATTATCGCTTGTTTTTCCAATCCTTTTATTTTACCCATTGTACTCTGCAATAATATGTGTGAGGAGGTTCCACACCACATAAATTCATGTACTCCCATGATTCCTAGTGGTTTATCCCTTGTTAAAGAAATTTTTTTATATCAATACATATTATAATGAAAATTAATTATATTCAATTTTTTTTACTAGGGTTCAATAAATATACCTGAGGTAGTCTGATCAGTGGGTGTCATTGGATCTCTAAGTTCTGAAGGAACGTCAACATGTAAAGATGGATTGGGACCCAATATATGCTTTGGAGGTTCAGAATATGTCAGAGTAGAAGTCAAAGGAACATTAATGTAGAATTTCAGGAAGAATGAAGTATAAGAAAATAAAATGACATAGATGTCTATGGAAATGCATAATATATATGGGGAGTAGGATCCATCATCAAATAAGAGAAGTATAGGTGAGGACTCTTAGATTAAAATAGATATGAAAACATAAGAGGCATAAATATATTGGGTGCCTATAATGGAACTGAAAGACCAGAAGGTGTTCTAGATGGTATGTCAGGGAAAGGGATATGGTGTGATCGTGTAAACCAAGTGAAGATAATAGCTACAGTACAACCATTCCTCTTATCATCTCACTGATTACTTGTACCATTTGGATGCTTGAAGAATAACTATCACCTAGGTGGAAGATCATGATTAAAACCTAAAAACAAAATTAATCACATGAAATTATTTTTTACTGATATATATATTTGAAATAAAATACTCACAACATTCACCAAAGGAGGGATGCCCATCTCTATCATTCTATGATTATTGTCTTTCATCCTTTTTCTTCGTTTCTCTTCAATTTTTTTTTCATTATTTTCATTTGAAAAAACTGAATTAATTTTAAATCCACAACTAATGTGTAATCCAAACAAGAAAGAAGATGATATATAACTTAATTAAGGAATACCAATTGTCAAACTGAAAAAATGATATATAGTGACATAAAAAACATTTTATATTTAGTGGGAAGAATATAAAAACATAAAATACATGTCATAGAAAAATAAATAAATTCAAATTAGTATGTTTAACATGGATATGATATAGTTTTCTCTTCTATTTTAAATTTGATCCAATTCAATTTTGGTTAGTCCATTTGGTTCATTTCGGCCAACTGATTAGGTCATTTTTTCATTTTTATTTGTCTTAGGTCATTTGGTTCATTTTAGTCAATTGATTAGGTAATTTTTCCATTTTTATTTGTCTTAGTTCATTTGGTTCATATTTTGGGATTGGTCATTTTTACATTTTTTTGGTTAGGTCATTATTTTCATTGGTTTTGATTTTAATATTAATTAGTTAAATATGTTCAATTAAATTCATCTTGTTTTTTTCCAATTTAATTGTTTCATTTTTTTTGTTTTGGTAGGTTCTAATACAGTTAAATTTAATATTAAAAAATCAACTCAAATAAAATTTCAACCTGTATATATTGAAAGTACACATGAAGGTCAAGTTGGATACAAAATATTTGTAATCAATAGTAATGCAATTTGAATAGTACCAACATTAATAACCCATGTTGAGCTAAACCAAAAGAACTGAGAACACAAATGGATGATTATATATATTTCCCACCACAACTTCAGGTTCACAATCAAACCTGAAAATTAAACTTTTGGAGTCATTATAAGTAATAAATGGACCAGGTCTAATGGGAGCAGGGATGATGTCAATTCTATCATCAAAATCATAAAGAATATGTCCTGAGATTACTTTAATAATGAAACCAAATTTAGGTCATGGATGATCTTTCACATAATAAATTTATTTCTCTATTGATGCTAATGTATATGGATCATCAGTACCAAGTGTAATATTCATTTCAATAACTCAAAATCTACAATCATCAATAAATGTTCCATGCCTCATCATTGAATCAAGCCACTTGTATTTCATTATAGTGACCTTACCATGAGAATAATAATCCAATATTAGTATTTTCTCAACTACTCCATAATAAGACACATTTTCAATATGAGGACTACTATAGGATGCACCGACATAACTGGCTATTGTGGAAGTTACCATAACACCATCATGTTGTATTTTCATGTTCATTGATTGTTTAGTTATAATAAATCTTTAACCATTGATCACAATTTATTTTCATTCGTGAAAAATGGAATTAGGACCAAAATCCAAATATATTATTTTCTCAAAGTCAGATTCAGTAGGAAAACTCAATACCTAAAATATAAATAAATATTAAAATTAATTAAATATTATCAAACCTTCTACGATTATTTCTATATGGGATATCCATTATAAATAATAGTTAATGTCCCATAATACTAAAACTATGAAAATATTTAAGTCCTATAGATCATGTATTCTTCATACAAACAAGACATGATATTTTTAACTTTTTTCTCCATCCAGAAATCATTTCATAAGTAGGAAAATTCATTTATCGTCCACATAATCACAATTCACATATGCAATATATCTTTTGAACATGCATCACACCCATATTCCAATGATGTTTAAACTATTTTATTAAATATTTAATGTATACATATATATCATTTCTAGGATAAGAGGGTCCAAATATGGGTATACTCAAGAAAATAAAAGGTTCTTCATACACATCCATAGAACAGGGTTATAAATGGGTATGGAAAATGCCCATGTACTGTGCGAAGTAAGAATGCAAAGACATGGATTGAAACTCTCTCATAAAAACCCAAAATCACATTATGCACATCAACTAAGAAATCAAGATATCGATAATCAAATTTTTTCCATGAATATCCATCTACATGATGAACGAACTCATCATTATCTTTCTTTCTCTCAATATCGTGCCATCAAATTTTTACTAATATTTCATCAGACATGAAAATATTATGGAATCTATGAGTTAATAGAAAGTTCCACATTGATTTATGTGGAACATGAAATTGTGTTCCATCAAAATTTATATTCCATTGGTATGTGACACATTTTATAAAATCATTTTTTTAATAGTTTCCTCCCATAATAAGCTGCAATCCTTCAATAAATCACAAATTTTGTTTTTATAAAATCCAAGTTCCTCAAATAACTTCCATTCCATATAATGTTTTGAGGGAATATCTACATCATCTGGAAAATTCCTTCAAAAAGGTAATAATGTAATCAATGGAAGTATTATAAATCCATATATAGTTTTCCTATGAAACAGTCAGATTAAAAATTCTAGCTTTTTAATTTTACCACATTAGTGATATATTGGATTCATGAAAGTATCATTCAATTTTTTATGCTCTCAACATAATATTTTTCATTACATGAATCATGTGTGCTCGTATCGAAGTCTTCTTGGGTCACCATCATTTCCTTCTCATGGTGATGAATAAATGGAAACCGACTATCTAATAAATTCTCCAATATATTCCTCTCATTTAGATCATGAACATTTTTACAGTGTATTTTCTCCCCATTCTGTCACCCAAAATAATACTTTGTTTGAAAACCATATTTAGTTTTATGGTATCTAACTTATTCATGAATTAACTAGGTTCTTCCAACACAATTATAACATGGGCAGTGTATGTGACCACTGTATGAAGCATTGTTAAATGAAAAATCTAAAAATCTCTCCAACTTATTTTGAAAATCACTTAATATCATATCAGTTTCATATATCTAAATTCTATCTATTTAGTAAAAAAAATTTACATGTCATGTTGTAATAAAAATTAAATAAGATTGAAGTTTAATCAAAAATATATTTAAAGAAACAAGAATTGTTCACTTTACATGAAACCAAAACTAACACACTGGTCTATATGAGAATCACAATATAAAAGAAAAAATAATACTATATATATATATAAAATAATATAAAAAACCATGATATTGAATTTAATTATATCAATTAGTAATAACTATACATAATATTCAACAAAAGTGTGTTTATAATTGATATTTTTATTTTTCTCTAGTAGTTAGGGTTTGGCTTAGTGGTAAGAACCCCATAATCCTACATGAAAAATGGGGGTTAAAAACCCATTGGGTGCAGGTTACTATAGCAGTACTATAGCAGTACTGTAGCAGCATCGACACTATTGATCAGCGGGTACTGTAGCGGCGGCAGGGCCCTGTAGCGGCGGCGGTACTATGCGGGTACTGTAGCAGGCATGTTACTATTCACAGAATGGCTATTGGGTCATAAATTTGGGCCTGCGGGCTATTTAATGGGCTACAAGCCCATTGGGCCTTCATGCTATGTAATGGGTTTCCCTCTACCTAGTTTAAAGAGGTCTTTTCTTTGGTTTAATAATAAAATGAGGCTTCATCCCCAACCTTTTAAAAAAAATTCATGTATAAAAGATTACTATTTCTGGATAACCATCTTTTGTGAAGTATAGTCACTCAGTTACTTAATCGGAATTTATGGAGATTCAAAATAAATTGATTAGTTATTATAAATGCTCTAATTAGTTTTTTTGAAGTTCTTAGTATGATATAGGGACCCATGTTTGAGGTAAATAATTAGTATACTTGGATAGGCCTAAAAAGCAATGACTAGGTGGTTCTTGATTAGGAAATTTTATAACTTATTTAAACCTACCCCCTTAGTATTATACATGTTTTTATATTGATTGTGATATGTGTGGTCTCTCTATAATGTGTAATTGAACCATTTTAAAATTAATCAATTATATATTTTATGGTGATATATATAGTGTTTAATTTAATAATGTTCTAAATCCATTGAGTTTCAAGTATTTAATATTGATAATGTGTCTTATGGAATGTATTTACCTAGGAGTGTAATTTAAATGATATTTAATTGAGTGAATAAATTTATGAGGCATAAAGGACCTTAAAATAGGTTATTTAGTGACTCTCCCCTTCAATTTGATATGGTTATTCTTTATTTGATTTAGTTAATTTGATTTAATTATGTTCATTTAAATTTATTTGTATTTGGGTTAAGTTAGGTTATTTTTTTTATTTGGTCTAGTTTAATTCATTTGGGGTTGTGTATCTTTAGTTCAAGTACATATGGTTTTCTTCAATTTCATTTGTTTTAATGTGGTACAATTTTATTAAAAGTGTGTTATTTTGGTTCAACTCGGTTCTATTTAGTTTGGTTCAAATCAATTCTATTTTCCTTGGTTTGGTGTTGTTTTTTATAGTCCAGTTCAATTTTTTATATCTTGGTTCTATCCAAGTTGGGTCATTTTGGATTGGTTTAGTTCAAATATTTTCCAATCTAGTTTTGTTGCACGATTTGGTTTAGTTTAAATTTATAATATATCATTTAGGTTGGTCATGTTTGGTTTAGATAAATTCAATTAATTTTTTTTACTTTGGATTTCTTTAATTCATTTTTTTTATATTATAGTCAGTTGTTTTTGTTTGGTTTTCTTTGGGTTTGTTTAATTTGGGTTGGTTTGGTTTTTTTGGGTTGGTTTGGGATAATTCAATAAATTTAATCTATTTTTTCCATAATTTATATTTTATTCAAATCAGTTTTGGTCAGTTCTGTTTTTTATAATTAGTTTAGTTTTGGTTGATTTACTTTGGTTGGGTTTGGTTTTTTTATTTGGTTTGGGTCAATGCATTAATATTAGGATTTTTTTAATATTTATCAAGTTAGTTAATTTTTAATAAATACTATTGAATTTATTTTAGTTAGATTCAATTTAGTTTAGTTCATTTTATTTTAGTTCATTTTTATACAGTTTAGTGCAGTTTAGGTCTACTCAAGTCTAATTGGGCCAGATCAAGTCATTTAAATTCAATTTAGTTGGTTTGGTCAATTTTTTTTGGTTATGATATAGATATGATTTTTTAGTTCAGTTATGTTTTTGTGGGTAAAGTATTTACTTGTCTTTTTTATTTATTTTTAAGCCTAGTTAGGTCGATTTTGTTATAATTCAGTTTTCTTAAGGTTTGAAAAATGTATTTAAATTTAATTTATTTAGTGTTGAATTAGGTATTCATAGTACATTTCAATTTTGTTTAGTTTGATTTGGTTCTTTTTTTATGTTATGCCATTTCAAGTAAATTTGGTCATGTTTGGTTAAGAGTTAATTTTGATCCATTTCGACCCATTCATGTTATGTTTATTTGGGTAATGTTAACTAAGTTTAGTTTGGATTGGTTTGGTCTAATTCATTTCCACTCAAGTAGGTTTGGTTGCCATTTTTTTAGTTTGGTTTAGTTCAATGTAGTATGGATTTTTTAGTTTAGTTTGATTTCAGTATTTTTTAATTATATAGATTTTAGTTTCATTTAGTTTGGTTTTTTTAGTTCACTTTATGATGTTCATGATCAAAAGATATTAAATGGCCAAAAAATAGAATCTTTCATGGTGTTTTATACATAAAGTAAAAATGAGATAGATGTTTTATAGAATACCTAAATTATATGGAATATAATGATTTAATATTGATGAAGAATGAAATAAAATAAATAAGAGATGAGATATCATTGTGGGTTGGGAAGAATGTGGAATTCCAATGATGCTTCTAGTGTTCTGGATTAGAACATGATGGGAGGAGGTAAGGGGTTCCCGCACTGTATATTGGGGAAGAACTATACCACTGATTTTTTAAAACCGTTGGCATAAAAATTAACCATCCCAATAGTTTTTTGAAACCATTAGGATATGATTTATATAATAAATATATCCCAATGGTTAGGATGAACAATTTTGATGGGGAAATCCATACCAATGGTTTTTGCAAACCGTTGGTATAGCCCCTAGTTATATCCCACATTTTCAGTGGTGGGATTCTATGAAACCTATTTATTTCCCACAGGTTAATTAAATTATGATGAAATCTTTATGAAACACATTTATTTTCCATGGGTTATGTTATGATTAAATTATGGAATATTTATAAAATCCATTTACTTTCTAAAATTTATGATATAATGAATTTATGAATGTTTTATGATCTAGTGGCATAAATATGTGTGTTTTTAATTATGTGATGGGAAGTTATGATATAATTTAAGGACATGAGGTTATATTATAAACTATGGATGTGTAGTTCTGTTATAAAACAAAGATGGGTGGTTACATTATCAAGAAAGGATTGGTGGTTTATTATAAACTGAGGATGGGTGATTACATTATAAACCATATAAAGGTTGGTCTATTATTTCCTTCCAATGCATTGGGTAAATAGTGACACCTCATAAGATAATAAGGACTAGAATGGGGAGAGAGCCCAATACAAAAGGTAACTCTATCCAAAATGATAGTCTTGTGAGTGAACCTTAAATAAGAAAATATTTAAATACATAGTGAACACAATCTACTATGATAACCTTTTAAGTAAGCCTTGACTAAGGAAACAATTTTCTATTCTTATGTGTATGAAAAAAACCTATTTATCATTCTTATGATAGGTTCTCATGGATCATTATTAATTATTTATGATTCCACACTCTTATGATTTTTTTGACAAAGAATTATTCCATGATATGTGATTAAACATATCTAACTAATTGGTTATGGATTTTTTAATTTATGAGAATGTTATCACACCTTTATGCTTCTTATGATCATTTATGACCATTGATTGATATAACATATGTTTACCCTTATCGATCATCTGAGAACACCCTTTCTTATATTTCATTTTCTTAGGTTATGAAGAAAATTTTTAGGTATGGTATATCTTAGAATTTTATTACGTGAGAACAAATTAGTGGGAGATGTTAAATATCTTTCATGAAATAAGATGATCATATATCTAGTCTCTGAGGACACAAAACCTTTATTGGTTTAGGGAGAGTATTTTAATGAGATTCATTGAATATTTATAAAAAATGATGTAATATTTATATATGTAATTATCAGGTCACCTTAGATCATAGTGATATTGTAAAAGTCATGTGGATTTCCATTTATATAATAAATAAAGCTAAAATTTTATTACACTATCTAGATTTTAAAATTAGATAACGAATACCAAATTTATTAATCACACACTATTTTTCGACACCTAATAGCCTTTACCATTAGTTTTGGAATATCCTATCATGTGAATATTTTAGTGTAAAGGATCCTTATGACCCTTATCATAACTCATTATAGGGTTTGGTTAGTTACTCAATGGTTCTTAGTCAAGCATAACTTTTAAACTATATTAAATCACATCTCCTTGAAATTTTTAGTGGACTCCCCAATCCTAACATCCTAGATAATTATTTCCACAATAATTACTCCAAATTTACACCAAATCTAGTGAACGCTATATCTCTTGATGTAAAATTGGTTAAGACAACCCGAAACATTCTACATAACTCCCCGTTAAATGGTAGCATCCCCAAAAGGGCTGACCTAAACACTATAATCTATTGGTAATATTTAAATTAAGTAATGGAAGGATATTATGAATTAATATATATTTATTTGAGGGGTTATATATTTTTTTTCATAAATTGATCAATTTATCTTATTTTACCCTTGTTAATTTTAAATGGATTTTACTTAAGTGATTAACCATGTATTATATAAAATGTACACATAATAAAGTTTATTTAAATTCCATATTGCATGATTGTTAATTAATCAAAATTTTGTGATTATGAAAAATAATCCATAAAGAAATTAACCATATAACTTGACATAAATAAAATACTAAAAGTAGTATGATTATGATATTATCTTATAGTTATTTTATCTAGTGAATGATAAACCAACCCTTGAAACTACCGGAAAACACCTTGAAACATAACTTTGTTCATTATATAACATTCCACTCATTTTCTTGCAGACCTGCTAGATTGGTTTCACCTGATATCCAAACTTAAAACATTTTCACTCACCTGGGATATCCATTCATTACATAATATTTACTCAAACACATATGAGGGGAACCAAAAAATTTATTTAGGGGGTTTACATAAATGAAACTATGGGTATTTAGATCTATACATAATGAGAGGATGGTATGACACACATTCCATCAATTTAATTTAATGATAATAAAAAATTAAAAGGAAACCAATCAGATACTCATGTTTGGTATAAGATTATGATAACCCATGTGCATGAAATGAATATTCACTTACAATTTAGATACAATTCACTTCCTTTTTTAATTATGATAAAATTTATATGAATTAATTTGATTAATTGTTTGATTAGAATATTAATTCAATTTATCTCTATTCTATCAAAACTTTAACACCGTGACTCCAGTAACCTAGAGTTCACTACAATAGAATCGCCATTTAGCGGCGGTTTAAACCGCCGCTACATTGTTTGGCGGTGGTTTACAGAAACCGCCGCCTAATAGGGATTCTCCAATCTATTAGTGGCAGTTATTTGAGTTTAGAGGTGGTTTCAGGAAAGAGTCATAGGTGCCTCATTTAGCGGTGGTTTTCCTAAATTTAGTGGCAGTTTTACGAGCCCTGGATATCACTTTATTCCTGGTGGTTATAACTGCTGCTAATAAACACAAATTCCAGCTGTAGTAAAACTGCCGCTAAAGTCACGGGAACCGCTGCGGAATGAGGCAGCCACAATTCTCCTATTTAGCGGCGGTTATAACTGCCACTAAATGTAAATTTTATTTTATGTTTAGCGGAGGTTTTTATCATTTAGCGGCAGTTTAAACCACATCCAATATACATTTTATGGCGGTTAAAACTGCTGCGAAAAGCTTCCCAGAATAAAAAAAATAATTCTTTGCTTCTACTGCACCACTGCCCTTAAAAACAAATAAAATCATAAATATAAACCAACTGAGAACAACCTGAGAAACAACACCCAACATGGGGATCAATAAGAAGGAATCAAATATCATATCGACCAACCAGGTCACTACACCTCCTGTGTAGGAGGAAAAAGTCATCAGCCTCACAAAAAAAATGTTTCAACATAGACCCACATAACCTTCCATGAAATTTAATTATCTATTTATGAAGGCTCAAAGGAATCCTTTGTGAGTAAAATCACACACTAGAAAATATATATGATGTGAATCATACATGCCAAATATGATGCATGAGAGTCCTCTTTATTCCCCACCCAAGAGTCAAAAACCATCCCTGGCCTCCCACCAATGACCAAGAGCTGAATATCCGGAATAAATCACAACATCCAAAAAACATGTTTTTCTCTCAATGAGAAATAATATAAAACTTTAATATTTAAAAATAGAACAAAAATTTGAAACCCTGGAAAATAAGACTTGCTATTAGAGAAAGTATTATTAACACAGCAGTCAGATATCCATCAAAGGTTCCAACACATTCCTCATACTAATGTATACAATATCCTAAATAGTAAATAATAGGATGATAAAACTCCATTGATACAACATTGTAACATCCCAAAATGGATTCCACTAAACTGATGCTCCGAGCCGATGGGTTACTAGGCATCAAGCACACCTCCCCGTACGCCAGATGCCACCTACTAGTAGTGAGGACCAAAGTGGTGATATTTGGAGAACTATGACCTCATATAAAATTAATAAACAATAGAAAATATATAATTATCATGAAAAAGTGAAAGTAAATGAATGCATAAGATGTACACAACTAAAAAATAAAAAGCTTCAATAATACATTGATGTAAAATCCTGAACAATTACACAACACGATACAACATTGGTGACCCACTAAGATGACCATAAAAATAAAACTGTACACAATAAAATCAATGTAAAAGTACATGGATCCACTTCAAACTCTATATACTCAAACATGTATAGTCTCTTACCTATACACTGATACATAAATATGAAATTCATTGGTATGTAATATAAATTATTATATTATAGTTTCCAAAAAATTTCTTTTTACTACTATCTTTAAAAAATTATCTTATTATAATGGTCAATAGTTTCTTAAATGATAAAAACAAGAAGTAATCCATGTCATCAATTATCAATCAATAAGATTCAACAAATAGTAATATCATAAAAATACATAAAGTACAAGAGACTCACTTTTCCCTTCTAATTTACTTTTAACTAGTTTACTATCTTTATTTAGTTTGTTATTCTTTAAAGAGTGTTCCCCCCATGTTCCCATTCCTCATAACCATGAGTAATAAAGTAGTCATAACCAAACAAATATAAATATAATAATATAGGACCCTTGGAAAATCTCTTAGTAGGCTAGTCAAACAATTTATTCCTAAAGATAGAAGACAAGTTTAGAAATATTCTACCTCAACCAAATATATGATTCCTATTGTGTAATGAAGGAGAAAAATAATATGGTGACCTAAAACACATGAGGGGAGCCTTAATCAACCTAAAACATAGTTATTTACCATAAAAATCAAATCCAATCCACTGTAAAACCACTCTGATATATGGTTAAAAATATTTAAATCAATATCATTGAGGAAGGTCGCAATATGAAAAAAGAACTACAACATAATGTCACCCAATAAAGAACCATTATAAATTGACCTCTAGGTCCTTGTGTCATGATAGAGGCAGACACACCATAAATAACCAACTGGAAGAACTCTAAATTCATCCTTTGAACACCATTTCATATCAAGAAAGTACCACTCTATAAAGGAACTCTACATAAAAATTCATCCTCTTGTTGATTTTATTTTAGAACCTTTGATCTCTTACAACTGCATGTAAATTATCCTCCAAACCTCTCGACTCTGTTCACCACTTGAGGGTTTTATTCAGCTACTAAGTTTTCATTTTATCACTAAACTTTTATCTTTGTTTAACATTAGTTTAACCTCATCTTTAATCCTCATTATATCTCCATGATTTATATCACTTGTCTTAAAAAAATCTAAATTTTCTTTTAATCTCAAAACCTCTTTCACATATAGCTTCATTTTATTATATATTTTTAGTGAGTGAATTTACAACTTGGAAATTAGTTATAAATAAATCCTTTAAACCTAATGATATTGAACTTAATATAAGAAACAAGAATTTAAGTTAATAACTCCAGTGGTATCCATCAAGATATCTTCTTCCATATCCTCAATTGGATACCACTTTATATGTTCTAATGAAACTTTTTATCACCACATTTTTATTGATAGCATTGAATACTTTATACAAGGCTTTTACACCACTTGAATTCCAAATATAACTCTATACCACATGAACTCTTTCATTACTATTTATAATTTCATATTTAACAAGAAATGACCCAATTTGTTCAACACATAAACAATGGGCCTCACCAAAGTGTCCACAACACTATCCCCTTGATCACTATGAAATGACCCAATTTTTTCAACACATCAACAAGGGGTTTAACTATTAGTCATCCAAAATCTTGACTACCAATTCAAACACAGACCTAAATGGAATGATGTATACCACACTCAAGAAATGAATACATAAAAAGAAACATAAAAAATCAGTAAAATGCATAAAAAGAAACATGAGAAATTAAGAAAATTTTAGGACATGAAAATGTGTGGTGGAAACTATGTGCCACAAATGTTACATATACAAACCAATTGTTTCCAATTTTGTTCAACACATCAACAATACAAGTACTCAGGTTCCAATGATGCATCATCACCCTCTCCACCTTCATTTCCACTTTGTGCTGTCACCTGTAAGAACATTATATTGAAAATTAAATACGGTTGCATATTTATATTAAAACTTAAAACCAATGAAAGATAGAAAACTAAATGATTTTGATTTTCTGTGATTTACCTGCATACCACCACTCGATGCACTCCCACCAGGGGCATATCTGCTCATCTTCTGACGTATTTCAGTCAAATATTTATGCAATGTAGATATCTGATCCCCCTGCTAGTGAACTGTGTTTCGTAAAGAAACAATCTCTTTATTAGCATCTCCGGGTATGGGATGACTAAAGTCAAGAGTAGATGCAACAACTATCCCCGATGGCCTGCTAAAAACCTCAGATGGCATGGGTCCCAAACCCATCCCACGCACTCTCCCAGGATGCTCCTTCCCAAGGAATTTAGCAACCGGGTCATCCTGGGAGACAGAGTAGGAATGCGCAAGATTGACATCCCATAGTTCTTTAATTTTTACCTATAAATCAAATATCAATATATATTAACACAGTAAAAACTGATAATAAGTTATTATGATAAAAAATTGACTTCATACCCCAACTTATTTAGTAGGATCATTAACAAAACATCCATCTGATTTCTTGTGAATATCCAACCACAGTTCAGTTCTGGATGCTTCATGACCTAAACTCTGGGACTGTATTAATCAAAGATAAATCAACAATTAAATATATTAAACAGATAATATTGTCTTATAAATATTTAAACTAATTAAAAGATTACAAATGTCATTCTAAATCAAAAAAAACTTTTTGATCCCGCAGTCTGCGGGATGAATTGCTTCGCTCGGTTTGACGCATTCTGTCTTGAGAGATCCTGAAATAAATAAAATGAAATTTAATACTGATTTATTGAATGTCATGTCCTTTTCATATACATGTATAAATGTAAAATGATGATAATATAATAATATATATATTTCAATACCATCCGCTTCTGATCCCGATGCCTGTCAACAAACACTATCCACAGATCTTTCGGTACCCCACTGGGTAGATTCTCATAAATTTGTAGCACAGTCAATGAAGCATCGTTGAAATCACACCAAAATATCCATTTAAAATATTTCCACTTCTTACCTAGATTTTTCAACATCCACTTCCATGCTAACACATCAGCAATAGTAAAGTATAAGAACATCTGTATACATAAATTCATTTTGAACATATTAGTAACATGACATTCAATTAAACCATAATGTAATAAATTTACCTTGATTTGAGAATCAAACACTTAATTTTTCCATCTTGGTGGAATATGTCTCCAATCATCATATGAAATGGGAAGGGAAATGGGATCCGCTGCCAGCTGGCCTAGAATTTGGCCAAGTAACCCCGCGACATCATCCGTAGGGACCCCGTAAGAATCAAATGGCACAAAAATCTTCTCACCATTCAGATTCCAAACATCTGAACTTTTTATGTTTTTATCCATGGTTGAATTTTTGTCATCTTAAATGAGAAAACAATTAGTATAAACAAAATGAAATAAATTTATTTAATTAAAATTTGTACCTATGACAGTGACACTCCAGTATGTCCGGGATAAACTGGAAGGGGCGCATCGCTGCCCCACTGCTGAGCTCCTGAAGGGGGAGTCGACAACTCAGCCTCTACTGGGACATCCACAGATGGTGTGAGAGATGGTGCAGGGGGAGATGGTGTAGGGGTGTCGTCAGCTGGTGCCTTAGATGTCATGGGGAGGGAGCCAGATGGAGCGTCATCTGTCACAAAACTGGATGAAATAATGTACCGCTTCTTCCTTGGAATTCCTGTCATTTAATCAAATAAAATTAAGTTCAGAATATATATTTCAAAAAAATTATGCAGAAAAAAAATTAAAAATGATAATAGATAGAGTACTAACAGACAAAATATATATAACAATGATAATGAATGATTGTAGAAATAAAACAAGTGGTTGCTGAATAAATAAATAATTGTACATACAATAATTTTCCCCTTGAATCATGTCGGTTTCCTACTCCATTGCTTCATACACTTCAATCATCCTTTCTAGAATAATATTTTCAATATCATGATGGACAAATAATTCTGCTTCCTATTAATGATTAAATTCAATTTCAGAGGTCAAATTTTCCACTTTATCACCCATATCATACAAATATATTTGTATTACGTGAGCAACTACACTCCACCCTTCATCGGTAACATCATTCACATAATATACCATTTTTTCTTGTGATGATAAGATATATGGATCATGCAGTTCACTATCACCAACATCCATCAAGCGAGAGAAGTTCACAGAAGTAAATTGCAAGGAATCTCTTTTAACACCCCTAATAATATCGACCCATTTGAATTTGAATAAAACAACCAAAAAATGTCTGTGGTAGTTTAATTCAATAATATCATGCAGCTTTCCATAGTATTCCACTTCAGAAAATGTAAATATACCACTATTTTGTGTTCTCAAACCCACTTCTCGATCGACTGTACGAAATCTAAATCCATCCACATTATAAGCGTCGAACTTTCTAACTTCTTTTAGAGGACCTCTAGCAAGAAACTTCAAATCTTCTAACACCTTTGCTCGAGTATCAGTATTCATGATCTGAAAAAAGAAATATACTTTATTATATTTACAAAATGTATGTGTCAAACTAATATTCGTATTTATTGCAATATTTATGAACTTACACATCGTACAAACCATTCTACAAGCTCTTTATTAACAGCTATTGTTATATTTTCTCATTTCGTGTTCGGATTCTCATTTGTATCTTTGTTTTAATCCTCAACTCTTCAATAAATGGATCTGCAATTTCACTATTTAGCAGTACATATATATGTGCTTGTAATAATTCCAATTTAGTCAGTGTCACATTTGAGGTCCTCCCAACTGATCGGCCAATAGAAGGAAATATTTTGGATTTCTGATGTATTTGGGATTGAGTCGATGTTTCTTCAACACGTCCAACTCGATTAAATCTTGTCTCAATATCATCCAAGTATCAAAAAAAAGGTAAGACACTCCTCAGCCACATAGCCTTCAGCAATTGTGCCTTCTGGTTTAGATTTATTTCTCACGTATGATTTCAAATGCCCAAGATATTTGTGAAATAAAATAAACATAATTATGCATTTAATTAAGTACCAAAAATTGTTTACTTAACTGGAAAACATATAAATAAAGTACCTCTAAATTGGATATATCCATCGATAATGAACAGGGCCTCCTAATTTAGCTTCCTCAACCAAATGCACAGTTAAATGCATCATTACAGTAAAAAAGGATGGAGGAACGATCATCTCCAGTGCGTAAAGGGTCAATACAAACCTCTCCTGGAGGTTTTCAAGCTGAAATGGATGTAGAGATTTCTCACATAGTTTTCTGAAAAATGTGCAGAACTGGAGTACAACAGTAGTAATTTTTTCAGGTAATAATGTACGCAATGCCAATGGTAGTAACTGTTGTAACAAAATATGTGAATCGTGGCTTTTCAATCCATGTAACTTATGATTCTTCAAGTCAACACACCTCGAGATGTTACTTGAATACCCATCAGATACCTTAACATTCTTTAACATTCGAAGCAATGTATCTTTATCCCTATTTTTCATTGAAAAAATTTCAGGAGGATACTTTTCATTCTCATCTGGCCAGAAATCGCGTTTTATGTTCATTTCTTGTAAGTCTTTGCGAGCATTGAGACGATCCTTTGACTTTCCATGCTCATTAAGCAATGTGAAAATCAAATTGTCACATATATTCTTCTCAATATGCATCACATCAAGATTATGCCACAAAAAATTAAATTCCCAATACGGAAGTTTGAAGAATATACTTTTTTTCTTCCATTGTTGTGTTCCGGTTTCTCTTGATGATGCACTTCGGACCCGTTTTCCGCTATCATTCAAATGATGAACCTTCCCAAATTCTATTTCAACATTTTCAATCTGTTTCAATATTTCAAAACCATTTAACAACTTTGGAGGTGATCTACGATCAATAGAACCATTAAATTTTGATCCGTTCAGCCGAAATCTATGAGATGCATCGAGAAATCTTCGATGAAACAAGAAGAACCATTTTCTACTATGAAGTTGCCATTTGGGCACAAAATCAATGTTACAAATAGGACAAGAAAAACCCGTGTAAGTGTTCCAACTAGATAGATTCACAAGCCCAGGGAAGTCACTAATGGTCCACATTAAAGTATCATGCATTTTGAACATTGTTTTAGAAGAAGCATCAAATGTCTCAACATCGTTGCTCCCTAACTCCTGCAATTCGTCAATAAAAGGCTGTAAGTATACATCAATATCATTTACAGGCATTTGTTTTCCAAGAATAATCATCAAAATGATAAAAGATATTTTTTGCATACACATCCACGGAGGCAGATTATAAGGGATCAAAAAACTGGCCAAATGCTATAATTACTACTCAAAGTCCCAAATGGGTTGAATCCATCGGCAACCAATCCCAATCAAACATTCCTAGGATTAGCTGAGAAATCAATATGTAATGAATCAAATGTCTTCCACGATTGGTAATCTCATGGATGTCTCATTAACCCATCATTGTTATTATCTACAGAATTCCACTTCATGTGTTCGACATTTTTTGATGACATGAATAATCTTTGCAATTGAGGCTTCAAAGAAAAGTAACACAAAAACTTTGCAGGTGTGCTCCTTTTCTTCCTCTCCATGAAATTATGTTCATTCAGACTTCCAACATCACCCTTTTCCTGCCATCTAGAAGAAGAACATTTCTTGAAATTTTGTCTACTTGAATCCTCTCCCCAATAAAGCATACAATCATTCAGACACACATGTATTTTTGTATAATTCAGACCAAGCTTTTTAACAAATTTTTTCATAACATAAAGATATTCTGAGATTTTTGCTTCAGGAAATGCATCATGAATCAATTTTGATATCATGGACATTGCCTTATTTGTAATTCCACATAGACATTTGATATGGTACAACTTCAGCAGAAATGAAATATTTAAATATTTCAAACACCCACTATACAACTCTTGATTTCCATCATCAACTAAATCATGAAATGCATTTTCCTCAGTGAAGTTTTCCCTTTCATTTGACTCCACATAATCAAGAGGTGGATCCAATGATATGTGACAATCTTGATCTGCCTGTGTTACATTCTCAAAAACATCACTTGTCATGTTGCAATTTGTAGCACCCTCTTCTGGTTGTTATGATATGTTTGGATGCTGATAGTGGTGTCCTGCAGTGCTGAATGCATCATTTATTAGGTTTTTCATTTCATTTTCCATTTTCGACGAACTTGGGACTTTATTCTACGGATTAACATTAGTGCTCAATCTTTCTGTAATGTTCAATTATCCATTCCAAATCCAACTCAAATATTGATCAGGGAATTGCTTCAGTATTAAATGTTCATAAACTTCATCTATCTTCAACCATGTTCTAAATTTACATTTAGGGCATGGAAATCTTATTCTCCCTTCAACGGATCGATTAGAAATTGCAAAATCTAAAAACTCATTCAAACCCTTAATATACTGAGGTGTGTTCCTCGGTAATGTGATCCAACTTTTATCCATGTATATCACAATGTTCCTACACAAAAAATAAGGAATTTCATAAAATAGCATTAAAACAATCAATAAATATATTCAAAAAAGTAATCATTAAAAAAATCTAAATGAAAACTACTGAAAATCCAAAAATAATTTCAACAATCAAAGGTCCCAAAACCACACCTCCAAACAATTATCAAACATGAGACATCTTCTATCATCCCATCATCAAAAAAAATAATGATGAACAAAATTTCCATAATAGAGAAAAATTCAAGGATATATCAAGAAATGGGTCTCATAATTCCTCAAAGTCCCCAAACTGAAAGCACAAAATGGATGAACTCTTTTTATAAGAATGGGCATTTTCATCATGTTATGGTTCATCCTGCCTCTACTCCTTGAACATCGGATTATCTTCATTCCCACTATTAATTTGTTGCATACCTGATAAAACTAAGGAATTAAAAACCATCGATGTCCAAGAATATTTTAGCTTCCATTCACATGTCCCTAGTGACAACCTCCAAAATGGATGTTATGCCCAAAGAAAGTAGAGATGTACCAAGGTCTGGGTGAAGACCATCACCAAATAAATGATCTTTCTCATAATTGATGACCTCTATCTTTGGAGAATATATACCAAACCTTGAAAGGTTATTGACATAATCACATACTGATCTATCACCAATAAAAAGTCTCATGAGCTCAGTCTATTTCTATACATTCATTCCCTTAAGAAATAACCATTAAAAAATCAATCTTGATGAGATTCCAATTCATACATTCATTAAGTTAAGAAGGTACCACTGACTCCCACAAGGCTCTACTGAAACTATAAATCCAGTTCTAAAAAATTCTCACCCACAAAGTATCAGGTTCCTTAAGATAATTGAGGATCACCTCAATTTGTTCCAACTACCTAACTGCTTCCACTAACCCTTGAAAAACACTTAATGAAGGAAGATAGTGATTCAGGAATCCTATGATGGTGTCCGAGATTGAAAATGATTTAACATCAAAAAATCAACAAGTATTCTAGGTCAGAATAAGAACTAAAGAATCATTTTTGAAAATTATAGTGGACAACAATAACATCTAAATGAACTATATCAATTAAATACTCAAAATAAAGCCTAATTATTCTATATGAAAGTAAGAATAAAATACAAAAAAAGTATAAATTAAAAAAGGAACACACTAATGAAACCAAAATTACTTTCGTTTTAAACCACCATAATTTATAAGTAATTATGAAATACCACCTCCAATAAGTGTGAACCTCATTTGGAAAATACAGATTGGAGAGGAGTTGAAATATGATAATAGGGGGATAAATTGTGATGTAAATGCTTTGGGTTTGTGGGATGGGTGTCTATGTGCAAACCATGAATACATTTTTGAAACCTGAGAACATGTATATGAAATAGGATAATAGGGTGATAAAAGAGTGACCTCTAAAAGTTTCCAAAACTAGACTAAAATGACTCACATGATTCTTCTCGGTTTAATATTAAACCAATATGTCATACTCAAATACCACTAAAATGAATCAGGATAATCATGGAATATAATGTTTTTCAACACTATAAAAATTATGGGATCATTTATTAGACCAAAAGGCATAGAAATATACTTTTAATGTCCATACCTACTTTGGAAGAAAATCTCTAATATATAAAACTCTATTATTCTTAGCTAGTGAAAACCAGAATGGTGATAAATATTTGAGAACCAGTTATTCACTTTCAACTGATCAAACATATCACCAGTCTAAGTCAATAGAAACTTGTTCTTTACTATGACTCAATTCATCTTTCGGTAATCATTACAATGGTGAAGGGTTCCATAACATTTATTCACAAAAAAACAAATCCATTTCCCAATATTAAAGGCTTGGGAGAATAAATCATTTATTAGATACAGTAGGTTTATCAAAACACATCATAAAGGAAAGAACATAGAACATGAAATAAATATGTCCCTACCATGAAGAATGAATGTCAATATACACATTCCTATGTGCCTATCATGATGCATGAATACTCATTTAACACCATTCTGGGCCAGGAGTATAAATATAAAGAATCAAATTTCATCACTAAACAATACCATCACACGAAATACAAATCACCCAAGGTGAAATAACATCAACTTTTTCAATAAAATAACATAAGAACCAATACCGTCCATATGAACACATATTTCCCCAATACATTGGCTAGATACTCCTATTCAGAAGCTCATTTCTATGTCTTGACACATCCTAGTATCTCTGATACCTTTCCACAAGTAGTAATGTAATAGAAATTAAAACATGATTCTTTGATACCACTTTGCTACATCCCCCAATCCATCACTCTCTCATGTGGAAAAATCAGGTTTTTTATGGGACCTCATGAATTCCTACACATATTCCACTGGTCATTGACTTGAAATGAGTGTGATATTTATAGTGGGGAGACCATACCCTCAGGTATGTAGTTATATAGAAGTGAAAAAATCAACATAAATAACTATAATAAAATAAATATCCGTAGAGGAAACCATATAATAAAACATGTAAACAAAAAAAATCCAACTAAGGAATCCAATAAATAATAATGGAATAATGTAATAAGATTATGTAATTAAAATGAATTTATTGATGGTTGTAATATAGAGTAAAAGATTATGTGTTTCAAATATCAACACAAAGGTCCACTATCCCAATCCCCATTTCAATCCCTTCTCCAAAATCCAACCCATCCTATATGAAAAAAATTAACATAAAGGTCTCTTTACCTTTTTGAATCCTACATCCATGCAATCTGTTAGGGTTCAAAATGTTGAGATGAATAGGTTGTGAGTAAAACTTATTAGTTAAATACCATTATTCATATAAAAAATAGTTGGATATATATTGTACACAATAAGGGGATAAGAATGAATATTAATTAATCAATCAACACAATACACAAATCATTCTAATACAGAACCATGTCAGATTATCTCTGATCTTATTACACAACCATGGCAACAATAATAATAAACCATGGAAAAATTAAAAAACTTAGAATATCCCTCTATATAAGTGTTTCATCCATTGGGAATAGCCATATATATAATTATTTCAACATGTGTCCATTGGAATAGATCACTATATTTTCATCTCATCATATATCTATGGGCATAACGTACTATATAAGAATTTCAAACCTTAGGGTTTCGTATAGGTTTCCGGGGAAGCAGGGTCACTGGGGTCGCGAGGTCACCGGGGTCGTGGGGGGTTGGGGTCTCCGAGGTCGCGGGGTCGCCAGGGTCGCGGGGTCGCCGGGGTCGTGGGGTCGCCGGGGTCGTGGGGGGCTGGGGTCGTGGGGGAAGCGGGGGGCCGTGGGAATCTGGGTGAGGAGGGTCGGGGTTGGGGGAAGGTTCGGGCTGTTAAAAAAACAATGTTTTGCGGCGGTTTATTATAAACCACCGCTAAACAACCGCCGCTAAACAACGGTTTTGTTGTAGTGGTTGATAGTTATCTTACTATATTGAAACAAGATAAAATTTATCACATCCCAAAGTGTTTAATAGTTTATTAGTCTTATAATAATAGATACATACATGATTCTCACATAAAATTTGAAAACATTAAATACAACTTAAAATTCTAGTGAGAACATTATTATTTATTATATCATAACCCGGGCATCTTACATAAATCCCTTCTTGGTATCCCAGGGAATGGAAAATGTAATAAAAGGGTGATCTTAGATGCTCAGTAAGGGAAATAATATAACATAACCTATCATAGAACAAATAAATCATAAATTTTAAGGCATAGATAAACAATAAAAAAAATATTCCATATAACTAATATCATAAAAGAAGTCTATATCCATGGATGAAATAACAACATAATTAATCACATGGAAAATAATAACTAGTTTTATAATGATATAATTCATAATTATGGACATCATAATCTTACCTTAAATTCCTCATTCAAATACATCATGCATAAATAGGTAAGGAATACACCAAATAACCAAACTAGTATGTCTCAAGACACCTATAGATGCATAGAGGGGATATAATAGGACCTTTCCATAACTTAATAAGTCCAATGGATTCATCATATGAAAGTGGTTAATAATCAATATAATAAAAAATAAACATAAATATCTATATTTGAAAACTATCCTACATAATGTAAATATTTTTCCCCAATAAAAAATAGAACATCCTGATTATAATCCATCCGAGTAATATGGTAGATGATATCATTAGTGTACATCCCCATTAAATCATAAGATTTATCAAGTAATGTTGACATATATTAAAATTATTTTAAAATAACATTCAATACTTTCTTTGAAAACATGAGAAAAATATCATTTTCTTTTGATAATATATTAAATAAAAATTTCCTAAATATTGAGAAAATTCATTTCTTTGTGAATTACCATAGAAATATATAATATAATATTCAAATTAAAGAATATTTATGATGGAAGTAAAATCTATTATTGTTTTACATGTTAAAACAAATATTCTTTTCACACTTTTAAAAAGAAGGGAAAAGTACATCATTCGAAAAATTAAAAGAAGATTCCATTTTAAAATTTGAAAATAAAGTCAAATATAGTTGAAAATGAATTTAAATAATATTTTTTTCAAAAAAATAACATTCTTGAAATTTTTTTATGAAACATGGACATTGAAGAAACATTTCATCGACTAAAGAGGAAATAAGGTCAGCTTTTCTTAATTTTTTTTTCTCAATCATATTAAGTACCAAATAGAGGAAAATGAAAGGAAAAGATATAAAATACCTAGATAAACTAAGGATAAGAAACTATATGGAGTTTAAAATATTAAGAGATTATAATTTCCTTAAATGGATATTTAAACCCAAATAATCCCAAATAAAAATGTGATTATAGAATAAACCCTAACCTCGTACATCTGCTTGATCAAATGTGTTATATCCTATTGAATAATAAATTTTGATTTATTATAATTCTACCATAGAACCATATTAATGCTTATAATATCATATATGATCCACTTATAACATCTTATCACCCATTTATTAATATTTATTTATTAGAATCACTGTTTTAAGTGATAATCGTTTTGTTTTTCTTGCATGTTTCAGTTTGGAAGTTCCAATCATTGTATTTTGATCATGGTTATATCATCTATAGAATGTTAATAATTTTATGTATATCTCTTTATTTTATAATCTCAGGATTATTCAATATTCCTTAGTCATTAATGGCATAAAATTTATAATATCACTCATGTAGATGGTAAAATCAACCTAAATAAGAGTGTGTTATAAAAACCAAATATGTAAGAGAATGGTAAGGTATAATATCTTGAATCAGACCAGGTAGACCTAAACCATTACATAATCTAGAATGAAATAAGGCATCAGTGTGTATCCCCATATTCCAAAGGTTACCGACTAGTAGAGAGGTCCTTATGGAATATGGTGGGTTGGCTGTTCCCTTAGATCAAAGTGAAATAATAGTGGAAATAATATAAATACATACACATACATGAACATTATATTTCACATTAATAAATAACAAAAAAACACATGATATAATAAATGAAATGAAACATATAGACTCAAACACACTATGGAATAAAAACACTAGTCTACCACTCGTCCAACCACATAAATAGAATAAAAATAAAAGGAAAATAAATACATATGGCTCTACTGCTACTATTATCTGAACCATGAACCTGGTCTCCATGACTATTGAAATGCTCCAGATCAATCTAGAGACACCAAATGAGTATATCCACTCTATCATGAAACAACGAGCCTTCGATCGATCCATAATCCCATGCTCAACCTTAAATCAGGCATAAAGATTGCATGAGCACTAAGGTTCCTATACAGAAAGTGAGAAAAAAATATCAATAGTCCACCCCAATGATGGTAGTAACATTTACTATGATTACACATGAATTCAATATGTGATATGAACAACCTAGCAAAATAAATAATAATGCCATAAAAACAAAAAAAATATAAAGAATAAAAAAAATTATCTTAAAAAAAGTAAATAAACTAACCTTGGGTTCTATCCTAATACACAAGGTAATCTACCTCTAATCTAGCCTAATCCAGAGGAATTAAAAAATGTGGCTCACCTAACCACAATGTCAGGAACACCCCCTAGATCAAGAAGGAGCTCCAAATCCCAATGAATGGATAGTCATGAATGTTGGACCCTAGGATCACACCCTAGGAATATAAAATTGTAAAGAACATATATTATAATCTATGACTCCAATGGAGTGATCTAAATTAGTGTTAGGAAATCTTGTAAACCCTAGGATAATCCTACCCATGTCCTAGAAGTCATGATGTAGAGACCCGAATCTTGACATACATGGACATTACATTACTTTTGCGGAATACTTAATACATAACAAAAACAGACACACAAGGATCATAATAGTTTAGTGTCTTTGGAAACTCAGAATATAATCTTCTAATCATGGTGAAAGATCTTCAACATCTCTATTAATGATATTCCCCCTTTTTTTTTCTTACCTAAAACCTTTATTTATATCCTGGGGAAAAGAAAACATAAAAGGGGTGAGCTCAAATGCCCAGTAAGGGTAAACATAGAGAACATAAAACAATCCATAAACATTTGAATGAAAAAACTTGAACATAAAATCTAGACATCAAAATCTTGAGGAAAGACATAAATCTTGGAAGTACGTAAGGAATATATCATAAAGGAACATCAATCATAATAAAATATCATGGGAATAAAACATGTAATTGTGGCAACCATTCAGCACATGTCATGATTTCCATAGTGGCCAAGGCATTGCTGCCAAGACCATCTTAGTGGACAAAGTCCCTTTTTGAATCAAGTTCACTCCTCGTTTCGGTCCTATAACACTGAACCGGATTAACTTACCATTCTAGCCATGTCTATATCATGAGATATAAATCTTTACCCAATGCATTGGAGGGAGATATAGGTCCCACCCATCTCACAATGAAATCATTCTTACTAGTGCCACAAAATAAACATACATCATTCATAATAACCCAACGAATAGAATGTGTTTCATAAACATCATCCCATCATAACATAATCCATATAAAAGAAATGGATATCATTTCATAATAAGAAAAGTGAAACCATGTAAATCATAGTGACATTATACTTGAAACATACACATATGAAATAATGTCATCTTAGATGAAAAATGTTTTTGATAAAACATTTGAAATGAATTCTTGAGGAAAATATCCTTTCTTCTTCGAAATCATTTTCTTTTAAAAAAATGCCATGGAATTTTAAACAAAAAGTATTTTTTTGAAAATATTCAAAAAATATTGTCGAGTAAGCTTCATGAAAATGAGGTGTTATGAAACCGTAAAAATCTTTTCACGCCGTATAAGTTAAAAAAAACATTCTCCTCGCACTTTTGTCGGAAAAGTCAAAAAGTACCTCGTAACGTAAAAAAAAGAAAGATTCCTTACATACCATGTACTAAAAGACAAAATGGGTAAAAAGGACATTAAAAATACATAAAAAGACTTTTAGAAAACATGGACTTGGATGATAACAATAACCCCAACAAATACTTACGAATAAAAAATCTCGGATAAGAACGATTCAGCACATTTCATGATTTCCATAGTATCCAAGGCATTGCTGCCAAGACCATCTTAGTGGACAAATTCCCTTTCTGAATCGAGTTCACTCCACCTTTCAGTCCTGTAACATTGAACTGGAATAACTTACCGTTCCGGCCATGTCTATCTCATGAGATATAAATCTTTACCCAATGCATTGGAGGGATATATAGGTACCACCCATCTCATAATTAAATCATTCTTACTTGTGCCACAAAATAAACATACATCATTCATAATAACCCAACGAATAGAATGGGTTTCATAAACATCATCCCATCATCAAATAATACATATAAAAGAAATGGATATCATTTCATAATAAGAAAAGTGAAACCATGTAAATCATAGTGACATTATACTTGAAACATACACATATGAAATAATGTCATCTTAGATGAAAAATGTTTTTGATAAAACATTTGAAATGAATTCTTGAGGAAAATATCCTTTCTTCTTCAAAATCATTTTCTTTTCACAAAATTCCATGGAATTTTAAATGAAAAGTATTTTGTTGAAAATATTCATAAAATCTTGTCGAGTAAGCTTCATGAAAATGAGGCGTTATGAAACTGTAAAAATCCGTTCACGCCGTATAAGTTAAAAAAAACATTCTCCACGTAGTTTTGTTGGAAAAGTAAAAAAGTACCTCGTAACGTAAAAAAAAAGAAAGATTCCTTACATACCATGTAATAAAAGACAAAATGGGTAAAAAGGACATTAAACATACATAAAAAGACTTTTACAAATCATGGACTTGGATGATAACAATAACCCCAGCAAATACTTAGGAATAAACAATCTCAGATAAGAACGAGATTGGAAAGGTTATCCCTTACCTTAGGTCTGATATGCTTCGTATGGATCTGAACCTTCTGTATAATGATTTAAATAATGTCGTTGAATTATTACATAATCATATTCATTGTTATGATATCATATATGTTTCACTTATGACTTTATATTACCCTTTCTTTTGTAAATTCCATGTTAAAGCAACGTTTTGAGTAAAATCATTTCATTTATCATATGTGTTTCGACTTGTTATTATTGATATTATTACTTATATCCTGATTTAAATAATTCCATAATGTAAAAAATGGTTTATATATAATATATATTCATTATATACATATATATATGATAGATCGATTAAATGGAATGAAATACACCGTTCATGGAGACGGTAGGCCGTACGTACACATGAATGCTGTTTTCATTTCCTTATTGAATTTAATGAAATTAAGTAGGTGACATACATATATATACACATAAATACAGTATCATTATTATCTCATATATTTCATGATTACTTATTATATATACTTTATAATCATTCATGAATGGTTAACATGGAGAATGAATCTCATCATGTCGTGGGACGGTAGTCCGTATGTACGCACGAGGCATGATATCATTACCATGATCGTGGAATTGAATTGAAGTGTATGTATAATATTTCAGAATCAATATCACTTTGAAATAATCATATATAGTTATTTATTTACACCATTATACCCATCCAAGTAAGGTGGTGGTCGAAAACAAATTACACCACGACATGGAGACGGTATTCCGTATGTACGCATGCGCGGTGATTTCATTTTCCGTAGGATGGATAGATGGTGAAATAGGGTTGTTTCATACTTATAATAACATATCAGTATATTTGTGATACTGATGTTATTACTTCATAATGAAACAACTAAAGAAGAAGAAGTAGAAGAAGAAATAAAGTTGAAAGAATCAGTAACAGATATTACCTCTTCTTTCAACACGCCTTTTTGAAACCTCCTATTAGGGCACTAATATTGGTCTTTGAAGAAGAACAGAACCTCTAGGATATTTATATGGAAGTTTAGAAGAGAAATGTTCATGGGTTGGCCGAGATTGAAGGCTCAAAGTGTTGTGAGGAAGAGAGGGAGGAGGTGCCCTTTTATAAGGGAGGAGAGGGGCACCTTTGGAAAAACTAAAAATATTATTTTATTATAAAGTCATATTCAGTTTTTAATAGCTCCAAATTGAGTTATTTAGAAGATAATGTGGGGAGGGGTCAAAATACTCTCATCAAATAGAATTTAGACAAGTTTAGGTTTCTATTTTAACCTTATCATTTAGATTTAACTTTAAGTTAAATAATTTTTCTTTTACCGTGTCTTCTTGTTTGCTTACACTATAAGGTTAATAAAATTACTATAACAAGCCAAACGAACCCCAAGATGTTTATTATTAATATATTTAACCTTATCTAAGTCATTTGGCCGAACCTTAGATTTTTAGGAATAAAATATCAATTAATAATATAATATTTGTTTTTAAAACTATTTTATGTCAATTTTGACACTATTTTGTAATTGATTTTCTTGAAAATCATAACAGAATGATTAGTTCTAAAAAAGTTAACTAAATCAATACTAACATGTCATATTAACCTATAAAATTATTGTAATTTTTAAAAAGTCTCAAATTACATTTACTTGGGTATTTATAACATCAATTATGTCAATATTTCATTAATAATATAATTACTGCATCATCATTGTGTCATATATAAATTAAATTATTTATTTTCTAAAAATTATAAATAAAACACCATTATGTAGTAATTTTTTTTATCTTTATAGTGAATATTTATAGTCTAATTTATCTTATTTATAATTCTATATTAAAAACGATTTAGTTATTAAACTTTGATTTTAACTATTTTAACCCTTCTTTAAATAAATTAATAATAAATGTCCTAACCTAATCCAAGTGGGCATAAATTGTCATATTTTATTCCTAAGGTTGTTTTTGGTCGAACTACACTTATAAAATAGAATTTGGACATGTTTTAGGGTAATAATAATATCATTTTTACCCTTAATGACCCTATTTATTTTTAACCGTGGTAAAAAAAAGTAAAAAATTACTATTCACAAAAAATTATTTTCATCTCATTGAACCAAATTTTAGTCCTTGATATTAACCGTGTCTCTCAGATTTTCGAAATTCCACTCACAGAAGTGGTAAAATTAAGTTTTATGTGAATTTGCAAATTCTCATAGGAGGTGGGTAAAAGACGGTGAAAAGTTCAATAAAATTTTTATATATCTAAAATTATTATAAAATGACTCCAATGACTTAAATTGAACTTATATAGGTATTATTTACCAATTTTTGCCTAAAATAAATTTAAATAAAATAAATAATTATTTAAATAAAAAGTCGGTTAAATAGTAACCCAGTGTTTTCACTATTCATCAAAAATTGAAAGTTTTCAGAAAAATACCAAAATTTCACCCTAGGCTAATTTGGATATTTCGAATCCAAAAATTAAGTTAATTTTGAAAGATAAAATTTATAAAATTTCAAAAATTGGGTATTACTATTCATAACAACTAGTTTATATAGCGTATCATTGTTTAGGGAAACTCAGTATTGTGTACAACACACGCTATCATGGAAGGTCACGATTGCGTGTAATGCAATCCAAGTCAGGGATGCGTGTTATAAAAGCTCCTTTTGGTGTATCGTACAACACAAGACATTAATGAAATTAAAAATAATATTTTTCATAAAATCGCGGGGTGTTACATTCTACCCCCCTTAAAATGAATTTCACCGTCAAAATTCTTCGGGGTTATAAATGGTTTACTACTTGAAAGTTTATTTAATAGAAACCCACATCGTAAAAAGGAATACCAAAACTTTGCTTTAAAAACTAAATTATGAAACGTAACGGTTACCCAAATTAACTAATCACTGGGTTTCCACATAGGAGAACATAGGTGAAAATATGGATATGGAAGAGAAATCTAACCGTCATGTTCTGATGGAGAGTGGTAGAGAACATGGCTATGAAAAATCCAACAATCACAAAGCCATATATTTGTGATGATCTTGGGTACCATCTGATTCATCAGATATAAGGGCACTAGAACAACATTTTTTTTGTAGTCAAGATCATTTCCCTAAAGTTGAAGAATTTGAATTAGAATAAATACTTACTTTATTTTGGTATAATCTCACCGTTCGTACCTTGAACAATTTCCACTTCATCTCTTTAAGAAATGAAGTTGAATTTGTCTTTCGCGAAGTTTTAGCAGATCATTTGATAGAATGATAGGTCATTCCATCTGTCTCAAACATAATTGAGCAAAAGTTATATACATAATTCCATCTATGGTGAGATTAATCATATATGGTTCCAAAATGGACTTATAATTCATATATCATCCTATATAATAAAATAAAACTAGTTTATACTAACCAGGGACTTCCTGTAGGCCAGTGGTAGGAAATAAAGGCCTGTCGCACTTCGGTTGTGGGTTCAATTCCCATAGCCTTGTCCGATGTGACGAGTTGTCATTCGTTCTACAGGTTGTCCTTTTTTTTCTCTAAAAATACAATACTAACTTATGTCCAACATAATCCATTCCAATCTTTAAGCTTATCCATTATATTGCAATCCATTCTCATACTATAGTGAAAATGATTACCAGAGATTTCATATAACAAACATGTTAATACCATCGTTGATCCCCATATATCATAAGATATGAATTGTTGGTCACATTCCAAACATTAAAAGGCCTTAATCATGTATTCTCTTGAAAAATGAATACCCATTGAATCTTAGTGAAAACATGAGTGCTGTCAAAAGTTAACTCTTTCCACATACCAAAACCCCAAAATTATATATACTCAAAACATGATATAACTATTTCCTTATATCAGTCATGAGCTCATGAATACTGTCAAACATTTCATTTTCTCTTTATCCCTTCATTATGCGCATATCATCTTCTTTCCAAAAATATCTCAATCACTTTCCCTGGTTACCAGTACCATAAAATTATTGAAAACCATAATAGACCAATACATAAATATTCCAATATTCCACGATACTATATACAAAATTATTTTGGAATCCCATTCCATCAACACTTAATCATTCCACCACATAGTTATCATATTCAACATCACCAATAGTGATTGCATGTGACTTCCCTTTTTTCCTTTGCCTTAAGTGGTTGCTCATGTCGATCACCATTAACCCTTGGATTAGGGCATTGATTAGCATAATGCCCCATTTCATTGCCCTTGAAGCATTGAAGTGTTGGTGGTGTGTTCTCTGCAGTCTTTTCTTTATTCACATCATTAGAAACCCTTTTTCCATTACTTCGACACTCAGCTGCTTGATGACCTTCTTTTCCACACTTAAAACATTTTCTAGTCCCTTTAAGACAATCTCCACCATGCTTATTTCCACACTTTGAGCATAAGGAAACATTCATCTTCTTTTCACCATTATTCTGAGATTTCTCCTTGAACTCCATCTTTCATTTCTTGTCAAAACCATGAGATGAATATGTAACACCAAATTCCATTTATACCTTTATAGAACAATGAAAAATTTCTACATAGCTACTGAAGTCTCTTATAGATAATGCCCTTCGAAGACCTGGTTTTAAGCCACTGAAGAATCAATCAACTTTACTTTGAGGTTGGATGATAAAGCCAGATGCATACCTTACAAGCGTTGTAAAATTCGCTTCGTATATACCAATAGATTCATCATACATTTTCTTTAGTTCAAGAAAATCCTTCTCCATCTTTTTTCGAAGAATACGAGGGAAGTACTTGTTCAAAAATAAGTTCTTCAACTTGTCCCATTCCATGGACTCAATTTCATCTCTTGGCCTCGTATTCTTGATAATATTCCACCATTGATCAGCTTCACCTTCCAAATGATATACTGCTAAGATGAATTTATCATGTTCAAAACATTGAAGAACTGAAAATATATTTTCAGTGTTACTGATCCATTATTTAGCAACAAGTGGATCAGAAGACCCACTGAAAGAAGGTGGACGTTGCCTCAAGAAGGACTCAATAGAATATTGTTCCCTTATCTACTCATTTGGAAGTCCAGAATGATTCATAGCTTGTGTAAGTATAGAAATAATATTTTGAACTCCATCTCCCATAACATTGGTTTGTTCAGGAGGAAAATCATTGCATTGTCCATTACATTGATCAACACGGTTCCTTCGGGTTCCATCCATCGTCTAAAACCCAAAAAGAATAGTGTGAGAGGCAAAAATCATGATAGGGAAAACAACATAATAAAGAGGGAGTAACTTCAATATCTAACATCTTAGGTTTAATTCTAAGATCGTTACCATAATTCTAGGATTATAACCTATACTTATACTTAACCTTAGGGACATCCCTTGACATACCTTAGAAATATCTCTAGGGATCTCACTAAAGTTCTCGCATCCTAGTTTCCAAAGGTTGACTAAACCTTTCCTCTAATACCAACTGTAGAGACCAGAATATTTATGTACATGGACATTACATTACTTTTGCAGAATACTTAATACATAACAAAAACAGACACACAATGATCGTAATAGTTTAGTGTCTTTGGAAACTCAGAATATAATATTCTAATCATGGTGAAAGATCTTCAACATCTCCATTAATGAAATTCCTCTTTTTTTTCTTACCTAAAACCTTTCTTTAAATCCTAGGGAAAAGAAAACATAAAAGGGGTGAGTTCAAATGCCCAGCAAGGGTAAACATAGAGAACATAAAACAATCTATAAACATTTGAATGCAAAAACTTGAACATAAAATCTAAACATCAAAATCTTGAGGAAAGACATGAATCTTGGAAGTACGTAAGGAATATATCATAAAGGAACATCAATCATGATAAAATAGCATGGGAATAAAACATGTAATTGTGGAAACCATTCAGCACATGTCATGATTTCCATAGTATCCAAGGCATTGCTGCCAAGACCATCTTAGTGGACAAAGTCCCTTTCTGAATCGAGTTCACTCCACCTTTCAGTCCTGTAACATTGAACTGGAATAACTTACCATTCCAGCCATGTCTATCTAATGAGATATAAATCTTTACCCAATGCATTGGAGGGATATATAGGTACCACCCATCTCATAATGAAATCATTCTTACTTGTGCCACAAAATAAACATACATCATTCATAATAACCCAACGAATAGAATGGGTTTCATAAACATCATCCCATCATCACATAATCCATATAAAAGAAATGGATATAATTTCATAATAAGAAAAGTGAAACCATGTAAATCATAGTGACATTATACTTGAAACATACTAATATGAAATGATGTCATCTTAGATGAAAAATGTTTTTGATAAAACATTTGAAATGAATTCTTGAGGAAAATATCCTTTCTTCTTCAAAATCATTTTCTTTTCACAAAATGCCATGGAATTTTAAATGAAAATTATTTTTTTTTAAAATAGTTATAAAATCTTGTCGAGTAAGCTTCATGAAAATGAGGCGTTATGAAACTGTAAAAATCCGTTCACGCCGTATAAGTTAAAAAAAACATTCTCCACGTAGTTTTGTTGGAAAAGTCAAAAAGTACCTCGTAACGTAAAAAAAAAGAAAGATTCCTTACATACCATGTAGTAAAAGACAAAATGGGTAAAAAGGACATTAAACCTACATAAAAAGTCTTTTATAAATCATGGACTTGGATGATAACAATAACCCCAGCAAATACTTAGGAATAAACAATCTCAGATAAGAACGAGATTGGAAAGGTTATCCCTTACCTTAGGTCTGATATGCTTCGTATGGATCTGAACCTTATGTATAATGATTTGAATAATGTCATTGACTTATTACATAATCATATTCATTGTTATGATATCATATATGTTTCACTTATGACTTTATATTACCCGTTCTTTTGTAAATTCCGTGTTAAAGCAGCGTTTTGGGTAAAATCATTTCATTTATCGTATATGTTGCGGATTTTCATTCTTGATATTATTACTTATATCCTGATTTAAATAATTCCATAATGTAAAACATGATTTATATATAATATATATTCAGTATATACATATATATATTATAGATCTATTAAATGGAATGAAATACACCGTTCATGGAGACGGTAGGCCGTACGTACGCATGAACGCTGTTTTAGTTTCCTTATTGAATTGAATTAAATTAAGTAGATGACATACATATATATACACATAAATCTAGTATAATTATTATTTCATATATTTCATGATTACTTATTATATATACTTTATAATCATTCATGAATGGTTAACATGGAGAATGAATCTCATCGCGTCGTGGGACGGTAGTCCGTACGTACGCACGAGCGATGATATCATTCCCATGATTGTGGAATTGCATTGAAGTGTATGTATAATATTTTATAATCAATATCACTTTAAAATAATCATATATAGTTATTTATTTACACCATTATACCCATCCAAGTAAGTTGGTGGTCGAAAACAGATTACACCATGGCGTGGAGACGGTATTCCGTACGTACGCACGCGCGGTGATTTCGTTTTCCATAGGATGGATAGATGGTGAAATAGGGTTGTTTCATACTTATAATAACATATTAATATATTATTGATAATGATATTATTACTTCATAATGAAACAACTAAAGAATAAGAAGTATAAGAAGAAATAAAGTTGAAAGAATCGGTAACGGATATTACCTCTTCTTTCGACACGCCTTTTTTAAAACCTCCTCTTAGGGAACTAAGATTGGTCTTTGAAGAAGACCAGAAACTCTAGGATGTTTCTAGGGAAGTGTATAAGAGAAATTGGCAGGGTTTGGCTGAGCTTGAAGGCTCAAAGTGGTGTGATGAAGAGAGGGAGGAGGTGCCCTTTTATAAGGGAGGAGAGGGGCACCTTTGGAAAAACTAAAAATATTATTTTATTATAAAGTCATATTCAGTTTTTAATAGATAAAAATTGAGTTATTTAGAAGCTAAGGTGTGTATGGGTCGAAATAATCTCGTCCAATAGAATTTAGACAAGTTTAGGTTTCTATTTTAACCTTATCATTTATATTTAACTTTTAGTTAAATAGTTTTTCTTTTACCGTGTCTTCTTGTTTTCTTACACTATAAGGTTAATAAACTTACTATAACAAGACAAACGAACCCCAAGATGTTTATTATTAATATATATAACCTTATATAATTCATTTAGCCTATCATTAGATTTTTAGGAATAAAATATAAATTAATAATATAATATTTGTTTTTAAAACTATTTTATGTCAATTTTGACACTATTTGGTAATTGATTTTTGTGAAAATCATAACAGAATGATTAGTTCAAAAAAAGTTAACTAAATAAATAATAACATGTAATATTAACCTAGAAAATTAGTGGAATTTATAAAAAGTCTCAGATAACATTTATTTGGGTATTTATAACATCAATTATGTCAATATTTCATTAATAAGATAATTACTGCATCATCATTGTGTCATAAATAAATTCAATTATTTAATGTCTAAAAATTATAAATAAACAAAAATTATGTAGGAAATCTTTTTATATTTCTATTTAATATTTAAAGTTGAATTTATCTTATGTATAACCCTATATTAAAAATGATTTAGTTATTAAACTTTGATTTTAACTATTTTAACCCCTCTTTAAATAAATTAATAATAAATGTCCTAACCTAATCCAAGTGGGGATAAATTGTCATATTTTATTCCTAAGGTTGTTTTTGGTCTAAGTACACTTATCCAATAGAATTAGGAAATGTTTTAGGGTAATAATAATATCATTTTGTACCCTTAATTACCCTATTTACTTTTAACCGTGGTAAAAAAGTAAAAAGTTACTATTCACCAAAAATTATTTTCATCTCATTAAACCACATTTTAGTCCTTGATATTAACTGTGTCTCTTGGATTTTCGAAATTCCACTCACAGAAGCGGTAAAATTAAGTTTTATGTGAATTTGTAAATTCTCCTAGGAGGTGGGTAAAAGACGGTGAAAAGTTCAATAAAATTTTTATATATCTAAAATTATTATAAAATGACTCCAATGACTTAAATTGAACTTATATAGGTATTATATATCAATTTTGACCTAAAATAAATTTAAATAAAATAAATAATTATTTAAATAAAAAGTCGGTTTTTAAATAGTAACCCAGTGTTTTCACTATTCATCAAAAATTGAAAGTTTTCAGAAAAATACCAAAATTTCACCCTAGGATAATTTAGATATTCCAAATCCAAAAATGAAGTTCATTTTGAAAGATAAAATTTATAAAATTTCAAAAAGTGAGTATTACTATTCATAACAGCTAGTTTATATAACATATCGTTGTTTAGCGAAACTCGGTATTGCGTACAACACATGCTATCGTGGAAGGTCACGATTGTGTGTAATGCAAGACAAGTCAGGGATTCATGTTGTGCAAGCTCCTTTTGGTGTAGCGTACAACACAAGACATTGATGAAATTAAAAAGAATATTTTTCACAAAATCTCGGGGTGTTACACATGAGTAATCAGATAGGCTATAACTAACCTATTAGTGCAATACTACCTAACAAAGCCAAAACTAAAAAACTAAGACTTCACAGTACAATATCCTCTAGGATCCACTACACCTAGCTAGGGTGAAAAGCTATACTAGGGTGAATACACTCATCCATATCACCCCTTATCTCCCTAGAACCTCATAACACTAACCAACCAATAGAGGAGATAAGCAAAATCAATATCAGTGCTAATGCTCGATCTAGTTATATTCCAAAGGTCTCCTCTCTCATCCAATCATGAACAAGAATAAACACAAACCTCTAAGCCAATGATCTAGAACTAGGATTTTCTAACACCCAATCCTACTAAGAAAAACCGCTAAAACCAACACCAGCCATCTCACAAGACAATAAAGCATGGAGAACCCTCTATGGTCCCTAAAACCTCATCTCAAGTTGGAAACCCTACAAGGGGATCCTCTATCAAAACCAAAGCTCAAGTTAAGCACACAAAAAAGGAACCATTGTTGGCCTCCTAGCACACAAACTGAAGATCATCTTCCCAGAAGAGAAACCTCAGGAAACACCATACATATAAGAAAATACTAAAGCCATACAATGCCCATAATGGAATTCCTCTAATTGGTCTCATAAAACTATCTCAAAATCTTCTCAATATCACAAAAATTTCCCCGACATCCCATGTTTTCAACCCAATCCGAAGGCTCCTACTGGTCTGAGCCTCAAGAAAATGGATCTAAACCTAAAGAAACCAAACTAATTATCTCTTCCAAGAAAACACTCAATCTAGCCTCTTGGGGTCCATCCAAAGAACCTCAAGAAAAATCAAATGGAATCCCAAGATAAGGTGACCAGTAAGTGCCAAAATCTCACCTAAGCCTCATAACTCATAACCCAACTCCCAGAATGATTATAGATCAAAAAAAATCTAAGGAATCATCAACTAACATCTCTGAGTACAAAACTATATCTAGATGGATTCTAAATGATTAAAGTATTCCACCATCATGATCTATGTAGAAAAAAATCTTATAATGGAATCCTCTTATGTACAGATCTGACTTTTGGGCACAAAATACCCAAAAACCCTTAAAGGAAAAAGTACAAGGCATGTACTTCTAAGTAAAAATTGTGTACTCTAAATTGTGAACTTGGAAATGTACTTATACAAGTTTAGGGAACACCTGGGGTCTGTCCATGTGCTAGTACATGGATTGGGAATACATCTGGTCTAGTTGTATACTACTACACAAATATATGCCCCATATATAAGGTTTATTACCAATTACCAAGCCACATGAACATGGAATACTACATGATGTGTACTCCAAGTATAACAACATGTAGTTCCAAAAACTCACATGGGGTTTTACAAAGTACTTGACCACATGTTCATGTAACACTACCTGGCATATACTCCAAGTATACATCGTGCAATTTCAAAAACTCCATCTTCCCAAGTACTAAATCACATTTCCATGTATCACTACATAGTTTTTACTCCAAGTAATCAATTTATAGTTTTAAAAACATCATATTTATCGAATCAAAAGAACACAGAGTGTGTTTCCTTAAAACCACATGTTGTGTGAGCTGGTTTTTCAGACAATGAACCCTTATGATCCTTTAGAAATCCCCTATTGCCTCCCAAAACTCACCAAATCGACCCTTTAGAGGTCCCCAACAACCAAAAAATAAGATTAATTTTTAAAAACTAATCTATTGGGATTTATAGTGAAAAATTAAAAAGTGACTACCTTTTAGAAGAAAATATCAACTCTTCATCTTCAGATCCATGCCATGTATCACCTGAGTCCCAATCTCCCTATGCAGCAACTCTCTAGTGTGATCTCATCTCTCCCTATCCCTCTATTATCTCTTAGATAAATACTCTATAGGGGGAGGATCCCCAATGGGGTATTTGAAAATAAAAGGTGAAAAGGTGGATAGAATAGAAAAATGTAAAAAAGAAAAAGAAGAAAAGAAAAAAGGAGAAAAGGAAAAGGAAAAGAAAAAGGGTCCTGACCCCACCCCAATGCATGATGTAAGGTTATTCCTTGACTAGGAAAAAAACTGAATTCTATACTCAACTGAGAAGTAGAAATTCTGACTTGAAACTTCTTAAAGAAGATATAACTGAAAAAAATGAAAAATAAATAAATAAATAAATAAATAAATAAATAAATAAATAAATAAATATTAAATATTCCACAAAAATTTGAATTAATCTAAATTCCTCCAAAGTAATACACTTGGGTAAACAGTATATTCCTAGACCAATGAAGTAGTCCAATTTTTTTCCAAGATATTGTGATAGGATAAATTTCCATTTTTCTTTAAAAAACCACCATAGATGAAAAAAATTCAAATTTCACTTAATTTTTCTCAAACTTTCATGAAAAAATTCATGAAAAACTACCCAGCATAAAATATTCTCTCCCCCAATAATCATTTTTGATAAACCATCCACCAATATTAACCATTAACACCGGTGCTTCCAATGGTACCACGACCATCCACCAATTGATCTCATAGAATATACACCTTTCCCAAAACAAGGTTCATTCATCAATGAATGATCTATTTCTCCCCACTATAGGATTATACTTATCATTACCTCTTAGAAAAAACTAAGATCCACACCCTACAGTTTTTCCACTACTAAATTCAATGGATGGACGCCACCAAAATGCTCACACAAGAGAACCAACACTGAGCACTAACCTTTTCCCATTCCGAACTCACCAAGAATGAAATAACTACCCTCTAAAAATAACTTTAAATGATAAAAAACACCTATAATGGTCTATGGGTCAATCCTCACCGTAATACTACCCTCACACAAAAAGCCCTTCTCCAAAAAATCCACACTAACCACCACTCTCCTCCTCAAAGAAGAGTAATTATTTTAAAACCCTCAAATATGATCTCACACTCAAATTATCCATGATCTAAAGATCCTAGGTAAATGTGTTTGAAACCATGGAACATTATGTAAAACCAATTATGGTTAAAGGGTTAAAATTTAAAACGTTACTACCCATGTCAATATGGCTCACCTTTCTTTTAATGAGCCTACCTGATTAGAACTCCAATATTAAGTTTTCTTGGCCTGTAGTAGTGGTTAGGATGGGTGAACTCTTAGGAAGTTTCCTAGGGAGAATGTGTTTGAGGAAAAATAAAAATAGAAAGAACATGTGTTGGCCTATCTGATGACCTATTTGGGCACATGGATGGGACCTAGGGAGGGGACCACATGTCTGCAGGGCAAATGGTGGCACCTTATGGGACATTAACCAATGATAATTTTAAGTAAGGGTGCCTATGCAGTCAATATGGACCAACATTTACAATGGTTTCAGAGGAGGAACCCAACTGAAAGTGTGGTGGCACTACCTAAGTTGAGATATAGGGTCTACAATAAGGTTGTATGGTCTATGGGGCGGGGGTGACTCTAACACCCAATAATTTTAGAGTATTAAAATGATAAATGTTACTTCCCATGTCATCATAGAGAATATTTGATTTTAAGCACATAGATGTACCATAGGGAGGGGACCGTATGTTTTCAAGGAAACTGGTGGAACTTTGTGGGCCAGGACTTTATGAAAATGTTAAGACAGGGTGCCTATGCTCTTAGTGGAACCTAGTAGTTACCTTGGTCTATGGGTACCTTCATTAGTTTGATGACCTATTTGGGAACATTGAAATTCCCTATGAGGGCGTGTGATCTGGGGGGTGACTATAACACCCCATAACTTTGATGGGTTAAAATGATAAATATAACTACCCTTATCAATAAGGTGAAACTTTATTTTCAAGCACATGGATGTGCCTCAGGGAGGGGAACATGTGTCTGTAGGGAAACTGGTGATACCTGGTGGGCCAAGACTTAAATTTTTTTAGGTAGGGTTCTTATTATATTAGTGGAGACCATTTGTTACATTGGAATACGTGGGAAATCATTAGTTTGATGACCTGTTTGGGCACATGGATAGGTCCCAGGGAAGGGACCATGTTTATATGGGGAAACTGATGGAACCTGGTGGGCTAGGACCTGATGATAATGTTAAGGTAGGGTTCTTGTGCTATTAGTGGGGCTGAGTTGTTACATTGGTATCAAATGAGGAACCCAACCGTAACTTCGTTTTCACTTCATGGGTTGAGATATAGGGTCCACAATGAGGGTTTTGAGCTCTATTGGGGGGGGGGGGTGAATGTAACACCCTGGGATGTTAAAGGGTCTAAAGGCTAAATGTTACTACCCATGTCAACAAGGAACACCTTTCTGCTTGGGAACATGGATGGGAATTAGGGTGGGTACCATGTGTATGTGGGGAAACTGGTGGAACCCAGTGGTCCAAGACCTAATAAAAATTTTAGGTGGGGGGGGGAGTTCCTATGCTATCAGTGTTACCTAGTTATTATATTCGTAATAGAAGAGGAACCTAACTGAAAGTACGATGACACTGCCTTGGTTGAGATATAGGGTCTACAATGAGGGCATTGTTCTATATGGGGGGGAGAGGTTGAATGTAACACCCTATAATGTTAATGTTTTAAAAGACTAAATGTTACTACCCATGTCAACATGGTGAACATTTCTTTTCAAGATCCTAATTTATTAGAACTTCACAGTAAAGCATGTCTGGACTAGAGTAGTGGTCAGAATGGATAACCTCCGGATAAGTTTCCCAAGGTGTGTGTGAGTGAAGAGAAAGCACACTAGAAAGAACTTGTGTTGGTATATAGGGAATATCATTAATCCAATGAACCGTTTGAGTATGTGGGTGGACCCTAGGGAGGAAACACGTGTCTTTGGGTAAGCTGGTTGAACCTAGAAGGCCTAGACCCAATGATTATATAAAAGTGGGGTGCTTGTTCTATCAGAGGGGACCAGTTGTTACAAATGATACTCATGCAATCCAATTCTAACAAAACAGATCACCCTCAGAACTCCTATTTAAGTAAGGAATCTCCCTCATTCCAAGATCCACCACATGAACACCTTCACTTAAGCATCAATCCAAATATATGATCACCTATCCATGCTCTCACTGCAACACCTACAGATTAAAAATAAACAAACATGGATAGACTTCCAACCAAACCTTCCCTCTCTAACCATACAAGAACCCATAAGCATTCCCAATGAGCCACTTCTTAACACAAGGCCTCCTTATACTAACCACATAACTTCTCAGGTAAAACACAACCTCAAGAAAACTTAATCCCAACCCAAACCTCTCTCATTCTTCCTTTCATTCATTGAGACAACCAAACCATAAGGGTATCATAAATCCTTCACCAAACCACAAGGGTTTCTATGCATCCCTCAATGAATGAACCTCATCTATATCACCATATAACACCTATTAATGATATCTACATGACCTGTAAATTGAAGAAAAATACTCATGGTTTAGTTGAGTATAATTCCACCAAGAATCTATATGAGACAATGTCATATAGGTTTTTTCTGAAACTTTAAAAAACTAAACCTCAATCATCATAAAACACACACACAATAAATAAAAAATGTTATGAGGTTCCTATGTGACTATAATGATACATGATCATAGGCCTCTTTTCATTGATACAAGATCGAAAAACTCATAAATCACAAAATCTAAAAATAAAAGTTCATCACTCAATTTGAAAATAACACAACCGTAACATCGAAAACCATGAAAAATAATCCCATAACCTTGTAAAATTAGACTTCCTACCCAAATAGGTGTTCATGATGCACCATATAGATATCCATAAAAATATCCAAAACATGATCATAGGACTCTTTCCATTGATCCAAGAACATGTGTTGGCCTGTGGGGACCATCATTAGTCTTATGAACCATTAAGGCATGTGGGTAGTTCCTAGGAAGGGGAACACATGTTTTTGTGGAAATTGTTGGAACCTAGGGGCCCAGGACCCAAAGTTCACATTAAGGTGCAGTGCCTGTGCTGTCAGTATGGCCCATTTGTTACACATGCTTCTCATGGAGTCTAGTTCTAAAAAAATAGAGCACCCTCATCACTCCTTTTAAAAAAAGGCATCTCCCTCATTCCAAGATCCACCACACAACCACTCTACTTAGGAATCAACCCAAATCCATGAGCACCTTTCCATGATCACACTATAGAACCCAATGCTTAAATATAAACAAATAGGGTCTAATAACCGACCAAACCTTCCCTCTCTAACTAGCCTAGAAACCATGAGCACTCCCAGTGATCCATTTATCAACACAAGGCATCCTTATCCAAACCAAAAAACTTATCTATAGGGAAACTATTGGAACCTAGCATGATAGGAACCAAAGGTCATGTTAAGGTGGGGGGCTTGTGCTGTCAGCAGTGCCTAGTTGTTACACATCCTCCTCACACATGCTAGTTCTAAAAAACCGTAGCACCCTTAACAATCATCTTCAAAAAAAGAATCTCCCTCAGACCATAATACACCATGTAACCACCCTTTTCTTTAGCATTAATCGAAATCCATGAACACAAATCCTTGATATCACTACACCACCTAATGTTTAAATAGATTCAAAGAGGTCCAAACATCCAACAAAAATTTCCCTCTCCAACCAACCAAGAAACCACAAGAATTACTAGTGCTCCAACTCTCAACTCAAGGAATCCTCATTAATGACATAGAACTTATCAGGGAAACAAAAAACTTAGGAAAACTTGACATCAATCTGAACCTCTTGTCTACATCCATTCCTTAATCGAGCTAACCACACCAGTGGGGTATCCCAAAGCCCACACCAAACCATTAGGGTTTCCACACATCCCTTGATGAAGTGACCATATCTCTATCACCAAATAAAAATCATCATGAGATCCACATGTCATGTAATTAGAAGAAAAATACTCATGGTTTTGTTGAGTATAATTCCATCAAGAAGCTCTATGGGACAATGTCATATAGGTTGTTACTAATAATTTAAAAAACTGAACCTCCCTACATAGAAAAAACACACCAATCAAAAAAATTTCAGGAGGATCCTACATGCCTATCATGATGCATGATCATAAGCCTCTTACCATCAAACCAGGAACCAAAAACTCTTAAATCACAAAATCCAAAAAAATAAGTGCATCACACAAGGTAAAAATCACATATCCATAACATCAAGAATCAAGAATAATAATCCCATAACCCTATTAACTTGGAATTCCTACCCAAAAAAGTGTTCATGATACACTTTATAGATATCTATCACAATATCCAGAAAATTCATAGACTTATTATCTAATAACCCCTTAAATAGTAATACAGATAAAAGAATCCTTTAATACTATTTTTTCATGAATGGAACCAGGTCAACTTGACCCGTCACATGATCCAGCTCTCAATAAGGCCTCAAGTGTGCCTCCTCATATTCCAATGGTTTCTAAAGAGTGGTGAGGGACTAAAGTTATATAATGAGGAGACTATTCCCTTAGATTAGAGATAAATAACAGTGGAAATAAACAAAAAAAAGTCACATACATGAACATAATAGTGAATATAAATAAAAAAATAAAATAGAAATATTGTATAATAAGTAAAACACATCATAAAAACTCAAACACACTAAGGAATATAGAAATTGGTCACCCACTGGGCTGACAACATAAATAGAATAAAAATAAAATTATAATAAATACATAAGGATCTACTGATACTTTGATCCAAACCACATACCCAGTCTATATGACGGTTAAAATGATCCAACTTGACCCAAATACTTCATATGAATGGATCTACTCGATCATGCAACACTGGAATTTTTCTTGATGCACCATCCCATGCTCAACTTGAAAGTAGACATAAGGTCTGCATGGTAACCATGGTTCATGTATAGGGGGTGAGAAGAAAATATCAATAGGCCTCCCCCAATGGTGGTCCTAACATATTTATTCATAAATTTTTAATACAACATGAGATATAACTAGTCTATCCAAATGAATTATATTAGAATAAAAATAATCAAAATACGGAAAAATAAAACAAAAAGGGATAAAAAATGAAAGTAGCGAACATTGGGTTCTTGAATGACACCCAAGGTAAATATACCATCACTTGAGCCTATTTCATATGAATTACAAATTGATACTTTTTCATCCACAATGTCTGGAACATTTTCCAAATCAAGAAGGATATCCAATCCCAATGCAAGTATTGGATTGAATACCAGATCCTAGGATCTCATAATGGATATATTAAAAAGAGAATCACATTTACTAGGCTCCATGACTCAAATAGAGAAATTCAAACTGGCAGTAGGAACTCCTGTTGACCATAGGAGAATCTCACCCATGTCCTAGATGTCTTAAAGGATCAGCTAAGATATAACCAACCTATAAGAAAAATACTACAAGACCAAGAACTAACTCAAAATAGGCCTCAAGATCAATATAGCCTCCATGGTCTACTACCTCTAGAATTGGAAAAAAAAAGAAAAATTAGGGTGGATAAACTCATCTAGATCATCTATTAGGTCCTTAAACCCACCTCACAATAACCATCCAATAGAGGAGAGTAAAATTATAAATATCAGGGACAACACCTGACCCAATAATATCCTGAAGTTTACCTCTATAATCTAGTATTTATCCCAAAAAAAAACTCAAAATTCAAATCCAAAGATCCATTGGATAACACTCGGACCCACAAAACAAAAATGTTGAAAGCATATCTGGCCATATCATAGGCTAACAAATCACGAGGCACCTTCCATGGTCCCTAAAAAATCAGCTTAAGTAAAACACCCAACAAGGTCATCCTCTATCAAAAACAAACCTCATGCCAAAAAATTCAAAAAGGAACTACATAAAACCTCCCAATACACTAATTGAAGACCATAAACCTATAAGGTTAACATCAAGCATCACCATTACCAAAGGGAATCCTCAAGCCACACATTTCCCAAAAGGGAATTCCTCAAATAGTCCCCTTAGACCTATCTAAAATTCCAATCAATAAAACATAGCTATACCCAAAACCCAATTATGTCATCCCTACCTGAAGGATCCTACCATTATAGAACTTGAGAGACTAGATATAAACCTCAAGTAACCAAACTAATGATCTATTCTAAGAAAAACCATGATACCACTCCCAATTGTTTTTGAATAACCTCAAGAAAAATTACCTATAATCCCTAATACAAGTTGATTAGTAAGAGAAAAAAACTCAATAGGACCTCACAATCCAAAAACCAACCCCTGGAAGGATTCTAGATCAAAAACCTAAAATTAATCCTCGACTAAACTCTCTTAGTACAAAAATTAATCCAAATATCCTCTAAATCCTAAAATGATTACACCATCATGATCTAAATGAAAAAATTCTCAGAATGAAATCTTGTTATTTTTAATTATAACTCTAGGTCACAAAACACTCAAAACCCCTTGAAGGAAAAATTACACGACATGTACTTATAATGTGTACTCTCAAATATGCACCTAGACATGTAATTTTACATAGAAAGGTGACACATAGGGTCTGGCCATATACTAGTACATGGAGAGGGAATACATGGGGTCTGGTTGTGTACTACTACATGACCATATACCCCACACATGGGGTGTATTCCCATGTACTTGGCCACATGGATATGTATTAATACATGGAATTTACTCCAAGTATATAGCGTGTAATTCTAAAAACTTGCATGGGGCCTACCAAGGAACTTAACTAGATGGTCATGTAAAACTACATGGAGTGTAGTTTCACAGACCCTATCTACCTAAGTACTCAACCACATAAAAAAGTACCACTATACAGTGTGCACTCCAAGTAGGCGGAATATAGTTCTGAAAACTCCATATTCCCTAAATAGGAAGAAAACATGGCATGTGTTATTAAATCCACCTATAGTGTTATTAGATTTTCAAAATAGGAAACCCGCACGATCCTCCTAAAACCATTTATTTACTCTAAAAATCACCAGATCAACCCTCTAGGGGTCCCCGAAAACTCAAAAACATTATTAAAACATAAAAAACAAAAATATGTATATTTACAGTGGAAAGATTTAAAAGGGCCTATGTCTAGGTGTAAACCACTGATGATTTGATTCCATATCCACACCACACACCCCTGAGCCCCAATATACCTCTATAGTGGATCCTAGACATAATCTCCTATATACCTATCCCTTACTTCTCTATCATCCAAATATCCCAAATGAGGAGGATCCCTATGGGTGCACATGATAAGAAAAGGGGAAGAGGAGGAAAGAAAAGGAAAAAAGGGATAAAGAAAAAGAAAAATGGGACAAGTCCCAGCTTCAACACTTGAAATAATTTTATGCCTTTTATAGTAAATACCCCCCATTATGGAATTAAACAGAGTTAAAATTATTATCCAATACTATGAATAGAAGATATAAACGAATGAATTTTGATGAATAGATAATAATTAATTAATTAAATATTAAATATTCTCCCAAGATTTGAACACCTCAAAATTCCAAAAAACTCCTAACCTTGGGTAAAAAAAATATTATAAGACCAATAGAGTGGTTAGAAAAAATTAATCTGAGATCTTATGATAGGATAAATTATCATTTTCCCCTCAAAAATCACTTGAGAGAAGCATTTCAAAATTCCCCAGATTTTTATCAGACCATCATGATATAATTCATGAAATATAATATTAATGTAGAATATACATAAGTTTATACATTCCATAAGTATTATATATATTAATTATATATAATTTTATAATTACCCATAAAAGGTAGTATTAAAGATGAAATATATCACTCATATAGATGGTAGTCCGTACATACACATGAACGATACTTCCATTTTGTAAAGAGAAAAAATAAAGTAAATTAGATATTATTTTATCATTTTATAATAATTATTAAATCATAAATATCAAATATATTAATTATATCCATCATTATAACCAACCATTAGAGGTGGTGTTGGAAAACAAATCACATCGCTATATGGAGATGGTAGTCCGTATGCATGCACGAGCGATACTTTTATTTCCCATTTGATGGAAAGGAGGTGGAAAAAGGATTAACCATAATCATAAAAATATATAATTATATTGAAGATACTAGATTAAAAAAGTTTCTAAGGGTATAAAATATTTAAATAAAGCATAATTAGAAAGAAATTTTGAAAGGGTCGAGTAAGACAATTATATATTCCTTGAGAGACCTCATTTTTTTTACACCTTAATAATTATTAGGATGGTCATAATCTAATAAAATTAACTAAAAAATTATGGTAAGGAATATAAGAAGGGGGTTTTCAAGTTTTTTATGATCTAGAGAGCTCATATTTTATTAATAATGGAGGATAAGAGGTATCCAATTATAAGTGAGGGGAGGGACACATGTGGAATTACTTAAAATATTCAAATAATATAAAGTAATTTTCTTATAAAATTAGAACTAAATGGAAAATAATTACAATTTAATATATTATATGGTATAAATATGTTAAAAAAATAATATTTAGACAAGTTTATGTGGAATTTTTACCTTTATCTCTTAGTTTAACTCCCCCAACAAACCTGTTTTAACCTTAACCATGGTAAAAAATATTTACTATTTTTAATATTAACTATGATAAAAATATTAAGTTTAAATTGTTACATAATATTAATTACTAGAATTAAAAATATGGAATCCAATTTTCATGACTCAATTTTCATAAGTAGAAAAAAATTACTTTTAATATATGTTCATAAAACACAATAAAAACCATTTTTTAAAAAATATTTATTTTTAGCATAAAAATGATTTTATAGAAAAATAAAGTATAGTGTTTATTATAATGGAATTAATTGGATTATTTTAAATTAAAGGAGAATTATTTTTTACTTAAAACCAAAAAAAGTAACCTTGTAAATACTTTATTAAGAGAGAGTAACTAAAAACAATTTTTATTTGAACAAAAACATTACTTAGATTTCCAAAAATGTTAATCATATATTTATAAGTTCAAAATTATATTTTTTATATAAATTATATTACTTATTGAATTTATATCTAGACTATAAAAAAACTTTCAAGTTATTCTTATATCATTATAATGTGAAAAAAGTGACAATTTTTGTAAAATCTTTATTTTCCACTATTCACCAAAAAATAAACTGTTTCTAAAAAATATAAAAAATTAATTCTAAGATAATTTTGACATGATTAATTAAAAAAATAAATTAATTTAATCAAATTAAATTTATAATTTTTTTTAATTTAGGTTTAAATCACATTTTTGAATAATGACATGTGTGTTATGCTATAATTTCTTTAGAAAGAAACATTTACATACTACATTTGAAGCACAAGTGCTACATTCTTCCACCATTAAAAATTTTATCCTAAAAATTTATATAATTTAACATAATGAAAATATCTGGGTATTTAATCATTATAAATTCCTCAAGTTCTCGAATTTCCTATTCTATCTTATGATTTTTCCAAAGTACCTTTACCTGCCGAGTCGTACGATCCCTCAACACTTGTTCTCTAATGTCAAGAATCTGGTTTTATCATAGGTGATCATATCCATTGTATGTTTCATGTAATTTATCAATAATGAGATATAGAACACATATTTTACTTTAGAGAGGCTAGGTGATATTTCCAAATGGCAAGCGACAGCTCAAATTATTTTTAGAATTTCAAAAGGATTGGTGTACCTAGGACTTAGATTACATTTATTTCCAAACATTATAACACACTTCCATAGATAAACCTTCAAGAAAAAATGATCTCCTATTTGAAATTATAAGTCCATACTTTGGTTATCTACATAGTTTTTTATTACTTTGAGTTTCCTTGATATGATTCTAAATTATTTTCACCTTCACTGTTGTCTCTTCAACATCATCTGGTCCTGCAAGATTCATCTCACCGAAATTATCCCAAAAATTTATAGTATGAAACCAATTTGTATAAATTTATTTATTTGGTTCCATTTGATTGATTTAATGGAAGATACTATTATATGAAAATTCAACAAAGGGTAAATAATGATCCCACACACATTAAAATTCAACAGTGCATGACCTAAAAAATATCTTCTAATAACGGAATAGTCGTTTTAGACTACCCATCATTTTGAGGATGATAGTAAGTTCTCAAATATAACTTCGTGTTGAGATACTTATGAAGAATCTTACAAAATTTTAATAAAAATAGAATATCCCGATCAGATACAATCGAAATAGGTACACCATAAATCCCAAACTTCATTAATATAGAGACACATAGGGCAACTAAGAGATTTATATTCCCATATAGTGTGAAAATGTGTATAATTGGTATGGAATTCAACAAAAACCCTATGATATCATTTTTCTAGGATTATTTGGAAATCTACTAACAAGGTCTATAGTAATATCATCCCATTTTCACATAATAATTTATAGTGGTTTCATGAATACTTTAGGAAGTAGTCTCTCAGTTTTTAACTATTCAAAAAACAAGAATCTTGATAAAAATTATGTAATTTATCCTTTTATATTATCCAATTAAACTTTCCCATTAAATATTGATATTTTTTGTGCTTCCAAGGTGTATAGAGAAATGTCTTCCTTGAGCTTCATCTAATAATTACATATTTATACCAGGCATGGATGTAACACATATACTATTATAAAATTTCAATACACCATCTTCATATATTAATTATACCAATTTACTTTCTCTCACAACTTTTTATCCTTTTAATATTATTATCATCAAGCTGAGAACTTTTTATTTTCTCCAGCAAGGATATTTTGAAAATCATTTAGAATAGATTTGATGTTTCACCTTCATTATCGACTCCCATATACAACTTTACTAAATGAATGAATATAAGATATTTTTCAATCATCTTTTTAATTAAACCTCCATGATCATTCCTATTCAACACATAAACAATTTTTTTTTTCATTCCTATCATGGTAGAGTATTTAGAAATCAATATCCTTGAGTAGTTCTTACCATTATATTTTCCTCATGTTGAGTTATTTATATGAGAAGATGTATTTAAATATTATGTGATCTGTATATATTTCAAATATTTCACCATAAAGGTAATGACACTATATCTTTAATGCAAAGATCATGGAATATAACTCCATATCATGGGTTGGATAATTCTGTTCACAAATCCTTAACTACATTGATTCATAGGAATAAAATATATCATTCTAGATAAGGACACATCCAAGTACCTTCTTTAATAAATCAATATATATCATAGATATATACCTTAATTAAGGTAAAGTTAATATTGGTGCATTGACCAATATACTATTTAATTATTCAATACTTTCTTTACATTATTTTGACTATATAAACTTAACCCATTTATATATCAACTTGGTTAAAAAGTTTGATAATTTATATTTTTTTTGAATAAATATTCAATAGTAACCTATTAATCCAAGGAAACCACATACCTAATTTTTATTAATTATCATTTTTCCATTACATTAATAGATTTTTATGGGATAAATTGATATTCCTTCCTTAGAGACAATATGACCAAAAAAAGAATCTTCCGAAATCTATAATTTTCATTTGATAAATTTTCCATATGACCCCTTTATAAGAGTCTCAAGAACGATTCATAAATGAATATTATTATCATTATAGATTATAGATTATATTAATATATCATCAATTAATACAAAAATGAAATTATTTAGATAATATTGGAATAATCTATCCATTAGATCAATAAAAATAGAGGTTGCGTTAGTCAATAAAAAATGGAATTATTGTAAATTCATGATGTCCATACCTTATATAAAATTACATCCTTAGAATATATTCCTTATTTACTCACATTTAATGATACCTAGAATGAAGATAAATATTTGAAAAATATTGAGGTCCTTGAAGTTGATAAAAAAAATCAATGATAGAAAAAGGATACTTGTTCTTTATAGTAATAATATTGATTTCCTTGTAATCGATGCATAACCTCATTGTTACATATTTCTTCTTAACAAAAAGAATAGGGTATCTCTATAGTGAAACACTAGGGTGTATAAATACCTTTTCACATAATTCCTAAAGGCGTTTCTTTAGTTACCCTAATTCCACTATGTCTATCTTATATGGATACTTATATGTAGATTTTTAATTAGGGATGATATCAATTGAGAAATCATCTTCATTTTCAAGTGTGTGTGTCCAGGTAGTTCTTCAGGAAACACATCATTGTATTAATTCTTGCAAAAAAGATATATCATCTATTATAAGGATATCCTTCCCATTAATAATTCACATCTTATATTATTATCTTGTAATTTCATTAAAGATATATAATAGAGGTAGATCTAGATACGATTCAAGTGATGTAGTCTCCCATCTAATGATAGGGTATTACACATCTCCATTATAAATATTAATATCCTTCTCTGGGTGAAAATGTTTTACGTTATAATTTGAAATCAAATCTATACCATGGATTATATCAAATTCAAACATAGGTATAATAATAAAGTTTTAAAATAGGGTATTTCTATTTTATGTAATGGGAATTCATCAACATATCCTTGTTGCAATAATATTTTCACTAAGATTCTTTATTAAATACTCTCTTATTATGGTGATAGGGAATATCTAATTTTATTATGAAAAATGGAAGATATAAAAGAGTGTGGAGATCCAAAATCAAATAAATCATTATCTAAATTTGAGGATATGAAAAATATACTGACCACCACATTTTTGGGAACTTCAACCTCACATATAGTGATCACATAATCTTATTCTTGATCCCTTGGTATTTCTTGAGGAAAATTACCTTTATTCATGTGGAATCCATTTTAATAGTTCCCCATCTCAATACAGTTAAATAATTGGAAACTGGTTTCTTCTTTATTACCTTTGAAATCGCAAGATTTATTGACTTTCTCCGCACACTTGAAGTAAAATCCTCTCCCCATCAATAATTTTCCATGATGTTTCTATCTACATTTATTACAAGTTGGAAATTACACTATTCCCTTCTTACCCTTTTTAGTATTTCTTTTTTTTATAGTTCTATGTAATATCCACTTTTTTTATAATAATTAAAGAATCCTTTTCATTTTAATTTATAATTCCTTTTAATTAAAATTAAATAAATATTAATTTAATTTTTACCCTTATGTTTGGTATAGGGTCTATATAAGGGTAAAGTTCCTCCTAACCTATGTAGGTTGATTTTTTAGGAGTTGCGTAAGGGTAACTCATTTTTTACGAGTTGTGTGAGGGTAGAGAAGATTTTAAATGAGTTTTTTAAGGGTATCTTGGTATTTATATGTGTTTCATAAGTATATAGACATATTTATATGTATTGTGTAAGGGTAAAATTATCACTGTATAAGGGTAATGGGAATTTTCCACATGTTGTGTAAGGATAAGACCTCAAGTACATGAGTTGTGCAAGGGTCAACTCATGTTTTCCCTTGTTTTGTAAGGGTATTGTGTGAGGGTAATGAATCACATAAGGGTATCATGTAAGGGTAAACCCCTATGTTAAAAGGGGCTTAAAAGGTAAACTATTATTATTTAAGGATGTTTAAGGGTAAAACCTCACTATATAAGGGTAAAATATCTTTTCAAAAGGTTTTGTAAGGGTAAGATGGCTATCATGTAAAGGTAGGGTGGACTGTGTAAGGGTGACCTAGAGTTGGGTAAGGGTAATGATGAGTTTTCAAACATTACAAAATAGTAGCATGGAGTTTCATAAGGGTAGCCTGTCTTTTTTAAAGTATTATTAAGGTTAAATTTATACTTATTAGACACTTAATATATACATAAGGGTAAAGACATGTTATCCTCACGAAGTTCTCTTTTTGGGAAAAAATAAATAGAAAATAGATTTTCTTTTTTTTCTCCACCAGAATGACCTATAGTACCTTTTAACCCTTTTATGTTATAAAAATCAAAGGAAATGATTCTTTAACCCATTAAAAACCTAAAAATTTAGTTTTAAATTATTTTAAACCCTAATTATTCAATTTTTCATTAAAATAGAAAATTAAATAGTTGTTTAAATTTGGGGATTTTAATTATACAAGTCAAAATGCCCTTTATTTTTTTAAAAAAAATATTAAATTCCTTGCCAATTAGATTCCTACTATCCTTTTAGGCGGATTTTGGAGTTTCTGACTACTGGATGATCATTTGAAGGGTGTTTTCTATTTTATTCTTTTATCATGGGGTGTGTACCATATCCAGTTGTTGTTGCATATACCTTATTTGGTGTTATGTAATTTTATAATTGAGGTTGGTGTTTTTATGAAGTTACTTCATCTTATAATTCATTATTTCTATAGAAATTGATAGATATGTGTTTATTAGTTTATAACATATATTTTCTAAATTTTGACCTTTAAATATCTCATTATATCTTCTTAGATTCTATTATCTATGAATTAAACATGGAATAAGAAGAGTTAATAACGAACTTGATTCCTCTCACTGATTTTTAAATTGATGAATACCATGTTGGTTGTTATTCCTTTTTAAAAATAATTTTAAGGATGTTTTATAAAAGTAAGGTTTTAGGATTGGTCTCATTTTTTAAATTGAAATTTCATGTTTTAAAGGAAAAGGGTGTTGAACCATGTTTTGAAATGTCTTCAAAACTTTTAAAATGAAAAACTTAATTTGAATGCATTAGGTTTTTTTTGAAAGAAATGATTAGTATAAATAATCCTTTTAATTTTTTATGATTTTTTTTGAATGAAATTGGGTATGGTACCCTTTTGAATTTTAATATAAAGAAAAGCTTTTGAATTGAACTTGATTATACTTGACAACCCAGTTTCCACTTTGTGATGATCCTCTCATTTGATAATACCTTGATGCTGCTTACTTGATTATTGTAATTTCCATTGATGTGTGTTGATAAAGGGATTATTCAATTTGAGGGATATTAGGGATATGGGTGAAATGTGCACTGAAAATGACTTGAAATTTTGAGGTCATGAACCCATGGTGATAATGATGGAGATTCTATTTATAATCCTTGTAACTTGTTTATCTCACTCACTTTATTTGAACAGTCATAGGAACCTTGGTATTTGTATGAGATGAATTATTATTTTCTAATAGACTCAAACCTCATCTAGTGGTTACACAAAGTACATGATAGGTTTAGGCTATTAATGTGTGACCATGAAAGCAGTTGTATATGGAATTTGTTTTCTTTAGACCCATGAGACTTGATGTAAGCCTAATGATCGGTCATGATTAGTTTATTAGATTTTATATGGTGGAATCACTATAATATTTAGGTTTTACACATGAAATCCTTATACTCTATAATCAATAAATGATATTTTTCATTTTCACTACTGGGAACATGAGATTCCCTGATTGATTGATTACTGTTCTTGACTGGTTTTATTTTTAAGATGACACACCTTAATTCTTTTATATCAACTCTCATGCATCATGTTTATATTTGGTGAATATTCTTACTATTCCTTGATTTACCTAACTTTAGCTTGTGAAATTATTTTCAAAGATTTTTATGAAAAGTTATTATTTTTAAAAGATGAAATGGAAGGTTTCCAGGTTTGGGTTTTATAAATGACTTGGAAATTTTTAAATTTATATTTTTAAAACCCAATCAAATTGTAATATAATCTTGATGGATTTAGTTTCCCATTATGAAAAATAAATATTTGTTTTCTCCTTTTGTACTATATTTTAGTACATATAAACTACCTTATGAAGTAACTATATAGACTCTTTAGTGAAATACTATTGGGATTTATAGCTCACACCCTTCTTGTACCATACAGTGTTTGCAACTTTTATGTTCATATATCTGGTACTCATGTTACCTTAATTTTTTTATTGAAACGTACTTGTTTGTTTAAGGATGGGTAATTTAGGATGTGGTGGAAAGTTTTAGACCACTAATATATAGGTTTTAGTATTTTTTCTTAGCTTTCATTTTTTTGTATTATCTTCTTTTACCATGATATGGTTGTATTAATTTATTTATTAGATGATGTTCCCGCAGTGAATGTTTATTTATTGTTATCTCTTGTTGGGATAATATGGTTGATTCTTGATGATTGAGAATTATTTACCAGCCTTTCGAAATTTGGGAACTCCCTTTCGGTTAGTAGTGAATCATCTTGGATATCGATTTAGATGGCACTTCAGGTCTGTTCGTTAGAAGATCATCCACCCTCTTATTTTATTGTTTTCATTAGAAAAAAAAGAATTAGAGAATTAATTCTTTATATTGATGGAAAATGATACTATATTCTCATATACTAAAAATTTATGAGTGACTAATTAACTTTTAAGGCTACGATTTATCCCATTAAATAAATGATCAATATTACTTATTGGATTACGTATATAATATGTTACTTGATTTTATAACCCTGTAATGTTAGCTTCATATTTAGAAACATTTGTTTTTCTTTTTTTGTCTTAGATTGAGGAATCACCTCTCTATATCATCTCTTTTCTCATGAGGAATATATTTTTCAAAGAATATATACTTTAAATCCATACTATTTAGTTCCTTTGAATACCTAGTGTTTAGGATTAATGAATACCATTTATTAACATCTCCTTTAAGACAATAAACTACCATAATAACTTTATCTATTTTAGTACTTCCCAAAGATTGAAATATCTTCTTTAGGGACTTGGTCTGTTTCTTAGCTACTGATGGATTAGTAGTCCCATTTAATAATGGATTCTTCTGTCACATTAAATGGTTAAACATTGTTTCCTAATGTTGGGGATTAATAGGATGCTCTATACCGGAAATGTTATTGGTAATAACCTGAGTCAAATTCCCTAATATAGTTGTAATTTGTTTAGATCTAGCTCCAGCTTTATTGTCTTGACTAGGAGGGAAATACCTATATAGATTATGCGCATTAATATAATTTCCATTCCTTCATCTATGTTCCATTTCATAGATATTGAATATAATGGATTGAATCATATTATTATGAATTTTAAAGTATATTTTATAATTCTAAATCTAAAGAAACACTTAAAATAAATTAAAAATTTATGCATATATATTATTAAAATAATATCTTAGTATATTTGGTAATATCTTTAAATCATAACAACATTGTTAAATTATTCATAATGGTATGTAAAGAGTGTGTGAATAAAAAAAATCATATCCCCTATAATTTTATATCCAGGTGTACAATATTAGGCCCACTCATCATGTACCAAGTGAGGATTTAGTTGATACTGAACCAAGATTTTCAGGGTGTTTCCACTAGGTTCATATATTCCATAGGTGCATACACTTTCCAGTATCTAGATAGGGATGTAATTGATTGGAAACCAAACATTCTATATCTAACTAAAAATTTATGACATTATACTATACTTAGAATTATTCCTAGATTCTATTATATAGTCATGTTCTATGATATATGTTTTCCTAAAACTAATTCTCAAGGGTTATACTAAAATTATTTTGATACCAACTGTAACACCCTAACTTCAGTAACCTAGAGTACATGGTTATCTTACTACATTTCCAAAATCTATAAAAGATTAAATCTAAGAGGATAAAATAGTTTAGTATTATTATTATACAAGATACATTCATGATTCTTACATCACATTTGAAAATATGCAATACAACTTAATACTCTAGTGAGAAATTTATCATATTTTATAGTATATATCTAAAATCCTACTTAGACCCCCTCTTGGTATCATTGAAAAAAAACTTAATTAAAGGGTAAGATTATATGTTCAACAAGGGAAAGCATACAATATAATCTCTCATAGAATAAATAAATAATGAATAAAATTACAAATATAAACAATAATAAAATATTCCATATAACTAATATCATAAAAGGGAACTATATAAATGGATGATATAACAATATAAATAATCACATGTAGAATAATAATAAGTTTCACAATGATATAATTGATAATTTCAAACATCATAAACTTACCATCAAGTCCTCTTTTCAAGAAATAATATATAAATTTGTAAGGTGTGTTCTAAATACCCAAACTAGATTATCTCATAAGATCTGCTGATGCATCTAGGGGATATAAATGGCCTCACCCATTCTTACTAAGTCTAATGTATTCATTATCTGAAAGGGGTGAATAATTAATAAAATATATAATAAACACAAATGTTTATATTTTAAACATGGCATATAGAATGCCCATATTTTCCCCAGTCAAAAATAGAACATCATGATCACAATTCATCCAGAGTAACATGGTTGATGATATCATTAGAGCATATCCCTAGTAAATCATAAGATTTATCAAAAGATATCAATATAGTTGAAAATAATTTCAAAATAACATTAAAACTTTTTATTTAAAGCTTGAGAAAAATATCCTTTTATTTTGAAAAAATATTAAATAAAAATTTCTAGAATATAGAGAAAATTAATTTCTTTGAAAATAACCTTGGAAAATTTTAATGGAGGATTCAAAGTAAAAAATAATTATAGAATAAACACTTACCTAAAACTTATTCTTGGTTAGAATCATTATATCCTCATCCATAATCAATTTAAATTTATTATACTTCTTTTATAGAATATAATTCATGCATATAATATCATATATTATCTACTTATAAAATCTTATCACCCTTTTATTAACAGTTTTTTTATTAAAATCACTATTCAAGGTGATAATTTTTTCGTTTTCAGGAATGTTTCTGTTATATAGTTCTATTCCTTTCACTTTAATCATGGTTAAATCATCTTCATAATGTTAATCATGAAATTCATATCTTATTATTAAATAATATCACTAGTATTTAAAATTCCTCAATCATTCATGTCATAAATATTATAACATCAATCATGTAGGTATTAAAACCGACCTAAACAAAAACATGTTATAAAGGTAAATGAGTATAAAAATGATAAGTTATAATTTTAATATAACAATTAAATAATCATATTAATTTTATAATTATTATTAATATTCATTATATATAATTTTTGAATAATCTATAAAAGAAAGATATTGAAAATTAAATATATATCTCTTTGAGATGGTAGTTTGTATGTATGCATGAACAATACTTCCATTTTATAATGAGAAAAATGAAAAGGAATTAGATAATATTTTATCATTAAAAATCATTATTACATCATAAATATCATATATATTTAGTAAATCTATCATTATAACCAACCATGATAGGTGGTGTTGGAAAATTAATGACATCACTATGTGGAGGAGATAATGCTCAGGTACGCACAAACAATGCTTTAATTTTCCATTTTATGGAAAGGTGGTAGAAAATGGTTTTACCATAATCATAATAAAATATTAGTATATTTATTATAATGGATTTATTATGTTAGTATGGATAAAATAGTGTTGGAACCTCCTTAAATGGAGTGTGTTTGACATATCTTATTTTAATGATCACAAACCATGATTCATTTATTACGAATGTTTCACATGTTTTATGATATAATTTTATTTGAAAATATTGATTCTATTATATTCCTTCTAAGAGTTATGGAAAGAGACCATTGGTTATGAGTCACCGCTATTGCCAAACTCAAGTCACCGTGAGCTACTGCCAGACTCAAGTCACCATTACCGCCAGGATGAGATACCACCAAACTCAAGTCACCATTAACACTAGAAAGAGATATTTTTAGAAGTGATTCACCACTACTTCCAAAGGTGTTGCTATCATCGGAGTCACCGCTAGATGCTGAGTCACCGCCAACACTATTGTTACCGTTGCTATGTGAGATCTTTAGCGTGAATGGTTCAACAAAAAAATATATTCCTGGATGGTTTGACCAATTCGTAAAGACTTATTAAATGATGATATGAGGAATTTATATCTCCTTAAACATGTTCCTATATATATTCGTGAAGGATCTATATCTCAAAAGTATGATTATATTCAAATACAACAATTATTGTCTATCAAGAAAATTGTGCGATCAAATTTGGTGATTCTCTTGAACTTACTAATTCAAATTTTGTGAATATCAATGACACAGAAACATTGAACCCATTACCAAACTTGATTGAGACAACATATAGAGATCAACTGAAGTATACCTGTAGATTTTTATGATCATATGTTCTACTTCAAATTTTCCTGAACAAAGAATAGACTCCTCACCATTGCTGATATAAGGATTACAAACATATAGAACACATCATACTAAGATTTTTCTATTCTTATTTGTTTTTTTGTTTTACTTTTTAGAATTTTTTTGTTTTACTGGTATCCAACACACACTTTTTCCTACACATTCTAGGAGAATACTTGTTATTATCTTCTTCCTAAATATATTTACCACAGTGTTTGTGGAAGAGGTACCTTTGTGACCTGTGATTTTCTTTCATCCCACATATAACTATAGAAGATGCCTTTTATCCTGGATAGCTTGTTTCTGTTAACTGTATACCTAATCCAAGTTTTTGATTTGTTTTTTTATATTAATAATCTTCTTGGTAGAAGGTGATTTCCCAGTATAGGTTATTTGGTCTCACCTTGAGACTGAACCTCATGTTTATTCCACTATGTCACTGTGTTGCCTATTTTTTTATATCATATTCAAGATATCATTTCATTAACAAAAAAAAAACAATATCTTTGATAATTAATCATAACTAGTGTTTATATATGTTTCTATTTAAGTAAATTGATCTCAAAAGTTAGGGTATTTGTAAACCATATTTTAACTGAGACCTAATCACTATTTAAGAATTATTTTTAAAGGATATATCTTATATCGATATAATATTTTTATTAATTGGATATTTTATTTTATTCATGGGGTTTTTTAGTTTTTTCTATTTATTTGTAGAAATTTTTATTGGGAGCTCAATTCAACCCCTCTATAGTTACTCTCTCTGACCAACATTTGGTATCAAAGAAGTGTTTTTGATGATCATAAAACATGTAATTTTATAAATCATGTACTAAAAAATTAATCAAAAACAAGTAAAAATATATGGTATATAGAAAAAAACCGATGATAACTTAAATGTCTAATTATAACCCCCTTTGATATTATCAAAAGATAAATAAATTGAAAAGAGAACATAAAGGATTTGCATTAACTAAGTACCAAAAATATAGGGAATCAAATAATATAAATATTATTTGAAGAAATTATAGGATACCTATTAAAGAGTTAACATCAAAATAGATTCACTCCTTAGAGGATGGTAGACGATTAGATTTCTCTTTCCCTCTATCTTTTTCCTTGCCTCTATCATCATCCTGAGAAGAAATTTTCAAAGTATAAGTTGGGGGAAGATGTGGAAATGGATGGTAGAGTGGTAGTCAGAGGGAGTGGTTCTCTGAAAAGAATTGGTCTGAGATGACTGATAGCATCAACTATAGATAGATTTAGAGGTTGAAATGGTGGAGGCATAAGACTGGTGGAATGAGATATTAGACCAGGCTTATACCGAACTGTGCCTATGGTTTTGGTTGAAAGAATTAAATAAATAGAAATGACCTCTCGATAAATAACAATGGTTTGATGGATATAAATATAAGTCTTTAGAAGATTTATGAAGTCCATAATTATGGAACTTCCTCATTCCATTTCATTAAAAAATATTCATTTTCATCCATAAACCTCTGAAGATATAGTGTAATTTTTTTTAACTAAATTACCCATTCTTTAAAGGTTATTGTCACTAGTGGGATCTTCAATTTCTTAGAAAGAAAATTTAAATTATATTTCATATCATGATTATAGTAGATCCTTGAAAAATAATATTGGATATTATTTTTTATCACTTCCTTATCTTGTCTGAGATACCCAACATACTCTTTTAGGAATGGAAAAATATGTTCTCCATGAAGATGTATCTTCCTAATTTGCTCTTCATGAGTACTGACATCAACCAATGCATTTATTATTTATTCTATGAACAAATATTGCAACAGATCTCTATCAAACTATACTGTAGTAGGATAAGGTGAAGCTGATGTAGAGGTAATAGAAGCCATACCACCCAAATTTTGAGAAGTGGAATACATAAAATCTAAAAAAGAGGTTTGTAGACCCTCTACTGAAGATTTAAAAGTAGTTACCTTAGACATCAATTTTCTATTTTCAACCTCCATTTATTGAATATGAAAATGAACTCTTGTTTGATTATGAGATATGACCATCTCTACTAAATATCTAACACTGTATTCTTTAATAAGAGCAGTATGAGATGGTTGAGAGTTGAAAACTTGTGAAAAGTATGAGACCAAATTATTTCTCAAGGTTTTTATATCTAAATGTACATACCTCTATAAGTAATCTAAATCAGCTCGGGTTATAACATTATGAGGAAACACTAATGGAGCAATGTAAATATTTCCTTTCTCATGCGATACTTCATCCTCAGCAAGTCTTGCTGTTTCCATGGGAGTGAAAGGATATAACTCACTAGCTTCATTTATCTAATTCACTAAGAATACTTATCTTTTGAATTCTTATTCATCATCTAAATCACTATATTTCAGAAAAAGTCTTACAAAATTGGGATATTTCTCCCATTCTTTAAAGGCTCTAACTGAAGATCTGACATATAGAAGAATTGGAGTGTCTTTGGGATTTTGAGAACATTGACCAACTTTTGTCCTTGAGTGAACATGTGCTATCTATTGCAGTTTCAAAGTAGGTGTATGTGGTGTCTAATCCATTAGAACTGACTGAATAACTAAAAATGTAGTCAACTCCCCCTCAGTTATAGCTGGTAGAACTTCTGTCCAATTTCTTTCCAAGATCTACACTGATTCTAAATGATCCAGTTCAACTAACTATTTATAAAGATTTGGAGTTTTCTCCCCCTCACTAGTAGATTCCTTATCCTTTGAAAGAACTATTGTAATATTAGGTATTATTTTATCCCTATTATGAATTTATTTGATTATATTGGACATAATTGTTTTAGAGGGTTGAAAGGGAAATAACTCTTGGATAGGATCAAAACATTCTTTTCATTCCTTTCATGATCAGAAACACCTTCTTTATGTTGATCAACTTTGCAAATAGAGCCAATATCCTCATTTTCAACACCAGGATTCTTATCCCAAGCTTTATCATCTTTATCCTTAACATTATTTATGGAATTTTAATCTGATTTATCAAGATCCATAATCTCTTTATCTACATTTTTAGTAACATTATCATTTAATTCATCATTAATCTCATTACTTAAGGTCTGAGAGGTAGATTATTTATACTAAGTGTCTTCATAAAATTTAGTATCTTCTTCATTGTAATGCTCAAATAAGAGTGTTTCTCTAGAAGGTAGAGATCCTATAGAACATACATGATCACTGGATATTCTTGGTGGATATTTTATGATCTCTAGATCACTCCCTTATTCAACTAACTCAACTTCTTCTTATTCTTAATCTCTTTCAGTAATTACATCTACAATAGAATACACAAGAATCTCATCAGGTTCAAGACTAGAATATACCAAATCCTTTGGTCTAGTTGGGTGATTAATAGGGTTAAAATCATCATATAGTTTTTCATTATCCCTAAACCAACATCCAATCCAAGGATTCCAACTTACTTTCAATATTTTTTAGATCAACTTTAATAGTATAAAACCTCCCACTTTATCCTCAACTTCTTCTCTAGGATTGACATAACCTTTTGCGTCTAGGACGACATAGATCATTTTGGGATAAATGAGGGAGTTAATCTAGAGATATTCTTCCATATATCATGAATTTGGACCATCAAAAATATATAATGATTTATTATTTTTTCTTTCTTAATCATATACATAAAGTATACATATTGATATCTCAAAGTGTTTAAGTACCCTTTCCTTGTACATAAAAGATGTTGTACAAACTTAAACAGCAGCTTGAACTCACCATCAAGCTATATATCTGTTGGTTTCCTCTTGGTTTGATCTCCAATTAATTCTAGGAGAGCCTCCTCTAACTTTTCATTTGGTATATTGCCTTGGAAATCTTCATAAACTCCTTTATGATGAATCTATAGACATTTTTCCCATTCTCTAGAAGAGAAAGAAATATATTCTACATCTATACTACTATGAATTATATTTTATTTCTTCCCAAAAAATGAATCATGAATTCTGATAAAATTCATAAACTATCCTTGGATAATACACTCTATGATTCGAGATAAACCAGTTTATCCACTTTTGTTTTTCTATTACCTTTAACACCAGAGTGTTTCTAGTTAGAAGCCACTGTACATGAATATCATTTTCTACTTCAACTACATGATTATTTAGATGCGGTTTTATTTAAATGACTTGAAAACTACTTGCAGATAATCATCATCTCTTGGAAGGCCTCATCTCTTCTGGATTTGATTATGTAACTCTCTTCACATGATACATTAAAATCAGTTGAAGGCTTCAGGAGGAGTAAGGAATTAGGAATATTGGTTTGTGAAGAAGGCAGGGGATCGAGATTTCAAGGGTTAGAAGAAGTGAATAGATATTTATTAATCCCATTTTTTATCATTTAGGGATTCTACAATAATAATAATAAAATTAAGATAATAAAAATTTAATTGCTATAGGAAAATCACAATGTTAATAAAAATAACGGTAACATAAAAAGGAACGGTGACTCGTTCAATGGAGACTCATCAATGGTGGCTCATCAATGGTGACTCATCTACGGTGACTCATCAATGATGACTCATCCACAATGACTCATCAACAGTGACTCATCAATGGTGACTCGTCAATTGTGACTCATCAATGGTGACTCACCAACAGTGACTCATCAATGGTGACTCATCAATCACGACTGATCAACCGTGACTCATCAATAGCGACTCATCAATGGCGACTCATCAATGGTGACTCATCAATGTTGATTCATCAATGGTGACTCATCAATGGTGACTCATAAAATAAAGTTTATCATTCCTAATTCATGTTTTATGTAGTCTAATATTTCATAATTAAAATGATTCAAGAATATATCATCTAGATGATGTTCAGTTCCAATATATTCTAAAGTTATATCACCCTTTTGATAACAATATCTCAAAAAGTGATGTCTTACATAAATATGTTTTTTCCTAGAGCGAGATACTAGATTTTTGTAAATTTTTATTTTACTTGTGTTATCATAATCAATAGGTACATGTCTAAATTATTATCTAAAGTATTTTAAAGTATGTTTCATCCATAATATTTGTGCACAAAAACTTACTACAGCTATGTATTCTGCTTCAGCTGTGGATAATGCAATATAATTTTTCTTCTTACTAAACCATGATACTAGATATTTTTCTAAAATATGACATGTTCCTAATGTGTTTTTTATATATAACTTGAAACCAAAAAAATAATCATTTTAATAACTAACTAAATCAAAAGAATGACCTCTTGGGTAGAAAAATCCTAAATTGGTTGAATACTTAAGGTATTTAAAAATTATTTTGATAGCTAATAAATGTGACTCTTTGGGATTTTCTTAAAAGAGATAACACATACATATACTAAACATAATATCAGGAGAACTAGTAGTTAAGTAGAGAATAATTTCAATCATACCTCTATAACTAGTTTTATCTACTGATTTCTCAGTTTCAACAAGGTCTAGTTTATAGGTGGTACTCATGGGAGTAACACTGCTTTTGGTACTCTCCAGGACAAAACATTTTAAAAGATATTTTGTTTATTTACTTTGATTTAAAATAATTACTTCTTTATTTTGAAAAATCATAAATTAAATAAAGAATTTGATTTCACCCATGAAACTCATTTCAAATTTACTTTTCATTAATTTTGAAAAAATAGAACATAATGAATATTTAGTAAATATAAAAATAATATCATCCACATAAATTTGAACTATTAAAACATCTTTTGAAATTATTTTTATAAATAGAGTTGGATCAACTATTCTATTTGATTTTTTTTAAATAAGTAAAGAGGTAAGCCTATCATACCAAGATCTTAGAGCCTATTTTAAAACATAGAAATATTTTGTTAATTTAAAAGCATGATTTAGAAAATTAGGGTTTTGAAATATTTAGGGTTTTTAAAACAAAATATTAAATTATAAATCAATTTAATAATTCACTTTTAACATCCATTTGATATAGTTTGAAGTCTAGATGTGATGTATAGAAAAACAATATCTTAATGTCTTCAAGTCTTGCCACAGGTGAAAATTTTCTTTATAATCAATACCTTCTTCTTGATTATAACCTTGTGAAACAAATATCGCTTTGTTTCTTACTATAGTTTCAAATTCATCAACCTTGTTTCTAAACAACCAATTACTGCCAATAGTTAAGTTATCCTTAGGTTGGTCAACAAGTTCCCAAACACTATTTCTTTCAAACCTGATTTAGTTATTCTTGCATAGCTGTTACCCAAAATTCATCATTGATGGAATCATTGATGTTCTTAGGTTAAATATGTGACAATAAGACTTGATGTTAAATATGATTTCTTAGATAAGCTATAGTCTGTATAACTATATCCAATTTTCCTATTATTGTATCAAAAGTTTGGTGTCTATGAGTCCTAATGGGTCTCTCAGAAGAGGGAATGGTAGGATCTGGGTTTTGTTTCCTATTCAGGTTCTGGTGGATCACTGGTTATAGTGTATAATTGTTTAACAGAACTTTTAGATGGTTTGGAATTAAGAATAAAAGATGAAATATCATCCTCAAGGTCATATAAGATAGTATTTTCTTTATTGGGATCCGTTTCACCAAACTTGATATGAATATATTCTTCCATTATTTCAGTCTTCTTAATAGACACTCTATAGGCATTGCTGGAAGTTGAATACCAAAAGAAAATTACTTCATCACTATTGGAAGAAATTTTTTCAAATTTTTTCCTTTTTATTAAGAATAAATACTTTTCAACCAAAAAATGTAAAGTAATTAACCTTTGTTTTTCTATTATTCCATAACTCATAAGGTGTTTTCTTTAAGAGAGGTCTAATCAAAAACTTCTTAATAATATAACCAGATGTATTAATAGCTTGATCCCAAAAGTAGATAGGTAATTCATATTCATTTAACATGGTTCAAGCTATCTCTTGAAGAGTCATATTTCTTATTTCTATAACACCTTTTTACTATGGTTTTCTAGGAGAATAAAAATTGTGATTATAGCCATTTAGAGAATAAAATGACTCAAAGTCTTGATTTTCAAATTTTCAACCATGATCACTCCTTAAGGACTTAATCATAAGTCTAATAAGGTTTTCTAAAAATTTATAATACTTAATAAATTAAAAACAAGCTTCAATATTGTGAGATAAAAATAATACCCAAGTGTATCTAGAGAATTCATCTAGAAGGACACAGACATAGTGTGTTCCATTTAAAGTGGAAACTCTAGAAGGTCAAAAGTGGTCCATATGAATTAACTCTATAAGTTGAGAGGTTGAAAATTATTTCTTATATTTAAAACAAATCTTATGAAGTTTCCCCTATTGGAATGGATTATAAATTCTATCATTTATTAATCCAATCCTTAGTAGGTCTCTAACCAACCCTTTCCTAGTTATCTTTATAAGTGAGCGAATATTGAAATGACATATATTCCTATTCAAAAGCCAATATTATTTATGAAAGGAACTAAGGTAAGAAATATTATTAGAATATAAATAATTTAAATCAATAGAATAAATATAATCATTTCTCAAATTAGTAAAAATTAAATCATTTTTATCATTTAAAAAAATGAAATTAATTGTTTTCAGACTTCACATAAAATATATCATCACACAATTGGGATATGCTAAGAAGATTATATTTTTAGCCATATACATATAAAATTTTGGAAATTAATACTAAATTTGAATTTCCAATTTGGAAAAGGATGATGATTTTACCTTTTACATTGTCACCAAAAGTGACATGTCCACCATCAAATTTAATCAAATTATTGAAGTTTTAATACTCACCAGTCATGTGTTTGGAACATCCGCTTTCAAGATACCATATTATTTTTATGGAGGTTCTCAAACAGGTTTCCTACAACACAAAGTTTAGGATAAAAATGGTTTTGGTACCCAAAATCTTCTGGATCCAAATATGTTAGTAAAAAGATATTTTGGTATCCATATTTGTATAAAAAGTTTCCTATAAATAGATTGAAGACTTATAGAGATAAAATCTTTATTATTTCTAGTTGAGTAGGTGTTTTTAGTATATTAACTTTCACCACTGGAACTTCATGTAAATCTAGGTTTTCTAAATTTTTCTTGTCCTAGATGGTAACCTATGCCAGCTGCATACTTGGGAGAAACTTTTTTTCCCAATATATGAGTTAATGTTCTATTACCATTGGTAAATTTTCTATGTCTTTCTTTAATTGTTCATTTGATAATTTTAATTCATTGTTTTATTTCTACAATTGATCATTTTTCTATTTTTTCAGTAGTAAGATTATTTTTAACACTTACAATTAAATAATACTATTTTTGAGAGAATTATATTTATATTTCAGTTCATGAAAATTGTCTTCTAGAATGATAGAGTAATTATACAGATCTTTTATATTCATATTTTCCTCATTATCATTACTTTCTTCATTTTCATAAATGTATGAAGCATTAGTATGAGAAACAAGAAGATAATTTTTTACATCTTTTGTGCTTGCTGCGAATCACATGTTGGAAATATCAGACCTATCTTCTTGATTAGTTTCTAAGTCACTTGAACTTCCTTCAAAGGAACTCTATATTTCTTTCATGGACTTTTTGTATCGCTTGTACTTATCCTCATAATTTTTTTATATTTTAATTTTGGATAGTTATATTTAATGTGGAATTTCCTCTTACATTCATAATAAGTAACTTCATTTTGAGTATAATCCCTTTTCTAATCCTTTTTACACTTTCCTGTGTTATCATAATCTTCTATGAAATTTTAATTTTTGAAGAACTTACTTTTCCTATAGAATCTCTTGAAACGTCTTTCCATGTGTGACATTTCTTAATCACCATCATCACAAGATCCTTATTCATTGGAATCTTTGAGTTGAACTTTTTTTTATCTAGATGTAGTATATTTGAAGGTTAATTATTTTATTTTTGGTTCATCTTCATAAATATATTTATTGAATTTAATTTTCTCTTCATACATCATTAGCTTTTCTATAAATTCCTTGACAAGTAGTTTACTTACATCACATGACTCTCTGATTGACACATATGTTTCTCTCCATCTTTCGAGTAAGAATCTAAGTAGTCGCATCACTTGATCTTTTTCTATCACTTTATTTCGAAGTGAGTGCATAGTATTAAATATTTCATTTAATGTAAAATACATATTAGAAATAGGTTCATTAGATTTCATTTTAAAAGTATCACACTTAATTGTATATGTATTCAGTATCATTTTCTTTAACATTTTATGTTATTTCATTTGAAACAGATAAGGTGTCCCATATTTAAAAAGCATATTTTTCAAGTAGATATTCTACTGAATTCATCATCTCACAAGGAACAGAACAAGGAATTCATAGCCTTACAATTATTATTATAATTAGTTTTTGTGTCACTACTCTAATCACTTTTAAGAGTTTTTGTTATTTCATATTGATCTTCTATTACATATTATATATCAAAATCTGTAATTTCCAACTGTATTATCATTTTTATTTTCCATTTATCATAGTTGTTTCCATTAAAATAAGGAGTTTTTTTTGGTAGAAAATCCTTCCTGTCTATTATCCATAAAGAACTAAAATTGGTAAATGAAAAAAATTTGAGATCTTCATAATAAAATTACAATCATAGTAAAAAGAGGTAAATTTTAAACACTCATTCAATAAAAAATATTGTTAATAGAGAGTAACTCAAGAGTTGATGAATTTATTTCCCAATAAATTGATTTATAGGAAGTATAAGAATAAATAAACTTTGGAAGATTTGAGTAGGATGATTACCCCTTCCTTGAAATACCTCCTTTGGATTACAACTTAAAACTTATTAGCATGGTCTTAGGGTAAGACCAGAAGATCAATAAATAAGGGAAGGATTCTAGGAAGGTGTTTAGATAGGGTTTATTTGAGCTATATGGCACAAAGGTTTTGAATATTGGAGGAGAATATGCGTCCTTTTTTAAGTTAGGGGATAGACACACATTGAATTAATTAAAATATTTAAATAATATAAAGTCATTTTCTTGTTAAAGTAGAACAAAATAGCTAATAATTAGAATTTAAGATATTATAAGATCAAAATATCTGGAAAAAAATATTTATACTAGTTTATGTGGATTTTTTTACCCTTATCTCTTAGTTTAACCCTTGGTAAACTGGTTTTAACCATAACATGGGTAATTTTTTTTTACTATTTTTACTGTTAATTATGAAAAAAATTTAATACAACCTTATTACCTAATATTAATTATTATAATAAAAAATATATAATAAATTTTTCAATATTCAATTCATATAAGTGGTAAAAATTACTTTTAATATATGTTTGTAAAATTTAACAAAAATTGTTTTTAGAATAATATTTCTCTTAAGCATAAAAATGATTTAATAGAAAAGTAATGTATAATGTTGATTCCAATTGAGTAAATTGGATTATGTTAAATTAAATAACTTTTTTCATTAAAACTAAAGATAAACCTAAATTAAAATTTTAAATACTTGATTAAGAAAGAGGGTCTAAAAATAGTTTTTATTTGAACAAAAATATTACATAGATTTTCAAAAATGTTAAGCATATATTTAAAATTTCAGAATTATATCTTTATATGAATTATATTACTTATTATATATATATTTGGTCTAAGAAAAAACATTTAAGTTATTATTATATCATTATAATGTTATAAAAGTTATATTTTTTGTTAAAATTGGTGTTTTTCACTATTCACCCCAAAACTAGATATTTTTAAAAAATATAAAATATTAACCATAATCTAATTTTGTCAAGATGAATTAAAAAATAAAATTAATTTCATTAAATTTAATTTATAAATTTTTTATTCTTAAATCACATTCTTTAATAAAGAAATATACATTATACTGTAGTTTCTTTAGAAATAAAAGCATACTTACTATAATTGAAGCTCATATATTACAAAAACGATCATGGAATTTTCCATCATATATTATTTTAAACAAATTAAATTAGTTTATGTTATGTAAATTTAATAAATTAAACATTTATACCTGGAGGCAATGCCATGTACTCATACAAACCACTTGGCATGGTCTATGTAATGTGTATTCACATGGTATCCAATATACATGTGTTATATGATTATAAGGAGTGTACTTGAAAATTAACGACACATGATCATATGTAAATTACACAACATGTGATGCTATTAACACAAATGGAGTAGACTATATGTAAAGACCATAAAAAACTTTAAATTAATAATTTAACCCAAAAATTTGTTTAATACGTAATTAGTAATCTTATTATATGACATGTACTTTCAATAAATGACACAAATATGACATATACATTTTCAATTATATTGTTAATTTTCTCTCCTTATTAAATTAATTACATGTGGTGCAATGGGTTACACAGAGTGTACGTGTGCTACACACTGTTTAATTTCTTTGGCCCATGTTCATGACACACGCCTGGGTTCTGGGCATGTTTTTTTGTCGCAGATTTTTATGAGGCTCAGGAAGTGTATTCCAGCTACATGCCACATGTCCTTACCATTGTATGGGTTTTCAACCCTTGTTTTGTGTAATAAATAAACAAAAAAACTTGGAAAGCCTATGTTTTACACCATGTAAACACATGGACTACATTTCATGTATGTGAAGTACATGACATTAAGCTAATAGAATCATGTTCTAGGTTAGACCAATTAATAATAAATCCCCATTTAATACTTACTACATGTAGTTAATTCATAAAGACCCAAATTTATCATGAATCATATTACTAAAATTAACATGGGTACATGACATGTACCAATATACTAAAGTCTATGTAGTCTTGTTTTATCTATCCATAACCCCTGGGAACTCCTAGTAGAGTCTTTGAGTTTTCTTCATATTGACTTTAAATTTTCATGTTTTTATGAGTGATAATGAATAAAGGGAAGAGAAGATACCAACATTCTGATTTATGAACAAATAATCTCAAAGTGAAGACTAAATTAAAATGGCTAAACCTTGGAAGTTCTCTTATTATTGAGAAAATTCTTACGAGGTTACTCTCTTGGGATGGGTTAGAATTATCTCTAGGTATGTTATGTGAAATAATATACTAACCCTGAAAAGTGATATAACTAGGTATTTATAGACCTATGTTATGGATGGTAATTACACATAATCCCTTTGACAAGAATAATACCTATGGATAAATAAGTAACTTTGGTGAAATAAATAAATTAATATTTATTTAAATGATATTTAGCATATCACTTCAAAAAAGTCCATTAAACTCAATGTATTTATCCTCCTTAGTATTTTCTGAACTTTAAATAATTACTCTTTATTTAATAAATAAATACTAATAAATTATTCATTGATAAATATAATAAATATTATATTCACTAAATCATGTGAATAATTATTTATTATTATTTAACTCACATATTTATTATTCCAAATAACTCATGATTAAATATTGGAAATCAAATAAATAGAAATAATTATTAAACCAACAATCTTGAATAATATTTTTTTAACTTCTTAAATTTTAAATAAAATTTAACTACGATTCTAAAAACACCTAGTGTGTGACCCTCTAAGACTATTTCTCAGTTTCATTAGGTAGAACCACCAAAAGTATAAGGTTAGAATCTGGAAACATTCCAAGGAACCCATAGAGATAGAAGTTGATGTTACAATGTCATACAAACTCATACAGATTCTCTTTATATAATATAACCCCTTTACCATTATATCTCTAAACCGAGAAGGTTATATGATGAAGTTAACAACCTATGCGCCTGATCTATCTTTTATTGAATTTTTTGATATGATCTTACCAACAAAACACCATGGACATGGATTTAACTATGCTTATTATATGCCCCTAAAAGTGCCCAAGAAATCAACTTCCATTAAAGAATAGAAGGGTAAAATCCTTTGTCACATTATTTATTAGTGCAATACCACTCGCGATGTACCCAATGTATCCTAATTTATTATGATCATATTCCATCACAATTTTCATCAATATATCAAAGTATGTTAATTATGGTATGAATCAATAATGACATTATTTTATAATTATGAATACATATGTATATATATAGTAACATCTGATGACACATATAAATGTTGATTTTCCACTGGCAGGTGATGCTCTCATAATCTCTGAATTTGAAGAATACCAATGGATTACACCATGAGAAAGTGTCTCAAAGTCCTATGAGTATCTATAAATTATGTTCAATATAATTTTTATCCCATCAAATAATATCATCTATCTATAGAAAAATATATTTAAGAATAATGTATTGGAACTTATAGGTTCTCATTATAGCAGGGAACTGCAATGAAACTTTTAGTGAAAAGTTTCTCTTAATACATTATCACATACCTTGTCAGGAAGAAAAATAACCAGGATGTGATAATAAGTTTATTAATATTCAATAAAATGAATAAAATTAGTCCAAAAGTATATTGAAATTGGTAAAAAGGAACCAACTCTAACAAATAATTTTTATCATCGATAAAAATATGAATTCTTGAATTTATAGATTTAAGCAAAGAGAGGCCTCTAGAAAAGAGTCAATTCTGACCATTCTATAAAGGGATATGGAATGAAATCTATTAAAAACATGTATCTCTAATCCTATATCCAGAGGCATCTTATAAAATCATGCATTTTATTATGATCCCTTTGTTTAAAACATCAAGTGACTATGTGAAATGAAGTATTTCAATCCCATATAAACAACTCACACATTCTTGATTCTCCGAGAATAGACTAACCAATTCAATGAATAAATCACATGCCATTCGCCTTTATGGATGATTACATCACATTCCCCTCACCTGGATAGATATTCACATCACATGTGTTGTCTAATTGTGACCTTAAACTTCCTCTATCTATATTAAATAAGGATCAATATTTCATACTCTTCAAATGAGAGGATAAATACCATCTTGGTGAATCTATAACTTATTATATAATCAACAAGATACTAAACCCTATGCAGATTAGCTAAGCCTCAAGGCATGGGTAAAAAAGGTATCAAAGTATGAAGGCTCTCAGTATTATAAACTCACCAACCTCAGGTATTAGGGACTCCAAATATGAACCTTGAACCCCCATATACAAAATACATAGTGTATGATACTCAATTTGGTGTACTTGATGGCTCATTCAATGTAAGAAACACATTTTGTGCCTCAAGATTTATTTTGTATCCTAATACAATAATACAACTTATGCTAACCTTAATATTTTATCACAAACTATAATAATCCATGATGAACATTGATTAGGGATAAATTAAAGTCATACATTTAGTGGTAAATTATTATTTTACTCCATGATATATATATATATGTAGTCAATGTGAAATAATGATAAAATGGACATTTCCTTTTGTATAACATGGTATATTTAATACTCTCAAACTCCTTTAAAAAACCATATATAATTTTATTTATAACAAATAATATATGATAAACTACCATATTATACTTATGTTTTCTATAATTTTAATGGTTTTTTAAATTCATTACATATCTATATAATTTATTCCATATCACTGTGTGACCACCTAATAAAACCCTCCCACTCAACTCTTTATCGAGTAAGATATATGAAGATATAAATTATGAATAATTGAATCATATTCTTAATGTTAAACTCATGGAACATAGAATTAAAACTCCTTTTTCTTCACAACATTAAATGTTTTACTATTTGTAGATTCTATTTTTTAGTTATAAAACATTCTTAGTTCATCATCATCATTGTTTTATTAGTCCAAAAATTACTTATTTTAATGATCCAAAATCATGATTATTTTATTACTAATTTTTTATGTTTTGTATGATATAAAGATATATTTTTTTTGTAATTCATGATAAATTCTGTTATGTATAGTTTATGACCATACAAAGACCTCTGTAACCATAAGACGAATTATACATCTGTAAGAAGTAATTGAGACTGTGAGAGTGTTCTTGTGATTGTAATAAGGAAGATCCAATATGATAAAGAGTGTGCCTGTAACCATGTAAAGTATGTGTGACTATATGAGGAAGTGTTCTTGTGACCATGTAAATAAAGTGTGATCATACATAAGATATTGTGACCACGTGAAGGAGGTTATGAGAGTATGAATTTTAAAGTATTAACCATGACATAAGTCTACCTCCATGAGTTATCTTCTATCAAACCTAATTTAAGACGTAATGAATCCATTCTTATCTGAGAATAAAATAATATTATATTCTAACTATTAATTTTTGAGGAATTAAGGAATGTCAAAGAATTTATGTGTATGGGATCATTTGTTAAATATTATTATTCAAGTATCATTATTCTTAGATGAATATTTTTTATAAGATTGATCTATAAATTCAAAAGGATCCTCATACCTGACAAGTACGTATAAAACAATTCATAACATACAAGAATTATAGTCATGATTGCATACTTTATTTTTTTATACTCCATTGTATGAAATAAGAAAAGAACTCACATGGCATTGATCTTTATTAATTGATCCTACTGCTCATTCATAGATTCTAAATAGCTTTTCAAATCAATTGAAGTCCATCAGAAGAGAAGTAGCATCACACTCTCACATTATTAATCTCTTACTCTCTATGTTGTTTACATCTTTAGTGGTGCTTATATTTATTAATTTTCCCATTATAATTACTTATTTACTATAAATATAAGTTATTAGATAATTCTTAATTCTCAATTTTACACTTATTATCCCATTTAAATCTATTTAAGAGTCTTGGTTATGCCTAGAAAACCTTGTGAACTCTTGTTTTTTATAAAACCCGATCCATATTGTGGATCAGTTTAGTAGTTTTAGTAAATATTCTTGGTAGTGGGTTTTCTGTCAAGTGGAGGGGACTAGTTTCCATCTTGGGACTAAACCTATTGATTTTTCAAATTCCACATTGTGTTATTTAAATTTTTTTTAATCTATTTTTATATTATTTTACATAAAAAATTATATTTTTCAAATATATTTTTTTGTAAGTATTTATAAATCACAAAAAATACTCTGATTATTGGATTTAATCATTGATCTATATTTTGTGTTTGGTATGAGTACATTTTTTTTCAAAATTTAAATTGATTATAAAATTATTTTAACTAGTTTTCATTGAGCCCCTGATAAACCTCTCCAAAATATAAAATTATATATATTTACTATATTATTTAACTGAGATTCTTTTCAAATTAGGTGATTTTATTTTAATATTATTTGAAAAGCATTATTTGATGTTCAATTCACCCCCTCTTGAGAACTCAACTATGAACAAAAATCTTCATTCTTAGAAACTTTTCCATTAAAATATTTTTGTAACTAATGTAACTATTTAAATTATTACTTCACAAGAACATTCGAAACTATTTTATTATATAAAGTGAAATTAAATTTGTATTTAAACTTAAATTATGCTTTATTTTTTAAATTTTAACTTTAAATAGTCCAATCATACTTCCATTAGCCTCTTAGATTCTATATTATATTAAAAATATCATGTAAAGATAAAAAACTCCTTTATATTGGGAAATAAATCTTATTTTTTTGATTGAGAATATTTAACAAAAAACTATTATTTATGTATCATATATTTCAATCAAAATGTTTTAAGAATTATTCAGATAAGAATATTTTATTCTTTAAAATATGACACTGATGGTGGTGATATCATATCTATCATATTTTAACAAACATCAGGATGATTTTTTTGTCCTAGATAAAATAATTTTACGTACATGTTCTTTCATTTTGTGTTATAGAATCAGATGAATCATAAACCATGTGTATTGAATCCATCATATAATATTGTTCATAACAAAACTTTGTCAAAAAAAAACTTCTCTTATCACCTAAAATAAATGATATGGAAGAACACATCCTTTACTAAGATCTGTATGATCCTAGTAAACTTATTTCAGTTAAAATATATGATCCAAAACTCCTCTTTTCATCATTTAAATGTAACCTATAAGATATATCAATCCATTCCTTTATTTTTAACTCTATTATGTTTACAATACTTATAAAATATACCATTGGTACCATATACCATTTCAAAGTCATAGAATTTATTTCTATAACATTGGTACCTAACAATATTTTTCTATACAATTTCTAAAACCCCCTGAGGTATTCTGGACAATTCCATCCCACAAAATCATTACTCCATCTAGACACCTCCTTTGGGTTTCAATTACATTTTATGATTATTTCAAGAAACATTTTTAGAACATATAACTATTTTTTATTTTTATGATTTAAACTTTTAGCCACCATTTCTATTAAAACAGTATCATAAATTATACTTCACAATCCTAACTCATTTATTATCAAAACATTGAGAAAATATAGTAAACTTTTATAGAACTAATCTACATTAGTGGGACATTTCAAATGATGAAAATTTAATGAACTATATAACTAGAAAAATACATAAAATAAAACTTTAGTAATTCATTATATACTTAAAAAATGCATCTATATCTACCTATTGAACAAATTCAACACATGATCACATATGAAGGTATTTCATTAATAAAAATAATTTTCCTTCTTAAAAAAAATTCATAAATTTTGTACCATCCATAGAAGTTTCTTAAATTTTTATTTTAATTTCTAATGATTGTTTTAAAATAAATTTTTGATGATGATGATGTCATTTATCTATAACAGAAGCTTTAATCAGATAAGTTTCATGTTTTATGTCAATTTAATAAGGAATTTTGTTAAATGTACTACCATTAAAATTAGGATCCCTTTTAAATCAATTTTACCCATCAGTGGATGAAGATCCATATTTTATCATGATTTATATTAAGTAATCATGTAAATAATCTACGACTAAATCCATAAGAAAATAATGCCAATCATATGATATATAACTCTTAGATAGTTCAATGAAAAACTCTTTTCATAATCCATAATATGGATTATCTAAAATGAATTCCTCTGGTATCCTAATGGTTAGGGTTTCCAAACCAAGTGTAAACCAAAGCATATTCCAAGTATGAATCACCTAACTATTAATATCACCTCATTATTTTATTTCCTTACACAAGATAATCTATGGGAACCTAACTATTAAAGTCACATGTACTGAATGTACAAGACCTTGACAAGTGTCTCTTTAGAAAGAACCTAACACTTAGTATTTTAATGGGATTTTTCAAATTTATATCCTTATTTTCAGGTATTTTATATGTTATTTTTGTTCTATCTTTTCCCCCTATCCCCTGCTTGAATTTTGTAGAGAAAGGGAGGTTTTTGAGTGGGCAGAACTAGGTACACGGTTAGCCACATAGTTTACTAAACTGTACGGACAAACCACACACACAGTGCAGATCTTAATTTTTTTTAGTTATTACCATTTTTACCTTCTATAATTAAACCTAATTCACCCCTATCCTTCTCCATTTTACCCTTTCATCCATATAATTCCTCTAAGCTCCCTCAAACTCCCTTGGTACCAATTTTTTAAGTGGTTTTGGTGTGGGAAACATCAAGGATCATCAAGTAATTGGATTTCCCCCTTCCTTCCTCATTCTATTTAGGATTTATTCTATACATCTTTAGGTTCTAAAATTATAGAATCCGGGGTTTCTTCACTAAGGTTTAATATTGATTTTCTTGGTTCAATCTTCTTGATTAGGGATTATTTTCACTCACTTGTGGTGCAGTTGATATTTCGGTCCAATTTTTGGGGTTTTTTGACATCCAAGGTAGGTAGTTCCATGTATAAACATTATTTTATGAATTTGTTTTTCTTTATTAAAATATTTATCATGTTCCATTCCCATTATGTGTGGTTCAAAAACCATTTTTGGTAGCATTGATTAAGAATTTAATTTTAAACTATCATTTTTACATGAAATTGAGTATTTTTCATGTGTAAACGATGTTGTGTTATTTGCTTCCATTTTATAAATTTTTTCAATTGATTTATTAAAAGGTGTTATGGCTGACAAATCTATTTTGGTATGGTATTGGTGGGCATTTGTCCTTAAAAGAGGATTTTTGAATGGCGTTTGTGTGAAAATACTTATAATCCCTCTAAAAATTGTTTTGTAAAAATTTTAAAGGGTTTATTAAAGTATATTGGGGTGAAAATCATTTTTGGGTACTATTTGGTGTGTGTATGATTTAGAAATGGAGTTTTTATGTGAAAATGGTATTTTACAACATTTGGAACTTGGTTGAGCACAAAAAGGGAACCCCGAGTAATTAGGTGGGAGGACCAGGACTAGTATACTAGTGACTCAGTAGTGGATAATGCCTATTTTCCCTTAAATGGATTGATAATTACAACACTAACTAAATAAAAATTATTGTTTAGAGACCAATAGGCCATTAGGGTGTCCCCTCATAGTGGATCATGTATGATAACGTAATTGGTTGTGGTTCTGAGACATATTTCACATAGATACGAGGTACCTAGGGCTCCATAGGTAGCTAGTTCCTAGGGGTGTTTCCCATGAATAGAGATCATTAGTTATGTTGTACTTACCATTGTAATATAGAGTGTTTGGTTGGTAATTTCAGAATCATGTGAGTTTTCTTTGAAACTGTTCATTCATTAAAGTTTCCCACCTGAAATCTGTTTTTATTTAATGTTGCATCCCTTAAAAATTGTTACTATCATTTCCTTTTTATGAAAACTTGTAAAATTTTTCTTTTGTCTTATATTTTTTATATCCTGTAATCTTGTTGGGTGGAATACTATGGGTATTATTCTCACACCCTACTTACACCTTTGTTTGTAAGTAGACTTGGTAATGTTTGGCGTAGGTAAGGGAAAGGTTTTTAGAGATGATGGTTCGGGTTGCTTGTTTCCTTAATTTGTGCGGTGTTGTGGAGATGACTTGATGTAATTGTTCCCATACCATGTGGCGGTGTTTTAGTTAGGTTTGGTGCTCCTTTTTAGTTTTCTCCCTCATGAGTTTTATTTTAGAACTATGTAATTAAATTCTAATTTTTTTATGGTTTGTTTGGATTGAATTTTCATATTCGATTTATTTATTATTTTTGTTTGTTTTATGTTTCTAAACTCAGGTAAGTCATTTATAAACCTTTATTTATGATAACCGTGCACTTTTTCTAGCCCATGGGGATTGGGAACACCATTCGTTCCTTTCTATGGACCGGGTTGGGTTCCAGTTGGATGGAGACCCAGTTTGGTTTGTGATATATTTGATTTCATCTATCTTATATCATGTTATTCCATTTACATGTATACACACTTCCAATGATTTAGTTTTAAATCCTATTCCTTCTACCAAATCAATATGTTCAAACCATATTGATGTGTATATCTTTACACAACTCATAGCCTATGTTATTAACCTAGATTAAAATCCAACTATATATATTCTTATAAAATGAATCCCAGGAATATGGTGTATAAAACCCTTTCATGTAAAGGTTTATAATAATTTGGAATCAATCATCCCCACAAGAGTAATCTTGGAATGAAAGATAACTAACCCCTACTTTTCTAGACAATACATAAGCCTCTAGGTTAGTGAGTAGTCAGACCTAAAGTCCCTCTACCCAATGATACTTTACTCATGATATTTTTTAATTACATAATATTTGTAACATCAAACATTTAAAAACTATAATTAACTTCTTAATTCATTATCATAACCCAATACAAGAAAAAGTTAATGTAGAAGAAAACTAAATTAGTTATCAAACCTAGAACGTAACTTTTAAATACATGTATGACAATCTATTGAAGAAATTTAACTCTTTAAACCAAAGCATAGAAATATTAATAATATAATTGTTATATTCATGAATAAAATAATTAATAAACCAAATAAATAAATAAATATTAAATTTATACATGAAAAATACATTTATGAATAATTTATAAATAATACTATTTATAAACACTTAGTGACTTAGCCACGATTTATAGAAATTCCATTATTAAATAGATATAAACACTTTATATTTATTTCTTCAATATAAAATCTATCATATTATTCATTATATGACATTTTTACTTGAATATATGATATTAAATAAAATATAAACATTTCATATTCTAGTTCTATTATGTAAATAATTTTCATAATCTACTAAAAAAATAATTAAAATAATTTAAACTTTGATCAAATGAATAGTTAAAACTCATTTTAACATGGTTAGAATAATTTATCAAATAAGAAACTTTTAATTTGAACAATTCAAATTAAATAATTATGAATAATTCATAATTTAAATGTAAACCCCCATATATTTAACCTTATTTCATAATTTATAATTTTTTTATAAATTACACTTTTTAATTTTTATATTTCTGAGCATGTGTTGATTTACCAATTTCATTAATTTATTTTTGGTTTTGATGCTCACAAACAATCACATTTATGTTACTAATAAAGTTTCATTTAAGTGAATTTTAGGAAAATGATATTTGTTAAAATATTTACTCTAGAAGCATACATAAGTTGACTAATATGTGGGAAAAATATGTGTTTTTTTATTCTGGACGTGTTCTGGAAAAACTATTCATACTTTACATTAGTAAGCGTAAAATAAAGTTTGGTAACCCTATGTTGTTGGAAAATTATGGATCAACAACCCTACATTTTGAAGAAACCCTATGTCTAAAGAAATAAATGTTTGGTTTATCAACCATACTTTTGAAAAAAATTATACGTTGTCAACCCTAATTTTATAAAAAACTGTATATGGTCAACCCTACTTTTGGATTTTATCACTATGTGAAGGTACCCTACATTTTAATGGTCAATTATGGAGTTTTAAATAAAATATATTATCCATGATTTTTTGTAACTCTCTCCTTATAAGTAAATATCTCTTTAAAGTAGTTCTATGACCGGTTGAAAAGATCACATTCATCATATTAAATCATTATTAAATCATTTCTATTTATATGTGGAGTTATGAATCTCTTTAATTATTTTTAATTAAAATATTCATGATTTATTATGTGGTATTTCTTTAATCATTTAACATGTACGTGTTCAACCTACAAATATAAATATTTACATGTTCATCTTCTGAATATATACAACAGTAATACAAGATAGAGATATACATATTGGAAAGAAAATTTGTTTTCTTATAAACAATGGTTTTTCATCACCTTAACAGCTACAGTTTGGATACATACATGTTTTGGTCTATTATCTACTATTTTTCCCTACTTCTATACCTTATTGGTTAAATATTCTTCTATAAGTTCGAAAAATCATTTGTTAGAGTTACACTTTGGAGATATACATGTTTATTCATTTATATGGTGTGTTCTCAACGACTATTTAAATAAATATTGAGCAACATTGAAGATCTATTTAGTACTTCTATACTTTATTTAAGATCAAAAACATCTATCAATTACTGCTAAAACTGTGAGAAAAATATGTATTCCTAATCAAATCAATCTCTATGGATTTATTATAGTTTCCGCTTCTTAAACTCAGTCGTGGTGGTAAAGTAGTATCAGATTATCATAATAAGTTTTGGATTTATAGTTCCCTATAAAAGAACTATAAGTTATTATAAATGAATTATTTTAATGGTATCAACTGCCTATACTCAGTTGTATAAGTCTCTAGTAAAAGGAATTCCTTGTGAAAATCACCAATCTCACAAAGAGAGCATTGGTAGAGTAGACTAATAGATCTTTGTGCCTTGAACCACTGTACATTTCTGCATTCATTTCCTTATTTATTTCTTGAACTCACTCATCTTAATGAGATAAGGAATGAATCACTACAATATCAAGAGGTATGTTTTGAATCTGTTGAAGGTTTTAAAGAACCATAATTCACACCCATATAGTGTATTCATCTTAGTCATTATGACATATCTAACCTAACAAGTGGTATCAAAGGAAGGTATATATTGGGATATTTTTCTTTCAATAAAACCTTAAATTTTCTATTGTTTCTATTTTTATACTAATAAGTGGTATCCGAGGAAGGTCTCCATTGGGATATTTCTCTTCCTCCAAACCCTTAAATATTATGTTGTTTCTATTTTGATACCAATAAGTGTTATCAAAGGAAGGGATCTATTGGTATATTTTCTGTTTAGAAATTCTTGAAAATTTTATTTCAATTCAATACAAAAAAGTTTTTATCAAAGGTATCTTTTGAACCTAACAAGTTGATTTAAAGATTCAGACAATGATAAATCTAAAAATGTATGATCTTATATAAGGTATATCGATGATCCATGATCCTTACTTTGATGGTGATAATTATAGATGCTGGAAAGCTCACATGATTATTTATTTGAAAAATATTTGAATAAGAGTTTATTTAAAGGTTGTCAAGCCTTATAAAATTCCTAAGAAAGATCTGAAAAAATGGGATGATGACCAAGAAAAAGAACACGATATTAATTCAAGAGAAATGAATTCTATTGTATGTGATTTGGAGAATGATGAGTTTAATCGAGTTTATCAATGTACCAATGCTTATAAAATGTGTAAAACCACTATTTTTTTTCTATGAAGAAACTAATAATGTCACAAAATTATGGTACACCACTGTATAGTTAATGTTTGATACTTTCTAAATGCATAAATTTGAAAATATCACTCAGATGAATGGGATATTGATAAAAATTGTCATTAATATTATTGTTTTAGGATATCTAGTTAAGAAATCATATCAAGCATTAAGATTACTCAAAATTTTATCCTCTAAGTGGAATATAATATCTGATTCTATTAGATAATTTACCCAAGTGAAATATTTAGCAATGAAAGAACTAATTAAACCCTTTATGATGTATGAAGATGAGATGCAGGATAAAGATAAAAGTCATATAAAACATGAATAAGCCTCTATAAAAACTACTTTGTATGAATCATATTATTCAAGTCATCCAGATACAGATAAATATTTATTGAATATTTTTAAAAGTTTTGAAAAATAGTACAACAAGAAAAAGAAAGGGATTGAGTAGAATAGATGCAGTGAATAAAAATAGAAATGAAATACAAAGGTTAAATGTCATTTAATTAAATCTAAAAGGAAAGATTATTATAAAAGAAAAGGAAATAAAATAATTAAGGCTACATGGAGTGACTCTTATGGTTCATATGATGAATCTTCTATAAATTCTGAGATGGAGTATAAAATACAAATGACATGTCTTATGGATCATACGAATGAGGTACAATCCTATCACTTTAAAAACTCTAACTCTGAAAAAAATATCTTATGATGAATTAAAAAAGTATTTTCTTATGATAAAAGATACATTTTAATCTTAAAATAAATATCATATAAAACTTATAAAATCTTATGATACTATTTTATTAGAAAAATAAATATTGTCAAAAAACATTATATATTTGAAAACTAAATCATCCAAAATTTATTATAACCTATATGAAACTATAATTAAAGAATTATTGGATAATGATGAAAATTTAAAATAGGATTTTAGTATTCTTATAAAATAAGAAAAATATTTGAATTAAATACTTAGCAAAAATAAAATTCATAGAGAAAAACCTAGAATAGGTTGTAATGGTGAAAGACCAAAATTATATTGGAATTATTTTTTTCTTAGATCAAATAGTAAAAGAATTTAAACTATTAAATGTTTTTTATTTTGGTATAAATAGAAATTATGAAAATGAATGTTGCTTTAGATAACCTTAAATTTTGGTATTAAGAATTTTTATTGTTAAAAATAATTATTTAACTATAATAGTAGAAAGTATACAAAAAATAAATAGATTTGGTTACATAAAACCTTACTTGATAACACTGCCTGACCCAAAAGAATATGGGTACCAAAAGGAAATTTTATTTAATTTTTTATAGGGATAAAACACTGTACTATATCATTAAAAAATTAAGTGGTTGAATAATAAGTATATGGAAATTTTTATCCTATCAAATGAGCGATTAAATTTGAAGTAGTTTGTTATAAAGAAATCTTTATAATTGGAAAAGATAATCCAGGAAGTATTTCATTACTATTATTATATATGAGTTTTATTACTTTAATTGTTTTACATAGGGGATAGATAGATCTTATGATAAAATTGTTAAAATCCTTCCTTCCTATTTAAATTAAACTGTTAAAATCTTGTATATATAATGGTATAACTAAATTTAAGAAATAATTAAATTAGGTTTTTGAAAAACTCGACTCTTTGTTTAATGTTTTTAAAATTATTATTGTTTTTAAAATTTTATATTATTAAAATATTTGTCATAAATTTTTCTTTTATAATAACTATTTTTCATAAAATTTCATTTCAAAATTTAAAATCTCTAATGATTATTATTTATTTTTCAACTCAATAATGTAAAGCGCTATCAGTAACTTGTCAGGATAAATGTATCATCTTCTTTAAAAACTGTAGAATATTCTCCTTTTAAAAACCTATTAATTTTATCCTTATTATTACTTAAAATATATTTTTCAAATACTTATAAATCAATTTTGAACAAGATGATGTGGTCAAGAAATTAAAGTTTATAGAAAATTATTTCTCAAAAGAAAATGAAAGGCAATCCTTCTTCTAATATGTAAAAAAAAACAAAAAGTTTCATATGTTAAAAAATTGTTTGAAACATATTCTATAAAATAAAAGGAAGATCATGGTTTTGAAGAAATAGATCTTTCTTCGTTTAAAATGTTTAAAGGTGGAATGAAGTATGAAGAGCTTCTGT